>CM046657.1:151610993-157548493 GCA_025594165.1 Tamias sibiricus | reverse complement strand
GAGGTTGACTTTGAACATGGAGTCCTCCTGCCTCAGCCTTCTGAGTTGTTGGGATTTACAGGCATGCACCACCTCGCCCAGCTATTTATTGTCATTTTAAAATAATGTATCGTGTCCTTAAAATATTAACTATGCTTTTATTTATCTTACATTATAGACACAATACAATAGCAAGCACCATTTAGAAAAACTAATAATGTCAGTTACTATTAGTAAATATAAGTTTATATAGTGATATTTTTTATTTGCCTTGAAATTTCAGAAATCCGGGAAAATCTGGATTACCCAGTTCTTTGAAAACTGTCAGGCCAGAATATTTGAAGATTATCTTATTATTTTTAGAAAATTCCCTTGGCCAAATATTATCATTCTGTAGTCCTTAGAGTAATATGTAAATATTAAATCACCTCTTTTCTTAATAACCATTTGAATTTTAAATATTTGAAGGTTTGCCGAACACTTTAAAGAGTTCAAAAGCAGGTATCACTAATATTAGTACACTAATTAGTACACTAATATCTTGTGCACTATTTTGTTGTTGTTGTTGTTTTCCTGACTCTTGCCAATTCCCTGTCCTTTCTACCTCAAAAATATAGACCTAAGGGTGAATCTTGAAGATAAAATAATTAATAAACCAAAATAAAAGGAGGACCTTGAAGATAGGAGAATGAGTACTGATTCATTCCTCAGACATTTGACAGTTCTCACTTAAACCCTGCTCAGTGTGGGGCAGTCTTCTAGGTATTGGGAATACAGCCAGAAGTTCATAGTACCAGCCTGATGCTCTGGAAAATCTTCCACTGCAGGGGTGTTGCAAGAGCCATGCAATGATCTGCTTATATGAATGTTACCTTTCTGTTTTCCTCTAAAACATCTGCTGGTAGAATTCCCCTTTTGTAATCGCGGTCTATAGTAAAGCATTTAAATAGAAGGCCACCATTATAGATGCCCATTATAGATGATTTATATTCTTAAATAGGAGCATTTTTTTTTTTTTTTTTTTTTTTTTTTTGGTACCGGGGATTGAACACAGGGGCAGTCGACCACTGGGCCACATCCCCAGCCCTTTTTTGTATTTTATTAGAGACAGGGTCTCACTGAGTTGCTAAGTGCCTCACCATTGCTGAGGCTGGCTTTGAACTCGCGATCCTCCTGCCTCAGCCTCCCAAGTACTGGGATTACAGGCGTGCGCCACCGCGCCCAGCTTAAATAGGAGCATTTTGAGTTGGGTTCTGTTAAAAGGAGAAAATTGGATCTCTTAAAAAGATGGATTTAAATGCAAATGTTTGTGATGTAGCTATAGTCTCAGATCTATATGATGTAGAACATAGAATTTTTATTATGTAGAATATAGAATTTTTTATTGACAAGAACATGTTTTAGAAAATGATTTGTAAATATGTCTTAATTTAGTTCCTTCATTTTTATAAATTATAAAAAACATTGATTTGAAATTACTATTCTTTTTAACCTCTAAATTTCTTTTTTTCTTTTTTCTTTTTGGGTGGTGGTGGGAATTGAACCCAGGACCCTACTCATGCCAGAGAAAGACTTAACCTTAACCCTACCTCAAAATTCCTGGTTAGAACATTTATAAGACAATTTTTGTAATGTTTCCTATGACCTATGTTTGCAAGAGAATATGGAAACTTTTCTTTCATAGCAATTCTATTTCAGTATATTCCATCTTTTTTTCTTTTTCATGTCGATACTTAGTTATATCATTTATTTGTTGAAGCAGAGGAGACAAGATGGTCAAGCTTTTGGTGTAAAAATAGTAAAACTGCATCTACGTTTTTTTGAGGATTAGCAGATCAGCTCATTAATCTTCATAGCAAACCCATGAAATACTTACTCAACTGTTCAATATAACTCCAGTAATGTAGTTTTCCCATTTTTCACATGAGAAAACCAAATCAAGGAGAGGTTAAGGAACATATCCAGGATCACTTAGCAAATCAGCGCTAGATTTGGATACAAGCTCCAAAAATGCTGTCAAGCCTTTCTGGTAAAATGGGATTTGTGTGATGTTTCACCACACTTCTGGACCACTTAGAAACTACCCATTGTTTTAATTTTACCTAGTTAAATCCTCAGTAGATACATAGTTCTATCATTGCAATAACTGAACTTGTTGATTCGTGCAACATTGTGGAGAAGTCTGGTAGTCACTGTGTTTTTTCTCCACCCAAGCCTTACCCAAACCTCCAGGAACTCCAGTAGTGACGGAGAGCACAGCCACGAGCATCACACTGACATGGGACTCTGGGAACCCTGAGCCTGTCTCTTACTACATCATTCAGCATAAACCTAAAAATTCTGAGGAACCTTACAAAGAAATTGATGGGGTGGCAACCACACGCTACAGTGTTGCTGGACTAAGCCCCTACTCGGATTATGAATTCAGGGTTGTTGCTGTCAATAATATTGGGCGTGGACCTCCCAGTGAGCCTGTGTTAACACAGACCTCAGAGCAAGCACCATCCAGTGCCCCTAGGGATGTCCAGGCACGGATGTTGAGCTCAACCACCATTTTGGTGCAGTGGAAGGAACCTGAGGAGCCAAATGGACAGATCCAAGGGTACAGAGTTTATTACACAATGGATCCTACTCAGCATGTCAACAACTGGATGAAACACAATGTAGCTGACAGCCAAATCACCACTATTGGAAACTTAGTGCCCCAGAAAACATACTCTGTCAAGGTCCTGGCTTTTACCTCAATTGGAGATGGTCCTCTTTCAAGCGACATACAAGTCATCACTCAGACAGGAGGTAAGTCAGGGTCAGGATGGGAAGTGGGGCAGGAAGGAGGAGGTAGGGGTGAGAAAGTCACAAAGACAGTATAAATTTTAATTTTTGAATGTCAGGGCTTCAAATTCAGAAATTATGATAAGATGTGTGAAGAGGAATAAGGCAGAGTTGCCTGAGAAATCAAAACCCATGTTAGGCAGAGGTGTGTTTTTAGCATATTTTTTTTCATTTGTATGAGAATGAGTTGAAGATTTTACTGCATAAGATGATGAATGTCCCCTTCTTGCCTCAATTCGAGATAAGAAAAATTCTGCTGCTTTGTACCATTGCCTCTGGTAGAATGGTTCCAAGAAATTATTCAATTTGTATAAGATTGGATGACTCAAGATAAACTTTAAACTAAAACTGTTGGGGGCCTCTGATATTTACGTGACTTTTGCTTCCCAGGAAGCTACTTGTTCTATAAAAATCAATATTCTTTGAATGGCTTGAAAATTTTCTTTTCTTAGTATAGACCCCAGTAGATGAAAAAAGACAATTGAATTGGCAGAATCTCAGATCAATCTTCTGGGGCTTTATTCACCCATTTAATGAGGTGCTAGAGCAGACGCCAAACTATTTTATGGAGAAAAACCTGGCCCTACCAGTGGTTTTACTTTCCTAAGAGGATTTCAGACCTCTGATATTTGACTCAAGTGATCAGTTTTGCCTTGAGCTGGGAGTATAAATTACCTTTCTTTCTGAAGCTTATTCTTGAGCATCAGATACCTGCTCATTTGACTTCTTATTGTGTTGGCACCTTGTAAATGTGTATTAATCTATGAGCATTTTGGCAGTTTGCCTTTGGCATGTTGTAGGAATCTTCACAGAACTGCATTATTGGAGATAGTATCTGTAATGTGTAGGTGTACCTCACTGCTAATCTTGGTGATGGGTTAATACATTTTCTCAGGTGTTAGAACTGGATAACGCACTGTTATCTGGTTTCACTGGTACCTGTGTTTCATTGAGCCACTGACTTATTTTCGTGGCATGGAGCTATGAATCATATGACTCAGCGTGTTCACTATTTGTCCTTGGCACACACGATCTCAGAGCATATTTACAGCCAGCCTGGTTTTATTTTATTTTCATAGTGTTATTTGGTTCTCTCTGGCATGTTCTTGGATTTACTATTTTCGCTACTGTGGTGTATCAAAGCTAACTATAAAAAATGTGTTTCACCATAAATGTACCAAATATCACTCATGTTCCTTCCCCACTTGCCATTTACAACTTGTCTGTATTTATTTGCTATATTTTTTAAAATATTAATTTATTAGTTGTACACAACGCCTTTATTTATTTTTACATGGTGCTGAGGATCGAACCCGGGCCGCACACATGCTAGGCAAGCACTCTGCCACTGAGCCACAACCCCAGCCCCTTATTTGCTATGTTAATATGCAGAAAAACACTATAGATTGACTTTATCATAAAAGCTTCTCTCACTAGAGAATGTAGAAATCTGTTAATCTTATTCTGTTTTTTCTTGACTAAAAGTGGTCAATTGTTTGAGATTATTTCTTATGATATTTTAGCTGATCCATGACCATTAAATGATAAGAAGTAAGTATATGGGAGATATATTCCACTTTAAATGTTTCTAATTTTACTGGTGTAATTTTTTTTTTTTTTTTTTTTTTTTTAACATCCTTGGTGTTTGAAACCCAAGCTCCCATTAGTTGGCTCTGTGACCTTGGAGAAGTTATTTCATGTGTTAGTCAGCTTTCCATTGCTATGACAAAATATCTGATATAAACAACTTAAAAAGAGGAAAATGGTTTATTTTGGCTCATGGTGTCAGAGGTTTCAGTTCATGTTTAGCTATCTCTCTTGCTTTAGGATCTGTGCAGAGTGTCATGGTAGGGCGTTCACAATGGAGCAAGGCTGTTCACCTCATGGTGGCCAGAAAACAGAGGAGAAAGAGACAGGGTTCCAATAGCTCCCTCAAAGGCATGCGCCCAATGAAATGATGTCCTTCCGCTAGGCACCCTGTCCTAATGGTTCTGCCACCTCCACTATCATCACAGGTGTAGAATATGGGCCTATCAGGGAAGATTTTTTTTTTAATTAACTTTATTCATTTATTTATATGCAGGCTGGGGATTGAACCCAGTGCCTCAACATACGCTAGGGAAGCGCTCTACCACTGAGCCACAACCCCAGACCTCAGGGAGGATTTTAAGATCCAAACCATAATACGTTCTCTCTGAACTTCAGTTTTCTCTCCTATAATAATAAGTGCCCTAAAGAATTTGGTGGTGCTCTTTGTCTTCTACAACTGCTAAAACAAAGGGCCACATACTGAGTGGTTTATATAGTAGGAATTAGTTGTCTCAGTTTTAGGGCTTAGAAGTCCAAAATCAACTTTTTACTCCCTTCTGAAGGCTTTTAGCGAAAATACATCCCATACCTTGCTGGTAACTACTTCTGGTGTGCTGACAGTTCTCTGGCTTTAGAAACATCATCTGATCTCTGTCTTCCTCTTCAGATGGTGTTTTCTTATAAGCAAGTATGTGTCCAAACTTCCTTTTTATAAGAACACCAGTCATAATGGATTAGGACTCATCTTAATAGCCTCATTCCAAATAATTAGAACTGCAATGATCACATATCCAATATAGTCACTCTAATTAAAACTTCAACATTTGAAATTTTTTGGTATAGTTCTATTACAGTTCAACTCATTCCAGAACTGTAAATTATATAATGGACAGAAATATGCTACAATTTAATTAGACAATAATAATAACAATAATAACAACAGATAAAGTGTAGACTGGTCATGATGCTCAAAACTTACACATATTAATTCTGAAGATATACAGTGGTAGATGTGGAGTTATCATTTGACGATAAATAATTTTTTTCAATCAAGGAGGGGAAGAAAAGATTTGGGCACTTGTCTTCAATCATAAAGTTATTTAATGGAGTAGAAGAATTTTAATGCAGGGGCCCTGGAAATTTTTAACTATCATTATCTTTCAAATTTAGAATTTCTTAGTGGGATAATTTTAGTGTTTTTTGCCTAGTAGATGTTGGAAAAAGTAAAGGTAGGAGAGAAGAACACAGATTATCATTTATGCCTTTAAGAATTATATGTAATTTATTTGCAAAATATTTGAGGTGGCTATTAGATTATACTAGGTCAAAAGTTTACTGAAGCCGGGCGCGGTGGCGCACGCCTGTAATCCCAGCACTTTGGGAGGCTGAGGCAGGAGGATCTCGAGTTGAAAGCCAGCCTCAGCAGTGGTGAGGCACTTAACAACTCAGTACCCTGTCTCTAATAAAATACAAAACAGGTCTGAGGATATGACCCAGTGGTCGAGTGCCCCTGAGTTCAGTCCCTGGTACCACAAAAAAAAAAAAAAAAAAAAAAAAAAAAAAAGTTTACTGAACATGGAGATATGAAAAAGTTTATCTGAAAGGTGGGAAGAATAGTGTTTTTGATTTTCATAAAAAGTTTGCTCCACTCAATCACTTAATTTGGCTGTAAGGTTTGTAACCACCAATTTAAACATAGAAATCTATAGTATTGGGGCTGGGGTTGTGGCTCAATGGTAGAGCGCTTGCCTAGCATGTGTGAGGCACTGGGTTCAATTCTCAGCACCACATATAAATAAATAAAAATAAAGTTCTATTACCAACTAAAAATATATTTTTAAAAAACTACAATATTTTAAATCTTTATTTTCAGAAGACAGGAGGAATTAGCTACCTATGAATCAAATGTTTTCCTGAAACTAAATTAAACCAAAACGTACAAATTCTCTGGACACATAAACATTGAATGACATACACCAATGCCTTTAGTCACAAGTTGGTGAAAATATAGAAGTGATGTTTAAGCAGTACATTGTTAAAAATATTACTGGCAGATAAAATATAACAATGAATCAAAATTTACTGACAGTAGTATTGTGAAAGGGGCAACTGGGCTGATGTGATCCAAGGACTCTAGTTTTGCAAGGTCTGATTTAATTTAAGGGCAAAATTTTAAAAATCAAGAAGAATGGGTCATGGATGTGTTAGAATAGTTCTCAATCTGTGTTTGACTAACTCTTTTTTACATTAAGATGTTTCCAAGAACTTTCCATAATAGTTGTACCTTTAAATGCTCATTGATTGAGAAGATATATGATGATACAATGACTTGTGCTTGCCAAGATCAATAGGCTAAGAAAGCCCTCCAAAATAGCTCACTGATTTGATCTGTTCTATAGGCTTAATTAACAAAGGCCATTTGATGTTAGTGGACACCTGCCAAATACAATGATGTTGGTTCTGATGTAATTGATGCTGAGCTTCTCCTTTTTCTTATTGCTGACTAGCTAATTCTTAGGATCATTGCTGTACAAGAACATAAATCCATTATAAAATACTCCTGTAGAGAGGTTGTATAAAATTGAAGGATATGAATATTTCTACTGCAATTTTATCTCTTCTAAGCCTGCAGAAATTTACTGTTCTAAAATATGTGTGAATTTAAATGTGTTTTAATTACATATACACAAAAATGTGCATTTTGATGTCTTCTGTGCTGACAGGTGCTCATTTCACTTTATTATCTTTAATTCCTCACACTTGCATTTTTAGTTTTGTTTAAAATAAGATTCAGAAAAAACAGCAGTTGAAAACAAAGTGAGTTTAAGAGAAAGTTATCACTTTGGATCTTTTTTTAAAAAATATTTATTTATTTACTTTAGTTGTACACAATGCAATGCGTTTATGTTTACGTGGTGCTGAGGATCGAACCGGGCCGCGCGCGTGCGAGGCGAGCACTCTGCCACTGAGCCACAACCCCAGCCCCCACTTTGGATCTTACCAAGATAACTCACATGCTGGTTTATAGTGTTATAAGTTTATTTACAGTGTTTATAGAAGAACGGAAAATCAAAAACTTTTTTTGAAGTGTAGTCAACAAAGCATTTTCCCTCGAGGGTGGATGTTAGTACGGTTGACTATATTAAAATAATCTTTAAATGATTTTAAAAATATAAAGATTTTGGTTAAGATGATTATTTTCTAGAAATATGGATCAATCTTTCAAATTTTCCATAAACTTAACTTCTGATGTGACTTTCACTTGCAAGTAGTTTACCTTGAATAGATGGGGGTGTATGGCCACTAAGGAGGAAAGCATTTCTATTGTACTATGAAAGTGTGCTCAGTTTTAAAAAAACATTCAGGAAGGCAAGGGGCATCCTATAATTTTCTTATGTAGATATTAGGAGCATTCTGCAACTAGAGTTTACAGAAGAAACACAAATTAAACTCTAATAAAGAAATTTAACAAATTACACTTTAAATCCTAATGCATTAAAATAAACAGTTGATATTTATAGTAATTGAAAGCATTCTAAATCTTCGATTCCTTTGAAGATTTTTCAGAAAGCATATCTTACTTCTATACCTTTTATAGTTTATTGGAAAAAGTCTACTGATATCCATGGGTACACCTTCACATGATAGGCCTGGAAAAGGTAAAGAATTGCATACATTTATTACATAAACAGTGGTATCAACTTTAAGTATTTTAGATTTACTTAAAGTGCGTTCTACATATTCTGGAAATTGGAAAAATACTAAAATGTAGACTATGACATTTAGAAATACTGTGTTTTAGATTTCCACAAAGGTATAAATCATTGCATTGGTTATGTCAACAGGCCATATAAATAAACTAGAAAAACACTGCCTTCCAGCCATCAAAATTATGAGTCCAGTGTAAATGCTTTCTGAATCATTTTAGCAATGAGTATAGGAGCACTGGATGTAAATACAACTGTAATAAAATTTAACTTTTTCTTATTTATAGTTAATGACAGTTGGCAGTAAGATTTGTACAGATGCTTATGTGTTAAGTACCTATTTTGGCAGTGATATATGTATGGTACTTAAAGATCAGACTCTTTGTTTTGAATTTTGTTTTACTGCAACCGTAATTCTGGCTGTTGCTTTTATTGTTATTATCATTTATCAATATGCTAGGTAAACACATTTTTAAATATGCACCTTGTTAAAGTATTAGCTCCTTTAGCAATAATAGGTTTTCTAGTATCTTTGGTAATATTTCATATTTATAATATGACAAGATAAAATTGTAGTTTAGCAATGTAATACGTGACAGCCTTTATCTGGAGGTATTACCTAAGTTTTACTCAAACATCAACCTCTTCTAATATATCTGCATTTCACATGACATAAAGGATTTTTCATGCATTTCTCAGTCTTTCTTCATCCTGTCATTGAGTTGCCTTCAGATATTTATGTAGAATATAATTATAAAAAATAATCAACTACTTGACATTTATCAATAGGATTATAATCTCATTTTAAGGACTTGATAGCTCATATTTTTATTTCCTTGTGGATATTAAGTAAGTAATCAAGAAAGAGCACATGAATGTACAGGACACAGTGATTTTTAAAATGTAATCTTAAAGAAATATTTGTACTGCTCTTTCATTTTAGCTTTCCATGTTTATACATTTTACATATGGTCGATAGTCTCACATCTTTCTTTCTAATATAGAAAGATTATTCTCAATGTTCTAGATACATTCTGTTTATTTGCTGATAAGCTTCAAGGATCTCAGACTTTTCTCATATAATTGATGTTTAGTTAAACAGTGAGGGAAATGTTACAATACAGAAATACTGGTAAATAAAATACTCATAGTGAAAGAGTAGTAAGCAACTATAAAAGAATACAAATAAGAAATAAGTGTAATAATTAAAGACTGGGAGCTTAAGATATACATATGTATATAAATATGCAAGACTGAGGTCATAAGGGATATGTAAATAAGCATATATGTAAGTTTTATATATAAATGTGCATAATTATGTATATGTTTTATGTAAAAATATATAAAACATATATAAAGAAAAGCATGAGTATTAATGTAAAACAGAACCTCTGTCACCTCAGTATTTGGTATAATAATTCAGCTGACTGATGATGCAACTATTTCACTGTGTCTCCCAAGTGGTGCTAAGAAACCAAATATGACAGTTTGGAGTCCCCTTAAAGTGTATTCCTGTATATCTATATTATGATCATTAAGACTAGTATGTTTGTGAAATAAAAACATACATACATTCATTTGACAATCTTTGCTTTGCTCTTGAATCTTCTGCTTTATGTTGTTTCAAATATAACAAAATGAACCCAATGAATGATATCTTTATGTAGATCTTCAATTCCTAAGAAGTCTTAGTAGCCCTCAAGCCTCATATAATAAAAAGATAATTTAAGCCACTTGATCCATATGCTGAATTTAGTCTATAGACACATTTTGCCCCATGCAGTTTTAAAAAATTAATTAATATCCAATCATTAAAAATTGTATGATTTTACCTAGACGATTCATTAGCAATTTCTGTTGAAAAAAAAAAAAAAAAACAGACACAGGCAAGACTTGGCTCATGTTCTACAAGGCAGCCACCTGCAGGCACTGAATTTGACCTGTTATCCTTCTTCAGGTGGGGTAGGTACTCTCCTGTTGGCTTGAAGCCCCATATAGTATGTTTACTCATCTAATTATTTGCCTGATACCTCTAGGCATGTGTGTTTACACTACAAACTTAAAATCTAATAAATGATTTTTCTCTCTAAACCTCTGCATGTTAGATGAAGAATCTTAACATCCATTTGTCTAGTCAGCAATTACTTTGTCCAAGAGTAAAACAAAACAGAAATGACGGTTCACCCTCTGAGACTTTGATATGTTCATTTAAGTCATTATTAAGAAGGAAGGGACTCTTAATAGAACCAAACAGAAGGTTGGAAGAAGCTTGTGTCACTAAATAAGAATGAAACATTGAGACTAACCAGGAATTTGTTCAAGACAAATTAAAAACAAAAAGTAAAACAGTTTAACTAAGAAAAGGTTTCCAAGATGTTTTCAATCAGTGTCAGTTTATTATTAGCATTGGACAGGGAGGAAATTCTTTTTTTTTTTTTTTTTTTTTGGTACGGAAATAAAATTTTGTAATAAAATTTATGGGAGCTAATACAATACCCTTTGTTTCATGACTGAGTTTCTAAGCACTTTTTAAAATAAAAATAACGCATTTAACAATTTTCCCCCAAGGCAATCTCTTAATAATTTGATAGCCAAATCTTTCCTTTTTGAAATGCTATTCTTAACAAGACTTTGTTTTCTTGAGAGTAGCCCTTCAATATTTTACATGGTTCTAATTCTTGACATTGTACTATATTCGACTTTGGTTTGAGTGATGAGTTAACATAGTCTTTCTTTCCCAGAATTGTGGAAATTAGGTGAAAGAAATGAATAAAAGTAGAGAAATATGAGTAGCTACATACACAGGAATGTTTGTGTATTTTTAGGCTGAAAAACTCTTTCATCATCTGAATATTATAATCCAATCATAATTTTCCCATCTTCCTGGCTTCCATTGTTGGTCCTATTGTTGCCTTTGGTAATTCCCTTTTTGGAAATAATGCATATGTTTTATATATATATTTGACAATTTTCCTTTTATTCCCCTTTGTTATTCTCTCTCTTGCTCCTTGATCTTTTATCTTCTTTTATCATTTACTCTCAATTGGAACGATTGTCTCAGGTTACCCTCTGGGGATGTACTTGAAAAAAATTGATACACTGTTCAGAAAATAAGTTCCTGGAGGCATCAAATTAATGAGAAATCACAAGGCTTGGATAGAAGATGAGGAAGGCAAATAGAAATAGAAGACACTGATTATTTGTGGCTGCATCAGTACAAACATGGCTGTGTCCCCAAACCATATGGAGTACACACAGATGCAGGCTGACAAACAGGCAGAGGAATAGAATAGTCACCAGGGATCCCAGTAATCACTCTGAGACCCCTTTAGATTTAAAATTTCTAAACAAAGGGCTTGTCTTTTTTCCCCTATAGTCAGACTACAGAGACATGGCTGTAAAAAGAAAAAGAACAATATATTTTTGTTTCAAATTTCTCTTTTTTCTATGAAAATGATGCTTCAAGTGTTATTTTTAAAGTTATATATTAGTTAAAAATTATATTAGTTTATATATGTGTTTTTAGAATGTTTATGCCTAACTTGCCAGAAAGCACATTTTGGAAGTTCTTTTCCTTCTGGTATGAAGTATTCTTTTTTATTTTTATTTTATTTAAATAAAGTACACATGGAATTTTCATGTGAACTTGGACATATGTTCAGGTCTAGCACATGGGGACACACCATAATATCCATGGCATTGGTTAAAATATTTAGCAATTGCCAAGGTGTGGGCACCAACCCATTAGCAAAAATTGTTTAAGAACAATTTAATATACCTATATGTGTTAGTAGTACCTTGACATAGATCAGTTTTCTGTATAATGGATAGGAGATGATAAGAGGGCTAGGTATTGACTAGAAGTTTGAGTGAGGTGCTATACACTGAACACGCTTCCTGTTCTTATTAATTCTGATAGGTGGCTCTTCTCAATTATCTATTACATATATTATGTGACTAATGTGAGAATTATTGAAAACCTCTATTGTTACCATACCAATACAGGCAGTATTATGTTTGTATTGCGTCTAATGCATTAAATAATTTAAAATAATTTAAAAGCTAGAAGTAGTTATAATTAATAGAGTGGGGTTTTGTTTTTCATTTTTTCCTCCATTTTTGTTTTATTTTCACCTCTTTTTCAAAATGTGGGTTGGTAAGAAAAATACTAGGTAATTCTTGGTTTCCTGTAGAGTTTGTTAATGGAGTAAAGGTGAGATTTTTATAAACCTAACTGGAAATAAGTTTGAATAGTACATGTAGTGCTACAGAATAAGTTTCCCCTGAGTTGTAAATAACAACTTTTAGGTATTTAGCACTTGTTAGTTTTAAATATTGCAATATGGCACTGTGTTAGTCATCTCATTTCTTACAATAGTATTATTAAGTTCATAATTTTATTATCCTCAAAATTGAATCCAGAGACATATATACATAGTGTACTTTTAAATTCTACTACATCTGTATAAATATTAAACTGCTTATAAGGACAAATATAGTATTTATCACATTGCTCTTGAACTTTGGAGGAACAAAAATAATCTGTATACAAAGAGGTTAATTTGGACAGTACAAGTCATCTAGGTCTCATGAAGCTTATTATGTAGGTAGATGTATTTTGTAGGGTTAGACAGATGTGCTCTGGAAGGCTTTGTGAATACTCATGGTGATGGTGAGTTCAATCCTTTGCCTCTGTGTTTTTAGTACCAGGGCAGCCACTGAACTTCAAAGCAGAACCTGAGTCTGAAACAAGCATTTTGCTGTCCTGGACACCTCCACGTTCAGATACTACTATTGCCAGCTACGAACTGGTCTACAAGGATGGAGAGCACGGCGAGGAGGTAAGACCATGCCTCTCACCTTCATTTTCATTCATTGCCTTGGGGCCTCTGCTTTACCTCAGTGGACTTGTCCAGGGTCTTGATCAGACAGCTGTAGAGGAGCTTCATGGAGAAAATTTATTCATTATAAGAGGAACTTGACTAAGAAAAATAGGTTTTAGAATTTTATAGGGAAGAAAAACAAAATCATTGCTCCTACTGGATTGTCTTTCCATTTAGGTTTCTGAATTTCATATTATAAAGATAAAGATCAAAAAAGAATAGATAGCCATAAGAGTTGGGGACTTCCTTTATTGTCTGTTATTTATGTCAATGTGGAGTCACATGATCGAATGAGTTTTGTACACTAATAAAAGTCACTGAGAGATGGATTTGTCCACTTGTCCAGACTGGTTTTAGAGAAGAATGCCCTGTAGTAAATGTTTATTAGTATACTAAAAAGTAGTATTTTATATGAGTGTGTGTGTGTGTGTGTGTGTGTGTGTGTATAAAGTGTTAGTATTCTGTGCAACTATTGTGATAGTTGATTATGGAAAGTGTGAACCAAAAATCAACACAATGAGTATTTATGTTAACTGACACTGTTCTAAGTGTTTCATGTATCTTAACACATTTAACCTTATAACTTCACTGTCCTTGCAACAAAGCAGGCACACAAGAAAAAAATTAAATGGTTTGCCCAAGTTCTTACACTACTTACTGACTGGCGGAGTGTGGATGTGAATTGGGGCAGATAGATTCCAAGTGTTCTTTTTTTTTTTTTTTTTAGATTATTTATTTACTTATTCATAGTGCACAAGTATATCATCTTTTTACATACAACTGCTTGTATACAAAGTATATATTAGTGTCTCCCGCCTCTGGGATTGCACTCTGAATAGATGGTAGAAGTGGATATTAAGATACTTCTCAGTGGTAGAGCACTTACCTATCATGTACAAAGTCCTACGTTTGATACTCAGACCTAAAAAAAAAAAAAAAAAAAAAAATGGAGCATTCTTAGAATGGGAATATGTAATTATAATGAGTATGTTTCCTTTTTTATTATAAAATCCATTAGGAAATATTAGGACAAAAAGTGAAATTTTATTTGAGAACTCAATCATTTTAAGTCATTTTATTATAACTCTCAGCATTAGTTATCTACTAAAAAGTCTTCAAAAAGCTGAAAAACCGCCAAAATGTAATAAGGAATACATTTTTTAAAAAAATTTGCATATTAAATGATCATTATAAATTAACTCATTGGAAATGGAATAATAAATTCATATGATCTTATAAACTTCTATTTTTATTCACTTTAAATTGAGCGGAATCTCAGAAGACAAATCTTTCAGTGTATTCTTAGAATTATCTTACAAAGCCAATATAAATTAAGCACTCAAAAATTACACAACTGAAATACAGAGATGACAGTGTACTCATGCTACAACTTGAGCTGTGTTTTATATAAGGTATAAATTAGTATTAAAATTTAAGTCTTCCCCACCGCCAAACCTGAATAAATTCAGAGTTAAAAAAGAATGGCAGTTCTTTTGAAAATATTATGGATGCTTAAATGTTGGCACACCTACTGTGCTTTACAAATTTTAGAGAATTTTTTTTCTTATTTCGTGAATCTAAAATTTCTGAGAGCTTTTATATTTGCAAGCCAGAATACCCTAGGGATGTTTACTTTAGTTTTATATTTGAATTCCCCTTGACTGATTTATGTGACTAGCAAACACTATTCGATAAAAGCCTTAAGATAATTTATGCCATTACTAGATTACATGTTTGCTTGCATTTTAAAGTTTACTACAGGCTACTGTTCAATCCAAGGTTGATTACTTATGGACAACTATATTTTTTTCTAAAATTCAATGGCAAATTTC
This sequence comes from Tamias sibiricus, assembly GCA_025594165.1. Taxonomy (NCBI): domain Eukaryota; kingdom Metazoa; phylum Chordata; class Mammalia; order Rodentia; family Sciuridae; genus Tamias; species Tamias sibiricus. The sequence goes on along the minus strand of CM046657.1, from coordinate 157,533,451 downwards.
AAGCATAAAATGTAATAGTTATAGCCTTTCAGTAAAAGAAATCTTATTTTAAATCTCTCTGATAATGTTAAAATATATAGAAAGTTTTGAATATACATATATTCTATACATAGATTTTATATTCATAAAAAGGAAGTTCTCATTATTTTGAATGAACCTGGAGTTGTGTTATGGTTTCGTTGAAAATTATTCAACTTCCTTCAGAGACTAACCTCTGATGTTTATCTTTTTAGAACTTGGGGAGCTCCTATCTCTTTTGTGGCAACATCCTGTATATTGTATTAGTAGTTACTGTTGTTACTTCTGGTTATATTTTCTTATCCCCCTGTTTAGACTGTAGAAAGTTATGGGAGTTGGTATCTGCTCAGATGAAATTGCATATGTTTGGCTTCTTCTATTATCTGGGCAGGTGACACTTTCTCTTGTGGATTGTGTCACAACAACCTACATATCTTTTGAGTAGAACACATTCCTGGGTGTAGGCCTCTCAGTCTCCCTCTTATCTGATGGATTTGCATAACATTGCTGACATTAGAAAGACCTCAGGCTTTGCTTATTCCACACTTTGCTTATCTTTTAAAGAAACTTGCTTTTTAAACTGTGGCATTTTCATTATGTAATAAAAATATAGCATAGTCCTTGATACTCACTGTTGATTCTTTTTGTGCTATTTTGATAACATTATAATTCTGATGGCAGAGTCTGATGTTACAGTGTGATTAAAAAACATTTGCATGGGCTGGGGTTGTGGCTCAGCGGTAGAGCGCTCGCCTAGCACGTGCGTGGCCGGGGTTCGAGCCTAAGCACCACGTACAAATAAACGCATCGTGTACAACTAAAGCAAATAAATAAATATTAAAAAAAAAAGAATAGTTTGAAAAAAAAAACAAAAAAAAAACATTTGCATGAATCTTGTGCAGAGTGAGAGGAGGGGTGGGACTGTGGGGTGGGAAGGACAGTAGAATGAGATCTACATTATTATCCTATATACATGTACGATTACACTACCGATGTGACTGTGCACCATATACAGCCAGAGAAATGAGAAGTTATGCTCCATTTGTGTACAGTGTGTCAAAATGCATTCTATCATCATGTATAACTAATTAGAACAAATTTAAAAATTAAAAAAATTGTTTGCATGAATCTTAATGAAGATGATAATATTATCTTATTACTCATAGCAACGAATCACCATCGAGCCAGCAACATCATACAGGCTACAGGGGTTGAGACCAAACAGCCTGTACTACTTCCGTCTATCTGCACGCTCTCCTCAAGGCCTCGGTGCTTCGACGGCTGAAATATCAGCCAGAACCATGCAATCAAGTAGGTGTCTCTCTTTGTTTACTTTCTGCCCTTTTTTATTCACTAGGACATATTTCTGGCATTAGGCTCCACCAACAAAACACCCCCCGCTAGTGTGCCAATTATCTAAGTGATCATAAGCATCTCATGATGATCTATGTTGTTTTCAAACTTGGTCCAAATAAAAGAATTCCTGTCCTGAATGGAAAGTCTTTGAGAGAGGTTAGTAGACCCCCACAGGTAAAAAGAAAGTGAAAGCAGTTAGATCAGGCCCCAAGAAATGAATTATAGGGCCATAACGCAAAATTGAGATTGTGAACACTGCAAAATAGTCAGAAAAGGGCACAGCAAACTAAAGATGCAGTGAAATACACAGCTTTCATCTCTTTAAAGCACCTAAGTTTTACCTGTGCTAAGAAACAAGACATTATTTCAGTATTCATTCCTACTCAGGAGAAAAGCACAACTCTTACAACTAGTTTCTTATTAAATCTGCAAGTAGTACATGTGGAATGGACATAGAAAATCTGTATTCGGAGAAATTGAATAAAATCAGAAGGATCACAATCACATTTGCGATCCTAAATTGTATTTTGTTTCCTTGGGTTTGATTTCTTTTTGGAATTTTTACCCTTAAGCACAGTTGTGTTTGTGATAGTGGGGGTTTATTGTGCCCAGAACAAATTATTTTTTATAAAGTGTTACATAGGATATTGTTTTTGATGGAAAGTTTGGTGACTTACAATATTATTGTTTGCTTTTTAATAGTAAGTATCTACAGTTGGATCAGAGACAAACATTTACCTTGGATTGAAGAGTTCAATACAGTTGTTGTCTTAACGTGTTTTGTTTAATATTTTCTCTGTGCTTTTTGACATGGTAGCTTATGAAGGAGATAAATCTCAATATGAATACATCATATTTTGTCAAAATGATACTGTTGACCTCATATTTAGAACTAACAGCAAATTGAAATTTATGTATTTTAAAAGATTAGTTACCTTTCACACACAGAATTCTTTTATCACTTCATTTTCTATAGACATTTGAAGTCTTTCAGGGTGTTTTGATGATAGCATTTATATTCTCTCTCTTAATTAAGACATGGTTATTAATATGAGGAGTATTAGAATACTGTGGTCTAATCTATTAGTGATTATGAATTTTTCCCTCAACATTTCCTTTCATTTAAAAACTGACACTTGTAAATTAATGAACTTTCTATATATCTGCTTTGAATTTCAGACAGGCTAATAAATAATATTATTCAAGGTAATTTCTTAAAATTGAACACTTAGTTTAAAGAAATGTTACATGCTTCAATATTTTATTTTGCATGGTTTGCAAGTCTTAACTTTTTTTTTACACGAATACATGTATAGATATAAAATGACATTTTTGTAGTTGCATGAAAATGGTACCAACTCTATTAAAGTGAGTTTCAAATAGTGTTGAGTTTATTTTCATAGATCAGGAGGTCTGAAGGTAGCTGCCTAGTGGAAACCAAATAACCTTTTTAAAAAAGAATTACAAATGAATTCTTGGTATTATACAACCAACAACTTCCTATGATAATGATATGTAGTTTTATAGTTTAAGATATAAGAACTTGGAGTCAGAATCAATAAAAATAACATTCTAGTGATTTTGCAAATATTTATTTCAACTTTATAAATCTGTCCTATAAGTATTTCTTTTTTGTCAATTAGGAGATTTCATTTTGTGACTGTAATAATGAACTTAAGGCACATAGATACCGAGAGAGCAGTAATCCTCCAAGCAATTCAATACACTTTACACTCCATAATAATTAGACTTACAGTATTGCTGTCATGATGGCATTTCTGTGTAGTCCCAGCTACTTCGTAGGCTGAGACAAGAGGATCACTTGAGTCTAGGAGTGTAAGACCAGCCTGAGCAACATACCAAGACCCACATCTCAAAAAAAAAAAAGGTCTATGGATAACCCCAAATGACATATTTAAATGCAAAATATTACAATAGATAACACAATGTATTTCTCTCAATACACACACACACACATTGTATACTCTTGTTTATCGTCCATAGGAAGATACATTATTAACTTTAAGAACAATTGATGATAACAGTTGTGTTGACCTTCATGGATTTTCAATTTTTTTTCCAATAATGATGTTTGCCTAATTTAATGGAAATAATTGCTCAGAAGGTGACTATTTTAGAATGGGTATTTAAAAAGTGTAACTTTTATGTAAAACCACTTCATATGATTAATTATGCACACAATGAAAGAGATGTTGCACATAAGTCATATCTTTTCCAGATGATTCTTGGATTTTTTTTTTAAGTAATCCTTTTTAATGGCATTTATTGACATTTTGACATAAGGGATAGATGATTATTACTGATTTTACCAAAATTTGCTGGTGGGATCTAATTTTTTATTAGCAATGGTGTCTCAAGAAGAGTTATAATAAAAAAGCTGAAAGCTGACATAGGGTAAGTACAAGTTACAGTCAGAATCAACAAGCCTGACCTTACCCTCGGGTAGGTAAACCTTGGACTGTGCATTCTCATCCTTTATTGATTCTGCATGCTCACTGTATTTGGGCTGTGATCAATGTTAGGTTAACATTTTTCATTAAAACCAGTCATGCAGACTTTTTTAGATAGGTTGAACCTTTTTTATGTTTTTTTGGCTTTTCTTTATTTTTCATTGGAACTGGTAGAAGGGTACCTAGCAGTTATTATAAATTTTCCCCCATATGAATCCTTTCACAATTGAATATTGTATATGAATTGTCCTCATTCTAGAATGTAGAAGTGAGAGCATGAAATGGCATCTGTGAAGCATCACCAAAATCTCAAGGTTAAGAAAATTAACATTATATGCAGCTTGGGGGAGGGCTGGATAGTCAGTATAGTGGGGTGGGGATACTGAGGGATTGGTTTAGAAGAAGAATTTTAAATCTCAGGTAGGTAATTTTATTTGAGGCTCTATTATCTCAAGGTTTCATTTTCATGTACTCCCCCCACCCATTATTTAACAATTATTTTTCATCATTTATTCATTTTTTTTGGTTTGTTCATATTACTAAGCCAAGGTACATAAATTTGTCTTTAAAACTTTAAGTTTCAAAGCCTTATTTTTGTTTTGTTGCCCTTATTGTTTATTTATTTTTGCCTTTTCTTTTGTTTTATCATTTTTTTTTTTCCAACCACTCCTGTCCTTTCACTCAAATCCTCCTTTAACTCACTACCAAAATAAGAGCCGTCAGCTCCTCCTCAAGACATTAGTTGCACCAGCCCAAGTTCCACTAGTATTTTGGTAAGTTGGCAACCTCCGCCAGTGGAAAAACAGAATGGCATTATCACTGAATACTCCATCAAGTATACTGCAGTGGATGGGGAAGATGACAAGCCTCATGAGGTTTTGGGAATTCCTTCGGACACTACCAAATACCTTTTGGAACAGCTGGAAAAATGGACTGAATACCGGATCACTGTGACTGCCCACACAGATGTCGGCCCTGGCCCTGAGAGCTTATCCGTGTTGATTCGAACCGATGAAGATGGTATGTTGCCTACGCTCCGTCAATTTGCACCCTTCTGACACAGTCTTGGTCTGCTGTCTTTTGATAGGCTAACAGTTACTCATTTTTCTCTGCTCAGCTTTTTACCCAGCATTGCTGTTACTTCAATCTTTTTGCCAAAGACCTGTCTTTGTTACATCCTGGGATTTTTTTTTTTTCCCCCAGTCTCAAAGCAATAATTTTCTTCTCTTTAAAAGGACAGTTTGCTCCTATGATCTTGCAATCCAGCCCTTCTCTGTACCTCCATCTAAAGTCTTCGGATTTTTTCTTGAGTTTTTGTAATCTCTTTTCCATTTTGAAGTTAAAACTTTTCAAAACTGCCTTCTTATCTTCTTGTTGCCTTTTTTTGTCTTGCATATTTCAGAGACAATGATGCTCGACATGCAATTTTTGGCATCAGTCGTTTGGAATACCTTTGATATGAGAAAAAGAAGATAATCCATATAATCAAGAATCTTTTTATTCTGCTATTAAAAAAAGAAACCTTTAAACACACAACAGTCAACGATCAGTTTTTGTTATTATTTCAATGCAATACTCTTTGTGCTTTAATGCTTTGGACCTCAAAGCATCTTCCTTGGCTTTTGTACATTTTTTTTTTTTACATGTTTTTCTATTTCTCTGATACTCTTTTTTTCTTCCATTTTGTTTTTTTGCATCGGTCATGTTTTTTGATCTTTTCTTAAAAGGTAGAGCAGATTGGTTGAGCATTTTCATTGGTTGAAAATGTTTGTATTCTTCAAAAGAAACATAGTGGGGTCTACCCATTTTTAAGTAAAGAAAATGCTCTGACTGGGTGGGACAAGTGCCTATAATTTTCTTTTATCCGATGATGTTGTTCCAGTTCCTAGTGGTCCTCCTCGCAAAGTCGAGGTAGAGGCTGTCAACTCAACATCTGTTAAAGTCTCATGGCGCTCACCTGTGCCCAATAAACAGCATGGCCAGATAAGAGGATACCAAGTCCATTATGTGAGGATGGAAAATGGTGAGCCCAAGGGCCAGCCCATGCTGAAGGATGTCATGCTGGCAGATGCACAGGTAAGCCCCTGAAATTAGGTGCCTTTGTTTTTACATGATGCGTTTATCTTAGTCTATTTCTTAAAATGGGTCCTATTTTAGTTTTATTTTTTATTATTTTTTACATTTAAAAATATGTATAAAATTCTGGATTTTTAAAACATGTTAATGTTTATTTACCTTTCTAAGCGAAAGTGGCATCAAGTTAAGAAATGAGTTGTAATGCAATGACCTTAATGTCACTTTTTTTTAAATACAAATATTCAGCTCTTTTAAACCGAGTTTGCCTTTCTGACTTCAAAAAATTGATTGATTTAATCAAATCAAAGGGAAGGATTCTAAGCTGCAGTTTGCTGATAGGATCTACTTTCTGCTGTGCTAAAAGTGCTCAGAACTATGTTGATCTAATTTCTAAATGTATGACTTCTTCCAGTGAAGAACAGAAGTTTTTATTCAGCAAAACGTGCCCAAGTAATATTTTATTTAATATTTTATTAAGTCACATATTTGAAGAAAGCAATTTCTTCATGTCTCAGAAAATGAAAATAATGACAACAGTTCAATGTCATTAGTAAAAATTAGCGTTTCCCAGAGAATAAATCCATAATAGTATGCCCCTTGTTTAGCCCTTATTTAGTCATTGTTTTAAAGAAATTTTTTTAAAAAGGTACTAACAATGGGTAGTTGAGTGTGTGAGAAATTCTCTTGATCTTAGGGCAGAGGGTCAGAGCCATGGTGTCACAACTTGTTTTTGTAATCAATTGCTTAAAACCAACCAATGGAAAATTTTGGTCTTTTTATTTAGAGGTGACTTGATTCAAGACAGTCCAATGATAAATCTACTTGTATTTTGCATATGTTCCTGAAAGGAAGAGGAAGATTTCAATTTATAATGCCATGCTGGAAATTAGACATAACCCATAGACTAGCTTACCTTTGCTATGCTGAATGGTGATGAGATATTATGAATACTGAATTGCTTTGCCTATGCTGCAAATGGGTAGCTGAGCAGGAAAAAGGATGGAGTTTGTGAAAATTTGAAATGTATTTCAGATGAAAATGCCTTCCTTTGTTTGGAGGTGGGAAGTATTATGAACCAAGTTAAAGCTGCTGTACTAGGTTGCCAAGTTTTTATGTTATTTTCTCTTTGAAGAAAAAAGGGCATTAAATATCCCTGTGCCCCTAAGGAAAGTACTTACCCTCAAAGTCTTAATATAAGTCAGTTCACAAAAGTGCTTACAATTGCTCCCATTTCAAAACATTCTAACTAACAGGATCCAGGTTTGCAGCTTACTTTTCTACCCCAAATATTGTTGCATATATATTTTATTTAAAGGCTACTTCCATATATGTAGATGGAGATTCATAGTATCCCTTTGATACTGAAAAAGGGCCAGTGACTTGCTTTTTTTTATAAGTATTTATTTTGTGATACCTTATAAAGTAGAGAGTTCTCATAAAGTATATAAAGCTATTATTGCTATATTTATTTTGAGTCTGCAGTTATGGAAAAGAAAATAATATGACCATTGTGCTTTGATATTCTTCTTTGGTTCTTAGTTATTTGACATCACAAAATGGTAATTTTATCTCTGTTTTGACTGAATTTTGGGAGTTAATGGAGTTATATAATGCATTAACTGTCAACTCTCTTTTCTCTCTCTACTGAGAAATTAATTATCCATTGCTTATTTTCCTTTTTCCTCATTTATTCTACTTGACTATTAGTTGAAATAGGTTTTCACTGTGTCTATATGATTTTAATATAATGAAAGATATTAATCTAAACAGTAACTTGCATTAATTATGTAATAGAAAATAAGTCAAAATAAATGTCATGAAGTAGGATATGACTAGAACCTATCTTTTTGCTATGACTTATTGATTCCTGTTATGAATCCATACATTAAAAATACTTTAGCTGGATTTATTAATATCAAGAATATAATATTTAATTTCTTACTTGGAGGTGGGGGTGGCTGCATCATGATACTTATATTATTTCCAATTTTATTGAATATGTTTTTTAAATTACTTTTCCTATTTTTTAAATCAAAGGTGGGCAAAATGCCTTTAGTAGGCTACAAATTTCTCTTCATTTCTTTTTATTTTGTCCCTGCCCCCACCTACTTAATCTCAATCAGTGGGAATTTGATGATACTACTGAACATGTGAGTAACTTCTGACTGCTTTGTCAAAAACACACTGTATATGTTGCCTGTCTTTTCTGATCACTTTTTTTCACTTGTGATTTGTCAATGCAGTTTGCTTGGATGCATGAACTAACCCACCATTTTTAAGTTATCTTCACTTTGTGTGCACTTTTCGTTTTGGTTTTGTGAAATCAGCATGGTGCTACTGACTGCATAAGGAATGGGCTCCTGATATTTATTTTGATTTCTGCTACTAATTCTGCTTTGTGATTCAGTCAGAGGAAACATGCTTCAAAAGGAGGCATCATAGACTGGAGGTGGCAAGTGATTTGATATAGATTGCTCATCATCCTTGTATTGAGTGGACAGCATGATGTAGATCTGGCCATGATTATCCAGATACTCCTGTTCCCCATCATACCCATAAAAATTTGAGTGAATCATGCCAAGAATTAAGAAGTTTCTCACTATGGAAGGAATGTTTTTTAATATATTTGAATGAGTGGTTAGTGTTATTTATTGAGAGAATACTGTATATAAGATACTACAGGGGACACAGGATATGGCACCTACCTTACAAGTGTTTACGGTGTCGGTAGCTAGAAAGATGTGACGTTCTGAAAAGTTTGTAAAATACAGCAAATGAAAAGACCTGAAGCAAGGTGTCATGCATTAGAAGTGACAATGTCAGTAAGAGCTTTGAATTCAGAGACAGTGGACCAGGATGGTAGATGAGGTTGTAATATGTACTTGAGATTTTAAGGGATGAGTAGGAGGTGGATAGGTGAATGTGTGTGTGATGGGGAGTTGGAGGTAGGAATGCTTTTTGTGCAGAGTGAAAGCCATCAGGAAGGCAGTTGAGATTGACATATAGTTGGGTGAGAGTAGGACACAAAGGAAACATTCTTGTTACTAGTAAATACAGCTGGGTGAATTATACTTTGGAAAAACTTGAGGCATCAAGCTGAAGAGCTGGTGGTCTTCAATTCTGGAGAGGTGAAGAAAATAATTAAAAAGAAAAAAGAAAGGTAGCAAGGAAGGCATTCTTTTATCCATTGTATACTTTTATTGCCAGAGCACAAGGTTCTTATTGGGAATCTTAGAAAATATGTGCAGATTATCAATTCTCATAGAATTAAGGGTGTAGCACTATTTTATAAACTTCTTTGACCATGATGAAATATAGATGTATATTTTGATCCAGTATACACACATGTTTAGCTGAAATAAAAGTTTTATAAAACCATACCATACTTTTAAATATGATGAACTCTTAACATTTTGTTCTCAAGTCTGTTCCCTTTCCTTTCTGTTTAAATGCTGGTCACGACTTACTAAATTGATTTCATGACCTACTAAATGGGTCATTACCTGCAGTTTAAAAACCAGTGACTTAGTGGATAAATTAGATGGTGAAAATATAGCAAATAGAAAAACAAGGGAAAAGAGTTCTTCTACTAATTTACTCATGAAGTGATCAACATTCAACAAAGTGAGACAAAAAAGGGACATGTGTCAGCATCTTAAGAATTGATAAACCCTTGCTGAGCCAGAACTTGAAGAGAAAGATGTGAGAGAAAACTCAAAAGTTTTAAAGATGCCTTGCCTTTCATTAAAATACATAAGTAAGGAAGGTGGCAATCTGCTTCTGGGAATGCTTTTGAAGTTTTAGATAACTGGAAAAAAAATCACAGGGAAATGTCCAGCACATTCTGACCATGTGCATTCCACTGGAACTCGGGATAGTTAAGGCTGGAGATAAATGTGTGATGTAGAAATAATTGTTTCAGGTTTTAAGGTGAATTCAGTTTTTCTAGGACTATAAAGGCAGCAGACCAGTACTGTGTCAGAATCCCAAGAATACCAACTCTTAACAGGCAAGGGTACAGGAGGAAGTGGAGGAGACAAGAAGCAGTGGGACCTGTGTGGTTCCTCCCCTTAGACACACCCCTTCACCAGTGAACCTGAAACCACCAGCTTAAAGGAAGAAAATGTAACCCAAGAGGTGCTATGATCATGGCCAATCCAGGAGTGGCTGACAGCAATGGTCCTACTGAAAAGGATTTGCCCAGTTTTAAAGGGTGTTACTTATGACAACCTAGGCAAGATGGAGGACACACATAATTAGCCCCAATTTTTTTAATCACACATTTATAGAGAGCTTTGTGTGCATACATGCCATTCAACTTGGTGATAGAACCACGCTGCCGCCTTTTCCCTGTTAACCTCGTTTGCTTTTCAGCAGTGATCTAAGGAACCATGGAAAATAGTTAGCATTTAGTCATCATAATTTTTAGAATAGCCATTTTGTCTACCATAACATAAAATACTGTTCTCAGGTGGTTTACTTGATTTGGGTAACCTTTGTAATACAAGTAAAACCATCTCAAGATCCTGCAAATAAAATAATTTTCCCAAATAGTTTATTTATCTGGTGGCATAAAATCTCCAATGGCTCTCCAGGATGGAATCTGAAATGCTTCAGTTTCCACATTGATGATATTCCTACTCTTTTTAGAAAGCACCTTGTCAAAAGCTGTCATATTTAGGACCAGCTTCAAAAATTGAGTGCTATGGTACCTGTTAATAGTCTTGCTAGAAAAAACTCTACCATATTGCATACAACCCAGTGTTCACTGACACCTATGCTGCTTTTAGATTTGGAGGAAAAGGGCATTGTGCATTTTCTTAAATTTATCCATAGTCAATTTGAAATCATGGAAGTGAAAAAATCTGTGTGAGTGCATATATGAGTACCTCTAAAAAAAATAGAATAAATCAGTAAGTAGAACTCTAATGATTTGTATAACCCCTAATTTGTAGAAACAGTTCAAAGATCATCTGGTCTTATAACCATCACAACTTTGAGCCCTTACTAAAAGAGAAGTAAGAGAGTTGGTGCATAGTTGATATTTTCTAAACAGCTGAATGAATTAAACACATATTAGCAATGTAGCATGTGTCTTCTTATACTATTGGTTTTATAATCTGATCTCTATTGTTCATAGCTTATACAATTAACCAATAATGAGTTCCTGGAGTCCTAAGAATTCTCTGGCTCTGAGGATATCTAGGTCCAATAGATCAGCCATCTGGTAAACCACTTACCTGGTGGTACAACAGACTGCACTGGCACCTGCCCTGTCACCAGTCAGTGGGCTGGGCTGCAATGGATAGATAAGGAAAGCTGTCAGCATAAAATAACAGGTAGTTTGTGGATCACTTACTATGAGCCAGGTACAGTTCTGATATCACTCATTTAATCCTCCGGTTACCTTTGCTGGTAACTTTCAGACACAAAATGGAGATACAGTTGGGCAAACTTACTTGCCCTTTTTATCAAGCTAGTAACTAAGGCAGGTTTAAATTCAAAGAGTTCAGAAGGTCTGGCTCCAGATCTTTTTTTATATTTTATTTATTTATTTATTTATTGTTTTTTAAACTACTATCCCTAAAAGCTGCTTCTTAGGATGCCTGAAGACCCAGCTTCAATGTCAGCATGAAAACAGATTTCCATAGCATGAGCTGCAGGCATGACACTTCCAGTGCTTAGCATGACTTCAGAAGATGTTCAGGCATGCACAGAATGAAGATGGAAGGCCTCATTTTCCCCAGGGTATTTGTGGCATATAATGAATCAATGTTGTTCTATGGTGTCATTTCAGGACATGATCATATCTGGGCTACAGCCTGAAACTTCCTACTCCCTCACAGTCACAGCCTACACCACTAAAGGAGATGGTGCTCGCAGCAAGCCCAAACTGGTGTCCACCACTGGGGCAGGTAATCATATCTGTACTCATTTGTGCCTTGAACAATAATACCAGCTTTCCAAATGGTATGCATAGAGTCCACCATTTTTTTTATTGTTGTTTTTGTTACAATAATTAAAATTGGAGGAAATAAATGGACCATGGTTGGATATTTTTTTTCTTCTTTTCACGTCAGATGGGTAATGTGCCAATGTTGTAACAAGGTTTAGAGGGAGGCACACTCACACAATAGTTTGAATACCCGGTCATCATGCTTATGAACCAAAGGATCAGCCATGGTTGATTTTTGTGATTTTTTGTTTTGTTTTGTTTGTTTTTTAGTTCAGGAAAAGAGTTAAGGAGAAAAGAATTATTCTAAGTGCAGTTTGTCCAAATTATTCAATCAGTCATTCAATAAATATTTTTGAGTACTTGCTATGTATCAGACATGATTTCTCATATAGGGGATATAGCCATCAAGGCATGGAAAAAAATCTATTTTCTAACCTGGATTAGTTAGCTAACAAATGAAAAAGAGTATATAATAAAATGTGAGGTTGTGGTAAGATGAAAGGTATATAGACAAGTTAAGTATCAGAAATCCCTCTTAAGGCCTAAGAAGATCTTAAAGGAAGGATATTTAAGTTGCATCTTGAATGTGAAGGAGCAAGTCCCACGAAGGTCCTAAAAGAAGGTGTCCACACAGAAGTCACAAAGCCACTTCAACCTCCCCACATAACAAACCCTTTTGGAAGAGCCACCATCTTGCATTGGGTTCATGACTTGCAGTTTTATTCCTTATCATTTTTTTCCTCCTCACCCTCTGCTTTGGGGATTGTAAAGACGCCAGATTGCACAAAAATTGAAGAAAGAAGAATATCAAGGAGGTTCAATAATATAAAATTGCTCCTTTCTGACGTACAAAGCTTCCTCAGTGCTCTTTGTTCAGCCACATTAGGAAAAGCCAGCATGAAGGAAGGTCTGGCATTGTAAAACCGATAAATTAAGAGATAATTACAAAAGGATTCTTCTCCAATCCCTCCATATAGCAATCTCCCATGGAACATTTAAGCTGTGATTTGATTTACTCCTCCTGAATTGCTTCTCACACAACTTTTTAGGAACACACCTCTATGCGAAGGCTTAAAGCAAAGAACAGCTGTGATGTTGAGCACCCTCCTGGGTGCCATGCTCACTGCCAAATTTGTCTAAATGTCATAAGATTTGCCTCGCTCACATCCTGCCACCTGGAACTGCCTCAAGCAGTAGGATTACAGATGGCAAAACTTCTTCAAGGCAGAGTCTTTTGGGCTTTTCTTTTTTTCCTTCTTTTTCCAAGAATATCATTGTATCAAGCTAATTTAATGCCCTGAATAGGAGAGACATGTTCAGTGAGTCATGTTCAGTGAGTGGGGTGATGGTATGATGACTACCCAGCTATAGAAGGAGCCACTATTGGAATATTGATAACCACTGTTAAGCCCCTGAAATTAAATCCCAAATTGAAGAAATGGATTGCCATCATCCTCTTTCCTAATACCTGAAAGTCCTATGTGAAGCATCAAACTCCTATTGCCTGTAAGGTGGAGGTCATGGAATAATGAAGAAGAACCACAGGACTTACAGCTAAGGGGTAGGAACCCTAAAAAAAAGGAATGAATTTGTGTATTCTAATGTCACTAAAACTAGCTCATTACTTTTTAGTCACCATGCAGAACTACAATTGTGGCTGTTATTTATACATAGAATTCTTTTGGAATTTTTATTCATAATTTCAGATCTTCCTTAAACCAACAGATATTAAGATAACAAATGTTTCTAATTTAGATGCATGAACATTTGCTTTCTTGACACTTCCTCACTGAGCCTGGGATGGAGGTATCTAGATTTAAAATTCCTGTAAGAGAAAAGCTCCTGTTACACCTTACTGCCATTCTACCCAGTCTAAAGGGTTTCCCTAGTAAGAGTGTTTTCTCTAGGTAAAAGCTCATAGCCATTCAGAGCCCTTGCCCCAACTGATTTGAACTGCATCTAATAATTCTATTATATTCTAAGGTAGGTTTTAGGCCTATTTTCATGTGAGCAGCCTCTCCTGAGCTGGTATTGGCAGCTCTTTCTCTAGCTACCTCAGCATTTCATTTCTTTACTGAATCCTTCTCTTGTGCTTTTTGTGCTCCCAGGGTGGTTTTCTCATAGTTTTCAGGCTTAGTTAAACTTGTGCCTGGAGAAGGAATGGCTGTGGTGGTTTGGCACTAGAGATCAGACTGGGATTGCTCCTGACACAGCAGGGAAAACCAGTAGGTCAGAACTGATGCTTTATCTTCTGGAACGTTATTTGATCTCATGATTCCAAGCCCACAAGCCTTTATACCCTGTAACAAGAAAGGGCATGCCAACATGGAAAAGCAATATATGCTACTCCTTCCTAAGCTTTGACTCCAACCAAGAAATAGATGTATGTTTTCATAAACTGAATGGATTTTTTCCCCTAGAACTTCCCAGTCCATTATATTTCCTATTATATTGTACCTTAGCAATATTAAGTGAGACAGCAGATAATTACAAAATCTTATGATCCAACAAATATTATTAGACTGCAATCTATATTTGTGATTTTTATCAAGAAATTAAAAAATATTTTGATCTAGCTTTCCATGCATCTTTTTAAAAAATACTTTTAGCTGTAGATGGACACATTATATTATTTATTTTTATGTGGTGCTGAGAATCGAACCCAGTGCCTCACATATGCTAGGCTAGTGCTCTACCACTGAGTCACAACCCCAGTCCATGTGTCTTATAGAAACAAGATATGCAGCTTACATACCATTAAGGAGTTCCTTGGAAACGGAGTTTTAAAAAAATCAATAAATATATTTAATAAATCTGTTACCCCTGGAGAATGTGAGTTAATGGTTATAGTTCTACCCTATAGTTTCTTCTGGGATTCATTTATTAAAGGTTACATTCTCTGCTAAAAGCCTCCCCCAGCCCACAATAAACATGAATTTTTCTAAGCAGAGACTGAAGTGTTTGATTTTCAGCACCATCATTCACATTTTAATGGGTAAATCATATAAATGCTTATTACATAAATGGAAATTAATGGTGTCTGTTAATGTCTGCCTTAAAGTGCTGTTTTAAAATAAAAATAATTGTAAATATATTTAAAGTAAAAATAAATGAAATAGTTCAAGTACTTTCCAGATTATGAATGATGGGCTGTATTCTAAGTGTTTGCTAGTGGATTGTTAAGGTATCTGGTTACATTTTCCTCGGGAAACTATGAGTATACAATAGTTCGGTACCAGACCAACCTTTAACACCACACACACATTGGCCATTGCAAACTTCAGGAACTATTTTTCCCCATACACTGTAGGTTCGCTGAGTTAAATAAGCTTATGAGTTTACCCATCTTGTGAAATACAGCTTTCTGCATTGGTTAAGAGTAGAAGTATCTTAAGGAGTATGTTCCTGGGCAGAATACATCCCCACTTGGGCTTCAGCTTTCTGATATAGGAAATGAAGGGGTTAACCAGATTTTTTTCTTTTTCTTTCTTTTTTTTGAGGCTAATGTTTTGCATGATGCCTCATCACCTGTCCAGGTTGTTTTAATCTGTGTCCACATCCCTCTGGTACTCTTTTATTGCCTATCTCCCTTTATAATAAGCTTTCTTCCCTTCCTGCCATCTTTCTTATTCTACAAACTTGGGTTGCTTTTGGTTTTGTGGTGCTGTCTTCTCTCTCCCCCATCTTTACACCATTCTTGAAGAATCCCCTAACTCTATTATCTATCAGTGCCTTTCTCTGTGGACTCTAGAAATAATTGCTTTCCTTTAAACAAAAATTATAGCTGTAATAGGAATTTTATGAATAAATCAAATCTCTTTGCATATCTATCTTAAAAAGAAAACTAAATTCTGAACTTCAGGGAAACGGACTCCTGACCAAATAGCTTAATATTATTCTGATTACTAATAATCAAGATTAATATTAGTAGATTGTAAACCCTTATGCTAAAACTTTTGCATATAGATCTTCATTTAATAATACATAGCACCAATGTGAGATAAGTAATAACATGTCCATTGTACATATGAAAAACTTCATAACAGCTTGTGTATGGATAAGAAAGTTAGAATGTGCAAAGTAGATCCATGGTAACTCAGCATTCTTAACTTTTTAAGCAGTGTAACAGCATAGTTAAGTGGGCTATGGATTTAAGAGAAAAGCTGGATTTATCTTACAACTTTCTTTTTATGTGCCTGACCTTAGACATTTTTCTACCTCTCTGGCCTTATTTTCATATTATAGAAATTGGATATAATAATAACTAATGAAAGCACATAGTGAGGAGTGAGGAATATAAATCAAATAAGATAATATGCTCAATGCTCTTATAGTTTGTGAAATATTGCACATAATAAAGTCTTTTTTTTTTTTTTTTGGTACCAGAGATTGAACTCAGAAGCACTCGACCACTGGGCCACATACCTAGCCCTTTTTTGTATTTTTATTAGAGACAGGGTCTCACTGAGTTGCTTAGTGCCTCACCATTGCTGAGGCTGGCTTTGAACTCGCAATCCTCCTGCCTCAGCCTCCCAAGTGCTGGGATTACAGGCATGCGCCACCACGCCCGGCTATAAATAGTCATTATTAATTATGTGTAACTGGCTAATCTTTAGTTGGATTCATTTTCCTTTTCTTTTCTTTTTTTTTTTTTTTTTTTTTTTTTTGATACTGGGGATGGAACTCAAGGGCACTTGACCACTGGGCCACATCCCCAGCCCTTTTTTTTGTGTGTGTATTTTGTTTAGAGACAGGGTCTCACTGAGTTGCTAAGTGCCTCGCTATTTCTGAGGCTGGCTTTGAACTCGCAATCCTCCTGCCTCAGCCTCCCAAGTGCTTGGATTACAGGTGTGTGCCACCACACCCAGCCTGGATTCATTTTTCTATGGCAGGCATGAACTTGCATGTGCAAAGGTTTAAAAATAATCCTTTGAATTGTTGTTTCAAGGATAACTCCTATTTTGTGTTTCTTATCAAATTCTAGTAGCACAGGCTATCTTACTAAATTAAGAGAAAGAATATGATTTCACATAGGAAAGTAGGTCAAATGTGGCTTTCTTTTGTTTTATAAATAATGAAATGGGACTACCACTAAAGTGGTACACTCCCATTTGGCAATAATTGAAATGTGGACATCCACACCAGTTGGGTTTCACCGCTTGTCCTGTGTGTTCTAGTTCCAGGGAGACCCCGGCTTGTGATCAACCACACTCAGATGAATACAGCTCTCATTCAGTGGCACCCCCCTGTGGACACATTTGGACCTCTTCAGGGCTACCGTCTAAAATTTGGTCGCAAGGATATGGAGCCTCTCACTACTCTGGAGTTCTCTGAAAAAGAAGATCACTTTACAGCCACAGACATCCACAAGGGAGCATCATACGTCTTCAGGCTGTCTGCCAGAAACAAAGTGGGCTTTGGGGAGGAGATGGTGAAAGAGATTTCTGTTCCTGAAGAAGCACCAACTGGATTCCCTCAAAACCTCCACTCAGAAGGCATCACTTCAACCTCCGTCCAGTTATCTTGGCAGCCACCTGTCCTGGCAGAGAGAAATGGCATTATCACCAAGTATACCATTCTCTATAGGGATATCAACATCCCCCTTCTTCCAATGGAGCAGCTCATTGTTCCAGCTGACACCTCTGTGACACTCACTGGCTTAAAACCAGATACCACTTACGATGTAAAAGTACGTGCTCACACGAGCAAAGGGCCCGGGCCATATAGTCCCAGTGTCCAGTTCAGGACACTGCCTGTGGATCAAGGTAGGATTTGTCTGCTTATGGCCTTCCTCCTTTAAAGGAATATCGGTCTTTGGAAATCAGTATTTTGAAGCTATAAATAACTGATCGGCCCATTCATATTAATAGGTTCAGCAAAAAACAAAAGGTAAAGTATGTAAAACTTAATACGTTTTGGATGCTGTAGATTTCAGTTATAGAATGCCAAGAAAGTCTGGCTGACAGCACCCCAATGTCCTCAGGTAAGGAAAACACAATAGAGTTGACTGAATTGGAGAGAAAGGAGAGAACTTTATGAGAATGGGTTAAAAATGAATGCTCTAACCAGGTAGGCGAATCACACTTCTCTCTCTAAGCATCGTAGCCAGCATCTAGCATAAGCTCTGTGATCCATGGTGGAAGAGGACAGGTCATATGTCCTTAGGAATAGTTTAAATACACTGTTTTTCCTTTTCCAGCAGTGTTTGCAAAAAATTTTCATGTCAAAGCAGTAATGAAGACTTCAGTATTGCTGTCTTGGGAGATTCCAGAGAATTATAATTCCGCCATGCCTTTCAAAGTAAGTTGTTTTCTAATTTGCAAGATATTATAGGTAAGG
The DNA here is from genome assembly GCA_025594165.1 of Tamias sibiricus. Taxonomy (NCBI): domain Eukaryota; kingdom Metazoa; phylum Chordata; class Mammalia; order Rodentia; family Sciuridae; genus Tamias; species Tamias sibiricus. The sequence goes on along the minus strand of CM046657.1, from coordinate 157,515,235 downwards.
TATTATGTTTTATTATTTTTACGCTATTATTGAAAGGGCACTTCATTTTAGGGCAATCTGCAAAGTATGCAGACCCCTGTGATTTTTGTACGTGTACATGCTAGGCAAGTGCTCTATCACTGAGCGTCTCCAGCTCTGATAGTCTCATTTCTGACTTTCAGGTAAGAGTTTGAGTTTGGTACTTTGGCATCTCAGCTTTTCTGTTCTAAGGAGCAGACAGGATCTCAAACCAAGGGCTAGCAATTCTTGTAGTATAGCTAACAATTTGAATTTTAACTATTTGCATGTAACTAATGCTTCCAGTTATCCACAAAATAATAAAATTTACATGGTCTCTACATTGTATAATGCAGTATTTTGGGAGTTTTTCAGTTTGTTTGTTGGTCTAAATTCTTGGCATTTTCTAAACTCTGCTTTTCTGTTAATGTATATTGGAGATGTTAGAAAGAAGTACATGTTTATGAAATAAGAAGTAGTCAAACATTTGAGAAAGTGAAAATATATTTAGAAGAGGATTGAAACCTTTAAGGAAAAAAATGATGTAGAAAATACATTGAAAACCAAAGCATTTTGGCACAAATTCCATTAAAAAGATCACATATAGCTGACAGGTCAAATATTGAGAAGTTATTGCACATTTCTTTGTTGCATATTTTTGATAGATTTAGAAACATTATATCGTTACACAGCAAGAACTGACAGGAAAATTGATGCAATCTCTAGCATTATGAATACTTATGGGCTTAGGAATTGCCCAAAATTAGAATTGATCTGGCATACATTTTCCACAAGCAAGTGAACATTGGTTTAGAAAATACACTTTGCCTCTTGATAACCAAACTTGTTTGACTGGTTGTCTCTTTAGATTCTTTATGACGATGGGAAAATGGTAGAAGAAGTGGATGGCCGAGCCACACAGAAGTTAATTGTCAACCTGAAGCCAGAGAAGTCCTACTCCTTCGTGCTCACGAATCGTGGAAACAGTGCAGGTGGGCTGCAGCACAGGGTAACAGCAAAGACTGCACCAGATGTGCTCCGCACCAAGCCTGCCTTCATTGGCAAGACCAACCTGGATGGCATGATTACAGTGCAATTGCCTGAAGTTCCTGCAAATGAAAATATAAAGTAAGTTGGTGGAAGGATGAGGATGAAGCAAATGCTGCAGGTCAATAAGAAAGTTAGATCCCAGTGTCATGGTGGTTGTAAGAATATACTACAGAACCTAGAGCCAAAGGTTCTTCTACAGTGGCTCACAGTTGCACAATCCAAGCTTGCTACATGGTGATCTGGTGTTTAACAAATGTTGTCATTAATTTAACACTGAGTTCTTTTTTTGTTTGTTTGTTTGTTTTGGCAGCAGGGATTGAACCTAGGGGCTCTTAACCACTGAGCCACATCCTCAGTCCTTTTTTTATTATTTTGAGACAGGGTCTTGCCAAGTTGCTTAGGGCTTAGCTAAATTGCTGAGGATGGCTTCAAACTTGGGATCCTCTTGCCTCAGCCCTCTGAGGTGACAGGTGTGTGCCACCACGCCTGGCTATACTGAGTTTTTCCTATGTTTCAGGAACATCGTTTAGAAGAGACGTAAAGACAGAGTACAGTCCTTCCATAAAGTGCTTTTTGTCATTAGTCTTATGAAATATGGTAAAGAGTTGACTAATTCTAATTTTTGACAAAATGATGCAATTCTGAGGAAATCTTACAAAGTGCTATAAAGTTGAAAGGAACTTTGGGATATTAGATAACCAAAAAAAGTATTTGACACTGTTTTGTGTGCTAAAAAAGTAGGAAGAATTTCAAGGTGAAGTTTGAAATGACAGTGGAAAAAAAATCATATAAAGTGCAAGATATCTTGTTTGGATAGAACTTAATGTAAAAGCCAATGTACCTGAAGTAAAAGATTAAATCCAATCAATTAAGTATTGTGTCTAAGAATATGGACCTAGTTGACTGTATACCAATAGATGAAAATAGTATAGTCACTGAACTATAGTAAGTACAATTACTGTGGTCAGCCCTGGAGAGAAAAACAATGTGATTCTGGTCTTCAAAAAATTTACCATGTTGTGTGTGATATAGATAAATAAACAAATCTAAGAAATGTCAGTGGTAGAATTATGCTTTATCTTAAGAGCAAAAATTTCTGAGCATAGTCTTCAAGGACAAATTGGCATGAAAAAAAATAAGGAAAAGAATGTTTTATGCAAAGGGAACAGTGCATGCCAAGATCCATTAGTAAAAGGCAGCAAGTGATATTAGAAGGCTGGAGACCAAAGTGCCTGGGCAAGATTAGAAGAGGATTGGGGAGGCATACATGAGTCATTTTATGCCCAGAAGTTGGAGCTATATTCTGCAGACCCTAGAAATCCATTAAAGATCTTTATGTAGGAAAATAGCATGGTACATTTGTATGATATCCATGTCGTTTTCATTTTAGAAAATATTCTTTTTGAATATCCTATTGCATGTTAGGCACTGTGTTACCTGTTGGCATAAAAAATAAGCTTTTTCTCATGAGATGAATTTGCGATGAAAGGTTTGAAGGTTGCACAGAAAGGCATTTGTACATAGTTCCTGGACTGCTGCAATGGATTGGAGCACCAGAGACAGTGGTAGAGAAAACTGTTGTGAAGTCATCACATGCTTAATTGATTCTTGACAAATAATAAGACGTTGGTGCACATAGGACACAGAGGTAGATGTGAAATATACTAGAAGAGAAGTTCAGTAGGAATTGTCAGGGGCTTTAATTATAAGATCAAGGTAGAGGAAAATGTGATAGATGGCCCTGAGTTTGGAGCTTGGAGGAAAAATGAATGATGCTGCCATTCATCCTAAGGGATGAAAAAGCAAGAGGAAGTTAATTATGTGTATATTTTGTATGAAGTATCAGTGATTGTCTATTAGAAATGTGGGCTGAGAGACGTTAACTAGAACTAGGAATATACATTTGGGAATTGCTAACAGAGAAACAATGGTTTAATGGAAGGAAACAGAATCACTTAGGCAAGTCGTAAAAATATGTAGGAAATATGTACTAAAAGTAAAGGCCCCAATTAGTAGGAAGAGGAAAGCCTGTAGAGGACACAGGGAAGGACTTCTTCCAGAGTTAAGAGGAGAACTGAGCCAGGGCAGCACAGCAAAGGCATTTTCTAGAAGAAGGAAAATTCAAAAAGTGTAGTCAAGGATTCCCAAATCAAAACTTAAAGAATGTGACTGAAAATCAAATACCGAAAAATAAAATCATAAACAAGAAGTTTAAATCTAGTGCAATTTAGGAATGAGTAATTTGGTCAGTTGAGACTCAGCCCAAATCAATCCTTCCTGGGTAGGCTTTCAATTAATGTTTATTTGATAAAAGTAATTGGTAGATTCAACCAGGCACCAATTTCAGAAAAATTATTACTATCTTCCTTGATAAAATTAGGTCTGTAATCCTGTCCTCTATCATTCAGAAAACCGAAAAAAAGAAATGAAATATCATTGTAATTTTTATTCCAGTAAAATTTAATATGAGTGTGAGATTATATTTATCTTTCTACTTGTTTATTTATTGTGCAGAATATTTTCTTAATATTGACAAGTAGAAGATTTTTTAAACCACTTTATTGAAGCATAATTGATACATGAGAAGTTGTGTATAATTCATATTTAGGTCTCAATAGTTTTGGGAGATAAGTATTCACTTCTGAAACATCATCAAGGCCACAGATGTGAAATATTTTTGATCAACTATTATAATACCAGGCATTGTGTAAGGTGCTTGGTGGAGAGAATGCCTTTTTTCTCATACTCTTATACCCTGTAGATAATTTGGGAATTTGGACAAGTCAAGAGTGAGTTGAAGCAGTCCTGTGATAGAGATTAGATAGGTAAAGTAAGCCCTGGGTCTGGGGGTTGGGGTCCCAGAGGAAGTGACTGCCAAGCTGAGGCTTAAAGAATGACAAGAAGTCAGCTGGGTCATCTCAGTGGGAGTGGAAATACACAGTTTAGACCCAGTAGAGGCACAGGAGTGCCTCTTGCTTGTTCTGTACATATCTTGCCCATCTGTTATGACTTTGCTGCTAGCATCCAACAAATGCATGTTCTGAACACACAGTTTCTAGCAGTATGTCTGGGAATGGAAAGTCGAGTGAGATAAAGCCCTGACTTATGGTGGAAAACAGATACAGAAAACAGATAACATGCCTCTAATGTGGTGGGTACTGCCAGGTACTATAGAAACATAAATATGGAGTTTTAGCACAATGTGGGTGTCAGGGAAGGCATGCTGGAGGAGCTAATATCTATTCTGAGTCTTGAAGGATGAGAAAGATTGATGAAAGGTGAAAAAGTTGTAAAAACTGAAAGAAGAAGAAAAGATATGGACTGTAAATTCAATAAAAAAGGCATGTCTATTCAGGAACAGAGCAGATGCAAGATGAAAATAGTACAGTGTATTTAATAGCATTACTATTGGTTTACTTTTTATAATTTTATTTATATTTAAAAAATCACCTGTAGAGACTAATGACCCAAATTTCCATGGTAAAGTGTGTTAGCCCTTACTGGGAAATGGCATTTTCAGTCCATTGGTAGTAAACTTTAGTTTCATGTTCCAGTTTCTAAATGAGTAGAGAAAATTGCAAAATGTTTTCTATCCTGTTGTGTTTTTCTTTAGCTTGTTCAGTATCTCTGTTTGTATACTTTCTCCCCCTATATTTGAGATGGGAATCAGGGAAAAGGGATAAAACTCGGATAACGAAGTAAAGAGACCAGTATGAAGTAGAAAAAGAAAGCTAAAAATCATGGGAAATAATTATATTTTAGAAGTGAATTAAAGATTCTCAGAAATATGTTCTAGCCTCCTGGGAAAACAAAGGGAACAAAAGTCCACTCTAAGAAGTTTCTTGAGTGGGAAAAGCATCAGAACCATGAAAGCCAAATCTGGTAGTGAAAATTTAAAACAAAATTTTAATGATATAAATTTATATTTTTCGCCACCTGAAGCGATGGCCGCTTGGAGCAGCAAAGCCGCGGGAATAAGTTTAGAGGCAGACTGGAAACAAACAGGATCTTTATTCTGTCAGTTTCTCTCTCTGGCTCTAACAACTCTAACACGTACCACACACCAGCAAAAAACCAACAACCAAAATGGCCCCGACCCGCTCCACGCTCGGCCCAAGTCTCTCGAGATCCCAGGCCAAGTCTCATGAGACTATGGAAGACGGCAATGTCCAAAACTCCATGGCCTGAAGTCAACTGCAATCAATAGCCATCTCCCCAAACAGGGCTCCTTTATATATTGATAATGTATATAATTTGTTTGTTGGGCTTCTAGGTGGGGAAGTAGCAAAAAGTCACCCATCCTGTCTTTAGTTTGATTTATGTAGTGTGGTCAAGAATTACAAGAAGCCGGGCGCGGTGGCGCACGCCTGTAATCCCAGCACTTTGGGAGGCTGAGGCAGGAGGATCGCGAGTTCAAAGCCAGCCTCAGCAATGGCGAGGCACTTAGCAACTCAGTGAGACCCTGTCTCTAATAAAATACAAAAAAGGGCTGGGGATGTGGCCAGTGGTCGAGTGCCCCTGAGTTCAATCCCCAGGACCAAAAAAAAAAAAAAAAAAAAAAAAAAAGAATTACAAGAAGCTCTGCCATTTGCAGTAATTCCAAGTTTAGAAACTAGAAAAGATTTGTATCTTTTTGTCCTGTATTCTGTGGGAGAAATGAGAGAAAGAAACAGTTCTCATTTCCAGAACTATGGGCAGGTTGCTAACTTATTTACATTAAAGCTAGCTGAGAAAACACTTCCTATTTGTTTTCTAGAAAAATGCAATTTTGGTGATTGAAGGTCGTTCTGTTTACCAACAGAAACCCTGCTTTTCTCATTCCCAGCCAAGTTAATTGTGAGATCTTGATTCCTGGCCCCCAAGTCCTCACCACATAAAAACGGATGGTTTCTTATAAATGTAGTGAGCACATAGCTCCTTGCTTCTGTGTTCCTTCACCCGGGGTTCTGTTTGCTTGTGTGTAGTAAGGAACAGGAGAAGGCTCCTGCAGAGATGAGCTAAAGTCCTTCCCAGACAATCTGAAGCATGCCACAGGTTTTGGAACCAGAAATTCTGAGGTGCACCACTCGTTTTTAATAAATTAAGGGTATAGAATGACAATCAGAAAATGTAGCAATGCCACCATTCTTCAGAAGCCAATGGTAATTACAAAGAAATCTTCTGTGAATTTATAGAGTTTTCTTTTTGGGTGGTTAGGAGAAGAAAAAAGTATGTGTGTACATATCTTGTATACACAAGATATGTACATACAAAACATGTACCACACTCATGATCCTAAGAGAAAAAGCTATACCAGAAAGTTTCCAATGCAAATTAATTTCATTAAAACAATTTTATACTTATAGAAAATGAAAATTAAGAGTATTTTTATGAAGTTTTAAATTTCTCTGGCTTTACTAATTTGGGTTTTAGTTTATCTACTTTTACTTTTAAAAAAGAAAATATTTACAGAAATATGGCTTGCAATATGACTCTAAATTTTATGTATCACTATTACCAATTTAATGAGAAATAATTCATCACATTTGTCTAAGTAGTGAAGTCTTAATTTTATACAGTACTTTCCAGTTGACTGAAATTATTAGAAGGCTTCATTTAAGCCTCGGGATAACCCCATAAGGTATGTATTCTTTCCATTTAAAGGTTAATAAAGTGAGGCTGAGTGATGTTAAGTGTCCTGGCCAAGGTCATAAAATTGATTTTAATGATTAATACCAATAGTGGCAGAAGTCTGCTAACTGCTATTTGAAGGACATTATATTAACAAATGACACTATCTCAAGAAGGTGTTTCCTCATTTTATAGCTGAGAAAGTTAGGAGATAGATTGATCTGCTTCAGTACACACATATCAGAGCCAAAGAGAAAAGACTTGAATCCAGGTAGAGCTCACATTCTGAACCATAGATTTATTGGTTGGTTCTCTTCTAGACATTTCTCTGCTAGAATACTTGCTAACCGGGTAAGAAATTCCTAAATAGTAGGCGTAAACAGGGCTTCCCAGGTAAACCTTAAAACCAAGAGTGTGCACAGATCACAGGAATATATGTTTAGTGTGTCATGAAGCAGTAAGTCAGTAGAAGTTAGAAGAGAGGTAAAGAGGGAGGCTTCCCCTGGTCAGCGTGTCACCCACCAATGAACAAATGAGGAAAATGAGGCTTAAGACAACTAAGTAACTTGCCCAACAACCCCCAACTAGAAAGATTCAAAGCCATAATTTAAACATAGAAACTGAGAGCTCATTCAACCAGCTGCAGTCTTTCTATTATAAATTTATTTGATTTAAACAATATACATTACCCAAATGACCATAGCAAAAATTAAAAAATCAAAGTTATGCAAGGATTGACATTTATCATTAAACTCTAATAAGACAGATTTTGACCTCCCAGTTAAATAGCAAGTTAGAGAATGCTAAGACCAACTGCTAATACAAAAAGCCTGGCTGAATTTGAAGTGGGACTGCTGCAAAGACCAGAGCTCGCTTCTCATATAATTATATGGAGCTGGAGCCCCTTGATGATAACATATTAAATGAAATTAGTAAAACTTTACTTAATATAATTAAAATTCTGAAGGTTAGATTTAACGTATCTAATTAAATCTAATATACTGGGAAAACACAGCTTGCTTTGTAAGTAGTCATGGGCTTTCCAGATATATTGATTTTGAGTTATTTATTTTTTCTGTTAGTTTAATAGTTAGGGTCTGTGTTGAAAAAGGTATTTTGAGCCTAAACTCCAGGCCTGAGACAAAGTAGAATGTAGAGTTTAACTTCACCCATATATGAAGCTGATCTAGCTCCAAAAGCAATTTAATTTTTTTTGTATTTAAAACAAATTTTGTCAGCTCATATGAATTCATTGATATGAATCTGTAGGGCACATATTAACTCCTCATTTCTCCCCTGTCTGAATCACCTTATCTTCCTTAATTTACATGAGATTTAAAAAAAAAAAAATGTCACCAGCAGGCTGCTAAATAAAAAATCTTTTACAGTACAGTTATAGTTTATATAAACCTTATTTGAGTATGTTATTGCTGCCTTGGAGAAAAGAGAAAAAACTAGATGAGATTGAGAGTTGGAAATTCTGGTGGACAAGAAGGGCCCACACACAATTTTGACTACTAGATTAAAGAGAGACCTAGATACCTAAGAATCACCCACCCCACCCACTTCCATTTTTCAGTGAAAAAAAAATTCAGTGGTAAAATTTTAATAAAACAAAGCTTGAAAAGATTATGTGTGCATCTGCTTTAGTAATGTTTTCCTAAATATATAAATAGATCTTAAAGTATAATAAAATTATAGAAATACAATGGGGTAATTGATTTTATCAAAGTCAGGGAAGGTCACACTTAGGAAACTGTAAGTGAATTGATATTCAAAAGAAGAGAAGAGTTAACTTGGTCAGAGTGAAAGAAGGTTCTGGGCTGATAGGACAGAATGATCAGAGATTTGATTTCAGAATCGACCAAGATCAATTGAAAATACTGAAAACCAATCAAGGTATAGCTATATGGAGAGATGGATTCAGGCAAGGTCCTGCAGGGACTTATAATTCCTTGTGGTCTTTATCCTAAGAGAAATGAGGCTCCATTGAAATGCCTTAAAAAGTAGAAATGGCACAATCAATTTGGTATTGTGAAAGGAAAATTTTAGAGACTAGACTAGAAAAGCTAAAGTGAATGGAGAAAGTTAGACTATTGTATAGCCATGAGAAAATGGAATGAGACTAAAGGGATAGCAGTAGACATGGACACAAGTGAATGCTCTAGAGTTTTGAAGTACTAGCACTTAATGATAGAGAATAAAAGCAGATTTTCAGCGGAAACACCTAGATTATTGACATGTGTGCTATAATGGATATGGTTTAATATTGGAGAAGGATTTATTTTGAAAGGTGTATTGTTCATTTCATTTTAATCACAGTGAGGTTAAGGTACTTTGTACATAGAAATGAAGACATAAAATTGAATTTTGATAAATCTTTGGAATTCAGAGGAGAACTCTGGGCTGAAGGTATGAATTTGTTAAACATTTGCATATTAGATGATAACCTATGCCATGAATTGGATTGAGTTCTCCTAGGATGAAAACAGCATGAAGAGAAGCCTTTGGCCAGAGCCTGGAGGGACTTCATCATTTACTAGCTGGATAGCAGATAATAGATCTGTTAAGGAAGTAGAATTAATGTAAGAAGAGATAAGTCATATAACAAAGAAAGAGGTGAGAATGTCTCATGGAAGATCTTACCAACATGGTAAGATTCTGCGAAGAGATGATGTAAGAAAAGGATCAAAACTCTCTTTTCCATGAAAGATGAGAGAGAAAAGGGTATGGTGCCTAGTTAACTTTCTAAGAAAGTCAGAGAATGGGAATCAATTTAAATAGTTGTTGGCTGTAATATACTTTACCCTTACACTGTACCAAAAGGAAAGATTATAGAAGAATTAGGCTTGTAGTTTGGTAGACTGCTGAGGGAATTATTGTCAGACTATTTGTATTTTCTTTGTAAGTAAAAGATAGGACCACCTTTTTGTGGGGAGATATGAACATCCAAGTTTGAGTAGTGGAGAGCACTGAAAAAACATCATTGTGGAGAATGGAAGGACTTGGTAAGGGCAGAAGCTGTAGTAAAATTGCCAGGCACTGTTGAGGACCTGTTGGGATTTGCTGATCATGGATTTGTGGCATTATCCTGCCCTGTGCCCTATTTCTCTGTGTTTAGCTCCCTTAGCTCAAGCACAGAGAGTGGAGAGTCCACTGTAATTTGGGGCTAAGGTTGCATGGGAAGGAAGAATTGAAAGATATGAGAGGTAGGTTGGTACATAGGTCAACCCTATGAAGATTGAAATCACCCAGGACAATGGCAGAATTTTGAAGGAAGGTAGACTTTGAACTAAAAAAAAAAAAAAAAAAAAAAAAAAAAAAAAAAATTCTGTAAAAGGAGATGTTGGAGAAGTTGGTATATGGCAAAAATCAGCCAGAGAAGAGTCATATAGATGAATTGGCTGAACTTCAAAACAGAAGCTGGCTGTTTAATTTTTTAGCAAGAGGGTAGAGGAAAAATACCTTAAGAAGCCACAAGGAGTCAAGAAAAGAAACAAAACCCAAACCCTGATTCTTAGATTCCTGGAGAGAGAAGCAGCACCCTAAGAGGAAAGCTAGGGTGCAGTTTAGGCAAAGACATGGATGTTTGCAAAGCCTGAGTTGCAGAGAACACGATTCAGATTATGGATTTAGACTGGGGAGATGCTTTCTATAATCTGAAATTTCAAATCGTCAAAGCCCCATTTTTCTCAATGTGCAAGAGTGGCTTTGAAGGAAGCTCCACTTTGACTGACCTAGATGAATGGTTTAGAGATCAGTAGAGAGAGAAGGTTATGGATATCTGACCACACTGATAATTAATTGCTATGGGAGAGGCTGTTCAATTCTTATCCCAGCCACGAGTGAAATGAATAGTTGGGGAGTGTTGCTGAAGAAAGAATGATCCTTTTTTTTTCCATGTACAAGAATGACAACTCAGTGTATGAAAGCAGAAGAAAAATTAATAGAATTCATCAGCTTAACTTTGATTTATAAGATTCTGAAAGCAGACAGTGGGGGCTCTCTGATAATGTGCAGCATCATTACTTTAGGAGAAGAGAAGCTCTCGTGACTTTGTGCAGTTAGTAGGAAAAGCAAGAGGTTCCTTGACAAGTGTGTTTATCAAATACATCTGCAGTGTTATTTTGTACGCTCAGTTGCAGCCTCTGTCATTCTTCTCCATGTTCATTTAACATGATGGACTTGTTTGGCAAATCCTTCAGGTAGTGGGAGGACAGGATGAAGAGGAGACTTGATCTGGATCATAAAATAAAAGATATTGGCCTCTCTCACACTCTCCAACCCTTCTTCTTCCTCACCCTCCTTGATCATCAAGATTATTTGTAGTAAAGAAAATGAACGGCTAGGTGATGTACTTGTGTGCATCCGTTCATGAGTTGCTCACAGCACCATGGAGAAAGGTTTCTGGTATAATTGGCTGGTTTGACATGAATTCTTGATTAGGGGGAACAAGTTTAAAAAAGTTATTTTACCTACATTTCACGGAATTTCATCAGTCGTAGTGAATGAGATAGCTCAGATGTGTCTCTTCCACCATGATATCAGCCTCACCCATAGCAGCTGGCATCTGTTTGGTGCTGTTGGCTATGCACAGTGTGCTCAGGACTTCAGGTTTGTTTATTTTATTTCCTTACACTCACAGCCTGGTATGGTATACTTCAATTTTTCAGAATATACAGTTGGGATTCAGGGATGTTAAATGAGCAACCCAAGATTATCCAGCATATCAGTAGTGGGTCCTAAATTCTGGGCCAGATATATCTCTAAGTGCCATATTCTTCACAAGAACACTCTAGAGTAGCATTTATCAGCAAGCATTGTGTGAGACCCCTGTGAAACTTCTTAAATTTTCTAATAGTTCAGAGAAAGTAAGCAAAAAGAAGTTGGCAACATTAATAACATTTTATGTAACCCAACATAGAGTATTATTACTATTTCAACCTGTGATTGCCATTATAAAAATGTCACTGATATTTTACATTCTCTCTTTTCATAGACTTCAAAATCCAGTGTGTCTTTATACTAAAAGTGCATCTCAGTTCTGGGGAGCTATGTTTGAAGAGCTTGGTGGCCACAGGGGCCTGAGATTACTGTACTGGTCAGCTCAGTTCTAGACAGTATTCATGGGAACAGCTCAGTAGTGTTGAGGATTTGCTGTTTGTTGAGGATCTGGGATGAGTGAAAAGAGGCCTTCCTGTGCCTGCTACTGTTCTCTTCAATTCCACACAGCACAGGGTTGGTAGCGCCCTTTCCCTCTTTGCTTTGTCCCCTGTGATAACCTTCTCTCTCAAAGGTATGTGCCTGTCTTCTGGAGTAGGTGTGTGTTTTCACTTTCACAATAAAACTATATCAACTTTGTGGAATTCTTCAGAAATGTTTTCTGATGCATGGAGTAAATGTAAAAAAGAGATAATTGAAAAAGTTTGAATCCCCTTACTATCTCTTTCTCTGGATCTTTTTGTTCGGGACCTGCTCTTACGGCCTTAGAGGCTATATCTAGACTGTACTTAAAGGATTGTGCTATAGGAAGGCAAAACAAGTTTATGTATTTAATATAATACCTAAAATGTAGGAAATGATTAATGTGTTAGTAGTTATTATCTACTATGTTCCAAATCCGTATGTAGTTATGCAAGTCCCTAAACATGAATGCAAGGTAAGGGTGTATGCTCTAGTGAAGTTACAAAACAAGTTGACTAGTAACCTATATCTATTTTTTTTAAACAGGTGACATTATACAACTCTTAAATTTTAGTTGACCATTTTCAGTGTGAGGTCTCAGTGATATTTGTCTTTTCCTATAGATATCATTATGTTGAGACCTATTTTGAAGGCCTTTACATAGAAATTTTCAAAATTCTGCAGTACTTTGTTTTATAATTTGATGGGTAAAATAAGACAGGAGATTTTGCATTTTACTTTAATTGTTTTAAGATGAGTAAGTTTTATTTTTAATTTTTGCATCCAAACAAAAAGTATTTTTGGTTTGTATAAACAAAATAATAAATATTTGTGGAACCCAAGAGTAATTTCCATTATATACCACCCCCTTTTAAAAATATCCTCTTACAAGTTGATGTCATAAAAAGTATTTGTTTAGCAGCTTGTGGTAGTAGATTTCAATATACCAGCCTTGTATGTGTCCAGCACCAGGGTCCTAACAACAAGTGCCTGTTCTGTTTATGATACCTAATAAAGAGCAGTCAACCATGGTGATATTGCCATACAAGATCACTGAAGTCACACATAAGTGTCTATCCATGTTGTTTTTAAAATTGAACAACAGGTGGTTATTTGTCATTGATGTAAGAAATGGAGAAGTCACTCCATTTCCATAATTTGCCTTCATTCTCAATCATTGGTCTGTGGAAGACTGAAGGGCACATCCATTTTCTCTTCCCTCTGAACTAACCTTATTTTTGTCCATCCATTTCTGTACAGAGGTTACTACATAATAATTGTGCCTTTGAAGAAATCTCGTGGGAAATTTATCAAGCCATGGGAGAGTCCAGATGAAATGGAATTAGATGAGGTAACTACATTTTTCATTGGCTGTGTCTTTCATTAGTTATTTAATATATTAAATATCCTCTCTTCCCTACAGAGGCTTTCAGCATGTAATTGAGGTGTTGGCTTCTGCACATCTGGCTGGTCGGGTGGCTCAATGCTCTGGTCATGTTATACTCTAAGGATCCCAACAAAGATCTTTGGCTTTAATTAAAAGACATTAAACTGCAATAAAGCTTACAACCTGTCTAATCTTTGTTGGCCTTAATATTTTGCCCCTTGTAAAACATGATGTAGAACTGGGGAAGGTGAAATAAATTGTCAGCAAAGACTTAATGACCATTGATATGAATTTCAAGGGCCATCATTAGTTTGACAGTTGCTAAGGCCCTTACAAATGCTAAATTGTACTTTAGCAGCAGAGTTCATTTGACCTAATATGTGGTCTTGACCAGTTTCTCACAGAATTCTACTGATTAGTAAATGTTTGCCTGTATTCTGTAGGTTTTTCAGAATCAAAAGCACATGTAACTGCAGAGAAAAAAAAATCGCAAAATTTTTGAACAAAGAAGGAAATGTACAACAAAAAACAGCAATAATTGAATAGGATGATTTTAATTCTTAAAATCTAAAAATAGGTGCATTTTAATTGATAATTCTTTTTTAAAAAGAGCATTTTAAAAAGTTAATACATAATATGAAGTAGAGAGTTATTTATTACATATTTTATTTGCATGAAAAAACTACAAACCTGGGTATTGGGCCACATCCCCAGAGGGCCACTGAAATTTAATGACTAGGATTCATATTTGAAATATATGAGAGACATTGTTATTTTAATGAAATGCTGTTTTGAATAAGTTCACAAGACAAATATCCAGATTCCCTTTTGGGAAATAGAAGATTTTAATTTACTGGGTTTATTTACAACATAGGCCACATCTTATAGCACAACCTATTATTTCTAGGTATTCTCTCTATGTCAAATTAGTACAAAAAGAGCAAGGAAAATATTCCTTACCTGTATTACTGGAAGGTGATTTTTATTTTAAACATGTCTGCAGAAAGGAGACATTGATTTGACAAAACGGGACTGTTAGCATTCTCTGGCAGATGTGTGTCACCTCTAGAAGTGGACTTATCATCACCCACTTTGAGTTAAATTTGATCAAGTTCAGAAGGTGAGATTAGTTCAAGGTTAGGCTGATGCTTTTGTGTCATGTAGTGATTAGATGTCATGGGGGTATAAAACAAGGCATCATTTCGATAATACTATGAAGTAATTTAGATAAGTTATCAAGTTAATTTTTTCTATTAATAATAAAGAAATAAAATCATTATTCTGTAATCGTGGAGGAACAGTAATCCTTCATCTGAAGATGCAAAATTATCAGCTTGCTTTTTGTAAGGATTCCAAAGCAGGACAGGATATTACTTGCAACTGACTAATCAGATAATCCTGGGAAACAATTTGATTTTTTGAGGGTTTTTTCTGAATTCCAGGATTGTTACCATCACATTTTAGTTGGAATTGCAAAGGTAACTTGTAGATTCTGTGACTCTCTACATATGTATGTATGTATGTATGTGTGTGTGTGTGTGTGTGTGTGTATATATGTATATATATATATATATATATATATATATATATATTTAAGTTTTCAAGGTATTGAGATCCAAGGCAAAATAACATCAAATACTTTTAAATAATAAGCTTTCCTTAGAAGTGAAGCCATTTGATAATAAGTAATAGAAAGTGAATCTCTTTTACAGCCAGTTTTTAACCTCTAAAATGCACAGCAACATTAATGGATTAAAGTATAGAGCTAATGTGACATTGAACTTTCTTGCAATTAAATTCTACAGGTCTGTGCTGCTGGTTCCCTTAACAAAGGGTCATTTTAATCATCCCGTAGGTTGTGGTGCATTAATCTGTATAATAGCTTGATAAAGAACATTTTATTAATTCAAAAATTTTGGGTCAGGATGGGTTGTTTCCCACTTTTCTTACTGATATAATTGAGACCACATTGTAGAATTAATGGTGGAAGAAATAAGATATGCATTGACTGGAAAATGAGAATTATTTCTGATAAAAGAACTAAAGCCCTTGATATATCTCTGGAATTACCTCCAATACATCTTGTAACTATTGTGGAGGGGAACAAATGAAAGTAGGCTATGGCCTCACTTTCTGCTTACTCATCCAGTTTCTAATCCCTGCAGACAGGATTTTCCCACCCTATCATGGATAATAAAAGCATTGTATAATTTTATCTATAGCTTGGTACTGCCAAGTTTGACAAAGCAGTATTCCTCTCCTAAATGTATTTGACCAAGTAATTTTTCAGAAAGGCCTATAATTCAAATTGTTGGAACCATATCATCGAATAGAATGGTGGCCTAAGGGGATTTCCACATGTATGCCTCACATTGAGGCCCATAAAAAATTGAAAGAGGCTCTCTATAAACAGAGTTACTCTCAAAATTATCTTTTGTGCTCATTTATTCTTTGTCTGGAGATGCTCTTCACATGATAAATTCATAGACCGGAACTCCTGTTCTCAAGGTCAGACTGGGCAGAGCAGACATTGATAGTTGAAATGAATTTTGGGCAGAATGACTCCCAAAATGTTAGTTATATTTAATTCAGAGCAGGTCACCTAATATATCATAAGCTTTTCGTTGCACTGTACTTCAAAGGCTTGTTGTAAAATACTGCGGTCTTTTGTGATTGTAACCAGCTTACTATCTAACTTTGGTGTCATCTGAGCTCACTTGAGCCATTTAGAGTATAATACAGGAAGCTTTCTACAGAGGTTAGAGCAACCTACAGGGCCAGGTGATGTTCCAGATTTCATCTTAATAAATGACTGCATTGGACCTAAGGAACACCAAAAACCTCAAATATTTTATTCTGAGGTACTTTCTCTACATCTTTTAAATAAACCCTAGCAAAAGGTTCTTCTGGGAATGACAATGATATGGATGAATTATGACAGCTGCCTTCATCTGAAATATGAATAAAATCAAGGTAGGGTTTGATCAGTGAAGTAGAAGAAGGGACGCAGTCACATAAACAACTGATGGTAAATGTTTTTGATTTACCAACTTGAAGATGCTGTTCAGGTCATCTGCAGTGCATTTGTCCTCAAAGCAATGGCTGTCATCATTTGTTGCACAGCAACAATAACCTTTCTAATGACTTTTCAAGTATAATATTATGTTGAATATTTGACAACAGATTTTTTTAAATTAGCATGATAAAAGAATCCAGAGAAAGGATATAACACATCCATCTGTGTTAATGAAAGCAAGTACACAAAAACGATGTATCTAAGTACAGACCGAGTTAAAACAATTTAGATGATCAGTTTAAACACAGCATTTGATTTCTGAATTTTGTGTAACCATTAAGTAAAAATAAGGTTGAAAAAAATCTCTTAGGAGTAATTTTATTTCTTTCATTGCATCAAATCCTACATTGCATCAGATTATACATTGCAATTTTGTATTATGCCCCAGTTTCCTCATCTATAGGTGGAGATGACTGTAACCTCCCTCATATGTTTATTGTACAGAGTAAATGAACTTAATGCCTCTTTAGTCTTATAGAATGGTGCCTGGTATCCAGTAAATTCTTAATAAGTGGTAGCTGTTATCATTATTATAAGTAAACCTAAATTTCACAACATAATTGAAAGATAGTGTTAAATTTTTGCCATTGCTTTTGTACTAACCAATTGGTGCATAATTGATCAGTTTCTCTGAATTTATCATCAGATGGTTCAAATTTGCCAAACAGATCATGTTCAGCTTACTGTGTTTCATACAGCTCACATTTTACATTATCTTAATTGCATCAATGAATTCAAATTTAACAGAAAATTTTAGAACATTATAAATTAGATATTATTGACAGATAACATGGGCACAAATTATCTATATAATTAAAAGATTGTTTTCTCCACTTTTAGGGTATAATTTTGAATCAGCTGAGCCCATTTGCAAGTCTCAGTGTAGAAGAAACTATAGCACATCAGATTCCTAGCGGACAGATTCAGTGTTTGTCATAGATACAGTCTAAGGCCTTTATCAGCACAAAATCCTGACCTTGATTATGGCAACATCTCTTTATACTGAGTAGTTATCACTATTTTGGTTTTTACCATATCCTATTCATTTACAAAACGAAGAGATATAAATGCTTTTCCTGCAAAGTTTCCATAAATATTTAATTTTGTCTATTGTGGTAAGACAGGGTTTGCCCTCAGGTACATAATCTTTTTCAGTTTTTCCTCAGATATATTGTGTTTTCTGCACAGATAATGAAAAAACAAAACAAAAATTCTCTCCAAGAAACCTTTAAAAAATTGTTGCTTGCCTCAAAAAGCATTCCAGACTGAAACAGACCTATTTCCTGTTAAACCTGGTGAAATACCAAGATGTAGTGGAAGAACCCAATGATAGCTTTGATCTCGTTTTGAAATCAGTTGTCATATCATGAGTGTGATTTTCTCCTAATAAAAGGGGCAATGCGAAACAATAGGTTATTTAAAAATAAATTCTACTTTCTTTTAGAAATACATGAGGGATCTTAATATATACATGTGCTTGCTTTCTTCAACATAATATTGAAATTGATTTTTATCCACCCTGCCTATATCACTCAAGAAACTCCCCAGAGAACTCGATTCTATAAAAAATGGATTCCAGTCAGGCAAGGTGGCGCATGCCTGTGATTCCAGCACTTGGGAGGCTGAGGCAGGAGGATCACGAGTTCAAAGCCAGCATCAGCAATGGCAAGGCACTTAGCAACTCAGAACGACCCTGTCTCTAATAAAATACAAAAAAGGGCTGAGGATGTGGCGCAGTGGTCGAGAGCCCCTGAGTTCAGTCCCTGGTACAAAAAAAATAAAAAAAAGGGGCGGGGGGTTCATGACAAAATTTGATGAATTGCACCCCAGTTAATTAAGGAGTCAAATCAAGTCATGAATGGTTAAATGAATAACAATGTCCATTTTAATATATATAAATTGAAAATTATTCTTCAGATTCTGCTTCTGTTGCTTTAAGGGATTTTACATCATAAAAATTATCTCATAATTAAGAACTAAACTCTCCAAAAATGTGGTTATATTTAGAGGTTTAGATGACTTTATCTGAGGTTATTCCTTGTTTAATAAATCTCCTACAAGGCAAGGCTTTTATGAATCAAGCTGCCATTTCTCCTTAGACAAGTTATGATGCAGTATTGCCCTTTGAGAGAATTTCATTAGTGTAGGAAATGATATGAGCTACCAGTAAAGATCTAATTGCCCTATGTTTATAGCCTGGCCCTTGCAAGAGCAGTCCAATATCTTATTTAACAGGAAGACAAGCATTTGAAGTATTGAGAGAACTGAGATTTAGTGATGCTGACATTGCTACGTGAGATGTGGACAAATTGAATTTGGGTTTTTCCCAGTACTGAATTAATTTCTCCCATTTAACTATCAGTATGTGGGTTATTGTTGTTTACAGTTCTTTTTCTGTTTCTCATTTCTTCTTTAAGCTGCTTAAGGAGATATCTAGGAAACGCAGAAGCATCCGTTACGGGAGAGAAGTTGAATTAAAGCCATATATTGCCGCTCACTTTGATGTCCTTCCCACTGAGTTCACCCTGGGGGATGACAAACATTATGGTGGATTTACAAACAAGCAGCTCCAAAGTGGTCAAGAATATGTCTTCTTCGTGTTAGCAGTGATGGAGCATGCAGAGTCTGTAAGTTCATTATTATGGCATCTATTTGCTGTGGTATTTTTACACAGTTGTACCAGTAGACTAGGTGGTTATTTGGGGCCATGTAGGTACATCCATCCTAGTTATTTCTCTTGAGTTGTCATTAACTGAAGTGTAAGAACAGGCTGACTGCCCTTCTAGTACACTTCATGGGATGGCAGCACAAATAAGATGTCTATGATGACAGGGAGTTTAGGTGGGCTTCATGTATATGAAGTACAAGAATAACAGGACATAGTTCTCCAAACCTGTCCACATTAACACGTGTGTCCTAGTGTTCCATGGCTTACAGTCTTCTCTCCTCAGTCATGTAGAGTAGTATTTAAAAAAAAAAAAATTACTGATCTGACATAATACCTGGTAGATACTAGCCCCTGTGATTTCGGTAGGAACTAATAAACTCTATAATTCCACATAGTATATTTCCAATATTTGAAAATATTGACTTTGGAAGTGGTTGCATTTATTCTCCTATAAAACTGCCAGTGAGGCCGCAGTTCCTCAGGCCAGATTCACTGAAACATCTGTCTAGGAAGAGGCAAGCACAACCAGTTTTTTTGATTATGGCACTTTACAAGTGACTTTATCAGTGAAAAGCCAAGAAAGTTTGAAAATAATTCAACAAAAGGGAGAATTCCTAAGGTACTCTAAATAATGAGTTGTCTTTTATGTAATTCATCTTGCTCTTATGTCGTTTTATGCTTCAGTTGCTTTGAACATTAAAAAAAAAAAAAATGGAGAGAAAACTGTAGATGGGAAGGGGGGTGGGTTTTGAAGTGGCAGTTCACATTAACATTTAACATACATACTGCAGACTGGATCTTTCTAATCAGGGCCTGAGTCTGACAGGCATGGCAACTCCATTGAGCCAATTTCTGCATGTAAGAAGCCCTCAGTGTATCAAAGGTTTTTCCACATCAGGTGTTAGCATGTACAGTGGGGCCTCTCTAAAAAAAAAAAAAAAAAAAACGACTGAAGGAATTCCCCAGTGGAAAGTCAAAACACAAAGGCAGCCTGGTTTACCTTTGTACACAGAATGTCATTTCAAAACGATGTGATGGCCTTCCTGGAATTTTAATGTACAGATATGTTTTCTCTCCAGTTGAATTTTTTAAGGCAGAACATCAAGGGAATGGGATGTTGGAAGTCATCTTTCTCTTTAAAAAGAGAAAATAAGACTTAGATTCTTGAGAGGAATTTTCTTTAAATAGCTCTCTGAACGTTTCAGAAAGCACTTTCAGAGCATTGAGGTAGATCAGAGAACCCAGCAAAGAAGAGAAAACTCATCTGATCATGCATACAAACGGACTGCAGACTCTCTCACTCTGGTTCTTGATGTCTCCTGAACCCTTCCACCCTGTTTTAGTGTGTCACCATTGCTGATGTGTCTACTCCTTCCCTTACTATGCCATCTCAGTTTTATTATAGAATTAAGATTTTCCCCCAAATTTATCCTAGTCCTTTTCTCCATCATATTTATTTTTTAATTGTTCTAACAAGTTATACATGACAGAATGCATTTTGACACATTGTACAACAAATGAAGCATAATTTCACATTCCTCTAGCCGTATGTACATGGTGCTGACTCACACCAGTAGTGTAATCATTATATATATATATATATATATATATATATATATATATAGTGTAATAAGTGTCTGTCTCATTCTGTTTTTCTTTCCATCCCCACCACTCTGCCCCTCCCCTTACTTCCCTCTGCACACAATCCAAACTTCCTTCATTCTTTCCAACCACCCCACACTATGGATCAGAATCCACTTATCAGATAAAATAGTTGGCCTTTGGATTTTTGGGATTGGCTTATTTCACTTAGCATGATATTCTCTGGTTCCATCCATTTATCTGCAAATGCCATAATTTCATTCTTTATGGCTGAGTAATATTCCATTGTGCATATACACCATATTTTCTTTATCCATTCATCTGCTTAAGGGCATCTAGGTTGGTTCTTGATATTGCTCTCCATGAAAACAGTGTTTTTCCTATGGGTCCTATGTGTTCAGGCCTGCATTTACTTGACAAATGAGAATTGTATACAACTAGTATCATGTTTGCAGTGAGGTCATCCTTTTTTAAGCTTCAGATTTCTGAGACTGTTGGTTAATAATGTGCATAACCACTCCAAGAGTAGATTGGCAATTTGCAGAGTCAAAACATATCTATTCCCAGTAAGGACAGGTGCTTTTCCCAATCCTTTGCCTCATATTAAAAAAAAAAAAAAAAAAAAAATCAGAACTATTTTTTGAATAGTATAAAATTAAAACTATTATTGCCACCCACTGAACACATTCTGTTTTTCATGAGGCTGGTATCATTTTATGGCTTTGTTTTCCTTTTATTTTTACATGACTGTGTTTCCTGATTTGCGCTGGAAATCTATATGGTTTGGGAAGACCTTTCCTTAGATTTCCATCTTGATTGACCTAGATTATTAGCTCTTGGGAAAGAATTTTAAGTCAACAGGTTTTGCTTCTACCTACAGACAATTTGAGGGTGACCTACAAAATGGAGTGGGGGACTGCATAAGCAAACACTTATATAAAGAATCGTGTTTCTGGAATATTATAGTCTCTCTGCCAAGTCCTTTGTGTAAATCCTTATACCACATATCTTTATCCACCTACCCTCCTTCCCTCACTTTTATTTCAGCTCTGTCTGAGCAGGTTGTCAATATACACTGAGTTTTCATCTTCTTTTGATGCTTTAAAAAATGTGGAAGTCTAGGCAACCCCTTTTCTGAGCAAGTGAAGAAAATAGAGTAAAATCAAGATTTCAGTGTGGCATGTCTTGTCCTAACATATCTGCTGAGCTCATTGTACTAAAATGCAGAATATATGCCTGAAACAGAGTTTTTAAAATATGAAGCTTAAAAATTAAATATATTTACTGATCATAAAGAAGCATATACACTCATATCTTTGATAATCACCACCATTTGAAATGATGGAGCTTTTTATTAAGCAAAGATTAGCTGGCCATTTTAATCATGTGTACACGAATAGTATATAAATCTCTATCTTCCGGGAATTTATATCTTTATTAGGAGAAGTGAATATGTACACAAATTTTTAAAAGATTTTGGTGTTCGTCATTAAAAAAGGAATAAAGGACTAAGCAGCATCTTTAAACTTGTTATTTTTACATATAATTTTTGGAATGACAGATTTCTTCCAGTTAAGGGGGCAGTATTTAAGTGGGGCCTTAGTTGGATTTTAGGAGCTATATATTGTGGAACTTGGGGTTAAAGAGCAAGTATAGAGCTTTTGGGGAGCAGTTGCAAAAAACTCAGTCAGATGGAATATGTTAGATGTGCTGAGACAGTTTAAAACAAAGGCCTTTGAGAACCATGCTAAGATATGTAGATTTTATCTAGTAGTAACCAGAGAGCCTCATCAAGGTTTTATGTGGTTTAGGGCAGTAACTCTCACAGCAGTAATGAATATTAGAAAAAGAGAGAAAATTTTGGCATGGTTAGGAGAGCATGAATGAGGTCCTAAAGAAAGATGGTGTCCATGAGGGTGCAAAAAGGACAGATGGACCTGAGGGCCGCTGATAGGTAATATTGGTCGTTTCTATTCATAGATCATGAGAGTATAAGAGAAATTGGGGAAATGGGAGAACATTATATCTGGAAAGAAGTGAAAAAAAAATGCATGCAATTCCTCATTTGAGCATGCATGTGGAGACAATTGGAATTGAGGGTCTGAGACTTAATAGAGTTCCTGAGTTTAGGAACTTCAGTGAAGAAGTAATCTGAATAAAGGAGGCTGGTAGTGAACACTGGGGATGATCTGAACATCCTAGGCTGGTGGAGAACAGAGCCCAAGAGTGCTTGCCTATAGAACAGAGTAAGAGGCAATTAACTCAATCTGGCTTGAGTATTTGGAAAGATTATGGAATTAAGAAAAGTCAGAGGAGGAGTTTTGAAAAAGTCTTGGTCAATTGTGGCAAATCTGAAAAGGGGTAAGAACTGAACGAAAAGAATTAGATTTGGTAATAAGTAATAGAACCAATAGTCATGTTTAGGTGAGAAGAGATGAGAAGCAGGGCAGCCAGTGGGGTTGGGTTGGAGAAGTTGGAAAGGAAAAGGAAAGGGACAATAGAAGGGGCAGAGTCAAGAGAATGCTTCTCTAAAATAGGACAGAACATAATGGAATGTTATGGAAAGTTCATAAATGTTCAGTTTATTCCTTCACCAAGTAACTATTTTTTAAATTATATTCATTATCAGTTATATGTTAGAAACAAGCATAGCAAAAATGACTCTAATAAAATTAATTACGAACTACTAAACCCTTTCAAGTCATAAAAATTCCCTGTTTAAGAAAGCTGTGTCATCAGCTCCGTACATCTTGCACCAAAGATTTGGACACTGGATTTCTCTCTTGAAATTGTGGACTTTATTTGTCCATCTTTTGACCCAATCACATATAGTACTAGAAACACTGATATAATTAAATACTTGACCAAGTAATGACTTATTTTTCTGTGTATTTACCTTTTAACTTTGACCTTTTGGGTTGATACAGAATGAGTGCTTAATTTCTAATATACTTGAGACTGGCAGAGTTGGCAATTTCAGATGTTTTGGGATCTGGGAATATTTATGCCAACTTTACTGTGTTACCCAAATATCTGAAATCCCTAATCCAAAAATTTGAGATCTCAAGTGTTCTGAAATTGCTCAAAAAGTTTGGGATTTGAGAGTTTTGAATTAGGGATACTTACCCTGTCATTCCTTGAGGCCAGAACTCTGTTTCTCTTAGTTTTCACATAGCTTCTCACACATTGGCACAATGTGAAAGTTCATTGGACATGTTGGGACTGGTTAATCATTGGGATTTATGGTTCATGAATTTATTTAATATTCTCTATATATAGATCCCACTGAAAAGTACCAATGAAGTAATTGACACCACAAAAATGATTTTGTTTTAAGATTTCACTCTATAAGCAAATTGATGCAAAAGACTGTCTGTTTCTCCTTCGTCTTTCTTCTCATTTCCCTTCTTTTCTCCTTCATTTGATTAATTTCATCCTTTGACTTCATTTGCTTTATCCATCTGTCACCAAATCCACTATGTCCTAAATTTAGGGTGGGTCCTTCTAATGCAAAATATAGTCCAGAAAGACACTATTTGATAACTGAAACAGACTCTGTTTTTCCTCAGAAGATGTATGCAACCAGCCCCTACTCTGACCCTGTTGTGTCAATGGATCTGGATCCACAGCCCATCACAGATGAAGAAGAAGGCTTGATCTGGGTCGTAGGTCCTGTCCTTGCAGTAGTCTTTATCATCTGCATTGTCATTGCTATTCTTCTTTATAAAAGGTAGGTTTGCTCAGTATTTCTGTTGCAACTTGGGGGGCTGCCTAATTTTGAGGATTTGGTAATTGTTCTGTGGTCACCATGTGGTTGATTTTAGTAGGAATATTTTAATGCAACCCTGTGATTGCTGGGGAAATGTTTCCATCAGAGGTAGAACAAAATGTAAAGACTGAATTATTTCAAATCTTGTTCAATTTGTGGTCTGCACCTTTGTTGTCCACCAGGTGTGGATCCTAGCCTGCATCTTCTGTACTGCCTTATGGAGAATGAGCAGCTTTTCTGATATTTTAGATATTAGTACATTCACTGCAGACCATTCCATGCAAGTTTTCATTTGTTATAGGTGGTTAATTATTCAATATCAACATATTTTTCAAACACTATTACACTTTTGCACATTTGTATCCATTTCATAAGTGTAATTTGCTATGTGCTGAAATATTTTTTCTGTAGCTGTTTTTGAGATTTGTCAAAAGTAGCTAATAGTGAAGGATTTAAAAAAAAAAAACATGGAGAATACATTGTCTCACTTTTATTCTGTTATTCCACATATATTTTAAGTTATCATTTGTGACCAAGAACTAGGGATGATGAGGTCTTATTTTCCTACTTTAACAAGTACAACCTCAGTCCTTCTTCTCCTGAATATCAATCTAACTACAATAAAGGTACAGATAATTTATATATTCCCAATCCTTTCTGATCTTCCACTCTTTTTCAATTTTATTTTTGCCTACATTTTACATAAGCCAGATCCATGCTCTCTTCCCCAGGTTACTTCCCACTCTTGGATGAAACATATTTGCAATTCTGTTCCTAAACTTTTTCTTACTCGAAATTACAATATTCTGAATATATAATCTAATTAGAGTAAGATATATTCAATGTTTGTTTAAATATATCAAAATAGATTCTACCATCATGTGTAACTCAAAAGAACAAATAAAAATTTAAAAAAATAAGCAATTACAGATAATATATTTTCTAAAACATTTAGAATGGCTGAATTCTGAATTACCTCCCTTTATATCAATTTTTTCTTTCAATCTAAATTTTATATTCATAAGATTTTAACTTTTCTTCCCATTTTTCTTTGTGGTGTGCCATAACTTGGAATGCCTCTATGAAGGTGATCCCCTCCTTATACTATGAATGACTTCTCTCTCCCTATCATTCTCGAAATGAGAGTGTTCTCATTTTGATACTTGCTCAATCTGATTATTGCCACTAATTCTTTTTCCTACCCACATAGCTACCATTATGGGGTTTATATGACTTATATCTATCTATGTACCCTTGTTCTTCTTATGTTCTTATAATGGGCTGATTTTTTTTAATAACCCCTCATTTTGACTCCTTAGAAAACCCTTCAAGATACTTCTCTTCTGGAAAAATTTCTCTATGAGGCTCTGTTCCAGATTTTTGTTTTGTTTTGTTTATGTTCTAACACAGAGGTTTGGGAAAATGACAAATGAAAAAAGTTCATCACCATAACCCATTAAATTGCCTATCTTACTTTAGAGATAGAAAGAAAGGAGGGAAAAATCAATCACTATTTTTTTCTCCCTGATCACTACCATCATTCAATTATCCATATCCTGAGATAGCTGAGAAAGCTAAGTGGTTGAAGGCAAAAATGTCCTCTCAGCTGATGACTTGAATCTTTCCATCCCAGCCCATGTCTTATTAGTGTGTATCTCGGAGCCTGCCATATTTTATCACCTCACTCCTGTATAAGAGATAAGGGCAGGAAGTTAGAGCTACCAACATGCCCCCAGAATAATCATGGAACATGTCCATGTCCAAGAATCTGGTGCCCTTTCCTGATTATGTGCTGCAGGAATTACCAGAAGAGAAAAAAATCTTAAAAAAGCAAAAGTAAAATTCTACTTCAATTCTCATTCTTCTCTGGTAAATACTTGTTCCAATGGTCACATCATCCTATGGGTGATCAGAAAGCAAGTGCCTGTTAACAGCTGCATTTCCAGACCATATCAGATAATGTTTTTTGATTATTCCAAATGAACAGAATGCCTGCCCCATTTTTCAAGTTGTGTTTCATTATGGTATACTTATGCCATACCATTAACAGATATTTGTATGGCATTTGTGAGTCAATTGTTCAAATGGGCAGAAATAGAGGTCTTATAGCCCTGATAATTTTTAAGATTTATAATTAAGTTTTCCTTGCTTCATCTGCATGTGTTTGAAAAAAACGCACTGTTATATAAGTTTTCCTAATCCTGCAAAAAGAGGCATCATATTTAAAGGCTTTAAGACTCTGTTAAAAAGAGTTGCATTTTAGTGTGTGCATATGTAAGCATCGTCTAATGCAATTGTTGGAAAATGCACACATCCTCGAATGCTAAGTATATTTAGCCAACCATCTGAAGGCCCATGAAGCGTTTCTGAAATAGAAATGCTTGCTTCAGCAGTAAAGAACATTCCTGACTTGAAATTCAAGTAGACCCAACAATGTCCTTCTTGATTATCATGAGGCAGTTCAAGAGGAAATCTTCTGTACCCAGTGAATAGTGTCTTTTATAGCATGTGTTTTGAACAGAGTTAATTATATAATAAATACTTCATTTCCTCTTTTTAGGTGCCTTTTAGTTTATACACAGGTCTTTGATAATGGCTCAGAATAGAAAGTATCTTTATGGTCATTACTATAATTATTGATAAATTATTATTTTCCTCTATGCAACTGATGCTTTATTAAAGGAATGAGCATAAAATAGTGTTGATTCACATTGTATTAATAATCCCCATTATCAAATGCACCTATTTACAAGATAATTGCATTAGTAATATGTCTGTGGGTATGAATAGTTCATATTTGATGTTTCCTATAACGAAGTATATTTTACCCAGTCATCTGAGGAGGATTTGAGACTTACTAATTCTATTAATGTGGAAGTAGCACACTCTTTACCTTTCATTCTGTTAATTTGATTTTGTTTTTATTCTAGTAATTTGTTCATGTATAATACATTGATAATAACAAAACTGTCAGTGAGACTTTGTAAGGGCACTAAAATAGCTTCTGAAGCATCAGAAAATTAAAATGTTTGTCAGGTTTTTAGTGCTAAAATTTTTTGTATTGGGTTTTTTAAATTTTATTTTGTGCTTCATATTCAATATGGACAGTGACTTAAAATGTACATTTAAGAGGTAAGATGTTAGAAAGGTTTAGAAAAACACTGAATATAGGGGAGACCTATATTCAAATCTCAGTTCTGGCCACACAGAGTAGAAAGTCATGTCGGCATTCGGGGCCAAGACTTCCCCATTTATACAGCTAGTAGGTTGTCTAGATAATTAAGGATTTTTAAATAATAGTATTTCATAATCTGGGAAAATGTTAAAATCCAGGTAATAGGACTAGGACTATATTATTTCTGCCGTGTGCTGGTGTGTGTGTGTGTTTAGCGTGAATCTAGCCTTCCTTTATCCATCTGCATTTCAAAATTAAAATTCATGAAGCACTTGGAAGTTCTTAGGTATTCATCTGCACTGTGCAGCTGTTACATGTCTAAAGCTTTTTAGTCTTTAGTTCTAGAACTCTACAAGAATTATTTATATATATAATAAATATTTAAGAATAAAGTATTAATCTGACTCTATGAAAAGGCTTCTTGGGATGGATGAGTGTGTGTATTATACTGTGGAAAAAAGGAAAGTGTGGATTAACAGGTTGGAGAAATCTCAAGCATGTTTTTAGTGTGAATGGTCTAGCCTGAACCCATAGGGCGAAGAGAGTAAATAATTTCCACCCCCATCTCAAGATGCTTTCATGAAAGCTATGAGGTAGATGGGACTGAAGTAGAGACTTCAGCTTTTCCAGCTTTCCCCAGCTCCAGCCTTGGCTTTGTTTCTTCAGTCTTCTCTTTTTGTGTCAATTCTACATATATTTCCAAGTTGTCATCAATATCTTGAGATGCTGTTAAGAAATATGCTGCTGCACCAGCTCACACTGGACACTAATGGATCCTGCTTTCTGGTGTTCATGCAGCCCCCTCCCAAGGCCTGCAAGTCCTCCCCCAATCACATCCTGCCACTCCTCTTGGCCCAGCTAACTCATCCATCGCAAGTGAGCTAAGATGATTCCTAATAGGTCAAAGCCCTTCTGGGTGCCTCTCTCCTCCCCTCTTCTCTCCGCCAGTTCAGGCTGCCTTAGGGTCGATCCCTTTTCTATGCCCTTTAGAGTGCTTTTCTCTCAGCTGTTATAGAAACTACTGCATTTCTGCAATTACCCATTCTCTGATTTGCTACAACTGAACTGTAGGTCAAGGACTCATTCCTTGTTGTGTCCCTAGTGCCTAGTAGAGTACATGACACAGACCTACATTGAGTAGTTGAATTTACACTGATCGAATAGTATTTGATAAACTGGTTCCCTCCACTTGTTTATTCTATCACCTTTATCTTGGTTAACAAGAACCCTAATAGAACCATTGTCCATAATTTAAATTTAGCCTTCCAACATAGATATTTGCACTAAATATGCACTCACATATGTGCTGAAACTGACATTTCATAGAAGAGAAAATGACTTGTACATTAACCATACATCTGCTCATGTGACTACCCAAGCAACCTTTTAATACATAAAACTGGTATTTCACTAAGAGGTTCTCTTCCATCCAGAGTAGTAGATTTTCCTACACCTGATTTTCTCATAGTCCTGGATAAAAAAGGAGCAAGTTAGAAGCATATATGTAGGATTATTTTTAAAGTAGCACACTGATAAATCCCTTTAAAATTAAGAATAGAAAGAATTAACCAGTAGGTCTTAAATCATTTCCATTTTTCAGTCTTTATGTGTGTGTTTGTACAACTTAAATGTGGATTTTCTTTATCTTTTTTTTTTTTTTTTTTTTTTAAGAGATGAACTGGATTATCTCATAGTGACAGGTACTTCAGCAATATGGGTATTTATTTCATTGGTATTAAGGACTTAGTACCTTTTTCTTTGCAGTGGGAACTTACTAAATACTTTGCAATTTGCCTCAAAGTGTAGATTTCCTGGATTCTTTTCAGGAAAAGGTCATAGTTTCCACCAAAACAATACTGTTGTATAAGCAGTAAATGTATTATCACATGTGAGAGTATCAATAGATGTGTTTGCAGATGGCAGCATTCTTTGTTGAGGAAAATATCTGTCTTTTCAATGGCTGGTAATAAAATGCTTCTCTGGATTGGCCCAGCTATATTGATGGGTCATGCTCTGTAGATTTATAATGATGAGTATTATATTTTCCCAAACTGAAAATGTACTTAATCCTTTATTGGAAAAAAAGATTTATGATTACCTTACTTGTCAAGAGATGTTTGAAGAAATCATTTCTGCCACTTGATTACCTTGTGGTCTAGTATTCAATTGTGAAAATTTTTGTGCAGTTCAATGCAATTTGCAGATATTCCATATCATTAAAACAATAGTGTATCTCTTAACTGAAGACTCTTTATTTCAAATGAATGAATTTCTTTTATGAAATGCTGTTGTATTTTCATCATCAAGTACATTAGTAGTTCTCTCATGGCATGTTTTGTAAAAATGAAATTATATCTCCATCATCAAACACCTCCTGGGATATAATTAACTGTAGCAGTATTTTGTAGGTGATGGATAAAAGTGAACATACATTAGCGCACACACACACATATTTTTATTCAGTGATGCAACCTTATGTCCTCCATTTACTTCATGATTAGAGGCCTTTAAGTATTTTGATACACTATCATTTCCTAATATGTGTCAGTTATGTATCCTTGCTTGTGAGCATTAGTTTTTAAATCTTGGTTGTCATGGTTACTCTTGTTACCATTGGCCAACTAACATTTAGCTTTTCTTTTTCCTTTTTTGCCGCATTAAAATGGAGCAGTAAGCCTGACAGGTGAGGAATAGAGAACAAACCCCTTCAATGCTCAGTAAGAAAAAATAAGATTCTCCAAATAGACTTTGGAGGTGTTGAAGAGGTAAGGGTGGGGGCTGCTTATAGAGGATACACTCTGAATAGTGGAAAATGGACAAAGCCTACGTGTATATTACAATTTTGATATTAAAAATGATTGAGGAAAATAACTATTTTGTCTCTGGGGGAAATTAACATTCTTTAAAGCCAGCTTGAGAAGGTAGTAAAGCCAGTTTCTAAGTTTTATGTGTAGTCAAGGTTAAATGAGCATGTTTGTGTTAATGTGTCTGCAGAGTGGAAATCTGAGGTGTCCCATGAGCCTTTTTGTTTTGTTATGTTTGTTTCTTACCAAAGATCAGTTCTCAAATTTGATCAGAGATCACCACTTGATACAGGCATACTGGAATTTTCACACCCTACAAATATTGAGGACAGTGCCTTAGTGAAAGCTGTTTCCTAATTCACAATTATTAGCTATGTCATTCAGCCTTGATTAATAACAATATAATAATAGCTAAAATACACAGTGTTATTATTGAATGATGACTCCAAACAACCTTCCCACTTTCTCATTCATATATATACATATAGACATATGCTTATGTAAATATATCTACACCAGTATAAATTCTTGATTAAAATTAAACTAAGGAAATTATTTCAGAGGATCCCTGACTTCTTCCCATCATTGTGCTCCAGTGGCTCTTAGTGTGTTCCCTGGATCACAGCAGTGGCATAAGTGTCCTTGGGAAGCTTGACAGAAATACAAGTTCTTAGGCCCAACCTGGGACCTATATCAGAAACTCCAGGCACTGGAGCAGCAGCAGCCTATCTCTCTCTCTCTCTCTCTCTCTCTCTCTCTCTCTCTCTCTCTCTCTCTCTCTCTCTCTCTCACACACACACACACACACACACACACACACACACACACCCCACACACAATTATCATGTACACTCAAGTTTGAGAACCATGATTGTGGTATCTTCACTAGAATCACTTTATATTGGCCAGAAAGCCATGCATTCAATTATAGGGATCCTAAGACTTCTTCAAGGTGTCTTCTCTTGTGGACATCACTACTTTCCCTTAATCCAGCAGAAAAACGCAAGCAACATTGTTCTTCCCCTACCCCCTTCCCCCAAGCCAAACATAAAACTCGGAAACAATCTCCTTGTACTCAGATCAATTTTAATAGTGACACTGCATACATTTTACAACTCAATCACTGCCTATTCATTCTGTTAAAATGAGAGGGTTGGGCCAAAACTTATACAGCACATTGCAATCCTTTATTGTTAAGTGAAGAAATTGAGAAAACACCTAGCAATGGCATTACCAGATTTGAGATTACAGTCTTCATGGTATCAGAACTGTGACATGTTTGAAGTAATTTCTTTGAATATTAATAGTAGAGATTTCAAATAAGTATTATTATTTCTTTCAAAAGTCTGTTCCCAGATGTCTGAATGTCTTTATTTTCAGGCCATAAATAGGATCGTCCATACACCCTCCATTTGTTCTTGCATCCTCCCTAGATGAGAGGCAGATGTAAGTGAAAATGAAACATCTCTTAGACCATAGAGCAGTGTTTGTGCTTCATACTACCCACTTCCCAAACAATGCATTTTTATCATATTAGCATTTTCTGACAGATCTCAAATATCATGTGATCTTTCATTTCCTTTTGCCAGGGATTCCTGCACATGGTAGATACTTCTCTCTATGAGCAATAAACTTGCACTAGGGTTTTATACTCTTAATAGAAAATATAACAAGACAAAATTCAAAATCCATGATCGACTATTCTGTGCATTTTCCTAATAGAAAGTGAAAATGAGACCTGTGAAAGCTTATCAAAAAAATGTTACCATGTACATTCACGTTGGTCCCGATTTAGATTATCACATGCCTTTTAATATTTTGGCAGTAAATTCAATTTTTAAAAGCTCTTTACATTATTACCAGTGATGATCAACACTTTATCTTCCAAATCCTAGAAATGCTTTCTATGTTAGAAGAAAATTCTAGTATATAAACATATAAAAATACTGTGCTGAGAGTATCAGCAGCTAGAATTATCCATGTTGTGGTCATCAAAACAAAGCTAAGCAAAAATAAATAAAAGGCAAGCCAACTGGTTTGCATAGCTGATTCAGATTTGGGAAGTCTAAGATCTTGGAGTTGATTTATTTTGAACAAATAGAGCAAGGGAAAAGTTAGTTATTAAACATCTGATCACCCCTCCCAGCTCATTACAAGTCTGAACTGTAAGTAATTTTATTCCCATACTCTGGGTTTTCTGAAACTCATATCTTGACAACGAGACGTGATTTCTAACTTTCCTGGTACAAGAGAAATTGGCTAAATTGCTTTAGAGAGTTTTCTTTTCTGCCCCTCTGGCTCAGTGTCACTCAGCTTGGCCTCTGGGAAAAAGAAGATAAGGAGGTTGCTTTACCCATGCAGGTGTTGTGAAACAGTTTCCTTGCCCAGATATTTCTAATTCTGGTTCCCATAACCTTCAGGGATGACAGAAGAGCCATTCTAGAAAGGGAGAAAAATCCATGTTTTAGTCATTGGGTCTGGCACATCAGTTAAGAAGTGGATTTGTGCCAACTTCCATGAAAAGGCCAAAGCCTGAGATGGGACACTGTTATTAACTGACGTGAGAAGACCAACCATAGGCTTTGTGAGAGATTGATTGGCTAGCTGAACTCCGTGACATTTCATTAACCCATTTCGATTTTGCATCTTTGGTGGTAAAATGAATATCTCAGTGTTGTGAGTTCATACCCATAGCATGAATGCAGTGACATTTTCTATTTTCTATTCTGAAACTGGTCATCATATGCTCCTTTCACATTGTTTTTTGAGCCCTCGTCTCTCTTCCTTCTCATCTCTCTCACCAATCTTCCATCTCGTTTCCTTTCCTTTTCATTTTCCATTCCAAACAACTGGGAGCTGCCAGTACCTTGGCACATTTCAAAATCACTACTCGCCTCTGATTGGTAGTCTGGCTTGGCAGTACATTCTATCCTAAGGCTGTACCTGACACTTTTAGGTAGAAAAAAAGAAATCCTGAGACAGGTTAATCCAAGATGCTTAGAAAGCAAGGTGTCTAATAGGACTTGCCCAAGGAAATTCGTTCTAGTGAGGATGTTTTGCCGAAGGCATTGCACTTGAGCAAACCAAGTGCATATCCCCTTTGCATCCATCTTTCATTCATCCCCTGGTTAGATTTGTTTTATACAGCAGAAATGGAAAGAAAGGCTACTTAATAGGCACCCTCTGGCTAACCATAGAATGAGCTGGTTGGCATTGAATGAGAGCCCATTGCCACAGCAACACTAATGAGCTGTACCACAATCATATGTGAAAGAGAAAACACCTATCTACTTTGAAGCACTACTTTCCCAAAATGAGGATGCTTTTGCTCTGAGCCAGGGGTAAGATGCTAGGATGCTGGATGGGATTATGACTGAAGCTCAGAGATTGTATTTGGGAAAACACACAGTCTGAAAAAGCCTTCCATTTGTTGAATAGATTTTTAATCTAATTCAGTCTACAAGGAAATAGTTATTTGAATTTGGAAAAATGGATAAAGAAATTTTGTGAACAAATGTCTTACTTTGAGGTTTAATGTTTCATTATGACAGTTTAAATAAGTATATTTAGTATAACCAATAGATGGCTTGTAAAGCAAAGACAGGATGAATTTTGTGAAAAACGATATTTGTAACAAAGCATCATTAATGTTACCTTGAATAGTCATCAGGAGAGGTGAACTGCCTATGAGATGAAATTACTTTTTCTCTTATCATTCTGTGATTGCCTTTCATTAACAAAATATTAATCACAATTAGTTTAATGTCACTGTGAACAGCCAACTATCCTCTTTCCTTCCAATTTGAAAGAGAAAGGGCATGTTGGTCTCTGTTGTTTCAATTCTCCTTCTACGTATTAAGATACATTTTAGAAATGCATTTACTATATTTACCTGCCTTATGGGAAAATTCAATGTATCTCCACTCTGTCGTCCCAGTTATATATTTTTAAGGAGAGGAAAGGGAGACAGATTTTGCTGTTCAGCTTGAGGCCAGGTAGTTTCTCTATTGTAACAGCAATGTTAGTTTTGGCTAGTAGGGGCACCCTACCTGTTCCTCACAAAATATAAATGGTAGGTAGGAGAGGATGGCTGAACAAGATGAAGCGCTCTATTACTAACACCCCATTAAAGCCAAAAGGCAGAGGCACTGAATCATTTAATTCTAGAGCAGAAGGAGAACTTTGAGATCGTCCACTTAAACATTTTAGACCTGAAGCATAACTGTAGGCCAACAGAAAATAAAAGCACCCTGGCCGAGGTTATAATGCTAGCTTGTTAGAAAGTTTTGAAACTGGAAACTTGAGAGTGGAGGATGGTGTGACTCTCTACATTTTAAAAAATCGTTTGCAATCCTTAAATTTTAACTTTCTCCTTATAGGAAGAGAGCAGAGTCCGAATCTAGAAAGAGCAGCATACCGAACAGTAAGGAGGTCCCTTCACACCATCCAACCGACCCAGTAGAACTGAGACGCCTTAACTTTCAAACACCAGGTAAGAGGCATGACCCTGCTTGTCCCAAATACAACCTTTGTGGGAAGTTTTATAGCCTAGGTGATATCATTTTGAGAGATGAATATATTACTTTGCTTTAAACTTATTTCCTCCTGCTCTTTTAATATTATTGAGGCTCACCCCTTCCTAAGTCTCAAAGGAAATTATGATTTTTGTGCAGTTCTGAAGTGGATTGGGAGAAAGAAAGAATTGTAATTTTTCATTAAAATATTTGAAAAACTATAATCTTTATAAAAATGTCTACCACTTTTTATGGATTTAATACAGTTTTGTTATTTTCATTGATGCCAATCTGGAAAGATTTCAGCTGCTCATCTTACAAAGTGTATGCATGAATAAACTGATGAATGTATACAACATTCATCCCATTGGGAAAGCATAGACTTGTTCTATATTTTCCTATTTATGTTTATGCTATACTGAAAGAGGGAGGAATGAAGAGAAAGGAACAAAAAAAAAATGAAGGAGAAGAGGAAAAATTCCAAGCACAATTGCAAATGTTTTTTAAACTATTTCCTATGCTCAATCTCATTGATGAATTCAGGTTTTTTTTTTTTTTTAACTGCAAATATATGTGAAGTGACTGATTCATGAAAAATAGGTTTTTTCTTAACAAACATTAAGTGCTTCAACAGAGGAAAAATAATATTTCTACTGAGGGACATTTTGTACATTATTGTTAATGCAAGCCCAGATCTATTTTGTTTTTTATCAACCAAAATTTGTTCATACCAAATGAGTGGCAAATAAATGACAGAGCTAAGAATACAAAGCTGAGTGGCACTGTTATGCTGATGAACAAGCTAGTTATCTAAGAAGTCTTTTGGTTTAACATTTGGTTATAGTATTGCACCCCAAATTGCAGGCAAGTTTCTTTTGTGTCAAATGAATGTTCTAACTCCCAGTCTATTACAACATATGTCTATTAGAGTAGATATTCTCAGTGAACTGCCTTGAATTGAAAATGCACAGTTTATTGTGTTTAGCATATTTTTTTCTCTTTCACACATAAAGGTATCACAGTAACCAATAACTCTTCAATGGAAAGAGATGTTCACTATTTTCAAAGTGGTTATACAATCATCACAAATGTTTTTTTTTTTAAATATTCTAACTCAAATGAGGTTAGACTTTGAAATTTGTTTTTTAGAAAGCAAAAATATACCTTCATAAGAAAAATGTGGAAGAAATGTTCACATAGCTAAAAATCTCCTGTATACTTTTTTAAAAGGCTGATAAATGAAGACCATGAGCATGCACATGATGGCTAAACAAACTTGAGTCCCCTGGATTACTGTGGTCCCCTGATGACTTGCCCTCTCGGTGCCCCTTGAAGGAAAATTGATCTGCAATAAGTTGCAGGAAATCTTGGTTAGCTGTAGTTTAAGATGGTATACTGACTATTTCAGGCTTTTTAATAATAGACTTAAAAATTCATCTACATGTTGGCTAACTGAATGTATAGAAGCCCTGAAAGCCATTATGTGCAACATGATTCCTGCATAACTTGCCTCATCACCAATAATATATTTTGGAAGTGGAGAAAAAGAGCAGGCTTTTCAGTAGTAGTAACTTGCTGTTCAATACTACTTTTATGTAAATTATTATCTGTGCTAGAATTAATCGTTGGTCTTCCAGCAGAGACTGAAGTACAGCCTAGAGTTGAATATGAAGGTAAACATAGTCCCGTAAGAAGAGAGCCAAGGGAAGTGCTATCCCTACCTCTTAGGGAGCCCACAGAGAAAGCTTCCAGGCTCAATTGCAAAGCACGAATGAACTGTGTAGAAAGAATTACTAAAAGGGCACAGGAGACCAAGGGAGAGATAAGAATGCCTTCTTTCAAGAGACCTCTGTCTTCTCCCACTGCTCACTTTCATGGACAGTTTTTCATATAAGGCAAATCCAAAAATTTTATTAAGATTGTTTTCTTCATGTGGCAGGAGTGTTAGTTCCATTTATAGAGAGCATATGTTAAGTTCAAATAAGTCACTGGAAAGAAAAGTGAATGTGACAATTGAAATGGCACCACCTTTTATCACTAATGACTTTGCAAAGTTAAAATGGTGATAGGTGTCAATTAAAGATTACATTTATCGCCAAATGAATATGGAATAAAGCAGGCAAAATGAATAAAGAAGGAAGGAGATGCAGTAGAGAAAGAGAATAGAAGCCGGGTGCAGTGGCACTCACCTGTAATCCCAGCACTTGGGAGGCTGAGGCAGGAGGATTGTGAGTTCAAAGCCAGCCTCAGCAATGGGGAGGCACTTAGCAACTCAATGAGACCCTGTCTCTAATAAAATACAGAAAAGGGCTGGGGATGTGGCCCAGTGGTTGAGTGCCCTGAGTTCAATCCCCAGTACCCCCCCCCAAAAAAAAAAAAAGAATAGAAAAGGAGAAATTATCCTAAGATCCTAGCACAAGTGCCCACTCAGGGAGCTTTGTATTGTGCCCTTTGGCTCTGGTGAGCCATTCACTTAAGCTTGATTTGTTGAAATAGTCTCTTTTCTCCCAAGCTTTATGATGTGGCTTCCTGTCCTGAAAAGTTTACCAGTTTATAGAGGAAATAGACTCAGCTGCTAATGTGAAATTCACAGAGATGTGACCATTTGCTTCAGCCACTATGGATTCCAGCCAGTAGCTATGAATTACCTTAATTTCTTGCCAATAGGAAGAGAACAGAAGATGGGATCATTAACCAAGCAACCTTTTTGTGGTGTTTTTCCTCCTCTTACTCACAAAGAATTAAGGGTTTTCCTTTGTGGTGACATAAAGTGATCCTTTATGAGATGTTGTATAGCAGGTGCTATGAGTCTACTTAATTTTTGGATTTTAAACGTTTTATATGCTATTATATATATCATACCTATGAATGTCTAATTACTTATCCCCAAATCTTATAACATTTAAGAAAATTTATTAATAGTATGCACAAGTGGGGAATTAATTATCCACACTTTCATTTCAAAAAATGACTGTCAGTGAAATAAGAAAACTGTGATTTATATACCTGGCACCTAGCACAGAACTTGCCCATGAAAGGAAATTGATTTCCACTTCTGATGGGTCTGTTGTGAATGATAAAATACTAAAAAAAAATTATCATTTGAAATTCATTCAGCCTCTCTGAAGGTAAAGGAAGCTTGTTGCTTAGTTCACTGATTATATAAATTCTATTTTCCTAAAAAAAAAAAAAATGAAAAAATCTTGTGAATGGAAGATCCATTTACATTTTCAGTTATTTGATCTTGTTGGAAATTCTAGTTTTAGGGAGTCATCTTTTCTTCTCATTTTCATTCAACGTTCCAAATTTCCTATGACAATATTCTGATAATTTAGCAGTACCAGACACTTTGGTCAGGAACAAGTCAGAATTTTGTCAGTATTGCTCAGTTAAGACCCAAAGAAACGAAAAGCCTGATGTTTTTGGTATAACCATCTTTGTTTAGTCTGGGCTGGAAGGAACGTGTGTTTTCTTTAAAAAAAAAAAAAAAAAAAAAAAAAAAAAAACACCTGTAATCCCAGCTACTTCAGAGGCTGGGGCAGGAGGGTTGTGAGTTTAAGGCCAGTCTTGGGGATTTAAGGAGACCCTGTCTCCAAAAAATATTTTCTAGTTATTTTAGTCCACCATTCAATATGTCATGGTTTTAATTCCAAAAGAGCACGTGTTTGAAAGATTTTAGAAAATGGAAAATAAGCTTGTTGATAATTGTGTACAGTTTACGGTTAAATAGATAATCATTTTACTATTCTTTAAATTTTTTCATGGTTGATTTTTTTCTAATTTGAAGTTAAGAAAGGGGCAAAAAAGGGACACTTTCAGGAAAGAATACTCTTTATTCTATCACTTTAAAATTTCTTATTTTTCTTAACATATATAAAATAAAAAGGAAAATATTTTTACCCCTACTTTACTTTTACACTCCAGAAATATCTGCTATATGCAGTTCCATGCATAATTTTTAAGACTCTTTCATGTGTGTATTTAATATTTTACCTTATAAAATGTAGAATAGGAGGATGGATAGACGGATGAATATATACACAATTTGCTTTTTTTAACTTATATCAAAATAGACCTTTTCACTAGCAGGGAACTGTGGCACACACCTGTAATCCCAGTGACTCAGGAGGCTAAGGCAGGAGGATCACAAGTTCAAGGCCAGACTCTGCAACTTGGTGAGACCTCATCTCAAAATATAAAGTAAAAAGGGCTGGAGATGTAGCTCAGTGGTAAAGTTCCCCTGAGTTTATTCCCTAGTACCACAAAAACAAAACAAAACCAAAAAAAAAAAAAAAAAAACAAAAAAAAAACCTTTCCCCAAGGGTAGTGTATTAGGTTTGATCTCCTTTCTAACACCTGATGGTATTCTGTTCTATAGATTTCAAGATGCATTGACTCATTCCGTATTAATGGAGGTTACTTCCCATACTTGACCATTTGCAGATATGTTTATGATCAGTACCAAGCCCAGATCTTTTCACACCATGATTGCTCTTTCTACACTTTCTACACTTGTAAATGTGAGTCAGAGGGTCCTAGGGCAGGCACATTCATCATTCTGATAGAGACTGCCAATTTCAGTCTTTTTGAAATATTATAAAAATCCTTCACTGATAGTTTAACCTCTCTGGTCCACAGCCTCTGGAATAGGACAAAATGACCAAGATACATGTAATATTGTCAAAAGATGGTGGTATTATATAAGAAAACCAAAGACGTTTCAGTTACCTGTGCATATTTCTACTTTTCCCCAACAAAGCAAATTTGGAAGTTGAGTGTTTTAGATAAATATGCTTCCATTTCAGTACAAACGTGTGAGGGAGGATGTAACTGGCAGCCAGGTGGTGCACCAGCCTCTACCTTTCACTGTATCTGCCTGGGTGTGACCTTACAGGATCTGCTGCCCCTTCTCAAGCCACCTCTCCCAAAAAAGATCTCCAAACAAAAATAAAACTGTGGTATTTGTGCTTACATCTTTTCCAAAAAGAGATTTAAGAATTGATGATCAGATGTTACAACATGAAGGCCTCGTTTTCATTGGGTGGGTGACCTTAATATGTTTTGCCCTAAAGCATACATAGATGATAGGTGATTGATGGGCTGTGAAAAACAAAAACAAACTCATAAAAAGTTAACGGATCAGAAACAGTGGTGTCAGCAGCAGAAGTATCTGCACTGCAACCAAATGGGCTTTAAAAGCTCTAGAAGCATCTCTGCTGGTCAACTGGTACTACTAGGATCAATGCTAGTACGATCCATTTTTATCTGGGCTTTCTTCTCCGTATTTTTTTTACCATAAAAAATGTAGGTAGGCAACCTAGATGGAGATCACCAGATGTGGTTACTGTTTTGTCTTTTGAAAACCCTGATTCATTGAATTGAAATGGTATATTTCATATATACAGGAATATGCTGTGTTCAAATTCTGAATTTTGAGAAATCCTACATTAAAAAGTGATTTTTAATTACTGCACTCAATACTTAACCTGAGGAAACAGTCTTAGAGAATGCTTCACTCAGTAATGATCCTCATCATGAATTGTCAAATTATCATTATTGTTTTACTAAGGAACAATTAGGGCTTACAAAGAAATATTCTTTATCTTTAACTTATCATTAGTTTATAAACATAGCAGAGTATGTTTTGTACTGCATTGAGTAGTACATAAATTGTGTTAAAATGACAAGTCTTTTTTAAAAAAATTTTTAGTTGTAGATGGACAGTATATCTTTATTTTATTTGTTTATTTTTATGTGGTGCTGAGGATTGAACCCAGTGCCTCACACATCTAGGCAAGCACTCTAGCACTGAGCCACAACCCCAGCCCCCAAATATGACAAGTCTTTCATTAACTGTTTATCTCTCTGACTGTTAGTCTGTTAAATACACTTTTGAAAATATTGTGGGCATTGATTTGATGAACACAGTAGCTTCTCCTTGGTCTGTGACCATAACCTATTCTCCAACTTCTATTACAATGTGTTGGAAAATAAAATCAGAGTATTATTGAGGCATTACAAATACACACATATCATAACAGAAAAAAAATCATCTAAAATATATACCACCCTTATTAGTAACCTCAAGACCTGTAGTTAGCAAAATCATTATAAGATATAAAGTGACATTTGGCATTTAATGCAAGGATTAAAATATATGAAAATAAATCAAGTATAGGATGAAAATCCCTTTTGCCAAAATACTTGGGCATAGAAGTATATTCAGGATTTGGGATTTTCTTGGATTGTGGAATATTTGTATATACATACTGAGATATCTTGGGAATAGAACACAAGTCCAAGTATAAACTTAATTTACTTCATCTTATGCACATAGCCAGAATGAAATTTTATACAATTTAGCGTGCTACAGTTTTACTGTTATCATTATGTGAGGTCAGGTATGGAATTTTTCACTCATTGATGTCAGGGCTCAAAAAGTTTCAGACACTAGAGCATTTTAGATTGTGGATTTTTGAATTAGGGATGCACAACCTGTTTGATAAACATTTATCTATGGATAATAAAGTCATCATAAGCATATTCTAAACGACTTAGAAAAATATAGCAGAACATTTTTGTTGACAAGCTAAAACACCATAAATTAGTTTTTTTTTTTAATCATCTGCCAAATAGTACTACAGGTTTTGACATTTGGAATTTATATGTTTAGTTCATGTTTTTATGGAAACTTAATATTTTGTCAAGAAGTACCTGTAATATATGGAGTTGGGTGTAAGCCCTCCTTACCTGTCCCCCACCGTGGAAATAGATGTATACTGTGATTGAAGTTATTATATTAACATGTTTTCTTACACTGAGGATGCTTTGTGATCTCTGTGTTGCTGTATGGATAGCTCAGTCTTACAGGCCCAGTTTTGTCACCACTCTTGCAGGAGTGTTAAAGGATGATGGCATGCAGAGAAGTGCCCTAAGTGAGAAGTGACATGGTCTAGGGTGAGAGCCCCTCTGTAGCCATACTGTGTTGATAATTATGACCTTGATAAAGTCCTTTAACTCCTTTCATCTTCATTTTAACTAGTAAAATTAATAGTGGTTTGGGTTGGGGGAGGGGAAGATAGATGGACTCACAGAGAATGAAGCATCAAACAGTACCCATCTTTATATCTCCAGCACAAATCTCAGTACCACACCCATTACCTTGTGGACACTGGCATGCAGTCTGTCCCTACAACAGTCTTTGATTTTAATTTTTACACTTACAAAAAGGAAGATTCTGTTATTTAAAACAGAGATCACAATCTAGTTGGCAGAATATAGCCTGAGAAGGTCCTATCTTTGATGTGCACTGGATTTCAAGAAAATTTTGAGTCAATGTTGAAAACTGAGAAGATGTTACAAGATAATCTGGATTTTGTTACTGAAATCTGAGAAGTCTGACCTTGTCAGACTGCATTTCCACCTGGCAGAGCAAGTGGTAAGGCTGGATAGCTCCCCTTCTCAGAAATTCCCGCATCTCCACCAGCCCTAAGATGACTCTGAAATTGAGATTGAACATCAGTCACCATTTTATCTCATCTGTGTTGTTATTTTTCATTTTCTTCTGAACCTGTATTGAAAGTATGGGAGCTAAAGACAGCCCCCAAATCTGTTTATTGTGTGGAAATGGGAATGAGTGATTTTCTTTATGAAAATATTTACTACAGAGTACCTAATCATCTTTGGTTGTTTACCTTGCCAGCCTTGCTCCCTCAGTCATGGGAGACCGCCACTGAATTAGATGATTCTAACTACTGTTCTAGAAATAGCACAATAGAAAGATATCCATACAGATATCCATATGAACATTTTTGTTGTTTATTATCTGGGCACACACACATCATTTAACTTTTGTGGACTTCAGAATTCTCTTGTATGAAATAAAAACTCTGGGCTAAGTAATCTCTAAGATACCTCTCAGCATCTGACTGCATCTGTCATTTTTCATGATGACACACTATGTTGTAGGTATCATAGCTTCTGTATGAAAACTGCTCAGATTCAATGTGTGCCTTTAATATGCATTTGTGTCGCACATTTGTAGCTTTGAATTGATGAGGTCATGACACTAGCAAGTCCCCATCAGTTCTTAGCTGTGCTTCATGTTCTTTGCTGCTAATCATAGCTAAAGGACTAATGCTTGCTAATGGGGAGTCAGAGGGGATTCAAAGATAGCACCAGGAGAAAGCTCATCTCATTCTCATAAATCCTGAAAGCTGTTGGGGTAGGAAAAAAATAGTAATAAATGGAGTTATAGGCCTTCCCCTGCCCCGCATCATGCATGAGTTCTCACTGAACAGAGAGCCAAGACTGGTAAACTTTAAAAATATATTACTGTCTGGCATCCACACATAGAGATTGTGAATTAATTGGTATGCAGCCTACAAAAATAAATTTAAAGCATCTCAGAATCAAATATGAAAATACTATTCTAATAAAAACCTTTGGTTTCTAAACTGAGCAATGGCCAGGTGGCCAGACAAAAGACGGAAAATAAGATGAACTTAGTGTTCTTAATTTTGTTAGCGTCTATTTTTTCATTCAGAATGTAATGTACTTCATTATATCACAAATTGGTTTCAACATAAGGCAATGAAGAAATTTCTGGGAAATGATAATATTTAGAAGTAAATCCTTGGTGATTATTTTCTGATATAAAATAGAGAGTTTCAGGTTAGAGTTGTTTTATCTCAGGTTTATTATTTGGCATATTTTTTTGTTGACATTCAGTCTTTTAGATACTTAATGTAACATTGTAATCATCTTTTGGCTAGCTAAAGAAAATGTCATTAAACTTATATAATTTAGAACATAGACAATTCAACTGAGTACAAGTTTCCCGTTTTGTAGAAATCAGTGCTTCTACCCCTTAAAGAAAAGCTGCAATAAATTTGAACCCTTACATATGAACTAACTAAAACAGACTGGTCTCTGCTGTGTTCAGAAATCCTATCTACATGTGGTAGAAATGAGAACTGTGAAATACATAGTTACCCCAGAATTTATCTGGTTCTACACTTTGATTTTACAGATTAAAAAAAAAAAAAAAAAAATTTGACCTTCTTGATAACAAGTAATTTGCCTCTGTTAGTACGTGGCCAACCCAGAAGTAAAACTCACATCCAGTATTCTGGGCTTGCATTTCTTCTGTGCCATTGGATTTGCACAAATTTGCCCCATTCTGCCATTTTTATTTGTCCTAGAAATTTGTTGCAGTATGGTACTATTCAGAAGTCTCAGAATGATTTTTTTTTTTAAT
This sequence comes from Tamias sibiricus, assembly GCA_025594165.1. Taxonomy (NCBI): domain Eukaryota; kingdom Metazoa; phylum Chordata; class Mammalia; order Rodentia; family Sciuridae; genus Tamias; species Tamias sibiricus. The sequence goes on along the minus strand of CM046657.1, from coordinate 157,471,140 downwards.
GCTATGGTATCTTTGCATGCAGTATATATTTTGATTGAGAAAGAGCACAGATTTGCTTGGATTTCTCTGTAATTAGTTTCCAAAGTAATACTACTCCCAGACCATGTGCCAATGCATGTCCAAAGTAAATGTGTTGATCGCATCTTTGGTTGTTTATTATGGTCTTCTACTGCTGTTATACTAATACTTTTCCCATCTCCAACTGGCTTTACTTTTTGCAGCTTTGAGCAGTAATTCAGTCCCCTACGCCTCCCTGATTGGCTCTGTGTCCTCCCTCTCTAGCCAAACCACCACTCAGTCCATATATGATAATAACTCTCTCCCACGATTCGCTCGAAAAGGTCTAAACATCTTTGTCTCTATTATTTTCTCTGTTAAAGCACTGTAATGATGTCCACATCAGTCCATTTCCATTTCCAGATAAGCCTCAAGTCTCTTGTGTCGTTGCATTTCCATTCTTTTCACTGGGGAGTGCCTCATCTGGATAAGATCACTTTAATTATCAGATCACTGTCACCCACACACTGCCTCCCTAGAATGCAAATTAGTTCAATTCTACCCTTTCTACAGAAAAGTTTCAGAAAGGGTTCCAAAATTTTGGTCCAAATGCATAATTACATCACCAACAAAGAGTTTCTAAATCTAACCAATTCATTTTTATTGGATCTCCACTAAGATTTCGGCTGACTGGCAACAGGCCTTCACAGCCATGAACACTTAACAACCTCCACTCACAGCACTAAACGGTAGTCTTGAAGAAGCAAAATAGCCTTTTACTTAATGAACCAGAACCATTGATAATTTGGCATTGGAGGTGAAGGAACTTACTGGGTGACTTTCAATAATGCATAATTTCCAACGTGCCAATAAACCAGTCCCCTGTCATGTGGACGTAAAGGTCATCTTTCCACAGCCAACACCCTCCAGAGGGTCCCAGTGACAGCAGAATGTGGACAGCTTCCAGTTTGAGCTCCTCCCTCAGGACTTTTCTCCTTCTGAGGCTTCCCTGGGGACATGCTAGTTCAGTTTTCTCTAGCCAGCTGCCACTGTGACTCTAAGCAATGAGTCAGCCAAGCTCTCTCATGATACTCTTGCAAAATTAATCAGAATGAAACAAAATTCAAATCCTCTGAAAAGTGAGAAAACATCAGAAAGACACAGGAATCACCAAAATTAACAGTGGATTATTTTTAGCAAGATCTGTGGAATTAATATATCTTCAGCTGGCAGACTGAACTAAGATGTGTGAGCCCCTGCCCCCCTGCTTTCTTTCCTTTTCCACCCTCTTTCCTTCCTTGTCCTTTCACCATGTGCTCACTTTCCTGAATTCATTTGCCATTAGTGGACAAAGATGTTTACACCTGAAGTAGATTGTAGGCTTTCTGGGGGTTGAATACTGGGGCCTGGGTAAAATACCATAAAGTTGTTAGTGTGGCCATTTATAAACGTTCAGGAGAAGGCTGCAACCCCAATCTCTACAATCTGCTACTAGTGGAAACATTTTTGAAGTTCAATTTGGTGTCTGCCGTGTCGACAGTGATTATTGTCAATGATCTGTGGTGCATGTCATTTTTTATGTCCATGTTTGCATGTGAATGTCAGTCACCTACAGGTTTGTGTAATACTAAAGCGATCCTAATCTAGTCACAATGTACAGTGAATCCTGCCAAAACGTGCAGCATTTTTATTAGTCCTTTTTAAAACATATCAAGCTATCCATTTCATTATTTTTTTTTTTTCAACAAATTTGTTCTTTTATTTATACCATCATTTCCTTTGCAGGTTCAGATGATTCCGGTTACCCTGGTAACCTTCATTCTTCAAGTTAGTTTTCCTTGATTATGCATAAGTCACTTTTTGTTTTCTATCAAGCTACTCCTCTTTCCCTTTTAGGCCTCTCTCAGTGTCTGTTTTCTTAGCTCACTTTACACCATTTAATTCCACCCAATTTCCATTTCACACAGTGCAGGAGAAGGAGTTTGAAATGACATAACAGTCATTACTCAAAGCAGAAGCTGACATCAAGCCTGACTCGGTTTTCTCTGCTAGCTAACCTCATTGACTCATAGCACAATAACACTTTCTTTCACACTAGGCGTGCTAGTTTGGGGATTATGCTTGGTGACTTTTCTATTTGGCTACAAAATCCATCCTTCCAGAGCATGTCCTGCTTTGAGTAACCAAACTATCTGCCTGCTTCTTCACCTAAAACATCTTTACTACTCACATATTTTCAGGCCATTTCTAACTACAGTGTTCTCTATATTTTGGAAGAGTTCACATCATTTTCATCTGTTTTCAAATGCATTTTTTTCTTTCCTTTTTTAATAGGTATGGCTAGCCATCCTCCAATACCTATCTTGGAACTTGCAGATCACATTGAAAGGTTGAAAGCAAATGACAACTTGAAGTTTTCCCAGGAATATGAGGTAAATCACTGTGTATATACTTTATAGCACTTTTAAAAGTTGCCTCTCTCTTCTTTTTGACCATATTCATAAAAATGAACATCAGGTCTTTTTCATTAAATATGACTCATAATCCAATATAAAAATGTTGAATGAATAGTCAACTTAAAAGTATTTGCATGGGCCGGGCGCGGTGGCGCACGCCTGTAATCCCAGCACTTTGGGAGGCTGAGGCAGGAGGATCGCGAGTTCAAAGCCAGCCTCAGCAATGGCAAGGCACTTAGTAACTCAGTGAGACCCTGTCTCTAAATAAAATACAAAAAAAGGGCTGGGGATGTGACCCAGTGGTCGAGTGCCCCTGAGTTCAATCCCCAGTACCAAAAAAAAAAAAAAAAAAAAAAAAAAAAAAAAAAAAAAGTATTTGCATGAACAATGTAGTAGTTATTGCTTTTAAAGATGTTATGTTTGTTCAGTGTTACTTAGTGATGTTGATTTATCATTTTTTGGTTTTTAAGTTCATAAAATATTTTGAATTGATAAGCTTCCCAGTATATAAATAAGTGCCAAATAGATTTATGCCGAGAATCTTCACTGAAAAGAGGTTACAAGGAATAAGTAGATTTTTCAGTGTTGTTTGTGATTTTACTCTTTTGTCTAAAATAATAACAGCACTAATATCAAGATAGTGATTCATTCCTAGAAAGTCACCTATTTATGGAGGAACGGTGAACTGAATATGGTCTTAAAATACCCGCGTCTTTAAAAACTGTCAGATAATAATGGCAAATGAAGAACGTTTGCGTGTATGTGTGTTTGGAAATCATGGCATTTCTTAAGAGTTACAAAACTGGGTATTTCTGTTATTCCACAGCAACATGGAGCTATAGTGAAAAACAGTTGATGAATTATTGATAACTGGACTTTCATTATTCTGGTAGCTCAAGTTTAACTTCATGTAGGATTAAAATGTCCATCTGAATCTTATGGTTATGCCAATCAACAAAAAGTTGTATGGTGTCTGAGCTGCTCAGATTCTTCCATGAAGGGTTTTTTACTGATTTACTTGCTATGAATCTTAAAACACTACCCTCCCTCTTACTTCCCTTGTTGTCTCTCAGATCCATGTTATATGGGGCAGTTGGACTACATGATCCCTTGATCCCTCAATCCCCGCAAGCTCTTAATATTCCACCCTGTCTCAGGCCTCTCAAGGGGTCCAACCTCAAGAAGCTGGAGAGGCAACAAGTATATGAAGGGCCATGTGAATAGGGAGCAGCGGGGCCAGTGGCAATCTGGGTATCTGCATGGCCTTCCTAAAATCGTCAGATCTCCCGATTTTATTTTTAACTACTGAGCTGGGTAAGCGCCATCCAGGGTATACCAGCATTCACCTCTACCCCTAGGCCTTTTTTCAATTTGCATATTCAAACAATCTTTTCAACTATTTAAAGGAAATTTCTTATCCTCTTCCCCCATCTCTTCCTTCTTTTTTACCTTTTCCTTTACTTCAAGCATTCAGAAGACCATTTTCAATTTGGGGAAATTCACATTGGACTGTAGGTTGTCTTATTTTCTTACATGTTCAGGTTCTTATTTCTCGCTGCCTTTCCTCTATATCATAATGGGTCTTTTTAAATTATGCAGCAGCCTTTAAAACAGTTTGTTCTCCAGTTTGTAGTATGAGGACACAAATTGAGTTTTAGCAGAGAAAACAGGGTACATGATGAGTACCACCTGGGGCACCCTAAAAAACTCAGTTAAGTGTCTGTGTTCAACAACCAGATATCTTTCACCATTGCAACCAGCTCTTTTTTATCATGATGAATGTTTTGACACATGACACTTTCTTCATGGCCCTGCTTTCGTTCCTTGTTTGTGATTAAGTAATATAAGGAGTCACAAAAACATAAAACAGTGATAGTTCAACCAGTTAAGAAGCCATTAATTCACTCTCACCAGTGAAACTTTAAACCATTGACAATAATATTTGCATCCCTTAAGCAATCTCAGTTGTATCCACTGAATGCAATAACTGGCCTCTTTTAAATGTGGAATTTCCCAAGAAATGCTGCATGTAAAGCCACTCTAATGATCCTCATTTAGCCATTAGATTGGAAGTGCTCCTTGAAAGTAATTGAAGTGCATGCTGGCGGTGCTCCCATTAGCAACTCCCCTAGTACCCAGGCCACTGCCATGATAGCCTGCACCGAGTCTTTACGTTCATCATGACCAAGATGTGTGATTAAAGCTCCCTGGGCATGAATTTACTCTACTGTGCTTTAACAGCCATGAAGGAGATATTTAAGTGTTGTACTCATCTGTGATAATAGGATTAAGACCTCTACATAATATTTCAGAGCAACACTTAAGGGAACTTTTTCTTATTAACTTCCATGTACATTTGAATACATTTTCACTGGCTTTCAGCAAAGAAAATGGAGGAAAGAAAACTCATTACTTTCAAACACCTTATTATTTTGGCATAATAACTATGAATTAATGTTTACAGACCTCCCAAGATGCAGGAAGCTATATTTCTCACTTTGATTCTAAGACTAAAGCATAGGTTAAAGGCACAAAAGCTCTTTGCACTGATCCTGAGGTCAGAATAGGAAGAAGCAGGTTAAATTGTAGCACAGCGACATTGGATCATGGGAGAGACCTAATTTACTGTGAAGGCAGCTGGACCCCCATCATTGGCTTCAGTGACAGCCACAAGAAGGAACATGAGAAATTGGTATGACCCCATCTCTGAAGGTCTTTATAAACACTTTAGACTACTAGGATTTAAGTAGGGACAATTTGAGGAAGGCATCTAGAATGCAGGGAACAATGATCCTCCCCTCAGCTCCCACAAATGTTGGTGTGGTTGTCAAAGTCAAAGCATTAGGCTGGTGAATCTTCTGGCTAAAGCGGAATAATATGTGCACTTCTTGGTAAACAAAATCTTAAGCTAGACCTTCAGCACCATTTGTAAAGCCTACTTAACAATAGATTTCTGAGGGGTGGGGTTTTGGCCTAGTGGTAGAGGCCTAATGTGCCTAGCATGTGTGAGGCATTGGGTTTCATTCTTATCACCACATATGAATAAACGAATGAAATGAAGGTCCATCAACAATTAAAAATATATATTAAAAAAATAGATTCCTGAGCTGGACACAGTGGTGCATGCCTGAAATCTCAGGGGCTCAAGAGGCTGAGGCAGGAAGATCAAGAGCTCAAAGCCAGCCTCAGCAAAAGCGAGGCACTGGGGATGTGGCTCAATGGTTGAGTGCCCCTGAGTTCAATCCCTGGTACCACACGCCCCACCCCGCCAAAAAAAAAAAAAAAAAAAAAAAAAAAAAAAGATTCCTGTCTCTACCCCAGAAATGACAGTTCAGTAGGTCAACCATGTTATCCAGGGATCTTTAAAAGAGCACTTTCACTAACTTTAATGCAAGTGCTCTGAAGACTTTAACTGAGAAATGTCATTGCTCTTAATGTATTACAGAACTTGTTCCCTCAGTCCTCATTTCATTATGTCCTGTAATGGCAAACACACTACCATATTTGAAATTCAATTGATAAGCATCACCCCAGTCATAATTGTTCACACACACACACACACACACACACACACACACACACACACCATGTATAGATTGGATTGATCATAGGTAACTGTAACCGAAATACTTGCTTAAGGGAAAACAGAAGAGCAGTTGATTTATTGTAGAGCCAAAGGCTAACAGTACAGGGATGCTTCAAAGGCCATCATCTGAAATAGGAAGACTGGCATTTTCCTGACCATGATCCTGGAAGACCTTTGTGCTTCTCTAGGTTGGCTTCATTCATCCAAATTTTTTAAAAATTTTTTATTATTCTAATTTGTTATACATGTTTGCAGAGTACATTTCATTTCATATTACATATAAAAAGCACAATTTTTCAAGTTGCTGGTTTTATATAAAGAATTTTTACAATAATTGTGTTTTCATACATGTATTTTGGGTAATGATGGATAACTCATTCTACCATTATTCCTATCCCTTTGCCCCCTTCCCACCCTCCCCCCTCTTTGTTCTATTTAAAGTTCTTTCATTCCTCTCATCACCACTCCCTTGCCTTTATAAGTTAGTATCTTCATATCAAAGAGATCGTTCAACCTTTGGTTTTGGGGGATTGACTAACTTCACTTAGCATTATTTTCTCCAATTCCATCCATTTACCTGCAAAGGCCATGATTTTATTCTCTCTTAGTGCTGAGTAGTGTTTCATTGTGTATATATACCAAAGTTTCTCTGTTCGTTCCAGCAACATGCAGAAAACATGAACTTTGGTTATATTTTCATTTACATATACATCCCATAAAGAAGGAGACTAATTTTTTGCCAGTTAAATTCCAAATGCCAGAGAACAGACTCTATTTGACTCCATTTGTTGTGGGGACATGAAAATAAGCCATAGCTGCTAACAGTCTACTTGTACAGATCTGGATCTTCCTTGGATTGGAGAGGGGGAAGTTTCTATAGAAGGACTTCTATGCTAAGAAGATGAAATTATCCACTACCTGACTACAGAACAATATTGTGCTAAGTGCTGAAAGGAATAGAGAAGATATAAGAGACTGTACTTCTAGAACGTTTAGTTTATTGAGATAAACATATCCATACAAAAATGGTGAGCACACCAAGAAAATAATCCTGAGAGCTAATGGAATGTTACTGGGATTCGTAAAACACCAGAGTGAGCTGAAGAACTGGGAGAGTATTAAAGAGGAGGTGGTAATCTTAGAGCATTTAGGAAGAGGAGTGGAGAGCATGTTGTCAAGGCAAGGTTCAAAGGCACATAGAAGAAGATGCTTGGTACTGTCATACTCAAGGTGTGGACTCTAGACCATCTGCATTGGCATCATCTGGGAACTTGTTAGCAATGCAGGATTTTAGGCCATATTGCAAACCTACTGAATCAGAATCTGTATTTTTAACAAGATTCTCTGGTGATATCTTTGCATGTAAAACACATGTAGAGGAGGAGTACTAAGTAGATTTGTTATGGAGGAACAAACTGTTTATGGTAGAGAGTTGGGTGAAATTAGGCAGGTAAGGAGGACCACAAATTGTAATGAGCTAATAGTGCTAGGCTCAGCAGTGTTAAAAGTGAGTCTGAGGTGGTTTAATGGTGAAAAGGGCATGGGATTTAACCCAGATAAATTCTCATTTGACTTCAATACTTTGTATGCCTGTAAACTTGCACAATATTACAAACCTAACAGTTTCTCACCTGTAAAATGTGTTGCTATAACAATTAGGCCATATGTGTGTATATATGCATGTGCACATAGCATGAGGGGATCAATAAACAGTAGCTAAAAGGCTGGGCTCTTTTGATATAGAGATCCAGGGAAAGCTTTTTTGTAAAGAAGCGATTATATTCATTTACTTGAAAAGTATTATTTATAGTAAGATAAAGTATTTTATTAAGGTCCTATGATGCCTATCCTCAAGAAGTTTCCTCTCCTTGAACAGATGTAGCAATGAAGAATTATTATCAAGGGCTGGGATTGTGGCTCAGCGGTAGAGCGCTCGCCTAGCACGTGCGCGCGGCCCGGGTTTGATCCTCAGCACCACATAAAAATAAATGCATTGTGTACAACTAAAGCAAATAAATAAATATTTTTAAAAAAAGAATTACAAAATATGATCAATCCCTATGATAAACATTTTCTTTTCAGGGTATTACAGGAATACAGAGCACACTTATAACATGGTTTCTTAAGAACTTAATCCTTCATCAGCATATATAATGGAAAAATAGAACCTGAGGAAAGTAAGACCAATTAGAGGATTATCAAACAGCTCCTGGTTGAGGAGTTTGTGTGTTCAAACAACCAAACATACAGATAGCACTGCTAGAAGTAAACATGCTCTGACTTTCGCATCTTGTTACTGCTGTTCTTTGTAGTGGGGGAAATAAATGGCATGGAAGCAAACATCTCTCAGTGCACATCCCATTTTTTCCTAGAACTAGATTCCATATGCTCTTGAGTAGATGAATTTGTTCCAACCACATTGGTCAAGACTCCTAACACATGGAAATAGTCACTGCCAGTAAATTCTATGGTTAGAGGAGATATGAAACTATTTGTTTCTCAAGAAGCCATGTCCCATAGAAATAATGTCCTAAGTCATGCATTCTACTTCAGGTGTGTTCTAGCTTTCATATGTTTTGTGGTTGGGTTGAGATAATAAGTCCCTTTCAATCACAGAATAACAAAATGTCTTCCAAGTAATAACTTACAGCTTCCAAGTAGAAACTAACAGCTCACCTCTAAGGTACCATTCATATCATATTCCCCCTGCCGTGCCAGTTAAACACTGTTATCAGATATCTAGTTTCACATTTGTTGGTGCTAGCTCTCTTGTAGTATCATCTTAAAATTGTATATTAAATTTAGTCTGAGCAATCTTTAGTTGTGAATGGAAAGGGGCAAGGAACTATAGTTTACAAAAGTCCTTCCTGAAGAACACCTTCAACATACTTTGTACCTATCACAAAGCCCAGATCCAGTTTCTTGGCTGTCATCTGTGGAGGTAGATTGTCTTTGATCTCAGCACTTACGTGTCTTCCACTGTTTATCATCTAAATGTGCTAAGAATTTCTTCCTGTACCCACAGCAATGTTCTCACATCTCCTGTTTGTGCCAATGATAATGAGGCTCTTATATGAAACATTCCAGCTATCAGGGCCCTGTTCTTCTGTTTTTACAATAGCATGTATGTTGTACCTCTGCTGAATGAGCTAAAATCTTCATAACACTTTAGTGAGACAGGTAAAGGAAACAGAAATATCATTTCTTTGATGAATAATGGAACACATCAAGACAGTGCTGACATTGCTTAGGTCATATATTCAGATGTGTCTTAGAGGTAAGGAATAGGAGACCAGGAAAGGAATGACTCAGCCAAGGTCACACACCTGCTGTGTGGCAGATTCAAATTACAAATTCATGAAATGTTGGCAATCTTTGCTGTACCTTAACTTACGTCCTCTAAAGACCTACATCTTTTCCTGTTTATTTCTTCTTATGTTCTGATTACAGAGCCCAAGAACTATAGTCTCCAACTAGATCAAAATATTTTTTCTGATATTTTCTGTGAAATGTCATATTTACCAATTTGTGTTGCATGACCATTCCTGGGAAAATTTAGTGTTTTTCCTGTGATATGATAAGGATGTAATTTTTTTCCCCTCTATAAGCAGTTGATCCATTCTCAGTGGTAAATGTTGTATTTCTCCACAGAAGAGACAAAAAAAAAATGTGTGTGTCATCAAAGCAGTGACCACAAAAGAAAACATTTCTATTTTCCCTAGGAAAATGCTTTTGGTATATTTGACCATGTGTTCCAGAGTACATTAGCAGGCACAAAGCCATCATTAGTAAACATTTTGTAAACCTCTGAGTATTCATAATGCAAAACCACTTGCCATATCTGCTTTCAATTAGTTTGTAATTTATGTGTAAACTCATGAGGGTGGATTCACATTAGAACATTATGCAGACACCAGTAAGAAGCCAGGCGACACATACATACACACACATGGTTTTTGTTTGGATTTCATTTTTTTTTCTTTTACCAACTTTAAATGCACTAATTTTTCTATATAGAGGCTCCCCTATTTTCCTGAAGAAGCAAAGTAGGAAATGATAGATTTCTTTTCATCTTTGATCCAAAATTGAAGAGTGGAATAGACCAGGGAAAAGCTTCCATTTTTATGTTTTTTGGAGATATGAACCATACATAGAGAGCATGGTTTTGTTTTTAATTTTAAACAAATTATGGTGCTTTATATCAGTGAATAAAAAATAAATGATTTCATGAAGCAAAAAGCTGAAACAACTTTTTTTTCATACCTGACCTGAATAAACAAGTTGAGGTTGTTGAATGGCTAAATTTACTATTCTAAATCAGAATGTTCTGGTACCCCAGGATTGGAGGTGAGGGTAGGGATGTTATTACCCACTTTGATAAGAACAGTATAATTTTTCTACTTTTCACTGGATCCTGACCCCTCTGCCTGCCACTCAAGGTTTTTCACTCATTGAGTCAACAGTGACTAGTATAGCAGAGAGTGACCAATAGCATAGACCTTGGAGTCAGACTGCCTAAACGTGGATACTGGCCCAAGCTGTGTGACCTTAAACAAATCACTGAACCTCTTTGTATTTGAGTTTCTTCATCTCTACAAAGGAAGTGATCATAGTACTTCATAAAGTTATTTAAAATAATTCATTAGAATGCTTATCGTGTCTCTCAGGCAAGTGCTCAGTAGTCTTAGTAGCTTACTTATTCCATCAAATGTAGACAGCAGCATTTTAAAGATGCCCTGTGGTTATATGTACCAGTAAAAAGGAAAGGCATTGTCAATATAATTGTAATATGTCATCAATTTTAAGATATACATCAATTTCAGAGATGTTCCAATGAAGGAAGAAGGGTATGTCTTAGAATCAATGAAACCCTCTGCCCTTTCTGTCATTGGCAGAACCCCTAAGGCTTCGCTGATGCCAGTGTAAGGAAAGAAAAAAAAAGAAGAAAATCTGCTAGTTTAAAGCAACACAGTGAGCTTTTCCTCTTTGCCCCTTCTTACATTCTAGTCTAGGCTGACAGGCTTCTCCTGGGGTCAGGTGTGACGGTTTCTCTGCATGTTGTTGGCCACGTGGCAACAAGCTCACCACTGGGCCTGCAGCAGATGATTAACCAAAGCATGTGTCTGGATCAATTTCTAAGTAAATTTACAGTTCACCGAAACTCTTTGTTGCGATCAAAATTGCTAGTACCAACCACAGGAGCAGAGAGAACAAAGGGAGTCTTTCTGTTTAAAAAAAAAAAGAGCTGTTTTTCCTGGTCGGCATCCCCACCTGATGTATCAGCAGCAAAGCCGCGTTTTCAGGCCCCTTTCTCTCAGAAAATAGGCTGTTATTATCTTTCAACAGTACGGAAGTGAATACATTTTAATGCAGACCCTCAGATTTAACTCAGAAGTACCTACTGATTAAACTCCCAGTGCAGCTTTTTAGCGAAGGTGGGCCAGCCAGTTGGCAATCTGAGAAGATGCTTTCTTTTATCCATAGCTAAGGACCCAACCTCACCAAGTGAGATATAAAGGTACAGAGAGTTCCTTCCCAGCTGGCTGCCATTTTGCATCTTGTAAACAAATCTAGTTGGACACAAAGACACAGCAGCACATCTTAAAAGAAACATTGCATCTAGAATCTGGGTGTGTGTCTAAGTGTTTATAGTCTATATTCCTTCTGAACTTCTGTAGTTAATAGAACTCAAAGTGTAACCCATTTCTCAAGTTTCAAAGCTTATTTCTATTTGGACTTTTAAAATGTTTGCTCTCTCACCCACTTTTTTTTTTTTTTTTAAGAACCTCAGAGATTTTTTTTTTTCCCCCTGCTAACTTTAAACTTGATATCTTTCATGCTTGAGCCTTTCATTTTCTTTTTTTTTTTTTCCTTGTGGGAGTCCTACTCATCTTGGAGGGGAAGCTCTCTTAACTCTGGATTTCTGACGGTCATTGTTCTCATACAGTTCACCATGACTGACAGGCTCTTGACCACCACTGGACATTGACCAGAATGTCTTCTGCCTGCTCCCATGTAGAGCCCAGGGATGTCAGGATACAACTAATCCTGAGGTGTCTTTAATTCCAAAGCAAGCTTTCAACTTCAAAAGAGAACAGGAAAAAAATGTTTAAAAAGGCACTACTTTTTTGAGTTTGGTTTTAAAATGAAGTTGGGATTTTAGGGTACACTTAGAGGGACACCACAGCAGATACTGGAGAGAGGGCTGTGAAGTCAGAAGAAACAGGGTACATGTTTTGACTCAGCCATTAGAAGCTGTGCTGCTTAACTCCAAACCACCCGCTTTTTTAAAGATGCAATTATTAGCATCTATTCATGAGGTTGTAACAAAGGTGAATATATGTTGGATGCCTGGCCCCTTGTTCTCTGTGCTCAGTATAGAAGTGGCCCCTGTTATTGTGGATTTCAGTACTCATGAGCTACCTTTTAGTCACTTAATAAATTGACTATCTTTCACAAGTTATTTTTACCTTCTATCATATCCCCTTCTCATTGTTCCACAGTGGAACTCTGTAGAAGCAATTAGGAAAAGGTAAGGGGTGACAAGGATGGAATGTAATTATAACATCTGCAGAGTACTTTTCGTATATGGCATATCATATATTTCTGGAAATTAAATCCACATTATAAAGTCCAGAGAAAGATCTAGAAAAATCACTTGTTTTACTGTTGAGTAGAAACTACACTGGTGTCTGTGCTGTGAATTTTCATGCCCCTAGACAACTTGTCTTCCCCTGATCTGTTTGTTGATAAAAACAGTTTGAATGCCTTCATCTGTTTGCATTTACTGGGGAATACATAAATGATCAAGAGATGGGCTCTATCCTGGATGATAGAGCTCCTAGGAAAAAGGGGGGGAAAAGAAGCAGTAATTATAAATGGATGTCAGCAGTGGAGCATTATTGAAGAGAGTCTTCCCTGGGAATGTGGCTTGGAGAGTCATTTAAGACTGCTAGAGATACCAGACCCCAGGCTGAGGGAGGGGTGTGCACAGAGCCATGGAGAAGAGAAGCAGCATGACTTGCTCAGGGGACCACAGCCTGTTCCGTAGCTGTCACCGCAACCTCACAGTTCATGCTGCTGAGCACCGAGGTGGGAAAGGTGATTATACCCTTGAAAGGTCATGACAACATGTTAAGGAGTCTGCAGTGGGTGATCACAAAAGGATTCTCAAGTCACAGAAGTCACTTCCTGTTTCTACTCCTAAAGCTGAAAGTACCTAAAGGACTAAATGAATGCACCTGTATCACTATTTCTTCTGAGACAGCTTTTGGAGAGAATTTTAACAATGCTGCTGTGAGGGCTTGGAGTGAGGCTGCAGAGAGCCTATTGCTACTTCAAATCACAAGTATGTCATTCCTTTTTCATGTATTTATTTTTAAATTTTTTAAAAATGGTAATGACAGTGTTATTTATCATAGTTTCTCAACTGTGGCGAAACAGTTTGTCACTCCTTTTGAGAAATAATTGTTGGGCTCACCACCATGTTTGGGGAGTACAGAGAGGATAAAAGACAAGGATATGAGCATTAAGACGTTACATGAATTTGCAGATTTGGCTATGCCTTGGGAAACATTAGTCTTTTAATCATCACAGATGCAGCAATTGGAGTATTTGGCTTTAACTAAAAAGTTCATGCGTGCAGCATAATCAGAATTTAATTATTTCTCACTTGCTGAGTAAGTTTCCTTAATAGCAGGCATTCATCAGTCCTCCCCACTCCAGCCAGAACTTCATGGAGACCCTTCATTTACTTCATTCTTCTTCCAGGCTCCCTCTTCTTCTCTTCCCCCACCCCTTTTCCTTTCTTTATCCTCTCCTTCTCCCTCCCTTCTTTACCTACTAGTTTTGTGTGTGCCGGAGGTAGGTGCGGGGGCGGGCAGGGGGGGTGTTACTATGGATTGAACTGAGGTGCTATAGCACTGAGCTACATTCCCAGCCCTTTTTATTTTTTATTTCAAAACAGGGTCTTGGTAATTTGCTGAGGCTGGCCTTGAATTGGCAATCCTGCTGCCTCAGCCTTTCAAGTCACTGGGATTAACACTGGGCCATCATGCCTGGTTTTTCTTGCCAGTTTTAAGAATTTTTTCCTAACTGCCTTTTTATTATTAAACCATATAACATTTTTGTATCATGAGAATAATACTTAGATTACTCCAGAGTGTCACAATACCTAGTGCTTTGCAAGGATAACAGTGTTAGAAAACACTCATATAATGCTTACCATGTACCAGTGGCTCTTTGAAACACCTTACATATATTAACTCATTATTCCTTTCAGGTAGGTTCTATTAGTGTCCCTGCAGTACTGGATAAGGTTCTGAACCACAGAAAAGTTAAGCATCTTGCTCAAAGTCACGCAGCAAGTGCAGCAGAGCTGGGATGTGAACACATGTGGTTTTGCATGGGGGTCATGCTGTGACTGCTATACGCAGTTGCCTCTGATGGGTGATCTCCTTATACCAGTTTTCACCATGGACAATTTTATGCCATTCACTTTATTTAAGGTGGTCATGTACTGTTCACATGATCCCAAATTAGGCATATTGGCCAAATTTCTGATTGATGTATTTTATTTTTTACTTTCAGTGTGAGAGAGATTATTTGAACAGTAACTCAAAAGAACTTGTTCTGCATTGGTTAGAACCTTTATACCCAGTCTCCCTTTTCGTGTTCATATTTACTTCTTATTAAAAATTAGCAAGTATGAAGAAGACAAAGGGTTATGATGAATACCTGAAAAGTAATAGCTAACGCTCTGTCCCAACCTTACCAAACAGTACATTTGATTTTTTTGAGCAAAAATCAACAATTCACCAACCATATTCTATAACAACCCATAATAACAACAACGGAAAAGAAAAGCAGGTGTTTGAAGGGATTGGAAGGTGTAAAGACCCAGTCTTAACTCTCCGAGGGTGGTTAGTATGGACTTGTTTCCTTTCTTGGCATTTTAAACAGTAGAGCAGAGTCTACCTACTTGTCTAATCCTGAAGAAAAAGTGAAGACACTTTGGCAAGGTGCCCTCTTTTCCACAGATGACAAGTCAGATTTCAGTGTCATTTAGATAACAGCCTTAATGAAAGGAAAACTTCTTCACTACAATAAATTCAGCTACATAAGCCTATTTAAATGACATAAAGCAACACCCTTAAGATTTTTAAAATGTCCTTTCATCTATGCAAAATATCCTCTTATGTTTCTGCAACTCAATTTTACATAAAAGCTGCTTATGTGACTTGAAAAGATAGGAGCTATAAGTTTTCAATCATAGAAGTTTGACACATTTCAAGATGGCAGGAGCATGCAAACTTCTTGCCCGCTTACATTCCTTTCCACTAGCCTAAGGGTTTGTCATTATTATTGTTCAGCTTGTTTTAGCTCCAGCTTTTCTTTAGTCTCCTAAAGGGTATGGTATGTGTCCTGTCCACGAGCTGATTAGGAGGCGGAAGCTCAAGTAGCAGAGAGGTGATTCCACTAGAGGACCTTTGTAGAGTCAGTCCCCCTATCCCTCACCTTTCTACCCTGAAATCTGTTTATCTGATTGTTATAAAATACAGTTCAAAGTTGATGTTATAAAGATCAGATTCTCTGCCAGATTCCCCTGTAGGTTTCCACTGTGTTGATGGCTCTTCTGCACCCTGCAGACTTAGGTCCCATCTCCTCTGTTGGTTTGTCACTATAGAGTGCAGACATGGCAGCGAAGGAGAAACTATAATTAGTATAGTTAATGAACGGTGAAATGTGGACTCCCTTTGTGTTAAGAGCAGTGAGGGTGCCGCATTAGGAAATGTGAGAGAATTTAGTCCCCATTTTCTCCCCTAGTAATTAATCGAC
Source organism: Tamias sibiricus (assembly GCA_025594165.1). NCBI lineage: Eukaryota > Metazoa > Chordata > Mammalia > Rodentia > Sciuridae > Tamias > Tamias sibiricus. Next base: position 157,455,264 of record CM046657.1, on the reverse strand, counting down.
CTCCTTGTCATTTCTTGAGATTACGAGGAGAATAAAAATTCTCACCCTGAGTGTTGGAGATGGTAGATGTTGCTGTGCAATTGGGCATTGATTTCCTTTTTTATTTTTTTTTTTTTCTGTTCCTTCTATATTGATCTTTGGTGTCACAGCTCAGGAATTCTCCTGTTGTCTTTAAAAAAAAAAAATCCATCAAATTCCAGAGATTTGAATTCAGGGTCATGGTAGAGTTATATCTGAAGATTTGGGGAACTTTGCCCCTCATCCACCTCTGTCATTTTTATGGGGAGAATACATTTCTAGGTGTTTAAGTGACTTGGCTGAAGTTACTCAGCAAGTTTCACATCCAACCATATTATGTGACAAATGATGTTTTCTAAGTAGACTCCCCAGATGAATAAGGGAAAATGTTTTCTGAGGGGAAAAGAAAGTCCAACTAATGTATTCTAAAGTCTTCCTAACTTGGAAACCATGCATGTGATTTCTGTCTGTGTGAGAACCCAGATTATAAGCACTTCTAGAAATCTTAGTAACAATTAAGAATTGTGATAAAGTAGTAATGTTTATTAACAGAAACAAAGCAGTTTTAGAATAAAAACAAGTTTATGTGATATATTTATGCATTTTTATTTATTGTTTTATTATGAAAATATGTCATTCACATGAAATTCTCAGTTTTAAAGTAAAGAATTCAGTGGCTACACTTTATATTTGGCTCTTAAGTGGGTATATTATAAAGAAACTAGGAAACCAGTAGGCTTTTCCCTGCTTCTTTTGATGAACACATTTTGTTTTTATCACTGTTAAATGATAAGGGGAAGGAACTGAGAAGTTGTTTGAACGTGGCAGTGGTAGAATCTGAGGCAAACTCCAGTTGGAGGCTTGAGTACAAGGCTGAGATTAAGGGGATGCAGGGGGTCTGTCATTGTGTATGGGGCAGATTTAACATGCTCTTTGCTTTATTGAATCCACGACAGTACAAAGCCTTCATCTTCTTACTCAGTTTCCATGTCTTCACTAGAATCGAAGCTTCTTTAGGGCAGGCAACGAATCTTATTGATCAGGGAATCCCTGTGACCAGCATGGAAAATGGTTCTATAATGAATGTATGCAATTGTTTAGGGGAAAAATGATACAGGAGGCTGGTTTGCTCTTGGTATCTCCCTCTGCCTAAGTACAGTCACATGACAGCAAGATACATGTCATTTATCAAGTCATGAATAAAGATGCTTCATTAGCTTGTAATTCTTCTACTATGCTGCCGCAGGGCTTCTGCAAACAGACAGTAGCAGCAGCCTCCAGAGTGGTGGTACCCTCTCTAGCTTTGCTCCATGGACCCCCCCTTGGGCAACGCAGTGTCAGGACAGTGCAGAAGACTGAGCCCCCTCAGGGCAATTCTGTACACAGAGAGGGAAACCCTTAACCTGCCTAAGTTGATGCAAGAGTTGAATGTTGATTATAGAACTCACTTTTCTTATTGCCCCAGTGTCTGTAAAGAAAAACGATCTTGAAGATTCACGGCTCAAGGACAACTCTGGGAGGGAAAAAATAATAATTTTTCCTGAAATCGAAAATTCCACCAGCAAATTTCATAGAATAACTTTTTTTTCCTCCCTGCAGTTTTATCACAAAAAATATCTGCATGAAAAGAACATCTTTGTTTCCTTAAGAGTTCATCTGCTCTTGGTACTCATTTGCTCTTGAAGAGGGATATAATCTTTTTGTTTTTCATCTGTAATCATTCCCACAGCAACCAATTGCAGTGCCACAAACCAAGGATTATAATTTTCATCAGAGAATAAACAAACGAGCTCTGTGAAACAAAGCTGCTCATTTCTCCCAAATATCCTTGAGAACAAGGTAGACCAATTGGAAAAATATTAGCTACCTCTAAAACAATTTTTAATAACATTAATATTTGCTTGTTGGAGGTCTTTGTTGTTTTCCAGCTTTACATTCAAGTCACTCATGCAACAGACATTTGCTGAGTTTTTACAGCATTCTAGATACTTTGCTAGATTCTGGGGGTTCAAAGGTTAGTTAAAACCAAAGTTTAATCCAGTGCCACAATAACTAGATTTTGTTAGGATTAGTATAAACTATCATGAGTTTTACTTTAATGTAGTGACTTGGATTTTTATTTATATTTTTTAGATCTACCATGTGAGGGTGATGGGATTTTTTTTTTCCTCTGAAATTCAATAAATTCAGAGACTTAGAAATCCTGTAGAACAATGCAGTTAGAGTGCTAGCCACTGTCTAAATCTGTTCTTCGAAGTCTGTACTTCCTAATTTCTTAGGCAGAAGAATAAATCCTTCAAACTCTGAGGTTTTTGGCCTGTCTTAGAGAAAATTCATTTTTCTCCTTCTCATATTCTGTTAACTTGAATGTATATAAGATTAAGGAACAGCATTTGTTCTTCATTATATCTCCCGGCAGAACTTCTTAGTTTCTGTAAGCTATGGGAGTAGTTAACAAGCATAGTATTGTATGTTATAATTTCAACCAAAAATTTCCAGGCTAGATAAAATATATTCCTCCAGAAAGAAATGTGGATGCTGAAGTATCAAATAGATCTTCTGTTTTTCCCCTTATTGTAAATCATTGGCTCAGGGACTCTTACATTTTAATATCCATATTGGAAAAAGAGGCTCATCTCACAGAGCATACCCTTCATGTTGGTATTTGATGTTGAGCCTTTTTGTATTTTGTTTGCTGTCCTGTTAAATTATCAGAGCTCATCCTCAAACTAGAGTAAACAAGATTTATATTAAACTATAATAAAAGCAAATTCTATCTAATTTTTCTTATAAAAGGTAACTGAAGTCATATGTATTTACATTTTTCAATATATAATTGTGTTTAATTTTATTGAATAGCATGATTAATAAATACTTTTGATCTTGAGTCACTTTTACAGTAGTATTATCCATAAATATACATATAGAAATCTCCTAGAAAGTTTATATCTATTCAAATGTTTCCAGCATTGGATCTGAAAAGAGATATTTTTAATCTTCTAACATACTCTAGGCCTTGTTCAATTTATACAAATGTAATGGACTGCAGCCTGGCTGATGGGCTATTTTCAGTAGTCTTGATGATCAATATAAAATGCTGTAAAGTTGATGAATTTATAGCTATCAGCATCGATGGGGAAGGTAATCTGAAAAAGGTATCAGTCTGTTACCCTCAGGTTCAGAATTTTTGTCTACATCTTAAGGTTCAGGATGAGAAAATGTAATTACAAAAAAAAAAAAAAAAGTATCCCATTTTCTAAGGACTGGCATGGAAATTGAGGGAAAAATCAGAAATTATTAAAATTATGTAAATATATCTTACATATATTTTATATGCGTCTGTACTGGGCTAGCCATTTTCTAGGCTACAAAGATGTATGGTAGGCTATTTTTCTTTTCAAGAATAGAGTTGGGGAAATAAAAATTGTCAAACAGAAAGAAAAGTTATGAATTTAAATGTCCTCCAAAGAAGAAAAATCAGACTTAATCAAGCTCATTGCCAAGGGGATGGTCCATGCTGTAACGTGTGATAAAGGCAGCATGTGGGCAGATGCTTGGAAAACATCTCTAGGCAAGAGTGGCTTGGGAGAGTGGGATTTGAATTGCACCTTGAAAGAAAGGAAGGGTTTAGAAAAACTGGATAAGTGCTCTCTGGCAAGAAATATCCCAATGTGGAGAACTGAGAATTGAGAACCCCTGATATGAACAGAGAAAAACAGCCAGGCACTGGAATTTAGGATTGTTTATTAGAACTGATTATAACCACTTCAGGATTAATATCAAGGTAGTGTGCATCCAGAGGAATGCAACATGGGAATCCCTGACTTGGAAAGATTTTAAGTCAGCATTGGAAACAAAACAATATGAAACAAGTATGCCAGGAATGTAGAAACCATGCAATAACAGGCATTTAAACAAGAATCACCCCAAAGAATTCAGTTAGCCATTTCAAAGAGAATTCCAGTGAGTCTTCGAGGTTTCATTGGTCATTAACCTTTTCATTTAGCTTGCATTTGTCTCTGCTTTTGTCTTCGTACCCAGATATATGACATTTATGAGTTTCTAGTTGTATTCTGTTTAATGCCTCCTGCATTCCTTTAGTATAAATATGCTTCCTTTGCTGCAACCTCCATTTTGAGCACGTAGCCATTTCTCACACAATAGTAGACCTGAGACGAAGATGGTAATACAGGGTGACAACTGCCATAATTTCTTTGTGTTCAAATTCAGTAAACAATGGTTATGTGGTAAAGCAGGCTACTTCTTTGTTAATGACAGATTTATTGGAGACAAGCTTTCAGAAGGATTCTACTAGAAATCCTATTAAAGTGCTATCCATTAAACCATTAGACTAGTCATTAAAACTGTTAGTGCAGACTTGTTATTCATGAGTTATTGGTCTCTCACCATTCTCTGTAATTCCTGCCAATACTATTCTACCCTTTGCTCCATTATGCCTATTCAGTTCCACAAATGAATGTGCATCAGCTCTCTGTCCTTTCCTGCAGCATTTGCAATGCAGAGGAGAGAGGAAGGAGGCGGCCCTATTGGGTTGGTAGAAATGAAGGAGAGATTGAGATCTTGTGTTCTTGTTCCTAATTTTATAAAGATTACACTTAAGATGTCACTCTTCTGGATTTGATGAAAATTGTGTTAAAAATCTAACCAGACAGAAAGCTTATAGCTTGTCTTTCATTACCACAAAATTTTGGAACTGAAAGTTACTATGGTGTATAAATGCATCATTAAACCAAAACTGACAGAGACATCTGGAGTTTAATCTATTTTCCTTGCTGTCCGCAGCTTTGAAATGAGGACTTAAGCTTTATGATAGTAAATTTATAATTTATACACCAGCACATACTCTGTCTCTAGAGCATATTGGTTAAGAGCTCAGACCTCACAGTCAAAACTCCCTGAATTTACAACACAGCTCCCCTACTTTATGGACTACTACGGTGACTCACACAAAGTGTCTTAACTCCTTAGGCCTCAATTTCTCATCTGGGATATGGAGATAAAAATCTGCCTCTAACTTTAAGAATTACATGAGATTAATACACTCCTCAACATCATCATCAAATAAGTAGTAGCTTAAACTTATTCCTTCTCACTTCCATTCTTTGGTGAGTTTGGAGGAAAATAGTCTAAGCTTGTGTTAACTCTACAATATGCATTCTTTGTGTGTATGTGGGGCAGGGGATGCTGGGAATTGAAGGGAGGATCTTGTGTATGTGAGGCAAGCACTCCACCAACTCGGCTATATCCTCAGCCCTCAATATGCTTTCTTAATCATAAATCTATGCTGAATATTGTTACCCCCATAGACCATAAAACCTAGTTGATAAACTTGTTATGGGTATTGAGCTCTGTAATCTGCTCCCTCTGCCTCTAGCATTACAGGAGGAAGTCAAATGTGTAGTTGTGGAAAGTGTTCTGAAATTCGGTTTTCTTCTCATTTGGTAAAATATTACAGTTCACATAATGAAAAACTGAAGAACACAGATAAAGCCATAAGGAAATGCATAAAAATCATTATGAGGGCCTGGAGTTGTGGCTCAGTAGTAGAGCACTTGCCTAGCATGTGTGAGGCACTGGGTTCGATTCTCAGCACTGCATATAAATAAATGGGTAAAATAAAGGTCCACCGACATCTAAAAAAAAATTTTTTTTAAAATCATTATGAACTCACACAGCCCAAATATAAGTGCTGGTATTATTGGAATACAATGTTCTAGATGTATGTGTATACATATATGTATGTGTGTGTGTGTGTGTGTATAATGTATATTTTTTAACCAAAATACTGTTTATAATCTTCTTAAATTTAATAAAAGAAAATTTAAAGTGGATATCTTTCTGTGTCAGTAACTACATAGCAATTTCCTTAACTTTATTCCTTATTTTTGTACTGTAAGTCATTTCACAAGTCTCATAATGCTGAAAGGCTCTTTTCAAGCATTTTTCCCCACTATTGTAAATTATTCTGCAATGGCTGTCGTATCCATTTATCCAGGGAGAAGACTCATTTTTCATTTTCAAAAATTTTAGGTGGAGCCTAGTGTCTGTTAATGTGTCTGAAGTCTAGCCTTAGGAAATGGATGAATCAATGTCCAGCTCGTGTTTATATATATATATATACATGTACATATATGCATATATATATACATATACATATATGTACATGTATATATGTATATATGTGTATGTATATATATGTATATGTATATATGTATGTGTGTATATATATGCATATATATATATATCTATGTATATATATATATATATATATACATAATTGCATAGTTGGATGAATGTTACTCCAATGGAGAAGGCAAAGCAACTCTAAGCCAGGCCTTCAGACCAGGAGAGCACCTCAATAAGGTTACTTTGCTCCAGAGTCTGATCCTTAGTCTTCCTTGCCTCATTTCTGTGATCTCAGTGGCATGTTGTTTAACTATGACAACTTAATGCTGCCATCTTTGCAGAGGCCCAGATTCTTGTGGTTATCATCTTCTGGTCACTCAGTTTTCTGTATGTCTGTGACTGACTTTCCTACCAACTTGCCTAGTGTTTGTTTAGATAGGTTAATACGGGCAGATTTTTAAGACATGTTAATGTATGTTCTAATACTTGGAACATATTGTGTTTAAAGATATGTATGGTGGATGAATTGTGTAATACTCAAGCAGTAAGTCTATGGTTCCATTTCTAGAGCACTAAAAAGAAAAAGAAAAAAATAGTAAGTCAAACCTCATCTTTCAATCATGGTCTTAAAATAAAACATTGCATACCAAAGATGAAATATTATGTCTATAAAATGAGTTATCCATGTAGAAAATCAGTTCATTAACTTTGTTCTTTGCTCCACAGTTGAACACACATCCAACCAGCTTATTCACCAGCACATTCCTCCCATTATCTACCCTGCCCCTAAAAAAGGAAAAAAGTGGTAATCTCAACAGGCTACATTGCTGATTTTTTTTTTTTTTTAAGAGAGCAGGGTACCTGTTAAAAAGCACATGCTCTACCCTCTTCCTTTTTCTCTTTTGCATGCAGCTCCCCACATGAGTTAGGTTTATCATTGAGTTGGGACAGCCACCTTCTCTCTTTCTGGTTTTAATATCTCACTGTTGTATCCCAAGGTTAAGAACATGGAGACAGGTGATGTGGTGCAGAAATTACTCTTTACTTTTCCCCATCCACTTTTCCATGAGACAGTAAACTTAGTATTTAGCAAGGCCTGACACCCACAGCTCTGCACTCCTGACTCTTATGGTTGTGACCCTGTCCTGAAGCTCATTTATGTGGTTAGGACAAAGTCAGGGCATATTCTAATCCGGAGTGGTCACATAATTTATTGCCCAGAGTGGGGCACTTGAGTGAAAGAGGGTCTTATTAATAATTGTACTGGGACAACAGATGTAAACCAGGACCTAAGGTCTCTCTAACCAAAACCCTGCCTGCACCAGAGCTCTGTTGTGAAAACTTTTTCTTCCTTCTCATGTGAACCCTTCCACTCTCCACACAACTCCCAACATTTCTGACCTTGAGTCTTCTGCAGAGCACAATTGTTAAAACAAACTAAAAAACAAAGAGGAAAAAGCTGTTATATGTCAAACTGGTCAATTAATTGTATAAACACATACTGCTGGGGAAAAGCATTTGGTAGTATGATCAATACTGAACTGCCACCAAGCAAATAGCCCCTGTATGATACATCTGAATACTGAGTAGAAAGTCTGTAAGAGTTAGGGTATTGGCATGAAAGGCTGCTATGGGTGTTAGCTTGGGTGAATTCCAAATGAGCCACATAAGAAGGGCTCTTATGAATCAAACTGTAGGCTAGTGTGAACTGGGAGCCATTCAGTTTATTTTTAAATGATTTTACATATTTCTGATCTAGTCCAGCTTGTGTTTACGTTTTTTCTTTTTCATCCCAGTTTTTCTTTTTTAAAATTTATTTATTTTAATTAGGTATATATGACAGCAACATGCATTTTGATTCATTATACACAATTGCAGCACAACTTTTCATTTCTCTGGTTGTACATGATGTAGTATCACACCCTATGTGCAGTCTTTCATGTACCTAGGGTAATGATATCCATCTCATTCCACCATCTTTCCTGCTCCCTTTTTCCCCACCTCCCTCCCCTTTGCCCAATCATAGTTTCTCCATTTTTCCCATGCCTCCCCCTTCCCTGTTTTGGATCAGCATCCCACCTTCAAAGGAAATACTTATGTAACTAATTCTAAGGCTCTAGAGTAACAGTCATTATTGCCCTGTATCCTGCCTGATGCATTCTGCAAATACATTTTAAAATGAACTATATGCTAAATGCTGGGGTATATAACATCAGAGAAATCACTCCCCTATAGCAATATTCTCAAGTGATTGCAAGGTTTTAAAAAAGGTTGCTATGAGAAATCATCAGTGCAATTTCTAATATAATGTTTTAGCTGAAATAGTCATGAAGAATATTACAATGTTAAAACACTGTACTGAGCTGGGGTTGTAGCTCAATGGTGGAGCACTTGCCTCGTGTGTAAGGCACTGGGTTCGGTCCTCAGCACAACATTAAGAAAACTAAATAACAAAAGTTTGTGTCCATCTACAACTAAAACTATTTTCTTAAAAAAAAAAAAAAAACACTGTACATTTTGAACAAAACAAACTAATTTTTGGAGGTAATCTTTTAGTTTAGAAACTCTAAATTCTAGGTTGTGTCAGTTCTAGCATTTCTAGTGTGCTTATCATGTACAAGAGAGAATAGTCTACTGATAATTTGGATTTTAAATACTTTCTAAGATACCTAAGCACCATGGGAATAAGTAATAATGATCAGCCTGTGTGTCTTCTTTAATTAGAAGTCTATATTTAGTACGGTATATTGCTACCTTACCTGCAAAGAGTAATATCAACAGCAAGGGTTTCTTAGTACATGTATATTGTGCCCAAAAGGTACTTGTGGGAACTCCTGTGTTTCAACTAGATAGTTTGTACAAAATGCATTTGGGGACGAAATGAGGTAGAGAGTTTTTTAAGAGATTCTTTGGGATCTCCTATGTTCTGTCACAGACTTGGAGAAAGCACCAGTTTTTCTCATTTCATTCTGGATGTAGAATTTTTATTTTTCTGATCCAGAAAATAAGATTAGAATGGCATTGACTGAATATTAACAAAGTTGATTCATGTTTGAGTTTTGGATTTCATCCCTCCCTACCCACATCTGAAACTAACTATGGGGGAGGAAAGTATTTAAAATCAGGTTAAAACTTCCTATGTTTTATGAAGAAGAGTTAATGTTATCATTTAGGAAACTCCATCTGACTTTCAAAAACTGAGATGATGATTTATTTGTGCTGTTCTCCTTACTGTGTTGCTTTTTAAATGCTGAGGCAATATGAGTCACACAACAATTATGGAACCGAGCTATTCATTCATCAGTTGGTTTTCTTTTGAATCTACTTATGCACTGTTTTTTCCTGAATGATCAGACCTCCATTATCAAATGAAAGGAAAATGCAAGAAGGATATGTGGCTACTTGTGTACTTTTGTTATCTCTGCCCCAAAGATGGATAAGGTTCCAAATGATGTAGATAGATAGATTGTCATATAGTAAGTAGAAGGGAAGAAATGGATTTATTTGTCTAAATTAATAGAGCAGTTGACTAAGTTTTGTGCTTAAAAGTGGATATGAAGTTTTATGTCAGAGTAGATAGGAATGGCATTAAGGAGAAAACAGACATTGCTGGGTTGCTAAGATTGCCCTGGGCCAGGGGCGTTCTGACAGGAGGCTGTGAGTATGTACAGGCGGGAGGATGCAGAATGTCTAGCATTCTTTTTATGATAACTCTGCATCAGGTGCTCTACCCTTGATCCTTTTGGGTCACCATAGATGCCAACATTAACAAAGGGTGATGAGGAGTGAATGTGTTTATCTTACTAATTTTGTGCTCAAAACGGGTGCTGTTTTTCATGAGAGAGAAAGGTTGCAGTTACAATATATTCAGTTTAATGGTACATTATTGGTTGCATTCAATAGATCACTTCATTTGTCTGTTACTTACGTACAATTGCCATACTCTAACATTCCTAGGGTGTACAACCTGTTTTAATTCCTAATATCAGTCTTGAAGACTTGCTGATCAAGTGACTTATATTTGTAAATTATTGTAATTGCTTTTTACCAATTCAGTCAACTTTATCTCTTTAATCAGAGTGGTTTAATAAATTTCTAAGAACCTTTTCCTGTCCCGAAGTGTCTGAAATTCTTTAATTCTTTTTGCTTTTTCAAATGACATCAGAAACCCTGTTGTGTGAACTCTGTCTATAAAGTGATTTTCCATGATGCTGTGGTCCTAATGTACATCAACTATAAACCTGTTCATCCCTTTCTTCCTATTTTATTTGATGTAGGTGATAAATAGCTAAAAACTAAAACACTAGAATTAAAACATGTCACTGCTCTCATCATACTAGAACATTGCCTTTGGGGACCAGGGATAACTTCTGCTTTTAGTGTTCAGGAAAGTGTTGGGCATATTAAAAAGGAATGTATAATAAAAACTCTGGCATTTTAAATCTCCAGTTCTTAAAGGTGCATGTTTTTTCTCAAACCTTTATTTGGAAGGATCTCTCAAAAATCTTTTCCACAGTCACATAAAGTAGTAAAACGACTTACTTGGATTCCAGAGACCACATTATGTTGCCCTACTGAGCTGAGGAATAATCTATATGTTTTTGTCTTTATTGAGGCTGTTTTTCATCATTTTGAATCCCTGGTAAATTAAGATAATTTTAATGCACATCTAGGAGTATCCTCTTTGAAATAAACAACCTCATTCTTAGTGCTGTGATGTGATTCAGAAGAAAGTGTTTACCAAAACGTTGCCTCAAATAATTACCTTACATATTTAAATGATGCACTATGAGTATAGTTTATCCTTTTTGCCTCCCTACATACCAATTCTAAAAAAATGTATATAGAGAAATATTACTTCAGACAACTTTCTATATTTGTTACATAATACATTGCAGTCAGAATTTCAGATCAAACCACTAGGCAACATATGGATTTGATGTAACTGTTGCCTGGAGATAAAATTTAATTGTACAAAATATCTGATTGGCGCACTTTCAGCTACCTTTGATAAATGTGGTACATTTATAAATTTTATATGTCTTTCCTGCTGTTAAAGGTGAGGATCTTCAACATTCATTCATTAGTTAACCCTAGGAGCCTGGAAAAAAAATTTTTGGTTGAGTTCTTTACACTCTAATGGTAACCTGGATCAAAGGTGCCCTTATAAGTAGAGACTCAGTAAGATTTGATAACTAATTGGATAAAGGGAGATAAGAGGAGGAGGGCACAAACCTAACACTTAGAAGACAGTAACAGAAAAAGGAAATAGAGCAAACAGACCCAAGTTACATGACCTGACCCAGTTAATCAGGTGCAAAGAGAAAGCTAACATGCTGCTCTCTGATTCTCAGACATTGCTCATCACTGGACTTTCCACCCCTTTCTCACATCCAGTTTATAAAGTATTGTTGGATTTAAATGAACTCATGTTCTTCTCTGAAGAAAGTACTCGTTATGCCAATTGCAGGGCTTTGCCAACAGTGCAAAACACAGCCCTTCCCAACCATGCAAGCATGGGTCTTTTTCAAATGGATATATATTAACTTACCATTTTCAAATAGAGAGTATGAATGAATAAAAATTTTAAAAGCCTTCATTGCAGAAATGCACGGTCAAAGCACATTGTTCTAAACCTCAGAAAGAACTTGAGAATATCTCAGCAAACCACACTAAGAGCCAAATGAGCCCACTAATGGAGAATGATGTGGAAAGATAGTATTTCTCTCAGCATTAAGGTCCTTGAAAGTTCAAATCCCTGTAAAAAGGATGGTCTGACCCCTAAGTTTGGCTAGTGAAGTAGTTGGTCTATTTCTTCTGTATAATTAAATTTTTGTTAGTTGTTTTAGAAAAACAGAAATAAGATGACTCTCTCCTCTTTCTTTGTGGTTTCTCTTTGATGAGTTTCTAAAGGAATATTTTGAGGTTTTTCTCTTCCTGGGGTCAAGAGTGGAGTGAAACAGGGTAACTACTATTGTGTGGTGTTTTGCATATGGGAATTATATTTTTCTTCTGGGTAAACGTTGAATCCTGCAGTCTATTAAAGAACTTTGCTTTTAGATGATAAAGATCTCAGCTTTACAAAAAACTCACTGTCATATTGGGATGAAATTTTACTCAGTGTCTGTAATCTGATGTGCAGATTTATGGTCACTCTCTTGTTCTGTGTTTAGAATTACAAAAATAGATCATCAGTAGTCTACAGAGTCTCTTCCCAGCCTTCTTTGTATTGCATTTCAGAGAAACAACTAAAAGGCAAGTGGGAGACACTCGAAGAATTTTCTCCAGCTTAGCTACAGAGGAAGCATAGCATGGCACTTTGGCCCTCAGACTTGGGGGCCAGAATGCCCAGACCCCAAACTTGGCTTCTCCATCCCACTAACTGTTTGACTGTGACATAGTTACTTCTATGAAGTAACCATAGTTTCTTCATCTACAGAATAGTGGTTCTATTCTACTTCTAGGTTCTTTGTGAAGGTAAAATAAGTTAATATGTAAAAAGCACAAAGAATAAAATATTATCCAAGTGTTATTATAAATATTAGTTATAAATATTTTCTTTTTAATTCTGGCTTTTTAATCAAGAGTACAGTACAAAATTATAAATTTGTTATATAGCTTATTTTTCCAATAACCTATTTTAAGGCAGATTTCTTGTTAAAGATTAGAACTCTCAGACCATCACGTTCAAGACTAAATCAATGCAAAGTATTTGATGTTACCAAGTGTCGACTTGGACTTTCTCTTTCTTTTTTAAATCACTCACAAGGAAGATTTTCCTTCGATTTGCTCAGGTTTTTCTCAGTGAAGCAAAGCTATGGAGTTGAAGATCTGTTAGTATTAGGGTGATTTTGTCAAAAGCTGGAGGAGCAGCCCAGCACCAATCCAGCAGACAGCAGTGCTTTGGCATCTTGGTAATGTTTTAGATATTATGTAGCATCCACCCAGGATCTGTCTCAAGGAGCTTGCTTGTTGACTGAGTTGAAATCATTCTTGTTCATGAATTCCTTAACAATGCAATGTACAAATTTCACATAGTCTACTAATCAGATTGGTTGAATAAATCTACTTTGCTTTATTTCCAACTTGCAAAATTCTCCTCAAGGGAGATTGAAGAAAACCTAGCCTGAATTCCAGCTCCAGAAGTTAGGACTGTGGGTTGAGTGCTGGGAAGGCAAAGATGTCACACAGGAGGTGTGTCTAACCACAGGGTTGAATAGAAAGAATTGAGAGCCAGCCTCACAAAAAACAAATACTGACAGCAGGTCCAAAGAAAGGAATTGAGTCTTAGGAAAAGGGTGCTTATTCTGCATTGTATTGAATACTGTTGTGGTGACTGATCTAGGCTTACCTTGTAGGAGGAAGATGCATGGTCAGGGTAAACCAGCTAGAAATATGAGTTCAAATGGAAGTCAACTACTGCACCCCTCAAGGTCTACACTACTCTTTCTCTGTGTAGGCCATTTCATTCGCCCTTAGCAGCAGAGGAAGCCAGAGAACAAAGAGGCAAAGCAACTGTGTATCACTAAGAAAAGCCTAAAATGTGGGGTTAGAGAATTAGGGTCTTATTCATCTGTGTTCTTTGACTCATTAACATGGATAATGGAAGCATGATTTTTCTCAAGGTATTTTTCCCCCAAAAAAAATAAGAATAAAAGTTAAGATATCTCACCTACTTTCAGTAGTTATTCTTCTTTACTGAGTTTACTGCTCTCAGCATTCTGACAAGCTCCAAAAATAATGACCTATACTGTGTATTGTTAAACGTTCAGTCAGACAGATAGGTACAGATGGATGAGAGCTGTGTTGCACACAGACAAGTCAGCATTATTTAATCAATGTTTGTTTGATCCGTGTAAAACAAGTATAAATGTAAGCTGCGTCCCATCTGTTTTTTCATCCATGTGAAGCCAACCTCATTTTTAAAACTTGATTTCTTATATAATTGTCCTAGAATGACACAAAATGATAAGTTGGGAAGAAATATCATTCGGACTGGCGAGGTAAAGGATAATTTGTACTTAGATGTGCTTCATGTGTTGAGCTTCCTCATTTTGCACTGGCATTCTGGATAGTTAAGGAGCAGAATCACCCCCTAGTAATTCTCAGCTGAGCTTTGAATTCACACAGACCTGAGTTTGAGGATAACTATGAGTCTGTGTGTGTTGAGCCAAATTACTTAACCACCAAGTATCACAGCACCTGTCACAGAGCAGACCCTCGGTAAGATTTGTTCAACTAATCTTTCTTTGCTTCAATTTCCTTGTCTGTCACATGGGAAAAAAAACACACATAAATATTTACCTCATAACAATTATAAAAATTAAATTATATTGTATCTAAAGCATAATGACTCAGCAGCCATTATTATAATCATCCTGTTACTTGTAGCTCATCTTCTCATGGACCGCACTTTAAGCTGAAGCATATTAACATTTGGTACACAGCTCATTTTTCCATTTCCAATTTTTGAGCAATGTAGGTATTCAATAAATCACACAGAGGGCTAAGGATATGTGGCAAGAGCAGAAATGAACAGGAGTTAACAGTGTGTTTGAGTTGATAGATGCAATTTCATTATTATAATGAAATGTATACCATTTTAAACATATGTGGGAAATCTTTGTCAGAGTAAAACAAGGGCATCAGAAAGTAATAGAGTAATACCTTCTACCAGATGCCACTGTGTATCAGTGAGCTTCTTGGGATATCTGAGGGGATGATGTGATGGTGACTTTACCCGGTAATATTCACTAGTATAAAGTGGAATATCAGTGATAGTTTTAATTTCAGGATTATGTACTTAATTTCTAAGCCATATGATAATGGGTATTAAATATTAAAAAAACTTTGGTACATGGTACATTGAAGATCCCATACTTTGTTCTCCAACTTCCATGTTATATACAGAAACTAGTCCATGATTTCTCTTTATGAACTTTTCTCAGAAACACGTATTCATTCTATTCATTTATTAAAAAATTTTCATCAAACCATTTTCACTATGCCAAGTACAGTGTAGATGCAAAGATTACTAAAGCTATACAGGTAAGACTATCACAAGAAATTTAGAATTGAAGCTATAAACTCACCAGAGCCAGTAGAAGTTCTTAAACAGGGGCCTGACTCATCTCTGCACTTTACAAAGCATCTTTGACCACAGTGTGAAGAATGGATTGGAATAAGAGACTAGAGAAGGGATTTAAATGAGACAACACATGTTGAAGTTCTGGATGTAAGGAATGCCACTGGGATTGTGGATTTAGGACCAACCTGAGATAGTTTAAGGCAGCTCTTAGTCATTGAATGGAGCTATTCTGTGTAGAGCAGGTCCAGGGTTGACTTGAAGTCTACTTCCTGGACATGTGAATACTTTAGCTTCTTTAGCTCATGGATTACTTGGAGAGAATTGTGTTCTGCAGGGGATGGCGTACATTCCCTGGAAGAACAAATTAGAAAGTCCCTTGACAACAAATAGACCCCAAAGTCATGGATAGTTATTTCACTGAATACTGTTCAATGATTGCCTCTTTAAATTAGCACAGGTTAAGAATTTAAAAAAAGAAAAAAGGTTTTATATTCCTTAGTTAATTCGAGACTGCATGGCATACTGCTGAATTTGTTGGAATATTTGGAAGCTATTTAAGACTCGACAGGCTTGGCTCTTTACTGTTTTACTGTCATACTGTCCATAGAAGGCATTCATCTTTAATGTGATAGCAATTGTGCGTGTTTTACTTTCAACTTCTGCATATATATGTAAAGGCATATAAAATATCCAGCGTTGAAAATAACTGCTAAAAATTCTATTAATTTTTTTAAAAAATTTCACCTGGATGTAAACCTATATTATTATTATATTTGAAACCTTGATCACTTAAAATCATGTTTGTTATTACTCAACTCATATTTCCATATACCATGAAATTAGAAATCTTAAAAAAGGTGTCAGCATCCTGTGATGAAAGAAAAGATGTTTTGATTTCTTAGCACAGCTGGAAATTAACAAGTCCCCTCGAGTCTTATTTGCTCTTGAAATAATAGTTCTACCTGTAACATATGTGTATATGTATGCATGTATATATGTGTGTTTATATAATATTTGTACAATGTTTATTTTAGATCATTCAGTAATTTTGTTTGAACATTTTGGTTGAATAATTTCTTGGAACATCAAAGAAAGCTAAAATAAGAAAAAGCTAAACTTGATGAACAATGGTAAATGGAAAAGGATAAACAAAAAAAAAATACTCTATGTGCATTGGGTTATAAATTTATTTTCTGACTATGATGATTAATTTGACTGACCTCCCTTTGTTTCTGTTATTGTTAACAGTTTGAGTTGTATAAATTGCCCAGTGATAATTGGCCATAGTGTGTTATAAAGAAACAGACAAAACCCTAAGTTGCCATTAAGACGTGAGCATGTAGAAAAAGAACTGGCAGTGTAGCCGGTGAAAGACCGCTCGAGTTAAAGACTGAGCTTAGGTGCACATAGGAAAGTGTAATCAAGATTAAATAATGTTCAGAGAACCAGAAGGAATATCGAACCAAGATAACTTGTAACTACAGCAGCAGAGAGGAAAATGGAGAAGTAAAACTAAAAACCTGCCTTTCCAATATTAACAGGGCATCCATATTGATTTTTTCTTTTGAATCAATGTTGGTGACTATCACTGTTTCTTACTATGATTAATCATTCTGTGTTATGCTGTTTACATTAGTGTTCAGCTTCACAGCTAGAGTGGTCTTGATGGAGTGTGACTTCAGAATTTTCTTTTTAAATCACGTTTGTTGCTTGTGATAAATACCTATAATTCTGTGTTATTCAGTATTGATTTTGTATGTGCTGTTTTTCTTTTAAAGTCAATTGACCCTGGCCAGCAGTTCACATGGGAACATTCAAACTTGGAAGTAAACAAACCAAAGAATAGATATGCAAATGTAATTGCATATGATCATTCCCGTGTCCTCCTATCAGCAATAGAAGGTAAGGAAATGCAGATATTATTCATACTGTTATTTTGGGGGGCTTAAGTACATACATGAGAATTTAGGCTTAGCTAAGTTATTAGCCATGTAGGAAATTACTCACCTAAGGTTCACATACAGTTTGTTCTCACTCTCTGTTACATAAATACATCTCATACAGATGCACAGTATCGCTGGTACCATGACACAAGAGCACCATCCCTCATTACCTTATGACTTCCACCCCAGACTTGATACTGTAATTGACATTTTTATGGGGGAAGCAAATTAGGCTTGGCCTGTTTACTGATGGCTGTTGATGGGTATGAATGAACAGATAGATGATTGTCAGAAGGGGCCCATAAATGAACTGGCTACTTAAAGAAGGAGAGAGGATTGATTGTTTTTAAATAAATTTGGATATCCACTGGGGAATGTTTGAAGTTTAGGAGTTGGTGATGTAATTAATATAAATTAAGTACACTGGAAATGTCTGGTGTATCTAATTTGTGGACTACTTGGTAATCTGTCTCTCAAAGTTGCAGTGGGAGTATTTTCCAGAGGGAGTAATTAATGAGAGTTACTCCTCAAACATACCTAGCTCCTCTTCAGGAAGCATGGAGAGTGGTTTCCACTCACCTCTTTCCAGTAGTGAACCTCTCTCACATGCCATAGTCGAACATTTTAGGAGTCCATGCTTAATATTCAGCACTTTCTTAGTCTTTGGGGTTACAGTAGCACATTGGATTGAAAAGTCCTTAGAAAAACAGTTTTCCATGCCACTCAAACCCTTCTTTGTATCATGCAGCCAGACAGGGCTACCACCTATCACATAACCATGCTTATCCCCACTGGTCTCCACAATGGCTCTGTGTGCTCTTTAACCAGCAGGTTCACTGCTTACTCTGCTGATGTCATATTAAACATTGACTAATACTAGCTTCAGACCCAGCTCTTTTTAGGACTTCACAGTTTAGACATTTTCATCTATCGTTGTTCATGTATCTTTCCCTTTTGTTTTTTTCCTTCCAAAAACTGTGGTAGCTTCCACCTTATCTCATAGTTCTGACCAAGTCCTGCCTCCCTCCTTAGTGTCCATGATTAATTTGAAAGTGGGACTCTGCTTAAAAGCTTTCCTAATAAGCACCAAAGATAATGGTACATTTATTTCCAGATTTGGGAGAGCAAGGAATAATCTTTCAGCATTTGAGCAGGCTCAGACCTGCAGTCTCCTGTCTTCAAAAGGGTGTTGTGTGGTATAAATAGGCTTTTTAAAATTCTCAAAATCTACTTTTGATGGTGGAAAATGTTATAGTCCCCTTTCTAGGTGACCAAATATCCTAGGTGTTCAGGAGTTGAAATCTCTCTTCCTGAAAAAATGGATTAAGTTCATCAAGTTTCACCAATGCTAGTTTAGGAAAGACAGTGTCAAAGAGGTAATTGCTTCTTTTCAGCTTGTTTAGAAACTATAATTAGTACATGGGAATGGTTAGAATAGAGGATTTACATTTTATATTCATATTTCCCATTTTAAAATGTAAAAAATAATAATTTATCATCTCAAGTCTCTTCAATCGTTTCCATAGTAAAAGAAAAGCAAAACAAAGTCACAGAGAAATTTTTTTTTTCAGTAGCAAAGTGAGGAAAATTATAGAAATAAAATAGATGAATGTAAGCTGAGAATGTATTTGGCATGGTCTTGCCTAGAGAACTTGTCACTCAGCCTTTGCTGTATTATAGCGTTACTTCCACTCAGAATTAGGTCACTCAGTACTACTAGCTCCCTATATTTTTGGCACTTTGTCATTATTTTCCTTAACCTGTTATTTTGCACATCTGAATGGTAAAATGTGTTGAAGGATAAAAAAATAACCTCCTTGTACCTTTATTATGATAGTTGGAAACATGCTCATTTTATTCATATGCTAGTTTTACAATACAGAAGCGAAAGCACTTGAATCAAACTAGAACCTGCCTTTTTATAGCTCTATGCCCACAAATATACCCAAAATCTAGAGCTGACCTAGAAACCAAAAGTCTTTCAATTTGAAGTGTTATGCAAAAGGTTAGAGCATTTAATTGAAGTTTATAGGCTACACAGAGAGCTTTAATCTAGATTACAACCATGAACAGCATTTTGTCTTTGACTAATCCCTAACCAGCAGGTATTTAATCAATCAATTTAGTCAATCATTCTATATCCCAGACCCCAAAGACAGAATGCTAGTAACTGGAACCACATGACCACTACCTGAACCCTCTCCTAAATGGACAGGTTTGCTAGCACATGACCAGATTTTTTGAGTGTATTAAAATGTTAAGTGACTTCATGCACGATTTGTAACATGTAATAGGTTCCACCTGTGTCACTGACTGAAAAGACTTTGGTTGAGGGCCTTAATTTGGGCATTTTAGTAATTCTCCCAATACAGCTAGTCTTTCTCTCCTTATTATACTGCAGAGAGATCTGACAGATACTAGAGAAAACACTAGAATTGGCTACAGTGATTCATGTTGTCTTTATCTTTGCTTAGTAGAGCAAATTTTTACCTTACTTCCATTGAGAAGATGACAGGGGAGAAAATAGAAAGAATTGGGAATTGTGTGTGGGCACCAACATGCTTATTGAACTTCTTGAAAGCAGTGACACTTCATGACATGTTTCCAAATCACACTCATTTTATTTATGCTGAGAAAAATGCAGAATGAATTCAAGAGAATCCTAAATACAAAAGCCTTTCAATTGTTGAATTATAATCACTGTAGAAACTCAATTGCATTTTTGACAAATCCAATTACCATAGGGATATCCTCCATGTTTAAGCAGTTCTTAAGATAAAATAGTAATTCCTAAATAAGGGAGGTAATAAGAGTTATGTTCATGGTTAAAGATAAATATTTTCAAGTAAAGATCAAAGGGAAGCTAGTACTTATGTATGCACAATCACAAAATATAATATGCTAATCTCATAATCCAAACTTGTTCATAAACTATATTTTTATTAAAGCAGAAAAAGAGAAGTTGACAAATGAAAAGATGAAGAACAAGGAAATCTGAGTTTGGGGCATACCTCTGTCACTAACTAGCTAGGTAACCTTGACTTCATGAATTTTCTCAATCACTAATCTCTTTTATTCCTGAATTCTAAGAGTTGTCTTATGTAGTTTTCATATCAGTTATTTATTTACAGAACACAACCATCTAAGAAGGTGGTGGCATAAATATTTTACTTGATAAAAAGGTACCCATTAGAAATTAGAAAACTGAAGCTCAGGGAATGAGCCCAGAGTTGCCCCACATATAATAATGTAGCTCACATTAAAATACAGCTCTTCTGGTTCCTCCACTTATCTTTTTGCCTAAAAATTCACTTTATCGTTTGCCATTAGCCTTGCGGATAATGCAGACATTACATTTTTTGTAATTTTGTTTTATTATATGAGTAACCTGATAGAGTAACACAATATGGAAACATCAGTGATCCAAATGCATCAAAATCACAGCACTGAAGAAATAAGTTCAGGTGCATCTCCACCTGATCTATAAGTGATCTGCTCACCTCAACTGCCTTCATATAATTCTCCAATTTCTCATAAATCCAGGAATATCAATCACTGGCAGGTTGTTTATTGTAATGCCTTAGTAATGAGCAAAAATTAATTATTCCAGTTGTATATTTTTTTAAAAAAAAGAGGGCTTTGTTCTAAAATGTAATTAATCTTCACTGCTGCCAGTGCTTTATTTTCATTAGTAAGATTATAATTAACATTTCACTTGAAAAGCCATATTGGCATGATTTTTTTAAGTTGTTGGCCAAGTCTAAATATAAAACAAAATTAAAATGTTATTTTTCAATTCTGCAGCAAAGATAAATTTGTAACAGACATGGTGGTCTGGGTAGCATTACCTACCCTGTTCAAAACAACCTCAAGTCTAATTATTACCATCAGAATTTACAGATGAGGAAACTGGAACATAAAACAAAGTCAAAGAACTTTTAAGATCAATAGCTCGACAGTGGCAGAGCCAAAATGCTAGTTGGTTAGATTCAAGGCTGCTGTTCTCCCCAGTACAAGATTTAGACCAACAGTCCCTTTCGCAGCTTTGATGGCTGTGCCTGTGTGTCATACCTCACTCAATTTAAGGTATATTAGGAAGAATGCTGAATAAGAAGATGGGAAATTAGAAACTAAATCCCAGTTTAAGCAGCTGTATGAATTTGGCATGTCACTTAATGCAGTTGACAATAACTTTTTGAAAGTGCTGGATCCATTATGAATTTGATGAACATTTTAAATCCCACTTGAAAACAAAGGACACTCACACACTATATTTGCACACTTACTTCAGGGAGTTTGTGGACACTTAAGTCTCTGCAAGCCCATGCTCCAGTTTAGAAACCCCTGACTTCTTTTGTTCTGTTTCCTCAGAAATCTAGGTTGCATAAGACCCTTCCAGCCATCCCTAAAATTTTGAATGTTTATTCTAAATCCTGAGCTCAAAAGATAATATAAATTGACAAATATTAAATCATAGACATTACGGAATTGGATCCTTCTAGAACCTTCCCCCATACACACACACACACACACACACACGTAAGCCAGCGGGTTTATTATAAACAGGTTTATTGGCTGGAGTGTGACTCTCACCAGAACAGGTATAAATAGTTAGATCTATGAGAGATACGGAAATGATAAAGAATAAGCCCCAGAATGATATATGTGGGGTTTTTTTAGCACTGCTTAATAGTTTGATTTTTTAAAAAATGTGTGGTAATATATGGGGCTGAGTCTATACCTGTTTGTGCTGTTATAAAAAGCTGCCACAGACTGGGTAATACAGAAGCAAGAAATTTATTTCTCATATTTCTGGAGTCTGTAATGTCCAAAACCAAAATGCTAGTAGGTTTTAAGTCTGTTGAGGGCCTGGTCCCTCTGCTTTAAAAATGATACCTTACTATCATATCCTCCAGAGTGGGAGACACTGTGCCCTTGGGTGGCAGGAGTGTTGGAAACCCAGTCCTTCCAGCTCTTTCATAAGGACCCTAATTCTATCCCTGAGGGCTCTGCCATCATGATTTAATCACTTCCTAATGTTTCCACCTCTCAACATTATCACACTAGCAATTATGTTTCAGTCTGTAAATTCTGGGGGATATATTCAGACCAGAGCAGTCTGTTTTATTTTTTCTTTTGGGTGGGTGCATATATTTAAAGCTTCAAAATATAAACATATTTTTTCACTTCATCTCTCTGATGAATGCCTTCTGAAGAGGGCTCATCTCCTTTTCAACAACTTCTTTCCTATTAAAGCTTCTTAGGCTGCTCTTGCTTCTGAAGAGCTTGCTTAGATGGGTTATTGTGCCTTAGTTTCCTAATCTGTGTAATGGGATCACTAACAATAGCTACCTACTAGAAGGAATAAATGTATATAAAACGTTTACAAAAGTGCCTGGCACCAAGAAAATGCCTGATATATATTGAGAACTATTAAACTCATCATTAGTACTATGAATTTTATTACTGCTATAGATGGGTCCTTTTATCCTCAGATGGGATTTCTTTTCCATATGATCTATGGAAAAATTAACAATACCCAAATGAGAAAACTGCATGTTTGGAGTACTTCACGATGCAAAAGAAAATATTAGTGCTTGATAAATGGAAGCCAGACCCATAATAGCATTACAAATTTCAACAGGGGGAAGAATGTGTTCTTTTAAATGGAAATTCAGAATATATCATCTGCTGTTGGATTTGCATAATAGCAATTCAAAAAAAATCCAAGTGTAAATAACATAGATGATGTTGCAGCAACTTGATTATTTGTGAGATGGGCAATTTAGCACCTTTAAAATGAGAAAACATCTCCCAGGAAATCACTACCCCCAAGATAAATCTAATTAAAGAAGTCAGGACTAGAAACTACTGATGTTCCACTGCAGTGTGGATTCGCTATTTGTCATTGCACTGGAGCCTGCTTTTCAGCTGTGTTGTAGCCACTCTTCCACGGGGCTCAGTAAGTCTATGCCAATTCATTTAAAACAGCTGTCAGCACATGTGAACATATCCTGCAATTTCATCTCATATCCATGCTTGCAAAATATCTTACCCCCTCACCAAGACCATATCTAGTAACCTGATGTATTTTTACAAAACCCAAAAATACAGAACAAAAATACCCCAGGAGAATCAGTAAATACAATCTACCCAACATTTTCTAATAGAATGTTAATTATGGTGAATATAAATATTCTACATGAAGCTCTGACATCAAAGAATTAAAAATATTTGCCTGAGTGTAGAATTCCTGTGATAGTTGCTTTGTGTCCTTTCCCACATCACCTGAGTAATATGACCCCTTTTTCTCCTCCTGGCTTCTTCCCTCTCTTCATCCCTCCTAATCACTTGTAAATAGTTTGTGGGGGTATGGTATTTGTTTTATTCTGCTCTTGAAATTCTATTTAAAGTACTGAGGGTAGTTTGTTAAGATATATACCCCACTTTAAAAAAAAAAACTTATTTTTATAAATCTCATCTGGTTATTGGCAGAGTTCATTTCTCTCACATTGTTCAGAACATCAGTCACTGATTTAGGAGGGCACCACAATTTCAGTCTTTCACTTTTCAAGTTAATTGTTTACAAGTGTGACACAGTTTAATCCTTTTGTTTCAGGTTTGTTTTTTTGTTTTTTTCTTAATACATAAATGTAACTCTCTTCTTGAGGAGAAGTTAGTGGACATATTTTTATAGCTTAATTTGTCTTAAGTAGCAAGCAAGATGGGAATTAGCCTTGGAAATTTAGAACAATTTCACAGTGTGCTTGCAGTCTTTGTAAAAAACAATCTAATTAGAGCTGTTTGAGTGGCACCTTTCTTCTTCAAGTGTGTGGAGATGTTATTCCCCATCTCCTCCCTTACCTTTGATAGTTGCTTTGTGTCCTTTCCCACATCACCAGAAAGAGAAGAATTTGTAAGAGATGGCTAGTTATATTACTTTGTGGTTATTGTTTTGATTTTTTTTACTCTTTTTCTAAGGAGCTAATCGAAGACTAAATCAGAAAGCTCTGGGAATGAGTTTATTTTTTATCTCTATTGCTTTCAGTTCAGTGGAATCTTTTTTGTTTTTATTATCCACCTATGCAGATTACTATAATGCATCTACACTTCTCTGAGGCTGTAGAGAAGCCTACATCATCTGTGGTATGGCTGTATTTGAACACATGCACAGCTTGTAGATTGCTGGAAAGCTGTAAAATAATTAATTTTGTCTGCTCTGCTAATTTTTCTTTTTTAAATATAGAAGCTGGAAAGGAGCCTTCCAGATTTAGAATTACTTTTCATCAATAGAGTATTTAGGAATGAGTGGGTTTATTTCATGTCTGCTTATTACATCAGTCATAATATCCAGAAATTTCAAATGCATTGACTCTTGATTCTCATGATGATTGTTGGCTTAAGGATGTTATGATGATGATGATGTTTTATATACTAGTGATGAAAAGACTGAGGATCTGTGTTTTTCCTATAGACACAGCTCCTATAAGCATATCCCATGGCTGTTTCTATCTTATTGCTAGATGGAGCCCTATAACAATAGCATCCTTTATTAATATAAGCTAATTGGGCCACAACTCCGATGTGGCTGGAAGGTATGCTGCAATGGCTCAAAGTCTTGAGGGGTTTTGTTTGTTTGTTTGTTTGTTTTTGTTTTGTTTTGTTTTTAGGAAAATGTGAGTCTTAATAAGAAATGAGTTCCTTCTATCACAGGTGCCTGACATGTATAGCTAATCTTGCTGTGTATTCAAAGACAGTTCATTCACCCACCTCCTTTCCTGTGCCCATCCTCAAAGCCCAGCCACCTCAGCAGGGTAAAGGTATATAATGTCAAACAGAAGGACACAGAACAGTGAGAAGGTGCAGGTTAGGTTCACCTGTGCTTTGAATGTTATCCAGTCCCCCATGAGCTCACTGTAATGAGCTACATGCCCACAGAGCAAGGCATGCTTTTGTAAAAATTGCTGTGCATTCTGTAGAAACAGGGAGGCTAATTTGCCAAATTGCAGTTACATCGGGGGATATTGCAGCACCGTGTCTTTGTAAAAAAGATTTGTTTTCTCTGGTGTGTTGCAAAGAAAATCTTTCATTTTGCCAATTCTGATGCAGCCATGGGTGACCGCCGTGGTGCAAAGGAAGGGGAAAGGAGGCCTGAGTCTTATGAAATTAAATTAATTTACTCTTAAATTATTATTGAATTTTGTTTTTCTATTTTCTGTTTTCTGAGTTAGCTGTTATCAGCAAAGTAAATTTCTTCTGCATTATGGGTTATAAAAATTGCAATCTAGGTCTTAACCAGCTATTCATTGTTGTTAGAGTTCTTTTGTTTGTGTGTGTTGGGGAGGAGGAGGAGATGCGAGTTACTAAATAAAAGGAGGCTTTTGTGTTGATTTGGGTCACAAGTCCTTCTGTCTTACAATAGGGAATAAACTGGTTTACCAAAGAACAGTTTCTTTTTGATACAAACTTTACCTCATTAAGGATTTGTAGAACTAAAGGAAATAACTGTACCTAGGTTGATCAGCCACAGTGTAAAGTGGAACCCAGTAAGCCATTCAGCAGAGCACCCCTCTCCATCTCTCCAGCACAGTCAGTTTGTCACTGTAGCCATGATGGATCCCGCCTTCCCTCCAAGGCTGCCTTGGACTCATTCTCACCTCCTGAACACCAAGGAGGGCTTCTTTCCACGATCAGACCACCTGCCAGCCTTGTACCACCATTTTCTCTTGTTTTTTAAATTGTTGAGTTTTTATCCCACCAGGTTCCAATCAAGATTTTGAAGGATCAATCTCACTGAAAACTCTCATCTCAGCACATCAGAAGTAGAAGCGATAGGAATCAGCTTGAAAGAGCATCAGAGTGTGTTCCTACCTAATCTGAGAGATACAAAGACTCTATTTATCTTAAAATAACTTCATAGAAATTTCCAAATCCACGCAGGTTAAGAATACTATAGAGAGGTATCTTATTTTAGATCTCAAAAAGACTTGAGTCCATTTGTCCAACGTGCCTGGCTTAGCAGATAAGTAGTCACTGATCTGGGCAAGTTGAGTGGTTAAATGTCAAAGAGCAAACATCCAGCAGCTCTGGACAGGGGTCCCAGTTTCTTGATCAACTTCTAAATTCTTAGCAAGAGCTTAGGATTGTTCCAGGACTCTCTAAAATGCACACAGGATTTTCCCTACATGGTATAATTCAAAAGTGTGATCACTATTCTTACGATTACTTAATTTCACATTAACAAAATAATTTATGTACTGTAGTTTTTTTTTTACCTAACATCAAGACATAAGGATTTATTAAAAACCTTTTATAATAGCAAACACTCTTTCAACAAATCTTTTCAAGTCAAATTCTGTCCAGAAAATCTAATCCATAACAACTTGAATAGCAATTAGTCCTCAGATTAATAGGAAAAAGAACTCTTGTTTTTACCCTGACCAGACAAAACAACTCAGGTGGCATATCCTTTGACATGATAACATGGTTTCAAGATTTTAAAGCATTCTTCAATAACAAATTATTCATCACAAATACTCTTTCAAACAGAATACCTTTATATTTCCTAGTAGTCCCTTTCCTGGTAATAGTCAAACACATGCAAAAACAATGTCATGGGGCCTTGACCTGTTAAGCTTATGTTTGGATGAAGAACAAGGGTGTTGTCCTTGTACTTGGACTCACAGGAAAGTTTCCAAAGTTTGGCAGACCACTGAGAGAATGGTTAAGTCAAAAGTCCATGACAAAGCTTTTTTTCCCTTGAAAACTGTAACTAGCAATTGCCAACAAATAAAAGGACCGCCTACAACTCACCTAATTCTGCTTGGATAGGTGTTTGCTATGCATGAAGAACACCAGAGCACAGCTCTACCCAGCCATCACCTCATCACTGGCTCTGTTAGTTTTAAAAGCTCAAATTCACAATTCCAAGTTTAGTTAGCCTAACACACAGACTCAGTGCCCCAATAAAGAACAGTCTATTAACTGATGAAATATAACACAGGAAAAAGTCATATTGATACAATATGCAATTAATCCAGCCTCAGGTAAACTAGAATGATAAACATCTATGGTGTTGGAACAGTTACATGACTGTTATTAGAGAATGTGTATGAAACTGTACATATGAAATCATGAAGACCTACTTATAAATGCATTCAAGCCATAGAAATGAACAGGTTTTGGATCTAAGCTGCTCTTTTTAAACATGACATTAAGACCAAGAGACTCCAGAAGTCAGATCCTACAGTGGGGCCAGTCCATCTTAAGATTATGAATGTGACTTGCAGAAGGTGAGCATCTTGGTCATATCCCTGTTGTTTTTATAACTCCTCCCCCTGCTGAAATCTAAAAGAAAAAAAAAAAGTCCCAAGTCAAACACTGTTAGAGTATTAGAAGAAGTTCTCCTTGACTCCAAGAAAGAAATGCAATCAGCTAAATTATCGTAATTCTATATTCTTTCAGCACTGTATTTCAAGTTAGGCTCCATCTATCAGAGCCCCGAAGCAGTTCAATTAATTCTCACACACTTGTATTAGGAGTATACTCTGATTAGTGTTGCATTAGCAGATGCAAATCATTCTCTGGAGAAAGCAGGGAATTGAAAATTAAATAAACAAATATTCATTGCTTGGAGAAGGTTACCCCCCAAAAAAGGGAAAGAATTGTGTTGATCTAGCGTACCAGCAAAAAGCATCCTCATCAAGAGTCTGAAGAAGCATTTCATGGCACCAAAATATTCAGAAAGCCAACATATTGTGTATTTTCACAAGCTTTGTTGAAAAACCTATCTAAATATGTCACATTGAAAACTGGGGTCTCGTCTACTTAAAACAGACTGCTGTTTAACTTTAGCTTCCAATCTGGGGTTAATATTTTTAGAAGGACAAGCCACCACCCTTCCCAAAATATTTTCTCATTCATCTCTCTGCACAGCTTGTTATGTTGGGTTGTATGGATACAGGAGTCAGTAGATCTTAGAGCCATATTTTATCTCCACATTGCAAAGGACTATGGGAGTAAATTTGCCTGAATTGTCTTTCTGCAAGAGTGGATAAAAGAAGTTGCCAGAAGGAGGATTTTGTGCTAGGTATTACCTCCTTATAGACAAGTGCCAAAATTAAGTGGCGCTTCAGCTTTATTTTCAGGATGTAAACATTAGCCTAATAATTAGCACCACTGGGTATTGAATTTTTTATTTCAAATTTTCTTCCTTTCAAAATATCAAGTCCTAAATTCTTAATGCATTTTGAGATACAGTATTGATCCCAGGTACCTTGTCGTTTTGGGATTGAACTTTTAGATTCTTAACCCTAGCAAGTATGGCCATTATTTAGTATCAACCTATCCCCCCTCAAAAATTTTATTATTCAAAGTTGGACAGCACATCAAAACAAAATTCATTATATAATAACTGATAAAAATGTATGCAAAGAGGATTGGGTGGGTTTGATTTCCTTCCTTTAGAGATGAGTCTCTCATGTACCTCCTTCTTCGCCCCAGATGCATTTTTCAGAGACATTTGTTATCCTTGATAAGGGGAAAATGGCCTTGTGCCCAGTTGATATGTTCTCTGAGTCATTTAACCGTATTTCTCCATTCTGAATTTTCTTGGGAAAAAAAAAGTTTTCTTATATATTGACAGAGGAGAGATGCCCTTCACCAGAATCCTTTTTTTATTCCAATCAATTCTTTACTATTGTTAACTGCAAAATTAAAATATTGGAAGTGGGTTTTTCCTGTGTTATAAAGTGGATTCATTCTTGGCTCAGAATCAAATCCTGTGGACATGTGAGATGCGTGCACTTACCAGAGGCTGTAACCTGAGGATTTTATTTAAACTGTCCTTTGAATCTACAGTAATTTGGTGTTGGGGGAGAATAGGATCTTTATCAACAAAGGGTTTGCCAGAACCCCAACTGCTTCTTGAGTAGCTATAATTGATGAATAATGTTACAACCAACCGTGCGTTTCAGTTTTTGCTCAAAAGGCTTTTCAGCTAATGCTGGTGGTATTCCATATCCATGTGTTCATCTCAGAGTGCAGTAGTTTCCATCTGATTTTCATTAATTTTCTTGAGAGGATCAGTTTTACAACTGGAATCAGAAAACCAGTCAAAGTAATTGCAAGTGGCAGTCAGTGAAATATAACAATTTTTAGCTTGGGAACACATGTTCCATTACAAAGAAAAAAATATTTTCCCATAATTCCAAGACTTGTATTTTCCCAGGACTAGAAAGAACAAAGCACAGGTTCTATCCCTGGGAAGTACTTGTTCCTCTCCAGGGATAGGCAAGGCATTACCTCCCAAGGAAACCCAGCCCCTTTTTTATTCAGATTATTTGAAAATGCTTTGTTGAAGTTGAATTTCTTTCTTCTATAGTTATATCCTCCATAATTGAAAAGTTTAGTCTCCATAAAGCACATCTGAACTTATCTTTTGATGTCTCTGGCTGTTCTCATTCCCAACTCCTAACTTTTCCTGTGCTGTTTTTATGTGTATTCCTTTCTCATATTGAACAGTTTTTATTTTCTTAGTAACTCTGGTCACTCTCTATAGAAGCAGCCCCAAATTGTCTATATCCTGTTAGAGGTATTGTGCTGAAGAAAAGTTAGACTTCAAACCAGAATATATGCATTGAAGTACAGCTCTGTGTTTGCTAAATGTTGGACCTGGGCAAGTTATTCTTTTCTTGTCATGAGAGATAGCAAAGATGAATAAAAGATAGATGGTATAGTAATCAAAACAGGTGGTAAGCTAGTTAACCGACAGTTAAGGTTTTATTACCTGTAATAGTAGCATGAAGGGTTGTCATGGGAATTCTGAGGCCTTGGGGGCTCAGGGCAGGTCTGGGTAGAGGCTGCTTGAGCATGGGAAGGAGACAGAGCATGTTGTAGGGTGGAGAGGGTGCAAAGGTGGGAGAGTAATGTTTTCTGACAACTGAAGCAGGTCAGGATCTAGAGTTCAGAGGGGAGTGGAATGAAATGCACGTGGAGAAGTGCAGGGCATCGTAGGCAGAGTTAAGATTTTATTTGGATTTTAAGTGGAGTATAAGGGAAAGCCATTGTTGGGTTTGAGGAAGAGAAGTTGCAATATCTCAAGTATGTTTTTAGAAATTGCTCTCCTGTTAGATGAAGAAAGAGAAAAGTCAAAGTGAGTCAATTAGGAAGCAATTATCTTAACCCAAAGAGAGGTTCATGTACTACTTCCTAACAATCCCACAAGATTTGAATGAGAAGCAGTGCCCACCAGAGGTTTGAGGCAGACAAGCAGATGCCTGTGATTAAACTCGACTTCACCACTGCAGGCAACTTGGCTGAGGTTTTTTTTTTTTTTTTTTTTTTTTTTTTTTTTTTTTAACCTATGTGTACCTTTCTCCTCCTTTGTGAAAGGATGATCATGTCAGAACTTTCTGCATATTGCTGTGAGGATTAGAAGAGTTTACATATGAGTTACCTATTAGCTAAATCTTTAGCCAATTTTTTGTTACTGTGACATGTCCCACCCTATTTTTGCATTTTCCAACTCAGACATTCCTTTATTTAATTATTGTGTGGAAATAGGAAAGAACATGAGTAAGAAATGTGACCAGATTGTTTATTGTCCTTTGTGAACTTTTTTTTTTTTTTTTTCATAGTACTAGGATATTGGACCTAGTGCTATCTGCCACTGAACCTTTTATTTTTTGAGACAGGGTCTCTCTAAATTGTTGAGGATGTCCTTAAACTTTTAATCCTGTCTCAGCCTGCACAGTAGCTGGGATTATAGGCATGTGCCACCTTACCTGGCTGCAAACTACTTTTTGCTTGGAAAAAGGAAAAGCAGAGAACCAGGGAGAGTAAAAGCATTCTGTGGGCCATCTTTTGTATTTTTCTTTCTTTGGTAATCTACCTTGCCATATTATAAATACTTGACACCTTGAACGTTGCTTTTTTTTTTAACATGATGGCCCTGATAAGACCTATTTTTAATCTTGCTTAAAATCCAAACTTCAGTATGTTGTGACTCCTCTAGAATAATATGGAGCACTAATATAGCATTGCCATTAGGTGATACCCAAGCCATTCCCTCCAACAACATGTTCACCTAGTTGAATGATACTCCTTGTTTTACAGGCATCCCAGGAAGTGACTATGTGAATGCCAACTACATAGATGGCTATAGGAAGCAAAACGCCTACATCGCCACACAGGGATCCCTTCCTGAAACATTTGGGGACTTTTGGAGAATGATATGGGAGCAGCGGAGTGCTACTGTTGTCATGATGACAAAGCTAGAAGAAAGATCCAGGGTAAGAACAAGTTGTGCACCTACCCAGGGTCTTCCCTCTGAGAGTGTCTGTGTTGTTTGTTTTATTCTGTTCAGAATCCAACCTGCCCCTAAGGTTGAACATTTTCTGACAGATCCCAGTTGTGAATGGGTGTCAACAACTCTGATTAAGCTCTTCCTTAAAACTCATCTGGGTTTTTTCAAAAAGGAAATTCTACCATGTTAGGATGTTTGTGGTTGCTGAAAGGAAAAAAGTAGCATTGAAGCTTGGTTTGAGAAAAAACAAAATTATCTTGTAGCTATTCTTAAAACTCATATTGAATGAGAACCCAGAGGTTTTGGGGAGAATCCCACCAATATGTACTTCCCAAAATTTTCCACTATTTATTTCTCACAATCTAAATCTAAAAATTCCTATTAAAAAAAATCTGTAAAAAGAGCTCTTACTTAAATTATTCAAATTAGCATAAATTATTTCATGGCAGCCAGAAAAGCGATGTGGCTTAACACAAGGCCAAGAATACACATAAATGTGTTGAAGGCATTTTGCTAGTTTAGACTTTGCCAAAAGGAATTCATTTTTTTAACCCCAAGTCATTGCTTGTTAAGATTCACAAAAGGAGTTTTATTAATCATATGGGTCCAATAGTAGGGTGCATGGCACACTGGTTTAATGCTGTTGATTTGGAAAATGAAGACATAATACACAAGCAGCGTGCCACGTTCCCCTCTGCATGTACAAATTTTATTGCCGTCTGATGAAAATCTTTAGCCTTGAGAACGGAAGGAAGGGATCTCTGAAAAATGCCTGAAGACAACACGTGTGTGCGCCCTGAAAGTTGGGATTGATCAAGGTGGAGTTTGAGGCCACAGGTGAGAGCTCTGTCTCTATGGTCATTGTAGTCTCAAAAACCATACTTAGAAGGAAGCCAAAGCTCAAGTCTGTGACTTGACAGTTGAGATTGCTTAAGCTCAACACATGGCAGTGTCTCTTAGCCTAGGTTTGTACAGGAGGGATGAGGTAAATGCCATGCAGGAGACTGATAAGGGAAAAGCTCTCATATAGGAAAACATTAAAAAGCTGCAACTATTATCTTAAAGATAGAAAATCAAAAGATATGGTACAGGGCTGGTTTAATAAACCTAAAAAGCAATGCAGTCTTTTCACAATTTCAGAATTTTGAAATACTGTTTGAAATGAACTTGTATAAAAAATGGCCATGGTGCTAAAGACAAATATTTGTTTCATGTTTCCGATGAAAGCTCTAATCAAATGATATAAATGGATTCATTATTGGTTGGTACTCAGGGGTACCCCTATATAGCAAGTGGTTTCTTTAAAAAAAAAAAAAAAAAAAAAAAAAAAAAAAAAAAAAAAAAAAAAAAAAAAACCTGACCCAAATAATGCTTGAATATAACTATTAATGATTTTAACAATAACTAACATGTTAAGTGCATTGATGTTTCATAAAAACTGAGATAAACACTAGTATAAACTCCACTTTACGTACAAGTATACTAAGGCCCAGAACATTACAAAGGTTGCCCAAGGTCATTCAGCCACCAGGGTCAGAGATATGAACTGTAGACAGACACCCTGGCTCCAGAACACACATGCTTCACCATCAGGCCACACTGCCTGGTGACTCTTCTGTTAAGCTGAGACAGCTGAACTATTCTATTACAGCATGCATGTAAATCCAACCTACCCAGTCTGCTCTGCCTGGAGATACCAGCTGGTAACAAGCAGTCATTTGCAAAAGCTGTTTTCAGTAAAACACACATTTTATCTTGACACTGCAGGCCTTCATTAAACTGTGCACAGAAACTTGTTTTGAAATAACCAAATGAAATTCTGCCCCCTTTTCTCCCTAATTGCTTCTAATAATAAAGTTAGTTCTGACTGGCCCCACTGCCACTGCAACATCTGATGGTAATGAGCAGTTCTTGGTGGAAGGCATTGTGACTTAAATACCTTCAGTTTATCTTTCTGTTGCAGACTACCTTTCCCACCCCCTCTGACAGAGGAACTTATTTGGAAGTTACTAAATGAACCTTTGTTTGCTCCCTTCATTAATTACTCTTTGCTCTTGCAAGTTAGCTTTCTTCTTTGTTAAATGGCCTAAGGAGGCCAATTAAAATGCTGTCTTGTGATTTTTATTCTGTAGCGGTTCAGGCTGTACCCAAACTTGAGATGACCTGCATAAGCCGGCAGGCAGTTTGGGAGTCTGGGTCATCATCAGTCTGAAGATACAAATGAGCCCTGACCCTTGACACCAGCAAGCTCTTTGTTCCCTCTTCTAGAACACTTGGGGAGAAGTGTCCAAATGTCATTGGGAGATTGAACAAAGCACTGGTGCCTCCAATTGTCTCATCTGCTCTTCTACCTTCCTCTCTCTCATCTTCCTGCCTCACCCTTTCCCTGTCCCTTTGCTTTTCTCCCCCTAGAGTAACATGAAGAAAGAGGAAGGCATTTCTGTACTCTCAAACAAGAACTTGGATTGAATTGCACTATAAAAAACAATGTTATAAATAGTGGTTAGTTGTTACTGAAATATATAGCTCCATATTTTAGGAATGTTATGGGTTGCATGGGCTGACCTGGGAACCCAAGCAAATTCTCAATTCCCAGCAGCCAACTTCAAAGCAGACATTTGAACCTGCCTGGCTCTGCTCAGAAACTGCCCTGGAGTCTCCCTCAAAAGGGAGGTGGTTCAAGGTAGTTTAAACAAACCATCCTTCCAATGACTGATGCCTGAGATTTTATTATTTAGATTAAGGCTCAGGTTCTCACAATAATATTCACCCCCATGCTATATGAAAAAGTACATGCTTATTAACACTTTGATGAATTAGAAGTATGCAAGATACCTGCTGAGTATAGGTATGGGGTGAGGAGTAGAGAAGAAAAGGGAAGGCAGCATGGTTTTATGGAAGGCTGCACAGGGACACCATCAGAGAGAAGGGTGCCATCAGGAATGACATAGTTCCAAGTAGGGGTGCTTCAGAGTCAGATGTCTTATTTCAGATTGCAACTCTAGTCCTTATAGCTATATAACAATGAGCTTATTACTTGACTCCTGAAAGTCTCATTTCTCATTTTTGGATTACATGAAAAGGTTGTGTGGGCATTGGCTGAGATAAGGAATGTGGCAAGGTGGCTCTGTGAGTATCAACAGTTATTGTTTGTTAGAGGTTGGCTGCTTTACCATTGCAACTTCAGTTTCCACCTAAAGCTGTCCTTGGAATAATTGTTTTTGTTCCCAAGTAAAATGATTTTTTTTTCTTTGTGGTCAACAGTGAATCCTGACCTACCCTCACAGAGCCACTGCACATGGCTAATTCCGCCCACTGTTTCCACTACAAGCATACTGTATGCATTTTGGTCAAGAAGAAAGTGGAGCTCAGACCATGGGATTCTTTTGTACTTGCTTTCCCCCTGGACTCAGTCTCCAGAATGCAGGGCCTGGCACAGGAACTTGTTTGTCTGCAAGTAGACCAAAATAAGTTATTCTCATTGCAATTTTTACTACAACCGTATCAAGCAATACCGTGGGAAATCATGAGTAACACAGAAATGGGCTACACGTGTGATGATTCTCACTAAAGATAATATATTTTTGACACCACATATCCTTTCAGTTCAGTTTTGCATTCCCTCCCCACCCCACTTTCTTGCTTATTTCATGATGCGAAGAAATTCTCCCCTTAAAACCTGTCTGCTTTGTCTTGGTCTGGCTCACTTCCTGCCTGAAGTTTGTCAGCATTGCTGTAACCATCCCTACATTAGAACAGCTCACTGAGACATAAAGACTGCTAGGATTAACAGCATGTGCTAGAAGTTTCAGTGGCCTCTTTCTAGGAAACAGATAATTCTTAACATTGGAATTGCTAAAGAAGCCCACACAAGGGTGAAGTGCAGTTTGGGACCTAAGGTGATCATTTGAAAACTTAAGTTCTTTGTCTTTCAAATGCCTTAACTCTCCCTCAGTTGTGGCCTTGAAATAATCCTCAGCTTGACTGAGACTATTGTATGGTGCATACATTTCAGTTCTCAACCCTAAGAAGTATAAGTTGAATGAGTATATAAAGAAATAAAATTTTAAAATAAGTCTAAAATTTAGAGATTTTGAAGGTAAAATATGATCCCTGCCTGAAATACATAGATCAATTTAAGACCAATTTAAAGCTGTTGTAGAATGGACTGTGCAATATAAAATATTGTTAGTGGGTTTCATTCCACAGTTTCCATCTGTATTGCCAAATCCTCTCAAGTTCTGCGTAGTTCATTGATTCTGGAGCAAGTCATTCTTATGCCCTAGAATGTGGTCTCTAATTGTTTCCACGTTTCATAACATGCCAATAAGCACATGAATTGGTCTGGGCAACCACATGGAGGGAAAAAAATGTTTGGAAAAAATGAGGCACTGGAAGGAGAGTAAACTGTATACACCTGGGATTTCCACTCCTAGGATGTTATTTGTGGTGGCTGAGTACATACAACATTGACAGACAAGACCCCGCCACACCCCTGCCAAAGAATCACAGTCTCCAAAGAAGAATTTGCCATGTGATTCCTGGCCCAGGAAGCTCTATTAGTGGGTTGTCCACTTTTTTACCCCTTTATCTATCTACTTTGGCAGTTTCCCTTCTATTTTGTCTCCTATGTTGAAATACAAAAGACAGAGGGAAGGCAGAAGCCTCCTGCTTGGCAAGCTCAGGAGCAGCAGGGTGAGTGTGAGATGGTGAATAGCTTAGCAGAGTTAGGGGATGTCTATCTCTCACTGTCCTCTCCAGCCTGCATTCACTGATGACTGCTGAAACTCTCAGTGCTTATGTTGTCTTTCAAACTGATTGATTGACTTAAGGAGCTATTATTGTGGTCAAACTTAATGCTATAAATGTATGGGATGAGGAAATAAATCTTGATACCCAACAAATAGGACATGATTAGAATTGTCATGCATTGTGGGCCAAGTTTTCAAAATGGATGACTAGAAATTAGGAATTCTATCCTTGCTTTTCAAAGTATCTAAATCCTTTCCATTTCCAAATAGAGAATAATCACGCAAACCAGTGGATAGCATCCATTACTAGAGCAGATCAAATGTTCTCCACATCACGACTCTGGTTGTTTCTTAGGCCAGAGAGTGGGAAAGTCCCTGTACCACTAATTTTTGTTGTTTGTGCTAATGAATGGATGTTAGAGTCTGTCAAGACCAAAAGAGACTGGACCGGTGTTACCTCACTGTGTTAATATTCCAGGGGATTAGAATACCAAGACTTCACCTAAGGCCAGTGGAACACTACTAACGTCATAGCCACTTACTCCTCCAGTTCCTGAATGTCACCTCTGTCTATTTCCCCTGCAGAGTCAGGGTGAGGTAAAGACACATTCACATTTTGTTTCGTGGTAAGAGGGCAATTGCAGGCAAAAAGGCAGCAGAAGAGATTCTGGCTAAACATTTTCTTCTTTTTCTATAAAACAAATCTTGAGATTCTTTTCAGATTGTGAGGTCCTTTTGGGTTAAAGTTTGACAGAGTCACGTTGAAGATTATAAATGGCAGGGTTATTGTTTCCATTGTCGTTATCGGTTTTGGAAAGCCCAGCCTTGGCCAGTGGCAGACTAATTCTTGGCCTCTCTGGTTTGTCAAGGTTCGGTAAGTTTAATGGAGAGCAAATGCCTTCCAAATGCCAGGTCTGTGTCCTTTTCCAAATAGAACTGGAAGCGCCGAAGGCCTTGAACATTTAATTTCTTAAACTGCAGCCCAAAGCCCTACCTATCTAGGACGACAGAAACTTGGTTTTTCCTTAAGCAACTTTAGGAACGGCAGCACAAACATTGCCTTTGGAGTCTGCATGATGTATGGGATTGTTTTGAAACTGGTGGATACTTAATGTAAATAGGACACTGGCAACAGAAAGAATGATGTTCATGTTGGCAACCTAAAGGATGTTTGGGTCCTTATCTAGCAAGTTCCACGCGCTTGGTTTTCTCTTGTCAGCAGACGTAGTGTCAGATAAAAGAGAAAGAATCCCACCAGCTTCTTGTCTATTTTCTTCCTGGGTTTTCTACCTTCTTTTCCTTCCCTATCTACTCTACAGAGAATGGCAGCCTACAGATTCTGGCTCAAAACATTCTTATTAAAGCCAATTAGAGGTATCATGGCCTAAGTAAAAAGTTGGACTGGAGTAGAGCCTGCGCCTTTGTTCCTGATGACTTTGTGTGAAGCCCTCTTACTCTCTGAATTCATGCCTGTAATCCTCCCAGGCTGGATTAGGTCACTTCTGAGATTTTGAGAAGTAAATTAGTCTTTGTGCTTTCCAGTGTGTAGTGTACAGTCACATATGGTTTTTCTCTGTTCTCTATCAGCAGAATTTAAGGCAAAGTTGGTATTCAGTTGGCATGCACTTAAGTAGAGTCGTATTGATTACAGTTTTGGAGTGCATCTATACTGAAAGGTCTACAGAAATTGTCTTTGCATGAAACACTAAGTCACCTAATGGTACTGCTTGGTAATGGTGATACTGGAATGTAGCTGAGTCAAAAACAACTACTGGGCAGACTAGGGCAGAAGCAGAGATAGCTGGAGGGCTACTTGGGGGTACTGAACTGCTACTCAGGAGTGATTAGGGATGAGGTAGTATCCTGAGGACCCAACCCATGTGGGAGGAGCTGATATCCAAATGCTACCAGCTGTTGCAGAGGGACACTTCACACAATTATCCTCTTGTTACAACAAAGTGATGTTCACCTAACACAAAATGTCTATCAATGTAATGGTGGAAATCATTGGGAAAGTTAACTTTTAAAAAATAACAAATGGTTTGAAAAGTTTTAGAATGGTTTGATGAACTGATAAGCAGTTTTATGACATATAATTTAAAGAATAATATTTTTCAGCTTGATGACTTTGTATATATGAAAGGTTATGGCTGCCTGGTCATCAAAGGCTTTAATATCACTCTCATTTCAAATATTCAGTTGCCCCTTGATCTTCCACTACACAGTGATCACTGAAGATAAAATAGGAAAATACCCAACCCAGTCTGTTTTGCAATTTGAGAACAGATATAGCCAAATATTAGTTGAACGTAGGGAATGACACTTGATTAAAAAAAAAAAAAAAAAAGAATAGAAACATTGAGATAATCTGTGTCTCTACTGTGAAAAGTCAAGTATTTTGTCTCACCTTCCACAAGAGTTGTCATAACTTGTAGAAATTAACAACTTAGCATATATTTTGCTTTCCACCAAGAAAGATATTTATTTTCTAAATTTTCTTTTATTACAGTGTCCCTTATTAAATGAATCTTGATAAATTGGCATCACAAAATAATGTTAGCATATATATATAGCAAATAATAATAGCATACTTGCTATCCACCCTTTAGAGAAAAAACCTAACAACCACTCTGCCCCAACTTACCAAATAGGGATTTATAATTACTCTTATTAGCAGGTAGTACCCCACATATTATTTATTGCCTATCTTAAGTCCTTCTGTGGCTAAATAATCTGGCCCTAGGCAGGCTTTTCAAAGTGCCATGTGGTAAATACATTCTGTATCAGTGATGCTAGAACACCCCAGAGGTATTGGCTCATTATCTTTGGAATTCTGATGCTTTGCCATGCTCAGTAAGTCTTTACTAAATCGAAATAAGGGGGATTTATTTTCATAAAGTTTTAGGCAATTTAAAACTAAACCATCCTATACCACAGTATAATTGATTATAAAGTTGGCTACTCTTGTTGAGTACCTGCAATGTGCCAGCACTTCTAAGATAAACCATATGGGTGTAAAGATGGTCCAGAATATAGGCATTTCCCCCAAAGCAATGAGCATACCTACCAGGTATTTCCAATGACAAGATTTTCTTCAGAATACATTTAAATATGTTTTATCATTCCATCAAACTTACTTTTGATAGTTTATCGTGAAAATATAAAATGCATTAATTCTATAGCATTGACAGTGACAGTCAACCTGTTCCCTCCATAATTACACAAAAATGAAAAGTCCGCATATAGTTGATTTCTCAGTAAATAATAAAAAGAAACATTTTTTTCCAAATTCATCCCCAAATCTAAACTGTCTCCTTCAGTTTAGGTCTCAAGTAAAGTTAGTGGGCAATATCTCTTTAACGTACATCCTAGATAGAAGGTACAGCTGTCCTCCTTTTCCACATCAGAATCTAATTCATTCTCTTCCCACAAAAGGCTGGGGCCCAGGTAGATTAAAGAAGTTGTTTGGTATTTCATAACTGCCCACTGGAAGGAAGCAGGAGGTCCAAACACACTGCCATATTTGGTTGTTAAGACTGATGGACTGGGGGCAGGGATTGTCTCATTTCGCCTCAGTGTCCCCACAGCTGCTAACACTTGCCCTACACCTGTGAGATTAACATTTCTTTTTTTTCTTTTTCTTTTCACATTTAGAATGATTTAGGTACTTTATAACAACCACCAAAAAATAAAAATAAAAAATCAGTCATAGCCAGTGCTAGGTGAATGCCCATATGTGCTAACCTATATGTGT
Organism: Tamias sibiricus; assembly: GCA_025594165.1. Classification (NCBI taxonomy): domain Eukaryota; kingdom Metazoa; phylum Chordata; class Mammalia; order Rodentia; family Sciuridae; genus Tamias; species Tamias sibiricus. Next base: position 157,415,258 of record CM046657.1, on the reverse strand, counting down.
TGTTGGGGGTGCTTCATTTTAAATCCTTGTGATAGGCCTAGAATGCCAGAGATATTGTTCCCATACTACAGGTGAAGCAGATGGGCTTTGGCTCTGTAAATAGAGAAGCAGCTCTGTGGTCCTCCAGTGACATTCTGCCTGATCTTCCATGAGCCAGTCCTGAAGCCACTCATAAAATCACCTCAACTTCAAATAGGAAAGGAAGAAATTCATGTTTGTAGTCAGTAACTGCAGCCTTCTGGTTCTTACGCACTCAGAAGGAACAGCCTTCATTCTTCATCTCCCACACTCAGCCCTGTGCATGAAGCCAAGCCTAGCCAACAGTAATTTTCTAGAAATGCCCTGTGAGATTTTCTCTCAGGAGAATGAGGTGGGAGAAGGAAGTGCTGTTGTCAGAGTAAAATACTTCGAGAGAGGAAAATAGAGCTAGCTCATTTGCATTAGCTAATTAGAAAAAATCATTTCTATTGTTCTGTGTCTTTTTTTTTTTTCTCACTATACCTCACATTCACATCCAATATTGAAATTAGATATTATTTGTATAACATGTGCTTAGAAATGAAAACCTAAAATAATATTTGCCAGTGAATGTGAGCCCTTAAGTTTAGCCCTCTGAAGCCAGATGAAGCCTGTGCAGGCCACTTGAAAATGAGGCCAAGGAAAAAGTACAGTGCAGGCTGATGCAGGGAAGGGGATGCATCGAGTCACTGCACGACCCCATGTGTGCGTGTTCACATGTGTTAGAATATTTATTTTTCACAAGTGTCCTCAGAAATATTTCCTGAGAGAAAATGGCAATGTTTTGGGTATGTTCTTTTTGTGATTTTTTTTTTTGTTGTTGTTGTTTGTTTGGTTTGGTTCTTTGGTCCACACTGGGGATTGAACCCAGGGCCTTGAACATGTTAGGTGAGCACTCTGTCACTAAGCTACACCCCCAGCCCTGAAAATGGTAATGTTTAAATATATTTGCTAAAATAAAATTGTTCCCAATCTTTAAGGTTGTTTTTGAAACATGTTAAAACATTTGTTTTTGGTGAAGAAAAAGATTCTTTAAGTTGAATACAAAAGCAGTTGTTTTATCTTTTAGCTGGAGATTTTTATAGCATTCACTACTTATAGTAATGCTTTTTGGTATTTTTTCAAAGGAGTCAGTCTAAGCCAATGATAGCTACAGTTTAATATCTACTTCTAGAAGTATGAGAATAGTATAACTTCAGTTTTTCTTGCATCTTTACAGATGGAACAGATTTGTAGATAGTCATTAAATAGTGGAGTGATTTTTACAAAAGTTACATAAAAGCTGGCTTCCAGTTCTTCATCTACTATGTCTTACCTCACTAAACAAAGTATTACCAGTTCCTAACTTTGAAATGTAATTATATTGAATTTGGTTCAGTGCAATGAATTGACCTTATAGATCATTTTGTTGCATTAACGTGATATTTCTGGGTATATCATAGTGATATTTGTCCTCATGGGACTTGATCAGTTGGTTTTGATTTCAAATGATTGCTGTCCATCTGAAACTTAAATAACGAGTTTGAATTCCTCTCTTGATTCTTTAACTGAACATATCTCTGCCATCCTCTTGAATATTGCTGTATGAGGCCTACAGAGTTGCTTTTGTTCGCTGCAGTGAGACATCAACTTGACATCTATTTCATGGTTTAAAACAAAGCTTTTGGCCTAATTTTTATGATTTTTTTCCACCTGAAGAATTGGTACTTAAGTAATCTTGGTTCCATTCAAGTGGTAGCCTTTGCTAAATATATCAAACATACCTGGACTTAGAAGATGGACAGAGAGCATATAGAGTTATTCAACCCTAGACATGCTACCTTAGTATTCTCCTTGAAGAACTGTCTTCCCTTGGTGTCATTTTTCTCCTTAAGTCAGGGCATGAGAGAGAAATAAAAACACAACAATATTCTGTACCTCTGGGAAGCATGCAAAGTATTTTTTAAATTCTATTAAGACACAAATTCTTCATCTTACCGTCATATTTTTATTTTTCATCAAAAAGGTGATGTTTGTGTGGTCTCACAGTTGGAAAAAAAAAAGCACAGGAATCAAATCTTGTGAATTCAATTTCTGGCTTACTGAATAAATGGACAATAAAGTGCTTTCCTCCTTTTCTTCTTGTCAAGAAAATTGTGTAGAGGGTAAAACCTCTGCCTTTTTAGAAGGTCCAGTATCTACAGAAAGAGCAGATACTATCTCTGTGAAATAGATTACAATATTACGCACAGAATGCTGCTAATATTTATATTAAATATAAAAGCAAATAATTATCTAATAATTCTATTCACCAGACCAAAAAATTCTCTTATCTGTAGTCATAATGCCTTATTGCCTTTGTTTAAAACCAAAGATTGTGCTTTCAATTCCACCCTTTTCAAGTAAAGGATGTGCTTCCTAATATAAAAGAGTTCTAGCAGCTTTCTTTACCTAGAGAAATGCATTTCATTTGGTTTCAGTTAAGAATCACTTCCATTTTTCTTTTAATCTGAGATAGAAGGGGTAAATATATTCTGATCTATGGCCTTACTGGAAATTGTAGTGGTGTTTGTCATTTTTCATTATGCTTTTTAATGCCCAATGGACATTTTCAGTAAATTTGAGGCTTAATGCAGACCTGGAATTATTCTTTGTTGCGTGTAAAACTAATTGAGTTGAATACTCTTTTGTTCTACTCCACATAGAAATTGTAGATTATTCATCTCAAATGAATGAATTTTAAATTATTTAAACTTTACACTGCTAGTATATGACCCTCTGAGACTGTTTTTAAGAAACAGACAGATCTTTTCCCCTAGACATTACAGGTGTAATTTGTTTTGGATACAATGCCATTATCTTGTATTTTTTTAAAAAAAAAATACATGCTTATGTTGTTTATTATACTTTGATAGGTTTTCAAATTATTTCTACTTTAAAATAAGCCTGTTTAGAAATTTTGATAGCTAAATATGAAAATCTTGTGCCTTTTAAATCTTGATGGATGAACACTAACTATCTCTTCATGGAGTTTAAATGCCTAAGTATAATCTTCCTGATGCAAACAATAACGTCTGCCCCAGAACAAATTTGTGATTTTTTTCCCCATGTATTCTGAAGTTTCAAATACCTATCTCCTTATTTTACTCAGCAACAATCTGCAATTTATTTTTCTCCAGGAAAATTGAATCTGTTACTGCTTAATATTCTTACCAGTTTGAAAAATGTGGTTTATATTGGCATCAGAGCAGTAATTTACATATATTGGGATAACAAAAATGCATGCCAGAAAAAGATCAACATAAAATGAAATGCAGAAAAGCTGTTTTCCTTCAACAGCAACTCAAAGTAAAGCTAATGGAGAAATTGATGAGCCTCTGCCCTGAATGCGTCACTTGTTTCTTATAGGTGAAGTGTGACCAGTATTGGCCCAGCAGAGGCACAGAAACCCACGGACTGGTCCAGGTGACACTGCTCGATACTGTGGAGCTGGCCACGTATTGTGTTAGAACATTTGCACTTTACAAGGTTTGCTCTTTGCCTTTTCTCCCCCCTCCCCATTATTTAAAGAAAGTTCTTTCGAGAAATCAGATCTTTTAAGCCTTTACTTAAATCTTGGTCCCACTGGCAATGGTGAAGAATCAAGTAATTCTTCCATTATCGCCCAACAGTTTTTCTCCGAGTCTAGCGATTTATCAGTAAATATGAAACCCGTGCTCTGAAGAAAAGTTTCAGCAAATGAAGAATAGATGAAGTAGAACTAGTTGTTTCTGTAAAATACAACAGGAGCACTCCGGATGTTCAAACCTGAACCAAGGAATGCTTCTCACCTAAGAATTTAATCTTCCTGAGCAAATAGTTGTCATTTATGAATAGCTTGGGGTTTGTATCTCCAAAGAACATGCCTTCTCAAAGGATAATAGGGTGGGAGAGAGGAATTATGATAGCGCTTGTAGCATTCTAGTGTTACTCTGTTTGTGTTATTCATCATTACCACCCAAAATGAGGAACACAGAATTTCAGCCAGTGTTTCTCTGTCACAGAATGGTTCCAGCGAGAAGAGAGAAGTGAGACAATTCCAGTTCACCGCCTGGCCGGATCACGGTGTTCCGGAGCACCCCACACCTTTTCTAGCTTTCTTACGGAGAGTTAAAACCTGTAACCCTCCTGATGCAGGTCCAATGGTTGTGCACTGCAGGTAAGGGCCATGGAAGCCTTTGTTTTACTTGCAGTCAGAAGGTTTTGGAGGAAAGAAGTTAAATTATTCCTTGTTGGATGTTCTCTTTTCAACTTGTTGATACTGAGGGTAATAAATACCTTTCATGAATAATACAGATCTCTTTTGGTCAAATACCTGTACTGTTATAGGAAGGATTTGATACAGAAGTGAATTGAGACAGTAGGCAACAATGACCCGTTGCTATTTTTTTCTTTAGGGTAAAAATAAATAAACTCAAAATTAAGTATGCATGTGGCTGTAAATACACATAACAGAAAAGAGTAAAGTACTGCACTTATAATCAGGGTCAAGTTTTACCTCCTATGTGGAGGAATATTCTTAAAACATATTTACATGTATTGTTTCGTGAGCTTTTGTGGGCTGGATTGATAGAAAAGTTTTGCTGTTTATAGGGGGGAAATTGCAGAACAAAATAATGTTGTAAGTATGCATGTTTTCAGGGAGAACATCATGTTGCCTGAAGACAAATGCCTTTCATACATTATTAGTACCAATTCATATATAATATACTAATTTGTTTAATAAAATATATACCAAGGCCTATAGTTTAGAATATGTTACATTAAGTACTCACAGATAATGATCCTGTATTTATCTTGAAAGGTATAATTTATGTTTTTTGCATAATTGTGCTAACATCCTCTGCATCACAACTCAATTGCTATTATTTGTGAGTGTTCACACATTTCTAATATTAAACTGACTTTTTTTCCAGTTGTCTGTTTCCTCTCAAGTATTGACTAACAGGCTATTCAAAATGTCTAGTCAGATTATATATATTACTATTTATTTCTATCTAAATGTACAGATCCTAAGACTTAGTTTATTAAAAGAAAAAAAAGACAAGAAAGCATCTGCCATAAACCACTTCCATCATAAATTAGTAGCGTAACTCAGACCCCATATTATCCTACAACATCATATAATAGACCCTCAAAATGTGGCTGTTTTTGAAAAAAAAAAAAAAAAAAAGTTGGGGTCAATAGATACATTAAAATAGAAGTGAAAAAATTCAGCTGGCTAATTCACACTATAATGGTTCTTGTTAAACAGTGGCCTAGCAAATTCTAAGTAGGATGATGTCCCTTTTCCAGCAAACATTTGTCCTAATAAACAGTAGCATTAGCATTACCTTACATCAGTGTAGAGTTTTACAAACTCGACTTGAAAGCATTCTTCATGCTTTATTTTGTCTGATGTTCATAATAACAACATGTGGAGTCAAGTCAGCCTAAGTGACAAGCTACAGGGTTTATTTGAGTATTGCTACTTAAGAAGGTGGTGGTGCACTCATGCCTCATTATCTAGTTCTTGCTCCCCTACACCCAGGACAGGGCCTTTGAGGACTGGTCACTTGATTGTAGTTTTCTGCATGGTTATGAAACACTTAAATTTCTTTTCATTACTTCAGGTAAATACTTTTCCATCTAGAAAGCAGATTTGTTTCTCCTGCCTGTTGCTTTAGTCAGGCATGAGTTTGGCTAGTCCGTATACTGTTATCTAAACATTTTTATACAGTCTTCAAAGATCCATTGTAACTTGTTACATGGTACACCCACTTGTCTTAAAGATCAGACCTATAACACATGAAATGTTTTCAAATGGAGTTTGGCCAAAGGTAGAGAAATGAGAAATTTTGAATTGGTAGGAGAAATGTTGTCCTCATATGACTAATGGCAAAAATGAAATTTTCTTTCCCCCACCCATACATGAATGTGCATGCATGTATGCACACACAAAGGTAATTATATAACACTTATGAAATAAATGGTACTAATCAGGTAAAATAATAGAAACAAAAGATAAGGAAACCTAACTTGGAAGTTTTTACTGAAAAACAGCATTATAGTGTTTGCATTGCATTTTGAAATACAGTATCTTCCTTCTCAAAATGTGTTTCTGTTTCTGTAAAGTAGGCACATAAGAAAACTGAAACAGGCAGTCTTAAGATGAAATCTGCCTTCTGCTAATCATAGGCAAGGTGTGTATGCTTCACACTAGCTACTATGAGGGATCCAAAGAAATTTGCAAGCCAGGAGGAGAGAAAAGAAAGCCATGACGCCTGATTTTGATAACATATATCACACACATGAAGGCACCTCTGTGTGGTGGTGGTAAGCCACCTGGACTCACCTCTGAGATATGCAGCCTGCTCAGGAGAAATAAGGAAACAAAGATGAATGTGAAGAGCTAATAGCTGCTGACATTTGGAAGTGCCATGCCTGAGGCTCTGGAGAAGCTGGGTATTGAAACAAACAACAGGAGAGTAGGTGTATTGATGGAAGAAATTTGTTAGCAACTTCAAAACAATAAGGGAAAGATACAACATAAATGGAGTTGTGTTCACCCATAGGTAATTTTATGTCTGTTAAGAAATGTTGGCCTCTGCATAGAGGTCATATCAACATAGTATCCAAACCATCATGAATCCTTGACTTGGCTACAAGTATGTTAAAAATTGAGAGTATAATGTTTCAGATGGAATAGCAGATTAAAATCATTCTAAATAACAATTACTCATGTGGCATCCCAGCAATGTTAGTTTAGAAAAATTAAAGCTATTTCTAAATAACAATTATCCATGTGGCATCCCAGAAAGTTAGTTTAGAAACTATCTCTAAGCAGTAAGAAACTAAAGAAAGAGCCGCAGTCGCCAAGTACCTAAGGGGCATAACTACCATGATCATGTTACAAATAATCATGAAAGGCACCCTGAACACTTTCTTGTTTTGATTTCTATTTTGGTTTACCTGATTCTTTTCTCTCTCAAGAACTAGCAGCCAACTCAGAATAAATCTAAACTTTCCATCAAACAGATTCAGGGAGAATGCAGGAGAATTTTCTGGTAGTATCCAGAAATTGGGGCTTCACTTTTCTCCCATAGTTCTGTAGAGTTTTGTGCCTTTGGGGAAATCTGTTAGCCTCTGTGTCTTCACTTACAAAATGATGTAACACTATATGTAGCAGTAAGATTTTCATGAAACGCAAATGTAGTGATATGTAACAACACCCCTACAGCACTGAAGCCAAGGCTTGCTATTTAGAAGTTTGCAGTTGTGTTAAATTATTAGTAATTCATCATTGAGTGAGATTTAAGAACCATATGTATATTTAAAATGCTAAGAAGAAAAATACAACATGAATGTACATATCATCTGCAACCAGATATTTGTAAATATCCAAATAAGTGAATTAAATGGATTTTTAAATTTTTGACATTTTTTATTGTAATATATAATGTTTTCTGAGGAAAAGAACATTTTAATGCTGTGAATTAGATTTACAACAGATCTGTTTTCATAAACACCTATGAAAACACTGAACTCTAAAAATGGCGCTATTCAGGACATGTGGAACCTCAATGTGGTTCTTGTGCTTCTTGAAGACAAAGTCTGAACTTCATATCGTATTCACGGTCCTGTGTGACCTAAGCTGATCTTGCCCTTCACCCATCCTTCATTCTTTGGGCCACCTATATTTGCTACAAATTCCAAGAACCTTCATCCCTGGCTCTCAGTGAGCAGTATTTATATGGCCTAGAACCCACCTATTCCCCTTCTCTCCTAGGGGATGTTCAATCCTTTTTCATAATCCAACTGAAGTAGCACTTCAATATATGGTAAGGGATGAAAACTGGCTTCAGATGGTTTTGTTGAAATATGTGGTAACTTTTTTCAACTCTGAGCAGGAATTCGTTAAAGCAGGTACACACTAACCAGTTTTTCAAACCATCCCCTCTTCATATTGTTTTATCTACCTCTAAATTCATCTGTTTGTAGCATTGCTTCTACTTGTAGATATTTGAGTTATAACCCAGGAGAAAACTTTGAAGCTCATTCTCTGTTCCTCTCCACACAAGAAAACTTAAACACTTTATTCTCTGAACTCTCCTAAAAGAGGTTCACACTTAGTATGTTTAGCATGTCATATGTCCCTGGAGAGCATAGCATATGGGCTTTAGCTTATGTGCATTTGTGCCCAGCTCTCACAACACAGTAGCATGTGCTCAATAATTCATTGTTCAGATTAGTGGCATTCCATATTTTAGAATGTTTTTATAGCAATAAGTGAGATAGTTTCAAAGCCGAACTTTTTTTTTTTTTTCTTTTAATATAACAAACTATATTTTTAAGCCGACTGCTGTGGTACATGCCTATAATCCCAGCTACTCAGGAGACCAAGGCAAGAGAATCAAAAGTTGTAAGGCCAGCCTGGACAACTTGGTAAGATCCTATCTCAAAGTAAAAATTAAAAAGGGCTGAGGCTGTAGCTCAGTGATGGAGCACCACTAGATTCAGTCTTCAGTACTATATATTTTTTCTATATATGTCTTTTTACAAGTGCTGTTGCTTTTACCACCCAATCATCCTTGTCAGTAGGAATGTTGTTATCCCATTTCACAGAAGAAAAAATAAAAACAGGCCAATACAGTTCAGTTTACTTGCCTGAGCTCATGGCACCACTAGTGGTAGCAAAGCCATCATACGTCCTGGGTTGTCTGGCCCTCTACACCAAGCACGTTCTCTAGTCTTTAGATCTCTTTGTGGTTCTCTCTTGCCCTTCTGCTGCCCACTGGGAGGATACCTCACTCTCCATCCTTCCCTGATGACCTGGTGAGAATGAATCACTCTTACTTTCTGCCTCCACATCACATTGCCAGAGTCTAGCCTTTCTTTCACTCTGTCTATATCAAAGGCAGCTGCTAGCATGTGATTCTCTTCTACCCCTGTAATCATTTTAACATAAACAGTCATAATAGCTAGCAGTTACTGAGCCATTACTGTTTCACAAGAATTAGTAAGTACTTCGGGTATAATCATTTAATCCACAAAACAATCTGTTTTACTGGCCAAGAGCAGTAAGCACAAAAGGGTTATAAGTGATTGTTCAAAGGTCATTGTTCAGAGCCATACAACTCATAAATGTTGGCCTAATTGCAAAGGGCACGGCCTGTTTTCTTACCATTTTACCCAGTTTTCACTCCTTGTTACACAACTCCTATTTCCTTACACTTACCTCCTCTTTTCCATATTTGTTGAACAAATGCTCAGATTTGTCACTGCTTCTTCAGATATCTATGCAGTACATGAATAGAGACATAATTTTTTTTTACCTCATTCATAAAATTGGATTTTGAAAGAGACTAAGGAGCTCTTTCAAGCTGTTTATTAAAATTAGATGTTCTTGGAGATCATCCATTACATTTTCCTATATTATTTTAGATTTCCTTTTAGAAAAGAAAGAAGTTTTGTTCCCTTTTTCATTTTTGAGCCCTGTTCTTTGTGTTACAGTAAAGTTTGTGGCTTATATCATAAACCACATATTCTGTAAATTCTGTCCTATAGTACAAAAGGCATGACAACCGACTCTTAAGTATTTATTTCTTGTTAGGAATGAATATAACTATAACTTTATTGAATTTCATTGAATCAATTCTAAAACTTTGACCTATGATATCAACTCTTGAGTTATATATTTTTATAGCCAATGGAATATTTTTTCTTCATAGGAGAAATTTATTAATTTCCCAATTAATATGAAAGGGAGATAGATGAGGACCTCTGACTATATCTTCTAAATGAAGTTATCCCAGGGGAAAATAATAGACTTCCTGAAGGTCACTTAAATCTTTCAGGTCCTAAAATCAAGTGAGTCCTCAAGACTGGAGGGAACAGTACCTATAGGCCAGATATAAATCAGTACTGTCTTATATACATTAATGGGCCACCTAAAAATCAAAAGATATTTTGGGGTTGGAAAGATTTTAAGGTCCAATCTTCTTATTAGTTTTCAACTTTGCATATGAAAACCCAACCAAGAAACTAGTTAGGTTATATTCACGGGATAGCCATTTACCCTAAGACCAGCTCAATATGGAAGAAAATAGTCCTTTCAAGGTCAGAAGAGTTTTCAGAGCAGTGAATATAGGCATAAAATAAAAAGACTTTGTGATCCGAAGAAGTACCAATACCATGGAAATTTGTTTAATGCATTTTTAACCATTCGTTCTAAATCCCTTCCTTTATTTCTCCCAATGTTCTGTTCAAATGTTTCTTCAGATCAAAGACCATAATCCCTGCCAAAGCATGTGATAGTTTTGTGATGCTGACAAGTGTGAAGCACAGACTCGTATTTTAAACCTGGGATTCATTTCCACTTGTAAATTAAGTAACAGGAGAAGCTAGCCTTCTGTAGATGAAAGACTGGATTATTAAAAATACCAGCATCTCTGGATAGGAAGATGGGTGGAATATGTAAATGATGTCCTTATTTTTGGAAACATTTTAGGTGAGGAGAAATAATTATACCATGTGGAACCTGTTATTCCAGGTTTTATTCTTACATTCTTATGTACCAATAATTCTGCATAAAAATCAAATGCTTAATTTATGAAACATGATGATACAAAACAGGAGGTTAGACCTTCAATATTTTGATTACCTAATCTTGTAAAAGAAAAATATCTTACTTCAAATGAAATAATTTCAAAATAATTGAACCAAAAGAACCCATCAAAAGGAATTACACAGTGGCCCCACCAGGTATAAAAAGTAAAATTCAAAATGGAGTAGGTGGTTCAGGTTCTGGAGGAACACTCAGACTGCTAATGAAGTGGAAAATGTGTTGGAAATAAACATTGTAGATTTAAAGTAAGTTGAAGAGAGGTCAGGCCAATGGTGTAAGACTTCAAAGTCATGCATCAGACCTGTATCATAAAGGACCCATTCAGAGGCAACTGTGAAACTGTCACCTTCCTGTTTCCATTCCATGCAAAAGAAGAGCAACTAGCTCACGTTTGTGTAGGAATGTGATGGTCTATCTCCTGTCACTTGGTTTGATATTGACAACATAGATGTCAGATGTGCATTATTACTGTCATCACTGGACAAATAAGGAAATGGAGACTTTGAACAGTTAAGGAATTTGCTGAAAACCATGTACCCAATAGAAAGCAGTGTCTGGATGAGAATCAAGATTTTATGCTCTTCGTGGATTCCTTTCTAGCATTTTCTATTTTGCTCAGTTTATGTTACACAAATGAGAGAGAGTATGCTGTCCCCAGCCCACACCAGAGATGCTTCCTGGCAGATAGGACTACTCTTTGGGAACAGCAGTGCATGGTGATGAACATAGTGCACTTGAAATCACTCTGCCAGAGTTCAGATTCCAGCTACAACATCTATGACCTTAAGCAAGTTGTTGAATCTTTCTTAAATAAACTCAATTTCCTGATCAGTAAAATGGGGATAACAATAGTATTTCTTTCATAGTATTGTTTATGAAGATTAAATAAGATGATATGTGTAAAGTGATTAACTATCCAGGGACTTGCCACATAAAAAGAAGTTAATAAATGTTTGCAGTTCCTGGTGTTTCTATTATTATTGCATTTTGCTTTACATAAAATATGTAGCTACTTATTGATTACTTATTGTCTCTATTAGTATAAGAATGACAAAGCATGTTGTCACATTTTCTGAAATGTGAATGAGTTCTGTATAATTTGTGATTTAGAAGATTAGAAAATATATGTGTGTGTATAAATCTAGAAGATAGCAACTAGAATGTTTTAACAATTTAAAAACATTTAATAATTCATTGCAATTAAAAACTGCTTCACATATTGGAGTGGGTTGTTCCTGTAAGGCAAGGGGCCTCAACCTTTGCACTGTGGATAGTTTAGGTCACCTAACTCTTATTATAGGAAATGTCCCATTCCTGATTAGGATAACAACACCCTTGGCCCTTGCCCACCAGATACCAATAACACCTCTCCCCTAAGATGTGATTGTAAAAAATGTTTTTGACATAATAGTCAAATGTCCCATGGGGTGGGAGGGGGGCACAGTCACCTCTAGTTAAGAACCACTCTTAAATGATAATAAAACTAATTTTTAATTGTGGCACAATTTCTGCAATCAAATGATAATAAACCCCAAAGCTTTCACACATACACCCAAATTTGTTTGAGTAGCATCCTTCTATTAAACATTTGGAGAAGTTCATTATGAAATTTACTTTAGTAAATACCTTTTAGAGCATAGAGAAAACAAGACTCCTTAGTTGAAAAATCACTCGAGTATTCCTTGCATTGATCCCCAAACATACAAACCAAATACTTGGCTCTAGACATCTCTTGGCACCCAAAAAAAAAAAAAAAAAAAAAAAAACTTCAAGGACAAAAATGTACCACCATTAAGTGAACTCAAAAGGCCACAGGCTCTTTACTGCCAAAAAGGAGTTCCAAAAATATTTTTGCACCATGGTAGAATTGCGGCAATAAATCTTCAGCCCCCCCCCCCCCCCAAGGTGGCTATGTTTAAGGGCCAAATGCTTTGCAGTTGATAAATGCTAGTCTTTTTTGCTAGGGTATCAGTCCCATTGCTTTGTATTCATGCTTGGTATGACGTGCACAATAACTGTCAGGAGTGCCCTTAAGTGGAATGTGATTGAGCAACTGTTCCTTTTTCATTGTTAAGCAGTGGCCAAAGATGAGAGATTAGATGACTAGAAGGAAAGTGAGTCATAATGTCAGACTCCCCTGCCCAAGCTTGCAGGGTCCTGAAATTCTTTGCTCTTTGATTTTTTTTGGGGGGGGTATATATATTTCTGGAATAGTGTGCTTTATTTTTAAATCACATAATTTGATTACTCAAAGTTTCTTGTGGAATACTTAACCACGGTTCATTTGTGTTTTTCAGTACTTCATTATAAAGAAACTTATTTTTCTCTCTTCCCTTCCCGTCTCCTGCTGTGCCTCTCCCACCTCCTCCAAAAAGTCCTAAACTAAGTTTCAGTCCATCAGGGCAGAGTGAGCAGTAAGTCTCTTGTCAGTGCACAGTGGTGCTTGTAGAGCCCATAGTTTATAACTTATCTAAGCAGATAACAAGATGAACTAGATAAAAGAGGGCTGGGTGAACTGTGGCTTCTCCATTCTAATGATAAATACTATGCTTGTATTTTTAACATCTGAAAGGAATGACTTTTCACTTTGTTTTGGTTTTGGTTTAGGTTTGTTTTGAGCAGTGATTGTTTTTGAAAATTGTAATCGTATTTCTGTTTCTGATACATGTGTGTATGCCTTTGGACTTGGCAACCTTTCTGAAATAGAGGGTATGTCTATCAGTTAGCCATTGCTGTCTGCAAATTCCAAACCAGAACCTAGTGGCTTAAAACCTCAGTGTCTGTTCTTTTTCACTATTTTGTTGGTCAATTCAGGGCAGGACACAGGCCTTTTGCTAGTCTCTCTTGGAAGTCAGCTGGAAGGTAGGAATATCTGCTCCCTAAGGCCTTTCATCCTGGTCCAGGTTCTTAGGGTGTAAAAGAGGAAGCTACAAGGCCTTATGAGCCAGGGCTTCCAGCACTTTGCTTTGTTCAAAGCAAGTCAGGTGCTGGTCCAGATTCAAGGGATAGAGAAACAAACTGTCTCTTGAGGGAGGAAGCAACAGATAATGTGTAACCTCATTTATTCTGCCTTTGAGTGCTACCTGACTGAACCTTATATACAGGCTGTGGAGGCTCATCTCTTCACTCATCAGCCTGCCTTAGTGTAGTGTAAATGTCCCTAATGAGACTGGATGAGAGGAGCCAAGACCCTCAAGCTCACCCCCAAATATAGGGTTTATTTGTTAATAGAGGAGGTTGTTGAAAAAGTAGAGGAAAAGTCAACTTAATTTGTTTTATAACTGATACTTGTTTTTTTTTTCACTGAACTCTTATCTCTTGTCTCATCCTTTGTGAAAAATATTTCCTCTGCATCTTCCTGTAATTTAGGATTTGTTGAGGTTAATAGGTTTCTTTTTTAAACTCAAAAACTCCAGGATTAAGATTTATCTACAGAGAAAAAATAAGGACCCTTTCTCATAAACTCTTGCTGGACTGAAGTCTCCATACAGCCGGTTGATATGTTTCCCAGTGCATTATGACCTTTAAATTTTGTTCAAATTAATTTGATTAAAGAGTCCCTTAAATTGATCCTAGGTGCATTAGGAAAATAAACAGAAAGCATCTCTATGAGAGGAGGCAGTATGTTTGGCACTAATATGGTTGCAGTAGGTAATTTTGATGCATTAGAACTAATTAATTATCACAGATCTTCAAGACCATGACTAATGGTAAGAAGGTCTGATGGGTAGACTGGGAGCCGTGTTTATATACTGGGCACCCAGGTGGTCAGGTAGCCTGGGGCAATAGGAAATGGCAAAAGGATGCCAGAGGGAGATGGAGAGAAGAATTCTCTCCTGCTTTGCTTCCACCTTGGAACCATGATGGTGGAAATCACTTCAGTCCTCTAAAAATTACTACACATGCTGTCTTGGCAGCTCTGCTTTGGTTCGTAGTGGCTGCTTTGTATATCTGCCACTCCCATTGGAGTGCTAGCCTGGCTGTGCCATGGCTGTAGCACGAGCTTTTTAGTGTCCATATGCCTGGGAGTCTCATTATCCACAATTTCCTCATCCCAGGCTCCAGCCAAGAGCAGCAGATGCTATTGTTACCTCTTCTATTGAATAAAGTAGGAAGCAGAGAGAGAGAGAAATTTGTCAATAGTGTTCTTCTGTTGGAATCGAAATAAAAAACTGCATGTGGTACATTGTCCAGTAGTAACCCGTGTGCCAAATCCCCGTTTTGTATAACACACTTACATCAGATAAGACTCTGCCCCTGTATTTCTTAACATGATGTAAATGACCTTCTTCATTTGACTGTGGATGTGTTGCAATAATAGCCATTCAGGCTTCTCAGCTTGGATTTGTACAGTTTCTCACACTTGCAAACCCTTTGCTTCTGACCATGCCATCTGCTAGAATCACTCCCGTTTCTTTCATATACTAACTGTGTTTGTTATGTGCCTAAATCTAACTGCAAAATTCTGAAGTCTTTCATGTAAATAAACAAATGTTTAGCAAGCATCTTTAAACACTTTGCCTGATAAGCAGCATTAATAAGGTACATTTGCGTTTCTAAAGTTAAGTGCAGCTGCAGAGAGATTCTGGTTGCTGAAACGAATGAAGTGACACCAAAAGCAATAGAGAATCCCCCTTTGAAATAAAACCCTGTATTCAGGGTTTCTGTGCTGATGAAAATTTAAGCAAATGGGCTCTTTTTAACAACAGAACATACCTGGGATGGGGTTGCAGGGTCTCTCAGACTCAACCAGGTCTCTGGTCCTCCCTCATTGTCCTATCAAATTTCTGTTTGAACCAAATATGACATGAATGAATCTGCAAAGTCTTACTGGTCTGTTTTCCTCACTTTTCTATTCTTATCATCCGGGTAAAGTGCAGTGTGAATTGGCTGAATGTGAAGAGCAAAATTCCCAAGTTTAACCCAAAATACAAGTTCTTTTGTCAATCTCTGAAATAGGTAGGACAGTAGAGGGAAAGGCCTTTAAAATTCTTACAGAACTGTTGCCTGATTTTTTGCCATTGTGACTGGGTTTGCTTTTTCCTTTTGAAGGCATACCTACCCTACATTAACATGCAAGAGGTACAAGGTAGGGGTCTTTTTCTGTCTCTAATTTCCACCTCACTGCTGTGGATTTTGGCCAGAAAGAGGAAGACTAGGTGAGCAGAACCCCTTCTTGCCCAACCCATTGCCTACCTAGTGATTATTTGAGGATATCATTTGTTTTTAAATTACATTATCCTTTATAACCAAGCTTGTCTTGAAGACGTAAATGACTACCTAAGATAAACACACATAAGATGTAACTCTAGCCTCTAAATTTTACCAGGAGCTGGGGATAGACAAACAAAAACCATGAATAGTCTTCAAATATGAGCTATTTCATACATGTTCAAGAAACCTAATAAAAATCAAATCCTTCCTAAAGTAGTTCATGCATAGTATATTTAAAAATATAATGTGATAAATGAAACTCCTAGACCTTAAAACCTTCGTTTTAAGTGCATTCTATAAAAATAACCCTGAGTTAAACTTCTTCCACTCTTCAGCTTTTGGGTTAAGAAATGGGAATTGCATGTGTAGCAAAATAAGAGCTATCAAACTGCCCTAGGTCAGCTGATCTTGTGCAAACCCCTCACTGGAGTTTGTTTCTCCAAGGAGATAGGGAAACAAGCTGGTCATACACTAATGGCAGAAGAAAGCTGGATAAAATTTGGTAGATTAAGTCCTTGTTCACTTTGATGATGATTATCATGAATTTTGGTTTTATGGAAGTCATCATAAGAAGTTTTCTGCTTTTCTGAAGAAATGACTCAGACCATTCTTGGATTCACAGGTGGTCGATCATTCTCTACATCTTAAAAAACTTTCCTTGTCAATCTTAACCCAACTCTGATTCTAATCAATTGGTCAGGGAGTCTTGCTCAGTTCAGAGTCATGCTCACTACTTATATTTGAAAAACCATAACCAATCATGTTACAAACCACAAAAATCCTTTATAACCTGTGGTTAACATTCTATCCCACTTTTGTATGTCTGAAAATGATTGACCTGGTTTCAGACTATTTTCTCTTATGTGCTGAAGCCTGAAATTCACTTGTTATCTTGGTTCAATTAAACTCAAACTTATTGGTTTGTAGGGTACAATAGTAAAGCCACAAGCTTAGCAAAACCTTTTCCAGAATTCAGTAAAAAGCTCTGTGAATATCATCTAGTTACAAAACATAGGTAGTTATGCCTTTGTGGTTGTGTTTTCTAAAGACTGTGGATAAACACATTTTAAAAATCTGAGATAATAGTTCTGCATTGAAATCATTTTCAGAGTGAATCTTTGTGGCAGATATAATGTACAAAGTGCCTTTGGTGGTGATCAAGCCTCTTATGACTTCTGCCTGTGAATCCACATGGACAGTCTTATCAAGTAGCACTTAAGGAATTATCACGTCCAGCTTCCTGCTAAAACTCCATCACATCACAGTATCACAGTTTGGCTATAATACAAGAAACTTAGGTCCAGTATGAGCTACTGAAAGTATTTAGTAGTTCTAAACAAGAGCTCCATTGTAATTTCTACCCTGTAGAGGATACTACATTCAGAGAGAGCTTTATTTTAGGGGGAAGAAAAAAGGCTGTTTTTCCTAAACTTTTTTTAGTTTGGACATTTTCAAACATGGTAGAGAGAATGTATAATGAATCCCTAAGCATACATTACCCAGTGTCAATTATCAACATTACAGGCAGTGTTAAATGGCAATTCATTTTGTATTTTTTAAAGAAACTCATTACACAGCTGCCATTCAGCATTTGAGATTTTAATATCCTGGGCAGCCTTATCTCTGGTCAGTGTGCCATTGCCAGGGACATATTTAGTGTAAAGAGCACTCATCACTAGTTTCTCAGCTTCAAGTTGAGTGCTCCTGAATTCTTTCTCTTATGCTGCTATAATCTGATACTTATATTACCTCTTTAAGTCTAAAGTCTGAAAGTAAACAATTTTTAAAATAATGTCAGAGTATTGAAGACACCTCTCTTTTTGGAGATCTTGCACCCAGAACTTTCCTTTGCAACATTTGGCTTGTATACATTTTTTATTATTATTCAGCACTTTTATTTTTAAAATAAATGTTAAATTTTTAGGCTCCATTTATTGTAGCCTTCACCACTCCTTGTTATTTAACATCCTCTGCTTCACACTCCCCTGCTAAAACTATCTTCTTTTAATCTGTGAAAGTAGAGGTGGATCAGAAATGTTTTGCTCCCTGATTTAGAACAAAAGAAGACAAATGTTAACCCTTTTATAAATCCAAATGTTGACCATGTCCTAACTAATTATTAGCATATATAATGTGCCAAATGATGTTCAGGGTCCTATAAGAAGTATGAGAAAGTCCATGAAAACGGGAAGGAAAAAGGTATGAATATAAGAAGGCAACCCACTCAAAAATTTGGCATGCCTCATCAATGTATGTACACTGAGTCAGGAGCTGTTAATAGAAGCTAAGTGTAGCAGAGTGGATTTCCATAATCAAATAATTATAGGTAAAAATAAGTTAAACTGGTTATAGCAGGGTTTCTAATTTTCATTGTGAACTTCTAAGAGTGAATTTCTGAAACTTATCTAAATATGGAAGTCTCCCCAACCCCCTTGGAATTTTCAAGGACTTGGGCAATGCTACCATAAAATAATATTTCCTGTAACCTGTTAATTTGGCTCATAATGATAAAACAGGACTGTTAACATAATTAACTAATCAGCACTCAATAAAATGTGTTTATATAATCAATAAGTCTTTATTAAGACTAAACCATGTAGAGTTCAAGGCTGTGCTTTTTGGAAACACAAGTCTGGCATCTCCCTCAAAGGACTTGTTACAGCACACATGAAGATACCTACAGCAACAGAGAAAGTTCATGAGAAACCTTGGTCTGTGTGTTCAGTTAAGACTTGGTCATTTAGAGAAAACCTCAGAGTGAAGAACTCTAAAAAATTATGTGTACAATTGAAATTAACTTTACGTATTTATATATTAGATTCATCAGTTTTTAAAATTTGTAATTAACAACTGAGTATTAGCGATGAGTAGCAGATTTAGTATAATTAAAAAAAACAACAAACAGTAGTTTTGAAGCAACTCGAGTTTAGAATACTTTATCAATATGTTTCCCACTTACTTGTAGTTGTCTCAACTTTATCTAATTCATCTGCACTTTGGGAGAGATGACAAAGCACAAATTACTTTTATGAAGACTTTCCAAAGTCATTAACTTAGTTTTCACAGAAACAACTCTTTTTTTAATTGTAGCTACATATTCTTCATTTATTGAATACTTAAATAATTTAATTAAAATAAGTGGTTCTTTTGGAGTAATTACCATGCTATCCCAAAGGAGGACAAAGGCATCTTAGAGCAGCCTCCAAGTCTTGAGTGTTTTAGAGAAATGAGCAACAGACCAGGGCTTTGTTAAATTCACTAAATGAAAGTCATATAAGAATATGCACATAGAGGCTTATGCATAAAGACAGGAACAAATGGCTGGAACAAACTATGAGCCGTACTTGAGATAAGGGAAAGAAAACCACTTGAACACAAGCAAACAGTGCATCTGAGGTTGAGTTTTAGTCCTGAACAATTCTCCTCTCCTCAGTCTCTTCATCTATCAAATGTTGAGGCTTGACAAAATGAGGATTCTTAACTGAGCATACATCAGGATCACCTGGGGGCTAGTTAAAACTCAGGCTGTGTGGCCACAGGGCCAGAGATCCTGATTCTGGGGATTTCAGTGGGGCCTGAAAAACTGCATTTGTAACAGATCCCCACAGGCTAATGCCTGATATATACACTTAGATGCACTAAATCTACTACTCATAGCTAATACTTAGTTGTATTAGCTACAGTTTTTGAGATCCTCTGGACTAGATCATCTCTAAGGTCCCTTCCAAGTCTGAAGTCTGATTTAATTGTATGTTACTTTTTTATTTTTATTTATTTATTTATTTATTTTGCTAAAAGGATAACAACCAGGAAATAAAGTAGAATATTGGTTTCAAAAAGATTTCATTAGTATGTCTTTAAACCATGTAACAATAGTAAAGTTACCTATTTACTCTGCCATTAGGTCATTTGTATTAAAGTACTAACCTGAATCTCTTCATAATAAAAGGAAGGTAAGGAAATTAACATTTATCAAGAACCTGTTATATAAGACATTTTTCCAATGGTATCCTTACACAGCGAACTTAAGGAATGACTTTCCATTTTACAGGTGAGAAAACGGAATCAGGAAGGCTAAATAAGTAATGTAATGCCATGTGACATAAAAGAGTAAAAACTCAGCTTTTGAATCTCTAAGGCCCATTCTCTTTTCATTTACCAAATTGACTCTCGTTAAATGGTCACATCATATTAGAGATCACTTGCCCTGTCCTTCTGTGTAAACAAAATAGTTTCATCAACTTAGTATTTTAATTTCATTTAAACTATTTAAATCAGTACAACGTGAGCCTTCCAGAAAAGGCTTTTAAAATGTGGTGTTCTTTAATTCCATGGGCAAAACCAGAGTTTTTTCACTTGGATTGTAACTTCCAACTCTTAGATGCAATTAGAGGTGCCTGTGAGTTTACCATTATACCATCTCCTTTTGAACTATACTACACTTAAAAGAAACATTTGATAAATTTTGATGGATCAATGAACAGTGGAGTAGAAGTGTCCCATTCAAAAACAATGCCAGGAGCCCAGCCATGAAAGAATTCTAACAGCTCTAAAAGTTTGTGTGCATAAGTTTGAAAAATGGTAACAGCCTTATTCTGAAATGCCAAATAGAATGGTTTCCATTGTCACTTGGGGTGGAAGGAGAAGCTGTAGGCTATTGAGCAGATTCTGTGGGTACCAAGTCCCTTAGGATACTTTACATTCTTTATGTCAGGCTTTGCAAATGTTGAGTGTGGGGCTCACATTGTCATTAGTGTTAATGGAAATGTATGCTGCATCCCTGAGAATTATCAGGGTAATAAGCTTCCCATTCCTGATATCTTCCTCCCTATATGAGGTAGATTAAGTCTGCAAAGAGAAGCATTTTGTGCCCCCAGAAGGGGAAACACCATATAGTGTCCCTGGTGTTAAGACAAAGTTCATTTTCCTTGAGTAGGTTCCTTAGTAAGGAGCAGTTTGCTCCTCCCTGATCACCACATTCCCTCCATTTCCAGAACAGACAGAGCAAATAAAAGGAACTGTTGCTCTTCTCAAATGGAATATATTTGTTGCTTATATGGTCTCCAATGAATCCAGCTCACACTTTACCCCTCTTTTGAGGGTTCCAGTCCACTAAGGAAGGCAGCTTGGGGTCTCCAAATTGGCCTAGACTCCATGAGTGAAGCTGCAAAGGCATTTGATAGAATGAGCATTGCCAAGCTGTTCCTGCATCTCTTGGAAAGCTGCTAAAATGAGGCATTGCCTTTGAAGAGACTCTTCCAGAGGAAATAGCCTCCTTCAAAAATATTGTATTTCTTTCCTGCAAAGTTGGGGAAAGCAGCTCATCCACAGCAGTGTGTGGAGAATGAGAAAAAGAATTGTTATGTCCCCGGAAACTGTGCCTTCCAGAGAAGGACTGCCTGCAGAGCAAAATGATCCCATAGTATGCTAGATCCTTCATGACAGTCTTCAGTTAACAGAAAGCATCTCAGATTCCACATAGTATGTAGTTTATGTCAAAGAGATATCCTTGATTTAATCCATCAACAGATTAAATGCCCTGCCGATTACCTAAATACAGTAATTTATAAGTTGCTCTAATAAAAGGATAAATTTTCAGATGCTGCCACTCACCATCTATATATTTTGGTGCTTGTGATATTTCCATGTAATTATACTTAATACTATAAACTATAAGTGCTGTAATTTCCTTTGACCTCTGTTGCAGTTAGATACATTACTTGATCAGAGCTCTCAATGAATCATTTTGTGCACACATATTTAGTTAATTGGTTATTTTTTTCCTCCCTGTATTTATATGTAATATACTCTATAAGGGAAAGGAAATCAGGCTACATGCAGCTGAGTCTGGTAGAGAGCAATTAAGGTTTATCAGAACAAACAGCTGTCAATAATGAGATCTGAATTAAAATTACTAGCAAAGAAAGGAATCTAGACATCTGTAGGAAAAGTGAAAATATTTTTTATAACCTAATAGCTGAGATGTGGACAGGGGTATCACTGAGTTTTCCCAGCTGTACCTGCAATGTTATTTTGAAATATTCCCAGACTGAGAGAACACTGATACTCATTGCATAAACTAGACAGCATTAAAAAAAATTACTGTCTGCCTTTGAACAGTGTGTATTTTGATTTCATGTAATCAGCATGAAGATTTTCTATTTCAAACTATTTTTCTGTGCCCCCTGGTCATAATATGAAACTTAAAAATAGTTCTGTTATCTTTGTTTTGTGTCTTTCCAATCAAGCTTCTACTGCTTGGGTATTTTTTCTTTCTGTCTTTGGAAAAATACTTTCGGGTCTTATTACATGATATCTGATTTACTCACATCTGGGTTTGTTTCTTGCAAAGAAAACTTGCAAGGTGCGCTCCTGGCATCGGAGCCTTATTACAAAATAATTCCATGTATTTGCTAGTATCTGGAGATAGTAAAGTCCTTTAGAAAAATGAAAAAAAAAAACCATTTTTGAAAGCAATCTCTCCCTTTCTATTGAATGTTTAGGTATAAGGGAAAAAGTCTATGAATGAGAGATCAAGATTTTTTGTGAAACTTTTACGTGTATATATAAACATGTACCTGATTATAGTTGATGAGTGCCTTTACCCTCATTTACTTGTAAAAATATTAGAAGGGGACTGTTTTTTTATTCTTGTTACCTGAGTGTGGCACACGGACTGGCAGTATCAGTGTGACTTTGAATCATCTTGGAAATATACAACCCCAGACTACTGAATTAGAACCTTGGGGCAGATTCTGAGAATCCAGGAATCTGTGTTTGTTTTTGTTTTGTATTGTTTTGTTTTTTTTTTGGTACTGGGGATTGAACTCAGGGGCACTGGACCACTGGGCCACATCCCCAGCCCTTTTTTGTATTTTATTAGAGACAGGGTCTCACTGAGTTGCTAAGTGCCTCGCCATTGCTGAGGCTGGCTTTGAACTTGTGATCCTCCCGCCTCAGCCTCCCAAGTGCTGGGATTACAGGCGTGCGCCACGCGCCCGGCTATAAGGAATCTGTGTTTTGATACTGCGTAGGTATATGTATGTGCCACCAGAACATATAATGCATAAATGCCTGGCCACAAGCTGCATGGTAAGTGAACATGCAAAAGAATTCCTCCTTTCATATTTATTGAATTAATGAACATTAACTTTCATCTCTTTGGTGTCACAGGCTCAGCATTTTCCACCTTCTGGTATTACCCACATTTCAGGCAAACCCTGTCTTCTCCAGTGCCATTCTCAGACATGACCAGTATGTTTTTCTAAATATGCTTGGTACTAGTTTTCACTAAATAGTCATGAGTTATGCATACTGAAGTCATTAATAGACCAAAATGTTTCAAAGGAAACAGAACAGACATAAACATAGCTAGCTAATACAGAGCCAGGTATGTAAAGACAATTTCAGCTGCACTTCAAAAACCACTTAATTCATTTTTCTTTGAGTACTTGAATAGGGGTACATCCAATGTTTCATGAAGAAAAGGGCAGTTTTAGGTGTAGCATTTCTCTTTCCGATCAACATTTTTGCAATCTAAACTGGTAGAATCTTGGAAGTGGGGTCATCTCCAGAGCTCTAGTGAAAACTCTCATGTCAGGAAAATGTCCTTTGCGGGGATCTGCAATCTGGGAAAGGGGAGACATGTACTCAAGTCTCAGCTCCATGGGAGCAGCTATGTCATGTTGCTCAAAATCCCTAACCCTGCCTAGGTCTCAGTTTCGTTCTTAAAAAGAAAGAGAGGACATCTAAATAAGGAAGAGGGTTCACTCCAGCAGTACTGATTAATAAGTTCAGAAAACCGCGCATTTAAGGATCCAGGTCAGGACCTGGAAACTCCAACACAAAAGCCTCCTGGAGATTAGGATGATGTAAATAGGAGAATCAGGCCTTGTGTAAGACAGTAGGTGACTTGGTTGTACTGAGATTTAGGTTCCTTTAAAAGCTTGTAGAGAGTCCAGCAAAACAAGGGGCTGCCAACATGTAACCTCTGGTTTAGAGCTTTCAAAATGATTAACATGTTTAAATAAAGATAATAGCATTGTGATAAACAAAGTGAAGCCCTCCAAAATCATGCCACATGGGAAAACACTGATAGGCTTTGCAAAATAATAAAAGTTCTAAAGTATAAATGTTTTCCAAATACCTTCCAATGACTCTTCTACTTAACCTATTGAATTTGTGTTATTAATGGTGAGCCTGCTGTGTGGCCTAAGCCGATAGTACACATTGTAGTCTGTGCAATAATTATGTCCTTGGAGTTCAGCAGTCCACAACTTTGCTTGGCAGGCCTGGTAAACAGCTGTATCCTTTTTCTAGAAGTACAAAATTTTATGTTCTTCTAAACGCAATTTAGAACACAGACTGAACTGATATAGCCACATACAAAGAATATCTCTGTGTAAATATGTAGTTTCTTGTATTTTCATAGCATTAGTCAATTGACCTTTATTCGGATTTGTTAACTACCAATTATCAGAGCTGGCTTAGTCTGTTTCTCTTCATGCTTAATGGCCTCTTCTATCCTGTAAAATGAGACCTGCTGTGGCACATTTAGGTGTTTTTTAGGTAAACATATTAGCCTTCTAATTTATCTTGAGCATTTTAAGAATACAGAATGTGTTTGGCAGATAACGTTGGGACAGAGCCAAGATAATGCAGAAATCTTTGGAGGATTTCTGTTTGAATCTACATATTTGGGGGAAGAGTCAGATTAGGCCCACATGGATTTGGTTCTTGTGGGCTTATTCCTTTTAGGAAATGACCCTTCACCCATCATGGAAAGTTAAAATGTCCTGAGAGAATATGATCTGGGTATATTACCCTTGACCTTTACATTTCTAGACGAGGATTCCTATGAAGCAGATCAGGAGCTCTGTGTTTAGTCTCTTTTGCTTCTGTGTTGATGAAGTGTGAGCTCCTTTTGATCCTCAAAGGCTGCCACCAAAACATATTGTGCACTTTAACCATCAAAGTGATCACGGTTCTGGGTCATCTCAGCCTGACTCTAGCTTGTTGTAACTCTTTGCCAGAAATTCTCCTATCCTTGGTGACTCATATCCCTACTTTCTGAAACCAACTTCTTTAAAGCCAGCACTGGATGGCAGGAGCAAATCTGAACTGCAGGGAACTGACAGCATCTCCCAGACTTCTCCTGAGCATCTTCTCTGGGAGAGGCAATATTCCCAAGGTATAGAGAACAGGACTTCATATTCTGCCTCTGGAGCCTCAACTCTATTGACTTTAGCTGTGATTTTTATTGTGATATTTTTATCTATTGTTTTAGATTCCTTTTCAAATTCCATAGTTGTATGATTGTTGTCTTTCTAAGAAAAGAAAAAAAAAAGTCAAACTTAAGTTCACCTGCACCACCAACATCAGCAATTCTTCCTCTCAGAGGTAACTTTCGTATAATTTGTGTATCTTCCCAGGTCATGTTCTATGTATGAGCATGTGTACATACAGAAATATATAATCTCCTTGTGTGGGCTTTTTAAAAATGTAAATGGTATGGGGATGTATATGGTGTTCCTAGAGCAACATAGTTAGGACTTACGGTCTTAGGAACTTTTGGATAGAATCAATACATCAATTTATGTAACTGTGTTCTAACTGTTACACAGTACTGATGGTATTGAGATAGCATAGTTTAACCATTTCCTTAGTCAGTTAATATGCTATTTCAAATAATGCTACAGTATAAATCTCTTTGAAGCTTCTCTGTGCATATTTCTTCCTACATATATCCATAACAGATTCTAGAAGTAGAGGTGGATCAAAGAGCAAGTGCATTTTAATTTTTAATTAACAACATAAAATTGCCCTCAAAGACAAATATATTATATATATAGTCTGTATTCAATAGCATACACAAATTCTGTATTTCAATGGCAATTCCAAAATATTTCATTTTTATTTCATAATATATGTAAGTGAAATAAACAGGTGAATATTTATGTCAAAACATATATATATATATATATATATATATATATATATATATATATATATAGTTTTTCTGGTCTATCTAAATAAAATAGAGGCTAGAAAATACCAAAACATCCATGAATAGATTTTTGGTAGAGCCTTAAATCGTGTAGAGATGTCTAGTATAGTAACATTGAGTTAAATGGTTTTACACCAAGAATGATAAAAGAGCTTCAAAATGGCAGCCTCACCAGAGTCATTTCACAGTTTTGTTAGGATGGCCACTTGAGTTGTCCTGTAAACCTGAGTCACAAAACCCAATCCATTCTCACAAGATGCCCTTTGTTACAGACTTGCAGTTCATAAATGCCACCCTCATAGCTGATCCATAATACCCAATCAAATTATGAGCTGATATATGTAACAAAATGCTTACAGTGATTTTTGGTTCATATTTAACTGTCTTTGCACCCAACTAAATGATCTGTGAAATTTCCTAATTCTATTGTCCTTCTTTGCCAGATCATTGAAGTATCAGTGAAGGGTCTGCATTAACACTCCACCAAATTAATCAGAAAAGCCAATTCTTAAGCACATCTCCAGAATGATTTTCTCACGAAATAGTCCCCTTATGCCTCTTAATTTTTTCTTTTTGCACATTACTACTGTATCGCATCACGGGACATTAAGCATATTTCAACTCGTGGGACTAACTCAATCATGTTTTTAGAAATTGAAAACAAATGTTGTAACTGGATGAATGATAATATTGAAGTAATAACAATTTCCTAGTAGGCGTACTTGTTTAATGGATCGTATAGTCTTTCAGCTTGTAAACACTGCAGTGTCCATCACTCACTGAAATTGTTGTTTGTTTGTTTAAAGGCTAAAGTTTAGCAATAATTTGGTTTGCTGCACAAATCACAACAAATATAGAGTCTGTGCTCTGATTCTCATTAGTGGAACCATTGTCCTCACCAAAAGATAACTTAGAAAGTTGATTTTACTTTGGGGAGAACAGGGACCAACATAATGCTAGACTTGATTTAAAAGTGCTGTCTTCCTCCCTTTTGCTGGGATTTTCTGTACCATAATAAATAAACGTACTAGATGGTGCTATCCTCAGCCTGCAGCATAGGGTTATGCACTCCTTTTTTTAAAGATATTTAGAAAAATCTGTCTCCATGCTTGGCAACTACTCTGACAGAAAACAGATAAAAAATAAGGGTGGTTTATCAGTTTTGCTGTTCTTATCATGTTTCAGGTTGAAGGCTGTTGAAATGATGAAAAACAAACAGCACTAAATAGGGTTCCGTCATTATCGCTGCTATAGGGAGCTGAGTTTTTCAGGATCAAAGAAAAATGCATTTGCTTTCAGAACTACAATTCTTCATTTTGAGAGGTACACTGCACTCAGATACGATGGGTGGGGGGAAAAAAAAGGAAATTGGTAAAGGAAATAAAATATGTGCTGCTATGGGAACTTGGATATTCAAACAAAAGTAGGCTGGCATACTTTTTAAAGCTCTGAATTTTCAACCTTCTGTTTCTTAAAGAGAAAAATGGCGCCTGAGGATTGTTGTCTCTGAGCAACTGGAGTGAAACATAAGCAGAAATTGTTTTCATCTCATCAAATGAAAAGAATTCTCTCTCTCTTTGCTAACATGCGTTAAAGGAGTATTTCCATGCTGGGGCCATTGGGGATGTTTATGTGTCCACAATCCAAGAGAGGACCTCGTATTTTTAAATATGTACTACTTTTTTAAAATTTTGCAACTGTAGTTGAGCACCTTCAATTTTCCTGGCATGGAAGTTACCCCATTGAATTATCAAACACAGTAGAGACAAGGAAGCTGGTGACCTTTCCCTCAAGCTGATCATCACCTGGCGTATGGATAATACCAGGCCATGTGGGGTGTGGGGAGCACAGTATTTGCTGATTTCCTTTTGTTTATCCAGAAAACAAAAATAAAAATAGTTGCTGAAAAGGTGACATAAATTGTCATAGGATTTCAGGGAAGAATAAAACAAAGGAGAATCTCGAAGGGGACAGCACTTAAGTGAATCTTGAAGGCAGGTAAATGTCAACAGGTAAAGATGTTAAGGTGGAAAGAGCTGCATAGGCAAAAGCCCAGAGGTAGGAAAGCTTAAAATGTGTTTAATTAGATTGATGCTGAGGGGCAGTCATGAATCTTGCAATAAAATATTGCCTGAGAGCCATGCCATTTTAATCAGGAGACCAGGGCCTAAGACAAATGCAGATGAAAGTTTTCAATCTTCACATTAATGAAAAATCCCATAAATACTTGGGACAAAAACTACTTTAAAGAAACAGAAAGCCAGATGGGCTTGTGACTTCTTCAGAATACAAAGGAAAACCCTGGAGCAGTATGTTTAGTTTGAAAGTTTAATCCTGAATGTAACCAAGTTGTTTGTCATATGTGAAAGCAAAACAAAAACACAAAAACAATCCATCAGATTTGCAAGGCATCAGAAATAATATCCATGTGCCTTTTATATGAAACATTATCCAAAGACATATTGTAGCCAAACAATAGATTAATCAAAGAACTCGAAAATAGATGAGCCATATCAGAAAGATGAGCTATTAAGCATGTAAAACAGAATTATTCCATAATTGCTGTTAATATACTTATAAGTATAATAAAATGTCATAAACAATATTTAAAATGGGTAATTAATACATGGAACATGATTGCTTTTTCCCCACTGCCTTCCAGCCACTGGCTCTTTTGCTGTGGTTACTCAAATGTGCCAGACTCTCTCCTAGTGCCTTTTACTGGGCATTCTTTTTCTCCACCTTTCTTGGTGTAGCCAACAGCTGCTTAGCATGGAGGAATTGAATTAGCCTGCTGGGGCTCCCTTAAAAAAGCACAACAGACTGAGTGGCTTCCACAACAGAAATCTGTTTTCCATGATTCTGGAGCTGGAAGTCCAAGTTGCAGATGCTATGAAGGTTGATTTCTGGCCTTGCTTTCCTCTGTGACTGTGTAAAGTGCTCTCATCTCTTACTTCTACATGGATGCCAGTGCTGTCTCATTAGGGTCCGCACCTGACCTCATCTAATCTTAATTATCTCCCTGAAGGCCCTATTTCTAACACAGTCATTCTGGGGGGATTGAGACTTCAATGTGTGAATTTTGAAAGTGGGGTCACAGTTCCATCCTTGATGGATATAGGTTTGAATGACACTTCATCAGGTGTGCTCTCTGCCAGCAGCTTGCACATTGTCTCCCAGAAATTGTTGATATTTATAATTGTTTATTCATGTGACTATTTAATGTCGAATTTCCCCACTAAATAGTAACATCTAAGATGAAAGTATCATGCTTTTTTTTTTTTTTTTTTTCATGGCTTCTTTGATGTCCTAGCACATGGTAGGCACTGGGTAAATATTTATGGAATAATGACCTACAGGACATTATGAAAAAGTATATAGCAAATGTGGAAGGGAGAACAAAGCGATGGACACTTTCCTGTCTGTCCCTGGGTGAAGAGAATGTGCAAAGAGGATGATAGCATATGCTGCTGCTGAATGTGTACCAACCAACCTGGAGTGGGTGGGGGGAAGCATAGTATTTGCTGATTTCCTTGGTGCACACAAATATTCCCACCATGATTGATATCTAGCTACAAACCTGAGATCACTAGAGAGAGAGGTTCAGTGGCAGATCATTATGTATTAGTTTCACCTTAAGAACATGAGTAATATAATGTAAAATAATTTAAAAGCAATGTATTTTAAGTATTGTCTATGGTTATTTAAGCACAAATCCTGAAAAATTAATAATTGGTTTTTGCCAGCTCCACATTGATGGATAGTTGAATAAAATTGTAGAGGATAAATACATAAAAATATATAATTTATTATTGTGCAGGGTAAGAGGCAACAACAACCCAAGGTGACTTTTTAATTTTATACTGGAGTTGTCAAGGAAAGAGGTTGAGAGTGGGAGGAGTAGATTGGAGAGGAGAAATTGCTGACTACACTTGCAGTCTTTTTAATTTTGAGAAACTTGAGAGTGTTTGAAATATAGGTCTTTCTTTGTGCTTAAAGAAAGGGCCATCACTTTGGGACTCCTTTTTATGGAGACTATTATTGAACTATGAATGAGAATGACAGAAAGGAGGATGGAACCTTGGAGCATTATCCACCTTTCAGGAAAAGGCAATGAAGTATAAATCAGGTAAAGAAATAAAGATGGAGCAATCCAAAGAGGCAAATGGATCATAAACACAGGAATAAAACAACCAAACAAAAATTACATACTGAAGTACAGTCTGAAGGGGCACCAGTCAATTCATGAAGATGACATTAGAGTTCATCTTTGGTTTTTGTTTCCAACTCAGTAGGAATCCCTCCCTCTCAGAATCAATGGAACCATGACCAAGACCATGGCCCAGTTCTTTCTGATGAATTTCATCTACCACATGCTTTGGTTTATTCTGTGCTTGGGATAATTACCAAATCTCCTCCCTTCTTACCGTCAACCTCAAGAGGACATCATCGGATGTTTCCCATATTCCCTCAGCCAGTGTCATGGAAACCAGGGAAGAAGGGCTTTTCAAGGAAACCATATTAGGGGTAGTCAAACAGCTAAAGGGAGGTTTTGGGGGAGTAGGCTACAACAATGCTACCACATTTGGCAATTGCTGCTGACCCAAATGGCAGAAAGCAGTATGAAGTAACAGGGGTGCTGTGAAACGTGCTGCTAAATTTTAGCATCTCAAACCTGCCTTTGAGTCTCTGCTCTGCCACCTGCCATGAGCTGCATGACTCAGAGCAGTACCCAAATGTTATGAATCAGGAAAGGGAAAAGGAAACCAGTGTTTACTGAATGCCACGCAGGCGCCAGGCGCTGTGGTGGGAAGGCTCTTGATTGCTATCTCATTTGCCATTATAACACATGTGAAAGCAGGAAGTTCCTCGAATGTGAGGTGGTGTTTATTGGAAATAGGCAGAGAAAAGGGAGACCAGCTTAAAGGGGTAGATTATAGCAAGATTTTAACAGCCAAATCTCCAATGACCCTGGAGTGACACCAGCATAATACTGCTAGTATCACATCACCTGTTCCTTGCTGTCAACTTCAGAGATAGAATTTTAGAGTGCACTTTGTAGCTGCCTCTTTCTCTTGTGCTTCAGAACGCTTGATATGTTTAAGTCAGCCTTAAGACTTAATACATGATAATACTTATTAACTAAAGTTAATTATCACTATCAGATTTAAGGAAAGAGAAAATAACAGGGAAACCCTTCCATCTAACAAGTTTATTTAGTAAATAAACTGAATAATTTTGTGATTTTTCTCAGTCATACAGCTATTGGCATCAGAAAAAAAAAAACAAAAAAACAAAAAAAACACCTCAGAGCTCTTCAGTAGCAAAGATTGAGGTCTTTATTTTCTCACACAGAATACTTGGATTTCACCTGGAATTTCAAAATACATTCAACTTGGAAGAAAATGGACAAAAACAGAACATATACTCTCCACCAATGGCTTGGCATTAAAAATTTCTTTCAAGAATACTGTGTGCTATTTTGTGTGCAGCATTTTAAAAATTAATTATATACATCCCACTAAGTTGGTTTTAGAATTTCTTTATTGAGTTTCAGAATATGTTTTAAGTTGAGTGATTTACTAAATGCTTTGTTTTGTTTTTTAATAAATTGAACCACAATATTGAGAGTACTTGGGGGAAAAAAGCCTAATTAGCTCTTGACCAACATTTAAAAATAGCTTCTAAAATATAAATAGCCTAAATATTCATATTTTTTCATAATGTTTTAAAAAGTATCGATTTTGCATTGTTGTGATCAAGGTGCAAGGTGGATTTCATGTTTCTACCTGATGAAATTAAACTAATTTTACTCAGTCTTTGTTTCCCTGCATTCCAATAATGGTGCCTTAATAATACTTTTGACATTAGAGTGATGGAAAATCATCACAGTAACTACTTCAGTAGAATTCCTGAGTATAAAACGTAGATAATAAGAATAATAAAAATACTTTTATTTTGTGTTGCCTCCCTGATAATTTAGGCTTTTCCTTTCTCTGTTTGCCTTTTAGTGCCGGAGTTGGCCGGACTGGTTGTTTCATCGTAATAGATGCCATGTTAGAAAGAATAAAGCATGAAAAAACTGTAGATATTTATGGCCATGTAACTTTAATGAGAGCCCAGAGGAATTACATGGTTCAAACAGAGGACCAGTACATCTTTATCCACGATGCACTGTTGGAAGCAGTGACTTGTGGAAATACCGAAGTGCCAGCCAGAAACTTGTATGCCTACATCCAAAAGCTGACACAAATAGAAACAGGCGAGAATGTCACAGGCATGGAGCTCGAGTTCAAGGTATGGCATCAAACATGATGTGGTTATTCAGGTGCAGGTCAATTCTGGGTTTGTCTTTGAGAAGTGGCCTTACTTTCTTAACCTTTCAAATTTGAAGTACAAGATTCATTTGACCTTCAGGATCCTCGGGTATCTGATTATAAAACCATTTCTTCCTCCTTTTCCTTTCTATTCTTTGCTTTGAAACAATACCTTGAGCCCTTTTGTGGCTTAATTTGAGAGCTCAGACTCTCAGAACATAACATTTTAAAACTTTGATAGGCAATTTGAAATAACCAGGTATATGTAAAATGCACAGCAGTGCGAATAGTCATTTATTTTAAAGCAAACAAGATTTATATCTAAAAAGAACATCTTGGCTACCTTCCATTCAAGACCCTGGCTAAAATTATCTTTGTAAATTTTTTTCTTTTTTTTCTATTCAATAGCGTCTAGCCAGCTCAAAAGCTCACACCTCAAGATTCATCAGTGCCAATCTTCCATGTAATAAATTCAAAAATCGCCTTGTTAATATTATGCCATATGAATCCACAAGGGTATGCCTGCAGCCTATCCGAGGAGTAGAAGGATCTGATTACATCAATGCCAGTTTTATTGATGGATACAGGTATATACTCTTGCTCTCCTGACAAACCAAAGCCTTGATATTTACATGTGCCCTAGTTTCATAACCAGAAAGAATTTCATCTCAATTCAAAGCCATTTTCTTTCTGCATAGGTCAGCACTCAGTCCCTTGATATTTGTTTTTTTATTAGATTAGATAGGAGTAAGAAGCAGCAGTTACGGAGGTTTTTAATCTGACCTTCTGCACTCTTCTTTGAGAAGACATTTGGATTTGAAAGGTGTTAATAAAGAAGCTGTTTTGCACCATATTTCATAAATTTAATAGATTGTATGAGAGTCACTTCTACAAAACGAAGCTGCATAACTATTTAAGTGATTTGTATGACACATGAAATTGAGCTATTAGCATTACACTAAAATTTAAATAGTAATGATAAAGTCGTACATCATAATATTAACAAAGCAATTTATTTTGCAAAATGTATTAAATGTTCTTGTTTGATTATGTAATCTGAAAGGGAATTTACTGCAATTGCATTAGTAATATATTCATTTTCTATTACCAGGTTTGATGTTTACAAATCAGGTGTGAGCTTTTGTATGTTCTCAAAATACTTTAATAGGCTCTTTTCATCCTCTATAATTCAGACAACAGAAAGCTTACATTGCTACCCAGGGACCCTTGGCAGAGACCACTGAAGACTTCTGGCGGATGCTGTGGGAACACAATTCCACCATTGTTGTGATGCTCACCAAGTTGCGTGAAATGGGCAGGGTAAGTGTGTCACATCCTAAGAGATTCACTCTCTAGAGAAGAGGGGATTTCATTTTACCAAAGTACCAACCTCATTTCTTCAAAATATAGACACAATATGGACCATTCATTACTCCTTGTTGGTTTCTAATTTGCAAAATCACATCAAGCTCTTTGTGTGTTTTGAGGAAGGATCTAGTGATTTGTTTTCAATGAAGCACAATCACAGAGACAAATAAGTCAGCAGGTGCTCCTATTAGATTTATTATGTAACTCAGCATATTCTTACTTCCTTTTGCTCTGGACAGGCTGGAGTTTAATAAGTAAATGTGCTATCATCTCTGTATGAGGGAACTTGACTTTTTAACATTCCTGGGGCTATTTCTTATTTGCTTAACTTGAATGACCACTGAATAATGTGTTGGAAAGTTACATAGTATCTCCAAGGATGTAATCCCAGTTGTATTTAAATGATGACCCTAAAATATTCATAAAGTAATATTAGAGATGCCTAAGGACCTACCACTTAGATTCAGAACACTCAAGCATTTTGACATGATTGCTAAAGGTATTATTTTTCCTCTTTTCTTTGTATAAATTAAAATGGTAGACGTACATCTAAACCCAATTTTTAAAGCCCATAGAGAAAGCAAAAATACTATATCATTCTAGGAAAGTAACTGACTTATTCTAATTTTGCATCTGACTCTCTGCAGGGCTTACTCAGGTCATTAAAACTGCCTGGGCCCTGGGTTCCTGAGTGATATTGGACCAGATCAGTTCAGAGGTTTCTTGCTGTGTTCACATGGATGATTTCCTTCATTCCAAACCGCAGTGGTACAAGTCAGCTATGGTGGTGTGATGCCAATTGGATAACTTATAGATAGAAAGATACCTGCCCTGTTGAAGTGTTCAACTGATGTGTATCAGCTATATGCCAGGTCCTGTGCTGGATATCATGGGCAAACATCAAAACAGATGGTTTCCCTATCCTCAGGGAGCTTTGGGTTTTCAAACAGAAAATGAGTTAGATGCACTTGGAATGGCCTTGCTTTTCAAAATTTTATTAGTGAAAGAGATGATATATTGACAGGCAAAATTTTATTTTGACTTCATGTAGTTTAACAGTGATCTCTCCTTTCAGGAGAAATGCCACCAATACTGGCCAGCAGAACGATCTGCAAGATACCAGTATTTTGTTGTAGATCCCATGGCTGAGTACAACATGCCACAGTATATCCTAAGAGAATTCAAGGTCACAGATGCCAGGGTAAGTTGACAGTCTTAACCATTAACTAAAAATTCATCCAAAATACACTTTTCTGGGAAACACATTTGCCAAGTAGCCATACTCCCAAAGAGAAAAGAAATCACCCATTCTGGATGACTTTTTTTTTTTTTTTTTTTTTTTTTTTTTTTTAATATGTAAGAGTAACTTTTCCCCTGTCTGGCAAGTGTTCTCACAAGCCCAGATTTGGCTTCCATTCAAATGAAACATCTGGCAGCCCAACTTTGGGATGCACTGGGTGAGTCAGTGTGTTGGGAAACATTTACTGTTTGGTTGGCTGTGCTTATATTCACCTTCTCAGCTCATTCTCTTTGGAGGTTTTTTGATTTCTTCATTACTTGAGGCTGTAAATATGTTGTTGTTTTGCAAAGCCCTTTAGGTCATGTGGGCTTAGAGGTTAATTTGGTATGATTTTAAAACTGCCGAGCAAATGGCATTCTTTAGAAGAATCTGACAAGCTTTGCACATTCTAATTTGATTCCTGGCATGGTTTATTCCTTGGTGTGCTAATATGTCTGTCCGTGAGAGCTGTGCACCCCTGACCCTTGTTGGCTAATTTTCATTCTGCATTTTTTATCAAGATTGCTAGGTCCAAGGTTCATCCCTGAAGTAAGATGTTCTATGCATAAACTTTAATATCTTTGCCTTTGGCCACTCTCAAACCATGATTACAAATACTTCTTAGGGGAGACTGGGTCAGTTCAAAGCCCTGCTTTGTTTTAGGAACTGTTACCATGGGTCAGTTGAATAAAACTCCAGGGTAAAGCCATTTACTAGATCCATTTTTTTTTTCTGGAAATCAGCTTTCTTCAAACTCACATTTGGAGATTGTCTACTAATGCCCAAAGCTTGGGCTATTTACCTATAGAGAGAAAGTGGTTAGGAGGGTTGGCCCTGGTGACAGATATGTTAATCAAAAAGGTCTGAAGTAATAAATACCCTAAAGGTATTCAAGGCAAGATACTATTCAAGGCAGCGATATATTTCTGGTCTCATTTTGAGTTGAGATGACCAACCCCAATCTTTTTTAAAAAAACAAATAAATGAATAAAAATGCCCTTTCAGCATATGTGAGTAAAAATCGTAAGTGCCTTCAAGTAAACTCACCAACTATTTCTGATGATGGAGAACAAGAGACAGGCTCTGTAGGTGGCAGAAACTTCTTTACTACTCCCTATGTTCCCAAATTAAATCTGATTTCAATAAGCAAAGGAAATAGTAAGAACCTGCTCACATGTTCTCTTTTTTAAGTCTCCCTGTGATTGTGCAATTTTCTTAGCTACCACAGCACTTGCTGTTTGTGCTCCTGGTGTGCTTCTAATCTCAACTTCCCAGTTTAGAAAGCAAGTTGGCACTTGAAAATACAGTATTGTTAAACAGGTAACCTTTAAATGGAGTCAGGTAGTCTCTCCTCCAACAGTAAAGGTTTGTGCATGTGACCTCTTCGTGCTGCTAAAATCAACTGTGGTCAGAAATGAAATCCCCAGGACATTCAGAGGAGAACAAACCTACATCACCTAGCCTCGCTTTCCAAACCTTTTCCAGGAACAGGAGGAAGTAAATTGTGCTTCTATGGTAACCATTTACAAGTTGGTTATGGGGCCAAGCAGTTATTTCTGTATTCCTCTGTGTTCTCACAAAGTCACTGTGATCTTCCTCTTCCTCCTCCATCCCCAAATGGACTCTAACCTATGCCTATAGGAACCAGCAAACTAATTGAGCCACCCTCCTCTCAGTATGACTGAAGGAGAACAGTTGAGCCTCTGTCACTTACCCAGAATGTTGGGAACACAGCTGCCTATATGGGAAAGAAGTGTATAAAAAGGAAGAAGCCTCTTCTAATGGGATCAGTTTTCCTAGGTTGGAAGTTTGGATTCTGTCTCTCCTGATAAGTCAAAGGAGAAATTTGATGGGCATGATTATTGTTCCTGCTTCTGTGAGCTGAGGGTCCCTTCTGCTCCAGTGCTTCCAAAAAAAAGAAAGAAAGAAAGAAATTTTTTAAAATATTCCCAAAGAATCAGAAGTGCTTTATATCTTTTCTTCAAACTATCATACTTCACCAATCAGAGCAATTTCACCTAGTCACTTTAGTAAAGAAACATCTGGATTGTTTTCTTTCTGCCTTTTGGGTTATATCTGTAAAAGTACCCCATAGCCTATTTAATTCCTGTCATCAGCCAGGAAGAGTTCTTTTAAGAAAAGGGCATTTATTTGGGGGCAAAAATCACTTTGGTCTCCTTAAGGAATATTTCACTTCCAGCTCAACAACATAGGCACCTGCTATGTCCCTTGCCATGGTTAGAAACTATGTCTCTGAGACAGGTGGGGCATCCAGGTTAACAGTATCTACCTGGTTAGTGTCAGATCCTTTAAATGTCACCAGTTGGCATTTGACAATGCTAGAAATAAGCAAGCACAGTGATGACAACACCAAAACCTCTCTGCTCTAGATATTCCTTTTCATATTCAGAAGTTAGCAAATTCTGAAATTTCTGAAAGAGTATATTTGTTCCATTATGGAAAGAATGTGGACATGATAAGTAATTCCAAACCCAAACTTTGGGTCTCAGAAACATTTTTTAATAGAACTATTTGGCTACTGTCAGAGAAGCTAGGTTTTTAAGAAGGCATTGTGAGTAAATAAATTTGATTTAAACATAATAGCAGCTAAGATACTTACGCACTTAAGTTTCCAGTTAAGTGTGTTACTAACTTTTTCTGCCCTTTTCATTTTGGGAAAAAAATATGATTGCTCTTGTGGTCTATGCGCTTGCTGCCCTCTCCTCTGTGGCCTGGTGTGTGGTTTT
Source organism: Tamias sibiricus (assembly GCA_025594165.1). Taxonomy (NCBI): domain Eukaryota; kingdom Metazoa; phylum Chordata; class Mammalia; order Rodentia; family Sciuridae; genus Tamias; species Tamias sibiricus. The sequence goes on along the minus strand of CM046657.1, from coordinate 157,377,685 downwards.
CCCTGTAAAGGACGGCCAGTCCCGAACAGTGAGGCAGTTCCAGTTCACTGACTGGCCAGAGCAAGGAGTGCCAAAGTCTGGAGAAGGATTTATTGACTTCATCGGCCAAGTCCATAAAACTAAAGAACAGTTTGGCCAAGATGGACCCATTTCAGTCCATTGCAGGTGAGTTGAGAATCATGAATGCTAACTTTCCGTTTGTGGTTAGTCCAATAACAACATTGAAAATAAGTGTTATTGTCATAAATCGGCATAGTTGAAAATTTATTCTCAGAAATACATTGTGAAAATCAGAGGAGAATTTTTATCCCTCAAATTTATCTTTTGTAGGGAAAAAGAAACAAACTATGGTTTTCCTTGCCAGGAAGTGTTGGTTATTTTCTCTAAACATAATTTGTTGTGCTGATCTGTTCTTATTTGCTTTGCTTTCTTAGCATTGCACTGATAACTATCTTTCTGTATCTTTCTCCTTTGTTTGTCTTCGTGGAAAACCATAAATAGCTATCAAGCCTTAATGACAATACTAATTCTTGCCAGTCGATAAGTGATTCGAATGGTACCTCACTTAAAAATGCAATTTGCTTGAAAATTGTTGTTACATCAGAAAATGAAGCACCTTCAATTTAATTATTTTTAACAGTTTCTAGAGCATTTTATAATTTAAGTCATTGAAGTTAATAGAAATACCAAGTAAACGATTTAGACAGTCACCATAAATTTAGTGCTTTAGGAAGGTGCTATGCAAAAAAAAAAAAAAAAAAATTCTGTGGTAAACAGAATTTATCTAATTTTACTTAAACCACTACATTTTATGATACTAGCAACTTCAAGTCTCAGTTTCTAATCTTTTTATGGTCATGGAGGAGTTTATCAGGTTTATTTATTTTTGGTACCAGGAATTGAACCCAGGGGTGCTTAAACACTCAGACATCCCCAGTGTGTTTTTTATTTATTTATTTATTTATTTTTATTTTGAGACAAGTTCTTGCTAAGTTGCTGAAGCTGGCTTTGAACTTGTGATCCTCCTACTTAAGCCTCCCAAGCCATTGAGATTATCAGGTTTGTTTTGTTTCAGTATTTGAAAGGAAAAAAAAAAAAATCTGTAGTTTTTAGTGACATTGGAGGCAAAATCTCAAAAAAGGTACCAATATTAGACTGGGGCCTCAAGATGTATGTTCTCATCCTGATTCTACTGTTATGTAGCTCTATGACTTTAAATGTCTCAACTGATCTCTAAGAGCCTTTCTAGCACCCCCTTTCTTCTCAGGTCTATTCTATGAGAAAGAGATCTTGCTTTATGCTGAGTTATCAAAAGTCCTTTGCTCTCTACAAACCAAAGAGCATATAGAATGTGACAGACGGACTCAAATATTCAAAGTAGATGTTGTATAACTGGCTTGAAATACTTGACATTTCTTTTAATTTTGCATGTAATTTGCCCAAATGCTAATTCAAACCTTTTCAATATGATCTACGAGGAAAAGAATGTTTAACTTAATATACATTTTAGCTGTGGGCATTCTCACAGGTACATAAGAGTATGTGTCTGTTACTTCTCTTTGCTTTTATCATCACACAAGGATTCAAGCACTTAGTGTAAATACTGCGGCATGCTTTTCACACACCTTAAATACATGTATTTTGAAGACTTCTTGACATGTGCTGTTATCTGGGAAGGGCCTGAAAATACCACTTATCTAATTTATATCCTATTAAAGTAATATGATAAAGTCAATAAATTAGAAGTTATAAGGTCAGTGCCTTTCTTGAAAATACTTTGTAGAAATCCAGAAACACTGTATTTTTGTTACAATGGAGCAATTCAATCAATGTAAGATAGACTCTGGTACACCTAGACCATTCAACAAAAAAATCATAGGTCACAGTCTCTCAGGACTAAGACTTCCAAGGTTCAAAAGGACCTTCAAGATCATCTGCTCCGTCTTAGCAGAACCTTTGGCTGCTGTTGGCCATCCTCAGTCACTGTTTAAAGACTGCCTGTGGATTTTAAAGCCTCACTTAACGTTTCCGTGTAGAAACTGAAGTTTATAATGGGACACACTATTTATATATGCCTGTCAGCTACATCCCCTGTAAATGAATCCATCCATTTTCTCCAGCCTTTGCCCAAGCGTTACACGTGCAATTTAATTAGGATCCAAAAATGTAGGGATTTTTCAGATTATTCACTGTTTTCCTCATTACCTAAGCCTTCAGATGCCTTCCTACTTCTTAAGTGTACAAGAGCTATGAATTCAATTTTCATTCTTGCTGCTGTGAAGATTCTGGAATTATCTGGAGATAGTAAAGACAACAGAGAGAGAAACTCAAAACCCTGGCGTTTCAGCTGCTGATCACCTTAAAATAGTAGAGATTTGTTTTACATTAAGGTCCCCTTTGAGAATCTGTTTAACATTATGAGTTCCATGGAACAAATGACATTTCCCCAACATGTACATACAGGGTATTTATAAACTCTCCCTAAAGACTAAGTGAAAAATCCTCCTGTATTGGGGGGAGGGGGGGGGGGGACTGCTATAGAATCTCTAAGCCAATGTCAAATTTAAGAGGGCATGCTGCAGACTTTTGACTACAAAGTGAATGAGGTACTAGAAAAGTTGAAAATGCCCAGTTTGCTCCATCATCTTCTGAATTATTTCATTCTCTGAAAATATTCTATAAGCAAGGTCTAGATTGTCAGGATCTGCATGAATAGCATAAAGGTATTTTTTCACCTTTTTTTTTTTTTTTTTTAACTCTTATCCATTTGTTTTACAATATTTGTTTTCTTGGTCCTTCTAAAATGGCATATAACCCCAGTTGAAAAGTCATTTGTAAGACAATCTCATGTGTTATCACACCACACCATCCCGAGAGCAATTCCTTAGTGAACTCAATTCCATGTTTCCCTGTGGAGAAACTTGAAATGCATAAGAATGTCCACCCCCAAGCAACAGCACCAAGAGTATGAACATCTCAAGTAGGAAATGTTGCCTTTGTTTTTCTGGCAGCGCGGGCGTTGGAAGAACTGGTGTCTTCATAACTCTGAGCATTGTCTTGGAAAGAATGAGATACGAAGGCGTTGTAGATATCTTCCAGACTGTCAAAATGTTAAGAACACAACGGCCAGCCATGGTACAGACAGAGGTAAGAAAAATCATCATGAGTTTGTCATATCTCAAAAGCCTTTGTTTTACCAGCCAGGATCTCCCAGAGTCCAGGCACAAAATACTATGGAAAAAGCATCAAATGTTTCATATCGTTGAACTGCATTTGCCCCTCTTTAGATGGAATGAAAATAACCATATCTTAGTGTCGTAGAGATTTATGAGAGTCTGCACTCAGCTAAACTAGCTTAAATTGTCACCATTTAACACCCACAAAATAACAATTAATTATATACAATATTAATGATCAATACTTAACTATTTATATAAATATAATGTATGGTACATAATATGCCCTCTCAGCCCATTTTTACTTCAGCTCCTCTGTTATTTCTTAAATATTGGAATCCTGATACTCTGAGAAATTAGGCTCCTATTTCCAATAATTGATGTGAAAATCTCTCAGGAAAATGAGAGATCATGATTGAGCCAATCTGGCCTAATGACCATTTATTTCTAAGGATTGAGAATGAAAGTGTGTGTATTCCTCAAATGGCCATGAAATTTTACAATTTACGTATGTATTCTTAAATGCATCATTCACAATATCTTCCAGACTTTGATTTCAAAATAGTGCAATAATTTGGTTTGCAATACTCAAAACATTATGTCGGCCTGACAAACTTAATGGGTGTTGGGGGTGACAGAGGGAAATTGGACGTTTAAAGAGCCTTAACACTTAGCCAAACAACTTACTGTGACAAGATAGGAAAGCAAACTCCATTTATTTTGCATTACCATTTTTATTGTAGAAAAATGCACATTTAAGCAAAATAGAAACTATCTACTTTCAGCCCCATTGGCTACTGAAAATAAGTTTTCTTTTATGGGGAAGAAAATCCTACTTTCTCTCATCCCTATAGTCATCTATAAATTGTAATTTTTCCATCTCTCCAACAATCCTCCAATTTATTCCAGTATGACAGCATTCTGCCTTGCCTGTAAAAGGGCATGTTTCATTCTGTTTTATTTTAGTGTGGGCCTCTCTAGCACAGACAACTTGCAATCACACGGAATTAGGCCAAATTGCCCAGGTAGTTTTTGTAGTGGGCAGCCAGTCTTGTGATACCATTTTCAGGGGTGAAAAGCTTGGAAGTCCAGTGCCCTATGTAAATGACTTGTGAACCTGGTGTTCCATCTAACTTATGGCTGCCTCTCTCACTTACATATGAACATCAGAAGTGATGGTGAGTGACTCTGATTGCGGGCAGCAGGGTCTAGTGTCCAATCAGAATTTAAACTCAGTTGGCAGTAGGAACTATAAATCCACATTTCCTTAAAGACCATTTGTATTTCCATCTGCCTCTCTCAGCTGATAAACTGAGAATTAGTTACCACAAATCAGGGATCATTGTAAAAGATGACTGTGGTGTGTAAGACTTGTGGGTTCGGTTGGTGGTAGTTGTTACTACTTGGAAAACCGTTCTTACTTGTCTGGAAGGTAATATTCACTGGAGTTATCAGTACTTGGCATTAGGAGACTTTTAATCAAATTGATTGGCAAAGTTAATAAACACCCCATGTGGCTAATTGCTCTTTGCTCACTATCACTGACTAATCATTGGATCAAACCGATTAAAGAAAGTAGTGATTTTTGTTTCCAGTTTGTTTTCCAATACAGCTTTTCATTTTCTTCTTCTTTCCCCATGCCCTGTCTCCTGCAGGATCAGTACCAGTTTTGCTACCGAGCCGCACTAGAGTACCTGGCAGCTTTGATCACTATGCAACGTAGAAACCCCTGACCCTTTCAGGATTTTTACTACAGGCCCTTCGCTATCCATGGAGTCTCTTCTGAGCCATACAGGGCACTTGAGAAGTCCTTCTTAACTTCTAGCTAACAACCACTTAGTGGGACTATTACACACAAAACAAATTAAAAAACAAACTATTCCAGGTGGACCAAGAATTCACACTTTAATAATCTAACCTGAAAAATAATAAAAGAGAATCCTGACTGATGAGGCATCTGAAGGATTTTATTTACAGATACCTCGAGGATTCAAAATAAAGGGAAGAAGAAATCACAGCAAAGAACCACCATCTCGTTCAGATTGCTTGATAGGTACAGAGCGAAATTGCCAGAGTGCTACAGTTCAGCGTGAGATGTTGGCTGGCGTGGCTTCTCACGATTAGACAGACTCTGCTTTGACATCACCCCTTCCCACCATGCCACTCATAACAGCATCTTAGGGGTGAGGGTGGGGATGTTTAAAAAGAAAGTCCTTGATTTAGTTTTTTAGTATTGTAAAGATACTGCTGACCTGTGCTTCATTTCTAACTGTGTAAACTTTTTTTTAACAAAATGTATCATTCGATAAAGTGAATTTTAAAAAAGTTACATAACTCTTCATTTTTTTATTTCCAAATTGTAGGTTTTTTTTAATCTGTCAAACTGTTATCTGTGATTTCTTGCTGTAGAAATATCAAATAAGTTGGAAATTTGCACATTTTTGTGCAATACTGTTAATCTACAGTATCCATCTCATCAGATATTACTTTCACACTTCAATTTTGATTGATAAGAAAGTACCCATTCTCTTCAAATGATCAAAGAGAATCTTGTTTTGTTTTTTGGAATCAACAGGGAAGCGCAAAGTATAAAGTTGCTGCTAACGTATATACATATATATCCATATTTTAGAAGGGTGTCTATGTATATATAGACAGTGTGTCCACACAAAGATTTAGCTATCATTCAGTTCTTCCACAATATAGTTTTCTTAAGGGTAGAGCTATCATAACATCTTTTCCAGTTTGTCCCTAATTTTACAACATTGGTGTTTCTTAATATTGCAAAACTTTAATTTGTTTTTAAAGGGAAACGAGGAATGCACATCAGTGATTGTCAAACCTCACCCCCTAATTTTCCCCCCACCCACCCAATCATATTCACAAATACCGTTTCGTTAGCCAGGCTTCCAACCAAGTTCGATATTTCTAACACTCTAGTGCAATAAAAAATTATTCAATATCTAAGAGGTGTGCATGTGGGAAAGGTCAGTGCATATCCCTTTAGAGGGGAGAATGTTGTAATATATCAGCTATCAAGTTGTTTTAAAAAAAGTGTATCCAATCGTATATTGTCTATAGTATGTGCTATGAAATTTGCATTTATGATATGTAACAGGGGCAAAGCCAAACTCATGTTACTCTGTTCAGTCAGAAAAACATTATGTGTCGTACAGCATTCCTGGGAAGTGCTGTACTTTGTTTTGTTTTGGTTTTAGTTTTGCATTTAGAGTGCCTTATAATTGATGCCTATTTTAATAGCATTTCTTTTTAGCTTTTGGTTCATATTTCCATTAGTTGTTCATATCTGTTACTCTTTCAATTAAAGCATTATCTGTTTACCACATGTACAAAAACTCTTTGAATAATATGCATTCCTAGTTTTCAACCAAGTCGGGGATGTTAGTGATTGTACCAGCCCAAAGCACTTGGATAATCAGGGCCCTTCCGTTCGTAATTGTCAACATCAGGAAAAGCTACTTGTTTTATTTATAATCCCTTCCAAATCTGCTCTGGAACATTCAGTAGCTGCACCCAACTTATTTTAGCAACACACATCATTGGCAACTTTGGGATATATTTGATATTCCATTAGGATTTTTCTGAAAGGGGAAATTAATATATATCTCCCCCAAATCTTCCAACTTCATTTCTATAGGAAGCCATGGATGGTGGCATGAGTTTGCCACATCACCTTACATGATTTTTAAGAACCCTCAAAAAACAAATCCTAAGAACTCTTTTAGAGTCTTGATATCAGTGTAATATTTTGGTTTAATTTTAACTTCATGGATATTCTGCATGGAAGGATATTTGTTTTCACATTTTTCCCATTGCTAGCAGAATGAAATCCAAGAGACCAAACACTTGCAAGCATCATATGTGAGCACTTTTGTAAAAAATAAAAAACAAAACAAAAAAAAAAGAAAATATATATAATACTTAAAAAAAAAAAAAAAGTATCTAGAAGGCTACCTCAGAATGAGACTCTCTAACCTACATCAGAACCAGAAAAGAATGTGCACTATGTGGGTCTGTTGTTGTTTTCTTTTAGTTTGTATCTTTTGAAGATTTATCCAAGTGCCAGATTACTCAGTGCTGTAATTTTCTTTTAATGAAACAAAGGGGGTCAGACAGACATTGCATCATCCGGACACGCCATGTCGGACATGTAGAATCTGATGGAGTATCACACACCAGAACCATTGGCCAGTGAGCAGTTTGTCTCCTTGAAACAAACACTGCCCATGTGGCAAAGGGAGAAATGACAATAACCACAGGGAGAAAATGAATGGGATGCATACCATAGACGAAGGAGGAGGAGACTATTCCAGAAATCTTGCTGTTCAGGAGCTGTTCCTAGAACTAACTCCCTTACTGTCATTGATGTGCATTCCACTCTGTACTTTTCTGTACAACCATTCAAGTTTTAATTTCCCAGGTAAACATCTTTATCTGCCATTACCATAAACTTTCAAGTTTTCAATTATTTTCATCATCATAACCAGTACGGTGCTATTATTTACCTATGTATGTGTAGTTATGTATAATTTTGTAATTAGTTACAATGGTAAAAAAATCAAAATATATAAAAAGTGATTTGTACAGAACTTTATTTTAGCTCTTTTTTAAAAATGATTTGCATGGTTAGACAACGGCGAGGACAGCCAGGGGAGGGAAGGGCCTCTAGGGAACTTTGCACTTTCTATACCTTTGTACTATGCACTGCCCTATTGATTCTACACCCAATAATGTTATTACTTGAACCCATCTGTAAGAAACTGCTTCAGAAATTCATTTATGTGTATGTAAATAACACAACATAAAAAGGGAAAGAAAAAAATCTGCAATAATACAGATTCTTTTTCTTTCCTGTTTATGTTTGGTTTTGCTTTGTTTTTAGCCCCTTCTTTTCGTTTTAATTCCCTTTTCATTTTCCTTTTTGGGCTTTGGTTTTCCTTTGGGTTTATGGGTGCCCTGATACTCCAGCAGAGATCAGAAGGCTACAGATCCATCCTATCCATCCGTTACGTGGCTTTGCCATCCAAGCTTGGAGTGTCTTTACAAAGATAATAACAGTTGTGTTCTTTGCTCTCGTTTTGGATGCATAGACTGAGAACTTAAAAAATAACTTGTAAAATGGCTTGTTAAAAAATACAATTACCTCTAATTAGTAGTACGCGTAAATGTTTTACAGAATGAAAGGCGTGCTTTTTATTTTCTTACTTCGTTACATTGGTGGCGAAAGAAGTCTGTATGAAAATCAGTTCTTTGCTGACACAAGTTCCATTTGTTACAAATGAATTCTAATAAAAATGTCAGTGTTATGCAGCCCCGGCCTTTGCTTTTGTCCACTCAAGCACATTGGTTGCGAATTGGCTATATGTTCCCTCTTCTGGTCATCTAGTGAACTCCTCTGTACTAGTAGTAATTCTGTTTACCAAGAGCCTACTTTTTCCAAGTGTCTACCTTGACATAAGCACTTACCATTGGTAAGTCAGCAGGCTCAGAGTTTGCCCAAGTTCACACAGCAAAGAAAGAGATCATAGACAATGCTTGACTCTGTGGAAGATGACTGCTATATAAAGTGCATTACAATATATGTGAGCATGATTATCTTGAAGTTGTAGATGGCTCTCATGCACATAAAAACAGATCCACGGAGTTACTTTTAAAAAAAAAAAAAGAAACTTCACAAACATTTACTCATTCAGTATTATCCAACACCAATAATAGATCAGAACTGCTCTAGGTATTGGGCAAGTAACTCTGAACAAATACAACATTGCTATTGTTAACATAGAAATTACAGTTCCGTGAGAAAAAATGACACAAGTTAACAAAGTTATACTCAACTGCTATCAAGGAAAATACAGAATCAATGAACATAGCACTTTAAGTTGTGACAGAAAGTGTGACTCCAGGAAAATAAAGGCATTTATTGGCTCATATACATAAAGTTTAAAAATGGACTCATACTAAAAGAATAGGAGTACGCAATCTTTGGGCACAACTGGATTCAGGGCTTAGGTCATATCTTAAAGACCTGACATCTTTCCCCATTTGCCTGCCTGGTTTCTATTTCCTTAATGTGAATTTTAAGCTGCTTTTTGTGGTTCCTGGAAGCTTCAGGACCATGGTACTACAATCCAAGCAAGTGGAAGAGATTACTTCCCTGACAGCAAAAAAAAAGTTCTGGAATAGATTTTAGGTGGCTTTCACCTTGCCAAATAGCAATAAATATTCTAAGATGTACAAGTCGCTGCTTATCGAATTCATGAGTTAAGGCAAACCACTGGTATGTTTGTTAATGCAATCATCAACGTCAAGAAAACTACTTGTTGTCATGGAAATGACAGAATGAAACAATCCTGTTATTTAAACCTTATTTTGGAAATTCTGATACTGAATAGATAATTAGACTCTTCTCTCTCTCTGCCTAATCTTTAGTTTTGCAGATTTGATTGTGTAGCACACAATCCTTATCCAAAAAATTAGAACAAAATTCATAGTACATTGTTTTTGGTATTTTGATTATTGCAATTCGTTATTTTATACAGATATATTTTGTCATCTGCCAAGGGTGACAAAATATAACTTTGCACATACACATGCAGAAATTATTAGTTAATAATAACCCAGTTAATAACTAGCTTAAGACTCTCACTTAATCCTATCTAAGTTTAAACTTTTGAATATAATTTCAGCAAATTAAAATGTAACTTTTAGAAACAGAGCAAGATGGTAGCTAAGACCACAAACAATCTTTCCTCACAGATGAAGCTGAACAGTTATTCACACAAATTACCTTCACAAAAACTAAGGAAATCAAATGAGAGACCATAGTGCCTGCTTTTAGTAAAACAAAACAAAAAGACAGATTGAAGATAGGAAGGGAAAAAAATTGGGCTTTGTCACCCTCCCTCCCCCAAGCAGCAGTGTGAAAAGAAACACTTCCTGCTGGGGAGAGGGAGAAAGAACTCAGTCCAGGCCTTAGACTTGAAACCCAGAATTGCCATAGTGAAACCCAGTGCTGGCCAAAGCCCCACCATACTGCCAGGCCAACCTCCATAGACCTATCCATTGGAACAGTGTCGGGACAGGCAGTTGACTGCCTCAACCCTGCCTCCAAATTTGGGCAGCACGGCTGGGAGCCAAATCTCCATCCTCTGGAGAGCAGGGCATGAAACATGGTAAGACCCAGAACCTGGTAGAAACTGAAGTTCTCAAACAGGCCTGAAATCTCTAGCCCAACTCTGGCATCAAGCAGAGACCTGTGCACTTGTGGGGCAGACCCAAGTTTCAATTGCATTAGTTTCAGCCTTGGAGTGAGCCTATGGCACACCCATCCTCCTCTTGAAATTATGCAGGGCTCTGTGGCTTACTGTAATACCCAGCTTAGTGCCAGCCTTTGCCAAAAGACAATCTCCACCACCCATACCCTAATCTCAGGCAATATAGCTATCACTAGGCCATTGTTCACAGATAGGAATCTAAAACTGCCCTGGCACCAGGAAGAAACCTATGCCCCAGTGAAATGGGTTCATGTTCTGGCCTATATCACAAACAGCTATGGTGTAGGCCTAGTGCAGTTCTAGGATTGTGTAGGTCCTTGTAGCTGTGAGAATCAGGCACAAATCATGTTAATGTCAGCCTAGCTGGCCAATGGCTTCCTTTACTGATACTAGCCAAACCCCATTCACTAGGAGTAGGCCAGGGTAGTAAGTATATTTGCCCTGGGACTTACTGCTACTTTGGTGAAATCTAACATTGGGCAGATCCTAAGGGCTCTTGTCCCCAGCCTGATTGTGGATGGTCCCTTCAGACCATCCAGTATAAAGAAAAAGAAAGACAAGTAACCCCAATCTACTAGAATTATATCAACTCTGGCTGGTTGCATTGGTGTTGGGCTATGAGTCTACCTTGGTAATAAGCAGACCATAGAAGTATGGGCCTTGTTTCTACCTCAACACTGTGGTGATCTTGGTGGGTTGTGGGCTCAGGGTGTGATACAGCACTGATGGTAACAGATATAACATAGGAGTTCTCAACTGACTTCCTAGATCTGGGAAGAACCCTGTAGTATCTGACCACAGACTAATAATGAAATGAGGCAAGTGTGCCTACCCTATCCCCAGGGAGAGGCTTGTGGGAACACTTAATACTGTTTTTTCTCTGAATAAAAACACCAATAATTTATTTGGGGCAAACTTGAGATTGGATTACCCTTTGATACTGAAATATTGACAACATGCCAATAGCAGACTCCTAGCAAGTCTTGACCTGGGTCCCATCCAGTGCTGCAATAGTGGAAATGATTCTCAGAGGAAAACAAAACAAAACAAAACAAACAAACAAACAAAAAGCAGCCTGCTCAGAATTTCTGGAAAAACAGACACAAAGCAAGACAGATTGGGGAGACTGGAAAATAAATGTCAATCCTTCAATACCCAGATGATGTCACATGCCAACATATATCAAGAGTTTTCAGGAAACCATAACTTTACCTGACACACAAAATAAAAGTCCAGAAACTAACCAGTCAATAATTACTATGGGATAATTCTCAGAACTTAGAGCCCCTGTTTTAAGGAAACTCAATCATCTTAAAGAAAACACAGAAAAACATTTCAGTACTTTAACAGAGAAAGTTTAAGAAATGAAAACAGTTAAAAAATTTTTCTTGAACTGAAAAATATACTTACAAAAGTTAAACTCAATGGCATCAATAGTGGGATGGATAAACAGAACAAAGAATTAGCTCAATAACAGGCTATTTGAAAACATAATGTTGGAGCATGCAAAAAAAAAAAAAAAAAGAGAAATGAAGAAATTTTATAAGAACTTTGAGAAAATATTAAAAGAGCTAATATTCAGGTTATTGGGACTCAAAAAAGACTGGAGAATGCCAAAGAGATAGAAAGCTTATTCCAAGAAATAACAGAAAACTTCCTAAACTTGGAAAAGGATACAAACATGCCAGTATAAGCAAGTATAGGAAGGTCCAAGGTTCAGTAATATTTAACAAGTCTATAACAAGACATTTTATAATCAAACTATCATGGGTAAAAGAAAATTTTCAAGATTTCAAAAAAGAAAAAATATAAAAACATGTAAGATAAGTATCCTAGTTTACCTGACCACAGACTTCTTAGCAAAAAAACTTCAAAGCCAGGATAGGATAGTTTCATTTTTCACAGTATTGAATGGGGGGGAAAAGAAAAACAATGAACAGAGACTACTGTACCCAGCAAAGCTATTCTTGAGAAATGAAAAAGTGATAGACATTCTCAAAAAAAGATGAGAAAATATATTTCCACCATAACTGTTCTACAAGAAATGCTAAAGGAGGTTCTTTGAAAGAAAGTGATATTAATGAGTAAGAAAATATAGGAAGCTTTAAAATTCTGGTAATGGCAATTATGCAAAAACACATTCAGAATGCTTGATATTGGAAGCATGATAATGTAAAACATATCTTTAATATGAAGTTTAAAAGGCAACATGATTAAAATGACTATTATTAAATGATAAGCAATATATAAAAAGATGCAAAAATGGATATAAAAATTAAAAATATGAGCAAGAGTGAAGAATAAATGGAAAGTTTTCATAGTATATTATCTCTTATTCATTTGTTTCTGTTCTTTATTATCATATTAAATTTTTATCATTTTAAAATACCTTGTTATAACCAAAAGATGTTTTTGAAAGTCACATGGCAACCACAAAGCAAAAACCTAAAATTGATGAACCAGAAATAATCCTCAAAAAATCAACACACACTGGAATAATTCACTTAACCACAAAGGAAGACTGTAAGAAAGGAAGAAAGAAAAGAACTGCAATAAAACTAAAAGAACAAGTTACATAATGATAATAATAAGGTCTAACCTATCAATAATTATCTTGAATGCAAATGAATAAATCAAATTCTACAAATAAAAGACAGTGACTGAATGAATTAAAAAACAAAAATCAACTATATGTTACTTATGAGATATTCACACATCACACAGTTTGAAAGGGAAGGGATGCAATAAGATATTTTTTGCAAATGGAATCCAAAGGAAAGCAGGAATAGCCTTACTTACATCAGGTACAATAGACTTCAACAGCATTAAAAAGATAAAAGAAACATCATTATATAGGGGTCAATTCAGCAAGAAGAAATAGCAATTCTAAATGCGAATGAAACCAATATCAGATAATAAATAAAACAAACATTAATAGACCTAAAGGGAAATATAAACTCTACTACCATAATAGTTTGGGACTTTAACATCCCATTTCCAGCACTGACCAACTCATGCACACAGAAAAACCAACAAAGAAACAGCAAAGTTAAATTATACCCTAGACCAAATGAAGCCAACCGACATCTACGGAATATTCAATCCAGTGGCTACTGAATATACATTTTTCCTCATGAGCACATGAAACATTCTCTAGAACAGATCATATAAAAGCCCACAAAACAAATCTTGATAAATGTAAATAAATTGAATCATATCAAATATCTTTTGATCATAATGCAATAAAGTTAGAAATCAATAACAAGATAAATTTTGGGAGCTATAAGGTACATGAAAATTGAACGACTTACTTTCAAACAACAATGGACCAAAGAAGAAATCAAGAAGGACACTTAAAAATTTCTTAAAACAAATTAAAATGAATACCCAACATACCAAAACCTATGGGATACTGCAAAGCAGTAGGAGGAGGGAAGATTCTTCTATCAATGTCCATATCCAAAAAGTAGAAAGATCTCAAACAATCTATTGTTGCATCTCAAAGAAATAGAAAAACAAGAAAATGCTGAGGCCAAAATTACTATAAGGAAAGAAATAATAAAGATCTGAGCATAAATAAATGGAGACAAAAAATATTACAAAAGATCAACAAACCAAATAGCTGCTTCTTCAAAAAGAGGACTCAAAATCAGACAAGAAGAGACACTACAACTGACACCACAGAAACATAAAAGATCAATGAGAAATCATTATGAATATCTATAGATTGACAAACTTGGTAATCTAGAAGAAATGGACAAATTCCTACACAATACACCTGACCAACCCTGTATTATAAAGAAATAGAAAACCTGATCAATAACAAGACTGAGTAATAAAAAGCCTCCCATCAAAGGGAAGCCCAGAATTAGACTTCACTGCTGAGTTTAACCAAACATTTAAAGAACAACTAATACCAATTCTTAAGTAATTGAAAAAAAAAAAAAAAAGAGAGAGAGAGAGAGAGAGAGGAAAGAACTCTTCCAAACACATTCTATGAGGCCAGCATTAATTACCCTGATACCAAAACCAAACAAAGACACTATAACTAAGAAAACTGCTCACCAATATTTTTGATGAACACAGATGCAAAAAATCCCCAATAAATAAATAAATTCCCACTAGCAAACTGAATCCAATAGCCCATTTTTTTTTTTTTTTTTTTTTTTTTTTTTTTTTTTTTTTTACCATGATCAAGTGAGATTCATCCCAGGGATGTAAGGATGGTTCAATATACATAAATCAATGAATGTAATATACCACAACAAAAGAATGAAGGAAAAATACCATACGGTCATTTCAATTCACCAGGAATTAGATAAAATTCAAAATCTCTTCATGAAAAAAATGCTGAAGAAATTTGGCATATAAGGAGAATATCTCAACATAGTAAATACCATTTATAATAGACCAACAACTAACATTATATCAAATGGAGAAAGGTGAAAGCTTCCTATGATCTTGAACAAGTAGAGAATGTGCACTTTCATTACTTTTAGTCAATGTAATGCTGGAAGTCCTAGCCAGAGCAATTGGACCAGAAAAAGAAATAAAGGGCACCCAAGTTGGAAAAGAAATCAAAATGTCACTCTGAACAGATGATATTTTATATGGACACTCCCAAAACTCTGTGAGATACAAACTCC
Source organism: Tamias sibiricus (assembly GCA_025594165.1). Classification (NCBI taxonomy): domain Eukaryota; kingdom Metazoa; phylum Chordata; class Mammalia; order Rodentia; family Sciuridae; genus Tamias; species Tamias sibiricus. The sequence goes on along the minus strand of CM046657.1, from coordinate 157,362,568 downwards.
ACACACAAAAATCAATAGCACTGTTATATGTTAATAGAAAATTACCTGAGATAGCAATCAATAAAATCCCACTTATAGCTACAACTATAATAAGTATAAACTTAACCAGAGAAAAAAAGATCTTTACCATTAAAATTATAAAACACTGATGAAAGAGATTAAAGAGGACACAAATATGTGAAAAGTTATCTCACATGGATTAGAAGAATCAAAATTGTTAAAATGTCTATACTAATTTCAGTGTTTATAGCAGCTTAATTCACCAATAGCTAAATTGTGGACTCAACCTAGATGCCCTTCAATAGATGAATGGATAAAGAAACTGTGGTATATATACACAATGGAATATTACTCAGCATTTAAAGAGAATAAATTTATGGCATTTGCAGGTAAATGGATGGAGTTGGAGACTATCATGCTAAGCGAAGTAAGCCAATCCCCAAACAAAAGGCTGAATGTTTTCTCTGATAAGTGGATGCTGATCCATAATTGGGGGGGGGGCATGGAAAAAATGGAGGAACTTCGATTAGGCAAAGAGGAGGAGGGGAGGGAAGGAAGTATGGGGGCCAGAAAGATGGTGGAATGAGATGGACATCATTAACCTGGGTACATGTATGATTGCACACATGGTGCAATGCTATGTCGTGTACAACCAGAGAAATGAAAAGTTGTCCTGCAATTGTGTACAATAAATCGAAATGCATTCTTCTATCATATATACCTAATTACAATAAATAAATAATTTTTAAAAAAATGTTCATACTGCCCAGAGTGATTTACAGATTTGATGCAATCCTGATCAAAATACCAGTGGGTGTTTTTTCATAAAACTAGGTGCAAAAACTCCAAAATTTATATGAAACCACAAAAAAATTTTTTTTTAAATAGGCAAATCCACCTTGAGCAAAAATGTAGAAAGCATTAAACCACCCAACTACAAAATACACTACAAAGCTATAGTAGCACTAGAGAGTGATATTGACCAAATTATATTGTTACACTAGTACATGTACAAATATGTAACAAATTTCATCATTATGCACTATTAAAAAATAATTCACCAATAAAATATGTGGGGAGGGGGAAGAAACAGCATGGTACTAGCATAAGACAGACTCAGACTAATGAAACAGAAGAGAGCCTAATAGTAAACCCACACATTGACATCCAACTGATTTTTGATATAAAGGTGCTAAGAGCACACATTGGAGAAAAAGCAGACTTTTCAATAATTTGCTTTAGGAAAATTGTATATCCACATGTAGAAGAATGAATCTAGACCCTTATATCTCACTACTTACAAAATAAACTAAAGGATTAAAGATTTAAATGTAAAACCTGAAGAGATGAAAACTACTACCAAAAAAACATAGAAATGCTTCAGAAATTTGGAATGGACAAGGATTTTTCCAGATGAGACTCCAAAAGCACAAGAAACAAAACAAAATTATATCAATCCCAAAATCTTCTGCACAGTAAAGGAACAATGGAGTGCAGAGACAATCCACATAATGGGAGAAAATATTTGTAATGTATTCATCTGACAAGGGGTTAATATGCTGAATATACAAGGAACCCCAAACTCAATAACAAGAAAACAAATAATCCAATTAAAAACGGGGATTAGATCTAAATAGATATTTCTCAAAAGAAGACACAAATGACCAAAATGTGCATAAAAATATGCTCAACATCACTATCAGGAAAATGCAAATCAAAACCACAAACATAAATTAACCTGTTTAAGTTTTCTACATCCTCCTGGTTCAATTTGAGTAGATCATATGTCTCTAGAAATTTGTCAATGTCTTCAAGATTTTCTATTTTATTGGAGTATAAGTTTTCCAAATACTTTTATTATCCTCTGTATTTCAGTGGTGTTTGTAGTGATATTTCCTTTTTCATCACAAACTTTAGAAATTTGAGATCCTCCCCAGCTTTCTCTTCATATTGCTAAGGGTTTATCAATTTTATTTATTATTTCAAAGAACCAATTTTTTATTTCATGGATTTTTAAAAATTGTTTTCTTTTTGTTTTAATTTCATTGATTTCAGCTCTGATTTTAATTTTTAACTGTCTTCTACTACTACTGTTGGTGTTTATTTGTTCTTCTTTTTCTATGGCCTTGAGATGGAATGTTAGGTTATTTATCTGGTGACTTCTTCCAAGTGGCCCAGTCTGCTGCTGATGCTTTCCACTGAGTTTTTAATTTGTTTTATTGATTCCTTCATTTTGAAAATTTCCAATTGATTCTTCTTCAGGATTTCTATCTCCTTATTGAAGTGGTCTTTCACTTCTTGGATTTTCTCTGATTTTATTCCTTACATCATTTTTTTACCTCCCAGATCAGTTTAACTATGAACTCTCTGTATTCCTTTTCTGACATTTCCTCCACTCTGATATTGGATTCTGTTAATGAGGTATTTTGGTTTGTTTGGGATTGTATGTTCCCTTTCTTTTTCATACTTTTTGTGTGTATACCCATTTATAAATAAGGGATCTGAGGTGACAGAGCTTCTATCCTATGAATTTGTAGGTCCTAGATGTTTCTAGTACCACACTGTTTAGGAGAAGACAAATAATAACAACCTATGCAAACAATATATAGGATTGAACTAAATACTTAGTCCCTATTTTGACATCTACAATATTAATCACACTATAAATAGAAATGTATGGTAAACAATTGTCAACAGTAGAAATAGTATGTTTGTAAAAGGCTTGCAATTTCAAGAAGGTAAGGAGGTGAATGCAGAAGAGATGTAGGATGTAATAATTGTGAGGGAGGATGAGAGAGAGTACTAGTAAAGAGTTAAAGGAAGAATGAAAGAGAGAACAACAGAATTTGGCTGTTGGTGAAATAAACAAGAGAAAGAGAATGATGAGAAATAGGAGAAAACAATATAAAACAAAAAGTATATAAAATACAACCAAAGTATACTAATCAAAAACCCTAGTCCTCAAAAGACAAAGTCAAGAAAATAACTACCTTCAATAAATGCTAGAAATAAGAAGAGTAAAACAAATATGTATACATACAAATGTCCATGAATCATTCAGCACACAAAAATTTAAAAAAAATAAATAAATGTTCTTGATGGGAGATTGGAAGATTAAGAAATTGTTTCTGTTGCAGTGGTAAAAAATTGTCAATAATATTATATCTTCCTGTCTGTTTCCAGTGTCTTTCTTTCCTTCATTTTTCATTAGGTATGTATTGCACACAAGAGTAGTAGTCAGAGGCCCATCTTGTTTTTGAGGACTTAGTGAGGGCATTTCCCAGAGGCAGACCTCCTAGTGGTAGCCTTTGGGTCTAGCTAGCCCCCTGTTGCTTTGTTAAATGGTGTTTGATCTGAAGCTGTTAAATCAGCATACCTCCAGAGCCCAGCTGCTTTGGATCCACTCAGGGGGTCTGTATCCTTGGGTTTTGCTCATTAGGCTGAGGAGCCAGTCCTTCATCCCTCTGCCACCCATAGCGCCCATATTTCTTGGACTCCTGGGTTCAGTCCCAAGGTGCATATTTACTCCCCTCAACCCCTGCCTGATCAAGTTTTCAGTCCTCCCCAGCAGGTCCTGCGAATGGCAAGACTCAAAGTGTGAGAGGCATCTGGGATATCTCAGATCTGAGTGTCCAGGGTATAACCTGGCCTCTGCCAGATTTTCAGACCCAGCTGGAATTACACAGGGGCACCTACACCTGCTGACTTCCATATCACAGGGGGAAATAATGGAGGCTGTCTTGGCTCTCTGCAGGCTACTGGGAGATGTGTGGCATCTTTCCCAAATGAGAATAAAGTGTATCTCACCCACTGGATCAGTTCAACAATGTCCTTAATCACTGATTTCTCCATTTCAAGACATGCCATGATGGAACCTGAAATGTGGGTTTTCTTAGTCCCCCCCTCCGACTTACCTGCAGTGGATCTGTATCATTGGCCACCAGGACCAGCAGTGGTTTTTTTCTCGTTGTGTTTGCTTTTTTTTTTTTTTTTTTTTTTTTTAATCTAAACTTCTGAGTGAGTCCAGTACTAAATCCCAGTAAGGTTTCTTTTTTTTTTTTTTTTTTTTTTTTTTTTTTTTGTGGTACCGGGGATTGAACTCAGGGGCACTCGTCCTCTGGGTCACATCCCCAGCCCTTTTTTGTATTTTATTTAGAGACAGGGTCTCACTGAGTTGCTAAGTGCCTCGCCATTGCTGAGGCTGGCTTTGAACTCGCGATCCTCCTGCCTCAGCCTCCCAAAGTGCTGGGATTACAGGCGTGCGCCACCGCGCCCGGCTCCCAGTAAGGTTTCTCTTCACTCACCTCAAAGAAAAGCTGTTTGTTAGCTTTCTTGATATAATGCCATTGAAAGTAACCTCCTATACTCCACCATCTTAATCAAATCCACCAATAAAGTTTTATTAAAGACTTCTCTCTGCATATACATATTCACATATGTAAAATAACTTGTGTTCAAAATATGACACTGTCATATGTAGGAGGGTAACATCTGTCTCACAACATTGTGAATGGGAAAAAGCAGAACTGTGCTTAAAATTCAACTTAAAGATCTTAAAGTCATAATGTGGAATGATGTCCCACTAATGATAGCTATCATTGTAATGAGTTACTGGTGAGGTCACAGACCTCTCATTCTTTTAGGCAGATGGGAAGGAGATAATCATAGGGCTAAACTGAAAATAATTGATGAAAATTAAAAAGAACAACTGTGGTCAATGTTCAGCTGTGTTTGTCAATGCACAGAAACCAACCCACTGAAAAGCCACAGGGGATATTGAGAACGACATGCAATTACAGTCATTCCTTGGCATCCAGAGGAAATTGGTTCTAGGATTCCCCATGGATACCAAGGTCCATGGATGCTCAAGCCCCTTATATAAAATGGCACTGTGCTTGCATATAACTCATGAATATCTTCTTGTATACTTTAAATCATCTCTAGAATTCTCATAATAACTAATAGAATGTAAATACTGTGTAAATGGTTGTTATACTGTATTATTTGGGAAATGAGAAAAAGTGTACATATTCAATACAGATGCAACTTGTAAGTTTTTCAAGTAACTCCAAACTTTATTTGGCTGAATCCATAGATATGGTGTGGAACCTGTGGATATAGAAGTGACTGTACCTAGAATGCACATGTGATAGGAACTACTCCTTTTAACCTATTGAGGTATTTAATGTTGTTAATATTTGTTGCATAATTTTTTTTTTTTTTTTTTTTTTTTTTTTTTTTTTTTGTGGTACCGGAGATTGAACTCAGGGGCACTTGACCACTGGGCCACATCCCCAGCCCTTTTTTGTGTTTTCATTAGAGACAGGGTCTCACTGAGTTGCTAAGTGCCTCACCATTGCTGAGGCTGGCTTTGAACTCGCGATCCTCCTGCCTCAGCCTCCCAAAGTGCTGGGATTACAGGCGTGCGCCACCGCGCCCAGCTTTTTGCATACATTTTTGTTGTTAAGCTTTGGTGCAACCAAAATTATTTTAGTCTCTCCAATTTGTTATTATAAATCTTTTTTTAAAAAAATCATAATGGGAACTGGAAATAAGAAAGGAGATGAGACATAAGGACATTTATTCTAGTTTAGTCAGCTTAAGTTAATTAAGTTTGGGGTTTGAACGGAAATGTAGGCTAAAAAGATATTGTCTCATGGTCCTAAATTGTGTTAATAACCTATCCAGCAAGTAGAAAACTGTGGATTATTGGCAATAAGACAGACAAACATGAGAATATGGATGAGCCGGCACAGTGTTGTAGCTATATCGTTTTGTAAAAAATAAACTGAAAGTAAAAGGAAACAACAACCCTGGAGAAGACTCTGGGAAGATGATGAAGGAGGAAGCCTAGTCATCCAGATCTTTACATAGATGAAAATCTCATTGGCAGCACCTGATGTTAACTACTTTGGAACTCTGGAGCCAGGAGAAGGTTTGGACAGTGGATTGTGGTGAACTTCAGTCAATTTTAGCTCTTTGCACAGTAGCAGTTACCCATGCCTCACTCTAAGTCACTTTAGTTATGCATGTGTTCCTAGAGCACAGCAGCCTCCCCACAGTTTGCTGGATTTAGGGTGGCAGAGGGCATGAAGGAGGCAAATAATGGATCCTATCTTCCACATATTACAGATGTGCTCTCTGAGCACTTATTGCTACATCTGATCATAGCGGCTCAAAGAGGCAGGTGATCAATGTTATAGCACTGCTTCCTATTGTAGCAAGCCCTTTCCTCCCCAGCTGAAGTGAGTTTAATGGGATTTTAAAAAGGTAGAGCATTTTAACCCAGCCCTTTTTTTTTTTTACTTTTTCTCCTACCGAGAGCCATATATTAAGACTAAATCATTAAACAAACAACTGCATATACAGGGGGGGAAAGGTGATTGTGTGTACTTAAGAAAGGTACAGAATCAAAAAAGATCTAAAAAGTCCTTAATGTATACTTCAGACTGATCTTTGGCACCAAGAGAGCCAACAATCATCAGTACCAAGCAAAAGTAATAACAACAACAATAACAAAAATAGAAAGCCCTGTTGAAGAGGGAAAGCCTGATTGCCAGAGTTATAACCATATTAGATTCAAACGTCTAGTTAAAAAATCAAGCACAATCATGTGAAGAGTCAGGAAAGTATGCCCCATTCAAAGAAAAAAAAATTATGTCCTAGATCTATTAGACACAGATTTAAAAACAGCAGTCTTAATGATGTTCAAAGAACTAAAGGAAGATGTGGAGAAAGCCAAGAAAACATGAAATAGAAACATTGATGTAGAGACTAAAATCCTAAAAGGAATTTAAAAAAAAATTATGGAGCTGAAAAGTGCAACAAATGGAATGAAACCAACTCTAGAAGGTTTAAAAGCCACACTTGATCAAGCAGAAGAAAAAAAGAATCACCAAACTTGAAGATGGGACAATGGAAATTATCTGAAAAACAAAAAGAAAGAAGAAAAGAAAAAACAAAGAAAAGTAAATGGTCTGGGCTGGGATTGTGGCTCAGTGGTAGAGCGCTCACCTAGCTCGTGCATGACCCGGTTTCGATCCTCAGCACCACATAAAAATACAGGCATTGTGTACAACTAAAACAAATAAATATTTTTTTTAAAAAAGTAAATGGTCTAAGAGACCTGTAGTACACCATGAAACAGACCAACATATATGCTGTGGGAATTTCAGAAGAAGAGAAAGAATATTTGGGGTATAGAGAATATTTAAAGAAATAATGGATGAAAACTTCCCAAATGTGATGAAAGACGTAATTGTAAACATCCAAGTAATGTGAACTCAAAAAGACTCACACCATTATAATTAAACTTTTGAAAGACAAGGACAAAGATAATCTTTAAAGCAGCAAGAGAAAAAGGACCTGCTACATAAAGTAATCCTCAATGACATTATCCACAGATTTCTGAGAAACTTTGGATGTCACAGGGAGTGGCCAGTATATTCGAAGTGCAGTGGTGAGTAGGGGAGGAAAGAAAGGAAGAAGAAAGGAGCTATGAACTGTTTCTCAAAAGTGAGGAAGAGGCTGGGTGTGGTGATGCAGGTTTATAATCCCAGTGGCTCAGGAGGCTGAAGCAGAAGAATCATGAGTTCAAAGCCAGCCTAAGCAACTTAGTGAGGCCTTAGCAACTCAGTAAGACCCTGTCTCTAAATAAAATATTTTTTAAAAGGGCTGGGGATGTGGCTTGGTGGTTAAGCAACCCTAGGTTCAATCCCCAGTATGAAAGGGGAAAAAAAGTAAGGAAGAAATTCAGAAAGTCTCTGAAAAAACAAAAGTTTAAGGAATACATTACTGCTACAGAGAAATAAGTCCCTCCTTATCAGTAATTACATTAAGTATAAATGAACTAAACTCTTCACTCAAAAGACACATTGGTAGAATGGACTAAAAAAAAAAAAAAAAGATCTAATCATATGCTGTCTATAAGAAACTCACTTTAGATCCAAAGACACAGAAAGATTGAAACTAAAAAGATATTCCATAAAAATAGTGACTAAAAATGCTTTGCTATTATTAGATAAAAACACATTTGAAATTTTAAAAAGGTACAAGAAAACAAGAAGGACATCACGCACTAATAAAAAGAAAAAGTTAAATACAGCAAAAGAACACACGCACACACACACACACACACACACACACACACATACACACACAAACACACACACCCTGTAAGAGACCATGAAAATATTAAGTAAAACTTGACAGTTGAATGGAGACATAGAGCTACAATAATATGTGGAGACTGCAATACTCCCCTCTCAGTAATGAATAGAAAACCAGACAGAAAATAGTAATAAAATTCAAAACAACACAATAAACTAACTAGATCTATTTGAGTTTTTCTTTAAATGTTATTGATTCTTTTATTTATTTATTTTTGGTACCATGGATTGAACTCAGGGGCACTGGACCACTGGGCCACATCCCCAGCCCTTTTTTGTATTTTATTAGAGACAGGGTCTCACTGAGTTGCTAAGTGCCTCGCCATTACTGAGGCTGGCTTTGAACTTGCGATCCTCCTGCCTCAGCCTCCCAAGTGCTGGGATTACAGGTGTGCACCACCGCGCCTGTCTATATTGATTCTTTTTAGTTATACATGACAGTAAAATTCATTTTGATATAATTATACAAACATGGAATATATCTTATTCTAATTAGGTTCCCATTCTTTTTAGGTGGGGTGGATACAAGGGTCCCTCAACCACTGAGCCACCTCCCAGCTTTATTTTGTATTTCATTTAGATACAAGGTCTCACTGAGTTGGTTAGCACTTTGCTTTTGCTCTGAATAGACAAAATAATCCCCCCAAAAGAGAATATAGCTGAAAAACTCACACTTCCTAATTTCAAAATTTACTACCAAAGCTAAAATTATCAAAATAGTGTGATACTGACATAAGGACAAACATATAAACCAATGGACTTGAGAGCTCAGAAATAAATCCTTGCATTTGTGGTCAAATGGTCTTTGACAAGGGTACCTAGCTTTGAACTGTCAATCCTCCTGCCTCAGTCTCCCAAGCCACTGGAATTACAGATGTGCACAACCATGCCAGACTGAGGATTTTGGCTGGACATGATGGTGGGATTCACTATTGTGTTTTCATATATGTACATAGAAAATTTATTTCTGATTCATTCCACTATCTTTCCTTTTCCTAGTCCCCTTTTCTTCCCTTTTTCCCCCTTTGTCTAATCTACTGAATATCTATTCCTCCCCCGTCTCCCTTTATTGTGGGTTAGCTGCTACATATCAGAGAAAACGTTAGAACTTTGGCATTTGGGGACTGGTTTATTTCACTTAGCACAATAATTTACAAATCCATCCCTTTACTTGCTAATCTCATAAAGTCATTCTTCTTTATGGTTGAGTAATACTCCGTTGAGTATATATGCAACATTTTATTAATTCAATCATCTGTTGAAGGGTACCTAAGTTGATTCTATAGCTAATCTATTGTGAATTGAGATACTATAAACATTGATGTGGCTTTGTCACTGTAGAATGCTGATTTTAAATCCTTTGGATATATACTGAGGAATGGGGTAACTGGATCAAATGGTGGTTCCATTCCTATTTTCTGAGAAATATCCATTCTGCTTTCCAGTATGTGAACCAACTAGATCTAACAAACATACAGAACACTCTACCAAATAATATAGCATGTACATTTCTATAAAGTGGACATTGGACATTTTCCAGGATAGATGTTATGTTAGGCCACAAATTAAACCTCAGCTTACATAAAAGGATAGATTTCATACAAAGTATCTTCTATGACCACAATAGAATAAAGTGAGAAATTAAAAAAAACAAAGAAAACTGGAAAGTTCATCAATTTGTGGAATTCCACTTTTTCCTCTAAGGTAAGGAAGAGGCAATAATGCCTGTTTGTGCAATTCCTATCCAGTATAGTATTGGAAGTTCTAGCCAGAGCAATGAGGCAGGAAAAACAAGTAAAAGGCATCCATATTGGAAGAAAAGAAATAAGGTGATCTCTGTTCTACATAATGTAACTGTTTATGTAAAGAACCTTAAAGCTTCTACCAAATAAAATAACAACTTTCTTAGAACTAGTAAATTAATTTAGTAAAGTAGCAAGATAAGAAAACTGGGAAACACACAACACTCAGTTGCATTTCTATACAGTAATAATGAACAATCTAAAAAAGAAATTAGGAAAATAATTTTATTTATAATAAAATCAAAAGGAATAAAACATTTACTAATTAATGAGTATAATGAAGTACAATGAAAACTACAAAAAGTTGCTGAAAGAAATAAAAGAACATATAAACAAATGGAAACACATATTCTTGGATTGGAAGATTATATATTGTTAAGATGTCAATACTGTTCAAACTACAGATTCAATCTAATGTTTCTCAAAATACCAATAATATGTTTTGAAGAAATAGAAACACACATCTGAAAATTCATATAGAATATCAAAAGGCTCTGAATAGCCAAAATAATCCCCCCCAAAAAGAGAACATAGCTGGAAAACTCACACTTCACAATTTCAAAATTTGCTGCCAAAGCTGAAAATTCTCAAAATAGTGTGATACTGGGGGGGGGGGGGGGGGGGACATAAAGACAAACATATAGACCAATGGAATAGAGAGCTCAGAAATAAGTCCTTGCATTTGTGGTCAAATGATTTTTGACAAGGTATCTAAGACCACCCAATGTTGAAAGTACAATCCTTTCAACCCATGGTTCTGGGAAACAAGATATCCTCACACAAAAAAGATGCAGCTGGATGCTTTTCTAACACCATATGAAAAAATTAACCTAAAGTTGATCAAAGACCTAGATAGAAGGCTTAAAAGTACAAAAACTTATGAGGGAGAGATACAAGATTATGGAATAGAGGAGGCTGCATTCCGGCCTGCTGTGTGGCATGAAACCAATAAAGCAGACAGGCAGCTTCTCCACAAGGTGAGTAGATTAAAAAAGGGTTGGGGGGACTTTACTGACACCTAAAACTGGACATTCAAGGCAGACCAGGGACACAGGAGATTGAATATAATAAAATAAGGAAAAAATTCCCAGTGGCACAGCCACTACCACAGCCAAAGAAATCTTTAGCAAGAAATATGAAGCAGGAGACATCACAATACCAGATCTTAAATTATACCACAGAGCCATAGTAACAAAAATGGCATGGTATTGGCATCAAAACAGATATGTAGACCAATGGTACAGAATAGAAGACACAGAGACAAACCCACAAAAATACAGTCATCACATACTAGACTAAGGTAAACATACATTGGAGAAAAGATAGCCTCTTCAAAAAATGGGGCTGGGAAAACTGGAAATCCATATATAGCAAAATGAAATTGAATCACTATCTCTCACCCTGCAAAAAAATCATCTCAAAGTAGATCAAAGACTTAAGCACTAGAACAGAGACCCTGCACCTAATAGAAAAAAAAAGTAGGCCCAAATCATCACCATCTTGGCTTAGGAACTGACTTCCTTAACAAGACTCCAAAAGCACAAGAAGTAAAATCAAGAATCAATAAATGGGATGGAATCAAACTAAAAATGTTCTTCACAGCAAAGGAAATAATCAATAACATGAAGAGAGAGCCTACAGAATGGAAGAAAATCTTTATCACATGTACCTCAGATAGAACATTAATCTCCAGTATGTATAAAAAAGTTTAAAAAACTCAATACCAAAAAAAAAAAAAAGCCCACAAAAACCCAATCAATAAATGGGCTAAGGAACTGAACAGACACTTCACAGAAGAAGAAGTACAATTATCAACAAATGTATGAAAAAAATGTTCAACATCTCTAGAAATTAGAGAAATGCAAATCAAAATTACACTGAGATTCCATCTCACTCCAGTCAGAATGGCAATCATCAAGTATACAAGCAACAATAAATGTTGGCAAGGATGTGGGGGAAAAGGTACACTCATACATTGCTGGTGGGACTGAAAATTGGTGCAACCACCATGGAAAGCAATATGGAGATTCCTCAGAAAACTTGGAATGGAACCACCATTTGGCCCATTCATCCCACTCCTAGTTTTATACCCAAAGGACTTAAAATCAGCATACCATAAGTGACATAACCACACCAATGTTTCTAGTAGCTCAATTCACAATAGTTAAACTATGGAACCAATGCAGGTGCCCTTCAACAGATGAATGGATAAAGAAACTGTGGTATATATACTCAATGGAATATTACTCATCCTTAAAGAAGAATGAGATTATGGCATTTGCAGGTAAATGAATGGAACTGGAGATTATCATGCTGAGCGTAATAAACCAATTCCAAAAAACCAAAGGCTGAACGTTTTCTCTGATATGTGGATACTAATTCACAATGGGGGTGAGGGGAGAATAGAGATATTTTGGACAGAGGGAAGTAAAGGGAGGGGAGCGGGCATGGGTGCAGAAATGATAGTAAATAAATCAGATGTTATCACCTTATGTACATATATGATTACATGATTTGTGTAACTCTATATCACATACAACCATTTGTATATGATGAGTCAAAATGTACTCTACTGTCACATATAACTTATTAGAACAAATAAAAATATATTTAAAAAAACTTAGAAGAAAGGGCAGAATTTCCATGACATTATATTTGAAAATTATTTCTTGCATATGGCATCAAAGACACTGGCAACAAAACCAAAAACAAAAAAACTGGATCTCCTGAAAACTTAAAAATTTTGTGCATCTCCAAAATGATGTCAATAGAATAAAAAGGCAATACGTGGAATGGGAGAAAATATTTGTAAATCATATAAGTCATAAGGAAGTGGTATCTAGAATATATGAAGAACTCTTATGACTTAACTACTAGCCAAAGTAACTTGATTCAAAATGTGCAAAGGACTTGAACAAACATTTCTTCAAAGAACACATATAAGTGGCCAATAAGCACATGAAAAGACTCTCAACATCACTATTTATTAGGTAAATACAAATCAAAACTCCAATAAGTTACCATTTTGTACCCACTAAGATGACTACTGTCAACATAACAGAAAACAAGTGCTGGAGAAGATGTGAGGAAATTGGAATCCTCATGTGCTCTTGGTGAGAGAGTAAAATGGTGTCCCTTTCTTGGAAAACATTAAGGCTGTTACCCTCTTCCTCCCACCAAATTCAAAATAGAATTACCATACTGTCTAGAAATTCCACTTTGGTGTATTTGCCACAAAGGAATTGAAAACAAGATCTTGATGAGGTATTTGTTCATAGCAGCACTATTCACACTGCCAAAATGTAGATATAACACAAATGTCTGTCAGTGGATGAATAGATAAAACATATTATTTGTGTGTACATAAAATTATTTAGCCTTAAAAAGAAATGAGATTCTGTCTTCTCTGATACAAGGAAGCTGATTCATAGCAGGGTAGGGAAGGAGAGCATGGGAGGAATAGACAAACTCTAGATAGGGCAAAGGGGTGGGAAAGGAAGGGAGGGCGTATGGGGTTAGAAATGATGGTGGAATGAGATGGACATCATTATCCAAAGTACATGTATGAAGACATGAGTGGTGTGACTATACTTTGTATACAACCAGACATATGAAAAAATGTGCTCTATATGTGTACAATGAATTGAAATGCATTCTGCTTTCATATATAACAAATTAGAATAAAAATACAATTAAAAAGGAATGAAATTCTGATGTATGCTACAATATGAAAAAATCTTTATGATATTATGCTAATTGAAATAATCCAGTAACAAAAAGACAAGTACTGGATGATTCCACTTAGATAAGATCTTAGTCAACATCATAGAGACAAAGTAGAATGGGGTTTTCTTGAGGATGGAAGGAAGGGGGAGTAGGGAATCATTATCTGGTATAGAATTTCAATTCTACAAGATGAAAAGAGTTCTGAATATGAATAATAGTGATGATTGCATAACCTCATAAATATATTTAATACTATACAATTGTACATTTAAAAGTGTTTAAAGGTCAAATCTTATGTGTATTTACCAAAACATTGGAGGGAAAAAAACCTTATAATAAAATAAATATGGATTGAAATATTAACTCGCTTATTAGCTAAATCGGTCTTAAGTTACTTATTCTTCTAAACCTTGATTTTCTCATCTATAAAATAGGGTTGAAATTACCTCTGGGTTTATTATGCTAATTAGAAATATTTTACATTATATGTATAATAGTTCCTACATGTGGAGGATTAATGCTTATTGTTGATAAAAAAAAAAACAAAAAACAAAACCTGAGCACTTCTTATTACTCATTCAGAAAGCACATGCATCTTAAAGAACAAGAGAAGAAAAATAGTATTCATCTACAGAACATCTTGTGATAAATTCACATACATAGTGTGATTCTCTTTTTGCTTGTGAGGCTTTTTTTTTTTTTTTAAGATAGAGTAAATAGGCATTTCTGCAAAGTCACGTAAGAATTGCTCTACCGATTTCTCCCTTATTGAATACCAAGTTAATTGCTGTGAAATAGACTTGGTTTTGCCATCATGTTGGTGTTTGTATAGTGCTGTGTATGGCAGAGTGTTTTATAGCTATTCATTATTGTCCTACAATATCCCTGGGAAGTGGACCACTGCAACCTTCTTGGAGCACTAATTAGAACCTGGCACAGAAAGATCATATAACTTGCTGAAGGACATTCAGTGAAGGCAGTGAGGATGGCAGGGCAAAGGGGACCTAGTTTGCTGGAATGGAAAGATAAGCAAAATGGAAATCCAGATACCTAGGATGTAATCTCAACTCTGCAACTCACTTGGCAACCTGGATAATTCTCAAAATTTCTCTGGACCTCATTTCTTCATGTAAAAAGAAAAATCAGAAAGACTCATGAAGTTCTAGATTCTAGGATTATAACAGCCTAACATTTCCTAAAGGAAAACATAGATCAATAATTTTATCATTAAAATACACATCTTGTCATTTAGAAAGTGAGTCAATAACTTGAAACATGTCCAGTTCAATTCACCAAGGAAGAATGAAATTTGAGTTTGAGTGGAATGAGGCTAGAGGAACCGTATGGAGCTGTTTAACCTTCAAAAGACAGTTTTGTCCAGGAGAAATGGATGTCCAGGGTCAATAAGGTTGACCATTGTGGACTCCTCCACCTAACAACTGTGTGACATAGGCCATGGATATAACCTTTTGAAGCCTGTCTGAGGGTAAACACTATCACATTTAAATGTTTAGATAATCTGCTGTAAAACACATCTTGATATCCAAAAGGCCAATGAACTTGACAGTCACCATCAACTGAATGGGTCCCCTATACTGAACATGTTTGCTTGGTTGAGGAGGCAAACATGAGTTAGATACAGAAGTACTTGCCTTAAAATAACTTTGTATGTAACAGGAAAACTATAACTAATACAGGGCTGAATGTGATAAGAAGCTTACGAGAGATACAATGAGAACATGATATGTATTTGGGATATGTAGGTTGAGGTCAGAAAGGATTATTTGGGCATATCAAATATCCAACTTGAGATTTGAATCTCAGTTGGAAATGTCTATTTTGTGCACAAATATCCTATGTTCCAGAGCACTATAAGCCTTGAAGCATAAGTAGCATTCTAATAGATATAATCTAGGAAGAAGAAATTCTAGTTAAGGATGTAAGTGAAGATGAATGTTTGAAGACAGGACTGTGTCATCAATCCATACAACCAGAGCATCAAATCCTAAAATAGACTGCCTCTCCTTCCTCTCACCTTCTATTCTGCTCTCCATTCTACCATCTTCGACAAGCAAGCACATCCCCAGTTTTTCCCCAGTTTGCATCCAGATGATACTTTATAAATTGTCTTTGTTTTTTGCCCCTTCCTAGTTTTCAAGAGTAGTCTTCTTTCCTCCCAAGCACTCCCTGTCTCTAAACAAATCACTGAAAAATCTAAAAAATAAAAGGTTCCTGCAAGGGCTGGGATGGTGGCTCAGTGGTAGCGCGCTTGCCTAGCATGTATGCAGCCCAGGTTCAATTCTCAGCACCACGTAAAGAATAAATGATGCAATACATTGTGTACAACTAAAACAAATAAATAAATATTTTTTTTAAAAAAGTGTGGAAGTTTGTTTAAAAAAAAAAAAAGGTTCCTGCAATATGACTTTTCTATAAGCTTCCAGAATAATGTCTCCATAGAGAAATCAAATAAATTCAAGGAAATAACAAATCATGAATTGTTCTTTTAAAATAACCTTATTTAGAAGTGCACCTGTGATAAGGATCAAGTTCTTATGTTAAGGCAGGGTCTGTAATAAAATTAGGAGTCTTTGACCTGTGAAAATTCCTCAGAGTGGGCACACAGCCTACCTGGCCTCTGTGGTTCTATGTCAGCTCTGTTTGGTATGTATTAGAAAAGGGTTTTTGTTTGAACTTCTAGGATATTTTCCAACCTATTCTCAGAAGGTAGTCAGTCTCAAGATTTCCCTTTCTTGCCTCAGTCAGGAAAGCCCCTCGCATACATCTGTGCCTGCCTTCAGACAAAGAATGATAACCTGCAATTGCAGCATTGTAATGAGTAGAGATCATTTGGCAATGGGGTTTTAAATAGGGTGCTTTAGAACCCAAAGTGCATTCAGCCTGCTTCTGTCAGCAAAGAATAAGAAAGAAGGCTTTATTATTATAGCAGAAGCAAGTAAATAGACTTTCCTTGCCAGTAATAGTGGTGCATAATATACTAAACATGCCTATTGGAGCTGGAACATAAATTACATGGTCAGTTTTGAACAGCAGACTTTCCCTTGTCATGATTATAGAAGCTAAAAAGCACACATGGGCATCTCATCTTTGGGAAAAAGAAATTAATCCCTTTGTCTTCTACATATTCTTTTGATGCTTTCAATGCCATTTGGCTAAATGACAGGGCATAAGTTGAGTAAATCAAATCAGGACTACTGAATACAAGGAAGAAGTACCAGACTGCTCTAGGTGACCACAATGAGTAGAACTAGGGGTTCAAGGTGGAACAATAGAGTGAAGGATTTCCTGTAAATAAGATCTCTCCAAAGAAGAACTAACTTTCACGTTGAGATGCTTCAGCAGAGGTTGACCGGTCACTTGATCATGGATGTTAAATTGGCCAGTAATCCTAGAAGAGGGATTGGGATCAGAAAGGGTTAGATATCCACTTAAATCCCTTCCTTTTTCACATGTTCCAGTAAATAAATTCAGTTCACATGGAAGAACTTATTCCTATTTATTTAGGGAAATATGCCTATTTTTTCTATACCCCCAAATAGTAATAAAGCTCCCTCATCTATCCATCAGGCAAAAAATCAGGCACTTCAACTGCTCTTGTACTCAAGAGCTTGGAATATCTTTATAATTTATTTAGTTGTTTATTTTTTGGGTGATAATATATATTAGTGAAATTGCTATTTATATATTTATAAAACATAAGGAAATTAAAACATCAAAATAGATATCCTAGCTTAATAAAATTACAACGAAGCCCTGAGGGTAGGATACCAACACAGCAGCACATTGGCCTTAATGTGCCATCTGAGGACTTGGAGAAAGGCAAAGATCCCTCCCCCCACTTCCCCCTTCAGGTTCATTGTGGTTTGATCCTACATTCAGTCCTTTGTGTCCTTCGTCCTAGTTAGGAAAGTGGCTGGGTACAGTGAGTGGAGGTGGGGTAAGGAACAAAGGGAGGTACAGAGAAGAATGGAAAGGGAAAAGGACCCTGGAGGGTAATTTAAGGTGGGCCACTAGGTGGTTAAGCAGAAGCAAGAACTTCTATTAAGAATCTTGAAATCTGATAGGGAGGACAGGGAAGGAGGAGGAAATGGGGAAGACGAGATAGGAAGGGAGAGTGAGAAGAGGTGTAGTCTCTGCTTCCATTACACAGAGGGAGTTACAGGAAATCTGAATTGTAAAGTGTGTTTTGAATGCAACTAAGGATGCTTATTATGTAAGTTCTGTAAAAAATTTACCTGGATTTTAAATTTACCTTTTTTTGAATCCATGTTGTGGTTACCTGTTTGAGGCAGATGGGTCCTTACTTAGGTTTGGTTCAGATGTTGCAAATGATGATAACACACACACACACACACACACACACACACACACACACACACACCAACAGGATATGGAAGGGTTTATTACTTTCACAGTTGAAGTCTGTGTAGGAACAGGGTACTCCTCTCAAGCTTGTATAAAATGGCTTCTGGCAGCAAGGAAAGGCGACTTTCTGTGTTTGTATTTAGTTAGGAGGTAAGGCTGGGAGGAGATTTCCTTCATGGAAGGCACTTCATGGTTTGAATCAAAGGCAGGAGCCCCCAGTCTTTCTCATGTGCTTGTCCAGATGTGAGGCACAAGATTGAGGGATGAGGCTTAAAAGCTGTCATTAGTCAGACATCAAAAAAATGGAGTCACACTCATTATAACTCCTTACAGTGGACATTTACCTACTTTGCTTTTGGTTAATTCCTATTTGAACCTATTATTAGGTTTGGAGAAGACATCATTATGTGGATCTTCTATAGAAAGAAGTAGGGACTTACCTTCCTGAGTCCAGAAGTCGAAAGACCCAGGCTTGATAGATAATCTGAATTAAGTCAAACATAGATAAAATTCTAAGTGATATTTTCTAAAAGAAAGTATAAAAATAGAAAATTATAGACCTCTAATTTTCTATTAAACAAGTACAAAAACCATCTGTATGGAAACCACTGATCACAAGGCATAATTGTAGTCAGTGAGAAAACTTTAGAAGATGAGAGAGAATGCAAGTACATTTGAGAATGCAAAGCACTGGATTAATGAATATCCTGATAAAGGCACATCTAAACATAATCTATATCTTGAAAATGAGATTGAGTTTACAGGTAGTGTGTTTGCAAGAATGACCAGAACCTCCCCTGAAACACTCTGCTCTTTAAGTATAATGTTTTATTGTTAGTTTTTATAGAACATAACCCTTAACCTTAAGGCTACAATTACTGCAAAAATTCTTTATGTATTTGTAACTGAATATTATATTTATTCTCTATATGTTATAGGAAATTGTATTTGTTAGAATGTGTTTGTTGTAGCAAATTGAATTTAGTCATCTAGGTTTCAATGTACATATCACTTCCATGGTGATTTTCTTGTTATAAATGACTGCACTAACTTTAAATTCTAGGTGCACATAAATGCCTTGAGGTTACTCTCTAGTCAAAGAGTATTATGACCTTAGTCTCAGCTTCATTCCTGTATGCCACCTTCAGAAAACTAAGCATGGTGCTAAAAGAATTACTTACAAAGGTAATGAGAAGCTTCTTTCATTCATTAAAGAAAACAGAATTCATTATCCCCTAATTATAAATAGCACAAAGTTAAACTTATCCATGCATATAGATATAATTGTGATAGAATTATCTGAGACTAGTTACCAATACTTCTGACAACTGGCATTTTTCTGTTATTCCTAAGAAAAGAGCCAAATTCAGACCTTTGGGGATAGGAGTTTTTCAAATTGATATTCTGTGGGCTTTTAGTTTATCAAGTGTAAAGGCAAACATCTATTCTTAAATGGATAATGAATATAATCGTGCCGAAGGTTGTCTTGAGAAAGAGTTACCTCTGTAAATTATTGTGTTGCCCAGTGTGGCTGCCTGGTAGAGATAATATCGACTTGGTTTTCCCTTTGAAACCAGGGAATTGCTTCCCACATCTATTTTCTCATCTTCCTGGACATACACTTAGACTACGTTTCCCAGATTCCATTACAGGTAGGTATGGTCATATCAATGAGTTCTAGCTAATGGAAGGTGAAAGAAAGTAATGTTTGGGGCCTAATCCATAAAGCACTCCTAAAGCTGATCCTTTATATTCCCTCATGTTGCTCTGGCTTGATGCAGATGAACAGTCTCCTTGGAAGCCATATTTAGAAGATGAAACATTCTCAAGGTAGAAGAGTCTGGGTCCCTGAATTGCTGCTTAAAGAAGAGTCACTATCCAATCATAAAAATCCACTTTCATGCTTATATGAGTGGGAAATAAATGTCTGGCTTGGCTTGGAGGAGCATGATCTGAGGATTATAGGTACAAGGATGTGTAGTATCTAGTCAAAAATGATGTTTTCTGCTTTGCAATTCTTTTCTGTGTTGTTAAATATATAGCCTAAGATATGATTTGGGGGAATAAGGGAGAAAAATATCTCTAATCTGTTTCAACACTTGGAGTAGATGACAGAATGAGATTTCAAGACCATGGTAGGACCATAGAATTTCATTTGGTTAACAGTCCAAAGTAAGATGCTGTCTATGGCAAACAAAACAAAACATTGTGGAAAATGTTAGGCTTTATATTTTGATTGGTAAATTTAATCCATTTGTATTCATGGCTATTATTGATAAGTAAATACCTTCTCCTGTCATTTTGTTAATCGTTTTCCCAAAGAGACTGATAAATACATAGGGATGGAAACATAGTAAAAGCTATAGCCATATGACTTGGTCCTTCTTTGCTGATTCAAGAAAGATGGCTACTGTAGGCTGGAGAAATTTGGATCTTTGTGCTATGTAGTTATGCATATAGTATAAAATAAAATCTCAGGATATGGTAGCCAAGATGGCTAAACAGAGGTACCCTGTGCATGATTCTGCCACAGAGAAGAACCAGGACAACAAAGGAAAAGCCATATTTAAAGTAGAGTAGAAGAACTCTGGAAATCAGCAAGGAAGTCACTGGAACCCTAAAGAATAAGAAGAGCCAGACAGGCAAAATGGAGTCAAGAACAAAGGTAATAGCAACTGCAATCCCAGCTCCATGGCAGTGTGGTGGGGGAGCAAGGACCCCACATTGACGAGAAAAGGAAATGCAGATCTTAGCAACAGTCTGGCAGTTCTAACTGCAGGAGAATTCTATGGTCCTCCAGTTTTTCAAGCCAGTTTGGGGAGCTGGCTGGTTTAAGAGTGACTGTTCTGCTCCAAAGAAAGAACTCACTTTAGGCCTCCTCTAACCCCCAGAACACTAGCTGCTATAATAGCCAGTGCTAGATGTTATCTTTCCATAGGGGCCAGCAACTGTTCCACCTGCCTCCTGTCTCCCATTAAACTGCCAGAAATCTTGGGCCAGAAAACATCTCACTGGGTGGAAGACATCCACCTGCAGAACCAGTGATTGTTATAGCCACAAATCAAATTCCCACCTGTACTAACCCTATGGAAATTAGGGAAAGTATCCTCTGCAACCCACAACTTTGGCACTGTAACTATTGAGGAAAAGTGGCAGCTTGATCCATATATATATCCATCAGGAGCTGAGAAAGGCTTCAACCACAATCCCACAGCTCCAGGGTACCTGTGGTGCCAATCAGGGCACCACCTGCATTCACCTGGCAGGAACTAGGGAAAGTCTCTTAGGGAAAACAATTAACAAAATAACAGGAGGAGGTATTTGCTTATCAATAATAGCCATGAATATAAGTGGATTCATTTTACCAATTAAAATACAAATATTAATGAAATGCTAACAAATATTGCCCAATGGGGGGAAAAACACCTAAATGTATGCTGTCTACAAGAAACTCAGTTCACAGGTAAAAATACACATCAACTAAAAGTGAAGGACTGGAAAAAGATTATGAAAATGTTAACCAAATGTTAGCAGGAGGAGCTACATCATATTAGATAAAGGAAATTTTAAATTAAAAACATAAAACAATGCAAAAAGGTCATTATATATTGATAATAGAATCACTTCAGCAAGAAAACATAACATATACATATGCGCCAGCAAATGGACCTAACAAACATTTATAGAACATTTCATTCAACAGCAACAAAATATATATTCTTCTCATCAGCACATAGAAAATTCTCCAGATAGATTATATGTTGAAGTAAAATCAACCCTCAATAAATTTAAATGTTTGTTATCATGTCATGTATCTTCTCAGACAAAAATGAAAACTATACAAATGCATGAAAATTAAATAGCAAAAGTAACATGAGTAATTAAAGAAATTTAATAAGAAAGTTTATTAAAACAAATGAAAATGACAATATATCAAAATAGTTGGCATATAGCAAAAGCAGTACTAAGAAAGAACAATACATGTGTATATAAAAAATAAAGATCTAAATTAAACAACCTAATAATGCATTTCAAGGACTTAGAAAAGTAATAACAAACCAAACCTAAAATTAATAGAAAGAAACAAATAATAAAGATCAGAGCATAAAGTTGAACTTTAAAAAGTTCAATGAAACAAAGAGTTGTTGTTTTGAAAGGATAACAAAATTGACAAAACTTTAGGTAGACTATTTAAGACAAAATGATAACAGGCCTAAATAATTAAAATCAGAGATGAAAAATGAGGCATTATACTTGATACCACCAAAACACAAAAGATAAAAAACAATTAAATGTTAACAAATTAGAATACCTAGAGGAAATGTGTAAACTCCTAAACATATACAACATACCAAAATTGAATCAGGAACAAATAGAATATCTAAAACAGACCAGTGAGTAATGAAATTGAAGCAGTTATTAAAAGTCTCTAATAAAAAATTCTAGGACATGAGGGTATTACTGATGAATTCTACAAAACAGTTAAATACCTTATTCTGATTGTTCTGAAACCATTTAAAAGTCGAAGTGGAAAGAACTCTGCAAAACTCTTCATTTGAGACCAGTGTTACCCTGATAGGGATATGCACACACAAGCATGCAAGAAAAAGGAAGAAATTAAACTGTAGATTTGTATCACTGATAAACATAGATATAAACATTCTCAATAAAATACTAGCAACCAAATTCAGGAGCACATCCAAAGATCCTATACGGTGATCAACGGGACTTACCCTAAGGAAACAAGAACTGTTTAAAATAGGCAAATCAATAAACATGAAGCAATGCTTTAACAAAACAAAGGAAAAAACCCATGTGATCATTTCGATAAATGCAGAAACAAATTTTGGTAAGAATCAATATTCTTTCATGATAAAATTCCTAAAAATTAAGTATAGATGGAACAGATCTTAAAATACTAAAGGATATATATGAAAATCCCACAACTAATATCATGCTAAATGAGGAAAATAGGAAAGTGGTCCTCTAAGATAGGGGACAAGACAAGGATATACACTTTCACCACTCTTATTTAACATAGCACTGAAAGTCTTAGAAACAGCAATTAAGCAAGAGAAAGAAATAAAGGGCATCCAAATTGGAAAGGAAGAAGTTAAATTATCCACTCTTGTGTATGACATGATTATACACATAGAAAACTCTAAAACTCTATCAAAAAGCTCTTAGAATTGAAAAATAAATTTAGTTAAGCTGCAGAAATATTCAAAATAAAAAGTAAAATTTTTTGCACCAATAATGAACTTTCTGAAAAAGAAATTTAGACAGCAATCTCATTTGCAATAGGCATTTAATATAAAATATTTAGTAATAAATTTAACCAAGGAAATGAAAGATCTCTACAGTGAAAATTATAGCACACTCAGCCAGCTTTTCATTTCTGTGGCTAAAATACCTGACAAGAACAACTTAGAGGAGGAAAGCTTTGTTTTGGACCATAGTTTCAAAGGTTTGAGTCCATGGTCAGCTGGCTCCATTTCTTTGAGATGAGGCAAAGCCTTGTGGCAGAAGGGTACCGTTAGAGGAAAGATTATGGCTGTGGGGAGAGGAAAGGAGGGAGGGGGGCGGGCAGGAGAAGCATGCCAGGGACAAGATAAACCTTTCCAGGGCGTGCTCCCAGTGAACTCCTTCCTCCTCCAACTAGGTCTTACCTCCCAATAGTCCTTCACCCTGTCAGTAGGCCAAAGCAAGGAAAAGGTGACTAATGTAGTCTGTTATAATTTTCACTGTAGAGATCTTTCACTTCCTTTGTTAAATTTATTACTAAATATCTTCTCATTTGTATCTATTGCAAATGGGATTGCTTTCTAAATTTCTTTTCCAAAAAGTTCACTATTGGTGTGTAAAATTCCAGTTTTATGTTTCTTTCCTGAAACCTTGCTGAATTCTTTTATCAGTCCGTCAAGTGGGTTAATCCACTGGTCAAATGGATTAATCCACTGGTGATGTTTGAGCTCTCATGATCCAATCATTACTGAAAAGCCCTATCTCTGAACCTTGCTGCATTGGAGACCATATTTTCAGTACATAAACTTTGGGGGAAATTTCAAGTTCAAACTATAATGGGGAGAAATAAAAATTAAGGGCATAAAAAACATCCAATAAAATAGCAGAAAACTTCTCTAATCTTTGAAAAGATATGGATAACTATGTACAGGAGGCTTATAGAACCCCAAATAGAAATGACCAGAAAATGTTCTCACCATGACATATTATAGTCAAACTGTCAAAAATACAGGATGAAGAAAGAATGCAAAATCTTCAAGAAAAAAAAAAAATACCATCTCACATTTTAGTATAACCCCATTACACTAAACAGGATTTCTCAGCAGAAATCATAAAGGCCAGTAGGACCTAAAATGATGTATTTTCAGTCCTGAAAGAAAATACCAACCAAGATTACTACCCCAGCAAGTCTATGCTTCAGAAATGAAGGGATAGGGGGAGGAGCTTCCATGGTAAATAAAAACATAAGAAATTCATAACTACCAAACCAGCCTGACAAAAGCAGATTAAAGGAGTCCTATGTCCAAAGGGGGAAGAAAGTAACTATTATAATTATAGCATGTGAGAGTGTAAATTGCATCAGAAGAGTAGATACACAAAAGAAATAGAAAATAATCAAACATCATCAATATGAGGAACTATTAAACCACAAATATGACTAAATGATGAAGAACAAAGAATATTCAAAACAACTAAAATAAAATTAACAAAATAAAAGGAATAAATCCTTATCTTTCAATAATCTCGGTGGTAAATGGAGTAAATTATCTTATTAAAAAATACAGATTGGCTGAATGGATTAAAGAAAAAAATAAAATCCAAAACCAAAAAATAAGACCCAACAATGTTAACTATAAGAAACTCTCTTCACCAGTAAATCTTTAGACTGAAAGTGAAAAGACGAAAAATGAAATTACAAGCAAGTGGAATCCTAAAGTGAGCTGAATTAGCTATACTTATATCAGAAAAAAATAGATTTTAAGACAAAAACAGTAAGATGAGAGAATGAAGTTCTTATATGATGATCTAGGCATAATTCCTCAAGAAGATGTAATGATTTTAAATTGGTCTGCACCTAATGTCAGAACATCCAATTTTATAAAATAAACACCAATTGGACCTAAAGAGAGCTCTCATACAATCAGAGTGGGGGATTTCAACTCCCAACTCTCATCGATGGATAGATTTATCCAGACAAAAACATTCAAAAGAAACATCAGAGTGACATCAGAGTGATAGATCAAATGGATGATCAAATGGATTTAAAAGACATTTTCAGGACATTCCATTCAACAGCTATATAATACACATTCATTACTGCATAGAATATTCTCTAGAATAGAGCAAATATTAGGCTACAAAGACTTAACAAATTTTAAAAAATTGAAATCATATACTTAACCTTTTCTGATCACAATGGAATTAAATTAGAAGCCTATTGAACAGAAACTTAAGAAATTATATGAATACATGGAGTCTAAAAACAGCAAAAGATCTTTGAAGAGGTAAACAAACAAATTGATAAGCTTTTAGCTAGACCAAAACAAACAAACCAAAACAAAATCAAAATCAGAAATGAAAAAGGAGACATTACAATTGTTACCTCAGTAATTCAGTAGATTGTTAGGAAGTATTTGGAAAAACTATATATCAAAAATAGGAAAACCTGAAATGAATGGACAAATTCTGGACACATATGACTTACCAACATTAAGCTAAGAAGATATTAATAAACCAGTAACAAGTAATGAGGTTGAATTAGTAACAAAAGTCCTCCCAGAAAAGAAAAGCCCAGGAATGGAAGGCTTCACTGCTGTATTTTACCAAACTTTTAAAGTACTAACATTAATGATTCTCAAAATAGTCAACAGAATTGAAACAGAGGTATCCTCTGTACTCATTCTATGAGGCCATTAATTATCCCCTGTTAAACCTAACAAAGACAGACAGATAGACAGACAGACACACACACACACAATGGACTAATATTTGATGAAAATAGATGTGAAAATCCTCAACAAAATTATAGCTACTCAAACTCAACAGCACATCAAAAAGATTATACACCACGATCAAGTTGCTTTCATTGAAGGGACAGAAGGATGATTCAACACATGGATCAATGAACGTAAAATATCATGTTAATAGAATGAAAGGTCAAAATCATATGATCATCTTAATAGACATACAAAAAAAGCATTCGACAAAATTCAACATCCCCCCATGATAAAATCCCTGAATTAACTAGAGAAGGATCATATGTCAATGCAACAAAGGCTACATATAACACACATTGGAGGCATCATATTGAACAGGGATAAACAAAGCATTTCCTCTAAGATGAACAAGACAAGGGTGTCAACTTTAATTACTCTTATTCAAGACAGTACTAGCAGTTTTAGGCAGAACAATTAGGCAAGAGAAAGAAATAAAATTGCAAATAGGAAAGGAGGAAGTCAAATTATCCCTGCTTGCAGATGATATGATTCTATACATAGATTTAAAAAAAAAAAAGATTCCAGCAAAAGACTACTAGAACTGTAAAAAAAAAATCAGTAAAGTATTAGGATACAAAATCAACATACAAAAATCAGTAGCTTTTCTATACAGCAATAACAAGTTTTTTGAGAAAGGGTGAAAGCAATCCCACTCAATAACCACACACTCACAAAAAGATATTTCTTAGGAATCAACTTAGCCAAAGAAGTTAAAGAACTCTACAATGAAAATAACAAAACACTGATGAAAGAAATTGAAGAACATATTAAAAATGAAAAAAGCTACTGTGTTCATGGATAGGAAAAATTAATAATAAAATCTCCACAACACTCTACATATTCAAGCACCATCAAAATACCAATTACATTTACAGAACTAGAAAAATCAATCAAAAATTCATATGGAAATGTGAAAGACCTCAAATAACCATAAAAATCCTGAGCTGAAATAGCAGAGTTGGAGGCATTGCAACATCGAATTTCAAAACATATTACAGAGCCATAGTAACCAAAACAGCATTGTATCAGCATAAAAACAGACACAGACTAATAGAACAGAATAGAGAACCCAGAAATAAGCCCACACAGCCACCAGATAATTGACAAAAGTGCCAAAAACATAGATAAAAGAAAGGGCAGCCTCTTCAACAAATGGTTCTGGATACCCACATGGCAGAAGATTGAAACGTGACCCTGGTCTCTCACTTTATACAAAAATCAGCTCAAAATAGAACAGAAACCTTAATGTAAGACCTGCAAAGACAAAAAATAATCTTGTTGAGGATATGGAGAAAGGTGCACTCTTATACACTGTTAGTGGGAATGTAAACTATGAAAAACAGTATGAAGGTTCCTCAAAAAATGAAAAATAGAACTTCCATATGATACAGCTACCCCATTCCTGAGTATTTATCCAAAGAAAATTAAGTCTGCATACAAAACAAGTACCAGTATGCCTGTGATTCTTGTGTCACTATTCATAACAGCTAAGATATGGAATCAGGCTAGATGACCATGAGCAGATGAATAGGTAAAGAAAATATGGTATCTACACGATGGAGTATTACTAAGCCATACAGAAGAAATCCTATTGTTGCAGCAAAATAGGTGGAACTGAAGGGCTTCATATTAAATAAGCCAGACACAATCAAGTAACACACGCTCTGTCTCATATGAGGAAACTCAAAAGTCAAACTGAAAGTAGAATAATGATTACTAGGTACTTCGAAGGATTTCCCTCCCACCCACAATTATGGGGGAAAAGTAGTTGCATATAACCAACACATGCTGTATCCATGTATGGAAATATCACCCTAAATTCCATGAACATGTACAATATTAAAAAGCTGAACACACATATAAATACAAATAATATAATTAAAATGGACTAAAGAACTAAATAGATACTTCTTCATAGACATACAAATGTCTAACAAGTTTATGAAAAGATGTTCAATGTCACTATTCATCAGGGAAATACAAATCAAAACCATGAAGAGATATCATCTCACTTCACAATGTCTGGCATCAAAACAACATCAACAACAATAACAACATGCTGGCAAAGAGGTGGGGAAATAAAAACTCTTCTATAATGTTGGTGGAGTGGTGGGGGTACAGTCATTATGGAAAACAGTATGGAGATTACTCAAAACACTAAAAGTAGAACTACTATATGATCCAATAATTTCATTACTGGGTATATATTCAAAGGAGATGAAATCATTTTACCAAAAATATATGTGAACTTCCATGTTTATTGTAGCACTATACGTAGTCTGAAATATGGAATCAACTAGATGTACATCAGTGGGATAAGTGGATGAAAAAATGGTATAAATACACACTGAAATGTTAGTCATCTATAAAAAATAATGAACTTGCTGCACGCGGTGGTACATGCCTGTAATCCCAGTGGCTCAGGAGGCTGAGGCAGAAGGATCATGAGTTCAAAGCCAGCCTCAGCAAAACCAAGGTGCTAAGCAACTCAGTGAGACCCTGTCTCTGCATAAAATACAGAATAAGGCTGGGAATTTGGCTCAGTGGTCAAGTTCCCCTGAATTCAATCCCCAGTATCTCCCCAAAAGAGAATAAAATCCTGTCATTTGTAGCAACATAAATGGAACTGGAGGTCATTATATTAAGTGTAAAGAGCCAGCAACAGAAAGACAAATAACATATGTTCTCCCTCATTTGGGAAAACTAAAATGTTGATCTTACAGAAGAATGAAATGGATGGAATAGTGATTGGGAAGGGCCGAGGGGAGGTGGGCAGAGGCAAATCAATAAAGAGAGCCAAAACACAGTCAGAAAGGAAGAATTAGTTTGGGTTTTGCTATAGAACAATAGGGTAACAGTTGATTAAATCAATCTATGATACATTCCAAAATTATTAGAAGAGTATGAAATTCCTAACACATAAAGATAATTAATGTTTAAAGAGAAGGAAATCTTTATGAATTTTATTTGATTATTATACATTGTATACATGTATCAAATTACCACAATGTACCCCATAAGGATATACAAATAAACAAAAATAACATTTCAAAGTACATGCTGCTATGCCAATTCTGAATCACCATAACTGCAGACCTCTGACCACTTGGCAGGTCAACCAAGATGTATCATTGCAATGGAGATAGCCTTATTAATAAGCCACATTCTAACATTATAACTTCAAAAGCACCAACAAGGTATGAATTGGAAGTGACTTACTAAGAAATACTAAAAAGAGAACATCTTTTTTTTTTTTTTTTTTTTACCCCAGAGGATTAATAGAGGTCATACAGGAATGTGTCTTGCCACTAGTCCTTTTCCATACCACTAGAAGGAACTGAGAAGAGAATATCCAAGAAATGTGGGTGTTTCTAGAGCAGAGAGATTGGTGCCTTGCTTCTCTTATGAAATATCTGAGGGTTTTTTGTTTGTTTGTTTTTAGAACTGAAGTCAGCCTCTATGCTCCATATCACTGCCTTGGTGATGACAGAGATCAATGGAGATGGTGACAGGTGTATCTTGGCATCAGATGGGCCTAGGACAAGCATCTTAAATTTTCTTCCTATTAACAAGTTACTTAAAGTCCATTGTACTCAACCTAAGTGCCTGCTTAGGGATTTCCTTGCTATTGCCCAGGGAAGAACACACAAGTATACTACCCAAGCTAGGGACAGAAGAGGACTATGGGGGCAATTTACTAAAGATTGCCAATTGAGTGAGTGCTAAATGAACACCTCCAATCAGTCCAGTCTCCGCCTCTGGAGCAAGCACTGGGCATTCCTAGGTGGAAAATCTGTTTCACCAGGGCATCAACACTCAAGGAGAGACAAGACCAAGGAACAAATCAAGTCCTCTCCATTATCATCATTGGGGTGTTACAAAGCTCTTTGGGAATCTAGATAGAGGTTAGAAGGCAGCGTGGGCTGGAAGGCGTCTCTGTGGGGGTGGGGGGTGGGGGGTGGGGGGGCAGTGGCACCAGTTGGAACTAAATCAAACTGGAAATAACAGTTATTAAATCAGTTTTTAAAAAAACCCTAAGAGTGTTTTAATGTTTTTGGGCTATTAAAGAAATGGGATAGGACAGGTACTTTCTTTTTAGCATTAAGGCTTTGTGATGCAAGGGAAGCTCCTGTTAAAATGCAAAGAGTAGAGTTTGATTTTTCAAAATATGTATTTTTAAAATAAGGGAATTTTCTAGAAGTTCTGGTTAAAGCTGGACTATAAGTGAGAGAGGAGTGTGTGTATCAGAGTAAAGGTAGGCAGAAAGTAAGGTACACAGAAGAGAAATTTCTCAAAACCAGCCTATAAAAATCGTCCACCTCTGGGATGGAAAGGCAAATGAGGAAGCCAATATTTATCTCCTTCACTTCCTTCCTTTCCCTACTTTCTTCCCCTCACCTCTCCCCTTTTTATTTCCCATAAGAAATACAACCCAAGGCCTGCATTCCAATAATTGAACTAGATTTCCTCTCTTTTTTTTTTTTTTTTAAACTTTTCCTTCGGGTGAACTTCAACCTCTCAGAGTGCTTGCAATCTCCTTTGTGGTTTTATCCTCAAGATCACTACTGACATCTCATTCATCTCCCAATGAATCTGACAAAGCTACGAAAACTCCACATATTAATTTCCCCATTTAGGAACTCCATCAGAAGAAAACACACCATTCCTCAGTATGGATCAAATTCTTATTAAGCAATCCTGAGATGTCACTGCTAGGAAACATAACTGGCAGTGCCAGTATTGAAATTCTTAGGTATCGAAATTCTTCCAGGTTTGAAGTTCTTCCAGGAACTTCAGAATCATTTCATGGAAACCTCAGCAGGGGTGGAGGGGGAAAGGGCTCCTCCTAGGCTCTCCTCCTAAATAAATGACTAGGAAAGATGCAGAGGCAATGTCAGTTATAAAAAGAAGTGTGGGGTCTGACAGCATGACAGACAGGGAGAGGAGACTCTACCCAGAGGGCAACAATTCTTTCTGTCCCCTAAGGTTCATCTTAGATGCCATCATGAAGTTATCCTGAGTTTGCATTTAAATATCTCCTAATTGGAATTCCTTTCTGCTAGACACCTTAGAACTTCTAGCATATTAATAGGTTACTCCTTAACATCTTTTTTTAAAAATGCTGAGATGCTTAAAATTGATTGGAAATCTCTCAGTGAGGGAAAAGGAAATTTTAAATATATAGTTTTTCTTAATCTCAAATTTATTTGACCTCAGAATCTATAGACTCCTGGAACTATTACTAATCTCTTATGAAAGGACAATGCTCTAAGGCATATAGCTTGGAAAATATCGATAAATATAAAACTCCAAAGGGAAAGAATACAACCCAAAGCTTGATTACAGCATTTCCTAAGAAATGTTTCTTGGAATTGTATTCAGGCACAGTAATCCTGTGCAAAATTGACTTACATTGGTTTTGGTTACAATGCTCTCATTAGAATTTATTTTGACTGTTTGTCCCTCTAAAGTATGGATTTATGAACTCTTATGGATTAATCTGTATCTCTTTATTTTGTTATCTTGACTTTGCATCATAGGTATATCAGTTAACCACAGGAAAAATTTTCCATGTGATTCTTCCCTCAATTATACCTTTAACACAGTAGGTGCTCAATAAATGTTTGTGGAATTTAAAGAACAAGTGATAATATGAAATCCACAGTTGGCAACAAAAGATGGTAGAAGAGAAATTGGATTCCTCTATCTCCCCTGATGATAGGTACCTGGTAGTCAACAGAACACTGCCATTCATGACTGTGCCCAAGTTTTTAGAAGCCACAATGTGGTCTGTCACTTCCTCTGAGGCATGCATTCTACACATATCTGGTGGAAAAAAGCAAAACCCTTTGATGGATATTAAATGATGTCCAAAGGCTAAAATCAAGCTTCTGGGATGTTGTCCATGGCTTGCCTAGCATGCAGGGTTCTTGCTTTGAGTACTGGCAGCAATTTCTCCTCTGTGGAGATAATTGATCCTTAGCCCAGTGAGCAGATGTTACTAGAAGAATGATATGTATGGCAAAGGGGTGCCCCAGGCCCTTGATAATTTCCATGGTGGTTTCTACAGGAAGCTAAAGAAGCTGGCACCAGTGGGCAGCCATTGTCTTCCTGCCAGAATCATCCTTGAGCTGAGAAAGCTACCCTGCCTAACATCACACTTCTGAAAGTAAACTCTATTACTTCACCCTGATATGATTTTGTCACTTCACACTTCAAATCATGACTGTGAAAGCAGTAAAGAACAGTTAGCCTGGTTGGTGCTTAATTTGTCCAGTAGACAAAATTGTTCCAGGAATCCCAACTCCTGGTGTTTTTAACTATCAAGTTGTTGTGAAGAGAAGGCAAGTACTGATCAATTCATTCACAAATGCTTCCTTTACTCATTCAGCAAATGTCTGCAGTGTCCCAGATGTTTCTAAGCTGATTTGCAAACCTTGGATATATAAAGACCCTCAAAAAGTGTTTGCACTTCCCCTCTGGGAGTTTTATGTTTCTAATGGCCACTTTCTCTACCATTTCTTAACATCCAATTCGTTATCCCTACTGACATCATATCTCAGCTTCTACTTTTCTTCTGTTTGTGTGTCAGTCAGAGTTCTCAGAGAAACAGAACCAAGAAAATGTGTGTGTTTTATATAAATAAAGAGATTTATTTGGGGGGATTGGATCATGTAATTATGGGCGCTGGTAAGTCTGAAATCTGTAGGGTGACAAGCAGGCCAAAAAACTCAGGCCAGAGTTGATTATGAAGTCTTGAATCTGAAATTTGTAGAGCAGCCAGGAAAGCTGAAAACTCCAAGTTCTATGCTACTGTCTTGAAGCAGAATTCTTTCCCCTCCTGGTAATCAATTTCTTCCCTTAAGGCTTTCAATTGATTGGATAAAGTGCACCTGCATTATTGAGGGAAACTTTGCTTAAAGTCAATTGATTATAGATGCTAATCACGACTATAAAACACCTCCACAGCAACATTTAGACTAATGTTTGACCAAACTGGACACCACATCCTAGCCAAGTAAACACATACAATTTAGCCATCACACTTTAATATTCTGGATTTTGTTTCACTTGCCCATGGTCTTAATTAAGGATATGACTTTTGGGTCCTATACCCTGGTTCCACATCTTTGAGCTACCACCTTACTTCATGTTGGGAGTGGAGAGAGATTTGAAGCTGTTAATGTATATCTGAAAACGTTACTGGAATAGGAGGAGGGATTAGTTCCACCTGTTAGAAGCTGAAGAGATTCATGAAGGTGAAATGCTGTATCTTTTGATGAATATAATGATTTCAAGTGGAGAAATGACAAGAAAGCATTCTGGGCATAGGAAGCTGCAGGAATAAAAGTATGGATGGAATACCATGAAGTCTAGTCCCTTATCTCTCTAGAAGAAAGAGGATCAAGTAAAGTGGCCAGAAAGGTGGGAACAAGAAATGCAAACCATCTGAGAAGGGCTATCGATGCCATAACTAGTGGGCATTGTGTTATCATAAAGGCAAGAAAAAGACCAAGAGCTTGTACAAGATAGTAACAAATTATAAAGGCCTCCTAAGCACAAATGTGAGAAGTTATAGGGTGTTGGTTTCAGAAAGAATGTAGTAAAGAGGAAACAGACATGCTTGCCACGAGGCTGCTCTGATTTTCCTGGGACAAAACTCACTATCACATGATCATGATCAGACATTAGGCTCAGCTAGCACCTGTCACAGGAACCCAGTTCTCCATCAGGAGGCCAAAGGCAGCACACCTAATTTGTAACTTGTCACCTACTGGGGTTTGTAGACTCACCTGATCCACACATTAATTAATGTACTGCACAAATGCCTGGTGATTTTTATGGTTGGTGTAACCTCTGTGACTGCCCAGGGGATGAGTTTGACTTTGTGAGTTGCCCCTGACTCACCCACCCTGTGAAACCTCATGCTAATCAACTTGGCTTGTAGAAATGAAGGTGACTTTTTCTTTTCAATTAAAAAAAAAAAAAAGGTCTTTATTTTATTCACTGACTTAGTGCTGATGCAGCCTAGGTTGAAATTAATTGTAACTTTCTCAGATACATGTGGTTATACAACTCAAGCAAATATTAAAAACCTTTCTCAAGATGAAGTAATCCCTGGAGGCTAGAATCAATGTTAATGCCAAGAGAGATTTAATGTTGCCTACTTAAGGTGTTACCATAGAACATTTCTGATAATGTGAGCTTCAGGAAAATAGCCCTGGGGGCCAGGTACATGGGAAGCAGTGTACCTGGGTAAAGAAGGGTTGGTCATTTTTGTCTAAACTGTTCTTTTGTGCTGATTATCCAGATTATGGACTAGCCACCTTGTTCATAAACTTCTGAAATTATGAAGAGATTGATTTGCTGAGATGCTTCCAGATACAAATCATTTCTCAACTTTCTCCAAAAGACCTCAAAGTAGAAGAATTGTTATTTTGCTTCCACCCAACAGAATCGATCAATAAATCAATCTCTCACTCTCTTTTACCACTTGCTTTTGGCAGTAAGGAGAACATTTTTAAAACAAATGATTACTTCCCAATCTGCAAAGCATTCTGTATGATCACCACAGTGTTCCTGATGGCTATGATATGTAATTCAATTGGAAAACACACATCTTTAAAATGCATTTCAAGAAAGTGAGCTGTAAAATCAAGACCCATCTGCAAGTCTTCTGACTGCAAAGTCCACCTATTGCCATGCAATTTCCCCATGGAAATTACCTAAAAGAAAGGTAATATTCCTAAAGAAAATGGAGTTATTGAAATTATTCTAAACCATGGCTCCTTTTCAATTCCCCAAGAAACACAATGGGTGCTAAACCTAGTTTCAAAAAGATAAAGAGGAAGCAATGAGATCAAGTCAGTGCAAGTCACAGAAAATTTTTGGAAGAGAAACTTTTTTCTTTTTCTTTCTTTTCTTTCAGTACTGGGGCTTGAATCCAGTGGTGGTTAACCACTGAGCAACATCCCCATCCCTTGTTATATTTTTATTTAGAGAGATGGTCTCCCACTAAGCTGCTGAGGCTGGCTTCAAACTCACCATCCTCCTGCCTCATCCACCTGAGCCATTAGGATTACAAGCATGTACCACCACATTTGGTAAGAGGAATATCTTTCTATATGCTTAATTTCCTACTAAATAGCACCACAGAATCCTCCCTAACCCTCCGATCTCCACTCTCTGTGATGGAATTCACCTCCAGCTCTGCCAACTGACTTCTCTAGGAGAGTCTCATAGGTGATTTGCTGAATGCAGAGTTGCCTACAGAGGATATTTCACATCAAAAAAGTACCTTTTAACTTGGCATTTCCAAACTTCAGTTTGTCCTCCTTGCTCCTTTTTGTGGAAAGGCAAGGACTTATAAATACCAATCTCACTACCTGAGGACAATTTCAATTAGCCAATTAAATATAGCCAAGTTTTCTTTTCTCAAAATTATTTCTTGTAATGGTTTACAAACATTGCCTCTACTATGTACCTATCTGGGTTTAGTTTATAGAAATTACCTTTCTATAAATTATACTTCATGGGAAATGCAGAAAGTGATCTAATCTGTTAGTGATACTTTCTATTAGCTTTCAATTTCGTTTTTTTTTTTTAATTCAAGGATTTATTTTCCCCCCAGAACCTCTATCTCTTTATTGAAGTAATCTTTTGCTTCCTGCATTTGCTTATGTAGCTCTTTATCCAAATGATCTTTTACTGTCTGTATTTGCTCTCTTATATCATCCTTTAATTCACAGAACATTTTAATCATGTACATTCTGAACTCCTTTTCTGTCATTTCTTCTGTTGTGCCGGCCATGGACTCTAATAATGTAGCATCTTGGTTTGTTTGGGGCACTTTCTTTCCTTGTTTTTTCATGTTGTTCGTGTGTCTTCCCTTCTAACACTGCAGATCCAAGGTGTTACAGTTTTTACCCTATAGGCTTATAGTGTCCCTAAAGGTTTCCAATGCCTCTCCTTTATATTGCTTCTAAGCCCCTTGCTGGTGTTCCAAACTGGGAGTTGCCCCAACTAAAGCAGTCATGAAATTCAGCTGGAAAAATAAGAGATCCAGAAGAGCTAAAGCAATCCTTAGCAAGAAGAGTGAAGCAGGTAGCATCACTGTACCAGAATTTAACCTATACTACAGAGTAATAGTAACAAAAATGGCATGGTATTGACACCAAAATAGACTTATAGACCAATAGTACAGAACAGAGGACACAGAGACAAACCCACATAAATACAGTTATCTCATATTAGACAAAGGCACCAAAAACACAAATTGGAGAAAGAATAGCCTCTTCAAAAATGGTGCTGGGACAACTGGAAATCCATATGCAACAAAATGAAATTAAACCCCTATCTCTCACCATGCACAAAACTCAACTCAAAGTGGATCAAGGACTTAGGAATTAAACTAGAAACCCTGCACCTAATACAAGAAAAAGTAGGCCCAAATCTTTATCATGTGGGATTAGGCCCTGACTCCTTAATAAGACTCCTATAGCACAAGTAATAAAATCAAGAATCAACAAATGAGATGGATTCAAACTAAAAAACTGCTCCTCAGCAGAATAAACAATCAGTGAGGTGAATAGAGAACCTACAGAATGGGAGCAAAATTTTATCACCTGCACATCAGATAGAGCACTAATCTCTAGAATATATAAAGAACTAAAAAATCTAACACACACACACACACACACACATACACACAAATATACAAAAATAACCCAATCAATAAACGGGCCAAGGAACTGAACAGACGCTTCTCAAAAGATATACAATCAATCAACAAATATATGAAAAAATTTTCAACATCTCTAGAAATTAGAGAATTGCCAATCAAAAACTACTCTAAGATTTCATCTCACTCCATTTGGAATGGCAGCTATTAAGAATACTAACAACAATAAGTGTTGGTGAGGATGTGGGGAGAAAGGCACACTCATAATTGCTGGTGGCACAGTAAATAGGTGCAACCAATATGGAAGGCAGTATGGAGATTCCTTGGAAAACTGGGAATGGAACCACCATTTGACCCAGCTATCCCACTCCTTGGTCTATACACAAAGGACTTAAAAACAGCTTACTACAGGGACACAGCCACATCAATGTTTATAGCAGCACAATTCACAATAGCTAAACTGTGCCCTTCAGTAGATGAATGGATAAAGAAAATGTGGCATATATGCACAATGGAATATTACTCAGCATTAAAAGAGAATAAAATTATGGCATTTGCAGGAGTGGAGTTGGAGAATATTATGCTAAGTGAAGTAAGCCAATCCCCAAAACCCAAATGCTGAATGTTTTCTCTGATATGAGGCTGCTGATCCATAATGGGGATGGGGGGGTTAGCATGGGAAGAATGGAGGGACGTTAGATAGGGCAAAGGTGAGGGATGTGAAGGGAGACTGCAGGGGGGGTGGGTAGAAAAGATGGTGAAATGAGATGGACATCATTACCCTAAGTACATGTATGAAGACATGGATAGTGTAACTTTACTTTGTGTACAACCAGAGACATGAAAACTTGTGCTCTGTATGTATAGTATTAATTGAAATGTATTCTTCTGTCATATATAACAAGTTAGAATAAATAAAACAAAGCTTAAACGAGAGATGGGCCTCAGGTAAGTAAGTGCTTAACAAATGATAGCTATAATGGTCATTGTTACTATTATTAAAATTAGTGGAACACATAACTTTCTCCTTCACTAGATTGCATATCCCCTATAATCAGAGATTGTTTCCTGGACACTTTAGCACACCACAGAACAAGTCAATCTCACAATAAATGCCTGGCAAATTGAATTGAATTTTCCTTTCAAGATTGCTCTGAGGATAAAGCATCTGAAATACTGAAGAGCCCCCATGCTACAACAATGTGCAAGCTTTTGCTCTGCAGTCAGATCTTAATTATCCATGTGTAGAGTCTCCAATTCTTGAATTAGCTACAGCACATGTTTAATCCCCTGTCACCAAAATGCTTCTGGGACTTTGCCCTGAATTGGGATCAGTTGGGAAAGGAAAAGCAATTTTAGTAATTAGCCATGCAGAACATGATCAAAAAGGTTAATTTTCTACTCCCCAAAGCACACAATGCAGACAGAAATGATTTTTAGATTCTCCACCCATTTGTCCCCTTGCATTAGTATGAATGATTAAGGGTTTCCTATAAAAATCACATTTATTGTTTAATCAATGAAAATGCTAGAAGTTGTAGGATCATAATTAATTTTGGTTTTTGTTTTCCAATTTTGTTGATGTGTATTTTTCAATTTAAAAAAATGAGAATGTTCTCTTTGTATAACAAGAAAGTTCCATCCTTCCCTCTACTGTTAATAATTGTGTTAGAATAAATTTCACGGTGTTCACAAAACTCCAGAATAAATTAATTAACATTAAACCAGTGTTTAACCTTGGTTAAGTTACTTAGAGTCCCAGAATCTCTATTTTATCATCTGCAAAGTGGAAATAAAACAATTAACTTAAAAAGCTGGTGTGAGGGCTGGGGCTGTAGCTCAGTGGCTAGCCCGTGTGAGGCACTGGGTTTGATCCTTAGCACCACATAAAAATAAATAAAATAAAGGCATTCTCTCCATCTACAACTACGAAAAAATTTTTTTAAAAAGCTGGCATGAGAAATAGCATATTACCTAGCATGAAGTTCATGCTCTGTGTTTTAATTTTCTTTTTTAAAAGGCTGAGTATCTGTGAAGAAAACACACCTCCACAGAGAAGACCCATGCAAACCAGCCACAAAGGTGAGGATGAAAATCATCATATGATGTATTTTAAACTGTAGGATTGCACACAGGCTTTTCGTGAAGTGCTTTTTTAAAGGTTGTCTTTGGTATACGATGTATGTGATCCAGGGTTATTGTTAAAGATTCTCATTCTTTATCTGGATAAAGAATTCTCGAGGCAATCGCCAGAAGGAAAAAAGGCTTTTCCCATGCCTGCTCAGCCCACCCTTTCTTTCTGGACGAGACTAGAAAGTCCTCCCAACCTGATAGATTTAAAGTGTTGTGGAGAACAACAATTTTACCTGGATGAAGACTAATAAGAAAATAGAGACTGGGATTGAAGAAACTGAATTGAAGAAATTGCTTTATATACTTCAAGATAGCTAAAGCAGTCAACAGAAGCAAACCAGGAAATTTCTAAGAGACTAATAGCTTCCAAAGATAATAATAGTAATTATGATTGATATCTGGCCTGAACATCCATATGCTGTGTGCATGGATTAATTGTTTGAAACTCTAATCCCAATATGGTGATATTAGAATATAGGGTCTTCTGGAGGTAATTAATTAGGTTGTGAGGGCTGAGCTCTCATGAATGGCCTTAGAGCCCTTATTAGAAGAGTTCAGAACTAGCTCAATCTCTTCCCACCACGGAGGGCACATCACAGAAGATGGCCCTCTCCAGAACTGACTTTCTAGGCCCTGATCTCT
Source organism: Tamias sibiricus (assembly GCA_025594165.1). Lineage (NCBI taxonomy): Eukaryota > Metazoa > Chordata > Mammalia > Rodentia > Sciuridae > Tamias > Tamias sibiricus. The sequence goes on along the minus strand of CM046657.1, from coordinate 157,323,009 downwards.
GATTTCTCACCCTCCAGAACTGTGAGAGATAAAGGCCTGTTGTTCATAAGCCACTTGGTCTGTGGTACTTTTCTGTAGCTGCCCAGATTGAGTGAGACAATTATCATGCCCTGTTGCAGATGAAAAAATTTAGGTTCTGAAGGGTTAAATGATACCCTTAAGATCATGTGGCTAGTAAATGTCAGGACCAGACTTGTCTGGTTTGGAAAGTAGAGCACATAACCATAACTGGTATAGAGTAGAAGAACTGTATAGACCTTGCATACCTAATAAATGGCACAAGAATGGCTTCCCAGGGAGCACAGAGAGTGTCCTAAGCTGGAGGAGGAAGACAGATTTTGCACCAAGTCATGCAATACATTCCTAGTAACTGTGCATGTCTGGCAAGTTACTTCTGGACATACTGTGTATTCTGTGAAAGTCTTGCAAGAGAGGATTATAGCAGGTAGGTCTGAAGAGGAGGAGCCATCTGGTCAGACCTGAGATATAAGGGATTCATTTGCAAAATTTGTTTATGCTTAGTTTGTTTATTAGAGTTGGCATGAAATGGCCTTTTATAGTTTGTTGGAGATGCTGGTACTACAATAGCAAAAACTGAATGACTTGAACAACAGAAACGTATTTCCTCATAGTCCTGGAAGTTAGAGGTCCAAGATCAACTTGCTGGCATGGTTGGTTTCTTCTCAGGATCACAATGGAAGGATCTGTTCCAGGTCTCTGGCTTGGAAATGGCTGCCATCTCACTGTGTTGTCTCACATGGTCGTCTCTCTGTGCATGTGTGCCTCTAGTGTCTCAGTCTCTTCTTATTGGGACACCAGTCATCTTGGATTATGACTGTACCACAATGTCCTCATTTTAACTCAATCACATCTTTAAAGATATCATCATGTATTTCTAAAAACATTCTGCAGTACTGACCATGGGATGACAACGTGTGAATTTGGGGGGGCCACAATTCAGTACAAAACGTTTTTTGATCAAAATATTTAGGAAAGGGAGCACTAAGTATGTGTAAGTTGTGTCCCATGCAATTCTAGTTTCATAATGCAGTAGCCATTAGGGGACACCACCGTCCTGTGGGACTGCCTTCAGCTGTTCCTTCTCAGATCCCATCTGTGCATTGCAAACCCACTGGGATGAGAGGGTGTATTATACGCCATTTTTTAAGAGTCTTCTAAAAGCTCAAAGAGAGCCACCATCAAGAAAATGTGTGGTACATTGAAGTAGCCTCTGTACCCTAGCTGTGGCCTGAGGCCAGTAGTATTCTGAAACCTGAATTCATCTCAATAGCATTATCTGGTCGAATTTTTGTGCTCATTTCAGAAATAGGTTTATGTATAATATATAGGAATTTTCTCAGTAAACTCTAAAATGATGAGCAATCTAGAGGTTGCAACCTTTCTTTTCATTTATTGGGTGGCCCCCAGGCTGCTTCTGCATTGCAAAAAAATTAGGTACCATAGTCTAAGTAATCAGCCAGGATCTGCACTCAGAGATGTCATTTGAACCTGGCAAAGAGAAACACAGCAGTGGCTGCCACACAACTCTGCAGGTCCACACAGAAGCTTTTGTGGCAGGTGTAGAGCCACAGTGGGGACTTAAATGCCCTAAAGCATTTGATAAGGCATCATTATGTCCAGGTTGAAAGTTAGCAAAATTCAGCTGTAATATTAATGTGATAACATCTCTCACCCCATGCTGGTAAAACCTGGGCATATTGGGATCATAATTAGCAAGCACAAAGTTTCTCTTTGCTTTCTTTTATAGTTTTCTTTAGAGTACATATTCTCTCCTTTCTAACCTGTTCAAATGTCCCACCAGAAATACAGTCTTCCCTCATTGCTAAAACTGTAAACCTGCAAGATTTTGATTTAGGAAGTGTGGACAAAAATTATTACAAAATTACTATCATGACAAAGATTAAAGAAAAATCTGGAATCTAGGAACCTTGTTCTTAAGGACTCCTAAGAATTGGTTGAACAGAAAGAATAAAGTGCCACAATGTGACACTTGGGAAATGCTGAAGGAATGGTAGGCACAAAATAAAGCACTAAGTATAAACATTAGTTCTTGTCAGTGTTACAGAGCCTGGTGCCCTTCTCTCCATCCAATCTTTCCACCACTGCAGAGCCTCAAGACCTAGGAGTCCACTAGCTAATCACATTCAAGACTTCTCAGGTCAAACCCATTGACTTCAACAGCACAACTTCCCAAAGGCTGGTAAGTAGTGGATTTGGGATTTGAACCCAGGGTTTTGACTATGAAACTCACATGCCTAATCAGCATCTTACACTGATGGTCCAATGTGGTTAGATTCCTCATCTCCCAGCTTCTCTAAGTCTGCCTTCTTCCTTCCCATCTCATATATTTTCTAAGCCTGGAGGATGAATAGCGATCAAGCTCCACCTTCCTGGAACTCCGCCATTCCAAAGGAAAATATATTATGTAGCAAACAAATGGTACTGACACATTCCTGAGAAAGAGAAGAAAATGGTTTTTTAAGGCCACAGTTTTGTTTTGTTTTGTTTCCTGAAGGGATTCAAAAATGAGCTCTCAGCTCCTCAGGTCTGCAAGAGATTTCTTTTATTCCTGAACTTTCCATAGGCTTTTGATTTATAATGTGTGTTCTCTGCAGATTGTCACAAAACAAGAAACTTGCCTAACCAAACATAATGGAGGCACCAGACCTCTGCTGACATTTTTGGGGAGCATCAGCTTGCTTGCCGTGGGGTGTGAACAGTCATCCAGAAAAGAAGACAATAACATGGGAAGTGGTGGTGGGGTTTATAGCCCCCTCCCCACCAGAGAGGAGCAAGTGGTCTTGTAGTACATCCAAGAAAGGACTGTTTCCTCCCTGGGGTTGTCTGTGTTCTGGTTTGTAGGACCAATAAGATAAGGAAGAGAAGGTGTCAGTGCTGTATCACAAGTCAATGGGATTGGATTCAAGCCATGCTTCTTTTATTAATTAGTTTTGTGAATTTGAGCAAGACCCTGACCTTTCCAAAGATTCAATTTCCTCATTTATCAAATGGATATGATAATGTCTTCTATGAAGATCAGAAGACAGAAAAGATGTAAAAGAGTTTTAATTCATTCATGTATGCCAAAAAACATGTAGTTAGCTCCAAATAGGAATTAGTCTCTGTGGTCTCTGATTTTAGGGGGAGGCTCATGTTCTAGGACCCAAACTTATGCCTTCCTTCCCACCAACAACCCAATTCCTGACCCCCAACACCTGGACCAAGTTAACAAAAAGCCACAAGTGACCACCTCATGGACCAAAATTGATACTATGCAGAGCTCAGAAGCCACCTGATTGAGAATCCCTATTACTCCTCTTATAGGAATAGAAGGTCTTGAAATGTCTTTTCTTTTTCCTGGGAAGTAAGGAAGAACTCTTCAAAGTTGGTTGTGCTGTAATTTGAGACAGTAAATAGATCAAATGGAAGATGGGTATTTCACAGGAGAGTTCCATTTCCTTTTGGAAAATTATAAACACAATCTTGAGACAGGGTCCTCACCTGTTGAAGAAATGGCATCATCGTGGCATCTTCAGAAGGCAGCATGGGGAAGGTGTGTTAAATGGGAAAAAGTGAGGAAACACTAGAATTTCTTTTCTTTATCCATTCGCTAGACTGGAGTGTATTACTTAGCTACTTAGCATCTTTGTGTGCATGGGCACATTAATCTAATGCTCTGAAATTCAATTTCCTTCTCCATATAAAGTAGGAAATAATATCTACTTTACAATATAGTAGACATTATTATCTTTCATAATAGGGTTCAAGGACATAATCTAGATAGACTACCCGACACAACAGAATGTAGTCAGAAATATTTCTCATACAAAGAGAGGCACAGCCTCTCGTCCTATGTTTCAGGGTAAGCACCTCTCTGTGGCCTCAGAGAACACAGCTGACACAAGGAACTAGTCTGTGTTTGAGCTGACTAACACATGTTGTCATGTAAGGTGGAAGGCATCCCCTAGATCTACCAACGGAAAATTAAATGGCCTCTGAACACTTGAAAAGTCCAAGAGACCCCAGAAAACTAGAATAGAAAACCTGCCAAACCACCAAGGATGCATTTTGGAAAGTATTTTGGAGTCACATAGATGTCCTTTTTATTTATTTTTTGGTATTGGGGATTAAACCCAGGGGTGCTCCACCACTGAACTATACCCCCAGCCCTTTTTATTTTTTATTTTGAGACAGGGTTTCACTAAGTTTCTGAGGCTGGCTTCAATCTTGCCATTCTCCTGCCTCAGCCTCCTGAGTCACTGTGACTACAGGTGTGTGCCACCACATGTGGTTTATAGATGTGATTTGAATATAATCAAGTTTTCTACTTATTAGCTATGTTTTCCTCAGTGACATTTCCTTTTGTTTTGTTTTGTTTTTAGTTCTGGGGGTTGAACCAAGAATCTCACGCATGCTAGGCAAGTGCTCTAACACTGAACTACACCTCCAGCCCTTCTTAAAAACTTTATTTTGTTTTTGAGTCAGAGTCTCACTAAGTTGTCCAGGTTGACTTGACCTCATGCCCTTCCTTTCTTAGACTCCAAAGCAATTGGAATTACAGGTATGAACTACTGTGTCCAGATCTGGATTTTCTTTCCTCCCTCCCTCCCTCCCTCCCTCCCTCCCTTCCTTCCTTCCTTCCTTCCTTCCTTTCTCACTAACCAACAGGACAATTGGGAAAATCAGAGAGAATGTGTTCAAAGTGTGTCTAGGTAACAATTTAGAGAATTAGCTACAAGTACGCTTTTGCTTCATTCTTGTAGGCAAGGGAAAAAAGATTGCTTTTATGATAATCTGAATATTCTTTTATAGTAGCAACATACTATATGAGAAGTGAATAGTTACACAATCAAGGTAGAGATGGACAGAAATGTTTGGTTAAAAGTCACAAGGCTTGCCTAACAGCAGAGTGCCAAATATGTGAGCCACAACTGATAAAGCTACAAAGAGAAATAGATGAATCCACTCTTAAAAATATATTTTCACTTTTTGATGCATTATAATTGTACACAATGGTGGGATTACTTATTACATGTTTGTACATACACATATTAGAGACTTTCAACACTTCTGTATCAAAACATTGATAGATCCAGCAGGAACATAGATCAGGAAGGACACATTTGAACTCAACACCATAATGAACAGATATGCACTGCTTCATCCAACAACAGTAGAACTCCCATTCTTCTCAAGCTCACATCAAGATAGACCATATGCTGGAACATAAAATAAACCCTCACAAATTTAAAAGGTTTGAAATAATACAATATCTATTCGCAGATCACAATGGCATTTAATTAAAAACAATAAACAAAAGATAGCTGGAAAATTCCAAAATACTTAATATTAAACAACACATTACTAAATAACACAACGACCAAGGAAGAAATCTCCATGGAAGTTAGAAAAAAAAAAATTTGGACCAAGTGAAACTGAAAATACAACTTGTTAAAATTTAAGGAATGTAGTGAAACCAGTGCTTAAAGCTAAGTAAATGTATGTCATTGAACATATATATTATGAAAGAAGAGAGATCCAAAATCAATTATCTAAACTTCCATGTAAGGAAACCACAAAAGAAGAGTGTGTTAAATTCAAAGTAAGCAGAAGAAAAGAAATAATAAAAATTAGAGCAGAAGTCAATGAAATTGAAGCCAGAAAAATCAATAGAAATGATCAACTAAACCAAAAGCTGGTTCTTTAAAAAAATCAATAATATTGATATGTCTCTAGTCAGGCTAAGAAAAAAAAGAAAGAAGACATAAATTACTAACATCAAAAATGAAGTGGGGACAACACTACTCAAATATATTGAAAGGACAATAAAGCAATACTGTAACAACTCCATGCCCACAAATTTTAAAATCTGCACAAAATTTACTAATTCTTTGAAATACTCAATCTATCAAAATTCATGTAAGAATAAATAGACAATCTGTAAAGATTTATGTCAATTAAAACTTGAGTTAATAATTAATAACTTTCCATAACAGAAAATGCCAGTCTCAGATGATCTCACTGGTGACTTCTATCAAATATTCTATAATATCCAATAGTTTACAGTCTCTTTCAGAGATTGAAGAAGAGAGAACACTCCCTAACTCATTCTGAGGCCAGCATTACCCTAATATAAAATCCAAAGGCATTACAAGAAAGAAAACTACAGACCTATATATCTCACAAACATAAATACAAACCATTAAAATTATTATTGATTCAAACCCAATAATGTATAAAAAGAATTATACATGACAACAAAGTTATCCCAGTATGCAAGTCTAATTCAACATTTGAAAATCAAATAATATAATTTATTACATCAACTGGGTAAAAAAAAATATAATACAATACAATTAGTTGTAGGAAAAGCATTTGACGAAAACTAACACCCATTCATTATACACACGCACACACACACACACACACACACACATATACACACAGTCCTTTCAATATATATACATATGCATGTATATATATCGAAAATAAATATATGCATGTATATATATTGAAATATATATATAGTCCTTTTATATATCTCTATAAAAGTCTCAATAAACTAAGAATAGAGAACAACTTCCTCAGCTTGATAAAGAATATCTACAAGAAACCTCCGGCTAGCACTCTACTAAATGCTGTGAAACTTGAAACTTGAAATTTTACTCATTTCCTAGCTTTTTCCTTGAAGTACGAATGTCTCCTCTCACAACTGCTTTTTAACATTGTGCAAGGAGTTTTTAACCAATGTAATGAGAAAAGGAAAGGAAATAAAAGGAATTCATATTGGGAAGGGAGAAATATAACTGACTTTGTTCATAGACAACATGATCATGTATCTAGAAAATATGAAAGAGGGCTGGGGTTGTGGCTCAGTGGCAGAGCGCTTGCCTCGCACGTGCGAGGCCCAGGTTCGATCCTCAGCACCATGTAAACATAAATGCATTCCATTGTGTACAACTAAAGTAAATAAATAAATTAAAAAAAAAGAAAATATGAAAGAAATGACAAAACTCCTAGAATTAATGAGCAATTACAGAAATTTCCAAGATATGCTAGATTAATAAACAAAAAATCAGTCATTTTCCTATACATTAGCCATAAACAAGGGCAATTTGAAATTAAAAAGAAAATACATTTCCATTAGCACTCCCATCAAGTGAAATACTTGGGTATAAATCTAATAGAATATGTACAAATCTATATGAGGAGAACTGCAAAACTTTGATGAAATAAATCAAAAAAGAACTAAAAAATGGGGGCTGGGATTGTGGCTCAGCGGTAGAGTGCCCGCCTAGCACGTGGGCGACCCGGGTTCGATCCTCAGCACCACATACAAATAAAACGAATTGAATAAAATGCATTGTGTACAACTAAAGCAAATAAATAAAAATATTAAAAAAAAGAACTAAAAAATGAAGAGATACTCCATATTCATGGATAGGAGAACTTTAATATTGTTAAGATGTCAGCTCTTCCCAATTTTATCTATTGGTTCAATGCAATAGCAATCAAAATAGACATTTCGTGGATATAAACAAATAGTATCTAAAGTTAAATAGAGAAGTAAAACACCAAGAACAGAAAACACATTACTGAAGGAGAGAAACAGACCCCAGACTGATACTATCTGAGTGAAAGCTACAGTAATCAAGACTGTGTAGTATTGGTGAAAGAATAGAAAAATAGACCAGTGCAACAGAGTGGAGAGTCAAGAAACAGATCCACATAATTGTAGTCCCAGATCTTCAAGAAAGGAGTGAAGACAATACAATGGAGGACAAAAAAAGAGTCTTTTCAACAGCTGGTGTAGGAACAACTGGTCATCCACTGAGGAAAAAAAAAAAAAAATCTAGATTCAGATTTCACCTCCCTGACAAAATTATCATATCAAAGACCACAGACCATTTAAAATGCACAACTGTAAAACTCCAGAAAGATAACATGGATGAAAAACTAGATAAACTTAACTTTAATGATGATTTTTTTAGGTACATCTTCAAAGGCATGAACCATGAAATAAAAAATTGATAAACTGGACTTCATTAGGATTAAATGTTTCTACTATATGAAATACATTAGGATTAAAATTTTTCTATGTCAAGAGAATCACAAGACTCCCCCCCTCCCAAAAAAAAAAAAAAAAAAAAAAAAAAAAAAAAAAGAAAAGAAAAAAGAAAGGAAGAGAAAAAAGAAAAGCCCAGATTGGGATAAAATATTTGCAAAAAGATGTGTCTGCTTAAGAACTGTTATCTAAAAAGTATGAGAAACTTAAAACTCAACAACAAATGATTAAAAAAATGGGTCAAAGACTGTAACAGATGGCTCACCAATTATGATATATAGATGCTAAATAAGCATATTCAAAATGCTCATCATATGTGACTTGGGAAATGCAAATTAAAACAATGAGATACTACTACCACATACTATTAGAATGGCCAAAATCCAGAGTGTTGACAACAAACACCAAATGCTGACAAGCATGTGGAGGGACTGGAGGTTGTGGGGATGCAAAATGGTATAGCTACTTTGGAGGACACTTTGATGGTTTCTTAGAAAAATGAAATAAACTTACCATGTGATTCAGCAATGACATTCCTTAGTATTTACCCAAAGGAGTTGAAAATGTATGTCTACATAAAATCTTGCATGTGGATATTTGTAACTGCTTTAATCATAATTTCCAAAACTTGGAAACAACCAATGCATCCTTCAGTAGGTGAATGGATAAATTATTGTACTATCCCAACAATGAAATATTATTCAGTGTTAAAAAGAAACAAGCTATCAAGTTGTGGGGGGGAAATGGAGGAATCTTAAATGCATGTTACTTAGTGAAATAAGCCAATGTGGAAAGGATGTATACTGTGTGATTCCAATTATATTAAGTTCTAGAGAAGACAAAACTATGGAAAGAGTAAAAAGTTTAATGGTTGGGTTAAGGAGAGAGAAGAATGAATCAGAAGGACACAGAGAATTTTGGGGGGCAGTAAAACTATTCTCTATGATGCTGTGATTGGAGAGACATGTCATTATACATCTATGTTACCTTTGGATGATAGTAATATATAGACACAGCTTCACCAATTATTATAAATGTCCCATTCTGGTAAAGAGAGCTGATAATGAGGGAGGCTTTACTTGTGTAGGGGCAGGAGGTATGTAGAAAATTCTGTACCTTCCTCATATTTTGTTGTGAGCCTAAAACTGTTCTAAAACACAAAATTTATTTTTTTAAAAGTCACTAAACTCTTGACTGATGGTTGGCTGATGGATAACTCTGTGGGTAAAAAATTCTCCTGAAAGTATATCAGAAAATTGTTTGAGCATATTATTAGGAAGTGATATTTCCCTCCTGGAGAACATTTTGAATTAAATTATGCAATAAGTTTTTGATGAAATTGCAAACTACTTTTCTTTTAACCTGCCTAGCACAGTGCCTGATGGGTGTAAATAGTCAATACACAGAAGCTATTCCTATATCAATTACTTCTGTGACGAGAGGACCAGTGTTATGCACTTAACCCTCCCAGATAAAAGACTTTAGTATGCATTAACAGAGAAGAGCTGAAGCATAGATAAAGCAAAGAATGGGGAAACTTAAAAAAAAAATCAGGACATAATTTAAGGAAAAGCGTGTTCTGCTCATGCAGCAGAATTAAATTATTGTTGATTAGATTCAGTCAAAATTCAATTAGTGACTATTAGCTTGTGTTATATACCAATGAACGGTGAACATAGGGAAGTGCCTTGGTTTTTATATTTTCTCTAACTTTTGAGCAGAAAACCTATAGAAATCATGAGTCAATATTAACTGAACCTCCAGAATGTCTGAGAAGACCATGGGGCCACTCTTTTAACCTTCCACCAACGGGACTGCCAGGGATTAGACTGGACAAACAAGCATATTGTAGGAGTGAATTCTTTTCCAAAATCCTTTACCCTCTACAAAAACTCTTTAATTTTTTTTCTCTCAACTGCTAAATGCAATATCATACCACTCTCTGTTGATCCTACCATGCCTTGTTTCACTTGGGAAACTTTCAGAATTGAAAATGTGGTCAAAGTACCAAATAGATTTTTCTGCCTGTAAGCCTTCAAAAATGATGAATTACAATGGTTAAGGTCTTTTAAGTCCACCACATTATTGAAGCTGAGCCTGAACTGAATGGGATATCTGAGGATCTCACAGCCATGCCCACTCTTGAGTCCATTGCAAGGACTTTTCATTCATTCATTTGTGAACATGAATATGCATTTAACAATCTATCAGTTATTGTCCCTCTCTATGCACACTCAGGGGCTGGATTTTCAATTCTAAACCAATCAGAGACCAGATATGACCTCATCTGTTGTCTATTTACTTAGCCTTCAGTGTGGCTCAGCTCTCAGCTATCCTGTTCCCCATTGTAGACCTGGGGCATAGAACAGTACCTAGAAGTTGACAGACAAAAAAAAAAAAAAAAAAAAAGTTGGTTAATGAATGTGATGAATATTTTGAACATAGGCACCATGGTACACACAATATTCCAAAGGCTTCTGCTCATCCAGTCCCAGTCGTTAAATAATGAAGGCATATAGCTATGACCTCTAGCAAGGTTATTGCATGCATCCCCTTCTGCAGTGCTGGAATACACCAATAATCATCTTTCTGGCTAATTGGATTCTGTCTCAGAATCTTGAACATAGGGCTTCAGAGAACCACTTGCCAATCAGCTGGCCCAGGTAAGAAAGGTTATTTGCTAATTCTACTTGACAGGGAAGATGGCATTTTCATCATTTTCGTCTAGAGAAAAAGAACCAGAAGTCTTCCCAACAGGAAACTTAGCTCCAAAGCTAAGTAATGTCTTGTTTAAACCTCTGTCTCTCTCTTGCCCCACCTACTTTGCACACGTTTGTGAATATGTATACTTGCACTTATACACACAAGCGCTCACATGCGCACGCGCACAAACACACACACACACACACACACACACACACACACACTCCATATGGATGAGGGGCAAAATATCCTGTATGCTGTCCTCCCAAAGTGTACTGTGAGGCTAACAAGATCAGCCCTGTGGAAAGTCAACAGCTGCATTTGATGGCTTGGCCCAACTTTGCTCAGCCAGCTCATCATGGGTGATTATGTTCTCATTTCCACCATCAGACTGCAAAAGGAGAAAGGTCAGCTAGTCTGGGATTCCTTATACAGCTGTTTCAGATGTTTATGGAAGAATTTGATATACCGCATCTTTCCCAAAAGTGAAAGAAAGAAGGAAAAAAAAGAAGAAAAGAAAATACTCATGAATAGGATATTGAGAGCTCTAAATTAGTGGCAGTAAGAGAACAGATTTCTTTGTTAACTGACCCAGAACATTAAATTGATTATGTAATTTAACATCACTATCCTATTTGATAGCTGCCTATTAATACTGCATCCTCCTACCTTATAGTCAATTGCAAACTTTATAAATGGAAGAACAAATTTATTTTGCTCAGAATTTGCAATTTTCTGCCATATGAACTATTATTAATTTGCAATTTCTTTCTCCAAGGGGAGCCTATTACCCCAGGAGAAACAATGATCACCCATATTTGAGAAGTGTAGTCCTTGGCTGCTTTTTCTTCTTTCTCATTCCATGCTGCAGGTGAATATAGGATTTAAGGAGATTGAACATTTACTCATATTTGGAGGTGTGATTTTTTTTACCTTGGGTATTATCATACTCTACTCATATTCTCTATCTTCTGAGTCAGAAGGCAAGAGAAAAGGAACTCACAAAGGATCCACCATCAACTGCTAAATAGAGGGCAAAGAGCTGCAAATAGGGTGCAGATTCGCCTAGTGTGCCTGTTGAAAATGCAGTGTCTGTCCTCACTCTACATCCACTGAGTTAGAATGCCTGAGATTTGAATTGAATTCTCCAGATGATCCTCATATGCACTGATTTTGAGAATAACATTAACCTCGAGATGTGATGCCCTAAGAAGGACATAGAAAGCAGGAAATAATATTACTCAACAAGGAGAATTTGCAGATAAATCAACCCTTTGATATAATATGTCATCCTCAATTGATCCCCTACTCCAGACAACCCCACCCTCATATGGGTCTTCATTCAAAGGACCAACATGGCATGTCATTTTCATCCTCACATAACTTGGTACCCTCAAGAGCCCTCTAAATGAAACCCCAAATTCAAATAACATCTAAGCCTTTTCAAGGATGGCCTTTATTTAGCTGATTATACCCTGTATGGGATGAGTCCATGAAGATATTCTTTTTTGCTTTTACATATTCTTACTTTATGAAAACTGTCATGAAAATCCCTGTTGGTATTTTCCATTGTGAGTATTATCTTTCCACATTCCATTTCAGCCAGTGATGACGGCTGGGATCTGACCCCAGGGAGAGCTCTCCAAAGAGCATACCAGCCAAATTATGCTTCCAAAATTCCCAATAACAGTTGAAAAGAGCCAAGGAGGCCAGGTGCTGGGCAGGAGGATATTTTAGGCTTGGCTGATGGTCCAAATTGGATACTTCCTTTGCCTATCCAAGCTATCCATTAAGAAAGTGAGACTTGTATTGCTTCTCCCTGCCCTCCTTTCTTCCTCTTTCCTACTCTGAACTCTGCACTCCCTACCATTTCCATGGGAGTCGTGGGACATTAATTTTGTGCCATGAAAAGTAGTTCACATATGTAATTATTTAACTGATTCTGTATAGATCTGAGTGTCAGAAAGGAGGTACTCATAGCTGTTCCTATAAAGGTACTCCCTTTGCCTGGCAAAAACTATGACTGTTGTATTCACACTGGGGATGAGAGACATTGATGAATTATACATGGATCTAAGAACTGAAAGTAGCCCTAAAATTTATCAAGCTCAGAGGTTAAGGACAGAGCTATTAACAAATAGAAAATACTTTAGCTATTTATTAAAAATAGCCAACCAGAATAGGGAAAGTGAGTCTCCTCCATTCTCCCTGGTCTAAGGGCTTTTCTACAGAGTGCAAGAATCTTCTAGATTCTACCACATCTCTGAGCCCCATGTGTTTAATCTAACAATATGCTGCCAATTAATTGCTCCGTTTTTCTCCATTCCCATGATCACACTTTCAGCTCAAGTTCTCATTAACTCTTACACAATTTTACGTTTTTACTTGTTGAATGAAATAGACTGTGCATTGGTCTCTTTGCCTCTGATATAACCCCACCAAGGCCACAATGCTGCTAGTGTGATTTTGTGTAACAGTTCTTATCATATCCAGCCTAAACACCTTGGATGGCTTTCCCATTGTTCAAAGGAAAAAATTCTAAATTCCTTCGACCTTCATCAAGTTCCAAAATGCGTTTTTAAACTTATCTCCTAATATCCTTCTGCACACCCCATGTTGCTGCATGTCCAATGCCTCAGCCTCCCTCAAAGCTAATTCCTTTCATATTTTCAGTCCTTTTTCTCTTGAATGACCTTTTCACCCCCAAGCATTTTGAAATGTACTTATTTTTTAAAGTTGAGCTGAGAAATTGCTTCTTTTTGTTGTTTCTTTAATTTCTTTGGTAAGAATTAATGGTTTCTTTCCCTGTACTACTATAGCAGCTATTTTCCTATTTGGTTCAATACATCTTATACTATAACTAGTTGGTTATCTGTTTATCTGCTAGATTTCGAGATCCTATAGTTTAGGGTTGGGTTTACTGATCCTAATACAAATAACAGTGTCCAACACAGTACTCTTCCATAAGACAATTGAATGTGTGTTGTTTTGTAACAAATGAATGATTCAGGCTCAAAGCAGGCAGCTTCTTCTCTCCACTGACTGAATAATTGAGTTGTAATTTTCACTTTTGCAGACAGCCTGTAGGATAGAAAAGGAAAAGCAAGTCCAGGGTTAGGGCAGTGGAAGTTTTTAAAAGACACATGCCCTTTAAGGCCTAACTTCATTACTCCCCATAAGACCTACACAAAGGCCTTTTTCTGTTGTCTCTCTCACCTCCTTCCAGCTTCTGGATTTCTTTCATATTCTTATCTCAGTTGCACATGGCTTCTTGGAAGTGGTTTTACTGAAATGTATTTGAGGCAGTTGCTGGTCCATTAGCACCTTCTTGCATCCAGCTGTGTCAGATAAGCACTGAGAGACTTTATTTTTCTCAATTAAGAAAAGTTGTAGCTCCAGAGACAACTGAGAGGTTTCTGGGTCTACCCAGGATGCAGTTATACCACAGCAAAAATGATACAGTTTCTATACCTTGGTGGCTAATAGTCATGTAGTTCTATCAATGCTTTGGGTCTAAACCAGGGCAATGTCTCCTACAGTAACCAAGTCCCCCTGGCAATGCATAGCAGGTTCTAGGTCCTGAATATCAATGAAGATTCATCTTCAAAGCTGAAGTTAAAAGCAAAAGGTTGAAAGATATAGGAACAAAATTACTGCACTAGACAAATATTGACAGTTGTAACTTTGATTGTCCTCCAGAAGGGAAGGGTAATGTTAAATATAAGACTCTTGCTTCTTTTGGGGATTTTGAGGGATTGGACACTAGTCTTTGGGGTAGGAACTAGGGAAAGCTCAAATACTTGCATAATAATAAAAAATAGTTTTCATATAGCAATACTAAAGAGAAAAAAGGTGAGAGAAACAAAGAGAAGGGAGTTATCAGGTGGTAGAAGAACACGTCTTCTGTTATGTGAGAACATTTTTTAATAGAAATAAATTTTTCACCCCCGATTGAAAATAAACAATTAGAGTTACTATGTACAATTACCAAAGCCAAAGCCAGAGAGTCAAGAACCCAGGCAAACCTTGCTTCAAAGGCCAGGAACCTTGAATCTAAGCCATATGAAAAACCCTTCCTTTATCTGAAAAAAGTGATAGAAAAACATGAGATATTCTGCAAGTTTACTTTTAAAGTCTCCCTCTCTGTCCTGAAATATTATGTATGGTAATTATTTTGTAACATTTCTCTAAAAAAACAGGAAGCCTATGTCTCAGAGATCCAAAGAGCAAGGAAGAATTGTAATGGATGTCACTCCTGGCAATCTCTTAAAAACAGTCTATGTACCCTGGAAAAGGACCTATTTCTCAGAAGCACTAATTATATATTCCTTATCATATTTGGTGGTGTGTGACTTCTTTTTTGTTTGCTCCCCCTAACACAAGGGCAGGTAAAGTTTTGAAATAATCAGAAACCTCTGATTCAGAGTCCTCACAATCAGGGTGGGAAATATCTTATTATTACTTGATATTTTCTTGAATAAAAATTTAAAGACCATTGTTAGACAGTCTCTTAGAGATAGGAAACATTAGCTTATACCATTAAGAGTCAACTGAATAAATTAGGGCCTGGCAAGAAGGGAGTCTCCTTTGATTATTTGCCATAAATGTTCCAGGGGCATTCACCCTCAGACTCACTGGACACCATCGGTAGTGGGTTGCATCATGGGACTCAATCAAGTGAGTCTAGAAGCTAGGGGGATAGAGCCCCAGATGACACACAGGTTATACCAGGAAGATTAAGGGAACACGAAGAAGAGGCTATCATGGCAGAATAACGGAAAATGGGGCAAATTGCCACCATTAACCAGCAATACAGACAATTTAATGTAATATAAGAATGTGATAGATAAAGGGGAGTTTCAGAACTAGAAGATAACAAGATTTGGGAAGGGATTTGAAGGTCAGGAGTAAGTTTTTGACAAGCATCCCTTGTTTCTCCAGACCTCTCTGGCCTTTGGGGCATTTGAGTAATTGTGTGCCAAATCTGTTCCCAATTTGGCTGTTGGTGTGAAAGCCCTGTGCCCTCTCTTTTTCCTGTGAGCCTTAGATACGGAGGAGGCCTCATGAGTGGCTGCATTCAGCTTTCTTCCAGGTTGAATACAGGTGAAAGGTGAAAGGGAGACTCTTCTGTTATGATCAAGTTGGCTTGAGATAGGCTTCGCAGCAACAGTTGCTCTCCAGATCTCCATTTGCACCTGGGCACTGGGAGCAAGGATCCCAGGGAGGTAAGCACTGACTATAAAATGCTTCCCAGGGCCGAGGAGATGGCACCTCTGCCTTCCCTCTTTCTGGATCTGTTGTGGGCAGCACACACCATTCCCTATCCAGATGCCAATATAGTTCTAAATGGTTTGCCCTTATCCTTTTTTTGAAGAAAAAAAAAAAAAAAGCTGGATTTAGGAAAGTTAGTGTTAATCCTAAACTGACATCTCTACACTGGCACATATTTTCTAGTGTGCACACATATGTAACCCATGTGATGGACACATACATGAAGTATGCTCCATGCACAGCAGTTGTAGATTTCCCCCTGCCAGTGCTCTTCACACATAGTTCTCTTGCAATATCTAGCAGCTTCTTCCCTTCATCTGGTTTTGGATTCCTTCACCACCTTCTTTTGTTCTGCTTAGGTTAGTAGGCTGTGAGTCCTTAGCACTCCTAGGACACACTGGACTTTTTTCCTTTGGTTCTTCACAGTTCTGAACACCCAGATTCATATTCTGTCCAAACCTCAGCATGGACCACCAGGCCAGCACTCCTGCAAGGGCTCAAAGTCAGTTAGGACTCTGAAAGGTGCTAGGTGACCAGACAGACTGCAAAATGTTGTACTTGGAATGGTGGTTTTAACACTATCAATAAAAAAGACACTATCCAAAAACATGCACAAAATTTAATCTCAACATGGGTGGAAGTGGGCACTAAAAAACAAAAAAAGAAAGAAAGCTCCACCATGTTGTTAACTACAATTTATACAATCTCTACCTTCAATTACTTTTGACCACGCTTAGAAATTTTTTTGCAATCTTTTTTAAGACAACATTTGGAGCCTGTTGAATTTCTCTTTTCAAATTTTAAATACTACTTCAAAACCATTTCAAAAACCACCAAATAGGCCATTGACATCTAGTGACAGAAGCAATTGGAGACAAAGAACCTGTGTGTAAAGATGACAGAGAAGAGAGGCAGGATGCTGTTGGAGCAGACACTGGTAGAATACTGAGAATTCAAAAACATTGTAAAATGGCAGGATTCCTTGGCTTCAGAAAACCCACCAATCATCAGAGACAGGGATGTGAGCCTGTGAGAGCTTGACTCAGGAGTCAGGCTGCCTGTTTATGATCGCAGCTCTGCCACTGACCAGCTGTTGGCCTGGGGCAAGCTACTTAGCCTCTCTCCATCCTGGGTCCTCACCTGCAAACTGGGGATAATAACAATAAGGGATTGAGACAGAATCACATGACTTGATGGAGGTAAAGTGCTTGGCATACTACTGACAGAAGGTAAATACAGGAATGCTAGATAAGCAAAGCAAAGGGTGAAGGTGGGCAGGAGCAGAGAAACAGGAAGTGACTCAAGGTTTCAATGTTCTCTTTTTTACTCCCCTACCACTCCTCTCCAGTGCTGATTACTATTACACCACCTCCATAGAAAATCCTGGTCACCTGAGATAGATTAAAGCAGTTTGTGTCTCTCAGAAAGTCCAAGAAATGAGTCTTTCTCCCAAAACATTTCCCTGCTGTTATGTCCTGTGCAAGGAAGAACTGCTTCTCCTCACATATAACTAGAAAAGGACGAGCCTTCCAGCACTGTAGAAGTCACAGAAAAACTCTCAGCAGGGAAAAAAATGACCACTGGCAAGTCCCTTCTAGACAGGAGCACCAGATGATACAACAACAACAACAATATTTGGGGCAGCGTAAAAATGTAGGCAAAGTCTTAATCTTTCATTGAGTTCCACCAGATCTCAATGGATGACTTTATGGAACTAACTTTCAAAAGCCACAGTCCTCTTTTGGACTCTGAGAACTCTGAGAACTTTAGGGTTTAGAAAGGGGAGATGCTAAAGTAGAATAGCAGAAAGCTTCAGACACAGGCCACACTGCAGGGGAAGAAGATCCTGAGCTTCCATGCTTGACAAACGTGCAATGGCATACATGCTCTGCTTCTTATTTGTTCCCTGAGAAAAGTTCCTCACCACCCAAAGGCATCAGTTTCCTATTATATGCATAATAGTAGCATCTACCACACGGAGCTGATATCATGATTAAATGAGATCACTTCAGAAATGGCTCCAGTTTCACATCTGGCATTTAGCTTATCATTTCCTCCATCTCCAGAATTCACCACTGCCTTCTTGTCCCCCTGCCTGTTCATTCCTTGGCTCAATCACTTCTGATTAAGTTTGCAAACTCACCAACTCTTTTCAAGCTTTGAATCAAGCACTAGAATCAAGAGGACTGTGGCTTTTGAAAGTCAGTTCCATAAAGTCATCCATTGAGATTTGGTGGAACTCACTGAACGATTAAGACTTTGCCTACATTTTTACACTGCCCTAAATGTTGTTGTTGTAGTAAAATTGTCACTGGAGCCCTCCTGCTGCAGGGTTTGTGGTAACCATTTGCATGGTGAAGTGGGCCCATTTCTTTTTCCCTGTATAAATACCCACAGGCAATAATCCTCATTATGGGCCAATGGCTTGGAAAATGTTATTATTAAATCAAAGCCATTTGCAATAAGGGGAAAAATTCATCTGCAACTATAAACTCTGTTGCTTATAGCTGGGCATTAAGAAAACAAATGGCCACCAAGTCCCTTCAAGCCTAGCACTTCCAAGCTTAATCTCATGGCAGGCCCTCCTGGGCCATGTTTGAGTCAGGAGAGCTGACCCAAGAGGAAAATTCCAGAAATATGGATGGTTTCTTGTAGGAGATCTAACTTAACCCTGAGTCTCAGGGTCAGTGTCACTGGCATGAACATACAATGGCCTAGTTATGACTCAGAGCATACCATTGCTCACCCAGTTAGTTTTCTGAAAAAACATTATTTGGGTTTAACTTGTTAGGAGCTCTGTTTTTCCTATTTTAAAAGCCTGAGCACAGCTTTTGGACTCAGACATAACTGGATGGCTACTCCAACTGTTCCTTTACTAGAGTAACTTTGAACAAGTGACCAAAAGCCTTTATGTCTACCCCTCAGGTTTGGGGTAAGGTTACAGAGGTTTTTGGATAAGAACATGATTTACCAAAGGTTGAGGCTTACCTCAAGTTATAGATTTTGGACCTTAGAAGGAGTCTGTGCTTTGTTGCTGCTCTCCCCGTATTATTCTAACATGTGCCCCTGGGGTTTGTGCTTTGGGGGAGCTGCTGGGACTCATTGAAGATGTGCTGCTCTTCCTCTGTTGCCCAGTGGCCCAGATACTGCAGCTGAGATTGATGTCTGCTGAGTCCTGAGCATACCAACCACGGCTGATAATTAGAACCCAGGGAGCTAACACGAACACCACGGCCCTTCCTCAAACCAATTAATTCAGGATCTCTGGAAGTGGAGCTCAGACATCTATGTATTTATTTTTAAACTCCCTAACTAAACCTTTGAGATTCTTTTAGAAGATGTGTCCCCTAAACTCTGAGAAAACCAGTACATTTTTCTATGAAAGGTTAACCATGTAATCGATGGGATGCCCTCCTGATGTGGAAGTTCCTTAGACTGCTAGAATAATTTTATCTAGCTAGGTTTCTTCTAGAAAAGAGGATGGGAAAGAGTCTGGTTATTTTACTTCCCAGGGAAAAGGGGTCTGGGATGCTCAAGTAATACCAGGTTTCTCAGGTTCTGGGGTGAGCAAGAGGAAAGGGCAGAACTGCAAAACATCAAGTCCTGATGCATTTCTACACATTGAGTGGTACTTGTCTGCCTCCTAGGTGCTAGACATTGTGCTGTGCCTCAGATATACTGTGGTACATAAGACAAATGTTCCCTAGACATAAAAGAGAAGACAGACATAAAAATAAATGTATCTACCTTACCAGATTGGAGGGATTGTGCCTATGAGTAAGGGGACTCATTTTCCTGAGGCATAATCCAAGAAAGCTGAAGAAGAGGCAAAATCCCAGTTTGGGGCCCCTAAACCAAAGCATAGAATACAAGAAGGATAGAAAAGGTGTGGATTCTGCAAGACCCTGTTTCAAAGACTTGCTTCAGGGAGGACCAAAGGAGGTCCACACTGTCATAGGACAGTCAACACTCCTGGCCCTGATCAAGGGGGCAGTGAAAAGACAGAGACCCAGACACGCTGTGGGGGAACTGGGATGCCACTGAGGCTGGCTTCTCTGGGTGATCCATCTGCTCCCAGTTGTGGAATGTTTTCTCTCTAACCCATTTTGTGTGTGTGTGTGTGTGTGTGTGTGTGTGTGTGTGTGTGGTTTGCTTTGTCCTTGTCCAGTTGTGCCAGGGCACTGGGGTACATTTCATAAAGACCAAAGAAAGTGCCCGGAGGTAGCATGGGAGATACATGATTTGTTGGGAAGGCTACAATAGATCAGTGGCTGCTTGAAGAAGAGATCACTGGTGACAGGCTAAACACACAACATCTCTGTCCCTGACCACCGCTTCACCAAGCAGTGGCTCCTCTCCCTCATGGCATTTTGTCCAGTGGCAGCCAGCTGGGTGAGAGACACATATCCTTTCCACTGGGACAGTTGCTCCTTGTGTACATGCGAGAAAGTAGCTTTTCTACAGATAACACTAACTTGCCCTAGTTTCCCAAGTTCACTAGACAAAGTTGGTGTCCTTCAAGATAATATGTATCTGGACTCTCCCAGCCTAGCCCTCATTGTTCCCTTAACTTGGCTAGGTTTTTGGGAACAGAGACTGGGCATTCAGGGATGAAGTGTTTTACTGTCTCCCTTTTCTTTAGCGATGATAAAGCCATTCTAAGGAAATGAAGCCATGCGATGCAACCACTCCGTGATTGGCATCTTTAAGCTATTAACACAATGCATTCTGGGAAGGCTTTTTGCCTACTTCAGGCCTTGCAAAATATCTCCAGTAGGACCCAGAATTCTCTCACTTCTTTTTCTATTCTCTCTTAGTTCCCCTTCCTGTCCAAATTTGGCTCCGTTGCCCAGTTTACACTGCTCACACACCTTCAGCAACTCTCTCTCATGCTTCCTGTTGAATGATTACCAAATCAGCACTGGCTTTCCCCATGAAGTGCTTGGTATTGGTCCTCTAGTACCGATACTCCAAGCACCTCCCTGCCCGACCCTGTCTTAACTCTGGGGGGTCTGACCACCTCTGGGCCTGTTCTTTGCCCTAAGCCCACATGAGAAGTTGTGAAGGGAAGCAGAGTAGAAGCTTCTGTTTAGGAACTCAGAAGTGGCTTCCTTGTCTTTGGCATGTTGATGAATTAATAGGATCTTGGGCAATGACTTGTAAGATGTGTCATGAGGAATACAAAGCTTAGGACTGAACCCTCAAGGCCATCGCCATCTATACTACTTGTTCCCTCATTCTATGGAGGACATCACTGTAGCCCAGAGAAGTTGTTTAATCAGGGTTGCATAGCTTGTTAAAAAAACAGTGCTCCTGTTTCCCAGTTGGTATTTTTTCAGACAAAATAAAAATCTTCCAGCACCTAAAGTATTACTTCACCTGCCTGAGACAGGAGTGCAACTGTAAACCTCCCCTCCTGATAACTTCAGGGACCACAAGCTATAAGGTTGGTCTCCAGAACCCCCTATTTGAATGGAACATATGCATTAAGATGAGAAAATATGCAGGGACTTTTACTTTCTTTGATGATATCTCCATTGGTCCAGGGTCTGGTTCTCTGGCTATCACTCAGAAACTGATTCTTGACTTGGGAATGCTAACTCACACTAAGTCCCTTATGTAGGTCTAGAATGTCTAGATCATATTGCTGTTTCTTTTCATTTATTATCAGCGACAGAACTACCAAGCTATTAAAATTGTCTTCCTGATTTAGCTAGAGGAATTAAGGATAGGGGACAATATAGCCTAGATGGATTAAGATTTTTCTAGGCTGTATTCACTAAAAAGTATGAGAGTCTAATTATAAGTCATTCAAAATTAAACATGTCTTACATTACCCACAAAATGATGTTGATGCTTCATTAAATACCAAGTTCTTTCTAAAAGTCCTCTTATTGTTCCTACAATATTGGTGCCTAGAGAATAAAGTAGTAAATGCTTTTCATTCCAGTCCTCCTAAACCCATACACAGGAGCCAATAGAATTGGCCAGTATTAGCACCAGACTTTTTAAAGTGTAAGATACATATATATGTGGGTCCAATGAACCAATGGGAACAATCAAGGGGCTCTCCAGGCTAATAAATTTGCATAAAAGAGGCTCTCAACCTCCTAGTATAAAGACCAGGGATTCCCTGGAAAATTTGTGTTTCTGTGACTTCAGGTAGCTCTGTCTTTTTTTTTTTTTTTAAGGTTCAGGAAGGAAGTTCATCCCAACTTGCACAGCCCAAGAAATATAATTTTGCTCCTTGTCATGTTCTGATCACCATCAGGAAATAATATTTTTTATGGCCAGTTTCTGAGAACTATTCAGTTGGGTTTTCTTTCTACTGCGGCTTCTCCTCAGTTCCTTTCTACTTTTTTTAGGGGTTGTCCATGGAAAGTTAAGTAGTTTTGACTGATTTGGAAAATACTTTACTTTCTGATTCCTAATTTCACTAAAAATGAAGTTTTCAATATTTTGCATTTTTTTTATTGTTTTCAGATTGTTCCCAGAAGAAAGGAAAAATGCCAAATCTGTGCTGTCTTCCTTACTGTTAATTTGAAGGAACAGCCAAAATCACCAGGCACTTGAAGAAGGTGTCTAACACTAAAGAGAAAGATAAAAATGAGGAGAGAAAGATAAGAAGCCTTGAGGAAATAGAGGTAGAGAGAGGAGAAGAAATTTTTAAAAAATTCCTTAGAGAAATAAGAGAAAATGTCATATTCGTGAAATAAAACCAGGATGCTAGATGTAGAAATAACCAGAGAACTATAAAAAGATATTGAAAATTAAAAATTAATAGTGGAAATTTTTAAATTCAAATACAAGTGGGTATTTAGTGCAAAGATCTTTCAACTCTGCTGCAAAATTGAAAATTCCTGTTTAAAAAGATGGGAAAAAGTCAATATAAGAGCTGACATATATGGTTGAAGAAATTTCCCCAAAGAAAAACAAACAAGAAGGAACAAAAGGAGAGAGACAAGTAGGAATCTAAAGAATTAACTCAGGAGGTCTCATGGCTGACTAATAGATATTCTAGAAAGAGAAGCAGAGGAAAGTGTGAGGAGAAATGATCATGAATGATCAGAGGGAAATGCTTCAGAATCCAAAGACACAAACTTCAGGTTTTGAGTACCTTGCCCTGGTGGTGACGTAACTACACCAAGGCACCCTGTTCCAACTCTGCAAAACAGGTGATAAAGAGCACATCTTCAAAGTCTGAATGAAGAAAAAAAAGTAACAGTTTGCAAAGAAAAGATAAAAAATTCAAAATGGCATTTGACTTCTCAAGCGCAACATTGGAAGCTGCAAGATAACAGAGCAATGTCTTAAAAATTCTCAAGGAGAACATTTTTTTTCAATTTAAGACACTACTCCCACACAAATTAATTCTCAAGTGTGAGGGTAGAATAAAAATGTTCTCAAGCAAAATATTTTTTTTAAAAATCACCCATATACCTATTCCTAGGAAACTTCTCGAAGGGATATGTCCCATCTAAAGGAGTCTCTATGCTAAGAAAAAGGGGGATCTGATGGAAGGATTTCTTCAGATGATTGTGAAGGAGAGCCCTCAAATGACAGCCCTGGAATAAGCAGGAGGAGGTGGGTGAGTAGCAGAATATGGATCGGGTGGATTATTGCCTTGTTAAACCATCTTGAGAAGCATTTGATATCCTGGTAGACACTGCAAATAATTTAGTGATAGAAGGAGAAGCAAACCAATGCCTTCCCTACCAAGTCTCTTGCCAAAGCACTATTTAATTCCTGGGAAAACAGAGATTTTACAAAAAACAAAATGAAATCACAATACATATGACTTAACGTAAAATAAATCTACTATCAAAATAATGTTAAACACTGAGCTCTGATTTAAATAAAACTTCTTACCAAAATCATCGCTTCTTATCTGCCATTCTGTCCCCTCACCCTTCTTCTTAAATCCTATTGCTGTAATCTATCTGATAGCATTTATCTATATTTGTTTTTATCTTTCTCATTAAAACATAAACTCCTCAAAGGCAAGGACCTGGTCTAATTAGGACATTACTGTATACCCACAATGCCTAGATAGTACATCCCAATATTTCTTATATAAATTAACATTTAAATTCAGGGGTAGTGGAAGTATGTGTATGTGTGTGTGGGGGGGTGGGGGTGGGAGTGAGTGTTAGAAACCTAAACCTTTATGCACATCATACTCAATAGATAATGTTTAAAAATAAAAATTAAAAAATAAAATTCAAAACCAGAAAAATAAACCAATGCTGCATAGTAGTGTGAAAGTGAGGACCTAGGAATTAGACCAGGGACCCTGGGTCTATTAGAAGAAAAAGTAGGCCCCAATCTCCAACATGCAGATTAGGCCCCAACTTCCTTAATAAGACTCCTATAGTGCAAGAATTAATATCAAGAATCAATAAATGGGATAGATTCAAACTAAAAAGCTTCTTCTCAGCAAAAGAAACAATCAGTGAGGTGAATAGAAAGTCTACTAATTGGGAACAAATTTTTACCATATGCATGTCAGATAGAGCACTAATCTGTAAAATATATAAAGAACTCAAAAATCTTAACACCAACACAAACAAACAAACAAAAACAAATAACCCAGTCAATAAATGGGCCAAGGAACTGAACAGACACTTCTCAGAAGAAGATATACAATCAACAAGTACACAAAAATACGTTCACCATCCCTGGCAATTAGAGAAATGCAAATCAAAACTACTCTAAGATTTCATTTCACTCCAGTTAGCATGGCAACTATTATGAACAGGAACAACAATAAATGTTGGAGAGGATGTGGGGAAAAAGTCACACTCATACATTGCTGGTGGGACTGCAAAATAGTGCAGCCAATATGGAAAGCAGTATGGAGATTCCTTGGGAAACTGGGAATGGAACCACCTTATGACCCAGCTATCCCACTCCTTGGTCTATACCCAAAGGACTTAAAAACAGCATACTACAGGGGACACGGCCATATCAATATTTATAGCAGCACAATTCATAATAGCTAAACTGTGGAACTAACCTAGATGCCCTTCAGTAGATGAATGGATAAAGAAACTGTGGTATATATACACAATGGAATATTACTCAGTGATAAAAGAGAATAAAATAATGGCATTCTCAGGTAAATGAATGAAGTTGGAGAATATATTGCTAAGTGAAGTT
This sequence comes from Tamias sibiricus, assembly GCA_025594165.1. NCBI lineage: Eukaryota > Metazoa > Chordata > Mammalia > Rodentia > Sciuridae > Tamias > Tamias sibiricus. The sequence continues at coordinate 157,297,790 of CM046657.1, read as the reverse complement.
AACCAATCCCCAAACTCCAAATGCCGAATGTTTTCTCTGATATAAGGAGGCTGATTCACAGTGGGGTTGGGACAGAGAGCATAGGAGGATTAGAGGAACACTAGAAAGGCCAGTGAGGAGGGAGAGGAAGGGAGGGGGCAAAAGGGTGAAAAAAAAGATGGTAGAATGAGATGGATATCATTACCCTAAGTGCATGTTTGAAGACATGAATGGTATGAATATACCTTGTATATAACCATGGATATGTAAAAATGTTCTCTATAAGTATAATATGAATTGTAATGCATTCTGATGTCATATATAACAATTTAGAGCAAAAGAAAAGGAAAAAGACACCTGAAAGCAGGAAAACTAAGAAGAGTAGAAGTGGTTTCTCTGAAGTTTGGGATAGGGGCTGCTCTTTTTTGTTATAAGACTTGTAGCTTTATTTGACATTTAAACCAGGTACATGCATTATATTGATTTAAAAAATAATTTTTTTTAATGAGGAAAGGTCTAACACTCTCATTTTATGCATATCATTGTTATATATATATGTACATATATATATATATCATATGCAAAGATATGTTTCTTTTAAAAGCAAAAAGCCTAATAAGAGATTTTATATTTTCTTGGTACAAGTAGTAATAATTTCTAAGAACACCAAGCCAAATTTCTAGCCCTGTCAGAACTTGTGAATCCTTCTTTTCTAAAGAAATATAAGCATGCATTTCATTAACCACCTTTGACTTTCCTCTTCATTCCTCCTTAGGTTCTTTGAATATCAAGTTGAAGAACAGTAAAAATACAGGACTGTGTATACTTCTGACTCTTAACATCCCTGCTTGTTTAAGGTATGAACTTTAACAAGCCATTTAACTTCCCTGAGCCCTCTCAGTTCTTTTGTTTGTAAGATGGAGATGGCAGTGTGTAACTCATTGGGTTACAGGGTTTTTCCAATATGATATCTCCAAGAAATTTCTGTGCAAGATAGATATTAGATATCTGCTCATTTTCTTTCCTCCATTCTTTCTTCTCCAGGACTAGAGTCATGGCTGAATTAACTAATCAGAAAAAGAATTTACTTGCCATAGCAATGATAGGATTTCAGCCTCTTCAAGTCTATAAAGAGTTTGAGAAAGGTTTTTCTTCCTCCCACATTATTGGATGTTTCCATGGAAATGTATCATCTGTACATTTTAGTGTCTGATAAGGGACAATCCATTCATGACTTCGGTATTTCTCATTAAGGCTATGGTGGGAGAAGAAGGGCTTTGTTCATCTCTGCATTCCCCCACAGAACCCAGTGCTTTACCTAAATTGTGTCCCAAACTTGACTTATAAACTGAGCCTAGTCAATATGGACCAGTTTGTAGGCCCTCTGGTATTCCTGTCCAGCTGTCATAGGGGACAGGGGCAGGTTCAATTAAACTACAACTGTGGAAAAATATATTAACACCTCAAATATTGAATTAAGCTACTTTGTTTGCCAAAGAGATTACAGAGACCCCTTCTTTAACCAGTCCTTGCATAATGAATTCTCTAATAGACCTGTGAACATCTCTACAAAAGGTTAATTTCATTCTCCATTACAAAGCCTTGTGAATGGTCCCCAGGGCTGTCCTTGATAAAGGAAGAGAAGGTCTTGTTAAGTATTAATGATCACAGTGGCAGGTTCACAATATCACCTCCTCCCAGGGAAGGAAAAGATCACTTCATTGACATTTATCAAGAGGTTTCCACTAGGGACAAAGAGCACAGCCATTGTTATTTTCCACTATGGGCACCATGGAAAACAGTGCTTCTCTCCCATCTGATATTTGCTACAATTTCCTAGCCCCCAAACAAATAAAGTTACAAATATATAACAGAGATGGCAAGAGGGAGAGGACCAGAATTCTAATTTAAAAGGGACAGCTGTCTAATTCTACTTCTATAATTTAGCAAAAATATCTGCTGATATAATGTCAGATGATATTTTTCTTTATTTGTTATATTTTTGCATTTAAGAGCTTTCCTGAAATCCAGGAGAGTCGAATAGTCTATCTCACATCAATGTGGCATTTCCCAATCAGGCAAATCCACAATCAAGTCTCTTCTACATGGAACATTAGATAAGAGGCATTTTATAAGGATGAAGTAAACTGATAACTATTCCCATCTCAGCCCCTCTCCCATTGGAAAAAAGACTATGAAACTCTGAAAGAACTTGTAAGAATTTATTTGGTGAGAATCATCACTGGCAAGGAGTTTTTTTTCCTTAAATGATTCTTATAAGATCTTCTTTGAGATCCATAAAAAGTAAAGTGTTCTGTGTTCTGCTCACAGCCTACCTGGCCCCCTCACCCAGGCTGCTATAGAAGTCGGGATGGGACTGGTTTGGGTGAGGCTTTCCTCCCTCACCCCCTTTGATGTGGACAGCAGGACTTCTCACACTTCTCCCCAGGTCTTCTACCAGTTTCTCTGTCTCACCACCCTGTACACAGACTGGGCTGTCCTGCTCATGGTGGGCTCCAGGCTGCCCTCTGGTCTCTCTCCTTGCCTTTACCTGGTGTGGACCTGACATGGGGCTAGAAGGGCACCAGATTACATTTCTTCTACCGCCGTCCATGCTCACACTGCTTTGTCAGCCACTCTACAGTTGGATTACTTGGTGGTGAATCATAGCTGGAGCATCACTTTTATAATTGGTGCTGTTAAGAGATAATTAGACTTGCACATATAAAATGTTCAGTTTAGTGCCTGAACCAAGTAAGCATTGAGTTAAAAGGAACAATTATTTCTTTATTCTGTATGTGTTGTGATTTAGAATGTTTTCCTAACTTTTATTTAGGAATGTTTTTCATTCTTATAATAGGAAGGCAAAAAACCTACCAATCCACTAAAAGCAGTATATACTTCTGAAATTTTGGATAAAACACCAAAGCATACCAGAGTCAGTATCTCTATCTCTTTATCTTCCCTTCCCTTCCCTTCCCTTCCCTTCCCTTCCCTTCCCTTCCCTTCCCTTCCCTTCCCTTCCCTTCCCCTCTCTCTCTCTCTCTCTCTCTCTCTCTCTCTCTCTCTGTGTGTGTGTGTGTTTAGGTATGGCATATTCTCTAACTCCTGATTTTATAATTGATATCCAACAATCAAAATCCAAGTGATTTAATTCATTTGTTTCATTTGTTTCAAATATTCTCTCTGCTGAAATACATTTCTGGGCTGGATATTTTCACAGATCCCCATGAAGGAAACACTTGCGATGATGACTCAGTAAGGGGACTGAGAGGTAATTCAAGCTCTAAAGAGAGTGGGAAGATTGTATTGGTAAACAGTGCTTGCAGAGGCAAAGAAGTGCTGGGAGACCAGATAAATTCTTTCCTTTGCATCAGTATTTCAGTATGTAGCCTAGTACCCTGAGTAAGCAAGCCAGTTAAGAATATGGAAAGAAGACCTATTTTATAATAATTCTAAAATTATTGGTAGCTCCAAGCCTACATTGGGCATTCCTCAGTACAACCATTTAAGAATTGGTTACATGCATTGAGTACTGTCTAGTGTGGGGGAGAGGACAGGTTAAAGAAAAAAGGAGAAAATAATAACTATGCATTATGCTAAGTACAATGTGACTTTCATTCCCTTCCTGTTACCAACAACAGTTTAGCGGCATTAAGGAGACCCAGGGTTCCGGATCTGAAGGACACACACCACAGCTGTGCACAGTCTCTCTTCTCTGTACTCATTAGTTTATAGTCCCCAGACTTTAAGACAGAGCATGTGTTCTTTAGGTTGGTAAGACACCTCCAACCATGGTCTCCATTTTCACAGCTCTGCTTTTGAACAGTGTACCAATGCTGAAAGGACAGTTCAAATGTCAACTTTTGATCATTATCATTTCTGTGGTTCCCTCCACCTTGATTCTCACCTTTACTTTCAGGCTTTCCCCATTCCATGTTAATCATTGCTTATTTTTATTTTTTTGGAAATGAAAATTTCTTTTATTCTTCTCTCTTCTAACTTCTCTCTCCGGCTCCAACAACCTCTCCAACTCCAATTCCAACTCCAACTCCAACTCCAACTCCAACTCCAACTCCAACTCCAACTCCAACTCCAACTCCAACTCCAACTCCAACTCCAACTCCAACCACACCTCTAACTAACCCTCACCCAGTTAAATACTTTTTGCCTTAACAAGGACACGTGCTAACAGCTCGAGCTTACAGGTGCGTCACGCAGTGTTCGCAGGCATAAAAAGATTCAGGTGAAAATACTTGAACACCTTTATGGCTCTCAGCTAGCCGCCATCTTAGCTATCTCCTCAATTAGGGCTCTTACACAGACCCAGGTCATTTATCTTGATGAGTGGCCCCATTCTTTATTTTGCTGTTTTCTTCTGTGAGAAATATAAAGTTGGTGGTCCATTTTCAAAATAATTGGGAGGCAAGGTCCAATCATACCCACTTTAACTACAGCCCTTCCCTTTCCCCACCCCAACTTTAGCATTAGCAGTGGTGTAGACTGTGGCCCCAAGCTCCCCTATCAGGGCCAGGAGTAGTGCTGCCTTGATCATTGCTTATTTTTATATGGAATTTTTCCTCCTTTACCTTTAAGGAGAGGTGACTTGAGGAAAGCAAGAGAGTACAAGTGTTAAGAGGTGATGCTTAAGAGGGCCAAATGTCACATCATCAAGGGCTTGTCCTGGAGGATAAAGACTCTGGTGACTATTCTAATGTGATGAGTACTTTGAGAAGTGACAAAGTCATTATGTTTTCAAAAGATCACTCTGCTGTGTGGAAAAGAAGGATGGGGGCAGAAAGATAAGAGGTTATCACACTCATCCATGTGAACAGAAATGGTGCTTTGGCCTTTGTGGCGGCAGTGCAGCTGATAAGAAGAGGCTGAATTCTAGATATCTATTGGTGGTATAATCAAATAGGCATTGCTAATGGGTTCATTATAGGATGTGAAGAAATAGGGGAGGCAAGAATGATTCTAAAGTGTTCAAAGTTGAATGTTTTGTGTTTGAATTGAGAGAAGTTGAGTGAGAAGTTGGTTGAATGTTTTAAGAAGTAGAAAGAAAAAGTATAGAAGATAGGAATCAAGAATGCTCTTTTGGTTATAGACATTTGAATACATATTAGACTTCTAAAAGAAATCAGCAGAGAGAACATTCTGGAGAAATAAATTTGAAATCTTCAGTGTGCAGATGTCTTTTACATACACATATCCCTCAGGTGTGGGCAGAGAAATCCTAGGAGCCCAGAAGAGTGCATGACCTGGAAACCAAATTAATGTGTTGTTCAAGGAGATTGGAGTGGTCTGTTGAATGCTTCTGGTAGCTCAGGCATAATGAGGACTGGGAATTGACCATCAGTTGGATTAGCAATGGGAAGTTATTCATGAATTCTGCAAAAGTAATTTTCATAGAGTGGTGGAGGCCAAGGCAGTATTGGAGTGAGTTAAAGAGAACAAGAGATAAGTGGGAACAGCCAATATGGATAACACTCTCTGGGTGTTTGCTGCAAATGATATCACAGGGGGACAGTAGCTAGGGGATAGTACCTGGAGGCACGATGAAAAAGTATTTGATTGACTATTTTTAAGATGAGAAAAATAACTTCATGTTTCTATGCTATTGAATATAATCTTATAGAGAGAGTAGTATTTTTGATGTGCTTTTAGAGCAAGGCTATGAGAACTTAAGAGAATATGGACATAGTAGAGAAGAAGAAGACTTGGGCTTACAGAGCAGCACAGAGAGTTTCTTCCTTGTTTGAATAAATTAACTGGTTAATTTAACTGATTTGGTTAACCAAAAGACCATTATGTAGACATCAGATTGCATCTGTAGTGGTCATTTATTATTTTCTTGTTTTATTGCATTTTTTAAAGCAGTATACTTAAAAAAATTTTTTTAAAATATTTATTTATTTGCTTTAGTTGTACACAATTCGTTTATCTGTACGTGGTGCTGAGGATTGAACCCAGGCCGCACACGTTCTAGGAGAGTGCTCTACCGCTGAGCCACAACCCCAGCCCTTTTTAAAAATTTTTATAATTTGTTTTAATTAGTTATACATGACAGTAGAATGCATTTATGCACTTTGATGTATCATACATAGATGGGTTATAATTTCTTATTTTTCTGAGTGTACATGTTATAGAATCACCTTAGTCATGCAGTCACATATATACATAAAGTAATAATATCTGTTTCATTCTATCTTTCCTATTCCCACATGCCCTCCCCTACCCCTCCCTTCACTTCCCTCTACTTAATCTAAGGTAAATCTATTCTTCTCTAGTGCCCTGCCCCATTTATTGTGAATTAGCATCTGCATATTAGAGAAAACATTTGGCCTTTGGTTTTTTGGGATTAGCATATTTTTCTTATCATGATATTCTCCAACTCCATCCATTTACTGGCAAATGCCATAATTTCATTCTTCTTTAAAGCTGAGTAATAGATCTTTATCCATTAATCTATTGAAGGACACTTAGGTTGGAAGCTCTATACTTTTTTGAGAATTTTTTTTTTTTTTTTAGTTCTTCCTTCTCCAGATAAAAGCCAGACAACTCATTTCCCAGCCTCCTTTCCCAGTTAAGGTGCAATGTGACCCAAGTCCTTCAACCAGTTACATACCCACATGAGACTTAAAATTGTAAGTGATCAGCAAAATAGGCAGAATCCATTTCCTGGCAAAGGTGGTCTCACCTCCAACAGACTGGACTGGAAGGAGGGATATCTGTGTAGAAGTTTGGCAGTGGAGTGGCAGACAGTGATGGTCAGAGTAAAGTTGAGTTTCTGTTGCTCAAGAGACTCAAATTTATGTGGTAGCTGCTAGAACTTGATGGAGGCACATTCTTTTTTTTTTAATTTATGATGGATTTTATTTTTTTAAATTATATTTTATTATAAGATGTTATAAATGACAGCAGAATGCATTACATTTCATATTACACATATAGAGCACTTTTTTACAAATCTCTGGTTGTATGCAAAGTATAATCACACCATTCGTGACTTCATACATGCACTTAGGGTAATGATATCCATCTCATTCTACCATCTTTTTTTTTTCCTTCACCCTTTTGCCCCCTCTCTTCCCCTCCCTCCCCATTGGCCATTCTAGTATTCCTCTAATCTGATGGAGGCACATTCCATCAGACCAATTCTGTGGAGTGATTTAGGATGTGATTCCTGGAAATATAGGACTAAGGTTAATTTTTTAGCCATTCCAATGAGTTGAGGGAGCTACTCATACTTCAACATGAGTTTTTTCCTCTGAATCTGCCAGACTTGGTTTTTGTGGCTTACTATAAAAAACTCTGCCTAAGACAATGTTGAAGGAATCAAGCAAAATCATAATCTATCTAAACTAGTCTTATAAGGTTGCTTTATGTTGTGGGGTTATTTTGTTGTTTAAACAGATTTTCTTTAAGAATAGCTAAATAAACTGGGATATTGAGAAACAGATTTTCAATGTAGGCAAAAATCTGTGAATGATGAAAGCTGATGTTGAGGATATTAGTCATGATGTATCTGCAATATCTCTCTTGGGATATCCATGAAATCACAGCTGCTGAAGAGAAAATCACGACACATAATTTAACAATAGGGGAATTAATGGTGACATTGGGATAGATACTGGACATGGGTACTCTGCTAGAATATTAGGACTTCCATGCATAGGCCTGTGTATGCATTCACATGTGGATATACACCATGGGCACATGCCACATGCGTAGAGCCTGAAAACAAAGCTAACTTGTAAACAACTACCCTCTACCCCAGCTGTAACTATAGCAACTGAAACCATTCATTTTCTGTCTCCAATAATGTGTGCAGGTCTATCTTACTAACAATTCAGAAGGGGACATTGACAAATGATCGCTATATTCACCCAGCCATTTTAAATAGGAAGGCATTTGGCTGAATTCTAATTTGACCAATGAATATTTAACTGATAAAGCTGCCAGATAAGATACTGGCCAAAAGAGAAAGAAGAGAAATGAAGCTGGAGTTGCTATCATGCAAAAATCCTTTAATGAAGGACATGAAAGGAATGTGGTAATTCTGAATTGAAAATCTGTTCAGTATTGGGAGATGGAAGAGCAGCTGGCCCACAATTTAGAAACTTTGAAGATTCTGTGACCTCTAGAATGTCTAAGGCATGGAGCGTGCTTTCCCTCCTTTGTTTAATGTTTTGTATTTTCAAAGGAGTCAGGGAAAAAAATGACTTAAAATGTTTTCACTTCAAAGCAACAGAAACAAAATGAAGCATTGGAATAATGGGAAATTCAAAAAGCCTCTGCCCAACCCTCAACTTGTCAAAATTTTCTTCTACCAAGATTGCATTGTATCACTTTTTAAGCAAACTTTCTGATTTATTCTGAACCTCTGCTGACCCCAGGAATGTCGCTCAGTCCTAAGTCTCAAGGGAGATCCAAATTCAGGTTAATTTTTCAAGCAGATTTCATTTTAATAATTAATACTTATTGAGTATTCATTGTTTGTCAGGCTCTGTTCTGAGTATATTAGATCTCTTAATTTTTACAAAACTTATCTGAAATAAGTACTATTTTTAGTTCTATTTTGTGGATGATGAAGCCAAAGTTCAGATGTTAATTAAGTTGCCCGAGGTTGTAGCACAATTAAGTAGAAGAGACTCTGACACTAGAACCCCGGAATCTCCTCTTCTAGTAATCCAGTGCTGAGCACTTTTATACTCCACCACTGTAACAGGGGCTTAGACTTTTCACTTTGCCTGCAAATGTCCAATGGGTGGCTAAAAGCAGGAGTAAAGACTTGGCATCTCTACTTCCTTTTTGCATCTGTCTCCTTTGCTCTGAGTCACTTTGGATTCCAGATTAATGGATAAACATCTTGTGTAGAATGGAAGCTACCTCCAGGCAACAGCAACTTTCTTATCAAGGATAAGGCTCCTGCCTAATCAATCTTGAGATAATGATGGACAGACCAAACCTGACCAAGACCACCCACTTTGGCAGCTGTGCAAGCCCTCCAATCCTGGGCTTCATCTCCATTGTGTAAAAGCTTGAAATCAGTGTGTGGCCCTCAGAGATAAGACTGAGGGCAGGAGTCCCTGGTCTTCTGGTGTAGCTACACTAATCAAAGTTCCTTTCATCTTTTTTACCTTTGCTGTTTGGTTTTTGCAGTGAATGGCCAGACTTGATTTGTTGGATTCCCAGAATCAGGCCATTGCCTAGGACTCTAATAATAGCACCTCTTATTTTTCTATTTTTCTAATCTATGTTTCTTCTCTTTTCCCCTTATTTATTTCATAAACCATGCATGTAGCTCACATGCACACACACATGCACACACAAACACACAAACATAGAGGTAAAGAGAAAGAAACAGACAGGAAGAAATGTGGTTTGCCTGACATATAGTTACCATTTAATATGATAGGTAGCGATTATTTATATGCACACATATTTATTATATGCAATATTGTACTTGGTTGCTCAGCACATTTTATTTATGTAGGAAAGTTATTGCATGGTCAGGTTACAGCCAGAAGTTTGTTTGGAAAATATTAAATAGAAGCAAGACCATTTAGTAGGAAATCACAATGGTCTAAGTCATCAGGCTAAGAGAAATCAGAGCACACAGCCAGGACTATTCCATCCACTGCATCAACAGACGTCATGCCTGGGGCTCAATTCTTCTCCAGGTCATATTAAAATGATTAAATTTTAAAAAGGTGGCTCCAAATACAAAAGAAAATTGCAAAACAAAAATTTCTAGATGTTTATTTACATGTCTACAAAATGAACCATTATGTCAACTTTGCTCATTATTATGCTTTGTTACAGTTGCACACAATTTACAAATCTCTCAGAGAATGTATGATTTTGGAAAAATTGCAGTCATTGATAAATTTAAGTGAGTGACCTATAACCACATATTTTTGAGAGCATAATTATAAGTGAGTTTATTTTCCCAAATGTCTACCCCAAAGGTATTTAATGAGAATGTGGGTGCATTTAAACGTTTGATATGCAGGACCTATGAAGTCTGAAAATGGCCCTGCATCCATCCTCCATAAAGAGATATTCCTGTTACCCAAGAAAACAGAATCCAGAACCACCCTGTTAGAATCCCTTCCCCTTGGATAGTTAAGGAGACATGCTGACCATATAATTTTCTTGAAGAAGAGTTAATTTCCCAACATGATTGGTGGGTAACTACTGAGGCTCAAATGCTGCATTTTTTTTTCCTCCAGGAGTCTCCCTCTCCCTCCCACTATTCATCTTTCCTTAGTCCATGATGTGCCTAAGGTTGGTTAGTTGCCAAATAGATTGATGGTTTCTCTACTCCAGCAAATATTATTAATTGGTTTATGGAATGCAGCTCCCACACATCTTAGTATTGGACAAAGTCCCCTCAGTATTAACTGAGGCTGCATTAGCATAACAGTAAAGGGCTACATTAAACTGCCCAGGAAAGAAATTGTCAGTTTAGTTTCAGAGGCAGATTTCTCCGTTAAAAGTCTCAATAGGCGGGCTTACAGTGGGATATTCAGGCAAAACGTTGGTCAGTCTGGTTCACTGAAAAGCAATTCATGGGTAACCAAGGCTGTTATTTCTCAAAGCAGCCATCAAAATGGGACTTTTGTTGCCTTTGGGTTATTTAGTGCTCTCAACATATGTGGTCTGCTCTTGTGCCCCTAAATCTCCTTAAGAAACAATTGCTTACAGGTTCCCAGTACTCTGCATTCAGAATTGCCCACTATTCATCACCAAGGCATCTGGGCCCCCTGGGGATTGCAAATTCCCACTTGAAGATCAGAAGCGGATTGAGCCAGGGTTATCCTAGGACTCACAAACACAGCCTGAAAGAGGCTTCTAAATGAGGCAAATGTGTAGTCGAAAATCCTAGAAGACAGTCCTAAAGGGAAGGGAAAGTAGACCACGAGTCAAAGTTACGAAGCATGAAAGGAATCTGTCTAGTTAGAGGAAAGAAGGAAGGAAGAAGAAACAATAGGTTTTTCACAGTGGAGTTTAAATAGAGGGTAGGTTTATTAGATGCCTTTGGGCACAACTACCATGCCCCAGTTGCGCACAGTTACTGCCATGAAATATGATAAAACTTGCTCCCCTCCCCAGATACAGAGGCCTAGTGATCTTAGCACTGACTCTGGGGGCTAAGGATTTGTCTTAGAATCCCAGAATGATATCTCTGTAAAATGGGCTTATAACACCCTTTTGCAGAATACTTACAGGATATTGGATTTAAGCATCAGCAAAGTATCTGGGACATATTAAATGCTCAATAGATGACCTGGGGGTTTAAATCAGTGGATACAAATATTAAAGATAAGAATGTGCTTCCAAAAAAATGACATGAATACTGGAAGCAGGATTTTTCCTGTTTTTCAAAGTCAAACTATTTCTTATTTTTATTGCTAAGAGAGGTTTTGTTTAAGTAGAATTGTTTTATTTAAGCAATTCAGCAAGCATTTATTATTAAGCACGAGGTATTGTGTTAGTCTTACTCACAGTCGAAGGAGGGCTAGTTTTGAATTTGAACAAATATCTAAGCCCCCTAATTGTCTGGTGTGGAATATTAGTAGTAGGAGCAGAGAAAACGACTCCCCTAGAAAGCTGCAACTTGGTCTTAATAAAAGCCAGGCCCCCCAGGTTTTGAGAATTATTGCATTAACACCCACCCCTCTATGGCCTGCTGGATTTGTTGTGACTTGGTGACTCTTGGCAACTATGAGTGGTGATGAATCACATCAGGGAGAGAGGAAAATATCTACCTCTACCAGAATCTTTTTCCTTCTGCCCAAATAAAAACTATCCATCTTTCAGTACATGGTCCTTCTTTGAATACCTATTGCATTTACATGACCACCAGGCTTGGTGCTTTATTGGCTAATATATGTTGTTATTTTATATTTTATTAAGATGAGGTTGTCCTATGAACCCAAATACGTTTTTAGTCCCAAAGGCAGGTGATTATACTGTATACTTTTTTATATTTAACATTCTTAGTAAGTAAAATAAAATTTTGAAACATGAGCAGGAACAGCAAATATAATAGCCCTCGATTGTGGATTACACATGGCTGTTCTCCTAGTATTGTGTACCTCTGCTTCGTAGCACTTCCTCACTTATACTTTCATAATTATCTGATTATTTGATCAATATATTTTCTCAATTGGACTGTAAGCTCTGTTAGGGCAGAAACTGCACTATTTTTGATCACTACTTGTAATGGTGAAATAATTTCTTCTCCCCAAACTCCATTTCCATCAAGAACCTCAGAATGGGATAGCTGGATCATAAGGTGGATCCAATCCAAGTTTTCCAAGGTAGCTCCATACTGCTTTCTATATTGGATGCACCATTTTGCAGTCCCACCAACAATGTATGAGTGTGCCTTTTACTACAGGGACACAGCCACATCAATGTTTATAGCAGCACAATTCACAATAGCTAAACTGTGGAACCAACCCAGATGCCCTTCAGTAGATGAATGGATAAAGAAAATGTAGTATATACACATAATGGAGTATTACTCAGCAATAAGAGAGAATAAAATCATGGCATTCACAGGTAAATGGATGGAGTTAGAGAATATAATACTAAGTGAATTTAACCAATCCCAAAAAGCCAAATGCCAAATGTTTTCTCTGATATAAGGAGGTTGATTCACAGTGTGGTTGGGATGGGGAGCATAGGAGGATTAGAGGAACACTAGAATGGCCAATGTTGAGGGAGGGGAAGGGAGGGGGCAAGAGGGTGAAGAAAAAAAAAGGATGGTAGAATGAGATGGATATCATTACCCTAAGTGCATGCATGAAGTCATGAATGGTGTGAATATACTTTGTATACAACCAGAGATATGCAAAAATGTGCTCTATAAGTATAATATGAAATGTAATACATTCTGCTGTCATTTCTAACAACTTAGAATAAAAAATAAATTTGAAGAAAAAAAAAGAACCTCAGAATGTGATCTTTATTGGACATAGGGTCTTTGCAGTTGTACATAAAGTGTAAGAATTGGGATGAGATCAAACAGGATGAAAGTGAGTCTTAAACCTAATGATGGTGTCTTTAGAAAACGAAGAAAAGGTTGGGGTGTAGCTCAGTGGTAGAGCATGCACCTAGCACGTGAGAGACACTGGGTTCAATCTCCAGCACCAAAAAAAAAAAAAAAAAAGAAAGAAAGAAAGAAAGAAATCAGACAAAGAAATAGAAAAGGATACACAGAGACACAGAGACTAGAGCAATTCATCATTCATCAACAAGCCAGTGAACCCCAAGGATCCCTAGCAACCACCAGAAACCAAGGGAAGCATGAAATAGTTCCTGCCTTGGAGTCCCCAGAAAGAGCCGGCTCTGCTGGCACCTTGATTTTGGACTTCTGATCTCCTGAACTGTGGGAGAATAAATTTCTTTTGTTTTAAGCCACATCCTTGATAATTGGTTTTACCAGTCATATGAATTGAATGTACCACAGTCTCCCTGTTACGTAGTAAAGTGCTTGGCACATTGCAGGTGTTTGATAAGTACCTGTGGGAGGAAGGGAGGTGATAGATAGCTTACCCTCCCCCGCCCTCAGAGTTCTCCACATCCTGAGAGAAGCAACCTTGTTTCATTCTCGGCAGGATGTTTCTTCCCTGGACAGGATGTTTTTCCCCCGGGCAGGATGTTTCTTCCCTGGGCAGAATGTTTCTTTTCCCCAGGCAAGAGCCAATAGGCTTAAAAGGCATCCTGTTCTAGCCAATGGTGTTGGGGTTGCTCTAGTGCACCCCCCACCAGAAATCCCTATATAAGGCCCTGTCTGAGAGCCAGACAGACAGAGAGAGACACACGGACACAACATCAGATCGTCGCTGCTGAGAGGAGGAAGACATCGGCTCGTCGCTGCTGCAGGGAGGAGGAAGCCACTGCAACAGCTCCAGACCCATCACCTCCAGCTCGACGGCAGCTGCCCCAGCCAGCAGCTCCAGACCCATCGCCTCCAGCCGAAGGCAGCTGCTCCAGCTGACAGCTCCAGACCCATCGCCTCCAGCCGACGGCAGCTGCTCCAGCTGACAGCTCCAGACCAACCACCTTCAGCCCGACGGCCGCTCCCAGCTGATAGCTCCAGCCTCCAGCCAGACAGCAGCTGCTTTAGCCGACAGCTCCAGAGAGCCGGTGCGACCAGGCACCCACCTTCTGTCCAGAGCTTGCACACTCCCCTCTTCCTGACTCCCTTCTCCCACCAGAGCTTGCACACTCCCTTCTCCCTGACTCCCCTCTCCCACCTCGTCGACCTTCGACCAGAGCACCTGTTCTCCGGTTTTCGCTACCAGCCACGAAGGCTGTTGAATAAATCTTTTGGCTGCACGGCTGTCCCCGGTGTGATGCTTTGCCCTTCATTGGTGCCGTGACTCGGATCCTATCTGAGCCGGAGGGCATAATCACCCGGAACTGCCTCAGCCTTCGCCCGGTTTTTGATCGCCGCTCCGACGCATCCACCACCTGTCATCGGATTGGTAAGCCCCCCCACCCCAGGGCTCCTAAACCTGTCAGGCCTTGTACAGTGGGAACTGACCGTTGATCGTCCGGCAGCCCCGCTGGTGGCCTGTACAGGGAGGATCGCACCCCACCTAGACCTTCATGGTCACAGTGGACCTCGTGGAGCTCTTTCTCTTTTTGTCTCTCTCTCTCCTTTTCCTGGGTAGGTCTCCTCATCCCCAGTGTGCCTAAACCCGTCAGGCCTTGTACAGTGGGAACTGACCATTCGCTCCCTCCCTCTCTCTCTCTCTCTTTCTCTCTCTATCTCCCTCTTCTCTCTCTCCCTTTCCTGGGAGTAGTTGAAGAAAGCCCTTTTTTCGGCCTCTGGCCTCCGGACTTGGGTCTCTCCTTCCCGTCCAGGACGGGACACGGAAAATCCCTGCGCAGGGTGACCCATTGTTCTTCGGTCCCTTTGGACCCCATCTCTGTTTGACTCCAGTGACGACTGGGTCTCACAGACTTGGATCTCTCTGATATATATATCTTGAGGAGGACGCTCCTCAGGACAATATATCTGTCCCGTTCGGAACGGGAAAATGGGGGCTTCTTCTTCTTCTGCTGCTGCTTCTTCACCCCTCCTGGCTGACTCATTTCTATCCCTCCTGGCTGACTACTCTCCGATCACTCTCTTCTTTGCTCTCGTCCTCACTCTCTTCTTTGGTTTTGCTATCACTCACTATTTGTCGCTCTTGTACCCACTCCGACCCCCTCCCAGCCAACTGTCCTCTACAATGCCTCTTAAACAACCTAGCCACTCTTGGCCTAACTCCCGATATACAACCAACAAGACTTACCAAGTTTTGCACCCAAGATTGGCCCACATACCCCTTAGATAACCAAAACAAATGGCTTGCTTCTGGGTCCCTGGATCCCTCTATACTGAGAGATCTTTTCTACTTCTGTGAGCGATCAAAAAAATGGGCAGAGATTCCGTATGTTCAGGCTTTCTCCCTCCTCTGTTTGAATCCCTCACTCTGTACCCACAGCAGCTCCAACAATAGCCTCCTAGCCTGCCAACCAGCTGCTCCCCTACCATCCCCCTCCTTTCTTGATTTTGATCCCACGGACAGGCCGCCCCCATATCGTACCCTACCTTAAATCTCTATCTTCTCCTTTGCAGCTCTTCCTTCTCCACAGCTCATGTCTTTCTTGTTCTCAACCTTTAACCAGTTTCTCCTTAGGGATCATCTTGTCACTTCTCATCACCTCAGGGCGAATTCATCTTTTTGGTGCCAACCTCCTAGGAATCCTTTTCACCCTCAAGCCTGACCTACCTGTCTTATCATATCCCCCCCATAACACCCCACGTCGCCCCGTTTCAGCAGGAAGTAGCCAGACTGACATACGACGTCCCACTTCCTAAGAAAACAAAAAGGGGGGAATGATAGATAGCTTACCCTCCCCCGCCCTCAGAGTTCTCCACATCCTGAGAGAAGCAACCTTGTTTCATTCTCGGCAGGATGTTTCTTCCCTGGACAGGATGTTTTTTCCCCCGGGCAGGATGTTTCTTCCCTGGGCAGAATGTTTCTTTTCCCCAGGCAAGAGCCAATAGGCTTAAAAGGCATCCTGTTCTAGCCAATGGTGTTGGGGTTGCTCTAGTGCACCCCCCACCAGAAATCCCTATATAAGGCCCTGTCTGAGAGCCAGACAGACAGAGAGAGACACACGGACACAACATCAGATCGTCGCTGCTGAGAGGAGGAAGACATCGGCTCGTCGCTGCAGAGAGGAGGAAGCCACTGCAACAGCTCCAGACCCATCACCTCCAGCTCGACGGCAGCTGCCCCAGCCAGCAGCTCCAGACCCATCGCCTCCAGCCGAAGGCAGCTGCTCCAGCTGACAGCTCCAGACCCATCGCCTCCAGCCGACGGCAGCTGCTCCAGCTGACAGCTCCAGACCAACCACCTTCAGCCCGACGGCCGCTCCCAGCTGATAGCTCCAGCCTCCAGCCAGACAGCAGCTGCTTTAGCCGACAGCTCCAGAGAGCCGGTGCGACCAGGCACCCACCTTCTGTCCAGAGCTTGCACACTCCCCTCTTCCTGACTCCCTTCTCCCACCAGAGCTTGCACACTCCCTTCTCCCTGACTCCCCTCTCCCACCTCGTCGACCTTCGACCAGAGCACCTGTTCTCCGGTTTTCGCTACCAGCCACGAAGGCTGTTGAATAAATCTTTTGGCTGCACGGCTGTCCCCGGTGTGATGCTTTGCCCTTCAGGAGGAAGGTAGGAAGGTGAGTTCTTCTCCTTCCTCTACATCTTATCTGCCTCTTGCTCTAATTCAGTGTTTCTGGAAGGGTAATTCTTGGAGCTCTCTGTTTCAGAATCATTTATTGAAAATGCTGATTACTAGGACTATCCAAAAATCAGCTGGATAAAATCCCCAGGGGCTTACAATGTGCCTCTTTAATAAACTCCCACAGTGGGTCTTAGGCTCATGAATGTTTTTGAACTGGTGTTTCTTTTTTTATTATTCTAATTCTTAAGGCTCTTTGAATTTTATCAAAGACATTTCTGTAGTCTTTGTGGACAGTGCACCTGACGGGAGGAAGCTGCCTCTGTGCAGCAGGTGTATGGCTGACCTCCTCATTAACACTGCTGGCAATTTCTGAAGCAGAATGCTCCAGCTGTCAGTACCCCCTCTTTTTTCCTTAAGGATATACCTAGCTGCTTGACACGGCCCCAAATCCTGTCTAGAGGTTAGGTTTGTATTTCCATAGCGATTTCCTCAAGAAAACAGTCAAAGTCACAATAAGATGGATACAGACCCCGTCCATTCTTAAGACTATTTCTCCAAACAGTAATGTCTGCATGACAGTACAGGAAAACTTTTGCAAATTTCAAACTTTTGACTTCAGTCACACTTCGCCTATTTAAAAAAAAAAAAAAAAAAAAAAAACATGGCCTCTCAAATGATAGGTAATTATTTGTTACAAACAGAATGTTTTGTGTTCTATATTCATCTACCCATTTCTGACTTTCTGATCCAATTCTCTGAGTCCTCGAATCAAAACACATACCAGGCTGCCTGCTCAAATTGACATCTGCAGATCAAGCTGTGAGCTATCTGCTGTGTGCCTCCCCCCAGGAACTCTCAGAGACCTGCAGTTGTCATCCACGTGGGTGTGAGCAGCTCTCGGGGGCCTGTGGCAGGGCCAGGTACCTTTCCTGGCATCTTTCTTTCTGATTTTAATCCGGTTGATCAGGATGCCTTCTTCCTGCACACCTGAAAGAACAACCCCAAAGTCAGGACAAGAATTGGGGAGGTTAGTTCAGCTCCATGACTTTGTGCTAAGTCTGGGAGGATTTGTGGACTTGTCAGGAGGGATTTGTTGCAAAACCCAAGTGAATCATGGAGTGGAGGTGGATAGTAAGTCAAAGAGGCAGAGCAGGATAAAAGGGAAGTGTCACGGAACATGTAAAAGCACATTGAACTAGTTGGGGTGTCCTGACTTCAAATAACCAACTGTGTGTAATAGCAAATCTCTGGCTTTGAATAATAAACCGAGTGTGAACTCCCTTTAAAACAGAAAAAGGCAGAGACACCGGAATTTGAAGTGGATTTGAAACAATGTTTTCACCACTAGAAAAATAAAGTTTCACCAACTCTTGCTATTTTTTCCCTAAAAATCAAGCAACGCCATTCATCTTTGCCACACTGCCTTGTAGTCTCAAGGGTATGTTCAGCCTGCCCTCTCTGTCTATCCTTCCCATATCATGTCTGTCACAAATTATCATCAATTTTTTTTTCTATGAGACATTGTTCCCATATGCCCCTTTCTTAAGCTTGGTCCAAATGCTCTGAGTCAGCCACATGGCTCCACTAACACTTTGACCTTATTAAACATTTGTTGCCTGTATCAATTTTCTGAAAATTTAATCATGTCCTGCTTGTCAGTCTAAGAAGTTGAAGTTGTATTTGACTCTATTCTTAAAAGACTCTTCCCTTTCTTTACTCAAATTACCAAGGCCCTTCCTAGCTCTTCATTATCACTGCTAGCACCCTCATCTGAGCCTTTGCCTCTGAGTTTCTGCTACAGCTTGCCTTCACGTTGACTTTGACTGCTAGGAAAAAATTCTGCTGTGGATTTTCATTTTTATTCCTTTCATTAAAAAAATGTAATTTGTTTAAAAGTTTAACCTTCCAATAGTAAAATAAATGCTACTTATTGAGTAGCTTTTATGCCCCAGAGGGTTTGCTAATACAGCCTAGAGACTAACTCAGCAGGTCTAATGTAGAAACTAGGAATCTTCATTTTAGCCAGAATTCTTCAAGAAAACCTGATGTACACTGTGGAAAGATTGATCCATCTCTGAAATCCTTGATTTTCTCTAGTTGGTGGGGAACAAGCAATTGTTGTTTATTTCATTTTTATTTTGTGCTTATTTGTGTTGTTAAGGCTTAGTTGTTTGTTCTAAATAAGAAAATATATTGTCTCATTTTAAAATTCTTTTCCTTTATACTTTAGCATATGTTTTCAATAGCCTTTCTTCTTTATCCACCATTATTAAAAAAAATCAGAATTGACTGGAATGGTCATTCTTAAGATAAATGAGGGGGCTGGGGTTGTGGCTCAGCGGTAGAGCACTTGCCTTGAATGTGCAGCGGCCCGGGTTCGATCCTCAGCACCACGTACAAATAAACCCATTGTGTACAGCTAAAGCAAATAAATAAATATTAAAAAAAAAAAAGATAAATGAGGGGGTAGGTTATGTTCTAAAACATACCATGGGAAGATTTAGAATCATACTATTATCGGACTGGAAAAGCTTTTAGACATTTTTGAATCAGAAAGAACTTTATCATTAAGCAAAGTTGCTCGTTTTAGAAAAGTTGGTCAACTCTTACAACTTTTTTTTTTTTTAATAAAATAGAAATATGATGGGAGGCAAATGAAGAGCAATATAGGTACTAAGTTGTCAATTGGTACTGAGAAGGAAAGGACAGTATGCCTGGCTGGCTAGAAAATTGAAGTTAAATGTAAAAACATGACTTCCTTTGACCATATTTGTAAACAAAAGAAACATATCATTTTTTGTAGAAAGTTTAAGTACCAAATGTGATTCTTCATGTTCTTTCCCTGTGTCACGTAAGTGGCAGGACATGACAAAATGGAGCTTCCATCAACCTTTGCCCTAGGTGATTAGGACTTGATGATTTCCCCTCTGGTGCTTGTTTAAGAAAATGGAATGGCAAGGTTGTTACCATGAGAAAATTCTGGTTTATTCTGACCAATAATATTGTATACTTGCCACAGTTTTCTGAGCTGGGTGGTTCACAAATGTGACAACGATGATAATAGCCAACATTTATGGAGAGTTGACTGTAAGCTGCCTGTCATGGCCAGCCATTGTGCCGCGGGAGAAAAACTCGGAGGCAGAGTAAAGCTATTACTACTTTTACTTCTACTTTCTTAGAGAGAGCTTAGAGAGGGAAAGAAAGATTTTTAGAGAGAAAGATTAGAGAGAGCTTTTCTTCTTGTAGAGCTTCTTTCTTCTTTCTTCTTTCTTCCTCGGGAGCCTCGGCCTAACTCCGACCAGCCATTACTTCTTCTATCTGGTTTCTCTTAACCGCTACTGCCTACGTTCTGGCCGCTCTGATTCTTTTCTTCTCCGACCTGAACTCTTCTTCTGACCGACGGAGCGACTGCACGACTGACTGAATGAATTCGTTCTCCTAACTCGGACCACTTTCACATGGTTATATACCTTTAGCTTTGCGGGTGCCTCAAGTGCATTTACAGGTGCGTCACATACATATCAGGTGGAACTTATGGTTTCCAGCTAGCCACAATAACCCTTCCTAATTGGGGCTCCTTCAGTTGACCACAGTCCAGGCACTGTGCTATATGCTTTACAGCTTTTATGCCATTTAATCCTCATGACAACATTGTGAGATAAATGCTATTATTATCCTCATTTTATATACAAGAAAACTGAAGTACAGAATGTTTAAATTCCAGGTTCAATTTCATATCAGAATTAACTGGGGGAAAAAGTACACATTCAAGCTTTCTGATTCCAGAGCTTGCCTTCTTAACCAGTAGGTTGCTTTAGCCAAATCACAAGCCCAAAATTCTAATTCCCCAAAGTGTATTTTCCAAAATATCAGTTTTATGGAATATTAGCTGGCATTACTTAAGAAATGGATTTAACTCATGTATTTAAATGTGTTTATGAAACACAGAGTTAAGCAAAATGAAGAAGATATTTAAAATCTCAGAGCTTCTAGAAATATTTAGGATCTGCTTGATCTTTTGAAATTTCTGTTTGAACTTGCTCTTCTTGTTTTCCTGGCTCCAGGTATTGTTCCACATATACATGTCTGTTTCTGGCTCTATAGGAATAGTCATCTTCTGCATTCCCCTGCTGTAGATTTTAACCTCAACATTCCAATGTGATTTTCTATTTTGCTGGCACCTTGGACTGCTTTCTGTTTGGGGATAAATTTTCTCTTATTTCTGTTTTGCAATATCTAGGTCCCTTTGATTATTACCCACCCACACCCACTGATAGAAACCTAATATGGTAAGAATGTTTCCTCATCTCCTTTCCAGTTATTTTCCTTATACATTTCCAGAAACTTCTCCTATTGCCATTCTTTCCATGGCCTGATTGAAATCATTCAGAGTTTCCAAGTTTTTATCACTTCCTCCAGAATATTCCATTTGAAACCCTCAACAGCACATGAGTTACTCTTTAATCAAGTATGTTTACCCTATGTCCGTGGTAGTAGGCATTTATGTAGTCTGAGGTCTTTCAGTAATTTTCCAGTAAGAAAGACTGAAGCTTTCTTTAATCTTTAAGCAAATCAACAGTCTTTAAGAAGACCAATATTGCCTACAGTGATACATCAAGGGACTTTGGGAGTCCAGGGGGTGGGGGTGGGGGGCTAGAGAAAAAACTTCAAAAGTCTCAGAGGTAGTACTAAAAGAGCTAGAAGGAATCTGACTGAAGAAAAACCTAGGTGAAGTCTGTAATCTGTAGGGAAATTCAAGTTTTTGTATGGCTTTGAGAAGTGGGTGAATGTTATCAAGACTACTCTTATCTCTGTCCATGTCAATGTGCCTCTTCTTGGACCCCTGAGAGCTACTCTCTGGTTCCATAGGTAAACAGTGCCTGATAAAGGGCTGGGATAGTAGAAATTTGTTGTATATGAATGTGAACACTATGAACAGATTGTTCTCCTGAAATAATAAACTGAAGCCCAACTCTACCACCCTATACTGAAGGGAACTGAAAATTTTGTGCTTCTTCCAATCTGTGCTTGGCATTTATCAACATGTTCCCAGCCATATTGGAGGAAAAGCTAAGTCAATGTTTGAGGGTTATCATATTCTTAAGGTAGCATTAAAAAAAATAATGTGGTAAAATCATGCAAGTAGTCAGCTTTACAATTCTGAACCAAGCACTCAACTAATCTGAAATATTAAAAACAACCTTTATTCTCTTCCATTCCATTGAAATCTTGTTCCTTATAAATATAATCAAAAAAGAATATATCTGGGTTAAATGTAAACATCACAATGCTTTTCTAGTGTTGCAATTTGGAACAGCCACTTTTCTGCCATTGAAAATCACTGATTATTCAGAGCTAGTTATAGAGAGCAAAATATCTATGTGATTGCATGGTTTCGATTACCATCATCAGAATGCTATGTACAAAGGCTGATTACCTTCCATTTTGTTAAAACTTCTTGTTGAAACTGGGTTAATAAGATACTTTACAAGCATATTTTCCTCCTTCTTTCATGAAATTGTTCATAGAAATGCAATGTAATAATTAAAATCATTTTATTGTTAAAGAAAGAAATGGCCTTTTGTGCAGTTTTTGTAATGGTTGAAAATATCTCATCATTAATGTATTTATTGATTAAAATGATAACCTTATGTGAAGTGAATTTTGGTTTCTTATAAGTAATGCTGGTCTCAGTGAGTCTTGAGTCCAAAAATTTAGAGCCACATTCAACTTCAGATTGATAAATAGATTTTCTATATATATATATATTATAATATCAGTGGTTATATATTAGAACTATATTCTTTTAAGTGTAGCTTTGTAAGGAACATGAGCTATGTGGGGTAGCTTTTCCTTGGGATTAGTAACTTCCTCATTAAAATATATATGATAAATTTTTTCATAAACATTTAGCAGGTAAAAAATTGAGTGAAGAACAAGAAACACAGTTGGTATAAGTAATATGGCTTTTGAAGGATACTGAAGCAGAAAGGAGTGGGCTAGGAAATCAGAGGGGAATTTTTCATTTCCAGTTCTGAATTCATTAAGTTCCTTCCTTTAGCCAGCCCACAATTTCCCTATTTGTAAAATGAGATTAAGGCTGGTTGCAAGGCAAACTCTCTAGCTCTGACACTGTTCAGAGGAATGACTCCCAGAATAGAAAAAGTATAGAAATGGGAGAGAGAAAAAAAAAAAAATTTTCATGTTTTAGTACTCTCTGATAATATATAAGCCAAATCATTACAGACTATTGACTTTAAAGGATATGCTTAAACTACTTACCAGTGAGAAGTGAAGTGAAGTAATTAAGATTTAGTAAAAGGAAGAGAGAATTTGTTCGCATTTGTTTTGAAAATGTTGCTTATTGTGATTTGACACGTGAAATTTGTGTTATACTTGGAAGCAAATAGAATCTTCTCTTCGAGCAGTTAAGAAAGTTTGGGGAGTTAGAACTGGTTCAATATGATATATCAATTCCACTTCTCTGTTTTCTATGTAAGATTCACTGATAGTCACCTGCAAAGCACCACTGTTTACCTGGTGGCAGCTACCTGATCTTATTTGAGATCTCTCACATGCTTTCTTGTGGCATATTTGACATCAATGATCAGTCCCACAATAATGAACTACAGTTTTACTGAGTAATTTGTGGGGATGGGGAGAAATGCCATTTTTCACTACAAACAAACAAACAAACAAAAAACAGTAATTTTCTGTGTATACTTAAGTAATAGAGACTACATTCTTTATTCCTATTTCACATTTCTGGGGTCAAAGATACCTAGACATTTGTAAACTTAAATGATGGTATTCTGCATCATGTCAGAAATAAAAAGGAAGAAGAAAGGTAATGTATTATTTTTAAAAAATTTTTAATGGTGAACATTAATTATACAGAATAATGAATTTCATTGAAGCATATTCATTTATGCATATAACACAATTTGATCAATTTCACTCCTGGGGTGATAGATACTTGAAAGATAATGAATGAAACATTTCATCTATAAAGGCTCATAGAAGTTGTTCAGAATTAAAAATTAATGTGTCCATTGATTTTAAAATATATATCCCTATTTACATCATCAATCTACTTGTATGAATCTATTGCAGGAAAAAATCTAAAACTCCAGATAAACTTTACATTTAGATATTAATGGTACATTATTTATAATAGTTTACCACTAGAAACATAACTAATAGGCAAATGGGTATATTAGGAATTGTATATATTTCACTTATACTGTGTATCATTATAATAAAACAAATCACAGTAAGAAATAATAGAGAAAATGCTTACAACATAGCTTTAAGTTAAAACATGAGAGCTGCAAGGTTGTATAAATAGCATGACTCCCACTGTGTAATGCAAACATGGCAGAGAAGCAACTGCAGGCCATCTACCTTAGTGTTGGTAGGGGCCATGTTTGGGATGACAGTGGATTAGGTGGGGGGACTACTGTTTTCCTCTTTCTAATTTTCTGCATTTCCCACATTTTCTATAACAAGCAGTCATTTAAATGAAGTTGAAAAACATAAATCTTTCATTTAGACTTTTATTTGAATCCCTCCAGTTCTTGTGCAGCAAAGGTAGCCAATTTTAAGCTCAAGCCCCTGTGCTCAGGCTCCCTCCCAGAGTCGGAATCCTCCCTAACATCCTGGATAAGCAGCTTAGCCCTAAAGCTGGCTCTGAGAGCTGTCCTCCCAGCCCCAGCCTTTCTGCTCAGCAGTGCCTGCCCCCCCTGCACCTCCCACCCCAAATCACTTTAGAATCCCTCCTCCCTGAGCCTGTGCCCTGCTCCCTAGAGCCCTGGGAGTGCCTTTCTTCTCTCCTTTCTTGATTTCCCTTCTGAATCTTCCTGGCATTCTCATTCCAAGGCCAGATGGCTGATTTTCTGAAGCATTAACACTTCCCCTCTGCTGACTTAGAGCTGTTTAAAACCCATCACCAACACCTCCCTGGTAACCAGGTTTCTACCACAGCGGGCTGCCTGGTGGGATTTGGCAAATGTGGGGAGGGCAGGGCTGGAGGAACTGTCCCAAATGAAATTTGCCACTACACTAGTTTGGTTTTACTTCACTCATCTGGAAGATTGGAAAACATGGAAAGTGCTTAATGAGGACCCCTTTAAGGGAGCACTGGTTGTTTAAAGACTCATCCATTGTGTTTAGCCTGATTCAGCAATTGAGAACTTTGTTAGTAGATTTTCAGTTTTTGCCTCAAAAATCAACCTTGCCATTCTTTATGTCAAACTGACCCATAGTCGAAATATTTCACTGATATTTATTTCATGGATCTTCAGGCAGGGCAGAGTTTCTAACTTGCCTTAATTATTAGTGATTCTGGAAAATGTGAAAAGAAATATCAAGTCCATCAAAATAGTGAAGAAAGGGAAAATGTGCAGCATGTCTTTGGATTGGTTTCGGAATATCCACAAATTTCACCTACTCTAGTCAAGTCACTATGTAAGGAATAGAGAAGTATGAATAAATACAGAATCTCAGTTCTCAAGAAGTTATAATATGACTATGGAGACTCCCCACCCACTCCCTTAAAGGTTAGCAAATGTAAAATAAAGTTTCTCAAACCCATAATTGACAAGGGTTAAAAGATGGATTCCCAAAGTAACAAACAGCAATTGTGCAGCACCAAACGCTCTGTGGTTAAAAAAAAAAAAAAAAAAAAAAAAATTACTAAATATAAACTTTTAAGATATACTACAGTTTTTGGGCAACATTGTTCTGCATTTATTCATTTTTAATTGTTACACATTATTAGTATGTCACTATATACCCCATCCCCAATAGAAATAGCTCAGCCTAGTCAACCTTTGAGAGTTTCTGTGGGGAGGCTGAGCAGTCCAAGGAGACTTCATGGGAAAGTAGGAAAATTTGGACTCTTTCTAGCTAACAATCTGAATTAAACCATAAAAAAAAAAAAAAAAAAAAACAGAAAAAAAAAATCTATCAGTAGAGCACTGAGCCCAAAGAGTCTCTGGAAATTATGAAATGCCTTTAATAGTTTGGTTGCTCACACTGACTTCTGGCATCATTTTGGCAAAATGAGTAAAGGAATCACAGATTGAGCTCTTTCATGCCAATAATGAATGTAATGGAAATTGACTTCTTTCCATTCCAGCTGTAGCAGCAGGAATAGGTTTTGCTGCCAACAAAAAACTCCATGGTGGTTTAGAGTTGAAATATTGGTCAAACCCAAGGGCAGAGGCAGCATTTAGTGCAGATACTATGTGTGAAACTGCCAATCTCTTGCCTAAAGCTTTCTCCTTGTGTCACAAACACCTGTTTTGAGATTCTTTTTCCCCTTCTAGCTCTTTAATGAGCTATCCATCAATGCTCATTGCTAATATTAACAGCTATCATCTGTACATTTGTTTATAAAAAGCTTTTTTTTAACATTATCTACTTCAATCCCTATAGTCACTCAGTGAGCTAGCTGTAATCATCTTCTTTATTCCCCGGGCAGAAATCAAATTCAGAGAGGTGACTTGGGTGGCTCACCCTAAGTAACACAGGCAAACTGTGAAAATGAGAATTGAGCCTATAAAAAACCAACATTGGACAGAGTTGGTAAGATAAGGTACTGGCCCTGGGGCAACTTATTTTGTAGCTGGAAAAAAAAATGAGGAAAGCAGATAAAGAAGAACATCATGAGGTTGTTAGATGTGCTAAATAAAGGGTACACACGAAAAATAAAATGCAGGTAAGAGAAAGAAAAGTCCATAATTGATTGGGGTGGTCCAGACTATTTATTCCTTTTTAAGGTGATGGCAAATTAAATGCTAATTCCCCATTTTTCAGTCTGGATAGATTAGGTTTTGATTTTCTCTCATATGACATCATAAGATCTTCCTGCATGGGCTATTCAGTCTCAGGGCTGAAAAAAGGGAGAGGTTAAAGTTTCCAGTTCAGATATCAGTATAAACCCTGTGACCCAAGATTAGCTTGAACTCTTGTGGTTATTAAATTTAGATTTCTTTTTAGGAATCCAGATGAAGGAAAATTAAGAGAAGATATGGTAATTACATAATTTAAGGAGAAACAACATTAGCCAGGAGAGAAGTAGCATAGAAACACAGGCGTTCTGAATCTTGCATTTAGATTCTTTCCTCTTTTGAACAAGAGTGATTCTTCTTTATGCTTGCCACACACTATGGTGAATACTTTTATTTATAAAAACTGACCACTTGATAAATTAAAGGAGACTTTCAGAGGATATTCTGCACTTCTACCAATTTTAGCTTATAATTTATCACTAAAGGTATAAGACTTTCCTCCATAGAACCAACCCATATATGATCTCTTCCTTTTGGTAACAACTCCTGGATCACTGATTTTATTTTCTTATTTTTGAAACTGACTGCATAAAGTTGAATATCAGTATGATTATTCAAGCTTATTTCTCTCCACTGATAATTAGGTAATGACTGGATATAAGTCTCTCTCAATGCAGAAAAATCTGATACCCTTAAAGACCAGGAATTTCGGTAGCTATCTGAACTCAAATATCTCACAAGATGGATAGAAATTAGCAAGTCATTTCTGAAAGCACAGTTCCCTGAAATGTGGCTATCTGAATGACTTCTCTATCTATTAGACAACATAGATTCCATCCATTATATTGTCTTCTGCTCTGAAGTTATTTATCTGAAATTCTGAGAATGCCTAGCACATAGAAGTCTCTAAAAGAAAGGTTTTAATAGCAGTATCATGAAATAGATAAGTAATTAAAGAAACAGGATAAAAATGTTTTCCATGTGCAAAACAGCCTTTAGCTACACAGTGCTTCTACTGTAGCATTCCAAATTCTTTTATTTGTACTTTATTTTTAAAAAGAAAAGCAGCAATGACAAAATCTTCCATTAGTTTAAAAAATAATATGAGTTAAGACATTTTATAGTCATATCAGAGCTTTGATATCAGGATTGGTGGTAATGTATAAAGGTACTTTTAAATCTTAGTAAATATTATGGAATTATATTTTGAAAATAGCAGATGAAGGAATAATGGAAAGATAATAAAATGGTTATTATTGTTATATATATTTTTTTCTTTGCCTATTTTCAAATTCAAATAGAAGAAAAAACTTCAAATTAAATTTCAACTTGAGGTAAATTAAACCTCTTTTTGTATTTCTTATTATTTAAACTTATTCAGAGGTAAAAGGAGGGAGGCAGGTGGAACAGCTGCAGAGTGATGACACCATAGCAACTGTTAACCCAGGGTAGCCTGAGAGTCCAATCTTTGGTATCAAGCGATGGTCAGTATCCCCATGATCCAAAGCAGCATCGATGAAGGGCAAGGAATCAATGTGGATAAAGAGGCTCAGGCCAGCAGAAGGTTCTAATGGGCATCATGGAGTCCATTTCTACTTCAGCCAAACCCAATCCATATGGCTTACACAAGACATGGTTTTAGGAAACCAGTCAGATCTTTATGTTTGGAAGTCATGGTGCTAATCAGTGACTGCAGAATCAGCCATGTCTTCCTCACACACTATAGTTATTTGAAATCAGTGTTGTGACAAGAAACCATGAGTACAATGTAAATGCTTTAACTCAATCCCTTACTGTTTCAATCTCTTTTTATGTTTTACCAGAGCCCAAAAAGATAGAAAGGCTGACAGAATTTCTGACTCAGCCTAGAGTTCTTCAAGATCTTTTATTTTCCTCATTACTAGATACTTAAATTTATAGATAGGAAATGTGTTTCCCTTCAAGTCCTCCCTTCCCTATTTTTTTTGTCAGAATTCAATTTTGTGAAGACAATAAATGACAGCAAAATGTGCTTGCAATAAAATAATGATCACTACAAAAGCTGCTTTTGGCATTTTTTAATAAAGAAATTTATGAAGAGTTGTGCTATATTTGCAGGGTGTCAAATAAAATGTAAATGTGATCTTTTGTAATAAAAGGTGACAGAGAAGAAAATGTAAGACCAACTGCCAATAAATGTGATGTGAAAAAGACTTTGTGATGTTATAATTCCTCTCACACAAATACTCTGTATTCAGTGGTTGGTGGATGGTCTAATTAGTTCTTTTTGCTGTACTATGTTAAGGGTCACTGTTTCCCTTCAGCGAAATGAAAGTGGAGAAAAGTCTGAAATTTCACTTTGAAGTTGCTCCTTTCTCCAAGTTCTCCTTATACCATTCCTCTACCCACTTGCTTCTATGCTCTTTGCTAGCAACTTCTGTTGTACTGAATTCCTGAATTTTCACCACATCCTGGATACTGGCTTTAATTATGGGTTGCTTTTGCATCACACAAACCTGTTTCCATTTAAAACATGGTATGTTTTAGTTGTTGTTCTTAAGATTTCATCTCAGCCTTCATTTCTTCAGAAAAGTCTCTCCTAACTTCTTGATATAGGTCAAAGCCTCATATTCTATATTCTGTACTTTATTTGCATATCACTCTTCACAGTTTTAACTTTTTATTCTTTTTTTTTTTTTTTTTTTTTTATACTGAGTATTGAACTCAGGGGCACTGGACCACTGGGCCACATCCCAAGCCCTTTTTTGTATTTTATTAGAGACAGGGTCTCACTGAGTTGCTAAGTGCCTCACCATTGCTGAGGCTGGCTTTAAACTCGCGATCCTCCTGCCTCAGCCTCCCAAGTGCTGGGATTACAGGCGTGCGCCACTGCGCCCAGCTCTTTTGTGCCTTTTATTTTGCTTATCTGTATGATTCCTGATTTAATGGTAGACTTCCAGACTAGCCCTAAGCTCAAAGCATGGGTATTTTGTGTATGTCTATTTTTGTTATCTACTGTATGCAGTATCTAGCACAGAGTAAGTGCTCAGCCAATCTATTTTCCCCTTTCCTTTCTTTTCTTCTTTCTTTCTTTCTGTACTGGGGATTGAACCTAAGGATGCTTAACCACTCAGCCATATCCCCAGCCCTTTTTATTTTTTTATTTTAAGGGAGGGTCTCCTTAAGTTGCTTAGAGCCTCCATAAATTGTTGAGGCTGACCTTGAAGTTGTGATCCTCCTGCCTCAGCCTCCTGAGTTGCTGGGATTCCAGGTGTGCACCACAGCACCTGGCACAGTATTTCTGTAGTAAATGAATAAACTAGAACATTCTTGCTGTGCAAGACATTTGTGTTTAATAAGCCTGCTAATTACAGTAGGTCCAAAGTTAAGATCTCACTATTTCTTTACAACCTCTTCTATGACAACTTAGGCTTTCCTGTTCTTTTGTGTCATATTTGACTCCTCTCTTTCTCTCACACAACCTGTCAATTTAAGCAACAAAACCAGTTAGCTCTACCTTCAAAATCTACCCAT
The DNA here is from genome assembly GCA_025594165.1 of Tamias sibiricus. Taxonomy (NCBI): domain Eukaryota; kingdom Metazoa; phylum Chordata; class Mammalia; order Rodentia; family Sciuridae; genus Tamias; species Tamias sibiricus. The sequence goes on along the minus strand of CM046657.1, from coordinate 157,267,741 downwards.
CTAGAATTCAACCATGTTGCTCCATGCCCACTGTTAACTTTTTACTCTAATTTGCTATCCTCTTTGCCTCAACTAGTGCAGTGGTGTCCTAACTGGGTTTCCTTCTTGTGTCCCCACCTCATTATATTTGTTTTCCAAGTGGCAAAGGAGTTTTTGAAAACATAAATTAAACCATGTTATTCCTCTCCCAAACTCTCCAACGGTTGTCTTTCTCATTCGTAGTAAAATTTCCTATGATAACTTTCAAAGCCCTAAATAATCTGCTCCATGACAGTAAAGATTTTTTTTATGTTTTCTGCTTTATCTGCAGTGCATAGAAAAGTCAATGGCACAAAGTAGACACTCAATAAATGCTCAATGAATTTATGCACTTACTAGTGAAAAGCTATGCTATTTTTTTAGAAGTATTCTTTGACTCTTCAAGCAAAAAAAAATAAAAAATAAAAAAAAATAAAAGATCATTTCTAATGGGTTTCAGTGGATATAATTACCCTTTAGTTAACTCACACCAAGAGTGTTCAATACATAGCATGACATTATGGAACTTTGTTCTAAGTCTTGCTCTTGAAAAGTGTTCATAACAAAACTTGTACTGTGAAGTCAATTTTGAGTTGTTAGAAAAATCAGTATAGCAATCAATATTAACTCAAAGAGTTATTCGAGGGCGTACTATGTCACAATACTGACTATTGTGATTGCCTGAATTTAGAATTAGAAAATAAAAATTACACTTGGCAATTTAGTCATTTTTTAATGCATTAGAATAATTGTTAAGCTTAATGGTGATTTAGTGACATTTTTCAGGTTGTGGAAATCATAGTTCTTGAAAATTTTTGGTGAAGATCTTTCATTTGCTTTTTTTTTTTTTTTTTTTTTTTTTTTTTTTGGTACCAGGGATTACACCCAGGAGTGCTTAACCAATGAGCCACATCCCCAGCCCATTTTCTTTTTTATTTTGAGACAGGGTCTTGGTAAGTTGCTTAGGGTATCCCTAAATTGCTAAGGCTGGCCTTGAACTTGTGATACTCCTGCCTCTGCCTCCCAAGCCTCTGGGATTATAGGCATGTGTCACCATGCCTGGCTTCACTTACATTTTGACAGTGGTCAAATCACTAAATCTAAATTCTACACCAAATCATACATCAATTTCATTAAAATTTGCTTTTTTAAACTGCTTATGGGTTGACAAGCTAGTGTTGAATAACTTGAAATCTTAAAGGAGAATGAGGGATGTGGTCACAGTAAACTTCTGAAAGCAATTCCAGAGTTTTGTTTCTTTGCATATCCTAATATACACAAGTAAAGCATGCAAGTCACATGGCCAGAGTAGTGATGCTGTTTCATATAATTTAAATGAAAGTGCAATGACTTTTTATAATGTTTGGTCCTAAGATAACTTCCTGAGATGATCATGATGATAAAATTGAAATCAGGAGGATGAAAAGGGAGGGGACAGTGGTGATGTTAGAAGGTAGTTATTGAAAACTTAAGCTTCCTAACTGTTCATCCTCTCTCAGATCCATTAATTTCTATACTTCCAAACTCCATGAGTTATGTTTCAGAAACTTCACGTTTTTTTCCTGTTTCAGGAGAAGATTTATGATTTTGTTAACTGTACCTCAGTCATTCCACAAATACTTATTGGTACCTATTTTGTGCCAGACAGTTTTGTGAACTCTGGGTATTTGAAGGTCATTTCATGTGCTTCAGTACAGCACCATTACATGCCATTCAGAACTCTGTCTAGAGGGAAGCTTTGTCTCAAGAAGAGATTGAACAAAATTTGAAGCAAGAAATATGACTTTGTTTTATTCAAATAAAGAAAATGCATAGTTAGCATGTCATTTCCCTAAAGCCACACTTCAATTTGATCGGTATCTGAGAGGCAGAAAGAAAGAAACGTATGGGTAACATCTTTCTTTAAATGTATTTTGCCACCATTTATACAATAAAATGTTCTTAAATAAGTTATATTGGGATGTATTGAAATGTCATTTTTTTTTTCAAGTCAACTTAATGATTGATTTCCACATGATAGATTTATATAAACTTAGTCAATCTGAAGTTGACATTAAGAGTACTAAAATTATAAACAAAAGAAAACAAAACACAATAGATTGGTTTCTCTTCATTAAGTGACTTTTGCCATGAAAATGTGTGAAAATGGGATGTAACAAGTGAACAGATTTAGGTGCTGCTATTTATCCTCACTGAAGTCAATCTTAGACAATAAATTCAAGGAATGCTTCTTGCTGTTCATTTCTTTTATTGAATCAACTTTTATGGCAAGAAATTCAAGGGTGGGGGATGAAGCCACTCAAAAACAAGGACAAAAACCAAAGTAAAATATGAGCAAGCAAAGAAAAAAAAACAAAAAAGTAGAGTAAGCATTCAATCAAGTTTTATAACCACTGGAAAAAATAAACACTATGAACCTTCTAAAAACTAGGTCTTATAGAACCATACAATATCCATATTCAACATTCAGATAAGCACGTTAGATCCTCAGGCATCCTTTAAAGACCCATATGTTTGGTGCAATTGCACTAAAGATAAAGATACATTTCCAAGGCCTGGGAATGTTTCCTTTCCTTAATCCAAGGAAGGAGGCTGCGGAACAATAAGACTTTCTTCAAAAACCCCTTCCACCCAAGATGGCCTGGAGCCACATAGCTCACCCAAAGCAAATGCCTCACACACTAATAAAAGCTATAATGTTATAGAAGAACACCACTAAAATAATAAAAATTACTTATCCTTAAAGAGGATTAAATGTATTCTCAAAGCAGAGCACTCCAAACAGCTGAGATTTTGTACATTTGTATGCTTACATCTAAGCAATAACAGTTAAACAAAATGCAGACTATCGGAAACACATCACTGAACAACCTAGGAATTTTGCTGTCAGCTACAAAGTTGCAGTGGGAACCATATATTGTATGTTACCCTATCTTGACTCCACTTATCCAAAGTCCTTTGCCAAGAAGTGAATGATCTACCAGGAGAATACTAGCTGCTTTCTTTTGGAAAATAAAATCGTGATGCATAATTATATATTAGACTTAAATATTTAAGACCCTTCCCAATATAAGTCACAGTGAATTTGAATTCTTCTTTGAGGTATATAGCTAAGCAAGTCTTCCCACCAACTGTTCTACTAAGTGAATTCAAGTGAAACGATGTTGGGAATTTTAGAGGGAAAATTGGTCAATTTAGGAGTTTGAAGGAAATAGAGAAGGGAGTCCCAACCCATTTTCTTGCTCTGTGGGTTAAAAATTGCCGCCGGGATACCTCTAAACACACCTGAAGAAGATTCAGGTTAAATGACTGTGTGTTGACTGAGGTGTTGAGCCCTGGCAGCCCTGCATGGATGGTGTGCCTGTGGTATTTTATTGAAGACCATTGTTGGTTGGAGGAAGGAGGGAGGTGGAAGGAGAGCTGGCACACATGGAGTAATAGCAAAGGCAGAAGTCCACAGGCGACATGGTGGTATCCTTTCTCTGAGTCCTCATGGACCGTGGGGCTTTCCTTTCTCATAAGTGTTTGCCCTGAAGAGAGCAAGGTTTCGACAAAAATGGAACGAGAGAAGCACCTCAGCACTGATTAGACAGCCACAGCAAAGGAGAATCTCTCCTTTTATGTACAGAACAGAACGGGACACCACCTTGGGTCTCTGAGGACTGGTGGCTTCCTATTGCTTCTCTCAGAGTGTGAGTAACATGTGACTATTGGATTTGTAGTAACTGAAGTGTCAGAGCCTTTGCCCACCTGTCCAAGACCTGACAAGCTGATGTGCTATTTCTACCCCTTAATGAGGAGGCAGGAGTTGGCCCAGTGGCCTCACCAGAAGTCTCCTGGCTGCTGGCTACAGGACACAGTTCACCTTGAGTCAAGCATGAGTGTTTTTACAGGTTGGCAGAAGAGCAAGCATGTGCTGTATTTCCTGGCTTCAGAAATTCCTTCTAATACATATTTAAATTCCCTTGATTTATTCCCCATATGGTCCATGCGGTTAACCACAGTTTTGTTTTTTTCTTAATAACAGTAAAGAGAGACTCATCATGACCCTTCCTCAGGCTCATCACTCTCTCGTTCAGACCTATAATTTATTAAGAACATCTTCTGTGGGGAAGAATGTCTCAGCTATTTGGAGCTTTCACAGGATATGGAGCTTTAATACACTATGTGCTCTGATGCTTGGTGCCAGGTGACAGTTCTGGTAAGTCAGTGAGAGAAGTGAGACTCTGTCTTCCTTCCTGATCCACTGAACAGGCCAGGTATGTCCTGGCTGGGTCAGGAAGGGGCTGTCTGAGTCTTCCTCTGTTGCCTACCCTCAGTTCTGTCTGCAGGCCTGATAGAAAGGGCATAGATGTTTGGACCTGGTAGACTTGTTTGATTTCAGGTCTATGACTACCATAGTGGTTCTCAACTAGGGTCCATTTGATCCCCCAGGAGACATTTGGCAAAGGACCTTGTTAGAAATATTATAATGCACAGAAGAACCCCCTTCCTACTACCCTTGTAACAAATCATTATCCAGCTCAGAATGGCAGTAGCGCTGACACCGAGAAACCACACCTTGTTGCCCAATACTACGCAAGTTTCTAAATCTCATCTGAGATGAGGAGTAACTATTGCTCTTGTAAGGTTGTGATAAAAATTAAAATAAAAAAATTAAAATACCTATACTAGGTAAAGAACCAAGAGAATCTCCCCCCCCCCAGATAATCCACTTTACCCTCTCTTTGGTGCCCCAGTATTTGGAAGTTCTCTACTCTTCAATACAAATCTATCTTCCTTTTAGCTTAGGCCTAGTTATGTTGAGTCCCTTAATAACCCCAGAGACCACTATCTCCAGTGCTGGCTTCTCAGTTCTGTAATTGCCTGCTGGACTGTCCCCAGCCCTGCAATCATATCCAGCCTCTGTCTGTGACATTGTGATATCAGATGAGAAATGAAACAAAACTTTAGTTGGCTTAACCAACATCTACACACATATGTTTTACATTAGAGTTTAATTGCTTCTCATTTACTTCATTGCTGAAGAAGAGAATCCCTCTCCAGGGTGATGAAGATGGCCCAACACATGGTATGTCACATCTGATAGTCAAGATCAACAGCAGTTTATCAGTCACATATACTCATGGCCTTGGGGAGGATGACAGCACAGGATGCAAGGCGACATGAGGGTTACACTCAGGGACAAAGAGGACTAAGAGGGGTTGTGGGACTAACAAGACCCATGCAATGTTAAGAAGATGAGGTGCACCCTAGTTCACACAGGAGGCTGCTTGAATAATTGTGTTTTGACTATTTCCATAGACTGGCAAGTAATTCGAACCATTTATTCAGGGACAACCAGGACTACCCATGGTCACTTTGATAAGGAGGGTTGTTTGGTTCAGGGAACTTATCTGTGGGAATAAAATTGTGAAGGGAGCTGGAGGTTAGGGCTTTGAAGTCCTACTGATTTTATCAGGTATTAAGATAGCACATAGTATTAAGCCGTAATTTTAGGACTTAAGTCCCAATAACTTCTGATTACATTTCCTTAGCCCACATCAGTCACATGGAAAATTGAATTCAATGACAGAAGGTAACTGAAGGATCATTTGTCATTCCAAGCCAGTAGTTTCCAAACTTTCATTTCTGCTCATGAACACTTTTGTTCAATAGGATTTTACCTGAACATCATCATTTATAACAATAATGATGGTATCAACAAAATCAGATCTTATGGGTGTGTAGTAGGATAAGCATCCAAGCATCCCACTGTCTTCCCATCCATTGGCATAACCCACTTGCACATTTCACAAACGAGAAAATGGAAGCCTAGAGAGGAAGGAATACCTTAAGGAATTTTACAGTAGAGTTCAAATCTTATGGTATGAATGGTAAGCTAAAAACAATATAAAATCCCATGGTGAAAAAATGTAGGACAAATATAGAAAAAATAAGAGAACAATGGGTTCTGAATGTATTGCAAATGAAAGGAAGTTGAAGATGGAAGAGGAAAGGTGGGAGGAATTACTGAGATTAAAGAAAGCAGAAAGGTAAGCTGAAGGCAGCAATGTCAATTTAAATGTGCATTTTCCAGATTACTTTCAAATATCTTTGTCCAACCAGAGCCCTGAGTTTCAGGCTTATGAATACAACCTTTCACCTTATACCTTTCCTTGAAGTTTGATAGGCATCTTAGTACTGTAAATCCAAGACTGAGTTCTTGATTTCCCACCTTACCTTACCCTGCTTCTCTTTAGTCTTGCTAATGGTGTAGGTTGTAGCATCTTTTCAGTTTTTCCAAAGCAAATGAATAGGTGGCAATCATCTTTTCCTTACTCCTATAGCCAGTCCATTAGCAAGGCTTCAATCCATTTCTAAGGGCTTCAAAATATATCCAGAGTCTGGGTCCTCCTCAGCAGGTCTTCAACCTCTATGATCTTCAGAATTGCTGCAATAGCCTTTGGTCTATTGCTTCCACCTGTGGATCCCATTATCCATTTTCCTCATATGCTGAGGTTTTTAGCTCCCCTGAACCGGGGTTTGGCCCTTCTCTGGCTGGCAGAGAAGGCTGGGGGAACACGCCCCAGTGGTGAGGTGGAATCAGGAAGAGGCAGAAGTCGACTGGTAGCCACGCTCAGCCCTCACAATAGAAGACAATCAGGCATACACCAGAGAGTCCGGTCAAGGCATGAGCTCGGTTAAACAGCCTTTACAAAAGACATGGGCCAATCAGCAGAATGATCATAGGGACACATAGAGAACATAAACAAATCACATTGGCGGAGCCATTAGCCTATCCTAGTGACAGTCTGACCTCTTGACATACACCCTTGGCTAGGCCAAGTTCCTGTATCAAAAAATAAAAGACAGCCAGAGAGTTTCGATCTACTGGCAAGTTCTTAACATCCCCAACACTCAAAGAAGCCTCAGCAATCTTTATAGAACATACACTAAATCATATCACCTCTCTAACCGAAACTCTAATAAGTTCCCCTCAGTAACCTAAATAAAGTCTTAACTCTTTATAAATGCTTACAGGCCCCACTTCACTGGACATCCACCTAGCCCTCCTAGCTAATGTCTTATCACTGGCCTCCTAGTCCTCTGACCATGCATATTTAGCCACATTGGTCTTTTTACTGTTTTTAAAACATTCCAAGATTAAACTTTGGTATAAGCTCATTCCCTAGATACTTAAGACCTAACTTTTTGTTATCCAGTCAACTAATATTTATTCAGTTTCTAAAAGTATGGCAAGTAATGTCTCCACTGCTGAGATTCTCATCTGAATTGACTCCTCCTCAGAAATACCTTGTCCATCACTTCCATCACTTTTTCTTACCTTGATTTTTAAAATTATTATTATTGTACTTATTACTACATAAAATCATATCATATTTTTAAACTTATTCATTTTTCACTAGAATATGATTCCCCAACTATAAAATATGCTCCAAGAGCATATAATAATCTCATCTTGAACAATTTAGCATTGGAGAAGAATTTCAATATTCTAATTCTGTTCAGATTGGCCACTATAACTGAATGAAAAACATATATTTGAGATATCAGAAAATTATGATAGTGTTGTGGATTATTAAGGTTAGGGTACAGGAGGTAATTCATTGAGGTAGGTAATTGATGACTTACCACATTCTACTTTATGCATAGTTACATAAAAGGAATAAACTAATAAAAATTTGAGGAAATAAAAATAAAACAATAAAATAATGCTCAATTTCCCTGGACCACTAGCTGGACAAGGGTAGTTTACTTGATTGATCCTCAGACCTAGCTGCAAATCAGAATGATTTGAGGGTGATTTTCATACGTATAAATTCATCAGCTCCAAGCCTGGTGATTCTGATCCTCTAAAGAAATTTGAAGTGTTGTGAAAATCTTTCCCAAGGCATTCCCATGGCCAGCCCAACCTGGAAACCACTGAGCAGGAGACTTTCATTCTTTTGATTAGAGTTATGAAATATGTGAATAAACTGACCAAATGGTTTGCTTTGCAAAATATGAGTTTAGATATTGTTAATCTAGAAATTCACTTTTTCCATAGCCACTGTTATGATTTGGATATGTGGTATCCCCCAAAAGTTCATGTGTGAGACAATTCAAGAATTTTCAGAGGTGAAATGATTAGATTATTTGGTATGACCTAATCAGCGGGTTAATTTACTAATATGAATTAACTGGATGGTAACTGTAGGCAGGTGGGATGTGGCTAGAGGAGATGAGTCACTGGGGCCATGTCTTGGGGTTTATATTTTTGTCTCTGGTGAATGGACATTGCTCCCTCTGTTTCCTGATTGCTGTCTCCTGAGCTGTTCTCCTCCTCCACAATCTTCTGCCATGATGTTCTAGTTCACCTTGGGCCCACAGCAATAGGGTCAACTATCTATGGGCTGAGACCTCTAAAACCATGAGTGCCAAATAATTTTTTACTCTTCTAAAATTGTTCTTGTTGGTCTTGTCAGAACTTTTGGTCACAGCAACAAAAAAGCTGACTAAAACAGCCATATACTAAACCATGAGTTCACTAGTACAAAGAATTCCTAGGTAATGCTAGTCCGTAAAATCTTAGTTATCTCAATCTTGTGAACATTTGCCTTTTGAAAGCAGTGGCTTCTCATGGTTGAGCCTGCTGTACTATTTAAACAATGAAATGCAAAAATTGGAGGATTGATACCAATGTCTCCATCATCCAACACAGAAAATTGACCCGTTAGGTCCAGTGAGTCCTCAGTATAGGTACCTATTAACTATGGAATATTTGATTATATTTGATTTGATTTCATTTGATTATATTTCTGACATATTCTATCAACAATTTCCATGCTTTAATGAATCTAATGGAGTTAGGCATTAAATAAAAAAGTGAAATTGGACAAAATTCTCATTCTAGTCTTCCTTTTCTAACTGGGAAGAAAGACAAATGCAAAATAAAATTCTCTCTCCCACAGTATGCTAGTTTTTGTTGTCTGGACTCTTTCATGCACCAGTGGCATTTGCTGATTATATTTATAGGACACAGTGCTTTTGAACTCACAGTACACTGGAGAAGTAAACCTAATGGGCATGCAAACAGCCAATTGCAGAGTCAGGGAAACTAACTTAGTTCATTTCCAATCCTTACAATTCGAGTTTTCTGAACTATAGATTGGCACAGCAGTACAAGGATTTAAGTTTTATGGGGCTGGATGAAAACTTTATATTACTGTGAAATGGAAAAAAAAATAAGAATTTTTCTTAAGTTACCTAAACATTTTATTTGATGTCAGATTATATCCAGTTCTTCAACTGCATCTATAAATCCAGAACATGAACATGAATTCAGTGCAATGGAGTGGGAGTTTAATTGCAATAAGTCCTCCTTGATGATGTATTGGAGGACTAAGTTGTCAGCTGACTTGCTGATGGAGTTTCTATAGGCCTGCTAGTTAATCTGAAATGCATATACCACTACCAGGCAGGTTGCTTTTCTGTGATTTTTTTTTTTTTTTTTTTTTTTGAGAAGAAGCACTGCTGAAAGCTGGAACTCTCCTGCTCTCTGTAATGTATGCAAATACTTTAGACTCATTCCTCAGTTCAGAGGCAGCAAAAGGAAACCATCCTGTGATTCTGGAACAAAGGAAACTACCCCCACCCCTAGTCCTATATTCCTCTTTGATATTCCATCACTCACCTCAAGGAAACCTCAACAGGATTCCTAGAGACAAAAATAACTGCTTTCAAAAGAAAATTCAATGGCTCCATCCCACTGCTGCTTTGATAGGTTAAGACATGAGACTAATTTACATGCTACTGAATAATTAATAAAAGGTACAGCAGAACAACTGACAGAAATGATGAATAAATACATGAAATGACACAAGATATCCCTTCATAGAATACACAGAAATGAAGTGTCAAGAGGAGACTATGAGAAGTGACAGACTGATCTTGGCCAAAATAAAGCTCTTTAGCTACTATTTCAAAATTTGAGAACCAATTACAAGAAATGGAATGTAACAAATTACAAATAACTCTATGTTACAAGCTGGTAAAGGCAATGAAAATATACCAACAAAGTGCTAGAGGATTTCAGAAGAGAGAAAGAACCCTCCATAGCCCTGCACCCTTGTATACAAGCACTTAAGGTTCATGAGGAGGTATAAGAAAGACTTAGCTCTGTGGGGTCAAGGGAGAGGAAAGGTGCTGCAAGCTAACAGACCATGATCAAACCCACAAAATGAAGAAAGTGAAAAGAATATGTGAAAAGTAGAAAACAATAATAGTTCCTTTGCTTTGACTTTGCTTTTGGCCTTAGAGAATGTGATAACAGAAATATATGAATTTAGATTATACTTTTGGAAAAGTAGATTGTTTTCAGATCACTAAGAAAATTGAACATCAGTTTAAGAACTCAGGGCAGTAGGGAAAACTCTACAGTCATTGAGAAAATTATGGGTACAAAGAAGTGATGTAATTAGGAATATTTGAAGATTTGTCTAATATCAATATGGGGGAGTGGAGATGAGAATTAACACAGAGGACTTGTTTACATGTCTTGATATTTTTCAGGTGTTTAATTCAACTTTCTGGCCTAAAATTTTCTAGAATAAGATGCACAACATTACTGAATTTTATTATTCTCTAGGAAACCTTGTACATTTAACCATTGATAACTCAATTTTCTAATCTGAAAACAGCAAATAACAATAGCTTCCTTTATCCTCTAAGATCTCATGTGTATGCAATGGTAAAAGACTCCAAACAGCCAAAGCAAAAGGACAAAGCTGTAGGCATTGCACTACCTGACCCTGAAATAGACTACAAAGATACAGTCATCCAAACAGCATGGTATTGATGTAAAAATAGACACAGACCAACATAACAGAATAGATTCCAGAAATAAGTCAATGCATTTACAGTCAATCTTTTTCTTTTGACAAAGGTGCCAAGAATATTCAATGGGAAAAAGACAATGTCTTCAATAAATGATAATAGAGCAAGTAGATATCACATGCATAAGAATGACATTTAATTAAAGACACTAGGAAATAAAAGCATATCACTAGAAATGAAATAGGGGAAAAACTACACAACACTCATCTGTGCAATGATTTTTTTTTTGTATATGATCCCAAAACATGTGCAACAAAAACAAAAACAAAATATAGACAAATGGAATTACATCAAACTAAAAAGTTTCTGTACAGGAAAAGAAACAACAGAGTGAAGAGACAACCTATAACTAGGAGGAAATATTTGCAAATCCTGTATCTGATAAGGGGTTAATATTCAAAATATATAAGGAACCCAATTCAATAAAAAGAAAACAGTTAACCCAATTTAAAATATGGGCAATGGAACTGAGTAGCTATTTTTCAAAAAAAGACATATAAATGGTCAACAGATATAAAAAAAAACAGTCAATGTCATTAACCGTTAGGGAAATGCTAACCATATATGTATATGTATCTCCAGTATATTGAAGAGAAGCCTCTCATGTTTTTACAGCTTTATTCACAAAAGCAAGATATGGAAAAAACCTAAGTGTCCATCAACAAATGATTGGATACAGAAATGGGGCACATATATATAAATATATATGCTATTTAGCCTCAAAAAAGAAAGACATCCTATCATTTGTGACCACACAGATGAACATGAAATACATTATGTTCAATGAAATATGACAGGCACACAAAGAACAATACTGTATGAAAAAAAAGATGGTAGAATGAGATGAATATTATTACCCTAAGTGCATGTATGAAGTCACGGATGGTGTGAATATACTTTGTATACAACCAGAGATATGTAAAAATGTGCTCTATAAGTATAATATGAAATGTAATACATTCTTCTGTCATTTCTAGCAACTTAGAATAAAAAAATAAATAATTTTTTAAAAAAAGAACAATACTGTATGATCTCATGTAGGAAAAAAAACTGAACTCAGAAGCAGAGAGTAGAGTGGTGGATATGAGTCTGAAGGACCACATGTTGGGTAAAATATGTGAAATTTTAGTTAAGTAAGAGGATTAGACTTAAAAGAGCTATTGTACAATATGTTGACTACAATTAAAGCAGTGTACTCTATTCTTGAAAATTACTGAGTAGATTTTTTAAAACCTTTACAAATACTTATTTTTATTTTATTTTTAAACTTTTTTCTATGCTTTTATTGGTGCTTTATAATTTTAGATGATGGTGGGATTTGTTGTTACATATGCTAATAAAGTAGATTTAAGTGATCTCAACACACAAAAAAATAAGTATGTGAGATATTATGTATGTTACATACTTGATACAGCCATTTCATAATATATACATATTTAAAAATCTATTCTACATAATAAATATATACATACTATTTTATTTATCAAATGAAATTAACTAATTAAAAATCTCTTTGGAAGAAAGTTTTAATAACTTCAAGATCATATTAGCAGTCCCTGAATTATTAAGATAGGTCTTGGATCCATAGTTTTCAAGATTTTTCTTTTATTACAACTTCCCCATAAGACAATATTTTCTGTAGAAACTTATATTGTGATAAAAAAATATCTAAACTTTTATAAATAAACCAACAACAACAATTAAACTTATCAACCCAAACTAAAAATCAAAATATCATATTGGACAACCTTAAATGTCCCTTTCAATTATCATGCAAGCTTGGATTAAACCCCTTCTTTGGTTATTTCTTTTCTTTACTCTCTCCTTCCTCCCTACCTACCTTTCTTTCTTTTTCTGCCTTACTTCTTTTTTTTTTAATTCAAAGTTGTTGTATTTATAATAGTAGTATGCATTATAATTCATAATAAACATATAGTGCATCTTTTTACAAAACACTGTTTGTATACAATGTATATTCGTACCATTCAAATCTTCAATCATGCATTTAGGATAATGACATCCATCTTATTCAACCACCTTTACTTTATCCCCTCCATCCCCCCTTGCTCCCTTCCTTCCCCTCCCTCCCCTTTGACATTTCTAGTGTTCCTCTAATCCTCCTATGTACCCTGACCCAACACTACTGTGAATCAGCCTCCTTATATCAGAGAAAACATTCGGTATTTGGATTTTTGAGATTGACTAACTTCACTTCGCATTATGTTCTCCAACTTCATCCATTTACCTGCAAATGCCATTATTTTATTTATTTTTTTGTTGCTGAGTAAAATTCCATTGTGTATATGTACCACATTTTCTTTATCCATTCATTAACTGAGGGACATCTAGGTTGGTTCCACAATCTAGCTATTGTGAATTGTGCTACTATAAACATTGAAGTGGCTGTGTCACTGTAATATGCTGTTTTTAAGTCCTTTGGGAATAGACCCAAGAGTGGGATGGCTGGGTCATAAGGTGGTTCCATTCCCAGTTTTCCAAGAAATCTCCATACTGCTTTCCATAACGGTTGTATCATTTTGCAGTCCCACCAGCAGTGTATGAGTGTGCCTTTTCCCTCACATCCTCTTCAACATTTATTGTTGTTTGTGTTCTTAATAGCTGCTATTCTGACTGGAGTAAAATGAAATCTTAGAGTAGTTTTGATTTGCATTTCTCTAATTGCCAGTGATGTTGAGCATTTTTTCACGTATTTGTTGATTAATTGTGTATCTTCTTCTGAGAAGGGTCTTTTCAATTCCTTAGACCATTTGTTGATTGGGTTATTTGTTTTTATGGAGTTAAGTTTTTTGAGTTCTTTATATATTCTAGAAATTAGTGCTCTATCTGATGCGCATGTATTAAATATTTGTTCCCAAATAGTTGGCTTTCTATTCAACTCACTGTTTCTTTTGCTGAGAAGAAGCTTTTTAGTTTGAATCTATACCATTCATTAATTATTGGTATTAATTCTTGCGCTACAGGATTCTTATTAAGGAACTTGGGGCCTAATCTGACATGTTGGAAATTGGAGCTTACTTTTTCTTCTATTAGGCATATTGTCTCTGGTCTAATTCCTAGGTCCTTGATCTACTTTGAATTGAATTTTGTGCGTGGTGAGAGATAAAGGTTTAATTTCATTTTGTTGCATATGGGTTTCCAGTTTTCCCAGCACCATTTGTTGAAGAGGCTATCCTTTCTCCAATGTACATTTTTGGCACCTCTGTCTAATATAAGGTAGTTAAAATTATATGTATTAGTTTCTGTGTCCTCAATTCTGTACCATTGGTCTACCAGTTTGTTTTGGTGCCAATACCATGCTGTTTTTGTTACTATTGCTCTATAGTATAATTTAAAGTCTGGTATGGTGATGCCACCTGCTTCACTTTTCTTGCTAAGGATTGCTTTGGCTATTCTAGGTCTCTTATTTTTCCAGATGAATTTCATGACTGCTTTTTCTATTTCTTTGAGGAATGTCATTGGGATTTTGATTGGAATTGCATTGAATCTGTATAATGCTTTTGGTTGTATGGACATTTTGACAGTATTAGTTCTACCTATCTAAGAACAAGCTAGGTCTTTACATCTTCTGAGGTCTTCTAAAATTTCTTTTTTTTTTTTTTTTTTAGTGTTCTATAGTTTTAATTATAGAGGTCCTTCACCTCTTTCTTTAAGTTGATTCCCAGATATTTTATTTTTTTGATGCTATTGTAAATGGGGTAGTTTTCATCATTTCCCTTTCAGAGGATTTGTCACTGATGTACAAAAATGCCTTTGACTTATGGATGTTGATTTTGTATCCTGCTACTTTGCTGAATTCATTAACTAGTTGTAAAAGTTTTCTGGTAGAGTTTTTTGGGTCTTCTAGGTATATTATCATGTCATCAGCAAATGGTGCTAATTTGAGCTCTTCTTTTCCTATTTGGATCTCTTTAATTTCTTTCGTCTGTCAAATTGCTGTAGCCAGAGTTTCAAGTACTATGTTAAATAGCAGTGGTGACAGGGGCATCCCTGTCTTGTTCCAGTTTTTAGAGGAAATGCTTTCAATTTTTCTCCATTTAAGATAATGTTAGCTTGGGGCTTTGCATAAATAGCTTTTATGATGTTGAGATATGTTCCTGTTATTCCTAGTTTTTCTAGTGTTTTGAACATAAATGGGTGTTGTATTTTGTTGAATGCTTTTTCTGCATCTATTGAGATGATCATATGGTTCTTATCTTTAAGTCTATTGATGTGATGTATTATGTTTATTGATTTCCCGAATGTTGAACCAACCTTGCATCCCTGGGATAAACCCCTCTTGATCGTGGTGCACTATCTTTTTGATATGTTTTAGTGTTCGATTTGCCAGAATTTTGTTGAGGATTTTTTGCATATATGTTCATTAAAGATATTGGCCTGAAGTTTTCTTTTTTGGCTATGTCTTTGCCTGGCTTTGGAATTAATGCAATATTGGCCTCATAGAAAGAGTGTAGGAGAGCTCCCTCTTTTTCTATTTCTTTAAATAAGTTGAAGAGCATTGGTATTAGTTCTTTGAAGGTCTTATAGAACTCGGCTGTGAACCCATCAGGACCTGTACTGTTTCTTGATTGTAGCTTTTTTTTTTTTTTTTTTTTTTTTTTTTTTTTGTGGTACCTGGGATTGAACTCAGGGGCACTTGACCACTGGGGCACATCCCCAGCCCTTTTTTTTGTATTTTATGAGAGACAGGGTCTCACTGAGTTGCTAAGTGCCTCGCCATTGCTGAGGCTGGCTTTGAACTCGTGATCCTCCTGCCTCAGCCTCCCAAAGTGCTGTGATTACAGGCGTGCGCCACCGCGCCCGGCTGATTGTAGCTTTTTGATGGCGTCTTCAATTTCCTAAATTGAAATTGATCTTTTTAAATTTAAATTTAATAGCCTCCCATTCTAGTTTGGGCAATTCGTACAACTCTAGAAATCTGTCGATGCATTCAGTATTTTCTGTTTTATTAGAGTACAAGTTTTTAAAGTAACTTCTAATTATCTTCTGTATATCTGAGTTGTTTGTTTTGATATTTCCTTTTCATCATGGATATTAATAATTTGAGTTTTTTTGCCTTACTTCTATAGAATGACTTAGGACAGTTTAGGGCTTTGGTCAAATATCACCTCTGTCACTGGTAAGTGTTGTGAATTTGATCCAGCCATAGCACTTCTCTAAACCACACAGTTTCCTCAGCACAGATAGCCATTAGTTGTGAAGATTAAATGAACAGAGGTTTTTAAAGGAGTTGGTAAGTGTTATGAAGTGTACAGTTTTGTTACATGATGTATTGTTCTGTAGTTGTTTTTGTGTGTAAATATTCCTGCTCATGCAAATGAGCTCTAAGACATCAGAGATTGTTTTTGATATTTACCTCAATTCATCCCTTCTCCCATCAGAAGGGGGTGGAGAGCACATCTAATTCACATACCAAAGTGAATCCAATGGTTTTTAGTTATTCATAGAACTGTGTGTCCACCATCACAATCAGAATGTTTTCATTACTCCAGAAAGAAGCACTGACCGTCCTTGGCAGTCACTCCTATTTCCCCCAGCCTTAATCTTCCCATCTCTGTGCATTTGTTTATGCTGGACCTTACATATGGTCTTTTGTGACTGGCTTCTGTCAGCTTTCAATGTCCATCCTGTTGTGCCCAATAATGTTCCATTAGTGGACATACCAGATTCTATTTAGCCATTCATCAGTTGATGGTGTTTGAGTTTTTTTCCACCTTTTTATTATCATGTCAAATGCTGCTGTAACTATTTATATGAATGTAAGTTTTCATTGCCTGGAGTATAACTGCTGGATCACAAGGTAACTAACTCTATGTTTAAGCTTTTGAGGAGTTTCCATTTTCTAAAGCATATACTATTCTATATCCCATCTGCATTATTTACATTTGTTATTGTCCTTTAAAAATTGCTTTTAAAAATTATAACCATCCTAGTGAATATGGGTTGGTATTCCATTGTGATTTCAATTTGCATTTTTCTAATGACTAATGAACATATATTCCTGTGCTTATTGACTATTTTTGTACCTTCTTGGAAGAAATGTCCACTCAGCTTATTTGCCCATTCATCAATTGGATTTTTTTTTTTTTGGTTGAGTTCTAATTATTTTTATATATGTATTTTACATGTAAGTCATTTAGCAGACGACTGGTAAATTTTTTGTCTCATGCTGTGGGTTGTCTTTTCAATTTCTTGATGGTGTCATTTGAAGCAAAATTATTTTTAATTTTGAAGTCCGGTTTACCTATATTTTCTTTTTTTCAGTTATGTGTTTCATGTTGGGTCTAAGAATACTTTGCCTGACCTAAATTCATGAAGATTTATGTTGTCTTCTAACAGTTTTATAGTTTTAGCTCTTACGTTTAGATGTGTGATCAATTTTGTGTTAATTTTTGTGTATGGTGGAGTCCTGCCTCATTTTTCTGTGTATAGATATTCTATTATTCTAATTACCATTTGTTGAAGACTATTTTGCCTCATTTAGTAATCTTGGCAGGCGTGTTGAAATGAATTGACTGAGGATAGTTTTTATATCTGGACTCTCAATTCTGCCCCATTGATCTATATGTTTATATTTATGCTGTTGCCACAATATCTGGATTATATATTATAGTTTTGTAATAAGTTTTAAAATTGAGAAGCATGAGTTGTTCTATTTTGCTCTTCTTTGTCAAGATTTCTTTGCTTTATTCCTTTCATTTGCTTTTATCCCTTCACTTCCTTTAAATTTAAGATTTGCTTGTTAACTACTGCAAAAAGTTCAGCTGGGATTAATAGAGATTGCATTGAATCCATTAATGAAATTGGGGAGTTTTGCTATCCTAACATTAAATTTTCTAATCCTTGAACATATAATGTCTTTCCATTTATTCATTCTTCTTTCATTCCTTTAAAAAATATTTTGTAGTTTTCATAGTAACAGTTTTTAAATTCCTTTGCTTAATTTGTATCTAAGTATTTCATGATTTTTTTATTATTGTAAATGGATTTATTTTTTTAATTTCAATCTTGCTGAACGTATCTATAGTCTTAATTATTTTTAGGGGATTCCTGAGGATTACTTATATACAAGATTATGTTATTTATGAATAGAGATAATTTGACCTCTTCATTTTCAATCTGAATGACCCTTATGTTATTTTCATGTCCTACTTACTTGGCTAGAACTGAAGCACAATGGTTAACAGAATGACAATAAAGTCTTGCACTTGGTCTTTGGGGATGCATTCAGTCTTTTACCATTAGGTTGATATTGGTTGTGGGTTTTTCATAACTTTCTTTTACTAGGTTGAGGAAGTTCTAGCACATATTATTTTTATAGAAAAATTATTTAAATATAAATACACAAATGAATAAATACTTGATGAGTAGAATTGGATTCCATGGTTTTATTCTTAATGTAGATCTGGTTCTACCCTGAACCTCAAAAAAGGGAATCAATTGAATTCAGATTCTTTTGAGAAAGTAAGTTGAAAACTTGAAGGCTCCCATTTTACCCAATATTGTATGGTTCCTTCTAACCAGCCCTGTTACCACTTTTATTCATCTGTTGTCCAGATCTTCATTCTGGCTGTAATAATTTTTAATGATATAATTTCTATCTCTAATGATGGCTCTAATGCTAATGCCTAGAAGTTTCTTTCACATTGTTCATTATCGAAGCCTGATAAGCTCCAGGTGAAGATTCAGGGCAGTTTCTTTAGAAAGTAGAAGTAGTAACCATTAATGAGGCTTAGCCATTTCAGGAAATGGTGAAAACTTGATCAAATGGAAACTCTAAGGCGGCTATCTTCCAGAAGTTTCTGATAGCCTCCACTAACAATGAGGATTCAATTAATTGAAAAGTTCCACATATATACATTATTCTTTTAGTTCATAACCCCTTTCGTATTTTTACTCATTTAACTGTCCTACTATTCAACAAAGAGAAACCACTAGTCTTTGTACACCAAGTCCTACTTAAAACAAAATGTAAATGTTTTGCAAAGTTGATCAGGATGAGTCAAAAAAAAAAAAGTCCTGAATGATATCTTTTGGCAATAGGAGTTTGAACAAAGGGAAAGGCACAGCTATCTTCCTTGTATAAACATATATTTTTTTCTTCTAAAACTAAATGTAGTTCTGTGAGAAGACTTTACTAATTCTTAAAACAGTATGTTTTCTTGTTCTCTGAATTGTTAATTAGGTTTGAAGTGAAGCCTTAAGCAATTTGTAGAGAATTATAGTGAAGTTTGAACTTCAACTGAAGGAATTAGGATCCATAAGCTAAGTATTTTATAGATAACAAATTTCACCTTCTTAATTTGCACTCACCAAGATTATTAATACCATCTAGCCAGAGGGCTTACTTCCAATCAGGAATCATGCAACCTTCCAATTATTGGATGATACAGAAAAGGAAAATAGTCCTGAAAGATTACAATTACTCTCCCTGCATTATAACAAAAAGTTCTTTTTTAGTAACTGTCTAGAAATTCCCTTCCAACATCATAATTAGCTAGGAAAAAGTAACTAGAAGGAGATCTTTGAATATAACGGTGCAAGATGTAAGATGACAGTGATTCTAATTTACATTTGATGTGAGTACACAGTTGTGACGCTAGTGTTATATATACAGGCCCAATCAGCAAACACGAAAGACTGCCTTCAAGGTGGATTGGAATATTTTCTTTATTAAAAGGTAGGAACAGGAGTTCCTAAGTAAGCAATCCTTGGATACAATTCAGATGGTCTATGAAATTGGATAATAAAGCCATTACATTATCATTTCACTAATTGTAACTGAAATTAAGCAGCTACTGAGGGGAGATGGGAAAGCACTGACTCTGATCCTGGAACACTCTGGGCTCTTTGCTCTTTCCTGTGTGTGCTTCAATCTTGGGCTGAGAACAAGAGGCCTCCAGAAATTCTGTCCATCATGTGCAGATACTTAATTTCCAGGGGAAATTCAAAAGGAGTGTGTCTCCCCATATTTACTATTTAGAAGCAAGAAGATGGTACATGGGACATTTTCCTCACTTTTATGGGACATTCTTTCAGGAGCGTGTCCTTCATGTCTCCTTGGCCAAGTCTAGATTATATTCCTATTTCTAAAGCAGCCATTGACAAGGGGACTCTGATCCTCATGATTGACTTGGACTAATCTTTTGAGGATAGAATGGATGTTGTCAACCTCAAAGGCTCAGTAGGTATTATTATATTCAATCACTTTCTATTAGAAACACAATTTTATTTTTAAAAGAATACAGCAGTGCTTTCATGAGGGTTTCAGTATGTTGCCAATAGAAGACATTTCCAATTTTCTTATATTGCATAGGACTTATCTTCCCAGGTGAGCATCATATCATATATCCATGCATCTAGCTCCTAGCCAAATACCTCACATATATTAAGTACCTAAATGATGTTTGGTACCATTGAAAAAGAATTGCTAAGATAATAAAACAAAGTGATTATATTTTCCCAGGAATGTGGACAATACCATTCCAACCTATACCCCTGTTCTCTTTCACTCCAGAACGAACATGTATCAGGAGGTTTTGGTGACACATTTTAGTGGTCTGTCAGAAGCATTTGTGTGGAGTTTTTTTCCATAAGAACCCAAAAGAATGAAAAGAAAAATCTCTAATGTTTCAGCTTAAAATGCATCATCAAATCCATCAGGATTTTAGTATGCAGCTAGCATGCTGATTAAGCTTTAGTATTAAATATCATTATGATTTTTATTCATTCTAAGGTCACTAGTATCAATCTCTCAATAAATCAAGTCAAATTTAATATATATCAAAGAACATGATTAATAGTAAGAAGACACTATCAACTAATAAAGGCCCCAAATGTGAGTTTGAGAGAAACTGAGACTAAGAATATTCAATGAGAATTATTTGAAAGATATTTTTAACCTGATGGAAAAAAGAAGTGAACTAAAATTACACCATCTATTATGATATTTCAAATTCAAACATCTGAGTTCCTTTTGAAATATGAGAACTAAAAATGCATCCATCTCCTTGAAGAGCGGAAGGCACAAGATCCTATAATCCTTTTTTTTTTTGGTACCAGGGATTGAACTCAGGAGCACTCAACCCCTGGGCCACATCCTCAGCCCTTTTTTGTATTTTATTAGACACAGGGTCTCACTGAGTTTCTAAGTGCCTCACCATTGCTGAGGCAGGCTTTGAACTCGCGATCCTCCTGCCTCAGCCTCCCAAGTGCTGGGATTATAGGCGTGCGCCACCGCGCCCGGCTTCCTAAAATCCTTCCATGTCAGTTAGTCTCCTCCACTTAAGTCTGATCAGAACATGGAGCCATTAGGAAATGTCCTGATAGTTCTAGGAAAGTGAGGGCAAAGGATGTTGATGAGAGTACTTAGAATCTCTTTGAAGCCATATTGGCTGTTTTCTAGAAGTGATGCCCACAGCATGCAGAGAAATCATGGTAGCTGCTCAGAAGGGAAAGGACTGAGCCACAGCAAGACACAGATATTTGATGTTGGTTAACATGTGGGCTTTGCAAGCTCCTTCATTTATACTTTCTTTTCTAAGAACCAGGGGACAAAAGCAATCTCAGCATCCCTTGATATCACTCCCAGGTACCCAAACCTGTCCTCTTGGCTGTGGTCATTTGAATCCATCTATCTGAGATGGGTCTACCTCAAAATTGGGCACTAGATGGCAAAAACATCATGAAGATAATATAGTCACTTTATCTTTTACCTGGCCTAAGAGTCAGATTTACATTGAACCATAGATTTCAACACCTTCTTATGCCAATTATATGATTAGTGCTTAGATAGTCTCGACAACCTGAGGGTGTGCTGTGTTTGAGCAGAAAGTGATCCTTTGCACCAGGAATGAGTTAAAAAGTACGTTCACCCAGGGGATTGCTCAAAGTGCTCCAATGGGAAGAATATGTATGCATTTTAATTAATAGTAGAAATTTTGTTAGCCTTTTAAATTTGTTTGATACAGACACACTAAAGATTAAGAGATAAATACTTTAAAACATATTGGGGTGCCTGCTCTACATATTTTTCCCTGACAAGGATGTGTCTTTTTCATTCATACCTTCCATCTTCATGGCGACCTTCATTATCTCAGGCTGGGGATTGTCCCAATTCAACTGTTTTATAGGCCTAGGGCCTGCTATTTCCTCTCCATTTTGGTAAATGTTTAAGGAATTGGGCTGTCAGTTGTAAAGGCCAATTTTCTATTCTGCATAGTAAGTACACACGGCCAATTGAGTTGGGATGTCTCTTTTCTTTCTGAGTTTTCAGTCCAGAAATATTGATCCACATAGGCATTATGCACTAGGTTAGAGACAGAGCAATGCCAAAGTGGTGGTGCTTTTCAGATGCATCATCCATGGATACCTGGTGCATTTCCTTCTTCATGATCATTATTGTTTCTTTCTACTCCCTTCAAGCCATCTGTTTGAAATGATACTCTTCATCTGGTAAAGAAGTTCTATCTTGTCTACCTGCCCAGGGAATACTGTTAAAACCATTCCAACCAGAACTTCAATATAATCAAAGCACACATTTACAACTTTTAAAGAAATATCTGGATTCCAATTACAAAAGTACAGCATGAATGGAATCCAGTTTCTAAAGTACAGTGTGCAGGCAAAACAAACTCAAACTCAGTTTCTCCGGCTTTCTTCCCACAACACACTTCTGACACCAGGTGTGCGTGGATTTTCCCCCACTCACCAATGTGAGCACTTTGCCCTCACCTTCCTAACACCACCACATTTTCTAATGGCTCCCTGTTTTGATCATACTTGAGTGGAGACTGACTGCCTTGGAAAGATGGAGGATCTTGTGCTTTTTCACTCAGTGCTGCAGCTGTGGGCACCAGCGGGTGTGTCTTAATTCACTTCTGTTCTGACGCTATTTACCTGGAGTAGTGTCTCGGGCCCAACAGATTGAGGGCTCAGTCCCACAACATTCTCTTCCCCTCCTTCAGATGACAGTCACAAGTGTGGGTCTCTGGAACTTCAGATCAAATTCCAACTGTCTATCAATTGGTGTTGCCACAAACTCCTCTTTGGGTTCTATTAATTTCCTAGAATTGTTCACTGAATCAGAGACACTTGAATTTACTAGTTTACTATGAACCATATTACAATGAACCCATGAAGAGATGCATGGTGTAAAGTACTGGGGAAGGAATGTACAGAAGGAAGATTGCCAGCTCTCAGGACACCACCCTGCAGGAACCTCACTATGTTCAGCTTTCTGTAAACTCTGAATCCTGCCCTTTTAGGTTTTTATAGAAGACTCATCTGGTAGGCATTATTGACAAATCTATGGCCACTGGCAATCAACTTTCAGTCCCTCTACCCTACTCTTGAGGTTGAGAAGTAAAGATGATATTTCTTATTCTTTTTTCCCAATGTATCATGGAGGACTGGTATTTCAGCTCCTCTGAACACATGGCTGGTGGCAGAAACCATTTTAAAAGATCAAAAGGAAAGATCACTTACTGTTCAAAATAGAACACACCAAGATGTTGAAATGGTTCTTAATATCAAGTCCTAAGTGGCCCTTGTTTTACAAAATATTTTCTATAGTACATGTTAATACATGTTACCAACTATCAAAACATTTTTTTAAATTTTATTTTCAGTAGCTTTGGGTTGAGAAACCCGGAATAACTTGAAGAGAAAAGGCTCATCTGGGTCACAGACTAACTGTCCAGCTGAATGTTGAAACAACAAGGACATGGGCATCTTTAGCTGAGCTTCTAATGGACATTATGAATTAGGCTTAGAGAAAGATAGAAGAAAAAGTAAAAACAAACAAACAGGCAACTCCCCCGCCAACAAACAGACACAAACTCTTCTCCTTTGCATTTGCTTCAATGACAAAGAATGGAGTAAATATTGCATTATCAGGCCAGGCATGGTGGTACATGCCTATGATTCCAACAGCTCGAGAGGCTAGGCACGAGGATCACAAGTTCAAAGCCAGCCTCAGAAACTTAGCAAGACACTGAGCAACTTAGTAAGACTCTGTCTCAAAATAAAAATGAAAAGAACTGAGATGTGGCTCAGTGGTTAAGTGACCCTGGGTTCAACTGCATTGTCAAGAGAGAGAGAGAGAGAGAGAGAGAGAAGTCAACCTGTTCCTATTATTTCCCCTTTATTTAAGCATGATTATGTTGAGAGATTACTTTGTATATGATTCTTTCATCTTCTCAGCATCTGGGGGAATTCAGCCTGGGTTTTTCCCTATGTCCAGTTCAAAAAATTATGTAAGTATAGAAACTATAGACGTTACTAACATTGGCATGAACTGATCCATAGACTTCAAGTTCAAAATTGATTACAGCACAGTTATTATTCCCAGAGTCCTAAGGAGTTTCTATCCCCTTGTTCCTCCATGTAAATTGAAATCCCTTCCTTCCAAGAAATTCCCTGTTCTAATGCAACCATGTTAACTCCTAACAACTTTTGAGCCTTTCTTGATGAACAATGGTTGCATGAGGAGGAGAAATGAAAGGGTGGGAGGGCACCTTATGTGTGCTTCAGGTTTTCAAAGTCTGAAAATAATCTCCTTTTTCTTTCCTAGAGTATGGCCCTAGGCCTGAGATAACTAACTGTGCTCTGGAGTTTATTTGAATTAAGAGTAAACAAAATTATTCCTTAATCTCTGCAGTGAACTGAACCATTTCAAACCCAAATTGGTTGCAACTATTAAAAGGAGACAAATGAAACATAAGAATTAGAGAAGCAAAGATGTATGGTCATCTGAGTCCCTAAGAATGCCTGAGAAGACTCAAGGAGGTAGAGAGACTTTTCCTGAAAATATTAGTGTCTATGCATAAAAAAACCCCATTCTACTGCAGTTGGAGACTTCCTTTCATATTATATATAAACGTTAAAGGAATGATGGCAAGTCAGATGGACTTGGGAGGGGCATGGGTGATTCCTTTGCAGCCCAATTACTATACTTCCAAGAGCCTCCTCCAACCTGAGTTATTTCAGCATTGCAGTATCTTTGGCTGATGTCTGGTATGAATCTGTGTAGGATCAGTTTTCGTATCTATGGAATTGTTTGCTATACATTTCTGTCTAGACTGACCTATTTAAAAATGTCTCATTTACTACATGTCATTTACCTATCATTTACTACATGTCATCCTGCTTAATTACTTACTCCTTTATTTTTAAAACAGAACCATAGATACATACCTCCAAGTTTGCTGGGAGTATTAATTTGGAGAATAATCATAAAGTAGTTTAACACATAAAATACTCAGGAAATTTTGATTTTTGCCATCTTACATACCCCGCCCCCAGATTCATAGGACATCAGAATCTATCCCAATGCCACCTCAATTTCCTTAATTTTTTTGACATAAGAATTAAAAAACTGAGCAGGTTTCTGTCAATAAAGTTCTATGAGAGGAAAAATAACTCAGAGAAACCTAGAAAAATAAAACTGCAAGGCCAAAAATTAATTTAAAAATGGGGCTTTATTTCTCTGGATCCAAAACAACCAGACAATTGGATTAATTTAGTCAAGCATTAAATCAAGTCAATAAAAAAAATCATTAGCTAAGCAATTTGTTGAATAATTGGTTGAGGTGGTGCCATCAAAAAAATCCCAAGCAGAAGGCTTTTGTGAAAATTTTACCTTTAACTCTCCTGCTTCTCCACACTATCTCATTTGTACTGTTGCAATTTTGGACAACTTTAGAAATTATAAAATAATATAAATTCATTGTAAAACAAATAAGTAAAACAAATTTATATAAAATGAAAAATGATATCTCTTCCACCTTACTCCAGCACACAGTATTTACAGAAAGCTAAAATAATATTTTGGTGCACATCCTAAAGGATTTTGCACATATTGTTCTCCAATCTACTTTTCATTTAGCAACATATTTTCATCATCATTCCAAATTAGTGTGTTAAAAACTTCTCATTTATTTTAACTGCAATGAGAATAACATATTTAAATATGATCTAATTTATTCAATCCATCTCTTGATCCATAGACATTTTCTTGTTCTGCTTATGAAATTCTACTGAATCATTCACTTCATGGGTTTTTGTGTTTAAGAAAATTTGGAATTTTTTTTGGTACTAGGGATTGAATTCAGGGTCACTCAGCCATTGAGCCACATCCACAGGCCTATTTTGTATTTTATTTAGAGACAGGGTCTCACTGAGTTGCTTAGTGCCTTGCCTTTGCTGAGGCTGGCTTTGAACCGTGATCCTCCTGTCTCAGCCTCCTGAGCCACTGGGATTACAGGCATGCACCACCACACCCCGCTGGAAATTTCTGAAAGAGTACATCTTTGTGTCCTTGTGAGCTAGAAGTACCCAGTGACCTGCAACCACTTTCTAAGTGGTTAAATGATTAATGAGAAAAGTATTATTGGGCAATGTGATTTTAGCCAAGGTACATTTTTGTGGGCTAGCCAGCATTTCTGTATGCTTGATAATTTTTGGAAATACTTCAAAATTCTGTTAGATTTACTATACATTATCTTCAGCTCTCACAATGTTGTGGTTCGTGATTTGGCATCTGTCCAGCCTCAGTTCTCACTCCTTCCTCACATGCTGTCCAGGTTTCAGTCGTCCAAAGTGCTTACTGCTAAGCACAGAGGCCAGACTTCAGCTTCCACCCCTAAACGGGTTGTTTTCTGCTCTGTGCTAGGAATCTTGCCTTTGTCCTGGTCTCTAAAGAAATAGAATTGTCCCTTAGTATTTGTCTGTCTTGGTTCCAGGACCCTTACAAATACCAAATCTACCCATGCTCAAGCCCCCTATATAAAATGGTGCAATATTTGCATATAACCTATTCCCATCCTACTTTAAGTCATGTCCAGATTACTTAAGATGTCAAATGTAATATGAATGCTAAATAAATTGTTGTTATATTGTATTATTTAGGGAATAATGATTAAGAAAAAAAGTGCACATATTTAGTACAGACACATTTTTTTTTTTTTTTTTTTTTTTTTTTTTTAGTATTTTCAATTCAACATTGGTTGTATCTGTCAATGTAGAACCCTTCCATATGGATGGTTATTTGAGTATTGCTTTCTCTGTAACTCTTTCCCTCTTCCTCCCCTCATTCTACCCCAGTAAACTCAGCTATTTTTCTCCTCCCCTATCTCTTTGCATCTTATTCATTTCTCAGGTAGAATACTTCTTGTACCCCATTGTAACAATGTGTTTAATGTCTGGCTTCTCTACAGAATAGGGTCCTTGAAGGAGAAAGTTTAGGCTAGTAGCTAGCCCAGAGAAGGCACTGTTAATGTCATATGACTGTAAATCCACCTGATTCAAAAGGGCAACTACTAGTAGAAACATTTTATCTGGTGGAGGCTCTAGATGAGAAAAGCTGGCAGAGAATTACTGTGGTCTGGAAGTACATGTGGATACTATTTTAGATGACAGTTATTTCCCAAGCTGCCTTTCTGCCCAAGTTGCCATCACATTGAGAGGATGTCATCCATCCTTTACTGTACACATTTCCCACTGCTAAATAATGCTCAACATGGTTCTGTAGCATTCAGTACAATAGCATGTTCCATATGGCCCCTCACACATTTACTTTTACGTTCATTGGCAATTTAGAATGGCATTGTTCATTATATTTCAGATGTCAGCCTGGCTGGAGCCTATCCAAGGATGTATACTTAAACTGTCAGAAAGTGAAAGGCTGACATTGGGCATGACTCATTACTGTGTAATAGATGTGAGAGAGAGCATGTCAGGGGAAAATCAGCTTTAATCAATGTCAGTAGATGTCATGTGATTTTTTCCCAGCACTGATAACGATGCATCAATTCAGAAATGACAGCTGCCGGACACTAGCCGTTGTGTCATTTATGCCTCTCCTTACCACCAGGTTCCAAACTCTAGTCATTCATTGATCTAATTTGTTTCTGTTTCTGAAGAATCAACAGCAATAACAACAAAGACATAAAAAGTATCCTTTCTAAAGAAACTGATATATACTTTGAGGGATGATCATGACCATAATTGAGACTGGGCTTTGCATTCACAGAAAGGTTCTTTGCTTACCTACCGCTTGCATGGAAAAAGTGAGATCTTCCCATTTCTGGAGATATTCCTAAGGGTAACAATTTACATGCTTTCTAATAGCTTATCTTAAGTTTTGTACAAGCTTTGTAAGGTCAATCAATATTATCATCTCCATTTTGCAGCTGAGAAACCAGAAGTTCATGAAAGTTAATAATTAAATGCTGTCTCCCACTGGGAATCAATGAAATAGTTGCAAGGTTTCAAGCCAAGGATTTTGCCTCCAGGGCTTTTCAGAGGAGTATTCATGACAGAAAAATCCTGGATCAAACCATTTAAGAATCCCAATTGCAAATTCTCCAAAGAGCTCTAGAAAAGAGCAGCCATCAAAATAAAGAAGCTTAAAGACAACAAGGTTTTACAAACATTTTCAATTTTCCCATTATTGGCCTATATATAATTCTGGTATCCGTTTAGGAGCCCAAGAAATGGAAGACATCTCACTTCACACAGGTTGCCACAGAATCACCTTGACAGAGTATAAAAAATTATTCATTTTCCTATTTTGTTGCTACCATAAAAATATTGCCTTAACACATTAGTTCCATTAGTAGTTTCCCAAAGGAAAGGGCCAGAGTATCTCTTTTTATATAATGCAGCTTTGAATAGACAAGCAAGCATTTCTTCTGATGGCACCATTAAAAGTGAATCAAGTGTCTTTTCAAGGGATAGACCCTCTGAAAATGCCACTAGATAGAGAAAAAAAAATAATAACAGAGGAATTATAATAACGATAGCATATCTTTTCCCTGGGATACTTAGTATGAAATACTTAAATTCACTTCCCTAAAATGTTCTTTGATATGCCTGAGTGATGGAAAATATGAATGCTATGACTGTTCCAATTTACTAGGGTTTTTAAAAATAGTACCAGCAGGTCCCCAAAGATCTTTAGCTGGATAGCTAATGGATTCTAGGATCTCTCACCTGGTAATTTCTTTGCATTCTATAGTCATCTTTGAAACACAATAAATAATTCCTGAGCACTCTGACAAAACTTAATTCTTGCTAGGAAATGGGATAGGTACAAACCCACTCATTAACTCATAAAGATATGGCACATAATTTTTTTTTTTTTTTTGGTAATAAAATAGCATTTGGAGTTGCTTACTTTCTGCAAAACATTTGGCAGAGTAGATACATTGATGTCCTTAGGTCAACATGAGAAATTATTAATGGGATGATAATATTGTTAGGATATGCAGAGCTTTTTAAATTATTTTATCAAATAGTTTGATTATGATATTGGAAGAAAACAGTGTAGTTTTATTTAAATATATTATATATATATACATATATATATATATATATATATATATATATATATATATATATATAATTTAGACTCCCCTTGTTTTTTAATTTATTTTTATTTTTTAAAATGCTGTTTGTTCCTGACAAGAA
Source organism: Tamias sibiricus (assembly GCA_025594165.1). Taxonomy (NCBI): domain Eukaryota; kingdom Metazoa; phylum Chordata; class Mammalia; order Rodentia; family Sciuridae; genus Tamias; species Tamias sibiricus. The sequence goes on along the minus strand of CM046657.1, from coordinate 157,238,356 downwards.
ACAAATACTTCTCAAGTGATTAGATTTTCAGGAGGTCAATTTCATGAACTTGATAAATATTAGCAAGTTATTTTGAAGTAATACTTTAAATTGTGTATTGGTGAGACTTCACTAATTAACAGTATTAGGTTAATAGTTGCAAGAAAGTTTCTTTTGAGATAAATAATTGGTGGGTGCTGGATAAATGTTTTATATATTTATCAGTTGAAAATGTTTAACTATTTCAAGTATTTGATTTGGTTGTTAGATAATGTCTTTAAAATATTAAAAGATGACCAGATCACTATGGAGCTCATGGCACCACTAGCAAGGCCTGTGGCTAATGTAAGCCACCCAACTTTTGGACATTCTCCTTCAGAGAGCAAGGGAACAGATGACCCTTGAGGGAATAAAGCAGGGTCACATGATTAATTTTGTCCAATGGGATGTGATAAGAGGTAACATTTCACTTCCCAGATAGAAGTTAAGAAAATATAGAGTCATTCTTTCTTGTATATTTTCTTTCACCAGTTTGATGAACATGAGCATGAAGAACTTGGAAACAATATTATTACAATTAATGGAAACAGAAATAGGTGGGACCTGGGTTCCTGAATCATGGGGTAAGTAATGCCCATTGACTTGTAGTAAATATCAAACTCTTATGTGAGTGGTAAACTCCTGTTGTGTTGAGTCACTAAAATTTTGTATTATTCCATTTTTATCAGAGATTGTATTACTCTAAGTAATGTAGGTCAAAGCTCTGTAAAAGTCATTGCTTTGACCATTAAACCAGGGCAGACAATCTGACAGCATCTTGATTTCTAGATTTAGTGCTTTTTTGGTGACAAGATCTGTCTGGTGACAGTTTTTCTCTCACCCACTAAAAAATGGATGACCCAGTGTCTGGAAGGTCAAGGTTGCCAGGACAACTGTTCCCTCTTCTTCAATTTTACCAGCTACAAAAATATCAGGAGAATAAACTATTTGGTTTTTGTGTTGTGCTAAAATCTTCTAGAAAGTTTGAGATAATACATTCTGAAAACACATGTTGCAAAGTGTTTGAATATTAATTTTCCCCACATAAATCATTTTCTTGCTATATCATGCCATGCCAGAGGCTTCAAATAGCACAAGCATATAATAAATATTTCATCAATGACCTGCATGGTGCTATAGAGTTATATACTACGTTCTCCAGAGAAACAGAACCAATAGAGTATACAAAGAAATTTATAAAAGGAGATTTATTTTGGGGATTGGATCACCTGGCTACAGCAGGTGGAATGTCCCACAGTGTGTTGTCTGCAAACTGGAGGAACAGGAAAACCAGTGGTGTAATTCAATCTGAGCTTGAAGCCCTGAGAACCACAGGAGCTAAGGTGTAACCGTCAGTCTGAGGCAAAAGTCTTGAGAACTGGGGGTGTGGATAGAGTGGGGGCAATAATAGTATAATAAGTCCTGCAGTCTGTAGGTCTGAGGACCCAGAGTTCTGATGTTTAAGGCAGGATAAAAATGGATGTCCCAGTTCCAGAAGACAGCATGAATATACTTTCTCTCTCTGTTTTTGTCCTATTCAGGTCCTCAGTAACTTGGGTAAAGCTGGTCGCATTGAGGAAGGGAAATATTCTCTACTCAGTTCACTGATTCTGATGCTTATGTCTTCTGGAAATGCTGGAAGACCTACCCAGAAATGTTCGAACAGCTGTCTGCATATCCTTTTACTTGGTCAAGTTGATACCTAACATTATCTATCACAGGGCATTTGTTTTTCAAACTCGTGGTAGAGACAAAGATGAAAGCTATAGGTAACACAGTAGATGAAAGAATATGTCATTTCATTTTCAGGCTTCTAAGCTATTGCCCACATCATTTATTTGGCCTGAAATTCTTTTGCCCTTTCTTTTTCATCTAGCTAACTTGTACACATCTTTCAAAATTCATCTCATTTGTTACCTCCTCCAGGAAGCCTTCTGTCCTGATTTAAATGACTTTTCTCTGCATTTTCTTAGTGCCAGAACATTCCTCTGTTCTTGTACTCACATACACTCTCATAATCTGAATTAATTTATCCTTTTTAGCTAGTAGCCTGTAATTTTTCTTGTAGCAGATGCTTTATCTTATTCCATGGTGTATCTTCAGACCTTAGCACTTTCTTTTTCCTAGCACTTTTTAAAATGGGTGTATTATGATTACAAATAATGGTGGAATTCATCATTACATATTTGCAATATAACAACAAAATTTGGTCAATTTTGTTCCCTGGTGTCTCCTCCTTCCCACTGGTCTGCCAGTCCCTTTCCTCTATTCTACTGGTCTTCTATTTTCATGAGAACTTCCCCGGCCTTATTTCTCCCCATCTTTTTCCTTCCTAGTTTGTACATATGAAAGAAAATATATGACCCTGGATTTTCTGAGTTTGTTTTATTTCACTTAACTTGATGCTTTCAAGTTCCAACCATTTTCCTGTAAATTATATAATTTCATTCTTCTTTATGACTAAAATACCTTTGTGTATATACCACATTTTCTTTATCCATTCATCTGTTGACAGGCAGTGAAGCTGTTTTCATACCTGAATGTTCTGAATTGTGCTGCTATAAACATGGGTCTTCATGTATTCCTATAGTATGCTGACTTTAATTCTTTAGGATAAAAAACAAAGAGTGGTATAACTGTACACCCCAGAACTTTGATCATTTTGTTTATATCTTGTCTTGTTGTAAGGCTACTTTGTGTTGATTAATACACTGACTTAGCAAAAGACCCAATTAGTACATTTAGAAAAATCAATAATCACAAATGATAAGCTCAAACAGATGAGTTAAAATAAAATTGGTTATCAAGCAATATTCCAATTAAAATACAGATAAAAGAAGCATAAAAATAACCCCCAAATTCTCCATTACAAATAAACAATGCAGGATTCATGAGTTCATAAAAAATTAATGTAGAAAATATCTGAAATTTTAGACACAGGTCCAAAGAAACTGAAGAAGGAGCATTGTGTATATATAAGTAAAGAGTACTGGTCAACACAGAGTACCATATGCTCTCCAGGGTGAGGACACATCTATGGTGTTTTCTAAAATGACTGAGGCCATTACTCAAGAGGAAACAGAAGATGTTCACAAGATAACGACAAGAACAATGATTAATCTAGGAAGAGCTTCCGAATATCTAAGAACTCTGATGTGTAAAAAGGAATTAAATTACTTTGTTGGATGCTAGAGGATGCAAATTTAGAGCACTACATAAGAGTCAAAGAAGATATGTTGTGCAGCTTTGGACAAATATGTACCAATAATTAATGCTTTCTGAAAGTATCAAAGGATACGTTGGCAAGTTGTGGAGTTTGGGCAAAGACTGAATGGACTTTCATCAGAGTTGTAATAGAAGTGATTCTTGCATCAGGAACAAAGTAAATGCTATTGACTGAATGTGAATGTCTCCTCTAAATTCATAGGTTGAAATCTAATTCCCAGTGTGAATGTATTAGGAGGTGCAGCTTCTTAGAAATAATTAGGTAATGAATATAGAACCTTCAAAAGAGGGATTAGTGACAAAATGGGATTAATGCCCCCCAAAAAGGAGACAACACAGGGCTTCCTCACCTTTTCTACCCTTACCACGTGAGGTGGCCACGAAAAAACAGCCATCCATCAGCCAGGAAGCTGGCCCTCACCAGGCTCAGAATCTGCCAACACCTTGACCTTAGACTTCCAACCTCCCGAACTATGAGAAATTTCTGTTGTTTGTAAGCCACCCTGTCAATGATAATCTGTTTTAGCAATCCAAATGTATTAAGACAGCAAACCAGACAAATTTATTGTCCTTTACAACCTGAATATTCTAGAATGGCTACAGAGATTCTGACCAATCATCTTATTTCTGAATGTGCAAGAAATTATTTTATCTTCCTTTCCTATTTCTCTTTCTTCCCCCTCCTTCTCTTCTACTTTGGCCCACTTATTCTTATCCATCTTTTCTTTCTTCTTCCTTCTCACTTACCTAGAAATTACTATGGGTCAATCAAGGTAGTAATCCTTGTTGAGTTCAGCAGTGAACGAATTGGGCATCAGGGTTTACCATCACTGAGAGAGATACACAAGTAAACAGGTAATTAATATACACATCACAAATCCCTTATGATAAGGGATTTGGGAGCATTTAGGAGAGTGTATTAATTCAAGCATAGAATATTTGCAGGAAATGACATCCAATCTCTCAACTCCTGGAAGTAGGCTCAGCATTGGAGGCACTTGGTAGCATTGATATAGTAGACCCAGTGTTACCTGGTTCTTTCTGTTGACTTTGCCAAGATGCTCTAAGCCCTTTCCTGTCCCTATGAGAGTGATACATATCAAATCCTTTCATATTCATCAGATAAATGTCAGTGCTAGTGCAAGTCAGTTTGAGAAAGGGAGACAGAGAGAGAGAGAGAGAGAGAGAGAGAGAGAGAGAGAGAGAGGGGAGAATTATCTAAATCTCCCAGGAGAAAGTGCCTCTTGTGATGAGATAGATTTTAATTTCAGGGCTGGGTGTAAACTAGCCTTGAATATGAAATGGCTAACATGATTGCCTACCGAGCCACTGTCAATCCAGATTTGAAACTCATTACTGTAAATTGCTTTGGGATACCTTGAGCATGAAAAATGCAATAAAAAACAAAATCTATTTTGCAAAGAAGGTGGTAAACTATAAGGACATTTTTAAAGCTCTCCTTACAGAAGTGAGGAGCCAAAGAGAATAAAAGGGACCCTGACTCTGCCCATGGGGAACAATGGTATCTGTTGAAAAAGAGAAGGAAAAACAAGATTAAAATAGTTTACTTTGGTCCCTGAGAAACAAGAAGAAACTAATTAACTGAGCTGGTCTCAATACACTAACTTTTATTATTTGTTGTCTATTAAGATGTTCCTACCAGAAGCCAGTGGTGACACATGCTAATTGCCTCCTATTTGTGTTGACTGTCCTGCCCTCTATAATGATCATTTGTTTCTACAAAACTGCCACATGTCAACACTTCAACGGAAGAGTCCAGTTAAGACACGTGTGACCTCCAGTAGGCATAATTTGGGTTGGTTTTCATTATTTGTCAGTCTGTCAAAGAAAGGCAAGGAATCAGGCCAGCACAACTGGAAATGACAATAATTTAGTACCAAAAATATATTACAGATGTGTTTCTCCTTCCCTGCTTCCCGAGTTTAACCTTTCCTCTGCTGCTATAAAATGCCTTGTTTTAGCTGGATGACATCCCCACCTTACTGCAAGAAGACTGTCACTGACATACCAGTTAAAAAGCATTTATTTTAATTGGTCAGGAAAGACTGATGTTGTGTTTTCTGAGAGTAAACTTTCACTAGGAACTGGTTGGTTTAGGATCTTTAGAGCACCATGTTTGCTATAGTGGAAAAAGCAGGAGGTAAGAATTCAAGAGTCCTGGATTTTGTTTCTGGCTCTGACACCAACTAGCTGGGAGATCTTGAGCAAGTGAGTCTCTTTGGTAGGATGTTTCCACATCTAGAAAAAGTGAATAATCTGCTTGCTGAATTCACATTTCCTTCATCCCATATTCTTAGAGTTGGGCCAAATTTTCCTTCATAGCACTTACCATAGTATCTGAATTGATCTTTAAAATTTTTATTCATTTATTTATTTATTTTTGTTGTGCTGGGGATTGAACTCAGGTCCTAACATGCTAAACCTGTGCTCTGTCAATGAGCCACATCCCAGAACCTTGTATCTATACTGTTATTTTGTGACTTTGGTTAGTGACTTCCTCCCCCACTGATCTTCTATGAGAGCAGGAATCATATCTTTGCTCAACATTTCTTATCTTCTTGGACAATGTCTGACACTATTCATACTCAAATATTTCTTGAATAAATGAACAAATTACCAACATATAGAGAAGATTATATTATTTTCTGAGCCTTAGAAATGGCATTCTCTCCAAAAGGCTTATTGAATAATATAATCTACTCATGTCTTCTCTGTATTTTCTGGGCAACTCATCTCTAGCTCTCTTAGAGAGCTTGCATTGTAATTATTTATGTAAATGCTTATCATCTTACCTAGGATTCTGAGAAATGCCCTTAATGATTGCACATTGCCTTAGATAAAATGGGAACTTAATAAATATCTGTTGAACGTGAGACAATATCTATGCCTTAGTAATTTTATTTTTATTTCCAAAGGCAATAGATGGTTTATAGTCTTTATTGAATTAAAACTGATGACATTTCATTGTAGGTAACAGAAAGCTCAACTCAAACTGGCTTAATCAATAAAATTGTAATTATGATTCACATAACTGAAAAGTCCAAAGTTAGGGTATGCATTAGAAGGGTCAATGTTACTGCTCAAGTCCAACTTTCTATTTCTTCTGTCTACCTTCCACAATTTTTATACCTTCCTAAGAGGGACTGCCACTAAGATGATTGCCAGCAGCTTCCTAGGACTATATTTATTTTCTATAATAGTGTTTACTACATGCCAGTGTTGTTTTCAGTGATTAAGAAGTATAAGCTCACATAACCCTCAAAACAAACTCCATTTGCAAAAATTACTAATATTCCCATTGAACATATAAAAACATTGAGGGCAGGGATTAGATACCTTGCTCAAGATTATATGAAGTAAAAAGCCATGATTTAAACCCAGGTAATTTGTCTTCAGTGTTTCTGCTGCTGACCACAATATTTTCTCCATCAGTACATCAGAAATAAGACTTTTTTTGTATTAGATCCTAAGGAATAAAGTGGAAACATTATTTCCAGAAGAACCAAGTGAATATCTCCTTTCACCTCAATGGCCTGATTGAATTAATTGCTCATTCCAGTCACACACGGTAGCCTGTGGTTGGAGTGTAAGGATTGATTTAAATTTATTAGGACCAAGTACCTGGAGCTGAGAGGCCTGAAAACCTTGTGATCTGATCAGAACAGGGTAGACAGCCAAGCAGATTCGCTCATGCATACTGCTGTGGTTATGAGTCCAGTGGATAAAAGAGAGCAGCTGTTCACTGTCTTGTAAACCCAAAAAGATATTTTAAGAACAGTTAGACATCAAATCTTCCATGTGTTCAAAGAACAAATGGAATGCTAGATAAGTCCACTGAGGAAACAGGAATTTTTGTTTATGTTGACAGCAGTTTGTAACCCTGATCAGAAGTCTATCTGCATTGTAGCTGAACTCAACTGTTTACCTTGGCTAGGTGGACCAGAGGATTTACTTGATTAAACTTTAGAATTGGAATTGTTCTATAACCACTCTATAATTGAGCTTTGTAGAAATAGCTATCCTCTGGTTGAAGAAAACTCAAAGGGTGTATTTACTGAGCTTTGGTCTGCAATAACATGGTGTATAAACATTCAAACAAGACCTTGCTGGTACCTTGTAGCTTGAAAATCTGAGGAGTAAAGCATTGGGTAACAAATCAACATAAATCAGCAGTTTAAAAAAAAATAATATAGATGATCTCCCAACCAGTTTATGGGCTTATGCCTTCAAATTGGCTCCTTGCACACACAATCTAGAATGTGTCCGAACTTCCAATATGTTTAACTGAAAAGATAAGGAATCTGAATTAGAAAATAGCTGACCTTAGCTGAAAACCACATGCTAGCAACTCAGCTAAAATTTCTGGGTAAATAAATTATAGACAAAAGCAACATTTTAGAAACTCTGGTGTCAGTGAGCTAATGGACAGCTCCAGACAAAGACTGGAGAAGAAAAGCATTGTTATTTGAGGATGGTAATAGAAGTAATTATCTTCATGCCAGGAAAAAAAAAAAAAAAAAAAAAAAAGCACTAAAAGGCCATGATGAGTCTATAGAATCAGTCAACAAAAGAAATTTTCTAGAATTATTTGACCTAATTACAACAGAGGATTTGAGGGCTGTTTTTGTAAATGTCTTAAGGATGTAGCACTAGCCACAAAATGAGCTAGTGTCATTAATAGGTCTTGCAATGTAAAACCCAGAGCCAAAAAGAGCTTAGAGACTCTGGACAAAGAGCAAATGAAGCACAGGGAATAAAATGAGCAAATCAGGCCCACTAAATTAAGACACATTGAGGAGACGAGAAATGAAAAGAGAATCCAAGGCTCTGGCTTTGCAAAAACTAAAGTACAATAAAATAAACGCAAAGCCAAAGATGAACAATGAATGAAAGGACCTTCGAACTCTAAGTTCAGTTTTGCTCATCGGGTTCATCAAATTATTCCTGATTTATTTAGCATCTACGCAGATATAATTCTTGAAATGGATTAAAGTCTATTGCTGAAGAATAATTAGCAAGAGGTATTATTCCTGACCCTAATTTTAAATTAGTCAATGATCATTTATTAGGAGCCCAGATACTTGTAAGTCTACAACTATCCTTAAGACATGATTTGTGGCAGGCACAATCATTCCAAACATATTTTAACCCATGAATTTATGCACCTTTCTCAGAAGTCTCTTATCCTGGTAACCCAAAACACCTCGCCCTGCCCGCCCCCATACTGTTATGGATTTTTGGGTGCTACCTGGCCAAATCATAGTTTTGCTTGCCATGTAAGCTGATTTCCTTACAAACTTGTAATTTCAAAATCCATCTTGTTCTTTAGTGCTGTTTAAAAGTTATATATCTCTCCTTTGCAATACCAACATTTATTTCTCAAAATTTTACTATTCTCTTTAAGGTCTATTCCTTGTCATTTTCTGTGTTCTTCTACCTGCCCATGATGCCTTAGCCTCCTGCTTCCCAACATAAATACCCCTAGTACTCCCTAATCTGCCTTTTGGCCATAATCACATTTTCCTTGTTGTCTTCCTTCCAGTATTAGAAGGGGAAGCAGGGGGAAAGAGACTGGATATCCCTTTTGCTGTCTAAAATTTTCCCTAAGTTAAGCTTGGAAATATATTCTTTCCTGTGTCCATTAAACATTACTTGACCAACTATCCTTTCTTTATTTTCGTCTTTCTCATTCCTTTATTTTTTCTTCCCTCTTTTTCTCATGCTCAAATCTTATTTCTTACACACACACACACACACACACACATTTAGTTGTAGATAGACCCATATCTTTATTTATTTATTTTTATGTGGTGCTGAGTATTGAACCTAGTGCCTCATATGTGTGAGGCAAGTGCTCTACCACTGAGCTACAACCCCAGCCCTCAAATCTTATTTCTTGAAGAAAACATTTGATTTCCCTTCTGCTCATAACAAGCCACTATCTTATTATTTCTCTTTAGAGTTAGGCCTTGACGTCTTTGTCTAAAGCAAAGTTTCTTAAGTTTAACACTCCAGACATTTTGGGCCATATAATTATATATATACATATTATATATAATTTCATATATATATAAATTATATATAATTTGGCTGTGGGACTTATCCTGAATAGTTCAGATATTTAGAGGCATTCCTAACCTGTGCTAACTAGACATTAACAATACTTCTCCAGTTGTGACAACCAATAATGTCTCTAAATGTTACCAGATGTCCCCTAGGAGGCAAAATCATCCCTGGGTGAGACTAAAAGTTGCCATCTCCATTTGTTTACATCCCATTTACTATTCAGTTCAGGCAGTACAACTTCTGCTTTGACAACTCTCTGCAAACTGCTCAATTAGGGGACATCAATATTCTAATGGCCAAATCCAATGGCCTCTTTTTAGTCTCACCTTTTTTGATATTTGACTTTGTAGGCAGCTACTTCTTATTGAAACTTCCTTCTTCAAAGTCTTCCAAGGACAATTCTCCAGTTCTTTTTCAGTGTCTTTTGCTGATTCCCCTTCTTCCACTTTTAAATTCCAGGACGCTCATCTTTCCTTGAAGGTTCAGGTCCACTTCCATGACTCTAAACACCTGCATATAGGTTAAAGACTCCACAAACTTAACTCCATCCCAGGCTGCTTTCCTGAATTCCATACACACTCTTACAGCTTTCAGAGTTTATTTCTAGTTGATACCTCAAAGGCACTTCAAAACTTGACAGGTCCACCTGGACCTCTCAAGTATATATTCAAAAATCAAATCTTTCATGTGTACTAACTAAGCATGCTGAAACACAATCCACCAAGCAGCAGTCAGCTAAACTATCTCTTTATGGTCAATCTAAATTCCTTCCCCATTCTGAATTCCTGAATCAGTCACTCATCAAATACTTGCATTCTGACTCTAAAATCTAACTCTGTTATGTATGATGTGTCAAAGTGCATTCTACTGTCATGTAGAACTAATTAAAAAACTATATATATATTCATATATATATATATAAAATCATATATATATAAAATCTAACTTTTCATTCCTTTTCATTCCTATGGCCATTGCTCCAATTCAAATGATATTGCACTTTTTACCTGAACTCATGCTTGTAAACTTATTTCTAATCCAACCTATTCATTATCAGTTATCTTTTGAAAGTATTTATCTTATTTTGCTACTTCTCTGTATATGTAAAGCTTTCAGTGTTTTTCATCATTTATTGCTCTATTGTATAAACTGTAGAACTAATAAATTTTAGTGACACAATGTATGATTTTGGGCATGTGTACTTTTTTATTTAAAAGCTTTGTATTTACTATAATTTGCATTAGGAAAATGTCTTTCATATTAAGTGTGTGATTTCACAGATATATTGCTGAGAATGAGGAATATGTCATCACTCAAGTAAGAACATCAAGTCTTTTAAAATCACTCTAAGGAAAAAATATCAAGTATATAATATTATATAGTTGTGGTGAAAGTTGTGCCAGTTTTATAACTTCATATATCAGATAGCTACCAATTTATGAGACTTCTAGCTAAAATAAAAAGTCTTTAAAAGACAGTAAAGTTGTTTTCATAATCTGGTCAAATTCCCCTACAGTGACTTCACCCACAGTTCCCCAATATCCACTCTACATTCAAGCTACTCAAGAACTTCTTCCTATTATTAAGATGTATGAAATTTCCTGATTTCTTGTCTTTGTTCTTGCTATTTCCTCTGCCTGGTATGGTACTGTGGTACTGTGGCACATTCATGCGATAGCATCCCTCCATATTCATTTCAACATCTTTTTTTTTTTTTTTTTTGTGGTACCGGGGATTGAACTCAGGGGCACTTGACCACTGGGTCACATCCCCAGACCTTTTTTGTATTTTATTTAGAGACAGGATCTCACTGAGTTGCTAAGTGCTTCCCCATTGCTGAGGCTGGCTTTGAACTCGCGATCCTCCTGCCTCAGCCTCCCAAAGTGCTGGGAATACAGGCATGCGCCACCGTGCCCGGCTTTCATTTCAACATCTTTTTGATGTGGCTTTCTATGTGATTAATCTAGAGGATTTCCCAGACTTCCTTGCAGCAGGAGGTCTATATGTAGTTTAGGATCAGCCAATCAGAAGCACATGCATGAGATTCAGAAGTCAGAGAATGAGTCCTGTTGGACTGATCTTTTGCTAATTCTGCTGCTTCTGTATCAAGTATAGGCATGGTTGTCTAAAGAAGCAGATGGTTCAGGGTCTAGAATGGGGTTGCCATGCAGGGAAGAATTCAAACATTTGTGACAAGCTTATCACAGCAGAGATGGAATGGTTCCAGAAGCTAGTAATGGTGGGGTTTTAAAATTCTCTGGTTTCTGGATTATGCTCCAGATTCTTAATGGTGATGGAAATATTTTCTAATCTGTCAGCTAATTCCATATACTACCTTAGAATCTGATCCTGGAAGCTCAACCTTCTATCTGATCCTCTATGCTCTGCAAGGTTATATAGTATTTATATACAAGTATAGGTAAATGTAAATATAGGGGTAAATAAGATTTGTACAGAGACATATTAAAAACCCAACAACAAAAACATGCTTGTGAAAGACCCTAAACAGTCTCACAATGAAAAGGGACAAATATTTGTTTTTCTCACTATGCCCCAAAACTGAAATTTGGTTTCATATTTCTGTTACAACCCTCCACAACTCTGGTTATTTTAGATCTATAATTCATTGAATCAATGGGTGGCCTGTAGACTATCAATGTGTTGATGATGCCCTCCTACCCTCTCAGAACAAAATCCCCAAACCAGAGTCACCTCTCCCTCCCAAGCCTCCTGTCAAATTAAACAGGAGCTGTTATTGCCACAGTGAGATATATTTGCATCCAGAGGGAGCAGAGAGTGAATTTCTATCTTTCTTGGCACATTGTGCTGTTTATTTCAAGATCTTTAAAGGGAGATGTTCTTATTTATTTATGTTAGGTTTTGAGCACAGTTCCACCAGGCACTGCCTATTTGAGCTCTGCTTCTCTCTTGATGTTTTAATTCACTGCTAGCAGATATGCATTCCTTAGCAGCATACAGGTTGAAAGGCTGGCCTCAGCCTGGATGCTGCTGCTAATCAGACTCCCTGGTTTGGTCCAGTATTTTAATTCCCCTCCTTTATTTATTTGTATGCTTGTTTGTGCTTTACCCAGCTTAGAATTTAACTATGACAGTGTCCCCCTATCCACTATGTAGGAAATCAAAACTCAAGGAATGGATGATTCTCTTAACTATGTTCTCCTCCATAGTCCTTCTTGTTTGGAATTCACTTGAATGCCCTATTATTCTAAAGCAAATAAAATATAATATTAATAGTTAACATTAATTGAATATTTAACAAGTTCTAAATGAATCACATGCAAAAAATCATTTAATTCTTACACAAGTCCTATGAGTTACATTCTAATTTCACAGTTGAAGAAACTGAGGTTTAGAAAAGCTAAATAAAGTTTCCAAATGAATATAAAGGATTTCCAGGTTCATATCTGTGAACACCAGTCTTTCTCAGGCTATATCACTCTGGAGATAAATCTTCTCAGAGTGTTGTAAAAGCTGTGTATCTCTTAATTTGATTATATTTTTGGAATTGTCTTCAAAGTACTAACCATCAGTGCTACTTGTGTTCTGTGGGAATCCTGTGCTCACTGTTCTCTGGAAAACAGGTGGTCCTTTCGTTTCCTTCCTTCCTTCCTTCCTTCCTTCCTTCCTTCCTTCCTTCCTTCCTTCCTTCCTTCCTTCCTTCTTTCCTCCCTCCCTCCCTCTCTCTCTCTGTATCTTTCTCTCTTTCTAGCTCTCCTCCACCTAACATGCTTGCTACTGTTTCTTTCTCGTGTCTATTCCAGAGGTATGCATACTAAATCTAGGAGTACCTATTCTTCTGGCAACAGTCCATTTGGAGATCTGGGAAGTGAGAGCTCTGAACAGCTCCAGTTTCCAACTGATATCAGAACCAGTACTATAAAGCAGGTAAAATCCAGGTGAAGGACCTGGTGGTAGTCTAAAATATGCAGTCCAAACTGACATATGATTTGTCAAAGCAAACGCATGAAAAAAATTAGCTGGAAGAGCGAGAATGAAAAACCATGGGATCAAAGCTGGGTCACTGAAGAACCCCTTTATCTCAAGTGTCCTTTCAAAGTTCTAGCCAGAGAAGTCTCAGTGCTGACTCAGAGGATGTCCATAATAATCAGTTTGGAACAGAAAAAAAGCAGTTCATGTTTCTTTCTTTGAGAGAGGAATGCCTAGCACATGGTAGGCATTCAACAAATGTTAGTTAGAGGAAAATGCATGCATTCTGAGATAAAAATGCTTATCCATTAAAATTGGGAGTTGTTAAGTCAGAATGAGGGACCATGGGTTGCTCAGAACAGGCTCCCATGATATGTAAGCATTCTGAGTTTAGAGTAGCTTCTAACTGTTGGCACTTCATTGCTATTTGTGGATGGCTGGAAAAGATTTATTGGTTTAGAAGGAGAAGACATGCACACCTCCACACACACAGGCATGTCAGACTTCCCCAGACATCAAATAACTCTAATGATGGTTTGATGAGTTAAGGGTAAGTGAATCAGAAATTTATTGATTCAATTTCCTCTGTAATACACAAGGGTATAAAAATTCAGGGAAGAGCTCAATTTGAAGATATCAAATTTAAAACGTAGAAAGCAAAACTTTGCCAAAACATAGTACAATGGTTTTTCTCCCAGTTTAAGCTGGGAATGTCTATAAAATAGATGGTCAATACATTACTTATAAGTTTGGCTTAATATAAAAATAGTTGGATTTGGGTTATTAATCCTAGACCTTGATCCCTGATCATCAAAAATAAGTGATAAAACTCATAGTAGCTCATACTTATTCAGAACTTAGTCTGGGTAACATGTTGTTCTTGGTACTTTACATAAATTACCACTTTTTATTCACAAGATAGTATAATAAAATAGGTACTATTGTTATTGACATTTTATATTAGACCACTGAGGTACAGGGAGATTCAGATATTTTTTGAGGTCAAACAATTAATAGTTGAAAAGCCTGGGATCCAGACCTCCAGTGCCATATACTTTGAATTCCTTGAACTAGTTATCCTGGGAGTTCTACTAGGTTGATATTCTTGACTCATGGCCTATCTCTTCCCTGGGTCCATTAGAGACATTTGAACACCCTGTCTCCACCCTGGGAGGACTCATGGAAGGGAGACAAGGCACTTAAATAAGTATAACTTTTAATGAATATTTAGAGAGCCAGAATGAAGTGCCTATGGATTCATGGGCAACATGCCCCATGAGAAAGTGTGTCTGGGGAATCTGAACTGCTATCTGAGCTGCATCTTCCAGTTCCTCCCAGAACCTCACTGGTCAGAGTATAGTTCTTGTGTACTACTGGTCCCTCAAGGGGTCAGACACTGAAGGCCTGCCTGGGATGGGATGATACTCCTATTCAAAATACTTAGACCTCTATTGAACAGTCATTTCCAGTGACTTCAAGTTTGAATCTGGTTACCTTGGCAAATAGGTTATAAAAAGGAATATACTTTATATTTTTTTAATTATTGTCTGAGTATGTGTCATTCAGTGCTAAATAAAATAAATTAATCAAAAGATATCAACAGATTATAAAAAATGACCAAAAAATAAGGGATTATTTAATTAAATTTTGATACAGCAGTAAAACGGAATATTTTTACAAACTAATATTATTAATAATCTTATGTTTCTCAAAATATGAATGTTCATGATAAAATGCCTGAGAAGAACAGAATAATGTATTGAGCACAAATATGAGGATAATAATGAAAACAAACAAACAAAAAATGAAGTGAATCAAACACAGAAAAAAGACTGGAAGGAAATTAACCAAAATATTAAAAATGTCACTAGGTGCTTAAAATTATGTTTTATTTTTTAGGATTTTCATGTCCTAAATTTCTTACAATGAGCTTTTTTTTATTATTATTAAAAGGGAGAAAACCAGTTTAATAATATGTAAACATTCATTCAAAGGCTTTCTGAAATATTTCATAAAATCTTGACTAGCATACACAATTCTTATGAATGATCTGATGATGGCATGACATACAGCAGAAGAAATATTTAAGTGGCAGTCTGAGAAAAAAATATGGAAAGAATAGTACATTATGAATCAGACAACGTGGTTTCTTGGATTTGCTATTCACTAGCTCTGTAACCTTGAAAAATCATTTAACCTCTCTGAGCCTCAATTTCTTCATCAGAAAAGTAGAGATAATAATATTTGCCCTGTGTACCACTGAGAGTTGTTGAGAAGATGAAATGTGTACAGAAATGCTTTGGAAAGTTTAAAATAGCATATGATAGATCCTATTCCATTAAAGAGTGATGGTTAACTATTTCAATCTCTGAGACTATTATAGGAATATGGAAATCTAAGCTACAGGTTCCTTAACATTGATTATTACTTTTAAATTGCCTTGACCTTTAGTGGATGGTTTTGTATTTGATTACAAAGAATGAAGACTAGAATTTACAGAGTTCTCATAATTGTTGATAAATTGAGGAATGAGGCTTATGTGGCAACTGTGTGGGAGACTTTAAGACTATGGATGAAAACAGACATAGTGGGTCCTCAGAGGGAGAACAAATTACATGAGGAAGGATGTCAGGAAAAGCAGACCATTAAATTAGAGAACAAATGCCTCTTTGCTGTTTTGTGAAAACATGCCTTCATAACCACTTTGGAAACAAGCCATCACTATGCTATATGTTTAGTGCTATGGAGCAAGTGTAATGGCCTAGGAACATGGAGAAGAATGAGCTATTCCATCCCATGGAAGGTAAAGAAGGCTTCATAGAATGAGTGATGTAGGAGCTTGATTATGGAGAATGTTCTATGGGGAAGGAGGGCATGAAAGAGTGTGACTGTTCATGGGCTTACCTGAGATTCTGTGTCTGTAGCATGCAATTAATGGGGGTTGGGGCGAATGGCAGATGAGCCAGATAATAATTGAGGCCAGTGTCAAATGTCTTGTATGCCTTTACAAAACATCTACACTTTAGTCTAAAGTCATGGTAACATGGCTAATGCTTCAAAACTATGGGGATTACAGGGTTACATTCACCTTTTAGAAAGATAACACCAG
Organism: Tamias sibiricus; assembly: GCA_025594165.1. Classification (NCBI taxonomy): domain Eukaryota; kingdom Metazoa; phylum Chordata; class Mammalia; order Rodentia; family Sciuridae; genus Tamias; species Tamias sibiricus. Next base: position 157,221,969 of record CM046657.1, on the reverse strand, counting down.
TACCTTAAACTATACTACAAAGCCATAGTAACAAACATGACATGGTTTTAGCACCAAAACAGATACACACACACAATAGAAGACACAGTGATAAACCCACATAAATATAGTTATTTCATACTAGACAAAGGTGTCCAAAATGTTCACTGGAGAAAAGCTAGCCTATTTAACAAATGGTGCTGGGAAAATTGGAAATCCATATGTAACAAAATGAAATTAAACCCCTAGCCTTCACCATGAGTGAAACTCAATTCAAAGTGGATCAAAGACTTAGGCACTAGAACAGAGATCTGTGCCTATTAGAAGAAAAAGTAGGCCCAACTCTTCACCATGTTGGCTTAGGAACTGACTTCCTTAGCAAGACCCCTAAAGCACAAGAAGTAAAATCAAGAATTAATAAATGGGATGGATTCAAACTAAAAAGCTTCTCAGCAAAGAAAACAATCAATAACATGAAGACAGAGCCTACAGAATAGAAGAAAATCTTCACCATGTGCACCTGAGATAGAGCATTAATGTACAGGATACATAAAGAACTCAAAAAACTTAACACCAAAAATACAAATAACCCAATCCATAAATGAGCTAAGGAACTGAACAGACACTTTGCAGGAGAAGAAATGCAACCAATCAACAAAATCAATAATTAATATGCAAAGATGTTCAACATCTCTAGCAATTAGAAAAATGCAAATCAAAACTATGCTGAGATTTCATCTCACTCCAGTCAGAATGGCAATTATCAAGAACACAAGCAACAATAAATGTTGGTGAAGATGTGGGGAAAATGGTACACTCATACATTGCTGGTGTAGTCAGCAAATTGGTGCAACCATTTTGGAAAGCATTATAGAGATTCCTCAGAAAACTTGGAATGGAACCACCACTTGACCCAGTCATCCCACTCCTAGGACTTAAAATTAGCATACTACAGTGATACAGACACATCAATGTTTATAGCAGCTCAATTCATAATAGCTATACTACAGAACCAAACCAGGTGTCCTTTGACAGATAAATGGATAAAGAAAATGTGGTATACATACACAATGGAAGCCTTAAAGAAGAATGAAATAATAGCATTTGGTGGTAAATGGATGGAGCTGCAGAATCTCATCTTAGGTGAAATAAGCCAATCCCGAAAAACCAAAGGCCAAATGTTTTCTCTGATATGTGGATGCTAATTCATAACGGGGGGCGGGGGGGGAGGCTAGGGAAAAACAGAGTTATTTTGGATTAGGCAGAGGGGAATGAAGGGAGGGAAGGGGGTATGGGGCAGAAAGGATAGTAGAATGAATCTGACCTTATTACCCTGTGTGTGTATGTGATCACACAACCGGTGTGATTCTACATCATGTACAACCAGAAGGATGAGAAGGTATACTCCATTTATGTATGTGTCAAAATGCATTCTACTCTCATGCATAACTAATTAGAATAAATAAAAAAGAAAATATAAGCAAAAAAGAGACTGCATCATAATCCATCATGTGAATACCATAGTTATTAACATATTTTAAGTTTCCATATTTTAAATATCAAAAGCCCTGCAATGAACATTTTTTATCAGAAAGAAAGAAAGAAAACAAACACTGATAGCAAGGCAGTTAATAGATAATACTTGAATTTGTCTGGGAAGATGAGGCCAAATGGGAAGCTCCTTATTGGTTAAAGGATGAGAAAAATCAATATCAGAGCTGATGTAGGAACAAAGTAGATCCAACATTTAAAAGGTAATTGGAAGAAAATAAAAATAGCTTACATTTATTGGTTATTACTACATGCCAGGCACTGGGTGATATGCTTTTCATGAGGTATCTGCTTTTATTCCTAAACTACCACGAGGTAGGTATCATTATGAGGTCTATTTTATAGATGAGGAAAACAAGTCTAGGGGGTTTATGAAATTTGACAGGGGTGGAGGTGGGGTATGAACCTGGACTGCCTTTCTTGTTTGGCATGGAGAGGGGTCTATTGGAAGAAAGTTGTGATAAAACGAGAAAGCTGTAGATGACCTTCCCAGATTCCTGGTTGAAGACAGGGAGCCGGTAGAAAAGAGTGATAGAGAACACAAAAGGGGAGGGTGTTTGAGGAGAGTGGTATAACTGGTATTGGAACTGTCCAATATCAGATGACTGGGTAAAGAGATTCCAAGAAACGGGGAAATACTAATATAGCATTAGAAAGAGATCTGGGTTGGAGATGAATATTTCATTAATTCATTGGGAATTTAGAATGTTACTAAAAGAAAATTTTTATAAACAAATGATCGCATTAATTGAGAGAAAGAAAAAAGGAAGATAGAGAGAGAGGGGTTGAGGGAGGCGAGGAAGGAAGGAATAAAAGGAGGGAGAGAGAGAGGAAGGAGGAGAATCTCCAGGACTTGTCAAGCTACACTGAGGGTTACTGGACCCAAGGGATATATTTTCTTCTCTTGAATCAGAAAAGAGGGCTAATGAAATGCAGGCTCCATTGTGTGTATGCCTTGTGATCTGAGGATGACAAAGAAAATGTCGGGCTAACTTGTGTGTTTTGGGTGTCTTCTAAAACCCTAAGATATTTGTTGCAATCCATTATTTTTACCCACACAAAAGGTCACTGCAGTTCCATTTGAACTCTGTATTTGATCAGCTAATGAAGAAATCCAGTGTTTATTCTGAGATGCAGCTAAAGCCACATCTTGACTTATTGACTGTTTTGGCTTTGACAGAGCAAATTACATACCATCATGGAGAAGTCAGAATATACTTCTCTGAGAACAGCTACCTCCCTCTCTCTCAAGTGGCTCTCGATTGATTCTACAAAGACCTACAATATCTAAAATAAAACAATGAAACCACTCTTCATTTACATGGGTGAAGTATTTTAAACTCTGTGCACTCTTTCTGGGTAATATTCTCCAATGTGAAAGCTATTAATCCTTTTTGAATTTTAACAATCCCAAAAAGCCTCTCCATCAATTTCATGTGAGAAGGGCTGGTAAGGGGCACTTTCCACAAACCTTAATTTTATAATAGAGTTCTTCAGTTCAAATGGGCTTTTGACCCAGCTAATTTAATTGTCTTTGTTATTGATAGCTGCATAGCTGTAAATAAACAGAGAATGTGCTTGTGAGTTTTACTTTCAAAATAGCATTTTGGATGACCCTCCAAGGGGCAAAATTCCCTTTTGTTTCTGCAAGGGTATGCTGCTTTTCATCATAACCAACATAAGAGAGTGAAATGAAGTATTTAATATGGCAAAATATGAGGCACCAAAGTGATTTCCAGCTCTAGAATCCTCTTCCCTCCTGGAGCTCGTCCCATGACTAATTTGCCAAGGGAAAACACACAAAGTTTAGCAAATTAAAATGTTCAGGGCTGGGGATGTGACTCAGTGGTAGAGTGATTGCTTAGCATGCATAAAGCCCTGGGTTCAATTCCTGACACAGCAAAAAAAAAAAAAAAAAAAAAAAAAATATATATATATATATATATATCTGACTCATCCCCCCACAACTGAAGGAGGGTGTTATGGTTTATATGAGTTATCCTCCAAAAGCTTGTGAGTGAGAAAATGTAAGAAAGTTTAGAGGTGAAATGATTGGGTTTTGGGAGCCTTAACCTAATCAATGCATTGATCCCTGATAGGGATTACCTGGTTGGTAACTGTAGGCAACTAACATGTGGCTGGAAGAGCTGAGTCCATGAAGGTGTGCCCTCAGAGTTTATATTATGTCTCTGATGAAGGTAGCAGTCTCTGCCTCCTGGTGAGAGATCCTGAGCCACTTTCCTCTACCACACTTTTCCTTCATGATGTTTTGCCTCACCGTAGGCCCAGAGCAATGGAACTAGCCATCTATGGACCAAGACCCCTGAAACCAGGAGCTCCCCAAATAAACTTTTCATCCTCTTGTCAAGTCTGTTGGTCACAGCAGTAAAAAACCTGACTAAAACAGAGGGGAATTTTCTTTGCAGAAGCACAGTTAAAGAGAGCACCTATGAGGAGGAGGATGCATTCCCTTCTTCATCTCTTTTGAAGATCCCCTGAGTGAGTCACCTGGGTGCTAGACTAAGATCAGTTATGGGGAGAAACAGCTAAATGATACAGCCTGAGTGAAGGAGAAAATGCCAATATTGGGGCTGAAGTTGTAGCTCAGTGGTAGAGCGCTTGCCTAGCATGTGCAAGGCACTGGGTTCGATTCTCAGCACTGCATATAAATAAAATAAAATAAAGGTCCATTGACAACTAAAAACAACAAACAAACAAGACCAATACCTAAAGTGTTTGCATTCCCTGAGGGCTGCCTGATTTTTTTTTCTTCTTCTGTGTTTGTTTGGACTTTCTTAGAGTTGAAGAAATGTTGAAGAAATGATCCTGCTCTGTATCAGGTCCCTGTTATTTCCCTCCTTCTCTTCCTCCATTCTCTGCTGTGTCAAATCCTTCCTCTCATTTTTTTTACATCACTAACAAATAGGTAGCCATTTAAGCATGTTTGATATGTATTCTTTAATATATATATGCATATATATGTATTTTTGATATGTATTCTTTCATTTATATATTTAAATAAATAAATTTATTTATTTTTATAGACATATACACACATACACATATGTACATATATACTTATAAAATATGAATCATGTAATTTTAATGGCTACAAATGGAATTATGCTCTACATGTTATTGCTACTTCCTTGATTCATTCAGGACTGTTTTTTTTTTTTTTAGATCTTCTCCAAATCTCTTACTTGCATATTAGTTTTATCCCTGATGTTCTTCCTGATGTTCTTCATTAAACAGGACTCTTTCGTGTTAATGTGATAAAAACAATCATTTCTTTTGTTCTAAAAATCATCCTACCCTATCTTTGATGGTATTTATGACATTATGTTTCACATTTAGGTCTTGAGAGAGAGAGAGAATCAATATCATTGAGGACTATGCATCAGCTCCTTTTTAATGAGTTCTTATATTCAGTTATTTTCAAATAGAGGTATTTTTTTTTTCACAGAAAGTTTGTATTTATTAACTCATAAAAACTTTAAGGATTTTGTTCCTGTTTTGAATGATATCTTATTTTTGGTTATATTTTCCATTTGTTCTGATTCAGTTGTCAATTCCTCCCCACTGAGTTTAGGCTTACATATGAAAAAAATCACACATCAGCATAAAAGTTCCAGGATTCTCTTTATGTGTTGGATATAAAATACACTGAAATCCCAAATCTGACTGAAGTTGAAACTTTTATACCCGTGTCTAGTCTGGGATTTATAAAAAACAATGTTTTTATTACTAGAGAGTTTCTCTAGAAAACCTAAAGTGTTTTACAAACATCACTCCCCTTAAATTCTTAAATTCTAAGAGATAAGCATGTGGTGACATGGGTAAGATATTTTCATTTAAGGCCACGTCTTTGTGAGAATCATGGGCGACCCTTTCAGCTTCCAGAAACAAAAATCAACAGAGCTCTTCCAGATTTTTACATTTACCCCTAATCTTTTAAAGGTGTTTTGTCAACATCTAATTTAAAAGTAATCTCATTTTTGCATTTCTTTCTCTTTGGTTTACCTAACTAGTACAACCAAACACACGCTTCGTGATGCCCTCACTGAAGAGGAACCAGTAGCTGATGCCAGAATAATATCCCTCTATGGAGGTGCTTACTTTGCCCGCATTTGTTTCAACTTTTGTTCCCACTATTTTTCTAGCCTACCCCTCCCTGTTTTTCTTTCTTCTAAATCCAGATATAGAAAAAAGTAAAGTGAATACAAAGCAAACTGACAAATATATTTTATAGACTTCAATGTACCACTTACAATGCCAGACTATTAAACACCAGACATAGAGTGTGTTCTCAAGGGCAAGGATGGTAGGTGCAATGTTTTTACTAGTCTTTAGGCCACAACTTGTAATTGTGCTGTCAGCAAGTATTATTTCATTCTCTGAAGAGAAAGAAAAGGGCTTTGTCATTGTTGTCTCCTTTCTCTTCTTCATCCATTTTTCTCCTTCTCTCCATCTGCCCCAGCTTCCATTTCTGTCTCTTCTCACCCACTCCTTGTTCCTAAGGGACCTTTAAAAAATGAGACAAAAGAGGCAAAAGAATTTTGTAAAAGTGTAAACACATATTATGAACATTTTACTTTCTCAATAGTATCAGAAGAGAGTGATATAAGAAATGAAAGAAAAATAAGTTTTCAAACTTTATTCACATAAAATTGGAAGTCAATTTAAATAATATATGAAATAAAATTGTATGAAATAAAAATGTTTCTTTTTCTTGGGAGATAAATCAAGACACAGACATGGGATGAATTTAAAATAAAAAAAATTTAAAAATTGTCTCCTAAGTGCCTCTGTGATAGTTTTCCCATAAGATAAAGATTAATGTTCATTACAAAAAAATAGTAAGTATATGTTGTAATGCGCATGCTAATTAACATGACATAGCTAATGTATATGTGGATATATGTGTCTCTCCTTATCCATAAAGGATTCATTCCAAGATTCCCAGTGGATGCCTGAATGTACAGATAGTGCTTTACTTAACTCTATTTCTATATGTTTTCCCTATATGTACATACACAAACTGAATGCTTTTTCTTATTTATTTATTTATTTATTATTCTAAGTTGTTATAAATGACAGTAGAATGCATTACATTTTATATTATACTTACAAAGCACATTTTTACATATCTTTGGTTGTGTACAAAGTATATTCACACCATTTGTGTCTTCATACATGCACTTAGGGTAATGATATCCATCTCATTCTACCATCTTTTTTTTTTTCCCAACCTTTTCCCAAGATTCCCAGTGGATGCCTGGATGTGCAGATGGTGCTTTATTTAACTCTATTTCTACTATGCTTTCCCCTTTGTATACATACACAAACTTAATGCTTTTTCTATCTTAATCAACTCCTTACCATATTCTGTGGCTATAACTTTTGCAGTTTGAGGTACAACAGTAAAACTAATACAAATTTCTTTTTTACTTCTTCACAAATTATCAGATAAGATATTTATTCTTCATGTTAAATCTTTACAACCTCATATGAGTTTTTCTTTATTAAGTCAGGAACTTTCACCTTTTTATTTAAAGAAAGCACCTGACAGCTTCTTTTTAGTATATCCAAATTGCTAGAATCACTTTTCTTGTGTATTAGTGCCATTATTGAGTAAAATAAGGATTACTTGAACTCAAACTCTGTTTTACCATGATAGCTAATCTGATAACATGGATGGATGGATGGCTACTATGTGACTAATAAGAGGGTAGCATATACAGTGTGGATACACTGGACATAAGAATGATTCATGTCCTGCTGAGGACAGAACAAGAAGGCATGAGATTTCATCATGCTGCTCAGAAAAGCATATAATTTAAAACTTGTGAATTGCTTATTTCTATAACTTTCCACTTCATATTTTAAGGAAATGATTAATCATGGATAACTGAAACCAGGAAAGCAAAACCCTGTATAAAGAGGGACTACTGTATTTCAAAGTTTTATTTTTTCATTATAAATATATACAAATTTTATTTGTCCTGTCAAAAAACAAACTTAATAGATTGAAGACAAAAGTTTTAATCACTTGGATAAAAATTCAACTATTAAGAGAATTTTTCTCATGCAAGATTGCTATTCATGTAACATTCTATTATATACATATTTACTTCTGTGTAGCTTTTCTGGATTTATTACAATTTAGCTTTGCATATTTTGTAATCTCAGAGCACTCTATTATTTTGGGATAGGTAGAAGAAAACGAGCAGGACAAAGTATAAACCTTCAAAGATATGAAAACATAGGGAATGATTTTGCTTTTATAACTCATTCCATCTGGTTACTGATGGAGTGGGGATTGAACCTTAAGGGACAGAACATATGAAGAATTAATCCAATGCTACAAAATTTCAGTGTGTTCTGGCTTGAAGTTACGATGAACAGAGCAGATACTATAAGTAATCCTGTCTGCAAGGATAGCATTTGAGAAATACAAGTGAACTTATTAAATAAAGATTTCATAAGTCTCTTTCCATCTCAGGTATACAAGTCATGCTGTGCCCTTGGGGTGGATTATAGAACTCCAGAGGAGAAAGCTTACAATTTCAAATCATAAATCAGAAAGATATCAAAGATGGAGGAAAATTACACCAATGCATTTTAGTATATGTACAGATCAGGGTTCAATTACAGAAAAGGTTTAGTCTACTAAATTTTTTCTTTAAGAATATGGAAAATCTTAAGAATTTAGCCTCTAGGCAGGAGTTCCAAAAATAAGTCTGAAAGCAACATTGAAGAACTGACCCACCAAAGGAGCAGCTGTTTTCACCATAATAAGGAAGGTGGGAGATGATGAGGATGTTGGGGAATCAGGAAGCAATTGAGCTTAGGACCATACTCCTGCCATCATCAGAGGATCAAGAAGTTGCTGTCCAAATAACTGGCTCCAGAACCACATCATCACAATGACAAGTCATCCCCCACAATTGGATATCCCATTACACTCTCAACTGCCACAATATTCAGACCCCTGCTTCTGCTGCTCCTGAATAGTTGAATGCTTCAATGGCTATGCTCACTAGCAAAAGTTTCCCACTCACTTATAGCTGCCAATTCTTGCTTGGGCAAATCTGCTTTATGGGACCAAAATACTTGCAAAATCCAAGCTATAAGGCAGCCATGCAATAAGGCATAACACAAAAGAAACAGAAGAGAGTTGAAAGAGTTAATATCTACTGTATGCTACAGTATGCATATTACCTGCAACCAAGCAAAACAAATTTATAGGCATCTCATAAAAACTCTTGTAGTGGGAAGATCCTATATAGTTACCAGCAGACAAAATGATAATAAGAGACTAGGTATTGTCTCAATTTGTATTAATTTTAAATATACAAATATCACCCCATGATTCTTTATATATATTATTTTATTCAAATTTAAAATATTTAAAAAAACTACTAGCAGTTGACTCTTAACCTCAAACACCCCCTTTACCTATTTGTTTCTCATAACTTTTCTTGATTATCACCTGGAATTTTCCTATCATGGGAGTTTCAGAAAACCTAACTGTTGAAGTTTGAGAATATATTCAATAAACATTGTTTTTATTATCATAGAGCTTTATACTCCTAAAAAGGTAAGATCTTGACATCTCCAGCTTTATGCTCTCCTTTTTACAGCTTTGTCATATAGGACTTTTCTCCTGATTAGTTAGAAGTGTTCAGGTTGTTTCAAAATACACGTTTGAAAACAAAAAGTGAAGGGTTAATTATAGAAAGACGTGAAGGCCACCCACCCAGGGGCTTAGGGGAACCAACCCTGGGTAACATGGGCTATAGAACAAGAGGACAGGTGTTCTGAATTCCATAGAATCAGTCCTGACAGGGTAAAGATGTGGCATTTGGAAAGGAGTAATGTCAGTGTTTTCCCATCTCCAATGGGCCTCTGAAGAAAGCTGATTGGAAATTGAACCACAAGAATATCAGCCCTAACAGTGTCTGACGAACTTTCCACTGCTCCAGGGATCTCCATGCATCATCTAGGCAGAGGTGTGTGTGGTCACTGAAGTGAGGGTCTTCTTTTAGGTCATGAGAAAGAAGCTCATCAGCACTGCAAGACTTTACCAAACTCTCAGTCAAGTGCCCCTTGAGAAAAGTTTGCTTATTTTAAACAGTCCAGAATGTTCATAATCCTCAGATAATAGAGCATGGGTAGTCTCCATGGTCAGAGAAGCAGTTGAATGCACAGAAAATTGTAGAACCAGGACTCGGTTGTCACACTTGCCCATTGCACAGAATACAAAGGGTATTCCTAGACATGATCTCCTTTAACCCCCATAATACCCCAAAACAGAAGATACAGAAGTTATCATTTACTTAACTCATCTGATATAGAAATAAAGCACAGAGAAGTTTCACATCTAGCTAAAAGTCACAAATCTCATAAATTACAGAACACAGAATGGACTCCAAGACCTATCCTTTTCTGATGCATTGGTTCTGTTCATAGACATCTTTTGTAGAGTGAAAAAAGCAAAGAAAAAAATTTCACAAAGTTGAATTTAAAAGGAAGTGGTAATCGGATGGCCATGAATTGAATTCAGTAAGTAAACTTCCCTGTTAAAAGGATTTTGAAACCTGAATTCAACTGGCTTGAGTAGGAATATCTTGAAGTCTTATAATAAAACAATTTTTTTTTTAGAAAAACATCAATATCAAAGCAATGACTTATTTGTAAATTCAATTTAATGATCAGTTAATTACATGAAATAAAAAGTTTAAAACTAGAAAAAGATGCAGCCAAGGTAGTTATTTGAAGTAGTGAAATCAGATCAGCAATCATCACATTTTCTTTTTAAACATTTTAAATAGCAGTGTTGACACAGTGTGGAGAAATAAACCCTGGACTTCTAGAATCCTCTACTAATGTTTCTCAATATAGCATGTAACATTTATTAAACTCTGTACATTTTTACACCAAGGTTGAAGTAGAATCCTGATTTTATCACCCTCTTTACCTCTAGGGTTAGAAGATTATTTTGGGCAATTTATTTGCTATTTGTTGGTTCAGTTGTTCATTCCATATGGCTTTGAGCACTAGGTAGGTTCTGGGTGCTGCATGATGGCTGTAATGAAAATATGGCAGCACTTCTACATGACAGCAACCTCGACAGCATGGACCTGTGCCTCACTCCAGGTGAAGGTTCTCAGGAAATGCAAAGGACAACATGAAAGCAAAGACATTCTTGGGAACATTGGCTGTGATAATCAGGGATGCTTTCTGGCTGAGTGAAGACAGTATTTTATTATGGTTAAGATATTGGGGTCTGAAAACCTAGAAGCAGCCCAAATATCTGCCCATGGGTGAAAGGATACATTTACTGTGATACATACATGGACTTACACAGTACTGGGCTGTGGTACTGATTGCTGCATAACATGGGTGAATCTCAGTGGACTGTGCTGAAAGGAAGAAGCCAGATTCCAAAGGCTACACGTGGGCTGGGGCTGGAGCTCAGTGGGAGAGCGCTTGCCCAGCATATGCAGGCCCTGGGTTCAATCCCCAGTACTAAAGAAAAAGAAAGGCTGTATAATTTTACTTACGTGGCATTTTTGAAAAGTGAAAACTTAAGAAAGGGAACATATTAGTGGTTGCTAGGAGCTGGGGATAGGGCAGGATTGACTACAAGGGGCTTGAGGGAATTTGGGGATCTGATGAGACTTTTCTATAGATTGAATGTAGGATGGGGGATGTAGCTCAATAGTAGAGTTCTTGCTTAACATGTGCAAAACTCTAGGTTTAATTTTCAATTCTGCAAAGAAAAACCCAAACAGAACAAAACCTGCTAGAGATTGAGTGTGGTGAGATTTACATAATTGTCAAAACTCAGAACCATATACCAAAAAGGATGACTTTTACAGTATATAAATTAGCACTAAAAAAAAATAGTATTGTTTTCAAAAGTTTGCCTTTGTTAGGTTCAAATAAAATCTTTCCTATTTTACTTCTTATTTGTGTAAAACATTGGGCAAATGACTTTGCTTATTTAGGCTTCTTTTAGAGTCATTGTTTATAATACAAGTATCATAATAATATTTACTTCATCAAGTTGTTATGAAGATGGAGTGAAGTAATCTATGTGAATTGCCTAGCACAGTGCCTGACTTGAATTTACCTTCAGCAAGAGAAATCACAAGTTCATGCAAACAACAGCAACATATTTTCCACTGCTGTGTCAGGGATCTGTCTAGTATTCCATCAAGTCCATACAAACTTTTTTAGAACCACAGTTCATGCCTGGGCTTCCCCATCTTCCACCCAGGATCAGCATGGCTGCTGTGGGCACACCACCAACCCATCCTTCTGCTTGTCCCTGTCACTGTTGCTCCAATCACGGGTTCCATAACATGTTTCCTCTTAATGGCAGCCACACACTGTGCTTGTCAAGGCCAGAAAGAAAGAGATGACAGCACACAATTCAATCATCACTCACTCCTGATTTATTCATGATGCATGACTTTTTCTATTTTTTTCCTCATCTGAAATATCAAAGAATATCATTTACAAACAAAAATAAGGACTGCATGGAATAATATATGAAACTCTTTCCTTGTAATTTGTTTCAAAGCTTTACATTATTAAGTCCTGAAAACTCCTCTAAGCAGCATTATTTGGTAGTGTAGAAAGTTCAGCTAGTTTGGAGGTCAAAAAAAATTTGAAATTACTTTCTTCCAATATCAGGGCTAATGGTGAGGAACCATGGCATGGATCCTCTGAAACAATGGATAGTGCTCAAATTCTCTACAAGGTACAGTACTTCATTTTGGAAAGCATTATCATTTCTTTTTCCAAAAGATTGCTTTTCTAATTATATTTTGCTTATGTCATTGCCATTACTTTGCATTTTCTGAGAACTCAACAAAAGACAGTGAGGTTGAAAGGTAGCACAGTGACCTTGACATATATTGGATTCATCTTCTGGAAGTTAGAAACCCCAATGTACAATTTTATTCCTTCAACTTGCTTAATGAAGCCCCCAAACAAAACAAATGTTCTCATATGATAGCATAAGCCTGGTCTTATGTTAAAACACAGATAATTCTGGGAAGTTCACATATTCAACTTCTTTGGTCACTTACACCTCAGTCAGAGCAAGTTTATGAATGATTGTTGAGGTGGCCAGAGTATGGAAGAGAAACAAATGAGAGGGAGAGGTGGGGATCACTTCCAAGGGACTGAAAGATGCAAAATGAAGACACTAGGGTAACTAGAATCCTACGTTTCCTACTTATAGTTGTCAGCACTGTCAAACCTTGGATTGTGAAGTGGCTTGTTTTTAAATATGTACATATAATTGGAAGTTGGCTATACACTGAAATACTTTTGAATGTTTTTACCATATAACTATAACTAAATAGTACTTCTGCTCCTGGCTTGGAAAACAAAAGGTTATGGTTTCCAAATAACTAAAGAGACTCACATTTGATACAATATATAGGCTTACTTGAGATTTTTCTGGAATATGCACATACATAGAGACACACATATATCGGCTCCACAAACACTTTGACAAATTGAACAGTGCAATCCCACTCATTATCTGTAACATGTGCATGACCTACAATTTGAGTTGTATGTTAGGAAATAAACAGGAATACATACAAAATAAGAATGTCTTTTGGTCACCACACACTTCAGGCACGATTGTTTCAATCATGTGTCAAGGTCCTTTATGGTTAGACAAAGGTAGTTTTCTGGCTTGCTGGATAAAGGCAAATACGTTGGGGGCACTATAATTACACTATAATAATTGCACAGTATACTTTCTGTGGCAGTCTCCAACAATCTCCAAAGATAACCAGGAGCTCCTTCTCTGGCAGAATTCCACTCTATTCATTCAGAAGGAGAGTATTTTAACCCTCCTCTTATTTCTGGGTGGGCATCCTGATTTCTTGTAACCAAGAGAATTTGGTGAAAGTTATTTGGGGGATTTCTGAGGTCAGATGTTAAGAAGACTGACAGACCATAGTTTCTTTCTTTTGGAAGTTAGCCCACCATGCACAAAGACAAGGCCACCATGCAAGGAGCCAACATGCTCTGAGTAGCTGGTCATGTGGAAAGATCACATAAAGAAGCATCATGGACCTTATATGTGAGCGCATACTAGTGATGACCCAAGTTGAACCCTAACTGAGCAGAAGAACCACTCAGCTGAACCTGTCTAACTCATAGTGTCAATAATAAGTCATTGTGGTGGCTTGCTATGCAGCAATGTGTAACTGAAACATTTTCCTTCCCATTCTTTTCATGTGTGTCTCCTCCAACAAGAATTAAAAAGAGAGCCAACTAAATACACCATGCCAATAATTAAGAGTTCATGTACATTCACAAGTAATAGTTTCATTGTCAAGACCTAAGTGACTAAATTTTTAAAATTTCATCTTTTGGTTTAAATCAAATCATCATGATAGATGATTTTTATATTAAAAAATTTGCCTCTACATTTATCAGGCTTGGGAGAGTCCCTTTCTAGGTGGCATCTCATTCTCCTAACACAAACTGAAGGCAGCAATAAAACCAGAAATGCATGTAATTGAAAGGTACATCCATCTATTCATTCATGTTGTTTTCTCTGATCCACATTTTAAAAAATTTATGAGCTCATTTGGAAAATGGGAAAGAAAAAAAATCAATAGAGTAACCATGATTTATAAAGGTGAAAACTTCATGTCATGAATATTTTATCAGGGAAATGTGGAAGCCATCAGATTATGTCTTAGCATATTTCTCAATCTGATGTGATTAATTCATAAATGAATAGGCATCCATTTTTAATAGAAATGATCACTGGTACATGGGAACAGTATGAAGACTACAAAACAAACAACCATTTTAGGAGATTTCCAGAAGTTTGGGGAATAGTCAGGGGCAAAGGAAATTAAAGGCCACTGGTGAAGAAAGGATAAGTAGGAAAGGGCAAGATTTTCTACATGTCTTTCAGAGGAACATTGAAATGAGTCAGAACCCACAGTCTGCAGGAGAATCAGGCCAAACCCCTGTCTTTCCAAGGGATGGTCAGATGCAATGAAAGCCATTTCAGTGGGGAACCTGGTCATCAGTATTTGTCACAACTGTGGCTCAAGTTTCCCCCGGGACCCAGTTGTCATCAAGCTCCTCTAATCAGTTCTTAGGCTCTGGAGATATTAATATATGAAGTAGAGAAAGCAAAAAACATTTTTTTTGAGAAATAAACTGACCACATTTAACAGACTCATAGTCAAGCAATTAGCAATACAACCGGTGGCACAATAAACACGCATCGATCCTCAATAGAGCGGGAGGCAGCACAAAGAGCAAGGTAAATTAGAAGCAGATCAAAAGAGAAACATATTCAATAAAGAACTCAGGCAGAATGCTGCCAAGGCCAGTTCAGCATTGGGGTTTTAAACGGCCAAGTTGTGGAGGGCTGGGATCAGCTGAGTCTGGGCATGGCCCTCTCATAGTTTTCAAAGTTGGTTCCCCGTGACGAGATTTTATTCTCAAGCTATTGATTTCATTGAAGAAATCCGAAACTTTCCAAGAGTCATCGGGAAGGACATAGAAAGGGTCAGAAGTTAATTTAGCAGCAGGGGCACTCACTGAGTCTAACATGTTTCCTTGCAGAGGAAATTAATCATGGATTTGAAGGCAGTCTTTTTATGGCTCCAAATAACAAAGTCTGCCCAGATGTTAGTGCCTCCATTAGTGAACTCCACAACCTGGAGCTGAAAGCTGCCTGTTTGCATTGAAGTCAGATCAGCACAAAGCTATGAGGAGGGTGGGAATGGATACAATTATGGTGAAAGGGGACAGAGTACATAATGAGGTGTATCAGCAATGGATGAAGCATGTATACAGTGTGTATCAGCCTTCCTGATTCTAATTGGCTGCCCTTCACTGGAGGGGAGAATTGATAGACAGTGCATGCATATTCAAGAGTGAGATGTAGATAGCACACAGACATTTAAAAACCTAATAGGTGAGCAGGACTCAGTGGTGCACACCTGAAATCCCAACTACTCTGGATGCTAAGGAAGGAGGATTGCAAATTTGAGGTCAGCCTGGGCAACATAGGAAGACTCTTTCTCAAAAGAAAGAAACGAGAAACAAAAAACCAAATCTTACAGCAAGCAAAGAAGTTCCTTACTCTTTCCATTTAATATGTGGCCAGATAAGAATTATTACATATTTGTAAACAAACATATGTATTTGTTTATAAATTCTATGTGGGGAAAATGAATTCTGACTTGTCTACTCTTCTATCCCTATTACCTAGAAAGTAGGTATTCAATACATTTTTACTAAATAAATGAAATAAATGAATGTATGAGTAAATCTTTAGGGATCTTCCAGAAATACAAGGCTTACTCAGATTTTTATTTAAATATTTAGTTTCCTTCTACAATTACAGAAACCAATATGCATTTGTATAATAGAACAAACTGATTCAGAGCCAGTGGGGTGCAAATTAAAAAAAAAAAAAAAAGAAAAAAAGAAAAACACAACAAAGCAAACAAAAACCATGAGCTAGACAGAGGGATGTATAGTCTTATTTTTGGAGTTTCACTAACTTTCTGGAGTAAGGATTATGCCTCTCTGGATGTTAGACTCCTCAGCATAGAAGGAAGGCAGGTGGGGAAATTGGTATTATGTTCGAAGTGCTTTTCAGAGACATATTCTATAATTCCATTAAGAAGGTGTATTTTTGGAGTGAGTTATGGGACTTATTAGTAACTTCATGAGATGAAAGAATCACAACATTTGAGAGCTAAGGAATAATTTCAATTCTGAAAATAGAACAGGAAGAAAATACTTTTAAAATATCTATCTCAAAACCATACATTTAGGAAAAGAGATGATTAAAATACAAAGGATTAATGATGGTCCCATTTTTCTTGATTAATTCCAGATATGCCTATTTATTTGCCTAGATGATGATCTGGGATCGCTTAACTAATAGATATGAATTTAAAAGCTCCAGGGGTATTGTCTCTCTCTTCTCTCTCTCTTCTTTCCTGTCTTCATGTCTGTCTGCTTCTCTTCTCTTACATAAACACATACCACTATCACCACCACCACCACTACACCAAAACACCCTCAGGGTCAACCTTCAAACAATGGCGAAATTGAAAACAGCATAAGCCCTGAGATCTTTCTGACCAGCTTCCAGTCAGTGGGACCTGAAGAATGGTGTCTTTCTTCCTTTTCTCACTATCCATTCGTTCCACAGCAAGTTATTCTGATTTTGCTCGAATGGTAAAGGGATTTATGGATAAAGAGATGCTATCTTACTATCTGGTAGGAGCCCATGTTTTTTGCTCTGCACATGCTACCCTGTAACAGTCTCCCATACACTAATGTGCTAATTGGAAGGTAACTTGAAACTTAGAAATGAGAATAAAACTTAGCCGTTTTAGCTAAGATGAACTAAATAAAAACAAATCCTAATTCCTGTGGGCTTCCTTATTTCCCTCACCCTCACCTATTTGTCGTTAATTGGCTGCTTAAATGGTTCAAATTGTAAAAGTGGATGAAAAGTGTGTAAAATGTCCTCTAGAAGGAGACACTGGCAGTTTAGAATATGTCACTTGAGATGTATGGCCTGTTATCACATTCGATTCACCTATCAAAAAGGAAAGATCTATGCTAGTTTTTTTCCCTTCATTAGTAAAATCCATTTTAAGGTCTCCAGGAGGTAAATTATTTTTAGAATTAGTTTTTATTTTATTAGTCAGGTTTCAGAGTGACAAAATTGAACTGAAGCCAGTGGCACTTCACTGAGCTTATTAATATTGATATGATCACTCCATGTTCTGTGCTGAGTGACACTGTTAACCTTCTGGGATGGCAAGGATTCATTATAAAGACACCACACAATTAAAAAAAAAATAAAGACCCTCAGGTCTTTTCTTCTGGTGGTCGTGAAAAGGGCAAGTAGAACGTTTGCTTCAGTTTTCTTTGATGCAATTCATTCAGCCAATGTTTCCTAAGCACACCGATTGTGGATCCACACTCTGCCAGATGCTGAGGCTACAGGGAGACTCCAAAATGTGACCCTCCGGTCCAAAGAGCTCAGTCTGTTATGTGCCAGGCACCATGCTTGGAGCTACAGAATATTTTACACAATGCCTTTATTTTTACGTGGTGCTGAGGATGGAACCCGGGCTGCGCATGTGCTAGGCGGGCGCTCTACCGCTGAGCCACAATCCCAGCCCCAGAGCTACAGAATATTTTAAGCGGGGTATTGTCTCTATAGTTAAGGGACTTGCTAAGTTTTAGAGGAGATGAAAGACTTACTTATTCTATTATGTAGAGCCCAAGGGATCTGTGAAGTGAGAGATTATGTCACTAGGGAGCTGGTCTTCAAGGGCACATGATATTTGAACAGGGCTTGGAAGGATGAGTGTATGCTTCGTAGATATATTAGTGGTGCAGGCAAAGAGTAAAGGACAGGAAATATTCATGGGGAAAAGCATGGACAAAAAGAGGCAAATCTCGCTGGAACATAGCTAGAGAATGGCCCCCTTTAAATACAAAGACCAAGTCTTGGGATACAGTGACTGATAGGGGAAATTAGGCTGTGGCTATGTCACCACAGCTGTAATGTCAGTGGAAGTCCTCTGAACTAACTTCCTAGATGGAATGTCTATGAAGGTTTGCAAGCAAGAAATCAAACACATTGCTTATAACTGTAATTTCTGATATAAGGTTGGATTGATCCTTTCAAAGCCAGCCATCATATGTGGGATGGTATTTACTAAATAATTTAGAGTCTACTATTTTTGTTTTAGAGTAATTGGAACCCAGATTCTCATTTCTGATATAATCTATTAACCATGTAGTATCCCGTAAGTATGGAAGATTTGAGACAGAATTCTTCTTACAGTAGAGGATGACCCTTGACGATTTATGTTAAATATATAATCAGGAATTTCTTGCAATGTATCTTCTTTTGGTGTGATCCCAGCTATTATTGACAGCACATTGCATATTTAAAACTGAGATTTCAGACAGAAGACTCTGAAAGCTTCTTTCCTAGCATGGAAGAAGAAAGACTGAAGTCATCCTGTCTAGAGTTGTTTCAAAATGAGGCTGAAGCCAAGAAAGGACTTGGGAAACTATTTAATACTGCTTTTCCAGTATTTTGTTTTTCTTTATTCTAAAAACTCTTTCTAGAAAACACAACAAAATACTTCTAGTATTCAAAACAGACTATAGGAAATAGCTGAACTGAACCCAATATAACAAACCAACATTAGAAACAGAATTCTCTTACTCTATAATGCACAGTACTGTCAAAGATGAGGACATGTTGATGGTTGACTCAGTTCTAATTCTTTCCTAAATACTAGCTGAGATGTTATTTAATACCATTAATATAAATTTTGTAAGTGATTGACCCTATCAGATAATATATCAGGAAACCATTCCTATTTTCATTTTCTAAACTTAGGTCATGGTCAAGATAATAGCAGCAAAGGAGGCTAGGAAGGTATCAGGGAACTGGGAAGGAAGATGGTAAGTATAACAATGGTAGATGGGGAGATATAGCAATGTTTCCTTAGCTGTTCTCAGCAGGAAGCTATGTAAACCCTTTCTGGGTTGCCTGCCCATCTATCCTTTGTCCAAATTAAAAGTCAACAGACAAACAGGGGCTTCACCTGATTCAATATGACACATGTTTTGTTGATCACAAATAGAAAAATGTCTTCCTCATGAGAGTGGGAAAAGGAAACAGAAGGAAACTGAATGTGGCCCAAATGAAAGGGGGCCAGCATGGAAAAAGATACACATGCAAATGCTGGAAAAGGACAATTATATGCACAGCATAGCCCCATTTTTGTCTGGAAGACAGGATTTCATTGCCTTGTTTTTTCCCCTCTGTATTTCTTCTCTCATCTTAGTTGTATTCTTGGAGCCATTTTCCTACCCCAGAAACTAATTCTACTTTCCTAAGCCTTTGAAGAAGGAGAAACAAAGAATTGAAAGAATCTCTATCTGTTAGACATGGATTTTTTTCCTTGGGGGGAAACCCACAGGGTAACTTCATCACTTCTGCAATACTTGAGACTCAGTAAAATGGACCTGTAGGAAGGAAAGGGAAAGGGGAGAGGCAAATAAAAAGTGTGAGCAGGAGGCAGGGGTGGGCTGGGCGGTGGGCCATTATGGGAAAGGAAGTGACACAGAAGAGGCTCAGAGCTGTTTCCAAAGGGCCTCACCAATTCATCACCCACCTTTCACAGTCCCCACACTAGAGTTCACAGAACAGAGAGTTCTGAGCAGGTAGTCAGGATAGAGGCAGGAACTAATCTCAGGTGAAACTGAACTGAATCCAAGGAGCAGGGACAGTTATGCATGCCTTGTTAATCTCCCCAAAGAGAGTAAGTAGAATATAGATGGGAAAGGAACTAGATATGTGGGGGAAAAAAATCCTTGTTTTGTTAAATAAAAGAATGAAAAGTTAAAAACATGTTCACCAAGAAGAGAGCTTATATCTAGAATATGAAGTAATTAACAACTTAAATAATTATTACTTTATGTATTGTTCTAATTTTTAAGTAAATGAACATTCATTATTTGTAGAAAGAAAACATAATGTGTTTATATTTTTAAAGTGTTTTCAATGAAGTTTATCTTTCAGCTTTCTTGTTCTGTCACACTTTGTGAATGATCATGTTATTCATCTCCAAACATTCTTTATAAAGGCCCTTACTTTGGAAACATTATATATACCATCCATGATAAATTCTGGAATGGCCATGTGACTTGTTTTGACCAATAAGATGTGGGCAGTAATGATGTCACCTCAGAGAAAAAGCTTTGAGAACCAGTCCCTTGTTCAAAATGTCTTTTTTCCTTCTGCCTCTGGAAGAACAGATCCAGCTGTTCTGCCAGCCTAGATCCTAGGTGACCTGGAATGCCTTTGAGGAGTGGGTGAGAAATCATACAAATATACAGGAAACTTCAGAAATTTTGAGTTTCTTTGTTACTCTGTCTCCTGAGAGATAAATACCTCTCCTATTTTTCTCTACTGGCTCCCTGGTGAAATTTCCTGAGCTCTTCTAGCTGAGCCTCTATCTTACTGCTTTCTACCCTATAGTAAAAGCTGGAAGACTAGAAGAAGTAAACCTCCTGAAGCAAATTGAGGCAAAGGATGGAGCCTTCTACTTTTTTACACAATAAAATTAAATCAATTAAATTAATAACTCATTCAACACTCACTCACTGAAGATACTACACATCAAACGTCAAGCAAGACTGAAAAGGGATGGAAACATAAATACAACTTATTTCCTGACTCAATGAGTCTATAGGGCTGTCATAACAAAGAACCACAGATTCAAGGACTTAAACAAAAACAATTATTTTCTCAAAGTTCTGGAAGCTGGGAGTCAGAGACCAAGGTGTTAGCAGGGTTGGTTTCTTTTGTTGGTGTTTTTATGATCATCACCAGAAATAAGGCCGCCCACATATGTGTATCACCTTGATAGCACTGCATGGAGGAAGCTCAAGTACACTCTCTTTGGATGAACTAAATATGCAAAGACAAATGTCCTGGTAATTACACAAATTGAAGGATGGCATCCAGGCCAAGTGTAAGTAAAGGGAACAGCTAAGTTTATGGAACCCCTGAGCAAGGCTGCAGGGAAGCCAGGGTCATGGTCTTCAGGAAATTCCACACATGGCCCAATCTCCATGCACTAAGGTGGGAGAGGGTTATGGAGAGGCAAGTGGATGGGTTGGCCTAGCCGCCACATTGCCACTCATCTTGCCTCTTCTTTAGTCTCCTCTTAGGTTTTCCTTAAAGATCCTCAGATCAATCTAATCTGCCCTAAGCTGAGATACTGCATATGTGTCTTCGCTGAAGATTGAAAGAATTATTTCCTAAAGTGATCTGAGAAATGACTTTACCACTGGAGCATATGCAATATTTGACTTTTTGTGACTTTCACTTAATTTCTACTCTCTCTGATGAAAGTTGTGAAAGCCCAATTCAGAGAGAGTTTGGACTGCATAAGACTGATTGACTAGAGTGGAAGATAAGTGGTACTGAACAATAAGGCATGATTATAAAATGAAATGGTATGATAGAGAATTCCCTTTTTTTCCCTTGCAAATGTAATTGTTTAAGATTTTCCTAATTGAGACAGTGGTATATTTGTTGGAAAGGAACAAATATTAATACTCTAACAGATGCCAAATTGTGCAGATCGAAAAGCTCTGACATGAGTCAGTATAATGTAGATCTTATTTTTATGATGTAATTGTGAATTATGTACTTTATTCATTGGTAATTTAGAGAGCAGAACAGATGGAGAGGGTTTAGCTTAAAGTGATGTGTCCATTAAAATAACCTGCACTGCCAAGTGCCTATTCATGTTCATGAGTACAGCAAATTTGTTCTATTAAAATATGATTGGAAGATAAGGACTTATTGTCATTGTGTTAGAATCATACAACTAATGATGGGAGTAAAAATCCTCTGTAAATGTCAAATCCACCCATTATCTTGGTTTGCTTTTCAGAGGGTCTTAACTGGACATTTTGGCTGCTGTGGCAATTTAGATGTTGGCATCTCTGTTTTCCCATTATTTAGACATTACTATAAAGAAAATCAAGTTAGCCACCAAATGAAAATAGTAATTTTAACTATTACTTTAAGTGCATAATTCTCAGTCTATTGTTGAAAGAACAGATGGCAACTAATTTTTTAAAAATGTGAATGTTGTAGTTTTCTATTTTCACTAGACATGTTTGCTTCTGTCTCTCACATATTTCCCCAACCTTTTTGGACAGCATCTAGGGCTGCTTTTCCCTACACTTTGATCCATATTTCCTGGGATCAGAAAACAAAATAGTCCAGATTTCTCATGTGTTCTAACCAGAGAAGATGTGACAGCTAATTTGAGGTCTTCTCATATATTGCTGGTGGGGTGTAATGGTGTGCTCTTCTGCGCAGGAATCTGGTAATATGCATCAGACGTCTTGAACTTCCTTTCCAGAAATTTAACCCTGTGTCTCTATATTATGAAAATGATAAAAATGCAAATATATACAGATGCAAGAACAGCCCCCCAAATTACAAAACTTATTACCTAAAACCAATCACTGAATTATATATATGCATAAAGTCATAATAGCAATTAAGCTAAACAGACTATAGGTGAGATGGTTAAGAAAACTATGGCACAGTCACATAAAAACTAGTGGGTAGATATTTAATTATTTATGTGAAGAACCTGAAAAAAAATAGAAAATATTTATATGGCAACATAGAACAAAAAAAATAGGACATGAACAATGCTAATAATTAAAAATGGTTAATGATTGCTGAGTGTCCTTTGTATACTAGGTACCCCTCTAAGTGCCTCATTAGAAAGAAATACTTTAATACATAACCCACTGAGGTAAGTAGTGGTAAACCCATTGGAGCTGACAGGAGTTGGGATTTGAACCCAAGTATTCTGATTTTGTAGAAGATGCTTTTATTTTTTTATTATATTGCCTGTTCAGTAAGGTGATAATTAGATAACAATACTACTAAATATACACACAGAGACATACATAAACAGTAATGAAGAAAAACATCATGCAGTTATTCCCATGGCATCTACTTCTCCACTCTGGAAATCAAGGTGGTCTGTGAATTGCTTTGAAAATAGAATGCGGTGAAAGAAATTCTGTGTGGCTTTGAAGCCTGGGCTTAAGAGGCCTTGCAGCTTCTCTGCTCACATTCCTAGAATGCTGCCCTAAGATAGCTGTGCAAGGAAAATGTTCTATCCTACTGGAGGATGAGTGACACGTGGAGGAGAATGAAGGAGCTTCAGCCAGCAGAAGCTTCCAGACATGTAAGTGAGGCCAACTTGGGCAGTCCCTCTCCACCAACCCAGTAGCTGAGTGCAGTCACATGCCTGAGTTCAGGTTAAATAAACATAGAAACCATCAATCAACCCACATGGTCATGAAAAACTAATAATTCATTATTGTTTTAATCTACCATACTTTAAGGTTATTTGTTATAATGCGATAGATAACTGATCTGTACCAAATATTATCAGATATCTCTAAGGGCAATTATGGAAATGTGTCACATTTTTCTTTTTTGTAGGAAACTAATGAATTCTCATTATATGAACTGCTTAGCTTCTTTCAGATTTTAGAAGCTGACATCTGACATTCCTCTGAAATAGACTCTAGAGTTTTCTCAGGTTTGTTGTTTTAAGGTGGAAAGTTTTTGGGAAAGAACTGACCCTTTTAAGACATTGTTAGTGCATCACTCTATGACACACTGAAATAAACCTTCCAGGGGAGGGCATGGTGTAAATGACACTGAAATTTCCAAGCAGCTGCTGGGCAGTTCAGGGGTGAGGTGAGGATTCTGTGGTGTAGGTGACTGAAAAGAAGTGCTATGAATATTTCTTCCCCCGAGGAAGGAAGAAACACTGAGCCAACTCTCAGGATAAACACCAAGCTGAAGACTATTTCACTTTGGACCTCATCTCTAATTACTGCCTCTGTAATTTTATTGTTGGTGCCTCTCTCATGTGAGATGGAAGATGCAATTCAACTTGTATCCGCTTATGCTCTGGCAATTCTGCATCCCTTATTGAGTCACAGAAGATCTGAAATTATAAGCAGGGTGGGGCGAGGCAACTGTCAACATTCAAATTAGGAAGTGAGTATTTTACTAGAGAATTGTGATGAGATTAAAATGCCAAGCTGAAAGCCAGTTGCCAGCCAAGTGACATTTGTTACTGCAGATTGCTTCCTTCTTCTGGAGAACTCCCTCCTCCCTTTGCTTCCATAGACATTTCTCGTGACTTTCTTTGTGCCTCTCTGGCCATTCTTTTGATGTGTCTACCAAGTACTCATCTTTGGATGATCATCCCAGAATACTAGTCTGTACCCTAATTGCTGTCTTTGAGTGATACAATACCCTCCTGAGTTTATTAATTTCTAATAAGTTCCCAGATTGCACCTTTGGCTCCTAAATTATATCCAACTCTCTACTAATTAACTTCGTCTGGACCTTTCGCAGGCACTACAATCAGATCATGATCAAACACAATTTTATTTATTCTCTCCCCCAATCCTCTTCTTCCCCACTTTTTCCCACCCCCCTTCTTTTCAGACTTGGGCCTTCACACCTAATCAAGCTTTGTTCTTAATATTTTTGAGTTCAGCTTCAAGTCCTTTCTCTGTAGCAGGACACACATGGGTGTTTCAGGTCTGGCCCTGCTCACCTCTCTAGCTCTTCTTTTGCCCCTGGAATATCCTGATCTGAAGTTATATCTGATGAATCTCAGTCTGGAGTGTGCTTCAGACTTTCCTCCACTGGTATGTAGAGTGCCCCTTTGAAAGAATGCACCTTCCTTCGCCTTTCTCTGGCTAATACCTCCTCATCTTACAAAACTCAGCTCAGAGGGACTTGTTTAAGGAGGTTTTCCCGACCTCCCATCCTGGCAGCTGTGTAAATTAGGTGTTCCTCCTACCAAGGTGCATAATGCATGGCTTTGCCACTGCATTTTATCACATTGCTTGTAATTGATTCTTTGCTTGTCTGTCTTGTCTGGAAGACCTGCCTGTTTCCTAAGATCAGAGCCTCTGTCTTTCATCTAAGTAAGCCTATTCTTTCTTTCTTTCTTTTTTTTTTTTTTTTCCACTTAATACTTGGCTTCTAGTAGGTGCACAGGGCAGACATTGTTGGTGGATTGAGTGAATGAAATGTGGCAAATCCACAGGAGAGGACACTCTCCGGAAGCGACCCAGCAGGAACAGTTATAAGCTCAGGGTGAGTGTACAGGGGAAGATAGAGAAATCACACAAAGTCTGAATATAAGACTGAATGATTTACAGTGCTTAAAATGGGGCAGGCTATCTTTTGGCATCAGAGAGCCAATAGTGAATGTGTCTAACCAAGGACACTTGACCAAATAACCCCAAAACTATCATTTTACTAGTTGATTCCTAGCTATAATGAAGGGATTCTACCTTAGCCCTTGGTGATAGGATGGGGTGTCTTACCTCTTGCAACCTGCTGTCTTTCCACCACTTGCCACACAGACTGTTTCAGCTTCACCCCACAGATCTATCTGGGCTCTGGCACCCATCACTCACATCTGAGAGAAGCTGCTGGTCTTCCCACCCTTCCAATCCCAGGATCCCCAGATTTACATTTGGAACATCTGCAAGGAATTATTTGTCTATCTTCTTTGACTTGAATGAACCAGAAAAATCTGCATATAAAATTGCTTCTGCAAAGCCTACTAGTGCCTTTCATCTATTGTAGTTTTCTGTTTTCACCTTATAAACCTTTTCCTTTCTGCCAGAATTCTGGTCCAAACCGTTTTTCCCTGTCTGTGCCATGCCATGGCCACATCTACTAACCAAACAGAGCATGTGTTTACAGGACGCATCTGTCTCTAGAAGAGAGCTCTGTTCCTTCTCCGCAGGCCATCTGCATTGATCACAACATCAAACCATCAGTCTACACTGCCTGGGCAGCTAAGATGTACAAAGTACTAAAAGAGATGTTGGAAGGTATAAACACAAGTGTGTGAGACACACGATCCCATTGGAGCTCAGAATCTCCTTAAGGAAAAAAAAAAAAAAAAAACCACACATTAAAGATACAGTAAATAATGAGCTAAAAGAGAATATGATAAATTGAGAGTGTAAGGGTCAGTTCTCTATCCAGACACTTTTTAATTTAATCTTCACGACCATTTGATGGTGTAAAGTATTATTAGAGGAGAATTATGTGTGAGGAAATCAGAATCAGAGGTGAGAGGTAACTTTCCCAAAGCCACCAGTCTGAAGCTCAGCTGGAACTCAGGCCTAGGCCACAACTCGATCACTATTACATGTTTCCTCCTGGAGCCACAGGAGTTTGGAAGAGGATGCAGCTGCTGCCAGTTGCAGTGCTGTGGCAAATCTTCACAGGCAGGGCAGGTAAAATTGAACCTGCTCCTTAAAGGATTGCCAGGGTTTAGAGAAATGGAAAAGAAACATAAAGACATTTGGGACAGCAAATACTTTAATAGTCCCCTTTTATAAAACGGCGGAGAGGAAGCTCAGGATTCCTTGACTATCCACTGAGCTCTTAAGAATTTCTTCATTCCAAATAATAAAATTCCTTCAAGCTGTAGTCCACCTAACTTGCTTGTGCATTCTTTTCTGCACAGCAACATCAGGGTCACCTGGCAGCTCTTAGGGCCATAAGCTGAAGGAATATTTGCGATTTTACTCTGCTCTGATTACTCTGTTTGCTCTCTGAGCCTGTCAATTTGATATCCCCCACTAACACTGAATGGGTTTTAAAATAAATGTGTCAGATAACCATCACTTGCAGTTATGCAATATAAAAAATGAAATCCTTTTGAAATAACACTAGCTGAAGAGACTAGTCATTAAATAAATGCAGATATTTTTTCCTGATCAATAAGCATGGCATCGAGCTGGGAGAGGTCTTTGTTAATGTGAGTCAAATGTAGGCCGATCAGGAAAAACTCAATATTTAGCTTCAAAGGATTTTATCTACCACGGAGGAGGCCTGAAAGAGTCATACTGGTATTTGAGCTATAGCTTTGTGTGCCTGATGAAATGAGTTCAGTGGTAATATCTTCTTTGGTACACCTTGGCAGTGAAGCTGAATTCCTCCTAGTACAGGCTGTGGCCAGACTCTACCTATATGATCCAAGTAGCAGGATAGGAAACTGACCAAGTGTCCAGGGAATAAAAAGAAGAGAGAACTGTGCTGATATAGGTATTGTCTCACAAGGAATTGATGTTCTCTCCAAAAGCAAATTATCTTAATGTATCTTTCTTTAAAAAACATTTTCTCTGATTTTTCAATCTTCAGTAAGTAATTTCAATTAGTTTTTAGACCAATGAATGTAGATATCACATTCTGGAACTCTGCCTCCATCAATAACCTGTACTTCTGCAGCCTGTGGCTTCTTCTCTTTCTCCATGTGTGGAGGAGTCACTGAGAAACAATACCACAGGGCCTGTGTGCTCTTCTGTATCTAAATGGGCTCAAAACACAATATTAGTGTCAGAGCTTTTCTTAACCACCCTGCTTGCTTTGCTCTCTGCTCAGTTTTTGAGGTAAAATAGGTGAATACTGTCACATCTACTGTTACAAACCACCCTTTCCAGCAGCTTCTAATGAACCTAAAAAATAAAATTGACTTAAATGAGATAACCTGTATCAAACTATGCCCAGTGCATAGGTCCTACTTAAAGACTTCCTAGAACTTCTTAGAGAAATAACACATTTGGCCTAACAGTGAATGCAGGTTATATTTGTAACTACCTGTAGCCTACACTCACTCATGCCACAGTCCAGTTAGCTAAGGGCTGGAGTATCTTCCTTCATTCTCAGTCTCTATAGAGATTTCACTTCCAGAAGTGGCAATCAGAATCAAGCCACCTGAACTTCCTTAAAGGGAAGAAGTACATCAAACTCAATTTACAAGATCCTTGTGTATCTTGTAAAGGAAATTTAAAATCCCAGGCTAATCTCCATTTAGGTCCACAAGATATTTGCATTTATATGTTGGTGATTCGCTGTAAGTGGTATACTGTCTATTCATGAAATTGAACAAATAACAGGGCTCCTTGTGGTCTAGCAGGTTTCGCTTTCATAAGCACAGCCTAGCATAGGGAAGTAAACCAGTAATTGAAAATATGTCTCTGAAAAACAGGATGATGGGCACAGAAGATTCAGGCCACATTTCATTTATTTCCAAATCTGTGTCATGCATACACTTTCATTTTTACTTCTATTTCCCCTTCAACTCCTGAATTTTAGCGTGTGTGTGTGTGTGTGTGTGTGTGTGTGTGTGAGAGAGAGAGAGAGAGAGAGAGAGAGAGACAGAGAGAGAGAGAGAGAGAGAGAGACAGAGAGAGAGAGATGTTTTGTAATTGTGTTGAGAATTTTGCTAGATTTTTTCTGAGACACTAGTGCTATATAAATGGAGATAAATGTGGTAGAGGTGAAATGAGTTGTTCTGAGGAAGTATCTCAAAGGTGAATAAAATGTGTTAGGGGGTTGGTGACAGGAGATTTGACCTGCTGTCAACCTTTCCCTATAAAGTGGCAAGCAAGCAATCTGGTTCAGCTTCAACAGAACCCTAGCTCTGTGGTCTTGGCCAAATCACATGACCTCTCCAATTTGTCTTCTCATCTGTAAAATGGGGTTAATTTTACAGATGAGATTGTGGTGAGATTTAAGTGAACAGACCATGTGTTAAGACATTTGTCGGATTCTTGGCACCTATCAAGTGCTCAATAAACATTAGCTTCTTCCTCCCTGAAGCCCAAAGTTTGTTGAGTGTGATCCATCCCACTGAAAGAGATGAAAAGGCATATATCAAATTCTACTTCTTTCACCAGAATGTCAGCCTGCTGGTAAATGGGCTGTATCTGTGCAAAGAGTGAATTGAAATGGTTCATGCAAATTCCATTGAGATAAAAAAAAAATCAAAAGTGCAGGCAGGATATACAAAGAAGATGATTTCTTTTAGATCTGAAGCCTGATTTTCTTTCAACACTCTCTGATTTCTTTTAAGCCCTGGGCACCCAGGCATATGCTTATGTTCTGGCTGCTTGGAAGTATAATTGGTTTCTCTGGTGACTTGGCATCTTCTTTTCCCAGTTTTTTCCTTTATTCTCCTCTCACAGAAGCACTGCCATCCTTCTTTCAAGTGATAGGTGCTTGATACATATTCCCTAGCTCTGATCTGTGGTTAGAAGACTATTTTGCCTCCTTTGTCAGCCCATGGGTAGAATATGTTCTTTTTATGATACATGAACTCAAGATTGCAGAACTTTTGATCTGATTCCTTTAAGGCTTACTGGGGAGTGTGTAAAAGAATTGGAAGTAAGGTTTGGAGAAGAAGGAATGGAAACCTTTCTATGTAATTCCATGAAAAAAATATGATTTAGAATATTTCCCTCTGGTCCTATCTAGAGAGCAGTGCTGTAATTATAGATTGCTTTGATAAAGGCTTTCTTTAAAATGCACTAGAGTGAATTCAGAATCCCATTTTTTTCAAAAAGTGAAGTCAGTACAGAGCATTTATATTTTTTGCCCATTTACTAGTTAGAAGGATTCAGCAAAAGTTCAACAAAATAGAGATAGTTAAACCTACACTACTTAGGATATGTGAACTTGATGCTATATTTTACTTCACAAATTATTGATGCTTGACTTAATCATTGGCAAGTCCAGCTGGAAATCCAAAGGACTTACACATTCTTATAATTTGTATCTTTGTTAGTATCGTCCTATCAGTGCTAATAATAAAAATAACATAAATTTAGCCAATGTCTATGTCAGTTTCTATTCTAAGAGCCTTATGTACATAATTCAATACTTCTATGAACACTCCAATGAAGATATTTTATAGGTGAGACTATTTTATAGATAAGGCTATGTAGGTATTGGAAGTTACTGAAAGATAAGACATTTTCCAAGATCACACAGATAGCAAATTGTGGAGCCAGGATTTGAATCAAGCAAGTAGGTTCAGGGTACCTACCTTGAACCATCAGCTTCCCACTGCCCACTGTGCCCGGTTATGCTTGAGACAAGAGTAACCTTGTCTGACCCTTCTTTTTTTTCTTTTTGACTAAGATGTTAATAGAAATAAGAATATGCAGATTGGATTTGCACACTTTTCTTTTTCCTCTGTCCCACTTTTTAATCTGTTTTTCTTAGATCAATTAAAAAAAATGAACCACATTTTCCACCCCATCCTATATCCAGATCCCTTATTAAAGAGTTTGCAGGTGCCAGGTGCAGTAGGGCATGCTTGTAATCCCAGCAACTGGGGAGGTTGAGGCAGGAGCATTGCCAGCCTTGGCAACCTAGTAAGACCATGTCTCAAAATAAAATAAAAAGGGCTGGAGATGTAGCTCATAAGTAGGGGAATCACTGTGTTCAATACTCAATATAAAAAAAAAATCCAAAATAATAAAAAATAAAAACAACAACAAAAAAACTTTGCAGTTACTCTTGTATTCTTTTTTTCCTCATCCTTCCTGGACATTAGGCTGGGCCTTATGGTTTTATTTCATCAATAGAATGTGACACAACTATGATGGGCCAGTTCTCAGTCCAGTCTTCTCAAGTCATTGAGCCTTCCACTCTAGCTTTCTTTCTGAACCTTGCCACTCCCATGAGATCCAGCATGAGATAGACTGCTGGAAGATTAAAAACCATGTTGAATAAAACTAAGTTATTCCTGCATGGACTGTCCTGGAATCATCAGCTGATCAGACCCCTGACTGCAGACATGAATGAGCAAGCTTAGCAGAGACGAGCTGAGGCCAGCCTCACTCACCACAACATCTTTGTTAGCTTCTAGCAGTACAAGAAAGGAAAAAGGAAAGAAAGAAAGGTTGGTTATTACTTTAAGTTACTGAGTTTTGGTCAGTTCATGATGTACAAATAGTTAACCAATACAGTGCTGATATGATGGGGGGCATTTTTGTCAGGGTGTTTCTGCCCTCAATTACAAAGTTCTAGCACATTTAAAACTCTTGAATCAATTTCCTTATCACAAAATAAAACAAAGACTAAGATAAAGCAAAATAAAGCAGAATTCATAAAGCAAGAAAAACCAAAAGAAATCAGTAACTCTCAATCTTGGATCTCAGCTCTCTATTTTCTGTGTGTGACTGTTCCTGTTGTTTAGGTTTCTTCTTTTGTGTGTATGTGTATGTATGTGTGTTGCTAGGGATTGAACCCAAGACTTTGTGCATGTGAGGCAAGCACACTACCAACTGAGTTATATCTCCTGACCTTTGTTGTTGTGTTTCTTCCTTTTCTTTTTTTCTTGTGGAGGGTGGTACTAGGGACTCTACTGATGAGCCACATCCTCAGACCTTTTATATATATATATATATACATATATATATATATATGTATATATATATATATTTTATTTTGAGAAAGAGTCTGGCTAGATTGCTGAGAATCTCACTAAGTTGCTGAAGCTGGCCTGGAATTTGCCAGCTTTCTGCCTCAGTCTCCTGAGTTGCTGGGATTGCAGGAGGGCGCCACCACATTCAGCATGTTGTTCATTTTCTTCTAGAATTTATTAAGAGCTATTTTAAAGCTGCAGGTTAGAAACAATCTAAATTTCTAGGCACGAGGACACCATGCTGAATGAGTTCACCAGAAGCTTGGTCTAGCACATTCCCTAATGCAGATGATGTATGCACAACCTTTGTTCTATTTTTTTGGTGTCTGTCCAGACATAGAACACTTGTTTTATTTTTTTCCCCTTCTATAGGGACCTTATGGATTTGAAATATGATTGTCAAGTAGGATTAACAGACCTTATAAAAGAAAAGCATTGCTGGACTTATCCATCAACTTAACACTTCTGTCCCCCTTAAATCATAGAAATTCTAGAACTAGTATTTATTAGCTTGTTCATTCTGTACATCAATTACCTTAGGCTCTATATGCTGCAGCTCCATCAAAAGCATTAAATAGTTCCCAGTGGCAAATTCCTGGTTATCTTTAGCTCATGCTGTTAAGTAAGTTTCCACAGTCTTTATAGCTCCAGCTTTTATTGTACTTTTAAAATGACTTGGTTTCAGCTGTTAAAGCTCAAGACGTTGACTTAAAGAGAAAATACTTGCCAGCATGTGAGTATAGAATTTGAATTTTTAGCTTTATCAAGGCCACTGGGCTTGCGGCATCCCTGCTATATAGGAGAGTTTTCCAAAAGCTGTTAGCTTGGATTTCTGATATTAATGTTACCTCCATACTTCTAATCAATTGATTGGAACTGCCACCTTTGCTGGGACCTTACCCAGTTATATGGTTTACCTCAGCATTCCTCATCTGAAGGACTTCACCCTTGACAAACAAACTCCATGCTGCTTTTGAGTTTGCTGTTTTCTGGATTGTATGTCTAAGGGTGAAAGTCCATTCATAGCTCCCCTGTGCCCATGCCTTCTTCATGATGCCCTGATATTCTTTTCCGGGCTCCTGGTGTCATCAGGGTGATGGTCCTACTTAATCTAGTCATAGCAGATGCTATTCCTTCCTCTAATTTTCTCAACAATTTGAAATTTGTCTCTTTGCAAGGGAGGTTGCTATTTTTTTTTTTTTTTTTAAGAAATGGTGGGGGGTCAATTAAACTCAGTGACAATTATAGGGTGGGACAATATCTACAAGGACCTGCTGGAGTTTTAAAATTTGTTGCAATATCTATATTGATTTCTTAGTCAATGTAGTAAAGTAAAACAATTGACCAAGTATATTACAACTTTTAAAAAATCTTGCAATCTTTTTCTTCCAATTCCATTTCTTTTAGGTAAGGGATTTTGAACTGCTCTAAATAGAAAAAAATAGGCCAATCAGTTAACTTAATAATTTCCCTGCCTAGATTTAAAATATCTGTTACTATTATAACTTGCCATTTCCTTTAGTTATTTTGGGAAAATCTGTTTTACATTGATATAGCTTTTCTTCCAGGGATTAATTTGTTTTAGTTCCAAATACTTTTTCTGCCTACTTAAAGCCGACTAGACCAGAATAGTTAGTAGCCAATAATAGGCTATTTATCCTCTGTGCACATCTTTTTATTTTTTTCTTAGCACAATGGTGAATAAAATTTGAATGGCTTTGAACATACTCCCCTAATACATTGATATTTATTTTAAAATGTATTTGCATATACTACATATAATATTTATCTAACATAGGTATAGCAACAAATATGTCATAAATGTTATAAAGCTTTATAAATATGGGAATTCGATAATGAAGATGCAAAGCATTTATGTTTTCCATTATATTCTTCCTGAATATTTTACATACCCCATTTTGGACACCCATGACTTGAAGATACACTAGTGCATGTTATTTATCTGGTCAAAATTTAATATCACCTATCTGTTTAAAATGCTGATAGGTAAGAACTTGAAAAATAAATAGTTTTCATAAGTCCCTAGATTTACCACACACAGAAAAATAGCTTCCTATAGCTGTCTGTATTTTTACTCAGCCTATAGTTACTGATTCTTAACAAGCTATTTGCTACATAGAATTCTCTTGTAATCCAAAATTCTGTACTAGCAGACAGATACAGTTTCGGCTACAGTCAAGAAAAGAATTTCATGTCCTCTCTAAAAGAATATCAGTTGGATTCTCTTTAGTTTTTGAAATTGTTGAAGCTAAGCACATTTTGCCAGTAGGAATATGGAGCTTCACTGATTATTTTTGGTGGCCTCTGACTTAAAGCAGCTTTGCAAGTATGGTATAAAAGCATTTGAGGATTGAAAGCTAAATAGACTTAAAGACCTTATAGATCAAATGTTTTATTTTCATATACATGTGAAGGAAGGAAAACAGGGGTGTTTTGCTACCACTAAAATATAAATAAATTTAACTTCAATTTTAAAAGCTACATTTGAAATATTTGATACATTTTAATAAAAGCTGTAGCTATCTTCAAAAGTTATACATATGCATGTTGCTCTGTTGATCTCCAATTTTGGTCTATGTAACAATCAGTTTAAAGGGAAAAACTATACACACACACACACACACACACACACATACATATATGTATTTTTAAAGAAATTGTGTGTAATACTCAGGGTCACTAGATGAGTCTATTTAAGATGCATCAGAGACTCATCTTTGACAAAAATGCACAAACTGTTTTGGTTCAAAAGGAAAAACAATGTATTCATGAAATTTCATTTCTAAGTTCTTTTTAAAGATACAAACAAAAAAATGTTTATTTCAGAATATAATAGGTGATATTTATTAACTAATGATTCTAGCTGTATGAGTTTTCCTGTATGTTCAACACACCCAACCCTACCCTCATGTTTTTATCATCCCATTGTAATATTTTAGACAGTGAATAACAGATGTCACATGAATATGACTATTTTGTCAATTGGTTTGAATATTTTATTTTTGGCTAGCAACAATAACAGTAGGTGGAAACATAAATGACTGATGTGTTTATTTTTGGTTTCTGCTACCAGACTATTTTCCTTATTTTTCTCCCTTATTTTAGTGTAGTTGTGCTTAAGATTTTTATCCCTTTATTGAATTTGGGATTGGATTGGAGGCAATCATATCTGCAATAGAATATGCCAGGGCTTTGGGTCAGCATGCTTGGGTTGAAATTCCAGCTCAGACACTTACTCTGCCTCTGTCTAGTCTTTCTATAATCCACCCGCACTTACTTTGGGTTCTAAAAAAATATAAACACAAGTCATAAACCTTGAAAAAAACAAACAGTTCAGAAAATTAAAATTATACACATGCGCATCACTAAGATACAATTAATCCAAACATTTTAATGCAGACCATTCCTGATTATTTTTTAGGCATTAAATTATACATTTGTGCTTTAAGATTTTAATTTATTTCATCTGTCTAATTGCTCTGGCCAGAGTTTCAAGTACTATGTTAAATAGCAGTGGTGAAAGGGGGCATTCCTGTCTTGTTCCGGTTTTTAGAGGGAATACTTTCAATTTTTATCCATTTAAGATAATGTTAGCTCTGGGCCTTGCATAAATAGCTTTTATAATGTTGAGATATGTTCCTGATATTCCTAGTTTTTCCAGTGGTTTGAACATAAAGGGGTGCTGTATTTTGTCAAATGCTTTTTCTGTGTTTATTGAGATAATCATATGATTTTTATCTTTAAGTCTATTGATGTGATGTATTATGTTTATTGATTTCCGAATGTTGAACCAGACTTGCATCCCTGGAATAAACCCCACTTGATCGTGGTGCACTATCTTTTTGATATGTGTTTGTATTCGATTTGCCAGAATTTTGTTGAGGATTTTTTGCATCTATGTTCATTAAAGATATTGGCCTGAAGTTTTCTTTTTTGCATGCATCTTTGCCTGGCTTTGGAATTAATGTAATATTGGCCTCATAGAGTCTGGAAGAGCTCCCTCTTTTTCTATTTCTTGAAATAGTTTGAAGAGCATTGGTATTAGTTCTTCTTTGAAAGTCTTGTAGAACTTTGCTGTAAACCCATCAGGTCCTGGACTTTTCCTTGTTGGTAGCTTTTTGATGACATCTTCTATTTCTCCACTTGTAATTGATCTGTTTAAATTGTGTATAGCCTCCAGATCCAGTTTAGGCAAATCATATGACTCTAGAAATCTGTCAATGCATTCAGTATTTTCTATTTTATTAGAGTACAAGTTTTCAAAGTAATTTCTAATTATCTTCTATATATCTGAGGTGTTTGTTGTGATATTCCCTTTTTCATCATGAATGTTAGCAATTTGAGTTTTTTCTCTTCTTCTTTTCGTTAGCATCGCTAAGGGTCTGTCAATTTTGTTTATTTTTTCAAAGAACCAACTTTTAGTTTTGTCAATTCTTTGAATTGTTTCCTTAGTCTCAATTTCATTAATTTCTGCTCTGATTTTAATTATTTCCTGTCTTCTGCTGCTCTTGGTGTTGATCTGTTCTTCTTTTTCTAGTGCTTTGAGGTGTGATGTTAAGTCATTTATTTGTTGTTTTTTTTTTTTTCCTTTTAAGGAATGAACTCAGTGCAATGAATTTTCCTCTTACTACTACCTTCATAGTGTCCCAGAGATTCCTATACGTTGTATCTGTGTTCTCGTTTGCCTCTAGGAATTTTTTAATCTCCTCTTTGATGTCTTCTTCAACCCCTTGTTCATTCAGTAGCATGTTGTTTAGCTTCCAGTTGATGGATTAGTTTTTATTATTCCTTGTTTTGTCATTCATTTCCAATTTCATCCCTTTATGGTCTGATAGCATGCAGGGTAGTATCTCTATTTTTTTTATATTTGCTGAGAGTTGCCTTGTGACATAATATATGGTCTATTTTGGAGAAGGAGCCATGTGCTGCTGAGAAAAAAAGTGTATTCTTTTACTGAGGGATGAAATATTCTCTATATGTCCATTAGGTCTAAGTTATTAATTGTTTTAAGGAGGCCTAAGATGTCTTTGTTTAGCTTTTGTTTGGATGATCTATCCATTGGTGATAGAGGTGTGTTGAAATCCCCTAGAATAACTGTGTTGTGGTCAATTTTACTCTTGAACTTGAGAAGAGTTTGTTTGATGAATGTAGGTGCTCCATTATTTGGGGCATATAGATTTAAAGTAGTAAGAAATATCCATCTTTGTTCCTTTTGATTAGCTTTGGCTTGAAGTCTACCTTATTTGAAATGAGAATGGAAACCCCTGCTTGCTTCCGCAGGCCATGTGAGTGATAAGACTTTTCCCAGCCTTTCACCTTCAGTCTATTGATGTCTTTTTCTATGAGATGTGTTTCTTGGAGACAGCAAATTGTTGGGTCATTTCTTTTAATCCATTCAGATAATCTGTCTTTTGAATGGCGAGTTTAGGCCATTAACATTCAGGGTTATTATTGAGATGTGATTTTCATTCCCATCCATTTTTATTTGTATTATGATCTTTAGCTTGATTTGGTTTCTCTTCTGGTTGGTATATCCCTTACTTTAATATCTCCCTTTGTTGATTTTCATTGTTATTTTTCTCTTCTTCTTCATGAAAAATTTTGCCCAGGATGTTCAGAAGTGCTGGCTTTTGAGATGCGAAATCTTTTAAACTTTTGCTTGTCGTGGAAGGTTTTTATTTCATGTTCGAATCTAAAGCTCAATTTTGCTGGATATAAGATTCTTGGTTGACATCCCTTTTCTTTCAGAGCTTGAAATATGCTATTCCACGATCTTCTTGCTTTTAGGGTCTGGGTAGAAAAATCTGAACATAGTCTGATTGGTTTCCCCCTATATGTAATCTGCTTCCTTTCTCTTGTGGCTTTTAATATTCTCTCCATGCTCAGTATATTAGGCATTTTCATTATAATGTATCTTGGTGTGGATCTGTTGTGATTTTGTATGTTTGATGCTCGTTAAGCCTCTTAAACTTGGTTTTTCCATTCATTCCTCAAGTTTGGAAAATTTTATGTAATTATTTCATTAAATAAATTACTCATTCCTTTGGCTGGGCCCTGTGTGCAGCAGCAGGGAGATGCTACTTTGGGCCCTGGAGGCCAGGCAAACTGGCGGATGGGTCTCTTGTTCCGGGCGGGCGGGTGCCTACATCTGGCTCTGGTCGCACCTGATCAGGTCTCACTCCCCCCGGGAGTGGAGGAGGCCCTTCCCCAGGTCTGGCCCTGCATGCAGCAGCAGGGAGCTGTCACTCTGGGCCCTGGAGGCCAGGCAAACTGGGGGCTGGGTCTCTCGTTCTGGGCGGGCATGTGCCTCGTATTAACGTATATTAACAACAAATTAAAAACGAGGTATAGAAAAAAATCTCATTTGCAATAGGATCAAAATAAGTATATAAGAAGAAACTTAACCAAAGAGGGGAAAGACTTTTATGCTGCAAACTGTAAAACATGGATGAAGGAAATTGAAGAAGACACAAATAAATGGAAAGACAACTTGTGTTCATAGATCAGAAGAATCCACATCAATATTGAGCAAAAATAACAAAAAGGCCTCATACCAAGTAATATTACAAATCTATATTAATCAAAACAGCATGTTATTGGCACAAAAACAGACATGCAGATAATCTATTTCAGGAGAATAGAATAAAAATCCAAAAACAATACACATATTTACACTGAATTTATCTTCAACAAAGATACCAAGAACATACAATGGGGAAAGGGCAGTCTGTTTAATAAATAGTGATGGTACAATTGGCTATACACATACAGAAAAATAAAAATGGGTCCTTACCTAACAACATTGACCTAAGTGTAAGACTTTAAACTGTAAAACTATTAGAAGAAAATATAAGGGAAAAGTTTCTTGACATTGGTCTGAAAAATAACTTGCTTTTAATGATCCCCAATACACAGGCAAGAAAGGGAAAACTAGACAACTTCAACTGAATCCAACTAAAAAGTTTCTCCATGGCAAAGTAAACAATCAACAGAGTGGAGAAACAAACTATGGAAAGGGAAAAAATATTTTCCAACTACAAGAGATTAGTATCCAGAACATATAAGAAACTAAAACAACTGAAGAACAAGAAAATGAACAGAGCAGTCAGGCATGGTGGTGCATGCCTGTAATCTCAGAGGTTTGGGAGGATGAGGCAGGAGGATAACAAGTTTTGCCAGCCTCAGCAATGGTGAGGCACTAAGCAACTCAGTGAGACTCTGTTTCTAAATAACAAAATAGGACTGGGGATACGGCTTGGTAGTTGAGTGCCCCTGAGTTCAATCCCTAGTACCAAAAATAAAAGAAAGAAAGAATATTAACAGACCAATTAAAAACTGAGCAAAGAACCTGAATAGACATTTCTCAAAAGAAGGCATAAAAATAGCCAAGAGATACATGAAAAAAAAAAATTCAACATCACTGATCATCAGGGAAATGCTAATTAAAAATGCAACCAGCACTTGTTAGGATGGCTGTTATTAAAAAGACAAGTGTAGGTGAGAATATGGAGAAAAGGGAACCCCTTTACATTTGGGATGAGTATGTAAATTAGTAAAGCCATCATGGAAAATAATATGGAAGCTCCTCAAAAAATTACAACTAGAGTTACCACATTATCCACCAATCCCACTATTGGTTATAGAAATGAAATTAGCATGTTGAAGATGTATGTACATTTTCTTGTTCATTGCATCACTATAAAATATAGAATCAAACTGAGTGTCCATCAACTAATTAATGAATAAAGTAAAACTGATATATATGCCCAATGGAATACAATTTTGCTTTAAAAAAAATGAAGGCAATTCTATCATTTGTAACAATATGGATGAGCCTGGAGGACATTATGTTAAGTGATATAAGCCAAACACAGAAAGATTACTTATCTATGGAGTCTTAAAAAGTTGAATTTGAGCCAGGTGTGGTGGCACACGCCTGTAATCCCAGCACTTGAGGTAGGAGGATCGCGAGTTCAAAGCCAGCCTCAGCAATGGCGAGGCACTTAGCAACTCAGTGAGACCCTGTATCTAATAAAAATACAAAAATGGGCTGGGGATGTGGCCCAGTGGCCGAGTGCCCTTGGGTTCAATCCCTGGTACTGAAAAAAAAAAAAAAAAAAAAAGTTGAACTTGTAAAAGTAGTGAGTAGATTTGTGGTTGCCAGAAGGGGACTGCATCAAAGGGTATAATGTTTTAGTTAGGATGAGTAAGTTCTGTAGTTCTATTAAATAGACATTCTGGTTTGCTCCTTGTTTCTTCATGGGCCCTTGGTATATCTTACTTATTTCTGAAAGTTAGAGTTTACTTTATAGACCCAGAGAGAAAATTTGGTACATCATCTATTGCATAATTCCCTCCTCTAAGTCTAATCTTTTATAGGATTCTAGCAGTTGCTGGGAGGGATAATTTTTGGTAAAGATTGGAGGGATTGGCAAGGAGGAAATATAAAAAAGATTGTGAAAGCAGGAGAGGAAAAAGAAATTAGTTCACTGCTTTTTTTTTTTTTTACATTAAGTAGATCAAAATTATATCATTATTGCAAAGTATGTTTTACCACATATTTGCTTAATGTGGGTTCCATTTCCATGAATATATATATCTTAATATTTACTGTGTGACACTTGTGTCCTGACTGTATCATTAGGAAGAACCATTTTCCTAACCATTTTCAGAATTGGTCGCAGTTGTGAGCTGCAAGTAAGGTAATAGATGTCAAATGTCTTACATAGGTTCTGTTGTACAGCACTCAAAGATGTTTGTGGAAGCAAAGTCTGAATCTTTCAATGTGAGGCACCACTGCAATCTCAGTCCCTTCATTTTATGTGTAGAAAACACAATTCTAGTAGCATAAACTGCTTGTTAGCTTGTTTTCTTGCTAAATGGATTACTATCCTGATGTCTATACTTACAAGAGGAATGCCTTTAAGTCCTCATGTACTATAGCAGCTATAACATTTGCAGAGGCTCCTGAATCAATCTTCCATCTTTCTGGTTTATTGTCATTTAAGAACAGATGTGAATTCTTTTCCTGTGTGAAATTTCATGGCTGGACTCAGTAATACTTCTATCTGTGCTTACAATTCGTCACTCTGTTGGGCTAGGTTGAATTTCAGGGTTTGGAAATTGCTATCTATTTCAGCAATATAATTCTGTTTACCAAATCTCAGCTACCTTTAAATACAGAGAGGGACAACCATGAATAGGAAGATGGAGTTTTGCATTAGCACTTACTGAAAACCTCACTCTATTTCCTCCTCGAGCCCCTCCCCATGACTCATGAAATAAAACGATGTAGCATCAGTTGCCTATTTTTATCTCTGCTAATCTTTCTCATTCTAAACAGGCACTGCTGTCAAAACTGTGGGATCACAGTGATAAGTGCTCATGTAGCAAATAGTCAAACTCACCCCACTTAAGAGAGCTTTTGCTGCAGGGTATAGGCATTTGCCTATTTTATGTTTTTTTCATTCTTTCTAAGGACAGAATTATTGATTTATTTTATTATTTTGGTTCTATTCACTAATCTTATATAGCTGGATCTACTTGTATCCCTAATATGGGACATTTAATTTTTATAGAAGGATATTTTATAATGTACATAATACAGCTAAGTTCTATATATTTATCTAACTTGTACCATTTATTTATTTTCAAAAAGTATTGAGAGCCTAAAAACATGTTTGTTTGTCTGTTTGTTTGTTTTCAGTTGTTGTTTTGTATTAATGTGTTCATAGTGAGTGTTTTCCTGTAAGATTTCTTACATTTATTTTTAGGTTCCATAGAATGATTCATAAGTGCCCTCATTTTATAATGAAGAAAACACTTGAA
Source organism: Tamias sibiricus (assembly GCA_025594165.1). Lineage (NCBI taxonomy): Eukaryota > Metazoa > Chordata > Mammalia > Rodentia > Sciuridae > Tamias > Tamias sibiricus. The sequence goes on along the minus strand of CM046657.1, from coordinate 157,180,651 downwards.
TGTTTGGGACAATAGCTTGATCTTTTAATTTTATTTAGGAAAATAAACAAGCAAATTAACATATGGACACAAAACATGGAGACACACACACTTAGATTTTCCAATCTGGTTAAAGAATATGGCAAGTCTACTCAAGAACAAGCCTCTGTTTCTCATTTTGTCTATTGAGGGGGACCACAGTGTTCATTGCTGACCAGCATAGTATAAGAAGTATAGAGAGGTACTCCAAATGTCATTGAAATATCTGGAATAATACATCTTTATAAAGAAAAAACACCTCAAGGGGTGTGGCCTGGTAATTATCCTTAAATATTCCAAAACTTCCCAAGAATTGTTTGATGCCCTGCAGACAGCATGCACCCCAGAGAGTATAACGTCGTTGGTGACATAGTCAATCTTTTTAACAGGTATTAGGATTCTGAATACTAATAAATGTTATATAGGAGAGGCCTGTTTTCCCATTTTCATTCTCAAGTTTTAGATAAAGAAGTGGCAGATAAAAACTAAAGCAGTATCCTTACTAATGATGGAGTTAAATGAGAGTGTGGAAGCTAACCTCAGAATCAGACAGATTTTCTGTACCAGGCAACCTCCCCACAGTGTGCTGCTCCCAGGGGAAGGAAGAATATACATTCCCATGTCACCAGCTTTTGCTCCTAACAGCAGAAGCCTTAGGGATGAGCCAGTCATGTCTCTTTATACATTCCAAATGTATCATTCATAGATGACATGTGCCTCCTCAGATCTAAGTAAGTGGGACAGAGAGAGTCCAGTGGTGTATTTAGGAAAACTATTTTGATATGGCAACCAAAAGAGAGGAAACATTTCCTTTCAATGCTAAGGAAAGCTTTTATGATCCCATACTACTTTGGAAGACACTGCAGATTCATTGATTCAATCACTAATTATTTAGTACACACCAGTTCTTGGGTGCTTGCTAAATGCTGAGAATACAACTGTGCAGAAAAATAGGTATAATTCCTCCCCTCATAAAGCATAAAGTGGGAGAGTATTAAGCTGGGTAGGCAATGGATTGGTGAAAGTCTGGTAGACCAGTGACTTTTCACTTTTTGTACTTTGAAATCACCCAGGGAACTACAAAAATTATTAATACTCAGGCCCCACTCAATTCTGATTCTGATTTAGTTGGTCTGGTATTCAGTTTTAGGCATGAGAATTTTCAGAAAGTACCCACATAATTCTAATATGTGGTTGAGGTTAAGAACCACTGTGGTTAAGTGAGTTCAAGGGGAGAATTGTGGATAAACTAGATGCCTATTCACATCTGCATCATGGTGATATACTCAGTGCTGATACATGTTATGGTTACTCAGATATGCCTGTTCATGAATGGACAAGCAAGTCAATAATTCCCAAAGGTTTCTTTTGTCCTTAAAAGTCCTTATTATTCTCTTTCATGTTTGATTTCTAGGTAAGAAGTACAAAAATCTGAAATGTTTTCTCATTCACTCATTAAATTTTCACTTCATTGCCCTTCAGAGTTTCATTTTCTGGGAAGATTCCAAACTTTTCTGCTTTGTGGCTACCGATGCTTGATCATATGGAATGGTTCCAAATTGATTTCATAAGACAGATATTGAATACGGCAGATTGACTACTATGGAATATTATATGGCAGAATTCTTTTTCACCTGCTTTTATTGATTACATCCTTTCATTCATTTATTTATTCAAAGTGATTCTATTTTCTTGCTTTGTTTCTGATTACCTAACAGTCTAGAATTGTTCCTAAATTCCATCCTCCAGAAATATGTTGAAGAATACAGAATTAATACATTTAGATAAGAAGTATATGTTGAAAGACTACTCTGTGCTAATTACAGGTATATAGGATTCCATAGTAAATTAGATCATCAAGATTCCTGGTCTCAAAAACCTTGCATTCTGAAAGGTAGAAATGACATTCAATGAGTAAATAGAAAAACAAGATATTTTCAAGCAAGGAAACGTATTGAATGTACGATAAAATAAGATTCAAATAAGAAACAACTGGAGACATCTCATTGATAGACCACTTTGGATAGAGGGATCAATTCTCTGCTGAGAAATGTTTGAAGTGAGACCTAAACTATAATAAGAAGAATTTGGAAAAGAGTATCTCAGGTGGAAAGAACAGTGAGGTGGGGAAGTGCTTGGTGCAGCTGAGAAATAGATAGAAGGCTTGTGACTGCCTGTTGGTGAATGATAGAAGTGGACTGGCAAACAAACTTGTTCCTCTTAAGAGTCATAAAGTGGACCATTGAATTGGAAAAAAAGTCTAGGAGGACACTTATACTTCTGACAGCATGGAAGACAAACCCCTGAATAAAAATAGCAAACATACTTTGAAGTTAAGCTCACAAGAAAAGGAATTCCCAGAGGCCAGAAATAAACAGGGAATTGGAAATCAGAAATACGAACTAAAGATAAAGCTTCTGACTCCTGTTGGGATGAGAAAGGGAACTAAGGGTGGGGAGGGTGAGTCACTATGGGGCTTATGTCTTAATGATCCCATTTCTCCCCAGAGACAAAGCAGGCTGTCAGCCCACACATGGTGAAGAGCTGGAATTGATAATCTGTTATAGAGCCAGACCCATGAAGGGTTACACCCTCCATTAAATGTTGAGCTAGTAAAAAGTATACCCACTGGCAAAGAAAGACAACTAGGAATCTGTCTTGGCTTGGGTGATGGGAATTAAATAAACACCTGAAATTTTGTAATCAAAGTGTATCTCTAAGAAGGCCTGTGGTACAAGTTTTTATTGTAGTTTGATGTGGGAAAGAGCAACTAAAAACTTAAAATATTACAGATTAATTATCTCTTGTATGGACAAAAGAGGATGGAGTGAAGCCCAGAAGGTTTCAAATATGTCACTAATGTTTTATTTCTGAAGCAGTGATATGTAGTAGGAATAGGCAATATTATTCTTTAAATGTTTTTCCAAATCTTAACATATTAATTCTATATGAAATAGACTGAAATAAACTAACATTTTTAAAAGATGAAAATTATAAACTTTATAGAAAAAAATGCTTATATTTGGTCCTTATGTGAAATCCTGTACTTTGAAAATAACACCATACGTCTTAGCAAGTATACTTTACTCCCAATGACCAACGTCCAAGTATTTATATAATGGGTTATCTGTTCAAGATACCCTTGCATTCTTTGCAAGTTGACAGCATATGGTTTCTTTCACATTTCCTCTGTCCTATTGTTAGTTGCCATCAGTATCATCATGATGCCCAATTTTTTATCTCTTACACGAGACAATGAACTTCCTCAGGACAGAATCCACACAGGCCATAATGCCAAGTGTGGGGTTTTTGCATACAGTAGTCTCATCAGCATCATCAATCAGCTCTAATAGCACCTAGGTTGTATTGAACATTAAGATTATGAAAGAAGAATGAGACTAGATCCAGCCTAGAAGAGCAGATAGTATAATTGTGCAGGGAGGACACACATATAGCAGTGTGGCATAATGAATGGCAACTTCACAGCTGGTATGGAATTCTCCTTGGGAGAGGAACTGTCTTTTGGAGGAAAATATGTTAATATTTTGGGATCCAAGGTGAGACATTGGTGGCATAAATATCCAGGAACCAAATAACAAAACAATGGCTTAGGTACTCAGCATGAGAACCTAAGAGAACTTTTCTTCCATTTGTGAAAAAGAACAGAAGAAAACAATGAAGAGGAAACAGAAATAACAGACAGATGGTGCAAGGCCAGGGGTATGACCTCACCAATAAATGGTCCCTGGAGGGAAGATGGCTGAAGGAACAGACATCTCCTATATCCAATTTGAAGTGGCTTGTGATGCTGTAAAGTGGGAATGTCTCTATTATCCTGATCTCTTCAGCGATGACAACTGCATTGTGAATGCCTCCAATGAGGCAGAGAGGCTGAGTTTTATATTAAGGTGTATCACAAACAGAACACAGACAGTGCTCTGGCACAATCAGATCCACCTTCAGAAATATTTCAAAAGAGGAAAGACATTGAAGAACTCTGGGGAAGGGCTTTGAATTTTCACTAGATGTTGAATGGAGTTTTAAACTGATGCTAGATCTCAAACTGCCAAGAGACCCTCGTTAACATCTGGGATACATTTGCCATAGGCAAATAGCAATGTAAAGTGGAAAACATTAAGAATGAAGTGAAGGGGACTCAGTGTTAAAACAATATTATGGGGGTAAATGCCAAAGTCTGAGAGCATCAAGGGTAGACTTGTCGAAGAGATGGGACTTGAACTAGATCTCCAATAAAAATAGATGGAGGTGGGAACCAGGGAAGATCAGTGAGTAACATGTTTGAAGGAAATGGAACAAATTGAACACAGACATAAAAATGGGAACACGGTGGATATCGTTACAATAAGTGCATGTATGAAGTCACGAATGGTGTGAATATACTTTGTATACAACCAGAGATATGTAAAAATGTGCTCTACAAGTATAATATGAAATGTAATACATTCTGCTGTCATTTCTAACAACTTGGAATAAAAAAATAAATTAAAAAAAAGGGGGGGGGAACACTGGCCACTTAACAGCTCATATGTGCTCAGGAAGGCAAGAATATTTCAAGATTAGTCCAAACAAAATAATCCTACTAAAAGAATGAGTAATATACCCAAGTCTAAATATTAATGGCATTAACAGTTTTGGGTCTTTCAGGATTAACTACTCACTAGTGTATATAACTGTTTCTATGATGTCTAAGGTTCCCAGTTTGCACACTCAGGTTATTGCCAGATGTGAGACAACTGTGTGTGTCAGAGTGAATACACATGTGCATGTGGAATATATTCATCTTGATCATGCATCTGAGAACAAATAGCATACCAGCCTATTTCCTTGACATTACCTCAAAGTACTAGAGGTGTGCAGGAATAGATGCAAGTGCCAATGGCGTTCCAATATGCTACTCTCTTGTGGCAGTCCTTGGAGGAGTAGCTGACATTGTTTTCTGACAGTGGATTAGCTGGGAAGTTTGACAGGAGTCCTGAGGTTCACAGCATTGCTTTTAAGGCTGCAAAGCAACTAGCACTGTCCTGTAGTCTGAGAGCCAAGCTGTGGTCCCAGTGAGGTCGGCAACAAGTAGTGGCACCCAGGCAAGACTGAGTAACACAGAGATATGTGCAGCACCCCTGAGCACACATCAGTAATCTCCTGCTGCAAGAATAGTATACGACTACTTAGCATTTATATGGAACTTTTCGATCATTAGTTAGTTAATCCACATAACTCCCCCATGAGAAAAGTATTTTTTAGTCTTTTTTTGTTTCCAGATGAGGAACCAAAGGCATAGCGAGGTTAAGTAACTTGCCCAAAGCCAAACATCAAGTCAATGACTAGCAGAAAAGTGGTGGGACTGTGGAGCTTTTAAATTCCTACTTTGCTTAGTTCATAAAAGCCTCTTGGTTATTGAGGAAAGATGATCAAATTGATCCTCAGAGAGAAGAGACCCTTCAGTGCAGTATCAGTGCATTTTTTCCTCTTAATGGGACTTGCTTGGGAAATTTTTCTGTTTCAGGAGTTGATGCTATTTGTCTATTCTGAAACTACAAACCTTAAAGAACATCCACTGTAAAAGGGATTTGGAGGTTTCCGAGCTGAGGTGCAAGGTTGTAGTATGCTCCCTCTGCCCAGGTCTGCATCCATTTGTTATGCATGAGGACTTCAGTATTGTACTTTGTAAATGGTGGAGTGGTAGCTCTTGGGAGTAAGAAAGGCTGAACAGAGAGGGGAAAAGCAAAGAATGGAGTGCACTTATTATGCAGCTCCTTGGACATAATCTGTGTTCTTGTGGTTTGAAGGATGGGGACCAGAAACTGAAAGAAGGATTTTGACAGCCAATCAAAGCTGGCTCAATGATGATTGCCTCAATGTCCAGCTGATCAGGTACAGTTCAGAAAAAAGAGGAAGTCCTTCCTTCTGCTTTGCAAAGATTGAAAACATTAAATGCAGGAGCCCTGATTGGGGAGATGGTTGAGATTGTGGTTGGCTGCGGGCCATAGAGATATTCGGACATTGCTGACTTCCGTGGTCTCACAGGACTTGGCCCGGGATCTCGCGAGACTTGAGCCGAGATCGGATCAGGTCAGGGCCATTTTGTTTGTGGGTATTTTTGGTGGTGTGTGGTGCATGTTAGAGTCGTTGTTGGAGCCGGAGAGAGAAGTTATCAGAATAAAAAGCCTGTTTGTTTCCAGTTTGCCTCTGAACTTCTTCCCACGGCTTCGTTGCTCCAAGTGGCAATCGCTTCTGACAGCAACAATTAAAAACAGTGGATTCAGGGGCAAGGCATGGACTTTGATCTGTTTATCATAGCATCAAAATCAGAGGCAGTGATATAGCTTCCCTGAGATGCTCTAAGACAATGATATCAAGGAGAGGAGCAAGAACAATGGAGTAGGAACTGGGCAGACGCCTTAGTGACTATAGCTAATGGACTAGTTTGAGGATACCCCTTGAAAGATTCTCAAAACTACTCAGCAGGCATTTTGGAGGTGTTCAAATTGATTGCTGAGTCACAGTATGAATGTCACCATGATTTTAAGTTTGGGGGAAGGGCTGATGAGGGCTGAGGCCATCTGGAATTTACCACTGCAATGGCTTATCTTGCATTTGCTCATCTTGCCTCCCCTCTATCCCAAACAATGAATTTCATTTTTTTTTTCAAATTTCAAAATGAACAGCAATTTCATGATTGATAGTTAATGGTGGTACCTTAGAATTACTTCTGAAAAGATTAATAAAAAATCCAATATAACTTTCTTGGTAGAAATACTGTTATAATGTGGTACAGTAACAGAAGAACATGGCTTTGGGCTCAAAAGGTTGAGATGCAAATCCCAAAACTATTACTATTTTTAAAAATTCACTGATAATAACTGTATATATTTATGGGCTACAATGTGATGTTTTACATATATATATATATATATATATACATATATATATATATACATATATATACACACATATATATATGATCAAATTGGAGCCATAATCGTAGACAAGTCATTTAATTCAATTAACTTCAATTTCCTTTCCTAGTAAGTGGGAATATAATGTCACCCTCTTTCATACATATTTTGAGGGTCAAGTGAAATAAAGCATGGAAACATTTTTCAGAGAGCAATTTATAATCAATGATTGTTACTCTTTAATACTTAATTCCTGTTACACACAATCCATGAATTACCTCAATCAAGACTCTTGGAGGTAGATACAGTTGCTATACACAAATTTGTATCAGTCAGGATCCTAGTAATAAACAAGTAGCAAGCTCATATGTGGCTTGTCTGAAGAGAGTTTGATAAAGGATATATTTACAAAATTGTAGGCATGGTGTAAGGACCACAAATGATAGTGAAGCACCCTGAAGCTGCTAACAGAGGACATAAGTAACCTAAGTCTGAAAGCTGAGGGAAAGAAGCTATGGATGGAACCTATAGAGAGCAGTATGGAGTACCTCTTGTGACTTGTGAGTGATAGACTTAGCTCTTGGCAATACTACAAAGAAGAAGTAAAAGAAACCAACATCCTGGTATCAAATTGTTCTCTTTTCCAATATATTGCCAGCTCTTCAGAAGTCAGGGGGCAAATGAGTCCACTGACTTAACCCATTTAACAGATGATTGTATTACACTACCAGTTTATACCCTTTTTTAAATTTAAATATTAATAGACTCCTCTGTTTTATACCTAATTGTCCCATCTTGGACAAAATATTAAATGGCCATTCTATCTATAATGGTTTGCCTCTTGGAGTTGATAACAGAATGTAGAATGTAGTTAAATAATCTGGAGTGAGAAATAGAAAAATCTTCATAGTTTTACAAAAGAAGAAATTGAGATTTAGAGGTCAAACAGCTAATGAGGGGTAAAGTAAACTCTAAAAGAAATTTAATTTTAGAAACTAAGCTCTTAACCACTGCTGCAAGAAATAGTTAGTCTGCAGAGAATATTCACCTTGAAGGGCATAAAAAGTTTTCTTTTTGGTGTGTGTGGGGTCAATTTAGTGACTCATGGAAGTCAGTATTATGGGAAGCACTTTGGTTATGTAGGCAAATCCAGCATACACACATTCAATATGCTGTCTTTATTATTACATTCAGGTGACAGGAAGATCATTTCTTACAAGGGGAACACAGGCCAAATCTGCAGTTCCCATGTCAGCAGGATTTCCTGGACGCCCTCCTTAAAAATGTTATACGCACAAATGAGATTTCTAAACGTGTACCAAAGTGGGTTATATATGGTTTTTCTCTATTTTCTAGACTTATTCATCTCCTCTCATCTCTTTACACTAATTACTTGGTTATTTTTTTTTCTCTTCTTTTTTTTTTTCTTGCCTTCTTTCTTTATTCTCCTCTCAACACCGCATAAGTTAGGTTTTATATGTAAATCAGTCTTTCCATCTAGTCATTCATCAATTCTCTTTCCTCTCTCGTCGGCTGATACTAAACCACTTCCATGAACCTATCTTTTCATACTTTCTTAAGAAAGAACAAGTCCAAATACACTCACTTCCTTCTTCCTAAACAATATTACCTCTCTGTTCAATTACTTGAAACTTTAAAACCCCATCAGAAGCATACAGAGTAAATTGGACAAGTCCCAAGGCCTACAAGGGAAAAGTCCAGGACCTTCAGATCTACAGCATGTTCTACAAGACTTGCAAAGAAGAACTATTACCAAGGCTCTTCTAAACTATTTCAAGAAATAGAAAAAGAGGGAGCTCTTCCGACTCTTTCTATGAGTGCCAATATTACATTTCCAAAGCCAGGCAAAGGAGTATATCAAATCTTTTCATTTTTGCAGACCTCTTAGATGTACTAATTCAACACTCATACAAATGGAAAACCTTCAGTTCACCCCATGATTTTGCTCCATTTCAGTCAATTTTCCACGGTCCCTTGGTGGAGTGAATCTTCCTAATGACATACACTTACGGCAATAAGTGGAAACGGAGACAATAAAGAAAGCCCAAGGATGTTTTATGGCTTTGGCTAATTTAAAATGCAGTCCCTTGGAGAAGGAAAAGTTGGGCCTTACAAGGTGATCTAAGAGCCTCCTACAACCTTTTAAGGGGCCTCTGCTTTCTCTCAGACTACCTGCTGGAAACTGGGTCTGGGCTATACAAGTCAATCACAGCTCTCTGCAGAAAGCTATAATGTATTGGAGAACTTGTTTATTTGAGTCGAATAGAATAAGAAGGCCTACATAAAATTGTTTTGGAAGCAACTCATCTCTATTACCAGGGGAAAAAAATGAACACTTAATACTCCTTGCTTGGAAAGAATTGTGCACATACATAATGCTTAACCTTTGGCAGTTTACATTAATCATAAACATTATATTTATATATACATTCATATCATATATCTTTATTTGGGCCTGTATAAGTTATCTTCAGATTATCTCCATTTTCTGCAGTATCCTATTTTTATGTGTGTGTCCCTTTCATATGTAAATAAATTAATATAAACTTCCAGATATTAAGCATCTTGTATTGGGGGGCGGGGGGGAGTAGGAGAGGGAGGGAGGGATGGGGGGAAGAGAGAGATAGAGAGAGAGAGAGAGATTACCCTCAAATCACATGTGGCCATACATGTATGTATGAATATGTATGTGAATTTATTTTAGGGGTGGATAATAGGGTCAACTTTTGTAACAGAGAAGAAATTAGAGGCTTCTCGTTGGGCTCTAAAGTTATATTTCCGACTGCATAAAGACCATCTATATTTGAATGTTCTATGGTCACAACAATCTCAACAAAGCTGAAAACAAATTCTTCATTTTTAATCAGCTCTCTTCCCCAAAAGACCTCAAATATTTCAGAGTTGGGGGGATTTTATCAAGCAATCCATGAATTCTCCAGTTCTCAAAAGGTTCATGTCAGTGTTGATCCAGGCTCTGCTGTTTCCTTCTGCATAAACTAGGCTCAGAGTGTGTTCATAGAGATCTTTGCTGGGCAAATGGGGAAAAAAGAAATAAACTGGCAACTTGAAGACTATGGAGTTCAAGGTGATCTCAGAGGTGATTCCAAGGTATTAAAATAAGACTGAAAGCCAAGTGTAAAGTCCAATAAAGTGTCCAATATACTGTTATTTGAAGGAGAAGAGCCAAGTCTGATGTAATGGGGTCAATGCAGAAAATACAAAATTGGATTGAGTAGGTTCAAACTATGGGTCACAGGTAGTATGTAGCTGAGTCACTAACATTGGCTCCCTATACACAATTTATTTAGCTTTATCTAAGGGACCAGTAATTTTGCTAAAAATTAAATGATCTGAATATCCTAATGCCTGAATGGGAAAATAAAAAGTGTTGTTTTTCCTTTAGGCTAATGCCTTAGTAGCTTTCTCACCCATTTCTTCTTTATCATTTATCTCTACATCTCTTCTGTATCTTTAATTATTTTCCCACTGATTTTTTTCCACACTCATATTAAGTTGCTCTGAGTTCTTGTCAGTTTTGTTGCCTCTGCAATACATGTGGTTTCTTTTCTCCTCCTCAATGCTAAACACTTTGGAACAGTAACCCTCAATGACTTTCCTCCTTTATTTTTCACTCTTCGTCACCTGGTACAATTTGACTTTTTTACCCCATAAATTTGTTTAAAGTTTATTTCACAAAAGTCATCTGAGGACTCTTGATGCTAAATGATATTTCTCAGACATGATCCAAAGTCTGTGCATGTTTGTGTGTGTATGTGTATATATGTGTGTGTGTGCACATGCGTGCATCCACATATATTTATCACTGATCAACCTCATTATCCAAAAGGACTCAGTATCTGGCTTAAATAACATTACCATTGGTTCTCTTGGTAATCCTTTCTCTAACCCCTTCAATTGTTTATCCTCTTCTTTGAACATTAAATGGTTTTATTCCCAAGGCTAGGGTCCAATCCTTAGTTTATGCTTTCTATATTTTCAATATGGAGTAATCCTGCTTAATACCAATGATTCAATATTATCACCCTCCAAAATCCATCTTAGCTTTGACTTTTCCTCTAAGTTCCAGGGAACTATTTCATTGCCTTTTAGATATTTTAATAACAATGGCCTATCAATTCTCAAATGCTGTATGTCCATGATAGAATTTATTAGTAATACTTCTAAGTCTGCTTTGATTCTATATTTCCTGTCTCAGTTTACAATATTGCCACATACTCACTATACAAATAAGAAATCCTAGCTATGTGGATACCATTTTCTTGCTCCTCAACTTATATTCAATTAATAATCAAGCTTTTAAAATCTTACCTCTTTAGGGATTGTTAAATTATCTCCTCATTAGGACTATTTTCACAGCTCCCAGGCAACCTTACTCTAAGCTGACCTCCTCAGCACCAATCTTTCCCCCCTAACTCCTTTCCACAATCCACCTTAGTTGCACGACCAGGGTTATCATTATCATGCATAGATTTGATCAATCAATTTCTCCACTCAAAAAAATCTTTTATGCCTCCTGATTGTCTTCTTGGTAAAGTCTGTATTTTCTTCTTGAGAATCAGACCTTCTCTAAATTATGCCTGACGCATGGATTGCCTTATCCACATTCTTCATCTTCTACCCAAACCATGATGTCTCTAGCTTTTTTCAATTTTCATAATCATAGCGAGTCTTCATAAAATCTTGCCAAATTACCTAAGGCAAAATAAATACCTATCCCCTTGACATACATAAGTTTTAATACTTTTTTGAGAAGCACATATGCACTTTTCAGGGTCAGTATACTATTTGCTGGTTAATGTGAATTCCCCAATTCCACACTCATGAACCACAGTGCTGCTTTGTTTATCTTGTTTTCCTGCAATGCTTGTCATTGTGCCTTCTACATAAACATGTGCAGTAAATGTTTAGTCTATTGAACTAAAGTGTTGTTGTTGATTTCTTTAAAATATGTATTAGGTTTTTTGTTCTTTTTATTCTAGGAATGCTACCCCCAATGGAGGACCCAGTTATTGCCAACCTTGTTTATTATGTTCATTAAATTTCCTTTTTAATCTATCTTACATAAGTCACCCAGACCCAAAATGACCTGGATTGGTTTTGCACTAAATCCAGACTCTTCTGCACATTCTCTACAGGTCATCTGAGACCTCCATTCTCTCCCCATCCAAACCAAACTTTCTACAACTTCATAATTTGCGCTCTTCACATTCATCAAACTAATTCCCCCCCTTAAATTCCGTTTGTGGCATGCTATTTCCACCATCCTTTGTTTGCTTTCCCAACTTTACCTGGAATATCCAACTTTCAAATCATGCAAAAACTAGCTCAAATTTCATGTTCTCTGTGAAGCAATTCTTCACTACTGTCCTATGTGTGACTATTGTACTTGAAATCAGTATCCCAGGTGAGCAAATGTTTTCAAATTGCAATAGGTTGATTAATTTTCTCTCCAACTAGATTATAAGCCTCTGGTGATAGGCATTATCATACATATGCTCTGTTTTCCTGTCAGCACTTTTGAGCACTACTGGTCATATAAAACTTAATTAAGAGTAGTTGGGGATGAGACTCCATTCCTTAATACAAGGGGATGATATAGCTTATATAATATTCCAGAAAAAAATGCACATAGTGAGTGGCTTTGGAAGACCTGCCATGGTATAGAGTGAGATGCCCAGCCCAAGACTCAGGTAGACCAGAGACTCTGGTACTACTCAATGTAGTACCAGAGAAGCAGCCAGCAGAATCTGCCTAAGCAATGAGATGGTTTATTGTGCCAACCTCATCCACTGATCTCATCAACTCTAATTATAATCAACTAATTCTATTAGTTCTTAAACCTATTTCAAGAGTGCATTATACTGAGCAACAATCATCGAGTAATAGAGTTATGCTCTTTCTTCATCAGGCCCCATTCCAGCCAGCCAAGCAGAAAGAACATTTTGTGTTAATGTCCTCATAGAAGTGTACAGTTCTCACTTTCTAAAATTTTGTTTCTTTGGTCAATTATGTTGGTCTGTAAAAGCCCACAGCAGGTATGTTATTTATTTGCTGGTTTTTAAGAGGGATGGGCAGAACAACATAAAAGAACATTTTATTTCAAGCCATCAAGGAAAAACCAACCTTGATTCTGCGGAGCTTATTAGCTAGAGGTAATAGGGAAGGCAAGGTGCAGGGAATGTTGTAATTGCTGCCTTTATGCTACTATGCAGAACATTGTGCCTCTGGGCTATTTAAAAATATTTCCCCAATCCAGACAGACATTTGTTCTTCACTCCTTGGAACTCAGAAATGGTTTTACTTGAAATTTAATATGAGTATCAGGATGAAATATCAGGAGAAATAAGAAAGGCAAACACACTGTGTATCTATTTACACCTTAGCAGGTGATACTGGTGAGAGAAATACTTATCAGATGTGAACCCCTAATCTGCAAACCAAGAGAGAGCATTGAAGGATAATTTTCTAAATGAGTTAAAATAATGCCTCTTACATAGATACAGGATGAACATTTGGAAAGATTTAACTCCTTAATGAGGGAACTGGTCAGATGTTACAAACAGTTCAAAAGAAAATCCAAAGAAAAGATGCATTTATAGATCAGGAATAGCGAAAGGAATATGCAAATGGGGGAAACTAAACCTCCTCAAGGGGGATAAAAAGAGCCAAAAATCCACTGGGTAAAATTTGCTTGTCTCTAGCCAGGAATGATTTTGCATTTATCTCAGCTGTCTTCAACTTATAGATTGCAACAATAGCTAATCTAGAATCACAATCATATGGCCAAAAATGGTATGATCTAGATAATGCACAGTTTTCTACCAAAGCACTGATTTTCCCAATGAAAAACTTCTAGGGTTATACATGAAATGGGATGTGCTCTTTCTGAATTGAGCAGTGGGGATTTCTCTAAGACACTTATAAAGGAGAAGGCATTAGGAATGATCCTAGGTGAATGTTAGATGCACACCGAAGTGTCCAGATCCTTCTGAGATTTATCCCTCAGGTTAAACCCTGCAACCTGGGGCTAAAGAAGACTTCTCAATAGGTGAATGTGACCTGAAGTGACTTCTGACTTTCTTTCTCTCTCCTTTTTTCTTTCTTTTTTTCTTTTTGATTTTCTCGTTATCCTCATATTCTTCCACCTTACAAGAAAAAAAAAAAAAAAAAAAAAAAAAGACTGCTTTCACAGAACAATGGTTAAAATTATCAGTCACCAGCAAGTTGTTGGAGAAGGAAGAAGTGGGTGGGGAGGTGGGAGGCTGGCCCCAGCAGTTCAGCCTCTTTTATCTGGATGGAACAGACTTGATTCTGCCCATAGAATTAATCAAGCTTCCCCACCTAGTCTAGGTCTTAATTTTAGACAAACACAAAACCCACAGACAGGATTTTTGACATTTATTCCAATCTGTTCTAGAGAAAAGAAGGGACAATCCTACTATTTGGAAAAAATTCTTGGAATTGTGAGCTCCTAGAAGACAAAATGTCTCTCCACATAGTATATAAATCCATCTTAACACTTAATGTGTGAAGCAAGGACTTCACAAATGTCTCTCTGATGGTGAGCAGAATATTTATGTTTGATAGCACATCAATAAAAACAAGCAACGAATGTGTAGGGCTTTCTACTAGTCAATTCTTTATTGCTGGTAAACTGCTTACTCAGGCCAAAAAGCCATCTACTGTCTCTGCTTTCTCCCTTCTCAGGCCCTGTAATGCAAGATTAGGCTAAGCTGTATGGCTTTCCTCAGCTGACAAGGCTTACTACACCACACAATTTGAAATAGCTCTAACTGGGCTCAAGACCACTCTCATCAGTTCTTTACAATATTCTTTCCTAACAGGGGTCAATTCTGGCTGCCTCTCTCCTTAGGTCCCATTTCTCTTGCCCAGAGTTCCTGTCTCAGGAATGGGTTATTTTCTTCCTGTTTCCCTCAAAAGTCAATTTCTGTACCTACTATGCCCCTTTGAACTAGGAAAAATTCCCTTAAATAATGGAACAATAAACTAAGGCCTGTCCCAACCTTGTATGTTGCCTGTTTTTATATAACCTACAAGCTAACAGTTGAGGAAAAATTAAAAATAAGAATATGTCATGACATGTAAAAGTACATGAAATGTTATCATTAGCATTCAAAAATAAAGTTTTGTTGAAACACAGTCATGTTCACTTGCTTATATGTTGTTGATAAATGTTCTCGCAATATAATGGCTGAGTAGAGTATTTGTGAGGAAGACCACTTGGCCTGCAAAACCTGAAATACTTATGATCTGGTCTTTTATAAGGGAAGTTTTCTGACCCCTGGTTTAGAATATTGCTCTGCCATTTTATCATCCCAGTGACTTTGGGAAAGTTATGTAACCTCCCAGTGCCTCTGTCTCCTCATTTGTAAAAGGAGTATAATAATAATGGTGGGAATTCCCCATAACTTTTCTTATCAGAAAGTGCAGAGTGACTGGCATGTAGTAATTATTACCTGAATGTTAACTATTATTATTATTATTTCTATTGTTATTATTGTTGCGACTTCTCTTACTGTTCTGATCTCTATTAATAGGGTAACTTCAATGTGTCAGATACTGTTTTAACAGTTTTACATGGGATTTCTGTCTTTCCCATTTTTAAAAATGAGAAAGCAAAGCCTGGTGGGATTTGATAACTTGACAAAGATACTCAGCAATTACATCAATTCAAACCCAGGTCTGGCTCCAAATCCAAGTTCAATAGCACAATAGTGCCTTCTAATCACTTTTCTTTTTTTGTAATTGAATCCTTATTTCCCCCCAACCATATTTTATTCAGTATCCTAATTTCTCTGGTGGTTGCAAAATGGTTTCTCCTTTGTTTAATTTGGAGTTTGCCACCCTGCCACTGTTCTCCTCATTGGTCAGAGAATTGTAAATCTATTGAACCAGGTATGACAATGGCTGTTTGGTGCTTCCTTGAATGACACAGAAATCTTAGGTTTTCTTTTGTGACCATTGTTTGAAGGTGAGGCAGCCGGGGAGTGAGAGGTCATAGCCTACCTGCAGATTTCTTAAACTCAACTGTTGAGATATCATAAAATGAAGATGCATACTTGAGCCAAGATGCCTGTGTTCAAACCACTTTCTTGCTCTGTGATTTTAGACAAACTGTTTCTTGTCTACATGCCTTGATTTCTTCATCTATAAGCCTACCCTTAACACCTATGCAATCTGAGTAAAGAGTATAAATGAAGGCCCACACACCATATGTCTGTTTAAAGGCTATAAAACCAAGGTGGCAGGCTGTTACATCTTCTATCATACTAGGAAGATAAAGTTCATATATAGAACTCTCAGAAAACCAAGCCAGAACGTTGCAGCAACAGGACAGATGGTTAGTAGCACACACACCTTTTTCACCATACTCTGCCTTTCCAGTGAGGGATTTCGATGGACTTGCTTATACTCCCTGACTCACGAGCCTCAGTTCCTTTGTGACTCATACAAGAAGACACTCTATAGTCCTTCTTTATCATGCCTCTGGCTCTAGTTGGGCATAGTCCATAGATTCTTGGTCCATGATGAGGGGCATGACTGAAGAAAGGCCACAGCAGGTCAGGGTTCTTTTTAATCATGTCCTAATAGTGGTACTATTTATCAGTACATTGGCAATAATAGTGGAATATTCATTACAGCAAGAATATGTTAATAAGTAAACAAGGTCCAACAAATGATAAGAACCATCTATATAAGTAAAATTTGTTGCTATTATTTATCATTAACTTCACTGTCAGTGATTAAAAATAAAGAATGTGATTGGCATAAGGTATAGGAGCAAATACCAATTTGAAAAGAAATAAGATAGAATATAGATTTGACCTAATTCTGTTTTCAACATAACTTAAAAAAATCAAAAAGGAGATGCCATATGAGGAGAGTCTAATGTGACAGAACAGGTAATATGTACTACGGCAGCTGAGAATCTGTAGCTATGTTAACCTCAGAGTGTCAATGAATGGATGACAAGCAATTGAGATGCAAATCATAGCTTTCCAACCAAGCAACTACATCTCTCATGCTGTGAGCATCTCCACTGGTATTCCTAATGAAGGCAGCCCATCCCTTGATCCTTTCTCTCCTTCCAATTCTTTTAGAGCATGTCTAGATTAAAGCAGTAACCTTTTGGAGTTGTACATAGAACAAGGGACCAGAGAAATAAGCAAACAATAGAACAAACAGCAAAAACAAAACAGTGCTGATAAACCAATATTTTTTGGAGTTTAATAACAGTGGCACTAATAACTGCCATTTTTCAAGCATTTTATATACTTACCCATTAATACCACCATTATTTCATTTCACAGATGAGGAAACTGTGGCTTATGAAATTTAATGATTCCTTTAAGACTTGTCGGTAACAGAATGGGAATTTTAATTCAATACTATCTGGTACCTAAGCTAAACTTTTGAACCCTGAAATGGTCTCTTAATGCACAATGAATTTGGAAGACATTCTATTGTATGAACAACATGGTGCCTGATGACTGCCACCCACTATAGTTATTTTGTGCCTCTCCACATCTGTTTCCCTTTCACTTGTCCTTTCATGAATGTTCTCATCACAGCCCCCAGGTTAAGTTGTTCTACTAATCTTTCATACCAGGGGCACTTTCATAAACATCAAAGATTCCCACTGAGAAGGATTTTTTAAAAATCCAGACTAGAAACCAGATTGCAGACTCTATACATTCTATAGGGTTTCTTCACCACAACTCTGGCAAGTAAAGTTGGTTATTTTATTTCATTTATTGAAAGTGATGGCCAGAATCAACTCCTGGACCTATCACTGTTCCCACAGACCCCTTTCTCCTCTGCAGAGCTGTATCCTCTTTCATCCCAAGTCTGCAGTGTCCCTGCCACCTGGCTGCACACAGAAAAGGAACAGATTCTAGAACATCACTTCCCAAGGTGAAGTATATCCATTTCAGTATCTAAATGAGGAAATTGCTGGTGCAGAAAATCACTAAACAAAAAAGCATCTCCTTCAAATGTCCTCATGAAGGGACACATTCCCTGGCAATGGAATCAGGAAGCGAGCAACCATTGCAAAGGGGCACCAACACAAGGAAACGGTGCTCTTTTCCAAGTTCTGTGCCAGTCTCCCAGATTGATTAGCCATTGGGTGGTATGCTGTGCCAGCAAGGAGGCACTGGCAGCAGGACAAACAGCCTGGGATTTATTGCAGGGTCTCAGACATGGTACCAAGAAAAGTTTTGCAGTTAACAACCATAACCTCTAAGGTTCAAAACTCAATGCTTAACCAGGCCAAAGTCACCTTACCTCCTTCATAAGCACATCCCAGTCTGCTCTGGCAGGATCTCCCAGACCTGGCTTTTCTAAATTCAGAGCTCAGTGTCCCAGAGGGAAACTGTGTTACAATGGCAAGAATATTCTGACTTGATGTAATACATGCTGTCAATTCCTAACTTTTGCTTCCTATTATTTTTATAAACCCTACTAAGTTTGTTTCCCCACTGACATAAGGGAACAATAAATTTTTGTCTCAGTGTTGTTTTAAGAACCAAATGGAATATAATACATTACAATTCTTTATAAAACTAATAACATTATCAAAGTCTTTGCTGGCATCCTCTAGTTAACTTTTGTTTTATCAGTCTTTTCCATTTTAAATTAACTTTTCCCTTTAGAAAGGAAAGCAATTACCAAGAACTGTGGTGAGTCCAGAAGTCTGAGCCCCAAATCTCCTTTCTTTACCTTAATCCTCTAGCAGTATTTTATCATATAGCTGTTGCCACCAATCCTCTCTTAAATGGTAGAGATCCCCACATGCAGGGGTTGTGTTAGTGACAAGGAGATATGGGTAGGATTTGTTAAAGTAGGACGGGAAGCTCCTTCCACACCTAGCTTCTGTGATCAAAATTATACCTTTTCTTGGCTGCTGTCAGGGAGCAGAGCTGTCACATGCCCACCATTTACTCCAGATGCCTTTTAGGACTGCTGGCAGCGTGATTACCCACCGACAAGCAAGTCTGAATATTGAGGCTGGTGAGTGATTGGCATTCTTAAATATGGTAAACACGAAGACTTTTCATCCAGAAGACGCTGATTTCCCTTCTGGCAATGATGAGGGATGGGCCATGTCAAAACCAAATGAGAATCTACAGTTCTGTGAAAAGACATACGCCTTAGAAAGGGAAACGGAACTGAGCCTGACTTAATCAGGCTCCTCCTAAGTCTGCCTTCTCTCCGTTTTCCCTCTTCCTCTGGCTTTTCTTTTAAAGACTGCCCTTAACTTTTTCCTCTTCTCTCTTATCTCACATTCAATAATGGAAGATACAACATACAATCAACACATAACCCACTCTCTGGCTTACATTTAATGTGTCTCCTGAGGACTTGTGCCATTCAAGTCAGTTCAAGTCACTGATGTAGTTGAGTGACCCTGAAAAGCTTATTTTGCCATTCTCTGATCTGCAGTTGTCAATGCCGTAGGCTCCCCTGCTCAATCCTCATGCATCTATTCCCACACCACATCAGGAGAAAATTGAAGAAATATCAAATTAAAAATTGATTGTACTGAGTATGGAACTACAATCTTGTGTCCTCCACATAAACAGGAAATAGTTGATCAAATCTAATTAACTTTGAGCTCAATAAAAGCAATAGAGCTACACAGGCAAGGGCAATGACTTTGAAGAGAAAAAGAAAAAATAATGAATTCAATAAACCTCTTTGTTATTTGTTTGTTTGTTTTCAAGTTTGCAGATTTTGCAAACACTAAGCACATTTTATGCCAGGCACTTCCCCCCCTATTTAAATTCTTTGACATTTATTATATAATAAGCTGGCTCAACAAGTTACTTTGTCAAATATTATTTCTAAAAAATTTGGAAGGGCCTAAGACATGATCAAATCCAATCTCCTTGTTTCACAGGTAAATAAATTCAGATCTAAAGAAACTGGATGAAATGTAGAGGCTCAGACAGTCCTTGGCAGAGATGAGCCTAGAAATCATGTCTATGAGCCCACCATACTAAGCCCAGGTAAATCTCATGTAAATAAACCACACATTTTGGTGGGAAGCAGAATGTTACTTTTTTGTTTGTTTGTTTTTTCAAAGAGAGAACAGAATAAAGATCTCTTGACAGAAAATTGCTCAAATGTAGTATTCTTAAATTCCTGTATAGCACTGCAACATGGCAAATACCCCTGTCCCAGAAGACTTGTGCTATTATCAAAAGGACAAATGGGTGGCTCCTTAATTAAAACAACACTGGAAGAAAGAAACTTGGGGAAGTGTGACCACAAATGCCCTTGTGTTGCAAGCTCATATTTTCCATGTATCTCATATGGAAAACAGTCTTTCAGGAAAGGCCAGCTGAGCTCAAGTGGTAACCTAAGAGCCTGCATAAAATTCACAGCTTGCAATCCACAATTGAGCCCTTGAATTTTAAAATGTGTGGTGTGACAATGACATTAAGCAAGTTTGTTTGTTTCCTTCATTCATAAAAGCTTAATAAAGCCATAGTACAGAATTCATTATCAAATCTTGGCTGGAGTCTTTGATCTGAGCTCTGATGACCTAAGAGTTGAACTACCATCAAGTGCCCAAACCGTTGGTGAGTTGAGCTGAATGACAAATCACAGAGCTTGCAGCATTGACAAAACAGTAATAGCTACACATGCGTGCGTGCACACACACACACCGTGTGTGTGTGTGTGTGTGTGTGTGTGTGTGTGTGTGCAAGTCCACTCCACCCTCTTTAATAATAAGAATCTTTTACCCTCTGAAGAGCTGCCGAAATCTGAACTACTACTGTAGCCCTGTTAACAGCCAACTCTGTGACAAGGGCCTACTCAAAAGAGAGGAAAGTCAATAAAAGTAAAGTGTAAGTGTACTGTTAATGACAGGTTCTTGCTGGCGCTTTCCCCCAAATTATACCATTCCTATTCAAATACCATCTCAAGAGTCTCAGACAGTGTCAAGTGCAATCATTGTTATTGCAGTTGCCAAGGTAATCAATTGAAATCATAATGAAGGGAACAGAAGGAAATCAATAGAGTCTGAAATTACAAATAAAGAGAAGCTATCGTTTAAGAGCATTTGGCTGAAATCTTCCATATTAATGGAGTCAGAAATGGCTGTGTCATTCAGAAGCAGTGTGGTGCATAATTCAGCTGAGTGCATTAGAACACCTAAAAGCGATTGCAACAATTAGAGCTGCCTACCAAGAATCTGTCCACCTTGGAAGGCACATTGCTGAGTGGTTTATTATAGTTCCAGCATGTTTTCATATCTTAAATTTTTCAATCATCTCCCCGAGCACCCTCAGGCAGGAGGCAGGATAGTTGGCTCGAAGACATCGAAAGCAGGTTATTAATACGGTTTGATTCTGAGATTGGGAGGCAAAAGGAGCCCATCATACTTTTTACTTTGGATATATTTTCTTTTTTGAAAACTATTTGTGTGTAATGATGCAGATAGTAGGGAAAGCAAGGGATAAGTGTGAAACTACATTCTAGAAAAGTTGATTATTGCCCATTCTGTAATCACAAGAACTAAGACATCCATTGGACTTCATTAGAGAGGCATAAAACCTTTCAATTTCAATATTATTTCTAAGGGTGAAATGAATATTCCATAATTGCATAATACTCATGTCCAGATAAACTCCCTAGGGGGAGACCAGGAACCAAATGACAACAAAAGCTATCTAATTCTTTATTTGGAAGTGGTCCATAAAAGGAAATAAGGAATTATGAAAAAAATTATGTAGACTTTGTTATGTCAGCTTATCCTTGGGATCTAAGAATGACAGGTTTATGGATTTCATCAGAAATATGTTTATTATATTATTCAATATTCTATGACAGTCTTCCATATAATACTTCACTGCTTTGCAGGTCTCAACTGACAGGGTATTGGTGTAAGAAACCCTGAACTTTTTCTCTTCATCTACAGATGGCAGGAATACCCAAATAACTTATATGAACTTGGCATAGGTATTATAAGAATGTTGACACTACATACATATAATTTATACACATTTAGCTATACACATTCGGTCAAAAATAGGAAAGAAATAGAGAATATAACAATTAATCCGGTGTGAGTTCTGCTTTCTATTTCATTCTGTGATCCTCTGCCCAAGAATGGGCACAAGACTAGAGGCTAAGGGGTACTTCACCCTCACCAGCCTTAGTTCCCAAGTATGTCTCAGAGTGTGAGCACTGTAATTATAGTGTTTAAAGATATAAATATCTTATTTTTTATAATTTAATAAGAATTTATTAACAATTTAATAATAAATTATTTTCTTACTTTAAAAAAATAATTTAAAAATCTTTTCTGCAACATGAACTCTACATGTATATGGACACTATCATTCAGTGCTCAACCAAAGAATTATCAATCAACAACACACTGAAAGCTCAACCTAAAGTCATATGGAACTCAAAGAGAGAAATTGTGTTTTTATCTACCATGGCACCTTCCTATAATACTTTCAAAGTATGGAAGTGTTGGTTGTTTTTAGGACTCACATTTCATCTGAGTTAAACTTTTTCCATATATGAATTTCCTGCCAGGTCTTTGCATTCATTTAATTCATGACCAAAAAAAAAAAAAAAAAAAAAAAATCATGTTTTCCAGAGCCTACAGGTGACTAGTGTTGGTATCTTGTGGGAGCTTATTAGAAATATCAAATCTTGGGGCTGGGGTTGTGGCTCAGCGGTAGAGTGCTTGCCTAGTACGTGTGCAACCTGGGTTTGTCCTCAGCACCATATACAAATAAAGGCATTGTGTACAACTAAAACAAATAAATAAATATTTTTTTAAAAAAGAAATATAGAGTCTTAAGACCCATCCCACCATATCTAGTATATCATAATTTGGATTTTAATAAAATCCTCAGCTGGATTACATGTATGGTATTGCTTGAGATGCAACATGCTACAAGTTTCATGAGAAGAAATGTATGCTGCAATAGACTTTCTTAGAAACTTATCTATGTATAAATTCAGGAGAAAGTAAGGAAAAAAGAGCAAAAGCACATGCACATTTGTGCAGGCGTAAAAGTTGAGTGTATACTATTGCCACATGTATTATCATATTATAATCATCACATTAGAGTTGACATGATGACTATAAGTGATCATAAATAGATTCATGATGTATTCTTAGTTTACAATATTGAATAACCTCCCCTTCCATCTTTAGACCAGAAAAATGCATGTGAGCAAATAATTAAAAGGTAACATGATAACTGCTGTAATAGAGATGTAAATTAAGGGCTAGGAAAGCTCTGAAAGAAGAACTATTTATGCTACCACAAGAGATTGAAGAAAAGCATTCTTGAGCAGATAGTAGTTGCATTGAATATTGTAAAGAAGGGCATTCTAGACCACAAGAACACAAGAGGTATTGAAAGCCTTCATCAATTTTAGAATTGTCAAGAGGCTGAGAGAGAGTGCCTAGAGTTTGTGGTGCATGTGGTTTGTGATCTCTTTAGGTTAGGAGAAGAAAAAGGGGTAGGAGTGGGCAAAAGGAGATGATATTGGAAAGATGGAGTGGAGTGGCAAGGACTGGACTATAGAGCTGAGGCATCACTATTAAAGGCCAAGATTCAAACTTACAGATGATGTGATGTGGTCAGGGCTTTCAGTTTTATTAAAACCACTTACATGAAATTGTACTTACATATTAAGACAGCATCACTGAAAATCAATGTCTGATCCACCCAACAAAATTGAAAACCTAATTTTCAGGATACGAAATACATTGCAATGTTGTCATTTTATGCAAAAGAATATTTAATGAGTAATATGTAACACTCAAATGTATATCTTAACTTTCCTATGTTTGGGGTGGCTGATTCCTTTGATTTCAAAAATATAAGTTGTTATGGTTTGGATATGAGGTGTCCTCTAAAATGCTCAAGTGTGAAACAATGCAAGAATTTTCAGAGATGAAATGATTAGGTTTTGAGATGTGTAACCTAATCAGTGGATTAATCCACTGATGTGGGTTAACTGAGTGGTAACTGTAGGCAGGTAGTGTATGGCAAGGGGATGTAAGTCACTGGGGGTGTGCCTTTTCATTTATAGTTTGTCTGATGCGGTGGAGCTCTCCATATTTCCTAAGGCTGTCATGTCCTGAGCAGGTGTCCTCTGCCATGATCTTTGGCCATAATATTCTGCCTCATTTTGGGCCCAGAGCTAGAGTTGGCCAACCATGAACTAAACATCTTAAACTGTGAGACAAAATCAACATTTTCTTCTCTAATTGTTTTTAATCAGGTATTTTGGTTACAGTGGTGCAAAAGCTGACTAAAACACTAGTATTCTTAGCTTTCAAGTTCTAGTTCTATTCTAGTATATTCAAATATCCCAACATAACCTGTATATTATGTGGAGGATTTTTGCCTTCATGTATTCTCATGCTGAGCTCTTGTACCCTTGTTTCTTATTCGGGTGCTCTGTCATGAGAATCTACATGAGAAACTCAGTTTGTTCACAATCTCTCACAAAAAGAAGCTGCTCAAAGCATCCCTAAATATATACAGGCTGTCTACTATACTGGTTTTCACTATCCACAAATCTTCCCCTTCATCACCATGTCCCTTCCAAGAGCCTGAAGGAAGGGATAAGTGCTTCCCCCTCTATTACAGAAGACAGATCTCCCTCTGGAGCTCACCTTCTATTCTAATCACTTACTACAGCATTAAAAAAAAAAAAAAAAAACTAGGAGCTATTCTCTCCCT
This sequence comes from Tamias sibiricus, assembly GCA_025594165.1. Taxonomy (NCBI): domain Eukaryota; kingdom Metazoa; phylum Chordata; class Mammalia; order Rodentia; family Sciuridae; genus Tamias; species Tamias sibiricus. The sequence continues at coordinate 157,155,924 of CM046657.1, read as the reverse complement.
TCAAGGAAATGTGACATTATTAAGAGAAAAATTATTTACTTTGTTATACAACATATACTATTCAGGCATTATATATACATATATATGTATGTCTATACATATATGTATACACATATATGTACATTATATACAAGTATATGTGTATATATACACACACACATATGTACATTATATACAAGTATATGGTGTGTGTTATGGTTTGGATGTGAGGTGTCCTCCAAAAGCTCACATGTGAGACAATGCAAAAAAGTTCAGTAAATTAATTAAGTCAGTGAATTAATCTCCGGATTGGATTAATTGAGTGGTAACTGAAGGCAGGTGGGGTGTGGCTGGAGAAGGTGGGCATTGGGGTTGTAGCTTTGGGGTATATATTTTGTATATAGCCAGTGGAGTCTCTCTGTCTCTGCTTCCTGATCATCACGTGAGCTGTTTTCCTCTGCCACACTGTTCTGCCATGTTGTTCTCCCTCACCTCCAGCTCCAAGGAATGGAACCTGCTTTCTGTGGACTGAGACCTCTGAAGCTGTGAGCCCTTAAATAAACATTTCCTCTTCTACAATTGTTCTGGTCAGGTCTTTTTAGTGACAGCAGAGAAAAAGCTGACTTATACAGTGTGTGTGTCTACATATACATATTTTGTGTAGACAGAAGGCTGGGAGGATTTGTAAAACAGTATCAACCTTGGTTATATCTGGGAAATTTTGCCTTCTTATTTTACTCTATATGTATTTGTTATATACAGAAATGTATAATTTTAAAATTGTTAGTAAAAGGGAGTATGTCTAGTAGCTAATTTTATTTGCTAGAGAAGTTTCAGTTGAATAGTGAACAAAAGCAGATATCCAAGGGCTTACTGACTCAACAGGCACTGATAAATTAGAAACCACTGTTTGTAGAAGTTGGGCTTTTCAAGGAAGGCACAATTGGAATAACATATCTAGAATAGTGTTTACTAAAACAATTCCAGAGTTGTGGCTTAGGAAAATGCTTATTGTAAATAACATCATAAAGAAATTTTTGATTATGTTTAATTTAGCCTTTCCAACTATATTTGACCATATATTCACACATGGAATTACTGGTATTCCATGGGCCACATTTTAAGAAATGTTGCTACAAGAAACATGGAGTTGGTGAAGGTAACATTTAGAAGATCTGAGAATTCTTTTCAGCTTAGGAGAAGGAGAAATGGAGAAGAAGAAATGGAAGATATCAGACAAAATAATATAATTTGACAGTGTTCTAGAGAAAGGATAAATTGATGAAACCTAAGACCAGCCTATTGAAAAATATGATTTTTCTAAACCAGTGAAATCATGATCACTTGGTGAAATTTTACTTTAAGAAGGTTCCCCAGAGACATGTTTGAACATTAGCTTATAAGAACATTACTCCAAAAAGAAATGAGATCAGAAGCTTAAAAATTGTGGAAAATATTTGAAATAGCTGCTGTGTGAATGTGATAGGCATTGACAAGGAATCATTTGGTACTGATTCTAATCAGTATTTAAGTTTGGTTGTTAAATTTAAGTTTCTCCAATGAAGGTCAGAACCCAAAGTAAAGAGACAGAATTATGGTGGTGACCCAGGATTGCAGATTGGCAGAAGAACATGACTAAAGAGCAAGGCAGCAAAAAGTTCCAAAGTGATTGAGATGATAGCATCCAAGCAGCTAAGTCAGTGTTCATTAGAGGATGCAGTAAAGCCAGAAGGAGGCTGATCCTGGGGGCATCAGAACAAACCTTAAGAGGTGAGCAGTTGGGCACAGTGACTGAGAAGATTGTTTGGGTTTTGAGCCTGGGATGTTGTACAAAAAGGTACAGTAGATTTCAGCAATGATTTAATTCAACTGAAGTGGAAAGGAAATTCAGATCTCAGAAACTGAAAGTCACTAAAAGAGCTGAAGAATTTGGAAGTTAGAGATCTAATTTGCTCACCAACCTGGAAATTGAAGTAGACAAAAATAAGACAGGCCATGGGGTGAGAGGGGGAAAGGCTGTTGGTTAGATGATTAATCCAGCCAAATCCCTACTAAATATTGAAATAGACAAAAACTAATTCACTTCTTTGCTTTCTATACCTTTTACAAGGATGAGTTCAAGAAAAGGAGAGAAGATGAGGAACAATGAGAACAGGAAATGGAAGAAAGTTGATGGGAAAAATCCAAAGGAAAGGGTTCTTCCTTCTGTCTGAAGAAATGTAACAAAGAGTTCTGTGTTGTAACATGCCAGTCCAACTATTTATATATTTTCAAGAATTTATATGTGGCCTTAAACAGCTAATAGTAAGATGCTTAGGTTATGCCACTTGGGCTTTTGGGGGATATGTGTACAAGTAGGATTATAGGGACAAAAACAGGTTTCATTTTTAGGAGAAGTAGAGAATACACAAGTAAAAGTTTCAGTGCAGAGAAGAGTTTGGCTACAACAAAAGGAAGATAGCCAAAGGAGGACCTTAGGACTATGCAAGATATTGCTATTGCTACCAAGTTTCTATTACTACTAGAACATTACTATTTGCATCTTCAAGAATTTGAGTGTGTATCCCTTACCATGCCCATAATAACTCTGTTAGATTGGTACCATTAACATAGCCATTTGCAGATGAGGAAACTGACGTAGAAAGATGGTTAAATAATTTGTCTGAGGCTGCAGCTAGGAGGAGGAATAGCCAGGATTAGGATATATGTAGCTAACTCTAGAATCCATGCTTTTAACCATTTCACTATCTATGTAACCTAAATCTATATTACCATGCAGTAGCCATTTTCATCAGCAGCATTATCTGTATCATCATTAATAACTTTTACAAATGATGTGTAATTTATGAAGTACTACCTTCATGTGATAAGAAGTTTCTTAGACCTTAAATCAACATTAATGGTTTCAACATCCAATTCTTGGTTGCTTGTGTTCTTGCTATTACTCAAAGTGTGCTGTGGACCAGCAATGTCAGTGTCACTTGGGAGCTAGTTACTGAATAAAAATCTGAATTTTAACAAGCTCCCTACAAGGGTCGACATTAATGTTGGAGAAGTTCTGATCTACACTATGCAGTATTGCAGTGTATTCCCAGGTAGGGCTATTTCTGAGAAAAAGTGAAGTAAGAGTTTTTACTGTCAGAGTCTTCGCATTTTCACCTCTGACAACTCTACTTTCTTCTCCTGGGAACCCATATCATTTTTAAAGCTTCTTGAAGCAAATACCAAGAAACTGTAAGTGTAACAGACTTCATCTATGAGGAAATGAATGATCTCAAGCAGAAGAAAAACAACAAATCTGAGTTGAAGCCTTTTTGATTGTCATCACATCCATGCTGTCACAGATTTAAGTTCCTTCCATGAACTTTAACCCCAGGCTGCTTCTCCTTGGTCATAAGGCAGCTTAGCAATTCCATGCTTTATCTCCCTTCATGGAGCCATTGGGAAAAAGAAGGGAATATAATCTTCTTTGTTTCTGCTTTTTAGGTGAGGGGAGATATTCATTAGGATGCCCCCAGGAGATTGCTCATCATATCTTACTTGCCAGAAATGGCCCATTTGTTATTTAATAAATAAATTAGTAGGCAGGGGAAGGATTGTTTGGACCATTCTGTGCTAATTTTGGAGGTACATTGGACACTAGGGAATCAATCGATGTGATCACTTCAGAATCCTTGGCACCCATGCTGTTACTGCTGCTAGATTACTGTCCAGATCTGTACCTTGGTGTCCTGGCTTTCTGCCCTCTTCCACTATCTACTCTCAGGCTGCTGTCAAGTTACCCATATAAACCAATTTTTACAGTTATAATGACCAGACTGATTTTGCCAGCAAAATCCAGACAAAGAGCTAATCCAATTTCAGGTGAGTCCCAGTTATTTAGACATGATATTCTTTAAATGGAAAAACTGAGTTTATTAGGTAACCATAGATAGATAGGCAGATAGACAAAAAAAAAAAAAAAAAAGTAAACCAAAGATGACTTCATTTCCTTGAAGAAACATGGAGTGCCAAGAACTGAGGAGCAAGAGATATGGCTGTCAGTCTGGAGAGGGATGGTACTCTGCTGATGTGCATGATTGAGTTTACCTATCTCAGTTTCAATCCCTTCATTTGAAAAGTGAGCACACTTTGGCTGTGTTCACCATGCCATGAGGAGCATCAGTGATAATGCATAGAAAGAAATGCTAGGAAGCAGATGTAGACGGTTATTGTTATTATTCCTCTGGATCTCCTCTTCAACTCCAGGACAGAAGAATAATGCCTTGCTATAGATGGTGAACATGTCATTGTTGAATAAATAATTGTGTTGATGCATTTTCAAGGAGAAATATTTTTATTTACTCTCACAAACACATTTATAGTCATTATCATGCAAAGGAGCCAGGTGTCCATGACTTATCCAAAGTTCCACAAATCACTAGTCCATTTATGAAAATTTACCTCTACTCTGGTCATAGATGAAGGAAGATAGATTTACATTATTTTGAATAAGGTGAAATACATACATAATGCATAAAAAAGATAGAGACATGTTTTTCATTTATTTTTGGCAAAATAATATACATTTTTTGGATTATAAAAAGCCATACTCTATACAAAAGCAAGATAGGGAAAAATATAAAGCACACGTTTAAATATCATATAAGAAATCAGCTGTGACTACTAACAAAATTCTGGCACTTTTAAGATTATTGGTTTAGGACATATATTAATATATATTCTAATTTACCTGTACATACACATACATATATACACACAGTTGTATAATTACAATAGAATAATATTATATATCAAAGTGCTTTTTTAACATATATACGTATATACTCAAATACACACACACACACACACACACACACACATACACACACACACTCAAATAAGTAAATACTGATCCATAGCATCATGTGGCCTGGTAGTTCTTTTTGTGAATATAGGATGATTGATTTTGCCAAGCTCTCTACATGGAATATTATGTTTTCTTACATTCTTTCCCCTTTCCTCTTCTCTTGGAAAGGCAGGACTTATGGTAGTTTTAAGAAATGTGTTTTGGAAAAGGAAATGAGCTTCTAAAATTCTGATTCTTCCCACCTGAATGACAATGTGTGTTGCTGCAGAGATCTGTTGTTTAGGAGCCAAAGAGATGAGCGGCATCTGACCAAATAACATCTGTGTGATGGCAATGAAGCAGCAGCCATTATCTGGAGTGCTATTGTGGCTCTGAAGAGCAGTAGAGAAACAAACACACACAATGCAGTGGGCCATCAGCCCATCAGGCAAAGCATGCTTATTAGAGGACTACAGAAATTAAGTCATTTCAGAAGGAAAAAATTTTAAAAAAACTATTTTCCCTGTTTTTGGCACCTTCTTTTTAAACAAAAAACCCATTGCAAATAATTTTTAGATGCTACAGAGCAGGAGACTGAATGCAGAGTTCCTAGCCTATTTAGTTCTTTTTGTCCCTGAACTTGGATGGTGAGTTACCAGTTTCAGAGTTTGCAAGAAGTTTGCCTGTATAATTCAATGTCTGTAGCCCTCTCAATTGTTTCCAGAACAAGAAGTTTCATCTTTCATCAATAAAGGTTGAAGGAAGTTACATAAGTACTGTTCCTGCTCTTGACCCACCAGCCTTCAAAGATCTGATTTGCATATTGTCATATCTTGGGTCTTTTTCTGCCTTTTTCTACCCTAATCATATTCTCTGACTTCTTCCCTACTTCCCTTACTAGACTATGTCCAATATCCCGAACTCTTTGCTCTCTGCCTATGAACGCTTTCCTTTAAAAAGCACCCTATTAATTCAAACACACCGTATCATTTAGCTATCACTTTTCTATGCCCCAAAACTCAATGGCTTCAATTAAAAATAACTTATTCTGTATTTGAGAATCAACTGCTTCAGAGGCATTAGGGTGCAGTTTGGTTTGAAGTCTGCTGCATATTTCTCTCATTTTCTTTGGACCAGCAGACGTTCAAGTGTGTTCTCAAGATGAACAGCAAGAACACAGCAGGACAAGAGAGAATAGCCAACGCTTTTTTTTTTTTTTTGGTCTCAGACTGGAACTGGCATCCTGTCATTTCTTACTCATTCCATTGGCCAAAGGAAGTCTCATCATCAAACTTGACCTCAAAAGCGAAGAGAGACACCCTATGTCTAGTGGGAAGAACTCCAAGGTCATGTGGCAAAAAGCAAGGAGGTCTAGTTCTAATACAGGAAAATCATGAATAATAGAGGAACAGCTGGGCGCGGTGGCGCACGCCTGTAATCCCAGCACTTGGGAGGCTGAGGCAGGAGGATCATGAGTTCAAAGCCAGCCTCAGCAATGGCAAGACACTTAGCAACTCAGTGAGACCCTGTATCTAATAAAATACAAAAAAGGGCTGGGGATGTGGCCTAGTGGTCTAGTGCCTCTGAGTTTAATCCCTGGTACAAAAAGAATAGAGGAACAATGATCTAATCTACCACACATCCTGAGGCTACTGACAGATTGTTGGACCTTCCTGGGGAATTCATTTTTAACAAAAGTAGCTAGCTTTAAGCCAAATTCTATTCAAATTCTAAATATGCAGCAGTATACTCAAAATGAGAACACTCCCTCAATCCTTTAACATACAATACAGACAACTCTTTATCTACTTGTAAAATAGAAATCAAATGATAGAGATTCCACAGATGGATAAAAGGGAATAGAATGCATTCTCAGAAATAAAGGAGCTTGGGATTATTAATGGTGATTTAGGTTTAAATCCCATTACTGCTAACAGCATGAAAACATTCCTAAGCCTTAGTGCCCTTACCTGTAAAGTGAGGAATTGGTAATTACCTTTTACAATTGCTAAGAGGACAAAATAAGATATGATATATAAATTGCCTTGATTTTAATGACATGCTCAGCACATAGTAGGCACATTGATAATTTCTCTTTTATACTTCATGTTTAAGAATTGCCATGTTTTCTGCACTGTGAAGGTGAAGTAAACTACATGTATTAAATAATTCATCCAGAAGCACAGAGCAGCTTTTTATTTACTTAGCGTATTTTCTGACAGCTCTGATGTCCCTTGCATTGAAGCTCTAACCATGCCCTCTGTAAACATGCTGCTTGTAGATGGCCTTAGGTGCATGCTAGATCTTGGGGACTACAGAGAATGGGTTAAAGGGGCAGAGACACTTTATTTTAATCCTTGTTGACTAAGCTGTGGATCATTCTGTGCAGTGTTTTCTTCTTCATTTCCAAAGCTGCTACCCGTGGACAAATACTTAAAGTTATTTCCTCCTCTAATCAGTAACTCTCCACCCATTGTTTTCACTTTCATTGAATCCTCATGAATTATTCTGCCTTAATCTATTCTTTATTCTGGATAATGCAGTACAACTCTTATGGATCTAATAAGAGGCTCCTAGTGAATTGCCCACTGGAATTCTAACATGGATAGGAACTCAACAAAATCCTTTTGAATCTGGAAAACATTTGAAATGCCTGATTGGAATAATAAAAGCAATAACCTAAGTATGTGTTTTAGTCCCCTTTTTCATTACTGTGACCAAAAGACCTGACAAGAACTACATAGAGGAGGAAAAAATTATTTTGGCTCATGTTTTCAGAGGTCTTAGTCCATGATAGCTGACTCCACAGCTTTGATCCCAAAATGAGGTAGAACATCATGGTATAAGGGTGTAGTGGAGAAAAGCAGCTTAAGACACAGCAACAAGAAACAGAGAGAGAGAGCTGTGTTCACCAGGCACAAAAAAATATAAACCCCAAAGGCACGCCCAGTGACCTACCTCCTCAAGCCACACTCTGCTTATCTACGGTTAACCCCCAGTTAATCCATCAGTGAATTAATGCACCAGATTATGTTAAGTCTCTCATAACCTGATCATTTCACTTCTGAACTTTCTTGCATTGCCTCACACATGAGCTTTTGGGAGACACCTCATATCCAAACTATAATAGGATGTATGATATCTGTTACTACAGAAATCTGTGTATTACCTCATTTTCAATAGTGCTTCAGCTAGTGTTGTAAATCATGCCTTCAGATTGGGCAAATGAACTCAGAGAAGTAGACAACTTTTACAATGTCACATGGCAAAAGTGTGGATGAATGGGGACTTGAATGCAGATCTTCCCACTCTAAATCCAATATCTTCCTCCTTTCTCAGCCACTACTTTTAAGCAGACAAGTTGATGATTCAGTTTTGATAGATCACAGAACTACAGACTGGCATAGCATGATTCATGCTTCACTAACACCCATTTAGGAAGAATCAGCTCTTTTTACAAAGCAACATGTTTTTTAACTTATCAGCATCACTTATTGAGCAGCTAGGGGAATGTGACACCAATGGGGAGAGACAAGCAGGACAATATGCTGAATTTGAAACAAATTGCTTTAGATAATTTTGTAGGTTTGAGGATCTGGAAAATGCGAACTATAATTTCCTGAGCAAGATCCTACTTTTAAAAGACACATTTTGTGGGAAATTTGATTCTTTTGTTAGTATATATACACTTTGTATAATGAATGAAGTCCTAAAAATTGCGTGAAATTATTTCATAAGATGAATTTTGTATTTATGCACTGTGACTACTTACTCCTCCATGAAATCAATGTATCTTAGAGCTAGTGAAAGTCCTCAGAATTTTATTCAAAGCCCCATTTTACAGATTAATACTCAGACTCAGAAAAGTTAAGGAGTTTCCCCAGACACACATAGTTAGTGGAAGACTAGAATCCAAGTGTTCTCTATTAAATCTTTTTTGTTTTTTTCATCGTGCCACTAAAACAGGAAAACCAAACAACAGAAAAACAAGAATGAACAAATAAAATCTTTATGGTAAATCATTTAGTAAAACATTCTTGTACATGTTCAATCTGAATATATCTCTCATTCTGATTCCTGATGTCGTATATTGAATTGTTTTGAAGTAGAATGTTTATACATGTGTATACAAATGCATGCATCTATATTTATTTTGGTTTCCACGGTAGCTATTTGTTTGCTTCAAATCATTAGATCTTCCACAGCATGGGCTTATTTTTGCTAATCCCCAACAGTCCCCAACACATTTATGATATTGCCATACACATACTGGGTACTTGATAAATATTTGTGGTTGCTGATGAAGCTGCCCCTGCTGATAAACTACTGTCGGAAAAGCCTGAGGTCTATATTAGAGAGAAGCTTTTCTCTTCTAAACTATCGATTGACTCTTGCATGACATTTAATAAAACCTTTCCATTACCAGTTGCATAACAGCAATTAAAACCCTCATCAAATCTATCTTAACTGCTTAGAGTCTTCCACTGGGGAGCATTTTCCTTGGCAAACATCTGCAATAAAAGGCTATTTAATCTTCATAACTGAAACAGTCAGTTATGCTAATTCATCTCTTTTATTGTCAGTTTACATTGGAGTCACACACAGCTCTGGTCTTTTGGAGAGGTACAGAAAAGAGCACAGATCCTCCAGCAAAAGCAGCTAGTAGTGAGGTCCCTGTCAGTGAACACATTTGGCTCAGGGGATCACTAATACTGTGATATTAGAAATTTGCTCTGTGCTCTCCTATTCTGAAAATAAGGCTTTCAAACACTGCAAAGAGCCATTCACATTAAAATTCTGGAACCAGGTTTTAGAGAGGGTAATAACAGCCTGTATGTGTACCATGTTTTCCTTTTAAAGACTTTAAACTTTGTTCATCTTTGTGATGAACTTTCCATCTTTGTGAAAGATGGAAAAATATTTATTTTTGGTCACATAAGCAAACATAAAGCAAGATGTAAACTGTATATGTGATATAATCTTCACTCACAGGTATTGAGACTGGTAAGGGATCACGCACTCCACAGGGGCTCTGTTCACACCTTGTTCATGCATTTGTCACTGAGTCTGCACCAGCCCCTGCTTGGGAGAGCCTAGCAGTCCTGGAATATTTTATATTAAGTTGAGCTCTTGAAAGAAAACAAGAGTTAGCCTAGTCTAATTGGTGGTTAAGTTGATGACAGATTGTGTGCAGAATCTAGGTTGTTGTGTGTATTTCCATTTCACAAAGAAGGAAACAGAGGATCAGGGGTATTTAACAAATCGCTCGAATTACTTCTTCCTTTATTTTTACTTACTTGACGAAAAATGAATATTTTCCCATCTCATATGGTTACTACTGTTGCAAACCATACATATCTTACTCCAAAATCCACAAGAAACATTTTTTTTTAAAGTTTGACCAATAAAATAACAGTATGCCTACATAGGCCTACATTTCTTTGTCTTCATTATATATTATGTATTCCCCTTCCTAACCATTCTACAAAGAGCATCTATAACTTAAAGTCAGAAAAAACATTAAACATTACTTTAACAAAAAGTGAATTTAGTTGAACAACAAATAAAGGGAACTAGCTAGCTATGAATAATCTAAACCTATAATGACAGCATTACTATTTATGAAAAAAAAATTTACAAATTATTTTTAGAAAATCATGTCATCATTAGTGAATTTTGTCATTTTTTCTTTCTATTTGTAATTAATGTATATAGTCTTTCCTCTATATGAATTTATTGTAGTTTTCAGCATGTATTTCCAGTAGTATTGTTAGTTTTTTATCATTCTTAATGGAAATGTACTTTATTTCAATATTATTACTGCATATGCTCAGCCCTTCCTCTACTTCTGGGCATTTAGGCTATTTCTAGGTTTTTGGAAAGAATGCATAGCTGATTAAAAATATCTCCATGCAACCAATGTCCTCTCCTTCTCTGTCTTCTTTTTATTCTTTTTCTTCCTCTTCCCTCCTCCTCCTTCTCTCCTTCCTCCTCTTCCTCCTCCTCCTTTTTTTTTTTTTTTTGGTACTGGGGATTGAACCCAGGGACACTTAACCACTGAGTCACATCCCAGCTATTTTTAATTTTTAATTTTGAGACAGGGTCTTGCCAAGTTGCCAAAGCTGTCTTTGAACTTATGATCCTCTTGCCTCAGCTTCCAAATCCGCTAGGACGACCAATGTATTCTTAAAGTCATTCTTTGGAATATAGTTTCAAACATGACTTTACCAATTTGAAGAGTATTTCTTTCTCTGATTCTAATTATATATTGAAACATTTCTTTCTAAAAATATTTATCAATTTAGGAATAATAAGTACAATAGTTTTCTCATCATCTACACCATCATCATTTTTATCAGTTTGCTTAATTAAATATAGAGGTATTCATGAGTCTGGGCCCCCCATTCCTCTCCTTCCTTCCTCACTTCCCTCTTCCTCCCATTCTTTGCCCTCTCATTCCTTCTGTTTCCCTTTACCTTGTCCTCCTCTTCTTCCTCCTTTCTCTTAACTTGGGGGATATTTTTTTTTTTTTTTTATCTTTACAGCCATAAAAGTTCATGATATGCCTTGGTATGGATAGGTATTCATCTCATGTGTTGGATAGGTATTCATCTCATTTCAATCTGGAAATTCATTCATGTCTTCAATTCAATTTTTTTCTTATATTATTTCTTTTTATTCCTTGCACTTTTCTGTTCTTTCTTCCTTTAATTGCTTAATATGAAAGTTGGATCTCCTAGTTTTCCCAGTTATCCATCTCTTGCTTTCTAATTCCAGTTTCTAGGAAATCCCTTTTAACTTTAGCATCTAAATCTGCTGTTGAGTTTTTTGTTTCTTTACTATATTTTTAATTTTCAGGAAATTCTTTTCATATTTTATGTAAGGCATTGGGGGGGGTGGTACTGGGGATTGAACTCAGGGGTCCTTACCACTGAGCTACATCCCTAGCTCTTTTTATTTTTTATTTTGAAACAAGGTCTTACTAAGTTGCTCAGGGGCTTGCTAAAATTGTCCCGCAGGACTTCTCTGGCCAAAGCCTCATGAGTCATTTGAATTACCGGCATGTGTCATTGCACCTAACTTATGTAAGAAATTTTTATTGAAGCATGTTCTTTTAAAATATTTTGCACTGTCTTTTATTATTTTAAACATAGTAAGAATTTATTTATTTCCTTTTTTATATTTTATTCTCCCTGGATAGTCTCTATGGTTGGTGTTTTTTTCTCTTAATTTATTTTACTTTTTTCATTCTTATTTCATATCAGAAGTTTTTCTGACATTGTCTAGTGATTGCTGACTCTCTACTTAAGATGACAGTACTAACATATTTTTTTGCACACAGATTCTTTAATTTACTGTGGTCTTAATCTAAAGCGATTGGCATTCTCCATGCCCTGCTCCATATTGGGGACTGAACCCAGGGGTGCTCTACCAGTGAGCAACATCCCCAGTACTTTTGTTATTTTGGGACAGGAGCTTGATAAGTTGCCCAGGCTAGCCTGGGACTTGTGATCCTCCTGCTTCAGCCTATAGTTTCTGAGATTTCAGTTGTATGCCACTGCTCCCACTGGCTATGCATTTTGTGATTAAATAATTTCTTAGGCTTATATTCTGAGTCTTTTCTTTTGGGCCAGTCAGATCTCCAGACCTGATAACTCCAATGTACATCCTGGAGAGTCACTGGTAATTCAGTGAGCAAAATGGTTCATCACTTATGTATTAGTATTTATTCTGCAAACATTTATGTAATCTCCCTGTGTTTACTACAGAACTCTATCCTCAACCTGGCAAGTCTTCTTATCCAAAGATGTCTATTTTCCTATTCCAGGGAGCAAAATTCCATCTTCTGTATGGAATAATAGTTATTTAGTCACTCAAAACTGGGGAAGAGACATACGAATTTAATTACTTTTTATTTTTATTTTTATGGTGTGGGGATAATTACTTTTGTTTTCATTTAAATTTATTTACTTATTCTAATTTGTTATACATGAAAGCAGAATGCATTTCAATTCATAGTACACATATAAAGCACAATTTTTTATTTCTCTGGTTGTACCCAAAGTATATTCGCACCATTTGTGTCTTAATATATGTACTTAGGGTAATGATGTTCATCTCATTCCACCATCTTTCCTGCTCCCATACCTCCTCCTTTCCCCTGCTTTCCCAGTAATTGCTTTTTAAATAGACTTTCGATCAATCTGTCTTTCTTAATGCCATCTCTGTCTCCCAGTTCCATAATTTTTACCAATTTCTGAGTCTTTAGAGTTTTTGTAATATAATTGGCTTGGTTTCTTTTCCTTTCTATTTGTCCTTCTATTTTGTTCCTTTTGTTAGTTTGGAGGGAGTAGACATAAATATCATTTTTCAGTCCATCATTTTAAATCTACCCAAAATTAAAGAAACCTGCCAAAACATGGGGCTGAGGTTGTAGCTCAGTGTTGGAGCGCTTGCCTAGTGTGTGAGGCACTGAGTTTGATTCTCAGCACCACATATAAATAAATAAAATAAAGGCCCATCAACAACAAATAAAAAAATATTTTTTAAAAACGTGCCAAAACTTCAGGAAATACTACATCTGAATTGTTTTAAATATTTCCCAAAATTGCCAGAAAAGCACCTTTAGAGATTTTATTCAAGTGTATATTCCCATGTTTAACCTCCATTGTGTTTACTAAATGAGAATCTTCATGGGAAATGTAAGAGAATTTGTGTTTTTTTTTAATTTTTAAAAATATTTTTTAAGATGTAGATGGACACAATACCTTTATTTTCTTTGTTTTCTTTTTATGTGGTGCTGGGGATCGAACCGAGTGCTTCATGCATGCTAGGCAAGCACTCTACCACTGAGCCACAACCACAGCCCCCATGAATTTGTGTTTTTATGATTTTTATTGGTGCATTATAATTATACATAATCGTGGACTCCTTTGTGACACATCCACCATACATGCACATAACATAATTGGATTATCTCATTCCCTTCTACCTCCCTTTTTCCCTTTAGTCCTCCCTCTTACTGATCCCTTTCCTCTACTCTACTGGTCTCCCTTGCATGTTTTTTTTTAAATAATGCATTATAATTATACATGAAAGTGGTATTATACATAATATAAAATATTTGTTGTTATAGTATATGATAATAATAGTATAATAATATATGATAATATAATATAATATAATAATTATATTGTATATAATCCCACTTTTATTTATAATGAAATAATACATATAATAATGCATATAGTACATATGTATACATATATGTTATGAAAGTGGTATATTTGTACATGGATATAGAATAATTTGGTTCATTTCATCTCCTAATGCTTCCTTTCCCTTGTCATCTCCTCCTCCCTCTCCTTCCTCTTCCTCGACTCTATTCTCCCTTCTATTTTTGTGAGATCCCTTTTTAAAAATTTTTTATTTTATTTATTATAATTTTTATATATGACAGCAGAGTGAAATTCAATTCATATTACACATATAGAGCACAATTTTTCATGTGTCTGGTTGTACAAAAAGTAGAATCACACCATTTGTGTCTTCATACATGTACTTAGGGTAATGATGTCCATCTCATTCCCCCAGCTTTCCTGCCCCCAGCCCCTCCTTTGCCCTCCCCTTTCCCCTATCTAAGGTTCATCTATTTTTTTTTTTTTTTTTTTTTTTGGTGCTGGGGATTGAACACAGGGCCTTGTGTATGAGAGGAAAACACTCTACCAACTGAGCTATATCCCCAGCCCCTGTGTGAGTCCTTTTTTGTTTCCTGTTTTCTATTTTTAGCAAGTATACATAAAAAGTGATGTCTCTGGTCAGTCAACTTGTGAAATATCATTTCAAGACATGAAATAAGTGAATATTTTCACTAATAATTCTATAATGTTAGTGTAGTCCTCTTACAAAAAAAATAAGCATTTGTACACACATACACACATACACACACACAATTACTCTCAATCAGAAACAGATTTAAAAGTTCTACATAAATATTAACAAGTTTAATGTAACAATATAATAAAAGAAAAATAAGTTATGATCAAGTTAGAAGTATTCGAAAATTGCAATGATATGTAATCATAAGGTTTTCCCATATAAATTACAACACTAAGCTTTTAATCTGTGTGATTATTTCAGTAAATGCTAAAAGCATCAAATAATAATCAACATGAATTTCAGATAGTAAACAATCAAAAAATTAAAGAAATAAAAATTAAACTCTTGACTTTAAATTTAATTAACAGAAACCAAAAGACAACCAAAAGACTCAATGAGCAAATATTAGAATTCTTTAAAGAGAAAGAAAGCAAGAAAAAGACAATGATGTCACTATTATCTCTATAATTAAATATAGTTCTGTAAGCCTTCATCAATGCAATACGATAAGAAAAAAGTAATAGAAGTATAAATATTTCAAAGAAAGAAACTAGCCAGTGAGTTTCTACTTAGAGAATCCACAAAAAATTAACTGAAAAATAATGAGAAATCATTTTTTCTGGGTATGAAACAAACATTAAAATTTCAATAGACTCCTTAAATACTTACAGTAATTAACTAGAAAATTGATGATTGAAGGATGAGCATGACAAATCAGAAACAGTACATGACAAAAGTAGCCTTTAAATTCACACAAAATGATAGATTATTCATTAAATTATCTGGAGAATATAATATTTTAATTTGGGAAAAATGTACCCAAGCAAATAGCAAAATGTGCTAAGTAATAGCTGTTATGGTTTGGATACGTGGTGTTCCTCAAAAACTCATGGGTGAGACAACACAAGAATGTTCAGAGATGAAATGATTGGGTTTTGAGAGGTGTGACAAAAATCAGTGAATTAATTTACTGATAGGAATTAATTGGATGGTAACTACAGGCAGGTAGAGTGTAGCTGGAGGAGGAAGGTCACTGGGGGCATGACTTTGGGTTTTATATTTTGCCCTGGTGATCAGAGCTCTCTGTGCTTCCTGTTGCCATTTCCTAAGCTGCTTTCATCTGCCATGCCTTTCAGCCATGATGTTCCATCTCATCTTGGGCCCAGAGGAATGGAATCAGCTATCTATGGACTAAGACCTCTGAAACTGTGAAGACCAAATAAACTTCCTCCTCTAAAATTATTTTTGTCAGGTCTTTTGGTCAACGTAGTGAAAAGCTGACTAAAACTATGAACATAAAATTCACATATAAATGACTAATAATCACATTTTTAAAATTTAAATTTCACTACTAATGAGGAAAATACAAATTAAAATAACAATCAGATATTTTTGTCCATTAGATGGACAAACATTCTTTTTTAAATTGGTAGTAACCTGTGTTGGTGAGATGGTGGGAACAACACTCTGGTATATTTTCTCATAGCACACACTTTTAAAGCCTGTTTCAAGGAATTTGATGTCTTCTACCAACAGTTAAAATAAATGAAACATTTATTTGTCCAGGTGTTCTACCTCTAAGAATTGCTCCTGAAGAAATACTTAAGAACAAAAATCTGTTTCAAAATTTTAACTGTTTTTAATAGTAAAATTATTTTCATGACAGTAATCAAAAAGAAAACTTAAAATTAATTTTTATTCATATCCTATGAACTCTATGTAATCCATTAGAAGAATGATGTTATCTATTATCATGGAAAATCTCCAAGATAGCTTAAGTGAAAAAATCAAATTACAAAGAAACTAAAATTCTAACACTTTTGTTAAACTTTAGAACAGCACTACAAGGTTCTATATGAAGTAGATAACAGAGGTTACTTCTAATAAAGGTAGGTACAAAGAGATATTTATGCATTCTGTATATTTCATATTAAGATAAATTACCCTTCATGTAACCTGAAAAATTAGAAATGTGATCTTGTTTCCTAAGCTCATTAGATGCTGTTATGAGCATTTTCTTTCCAAAAATATTAGTGCCTATAGTTGCTTTTCTTTACATAAATGAAAATGTAGCCATTATGGTTTGGATATGAGTTGTCTCCCAGAAGCTCACACATGAGACAATGCAAGAGGGTTTAGAGAAGAAATGATTGGGTTATGAGAGTTAACTCAATTGATCAGTGAATTAATTACCCGATGAGACTAATTGGGTGGAAACTGAAGGAGGGTAGGGTGTGGCTGGAAGAGGTGGGTCACTGGGGGTGTGCCTTTGGGGTGTATATATTTGGTAAGCTGAGCTTAGTCTGTCTTTGCTTCCTGGTTATCATGTGAGCTGCTTCCTTCTGCCACACTCTTCCACCATTATGTTCAACCTCTCTTCAAGCCCTGAGGAATGGAACTGGCTGCCTATGGACTGAGACCTCTGAAACTGTGAGCACCCCAAATAAACTTTTCTTCCTCTACACTTGTTCTTGTTGGGTGTTTTTGTCATGGCAGCAAAAACGCTGACTAAAACAGTAGTAAAAGGTAGCATGTGAATTCACCTTATTTCCAAATAGAATGAAATTATTCTCCCTTCAGGTCATGCCTTCCTGGATCTACTAACTTGGCCTTTTTTTTTTCTGCTGGTTCATCCTTACTCACTTTCATTGTGAAAGAATCTTACCCCAGTTTTTTTTTTTTTTTTTTTTTTTTTCCTTTGACCAGCTAAAACTTTTACTAAGCAGAGAGAATTAACTTAACATGTGACCTGTGTTCTGTTTCTCTGAGAATTTCCTGATAATTCATACTAGTGAGGAAGTTCATCTCATGACAGAGTGGAAGCAGGAGGTAGGAATCTCCTTAGACATCTTCCTGGGCCTCATTTTTCTGCACTGGCTTGGAAGAGCTGAGTCTTTTTACTTTTTATTACTTAATTTCAAATGTAAGTGTCCATTAGCTTTTCCTTTCCCTTTGATTTCTTTCTCTTTATCACTTAACCATTAGAAATGACATGCAAATAACTTCATAGAAAAAATATGGGCACTGCTTGTCACAAAACAATAAAAGAAGGGGTGGGGAGTCAAACAAAAGAGTAAAATTGTGTTAAAAATGTTTAGAAATAGGTCCAAAATAATTCAAATAGGTATTTACACTTTAAGAAATGTGCTGAATGTTTCTTTACTGTAAACCCTGCACAGCAAATCAATATCATTTACTCCACTCACTCGGAGCAAGTAGTAAATATCTTTCCCCTCACCTGTTTCCAACCATTAACATTGTTAAAAAGATGGCTAGAAACATCAATTGGGGTGATTTCTCCTCAACTGAAAATGGATCAATTAGTCTTGGTGATATCCATTGTATGAAAGTAAGAGCTGGCAAGGGCAAGAGGGAGGGAAAAAAAAATCACAGAACAAATGCAATTGCATTAGTTTTCCAAGTTCACAAAAATTAAATTGAACTCCAAGCTTTAGCAAGAAATGTTGGGAAATAGAAAAAAAATGTTCTTGTACAGTATTGCTAACTTGTTTGCTACATACACACTATAGATTACCTAAAAAATTGATTATGCTATATCAAGTTGAACAATAACCCTGAACTTGCAGCTCCAGACATTTGTCATGTTGAATCTTCTCAGCGGCAGTGGAAATTGGTGATCAATGCCATTTAAAAAGGAATAGATATTCATTATTAATAAACATGACAAAGCTGAAATGAGGTAATTAAGTAGAAATAAATTAAGTTTTACTTTATTCCAAGGGGAAAACCTGCCAGGATTGATTGCTGCATTCATTTAATTAATGTTTTAGTGCAATTCAGAAATAGTAGAGAGATTGAGGATGGGCACATGCTATGTAAAGTTCCAAAAAGGGAGTGGGAATATTTTAGGATAAAAAGGGTTGCTTCTTTGCCTAGCCTCACATTGCCTATGTTAACTGGTTAATTCTGGCAATGAGATGTTTTAGTGAATTCTACCCATTTCTGCTGTGTAACCTGGCTAAGGGAAGGTATGAAACTTAAACTTTGCCCCAGGTAATTTATTATCTAGTTAAGGCCCCTTTTCATTTGTGAATATGTTTAGTTTTCCTGAGGTAAAAGAGGACATTGTCTTGATAGTCCCTTGGCAACTTGACATCAAACAGCCATCTCCAGCTCCTTCTGACTCACCACTGCCCCACAGTGGAGAAGCTACAAATGACAATTCCCACAATCCCCTCGCTTCATTATTCAAGGTTACAGTCAGCCAACAAGAGGCACTTACAAAATAGCTGGAAGGTATTAGAAAAGGAGGATGGTATTTTAAATGAATATGTATGGAATCATAGCAGATTTCCAGCTGATTCTTGAAAGTCACCCATTTTACTTATGAATACTAATTAGCTAATGCGAATTTCCCAGACATCTAAAGATTTGCAATAGTTTTCAGGTGAACTACAGAGAATCTTGGACTTCAAGATTAAGATACCCTCTAGTATTCCCTGACCTTTATTTCCTCCTGTTCTTTCCAATGATGGATAAGACTTGTTTCTTTTATCAAAACCCTTCACAATTGGAATACATAGAGTACCTTCTATTCCCCTTGACCAACTCCTCACATGGACATAATGTCATTGTGAGGGTCATTTTGGATCATTGAAATGAATTTCTCCCCCTCCTACACTTTTGTTAGATAACTTATGCAGAACTGAGCACTCTCTTAGATACAAAGATAGAATTACAAACATTAAGATCTTTCTAAGTCTCTTGCATTGGTCACTCTAAGCAAGATGTTACACTTCTTGTTATTAATAAAGATCACAAGGTGTGACTCAACATGAGTATCCTTACTGAATATCAGAGTTACTTCTGTCTTGAGAGGTAAGCAATACTGCTAAACTCAGGAGAAAGTGAAGCCAAGGGAATAGAGAGAAAACTGAGGGTAGAGGAGGTATGTCTATCATGGATATGGGTGAGATGCTGGTAGGAGAAAGGTAAGAGAGGAGAGAACAATTAACAAGTGGGTCAAAGATGGGGAAAAGAATAGGAAGGAATTGGAGTGTCAGAGGACAATAGGGATGGAAGCATGAAATGCTTAGCAGGCACAAAATTTTATCACTAAAAATCTGTGCAGTTGACACATGTCTGTTAGAGCACTCTGACCAATGAAATTGGAAGCAGATTTTATTCAGTTAGTCAGGAAACATTTATCGAGAATCTTCTATGTTCTAGTCACTGTCTTGGATATCAAGTTCATAGGATGCACAAAATAGACAAAGAATAAAAGATTATAAGGAAGAGTTAATATAATTCCATTTGAATTGTACCAATTCAATTGAACCTACATGTTACCCCCTGTTTTATGGAAAAAATTCTAAACCCTTTCGCATCCAATTAATCAGGATACTCTCAAAGCTGTAAAGACACCCCTGCCAATCATTTCTGTTGCCCCTGTGCCAACATTAGAGTGTCTTAATTAACATTCTTGGTTACAAGCTACAGAACCAACTCAATTTAGGTTAAAAATTTTTTAAAAGGAAATAATTGGCTGCATAATAAGTTTTAAAGGTTAGGGTTCTCCTGAAGCAGATGATGAGATTGGATTTGACAAGTGAAAATTTATTAAGGATTTGAAACAAAAAGGTAGAATCAGGTATGGTCAGAAGGAAAAGTTGGATTGCAACATGGATTTGGAAAAAAAAAAACTGATTAAACTCTTGAGGAACTATCTAAATTTTTCTATAGGGGGCTTAAATATGACCTTCCCACAATGTTTCAGTCTCTAACCCTTTTGTCTTCAACTTCCCCCAAAGAGAATTTGATTGGCTCTGCTTATCAGGTGACCATCCCTGATCCAATCATTTGCACAAGCTCATATAGTTCGAACATGAGTTCCAAGTTCCTGTGAGTAGTTGAGATGTTGTTGTTGGTGAATTATTGCATAGAAAAGAAAATGGGTACTGGCCGTTTATCTCATGGGGAGATACCTTGAAAGAGGTCCCATAATTAGTAGCTATTACAAGCGTGTAAGTATATTAAGGATCACCTATGTCTGTAACCTACCATCAATGTCCTAGATGTATTTTCATGATGTAATCATCATGGGCAGAAAATAATATAGAGTGCCCATGATGAGGTTTTCTAAGTAAGTGTGGAGAGAGGGAGAGAAATGTGGACAAAGAACTTAAAATTCTTATATGCTTTAATTATTGTTTCTGACATTCACAGAAAAGCAAGATGTGATAACTCCAAAAACAGAGGAAAAACTGTAAGCCTTTTTAGAGCTACTTGGTTTCTTATATGTGTTACATACACAAAAGGCTACAATTACTGAAAAATCTCATGACTTACCTGATAAAGGCAAGAGACTGCTCAGCAGAAATAGAGAATAACGAAGGTTAAGTAGTCCTTGAAATCTAAGTCTGTGCTAGTAAATTATGATGAATAGAAATCACTGCTTTTTTTTTTTCAACCATAGATACTTTACTTTATAGCACTGAGGCTATGCTTCACCAGAGAAGGCCAGATGTCAGAGATACACCAGTTGTTTAGGACTCAAAAACAATGCCATTTATAGCATGAGAATACACAAGAGGCTCATCAATCAAAAGCTATCGCCTCCAGGCAGTAATGTAGATTAAATACTCTGAAAATCCCTCCATTATAAAACAACTAGATTTGGGAAAATAGCATTTTTAATGAATTGCTAGGGCTAAATAAGAAAAATCACCCAGAAACTGAACAAAATGGAATGGCAACTGCAAATATCAGCATTATAGCGAGGGATGAGATGGGAACACCCAGGAAAAAGACTAAGCTTAAGGCAGCGAAGGATGGGGAGCAGAACCTGCAAGTTCTATCTTACTTCAGGATCAGAAAGGACTCAAGTGGTCCATAGTGTGAAGAGCTGGGACTGCTAGAGTTTATCATCATCAACTACAGCCAACATACTTTCTTTAAAATAACCTCTAAAGTGTGCACTTCAGGAAACAGGGAAATGATTCCAGTAAGAAGGTCTGGAATAAAAGAAGGAACAGTGAGCAAAGAAATCAGTTAACATGTAGGTAAATATAGACTAGCTTTGCTTGCATAATGTAACAACAATGTGTCATGTGGGGAATTTTAAAAGACAGAAATAAAATGCTGGACAACAATGTTGGCTTGTGAGTTGGGAGAGAGAGAATTGCCTTTTTTATGATAGTGATAAAGAAATTAACTTTACACTTTAAGTATTCATGGTATAATTTAAATTATAGCCCATTAAAATTATATATAGAGGAAGAGCTTTCAGGTGAGTAAAGTGAAACAAATGGGATCAAATCACCAATTTTAAAAGTTGAATGTAATAAAAGAGGGAAAAGAAGAAAAAAAAGGTAAGACAAATAAAATATCCAAATATAAAGGTAGAAATAAGCTCAAATTTACAAAAATATACAATTTAAATTGAAAACTTAATTATAATTCAGAAGCTATAAATTTTAGTAACAAATAACATCAAGCTATAAGTTGTTTTCAAGAGATATATGTAAAACATAAATTTATAAGGAGATTGAAAGTAAAGGGAAATGAAAAGTTTACCAAGAGAAAACAAAGGAAGCTTAATATTATACAAAATATTTTAAGATGGATTAGTTATATAATGATGGAAGGTTCAGCACACCAGAAAGCACAAGATAATTCTAGACTTGAATGTGCCAAATAAAATACCTTGAAATACTTCCATGAGATTTTATTGACCTACAGGAAAAAATAACAACTCTATCATCCAATTCTCTAATACTAACAGGCAAATCACAAAAGGGTTTGGAAAATACAAAAAATACAAATCAATTTTTATATTTATACATATATATACACACATATATATGTAAATTTTTCTTATTATATATATAATCAATTCATATATATATCAATTTATATACACACACATATGTATGTATACATATATGTCAGTCTATTCTCTACATATTCTATAGTCTATGTTATTTGTACCTCACAATTGTAGACATTGAAATATTTTTAAAAAATGACCCTAAAATAAATTTTGAAAAATTTCCAAGAAATTGTATACAGATCACATCCTATAACTAAAATACATGTGAGCTATAGTTTAGTTTAAAAGGAAAAATAAATTACCTCTTATACACAATTTTAAAACTCATTTCCAAAAAAATTCATGGATCAAAGAAAAATCACAGTGCAAAATAGGTATATATAATCTTTCCTTATTTCCTCCTTCCTTTCTTTCTTCCTTCCCTTCCCTTCCCTTCACCTGCAATCCATCCTTCCTTCCTTTATTCTTTTTTTTTTCTTCTTTCCTTTTTTTCTTTCCTTTCTTCTTTCTTTCTTTCTTTCTTTCTTTCTTTCTTTTCATACTAGGGACTGAACCCACGGATGCTAACCACTGAGTCATAGCACCAACCAATTTTATTTTTATTTTTATTTTTTAAATTTTGAGACAGGGTCTCACTAAGTTGTTTAGGGCCTTGCTAAGTTGCTGAGTCTGGCTTTGAACTTGTGAATCTCCTGCCTCAGCCTTCTAAATTGCTGGGATTACAGGTGTGTGCCACTGTGCCTGGCTAGATACATGTAGTTTAATATAAAGAAAACATTACATATCAAAGTTTGCAGGATGCAGTAAAAATAGTAATTAGAGGAAAGTTGATAATCTTTAATATTTGTCTTATTTTAAAAGTAAGACTAAAAATTAATTAAGAATGAAAATTTAAGAAGTTAGAAAAATAAATGAATTAACCCAAAGCACATATAAAGGCAAAGGAAAAATTAATAAAAGAGAAAACAAACATAAAAATAAAAGATCACAATAGCTAGATGTTATGTGTGTGTGGGTATGTGTTTTGTAGACTCCTAAATAGAACTCTGGTGAGCTATTTCACGAATAAATAAGAAAGAATACATACAAATAAGGATAAGCAATGAAAAGAGGTCATAATTATATATATATGACAGGATAAGAGAATATTATAAATGGTTTTGAACCATTAGATTTGAAACCCTGGACAAAAATTGAAAACCTAGGAAAATATAGCTTATAAAAAGTGATTCTAAGTAATCAGGAAAACTGAATAGTCTTATTATCATTAAATAAATTCAGTTGGTAGTTAAAATTCCTTTCACAAAAAAATATTGTAAGCACAAATGATTCCACAGCTAAGTTATAACAAACCTAAGAAGTAATTATAATTTTATATAATCTGAAAGAGAACAGAGAAAGGATGAATGTTTTGGCTCATTTTTAAGTGTAGTTGTATGATCAAGGCAATTTGGGGGAGAGAAATGGGAGTGGCAAAGACGGAAGGAAGAAAAATGGTCCCAGACTCCTTTGCTGCCCTGGGCAGGAGGGGTGAAGGAACAAGGTATATCTTTCTTGGCTCCTTCCCACCTGTAACCTGAAGTAACAATGGGAATCTTGATTTTAATGAACTCACCACTAAAAACCAATCAGCAATTGAGATCAAATGTGGAAACTGGAAAAATTACAAGCTATTGGCATTCACATAAAAATTCTTCCTTCTTTGGAACTGATGTTCCCATTTGCCAACTATATAAGAATGAGACTGCATCAAGCCAGGACCAATTGCTTTATATTCTGTGCACCTAAATGAATTTTTGATAGAAAAGGAAATTAGTTTCATAGAGTCTTTTCCTCTACAAGGCATTAAGCATGAGGTTTCCAGTTCTGCACTGCACAGTCAGGCAAATGCAGACACAGAACATTAGCACTGAAGCAATGACTATTCCACTCCTAAGAACTGTTTGGGGGCATGTGATTCCACTCTGCTGTAAGCAGAGAAAGAACTGTGTGCTTATGGGGAGGAGCAGTCCTAGGAGGGGGTGTCCAGGCAAACCCTCTTGCAAATTGAGTTATTGAGCCAGTTGTTGCTGCAATATGCTTCAAATGCTAGGTACAGTAGCTTGCACACCCAGATAAGAATTTAAGAGCACATTTGATATATTTTCAGAGCCTAATTGATGCATAGCTGAAAATGCCTTGGGGTAAAGTGCTGAAGTACACCTTCCAAGTTGGAGTAAATATATATTATATATACACACATGTAACATATAGATATTATATATGAATATATAAAATATTATAATACACATATATATACATGTTACACATATATATGTGTATATATATATATATATGTGTGTGTGTATATATATATATCACTAACTGGTTCCTTTCACATATAAAGTTTCCTTATCCTGTGATTTGGTCTCCATGTTCTGACAATTGTCAGGAAATACTCCAAAGGCATCCAACCCAGAAAAAGACCCAAGGGTTTTTAACTTATATGTGAAATGATGTTGAGGAGAAAGAAAGTACGTAATTCCAAAAAGAAGAAAATTAAGTGTATGTTGCTCCAAATGTCATTCAGATGCTGAGAAACATTATGTAATGAAATATGATTTTGAGCATCAGAAATATGGAGAAAACTGCAAATGGTAGGCAAGATTCATCACTGTTCAGTTGGGTTTTCTAGGAACTCCTATTTGAGTTCAGGTTGTTAGAGAAGAGGATCAATATTGGCCTCTATCTAATCACTACACAAGCATAGTAATGTGCTGTCCCTTGTCCTGATGCCAGTGACACATTTCTGGCTAGAGAGAAAACCGCTTTCATCTTAATGTGCAAACATAGCTGTCTTTCAGAATAGTGACCTACTGGGCAGGAGAATTATCCACCCAGTTGAACCAAGGAGAATAAGGTCAGATTTGCTCTGACAGAAATAGTCAAAGTGAGGGGCTGGAATTGTGGCTCAGTGGTACAGCGCTCACCTAGCCCGTGAGGCCTTGGGTTTGATCCTTAGCACCACATAAAAACAAAATAAAGGTATTGTGTCCAACTACAACTAAAAAGTAAATATTAAAAAAAGAAATATCATAATGAATGAGAGAAATGAATGAAAGAGAAAGAAAAAAAAAATAAATAAATAACCCGAGAGACACTGTAAGAAGCTGTGGATTTAGGATGATCATGTTGTTCCATATGATTATCTCTGTCAACTTTTCTTCTGTCAAATTATTTTGACTAAACTTAACAGAAGTTTCTTGGATGTGTTATAGTTTGTAATGGTCAAAAATATCAAAATAAGTGGAACACATCAGTGTCTTTTGAAGTTTGGGGGCTTCAGGTAAAGATAGGATGCTCTGATTCTGTTGGTGTAATGCAACATCAATCCTTCATCAGCTCTTCAACATGTATTGAGCACCTGCTATATATCAGAATGTTCCCAATGCGGGGAATATAGAGGTGGAAGAATTCCATGAAGAAATTTAGACTAGTGAAAGAATCTTTAAAAATAAATTGAAACAATGGTGTAACATGGTGAGAGCAGTATAATGTATGAAGCCAAGAACTGAATATGTACCTGAAGAGAAGAGATGGGTCAGTCATGAAGGAGTTCCAGGGGGAGAAAAAGATATTTGAACAAAAAAGTAGACAGTGGAAGAAGAGTCAGAAAGAGTAAGCAGCAAGTGGGATCAAGAAGTTCTTCTTGGTTTAGCTCCATATGGCTTCCTGGTTCTGCATTTTGCTGCAGCTGACTAAGTTCACAGCTTCCTTCGGCTCCCCTCCTTGCTGTCAGCTGCCCTCTCCTTAACTGAGATGTTCATAGTGAGTTTCCTGGAGAGTGACATGCTCACCTTGCCTCCTTTCCTGATGGGTGGACATTGTGGAACATGGTAATATGTTATGTATGCTTGTGGGAGTAGTTCACAACAAAATAACTCACAGAAGTTCCTTGAGATATTTTGAGGAAAGGCAAATTAGAAATAGAGGCATATCCATGGACACAGTGATTCCACTACTATGAATATATCCTACATAAATTAGGATACATAAACTTTACATGCGCGCGCGCACACACACACACACACACACACACACATACACAACACAAACAATACATCATAAATATGAGATAAACCCACTCTGGCTTCTCTGTGTTTTCCCAATCCCCACCCTCCATTTAGGACCATCCTTTTTCAAGACTCTATTTTTTGGTGGCAGGAACATGGAGTTGGAAGGAACAAGAACAAGAAATACATGTGAAGACAGAAGAAGAACTTCAGAGAGTGGTTTTGAAGAAATCTTATTTTATAATAAAAAAAAAGAAGCTATACATATTTTTCAGATTTAAAGAATTGTCTGCTCATGTATGTTTGTGTAGTTTATTTAAAAATTTATTTGTAAAACTATTTATACCCACATAGAAATAACCCTAGAAGAATGCCCTTCACACTGTTAACCTTTACTTTGAGAAAGAACTTGGGGTGGGTGGCTGATTTTTCACATTTACTTTGTATGTTTTTTTGCAACAAACATGTATTAATTTCTATTTTGATAAAACCAATATTTTTTGTTTAAAAAAGGCACGGGTTCATAGTAGGAAAAAAGAATATCCATGGCATTTATTTTGCCTCCACACACACAAAAAAATCATAGATGCCTAGAGCTGAGAGGAGCCCAAGAGACCACCCAGCCCAGACAGGGCTGTGTCTAGCCCATCCATCCAGCAGATGGTTGCATATTCTTTTCTTTATGTTCTCCGGGAATGGAGAGATTCCCATGGTAGTCTATTCTTGGGTTCAATTATCCTTCCTCTCTTGAAATTTCCACTTCTGAAGAAATTGATTCCCAAAGCTAAGAGATATTGTTAGTAAAGGATTATTTTTGGTTATTATTCTGAAGCATACAGGTTGAATGATGAAGGGTAAAAAATTCATATACCTGATATGTATGCCAAGCAGAAATTATCTGTTGAAGGACTTCCCAGTGACCTAGAATAAGCCATAGCATTTGAGACAGTGCATTGGACAGGTTCTATGACTCAAAACAGAGTTCTCCAGAGCTTTGACAGCATTATGTATGTTTCTGTAGTTGATAATCCAGAGAATACTCTGGATTCTCACATCCATCAATGGGATGAGAAGCAGCCACTAAATCTAATCTAAGAAATCGTCATAGATAAGTAAAGAGAATTCAGAATCTTACAACTCAGGAAAGAAACCAGGAAACTCAGTCAGATTCCTCAATTGTATTTCAAAAGACTAACTTCCAGGGTCTTTTTCTACATCTAGGAAATCTTGGGGCATTTTCCACTCATAACATAAATATGCCAAGAAAGCCATTTCTGGTGTATGTGTTGCCATGTTCAAGGAGGACATAATGGTTTAAAGATGAAAGGAAATCCCAAACCACTAGGTCACTTTAGAATTGATCTTGATTAATGTTTCACCTATTCAGGTGCAAATCCTCTTTCTGGTTATTCTCATAAAAATGGTAGCATCAGTGATATCTTCTATTCATTTTCAACAGATAAAAACACCTCCAAATCACATGGCCTTAGAAATCGTAATTCACGCCAGTTCTAAAAAATAAATTATTTTGTAATAGTATGTAAAGTTCAGAAAAATATTTTTGGGAGGCTTGTGATTTGGAGAATTACTATCTCTTCCCTACTGTTGTAACCCAGGTTAAATCTACACATTTTAGATGCATATTTCATGTCCAAGCTACATGCAAACCTTTTATCTTTGAAGAGTCACTTATTTTCTTTCTTTTTAAAATTGAAATTAAATTTATTTTTAATGGATATATACAAACAGAAAAGTTGTACATATGAATAGGATAACATGATGTCTTGATACATGTATACATTGTATAATGTTTACATCAGGTTAAATGGATCAATCTCTTCAAACATTTACTATTTCTTTTTGGTAAAAAACTTTCAATATACATTCTTATAGCTTTTAAAATGTGCAATTCAATTCAATTGTCAACTACAATAAATATAATGCTTACTTAATAAAATATGTCAAGTGTTAACTTTTATGAATCTAAAGAAACCCTGTCTTCCTTTCTTTCCAAATATTTATTATCCTACAACATTACATATTTACATATTTCACCTAGAGAAGTAACATAACATTGCTTCATATTCTAGACAGAGAAATAAAGATACCAACCTTGAGGCTTAGGAGAAGATTTGTGACAGATACTAGGGATGGGAGGCCCAGGAATTTGAGTCAACTTTACATTCTGGTTGGCCAGTGGATGTTGAGGCCAAGTGATTAGCCAATGAAACTTTAAGAGTATTGCTAGGAAGAATGACCAAGATCCCTGTCTGTGCACGGAGACCTCTGAAACCGTGAGCTCTGATATAAACTTGTCCTCCTCCACAATGTTCTGGTCAGGTCTTTTAGTCACAGCAGTGAAAAAGATGACTAAAACATGAGCTAAGATGACTAAAACATGAGCTAAAATGTACAGTTAATATTTATTATGCATTTGCTATAGGATATATGCATTCTTCTAGGAGCTGTGTATGGATGATCTCATTTAAACTTCACAACATCTCAATGAAGTAAATGCTTTAACAATTTCCATTTCACTTCTGAGGAAACAGAGTGAGATAACTTACCAAGGTCAAACGACTAGTTTGTAATTAGGCATATTCCACCTAGGTAGAATATGTGCTCTTAAGCAGAAAGAGTGTTGCTGCTCTTTTACTACGGAATATCAGGCAAACTTTGTTTAAAGGACACATATAGCTTTCCATGGGGGTGGACAACACCACAGTCTTATGAATTTCATTCAATAAATTTCAGGACCAAGAGAATTTTTATTTTAAACTTTCTCCCATGTGCCAAAGCTATGCTTGGTGCTTCTGAGCCCCCAAAGATCAAGATCACATCTGATAAAAAACACACAGACCCCAATCATTCTTTGGCAAATGACAATCCACAATGCTGGGTGGTCTCAAAATGCTCTTACTGAATGAAAAAGCTGACCAAACAGAACTCCCGGCTCTCTCATCTTAATTGCCATTAACATATGCACAATGTACATATTGTGTTTAGGTTGGTACCACAGCTTATATATAATGGAGCAACCTAAAGTGCTAAAAGTATATAGTTTGCAATAAAAACTGCTCCTCATGTCTCAGGTCTCTCAAACACATTTTAAATTAAGAAACTTCTCTCTCTTAGCCTCTTATAAATACAGTTCACAATTATGTTGAATAAAGTCACAGGCTGTTATTTGGAAACATAAAACAGGCACACGAACAAATTCACAACAGGGTAACAATTTTCTTTTTCTTTTAACCTCTTGCAAATGCCAACTCGCCATTCCTTAAATTGCTCTTTGGAGAAAATAAAAGGCGATGCAGTTAAAACACACTGTCTCTGAACTTTAAGTGCGCTGTCAGGAGAGAAGCACTGAAATACACACAGCCATATTCATTCTCTCTGTTGTTTTCTTTTTCCCATTACAGAACAGAACTGCGTGGAGAGTCTGCTTTCACCCAGAAAACCCACTTGTACAGGGAAGATCAAACTCTTTTCCTGATCACGTGGAAATTTCTTCCAAAATGCACATGACCACTGCATTCTATTAAAAGACTCCTGGCATTTGTGAAGTAGGTATTTGAACCAAGTATTATAAGGCTTTCAATTTTTTCATTTCATACAAAAGAAATAAATGAAGTGCAGCCTTTGAATCTCACACATATACTTCACTATGCCGGATCTTCCTTAGCAAAGATCATCTATTGCTGCTTCCTCCTTGAAACAAAACTTACTATACTTGTTTGTCTTCCTAAATTCTTCTGATGAAATATTACTTTAACATATGTTATTGTCCACCCCTTTAGAGCATTGAATAACTTTTATCAGAAAGCAGATTCTTTTGTTAAGATGAAATGGCCTTCTTTAATATTTCATGTAATTTCTCTGTCCTAGAAAAAGATGGAGACACACAAAAATTTCTCTTAGAAAAATAGCTTCTAATTTTAAGGGTTCTGAGTATTTTTGTAGTGCTTTGGTTGTTTGTAGAGGATATATATATATATCCTGTTATTTGGAAACATAAAACAGGCACACGAACAAATTCACAACAGGGTAACAATTTTCTTTATATATTTTTATATATATATATATATATATATATATATATATAGTCTTATTTGATAGTCAAAACATCCCATCTCACTTTAGACATGAAGTAATTGATAATCACAGGAACCAGGTCATGTGGCTTTATCAACAGAACTGGAATTCAACTTCAGTTTTTTGGTACTGAAAAGAAAAAAAGGTACAATCTTTCATTTGTTTTCATAGGTAAATAAGGTACCATTTTCTCATTTCCTGAGGTTCTTTTTGAAAATTTGCCCAAAATTTCACATTTCTTAAATTACGCATAGATTACCCTGCGTGTTGTTGAAGATAAGAAGTGATGGATGTACATATTTTACACTCCTAAATAGGAGTGTGTAGTTTTTTAACTAATGACACATTAGTAGTATAATTTAACAGTTTGTAATAATGACCTGTTTTCTGCTACTAGTGGGTCATGTAAACTTAGCAAAGCACTATAATATTGGGACTCTAGGTTATTTTTTGATAAGTGAAGAGAGACATTTGAAGTCCCTGATTATGAAATGTAAAGCAGGTGTAAAGATCATATAAGCCAATCTCTGGGTCTGATTGCCAGTCAATAAAATCATGTTGAATTTCATCAAATTTGAATTGTGCATCTAGGAAACAGAAGCCTGAAGAGAACAGAAAACCAAAGTCAAACAGCAACAATACTACTGGGGTCTGGCTCCTGGTCCCTGGTTTGTACCCTACAGTCATCACATCAGATTTTTAAGAACACCCCCTGCCTTTAAAAATCTATGACTATTAAATGTTTTCTGTCTAGCTAGCCATTCTCTAAATTGTATTCTGCTCATTATTTCCCTCTTTAAATGTCTTGCCCATTACTTGTCTATAATGAGCTCTCTAATGCTTATTCAGATAACAGCTTTACGCTGATATTTTCTTTTCTTTATTTCTAAGGTGCAAGTCATTTATTCCCACGTAGAACTAACAATAAATCACAGAATGATTTCTACTTCTCCAGAGACAAGACAAACATACCTAAAAGCCTTAGCCAAATTATTTCAGAAGTTTATTATGAGAGGACACCAAACAAAGAAATAAAGCAAGTAGGTTTATCACTGTTTCTAGTATAGCCAGAAATTTTATACATAGCAACAGGCTTTCTTTTCCTTTCTCTCTCTCTCACCCTCCCTTTCTCTCTCTCTTTTTTTCTGTTCTCCCAAATACTACTAGCTGATTATCTCTGAGACTCAAGATTTTTCTTATCTATAATGTTACATAGATAGGGATGATGTCACAGGATGATAAAAAACTGACTTATATGCTGGATACTGTAGTATATGGTAGATGATCTGTACCTGGTATCTGTTATCATTAAGTACTTTTTAATGGGTTCTATAATATGACAAGTTTAAACATCTTAAAAACAACTAAGAGGCCATGATTGATGATGATATTCTTTTGAGCAATGAAGTAACCTTACCAGTGAGAACAAAGGTCTTCATAAAAGAATAGTTATATTTTTCTATTAAAATTACTCCATGTAGATTTTAATAGGAATTGCATTATATCTGTACAATCCTTTGGGTTATATGGCCTTTTTCACAATATTAATTCTGCCTATCCAAGAGCATGAGAGATATTTCCATCGTTTAAGGTTTTCTTCAATTTCTTTCTTTAGTGTTCTGTAGTTTTCATTGTAAACATCATTCACCCCTTTTGTTAGAATGATTCCCAAGTATTTTTTTTATGCTATTTAGAATGGGGTAGTTTTCTTAATTTCTCTTTCAGTGGATTCATCACCGATGTATAGGAACACATTTGATTTATGGATGTTGGCTTTATATTCTGCTACTATGCTGAATTTATTTATTAGTTCTTGAAGTTTTCTGGTGGAATTTTTTTGATCTTTTAAAAATGGAATAATGTCATAGGCAAATAGTGATATTTTGAGGTTTTCTTTTCCTATTCATATCCCCTTAATTTCTTTTTTCAGTCTAATTGTTCTGGCTAGAATTTCCAGGACAACGTTGACTAAAAGTGTTGAAAGAGGCATCCCTGTTTTGTTCCAGTTTTTAGAGGGAATGATTTCTGTTTTTCTCCACCTAGAATAATGTTGGCCTTGGGTTTATCAAAGATAGCTTTTACGATGTAGAGATATGTTCCTACTAGCCCTAGTTTTTCTGGTGTTTTAAACATGAAGATGTGTTGTATTTTGTCAAATGCTTTCTCTGCATCTACTGAGATGATCATATGGTTCTTGTCTTTAAGTCTATTGATGTGATAAATACGTTTATTGATTTCCGTATGTTGAACCAACCTTGCATCCCTGGGACGAACTGCACTTGATCATGGTGCACTATCTTTTTAATATGTTTTGGTATGCGATTTGCCAGAACTGTATTGAGATTTTTTGCATATATGTTCATCAGGGATATTGGTCTGAAGTTTTCTTTCCTTGAAGTGTCTTTGTCAGGTTTTGGTATCAGGATGATACTAGACTCATAGAATGAGTTTAAAAGAGTTCCCTCCTTCTCTATTTCATGGAATAATTTGAGGAGTATTGATGTTTGTAGAATTTGGTTTGAGAATCCATCTGGTCCTGGGTTTATCTGGTTGATAGGCTTTTGATGATGTTTTCTATTTCATTGCTTGAAATTGATCTGTCTAAATTGTGTATGTCCTACTGATTCAGTTTGGGTAGGTCATAGTTCCAGAAATTTGTCAATGTTGTCAAGATTTTCTATTTTATTGGAGTATAAATTTTTAAAAACACTTTCTAGTTATCTTCTGTATTTCAGTAGTGTCCTTTGTGATATTTCCTTTTTCACCACAAAATTTAGTAATTTAGGTTTTCTCTCTCTTTCTCTTTCTTAGCGTGGCTAAGGTTTTATCAATTTTATTGATTCTTTCCAAAGAATCAGCTTTTTGTTTTGTCAATTTTTTCAATTGTTTATTTTGTTTCAATGTCATTGATTTCAGCTCTGATTTTAATTATTTCCTATCTTCTACTGCTTTTTGTGTTGATTTGTTGTTCTTTTTCTAGGGCTTTGAAATGTAATGGTAGGTCATTTATTTGTTGACTTTCTATTCTTTTAATGAATGAGCTCAATGCAATGAACTTTCCTCTTAGCACTGACTTCATGGTGTCCCAGAGATTTTGATATGTTGTATCAGTAACCTCATTTACCTCTAAGTATTTTTAAATTTCATCCCTTATTTCTTCTGCTATCCATTCATCATTTGATTAGCAAATTATTTAGTCTCCACTGTTAGAGTAATTTCTATTTTTTGTTTTATCATTGATTTCTAATTTTATTCCATTATGATCTGATAGAATGCAGGGTAGTATGTTTACTTTTTTGTATTTGCTAAGAGTTGCTTTGTGGCATAAGATATGGTCTATTTTAGAGAAGGAGCCATGTACTGCTGAGAAGAAAGTATATTCACTCATTGATGGATGAATTATTCTAGATATGTCCATTAAGTCTAAATTATTGATTGTATTATTTAGTTTTAGAGTTTCTTTGTTTAGTTTTTGTTTGGAAGATCTATCCAGTAGTGAGAGAGGTGAGTTAAAGTCACCCAGTATTATTGTGTTGTAGTCCATTGGACTCTTGAAATTAAGAAAGGTTTGTTTGATATACATAGATGCTCCATTTTGGGGGGCATAAATATTTACAATTGTTATGTCTTGTTGATTTATCATTCCTGTATGCAGTATGAAATGTCCTTCTTTGTCCCTTCTGACTAACTTTGGATTGAAGTACACTTTTTATATGATATGAGGATGGAAACCCCTACTTGTTTTTAATCCCAATGTCATTCTTCATAGAAATAGAAAAAGTGGTGTGATACAAGTAGCATAATTGTAAATACTTATACACAAGATCTGAAAGGACATCAAAAACTTAAAATATTTACCAGTGGAGAGATAAAATACAAATATTTACATAAGTTCTATCTATACTATAAAAATTACATATTAATATTTATGACAACATCTTGCATAAGATAATATTTCATTACATATTTTTATACTTAGTGTGCATTTAGCAGAGGTTGTTTTGAGTGATGATATAATGTGATAATTGGAATTGATGACAAATTAATATTATTTATTAGAATAAAAGTGCCAGTTTTTATAAATTTGCATATTATTATTTTTTAAAATTAATTAATATATTTTAATTATTAGGTGCATATGATAGCAGAAAGATCATGTCTGAATTCCTAGATCCTGTCAATATGACCTTCTTTGAAAAGGTCATAAATGAAGAATCTTGAGATGGGGAAATTCTGCTGTACTGGGTCTTAAATGCGATTACGTGTATCCTGAATTTATAAAACATTATTGAAAAATAAACAATGATAGGTATACACAATAGAATATTAAAATTGTTAGTAAAATAACTATTCCAAGTCATATTTATTAAAATGTGTTTTATTGTTAGTACTCATCAGATTTTATTCTACAAATTGATAAGTTTTGACAGAAACTCATGTAAAATTTAAATTTCAAAAATTAAATTTAAACAATGGTGTTGTACTTAAAGAGAATTTAAAATAGAAGACACATTATAAATTATACTATTGTGCTTCTGAAACAACTATGAAAAAAAAAATCTTATGTGTCCTGTGACCTGTACTGATTTGAGGAGAAAGAAAATTCATTGTTTCTTAATTAGTTAAGTTTTATAAAACATGATTTAAAAATCAGATGTAAGATTTGAACTTTGTGTGCTATGGATTTTAAGAATTTATTGTATAATATTGATGGCACATATAAGAGTTTGACAATAAAAATAAACAAACTTTGAGGACAACTGCAACAAAATATTGTTACCAATTGAAAAAAAATACAAAAAGCAATCATGAAATTCATTTGAAAAAATAATACCCAGAATAGCCAAAATAATCCTTTGCAAGAAAAGTGAAGCAGGAGGCATCACGATACTAGACTTTAAACTATACTACAGAGCCATGGTAACAAACACAGCATGGTATTGGCACCAAAATAGACAAGTAGACCAATGATACAGAATAGAAGACAAAGAGACAAACCCACATAAATACAGTTATCCTATACTAGACAAGGTGCCAAAAACATTCATTGGAGGAAAGGTAGCCTATTATACAAATGGTGCTGGGAACACTGGAAGTCCATATGTGGAAAAATGAAATTAAGCCCCTATCTCTCACCCTGCACAAAACTTAATTCAAAGTGGATCAAAGACTTAAGCACTAGAACAAAGACTGTGCACCTGATAGAAGAAAAAATACACCCAAGTCTTCACTATGAGGGCTTAAGAACTGATTTCCTTAACAACTCCTGAAGTGCAGAAGTAAAATCAAGAATTAATAAATAGAATGAATTCAAACTTAAAGCTTCTTCTCATCAAAGGAAACAATCAATAACGTGAAGAGAGAGTCTACAGAATGAGAGAAAATCTTTACCACATGCATCTCAGACAGAGCATTAATCTCCAGGATATATAAAGAATTCAAAAAACTCGACACCTAAAAAAAATGGTCCCAAATAACCCAATCAATAAATGGGCTAAGGAACTGAGCAGGCACTTCAGAGAAGAAGATATACAATCAATCAACAAATATATGCAAAAATGTTCAACATCTCTATCAACATCACTAGAGAAATGCAAATCAAAACTACTCTAAGATTCATCTCGCTTTAGTCAGAATGGCAATTATCAAGAATACAAGCAACAATAAATGTTGGCGAGGATGTGGAGAAAAAGGTCCACTCATACATTGCTGGTGGGACTGCAAATTGGTGCAACCATTATGGAAAACAGTATTGAGATTCCTCAGAAAGCTTGGAATGAAACCACCACTTGATCCCTCTATCCCACTGCTAGGTTTACACCCAAAGGACTTAAAATCAGCATAGTACAGTGACACAGTCACATCAATGCTTATGCCAGCTCAATTCACAATAGCCAAAGTATGGAACCAATCTAGATGCCCTTCAACAGATGAATGGATAAATAGAATATGGTATATATACACAATGGAATATTACTCAACATTAAAAGAGAATGAAATTATGGAACTTGCGGGTAAATGGATGGATCTAGAGAATATTATGCTGAGCAAAATATGCCAATCCCCAAAACCAAAGGCTGAATGTTTTCTCTGATATGTGGATGCTAATTCACAATAAGTGGAGGGTGCTAGGGAAGAATATAGTTACTTTGGATTAGACAGAGGGTAGTGAAGGAAGGGGAGCGGGCATGTGGGTAGGAAGCAAGGTTGAGTGAAATGGACGTTATTACCCTGTGTACACATATGATAACATGACCAGTATGATTCTCCATCATGTACAACCAGAAGAATGAGAAGTTATACTTCATTTATGTATCATCTGTCAAAATTAATTTGACATGTCATGTCTAATTAATTGGAACAAATAAAAAATAAATTTAAAAAATTACTCCATGTAGTAACCTAATAAGCAAAGGGAAAAAAAGTAGCTGAAAAAGAAGATACTTTGTAACTAGTTAGAAATATTACAAGTTAGAAATATTCTGAATATAATTCTATGCTTAAGGAAGTAAAGCTTTGAGAAATGACAAACAAATGTCCAACAGCCAGAATTTGGGTTAAATTTGACATTTCATATGCAGCATTTGCAAAATTAGTTACATCGACTGGAAAAAAGCATAAAATAATGAAAAGCTACTAAGGGTTCAACAGTATTCCTTAACAGACTAACAATTCATTAATTATATCAGTGTATCTGAATATCTGAAAAATAATTGAGAATTTATTCAGTCCATAAGCAATGTGAGGTAGGCAGATTCTACAGTATCTGAAAATCTCTTAGGCACTTCTGCTGAATGTTAGAGTCATTGACATAGATTAAATCCATAGTGAGAGCCCTGCCAACACCCACCAAGCGTGGGCATGCCCAGGTCATCCCCCCTGACACCCTCCAAGTGCAGACAGGCCCAGAACAGCCCCTCGGACCTCCGCTGAGAGCAGGAAGGCCCAGGACAGTCCTACTGACCTCCAGCGAACGTGGGCAGGCCCAGGTCAGCACCTCCTACACCTGCAGAGCATGGGTAGGCTCAGGACAGCCCCGCCACCTCCTCTGAGTGTGTGCAGGCCCAGGACAACCTTGGTGACCTCCGCTCAGAGTGGCCCGGGTCCATCCCGCCACCAGCAAACACCCGCTGTAGGACTGCCTCTTTTGACCAGCAGACCATTGCAGAAGCTCAGATTAAACCAGTTCAGCTCACACCAACCTGCGTGGGACCCAGGTCCAGGGTAGGTCCAGAGTCCGCTACCCCACCCCCACCTGTGAGCACAAGCCTAACCCACTTCCATCTTGAGACACTGCAGACATAGCCATAGCCTTCCCCACACAGTAGCCCCTACCTTTTGACAACAGACAGGGCCTAAAAGCAGCCACATCTCAGAGCAGGCATCCCAAAGACATTGTCAGGCCCACCCTTTCAGGCCCATCTCTGGAAGACGTTGCATCCATCTTGGGGCACCTCCAATGTTATCTGGAGTTACCTCTGCTATTGCCGACAACACCTTTAGTTGCAGTAGCATACATCAGAGGACACCTGCAGGGGCTGAAAGCCCAACATTAAGGTGAAGCACAGACAATCTGCATGGATACTACAAGAATATAGGGTAGAAACTGTAATATCTCAGATCCACACTGCAAGAAAGGAAGACAAATAGACAACATGTAAAAACAGGGGAGGAAAATACCCCAAACAAACCAGGATACTACTATAACAGAACCCATGCTCAGCAAAGTTAATGAAATGTCAGAGAAGGAGTTCAGAAGGTTAATAATTAAAATGATCTGTGAATTAAAGAATGACCTAAATGAGCAAATACAGGCAAAAACTAATCACTATAACAAAAATATAAGAGAGCAAATACAGGTAGCAAAAGATTACTTCAAAAAAGAGATAGAAACTCTGAAAAAAATCATAAATCCTGGAAATGAAGGAAACAATTAATCAAATAAAAAACAATAGAAAGCATCACCAACAGACTAGATCAATTGGAAAAAAGAATCAGATAATGAAGACAAAGTATATAATCTTGAAAATAAAGTTGACCACACAATGAAGATAGTAAGAAACCATGAAAAGAATATTCAAGAATTATGGGACAGCAGCAAAAGACCAAATCTAAGAGTAATTGGGATAGAGGAAGGCACAGAGTTTCAAACCAAAGGATTGTACAATCTCTTCAATGACATAATATCAGAAAATTTCCCAAGCATGAAGAATGCATTGGAAAACCAAATATAAGAGCTTACAGGACACTAAATGTACAAAATTACAACAGATCGACATCAAGACACATTATAATGAAAATGCCTAGCATACAGAATAAGGATAGAATATTAAAGGCTGCAAGAGAGATGAATCAGATCACATATACGGGGAGACCAATTCATATCACAGCAGATTTTTCTACTCAGACACTCAAAGCCAGGAGATCATGGAACAACATATACCAAGCTCTGAAAGAAAAGGCATGCCAACCAAGCATATTATATCCAGCAAAATTAAGCTTTACATTTGAGAATGAAATAAAAACCTTCTATGATAAACAAAATTTAAAAGAATTTACAACTAGAAAGCCAGCCCTGGAGAAGATTGGCAAAATGTTCCATGAAGAGGAAATGAAAAAACAATGATGAAAATCAGCAGAAGGAGATATTACACTAAAGGTAAAACTAATCAGAGGAGAAACCATGTTAAGTTAAATACCAAAAGTAAACAAATATGGCTGGGAATACAAATCATGTCTCAATAATAACTCTGAATATTAATGGCCTAAACTTACCAATCAAAAGACATAGACTAGCAGATTGGATAAAAAAACAAAAAACAAAAAACAAACCAAACCCAACAATATGTTGCCTCCAAGAGACTCATCTCATAGGAAAAGACATCCACAGGCTAAAGGTGAAAGGTTAGGAGAAATCACATGGACTGCAGAAGCAAGCAGGGGGTTCAATCCTCATATCAGCTAAAGTCAATCAAAGGGATAAAGGGATAAAGAAGGACACTACATACTGCTCAAGGGAACCATAAAAAAACAAAAAACAAAAAACAAAAAACAAACCAAACCCAACAAGAGACTCATCTCATAGGAAAAGACATCCAAGGCAGGAGAAATCACATGGACTGCAGAAGCAAGCAGGGGGTTCAATCCTCAATCAGCTAAAGTCAATCAAAAGGGATAAAGAAGGACACTACATACTGCTCAAGGGAACCATACATGAACAAGACTTAACAATTATAAATATATATGCACCAAACAATGGAGCAACCACATTCATCAAACAAACTCTTCACAAGTTCAAGAGTCAAATAGACCACAATACAATAATTTTGGGTGACTTTAACACACGTCTTTCACCACTGGATAGATCTTTGAAACAAAAGCTGAATAAAGAAACTATAGAACTCAAAAATACAATAAACAATTTAGACTTAAATGACATATAGAATATTTCATCCATGAATGAGTGAATACACTTTCTTCTCAGCAGCACTATTTGTCTAAAATAGACCATATATTATGCAACAAAAAAACTCTTAGCATTCTATCAGAACATAATGGAATTAAATTAGAAATCAACGATAAAATAAGAAATAAAAACTACTACTGGAGACTAAATAATATGCACTACAGAGTAAACTGGAAAACTGAGAATGGAACCACCTTATGACCCAGCTATCCCACTCCTCGGTCTATACCCAAAGGACTTAAAAACAGCATATACTACGGAGCAATAGTAAACAAACAAACAAACAAACAAACAAACAAAACAGCATGGTATTGGCACCAAAATAACCAAAATAGAGTTGTAAACCAATGGTACAGAATAGAGGACACAGAAACTAACACATATAATCATATAATTACAGTTATCTTATATTAGACAAAAGCACCAAAAATGTACATTGGATAAAAAACAGCCTCTTCAACAAATGGTGCTGGGAAAACTGGAAATCTGTATGCAACAAAATAAAATTAAACCCCTATCTCTCACCAGCACAAAACTCAACTGAAAGTGGATCAAGGACCTAGGAATTAGACCAGTGACACTATGCCTATTAGAAGAAAAAGTAAGCCCTAATCTCCAACATGTTGGATTAGGCCCCCCATTCCTTAATAAGACTCCTATAATGCAAGAGTTAAAATCAAGAATCAATAAATGGGATAGATTCAAACTAAAAAGCTTCTCAGCAAAAGAAACAATCAGTGAGGTGAATAAAGAGCCTACTAATTGGGAACAAATTTTTACCACATACACATCAGATAGAGCACTAATCTCTAGAATATATGAAGAACTCAAAAATCTTAACACCAAAAAAAAAAAAAAAAAAAAATAACCCAATCAATAAATGGGCCAAGGAACTGAACAGACACTTCTCAGAAGAAGATATACAATCAATCAACAAATACATCAAAAAATGTTCAACATCTCTGGCAATAAGATTTCATTTCACTCAAGTCAGAATGGCAGCTATTAAGAACACAAACAACAATAAATATTGGAGAGGATGTAGGGAAAAGGGCACACTCATACATTGCTGGTGGGACTGAAAAATAGTGCAGCCAATATGGAAAGCAGTATGGAGAGTCCTTGGAAAACTGAGAATGGAACCACCTTATGACCCAGCTATCCCACCCCTCGGTCTATACCCAAAGGACTTAAAAACAGCATACTGCAGGGACACAGTCACATCAATGTTTATAGCAGCACAATTCACAATAGTTAAACTGTAGAACCAACCTAGAAGCCCTTCAGTAGATGAATGGATAAA
Organism: Tamias sibiricus; assembly: GCA_025594165.1. Taxonomy (NCBI): domain Eukaryota; kingdom Metazoa; phylum Chordata; class Mammalia; order Rodentia; family Sciuridae; genus Tamias; species Tamias sibiricus. The sequence goes on along the minus strand of CM046657.1, from coordinate 157,114,530 downwards.
GAAATTGTGGTATATATACACAATGGAGTATTACTCAGCAATAAAAGAGAATAAAATCATGGCATTCACAGATAAATGGATGAAGTTGGAGAATATAATGATAAGTGAAATTAGCTAATCCCCAAAATCCAAGTGCTGGATGTTTTCTCTCATATAAAGAGGCTGATTCACAGTGGGGTTGGGATGGGGAGCATAGGAGAATCAGAGGAACACTAGAAAAGCCAATGGGGAGTGAGGGGAAGGAAGGGGGCAAAAAGGTAAAATAAAATAAAATAAAATAAAAGATGGTAGAATGAGATGGATATCATTACTGTAAGTGCAAGTATGAAGACATGAATGGTGTGAATATTCTTTGTATACAACCAGAGATATATAAAAATGTGCTTTATAAGTGTAATATGAATTGTAATGCATTCTGCTGTCATATATAACAACTTAGAATAAAAAAATAAAATAAAATCTTTTCCCACAAAAAATAATAAATCCATAGTGAAGGAATTCAAGACACATTTAAAGTATAAATGTCCACTTTTTGTCCATGCTTTTGTAAATTTCATTGAAGGGGACTTTTGTTAGATAATCTAGAAGAGGACAAAATAAGACGGTGTGAGCACCTTCCTTTTCTGGAACCACTCCTATTCTTCATCTATTCTGTACATTATACAATGTCTAATATTTAAATGATCCGCTACATATATTTCATGTAAATTTATTTGTTCATATATTTTATACTTTTATACAAGATAATATTGTATTCATATAAGTTTATCTCAACAACTTGGCTGAAGGATCTTTGTGGGTAGAAATAGTATACTGTATTTCATTTATATTCTTAACAACTTTTAGTAAAGTATGGTGGAAATAATAAAAAAAAATGTTAGTTGATAAGCTAGTTGGCTTTTAATGTTCTTAAAAAGTGTATGGGAATTTTAGATTAAAAAAACTTCTAATTTAGATAAAGGGTAAGTCGTGGGTAAAGATAGGGAGGGACTTTATTCATGAGCAATAGCTGATCATTGGGATGGGGAAAAGAGAAAAAATAGCTGATGGTTGGGGGACATTGGGTTGACAGGGCCTCCAGGCAGTGTGGTATCTATGCTCTCTAAGCTCACAGATGCCAAATCCACCTCCCTCCAGCAATAATCCCCACATTGACGTTAGTTAATGAACTGAGAGGAGCTGCAGGTACCTCTGGCCATTAACTGCATTTCTTTGCAGCTCTGTGAGTTTGCAAGCTTCCTTTTGTCACAGAATCTGATGGCAGCCATCTAAGGGGCCTGCTGTGAGGCAGATTGCAGTGAGACAAATCTGTGTAAGGCAGGTTCTCATTTGAGAGCCTTTTCCAGAGCCAAGAAGCTCATGCTTTAAGTTTTAATTAAAGACAAAGTGAACCATTTGGGGGCAGAATTGGGCACTCTTATTAGCCAGGAAGACAGCCATCTACTCCGTGTAGCTGGGGTTATCATGGGCCCATCTCCATCTGCATAGTGGGATGCTAAGGGCAACACAGCTATCAAGACCTAGGAAAAGGAATGTTATCACCATCTCCAAAGAATTTAATAGCTCACATGGACAAAGGCAAAGAAAACACATGTAAGTGCAGGTATATTTCCCAAACAGACATAGGCAAAAACAAAAGTAAAGAACCTTCAGAGAGGGCAAAAAAGATACCACAAGAATTGTCTGTAGAGATTTTCTTTTATATAAGACTTATTATACTGCCTGAAGACCTAAGTTAGAATCTATCAATATAAAATAAAAAGAACATTTCAGAAGTCTTAGCCTCCGAGACAATACGCCTTTTGAAATTAAGATATGTATGTGATTGCAATACTTACATCTATAATACCTATGACAACTGGGCCCCAAGTTACTTTATGGGTGTGAGTCACTTCTTTTGATCCATGTTTTCCCTAAACCTGGAGAACTGTTGTGTCTAGACAATCTATTGGACCGGTATCCAATTATAAATGTATCAGAAACAATGTGAAATGTATAAGTAAGTGAAAAATCAAGCATGATATCCTGCAATAGCCAAATATTAGTCTTAAAATTTCACTGTGTCTCCCAAGTCTTTCTCAATGTTCCTGGGTGAAAATTCTGAGTAGGTGATTATAATCATTCTGAACAGTTTGTTTACCTTGTGATTCTGTGGCTCACAGCTTTTGGTCCATTGCCATGATTGACTTGGCATCATTTTTTTTGATGGACTAACTGCTTCTTGTGGGCTAGGGTCTTCTCCAATCTAGAGTTGGACTCATTCATAAGCATTTTCAGAGGTCCTTTGGGGCACTCGAGAAATTCATGGAAATGACATGGTTTGGAATCACAGGCTTTTCAGAGAAGTGTGCAAATCTTTTGATAAAGTACAGTCAGGAGCTCCCTTCCTGCAAGTTGTTTTATCCAGTAATAGGTCAGCTGCATTGATTGCCTGGAGCTGACTCTCTGGTGGTATCACTGTGTCTCCTGGAAAAGTGTCATAGCCACCTCTAAACTTCTACTTCCTTCTTGAGTCTTTAGTATAGTCTTCATCACTTCTAGTTCAAGATGGAATATCATAGCCATCTCTGATTTCAGTGGGCTTCCTGGATCCCAACAATGGATTAAACATCTTTTCTTCAAAGAATTACTTCCCCTTGTCAAGACACTCCAACATCCTGCTGCACAGGCATACAAGCACACTGACATAATTAAGATCCCAGTCAGAAGGTTTGGATCATATTCCTACCACATATTACTTGTATAATATGGGTGGTATAAACTAGCTAGTTGTTCACCAAGTTATTTTCATATTTCTTCTGTTCTCACAAACAAACTATGCTTTCCATATTTCCTTGCAGTTAGGTACAGTCATTTGACTGTTCTGATGAATGGAATGTAGGGAAAAGTGATGCACACCACATTTAATTCTCCATTTTCTTTCTGTTTGAACTGGCTGGAGAGATCTCCAAGGTACTTCCAACCTGGATACTATATGAAGGATTGCCTGACCAGGAAAACCACATTGGGCTACTTTTTAATAATAAATAATTTTATGTTTTGTCAGACACTGAAATCTCATATGTTACATGTTTTATGTTATCAGATAGCCCACCCTAATTATATTCTATGTTATAGTTACAACTTACATTATATGTTATATGTGTGTGTGTGGGGGGGGGGTTATTTGTTAGCAGATAGCCTACCTTAACAATATACTTTGATTCTCTGACTCTCAGTTCCTTGCTAGTGGAAAAGGATAATACCATTTATGGTGGTTATGAAGATTAGGGAAAGGTATTAAAGACATCTGGCTCAGTGTCTGACACATAGTAGATGTTTAAAAATGGAAGCAATTACAAACTGTAGACTTACCTATCCACTGGGATCCTCAGTGCTAATGCTGATCTTCATCTCCCTTTCAGATGAAATTGTGTGTTAATTTGGGGAGATGGGATGTGAAGTCCAGCACTTAGCTTTGAGAATGTGCATAGTTTATGCCTCACATGTCTCTCAGTTTCTGTCTCATTGTACTTCTACCATTCCCTGCTGATCAAAGAGAAGAAAGAAGATGATAAAATGTTAATATGATTGTGACTTCTAAGGGTCAGAATCTGTCCCAATAACCCCCCACTTAGATGGAGGATCTAGGTATTCAGACATGCAGATAAGTATAAGAAGGATCTAGGATGACAATTCAAATTCGGGTTTTTGAGAGCTAAAGAATCTTAGTGTTGCTCCTTAACTTGCAGATCTTCAAGCCTATCAAGGTATAGGAATAAAAAGAATTCGATATTTTCCCCCAGTTAGAATGAGTATGGTATTTATTTGCTTGAGGGTCAGTAAGCTTCAGGGAGTTGAGGGGGATGTCTAGATTGTCAGTGTGCACAGTGTAACTGGGACCTCACCTTCAAGGATAATCCTGCCATCTTCACACTTCTACAGTCAGTATCTAGTACCTCGTGCACAGAAAGCCTTCAATACATATTAATTAATTAGTATGGTGTAGTGTCTATGGGTTCTGGAAGAGGACTCCCAACAATTCACCCCAAGGGAATGAATAGGACCAAGCTCAGATTAAATGTACTGGCATTTTATAACCAGCTCTATGTGCTCTTGGCTAACGAAGGGGTAAATAGCTCAGTTGAATTGATCCAAATTGTAGAAAATCATTTGTTTCCAAATTTAGGTACTTAAATCCAGGCAAGATTTCTTCTAAACTAGACCGGACATACAGTTTTCTATTTTATTTGAAATATTTTCAAGGAAGATTCAATGAACTCTCTCAATAAATGCTCTAATATCTGACCAACTTATCTGATTACCTCCTTTCCCTTGAAGCTATTTCTCCTTGTTTTGTCCTTTGTAATAATAGGAAATAGCTAATAACCACCATCTACACAGACAAAAACCTTTCAAGGTAAATTATAGAAGATACAATTCCCATTTCCAAGAGCAAACAATCTACCAAAGGAAAGGAATGCATTAGCTATGCTTGAGTGAGAGAGCCATTCGGGCTAAGGCAGATTAAATGATTCTTTATATATGGCGGCAGGTTTTTGTGCACTGAGAAGAGTTCATTTTTAATAAACTAACTCTGCTTCTCAAGCCCTTACAAGAGAGAGGATGACTCAAGCATCCTACTTACTAATGGAGAAGGAAATGAAATATCTATAATTTAAGACCTAGTCTTTGAAAATGGAATGCTTCTAACTTAAACCATTATTATTTGGTCTCTGCTATAGCAAAAAAAAAAAAAAAAAAAAAAAAAAAAACTATATTTAAACTACTTAATGTATATATTATAAATATGAATATATATGCTTATATGTTTATTTATACATATGTAGGTAAAACAAATTTGAGAGAAGAAATGACTTGAATTATGGAACACATATTTGTAAAATAGTCTGTAAGAATGTTTTGCGTGTGGCTAATGCCCAATATTATTGAATTTCTCTCTTTTTGGTTTGTGTCTTGATACATACTAAGTGATGGTGACTTTGAATCTCCCACACTTTAGGTTGCCATTCTCAGCTCACCAAATTGATATAAAATGAGTGGAGCCTCTGGTTTCCTTTCTAAGCCTGTACCTACAAGTTAGGGCCACTAGTCTCCATTTGGAAGCAGCAGTCAGGAAATCTGCTAAAAGGAGGAATCATCAAGTTCCTTATTAGCCTCACTACAGGTGCACTGGGTTATCATAAGGTAGGGATTAGGAGCCACATCACTAAGCCAAAAGCCATTCCTTCAAAGGAAAAGCAGATCATCCCAGAGAACAGAACCCAAAAGCTGATAATGGAGACCATGTTGTGATAAAAGTTCAAAATCAAAACTTCTCCCAACTGCTCCTAAGAAATCTTGAACAAGAATCTGGGTTTGCATCAAAATTCAGAAGCTAGATAGTAGCATGCTAAAACCATCAACATTTCTCAACAAGAGAAGACAGAACCAGGTAGAGTCTGGTGCCAGGTACCAAGCCTCAATCTAAGTAAGATTAAGTTTGATATTGAACATAGTCTTTGCTTTAGATAGGAAACATCAAAAGTTTCATGTTAGGTCAGGAGAAAAGTCTGGCACAAGTTGGATGAGTGGAAATACTTGACTGTGGAGCAATGTATTGAAACTGAACAGGAACACGGTTGACAGCACTCCCAGCCCAGCCAGAGCTGACATCCAATCTTAATTCATTAGTTTCAATCTTTCTTCCTATAGATAAAATCTAATAAGGGATTTGAGTTTTCCATCTTCTTATCCCTTTACTAGACCTCTGATGGAGCTATTAATGAGTGTGAAATAGCCAGAGGGCAGGCAGCCTTAGAGAAGAATAGATGAAACAGATGGCAAAACTAATCCACAAACTGGATAAGGCCATTAAGAATCCACTCATCATTGCTATTAAACATTCAAGAGGTGGTTTTGCTGCACATTAACTTGACAGTATAATATGAGTCACAGCCTTTTTGGGGCTCAGTTTCAATATCTGTAGACTGTGAAGCTTCGACTAGCTCAGCAGTTATTAAAACTGCTCTTAGGAGCCTTAGGTTCCTAAGTAGGTCCTTAATGTCATCTGAAGCAACAAGGGGAAGTCTCAGGCCTATACTTTAACCAGGCCATTCTGCACACACACACACACACACACACACACACACACACACACACACACACATTTTGTAGTGATGCTGCAATCATATTTTTTTCTCTCTGTGTGGGTCCTACTACTAAAATAAAGTTTGTGCATCATTGGGAAGTGTAAATTCCAGGGACATTCTAACTCACAATCGGGAACTCTGCACTGAAAAAGCATTGTGCCTCCTCTCCACAGCTTCCTTTCTGTTCAGGTGATACTGATAGGGTTAAGAAAGGAGAAAAGAATTTCCAGCTCATTGAAAGGTGATACTGCATTGTACAGCCAGTGTTCATAACATAAACATAAATTTGCTGACTAAATTCCCACTTTACAAGAAGACAGAAAATAAACATTAAATTAACATATTTAAAATAAATAAACCTTGAAATTATGTAAAAATCAACCTTGTTTATAACATGGTTATGTTTTTCACTGGCCCCTGATTATCAGAGCTTTAATTTACATTTGGTTAGAGTAAAATGATGGAGGGAAGCCCACTTGGATATAAGGTAGTGGATGATTTAAAAATTAGCATGAACTTGAACTTTGAGGGAAAATGTGGAAAGACAATTAAGAATGTCCATTCCCTGCTTCATTTCCACCTCTCATCCCTTCTTTATTCCCTCCCCATTTTTGGGCCTCTAGGAGAATTGGTTGCTTCAAGCATGAGGTTCAAAACAAGGTTTTAACTGAACTCTGTCACATACTAATGTTTATAATGCATTTAAGTAGAAGAAAGGTTAAATTTAAAATTCATTCTTCTTCTATTTATGTATTTTAATAATTTATATTAAACTAGCATCTCAGTGTGTCAGATTCTTTCTTTCCCTCCTTCTCAATATCAGTCTATCTATATTTAAATATATCTTTCATATACGTCTAAGGTGTACTCCTTTCTCTCTAGGATTTTCCAATATGAGAAAATCTGTAGATTCTAAAAGTATCATAAGCGCATTTAAAAAAATTACACTCAATATTGACAGCAATAAAAAATGAAAATTCAACACTCATATTTGTTTTCTTCAGAAATAAATACTCTAATATATCCTTCCAGAATGTTACATTTATTAAGATAGCTAAATGAACAGACTATTAAAAATGGGATTATACTGGATGTTGCTTTTTGCAATTTGATTTTTTCACATAAGTGATAAATTGAAGGTACTATTGAGCTATATAGTCTATTGGAGCTGATTTTGTCAATGACATAAAAGTAAAAAAGAAGTATATATCTAGACTTGAAACTCAATTCTGAATTAGTTGAGAAGATGGAATAGAGATAGCAGGGGACAGAAGTACAGTCCTAAGGCAAGATCAAGTGATGATATTCCAGTGTTGGATCAAGCTAGGAATGACATAGGCTTGGCCTTCCTCAACCTCCTCACTTGTCCCTTATAAAGTTCCCATACTTTGGCACTGTACACTGATACTTTCACATATAGAAAATATTCTTTTATTTTGGGAAATCTACCAGTTTGATCCAATAAGATGGAAATACTAGAAACTGGTTGGCCATAAGCTAGATTTAGTCCATAGGTGAATCAATCAGTGAATTAATCACCTGATGGGATTAATTGAGTGGTAACTGAGGGCAGGTGGGGTGTGGATAGAGGAGGTGAGGCATTGGGGGGTGTGGATTTTGGTATATATTTGTATTTGGCAAGTGTATCTTCTCTCTCTCTCCCTCTCTCTCTCTCTCTCTCTCTCTCTCTCTCTCTCTCTCTCTCTCCTTCCTGATCATCATATGAGCTGCTTCCCTCTGCCACATTCTTCCACTATGTTGTTTCTGCCTCAGCTGGAGCACTAAGGAATGAAGCCGGCTGTACACAGACTGAGATCTTTGAAACTGTGAACTCCCAAATAAACTTTACCTTCCCTAAAATTGCTCTAGTTTGGTCTTATAGTCATAGCAGTAAAAAAGCTGACTAAAACAAAGGCAAAGACATCAAGGATGAGGAGCAATCATGGAAACAACATCACCAAAGGGACAACATGATGTACTGTGATATCAAATATTCAAAATTTATGAAGTATAGTGAATTTCAGTTTATTGTTTTGTTTATTTTCATAATCAAAAGTCCTTATCAGATTCAACCAACCTATTACAATCATATGATACTTTAATTTTTGTAAAATTTATGGTAATCACAAAGCAAAAACCATTAGTAGATGCACAAAAAGCAAAAAGTAAGGAACCAAAACATACCACTAGGGCTGGGGCTGGGCTCAGTAGGAGAGCACTTGCCTAGCATGTGTGAGGCACTGGGTTCGATTCTCAGCACCACATATAAATAAATGAATAAAATAAAGTTACATACATCTAAAAAATATTTTTAAAAAATACCACTAGAGAAAAATCAATCACAAAGAAGGAAGAAAGGAACAAAGAACAAAACAGCTAGGAAACAATTCACAAAATGATAATAGTAAGTCCTTACCTATCAATAATTATCTTGAATTTAAGTAGATTTGATTCTCCTATGCAAAAATATAAAGTATTTGAATGGGTAGAAAAGGTAGACTCAACTGTATGCTGTCTGCAGGAGATGCACTTCACCTTAAGGACACACATAGACTGAAGGTGAAGGGAAGAAAAGGGCATTCCATTTAAACCAAAGCCAGAAGAAAGCAGGGGTAGCTATATTTATATCAGATCAAATAGACTTTGAATAAAAAATTGTTAAAAGAAGTAAAGAAAGTCATTATATAATGATAAGGTGGTCAATTCAGCAAGAAGATATAATAATGTAAATAGATGTGTACCCAACTAAAAGCATCTAAATATAAAAATCAAGTATTAATAGATCTGAAAGGAAAGAAAGTCTGCAGTATGATCATAATAGGAGACTTCAACTCTCTATTTACAGCAATAGACAGGTCATCCAGACATAGAATCAATACAGAAATATTGGACTTAAGCTTGTTTTAGATCATGAAAATTAATCAATATAATCCTGAAAAATGAATGTTCAACAAAGAAATGAAAAGATAAATTTAAATATTTCTCAAAACAGGACTGGGAATGTAGCTCATTGGTAGAGTTCTTGCCTAACATGAGAGAGTCTCTGGGTTTGATCCTTAGCAAAGAAAAATAAAACAGTCTCAGAATCAAAGGAAAACAGGACACAACATACCAAAACCTATGGGATCCAGCAAAAATAGAGGGAAGATTATAGCAATAAGCACGTACAACAGAAAAGAAGAAAGATCTCAAATAAACAATCCAATATTGTATACCTTTCTAATTCCTCACGGAACTAGAAAAACAAGAACAAGTTAAGACCAAAGTTAGTATAAGGAAGGAAAAATAAAGTTTAGAGAAAAATAAATCAAATAGGTGCTAGAAAGACAATAGAAAAATCAACAACACTAAGTTGATTTTTCCAAATGATAAAATTAACAAACCTTTAGCTAGACTAAGAAAAAAAGAGAACAATATTACAACTTACATAACAGCAATGCAAGTGATCGAAAAAGACTATGAAAAATAATTATATACCAGCAAATGGGATAGCTTAGAAGAAATGGGCAAATTCATTGGCATTTATAGCCTCCCAAGACTAAATTATGTTGAAATAGAAAATCTGAGTAAGGAGATTATGAATAAAGAGAATGAATTAGTAATAAATAGTCTCTAATCAAAGAAAAGCCCAGAAGCAGGTGTCTTTATTGCTGAATTCTATCCAAAATTTGAAGAACTAATTCCGATTCTTTTCAAACTCTTAAAAAAATTAAGAGGAGGGAGTACTTAAAAACTCATATAACAAATTAAACATTACCTTAAAGGTAAAACCAAATGAAAACAAGGCCAAAAAAAGGCAAAACACACAACAACTACAACAAAACTCCAACCAGAACAACAACAACAACAACAAAAACCTACATGCTCATGTCCTAGTGAACATTTATCCAAAATTCCTCAACAAAAAACATTAGCAAACCATATTGGCAGCACATTAAAATGTCACTCACCAATATCAAATGAGTTATCACTGGGATACAAGGAAAATTCAACATATGTGAATTAATACATGAAAAACAAAAACTGTACAATTCTTTCAAGAGATCAAAAGGTTACAAGCATGGAGGCTGCAGTCCTACATGCCTGACAATAATTAGCTAAGCCATGGGGTGGGGGTTCCCAACTCTGCTGCACATTACAGTCACCTGGGGAATTTTGAAATTCCTGATGCTAAACTTGCACCCCAAGCTAATTAAAACAGAATGTCTAGGAATGGGTAAAGGTATCAATACTTTTTAAAGATGCCAGGTGATTCCAATGTTTAGCAAAATCTGGGAACCACTCACTGCCTTAGTGCCTTTGAACTCACTGGTTTGGTTTTGTTTTTGTCTGAAAAATCTGCTATTTCCTCTTAAACATGCACATGGCTTGATGGCTCACATTGTGTAGGTTATTCATCCTGTGTTAGGTATTACTTCTTGCATCAGTGTTAAATCGAGCTGAGAAGCAGTTGCTTTTTTGGATGGGCCACGTGTTCTCCTATTTGCCACTGACCGCTTCACTCTGTTTTCTGCCTAACTCCTTTGTGAATCTGTGACTCTGGCTTTAACTATTATCCTTACTTTCAAAAGGAAATAAGTCTCACAAGCACTATTTATCTTAAGCTCCTGCTCATTTCAGATGAGATGCTAGAGTGCTGAGGAAAAACTGCATGGGTAAGGAACTTTCACAGTCAGGATACGTTTGAGTGTTTCTTTATTTCTGAGTTACAAAGATGAATCATGACATTATCACTCTCTCTGATCTCAGCACAGTTTGGTACTCAACATACAACAAATGTGGTGTAATCCGTTTAATAAGTTCTTTCTTTTCTCAGCAAGGGTCTGAAGAAGTTGTTCTATAGCAAGGCACTGATCAAAAGTGGCGCATGTCATTATCCTTGGCAGATTACCAGGAGTTCTTCAATTAACAGAAACATGAATAAAACTATTTTATGCACTTTAAAGCAAATGTGGCTTAATGAAGGGAAAACATATTTATCTGCACAATTTAACCCAATGTTAGAACTCTTCACATTGAATACATTTTAAGGTTACTGAGAACCGTGGTGAAAAGAAAAACCAATAGAAATAGGAAATCAACTGTCATTTTGCAAGCTCCACTTCTATTAGTTCATTATCAAACAATATTTATTCAATGGCCCCATGCACAGTCACTTGAGCTGGATTCCAGAAAGCAAGAACATTCATCCTTGAGCATTCATGAAATACAGGAAGTGAGTCCACGCGTGCTGCAGACTATGAGGGCTATGTGGCTAAAAGTTGGATTAAATTATGAAGGAAATAAAACAACGAACAATCTATTGCCCAGTTCAGATTATGAAACTCACAAGGACTATTGTTTAAAATATTTCAAATTTTGAAACACTGATCCCCTTCTTAAGTTGTGTAGGTCAATAGAAAGAACATGAATAAAATATCTATGCTTGCATGGCAAGATCTAATAGCTTCTGAAAGAAAGTATATGATATTAGATCATATGTTATGATCAGTACTTAGCAGGCCATTGCTTTATTTTTATTCACTCACTGAATGACAGTGTTGAATATGTTATACATTACTTTACCTAAGGGTATATAAACACATATGTGAATGTGCCAGTGAGTTCTCTCTACTCCTAACTCTATTCCTTGACTTTTCTTTCTCAGCTCTATATTGCTGAGGGAGGACTACATTTCCCATCTTCCTTCTCCACCCACTTTCAGTTGGAAGAAGGCTCTGACAGAAGATGAGAAGCTAGAGAAAATGGAGCTGGAGCTCCCAGGCTGTTTCCTCCTCCCTCTATTTACTCAGGTGGCTTCTTTGTTTTTTACTATTTTTTTTGGTTGTAGATGGACACAATACCTTTATTTTATTTATGTGGTGCTGAGGATCGAACCCAACTCACACATGCAAGATGAGCGCTCTCCTGCTGAGGTGGCTTCTTTAGCATTGGTTTCATGTCCTCCCCAAGTACTACTGCCTAGTCTAAAAAGCAATCAGCATAGTTTAATTCCAGTTATGGTAGTGGTTACCTGTGGCTGTGGAGATAATGAGAGTGTGGAGATTGGGAGATGTTGGTCATTGATACTAAATTTCAGTTAGAGAAGAGGAATAAATTCAAGAGATCTATTGTACAACATGTTTCCTAAAGTTAATGACAATATACTATATATTTGAAAATTGCGAAAAGAGATTATAAGCATTCTCACTAAATGGTAATATGTGAAGTAATGCATATGTTAATTTGCTTTCATTTAGCCATCCCACAAAGATACATGTTTCGAAACATGATGCTATATACCATAAACATATACTATTTTATTTTTTATTAAAATATTATTATTAAGTCAAATTCAAAGTTAAATGTACTTGCATAAATGCCTTCTTTTAATCTTCCCAGGGATACAAATTCTCTATAAAATAACATTTAAATTTCTTTGTATGTCATATAATGTCCTTCGAGAGTTAGTCCCTAACTCTTTGCTATTCTCATCTCTTATTACTTAAGCTCTCCCGAAGTACTAGGAGTTCCTACAATAAGCCATGCAATCTCTGCCTTTGCCTGCCTATCCTCCTCTTCTACTTGACCCTGAGAAGCCTTACTCATCCTTTAAAACTCAGTTTGTCTGCTGACTCTTCTAGGAAATCTTTCTTGTCTTCCATAAGCAGGATGAACCACCCTGGTCTTTCATTTTAACTATTGCCTTTACTCTTCACTGCTATTGGCTTGTGCATGTTTCTGCCTAACCTAACTGTAGTTGCCATTCTGTCCCCAGCACTGAGCCTAATGATCAGTACTTAGCAGGCCACTGCTTTATTTTTATTCACTCACTAAATGACAGGGTTGAGGTGTATGGTAACATTGACTGTAATGTGCAATTCCCCTGAGCTTCCCTAAGTCCTCCCTCAGAGATAAGTGGAATATTCTCCAGTTATTTCTCCTGTGCTTCAGTTATTTCCCAGGCTTGACTCTCTGAAGCACTTTGGGGCCCCAGTTGTGAATGCCTTACTGATCGCCCTCTGTATTTCCATCCTCTCCACTTCTGGAAACTCAAATTTGATATCTGCTGTTGTACAGAAAGTAATAAGAAAATAGTCTGTGGAAGCCAGGCGCGGTGGTGCCCGCCTGTAATCCCAGCACTTGGGAGGCAGAGGCAGGAGGATCGCAAGTTCAAAGCCAGCCTCAGCAATGGCGAAGCACTTAGAAACTCAGTGAGACCCTGTCTCTAATAAAATACAATACAAAAGGGCAGTGGTCAAGTACCCCTGAGTTCAATCCTGGGTACCAAAAAAAAAGACGATAGTCTGTGTGCGCATGCACACATACACTGCTCTTTAATTATTGTGTAAAGTGTTATTTCATAGTCAACTGCATTATACATAGAAAACACCTAACAAATGTTAATTGAATGGATGGTCTCTCCTAATGCATCCATTCATCTATCCAGACCTGAAGTCATGCCAGGTAACAGAACCTCCTCAGAAGATCCGTAAACGTTTAAGCTTCCAATCCATTATGCCCATGTTGTTGCCTTCAAAACAGTCTTCCCTCTATTCTCCATGTACTCATCAATCAGAGCTGAAGTCAAATGCCATCACTTCTTTGAGTGTCTTTCTGATCTGCCAAGCAGAATGAACAGCTTTTTCTTTCCCTTTCCCGCAGCTTGCTGTCACAGTCTCCACTTGGCATTTCTATGGTCTACCTTGTATGTTAATATTAGATTTTCATGAGCGTCTTTCCTATTTGTGATTTTACTGAGGGCAGAGCACACCTGTCTTTCTTATCTTATCTTCCCAGGACTTGCCACACTGGTTGGCACACAGAATATATTTAACAAATATTTGTAGAACTAAATTAAGTTGAAATAAAAATGAATTAAAGAATTCACACATGGCTTATTTTTGAACAAGTAAATACTTTAGACTGCGTGAAGATACTGAGAATTTAGGTGGATTCTCAGCAAATTTTCAAGGTGTCAAAATTTGAACATGGCAGCTAGGCACAGTGGTTCACGCCTGTAATCCTAGTGGCTTGGGAGGCTGAGACAGGAGGACCGTGAGTTCAAAGCCAGCCTCAGCAACTTAGTGAGGCCCTAAGCAATTTAGACAGACCCTGTCTCTAAATTATACATATATATATATGACTGAGGATATGGCCCAGTGCTGAAGCACACTGGGTTCAATTCCCTGAATAATAACAATAATAATAATAGTAATAGAATATGGCACCTTGAACTTCTGTTTTCAACTACTTTTCTACTGCTTACCCTCAGTCTCACATGAAAGTGGTGGGGCTCTGCCTCAAGGCATCTAAGTTGCCTGATAATAAAAGCTTAATGTATAATCTCCCCAAGAGTCCTCATATTTTAATGGATGTTTAGCCAGATAAGAACCACAAGAAAAAATAATGGTGGAACTTCAGGCATCTTGAGGATTGGTAAGGAGGAGAACCAGGGATAAGCTTTCTGAGTGTCCTTTGAAGCACCAAACACCAGCAGTTGGAGCCTTGCTTTTTGTCTGAGATGATTATACACGAACTTGAGTGTGACTAAAACAAAGATTTCTAAAAACAAAAATTTAAGGGGTCCATGAAATAGTTCATTTCAATTCCTGTCAAAAATCACTGGTGCTTTCTCCAGAACAGAAAACAATTCTTAAAATAATTGAAAGTAGACTCCTCTTATTTTAATTCTGCACAATTGATGGGGAAAGGAATGGAAGCTGGGAGTATGCTCAACATGGAGAAAGGTATCAGAGGAACATTATTGGTTTCTCCCTGACATTGGTCCATTACACAGCAGCTTTGCCGGCCTCCCAAAGGAGCACTAAATCTGAAGGCATGTGTGGGAAGTCACTGATATTTATCAGGCAGGCGCAAGTTAAAAGGGGAAGAAGGCAAAGTTGAAAAAGCAAAACATTTGAAACTTTCACCATTTTCTTCTAGGAAATATAACGTACAACACACTTAAAAACCTCATCTCCTAGGTGCATGTATGATTGCACATACAGTGCGACTCTACACCATGTGCAACCAGAGAAACGAAAAGTTGTGCTCCATTTGTGTACAATGAATCAAAATGCATTCTGCTGTCATGTATAACTAATTAGAAAACAATGTTAAAAAAAATTATCCAGACCACAATTATCCACGCCTCCCCCACCCCAACTTCAGCCATCCTCTTGAATTTGATCCCTTTGTTTGGTTCATGTTGTCTTTTTACCTTTTTTTTTTTTTTTTTTTTTTTTTTTTTTTAACCATTTTACCCATCAACTTCTAGATACTATGTACTTCACCCACATGTTATATTTAAGATTTGAGGACTTTATTTGCCGAATAGAATCTAAACTCTATAAAAGTAAACTTTTTTTGGTGCAATAATGTACCCTAAGTGCCTCTAATATGGACTTCTATAGAATATGCTAATAAAAATATGTCAATGAACAAATCAAAAAATAAAATAAAATAAAAAGCTCATCCCATTAACCTCAAACCTCTGTGTGTGTTTGTAAATAAATGTAGCTTTAAAGAGAGACATAAATCTAATTATATTAGTGACCTTATTGAATAATTAGTGTCATAGACTTGATTCTTTAATACTCACCTTAGAAATAGCCATTGGCCAAGTCAAGGCTACAAGAAGACAGTGGAAAGCTGATAGAGAAAGTGGATGAACCACACAGGGGACAGGTTCAATTATTATGCTTCTATGGGTTGTCAGGTAAGATTAAATTCTCTGATCTTTTGTGTTCAGCAAGCAGTTTCTTCTTAAACACTTGCTTTGTAGTTGCCTCATTGGGTTTCCCCCTTGTATTCTATGTGTATAAATCACAGAGATCAGACAGAACATGCACAAGTGTATTACTCTAATCATCATCTAATTTAGGCAAAATAATGAATAAATTGAAATTCACTTTGGTGGTATCAAGTCTCTCTTCAGTCATGGTCTCCCACACCCAAGATCTCCTTTAAGATGTGTGGCATGCATTCATTCTATCATAGATGACCCGATCAGAAAGAAGACTGGAAACACTGAGAGTATTGCCTATTTCAGAAACGAGAGACCAAAATTCTTTAAGAACAGAAATGAATGTTTTAGAGCAAGATTTCAGAAGTACAAAGGAGGTGGGCAGACATTCCACAGGCCACATAATACATGGCCAGTTTCTCAGTGGCTGAGACAGACCAGCTGCTAAGAATAGATTAACCAGGGCTGGGGTTGTGGCTCAGTGGTAGAGCACTTGCCTAGCATGTGTGAGTCACTGGGTTCAATTCTCAGCACTGTATATAAATAAGTAAAACAAAGATCTATTGACAACTAAAAAAGTATTAAATAAAAATAACAGATTAACCAAAGTACAAATTTGGAGAGTCATTATACCTTAGAAACCACCTTTTCTGTGTGACACCAAAAACACTTGCTTTGTCATTGACTTCATGGTCAGCAAACCTCAGGACTATTGTCCTCTTGATGTATCTGTGGCCAAGGCTTGTAGAGAAAAGACAGTCCTACAAAGTCTATAAATAATACAAGTAGACTCCACCTAAAAAGTATAATAAACTCAGAGAAATAATTAGCAAGTTATTATATATACCACTAAAGAGATATATAGAAGAGTAAAAATTACTACATCTCTGTGACTATAGCATCCCATTCAGCATCTCTGAGTATGAAACATTTACTTACCATTATCAACTAACAAAATAGTTGAATTGAGCCGGGCGCGGTGGCGCACGCCTGTAATCCCAACACTTTGGGAGGCTGAGGCAGGAGGATCGCACGTTCAAAGCCAGCCTCAGCAATGGCGAGGCACTTAGCAACTCAGTGAGACCCTGTCTCTAATAAAAACCAAAAAAAGGGCTGGGGATGTGGCCCAGTGGTCGAGTGCCTCTGAGTTCAATCCCTGGTACCAAAAAAAAAAAAAAAAAAAAATAGTTGAATTGCCTTGATAAGATTAGATTCTATGGTCAGTGCTTGTTTTACATAGCAGAGGAAATAAAACTTCTCTAAATTCAATTAGAAAAGTTTTTCTTATTTTCCTTAGATTTCTTATTGAAGAATATATGTCATATTCATATGATGGCTAGAATTTCTAGATGTCTTTACAATTTTTATTATTTTCTTTTTAAACCCTCAGCAATTTTTTATCTGATGGTGGCGAGTAAGTACTCATACAATTGTGTCTAGATCACAGTTCATAAGGAGTTAAAAATAGTCAAAATCGGGGGGATCCAAGATGGCGGATTAGAGGAAGACGCACTTCAGGACAGCTCCGTGGAAAGAATCCAACAAAGCAGATAAATTGCCTTTCATCATATATATATAGGCTGAAAATACCAATCTCCTGGATGGTTTGATTACCACTACCAGAGAGAGAAAGAGACAAGCTGTCTGCAGCTGCTGGAGCCACGAGGCTCCTGCAAAACCGCCTGGGTGGTGCACAGGCCATCCGAAACAAAGTCAGTGTGGGGAGACCGCGCTACTACTGCAACCCCAGCCAAACTCACGGCACACCAGCGTGAAACCTGCGATAAAAACCAGCGATAACAGCCGGCGGGATTGGTGCTGGGGAACCACGGGAGACCGCGGGCCCACAACACCAGTTCAAATCCACACTCGGCCTGACGCGACCCTCAGTAGTGGGGCCCCCGGACAGAGCAGCGCAGAGATCTGCGATCAGCAAACAGGGGTAGAGTTGAGCGGGCCACAGTCCGAAGCAGCGTTGTCTGCACCACAGTCACAGGTGTGGCTTCCCGGTGCCACTTCTGCAGGGAGACATCCACCCAACAGCTTTGAAATCAATCGGCGAGGACACGGGAGTCTGCGGAGCTGCTGTTGAATGGAAGGAGAGCACCGCCATCTTTGAAAGCTCCAGACAAAGGGGAGGAGACGGAGAGCAACGGCTGCAGCCATCCAGGGACTATCCAGCTCTCTGAAGACAACGCACAATTGGGTGAGACTCGGGTGGTCAGCAGGGGAAGGCGTTTCTGAGGCTAGCACAGCGGCCACAAGAGGCTGCAACTGGGGATGGGCTTGGGAGGGTGTGCCTTCTGGAGGGTCCCCTTCCCGGTGCCATTCATCTGCTGACACACGCAAACCCCCTGGGCCACTCCTTCACTGAACTGTGCAGCCACTGGCCTAAGATACAGCCTTGATTTCACTGACAGGATCGCAGACTGTCTGGACGTGGTCCAATGGCAATTGGTTTGAACTGGAAAAGAAAAAAAAGAGGGGGGCTTCCCAGGGCCCGTTTTGTCTGAGTCTTGGGGTTCGACTTTTTTTTTTTTTTTTTTTTTTTCTTTTCTTTTGTTGGTTTGCTTGTCTTGTTTGATTGCAGGGAGGTTTTTTTTTTGTTTGTCTGTTTGTTTGTTTATTTTTCTTTTTCTTTTTTTGGCTTTGTTTTGTTCTGCTTTTTTTTTTTTTTTTTCCTTCCGCATTGTTAGTGTGTTTGTTTGCTTCCGCTCCTTTTTTCTTTCCTTCTTTTCTTCCTTCACTCTTGTATCTTTTCTTCCTCCTTCATCTTTCATGTTTACATCCTGCCAGTGCATACTAAACAGAGGCAAAAACAAGTTATACGCAGAACTTGGGATTTCTAGAACCGGCGCAATTGAACTGGGTAGCAAAGTGGTGTTATATATAGTTTACTCTCTATTTCCTTGATTCTCTCTCTCCTCTCTCTTACACCAAATCCTACTCTTTTATCATTTTTTTCTTTTCCAACTTACTTTATATATAAATTGATCTTTTCACCTAATTGTCAACCCCATTCTCTTTCTTCCATCGTCTACTGATACTAAACCACTTCCACTAAACCACTTCAATAGATATCTCCTTTCATACTTTCCAAGAAAGAACAATTCAAGACACTTCCTTCTTCCTAAACATAACACCTCTGTATCCAATACTTGAAGCTATAAAACCCTATCAGAAGCGTACAGAGTAAATTGGAAATAATATCTGGGTTAACAAAATCTGTACATTGTGATCAAACTTGGATTTTCTGAATAGAAAGTGTTAGGTTTTAAAAGCATAAAGGAATTATAAGGTGATCTGATAGCATTGTACTACAGGAACAACATAAGGCTTTAAGGTAAAATCGAAATAGTCAAGGTCCCACAGTGCAGGAAGAATAGACACACAAGCAACATGAAAAAACAAGGAAAGAAAATGACACAAACAAATCAAGATACCTCATAGGTAGATGTCATGGCAAGCACAGTTGGTCAAATGCCAGAGATGGAATTTAGAAATTACATATGCCAAATGTTTATGGAACTTAAGAATGAACTCAAAAATGAGATGAGGGAGCAGGTACAGGAGGCAAAAGATCATTTTGACAAAGAACTCCAAAAACAAATACAGAAAGTAAAAGATTACTTCAATAGGGAAATAGAGGCTCTAAAGAGAAACCAAATAGAAATTCCAGAAATGAAAGAAGCAATAAACCAAAATAAAAGTTCAATTGAAAGCATCTCCAACAGAGTAGACCACTTGGAGGAAAGAACCTCAGACAATGAAGACAAAATATATGTCCTAGAGAAGAATTTAGAACATACAGCAAAACTTGTTAGAAATCAAGAACATAACATCCAAGAATTATGGGACAGCATAAAAAGACCAAACTTAAGAGTGATCGGCGTAGAGGAAGGGGCAGAGCCAAAGGAATGAGTAATCTATTTAACGAAATAATTACAGAAAATTTTCCAAGCTTGAGGAATGAAATGGAAAACCAAGTTCAAGAGGCATACCGAACACCAAACAAACAAAATCTCAATAGATCCACACCTAGACACATTATAATGAAAATGCCTAATACACTGAGCAAGGAGAGAATACTAAAAGCCACAAGAGAAAGGAAGCAAATTACATATAGGGGGAAACCAATCAGACTATGTTCAGATTTTTCAACTCAGACCTTAAAAGCAAGAAGATCCTGGAATAGCATATTTCAAGCTCTGAAAGAAAAGGGATGTCAACCAAGAATCTTATATCCAGCAAAATTAACCTTTAGATTCGAAGATGAAATAAAAACCTTCCACGACAAGCAAAAGTTAAAAGATTTCACAACTCGAAAGCCAGCACTTCAGAGCATCCTGGGCAACATTTTTCATGAAGAAGAAGAGAAAGATGATAACGAAAATCACCAAAGGGAGATATTAAACTAAAGGAAATACCAACCAGAAGAGAAACCAAATCAAGCTAAAGACCATAATTCAAATAAAAATGAATGGGAATAAAAATCACATCTCAATAATAACCCTGAATGTTAATGGCCTAAACTCGCCAATCAAAAGACACAGATTATCAGAATGGATTAAAAGAAATGACCCAACAATTTGCTGTCTCCAAGAAACACACCTCATAGAAAAAGACATCAATAGACTGAAAGTGAAAGGCTGGGAAAAGTCTTATCAGTCACATGGCCGGCGGAAGCAAGCAGGGGTTTCCATTCTCATATCAAATAAGGTAGACTTCAAACCAAAACTAATCAAGAGGGACAAAGATGGATATTTCTTATTACTTAAGGGAACCATCCATCAACAGGATATAACAATCATAAATCTATATGCCCCAAATAATGGAGCACCTACATTCATCAAACAAACGCTTCTTAAGTTCAAGAGTAAAATAGACCACAACACAGTTATTCTAGGGGACTTCAACACACCTCTCTCACCAATGGATAGATCATCCAAACAAAAGCTAAACAAAGAAACTTTAAGCCTCCTCAAAACAATTAACAATTTAGACCTAACGGACATATATAGAATATTTCATCCCTCAGTAAACGAAAACACATTTTTCTCAGCAGCACATGGCTCCTTCTCCAAAATAGACCATATTTTATGTCACAAGGCAACTCTCAGCAAATATAAAAAAATAGAGATACTACCCTGCATGCTATCGGACCATAAAGGGATGAAATTGGAAATCAACAACAAAACAAGGAATAAGAAAAACTACTCCATCAACTGGAAGCTAAACAACATGCTACTGAATGAACAAGGGGTTGAAGAAGACATCAAAGAGGAGATCAAAAAATTCCTAGAGGTAAATGAGAACACAGATACATCATATAGAAATCTCTGGGACACTATGAAGGCAGTAGTAAGAGGAAAATTCATTGCACTAAGTTCATTCCTTAAGAGGAAAAAAACCCAACAAATAAATGACTTAACATCACACCTCAAAGCATTAGAAAAAGAAGAACAGACCAACACCAAGAGCAGTAGAAGACAGGAAATAATTAAAATCAGAGCAGAAATTAATGAAATTGAGACTAAGGAAACCATTCAAAGAATTGACAAAACTAAAAGTTGGTTCTTTGAAAAAATAAACAAAATTGACAGACCCTTAGTGATGCTAACGAAAAGAAGAGAAAAAACTCAAATTACTAACATTCATGATGAAAAAGGGAATATCACAACAAACACCTCAGATATACAGAATATAATTAGAAATTACTTTGAAAACTTGTACTCTAATAAAATAGAAAATACTGAATGCATTGAGAGATTTCTAGAGTCATATGATTTGCCTAAACTGGATGTGGAGGCTATACACAATTTAAACAGATCAATTACAAGCAAAGAAATAGAAGATGTCATCAAAAAGCTACCAACAAGGAAAAGTCCAGGACCTGATGGGTTTACAGCCGAGTTCTATAAGACTTTCAAAGAAGAACTAATACCAATGCTCTTCAAACTATTTCAAGAAATAGAAAAAGAGGGAGCTCTTCCAGACTCTTTCTATGAGGTCAATATTACATTAATTCCAAAGCCAGGCAAAGACACATCCAAAAAAAGAAAACTTCAGGCCCATATCTTTAATGAACATAGATGCAAAAATCCTCAACAAAAAATCGTGGCAAGTCGGATACAAAAACATATCAAAAAGATAGTGCACCACGATCAAGTGGGGTTTATCCCAGGGATGCAAGGCTAGTTCAACATTCGGAAATCAATAAACATAATACATCACATCAATAGACTTAAAGACAAAAATCATATGATCACCTCAATTGACGCAGAAAAAGCATTTGACAAAATACAACACCCCTTTATGTTCAAAACACTGGAAAAACTAGGAATATCAGGAACATATCTTAACATTATAAAAGCTATTTATGCAAGGCCCCGAGCTAACATTATCTTAAATGGAGAAAAATTGAAAGCATTCCCTCTAAAAACTGGAACAAGACAGGGATGCCCCCTTTCACCACTGCTATTTAACATAGTACTGGAAACTCTGGCCAGAGCAATTAGACAGACGAAAGAAATTAAAGGGATCAAGATAGGAAAAGAAGAGCTCAAATTAGCACTATTTGCTGATGACATGATAATCTACCTAGAAGACCCAAAAAACTCTACCAGAAAACTTTTACAACGAATAAACGAATTTGGCAAAGTTGCAGGATACAAAATCAATACACATAAGTCAAAGGCATTTGTGTACATCAGCGACAAAGACTCTGAAAGGGAAATGTTGAAAAATACCCCATTTGCAATAGCATCAAAAAGAATAAAATACCTGGGAATCAACCTAACGAAAGAGGTGAAAGACCTCTATAACGAAAATTATAGAACACTAAAGAAAGAAATTATAGATAAACTCAGAAGATGGAAAGACCTACCTTGCTCTTGGATAGGTAGAATTAATATTGTCAAAATGTCCATACTACCAAAAGCATTATACAGATTTAATGCAATTCCAATCAAAATCCCAATGTCATTCTTCAAAGAAATTGAAATAGCAGTCATGAAATTCATCTGGAAAAATTAAGAGACCCAGAATAGCCAAAGCAATCCTAAGCAAGAAAAGTGAAGCAGGGGGCATCACCATACCAGACTTTAAATTATACTATAGAGCAATAGTAACAAAAACAGCATGGTATTGGCACCAAAATAGACTGGTGGACCAATGGTACAGAATTGAGGATACAGAGACTAATACATATAATTACAGCTATCTTATATTAGACAAAGGTGCCAAAAATGTACAATGGAGAAAGGATAGCCTCTTCAACAAATGGTGCTGGGAAAACTGGAAATCCATATGCAACAAAATGAAATTAAACCTTTATCTCTCACCATGCACAAAACTCAATTCAAAGTGGATCAAGGACCTAGGAATTAGACCAGAGACAATACACCTAATAGAAGAAAAAGTAAGCTCCAATTTCCAACATGTTGGATTAGGCCCCAAGTTCCTTAATAAGAATCCTGTAGAGCAAGAATTACTACCAAGAATTAATGAATGGGATAGATTTAAACTAAAAAGCTTCTTTTCAGCAAAAGAAACAATCAGTGAGGTGAATAGAGAGCCAACTAATTGGGAACAAATATTTAATACATGCACATCAGATAGAGCACTAATCTCTAGAATATATAAAGAACTCAAAAAACTTTACACTAAAAAAAAACAAATAACCCAATCAACAAATGGGCTAAGGAATTGAGAAGACACCTCTCAGAAGAAGATACACGATTAATCAACAAATACATGAAAAAATGTTCAACATCGCTGGCAATTAGAGAAATGCAAATCAAAACTACTCTAAGATTTCCCTTCACTCCAGTCAGAATGGCAGCCATCAAGAACACAAGCAACAATAAATGTTGGAGAGGATGTGGGGAAAAAGGCACACTCACACATTGCTGGTGGGACTGCAAAATGGTGCAACCATTATGGAAAGCAGTATGGAGATTTCTTGGAAAACTGGGAATGGAACCATCCTATGACCCAGCCATCCCACTCCTGGGTCTATTCCCAAAGGACCTAAAAACAGCATATTACAGTGACACAGCTATCTCAATGTTTGTAGCTGCACAATTCACAATAGCTAGGTTGTGGAACCAACCTAGATGTCCCTCAGTAAATGAGTGGATTAAGAAAATGTGGTATATACTCACAATGGAATTTTACTCAGCAATAAAAGAAAACAAATTAATGGCATTTGCAGGTAAATGGATGAAGTTAGAAGACATAATGCTAAGTGAAGTTAGTCAGTCTCAAAAATCCAAGTACCAAACGTTCTCTCTTATATAAGGAGGCTATTTCAAAGTATAGTTGGATGGGGGTACATAGGAGGATTAGAGGAACACTAGAATGGTCAAGGGAAGGGAGGGTAAGGGAGGGAGCAAGAGGGGAGGGAGGGGGAGAAAAAAAAAAAGGTGGTTGAATGAGACGGATATCATTTTCCTTAATGCATGATTGAAGACCTGAATTGTACGAATATACTTTGTATACAAACAGTTGTGTGTAAAAAGATACTAAATATATGCACTATGAGTTGTACATATTAAAAATTATAAAAATAAAATTTAAAAAAAATAGTCAAAATCGTGAAAAAGTGTTTTCCAAGTTATTTTGGATGGCCCAAGTACACGATTTCAATCTTGATCCACCAAAACGTCTCCTTTTTAATAAAATAAATAAATAAATAAAGTTCCTGTTTCTTTGCTGTCATCCAAATTCTCGTGTGCCGCCTGCCTGATTTGTGAGAGACTGACTAGTACAAGTGGGAGTTACATAAATGGGGATGAAATTGTTGCCCAGCAAACCTCAACCTCAAGGCTAAAACAGGCAGTCTTTAACAGATAGGCTTTTAACTGCACCCAACACCTGCATGATAGCAATGTGTGCTTGTTTCTGGGGGTCAAGGGATCAGGAAAATGACAACAACCATAACTACAAAACTTCAGAAAGTACCTAAAGTTAGAGAATCTTCCAAGCTGCATGGATCCTGAAATGCATGCTTTGGAGATGTAAAGATGAGATCTCTAAACACCCTCGGTCCTGAGGCTGCGACAACCAAGTTACAGTAGACGTGTCACAGCAGATGTCAGCAGAGCATATTTGCAATAGAGTAATGTCGACTAGGTTTGTGATATAGCTGGCAGAAGGGCAATAGAGACAGTTGATTAATTCTCCCTCTATAAAGCATGAAGTCTAGCACACTCAAAACTGATATTCAAGCAACTGATGACAAAAAAAGTGGAAAAGTTTGCATTTAAATTCTCATTTTTGACATGAGAACAAAAGGAAGTACAATATGGAATAGCATGGAAGATGGAAGCAAAAAGCACCAGGGTCCATGTACAGGGTTCACGTACATGAAAATATATATTAACTGTGAATGCTTCTGATAACATGAAGAGCTACCAGAACCGGAAACTAAAGCACACGACTGAAAACAGAATTTATGACATCAGTCATGTCCATTTAAGTTTGAAGCCCTTCCCTTTCTTGGGGCCAGCCCCCTCCTGACAGGGTGTGCTGACAGATGCAGTTCATCAGGACTGCCACTGCTGCCTGTCCCACCCCTCACTGCTGTCTTCATTCTACAAGAAGGATGCAGAGGTCTTATTCAAGCAGGAATAGAGCCGTGCAATATTGAGGAAGAAAACATTCCTTTCCCTAAATTCTCTGTGGTTGTGGGAAGAACCATGTGAGGAAGACCCCAAGTGAATCACTCCCACAGATGCAGGGAGTCCGATGTTCATTGGGCAACCTGCATGTCTGCTTAATCTCTGAAGCTTGCTTCTGGCCTGCATTCCATCAGAACAGGGGAAAGGTGATATAGGATGGGAGGATCACATTTGGAGACACTATTTGAGAACTATCTAAAGTTCACAGTTCTCCAGTGGTACAGAAGTTGGGATTCACTTGTATATTTCAGCAATGGGAAGTTGTAGAAGGAGCATATGATGGGGAAAATGTCACAGTGAATGGCAAAGAGACGGAGAGAACAGAGGAAGGAGGCTTGAAGCTGCCAGCTGAGGATTAGCTCACAGATGTGGACAAACTTCTCAAGGGGCTACCAATATCCAGGGATACTGCTCAGAAGTAGGCAATGACTGCAGGTATGATTGGTAAAGCCAATGTCATTCAAAACCCAGGGACAACAGGTAGATCAGGGGTGTGGCCAATCAAGGAGACAACTGAAATATATCTAGAAGCAGTGTATTAGTTGGAAATGTTTTTGCTGCAAGTAATATAAAGCCTTAACAAATAGAGATTTATTTTCTCATTTAACAAAATGTCTGGTAAGAAGTTGCAGTTGGCTTTGTTTTCATATCTCAATGGTTCTTGAAATTTTCTGAGCCTTTCCCTCATGGCTGTTAGGTGGCTGTATAAACTCCAGGCAGCTGGTGCACATTTAAGGATGAAAGAAGTCTGAGGATGGGAACCAACAGCCAAGTCTGCTTCTTTTATCAGAAATATAAAAGTGTTGTCTGAAGCTACAGAGCAAATTTCCTCTTCTTTCTCATCAGCTCAAATTGTGTTACCTGGACACTATAACAGCGAGGGAGGGAGGAACATTTTTTAGCTTCTTTAACCTTTATAGTAGAGGAATGGCTTTCCAATTGTATCTGAGACTGATAGTCACATTAATGGAGGTCATGTCTCTCAACTGCCTTGTTAAGCACCTCTACCCAAAGCAGAGGAAAGAGAAGTGAAAATGAGGGGAGATAAGTGAGAGGGGAAAAGGAACCCAAGACCTCATTCACCCACCAGGACCCCAGATGCATGCATCTGGCCTGTGTTGACTGCAGGCAAGAGATGGGGAAGAGGGAGAAGAATAGAAAGGCCTAACTGCACATGCAATTAATAAAGTATTAAAATGAATAGGGCAGAGTTTTGAAGAACCCAAATGAGACAGTTCTATTAATTGAAAGAGACAAAAAAAGAAATAGAATTGGATGAGAGGTTGTTAAGCTAATCTTCCACCAGCTGGAAAGAAGGCCTTGACTGAACACAGTCAGTAGCAGTTATTAGCAGAATAAAAACATTTTTTTAATTTCCATGCAAGTCACAAATTCAGACTTCTTACTAAGTTAAACTGAAGTTAAATTAATTGTTTATTAAAATAAAGAATCCCAGTGAGTAGATTCAGGCCTTCTTACCTAAACCCCTTTATTACTCTAAAATTAAGAAAGCATACTTTATTAAACTATATAAAGCTCATTTCTGTGATGCTCTCAGATGGGTTGGTAAATAATCAAGTATAGACTTTACAAAGTTGTGTCTTAATAGGGCCTGATTCTATGTGGGATATAATATAGTTTATATGTGATAGATTAACATTATTGCTAATTCATATGTTTTCCCAGACTAACTTTGGGGAAATTGTTTCCACCTACCCACTCTCTGCCAACAAGAGTGACATACTTTATAGTATGCAATCATTTCCAACTGGAATACTAACATAACTTTGCATATTTTTCCTCAAGGAGATAGATGTATTCTTTTAAGTCTAAACTCTTACTCAATAAGAAATCCATATCCAACTTTCCAGCTGTACCAGTTAACTAAGGGCAGCCACTGGAACACTGGGCTTATCAGGTATCCCACAGAATCTTTAGACTTTGCTGATCTTTAAAGGAGAAATTAACTGATATGATCTAGAATAGTTGAGGCTGCTCATATTTTATTTCATAAACACTCACAGAGTTTCATTTATGTGCAGACACTGTGCTACATTCTGGGGACACATAAATGAAGAAGGTACCCCCTATGCTCCGGAATTTCAAAATTTAGTTCTGGATGTATTCGTAACAGCATAATTGTGATACTTTGTGATAATTTCCATGACAAAAAATATAAAGGGCTATGAGAATACTGTTGAGGGAATAACTACACTTGTGAAAAGAAGTGTTCTGTTCATTTCTGAAGGGAAAAGGTGAGTCCATCAAGGTCTCAAAGTCAGTGAAGTTCTTCTCCGTGTTGGAGAGAGCAGCATGTCCTTCTAAGCACAAAAGGAAGCCATTTCTCACCCAACTTGAGAAAAGATTCACAACCGAAGTGCTGGCTGCATCTGCAGAAACCTGCAGAGAAATTTTCTTACACTGTATCAGGTAGAACAGAAGGAAACAGCTGGACGCTGAGGGGCAAATACAGCAGCCCCTGTGTGACAGAAGGGAATTGCCAAGTACAGTAGGTTATTCCACCCCCTCCCACCAGCTTCTTTTTTCATGGTTATATGCTTGGTCTTAAAATAATAAACAATGACAGCTATCCTTTATGGAGTGTCCACAGATCACTTGCTCAAGTCTGGTGTTGCAAAATGGAACTGACATATTTTTTTCTAAATTTCATAACAATTCCACTATAAAGGAGACATTTTTTAACCTCCATTTTACAGATGAGGAAATCATTGACTAGAAAGAAAATTATCTAGCAGTGGAGGATTAGAGGAAGGATTCACTTTTGTCTAACTTCTGTGCCTCTCCTCTTCTCACTGCACCAGGGAGAAGACCAGAGCGTTATTGATGCCGCAACAGAGCATGGAGAGAGGATTTCTTCTTTGGGCTTCTTTGTAGCTAATCTATGAGAAACTTAACTGAAGTGGCCCTTCCCCTCTACGGTTGCTGTCTGGATGCCCTAGGCCAAGGGTAAATGAGCGTTAAAAACTATTCTAGATGAGCAAATACTCTTCATTCTATTGTTGGCCCTCCTCAAAACTGATTTGGTTTTGAAAGTAGGTGTTTCTATCTCCACTCTCACCAGCAAGCAGCTGTTTTTGGCTGTCAGAGATTCAAAGAATCATTAGCAAAAATTAAAACTATATGAGAATAATCAAATGAAAGTGTACAGGATGATGAAATCAAAGACAGCATCTTAAAATACAGGTTTGGTTGCATTTTTTGGAAGCCAATGGGAGTTGAAGAAGAATTGGTATTTTTTAGTGTGTGTGTGTGTGTGTGTGTTTCTTTTTGCAGTTCTAAGTAGAAATGTTCTGAGTGAATTTTAAAGTCAGTAAAGTGAGTACTTACTTCCTGTTTTCCAGTATTTTACAACAAAGAAGCACATCTTCCAGTCCTTACTTGACTCTCAATTGTCCTCAACAAGATCTCTCCTCTCTCTCTCTGAGCTTCCTTGAGTGTCATATGAAAGACTAGAATAGACAATTGACTTCGAGTTACAACACTCCCTTTGAACACTTGTGAAATCATGGAACTGCTACTTCTTAAGCACAGTGATTGTTTGCTCTAAATCCATGCTCCTTTTAACTTTAATGTACCCCTTAGGGCTTCAAGCTTTGTACTGATGAATAAATGGAGCTAGAGGCTACAGATGAGAGAGATTTTGAGGAAGATCAATTTAACTCAAAAAAATTTAGAGTTAAGACTTTAAAAAATAACGTTATAAATTACAGACATTTTAAGTGCCCAATTTCTTAAGTTTTGACCAACATATACTTCTGTGAAAGCATCATCACAAGACGGAGAATGGATCCATTATCTGAAAAGTTTTCTCATGCCACTGGTAATTCCTCCTTTACCTTTCACCACACCCATCCACTGTAGTTTAAATTTCCTAGAACTTTATGTAAGTGGAATCATAAAGTATGTGTACTTTTTAAAGTTTGTTTTACTTGGAGAAATTATTTTGAGACCTATGTAGCCTTGTGTGTCAGTGGACAATTCTTTTTTATTATTCAATTGTGTTCCATTATATTACTGGATCACCATGTGTTTATTGATTCATTTATTATGGACTTTGGGGCTGTTTCTAGGCCTTAGCATTTTTCCACTGTAGCTATGAGTGATGTTAGCCTCTGGGTAGGGTAGTTGCTGGTTTTTATAACTTTCCTATACATGATAGAACTGCTATTGTTCTGGAGCTGGTGGTGGTGGTGGCTCAGCAATGGGAGTAGCCTGGGTTTTTAACATCAGTCTGTCCCTACCTGAGGTACAGTAACTTTTCTTGAATAAATATATCTAAATTTGTTACATGCCTAAAGTTCTGGAATGGTTATTTTTAATGTTCTTTTTCAGCTGTTTTATCACTGTTTGTTAGGAGAAGATTCAATAAGCTCCTCACTCTGCCATTTTGGGGATTTTTATTTTAGTAAAATTTTTCTGACTGCATGTAGAAGAGAAAATCATATCTTCTGGAAAGGACTGGAAAACCCATCAAGGGAGAAGGTAGCACTGGAATAAGCCTTAAAGGGTTGATAGTATTTCAGTAGTTATTGCAAGACTGACCACAGCATTGTAGTTATGCTGACTTGGGATTTTTTCTTTATTTTTTTATTTTTCTATTTGTTTTTAAAATTTAGACGTTGTAAATAAATACATTTTCATTACAAAAATAAATAATGAAGTCAGTAATCTTAATGCATCACCAATTCCTTTCTTTTTCCACCTCTCCTCCTGAGTCACTCCTCATTGCTTTTTCTCCCAGTATTTCTAGCCTTTTCCTGTGTACTGACATATGTACATATGCAAGAGTGGATTTCTGAAAATTTATAATGGAGTGTGTTACCTCCAGTTAGATTAATGAAAAGGAGTATTTCTAGGCCTTGGTCTCTTATGGCACAGATGGATATTTATAAAAACTAACAACTTGATTAAGGGAACCTGGCTAATATCACCAGTGCTAACAAATAGTTTGTTACCCAAGTAAACCTAGGCAAGCCACTAAGTAGCTCTGGACTGCCGTTTATATATTAGTTAAAATAAGCTAGGCTCTGCCGAGGTAACAAATAATTCCCATAACCCCAAAGGCTAAATACAGTAAGAGCTGGTTTCTTACTCACATGAAATTCAGTGCTCTTCTAGAATGCTTCCCTCTGGCAGAGGAGTCCTTCTCCCCTAGCTGTACAGACTGTGGGTAGAAAGAAAAAGAGAAAGGTTATGCAAGGCGTTTTACAGTTAGGCTCTGAAGTGACATGGCTCATTTCTGCCTATTCCAAGGGGCAGAATTCAGTAGCAAGAAGGTTTTAGAAGGAAGGGTTTGGCAAATCAGTCTCTTTATGTTCCCAAGACAAATATGTTAATGAATTCATAGTATGCTTCTGTCACAAGGTCCCTCATCTGTGAGGTGTTACAAAAACTATAATGATTAGAGCTTTCTCCATACTGCTCTTTCATGAGTACTGGGTTCAGGGAGAGGAATCTGACCTCACTTTGGCATTCATGAGGATTGCATTTATTTTTAACTCTAGTAAATCATGTCAAGTCTGTCACTTAATTATCATGTTGTGTGTCATATTAAGTTAAGGGATTGAGTCATATTTTTCTCTTAAAGTTCCTTCCAAATTTGCAGAAAGTAGTGGGAAAATGTAGAAGTTGAGGAAAATGTATTAACTTCTAGACAATGTGATATAATTGAGAGAGTCAAGATTTCTCAATTTAAATTCCATCTCTGCTATTAATGATAAATGGTGTTAAATAAATCACTCATATCTTTCATCTTCTCTGCACCTCAAGTTTTCATTTATTAAACAGGAGTAATAATTATGATCAACACACTGGGATATGATGGAGATCAAATGTCAGAGTATATGTGAAAATGCCTTGTAAATAATAAAGACCTAGACAGTTTAAAAAATAAACAAGAAAAGAGTGAGTACAAGAAGGCAAGAAAGCAAGAGAGGGCTACCATGTAGAATTCTCGAGAAAATCATGAAGAATTTGTGATTCAGAAGGAAACTGGAATTAGGGTGTAAGACTTTTGCAGCAAACCCAGTTGGAACACAGGAAGAATTGGAAACCTGGAGAGGGGAAAGGAGAAACTAGGAAGCAAAGTATAGCGAGGAGAAGGAAGAATGAGAAGAGAAGAGGATGGGACATTTTAAGTAAAAGAAATAAGCTTAGAAAGCAACTTTTCAAAAACAAAGTCATCTTTTTATTTTGGAACAATTTTAGATCTATAGGGGGGGTTAAAAGATAATACAGAATTCTTGTACTATACTTCTCACCCAGTTTCCTTCACTGACAACATCTCCATAGCCATAGTACATTTGCTTATGTGTATTATACACTGTGTGACATTAGCCCATGGTTATCAACTAAAGTACAGACATTACTGGAAGCCCTAACCTTTAAAAAAAAAAATTGGTAGTTGTGGATAGACAGAATGCCTTTATTTATTTATTTATTTATTTATTTATTTTAATTTTCTTTCCATGTGGTGCTAAGGATCAAACCCAGTGCCTCACACATGCTAGGCAAGCACTCTACCACTGAGCTACGGTCCAGCCCCAGCCCTAACCTCCTAATGGTTGTCAGTTCCACATTCTGAGCTAGGCAGGTAAAAGAAGCACAAACTCTGATCCCTATCTCTATGTGTTCCCACTTCTTCAGTTAATTTCTGGTTTTCTGGCTCAGTTTCCAAAAATATGTTCCAGAGCACAGCCATCATAGAAACCTTCCCTGGTCCTCAGGATAATACTTACCTGTGTCCTCATGAACTGATGTTCTGGAAAGTGTTCTTTAATCTTACCCTTCCTGGGAAGTCCTTCTGAGTTAGCAGCGTGAAGTGCTCAGGAACAAAGTGCTATTATTTTATTTTTCTGTCACTTGGTCACAGACCACCAGAGAGTAATTAATTTTCAAAATGGAATGTCCTAGGAAGAGTAGGCATTTTGAATTTTATACAATCTTCATAATTAGTAGAGGCATCATAAGAGAAAGCCTTGTGTAGCAGCCCTGCCCTATTGCAGAGGTCTTTATTACTTTGGATGGCCTTGATGAAGTCACTTCACCTCACTGGACCTCAGTTCCATATCCATAAAGGAAAAGAAATGATCCAGTTGTTCTCTGAGTTTCCCTCTAACATTGAGATTCTCATTCTAAGACATTCTCAATTGCCAGTAAGTCATATTACCAAAAAAGAAGAAGAAGAGAAAAAGAAAAAAAGATGAACAGAGTTTCCTCTTCCCGTCATGATAATCTGAATATCATATTAAATCATCTGTTTGCAGTGGTCCTTCAATGAAAGTCTATAGGAAGAGTTTGGAAGTTGGGTCAGTTGAGTAGTCACGGCTCCTGGCATTTACTGGGTCAGAGAAGAGGGGCAAAAGATGGGAAGTGTTATAAAAGAAAGTAATCTTTTTAGGTTTAGAACAATTTTAGATCAAAGAAAGCTTGGAGTTCTTATACTATACCTCTAACCCCTCAAGAAAATCACATGTGATGAAGAACTGTCCTGTCTAGGTACCAAGCAAACCTGAAGAATATTGCCAAGATAAAGCTGTGTCTTTAGCCAGGCACAGTGGCACATTCCTATAATTCCAGCTACCTGGAAGACTGAGGCAGAAAGATCACAAGTTCAAGGCCAGCCTCAGCATCTCAGAGAGATCCTGTATCAAGTAAAAATCTTTTAAAAGGGCTGAGAATATAGGTCAGGGTTAGAGCAGCACTTCCCTAGCATGTTCAGTGCCTTTGGTTAAATCTCCATTACTGCCCCCCACCCAAAAATAAAAGTTTACATCTTTGTTATACCCATAAGGCAGATACTAAGAATTCATGAAAACCTTTGCTAAGAATCATCCCCAGCATCTCTTCTCCAGGAGTAGCTTTGCAGGGGGAGCGGGGACCAACTGATAGAAATGCAATGCCATTTGTGTACACCAGAAAGAAGGTGATTTTCTGGGAACTGTATATTATAATAACATAAATAAGAACAGCCATAAGTATATACACACACTTCATGCATAGTTTCCTTTCTTTTGTGTGTGTCAGTGCTGTAGGAAGAAATAATTATACTCTGGTGATTGCCAAGTTTCTTAATGTGGTAATGGGTGCAAGACGTTCTCTTAAATTAATAGAATTCTGAGCAGCAAATATCACTAAATATCATGAAATACTTCTCATTATTTTACATATTTTCTCTATTTATGTGTGTTTTAGGGCCCTAAAAGTTTCCTTAGGGCAGAAGTTCAACATTTCAACATGTATGAATTTTAAAATGTTGGAAAATTCATGACTTAATTTGACAACTAAACCATGTGATCAGATCCTGATTTATTTCTTCTACAGCAGGCTGCTTTTTTCCTTTCTTTCTTTTTTTTTCTTTTTTTTTTTTTTTCAAGAGGCAAAAAGACCTGCCATGATTCTAAGAAGAGTATTGCCATATTAGGGGCTGATTAAGGTAGAAATCTCAGTCCTCCCTGGCTTAAGTTCATAGTATGTGGGGTTATGGAAATGGTCTTCAAAAGTATAATTTAAAACTCTATCTCCTTTCTATTATGGGCTTTACAAATGTAATCCTGCTTCCAACTCCCAGATATCCAGCTATTTATTTTCTAGCCAGTGTGTCATTCAAAGAGCTAAACTAGTCTTGTTTGTTATAGCAAACAAACTTAATCTCAATCCCTTTGCCACTCAAACCTTAACAGCCTTCATTTTGGCCCTGGTATTCATTGGTTTTGTAGGGGGAGAATGGGGCTGGTATACTTTCTGTTTCCTGAAGACAAGCTAACTGTACTATAGAAGGTAAAACCAATTCTGAACCTCCATAAAATTTCCATGAGAAGAGTAGTTCATACAATGAAACAGAAATTAGGCTCTGTTTAAATCTTTGCACATTCTTGGCATGGTTTTAAACAGAGTTAGTATATTGTTAAGTATTCCAAATACAGAGTAATCTGAATTTTAATTGTGGATATTAAGTACAACTGAAACAAGAGCATCTTTTGGTTTAGCATATGAATTAAGACCCATTGCTAGACTATTACCTTCAACAAGACATAGACCTCAGACCTACTCTGACAAAGAATAAGTACCTATATCAAGGTCCATTCTGTTCACTAAAGGTAGATGCTCTTCTTCAAAGATATACTTAAAAGATTCCTTTTCTGTCATGGAAAGTAGCCATCAGTAATTATCTATGACACACAAAGAGAATGTCTTGTGTCCACTGTTAGAGACAATGCCAAAGTCAACAGTATTATTATCTTAATATCTTAACTGTGCTAATGATAAGACATTTTTATTTTTTCAGAAGGGGGAAAATCTAACTTTAAAAGAGATCAGCTGTAAGATTTAATACCACAAAGAAAAAGTTCTCTGTTGTTGACTTTTAGTACAAACCCTTAAGATAAACTAAAGGATGAATTTCAATTACTTACCTCATTGTATGTGTTGCAATTAATCTGACTTCTCAAGGTTAGACTTAGAGAAAAAAATCATAATGTTTTTATATTGTGATCAGATTCAAGTTTCTTTTCATTATTGGAGATTTAAATGTTCCAGAGCCTCATACCTAAGATTCAAGATCTAGGTGGAATGAGATGGACATCATTACTCTAGGCACATGTGTGACTTCACATATGGTGCAATGCTACATCATTAATAATGTACAACCAGAAAAATGAAAAGTTGTACTGCAATTGTGTAAAATGAATCAAAATGCATTCTGCTGTCAATATATACCTAATTAGAATAAATAAATAAATTTTTTGCAAAAGATTCTATATCTAAGGAACCTCCTCCTAACCATTATATAATACCAAAGTGAGGTCTTCTCAGTTCCATGTTCCTTTGTATTTTTGTTCATCTAACACATACCAGAATAAATGATTATATAAACTATGTAGTGTTGAATAGGAGAGAAATAATTTGTTCTGGCAAGGTATCTCATCTAAGCATCTGCAATGTATTTATTAGGTCACAGACTTAAATTGCACAAAGCTTAATAAATTACAGCAAATGTGCCTTCGACGATGGTTAATGCTGCTTACAGATTTTAAAAGATCATATTTCTGTTAAGGTAGTAACTGGAAGAATATACAAGTATATTGTAACAGGACATTACATTAAGGGTATAGTTACATTAACTCTTTTAATGGGAAGATAGTTATTATCTCAAGATGAATTTGGTGATCAGAACCCTTTCAATTGGCAGCCCAGTGGCATTTCATGACTTTTTTGACCTCAGCCATTAGCATAGTGGCTTCTAGCCATCCCCTCTGTTTTGGTCTGAGGGCACAGGTGGCAATATGACAAATAAAACAGTTGGGGCACAGGTTAAAATGCCAGTGGCAGAATTTGAGCCACTGTAACCTAGGGAGTTGAGTAATCATAACGGTACCACAGCATCTGTGGATTCAGACCCATGGCGCTATTCCAAGAATGACAATTCAAGTTACCTTCTTAGAATAGCAGTTCTGTCTTTCCCTCATAGACTTCCTACTTGTATCAGAGGCTCAAGTTGATCTACTGGATTCTGTGGTTATGACAGACAGAATCTGGGATTCACATTCTGGGGTCTTCAATCTAGGAAAGTTGTGGAATCAATACCACTCTCAATTATAGCCATTTTCTCAATTTACACTAAGGCAGTGAACCAATTATTTCCGAGAATTTTGTTTTATTTTGTTGACATACCAATAAATAGATATCTCTGAAGCCCATGCTAAAAAAACTATGATGTTTCATAAATTAGAAACTAGCTTCGTTCTAACACTGCTAAATTTCCTATAGGAATTTTTCATTCAAATGGGCCTGGTCATTGGATATCTTATAAACATCACTATGGTCCCACTATTTATTAGATATTTTTCAGAATTTTGTTTTTACAGATCGTGAAAAGATACATTTAATTATACCATAATTTTAAAAGGAAGTGGTAATCTATGTAGTTTCTAGAAAGGAGGAGTCCCTATGTTCCTTGCTTTGTGTTTTATCCTAGCATCCTGCCCAGACGGCAGGGGTGGGGAGGAGTGGGGGATACTGCTAGAGAGTGATGATTTTGATGCTGCTCCTTTGGGTTGCTTCACACTGAAATGTTTTGAAATCTGAAATTCTGCTTTGCCATTTTCATGAGTTATTTAAAGCACTCCTTCTGTACACTTGAGAACGATGAGGATTTGAGGGTGCCAAGAACTAGCTTAAGTGGACTGGGAGTGAACTCTTGTTTTGGAGTCCTCATGCCTTCCTACCCACATCACACTCTCTTGAGGAATACTAAGAAATTGTATGGACATTAGAGATTTTTAACATTGCCCTTTTATTTTCTTAAAGATTGTGTTTGATTTCACTTTTCTCTCATTTTGGAAAATAATCTTTCCTTCCTTTCTCTTCCTTCCATCCTTCCCTTCCTCCCTTCTCTCTTCTCTCTCTCTCTTCTCTCTAAAACTCCTGCCTTTGTATTCCCTGGGGTTGATGAAAGATTTTTATTCTCTCTCTCCTCTCTCTCTCTCTCCCCCCCTCTTCCTCACCACTCTATCTTGTTGAAACTTGCTTTGACAATACAGAAGAGAGCAACCTCTAGAGCCAATAAGCTCAGAGGCTAGCATTTATTGTTAAAATCTGAAACTATTTCTAGGCAGGTGTATTTCTCCATGAAAATCTGTTTGGACTGCCCCTCTTCTGGTTGTTCCTAA
This sequence comes from Tamias sibiricus, assembly GCA_025594165.1. Lineage (NCBI taxonomy): Eukaryota > Metazoa > Chordata > Mammalia > Rodentia > Sciuridae > Tamias > Tamias sibiricus. The sequence goes on along the minus strand of CM046657.1, from coordinate 157,077,299 downwards.
GGTGATCTCTTCACCTGTGTACTTAAGAATTGTTTTCTGACGGCTTTCCTTGTGTGAACACGTTATCCTCTACTGTCAACCTTCTTTATCTACTTAATAGCAATGTTTACCTTCTTGCAAGAATATGTCTCTTGGGAATGTTCAGAAGTTTCTCTCTGAGATAGGAAAAGAATCCCTGACATCTTTAGCCCTGAATACTTTCCCTCCCTCTCCCCTCTTTAATACATACCACTGCACATGCATTTTAATTAATCCCAAACAACATTCCAAAAGGGGTTTACATGTCACCAATTATTTTCAATGAGAGCTTTCATTCCCATTTGAATTTTAAATCATCCTCTGTCTTTAAATATGAGTAGAGAATACAGCTACAATTATTACAAATAATACATTTTTCTAAGGATGAATTTGGGACGTGGTCAGTTTTGTTGACTGACTTTGTTTTCCCTTTTCCTCTAGCAGCTCAAAAACATCAATTGTCTTACTGCGGATGTCTTCTAAAGGACAGCCACAGAAAAAGAAAAGATTGCAAAAATGACAATGTTGTGTTTGAATTTTTTTTTATCTTGTGTTGACTTCCATATCAAAACTGTTAAGTTGGGAAGACAAAGGATGCTTCTCCGACTGCTGGCAACACAGAACTCCTTTGTATTCTGACTCTCCTCTTCTTCTTACATCAACATCAATAAGCATTTTTTGTGGGAGAGCCTGAAATGTCAGTCTTTCCAAAGAGCAATCAAGTCCAGTTTATTCTTTGCTCTGTAATTAAAGCCTGTTTCTGTGAGGAAAGTAAACCAATATCCCAGCAGCCGAAGATAAACTGCTGTGCTATTTTTAATCTACAGCTACCCTTTCCACAATATAAAGCCTTTGAGACTTGCTACAGTTTTGCATTCTTGAGCCAATAGAAAAAGATTCATGGAAGACAACAGTTAGGTAGTTTAACAGTATTAACACTGGGTGTCTTCTTTGAAAAGCTTGTGTTTAGAACAACAGCACCACAAAGGAGCAGAATGAAAGTGAAGGATTCGACTAATGTGCGGCAACCCCTTAAAAGGTAGACAGTTTCCCGTTCCCGCCCCATCGGAGTGCCAATCCTGATCGAGATGCCTGACTGTGCTACAGGGTTGGGAATTTTAAAAGAAGCTGCAAGGCAGAAAGGGAAAGCAGCGTAACACTGGCTATTAGACCACGCTTCTCTCCAGTTCCACCAGAAGGGTCCCCCATGTAGCACCAATCCACTTCCTTAGCCTCCAGGGCTGCCTTAAGGCCACCTTACCCTCAAAGCCTTAGACAATGTGCTCAGTTCTCTCTTCCCTGACCCTCAAGCTCCTCTTCTTATTTATGACCCCTGGTTTCTTTCTCTAGAAAAGAGGAAAATCTTAACACCACAATACCTCATGGATCCAGAAAATCAACCCTTTTCATTTCTAATGTTCAATGTGTGATTCCTCCACTCAGTCCCTCTCTTCTACTATTTGATTATTTATATAATCAAAAGGAATGGTAAAAAGATTCCCTAAACCAAAGGATAGCTTTGTGCTAAGACTCTCATTGATCCGAACTCTCCAATGACATATTTAGGTAGCAATATTTTGAATAGGTAAGTCTTTCTCCTCAGTTCCTGAGTCCTCTAAAGTGCCTTTTCACTACTCTCTACCCTAAGAAAAATGTTTACACACTAAAGGGTTAGTACAGGATATCCCAGGAAAAAATACCACCCTCACCCCTGAGACTTCAGTATGTCAATCCTCCATTCTGGTGCTGCCTCATAGGTATAATGCAAGCCACAAACGAGAAACATATTTGAAACTTTAAATTTTCTCCTGGTCACATTAAAAAAAAAGAAAGGTAAAATTAATTTTTATATTTTATTTAGTTGAATATATCCCAAATTGTATCCAATTTAACATGGACTCAATATTTAAAGCACTCTTAAAGACCTCATTTTTATATGAAGGTTTTGAAATTCAGTGCATACTGTGTACTTAGAGCACATCCAAATTCAGATTATCTACATTTCAAATGCTCAATAACCATGTAAAGTTTGTGGCTCCAGTACTGCATGAAGGGCAAAAAAACCCACACCAGAAAACGTTGAGTAGTAAAAGGGGTTTATTAACTGGCCCCTAATAGCTGGTGGGGACCAAAGGGACACGTAGAGGGAAGGAGAGGGAAGGGAAGGAAAACCTTTGGGGAGGAGATGGGTGCGGATGGGGAAAAAAGGAAAAAGGGACTAAAAGGGGAAAAGGGGAAAGGGGAGAAGGGAAAAGGAAGGAAACAGGGGGAGGGGAGAAGGGGAAGGGGAATCAGCAGGGAGGTGGCAGCAGACAGGAAGGAGTTCTGGACTGGAGGCGGGGGTTTAAGAACAGAGGGGCAGAAGCAGGACTTGTACACTCGGGATTGGCTCAGAAAGGGAGAGCCCACCCCTGGGTGAATTACCACTAGAGGCGAGTATTCCTGGGATAAAGGGTGGGAACTCTGAGCCCTCCAAATGTGGATTCTCAGGAGAGATGGGCACTTCCAGGAAGGCACCTGGGGCATGGCCAATTTAAAGGCACCTGGGGGTATGGCCTGCTGCCTGAATTTTATCTAACACTGCACAGCACAGCTCTACACTTGACTGATGTGTCCGTCTTTATGTAGACTGAGAATTGACTATCAGATGGACAATGGTCAGGCCATATACAACGATAAACTCTAATATGCATGAAAAGCCAGAGAAGCTAACCCAGAGCCTCCTCTAGCAATTGGTCCAGAATTTCAGGATTTGGTCAGTAACTTATCCATCCATGCTACCTCTGGACCAAACAGAGGAAGTCAAGTATGTTCCCCATCACACAAGACTCTCCCTGCTTCCAGTTAGCTGCCTCCAGCTTCACCTGGCAACAAAATGCAGTCAGAGCTTACCCCACCGGATTTTTGCTCCTATAAAGCTTTCCTACTCCCCTGCCTGCCTTTCAGTCTTGTCAAAATCAAGAGGTAGCAGCCTGCATGCTTTAGCAAGTGCTAAATAAACAGCCTCTCTGTGTGTGGTCATTTGGATGGTCTTGGGCCATGTCCACAGGACTCAAGCTTCACTTTCAATTTTGTAGAAATTCTCCATTAAATTTGAAAACCTAGATGCATGCTTTGTGGGGACAGATGAAGGGTGGGGCAGGGAGGGACTGGAGCAGCTACATTTACACTGATGCTGAGAGAGAACCAAGGAAAAGGACCTTCCTCTTCTGTGCTCAGAGGACTAACACTTTCTAACAAGAAGAAATAAAAACAGGACATGTATTCCTAGATTTTTCACAATCCATTTCCCACTCTTCAGCCTGTGCCTGAAGAGTCATTTTAAAACTGTCTGAAAAAACTGGCTGGTGGTTGAGAGTTTTAGGAGCAGGCAAGATGTCTGCCCAAAAAGTAGGATTAGCACTTTATTTTTGGCTAACACTAAAGTAGGGAGAAAGCTCAAAGGAAAAGCCACTTCTGTGGCTGCACAAACAGCAAAGTAATATGTGTAAATGTTACCAAGAAAACCTAGAGAATGTTTGCAAGCCCAGCAGTGTAAATGTTATTTTTAAGTCTCTAATTAAAGGGAAATTTAATTAAGGCAAATAGAAAAAGACGTTTTCAGAGTAAAGCAAAAAGTATGTCCATTTCTTGAAGAAATTTCTCCCAAATAGTGACTTTCTGCTTAAAATTCTATCCCATTAAAACTGGTTTAAAGTGACAATGAAGTAGCCAAAATGAAAACCTTTGAGTGTTAAAATTGTCATTGAATGGAAAGACTAATGAAATTCATTTTCATATCTAGGTTAAGAAAATTATGAGGCTTTATGGAGAAAGCACATCTCATTATCTGCAAGGCATTTATGATCCGAGAGTCCAGGGTTCCCTATTACTATATTTACCACATTGTAACCACACCACAACATTGGGAACTTTAGGACTTTGAAAGGACCTAAATCCTTTCCCACATTTCATCACATCCCACAGTAACTAGTTATCTGGCGGGCTCCCACCCAATCTATTTCAAAATTTATATGAAATGCACTATTTCTCAGACTCTATTAAGGAAAAAATATCTTCCTCTCATGACAGTCCTGCTTTGAGATATTATTACATGGTGAGAATATGTCACTCCTGCCCTCTAAAAGATTTACCATGCAAATATCATGCAAAGAGAAAAATTACATCACCTTACTGTGAAGATGAGCTTTAGTTCATCAATCACTAATTGAGAAACTTAGCCAAATATTAATATAAATGTCATATCTCTGTTGGACAGGACACACAGCAGCGGTTTTGATTTGGTCATAACTTACATCGTCCATGAGCCTTGATGTCTGCTATCTTACCCGTGCAGCAAGGGTCTTATCTAGAATGTGAATTTCATTGGAAAGCTGGCTGTCTTGAAAAGGCACGAAGGGATGAGAAAGAAAAACTAGACTCAGAGGACTAACAGCATTTTCACTTGTGAACAGTTCAGATTAACTCATAAACAACAGGAACATTTTCATGATCGGGCCATGGTGCTGTCTGCTGTCTGCATTTCTCATCCTCTGGCGGCCCTCTTTCAGTCTGGGTGACCAACTGCTATAGCAGGATGCATGCCCAACGTGGTTCTGTGACACAGTCCTCGTTTCAGTGTAGGTACACATGCTGGAGCCACTGGGAAAAAAAAATTATTAATGATTATTCCTTCTCTTTTCCATTTTAGACTTTTAGAATCTGTTAATAGTTATTGAAATGGAAAGTTGAAAAGGAAAGTGAGAGTCTTGCCCTATTGCTAGTTATGCATATAATGGAAGGGAAACTACCTGTGCCGGCTCCTGAATGGACCTGTAACCAGGAGCTGTAGGCAACCTTCCCCATCTTCCTCCCTCACTCCCCACCATCTTTTCTTCTCTGACCAGAATTATCCTTGGAAGGTGTACAGGGTAAGTCACTCCAGAACCACATCCCATGTGATGAAGCTTATTAGGATATATCTATTCTGTAGCATATTCATGGGATCCACAACCACGGCTGCTAGCCTCAGATTGTCACTGAAGTTGCCATTCATGATGTGTTGCTTCGGAGATTTGGCTTTGACTCCCTCCCTATGTTACCAGTGAAAGTCCTCTGGTAACATACCTGCCTTCCCTACTAGGTAAAAGGTAGCTAGGAATATTTATGTACATTATTTATTTGTTGCCGTATTTTGTTCTAAGTTGCTTTTATGTACTAACTCAAACTAATCCTCATAAATTATTACTTATTTGCAATAAGTACATTGATTATTTCATCTTACAAAATATGAAAAGAGTGAGGTATAAAGTGGTTATGTAACTTGCCCAAGGTTTGCCGGCCAGTGCACAACCAACCTTGTTTCAAACTCAGTAGTCAGGACCCATATGCTGAGCTGTCAATCACTTACATGCAGGACTCCCTCCTGAGGGCTGAGACTACCTATGTTTTCCTTATCTCTTTGTTCCCAGCACCTAATATGGGGCCTGGAATGTGAGAATGTTGAGCAGTGTTTGTGGAGTTGGGGATGCCAGGGAAGGCAGAGACTGTGTGCATATTCATCTTGCAGGGGGTACAGGTGCTTAGCTGACTCACACACAGTCTTCAAGCTTACCAAGCACCATAGCCTCTCACAGCTGTCCCTGGTGTCCTCTCTATTACACCAACCTGGCCTCCTCTTTCTTTTCAGATTAGTCCTTCCCTGAATTTTCAATAAAGCATTGTGATAACAGCATGGTGATCATATCTTTTCCTTCTAATCTGTTTCTCATTCCCATACTAATTTACCTCTTCCAGAACCTTTTTCTGTTTATAAATGAAATGTGAGACCTCTGTATACTAAGCAATGAAAAAAAATACAACCAGCTATTCATCCTCAATTCTCTAGCAAAGAGGCTGATTTAGGACAGTCTTCCTCCTCAGGTTAGTTGAACTTTCACTTAGTCATAATCTCCAGGAATATCACTGATTAAAGAAGTCACTGTGATCATAATGCAATGCTATCTTGGGCTTAATCCCTACCCATTGGAATAAGTTCCCTTGCCTTATAGCATTCTTACCTCATCTAGGCAACTAAAATGTTTCCTTTTCTCCTCAGTATACTTATCTTGGAAACCAATTAAAGCAGAAGCGATCTGCACATTTCTGTGAACCTGCTCTGTGTTCCTGGAATACAACTGTGCGCTAATAGCTTCAACATTGGGAAGGCAATGGTCCACTTCCAGGAACGAACATCTAGATTGTCTAGAGGCCAAGTGATTTTTCTTAATCAGTGACTGTTGTGGAATGAGAGAAAGGCATTCCCCAAAACTACATCACAGATTCAACAAGTGAATCATGAGCATACAAATGGAATTTGGCAGAAAGGATACAATGAATAAGACAAGACTCTGCCTTCAGGCACTCATAATCCATCAAAAGAGGTAGATTTTTTTTTTTTTTTTTTTTTTTTTTTTGGTACTGGGAATTGAACCCAAGGGCACTTAACTATTGAGCCATATCCCCAGCTCCCTTTTTAATATTTTACTTAGAGAAGGTTTTGCTGAGTTGCTTAGGGCCTTGCTAAGTTGCTGAGACTGGTTTGAACTTGAGATCCTCCTGCCTTAGCCTCCCTAGCTGCTGGGATTACAGGTGTGGCCACTGTGCCCAGCAAGAGGTAGACTTTTTTTTCTCTCAATGTGTTAGTTACTCTAAGAGACTGTATGTAACATGTTATGTGACTAAACACAAACAGGATTGGATATATCATATGCAGAATTAAAATGCAAAATGAAAATGTGGGGCTTCTTGAGTTCACAAATTGTTAGGAATTTCAAAATGGGTTAAACCAAGGAGGAAACCTCTGCTTTAAGCCAGGCCTGCATTCATGAGAGAGGTAATGGAATTGGGGTGTGGGCATTGAGAAGGTTTCAAAAGGAAATGACACTAGTGTGCTTCTTGTAGGATGACTAGGTGTTTGGTTTATGAAGAGAGAGGGAAGGACATTCTAATCAAGACAAGAAAATTTACATAACAAAAAAATCAGGGAGTGTAAGTAAGAGCAGATTGTCAATCTTTCTGGAGGAGAACAGACTGTGTGACCAGAGTGTAGCATATTGGACTGAGGAGAGTTCATGTCAGGATGTCAGAGGCTTAGTGAAAAGAAACCATGAAAGAATAAGGCACATTGTAGTTTAATGGTAGTTTCACCACTTATTATCTATGAGATTTTGAGTAACTGATATCTTTGAGCTATAATTTTTTTATCTGAAAATTAGAAAGTTTAGTTTTAGCTCATTAATTAGCTATTAAATCTTAAGTAAGTCACTTTCCCCTCTCTGAACCTTAGTTCCTCCAGATATAAAATGGGAGATTGGAGCTAAAAAAGTGATTTTCAGAGTGGGCTCCAAGGAAGATATAGGTAAGGATAAGGGAAAGCACAGAAGACTTCAGCCCTTCCGTCCATCACACGCCTATACTAGAGCAGCTTCATTTTTGTCATTTTTGTGTGGTGTGTGTGTATGCTTAAATACATATACACACGGATAAATGTATAAATGACTTGCTATGTATAACATATGCTATGGGTTATAGTATGTACTTGTGCATATGTGTGTTATGTTCTAGCAAATATGCTATATATTATGTTAGTTTTCACATCTGGAAAATATGGGAATATTAATCATGACATATAAGTTAGTATGAAGATTAAATGTCTGAAATATATATATACATATATTTTATATACATTATATGTATATATATATTTTATATACATACATATATACATTATATATATATGTATATATATACATATATATATATATATATATATATATATATATATATATATATACTTTTAAAACTGCCAGAGAGTAAGCATTGCTGCCTTACCTCTTACTTTTTTTTTGAGGGCTAGAAAGAAGCTAAGCTCTCAAAGGCAGGAGTATGTGTTTTTTGTTCACTACTGTCTTTCTAGCATGTAACTATACTGGCACTAAATGAATGATGCTCAATGAATTTGCTGAATATATGAATAGGTCCACTGTACACCAGTTTCTGAGCTATTGGGAATACAAAGGCCTAGAACTAGGACAAACACTGGTCTGACCCTTATGGGCATTAAGCATATAAACACATAATTAAGGGCCAATTGGAATTAGCGCTAAATATTTCTAAGAAGTGAGGCCTCCAATGTGAATGGTGTGACTGGTCCTCACTGCCTTCAAAGCTGGAAATTGTCATATTTTTCTAACATGTGAGGAGCTATGCAGAGAGTCTGTGAAATGAGAGGGGTCTCATCAGGTAGCAGGGATTAACCTGGCTAAAACTTTGGCAAACAGGAAACAGATAGCAGGAATGCTTCTGTTCTATGAATGTGGCTTTTCCCTCATAGGCTTGATTGTCTCTATCCCTTCTGTGTTAATGGCAAGTGAGGAAAGAGAAAAAGATGGCCCTGTCCTCAGGAATTTATCATGTATTGGAAAAGACAGGATCAAGACACTTGGGTGAAACAGCAACAGGATCTTTCCCCTATCCTCTGCTGCCGTTAGCACAGTCATCCCCAGGGGAACGGTGTGAAGTGGTGGGATTGGATTCTGGGTAGCTTTAAGAAGCAGATGAATTTAGAGCAGAGAAGGGGGGACACTCTGAGGTGGCAGATGGTTTAGCAGAGATGATATCAGAAAGCTAGCACTCTGGGGGCCAGGGAATGAGATGGCAAATGTATCCAGGGTCACTTCCTGTTACTCACAAGCTGAGTATTTTCACAGCAACAGCAATTCTCTGAACCCTTGAGGCCTCCATTTGTCAGTATCTATGCTGCAGTAATCATTTAAACCTACAAGGGCAAGGAGAAGCAAGACCAAGACTCCCAGGGCAATTGTAACTCACTCACATCACTCATAAGTGTTCATTTGGTTTCTAAGAGGATTGCTTATTTTATGGCATGTGCAGTATGTAAGAGTTTTTTTTTAGAATTAGTTTAAATTGTCCTTAATCGGAAATATGTCACACAATAGTCTTTTTCTCCAAATGAATATTTTACTCAGTGGCACACAGCGTGTGTCATTAAGCCCAAAATTAAAGGACATGAAACAATTAACACTTTTCATTTCTTCTGCTTCTATTTTGCTGTGTCTTCACTTCAGGGAGGGAGATACTTTAGGTTCTCAGGAATCATTTGAGTAATGCTATCATTCTAACAATTTGGAAATCTTATCTTCTTTAAACCATGTAATTGTGTACTAAACAAAGTGGGAAAAAATGCCTTTTCACTTACATGTCTCCCAGTGCAGAGCCTATGATGAAATTGAGATAGCAGAGATTTATGTCTGCAGGGCTGGCAGTCATTTTATATTTACTTGGTCTACGAGATTGAAATCAAATCGGAGTCTCCCTATCCAGGAATGTGTTATTTGTTATCTAAATAACTATATGTAAGTGAATCAGATATGGATGAGATGTTTCCATTATCACTGTGCGTGTTAGTTCTGATTCATGAGGTCCTGGCTTCATCTACACTGGCTGTACCCAAGCTGCTCTTTTTGGTTTTGTGTATTTGTGATGGTTGGGCAGGAGATTCTTGTCTTGTCAATTTCTCAACTAGTAACAAGAGATGAAAAATTTAATAAGAGGAAATGCACTTAATGGTGTTGGTTGATAGAACAATCCATTGCTTGAAGAAAGGGTATATAAAATTGGCAGAATTTTGAGCCGGGTGCAATGGTGCATGCCTGTAATGCCAGCACTTGGGAGGCTGAGGCAGGAGAATCGCAAGTTCAAAGCCAGCATCAGTAATGGCGAGGTACTTAGCAACTCAGTGAGACCCTTTCTCATAAAATACAAAAAAGGGCTGGGGATGTGGCCCAGTGGCCGAGTGTCCCTGAGTTCAATCCCCATTACCAAAAAAAAAAGGCAGAATTTTGACTTGCTCATATTATACAAACCTCAAATTCCAAAATGCCAGGACAGAGACTATTTATATTTCCATTCTTCTCCTGGGAATTGTTGTCAATTTATAACTGATAATCTTAACATTGAGTTAGCAAGTAGAAAAGAAAAGTATATTGTTGTCGCCGGAAAGGGATTGCAGCCTGGAACGGCAGCGCTGCGGGAAGGAGTCCGGAGATAGGATGGAGACGAAAATATTCTTTAATCTTTCTGTCTCTGTCTCTTGTAATTTCTAACACCACATACACACTCTTACAAGAAACCAAGGCACCTACTCTTACAAGAAACTACAATATATCTATACAATAGCGATAACCCTGTTCTTTCTCTCTCTGGTCTCTTCCCATGCGCCCGAGCAGGAATGGCGCTAGCTCGATCTGCTGAGTCACCGCTCAAATCTCTTGAGATCCTGGACCAAGTCCCGCGAGATCCCAGGCCAAGTCCCGTGAGACTACGGAAGGCGGAAATGCCCAAAAATGTCTATAGCCCATAGTCAACCGCAATCTTAGCTATCTCCCCAAACAGGGCTCCTGCAGTATATGATACAAACCAGTTTTTGTCTTACAACTTCATAAACTCCATCTGACCTTAACTTAGCAAACAGTAGTATGTTTATCTACCCATAGTTTCAGTATCAGTCAGCATTCTTGTTTGCAAGCCTAAGGTTGATTTTAGTATTTTAAACAAGAAAAAAGATTTTTTTTTTTCAGTAACATAGCAAACACAACAAGGCTTTTTTAACAGAATGGTCTGGTGAAGACTTTCTACTGCTATTGCAGAGCCTCGTGCTCCTGGTTACTCACAGCTATCACAAATAAATCCCTCTCCACCTTTTGCTGAGGATCTTCAAACCCCAGGTAGGAAGGTTCAGTTGGCAGAAGTCAGATTCTGTGACTGATCATTCCCTGATCTGAAGCCATGGGTGAAGGAGACTCCCGATTAGATTACAGGAACAAAGACTGTCCTTATGATACTGTGCCAATGTGTACCATCTCTCAAATGGGCAAAGAGGGTGTATAGTGGAGTCCCCCAAATGGCAAAGTCTCTCTAATATATCTTAACTATGGACCTTATTTTAGAACAGATTATTAATATATTTATATTTTTGAGAAATATAAACTTGAACATTTCTATGTTTCTGGTATTTGCTATGCTTTAACTTTAATTTTTTTATTTGCTTATTCCTTTACAGTAAACTTTTTGGTTCCCATTTTATAATAATGGGAAGATAACATTAAAGGGCATTTTCATCTTTGACTATAGTATCAATATCATCTCTCAGAACTAAAAGTACTTTAAATGTCGAACTCTGCACCCCCTTTTAATTTCAACCTCCATGAATACCACGCCCATTTCAAAATGAGCTACAGTTTTCTCTCAGTGTCTCTGAGAGATTGTTTCCAGGACCACTCTATCTGAAGATGCCAAAATCTGAGGATGCTCAAATGCCTTATAGAATGGTGTGGCAATTGTATATGACCTGTGTCTATCCTCCTACATACTTTTAAAATCATCTCTCAATTGCTTATGATACTTATTACAATGTAAGTGCTATAAAAATATATAATAGTTGTTATACTGCATTGTTTAGAGAGTAGTTATAAGAAAAAGAAATATGTGCATATTCAGTACAGACACCATTTTTTTTTTAATATTTCAACCTGTGGTGGGTTGAATCCTTGGGTATGGAGCACATGGATGTGGAAGGCCAATTGTACTCTCTCAAGAGTCATCTGGAAAAATAAGAGACTCAGAATAGCCAAAGCAATCCTGAGCAAGAAAAGTAAAACAGGTGGCCTCACCATACCAGACTTTAAATTATACTATAGAGCAATAGTAAACAAAAACAGCATGGTATTGGCACCAAAACAGACTGGTGGACCAATGGTACAGAATTGAGGACACAGAGACTAATACATATAATTTCAGCTATCTTATATGAGACAGAGGCACCAAAAATGTATAGTGGAGAAAGGATAGCCTCTTCAACAAATGGTGCTGGGAAAACTGGAAATCCATATGCAACAAAATGAAATTAAACCCTTATCTCTCACCATGCACAAAACTCAATTCAAAGTGGATCAAGGACCTAGGAATTAGACCAGAGACAATACACCTAATAGAAGAAAAAGGAAGCTCCAATTTCCAACATGTTGGATTAGGCCCCAAGTTCCTTAATAAGAATCCTGTAGCGCAAGAATTACTACCAAGAATTAATGAATGGGATATATTTAAACTAAAAAGCTTCTTCTCAGCAAAAGAAACAATCATTGAGGTGAATGGGCAGCCAACTAATTGGGAACAAATATTTAATACATGCACATCAGATAGAGCACTAATTTCTAGAATATATAAAGAACTCAAAAAACTTAACACCAAAAAAAAAAAAAAAAAAAAATAACCCAATCAATAAATGGGCTAAGGAATTGCAAAGACACTTCTCAGAAGAAGATTCACAATTAATCAACAAATACATGAAAAAATGCTCAACGTTGCTGGCAGTTAGAGAAAAGCAAATCAAAACTACTCTAAGATTTCATTTCACTCCAGTCAGAATGGCAGCTATCAAGAACACAAACAACAATAAATGTTGGAGAGGATGTGGGGGAAAAGGCACACTCATACATTGCTCGTGGGACTGCAAAATGGTGCAACTGTTATGGAAAACAGTATGGAGATTTCTTGGAAAACTGGGAATGGAACCACTCTATGACCCAGCCATCCCACTTCTGGGTCTATTCCCAAAGAACTTAAAAACAGCATATTACAGTGACACAGCCACTTCAATGTTTATAGCAGCACAATTCACAATAGCTAGGTTGTGGAACCAACCTAGATGTCCCTCAGTAGATGAGTGGATAAATAAAATGTGGTATATATACAAAATGGTATTTTCCTCAAGAACTCTTAAGAGTTCTGGATGATGGATAATGAGTGGATTCCCCAAAGCTACTATCAGCTCCTTTCTCCTGAACTGAAATATGCATAATTTTCTCACACCTTTTTGCAGAGGAGTTTGTATGTACTCATTTCTAGCTGATGATATATGTACAAGATTTGGCCAGGGAAACTTCTAGGGAAGTTTATGTTTTCCAAAATTAAAGTATAGCTGAAGCTGAAGCAATTCTTCTCACTCCTTTATTGTCTACCTTAAGCACAGAAATGATGCCCAGAGCTGAACTAAAAAGCCTAGCTTTCAGGGAAAAGCAAAATAATGGAGTTATATCAGTCCTGATATCTCAGTCTGACAACTTTGGGCCCATGCAATCTACATCCAAACTCGGACTTCCCACCATAGATAGAAATTAACCCCTCTTTTTTGTTATGTCCAATGTCAGGTTTGCTGCCACAGCTGAAATCTTTCCTAAATGATTTGATGATTTCAACAATTCACAGCCATTCATAAGTGGACATTTCAAATAATAATGCTCCTACTGTTTGTTGAGAGTTGGCTTTGGATTAGGACCAGGGAATATGAGGTTCAACCCACACTCTCAAGGAGAAATGTAATATAAAGAGATGCATAATTAATGTAATTTGGTAAAATAGAGTTGTATTCACTGAGCTGCAGGAACACAAGTTAGGAGATATAATTAATTTTGGACTATATTTAACAAAATGGAATAATTTGGTAAAAGAGCAAATTGTGGTCTATTGAATAAGTTTGCATGAATAGCTAGCTAGTGTTTTAAAATAAGTACCATTATAATAAGTTTTTACTTATAATGAATAATAAGTATGCTTATATGGGGCATTTTTCATAGTAGTATCATTTTATATTAGAAACAGGGGTGAGGTTGGTACCCATATATACATGGAGGAAAGTGAACTTTAAAGAATCTAAATGAGACTTTCTTAATCATGGTACTGTTGATATTTGGACAGTTCTCACTGTGGGGAGTGCTCTTGTGTGCTGTGGAATGGGTAGCAGCATTTCCGGCCTCTACCTACCAATAGCACCACCTGCCTATGGCACCACCACCCTGATGTAGAAAAACCGAAAATTTCTCCAGATGTAGCCAAGTGTCCCCTAGGATGAAAGGACAAAATACCATCTTCTTCCCAATTGAGAACTACATACAGGTCAAGGTGGCTTATATGAAGTCACTCAGAAAGCATGATAAAATGAGCACTAAGACCTATGCCACCAGCTTCCCTGTTCTACACTCTTTTCCTTGGACAGCTTGCACTCTCAGGATAAGTAAGACTAGCTAATTCCTGAAACTTTCATTCACAGGTAGAACCGCCCAGAGATCATTCAAAACAGGTACTTTCCTGTCACATCTTCCTTGTGACAAGTGAGCAAGGCTCCTTGTCAGAAATAATAGGGAGAGAAAGCAAGGCATCTCTCCCTCTTCTAGAAACAATGTAAGACAAAAATGGCGCCGTGATCATTAATTCTATCTCCCTATTCTTACTGTGTCTCTGTGTGACCACTCGGGGCTCATAAGTTAGCTATTAAACATAAATCTCTCCACACAAGATTACACTGTGAAGTCTGAGCCAGGAGCTCTATAGCAAATTCTTTAGTACATGAATAAAACAGGTTTATAATTAGACATTAGGCTTGTAAGTAATGATTAAACTTGTGGCTCTTGCTGTGCCCCATAGTTCAGACTTTTCTAAGTTATAGTTATAAGATTTTAAGTTATAGTTATAAGGCTTTCTTGTGATTGATAAGGATTCTTTTATCTTAGGTAAGTTTAGGATATTAGTTTAAAATATATTGATATAAGTTTTCCATGGTAGAGGCCCCTTAAATCTAAACACTTGATCAAAGGAAAAATACCTATTAGCTTAACTTCTGAATAATAGCTATACTTCCTTCTTCCTAGTTCAAAACAAAGTTATTATAGGAAACAATAGTAAGTTGAGTTCAGTTAAGGTTTAGCTATGATGTATTGGAGCAATCTAGCTGTGAGAAATCATGAGTGGACTTATGGGGTTACGGAAATAGGTTTAGGTAAAAGCATGTTTTGTATTACTATACGATTGTTCTTGACATTTAAGATTGATCAATGTATGCTTTTTCCTACGTCTTTGGATAAGATTAATCAGTAATATGTACTTAGAAAAATATCCTGTTTCCCTCAAAATGTATAACTCTGAAATTCTTTAATGTAACCTCAAAAGCTGTAATGTAAAAGACTGTGCTGTCTGGGCTATAAAAACTCAGGTAAAAAAGTAAAGTCAGAGTTAAACCTCCAGAATTGTGTGCTGCGTGGTTTATCTCTCACATTTTCGCCAACGTCTTCACCCCCCAACTTTCCGGAGCTGGACTCCGGCACTTTCCAGATATGCAATTAAATCATCCAATATTAGATAGACACCCAACACATAAATAGGATTAAATGAAGAGCTCTGAGGGGAACTATAATAAAATGCTACATACTTCATGTTCTTATTAGTCAATTTTTTATAATGTGTGTAACTGGACCACCTACCCCAGATTCTAGGGCCAACCTTATTCCCAACAAGAGAAATTTAAACAACTATATGTCAGTACAGAACAACTGCAATATTGCCTTTACCAATATTGTACTCCAGTTCAGGGCAAAATTTTTGTAAAGGGTCAGGTAGTAAATATTGTAGGCTTTGTGGGACATATGGTCCTTGTCACAACTCCTCAACTCTATCTTTGTAAATGTAAAGCAACCACAGATAATATGTAAATGAACAAATGTAGCTCTGTTCCAACAAAACTATTTTCAAAACCAAGTTGGACTTGGTCCATGGGACATGGCTTGCCAATGTCTGCTCTAGTTCAATGAACTAGCTTATTTACTTTGCTCTAGTGTATTTCTTTACCAAATCTTTCTTTCATCTATCCCAGTATTCAAACTGCAGTCCACAAGCTCCCAGGCACAGGAAATATCTCTCTTTATTTTAACTTAAACTAATTTCTGCATTTTGGTGAGTGGTATAAACTAAATCTCAGCCAACTCAGATTCACTTCAGTTTATTCATAATCAATTTGGAATTATCTTTTATTTTAGGAGTGTCTCTATCAATTCAAAATGTTTCCTTTCTTTCCCAGCTTAGGTCTCTGTGTTGGAAGACTCTGGTGGTACCAGGCATCAGTGGGAGGGAGTAACTAACTGGTTCTGCCTATAGACCTTAATATTCTTTCTGTTTTCTGTTTTTGACCAACAATACACTCTTATTTTAATGTAGATATTATTATTATTTATGTAGGGTAAGGTCAACAGATCAGGACACAACTGCCAATAGAAATGTAATTTGTTATACTCACAGATATCAAGAGGAAGAGGCATGTCATGCCATGGGGGCCACACAGAGAAGCACCAGGATTGGTCAGGAGGCAGAGGGAAGAGGGAAAGTGTGGGTAAGAAACTTTATTGTGGTTTCTATGGGAAGAAACAGGCAAAGCAAATTAAGCAGGTTTAGGATGGGATAGTTTGGATAATTTCAGTGGGCTCTAGTATGTAGGGGACCTGGTTCTGGATCAATAAGGTTAGGTGGACAGTGGCCCAGACTTTGGAAGTCCAGTAAATAAGGTGGTTGGGAGTGTAGGTTCTGGATTTGTTGATTTGATTTGAAAATCCAACTAGTTGAGCTTGCAAATTATTTACTGCTTTATTAGAAAATTTCCAACCTTGGTTATGGTAACCCCTCCAAAGTCCACAAGACTCCTGATGTTAAAACACCAGAATCCCCACCCCTGCAAAATGGTTATTACTCTTTCCAGACTGAAAGACCCCACAGTCTACTCTCTGAGCTATATCTGTGCTGCTCTCAGGCCCATGGTAAAAATTCTGAGCATCCTCAGACCACAGCTAGGACACAGAAATTTCATCAGCCTACTTTATAACAAGTGAGAGATTTTCTAGAAATCTCAAGTCCTCTGTGTGACAGGGAGGAAACATGAGGTCAAGGCTGGCTTCCCCTTAAAAATCCAATTAGGAAACAAGGCACATATTAACCCTATCATAAGACCTGCCAACCTGATGTAGGATTCTAGAGTACCAGCTCCTGGACTCAGCCAGAGAGAGAACATGAGCATAGAACCCTTTTGCTAAACATTTCATATTTTTAAAATTTTGTTTTACTCTGACTTAACTTTCTTATCCAGCCTGGGGAAATTCAGGGGTGAGATGGGTCAGGGAACTCACCCTTGCCAACTTTGTATTCTTTCCCATATGATATTTGGTGCATAAACTTTATGCCCTGTGCCCCTTGAGACTGTGGATTACAAAACGCAAAACCAAGGATTTAGAAATTCATAACTTTTCCTCTCATACCACTGTCTCTGCCACAATAGTCAAAAGTTTATTTTGACACTTGAAAGCTGGGCTTGGGCTCTTTCTGTATTTCTTCTGACATTTTCTTTTGTAATATCCCAGAGGAAGAGCCCTGGGAAGGAGAAAAACATTGGTTAATACATCTAAATATTGTCTTAGCACACAGTTACATCACTGGGTACTTCCTTATTTCTCCTGCTGGACTTTTTGCCCCCAGTGCTTGGCAGGAACCCTCATCCCTCATCCTGAACTTCTGTGTCCTATCCTGTTTGTAAAAGCTTATACCTTCTCCTTCTCCAGTGGAGCTGTGTTCCCATTGCTGGAATAATTCTCCCAAATACACAGACATGAAAAAGAAGTTTCTATCCCTGAAGAAATTATGATACTTACAGATTCTGAAATTTTCACCCAATATAAATGTTCTCTTTCTCTTTTTCATTTTCCTTTACAAACTCGGATACCAAAACATCTAGATGAAGAAGGAAAAGTTTGTCAATTCTCTATGTACACATTGAGAGCCTTCTAAAGTAAAAAAGTTAAGGGTAGGTTAGAAACTAAAACTAACTAAGCTTAATGCCTTTGTCTGCAACCAAATATGGCTTAACTATAGACTCCAGATCCTGTGCACAGAAGGACTGCTTGCCCGCATACATGCATTTGTTCTTCCTTCATTCACTTGTTCAATAAATATTTATTGAGCACTTGCTATGTGCCAGGAACTAATCTAGTCACTGGGGATATATTAATGAACAAAATACAAAATCTACCATCCTCACAGAATACATGTTCTAATGACAAGAAATAAGTGCTTAATTGCCAACACTTTAATAGTGCTTATTATTATGTGCCAGGCATTGATTTAATCCCCATCAATTGCCTGATGAGATTGTTACTATTGTTCCCATCCCTATTTTCTAGATAATGTTTAGTAAATTGCCCAAGATTGTGGAGCTGGTATGAGACAGAGCCAGGACATGAGCCCAGGCAGATGAGCTCCAGAACCCATCCTCAATCACTAAATCTACTGCCTCCAGATTAGAAGCAAATTATAGAAGGTAGCCGGGCGCGGTGGCGCACGCCTGTAATCCTAGCACTTGGGAGGCTGAGGCAGGAGGATCGCGAGTTCAAAGCCAGCCTCAGCAATGGTGAGGCACTTAGTAACTCAGTGAGACCCTGTCTCCAAATAAAAATAAAAAAAGGGCTGGGGATGTGACCCAGTGGATGAGTGCCCCTGAGTTCAATCCCCGGTACCACAAAAAAAAAAAAAAAAAAAAAAAAAAAAAAAAAAAAAAAAAAAAATTATAGAAGGTGTTGAAACACAATGGTTTCTATGGGTTGGGGCATGAGTAGAAAAAAGGGGTAGAACATGTAGAGGAGATTATAATATTTTTTAACCATTCTGGGATCAAACCTAGGGCCTTGCCTATGCTAAGCAAGCACTCCACCACTGAGCTACATCCCTGGCCCAAGAATGCAATTTTGAAAAGGGTAGCTAGGGAACACTTGACTAAGATGTCTCATTTGAGGAGTGTAGAAGGAGATGAGAGGGCAAGAAAGAAAAAAAATCTATGGGAAAGGTGTTTAGGCAGAGGGATTAACAATGGCAAAGTCTCAGGGACAGGATCATGCCCAGCACTCAGGAGCAATTTCACAAACTACTTCATCAAAATGGAACACGTTTTCATCACAAGACACTCATCTTTGAATTCTGCTATTACTTTGGCAGAATGTAAAACTTTCAAAAATGTATCCTCTAATAATTTCAATGCAGCGTTTTTATAAATTTTTTTTCTACAATTAAAAAGAAAGAGCTAGATGAGACTAAGAAGTTAAAAAGAGAGAAACAAAACATGCTTTACTATCATTCCTTGACATTGCTGATGGTATATTATAAGGGGTTGATAAAAATGCTAGGCAAATGAAAATAAGAACAAGCCTGGAGTTTAAGGTTTTCCTTTTGAGATAAGAATAGTCATCTTTTTAAAATTTTCTTAAAAATATCTAGACATTGGGACTGGGGACATAGCTCAGTTGGTAGAGTACTTGCCTCGCATGCACAAGGCCCTGGGTTCAATCCCCGGCACAACGGGATGGGGGTGGGGGTGGGGTGGGGGATCTAGACATCATGTCTTAACTGGCATAAATACTCCTCTTGGTAATAAAGACATCAGGCAGGTGGTAACCTCAAGGATCTGACCTGACCCAGAATGAGAAAGAATTTTCAGAGCTGGTCTTGGTTAAAGCTAAGTTGGTAATTATTTTTGCATTTGCTTTGCCCTGGACTTCTCTAAACCCTTCACCAACCAGTTGATATTGTTCCCAATTTACAGGAATTAGAGATTAAACAGCTTGCAACAGAGGCCGCCCAGCCAGATCCTGGCAGAACTGATGTGAGGCTTATGAATGCCTGGCTGTTTTGCTCTGCTCTGTAACAGATGGCTTGTTTCTAAGGACAAAGTTCTTTATTTTCTTTCAAGTTTTCCTTGGGTTGTATAAAGAAAGGAGGTCCTGGCAATGCAGTATTCTCCATCCTCAGTCTTAGAAGACATTCATCAAGGTCTGATGAGAAGAGATCTTAGAACCAAGGAAACAGAGAATAGATTCCAGCTTTTTCCCTAGCCAGGGATGCAGCTTTTAAAAATGGGCTTTTTATTCTCTTCAAACCTGATTTTTAAAAATGAATATAAAAATTGTTATTCCTATAGTTTTCCTAGGGTATTTTAGAAAAAAGTTTCACAGTAGGTTGAAGTACATCAAAAACTAAAGTCTTTAACAATAAAGGTGTGTTCTATTACCCTGACTTATTTTTCCTCTTTTCATTAAGATTTTCCCCCATCTATTATTTTCTTGTCTAACTTCCTAAACTTTCCTAGCCGCCTGTCTTCTTTACCTGTATTTATTACTTAAGCTATAATCTTCAGAACTGACTTGTTTTTAAATTCTTTTGAATCTATTTGTTTACCTAAATATTCCTTGATTCTATAGTTTCCCTCTGATATATCCTCCCATCTGCAATCAATTTGCATATATTCTTATGTAACATTGACCATTGCTTACTTTAATATCATACAAGGACCCCAGCAGTCAGATTTCATCCAAGTTTCTGACTGTACTTGTTTGGCCACGCTGCTCCCATCTGCTTGGTCCAAAGAGATGAACGCAAGCAGCTGGTTCCCCTGAACAGAAGGGATGTGTATGCGTGTGGGTGAAGTATGGACGCCATGCCGAGTCAAACTATAAAAAGTGAGGGGAATCTAAAAAAGAAGCAATAACTGGGAGACTCAAGAAAATGATGCCATTCGGAATTCATCACAAAGTCAACCAAAACTCTTTTAGGAGGCTGAAAAGTTTTCTTTCTCCTATTTTTGTTTAATATTTCCCTATTGAACCAATTTTTTATAGATCATGTCTAGTGACTTTTCTCAGAAATATAACCTAATCTTAAAACACTAATATGAAGATTGAGTTGAGAAAAAAAATTTCTTCTCTGAAAAATTATGCTATTGTTTTTGGATGCTAATTTGACAATAATTTGTTTCTCCTTAGCCATTTATTTTACTCCATCTCCCTGATTTTTTTTTCTGTCTACCCTTTTCCTCCAATTCCTTACTCTTGTTTATGTTAACTTTTAATTTTTTTTTAAATCAGAGATACTCAGTATAATCTCTTTCTCTCTTCTAGACAGTGATCCTTGAGAAGTCAGGGATTACATTATTTATACAGCATTTCTATTCCCAGCTCCATATACTAATGTAAGTCTTTAATAAGCTGATAAATGAATTTCTCAGCCTCACTTAATCCTGGGATGAAATCACCCTTCCCTCACTAAATTAATACCAAATACCAGCAAATCCCTACTACTTCTACATCTGAACTTTTCAGTGCAGTGGTTTCAAGCTATCTACCTTAGGGCTCTGGGGTCTCCTTGGATTTTGGAAATAAAAAACTGAAAAGGCATGTGTTAGTGAGAAAGTACAGCCATGTTTACTTGCAGACTAGGATCTTCAGAAGCAGATGCTAAAACTGAGTCGGTGGGGCAGAGGGAACAGGTGTTTATTAGGGATCAAGAACTGTGAGGAAGAGGCAGCACATTTGGCAGAGAAGGAGATTCCAAATTGTGATGAAGTTTGAAGAAACTGTAGCTGACCTGTGTCAAAACCTAAGAGGAGGATGTTGGGAGCACATATGTATTGATAGAGTTGTCCCAAGTTGGGCCAAAATGGCTGTCTCTATACCCCTGTGCCCTGATACCCAGATATAGGCTGGTATCCCAGAGGACGAGATTATTTGCAGCTGTATCCTACCAAGAAGGAGCTGACAGCTTGAGGCTACCACACTCCCCACAGCTGGGAAACAAGTCTCGTCTTGAAGAAAAAAAATGTGTGTCATGTCTCCTCATCTACTAAGTGACTTGTCAAAATCATAATTGTAGGTAAGGATTACAAAGTGCATGTACTGCTAAGTTCCCCTTGAGGAGTTCAACTCCATACTCAGCAGTCCAGAGTCTACTAGGGAAGTTGCCTTTAAGACATCTCTGCTGTTATTTCTTTTAAAACCCAGGCTTCCTCCTTTGTCCACAGCTCAGTTAACCCTTAGAGCAGGTTATAAACAAGCCCTAAAACTGAAATCCTGTGCTTCAACCCATTGCTCACAGTAACTAGTTGATCTGTGAAAACACAGCTGCAGAAAAGGCTGACATTTTGGGCGTTAAAATTACTAGCCAAGCAACTTTATGCTCAGTGTCACTGTCCTCATATATCAGGTACCAAGAAAGAAGAAGGGGTCATATGACAGCTTGAAATAGGCTTTGTTGGGCATCTGGTCTTAGCAGTATTAGCAAGAAATGAATGGGATTGTGATAATTAATCAGAGAATGCACTTCCTGAAGCATTTATGAGAAAGCAGTTACGAACCATTGCAATGTGATTTTCTTTTCTTTCTCCCTGATCCTCTGTTTATTCTGCATGTGACGGTGTCTTTCCTTTCTTGTTTAGACACTTCTGATTTTTACAAGCTTATTCCCTTTTGGGGGTATAAAAGAGGGCAGAGAGAATTGGCTGGAATCGATTATATGAACTACACAGAAGGTCACCCTTCTGAAGCAATTGCATCTGTGAAAATCTGAAGTTATTCTCAGTGGTCCATGAGGATTGTGTGGTTTCCTGGGAAGGCTTTACCAAACATTCAGTGCTGTCTGAAGGTTCTTTCCTCCTGGGATTTCACATATGTACTGACATAATTCATTGTAGCTTGAGCAGATGTGTCACCAATAGCAATTAAAACCAACCTAAATGGCTTGCCAGAGCAAAAAGAAGTCATCGAGAGTTTGGGAGATTTGTTTTTCCTATTTCAGACCAGTGATTACTACACAGTTGGGTTTTCTTTTCTTTTTTTTTTCTTTTTGGTACCAGGGATTAACTCAGGGGCACTCGACCACTGGGCAACATCCCCAGCCCTTTTTTGTATTTTATTAGAGACAGGGTCTCACTGAGTTTCTAAGTGCCTCGCCATTGCTGAGGCTGGCTTTGAACTTGCGATCCTCCTGCCTCAGCCTCCCAAAGTGCTGGGATTACAGGTGTGCGCCACCGCGCCCAGCTCACAGTTGGGTTTTCAAGAATCACAATATGGGGGTTCAAATGGCATCTACATTAGTGTTTGTTTTGACAGTAGGCTGCCAGGATTTGAGACAAGTTGAGAGCAGGACTATTTGATTTCTTCAGGTTCAAAAGTTTGGTGAGGGAGGTCATCAAAGTCATTATATATTGCTTTGGATTAGAGTTTTATGGACTAGTTTTGGTTCACCTTAGGTTTAGTAAGTGAAATCACCACCAGGGCATGTTACTTACAGGTATAATCCATGTATCTGCATCTCTGCTATAACAGTTTAAGTTTCTGGTGTGTGTGTGTGTGTGTGTGTGTGTGTGTGTGTGTGTATGGGCACACATGCATGCATCAGGGCACAGGGTAGAGAGGTATCATATTTCACTTAGCATAGCAACTACCAAGTGCTACCCAGAATAAATACTATACCAGTTGGGAAATTTTCTCCACAGGATTATATACATAGTTAAATTCATAAAGTGAGGGTTAAAATGTTTTAATGTTTATTAAGTACTTAATGTATGTCAGCCTCAAACCTCAAAGCTTTATAAACACCACAAGTACTACGTATATTACTACAACTATTATTAGGTACATTTACTATCTCCATTTTATAGATAATGAAATTGATTCAGAAGTTTAAGCTACTTGTCAAGGAGCACTCAATTAGGAAGAGATAGAACCAGGACAAAAATAAGCTATTGGCAGCTCCAGAACTGATGCACATCTAGCTGATAAATGACAGAGCTCAAATTTGGACCTATATCTTTTCATTCCAATGCTTATGCCTTCCCCCTCCCCCCTCCTCTCCCCCCCTCCTCTCCCCCTCTCCCCCCCCCCCCCCTCCCCCTCCCCCCTCCTCCTCCTCCTCCTCCTCCCTCCTTCTTCTCTTCTTCTTCTTCTTCTTCTTCTTCTTCTTCTTCTTCTTCTTCTTCTTCTTCTTCTTCTTCTTCCTCTTTATCTTTTCTTTTCTTTTCAGTCCTGGAGATTGAATGCAAGGGCTCTTTACCAGTGAGCTACATTCCCAGCCCTTTTAAGCCCCTTTTTAAAGAAAGAATCTCACTAAACTGCCAGTGCTGGCCTTGAACTTGCCATCCTCCTGCCTCAGCTTCACAAGTCCCAGGGATTACAAGCATGTGTCACCATGCCCAGCTAGGATTATACTTTTCACCAGTTTTACAGTCTTGGGATTTAGAAAAATACCTAGGAAATATTATGCAGGTGATATATGGAAGCTGAACATAAAAAACACACATAAACACACACCCACAAAATAAAACAAGCCCAAATTAGTTAAATAGCCTAATTCCTGGTTTCTCACAAGACAAGGATGTGTCATGTCCCCAGTGTTTTCTTTCTTTGGCAGAAGCTCAATGGCACCCAGGCTTTAGGTGTTCAGGCCTCTCTAGGACTCCATCATGTTTTAATTCTACTATAACTGAGATGCCAAAAGTGCACTTCCATCTTCTTTACAACTTCATTTGTGAGTTTCCAAGTGCTTCCAAGTCAGCAAAAAGAAGGACTGAAGAGAGGGAAGACTCCCTCCCAGTCCTTCCCATGGGCTGCTCCTTACTTTTATTCCTCAAGAGGCTCAATGATTAAAAATAAACAAATAAATAAAAAATAAATCAAGCTACCACTTCTGAAAATCCCCAGGACATTCCTTTTCTTTCACTAACATGGCTAACATTCCTACTGGTCCACTGCATCCTCCATAATGGCTGTGAGTTGCACAAGGAGAAGCCTGGGAAGAAATCTCTTTTTTGGCAGCCACCAGAAGAAATGAAAGAAGCAGGGGGTTTTTGCAAAATATCAGCTTCTGAGAATTAAAACCAAAAGCTTTTCTTTCCAAACCTATCCTATGCTAGTGATCAAGAAACAGTATATGTTGCCATTTTATAACAATTTGATAATCAACAGCTTGCGGTAATTCTTAAGGTTCCATATTTGACTCTCTGTGTGTTGTGTTGGCTAGAAATGGAGACTGAGAGGCTGTTGGGCAGTCACAGATGAGAAGTAAATGGTGTTGTTATTGTTATTTTTCCTCAGGATGACCCTTCCCTCTTAAAGAACAATGTGCTGTGATCTCTGGCTACCCTGGCTTTACATCATCCATATTACCCTGCAGCAGGAACAGATTGATGTGTATTTGCACTGCCCCTAGAGAGTTACCCTCTAATCCTTCATTTGCTGCTCCTGCACAATTGCAGAGAAGCAATAGCAGGGATAGTTAGAGTGCATACAATTGATTACAATCTATCCATCACTTAAACTACAGTGGGGGACATCAGGAGGTCAAAAAGAAAGGGAAAAAAACCTCAACAACAATGACAACTCTTGACTCAAGAAATGCTTTGTCCATTCCAGGTTGAGAAAAATCATGATGCAATTTGGCTTGATTCTTTGACTTCAGAATAGTTTTCTCATCGCTCTCTAGAGAAAGTTTAATGCTTGTGAACATTCTATTATCAAGTTAATAGTGGCAGTAATGGTAAGCATTTTTAATCTTCATTTGTTGAAGTGCAGCTTCTACCTACCATGATCTTTGGATTCTAGCATTGGCATTTCTGATTGGAGAATAATGGAACTGCAAATGGGAAAGATACTGAAATAATTTTTGATATAAGATATGAGCATCTATTGTCTAATGGACTCATCCCATTGCTTCAGGAGCTCAGAGACAACAGAGAGACAGAGCACCTTCAAGCTCCTTGAAATCTTGGAGAGGGAGAAACCTTATGCATATAATAATAATAAACACAAAGGGTTCTAAAGTGGCTTGTATAACTTACTCACTCATCTATAACACTGTACTTGAGGCTGCTGAATCTAACCTCAAATTTTCTAAATCCCCAGCCCCACATGCATGTCTGCTGGGAACCAGAGCCAATGTCAGACATGAAATTGCTACTAAACCTTGGAACTGTATAAGGAGGAAAGGGATAGAAAGGACACTTCAAGCAGAGAGAACATAGTGGAGACAAAGAGATGACTAAAATACTCTATATGAAGCATTAAGATGGCACACCTTTTGCTGAGGTTTGTGGCTTCTTCAATGGAAATGTATGGTTAAATATGAACTAAGAGGAGCAATGGAAAACAAAGATACAAGCCATATCTACAAAAAAAAATTCACTGTAGAATTTCTTAGGTATTTTCCCTCATGTTTCTAAGGATCGAGTCTTTGCAGTCACAATTTGATTATAACTTTTTGAATGTGAAAAGAAATTCCATATGTGTATATACTTTATGCAGCTTGTGTGATTTTAGGGAAAAAAAAGGCAAATCTATTGCTTTCATACTTATATTAAAAATGCCAGATGCATAACCACAATTTAGGTTTAATTTTTTTTCTCAGCTCAAACAATAGTGTTCCCTAAAGCAAAATTGGCTTGACTTGGAGAGAGAATGCTAAAACTTAATGTTTTAAAATCTTGCAGAATAATTTGTTGGCAGCTCATGATCTTGTTTTGCCAAGTTTTACTCCAAAATAATTTTCTTACTCAGAGTTGATACAAGGAGTGGTAATTCTCACTTGAATATATGGCAGTTACACAACTGAGCCAATTAGCATGCTGGAAGAGGGAGAAAGACACCTTAGACTTATGGAAAAGATATAGTTTTTAGTGAGAAGGATTTTAGGCCAAAGGAGATGATTATCCAAACTTGCATGGTAGGTAAAAGAAAGACCACTATTAAGTTGAAAAAATTGTTAAAATATTGCCCTAAAAAGAGAACATTAGAGAGAACTCAGGAGGATGGTGGGTTGAGGTATCCCATATCCTTCCACTTAAGGACCTAGCTTCAACTCATCTACTTACTTCAAGGCCAATAGCCAAGAGTAAGCCAAGACCTGTTTCTATACTTTCTATCCTTTTGGTCAAAATTCTAGTGCTCAGCATAAAAGCCCAAAACAAAGAGCTGAAAATAACCCTTTCAAGAGAGAAAGTCATTTTCAACTCTCCTGAACTTCATCTCTTCTGAACTTCAAAATCTCCCTGTTCCTTAGGATCCCAAAAAAGTGTCAAACAGTTGGGTTTGCTGGTCTCTGCTTTTGAGATTTACAGAGCAGAAGAGATCATGAGGTCATGAACTGAGAGAGGAGAGCTTGACAGTTTGGGGAGTGTACTATGAGCCACTGGGCAGAGGTGGTTGCATGGTCCACCACTCCTATGTGAGGTGTCTCAGTGAGCAGACAGAAAAATTACAAACTGTTCAAAGGTTCTATCAGCCAGAAAGCAGACTAAACAGAGAATTCTGAATAGACCACTAAAGAAATAGAGATGCTTCAATTAAAACCAGACTTAAGAGAAAAGAAGGAACGTGTAAAGAGACCCAAATGCAACACTTAGGGCAGATCCTGAAACTAAAATCACTTGATATTTTTAATTAAAGATAGAATAGATGACATGAAAGAGGATTAGGACGGCTCCAATCAGTGGCTTGGAATGTCAAGTAGAAGAATACATTGAACCACAGAGAAAAAAAAAGAAAAACTATATGGAAGTATTTGTTTAATCATTTCCCCAAGTTGAAGAGTACCTGAGTTAGCAGATAATTCCAGATAAAACTCCTGAGATAAATGTCTTAATTCCTGAACTCCGATGATAAAGACCAATAAATATTTAACACATCCAGACAGAAACAAGCATTTTTCAAAGGAAAGAAATTAGATTGGTAATGAAGTTTTGTAATCCTGAAACTATGAAATCGTGAAACAATGTCTAAAGATGCTTTAGAATAAAAAACTGGAGCTGTGATAAGCTATTATTCACTGACAGCTTATAAGAACATTATTTACAGAAATTACTTCACTCACATATTTCATCTGAGGAAACATTTAAGAAAGGACTTAAGCAAGAGAATAAACAAATGTGAACAAGAGAGAGAAAGAAAAAGAGAGAGAGAGAGAGTGAGCGAGCGCAGAGGAAGAGGCAACACTGGTGATCAGAGAGCTGGGAATTGATTTATAATTAAATATAATTGAATAATGTTGAATAATGATGATCTATCTGAAGATGTACAAATTAAGGGATAGACAAGTATTCTTAAAATGGGACTACTGCAAAGGAAAATCTAATAATTGTCTGAAACTAAAAGGACTAAAGTATTCAAGACCAAGTTTGGATGGGAAAAAGAAGAATAGAAAGAATTCCAGAAGTCTCACATGGAGGGCAGATGGGGTTGAGGGAAAGCTCGTGGCAAGTGAAAATACAGTAAAAGTCTTGCCTTATTGGAAGGAGGGAGAAAAGCAGTAAAAGAATAAAGAACTTTAGTAGAGAAAGAATTATGATATTGTTTTCATAAAATAGTAAAGGAATATACATATAATTAGGAGCATGAGGAAAAGGAAAGTAAACAACAAGGAGAGGTGAAATTATAGTAGAACTTACAAGTTAACAAGGGGAGAAAAGGAAAATAAAATTTATAACAACTTAGCCGGGCGCGGTGGCGCACGCCTGTAATCCCAGCACTTTGGGAGGCTGAGGCAGGAGGATCGCGAGTTCAAAGCCAGCCTCAGCAATGGCGAGGCACTTAGTAACTCAGTGAGACCCTGCTTCTAATAAAAATACAAAAAAGGGCTGGGGATGTGGCCCAGTGGTCAAGTGCCCCTGAGTTCAATCCCCGGTACCAAAAAAAAAAAAAAAAAAACAAAAAAACAATTTATAACAACTTAATCATATAAACAGACAAAGGAAAAGGAAAGAAAGTCTAAAATAAATTAAAATAAATAATAAGCAAATGGTAAAAAGGAAGGAATAAAACCTAGTATATTACAATACAAATCATGAAAGACTAAATTCTCCCACCAAAGACAGACAATGTTAGATTGGAGTAAGAATCAAAGTTGGGCTATACACCATTTACTAGAAACAGTTGAAAATGACATAATAAAGTTTGAAAATAGGTATAGGAAAAGATTAGGAAGTTATAATTTTAAAATTAGGAGGAATACCAAGTAGAATTTAAAGTTAAAATTTTTGAAATTATATATTAAGCATAATGTATAAATTTGGAAATAAAATGATAACCCTGTAGATACCAAACAATGCAAAAAAAAGTTAAACCAATAAGGCAAAAACTACCAATAATTCAAAAAGAATTATGTAAAACATAAATGATGGTGGCATACTTTAATTTGTATTTTTCACAATCAGAAATATCCAGAAAGGGGGCTGGGGTTGTGGCTCAGTGGTAGAGCACTCGCCTAACACATGCGAGGCCCTGGGTTGGATCCTCAGCACCACATAAAAATAAATAAATAAATGAAGGTATCGTGTCCAACCACACCTAAAAAATAAATATTAAAAAATAAATATTCAGAAGGCAATATATTAACAAAGAAATTTAATATTTTAGTCAACCACCTGAATTTAATAGGCATTGAATCTTTTGAAATTTGGAAATAGAGAACATATTTGTTATATTCAATGGAAATTTGTAAAAGTCAATTTCATATTATACAAGTAAAACTTTAATAATTTTTTTATCATAAAGTCCTCACAGAATTATCCAATAAAATAGGAAAAAAGTAATGGGAAAATCTTACTCCCTTTGAAATTATAAATCACTTTTTTATATAACCTTTGACCTAAGCAGGAAGTAAAACTAGAATTACATTCTACCTAGAAAAGATGAAAATAAAAGTTTACACTAACACAGGAAATAGCAAAAGTATAAATGACTCCATATGTATATATATGGAGTCATTTATACTTTTGCTATATGTATGATGTATAAAAGTATAAATGACTCCATATGTATATATATATATATACATATACATATATGGAGTCATTTATACTTTTGCTATTTTTCCTGTGTTGGTGTATATATATATATATATATATATATATATATATATATATATATATATATAATGAATAAAACTAAGGTAAATTAACATGCATCTTGAAAATGCAAAACAACAGTCTACTAGAGAAGAGTAGCAAAGGAGAATTAATTTAATGCAATCTGAAAGTAATGGACTAGAAAACAAAACAAAATGGAAATAGTAGAAGAGATAAATTCAAAAGCTAATTCTTTGACAAGCCCCAAAGAATAGATGAGCATTAGAATCCAAATTAAGGGGAAAAAGAAGTGGAAGAAAATGCAAAACCTTTAAGTTTATGAACCAATAGAAGATATAACCACATCAGAAACAGAATAAATTCAAAGAATACAAGGAAATATTACATGTAAATCTATGGCAACAAATTTTAAAACCTAGGGAAAATGAATAATATCAATAACTCAAGTTAAATAAAGAAGCATTTGAAAATTTAAGTAAACCAGATAATACTGAGAGGGATGAAAGAGTATAAATATTTACAGCCAGAAATAGCAGCTGATAGTATCACAGCTGAGTTTCACAAAACTTAAAAAATGGATTTTCCTATTCTCTTTCATGTTCTCTGTTCTTTTCTTCCTTCTTCTCTTCCTACTTGAGACATTCATTCAAAGCATAGTACATTTTAGTTACTGTTTTCAGTGCTCCTGTACAACGTTAAATTAAAAATAAAAAAAAACCACTATCCTCAGAGATCTTACCTTCTACCTTATAGCTCTTGGAAAAAGATGGTAGCCTGCTCAATTCTTTCCATATAATAATTTTAAGACCCAAACCTGTTTAAAATAATATGAAAAATAAATCCACAGATTTTTCTCAGTAATAAATATAGATATCAAAGTATAAATATGAAATAATCAAATGGAATATAGATGGGGCCAAAGATTCAGGAAAAAATGTTTGTCCTAGGATTTTAATTAAATCAATGTCTAACCATATAATTTTTATATCAATAATAAAAGGCAGTATAAGCATACTGTTATGATTTGAATGTTCCCTCCAATGGGGGGCCTAATGGGAGGTGGGGCCTAATGGGAGGTAGGTCCGACAGAAGGTGTTTAGAATGTTATTATTGAGGGAGTGAGTTAATTTTCAGAGATGGGGTTTGTTTTAAAAGTGAGTTGAGCTGCTTCCTGATCTCTGCTTCACACATGTTCCCTTGACTCTCTCCACCACATTATGATGCAGCTTGGAGGCCCTCTCCATATGCTGGTACCATGCTTGTGGACTTTCCAGCCTCCAGTACTGTAACCAAATGAACTTGTATTTCAGTTTGCAGCATTCAGTTGTAGCAGCAGAAAATGAACTAAGACACTGAACAATGGTATCTGAAAAAGTGTCTCATCAAATTCCTGAAATAAAACTCAAAGCAAAATAGAAACAGATGGAAAAGTATTATCTACACAAAGAGTTAAAATGTTGATTCCATTATTATTTAAATTATTTTTCTCCACACAGAGCCTCTTCCCTTTATTTGTAGTAGCTCTACAGAATTAAAAAAACTTTAATCCTAGTTTTTACATACAATTATACCAGTCACAAAGCAAAACAAGGATTTAGTTATAATCAGTACCTAGACATCTGCAACAAAATGAAAGGCCACAAGCCATCCTGCAAAATTTCTAGCCACTTGAGTCTCACACAGAGAAAGTGCTTAACAAATACTTGTTCAAGGTGAGCAAGTCACTTAACCTCTATGAGCTTTTGTTATTTCATAAAAGAACAGGAGTCATTTCCTGCCTATCTTATCTAGTTGATATAACAGTATAATCATTAATATATGTGAAATAGTTTAGTGAACTGAAATGCCAAGCAATTGTGAATTTTATCATTTAAAAGATAATATGATTAAATTTCAAATGAATAAGGAAGACAAATGCCAAGGGTGTTCCAGAGAGGTACCTGACTGAGGTTGGCTGTGATCCTCAGGAAGACTTCCTAAATGACATTCTACTGAAATAGATATCTATCCTTACCTCTTGTGGTCATCACTGCCTATCTGACATTACCATTGTGTATGTTGTGATTATTTTCAATTATTTTGAGCCTTATCTGTAATTTTACCCACTCAGTTGGCAAATATTAGTAAGCACTTTCTATGTGCTAGGTTGCCATGAGAAAATACTATTAACTGGGTAGCTTATAAACAATAAAAACTACTTTCTTCTAATTCCAGAGGTTAAGATGTCCAAGATCAAGGCATATCTGGTGAGACTTCATTCCCTTGGTTCTAGATGGTACATTTGTGATATAGCTTCACAAAGTAGAAGGGGCTAGCTAGCTCTCTGGGGTCTCTTTTATAAGGACACTAATCCCATTCATCAGCCCTCCTGATCTAATCACCTCCCAAGGTACCACCTTCTAATGCTTTCACCTTGGTGAAGAATTCAATATGAGTTCAGGGGCACACAAATATTCAGACCATCACAGCACTGTATGTTAGCTTTGATTTAAGCAATATATTCTTGAAATCCAATCTATGTTAAAGAATGCACTTTAAAAATTTTAACTATAATGCACCAACAAAAAGTATGGAAAAAACATTTTAAAGTTTGTGTACCAGCAAAACAATCTCAGAAACCACCAGTAGTACATGTATCTTGATTTTAGAAACAGAGGACTAATAAATAGTAAATTAAGATGCACAACTTTGGTCTAGGGATAGTTTAATAGTAAGGCAATTGTCTTGCTAGGAACAAGTTTTGGTGGATAATAGGAAAAAGCTGTGCTCTGCTTCTTGCAACACCCTAATCAGGAAAGTAATTTGTTCTCAATGAATGAAGAAGTGCTACTTCTGAAACAAGGAGCTAAATCTGTTGCTTTTTAGGTAAGGCAGGGCCATAGTTTATCCACACAAACTTCCAATCAAATATAAGTGGTTGGGAAACATGGAGTTCAAGACTGGTGGGCTTCCAGAAGACCTGCCTTAGATATTTGTTGGCTCTTAGTCTAGAAGGCCATTCAAGACAGTGTACCAGCTGCTGATTGACTTGCTGACTCCCAAGCTAGGCCCGTCTCCGTTAAGCAGATTCTTGGAAGCACAGCTGTGATGCACAAGTTAAAATGCTCATTTGAAAAAGATTGACCACCAGTGCTAATGTTGTAGAAAGAAATTGTTATGATTTAGATATTAGATGTCCCCCAAAAGCTCATGTGTGAGACAGTGCAACAAGGCTTAGAGGTGAAATGATTGGGTCATGACAGCCTTAACCCAATCAGTGAATTAATCCCCTGAATAGGGATTAACTGAGTGGAAACCAAAGGAAAGTAGGATATGGCTGGAAGAAGTGAGTCATTGGGGGCATGTCTTTAGGGTGTATATTTTGTATCTGCAAGTGGAGTCTTTCTCTCTCTCTCTCTCTCTCTCCCCACCCCCCTTGATCATGTTTTGAGCTGCTTCCCAACACCACACTCTTCCAGCATGATATTTAGCCTTACCTTGAGCCCCAAAGAATGGAGTTGGCTATCTATGTATGGACCAAGACTTCTAAAACTGTGAATTCCAAAATAACCTTTTCCTCCTCTATTTTGTCTTGTCAGGTCTTTTGATCATGGAAGTGAAAAATCTGACTTAAACAGACATATTTTTCTAGGATTATAGGTGTTTTGCTTTTCTTTTTTCCTTAAACATACCAGAAAGAAAAGATAAAATAAGTAGCAAAATTATTTTAAAGTAGGCAATGAGTTAATTTAACTTTGTTATTCAAAATTGTATCTACTGAAGTTCTTGAAACACTAGCCAGAGAAATTAGGCAAGAGAAATAAATTAAAGGGATACAAATTGGAAAAGAAGAAGTCAAACTATCTCTTTTTGCTGATGACATGATTCTATATCTGGAAGACCCCAAAACCACCAGAAAATTTCAAGAGTCAATAAATGAATTCAGCAAATTAGCAGTATACAAGATCAACACCCATAAAGTAATAGCCCTTTTGTACTCCCAACAGTGATTCTCCTGAGGAGGAAATCACAAAAACTATCCCATTCACAATAACCATCCCCCAACATACTAGGGAATTAATCTAATGAAGGAGGTAAAAGATCTCTACAATGAGCTGGACACAGTGGTGCACACCTATAATCCCAGCGGCTTGGGAGGCCAAGGCAGGAGGATCAAGTTCAAAGCCAACCTCAGCAAAAGAGAGGTGCTAAGCAATTAGAATTGCTAAAGCAATGCTGACCAAGAAGATCCTGGAGACATCACAATACCTGATCTGAAATTATAACATAGAGCTCTAGTAAAAAAAAAAAACAAAGAAACAAACAACAAAAACAAACAAACAAACAAACAAAAAAACAAAAAAAAACCCCAGCATGGTATTGGCACCAAAACAGACATGAAGACCAATGGAAAAGAATAGAAGACACACAGACAAAGTCACATACTTAAAACCATCTGATGCTTGACAAAGATGCCCAAAATATAGCTGGATAAAAGAAAGTGTTTTAAATACATGGTGCTGGGAAAGCTATAATCCATATGTAGAAGAATGAAACTAGTTTCCTCTCATTCTTCACAAAAGTTAAATAAAAATAGGAATTAGATCAGAAATCTTGTAAATGCTAGAAAAAGTCACAAGGTCAACACTCCATGATATTGGTATTGGCACTGACTAACAAGAACCCTAAAACTCAAGAAATAAAACCAAGAAAATAAGTGGGATGCCATCAAATTTAAAAAGCTACACAGTAAAGGAAATGATTAAGAGTATGAAGAGAGAGCCTACAGATTGGGGAAAACTTTTGCCAAATGCTTTTCTGACAGGGAATTAATATCCAGGATATAAAAAGAACTTAAAAATTTAACACCCCCAAAAAGCAAATAAGCCAATAAATAAATGGGCAAAAGAACTAAACAGACATTTCTCAAAAGAAGAAACACAAATGGCCAAAAATATACATCATCTATACATACAACATCTCTAGCAATCAGGAAAATGCAAATCAAAAATATACCAAGATTTCATCTTACTCCAGTAGAATAATATTTACCAAGAACACAAATAATTATGAATGCTAGTGAGGATGTGGGGGAAAAGGTACACCTGCACATTTTTGGTGTTACTGAAGACTAGTGCAGTCACTTTGGGAAGCACTATGGAAATGCCTCAAAAAACTAGGAATGTAACCACCATAAGAGATAGCTATACCACTCCTTGCTACTTATCCAAAAGAATTAAAATCAGCATGCTATAGTGATACAGTCACCTCAGTGTTTATAGCAGAACAATTCATAGTGGCCAAATTATGGAATCAACTCAGATGCCTGTCAATAGATGAATGGATTAAGAAATTGTGTTATGCATACATAATGGAGTTTTACTCAGCCATAAATCATGACCTTTGCTGGTAAATGGATGGAACCAGAGAACATTAGTAAAGTGGAATAAGCCAGTTTCAGAAAATCAAGGGTCGAATGTTTTCTCTCAAATGTGGAAGCTAGAGCTAAAAAGGGGAAAGAATGAGAGGGGAATCAGATATCATAAAGATACAGGAAAGATCAGTGGAGTAGAAGGAGGAGATCAAGAAAGAGGGAGGAGAGATGGGAAAGGGGAGGAAATGGTGGAATGAATTTTAAAAATCATACTATGTGAAGATATAAATATATCATAGGAAATTTCACCTTTATGTGAAAGTAGAAAGAACCAATCAAAAATAAATAATTAAGCCGGGCGCAGTGGCGCACACCTGTAATCCTAGCACTTGGGAGGCTGAGGCAGGAGGATCGCGAGTTCAAAGCCAGCCTCAGCAATGGCGAGGTGCTTAGCAACTCAGTGAGATCCTGTCTCTAATAAAATACAAAAAAGGGCTGGGCATGTGGCTCAGTAGTAGAGTGCCTCTGAGTTCAATCCCCGGTACCAAAAACAAACAACAAACATACAAACAAAAAATAAGTAGAGCCGGGCGCGGTGGCGCACGCCTATAATCTCAGCACTTTGGGAAGCTGAGGCAGGAGGATCGCAAGTTCAAAGCCAGCCTCAGCAATGGCGAGGCACTTAGCAACTCAGTGAGACCCTGTCTCTAATAAAATACAAAAAGGGCTGGGGATGTGACCCAGTGGTCAAGTGCCCCTGAGTTCAATCCCCGGTAGCACACACACCAAAAAAACAAAGTAGATGACTGAAAGGAAGACCAGTAGAGTAATGAGAATGGGAGAGAGAAGAAGAAGAAAAAGGAGGGGAATGTGAACTGAAATTGAATTCCATGAATGTATGATTTTTTTATGGATGAACCCAGCTACTATATATAACTATAATGCTTTAATAAAAAAACGTACTTACTGAAGAATTATTTTTAATTATTTTAACAAATAGTAACATACATTAGAGCAATATTATGAAAATGTTCAAAATTGCTGGGGCTATTGATGATAGGTGACAAAATGTAGCTCTTGGTAAATAAACAAATATGCTACTTGGAACTCAACAAACAGAGCTTCCCACAGGAGAACCAGCTTCCATTAGAATGTTATTTTGCCTGGTGTCTTAGTAATTATGGGCCACCTCAGTTTCAACCACCTGTAGGTAAAAGTCTGTTTAGAGGTATCCTTTACAGTTCCCAAAGTGGATTTTGCATATGTCACATAGCCTTTACTTTAACTCATCACCCAAAATTTCCTTTGTGAATTGAGACAAACACTTGCTACACATTTTTTTCATTGAGCATTAACTAACAGACAGATATATACTTTTGTAGTGTACATGTGGACACAGGAATCCTTAGGTGTGCAGATGGCTCACTTGCTCATTCAAAGCAGTTTTGCTAATACCATACTGTTCTGTTTCCTTATCTTTCCCTTTTGTATTCCATAGATTGGATCTAGATTTAAGATTTTAAAAATTATTCAATAGGATTTCTTTCATATATGCATCTATACATATTCACACACATATTTATACACACACAAACACGGGCACACACGTGCCTCGAACATTTGTGTGTGTGTACTTCTACCAATTGCCCTATGTTTTAGATATTTTCTTTTCTTTAAAATATACTTGAAATTTACTTTATAAATAATTTCTGCAATTTAGTATCATGGCACAAGTTTCAAGACTCATTAGGGGAATAAAAGCAAGTATGTAAGCCTCCCATATTACTATATTATTAATTCATATTGTCAGGTATAAAATGTTGCAGACTTTAAATACTGCAACTTTGCTCATTATGACATTTGTACACAAGGTTCATTGTTCTAAGTAATCCATAAGGACCATTATGACATTTGTACACAAGGTTCATTATGACATTTGTACACAAGGTTCATTGTTCTAAGTAATCCATAGGGACCACATTTTAAGACATTTAGGCATATTGGGACTCCTCTGTTGCAAATCCAATATTATCTTCTTGAAGTGTGATGCTTCAATTATTTTTCCATATAGACTGTCATTGTGCTTTTTCTCCTCATTTTGAGGAAAATTATGTGATATAGTTTATCAATATTCTCTGGGTCTATATATCATGATATGTAATTCACCACAGTTGCTAGGGAAGCTGGCTTTTCTTATTATGTTATTAATAAAAGACAATGATAACAGTGACAGTAACTTACTTGCTTATTTGTTATTTAATTCCTATTTATGAATTATAAAATAAAACTTGCTGAGTTCCTACTAGGTGCCAATATTTTGCAAGATGCTTCCAGAGATACAGAGATGAATAGTTTGCAATCCAGTGAGAGGCTTATATTGTAATCCTAGAATTTTGGAAATTTATAATGTGAACATGATCTAGGAATGTAGGTATAGTAGCCCTGACTCAACCACTTACAGTTATGGTGTTTTGTGGTAAGTTGCCTACATATTCTAAGGTTCAATTTCCTCACCTGTAAAGCAGGGACAGTAGTGAAAATATTCTCATAGAGGTCTTGTGAAGCTTTGTGAAATGATATGAGCAAAATGCTTAATAGAGTGCCCAGAACTTAGTACAGTGTTTTTTTTTTTTTAAATTGTGTATGTGCGTGTGTGTGTGCGTGTGTGTGTGTGTGGTATGTGCACATAATTGGTTCATTAATATTAAATAAGGCAGGAATGGTTATCTCCTATTACACACAGAGGTATAAAAACCAGTAAATAGTTTTTTGTCACTAGCAGAAATACTCCCAAGAGAAATCATGTCCAAAAATAGCTGGTGTCAATCATCCTGAACTTTGTCTTAGCTCTGAATAAAAGCTCTGAAGTGAAACCCTAAGGTGGGGAAGACTCACAGTCATTGTAATGGAGCAATGGACATGTCCTACAGTTTTAATCCACATGTGCTTTCAGCCCACAGAAGGACAGGCAACATGGTGACTATATGTTAGAGTCAAACGTGGATGGATGTGACTGTGCATGGTTTGCTTTTGCTTTACCACCTTCAGCCTTAGCTATGATCATACTGCCTCTCTCAAGCATTCTTCACTCTGGCCCTGGCCAATGGAAAATAGCCCTTGTTCAAAAATGCTCTCCTGAATACATATGTATATTGTTAATTGAGACCCTTATTAGTTGACCCTGGGTGCTGCAGATTGCACTTGTAAAATCTCCAGGGACAGAATTACATTTAGAAACAAAAACTAAGGATTGAGAATAGAAAAGAAGTGATTTCACTTGGTATTTCTGACTCATCACATTTTCTATTTGGTTCGGGTCATCCCTTTGGAGAGGGAAAGGTGGTGCAGGCACATGCTGTGTCATGTTCAGCTGATGGATCTTCTGACACCCTACGTAGAGAGAGACTCAATCAACAACAACAAAAAATTGAGCAAGTCCTCATTTCCTTCACTACCAAAAGCTTTTTGTTCCTAAGATACTTTTCTTTTGACCAATACCCTTAGCCCTGCCACCAACTTCAGACCCATTTCTATGCTCTTTCTTGGTCTTCAAGAGCCAATTTGGTCTTTCCTCCACTGCACTTACCCCACTCAACCATATGGAAGTTTCCATGGGTACTTTCTCCACCAGGTTGTGTATGCTTTAAGGGTATGTTCTTCTCTGTGGCTCATCTTGCATAGGGCCTGGCACAAAGAAAAGCCGTCAGATAGTGTAGAAAGAATATTATACTGAAATCATTCAGATAGCAGTTGAAATCTGATTCCAGTTATTGACCATCTGAACTGTGTTCCTAAATTAGTTGGCCCTCAGTTTCTTTATCTGTAAAATAGGAACAAGGATGTCATCTTTCTAGAATTGCTTTAAGAATTAGAAGTAGCAAATGTGAAGTGCCTGTCACACAGTAGAAACTTAATAAATAATTCATTATTATCGCTTCATATGCCTAATCAATGTGTGCTAAATAAGAGCAACTGGATTATTATAATACTTACTGTGAGCCTCAGGTGTCCATACCTTAAAAACAGATATCATTTTTCTTTTTCTATTTTTTCTCATTTCTCTTTTAGAATTACCCTACTCATGCAGAATCAAAGAATGAGAGAAAGAGGATAGTTTTACTTACTTGAGGTACAAATAAGTCCTTATTATAGAAAAATTATCTTGAGCCAGTCAACATCCCTTCACTACACACATACATACACGCACACACTCCCTTTGTTTCTTATTCTGTATGTGCAAGTGTGTATGTGTAGCATAGCACAAACTGTATATACTGTAATATAATATAGCATAAAAATTAAAAAGACCTGCACACTGTACCTCTGCAAGAGCACTGTTTTAATGGCCATGTGCAGAGGACGGACAGCAGCAGGCTAGCTAAACAGCCACCATATGGTGAGCTGGAAGAGGAGAAACCTCCATGTAGGAGGGCAGAACTGTTCCAAGGACATAGGAAAGTAGAATTTCCAAGCTCATGGCAGAAAATGGCCTGAGATGCTCAGGCAGGGAGGTGAGAAGGGCCAGTCTTCTAAAGTAGTCAATATACCACAGGAAAGAATTATTCATTTTTAGTTACTGTTGTACAATTTAAGCAAAGAGGTTGATATTTGATATCATTATTTTTAAATAAGACATTATACCACAATGGATGGGGAAAGAGTTTGTACAATTAATGAAATATTAGAGGTCATAACAGTTGGGGTTTATAATGCATGATGTTATCACCTGTGATATGTTTGGCTAATCCTGGCTCTCATCTATGAGTGCAAGAAGCAGATCTTCATCATTCAGATGTAATACAATGTCTTACATACCTTGGGTGGTTCAAATCTATTTCCACTGTGTAACCTTGGAGAAACACACAACACACACACATATACATATATACATGTGTGTATATGTATACATATATATACATATACATTTGCATATATGCCAAATTTTGTATAACATACATACCTATATACACATAATTGAGTTATGATGGGGATTAAATATAGTTTTAGGTGCTTGGCAAATTAGTTATTTTTTCTTTTCACAATACCATTCTCTTTAGGTACAACCCCACCCACCCACCTACATGTACCTGGGCATACAGACACATCATGCATGGCCTTCAACAGAAGCAATTATTGAAGTTAATCCGACTCCTGAGCTTGTATTGGCTTCCACCTCAGATGAAGATCTGCCTCATAAATAAACCACACAGATCTTACCAACCTTCTACCAATGTTTTCTGTTTTCCTTATTTCATATCCCATCTCTCATATGAGATTTAAACAAGTAAAGGGATGAAGAGAACCTCCTCCCCAATTATTTTTAAATGATGCACGTATGCAAGCAGTCTTTTCTTCAATTTTCACCACACACACACACACACAAATGTTATCCATGAAACATCTCAGCAGTTGAGTATGGCATTGTAATGTTGCTTTACATCCAGAACTGTGAATATTTCAATATCACACATCCATAGTTCTACGTTCTTTTCGCTATCCTTCAGCCTCATTCCAGGTTACTGTCATCACCTCTTTTCCTTCTCACTGTGATCCTCTGTGATCTGATTTCCACAAGTCTCCCATCAAATACCGACTTATTTCTCATGAAAAATGGTTTAGCTCTTTGTTATTGTTGTTGTTTACTTGTTTCTGGCCTACCTATGCCTCCAAGGTACCTCTCAACTTCTACTGCCAAGTGACTGATCACAGTATTTTCCTTAACAGAGACAGTGCCTTCCCTAAGGGAATGGCTGGCATCCGTGGTTAGGATAAAGTACTGGACTCTTTGGTGCCCACTCTCTTCTTCCCCATCCAGTTAGTTTATTACTATTTCATTCAGTTACTCCCTTTATACCCAGCTGCAGAGTAGGACATAAGTAAACGTGTTTTACGTACGAACATTTCATCAGATTTGGCCCGTTCCAGAAC
Source organism: Tamias sibiricus (assembly GCA_025594165.1). Taxonomy (NCBI): domain Eukaryota; kingdom Metazoa; phylum Chordata; class Mammalia; order Rodentia; family Sciuridae; genus Tamias; species Tamias sibiricus. Next base: position 157,036,416 of record CM046657.1, on the reverse strand, counting down.
TATGGGAAAGAGTTATGTTTTATAGTTAGAGAACAACTTATCTGCCTGTCTCTCTCCTGCTGGATATGAATAAGAAAGCACATCTTAGTTGACTGAGGTTTTGATTTATAGTTCCCTAATGACTGATGACAAACATCTTTTCATGTAATTGTTGGAGGTTTCTATTTCCCCTCCTCCTCCTCCTCCTCCTCCTCCTCCTCCTCCTCCTCCTCCTCCTTCTCCTTCTTCTTACTCTTTCTATATATTCCAAACACAGAGAAATGCTTATTTAAAACTATGGAATTATAATCATTGTCATAATAACATAAATATAGCACAATTGTAAATATTAAAAAAATATTTCAGAACTGTTGCATAGGAATGGAATAGACAATTCCAGATGTGTGTGAAATTGTATGGCCCCATGGAGCAGTTACATAGGTCATATGGCTCTGGGACCAGTGTATAAGCACGTTCATAGAGACAGGTCTCAAGCCTAACACCCCTTATATTTTTTTAAAAAATTTTATTTGTTATATATGACAGCAGAATGCATTACAATTCATATTACACATATAGAGCACAATTTTTCACATCTCTGGTTGTACACAAAGTAGAGTCACATCATTCATGTCTTCATTGTCTCTTTTGCCATTCTATGAGACACTCAATAGTATCCTTTGATGTATAAAAGTTTTTAATTTTTTGAGGTTGAATTTATCTATTTTTCCTTTGCTGATTGAGCTTTTATTGTCATAGTTAAGAAACCATTGCTTAATTCAAGCTCATGAAAATATAAATCTACACTTCCTTTTAAGAGTTTCAGATATTTAGCTTTTAAATTTAGGTATTTGGTCAATTTTGAGTTAATTTTCTTAAATTCTGTGAAGTAGGTATCCAACTATATGAATCTATTTCTTGACTTTAATTGTACTTCATTGATCTATATGTTCATATTCTTATGTCAGTAACGAACGGTTTTCATTACTCACACCTTCATAGTAAGTGCTGAAATAAGGAAGTAGGTGATTGTTCCCACTCTATACTCTCTTTTCAAGATTCTTTGGGTTTTCAAGCAATTCCATATAAATTTTAGGATCTTTATGCCCATTACTAAAATAAAAAAAGGCCGTTGGAATTTTGATCAGAATTCCATTAAATCTATACATGATTTTGGTAATATTGCAGTCTTTGGTAGTGTTAACATATTAACAATATTTCTTACCATCTATGAACATGGGATGCCTCTCATTTATTTAGATATTTAATGTCTTTCAAGATTGTTTTATAACTTTTCAATACAAAAGTGTTGCACTTTGGTTAAATTTAATACTAAGTATTTTACTGCCTGATGCTACTATAAATACAGTTCATAAAATTATAAATAATTTTATATCAGTCCAAAATAAGTAGTTTTTAACCATCAATAATGGCAGACTCAAATAAAGAAAAAATAACAAACAAGAAGGATTTGTGAAAAAAAATGAAGTCCCATCGTTAGCCAGAGAAAAAATGTTGGAGTTTATAACTTGTGCTTGTCGGTAAGTTATTGTCTCTGCTTCAAGTCCAACTTTCTGTACTAAGCTTTTCCATTTTTTGCAAACATTTTTCAGCTTTGCTATCTGCTCCCTTTCAACTCTGCCATTAGAGGGTGTGGGAGAGAGTCTCCAAGGCTAGAAGAGGAAGAATAGATTCTTTCTCTTGTATTTGACTGTGTGGTCTCATTACTGCTTCCCACAAGCATCACCCTACCAATGCTTTTTCACCATGGCTGTAGCAAATCTTTCATATAGAAGCAGCAGAATTCAATTTTCAGTTTTTCCAATGTTTGCAAGAGACACCAATCCCTCCAGAGCAGTATCTTTCCCCCAGCATTTTGGGTTTCAGCAACATAGAGACTTTACTCTGAGCTTCAAAGATTTAATTCCAATCTCCACCATTGCTCTCTCAATCCTAAGAATTGAAACTACTTTATGTAGTTGCTATCTCTAGGATACCTTGGGTTTCAACTTCATATCTCACTAATGATTTTTATATGAAATTCTCTGTATTCCTATAATTGGTGTGAATTCAATCTCTTAATGTGGCCCTGGTAGAGACAGGAGCTATCCCTTGTTGAGTACCTTCTATATGCAAAATACCAAAATACATTTCTTTTGTTGGGTGAGAGATTATGTATAAGGGTATCAGAAATGTTTAGCAGGAAAGAACTACAGTCTTCTCCTTGTCTTCACATTCATTGCAATAAGCAATGGGGGAGGAAAAATAATCTAAAGTCTAGGAAGATCATTTTCACCCTGATCCACCAATCTCCCAGGGGAGCTAGGAATGCAGAGGACTCCTACTCCATCACAGAGAAATATGTGTCACCAATGCTTGCATCCTGGACCAGAATTGCCCAGTGAAATTTTATGTAATGGTGGAATTATTTTTTATCTGTATTGTCCAATATGACAGCCACCTGTCATATATTGCTACTGAACACTTGAATGTAACTTGTATGACTGAGGTACTGGATTTTTAAGTTTGATTGATTTTAACGTAAATACCCATATGTGGCCAGTGATTTATTGGACAGCTCAGTTAGACTTTTTAGGACAATAACAGAGTTGGGTGTGGCTGGATGTAGATTTCACAGCAAATACAAATACCAGTTGGAATTGTTAAATTGTGTGCCTAGGTGACTTGTCAATGAGCTCTCGTGTATGAAAAGACTGTCAAAAACAGATCATTCATGCTGGGGCTCACCTCCACAGGTGCCAGTGAGCGTCTTGCCTAGGGGAAGAAAGCAAATCTATACTCCATGATTAGTGTGTGATTATATTTTACAGACAGGCATCAATGCCTGGTGATTTTGATGCACTTGGCTTTTATCTTGTGAGATTTATTTAAAGAAGTACACACATGGCTTAGAGCCTCAGGGAATGATAACATACAAAAATAGGAAAGCATTAAAGAAAACCTGCCTCATCTGTAAAAGTCTCGCTTCTCTTTCAGGTACCACCAAATCCTACCACCTGCAAATCTTCTCTTTTTAAATCCCTTCCCTAGCTCCACTCTTACAGGATGTCTTTCATTATTCAGCCACTAGAGAAATTTTCACCCTTGACCTCCTCAGCTTTTAGTAGAAGATGCAGAAAGAAGAGCAAGAGAAAAGCAATATTGACTGGGATATGGGGGCAGAGAAGAGGGAAGAATGGATTTTCATTGTATATGCAGTGCTTTATTTAAAAAAAAAAAAAAACCTGGAAATAGGACTAGGGATGTAGTTTAGTAGCAGAGCAATTGCCCAGCAGGTATGAGGTTCCTCCGTTCAATCCCCAATAAACACCACACACACACACACACACACACACACACACACACAAAGTAAATATAAAGAAAATTTAAAATGACTTTGAGATTGTGAGATAGTGGGTGATGTTTATTCTTCCTCTTCTTATTTTCCTACAACTGTATTTTTAAAATATTTTTCAAAAATATAAAGAAATGTAGTGATGGAAAATCAATAACCCCACACAGTGTCCTCTACTTTTTTTATGTTAGTGTTTTCAGCTATTATCATTCTGTAACAGATGGATCTTTATAGTGTCCATGTTGTTAAGTTAATGTTGTCCATAACAATTTATGTTTAACTATTTTTCAAGTTCATTTAGTATTTATTTGGAAATATCCTTGAATAAAATTGTTTTCATTAAATAGCCACAGGGTAGAGGGGGAAGCTAAAACATACTGCAGAGTTGCCCTCTATTTAACCCTCCATGATACACATGTACATTTCCTTATGTGAGTTTGCATAGTACTTTATAGGTTGTTAAAAGTCAGGCATTCCACTAAAGAGTTTACCACTTGAAGCAAGGAGAGTAAATAGGTTAAAAGTTCAAGACTAAGGGAATGAAGTAACAAGAACTCAGAAAAGTTAGAGTCTAACAAGAATATTAAACAGTACTTGCTTTTTCAGGTTGATTTCAGCATCAGATATTTTCCTTATGGGCCTCTGAGTTCATTTATATTTATCAGATTATGTATGCCAGTTTTGGTTTGGAAATGATGGCCTTTGCTATCTAAATATCAAATGGAGCACGTCTACTCTTTCTGAGTGGTTTTGTTTCTATGGCTGTTGCCTTCTGAAGGTTGGATTAGTTCCAAAGGTGAGAAGAATAAAGGCTCTTTTCCAAGAACATCTCAGAGCTTACGCTGAAACATGTTACTTGGCTTAATAACTTTTCCTGTCTCCTATTTTGTTAGTATTTGTTATGTAGTGGCCACACTGGAAGTGTTTGAGTTGTGTTTCCAATAGAAGAATAATTTTGATCTTCTTTCAGAGTTCTCAAACAGAAATGTACAAGGACTATCATGGATGTTGATGGGTAATAATGCACTTATTTCATACAAGTCTTGGAAAGGAAATAGTAGGCCCGATCGATTCCAAAGCAGGAACAAAGTGAGACATTATTCCTACATGGGGTTTCTACAGAAATAGCAGGAGATTGTTGTATTTTATATAAAATACCCTCATTTTCATGCTTATCATAATTGACTTTTTCATTGTATATCTTTCTATGTTATGTCTCTAAACAGATGTTTTATCAAGTCATTTATCATATTATATATATATATTTCATTAACAACATGCAGAATTTTTAATGTTAATACATACCATTATGTGCAGATAACAGTGTTTCTTGACTCAGTATTGGGAATCTTTTTATTCTTGCACATTCTATTTTTAATATTACTTCCTCCATTACCTTTGTTTCGTTAAAAGTTGTTATCTGCAATCAGTATTTCTTGGTTTCAACATGTTCATGATACACATTTCTGTTAGAAGTGATATTGTGATAAGTGATGAGACAAACATAACTGAGAGGCTGTCCTTCCCTACTCCAATATTAAGAATTTCTTCTTTTAAAGTAAGGACTGGAGTTAAATTTGTTATTCCTAGACCATGTTAAATTATAAAGTTTTTTCTCATGCAAAATTACTATAATCCAATATTTAGAAAAACTAGCATTTTCAGCAATAATTTCCCAACATTTCATATAATGATGCAGTTAAAAAAAAAAAAAAAGAATTGTTGTAGTCGGTGATTAGTTTTTTAAATTGTGAATGTTGCATTGATTCACCCTGCTTTTGTGAGCTGTACTTTAGTGGGAAAATAATATGATGGGCTTCAACAGACATGTAACTTCTAGGAGTCAACATTGAGTTTCCTCATTTACAAAATTATTTAGGCAAGACAAGATTTTCCCCAAGTTTCCATGGAACATTATTTAAGTGAAGTAGACCTAAAGGCTGTTTTCCATCTTTAAATATGCTTGGGAAATATTACATATGAAAACTCTCCACACACACATCAGATAGAGCACTAATCTCTAGGATATATAAAGAACTCAAAAATCTTAACACAAAAAAAAAAAAAAAAAAAAAAAAATCAAATAACCCAATCATTAAATGGGCTAAGGAACTGAACAGACACTTCTCAGAAGATGATATACAATCAATCAAAAAATACATGAAAAAATGTTCAACATCTCTGGCAATTAGATAAATGTAAATCAAATCTACTCTAAGATTTCATTTCACTCCAGTCAGAATGGCAGCTATTAAGAACACAAACAACAATAAATGTTGGAGAGGATGTGGGGAAAAAGGCATACTCACACATTGCTGGTGGGACTGCAAAATGGTGCAGCCAATCTGGAAAGCAGTGTGGAGATTCCTTGGAAAACTGAGAATGGAACCACCTTATGACCCAGCTATCCCACTCCTCCTTGGTCATACCCAAAGAACTTAAAAACAGCATACTACAGGGACACAGTCACATCAATGTTTATAGCAGCACAATTCACAATAGCTAAACTGTGGAACCAATCTAGATGCCCTTCAGCAGATGAATGGATAAAGAAAACTATGGTATATATACACAATGGAATATTACTCAGTAATAAAAGAGAATAAAATAATGGCATTCACAGGTAAATGGATGAAGTTGGAGAATGTAATGCTAAGTAAAGTTAGCCAATTCCAAAAATCCAAATGCCAAATGTTTTCTCTGATATAAGAATGCTGATTCACAGTAGGGTTGGGACAGGGAGCATAGGAGGATTAGAGGAACATTAGAAAGGCCAATGGGGAGGAAGGGAAAGGGAGGGGGCAAAAAGGTAAAAAAAAAAAAAAAAAAAAAAAAAAAAAAAAAAAGATGGTAGAATGAGATGGATATCATTACCCTGAGTGCATGTATGAGGACACAAATGGTATGAATATAATTTGTATACAACCAGAGATATGTAAAAATGTGCTGTCATATATAACTTAGAATAAAAGAAAAAAAGAGAAAACTCTCCTTTTGGTGACTCATATTATCATGACATGTTAAAAGTACATTAATTTGATCTCTTAACTCCTTTTTAAAGTGCATTATATAGTAACAACTTGTAGTACTCATAATAAAGAGAAAAACTGACTTAATATTGTAGGTGCCATAGAAATATGTCTAATATAGCAAAACTGACCCCTGACAAGAGTGATCAAGAGATGAAGAGAAATCACAAATAATCCTAAAGCAAAAAAAAAAAAAAAAAGCTATAGTTACAATGGAGATTAAAAATCAAAAGGAATAACTATGACAATTTTATTCCAAAAAAAGTTCAAGAGGAATGTTCTAAAATTGTTTCTGGAAATCTTACCAAAAAGTGACTAAAATAAATTGTATGGAGAAATACCATTACTAAAATTGAAATCAACAACCAAAAATCTTTCTCTAAAATATTCTAGGAATCACTGATAATATATTTGCTCTTCCTGAAAGTTTTTAGTAATGCCTTACTAAATCTTCCTTCAACAGAAAATCTCAATCCTGAAAAAAAAAAAATATATTAGAAGCAGAAAAGTAGAGGAAAGCCACCTGACTTGTTTTATGGGGTTGGTATAACCCTGATAATGAAACCAGACAAATTCAGTATAAGAAAAACAACATTAAATTGTCAGCCATATATTTTTTGAATTAAGAGAATATGACTTTTAAAAATATATTAATAAAGATTTAAGCTTACATATAATTGTAATAATAAATAAAGGACTAGAATTTAGTATCATTCGACATCTATACTTGATAAGAAAATCTAAGAACACTTAAAATAAGAGTATTTGTTCTGATAACTACTTCTATTTACTAAAAACTTGTATCCAATTCTATACTCAACTTTTAAAATCTGAAAGTATCCTTATGATATGGATGTTCCCTATTGACGGTTTTTATTCAAGATTATTCAGGAGTTTCTGGGAAATTCAGTAAGATAAAGACGTAAGAGGTATAAGAACTGAAAGAGAGAGAGAAATGAACTTTCATGACCCTAAACTAATATGGAACAACCACCACCACAAAAGCCTATATAATTTTGAGGAACAAGGTTGAGAGAATTTTTGCACCGGGTATCAACACTTACTAAAAAGCTCTGGTAATACGAACTGTGCTTTGGAGCATGAACAATGAACCTGCAGAGTGGATAAGAGAGCCCAAAGATCCTTTCCTATACAGGAACCTACTATATAACAAAGATGATATCACAGATCAGAGAGCAAAACATGCTGTGAAACTATGAAAAAAAAAAAAATAAAACAAAATCAGATGCCAATCTTATGTTACATGCAAAATATAGTTCCAGATAGATTAAAGATGTAACAAGAAACACTTTAAACTTTTAAATATATATATTAGGGGTAGAGAAAATTTTCTTAAACAAGCTATTAAAATGCAATCACAAAATTTGTAAAAGAAGTCTGCTAAAGTTGATAATTCCAGAGTTTTTATTCAGTCTCTTAAGATTAAAAGATAAGGACCAATAAAAATAGATACATGCAATTTGTATAATTACTAAAGACTAATATTAATATATAAGAACCATTAATAATTATGGATATATCAAACAACCATATAGAACAGAAGGAGAAGGCGATATACAGGGACTCTGTAGAATAAATCAGAATTGGTAATTAACTTAGGAAAAAATGCTCACCTTTACCAGTAAATAATTAAATATTAGCAAACCAAAATGAGGTACCATTTTACATCAATAAGATCAGCAAAGATTCTAAGTTTTATAATGCCAAGAATTGATAAGAATGTGGAGAAATACAAGTTTATGAAGTAGCTTGGCATTATCAAGTAATTGCTAGAATTCCTTGATGTTCACAAGAGCACATACAGAAGAACATTAACTTTAACATTTTAGATATAACAAAAACCTAAAAACAACATAATCCTCCATCAAAAGGAAAGTGAATAGACTGTAGTATAATTTGTATAATGAGATATTCACAGTTAAAATGAATGAACATTAGCTACATGGTTAAACCTCAAAACATAATGTGGAGCAAATAAGCATGTTTGGAAAGACACAAACAGTATGATATTATTTGCATTTAGTATAAAACCTAGAAAATAATTTATTACTTAGACATATGCATGCTATGTTCTAAAAGCTTGCATGGGAAAGATAGCAACTTTAGAAAAGTAATTATTTCTGCAGAAGATGATGGAAATGTGACCAGGGAGGAATGACACAGGTAGATTCCAATCTGTAATGTTTTAAGATTAAAAGATATTTGAAGCACATAGCAACATTTTAACATTTGATCAGGCTACCTGTTGAATACATAGGAGTTTTGTTATGTTACTCTTGATAGCTCTACACATTTTAAAAATTTTAAATCAAGACTCTTTTTTAAAAATCAAGAAACAAGGGTAAAGTGAGCTTCATGGAAACTGAATATAAATATATAAGCAACAAGCTGGGCATGGTGGCACACAACTGTAATCCCAGCAAATTGGGAGGCTGAGGCATGAGGATCTCCAGTTCAAGGCCCACCTCAACAACTTAGCAAGATGGTGTCTCAAAAAATAAAAAGGCTGGGAATGTATCTCAGTGGTAGAGTGTCCAGGTGTTCAATCCCCAGTATCAAAAAAAAAAATGGTTAAAAAAATGAATGATTGTCCTAGTTAGTGCTGATTCATCTGAATCTTTTTTTTTTTTAATAATTGAAACATTTATTATATATAAGTATTTTTAAATTTTTGGTAAGGGAATATGGATTTTAATAGTTGGAACCTTTACAGCGGATAGTTTTCCGACATCACTACTTCTGTTTTTTTTTTTTTTTCCTCAGCTCTAACTGAACCCCTTTTTAAAAAGCACCTTCTGATTTCACCAGCATACATCTTTAGTTTCCAACCTCTCTTGTTTATGGGCCGCTCTTTGTTTCTCTCCTCATCTCTATAGAAGGATTTCTGGGAAAGCTTTTAAATTCCAAGAGATGATCTTTAATGCAGGTTTTGAGTATTGAATCACATCCCTTAATAGACCAAGCCCTTCCTTCTGCTTTCATTCTTCCCTGGATGTGGGTTAACAGTGGAATGTCCATACTGCCAATTTTTTGTGGCAGTTAAAGTGAATACTGCATAGCCACATATCTCAATGTGGACACACCAAAACATAATGGGGAGCAAAGGAAGCAAGTGCTTCTGCAAGAACCATTTGTGTCGCTCTCCTGTTGTGTGGAGGCTGCCTACAGGCTGGCCTCAGCTGCAAGTGGGCATTGCCACTGCATAGCTGGAGCAGTGGAGCAGTGAAAGGTTCTGAAACAGCATGGACAATGCTTAAAGAACATAAAGAGAATACAGAATTATACCTCTGCTACATTTTAGCATTGTAAAATTTATATATCTAAGACTGGAAGGAAATAGAGAGGAATGAACATAGATTTTTTAAAAACAATGTGTCAGGATTGTGGATAATTTTCTCCCCTTTCCTTTGCATCCCATCGATACTGTTATGTGTTTGTGTAATAAGTTATTTCAAAATGTTTTTTAAAATGTAGGTTGCAGGACAGATAGAATCAATCTGTAATCTTTCTGGTAATGAACAGTGAGTTTTCTCAGAGTTGATAATGGGCTTCAATTCTGCTGTCAGAACCACAGTTTATCTGCAATTCCAGGACAGCCATTTCCCACTGATCACATGCTCTGGAATAGAATGACATAGAGAACTGCTGTATTATATAGTTGTCTGAAATTTTAATTACAACTTGCTTTATAAAACCTTGTACTGCATTTGTATTATAGGAATGATGAACAAAGCTTACAAGTATTTCAAAGGCAATTGGCAGAGTTCATATGGACAAACTGCTTGCTGAAACCTTTTGGGGTGTTGGGATTCCATTTGGTAGAATGATGACAGCCCAGAAAATGCCACAATGGGAAGATAATGAAGCACCTCTGGAGGCACGAGTGTAACATTCGGTCAAGCTGATAGGCTTTGGCAGTCACAAGTCCTGGGTTCCAGTCCTAACTCTGCTGCGGGGTAATCTTGAGCATGTTATTTGATCCTTCCAAGTTTCAATTTTATCTTTGGCTAAACAGAAATGGAAACGTTCACCTGATGGAATGGATGTGAGTATGAGCTGAAATAATGTGTGTAGAAGACACAGCCCACAGCAGATGCTGAGTAAATAGCAGCTTTTATTTTTTCTCTCAACTCATTTCCCCTGAGCTATGTTATAGTTGATCTCTAAATAAGTAAATAGGTGGGTGATTTCCAACAGGTCTACATAGGTAGAGAAGCAATTGTCATGAAATGTGTTGTCCAAAGATGTGGCAGGTCTGGTGAATGCTATCATCTGAAGAGTAACCACAACTGTGGATTTACAATATGGCCCAACTCTCTCTTCCAGAATTTTTTTTTTCCATCCTGGGGAAAATCCATAAATATATATCCATATAACACAGTCCTGAAATGAGGTCATCATAACATATAGTTTTCTTAATTATACCAAGCAACTTTGTGAGCAACAGTATTTCAGTACCCCACATGCTCAGGCTGGTAAATCATTCCTAAACTGGCATTTAGTAAAAAATTATTTATAGTAAAAGAATTAAAGCAAAGCATAATAAAACAGAGGTTAGGGTAAAGAACCTATTTCAAAGAGAATATAAGACTGGCTTATTGTTACGGAACAGAATGATAGGGCTTTGACAGGACCAGCAACTGGAAGATACCTGCTGCCCCCTGCCATAAGCATTAGAGAACCACTGGTCCATAGCCCTTGTTTTCTTTACTCAGAATCCATGTGTGTTGCTTCATGAATGCTGCTCAGTGATTAGGAAAGTAAAGGGGAAAAGGAAGGATGGACCAGTGATGCTGATCTGAGCTTAAAATCTCTTCAAAGGACAAGGCAGCTGTTTTCACAGATGCATCTCCCATAAAACCCCAGAGAGACTGCACCTTGTTCTTGGGAATATTCCAAATTGCATGTTATTGGCATATCCCCCTGATGTGATGCTGGATCATCTAAAGACTCTGTATAAGAAATATTTCCCCCTTACCCCAGGTGTTCAATTTTCCTGTTTGTGTCTGAACTTTGCTCATTTTTACTTTAAAAACATACAATAGATTTCATACTAAAGTTTTTATCTTCCTCTAGGGTATTTTTCTTCCATTTACTTGAGGAACGGTGCCCAGAAAATATTTTGAGAATGAAATTATACCAAGAGTGAAATAACTTACAGAGCCTCAACCTTTGGGGGCATGATTTCATATTATTCATTTTAAATAACTGCTGGTGTCTGGGATTGCTATAGATATTTGTCCTGTTGCGTCATTGTGGGACATCTGAAAAATATTTTACCAGCAGCTCGCAAAGGAAAGACAAGTGATGGAGATGAGGCCATGGAAAGCATGCAGCGGGGCCTGTGCAGAGCTTCTGGCTCCTCCAGGGCTTCCAGATTTACTCGGGGCAATTCACTTTACATACTTCCAATACCACCTCAGGTTTCTTGCCTGGCAAACAGGAGTATAATATTTTTCTAATTTACCTCTTATGGTTGTCATGAATATTTTTAAGGAATCAGTATGAAGGTATTTTGAGAAAAAATATAAACGTACACATAAGTCATTGCAATTTGCAGTCTTCAAGCTCCATTTAGGAACTTATTGCATCAGAATTAAGTTCAAGCTTCCACAGCGGTCATCTCCCACTTGCCTCTGCAACACCAAATTCATAATGGGCTGAATTTTGTCCCCCTAAAATTCATATGTTAGAGTCCCAACCCCCAAAGTGACCATATTTGGAGATAGGTTTGAAGGCAACAATTAAGGTTAAAGAGGTCACATGGGTGGGGTCCAACGGATGGGTGTTTGTATAATGATAAAGGCATCAGAGATCCCTCTTTCACACACAAAGTAAAGGCAGCGCTAGGGTTAGCCGAAGAGACCCTTCTCCAGGAGCTGTACTACCAGCACCCTAATCTCAAAATTCTAGTTCCCAGAACTGTGAGAAAATAAATGGTATTTAGGCAAACAGTGCACAGTATCTTGTTATGATGCTGGAGCTAACACAGAGATGAAGAAAATAGGGAATAGGAGAGCCTGCTTCACCTCCCTCAGGACTCAAAATGTCACACTGCCCACCTCAGGCCCCCTCTAACTACCCTGATTCCTCTAATGGTTCCTGGAAAAGGCTTCATGAGCCTCAAACCTCCCTCTTGCCTTGCTCCTCTCTGCACCAGCACCCTTGCAGAGTCAACATAAGTAACAGGCTGTCCCAGTATGCATACCTTCTCACAACAGTTTGGAATTAAAACAAAAGAGAAGAAAACACTTCAAGGATATCCTGTGTCTATAGCCATTGGCTTCATTAAAGTAGCTTTCCAGCTTGGGAAATGTCACTGAGGGCCTTACTGAGAATATCTTATCAGCCGTATGCAATCCAAGGTTCTGGGATTTGGATTCCTTAGAGCTGAGCCCAGTCATAAGGCAACTAGTCATGTACCATGGTTGCCCTTTACGTAAAGCAAACATTTCTCCAGTTACATTTCAACTCTGGGCTTTTTGGTAAAATTCAAAGTGGCACTAATGTACAATGACAGAAATCAATGTTAAAGTTTAAATATCTCATTTTGTTTCTGTATGTTTTTAAATTTGGTATACCTTGTTTACATGGAATCAGCTCTATTTCAGGCTCCACTAAACTAATACATCATCTGCTGTAACTGCTTGCCATGTGGTCTTTCTTCTAGATACTCTTAATATTATTTAAAAAATGATATTTTTTTAATGAACTGAATGCTATATTTTTATTTTTGTTTTCTTCCTTTTTTTTTTTTTTTCTTTTTTTGAGGTGTGGGACACATTAATATAAACCCAGCAGCAGGTAATTTTGTAGCTCTCAGCATAGACCAGGCCAGCTATACAGACCTAAGAAAACATCCATTCCTTTCACCTCCATTTGTCTGCCTAGGTCACCACCCTTCAAATTAGCGCCACAGAAAGGATGCCCTCTGTTCATCAGAACTGTTTCCTGTTTCCTTTTTCAACTGTGCTTTTCTGCCTGCAGGAAAATGCCACCTCCTTCCTGAACCAAGGCAGGCAGTACACAAAGAATTGTGGCTTTACTAGCACAAGGAGTCCAAAAATAACTGCGTAACCATAAATTCCAAATCTGGTAGGCCTGGTGTGAGTGCTGGGTACCTGGGGCCTGACCAAATGGTAGTCCTCACCTTCCCTCTGCCTTTTGGGCCTGGTCCACATGACCTGGCTTGCTGCCTCCGCTTCCTGCTGGGACACTAGCCCTTTGCAGAGTCATAGCACTCTGGACACATTGCCTGGCTCCTCAAAGACCTTTCCCCTGGGGAGAAGAAATGTGCTCCATGTTCTCTCTCTTCCTCTCTCCTCATTGCTGACACTAACTTACTTCCCAACAACTGGCTGTGCTCCTGTTTGAACACAGAAACCCGGAGGAGAGTCACTGTACTAGGAAGGATGAGCACTCGGTGCCAGGTTTGAGGGCATCCTGGTGGGGGAAGGTGGCTTCGCCGCCCATCAGTCTCTTTTCATCTGTCAGTACTTGGGATGGGAGCAAAGAATGTTTTCATCTCCCAAAACTCTTTATAACCCTAATCTGTGACCAACTCCATATAGATGAGGAATCAAGAAAAAAAGTGAGGCAACACTCAATGAATCATTCAATGCTTTAGTTGATTTAATAAATAAATGCTCATCAAATGCCTCGTATGCACAAGATGTGCACTGCCCTGGTTTCATCTTTATTTGAGACAGCTTCCATTTCAATCTAAGTCTCACTACTCCTATATAGCAAATCTTAGTATATCAAAAAATATGGTGGTCATGGCACTAAGAACTCCCTAGTAAACCGCAGACTGCATGAGTAAAGACAGTGAAGAGGAGCAGGGATACTAGTCCTTCCTTCTGCAAGTTACAAGAGCCACTTCCGGTGCCTGATTAGAAATGGGAGTCCTTTCCCTAACTTATTTCAAATGGTGTCTACACTTTGCAGTTTGCAGATTTTCAATAGGAAAGGGATGAAAGGGCACTCATAACTAGAAAATGAAACAGAAAAATTCTATGAGGGGAAATTATGGGAGATCATAAAAACCTTAGGGAAAAAATTCTTTGAATTTTAGCTAGTAAATTCTTTGATGACAATGTTCCAAAGCTCTGATATCACCCAGGCTCGTAGCAAACGGCCTTCTGGCAACTCTCAATTCTAGGATTTTCTTGTTAATCCACAAGCCACAGACTCAGCACAAGATTCCATGAAGGCTTAAAGCAATAATGCTCAAACAATACTGTGAAAAATTATGCAGTCATGAGAAAATGGGGTCTGGCAAAGAGTGTGTTACTAGAACAGGGCTTACACTTTATTATAAAAAAATAGCCACTGCACACTTGCGTTGTCTGTCTAGTTCTCAAGCTCCAGATCCCTGAGACTCCTTTGACTTGTGAAGTGAGTGTTACAAAATGGAGGCCTCACCCAGTTTCCTCCATGATGCTTATGACTGCTTTTCTCATTTGCCTCTGGGCTCCAAGCTACCTTCTCTGTCTTATTTGAATTCAACTGCAGTGATTGGCTAACTGAAGCAACAATAATGATACTTCCACTTAAAAATTATACTTATGTGTGTCTGTATATGTGTATATAGACACAAGTATAGGTATCCTTAAGGTAAAAATAAGCATATTTATTAGTTTTTGTATTCATTTATATTCACACTGCAACAAATATTTTATAAAACAATAACATTTGTTAAACACAACAATGCCAGATGTCTTGTTAATTGCTTAATCATAATAATACTCTAATGCAGGTACTATTAACATTCCCATTTTACAGAGTAGAACATTAAAGCTTAGAAAAATCAAGTCACATATCCACAATAATGCTGTTAGCAGGTGAAAGAGTTGTCTATAAATTGCTTTGTATCCAGGGAATTTATGCAGCCAGGCTGAATGAAGGCAGCCCATTCTTACATTGATTTGATCTCTTTTCATCTTGGGAGTAAGTTGAGGGGGTTCTCTACTTGTTCTTAAATGCTGTGTACATAATAAAATAAACTTTATCACACACTTTAATATAATTGTGATTATGATCATGTAGGGTGATAGAGATTTTTTTTTCTGACCTAACTGGATGTTTATTCAATACATTTATGTATACAATATCTTGAAAATAGCAACAGAGAGACCCAGACCTCAAAAATCTGTTTTCTTCCCTCAAAGAACCATTTTCTAATACACAATGGCGCATGTGCATGCGCTCACATGCACGCATACACACACACACACACACAGAGGTAACATTTTTTTAGGGTGCTGGGGATTAAACCAGGGCTTTGTGAATGCTAATTATGTACCTTACCACTGAGCTACACTCTCTGCCCTAATTGATATTTTTGGAAAATGGACCAATGGCCATACAAAAAGAGCCTTGCTACTTGTTTTTTAAACATTACATGCATGATAAGATGAAGTTAAGCACATACTCCAGTATGATCGTGATGGTGATCCTGCAGTGTGGTAGAGGGGGAATCTATTTTCCTGGTTAATTAGATGTCCCTCAGTCCCTTTCAGTATACCAGAAAATGACCTAAAAATAGCAATTGAGAGACTCCGACTTTGTCATCCCCAAAATAGCAGTTTTCAAACCAATAATTTTAAGAACTTAGCTAAGAGCCAGACTTTGACATTTGTAAAATATCAGTATTCTAACTTTAATAATTTTAAGTACTAGTTACAGTTGAATAAATGAATAGAATGAATGAGAAAAGTCTGTAACATCATACCTTCTGCTTGTCCTCCTGTGGCCTTGTTCCCCATTCTGATAACCAGATTTTCATCTTCTTCCAAAAGTCTGCATTTCTGCCTTTTGCTCATTTTACACAATGCAGGAAGGCAGAAGATAGTATATGCTGGACAAATTTGTGCACGTAAAATATACCTGTGTCAGTAACTAAGTTTGGAATTAAGAACAAAAGGATCTAATGACATAGACAGGAATTTCCAATACCTACAATTTAAAAATTGGGAGATAAAAATTATTTTAGAATTTAACAACCTTGTAAACAATATTTCTCCCTTGAGTTCTCTGTGTCCTATGCTTTGCTCAAAACACGTTCCTTCTTTCTAGGCACATGAATTCTCTGGGTTTACAATTATTTTCAAACATGAACTCCAACTGCATAATCTGCCTGAAGAAGAAAATTCTGGAAGGTATAAAAAAAGGATCCTAAACTATCATCCTTCATGAAATTTTAAATTTTCCCCTGGATGTTTTTTTAAATCATATTTCAAGAAGATAAGAAAAATGAGAAAAATGGAACATCTGTTCAGTGAAACTTCAGGCAGAAAAAGATGAACTCTTAGATTAAGCCAATTGTCCATAGGCAGTTTCTCTTGGCTTTCTTTAATGATTTAGAAATAATGTTTCCTTCTCCTACCAAGTGATTTTGGCACCTTTGATTTGCATTACTTTTGGAAAGAGCAAAGTTAGCTAATTAAAATAACAAACCTAGATGAGCTGGGTTAGAATTCACTCTGCTAATAACATTGATATTTCATTGAGTTTAAGCCTAGTGAGCAAGTGACTATTTTACCTTTGAGATATTCTTTGCTGCTTTCTTATGAGAGATGCAGCTAAAAGGTATTTTTGTTTGTTTGTTTTTGACTGACACAGAAGTGCTCATACCAATAAGAAAAAGTAATCATGTCTCTAGATATGTAAACATGAAATTTATAAAACACATATTTTGGTAAAATATGTCCTTTTGGCACTGGTTTATCTGGCAAGTTAAAAAGTGTTTTCCTGGAAAACAAAAGGTTTTGTGGAAGAAATTTTTGTATCCAAAAATTGATTGATTATAGAAATTAAATTGTAGAACCAAGAATGAGGATCTATTTCTCTAATCAGGAGATGAATCATCAATGGTTCCTATTCATTTGATAGGGGACAGACGGATGTGAGTGGTAGGAATATTGGGTTAAGGGAATAATCCTATAAAATGGGCTTACTGTGCTGACCCCATTTTAAAAATGAACTTACCTGCAGCCCTGCCTGGCTTAAGTTAACAGGGTATGTTACATTCCTCAGCAAGCTACCTGTTATTTGCACGAGAAATGTAAGCCCCAAAATGCCAATAAGATGAGCACAAGTTACCCTTTAGTGAAGACTTTTGTGACCCTTACACAGACCAGATCCTAGAACTCAGGGACTAAGGCTGGTTCCCACTGACCATAAAATCTGTAAGAACAGGTTCTAATTAAAACTGGTCAGCATGGGCCAAAGTGACCTAGATGGTCACGGCAGTGGGGACTTAAAACGTCTGATGTCATCTTGCTGTCAGTCAAAAGTCAAGAGCTGAACTTGGGCAGGATTCTCTGGAAACTTTCCTGGGACCCACAATAAATCTGGAGGATGGGAGAGGCACACACACAGTCCCTCTTCTTTCCAATTGGATCCACTCTCTCCGTTAAGAGTGTCCCTTTCTCCCTACCATACCCCTTCCAATAAACTCATGCCTGTTACGCTGAATGACATGCCTGAAATCTTTCTGATCTGCTAGCAAGAACTGAGGTGAAGAAATCCTACCTTAGTTTCCCAAGAAGTCTCAAGCCCTGTAGCACTTTGATTCAGACAAAATGAAACATCAGGTTTAAATTCTTCATTGAAATTGTCTTAGTATTTGTGGTTGCATTACCCACTATACCTAGCCCTCTGCCAAGATCCAGACTTGTAAATCTGTCAGGTGCTCCTTTGTTCTGGTTTAGATCTTAAATGTCCCCCAAAAGTCCATCTATACACTGAAGACTTGCTCACCAGTTGTGGTGCAGTTGGGAAGTGGTGCACTTAAGGAGGTGGGCCCTAGTGGAAGGAAGTCAGGTCATTGTGGATGTGCTCTTGATGGGGATGTTGGGCCCCCAGATCCCTCTAGAACTGCTTCCTGGCTGCCATGAGGTGAGCAGCTTTGCTCTACCATGTGCTTTCCATCATCACGTTCTGCGATGTCACAGACCCCAAAATTATGACTGACCATGGACTGCAACTTTTGAAACCATGATCCAAAGTAAACCTTTCCTCTTTTTAGGTTGATTTTCTCCTGTATTCTGCTATAGCAATAGAACTTAAACACACTCTTGGATCTAGAATATTGACACTTTGACCAGAGGAGGAATACATAGTCAAATCATTTTGAATGTTTTAAGTATATGAATCCTTAGATTGTAGTGAATATAATGGATCTGGTCCAAAAATATTTGTAAGTTGTAATGGGCTTTATTTCATTTTCTCTACCTTCAAACTAGGAGCAAAACAGAGGAAGTATTAATCATCTTAATAATAACCATTGAAATTTCTAGAAAGCCATTTTTCTGCTCATTCAATACAGAAGAGAAAACTTCCATGAATGATAACATGAAGATGAAAGAAAGGAGGCATTTTAACATTCATCTGCACAAATAGTGTGTTGTACATGTTGGGAGTCTTGGACTTGCTGCAATGCCAGCTCAGTCACTTAACAGAATGATAAGCCACCCAAGCCTGGGTGTCTTCTTGTGCAAAATAGGTCTATAATGCTTGCAGTATTGTTATAGTACAAGAGGTATTGTAGGTAAAGGTGCTTTATAAATATGTAAGTCCTAAATAATATTATTATTAATATGATCATTCCTTTTAGATTTATTCATTCTTTCTTTTTTTTTTTTTTTTTAGGTTGATGGTAGTTGATGTTATTGTTGTGTTTAGATTGACAGCTTCCCCAGAGAATCATTTCCATTTTCATTGAGATTCTAGAGACAACAATCAGTGCTATTCAGGTAATCTTTGTGTCATACAAGCAGGTCTGTATAGAATACTAGGTAATCAATAGTCCCTATTCTTTGATCCAGACAAAATGAATGATCAAAGCGTTCTAAACGGTCAATGGTCCTGACATTCTTTAAAGACATCCAGTATTTTATTATCTTTTTCTGGCTTGCCCAATCCTAGGAAAGGCAGGGACATGCAAGCCCACAAAACTAAGAAGGTATCTTCAGGTTGAATATTTATGCAGCAGAATTGTTATTATGATAGGGGTTTGCAAGCACACTTAAAAATTATGTCTATATCTACTTGTGACTGTAGCACTTAAAAGAGTAATAATTTATGATGATACTAGAGGGTAGATGGATGTAAGGAGAAATAGGTGGAACAATCAATAGGAGACCAATTGGTGAATAGAAAGAGAGAGTATAGAGATATATAAAATACATATTTCCAGCTGAGCACAGTGAGGCACACCTGTAATCCCAGTGACTCAGGAGGCTGAGGCAGGAGGATCACAAGTTTGAGGACATCCTGAGCAAATTAGCAAAAGCCTCAACAAAATAGTGAGACCCTGTCTCAAAATAAAAACTAAAAAGGGCTGGGAATTAAAAATAATAATAATAAAATAAGAAGCCAAAAAAGGGGGGGGGGGCTGGGGATGTGGCTCAGTGGTAAAATGTCTATGGTTTAAATCTCCAGTACCAAAAGGAAAGAAAATATATATAGACAGATACATATATAGATATAGACGTAGATATAGATATCTGCAGATATAGAAATATTATCTATATATTTATATATTTACAATAGAGATTTTAAAAACTCAAACAGGGGAAAGGAAAAAAAAATTACTCCTAATTCCATGCTTAGATACAGTAAATGTAAAGGTTTCAACATTTGTTAATGTTTCTCATAGTATTTTTCACGCAGAGTTTCTTTTTTTTTCAGCAACTTTAAAAAAAAAATTTTTTTATTCAGTGTTGTTGTATATATAACAGTAGCATGGTTTACAATTTGTAATACACATAAAGAGCACCTTTTTACATATCACTGTTAGTATACAAAGTATATTCATATCTTTCATGTCTTCAAACATGAATTTAGGGTAATGATAACCCTCTCATTCTACCATCTTTTTTTTTTTTTTTTTTTTTTTTTTTTTTTTTTTTTTTGTGGTACTGGGGATTGAACTCAGGGGCACTCGACCTGTGGGTCACATCCCCAGACCTTTTTTGTATTTTATTTAGAGACAGGGTCTCACTGAGTTGCTAAGTGCCTTGCCATTGCTGATGGCTGGCTTTGAACTCGCGATCCTCCTGCCTCAGCCTCCCAAAGTGCTGGGATTACAGGCGTGCGCCACCGCGCCCGGCTTCTACCATCTTTTTTTTCCTTCCTCTCTTTATACGCCCTTGTTCCCTCCCTTGCCGTCCCTCCCCATTAACCTTTCTGGTGTTCCTCTAATCTTCCTATGCTCCCCAACCCAACCCCACTGTGAATCAGCTTTCTTATATCAGAGAAAACATTCAGTATTTGAATTTTCGAGATTGGCTAACTTCACTTAGCATTGTATTCTCTAACTTCATCCATTTACCTGTGAATGCCATTATTTTATTCTCTTTTATTGCTGAGTAAAATTACATTGTGTATATATACCACATTTTCTTTACCACTCATCTACTGAGGGGCATCTAGATTGGTTCCACAATCTAACTACTGTGAATTGTGCTGCTATAAACATTGATGTGGCTGTGTCCCAGTAGTATGCTGTTTTTAAGTTCTTTGGAAATAGGCCCAGTAGAGGGATGACTGGGTCATATGCTGGTTTCATTTCCAGTTTTCCAAGGAATCTCCATACTGATTTCCATAATGGCTGCACCATTTTGCATTACACCAGCAATGTATGAGTGTGCCTTTTTCCCCACATCCTCTCCAACATTTATTGTTGTTTGTGTTCTTAATAGCTGCCATTCTAACTGGATTGAATTGAAATCTTAGAGTAGTTTTGATTTGCATTTCTCTAATTGCCAGACATGTTGAACATTTTTTCATGTATTTGTTGATTGATTGTATATCTTCTTCTGAGAAGTGTCTGTTCAGTTCCTTGGCCCATTTATTGATTGGGTTATTTGGTTTTTTGGTGTTAAGATTTTTAAATTCTTTATGTATTCTAGAGATTAGTGCTCTATCTGATGTGCATGTGGTAAAAATTTGTTCCCAATTAGTAGGCTTTCTATTTACTTCTCTGTTTCTTTTGCTGAGACGAAACTTTTTAGTTTGAATCTATCCCATTTATTGATTCTTGATATTAATTCTTACACTACAGGAGTCTTATTAAGGAAGTTGGGGCCTAGTCCAACATGTTGGAGATTAGAGCTTACTTTTTCTTCTATTAGGTGTAGTGTCTCTGGTCTAATTCCTAGGTTTTTGATAAACTTTGAATTGAGTTTTGTACATGGTGAGAGATAGAGGTTCAGTTTCATTTTGTTGCATATGGATTTCTAGTTATCCCAGCACCATTTATTGAAGAGGCTATCTTTTCTCCAATGTATGTTTTTGGCACCTTTATCTAATATAAGATAGCTGTAGTTGTGTGCATTAATCCCTGTGTCCTCTATTCTGTACCATTGGTCTACATGTCTATTTTGGTGCCAGTACCATACTGTTTTTGTTACTATTGCTCTATAGTATAGTTTAAAGTCTGGTATTGTGATGCCCCCTGATTCACTCTTATTGCTAAGGATTGCTTTAGCTATTCTGGGTCTCTTATTTTTCCAGATGAATTTCATGACTGCTTTTTCTATTTTTATAAGGAAAGTCATTGGGATTTCGATTGGAATTGCCTTGAAACTGTATAATGCTTTTGGTAATATAGTCATTTTGACAATATTGATTCTGCCTATCCAAGAACAAGGTAGATCTTTCCATCTTCTAAGGTCTTCCTTAATTTCTTTCTTTAGTGTTCTGTAGTTTTTGTTATAGAGGTCTTTCACATCTTTCATTAAGTTGATTCCCAAGTATTTTATTTTTCTTGATGCTATTGTAAATGGGGTAGTTTTCATCATTTCCCTTTCAGAGGATTTGTCACTGATGTACAAAAATGCCTTTGACTTATGGGTGTTGATTTTGTATCCTGCTACATTGCTGAATTCATTTACTAGTTCTAAAAGTTTTCTGGTGGAGTTTTTTGGATCTTCTAGGTATAGAATCATATCATCAGCAAATAGTGCTAGTTTGAGTTCTGAATCCTTTAATTTTTTTCATCTGTGTAATTGCTCTGGCCAGAGTTTCAAGTACTATGTTAAATAACAGTGGTGAAAGGGGGCATCCCTGCTTTGATCCAGCTTTCAATTTTTTTAGAGAGAATGCATTTTCAATTTTTATCCATTTAAAATGATGTATGTAGCCTGGGGCTTCAAACAAATAAAATAGCTTTTATAATGTTGAGGATGTTCCTGTTATCCCTAGTTTTTTCTAGAGTTTTGAACATAAAGGGGTGCTGTATTTTGTTGAATGCTTTTTCTGCATCTATTGAGATGATCATATGGTTTTTTATCTTTAAGTCTATTGATGTGATGAATTACGTTTATCGATTTCTATATGTTGAACCAACCTTGCATTCCCGGGATAAACCCCATTTGATTGTGGTGCACTCTTTTTGATATGTTTTTGTATTCGATTTGCCAGAATTTGTTGAGAATTTTAGCATCTATGTTCATTAAGGATATTGGCCTGAAGTTTTCCTTTTTGGCTGTGTCTTTGCCTGGCTTTGGAATCAGCATAATATTGGCCTTGTAGAATGAGTCTGGAAGAGCTCCCTCTTTTTCTATTTCCTGAAATAAATTGGAGAGTATTGGTATTAGTTCTTCTTTGAAGGTCTTATAGAACTGAGCTGTGTATCCATCCGGTCCTGGGCTTTTTTTGGCTGGTAGCTTTTTGATGGCTTCTTCTATTTCTTCATTTGAAATTGATCTGTTTAAATTGTGTATAGCCTCCAGATCCAGTTTGGGTAATTCATGTGACTCCAGGAATCTGTCAATGCCATCGATATTTTCTATTTTATTAGAGTATAAGTTTTCAAAATAATTTCTAATTATTTTCTGTATTTCTGAGGTGTTTGTTGTGATGTTTCCTTTTTCATCACGGATGTTAGTGATTTGAGTTTTTTCTCTCCTTCTTTTCGTTAGCATCACTAAGGGTCTGTCGATTTTATTTAATTTTTCAAAGAACTAACTTTTAGTTTTGTCAATTCTTTGAATTGTTTCTTTAGTCTCAATTTCATTAATTTCAGCTCTGATTTTAATTATTTCCTGTCTTCTACTGCTTTTAGTGTTGATCTGTTCATCTTTTTCTAGGGCTTTGAGGTGTGATGTTAAGTCATGTATTTGTTAGTTTTTTCTTCTTTTAAGGAATGAACTCAATGCAATGAATTTTCCTCTTACTACTGCCTTCCTAGTATCACAGAGATTTCAATATGAAGTATCTGTGTTCTCATTTACCTCTAGGGATTTTTAAAATATCTTCCTTGATGTCTTCTGCAACCCCTTGTTCATTCAGTAGCATGTTGTTTAGTCTCCAGGTGTTGGAATAACTTTTTTTATTTTTTATTTTATCATTTATTTCTAATTTCATTCCATTCTTATCTGATAGAATGCAGGGTAGTATCTCAACATTTTTATATTTGCTAAGAGTTGCTTTGTGGCATAGTATGTGGTCTATTTTAGAGCCATGTGCTGCATAGTATGTGGTCTATTTTAGAGCCATGTGCTGCTGAGAAGAAGGTGAATTCATTCACTAAGGGATGAAATATTTTATATATGTCCGTTAAGTCTATGTTATTAATTGTATTAATGAGGTGTAAGATTTCTTTATTTAGCTTTTGTTTGGATGATCTATCCATTGGTGAAAGAGGTGTGTTGAAGTCTCCTAGAATAATTGTGTTGTGATCTATTTGACTCTTGAACTTGAGAAGGGTTTGTTTGATGAATATAGGTGCTCAATTATTTGGGGCATATAAATTTATAATTGTTATATCTTGTTGATGAATGGTTCCCTTAAGCAGTAGGAAATATCCATCTTTGTCCCTTTTGATTAACTTTGACTTGAAGTCTACCTTATTTGATATGAGAATGGAAACCCCTGCTTGCTTCCGTGGCCCATATGAGTGATAAGACTTTTCCCAGCCTTTCACCTTCAGTCTGATGATGTCTTTTTCTATGAGGTCAGTTTCTTGGAGACAGCATATTGTTGGGTCTTTTCCTTTAATCCAGTCTGTCAGTCTGTGTCTTTTGAATGGTGAGTTTAGGCCATTAACATTCAGGGTTAATATTGATACATGATTCATATTCCCATCCATTTTTGTTTGTTTATGGTATTTAACTTGATTTGGTTTCTCCTCTGGTTAGTGTTTCCTTTAGTTTAATATTTCCCTTTGCTGATTTTCACTGTTATTTTTCTGTTCTTCTTCATGGAATATTTTGCCCAGGATGTTCTGAAGTGCAGGCTTTTGAGTTGTGAAATCTTTTATCTTTTGTTTGTTGTGGAAGGTTTTTATTTCATCCTCAAATCTAAAGCTTAATTTTGCTGGATATAATATTCTTGGGTGACATCCATTTTCTTTCAGAGCTTGAAACATTGTTCCAGGATCTTCTAGCTTTTAAGGTCTGGGTCAAAAAATCTGCACATAATCTAATTGGTTTTCCCCTATATGTAATCTGATTTCTTTCTCTTGTGGCCTTTTAATATTTTTCCCTTATTCTGTATGTTGGGAATTTTCATTATAATGTCCCCCCACCCCCCCCCCCTCCTTGGTGTGTTTCATTATAATGTGCCTTGGTGTGGATCTGTTGTGATTTTGTACATTTGGTGTTCGATAAGCCTCCTGAACTTGGTTTTCCCATTCATTCCTGATGTTTGGAAAATTTTCTATTATTTCATTGAATAAATTACTCATTCCTTTGGTTTGGAACTCTACTCCTTCCTCAATCCCAATAACTCTTAAATTTGGTCTTTTTAGGCTATCCCATATTTCTTGAATGTTCTGATCATGATTTCTTACCATTTTCGCTGTGTGGTCTACATTCTTTTCCAGATTATATGTTTTGTTTTCATTATCTGAGGTCCTATCTTCCATGTGGTCTTATCTGTTGGTGATTCTTTCAGTTGAACATTTAATTTGGTTTATTGCTTCTTTCACTTCCAGAATTTCTGTTTGGTTTCTTTGTAGAACTTCTATCTCTCTATTGAAGTAATCTTTTGCTTCTTGTATTTGTTTATGAAGTTCTTTGTCAAAATGATCTTTTACTACCTGTATTTGATCCCTCAAATTATTCTTGAGGTCATTAAACATTTGGATTGTGCACCTCCTGAACTCTTTCTCTGACATTTGATCTACTGTGCTGCCATGGGATCTGCTAAGGAAGTATGTTGATTTGTCTGGGACACTGTCTTCCCTTGTTTTTTCATATTGCTTGTGTGACTTCTCTTCTAGAGCTGTGGAACCTTGACTTTTTAATTTTTACCTTAAAGCCTTATGATGCCCCTATAATACAATGTTATCAGATCCCCATATAAACACTTTACACTCTAAAACCAGACATTTTTCTATTCACATATGGAAGATGACGTATTGTTGCTGCCTGCAACTATCGCCGCCTGCAGCAACGATACCATGGGAAAGAATTCGGAAGCAGACTAGAAAATGAATAGGCTCTTTATTCTTGCTTCTTCCAACTTCTCTCTCCGGCTCCAACAACCTCTCCAACCAACCTTACCCAGTGAAATACTTTTTGCCTTAACAAGTATACACGTGTCAACAGCTAAAACTTACAGGTGCATCACATAGTTTTCACGGGCATAGAAAGATTCTTAGATAAATGCATGAATATCAGGTGAAAATACTGAAACACCTTTTATGGCTCTCAGCTAGCCACCATCTTAGCCAACTCCTTGTTAGGGCTCTTACAACGTATCAAGTATGCATCAGCACTCCGTGATGCTCCACAGTTGCAGAGTCATGGGCCCATCATGCTGGATTCAGATATGCTATGAGTTCCCACACTGGCTGATTTTGGCCCAGCTAGATGTAGGCTGCCCTCAGGGTCTGCTCAAATTCCTCGGATATGTGCAGGGTTCCACTTCTCCCTCCCCCCCTTTTCTCCGTCTGCTGTAACCCCCTTTGAAAATGGCAGCAATCAATCACCCCAGGCGTTATGGCACCTCCCAGGACCTGACCAGCATTCCTGTGTGTGCAAACCCGCTGGGCGACTTGTGTGGAAACACGCTGTGCCACTCAGCTGTTCATGACTATTTTTCTGTTCTGTTAACGCTGCTGCCGTTGTTTTTGTTCTTCTGCGCCATTTCCAGTTGGCTCCACCACTGATATTTCTGCCGCTCTTTGTTTCTCATGCGGGGTCTGGGAGTCCATAGTTTGGAGACTCACCTTCACTATAAGCTGCTGTCTCAGCACCCCAGAGAAGCAGGAAGACCTTGGCTCCCCCACGGCTGCAGTTAAAATTGCTGGCAACGCTGTACTGTCACTCACTACTGCACCTCCGTCTACTGACAAAAGCCCAATGCCGCCCTTCTCTGGTCCACCATTTTTCTCTCCAGCCCAGAGCTTCTTGACTGCTTATTTCACAAGACTGAATTAACTATGCTCTGCTTTGAATGCTTGTATACCCCCCAAATTCATACATTGTATTACTAGCCCCCAACTGAGGATTTTAGGTGGGGCCTTTTGGGAAGCGATTAGGTTATAGGGAGAGGAGATGCAAAATGAAATTGGTGCTCTTATAAAGATAGACCCAATCCCTCATTTGCCCTTCTACCATGTGAGGACACAGCAAAAAAATTCCATCTATGAACCAGAAAGTATTGTCTCAACAGACACAAATCTGCAGGTGGCTGTATTGTAGATTTCCCAGCCTCTAGAATTGTCAAGAGTAAATTTTTGACCCAGTTGTTAATGTTTAAGACAACATTAAATATGAAAATCAACTTTATTAGCACATTGTACAATAAAATAAAGAAATTTTGAGTGTAAAATTTGATGATTTTTGACAAAATATACTTTTATGTAACTATGATCACTAACCAGATAAAGAATATTTATATAACAGCAAAATGGCCCCTCATTCCCTTTTTCAGTGAATCTCCTTTTATCCCAAGCCCCAAGCTAAAATTAATTTGCTTTTTGTTGTCATACATTAGTTTTGCTTGTTCTAGAAATTCCTATATGGAAATAATATGTAACATTTTGTGCCTGGCTTTTATTTACTCAGCATAATGTTTTTAGGATTTATTCATGTATTAGTAGTTTGTTCTTTTTTGTTGTTGAAGAGTATTCCATTGTATGAATCCATAATAATTTGTTTATCCATTTACCTTCTGAGGAACATTTGGATTATTTATAATATTTTGGTATTAAGAATAAGCTATTTTTAAAATTCACTTATTATACATAAGATTTTGAATTTTCAACATAATATAAAAAGGTAAATTTGTCAGTTATTTTTTAAATATTCAGAAATATCATTTTAATTGTTTGCCTAATTTTTCATTTAGTGGAATGAAATAGTATAATTTACTCAAATAACCTCCATATTTGTGTACTTAAGATATTTCTAACTGTTTTTATTCATAAATAACAATGTGAGCAAAAATGCAAAATTCTAAATGATTTCTAAAGAAGTTCCTTTTCTGTCTCCCTCCACCCCCTTGTTGGCTAAGAGCTTCTCACAAGCATTAGCTTCATTTGCTATTTTCCTTTTTTTTAATCCACAATTGCCTGGATGAATAGAGGAAGCAAAACATCTTGATTCTCTTTGGATTATCTGTAAGAAACAGTTCTAGGAGGCCAAATGTGTAGGTGTTGGGCATTGTTTTTAACTTTTTTGAGAAATGTGCTTTTGCAATATGATAGTCAAGCCCCACATCAAAGAAGCAAAATATAGAATAACAGAACGGAAAGTAAAATCCTTTTCAGAGCCAAAAAATGATCAAAACAAAGCTTCAAAGGTAGAGCCTATAGTGATAGAACTGCTGGGAACTGAAGCATTTAAAATACACCTGTGTTTGTGCTAATTAAAAAACTCATATTCACAATCTCAGCAGCCCTTAAACAAGCAATATACTTAATGTGTGTTTGTTCTAAATGTTGTCCTCAATAATATTTTTCTGAAGAAGAGAACAATGGGTCCATTTCCACATTTTATCATAAAGAGCATGCTCAAGAAGTTTAAAAATTTAGCTCATTTAGGTTCTTCAATTTACCCTTATGTTTTCTATACCAATAAATGATTCTTGAAAGACTTCATTTCATTCTTCTGAATTCTTCTGTGTAATTCTTATGGTAATATTCATATATTCTTGATATTCTTGTATTTGTATATCTTGTCTTTCTCTCACAGATCATATGTAGCACACCATTGGATTTTGTTTACCCAATCCACATCTCTCTTCTTCTGGACTTCCAGAGTGAATGGTTTCTCACTAGTACTAATATCAGGCATGTGATCTGGTACAATCATGTCCTCAGTGCCTATGTAGTCAGGAAGAGGAGTTGTAGTTGCTTACACACCTTGCTACAGTGGTTGGTCTAAAATGATGGTAAATCAGGCCAAAACCCTTCCCTAGGTTTTTCTTTTCTTATTTTTTTCATAAGAGCTGACTTTTTTTTTTTCCTACAAGAAACAATTGCTAAATTTTCAGGAATTTAGCAAGCCAATCAATAAATTGCCAGTAGATTTAAATCAGCCTTGATAGGTGTACTTAAAACACAAAATATTGGAAAGTGATACAAATTGGGCTTTTGATTTAAAAAAAAAAATCAGATAACTGGTTTTTACATATTACCTGCTAAGTTAAAATATAGACAAGAACAATAGACATTATCATTTTTCCTCCTACAGCATCTAAGAAATCTTTGTTGAGTCACATCATTATATTTTGATTATAATAAAAGTATTAAAACAAGATGTGGTTGTGGTAGAATTGAAATTGGGAGTTAGAATGTTGATTTTGAGAGCTGAGTGCTACTTCTGTGGTACAGCAGAATGCTCAGGTTTTGAAATCAGAAAAACCTGAGTGCAATGTGCTTCTGGCCCTCAAAATAAAAAATAAGCATGTTTCAGGACGGTTATGTGTCAATGAAACTTGGTGGAGAAAAATAATTTTTCTCCCAAAGGGAATTTTCTTCTTGTTTCTTTCATGCAGTTCCCAGAATCCATGGTTTGCTGGGTTCGGGGACTGTTACAAGGAGGCTTTTGAATTTGAAATGGAGGGTCTTAAAGATAAAATCATTTAATTTAGTCAATAACTGGTTTTTTACATATTACTCCCTGCTAAGTTAAAATATAGACAAGAACAATACAGACCTGCATTATCTACAGAGTAATTTAACCCTATTTTCCTCAGGGTAAGCTACAGCATCTAAGAAAAATAAATCTTTGCCCCTATCTTGCCCACCTACTAGTCACACTAGAAGCAGGATATAATTTTGAATTCCCCATATTTGTTCAAGAAATAATAAACATGTATTAAAAACCATGCAAACAAGATGTGGTTGTGGTTTTTTCTATTCCCTTACATCCTCTGGAATTCAGAATTCAGAGTTTCAATGGAATGGAAAGTACAGCTGATAAAGGAAAAACACACACACACACACACACAGTTCCCAGCACACAAACACACACACAAAGTCCTGATAACCACACACAACACACACACACACACACACACACACACACATGCCCACATGCACACATATATGTGATATATACATAAACTATATTGTATATATCCACACATACATATTGAATAGATTATGTCTATATGTCCACGTACATATATTTTTTTAATTCCAAAATTCCTGGCAATTAATTCTAGACCACACCATGTCTGTTTCCTTTTGTTGACATAAATTTTTTAACCTTTCAAACTATTTCATTACTCATTATTGCACTTGATCAGATTTGAAACAAGCAGCCTATACCTTGACATGAAATTCATCTCAAAGATGGCATTAATTAGTTAACCTCTTACTAAAATTTGAACTAAACTGTTCATTGTTAATAGAAACATCTTTTGTTGGTAAAGTCCTTTATAAAGCTTTCATGGGTGATGAAACTATGAGTACATATGTGATTATACAGCCCAGAGAAGTGGTAAGTTTTGAACACACCTTCCCTACAGAAATAGATAGATAGATAGATAGATAGATAGATAGATAGATAGATGATAGATAGATAGATGATAGATAGATAGCTAGATGATAGACATATAGATAGATACATGAAGCACATGATCAAACATATAAGCAAAGGCCCAGAAACAGGACAAATCTCTGGTTTGACAAATGTCACAGTGTAGTTGAGTTGGGAAATCTTTCTTTTTTTATTATTTATTTGTTCTAATTAGTTATATGTGACAGTAGAATGCATTTTGACACACTGTATGCAAGTATAGCACAACTTTTCCTTCCTCTGAACATGGTGCAAAGTCACACCGGTAGTGTAATCATACATGTATATAGGGTAATGATGTCTGTCTCATTCTACTGTCCTTCCCATCCCCACACACCCTCCGCTCCCCTCACTCCCCTATCCAATTTCAAAGTCCCTTCATCACTCCCCACCCCTATTATGGGTCACCATCCGCTTATCAGAGAAAACATCCATCCTTTGTTTCTTTGGGATTGGCTTATTTTGCTTAGCATGATATTCTCCAGCTCTATCCATTTACCTGCAAATGCCATAATTTCATTCTTCTTTAAGGTTCAATAATGTTCCATTGTGTATGTGTATCACAATTTCTTTATCCATTCATCTGTTGAAGGACATCTAGGTTGGTTCCATAGTTTACCTATTGTGAATTGAACTGCTATATACTTTGATGTGGCTGCATAACTGTGGTATGCTGATTTTAAGTCCTTTGGTTATAAACCAAGGAGTGAGATAGCTGGGTCAAATAGTGGTTCCACTTCAACTTTTCTGAGGAATCACCATACTGGAGGGAACCCTTCCAAACTCATTATTTGAGGCTAATATCACCCTGATACCAAAACCAGACAAAGACACATCAAGGAAAGAATACTTCAGACCATTTTGTATATATCATTTTGTATAGATCATCAGGAGGGTAGAGCCCCTATGATGGGATTATTGTCCTTACATAAAGTAGAAGAAGCACCATACTTTTTTCTCTGGCATGTGAGGGTACAGCAAGAGGGCAATCTTTTGCAAGACAAGAAGAGGGTCCTCACCCAAACTTCTTGCACCCTGATCCTTAGATATGCCAGCCTCCAGAACTCTAAGAAACAAATGACAGTATTTGAGCCACCCAGTATAGTATTTTTGTACAGTAGCCTCAGCAGGCTGATGATGTATCATAGATACAAAATTTGAACTGATGTTGGGAAGTCCAAAGTCAGAGTCCTGCTGATTTGGTGTCTAGTAAAGGCTCACTCTTTGGTTCAGAGATAGTGTCTTCTTGCTTCATGATCACATAGTAGAAGCAGCTGGTTAGCTCTCTTGGGTCCCTTTTGTAATGGCACTAGTCCACTTACAAAGGAAGATCATAGATACAAAAATACTCAATAAAATTCTGGCAAATAACATACAAAAACATATTAAGACGATAATGCACCCTAATGAAGTGGGATTCATCCCAGGGATGCAAGGTTGATTCAACACTTGGAAATCTATAAAAGTAATTCATCACATCAACAGACTTAAAGACGAGAATCATATGATCATCTCAATAGATGCAGAAAAAGCATTTAACAAAATACAGCACGTCTTCACATTCAAAACACCAGAAAAACTAGGGATAGTAGGAATTTACCTCAACATTGATTTGGGGATTCTGAGGCATTAACTTAATTATACACTAGGAGACTGTGATGGTTGATTTTAGGAGATAACTTAAATGAATTATTTCTGTTTAAAGTGAGGGTGTTTCTGGAAGAGGTTGGAAAAGAGGATCAATTCTCCCCTATTGAGGGTGGTTGCTATATACTCAGCTGAGGGCCAAGTTAGAAGAAAAAGACAAAGGAAAGGCAGATTCCCAATCTCTCCCCCCCCCCTCCTCCAGGTTGGGTCATTTATCTTTTCCTGCCTTTGAATATCAGAGCTGCAGAATCTCTGGACTTTGGACTCCAGAACTTATACCAGCAACCTCCTTCTTCCTAGACCTTTGTCCCTGAGATGAGATGCTCCCTGCTTCCCTAGTTTTCCAGACTGCAGTCGGTTTATCATGGGATTCCCTGGTTCCCATGATCACATGAATCAATGCTCTTGATAAATACCCCCCCCCCTTGTTTTTAATCTATTTAGCTAGTTGTCTATTTCCTATTCGTTCTGTATCTCTGAAGAACCCTAACACAGAGACCAATAATACTTAGTTTTCACTGTTTGATTCAATAAATATTCATTGAACACATTTCTCTATCAGAGGACAGAACCATTTATACTTAGATCTTTAAAGCAAATCTCCATCTTCAAATAATATAAGTTGAATTTTTTGTCTTTTGAATCAAAGTATTCTAAGAGTTACATTTAACATAACTTGATAATTTTCCCATGAATTCTTATTTTCTGATATTTATTGTTTGCTTCACAAAATTATTATAATAAAATAATTCTTTAAAAATCTTACCTGGCTGCTTGTCCTTATCCTGCTGAGGCTACTGTACAAAAATACTATACTGGGTGGCTCAAATACTGTCATTTGTTTCTTAGAGTTCTGGAGGCTGGCATATCTAAGGATCAGGGTGCAAGAAGTTTGGGTGAGGACCCTCTTCTTGTCTTGCAAAAGATTGCCCTCTTGCTGTACCCTCACATGCCAGAGAAAAAAGTATGGTGCTTCTTCTACTTTATGTAAGGACAATAATCCCATCATAGGGGCTCTACCCTCCTGATCTGAACATAATTACCTCTCAAAGATCCCATCTCTTCATACTGGGAATTAGGATTTCAACACCTGGTTTGGGGCAAATGCATTCAGTCCATAACACCACAGCTATGGTCTGAGTGTTTGTGTCCCCCAAAATTCATACATTAAACTCTAATCCTCAATGTGATAATATGAGAAGGTGGGCCTTTAGGAAGGTGATTAGACCATAAGAGCTCTTCCTTTGTAAGTGGACTAGTGCCATTACAAAAGGGACCCAAGAGAGCTAACCAGCTGCTTCTACTATGTGATCATGAAGCAAGAAGACACTATCTCTGAACCAAAGAGTGAGCCTTTACTAGACACCAAATCAGCAGGACTCTGACTTTGGACTTCCCAACATCCAGAATAATGAGCAGTAAATTTCAATTGTTTATAAGCTATGGTATTTTGCCCCTTAAAAGTAGACAAATACTCATTGCCAAACTTCTAAGCGTGATCAGTACAAACTTCCCTGACCTGAATCCCACCTATGTTCTGATCCAGATATTATTAATAGGAACAAAAGAAAGCTGTCAAAGGCAGAGAAAATAGCATGTATTCAAGGACATGGTATCTAGAAAAAAATAGTACCATTTAAATTTCAAAACATCACTATTGTTTTAACACCAAGCTGAAGAGGTGGCATCACTAGAGCTTGGTAAAAGGTCAGCAGTTGAGAACAAGAGACCAAAGGAAGAGTCCGTAAGTGTTGTGGCCAGTGTTGTGCCTTGACCAGGTAAGGGCTCTTGGTGCCCACCCCATTGGCCTTTTCCTCTTGTAAGTGCATCCTAAATCAAACTAGACTAAGAAACACAGAAGCAGCCATGGAATCCATCGTCCCCGAGAAGTTCAAGGATCCAAGGAATGACAGGATATAGGGATTCAAGTATTAATGCTGGGCCTAGGGCTTTTTTCATTTCTTGGCTCTCAGGATCTTAGCTTCATCTCAGAGAGTCTCTTCTCACATAGTGAACCCATGCAGCCCCCTATTGAACCACAATAGCCAAGAGCACACAATGTTCTGATTGGCTAGGCCTGCTTCCTGTGCCTACCCCAGGAATAAGGGGGTGGGGTCATACTCACCCTGGACCATATGACCTGGGGGTAAGTTCTGGTCCCCAAGTAAAGGTAAGAATGTTTTCAATTTTAAAAAATAAAAGTTGAGGTTGGATGTTATATCAGTTCTCTGTGGCTACTTTTTTCTGCAACCTTAGGCTACAATGTGCATGAAGACTTCAGGCTTTAGAGTGAAACAGAGTAGCTATACCACATCCTCACTCTGCCACTTCCTACCTGTGCAGCTTCAGGTGAGTTGCTTAATCTCTCTGTGTATTTATAAAATAGAAATATTAATTGTCCCCAGCTCATTGATTTCCTGTGAGGATTATATGAGAGCATGCATATCTACAAAGCATACAAACTGACAAATAGTAATGAACCACTTAATAATTAATATTTGAATGATAGAACTTGAAAAAGAGAGAATTTAGAGACAAAATGAACTTTTTCCCTAAAGGGATGTGGATGCTTTTAAAAAATGATTGATAAGAAGATAGAATCAAAACCCCAACTAAACTCATCTAGTGGTGGTAAACATTGCATAAGTTTACTAAAATGCTTCCCAAACTTTGCATAAAGATTTTTCATCACTTCATTAAAGAATTTCTAAATGGACCTAGGACTTCAGGAGGATAACCACTATGCATCTTTATTACAAGTATATACATGATTTAGTATATTTTGAAATGTTAGGATCCTTCTGTAACTCTCAAATACTCCTTTGTGGCCACCTATAAATGAAGGGTACTTGCTTACATTTTTTTGATGGGGAAGAAAGGAAAAAATTCAGAACTTACATAAAAGATTGAAGTAAAATCTAATATAAAACTGGGAATGCTAACACAGCACAGAGATGCCAAACTGCATGGATAAGTGATTTTGAAAACCATCAAATAGACATTCCACAAGGTCAACCAAAATGCAGTGTGCCTGAAAGTAATGAGTGATTTTAGTCCAATAGTTATTAAAATCCCTGACAGAATGTATTTCTCTTCTGCTGGCTTCCTTCCTTTATAGGCAAATACTATTTTATATATAAATTTCATCTTACATTGAATTGCCTGGTTTAACTACAAGTATTTTATTTTATTTTTTTAAATTCTTGACATACCAGAGGAGAAATCTCACTTGGGGTCAGTGGCAAGGAAGGTACACCAAGTAAACAAGTTAAATAAAAGATAAGAAGTCCTTATCCAAAGTGATAACTTTACCTCCTCTTTTCCCTCCCTTCCTTCTTTCTTTGAAAGCACAAGCAATCTGTGAATATTTTGTCCCATTTGGATGGTATTTTTACAAACAAGAGTAAATTTGATGATATCCTGAAGTCATACACCACATGATGATATCTTTGATACTCAGGACAGAATTTGCATTATTGATGGCAATTATTTTCTGTGTCAACTCTTCATCAAAACACCTAAGTGAAAAATCCAGTTGACTCTCCAGGTAGTATCGTAGTCAACAGCCACACACTTGCATGACCAAATAAGGTTTAAAATACCTTATGAACTAATGTAGATATTGCCCATATGAATTTCAAGTGGAGTTGTCAGTCTAAAATTGAGTACTTCTCCCTGGACTAGGTCCTTGACGGATAATAAAGAACTAAAATTAGTTTTAACTTTTGAGATCTCTATCTTGGAATCTGAAGAAGGATGGTGAAGTTTTTAAAGCATATGGACTTTGGTATCAAACAGAGATGAGTTTAGCCTCAGATTTACCATCTAATCACCATGATTTTGGAAAATTACTTAATAGTCATAAGCTTCACTTTCTTCATATATATATAAATATTACAGATAATAAAAATATCTACCTCTGAAATCGGTCATGAAAATTGAATGAGATATTGCATGTAATGTGCTCAGCAGCATCTGATATAGTTAGCCCATAATGTGTTTAGCCACAAATACTTGGATTATGTACTTGTTTAAATTCAGTTCTGCTTTTTTTTTTTTTTTTTGGTCTTTAAAAGCCTGAGATCCATGAATGAGCAATTGAACGACAAATCAGATATTTCTCTATTCAAGTAGCACAGATCATGTTCCTGTGGGGCATAGACACTGGATCAGCAACATCTTAACCCCTGTGCCCCACATATGGCCTGGAACAGAGGACATGCTGAATCAATCAGCACTGAGCTACACTTAACCTGTCTGTGTAACAGATGCTCCCTTACAGGTAAGTGTGATCCTCCACAGTCAACCTGGGGCAGAATTTAGCAATGCTCTTCAGTCCTAAAAGAAAATCTTCCTCACTGGACCTTAGTAGAAAAATGTGTGTTTTCCTAGAGATGTAGCTGAGGAGCAGCAAAAAAGGATTTGTAGTTCAGAGCATGCATTTTCCTTTCAGACTTGCCAGATCCCGTTTGGCTTTCAATATTGTAGATTTCTGTTTACAAGGCCCCTCCAATTGTGTTCTCGATTACAGTGTCTTCCCACAGGATCTTTTTCTCCACCCATTTTATAGACAAAATAACTTAGCTTCTATAATCTGACATTCATATTGTTTAATACTTTCTTTAGGAGAAGTAAACAGGAGTTCTTCCATGTTTTCAGTCTCTATCCTCTGTGCGGGGGATACTGTGGATAACAATTGTTTTTTCCTTTCACTCCTATTTGTTCTTTTCCCTATAAAAATTATATTTCATTATCTAATTGTTTCTTGTCACACTAAACTATAAAGCAGTATGGGCACAACGACTGTCAGTCAAGTTCCCCACTTAAGCATCAACATGGAATATAACAATGGGCACTCAGTAAATGCTTATTTGTAATGCATGTCACTGTAGGATAAATCTGTTTTCTGTCTGGTGGGTAGTGTGTAATTAATTACTGATATCCTCTGTATCTAGAAAGCATGCATGTGTGCACTACACGTGCATGTGAGTATGTGTGTATTTGTGTGTCTGTTATTATTTTGCTTGTGCTTACATTAAAGGCTCTTTTAAGAGATCCATTTATCAAAAGCTTGATCCAATCCTGTGATGCCTTAGCTAATGAGTGAAGATTTCACATCCAATCCCAGATGTTGAATCAAAAAGATCTAGAATAGTGTCTGATCAAAGGAAAACAATGTTTACGGTAATGACAACAAAGAAAGTCTAGTTCTTCTGGGCAAAAAATTTAAAAAAAATTTTTTTTTGGACATAACCAGTTCTCCTTAGATTTAAATGACGAAGCCTTAGAGGTACTCAGTTTGATATTTTAATTTTACTTCCTTTATCCAGTTCTTTTGTTTCCTTGAATTTTTATTCTTAGTCATCTTTGTATTTCTCTCCTATCCTGTGACCAATTCCCCTGATCCCATTTCTTATTCTCCTCCCATGTTCACTTTCTCCACTTACTAACTTGATTTATCTTCCTTGCCTGGTATCAGTTTCTAACCTTTTCCCTTATTTTCCTCTGACTTCTTCTTATCCCCCAGCTAATCTTTTGACCTTTTTGTAATCTCTTTTCTTTCCACATTATCTTGTTTTCAGAGTTGTCCTTATCTGCTTAGCCCACAGTCAAGTTCAGGGGAACATTCAATCTGAAAAGTGTTTAGCCTGTAAATGGATTACCAGTTGTCTCCAAAGGGTCAGCTCACCAGGACTCCTGGGAAGGAGACTTTCTCTTCCCAGGGTCTTCCCAGCAAAGATGGAGCCTCTGCATTTTCCAACCTGCTCACTGTTTTGAACTCTTCAGACATAATCTCTAAATGAAAGAGGCACATTGGTTAACTCCAATTTTACCTAATCATTTATCTTTTTCTCTCCAGCTCCCCTCTACTCTCCATCTTTGGGCTTTTTAAGAGTGAGGGGCATCTTGGCATGGGTCTGTCTGCATCTTTCAGATTTAAATTGATACCTAAAAAGCCTGGCTACCTCCAAGGCAAATGTTTCCCAAGTTTCAATTTAGTTTTCATTAGGAACCGGGCAGCCCCGTGCCAGGCTGCCTGCCCATTTAAACAAGGCCTCTCTCAGGGGATTATGCAGTTGCAAGCTGAAACATCTATATGCAAATGAGCCTTTCTGTATTTGCTATCAGCTACCACAGAAATTTTCCATTCCTTCAAAGCTATTAAAAAAAAAAAAAAAAAAAAAAAACCTGAAAAACAGAAAAAAGAAAGAAATATCTTTAGCAAAGTCAGAAACTCTGAAGAAAGAGTGGAAGGCTGGATCCCACCCCATCTGCTTCCACTCCTGCCCCACCTACCCCACAAACAGCTACAGGAGAGAGAAATTCCCTTCCCCCATATAAAAACCTATCCCAAGGCAAGGTTATATTACAATTTTAATTTATCCAAAATAAATAGCCAGGGTACAACAGAAGAGAAAATAATGAGGCAAAATATACAGGGAAGCTCCAAACAGGTCTAAAGTTGGCAAATGAAAAGTTTGATATTTCTAAAACAGAATTGATTTTGTTATTTGCACAAATAGAGGGGAAACACCATTATGGGTATGATGATTTCTGTATCATATACACTTTAAGTATTTCCACTTGAATTGCAAGGTATATTTGTGTGAATGTTGAATAAAACCCAGGAAAACATGAGGGCCACTGTTTGAGCAGGTCCTCTGGGGGTTAATTTCCTCACCTACAAATGAGAGGCTGGAGTAGATCAATGGCTTGTAACTGACTAGAAGATCCCTCTCAACTGTGTTCAAGTTTATGTTTAGAAACAATTTCAAACTTAAATAGAAGTTCCAAGATCAGTACAAAAGCACTCATTTTCCTTCTCCCAGAAGGTATAGTTGACATTTCATCTTGCTTTATTGTTGTTTTCAACTGTCTATCTGGCTAGCAACTATTTATCTCTATCTTATCTATCTCCTCTATCTGTCTATAATTTTTTCCTAAGGCATTTGAGAGAAAGTTGCAAATGCAATTCCCCTTTACTCCTAAATATTTTAGTGTAGTTTGGACTTCTTCCCTAAGTACATGTGACAATAATCTGTAGAAACAAAACAAAACAAAACAAAAAACCTAAAAAGCTTATCCTTGATTAAGCAAATACATTTACTAACACTGTATAAAAGAATAAGCATGGAAAACACTGTGTTGTCTATTTCTGATGATCAAAAGCTCAAAGTAACCTAATGTTAACTCCATGCCTCTCTGTTTTCTCATTGGAAGATGAGCGTAATTGTGAGTACCATTTATCATTTGCTTACTTTGTCAGGCAATTAGAAATGCTGCTTCAGTTAGGCCTGCAACGTGTTCACTTTAGACATTATTAAATAGGCGTATAACAAGAAGATGGAGAAGAACTGTGGAAATAGTGGTTAGTGTCATTTCACATAGGCTGATCACAAAAGGCTTTTCTGAGAAGATGAAAACAAGATGAAGGATTTGGTTCTGATAGGGGAGGGAATGTTGCCTATTAACATGGGGACTTTATCAGTTATGATCTAAATGGAACTGTAAGGAATAGAAACTCTATCTTAGAAACTGAAAGAAATTAGAGGTTCTTTTCTCGTGTGCAGAGAAAATTCCAAGGGTAGACAGTTATGGATTGTTTTAGTGACTCTTCAATCATTAGGGACTTAGTCTTCTGTATTTTCTTTATGCATCCTTACAATGCTAAAATTAGCTTCATGTCTAAGATGGCTGCTGGTGCTCCAGTCATTATATTTGTATTCTCAATAGGGAGTAAGAGGAAAGATAAAAAGGTAATATCTCCCTAAAGAGCTCCCTAAGTCAGCTGGCATCTTTTAAGCTTTCCCAAAAAGACTTTAGTTGACATCTCATTACCTGAAGTAAGCTTGCAAGTGTCGACTTTAACAGGGAGATTCCTATGTAGAATAAAATCAGATGTGATTGGCAGAAAGGAGAGAATTGATATTGTTTGAGGAATTAGTGGGTTTTGACTCAGGGATGCAAAAAATATTTGGGCTTTGTCTTAATTTGAATTCACCCCAAAGCAGGAGGAGATTCATCTATTTGGGAAGCAATTCAGGAAGTGAAGAAGTTGGGAAATGAGAGCACACTTGGCAGATTTAGCAAGTAAGAATACAGAATGCCTCACAAGCCAGGCGTGGTGATGCACGCCTGTAATCCCAGCATTTGGGAGGCTGAGGTAGGAGGATCGCGAGTTCAAAGCCAGCCTCAGCAATGGAGAGGCACTTAGCAACTCACTGAGACCCTGTCTCTAATAAAATACAAAAAAGGGCTGGGGATGTGGCCCAGTGGTCTAGTGCCCCTGAGTTCAATCCCTGGTACAAAAAAAAAAAAAAAAAAAAAAAAGCCTCACAAAATTGAAGTTCAAATAAACAAACCATAACTTTTTAATATAAGTATATCCCAAACCTTGCATGGGAGGTATTCAGACTAAATAAATCATTCACTGTTTATCTGAAATTCAAATTGAACTGAATTACTTGTAATTTTATCTGGCAATCCTATAAAACAGAACAGCCAGTAAAGGGTACAATAATGAATAGGTTATCAATGTGGATAATGGATGTTCCAACTTGCTGGGCATTTCTGAGAAACCATGTAGAATGTGAAGTGAGCTACATCAGGACTGAAGCCTGTGGCATTTTCCCATGGACTCTCATTTAGCCCCTGTTAAAGATTGCCCCAGGGCAGCACCAATTCCTCGGCATTTCTGAGTTGTTCTGGCTTGTGGCTAAGCAAGCTCTTATGTGTGAAGGAAGCCCTCCAGCAGAGAAGCAGGCATTTAAAGTGTGAAGCTGCCCACCACAGATAGAGGGGAATTCAGAAGTGAGCCTTGGGGACATGTGTGGAGGCATGACTCAGTAGTTTCTTTTCCTTAGCACCCTTGCTTTACTTCTGTGCTTACAAAACACATTGTTAGATGACTTCCTAATGATTCAGGGAGAGAGCATAGGCCTGAGGCCTGCAGTCCTTCAGAGCCTAGAAATCATGGGTATTCTACTCTTTGGTGTTGGCTATGGGGACTTACCGGAGGTATCTGTTCCTGAGATGTGTACTAACTTGTAGTGTGCTGACAATTTATGTGTTAGTAAAACTGACAGTAAGAGAGTGGAACAGATCAAGATGTTGTTACAGAGAATGTGATCCTCTAAGACCTACTGAGAGAGAACTGGCTTCCTACCCACAGTCCTCCAAACTTATAATGATATTTCAGTGGTTATAAGTCACATTTCCTCCATTCTGGATCTTTACAGAAATAAACCTTCATTTTCCAAATGAGCACATTGAATTTCTGGTACAGACGCTGCCTCTCCCCTCACACCAGCCCATTTTGTCTAAGTTAAGGGGGGGGGGGGGGGGGGGGGGGGGGGGGGGGGGGGGGGGGGGGGGGGGGGGGGGGGGGGGGGGGGGGGGGAAAAATGTACAGATTTTGACTTTAAACCACAAGTCATTATAAGCTTAGCTGGTAGTACTTGGTTATTATCTATTCTCTCATACTTACAAGGTGAGGTCTTGGATGAAGACTGATGGAATCCACATCTCTTATTTGAGTTTGATAAGCAGTAAAGAAAGTGAGGCTCCTTTGTTTCTTTCTGGTCTGTGTAGTAACTGCACAGTATTCTCCTATATTATTGTGTGAAAACAAAGGGTTGAATATTCTTCTTAGAATGGTTAACTCAAGCTACAGAAAGCATTGCTATAAAACAGATATATTGAGTTGGGTATGGTGCTGCATGCCTGTGATCTATCAACTCTAAATATTGAGATAAGAGGATCACAAGTTCAAGGCCAGTCTGGGCAACTTAGCAAGTTTCTGTCTCAAAAATTTTAAAAAGAGATACAAATGTAGTTCATTGGTAGAGTATACCTGGGTTAAATCCCCAAAATTGGAAAATAACTAAGTAAAGCTGTCTCTGTATATATTTGAGTTCTACTTTTAAAAATCTTGATTCAAA
The DNA here is from genome assembly GCA_025594165.1 of Tamias sibiricus. NCBI lineage: Eukaryota > Metazoa > Chordata > Mammalia > Rodentia > Sciuridae > Tamias > Tamias sibiricus. Next base: position 156,994,457 of record CM046657.1, on the reverse strand, counting down.
TATGAGCTAGCTTTAGTTCTTCAGGAATCAAAGCTGGAAAAGCTGCTTTTTCTGCTTAACTTGCCCAGCATCCTTCACTACCTTAGAAATTTTGCCCAGAGCACTCTCTCTGCACATTGCTTAGTAAGAGTCCTTGTCCCAGGCTCTGCTTGCCCAAGTCTGATGTAAGACATACTGGGATACAAGTGAGCCCGAGAGGCTTCTCAGTACTGCACAAGAAGGCAATGACTTAGAATGAGAGAATAAGTGAATTTTTTTTCAGTAGACAGCCATGTTTATAAGAAATAATTCAACATATACATATTGGTTTTTCCTGACATGTTAAACTAGAAATAGTATAAATTCCCCTTTCTAAATATTCAGTTTAACATTTGGTGCTAAAAACCTTAAACTTTATTCATGGAATGTTGCATAACTTCTCTGATGCAGCAGCCTTCAAATGAGAGTCTTTAATAGCATGTCCATCTTCTTGCTGAGATTTGCTGGCATGCAAACCTCACTGGCTAATTTTAATTAGAATCTTAGAATTTTATAGCTGGAACAAACTTGAGGGATCATCTAGTCCAACTCTCTTAGGTCATGAACAAAGGGAAGCCAGCAAAATCCAATTACTGTCCAGGGTCATTCAGTTACCAAATGACAGAGTTGGGATGATAATCCATTCTCATGGGCACTAATCCAACATTATTTGCACTGAACCACATTATCTGGCCTTTACCAAACTCCATGTATTTCAGATAAAGGACAAAAAGAGTATCCAACTTTTCCACTCCTTCCTCCTTGAGTCATATCATTGAGTTATAAATGAGTTATATTAGTATTTGCCTTCCTCTAGTAATCAGTTTGTGATGCTAAATTATAAACTCATCCTCTTTTTTTTCTTCTGCCTGTAGAAGCTTCACCCAATTACTTCATATAAACACATAACCATTCATTACAGAGAAGTTTTCACAGGCAGAGCTACTGAATATTGTATTATTTCATTCAAAATATGGCTGGAATTCACTGAGACTAGACCTAACAGATATATTTACAATAAGGCTCATGTTATCTCTAAATTAAATTGATGTTATGTACACAAGTATTGATATATATATATATACACATATACATATGTGTGTATACATATGCATATATATGTATATATACATATATATATATATAATGATATAATGTTGTCCTTTGTCTTGAGAGATAGAATTACATGGATTAAAAGATATCTTGCAGATCCTAGTCATTTCCATGTGACCTAACAAAAACACTGTTTTCTCATCATCAATTACAGCTATCTGAGCACAGTGACCTTTATACCTGTTAGGTTGGTATTCAACCACAAGCAAATCTGCCAGCCTGAAAGATTGCATACCCCAAAGCCACTGGGCACTTGCTTCTTATTGAATTTCTTTGTCTCTGTTTGCAACAAAAATAAGACATTCTAAATGAAACATCTCCCCCTTAAGTGATATAATTTGGCAACTGGGAGTTACATTAGATTCCCTTTGGTAATGAACAGTTTCACAGAAAAGAGAATATTCTACCCTCTGGTGTCCAGGACTAATGATATCATGATCCCTTCTCCTCAGTGACTGCCATTTTTGGTGCATAGTGAGTCTTAGAAAACCAATGCTCTAGTTAACTTTCACTGAAAAAGTGGGAAGAAGGGATAAAGGATGTAGCAATCCAGAAGGGTCTCTTGCCCTTTTAAGTTATGGGGAAAAGTATCTTCAACAGCTTAATTATGGGGAAGGGGGTTGGTTAGTTTGTTAATTCCTCTGCTGAAAAATTTCAAGCCCATATTAGATGAGGGTGGTTTGTCATTATATTCAGACCTCCTGAATAATCTATTATTAATATCCAACAAGAGCTAAGAATGATAGTGATAGCTTTGAATTGTATGTACCTGACATTTCTATGGACCAAGGCAAACCTAAAAAGATTATTCTATTTGGGGTCATCATCCTACAAAAACAGATGTGCAAGATTTTTGGGCCAACTTTCTCATTTTACAAATAGTCAAGAAAATATTAGCTTTATATTTTCTGTAGTATAAATATCATTATTTATGTATTATACAAAGTGAAACTCTATTAAAAAGCTATCTTTTAGTTGATTTTGTTTTGTTTTGGTGCTGGGGATTGAACCCAGGGCTTTGTACATGCTAAGCTCATGTCCACCAGTGAGCTACATCCCCAGACCCTTTTGGCTGATTTTAAAGTCAACTCTGCCCATGAATGGGACATATATGTCTGTATGTGTTTATTTTCCTTTTTTCCAGCTTAACTAATATGTTTTATTTGAGTAGCTAATACGTAGATATGATAAAACATAATTAAAGTAGAAAAGATATACAATGAAAATGAGACCTCCTTCCCACACTTACCCCCTAGTTCCTTATCTCCTGAGACAATTGCTTTTACCAGCATTCTTTGCAACCTTCTAAAGTCATCCTGTCCCTAAATAAACATATGTGTTTAACCAAGAATGGCATGTATGAATTCACATTTCTGCACTGGTCATTCAGCTGTACATCATTTCATATTCATGTACATAAAGCTGCTGTGTTTCATGCCTGTATGAGATTCTATTGGATTACTAAATAATTAGTCTGTGGATATTTAGTGATTTTTTTTTTAGTATATTGTTCTGATGAGCAATGTTACAATGAATCTCCTATACAAACTTCTCTGAACACATTCATAAATAAATGTACACTAGAATTTCCAGAAACAGAATTGCTGTGTCAAAGGGAATGTGTATCTAAAATGTTTTATAATTATTGCTCCATTGCCCTCTGACTTAGTCAACTCAGATTGTTATAACAAAATACCACAGACTGTTTAACTTAGACAATGAATGTTATTTCTTCTTATTGTATCTTCAAATGTGTGTGTGTGTGTGTGTGTGTGTGTGTGAGCAAGAGAGAGTGTAAGAGAGAGAGAGAGAAGGAAAAGAAGCAGCAGCTCTCTATGTTGTTTTAGAAGAGTAGTAATTCCATTCATTTCATTAGTGTTCCATTTTGATAACTTCATTATCTTCCAAAAGCCCCACCCTACAAAAATCATTACATTGAGAAGGAGGGTTTCAGCATATGAATTTTGAAGGGACACATAGTCCATTGTACCCTCTGTAGAAATTTCACTGGTTTATATTCTCACTTACAATGGGTAAAGTACTGTTTTCCCATGCTCTTGCTAATATATTATCATAGCTTTTTATTTTGGCAATCTAAGTGAAAATTATATCCTGTTGGATTCTTAATTTGCATTTCTTTCATAATGAGCTATGTTTAAATGCATTTCTGTTTTCCACTCCTGCTTAGTTTTTGTTATTTTCATGTTTACTTATTGAGGCTCTTTACATATTCATTAAGAGAGTTCAATGTCATGTGTACTCCACGTGCATTTTTACATAGAGAGTCTTCACCTCAGCAATATATTACAAGTTGATCGTTTTGATTCTCATAAAGTGCTAGGTGAGAATGGAACTCTATTATGTAAGTTTCAATCCATGTGCAGAGTTACATAATGACAATTAACAAAATAAGGATTATTTCTTCTTGTTCTTCTATTGCCAAATTTGTCCAAAGGAATGTTTAGTATATGTGATTAAAAGGGAGGAGGGTTAGATGGTGGAAGAAAAGAACACCAGAGTCAAATAATCTTGGTTTATGCACAGTTACATGGTATTCTTTCATTCAAAATTTATCAAAGTCTTCATACGCTAAATCTCTATGAAACACAGTATATGTGCTCCAAAACGATTTGCCTGCATACTTCTTGGGACTAGTATTCTGCTGAATAAGAAAAAGGTTGGAAGACAATCCTTTTAAGACTTCTGCTTTGATTATGATTCCTACTTTGCAGCAAGCCTTGAATTTCACAAGTGGCAATAAATAATTTTCATACTATTATTCCTGATAATTAAATTGAAAGTTCTGACAATAAATAGTTACATAATAATAACATTCATTTGTGTTATGGTTTTAATGTTATATGTCTTTCCAAAATTCATATGTTTGAACTTAAACTCCAGTGATGTTATCAAGAGGTGTGGCCTTAGGAGGTAATTACACTACAGGGTTCCACCCCCATGGAAGGAATGTGCCCTTATAAAAGGGCTTAAGGAAACAAGTTCATCCCATTTTTGTTCTTCTACCATTCGAAGTCAGAGCATTTGTCCCTTCTAGTATGTGAGGACAGAGCAACAGTTACCATGTTTGAATCAGAGAATGGGCTCTCACCAAACACTGAATCTTCCAGCACCTTGTTCTTGGATTTCTCAGCCTCCAGCACTGTAAGTAGTACATTTCTCTTGTTTATCAATTACCCAGTCTGAGATACTTGGTTAAAATCAAAATTCATATATTGGAACTTAAACTCCAGTGATGTTACCAAGAGGTGTTATCAATAATTAGAAAATCAATTTGATTTTCTAATTATTCTTCCACAGGACAAATATTAAGTTATGACCTCACCTACACACACACACACACACACACACACACACACACACACACACATGTTGCCTGTGGGATGGTCTTATGATCTCCTGATAGATTTGAATTCAGTCCAGACTGACTGAGCTCCTATGAACTTCAAGGAATTATGGAGGCAAACACAAATCAGGCATGCATTATCCCCTGTTTTGAAACCAGCAAAAATAGTCTTGTTGGGTGCCTTGTTTAAAATGTTCATGTCTTACCAATGTCACCTTCCGTTCTACAGCTGGTTCTACACCCTGAGAGGTGAGCTATCATCCCCATTTGCCAGATGATGACCTAGACACAGGAAAGGTAACCAGTCAAAGCATCAGCATTGGACAGAGACTGAGTTAGAGCTGGCCCCTGGGTGCCCAGAGTCTGTCACAGGAACCTGCACCTTGTACACAGTTTGAAGCAGGGCTGTAATAGATAGGCTTGGGCCAATGGGCCACCTCCCCCATGGAAATTTCCATAAGAAGCAACCTGGTTTCATTTTCCCTGGGCAGGAGCCAATGGGCTTAAAGGTTGCCTTGTTCCCTGGGAAAAGAGCCAATAGCATTAAAGTTTGCTCTGGCACACACACACCCACCAGAAATCCCTACTTAAAGCTCCTGCCTGCCCGGAGCTCAGACACAACAGCTCATCCCTGCTGAGAGGAAGCAGCCACTGCAACAGCTCCAGACCCACTGTCTCCAGGCCAACGGCAGCTGCCCAGCAGACAGCTCCAGAGACCACAGCTGGCACAACCAGGCACCAACCCTCCATCCAGAGCTTGCACACTCCCCTCTCCCTGACTCCTCTCCTCTCTCCCACCAGAGCTCGCACACTCCCCTCTCCCTGACTCCTCTCTCCCACCAGAGCTTGCACACTTCCCTCTCCCTGACTCCTCACTCCCCGTACTTCTTCTACCTCCGACCAGCCATAAAGGCTGGTGAATAAATCTCTTAGCTGCACGGTTGTCTCCAGTGTGAGTTTTGCCATTCAGGCTGAAGTGAAGGAGACCACATGTCTCAACAGTCACAATCACTCCGTTGCCTGAAGTGAGATATCTTTTCCTTTGTCTTTCTGGATTCTACATGACCACAGAATCGTAAAATCATATAATTATTTCAATATATACTTAGGAAACCCCTACAACTGAAGGAATACGCCCACCTGAGCAGAAATGGAAGAAGCTTGTGAGGCCATTATGAGAGAGTTCTAAAAAGTGTGGACCGTAGACTCAGGCCAGGATTTGGAATCCACTAACTTGAGCTCACTGGGCTTGGTCATTCCTTATTGTGTGGCCTCTGGTAAATTACCAAACCTCTCTATTTCTGAGATTTTTTTTCTCTGTGGAGTACAGAGTTGCCTCAGAGGATTGCAGTGAAGATTCAATGAGGCCAGTTTTCACAGTGAGGTGATTTGCATAACACATGGCTCCAGGCAGTCATGGACCCACAAGACATGAAAGAAAACATCAACAGGAAGTCTAGAGACTCCTGGATTCACCTGCACTTTTATACTGAGCCACCAAACTAGAATTAGATTCCTGAGAACTATTGCAACATAAAGGGTAAGATTGGTCACTCAGATCTTCTCTGTGATGGAAATATAGACTGTATTTCTCTTTTTTGATTCTCCTTCTTCCTTTTCTTTTTCTTAATGTACTAAAAGTTTTCCCCTTAGGGAAAAACATTTTACATTTTAGAGAGGGCAGAGTGACAAGGACCACTTTGATCTCTGGCAATCACAGGGGCATCTGCCTTTCCCTGACTCGGAACACAGCTCCTTTATCAGCTGGCTGGGAGAGTACCAGGGCTGTCATCCTAGGGCCAAAATTCAGGCAATCTTCTCAAATGCATGGCATGCTTTGATAACCTTTAACCTTTGATATTTCACGTGTCCCACACCAGAAGTCATCAATTCTAGTCTCCAGAATGTCAGGATAGGGAGGGGCTTACAGTACTTTCCTTTTGATACTGTGTGATGGGCTGACTATTGTCCCAAAGGTCCATTTTACAGAGAATAATGTACTGATTTAATTGGAAATTTCTCTAGTACAAAAACTAGTATAACTAAATAGCAGTCAATGGAACAATACTGGGAAAATTTTTCACCTATATACTTTCAACCTTGAGGCCAGTGGGGGAAAAAAAATTTGTTTCACAACAGTATGGAATATTTCACAGTTCTTTATTTTTCTAATTCCAGTGAATTCCATTTTAGTTTTCCATTTGCCAAGATTGCTCAGCAGTTTTGTTTTTAGAGATCACTCCCTTGGAATTAAATGATAGAAAATTCCTGGAGGCTTACATATTCCAAGATATTGGAGAGAGTCCTGGGTCCTCAGCTACTGTGGCCATGGCAGAAGTCCATGCAGTCCATTCAAAAGCAGGCTGGACAACAGCTTTGTCCTGGAGGCTTCTGAGATCTGCCTGCTTTGAGCTTAATCCCTTTCCAGTCTTCAGAAACATATGCTAGTCTCTTGTTTTTTCCTGGGTTTCAAGAAAGGGCCTATGTGTGAGATACTTTCTGGGCTCCTAGAATATCTATAGTAGAAAAGAAATAAAACTCCATTATACATGTAGCAGACTTTTATGTCACTGTAATAGCCAGTTTTTCCTTGCTGTGATAAAAACCCCTGACAAGAACTTAAAGGAGAAAAAGTTCATATTGGGCTCACAGTTTCAGAGGTTCAGTCTATGATTGGCCAACTCCATTGCTCTAGGTTGAAGGGAAGCTGAACATCATGGCAGAAGGGTGTGACAGTTGGACACTGCTCAGCTCATAGCAGCAGAAAGAAGAGAGAAGAGTAAGAGACAAAATCTAGTCTCCAAAGGCATGTTCCCAGCGACCTACTTCTTGTGATCACACCCCACCTGCCTGTAGTACCATCCAATAGTCCATTCAAAATATTAATCTATCAAATGGATCAACCCACTGATGAGATTACAGCCTTAATCATTGTCTAAAAGTCCTACCTCTGAACGTTGATGCATTAGGGATCATAAGCTTTTGGGGGAACATTTCTAGATCCAAACCAGACAGTCTCTTTATTAGATGATTATTAACATTATTCCAAGTAGTTATTTCCTTTCTCTCCAGACTTTGTACAATTGTCCTGGATCCATTTGTACCACTGCTGAGACTGGGAAATGAAAGGTTGAGAGAGTCTGTGATTATCAAGGGCCCCAGGACATTTTTTTCTCCTGGAGAAATTATAGAAGTATCTTCAATCATTTGGTATTTGGAAGATTCCATTATTACATTGATATTAATACATTTGCTTGGAATGTATGAGGAAGTTATTCTTCCCATTCTCAATGTTCCCCCATACAATATGATTACTTATAATATTTGAAGGTGGCTTATACTTGGCATCTTAAGGTTTTTAAATCTTATTGTTCATATGGGACCCTGATGCTTAGAAAATAATTTTATTCCTCAACAAATGCTTTTTTAGAAATGACAACTCACTAATGTACACAGAAAAATGTGTTATGGCAAGGATTATGCCTGCTGTGATTATTATAGTGTCTTATATTAAACCTAACATTTCTTTTAACTTTCCATTTGACAGCTGAGCAAAAGAGGGGAGAAAGAGTGATGTATGTTTGGTATCAAGCAGGAACCATACAATGTCATGGACTGAAAATTGGGAGCCAACAGTCCTTGGTTTCACTTGACAAGGGCCCCATATCTCAGTTTCTCTGACCTGGGAAGATTAATGGAAGAGCAGCTCCTACATGTCATGAGGACATGTTTGAAATATCTGTGTCTCTCCTTCCTTAATGTCTCCTCCCATTTCCTTTCAGTGCCTATTGAGTAGCCACCAAGGAAGGACTGTGAAGGGCAAGGAGGGCAGGGGTTGGTTGGGATCAGGGGACATTGGTTTTTTTCTTCTTTCATGCTTTAATTTCTGCTTTGCTCCTCTCCTTTTCTTCCTTCCTCTGGTACCATCCTCTTCTTTGTTCTCCCAGTATATCTCACAATTACTCACAGTTAATACCAGCATCACATGGATCATTTTCTGTTGTTCCACAGATATGTCATAGTGGCTTCTCCCCCTCTGTCCTTGAGTGTTATGCTTCCAGATATTATTTTATTATATTTTTATATAGGAAGGCTTGGAACGTGGTGGTGTAAATAGGATGAGGAAATCTTTATTTCAAGCTGGCATTTACTGAGTGTTTGTGAGTGTATTTGTTTGCTAGGGCTTCCATAACAGATTACCACAATCCTGTGGCTTAAAACAACAGAAATTTATTCTTGCATAGTTCTAGAGCTAAGAAGAGTGAAATCAAATGTTGGTAAGACCATGCTTCTCTGGAGACCCTGGAGGAAGATCTTTGCCTCTTGCAGCTTCTGGTGGCTGTCATTATTCACTGCAGCTGTACCTTTTCAGTCTTCCTCCCTCTTCCCATGGCCTTTTCCTCTCCTCTTCTCTGTGTATTGTGTGTTCATTTCAGGGGCATTTGTCATTGCATTTAAGGCTCATACAGATAACTCTGCATGGTCTCATCTTGAGACCCTTATATCCACAAGACCCTTTTTCCAAATAAGGTTACATTCCCAAGTTTTGAGATGTGGACGCATGTTTTGTGGGATCATCACTCAATCCACAACAGCGTATATGTAACATTCACAAAATCACTGGGGAGATAACAGAAACTCCAATTAAAAGACAAGAAAGCTAAGGACCAAAGTAGGTAAGTGACTCAGTAAGAAGTCATGGACCAGAACTTTAGTTTAGGTCAATGTGACACCATAGCTTACTAAATTGTATCCCAAAATTCACCCCTTGTTTCCCCAGTTGTCCTCCCAGTGGGATCCAAAGGTAGAGAGAAAAACACCTCAACAAATGGGACATATTAATATCTCTAATAAATATAAGCCAATCTCTAATCTAATGCATTTTATTTTAACTTCTGCTTCAATGGATTTTTCAGGTACAGTTTAGATTATTAAAAGGAAAAATCCACGTTTTTAACTTACCAAAAGTCTCTCTTAAAAGTAAAAATATGGCATGAAAGTAGATATTAAATTTCTGAGATAGGACTAGGAAAGTAAGAAAAAAGTAATAGTGCCTCTTCATTTTTATACAATATGTTTTTTAAAAATTGGGGGTTATGACCTCAAATGTATTCTCTGCTGAATGAAATTTGGAAATCAAAGGACTTCTTCCAACCAGCTCAATTTTTCTCTATTAAAGGAGAACACAGTGGCACTTTTTTCAGCCAACAATCCAATATTTCCAATGACCTTTGGAACTTTTCCACATGGATATCCTAGGTTGACTTCAAATTCAATGCCAGCATCATTTTTCTTCCAATGTTGCTATTTCCACGTCTCCCAGTTCCTGTCATCATGCTTCTATTTACCAAGTGAAAAAATTTTGACTCACTGAATTTTGTTGCTCCTTTCTCCAGTGTATCCTACCTGCATTTGGTTATTCCCCAGGTGTTTTGAATATTTTCTATGGGCCAACCACAATACTGGGCACTAGAGACACAAATCTCTAAAAAGGCAGATACAATCATATCATTGTTGTGAACTTAGAGTCCAGGAGGAAAATTAAGCATAGAGCTCATAGTTACCAATTTGACTCAAGTAAAAAGGAGAAAGTGAAGATTGTATATATGTGTGTGTTGGAGAAGCAAATCCATCCCTTTCTTTCCACCCTCTCTACCCTGCTCTGGGTAGGTTCTTCTACCTGTTTCTTGAGGCAGCCTCCCTGTTTCAGTCTGATCTCTGATCCATCCTGTAGACTACTCCCTGCTTAAAATTCCTATAGCTCAACTGATCATGTGTTACTCCAATCTCAGGGGCTCTCAATAATAGCTTCATGATCACAGACCGTGCTTTTTTGGCACTTAAAATGTTCCTTTTTGTGAACCCCAACCGCATCCAATCCTGAACAAAATCCTTGGAGGAGTCAGGAAAGATTTTCAGTGTCCCCCTCTAATGTTGGTGTCATTGTACAAATAGTCCTAGTAGCCCAATTGAAATTTTGCAAATCTAACCTGCCCACTCATTAACCTATCCTAAGATGTTTAATTTACTCCAACCCTCACACATTCTTCCTTCTTTTATCTCTCTCAAAATTATATCTCTACTTCAAAGAACACCACTCTGAGACCTCCATAACCATGAGGGCTTTCTCTCTTTTCCATGAAATCAAGGCCCTCCTTGTCACATCTTTGGGTGAAGGTTTCTAGCTGTTCCTATGGTGTCATTTTTCTGAGTATGTAATGGTGTCTTATCTCCCCAGTGAGTCCAGGGGCTTCTGAAGATGGGCTACTACTACTTCAGTCAGTGTTTCTTTGATGTACAACACCTTCTTCTGAGCGAGTAATCAGCATTTCATATCATCATAGAGTTTTAGTGCTGAGACCTATACATAATGAGGCCCAGAGTTGTAAAGGAAACACTGCTAATTAGTGGTATGAGTCAGATCAGAATCTAAATCTCTTTCTAGTGGATAATGCGGTATTTTACTATTGAAAGAATGCAGTAAAGGAAATAAATATAAAAAGAAAAGCAAGTTTCACTTTTATGAAATGGTTCTGCCAGTGCTGAACTCTTTACAGCCTGAAGTCATTCTGCTGACCTGCAGATGCTGTGGGTGCAACAGATACAAGGTTATAACCCCAGCTATTCAGTTAGATTTCCATTATCCATCTTGACATCAGGGCTATATTGCAAACTCCTCCATCTGCTGCCTCCCTCCCATTTATTTTCCACTTATTCTTGGGTACAATTAAGGATGGAGAGACTTTCAAAATTTGAATTCAGAGTAGTCAGCTCAATTTTTTATGCCTGAGATTTGTGGGATAGCAACTTGGGCAGACATGCACAAACACTTTATGTGTGAGGTGGGCTGTTGTGTGAGACTATGAAGGCAGAGGGAAGATCTTCTTGTGATATCACGTGCCTTCAAGGCAGCTGGAGTTGGTTCTAGTGTTTTATTAGCCTTCTGAGCTGTCAATCAGGAACCCAGAGGTGGAGCGGGGCACCCCAGGAAATCAAAGCAAACTCAATTATTATCTATCTGCTGACAATGACAAAAACATTTCATTCTTCAGCTTTTCACAAAATGGGGTGGGGGTGGGGGCTGTGAAGAAATTAAAAGCATGAAAATTTTTAATGAGTACAATTATTGAATCATCAGTCACACAGTCCATCTGCTCTAGAGCTTTCCAGTGACTAGTGAAATTCTAAAATACTGCATTGCATTTTCACATTCATGTAATCACATAAATGTTCGTTGAGGAACAGCTAATGATATCCATATATCATGCCCATCCCTTCCATAACTCAGAAACCCTTTGTCTGTTTCATTTTATTAGTCACTAATTTCACACTCTGACACCATGGTGGGAATTTGCTGGCAACTGCTTGGGTAGGAGGCAACCCAGTGACATTAAGTACTGTGTTGTGGAATATTCATTTATACAGATAAACTAATGCAAAATTTATCTCAAAGGTCCTGTTTAGCCTGGAGTTCTGAAAGCAAAATGAACTTGGAGTCAAGGTGAAGGAGACAACACATTTTAAAGGTCTTTTCCAGAGATGATTTTTCTACTGAGGAAAAAGAAATAACAGTAGTGTGTGGGTGAGAAGATGGGGTTTGGTGGTATGGATCAAATGCCCCTGTAAATTAGAGTGGTGGGGTTGGAAGGGGGGCAAATGGGCTTATAGGAAAGTAGCTATGACCAAGGAATAGGGCGAGGGGAAACTGCAGGAGCGGGGTGAGTTGGACATGTTAAAGGTTGAATTGTATTCCCCAGAAAGAAATGCTAAAGTCCTAATCCCAAGGACCTGTGAATATGACCTTATTTAGAAATATGGTGTTTGCACATGCAATCAACTTAAGGTGAGGTAATTAGGGCAAACTCTCAATCCAATATGCCTGGTTTTCTTATAAGAAGGGCAGATGGCCATATGAACACACAGACACACAGGGACAGCACAGTATGACAACAGAAGCAGAGACTAAAGTGCTACCTCTACAAACCTAGGGAATCCTGGGGTCACCAGAAACTAGAAAAGACAAGGAAGAGTGGATAGTATCCCATTGTGCCTATAGAACACATATTCTATATCCATTCATCCTTTGGTGGACACTTGTGTTTCTTCCATACACAATGGAATACTATGCAATCTTTAAAAAGAACATTCCATCACTTGCAACAACACAGATGAACCTAGAGAACATTATGTTAAATGAAATAAGCCAGAAACAGAAAGACAAATACCACACAATTTCACTGATGTGGAATTTATAAAAGTTGAATTCATAAATAGAGAGTAGATTGGAAGTTACTCTGGTTGGAGAATGCAGATGGATGGGGAAAGGGAAGATGTTGATCTTAGGGCACAAAGTTTCAATTATATAGGAGAAATAAACTTTAAAAATCAATCTAATAGAATGGTGGCTATAATTAACAAGTAATTAAGTATTATATACTTCAAAATTGGCAAATGGATTTTAAAAGTTCTTACCCAAAAAAAGCAATAAGAGGTGATGGATATGTTAATTAGCTTGATTCAATCATTTCACAATGTTCACAATGTAATGTTACATGATACCCATAAATATGTACCATTATTATTGTCAAGTAAAATATTGTTTTAACAGCAAGAAAAGAAAGTTTTCAAGATGGTGGAATAGAGGTGGTCACTTTCCTGGCTGTTCTATGAGTGAAACCAAGAAAACAGACAGGCAGCTTCTGAGTAAGGTGGGTGAACAAAAAAAAAAAAAAAAAAAGTGGGGGACTTTATACTGGAATTTAAAACTGGACATTCAAAGCAGATCAGGGACTCAGGAGGTTGGATGTAATAAAATAAGGAAGAAATACCCAGTGGCATAGTCACGGCTAGAAGCACCAGCCAGAGCAGTCCCTCTGTGAGCATAGTGGAGGGATAAGGGAATTAAAGGAACCTGCACTTTTGGGAGGCCCAAGGTGTGTCTGGGTATGGAGCATTTAGAGATCAAGGACATTGCCCAGCAAATGTGAAAAACCTGCTGCATGATATTCATGTGCAGGGAAAGAAGCTGCCATTTCACCAGGTGATAAGAGGAAGACAAAGGAAGGAACCATTTGCAACTGTGGGGTAGGGACCAGAAGCTGAGGGAGCTGACTCCTGGCAAACCCAAGTTTGGCCCAAAATACAGACACAGTAAACACACACTGCACAACATAGAATGTGCTTAAGTGACCAGGAGAATATCAAACATGGAGAGAGGTTTACACAGGGGACAACTAGTCTGCAGAAACCTACCCACTGCTACCTTCCCCCTCTAATCCGACTGCTTGCAGGACCTGCTGGGAAAGACACAGCTGGCTGGGAACTTGGAAGTGGGGGCAGCAGAAAAAAATGTTTGGAGACTGAACCTGAGATCAGGAAACATGGGATCTGAAGGTGATGTAGGGGACTATGAATTGGGTTTCCCATCACATGAGTGAAACCCAGGGGAGATCCCTAGGGTACAGTCTTCCAGCATTGACCAGCAAGTACCGGGCTCTGGAGGAGCACTGATTAAAAATCTCCAGACCAACTGGCATCCATTGAAGAGCCTGGAGCCCACCTAAGCCCAAACCCTGCCTCCAGGAATTCTGCCTACAGAATTGCTTCTCCCATCCAAGTACTAACCAGGCCCGACCCTGCTTATCTTCTGAGATCAGATGAGATGGAGCGTGTTCAGGGTGGTATGGCTGTAGACAGGATTGCTTCTCTCACTCTAGCAATCCATAGGTTGAAGTATCACTCCAGATGACTACACCTAAAACTGCTGAGAAGAGAAACTGAGAATCTTTTGAACTCCAATGGAAAAAATTCTTTAACTTCTCATCAAGATCTTTTTTTTTTATTCTTTTACTGTTTAATTGAGACCTTAATGATATATATTATATGTATATATATATATTATATATGTATATATATATATGTATATATATATATATGTTTGTTTTTTCTCATTTATAGAAATTTTCAAGTCAGTTATTTTTCGAGGATTAGTTTTTTGTGAACTAAGATGTTTGATTAGTATATTTTTGTTTTGTTTTATATTCTTTGTATTTTTAATTTTAATTTTTAAAAAATTTTACTGTATATATATTTCTTCCTCCTACCTGTATCCTTTGAGTCTCTCTTTTCTTCTGCAAACACCCCATCTCTATTGTTCTCTCTTTCACTCTTTCTTTAATTTTTTACTTCTTTTGTCCTCCTCCCTTATAATCATCACATCCTTTATCACTTTTGTTCTTTCCCTCTCCACTATTTGAAATTATAAACTGTTTTACAAATTTGCTGCTTTTATTGTAGGCAATAACTGATCATATCATTTGTTTATTGTTATAATTAACAATGTAGATGTCATAGTAGAAAGTATTTGGTTTAATCCTGTATATTGTTTGCATTGGTTTTTTGTTATTATTTGTCTCCCCCTAAACAGTGAGGTACTGGAAACCTTCAGGGACACTATAAGTTAACAGAGTAGAAACTCTACTGCCTCAGATCCATACTGTTAGATGGGCAGACACACAAATAACATGAAAAGGCAAGGGAACAAATTGCCCCAAACAAACCAAGACATTCCAATAACAGATTCCATCAACACCACAGTGGAAGAAATGTCATAGAGGGGCTGGAGATTTAACTCATTTGGTAGAATGCTTGCCTCATATGCACAAGGCCCTGGATTCAATCCCCAGCACCACAAAAAATAACAGGAAGTGAAAGATCACTTCAATAAATAGGCAGAGATTTTGAAAAAACCCAAGCAGAAATCCTCAAAATGAAGGAAATAATAAACCAAATTAAAAATTCATTAGAAAGCATCATCAACAGACTAGACTACCTGGAAAACAGAACCTCAGGAAATGAAAACAAAATATATAATCTTGAAAGTGCAGCTGACCATAGAGAGAAGATATTAAGACACCATGAACAGAACCTCCACAAACTATGGGATAACATGAAAAGACCAAATCTAAGATTTATGAGGATAGATGAAGGCACAGAGATACAAACCAAAGGAATGCATGATATTTTCAATGAAAAGATTCCAAAACCTAAGAAAATTCCCCAAACCTAAAGAATGAAATGGAAAATCAAATACAAGAGGCTTACAGAATCCTAAATGTACCCACACCAAGTCATATAATATGAAACACAGAATAAGGCTAGAATTTTAAATGCTGGAATAGAAAAATATCAGATTATGATAGGGGGAAACCAATTCAGATTTCAGCTGATTTCTCAACCCAGGCTCTCAAAGCTAGGCAGTCCTGGAATAACATATACCAAACTCTGAAAGAAAATGGATACCAACTAAGAATCCTATATCCAGCAAAATTAAGCTTCATTTTGGAAGATAAGATAAAAACCTTCCATAATAAAAGTCAAAAGAATTTGCAATTAGAAAGCCTGCCTTACAGAACATTCTCAAAAACAAAATATTACATGAAGGTGAAATGAAATGGAAAAAAAAAAAAATGAAAACCAGCAAAGGGAGGAACTACACTAAATGAATAATCAATTAAAGGAGAAACTAATTCAAATTAAGAGGTAGAAATAAACCAAAATGACTGGGAATACAAATCATATCTCAATAGTAACCTTGAACATTAATGGTCTAAACTCATCAATTAAAAGACACAGACGGCAGATTAAATTAAAAAGCAAGACTCAACAATATGCTGTCTCTAAGAGACTCACTTCATAGACAAGGACATCAACAGACTGAAGGTGAAAGGATGGGGAAAAAACATCCCTCACATGGATTGCATAAATAAGCAGAGGTTTCTATCCTCATATAAGATAAAGTGGTCCTTAAGCCAAAGTTAATCAAAAGGAACAAAAAATAAGGACATTTCATATTGCTTAAGAGAATTATACATCATCAACAAGACATGAGAATTGTAAATATTTATGCCCCAAACAAGCATCTATGTATATCAAACAAACTCTTCTCAATTTAAAGAATTAAATAGACCACAATACAATAATACTAGGTAACTTTAACATGCCTCTCTCACTACTGGGTAGATCCTCCAAACAAAAACTAAATAAAGTAGCTATATAAGTAAAAGCAAATTGATAATTTAAACTTAACAGACATACATAGACTATTTCATCCATCGATGACCAAATATACTTTCTTCTTAGCAGCACAGGGTTCCTTCTCTAATATAGACCATGTTACATATGTTGGCATACAACTGTAATATTGCCTTAGTATATTTTTAGTATATAAATATATAGCTCCCTTTCCATTGATATTAATTTTTGTGTTCTTGCTTTTATAAATATATTTCATATATTTCTGATCCTACTCTTAGTTTTTCCTTCCTCCTTCATAATTTGAAAATAATTTGTTATTCTAGCTTCTTTCTGATACAAGTACTTTAAGTTATAAATGTTCATCTGAGTACTGTTTCATCTCAGAGATCCTGATATTTTAAGATTTTATTATCACTTAGTTCAAAGCACTTTCTATTTACTTTTCTTGTGCTTTTTTTTTCTTGACCTTTGAGATATTTATAAGTGTACCATTTAATTTTGAAATAATTGACATGTGGGGGTGGTGTTCTATATATCTTAAGGTGACTGATTTCCAATATAATAAATCATGCAGCAAAGACAGTCTGCATGATTTCAAATTTTAAAAAAAGTAACGAAAATTCTTTTTATATTGATTATATTGGTTACATACATGTCAAAACTGATCAAATTTCATCCTCCAAATGTGTGCATTTTGTTGAATTTTCAATTTTACCTTAATAAAGCTAAAGAGCAAGCAAAGATCCTCCTCAAAGGCTTCTGAGGGAACATGTCCCTGCTGCCGATCCTTTGATTTCAAAGTTCTGACCTCTAGACCATTGAGACAATAATTTGCTGCTGTTTTAGGTCACCCAGTCAGTGGTATTTTGCTGCAGCAGCCCTTGGAAACTAATACAAGGTGTACAGATATTTGCCGTGTTTAGATCTCCAAAAGTCATACATTTATCAAGAACTAGCCCATCTGTGCCTCATACTGAGCTCAGCACTGCAAAAGCTGGCTCAGGAGTCCTGATGCCTCTACTTTGCTGTGAAGGTTAAAGGCAGGCATACTGGTATCCCTTTTACCCGCTTGCCCAGCACATGAATGTCTTCTCTTTGTTTATCATTGCAAGGCTTTTCAGGAACATCTTCTGGTCTCTTGCTTGACAGCATTACCTGGGAACACCAACCAAATTGACATAATGGGTTTGAAAAGTCTGAATAAGCTGGGTCCTCAGAGGTCACACAGTGCTAAAGAGTGAACACATTCTGACTGCTAAGTCAGAGATGCTTGTCTTGCTAATGGCAACCGTGAGAAGGGAGCCAGGCTACCCAGGTTCCTTTTTCTGTTCCCCCACTTACTTGATGTAGAACCTGAAGCAAGTTGTGTAATCTCTTTCTGCCTCAGTTTTCTCATCTGCAACAAACCTCAAAGGTTTGTTGAAAAACTCAAATCGTTGATCCATACACATGGCCTAGATTCCCATAGAAAGTGCTCTGTAAATTATTTAAGTATTATTTTATATGTAATCATTCTCAAGATCTTAAAAATACATTTGTGTGTCAGAGCTACAATTAAAATAATTTTCTAGTACAGATATTTTGCTGGGACTAGAATTTTTTTTATATATCCTAATGCATTTTTCTATCAGAGAATCTCATGAGATGGTAGTAGGAACACAATACAACTCAAAAAATAAGGATTCTTATGAGATATTTTTGTAACATCTAGTAACCTAGCAGAGTCTGGAAAAAAAAAGGAGAAAGGAAAAAGAAAACAAATGAGTTTAGTGAGAAGTATGTGGATGGGTGTGTACATTGTCACATGTGTGTATTTGTTGTTTAGGGAGTTGGGTGTGAGGAGATAGACTATCACAGAGAGATGGATACATTCTATTGTTTCCCTCTGTATCTCTCTGCAACTTAACTGATTCTGTCTTTCTTCTGTACAACCAATAGATTGTGCCTACTTTTAAAAAACATTGTATTATTTACATAGAGTGGAAATGTACGGTCCAACACTTTTAAAAGAATATTTGAGTAATCAATTGCCAGGTCAAACAAGATATATAGCATTTCTTTCATTCTAGAAAGTTCTTGTGTTTCTTTTCAGTTAATTCACCTTGGAGGAACATGCCTAAACAAATAATTGCTATTATATAAGTGAAATCATAGATTCTATAATCTTCTGTGTCTGATTCTTGATATAATAATTTTAAAATCATTTTTCACATGAAAAAGTAGTTCATTCCTTTTAAATGCTGAGTAACATGCTATTGTATGAACATGCTACAAATTGATCATTCATTCTCCTATTCATGGTCATTTGGGTTGTTTCCTATTTTTATAGTTTCAAACCCAAATAAATAGAGTTGATTCAATGGTCTTCAACAAAATCAATACCACTATTTGAAATCTTGTTTGCAAGTCCAATGTGTATAAAATACGTAAAAGTAAATCTGTTCTAGATGAAAGGTTAGGACTTGGAGATGTAGACTCCTAGTTCAATGTTTTCCTGTTCCTTTCTCATCCCTAATCTGATATCCTTTAAAGCATCTCTCAGAATAATAGGGTTCCATGAGGATTAAAAGAAAAAAAATTACTTGTTTCATCATTAAACACATCCATTATGTCTTTTTAGGATCACAAATTTAATAACAAATTATGATGCTCACTAATTCAAAAGCTCAACTCTTTAAGCAGTTATTGCCTGAAAGAAGTGATCCCTATTTATAGACAAGGACACTGGAAGGGCAGAAGGCCTCATCTCAGGGAGCACAGCTAAGTTACCTGAGATCACTGCCTGGGGTATATGAGGGTAGAGACTCAAAGCCAAGCTTTCTGGACTGAAGTCCAGTTTTCTCCTCTCTGTTACATGAAAACTGACACCTGCTCATATTATAGATTTATATATCCAAATTGTTCCCAGTATGCTTGGAAATGTGTGGATTTTTGTCTGTCTTTGTTATTGCTCTTTGACTTTTATTCAATAATTATTCAAAGAGCGTTTATTCAGTGCCTATCACGTACATAATGCTTTCTGGAGCTGTCAAGGCATCTGCGAATATAAACTGGACTATTGGAGTTTCCTGAATGTGTTAGTTCCGGGAATGTAATCATACTTATGAAAAACACTCCAATTATAGCATCACATTCCAATTCATCTTGGGGTGTTGGGGATTCTCATTTTTCCATTCAGTGATAGAAACAATGAATGATGTTCACTGTCCCCAGCCTACCCTCCCTGTCATCTGATCCTAAAACATAATGCCCTATACCATAGCTCAGAGGATTTCCTATAAAAGTAGCTCTGCCCTTTTCATTTAAAACTATTTAAAAGTATAAAAATATTCAAAACTGTATTTCTATTAAAAAAAAATCTACCTATCCTTTCAGAATCGTGTATGAGAGTAACTGTCCCAAACAGTGAGGACTTCTGTGTAGACGTCGTGATCAGGTGTCTAAAGGCTCAGGTTGAATCTCAGAATTTTTTTGTCTCAGCTCATAATGAGAGCTGGCACTGAGTTACCATCTTTGGTTCATCGCAGAAATAATTATTTGTGACATTTTCAAATACCCCAATTTTGTGGAATGAACAGATATCAAAGGCTCTCCCAAGATCATCACCCTGTGCAAAGATACTGGGCTCCCAGCTGGTGGTCCATGACGTCCAAACAACTCCAGGTGTTCATGAGCACATGCCCCAAGGTCAGTGTTCAGGATAGATAAAGATCAGTTAGGAGATTTCGCCTGCCTTTGCCAGGAGAGGCTCTGGAAGTGGCACTCAGCAGAGGAAGATTTGAAAATAAGTTTGTTTAAAAGTTCGATGCCTTTAAAAAGAACAAGAAAAAGACTAATATATGAGAAGAAGAGAATGCAAAAAATCCCCTGGGTTACCCATGGCTATAGAACCAGTACTGCAAATGAGCCCTGAAATCTAAATTGGTTTAGAAATAGAAGAAACGGCAGTATTCAGTGCCATTTTACAATAAGTGCCACTGCTTAGTGCTCTAGTTTGGCTTTTTATGTATTTATGTGAGTACATTGGGTGTCCATCTGGATCTTTTAATCTACCCAGTTATATGCTTGGGCGTGTTCTCTGCTTAATATCTTTCCTCCCAGGCCTCAGGAAATGCATGAACAAATATTGACTTGGGGGAAAAAGAATTTTTGCTGATTAGAGAACAAAGCAAGAATGCTAAACCCAGCAGGGGATTTCTATTTGCCTGCCACAGAAGGGAAGGGCTGAGGCACACTTTTGGAGCATATGGGCCCTACTTTGTCCTAGAAGTTTGGCCGGCCAAACTCCCATAAAGGAATCACAAAGCCCTAGAAGGCCAATGACTATCACTAAATTCTGAAGGTTTGCAATCCCATAAGAAGCAACATCTCCCATCTTTAGAGGAGGGTGCCACATTTTTACATTATTCTGTGCATGCTTCTGGAATGCAACCAAAACTAAATGTTACCACTTAAGAGAATTGCAGGAAAAGTGTTAAGCAGAAAGAACCCAAACAGCATCTATTATCAATTTTTATCTCCCTGTTTCTAACTCAACTTTTAGTCTCAATTTTTAGCTTATCCAGGAAACTTCTAGAAAAGAGTAACACAGAAGAAGGAGTAGCTGGAACCAGTTGAGAAGGTGGACTCAGGAGCTTACCACCTGCCTTTGTCTCAGCTCTTCTGGAAACTTGCTATAAAACCACTAGCATTGGGAGGCTCACTGAATCCTGTGATCCCTTAATTTCTTTGCTGTAAAATGGGCAGGAAAACATTTACTGTATATTTTTGTCAGTATCAACTAGATAACTTATGCAAAATGCATAATAAACACACCATGAATGTTAGATACATTTGCTCTTTTATGGAATGAAGGCATTTATACTAGCAATTATTGTGGACTTCTCAGTGTCTCTTTTCTATTAAGAAAAAAGAAAGAAAAGGTGAGGGGGAGTGAATAGCAGATTCTGTTTCTTTCCAAGAGTGGAATCTATCTGTAAGTGATGCATTTACTTTGAACAGTCATTCAAAATGCATCCTCTTCATACAGTGAAGTAAATTTAAAGGAATGCTTATTTCATGCCAAGAATCTGTTTTTGCTTTTTGTGGGACTGATATCATCCATGATTTTTTTTTCCTTTTAATGTATTGTATCTATGAACAACTTTTACTACCTGCTATGAAGGTAGGGATCCCATCTGTCTTATTCATCTCTTTGCCCTCAAAATGAGAACAACACTGAGGAGCTTCTCCATAAATATTTTTGATTGAATAAATAAATTTATATTTCTTCTATGCTCTTCCCACATAAAAAGTCCCATCATTCATCCTTGCACACATTCCCTACACACAATGCACACCCACATTTGGCTCTCTTTCTACCCTGTCTCCTCAAATGCAGCTTTTATTTATTCCTCAAAACTTGAAACAGCTCTTCCAAAATGACTTTCCTCATTTTCCCAACTAAGTGTGCCTTGTCCTTGAACTCACATATGCTTTTTCCTTGCCTCTCTTTTATACTTAAGATTTCCTGTCTTCATTGCAATTTATGTATGGAAATGGCTCATATTTTATAATAGACCTATGAGGTCAGGTCCTGATTTTATCTTATACCCAACATATATTCATTAAAAAACTAACAAAAAGTTTTTAAATAAGGCAGGCAAGGTGGTGCCTTCCTGTAATACCAGCAAATCAGGAAGATGAGGCAGGAGGATCATGGGTTTAACACCAGACTCAGCAGTATAGTGAGACACTCAGCAACTTGCAAGACCCTGTCTCAAAATAAAAAATGAAAAGGGCTGAGGATGTAGCTCATTGGTAAAGCACCCCTGAGTTCAATCCCCAGTATAAAAAAAAAAAAAAAAGTTTTAAATAAATGTGAATGGTTTTATATGCATACACATTTTTATATATCCATTTTGGACCACTTCAGGCTACAATCTGAACTAGCAGGTTTATAGTTTTGTTATTACAATTGGATTTGTTTTCCAACCCCAAGTTTCTTAATTTGGCCAGCAGCAAGACTTACTCTATTTGAACTCACTCTGAGAAGTAGCTTGGTAACCTGCTGACTCGAACATTTACTTTTTCCAAGCATTGTTAATTCTTGGCTTTTATTAAACTTAGCAGAAGTTTAAGATTGGTCTGTAAAATGTTTTTCAAAATACATTTCCTGAGGTGGGTAAGCAGTTTTACTCTTTACTAGTCATTTTGCTGTCTTTCCAATTGTTAACCCACTCCTGACCCTGTTGTGAATTTATCTTGCATTGTGACAATAGGTAGCTTTCCTTAAGAGATTTTTGCTAGCATATTCTTCAGAATGTGTCCCATCAACAAACAACACAAATGCCGAATGGTGAAGTCAGAGACTCCTTGAGTTCTCCCCTGGATGGTAGGGCCATATTTGATCAGCAGTACATGTTGGGTCTGGAATGTCCCATCAGGTGGCAGGCCTCTCTGCTCCTTCCCAGCATGACATGCTTATTAGCAGCACTGCTGAGGATGCTGGCAATGGTTTCTCCTTAAGGCATTAAATTTGATCAAGTCACTTCTAATTCTTGTTGGTAGCAGGCAAGGTTTAAATTATAAATAAATTGATTAATGCAATCTGATTAGTTTAGCAGTTACTGATTATAGCAATGCATTTTTTTAAGTAATTTTGAGGAACGCAGTGAGATTTGATGGAAAAAATTTATAATAGGATTTTAAAAACATAGATCAAATCCTGATTCTATCACTAACTGGTTGACTATTTCACTTAAGTCATTCTTTTCTTTGACCTTAATGGACTGTATCTATGAATAACTTTTACTACCTGCTATGAAGGTAGGGATCCCATCTGTCTTATTCATCTCTTTGACCTTATTATTCCCATCTGTAAAATGTAGACAGAAAAACTAACTCTGACTTACAGGGCATGTTATTGAATGGAAGGCACACTAGAGGTGGCACCCCCTTCAAGTATCATGAAGAGATAGCAATATCATTATTATGTTACTGATAAAGAAACTTCAACTTGGAGATGTTCCATTGCATGCCCAATAGCAGCTACCATGAGTGAAGAGAGAATTTGAACTCAGATCTATTAAATCCCAAACCTTACTTTTTTTTTCAGGAATTTCAGTCATATTTCTATCTTCCATAATATAAGGTGGTTAATCTTCAGTATGCAAGAGTTTCTGCCTCCTTTCCTCTCTAGCCTCACTGGAGCTAATGAGAGTAATAACAGCAAGTACAGGCTGAATATCCCTTATCTGAAATGCTTGGGACCAGAAGTGCTTTGAATTTTTCAAAATTTTAGAATATTTGCATATATATGAGATATCTTAGGGATGGAATCCAAGCCTAAACACAAAATTCATTTATGTTTCATATATATCTTATACACATAGCCTGAAGGTAATTTTATACATTTTAAAAAATAATTCTGTGCATGAAACAAAGTTTCTTGGTGTGGAATTTTCCACTTGTGTTTAATGTCAATGCCCAAAAAGTTGCAGATTTTGGAGCATTTCTCATTTCAGATTTTTAAATTAGGAATGCTCAACTTGTACTTATATAGTGCTTATCATCTATTGAGCATTGTTTTAGGTCTATTTACTTGTGTTTTACTCATTTTTTGCCCCAAGGATGCACCAAGGATGTTTCCATTATTATTTCCATTTTGAAGATGTGGCAATAAAGAAACTTAAATAGTGAGTAGCTTGTCCAAGTTCACATAGTTAATAGAGGCAGAATCAGGGTTTTCACCCAAGCAACATAAATTCAGAATTCTACTTGGAACAACAAACTTAGCAATCACTGCAAGGATTAAAAGTGCTAATATTTCTTTTGTGGTTTGAATTACACTTGAAACATTTTAGACCTTAAATATTAGCTATTACTATTGTAGGCAGAATTCTACTTTTAAAATTCGGTTAAACTGATAGAACTGACAAGAGAAATTGAGTGTTAGATCATTTGTGTTTACTTCTTTTCACACACTAATCAGCATATTCTTTTCTGACTTTTCCACCTCAATCTTCAAAATTCTGAGTCAAGTCTCCAAGCCTTACCCCTAGATTTCCTACTCCATCAACTTACAACCAAGCTGCATTTCTTTCCCCTGAGTCTAAAACTTTTCAAGAAAACTATTAAGACTGGCAAGCTATTTTCTCCCTTATTGACTGTATTTATCTTCATGTCATGAATTCTCATCTCCAAAACAAGTTTTCTTCATTCTCCATAGCCCATCACACAGTCTTCAAAATACCACACACTACTAAGTATTCCTTCATAACTGATCCCTCTCTTGGCCACGTGATGATCACTCCCCTCTCTCCTTGCCTTGTTAATGAAACTCATCACATGCTCTCAGAAATGGAGCACATTTATGTTGGGCTTACACTCCCAAGACTTCTGCTGAAGATCTGGCAGAACTATTGGCTGTCTACAGATTTTGGACTGAGTATCAGACTCCCCCTCTTTAAAATGGGATGTGATTCTTGATAGAAGATTATTTAGAATAAAACGAGACAAAGTTTATGAAATTGATGTATTAAAGTGAAATACTTTGCAAATTTAGGCACATTAGCATTAACTCATACACACAACACTAACAGATACGTCCATGGTTGAACTTATAAACTATAGCTTTTGATGTAAGCTAAAAATTCAGACTGCATAAACATGACAATGCTACCATTATGATCACCACCTCTCCTCTCTTGTGCTCCATATAGACAAAAACAGAGTATAAATTCAGATCCAGGAATTAATTTCTCCAAGCCTCATTTTCTGACCCTTGGCAATAATAACTTCAAGAGTAGTCACAAGAGCTAAGTAAGATGTTTATGGCTAGCTGCCAAGTCTATAATTTAGTTAAGAGCTCACTAAATTAGCAATTGTCATCATCATCATCATTTAAAAATTTAAAAATGTTCCCCCTAGAGTAGATCTAAAATTCCATTATATTAGCAAATCTGTCACTATGGCTCACTCTCATCTTCAGGCTACTCCAGCATTTATTTTGTTCTTTTCATTTGGATATCTTAGCCTATAGAGAAACTAGGAGAAACAAAATCTGTATTGTCCAACAATAAGATCTATAAAATACTTCAAAATTCTATGGATGAGAAGCAGCATTTTAATAGATTCTCTCTAGCTTATCGGATTATTCAAGACTTAGTCTTTTCCAATCTTTTTTTTTTTTTTTAAATATTTATTTATTTGCTTTAGCTGTACACAATGGGTTTATTTGTACGTGGTGCTGAGGATCGGACCCGGGCCGCGCACGTGCCAGGCGAGCGCTCTACTGCTGAGCCACAACCCCAGCCCCCCAAACTTTCCCAATCTTGAAGTCAACTTTGGTTCAGTAGCAATTCACCACAAAATAGATAACAGATATAATGGAGAACACAAGAAAATAAAGACACTAGAACAATGTTGAAGAGACTTGAGAACTATCTGGTGCTACAATGTAAAGGAAAATTTGGATGACCCCAGCTTCATGGAATTTATCACACAGAATTTTCATCTCCATCCATATGGTCATCCATTCACTTGATTGTTCCTTCTTTATTATGCATTTAGTCAACTCTTCGTCTGTAGTGTGGTCCCTAGGGAAAATCAAAGGTATTTAGGCAGAGTTCTTGCTCTCTAAGAGTCTGTGGACATAATGGAGTTATATGAACTGATCATGATGTCATCAGACCGAATGAGTAACATTTGTATATTTATGGAATGAGAAAATACCTTAAGACGATTCAATCCCATCAAAACTTTTAATAGATTTATTTGCAACATAATTAATTCATTTATGCATTTCTTTATTCAATGATGAACAAATATATATTGGACACATACTGTATGTTGGCATTGGGGTGCTGGTCTTTGGAGATAGAAGCAGGCATTCTGATAGGAAATGAACTTATGCAAAGTTCCAACTGAGATCTGAAGACGAGTAAGTAAAAGGGAGATAAGGTCATTCAAGAAAGAGAGAATGAAATGTTCGAACCTGTAAGGAAATAGGGAGTGTGATGAGTGAAATGGGACTGTGTTATGGCATGAGACCCTATGATGTAGGGTCTTGTTTGCCATGTTAAGGAGCTTTATTTTTACCTTAAGAACAATAGAACACATAAAGGGACACAAAACAATGGGGAATTGATTAGATTTGAATTTTCTTAAAACATGTTGACTGCAGCATAAAAAATGAATTGAAGTAGGGCCAAATTAAGATCTAGGGGACAATTTGAAGATATTGCACTATTTCAGACAAGGGATGGTGACAATTTGGACTAGTGAGGTAGTAATGGGTGTGGAAACCAGTGAGTGGGGTAAGAGAGATCTGAAAGATAAAGTCAATAGGGTTTATAATGGATTAGGTGTGGGGGACCAGAACAGAGATAAGTGGTAATCAATTTTTAGCAGTTAATTCAACTGAGACAGAATGGAGAAAAATGTGGGCAGAGAATTTTTTTCCAGTGTTCTTAGCCACTTCTTTCTACTCCTTGTTCCTTCTCAGTGGCTCTTTTCCCTATTTAGTTTAGTTTTGAGCTCCTGGAATTCTCAGACTTACTCAGACATATACTTTTTTATACTCACTAGGAGAATACTGTGATAAGAATTAATGTTTTGCTCCTCCTGATATTATTCATAGAGGAATGGGTCTGTTATGGCCACATATTTAAGTTTTCAAAGATTCCCAATCAGTGGTTTTACTCCAGAAGTGACTTTGAACCACAGGGATATTTGAAATGTCTGGATACAGTTTTGAGCATCCTAGCTGCAGGGGAGAGGTGGCTACTGGCATATACCAGGTGGAGGAAAGGGAGGCTGGTAAGCATTCTATTTCACACAGGATCGCTCCCAATGTAGGATTATCTGGCCAACATGCCAATAGTAGCAAAGTTAACAAATTTTCTCCTGGCTGTCAATTCTTCATAAGTCCAGCAAAATATAAAAATACTGCAGGAGCTACCTCTAATGTCTTCTGAATCCTTGTTGTATTTTTAAAAACAACCTTCAAAAGAAAAATCCAGAACTAGGAATATAGCATACCACGATGCTACTCTTGTCTTCTCAAAACTAATTAAAATGGGTGAAGGGTGGTGGGAGAAAGAGTCAGTAATTATGGAATTTCTGAATTAGAAGCAAGAGCAAAGCCAGACAGAGAAAAGTATAATTTAGTGCTTAATCAATCAGCTGATTAGATTTTCCATCAGATTAAGTTTGAGACCCAAACAGATTACAGGGGTGATCTTGGGCACAGCCTTGAGCAGCGATCAGTCATATATGAGGCTGGGGCAGTGGGGATGTCAAATATTTAAAAGCTTCAGTAATTAATTTAATGAATTATAACAATAGGAGAAAGATATAAAACTCCTTAACACAAAGGAAATCCAAGGAAAACTGGCAGATAATTCCCGTTCCATCCTGTTGTGCTTGTAGATTGCAGCACATATGGTCCTGCACTAGGGGCTGCAGAACAGTGAAAGATTCTAACACCATATGTGTGGAGATCCTGCACCTTGCAGAGAGTGAAGGGGCAGGGAAAGCTTGTCCTTGAAATCTGGACCTTTATAGCCATTTTCTTCCTGGCTCGACATCAGATTTTGTCTGCTCCATATGGTATTTTTAACTTATTGTATTTCATCTTTAATGTAATCTTCTTGGAGATTTTAATTGCTTATTTCCAATACTAATTTCCACCCCTGTGAATACAGAGGAAGGAGATTTGCTTTCCTTTCACTAATACAAAAAGAAAACAATTATGAAAACTACTCAGCATGAATAGTATTTAGTTTTCCAATGAAAGGTCTGCATTGTGTCAAATGTATGCACCTGTATGCATATGCATATCTTTCAAACTCTGTATTCAGATTTCTGGGTGTTTGCTGGAAGTAAATGTACTGTTTAAAGTTAGGCTACTATTGTTTTCTAATAGTTTGAAACCTACAGATTTGGAAGGAACAGTGTTTGATAATTTCCTTCCATGTTAAGTGAAATAGTCAAGGGTAGTAAAAGATTAAAAAGTTCAGTTAGCGGAATTTTAAGGGGAAGCAATTTGGAGATATTTTTAGAGATTTTTCTGTAAAACCTCCCTAGGGTAAAACTAAAAAGGATAAGAGAATTAAAGTGGCCGTTCACTGGAAGAACTTCACCAATGCTTGCAACTCTCTATTTGCCCTTCCCTTGGGCAGTATCAGCCAAGCTAGCAAAGCATCACACAGTGGTAACCATTGATGCCCTGTCAATTCAGTCTTGAGTTGGGTCTCTTGATGGTTTCTTCTCCCGTTCCCTTAACTTGATATACCAAACCTTCAGCACTTGCCTCAAATCGTGCAGACTCCTAACCCACTTGCATTCTTGTGATGATTATCTCAGTTCTCACTTCTCTTGAAGAAACTGGCTATCACCACAAAGTTTTTTAGTTTGGGGTTTCACAAACTACACATGCATTTTTTTTTTTTTAATCAGTTTCTCTGCTTTCCTGCCTCTATAAATAGCTAATTAGGGCTAGGCGTTGAACTGATTTGTTCCCATTTCCTCTGGAATCACCTGTACCCCATCCATGATCTCATCCTACAACTTCTACTTAATTTCATTCTTTTTCTATAGCCTAGAAATGTGCTCAGGTCTCTCCCATACTAGAATTTTAAGTCTTCCCTTGCACTTTGAGTTTTTTCAACTTCCTTTTTCTTGGTCAGGGTTTTTATGAGAGGTTTATCATAGTTGCCATTCCCTGTCTTCTCACTCACTTTTCAGCCCATAGTAATCTGGTTTTCTTCTCTTCTTTGTACTCCAGCTCCTCTTGCTAAGGTTGACAATAACCTTGTTGTTGCTGAATATGATGGACCTGTGTAGGTGGTTATCCTTCTTAAACGCTTTGCTGCTTCAGAATTGTTGATTCCTTATTCCCCCTGTTCCTTCTTTTGCCTTCCATAAGTGACTTGTTCCTGGTTTTATTCTACCTCTCTGCCTATTCTTTCCCAGTCCTTTTTGTGAGATCTTCCTCCTCTGTCCTGGACTCACTGATCTTTTCCACCTCATGCTCTTTGGTCAGTTTCTTTAAAGTTATTGAAAAATACTACTATCCCTATGTTGTAGAATCTCACATTTTGGTCTCAAGTTCACAAATTTTCTTTGAACTTAAGGCCCACAGAATATTTTGCATATCTTCATGGAAAGTCCCACTGGCTCTTCAAACTCACTGTATTCTAATCTGAATCGCCACATACACTAATATCCACCAACTTCTTTAACAAATAGCTCCTCTCCCTGTCTTCTTATCCCAAGTAATAGATCCAAATTCCTGTTGAACATCCAAACTAAGCACCTAGGAGACAAGATTCTCCTCTACCTCTCTACACATCTGACCATTCGATTCTGCTTAATTTACCTTGCAAATATTCAATGGATAGAACCCATTCTTTATCACTACAATTATTATCATAGTTCACACCTTAATCTGGCCTTAAAGAAAAATAAACAAAAAAGACTGATATTCCTAGAAGCAGGGGAAATTCTGCCTGAAGACTGCCTTTGGATTCAAACCACACTCTTCACTGAATCTCCAGCCTGCTGACCTGAATATTTAGCCTTCATGGTTCTGTTTCTCTGGAGAACCCTGACTAATACAGGCTTCATATTTCTCAGGCAGTCTAGACACCAGAAGGTGGGGCTAGAAGGTCCATCCTTCAGTTTCCTCAATATTTTTGAAAATCTCATTACCATTTTTTTTTTTTAAGAATCTGCTGAAATGCTTTCTAGGCTGTAAGTTTCATCATAAGATTGCTTTGACTATCACATTTAAATCAATATCCCCCAGATAGAAAGTAATTGGAAAAATGTTCTTCCATTATTCTATGGACAATTTTTCCTTCTCATTTTTTTTCTAGGTTTAGCATCTTCCTTCACTATTGAGAAAGGTAAGTAGGTAAAGTTTTCTGCATACCTGGGATAAGTATGTTTGGTAACTTCTCTGCTTTCATTATAAACCATGCAAATGATAAAGTATTTAATGTACATTTTCCTTTGCATGGATATCTCTTCACACCATCATTTAAGTTTCTCCTCACATTTAACTTTCTCAGAAAAACTTCCTCTGAATCTTAGTAACTAAAGTTTTAGTCTTTTCATCTCATTGGACAAATTCATTTTCATCACAGAATGTATCAAGTGAGAATTAAACTAGTTTATTTATTTACATCTGTATTTTTTCTTCTATTAGGTTGAAAGCTTCATGGGGCCCTTTTCCTTTGGTAAGCATCAAAACCCATTTTGAATGAATGCACCAAAGATTATGTATTCATAACGTAGTAATGCTGATGGGGAATAATTAAAAAAAACATCATTCTTACTGTTGAATATCTTTCAAGCTACTTGGGGTGCTGAGATTAACACTGGTGAAATTCTCAAGGAATAGGATGAAGCAATAAAGGTGATGAGTCATGTGATGTTAACAAGGTTTGGAGTCTTCAGTGGATAGTAAGATGTATGAGGCCAGAGACTTCAGGGAAGAAGCAGGACCTATACTGGTCTGTTTGAATGGGTGAAATTAGATGAGCATAGGAAAGAATAAAGATGGGGAAACCAAACAACCAAACAACCAGAAGAACAAATTAGCATGATACTGAAAAGGTAACAATTCTGATTACAGAGATTAAATGTAATCAGAAAGTGGCAAGAGGTGACAAAAAAGCTAGATGGTAAGCTTGACTTGGTAGCGTAGTGGGAGTCATCGAATGTTTCTGCAAAGAGGAACCTAAAAGGATGAAAGGGTAGTTAATATAAAAATTAGCCTGACTGATAGTGCTAGGCAGCATGGATTGAATGGTACAAAATCTGGAGTAAGGAAAGTGCAGTTCATCTCCAGAAGGCTGTTGGTGCATTAGTTCATGTTTACTTCCCTCTTCTTGGCCCAAGGCAGCTGGGACCCTCCCCAAACAACTTCTGAGGCATGAGCTCAGAAGTCTGGTAAAGTATTACTTGTGTCTGCTACAGTTACAGGAGCCTCCTATGGACCCCAAGCTGAACTGGAGTTCAATCTCAGATCTCTCACCATTCACTAGTATTGCTCTAGGTGTTAGGAATCACTTAGCATCCCATTGCCAAAAATGCACAGTGAAGGTTACTTGAGTTTAATACAGTGTCTCATGCTAAGATTGCAGAATTCTAGTACACTAATCTCAGGCTAAAGTCAGGCTTCTTGCCAGAATAACTGTGACCATAGGGCCCAATTTTTGTTACCTGATGTTACCTCTATCCCATGGTTTCTTGGGTCTAGTAGCATATATTTATTCATAAGTGGCTAAATATGTTTAATATTATTATAACCAGACTACTCAACTTTGAATTGGAAAGAAATTATTGAGTTATTTTGAAATGGCTAGAATATAATTAGTCTAGGTAAAACTAAACTATCAAAAAATATAAGAACCATTTGAATACAGAACTACTGTTACTAATGTAATTAAGATGTGACCCAAAGAAACTAACTAGAAATCTTTGCTCTTATGTTAATGCTGGCTTGCTGACTTAAAACAGCTTGATCTATTATTCAATTGCTCATATTTGAACTAGATTGATTTGGTTGAATTCCATTTGAACAGTCAAGAACAAATTTAATCCAGTTAAGACTTCCTTGGGATATAAAATTATACTCCTGTAGACATCTTTGAATCTTCAGTATCGAATAGAGTGTCTAACATAGGGTAGGCACTTAACACAAGTAGGTAAAACCATGGATAATTAAAGTGGAATAAGTAGAACATTTTCTGCTAAATTGATTACGTACCCCAAGACAAGGGTTAATGACAAGGATTCCAATACCATAGCCACTAGTCACATTTTTCTATTAATCAGTTGCAATGTAGGTTGTCTGAATTAAGTTGTATTGGAAATGTAAAATACACATTAGATTGCAAAGATTTAGTTTAAAAAAACATGTAAAATATATCATTGATTTTGTATATTTTATTACATATAGATGTGATATTTTAATATATTAGATTAAATCAAATGTGTTATTAAGATTGATTTTATCTGTTTACTTCTTTTTAATAAAATGTTAGAAAATTTTTAATTACAACTGTGCCGGGCAGTTACAGAATAAGTCCAGACATGCTATGTCCTGCCATGGCTCACCCATTAGCAATGTCCATCACCATCCATTCAAAACCTGTTCTCACAATAGTCCCAGAACACTTTTACATAAATATTAGGACCTTATACTTGAGTATTAACAATTTTTGGTATTCAAGGACTCTCTTACTTGTTTCTCTAAAACAAAACAAATCAAAACAAAAACCATTACTCCATCATCATATTCTATTTTTTTTTCCTTTAAAACGTTTTCCAGGTCTAGGGATATAGCTCAGTTGGTACAGTGCTTGTTTCAAATGCACAAGGCCCTGGGTTCAATCCCCATCAGCACAGAAAAAAAAAAAAAATCCAAATATGCTCTTTTCTCTCTCTCTTTTTCTCTTCCACTGAATTTGCACACTCTTTGCCTCACCAAAATACCTACTTCTAATAGTTATTTATCTTATATTTCTCTCTTATGAATATGTTTATTAAAATATAAAAATATACACATATTAAAATAAAAATTCCAGGCAGTTTATGAACTTCATGATACTCTGTCTTGCCTGGACCACTTTTATTTTACATTTTTTCCCCATATTTCATTTAACCAATGTGGTGAGTACCAAGTGCCAGGCACTACTTTAAGCACTTCTAATATCAACTCCTTTGGTCCTCACTGCTACTTATGAGGATCATTTTACTATTGTGTCTCATTCATAGATGGGAAAATGGCAGAGAAGGGTTGTCACCTGTCCAAGATCATGCAGCTCCAGTAGTGTGTGGCAGAGAAAGATTTGGCCTAGGCACTCTGGCCCCAGGGTCTATGCTTCTCAGGACTTACTTAGCTTCCTGTGAAGGAATGTCCTTCCTCCCTGAATGGCTTCATTATTCCAGGGCTGACTGTATCCCAGGCAGGAATGAACAACACATCTCAAGCTTTTCCTTAAGTTTCATCTTCTTCACTTTTTTTTCCTTTCTTTTTTATTTATAATAGTAGTATGTATTACAATTCATAATGCACATATATAGCATCTTTTTACATACAACTGTTTGTATACAAAGTATATAAGTACCATTCAGCTCTTCAATCATACATTTAGGATAATGATATCCATCTCATTCAACCACCATTTTTTTTTTCCTCCCCCCTCCTCCCTCCCCCTTGCTTCTTCACTTTTAAGATTTATCTGTCCTCTGCCTCATTGTGCCAGGGTCTTTCCTTCTGACTTCCAAGATAATAGTGATCAAATCCAGATTAATGCAAGATATGGTGCTAATATTATAATTCCTTAGTTCCTAAAGGGTGTTCAGTTTGCAAAGTATTCAAAGGGACAATGATTTACCAATGTGTTGATGGGAGAAAATGTGTTCATTTTGATCTTGTTTATTTCAAAGAAGTATCTCTGGTGGTGAGATTTCAGGGATTGTACCTAATCAAGGTGTGGGAGGACCTTGACATCACTGGGAATGGGGCTCAGTCCTCTCATTTTCATTGTAGTCCCATATTCTTTCATTCATGCGTGCATATCCTGTTTTGCTCACAAAGGGATTTGAGGCATTCTCAAAAATAAATACAATCTAACAGGATTAAATAAATAGATAAGAAAATTGTGGCAGCTAGTCATGTTCTCTTTGGCAAGAATCCAAATCTCTGTTTCAGTTGCTTAGCACCACTATGAGGGCCACCCTGAGGGACAGAGACACAGACACACTTGAAGCCCACATTGGCTTTTCTTTTCCATTTAGAGCTTTGCTCTAGTCACCATGGTGAGCAGAACCGAAGCTAGGGTGTATACCTAGTAATCCTGACTCTTTCGATCAGTCTAGAGACCCGCATTACCAATTGATGTGAGCTTCCTTTCCTAAGGACCCTGTTCAGATTCCTACTTGGCCTTCCAAAGCAGGACACTTCCCAAGAAAAGACACTTCTGGTTTTTTATTGGCCATACCAGTTTCTTGGAGAACAAGACAGAAGAAGAGAAAATGAGGAAATTAAAGCAATATGGGAGAAATGTCAACAATTTTGTTTGGTTTATAATTTGATTAGTACTCTCACTAAAATCTCTGCTTCCCTCTGCCAATATGATAACTGTTAATCAGCTTTGTGTCACTTTGAGCAAACTACCCAACAAAAACAACTTAGAGGAGGAAAAGTTCATTTTGACTCATAGTTCCAAATTTCAGTTCATGGTGGGAGGATTCCTTTACTCTGGGCCCAAACAACTGAGGTAGCACAAGATGGTGGAGGAGCATGGCAAGGACAGCTGCTCACGACAAGGTGACAGGGAAGTCTGTGGGGGAAGCAGGCCTCAGGGAAGATAAACCCTTCCAGAGTATAATCCCATTGACCTACCTCCTCCCCAAATACCCCATCTTCCTATAGTTACCACCCAGTCAGCCTATTCAAACAAAGATAGGCTGATTAGGTTATAACTCTCACAATCTAATCATTTTATCTCTGAACATTTCTGCACTAACAATGGAGATTTTGGGGACACCTCATATCTAAACCATAACAATAGCCTAATTTACTTAATCAAGGAATTCCATTTTGACCTTAACCTATAGATGAATGCTTATAATATTCTGGCTAAAATGGTGCCAAAGTGATATGCATTCAGTGGTACTTTGAATTTTGATTATTTCCCTGATCTAAGTTGCAATATGTGATAACTCTCTTGTAAGGTGGAGCAATGGAAATGTGCTGTAGTTCCCAGTTGTCCACTCAATCATAAGGGTAAACAACCAATATTCTATAATGTACTATGGACATGACAGGGTATAATGTTCAATGGGTTAGGCATATTAAATGCATTTTTAACTTTGTCATATTTTCAACTTACTCAGGGATCCTAGAACAGTATTTGAGAGCTTGCCTTCCTTGGGAAGGAGTAAGACACAGCAGGGAACATCTGTATTAGTGAGGGAGGAGATCACCCAGGATAACAGGAACAATGGGAGGAATGTGAAATAAAGTTCAATGGAAAATGAGCAAACAGAAAAGTGGAAATGATCTACAAATTTGGTTCTGGGCTTCCTGATAGCCAGGGGAAAGAGAGAAACACAATCCTTTATATGAGACAAGGTATCCATATTATAAAGTCAACACAGTTTCTCAGAGAAATACTTTTCCTAGAAGTGAGACTATTAAAAAGATTGTGTCTGAAGATCTCATTAAGGGACCCAGTGTAATATGAATTAAAATCACATGCCTTTAGTAAATTTCCTTGAACTTACCAAATCCCTTGCCATGATGCAAATTAGTAAAAACAAATCTAGAAAGGCTATTTTCTTCAGGCAAGGTGCTAATATATCAATTATATTTCCATAACTGATAAATCACTGAAGCCACTAATAAATGATATTTAGGTTTTATTTTTTTAAATTTTTAAATCATTTCTATCAGAAAAAGTTAATCAATGTTGATAATTTTGGGGTTTCTTCCCAGCCCTTTTTTGAAACTCTTGGAGTTTCCCCTACCAAGTGTCGACAGAACATTAACCAATCTGCTTGCAGTTGATTAGACTAAGGGAAAGCTCCTGAATCAAGGGAAGGTCCTTGCTAGGCTGAGCTGACCTCATCGAGGTTCTCTCTACTGAGAAATTAAACCAAGAAACACAAATCCTGCAATAGATTTACTCTAGAGAAAGAAGCAACAAGAGCCAGAATGGGTGCCATAGCCAGCCAAATCACGAACACCCTGAAGTTGTGGAAAAGCAGAACACTTAGCCCTTGAGGAGCAAGACAATTTCTACCCACCCTTGTTGCATTGCCCACCTGTGTCTCTTGTCAAAGGGCAGCAGAAAGACATGACCCCCTTTTCCTAGGCCCTCCACATTCTCATTTCCCCCAGCTTCCATACTTTCAGACATGCCTTGGACATTATTCCTAAGAAAATGGCAGGGGACTCTAGAAGTCATTACCCTGAGAAGGGCAAGAATAAAGAGGTAGGTCCAATAGTCAATACATAACTGGTTGACTGAGGGATCATACTGGTGAGGACATGAGATGAAATCTGATGTTTACACTGTTAAATGTATTCATTTATGAAAAGACGAATGGGGTACTTTGAAATGACATCTTTAAGAGGATCTCATGCACTGTGGGAGACAATGCCTCAAATTCCTGAAAGGAAAAATTGACACTCTCCAGGAAACAGGATGTCAAGCATTAGCCTGAGCTCTTGCAGATTAAGTTGGCAGTTTGCTGCAGCAGGAGACCTGGGAAAATCAATATTGCAACAATTACCTCTATAGCATGAATGCACTGGCCAGCATAAGTACCTTTGAGATTCCATTTCATGCTACAGACCAGCAGCTCCATTTCCTAATGGATGAGCATTTCAGCTCCCACTGCTTAGATCTCAAAAACACTAGTATCCTTTCAAGAGAAGCTTTCAAAGCACTTTTTGATATCCTGCTAGATAGCTATGAAACAGCATGCTCTGGGAAGAGGTCTCTGGCCAAAATGAGGGTTTGCTCTATCTGGAAGCAGTGACTTAGTTGGACACGACAATCAGGCAAAGCTGAAGATGCTGCCCTCCATCCACCTGAGTGTCATACCTCTCTCCTAGCAAAGAACTAAATATGCCAAGCACTTCCTCAAACTGGTGATCTTTAAGGATAGCTGCAGTGTACTGGAGAGCGCCCTTGACTGAACCAAAGCACAGACAGATCCAATCTATCTCTTCCACTTGCCTAGAATACCTCATTGATCACCTGGCTTAGAAAACCAGATAGTACCCTAAGAAATTCTCCCTCTATGCAGGACTTTCAGAGATGGGGCTTGGAGAATCATCGCCCAACCCCATCTAATAATCAATATCAGAATTCAGTAAGCCAGATAGCACATTCCTGATGTGCTTTCCTTCAATACCTCCTGGTTTAGATCTGGGTTAGATTGTTTGGCTAATTAGAGTTGGGAGAAGGATGCGGTGACCATGCCCAGCTCTTTAACATGGTTGAACAGGGACAGCTTTGGCAACTGCCAGAAAGCTGATAGGTGGGTAATGTGCTTGCAGGGACTTTTTTTTTTTTTTTTTTTTTTTTGAGGGGGTGTGGCAGGTAGTGGGGGTCATAATGGAGGTACATCTGGATCTCTTGAAAATTTAGCATAACTTTTCTGATGAGCACATCCACTTTCACTGCCCCACACTGTCATGAAGAAATTAACAAAATATATTAGACATCTAATTATTAAAGACAATTCTGGTGCTCTTATTTACTGAATGTACTATAAACCAGCAGGGAAAAAAAAAAAAAAAAAAAACCACCTTGTCTTAAAAACAAACAAACAATGCACCGCTTGGAATTTAAAAATTATTTATCAATAAAATGGAGGAAAAAAAATTTTTAAAGGCAAAGCTACTCACAGAAAGGACAATGGAGGAGATTGACAGAGAAAAGCAGTTAGGAGAGAGATTATGCAACCCGGGAGAAATATCATAAGAGAAGCTCTCTGAGAATCTCAATCCATCCACACCCAGGAGGCCTGGTATGTACATAAAATAACTCCCTTTCTTATTTAAATGAATTTGAGTGGGGTTTTCTATTGGCCTCAAAGTAGCTCCACCTGCAGCAAGAGTACTAGAATAGACAACTATCAGAAAGGCAAAGGGAATAAGAACGTTTGGACAATCTGCCAAAAGGACATTCTGGTTCTGAATGGTGGAAGATCGAGGAATTTAAACACATTGTTAGAACGGAGTGAAGTATGACTGAGCTACATACCACATTACTCTTTCTAGAAAAAAAAAATCATTTGTCTTGCTGTGAAAGGCAATTTAATCCAGTGATAATGGATGCTGGTTTTTAAGGTAGTCGATCTTCAAACTAAGATTCCAAAGGATTTGTTTTGGTTTGCACAAAACTGTAACAGTAAAATGCCTTGAAAGGTGCTCCATCGTTTGTGCAATATGAGCTTCAAGAAAGAGTTCAAAAGGGAGTTGCTAGGTAGATGTGCCATTTTAGATGGGTAGTCATAGTTTATGGACCAATGGTAAGATCACAATCAAACCTACCAGAAGAGAAAGCACAGATTTGAATGATGTCTAAAAGGAAATAAACTGGGTCCTCTAATGGTGATTAGAGAGAAAGCAAGATGTACAGAAGAAAAGTCTGTACCTTGGAGCTATTCCTACAGTGACCCTCACTCTTATAACCAGCCAACCAGGCGAGCTTGAGCATATTATTTAGATTTCATAGCTACCAGCTACACATTTGGAAATGAGAATGGTAGTACATTCTACTTAGGACAGCTATAAATGAGATCAAAGATATAAAAGTTTCTGGTTTGTAAAGGGCATTCATCCATGTTTATTTCCCCATGTTGATATTGGTTTGATGATGTTAAGATGCATGAAACATCACAGATCCTAGAATCAAAAGGAATATTCAAGACTTCACTGGAGAAGCCAACTGTTCCCCGTTAATCAGTTCTTTCCCATATTCCCTCTGAGAGAATAAGCTCCTTTTACAAACACTGACAGGGGTTTTGTTTTATGTGGAACAGCACAAAATGGAGTCACGGACATGACAAGGACATCTTCCAAGTTTTCAAGCACCCCTTCCTGAGACAGTATTTCTAAGTTTGGCTGCTTTGATTTCTAACAAATTTATTCTGTTTTCTCTGAAATTATCATCTCCCTAAGCTTGATTCTATTTCCTAGCAGGTCTCCTAATTTGAAAATGTTCATACTTAGTTGGGGCTGAGATCTGGCAAAATTCTTCTTTTAAAAAATGGCATGAAGTAAAAATGCTAAAAAATTCGTTTAAAAAATGAACCAGTTCTAAATAAAACATTTTTAAAATCTAAAAAATTTTTAAATCCAGAAATTAAAAAAATATGTATGGTGCCTAGGATCCACTAAGGTGGTTTTTTGATACCAGGTGGCCACCCACAATTGGAAATATACTGATACACTCAAGTCAATGGAGGAAGTGCTTTCTGAGCAAGCTGGGCAGCTAAGTCTTTTCCTTGAGTCACACATTGTGTGTCACTCCTGCCCTGGCCCAATGTTTGCTTGTTTTCTTTTTGTCCTCCAGGCAAACCCCATTTCCAACCCTTCAGAGGCTCTGGATTAGAAGAAACATCTTATTAGGCTTCTTGGACCAAGGATTCTAGGACCTTTAGTATCTGCTCCAGTCACTCCCAGCCCTTCGGAACTTAGGGCTAAGTGGTTTTAGTAGCAATGTACTGCTGAACCGCTAGGGAAACTAAGGGATTTGACAAAAGACTGGGATCTTGCACAGCAATAGAAAGGTAGCTGAGCAAATTCACTAAACAAGTGAGCCTCCAAGAAGAGCCCACCCAAGGCATCAAACTAGCCAAGAAGCCTAGGTGAGGTCCATCCTGCCTGTGAGGTAGATCACTTACAGCAGCCAGAACAAGATAATGTGGTCCACCTCGTTGGCCAGCTTAAGCATGTGCTCACCAAGGATAACCAGAGAGGCTCTGATGGCATTAAGAAACTTCTTTATAGATGTAAAATCCCTCCAAGATTTTTGTTCTATTTGGGATATCATGTCCACAATCTGGACATTGGCCAGCCCTATTTAAGTAATCAGTGAGGTTATCATCATCTCAAAATCTTCAAATTTATAAGGAAAGGACTGTCAAATAATAGAATCATGATCTTCATAAGACTGTAAAGAAGAATTTCCTTGGCATTTGGAAATGAGGGTATCACATCCATAGCCCAGACGTGTTGAGGCAATGGTGTAGATTGCTGAAAGGCCAAAGAAAGTGCCCAGAGATAGTATGCAAGACATGTAATTTAATGAAAAAATTTTATGAGAGATTACTTGGAGATTACTCCAAGAAATGTTCAATAGCAACAGACTGAGCACATAGCATCTCCTCTCCCTTGCAGTGTTTTGTCCAGTGGTGACCAGCTGTGTGAGTGTGGTATTTCCTTTCCATGGTGCCCTCAATTCCTTGCCTGACCCCATTCAGAGAGGGGTTTTATATGGTAGGCTGCAGATTCAGTGACAATTATCAGCTTTAGCTTGCTTGTATGACAAGATCCTAAGAAGCAATTTTCCTGGTATACATGCAAGAAAGTAGCTTTCTTTAGATAACACTAACTTGCCCTACTTCCCAGCGTGTATAAGAGATAATGTGCATCTAGACTTTCTGGCCCAGGCTAGTTCTCATTATTCTCTTAATTAGATTTTCAGGAACAGAAAGGGGAAATTCAGGAACATAGTGCTTTATTATCACCCTTTTCTTTAGGGATGATACATTGAAATTTTCTCATTTTGGTATCTCCTTTTTCCTTGGTGGTCCTATTTGGGAGCTTCAACTTTGTTCCATGTTGGGTCTTCCCTTGGAAGTTCCAGATTTCAGCTTCATTTGCTTATTTTGCACTAAAGAACATTTTAGAGTGAAGGGATTACTTTTTTAAAATATACATATATTTTTAATTTATTTTAATTAGTTACACATGATAGTAGAATGCATTTATGCACTGTGATATACGTATATGGGATATAATTTCTCATTTTTCTAAGTGTACATGTTGCAGAATCATATTGGTCATGTAGGGAGGGGAGGGAGGGGATATGAGCATAGGAAAGGATTACTTTTTATCCTCCACAGTGCTTCCTCAATCAATTACTTGCCCCTTAATTGTAAGAATTTCATACCTTTGAGATTCTTGTCTCCTAAACATTGGTTCTCTTTCCTACTAGTACCTGCCTTATGGTGTTCACACACATTCATGGCTGAGAATATTTAGATGCTGAAAAATCTTTTCATAAATCTGAATTATAACCTTCCTAGAAAGGCTTATTGGTAAACTTCTTATATCCCCTTTCTCTCAAAACCCAATAGAACATTCCTTTATGATAAAACCACAAGTAGGTCCTTAGTGTGAAAGCAGGCTTGCTCATATCTCCCTGTGGTCTTTCTTATTGACTTTTAATTTCCCACTCAATTTAATTCTCAGAAGATCACACCAACGTGAACTTCTGGGGTCCTTTATTGTGCTCTTCTATGGACTGATAACATGCAGAATAGCAGTCTCCATTTGTGCACTGTTAGAAAAGTCTAACTAGAAAGACATCTCATGGGCTTGGAAGGAGTTTTTAATTTTTATCTTCTGTATTTCAAAAAAAGAAGTAGGCAATTTTGAAAAACTTTAAAATAATCACCATTGAAGTTCAAAATGAGAACTGATTTACTTATTTTTTTTCTATTATATCATACAAATTATACTAAAACTGATTTTTTATATATCTTTAATGGAATCCTTCTTTTCCTCATCTCTTGATCATTATATAACCTATTTTTCTGCCAAGAATATACTCAATTCTTTATAAAATTCATTCTAGAGTGATGTATGGCTACCTTTCTGATTTCCCATTAGATTATGAGCTTTAAATTACTGACAAAGAATCAGATATATAGTGAGTTTTTTAAGAATATCTTTGTATAGATTAACATAAAATTAATGGATGAATAAAGAATTATAAAAGGGTTAAAAAGTATTTCTAAGTTTTTATTCCCAATTATCTTTCCAGATCATCATTGTGAAATTTGCTACAACAAGAAAACCAGTACACTGAATCACTTTTTTCAATCAAAACATTTATGTCCTTTTTTCATTCTGGAGCACTCTCAGTCTATTTTCTGTTGTAATAATTTCTCCCATTTTAACTATTTCCTCATTTGACTCACCAATTATACATATGTTGGAGTTTCTAAAGTCTATCCTTGATGACTTCCTTTTTTATTTGTCTCTGTATTTGTCTTGTTTTACTGCATTCTGGATGATTTATATATATATATAAAATATATATATATATAAAATATATATTTATAATATATATATATATAAAATATATATATATAAATATATATATATTCTGGATAGGCTATAGTATGCTGTATAACAAACTCAAGACAGCAGAACAAAGATTTATTTCTTACTCTTGTCTGGGTTTGATGATGTTTGGTGACTTTCTGAGCAGCTGTCCTTCAACTCTGACTCAGAAATACAGCATCCTTTGATCTTGTGATATCATTAAGGATACATATCATTAATATATGGTCTTTGTAATTTCCAAGAAGGAGAAAAGCATAAAGAATCAACCACCCAAATGACTTATGGCAAGACCTAAAAGTGATACTTTAATGCCATTCACATTCCAATCACATAGAAAATGTAGCTTTCTTATTTGCCTAAGAAAAGAATATGTAGTTGGTAATATAGCCAATGTAATTGTAACATAGCCAGATCCTACTATATTTATTTAGTTCTCTATTTCAGCAAACTGATTCTCTGTGTCTTCATATAATCCACTATTTAACACCTCTACTATGTCATTTATTAAATTTTCATTTCCATTATTCATATGTACATATCTTTTCCAACTTAATAAGGTATTCTTATTTTTAAAATATTCATTATTTTTGTATTTATTTGAGGATTCTAAACACTAGTTGTAAACACCTTAGCCATTTACTTCATTCTATCTATTTCCTTATATGTAACTTTTCCCATTTGTTGGCTCTACCAACTGGTTCTCATTAGTATGGATGTTTATGTGTTTGCAATATTCGTATTTTAAGATGATTATGCAATAAAAATTATCCCATTTCCCACCCTAATTAATCTAAAGTCCATTGCTATCCCAATAGTTTTCCTTTGAGATGCTGATTTTAAAATTAATATGAAAATATAAAAGAATAAAAATAGTCAATATTCTCCCTTGTCCCCTCAAAGCCAATCATTCCTAGAGAAGAATAAGTTAAAAATATTCTATCTATCAAAAAGTTCATCATTTACATTAATTTGAGGAAGGACTGACATCCTTAAAACATTGAGTCTTCTAATCCATTGCTGTTGGGTCTTCCATATTCTAATTTACCTTAGTACTTTGTTAAAATAGTTTTCTTCATAGAAGTTT
The DNA here is from genome assembly GCA_025594165.1 of Tamias sibiricus. Lineage (NCBI taxonomy): Eukaryota > Metazoa > Chordata > Mammalia > Rodentia > Sciuridae > Tamias > Tamias sibiricus. Next base: position 156,950,966 of record CM046657.1, on the reverse strand, counting down.
TTACATTTGTACAAGAGATTTGATGCTTTCATGCTATCATAAAGATGTATTTTTAAATTTTTATTTTTTATTTGTTTCTATAATATGGTATAAAAATTAAATTTACTTGTATATAAGCAATAGATCTATCAATCCTGATAAACTCACCATTTATTTCTAGTAATTGTTTTAGAATTGTTACATATGTCTTCAAATTATTTATGAATACTGACAACTATTCATTTCTAGTCCTTATTCCAGTTCCTCTTTTTTCCCCTTGTTTACTGCTTTCCTATAATGTCCAGAGTATTGTTGAATGGTATAGGTGTTAAACTCATTTTTGTCTGTTTCTGGTCTCAGAGAGATAGTTTTTCACATTTCACCATTAAGTAAAATATTTACTGTAACTTTTTTCACTTTATTAAATTCTATTTCATCTGTATATATTTTGCTAAGCTATTAAAATATGAATGAAAACTTTCCTCAGAGAATCAACTAAGAACAAAATAGTGTATGTAATAAAAAAAGCAGTAAGAACATCTAGCATTTACTGGAATTAATTTGGGGTCAGGTGTTCCTCCAGACATTTTACCTATATTAAATAATTATGTAATTATTGGTCATAATAATGGGTCATAAGACCCATTGAGACAGAATATGTTAATATAGATTTTTTACAGATGGAAATCCTGAGGCCCATGGAAGTTAAACAATTTGTCCAAAACCCTAGAACTTATAAATTGAGAAACTGGGACTTAGAACAACTATGCAGTGTTGTCACTTCCATAACCCTCAGACATAGTAGTAACCTAGGAGATAAATTACATTAGGCTGTGGACAAAAAAACAGGTGAAAAGTCAGCACTCCCTATATCCGAGTTCCTTTAATTCACCTAATGTTCTCTGAGTTACAAAAAAAAAAAAAAAAAAAAAAAAGTCACATAGTCTACAATTTAGGGCTTAATGTGAGTGGACTCTACCCTAATATTCTTTTCCTCTTGGGCTGTAATAAAAGAGGATACAACCATGAACTTATTCCAGTTAAGCAAATGATCTAAGTTTCTACAAATTCCTGACTCAGAGAGTTAGAGCACTTTCCTTCCTTCATTCTTCACTCTGTCCTGAGAGTGCATAGTTACAGGACAGGCCATGTGCCACTCCCACAGCATCACTGTAAGATTGTTTCATTTTCAGACCTCACGCTAACTTATTATCATGCAGCAGGACAATAAGATGATATTTAAATGGTAATACATCAAGCAAGTTCCCAGTATTTCATTAAAACTGGCCAGAAATTCATACTAACTTCCCCTTAAGAATTTTTAGGGACTTTCCTTGATGCTTCTTTTCTGTCCCAGTTTCAAGTACTGTGCTTCTCCAGGTTTCTTCTAAATGTTTTATGGCTATTGGTGTGCTTACTGCCTGCATTTACACACACTGCTTTGCAACTATTTACTTCATATCTGCTTCTCCCTTGAGGAAGAAGGGAGAAGAACCTTGATGAAGGCAGTGCCTGGCTAACTGAATGTTAGTTGAATGGGTGGGTGGATGAGTGAATTTGACCAAGAGTGATCCCTGGGAGCTTCATTTTTGATCTTCTATTGACATTGTTTACTCTGTTGCCCACAGCACTGTGGTCATGAAAACATATCTGTCTTTCTACCTCAGAAATATTACCCCTATTCTTAATGGTATGTTAACATTGCTTCCCAGATGGTGAACAGTGTGCTTTTTGTTTATTTTTAATGGTTTACCTAACTTGACCCTCCATAGTCTTTGAAAAATGTTACCCACCCTCTTTTCCCTTTTTACTTTCTGATTTGCCTGTAGCACATGAATGAAAGCAGGGAACTGGTTCAAAGGAGTTCAAAGTCAAATGTTCTGCTAGGCCTCACTGTAGTTCTTTGCAAATAAGTATCTAAATAATGCAGAAGTCCATAGGTATGCAATGTCTAGGCTTTAAATCAGAACAACAAGAAACAGACACTGGCTTTGGGTTCTTCTTCTTCTTTCTTTTTTAATCTTTTCAGTTTCCAACAAAAAGTCCAAGATTGGTTTGCTCCTGGTTGATCATTTTGGCTCAACATCTGAAGCTCTGTCTTTGGGACCTGGATAGATAGATAGAGGGCATCCAGAAAGCAACCCTACCTGCTGTACATTCAGCGTAACAATATATTTTTTTAAAGCAAATGCATTGTGCATGCAGCCATTGAGTATGTGTGTGTTTAGTTGAAATATAGATGTTTTCTTTCATTCAGCTTGAATGTAAAAGCAGCTCTCTAAATCGCCCCAGGGTACTTTTCAAATTCCCTGTGATATCCAGTTGGAATTATACACACTTATTTTCTAAATTCTGCAAAGAAAATTGTTGAATTCTCTGTGACATTTACCATAACTCTGTAAATTTATGCTGCTTTTTTCCCTTTCCCCACTTCTATCTCCTTTTCAGAAGCATACTTCTTCTTCTGGCTCCATCTCCTTGAGTGTTAAATGCTTTTTGAAATCTTTCATTTTTATTATCAGCCATCCCGCTCTGTTTTATTTGCCATAGAATTATTCCATAGTCTAGGCTGATTCTTGGCTGTAAAAAGAGAATACTATTATTTGAGCTGAGATTCGGTCTCATATGTGTTATGTTTAGCTCAACAATATCAAAATCCTACCCAGATGGGTAAAATGCACTCCAAAGTCCTAAAGTAAAGAAACCCACTGCACAGAGTCCTAAAGCCTTCTTTCCTTGTGATTATCCCACCTAAACACTTTCCTTGGCTCTTTATACCTTAACAGGGATTCCCACAGTGTAAAGTACCTTACAATCCCTCAGGAAGACTGTAAACACTGTGCATTGCTAATGCCCTTCCCTCAGGGATTCTGATTCAGGGAGGCTAGGTTGGAGCCCTGGGGTCTCCCTGCCTAAGAAGTGCTGCTGGCAGGTTGGATGCAGGTGGCGTAGGGATCACATTTTGAAAAACACTGAATCCTACAGGGTAAAACCCATACTCTGACATTGTAAGGTACCTTTTATCTATCTCCTCTACCTATCACTCTCCTCTCACTGCCCTAAATGTCCACCATCCACCTTGGCTGATCTTTTTGCCACCCCTCCAGACATTCCCTTATCACTTCTTCATCTTGGGCCAAAATGCCCATACATTCCAAACCAGGGATACCTACTCATCTCATCCTTCAAGATCTATTTCCCATATCCCATTCTCTGTATAACCAAGGCTGAATCAATCACTCCCTGTTTGGTTGTGAATGAATCAACAACCACTTATTGACTACCTAATGAAAGTGCTAAATGCTAAAATCTACTTAATCTTATTTACTTTACCCAATCCTGCAAGAATCTTTTTTTTTTTTTTTTCTTTTCATATCACAGGTGAGGGTACTGAATGTTGAGATGAGAAGTGACTTTCCCCAAAACACATAGGGTTGTTAGGTTCTAAAACAAAAAAATCAAAACCAGCTCCAATAAGTCCATATCCAGTACTCTTTTCCCCTGCTTTCATTGCCTTTCATTATACTTGTTCAAGAAGTTTCCTTACCACTTACTCATTGTGACTCTAATTGCACTGCAGTGTACTTATTCCTTTGTTGGCTTCCTTTATTCACTAGATGGTGTACTTTTCAGGATGAGAGCCAGGCTCTTTGCCAGCAGGTAGACATGATAGACAGGCATTGTTAGTCTACTGACTGAATGAGTTATGCACTGGATAAATGCAAGCCTGTATTTCTGAGCATTTACTATGGTGGATATTTGTCAATTGAGGTCTCTCACTATGCATTCCCTTTTATAACAGCACCCTGATTTACTACAGACATACTATCTTTTACTCACCACATGTAATTTGTAAGGTATATAATTCTACGCAACTTTCTTGCACAGAAGAAAAGGAATTCCTGAGTGAATGACTGAAGGATTGGGAAGCTTGAAAGTTCATTCATTTTAGCAATGGTGTGGTGGAGTCCTCACCAGACAGTTCAGGTTATAAGTTGCTGTAAGGATCACTACCTCCTGCTTTCCAAAGCTTTGCTGGTTCCCATCTGTTCTCAATCTCTGACCGCCTGCTTCCCAGGGTTCCTGTGAATCCTTCATTCCCAGGTAATGAGTTGCCTTTTATTAGACAAAGACTGTTTCTGCTATTTGCAAGTCAAGTGTGATAACTGATATTCCTGCTATTCAGAGAGGCCATTTTAGCTTTCTTTGTTGCACAGTACAATTTTTATAAGCAACTGAAACCTATGGAATAGAACTAAATGAGTGAAAATTATATGTTACTGTTGAACTTCAGCTGTGATAAGCAACCTTTAACATTGAAATGCTTTTAAAGACTTGTTTTGATCATTCATGCTGACCCTTCTTATTGGAGAGGAAGCAGAGTCTTTACTCACATTTTATGAGACTGGCCGTTTATAATGTCCATAGGCAATGCAAACTTGTAATTCATACCTATGAATGGCAACAGTGGCCACTGAGTTTGATATCATTTACCCAGAGGAAATAGAAAGATTTTATGAGTTTTTGCCAATATTTGCTTACTTGCAGATCTGATTAGACAAGGCAAGTGCCTTCTTGGTACAGAGACTTTGTTGGGCAAAATAAGGCCGTGGAGTACATGGTACAGTAATGATGATGATGATGATGATGATGATGATGATGATGATGATGAATGATGATGATGATGATGATGATGATGATGATGATGATGATGATGATGATGATGATGATGATGATGATGATGATGATGATGATGATGATGATGATGATGATGATGATGATGATGATGATGATGATGATGATGATGATGATGATGATGATGATGATGATGATGATGATGATGATGATGATGATGATGATGATGATGATGATGATGATGATGATGATGATGATGATGATGATGATGATGATGATGATGATGATGATGATGATGATGATGATGATGATGATGATGATGATGATGATGATGATGATGATGATGATGATGATGATGATGATGATGATGATGATGATGATGATGATGATGATGATGATGATGATGATGATGATGATGATGATGATGATGATGATGATGATGATGATGATGATGATGATGATGATGATGATGATGATGATGATGATGATGATGATGATGATGATGATGATGATGATGATGATGATGATGATGATGATGATGATGATGATGATGATGATGATGATGATGATGATGATGATGATGATGATGATGATGATGATGATGATGATGATGATGATGATGATGATGATGATGATGATGATGATGATGATGATGATGATGATGATGATGATGATGATGATGATGATGATGATGATGATGATGATGATGATGATGATGATGATGATGATGATGATGATGATGATGATGATGATGATGATGATGATGATGATGATGATGATGATGATGATGATGATGATGATGATGATGATGATGATGATGATGATGATGATGATGATGATGATGATGATGATGATGATGATGATGATGATGATGATGATGATGATGATGATGATGATGATGATGATGATGATGATGATGATGATGATGATGATGATGATGATGATGATGATGATGATGATGATGATGATGATGATGATGATGATGATGATGATGATGATGATGATGATGATGATGATGATGATGATGATGATGATGAAATGAATCTCCACATACTGTACAACCACAAGAATGGGATCCTAATTAAAATAAGATATACTCCATGTATGTATAATATGTCAAAATGCACTGTACTGTTATGTATATCTAAAAAGAACAAATAAAACATAAGAATAAAAAAAGAAGGTGAAAACTGTGAAGGGAAGATTAATTTTAGACAAATTTAACTTAAGGTAACAGCGATGGATTAACAAGCAAATATCTAGCTCTTTCCTCCATAATAGTACATGTTAACATCAACACTTGGCAAAATCCAAGACACCTGTCAATATTTACATGTCATTTAATGTTTCATTTCAAAATAAAATTTTAAAGGCTTCACTTTCAGAAATCCAACCCATGTGAAAATATAGCACCATCAAATAAAAGAACAATCTGAAGGATGGATGGGAAAGTAAAGATGAGTTACAAAAAACAATACTTTGTAAAAACCAAATCTCTGTGTGAGGTCTAGTAAAATGTAAGAAATTAAAAAGATGAAGGGAAAAAGTAATCTACCTTTAAACTGCAAAAAAATTGCAGTAGATTCAATAAACATGTATTTGAATATTTTCTTGAATTAAGATATCATGCATCGCTGGGTGCGGTGACACGCGTCTGTAATCCCAGCCGCTCAGGAGGTTGAGGCAGGAGGATCGTGAGTTTAAAGCCAGCCTCAGCTACCGTGAGGCACCAGGCAACTCAGTGAGACCCTGTCTCTAAATAAAATACGAAATAGAGCTATGGATGTGGCTCAGTGGTCGAGTGCCCTGAGTTCAATCTCTGGTAACCAATACCCCAAAAGTTATCATTTAGTGAAGAGGTAGCATTACTTAATGTACTAAAGAAATAAGAGTCACTATGGTTAAAATATGACACAATACAAAGATGCTATTGAATCAAAGTTCCATGAGAGTTTTAGAAATATTAAAATATAACAAAGTGAACATGTTAGAATTAGTGAAATACCATACGTTCTTAGTATTAATTAAACCACAAAATTAGTTTATAATTTTTATTAGTAACCCCTGTAAACTACATTCTGAAAACAGTCTGGTGTGGAGAAAAAGCCATGTTTCAGCAAGACCTACATAAGAATAAATCCCAGATTATCCCTTAATAGAGCAGTGACTTTGAAATGAGTTGCTTAATTTCCCTAAGCCTCAGTTCCTACATGAGCAAAACAAGAATTGATAACTGCTACTTCACAATCTATTATAAGGATAGAAACAATATGCAAAATGCCTAGAATCAGCACATTCTGGTTAGAGATAAAAAAAATATCAGCTTAATGGGTTAATTTTTCTCATATTCTATGATGCCCATTTACTAGAACAAGGAATTAAGAAAAGATCAATTAGTTTTTAAATTAGAGATCTCCAACAGAGTATAGCCCACACTAGGGCCTTTGCAAGTCTATACTTGTTATAGGAAATAAGAACTATAAAATTTGATGTGAAATAAAATGTAAATTAAAACATAACAATGCATATCACCAAATGAATTCTTATTTCACAAAAGTGTGATTTTAGGATTCCTTAAATAGCATCTTTCTTTGATCAAATTGTATTTAAAATATCATGAGTTCTGCTAATATTTGATTTAAACAAAAGTTTTTTTAAAAAAAATTAAAAAAAAAAAAACACCTTTTAAAGTAGAGATAAATCTTACCATTCATGAGCATAGAGTTTCCAATCAGGAGCAGCATAATAGAATGGGAAAAGAAAGAGTTTTTGATGGAAACAAACCAAGGTTTGGAAGTGTACTCTTAGGCAAGTTAGCCACTCCAAACCTTAGTTAACTCATCTGTGAAATGAAAATAATAATAGTTCCTATATCTTAGAATTGTTGCATGGATTGAAATGAAATGAAATAAAACATATGAAGTACAGAGACACAGTCTCATTTTATAGGCTCCATAGAACATTAAATGATAACTTGCTCATCATTTGTGTTTTCTCTTCCAAAGCCTAGTAGAGTTAGTGTAGAAGTGTGTTTGCACATAATTAATTTTTTTCTCTCTTTTTAGATGTTCGTTAGGAATTTTTCACATATCAGGTGCACACTAGTTAAATCTGCACTGTTCTGTTTGTAGAACTTTATGGCTATCAGTACGTTATTTGATTATTTTTCCTTTTTCCTGGGAAGACCATTTTCTATTTTAATCACCTGGGCAGGAGGTGCAGACAGGCAAGCTCAAGGGAGGCAACCCTGATGATTCCTATAGGTGCTTTTCTGCATAGATGAAGAGATCAATAACAAGGGGCCCAGATTTTTCTGTGGTGTGCACACTTTGCATAAATTTCCAATAGGAATATGAGTTCCCTCAATGTATCTATCTAGTCTCTAGCATCAACAGAATTGTGTTTCTAGGAAAGAAGCCAAAAGATTGAACTTGTTTACAATTCTATGTTGAATTGTTCATGATGGTTGTTGAATAAATAGCCATTTGGATAGACAGGTGAGTAGATGGATGGATGGGTGAGGCAAAGGGTCTCCTTTTTGACCAAACTTAAATTGGATTCCTATGAATTCTCTAATCCATGAGGACTCACCTCGGACATCTCTCTTCATTTTGGTAGAATCCAGTTTGAGCAAGAATCCACAAAATCAGTTTAGCAATAGTCTCCCACCTTGGTATCTGTCCTCATTCCTCACCTTTAATATCTTATTGCTCTTTCTGCCTTTACTGAGAATTCTGTCAAGTCAGTCCAGCAAGAATCTCCCTTACCTTTCCTGTTTCCTCTTAGCAATTTTTCATCCTCTGACTCCTATCCCACCGCTAGGCTAAGAATCCACATTTGAACTTGTTGGTTTTGGTAGAGTTCAATATCTCTCCCCCATTGCATTGATCCCTCTCCTTTTGCAATAGTCCTCCTGTGAGTAAAGTTTTCTCCACCATCTCTAACAAGCATCATGAATAATTTTTTTTTCTTTGACAGGAATTGAATATGAATGGAAAGTCACAACAGAAAATTCTAAGAAGTTTATTAAAAATTTTCTTTTAATCTTGCTGCAAGTGGCAAATTTTGTGTTTGCCCTTCATTTAAAAGTTAAAAACCTCCTCAAAAATGCATTTGCTCTTCAAATAGACACCCAAAGGAACAGGAAGAATGAGTTTTATTTGGATTTAATTGGTGTTTACTTGATGGCACTTTTCTAGTAAGAGGCAAGAGAGGAAAGATAAATCAGTTGGCTGTGTAGTTCATAAACATAAACTTTGAGATAAAACCTAAGTGTTTCGAAGAAACGTTTTAGCCTAAGTGTGTGTAGGATCCTTACTGCATAATAATTCACTATTGATTGCATTTGAGAATATTGACAAGCACGATGCAAAATGTTCCAAAGAATACATAAAATTTCGCTTGTAAATACTTCAATGTTCCACAGAGAGAATTGAGAGTACACTGATAGTTTAAAAAAAGAACAATTTGGGAAAGTTTAAGAATTTAGTAGCTGCTTGGAAAAGCAGACATATGATAAGATTAGGTACTGAGAAACCAATGTTGATGTCTTACCATAATCTTTGACTTGTTTGCCATAAATGTTTAGCTTGTTTTGTCACATTTAATAACCATAAAATGTAATTACACAGTAGTTACTAATGTCATTTTGAGTTTATTTCAAATCAACCAGATTTACTGTACTTTACATAGATCCTAAATCACAATAGAGCTCTTAGAATAATCAATATTTAATTAAGTTATAATTACTCATAGTAACTGCCTTTTAAATGCAAATTAAATGCTACCCTGTGACATTTTAAGAGATTATCACTTTTCCTATTAGGTCACTGTATATGTTTATTGCTGTAATTTATCCTTATTGCTGGTGAGAGTATTTATAGTCTCAGAAGATATGTAAATTTTTAGAACATTAAGAAAAATAAGGCATTAACAACTGTATTGTTTTATCTTACAAAGCCATAATTTAGAAGAAGAATATACATTTTTAAATTTAGCAATTATGATCTTGCTTACAGGGACATAGTGATTGCTGCTCAAACTTCCCGTGGTTTCGAAGGAATTGCCACTCACCTCATTTACAGCAAATACCTTGGTATTCTGTAGTAAACAGGGGCCAGATGGGAATAGATTCCACTGATTCAGTTCAAATGCTGCTCTCTAATGCAGCCTCCACCCCTTTGTGAGCTATAGAAATTCTTTCAGGCCTCAGGGTGCCATCGAGGAGATAGCTGTTTCAGTGCTCTAAATGGTACTTTATGGGTTAGAAAGCATTGATCAAGCGTCAAGAGTGGACACTTATAAGTAAGAGGTAGCCTCAGTTAGAAGATTGGAAATGCCTTCTAATTAGATTGCTAATTTCTGCAAGGAATAGTAATCAGTCTCATGTCTCCAATATCCTCCAGAGTACCTAGATCTGTGGATGGCCTACTATATGCACTTATCTATAACTTAATTTGCTATACAATGGGAAAACATAATTTTTTAAAGGAGAGCTCTTTACATCCAGCCACAAACCATTTTAGTGCTAGAATCAAGCCACATTTAAGAACATCAAATTAAAAGATGTCTATAAAATCAAGTGATCCTGAGGAAGTGCTATGGTTTTTTGATAGGAAGAACTATGCCCAATCCACTAAAAAAAAAAAAAAAGAAAGAAAGAAAAGAAAAGAAAGAAAGAAAAGAAAAGAAATACAGAGAGGATTGACACTGGCTATAAGTTCAGGAGAGGTTCCATTTATAGAGATGTCCTTGGGTAACATCAATGTACAATAGTATATGACTAATGATACTTTGTACACTCCAGTATTGCACACACAAAAAGGAGAGCCAGGGAGTGTGGTAACTAGAAGAGTATAAACCTCATCTACAGGGAACAATGTTACTAACTCATAAACAATGTTTTCAAGCCTTCTCCTGATATTTTAAAAAAAAGAAATGTGAAAATCTATATTGTTTTGAGAAATCTGATCACCCAGCATGTAATTTGAATTTTTAAGAACATATGAGTTAAAATATATGAACAACACAAAATATTACACTGGATTCTATTTAGCTCCTGGATAGCTTGTTAGGACCTTTGTTCCATTATGTCTAATCCATCCCTTTGCTCCAACCAACCAACACCCTTGCAATAGATTTCCAAGTCCCTTATTCCACACCCATCATTTCTTGCACCTCTTCCAGATAAATCATTCACTGGCTTAAACTCTTTCAATGTGTCCCTATTGTCCAGAATACTGTGGTGGGGGGGGGGGGAGTCAAGTTCCTTGTTGAGAATTTTATCTATAGTCTATTCTTAAAAACTCAAGACCCAAAGATACTATACTCAAAAAATTCTGAACAATTTACAACTTTCCAAGTTTACCAGTCTGTTTTGCACATATATGTGATTCTACATGCTATTCTGTGATGTGTGAAATGTCTCCCTGCTCCTATTTCTTCCACTTGGCAGAACTCTACCCAGTGTCCAGGTCCCACAACCAGAAACTCTTCCTCCTCCATGTAAACTTCCCTATTTGTTCTATTAGTTTATCCTTTCTCTCTGTTCCCATGGGTCCATTAGCATTTACGATGTCAGATTTTAAATATCTATGTATGCCGTTCCCTATTAGATTGTAGATTCTTTGAGGGCAAAGTGTTCTCTCCATCTTTGTACTCTTAGTTCCCAAAGAACACACAGTTTTTATTACTATTTTGTGAACAAATAGATAAATTGAACATTAACACTGATATTTTATAGGCAAACCACAGTTCTTAAAAATATGAAATGTATTCTTGGAATATGCATTAGATATGTCTATGTTCATGGAAGAAACAATTTAATGAGTACTATGGGAAGAAGTATGTCAGCCAAAAGATAGCAGATGGGCTGCTAGAAGTACATGCCAGGTGCGGGACATTCCAGAGATAATGCTGAAGTAGCTTTGAAGCAGGGCTTTAAGGCAGAGTTAATGGCCACAAGATAAACTCAGGAATAAAAGTTTGACAGTGAAAAACAACCCGTGGAAAAATAAAATGCTAGGTGGTATCCAAGTTTTAATTAATCTAAGCATTCCACACTTTGTCATGCAGTATAAGAAATGTTTCTGGAATTTTGTAGCCAAACTTGAGACCCATTAGTGAGAACGGGGTTAGGAGAACAGGGTGGCATGGAGATGAGAATTGATAAAGGGTAACGGGATCCAAGGCTCAGTCTACATTAAGATGGTGTGGGATTTGGGCAGAGCACTTTACTTTTCTTATAAAAGATTTTTTGATCAAACATTCTAAAATTAAATTTTCCCATTTTCTTGGTATAATTATTATATATATTATAATTATACATAATGGTGGGTTTCAATGTGACAGATTCATACATGCACATGATATAATAATATAGTTTGACCAATATCATTCCCCAGTGTTTTCTCTTTTCCTCTTCTTCTCCATCCCCTGGTCCATTTCTTCTACTCTACTGATGTTTCTTTAATTTTCATGAGGGCCCCCACTCCCACCTTTCTTTTCCTTTTTACTCTCTAGCTTCCACATGAGAGAAAACATATGACTCTTGACTTTATGACTTTTTCTTATCTTGCTTAACAAAATATTCTCAAATTCCATCCATTTTCCTGCAAATGACATAATTTCATTCTTCTTTATGGCTGAATAAAACTTCATTGTGTGTATATACTACGTTTTCTTTACCCATTCATCTGTTAATGGACACCTAGGCTGGTTTCACAGTTTGGCTATTGTGAATTGTGTTGCTACAAACATGGGTATGTGTGTATCACAGTAATATACTGGCTTTAATTGTTTAGGATACATACTGAGTAGTATAGCTGGGTCATATGATGATTCCATTCCTAGATGTCTAAAATTAATTTCATTTTTTAAGTCTGTGATTGTACTTTATCTGTCATGTATAAAACACATTTGGAGGAAACTTCCCTGAACAACTATTCAACCCTGGGGATTAAAGACACAGATATGCTGCAATGACTTCAGAAAGTGAACTTCAGGGGGAATTTTGTTTGTTAAGTGGACTTCTCTGCATCTAGAATATAGATTGGATCATAATAGGCTCTCAGTAAACATTTGTTGATTGAATGAATTGGGGAAATATGTCACCCAGGTCTAAGAATGTATACACTGTCTATCAATTAGCCACTGTGTGTAGGCAGGGGATAAACTTGCACTCATATGAAAACAATCATTCTTTCCTTCTCCACTAAGAGTTGGCAAAAATCCTTCATCTTATTGTGAAAAGATTCTATGCAGTGGGTGGTTATTTCTGCTACACAAATACATTAGTGAGGGTACAATCATGTATCTTATGAGTCCCATTCTATCCAATGTTCATCCCCAAGTTTTCAGCAAGACTAACCTAGGTACTGTAGGTTCCACTTCTGAAACCAATAAGAACTCTCACAAATAGATGATAGCACATTTCCCACTAGCAAAGTGGGGTTTGAACAATTCTTGTTCAGTAGGTTTCAAACTGTACTCTTCATGGCCTTTGGATCACATGAATTCTTATGGGAGAAATGAGTGGTCAGGGGTTTGGGTACCCTATCTCTTGTATCAAACAGAGAAGTACCATGTTTATCTGTCATTTATGTATGCTGATATTTGACATGAAATTTTAAATTTTAAGGAGGATACACAATGGAATATTACTCAGCCTTAAAGAAGAATGAAATTATGGCATTTGCTGGTAAATAGATGGAGCTGGAGAATATCATGCTAAGCAAAATAACCCAAATTCTAAAGAACCAAAGGCCAAATGTTTTCTCTGATATGTAGATGTTAATTCCCAACAAGCAGGGGGAGCTAGGGGAAAATAGAGGTACTTTGGATTACACAGAGAGGAGTGAAGGGAGGGGAGGGATTATTGGAATAGGAATGATAGCAGAACCAACAGGACATTAACACCCCATGTGCATATATGAGTACATGGCTGGTGTAATTCTATATCATGTACAACCAGAAGAATGAGAAGTTAAACTCCATTTATGTATGATGAGTCAAAATGCATGTATTAATTAGAACAAATTTTAAAAATCAAGTATGTACAGGTAATAGTAATAACTCATAATAATGGATATTTACTATGTGCTAGGGCTCTGTTCCAGGAATTTTTTAAAAAATATATTTATTTTTTAGTTGTAGTTGGACACAATACTTTTATTTTATTTATCTATTTTTAAGTGGTGTTGAGGATAGAATCCAGGGTTGCGCAAGTGCTAGGCGAGTGCTCTACTACTGAGCCACAACCCCAGCCCTGTTCTAAGAATTTTTTATGTTTTGTTCACTAAATTCTCATAATATTCCTATGACATAAGTATTATTATTATTCTCACTTTTCAGATGCAGAACCTGGGGCATAAAGAAGTTAGAAAACTTAACTCAAATTCACACCAGCTGTAATCAGCAAAACTAAGATTCAAATGGTGGTGGGGGACATTAGTTCTAAAATCCATGCTCTTAACCATTCCATTATAAAAAAGTAAACACTCCTTATTGGCTTTAGAGTAGATTTGGCTTCTGAATATCTTTCCAATCACTTTGCACAGCTCTCCTTGATAAACAAGACTTTCAACAAAAATAAGAACTGTATGTGCCCAGAAATTTCAAAACTGCATTTTGCTCCCTTTTTCCTCAGATTGAATCTCTTGGAATTAACAAATTTGTTTGGAACTTGAATTTATCCTTTCACCATTTAGACTTACAGGTTTAACCTAAGATAGGGTTAGTACTTCCTCTGTATACCTAATGGGCTCTGACACCTTTAAAGCAACCCAAATACTCATGTGCCACACACTTTTCAGTGAATAGTGATGAGATAGAGAGACCCTGAGTTGCTCATGATAACCCCCCACTCTCATATCCTGCTTGCTTGCACCTCACCTGCTGGCTCATCAAGCGCTGTTTCTGTGCTACTATGAATTCTCAGCTCTGAAAGCTCTACTAGATTTTGCCAGGACCTACAACCTTGGTGCTGCTTCTTGGCTTGCCAGTAGCCGATGTGCTCAGATTTGGCTTGACTCTCTAGCTGTCCTCAGTTAAGTATGCTCATGTTGGAACCCTGCATTTTTCTCTGTCCTTTGGAACACAGTTTGTGTGTGTGTGTGTGTGTGTGTGTGTGTGTGTGTGTGTGTGTGTGTGGTGTGTGTTATTTCCTCTTTTTAAAATATTTTATTTATTTTTTATTTATAATATTAGTATGTATTACAATTCATAATGCACATATATAGCATCTTTTTACATACAACTGTTTGTATACAAAGTATGTTCGTACCATTCAGGTCTTCAATCATGCATTTAGGATAATGATATCCATCTCATTCAACAACCTTTTCTTATTTTTCCCCCCTCCCTCCCCTTTGTTCCCTCCCTTCCCCTCCCTTCCCTTTGACCATTCTAGTGTTCATCTAATCCTCTTATATACCCCCATCCAACAACACTGTGAACTAGCCTCCTTATATCAGAGAAAACATTCGGTATTTGGATTTTTGAGATTGACTAATTTCACTTAGCATTATATTCTCCAACTTCATCCATTTACCTGCAAATGCCATTATTTTATTCTTTTTTATTGCTGAGCGAAATTCCATTTTGTATATTTACCACATTTTCTTTATCCACTCATCTACTGGGGGACATCTAGGTTGGTTCCACAACCTACCTATTGTGAATTGTGCTGCTATAATCATTGAAGTGGCTGTGTCACTGTAATATGCTGTTTTTTAAGTCCTTTGGGAATAGACCCAGGAGTGGGATGGCTGGGTCATAGGGTGGTTCCATTCCCATTTTCCCAAGAAATCTCCATACTGCTTTCCATAATGGTTGCACCATTTTGCAGTCCCACCAGCAATGTATGAGTGTGCCTTTTCCCCCACATCCTCTCCAACATTTACTGTTGTTTGTGGAACACAATTATTAACACTAGCCAGCTCCCTGGTCCTGGATGCCTAGGCCCCTGTCCTGTAGTGCATACACCAATATTGTTCTCCTTATTTTAGTCCAAATTGTAGCTTACTCCAGCTCACATGTGAGAACTCTCAGCATTCACCACAGACAGAGCTGGTCATTTAAAACATAAGTGGATCATCTGAGTAATCACAACAAGACCAAATGAGTCTTTTAGAAATGCTAAAAAAAAAAAAAAAAAAAATGAGTAAAGAAAATGGAGGTAAAAAAATTGAATGGCCTCACTGTTAAATTGATACAAATATAGAAAGTTTTTAAAGTGTGATTTCAAAACTAAGGATTGGAGAGAACTGCATGTACCCAGGAATTTCAAAACTGCATTTTGCTCCATTAATAAGGACATGTGATGGGAAAGCCTCTTAAAATTGCAAGGTCGGGTATGGGAAGCAGCCCTCCCCTAAACATTAGAATAATTAATATTGCTCTTACTTTTTACTATCCAGGGAATTAAATGGTCTCCACTGGAAACAAAACTCTAAAAATATCAAGCTTTATTTTTAGTATAGTAGGAACTGCTATTCCCGATCAATATATGTCAGAATAATATTAAAGTCTTATTTGTATATCATTTTCCCCAATAGTCAATGCATTAGAAACTGCTATCTACAAATGCCTTTCCTAATAATACTAATTCACATTTTTCTCCTTCCTTTATCACCTTATGTAATCTCAGAACTTTCACTGAAATTTTATTTGAATGACATTTTTTTAGACTCAAATATTTACAATCTACCTGGCTACTATTTATTATCAACTCTTCCACCAGAGGAGAGAAAGAATGATAGAAAATTCCCTAGGTGGATCTTGGAATGGAATTCCAAGAATTTGGAACTGTGTTTTTTGAAAGTCATTCAACCTGATGCTCAACTATTTGCTCTAGAGTCATAGAAAGATAAATTGGGGTTAGGGTGTCTGAAAATTGTACTGCATTAGAATAAGAGAGAGCCTCAGTGGCCTGTGCTCTCAGCTAACCTATGCTGATTTTAGTACAAGTATAATCCTGCTGCAATCAGTATGCCTGGCAGTTATGCATTAAAGGCAGCACCTGAGTGGCATTTTCAATAAATGATTAGCTGAATAACTTGCTCCCTGCTGGGCTCATAGAGTTTATTTTGCTTTATTAGTCTGCAATATTTAGAATACGTGACTACTATAAGAGACCAGAATGTGCTCCTAATTAGAGCAAAGAATAAAAGGGGTGTGCAGGTTTTCAGGGGCATTTGTTTTTCTTTCAGAAGAATAGTTAGGAGAAAATGGCATTAGCCTCTAGTGGAAGCCCCACTAATTCTAGACAATACTCTAAGCATGTGTTAAAGTGATGAAAGTGTGTCTCTCGGATCTCCGACGGTGGGGAAATGCGCTATCTAGGCCTTAACTGGGTGCTCTGAATCCATCACTGCCTTCCTGTGGAGGCCAGACTTCCCCTGAACTGCTTCTAACGAATAACCGAGCATGGCTGGACACCAAGGTATGTCCACTCTTGACAGGCAGGGGACTCCTCTGGATGGTGACTTTGACACAAGGACTTTCTTAGAACTGTGTTCCAATTTAAGATTCCTCCTCATAGCCTCCCTCCCTTCTTCACAAATACTTCAGTGCAAGTCTGACAGAGCTCCCAGTTTCCCTTGACTCCTTACCCATTTTCCCTAATAGTCATTTCCTCTAATAAATCTCTTGCATATCTAATTCGATCTCAGTGTCTGCTTCTCCAGATGGCCCAGAATGGCACAGTATTTGTGTATACATTGACTCATTTTACTCCTCACAAATGATGCCCATTAAAATCCCAAAGGACACACTCCCAAACACCACAAACCCAAATGTTGAAATCCTTAAAGATCAAAATTCTTACACTCCAAAATCCCGAAAAAATCACCATTCTGAAAGATTAAAATTTCAAATGATGAAATTCTGAATGCGAAAATTCCCCAAAACACAATTCCCAAGAGGGCAGGGGGAAAACTATATAAAAGTGGTTGAATTCTGGGGAAGGGTTTGGTCATGCAATATGACAAACATGACACTTTCAGTTTTAAAATGTGTCCTTTGTCTGCACTGGCATTCTTTGTCTCTGAAGAAATTCCCAGGAGCATTTAATGAATTAAACCTTCATTTGCCTGAAGAAGGTTACTGACTGGTTCAGAAAGGATAAGCAGACACAGTAGGATAAGAAGACGCTTAAACAATGGTATGGCTATTTGACCAGTGCTATTGTTTCTACCAAATCTGTGGTCTCTGCGAGTGCATGTGAGGTGGATTTCTATGTACCCCAAATAACCTAGAAGCATGGAACAGAAGATGGGAAAACCTAGTAGGGGATGCTCATGTATATGCACACTGAATCATAGAATTTCAAAATAAACAGCACCACATAATGAATGAATGTGAACATATTCTCTAAGGACAGCAATGCCCAAAAGGAAAAAAAGAAACACACACACACACACACACACACACACACACACACAAATAAACACACACACACACACACAAAAAAAAAACTATTCATCATGATGCAAGCTCAAAACATAGTTAATGATAGTGAAGTTTGTTTCTCTCTTATAAATCACCTTTTTTTTTCCCAGTAAAATATTCCTGGGATTCACTGTTTCGTATATCATATTCTTCTTCTTTTAGTTTTTCCCCCTGCTATTTTAGATTGTTAACATTTTTTTTCACAATTCACTATACTATGTACTTCATGTTCACATTATTCCCAATATGGCAAGTAAAATTGTATAAGGAATTTTGAGTGTTATAATTTGTTTTATGCATTTTTTTTTTTTTTTTTTTGCAAATTCAACTTGGGAAAGTGCATTATCATAATATTGACTTTGTGCTTAAGCATTGTGTGTGTACACGTGAAACTTCTTCAGTAAATAAAGAGATTCCTTGTTTACATCTACATTTATGAAAGATAAAATTTCTCAAGAGCTTAGCTGCTCATATGTGATAAATGACCCGCCATAATGTTTGATCAATCTCATCAAAAGACTTAGATTATTTGTCTTGGTATTTCAGATGATCTTAATTTATAAAGATGGGCACATAAAATTACCAATCATAGTAATATGTGTTTATATATCTCACTTTTTGACCATTTTAATAAATAATTTATCAGGTCATAACTATTACTGACATTAATAAACCTGAGTACATATACTTTCAAAAATGTGTTATTATTGCATATTTTATTGTGTAAAGTGGCTTATGAAGCTTACTATGTTTTATGTTTCTTAAATAAATCCCCATTTAAAATGTAAAAAAAAAAAAAATGTCTTTTAAATACATTTTAAATTATTTTTTTCCAGAATTATATTTCAAGGATTTTAATCTTTTAGGGATATTGGATTTCAAGCTGTGGTATTATGATATTTGGTACTGCATATTTCAGAATTATGGCTTGCAAAAATTTTATGAAATAATTTATTAATCAATCATGGATTATATATATATATATAAACTGATTTTTTTAAACATGAAAACATATTCCAATTGTGGGCATAGGTAAGAAGAGCTATAATTATTTTCTTGTCTGTAAAATCCAGGGAAATTTTTTCTAGCATGACTGGCTCTAAGGATTCAATCAATATTATCAGGATTTGGTTTCTGTCATCTTTTGACTTTGAAGTTCTTGTTTGGGCCCCATTCTGAGAACCTGTGTTGTTGTATTACCTCCAGCTGTACATCTTCCTCCTAGCAACTCCAGTGGTAGAAAATTTTCATCTTCCCTGAAATGTCAGCAAACCTCTTGGACATGACTTTCACTACCCTCAATCAGACTACAGGTTCACACTTGAGGTAATCGTGATGTGGTGCTTAGTCCTAGGATAGGAGCCTGCTCCAAGGGTTGAGGTATATCAGTCTCATCCAACCACATGGAATTAGAATAGAGAAGAGGTAGTTTTCAAAATGGAAAACTAGGGTGCTTTGTTTAAGAGAAGCAGTTTCTGAGCATCATATATTAATCAGAGAAATATGTTGCAAGTGGAATATTGAAACAGAAATGTTCAACTCTTTGTACAGGCAGTGGTTCTTAAGCTTTAAATAGCATCAAAACTACTTGGAGGGCTGGGTAAAGTGAGGCTGGATTGAGTCACAAGAGTTTGCATTTCTGGCAAGTTTCCAGGTGATATGATGCTATTCTTCCCATTTCTCATATTTGAGAACCATGGTTCTGAATAAATCAAAAGTGCTAACTCTTTAATTAATTATAAAGTTTCATGCATAGTTATAAGGTTTATATACATTATCTTATTTAATCTTCTAAATAATCTATTGTTATTATTTGCTGGGGTTTTTAGCTCCCCTGAAACCAGGTTTGGCCTTCTCTGGCCTGCAGAGAAGGCTGGGGGAACACACCCTAGCGGTGAGGCGGAATCGGGAAGAGGCAGAAGTTGACTGGTGGCCACACTCAGCCTTCTCGACAGAAGACAATCAGGCGTATACCAGGGAATACTCCTGGTCAAGGCAGGAGCTCGGTTTATTGAGGAAGTTGGACGGTCTTATAGAGGACATGGGCCAATCAGCAGAAAGATCATAGGGATACATAAGGAGCATGGACGGATGCCATTGGCAGAGCCATTGGCCTATCCTTGGGGTGGTTTCAGTTCTCATCTTACGTCAGGGGAACACCCCTTGGCCAGGCCAAGTTCTAGTACCAGGAAGTGGGAGAAAGCCGGAGTTTCTACTGGCGTGCTGTTTAACGTCCCCAACAATTATTTTATTTTACAACTTTAGGAAGCTTAAGTTTAAAAAGACTAAGTGACCTTGCCAAGGAAACACATTAGATAGAGTCAAGCTGGAATTGAAACTCAATGGCTCCTAAAATACACTTTCCTACAGCAAACATCCAGGAAGATGACATCTTCCTAGGTAAAACAGACAACAAATAGTTCCCCAATATTGGTTTTTCCATGGCATATGTGATCTGAGGTTTAAAAATCAATAAAATATCATTTTCTCAAGATCATCCATGTTAATTATATATCTCCAAGCACATGTAGACACACAACATGACTAAGTTATAACCCAGTCCAGAATCCAGACCAGAGAAGCACCATGAAAGGGTGTGTTTCTCTCAGCTATTTCTTCTCCTTGAGCTCCTGCTATAGTGTAAAATTTTAACATCAAGTGTATAATGGTCATAAACTACTGTCCTTTTTAAATCTAGTTTTAATGCAAGAAGAAGCACATTCTTAACAATGAGTTAAACCTATCTCATGAAATAATGCTGAAGAATAATGAACTCTAAATTATGAGTGATTATTTTTCAATTCATGGCAACTTTCCCGAGCATTTTTACTATCTACTTAATTTCTCTAGAAAACCATGATATTGCTACCCATAATATTAGCAGTTCCTCTACAGAAAGGAATTCCTAGTTTCCTTAGAGGTTTATTGGATTTTAAAGAAGAAATTATCATGTCAGATCATGGCACATCCTTGCTGCAAGCACAACCTCATGATTATAAAAACAGGGTGATGAAAAGTTATTAATTCTAGACTCCAAACAGCCTGTAGTTGGGGAAAGAAAACTGCAAAGGTCAAATATAAAAGAGAAAGAAAAGAATGTACGACAACTGTGACTTCAAACTCTGAATATTATAAAGTATAATTTAAATTCAGGAACTGTATATATTCAATAAAAACTGGTTCCCGATTTTCTATGCACAAATCCCTGCACTAAACATTTTAGAGGATTGAAAGAACATTAAAACATAAATACTTTTCTCAAATAAAACATAGACTGAGGCCAGGTTCAGTGGCTCATGCCTGTAATCCCAGCAGCATGGGAGACTGAGGCAGGAGAATTGTGAGTTCAAAGCCAGCCTCAGCAAAAGTGAGGCCCTAAGCATCTCAGTAAGACCCTGTCTCTAAATAAAATACAAAATAGGGCTGGGCGTGTGGCTCAGTGGTCAAATGCCCATGAGTTCAATCCCTGGTACCCCAAAACCAAAAACAAACAAAAATATAGACTGATAAGGAAGTCAACATGTACACATTATATATGTTTTGAACAACTGTAGCTAACTGGATCTCATACTAGATACCTAGTTAGAGGAAAGGCTATGGTGCTTTAACAAGAATATTCAAAAAATGCAGTAGTTCAAACAAGATAAGTCTATTTGTCATGTAAATGTTCAAGGTGGGTAGGTAGGCTCTTGGAGGGACCCATGACTTTAGAGACATACCTGCTGTTTTAGTCAGTTTTCTTACCACTGTAACCAAAAAACCTGACAACAATTTTAGAGGAGGAAAAGTTTATTTGGCACTCATGGTTTCAGAGGTCTCAGGAAATAGATGGCCAGCTCCATTCCTCTGGGCCTGAGGCGAGACAGAACATCATGGCTAAAGGGTGTGGAGGAAGAAAGCAGCTCAGGACTTGGCAAAACAAGAAGCAGTGAGAGACTAAACTTGCCTCACCACAGACAAAATATGTACCCCAAAGGCATGTCACTAATGACACACCTACCTGCCTAGTTGCCACCCATTTAATCCATTCAAATGGATTAATGCACTGATTAGGTTTAGGTTATCATGACCCAATCATTTTGCCTCTAAACTTTCTTGCATTGTCTCACTCATGGGCTTTGAGGGGATACCTCATCTCTAAACCACAACACCTGGCATTTTCAAGGTCTCTGGAGTCTAATACACTGCCATATTCATGGACAAAGCAGAAAGTCATGCCTACGTCCTGGTTTCACTTGGAAGGAAGAAGATGGGGACCACAGAGGCAGCAGGCATATTGCCTTAATGCCCAGGCTCAGAATTGACACATATTACTCCAACTTATCTTCATTGGAAAGAATCAAGTCATACAGCTCCACCTAGCAACAGGAAAGATAGAAAATGAGGTCGGGTAACAAGCCCAAGAGGAAGTAGAGAATGGATTTTGGTGGACAATTAGCAATGTCTTCTCTAAGACTATTTTTTATATTATTTATTTCACTTAATCCTCACAAATACCCAATGCCATAGATATTGTTGTATTCACAGTATGTTTGATGTAACTGAGGCTTAGAGAGGTTAAGTTAAGTAAAGTAAATTTAACTTTTACTTTAAGCTAAAGTGTTAAGTCACTGAAACTCCAATCCCAGCCCACCTGACTTCAAGCCTAAGCATATTGCCAACATGGCAGCGTTCTACCAAGACTCGGTATTTTCTTGTCATTCTAAACATATGATGGCTATAATATTGAGTAGAAGATAAAAAGAAGTTCTTTTTAAAAAGTCATAGTGTCGTTAATAGTAATGATGTATATATAACTTCATGACAGTTGTGTTTTGAAAAGAGGCCAAGAAAGTACATAGTCCATGAACATCCTGCGTGGAACAAAGAGCCATTTATTTCATAATAATTTGTCTCTGGCAAAACTGTTCATCCATTTTTCTATTTCATTGGAGGTGATGTGGAGTAACATTATTACAATTAAGTAGATTCTAAATAGAAGGTGTTATTTGGCCAGTATGAAGAGATATTGCATTTAAGGCAGAGTTGGCTGTGAACGTTAAGTTGAAAACTATAGCTGAGCTGCGTGACATTTGAAAGATTAGGGAGTTGTTTTTATTGTCGTTTTGTTTCACAAGTGCAATTTGATTTCTGCAGTCTTTTTTATTCACCATATTTCAAATGTCTGCCACTGTATACCAAAGCAGACAGATACGTGCTGCCTGAAAAGGGAATCTTGGGCTGCCTGCCACTTGGCATGTTAAGACAGACAAAGTGCCTCTTTGTTCCAAAAGGGTATTGGCCACTTTCTGAGAGTTACTCATGAATGTCTGTAGGATGGGAATACAAAAAAAGAAAGGAAAGGAAGGATTGGGAGGGGGCAGTGTGCTAGACCAAAACAGTAGGAAAGTCTGGTAAATAATGGTGTTTTCTAAAATGTCAAAGTAAATATTAAAGAACTGAAGGACCATTTTGGATTTTCCAGATTTCTTTTTGACTTATTTTCTTTTAGTTCTTTAAGATGAGCGTGAATTCAGAACCTGGCGATTTTTACCAGGCAGCTCATTGCTTTCTACATGGGAATGACATCGGCTGGGCAGCTTGTATTCAGTACTCGAAGGAATGATTAGCTTGGGCTCACAATACCATCATATAGCCTGTCCAAAATACCTATCAGCAGCAGCAAGACCAGCAGTGGCCCTGTCATCTCACCAAGAGGGAAGGGATGGTGTTGGCCGATAAGTGACAAAAGTTTGACATCTGTCCACTTATCATTTGAAAAATTCCAATGAACCAAAGAATGATCATCAGATGTGCAGTCATGATACAATTCTGGTGAAATCAACCATCAAACTTCCTTCTCCATTACCCTTAGTTGCATCCAGAGCAATGGGCCAGGTGCTATACTATCCTATGATCTTCCCTCATGACATAACTATTTCACTATCTCCTGGCAGCTAAGTGTAAGAGCCTTTGATGAGGAAGTAGCTAAGATGGCGGCTGGCTGAGAGCCAAGAGGAGGCATTTACTTGTTTACACCTGACCTTAATGTAATTGACCAAGAATTTTTCTGTGCTCGTGGGCACTGCGTGCCGCACCTGTAAGTCAAGCTTGTTAGATGTGTATGCTTGTTAAGAGAACTAATGTACCGGTGATGGGTAAAGAGTATTTAACCAGGCTGGGGGCATCAGAGAGGAGAAGATAGAGGAAGAGAGAAGAAGAAGGAGCAATAAAGGAACCATTCATTCCCAGTCTGCCTCTGATTTCTTTCCCGTGGTATCATTGCCTAAGGCAGCAACAAGTGGTGGCCCGTACAGGGAATCAGCACGGCAGGTAAGTTCTGAAGAACCTCGCAGGAGTCTCTAGCCAGAGCAGTTAAGGGCGAGGGAAAATGGGTTTGGAAATTTCAAGGAACCGAGTTGTCAAGGCTTTTGAAAATTTGTTAAAGATAATTAGGGAATGCCTGCTCTCAACTAGACCTAGGGTTCAGGAAAGTGTTATTGAGTCAGTTAGGGCTAGTGAGGGTAGGATTAGTGAGGAGGAATTAAGTGAAAGTGATTTTGAGAGCACAGTCTTCGATAAAATGAGCAAAAGGGAACTAAAAAGGACCCGGATGGAGGACCGTCAAGTGGAGAAACCACTTGTGCCTTATGCTCCGCCATGGGATGACTCAATTGCAGAGTCTATTAGAAGTCTTTCTAGGCGCTTGCGTGCCCTTGAGTGTCAAAGTTCACAGGAACTATGGGATCTGCCAGTGTTTGAAGACCAAAATGAACAAAGATACCATCAATATTTAGATTTTAAAACTATAAAAAAATTTTAAAGAAGCAACAATGACATATGGGCCCCAAGCTCCTTTCACCATAAGCATGTTAGAATCTCTTAATACTTTGAATTTAACTCCTACAGATTGGAAAGGCTTATGTAAGGCAGTATTGAGCGGGGAACAATACTTAGTTTGGAGGTCTCAATTCCAAGAGCTCTGTGTTGAAACCGCTCGTAGAAATGCAGCTGCAGGATTTCCAGATTGTAACGTAGACATGTTAACTGGAGAAGGGCAATATGCTGATTTACAGGTTCAGATTCAGTACGATCCTGGAGTTTATGCTCAAATATATGCTGCAGCTGTTAAGGCTTGGAAAACACTGCAAGGATCTGGTGACTTACAGGGTAGCTTGTCTAAAGTAATGCAGGGACCCAATGAGCCATATGCCGAATTTGTTGATCATCTTTTACAGACAGCAAGTAGGGTTTTTGGAAATGTTGATCAAGCCATGACATTAGTTGTTCAGCTGGCATATGAAAATGTCAACAAATATTGTCAAGACGCTATCAGACCTTGGAAATCTAAAAAGAACCTTTCTGTTTATATAAAGTTTTGCAGGGACATAAATGATGCGTTTATTACAGGTAGTGTAATCGCAGCAGCCATGAGCGGTGCTTTTCCTCTTAATCTTAAAAGATGGGCTCGACCTAAAAGTTGTTGTCAGTATAGTCAACCAGGTTATTTTAAAAAACAATGTCCCCAAAGAAGGCAAGAGACAATAGAAATAAAACCAAGCTCGTCTCATGCCCCAGGCCACTGCCCCAGGTGTAAAAAAGGAAACCATTGGGCTAGTGAGTACAGATCCCAAACTGATATTAATGGTAACATTTTGTCTGGCAATTCAAAAAAACAGGGCATAGGGCCCAATGCCTCGGGGCCCACAAATGTACAGGTCATTAGAGAAGGAGTATCCTCAAACACCTATCCAGATGATTCCTCCACACGATCCCTTTTACCCATTAACTCCCTTGTCAGAGGGACAAAAGGAAGTGCAGGACTGGACCTCTGTTCCACCGCCCAAATAGTGCTAACACCTGAGATGGGGGTTCAACTGATTCCCACGGGAGTCAGGGGACCTCTTCCCTTAGGGACTGTGGGACTTATCCTGGGGCGAAGTTCAACTAGCTTATCCGGACTTCAAGTTACTCCAGGAGTGATATATTCTGATTATCAAGGAGAAATCAAGATTATGCTCAGTTCACCTCGAGGCAGTGGCTCTGTTAGCCACGGTGATAGAATTGCTCAGCTACTTCTTCTTCCCAGTCTACACAACTCATTTAAGTGTATGCCTGAAAATAGGAAAAATAGGGGATTTGGCTCTACTGGCTCGGGATCTATGGCTTGCTGGGTTCAGGATTGTTCACAGAGGCCTATGTGCAGACTTAAAATACAGGGAATAGAAATGGAAGGGTTAATTGACACTGGGGCTGACTCTTCTATTATTAACTTCCAACAATGGCCCAAACATTGGCCTTTACAGAAGGCTTCAACTAGTTTGAGAGGCCTAGGATATTCTAATAGCCCAGAACAAAGTACAACAGTTTGAAAGTGGGAAGATGATGAAGGGCATCAAGGAACATTTCAGCCTTATGTTCTGTCCAGCTTGCCAGCTACCTTATGGGGAAGAGATATATTAAAACAAATGGGAGTATGCCTTACAACTGAGCCCATATGTGTTACAAGTAAAAGCTGGAGTCTCATGGAAAAACAGGGATATATTCCAGGTAAAGGACTAGGAAAAAATCTACAAGGTGATCCTAACCCTATTCAGCTTAAAGGAAATCGTCATCGAAAAGGTATAGGATATTTTTTTAGGGGCCACTGAGAAAACAATTTTGAAAATACCATGGCTTTCTGATAATCCAGTTTGGGTCCCTCAGTGGCCCCTATCTAGAGAGAAATTACAAGCAGCCCACTTACCAGTCCAAGAACAACTAGAGGCAGATCTTTCTACCATAGGATGTTTAGGACATTATACAGGACAATGCCTTACGGGTATCCCTTTTCTTAACCTTAATAGGGCAGCTGATTTGTCTAGAGAACTCAGTACGCTACTTAATGGAACTTAGGGCAGCTGATTTGTCTAAAGAACTTAGTACGCTACTTAATGGAACTTGGCTCGTCAGCGCAAAGAAAAATGCGCTTGCCGCCTTAGAACCGGAGAATCTCCTCATGGTTGATTGACTCAATTGGATGGCTGGTAGTCAAAGATGGGTAAGACTCATGTGACCAACATATGAACCTAAGACAGGAGTCAAGGGCACTTTATTTACGTCCTTGATTATCCGATGACGGGTAAGAATGTCGGTTGCACATGCAGACGCCTAAAGACAGGCACAGTCGATCCTGATGTGGTGAGGGTCATCACCCATCCATTTAAGCTATCTCTCTTTTAAAATAAAAGGGAGGAAATGTAAGAGCCTTTGATGAGGAAGTAGCTAAGATGGCGGCTGGCTGAGAGCCAAGAGGAGGCATTTACTTGTTTACACCTGACCTTAATGTAATTGACCAAGAATTTTTCTGTGCTTGTGGGCACTGCGTGCTGCACCTGTAAGTAGAGCTTGTTAGATGTGTATGCTTGTTAAGAGAACTAATGTACCGGTGATGGGTAAAGAGTATTTAACCAGGCTGGGGGCATCAGAGAGGAGAAGATAGAGGAAGAGAGAAGAAGAAGGAGCAATAAAGGAACCACTCATTCCCAGTCTGCCTCTGATTTCTTTCCTGAGGTATCGTTACCTAAGGCAGCAACAGCTAAGTGCATAGCTCTGTTCTTTCTTTTCCTTTCTGAGGCTATGGCTTTTCTTGAGGAGGTAGGGGAAACATGAGTTAGTAAGTGGCTTTTCTCAGAGGAGTCAAATGTCATCAGTGCAAAAACATGAAGTCACTCAGAATAGGAGAGTGGCATTTCTGCCTCTCCACATTTCTTCGCCCATGAATTAAAGTCTTTTCCTTATGACTTAGATTGTGAATGCTCATATTCCAGCTGCAACAGCAACTTTGTTTGTGTGTACCCTATCTACCTCCACACTATCCTTTCTGGGAAGTTCTACCTGAAACAACTGCATGCCTTACATTTAAATGACTACAGGGTCTGCCCACCACCACCAAGAGTTTTGACAATAATTTGATTCCCAATATCCTTAATCTTTATGAGAAGTTTATCAGAAAAAGTAAGGTTGGTCCAACTTGTGCACCTCCCACACAAAATGCCTGTCACCACCTCTAGTTGTCTACTGCCCCTCTATTTCTGCATCTACTGCTCTGTTATTCCATGGGGTTGATGAATGTCCCCTTCACTGACAACACAGATAAGGCTTCATTGATTTGACTGACTTCCCTGTGGCAGTTCTTCCTAAACAGGCACTGGACACGATCACGATGAAGTGAGATTCCTAATGCCCACCAGCTGGCCAAGATGCCATATTGGAGGCACTGTTCACTTTTGTCCCTGTCTGAGGTATGTCCTACATGGGATGGGGAAACAAAAATTACAAAAACACTTCCTTTCCACCAGAAGCACATGAACTCTTGGAACTGTACTTCTTAGGCAGAAGTAAGGCATTAATATGCACCTGAAAAATATAGGGACTTGCACTTTGGGTGTGGTCCTAAGAGACTTTAAAATGTTTAAAGCAACGCTTCAGACTTGGAAAGCCTTCAGGACAGCCTCAAATTACTGACCAAAAATATTATATTGCCCTAGATGTTCTCCTTTGGGGGACAAGAAAGAGTCTGTGAAATCAATGATGGATTCTGTTGTACCTGGATTAATGTCTTGGGCAAAGTAGAAAGGCCAGTATAGAAGTTTGTGGAGAAAGCCTTCTGAATTTCTAAGATACGCTCAGATCATTTAGGGGACTTTTTTTAACCGGTTGGATCTAGGGCACTCTAGGCCCAGGTCAAGGGCAACATTGAAGGCTCTGTCCATGTACTTAGAGTCTAATAATTAGAAAGAAATATTGTATGAAACAAATTTAAAGGCATTTTTTTCATCTTCGGTAGATAAAATTTTTCAGAATGGTTGTACCTATTCGAAAATATACCACAGGCCAAGATGATGTAGAAAGTAGGAGTGGACCTTGGTATTTATCTGAAAGAATCAAAAACATCATACCATAGTGATACATTCATACCCACAAGAGCCAAACTATGGAACCAGTATAGGTGTTCATCAACAGATGAATGGATAAAGAAAATGTGGTATATATACACACTGAAGTTATTCAGCCATAAAGAAAAATGAAATTATGTCATTTGTGGGAAAACAGATGGAACTTGAGAGCATTATGTTAAGCAAAACAAGCCAAATTCAAATGTGAAAGATAGAGAGGGAGAAGGAAAATAAAGGGAGTGGCAGTGGGGCAGGGGGAATGAAAATCAAAGAAAGATGAGTAGAGTAGAGGAAAATGGGAGGGAGGAGGAGAAGGGAAAAGGAAATAACAGAAAATGACATTGGTCAAATTATTTTATATTGGGTACATGTATGAATACGTAATAACAAAACCCACTGTTATGTACAACTGTAATGAACCAACAAATATATGGGGGGGAAAGGAGTGCATATTATTAGCTGACAATTTTCCATGTAGCTTTCACATTTCTGCACATCTTCCAAGCAGAGGCACTGGCAGCTTTTGTTTCAGATTATTCTTTCAATAACATCTATATTGCAAATAGCTTTGGAAGATAGAGATAATTTATCCCACTGAAGCAGAGGTCAGGTTTGTTTACCATCCAATATAATACAGATAATGTCTCCCTTGGGCAGATCTGTTTGTAGGCCATGATAAAAGATTGGGTTTTCCGAAGCCTGGAGTTAGTTGTGACAAAAACATACTATACACACAGTATCCCTTTGGATCTCCTGCAATGCCCCTGTGAGACTTGGGGGAAAAAAAAGAAAACTAAGGGTAACATGAAACTCATCTTGCTTATGGTGCCATGAGTAATAAAGCTTTTTGTCTCAGATCCAGAAGTTTTGGGTTTTCTGCTTGCACCCATGAAACCATAGTGGGTTAACTTGTTAGGTTGCCAGTAGGGTCTTCACAGTCTTCACAACTGCCCCTCTGTAGTTTTGTCTACTACTTTAATTTCATCTCCTCTCCAAGAAGATTTTTATTTTCCCCTCACTTATCTACCTCTAATGTTTTACACAGGATTTGTATAGAACTTATAGCTTATAGCACTTACTGAAAATTATTACCCAAGCAAATGTCTTTCTTTCACTTGGCTTTATGCTTCTGAGGCAAAGGTCTATGCCTTATTCATCTTTGATGCCTTTACTACTAGTATAAAATATATGCTTAATAAATAAATCAAACTAGGGTATTTCAAAGAGTCACGCTGAGCCCTTTGGATGTTAGTTATCTCTTGGAATGATAAATGCTCCCTCAGTTTCTTATTTGTGGATGACGTTGTAAGATAACTTTGTCCAACCATAGATTCAGCCATCATGACAAACTTTAACATAACCACTCAACTGCCCATGTTTCCACTGGAGGCCGCAGCACTCCCAAGAATGACCTACAACTGAGAGAGAGAAAGAGGCTATTGCAATGATCCTGATGGTTGGGAAATCCCAGCAAAAAGTCCTGCCACCTCTAGGTATTTCTCTAAATGTCTTTGACTACATTCCAGAGAAAATACAGACTTGGAATAAACTGTTCTTGCCAAAAGTATGGCATCTTTTCTAAGACTCAAATGTCCTTACCATAAAGAAGATAAGAATACCACAGTTTCCAAGACTAATTGTGGTTGTCCTACAACTCTCCCAAGAAAGAAGATCTTTTCTCATTTTTACATAGTTCTCAATCTCCTTCAACACCCTCTTTTCCCCACTGTTAATGGGTAGACTTGAATGACAAAAGTCCCTGGAAGCATCTGTAGTTCTCACCAACAGAATGTGGCGTCATTTCCTAATGGGGTGGAGGAATGCACTAAGTGAGAACAAATCTTTGTGGGAAAAGATTTATAGTTAGGATGAAATAGGAAACTTCCTTTCTCAAGATATTTTTTAGGGAAATAAAAATTCCCTCTTCACAAGCATAGTTTGGGAATAGCAATTGTACATGGCACATTTTAAAAGCTCATTTTCCACAAAAATGAAGAAATATACTTGAAGAGTTGCTCCAATTCTCCCCCTCACAGTCAGAAGAAAAGAAGAGGGCATAAAATTTTAAAGATTCTACAATGCCCCTTACTTAAAAGAAACTGGGCAACTGTATACTATAGATTTTTAAACATTTATAAACAGATTTTGTTGAAATTGAATTAAAGACTCCCCATATTCAGTAAAAGATATTGAAAAGTACTAATGAAATAAGATGTCTTTATCTCATTTTAGACATAAATTATATTTTAATTAAACAGCTTCATCAAGATTACCATCTTTTAAGAATGAGTAATTTACCTCTATTGCTGTTTCTGTCTCTTACCTCTCACTGTTAACACTCTGATTGAAATTATTTGGAACATTGCTGGTTTCTAATATGAAAAATGTAGGAACAAACTAATAATACAGCATAATAACTTAAAAGCCAGAGCCTAGCTCTCAACTTGGCTACTTTCTACTCCGGGGAAAGTTTAATAAGCCTCAGCATCTTTAAAGAGCCAAACTCCAACTTTAAAGCTATTGTGAGGGTTAAGTCAAATAACACTGAAGTGTTTCCATAGTACCTTTTACAAGGTAGCCATTTAAAGAGTAATGCTAGCCACTGTTTTGTAAGCACTTACCACATGCCAGGCAAAATTTAATTCTCATAATAACCCTGTGAAATAGGTAATAATAAACATCTTATTTTATTAATGAGGACACTGAGAGTCAAAGAAACTATTTAAGTTACATGAAGCCATAGAACTAATAAGTTACCACACAAAGATACAGGGACAACAAGGTTTTCTGACTCTGAGTTCAGTTCTCTTTTCAATAAACATAAATAAGTAGAAATCAATGTAAACTGGTTCTAGATATTTCACTCTACACTGTGGTCACACACACACTGGCATTTACTTTCCCACAAGCATACTGGGCAGTATCCCATCTCTGTACATTTCATGTATTAATGTTATTTGGGATAATTTTTGATTCAGGGATTTGCTGGTCTCTGTAGCTGCCTTTGCATCCTATGGCAGAAGTAGAGATCAAGGGCAACTGTGGTAATAGGAGATAATATCTGTCCTTAGTTCTGAGTTCAATGAAGCATTAAAACACCTAAGAAAAGCCCTCAACTTTCTGCCCTGAGCCTCAGGGATAGTCCAGTGTGACTTATTTCTCCCATTCCTAGTCTCATGTTGAATTCTTTTCCTTATCCATTCACATTCCTCTGAGTACAACAGCAGGTTTTATTGTTTGTTTATTTTGTTTTTTGTTTGCGTGTATGGTGCATGGTGCTGGGGATTGAACCCAGGGCCTTGTGCATGCGAGGCAACCACTCTACCAACTGAGCTGTTTCCCCAGCCCTACAATAGGTGTTTTTTAAAATATTTATTTATTTGCTTTAGTTGTACACAATGCATTTATGTTTACATAGTGCTTAGGATCGAACCCGGGCTACGCACGTACTAGGCGAACATTCTACGGCTGAGCCACAACCTCAGCCCTACAGCAGGTTTTTTGATAGAGGTTTTATAAATAGGGCAGATGCTGCCAAGGCACCCTGTACATTACTCTGGACTCTGTGTTTTCACTGATGTTTATGTCAACGGTCTAAACTCAAGTCTGATTTCCCCTATGATCAAGGTCATAATTCCCTCCTTATACTTTTCACATGCAATTAAAAATTGTCTAGCCAGGCGCTGTGGCACACGCCTGTAATCCCAACGGAGGGAGGCTGAGGCAGGAGGATCATGAGTTCAAAGCCAGTTTCAGCTACCGCGAGGCACTAAGCAACTCAGTGAGACACTGACTCTAAATAAAATACAAAATAGGCTGGCTCAGTGGTTGAGTGCCCCTGAGTTCAATCCCCAGCGCCCCCAAAAAGAAATTGTCTAAAGAATTTGTTTGTGGCAAAAATTGTGTACAGTTCTTGGAAATTTTTCAGATACAAAAATGGAAGTATGCCTCCTAGCCTATTCTGCTCCTTGGAGGTGAATACTATTAACAACCTAATGGGTACCTTCTAGACTCTTCTATATGTAAACATCTATCAAATTGCATAAAAATAAACTACATGGGTACCTTTCAATCTCTCATTTTTTTTCTCTCTCTCTCTCTTTCACACACACACACACACACACACACACACACTTCTTTTTGAAAATAGTGCGATATTCAACTACATTAGTTTACTCTAGTGAACCAATTTTCTACTGATAGCCATTTGGGTTGTTTCCAGTTTGGGAATTATTGTAACCATCACAGTAA
Organism: Tamias sibiricus; assembly: GCA_025594165.1. Taxonomy (NCBI): domain Eukaryota; kingdom Metazoa; phylum Chordata; class Mammalia; order Rodentia; family Sciuridae; genus Tamias; species Tamias sibiricus. Next base: position 156,917,736 of record CM046657.1, on the reverse strand, counting down.
CCAACATTCTTGTAAAAAGGTATGTAAGAACCTGTCAGAGTATTTTTATAGAATGAAAGCCTAAAAGTGGAGTTTCTGAGCCAAAGGGTATACACAGTTAAAATTCTGATGAACATCAAATTGCCCTCTCACCCACTGTATTTGAGAGGACTTCTCTAATGTATTATCCAAAATTGGATATTGTCAACTTTTTCCTTTTTGACAATCTGATAAACATATGTTTGTTTTAATTTATATTTCATTAAATACTAATGTAACTTAGTATTATAGTTTCAATTCTATCTCTCCATGAAGCTTATCTTAATTTTCGTGTATGTCTCTGCCTCATGTCCCTGACAATTTGATCCATCACTATTGCATTTATAACAGACACTTTGAGGTCATTTACCACCCCCATCATTGTCTAGAAGAAATAAAGCCCAAAGAAGTCAGGAGGTGAGACAGTGCTCCAGCTGATGCTTAGTGAACCTGAGGAGAGTTTTAATGCAGTGGCCCTCTTACTAGTTACTGTACTTGGCAATCTCTCTAATGTGTTTAACATAGAATAGTAAGCACTAAATAATTGTAACAAATGAATTCCCTTGTTCTCTAGTGGTAAGAAGCTATATTAGTAGTACCTCTAGTGATTACAGTATTGAATGCCAAAGACAATAGTTTTTAAGTTCACTGTAATATGATATTTAAAACATGTTTGTGTACACGTGGGAAAAAAGCAGATAAATACAAAAAAATCAACAGAATTATTCAACCAAATAGGTAAATAAATACATGACACATAATTGTATTACTTTTTTTTTTTTTTTTAAAAGATGAGCCCTGAGATGTTGCTTCCATCTGAGTGAGAACCATGGTATGTAATACCACATGGGAAAATAATTGGAGTCAAAGGGCCTGGTTTAATTATTTAAAGTAAGCAATTATTATTCTCAGCCAGATCTTTCTGGAAGGAAAATCAGGGACTGAAGTGGAGAGAGTCTATTGGTGAAGGGGGCCCAGGGGAACTGTTAAGAACTGGTCCCAAGAACTTCCTGCCTCATTTAAACTTTTAACCACACCATTCTTCCATGTTCTTGAGTGTTCTACCACTCATATCATTTCCATCAGAGGATACCAATTGTAACACTTTTGATTACTATAAAAACAACACAAACAGTGGTTTAAAACAATACCCAATTATTATCTTGAAGTTATGTAGGTCAGAAGTCTGGGCATGGTGTGGGAATTCCAAGCTCATGGTGCCACAAAGCTAAAATCAAGGATACAGTTGGGGCTGTCTTCTTATGTAGATCTTGAAGTCTGCTTCCAAGTCCATTTGGTGGTAGGCAGAATTCAGCTTCTTGGGGATGTGGGATTGAGCTCTCCATTCTCTGGCTGGCTGTTAGCCAGCATCTGCTCTTAGATCCTTGTAGCTACCCTCAGGTTATAACCATGTGGTCTTGTCACAATATGGAAGCTAGCTCCTTCAAAGCCAGCAGGAGCATCTCTAGTGTACTAGGACAGCAATATGTGTAACAGGAGATAATCACAAGAACAATTATTGCAACATCTTCATCAACTCGTCTAAGCAAGGGAGCCAGTGGCCCATCATATTCACAGTTTCCAACCACCCTGAAGGAAAGGAAATTATACAAAGAACAAATTCCATGGTGTGGGAATTTTGGGAGAATGCCTTAGAATTCTGCCTGACTCAGGACTATAGCATATAAGCTCCAAGTGACTCTGATAAAATATACCCATGTAGAACACATGGCTAGAAAGCATTAAAAAACTGCTCAGCCACATTAGCAATTTAGGAGATGGGAGTAATAACAATACCACTATTCTAGGGAGGAATATGATCAGAAAAGTATGAGTATATTTTGTGGGTTTAAAAATGATAATCTTAAGGCATAAATATTGAGATTTTAGATTTTTCAACACACCAAATAATGGTATCACATCAAGATAAATAATAGGATTTAGTTATTTAAAAATAATCCAGTATATATAAATACAAGAATACTAAAAATTAATTTTCTTTTTTATGGGAGTGGTGGTGCTGGGAATTGAACCCAGAGCGCCACGTGTGCTGCTTACACTCTCTACTCTTGACCTATACCTGTAGCACCAGACTAATAGTATAATCACTAAATGTCTCCTGGCCTTTAGAAAATAAGTCAACATCAATTTTTGCAAATGATATTCTAGGAGAGGGGTTATTCAAATATTAAATGAATATTAATTTTTCTGATTGGATTTACTTTTTTGATATGCATGAATACTCTGCCCTATTCTTAGGCAGCTCCACATTCTTTTACAATTGATAAAAAAGCATTTCCCTTTTTATTTTATTTTTTTGTACTTTTCCACATTCCTTTAAATCTGTTCTCTCATTCTCCTCTCTTTGGTTTTGAAAGAAGTCAGTCTTTTTTTTCCATTTAATTTTCATTAATGCTGAAACACTCACTGCCCAATGTTATCTACAGGCAAACTCCTTGTCACACATGGGGAATGAATACATTGAAAATTTAAATAAGCATATAAACAGTTTAACCTGTGACACCTTCTGGCTTTGAATTACTAATTCTGAGGTTCTGAATTCTTGGTTAGGGCCAGTTGAGTTTAGTGACTTACACCTGTTGCCTTGTGTAGAGTGTAATATGATGATATTCTACAAAGTAGGAAAGGAGCTGCCAAGGGCTGTTCCTTTAATTCCTTTCCCTCAAATTATGCATACTGGTTATGCAGCCTAAGAATATTTATTACTATTATTATTTTATTTTACATTTTTATCACTGAAGTTTTCAAACATAAACAGTTGTGGCAATAGTATTATAAATCTATTCCATCACCCAACTGTTAATAAATGTGAAGCTTTTTCCATCTATACTCTTTTTCTCTACTCCCTTAACTATATAAAAGCAAATGATATCCTATCAATTCATATTATAGACATATTTAAACATATATTTCTAAAAATGAGATTCTTTTTTAAAAGACACAAAACAAAATCAAACCTAATGAAATCACAAAAAGTTTTTAACATGAAGTATTCATACAATGTTCATATAACCCTAGTTGTATTATAACTTTTTAAATTTACATTTACCAGTGTATTATACAGGGTACAACTCAGGAACAGTTAGGGGAAGAGATGCACAAGATGAGGTTTGAGGGAGTGGGTTGGCACAGAGCATCCATGACCACGATGGGTGATCTGCTCTCCCAGCATCTGTGTATATACAAATAGTCCATTTTTATTCATTCCATTTATCTTGTCTATAATGAGAGCAGCAAAACCTGGAGGAAATGTTTTCATCACATGGAAACCTTTATTAATTTTTTAAAATAGATTGTTCATTTAAGTTAGGAACTAAATAAGTTCTATACGTTGAGATAGATTGGATGTGCCCATTAAGGCCTTCTCTGTCTTTTTTGTTCCTTGATTTTCTTTTTGCTGTTTCTGTTTGTGTAGAAACAAAGTCATTTATCTTGTGGCATTTCCTAAAGTTTATTTTGCTAATTAAATTCCCATGACGTTGTGTGAGTTCTTCTATCACCTTTCTTAAAAATGAATAACTAAATATAAATGTTATTAGATTTTCATGAATTTTTTCTTTTCTGGGAAATTTTCCTGCATAGGTAATATTGTACACTTTCATCAGGATCCATATGGTTGCTTCTCTTTTTTAGTGTTGTACACTATTGATGAATATAACTTAGGCACACTATTTCATTAAAGGGTTTCAAAACAGTGATATTTGTCATTCTTTCTTAATTTTTTAGCTGGAACACTTTTATATAAGAAAATTCCCCCTTCTCAATTATTTAGTTGCTTTAAAAGTCATCTGAAATGGAGAACAAATGATTACTTCTTTCTCTTTAGAAGTTTAAAATAAATGAACAAAATGAACCAATAAGTTACAAATAAGTTATTTTTGTACCATCTAAAACCCATATTTGATGTGATTTGATCTGTTACAGTTTTTGTCTAATTCATGCCTCAAGTATCTAATCTTTGACCAGTGGGAGTGTCGGTATGTCTCCTGAACTCTTTTGCCAAGACTCAACTAATCTTTGATAGCCACCTTGCTTTCCAATATAATGGGATATTTCAGGCTCATTTTGTGCATTTCATTTTGCCCTGTACTTAGAATCTGTAAGCTTCCTGGTACCGAAACCCGGGAGGAAAACTCGGAGGCAGAGTAAAGCTTTTTCTACTTTTACTTCTACTTTCTTAGAGAGAGCTTAGAGAGGGAAAGAAAGATTTTTCTTCTTTAGAGAGAGAGAGAGAGGGAGAGAGAGAGAGAGCTTAGCTTTAAGAGCTTCTTTCTTCTTTCTTCCTCGGGAGCCTCAGCTTGACTCTGTCCAGGAATTACTTCTTCTATCTGGTTTCTCTTCTGTAACCGCTCTGCCTACGTTCTGGCCACTCTGATTCTTTTCTTCTTCTCCGACCCGAACTCTTCTTCCGACCGAGCGACTGCATGACTGACTGAGTGAATTCATTCTTCTCCTGACTCCGACCGCTTTCACCCGGTTATATCCCTTTAGCTTTGCGGGTGCCTCACGTGCATTTACAGGTGCGTCACATACATACTTATTATCAGGTGGAACTTATGGCTTCCAGCTGACCGCAATAGCCATCTCCCTAATTGGGGCTCCTTCAGAATCTACCATTTCCCCCAAGAAACTCAATTTCCTTTTAATGGAAGTGGTAGAAACCATAATTTGAAAACTACAGGTAGACTTGGCTCTATGTTGATTGATTGATTGATTTTAGGTATTTTCAGTACAGAGAGCTAAGGAAATTTTAACAGAAAATGTATCAGTGGTTAGTATTGATAATTCCAGTTAGGATTTAAATCTAAAAAGCTGTATTTTTTAATACTAGTATTACTGAGACATAATTTGCATGTCATTAAGATTCATCCTTTTAAGTATATGATTCAATGGTTTTTAGAACATTTTCAGAATTGTGCAACTACCACCACAATCAATTTAAGAACATTTTCTTTACCATTTAAAGAAGACTGCCCTTTAGCTATCACCCCCAAGTCTCTACAATCCCAGTCCTCCAATAGCCATAAGTACCTTTTATGCTTTTGGCTTGCAGAGATTTGTGCATGCTGGATACTTCATATAAAGAGAATCATACAATATAACTTTCTGTGCCTGTCTTCCACTTAGCATCATGTTTGCTAAGTTCATCCATGTTTCAGGATGCATCAGTGTGTACTTCATTTTTATCACTGAATAATATTTAATTGTTTGGATATACCACATTTTGTTTACCCTTTTATTAGCTGATGAATATTTGGGATTTTTCTACCATTTGGCTATTATGAATAAAGGAAGTATGAGTTTTTGTGTGGATAGCTTTTGATGTGAGCATATGTTTTCATTTCTCTTGTGTTTCTGTAAAAACCAAGAATAATATTTGTGTACAACCAGAGATATGAAAAATTGTGCTCTGTATGTGTAATATGAACTGTAATGCATTCTGCTGTCATATATAACAAATTAAAATTAAAAATTAAATAAAAGAATAAAATTACTGTGTCAAATATTATCTCTATGTTTTAATTTTTTGAAGCACTGCTACTTAGATTTTTAAAGTGACTGCAACAATTGACATTGCTATCAAATGTATATGAAGATCTGATTTCCCACATCCTTGACAATATTAAGCTATTTTATGATGTTTTAATTACATACTGGTAGGTTAAAATGGCGTCTAACATCATTTTCACTTGCATTTCTCTGATAACTAAGGATGCTGAGCATCAATTCATGTGTTTATTAACCATTTCTATATCTTCTTTGGATAAATGTCTATTCATATCCTTTGACTATTTTTTAAATTGAGTTATCTATCTTCTTATAACTGAGTTGTACCAATCCTTTATATATTTTTATATTAGAACCTTATCAAATACTTGATTTTCTCAAATCATACTTTCTCCCATCCATGGGTTGTCATACAATCTGACCCCAATCTATAGTTCTAGCTTTCCCTCCTGCCTCTCACCATCATGAATTATAGTCAGGTCATGACTTACTTCCTAGCACTCTATTTAAAATTTCTAAGTGGTAGCTGAAATTTCCTTTTTCCTTCTTAAAGTCTAACTAAACTTTCAGAACAAATAAGCATTCCTCAGATGAAATTAAGAAGATGACAACTGAATTATATTTACATATATATACCTCCCATAATACCTAATGTGGTATTTACACATTGTTAATATAAACAGAACTTAATTAGTTATAGAGCAACCTGCCCAATATTGACTCTGAAAGGAATAAAGTGTAGTATAAAAAGATAAAACAAATTTGGCCAATGGAAATCAAAGAAAACTCTTCCTGGAGGATATAGAACTCGTGATAGAATATGATATAAATTAAAAGATATCTCTTAATATATTTAGCATTTATATATTCTGAAGGTAGCTAATAGTAATCCTTCTGCTAACCTCATTCAAATTTTAATCTATTTCCTGAGGTATAGCCTTAGGAAGAATAAGTACAACTCATCCATAGCCTTTCTCTACATATGAAAACTCTTATTAAATTACTCACAATGATTTTCTCCAGGCTATGAGCAGCTTACCTCTCCAACACTCAGGTTCTTAAAAGGTCTACTAGAATATGCCTTATTTCAATTCTACAAAACTCAGTCTAGAATGTTGTTTCATTTATTTAAGAACTGAAAATGACCATTTTATTGAACCTGTCAGTTTATAAGTGGGACACATAGCATACTATGTTGGTTCTTGTGTGTTATCAGATTTGTCCAACTTCCCAAAATCTTACCATTTTTGTTTTCCATTAAAAAAAATGTTGTTCATTATGACTCACCCAAGACTGTACTTTTTTCATTATAATGTGTCTTGGTGTAGATCTGTTGTAATTTTGTACATTTGGTATCCTGTAAGCCTCTTGTATTTGGTTTTCCAATTCATTCTTCATGCTTGGGAAATTTTCTGATATTATCTCTGAAGAGATTGTGCATTCCTTTGATTTGAAACTCTGTGCCTTCCTCTATCCCAATTACTCTTAGATTTGTTTTTTTGATGCTGTCCCATAATTCTTGGATGTTCTGTTCATGGTTTCTTACTATCTACACTGTGTGGTCAACTTTATTTTCCAGATTGTATACTCTGTCTTCATTAGCTGATGTTCTTTCTTCCAATTGATCTAGTCTGTTGGTGATGTCTTCTATTGTGTTTTTTATTTGGTTTTATTGTTTCCTTCATTTTAAGGATTTCTGACTTTTTTTTTTTAGAGTTTCGATCTCTTTCTTTGATGTAATCTTTTGCTACCTGTATTTGCTCTCTTATATATTTGTTGTAGTGATCAATTTTTGCCTGTATTTGCTCATTTAAGTCATTCCTTAATTCACAGATCATTTTAATTATGAACCTTCATTTACACCTACAAGTTCTTTTAGGACCTTAGTATATAACTTTTATGACCAAAGGCAGTATGTTTATTTACAATACCCAGGTGTTCTTCCACATCTAAACTTACTTGAACTTCAAATCCCATGTTTGTTCTACTCTATCCAGAAGTAAATTTTATAGAGTTAAAACAAAGTATCATCAGTTGATGGACACTTGAGGATGAAGAAGATGAGTTTTTTCCCTATCTTCAGTTGTCACACAGTGTACATACTTTAAGCAAAACTCACAGTTGATATTTAACTGCATTTTCCCATTTATATAAGAAAAGAAGAATAGGTAAATCTTAGAGTCTTCCTCCATGTTTGTCCTCAGTAAATGTACTTTCCACTTTCACTTACATAAATACTTCTATTTGAATAAATATGGGGGTCCATATGTGGTTATCCAACTGAGTAATTCTACTTTTAATATCCAAGTGACTCCAAGTCACCATTCTGTTTTATTAAAGTCAATTCTCCTGTACTAAAATTTTCTTCCTACGTTATTGTTAGGCATGAAGAATAGAGATACTTTGGATTAGACAGAGGGGAGTGAAGGAAGGGGGAGGGGGCATGGTGTAAAAATAAGAGTAGAATGAATTGGACATTATTACCCTATGTGCAAATATGATTACACAACTGGTGTAACTCTACATCATGTACATCCAGAAAAATGAGATATTATACTCCACTTATGTATGATATGTCAAAATGCATTGTACTGTTATGTATAACTAATTAGAACAAATAAAAAAAGCTATGTCTCTATAATATGTTGCTTTTAAAGCAGCATATTACAGCGACACAGCCACTTCAATGTTTATAGCAGCACAATTCACAATATCTAAACTGTGGAACCAACCTAGATGTTCCTCAGTAGATGAGTGGATAAAGAAAATGTGGTATATATACACAATGGAGTATTACTCAGCAATAAAAGAGAATAAAATCATGGCATTCGCAGGTAAATGGATGAAGTTGGAGAATATAATATAATGCTAAGTGAAGTTAGTCAATCTCAAAAATCCAAATGCCAAATGTTTTCTCTGATATAAGGAGGATGATTCACAGTGTTGTTGGATGGGGATACATAGGAGGATTAGAGGAGCACTAGAAAGGTCAAAGGGGAGGGAGGGGAAGGGAGGGAGGATGGGGGGATGAGGGGGGGGGGAAGATGTTGGTAGAATAAGATGGATATGATTATCCTAAATGCATGATTGAAGACTTGAATAGTAAGAATATACTTTGTATACAAACAGTGTTATGTAAAAAGATGCTCTATATGTGTATTATAAATTGTAATGCATGCTACTGTTATAAATACAACAACTTTGAATTTAAAAAAAAATATACTAAAAAAAAAAGCTGAACAATGAAAAAATCAACAACTCTTCTTAGATCCACAAGAGAAGTGAGGTTACAGATCAAATTTTAACCCCAAAATTCAAGAGACACATATAGAAATCACAACTTAACCTGAGCAGAAATACACAAGCAGAAATGTCCTGATTTTTGACAAGGGAACAAAAGCAATACAATGGAGAAAGACAGCCTTTTTAACAAATGGTGCTGGAACACCTGGACATCCACATAATAACACAACAACAACAACATCAATTTTAAACACAGATCACACACCCTTCCCAAAACTACCTCAGTGTACTAGGCAAACTATAAAGCACCTAGAAGGTAACTGTGGAGAAAATATGGATGACATTGGGTTTGGCCATGTTTTAGATAAGGCCAAAAAGATGTGATCCATGAATGAAGAGATTTATAATCTGTTCTTTAAAATTAAATTTTTATGCTGTTCAAAATACACAGACTAGAAGAAAACAGTTGACAATGAAATATTTGATAAAGGACTGTTATGCAAAATATTCAAAGAGCTCTTAAAATTCAACAATAAGAAAACAAACATCTCGATTAAAATATGAGTCAATATTTTAACAGACACCTCACCAAAAAACATACAGATGGAAAATAAGCATATGAAAATATGTTTCATATCATATATAATCAGAGAAATGCAAATTAAAACAATCAGGAAATATTATTACATATGTCTGAGAATGCCCCAAATCCAAAATATCAACACCAAAGCTGGTAAGGATATGGTACAAGAGGAATTCTCCCTCTCTGTTCATGTAAATGCAAAATGGTACAGCCACTTTATAAGATAGTACAGCAGTTTCTTGCAAAATTAAACATATTTTATCATAAGTTCCAGAAACTTTACTCTTTGGTATTTACCCAGAGGATTTGAAAACATGTCCACATAAAAACCTTCACATAGGTGTTTAAAGTAGTTTTATTCATAATTACCCAAAACTGGAAACAATCAGAATGTCCTTCAGTAGGCAAATGAATAAACAAACAATGGTACATCCAGACAATGGAATTTTATGCTTAAAGGAAATGAATTGTCAAGCCATAAAAAGACATGGAGGAATGGGGTGTGATGTTGCATGCCTTTAATCCCAGTGATTTGGGAGTCTGAAACAGGAAGATTGGAAGTTCGATGTTAGACTTGGGAATTTAGAAGCTTTTATCTCAAAATTAAAAAAAAAAAAAAAAAGTACTAGGAATATAGCTCAGCAGAAGCATCCCTGGGTTTAATCCCTAGCACCAAAAATAAATAAATAAATAAATAAAATATAAAAAGGATATGAAGGAGTCTAAAATGCATATTACTAAGTGAAAGAAGTTGATTTGAAAAAGTTTCATATGGTATAATTTCAATTCTGTGACATTCTAGAAAAGAAAAAACAATACTGAGACAGTAAAAAGATAAAGTGATTGCTAGAGAGTAGGGGGAAAGAAAGATAAACCGGCAGAACATAGATTTTTAGGGCAGTGAAACCACCCTGTATGATAGTAAAATGGAAGATTCATGTCATTAATACATTTATCCAAATCCATAAAATGTACAATGGTATGAATGAATCCTAATGTAAACTATGGACTTTTAGTGATAATGATATGTCAACATAGAGTCATCATTTAAAACCAAAATATCACTCTGAGGGATGGTGTTGATAATGAGGAAACTATGCATGTTTGGAAGCATGGGGGCATATGAGAAATCTCTGTGACTTCACTTAATTTTATTGTAGATCTAAAATGTCTCTAAAAATTGCCTTTTTAAAAATGTGAACAAATGACTCACACAATATGAAAGTGACTAGCTTCTTTATATTGCCACAGTCACCAGAGGGGTCCAGATGTCCAAGGCAAGACTTCATATTCCTCTTCACTATAGTCCTACGGCAAATGTCCCCTCAAAGTCTCCTTTTTTCTCTGGCTCTTTTTTCTTTTTTAATTTATTTTTTTTTTAATTCCCAAACAATTTAAGTAATCTAACTATTCACAATGAAGGTAAAGAAAACAGCCAATTCAGCAAACTACTTAATAATTTTCAAAAAATTTCTGAATATGGAAAAATTCTCATGATATTTCAGGGAAAATGAGATACAAGTTGTTAAGGCAGGGGTGTAGCTTAGTGGTAGAAAATGTGTTTAACATTCACTAGGTTCTGAGTTCAATCTCCACCACACACTCACATACAAACACACAAACACCAATACAAATTATATTGTACATCATAATCTCATGTTTAGATTCTATTTTTTGTTTTAATTAGTTACATATAACAGTAGAATGCATTTATGCACTGTGATATATTATACATAGATAGGATATAATTTCTCATTTTTATAAGTGTGTATGTTGCAGAATCATATTGGTCATGTAGTCACATATATACATACAGTAATAACATCTGTTTCAACCACTATCTTTCCCATCCCCACATCCCCTTCCTGCCCTCCCTTCACTTCCCTCTACCTAATCTAACATAATGCTATTTTTCACTAGTGCCCCCTGCCTTATTGTGAATTAGCATCCACATATTAGAGAAAACATTCGGCCTTTGGTTTTGTGTGATTGGCTTATTTCACTTAGCATGATATTCTCCAACTCCAACCATTTACTGCCATAATTTCACCCTTCTATAAAGCTGAGTAATATTCCATTGAGTATATATACCACATTTTCTTTATCCATTCACCTATTGATCTGACTTCCTTAACATGACTCCAAAAGCGCAAGAAGTAAAATCAAGAACCAATAAATGGGATGGATTCAAATTAAAAGCTTCTTTTCAGCAAAAGAAACAAATAAAATGTGAGGAGAGAGCCTACAGATTGGGAGAAAATCTTCACCACATGCACCTCTGATAAAGCATTAATCTCTAGGATATATAAAGAACTCAAATTTCTTAACACCAAAAACCCAAATAACCTAATCAATAAATGAGCTAAGGAACTAAATGAACACTTCACAGAAGAAGAAATAAAATCGATCAACAAATATATAAAAAAGTGTTCAACATCTCTAGCAATTAGAGAAATGCAAATCAAAACTACCCTAAGATTTCATCTCACTCCTGTAAGAATAGCAATCATCAAGAATACAGGTAACAATAAATGTTGGTGAGGATGTGGGGATAAAGTTACATTCATACATTGCTGGTGGCACCGCAAATTGGTACAAACCACTATGGAAAGCAGTACGTAAATTCCTCAGAAAACTGAGAATGGAACAAAACTACCCTAAGATTTCATCTCACTCCTGTAAGAATAGCAATCATCAAGAATACAGGTAACAATAAATGTTGGTGAGGATGTGGGGATAAAGTTACATTCATACATTGCTGGTGGCACCGCAAATTGGTACAAACCACTATGGAAAGCAGTACGTAAATTCCTCAGAAAACTGAGAATGGAACCACCATTTGACCCAGCTATCCCACTCCTTGGTTTATACCCAAGGACTTAAAATCAGCATACTTTACTGACACAGCCACATCAATGTTTATAGCAGCTCAATTCACAGTAGCTAAATTCTATATTTTGACAAAATATTGGGTAAAATAGTAGTCATGCCTTTCCCTGGTATAAGTGTACACACACACACACACACACACACACAAATTGTCTAAACCTAGTGTTTCTGCTCCTTGTTAACAACTTCTACATACCAACAGACAAACAGACAGACAGACACACACACGCACACACACTGCTCAGAATGTGACTCCATGATCATAGTACGACAATATGCCTCAAAAGGCAGGAGAATCTTATTCTTCCCTTTGTCCTTTATTCTTTGAACAGCGTTACTGAGGTATAACTGACATGCAATAAACTGAACAAAATTAAATGTGCCATTCTATATTTTGACTTAGGTACATACCTATGGAGCCATCACCTCTATTAAGATAAGAAATGTGTCTATCTAGCCCATAAGTTATTTTCTCAGAACGTTTTTTAATTTAATTTAATTTGTTATACATGCTTTTAGATTGCAATTCCTTTCATATTACATATAAAGAGCAGTTTTCCAAGTCATTGGTTTTACACAAAGTATTTTCATACAATTTGAGTTTTTATACATGCACTTAGTATATTGATGTCAAACTCCTTCTGCCATTGTTTCTATCCCCTTGCCCCTTTCTCTCCCCTCACCCCTTTTTTCTATTTAACATTCCTTCATTCCTCTCATCCCTCCTCCCTTGCCACTATAATTCAGTAGCATCATAGCAAAGGAATCAATTGACCTTTGGTTTTCTGGGATTGGCTGACTTCACTTAGCATTATTTTCTCCAACTCCATTCATTTACCTGCAAAAGCCATTATTTTATTCTCTTTTAGTTCTGAGTATTGTTCCATTGTGTGTATATACCAAAGTTTCCCTATCCATTCATCTATTGATGGGCATTGGGGTTGTTTCCACAATCTAGCTATTGTGAATTGTGCTGCTATGAACATTGATGTGGCCGTTTCCCTGTAGTATGCTGTTTTTAAGTTCTCTGGGTATAGACAGAGGAGTGGGATAGCTTGGTCAAATGGTGGTTCCATTCCAAGTTTTCCCAGGACTCTCCATACTGCTTTCCAAATTGGCTGCACCAATTTGCAGCTCCACCAGCAATGTAATAAGAGTGTGCCCTTTTCCCCACATCCTTGCCAGCATTTATTGTTGTTTGTGTTTTTTATAGCTGCCATTCTGACTGGCGTGAGATGAAATCTTAGAGTAGTTTTGATTTGCATTTCTCTAATTGCTACAGTTGTTGAACATTTTTTCATATATTTGTTTATTGATTGTATTTCTTCTTCTGAGAAGTGTCTGTTCAGTTCCTTAGCCCATTTATTGATTGGGTTGTTTGTTTTTTTGGTGTAAAGGTTTTTGAAAGCTTTATATATCCTTTAAGTTAGTGTTTTGTCTGATGTGCATGTGGTAAAGATTTGCTCCCATTCTGTAGGTTCTCTGTTCACCTTACTGATTGTTTCTTTTGTTGAGAAGAAGCTTTTTAGTTTGAATCCATCCCATTTATTAATGTTTGGTTTTAATTCTTGCACTCTAGGGGTCTTATGAGGAAGTTGGGGCCTAATCCAACATGATGGAGATTTGGGCCTACTTTTTCCTCTATTAGGTGCAAGGCCTCTGGTTTAATTCCTAGGTCCTTGATCCATTTTGAATTGAGTTTTGTGTATGAAGAGAGATAGAGGTCTGATTTCATTTTATTCCCAGAACTTTTAAGCCTTCTATTCTGTCCCTTTCTCATGTACCCTCATTTCTTTCTGCATGGAACCACTAACCTGTTTGTTACTATAGTTTTTGTTTTCTAGAATTTTGTATAAAATAATCATATAACATGAATATTTTTCTGACTTCCTTCACTAAACATGGTTATTTAGAAATTCATTCATATTGTTGCTCTTCTCAATTGCTTGTTTCTTTGTTATAAGGTAGTATTTTATTAAATGGATATATCACTCTGTTGATTTTGCTTATACTTGAAGCTGAACACTTCTTTTGTTTTCAGTTTTACTCTATTACAATTAAAATTTGTCTTTGTATGGACATGTGCATTAACTCTTCTTAGGAAAATACCTCAGAGTGAAATAACCAGGTCATGTGATAGGATTATGCTTTACTTTTTAAGAAACTGCCAAACTATTTTCCAAAGCGAATGTTGCTGCCTGAAGCGGAAGCTGCTTGGAGCAACGAACGCCGCAGGAAAATTCGGAGGCAGGATGAAAATGAAAAAAGGTCTTTTATTCTTCTTCTCTCTCCAGCTCCAGCAATCACTCCAAACGCTCTAACTCCAACCACCACCTTCTTCTTCTTCCCACACACACTAACCAACCTCACCCAGTTATATACATATAGCTTTAACAAGGACAAGTGCTTACAGCTCGAGCTTACAGGTGTGTCACAGAGTGTTCACGGGCATACAAAGATTCTTTGAATAATGTATTACTATCAGGTGGAAACTAGAACATCTTTTATGGCTCTCAGCTAACTGCAATCTTTAGCTATCTCCTTGATTATAGGCTCCTTCAAGTGAATGTGCCATTTTACACTCTCACCACCAAAGTGTGAGAATTATAGTTTCACTAAATCATTATCAACACTGTGGTATGGTCAGCTTCCTAATTCCAGACATACTAATAGGTATGTCAAGGTATCTCATTGTGGTTTTAATTATAATACTTGACATATTAGTTATTATGTCTTCCTGATGAATAGTGGCATTAAGAATTTTTTCTTGAACTTGACCATAACCAGGAATCCACATATATTCTTTATTAGAGTGTTTATTCAAAGATTTTACTGATTTTATCCCTGTGGTACTAGGAATTCAATCCAGGGCCATTTCACCACTGAGCTACATCGCCAATTCTTTTTGTTTTTTTCTTTTGAGTTTGCATCTAAGTTGTTGACGCTGGTCTCAAACTTGTGTTCCTCCTGCCTCAATCTCGATTCACTGGGATTATAGGTGTGCACTATTGGATTCCAGGCAGGGAGGCTGAGCCTCCCAGGTAGAAGGCCACACCTCCCCAGGTACTTTGTGAAAAGACTACATTTCCCAGGTGCCTCAGCCTGGCCAGTGAACCTGGCCAGCAGGTGCCCTGGCCATTGCTTCCTGACATCCGGGCAGCCTATGGAGACACGGACTCACTCCAGGGGGGATCTCTGACCACAGGTTCGCTATTTAAGCCTGCTCCAGACTGAAACCCTCTCTGTTCAGGCCTGTTCCTGTTCTTCCTTGCTCTGCACCCTTGTTCTCCCTTGCCCCTTTCCTTCCCTGTCCTCCACGCCATTTTTGTCCCTTACCACTCACGCCACGTGGCACCCCAATAAACTTCCCTTTTATTAAAATGGCATTCCCGGCCCTAGGTTAACTTTGTCTATTCTCTAACAAATGGTGCCCTGAACATGGGGCAGGTCTGCATTCAACCTTGGGAACTGCCTTTTTGTTTTGCTGCTGACCCTCTGCTCTCGGACACCTCCGGTCGCTGTAAGAGTCGTGAAGTTTTCAATCTCTCCCTCCCTCTTTCTCTCTTTTCCTCTCCCTTTTCTGAGAACCTCAGCCTTCGGAATTAGGTCAGACACCTCTGCACAGGGAAACCTGCAGTTTTCCAGTCCATCTGCACCCGCCTTGCATGCTTGCTCCGTGGACATGTGTCCCCACGCCAAGCGCCACAGTTCATCCTCAACTCTGCACCCTATCCTGAATACGGAGACTTCAATTTCCTCTTCCTTCTACATTTTAGCGCTGTTCTTATTTAGCCTCGTGGTCACTCACTATTGGTCACTCTCTTTCCCCATTCCGATCAGCTGGCTCTGCCGTTTAGCTCCCTCCCCATTCCTGGATCCACCATGTAGTCCCGCCCAAGTCTTTTCTGCTACCGCCCCTCTGCCTCTTCTGCCCCAACTCACGTGGCTCCCTCTGACTCCATCGCTGCGCCTGGCCTCCGGTGGCCAAAGCGGCAGCTTGCCCATGCCCTGCCTTGTGGCGGTGGCAGCCATGGGACTTTGGTCCCACTTTCTCTTCCATCCCTCCTGCCCGCACTGGTCACAGACCTGCCCTCGCTGCCCCTGCTGTCAGCTGCACACTGCCCGCGAGCCTGGGCAGCCTCGCTAGGTTCCCTATCATGGGAGGCTTTTCCCTCCCCTGATCCACAAGAGTCCATCTCTTTTCTGATAATGGTGCCTTGTGGCAGCCCTGTGCCCTCGCCTCACAGTGGTGCACTAAGCCTCCAGACTTAAGTCTCATTCCTCCAGTCTGGGACAGGAGGAGCTCTCTCTAGTATGTGCTGCATCAGCAACCCAAACTGCACCTGCGCGAGTCCCTCTCTTTTCTGATAGTGGAAACTTTTTTTATACTCCCAGGCTGACCTCACCTTTGCCTCTTCAGCTAAGAAACTTTTAAGTCGCACGCTTTTCCTTTAACAAACTCACAAACACCTTCCCACTTCCCCTCCCAAAGTGCACACAATTGTGTTCTATGTTTGTCTATGTGCATGTCTAAATTTCATGTAAATGTGATATCACGATTAACAAGTAAAAACCGAGCGCTCATGAAAATTAATTTAAAAAAATAGATCCAAGTATCTTTAATTCACTTAAGTCAAAAGTGTTCTATTCAAATTGGGTATACAAATAAAAAAATAAAGGTGCCTTTAAAATGAAACTTAATTCACAAGTCTCTCTAGGACTTCTCTTCAGCAAAGAAAAATGACTAATACTGTTCAGCCTGATATTTTGGTAAAAGTAAAGTAAATTTAACATGGGATTATTCGTTTGTGGGTAACTTTGTTTGTTAAACAGCTGATTAATTTACAAGGTTAAAATGCTCACTGTTAAATATGCCATCAGGTAACTCCTTAAATTCCATTGGGTAACATTATTGATTGTTTTCATAAATTGGTCTTTGTCATCAGTGAAACAGGTTAAAGTTCCAACAGGTATAATTCTATATGCATGAACATTGTGTTCTCATGAAGTGGTTAACAGATGTGTGTGATTCTATATAAAGGTTCATAAAAGATTGCTGTGTATACAGGGGCTCAAAGGTTTCGACTGCTCCAATTAAGAGTACTGTAAATAACAAAATATTTTTCTAAATTCAAATTGTTATTATCTTTTAGATATACAAGCCTTGAGGTGAATTTTAGGCTTATAAAGATAATACATTAGAGATTTATTTATGTCATTTAAAATATGTTCTACAACTAGACCTGTTGTCAATAAGATATAAGATTTTATGTTACCTTTTGAAAACATTTTGTTACTTTTTACCTTTTAAAAACATTTTGCTACATTTCCACAAAAGGTTAAATACTCTCAGCCTTTCTTTAATCCATTCTAAATGTGATATTTTGTCAGCTAATGTTCATGGGAGGTCAAGCAGCAATGTATGTAAACACTGTGGAATTTTATTTAAGAAGCAGAGATCAACATCAGAATTAAAGCACCTGACCTAAGATTAAAGAATTCCACCATACCTGAGAATGTATAGTCAAAAGAGTGATTCTTGTTAAGAAACAGGGGTTATAGCATATAACTCAGAATCCAAGATGGTTATTACACAAACTAAATATGTTTTTACTCTTGTTAACTGTTTTGAAGTTTGCCTGTTAATGTTTTGCAGAGGTATTGCTTCAAGAACACAACCTGAGTTAATTTAAGCCATCAAGACAGATAGGTACCACAGACCCCAGCTACTGTAAGTTTATAAGCATTGAAGTTAAAGACCAGTGCTCTCAATTTAAGATTAGCTTACTGGATGTTTAAGATTAAGACCTTAAATTAAATCAAAAAGGGACAAGAAAACCAATATTTGGTTCTTGGCCCAGAGTCAGTCTGTCCATGGAACAGAAAACTTCTCTAAAAGAGCTTTACATTTCTGGGCCACATGATTTCCTGATAAGGGAGATAAAATGAGACCTATAGAGAAAAGAAAGCCGATCAGTGCACTTGCTAAAAGGAGGGTCCTTAAAAAAGGGAGAGACATCCCTAATGCTTCCAAGGGAAGCCACAAGGTCAAGCAAGACCTAGATCCATCCTCGCAGAAGGCACCGAGCATAACAGAAAAGCTATTCTCAAATTTCCCCAAGAGTTATTCCCATCAGAAATCAGCTGACTCTTAGCAATAGTTAAAAACAAAAGTCAGTTTGACCGACTTCATCTTAAACACCTAGTAAACAGTTGAAACAGATACACAACCATTCCTGGGCATTTAAGAAGTAAAGGTAACTGCAGATATACACTTGTATTAGTCCCAAGAATTGGTAAAACTGGAGGCTACAAGAGAGATTGTTAGGCAATGCCTGATAACTATGAAAAGAAACAGTTTAACTATTAAATGACTGCCAAGTCAAAAGTTTTTAGTCAGTTTAAGGCCTGCAAATATTCCGAACCTACACAGATAGGCTTAATATTCAGTAGTATGATTATCTAGCCCTAAGTGACAGAGATAAAGAGTTCTCTACTAGACACAGAGGTTATAAGATCAAATGACATTAAGTAGCTTAACTACCATCTTATCTAGATCAACATCTATAACATTAAATGTTGTGTTTACATTCCTGATAACTCTGTGCATGTTAAAAATTTAAATTATCATCTTCATGGTATACATTGACATGTTCTAGATGCTGCAACATTTATTCAGTACTCATTTTTTTTTTTTTTTTGTTTTCTCTCATAAAAGCTCCCATCCCTGTTGACTTTACAACCTTCCCCAGGCTTCAGAGTAAAATCTATCCTTCATCAGACATCAGCTATGGACGTGCCAAGATTACATCCTGCCTGACCCAAGTAGACTCACTGCTTCATTTCCATTGACACCTGGTTCTTGGGTATATTTCTCCCCTCCCCAGGACATAAGATCAATCTCCCTTGTCCCAAAGTGGACAGGCCCTTTCCAGGTTGTGCTGTGCACACCCAAGGCTGCTAAGCTTCATGAAACCTCAGGGAATTTGACTTCTTGGATTCATATTTCCAGACTGAAACCAGCTGCTCAGCCAGGTGAAGATCCACAAAAGGATAACAAACAACTACCTCAGTATACTTGCTCTCCCATTTCCACCGATCCCCTAAAAATTCGTTTCTCTCGTGTTCCTAATACCTACTCAAAATAACCTTTTCTGTTTTTCTTGTTTTGAACCTTTAACCAGCTTTTTCTCAGAGATTATCAACTGTTGGAAAAAAACCAACAGATGACTTTCCAAACAGAGAAGACTTAGACTCTTCATCAGCCGAGTCCTGTCCCTATGCTGCCACCCGATGCTCAATATGATGTGCCTCACACTCTCCATTGGCCTCTTCACCATAATTCCCACCTGGTGGAACACAGGCCTACGGACAATAATCCATCTCACCTTCTCTCCCTTTGTTGCTTCCATAATAGTGTTACCTGCAAACTCACAAGGCCTACAATTTCTACATGCTCTTCACCGATAGCCAGCTGACTCCCTCAGTGACTTTCTGCAAAAGCCTGGTTTGACACCCTCACTGATCTATGACTTCAAGGAAACTTTATCCATCCCATACCTGGACAGATTTATCTTTTCTATGCCTACCTCCTGGGAATTTTTTCCACCCTCCAGCTGGACCTGCCTGCCCACATCCCCTCCCCTCATAGCACCCCACATCACCCCATTTCAGCTCGAAGCATCCAGATAGAAACACAACGCCCTGCTTCCTAAGAAAACAAAAGGGGGGAATGTTGGATTCTGGGCAGGGAGGCTGTGCCTCCCAGGTAGAAGGCCACACCTCCCCAGGTACTTTGTGAAAAGACTATATTTCCCAGGTGCCTCAGCCTGGCCAGTGAACCTGGACAGCAGGTGCCCTGGCCACTGCCTCCTGACCTCCTGCAGCCTATGGAGACACGGACTCACTACAGGGGGCTCTCTGACCACAGGATCACTATCTAAGCCTGCTCCAGACTGAAACCCTCTCTGTTCGCGTCTGTTCCTGTCCCTGTTCCTGTTCTTCCTTGCTCTGCACCCTTGTTCTCCCTTGCCCCTTTCCTTCCTTGTCCTCCACGCCATTTTTGTCCCTTACCACGCACGCCACGTGGCACCCCAATAAACTTCCCTTTTATTAAAATGGCGTTTCCGGCCCTAGGTTAACTTTGCCTATTCTCTAACATGCACCACCACACCAGGCTTTTTGCCTATTTTCTTATTGAATTATATGTTTTATTTTGAGTTTCTATTGTTCTGTTATCCTAATAAAAAATAGGAGTCCCTTATGGGTTATGTGATTTGCAAAGAATTTCTCCCAAAATGGTCTGTCTTTTCATTTACTTAGTAGTACCTTTTAAAGGAGATAAATTTCAAATTTTGTTGAAGATGAATTATAATTTTTTCCCTTGGTATTAGATCTAAGAAAGTTTTATCTACCTGTTGCCACACTAATTTTTCCCATTTTTCTGATTTTTGTGCCTTTATATTTTGCATTATATTTAGGTCCATGATTGCTTTTCAATAAATTTTTATATGTGGTATCCCTTTTTTCATTTCTCATATACAGAAATACAATTGAACTTTTACACTTTGGTCTTTTATCCTGAACCCATGATAACTTCAAGTATTAGTTCTAGCAGCTTCTTTGTAGATTCCACAGGATTTTCTTCATAAACAATCGTGTTGTCTAAAAAGAAAGACAGCTTTACTTCCTCTTGTCTTTCCCTTAAATTCCTTCAATTTTTTATCTGACATTATTGCACACACTATGCAGTGTGTTAGAAATGGTGCAAGTGGACATCTTTGCTTGCTCCTGATCTTTGGGAGAGAATATATTCATTATTTTTATAAATAAGATTCAATTAGTGTATATCTTTCATAAATGCCCTTTATCATGTTGAGAAAGTGCTCTTCAATTCCTAGTTTGCTGAGAATTTATTCCAGAAATAGATGGTTGACTTCTAAAAATATTTTTTTCTGCCATCTATTGAGATGATCACATCATTTGTCTAATTTAGTCTGTCAATATGGTATATTACATCAATTTAAAAAAAAATATGTAGTCAATATTCATTCCTGGGATGAATGCCACATTGTCATCATGTATTATCTTTTTAATATATTTTGGATTTCATTTGCTAAAATTTTGTTGAAATTTTTTGCATCTGTATTTCTGAAAGATACTAACCTAAACATGTTATTTTATCCTACTTTATTTTTCTGGTTTTAGAATCAAAGTAATTATGAACTCCAAGAATGAGTCAAGATGTATCTCCTATTTATCAGTTTTCAGTTAAAAAATTGTTTACATTGGTGTATTTCCTTCCTTGCATGTTTGGTACAACTTTTTTGGAGTGTTTTAACAACATAAAGTTCCCTCATAGATCTGTGCAATTCAGAATTCACTATCTTATGGAGTGAATTTTGCTGGTTTGTGTCTTTCAAGGGAATTGTTGTTTAATTGAACTTAACTGGCACAAAGTTGTATGTATTGTGCTTATCTCCCTCATTCCTAATACTGCTCATTTTTTTTTTTTCTTTGCTTTTTTCCTAATCAATCTGGATTGAGATTTGGGTTAGTTTTGATGGCTGCCATAACAATATACCCACAGATTTAGTGGCTTAAACAACAGAAATTTATTTCTCACAATGCTGGAGGTTAGAAGTTTGAAATCAAAGCATCAGCCATGCTGATTTCACCCTGAAGCCTCTGTTCATGGCTGGCACAATACTATGTGCTCGTATGGTCTTTCTCTGTGCACTGTGTATCTCATGGGTCCCTCTTGTGTCCCAATCTCTTCCTCATATAAGGACACAGTCATATTGGATTAGGGTCCACCTCAACACCTTCATTTTAACTTAGTTACCTGTCTCAAGGCCCTATCTCCACATATAGGCCCATTCTGAACTACAGTGAGTTAGGAACACAACATGTGAATTTTGAGAGGACACAATTCATTCCATAAGATTTATCCATTTTGGTGTTCTCCAAGGACCAGTTTGGGTTTTATTATTTTCTTTATTCTTTTCTTCTTTGTAATTCATTTGGCTTTCTTTTTCTAGTTTCTTAAGGTAAAAGCTGAAAGTATTAATTTAAGACCTTCTTTCTTTTCCAGCACAGGCATTTTAGTGATACACGTTTTCCCCTCAGTTTTGCCTTGGCTATCTCCCATGTCTTCCTGTGTTTTTTTTTCCATTTTCATTCTGTTCAAATTAGTTTCCTATCTACATTTCAATTTCTCTTTGAACTGTTGGTTGTTTAAAATTATGTTATTTAGTTCCCAAATACTTGTATATTTTCCTGGTAACATTAATTAATTTATAATTTAATTATAATTGTGCTCAAAGCACACATTTTACATCTTCAGTCTTCCTAAGTTTATTGAGATTTATTTTATAAACCAGAATATGATCAATACTACTATATGTTCTGTGAGTGCATAAAAAGTGTACATTCTGCAACTGTTGGGTTGAGTGTTCTATACATGTCAATTAGCAAGTTCATTCAGTATGGACCTTCTTGACATATTCTGTAAGTCTGTTCAACACGTTCAGTTTTTTCAACTTATGCAATATAGTTATAATTGTTTTAATATTCTTCTTTCCTAATTCCATTATCAGTCCTTATTTTTATGCCTTTCAATTGGTGCCAAGCATTAGGAATAGTACCTTCTTGGATGTTGAATATTCTTATACTCCAATGTGTTATTCTTGAGCTTCTTTATTGGATTCCGTTGAGTTACCTGAAAGACATTTAAACCTTTCTTTTCTTGCTTTTCAGCTTTTTTAGGTGATATATGTTTAGGGGTAATATTTTCTCTATACTAGCAAAGCCCTCTGAACACTCCATTATATGTCTCATGCATTTTATGTTCTCTGGCTGATGGGAACAGGAGCTATTGCAGCTCCTATCTAATCTGGGAAGATTGTTTCATCCAATCTTTTGGGGTGGCACTTTTCTTGGTTTCTTCACATATATGTTCTAGTCTGTACTCAGATGAAGGCACCAATGCTACTTGTGCATATCTGAGCAGCAATCTGCTCTCTAGTACTCTGCCTTGTGAACTCTAGCTTTCTTTGCCTCTGTGGTTTCCCATGTGTAATACTTCAATTCATTAAGACCACCAGGCTCGGCCTAGCTTTCTTCACTGTACTACATTCTGGAAGCTCTATCCAGGCAGGAAGCTGGAAAAATAAAGAACTCACCTTGTTTGTTTCTCATTTTGCAGGGATCATTGTTCATTATTGCTTGACATCCACTGTTCTGAAATGTGCATTTTGTCCAGTTTTTTAATTGTTTCATGTAGGAGAGTAAATAGGATCCCTGTTACTCTATTTCTGTTAGAAATAGATGCTTAAGGCAGAATCTCTTTAGAAAGATAATTTAAATTTCTTTCAGTGGGAAAAACTCATCTTTCTTCATTCACAGTTTTCTATTACTATATCAAATACCTGAGATAATCAACTTATGAAGAGAAAAGGTTTATTTTGGCTCACACTTTTGCAGGTTTTGATCCACAAACAAGCAGATCTATTGCATTTAGTCTTCTGGAGTGGTTAGAAGGTGGGCAACACATCATGATGATAGTGTGGGGCACAGAAAAATCATTAAGCTCCAGCCAGGAAATAAGTGAGAGGAGTGGGGAGGGTGTGGAGGGCAGGATCTGGGGATCCACCAACGCCTTCAATGGAATACCCCACCAAAATCCAGAAGGACTCCTGCTAGTTCTACCTGTTAACATTTCTACCACCTCCCAATACTGCCAAGCTTAGGAACAAGATTTTAACACATGGGCCTTTGGAGAACATTAAAAATCCAAATTAGAGAACATGCTATCATATATTTTCAATATCTTACTCATTTATATTGTTTCAGTTAGCCTTTTCACTGCTGCAACCACAGAACCTGACAAGAACAAAATAGAAGAGGAGAAGTTTATTTGGGACTCATGGTTTCAGAGGCTTCAGACCATTGACAGCTGGCTCCATTGCTTTAAGCACAACATAAGGCAGAATATCATGGCAGAAGGGCAAAGCAATGGAAAGCACTCAGAACATGGAAACAAGAGAGAGAGAGAGAGAGGAGAGAAAGAGAGAGAGAGAGAGAGAGAGAGAGAGAGAGAGAGAGACTCTCCCCTTAACCACAGAAAAAAATATATGTATACCCCAAAGGCACACCCGTAGTGACCCACCTCTAACTACATACTAACTGCCTTCAGTTACTACCCAGTTAATCCTATCAGCAGATTAATGCACTGATTAGGTTTAGGCTCTGGTAATCCAATCATTTCACCTCTAAATCCCACTGCATTGTCTCACACATGAGCTTTGGAAGATACCTAATATCTAAACCATAATGTATCATCTTCACTTATGTGTACATTTCTCTTTTGTCCACATCCTGTAAATGTTTGAACATATCAGAGAGATCTTGCATGGACTTATTATTTTACTGATCATTTAAATTTCATTATTGCCTTTTCCAACTATACAGTCCAAATATCAATCTTTGGTATAAGTTAAGAGGGAGGATGATGAGGGGAGTATATGTGTCAGAATCAACCGTTCACCTTTTCCAAATCATAGGCACCTTAGCGGCCCAAATTTCTAATGTGTCCTTGGTAAGAGCATTTTCTCTTTTAGTGACAAAACTTCATGCATAGTTACTGAATAGAACGTAATTTATTCCTTATTAAATGCTTCTTAAAATGTAATCAGGAGATTGACTTCATGTTTGTCTAAAAGCATACTAGACTTTCTAGAGAATCTTTGGGATTGGGCCCCAGAAATGCTATTTATAACTGACTCCCCAAGTGACTCCCCTACTCACCAAGGTTTGAGAACTATTGCCTCCAAGGAGGAACTTCATATATTTTTTGAAATACATTCCATCTTGGTACATCTATTCATGAAATCCCATCTTTTTCCCCTAAATATTTTATAAGTCTCTTTTCTTATTGTTTATGATATGCTCAATTATTCCCATCATTTTCTTCCTTTATTTTGTACAATTCCAAGTAAGGATGGTTATATAGCCATAACCATTATAAATATATAGAACCATGATGTGTCATTACAAAAAACAGATGGGAATAATATGACTCTCTGAACTTTTCAAATTTCTGAGCACTTGTATAAAAGAATCACTTTTTATCACACAAAATTAAAATTTTCAACCATCTCTATAAACGATGTCTGCAAAAATGAACCATATACGTTTCTAGGAGGTAGGATTCACCTCATGTGCTAAGTAATTAATTTACAAAGTAATTTTTGATAAGTACACACCAAGATTTTATATATCAAAATTTCAAATCATTTGGATGTCACTGAAGATATGTAATCACCCAATACAAATGTGGAACCTCTTGAATGAGAGATGGGGCTTCAAATTTGATCATCAAAAACATTAAGTAATTTGTGTTAGTAATGATAATATTGTTGACAGTGTTATTTATATTATTCTTTAAAAATGTTTCTAAAGGAAATCCTGTAAAAGTACAATATTTAGAAAGTCAGTTGAACATTTTTTTTTAATTTATAGCTATAATTAAAAGGAAACTGAAGTACCACCTCCATATAAATACTTTAGATTCTTATTTATTTTTTAATGATTACAATCTAGG
This sequence comes from Tamias sibiricus, assembly GCA_025594165.1. Taxonomy (NCBI): domain Eukaryota; kingdom Metazoa; phylum Chordata; class Mammalia; order Rodentia; family Sciuridae; genus Tamias; species Tamias sibiricus. Next base: position 156,891,871 of record CM046657.1, on the reverse strand, counting down.
GTAAAATTTAGCAAACTTAAAAAAAAAAAAAAAAAAACACTTAAACTCCAGGCAGAAGTGTTATTATTTTACTCTTGAGTAAAGAAAAGCACTGTGAGTCATTGGCCATCAAATAGAAAAATGCCTTATGGTAAATAATGTCTCTTTTTATTATTGGTATAAAAGCCATCATTCTGAGAATAACATAGAAAGCATTGTGGTTTTTTGTGCAAAGAAATAAAACCAAATGATTAATGCAGAGGCTGAAGTGTTACCTAGACTCAGGATTGAGCTGGAATCCTCATATTCTAGCTTTTAAATGGCCAGACTGCCAAGGATAAGCTAGGATTGAGGATACAACCAAAGACCTGGCTTCATGTTCTCCCTCTCAAAGAAATGATACAACCTCTCAAAGATGCTTGTGTCACTGATTATACATTCAAAATTGCTTCTCTGAATTATACTACATCTCTTTAACAGAATAAAACACTAAGATACTTCTGTGATCTCTTTGTTATAGAAGGGCCAAACAGAGTATGACAAGATCCTTGATTATACTGTTTTTATATTTCTAATCTAACTGATTCATGCAATACCAAAATATTTCAACATTTCATGTTTAAAGGCTAATATATCAAACATTTTATTGGAAAGGTTCAATCATTTATTTGTTCATTCAACAATGTCTTAAATGACTCCTATGCCCAACTGCAAGGTACTGAAAGATTGAAATCACCTTCTTAGTTTTATTAGACTAGTTTATGCATGTTGTCATTATAAAAAACAGATGGGAATAATATGACTCTCTGAACTTTTCAAATTTCTGAGCACAGGAAAGATATTTTTTACTTACCTCTCATTTAACAAGGTCTCTTACAGGAAGTTTTCTTGATCATTCCACCTAGAAATAATAATGTATGAATTTTATATTTTATTACATTTATTTGCTTATCATGTTTTCCAGGCTAGTCCACAAGCTCCTAGATAGCTGGGCCCCTGATTCTACACCACAACTTTCTTATTCAAAAGGTAAAATACTGAGCTAGATTGTGTAAAATATAAAGATAAATAAGACACAGCTGCCATCACCAGTTTAATACCAGTGCAATAGATAAAAAACATTATTTAATTGCTCAGCAAATAAAAAAAATAGAGATAATACCTTGCATCCTATCAGATCATAATGGAATAAAATTAGAAATAATATGCTATTGAATGATGAATGGAGAACAGAAGAAATCAGGAATGAAATTTTAAAAATAGAGGTAAATGAGAATAATAATACAACGTATCAAAATCTCTGAGACACTATGAAGGCAGTGCTAAGAGGAAAGTTAATTGCATTGAGCTTATTCATTAAAAGAATAGAAAGTCAACAAATAAACCTAACATTACATCTCAAAGCCCTATTTAAAAAAGGACAAATCAACACCAAAATCAGTAGAAGACAATAAATAATAAAATCAGAGCTGAAATCAATGAAATTGAAACAAAAGAGACAATTCAAAATATTGACAAAATGAAAAGTTGTTTCTTTGAAAAAATTAATAAAATTGATAAACCCTTAGCCATGCTAACAAAGAGAGAGAAAACTCAAATTACTAAAATTCCTGATGAAAAAGGAAATATTGTGACAGATACTACTGAAATACAGAAGATAATCAAAAACTATTTTGAAAATTTATACTCTAATAAAATAGAAAATCTTGAAGACATTGACAAATTTCTAGAGACATATGACCTAAATTGAATCAGGAGGACATACACAATTTAAACAGATCAATTTCAAACAATGAAATTGAAGACACCATCAATGGTTTACCAAGAAGGAAAATCCCAGGACAAGACAGCTTCTCAGCAAAGTTCTACCAGAACTTCAAAGAACACCAATCCTCCTCAAATTATTCCATGAAATAGAAAAGGTGTGAACCCTTCCAAACTCATTCTCTGAATCTACTATTATCCTGATACCAAAACCAGTCAAAGACACATGAAGGAAAGAAAATTTCAGATCAACATCCCTGATAAACATAGACACAAAAATTCTTAATAAAATGCTGGCAAATTACATACAAAAACATATTTAAAAGATAATGCATTACATTTCATATTATACGCATAGAGCACATTTTTACATATCTCTGGTTGTACACGAAGTATATTCACACCATTTGTGTCTTCATACATACACTTAGGGTAATGATATCCATCTCATTCTACCATCTTTTTTTAAAAAATCCTTTTACCCCCTCCCATCCCTTCCCTCCCCAATGGCCATGTGCTATATAAGTGTAATATGAAATGTAATGTATTCTGCTGTCATTTAATAACAACTTAGAATTTTAAAAAAATAAAAAAGATAATCAAAATATTAAAAGCATAGATAGAAAGCTAAGCTTTAGGATCAGACATGGTAATTCTTTTTTTTTGATATTTCAATATTTGATTAACTATATGTTTTTCTATGATTTCTAGCTTTCCTATTTAAATATGAAATTCTAAAATATTTTGTATTGAAAAAGTTGATTCTGATGCAATTTAAGGAATTTTTTTATTCTTCTGAGTACCTATTTAAATTTTTTTTTTTTTTTGCTTACTAGGAAAATATTTGTTATTGACTTATGTGAATAAATGCTAAGAATTCAGAAATACAGAAATATCTACCTAGAAGATTTATAAGAAAAAATATATTTTGTTTAACTCTTTTGAAAAAAAAAAAAAAAAAGATAATGCACCATGACAAGTGGGGTTCATTACAGGGATGCAAGGTTATTTCAACATATGGAAATCAATAAATGTAATTCATCACATCAATAGACATAAAGAGAAGAAACACTTGATTATCTCAATAGATGGAGAAAAAGCATTTGACAAAATATAGAATCCATCCATGTTCAAAACTAGGGATAGGAGGAACATACCTCAACATTGTAAAAGTTATGTATGCTAAACCCAAGGCTAAAATCATTCTAAATAGAGAAATATCAAAAGCATTTCTTTTAAGAGCTAGAATAAGACAGGTATCCCCTCTTTCACCGTTTCTATTCAACATAGTCCTTGAAACCCTAGCCAGAGCAATTAGAAGAAATTACAGTGATACAAATAGGAAAACAAGAACTCAAACTATCCCTATTTGCTGGTGACATGATTCTTTTATATTTAGAAGACCCTAAAACCTCCACTCAAAAACTTCTAGAACTCATAAATGAATTCAGAAAAGTAACAGAATATAAAATTAACACCCATAAAGTAATTGTGTTCTTATATATCAGTGATGAATCAACTGAAAGAGAAATTAGGAAAACAATCCCATTCATAATAGCCTCAAAGAAAATAAAATATCTTGACATGATTCTTATAAAATTTCTTACATCTAAAAATGTGTTAACTTGAGCTGAAAGTTTTTACCAGGATTTCTGGCCCCTGCTTCATTATAAACCTAAAATAATTTAATGCAATGTTATGAACAATGTAATGCCAAATAAATGTGTGTTGGGTAAATATTTGTTAAAAGGTGTTTTAAGCTTATTCATTGGTTCTTTTTAGTTATATATGACAGCACAATCCATTTTGAAAGGAAAGGAAAGGAAAGGGAGTATCGCTGCTTCTTCATGGACCCTTCATGAAATGAAGTCAAAGAATGGACGGAGGGAGAGGAGAGAGAGAGAGAGAGAGAGAGAGAGAGAGAGGACAATCCATTTTGATAAAATTATATAAAATTATATAAGCATGGAATATGTCTTATTCTAGTTAGGATCCCATTCTTTTGGATGTATATGATGGTGGGATTCACTGTGATGTTTTCATATATATATACATAGGAAAATTATGTTGAAAGTTTGTTTTTAAAGATTTCAATATTTAGGCCTGTCAAATTCTCTTTTTGCTCATGCATATCATAAAACTACCCATTGTGATACTTCATCACATTTGTATTTTCAGATTATAGTGGCTTGTAACTAATATAAAAGGATGGAAATCTTAATAAAATGATAAGGTAGCAATGTAGTGGATTTCAAACCAGGGAAATCCACTTGACTTTGACTTTGGCTCCTCCATTTCCTGGTTGAGTGAATTGTGTCATTCCTTAACCTTTCACTTTGAATCTGAATTTTCATCTTTTTAAAACATGGATAATAACATCCCTATTTGCTGTGAAGTTTAAATTAAAGAATATGTTTTAAAGCAGTCTGAAAACTTCAAAGCATTTTTAAAAAATGATATTGTGAGCTCACAAGCTTCGTGGTCAGTACAAGTGTATATATAGTCAAGCACAGGAAGAACTTCCCTCCATGCTCGGCCTTGCAGCCTCACCTGCCATTGGCAACTTACCAAATTAGAGAAGCCACACTTGGTCACTGAACCTCAGTCTTTCTAGCCACATCCTGAAAATATGCCTTACACAGAGAAAGACATTATAGAATCCAGTGCTACATGACTCCAGCAAGTAGGTGTCAAACATGCATAAAACTTCATAGTAAAAAAGGCAAATATAGCATTGCTATTCATATATTACTATATTATGGAATGCTTTTTATGTGCCAAGCAGTATGCACCACAATTTATAGACATTATCTTACCACAGTATATAAATGGAAATCACATATTTCAGTCAAAAGATGCCACACGGAGTTGGACAGCATCACAGTAAAAAGGTCAAGAACGGTTTCTGGAGTCTGAAGACCTGGATTCAAATTTCTGGTTTATCCCTTAAACTAAGTGATCCTGAAATCTTGTTATCCATCAATTTATTTAAAAATGGAACTAGTGTATATTCCTGCCTCATAAGATTGTTATGAGAAATTAATTTACTAACACACATAGAGCATGTGCAGAGATTTGGGCAGCAACTTTGTCCACTATTGAAGTCTTTGGGAAATCTACTGAACCCTTCTAGATCTCAATTTACTTTACTTTAAAATGAAGATAACAATTTCTAATGTTGCCATACTATTGTGAATATTAAATTGGAGTATGTAGAAACTGTAAGGCACTACAGATATTTTAATTCATATTATCGCCTAATTCTGTTTCACTTTATTCTTCACATAAATATCACTACATTTCTAGGATATACTCTGGAAGGAAATTTTGGAATAACTTAAAATTCCAAGAAAACTGTGCATTTTATCACAAGAGCAAGTTATCTCCCTGGGGTTGTCCACACTTCATATCAGCAGCTTCCCCAGAGTCATCTAACTTGACAGTATAACACTATGTGGATTAGTATCAACAATTCTTAAGATGCAGTGGGCTGCAAGACACATGGGGCCCATCTCCTCTTCTGTTGATTCACTGGACAGTAAAGAACGGCACTCCCAGATGTTCACCCATGCAATACCCACCAGGCCTAAAAAGATTACAAGAGGGATCAATATAAGTTCCTTCCTCATGACGGTAATAAGAAGCTAGGGAGTAGAAAGACATCCTGTTGAAGTAAGTAAGCGGTATAGGAAGAACTGAAACAATTAAACTATATTTGGCTTAGAGTTCTTAATGTCTGGGCTCACTGATATACTTAAATAGCTTTTCCTCCCCCTTTACTGTATATGCATCCGTCTTTTTCGAAGGAGATTCAAGACATTATGAAGTGCAATGTCTTGAAGACAAGTCTACATATTTAATCCACATTTAATCAATGTAAGTACTGACACCAAAGGAAATATACAGCTTAGTAGTCCACATATAACTTCTTGAATTCTATAAATATTAACATTAGTACTAAACCATAACAGTGTTTGATCTTTTAAGGACAGAATATGCTTAGACAGTATTTTGAATGATGTTTTTATCTTTAGTTCTGGTTGAAATGAGGTACTATAGGGAGTCAATGCCAGGGGACTGAGGCAACATATGTATACTGGCTACCACTTTTCATGACAGAAACAACCTAGGCAAACATATCTGAAATCATAAGTTGAGAATCATTGGGAAATTATTGCAAAATAAATGTTTAGTTTACCCCAATTTTAAAGCTTTAACATTCATAGTTTTTTCAGGTTCTAATTATATGTGCCATCAATTCATAGTAATATATCCACGTGAATAATGTATGTAACACAATCATTTCAGTGCAAGACATTTTATCAAGGTTTGTTATTGTGCTTCTTAACCCTACCTTAAGACAAAGTAAATTACTGGTATTTATCTGTGGTCCAGTGATCCACACATCAGTCTTCTTTTAAGGCTCAACTTACAGCATTCTTCCTCCTAAATTCTACTCTTTTTCATCCTACTAGAAATAATCCCTTTTTTATGCATTGTCACTAAATAATCTTACTTACTACCTTCATGAAAACACTTGTTAAAGTCTATAGATATAGATTTATTTATGTATATACTTACTGTATAGATTAGGTTCCCCAAAACTTAAGAGATGAATTCAAACCTGCTCATTTTCTGTGAGAGTGACATCCCCCACCCTTGGTTCCATCAGGAGTTTGTACCTAGTTAGTATTTAACCATTTCGTGAATGATTAAGAAAATGCTGTTGGTCACCTCATTTAGATTTTAACTATGGTGCTATTTACTTTTTCCACCCTTAAAGGAAGATAATTATGTTTTCCATCCACACCCCTGATAAACACATCTGGTTATCTACTACCAGCCAGATTTATTTTGTGCCTTTCTCTCAGCAGCACAGGCACAGAGCATTCCCTCCTGCAGTTCTTGGGGTGATACTGTCTCTCCATGCTGTCTGTGGTAAGTGGCATGCAGTGCTTTTCCCTAGTGAGAAGGAAGTCAATAGGCTGTATTTTACTGTGACAGCTGGGCCATTTGACTTGAGCCTTATTACACTTGATGGTTACCTTTAGGGAATGTCTTTTTCAATTGTTTAGTTTTCAAGTCTCTTGTCAGTTCAAACTACATGAAACAAAGGGGGAATCTTGAATTTACTAATATGTACCATAATACTGAAAGTACTTTATCAAACCTGGGCCCAAGATGATACATCAATCTAATAAAACAGATATTGACTGAGTACCAGTTAGGTACAAGGTATCACACTAAACAGAATGAGAGTGTTTTAAAGTCCACCCATGGATAGTACACTTAGGAAATAATAAATACACACATAAAATATGAAAAATATATGAATTACTTAAGATAGGAAGCAACAAGAGATGTGAAAACTGTCCAGTTGGGGCAAGGGTTTAATAATGGACACTCATTTCAGGTAGACAATTTGGCTGTATTTGTCAAGCCATGTATAGGAAGCACATGATCTCTTTAGCAGTACAGGAGAAAAGCCTTTAATTGTGAGATCTATTCAAAGCTGCATATTCCATTTGCTAAGGAGACAAGGAGGTGACAGGAACTCACACCACTCCCTGAACTGTGAGGATAATTGCAACTGACCTGGAACTCAGTTCCAGCTCTGTCCCAATATAAATCTCCTCCTGATAGCTGGGGAAAACTCACTCTTTGGAAGACACTTAATTAAACAAGACACCAAAAGAGGGCATTCAAAGATACAGCAAGAAAAATAGGGAAGAATGAAAGAAGCAAGAAAAATAATGGACAGAGACAATGGTAATATGTTTAGGAAAGAAGGCAAGTGAGTGTAATTGATTTGTTCTTTCTTAGAAAAGTATGAAAAGAGAGTTCTGTTGGAAGTGGTTTAGTATCAGCCGACGAGAGAGGAAAGAGAATGGAGTGAATGAATAGATGGAAAGAACCGATTTACATATAAACCTAACTTATGCAGCGGTGAGAAGAGAATACAGAAAGATGGAAAAGAAAAAAAAAAAAAAGAAGAGAAAAAGAATAATATAACCCAAGGAGTAGTAATTAGTGTAAGAGAGAGGAGTGAGAGAATAAGTCTAGAAAATAGAGAATAAACCATATATAACACCACTTTGCTATATATTTCAATTGTACACGTTCTAGAAATTCAATTTGTGCGTATAACTTGTTTTTTGCCTCTGTTGAGAATGCAATGGCAAGGGTGTAAATAGGGAAGATGAAGGAAGAAGAAAAAATATAAAAGTTGAGAAGGAAGAAAAGAAAGAAAAGAGGAGCAGAAGCAACACAAACACACTGTCATTCAAAACAAAAACAAACAAAAAACTCCCAAGAAACAACAAAACAAACAAACAAGCAAATAAAAACAAAAACGTTGAACCCAAGAACAAGTCTCAAACAAAATGGACCCTTGGAAGCCCTTCTTTTTTCCCTTCCAGTTTTAAGCCACCTGACCCAGATCATGTACAGGTCAGCAACCCTGTTAGTGGAGTCAAGGCTGCACCTTTGGTCCGTTGCAGAGTGGCACAGTGGAATAGTGGAAGGGACTTATCCTCGGGCTGGGCCCTGCTTACAGCAGTAGGGAGATGCTACTATGGGCCTTGGAGGCCAGGCAAACTGGCGGCGGGTTCTCTCCTTCCAGCGGGCAGGTGCCTACCTCTTGCTCTGGTTGCAGCTGGGCAGGTCGCACTCCCCCAGGGAGTGGAGGAAGCACTTCGCCAGGTCTGGCCCTGCGTGCAGCAGCCGGGAGATGCTGTTCTGGGCCCCGAAGACCAGGCAAAAACTGGTGGCTGGGTCTCTCCTTCTCCTTCCAGCGGGCTTGTGGGAGTCTACCTCTTGCTCCTGGTCGCAAATGGGCAGGTCGCACTCTTCCTGATAATGGAGGAAGCCCTTCCGATAATGGAGGAAGCCCTTCCCCAGGTCTGGCCCTGCGTGCAGCAGCCGGGAGCTGCTACTCTGGGCCCAGGCGGCCAGGGACAGTGGCTAGACAGTATTTTGAATGATGTTTTTATCTTTAGTTCTGGTTGAAATTGAGGTACTATAGGGAGTCAATGCCAGGGGACTGAGGCAACATATGTATACTGGCTACCACTTTTCATGACAGAAACAACCTAGGCAAACATATCTGAAATCATAAGTTGAGAATCATTGGGAAATTATTGCAAAATAAATGTTTAGTTTACCCCAATTTTAAAGCTTTAACATTCATAGTTTTTCAGGTTCTAATTATATGTGCCATCAATTCATAGTAATATATCCACGTGAATAATGTATGTAACACAATCATTTCAGTGCAAGACATTTTATCAAGGTTTGTTATTGTGCTTCTTAACCCTACCTTAAGACAAAGTAAATTACTGGTATTTATCTGTGGTCCAGTGATCCACACATCAGTCTTCTTTTAAGGCTCAACTTACAGCATTCTTCCTCCTAAATTCTACTCTTTTTCATCCTACTAGAAATAATCCCTTTTTTATGCATTGTCACTAAATAATCTTACTTACTACCTTCATGAAAACACTTGTTAAAGTCTATAGATATAGATTTATTTATGTATATACTTACTGTATAGATTAGGTTCCCCAAAACTTAAGAGATGAATTCAAACCTGCTCATTTTCTGTGAGAGTGACATCCCCCACCCTTGGTTCCATCAGGAGTTTGTACCTAGTTAGTATTTAACCATTTCGTGAATGATTAAGAAAATGCTGTTGGTCACCTCATTTAGATTTTAACTATGGTGCTATTTACTTTTTCCACCCTTAAAGGAAGATAATTATGTTTTCCATCCACACCCCTGATAAACACATCTGGTTATCTACTACCAGCCAGATTTATTTTGTGCCTTTCTCTCAGCAGCACAGGCACAGAGCATTCCCTCCTGCAGTTCTTGGGGTGATACTGTCTCTCCATGCTGTCTGTGGTAAGTGGCATGCAGTGCTTTTCCCTAGTGAGAAGGAAGTCAATAGGCTGTATTTTACTGTGACAGCTGGGCCATTTGACTTGAGCCTTATTACACTTGATGGTTACCTTTAGGGAATGTCTTTTTCAATTGTTTAGTTTTCAAGTCTCTTGTCAGTTCAAACTACATGAAACAAAGGGGGAATCTTGAATTTACTAATATGTACCCATAATACTGAAAGTACTTTATCAAACCTGGGCCCAAGATGATACATCAATCTAATAAAACAGATATTGACTGAGTACCAGTTAGGTACAAGGTATCACACTAAACAGAATGAGAGTGTTTTAAAGTCCACCCATGGATAGTACACTTAGGAAATAATAAATACACACATAAAATATGAAAAATATATGAATTACTTAAGATAGGAAGCAACAAGAGATGTGAAAACTGTCCAGTTGGGGCAAGGGTTTAATAATGGACACTCATTTCAGGTAGACAATTTGGCTGTATTTGTCAAGCCATGTATAGGAAGCACATGATCTCTTTAGCAGTACAGGAGAAAAAGCCTTTAATTGTGAGATCTATTCAAAGCTGCATATTCCATTTGCTAAGGAGACAAGGAGGTGACAGGAACTCACACCACTCCCTGAACTGTGAGGATAATTGCAACTGACCTGGAACTCAGTTCCAGCTCTGTCCCAATATAAATCTCCTCCTGATAGCTGGGAAAACTCACTCTTTGGAAGACACTTAATTAAACAAGACACCAAAAGAGGGCATTCAAAGATACAGCAAGAAAAATAGGGAAGAATGAAAGAAGCAAGAAAAATAAATGGTGGATTCATAACAACATTCAGAAAAATATTGTCAGGGAGAATATAAACATCATGACCAAATGTTTCTCCCTGAATTTTAAAAACATTAGAAAGCTATCAAGTCTATGAAGCAGGAGTCCAAAGCACTAATAAAAGAACTTAGGAATGAGATGATTAGACAGCAGGAAAAGATAAAATATGAGTTGTCAGAGCTCAATAAAAGCAGTGGGAGAAAAATGAAGCCATCACAATTATAAGGATAAAAGCAGGAATACAAGAGAGAACAGACACTTCCATAAACAAAATAAGGAACAAAGATAAAATTTAAAAGATGAAAAGGATTAGTGAGAAAATGAAATAAGATGCAACAATGTATGTTTTTTGAATTCCTGAAGAAAAAACAAAGTAAAACAAATGTTTAAAGGACAGACCCCATTGGCAATAATACAGGAGTAAAAAGTGATATAGCTATTATTCCACTGGGCCCACTCCAGGCTCCAAGAGCACAGGAGAGAAGCCAAAGAACGTCACACTTCTTTGTTATTCTTCCTCCACCACCTGGGTCACCACTCACCCCAATTTCTATGGAAATAATAAATATTCTCTCAAACAGAACTCATTAACAAAGTAGGAGAACAGACTATTTGCTTCAGAGAAATATGTAGAGGAGATTTGTTTATCTTTCTGAACTAATGAACTGATATGGTCTGAACAAAGCATTTATCACTGTAATGACAAAGGAATCCTCATATGAAGCAGTTACTGGATATCCTGGATGGGTGAGAAAGAGAAAACCATGTGAACATCCAAAAGAATATGGATAGAGAAATAGCTCCTCATCATGCTGGTATCTCCCAACTCTCTGTGGTGGAAGGTAGAAGTCTGTCTCTTTCTTTCTTAGAAATGGAGGCTCATCAAAGACATACACCTGCAGAAACTTAAGGGGAGTCCTTTACAAGGAACTATGTTTTGCTTTAGCAACAGAATAAGCCAGGAGAACCATACACTAAAAGCAAAATTCCAAAAATTGTTCAAACACAAAGGGGTAGATAGCAAAACCGCTTATCTAAGGAGACATATGGAGTTCTTTGACGCTAAGAATTGAAGAGTAAGAGGGAAAAAAATAAACAACTAAAGACTTAAAGACCAGTCTTCAAAAAAAGATCCAATAAAAAAAGAGCCATAGGTAGATGTTAATTTTGTAGGAAAAAATAAGAGTTATGGGGCTTGTCACCACATTTTAAAACTTCAACATCATCATCAATCGGGTAAAGTCTGTAGCAACTCTAAGGAAAGCTAAGGGCATTTTGATACTCAATTTTCCTGTGTTTAATTTTCAAAATTTCTTTTAGGTAAATTCTTGGGGGAACATTCTTCTTGAGAATATTCTGAAAGTATTCATATATAATTAAGCAAAATGGAAGGACATATAAGAAGGTGGAGGAAATAATATACTTAATAAAAAACAACAACATGAAGAAAACAAAGACACCAGGGATGCTCTCAAAAGTGCATAGTCTGTCAATATTTCAGGATAAAAGGTAAATTCATGACAAGAAATGAAGCATATCTGCTCGTCAACTAAAGCTAAGAAATACAGGTTTGATTGACACTAAACTCCATAGAGGTTCAGTTATCATATTATAAAGCAAATGGCCACTAGGACACTAAGATACTTTTTATGAGAAACAATTATTTTTCTTTTCTTAGGGTTATAAGTATGTAAAGGTATTTTATATAATTATTCTATAATGTCATAAAAGATAATTCAGTATCAAATTTAACATGAAACCCAAAGGCTCTCTGTATTCATTTTGGTTAAGAATTCATATGAGGTGTGTAAATTACTTACCATTGTAGTTGAAACTATATGTACCAAAATTTGTACTACTTTAACATAAAGATAATATTAAGACCAACAGAACTTTATTTCTAATATATAAGAAAAAAAGCAAATAATTAACTCTTCTCTATCTTCCCAGTCTACATAACTAATCAAAATTAATCTTTTGTATATTGTATAGTTCATTATTTTAAAATAGGCAACAAATTGTCTTTTAAATTGAATGATGAGGGGAGTAGAAGCAATGCTAGTTGGCTGTATTGAGTTACAGGAAAATAATAAAGTAATTGTGCTTTACAAAAAATATAATTCTGATAAATATTTCTGAAATAAAAGAATCTATTTATATAGAAAAGTATTGCTTAAGCCTGGGAAAATTGAACAAGAATAGTCAAAAAAGATGTTACTGGACTTCAATAATTTTAGGAAAGAAGGAAGGAAGAAAAATTATTTGAGCATTCAGACAAAAAGATCCAGTTACTTTTATTGAAAAATGAATTTTCCTGGCCTCAGAATTCTCCACATCAATGTTCAATGTCAGAAAATAGTGGAGTAACACAAATGCTTTTTAAAAAGCAGGTGTTGTCCCAAGAAATCATACTTTTCTGCCTTAGCCCAGAGTTCCCAGTACAGTGTTTGAAACAAAAGTTTAGTCAAGTACATGTATTAGTTTCCTGTGACTGTTATAACAAAATTTTTATAAATTTGATGGCTTAAACAACAGAAATTTATTCTGTCATAATTCTGGATGCCAGATTACAAAACCAAGATGACAGCAGGATCAAATTCCCTCTGGAGGTTTTCATGGAGAATTTGTTCCTTGTCTCTTACGGTTTCTGGTGAGTGTCAGTATTCTTTAACTTGTAGCTGCATCTCTCTACTCTCTGCTTCTGTGGTCATGCTGTATTTTTTTTCTGAATATAATTCCTCTTTGCATGTCTCTTATTGCATATAGGGTCTGGCCAGATAATCCATCACAATCAACCTAGCTCAAGATCCTCAGCAAAGCTCCTTTTTCCTATATAAGGTAGCACAGATGGGTTCCATAAAGATTATGTTATTAAATTAAACAAAGGAATTATAAGAGATTTTTCTCAATTCACTACAAACAAACCCCCAAACTAGCATGAAACAGAAAATACTCCAGAAACATAGAGTGTACCAAAAAGAAAATTTAAATGGATTTCCAAAATACAAAAAGAGAAAGGTGACAAAGAACATTGATTCCCACTCCCAACCTCCAAGTGATAAAGTGCCTGGACTAGAAAATCTTGCAGGAAAATTCCACCATTCATTTCAGTGGTACTTAAACTGCCCCAGAGTACAGAGAAAAAAGAAATGCTTCCAAATTCTTTCTGTGAAGCAGACATACTGGTGATTCCCCAAATCAACAAAGATAGCACAAAAAGGAAACTACTACCAGCCACGTTTTAGAGGCTCATCAGACTGCACTGATAAGTCCATATTATGATTTGTGGAAATAAAGTGACTTCTTTTATTTAAACAATGAATTAGAATATATAATAGAAGGAAAATTTTCTTATTTTCAATGACAAAGGATAAAATGTGTGAAAGGAAACGTGTGAAATCATTACAAAAAAGAATATAAAATGCTACACAGGCATACAAAAGAAGACATAAACAAAAGAAACAGCATTCCGTGTCCTCAGATGACTCGGTGTCATAAAGATGTCAATTCTCCCTAAATTAAGCTATGATGTCAATACATGTCTAAGAATGATGTCAGTAACATTTTGTTAAAATAACCAGAATAAAAAATTCATGTGGAAAAACAGGCAAAAGCATCCAAAAGAAGTCTAGAAGAGAAGTTAATAGAGAGGAACCAGTCTTCAAGTATTATGTTTAGTAATTAAAATAGAGTGATATGAGCACATGAACCAACAGGCAGATGATGAAACAGAATGTAATAACCAGGAATTAAAATATGTGGTACTTTAGAAAAAGTCATAGTAGGGCATTTAATAAGTAGTGTTGAGACAATTGGGCAGTCTCTGAGGGGGGAAAAATATGATTCCAATCCTGATGCCTAAAAACAGAATAAATTCTAAATTTTAAGTATTAAAAAAGGTCAAGATGAGAAACTACAGAAAGTGGAAGGTTATTCTAATTATAAAATGAAACATGGAATTTATAAAAGGAATGATTGATAAATTCAACTGCATGTTTTAAAAAATGTGAATTGTAAAAAGTAAAGCAAACAACATGAAAAAAAAATAAATATCAAATTGGGAGAAATATATATGAACTTAAATCATGGTCAGAAGATTAATGCCCCCTAATTGTGATAGAGTTCCTAGACATGAATGAGAAAAAGATATTCAAATGGAAAAACAGCAAAAAGAGATGATTCACAAAAGGGAAATATGAATTGCCCTTACATATGCATTAAGAAGTTCAATCGTAATAAGAAAAGGAAAGTTAAATCATTTTCACCAATTGGATTGGCAGAGATCAAAGTTCAATAATTCACCATTGTGGAGAACAGGGTAGAGAAAACAGTTCTTTGTATACTTATTGGGGTGCAAGTAAATTGGTACTACTTTTGTAGAGGGCAATTTGGTAATGTCCATAAAGTTTTTACATTTGATACTCTAGGAGAAATATATTCTAAGATATATTTCATATGTTTGTGATATGATATGTACAGAACTAATTCTTGTGACACTATTTGTAATAGCAAGAGTAGAACAGCCTAAATGTACACTAATATCCATCAATATGAGGCCAGTTAAATATAGCAAAGCATGTCCCAATGGAATATAAAAGTATGAAGAAATTATTTACATACTAAATTACAGAAAATGGAATGGTGTCTAAAATTATTGGAGTAGAAACTATGGGTACATGTCAATATCATTGAAAAGTCAAAGAAACATTAACAGTGGTTAGGGGAACTGAGTGGTTGGTTGACAGGACTGTGAGAGACACATTTTAGTACATTCCATTTTATAATTTTTAACTGTTTACACTTATTAATACACAGGAAAAGTCACAAGGCCTTGTGCATCATAAGTGCCAAAAGAAACTATAGTGATAACAAGTAGTAAGAGAAAGGAATACAATAGAGAATAAAATGAGGTAAATTTAGCATTCAACCTTCTTTTTCCCTACCACCAAATGCACAGTCCTCTATGGTTATAGTTTTTCTTACTTTCATGGACCTCTACTCTTATCCTTAGACTCTTCTGTTTCATTTTTGTCAAGAGGTGTCAACAAGTTTAATAATTTTCCAATCAAAATTGTATTAGTCCATCTCAATTTCAATATGTGCTATGTGCAGTGTAAGACCTGGGTTCTAAAGAAGTCATTGTTGAATTTTGGAGGAATACCACAATAAAATAACATAAAAAGCATGAGATAATTTGAGGCAATCATAAGCGAACAATAATCTTTTGAAACATACTTTAAAGAAATAGAGACTAAAATAAAAATGTGCCTGTTATTTGGAAATGGTGTGGTGGGGGTTATTTTAATGGTATTTATTTGTAGAATTAAAGTTGTCTTCTAATGAACACCCAAATAAACAAAATTAGAGATGAAAAAGGAGATGAACACAAACACATCTGAAATCCAGAGGATCATCTGAAACTATTTTGAAAATTTATACTGCAATAAACCAGAAAATCTAGAAGACATTAACAAATTTCTATGCATATATGACCTAGCCAAATTCAACCAGGAAAAGATAGAAAACCTAAACAGAAACAATATCAAGTAATGACATCAAAACAGCAATTAAAAGCCTTGAAATAAAGAAGAGTCCAGGAACAGATGGATTCTCAGCTGAGTTCTACCAGACATTTATATTAGTCTTTCTCAAATTATTCCAGGAAACACTGAAATACATTCTATGAGGCCAGTATAACCCTGATACCAAAATCAGATAAAGACATATGCAGGAAAGAAAACTTCAGGACAATATCCCTAATGAACATAGACACAAAGATTCTTAATAAAATATTGGCAAACCAAATTGAAAACATATCAAGAAGACAATACACCATGATCAAGTGGGATGCATCCCAGGGATGCAAGGTTGTTTTAACATATGCAAATCAGCAAATGTTATGCCACCACATAAATAGAATTAAGGACA
Source organism: Tamias sibiricus (assembly GCA_025594165.1). NCBI lineage: Eukaryota > Metazoa > Chordata > Mammalia > Rodentia > Sciuridae > Tamias > Tamias sibiricus. The sequence continues at coordinate 156,875,466 of CM046657.1, read as the reverse complement.
ACAATTATGAGCACCTCAACAGATGTTGCAGAAAAGGCCTTTGATAAAATTCATCACCCATTCATGTTTAAAATGTTGGAAAAACTAGGAACAGAAGGAACTTACTCAATATTATTTATAAAGGCGATATATGACAAATCTGAAGCCAATGTCATACTGCATGAAGAAAACTTGAAAGAATTTCCTTTAAAACTCAAGAACAAGACAAAGATGTTGACTCTCACCACTCCTATTCAATATAGTTCTTGAAACTGTAGCCAGGGCAATTAGGCAAGAGAAGGAAATTAAAGGAATACACACAGGAAATGAAGTCAAAGTATCTCTCTGCTGATGACATGATCCTATGTCTAGAAGATGGAAAGACCTCCCATGTTCTAGAAGGCAGAAATAATATTGTCAAAACAGTCATATTGCCAAAACATTATGCAGATTTGTTGCAGTCCCCATCAAAATATCAATGCCATTCTTCAAAGAACTAGGAAAATACAATCCTAAAATTCATGTGGAAGAATAAAAGATGCAGAATATCCAAAGCAATCCTGAGGCAAGAAGAGTGATGCAGGAAGCATTACAATATCTCACGTCAAATTATATTACAGAGCTATAACAACAAAACCAGCATGGTATTGGCATCAAAATAGACATGAAGACCAATGAGATGAAATAAAATACACAGAGACAAACCCATATAGTTACAGTCATCTGATACTTGACAAAGGTGCCAAAAATATATGTTGGAGGGCAGACTTTCCCAGCCCGCCAACTACAGAGAGGCAATCCCAGCGCGGGACCCCAGTGGAAAAAGTCCCGGCCTGCAAGCTTCCCATGTAGGCCCCCACTGGCAAACTTTTCCAGCCTGCCAACCGCAGAAAGGCAATCCCAGAGCAGGACAGCAGGAGAACATGCCCCTGTCTGTAAGCTTCCCAGGTTCTCGGTAACGGCCAGGATGTGATCCAGGACAATAGGCTTAAACTGGAAGGGAAAAAAAGAAGGACTTCACAGGTGCTGTTTGACTGAGATTTGTTTCTGTTCCTGAGATTTGTTCCTGTGTTCGACTTTGTTTTTGTTGTTGTTGTTATTGTTGTTTGATTGTGTGTTTGTTTGCTTTTATTCCTCTTTTGTTTCTTTCTTTTCTTCCTTCTCACTTTTGTCTCCTTTCTCTTCCCTCATCTTTCCTATTTAAACCCAGCCATTGCATTCTCAAAGAGGCGAAAACAAGTTATATGCAGAAATTGGGATTTCTAGAACTGAGGCAACTAAATTATACAGCAAAGCAGTGTTATATAGAATTTATTCTTTTTTTCTCTCTTTTTTTTCTCACTTTCTCTTTCCTCTCTTTTACACTAATCCCTACTTATTTGTCATCTCTCTTTTTTCCTCTTCTTCTTCTTTTCTTTTTTGCTTTTCCATCTTTCTTTTTTTCTTTTCTCAACGGTTACATAAATTTGGCGTATATATAAATCGGTCTTTCCACTAAATCATTCACTCTCTTTCCTCTTTTGTCTGCTGATATTAAACCACTTCCATAGAATTCTTTTTCCACACTTCCTAAGATCAAACCAATACCCTCACTTCCTTCTTCCAAAACTTATCACCTCTGTGACCAATACTTGAAACTATAAAACCCATTACAAACATACAGAGTAAATTGGAGACAATATCTGAGTTAACTAAATCTGAACATTGTGATCAAACTGTGATTATCTGAATAGAAAGTGTCTGGTTTTAAAGTGTAAAGTATTTATAAGGGGATCTGATAACATTGTACTACAGGAGCAACATAAGGATTTAAGGTAAAAATGAAATAGTCAAGATTCCACAGTGCTAGAAGAAAAATTACACAAGCAATATGAAGAAACAAGGGAAGAAAGTGACTCAAACAAATCAACATATCTCCTAAGAAGATTCCATGGCAAGCACAGTTGGTCAAATGCCAGAGATGAAATTCAGAAAATACATATTCCAAATGTTTATGGAACTTAAGAACAAACTCAAAAATGATATAAGGGAACAAATACAGGTGGTAAAAGATCATTTTGACAAAAAACTCCAAAAATAAATACAGGAAGCAAAAGATTACTTCAATAGGGAGATAGAGTTTCCAAAGAGAAACAAAACAAATTCTGGAAATGAAAGAAGCAATAAAACAAACTAAATGTTCAATTGAAAGCATCATCAACCGATTAGAACACTTGGAAGAAAGGACCTCAGATAACAAAGACAAAATATATATCCTGGAGAAAAATGTAGATTACACAGCAAAAATTGTAAGAAATCAAGAAGAGAACATTCCAGAAATATGGGACAACATAAAAAGACCAAATTTAAGAGTGATTGGGGTGGTGTAAGGTGCAGAATTCCAAGCCAAAGGAATGAGTAATGTATTCAATGAAAAAATAGCAGAAAAATTTCCAAACTTGAAGAATTAATGGGAAAACCAAGTGCAAGAGGATTACCGAACACCAGACATACAAAATCACAACAGATCCACACCAAGGCACATTATAATGAAAAGGCCTAATATACTGAGCAAGGGGGGAGAATATTAAAAGCCACGAGAGAAAGGAAGCAGATTACATATAGGGGGAAAACAATCAGACTATGTTCAGGTTTTTCAACCCAGATTTAAAAGCTAGAATCCTGGAATAGCATATTTCAAGCTCTGAAAGAAAAGGGATGTCAACCAAGAATCTTATACCCAGCAAAATTGAGCTTTAGATTTGAAGATGAAATAAAAACCTTTCATGACAAACAAAAGTTAAAAGATTTCACAACTCAAAAGCCAGCACTTCTGAACATCATGGGCAAAATAGTCAACAAAGAAGAAAACTAAAATAACAATGAATATCAACAAAGGGAGATATTAAACTAAAGGAATTACTAACCAGAGGAGAAAACAAATCGAGTTAAATAACATAAACAAATAAAAATGGATGGGAATAAGAATCACATCGCAGTAATAACCCTGAATGTTAATGACCTAAACTCACTACTCAAAAGACACAGATTGTCAGACTAGATTTAAAAACATGACCCGACAATTTGCTGTCTCCAAGAAACCCACCTCATAGTTTTTCATCAATGGAGTGAAGGTCAAAGGCTTGGAAAAGTCTTATCATTCACATGGGCTGCAGAAGCAAGCAGGAGTTTCCATTCTCATATCAAATAAGGTAGACTTCAAGACAAAGCTAATCAAAAGGGACAAAGATGGATATTTCTTACTACTTAATGGAACCATTCATAAACAAGATATAACAATTATAAATCTATATGCCCCAAATAATGGGGCACCTACATTTATCAAACAAACCCTTCTCAAGTTCAAGAGTAAAATAGACCACAACACAATTATTTAAGGGGACTTCAACACACCTCTCTCAACAATGGATAGATCATCCAAACAAAAGCTAAATAAAGAAATTGTAGGACTCATTAAAACAATTAATAACTTAGACCTAACGGACATATACAGAATATTTCATCCCTCACTGAGTGAATATACTTTCTTCTCAGCAGCACATGGCTCCTTCTCCAAAATAGACCATATATTATGCCACAAGGCAAATCTCAGCAAATATAAAAAAGTAGAGATACTACCCTGCATTCTATCAGACCATAATGGGATGACATTGGAAAGCAATGACAAAACAAGAAACAAAAAAACTATTCTATCAACTGGAAGCTAAACAACATGCTACTGAATGAACAAGGGGTTGAAGAAGACATCAAGGAGGAGATTAAAAAATTCCTGGAGGTAAATGAAAATGCAGATACATCGTATAGAAATCGCTTGGACACTATGAAGGCAGTAGTAAGAGGAAAATTCATTGCACTGAGTTCATTCCTCAAAAGAAAAAAAATAACAAATAAATGACTTAACATCACACCTCAAAGCACTAGAAAAAGAGGAACAAATCAAAACTAAGAATAGTAGAATACAGGAAATAATTAAAATCAGAGCTGAAATTAATAAAATTGAGACTAAAGAAACAATTCAAAGAATTGACAAAATTAAAAGTTGGTTCTTTGAAAAAATAAATAAAATTGACAGACCCTTAGTGATGCTAACAAAAGGAAGAAGAGAAAAGACTCAAATTACTAACATCCGTGATGAAAAAGGAAATATCACAACAAACACCTCAGATATACAGAAGATAATTAGAAGTTACTTTAAAAACTTGTACTCTAATAAAATAGAAAATACTGAATGCATCGACAGATTTCTAGAGTTGTACGAATTGCCCAAACTAGAATGGGAGGCTATACACAATTTAAACAGATCAATTTTGATGGAGGAAATAGAAGACGCCATCAAAAAGCTACCAAAAACAACAACAAAAAAAGTCCAGGTCCTGATGGGTTTACAGCCAAGTTCTACAAGACCTTCAAAGAAGAACTACCAATGCTCTTCAACTTACTTAAAGAAATAGAAAAAGATGGAGCTCTTCCAGACTCTTTCTATGAGGCCAATATTACATTAATTCCAAAGTCAGGCAAAGACACAGCCAAAAAAGAAAACTTCAGGCCAATATCTTTAATGAACATAGATGCAAAAATCCTCAACAAAATTCTGGCAAATTGAATACAAAAACATATCAAAAAGATAGTGCACCAAAATCAAGTGGGGTTTATCCCAGGGATGCAAGCTTGGTTCAACATTCAGAAATCAATAAACATAATAGATCACATCAATAGACTTAAAGATAAGAACCATATGATCATCTCAATAGACGAAGAAAAAGCATTCGACAAAATACAACACCCCTTTATGTACAAAACACTAGAAAAACTAGGAGTGACAGGAATATATCTCAACATCATAAAAGCTATTTATGCAAAGCACCAAGATAACATTATATTAAATGAAAAAAAATTGAAAGCATTCCCTCTAAAAACTGGAACCAGACAGGGATGCCCCCTGTCACCTCTGCTATTTAAAATAGTACTTGAAAATCTGGCTAGAGCAATTCAATAGACGAAAAAAATTAAAGGGATACAGGTAGGAGAAGAAGAGCTCAAATTAGCACTATTTGCTGATGACATGATAATATACCTAGAAGACCCAAAAAACTCTACCAGAAAACTTTTACAACTAGTAAATGAATTTGGTAAAGTAGCAGGATACAAAATCAATACACATAAGTCAAAGGCATTTTTGTACATCAGTGACAAAGCCTCTGAAAGGGAAATGATGAAAACTACCCCATTTGCAATAGCATCAAAAAAATAAAATAAAATATCTGGTAATCAACGAAAGAGGTGAAGGACCTCTATAATGAAAACTATAGAACACTAACAAAAAAAAAAAAAAAAAGAAATTATAGAAGACCTCAGAATATGGAAAGACCTACTTTGTTCTTGGATAGGTAGAACTAATATTGTCAAAATGTCCATACTACCAAAAGAATTATACAGATTTAATGCACTTCCAATCAAAATCCCAATGACATTCCTCAAAGAAATAGAAAAAGCAGTCATGAAATTCATCTGGAAAAATAAGAGACCCAGAATAGCCAAAGCAAGAAAAGTGAAACAGGTGGCATCACCATACCAGACTTTAAATTATACTATAGAGCAATAGTAACAAAAACAGCATGGTATTGGCACCAGAATAGACTGGTAGACCAATGGTACAGAATTGAGGACACAGAGACTAATACATATAATTTCAGCTATCTTATATTAGACAAAGGCGCCAAAAATGTACAGTGGAGAGAGGATAGCCTCTTCAACAAATGGTGTTGGGAAAACTGGAAATCCATATGCAACAAAATGAAATTAAACCTTTATCTCTCGCCATGCACAAAATTCAATTCAAAGTGGAACAAGGATCTAGGAATTAGACCAGAGACAATATGCCTTATAGAAGAAAAAGTAAGCTCCAATTTCCAACATGTCGGATTAGGCCCCAAGTTCCTTAACAAGAATCCTGTAGCACAAGAATTAATATCAAGAATCAATGAATGGGATAGATTCAAACTAAAAAGTTTCTTCTCATCAAAAGAAACAATCAGTGAGGTGAATAGAGAGCCAACTAATTAGGAACAAATATTTAATACATGCACATCAGATAGAGCACTAATTTCTAGAATATATAAAGAACTCAAAAAACTTAATTCCAAAAAAACAAATAACCCAATCAACAAATGGTCTAAGGAATTGAAAAGACCCTTCTCAAAGAAGATACACAATTAATCAACAAATACATGAAAAAATGCTCAACATCGCTAGCAATTAAGAAATGCAAATCAAAACTATTATAAGATTTCATTTTACTCCAGTCAGAATGGCAACTATTAAGAACACAAACAATAATAAATGTTGGAGAAGATGTTGGGAAAAAGGCACACTCATACATTGCTGGTGGGACTGCAAAATGGTGCAACCGTTATGGAAGGCAGTATGGAGATTTCTTGGAAAACTGGGAATGGAACCACCCTATGACCCAGCCATCCCACTCCTGGGTCTATTTCCAAAGGACTTAAAAACAGCATATTACAGTGACACAGCCACTTCAATGTTTATAGTAGCACAATTCACAATAGCTAGATTGTGGAACCAACCTAGATGTCCCTCAGTAGATGAATGGATAAAGAAAATGTGGTATATACACACAATGGAATTTTACTCAGCAACAAAAGAAAATAAAATAATGCATTTGCAGGTAAATGGATGAAGTTGGAGAATATAATGCTAAGTGAAGTTAGTCAATCTCAAAAATCCAAATACTGAATGTTTTCTCTGATATAAGGAGGCTGAGTCACAGTGGTGTGACTCAGGGTACATAGGAGGATTAGAGGAATGCTAGAAAGGTCAAAGGGGAGGGAGGGGAAGGAAGGGAGCAAGGGGGAATGGAGGGAAGAAAAGAAAAGGTGGTTGAATATAAGATGGATATCATTATCCTAAATGCATGATTGAATATTTGAATGGTATGAATATACATTGTATACAAACAGTGTGTTGTAAAAAGATGCACTATATGTTTATTTTGAATTATAATGCATACTACTATTATAAATACAACAACTTTAGAATAAATATATATATATTTGGAAAATAAATGACCGAAATCCGGGAAAAACTCTCGGAGGCAGAGTTAAGCTTTTACTACTTTTACTTCTACTTTCTTAGAGCTTAGAGAGGGAAAGAAAGATTTTTAGAGAGAAAGATTAAAGCGAGCTTTTCTTCTTGTAGAGAAGGATTAGAGCTTCTTTCTTCTCTCTTCTTTCTTCCTTCTTCTTTCTTCTGTCTTCTGTCTTCCTCAGGAGTCTCGGCCTAACTCTGACCAGTCATTACTTCTTCTATCTGGTTTCTCTTCTGTAACCGCTCTGCCTACGTTCCTGGCCACTCTGATTCTTCTGACCGACCGAGTGACTGCCCGGCTGACTGAATTCTCCGTTCTCCTAACTCGGACCGCTTTCACCCGGTTATATACCTTCAGGTTTGCGGGTGCCTACAGGTGCGTCACATACATATCAGGTGGAACTTATGGCTTCCAGCTAGCTACAACAGCCCTTCCTAATTAGGGCTCCTTCATATTCCTTCCCTTTAGTTTAAAAAGGTGCTTTAATTCTATTTTCTCTATTTTATTTTCTCTATTTTCTTTTATTTTCTTGTCCCTACCTAGCTTTTCACCTTTTATTTTTGAAAGGGTGGATATTTGAGCCCTTTTTGAGAAGGTGCTGTGGCTTTAAGGAAGCCTAATGCTGAGGAGCAGCTAACGCACCTAGTTAAGCACAATTGCATAAGCGGCTTTGACTTTTTATTTTTTTTTTTTTTTTTTTTTTCTGCATGGTTTTTACCATGCTATTTAATTCTCTATTTTCTTTTAAGCTCATGGCTTTTTTTCTTTATACTAAAGCTCAAGGCTTTTTCTCTATATTTTTTATGGCTTTTGGCTGGCTACTCGGCTTCGGCTTTTGGCCGGCTACTCTGCTTCAGCTTAATTCTTAACTGGCTTCAACTGAGTCAGAGGCTATGCTCTCTTGTTTACTACTCTTTTTGCTGGTCTCAACTGAGTCTGAGGCTATACTTTTTCGTTGCTCTCCTTATTTCTTAGCTTTTCTTCTCTGCCTGCCGAGCCCCGGACGGACCACCATTTGTAAGCTGCCTGGTACCGAAATCCGGGAAAAACTCTCGGAGGCAGAGTTAAGCTTTTACTACTTTTACTTCTACTTTCTTAGAGCTTAGAGAGGGAAAGAAAGATTTTTAGAGAGAAAGATTAAAGCGAGCTTTTCTTCTTGTAGAGAAGGATTAGAGCTTCTTTCTTCTCTCTTCTTTCTTCCTTCTTCTTTCTTCTGTCTTCTGTCTTCCTCAGGAGTCTCGGCCTAACTCTGACCAGTCATTACTTCTTCTATCTGGTTTCTCTTCTGTAACCGCTCTGCCTACGTTCTGGCCACTCTGATTCTTCTGACCGACCGAGTGACTGCCCGGCTGACTGAATTCTCCGTTCTCCTAACTCGGACCGCTTTCACCCGGTTATATACCTTCAGGTTTGCGGGTGCCTACAGGTGCGTCACATACATATCAGGTGGAACTTATGGCTTCCAGCTAGCTACAACAGCCCTTCCTAATTAGGGCTCCTTCATATTCCTTCCCTTTAGTTTAAAAAGGTGCTTTAATTCTATTTTCTCTATTTTATTTTCTCTATTTTCTTTTATTTTCTTGTCCCTACCTAGCTTTTCACCTTTTATTTTTGAAAGGGTGGATATTTGAGCCCTTTTTGAGAAGGTGCTGTGGCTTTAAGGAAGCCTAATGCTGAGGAGCAGCTAACGCACCTAGTTAAGCACAATTGCATAAGCGGCTTTGACTTTTTATTTTTTTTTTTTTTTTTTTTTTCTGCATGGTTTTTACCATGCTATTTAATTCTCTATTTTCTTTTAAGCTCATGGCTTTTTTCTTTATACTAAAGCTCAAGGCTTTTTCTCTATATTTTTTATGGCTTTTGGCTGGCTACTCGGCTTCGGCTTTTGGCCGGCTACTCTGCTTCAGCTTAATTCTTAACTGGCTTCAACTGAGTCAGAGGCTATGCTCTCTTGTTTACTACTCTTTTTGCTGGTCTCAACTGAGTCTGAGGCTATACTTTTTCGTTGCTCTCCTTATTTCTTAGCTTTTCTTCTCTGCCTGCCGAGCCCCCGGACGGACCACCATTTGTAAGCTGCCTGGTACCGAAATCCGGGAAAAACTCTCGGAGGCAGAGTTAAGCTTTTACTACTTTTACTTCTACTTTCTTAGAGCTTAGAGAGGGAAAGAAAGATTTTTTAGAGAGAAAGATTAAAGCGAGCTTTTCTTCTTGTAGAGAAGGATTAGAGCTTCTTTCTTCTCTCTTCTTTCTTCCTTCTTCTTTCTTCTGTCTTCTGTCCGACCGAGTGACTGCCCGGCTGACTGAATTCTCCGTTCTCCTAACTCGGACCGCTTTCACCCGGTTATATACCTTCAGGTTTGCGGGTGCCTACAGGTGCGTCACATACATATCAGGTGGAACTTATGGCTTCCAGCTAGCTACAACAGCCCTTCCTAATTAGGGCTCCTTCAAATAAATAACAACTTTGAATAAATATATATATATTTAAAAAAAATATATATATATATATTTATTCAAAGTTGTTGTATATATAATATATATATTGTATATATAATCTATATACACAAAATTGTATATATATAATATATAATATATATATATACACAAAATTGTCATATATATATGTGTGTGTGTGTATATATATATATACACACACACATATGTTGGAGAAAAGACCACCTTTTTAACAAATGGTGCTGGAAAAACTGGATATTCATGTATAGAAGACCAAAATTAGACCCCTGTCTCTCACCCAGAACAAAAGTCAAATCAAAGTGAACCAAAGACAGGAATTATACCAGAAATTGGAAATTGGAGCTTACTTTTTCTTCTATAAGGCATATTGTCTCTGGTCTAATTCCTAGGTCCTTGTTCCACTTTGCATTTCCTAGAAGAAAATATAGGGTCAAAAGTCTAACATATTGGTGCAGGCACTGATTTCCTGAACAAGACCCATAAAGCTCAAAAACTAAAACTAAGAATCAATAAGTGGGATGCCATCAACTTTTATGGCATCATCATTTGATGATGATGATTTCATAATCACCTCAATACATGCTGTTCAATATCTATAACAATCAGTGAAAGGCAAATAAAAACTACACTAAGATTTCATCCCACTACAGTCAGAATGGCAATTATCAAGAATACAAATAATAATAAAGCAAAGGAATGATTAGAAAGGAAATGATTAAGAGTGTGAAGAGAGAGCGTACATATTGGGAGAGAAAAAATCTTTGCCAGCTACTCCACCAACACAGGATTAATATGCAGAATATATAAAGAACACAAAAAATACAATCAATAAACTGGCAGAAGTGAAATCTTAGAGCAGTTTTGATTTGCATTTCTCTAATTGCCAGCGATGTTGAACATTTTTTCATGTATTTGTTGATCAATCGTGTATCTTCTTCTGAGAGGTGTCTTCTCAATTCCTTAGCCCATTTATTGATTGGGTTATTTGTTTTTTTAGTGTAAAGTTTTTTGAGTTCTTTATATATTCTAGAGATTAGTGCTCTATCTGATGTGCATGTATTAAATATTTGTTCCCAATTAGTTGGCTCTCTATTCACCTCACTGATTGTTTCTTTTGCTGAAAAGAAGCTTTTTAGTTTAAATCTATCCCATTCATTAATTCTTGGTAGTAATTCTTGTGCTACAGGATTCTTATTAAGGAACTTGGGGCCTAATCCAACATGTTGGAAATTGGAGCTTACTTTTTCTTCTATTAGGTGTATTGTCTCTGGTCTAATTCCTAGGTCCTTGATCCACTTTGAATTGAGTTTTGTGCATGGTGAGAGATAAAGGTTTAATTTCATTTTGTTGCATATGGATTTCCAGTTTTCCCAGCACCATTTATTGAAGAGGCTATCCTTTCTCCACTGTACATTTTTGGCGCCTTTGTCTAATATAAGATAGCTGTAATTATATGTATTAGTCTCTGTATCCTCAATTCTGTACCATTGGTCCACCAGTCTGTTTTGGTGCCAATACCATGCTGTTTTTGTTACTATTGCTCTATAGTATAATTTAAGGTCCGGTATGGTGATGCCACCTGCTTCACTTTTCTTGCTCAGGATTGCTTTGGCTATTCTGGGTCTCTTATTTTTCCAGATGAATTTCATGACTGCTATTTCTATTTCTTTGAAGAATGACATTGGGATTTTGATTGGAATTGCATTAAATCTGTATAATGCTTTTGGTAGTATGGACATTTTGACAATGTTGATTCTACCTATCCAAGAGCAAGGTACGTCTTTCCATCTTCTGAGTTCATCTATAATTTCTTTCTTTAGTGTTCTATAATTTTCGTTATAGAGGTCTTTCACCTCTTTCATTAGGTTGATTCCCAGGTATTTTATTTTTTTTAGATGCTATTGTAAATGGGGTATTTTTCATCATTTCCCTTTCAGAGGCTTTGTTGCTGATGTACACAAATGCCTTTGACTTATGTGTATTGATTTTGTATCCTGCAACTTTGCCAAATTCGTTTACTAGTTGTAAAAGTTTTCTGGTAGAGTTTTTTGGGTCTTCTAGGAAGATTATCATGTCATCAGCAAGATTTCACTTCACTCCAGTCAGAATGGCAGCCATCAAGAACACAAGCAACAATAAATGTTGGAGAGGATGTGGGGAAAAAGGCACACTCATACATTGCTGGTGGGACTGCAAAATGGTGCAACCGTTATGGAAAGCAGTATGGAGATTACTTGGAAAACTGGGAATGGAACCATCCTATGACCCAGCCATCCCACTCCTGGGTCTATTCCCAAAGGACTTAAAAACAGCATATTACAGTGACACAGCTATCTCAATGTTTGTAGCTGCGCAATTCACAATAGCTAGGTTGTGGAACCAACCTAGATGTCCCTCAGTAAATGAGTGGATTAAGATAATGTGGTATATACGCACAATGGAATTTTACTCAGCAATAAAAGAAAATAAATTAATGGCATTTGCAGGTAAATGGATGAAGTTGGAAGACATAATGCTAAGTGAAGTTAGTCTCAAAAATCCAAGTACCAAATGTTCTCTTATATAAGGAGGCTATTTCAAAGTATTGTTGGATAGGGGTACATAGGAGGATTAGAGGAATACTAGAATGGTCAAGGGTAGGGAGGGTAAGGGAGGGAGCAAGAGGGGAGGGAGGGGGAGAAAAAAAAAGGTGGTTGAATGAGACGGATATCATTTTCCTTAATGCATGATTGAAGACCTGAATTGTATGAATATACTTTGTATACAAACAGTTGTATGTAAAAAGATACTAAATATATGCACTATGAGTTGTACATATTAAAAATTATAAAAATAAAAAAAAAACTGGCAGAAGAACTAAACAGATACATCTCAAAAAAAAAAAAAAAAAAAGAAAGAAAGAAAGAAAGACAAATGGCCAATAAATACATGAAAAATATTCAATATCTATAACAATCAGGAAAGGCAAATAAAAACTACACTAAGATTTCATCTCACTCCAGTAAGCACGGGAATTATCAAGAATACAAATAATAAACACTGGCAAAGATGTAAGGAAAAGGTATACTGATACATTGCTGATGGGACTGCAAATTAGTATAACTACTCTGGAAAGCAGTATGGAGATTCCTCAAAAACACTACGAATGGAGCCACCATATGACCCAGTTATCCCACTCCTTGTTATTTATCCAAAATAACTAAAATTAGCACACTATTGCAATACAGCCACTTGAATGTTTATAGCAGCACAATTCACAATGGCCAAATTATGGAATCATCCCAGATGCCCATTAATAGATGAATGGATTACGAAAATGTGGTGTATAGACACAATGGAGCTTCACGCAACCATAAAGAAGAATAAAATTATGCTATTTGCTAGTAAATGAATGGAACTGGCGACTATCATGCTATGTCAAATAAGCCAGAATTAGAAAATCTAAGGTCAAGTGTTTGTTCTCACTTGTGGAAACTAGAGCAAAGTAAGAAGAAAAAAGCAGGGATGATGTCACATATCATAGGTATAGAGAAGACCAGTGAGTAGAAGAAGATTCGAGGGAGGGAAGGAAGATGAGAAAGGGAAGGGGAAGGAAATGCAGAATGAATTTGACAAAATTATGCTACATGTATAAATATACATGTGTGCATGTTTGTGTATATATATGTGTGTGTGTATACATATATGTACATTTATATACATATCTCACAGTGAATGACACCTTATGTATATCTATAAGGCACTGATTAAAAATATACAAATGGATAAATGAGTGAAGGGGCAAAGGAAGATCAGCAGTAGGGGAACAGGGAAGGGAGGAAGGGAGGAAAGGTGAGAGCACTGGGGGTTGAAATAGAGTAAATTAAATTTCATGCATGTATTATTTTGTCAAGATGAACCCAACTATTATGCATGACTATAATTCACTAATACAAAAATAAAAAATAAAAAGATGGCCTTTCTGATATTCTCAACTGTAATAAGCAAAGTACAGATGGCAAGCTTCTAGATAAAATATGAATAAAATTATGTCAAATAACATACTATCCATGAAGGTGCATGAGCCCACTCATTGTGATGAGAAGATATTGAAATTTTTATTTATATTATTTTACCTTATCCTTATATAAGGTGGTATGTGAATAGATAATTTATAAATAACAACTATGCATAAATGCTAGTGTGTGCTTAATCAATTTTCTTTTCTAAGGGTGTGTAATAAAAATGTTTGCCAAATGACTGCCAAATGATATTTTTGTCCTATGTAAATAAGAATAAATTGAATGCATTGTAGAATGTTGTATCAGACATAGTAAGAAGGAGCAGCCATAAAATATTAATTTCTAAGTGAAATACGACTGAATTCATTTGGTATGCCACCACAGTGCTATTAGAAGGGAGATTCCTAATAACAGGACTTTCAAGTCAGAAAAGAAAGAGACTGCGTGGTCCAAATCTCATTTTAGACAGTGGATGAATAAGATCCCCAGAGGATAAGTAATACTCTCTATGTTATATGGCTGCCACGTGTGTGGCCCAAATGTCTTTCTAATATACAACAAATGGAGATAGATACACATATCTATATTTAGATACATATAGAAAAAATATAGATAGAGATATGAATATCTTTCTATCCACATATGTATATCAAACCAGAAAGTGTCTTTGAAATTAAGCAGCCGGTCAACCCAGTATTCTATTATAATTTTGCCTATTTATCCATGTCTTTATTTTTGCCTTTTTCAGTCTTCCCCAAATCACTTCATTCAAAAAGTAGACTAACACATTTTTTAACATGTTAATTTTTTAAAGCTAACCTAAAAAAAGAAAAGTTTAAACCTAGAGTCCTGTTTTTTACCAATCTCCTCCAACAGAGACAACCTTTGAACTCTAAATACCTTTCTTTCTTACCAGTAACCCCCTGGGAACAACCCAGCACAAGAAATATATATTCAACTATACCCAAAGGAAATGAAAAGTGAAATAAGTTGGGAGTGCATGATAAAGGAGTTGACTCATAAAGATACACTCAGAATTAAAAGGTCCTTTTTTTTTAAATTATTTATTTACTTATTCAAGCTACCTGGTACCGTAACCGGGAGGAAAACTCTCGGAGGCAGAGTAAAGCTATTACTACTTTTACTTCTACTTTCTTAGAGAGAGCTTAGAGAGAGAAAGAAAGATTTTTCTTCTTCTTAGAAATAGAGAGAAAGATTAGAGGAGCTTTCTTCTTTCTTCTGCTTAGCTTAGAGAGAGAGAAAGAAAGATAGAGCTTTTCTTCTTAGAGCTTAGAAAGAAGAGAGCTTGAAAAGAGAGAGATTTCTTCATAAGAGAGCTTAGCTTTTAGAGCTTCTTTCTTCTTTGTTCTTTCTTCTTTCTTCCTCGGGAGCCTCGGCCTGACTCTAAAACTTCTTCTGTCTGGTTTCTCTTCTGTAACCACTCTGCCTACGTTCTGGCCGCTCTGATTCTTTTCTTCTTCTTTTTTTGACCGACCGAAATGCATGACTGACTTAATTCATTCTTCTCTGACTCCGACCGCTTTCACCCAAGTACCTTTAGCTTTGCAGGTGCCTCACGTGCATTTACAGGTTCACATACATATAGGTGGAACTTATGGCTTCCAGCTGACCGCAATAGCCATCTCCCTAATTGGGGCTCCTTCATTATTCATCATGCACAAGTAGTATCTTTTTACATACAACTGCTTGTATACAAAGTATATAAGTAAAAGGTCCTTCTTAAGGGAAAAGAATGTAAGCCTTCTAAAACAAATCTTACATTAACTCCTCAAATCTATTAACATGATTTCGCATGGAATTTTCTCCAGGGCTCTCAAAGAGAAAACAATACCATGAATATGACAAATTGAGAGCATGTCTTTAAGAAACAAGATAAAAAGAAATTGAAAGTATTTATCCAGGTAATTCAAATCCATTTCCAATATCTTGATCACGTTTCGTACTGCTTTCACAACATACACAGGTGGAGTTTGAAAGATCTGGCTCTTTATCTGCAGACATTGGTTTCAACTACGATTGTCACTTAATCAGTTGTGTCATTTATTGAGAAAACTGTCATATTGAATTGGGAAATCACGTAATGCAGAGAATTGCTTAGCAAAGTATCTAGCATATACTTAATATATACAATTTAACCCTTCAAGACACATGTCTCTGAGCAGGTGAAGTGACATACCCCTGGATTCACAGTTTGTATTAGACAGTAAAAACAGAGATTTACTCCAGACTTCTCTAAGGAGGCCGAAAGCTGAGACACCTTGTAAGAAGAGTACTGGTTGTAATCCCTGCAACTCAGTAGGCTGGGGCAGAAGGACTGCAAGTTCAAGTCCAGCCTCAGCAGCTTAGTTAGACCCTGTCTCAAAGTTAATAATAAAAATAGGGGATGCAGTTCGGTGCTAAAGCACCCTTGGGTTCAATCCACAGCACCAACAAAGCGGGGGAAGGGAACGAACAGCGGCTAAGTCGAAATCTCTAAACTAATAAGAGGTGGGGGGCTTCCAAAACACGTAGGTTGCTGCCGCTGAAATCCACCCTAGCAGTTCCGCCTCTTTCCTGCCCTGCGACGCAGCGACGCAGGCGAGAACTACATTTCCCAGCCGCCTTTAGGATTTTTCTGGCGCGCTGCGCTCTGCTTTCCGGCCGCATCTTTTACGTCAGTTCGAACCGAAGTTTTGTCACGCTGGGCTAACTTCCAGAACATGGGTTCTTCATTGTCCCGGCCTCTGCAGCCTATGAAGGTCGCCGAGCCTCCTGTGGCCGCTTCCCCCGCGCCCCCAGATGCACCCGAAGCGCCGACCTCCCCGGAGCAAGGGCCCTTGTTTAATAACTGCTGGAGTTGCCGGATACTCTCCGGGTCGGGGCTTATGGGGGCAGGCCTTTACGTGTACTTGGCGGCGCGGAGGCCCATGAAGCTGGGATATGCTCCGGGTCCAGGCCCTATTGCCCAGATGGTCGTCGGCATCAGTGAGACTGGGGGCGGCGCCTCTGGGCTAGGGTGGTGGGGTGAGGACGTAAACCTTACAGCCACGTGGGCTGGAGGGGCGGAGCTCCCCAACCAAGGGTTTGGGCAAGGGAGAGGTTGAGACGCCTTAAAAGAAAGAAAAGAAAAAGGGAAACAGTATTTTCTGAGAACTCTTATTTAATTTCAGTTTTTAAAATCCTTACAGTATGGATTAGAGGTATTAACACTTCCCATTTTATTGTCGGGTAAACTGAAGCTAAGAGAAGTAGATTGGACAGAAATTGACAGAGCTGGCTTTCGATCCCAAGTTTATCTGGCCCCCCAAATCTTTCTTTTTCTCCCTATCTTGGAGAATGTTCGAGTGAGGGCACTTGCCATTGGTTTAAGAAATTGGGCTTTGAAGGCAGAGTTTAGTCGCAGGCTCAAGTTCAAAGCCCATCTACTTGATGCACCGCTGGGTGATGGAGTCCACGATACTGTTTGCCAGAATGTCTTAGAGTCATGTGTTCCTTTCTTTACAAACTATTTTTCTGAGTGAATAGAGTTTTAGGTTTTCAGATTTCTTATCTTGTCAATCAGGTTATCTAAATCATTTACCTTTATTAAAACTACTTGCTTGAGAATGTAATAGGGTATTTTCTTTCTTTCTGAACTTTTTTGTTTGTTCCTTTTCTGAACTTCACTCTCCTATTAGAAATATGTAAGGGTAATATATCTTCTAGTAATGTTTTGACAGTTAAATAAGATGGCATATGGAGCATTTGGTAAACTAAAATGTGACACACAAGTAAGATGCTTTTTTTTTTTTTTTTTTTTTTTTTTTTTTTTTAACCCCTCCAGGCATTGCTTGTTGGGGTATAATTATCCTGGCAGACCCTAAAGGAAAGGCCTACCGGGTTGTTTGAATGTACCAACAATGAACTTGTCACCTCCTACCCCTGGACCCATGACACAGGAAGCGTGGGATTTATGGTTGTTTTGGACAGACTCGTGGACATGCTTTGTCTTCACTATTGGGGATACTACAAGACTGAAAAACAACGAAAACATTGGTTGTCATACTTTGTGAGTGTGGCTTACTTGTCAGGTTACAGAGGGATCAATAAATCCCTCAGAGAAGAAAATGGTTCTGTGTCTTATCTGGGGAGGGTATAATTTAAATTTTACTTAAATATAATTGTATTTAGTTAAATTATGATTTGTTAATATTAAAATGGAGGAAATGATAAGCCAATAGGAAAATGAGCTATTTTATTTCCTAATTATAGTTCTTTTTATCCTGTAGTTGGATCAACACCTGTTATCAGCCTAACCCTTGATAAACACATGAAAAAAATCATAAATGTCAATATACAATGAAAGACTTGAGTGCCACAATATTTAAGAAAAATTCAAAACGTTTACTAAAAAACATCCTTTATTCCTTTTCACAAGCACAAGAAATATTTGTAATGGAATTGAGATGTTTTTGAGATAAGAACTCAAAATTAGTTCATTTCTAAGAGAATGCTTCGCTTGCTCCCATTGGGTTTTTTGTTTCTCTTTTGTTTTGTTGGTTTCCTACTCCACTCCCTCATCCCCCAGGTACTGTGGCTTCTCCATATTTTTTCAAATCCAAAAGATATTCTTAAATTCAGCTGCTGATGATGTTACATATGTTTTGAAAAACCTGTTAAACAAGTAGACTTTTCAGGCTTTCACTTAGCTTAATGTAGAAGTACCTAAGTATTAAGTCTCATGATGACATCAAGGCTCTTATAGTGTATACATCGTGATCACTATAGAAGTGGTACTATATATGTCTAAGCAATTGAGATGGAAAACATTTCAAACAACCTAAAGTAGGCAACAAGGTAATCTTTATGTAAAATATAAAATTCCATTACAAGATGATAATGAATATAGAAGTTTTAAGTTTGAAGGATTTAGAAACCAATGAAGCAGATGATACATGGTCATTTATCCCCTAAAATACCTATGAATCAAGTTGCCCCTACTTTAAAAGGCTAGTCATTCTGTTGATGGACAGCTATACTTAGATTAAGCCAAAAACACATAAATCCAATTCACTGGTCTTGACTTGACCTACTGTAGAAATAGCATAAATCTTAAACTTATATATAGGTATAACTTGGAGGTTTGCAGTTTGGGTCTAGGCCACTACAGTAAATTGACTCATTTTTGGATTCCTCGTACATATAAAGTGTGTTTACACTACATCGTAATAAGTACAGTGGTGAATGCACAACAACATGTCTGAAAAACAGTGTATTTAAAAGGTCTTTGCTACAAAATGCTTATGATCATCTGAGCCTTCAGCAAGTTGTAATCTTTTTGCTTGTGTAGAGTCTTGCTTTAGTGTTATAGCTGCTGACTTATCATTGTGGTAATTGCTAAAGGAAATTTTCTTAAAATAAGACTTCTCTGTAGTGTGCAGTACTGTTTAGTAGCATCTTACTCAGAGTAGAACTTCTTCAGGTTTGGAGTCAGTCCTCAAGTCCTGCTGCTGTTTTATCAACTGAGTTTATGTGATATTCTGAATCCCTTATTGTCATTTTAACAATGCCCATAGCATCCTCACCAGTAGATTGCATCACAAGGAACCATTTTATTTGCTCATCCATGAGAATCAACTACTTGTTAAAGTTTTATTATGACATACAATCACATCTACAGGTTTCCACTGCTAATACAAGTTCTTGCTGTTTTCAATAAAGCCAAAATTACTTCCTCCACTGAAATCTTGAACCCCTCAAAATCATCCATGAAGGTTGGAATCGACTTCTTCCAAATGCCAGTTCATTTTGATATTTTAGCCTTCTCTGAGTCATAGATATTCTTAATGGCATCGAGGGATAGTGAATCCTTTCCGGAAAATTTTCAACTTTCCTTGCTCACATCCATCAAAGGAATCATTGACTTCAATACATGTAGCCTCATGAAATGAAAATCTTAAGTAATATTTGAAAGTCAAAATTATTCCTTAATGTGTGGGCTGCAGACAGGATGCTGTGTTAGGAGACTTGAAAACAAATTCTGTATATCTCCATTGGAACTCTTGGATTACCAATTGTAATATCAATGAGTGGTAATATTTTGGAAGGAATCTTCATGAGCAGTAGATCTTGACAATGGATTTTAAAATATTAAATAAACTATGTTGTAAGCATATGTGCTGGTATCCAGGTAATATACTATTTATAGAGCACAACAGATTTAGTATAATTTTTATGGCCCCTGGTATGTTCAGAATAGTAAACAAGTGTTAGTTTCAACTTAAAGTTACCAGCTGTATTAACCCTTCACAAGAGAGTCAACCTGTACTTTGAAGCCAGGCATTGACTTTTTCCAGCTATGAAAGTCCCAGATGGCATCTTTTTCTAATAATAGGGCTATTTTTTTTTTTTTTAATCTGCATTGTAAATCTGTTTAGTGTAGCCACTATCAATTATTTTAGCTACATCTTCTGGATAACTTGCTGTAGCTTCTGCAGTAGCATTTGTTTCTTCACTGTGCATTTTGATGTTATGAGATGGTGTCTTTTCTTAAACCTGAGCCAGTCTGCTAGTTTCAACAGTTCTTCTGCAGTTTTCCATCAGGTTTCATAGAATGGAGAAATAGGGTCTTGGTTTAGATTAGGCTTTGGTTTATGAAACATAACTGGTTTAATCTGTCCAGAAAACTAAAACTGTTCTCCATATCAGCAACAAGGCTATTGAAATTTATTACTTTTACATTCACCACGATAGCACTTTTATTGTCCTTTGAGAACTTTTCCTTTGCATTCACAACTTGGCTAACCATTTGGTGCAAGATGGCCTAGCTCTGTGCTTATTTGGTCTTTTGACATGGCTTGCTCCCAAAACATATTCATTTTTGGATTTGGTTTTAAGTGAAAGATATGTGGTCCTTCTTTTCTCTTGAACACTTAAAGCCCATTTTAGGATTATTAGCCTAACTTCAGTATTGTGTCTCAGGGAATAGGCAGGTTCAAGAAGAAAAAGAGATGGGGAAAGACTGGTTGTTAAGAGTGCAGACAGAACACATTTTTTCCATATAAATTTACTGTCTTACATAGGTGCAGTTAGGGATACCCCAAAACAATTAGAATACTAATATCAACTCTTCACAGATCTCTAAAACATATAATATTAATGAAAAAAAATTGAAGTACTGTGATAATTACTAAAATGTGATACAGTCACTAAACATGCTATTGGAAAAATTGCACTGAAAGACTTGGCAAAATACAGGGTTGCCACAAACTTAATTGGTAAATGTAACATCTGCAAAAAAAAAAAAAAAAATAAAAAAATAAAGTGTAATACGATGAAGTATACCTAAATCATCATCTTGACATTTTAATTGAAATTTTACAAAAGCCAAAAAGCTTTTTCCAAGTATACTTGCCGGCTCACCAAATATATTTAGTTCTTTCTGATTTGGAGCCATTTAACGGGGCATGATTAAAGTATCATCCTATCACATCTGTAGGCAGTTAAGTGGGAAGTAGCGTAAGAAAAGGCCAGAATTTGGACTTAAAGTGTATTTTTTTCATCTTGAAATATACACCAAAATTTAATTTCTGTCAATGTTAAGGCAGAAATCCCAGTTTGTTTTAATTATGAGTCTCTTCTCAAAGGTTTCAGGGAAAAATGTCATCACCATAGTTCTCAATGTAGGAAATTCTCTTAGTTCCCCCATTATCTTCCCTTTTGTTGAGTATTAGGTGGGGTAAGCAGAATAAACAGGCTCAAGAATCAATGGATTATTATTCAGTAATATGAAAATGCAAACTAATTATGATTTATGGGCTTTCTAATCTATATAGCATGGAAACAAGAATGTATAAAGGTTCATAATTCTTGAGTAAGGAGAGAAGAGAAAAATTAGTAATTTAAAATGCACATAAACTTTTACTTGGAACCCAGAAACTAAAATGTAAACACTGAGGTTTTTTATGAGTGTCCAAGATATATCTATTAGCTCAACCTTTACATCATGGGTATAAACTTTGGCAGCTTGAGATAATCAAGAACATCACCATTTTTTATGTGTTGACTAATCTGGAGTCTGATCAGCTATCAATACGTGTGAACATATTAAAAGTCCCAAATATAGACAAACAGACCCTCAAGGGTCTTGGTAGATGGATGTCTTGGGTGAGGAATTTCTTTTTTCCTAGGCCAATGAATGAGACATGTTGCTTGCAGCCCTAGAGTACACCAAATGCAGGCCAATCTCAGATGTTCTGGAGTTCCACCTGGCTGAGACTAGTTGCAGAAACAGCTGTTTCTGGTAGCCCTTGAGGTTGAGCATCTCAACCATTATTTGTATTTCACTTCTACCCTCAGCTTAGCATTTGCTTCTTGCTCCTTTTTATTACCAACTTCTCAGCCTCACCGTGTCTGAGCAGGGGCATCCTGAACAAAGCCAGTTGACAAAATATATTGCTTTTAAATATATATCAGGGCAAGCATATGTTCAAGGACCCCCTCAAACTAGACTCAGCCTCAACTGATATATCACTAGGACTACATTGATCAAACTGACACTTCTCAAATTTTGAAGAAAGGAAAAGTAAGCAATTTTGAATTGAAAAACTGCCTTTAAAAAAATGCAGATAAATACTAGTCTAATCCAATACTTATACTAAATGTCAGGGGCACAGAGTCAGAGGTGAAAGTAATTACGTATCATTCAGAGGTATTCTAAGAACATGAGGAAAAATATATCACAGAATGCACATCTCTTGGCCTTTCAGATACTCAACAACTTAACATTCAAATGTAGAGTATATGGAAATAATCAAAGGAGTTAAGTATTAAAGGCAACAATGCCACTTCTCGGTTCGGTCCTGTGACTGAATTTACATATGCTTCAGGAATGTGGTAAACAAGATCTTAGGATCCCCAAGATTCCTATCCTGCTGGTATAAACATACCTTCTGACAGTTACTCAATTGAATACTGTTCTCTGTGCTGTTATGAAGGGATTTTGCAAATGTAATTAAGGTGCTGGACCTTAAGGTCAGTTGACCTTAAAATGAGATTATCCAAGTGGGTTAATCATGAGCCTGTTAAATCTTGGTCAGAAGGTCAAAATCAGTTAAGTCAGAAATAAGAAGCATGAGGGTTAGTCAATGCTCCAGAAGTTCTTTGCTGGCTAGAAGAGAAAGCAAACATACATAGAGGGATCTGCCTGTGGGGGCCACGTAGCAAGACTGCAGACAGACTGAAATTGCAGAGGGTAGTCCCAGCTGACAGGAAATGAGGACCTCAATTCTACTACAACTGTGAGAAATTGGATTTCTGCCAACCACCTGTGAACTTGGAAGAGTGCCCTATGAGAACCATGAACCACAGCCCTGGCCATCACTGGTTTCAGCCTGCTGAGACCCTAAGCAGAGTGTATAGTGATGCTGGGGTGATAATAAGTTTGTGCTGTTTTAAGTTTTGGGTAATTTGTTGCATAGCAATGGAAAACTAATACAAGGAATCAGTGGTGGTTTGTGATATCATAGTCATAGTAGGCATGCCAGATCAAACACCAGTCCCTATTCTGGTATATACTGTATTTTATTCCAAATAGTGAATAGCAAATAGTGAACTTCTGT
Source organism: Tamias sibiricus (assembly GCA_025594165.1). Classification (NCBI taxonomy): domain Eukaryota; kingdom Metazoa; phylum Chordata; class Mammalia; order Rodentia; family Sciuridae; genus Tamias; species Tamias sibiricus. The sequence continues at coordinate 156,852,307 of CM046657.1, read as the reverse complement.
TTGAATAGCATTTGTCTTTACAGTTACTACCTTTGCTTTTACCAGTAGTTTTCTTGGATAGTTTTTAATATAAGTTATTTTTTTATTTTTTTTTTAAATACATAACATTGGGATTCATTTTTACGTAATTAAAAAGGCATGAAATCCAAATGCTGAGTGTTTTCTCTGATACAAGGAGGCCTATTCACAGTGGGGTTGGGATGGGGAGCATAGGAGGATTAGAGGAACACTAGAATGGCCACTGGCAAGGGAGGGGAAGGTGGGGGCAAAAGGGTGAAGGAAAAAAAAAAAAAAAAGATGGTAGAATGAGATGGATATCATTACCCTAAGTGCATGTATGAAGACACGAATGGTGTGAATATACTTTGTATACAACCAGAGATAAGTAAAAATGTGCTCTATAAGTATAATATGAAATGTAATGCATTCTGCTGTCATTTATAACAACTTAGAATAAAAAATAAATAAAAAGGCATTAAATATAATTTGCTCTAATTCAGTCCCTAGTATTTCTCCTTTCCCTCACCCCTGTTCCCTCTTCTCTAATAATTTTTCTGCTATTTACTTTTATTTTTTAGGATTTGTTGTAGTTGTTGTTAGTATCCTGTGAATATACATGTTGGTGAGATTTACTTTAGTATATTTATATGTGTACATAGGAAAGTTAGGTTAGATCCATTACACTGTTCTTCCCTTATCCTTTCCTTTCTCCTTCCCCCTCAATATCGTTCATCTAGTCTACCATCTTTCTTCTATTTTAATAGAACCCCCCCATCTTTTCCCTTTCTCTTTCCCCCCATTATTTTGGAGGAGCTTCTGCATATCCCACTTGTCCTTCAAGATTCAGCCCAAATATCACCTCTTCTGTGACTCCTTCACTGAAAAGTCTCTCTTTCATTACCTTCAGATCCATGCAACCATTAACACCAACTTTATCACTGATTTAAAATATTTCCTGGTAATTGCATATGTATGCATTTGTTCCTCCCTACTGATTGTAAACGCCACAAGAAGAGAACTGCTTTGGTCATCTTCATGCTGCCCTCCCCATTCCCAGCACCAAACATGCAAGGCACTTGGTTGGTGTTCAGTAAATATTTGATGAATAAATAAAGCATTGAAAAACTTTATGGGTGTCTCTGTTTCTCAAGTTTTATCCCTGCTAATATCATCAGCAACATTACCCACAAACTCATTCAAAATGTAAAATCTCACACCTTGACATGTTTACTACTGAAAGAGAAGTTCTGAGGGGGGAGTCTACCTGTCTGTATTTTAAAACCTTCAGAGGTGACATTAAGTTTAGGGGAACCTAACTGACTTTGTATAGTACATCTCAACTATAAGGCAATGGAAAGAACATATGATTGAAGTCTTGATACCCAGGTTTGAATCCCATTTCTGCTGCTAGTCCCTAATATGCTTTTGGACAAGTTGCTTACCATTTTAGAATATAAATTTCACCCTCTGTCAAGTCAGATGATCAGACTAAGTAATTTCTAAATTCCTTTTCAGCACTAAGGTTCTCTATCTCCATAATCTTTGTTTAAAGAAGATATACTGTATTTTATTCCAAAAGACAGAGATAGCAATGATGAAAAAGTGAAAAAAAAAAATAAATAAATAAAAACAAAGTAGCACTGTCTGCAATACTATGAAGCTGCTATGACCATTGCTCCAGCAAGTCTACCCCTAGCATCTTGCAGCTGCAAGTTCCTGATGTGTCACAGGAATTTAGCAACCTCTCACCCCAATTAGAGCACCTGACCAACCAAACAATTCCATAGGGAAGGGAAGAGTTCTTTCCTTACCCTTTCATGATCAGATCAGAGGCCTGAAGCATGAAATGTGATTATCCTCTCCTAACCTGCATAACTGCCCAGGCATTCAAAAATATGGGAAGTTGAAGGAATGGTTGTGATTGCTGCTGTGAAGGTGGTGGTGGTATGTGTAGGGAGGGTGTCCCTCTGTCTCCAAAGTAGGAAAACCCTTAAGTTCCACCCTGCATAATACTGGTTTAGTGATGTAAATTAAACACTATGTTATGCAGGCTGTGTCTAGAATGACAACAATCTCCAGTAAAAGATACTATCAGTTGTGGGCAAAGCAGACCAGTAGAAATGTACCTTCTGCTCTATGCCTAGAGGTATTTGATGGTGTGTGTGTGTGTGTGTGTGTGTGTGTGTGTCTTTAAAAAATGGTGTGCACTTATATGTGAAGTTCAGTGAACACAATAAAGTGACTGTATCTCTGTAATGGTCAACTACAGAAGCAGCCATTAAGCCCTACAAGGGACAAAGTCAAATCTGACATTTAACCCAGAACAAAGTCCACTCACCAGTGGATAAACTTTTGACCTTGTCTAACTCAGTGCTAGATTCTGATCAGGGTATTGCCAAAATGTTTTCAATAACATGATGAAAGCTGGCCTCATTTACTTCAAGGAAACAACAAATGTCAAGTACCTAAATAAATTGTATTCAGATTCAGTTCAATATATATTTATTAGCCCTTGTTATATGCCAGTGTTAAGATAATTAATTAGAAGGCCATTCGGCTGAGATAGCTTTAGCACCTTGAGTTCCTACATTAGCACACTGAAACCCAAATCAGTGTGAATGGTCACATCTCAGGAAAATGAAACTTAACAAATCAGGTTCTGCCAATTACCTCTAACTAGGGACTTTCTACTTTAATCAAATGTTTTCTGTCTTGCTGCCCTGAACACCTTAAGTTTTGCCCCTCTTGGCTCTTTGGTGGAACCCAACTCACTTGTGGTTTGGCATTGCCCAATTCACAAATTACTTTGCTCAAACTATTGAAAATTTTGCTGTGTCTAAAATTACCAGGCACTCTGGTAAGTGTGTTGGAATGTCGTAGAGCCCCTGCTCCAAGAAGTTGAGAATCTAGTTGGGGAGATGGATACTAAAAACAGTAATTGTGATATAGATTAGAATTATGCACAGGGTACCTGGAAGCAAAGAGAAAGGACATTTTAGTCCTTAAACAGGGACAAAGTCAAATCTGACATTTAACCCAGAACAAAGTCCACTCACCAGTGGATAAACTTTTGACCTGCATGCCTACCCATCAGGAGGATGAATGAAGCAGACATATGTCAAGAGAAGGGCTACCAACACTCTGGGCATGTCATCAAACAGAAACTCCTAAGACAGCATTCTTAGAGTCCCTTGACTTGGTTTGCTTTAAGCAGCATGCTGTGCAGCCACGCTTAGAACTGTGTGACAGAGAACTGCAAAATGCCTGTCAAACCCTTTGACAAGTGAAAGACAGGCAAATTGGGGGGAGGCTCATTCTCCCTTCTCGCCAGCCTGTGAACACCTGTTACTGATGGAGCAAGCTGAGAGACATATTTGGCACATGTTGGCAGCACCAGTAGATTCAGTGCCTCCTCATAATTTAGCAAAAGCATGATCCTTTCTTTGTGGCTTCTGCTACACGAATGCATTTCCATTCCTTTTGCCGTACAACTATTAGAAGGAGTGGTGAATAAACTCTTGGAGCAGTTTATACTATGGCTGGATATAAGTATGCCAAAAATTTGGCAACATTCTCTTTTAGATGAAGAAAATTATACCAACTCCATTTGTAGAGAGATTTAGAATCAACAAGGTACTTTCATTCATTTATACACTTGACAGTAACCCAGGAAAGTGGGCAGGGCATTTTGCATAGTTCTCATTTTACAGATGAAGAGAGGAAAGTAGTTTCAGATGGTTCTGAGACTGCAGTCACCCAGGAAACAGCACATTTGATCACATGAGCTCTGACAGTTGGCACCATTGTGGGATGCTCTTGCCCACACTTGCTCTCAAGGAATTAAAGAGGATATGTACATTCTATGCTAAATTTCTGGGTAGGAAGCAGTTCAGATTGTGCTTTTCCTAAAGCAACAGAAATTGAGTTGGTCTCCCTCAGAAGGAAGCACATCAACTATTTTTAGAGGTTTAGAGGAACTAGAGCAACGCAGGCAAAAGGTGCATCATTGGAAGCAGCCAGTTGCAAGTTGTTTGTACCTAAACAGGTTGCCTTTTTCTAAGGTTCAGCTTTTTAATTTTTGAAATGTGAATAGTTGTACTCTCCAGATTTTGTGAAAGACTAATACGTATTTAGTGAATATGATGTGCTAGGCAGTCAAGAAATGAGCATCATCATCATTGTTTTTAAAGTATAAACAATGTGTCAATTCTCCCAACTGACTGAGATCTTGAGGTCTGGAGATGGAGAGGGGCTGGTGTACTGGTGTATGTGTGACTAAGTGTTTTGGGTCACATCATGCAGGCAGATGCCAGGAAGGCATAAATTTTTTTTAAAAGTTTAAAACCTGCACAACTAAGTTGTGTTTTTGTTTGCAATTTGGTTCAATTAATTTCAACTTTTTTACTTGAAAATGTTGTATTTTGTTAGAAAATGTGACTTTAAAGTAAACAGCAAATGAAAAATAAAAAGAGAAATGAAAATCTCTATCTAGACAAAGTTTTCCTGTGAGGGGGCTCCAGAGTTGGCACCATGAAAGTGCCAGATGCCAGTTTGTTATATTATTACTTGGTTTAAATATATCCGTGGCTGAGGGGGAGGAGGGCAATTGACAGCAGCTTTGGCTTCCTGCAATGCTTGATGCTATTTCTCCAAGTTGACTGTGGGACTGACATGCTTTTCCTCAGCACGAGCTCCAAATAAAATCCCTGTATTGAATACTATTACCACCATTTATTGAATATCTCCTTCCTCATCTGAAAAATAGAAATGATCATACCTGTCTTGCCTGTCCCATTACTGTTTTATGTAGACTGAATAAGATACATGGATATATAAATCTCTGAAACTGTTCATAACACCCTACCAGTGTCACCTACTTCTCTCACCCAGTTATACTTTTTCAAAAATAAGTAGTGTAACTCATAAAATGAAATTATCCATCTAGTGGTGCCATTAGGCAATCTGAGGCCAGGATTTTCTGTGCATTAGAAAACATTCTTTCTCCTTTGCAACCAGTTTAGCTTTCTAAAAACACTACCATGATATTGATCCTTGAATAAATATCTTGATCTCTTATAACTTACTTGCCACTCAACACTCTTGTTCAATAAGATTTCAGCTTCAAATCCTTTGATTTGGACACAAACCATCAGATCTTCTCCCCAATACTTCACATATTGTTCCATGGTTCCTTTTCCTTTCCTGACCTTTGATTCGACACATGGCAGTTCTTTCCATGATGATTCAACCCAGAACCCTATCTATTCCATGGCATTGCCAGCAGCTTCTTCTCTTAATCATTGGGGTTAAATGAAACATCCCACCTAGGAGTGGTAGGCTGCGATATATTCCAGGTACACTTTGATGATATATTACTTTTTCTGTAAAGTCATCCATGATCTTGACAACAGTTGGCACTGATTTTGTTTCTCTAACTCGACTTTCCCAGGGTCATGGTTTTCTACAAAACTTCAACTAAGCCACACACAGTGGCACATGCCTGTAATCCCAGCAGCTGGGAAGGTTTAGTCAGGAGGCTTAAGAGTTCAAAGCCAGCCTCAGCAATTTAGCGAGGCCCTAAGCAACTCAGTGAGACCCTGTCTCTAAATAAAATACCAAATGAGTTGGGGATGTGGCTCAGTGTTTAAGTGTTCCTGGGTTCAATCCCTGGTACCATTAAAAAAAAAAAAAAAAAAAAAAACCTCCAATATTATCTTTCTCTATATTTAAACTTTAGTTGGAACATTATACCTAGTTGATAGCTTTTATTTTTATCTTGTAGTTTACAGAATTCTGCTGATTTGGGAATTACTCTTAGTTCTCATATTTAAGATTTTTCCCCTACTGAATTTAGCTTTCACTTATTGTCTTACATGTATGTACACACTCATGCACACACACGTACACACACTGAAAATAATACTCAAATAAATTTCAATTTCTCCCAAGACTATTTTGTTTTAATAAATCATTTATATACATTCAGATAGGGAACAAAAAATAAGGTAGTTTAGGCTTCAAGGCTCAGATAGGCCAGGGATGACTTTGAATAAGTCAATGATGATGGTTCTCCAATTTATATCTCTAGACCCAAATTCTTCCTGACCTCCAGACTCATATTTAACTGTTTCATAACATCATGGTTTAGAGGTCTTGAGTTTAATATGTCTAAACTGAACATTTGATTTATCTTTTTCACTGCCCAAATTTGCTTTTTGTTGTTGTTGTTGTATTCATTTTAAGACCTGGTATGTCCATCCATAGGTGCTTAGGCCAGATGGCTTGGAATCATCTTTGATTCTTTTCTTTCTCACACTTCATACTCAACCCTTCAGCATACTCCATTAGCTCTTTCTTCAGAATTTTCCTAAATTCTGACTCCATATCACTACCTTCTTCAAGCCTTTGCTAGCCATTGCCTAAACTATTGTTACTCTCTCCTGACTAATCTTTCTGCTTCCTCTCTTGTACCCCCTATGGCTAGTCCACACAGCAGCCAGAATGATCTATTCAAATGTGAATTGCATCCTGTCACCTTCCTTTCTAAAACCTGCCAATTTCTAATCTTTTCCTATCACACTTAGATTCCAGATTTCTCTTTTTAGCCTTAGAAGCCTAACATTTGAATCCTGAGTACTTCTCTAATCACATTTCACACACTTTCTCCATTGCTCACAGTTCTAACCAAGTGTCTTGCTGTCTCTCAAACACACAGCATCTTCTCACTCAGAGTCTCCATACATATTGTTACTTCTGCTTGGAACTCCTTTCCTGAATTTTTCTAGCACTTACCTCTCACATACATCACATGTCTCCTCAGACTCTGTTGTAAGGTTTGCCATTGTATCCAGAATAAGCAAATCCAATTTCTTCATTCCTCAATTAAATGTAACTCTCATGAGGACTGAAACAGTGTATTTTGTTCATTATTATATTCCTACTACCTTGAATAGTGTCGTGTACTCAGTAGGAGCTTAATAAATAATTGTCGGTAAACAAAACCATGCTTGATTTGGACCTGTTTCTTTCCCTGTAAAATATAAATTTAAACCAGATGATCTCTAAAATTACCCTAAGTTTTAAAAGCTCCTGACTTCTTGTTTTATTTTTTGGTTCATGATCTTGCTTTATTATGCACAGAAAAACAATTGTAGCATAAAATAGTAGCATAGGAGACAAGTTGGACCAAATAGCACCTCTTACTTGTGAGGACTTGATCTCAAATTTTCTTTCAATTGTACTTCTCATTCCCCACAATTTATATAACTAGAGTAAATCATTAGTATAGCTAATGCTATGGGTACAGGAACTTGGGTTTTAAAACAAACCAAAATCCAGATGAGAGATGGAGGCTCAGGATTGCTTTTTGCATTTCCAGAGAGCTTTATATGTATAGCCACAGAATTCTCCAAATTATTCTGTTTGAAGGTCTTATTTTGTAAGTATTGCCCTGACAGTGTGTGGTAATCAAATTGAGAAATCTGATTCTGATACCCTGTTCCAACACATCCTTTGGATGTAGACAAATCATAAATTATTTGAGATTTGTCTATTGAAAGGATTGAGATAATAAAATAGCTTCATGTAAAAGTTGGAATGTATTTAAGTTGGGAAGGAAGAGAAAGAGAGAGGCCTCTTATGTGATATTCATTGTAGCCATCCTTTTTGGGCTATTTTTCAGCACAAAGAAGCTTAGTATGAATTAGAATAATTCCACTTTATTGATGGACAAAAAGAGTGATACAATTCATTTTTAAGTATTTTTACTCTTAGTCAAGTATACACATAGAATACAGAGAATATACAAATTGTTCTTTAACTTGAAACCCAACTTCTAAACAATAAATGAACACAGGGTCTAGAGCTTTGAAGTGACTTCTCATAGCCCAGGATTGCTCATACCTCCATTGTATTAGTCACTAGGAATTCAGACCCTTCTCTGTGGCATGGTCTATCCGAGCCCTCTTGATTTCTCTCCCTGGGCCTTTCCTCATATTCTCAGGTCTCTGAAACAATTTAACAGCTATTAGGGAGAATGTAAGGGAATGGAGAGTACTAAGGACCCTACAAATGCAGGATTGGTAAGACAATGTAATAGTTTTATGATGCCAAAATAATCTCTTCTTTGCAAAACTATATTTTCTGCTTCTTATTAGATCTGCATGGCCAAATTTTGCCTTCTGCTAGAACAGTTTTAGTGTGTCTAACCCACAGGAAAAAAGGAAAATGGGAGAGAGAAACAAATTTATCTCTTCACAATTAACAGAAGAGAATGGAGGAGATTATAGAGGGTTTTGCCTATGAAACAGTTTTCAAGGAAGAGTGGTAAGCAGTGGTGACAAAAAGTGTTGTTGGGTATATTAACAGGACAATATATTAGAACCCATCATTCTCTTTCTCATACTATGATCCATAATATAAGTATAGATTTAAATTTTGTAAATTAGCTCAGAAGCCTACCTGGGGATGTCCCAGATATCTGGTCCTGCTTTGGCAGGTTATAAGTGAGAGACATGTTCAGCAGATGAAAGTGTAAGATTAGCCCTTGACTAGCTTATCTGTTGCCCACTTTAAAACCAAGCTTAAACTTCAGTTCATGAGGTGTACTGTCACAAGCTGAAAAGAAAAATCCACCAACACATCTAAGCACCTAAGAATAGAATGTGCAAACCATTGTGCTCAGCATTCCAACTGTAGTCCTAAAATATAATGTCAGGCTGAGTGGGGAGTCATAAAATGTGAAGTCAAAAGGCTGACTGTGTTGTCAATGGAAGGTTCATTACTAACTCTGATGTGCTCTTTGGCATTTATCCAGACAATCTAAGACTATGACATTAACATGTGGTCCTTTATGTGAATCCGAGTCTTGCTACTTCCCAAGAAAGAAATGGGAGGAGAGAATACCTAAAAAATTCCTTCTGAAGTTTCACTTAAAGCTGAAGAATAGTATTAGATATATATGCAGGATCTCTTTTAAAATAAAAGTGTAGGGTCTTTTGTTTCATTTATATATTTTTAATGGTAAATATGCATCAGAGTTTTCAGACACTTTCCAAATAAATCGGCATGTGCGCTTCAAAAAGATTTAAATGACTGGGAAAAGGTGAGTTATTTCCTGTTACCACTGAGGGTTGTAAAATTTAAACAGGGGGAAAAAAAAAGAGAGAGAAAATGGCCTTTCTGCTTTTTATAACAGAGTAATCCAATGGTCTTTTCCAATTGAGAAGAGCAACTTCTAAACATATATCTAAACATATATCTATATCCAAGCTTTGGACTGCTTTTTGACAACACAGGACATAAATCCTGCTTAGGAAATAATTGCCTGGGATGGTGCCAAGTTACCAGGTCATTCAAATCGATGCTATGTGCTATTGCACACTTAAAATTATTTACACTGTTCTTATCCTAGCTACAATCTGTTCTCTCTCACTAATGCAGTAGAGAGCAATTTACTCCAGAATACCAAAGTCCTTCTGATTTCATTTTTGCTCCCACATCTGCTGCTGTGAATGCAAGTCCTAGAAATAAAACTAAATAAAGAAGCACATAGAAGCTTTGGAGAAAGTGGGTTTTAGAGTAAACATCAAGGAAATTTTCAAATTTCTGTTTCTGATACTTTGTTCTAATTAACTTTAATGGTGGTTTGCAGTTGTTCTTTTTGCTTCCTTCCCTTCCTTTCATTTGAAATGAGGCCATGTTGGTGGCTCATGTTACTTGCACCATTGACGTACTGGATTATCTGCAAAAGGTAAGAGAGTCCTGATCAGCAGACCTGAAATGATTCACAAACACTAGAGGATATCAAACATCACAGGTTTGTTTAAATCTTAATTGTTTTATTATTAGCCCTTAATGTTGCATGTATCCACATGAAAAGCTGTTGAAAGTTCTTAGTTTATTTTATTTTATACACAAAAAAGCAGGGGTAGTTAGAAATTGAGAAAAAGGCACTGTAGATTGTAACTAATGAAAAATTAAATAACTCCTCATTATTGTAAGCCAAGATCTGAGAACTAGCTCTGGCTTTTCTGGAGTTCCATAGTGGGAATCTAAAGATTGTAAACATGCCAGATATTTGGACATAATTAACTCCATCTTCCAGAGCTTTGTCATCATGAAGGACCATGAGTCTTATGGTAGCCATTCTTTGTTGCCTGCACCCAAACTGCCTCTTTTCTTCTCTACTAATAAGAGTCTTCCTCAGTAGTGAAAAAGACACTCAGGAAGTGACAGCCCATCTCCATTTAATTGTTGGGTCTATAGCTGATGTTTGGCACTGTTATTGTCATCCTGTGACCACTGAGTTTGTGAATAAGCCAATAAACTGTAAGTGGCAGAGCATGAAGACAGAAAGCCCTAGTGTCTCTGAGGACGTTGTTGACCTAATGGGCACAGTGGGCCCATTCCTCCTGTGTGGAATCAACCTAAGCCTATTGGGAAGAATGTTGAGTTCAACAAACTTCATGTGAAGTTGAAAGAACCTTTGTAAGAAAAAAATAAAATTGGGTTTCATCAGGGCCTTGTCCAATCTCTTCAACTCCACCATGAATGACTTGTGACCAGTTTCTTTGGACAGGAAGAAGAGATCACAGGAGAACCGCAGCACTTCAATCTCTGTCAAGTCACAGAGTATGAAAACGAAATCTATTTAAAGCCTCAGATGCAGAAGATAACACATGTCTAGCTAAAGAAAGTATTCATGAGTGGTAGGGTTGGCTGTTGGAACTTGAACCATGAAAGTCAGACCAAACTCAGCTCCTGGGTTTGGGAAGTGGGGAGCAGGAAACTACAGCATTCTGGAGAGCTGAGCTGCTTCTATCAGTGAGAAAGCAGATAGCTAAGATACAGATAGTGTCAGAGCAATAATACTGCAAGCCTGAAGGAGACAAGGTCATACAAGAACACATGGGGTCACATGTGAGGTAGCTTCTGGAGACTTGCTGCATGCCTCTGGAGAAATTTGAGGAAGGGTTGCTGGGTGTCCAGTCAGACAGTGTTCTTTTTTAAATTATATTGCATCCTTGTTACAGGGCTGGGGTCTTCCATGAAACTGAAGCAACATGAAGGCCCTCCTTCAAACCCTGACTCTTGTGATCAAGTCAGAAAGATTTCAGACATGTCACTCTAATAAACAGAGTTTATTAGAAGTAATAGAAAAGGGGAGTGCCAGGCGTGGTGGCGCACGCCTGTAATCTCAGCACTTTGGGAGGCTGAGGCAGGAGTATCACGAGTTCAAAGCCAGCCTCAGCAATGGCGAGGCACTTAGCAACTCAGTGAGACCCTGTCTCTAAATAAAATACAAAAAAAGGGCTGGGGATGTGGCCCAGTGGTCGAGTGTCCCTGAGTTCAATCCCTGGTACCACAAAAAAAAAAAAAAAAAAAAAAAAAGAAATAGAAAAGGGGAAAGGGAACAATCTCACAGGAGAAGGTGTGTCCTTTCAGAGAGGAGAGGGACAGTGTGCCTCTCTTGCTCTCCACCTTTATTAGGGGTCCCAGAGAAGTTTCCAGAAAGTCCTGCCCAGGTTCACCTCTTGACTTTTGATAGACAGCAAAACAACATCAGATTTTCAAGTCCCCACTGTCATGACAACTCTAGGTCACTTTGGCCCATACTGACCAGTTTTAATGGTCCTAATGGAACCTATTCTTATAGATTTTATGGTTCAAAAAATTACTCTTATCTCTCTGAGTTCTGGGATCTGGTCAGTGTAAGGATCACAAAGGTTCACCCACCCCCAATTAAGTAACTTGTGTTCTTATCAGCATTTTGGGAACTGCATTCCTCCTGTAGATAACAGGTAGTTTCTTGGGGAATGTAACATGTCTTGCCAACTTAAACATGTCTTTACCGGCAGAGCTGCAGGCAAATTGCTTCTTAGAAAAGAAATATGTGGGAGTCAGTACAGTGGGCACATTTAATAGAATTATTCCTTTAACTCATGTTCCCACCACCTATGACTGTCTGTTCCTTATCATTCTGACTATTATGACAAGGGTAATAAGAGGTTTTGTTATTGCTTTAGTTAGCTATTCATCACTGTGACCAACATATACAACAACTTAGAGGAGGGGCTCAAGATTTTAGAGGTCTCAGTCCATAGACAACTACTTCTATTTCTCTGGGCCCAAGGTGTGGCAGCTTTCCAGCAGAGGAGAACTGCCCAGCTCATGGCAAGGACAGGAAGCAGAAAAAAGGAGGGAGGGAAGGAAGGCTTTACAATGAACATGCACTCTTATAGGGTATGCTTCCAGTGACCCACCTCCTCCAGTCACACCCCGTGTTCCTACAGATTTTACCACCCAGTAAGTCCATACAAACTAGGATAGCCTGATTCATTTGCAGCTCTCCTAATCTAATTATTTCACCTCTGAATACTCCTTCATTAACTGGACCTTTGGATGGATACTTCATATCCAAACTATAACATTTTGTTATCAAGGGAACAGTTATTCTGAGTTGGTTAAATAGAATTCTGGTGTGTGCAAAGCAACCCCACTTAGCAGTTTGCATGCCAAAATGACTTTTTAATTGACTATTACTGAGTTGTTCATTTTTATTTTTAAAATGATGTTCATTAATGTCACCTATTCGTTACACCATGAATGAATACATGTCAGAGAAAGATTGAACTATCTATTTGATATATTGTACAACAACTTAAGACTTTGAAATAGTTTTGTATGAAACATTAGTATGCCTAGACTCACCTGGGGCTTTTGTTAAACTTTCTGAATTCTGAACCTACAGATTCTTTCTATAAAGGTCTTGGGTGGGACCCAGAAATCTGTATTTTTTAACATATTCCACAGGTTACTCTAACATAGGTGACCCGTGGACCACACTTTAAGAAACTTTGCTCTAAGAATTCTATATTAGAGTACAGATGTTATAAATAAAAACGTGTAACTTTCTCCTCCAACAAAGCTTTGCATTTGAAATATTATTCCACTGTTAGGAATGAGCTTGATACTGAATAGTCCTCTTGGGATCTACAAACAGTCCATGAATTGTGATTTAGCCACCCAAGAGCTATTGCATTGCTGTCATTTTTCATCATAGACATTCCTTAAACCTTGTGGAGGGAATTTTTTGTTGTTGTTGAGGAAGAGGGATAACAAGAAATATGGCAGACAGCTCTCACTTGGTATTTCCTCCCTCACTACAAGTGGAAGCAGAAGAGGAAGTCAAAAGTCCACCATCTTTGAGACCAAGAATCAAAGTATTGCTTTGTGATTTTTTGAGAGAAAAGATTGTTATTCATTGTATTTGCACTGCCCACCTGGGACATTGTTTTACCATCCACCAGGGATCGAATAGGATCTTGCTAAATATCTGTCAAATGTACTGAATTTGGGGCAATTTATTGTCTTAACTTGTAATAAGTAACCTTGAGAAAGTGACATGTATATCCTAAAGTCTTAGCTCCAAGAGGTCATAGAAGTTTATTTATTTACCCTATCATTGTATAGTCAATAAATAAATACTTATTTAATGACCGAATGAGTGTATGGATTTATTTCCTGCAATTTAATTTTTTTTCATGACATCAAGTTACAAAGTAGTATTTTAGCCACAAGACTTTTCCTTCAAAGAAGAACTCAGGAAGGACCCCTCTAGATAAAGCAAATAAAAGAAAAATAAATAGACTGGGCATTGGAGATGACTGCTCTTTGCTTCTCCACCATCCTTCAACAATAAATATCTCCTGAAACAATTCCTTTGAACATAATGTAAAATTCTTGATTCATAGACTCTTCACAAGGTTCTTATGCAACTTTTTTACTTTCAGCTTTTATACATTATGGATTATTAAAAATCTAACATTTGTGTAGTCAATACTTTTAGTAATAAGCAAGAAAGACTGTCTTCACAAGTGACATATGTTTTATTTTCTAGCCATAAGATGTACATACCCTTTACTTTCTGGCTTCCGGCAAAATCTAAAATTAAAAAATATTATGTATATAGAATTGAGAAATGTAGCTATTTGAAACATTAATATCTTAGAGATTGCTTCTATCATACCTTCTGGTTATTTATAGTAGATATGTTAGCTTTAATTTTTATTGTCCCCACCCATTTTCCCACTAGATTTCTACTGGCTCCTTTGGCACAGCTGGTAGAAATAAAAATCACAGTACATCCTGACTCCTGTCTGATCCACCATAATTCACCACCACCATCATCTCAGGTGGGCATAAACTAGGCTGATCAATTAAGTACTCACCTCCCTAACTGCCATGATTTGCTCAGGAATAACAAGTGACTTGGGATTGATAGATGGATTGATAGGAAGGCAAGGTCTCATTTCTACTCTACTGCTTTGTTATAAATGTGGGATATGGCAGATGCTACAGGCCATTTTGCTTACCTCATGGGAAAGAAGCCTTTCTGTAGATTGAAGTCGAGGAGAAACAAGTAGGCGTGAGATGGGGAGAGATGTAAAGATATTTGAATCTCTGGATCTGACTATGTCATACACTGTTCCTCCTCTGACTTATCTACTGTATAAGCTTAAACATTCCCTTTTCTCTTATAGTCAACTGAGTTTATTTCTGTCACTTATTTAAAAAGATTGTTAAACTAAACACTAATTGTATTCAGAAAAACACAAAGAATTAGTGAACTGCTAGAGCACTGAAGAACATTTATAGTATTAAAAAGAATTTCTTTTTAACCTCTTACTTATAACCTCAGAAGAATTATGTAAACTAGATATGAGCATTACCTCTTTTAAAACAAAAAGGGGGAAATGCAGGAGCCCTGTTTGGGGAGATGGCTTGAATTGCGGTTGACTATGAGCCGTGGAGATTTGGGCATTGTCGCCTTCCGTAGTCTCCCGGGACTTGTCCCAGGATCTCGAGTGACTTGGCCGAAATTGCTGATCGGGTCAGCGCCATTTTGGTGGTGTGTGTGGCGTGTGTTAGTCGTTGTTAGAACCAGAGAGAAAAGTTATCAGAATAAAAAGCTGTTTGTCTCCAGTTTGCCTCTGAACTTCTTCCCGCGGCTCCGTTGCTCCAAGCCCTTCAGGCGGCAACAAGATTCTACTGTGGGATACTGAAATTTTTAATTAGTAAAACTTTTTTTCAAATAGCCATGTAAACCCAGCACAGCAGGACACACCTGTAATCCCAGCATCTCAGGAGGCTGAGACAGAATCATAAGTTCTAGGCAGCCTCAGCAGCTTAGCAAGGCCCTAAGCAACTTAGTGATAATCTCTCTCAAAATAAAATTAAAAAATAAAAAAGGGCTGGGGATGTGACTCAGTGATTAAGCACCTCTGCTTTCAATCCCTGGTACTGAAAGAAAGAAGAAGGTGGGGAGGGGGAGTGGAAGGGAGGTTGTTCAATCATCTCTATGGAAAAGTCTATAATGTGAAGACCTGAGACATCCTGCTAATGCCAGTACCAACTATCATACATGTGAATTATCAGATCATCAAGCCTTAGAGATCAGTGTTGGACCCAGCCAACACCTTGAGTGAAACCTTATACAACAACCTGATTCAGAACCATCAGGCTAAACTGCTCCCAAATTCCTAACCTACTGGGAGACAAATGTTTCTGTGCTTTTCTTTCATCCTAATGCACTATGTTCTGGGGGAATTTGTTATGCAGCAAGAATAAACTAATACAAAATGTTCTATTGCTATCTCCATTTTATGAGTGAAAAAATTTGTCTTTAAGAGGCTAGAAAAATTAGCTCAAGATCACAAATAAAATAAATAAAAATTAATTAATACTGAAGCCTGTTAGGTTGCAAAATCCCAGAACACACACACACACACAAAGGAGAAAATAAGTCATTTTCAATGATTCCTTGCCTTCCCATAGCAACCACTTCATGTGTTATCTCCCATTAACAATGAGAAAATAAAAGAAAAAAATGATAATGTCATTTTTATAGTTAAAAATAGAATATTGTAATTTCATATTTTGTGACCTAATAAACTATTTTCACAGCAAATGCCCCTTTGATCTGTAATGTCATATAGAGACTGTAACATCTTTTGTAGCTTTTATAAGGGTTTGAGGTAGAAGCAAAATTTTCACATATTACAAATATTCTATGAACTAAATTCACAAATAACTGAATTTTTTTAAAAGGGAGGTAGAAAGAATTACATAATTAAAAGGTGATGAAGAGAAAAAAATATATGTATGTAAGGTCTGTATACTTAAAACAAAGACAGCTATGTGTAAAAATATGTGTTGCCTTGTGTATATCTCCTTGTTCATTGCTACCCCCTCCATCATTGCACATACCAAATTTTCACCTTAACAAGTGGTACAAACAAATTGGGTACCCAGATGCCATCCTCATAGACCCCATCTTTCTTTAATGCAGTCACATACAACCAACATGTCTTAGCTGTCCCTTGCATACTCACCAAGGTCTGCCACACAAGAGCCACTACCTGGCACTGCAGTAAGAATATGTACCTGTGTACATGTGCGTCATTGTGTACTGTTTATGACCCAATACTCTCCATCCAGCTGTATTTTCAAGTAG
This sequence comes from Tamias sibiricus, assembly GCA_025594165.1. NCBI lineage: Eukaryota > Metazoa > Chordata > Mammalia > Rodentia > Sciuridae > Tamias > Tamias sibiricus. The sequence goes on along the minus strand of CM046657.1, from coordinate 156,835,791 downwards.
CTGCTGTCAATTCTGTCATGACAACTCATCCCTCCTTCTACTGCTCAGCAAAACTGCCTTAAGATTTTTCCTTCATTTTCTTTATTTCCAGAATGTTGAAAGCAGAACCCCATTGCCTACAGAAGAACTATGTGAGCTACACAAAACATGAAGCTGAAATCAAAACAACCAGAGGGAGAGGGGACAAATGGAAAAAGGAGTTGCTGTTCACACAGGCAAACTCCAGAATGACATGAGACATCCAATGTTTCTCTCAAGAGAGTAAGTCCTTCAGAAAGCAAATGTTCCACGGAAAAGAATGGTTTAATATTTTCTTAGTGCTTCTAACCACCACATTCTAAGATGAGAGCAGATGAGAATAGGGAAATAATATTGAATTGAGGAGTTAGGAAGGACAGTTTTGGGTACAAGCTCTGCCAATAGTTAGCTGTATAGTTTTGGCAACATTTTCTAATTTTTTGAGTTTTACTTTTTCTTCTAAAGAAGATTATGATTTAATTATAAAATTCCTAAAGTCACTTTCTACTGTAACTTTTTGTTTTATTTTTGAAAATGTGGAGATCTTTGAGAGAAGGAGCCACAATTTAATGAAAACTATGGAAAACAGGCTCAATGAAGAAAATAGTAAAATAATTATTAAAGGTGAGCAATTAATGTAACTTATTTTAGAAGAGTTTTCTTTTCTTTTTTCAGATGATGATCAGCAGTTCTTAATCCTGATTTGGTTAGCATGAAAGGAAATGAGTTTTATTCACTGAGGTTAGTTTTAAAGGGAACTGCATGGGATACCATAAGTGCAATGGGTTGTGGGGAGCATGCACAATCTTCTCTTATGGCAGTTTTCAAACTATATGTGATTATCTCTTAATCTATTCCAAATAAAAAAGAAATATGCATGTGGGTTTTCATCGATCATTTGATTTTATACAATTCATGGATAAAGTATTTGATGTAAGACATTAATATCCCTACTTTAGTCCTTATTGCCTCTTTTCTCATTATCCATCTGCTGCCTGCTCCCATACTGAAACTCCCTGGGTTGAGGGTGGAAGATGATTAAAAGACAATGAGGAAACAATCTGATAAAAGTCGTTGGCATTGATAAGGTGGAAAATGTTTAAATGTTTAAAATGTCTCTCAGGAGAGGAGTGCTTTGATTTGTAGTAACTGCCAGTTTTCATGGTGAAAATACTCCCATCATGACTGGTTTCAAGAAAACAGTACAGCATCAACTGGCTGTAAAATTCCTGAAAATTCAGGAGAAACATCAGCTCTCTTGAAATAGCATAAGCACTTCTAGCACACACTGAATAGGCATTAGCCAGATGATTTATAAGCTTGCTAAGAACAGTCAGGAGGAGGTAAGATGTCAAAGGGTTAGAATAAGTAAACAGCAGTGGAAGGTATGAAAATATGGTAAATTAGGGACACAAGGAGTTGCTATGGTAGGGGACTGGGTCAGTGATAGGATGTCAGGATAGAGAAGCAGCATAGAGAAAGATCAAGGAGGGCTGGATATGTCATATTAAGCAGTCAGGGCTTTATCTTAAGAACAGGAATAACCTGAAACTTGAAGGTGTGTTTCATTGTAGAATAATGGTAAAAACATTTATTTTAAGAAAATAATTGGTTCTGTATGAATTATAGACATATTCTGAGAACAATTTGTATTATCTTAAGCAAAAATGAGGAAGTTATTTTAACAATTACAGCTTTATAACAATTCATTGGGTCTGATGAAACCCAAAGGTTATTTGGCTTTTCAAGGACTATCAAGCCCTGGAAAGCTGTCATGAATCCAAGACATGTTCTCTCTTTGTCTCTTTAGTTTTCTCTGTACTTCTATTCACTTATTTTTTTCTCATAGAGTGGTCCTCTTGACCCAATTAAAAATTTCTGAAAAAGAATCTGGCTTATTTGCCTCCAATCAGTTGTCTACCCCTTATCCTATCACTTACCATGATAAAGGTGGTGTCGTTTTTTTTAATTTAAAAAAAATATATTTTTATTTATAATAGTAGTATGTATTACAATGCATAGTGCACATATATAGCATCTTTTTACATAAAACTGTATACAAAGTATATTTGTACCATCCAGGTCTTCAATCATGCATTTAGGATAATGATATCCATTTCATTCAACCACCTTTTCTTTTCTTTTTTTCTTTTTTCCCCCCTCCCTTCCCCCTTGCTCCTTCCCTTACCCTCCCTTCCCTTTGACCATTCTAGTGTTCATCTAATCCTCCTATGTACCCCCATCCAATAACACTGTGAACTAGCCTCCTTATATCAGAGAAAACATTCGGTATTTGGATTTTTGAGATTGACTAATTTCACTTAGCATTATATTCTCCAACTTCATCCATTTACCTGCAAATGCCATTGTTTTATTCTCTTTTATTGCTGAGTAAAATTCCATTTTGTGTATATACCACATTTTCTTTATCCACTCATCTACTGAGGGACATCTAGGTTGGTTCCACAACCTACCTATTGTGAATTGTGCTGCTATAAACATTGAAGTGGCTGTGTCACTGTAATATGCTGTTTTTAAGTCCTTTGGAATAGACCCAGGAGTGGCATGGCTGGGTCATAGGGTGGTTCCATTCCCAGTTTTCCAAGAAATCTCCATACTGCTTTCTATAACGGTTGTACCATTTTGCAGTCCCACCAGCAATGTATGAGTGTGCCTTTTCCCCCACATCCTCTCCAACATTTATTGTTGTTTGTGTTCTTAATGGCTGCCATTCTGACTGGAGTGAAATGAAACCTGAGAGTAGCTTTGATTTGCATTTCTCTAACTGCCAGCAATGTTGAGCATTTTTTCATGTATTTGTTGATTAATTGTGTATCTTCTTCTGAGAAGTGTCTTTTCAATTCCTTAGCCCATTTGTTGATTGGGTTATTTGTTTTTTTGGTGTTAAGTTTTTTGAGTTCTTTATATATTCTAGAAATTAGTGCTCTATCTGATGTGCATGTATTAAATATTTGTTCCCAATTAGTTGGCTGTCTATTCACCTCACTGATTGTTTCTTTTGCTGAGAAGAAGCTTTTTAGTTTAAATCTATCCCATTCATTAATTATTGGTATTAATTCTTGCACTATAGGATTCTTATTAAGGAACTTGGGGCCTAATCTGACATGTTGGAAATTGGAGCTTACTTTAATCCCAATGTCATTCTTCAAAGAAATAGAAAAAGCAATCATGAAATTCATCTGGAAAAATAAGAGACCCAGAATAGCCAAAGCAATCCTGAGCAAGAAAAGTGAAGCAGGTGGCATCACCATACCAGACTTTAAATTATACTATAGAGCAATAGTAACAAAAACAGCATGGTATTGGCACCAAAACAGACCGGTGGACCAATGGTACAGAATTGAGGACACAGAGACTAATACATATAATTTCAGCTATCTTATATTAGACAAAGGTGCCAAAAATGTACAGTGGAGAAAGGATAGTCTCTTCAACAAATGGTGCTGGGAAAACTGGAAATCCATATGCAACAAAATGAAATTAAACCCTCATCTCTCACCATGCACAAAACTCAATTCATAGTGGATCAAGGACCTAGGAATTAGACCAGAGACAATACACATAATAGAAGGTGGTGTCTTAATTAGTTTGTTGTTGCTACAACAAAACACCTGAGGAAAGAGATTTATTTAACTCTCAGTTCTGGAAGTTCAAGAGCATGGTGCCAGCATTGACTTTTGGTAATGACCTCATGGCAGTGAATAATATCAAATGGAGGAGTGGGGGGGGGTGAGTGCGGGAGAGAAGGGGGAGTGGAAGGCAAGAGAGAGATATTACAAGGTGAGAAAGAAAGCAAGAGAATGGTGCAGGGCCAGGTTTGTTCTTTCATAACAATGTGTTCTCATGGGAACTAATCTATCCTGTGAGATCTAATGAAACCAGCAGTAATCCCTTCACAAATATGATCATGACTTGATGACCTTCTACTAGGCCCCACCTCTTAAAGTTTTCCCCATTTTCAATACTGTTATGTTGAGGACCAGGCTTCCACTACCTGAATCTTTGGGGGACAAACCTTATCCAAACCATAGCAGGTGGCCTGGATAAAGAAGATTGAATATGAGCCTATAGCTTTAGGAAAACAGGAGAATGATTGTATGGGGCACAAGAACAACAAAAAGAAGTCCTAGAAGCTGGCTAAATATTCTTTAAGGCATCTGCTACAGATAGAAAGAGAGAGGAAATATAAAGTATGTTCCAAGCTCTTTAAGACATTTTTATGTGACCATTAGCAAGTTAGATTGCCTCTTCAAAACTCAGTTTCCACATGAATAACCCAGAGATAAAAATACTCCTAATTTTATTTGGTTGTTTTGAAGAATAACTGAGCTAATGATCATGAAAGAACTTAGCATAGTGCCTATTATGTACTAAGTCCTAATGGAATATTTGTTAGCATTGTATATATATATATATATATATATATATATATATATACACATATATATATGTGTGTGTGTGTGTGTGTATTAATAATTTTTAAGTTAATAAACAAATACAGGTAATAAAAATTTCAAAATGCAAAAAATTACACAGATAAACATTTTCCTCTCCAATAGCTAGAATATAACTCCGTTAACATTCTAGTTGAGACTTCTAATGAGAGACATTTTTGTATTTCTGAGTTAGGATTCAAAGTCCTTTTTGCAACCATTAGAATACAGGTGGCAGTAAGGGGCTGGGGCTATGGCTCAGCGGTAGAGCGCTCATCTCGCATGTGTGAGGCCCTGGGTTTGATCCTCAGCACCACAAAAATAAAATAAAGGTATTTTGTCCACCTACATTAAAAAAAAAAAAAGAATACAGGCAATAAGGATGTGGAAAAACTTCATGAGTAGAGAGAAATATTATTAAATGAGATAGGAGGAATACGAACAAGAGAAAAGCAGATTCAAAGACAGCAAAAGACATATTTGTCAGGGATAGACTAATTTTAATGGCTATGGGACAGCCTGTTATATAGCTAGAAATATTCTTGCTTCTTGTCTTACTCCATTTATGTTGTGATAGCAAAATACTGCAGACTGGATAATTTGAAATTTGTAATTTAAAATTTATAATTTAAAATTATGTATTTTTTTCAATTCTTGAGACTGAGAGGCTAAATCCAATATTGAGACACCAGTAGCTTTGGTGTCCTGAACATCGTGTCATCACATGGTCAAAGGTACCAAAGGGCAAAAAAGGAGAGCCTAAAGTAGTTCCTTCCATTCTTTTATAAGACATTACTCCACTAACAAAGATGGAGTCCTTGTGACTTAATCATTACCTAAAATGCCCCACCTCATAATACCACCATAATAGTGATTAAGTTTCAACATGAATTTTGGAGGAGACGTATTCAAATGGTAGTACTTAATCAATTTGTTTATTATGAATACAACAATTTCTCCAACAAGATTTAGACATCTCAGACACTTTAATAATGGAAGAGGAAGATCCTATCTATGGGATACAAAGATTCTGATCACTAAAAAGTAATACCTGATGGGAGTACCTAAAGTATCATTCTATAATTTTGCCTCTTGTGAGCTTGATTAATATAAAATTTCCACCTTTCTCCCCACTGTCTATAGCCTATAGCCTCTGCTCATAGGCTATAGTCTCTGCTCATTCCAGAGAAAGAATCACCACTGAATATACAGGACCTACCTTCCTTCCTTCCTTCCTTTCTTCCTTCCTTCCTTCCTTCCTTCCCTTCCCTCCCTCCCTTCCCTCCCTCCCTCCCTCCCTTCCTTCCTTCTCTCTCTCCCTTTTCTCTCTCTCTCCCTATCTCCTTAGGTTTAGATATATAAATATATACTTTTTTATAACTTTTTTATAAGTTCAACACATGCACATAGAAAGCAACCGACATTCATATTATTTATAGGTATTATGGTGGAAAGTAATGATCAACATAATTATCATAGCTTACTTTGTAGAGGCCATATATTAAAGATTTAATAAACGATTTTATAATTCTTTTACAATTACCCTTGGAAAGTAAGATTATTGTTATGTCTACTTTCCAGGTGAAGAATTCAAGACCTGGAGAGGTCTAGTGTTTTCTCTTCGAGTCACATGACTAGTTAATAGTGGAGCAAGAATTTAAATTAGATGGTGAAATTCCAAAGTTCTCTTATGACTTTCCTAGAGATATCAGATTGGGATTTATGTTGCTCTCAGCTTGAACCTATCCTGGATTTTTATTCAGGAAATAATCAGGATGTAAGTTGGGGATCACTGTGCAAAGAAAATTCAATTTCTTACCTGCTGGGGTGAGGACCAGTTTCAGGAATGAGATGATCCCACACATACGCTGTCCCAGAACAGTTTGACCTCTATGTCAGTGGTTTTCAAACATTTTTGACTATAACCCACAGTAAGAAATATGTTTTACATACATGGTTAGTTAAATATTGAACTATACACACCATGCTCTACAGTAGATCTCTAGGACTTAGTGACTTTGCATAACTAAACCTTTGTGCTTTTTGGCAAATACCTCCCTTTTCCTTCTCCCCTATTCCCTGTAACCATTATTCCATTCTCCACTTGTATGATTTTAACTATTTTAGATTTGTCGTGTAAGTGGTGTTATGGTTTGGATACAAGGTGTCCCCCAAAAGCTCCTGTGTTAATGCAGGAATGTTCAAAGGTCAAATTATTGAGTTGTGAGAGCTGTAACCTAATCAATCCATCCTAGTTTGAATGGACTAACTTGGTGGAACTGTAGGCAGGTGGGGCATAGCTGGAAGAGGTGAGTTGTGGGGGTGTATACTGGAAGGGTGCATCTTCCCTGTGGCCCCTTCTGCTTTCTTGCTGTGCTTCCTGGCTGCCAGGAAGTGAGCAGCACTCCTCTGCCACTGTCCTTTAGCCATGCTATTCTGCCTCACCTCAGGTCCAAAGTGATGGAGTTAGCCAACTATGTCTAGGTCTCTGAAATCATGAGCCAAATAAACTTTCCCTAAGTTGTTTATTAGGGATTAAAGTTTCTCCAAGTTGTTCTTATCAGGTATTTTGGTCACAGTGACAAAAAGTGGACTAACACAAGTGGTATCAGGTAGTTTTTATCTTTCTGCATCTGGCTTATCTTACTCAGCATGATGTCCTCCAGGTTCATTTTTGTTTTTCAAGGATAGGCTTTCTTTTTTTGTTAGGTTGAATAACATTCATTTGTATTGTATATGCCACATTTTCTTTATCTATTCACCTATCAAAATATATTTAGTTTCCTTCCATTTCTTGGCTATTATCAATAATGATGAAATGAACATGGGTGTGCAGATATCTTTTCAAGAGCCTGGTTTCAGTTTCTTTGGATAGAGCCCAGAAGTGGAATTGCTGGATCATATGGTAGTTCTATTTTTAATTTTTTTGAGAAATTTGCATACAGTTTTCCATAATGAATGTACCAACTTACATTCCTCCCATTTCTTTTTCTCTACACTCTCACGAAAACTAGTTATCTCTTGTCTTTTCAATAATAGCCATCATAACAGGTGTGAGGTGTTATTTTTATTGCCTTATTTATATTTGCATTTCCCAAACTAATGAGGTCGTGTACATTAAATATGTAGAGCTCTGTGTGTGCCAATCATACCTCAATAAAGTGGATTTTAAAAAAAAAATTAAATACATTGTACATTGAATTTAAGGACACACATATAAACAATTAATAAAAACACTTAATAAAAGATTACTTAATTCAGACATGTGATAAAACTTGTCAGTTATTAGGAAAAGAAGAGCATTAGTTATGTGACAATAACTTGTATGAAGTACATCACTTCCTTATAATGCCAGATAAATAAATTTGTACAAAATGGGAATATGAAAATGATACAAGTATGTATTGTTTAAATAATAGTATTTATCACACGTCCATTGATTACTAAATATGTCTACATATGCAAACATACAAAAGTTTTCCAGTTGTATATACATTCTCTAAAATTAATTAAAATTAATTGATAGACTTTCATTAAATTGAAAGAATGAATTTGGAATTATCTATCCAATTTATTGTGAGGAGATGAAGGAAGATGTTCAATATATAAGCTTTTAGACTCCAAACTAAGGATATCCCTTGGTACAGACAGACCTTCTATACTGAGGTATTATGGACAGTGGGTTCAAATGGGAATTCATGATGAAAACAAAAATCTAAGAGGCAGATGCTGTGATTACAGGGTTGATTTCTACTTGGAATTTCTTTTCACATGGGCCTCTTTTAAAAGTGGGTGCATTAGGGGAAACGGCAACAGAGATTTATCAACTATTCTGAACCATAAGGATGTCACCTAATACTGACTAGGTTATTTTAAGGGCATTGGAATTCCCCCCACCCCATGTTTCTGAAAGAGAAGAAATCAAAAATGAAAAAGTAAAGTACAAGAGACCAGAGTTTAGCCATATGAAGGGATCTTGAAGTCCTACTTTACAGAAATGCCAAGCAACATTAAGATAGGAGTGTTTATTTTTTTAATTTTTAGGTTGCTTACATTTCTAAAGTGTAAATCCCTCCTTTCCCCTCAGTTTTCTTCTATACTCACAAAGTCCACGTAATCAGTGCTTTCTGTTTTGTTTTTATTTGTCATTGTGGGTTTTTTTTTAACAAGAATAAAGGGAATGAATTCCACATATATGTTGATATGGTAGTCCCAGGACAGCACATTTGAGACAACAGTAAAACATATGACTCTCTATGTTAGCTGAACAGGACTGGGTACTGTAGGTGGCCATGCAAGACCAAGTCTGCTGAGAATTCACAAAAACATTTGTTGGCTCACTGGATCTTTCATAGGCTGCAAAATGGGTTTGAAATAATTTTACTTAGATCTTAGGGTACAGAGACCCTATCCGATATCAAGTATTATTTGTTTAAAATAAGTACACCTGAATGTGGCTTTTAAACTCACACTATGTCCAAATATTAAATATTACTTTGTGTAACAAAGGGGATTTGTAAAACAATAAGAAATGTTTGGTGATTTATATTGGAAATATTGTTGGAAACTAGGCTATTCATGATACCAATAAGCAAATCTTCTATAAAAGGCTTAAATTCAAGTGAATAAATTTTAGTCTAGAGGACTATAGGATTATATTCTTATAGTTCACCTAGGAATTTCTAATTACAAGGTTTTATTCAGTTATAAACCATGGAAGTTGGAGAATTTCTATTTGTAGATGAAAGTATTTATTTGGGCTAAAAACCTGATTAAAGCAACACATACAAGTGTGATCCACATTTTTCAATTCATTCTCCTTATGTTTGGCCTTAATGATAGTAGGTTCCATGATGTAAAAGAAGAGGTTTTCCCATTTTCTAATAGTTATAAGTAGCATTATTCCTTTCTACTGATCTTGTCATTTCTTTGAGAATTTGCCTAATAGCAAAGAGGAACAAAGAAGGACAACAGAGAATAAGAGAATGGAATTGACTGCAGTTGAACTCCTCCTGTTGTCTCTGCTGATCACCATGGAAGTTCTTAAAATAGTATTTTATTATACTAATGTAGTCCTCATTTCTAAGCAGGTATTATTATCCCCACTTATGAATAAGCCTAAAAAAATTAAAGCAGTTGACCAAGATCACATAAATTGTAAATGGCAGAACTATGTACATTTATAACCACACCATTTCCCAAAGCATGATCAGGTGTGCCAGTTAAGTTTGTACCCCTTCCCCAAATCTAAAAGTTGTGTGATCACAAAAGCCTGATAAATGCTTGATTAGACAACTTCAAGCTTTCTTCTCTGTGGGACGTTTCTAAGTCATTAATCTGATGATGTCAATTGTTATTTTCTAAGATGATAACAGAAGAAGTAGAAATTATATTAATTTTTAAGAAGAGTGCCTCCTGGAATTAGGGTACACTAAATTCACTTTGGGAAATAAATAGTACACCAAATTATGTTGCTTCCAAAAAGGAAAGGATTTGATCGATCTAGAACTGTGCAATGACATGATCACAATCTGCCAGAATATGGTTCAGGCCAGGTGGCAGGTAACACATCAAACATGTGCAGCAATTTTGAGTACAAGGAAGGAGTCTTTATTGATTTTCTCTGGTTGCTTGACAGCCTGAGCCCATGGGTGATGTAGGGCTACAAATCCCATCAAATCCACAGGAACTTTTCGACAGACTGTGTCTGCCTCCTATGCAGCAGGGATATGGTTGAACCCTTCTTAGGTTTATACATTGATGATAATCTTGGATAACATGCCACTGTAATTTCTAACTTTCACACTAAAGAAAGGGCCCTACTGAGAAAAATTAGGAGCAAAAGAATTATCCTCCCCTCTGGTGCATGTTTTTGTTGTAGTAGTTTGATGGCTACTTTTGCTAAATTTGTAGTTTTATACAATAGTTATTTTATTCAAAAGAAATTTATTATTTCACAACTACTTTTGGTGAAAACTCTGGTAAAAATTTCAAGCAGTATAAAAGCATCTGAAATAAAAAATAACTCTCTTCCAATCTGTAAATCTATTTCCTTTTCCAAAGTTAACTGCTAAAACCAGTTTCTTGGAAATTCTTTCAGTTGTTCTCTATGTATTTACAAACATATACACACCAGTGTCTATGGATCTTCTTTCAGGGAGGTACATATCTGGAGAATTACTAAGCACACTATTCTGTTCATAATGTTTTAAAGAGTTCCCAAAGATCTTTTTCTCATAATATATTCCATCTCAAGTAAAACTTCAAGTTTATTCATGGATTGGTCATTTTAAAAGATGCAACCATATTCACTGATGCACCATACTGTTATACCAAAAATGTACCCAGCAAAATGCCAATTAAAACTCCAAGCCACATCACACTTGAGCCAATAAAAAGCCTTTATTAAGCTGATCAGAGGCCACAATCCTCACACATCACACAGTGTGACAAGATGGCGCACCAGCAGTTACTTTCAAGGGTTTATACTTGGTTGTTCAGCCAATGCAAGGAAGTACAGAAGCCACGGTACAGAAGCTGAATTTGGGCAGTTAGTGAGACAATGCAATGGGTAGATTTGTATTTCCAGGTTGGGACTTTCCAGGCTGGCATAGCAACAAGCAGGTAGAAGGGAAGGAGGAGTCAAAATGACCCTAGTTGTGTACATGTCAGAGGATGGTTACTAACGTGAATACAATCAATCTCTAACAAGGTATGTTGCCCAAGAAAAATGGAAATCAAAGAGAACAGTTTTACATTGTGTAAGAATTGCTATTTTTGTGTTGTCGAGCATGTTATGCTGGGTAACGATTAATGGGTACAGAGGCAGGACTTTCTGTGTTCTATTATTTCTGAGAAACAGAACTATTTCTTGGAACTCCTAACATGGCTGCTGAAAAACAAGATGGAGTCCCTTTAGTTCTCTTATCACAATACAACCCATCTATCCAGTTACACATGACACTGTTCAATCTGCAATCCTCAGGGAAATAAAATAATGAATAATTGTACTAGTGGTATATGCTAAGCTATTCAGTATAGTATCCACTAGCTGCAGGTGACAAGGCTGAATCAAAATATGCTATAAGTGAAAATTACACATAGGATTTTGAAGAGAGAATTAAAAAGATTGAAAAATATCTCAGTAATATTTAAATTAGTTATATATTGAAATGATAATTTTTGAAATATTTTATTTATTTTCTTTTAGTTGTGCACAATGCGTTTATTTGTATGTGGTGCTGAGGATCGAACCCAGGGCGCGCACATGCTAGGCGAGCGCTCTACCACTGAGCCACAACCCCAGCCCGAAATGATAATATTTTAGATACATGGGCTTAAACACAATATTAAAATTAATATCACCTGTTTTCTTTGAACTTTAATGTGGCTACTAGAAAATTTAAAATAACGTGTGGGTTCACATTATATTACATTGAAAAGCATAAGGGAGACAAGAATATCTAAGAAAGTGTAAAATACAAGCCTTCTTTTCTGGGATGGAAATTAAACCTAGGATGACCTAACATTTGTAAGTGGTTGACTTCAATATGACTGTTAAATATATATTCTCTTTGTTTGCATCTGAAGACTACCACAGTCTGAGAAGCCATGTAGTATAGTGGAAAAAGGATCATAGTCTGTTTTTGAAGACTAAATGTAAGTATTGACCATGGACATGCCATTTAACCTTGACTTCCTCACCTGTAAACTAAGACTTATATTACTTAGCCTTTCAGTGTCCTGTCATTGTGCACATCAAACAAAAAAAAAAGTACCTAATGAATTATTAAATACCCTTTACTAGTTGTTTGAATAGGTGTATTAAAAAGAACTAAGATTATTATTGGAGGCTTAAGCCTAGAAGTTCCTTGAGAAACCATAAAACCTATCACACTGTTATCCTGTTCTTACATACTTCTGTTTTACAGATGTGGAAACTGAAATTGAGCCTAATCCAAGGAAGTTAAAACTAATAGTAATCAGTTGGTTAATAGTAGTTTTACTATTAGAATCTGATATACCCATTCATTCAGTGAGCACCAAAATAACTGCCAATCCATTCATCCATTTAATCCATAAGTATCAAGGATCTATTATGATCCAGGGTATGGACAATTCTAAAGATAACAATGGCAAATGTTCATTTATAGCATGCTAAACCTTGGGCATGTTACATAATTTATGTCATTTAATCATTTGATTCTTGAGCTAGGCACTATTTATAAAGGGAGAAACCCTGTGAGGCTAAGTAACCCACTCAATGTCACACAGTTATAAGTGACTGACTATAGATTCCAACCATTCTCAACTTACAAGTCCTTGCTCTTGACTCTTGTGTTTTTTGCCCACAGGGGTTCAAAAGCTGGAAGGCAAGGCGTCAGGTAGATAAAAAAGCAAAGTGTAGTGTGGTTCGTTCTATAAAAAAGATATGTTTAAGGTTCTCAAGGCACCCAGGGAAAGGGGATTGTTCTTCTGCATCCCCAATCTTTCCCATCTCAGTAAATGGTATCTCACATCCATCCATTTGAACCTGAGTGTTATCCTGGATTGCCCCCCTTAGCCACCCCTGCAGTTCTCTCCACTGTGCATCCTTGTGGCTCTGCTTCTCTTCACCTGCACTGTTACTGCTGTCATCACTTTCCTGCCTTCCCACTACAACCATGATTCTATGCCTAGAATATTAAAATGCCTGCTAATTAGTTGTGGATCATCTTTTGTTCTCTATACCCAAATCTTTCTCTTCCAAGCAGCCAGTGTGATCTTTCTAAATTGTAAATTGGGTTATGCCTTTCCCTTAAGTCAAACCTGTAAATGGTTTTTATACCAACCTTAGAATAAAAGCCCATTGGCCCCTGCTTGCCTCCCCACTTCTCATTTATGCTCCTTTCGCCTGTTCACTTTGGCTTAGCTACATTGGCTGCTTTTGAGTTCCCAGATCAAGCTAAGATTTTTCTCTTCCTGAGACTTCACAAATGCTGCTTACAGGGGTGTCCTGACCTTGGCTTTTTACCTGGCTGACCCCAACTCATCTAGTAGTGTCAGTTTAAACATGAAGTCTACTGAAGGACCTTTGCTGGAACCTCAAAAAAAAATGGCCACTGTCCTTATCCTCAACATTTTTGTTAATTTGAAAACACATATTTCTTTCTTTAGTGACAACCTCATTGAATTCACCAGGCTGCAAGTGCCGTGAGAGCAGGAATTACAGGAGTTTATCTGCCCTCTGAATACCCAATACTTAGCCTGAGGACCAGAACATAGTAGATGTTCAGTAAATATTTGTCATCTAAATGAATGATGATTAATTTTTATTGGAAGAATGGTGAAGATGTCAGTCATTCTCACTTCTCTGCATTTAAGTAGCTATACTTCTTTTGCTTTCATGCTCCTGCAAGAAAAATTATAGGTAGCTCATCATGCAGTTTCCTAGAATTGGAAAAGGCAATGTGCAATGCTTGTAATGCTCACAGTTTGGGTGATTTGCCTTCTATATAGTCCTGCAGCCATGCATTATGGATGGTTCTCTTAAGTAAAAACTGCTGGAGAAATGAATCAGCAAGAGCTGGAAGCGTGCTGCCTCCATCCAGACACAGCTGTTTTCCTGGCTCTATTCAATTCCTACTCCCTGGCCACCTAATTCAACCAATCATTTTCTGGAGAGAATAGCACAGTAGTTGGTATTTAATAAGACACACAATTCTCTCCCCAAAACAAACAGGATCTGAGTGTCTGAGCTGGATTTTTACTTCACTATAGTTGTTTATTATGAATCTAGGAGTTATATGCTAACAGTGTTGCCAAAACTGTAGCACAGTAAAAATCTAGAGCTGTTGATTGCTATTGTTGAATAACACATAACTTTTTACATTTATTATCTACTTCCTAGACTCTCCGCAAGGATAACTGGGTATGAATGGGAGGGAGGAGAAGGGAAACTAACATTTGGGTACCTGTTAGTGCAAGAAATTTGCAAAAATACTTTACATACACATTCCTTCTTTCATCTTCAGAAGGAAAGCCTGTCAAGTAAACGCAGTCATTATCATTTTATCCCCATCTTATGTTAACAAAGCTGAGAACTTAATTATCTCACCCAAAGTCACACAACTGGTCAAAAACAGATCTGGAATTTGAATCATGTCTATCTTCCTTTAACATGTATTCTCTCTGAGACGAAAGTAAGATTCATGTTTATTTTGAATTTTCTGGTTATTTAACTCAGTTCAAATTTTGTCAAGGAGAAACTGAAATTATGCCCCTAAGTGGTATTTCTAGAACACCTGAGTAGCAGCCGGAAAGCATCCACGCTTGTCTTCACCTAGGAATGAAATAAATCAGATAAGTTTTAATATGGAAGTGAATTTGAAGGAAAAATAACATGTTTTACCCTGTTTTTATTCAGGACTTTCTTTCCCTTTGGAAATTTGAAAAGTGCTGACTTGGCAGGGAGCAATATATAATGGCTGATTGGTGCAGGAAGAAGAGAAGAAGAGAACTACAGGTGAAGACAACCTGCACAGAGCAACAGTGACAGAGGATTGGGACATATTTTCTTGACCTGGGACAAGTTGCAGAACAAATATAAACACTGCCGTATAGATTTTATGTACTACAGACACTTCTTTGTTCCAGTCACTCCTAAATAGTCAACCAGCTGGGCAACCCTTTAACAACTGGCATGGTTCTTACGTCTAACCAGACACCATGTGTCTCCTAACATGAGAGAGGCAGAAGTGACCTTTCCTTAAGAGAAAGTGTTGTTAGGCATTAACTCTTGTAGACAATGGGTATTCAAAAAAGATGGTCGCTCAAGACAGGCAGTATTAGGTTCCAAGCTACTCAATGCACTTTCATAGTTTTGAATGTGGTTTGTCCCCTTTGAAACTCATGTTGAAATTTAATCCCCAATATGAGGTATTAAGAGTCTGGACCAGGTGGGACTTTTAAGAAGGGATTAGGGTTCTGCCCTTATAAGAGGATTAATAAATTTATGTGATTAATGGATGAACGGGTTATCTCATGACCAAGTCTACTATAGAAGCCAGTTTGGCTAGGTCTCTGGGTGTTACCAATCTCTTGCTGTTTGGTGTCCTGTGCCACTTCAGTTCTCTACCAGCTAGAAGATTTTTACTAGATGGGGCCCCTTGACCCTGAATCAGAACCATGAGCCAAAATAAACCTTTCTTTATAATTTACCTCCTCTGTGCTGTTGTTATTAGCAACAGTAAATGGACTAAGATATGTGCTGTGTATGGAATGCTACTATGTTTGATTTCTCAGAACCCAGATTTCCCCGCCTATAAAATGAGAATGACAGGCATTTCTTACCATTGTGGTGAAGGTCAAATAGAATAGTGAAAGGGAAGTACCTGGCACAGAGGATAGATCAAGTCAATGTCCATTCATTCACTTCTTACCTGGGTAAAACTTTTAACCTTTAACACTTCCAGTTCAATCTCCTTATGCTACATCCCTACCCCTTCTAGTGATCCCATCTCTTCATTGTCTATATGATGACTCTGGGAATAAAATAAATATCAAGGGTATTTTCTGTTAATCAAGTGCCACATCCAGACTATAATTCCTATTTGAAGAACAGGGTAGAACCTATGGATCTTGGCAACTTACCACCTTCCTCTGTCTTTATGCCTCTTCTCTTTGGTAAGAAACCCTTTCAGTCTGAGGATCTGAGCTTCTACCAGGCCTAGAGTTCTCAGAGTTCTTAGGTAATTCTGGGTCTCAGCTCTCTCCCCACTATCTCTCATTCAATCTTGAAGTTCTGAGCTTCCTGTACTTCCTGGCTGAAGCCATGGCTAGATGACATGGGAGACCTTTCCAATCAAGACCTGAAAGTAACTTTTGTGGACAGAAGCAGAGGTATTCGCTTAATCCACTGAGCTCTACTATGCTCCTTGGGCAAGGAATAGTATGCAACTCACCTCAACCATTCCTTCTCACTCATCTACTCTGCCTGGTGCAATGAAGGCCCTGGGATGCAACAATAAATGACATAGGGTCTTACAGAGGAAACACTCCAGTCCTTCTCCCCCATGCTCCTTCCTTCCCTGGCTGGTTATTCATAAGCACAGTATTAGTTTTAAAGCTGCCAGCTTGGATCTTCTCGTGCACTGCTTTCCTTCTCACCACGTTAAATTTACTAGTCCTTTGACCAATTCTATTGGCTTCTAACTAGTGTAGTAATTCTTCATTCTCTCAATAATGGCTATTAATGGCTTCCTGGGTATGTTCTAATCTGGCCTTCTGATATTAGCCTATTCATTTAACTAAAATTGAAATAAACAGTGATTCTAACAAAGCTAATGATAGATATTTCTATTGGATTGTTGAGTACCTTTGAAAGTAACATATATTTTGAATCTCTATTACTTTCCTTGTGGTGTTTCTCAAACAATTTGATTTAGCCACTCTTTTGTTTGAAATACCTTGGGCTTCGGTTTGGTTGTGTCCTTGGAATTCTTGTGGTGGAAACTGAACCCCCAAATCATATGTTAATGGTTTCTGGAGATAGGATCTTTGGGAATTGATTAGGTTTAGATGAGATCATGGGGTAGAACACTCTTGAGAAGTGGAAGAGAGCCATGGGAAAGCAAACTTCCTTTGTCTCACCATGCCTAAGTGATGCCCTGCACTGCTTAAGGACTCAGCAGAGAGGACTGACTCATCAGCAAAAAGGCCCTCGCTAGATGTAATCCCTCAACCCAGGGCCTCCAGAACCATAAGCTGAATAAACTTTCATTCCTTATAAATTACTCAGTCTGTGATATTCAGTTATGACAACAGAAAATAGACCAGGGCACCTTGCCTATCAACATTTCCTAAAATATTTTTTTTCCTGAAAAATCCAGCTTCAGAAATGAAAACATAACAAAAGAAAAAATGTCAGCCTCCACAATTGCAAGGGGGTTCATCTTGTAAAATTCAGCCTTTACTCCCCAGGGGCCTGCAGTGATGGTCTTATTTTACCTCTTCCTCCTTCATTCTTTTACTTTCCTTCCCTCTTTTATCATAATTTGTAGAATTGCCTTGCTAAACCCTTGCCCCAGTCCCTAATTATGGGTGAGCTCAAATTAAGGCAAAACATTAAACATCCTAATTGATAAAAGTATAACACAAACTTTTCATTACACCAAATAGCTTTCTGTGATTTGATGTATATATATATATACAATATATATTGTATATATATATATAGTACATTTGTTATCAAACAGTAAAATGATTTCAATACTTTTTCCATTTAAAAATTGGGGGTATTATTAAGTCCTACCTCACAGGGGTTTCTGAGGTTTAAGGAGACATTTTACATCTACCACATTAAAAGCAATTTAAAATGTTACCAATTACTGCTTACTTTTCAATATGAGATTAAAATGAATGTGCCATATGGGTCTGTATTAACCTTGTTGACTGAATGAAATACTCTTTGTCCTTTCAGCCAATCTTCAGTACATATGCCCCCTTCCCACTCCACCACCCACTCTACCACATATACAAGCAAAATATATTAAACTCCAGATGTATGCCACATCATGTTACTTGGATAAATTTCACTTTCTTCTATTCTTTTGCCCAACATCTTATTTGCATCTATTTTTGCAGGAAAAGAGAAAGTAGAGAGCTGAGCAATCTTTGTGAGTGCTGAACATCAAAAGGTTTTACAGAAAAGAAAAGTGTTGAGAAAGGATTTAAAGGAGAATCAGGTACTGAGTGGGTAAAAGATCAAGAAGAGAGGGTTCATCTAAGCTTAATGGATAGCAACGAAAAAGGGAACAAAAGTAAGACCTAGATAAGAAGATTAAGGAATAGCCAAAGTTGGATAAAAGGAAGGAAATTAAATCAGAAATACAGGAAATCAGAGAAGATTTATAGGTAACTCAGAATGTCAAGAAGGCCTAAAATTGAGTCTGTGAAAGCTGTTTTCTTGGTAAAAAGTCAGAAGCAGTCATAATAGCAGGGGACACCAGAGGGATTTTAAATGTTATCTAGCCCAGGCATTCCATTTTCAAAACAAAGAAACTGAGGGCAGGCCACAAAAGGACTGTTTTCTCAAGGCTACATAATCATAAACTGCCCAATGAGAATAAACCCAGAACTTCTTACTTTTGGCTTGGCAATTGGTTCTACTCTATTATTTCTGATAAAAGACCTTAATGAAAGGGAGTGATTTGATCTAACTGACAAATGAGGCATATGATTAGCAAATTAGATCATCTGAGCATTTAAAAGGATAATCATTAATAAATCTTGTTATAAACAAAGGTTTACTTGGCATTGTTTATAATCACATCACACAAAAATTGAAAACAATCCAATTATTCAATCATGGTGGTGTGGCTAAATAATAATGTTGCAACTATAAGACTAGTCCTTTAAAAATAAGATTCCTAAAGGATTTTGATGACCTCAAAAGTTTATATGATGCTAAGGAAAAAATGCTAAATAGAAAATTATAGTAGCACTATAATTTCAATTATGTAGAATATATGAATGGAGAAAAACTAAGAATGAACACACCTGAATATGCTAATAGTGGTCATCAGTCTCTGTGTTTTGTTAATGCATACATTTTAATTCTTTATTTATAACCTTTGTATTATCCACATTTTCCATAATAAAAATCTATTGCTTTACTAATTAGGAAAAAAAAAAAAAAAAACTTTTAACTTCCTTTGCTTTGAAAAGTTTGCTTGTAAATAATAATGTATTTTGGTATTACAATTTAAGATCATGTTCTGTTTCTAATTTTAGAATGAGTATGACATTTAAATATTCCTTTTAAATACTACAAACTTCCTTAGAAAATGATTCCTCACTCATGTAATTTGTATATCCTAATTGCTACAAAACGTGATGTAGGGCTTACACTATAGACCTAACACATTCATTCACAAATTCATTTATTCAGCCAGTATTTGCTAAGTACCAGCTTCACACTGTTCTATGACAATGCCTTTGTCCTCAAGAGGTACTTTTACCTTTTGAGTGGAGAAGGCAAGTCATGAACAAATGGATGGGGCTGCAGCTCAGTGGTAGAGTGCTTGCTTCATATGCATGAGGCACTGGGTTCAATCCTCAGCACCACATAAAAATAAAAAATAAAATACAGATATTGTGTCCATCTACAACTAAAAAAATTTTTTTAAAGGCAAATTAATTTTATAAATTTATAATGGGATAGAATAGAATAAAATAAATAGTGTGGTATGAAAGAAGGAAGTACACATGAGTGGGTATGCTACTTGATACAGCGTGGTCAAGTAGCCTCTGTCTTGGATGATGTGGTGCATCGCCCTGATCCCCACTCAGGACTGCAAGCTCTTACTCCCCCAGCTCCTGGGATGTTGGCTGCCATGGGCTCACAGCTGAGTCACTCAGGGAACTATTATTGGCTGAAGGGATCTGCCTCATCCACATTATTTCCCTTTCCCAGGGGCATCCTGATTGATATGGCTTTGGGTACAGGCCACTTACCTCCATATGAGAATTCTGTATAGCTTGCTGCAAAGCTTCGGATAAGATAAGCTGAGTCCTCTTCTTTGAGTACATTGCAGCTCTACTTCTCTATCTGCCCCAGCCTGCTTCCCTTATCCTTTTCACAGGTATTATTCCCAAGAACATTCCCCAATCAACTTTTTGGAAACTCATCAGCACATCAGAATCTGTTGTTCAAGGATCATGCCTGAAAACAGCTTTTCCATGGAGAGAAAATCTGATTTGAAATATAAAGAACAAGAAGGAGCCAGCCAGAGACAAAAATCCTTGATGCAAGACAGAGTTCACAAATTTCAAGGAAAAGAAATAAAGTCAATATGGCCTGCCTTGCCCAAATTCACATAGCCAGAGAGTGATGGAATCAGAATTCAAACCTGGGTTTACCTGACACTGAAGTCTATGTTCTTTCTGAGAAATTATGAGTTTCCTACAAATAATATGAGTCTTTGTATTGTGAAGTGCAGATATTCTACTTTAATTATGAAACATTAGCTCTGCCAATATAATCACTGAGTTGTAAGTTCTTTGAATTAGCTCCTTAGATACCTATGTGACTTTGTTCTTAAAGTATCATTATTATAAGTATCTTAGTAGTTTAAGTATATTCAATTAAATGTTCTTTCATATTGTCTGCACGTATCAGTAGAAAGCATTTGAAAATCATGAACACACCACTAATTCTACCTGCATATTGTTTGAATACATTAATATATAAATAATAACCACAGTAGGTTCTTATTTTAGCCATGTTATTAATTTAAAAATTAACCTGAGTTTTATTTTCTCTTCCTAGGGAATACATTTCATAAATGTTTTCATGGCACACCAGGAATAATTAAGCTCCTTTGTTGTTCATGCTTATCAAAAGGCCACTTATCAAGACTTAAAAAAAAAAAAAAAAAAAAAAAAAATATATATATACTAAGACCTATTGAAATTTTGAGCCTTCATAGTTTTCTTTTTTCCTTCAGTAGCCTGGCATATTTCACATGAATTTACTAATTCATTCATTCACCAGTTGTTATGGTTTGAATGCAAGGTGTCCCTCCAAAGCTTATGGGTAAAACAGTGCAGAAATGTTTAGAGGTCAAATGATTATATTCTGAGAGCTATAGCCTAATCAGAGGATTAGCCCATTTGATGGATCAAATATTTGAATGGATTAATGGATGGTAATCATAAGCCAGTAAAACGTGACTGGAGGAAGCAGGTCACTGGAGTCATACCCTAGGGGATTATGTTATCCCTGGATCCTTCTACTCAAGCTTTCTCTCTGCTTCCTGGCTGTCATGAGCTGAACATCTTTTCTCTACCATGCCCTTCTGCCATGAGGTTCTGCCTCACTTCATACTCAGAGCTATGGAATTGTCTGACTATAGACTGAACCTTTGAAATCATGAGGCAACATAAACTTTTCTTGCCTTAAATCGTTTCTTATTGGGTATTTTGGTCACAGCATGCAAAGCTGACCAATACACCCATTCATCCAACATTTTATTTATTCCATAATATTGGTTTGGAATATTCTATATACCAGGCATGATCTTTGGACAACAGATTCTGATGTGCTGATGAGTTTCCAGGAAGTTGATTGGGGAATGTTTTGGGGAATAATACCTGTGAAAGGGATAAAGGAAGCATGCTGGGGCAGATAGAGTGTAGAGCTGCAATGCGCTCAAAGTAGAGAAAAGATGATGCTAATGGAAGTGAGTTATGGTATCTATTCTTCCTTGGGGACTGACATTTGTCTTGTTCAAGCGTTTTATTTGTTTCAGCTGAGATAGAAGGAAGAGGGAATGGGACCAAAACCAAAGATTTTTTTGGAAAATGTATAAGACCTTGGGCACAAGCCACACTGCTCCCAGACAGCCTTCAGTAAGCTGGTGTGAAATTGAGTTGGGAAAAAAAGAGAATTTATTACTAATACTTGTATTCCATTTTATGTCTCAGAGCAGTCTTAGTATCCCAAAGGGCTCAGGAGGACCACCAAAGAAGGGCTCTAGTGAAACAGCAAGAGGCTATGGAGCCCAGAGCAGAGGGCCACAATTCTCAGAAATGTTTGGCAGGCAGTTTGTACAGTTTAACAGTCAAAAGTGGACTTGACCCTACACACTGGTAATCAATCTCAATATCACCCCTGCCCACCGTACCCCCATTCTCTTAAAAATAATCAGTAGAGTCTTTTGGTGACTACCAGTTAAGGTCCTGTAATTATTCAGGTGGATACTACAAGTAATCCAGATCTGAGAATTAGTGTTGGTATATCAAGCACTCATACTGAGAAAAAGAAGAAGTCTATAACATTGAGTTTATTTCAGATAGGCTAATGCAGAGCAAAGTTCTGGGGAAGAAGAAAGAGGCCAAATAAAGTATTATTGGCCAACCTACTAGGTATCTTAGAACAAGTCATCTTGCCTCTTTGGGCTTTAGCATTCTCAAATATGAAATGGGATAGAAGATGGGAAAAAAATCAATGATCCTTAACCCAGTAGGCAAAAGGCTCAGAGAAAATGGTGGGTGAAATTTTATTAAAGTATATTTGAGAACCATTGGACTAATCAAAATCTGAAGCCTACTGTACCCCTGGGGTTTCAGGAAGTCATAACATTTCTTCATTATCTATGCTCCCTTTATCTGGCTTTGTTTCTGTAAGATTCCCTAGAATCCACTTTCTTCTGGTTCTTTCCTCTTCCCTATAGCTGTTTGAAGCCTTACCTCTAGAAGTCATGTGCTGAAAAGAAATTGTTAAATACTGTTTTAACCATGCCACACTTTGACTCTGAACTCTCCAAGGCACCTGGGATAATTCTGGTGCTTCCATAAGTTTAAAAGTATGGGTTTGCAAGGTGTAGTGAAGTGTTCTAGATACCAGAGAAGAAAGAAACAATGGAGCTTGGTGACTGAAGGGATCTGGTGACAAGAAGAGGGGTGAGTCTAGGAAGTGAGTTTATTGAGAAAATGCTGATGTTACTCATAGGTGGAAGTTGAAAGGGACAGCTGATAAGGAAGAAAAAAGACTCATTCGTATCTTTTGAGTCTTAAATGCCAACAAGACAGATAAAGATGTGAGAGTTTTCTACAACTGAGGCATTGGAAAAAGTCAATGGTTTATGGAGAAAGCAAAAGAACAGAATATTATTTACTGATTTATTTATGCCAGTCCTTAACCAAGTATGTTACATCAGTATTCTCAATTAATGCTCACAATAAGGGAAGTGTTCTCATTGTCATTTTATAGATGGGAAATCAAAGTTGGGAGAAATTCAGTCATCTACCTAATGCAAAAGACCTGCATTTGAACATAAATCTCTTGACATCAAGAAGTATACTTTTTTCATTACATTCTGCTCCTTGTTAGGGCAAAAGAACACAACTCATATATATATATATATATATATATATATATATATATATATATATATATTTGTTGTTTTAAAAATACACAACTCATTATATATTTTTTTTCTTTTAAAATTACATGACAATAAATTGTATTTTGACATACCATACATACATGGAGTATAACTTCCGATTCTTGTGGTTGTACAAGATATAGTGTTACACTGGTCATGTATTCATATATGAACATAGGAAAGTTATGCTCAATTCATTCTACTGTCTTTAATATTCCCATCCCCCCTCCCTTGTCCTCATTCCCCCTTGTCTAATCCAGTGAACTTCTATTCTCTCCCCACCCCATTGTGTGTTAGCATAGCATATCAGGGAGAACATTCAGCCTTTGATTTTGAGGGGATTAACTCCCAGATCTAAATAATTTCTGTATGTGTGATGATTGATTTGCGTTTTAACAACCAGTTCTTTAATTCAAATTATGCATTAAATTACTATTTATTTTTTATCTTGACACAGAGCTGAGTAGCCACATTACAGTTCTGTTTTATAAAAGGCTTAACTCTCTTTGGGAGATAGAATCATTTTTCCATTTCGGAACCAATAAGGTATAGAAATTGAGGCCTGTGTACACATGTGAAGCTGGCTGGCTCCTATATATTCTTTAGAATATTTTTATATCTAGCATTCAGACTAGTGACCAAGGGCAGAAAATCAGAAAGGGTCCAAGGTCCAAGGACCAGGGAGACTGGTTCCTGTGGCATTGGTTGCCAGAAAGGCCACACCAGCGTGGGAACAGCCAGAACCCATACCCTTGTCCTCCTCTAGTGTGAGAGTTTGAGGATAATGAAATTGCTTTTGAGTTTGTGCTTCACTCCAGGACACCAAGGCCTGGGACAGAACTGCTTGGGCCACTATTGCTGGACGTAGCTTCTTGGGGCCCTGATTTATTTTTTCTGGTTTGTTTTTTATGAATTAAAACTATAATGTTGCTACTCATTTCTGTGTCAAGATTAAAAAAAGTCAATAGTATTTTTATTTATAATTTAGACTACAAAACTAGTTGTTAAAAAGATAATTTCTGTTATGGGTTTGAGACTCTAAAAATAGAAATATTGGATCCACGATTATTGCAGACTCACCTACTTTTAGATTCATTCTTCCTAAAAGATGTGATGACTTTTGGCTGAGATATAAATCAGACCTCTACTGCTTCTTGAAAAGTGTCAACTGAAACCCACCTCATCTAAACAGAACATAATGGTGAGTTTGCATAAATCTGCCTTCATGGCTTTGGCCAGTGGAACAGCAGCTACTTGGGCCCATATAGAAATCTACTTTGGGACCAATTGGGTGACACTTCACAAGGTAAGGTGCAGTACAAAAGGAGCCATTTTCTGATGCTGTCCCTAAAAGGAGCTCTGTAAACTAGACAGTGTAACTGAAGAGGATGCTCCCTTCCTGCCCCAGAAGCCATTTGTCTCAAGTCTTATAGGTTAACATAACCCCAAGAGATTCTCATCCCACCCCCATGCAGGCTGTCAGTCCTCTCTGGGATGAGTCCCTACAACTTTATTGATTTGTTTTTTTCATTTTCTGGGTGCGTGTTTCCTTCAATATCCTCTCCACTTTGTCAGGTTAAAATCATCTTCATAGACTCAGCTTGGTTATCGCTTTATTTGGAAATTTCCTTTGACCTCTCTAGCCCAGGCTGCTTCAGTAATCTTCTATGGTATTCCTCTAGCATCTCCTGTATCTCTCCAATGCTAATTTTATTTACTATGTTGTTTTATAAGTGTCTGTCCTTCTCCCATAGTAGAGATCAGTTAGTTGTTACCTAGAGTTTCCTTTTTCTTCCTGGACATACAGGGAGACTATATGTCCCAGGTTCCCTCACAGTAGATATGACCATAGGGGGAAATGGGTCAAGCCAACAAGCCAACAGTGGCACCATCCACATCCACAATTGTCTGCAGGCCAGATGCAGACAGAGGGAGAACACCAAGGTGCTAAGGATGATGAAGTCACTAAAGAGGAGAATCCTAGGGCTAGGATTGAGTGGTTGAATGCTTGCTTAGCATTCATCCCCAGTGTTGGGAGCAAGGGTGGGAAGAAAAATCTGGGGTCCCTAAAACCTTAATTAAAAAAGACTGTCTCCCTCACTCTTGTCCCATATTATGCTGGGAGGTGGACAAGAAACAAATGTCTAAGAATTTGGGTGTGACAGGGTTTGCAGTAGGTAATCTTCTCTGAGTTATATGACCTTACAGGCACCTGGAGGGATCACAACATCTTTATGTGTTCACCAGCTAGCACAGTCTTGCAAATAGGGGCCATTTGATTAACATATGAGAAATGAGAGCATCTTATTTTTACTTTCTTGATCAAGTTTTTAACAGTAAAAGCTATCAAGCTAAATATTTCCCATTTGCATTGGTAGTTTTATGATAAACTAAACCAAAAACTTTGTTTTTATTCTTATAACAAGGCTCTTGACTCATTTTATGCACTTGGGACTTAAATAGTAAGTTAAATTGGAATAAAGAATTAGAATATCATCCTAGAATATAATTGTTGAGGTCTCCTTCCAGATTGGTGTTCAACCCATTAATGAACACTACTTGGATATTCAACAGGTAGTTAAACTAGCAATTATTCAACCAGAAATTAAATGAGTTAGCCAAACTATTGTCCCAGTCTGCTTTTTGTTTTTGTTTTTTTCATTTTGTTAGCAAAAAAAGTCTTTGATGCCTTGATTAATTCAACTTTCTCATCTCTATAGTTTTTCCCTCATTTCCTAGCCTGGAAATTACATACAAAATGCAAATTATGTTTGCTTTTATTAACTATCTAGGGAATCCATTTTGGTAAACTGCCCATGTAATACTACTTACTTTCCAATTTGGATTCCTTTTCTTTCTTTTCCTGATTAATTATTCTGGTTAAAACCTCTAGTGCAATTTAGCAATGGTTAAAAGTGGACATCCTTCTCTTACTACTAATCAAAGAGGAAAGATTTTAATCTTTCATCATTGAGTATGATATTACCTATCGGTTTTTTATAAATGCTAAGGAAATTCTCTTTAATATTTAGTTTGCTAAAAGGATGTTGGATTTTTTTCCAACTCTTTATCCATGTCTATTAAAATAATTATGTGGCTTTTTTCTTTTCATTTTGTGTTACATCGATTTTATGTTGGACCACCCTTGCATTCTAGGGATAAATTTCTTTGGTCATGATGTGTAATATCCTTTCAATGTACTGTTGGCTTTGATTTGCTAGTATTTTATTGGGATTTTTTTCAGTTATATTTATTAAGGATATTGCTTTCTACTTTTCTTGTGGCATCTTTGCTGGTTTTGGCATCTGTTCTATAGTTTGCATTTTCACTCTGAAAATGTCAGTAAGACCCTCGTCAGTTGTCTTTACAACTTTTGTGACTCCTGCCTCTTTCTGGACTTCATCTTCCTTGACCATTTTCTTTCTGTATCTACCTTTATGATGTGCACTTCTCACTTCCTTCCACACATGCATTACATTAACTCTATACATTTTTACACACATTAACTCTTCAGAGAGCTCCCTGTGAAACAACTAGATCGTCCACATTTCTTTCACCTCAGAATCAATCATGACTACTGTCAATATTTCTTATGTTAGAGCTCATCATTTCCCCCTACACTTTGTGAGGGTGGAAATAAGTGTGCTTTGCTCAGCACTTGTACATGCATAGCACATGGCAATAACAAACAAATAACAATATCGGTTAAAAATGTCAAGGACTGTTCTAAGCACTTCACAAGAACTAGTTCATTTTTTTTTTTCTTTCCAGTAACTGGGAATCAAGTATTATAACTTTCTACCCAAAAAATATGAAAATTGAGACACAGAGATGTTAAGTAATATGACCTCCAGTGCCAAGAGTGTAGGATGTGGCAGAGACAGCTCTCAGGTGGAGGTTGTCTGACTCCAGTTATTCTCTTAATGACTGTGTTCTACTAAATAGACTAAATAAATAAAGAGATGCAGGCCATGTGCTTGTTCATGTACTTACTCTAAACCTTTTAGGGTCTAAATTCCTAAATAAAGTTCAAAGAATACTTCTGACTTTTCCTATTATTCTCTGCCATCACTGTTATAAAATCATGTTCCTGCTTCATTTCCCATTTCTATTAATCATATCCTACAGATCTAGGCACTCCTTTCTTCCCCTCTGTCCTCTCTCAAACTCTCAGGATTAGTTATCAAGTTCTGGGAATCAGTGGTTCCAAGTTGGCATGTAAGACTCTTCTGTCAATCACCTGCAAAATAATTCATTATTGTTAATAATAAAATGCCAAAGTTATAAATGATTTACCTTTTAACAAGTATATAAAATATTGGGAAGTCAAAATCAAGTCTGTAATTCATCATTCTTGCTGATATGAATTCTGATTTTTCTATAATGCTAAAGGGATGGATGAAAGTGAGGTTAGCAAGCTAGAATTTGTACATATCACTAAATATATTCACAGGATTGAGTAGTGCAGATGAACCTTATCAATCATGTGTGACAGCTGGACAAAAAGCATAAAGAACTGCTGCTATAGAATGAAACTCCACAATCACTCTCCTGTTTATTTCCTTTCCCTTCCATTCTCTTTACCACCATGCCTGGTTTGAATTTAGATTGTTTAGCTTCCTAGTTGACCTCTCTGCCCCTTGTCTCTATCTTCCATCCTATCTGGCAATCCATTGTTAACCCTGCTATAGACTGGTCCTCGTAGAGGACAACTTTGATGATCCATCACTTCTTTGTTTACTTTACAATATCCTTTCAGGATTTGCAGCATTGATGAGGTGTCTCCATCCGTCTTATCTCAAGTGACACCCATTCTCCTCCTCTGCACACCAGCTCAACAGGAAAAACTTGCTTGTCCCAACTTTTTAGGTCATTCTTCTAAAATGTTCTTTTTCTGCTTTTTTTTTTTTTTTTTCCAAATAAGAATTTGTTTCTTAAAAGAGCTAGCTTGAATACAAACTCTAAAGTTCTGTGTGTATTGAAATGCAAAGATCTCCACAATATATTGTTAAGTACAAACAGCAATGTGTAGATGTACAATATGCCATTTTGAATTTTAAGGGAGAAAAATAAGAATGTACATATCTGCAGTTTTGCTTAGATTTGCAGAAAGAAACTCTGGAAGGGCACAAAAGACTACCTGGTTTAGGTTAGTGGTCTGGAGATGACAGAGAAAAGAGGTGAGAGTGAGGCTTTTCACCAGATACTGGATGTATCATTGTGATCCATGGAATGTAGTACCTAATCAGAAATAATAATTAATGATGTTCTGATTAGTCATCAAAACTAAAGCAATCTCTAGAAGGCATTTCCCAATTTTCTGCTTTATGTTCTCAAAATACATCATATGCAACCTTTTCATATGGCATTAGGTTTAAGTGATTTGTATTTCTTTCTTGACTCTTGAAATATGCCTTAAAGTATCTGAGCAGATAATCTGAATTGTCTGTTGGTTTGTTCTTCTATCATGCCTGATAAAAAAGCCTTACAAATAAATAATCAGACCATTTGTGTTTTCATACATGTATTTAGGGTATCCATGTCTAACTCATTCTGCCATTATTCCTATCCCCTTGACTCCTCCCCTTTCTTCCATCCCCTTTGTTCTATTTAAGCCTTCCTTCCTCCCATCCCCCATCCCTTGCCATTATAAGTCAGTATCATCATAGCAAAGGAATCATTCAACCTTTGGTTCTTTGGGATTGGCTAACTTCACTTAGCATTATTTTCTCCAACTCCATCCATTTACCTGCAAATGCAATGGTTTTATTCTCTTTTAGTGCTGCCGTAGTATTCCATTGTGTATATATACCATATTTTCCCTATCCATTCATCTACTGATGGGCATCAGGGTTGTTTCCACAATCTAGCTATTGTGAATTGTGCTGATATAAACATTGATGTGGCTGTGTCCCTGTAGTAAGCTGTTTTAGTCTTTTGGGTATAGACCAAGGAATGGGATAACTGGGTCAAATGGTGGTTCTATTCCATGTTTTCTAGGAATCTCCATCCTACTTTCCAGATTGGCTGCACCAATTTGCAAACCCACCAGCAATGTATGGGTGTACCCTTTTCCCCACAACCTCGCCAGCATTTATTGTTGTTTGGGTTTTTGATAGCTACCATTATGACTGGAGTGAGATGAAATCTTGAGTAGTTTTAATTTGCATTTCTCTAATTGCTACAGATGTTGGACATTTTTTCATATATTTGTTGATTGATTGTATATAATCTTCTGAGAAGTGTCTGGTCGGTTCCTTGGCCCATTTATTGTTTGGGTTGTTTGGTTTTTTTTTGGTGTTAAGATTTTGGAGAGCTTTATATATCCTTGAAGTTAGTGTTCTGTCTGATGTGCATGTGGTAAAGATTTGCTCCCATTCTGTAGGTTCTCTGTTCACCTCACTGATTGTTTCTTTTGCTGAGAAGAAGCTTTGTAGTTTGAATCCATCCCATTTATTAATTTTTGGCTTTAATTCTTGCACTGTAGTGGTCTTATTAGGGAAGTTGGGGCCTAATCCAACATGATGGAGATTTGGGTCTACTTTTTCCTCTATTAAGTGCAAGGTCTCTGGTTTAATCCCTAGGTCCTTGATCCACTTTGTGTTTGAGTTTTGTGCATGGAGAGAGATAGAGGTTTAATTTCATTTTATTATATAAGGATTTCCAGTTTTCCCAACACCATTTGTTGAAGAGGCTGTCTTTTCTCCACTGTATGTTTTTGGCACCTTTGTCTAATATAAGATAATTATAGATGTGTGGGTCAGTCTCTGTGTCTTCTATTCTGTACCATTGGTCTACTGGTCTATTTTGGTGCCAATACCATGCTGTTTTAGCTACTATTGCTTTGTAGTACAATTTAAGGTCTGGAATAGTTATGCCACCAGCTTCACCCTTCTTGTTAAGAATTGTTTTGGTTATTCTGGTTCTCTTATTTTTCCAGATGAATTTAATGATTGCTTTTACTATTTCTATAAGGAATGATATTGGAAATTTGATTGGGATTGCATTGAAATTGTATAGTGTTTTTATAACAAATTAAATAATAATAATAATAATAATAATAATGATATTGAAGAGATGCTTAGGGGCTAGGGTTGCAGCCCAGTGGTAGAGTGCTTGCCTAGTATGTGTGAGGCACTGGGTTCAATCTTCAGTACCACATAAAAGTATTGTTTTCATTCACAACTAAAAAAGTATTTTTAAAAAAGAGATACCTAGGAAAATGATTGAAGCTCAGGCAGTACTGGAGCTCTTGAAAAGAGACTCCAATAGGGCAATGTCCAGAACCATGGGGATGGGGCTACCCTCAAGACTCCAGATGTTTAGAGCTACCACCGTGCCCATTTAATCAAGGAGATCCACAAGCATGGGACTCCAACCAGTGAGATATCATGTGGTCAGAGCTCAGGAGAGCCACTGGGGTGGGATCAGTGTTCCAGTGGGTCTAGAATGTGCAAACTCAATCCCACTCCAATGGTCTAGAGGGCAGAACATTGAATCAAAGATTATAGATGATCTTTAGTATGAATAGTTTTTGGTGATTTGTACTCACTTGAGATTTGCCATCTCCCTTTCCTGTTTCTCACTTTGGGATAGGAATTTTCATTCCTATGCCTGCCCCATCATCATCATTCTATTTTGGAAGCCAATTAGATGTTTGATCTCACAGAATCATGGCTGAGAAGTATTTTTCCACAGAACAAATTGTACCTTAAATCTCATCCATATTTAATTTATATGACTTTTAGATGAGTCACTTGCTTTAGAATTGTATTCGATGTTGGAATGAGTTGAGACATTTAATGTTGTTGGGGTGAAGTAAATTCATTTTGCATGTGAGTAAAACATGAATTTGAGAATCTCATGGACAGAGTGTTATGTTCTGAATGTTTGCATACCCGCCAAATTTATTTGTTGAAATCCTAACCTCTAAGGGTATAATACTAGGAGATGGGTGTTTGGCATATGATTAGACCATGAGTATGCTGCTGTGATGATTAGGATTAGTACCCTTAAGAAAGTCATGTAAAATCATGTTATGTGAAAACACATAACCCACATTTGACCATGTCTGTGGGCCTCACACAGCCCAATAGAAATAAGTGAATAAGAATCCTGCTGACTTTCACCCTAGCACGGCCAGGCCCAGGTCAGTCCCGCTGACCTCCACTTGTGTACAACCAGGATCCAGTCAGTCCCACAGACCTCCACCCCAGAGCAGGAGATGCAAGGACAGACCTTCCCAACTCTGCTTCAGTGCAGGCAGGCCAAGGACAGTCCCGGAGACCTATGCTGGAGTGTGGCCAGCCCCAGACCACTGCAGGAGCTCAGATTCAACCAGCTCAGCCCACACCTACCTGTGTGGGACCTAGCCCAGGTAGCATACTTTGAGGGACATCGGCAGGTTCTGAAAGCCCAACATTAATGGGAGGCACAGACAATCTGCACAGATATCTCAAGAATATAGGGTAGAAACTGTAATATCTCAGATCTACACTGCAAGAAAGAAAGACAAATAGACAACATAAAAAAAACAAGGGAGGAAAATACCCCAAACAAACCAGGATTCTACAATAACAGAACCCATGCTCAGCGAAGCTGATGAAATGTCAGAGAAGGAGTTCAAGAAGGTTCATAATTAAAATTATCTGTGAATTAAAGAATGACCTAAATGAGCAAATACAAGAATAATTGACCACTACAACAAAGATATAAGACAGCAAATATAAGTAGCAAAAGATTACTTCAAAAAAGAGATAGAAACTCTGAAATTAAAAAAAAAAAGTCAGAAATCCTTGAAATGAAGAAAACAATTAATCAAATAAAAAACACAATAGAAGCCATCACCAACAGAGTAAATCAACTATAAAATAGAATGTCAGACAATGAAGACAAAGTATATAATCTTGAAAATAAAGTTGACCACAAAGAGAAGATAGTAAGAAATCATAAACAGAACATCCAAGAATTATGGTACAGCAGCAAAAGACCAAACCTAAGAGTAATTGGAATAGAGGAAGGCACAGAGATTCAAACCAAAGGAATGCACAATCTCTTCAATGGGATAATATCAGAAAATTTCCCAAGCATGAAGAGTACATTGGAAAACCAAATGCAAGCGTGCCGGGGCTGCTGAGTTATGAATGGGGCCGAGGTCTAAGCTACCCCCCTTTTGGGCCCTAAAGGGGGTTTTCTTTCTGCCCGCAGAAAGAAAACAACTTACCCGGCAAAGATGGGCTTAAGGACAAAAATAGCTGAGTGTCTCCTATCCGTCTGATGGACAGATACCACGCCACACCCAGGGAGTTTTGTATAGCAAGCGAGAAGCCAAAAACTCGGATTTATTGACCAGGCACTGAACTTAAATAGGCCTAGAACTAACCAATCAGCCAGCAGGGCGGTTCGGTCTCTCACGCTACATCATAGCCATACCCCTTTGCTTAGCCCCCGGTCCTACTAGGGCGTGGTAAGCAGCCAAAGTCCTTCCCCTTGGCAGACATGAGTCCCAACACAAGAGCTTACAGGACACTAAATGTACAAAATTACAACAGATCTACACCAAGACACATTATAAAGAAAATGCCTAGCATAAGAATAAGAATAGAATCTTAAAGGCAGCAAGAGAGAGGAATCAGATCACATATAGGGGGAGACCAATTCGTATCACGGCAGATATTTCAACTCAGACACTCAAAGCCAGGAGATCATGAAACAACATATATCAAGTTCTGAAAGAAAAGGGATGCCGACCAAGAATCTTACACCCAGCAAAATTAAGCTTTAGATTTGAGGATGAAATAAAAACCTTCCATGATAAACAATAGATAAAAGAATTTACAAGTAGAAAGCCACCACTACAGAACATCCTAGGCAAAATATTCCATGAAGAGGAAATGAAAAGCAATGATGAAAATCAGCAGAGGGAAGTATTACAAAAAGGAAAAATGGATCAGAGGAGAAACCATGTCAAGTTAAATACCAAAAATAAACAAAAAATGGCTGGGAATACAAAACATGTCTCAATAATAACTCTGAATGTTAATGGCCTAAACTCACCAATCAAAAGATGTAGACTTGCAGATTGGATTAAAAAAACAGACTCAACAATATGGTGCCTCCAAGAGACTCATCTCATAGAAAAAGACATTTACAGGCTGAGGGTGAAAGGTTGGGAGAAATCCTACCACTCACATGGACTGAGGAAATGAGCAGGGGTTTTGATCCTCATATCAAATAAAGTAGACTTCAAGTTAAAGTCAGTCAAAAGGGATAAGGAAGGACAATACATACTACTCAAGGGAACCATACACTTACAAGACTTAACAATTATAAATATATATGCCCCAAACAATGGAGCATTCATGTTCATCAAACAATCTCTTCTCAAGTTCCAAGAGTCAAATTGACCACAACACAATGATCCTAGGAGACTTTAACACACTCCTTTCACCACTGTATAGATCTTCCAAACAAAAGCTGAACAAAGAAACTATAGAACTCAAAAATACAAAAAACAATTTAGACTTAACTGACTTATATAGAATATTTCATCCTTCAACAAGCGAATACACTTTCTTCTCAGCAGTACATGGATTCCTCTCTAAAATAGGCCATATATTATGCCACAAAACAAATTTTAGCAAACATAAAAAAATAGATACTACCCTGCATTATTATATCAGACCATAATGGAATGAAATTAGAAATCAATGGTAAAATAAGAAATAAATCTACTCCAATACCTGGAGACTAAATAATATGCTACTGAATGAACAATGGGTTGCAGAAGACATCAAAGAGGAGATTAAAAAATTCTTAGAGGTGAATGAGAACACAGACACAACATATCAAAATCTCTGGGACACTATGAAGGCAGTTCTAAGGGGAAAATTCATTGCATTAAGTTCATTCCTCCAAAGAAGAAAAAGTCAACATATAAATGACTTAACATTACATCTCAAAGCTCTAGAAAAAGAAGAACAATCCAACACCAAAAGTGGTAGAAGACAGGAAATAATTAAAATCAGAGCTGAAATCAATAAAATTGAAACAAAAGAAACAATTGAAAAAAATGACAAAACAAAAACTTTGTTCTTTGAAAAAATAAATAAAATTGACAGACCCTTAGCCAGGCTAACAAAGAGAAGGAGAGAGAAAATTCAAATTACTAACATATGTGATGAAAAAGGAAATATCACAACAGACACTATGAAAATACAGGAAATAATTTGAAATTATTTTGAAAACTTGTACTCCAATAAAATACAAAACACCGAAGGCGTCGACAAATTTCTAGAGTCGTATGATCTACCCAAATTAAAGCAGGATGATATACACAATTTAAACAGACCAATGTCAAATGATGAAATAGAAGATGCCATCAGAAGCCTATCAAGAAAGAAAAGCCCAGGACCAGATGGACACACAGCCGAGTTCTACAAGACTTTAAAGAAGAACTGATACCAATACTCTTCAATTTATTTCAGGAAATAGAAAAAGAGGGAGCACTTCCAAATTCATTCTATGAGGCCAATATCCCCCCCCCCCCCCCCCCCCCCCCCCCCCCCCCCCCCCCCCCCCACACCCCCCCCCCCCCCCCCCCCAAAAACAACCACACCCTAATCCAAAAACCAGGCAGAGATTCATAAAAAAAAAAAAAAAAAAAAAAAAAAAAAAAAAAAAAAAAAAAAAACTTCAGACCAATATCTCTAATGAACATAGATGCAAAAATTCTCAATAAAATTCTGGCAAAACAGATACAAAAACATATCAAAAATATAGTATACCATGATCAAGTCATGATCAAGTGGGGTTTATTCCAGGGATGCAAGGATGGTTCAGCTTACAGAAATCAATAAATGTAATTCATCACATCAATAGACTTAAAGATAAGAACCATATGATTATCTCAATAGATGCAGAAAAAGCATTTGACAAAATACAGCACCCCTTCATGTTGAAAACATGGGATAACAGGAACATATCTCAACAACGTAAAAGCTATCTATGCTAAGCCCCAGGCCAACATTATTCTAAATGGAGAAAAATTGAAAGCATTTCCTCTAAAAACTGGAACAAGACAGGGGTGCCCTCTTTTATCACTTCTATTTAATATAGTAATCAAAACGCTGGCCAGAGAAATAAGACAGATGAAAGAAATTAAAGGGATATAGATAGGTAAAGTAGAACTCAAATCATCACTATTTCCTGACAATATGATTTTATACCTAGAAGACCAAAAAAAATTCCACCAGAAAACTTCCAGAACTTCTATAATTAGGCAAAGTAGCAGGATACAAAATGAACACCCATAAATCTAAGGCATTTCTAAATATCAGTGACAAATCCTCTGAAAGGGAAATGAGGAAAACTACCCCGTTTACAATAGTATAAAAAAAAAAAAAAAAAAAAAAAAAAAAAAAAAAAACTTGGTATCAACTTAACAAGAAAGACCTCTATAATGAAAACTACAGAACACTAAAGAAGGAAATTATGGAAGACCTTAGAAGATGGAAAGATCTACCCTGTTCTTGGATAGACAAAACTAATATTATCAAAATGACATATGACCAAAAGCACTATACAGATTTAATGCAATGCCAATCAAAATCCCAATGTCATTCCTCATAGAAATAGAAAAAGCAGTCATGAAATTCATCTGGAAAAATAAGAGACCCAGAATAGCTAAAGCAACCCTTAGCAAGAGGAGCGAAGCAGGTGGCTTCACTATACCAGACCTTAAATTATACTACAGAGCAATAGTAACAAAAATAGCATGACATTGGCACCAAAACAGGCTGGTAGACCAATGGTACAGAATAAAGGACACAGAGACTAATGTATATAATTTCAGTTATCTTATACTAGACAAAGACACCAAAAACGTACATTGGAGAAAAGATAGCCTCTTCAACAAATGGTGCTGGGAAAACTGGAAATCCATATGCAACAAAATGAAATTAAACCCCTATCTCTCACCATGCACAAAACTCAACTCAAAGCGGATCGAGGATCTAGGAATTAGACCAGAGACACTAAACCTAATATAAGAAAAAGTAAGCTCTAATCTCCAACATGTTGGATTAGGCCCCACATTCCTTAATAAGACTCCTGTAGCACAAGAAAACATAAACGGGATAGATTCAAACTCAAAAGCTTCTTCTCAGCAAAAGAAACAATCAGTGAGGTGAATAAAGAACCTGTTATTGGGAACAAATTTTTACCACATGCACATCAGATAGAGCACTAATCTCTAGAATCTATAAAGAACTCAAAAATATTAGCACCAAGAAAACAAATAACCCAATCAATCAATGGGCCAAGGAACTGAACAGACACTTCTCAGAAGAAGATATACAATCAATAAACAAATACTTGAAAAAATTTTTACATTTCTGGCAATTAGAGAAATGCAAATCAAAACCACTCTAAGATATCATCTCACACCAGTCAGAATGGCAGCTATTAAGAACACAAACAACAATAAATGTTGTCGAATATGTGGAGAAAAAAGCATGCTCATACATTGTTGGTGGGGCTGCAAAATGGTGTACCCAATCTGGAAAGCAGTATGGAGATTCCTTGGAAAACTGGGAAAGGAACCACCTTATGACCCAGCTATCCCACTCCTTGGTCTATACCCAAAGGACTTAAAAACAGCATACTACAGGGACACAGCCACATCAATGTTTATAGCAGCACAATTCACAGTAGCTAAACTGTGGAAACAAACTAGATGCCCTTCAGTAGATGAATGGATAAAGAAAATGTGGTATATACACACAATGGAATATCACTCAGCAATAAGAGAGAATAAAATCATTGTATTCGCAGGTAAATGGATGAAGTTAGAGAATATAATGCTAAGTGAAGTTAACCAATCCCAAAAAGCCAAATGCCAAATGTTTTCTCCGTAGTGCATTCACAGTGGGGTTGGGATGGGGAGCATAGGAGGATTAGAGAAATACTAGAATGGCCAATGGGGAGGGAGGTAAAGGGAGGGGGCAAAAGGATGAGGAAAAAAAAAAAAGATGGCAGAATGAGATGGATATCATTACCCTAAGTGCATGTATGAAGTCACGAATGGTGTAAATATACTTTGTATACAACCAGAGATATGTAAAAATGTGCTCCACAAGTATAATATGAAATGTAAAAAAAAATTTTACACTCCGTAGGAGCCACAGACTTCTGTGTGCCCCACAGTGTTTTACAGAATGACTTAAAACAAAATCTCATACATTTCAGACATAAAGCATATAAAGAGATAATTTTGCTAATGAAACTAAGGTGGGTAGAAGAATCAGAGTCCTACCTGAATTTTGGCACTGACTTTAAAACCAAGGTGATCCATGACGAATAAAATAAATAAATTTGAAACTCTCAAAAAAAAATCATTCAATATAACAAAAAATCTATATAGTATTAGAAAAAGTATAACAAAATCATTCAGGTTTTTTGCAGGTAATATTAAATTTTTATTGAAGCTAAATAAATGGAGATAAACATAAAAAAAATAAAATAAAAAAAAATACTTGGGAATCAATTTAACCAAAGACCTGAAAGACCTCTATAATGAAAGCTATAGAACACTAAAGAAAGAAATTATGGAAGACTTTAGAAGATGGAAAGATCTACCTTGCTCTTGGAGTGGCAGAATTAATATTGTCAAAATGACCATACTACCAAAAGCGCTATTTTAATGCAATTCCAATCAAAATCCCAATGTCATTCCTCACAGAAATAGAAAAATCAGTCATGAAATTCATCTGGAAAAATGAAAGACCCAGAATAGCTAAAGAAATCCTTAGCAAGAGGAGTGAAGCAGGTGGCTTCACTATACCAGACCTTAATTATACTACAGAGTAATAGTAACAAAAACAGCATGGTATTGGCACCAAAATAGACTGGTAGACCAATGGTACAGAATAGAGGACACAGAGACTAACGCATATAATTTCAGTTATCTTATACTAGACAAATATGCCAAAAACGTACATTGGAGAAGATAGCCTCTTCAACAAATGGTGCTGGGAAAACTGGAAATCCATATGCAGCAAAATGAAATTAAACCCCTATCTCTCACCATGCACAAAACTCAACTCAAAGTGAATCAAGGAACTAGGAATTAGGCCAGAAACACTACGCCTAATAGAAGAAAAACTAAGCTCTGATATCCAACATGTTGGATTAGGCCCCACATTCCTTAATAAGACTCCTGTAGCGCAAGAATTAATATCAAAAAGAAAACATAAATGGGGTAGATTCAAACTAAAAAGCTTCTTCTCAGCAAAAAGAAACAATCAGCGAGGTGAATAGAGAACCTGTTATTGAGGAACAAAAATTTTTACCACATGCACTTCAGATAGAAAAAAGCACTAATCTCTAGAATGGTGTATAAAGAACTCAAAAAAGCAATAAGAGAGAATAAAATCATTGTATTCGCAGGTAAATGGATGAAGTTAGAGAATATAATGCTAAGTGAAGTTAACCAATCCCAAAAAGCCAAATGCCAAATGTTTTCTCCGTAGTGCATTCACAGTGGGGTTGGGATGGGGAGCATAGGAGGATTAGAGAAATACTAGAATGGCCAATGGGGAGGGAGGTAAAGGGAGGGGGCAAAAGGATGAGGAAAAAAAAAAGATGGCAGAATGAGATGGATATCATTACCCTAAGTGCATGTATGAAGTCACGAATGGTGTAAATATACTTTGTATACAACCAGAGATATGTAAAAATGTGCTCCACAAGTATAATATGAAATGTAAAAAAAAATTTTACACTCCGTAGGAGCCACAGACTTCTGTGTGCCCCACAGTGTTTTACAGAATGACTTAAAACAAAATCTCATACATTTCAGACATAAAGCATATAAAGAGATAATTTTGCTAATGAAACTAAGGTGGGTAGAAGAATCAGAGTCCTACCTGAATTTTGGCACTGACTTTAAAACCAAGGTGATCCATGACGAATAAAATAAATAAATTTGAAACTCTCAAAAAAAATCATTCAATATAACAAAAAATCTATATAGTATTAGAAAAAGTATAACAAAATCATTCAGGTTTTTTGCAGGTAATATTAAATTTTTATTGAAGCTAAATAAATGGAGATAAACATAAAAAATAAAATAAAATAAAATACTTGGGAATCAATTTAACCAAAGACCTGAAAGACCTCTATAATGAAAGCTATAGAACACTAAAGAAAGAAATTATGGAAGACTTTAGAAGATGGAAAGATCTACCTTGCTCTTGGAGTGGCAGAATTAATATTGTCAAAATGACCATACTACCAAAAGCGCTATTTTAATGCAATTCCAATCAAAATCCCAATGTCATTCCTCACAGAAATAGAAAAATCAGTCATGAAATTCATCTGGAAAAATGAAAGACCCAGAATAGCTAAAGAAATCCTTAGCAAGAGGAGTGAAGCAGGTGGCTTCACTATACCAGACCTTAAGTTATACTACAGAGTAATAGTAACAAAAACAGCATGGTATTGGCACCAAAATAGACTGGTAGACCAATGGTACAGAATAGAGGACACAGAGACTAACGCATATAATTTCAGTTATCTTATACTAGACAAATATGCCAAAAACGTACATTGGAGAAGATAGCCTCTTCAACAAATGGTGCTGGGAAAACTGGAAATCCATATGCAGCAAAATGAAATT
The DNA here is from genome assembly GCA_025594165.1 of Tamias sibiricus. Taxonomy (NCBI): domain Eukaryota; kingdom Metazoa; phylum Chordata; class Mammalia; order Rodentia; family Sciuridae; genus Tamias; species Tamias sibiricus. Next base: position 156,795,712 of record CM046657.1, on the reverse strand, counting down.
AAACCCCTATCTCTCACCATGCACAAAACTCAACTCAAAGTGAATCAAGGAACTAGGAATTAGGCCAGAAACACTACGCCTAATAGAAGAAAACTTAGCTCTGATATCCAACATGTTGGATTAGGCCCCACATTCCTTAATAAGACTCCTGTAGCGCAAGAATTAATATCAAGAAAACATAAATGGGGTAGATTCAAACTAAAAAGCTTCTTCTCAGCAAAAGAAACAATCAGCGAGGTGAATAGAGAACCTGTTATTGGGAACAAATTTTTACCACATGCACTTCAGATAGAGCACTAATCTCTAGAATATATAAAGAACTCAAAAATCTTTTTTTTTTTTTTGAGCTTTTATACATGCACTTAGTTTATTGATGTCCAACTCCTTCTGCCATTATTTCTATCCCATTGCCCCCTCCCGTCCCCAACCTCCCCTTTGTTTTACTTAACATTCCTTCATTCCTCTCATCCCCCATCCCTTGCCACTATAATTCAGTATTATCATAGCAAAGGAATCAATCGACCTTTGGTTTTCTGGGATTGGCTGACTTCACTTAGCATTATTTTCTTCACCTCCATCCGTTTACCTGCAAATGCCATGATTTTATTCTCTTTTAGTGCTGAGTAGTGTTCCATTGTGTATATACACCAAAGTTTCCCTATCCATTCATCTATTGATGGGCATCAGGGTTGTTTCCACAATATAGCTATTGTGAATTGTGCTGCTATAAACATTGATGTGGCTATGTCCCTGTAGTAAGCTGTTTTTAAGTCCTTTGGGTATAGACATAGGAGTGGGATAGCTGGGTTAAATGGTGGTTCCATTCCAAGTTTTCCTAGGAATCTCCATACTGCTTTCCAGATTGGCTGCACCAATTTGCAGTCCCACCAGGAATGTATGAGTGTGCCCTTTTCCCCACAACCTCGCCAGCATTTATTTTTGTTTGTGTTTTTGATAGCTGCCATTCTGACTGGAGTGAGATGAAATATTAGAGTAGCTTTGATTTGCATTTCTCTAATTGCTACAGATGTTGAACATTTTTTCATATATTTGTTGATTGATTGTATATCATCTTCTGAGAAGTGTCTGTTTGGTTTGTTTGTTTGGTGTAAAGGTTTTTGAGCACTTTATATATCCTTGAAGTTAGTGTTCTGTCTGATGTGCTTGTGGTAAAGATTTGCTCCCATTCTGTAGGTTCTCTGTTCACCTCACTGATTGTTTCTTTTGCTGAGAAGAAGCTTTGTAGTTTGAATCCATCCCATTTATTAATGCTTGGTTTAAGTTCTTGTGCTATAGGGATCTTATTGAGGAAGTTGGGGCCTAATCCAAACATGTTGGAGATTTGGGCCTACTTTTTCCTCTATTAGGTGCAAGGTCTCTGGTTTAATCCCTAGGTCCTTGATCCACTTTGTGTTGAGTTTTGTGCATGGAGAGAGATAGAGGTTTAATTTCATTTTATTACATAAGGATTTCCAGTTTTCCCAACACCATTTGTTGAAGAGGCTGTCTGTCTTTTCTTCACTGTATGTTTTTGGCAACTTTGTCTGATATAAGATAACTGTAGATGTGTGGGTTAGTCTCTGTGTCTTTTATTCTGTACCATTGGTCTACTGGTCTATTTTGGTGCCAGTACCATGCTGTTTTAGTTACTATTGCTTTGTAATACAATTTAAGGTCTGGAACAGTAATGCCACCAGCTTTACTCTTCTTGCTAAGAATTGCTTTGGATATTCTGGTTCTCTTATTTTCCCAGATTAATTTCATGATTTCTTTTTCTATTTCTATGAGAAATGATATTGGGATTTTGATTGGGATTGCATTGTAATTGTATAGTGCTTTTGGTAGAATAGTCATTTTGACAATATTAGTTCTATGTATCCATGAACAAGGTAGATCTTTCCATCTTCTAAGATCTTCCTTGATTTCTTTCTTTAGTGTGCTGTAGTTTTCATTGTACAGGTCTTTCACTTCTTTTGTTAGGTTGACTCCCAATTTTTTTTTTTTTTTTTGAGGTTATAGTAAATGGGGTGGATTTCCTAGTTTCTCTTTCTGAAGATTTGTCACTGGTGTACAGAAATGCCTTAGATTTATGGGTATTGATTTTATATCCAGCCACTTTGCTGAATTTGTTTATTAGGTCTAGGAGATGTATGGTGGAATTTTTTGGATCTTCTATGTATAGAATCATATCGTCTGCAAATAGTGATAATTTGAGTTCTTCTTTTCCTATCCATATCCCTTTTATTTCTTTCATCTAATTGCACTAGCTAGGGTTTCAAGAACTATGTTAAATAATAATGGCAAAAAGGGCATCCCTGTCTTGTACCAGTTTGTAGAGGAAATCCTTTCAACTTTTCTCCATTTAGGATGATGTTGGCCTGGGGCTTAGCATAGATGGCCTTTATGATGTTGAGGTATGTTCCTGTTATCCCTATTTTTCTAGTGTTTTGAACATGAAGTGGTGCTGTATCTTGTCAAATGCTTTCTCTGCATCAATTGAGATGATCGTATGATTTTTATCTTTGAGTCTATTGATGTGGTGAATTACATTTATTGATTTCCTCATGTTGAACCAACCTTGCATTCCTAAAATGAACCTCACTTGATCGTGATGTACTATTTTTTTATATATATTTTTGTATTTGATTTGCCAGAATTTTATTGAGAATTTTTGCATCTGTATTCATCAGTGATATTGGTCTGAAGTTTTCTTTCTTTGATTTGTCTCTGCCTGGTTTTGGAATCAGGGTGATGTTGTCCTCATTGAATGAGTCTGTAAGGATTCCCTCTTTTTCTACTTCATGAAATAGTTTGAGAAGTATTGGTGTTAGTTCTTCTTTAAAGGTCTTGAAGAACTCGGTTGTATATCCATCTGGACCTGGGCTTTTCTTGGTTGGTAGATTTTGTATGGTGTCCTCTATTTCTTTGATTGAAATTGATCTATTTAAATTGTGTATGTCATCCTGATTTAGTTTGGGCATATTGTATGTTTCTAGAAATTTGTTGATGTCTTCATTATTTTCTATTTTGTTAGAGTATAGATTTTCAAAATAATTTCTAATTATCTTCTGTATTTCTGTAGTGTCTATCATGATGTTTCCTTTTTCATCATAGATATTGCTAATTTGAGTTTTTAATCTCATTTTCTTAGCATAGCTAATGGTTTATCAATTTTATTTATTTTTTTCAAAGAACCAACTTTTGGTTCTGTCAATTTTTTCAATTGTTTCTTTTGTTTCAATTTCATTGATTTTGGCTCTGATTTTAATTATTTCCTGTCTTCTACTGCTTTGGGGGTTGTTTTGTTCTTCTTTTTCTAGGGCTTTGAGGTGTAATGTTAATTCATTTATTTTTGACCTTTTCTTCTTTGAAGGAATGAACTCCATGCAATGAATTTTCCTCTTAGTACTGCCTTCATAGTGTCTCAGAGATTTCAATATATTGTATCAGTGTTCTCATTTGCCTCTAAGAATTTTTTAATCTCCTTTTTGGTGTCTTCTGTAACCTATTGTTCATTCAGTAACATATTATTTAGTCTCTAGGTGTTAGAGTAGGTTTTGTTTCTTATTTTATCATTGATTTCTAATTTCATTCCATTATGATCTGATAGGATGCAGGGTAGTATCACTACTTTTTTATATTTGCTTAGGGTTGCTTTATGGCATAATATATGGTATATTTTAGAGAAGGATCCATGTGCTGCTGAGAAGAAAGTGTACTGACTCGTTGATGGATAATATGTTCTGTATATATCAGTTAAATCTAAGTTATTGATTGTATTATTGAGTTCTACAGATTCTTTGTTCGGCTTTTGTTTGGAAGATCTATTCAGTGGTGAAAGTGGTGTGTTAAAGTCACCTAGAATTATTGTGCTGTGGTCTATTTGACTATTGAACTTGAGAAGAGTTTGTTTGATGAATGTGGATGCTCCATTATTTGGGGCATATATATTTATGACAGTTATTTCTTGTTGATGTATGATTCCCTTAAGTAGTATGAAATGTCCATCCTTATCTCTTTTGATTACCTTTGGCTTAAAGTCTGCTTTGTTTGATATAAGGATGGAAACCCCTGCTTGCTTTCATAGTCCCTGTGAGTGGTATATTTTATCCCATCCTTTCTCTTTCAGTCTGTGGGCATCTTTTCCTATGAGATGAGTCTCTTGAAGGCAGCATATTGTTTGTTTTTTTTTTTAAATCCAACCTGTCAGCCTATGTCTTTTAATTGGTGAGTTTAGGCCGTTAATGTTCAGGGTTATTATTGAGATATGATTTGTATTACCAGTCATTTTAAATTTTATTTTATTTTATTTTTGGTATTTGGCTTGATTTGATTTCTCCTATGGTTAGTTTTCCTTTATTGTAGTTCTTCCTTTTGTAGGTTTTCATTGTTGTTTTTCAATTCCTTCTCGTGGAATATTTTGCCAAGAATGTTCTATAGTGCCAGTTTTCTTGTTGTAAATTCTTTTAGCTTTTGTTTATCATGGAAGGTTTTTATTTCATCATCAAATCTAAAGCTTAATTTTGCTGGATATAAGATTCTTGGTTGGCATCCCTTATCTTTTAGAACCTGGTATATGTTGTTCCAAGCTCTCCTTGCTTTGAGGGTCTGGGTTGAAAAATCTTCTGAGATGCAAATTGGTTTTCCTTTATAGGTTATCTGATTTTTCTCTCTTATGGCCTTTAAAATTCTATCCTTATTCTTTATGATAGGCATTTTCATTATAATGTGCCTTGATGTAGATCTGTTGTATTTGTACATTTGGCATCCTACATTCTTCTTGTATTTGGTTTTCAAATTCATTCTTCTTGTTTGGGAAATTTTCTAATATTATTTCATTACAGAGATTTTGCATTCCTTTGGATTGATTCTTTGCACCTTCCTCAATTCCAATAAATCTTATATTTGGTCTTTTGATGGTATCCCATAATTCTTGGATATTTTGTTCATGGTTTCTTACCATCTTCACTGTGTGGTCAACTTTATTTTTATTTTCCATATTACATATTTTGTCCTCATTGTCTGTGGTCCTATCTCCCAAGTGATCCAATCTATTGCTATTGGTGATACTATCTATTGAGGTTTTTTTTTTTTTTTTTTTTTTTGTACCAGGGATTGAACTCAGGGGCACTCAACCACTGGGCCACATCCCCAGCCCTTTTTTTGTATTTTATTAGAGACAGGGTCTCACTGAGTTGCTAAGTGCCTCGCCATTGCTGAGGCTGGCTTTGAACTCATGATGCTCCTGCCTCAGCCTCCCAATTGCTGGGAATACAGGCATGTGCCACCGTGCCCGGCTCTATTGAGTTTTTTAAATGGCCTATTGTTTCTTTCATTTCAAGTATTTATGTTTGGTTTTTTTCTCAGACTGTCTATCTCTTTCTTGAAGTAATCTTTTGCTACCTGTATTTGTTCTCTTATCTTTTTGTTGGTGTGATCAATCGTTGCCTGTATCTTATCTCTTTGTTGGAGAGATCAATTTTTGCCTGTATCTGCTCACTTAGACACAGAGACTAACACATATAATTTCAGTTATCTTATACTAGACAAATACACCAAAAATGTACATTGGAGGAAAGATAGCTTCTTCAACAAATGGTGCTGGGAAAACTAGAAATCCATATGCAACAAAATGAAATTAAAACCCAATCTCTCACCATGCACAAAACTCAACTCAAAGCGGATCGAGGATCTAGGAATTAGACCAGAGACACTACGCCTATTAGAAGAAAAAATAAGCTTTAATCTTCAACATGTTGGATTAGGCCCCAAGTTCCTTAATAAGACTCCTGTAGCACAAGAATTAATATCAAGAAAACATAAATGGGATAGATTCAAACTATAAAGCTTCTTCTCAGCAAAAGAAACAATCAGTGAGGTGAATAGAGAACCTGTTATTGGGAACAAATTTTTACCACATGCACTTCAGATAGAGCACTAATTTCTAGAATTTATAAAGAACTCAAAAATATTAGCACCAAGAAAATAAATAACCCAATCAATAAATGGCCAAGGAACTGAACAGACACTTCTCAGAAAAAGATATACAATCAATCAACAAATACATGAAAAAATGTTCAACATCTCTGGCAATAAGAGAAATGCAAACCAAAACCACTTAAAGATTTAATCTCACACCAGTCAGAATGGCAGCTATTAAGAACACAAACAACAATAAATGTTGGTGAGGATGTGGGAAAAAAGGCACATTCATACATTGCTGCTGGGACTGCAAAATGGTGTACCCAATCTGGAAAGCAGTACGGAGATTCCTTGGAAAACTGGGAATGGAACCACCTTATGGCCCAGCTATCCCACTCCTTGATCTATACTCAAAGGACTTAAAAACAGCATACTACAGGGACACAGCCACATCAATTTTATAGCAGCACAATTCACAGTAGATGAATGGATGAAGAAAATGTGATATATATATATATATATGTATATATATACATACACACACACACACACACATACACAATGGAGTATTACTCAGCAATAAAAGTGAATAAAATCATGGTATTCACAGGTAAATGGATGAAGTTGAAGAATATAATGCTAAGTGAAGTTAGCCAATCCCAAAAAGCCAAATGCCAAATGTTTTCACTGATATAAGGAGGTCGACTCACAGTGAGGTTGGGATGGAGAGCATGGAAGGATTAGAGGAACACTAGAAGGGCCAATGGGGAGGGAGGTTAAGGGAGGGGGCAAAAGGGTGAAGAAGAAGAAGAAGAAAAGATGGTAGAATGAGTTGGATATTATTACTCTAAGTGGATGTATGAAGCCACAAGTGCTGTGAATATTCTTTGTATACAACCAGAAAAAAAAAAAGAAATAAGTGAATAAAAGATACATATATTGATTAACTGAAGATTAACAACATGGTGGAAAAATACATAAAAATATTGTCAACTTCACTAATAATGAGGAAAATGTGAATTAAAACATTCTCATCAGACTAGTAATGAGTGGGAAATGTGAGAATGATAAATATTTGACATAATAAATAGAGTACTTCAATCTATACTCTGCTGATGTTCATATAAATTATCAAAATGTCTCTTGCAGGGTACGCGATCCCAGGGCGGGACCCCAGCGGAAAAAGTCCCGGCCTGCAAGCTTTCCAGCTAGGCAATACAGAGGACTTTCCCAGCCTGCCCACCACAGGGACGCAATCCCAGTGAAGGACCCCAACAGAAAAAGTCCTGGCCTGAAAGCTTCCCAGGTAGGCCTCCACCAGCAGACTTTCCCAACCAGCCAACCACAGAAAGGTGATCTCACAATGGGACAGCAGGAGAACATGGCCCAGTCTGCAAGCTTCCCAGGTTCTTGATAACTGCCTGGATCTGAACCGGGACAACTGACTCAAACTGGAAGGGAAAAAAAAAAAGGACTTCACAGGGCACTGTTTGACTGACATCTGTTCCTGAGATTTGTTCCTGGGTTTGACTTTGGTTTTCTTTTTGTTGTTGTTGTTGTTGTTTGATTTTGGGTTTCTTTGTTTGCTTTTATTCCTCTTTTCTTTTTTTCTTTTCTTCCTTCTCACTTTTGTCTCCTTTCTTCTTCCCTCATCTTTCCTATTTACACCCTGCCATTGCATTCTCAACAGAGTCGTAAAAAAGTTATACGCAGAAATTGGGATTTCAAGAACTGGGGCAACTAAATTATACAGCAAAGTGGTGTTATATGCAATTTATTCTCTCTTTCTTTTTTCTCACTTTCTCTTTTCTCTCTTTTACACTAATCCCTACTTCGTTGTCATCTCTTTCTATTTTTTCCTCTTTCTTCTTCTTCTTTTCTTTTTTCCTTTTCCATCTTTCTTTTTTTTTTTCTCTCAACGGTTGCATAAGTTTGGCGTATATATAAATACGTCTTTTCACTAAATCGTTCACTCTCTTTCCTCTCTTGTCTGTTGATACTAAACCACTTCCATAGAATTCTCTGTTCACACTTCCTAAGAAAGATCAAACCAATACCCTCACTTCCTTCTTCCTAAACTTATCACCTCTGTGTCCAACACTTGAAACTATAAAACCCATCACAAACATACAGAGTAAATTGGAGACAATATTTGAGTTAACTAAATCTGTACATTGTGATCAAACTGGGATTATCTGAATAGTAAGTGTTTGGTTTTAAAGGTTAAAGATTTCATAAGGGGATCTGATAGCATTGTACTACAGGAGAATCATAAGGATTTAAGGTAAAAACGAAATAGTCGAGGTTCCACAGTGCTAGAAGAAAAATCACACAAGCAATATGAAGAAACAAGGGAAGAAAGTGACTCAAAAAAATTAAAATATCCCCTTAGAAGATTCCATGGCAAGCACAGTTGGTCAAATACCAGAGATGGAATTCAGAAATTACATATTCCAAATGTTTATGGAACATAAGGATGAATTAAAAAATGATATAAGGGAGCAAATACAGGTGGTAAAAGATCATTTAGACAAAGAACCCCAAAAACAAATACAGGAAGCAAAAGATTACTTCAATAGGGAGATAGAGGTTCTAAAGAGAAACCAAACAGAAATTCTGGAAATGAAAGAAGCAAAAAACCAAACTAAATGTTCAATTGAAAGCATCACCAACAGATTAGACCACTTGGAAGAAAGGACCTCAGATAACAAAGACAAAATATATACCCTGGAGAAAAATGTAGATTACACAGCAAAAATTGTAAGAAATAAAGAATAGAATATTCCAGAAATATGGGACAACATAAAGAGACCAAATTTAAGAGTGATTGGGGTGAAGGAAACTGCAGAGTTCCAAGCCAAAGGAATGAGTAATGTATTCAATGAAATAATAGCAGAAAATTTTCCAAACTTGAGGAATGAATAGAAAAACCAAGTGCAAGAGGCTTACCGAACACCAAACGTACAAAATCACGACAGATCCACATCAAGACATATTATAATGAAAATGCCTAATATACTGACCAAGGAGAGAATATTAAAAGCCACAAGAGAAAGGAAGCAGTTTATATATATAGGGGGAAACCAATCAGACTATGTTCAGATTTTTCAACCCAGACTTTAAAAGCTAGAAGATCCTGGAATAGCATGTTTCAAGCTCTGAAAGAAAAGGGATGTCAACCAAGAATCATACCCAGCAAAATTGAGCTTTAGATTTGAAGATGAAATAAAAACCTTCCATGACAAACAAAAGTTAAGATTTCACAACTCAAAAGCCAGCACTTCTGAACATCATGGGCAAAATAGTCCACAAAGAAGAAAAGAAAAATAACAATGAATATCAACAAAGGGAGATATTAAACTAAAGGAATTACTAACCAGAGGAGAAAACAAATCGAGTTAAATACCATAGACAAATAAAGATGGATGGGAATAAGAATCGCCTCTCATTAATAACCCTGAATGTTAATGGCCTAAACTCACCATTCAAAAGACACAGATTGTCAGACTGAATTAAAAAAAATGACCCCAAAATTTGCTGTCTCCAAGAAACCCACCTCATAGAAAAAGACATCAATAGACTGAATGTGAAAGGATGGGAAAAGTCTTATCACTCATATGGCCTGCGGAAGCAAACAGGGGTTTCCATTCTCATATCAAATAAGGTAGACTTCAAGCCAAAGCTAATAAAAAGGGACAAAGATGGATATTTCTTACTACTTAAGGGAACCATTCATCAACAAGATATAACAATTATAAATCTATATGCCCCAAATAATGGGGCACTTACATTTATCAAACAAACTCTTCTCAAGTTCAAGAGTAAAATAGACCACAACACAATTATTCTAGGGGACTTCAACACACCTCTCTCACCAATGGATAGATTATCTAAACAAAAGCTAAATAAAGAAACTGTAGGTCTCATTAAAACAATTAATAACTTAGACCTAACAGACATATACAGAATATTTCATCCTTCAGTGAGTGAATACACTTTCTTCTTAGCAGCACATGGCTCCTTCTCCAAAATAGACCGTATATTATGCCACAAGGCATATATCAGCAAATATAAAAAAGTAGAGATACTACCCTGCATTCTATCAGACCATAATGGGACGAAATTTGAAATCAATGACAAAACAAGACACAACAACAACAACAAAAACTATTCTAACAACTGGAAGCTAAACAACATGCTTCTGAATGAACAAGGGGTTGAAGAAGACATCAAGGAGGATATTAAAATATTCCTAGAGGTAAATAAAAATGCAGTATGTCATATAGAAATCTCTGGGACACTATGAAGGCAGTAGTAAGAGGAAAATTCATTGCACTGAGTTCATTCCTTAAAAAAAAAAAAAAAAAAAAAAAAAAAAAAAAAAAAAACAACAACAAATAAAGGACTTACCATCACACCTCAAAGCACTAAAAAAAAAAAGGAACAAATCAACACTAAGAGTAGTAGAAGACAGGAAATAATTAAAATCAGAGCTAAAATTAATGAAATTGAGACTAAAGAAACAATTCAAAGAATTGACAAAACTAAAATTTGGTTCTTTGAAAAAATAAATAAAATTGACAGATCCTTAGTGATGCTAACAAAAGGAAGAAGAGGAAAAAACTCAAATTACTAACATCCATGATGAAAAAGGAAATATCACAACAAACACCTCAGATATACAGAAGATGATTAGAAGTTACTTTGAAAACTTGTACTCTAATAAAATAGAAAATACAGAATGCATCGACAGATTTCTAGAGTTGTACGAATTGCCCAAACTAGAACGGAGGGCTATACACAATTTAAACAGATCAATTTCAATTGAGGAAATAGAAGACGCCATCAAAAAGCTATCAACAAGAAAAAGTCCAGGTCCTGATGGGTTTACAGCCAAGTTCTACAAGACCTTCAAAGAAGAACTAATACCAATGCTCTTCAACTTATTTAAAGAAATAGAAAAAAAGGGAGCTCTCCCAGACTCTTTCTATGAGGCCAATATTACATTAATTTCAAAGCCAGGCAAAGATACAACCAAAAAAGAAAACTTCAGGCCAATATCTTTAATGAACATAGATGCAAAAATCCTCAACAAAATTCTGGCAAATTGAATACAAAAACATATCAAAAAGATAGTGCACCACGATCAAGTGGGGTTTATCCCAGGGATGCAAGGTTGGTTCGACATTCAGAAATCAATAAACATAAAACATCACATCAACAGACTCAAAGATAAGAACCATATGATCATCTCAATAGACGCAGAAAAAGCATTCGACAAAATACAACACCCCTTTATGTTCAAAACACTAGAAAAACTAGGAATAACAGGAACATATCTCAACATCATAAAAGCTATTTATGCAAAGCCCCAAGATAACATTATCTTAAATGGAGAAAAATTGAAAGCATTTTCTCTAAAAACTGGAACAAGACAGGGATGCCCCCTCTCACCACTGCTATTTAACATAGTGCTTGAAACTCTGGCTAGAGCAATTCAACAGATGAAAGAAATTAAAGGGATCCAGATAGGAAAAGAAGAGCTCAAATTAGCACTATTTGCTGATGACATGATAATATACCTAGAAGACCCAAAAAACTCTACTAGAAAACTTCTACAACTAGTAAATGAAATTGACAAAGTAGCAGGATACAAAATCAATACCCATGAGTCAAAGGCATTTTTGTACATCAATGACAAATCCTCTGAAAGGGAAATGATGAAAACTACCCCATTTACAATAGCATAAAAAAAAATCTGGAAATCAACTTAATGAAAGAGGTGAAGGACCTCTATAATGAAAACTATAGAACACTAAAAAAAGAAATTATAGAAGACCTCAGAAAATGGAAAGACCTACCTTGTTCTTGGATAGGTAGAACTAATATTGTCAAAATGTCCATACTACCAAAAGTATTATACAGATTTAATGCACTTCCAATCAAAATCCCAATGACATTCCTCAAAGAAATAGAAAAAGCAGTCATGAAATTCATCTGGAAAAATAAGAGACCCAGAATAGCCAAAGCAATCCTTAGCAAGAAAAGTGAAGCAGGTGGCATCACCATACCAGACTTTAAATTATACTATAGAGCAATAGTAACAAAACCAGCATGGTATTGGCACCAAAATAGACTAGTAGACCAATGGTACAGAATTGAGGACACAGAGACTAATACATATAATTTCAGCTATCTTATATTAGACAAAGGCGCCAAAAATGTACAGTGGAGAAAGGATAGTCTCTTCAACAAATGGTGCTGGGAAAACTGGAAATCTGTAAGCTACCTGGTACCGAAAACCGGGAGGAAAAACTCTCGGAGGCAGAGTGAAGCTTTTACTACTTTTACTTCTACTTTCTTAGAGCTTAGAGAGGGAAAGAAAGATTTTTAGAGAGAAAGATTAAAGCGAGCTTTTCTTCTTGTCTTCTTAGCTTAGAGTCTTAGAGAGAAAGAAAGATAGAGCTTAGCTTAGCTTCTTAGAGAGAAAGAAAGATAGAGCTTAGCTTAGAGAAAGATTAGAGCTTCTTTCTTCTCTCTTCTTTCTTCCTTCTTCTTTCTTCTGTCTTCTGTCTTCCTCAGGAGTCTCGGCCTAACTCTGACCAGTCATTACTTCTTCTATCTGGTTTCTCTTCTGTCTTCTGTCTGGTTTCTCTTCTGTAACCGCTCTGCCTACGTTCTGGCCGCTCTGATTCTTCTGACCGACCGAGTGACTGCCCGGCTGACTGAATTCTCCGTTCTCCTAATTCGGACCGCTTTCACCCGGTTATATACCTTCAGGTTTGCGGGTGCCTACAGGTGCGTCACATACATATCAGGTGGAACTTATGGCTTCCAGCTAGCTGCAACAGCCCTTCCTAATTAGGGCTCCTTCATATTCCTTCCCTTTAGTTTAAAAAGGTGCTTTCTATTTTCTCTATTTTATTTTCTCTATTTTCTTTTATTTTCCCTACCTAGCTTTTCACCTTTTATTTTTGAAAGGGTGGATATTTGAGCCCTTTTTGAGGAGGTGCTGCGGCTTTTAAGGAAGCCTACTGCTGAGGAGCAGCTAACGCACTTAGTTAAGCACAATTGCATAAGCGGCTTTGACTTTTTTTTTTTTTTTTTTTTTTACTAAAGCTCAAGGCTTTTTCTCTATTTTTCCTCTTCTTTATTTTTCTTTATGGCTTTCTTGCCAAAGCTCAATGGCTTTTTTTCTGCATGGTTTTTACCATGCTATTTAATTCTCTATTTTCTTTTAAGCTCATGGCTTTTTTCTTTATACTAAAGCTCAAGGCTTTTTCTCTATATTTTTTATGGCTTTTGGCCGGCTACTCTGCTTCGGCTTTTGGCCGGCTCGCTTCGGCTTTTCGCTGGCTACTCTGCTTCAGCTTAATTCTTAACTGGCCTCAACTGAGTCAGAGGCTATGCTGTCTTGTTTCTACTCTTTTTGCTGGTCTCAACTGAGTCTGAGGCTATGCTTTTTCATTGCTCTTATTTCTTAGCTTTTCTTCTCTGCCTGCTGAGCCCCGGACGGACCACCATTTGTAAGCTACCTGGTACCGAAAACCGGGAGGAAAAACTCTCGGAGGCAGAGTGAAGCTTTTACTACTTTTACTTCTACTTTCTTAGAGCTTAGAGAGGGAAAGAAAGATTTTTAGAGAGAAAGATTAAAGCGAGCTTTTCTTCTTGTCTTCTTAGCTTAGAGTCTTAGAGAGAAAGAAAGATAGAGCTTAGCTTAGAGAAAGATTAGAGCTTCTTTCTTCTCTCTTCTTTCTTCCTTCTTCTTTCTTCTGTCTTCTGTCTTCCTCAGGAGTCTCGGCCTAACTCTGACCAGTCATTACTTCTTCTATCTGGTTTCTCTTCTGTCTTCTGTCTGGTTTCTCTTCTGTAACCGCTCTGCCTACGTTCTGGCCGCTCTGATTCTTCTGACCGACCGAGTGACTGCCCGGCTGACTGAATTCTCCGTTCTCCTAATTCGGACCGCTTTCACCCGGTTATATACCTTCAGGTTTGCGGGTGCCTACAGGTGCGTCACATACATATCAGGTGGAACTTATGGCTTCCAGCTAGCTGCAACAGCCCTTCCTAATTAGGGCTCCTTCAGAAATCCATATGCAACAAAATGAAATTAAACCCTTATCTCTCACCATGCACAAAACTCAATTCATAGTGGAACAAGGACCTAGGAATTAGACCAGAGACAATACGCCTAATAGAAGAAAAAGTGAGCTCCAATTTTCAACATGTCAGATTAGGCCCCAAGTTCCTTAATAAGAATCCTGTAGTGCAAGAATTAATATCAAGAATCAATGAATGGGATAGAATCAAACTAAAAAGCTACTTCTCAGCAATAGAAACAATCAGTGAGTTGAATAGAGAGCCAACTAATTGGGAACAAATATTTAATACATGCACATCAGATAGAGCACTAATTTCTAGAATATATAAAGAACTCAAAAAACTTAATTCCAAAAAAACAAATAACCCAATCAACAAATGGGCTAAGGAATTGAAAAGACTCTTCTCAAAAGATACACAATTAACCAACAAATACATGAAAAAATGCTCAACATCGCTGGCAATTAGAGAAATGCAAATCAAAACTACTCTAAGATTTCATTTTACTCCAGTCAGATTGGCAGCCATTAAGAACACAAACAACAATAAATGTTGGAGAGGATGTGGGGAAAAAGGCACACTCATACATTGCTGGTGGGACTGCAAAATGGTGCAACCGTTATGGAAGGTAGTATGGAGATTTCTTGGAAAACTGGGAATGGAAGCACCCTATGACCCAGCTATCCCACTCCTGGGTCTATTCCCAAAGGACTTTAAAAACAGCATATTACAGTGACACAGCCACTTCAATGTTTATAGCAGCACAATTCACAATAGGTAGGTTGTGGAACCAACCTAGATGTTCCTCAGCTGATGAATGGATAAAGAAAATGTGGTACATATACACAATGGAATTTTACTCACAATAAAATAAAATAATGGCATTCACAGGTAAATGGATGAAGTTGGAGAATATAATGCTAAATGAAGTTAGTCAATCTCAAAAATCCAAATATTGAATGTTTTCTATGATATAAGGAGGCTGAGTCACAGTGGTGTTGGGTCGGGGTACATAGGAGGATTAGAGGAATGCTAGAAAGGTCAAAGGGGAGGGAGGGGAAGGAAGGTAGCAAAGGGGGATGGAGGTGAAGAAAGAAAAGGTGGTTGAATAAGATGGATATCATTATCCTAAATGCATGATTGAATATTTGAATGGTACGAATATACATTGTATACAGTGTTTTGTAAAAATATGTTCTATATGCTTATTATGAATTATAATGCATACTACTATTATAAATACAACAACTTTGAATAAAAAAATAAATTAATTATTTTTTTAAAAAGTCTCTTGCACCATCATTTAGATACATAAAACAAAATAAAGATGTTCACGATTAGGCAAAAATAAATAAATAATCAGTAATTAGGATATTTCTAAACTTGTAAAAAGCTGCTTCCTAGCCTCAAGGTCTGATAGATGGCAAACTCAAAGGATTAATCTCCTTATTATGTCTAAAGAAGCAACTGACTGGGTTTTTCTTCTCAGCATTCTCATGTTTAAGAGGTACCATAACAGTAGATAAATGGATATTCTGATTCATTGACTCTTTCAGGCTTATTAACTTCATTTGTTCATTCATTCCCTCACTTACTCATTCAATAAGTCCATATTTAGTGCCCAATTTTTGCCAAAAACTATGCAAGATATTAAGCTTTCAATATTGATAGAAGAAATAAGTAAAGAAGGAGTAAGTAAATATAAAATAAATTTGAATTGTAAATTTAAATCAGGACTTGAAACAGGAAGGCAATAATGGGTAGCAGTATGAACTAAAATTTTGTTTGCAGGCTTCCAAGCCCCACCATGAGATTCCCTCTCCATAGGGCCCAGTATTTCATGATTACTTTTTAAATTTTTTCATTTTCGATTAAGCAGCAGAAAACTATGTCTCACAGTTCTAGAGGCTTGGAAGCCAAAAGAAATGTGTGGGACTGGTATATCTTGTGTCTTAAGAGGGCACTCTTTCTAGTTTGCAGATGTCCATTTTCTTGTAGTTTCCCCCCCCCCCCCCCCACACACATGTTAGAGAATAATGAATAAGTTCTAGCATTTCTTTTTATATGGGCACCAATCTCATTTGTGAGGGCCACATCCTAATATCATCACATTGGGGGTTTGGATTTCAACAAGTAATTTTGGATGGAAACAAACAACCCTGGCCTTCCAAAATTCATGTCCCTGCATGCAAAACAATTTCATCCTATCCTAACAACCCCAGGGATTTTAACCTGTTCCAGAATCACCACTGAAGCCTAAAGTCCACAATTGTCCAAGTATCATCTAAATCAGATATGATTGACTTTCAAGGTTCACTTTATCCAGAGGAAAAGTTTATGTCCAATGGTGAGTCTGTGAAATCAACCAAGTTATAGATTTCCAAAACACAGCAGCAGAACAGGCATAGGATAGCCATTCCCATTTCACAAGGGAGACATAGGAAACAAGGAAAGAATGACAAATTCCAAGGACATCCAAAACAGCAATACAAGTGTTGCATGAGCTTTTAAGGCTTAGAAATAATCCCCTGTGCCCTCTAAACCTATTGGGGCAGCAGTCCAACCCTCTGTGGATGGTTGATAGTAATGATGGTCCAGCCTCTGCAGCAGCAGGGTTCAAGTGTCCAGGCCCAGGGTGGCCCTTCCCCATGCATGAGTACTTTTTGTTCTTTTCACAAGTTCATCCTAACCCATTTGGGGGAAAAAAATTATTAATAGTTTTATTTTGTTGTTGTTAATTCAAATGATTCCCTTAATGGCAGAATCTTAGGGAACACATTCCAAATAAGCCAATCTAGAGATCTGGAGAAACCCAGGTGACAAAGTTTCAGGTTGAGCAAATCCTCAGAGTGTCTTCCATTCCTCCTGATTCTCTAGTGAATCCTGGCATGTTTATCATGACTGTATATAAGGAGTTCAGGTTTTAAGCTTTTACTTTGATTACTTATCATGCATGTCTTAATTTATACATTTATTTATCATTTAATTATGCCCAAAACTGGTAAAGCCTTGCTTCTTAAATTATGGCAACACTGCAACTTTACAAGTGGTTGATAGGAATGGCAGCCACCTCCATAAAGCCGAAATTTTCCACGTTAGCTGCACAGTAGAATCATCTGGGGGGATTTTAAAATGTATGACATTTGAGATCCACTTCTTATTTATTCTAATTTAATTGATCTGGAATAGAAGAAAGGAATGAATAATTTCAAAAGGATGCCCAACTGATTCTAAGTTTCTGTTAAGTTCAGAATCACTGTTATAAAGCAATTTATAAGTGGAAGCCTGTGTCCTTGAGAAATTTATGATCTGCCACAAGAGAGAGTACAATCAGAAAACTGGAAAAAGAAAGAAAGAAAATTGGATGAATTATGTTAATTAGACATAGTTGAATGAAGATCAGAAAGATTCTTAATAGCAACAATTGCCATTCATTGCATTTATTATATAGGTAATGAAAACTTGAAATATAGGCTTAACTTCCCTGTTTTACAAATGAAAAACAGACTGTTCAAGTCCAATGACATGCCATACACCTCAAGACTACCAAGTGAGAACTAAAGGGATTGATTTCAGATTTTAGTCCAATTCTCAAATCTAACTTTTTCTATTTTTCTAGAATAAGGCAGGCATTCATTAAGCCTTTTTACTTACATTGTTTTATTTAATTCTTAGATCAATTCCTGCGTCTTACTATTGTTAAACAAACTGAATTAAGAGAATAACTTCCTAAAATCAGAAAGCTAGTAAATAACCACCATGGAGGGAATGTTTGAATCCTCTCAAATTCATCTGTTGAGAACTCAAAATGATGGTATTAGGAGATAGGGCATTGGAAGATAATTAGGTTCATGATGGGATTAGTGCCCTTATAAGAAGAGAAGAAGGAGAGCTTGTTCTTCTCTTGTTCTGCCCTACTTAATGGACATAATGAGAAGATGGTCATCTTCACACTAGAAAGAGGGACCTTAGCAGAACCCAACCATTCAGAGATCCTGACCTGGTACTTACAACCTCCAGAACTATGATAAATAAATATATAATTTCTAAGCCACCCAGCATATGCTAATTTTTATACCATCCCAGACTAAGATAGTAATAAAACTAGAATTTGATCCTATTTCTCTGATTCCAAAATTATGCTCTTCTGTCCATAAGGAACATAGAACTATGAAAAACCTTTAGAAGATTTTGTTCATATCTTAAGTGCTCAATAAAAATTCAAATAAAGATGATGGTCTTGAAATTAGAAGACCAGGAGTGAAGACAGATGACACTAATGATAGGGTGGGGTGGGCAAAGAATCGGTATTTAGAAAAAGACAAGATTTGTTTAGTGAAATCTAAGTTGTCTAAACCTTAGATTCTAAATCTTACATTCAGGACAGTAATAAGAAAGAAAAAGCCAAAGTAACAAACTGAGTACGTCATATGGTAAGGAGAGAATAACCAGAACTTTAAAACCCTATCTTTGGGGGCCATAGAAGCCTGGTACTGTCCATGGGCACTGTAAGTCCAGTTAGGCTTAAAGAAGCAAAGGCAGGAATGTTATTGTATTCTCTCAAGTTGCCCCATAACATATGAACATTTTGCAGATGTTTTATCTTGCTTCTCAAACTGGCCTCCCAGTTTGGGAGAACATGGAGCCATAGCTAAATATGGCAATATCCTTGAAGCATTCTTGATATTCAGATATTTAAATGAGACTTACATTGGACTGGGATGAAAATTAAAGTTTATTAAAAAATAAAAACAATCATGACTACATTTACAAATGTGTATGACAAAATAGCTTGAATTTAAAAGAACTGGGAATTTTAAGTAATTAGTTTCCTTGAAAGGGAACCACTTAGGTAAAAACTATCAGGAAACACAGGGATATGAACTCACTTTTCTGTGGACAACACATATGTGAAAAGTTTGTAAACCATTACTGTCAAAGAGGAGTAGAGGTCTTGTACAACTCCTAACCAAAATCCCAGGTCTGGAATGGCTGAAAAACGTATAGAATCCTGGTTAGCCATGAGAAAGTCAGAATGTGAAAGGGCCAAAATTAGCCAGAGACTTGACCTAACGAAGTTACAGAAAAACTCCAGGTGAAGTGCATAAAGGAAGATAAACTTAGTGGAACAGGCTTGTAATTAAGAACTGGAAGAAATTTTGAAAACTTCCTTTTAAGTTCCCCTATCCATAAAACAGAACTGGCAAAATATCAAGCCAAACTGTTCTCAAAGATGTTGTGTTGATTAAGGAATAAACTATAAGTTACTAGTGAATACAAAATCCTAGAAAATACCAAACAATAAAATATTTAGGAAAGCTGTGGAATTGTGCTTCTTTTTACCAAAATTGAAACCTGTAGAACACACTGCTAGATTTATCTCCTTCTGAAAGTGAGTAACTGTGGTTACCAAGAAGCACATACATTTTCCATCTATTACAGCACAAACTTGCTGGTTACAGATTCCCCCCCCCCCCCCAGTACTTGTGTTTCTTATTCAAGAAACTTTTGGGGTTGTGGGAGATTTCAGTCATTCTCTTGTCACTATTATACAGAAAGAATGGGTGCTACTTTGTAGTTTAAGATAATCCCTCCATGGACATACTCCTCAGGCTATAAATAACAGTTCCTATTCCCTCAGAAATTAAATCACCATTCTCCATGTCCCTATGACCTTTTTCTGTACTTTGACCTTGGGTGACAGGCCCAAGGTCAAAAGAACAATGGGAATACTTATTGTCACAGGATAAGACAGGGTTAGAATTAGTTAAATATTGGTGCAAAATGTTTTTATTGTTTAAAGAACAGATACATTGTGGAATAGAAGGAAATTTCACATGTATTTCCAAGCTAACCTATGGGCCTTCAAAAGAATGAAGGAGAGGACTGGGGTTGTGGCTTATCGGTGCGTGGCCCAGGTTCGATCCTCAGTACCATGTAAGAATAAAGGCATTGTGTACAACTAAAAACAAATAAATATATATTTTTAAAAAGAATAAAGGAGAGCCCTGTTATGGCAGGCTACTTAGCTGTGTCTTTTGACTACCTAGATACCTTCACCGTAGGAAACATTTGAAAGCACACCCTCACCAGAACAGATGAATACTAACAATCAGGATCACCAAGTCCATCCCTTTCATTTGCCTCCATTTTGGATTTCCATACTGATACCTGCTTACCATGTCTTAATGAAAACATATTACCCAGAAACCTGACAGTGATCACTTTAAAATCAACTGTGGTAATATATATTAAATGCTTTTAAAATAGGAAATACTGGGCAAATAGTAGTTGCAAGTTTTAATTATTAGATTATAGTGTCTTCATGCCTTACTTAGCACTTAAGGATTTAAATTATATCACTTAATATCTATTAGAACTTCTTAAATTGTTTCAGTTGATCATATATTTTATTTAGAATAGATTCCAACTCCTTGGATCTTTTTCTTGGTAGGTAAAAATAATACTCTGTAAAGAGATGCCCTACAGTACCTTTGTAAACGATTTTAGTTTAACTGTTATTCAAAGGATGTAACAAGAGAAAATAAGTGATAATATAACACTGTATTTTTACATCACAAAATTTGGGGTAAGTATAACTTTTGCCTACCTTTTCCAGCCCTCTCTAGTAATTTTTCCAAATTTTCCTTCTAAAACCATTTTCCTTTCCTACTTTCTGTAATTTCATTGGAATTTATCACCTGATCACCCCATAGCTGCAGGCTGGTTGTGTAGCCTGAGGTGACTCAGTTCTTAAGATGCAAATTGGGCCCAGAATGTCTTTGAACTGCTGGGGGTTTAAATTTTCTTTTTCTGAGGGTAGTGAGAAGTGGTAATTCAAGTTGGAACTGTAGTGATCATTTTGTCACCACAAGGAGAAATTGTGCCCAAAGTATAGAATGATTATAGAAGGGGGATAAAAGAGTAGGCTCAAGTCAGAAAATTTCTGAACCCTCTGTTTTTAGCCATGACCAATACCTTGGACCATTTTGATCTGTGAGCCAATCATTCCTTCTTTTATTTATCTAACAGTGTGTGTGTGTGTGTGTGTGTGTGTGTGTGTGTGTGTGTGTGTCTTATACTCACAAAAGAATTATTACTAAAACATTTATATACTCTTTGCAATAACTTTTTGAATATCCATCTTCTTTGTGAGGCTCAAAACTTGGGCAAGGGATCACATTTGTCTTTTGCAGTTTGTATTCCCAGAATCTAGCTCAACACTTACCATGTAGTAGTATCTCACTGAATATTTATTGAATAAAAAATACACACAATAGAATGCCTGTGCCAGTTAAATAAAAATTCTGAGGCCATTGTTTTGGGTTAAGGTCCAGAATTAGGTCCCAAAAGATCAAATGAAAAATAAAAATGGAGTTGCTCATAGTAAGGATCCAAAACTTTCAAGAAATCAGGAGAGAGACAACAACCAAATTTTCCAAACAGGCCAATTTCAATCAGCATGACAATGAAGTTCCCTCTGTTTTGATCTTTGCCAAAAAAATTAACCTGAAATAATTAGATGTTAACAAATCAACTATTTTTTTAATTGTTTTATCTCCCTATTTCACCTTACAAAGAACTTATACCTTTAAAGGACAAATATGCTCTTTCTTCGTTTCTGCTTTCTTCTTCTGCTGTCTATAAAACCAATCTCTTCTTCTTGGTTCACTGGAACACTTATTCTACTTTATGGAATGGAGTGTTGTCTGCTTCTAAAATTTCAAAGCAATCAATTTATTTAAACTAAGTTTGCTTAATTTTCTTTATATACCTAAAGAACTTTTGTTTTAGAATTGGTTTAACTGTATAGAATATAACTGGATTATTGATACTGATTCCCACAGATATGTTGGCATGATGAGTGAAGGGTTTTGAAGCAGCAGTTGTCTCCAAAACAGATGTACTTTTTGCCACTCTTGATCACTTTGCAACTTATTTTTAGTACATACCACCTTATTAAATTTTTTAAAAACTCAACATTTTCTAATAGTTAACATTACATTTTTTAACATAATTTTTCTCATAAGGATTTTAAAAATAAATTACAGAATCCATTCTCTCCCTTTGTTTTTGAGACTATACCTTTCTTCTTTTCTTTTGATTACAGTCTGGGATTCTCAAAAGTCTGCTAAGGTTTTATTTGGCCAGCAGTGTTTGCATTGGACCTCCCTATACATTCCTTACCCTATTGCCAACCAAGGTCTACCTAGTGTAACATATGCCTTAAGCTAATTTGCATAGCTGTGCAGTAATTAATGTTTATTTATCAGAGATTATGACTAAGAAGTACCACTAACTTAAATATATTTTTTTTTGTCCAATAAAACTAAAAATTTGTTGAATTTAGAAGTAGTCATTTATTCATTTACATTACCACATGTACCTCTCAATCACATGCAGTTGGTTACAGGGAAAAGTATAGAAGTTTAAAGTGCAGTGGATTGAATGATCAACATTTAGGTTTTGAGAAACTACTTCAAGAACTAGCCAAGAAATCAAAACCTTGGTTATTGATTAAAAATTAAAATCCCAAACAGGGGGTATAGTTAGAATAGGCAAAAAGAGAGAGAGGGGGGGGGGGGGGGGATTCACTACAGGGATTATTCTTGCATTTTGTTTTAAAGATGATATTTGGTTCTCGTTTTATTGTTCATAGAATGCAGCATAGATATTCAGCAAGTATTTAAGAATGTTGATTACCATATTGATCACTATAGCTATTTAGGCTTAGCCCTGAAAGCTCTACATTCCTTATTACCTCTAATCAGCATTCATTCTGAGTGCTATTATGCTGCCTTGTAAACAATATTGTTTTGCAACCTTAAAGTCAGTAATTCCATAGAAATTAAATTGGGTTTACAGTAAATCCATGATTACCATATAATCTGTGGAGTCTAAATAACGATGTATTTAGCTGTGGAATTGCATGTAAAACATAGAGTGATGATTACATGGCTGTTTGGGGCCTAGGAAAGAAAGGGACACCAAATGTTTTGATGGTTGAAGAGCTGTGAAATCATTTTGTTTTTAATGTCTCATTTTAATTATGATCCTCCAACATCCTGACTTTATTCTAGCTGCCTTAAACAAAGACCTTAAGATCTACTGCTAAATCTTGTGACTTACATCATGTGTTTAGAGATTATTTTAATAATATAAAATGTTAAAAATAGAAAACCCATCTGATTTAAAATGACATTAGAAAAAAAATTAACCACACTTGCCTTCAGCAAATACTCTGTCTCTGTTTTAATGGCTATTTTATGATAGTGCTTAGGTTAAGTTTTATGTAGGATTCCAGACCAAAGAACTTATCAATAAACATTTCATCCAAGGGCTTTGTTCTTCTAGTTTGTGTCAAGGTCTCAGCTACTGCTTGACTGCCTTAATTTTAGTTGATTCTATTGTCTTGTCTGTTTTCTGTTGTTATGGCTGCATACCCGTGTCTGAATAATTTATAAAGAAAAAAACATCATTTTGGCTTATGATTCTGGAGGCTGGAAAAATCCAATGGCATAGCAGCAGCATCTGGTGAAGGCTTCTGTGCTTTATCAGAACATGGTGTAAAGTCTCACGTGGTAAAATAGAACAAGAGGTAGATTTAGTCTCACTTCCTCTACTTATATAGCACTGGTGTATTATGAGGTCCCACCTGATGACCTTATCTAACCCTAGTTACCTCCCTAAGGATCATTATAATTAACATTTGACTTTAGGGATTAAGTTTCTGACACATGAGTTCCAGAGGACATATATTCAAACCATAGTGCCAATGCATGTTGCTTCCCTAATACAATCCAAGCTCTAAGTTGCAGTAATCATTAAACCTTAGAGTCAGAACCACAGAGCTACCTACAGAGATTATGTGGTTGACAAAAGCCACTCCATGATTCATGGCACAGTCCTACTTAAACTCATGTGTCCCATCTCCTCATCCAGTCTTACCATAGTGCTAAAACTTGAAAAGAAACCAAGGATGAGTTAGATGCAGACCCCACCCTCAAAGAGCTTAAAATCTTGTAGATCGTATGAGACAACAGGAAGAGCCAAGATATCCCTAGAAGTCAAAATCAAGGAAGCTAATCCAGAGATACATTGTGTTATAGTGAGCAACATGGAACTGAGACTTCAACAGCCTAGAACTTAAGCCATCCTCCACCATTTCTTAGCTGTGAACTTTCAGCAAAGCGCATATTCTGATACTCATTTATTTCCTGAAAATTACTAAGTAGGATTATTGTTAGAATGTAATGGAGATCTTATATGTAAGTTACATTCTATATAGTGGCTGATACATGGGAAGAATTCAATGAATGTTAATTATTATTAATAGGAAAAAAAACAATTAGGAAAACAATAGGAGTGTAGAGGGTGGAAAAGATTGCCAAATTAGTACAACTGGGAAAGATTGTGGAGAGATGGCTCTTGTGAGGCATGGCAAAGAACAGTTAATGGACCTCAGAGGGAAGATAAGTGGAGGGAGTAGAATCTTGAGTAGGATTGGAATATGTAAAAACAATAAGGAGAACAATGAGGCTTATAGGCAGGGCACTCTGAACTCTCTTGTGTTCTGAATTCAGATGACGAGGAATGACAACTGAGGATTCACTGTGGGCTCTCCATGGCAAGGCTGCTAGAGAAGTGGGGGGGGGGGGGCAACAATAGTGGGGAAGTAAGTTAGCACCTTCTAATAGTGGTCTAGAGTACCTGGCAGTGGGTGTTGGGAGATACTTGAAAACTTTGAACAGTGAAAATGTGGCATAACTGGACACAAACTTTTGCCAGCCACAGTGGGAAGATGCTGTATTAGTCAGAGTTCTCCAGAGAAGCACAACCAATAAGCTATGTATAGATGCATGAGGGGATTTATTAGGGGAAATTGGCTCATGTGATTATGGGGGCTGAGAAGTCCCATGATATGCCAAGAAATCAAGGAAGCTGGTAGCATAGTTCAGTTCAAATCTGAAGGTCTAAGAACCAGAGGAGCTGTTGATTGAATGTTCAGTTCAATGCCAAAAGCGTGAGAAACAGGAGGTATGGGACACTGATGCAAATCCTTGAGTCAAAATTATGGAGAATCTAGGGTTCTGATGTACAAGGGCAGGAAAAGCTAGATGTTCCAGCTCCAGATGACAGAGAGAAGGAACAAATTTACCTTTCTTCTTTTTGATCTATCTAGTTACTCAGTTGATTGAAAGGTTTCCATCCACAATGAGCGAGGGCAGATCCTTTTTACTCAGTCCACTAATTAAATCTCTCCTGCAAACACACTCACAGACACAACCAAAATAATGCTTTGTCAGCTATCTGGGTATCACTTAAACCAATCAAGTTGACACCTAAAACTAACTATCACAAATGTACTGTAAGAGGGAAGAATGCTTTGGCAACAAGACCAGGATAAAGTGTGCCAGAAGAGTTCAACTGATGGAGACAAAGTCCTAGATAGTGCTGTAGCTATGATTGAAAAAGAAAGAAAAAAAAAAAAAAGGAAGGAAAGAAGGAATGAAGAAAGGAAGGGGAGAGAGAAAGAAAAAAACAGGATGTAAAGGGAAGACACAAGAAATATGATGTCTTAACCTCTCAGGCGTTCATAACAAATTATCCACAAACTGGGTAGCTTAAAACAAAAATTTGTTATAGTTCTGAGAGTAGAAGTTGACAATTAAGATGTCTATAAGGTCTTCATACATGTACTTAGGGTAATCATGTATGAAGACACAATTGTAAAAATACTTTATATAAAACCAGCAACTTGAGAAATTGTGCTCTTTATATGTAATATAAAATGTACTCTGCAAACATGTATAACAAATTAAAATTAAAAAAATAAATTAAAAGAAAAAAATGTCTATAAGGTCATTCTCTCTGAAGGCTCTGGAAAAGAATCTCCTCTATCCTAGCTTTTGACCTTTGTCAGTAGTTCTTTGCATTCCTCAGGTTTTAGCTTCCATAACTACAACTTCGGACTACATCTTCACACATATGTCTTTCCTATGTATGTTTGTCCTTCTGTATCAATATCTCCCTCTTCTTTCTCTTATAAAGACATCAGTATTGGATTTATATCCCAGTGCAGTATAAACTCACCTCATCTGATTATATCACCAAAGACTTTACTTCCAAATACAGCCACAATTATAGGTAGCAGCATTAGGAACTGAACAATTCAACCCACTTAAGGCGGTATCCACAAATTTGAAAAATACTAAGATGGGGAATCCAGAAATGGATCTTTTCCATTCTGTTGTTTCCATGCTTTTTTTTTTTTTTCCTCAAAGGGATCAAAAGGGAAGCAGCCCCATCTCTGGGTTGGATCAGCTTTGCTCATGAATAGACCAGACATGAGCAGCCTTCTCTGTTCCTCACTGAGGTCAAACTGATATGACTGCTCCTGACCTGACAGCCACCCTATGTTTCAACTGAGAGAGGGAGGCTCTTTTCAGTCAGAGGACTAACACCAAGGGAAAGAGAAGGTTCTGGAGATATGCCAGATACCAGTCTTGCTCTTTTACATATCTATCTGAGCCTCAGTTTCCTTATCTATAACATGAGCATGATGGATTGATGTAAGAGTAAATGGTCTTATTCCAGTGCTTACAACATACTTAAGCACTTGATAAATATGACCTGGTCTCATATAGTTATTAATAATTGTTTTCATTACTTTGTTTAGTAATAGCTATCTCTAGTGATTGTTGCTTTCGTTAGACTGCTGCCTCCTGGCCACTATGGAGACTTGACTTCCACCACTTGCATCGACTCTGTGGGGAACCCTGGCACATTGTTGATAGCATGCTAATGTTGATTATCTGCAGTCTACAGCCAAAGCATGGGGAAAAAGGAGACATAGGTCCCTTAACCCTCAGGCCATTTCATGACTCTAACTCAATATCTATATTTCCTTTTTCTCTTTGTTCCAAGAAAGTTTTATAAGTAAAATATCTACAAACCATTAGACATATTTTTAAAATTCATAGATCTGATCCCATTATGATAAACTCCAGGGGACATTTGAAACACATTTGTTGTACTAAAATTTTGTTGTACTAAATGTTATTTGAAACCTTAGCCATGGCTGAGAAATATATTCCTGAATATATTTCTATAAAAGCAGTTGCTGTAATGGAGGGCTCCATAAGCATCACATTAAAGGATCTCATTGCCTCTTCTTCCCACCTGGTGTATTTCTCAGTGTGATTCATAAGCACTTAGAAAAGCTATTCTGAGACAGTGCCACTAACACAATGAAAATCTTTGGTCAGCTCAGTTAGGTTGGTGCTACACAAGGACAGGGGATGCATTTTACACATCTTTGTATCTTCAGCTGCCTGCCAGGAACTTTGAGTGTGAGCAAACATATTTGATAAACAAATGAATAACTAAATGATGAGATGCTGAATTAATTAGCTCAACTTAGACAAACCCTCATGAGGCTGCACCCCAAATTTGTTCATTTATAAACATTCACCAAAAGCATATATATATATATATATCTTAGTACCAAAGCAGAACTGGGGTCCCCCAAGAACAGAATGTGCTCAGTGAATCATCTGAGTATCTGCAAGCCTATCAAGATATTATTGCTTCTAGTTTGTATTCCTACAAGTGGTTAATTTTTCCCCTATGCTTGACTTGTAAGCACTCAGGTGCAAAATTTGTTCCTGTCTTTAAGACCATCTTAATAATTACTCCCCATCAGAATCTTGGAAACAGAATCCCCCACTGATGGGTACAAATGAGGGAGAAATATGTCAGCACACATGGGCACTGGCTCATGGCAATGAAGATTTATTTGATCCAGCCAGCCAAGTGATCACTAGAAGCAAGCAATTAAGAGAATGAAATTCCAGGGTGGTTCTGCCGGAACTTCTTTTGTTCAATAGCATACCTTAGCCCCATCTATAACAAATCATAGAGTCCAGAGAACAGTGCATTTTTTAACCCAACTCCTGCTTGAAGATGTTGACCTTGAAAATATTGAGACTTTGGAGCTCAATTTTTGTTCATAAATGGCTTTAAACTTTTTTGTTGTTGTTGCTCAGCCGATGTCACTGGGATTTATTTGGCTGCCAGCTCTGAGTTGCTATTTGAAAAGAGCAGTACCATATGCAGCACATGCATATTCAATGGTGCAGTTCTTTTTCTGGGGGGAGGTGGGGTGCCTGGACTCATGGCTCACAATATGAATTTGCATCCCACTTTGCATAAATTTGCATGTAGACTTCATAAGCCTCTAATTTCAAGTATGTAAAATGAAACGAATCAATGCAATCTACTGCAATTGTTTTCCAAGGCATTAATCACATGAAATACATCCCAGCTTTCCTTAACCAATTAATTTAATCACATCCAAGGTTAGCAAAGACAGGAAAGTGGTGAATAATGGCTGCTAAGTGCCTGGCCTAGGGCTGAAAGGATATATTTGGACTCAACACCTCTCCAGCATGTCTCCCTTGCAACCCTCATGTCTATAATAAAATGGAAGATTTTATTATAATTTTCCAAGTATTTATTTTATTTCATTGCCCCTTTCTAAACAAAAAATATACATCTTTTCCCCATGAACTCAGGAGTGGTAATGTCTTATTCTGACCAATGAAATGAAGGCAGAAGTGATGGGTGTCCCTTCAAAGGCAGAAACTTTAGGAGCTAACATGATTCTATACCTCATTTTCCTCTGACACAATATAAGCAATATTCCATACTCAGACTGCTCTACTAGCTTGATCCTAGGATAAGGTCAAGAGAAGGGGAGCTCCTATTGACCCCCACAGTGGATGTTAAGAAAGAGAAAGAAATATACCTTTGCAGCAGCTGCTGACATTTTCAGGTGTTTGGTTACTACTACAGCATATCCTCAACTCCCTTGATTAACAATGTGTGCCCTGAATTAGTACAATGAACTATAATTTGGTTTCAGAGGTTAATATTAGTTTTGTTTATGTGCACAGAATTGGGGTGGATGTAAAGTCATGAAAGATATCGTCCATGTAGCTAATAAACATAAAAAGTGGTTGGGGATATGAGGTATACATTCAAGCTCAATTAAATGTCACCCTACTGAAGGGAATACATTCCCTATTTCAGCAAGATGGGATAGACTCTCTAGATTTCTTTGGATTGGCAAATTCATAAAGATTTGGTGTGTACTTCAGAGGCATACATCTTTGCAATGCCTTAGAGTTCTTAATATTCCACTGTGGGGAAAGTCTCAACTAAATGCTAATTTTTAAATACTTTCCTCAGTACCTTCCAATCCACTATTAATTTAAGAGTGGATGAACTTGAAACCACAGGAGGGTGCACAGTGAATAATCAAACAATGAAACCTGAAATCTGAATCTGAGAAACCAGATCTTTCTGTATTTCCAAAGTACAAAAATGTGTGGGACAACTTAAAAATAATATAGGAATATAGACTAAAGAAACACAGGGTACAACATCCTTTCAGCCAATCAATGCTAGTGGTTTTGCTTTTCCTTCCCCAAAATACCAGCCTGCAAATTTCAAATGTGGAGCAGTTTGACCCTGATCCTAAAAATGCAGAAAGTCAAGGGAGGAAGACATATAATACCAAAGATTATTTTTATTCCCATAATGAAAAGGTTAGAAGTATATATATGACAATTCCCCAAAGAGAAGGAGTCATAAATCACAAGCACTTGGTTTCTCATTCTTTCCTCTAGCACACATAGCCAAGAAATGGTTGTATATTTTACAAACTATTCTGCACTAAGTACATTATTATTTATGCTCTCTAGATTACATGGTAATCATCCTTGACTTGAATCTACCTCCTGTCCAGTATAATCTCTACATAATTAGTGGTTTGAAAATCGCTTAAGAACTTTAACAGACCTGTTAGAAGACACGATTTTTCCTTAGAGAAAGAAAAAATATTTATAGAAATTTTACACTGTGTAAAACGAACAAAGAAAGAAGATAAACATTCAGAGTGCCCAAACATAGGGAAAACAAACTAGAGAGAGTCTATCAAAAGATTAGAGGATTAATTTACTTCCCACAGTGGCTCAAAAGTCCACTTGCATCTTGGATACTCTTTGGGCATGAAATCCTCCAAATGAAAGAGATCCTTCCTGGTGATTCTTAGTTTAAGGATGCTATGAGAATGGTATTTCTCAACTAAATCAATTTCTTGCCCATAACCAGAACCAGGATCATTGGAAATGCTTATGAAAATCATTTCCTGGCCTCCTTTGGAAGTTTGAGAATCAGACAGAAAGAGCTCATTCCTCATATCAGTTAACTCAACTTTTGCATGATGGGATATAGCTGAATGTAAGGCACTTGCCTAGTAAGAAAACTGGTTCCATGGGTTTGAGGCATTTAAACCAGAGAAGGAGTGAGTAAGGACAACACATAGAATAGAGGCTTTTTAAATGAATAATATTTTAAAAACTTCTTAGGTCTTGTTATTAGACTGTGTTCTCTTAAAATCAAGTAAATGCTGTCCTCCCCAGGACAATGCCCAAGAGTGTTCCAACAATTTTGTGGTCCTACAACATTCCTCCAAGAAGAGAGAAAATTTCCTGTGTCAGTCCTTGATGCCTGTCAATTGTCTGAGCTTTGGCCAAAGCTTCCATGCAGTGGTATGGGAGCTTTTAGATGTCAATAAGAGAGGAGAAAGGGTTTAAGGTCGAAAGTCTAATTTGGTCATTAACCCAGCTTTTTTTCTTAGGGCAGGATAGAACACAAGTGACCAATTGTATTCTCTTGCAGAGTTTCTTCAATTGTATATTCCTATTTGAGATTTTAGGATTCTGACAGGAGCAGGACTTTTCTCAGGTTTGGAAAAGAAAAAGTGAGGCAGAATTGTTGCCAGTCTTGGGACTGAGAAAGAACTCTGACGCTCAAGTTTGCAGATGAGATTCTCCCTGCCCCCTGGATCAACAGAGTCCTCCTTCAGTGCTTCGGAATTTCCCTGTTCTTAATGTCTTTCAAATTTTTCCTATCACTTTGCAGTCAAGTTGATGGTAATTTTCCACTAGTTTGCAAAGATGCTTTGGATGTGACCTATGATCTCAATGTCACCATAATTTAGCCATCCCTAATGTGCCCATTCTTTGGAACGTCAACTTTTATTGCTATAATAATTTTCACATTATTTATAAATAATATAGTGCTATAAATACTGACCTTCAAGGCCAGTACAAGATGTTTTTCATCAAGCTTCTGCCTGGTTGAAGTGAGATTCCAACTCTTTATAACATTTTATTGCAGATGGCTATGCAAAATTATCTTAAAGATGTCTAAGACATTTAGGGACATGGGATTTTGAAGACATAAAAGTCATATTGTAGGACCTAGCACAAGTACAGTGGAACCCCACTGTGACCCTGGTGTTATATGGCAAGGAAAATCCCTGACAGATTTTGCCCTTAGGTAAAAAGCTGTATATAGCAGAGCTGTGGATCAGCTCAGAAGATTATTTCTAGGAAGGCATTGATTTGACCCTTCAGGGGAACAAAACTCATGCCATTTTAAAGAGGTACTACTTTACCTTATTCTTTTTTTTCCCATGAAACAGGCAATGCTATTTTCTACTTTACAAAGGTGGGGGGGGGGCAGAGAAAGAGAGAAGAAAAAGCAAACAAATTTAAGATTTAAAAATATAAGCAGCTCTGATATTGCATCAAAACTGAAAAATGAAGTAATTATTGGTAGGAAACTCTCATCAGAAGACTCTGGGCAGTTTTTTGAGAAAAGGAAATATTTGTGCTTTATCAGTTGTCTGCAAGAAACAGAATTATATAGATGGGTCAACTGAAGAGACTTGAATGAGTGAACTCTTTGCATTAAGAGTGAGCAAGTTAAAGTGACTGAGGAGGAAGGTTGGGGCACCCAGAGATAGGGTAATCAGTAGTGGAAAGTCCTTCCTACACACCAAAGGCAAAGAAAAGCAACAATGTTCCTGGAGCCCTGTGAGAGAAGAATCTGTGGAAGAGGGGCCAATGTCTATTGTATGTGAAGGACATAGACATCACCAGAAACAAAGAATGGAGTAGTGAGGGAACAGGAAAAAAAGAAAAAGAAAAAAAAAAAAAAAAAACACTAAAACAAGACCCTACCTCTTTGTCATCCTAAGTGGCACCCTGCTGTTTCCTCTCACTGGCTAAACCCAATGAGCAGACAGCTCCAGGGAATTGGGTGAAGTGGTCTGCAGGTTCAGGTTTGTGGAGCTCAGAGAAAGGCAGAAAGTGAGTTGGGTGAGCAAAGGGGAAGAGCCATTGTCTCAGGGCAGCCTAACTGTCCACCAAATTTTCCTTCTCTTGTCTTCAGTAGGACTCAATTTTGTGTTAAGCAAGATTGAGGTCTATGTGAGCAAACTATGGTGGCAAATGTGACTCCATGATTTTCAACACGACTAAGTATTTGCCATATGTATGCTTAGCCTTATCTAGCTTTGCTTACCATGAAATCATGTAGTTTTACTTTTTCCTACATGGATCACTTTTTAAAAATGCTTATTTCTCATTTCATTATTCTTCTGTATCTCTCCCCTTACACTTGCTTGTCCAAATTTTATATATCCACATAAAATATATATATCTAGATATACATACATATATATGTATATATATATATGTAGATATATAGATATATATAGATGGATAGATAGATAGATATAAGCTGATAGTATTACAAATGTTTTATCTGTACCAGTAATATATGTAATGGACACCAGTGATTGTAGTACATATCAAGAGATGCTGAGAGGAGTAAGAGGAGTAACCTGTCTTCACCAGAGGATGAGAGGTCACCACGTTTGGATGTTTGGCAGGGTATTTACAGATTAGGTCTGCCTTGGTGATTTTATAAGGGCCTTCTCCACCAAATATTCTATCTCTGCCAAACATGACATGTCCACATGGAGGTAAAAATGAAGGCAAGGAATGAGTCAATAGGCAGGACCCCTTCCACAACTGGGAAGGTAGAAGGAAACTCTGAAGTGGCAGGGTGGTGCTAAAGGAGGACATATGCCTTCCAACCAGAATGGGAAGGGCATGAACAGGGGAAGTAGTACCCATGATTCTAGAGCTCCGACTGCTCCCAAGTGACAGGAAATACTCCACAGGTTACCTAGGGGTGGCTGGTGAGAAGTGAATCTTCCTTGGAAACAGCCTGGACCAGAACCCAGTTCTTCATGGGGCGACAGTAGTCTAGGCTTCCAGTAATACCTGATTTTTCTCCTTTGTAGCTGGGAAACTTTGTACAAGTTATTTCATTCTTTGTCTCAGTTTCTTCATTGCCCCAAATGTAAATAATGCCTAGCATTTATGGTTACAGAAAGTAATATGAAAGCATACATAAAGCATTGGACATATAGGGGGAATCCAAAAGACAGCAATTTCTTTCTTTGTAAAGTTTAGACCACTCTTACTTTATTCACATGCAATTTTGATATATTCAAATGGGGACCAACCACTTTCCTCAAAAGACTAGAGGAAAAATTAGAGTCTTCGTTCTTCATGTTTGTGTTTGCCATTTCAAAGTTCCCTGTTTCTAACCAAACACATGTCATAAAAATAATTAAAAGGGAAAATATGCCCAATTAAAAGGGGGAAAAAAGACACACACTATATATCAGTGAAGGGAAACCTGCTAAAAGGCTTAATTTCTTAATGGAAAGAGAAAAGAAAACTCTAGAAAGAAGGGAGGGAGAAAAGAAAAGCAGAGATTTTTACCAATCTGTGAACATGTCATTTTATAAGTCAAAGTGAGGACAAGAATAAGTGCTATTATGGCAATTTTCAGTCTGTTTGCTATTTTGATTGCTGTGAATATGCTGGGGAATGGCAACTGCTTTCTAAAATGGCATGTATTTATGTACTGATAAATAAAGCAGCAGGCAAATCTGGGGAGTCTCAAAACCAGCAGGGTGTTTCTCTCTAGAGTAAGGTCTGAAGCAGCTAGAGCAGAAGATGTGGGCCTTGTGCTAGCAGCCTCATACCAAAGGCAGAGCATAACCATCATCAGCTCACATCAGCCGTGTATTAGTTCCCTACAGCTGCTGCAACAAGTTATCAAAAATAAATATCTGTAATGGATTTTTCATTGTTTTAAAACAACCCCAAATTTTTATGTTATAGTTCTGGAGGTCAGAAGTTCAAACTGGTTCCTTAGGACAGCATTTATTATGGGAGTTCTGGAAAGAATCGATTTCCTTTCTTTTTCTACCTTCTAGAGACTGCCCATGGCCTACATCACTGTCTCCTCTGCTTCTCTTGTCACAGGGCCTTTTCTTTACAATATTTTTTTAGTGGCAGATGGACACAATATCTTTATTTTTTATGTGGTGCTGAGGATCGAACCCAAGCACTCCACCACTGAGCCACAACCCCAGCCCACCTGGCCTCTGATCTGCCTCCTGATCATATGGACTCTTGTGACCACATTAGGCCCACCTGGATAATCCAGGATAATCTTCCAATCTCAACAGCCTGTATTAATCACAACTGCCAAGTTCATTTTGTGACATGAGGTAATATATTCATAGGTTTCAGGGATTAGGAGGCAGACATCATTAAGTAGCCAACATTCAGCCACCTCAAGCTTATTCTCCAAAGGCTCATGGTCATCATTGCCCCTAGAATAATGTGAGAATGAGAAGCCTGGCACTAGAGTCAGAATTCGAGGAATCTTGCCTCCACCCATCTCCAAAAAGATGTTCTTGAGTAAATTAACCGTGTTCAGTGTATATTTCAATACATACTTACAGTGTGCAACAATCAGGATAATTAGCATTTATCTCTCATCATTTCTTTATATTTGGAGCCTCTGAGCTCCTCTCTTCTAGATCTTCAAATATATATATATATATATATATATATATGTATATATATATTTTTTTTTTTCATTCAGCTACTGTGAACTATAGTCATCTCACTGTCTTGTAAAACATCAGAATTTGTATATTCTATCTAACTCTGACTTAGCACTTTTATCCATCCTCCTTTTATGCACCCTCATCACCCACCCTGTCCGGCCTCTAGTAAAAAATATTTTAGTTTTCATATAGGAGAGAGAACCGCATCTGGCTTATTTCACTTGGCACTATATCCTTCACTTTCAACCGGTTTGTTTCAAATGACAGAATTTCATTCTTCCTATGGCTGAATAATAATTCAGTGTGTACATATACCACATTTTCTTTATCCATTCATCTGTTGATGTGCACCTAGGCTAATTCCATATCTTGGGTATTATAAATAATGCTTCAATAAACATTGGGGTACAGGTATTTCTTTGCTATGTTAATTTCTTCTGGATGTATACATAAAAGTATGATAATTGGATCATATGTAGATCAATTTTTAGTTTTTTGAGGAACCTCCATACTGTTCTCCATGATGGCTATGCTAAGTTACATTTCTATCAATAGTGTATAAAAGTCCCTTTTTCTCCTATCATTGCTAGCATTTGTTATTTTTTTTATAATAGTCATTTCACCTGGAATAAGATGATATTTTATATCTGATATGTATTTCCCTAAAAGTTAATAAGATTGAGCACTTTTTATATATTTGTTGGCCATTTGTATTTCTTAAGAAGTGACTATTCAGATCATTTGCTCATTTTTTAATTGGTTTATTTTGTTAAGTTTTTTGTGTTCCTTAATATATTCTGGATATTCATTGTCAAGTGAATAGTTGGCAAATATTTTCTCCCATTCTATAAATTGTCTTTTCACTTTGTTGACTGTTTTTTGCGCAGAAGCTTTTGTTTGATACAATCCCATTTGTCTATATTTGCTTTCATTTCCTATGCTTTTCAATCAAAACATCATTGCCTAGGCTAATGTCTTGAAGTGTTTCCTCTATGTTTTCTTCCAGTAGTTTCATAGTTTCAGGTTTTACTTTTAGGTCTTTGATCCATTTTGAGTTCATTTTTGTATAGGGTGAGAGGTAGGGGTTGAGTTTAAATCCTCTGGATATCATTTTTCCAGCACCATTTATTGAAGAGTTTGTCCTTCTACAATGTATATTTTTGATGCTGTTTGGGGAGTCAGTTGGCTATATAAATGCATGGGCTTATTTCTAGTTTGTTTCATTGGTCTATGTGTCTAATTTTATGTTGGCACTATGCTGTTGTGGTTTCTACTGTTGTAGTATACCTTGAAATCACATATTGTGAAGCCTCCAGCTTTGATCTTTTTGTTCAAGATTGCTTTGACTGTTCAGGGTATTTTTTGTACTCCCATACGAATTTTAGGATTGTTTCTCTGGTTCTGTGAAGAATGTCATTGATATTTTCCTGGGGATTGCACTGAATCTATAAATTGTTTTAAGTAATCTGTACATGTTAACTATATTAATTCTTCTAATGCATGAACATGGGAGGTCTTTCCATTTGTGTGTGTGTGTGCATGCGCATGCACACACACGCGTGCATGTCTTCAATTTTTTCTATTAGTGTTTTGCAATTTTAATTGTAGAAGTCTTTCACTTCTTTTTTTTTTTTTTTTTTTTTTTTTTGGTACCGGGGATTGAACTCAGGGGCACTTGACCACTGGGCCTCATCCCCAGCCCTTTTTTGTATTTTTATTAGAAGCAGGGTCTCACTGAGTTACTAAGTGCCTCGCCATTGCTGAGGCTGGCTTTGAACTCGCAATCCTCCTGCCTCAGCCTCCCAAAGTGCTGGGATTACAGGCGTGCGCCACCGCGCCCGGCTGAAGTCTTTCACTTCTTTGATTAAATTTATTCCTACACATTATTTTTGTAGCTATTATGAATGGGACTGAATTCCTAAATTCTTTCTCAGCAAGTTCATTATTGGTGTATAAAATTCAACTTATATTTCAATGATTTTGTATCCTGAAACTTTACTGAATGTTTATCAGTTCTAATTGTCTTTTGGTGTTCTAGGTTCTTTTATTTATAGAATTATATCAGGGATAATTTGACTTATTATCTTCTTATTTTTATGTCTTCTTATTTCTGTCTCTTAGCTAATTGCTCTAGCTAAAACTTCTAATACTATATTGAATAAGAGCAGTGGAAGATAATATCCCTGTCTTGCTCCAGATCTCAGGGAGGAAAGACTTTCAGCTTTTCCCTGTTCAGTATGATGTTGGCTATGGGTTTGTAATATACAGCCTTTATTATATTGAGGTGTGATCTTTCTATGCTTAATTTGCTCAGGGTTTTCATCTTTAAGAGATATTGAATTTTATCAAATGCTTTTCTACTTCTATTGAGATGACTATATGATTTTTACAATTCGTGCTGTTGATATGATGCATTACATTTATTGATCTGCATATGTTGAACCATTCTTATCTCCCTGGGATAAATCCAACTTGATCATGGTGAATGATACTTTTCATGTGTTGTTGGATTCAATTTGTTAGTATTTTGTTGAAATCATCACATCTATGTTTATGAGGGATGTTGGCCTATAGTTTTCCTGTTTTTTTTTTTTTTGTTGTTGTTGTTGTTGTTGGGGGGGGTCCTTGTCTAATTTTGGCATCAGGGTATTAGTAGCCTTGCAGAATAAGTTTGGAAGTTTGAATGGCTTCCTGTTCCTGCCTTTCAATTTTCTAGAATACTTGGAGAATAATTAGTGTTAGTTCTCTGAAAGTTTGGTAAAATTCAACAATGAATTTTTCTTTGTTGAGAAACTTTGTATTACTGATTCAATCTTGTTACTTGTTATTGATCAATCCAGGTTTTTTCTTTTTTTCTTTTTTTTAATGTCCTTGTGTTTCAATTTTAGTAGGTTATATGTGTCTCAGAATTTATTCATTTCTATTTAATTTTTCCATTTGACAGCATATAGTTGTTCAGAAAAATCCCAAAGATCTTTAGTATTTCTGTGGTATTAGTTATAATGTCTCCTTTTCATCTTCAATTTTGTTCATTTGGGTCTTCTCATTTTCTTGCTTAGTCCAACTAAGGGTTTCTCAATTTAATCAATCCTTTTAGAAAACAGTAAAACTCTTCATTTCAAAATGATTTTTGTATTTTATTATCTATTTCAATCATTTCTGCTTTGATCTTTGTTATTTCTTTCCTTCCACTAATTTTGGGTTTGTTTTGTTCTTACTTTTCTAGGTCCTTGAGATGCATCATGGGTTGTTTAGTTGAAATCTGTATAAGAAAGAAGCAGGCCAGGGGGCCAAATGATGGGTCTTAGGGAATTGGGAGGGTACTTGACAGGCTCCTCAGAGATCTGTAAGGGACTGCTTCCAAGCCAGACAGGAGTGCTCCAGTAAGCCTGCCCAAAAGCAATGGAGTTTCTGAGCCTCCAGTAGAACATTTTGTTTTCATATTAGAAACCATTTATTTGCTCATTTGTTGATTACTTTATTGATTCTGGAGAGTTTTCTGGAAACAAACAAACAAGCAAATCAACAAAACAGACCTCATATTTACCTTGACACAAAAAGCAGCATTTTGCTGTCAATTATTTATCCATCCAGAAAATCATTTTAAAGCATTTTTTTTTTCTGTTCCAGGTCCTGAGTTAAAAGCTCCAGAAAGAAGAAAGGGGACAAAGAGAAGCAGGGATCTGTGAGCATGTTATTTTATAATATAAAGTGAGGAATAAGTCAGTGATGAAGCAAAGATGGAAGAAGTGCAGATCTTAGCTGAAGAGCCCAGAGTCCTGCACAGGAGATACATATATACACATATGCAGCTGACTATGAGAGGAAGCAATAGGTCCCTTTCCAAATGGTCACTGCTCTCCCATTAGTTTTGCATGAAAGTCTTTGACTCTGAGGTGAAACTTAAAGCATTCCATCATTCTTGTGTGACCCTCTCAGGTAGCTTGTTAGCTACCTAAATGGAACACTTTTGAGTGGAAAGTCATTTGAGTCCCCCCTGAGAAGGTGCAACTCAACAGAGGAACTTGGGTGTAAAATAATGCTGAAGGCACAGGTACAAGAGCATATGAGACAGTGTCTAGCAGTTGGAGATCATTAGTAACTCCACAGCAGCTAATGTTAATACCCTGCTACTCAGGTTAATCCTATCCTGTCATGCAATCTTGAGTCCCTTGAAAATCAACTCAGTGAACAGACATTACTTTCCTTTGTTCATATATGAATACACAACCAGTGTAACTCCACATTATGTACAACCACAAGAATGGGAAGTTATACTCCATGTATGTATAATATGTCAAAATATATTCAATGTATAACTAAAAACAAAAATTAAAATTAAATACTGAAAAAAAAAAAAAAGAAAGAAACTCAACTCATCTCTTCATGCTCTCACAGCAAGTTTGGCAGAACCATATCTATGGGCTTGGAGCACATACTGTCCATTCCTCCTGCTGGATGCCTTTGTTCTAAATGCCCATACCAGCAGATGGGCCTGGGACACACTTTGAACTTTGACTAGAATCAGATTCATGGCTAATAAGGGTCAGAGTGACCATAGCAACCACCACAGTTCACAACTTTGACTACCAATAAAACTTAATACAGATGGATAGTTTCAAGCATGTTAAAAATAGTGCTCCAGTTTATGAATCTGCTGGTCTTCACTTAAGATTCCTTCTCCTGTCTATACTGTAAATTGACAGTCAGCTAGAATCTCTGGAGTGATTTCAATACAGTATTTTTTAATGATCTGCCATTTTGGATTATTCATGTCAGTATTTTCATTGGATGAAGAAAATGGAAAAATAAATAGGCTTCTTTTGGAAGCCAAGACAGTCCCCAGTGATAACAAAGCCACTTCCCTTTTCTCCTGGATACAAAGAATCCTTTCAGATCCAAAAGCACAAAGCTTAAAGTGTAGTTCTTAAACTCTGGATTCCAAACCAGCAGCATCACCTTGTAATTTGTTAGAAATGCCATTCTTGGATCCATCTGGGCCTATACAATCAGAAACTTTGCTGGTGGGGCCCAGGCATCTGTGTTTGGATGAGTGCCCCTAAGGCATGATGATGCAGGCTCAAGTTTTAGAATGCTCACCTGGAGAAAGTGGTGCTTTTAAAGGTAGACCTCAAGTTGGCCTTAGAAATGGCCAGTGGGCATGTATGTAGTTACAGGGTAATGATGCAAAATAATTTTTATTACTCTAAGGCATCAGCAATTCTTTCTCAAAGAGCAATGCACTCGCAGACAAAATCATATGTGTGTGAAATGTAGCATTTAGCAAAAGCTTGTCTAGATTTCTTTCATGTGACAGGCTTGCTGAGACACAAGCAGTCCTGGCAAGCACACTATGTGGCTTAGAACTTTAAAGAAAAAACATTTAATTTATTAATTTTAAAACTAATTAAAGTACAAAAATATAGTATCCCAAACTGCACAAGACATAGGAATAAAGCAGCCCATAAACACCAGATTGGGGACAAAAG
This sequence comes from Tamias sibiricus, assembly GCA_025594165.1. Taxonomy (NCBI): domain Eukaryota; kingdom Metazoa; phylum Chordata; class Mammalia; order Rodentia; family Sciuridae; genus Tamias; species Tamias sibiricus. Next base: position 156,755,347 of record CM046657.1, on the reverse strand, counting down.
CTGTAAGAATACCAGATATCACATTTTCACACCACCTCCTCTTGCTATCAAATCCCCCAGCAGGGTACTGCAGAAAAATTGCCTGTCAACAGACTGAAATGAATAGCATGTGATCCCTGGTATAATTTCCTGGTAATTCAATTTATACTAAATGCAGAAAGAGCCAAGGAAGGGGGTGGAAATGAGAATAGAGATTGGTCACATACATTAGAAAAATTAAATCCTTCCACTTCCAAAAGGGAATCACTTGTAGTCTGGTTCTCCATGACAGAAGTACATTTGGCTACAATTCCTAATGTGCAGTTTGAGTGAGACTTCAGAAGTGAGATGCCAAGTTGTCTCATTCCCCAGGCTTAAACTCAGGGCAAATCACCAGGCTTTCTTTGTCTCAACCAATACTGTTTGGTGTACCACTTGCCTCCAAAGTGATCCCTGTAAGGAAGTGTAAAAATCTCATTGCAAATCAGGGTATGTTTATTTCTCTCCTTATTCTCAGCATTATGATTGTGGGAGACATTGTAGGTTGTCTAATTTCCCCATTATTTCTTGCCAAAATCATTCTGACTTTGTTTTTTGTTTGTTTTGTTTTTTGCTGACTTTGTTAATAAGGGAAAATTGAATTTTAAATGGTCAAAAGACTATGAATTGTTTTCAATTGAATAATTAGTGCTGTCCAGATCTTACTCTCTCCTGTTCATTATCTTTGAGCTATTTAAAAATCTTGTAGATATAGAAGTTAATTTACAGAAAACTCATGGCAAAACAATATCTTTTGCTTATGGATATGCAAATAAATTTGATGGAGGTTCAAATAGCTTTCTTCTCCTTAAGTGGAAGAAGCTAGTTTTGCATTTATTAAATCCATTTCACCAATCACAATTATCATTTTAGGATTCCATTTGGAACTGATTGTGTGTGTGTGTGTGTGTGTGTGCGTATATATATATATATATATATATATATATATATATATATATATATAAGTTCCCTTGTTAATTAAGGGGTTACATAAATCTTGGACACACATTCATTTTACATGTTTGAGAGTCATGATTAAACTTAAAAAACAATTATATTTTTAAAAGGTTTTCTCTCTCCTTACCCCCAACCCTCTCTCTTTCTCTTATTGGTTCAAGGATTGAACCCAGGGAAACTTAACCACTGAGCCAAATCCCCAGCCCCTTTTTAAAAATATTGTATTTAGAGACAGGGTCTTGCTAAGTTGCTTAGGACCTCACTAAGTTGCTGAGGCTGGCTTTGAATTTGTGATCCTTCTGCCTCAACCTCCAAAGTTACTGGGATTACAGGCATGCTCCATAGAGCTGGGCCTTAACAATGTATTCTATGATAATATACCGAGGAATGTGTGTATCTTCCTAATTCTTGGAAACAAACCATGATAAATATAATACAACCATAACAATCTTATTGCTCTTTTGCTTCTTATTGGTTTGGAGGTGATCATGTGGCCACATTCTGTTTGATGAGGAATAAAGGAAAAGGTTCTGAAAGAAGTTCATAGCTCTGATAAAAAAGAAGAAAAAAAAGAAAGAAAGAAAATTTGGGACTGAGAGTGGTGAACAGGAAATGCCTCTTCTCTTTTGCAGTTAGATAGTGTCATGAGAGAGAAGGTGTTTGGATGTGTTATGGTTTAGATGTGAGGTATCCCCCAAAACTTGCATGTAAAACAATACAAGAAGGTTTAGAGGTGAAATGATTGGGTTATGAGAGCTTTAACCCCATTAGTGAATTAACCATTGATAGAGATTAACTGAGTAGTAACTGAAGGGAGGCAGTGTGTGGGTAGGAGGTGAGGGCCTGGGAGCATAACTTTGGAATATACATTTTGTCTTTGTTGAGCAGAGCTCTCTGCTTCCTGATAATCGCCTAAGCTGCTTTCCTCTGCCATACTCTTCCCACACTCCTTCTACCACTGACGTTCAGATTCACCTCAAGCCCTGAGGAATGCAGCTGGCCTTCTATGGACTGAGACCTATGAAATTGTGAGCCCCCAAATAAACTTTTTCTCCTCTAATTGTTCTTATGAGGTCTTTTGGTTGCAGCAGTGAAAAAGCTGACTAAGACAGGATGCAAATACCATCTTTGATAACAGCAGGAGAAAACCAAAGGGAATCTCAGGGAAACCATTTCTGAATTCTTACATCACTTATTGAGCATCTGAATCAATCAATCAATTAACCAACTCAGTAACTACTCTCAGAAGTTTTTGATTATGTAATAATTCCTCAATTATTACTTTGGATATTTGTAAGCATTCTAACAAATATTATCAAAGATTCAGAAGGGAAAAGTACCCAGGAGATCTGACACATTCTGAGGTCTTATATTAGTCATATGTACAGTGGTAGCAATGGTGGGCAGAAAAGGGTGATTGTGGTGAGTTGGGAAAAAGAAGGATATTGACAGTATAGAAAGGTGGGATGTGATATAAGATAGGAGTGGAAGTATAATAATTGTAGCAGATTGGTAGTGCTATAGTTTTAATATCTCTGCCCGTGCCCCAGAAATTTATATGTTGAAACCTAATCCCCAGTGCAAGCCCCTGCTTTAAATCATAGAATATAGAATCCAGATCTCCCATTCCCCATATGATACTGTCCTTAATTGTATATGAAATTAGATAAGTCACATTGGCAGTGGTCCACACATCATTATCTTCTTCATCATTCCCATTTATTGAATGTTGACTTCATGTCAGTAAATTTGATAAACATATTATCCCATTATTTACATCATGTTATTTAATTTACACAGCAATTGTGTGATTGGATGTGACAGATCATTGCAGTCCCAATTTGTATTTGTCTTCCTGTTTCTATTCCCGTGAGTAATCAACTCTCTGACCCTGGGTTTAGCCAGTGGTACAACATGACTTGTGTTGACCAGGCAACAATAACATGACAAAAACAGAAAATTATAAAGCACTTGCACATGAAAGCTTGGCTTTCCTAGGAATCTTGAGATTGGTACTTGTTTTAGTCAGCTTTTTTGCTGCTGTGACTAAAGGATCTGACCAAAACAACTGTAAAGAGGAAAAGTTTATTTGAGGGCTCACAGTTTTAGAGGTCTTGGTCCATAGAGGGCCTGCTCCATTCCTTGGGGCTCAAGGTGAGGCTGAATATCATGGCAGAAAAGTGTGGCAGAGGGAAGCAGAATTCTACTCTCTAGATATAACTATACCCAAAGCCATGCCCCAATTCCCACCCCCTCCAACCATAGTCTACTACTTCAGTTAATCCCATTAGGGATTAACTCACTAATTGGGCTAAGGCTATAACCCAATCATTTCTTCTCCAAACTTCCTTGCATTGTCTCACGTGACAGCTTTCAGGGGACCCCTCACATCTAAACCATAACAATATTATGTAAATAAGCCCAAATTAGCCCACTAGAGACATGTGGTACATTCATTCAGTGACCATAACCAACATCCAGCACCAAATAACAGAGAGCACAAATCACCACACATGTGACCTTGGTAGAGCCACCACTCCAACTGTTTGTAGCTATATGCATTATTCGTTCAGGTAAGGCCAGACAAAATAACAGTTAAGCTGAGTCCACCCCAAATTTCCAACTCTTAGAACTATAGACTAATAATAAATCATTAAGCCACTAAACAATGGGCAGCAAAGCCTAACTGATACACTACAATATATAAAATCAATGTTCCAATTTTACAGACAAGGAAACCTAAAATTTGGGACAATGACCCAAGGTCACACAACTATCAAGGGCTGCTTATGATTCAAACTCAAGCCTATTAAACTTCAAAGCCCATGTCTCGCCAGACAATATATTAGGAGCAAAACACTAAGTGCAAAGGGCCAGAGATGTAACCCAAAAACCTTCTTACTTCTCTGAATGACATTTTGTGAAAGTCTCAGCCGCAGTTTTATCTCTTTAGCCAATTGGTCAGTGGTATATCACTAGCCAGTACCACTAGAAAAAAAAGTGAAAAATGTGTAAGTTTTATTATCCATTGTGAAATGTCACATTTCCTATTGTTTTTCCTTTTTGTCCTAAATTTATAATTTTAGGCTTGTACATTTGGCCTGATTTCTAATAAAGTAGGGTCCTGGGGGAGGGGGAAATCATGTTCCCTATGACTTTGTGACTCCATGCCCTTGCATATACCTATGTATTTGCCAATGATGTTTTCTCCACATGGAATGTTTCCATTGTATCCCAGCACCCATCCTCTTTACATAAAAAGGTTCTCGTTCTGATCTAGCCCTAACCCTGGACTTCCTGAGCAGAGTTATTGCCTCTCTTTTGTGTTTTGATGGCATTTCCCACATACTTCTATTACAGTACTTTCAACTCATAACCCTCTTCTCCGCTAAACCCATTTCACATTGAATCTTCAAGATTCAGTACAGTATCCAGCATATAGTGGTTTTAAATAAATTTTGTTGAATGAAGGAATAAAAGAATCAATCAATCAAAAATAAAACCATTCTCATTTCACTTCTTTAGCTTTATCTCAAATGATTTCTCACCTTCCATCCTCTATTTCAACCAAATTGAATTATTTCTACACATAAACTTCCCTGAATGTGCAAGAAATGAGCTAGTATTATGGTTTGATTATGGCTTATTGCCAACAAAACTCATGTTGAGGTTTAATTCTTCAATGTGGCAGGGTGGGTTGTTTAGGCCCAGCGAGAGTTGTTTGGGTCATAATGCCAGAGACCACATGAAGAGATTCATGCTATCTCTGAGGAGTGAGCTCTTGCTGTCATGGAACTGGATTGGTTACTCTGCAAACAGGATATCATAACATATGATTACTCATGGTTTGTCTCCTTATGCACATGCTAGTTGCCTTTCTGCTTTTCTGCTATGCATAGAATAGCACAAGGTCCTAGCACAAGCTTAGCAGATGCAGCTACTAGATCTTAGAATTTTAGCCTCTAGATCTGTGAGTTAAATAAATCTCTTTAATAATTTCCCAGTCTTATGTGTTTCTTTATATCAACAGAAAACAGACTAAGACATCTGGCTATTCATCCATCAAACCCATTTTCTCTTCTTCCTGGGTATGTATTTTTCTCTTCTCACTACACTACATTTTCTAGCATCCTTTGCACTTAGATGTGGACATGTGACTAATTTCTTGGTAATAGAATATAAATAGAAGTGATTTGTACTACCTCCAGGTCTAGCCCACAAAAATTTCCCAAGTATTGTCTTCCACGTTCTTTCACCATTTATCAGCTTAGTATAGGTATGCACAGTGACCTTGGATGTGTTAAAGATTGGGGAGTCAAAAGATGGAAATCACCTGGTCACTTGTCAAATAGTTAACTAAGTGGGAATATACATTTTGGACTTTATAGGCATAAAATTAAATTTTTATTTTGTTAAGCCATTGAGATTTGGGGATTATCTCTTATACCAACAATTTTACCTTAATGAATACACTAACCCTGTTCCCTGTAGTCCCTCTTTATTATATTCCCTTGTATCTTAGCATACGCACACCCAATTGTACACATTATTTGATCTATAACACTATCTTTTATGACTTCTATGATATTTCCAATTGGCATTGTCCTTCCTCTGAAACACTCTAATGCTTTATCATCACATCTCTTAAACATATGCCATGTTCTGCCTTCATTATCAATATTTAAGTTATTTTTCTAAATGTAAAAATGCTAAAATTCAGATGACTTCTTGACATGAAATTTGTCTCACTCATCTGTTTTCTCTATGGCAGTATAAAAAAAACCTAACACTGAGCAGACTCTTCAAGCACAGCTTCCCCCTGCCTTCTCCTTTTCCTTGTCATTCTCTAAACTGTTCGGTGCCAATAGATCTCTCATGAGGGCCCATGATCAAAATGACCCCGCATCCAATATTTCAGATGTGGCTTTCCCATCAATGTATTGGGCACTGGGAGATTGATGGATATTTAATGAGAGATAGATAACACATTGGTTGCATCTTTTCCCCCTAAACTCAAAAGTGCTTCTGTCATTTTTGAAAAAGTTAAATCATCAATTTTCAGCTGATGAAGAATAAATTGAGAGTTTTTTAGAATGGAACCCATTCTGAGGGTTGGCTTCATCTGTATAATTTAGGCCACAGAGCCCTAATGGGAGTTATTTGAGGTTGGAAAAACTAAATATAATAGTTCAGAAATTTCCTGCAACTACACTGAGGACTGTAACATTTAGAGACAGAATCAGAGCTTTAAGTCCTCTGAGAAGAAGGATGATTTAAATTCCTCTAGAACATTTATTTATTTATCTAATTTTTGTCTTTTTTAAATTCCTTAAATGGCGATGAGTTTGAGATAGTCTGTTCCCAAAGGAAACTGGGTTTTGGTTTTTGACATCTATACATCTAGCCCTGGCAATGGCCCTCTGATTTTAAAATATTTTTAAAAATATTATAAAATTATAAAATTATTTTTAAAAATGGGCAGAAATAATGGATTCCTTATTTTAATGCAATATAAAAATCATAGAAAATTCCTATTTTGATGTGAAACTTAAGAGAGTTTTATTTTCTCATTTTTTGATGATCTCCCTTATGAGCTTCTGTTACACTCTATTAGGGCCTTGGGCATGGATGCCATGGGATGGGAAACATAGGTACCAGATCACTGTCAACAAGACCATGAGAAGCCCTGGAATTGTGCAGTCAGACGTGATAAAAGGTAGGTGACAAGCAAAGTGAATGTTAATAAGGTTCAGTAAGTCTCGAGGCAGATTATACATGGTGGAACTATTTGATACATGGAAAAGGAATGCAGAATAGTGATTAGGAAATAGTTCCATAGTTATTGTAGAAAAGTCCCAAAACCTTCCACTAAACCACATTCAACTGAGAAAGGAAAAGAAAGGATGCAAATATTGCTGGAGGAATACATTATCTATCAAAATGAGAGCAATCTCTATAAAGATTTTTTTTTCCGGGAAAACCAAGTTCAAAATCATATCCTGTTTTTTTTTTTTTTTTTTTTTTTTTTCCTGCTTCTTGCTTTGTTTCTCTACCATCCCTGCCTTATTTAATAGCAATCAGTCTAAAGCACTTCTGTGATGAAGAATGCACTGTAGTAAAAGTGCTATCATCAGGTCTGATTGTAATTCCACCTCTGCTCTTTAATTACCAGTTCTGTGACCTTGGCTGATATCCTCATCTATCTGGACCTCAGGATTCTAAGGGGTTCGGTTGTCTGATCTCTTGAGTCCTTCCCAGTTCTCTAGTTCTCTGAATTTCTGATTCTTTGCTTCAAAATATTTTTCTACCCTAATTTATATTCTTTAGTGTCTATCACAAGTGCAGATGGATTTCTAAGATCTGCCAGCCTCCAGAATTCATCACCCAATAGAGAGAGCTGGCTCCAGAGACAGGAATGAATGAAGACCTAGTACTTGAAGTGTCCTAAATTGAGATGAGCTAGTAGGAGTTTTTTAGATGGTCTGACTGCCCCTTTGTGAGTTGGAGCCTCAGAGCATCTTAAGGCTGGCTGGGCACTGAAAATTTAAGAAGGTTAATACTTCTTTATGAGACTCTGAGCTGATAAATTATTTATAATTTTCAGTAGGCTTATCTCAAAACCAGCATGATTTAATGTTTATATTTATGAAACAGAAAAGTACATTTTAGGTCAGTGTGTCCACAGGGGAGGTCGTCTGCCAATCTTTTGAGTGCAACTGTTTTTTACCAGATATAATTTTCCTGGTTCATTTACTAGGGTTCATAATGAAACCTCAACATTGTATGCTAAAAAAAAAAAAGTGATTTGGTAATAAAACTTGAGTATCTCTAGGTAAATATTAACCAGGTTCCAGAGATTACTATATAAATCTTGATGTTAATTTTATTAATTTATGGGAATTTATATGTTCTGGATGTACAGATAGCATGACCACTACATTATTTCCTTCCAAATTATCAGTCGAGGTTGCACAAGGAGCAAAGAACCATAATAAAGGAGTAAATATAACAAGTTTGTCAACTAAAAAAATCTTGAAAAGCTTTCTTCTGGCACAATATAGGTCTACAAATGGGAATATAATAAATGGTCCCTGGTACTTACAGATTTAATACCTCTGGTCTTGATTATTGTGACTGACTGCAAGGACCTCTCCATAACTGGAGGTATGATGAGCAGGACACAGAAGAAAGGCATCTCATCCCTGATTTTTTCCCAATTTAATAGGTATACCATTTTGGGTATGCAGAATAACTTTAGAAACACAGTCCATGTGGCATACATAAGTGACTCAGGTTAACATCTAAGTTACCCTGAGTTTAATTTAAAAACACAATATTTCTATTTATATAGATCCCAAAGACTGAAGAAGGAATATATATATATATATATATATATATATATATATATATATATATATATATATATATATATATATATATGGAGGAAGGAACTGGTAGTGAAATTTCAAGGGTTTAATGTGGAGAGGAGCAGTTCCTAGGGATAAGAAAGGAGATTTTTGGAACAATGCTGGTGAATTACCTCTGGATTTTATTAGTGCACATTCTGATTTAGTAGTTCTGAAATGCGTTGAGGTTTTACATCTCTGACAAGCTTCCAGATTATATTGCTCTGATTCCTTGGGTAGCAATGAAGGTTTTATAATCTTCTCATTCCATCAGAGTGGAGATGGCTTTCCAGTGAACTGGACATGAAACTTTTTATAATATTTAATTTTTTAGCTTTCTTTCTGTTTTTTTGTTTTGTTTTGTTTTGTTTTGGTACCAGGGATTGAAATCAGGGGCACTCAACCACTGGGCCACATCCCAAGCCCTTTTTTGTATTTTACTTAGAGACAGGGTCTCACTGAGTTGCTAAGTGCCTCACCATTGCTGAGGCTGGCTTTGAACTCATGATCCTCTTGCCTCAGCCTCCCAAGTGCTGGGATTACGGGCGTGCGCCACCGTGCCCAGCTAATTTTATAGCTTTGTGTTTATAAAAATGACATGGTTTTATACCTACCATGGTGATATCATTTTATTTCTATCTAAATAAATTTTAGTAAAAAATGAGTTGCTTTCAAAATAAATATTAAGTAAATATGTAGGTATAAATTACATAGCAAAAATTGCAACATAGATATGCAACTGATATAAAGAAAGACTGACAGAGAGTAAACCTACACTTATTCTCCCATTATTTAGATCGTGTTGTCTTGTTCTCATTTTAACATAGGATCTAATATTCTAGCTTTATGAAATTGATACTTTTAATCTCCATCTTAGAGATGACTAAATTGTAGAACCCATTTGGGATTTTCTGAAAATCTCAAGACATTTGTCATATTTAACATCCATTCATGGAGGCATAGCCACCCCTTCTTCCTACACACTGCTGTATTGGGGCATTCCTTTCCCTTCACACTTATGGTTAAACAACCCCCTTTGTTTGACTCATTCATCATTCATATGTGCTAATGCTTTTGTTAAGAATACTTTCTCTATCCTGGAAATCACTACATCTTCAAAGTGATTTCCTATATCTCTGTCCTTATTCATTAAGTGTTGATTTTTTCATTAAATACTTAAGGCACATTTTTTTTTCAGTTTCTTGTGAGGTAACTCTGTGTCTTTCTTCTATTGGACACTGTGATCTTAGCTAAGTAAGTTGCTTATTTAAGACAGATTAAAAATGACAAAACTACAAGCAAACTTTTACACTTGCAGTTCTCTCAGTGGATAATAATAACCTATCCTAACAATATCTGTGATAATGACCACGTTATGCTCTCCCTTTGTAATGAGACCTTGTTTCTGAGCTAAGGCTTTATACGCAATAAGGGGAGATTGACTCCTAACAATTGAAGTCATCGATAAGTTTGATCTTATGCTCTTAGAAACCTTGGGGTGACTTAGTTTAATTGGGAAAGAGATGCTTCTGACATAAATCCAAACAAACTTACTAAGAAGCAAAGTCATTAAAACAACCCAAGTGCTTAGATACAAACAAAAGAATCTGGGGGAAAATAATTCCACAGTAAGGGGTAATAAAAATTTAGAAGAACTTATATAAACAGAGATAGCAGATACAACTTGTCCAAAAGATAGAATTAGCAAGTGAGCTTATTAAAGGGAAAAAATGGTAAACAAATCAACTGCAAAAGAAAGTAAGATTGAAATAGAGATAAACATAAAAATGGTCATTTTCTTGTATTTATTTTTACATCATTAATTTTGGTGGGGTGACACTGTTAACTACAGGTAAATAAAAGAAAGAAAATTGTTTTTATTTTCCAGTTAAGAAAATAAAATAATTACTATAAAATAAAAGAAATGGTCGTTTTCTTTTTCTCAAGTGTATTTATCTTTCTTGTTTGGTGTATGGAATCTGTACTATAGCTGACTTTCATATTATATTGCAGAGGTGTGGTGTTTCTCATCTGGGGATTTGAGCTCGACCCCAACCCGTTAATTCGGGGCTGTGAGTCTGAGATCTCCCCAACCTGGAATTGAGCTGACCCCCAACCTGTTAATTCAGGGCTGTGTGGGCCTAGTTCTTCCAAACCAAGAATCAAGCCAGGTGTCTGTCTGCTTATCCAGAAATCTGGGTTTTTCCTTGGTTATGCAAATGAGTTTGAGCCCAAGCTCCCTCCAAATGCCTGGAGGTCTGAGCTCGGCTCCTCTTTGCGGATGAGATGCCACTTTATGCGACCACCAAGAATTAAGTTTGTGTGCTTTCTGTCTGTACTCTTGATGTATTTCTATTGTATGACCACCAGGTTCTAATATACTTAATTATCTATAATAAAACCAGTTCAATGGCCCTGTGGAATCTAAAGCCAGAAACTAGCTAAGCCGGTAGGATGAGCCCAATTGAAGTTTAAAGAAGATACTAGGACAACATAACTTTATGATCAGGCACACCTAGAGTTAAAGAATTCTTAACAATAGCTTTAAGATTTTTAGAATACCTTCCCCTACCTATAGATAAGATTAATCAGTAGTTGAGATAACTGATCTTCCCTAGGTAATTCCTGAAACCCTTTATTGTAATCTTCTTTACTGAAATTCCTTTATGTTACCTCCCTAAGAAAAAATGTGAATTACTGTGCTTGTTGGAATGTATAAAAAGCCATACTGAGAAAAGTAAAATCAGAACAGTAGAAGGATTTCTAAAACCTGGCTTGTGTGTGGATTATTTTCCTGTCGTCGACGTTCCCTTCAGTACCAAGCGGGAAGAACTTAACATCTTTGCTGAAGCTGGCCTTCAGCACAGAGGGTAATAAAATGGCATATAACTCTCAAGGAACGTTCATTTACCCACTAGGTTTATCAATAAAAATGAATGGTAGGATAGCAATATTATGGTAATAGTAATAGAAAGGCTGTTAAACCAGATGACCAAAAAACTGTATTCTAATACAAAATTTGCCATTGGCAAATGTGCCTGCTGAGGATTTTGCTTTTCTTATTGATAAAACCATATTATGTCAGTGATCCTAAGAATTATTATAACTCAAAGTGACTTAACTCTTATTCCTTAACTGCATCAGAGCTGGAGCTAAATCAGATGCTATCTGAAGGTCCCTTACAAAAAAGAGCACTAATTGGTAATTACATACAAACAAAAGTATCCCTAAAGAATGTCCCCTTGCAAAAATGTTATGCACTTATTATGCCCTGGATAACATATACTGATGAAGATAAGGAAATCAGTTAATTGTTCTTATTCTGTATCAGAGAGCCCTTAAGATTATAAGGTAAGGGTGACTTTTTCTTCAGGTCATTACTTTGAATACATTATCTCTACCCATCTCTCTATGTATATATATGTATGCATGTATCTATCCATCAGTTTACAATTGAGTCTAAAACTGCATCGTGATAGATCGTATCTATTGATCCAGATTAAGTTTGGAGGAAAGATGTTAAAGAGAGAGACCAGCTGCCCTTTGACAAGATCGTTCCCAGAAGTTCAATTTTGTCAGACTTTTTGGATTAAGATCGACTCATGTTGATCAAATGATTGATTGATTCACAGTGAGAAATTGTGAATTAAACAAAAAAATAAAACTCTCAAGAAGTCTGGAATATCTAGGTTAACTGCTCAAAATATTCTCTCCTACAAAGACACCTAAATCCTATGAATTCTTTACATACTTTGCTTAGACCAGAGTCAAAGGAGCCTGATAATTTAATATCTTTCAAAATTCAAAGTCTAGACACACCATTTCCTATAAATAGGTGAAAGTTAAGTGAATATATGTATTACCTAGACAAACTGCTCTTCTCTGGCCAGGGCTAGAGACACAAAGATTTACTCTTCCTCTCCACCTTTCTTTTTTTCTAGTTTCCTTAAAAACCACTAACCTTTAGCTACCATAGCATTGCCTCTTTAAACAGGTAGAGAGCACTATTATTATTTAGGCTAACTCTTTCTAAAATTCTAACTTAGTCCCAGGACAAAGTGTTGGGCATCCAAATCTTATTTAGAAAAACCCTGTGGAAGCATTGAACCTATGCTTGGTGAGTCCTAGCTTACAGAAGATGCTTGCTGGGTATAATATACCTCATGATATGGGCTTGCCATGAGGAAGGAGAAGTGTAAGCTGCCTGGTACCGAAACCCGGGCAGAAAAACTCTCGGAGGCAGAGTAAAGCTTTTACTACTTTTACTTCTACTTTCTTAGAGAGAGCTTAGAGAGGGAAAGAAAGATTTTTAGAGAGAAAGATTAAAGAGAGCTTTTCTTCTTGTCTTCTTAGCTTAGAGTAGAGAGAAAGAAAGATAGAGCTTAGCTTAGAGAAAGATTAGAGCTTCTTTCTTCTTTCTTCTGTCTTCTGTCTTCCTCGGGAGCCTCGGCCTAACTCTGACCAGTCATTACTTCTTCTATCTGGTTTCTCTTCCGTCTTCTATCTGGTTTCTCTTCTGTAACCGCTCTGCCTACGTTCTGGCCGCTCTGATTCTTCTGACCGACCGAGTGACTGCCCGACTGACTGAATTCTCCGTTCTCCTAACTCGGACCGCTTTCACCCGGTTATATACCTTCAGGTTTGCGGGTGCCTACAGGTGCGTCACATACATATCAGGTGGAACTTATGGCTTCCAGCTAGCTACAACAGCCCTTCCTAATTAGGGCTCCTTCAGAGAAGCATCCCCCAGGATCTGTTTGTAAACTGTTCTGTTGATGTACTTTTATTCCGGTGCAGAAGCCTTGAGGATTCTCAGCCCTACCTAGAACCAAATGGTATTTCAAGCATCCTTGGGATCTTTAGCTTAGCAATGAACCTTATCTATAATATCAAAGGGTGGTTCTTTGTCAGCACTGCTGAGTTAATTTTCTCTTGCTGACTGAACAGGCAGAAATGAGTCTGTATGATCTGGAATTCCACATTTGAGAATGCAACTTCAAGAACAAGTTCAGATTGTGCTGTTACCTCATAGTTACCCCAACAGCTGGAGAAAAAAACATCAGAGCAGCCTCATTTCATTTCCAAAAGTGTTGGTTGTAGCAATCTCTTTGGAATCTATCCATGAATCTATTCACTCTTCAACTGTAGGACATTCCTTCCCCCTCTGCAGATCATCTTTTATCATCTTCCCCTTGGTCTTGCTCACCTAATCACAGCCATCCTGTTAATATTTCCTGGAGATAACAAGGGTTCTCTCACCACAGGACTTTTGCTCTTGGACACCCCTTCAGCTGTCACATGAATTGCTATTTCACTTCATTTATGCTCACATAACCATCAGGGAAACCTTCACTAACCACCCCACATGAAATCCCATCCCCACTGCCTCCTTACTCTCTATCCCTTGTGCTTTATTCTTCCACAGAGCATTTTTTAATCAATCAATGGAGGGTAAATTTTTTCTTTGTCTGGCTTTTGCAACTACAATTTCATAAGAGCAGGAATTTTATTTAGTATATTTCCTATTTATCACAAGCATTTAGAACTGTTCCAGGTTTATAATAAACATTCAACAAGTATTTGTTTAAAGAAACAGTGAGAACACTTCAAATTGAGTTTCCAGTCTGTTGTATTGATGGAAGTTAGCAGTTCCTGATCCTGGTTATCCATCAGTATCACTTGGAGGAACTTAACAATATATCAGATTCCACATCTCTGTCCTAGATCTTCTGAAGCAAAATGACTGAGGAAAGAATGCCCAAGACACGTAATTTTAGTAAGCCTGTTTGGCTTATGATGTGCAGTCAGAACCAGTGGTATAGGCCATGAAGAATCAGTGATCTAGGCCACAATTTCAGAAATACAGGAGACAACATAGGGTAGTAGTTTAATATCTACAGAGATTGGAATTAGACTAGATTTTACATCCAACTTAATAATTTACTTGCATTTACTTATAGTTCACCAAATCTTCACAAGCTTCAGCTTCTTCGTACTTAGAATAGGCAGACCACAGTATCATGCAACGTCAGACACTTCAGGTTCTTCAGGCATGTAAAAGTCAGAAAAACAGCTGATCTTTCTACTAGAGACATAGGAGTACAGTAGGATCAGGGCACAAATGCAGAACATTTTAGCACCAGCACTGCACTACAGCTTTGCCACATCAACCCAATGGTGGGGCATAGACTATTTCTGAACCCTTTTGTTTAACAGCCTGCAGACCATGATGTAGTATCCAATGGATTTATAGTAATAATAGGCAGGGCTGAAAGCCTATGGATGAATGGAGCTATATCTGAATTGGGGTCTGACATCCACAGTCTAACTATATAGATGACCCTTCTTTATCAAATACTCAGACCATGGAATAAAATCATCTGACATACTTGCCCATGGCTGTGTTATCTGAACTGGAACATAACGTAGGAAATGAACATTGCTTCAAGCTTAATTCCCAATTTCTGACACTATTATCTTTCTCTTTAGTTGGAGCCTTAGGAAGGATTTCACTTTTTATTCCTTCTTGATAGAAAGTCTCTATGAAATCTGCTCGACAGATTATTGGAGGTATGAGCAACCCTGTTTAGCCAGTAATGGTAATAGTATTAACTGTAACTAATGCATTTGGTATTAGTGACTATAATACCGGTTTAATTCCATAGCAATCCTGACATTCTTTTCAATTAAAACTCCATTGGATTTCCGTGCATTGAGTCTTAGTACAGTCTCACAGGTATACACATTACATGACATTATTTATTTACATGAATGTGCTTAGTAAAAAAGGGTCTGACCTGCTTCCTGATTTTTTTCTCATTGTTAATCATGTGTGTCACACATAACAATTCACATTTGTGCAGTGAAATCTGAGTTGTTTCTGGTTTACTGACTTTCCTAAAAAACTGTAGTAGAAATGTCTTTTGAGGAAGGGTGAGTATGTCCTGTCAATCACAAAGTAGACTCCAGTGGTGCATCAACTGTATCATGGTCATTTGCTAGTAACTGTATTTACTGTGTCTTACATGGTTTGTCTTTTCCTCCATTACAGTGCAGCTCAATTGCACAGGAAGTACATAAAGATGCAATCCGAATTTTTTAAAAAGTGCTTCTAGATGAGAAATTACTAGACATCACAAGAACACATTTCCAGTGACCCAATTTGAGATCAGCAATTAATTAACTATACATAGAAATGTCACTTCAAGAAAATCCCTTGTCAATATTCTGAAATTTCTTTTATAGATTTGTGATTAACTTCTAATTATAGTCTAATTACCCTCTTCATTATCATAGAGGATCTTGTGTGTCGGCACAGAATCTATAAATGATGCCAATGAGACAAGTGTGGATGTAATATGCTCCCGAATTGCCTAATGTGTTTCCTTCTCTGTGTGAGCAAAGAAAAAAAGGAGGAAGACAGTCCCCATGTTACCTCGGCAGCAAAGCTGGCAGCTCGAGGATCCTAGTGTTAAAATGCTGTGACGGGCTGTTCAGCAACCAAGAAAATGACTCCAGTGAAATTTCTGATTTTACTTCAAAGAGAAGTTTTAGGTGATTGGGAAGAAGGAGAAAACATGCTTTTGTTTTCAGATGGTAGCTTTGAGATGAATCACTGAAATGGCTGGCTTAGAGCAGAAGGGTATGTGTGGGAGGGGTGGGTGTCTGTGAGAGCCAAAGATACAGAGATAGAGAAACAGGGCCAAAGGGATAGTGCCCATGTTGTTTGAGAGTTTCTCAACCATTGAAAAGAAATATTTGTTTTCTCAGAAAATGAAATGGCAACTTCAATAGGGCAGAAGACAATGTTATCGCAACTAAGAGATCATATTTGGTGGCTGTTTTCTTGTTACTTGCATGCTACCTTGATAGATCTAATCATACTATTCCATAAATAAGCTTCCTTTGCTATAGTAAATAATACCATCATCCCCTGCTGCTCACTGGGCACAAGTTCTATTATTCTATAAACCTGAAAGTCGCTTCTTGTTTAAGTCAACCAGAAAGACAAAGTACCCCACCCCTGGTTGTGTTTGACCCAAGAAAACAAAAAGATTTCATCTTTTTTGGGTCTCACAGTACTGAATCAGAAACTTCCACTAAATGTTGGACCCAATCACTGAGATGGTGGGATACAGATTCAGGTATCATCAACCAGTATGTAATAAGTTTCCTAGAGAGGAGAGTTCCCCAGAGTTTGATTTGTTTACTGTTGTAGTGCAACACTTAGTACAGTGTCTTGTTCCCATTAGATGTTCAATATTTTTAGATTAAATGTACATGTCCTGTTTTTGTTATCTGATGACTTTTCTGAGTTCCATTTAGCAAGGGGACACTATATGACAACAAGAATTCTTATCTCCTCTCTCTGCTCTCTCTTTCCCTCCTTCCCTGTCTTACACACACACACACACACACACACACACACACACACACACACACACCTCCCAGACTGCGAGATTTAAGGCTTTCTTTGTCTAGGACCCACAATCATTTTTGATGATTATTTTTTGACAGAAAAAATATATGAAGACGTCTATAAGAGAATGATTATTATAATGACTTATTAAGAAAAGTCACAGAAGGGAATAGTAAAAGAAGCACATCTGAGAAAGAAACTTGTAATCTCTTCCTCTGGACTTATTCACTCTGTTTAAAATATTACAAGGTGACATTTCCTTGAAAATTTAGAAACTGAAACCTTGATGATAGGAACAGATAAATGACTAACCCTTGGGCCATCCAAGATTTTTGTGACCTAGAGTTAAGTATTATTACACCCCACCAATGATTTTACCCCTCTTGTATTTTTTCCAGTAATTATGAAGTCATTGGCTAAACATTTTCAATCTTGCAGGGAAGCACAGCTTTCAACTCTGACAATGGCCTGAAGTCCCCTTAATCCCAATCCAAAATCTGCCTTTTTTCCTCCATGTTGTTTATTTATTTGATTTCTATAAGAACCAACTAGCAGAAATTTTGCCATTATAACATAAAAAGTGGAAGCATTAGGGGGCATAAAATGACACACCAGTGAAACTGTTGATGATGGCAGTTGGTGATTCTCCAGGTATATCATTCAAGAGGTAGAACTCCCACAAGCTATTTCAGGCCTGAATAAATGATCCTTACTTGCCTCTTATAAATGCTTATGAATAATGTAATCCTTACAGAAGTTTAAAAGAACAGTGTGGGACAAGACAAGGACTGTTCCAGTAGAACCATATACAAATCAGTGAAGTTGATACAATTTAGATGGAAGTTTGGTAGATCTGAACTCCTCTACATTCCTAGGAGACATCGACGACTAGGAGAATTCTAACTTCTGACTTCCTGTTTATGACACCTATAAGCTTCCATCTTGTCCATTGTGCTGATATCAGGGTCCTCCAGGATGCCTAATCACATTTAAATGTCTTCTTGGTGACCCTGGATTCAGCTAAAGGGTTTGGTCCTCTAATTCAGATGTTTAATGACACCAAGTTCTGAGACTCTTCTGGGTACTCTCCACAGAGAGAATCAGATGGGCCAGGCGCTGTGGTCAGAAGGCCCTCCTTGCTGAAGAGAGTTTGGATGTGCATGGCATGGCTGACATTTGGTGTTGTATCTCTCCTCCATGCTGCTTATATTGCTATCAGAATGCTTGTGATTGTTACATTCTTTCTTTAGATTATCAGTTTAATATCTTTGCCTTATCTATCTCTAGAGGAAGTTTGTTTCTGTTGTTGCTTCTCTTCTAATACATGCATGTACACACACACACACACACACACACACACACACACCCCATTCATTCATTCAAGATACATGCCCTGTTAGTCAGTTTTCTGTTACTATAACAAATACCTGAGATAAGCAACCTATAAACAGGAAAAGGTTATTTTGACCCACAGTTTTGGAGGTTCCAGTTTATGACGGGTTGGCCCTGTTGTTTTGGGGCTTGAGGCAAAGCAGCACATCATGATGGGAATATACGGCAGGGAAAAACTGTTCACCTCATGGCCAGGTCAAACTCTAGTACGTTATCTCGTGGGGGACACTCAAGATTCCAACCATAGTGTATGCCATTCAGATCCTATTTATAACCCTTTCTCCTACCATTATTCACCAACTTCCTAGTCAGTACTTGAAACCTAGAGAAGAATTCTGTCCTGGCTCACAGTTTTTCTCTCAAACTCAACTTTTTCACATTTTCCGATGACTTTGATGTATTCATGAACAAATCATCCAATATCCTGGCTTCTTTGAACTCTTCAGCTCTAACAGCTTTTCCTTTCATTGCAGTTGAAACATTTATTTCCTTCCTGTGCCTTGATTTCTCTCCAAACTGCCCCACTTCTAAAATCTCAATTTCGAAGATCCTTCTCTCTGACCATTATACTTTATGCATGTATCACCCAGTTCAAGAAGGGCTGAGTCCCCCAGTCCAACAAAGACACTCAACACACTGACAAACTCACTTGGTCACTACTATTTGCTCCCTCTTGGTCAGCCCAGATTCCATGGTCCTGCATTTTTGTCACCATTTTGCAAAAATATTCTACAACCTTTTCCTTTGCTGTCTGCATTTTAGTATCTTGGAAAAGCTGAAACTTTGAATAATTTCTGCTATTCTCCTTTTCTCTTCCTACATCCCACTAAAGCTCCCAACCTCTAGTAAACAATCCCTCATGTCCTACACAAAACCAGTTTCACTTTAAATACATTCTCTCACATCTAAAATTTGCCTTCAACACTCCCTGAAAATCCTATGATTCTTTGATAGTCTCATTGCATTTTCCCTAAAACAAAAATTTACTGTCTTCTTTCTTCAAAACTCCCACTAACTCCACCTTACCTTCACCCTCAGTTGGTAACTATTTTTTAGAAATCATTGAAGAATAGTAGCTATCAGATGGGAGCAACATCATCTTCCTATCAGCAACACTTGCTCTCCTCCTTCGCCTCCTACTGTTCCTAAAAGTGAATTTCAAGTTCATACCTTCTGTCTTCTCAAGAACATTGTTCTTCCAATTTCCCATTGATTTCTTTCCATCTGCTTACTTATTCTTCTCAGCACACAAACATGTTTTAGCACCTCCTGTCTTACACAAACACACACACACACACACACACACACACACTCCTATTAACCACATAGTCCCTGCCAGCTTCTGCCTCATTTATCTGCCCTCCCACCATAATAAAATTTTTTCAGAATTATCTACATTCAAATGCTTTGTACTTCCTCAGAATATATTCACGCTTTATCCCATTTCAATCTGCTGTGTGACCAAGTTGTACCTCCAACTTATCAAAGTTATCAGTGACTCCTACGTTGGCTAACCCAAGAGACACTCTCTGTCCCAGTCAGACATATCCTCTTCATCATTTGACATAGTTGCCATCATCCTCCCATGCTGGCACTCCACTCTCTAGACAGCAGCCTACCCCATACACATGGTGTCTTCTTCCCTCAGCAACTGCTCTTTATTTTGTTCCCATGTCTCTTGTTCTACTTATTCTGATATCTCAATGCAGCAGAGCCTCAGGACTCCATCTTGAGCTGTCTTATTGCTCTATAATATTTTCTAGCTGTACCACAAATCATTTAGCCACAAGTATAATAAGTACACTATTGACTTTCACATTTATATCTTTGATCCAGGTTTGTCCCTTGAATTCTAAGCTTAAAAACACCTCTAACTTCTAATTTCACAGTCCCACTTGGATAATTCCCAGATATCTTCAACACACAAAATGTAATTCCCAATTCATGAGTCAAAATGATTTCCTCCTTACTTCTACCTTCTCTGTCTCAGTTGGAATTGCATTCAACAATACTAATAATCAAGCCAGGAGCCTCCCCATCACTGTCCCATGTATCCAATCTATTTACAAATTTTCTCTATTATATTTACAAACATAATTTATTTCCATCACCCTGGTCCAGGACTTCATCAGTTCTCACCTGAAACTCTCCAACAGCCTACCGACTAGTCTTTCCATTTGCAGTCTTACTCTTCTCCATTCTCCTAATAACCCCAAGCATGTCCTATATAAACATGCACAGCATTTGTCACCTCCTGTCAAAAATTTCTACTTCCTAATTGTGAAATCAGATAAAATTTCCTACTATTGCCTCTACGACCATCCATGGCTAGACAGTTCCAAATACACCTTACAATATGCTGTGCCTTACTGTGTTCTAATTACATCATCTTCTTTCAATTCCTAGAAATTCTAAGCTTTTATTTGCCTCAGAGCCTTTGTATATACTCTGCCCTTTGCCTGGAATTCTTTCTATAATATTCTCATTCTTCACAAGGCTCCTCCTATTCATCAGTTAAGGCCATCTCAGCTTCCATATCTGAACCTTTCCCTTAACTATTCTACCTAAAGCATCTCTCTTCCCTCACCCCATTCCCCACATCCCTCTAGCTATCTCAGGCCTTGGTTGACTTCTTTAGTATTAGCAAATTGCAGTTCTTTAAACACAAGGTTTTAAGTGTATTCCCTTGTGTTGAATCTGTTTCTTTATTGAAATTAAAGTGCCTTATGGAAGAACTTTGACTTCTTCACTTACCACTGTACTCTTCATGAAAGCATTGGCATGTGTGAGGTTCTCAAAATGTACTTCTTAAATTAATAAATGAATAAGTGAATGTATATCTTTAAACAAAGATGGAGCCATCCTTGCATTTTCACAACAATAATCAGTTTTTGAGGAAGCATTTTACAAGAAAAAACATGGGAAAAATCTATAAAAGGGATTTAAGGTCTCCATCAGGTGAGTCTTCCAGATTCTCCCAAATGCTCTGTGTTTGTGTCTTGGGGAGAAAGTGAAAAGGTATGGGAAGTACGTTTGAAAAAGGATGGAGAACACTGCAGCCCTCTGAAGGAAGGCATAAATTTTCTACTTTAGAACCACCTTGCCCACAGGTATGAAGGATATGCCTTAGTCAAAAGAATCCTTATTTTGGCCAGTGGTTCCAGTTCTTCTCTCCCATCCCTTACTCTCTCTTTCTGTGTATCTCTCAAAGTAACAACCACAGAAAGGGCAATCAGATAGAGAAAACATACATGCTAAATCTATCTGACCAGGAGAGAAGCAGCAGCAAGAAGAAAGACAAACAGCAGGAGAAACAGAATAGGAATTCAAGAAGAAACCAATACCAGGTTGCCAACATTAGATTTCTCTGTTGTTTAATTTTGAATTTGCAATTAAAACTACACTGAGATTTCATCTCATACCATTCAGAAAGGCAATTAGCAAGAATATAAGTAACAATAAATGTTGATAAGAATATGGGGAGAATGGTACATTTATATATTGCTGGTGGGACTGCAAATTGGAGCAACTACTCTGGAAAGCAGTATGGAGATTCCTCAGAGAACTTGGAATGGAACCACCATTTGACCCAGTTATCCCACTCCTTGGTACATACCCAAAGGACTTAAAATCAGTGTTCTATAGTGATGCTGCCACATCAATGTTTATAGCAGCTCAATTCACAATAGATAAACTATGGAACCAACATAGGTGCCCTTCAAAAGATGAATGGATAAAGAAAATGTGGTATATATACACAATGGAATATTACTCAGCCATAAAGAGAAACGAAATTATGGCATTTGCTGGTATATGGATGGAACTGGAGACTGTCATGCTAAGTGAAATAAACCAATTCCAAAAAACCAAAGGCCAAATGTTCTGATATGCAGATGCTAACTGCATATCAGAGACGTGGGGTAGGGAAGAATGGAGGTACTTTGGATTAGACAAAGTGGAATAAAGAGAAGGGAGGAGTAATGGGAATAGGAAAGACAGTAGATTTAATTGGATATTACTTTCTTATGTTCATATATAAATACACAACCAATGTAATTCCATATCATGTACAACCAGAAGGATGGGAAGTTGTACTCCATGTATACATAATATGTCAAAATATATTCTACTGTCATATATAACTAAAAAGAAAAAAAATTTTTTGAATTTGCAGAAGACAATAAGATATAGGGGAAAGAGCATATTCTGGTGTATTAGTTTCCTTTGGCTGCTATAACAAATTGCCACAAACTTAGTGGCTTCAAACAACCCAAAATTATTATCTTAGAGTTCTGAATATCAGAAGTCCAAAATGGGTCTCACTAGGCTAAACACAAAATATTGGCAGAGCTGAATGTTTTCTGGACGCTCAAAGGAAGAACATGTCCCAACTTCTAGAGGATGCCCAATTTCCTTCACTCTTGGCTACATCATTTTGACCTTGCCTTCTTTCATCACCTCTTTCTCTCACTCTAACCCTACTTTCTCCTCCTTAAAAGAACCCTTGTCATTCCCTCAGGTCCATTTAAATAAACCATGATAATCTCCCTGTCTGAAGAGCCTTAATTTGAAAGCCTTAATTTGCAGCTGCAAAGTCCCCTTTGCCATGGAAGTTAACATATTCACAGTTTCTGGAGATTAGGACCTGGGCATCTTTGAGTAATTATTCATCATATCATAGCTGGATTCCAATTTTAGTTTTATCACTAAGGTACTCTTTGTGCCAGGCACTATGCCAAGCACTTTACATATTATTTCATTTAATCTTCACAAAATCCTTACAATATAAGTGCTCTCATCTGCACTTTATATGAGAGAAAATGGCAGCTCAGTGATATAAAGCCACTTGGTTTTATGGCCCCACACTAGTAACTAGTAGAGCAGAAATGTAAACCCTCAGCCTACCTAACACCAGTTTCACACACCTGACATCTGTGTGAGTGAAGCTTCTGTTATTAACAGGTCCAGGCACACAGGAAAGTATAAATGGCTGGTCATTATTTCTTTGTGTATGTAAGAACTACCTAACTTCAAATAGTCATACAACTCCTTTGAGTTTTAGATGCCTCACATGATTATATATTCACACCTTCATTTGGCAAATATTTACAAGTGTCCAATACTCAGCACAGAAATGTTCAAGACATTGAACACTGTACCAAAAGTCACTGTACAGTTTAAAGGAAATGAGGCCCAACACACATAGATGAATCCACTAAATTCTAGTTACCATCTTTTTTCCTATAGATAATGAACCCCTAAGGCTTTGTCCTGATTGCTTTGATTTGCTAACAGTGTTTCACTGTGATTTAGCACATAGTTATCACTGCATACAATATTTGTCAATCTATGTGGATTATACATGACCTATGGCAAGGAATTGACTTTTAACCCTCCAGTGGGTTGTTGGTATTTAAGATATAATCTAAAAAAGCCAAAGAATCTTGATTTTTTTTAAAGCAACAATTGGATTCTAAAACCAGAGAGGTTCTTTCTACAGTTTCTTAACCCTGTTTTCTAACATGTGGTAAGAGGATATGAATATATGAATGTGGGTGGGGGTGAGAGGGTAGGGAAAAGAGGTACTGGCAAAGAAGTGCCAGGGTAGGGCAATGGTCTATAAACTTGGCTAAGGGTATCTCTGATAATCATCTACAGATGAACTCATCTATGCAAAAGAGAAAAAGATTCTATATGAGTAGACTCGCATGTTGCTGCAAACATTCTCTGTGGTTTGGGTCAGGAGTTTTTCATCAATTTCCTATCATTTACTTTTTTTTCCAACTTATTTTCATTGGTTCTTCTTAGTTACACCTTACAGTAGAATTCATTTTAATAAAATTATACAAACATGGGATATATCTTATTCTAGTTAAGACCCCATTCTTGTGAGTCCTTAGCATTTATTTTTGACTTTTTAAAAATTTTCTATACCTTTGTATCACCATTTCTTATCTTTTTCATCATTTCTTGCCTTGTTATATCAGTTTATCTATTCTAAGCAAACTTCACTAGAAAAATAAAACATAATGAAGACACATGTTCATTATTTTTCTTTTTCACTGAAAGAAGTGTCTAAGAAACAATGTTTCTCAGCCCAAATCTCTGAAATAAATCTCCGCCTACAGTGCTAGTGAATTTACAATCCAACCTCAGCCTCTACTGGAGCACCATTCAATAGATTGACACCACTGTTGGGAGCTCATTGGGCCCTGCAAATGTAATAAAAAAAAATCTTCATCATTTAAAACCTTCTGGGGAAGGGGTTACGGAACAAGCAAAGAAAGTAGATTCCCTCATTCAGCCATAGCATTGAAGGTAAGATCACAGCAGATCAGACAATGGGTTATAGTGAAAAGTAGAAGCTGAATTTTTTTAGAACTGAAGAGAATCTCCTTTAAGAATTACATTGAATGTCAATGTTTTCAGTTTTAACATTGTAGTCATTAGTGTTAAATACCTAAGGCTAAGTAAACTTTATGTGTCTAAGTCACCAACCTTCATACAATTAAATACCTGAATGAAACTGAAGAGAAACTAAAATGTCTCTAAACAAAATGCCTAAAACTTGTCATTCATATTTCTACTGTTTTATGACTGAATTTCACATAACTCTGGGTTTATTGAATTCATACAAAGACATGAAGACTGAACCATATAGGCATCATTAAAGCTGATCTCTGGTCTCTTTTACTACCAGTAACTAGAAGTGTGTTCTTAAAAAGGACACATACAGTGGCTTGTCTTCTTTCTCTGTCATATGAGTGTGTTAAACTAGATAAATATTAAGACTTTCTCAGACTTACATAAAAAATGAATGGCCAATTTGCTTAGCAAAGGGTTTATTAATATATATTTTCAGAGCCTTTATTTTGTAATAGTAATGACAGTCACTTATTAAGTGCCTACCATGCATCAGATTCTAACACACCCCATCTGTTAGACAAAACCAGGCATGGTCTTTGTCTTCATAGAGTTTATAGTCTAAGGAGAAAGGCAGATATTTATTACATAATTATACAAATAAAACAAAATTATAATCAGGCTGGTTTGGAGAGGTTCACGGTGGTATAAACATACACAAGAAGAGGTTTAGATTTGGGTACTAATGATCAGGGAGAACATCAGCCTCCATAATGGCATCTAGAGTTGAAGAATAAGTTTAAATCGTGGAGAGAAAGTGGACAGAGATTTCTATGCAATAAAAATAATATGTTCAAAGGCCCTGTGGTTACCACAACATACGAGGGACTAGGAAAATATCCCTAAAAGTGACAAGTCCATAATGTTTCTCTGGATATTTACATAGAAACTTTTTCTCTTTTTCAGAAAAGCCCTGTAGAAATCATATTTTGAATAACATTTCTTTTGAATAATTCAGTATGGGTTGGCACTGTCCTAGACTCTACCTAAAAGGATTCATTTATGAAATGCAGAGTGAGTCCAATTGCATGTGCTCATGAAATGAGCAAGTAGACCATTTTCAACATGTCCATAGGCTCTCTTAGTTTTATAATATGGAAAAGAGGGGAAAATGATGGATATACATGTGGGTATGGGAAAATTTCTTAGGAGATTGTGGATAACTAACACCAGTGAAGAATTTTACATGCTACATATTTGTGTAAAGGGTGCTTTATCTGAGACACACTCTAGTAATTTCTAAAATTGTAAATGAAAGCTTACAATGGTGAGGGGAAATGCAACAGTAAGAAAGAAAGGCTTATTTTAAAGCTGACAGCACTTTTTCACTCTCTTTAGAGGTGGAGGAGAAACCACTTTTAAAGAAAATTTTAAGGACAAAATTCATCATTTTGAAGGGAAAATGAGATTGTCTTTGATAAGCCAAAATTCTCCTCTGGAATGGAAACATTTGCAATAATGAGGAGCTAATTGGTCTGTGCAGCATAAAATAATATCATTGTTATTAATATTGAAGTGATATTATCCTTATAAGGAGGATAGTCTGAGATCAAGAATACTTTCAGTTTCTTTTTCTTTTTTTTTTAATGCACATGTGTTTATTCAGTAGGCACTGATGAAAGATAGCAGGATCAGAATTAGGGACAAGTCACATTTATTTACAAATAAAAAAGAAAATGCCTTTACATTTCAAGAGGAATTTAGATATGGATTCACATGAGATTGTTATTGAGGAAATAGTTTGTACTCTTGCTCTTACTTCACCATGCTAAGAAAGGGGAAATTATTATTTAAATTAGTTGTAGTAGTAGATGGACAGAATGTCTTTATTTTATTTGTTTCATTTTTTTTTTTCAAACAAACAAACAGAAACAGCCACAGTGGCTTAAAGTCAGGGGTTCATTTTTCTCCAGTCATAAGACAAAAGGGTAGACAACTATTGGCTTTGGTCTAGTGATCTGGCAATGTTTCTTTAACTTTCTTTTCCTTTCCTTCAAGGTCAGAAGATGATTGCCAATTATCTAATTATCACACCTACATTTAAGGTAGAAAAGCAAAAGTTTTCCCAGAGACTCTCCCATGTCCCCAGGATGTCTCCCTTTATATGCTATTATCCAGAATTAGGTCATAAGACTACCCCTAGCTGTAAGAGAAGCTAAAAGGAGACAGGAGAGTTGAGACTGAGTTATACCAATCTTCTTCTTCTTTTTTTTTTAAGTACTGGGGATTGAACCCAGGGGGCACTTACCCACTGAGCCACATCCCCAACCCCTTTTTTATATTTCACTTAGAGACAGGGTCTTGCTGAGTTGCTGAGGGCATTGCTAAGTTGCTGAGGCTGTCTTTGAACTTGCAATCCTCTGCTTCAGCCTCTCAAGTCACTAGTATCACAATTCACCACTCCCATCTGAATTATATCAATCTTAATTCATTACCAGAAGCTATACACACTGTTGCTCAACTAAATGGGTTTCCATTAGCAAAGAAGAGGGGAGGTGGGTATTAAGTAGGCAAATAATGATGCTTGTTCCAGGTAGGAATTTTCAAGAGTCTAGTGTTGCTATTAGTATTGTTTCCTGTGCTTTATTTCTTTGTTTGGTCCTAGAAAGTTGATGCTCAGACTCCATCCAGGTGAAGCAGAAAGCATTAAATCACCCCTGTTGGATGGGTGATTTCTGAAACAAGGCATTACTGCACAAATTCCCAAACACTTCCTTTCCAGTGTACCAACAGAAAACCTACTTCATGAGTGCTTTGTAGGAAGCCTATTAAAATGTACATTCTGAGTCCTCCCACACTCAGAGATTCTAATTCACTAGGTCTGTGTTTAACAGAGACATCTCTTATTATGACAATGTCTAGATGATGCTTCTGCAGAGATCATTTGGTAAGCCTTGCAGATGAGGATTGAGTCTGACAATGAGAACATAATGAGTGTTCAGCCCTTCTCCTCCATGCCACCCATCCTGATATTTAAATATTTTTCTATTATTCGTAGGCGTTCAAGACAATCTTGTCAGAGTCTATCTTTGCTGTGCTGAGGAAATAGAGAGATAGTCATGGGCCAAACTTAGGAGAGAGACAGTATAGGGATGAAGATTTAGAGCAAGGATCAACTGCAGAGAATCAGTCTTCAATCTGGTGACAAGAGCTGGTTAAGGTGACAGGGAGAGCCACAATACATTTGAGAAATATTTACACAGTCCTTAGGGACTCTCAGAAAAATCTGAGAAATGGAATCAGAAGGACTGGATTTCTTAGACTAGGAAGAATGGAGGCTTTGACTATTGCTAATTGGGCAATAAAGGAAAATGTGGCACCCTGAGGACTAGAGAAAACTGGACTCCTGAATTATAGTAATGGTTACTAACTGGGAAGAAATTTTTTAAAAAATGAAGCAAGTATTGGATGACAGCCCAACTGTGAAATACATCTTCAGAGCTACCGTGGACGGCAGGTATCATGGCACCCATTGATATTGGTGAAGAAACTGAGGTGCAGATCAAATAGGTAAAACCACAATGTTGGTAAACAGTAGAGACTGCTTTCAAGACAAGACCTTTTATTATAGATCTTGTCTTTTTCTCGTGACAACATTTGCCTCTCTGCCTCTATATCATCTTCTGTCAAATTAAAAGATGACATGGTAAAGTTTTGAGATTTAAGAATGAACTCTTCATCTCTGTTGCTGTCACCTATTGAGATTTGTTCAATTTGTGCCTGATAATGGTGAAAGTACCTTCCCAACCCCCTTCTCACTGTAGCCAACTCTGTGATGGATGCTCTTTATAGGGATCCTGAGAGATTCATCTGTTTATGGAAAAAAATGAGGGAGGTGGAAAGTAATGCACAAGGAAGTGGCTCTGGGACTTCACGACACAACAAGACCTGTACAGATTATTAAACAGTTTCAAGTGACTTAACCATGACCTGGAGCCTCCAGAGAACAACAGGATCATTGTCACATTGTCCCAGTGGAGGAAGCTGAATGACTCGAGTACTCTCCAACTCTGAAAAAATGAGAGGGGGAAAAAATACCAAGTGGTGTTTATTTGCCTGGACCACTGGGCCAGCCCAGTCATTGTGAATTCTCTAAGGCATCATTGCTGTAGAACGTTTGCACAAATATATTTGCTTTGTTGTACAGCCAAGAATTGCAGAACAACTGGCTGAGACAATACTATGGAGGAACAGGCTAGCCATTAAAACTAAGGCACTGTTAATTTCCCTTTTTATGCTGTTGCACATATTACTGTCTCATTAATCTGTTTACATTATTTAAATAAATTTGTACAAGTTTAGCATATATAAATAGCACACATAATAGACTAGGTTATGCTGCTGTAACAGATAATGCTAAATGTCAATGACACATAACAACCAAATATTTCTCGTTTTCCTTCTATGTATCCATTGCAGGTTGGCAGTAGCTTTTCCTCCATGTCATCCTCACTCAGGGATCAAAGATGCTGATTTTTATCATCTGGAATTCATAGGTCAGTGAAGCAAATGGAAAGAGAGGCAGATAATTATACTTGTTAAATTTCATTTTACTGAACATTTCATTGGCCAAAGAAAATCAAATGGCCCTGACTAACTTCAAGGGGGTGGGAAGTATAATCCTTTTTTTTTGTTTGTAGAAGAAGGAAAAGGTATGCCAGTGAAAAATAGTAACGTCTACTATCAAAATTAATGTGCTGCTGTACAAAAGGCTATCCATTAACTTGATCCAATGTCCCACAGAATGGAAATGACCTCAGAATTTGTCTGTTTACAGATTAAGCTTTTCCATGGTGCCAGTTCAAATGGCAAATTTTGAAGCAAACTTTGCCACAAATCGTTGTGTAAGCCATTGACTCCAGAAATATTCTTGGTAGAATTCAATGCACTGGTTTTCCTCCACCACCACTTCTCTCAGAACAAATGGATACACAATAACCTTGTCAAATGTAAAATCACTGGTTATTTCTATAAGCACTCATGTGTATAAGGACTACCTCTAATTTTTTTTAATCCCAAGCTCATCTCTAAACCCCTTGCCATCCTGATTCATTCTCTGTATATAGGCATCTATGACTCGATGAGGATCAGAGCTGAGTGAGAGTGTTTGTTTCACACCACTTGGCAATTCTTCAAGAGTTAAGTTTTATTGCTTGTTTCCAATTCAGAATTTCCAAGCCAGAGTAGATTTGTCAAAATGGGTTTCTTTTTTGTTTTTTTTTTAATTTTTTATTAATCTAATTTGTTATACATGTTTGCAGAGTACATTTCATTTCATATTACATATAAAGAGCATAATTTTTCAAGTTGCTGGTTTAACATATAGTATTTCTAAAACAATTGTGTCTTCATACATGTATTTAGGGTAATCATGGATAACTCAGTCTGCCATTATTCCTATCCCTTGTCCCCTCCCCTCCCTCCCCCCTCTTTGTTTATTTTTTGAAAATATTATTTGATATAATATATGTTGTTTATATTAGCATGCAATGAGCTTATAGTTGTTGCTTAAAGATGATTTAATTTATAAATACTCTAAAGTCATCCAAATTTAATTTCTATTATGTTAAATATTCAAAGATATATCTAAATGTATAAAAACTCTTCGGAGTCTTTAATAATTTCTGAAATGTAAAAAAAAGTATAGAAACAAAAAGTTTGGGAATTACAGCTTTAGATGTTAACATGTGGGTCATTTGTTACTCTATCTGTACATGCTATTTAATTTCATAAATAATAATAATAAATACCATTTACTGAGAGTTTGCAAAAAAAAAAAATGGGTTTCATTGGAAAGGGCTGATTGACTGTTTCTCCACAGAGGCTATGAGCCCTCTCCTTGCCTTAAGTATGGGAGTGTGGATGGGTAGAGTTACAGTGATTTAGGGTTGAGCTGTGGAGTGAAGGTTTATCCCCCAATGACACACCTTATATCTTATCCTCAGAGGTTAAGGAGCATAAAAAGTATCTATGAAACTTACTGGTCGGTGCCAAATGGGTCTTAACCCTAAGAGGTTCATGGGTTGGTGCCAAGAAGTTCATACCCCTGTCATGGAATGCACAGTTGTGTATCCATCTAGTCTCAGAAGAGACTCTTGGCTTTCATCAAATTCTTAATGGGATCATGACCTATAAAATATAAAGTATCTTGGCATGAAGGTAAAGAAGAAAGAAGATCTATGCTCTTAAAGACCTGTGATTTCACATCACTAAAGGACAAATGCATGTTTCCTTATAGAATAGATGTGTTTCTAAAAGTCACGTATTAATCAAACTATTTAAACTGTGATGACACTAACATAAACTAAATAATCCTTCAGTAAGGTAATCACAGTCTATTTTTTAAACTTTATGTACATTCATATTTGTATGATATATAAGATTCTTTAGATAAATTGTACTTCCTGGATAGCACCAAATTACACATTACAATTCATAGGAAATACACACACACACACACACACACACACACCTCAGTGTCCCCAAACTTCCAGGTCACAGAGCTGCAGGTGTGCCTCAGTGGGAGAGCCCTTGTCTATCATCAGTGATGGTAGACTGGGTTCAGTCCCCAGAACTGCAAAAAACAATACAAAGACAAACCAAATTTACAGGTCACAGAGGGAAGTCAGCATGTTCTTTGCCTTGTATTTCTCTCCTATGCTCATGCCAATCCCTTAAACCACCCTCTTTCCATAGTCCAGGGTACTGTGACAATTTTCTCACCACTATCTTAATGACAGGAACCTGCAGTTCAAAACTATCACGTGCATAATACCAGACATAAATATGATTTGATTTCTACATGATAGAAGATGGCAATGGTGATCTATGTTAGCCTAATTAAATAAAGAATATCTAGTCAGTCCCTTTCTCCACAGGCTTTGTATCTTACTCTAGATATATTTTTTTCATTTTTCTTTAGAAATTTAGATATAAGAATCATGGAATAGCAGAAAGAACAATAGCAGAAGGTCAAGAGACCAGAGTTAATTTCTAGCTCCGTTCAGCCATTCCATTACATGCAAATTATCTTTCTGAACCTGTTTTCCCTCTGAAGAATGAGGAAATAGTATGTAACTTGCAGCATAAGACTACCTAAAGAATTGTTAGTTTAAAGAAACTGATGTATTTTTAAAACCTGCCCATGGGCTAGAATGTAGAAAGTGCTTAAGTATTTAATAAACATTACTTGAATCCAATTCAACTAAAAGTTGGAATATTTTTCATTGATCTAGTTTCCTAGTATTTCCTTTTGGTTCTAGAAACAATGCTTTAAAAGCCTCTTTTCAGAATTTTCCTGAAATATTTTAGAAGGGTTCTGCATAACCAGGACACAGAACAAAAAACAGACAAAAGTTGTGATTGTTTCCACCCCACCTGTGCTTAGTCATAGCCATCTATGAAACAAATGTTTCCAGATGGCATTAGAAAAAATTGAGCTCATCATTTTTCTAAAATGACATACTGAAAATATGTCAAAGATCCCTATAACTGAGGAAGTCCTGAAAGTTCTGATTACCACCTGGTATTGGTGTTTCACATGCCTCAACCTAACGTGTGAGTGTACTATGCATATGGTTTTAAAATATGCATTTATGATTCCAAATACTATCAAATTAATTGTGACATTGAAAGCATGCTATTGTCAGTGTTCACTGGATGAACAGAGGCTGATCGCTATTCCTTTCTATGTTATCCACTGGTACCATGCTTCTGCCATCCCCTAGACTCCATCCCAGACTCCAGGCTTTGGTTCAACATCTTCTTTGTCTCAATGTCTCTATTCATCTTCATTAAAGGCATCACAGAAATATTTGTGAAACTTTTTTACCATCACTTTTTCATCATTTCCTAATTTCCTCAGATACAATACCTTTAAATCCTCTCTTTTTCAGAAACCAAAAAAATTGAACTGCATTATTAGAAAGAATTCTTCTGTGTCAGGGTCTGAAAATTGGAAATGTCCCTCTTTGAGCCTTTATTCTGTATCTTTACTCCACTCTTATAATTCCCACTAAATCTGCCCCTTTTTCCCTTTTACTCAATGGTCTCTCTAAATCCGCTCATCAGAAACCAAAACTAAACCCTTTTCTTAGCTTTTCATAAAACTTCATGCAAACCGAGCTGTGATTAGCCATGTCAACAATATCCTCACCAACACTCAGGAATCCTCCAACATCTTGAACTTTTGCTGTTTTCATTACCACCCCAGGGCACTTCCATCATCTGCTTTATCATACCCACTTTCAGGCAACCAAGAATTTCTATTGGATCAAGTTGGTTGTGTCCAATACACTATTTTTTTTTTTTTTTTGAAAATTCAAAGGAAAAATAAAATGCTGTAAAAATTATTTTTCTGTTTTAAAAATCCTTTCTAAAGAATAACATTAAGCCCCACAGACTCATAATTAACTATTATTTAGATGCGGCCATAAGTTTTACTGGTTTTATGGTTCACTATTCTTTTCCTGTAACACATACAGTAATATTTCTTTCACAGATTTATGAATTATTTATTTTATGGTGGAAATATGGCATAAAATTTACCATTTTAGCCATTTTTAGCATACAGTTCAAGGGCATTATGTACATTCACATTGTTGTATAACCACCATCAATCTTCAGAACTTTCTCATCTTCCCAAATGGAGATATTGTACCCATTAAGCAATCACTCCCCATCCAACTTTTCCCCAGTCCCAGGCAACCACCATTTTACTTTCTGTCTTTATGAATTTGATTACTCAAAACATTTAGTGAAATAGTACAATATTTTTCTTCTTTTTTTTTTTTTTACTGGCTTATTTCACTAGCATAATATATTCAAAGTTGCTACAAGTTGCAGCTTGTAAACTTCCTTTTTGAGACTGAAGAATATTTCATGGGAAAAGATGTAGATGTTTAATATTGTATTTTTCTTTATGCAGTTCTAAATGAAAAAATATATACATGTAAAACTATACTTCTAATATTCTTTCTAAGTAAGCCATGATGAAAGGGTTGGGATTAGGATTAGGGTTAGGGTCCCTTCAGCTCAGGAAAATGTTCTATTCCTTCCTCTCCATAGTCTTCTCTCACTCCTTCTAGACAGGGGTCCAAAAGACCAATATTAGACAGACAAAAGATCTCATCAATGTCTTTTAATGTTTCCCTCAAGATTTCTGTCCCTTTGCCAAAGTTCACTTCATAATACAGGTAACATATTTCTTCATGATCCAATTCAATATATCTGAATATTTTTGAATGTTAATGTTTTTCTTATTTATTGAAGAGCATATTATCATTTGCTTAAGTATAGTAATTAGAATTTTAGAGCATTTTCCTCTTTCCTTTTTATTGTCTATGAATTCTTTTAGTTTTTCTGTTTTATGATAGAGAGAAGATAGATAGATGAAAAGACAGGCAGACATAGATTTAGGCTTGCATTGTTCACATTAGATGTTTTCTTCCAGTCTGGTAATTCTTCTTTCCCCTTCATATTTAAGAATGAGGCACTGCCAGTCTTAGCAAATGTCTAGTGGACTTCACTGAAGGAGGCTATGCCTGTGAGCAGACTTCTTCAGGGGAATTTCTGCAATTTTAAACATCTACATCTTTTCCCATGAACCAATTCATTTCTCTAGAGAGAGATTTTCCAATCTTCTGACTGGTTATAAGAGTACAAGGGCCAAAGGAATTGTGAAGGGAGGAGAGGGGTGGGCGATGAGCCTGGATGCCAGTGCTCTGGAAACTGAGGAGGAGATATGGTAAGAACAATGGTGTGTCATTTTTACCTATTGCTCTGGTTCTGTATGGAGGGGCACTCTTGTCTCCAGCTGTACTGAGGGTTCTGAGCATCAGAGGTTTTCCAGGTAAGTTCTTCCAAAAGCAAGCCTCTACCTTTTGTCTGATTAGGGGAATACAGACCCACCACCACCACCACCACCACTATTGAGAGCAGACAAGGGGATTTGGGTTCTGACCTCTTCTTATACAGATTTTTAGCCAACCCTGTTCTCAGCCCTACTGCTCACTCCTGCCATCAGAGGTTTCTGAGCATTGCTGGAGTTCTGGGTATACAAACGGGCTTTGGAGTATTGAGATTCTTTTCTGCAGGCTTCAGTGTCTGCTTTCTCTACTCTGTCACTACTGACCCACCTGCCTCCCATCTCCAAAATGTTATTTCCATCTTTTTTGTGCAGTCTACCCCTCTGCTCTTCTCTTTGTCTCTGTGGTTCTTATTTTTGTTCAGTTATAGTCATAAAACAGTGATAAATACTTGTGTTCATCCCTTCTCTTTCACTGGAACCATTGATACAACTTTCTCCAATTTAGAAGATTTCCCTTTGATCAGAAAACATTCAATGTTAATGCCAAAGAAAACAAATTATTTCTTTTCTTTTATTTCTTCCAGCCTATCTCAAATCTTTAATTTTGTTCATTTTATTAGATTTCTTATCCTACAGAGGCACTGGATTTTGGAACTGGAAGGGATCTTAAAATATCCAAATTCATCCCCTCTTTAAACAGATGCTCTTTCTACTGACTTAATTACCTGTCTTTAAAATAAATATCTAACCTTAGATACACATTTCTCTGCAGAAGTCATTCTGAGTCCTTTTTTTCACTTACAATTCACATCCAAATTCCTTCCTGTCCTATTTCTTAGTTCATAAACATCCCTTGAATGCAGCTGATCTCACGATCACTGTTTGCCTCATCCTTTCATCCTCCTCCATCTAATTCCACCACTCCTCATCTTTTAAAACACAGTTTCATCTTTTAAAACCCAGTTTCCATCAATTTTTTTTTTTTTTTTTTTTTTTTTTTTTTTTTTTTTTTTTTAGTACCAGGGACTGAATTCAGGAGCACTCGACCACTGAGCCCCATCCCCAGATTTTTTTTTTTTTTTTTTTTTTTTGTATTTTACTTAGAGACAGGGTCTCACTGAGTTGCTAAGTGCCTCGCCATTGCTAAGGCTGGCTTTGAACTCGTGATCCTCCTACCTCAGCCTCCCAAGTGCTGGGATTACAGGTATGCCTCGCCATTGCTAAGGCTGGCTTTGAACTCGTGATCCTCCTACCTCAGCCTCCCAAGTGCTGGGATTACAGGTATGCGCCACCATGCCAACTCCTCTACAACATGTTCCTTGACCCCTCCCTTCTTTGCCTATCATAGCATTTTCCTGGTTTTTGTACCTTGTATCACACATTACCATGAATATTTGTTTTCATGTCTGACCCTCCCGATCCCCATGAATACCATGGTTTCCTCCCAGGCAGGGATGATATCACTTCTCCCTGGGGCCAAGCCAAGGGTCAGACTAGTGAAGGTCCTTAGTATGATATACTGTCTGTCTGAAAAAAGAGCATCCATGGCATGGCATGTTAAAAGTGCTTTAGTTGCCAGAGGGGATAAAATAATAAGAGGATGTGCTTCTTTTCCTAGGTATAGAAATGGAAAAAGTTGAGGGGGACAGTAAAGCTGAGGCGGGTGTTACTGAGTTGGGGATCCTGGGGGTTCATTTAGGCAGCTTGTTTCCCCCATGCACCGTTCAGGGTTTTCTCCTAGACAGACATGTCAGAGACGCCATATGCTCTTATGAGATTTTATGGAGCCTACTTAAAGAGAGGGAACTTAAAGTGAAGTAGAAAAAATTTATTAGTAATGTTGTAAATAAAATATGTTTCCTTTTGCTTAAACGATCTCAGCCAATCTGTCTTGCTCTGTTGTCAGGCAGGAGTTTCCAAAGGGGGTCTCCAGAGAGTGCTTTCAGAATGGGATCAGAAATACATCTTTCCCTGGGCACCATCAAGTCAGACACAGCCCCAATTTGAACTGGGAAAAAGTTAAACGTTTTAAAAATACGGCTTTTCTGATAAGACCCAAGAGGGGTCAATATATACATATATATATTTCAAACCAAATAACATATTTTCTCTGTTCGAGGAGTCAGCATTTCTCATGTGTCCTCCATGAGAAAGGGGTGCACACTTTACAAGCTGTGAACCTTTGCCCTGCTCATTCACACAGCAGGGCCGGTTTTGTCAGCCCACACCTGGGCCAGGCCTGCCTGAGAGTTGCTCAGCTAATAATGCTCTGTTGGGCAGATTTGCTTGGTGTGGAACTGACTTTCACAGATGGATTTTTTTTTTTTCCCTCTCTGAGATGACTTCCCTCCACTTCCAACTCTTGCTTCTTGATATATTTTGCAAAGAAATTAAGGATTTTAGAGTTTGGGAAGACGGGAGAGGAAAGACGGGTGTATGGACCAAAGTCCTACAAATGTAAATATGCACAGTAAATTCATGTGATTATAAAAACTTCTTTCCCACTCTTGATTGTGCACGGGCCCTATAAACACCTGGATTTCAGATGGGGAAATATAATAGCAACTGGCATTTATTGAGCGTTTGTTACATGCCAGGCACTGAGCAAAATGCTTTCCCTCCATCTCCAGTTTAATCCTGAGAATAAACTGTTATTATAATCCTCTTTTATGGAAGAAGAAACTCAGACACAGGAAATTAAGGAACTTGTTCAAGGTTATAGAGCTGAAGAAAGGCATATCCACTACTACCTTGGTCTGAAAGATTTTTTAATGCCCAAAGTTTTATGTTGAGGTCTAATCACTGGGGGGATTGCCATGGTTTGAATGTGTTCTCTCCCAATTTCAGGTGTTGCCAATGTGCTTGTACTAAAAGGTGGGCCTTTAAAAATTGATTGGGTCATGAAAGCCGCTCCCTCATTAATGGGATTTAGGCCCTGGTGAAAGCAGCTTCCCACAGCATTTGGTTTGCTTGTCCTTCCACCATCCATCATGTGAGAACACAGCAAGAAGTCCCTCATCATACCAAATGCCAGTGCCTTGCTCTTAGACTTCGTGGTCTTCAGAACTGTGAGAATTTTTTTTTCTTTATAAATTACCTAGTCAGGGATTTTGTTATAACAGCACAAATAAGACAGTAATGGCAGTAGTTAATGG
Organism: Tamias sibiricus; assembly: GCA_025594165.1. NCBI lineage: Eukaryota > Metazoa > Chordata > Mammalia > Rodentia > Sciuridae > Tamias > Tamias sibiricus. Next base: position 156,717,769 of record CM046657.1, on the reverse strand, counting down.
GTCCTTTGGGAGGTTATTATGTCATGAGTGCAGAACCCTTTTGAATGGGATTAGAGTCCTTAGAAAAGAGACCCCAGAGAGTTTCTTGCCTCCTCTTACCATGTAAGGACACAACAAGAAAGCACCATCTCTGAACCAAAAAGCAAGCCATCCCCAGACATTGAATCTTCCAGAGCCCTTATCTTGGACTTCCCAGCCCCCAGAACTGTGAGAAATAAATTTCTGTTGTTTAAAAGCTGCCCAGTTTATGATCTTTTGTTGCAGCAGCCTGAACAAACTAAGTTCTAAAACCAAGATTTTCCTAACTGCCACACTAAGCTGCCCAAGGAGTAACTTTGAGAAATACAACTTATTTTCCACATTGGTTTCTCCTTTCATATGCCTGAGAGACAACGCAATAACAAGCTCAAATGTTCTGGTATATGCCATGGCAAGTCCTTACCTTTATATTCCTTTACCTGCATATTTCCTGTTTTTAAGGTATTATCAGAGGTATCTCATTTTACCTAGTGAGCAATTAAAGAAAGTTCTGTGTTTATTTGGTAGATAACACGACTGAATGTTACTTGGTAAAAATGTCAGCCAGATTCCACAACATTTTCTATTAGTACAGAGCACATTGGTTACAGTAGGTAATCAATAAACATTGGTATGATTAATGATATAGAACCAAGAAATGCAATCCCTGCTGGAAATTCCTCGGATAATTCCTGAAGTCAGTGGCAACCACTGAAGGATTAAATATGGAGAAAGATGTGGGAGAAGCAATGAGAGGCAGGAACATGTAAAAGAACCTGTTGTAGTTATCCAGGTAGAAGATGAGGGCTTCCTAGAACAAGATACTATTGTGGGAATAGAGAGATTTAAATATGTTTGTGGGGACAGTAATGGGTTAGGAGTGACAGGGACTTGGTTAACTATAAATGAGGAAGGAGAGGAAATGCTCATGGAAATGAATGTCTAGGACTTTGGCAAAAGAAGATGAATGGATTTTACCCCCATATGCTTTCTGTCTATTCTCATATTAAGGCAATCATACTGTGGTGAATAAATTGTGCTTCTAAAAATCCATATCCATTATTAGAATACCAACTCCTTGTAGGTGGGGGAGCATGTTGAAACCATTGTCATATTCCTTAATGCTAAATGCTTGCTGTAAGCTGGGTAAGAATGAAGGAATAAATCAGACATGACTTGCCCTTGGGCCAGGTGAACATCAATTCCTTTCTTTAGCATTTGTTCCTCAGGCCTTTCCCTGTACCAACTTAGACTTTTGCAAGAATGAGATCCCTTCAGTTTAGATTCTGCTTGAAGGGAATTGCTATTATTGCCACAAAAATGAGCACAGGCATGGAGGCCCAGGGCCTAAATAAAATCAGCCTATGGACAAATAGTAACCTTAACTTGAATTGAGAATACAAGGCCTGAACTAGTGCTGTACTTCCCCAGCCCCTGAGGCTTGACACCTTCAGATGCATCATATGCTAAGCCATAAATGAGTAAGGCAAGTCTAAGAGGGCGGCAGACAAGTAAGAATGATAGGGGTGTGAGAGAGATTTTTTCTAACATTCTGTAAAGCAAAATGATCCAGCTCCTCACACTGTCTTGAGCTGAACAAAGGCCAGGTGTGTGTGTACATGTGGGCACAGGTGTGCTTGCACATATTGCCCAACACAGAATAAAGAAATAGCAAAGCTGGTTGGCCCCACTTCCCAATTCCCTAATTCCTTTAATCCTTCCAAATTCCTTACACAGGTGCATTCCATACACAAATACACAGACCTATACACAAGGTCATATTCTCCTGAAATAGGAAACAATGTGAATTTTCTTTTGACAATTTGAAGCTTGAAATTGTCATACTCTGGGTATATATTTTGCACAACCTTTATTTTTCTCAAGGTAGCAAACGGCAGCTCAACAGAACCGAAAAATTGCTTCTATTATATGGGGACTTCAATTTCTAATAACAATGCAATGGGAAATAATCATTTTCCCCTGCCCATTGAACATATTTACTGAGCAAAGCAAGATACCAACCAGTGCTTGCAGCGACTTATTCTGGACCAGGCCCTGCCAGACAGCAGAGCAAAGGCTGCAGAGAAGATGAAATGGCCTAATAACTGGTTTTTCTTTTCTACCACTACTATCTCTTACCTCTCACCTCTTCCTTTTACCCTTTTAACAGAAAACTAACATTTATTCACTTGTCTTCTGTATCAATGCTCTTGACACAAAGAACCCCATTTGCTTTATGGGGATTGCCTACTCTTTTTGGCAGATGCTCCTCACCCAGAAATCTGTACTCTAGAAAGCTCTGCAGGCTTATATTAATGGCCCACTTATGAAATGTGGGGCAAGGGATTAGGATGAGACATCAATAAATGTAACATATTTATCATCAACTTACCAGTCAATATTACCAAAGGAGGTGCAAAGTAGAGACTTAGGTCAGACAGGTATGGGACCAAATTCAACTCTCATATTCACTAGGTCTGTGGGAAAGTCACTTGACTGTTCAGAGTCCCAGTGTTTTTAATTATAACTGTATTGCAATAGTTATCTTTTTTGTATGTTGCATATCTGACACAAATTAGGTGTCTATTAGGTGAACCATTATTGGTAGCTAATTTTCATGTTGTTGTTACTATTTATTATTATTATTATTATTATTATTAAATCAGGGTCCTCCATTCACATAGGAAGCTCTATTATTCTCTGAGATTGGCCTATTTCTCTCCCATCAGAATGGGTAGCTTGTCCATCATGATGTCCTCTTTAGCCAACACCTTCTCCCATCCACCTAGGTACCCAAAGCTCTGCTTTTGAATACACAGGATTGACAAGAAGATGACTTATTATTCCTGTCCATAGACCCCAGAGTCCTCTTAGGGGAACTAAGATGATTCCCTTTGCACATAGCTCAGCACCTCCAAGGGGAAAAATTTTACTCAGCAATGGGATCACAGAAAGAGGTTTGCTTTTTCACTTTCTGCTGTAATCAGATATTAACTTACCTGTGCCCCCTAAGATCTGCATTTTCATATTGTATCTTTGACATATAGTAGGTTCTCACTAAATGCTGAATTGATGGTTGATTGAAGATTAAACATCTTTCTAAGATTCCAAGAGTCCTCCTAAATTAGGAATTTGGAGACTAATTCATAAAGAAAGATTACGAGAACTGGGTAGGAACCCCAATGGTGTCCATTACACTGTTTTACCTGCGGTCCCCTGAAATACCTACCAATTTCCTATTGTTCTACATCTAGAGCAATGTTGACTATGCCATTCACATACAATAACTGTTAAGGCTTTACGGTTGACCACTGGAGGTTATTCCATTCAGAGGCTGTACTAGCAAATTGTTTAAGCTGCCACCTGGTGGTGCTTGATTTATGGTCTCAAAATCATTCCCCATAAGAATGATTCATTGAATCATAAACAATAGAACACATTTGAAACACAGGTTTGAATTAATTTATACTATTTCTTTAGAAGTTAAGAAGTGAAAGCAAATTATATTTCTATTGCCTTATATTAATTAAATAATCATATTAAGCATTTATTGAAGATACATCCATGACAAATAGTACCAAAGGGACTCGGAATAAAATTCTGAAACCATCTAAACTGTAATTTTAGAGTCCTTCACTATTAGTTTCTTTCCTGTGAATTAGGAAAATATTAGGTGCTTTGTTTGTTTCACACAGTACTCGTGAGACTTCAATGAAATAATGATATGAAAGTGTTTACAATCTGAGAAGTGATATGCAAATGTTAGTCATTAGTGTGATTCCTACAATCCTCCCCAGAGAAAGAGAGGACTTTGAGAGATACATCTCATTAGACAAATTTCTGTGTTGATCACTCTATTCTGATAGAGTACATGTGAAAAGATATGCAGCTTCCATGATATTAGGCATGACAATGTTAAAACATGAACACCCACACACTCTGGGCTGCCACAGCCAGAGAACATGAGGCTGTCTGATGATATTTATCCACAGGAAGTCAGAAGTATCACAGCCATCATATTTCTTCCCAAGGCAGAAAAAAAGTTTTCAATTTGGACTTTAATTAGGAAGTGACTCTTTCCTCCAAAGAGAGTTTAAATTACACCATCCTTTGCCATAGCATGTTGAAGAAGGATGTGCGCATGACCACAGTGGCCAGGTTAAAAAGGCAGCAATGTGCAGAACTACGTTTTCATTCCCAGTCAAAAAGGAAGGGGAGCTTCTGCTTTCAACTACATTGAAAGTGCTAGACTTGATACACCACCTGGCCAGAAACAATTAGAAAATAGAACCAAATATATGAAACAATGGCTTTCAGGCAGTAGATGACCTACAGCATTGGAATGTGATCCCAGTAATAGAATAAACAATAAACCATATCCTAAGGATGACTTGGATTTGTGTCTAGAAGCGCTTTCTAGCCGTGGATCTGGGAGGGACAACCTAAGCCCTGAGTTGAGGAAGGAGACATGAGAGCTGGTGAAGGGGAAGGGGGCTAGAATTTGAGGGATAGAGTACTGAAGAGGACAGAGATACACAGAGAAACAACTTCAGGAGCCAATATAAGGGTGCCCTTACATCTGTTGCCAAATATTAAGCTGTGAATGTGTAGAGGGGCACTTCATGTGTCAAAGAATTACTTCTATAAGCTGAACAATCTCAAGAGCTCATATGAAGCGGAAGGGGTGTGTGTGTATGTGTATGAGTGTGTGAGTGTGCGTGTGTGTGTGTACACTCCCATGCACATGTATGTGTGAGAAATAATCTTGGACAGAGACAGAAAGACAAGTAATTAAGCATGTGACATCCTAGGGCACACTGGTATGTGACAATAATGGAATTTAGAAAAGTATCAATAGATTTCAAACCCAAAAAGAAAAAAATTGGATCAAAAAGATAGACTACTCTTTTGATAAGGAGCAGACAATAAGCTAGAACTCTTATATTTATTACATAGCGCTACAGTGTGGAATCAGTGATTCCCAGCAAATCTTTGGTTGACTTCTTAAGTCCTAAATTATAATTATCAGGTAGTCTTATAGACTATTCTGGAATTATATGCCTGAAATAGTGGAAATGAAATAAGCTCCCAACTAATCTTTAGCTGGTATGCATCAGTTCATCTTTACCAGTTGCTAAACAACATGCTTTCATTTCAGGTAAAAGAGCACTACAGTGAAAATTATAGAACACTGAAGAAAAGAATTGAAGAAGATGTTAGAAAATAGAAAGACTTCCCATGTTCTTGGACAGGCAGAATTAATATTGTCAAAATGGTCACACTACCAAAAGCAATATACAGATCCAATGCAATTCCAATCAAAATACTAATGACATACTTCCCAGAATTAGAAAAAAAGACAATTTTAAAATTCCACTCAGAAAAATAAGAGACCCAGAGTAGCCAAAGCAAGAAAAGTGAAGCAGAAGGTATCACAATACCCAATCAGAAATTTTACGGCAGAGCTGCAGTAACACAAACACAAACAGCATGGTATTGTCAAAACTGACATAGAGACTAATGGAACAGAATAGAAGACACAGAGACAAATCCACATACCTACAGCCACCTGATACTTGATAAAGGTGCCAAAAATATATTTCTCCAAGGTGCATTTTTTGTGGAAATTTGTTTTTTCAGCCTTTTGAACAAATGGTGCTGGGAAAACTGGATAGCAACATGTAGAAAAGTGAAACTAGATCCCTATTTTTCACCCTGCACAAAACTCAATTGAAATGGATCAAAGACTTAGAAATTAGACCAGAAACCTTGCAACTACTAGAAGAAAACACAGCACCAACACTCCATCATATAGGTGCTGGCACTGACTTCTTTAACAAGATCCCCAAAGTGTAAGAAATAAAGCCTAGGATTGATAAATGGGATGCCATCAAATTAAAAACCTTTGTACAGCAAAGGAAATGATCAAGAGCACGAAGAGAGAACCTACTGGGAGAAAATATTTGCCATCTATTCCTCCAATGGTGATTTCATATCCAGAATGTTTAAAGAACTCAAAAAAACACCCCCAAAAATAAATACATGGCAAAAGAACTAAACAGAAACTTCTCAAAATAAGAAACACAAATGTCCAACAAATATATGAAAAAATGTTCAACATCTCTAGCAATCAGGGAAATGCAAATTGAAAGTACACTAAGATTTCATCTCACTTTAGTCAGAATGGCAATTATCAAGAATATGAACAACAGTAAATGCTGGCAACATTTGAACAACAATAAATGTTGTGGGGCAAAAAGTACACCTGTACATTGTTGGTGTGACTACAGACTAGTACAATCACTTTGGAAAGCAGTATGGAGACTTCTCTAAAAACTAGGGATGGGACCACCAAATGACCCATTTCTTGGTATTTTTCTATTTCTTGGTATTTTCTCAAAAGATCTAAAATCAGCATAGTATAGTGATATAGCCACCTGAGTGTTTATAGAAGCATAATTCACAATAGACAAATTATGGAATCAACCCAGATGCCCATAAATAGAGGAATGGATTCAGACATTGTGGTATATATACAAAATGGAGTTCTACTCAGCCATAAAGAAGAAGGTATGGCATTTGCCAGAAAATGGATGGAAATGGAGAACATCATGCTAAGTGAAATAAGACAGACTCAAGAAATTCAAATGTCAAATGTTTTCTCTCATATAAGGAAGCTAGACTAAAATAAAGAAAGCAGGGAGGGAAAAATAGGACATCATGAAGATAAAAGGAAGATAAACAATGTAGACAAAGATTGAAAAGGAGAGTTAAGGGATGGGAAAGGAGAAGCAATGTGGAATGAATTCTTTAAAAATCATGTTATGTGCATATATAAATATACTACACGGAATTTCACTTTGTGCATGCATAAGAGAACCAGTTAAGTATTGGGGTTGGGGCTCAGTTGCAGAGCACATGTGTGAGGCACTGGGTTCGATTCTCAGCACCACATAAAAAATAAATAAACAAGATAAAGATATTGTGCCCATGTATAACTAAAAATATTTTTTCAAAAAGAACCAGTTAAATATAAATAAATAGATGAGCAAAAGGCAGTCTACAGAGTAGAGGAAAGAGAATGGGGGAGGGGGTGAGAGGTCAGGAGGATCATAAACTGAAAAGGGGGATCATAAACTGAAATTGAATAATTGAATTCCCTGCAAGTATGAGTTTGTTGGGACAAACCCAACTACTATGTATAACCATAAAGCTCTAATTTTAGAAGGAGGAGGAGGAGGAGAAGAACCACCACCACCACCATCAGCCTCCATTTCAAGCCCCTGGCTCTTCTCAGAGAAAACCTGAATCTTCAACCACCCTGACTCTTCTGGAGGACCTCCTAAATCTGCCTGGAACCCAGGGTCTTAAGGATTAGGACAATGAAAACAGGGAACTCTAAATAAGACTCCCAAGATTTGTTCAAACTATTTTCTGTCCCTGCTATTTTCAGGACAACTCTTGGAAAACAGCAACCTTACCAAAAACCTTCCTTAAAATGTGTATTTTCTTTTGGATATGAGATAGATTATATAAACTTGCTAAGTCAATGTCATGCTCTAAAGAGAAGACAATTGCAGACCAGTTTAGGCCAGGGAAATGATTAATCTGTTTAAATATTATGTCAGCAAAAAGGAGCTGACCACTGTCTAGAGTTTGGTCAAAATGTTCCTTAATAAAGGGACTAATAATAAGGGATAGAAAACCTGGTCAGCGTGACTAGCCTGCTCCTCCAAAACACAACATTTTCTAGAGAAGTGGATATCATGTCTCCTTTGATAGTTGTCAGAATCCAAGCTGCCCTAAACTTCCTTCCTTCATTAAATACTTAGCACATACTGTGGACCAAATATGATGCCAAGATGTAGGGGGGAAAGGGAGGTGTGTGTGTGTGTGTGTGTGTGTGTGTGTGTGTGTGTGTGTATGATTTGTTTTCTTTAAAAATTTCAACATGACCTATATGCTATATGACTGTTAAATGACTATCAGCAGGAAATTGGGCAAGCTATTGGCAAAGTTAAATAAGTCATTGAACTTCAGTTGTCAAGAGAGTAAGGAGTTGGTCTTTTACACAACTGTATCCTCAGTACATAGCATAGTTTCTGGTATAGGGAAGGTGCTTAATAATTTTAGGTTCTTTTCTCCATCCTTGCCTTTTTTTTAAATCTTTATTGAGATCAGTAGGTCTGTGTTACCCATCCATCCATCCATTCATCCATGCATCCACCTTTGAGTACCTCCCAAACTCCTCATACTTTGTATAGTATATTGAAGGAGCCCTAATTAGGAAGGGCTGTTGTAGCTAGCTGGAAGCCATAAGTTCCACCTGATATGTATGTGACGCACCTGTAGGCACCCGCAAACCTGAAGGTATATAACCGGGTGAAAGCGGTCCGAGTTAGGAGAACGGAGAATTCAGTCAGCCGGGCAGTCACTCGGTCGGTCAGAAGAATCAGAGCGGCCAGAACGTAGGCAGAGCGGTTACAGAAGAGAAACCAGATAGAAAAAGTAATGACTGGCCAGAGTTAGGCCGAGGCTCCAGAGGACTGGTCAGAGTAAGGCCGAGGCTCCCGAAGAAGAAAGAAGACAGAAGACAGAAGAGAGAAGAAAGAAGCTCTAGTCTTTCTCTAAGCTAAGCTCTATCTTTCTTTAAGCTACTCTAAGCTAAGAAGAAAAGCTAAGCTCTATCTTTCTTTACTCTAAGCTACTCTACTCTAAGCTAAGAAGAAAAATCTTTCTTTCCCTCTCTAAGCTCTAAGAAAGTAGAAGTAAAAGTAGTAAAAGCTATACTCTGCCTCCGAGAGTTTTTATCCCGGTTTACGGTACCAGGCAGCTTACAGTATATTATGGAAATTATGGGAAAAGACTCAATTAAGGAAATCAAACCACAACTCTGTGTGTGTGTGTGTGTGTGTGTGTGTGTGTGAGAGAGAGAGAGAGAGAGAGAGAGAGAGAGAGAGAGAAAAGATTTGTCACAGAAATTTGACATAGGAAGCTGAAACAGCTGGTGAAGCAGTGCCCGCAAGACTGTGACTTCAAGACTCATGCTTAAGATTGAAGACCAGACAAGGGAAAGAAAAGATTTTTGTAAAATGATGGAGAAAGTGGGTTAGCGAGAAGGCACACTCACAAGACAGTGCCTATAAGAATGGACTGGAACCTGCCAGTTGTTGCTGCTGACCTTGATGGTGTTGTGTCCTATACAAGCCTGAGTTCTTCATCACAGAGCTGTGCACACAGGAATCTGAGAACCCCAAGGAGGACCCATGTAAAGGGGAGCAAGTGCAGACCTCTCCTGTGAGATGAGCTGGCAGATGAGCAACCATGTCCTTCATCTACAAAATGACTGCTACTGCCCTCCATATTCCAAAACTCTTTTGTGGTCTACCATAAGCAGAAACATTCAGGAGAGAAAATTCTGGGAAATGTACTTTATCCTAGCCAAATGACACTTTACAAAACCACCATGGTAAGTTACTATTTAGTCTCATCACAACCTCAATTTCTCCATTGTACAGATGGAGAAATTGAGGTTGGAAAGTTTATCATCTCATAATTAGTCATGGGCACAGCAGGGACTTAATTCAAAGTTTCCTTTCCACTCCAGTATTATAGGGAAAAGAAATCCAAACAAGTGCTAATAGGAAACAGAAAGGGTGGACCAAAATGCTGTTTCTAGAGACAGTAGAGCACAATAATGGGCACTGAGGAAGAGCTTCTTCTCCCAGGACATACTTATAGCTAAACTCCTAGCTAGAAAAGCAGATGTTGGAGGCATATCTAGTATGACAAAGAACCCCTTAAACAGGGATTCTGTAAGAAGTCCTGCTTTGGAAAAAGAAATACTAAATCTGTAGTAGGAATCAAGATGGGCAGACACTACACAATTGCAGGAGATATAATCCATGTAGAATATAATGTAACTGTGCCATTATTAGAATTGGGCAACATGATGATTCTAAGTTCAGCAAGTCATATGATAAACTGTCTAGCTATGCAAGTACTACAAAGAATAGTACCACTTCCAACAAGTTGGAGCAATGTAATGAATAAATACTCATGAGAGATAACTCTGACTTACACAAAGTAATTGCATATTAATCAATCCTACCCACTCAAAAGGATACACGCACACATCCCACAGGTACCTTCCCCGGGAGAGAAAGATAAGAACTGGAATGTCACCTGAATTTCTTCACACTCTTCGGCTACCATTGCTGCTAGTACTGTCATGCCTGTGTTTAGTAGGCTGTCTAGAAGTGAAGTTTTTGATGGCAATTAAACTCTTTCAATAAAGTCTCATCTTATTTTGAAAGGTGAGTCTCTTAATAGCATATTACTATGCCACATAGCTGCAGTTATTAAGAACTATCCATTTCCTATTTTAAGTAAGAACAGGATGGAAATATCTGCTATAAGAGGAAGAATTGTTCCATTTATGGAAATGATGAATAGCTTCAAAAAAGTAGGGTCATTTATAACAATAGGTGTCAGAGGCTTGGTGCATGAACAATAGACTGAGCCTGATAATCTCAGGGGGGAAAGGCCGGCATTGTGACAGGCGGGCAGTCAGTTCCAGGAATGCTGCATTATTAAACATTTCCTATATCAGGCAAGCAGCCATTTACAGTCCTGAGCTCTGGAAGGATCCCTTCTCCATTCTCTGCAGCTGGCTGCAAGACACAGGGGGAGGGGGAGACTTGGAATCGTCCATCTTCAAACCCCTTGTATGCATGGGAAGTATAACCCGTTCCACCCACAGAATGAATGATCCATCCTACTCACCTCTCATGCATTCCTATTTGGGATAACATGTTACACTTGAAGAACTAAAAATGCTTTTCAAAAATTCAAAACATTTGTGCCTATTTAAAATCTTCCTGAGGTGTATCTTTTTGACCCTCTTAGGGCCAGGAATTCTAGGAACTGTCCTGTACTCTCAGAGTGAAGCATTCACATGGTGGGACTAAGAAAAGAAACAAAGACTACCTCCCTAGAAACCAGTTCATAGATTGACCTCCCCCATCTTGCAACTTGTGTATTGGTCAATCCAGCACTGTCACGCTACTGAGACTGTCCTTTATTTTACATAAGGAAAAATAGGAGTGGTTCAAAGGGAAAAGGAATAATCTGTTCTCTCTCACAATGGATGAACAACTCCTCCAATATGAGAATCATTTTAATTTTATCCTACTGTAACTTCTAATGACTAAAGGGGAGAAGGCTCATTAGATATATTGGACATAAAATAAATCCAATTTTATTATTCTTTTCAAAGTTGTCCTGTCTTTGAAAATGTAAGTAGCATAGGGTAATGCAGCATTAGCCATCTTCAGAAGCAGGGGTGAAGTGTGCAGAAGAGCAGGGCTGTGTTAAACATTTGCTCATGAAACATTCACACATCACATGTGGGTTTGTTGCAATATCTCAAAGCTCAAACATTGCATGGTAGAATCACTGGCCTCTAGAATTGACACCTATAGGGGAATCACCCAGTGCAGCCCTCTTTTCATGTATATAGTAACTAATAATTTAGGCCAACTAATTTAACCAAAGATACCCAGAGACATGAGAATCCCAGGACAGGCCCTTCCTATTCACTTTATTGTAACCCCCTAAGTTGGGAACCATCAGAAGCTGGAGGCCTTTAAGATAAGAACAATCCACACTTTTCCTTAGGAAGGTTCAGAAATTAAAAAATAATTTTGAAGCAGGACTTTAAACTCAGTTTTCACCCCCCCACCATGCTATAATGTAATATTTCATATGTTTAAATTTTTTTTTTCAATTGAGTTTTGCTTCAAGGGACAGAAGAATACAATTGTGATTCAAGGTTACATTATCAATTTTCTTCCTTAAGAGAACTAAATAAGTGATTTTTACTTTAAAGGACCGGGTGACAATGGTTCAAACAGCATATTTAGTTCAAATATAAACTGGAGAATCTACTTGTGTAACAGGTACCTGTCACACCAGACACCATGATTTTGATCTGTCCCCTATGCTGCTTCTATATCCCTCTCCTGATTACACTTGTTGTTCCTGATGTCTCTTATAATAAGAGTTTACACTCACATTAGGATTTCGGAAAATTCAAATGCCCCTATAGTTAAAAACATGAAAAAATATTTAAGAGCTTCATTGAGGCTTAACTGACACACAATAAACTAAACATATTTAAAGCACAAAATTTGGGAAGTTGTCACATATATATGAACCAGTGAAAACATTAGTAGTATCAAGATGCTCATACCATCCTAGTCTGAGATACCTTTTAAATATCATTTTGTACCCTCAGGTAACTATTTGACTTGATTAATCAGAGATAACAGGTATAAAGCCAGGGCCTTATATCCAACCCTGATTTCAGTGTCCTTTCTGTCACTAAGTTATCTCAAAAATGGAACTCCTGGCCCTGAAAGGAGTCAGGTCAGCCAGCCTAGATGGATAAATGCAAACATATTGTCATTATGGAAAACAATCCAAACACAGCACAAAGACTGGGCTGACAAGTGCTAATAGCTAAGTGGCTGAGTTGTCCCTTCAATGAATAAAATTATATTTTTTTTTATCTCTCTATTCAGATGAAGTTCTGAACAGGTACTTTTATTTAGCCTATCTCAATCTCTTCAGCCTATCACCACATGCTAATGAACTATTGATGGAATAAAAAAGTCTTTTGAGTGTCTGGGAAATAAGAAGAGGTGTTTAAAATCTATGCTTCACAGCACCAGGTCCTATGCCCTATAGATACCTAGTAAATGTTGTCAATGATCTGAGTAATAGTTTAAAGCATCTCTAGAGATTCCTTAGGAAAATAAAATCTGAGATCTCATATTTATACTGATTTGAGTCATTAGCACAAAGGTTGGCAGAAGAAGAAAAAAAACACTCGGGAAATGTTCATTGGGTAATGGAATTGAATGGAATTGGTTATACATCTATCTCTGACCTGATGCCAAAATCCTGGAGGGGTCAATCAATGGAGAAAGACAGGATGGATGATGGATCTCTAAGTAATGACTGGAGGAGGGAACAGACTTGTGTTCAGAAAAGGGCAAAAGGATGAGTTAGGGCCATTATTGACTTTGGAGGCCTTTCATGCCTTAAGTGTAACACTTTGGCTATTTAATTTGAGGTAGGAAAAAAGCTTCTATTTGGATGAGACAGGAAAGTCCTTTCTTTAGGAAAATGGGTATTTTGCAACCACTGCGCTAGCATTGGGGTGATGATGAATATCAGAATGACTAATATTCAACACTCTTGTTTAGACAAATAGCACTATTATCAGTGCTATAGCACAAGCCTTCCCATCTTTACAGCCAAAGTGTAAATGCGAAAGGATGAAGTTTTACAGTTAACTAGGTATAACCTTCTATACAGCTGTTGATGTCAAGACTTATAGCCATGCAAAGGACAACTGTGTATGTGTAGGCTACCTGAACATACACCAAGAACAGAAGAAAAGAAAAGAATGGGCAGGAGCAGACAACCATTATTCATATCTGAAGGAATGGACTGTGTTATGTTGTAGATGAAATCATTTGGCTATGGTGACAGCCAACTTCCCAACAGTCTTTAACGCCATACTTCAACCCAGAGCTTCCTGTCAACACTCGTGTGTCTTGAAATGAGTAAGGAAATATCCCTAGTGCAAACAGACAACATTCCTGCCTGAAGCCATGCACATCTGCACAATGCAACGAATTCGTCTTTATTCCCATGACACCCATCAAAGGACAATAGCTTAATGTAGCTCTCTGTGTAAGCTAAGCACATTTTTATCTCTGGCCAGGATTTGACCCTGCAACAATTCTACTCACATTTCCCAGACTCTTGATGTCATGTATGACCGACCACAAAGTTCCACCTTATCACTCACTTCAGGTGCCTTGTGGAGATTTGAAAATACCATTCTTCAAAAATCTGCTGGCTAAGAAAATTTTAAGAAATTTGGTGGTCAGTTGACTGAAGTAATTCAAAAACATATTAGGAATTAAAGAAGGTGGAGTGTATAGTAAAATAAGGAAAGCAATTCCATAGGTGAATTCTAAGGCTCAAATTATTTTAGATAGAAGAGTTATTGTAAACCAGTAGTAAAAGTTATAATATACAGAAAGCTTTTTAGCTTAATGAAATTCACTTCTCTGGCTCTGCAACTTATGTGATAAGTGCACTCAGTGGCAAGGCATTTTGTAAGGTACAGAGAGGAAGCATCACAGGGCAAAAGCCAGGAGAGCCATAACCTAGAGCTGAAAAGTGAGTTTTGAGTGACTGCTTTTTGAGGGAATCTGGCTAAGATTGGGTTTGGATGGCTTTTTATTCAGTGGACTTCACCCCAAAGATGAAAGAAAGCTATACCTTGGACCAAAATGAAATAGAGCACACTTAAAAGTGAAAACTTAAAACCTTCATTTCTTTTGACCACGGTACTGCATTCCCCAACATAACTCCCAGGTACCATTGGCTCAAGAAAACAAGATAACATCAAAACCATGACCACCTTGATAGAGCTGGATGGAATTCAGTGTTCAAACTCTTTACTCATTCAGATGTCCTGTGTGCCCACCAAGTATTCACTCAGGGTGAAAATTAGCACCTAAAGCTTCGCCTGCTTAACATATCCTCATACTCCTCCAGGTAGCAAGTATGATGCATTTTTTAATTGTTTTTGGATCCAGTTATGTAGTGAAAGCTCAAACACACATTCCATATTTTTAGCTACATATAAGATTAACCGGGGGAATGTGAAACTCTTGGGTATATATAATTAACTAAGCATTTTAAATATTTTAATTATAGTTTTAGTTAAGCTTTATTGAGAGCTAATATTTCCAATTGAGAGTCATAAAAGGATTTAAAGATCTAAAACTCACCCCAAATAAATGCCAAAAGCAGATAAAGAATACAAAGCAAAATCTTCAGAAAATATGCAATGATATGAATTTATCCTTGATCTAATGGTTTTAAATCTGTAGTCTGTTTGTTAATCTGTTATCAAAGATAGCAAAAGAGGAAGGAAGAAAACATTATCTTCCTAAGACCTAGTTTATTTGTTATCTATAATGGGAAAGCTTTTGGTAATGGTGCTTTCTCCTCAAGTCATAAGAAAGTCCTTTCCCCGCAAAACCTATAGTGACAGAGCCCTAACCTGACCAGGTGAGTGGGAGACACACAGGTAGGCTAGTCTGACAATGGTGTCTTTCACATCAAACTGAACAATAGGACTCATTCAACATATCTGGGAGTCTGGGTAAGTGGGCTCTTTTGGGTGGTGTAACACCTGGCCTCCCCCCAAATGTTCTTCTCAACCAGTCTTCTCCTGCCCCTCCAGGTAGAGTTGTTCATTAGTCTGTGGTTCCTAAACACGATTGCCCATCAGATTCACCTGGTGAGTTTGTCCAGAAACAGTTTCCCAGACTCTATTTTAAACCTACTGAATCATAATTTCTAGAACTAGGCCTTAGAAAATCTATATTTTATACCAGTTTTCCAGATGTGTGTGGTACATTCAGTCTAGCAAATCCAACATTGGACATTACTGATCTAGAAAACAAAGATGAAATATAGAAAGAAAAAAAAAAAAGAAGATGCTTCAATGATACAGATTGAGCAGAGAAGTTTCCTATATCAGCATAGTAACAGAGATGAGTTTATCAAACAAAATAGTTTTCTCTTTGAAAAGCTCACAGGATGTTTCTATCAAAGGAATAAAAAATTCCTCCAGGACAGGCAGATCTATAAATAAGTGAGGCCAGCTGAGTGCAACACATTGATCCCTCAGTCCCAGCTTACTTTCTCACTTTTGATAAAAATGTGGGGATGATAACTATCTCAGATCCCTCATAATTAACTAATTCATTTACTTATTTACTTGTTGGTACTGGGGATTGAGCCCAGTGGTGCTTTACCACTAAGCTACATCCCTAGCTCTTTCACTTATTTATTTCCTTTTTGTTTTGTTTTTGTTTGTGTGTTTTAATTTTGAGATTGGATCTTGCTAAATTACTTAGGGACTCACTACATTCCTGAAACTGGCCTCTAACTTTCTATCCTCCTGCCTCCAGCCTCCTAAGTCACTGGGCTTACAGGTGTGAGCCACCATGCCTGGTTTAACTCCTTTATAAGAGAAGCAATAATGCAAGTGTGATGATAAAGGGTCATAGGCACTCAACCATAGTGTTGAGAAGTAAAAGAGAGGATGGCACTTTGGTATATAAAAGCTTTTGCCACATCTAAAGAGGGCAATTTATACCCAGCTGTATCCTGTCAATTTTTGTGGAGGCAAAGTCTGTATAAGAGGAACCAGTGTTATCAGGAGCAAAGGGAACATTAAGGAAAAGCTAGGCAGAAGTGAAAAAGCCTTCAGTTCTAGTTAGATCTAACCTAATGGAAGGAAAGTTTGTCCTAGTGTGCTATCTGCAGGAAATCAGAGACAAATGGCCTACTGTTCATTATATTGACATTCTGATGAAATAAGCTGATATTTGAAATCAGCGAGAGCTATAGATGGAATGTCAGCAATCGAATTATTTATCCCTGTCTGAGCCTCAATGCTTGCACTTTTTAAAATGGGAGGCAATCTCTAACTTGTATGGTTGTTTTGAAGCCTTCATGTAAAAATGAGTATAAAGCAGAAAGCACATTTCCTGATACACATAAACACTCAATGAATAAAAATTTTTTCATAGTACACTCCAATATTATCTTCTTTTTATCCTTAGCTCTATGAGGACTTTACAAAGGGGGTTGCTTTATCTCAACCAAGCCATTTATAAAACTGAGTCAACATAGGAAATGCTCCCTTAGATTTTCGCAATCTCTCCAAGGATCTTCCAAATATTATAACTGAAATTTGAAGAGAAGTCAGGCATTAGAATATATTCTGTGATTTCTTTCTCTTTTTAAACTTTTCTTTTTTTAGTTTTTTGTTAAAAAAATTAGTGATATCATTTTGGAATAAGAATTTATGATCTCATGTCTTCCTTGACATAACCTAGAATTTTTCTGGTCTTTCTCACATGGCTATGTGATACAAACACACACACACACACAGAGACTCAGAAGATGCATGACATCATTAATTATTACCAGGTCTCTAAGATTTATTTTGCCTTTATGTTTCTTTTCATAATATTTTAGAGTTGTTCATAACTTTGTTCTTGTTCCTCTAACAAATAGAAGCAGTAAAACAGAAGTTTTGCTCTCCTTGTATAGGGAAGTAATTTCCCAGTTTGCTAATATGGGGAAAGGCACTAGCTGAAGGACTACCTTAAAAACAGTGCCTGATGCATTCATATACATGGGGACATGATAATACAAGTCCCTCCACAAACAAGGAATCCAAGACTGCTTCTATTTAAGGATCAGTTATAATTTGTGGCAGTGTAACTTGTAACCTGACAATTTCCATGAAGGAACCATGTTGACCTCTTCACAATCAGTTGTGCTGTCCATGTGTGCTCCACATGATATACACTCCCTAGATTTAGGACAAAAAAAAAAAAAAAAAAAAGGAATGTGGCATTAGCTACAGATTCATTGGGCAATATTGTAGTCCATCATTCTCATCTTCAGTAGGTTTGTAACCATCTCCCCTTGTAGGATTGTCTCCAGAATTATATTGGCCCATGTCCAATGAAAACTTTTCATTCTTTAATGTAGATCTTATTCATTTATAATTCATATCTTTTTTTCCATTTGCAACTGACAATTTACTTATTTGAAACTCTTCCACATTGTGACAAAGACTATTGTCTCCTCACCAAAATGCATTCCCTGTTATTACTGAGCCTTCAGCTAAACTACATATCCTAGCCTCCTCCGTTGCGGATGAGGGAGACCGAGTAACTGAGGTCTAGGTCAGGCCTATAAAACACACACACCCAACATCACTTACCTAGTCTTTCCTGTTGCATTTGGCCATCCATAGTGATAGTCAGAGGGATCTTGGAAGCTACATCTTGAAAATGTCAGAGTCAACATGGGCCTGAGTCCCTGAATTTCTCCATGGAAGAGAGTTGCCCTACAAACCTAAACACCTGTCCTGAACAAGAAATAAAATTGTTTATTCAAGGCAATGGTGTTGACAGTTTATTTTTGCAACATTACCTATGCTAGCTAATATGTAAATATAAACACACACACACACACACACACACACACACACCACAGAGCTATTTAAGTGTCTAAATTATCTTAGCACATTTGTTGAAAATCAATTGGCCATAAATGTACATCTATTTTTACCCTCTACATTGTTCTATTGATCTATATGTCAATTCTTATACCAATACCACTGCATTTTGATTCTTTTAGCTTTATAATAAGTTTTGAAATCTGTTAAGTTCTTCAATTTTGTTCTTTTTCAAAAACTCCTAACTATTCTAGTCCTCTGTTTTTGCATATAAAATTTAAAATCAGCTTGCTAACTTCTGTTTTGTTTTGTATTTTTAACCTCAGGGGGTTGCATCAAATACCCAGGTCAGTTGGGAAGGATTGCTATTTTAAATAATTAAGTCTTTCAACCCATAAATGTGGTGTGTGTGTGTGTGTGTGTGTGTGTGTGTGTGTGTGTGTGTGTGAATTCATGTTAAGGTCTTCTTTCATTTCCCTTTACAATGTTTTATAACTTTCCATATTTAGGTATTACATGTCATTTATTAGGTTGATATGTATTTTAATACTATTGAATGGACCTTTAATTTTCTAATTGATTTTTATCTATTTATCTTAAATCTTAAAAATTTGCTTTAATTTTGACTTTAGTAGGTTTTTTTGGTGTATTTTCTATACATTTTCTACATGCATGATCAAGTCATCCACAAATAAGAACAGCTTTATTTCTTTTTTTAAAAAAAATATTTATTTATTTGCTTTAGTTGTACACAATGCGTTTATTTTTACATGGTGCTGAGGATCAAACCAGGGCTGTGCACGTGCTAGGTGAGCACTCTACCACTGAGCCACAACCCCAGCCCCAGAAAGGTTTTATTTCTTCCTTACCTTTCTTCCTTTGCAAACTGTGTATTTTTTGTTTCTTTTTCTTGCTTCATTGAACTGACTAGGTCTCCAATATGATGTGGCGTTATTGATCTTTGATAGAAAGCATTGAGCCTGTCACCACTGAGCATGATGGTAGCTAAAATGTTTTCATAGATGCCATAAATCACACTGAGGATGTTCTCTTCATTCCAAGTTTGCTGAGAGTTTTTATTGTAAAAAGGTATGAAGTCCTTGTTAAATGTTTATTCTTCTTGCATCTATTGAAAGATACAGTTTCACTCCTTTGCTCTATTATTATGGGGGAATTGTGATTGACTTTATTGTATCAAACATGCATTTCAGGCTTAGTTACACTTCGTCTTGATATGTTATCTTTTTTTAAATTTTTTTATTCAAAGTTGTTTATATAACAATAGCATGTGTTACAATTCATAGTACATATATAGAGCACCTTTTTATATAACACTGTATATAAAGTATATTCATACTATTCATGTCTTCAATCATGCATTTAGGATACTGGTATCCATCTCATTCTACCATTTTCTTTTTTTTCCTTCATACGCCCATTCTCCCCCTTCCTTTCCCTACCCATTGACCTTTCTAGTGTTCCTCTTATCTTTTTAATATATTGTTTGATTAGATATGCAAGTTCTTTACTTATGTGCTCATGTCTATTGGCCATTAGGTCTAATTTTTGTGATTGTCTGGTTTTAAAATAAGAGTAATACTACTCATAAAACAAGTTAGTAAGTATTCCCCCTTCTTTGATTTTCTGAAAGTAAATTTACAAAATTGGCACTATTTTTTTTCCTTACAAGTTTAATAAGTTTTACCCATGACACCATCTAAATCAGGAGTTTAATGTGGGCTTAATGAGTTTAATTTTTTGTTTATAGATCAACTTCTTTAGTTGAAAAAGTTGCTGTTCAAGTTTCTATTTCTTTTGGGTTAGTTTTGGTATTTTGGTCTTTCAAATGACCTGTTTGTTTACTTTAAATTGTCAAATTTATTAACTTATAAGCATTGTTTATATTTTATTACTATTCTTCCAATATTTGGAGGGTCTGTAATGATCTTTTAATATTTACATCCATAACATCTTTGTTCTTTCTTTTTGCCTTGATCAATTTGGCTAGAAGTATATCAATTTTATTATTTTTTAAAAGAAACATTTTTGGTTTCATCGATCTTTATCTAATATATTTACATTTTCTTCTTCATTGATTTCTACTCTTCCTTTCTGTATTTTTAAAATTAATTTGTACTTCTTTTTCTGGATTCTTAAATAGAAGTTTAGGTCATGGCCTTAAGAGTTTTCTTTTCTAATATAAACATTTAAAATTCTAAATTCCCTCTAATTTGTTTACCTGCATCCAATAAGTTATATTGTTGTGTTCTCATTATTATTCAGCTTCAAATATTTGTAATTTCTCCTATAATTTCATCTTGATCCAATAACTATCTAAGAGTATTATTTAATTTTCAAATATTTTTGTATTTTTCTGGCCATTTCAATATTACTAATTTCTATGTGGTCAAAGAATATAATCTGATTTCAATATGTGCATATTTATTGTAGCTTCTTTATAGCCCATAGATGGTCTATTATAATAAATATACTATGTGTTCTGAAAGCAATGTGTATTCTGCCATTGGTGAATATAGACTTCTATAAATGTCAATAAAACAAAAAATGTTAATTAAGGTGTTTAGATCTAATCTCTGCCAAATTTTTGGCTAGATATTCTATCAATTCCTGCAAAATATGTTAAATATTTTAATTATGATTTTAGAATAATCTGTTTCTCCTTTAATTCCATCTATTTTTGTTTCATGTTTTTGATATTTTATTATTGGGTGCTCAAACATTTATGATTGTTATATCTCCCTGAGAATTGATCATTTTATCATTATGAACATTCTATTTTATCTTACCACATTTCATTTTGAAATATATTTTACTCGGTCTTAATATCATCTTCTCTATACATATAGTTTGCATGAAATATCATTTTTCATACATGTATGTTCAATCTCTCTGTGTCTGTATATTTAAAATACATCTTATGTGAAGAAAATGGAATTGAATCTTTTGTATTTTTATCTATTTTTGTAACATTTTTTTCATTAGAGTGTTCCATTAATATTTGATGTAATTATTAATATTGCTAAATTCTGCTTTACCAATTTATTTTTACTTTTAAATCTACATCTTTCTTGCCCTGTGTTCCTCCTTCTCTAAGTGTTTTAAACTCTTTTGAAGATCTTAGTTTCAATTTTGAGTCATTTCTCTTCTATTGAAGAACTCCCATTAGCATCTTTTATAGAGAGGACTTGCTAGTAACAAATTCTTGGTTTTCTTTCATCTGAAAGTACCATTAGTTTGTCTTTATTCTTAAATGGTATTTTTGCCAACTATAGAATTCTGGTTTGATGAAGGTTTTGTTTGTTTTGTTTCTTTGCTTCCTGTCCTCCACATCCATTCTTCAAAGATATTCTACTCTTTAGCTTTTTTTGTTTCTAATAAAAAATAAACTGTTAATTATGCTGTATATAATTAAGCGGTATGTAGTATGTCTTTTATTCTACTTTCAATTTTTTTTTGTATTCAACTTTCAACAATATGACTATAATATTCTTCAACAAAGGGTTCCTTGTGTTATAATACTTGGTGTTCATTTAACATCCTATATCCATGACTTTCTTTTAAGTTTGGAAAATTTCTAGGTGTTGTTTAATCAAATATTTTTCTCTATCACATTCTTTCTTAACTTTCTGGTATTGCAGTTACAAAAACTTTTTTAAAAAAATATTATCTAGTAGTAGACTTCTAAGACTCAGTTCATTATTTTATTCATTTTGTCCCTTTTTCTTCGCCTTCAATAATTTCTGTATATCCACTTTTAAGTTCACTTACTTTGTACTCTCACGTTCATTCAGATATTAAATACATCTAGTGATTGTTTTAACTTCAGAAATTATAATTTTTCTAGAATTTCTATCTTATTCTTTGTATTGTTCTTACTTCTTCATTGAGATTTTTACTCTGCTGAGATTTTTGTGATTACCTGAGCATAGTTTAAGTAGTTCCTTCCCAATCCTTGTGGTAATTCTAATGTCAGTTTCATCTCAAAGCTGAATTTTGTTGATTGTCTTTTCTCTTGAGTATGTGTCATGTTTACTTGGTTTTCTCTACCTTAAGGAGATTCTAAATTGTGATTTTTCCAATTAGTATGAAATTGTTGTTTTGTCTTAGTGAAAATTTTCTTTGGCTAGGCTTGAACTTCAAACTCTGTTTCTTGGAGGGCAGCTTTTGTTTCTCTTAGGTCCTTTGTCTTTAGCTAGTCTCTGAATCTGTTTCACACATGGGCAGGTAAAGGGTCATGTAAAGATGTAGGTAATTAGGTCTAGGGTAACTCCACCTTGGATCTTTTCCTTGTAGAATTCTCCAACTTTCTTCATCATTCATGGTTTCCAGACTTTTCTTTTCATCATCCCCATGCTGAAGATACGTAGCTTATTCAGGGTGGGGTGGGTATTTGTTCTTTTTAGATATACAGGACAATAGAGTGTATTTTGGCATGATATAGATAAATGGAATATAACTTATTCAAATTAAGATTTCATTCTGTGGTTGTACGTGTTGTAGAGTTTCACTGGTTGTGTATTCACACATGAACATAGGAAAGAAATGTCACATTCATTATACTGTCTTTCCTATTCCCATCCTCCCTCCCTTCCCTTCATTCTACTTTGTCTAATCTAATGAATGAACTTCTATTCTTTCCCTCCTACACCTTGTTGTTTGTTAGCATCCACATGTCAAAAATAATATACAGCCTTTGGCTTATTGGGATTGGCCCATTTCACTTAGCTAGCATGATTTGTGTCTAGATCCATTCATTTACCAGGAAAAGTCATAAAGTCATTCTTCTTTATGGCTGAGTAATTTTCCTGTGTGTATATATACCACATTTTCTTAATCAATTCATCTGTTGAAGGGCACATAATTTTGTTCCATAGCTTAGCTATTGTGAATTGTGCTGCCATAAACATTGATATGGCTACGTCACTGTAGTATGCTGATTTTAACTCCTCTTGAGTATGTACTGAGGAGTGGAATAACTGGGTCAAATGGTGGTTCCATTCCAAGTTTTCTGAGGAATCTTCATAGTGGTTTTCAGAGCGGTTGCATCAATTTGCATTCCCACCAGTAATGTATGAGTGAACCTTTTTCTCCACATTTATTGTTACTTGTATTATTGATAATGGCTATACTGACAGGAGTGAGATGGAATTTCAGTGTAGTTTTAATTTGCATTTCTCTAATGGCTACAGATGTTTAACATTTTACCATATATTTGTTGATCATTCATATTCCTCTTCTGTGAATTTCCTGTTCATTTCCTTTGTCCATTTACTAATTGGGTTTTTGTTTTTGTATTTTGTTTTTATTTTGGGATGTTAAGTTTTTGAGTCCTTTAGATATCCTGGAAATCAATGCTCTGAGGATCAGAGGGCAAAGATTTTCTCCCATTCTATAGGCTCTCTCTTCATGTTATTGATTGTTTTCTTTGCTGAGAAGAAGCTTTTTAGTTTGATACCATCCCATTTATTGATTCTTGATTTTACTTCTTGTACTTTAGTAGTCTTGTTGAGGAAGTCAGTTCCTAAGCCAACATGATGGAGAGTTGGACCTACATTTTCATCTAGTAGGTGTAGTATCTCTGGTCTAATGCCTAGGTCCTTGATCCACTTTGAGTTGAGTTTTGTGTAGAGCGAGAGATGGGAGTTAAATTTCATCCTGCTACACGTGGATATCCAGTTTTCTCCATGTGCTTTTGCCTCTGCTGTGCTGTCCACCATGGGATGCATTTGGATCCAGTATAAGAGCTGCAGAGATAGAAACTTACCTGTATAATTCCCATCTTCTCTCCCCCAAGTTATTTATTCTCTACCAGAACTAATCTGTTCTGTTCTCTCTTCAGTTGGTACCTCCAGGGTACCAACTCTTCTTACTACAGATATTTATCTTTGACTGAAAGTAGTCTGTTCCATGCATTCATGGTTCAGTAGTCAGTTATAAGTAGATAGAATGTAGGGATGTCTTCAATGGCTCCTTTTCTTCTCTTTTTTTCCTCCATTCTCCTCAGCATTTAATTTTTTGCTTCATGTTTGTTGTTGTTGTTGTTCTCCAAACCTTAAAGATGGCAGTTTTTCCCACTTGTGTCCCATAGTTCTGCATACTGCAAAGGTAGCACTTAGCTATAACCTAAAAGTGATGGAGATGGTAACTGACTTGTACAGCATGCCATCTCCCTATCGCCAAGTAAATGTACACTTCCTATGAGAGTCTGTCGGCTTCTGTTTGTTCTCTAGTACTGTCACATGGGTGCTTTGGTTTACAATCAAGGTATATATTTGTTTTCTGTGTGAAGCAATCATAGGGTTTTGGTCATCAAACTCTTATGTGAGAACTAGTCAGTGTCAAAAAACATGTAATTTTAGAATTTAAGGAGAATTAAGAAATCATCTAGGGGTTGGGGTTGTGGCTCAGTGGTAGAGTGCTCGCCTAGCATGTGCACGGCCCGGGTTCGATCTTCAGCACCACGTACAAATAAACGCATTGTGCACAACTAAAGCAAATAAATAAATATTAAAAAAAAAAGAAATCATCTAGGTGATTAAACTTAGACTGAGGAAGATTAAGTGGTATGACCAAATTCACATAGTTGCTTACTGACAAACACCATTAAATAATTCTATGGCTTGGTTCAAATATTAGTGTGTAATGTGCCCAAAATGGCGTTATAGCCTGTTTGGTTCAGAGAGGTGAACTAATCCACTGGAATACCATCCTCATGAAGAACTCGAGAACTTCCTTGGAAAGCACTAGTCTAAAGGAAAAAGAAGCCAAGATGGTCAGACCTTGTCTAGTGTGGTGGTTGCCTCCTCCTTCTAGAACCCTAAGGCTCATGTCTGAGTCCTATGACTGTTAGTCAACTAGAAAGATTTTGGAACAAAAGCTAGGTAACTTTGGTATTCTTCTAAGAGGAGGTTTAAAAAAAATGGCAAGTAAGTCAAGCTTTTTTCCATCTATACCACAAGATAATCTATGGCTCTGGCAAGTAACGCTATAGTGGCAAAAGTAAAGACTAGAGAAGAAGGACAGTGCTGATCAGAAGCAGCAGGAGAACTTGGAGGAAGCAGAAATTCCCCGACTCTAGGCAGCAATACGTGGCAGGAGCAGAGCTTTCCAGGGAAAGGGTAGTGGTGCCTGGAGGATATGGAAGCAGCTAGCTAAAGGGGTCCAAAGCAAGGAAAGGGGGGGTTGTAACTCACAAAATTTGTTTTTGAGAACTATGGTCTGAATGTTTTTGTCCCCCCAAAATTCATATTGAGACCTGATTCTCAGTGTGACAATATTAGGAGATAGGAGCTTTTGGAAGGTTATTAGTTGTGAGAATGGAGCCCTTATGAATGGGATTAGGGCCCTTATAAAAGAGGCCTTAGAGAGTTGATTATCCCTTCCACCATATGAAGACAAAGTGAAAAGGAAACAGAATCTCACCAGACTTAGAATCTACTGGCATCTTGATCTTGGAATTCCCAGCCTCCTGAGCCACCACTTATAAATAAATTTCTGTTATTTATAAGCTATCCAATCTATAGTCTTTTGTTATAGAAGCCCAAATGGACTAAAATAAGTTTCCTTTGAGAGAAGGGGCTTTTCTGGGACCTGCATTAACTGGTAATACCAGACACTATGAAATATACATATGTATTTTCAGGGTGATCTAATTTTGAACTCTGGGCTATTGTGCACAGGTTACAAATACATATTTACCACGTGATTGCATATAATCATTATTTGATACAATTGGATATATAGTCAGAAAGGATGCAATGAATACTGCTAAGCAAGTGGAATATTATTAATAAAGGCATAGAAATAATAAAAAAGGGCACATAGAAATAGTAGCAATGACTTTCAATGACAATATTTGCCCATATGATATATCAACACTTTTAGGTCATATTGGTATTTACTGCTTTTCATTCCAACAGGTTATTATTCTGCCAGCCAGTCATCTTTATTAGTATGAACAAGTTTTCATCAGCCAACAAGAATAGGAAAGTCACAAGGAGACCCAGTCAAAGAAAGGTTAGAGAAGCATTTTCAGTATTTCAAGATATTGGTGTCAATTACCTACTTTTAATAAGAGCGTTATTCAGGTAGATCAGTAAAACAACCCATCAGTGAAGCAGGGGGACCACTCAGGGTATGGAGAGAAGTTGAAACAGGATTTATGGATGTGTTGGAAGATGTTTTTTTAATGAGGGTCTTGAACACAAAGCCATCAAGTTCAGATTCCATCCAATATGCAATAGGGAGATCTCTGAATCCTCTGTGATAAATACACTACTAGGAAGTGATAATCTTAGAACAGTGTGCAATATGAAGGAAGGGGAGATGACCCTGAAGCTGTTCCAGTGACTTGTATGTGAGATGATGGGACCATACCTGGGATGATGACAGCAGGAATGAAAATGGAGTCCCCAGTGTTGGGAGTAAGGAACAGAATAATATCAAGATTAGTGTTTTCTAGTTTCTGGAAGTCAAGTTTCACATGGGTCATCTTTGTACCCCAGAAACCAGCAAAATTTCCAGTGCTTAGGGTGAGTGGCAGTTAGGATAGTTTCTAGAACATTTCTGTGCTCTTCTATAGTCATTCTTTTCCCTTTTCTTATGCTGAAGATGTTTTGCTTTTCACATGGTGCTTGTTTGTGAGCACAGAAGCCAGAAAATAATTAGGGGGTCTGGAGTCCCTGCCATGTGTTTGTTTAATGCTCTTAAAAGGGAACACATTTCAAAGATCCCCACATCCTTTGTTTCTGCCATGCTTTCAGTTTCTGTCTCTCTGGTGCCACTACCATAGTTTTGTCATTCGTCTGTTCAGCTCTGCCTTCTTGTAGAAATTTTCAAAGCAAAACAGTTCTATCAACACTCCTGCCTCCTGTTAAATAAATATCTAAGATGTTATTTTCTGGCAGCTTATCTGATAGTTCTGAGATCAGAGGCACTGTGATTTTCAGCAATAGGAGGTTTGAATCCAGTATGATATACAGTAGGGCTCAGGCTTCAGCAGAATCTCCCTGGTGGCACACTGCCAGCTAAGCTGGCCTCATCTGACTCCCTCTCAGCACGCTGTCTATACATGCTCAGCAGCCATTAGCATTAAGAATATTCACACACACACACACACACACACACACACACAAAAGAACAGCCTAGGAGAATGAAACAATCACTTGGAACTCATGGGTAGAGAATGTATACGAATGAATATGGCCTCAGGACCATTTAGTTTTGCTATCAAAGGGCTGTCATTTATGAAGGCTTATCTACCAGTACCCTCAAACTCCCTTTAATGGGAATGGGTGTGGCTGCATGACTAACATTCTAACTACCAGCCTTGCAATACTGTCCCCTCTGGCATCTTGCAACCATTATTTTGCAGCATTCATAGAGCTAATCTCACTTGCGTGAGGGACCATGTTCAAGACAGCACTGTAAGGGAGATGTTCTATCAAATACAAATCCCCAGGTATATCAGGAAAGGTGCTCCATCAACAAACAGGAAGCCAATTATTGCTGTGAAGGGAACAAGAAACTAGGTATAAAGACATATTCGAGGGTGCTCTGTGGAAGTACTGGGCCACAGACAAAGAGACTGGCTATTCAATGATTTATAAAGGAAAGTATAAA
Source organism: Tamias sibiricus (assembly GCA_025594165.1). Classification (NCBI taxonomy): domain Eukaryota; kingdom Metazoa; phylum Chordata; class Mammalia; order Rodentia; family Sciuridae; genus Tamias; species Tamias sibiricus. Next base: position 156,689,973 of record CM046657.1, on the reverse strand, counting down.
AGAGTAATATGGTATTGGGGACAACTGCTGCTTTAGTTGGCTTTTGCATTGCTGTGACCAAAATAATTGACAAGAACAACTCAGAGGAGGGAAAGTTTATTTGTGGCTTATGGTTTCAGAAATCTCAGTCCATGGATGGATGATTCCATTGCTCTAGCCCAAGGTGAGGCAGAATATCATGGGGAAAGAACCCTGGGGAGGGAAGCTGCTCAGCTCATTTCAGGGTTAGGAAGTCAAAATAGAAAAGGAGGAAGGGCCACAGGAAGAACAACCCTTTAGGGAATGCCCCCAGTGACCCACTCCATCCATGAGCCACCTGCCTACAGTTACCATCCAGTGCCACCTGCCTACAGTTACCACCCAGTGCCACCTGCCTACAGTTACCACCCAGTCAGTCCATTCAAACTAGGATGGACGGATCAGGTTACAATTCCCATAATCTAATCATTCTGCCTCTGAATATTCCTGCATTAACAGGAGTTGCAGGCGGGGGGTGGGGGATGCAGGCACCACATATCCAACCCATTACAAGCAACCACCATCCTATTCATTTTCCCTGATCTATCTGCACATCAAACTGGGAAGTTCTGACTCAATGCCACATGACAGCTGGTAGACATAACTAGCTGTGTTCAGGTAATTGGGAATTGGGATACACAGGCCAAGACAGAGAAACATGATTAAAGATTCATATAGCCTCAGGAACCACTTTGAGTTGGCCTTGATAAAGCCATAGGAAAGTATGGCCAAAGGATAAAATCCAATCAATCTACAAAAAGAGCACAGTGTAGATGTGTAGAGAGAATGGTCAGAAACCATACAGTTAAAAAATGAGAAGCAGAGATTCAGAAAGAATTTGCAGTTCCCACAAGAACTAGCTGTGTTTTCCACAATTGAGTTCCACTGGAAACCACAAGAAGAAATCCTTTTAACCTGGAATTCTTCTCTGTATGTACTTCTATTCCTTAAAAATAAAACTTCCTTAACTAAGAGAGCATCCTGAATATTATCATGGGCTATATGGAAGACCAGAAAACCAGAAGTTAGTTCTCCCTCTGCTATCATTAGTTTCTGAAGGAATACAACTATATTTAATTAGCTATTTTATTAATCTTCAGCAAGCATCTTGACTGGTCAAGGGTTTTCCAAAGAAACAGAACCAATATGTCAATAGAAAAAGAATATATAGACATAGAGATGGAGAGATTCATTATAAGGAATTGACTTATAAGATTATAAAGGCTGAGTGAGAAGTTCTAAAATCTGTAGTTGGCAAGCTAGAGACCCAAGAGAGTCAATTTATAGTTCCAGTCTTGAATCCAAAGACCTGTGAATCAGAAGAGCTATTGATGTAAGTTGCAGTCCAAAAATTGGCAGCCTTGAAACCTAGGAAGAACCAATGTTTCAGTTCAAGTCCAAAGGTCAGAAAGACTAATGCCCCAGTTCAATAATCAGGCAGGAGGAATTCCCTTTTACTGAGCCTTTTTGTTCTATTCAAGTCTCCTGTTGGTTAGATAAAGCCCATTTACATTCACCAGGGAAATCTGCATGACTCAGCCAACAGATTCAAAGGTTAATCTCCTCAAGAAATGTACTTACAGGCAGACCCAAAATAATGATGTTTGGCTATGCATCTGAGTATCTCATCTCCCAGTCAAATCAACAACACATAAAATTAACTCTCACATTTGTTCAATGCCTATGTGATCCAAAAATTTATTCCTTTTGGCCTGTGTCATTAGTGATTCAGCCTCTATGGATTGTTTATAGTTTTACATTAACTTCAACATAAAACCTGGATGAACACTAAGAGATACTGAGAAAACCTCCTGTTTTCTAGACATATCACTCCCTGCCCTTACTATATAATAGCAACACAATTTCCCCTCAACAGGATTAATCACCCTCTTCTAGTGCAACAACTCACTTCTTTGCTTGTTGGTTCACTAGTATGAAGAGCCCAAAATGATCAGGAAAGTGTCTCAACTTTTGGTTTAGTGAATCATTGTTGTGTCTTCTGACAAAAGTTAAGAAAGAACTGTAAACTGGCAGAGCCCAGAGTTGTAGTAGCAAACTTTGCCAAAGGATTATTAGGGTAACAGGGAAAACCATTCCCATTTCTTCTACCTCTTAGGTTCCCTGGATCAATAAATCTTATATATGAAAGAAATAGGATGATATATTGTTCGTTGATTAGTAGCATAAACTGCATCCTGAAAAATTTTACTCCAGCCCTATAAAATAATGCTATGCCTTTGGTGATATAACTGATTTTTCACAGACATTCTGCTATCCTATCAGGTCTATTGCTTCAGAGTAATGGGTATCATTTGACCAGTGAATTTTGTATTCTTTTTTTTAAAATTTGTTCTTTTTAGTTATACATGACAGTAGAATGTATTTTGACAGATTAGACATACTTGGAGTATAACTTCCCATTCTTGTGGTTGTTTGCAATATGGAGTTACACTGGTTGTGTATTAATATATGAACATAGGAAAGTTATGTCCTATTTATTCTATTGTCTTTCCTATTCCCATCTCCACTCCCTTCCCTTCATTCCCCTTTTGATGTTGAATAATTTTCATGAACAAAAGTACTACTGTGTGAAAAACTGTAACACTAAATAAGGCATTTTAGAAGTTTATGAACAGTTTGGACAGAATCCTAATAGGCAGGGAATATAAATCAGTTTTAATAATATTTGTCTCTTCCACTGAGTACAAAGTTCCATTTCATCGATGATGGAAGTAGTCCCATACAATCAACCTCTTGTCTCTCAGTTGTGGTGACATTGAGTATTGGACAGTCTCATTGGTCTTTCTAAGTGGAAGTCCATGTTTTTGAACCTGTGTATAGCCTCCATTTTTGCTACTGTGGCCAACTTGGTCATGAGGCTATTAGGCAAGAATAGGGATGACTGAGAAAAGAAATTAATTAATGTCTATAACCTGGATTATCTTGTCTACCTGATCATCAAGATCTGCCTCTGTTGTAAGTGCTCTTTGGTAAACAGTCATATGGGACATATATACTTTGTGGCCTATGTGGGAGAAGACTATTAACATACTATTTTGTGGCTAACACCAAATTTCTTGTTGTATTCCTTCTAAGTCTCTGACTTTTCCATTTAAACCATTAGCCATGGCCCATGAATTAGTACAGATTTATAAATCTGACCATTTCTCATAGGCAAAATGAAAAACCAGTTAGATGTATTACTTTAGAAATAGAGGGGGTGCAGATACAGAAACTTTTCCTTTTCCTTGGAAGGGATATTGATGCAAGACAAATCCAGATGGCTTTTAAGTTGGCTTGGCTTCACTGAACCAGCCTATAGGGATAGGCCTTTGGCTGATTCAGCATTGCTGACAGTCAAGCTTGTTCATTTAGCCCACAGTGTCCATAGGAATCTTCCCTAGCTTGTTCTGAGATCTCTTGATTTACTACCTTTTCTTACAAAAAAACGGGCACTCCCTCCTTCTCTTAAGTTAAACTGATGATTGGAAAAGTGGTCAGGAGGGCTGCTTTTCTACACATCCAGATTTCTGAATGAAGCAACCCTCTATGTCCATTATGAGAGTAATGAGACTTTGGGAAACACTGTGTACTCTACTTCTCTGATTGTTTGCCCCTCTAATAAGCTCTCTTTTATCTGAAACCCCTGGTACTATGCTGAGTGACCTTCAACCTGGGAAATATCATATTTTCCAGACCACTGGATGTCTAAAAGCTTGACCAAATTTGCAGGGCCCTGCATTTCATGGAAAATATTTTTTAAACTCTGGCACAACACATATGTCCACAGAAGTGTCTTCATCTGCTCAATAGATGCAAGCAGCAAGGTGAAACAACATGGTGCTCTTTGGAATAAGGAAGCAGGGAGTTTCCCTAGGAAATTTTATGATTAAGAAATGAAAAGTTGATATATTCCTGAGAAAAGCAACGTATTACTAATACCAGCTGAAAGCCAGTGACTTCTGATGATCTATATTAACTGATATGAAAACATTTGCCAAGTTAATAGCTGCATACTCAGTGCTAGGGAATGTTTTTATTATATTCAGTAAAGAAACCATATCTGGAATAGGCTAGAGTCCCTCATCACCTGATTACATGTATGGTAATGTACTGTCATACCTCAAGATTCACCTGTTATCTTCATAGTCCAAAGAGGCAAGTTGGATGGGGATGTGGTAGGAAACATCACCTCCACATTTTTAACGTTTTTGATGGTGGCAGTAATCTCATCCATCCCTCTAGGAATGCCATACCAATTTGGGGCTTCTGTTTTAGTAAAGCAAAGAGGCTCTGTAGGCTTCCATTTGGACCTCCTATAATAAAGCCCTTATTCCACAGATCAGAGAAATAGTACAGGGATTTTGTGAGTTTCTTGGTTGTCCATTTCAACTATGCATTTCATAACTAAGAGTATTGCTTGACAAAGACTAGCAGTGTCTCATTTGCCACTGAAAATAGATTAATCTAGCCAAGCAGAGTCTCAATTCTATAATGCTACCCTTAATGTTGTATTATTCTGGAACTGCTCTAGTGGTATCAGTAATTGTCTTAATGTCCAATTAAAGATGATATAGGATAGGAGTTAGACTTTACATAATTATGGGAGGAGCTAGACTAGTGACACTCTGGGAGAGGGAGTAGAACATGCAAGGATGTCACTAACCACCAGTCCTTCTAAAGAACTTGTACAGGCGAAAAAGATTTCTTTCAAGGAAATCTGAGAAAGTAGGCTCATCCAATCACTGAAGTGGGAACCCAAACAGAAAACTCTTTGTGGAAACATAGAAGCTGCTACATCTGTATAACTACAATTTCTGCACACCAATAGCTACAGTGGCCTGGGATCTCCATTTCTGGTTATTAGAACCAGAAGTTATTTGGAAGAACTGGACTTGGAGTAGACGAAATCAAGACAAGCTGAAACTTCCTAGGAATTTCTTTGTTTTTTTAATTTTCACATCTTGCCTTGAAGTTCTTCAGAGAGCAATGACTTTTTCAGTTTCACCTCCAAAATCCCATTTAAGTTCTTATTCTGAAGAATTCAAACTTTGTGCTGTAATGGGAAGTGAGTGCTGGAAACAATTCCCAGATAAATCACACTTACAATAGTACACTCCAGCATAAAAACACTGATTCAGCCTTGAAAAAAGTATGGTGTGGAATAGAAGGAAAAGCCAATAGAGGAGGCTAAGAAAACAAGAAAATCAGGAGGATATGGTTTCTCTTACACACCACTGACAGGGAGTGCCTTCATAAAAGTCATTACTGCAACAATTCAGATGAAGCATTAGAGAAAATGAAGCCTGAGAACTAGCCAGAGGATTTGGAAATTACTGTTGGCCTTCCGGAGAGTAGAGCATTGATGGTAATGAAAGCCTGAAGGGCGTGGTGTGAAGAGAAAAAATAAAGACAGGAGGAAGATGAACAATTTTCACAAGGACATTTGCTATAAAATGTTGCAGAGAAATGGGCCTCTAGATCAAGAAAGACTTTTGTTTTCTTTTTTATAAAGATGGATGCTGATGAAGTTCAGAAACAAAAATAGATTATATAAGAGAAGGAAAGCATGGGGATCATTGAAGGACTAAAGTCTCTGAGTCAGCAAAAGAAAATGGAACCCACTACAGATAAATGGGGGTTTGCCTTATTAGGCATATGGGAAGTTGATCAACTTTACCAGAAAGAAAGAGTAGATAAGCATGCACAGATAAACTGGGGGATTTTTTTTATCTACAAAAATATGTAGTCATTTTTTTTCTCATAGATTCCATATTCTCCATGAAATAAAAATCAGGGTTATTAGGTGAGAATAATAATGGAAGGGAGTATTGGAAATTTCCACAAAGAGGTAAAATTGAGTTTAAATTAATATAGGGAAGTTGCACACTTAGTAGTATCAGACCCTCATTTAAGAGTTGTGCATGTGAGTATAAATTGAGACCAGTCGCATTGTTTGTGTGTTCTTCTATAGCCATGTTTGCTTCTTGGGTGGAGGAATTGCCTCTTGTCTTGAACTGACCTGGCTTTAATTTTTTCTATTCTTGTCTCACTTTTATTAAGATATGCAGTACATATTGTATTTATCTCAATACAAATGAAGAAAACTATAAGTTTATGAGGAATATGCAAAAATTAAAAAGCAGGCAAGAGAATCCAAGATGGTGGAAATGAGGTAGGCTGCAGATTTCAACTCCTCTGAAATTTGGAATCAAAGCAGTATGGGAACAGTGGGTGACAGGGGGAATGCGCTGATTCACAATATTGGGAGGTCAGAGACTTGGAAGAACCTGGAAATTCCGGTTAAGTTTCAGAGGTTCTGTTTATAGCCAGCTGAGTCCATAGCTCTGGGCCCAAGGTGAGACAAACATCATGATGGAAAGGTATGGTGGAGGAAAGCCAGGAAGCAAAAAGGGAGAGGGAGGGAAGGTGGATGAAAGAGAGAGGTTGTGGGGGAGAGAAATAACTGGCTTTGCGTTTTCCAAGAAACAGAATGCCGCTCGCACTAAATTAAGTCTCAGTGAGAATTTATGGGTGAACACTAATGTACCTTATGTAATAACTGAACCAGGAATGGAAGGTCAGGACTCCAAGTTACTATCTCTACCTCTTTGGAACCATATGACCACCATCTGTTTTTCACTTTATGTCTACTTTATTTTTCTCCCTGCCAACAGGATTTATTTTTTATTTTTGTATAATTGACAGAAATTTGTTGTCTTAGCCTAGGAGGTTAACCTCCAGTCCCAAAGTCCAGTAGAGAGCAACCTGATCCTCTATTATCAATTCCAAATTTCTAAGAAAAATCAGATTAGCTTAGCTTGGGTCAGCCCCTGGGAGAGAAACCTCTGTGGAGGTAAAGTGCAAAGATCAGGTAAATTACCTGATCCAAAATCTTTAAAAGAGTCATTTGATATAGTTCTGAGAATTTATGGTCAATTCAAAATTTTTGGTGTTGCAGAAATGGAAGGTTGAAGCAAATTTACATTTTCTAAAGATTCCTGTAATTAGATAATTGAGTTTTAAAAGTGAGAATGGTATTGGAATAGTGATTTCTGCTTTCCAGTGAGTCCCAGTGGGATTCCAATCTTGTGTAAGTACTGTTTCAAAAGATACGGAATAATTGTGGACTATAAAGAAATGAAAGTACCAGGAAGATGAGGCAGCATTCAAGAGTGGGCAGAGTGGGCTTTACTTTAGTGGAAGTTTCGGGTAAGGCTAAGGATCAAATCAGGTTTACAGTATGACTGTCTCTTGTCATATACATTAATAGAGAATATTTGTCTTGAGTTTATCCTTTCAGTTACAGATGGCAGAGTTTATCTTTTCAGTTACAAATGGCTACATGCATAAGCTGTGAAATTTGGTTTGAGTAAGGCGTCACATGGGACAGTAGAAACTTCAGCATCAAATTAACCAAGTCTCTTGGTTCTGGCCAGCCCTGATTTGGCCACTAGTCAGCTGTATGATCTTCATTAACCTGACCCTTATAGAACACCGTATCTGTAGGGTTCCTGCAACTCCAAACTCCTGATTTGAGGAACTCCCAAAGAAAGTGGTCCAGAGAGTATGAGTAACTACAGTAACATATGCCCTATGGACTTTTATGAGCTTTTATATTTAGATCTTCAGTTCACACCTAATTTAGAGGGCTGTTGCATCCAGCAATCTCCAACAAGAAGAATAAACATGACTTTCTGAGTCAGTGAATGCTTGCAATGATATTTATGAATGAACAATAAATTTAAATTGAGAGAACACTTGCAGTTGATTTAGATTAATAGCAATGGGACCACATTGAGTGTTTAGGAAGCAGAAGCTCTTTAAAAGTGGAAATAAATTTTATTTGATCAGTATCTTGTTTTTTATTGCAAATATTATGAGTAATAATAACACAAGAACTTTCTTCAAGTTCCAGGAGAGTGAGGATTTTTAGCAGGTATGATACTGATTTAGCAAATAATGATACTGATTCTCTAAGGCATGCAAGGACAAATGATAGATATTTGAGTGGGATGGGGATGGTTTTGGGATCCCAAAGCACATAAAGAAATATCTGCTTACACAACCATTCAGAATGCAGATGCACAACTATACCAGGTTGCTTTTATTTTTGAATTTTTTAAAAAAGCTCCTCGTGATACACATGAAAATCAGACCATATGTGATCTGAAACAACAAATTTATCTTCTTGGTTATAATCAGATTCAAAGTGATGTCTGCCCAGCATCTTTGCTATTATTAAAGACAACCAGGGTAAGCCAGCTCCACAATATTTCTCAAGAATATAACTTCAAGTTAGAAAGTTCTCACTCAGTAGTCCTTTCCCTGCCCTAAATTAAAGCTGGTAAAACTATTAAGTGTCAGAGTTTTCATGGAAAATACTCTGAAATATGTAAAGTGTTGTTCAAAAGTATCTTGATATTATTTTAGACAGATGTGTTCAGTAATCTCATCTGGGTTAGAGTCAGAAGAAATTAGATATGTAAAGTGGCAGAGACAAGGAGGACCTAACCCAGGACTGATAACAACTGTGTCAAAAGGTGCATTCCTTGGAAGGTAGCCAAGATCCTGAGAAGCAAGGAAATGGAAAGGTTTTCAAAAAAATGCTCCATTACAGTGGTCACTGAGGAATGTGCTGAAACATTGGATGGGTGTTTCCAACTGCTCTAAGGTAAGGAGAAAAATGAAGCAATAATATAACATTGGTTAGGATGGCTTGACTAAGATAGTAAATGATACATAAATATGGGCAGGCCTCATTACAATCTCAAAGATATAAGGAAATAAAGTTACAAAGGATTTTACCATTACAAAACTGAATCAATACCCACAAATCAAGGTATTATTTTTCTTATGTGATAGTCTGACTATGTTTTGGGCCATCTCCATACATGTGAAGATAATTACCATTCCCTGCCAAGGATAGGAAGTCCTTTTGCAATGTTGGGCTAAAGGCACAGACCTTCAAGACACTGAAAATGGTTTCCAGAAGCCAACTCTAAACAGAGATGAAGGCCATCATCATGATGATAATGATGAAACTCATGGCTGTAAACAAATACTTATGGGCTTGCTTTATTCATTTTCTGATGAAAGAACAACTTTTCACACACATGAAGGAGATAAACATCTAACTTAATGATTGGCCTAGGTCCCAGAAATGGGAAAAAGAAGAATTTCTGGTCATGAGAGAGTTTAATAGAGAAGAGTTTGAATGGAGGTAAATCTTTGCTAGTTTGGATTTTTTTTTCTTTGTTCTTGTTTTCATAAAAAGTCTTCTCAGTCCATAAAGAGAAAATATTTCACTATAGCCCTTAATCTCTTCCTGACTTGGTGACCACTCTGCCTGCCTCTTTCTTTAAGGGGCAAGGCATGATTCCAGCATGACCAATGGCTTTACCTTGATAAAGGACAGCACTCAGTTTCCTCCCCATCCCCACCCCATGCACCCTGTGACAATTCCACAGCCAGAGCTATGAATCATTTCCTGTAAGTCCAAGGAGGAATGGTCTGCAGTACTTGATCCAGGATAAATCTATCTTCCTTGTACTTTGTGGTTATTTCATAACCTCTTGATGAGAGGTTGGGGTAAACTGATCTAGTTATGCAATTCCAAAGGAAAGAAGTTAGGAAAAAATGTCAGGGTACATCATCTACCACTGATTTCCAAAATTAATAAAAGGTAATGCCAAGTCAGTGGTAACGAGTATTCATGTCCAACCAGAAACTTGTTTCTGCATCCAGCAAGTATTTGCTTCCTGTGATGTGAACACTGTTATTAAATACTCCACTGGTTCTGCCTGGAGAATTGTTTCCTGTTGCTGTCTGAAGCGATTGCCACTTGGAGCAACGAAGCCGCGGGAAGAAGTTTAGAGGCAAACTGGAAACAAACAGGCTTTTTATTCTGACAACTTCTCTCTCTGGCTCCAACAACGACTCCAACACGCCCAACACACCACCAAACAACCCACAAACAAATGGCGCCGACCTGATCCGATCTCGGCTCAAGTCTCGTGAGACCCCAGGCGAAGTCCTGCGAGATCCCGGGCCAAGTCCCGTGAGACCACAGAAGGCAGCAATGCCCAAACATCTCTATGGCCCACAGCCAACTGCAATCTCAGCCATCTCCCCAATCAGGGCTCCTGCAGTTTTCTATCACCATTTTTGTGGGTTTGGGCTAGTTTTTCCTCTTATGTATCAGAAAAACTTTTACTAAAAGTAATTATGTGAAGTCCGTCCCACAGATCCATGGCACCCATGATCTACTGCCCTCTTCCGAAAGTCAACATTAAATTTGCAACTCAAAGATGCCTATGTGACTGCAAAGGGGCTCTGCCACTCCCTTTTTGTTTCTGTACTTGTGAAACACAAGCATGCATGCACACGTGAACACACACACCATGCAGAGCACTTAGCATGTATTTTCTAATTGATACCTCCCTAGGGTCCTGTGAGCTAGGCACTCTTTTTATGGTCTTTTATAGTTGAAATCCCAAACACCAGTGTGGTATGCCCAAAATCACAGGACTAGCAGGTGGTAGAGCTGGGTTTGAAACATTTTTTTTTTTATTTTTCACACTTTCCAAATTGTCTCTCTGCAACATCGTTCAGCCTCCTACTTTATAGATAAAAAACTTGAGTCCAGAGAGGTGAAACCAACTTTCACAGGAGCTTAAGACGTCTTGAATCTCTGGCTGGAGTTTTCGCTCTGATTCAATATTGCTTTCCTTATGCTTGTTTAACTGTTGAGGTTCTTAGAAAAAAAAGTGTGTTGCTACCACTGAGTTTCAGCGCATGTTACTAAAGACCATTGAAAGGTAATTAAATAGAACGTCTATCATAACAATAGCCATCTCTACATGCACTGTCTAGCCCACTTGCACTACAGAAAGGTCTGATCACAGAAAAAGACATATGTAACTCAATGATCCACATCATGAGAGGCCTGGCCAGGTGTTCTGACAGATTTGGAGAAAGAAACTTGTTCCATTTCTTCCTCGTAACTACCCTCTGAAATAGAAGTGTTACTTTTCTTGAGTAAGACTTGGCATGTTTGTTGGAGGCCAGTGGCTATCTCTGAGTGATGCCAAGTGGGACATGTGTTGAGTCAGTTGAATGGCTCCTCAGGAAGCATGGAATGTCCTGAAAGGTGACACTGTCCTGCAGTCAGAAGGAAATTGTCCCAGTTGAGTTTCTCTGGAGTGTGTGTGGGAGTTTGTGTGCAAGCGTGCATGTGTATGTGTATTACAGGAGACAAGGGGTATAGAGAGAAAGAGGACAAGAACCATCTGAGGCAACAAAAAGTCATGTACCATGTGTTTGCCTTCAGGGAGTTCAGAGTTTGTGATTCTCTCAGCATTTTTGTTGAAATTTTAATTTTGGTGTATACCACGAATAAATGGGCAGAGCAGGGTATGTGGGGGTATGAGACAAGAATTAACTTTAAGAGATGGAAATATTTACATTATGGAAGCAATGACTTGTTTCACACATTTTGCTTATTTTTGTTTTAAAAGCATACTTATGATAAACTCACTATTTCTACAGGCCATGTCAAGTGCTAAACCATGCATTTTACTCTGTGCTAAAACCACACACACGTACACATTCAAGGCCCTCCATAATCCAACACATCCTGTTATGCCTCAAGCCCCATTCTGCTGTACCATACACCCCAGGAATCCTATATTCCAGTAAGACAGAACTTCTTCCTGTTTCCTGAATGCCAAGGCGTTCGGATTTTTCTCTGCTTGTACCATTTTTGCTGCTTTGGATGCTCTTTTCTCTCCTTCAGATGAGAAAAGTCCTACACATACTTCAAGGTCCAGTTTAAATAACACTTTTCTGTTAATACTTCTCCTCACCCCCACTCTCTTCACTGTCCATCCATTCCCACTTCATTCACAGATACATGCAGACGACCCTGAGGGATGAACTGTGGATGGCTGTGGATGTCTGCCTCTCCATCTATTTGACTGCACCTCTACTCTGCATTTTTTAAATTCCTTCAGAGCAAAGGCCTGTGTCTGTATATCTTGTATCCCACCTCACTCCCACATGCTTCTTAATGCCTAATGATTAACAAGTCTTTCAAGTAAATTTCTTGAGTAACGGCTAAATTGATGGATTGATTGATTAGATTGAATGAACACATTTAAATATCTGTTCCCTAGCTGTAAAGATGAAAATACCTAAAAGCAGGTCCTTGGCAATGCTTTCTGCTATAACCTCCCTTCTATGTTAATGAGTGAAACCAAGTGAAGCAAACAAACGTTTGAAACCTCTAACTTCATGTTCAGCACCTAATACTGATTATTTTCTATTTGACCCCATAGATCCACTGTCTGTCCTTTTCTGCCCTGCTCTAAACTCTAAAAGACTAAATGCTAGGAATTACATCAGTCAAACTGTTTTGTCTTCTAGCTTTCAGTTAATGGGTTTAGCTAATGCAAGACATAGGCAGAACCTCATAGGACAAAGGGTTTAAGAAGTGAGAATATTTATCTTCCTCCTTAACTTTGCTGGAATACAGTTGGTCAGTGGCCGCAATTCTTTATCTAGCTCTCGGCTCCTATCAGGCAAACTCTCTTACACAGTATATTATTTTTTTATTGCTGCTGTAACAAATTACAATCAGGGTGGCTAAAACAACACAAATGTATTATGTTACAGTTTTATAGGTCAGATGTCTGACCCAGGTCTTGATGGACTAAAATAAAAATATTTGTAAGGCTACATTCCAAACTGGTGGTGTTGAAGGAGAATTCATTTCCTCACCATTCCAAGATTCTATGGTTTGCCCACATTCCTTTGTTAATGGCCCCCTTCCTCCATCTTCAAAACCAACAACATCACATCACATAACTCTAGTTCTTCTTCCTTTGTCACATTTCTCTCTGACCACAGCAGGGAAGGGCTCTCTATCCTTAAGGACCTAAGTGATGAGACTGGTTCCATCTGGATAACTCAGAATAATACCTGCATCTCAAGGTCCTCAACCTTAGTTACATCTGCAAAGCCCCTCTGGCCACTTTAGGTAACATATTCACGGGTTCTGGGGATTAGAGCACCAACATCTTTTAGAAGCCATTATTCTTTCTACTACAGATGGTTTAGCTCTTGTCAGTTCCAGTAATACTGTTCTTTTTATTTGTCCCTAGAAGTGTCAATGGCCCCTCGATGTTACTGATCCCTGGGGCCTCACCATTTCACATCGATTTCCTGAGAGTTACATTCCACACCCTCAGCTCTACACAGTTTCTTCATTAACATCACTTCAGTGAACCTTTTGAACATGCCATGATTCTCACCCCACCCTTACTGATATCTAGTTGGAGTCCTAGCAGCATTACTTAGTTTTCTGTTAGAAGGTTATTGGTGGTCCTATAACCTCTGATAATGCTCAGCAGAGTAAGAGTGATCAGCTATGTGAGTGAATTAGAATCAGAGCCACCCACTACTTACTTATCTTGTATGTCTATGTAGGAGAGTTGAAATAGGTTTTCATGCTTGGAAATATGAAGAGGTGGCTCACACAGCAAAGCCAATAGCTGGGCAGACCCATTACTTTGTACTATTTAGAGATCATCTACTTCTTCCACCACAACCAGAAGAATGAGGGTAGAAATTTCTGCTAGAAAACCAAGAGTCAAGGTCCTACCGAGTCTGAGAACTCAGCAAATGAGTTTAATCCAATGTATTCTTCCACTCCAAAGACTCACTCCTCTTTCTTCAACCTCTGCACAATTGCTTCATGATTAAGAAAATCTGCTTCAATAAAAAAAACAAATAAACCTGAGTTTGAATCCCAGCTTTGTGTCTTAGATACACTATTAGTATCACTAAGTCTTGGTTTCCCAAAACTGAAAAGATTGTGTCCACAAGGTTGATGAAAATTTGAATGGACTGAATAGACTTTTACATTGTGCATAGAACGCTCAATAATTATTCATAGTAGTATTAAGTTGTATCCATTCTTTAAGACCAAGGTCAAATACTCATATCTAAAAATATTTCCTAGATTCCTCCAGACTTCAAAGATCTCCCTTTCCTTTAAATTTTTACAATCCTTAAAGTTAATACAGTAAATATTTAGGACTTATTTACAATGGTGACCATTGTCTCCTCCAGAGATGCTTTGGCATCTCCCTTTGTGCCTCCTATGATAATCTCTCATCACCTAGACTGCAAACCTCTAGAGGGCAGAAGTTCAACCAACTGATTACTAATACCACCCACCCCACCAATGCTTCTCTAGAACAATCTCTGGCATGTTGTCCCAGCTTATTTATCAAGCTCATTTGTTTTTTGTTCCCAAATAGTTACTGAATGCTTACAATGTGCCTGGCATTGTTCTAGGTGATGGAGATATAGCCCTGAACAAAATATACACAATCTCTAATCTCATTAAACCTCATTGTTAGTGTAAAATGAAAACAAAGTAAGACAAAGTGTGTAAGATGGCTGTTGATGAATACTACATGAAAAATAAAGCAAAGAAAGGTTATTAAATGCATATGTGGTGAAAGTAGGGATAGATAATAGCTGTGTGGAGGCATACGGGGCTAAGCAGGGCATCCTGGGCTTCTAGAAACACGCATAAACAAGAATGAAAGATGCAATAAGATTAGTCTTGATGTCTCCAGTGAGGCTGTGAGTGTCAGGGTGGGAGGAGGAGATGAATGTGTCCTATTGTGAAGAGATGTGGATTTCACTTTTAGAGAGAGGGTTCACGTTTTTACTCTTGAAAATGCTGATGTCAAGGCCAGGAAGTGGTTGGAATTTCTAACTGTCCTCTTCACTTGCCAACAAAGGCACAGTGAGTAACCAAGTCTGTGGGGAAAAAACAATTCAGTTTCTGTCATACATTTTCAGACACTTTTTCTACTTTCTGTTCCTTTTTTCACTCAAAAATAAAAAAAATCCTAAGAGCATCGGTAGAGTCCATTAAAACATCCTTTCTTTTGGCTATTAGCTGCTTCTCCATGCACTCTCTTCACCTTCATATGAAGCTTCTGCCTTATGAATTGTTGGAAAAAAGACTTTTCTAAAAAAATCTGTGAAATAAAGGCCTTTTTGAAGAATGCTCCTACTGTGCTGATGTTTCTTTAATTTTTCATTCATGCTTTTATACTCTTCACCCTACCCAGATAATCATCTGGACTCTAGTGCTTATGAACACCATGTTGATGTGTATCTTTTATAGATTCAACTATCTATGACATGCAGGTGATCTTTGCTAAGCTCCTAATAACTATGAATTTTTCATTAAAAGAACATAACTTCAGAACTTTCAATCCTTTTTATTAACACCTATACTGCTTAAATCTTCCTCAAAATGAGAGGAGTATAGTAGGGAGGCAAATGGTTCAAGTTTTATCTCTGCACTCCAGTTATAAGTTCTTTGCATGGTGTTGAATTCATTTTCCTCCCCTTAAGCTCAATACTTCTACCGTTATTGGCAAGTAAGGATCATCCGTTTTATAGTAATTTTGATATTTTTGCTAATATATCCAAGCATTATACTAAACATTTTACATGCATTACATATTTCATTGTGGTTAAAAACACAAAAATAAAGTTTACAATTTTAAACCTTTAAAGTGCATAACATAGTAACTATAAGCACATCATTCTGCAAAATCTCTCCACATCTTTTCAAATGAAACTCTAACCATGAACACTAGTCTTACCATTTTTCCCTTACCCCAGCCCCTACAACAACCATTCTGGTGATGTTTTACTTCTATATCCAGAAGGAATACTTCTGGATCATGTGGTAATTCTATTTTTAATCTTTTAAGGAAACTCCATACTGTTTGCCTAATTTCTGTACCATTTACATTCCCACCAGCTATACACAAGGGTTCCAATTTCTGCACATCCTCACCAACACTTGTTATTTTCTGTTTTAGTAATAGTGTCCAATCCAACAGGAGTGAGTTGATGGCTTGTTGTGGTTTTCATTTGCATTTCACTAATGATACTTCATGTACGGCATATTTGCTTATTGGTCATTTGCATATCATCTTTGGCAAAATGTCTTTCCAAGTCCTTTGCTTACTTTTCAATTGGATTTTTGTTGCTATTGTTGAGTTTTAGGAGTCCTTTATATATTCTGAATATTAACATCCTATCAACTATATTTTCTTGTATTCCCATATTCTTACAATTTTCTCACAAATATTTTCTTACATTCCATAGGTTGCCTTTTTACTCTGTTATTTGTTTTCTTCGTTACAAAGAAATTGTTCAGTGTGACGTAATCACATTTTTTCTCTTTTCATTTGTTTGTGCTATTGGTGTCATACCCAAGAAATCACTGCCAAATCCAATATCATGAAAAAACAGTCCACCATGAGGAGTTTAGAAGTTTCAGGACTTATGTTTTGGTCTTTATTCCACTTTGAATTAACTTTTATATATGTGACAATAGGGTCCAATTTTATTCATTTATATATTGGTATTCTGTCTTCCCAACACAATTTATTGAAGAGACTGTCCTTTCCCTGTGATATAGCCTTCATACCATTTTTGAAGATCATTTTACCATATTGATGAGGGTTTATTTATTTTCTTTTTAATTCCATTCCAGTGGTCTATAGATCTGTCTTTATGCCGGTACCGTAGTATTTTGATTACTGTAGATTTGTAATGTTTTGAAATCAGAAAGTGTGAGCCACCCTGCTTTGTTTATCTTTCTAGAGATTATTTTGGTTATTCAGGGTCATTAGTGGCTCCATATTAATTTTAGCATACATTTTCTATTTCTGTTTAAAAAAAAAAACAAGGCATTGGGATTTTGATAACGATTACATTGCATCTGTCCATCATTTTGAGTAGTATGGACAATTTGGTAATATTAATTCTTCCAATCCATGAACACAGAATTGCTTTCTATGTCTTTGTTTCTCCTTCGGTTTCTTTCACCACTATTTTATAGTTTTCAGGGGACATTTTTCACCTCGTTGATTAAGATTAGTTCTGAGTAATTTATTGTTTTTGAAGCTATTATAAATTATTTTCTTAATTTCCTTTCCTGATTTTTCATTGATAGTATGTAGGAAAGCAATTTTATGTTGAATTTGGATCCTAAACTTTTCTGAATTTATTAATTCCAATAGAACTTTTGTGGAATCTCTATAGTGTTTCTACATAAGTTCATGTGTCTACAGAAGTATTTTTACTTCTTTATTTTCTATTTGGATGCTTTTGTTTCTTGCCTGTAGCCCCATCTAGGACTTCCAGTATTAAGTAGAAGTGATGACAGTGGTCATCTTTGCTTGGTTCCTGATATTATATGGAAAGGTTTCAGTTTTGTTTTGCTTTTTACCATTGAGTGTGCATTAGTGTGGGATTTTCATATAGAGCCTTTATTATTTTAAGGTGGTATCCTTCTCTACCTAGTTTGTGTGTTTTTTAGCATGAAAGAATGTTGATTTTTGTCAAATGCTTTTTCTGCATTGAGTTGATCGTGTGATTTTTTAAAACTTCATTCTGTTATGTAGTGTACAATGGTTCAATCCACAATTTTTTCAACTTTATGATGGTGCAAAACTGATATATATTCAATGGAAACCTTACTTCAAATTTTGAATTTTCACCCATTCTCAGATTATAAATACATTCTATGATACTCTCTCATGATGGTGGGCAATGGGCAATGAGCCACAGTTTCCAGTTAGCCATACAATCACAAGAGTAAATAGCCAATATTTAACAATGTGCACTGTGGCTAAGCTATAATGTTCAATAAGATTGGTATATTAAATGTATTTTCAAATTACAATATTTTCAACTTTTATGATTTGTTAGGATGCAGCCCTATTATAAGTCAAGGATTGTTTATTTTACATGGATTATCTTTCATATGTTGAACTACTTTTGCGTTCAAGAAATAAATCCCACTTGGCCATTTTGTATATTTTAAATTTGTTGTTGAATTTTATTTTCTAGAATTTGATGGAGAATTTTTGCATTGATATTCATTAGAGATATTGGTTTGTAGTTTTATTACATATCTTTCTGATTGTGTTATCTGAGCAGTACTAGTCTTATATATGAATTTGGTAGTATTTCCTCCTCTTTTAGTTTTTTGATAAAGCTTAAGAAGGATCAGTGTTAGTTCTTTAAATATTTTTTAGAATTCTCTGGGGAAGTCACGTGGTCCTGGGTTTTACTTTGTTGATATGTTTTGATTATTGATTCAACTTTCTTACTCATTATAGGTCTGATCTGATTTTTAATTTCTTCATGATTCAGGCTTAGTAGGTGTATTCATTTCTTTTAGGCTATATAATTTTCTGGGGCATAATTGTTTATAATAATATCTTAATGTTCTTTCTATTTCTGTGGCGTCATTTGTAATGCTTTCTCTTTAATTTCTGAATTTTGTTATTTGAATGTTCTATTGTAGCATAGTAAACTTCTTTAAGATAATTTTTAAAACAGTGTTTGCCAGGTAGCTTCTAGATCACCATTATATAGTTTCCATTTCTGGAAATTTAATTTGGCCCTTTGTTTGGGTCATGTTTCTCTCATTTGTGTGTGTGTGTGTGTGTGTGTGTGTGTGTGTGTGTGTGTGTTGTTATTTTTTTGTTGTGAATTATGCGTTTGAAATAACCAACCACTTCTCTCAGTCTTTACAGATTGGCATCCTAAAGGGATATCTTTATCAATTAATCCAGTTAGAGATTCTGGAAACCTCTCAAAACTTTCATAGGGACATATTTTCTCTGAGTTTATGCATGTAATTTCCCAATTAGAGATTTGCTGGGTTTTTCTTTCGGGAACTTTTGATCTGTTTTCTGTCTGAAGTACTGCAGGTTCTCTAGAACTGTAACAGTGGCTTAGCTTTCTTGCTGTCTGCAGTCATCAGCCATCCAGGATATGTTATTTGGTCCCATTATAGTTTCATGTCAGATGAGACAAAAACAAGTCCTTCAGATAGACCCAAAAGCCAGAATAAGTCTTACATATTCTACTTTTCTCTTTCCCACTCAAGTGAGAAGCCACAAGCTGAGCAATCTCTCCTGATTGTGGTAAGCCAAACCAGTTTTTCCCTGACAATTTCTTTGGGTGCTGCCACAAACTACTGAGCTCTCTTGTCCTCAGTGGCCTCAAGGCATCCAAATTATGCCAATTTCTCATTAGTGCTTTGAGTTAGGCACAATAGAAACCAGTCTCTTTCCAGCATCTCCAAAAGCCAAAACATTACACATGTGTTTCACTCTTTACTTACCCTCCAAAGTTGTGAGTTGGAATTTTCCTCCAAACTATAAGCTGTGCCAGTCTACAGGAAGGACTGACATGGTTTAAATGAAACAGACTTTCTCATCCATTTCAATGCAGCTGTTCTTAACTTTGCACTTACCTGTGGTATCATGACTTTCAAATTTGTTTTCAGGATTCTCATATGGGCTTTTACTATATCAATCTCTCTCTCTCTCTCTCTCTCTCTCTCTCTCTCTCTCTCTCTCTGTCTATATATATATATATATATATATACACACACATATAAATATAAATATAGATTATATATATATATATATATATATATATATATATATATATATATATATATATATAATTCAGTGTTTTCTGAGAGGACAAATTCAATGACTTCCTATACTTCCATCTAACTGACATTATTGTATTAGATCTTGATCTTTATTTTATAAAAGGGTAAGCAGTTATTACCCCCATTTCATAGAAAACAGAGGCCCCCAGAAGCTTATGACTTATTTAAGTTTATACAGCAAAATAAGTGATTATTTTACTCAATAATGTAACCAAGGACTTGCAGTTCCAAGTACTACATGTATTTAAGTATCTATGTGTATGTACATATATATGATGCATGTATATATGCATGTGCACACACACAAATGAAAAATATAGAATATTTGAATTTAGGTTTGATTCTCCTACCTCTTAAGTCTCTTTATAAAATAGCAGTTCCTATATAAACACAAATATTTAAGCTCTAATCTTCTAATACCTAAGTCATTTGCCTATTGTGTTTGTTCACAATTCAGTGTTAATTGTTTATTTAATGTTAACAGTAGATAAATGTACAGGGTTCATGCCCTAAATGACTCCACTGTACAGCAGAGAATAACATGGGACTACATTACAGATTTTTTTAAATATATTTTAAAAATTGTTTGGCTTCAGTATCCCTGGGCTTATCCTAGACTAGTGTTTCTCTACCAGGCAGTTTTTCTTCCAAGGGAATTTGGGCAATATGTACCAAAATTGGGAGTATCATACATTGTTGCTAGGACTACAAATCAGTACAGCCACTCCACCCTGGAAAGCAGTATAGAGATTCCTCAAAAAACTAGAAATGGAACCACCATATGACCCAGCTATCCCACTCCTTGGAATACATCCAAAAGACCTAAGATCAATATACTATAGGGATAGAGCCACACCAATGTTTATAGCAGTGTAATTCACAATAGCCAAGTTATGGAATCAGCCCAGATGCCTGTCAACAGATGAACGGATAAAGAAAATGTGTATGTACACAATGGAATTTTGCTCAGCTATAAAGAAGAATGAAATTATGGCATTTGCTGTAAATGGATGGAACTGGAGAATATCATGGTACGGGAAATAAACCAGACTCAGAAAATCAAGGGTCAAATGTTTTCTCTAATATGTGGAGGCTAGACTGAAAACAAGCAAAGAAAGGGGGCCAGTAGAGAGAATCCCATGATCAGTGGAGTAGAGCAAGGAGATTGAGCAGAAGGGTGGAGGGACAGGAAAAGGGAGGAATGGAGAGAGTGGAATGAAACTGACCAAACTATCCTATGTACATATATAAACATCCACAGTGAACTTAACCTTTATATAAATTTGTAATGTGATAATTAAAAAAAACTGTAAATAAATAGAAGACAAGTAGCACAAGAGAAAAGGGAAGAGGGGTGGGGGAGGGAAAGGGAAGTACTGGGGACTGATTTGGAGTAAATTATATTCCACACATGTATAATTATGTCAAAATGAACCCTAATTATTATGTATACTTATCATGCACCAATAAAAACTTTTTTTTATAAAGAAACTGGGAGTGCCCTTGGCATCTAGTAAGCAGAAGCCAGGGATATTGTTAAGCATCCTACAATGGCCAGGACAATCCCTACAATAAAAAATTATCCTGTCTAAAATGTCATTCAAATGGAGGTTGAGAAACCTGCCCTAGACAAACTAGAACTGAGACAGAGAAGGTGCATCTTTATTATCAACCTTCAGTACCACTACCCCTCCCCAGCATGGGCAGACACACATATAGCTTCAACTCCTTCACAGTCAGTTCTCTTCTGGGATGCCTTTTCTAACCACAGATCATTCTCTAGATCTTTCTGGGCCCTTCAAAAAACTTCTTTTTTTCCCTTTTGGTTCCATTCTCAAAGAGCCTTGTAAGATGATTAAGTAACCAACCTGACATATGAAATGCCTGAAACTTGGTTTTGAGTTATAACAGCCACTCATTGAATGAATAGGACTAGAAAAGCTTGGAGTAATATGTTTTCTATTATTCCTCTCCAAACTCTTAGTAGAGTATTTTATTTTTATTGGACAAATGAAGCCTAGCCCTTAGACTTGCCATCTAAAATGAATATATCCTGTGGGACTCTCTAGGAGAACAGGTGGGTGAGTGGGTGTAATTCAGTCAGAAGATAAGAAATTTAATCTCCTCAAATTGTCAAGAATTTCCCCCCTGATAATTAGAAAAGTGCGTTCTGAAACTCTGCATAATTTTAAATATACTTCATGTGATAATGAAAAAGGACTGAGAATAGAAACAAATCTTTGCTATAAATAATCAATGCTATCAAAATGTCATGGCAAAAATTCTCCTCTGATAGGAGCAAAGACAGATAGTTTTCAAGAATTTTATCTGAAGAGTACCAGACTTGTTCATTCTATTTATTTATTAGTTGGATGCCTCACTCCTGCTATTTTCACAGGACTTTAGCCTATATTCAATGTAAAATTCTATCTATATGCTATGTAATACGGAGGGTAAAACCAGACCAGAGAGACGTGGAAAAATAATAGCTATTTCTGGGCAATTGAGAGTCCATGATTCTCCAGAGTTCTCATCAAACGATTATCACAATTGTTTATATTTTCCAGTACATCTCACCTGTGCACTTGCTACTCCTTGAAAACACCTGTTTTATTCATCTTTGTATTTCTTTTGCCCAGCACAGTGGTCAGCATTTTAGAGGCTCAATAAATGCATATCGATTCCATGAATGAATATATGAGCACATTAATTTCAACTGACATTTAATTGCCAAGTTTCCTGGAAGCCTGTAGTTGAAACCAGAAAGGGAGGAAAAGCATATTAGGAGAAAAGGAATGGTGTGCTTTCATGAAAGAATGATTTGGTTAACAATGCGGTATGACTCACATTAAATATGAGAGAAGAGCAGCTGTAACAGGATAGAATTATTTTAATTACTTAATGAATTCATGAACAAATATAGTAACAATGGAGAGATATCATGGTTATTTAAATCCTTCCAAATAATCCAAAATATACTGTCTGCCATAACATGTTGATTTTGGTCCTGCAAATCAAAAGATGAGCATGACAAAACTCCAGCCTTTATAATACTGTCAGTGATGATTCTCATATTTTGACTACACATTTGAAATACCTAAAGGTATTTTTAAATACTAATACCTGGCCCTTCTCCTCCCCAGAGCAATTAAGTCAGAACCTAGGGGATTGTGATCTACCTGGCATCAGTAGCTTTTATAACAACCCAGCGGATCCCAATTACAGTGGAGCCTGAGAAACACACACTTCTACTGTTGTGGAGGAAAGTAACAAAACCAGGCTCACTGAAGAAATGTGCTTAGATCACCTGGAGTAAAGGAATGAATGGGAATTCATGCATTCAGCATCTACCCCCATGCTAAGCAAGGTGTCATGGATTTACATTTGTCTCATTTTATTCTCATGACATCCCTGTAAAGGAAGTATTGTTATCCACAGTTTCAAGAAAGAAAATTAAAACATAGATGACAGAAACATGGCCCCTGCTATATGGAGTTTTAAAAAAATAAAATGGAGGGCAGAATATAGGAAAAAATAGCAAAAGAGAGAGCAGATTCTAGTGGAACTCAGGAGACTTGGCTCATCTCTAAATATTGTCACACTAACTATGTGACTTGGGCAAGATGATTAACTTGTCAATATCACTAGAATATGAAAAATAAGGTTAAAATCTAAAATTCTATAATTCTAAGATATAATAGATATAAATAGTATCATGGTAGTTACAATAAAAAAGACAGGGGTTTTGTCTCTGTGGTAGAGCGTTTGCTTAGTTTGTATCAGGCCCTTGGTTCAGTCCCCAGCACCATAAAAAATAAAAAAAAAAAAAAAAACAAATAAAATGTCAGATAACACAGATGAAGGTCAGCCAACAGTGTAGCCTCTAAAGAGTGTTAGAATTTGGCCCAGCTTACCATAGTTTATAGACAACCTTTGACTTTCAGATACAAAAATCTATTGGAAAGTAGTTTGGGTCTTAGGGACTGATGCCTAATAGTATTATTTCAAGAGTTTGGTATATAAAGCATGCCACCAAAAATGTTTCTATTACCTTTGTTCAGCCCAAGGTCACTTGGTATATGAATTAGGTCCAGGGAGCATGGTTGTGCTAAGGAACTTTCTTCCTGGTCCTCATAGTATCATTTATATCTTTTGCCCTTTAAAGCCTGTATACTTTTTCTACAACAAAGCAGATAAACACTACCTTATTTTCCTCTTTGAGATTTCTTTTACTGCATTCCATTACCACATCCTTCTATGAACATGGTCTCTCTATAACACAATTGCTATTTCAGCTTCTTGATTGTCAGCTTCAGCTGTTCACCGTGTTATACCTTCAGATATGATTGCAATGCATCAGGCTGCCCTCCTCAGCTGTGTTCCTAGACTCCTGAAGAAAATAAAAAATAGGACTAAGACGAAATGACTGTTCTTGTCCCAGCTCTGCCTCCAATTGTCACACTGCCTTTGGCAAACTATTTGATCTTTCTTAGCAAGGCAGAACTCCTTTTGTGAAAGGAGGAGAAAAATATTACTACATATATTTTCTATGTATGAAAGGTTAAAAATAATATAATAGTTTACCTATAATACAGTGGACATTCAGTAATGACTAATGTTTTTCCTAACCCTTCCACCTTATCATCTCTATTGGGTTTGATATCCCTAAATTATCTTCACCACTGGTTTGTTACAACAAATCATTAATCTAATTTGCTGAGGCTCCACTTTTTCCCTATAAAAAGGAAGTTAGTGAGTTGTTTCTCAATGACGCTTACCTTTTTCAGAGCTTTCAGGACAGTATATGGGGAATAAAGCAGAGAGACTAAAAAATACATAGAATATCAATTGAAATTAATTAAAGAACCTATAAATCAGACCAATAAGAGGAAATTTTAACTGGTTTGGGGTCTTTTAATCTAGACAAAAATAAAAGAAGACCACACAATGACCTCATTAACTTTCCCTCTTTATATGGAGAGTTAGAACAGAAGACATTGACAAACTATTCTCAGAACTAAATAGTAAAGAATTTGCAACTATAGGGATTTAGATCAGAGCTTCCTGACTTCATGGATAATTAAACTTGGAAACAGAAATCAAAAGGCAAGTTTCTTATGTAGACACTATTCCTAATGATGTTAAAAGCAGAATTCTTGTGGGTGGAAAGAAGGGGGTCACAGGTGGTTAAGAGCAATTGCATGACCTCACTCCGGAGACATAGCAACATTTTAAAGTAGCAGAAGTGGAGGATGTTAGCTTTTTAAGCATTTTCAACACTATAATATTATATATTTGTAAAACTCAAATGGCTTTATATTTTCATGATGCAAATTAAAAATTCAGGTGTATGAAAGATTTAATGTGTGCTCATGAGCCAGGAAGAGTCTTAAAGGGCAAGGGTCATGGCAACATTTTATGGTCATAAAATCAGGGAAGGACTGGACAGATTGTTTAAAAAATTATGACTGAGGTAGAATCAGCTTAGAGACAGAAGACCAAACTAGAGGTCCATAAGTCTTCTACTTCAGGGG
Source organism: Tamias sibiricus (assembly GCA_025594165.1). NCBI lineage: Eukaryota > Metazoa > Chordata > Mammalia > Rodentia > Sciuridae > Tamias > Tamias sibiricus. The sequence continues at coordinate 156,664,839 of CM046657.1, read as the reverse complement.
TCCGACTACCAGCTTGTGTGAACATTTGCTTTCTATCATCCACCTATCCAATATTTTAAAAGTGCCTAAAGTACCCTAGACCCAGGGTTCATCATCTGGGGAAAGACAAAGTACCTAAACAAACCTAAAACAAACAAAAGACTTAGAGTATAGTATGAGAGGCAGGTTATATGTTATATATAACAATGGGAGATGAAGAATAGCAAGGGCAATGGATCCCAGAGGTATAATGGACAAGTAATATGGAGTCCACAGAATGGAAAAAAGACTTTATCAGATACTCTTCCAACAGAGGATTAATATCCAGAATACATAAAGAACTCAAAAACCTCAACACCAAAATATAAAAATAAAAGTAACCCATTCAATAAAATGGCAAATGAACTAAATAGACACTTCTCAAAAGAAGTTGTATGAGTGACCAACAATTACATGAAAACATGTTCAATATCTTTAGCCATCAGGGAAATGCAAAACACTACACTGAAAGTCCATCTCACTCCAGTCAGAATGGCAATCGTGAAGAATACAAATAACAATAAATGCAGTCAAGGATGAGGAGGGGACTCTTTATACACTGCCACAATGTAATATTAGTACAGCCATTATGGAAATCAGTATGGAGTTTCCTCAAAAACACTAAAAACAGAACAACCATATAATATAGCTAAAGCACTACTTGATATTTATCTGAAGTAATTAAAGTCATAATACTTTAGAAATACATACATACTGCTGTTTATAGCAGTGAAATTCATAATAACCAGGCAATAGAAACAGCTTAGCTGTCTGTCAACAGATAAATAAAAAAATGGAATATTACTCAGCCATAAAGAAGAATTAAATTATGACATTTGCCAGTAAATGGATGCTAGAGACTATTGTGCTAAGTGAAATTAGCCAGTCCCAAAAACCCAAAGGCCAAATGTTCTCTCTGATATGTGGATGCTAACCCACACCAAGGGAGGGTACAGAGGGGAAGATTAGAAGTTCATTGGATTAATAAAAGGGGAATAAAGGGAAGGGAGGGGGAATGGGAATAGGAAAGACAGTAGAGTGAATCAGACATAACTTTCCTATGTTCATTATGAATACACAACCAGTGTAATTCCACATCATGTACAATCACAAGAATGGGATCCTAATTAGAATAAAGATTATACACACATACACTCCATGTGTGTACAATATGTCAAAATATACACTACTGTCAGGTATATCTAAAAAGAACAAATAAAAATTTTTAAAAGAAAATGTGGTACATATACATAATATAGTTTTATTCAACCACAAAGAAGAATGAAAGTATGTCACTGAAGGAAAATGGGTGAAATTTAGGAACCTCATGTTAAGTGAAATGAGCCAGAAAAATATGTATTTTCTCTGTAGAACCTGGTGATGGGTGGAGGAGAGGACATCATGAAAGTAGAGGGAGAAAAATAGGTAGAAGAAGGGTAGCAGGGAAGGGAAAGAAAGGGTAGTTACTATGAAATTAAATGGATTAAATTGTGTTATATGCACATGCCAACATGCCACAATGAAACTTGCTATTCTGTATAATTAATATGCACCAGTAAGAAATAGTAATTAAAAAGATATATGATACTAACATAAAAACCCAAGGAAAAATATAAAGAGCTCTGTAGATTAAAACTTACTGAGTAAAAATGAAGCTTGACTTTCCTTGCAGCAGGTTAGAAATAAAGAGCACACCTGTTAGAAAGGCAGCAAAAAAACAATACACAAAAAAATGTGGCCCAGTGGTCGAGTGCCCCTGAGTTCAATCCCCAGTACCAAAAAAAAAAATACAACACTCAACTCCTTCTTGCCTATCTACCCAACATATATTATCACTAACTTCAAATAAATTTGTATTCAGATATATAAAAACCCATACACAAAGAATTAAGTAGAGCTGTTATATATTTATCAAACATGGAACCATTGAAATAGTTCCAATCTGGGCTCTGCATATACAAATTAAACTTTTGGCCAGTTGAAACTGTTTTACATTTGCATCTATGTTTTTTTTTTTTTTTTTTTTTTTTTCCAAAATGACCCTGTTTATCCCACTGTGAGGTATAGATGCATGGGAAGTTTCAAATTTTAAATTTATTCTGTATTGAAGTCATTCATATGCAAAAAATAATCTTAAATGGTTTTATAACATAGAGCTAAGGGTGGGCTATTTTTTTTCCTTCTTCTTCAATTGCCCAAGTGTCATAAGAAACTGAACAGACATTTTTCTCAACATTCAACAACCAAAAATATTCACCTTTGGATTGAAATCAAATATGAAAATTGAAAATTGAAAGGATAAATTTCCAGCAAGTTTTAACCAAGCGAACCAAGTTAGGAAGGCAATGACTGTGACATCTTGCATATAGCTCACTCTTGGCAAAGACCTAATGACCCAGACCAAGTCACGGCATTTATTCATCATATGCATATGTATGTAGTAAAAAAGAAATAGTCCTTATCCTCTAGTGGCTTGGGTCTTAATAATTAATTTAAGCAAAAATATCATTTGCTGAGGACAGGTTCAATTGTACCTTACTTTTGTGATTGCATATGCTTTTGAAAAGTTGGATGTAAATGAGTGACACATTCCATGCCAGTTCTATATAGGAGGCATAGTCAAGATATTATCTGCATGTTCCACTTGAATTGAAGGATGCTCATGATAGTACTTGTGTGTCCTGTGCAAGTTAAAGGATGCTCAAGATACGACCTATGTGCTGTATAAAAATTAAAGGACATTGTGATGATTAATCTTCTGTGTTAACCTGACTGAGCTATAAGCTACCCAAATATTTGGCCAAACATTATTCTGGATGTTTCTGCAAGGGTATTTTTGGATGAAATTAGCATTCTGATTGGTAAGTAAAAGCAGATTGCTCTCTACAATGTATGTGGGCCTTGTCTAATTGGCTAAAGGTCTCAATAAAATGAAAGTACTGACCCTCCACCAAGTAAGAGAGAATTCTCCAGCAGACTGCCTTTAGACATCATCTGCATGATTAACTCTTCCTCCCTGATAGCCTTGAACTGAACAATGGTTCTCTTCAGGGTGACAAGCCCTGAAAATTGGACTTGCCAGCCTCCATAACCACTTGAGCTACTATATATATACACACATCCTATCGGTCTGTTTCATTAGAGAACTCTGACACAGATGTCAAAGTTATGCCAGGCTGTTAAGAATGAGTTGAAGGATACCTTTTGTATCACCTTCTTCTTTCTTCTGCCACCACCCCAATGCCTAATCACAACCCAGTTAGATTTTACCCTTCCTAGCTAGCATAGGATCCCCACAATTAGTCAGTCCTCAGAGTATGACATCAAGGTAAGAGCATGTCTAATACAATTTCAAGCACAATATACATATACAAAAGAATGCAACAACAGTTGAGAAAATGGGGCTCTAGTGCCCACACTGCTATAATTCAAAATAGAAAAACCTTGGGAAGTCTCTAAACTAACTACTGTGAGTTTCAACTTTCATCAGTAAAATCAGGTGGTTTGAATAATTTCTATGTCAACTGTGTGCAGATACAGATTGCAGACTATCTGATGAACTATTTCCCATTGAACCATTTCCCGTTGTCTTGATTAGCCGATAGTAATCTTGTTCCCATTTCCCTATGTTGAAGAAAGTGAGCCCAGGTTAGTATATAATTTTTTAAAATACCGTGTCTTAATTTCTAATTTACTTCAGTTGACAGATTCATTATAATCTTTTACTGATCTTTGAGTTAATGGTAAACAACAACTTGAAAGTTGGCTGTTTTCCAGCTCAAATAATGTATTTAAAATAATAGCAAACCCTATAGCTATCTCCACGCCCAACAATTCCCCTTAATACTTTGCCACTTTTGCATTTTATATTATTTAGTGAAAAGAAAATTTTTTTCTTGACTATTAAGAATATTTTAGAATGAGACATTGTATCGACACTTAAGATTTGCTATGAAAAACTTTCCTAGGACAGGAGAAAGTTGAGCTGAAATTTAAAGGAAAGACTCCTTTGACTTAGGGAAAACCTAAGCATTTGATAACAATAAGAGAAAGGTCATTGGAAAGCCATAAAGAGAATCAAGATAGGGAATAAAGCAAATAATAATTACCAGTGGAAACAAAGGTAATGAATAAAAGTAGGAGTGGACTGGCAAATAAATGGGAGATGAGATCCTCACCCCTTCGTACTGGATGCCTATTCTTCATCAACAATATTATTAATTATTTGGAATTATTTTCCTATTTACTCCAAATACTTCCTGTCAATCCACAGTCCAAGGCATCCACTTTGAATCCATCAGAGATGGCACATTCAGGGAAACCTATTTATCATCCTATATATAATATTAAGTGGCACAAATATTCATTGAACATCTGTTATTCACTAGTGATATAATGAGATAGATGGTATGGGCAAAAGAAAAGATGAGGAATTGTCTTGCCCTTCCTCCAAAATGCTTGTGATTTTAAAAGTACAGACTAATTAAGAATTAATGCATGTAACAGAAATAATATAAAAAGTGCTTCATAAGAAATACAAAGTGATACAGTTTCAAAGAGCCACAGATATCATTTGGGGGAGCAGATTTACAGAGGCTTCTGGAAAAGCTAGCATCTGCATTACATTTTAGAAAAAGGAGAATTTCAAATATGGGGGTGGACCAAAGGAGCTTGATAAAGACATGATTAGCCTGGAAGGGGAAGGTGCTGATGAGCAGTGTCACTGCTCCTAAGTGACCCAGAGGGACCTGAAGAGAAATGGTGTGATCCCTACAAAGATCTGCATAGAGTAGGATGTTTATGTAAGGGGAACAAGCAAAGGGAAGTGTGGAGCAGGCCACATTTAAGACAAGCATGATGTAGAGGATGCATTACATAGACTTGGCAGTGGGAGACTATGGCCTCCATCCAACAAGGTACATGCAAATACAGGGGCAGAATTTTGGTATTTTGACTGACGCAATGAACTTCTGTCTCCACTTCCACTAGAAGTGAAGACAGAAAAGACTGAGGGTCTTCTTTTATTTAAAGTAGAATGTCTTAGTCAGCTCTGTCTATAACAGGAAAAACTATTTCTTTATTCACAATACTTCTGACACCAAATGTGTGGGCTTTCCACGCCAAGACATTTTCTAATTCTCTGCAGACACCATCTGGGTGTCCTACAATTTAATTCAGTTCTGACACCAACTACCCAGAGTTAGCACAGACCCCACAGTTTAAGGACTTAGTTTCATGAGACTGCTCCCCACTTCTAATACTATTTGAATGTAGTGGGTCCCAGGTTACCCAAACTTCTGTCTGACCTGGCTGCAAACTGGGAGTTCCTATGACCATCCTCAGTGTAGTTCAATAATTTACTATAATGGCTCACAGCACTGAAGAAACACAACTTAGCATTACCAGCTTATTATAAAGGATATAATAAAGGCTCCAGATGAAGAGGCATAAAGATCAAAGTCCAGTAGAGTTCTGTGGAATTAGGATCACCCTCCCAGCCCCTGTACAATTTCACCAATCTAGAAGCTCTTAGGACCCAGTAGTTTAGGGGTTTTATAGAGGCACCATCACACAGGAATCACTAATCAAATCATTGGTCATTTGTGATTAATTCTATTTCCTGTCTTCCCCTCCCCAGAGGTCTGGGGTGAAGCTGACAATGCCAACCATCCAATCATCAACCTTCTGAGTTGTTATCTCCCACAACCATCCTCCATCTGTACTGCAGCACACCACAAGTCACATCATGAGCATAAGCTCAAGTATGGTTGAAAGGGACTCACTAGGAATAACAAAAAATCCTCCTTTTATGCCTATCACTCAGAATACCTCAAGTTTTAGAATCTCTTGTGTCAGGAACCTGGGTCAAAGAACAAATATTTGGACAAAAGATGTTTCTAGTATCCCTTTTACAAGGATTTTAGGAACCCCATCTCACAAACCAGGAGCAGAAACCAAAAATATAGTTCTATGTCACACAGCCTGTTAAACTATATGGCTTAAACAGCAGACATTTATTTCTCAGTCTGGAGGCTGGGTGCCAGCATGGTAAGATTCTGGTGAAGGTTCTCCTCCTGGCTTGCAGATGGCTGCTTTCTCACTGGATACTCACATAGTATAGAGAGAGAGCTCTGGTATTGCTTTCTGATCTCATAAGGGCATTAATCTCATTGTGAAAGTTCCAACTTTATAACTTTGTCTAAACCCACTTTCCTTCCAGAGGCCCACCTTCTATTTCCATCACATTGGGGGTTAAAAGTTTCAACAGATGAATTTTGAGGGCATACAAACATTCATTCCACAACATGGAGGAAGAGATTCCATGTAGAGATGTCCTCTAAGAAAAAGGAAAAGCTGGGGCAGACAAAAGCAACCTTGTGTGTTCAGAGATAGGCCACCAGTCAGGCAAGGGCTGGGATGGGGATGTGGCTCAGTGGTTAAGTGTCCCTGGATTCAATCCTGGATACAAAAAAGGAAAAAAAAAGGAAAAAGAAAAAGAGAAGAAAGAAAGAAAGAAAGAAAGAAAGAAAGAAAGAAAGAAAGAAAGATTTATATGCCATTTATTTATAAAACTATGTGTTTCTTCCACTCCATTTTTTTCTCAGCCTCCTATTATAGGGGGTTCCACTGGTCTATATAAATACATTATCTATCTATCATATATATATGATAGATATAAATTATATTGCACTTACACTGTACTTGTCTGCAGTGGAGATGGTGAATCTCTCTAGCAAAAGTCCATGTTTTCTTCATCTGTGCTAGCTCCTTGTCAAGGGGTACCCAATACACATTGGCTGAATTGTTAATGAATGCACAGAGGGATGGATGAATGAATTAGGTAGCTTGTGCTTGGATTTCATATGAAAGTAACTGTAACCTAAATAGCAATTCATCTACCTTTATATGACTCTGAACCACTAGCTTGTGAGACTTGTGGATTATATTTCAGTTGTCTTTGCATAGTGCCTAGAAAATAGCCTTGCTCATAGGAAGCATGTAATATATACATGATTGAGTAATCAAGGAGACGACTTACATCTAAGGTGGTTCTTCCCACTGAATTCCTGCCTAGAAACACAGGGAGGATTTTTGTGTATTCAAGGCAGTAATCTTACTTCCAGGATTATAAATACTGGTAAAAATCTGGTTCCTCTTCTAAAAGAATACTTTTCTCCAGGTTTAGAAGTTTGAAAATACATGGAGGATAAGGAAGACAACAGGATCATAGCACTCAAAAAACAGGGAGAAGCGGGGCTCCAGACTTGCTGCAGTGCTCTACAGGGTGTGGTGATGAGGTGGGAGGAGGAGGGTAACACCCCCAAAGATTTCCCAGAATGCTGCACTTTCCTTAAGCCATTTATCTTGTGCTTCCTCTGCCAAGTAATTTTATTGTATAAAATTAAACCACTACTATCACTAAGTTGCTTAGGGCCTCACTAAGTTGCTAAGGCTGGCTTTGAATTTGTGAGCCTCCTGCCTCAGCCTCTGGAACCACTAGGATCACAGGCGTGCACCACCGCACCCAGCAGTTTTCAAGGAAAATAGACATTTTTTTTTAAGCTATAGAATTCTTAAACATAAACCTCCAGGATTCACCCCCTCCAGCCACAACCTACCTGCCTATAGTTACCACCAAGTTAATACCTATCAGGGGATTAATGCACTGATTAGGTTAAGGATCGCATAACCCAATCATTTCAACTTCTCACACATGAGCTTTTTTGGGGCCACTTCATATCTAAACCATAAAGATGCCTTGTAGCCTACTTAAAAGTGTGAGGAAGTAAGAAGTCCAGAGTCCCCCATTCAGCTTCCTCCTTGGTTCCTACATATCTCCAAGATCCCCCTCCTGAACCTGGGTTCTCTCAATATGAAAATCTCTGCTCTCCCAGAACACACAGTAGGACAGGTGCTTCTTGGGTCCTTTTCCAAGTCCTCTGGCTGACTTCACAGATAACAACCTAAGCATTGCTTGACCAACCTATGCTTTAGTGTCCTCAACAGGAAAAGGAGGGTGATCACAGGCCTATGTTTACTAACTCCCAGCATCCTGGGAGAATAAATTAGGCACCACCTGCTAATCCTTGAGCTTAGAAGAACAAAAGAAGTGGGAGGGAGTGGAGGGCTATCTCAGACCTTATTAACAGAAAGTCCTTGACAGTCCCAAAGCAGAGGTATCTTAAGCAAAACACCCAATTACCACACGCAATTGTTCTCCCCTGTGATAGAAGCTCACATCCTGAAATGTTGTTTGAACATTTTTGGTTCAAGGCAGAGAATTTTTAGATAAGAGGAATGATTTCAGAGTCAAGAATATAGTGATGCATTTGAGGATTAAAAAAAAAGAGAGAGATGGAAAAAGAATGCCTTGTAAAAGATCAACTCTTCCCAGGGGACGCAAACTCAGACCCTTTCCATGCTGAGGAAAGCAAGTTAATTGTTCATAACTTCATTGGCTTGACCAGGCAAACCAGCCTTGCCAAAGAACTCTTTGTGGATCGAGAAGTCTAGCTTCACAGGGAGTGGACTCTGCCATGTGACTCTTCTCTTCCCACTTTGGTAACATGCTGTTCCACATAACCATGTTCCACCACCTATCTCTGCTTCACACATTTTCCATTCAGCAATTTCTTCCTCAGTCCTGGCATGGAATTTACAGTATTATTTTTATAGTACAATGTTTAAAATAACTAAAAATAAAAATCTGTAATTAAAAGTATATAATTTTCTCCAGACACACCAAGACGTATTTTCCTAAAAATTTTTAATTTTAGCTTTTAAAGCTCAGAAAGGGGTCTTAAAAAAAAAAAAAAAGAGTAATTCTAGAAAAATTAACTAAAAAATACATTTCTTCAGACCAGGGTTATTGAGTATATATATATATATATATATATATATATATATATATATATATATATATATATATATATTCATAGTTCTTGACCCTCCATTTTCATTCTGCCAGATCCATTTTCCCATCTCAGGGGTCCACAGAGCCTAATCTGGCATTCCACATATCTGGCAAATAAAGCTGAATTGGCTATTTTCACTCACTTACATGCTGTCTATGGCACACTACAATGGCAGAGTTGAGTAGGAACAACAGAGACTGTCTGGTCCTCAAAACCTAAGATATTGGGTGGGGCAGGGGTTGTGGCTCAGCAGTAGAGTGCTTGCCTGGCACGTGCAAGGACCTGGGTTTGATCCTCAGCACCACATACAAATAAATTAAATAAAGGAATTGTGTCCAACTACAACTAAAAAAATAAAAAATAAAAATACATATAGAAAAAAACCTAAGATTTTGACTGTCTAGCAGTTTGCTCCCCCCCTTATCTAAAGGCCTCTGGATAACTCAATTTGGATGCTGTTTTAGTCAGCTTTTTTGCTGCTGTGACCAAAAGACCTGACAAGAACAATTTCAGAGGAGGAAAAGTTTATTTTGGGGCTCTGGGTTTCAGAGGTCTCAGTTCATAGATGGCCGACTCCATTCCTCAGGGCCTGGGGTGAGGCAAAACATCATGGCAGAAAGGCATGCTCTTGGAAAGCAGCTTGGGACAAGGCACCAAGAAGCAGGGAGAGAGGGAGGGAGAGAGAGAGGGAGGGAGGGAGGGGGGAAGAGAGAAAGGGAGAAAGGGAGAGAGGGAGAGGGAGAGAGAGAGAGAGAGAGAGAGAGAGAGAGCTCTGCTCAACAAGGACAAAATATATATCCCAAAGGTATAACCTAGGGACTCACTTCCTCCAGCCACAACCTACCTGCCTGAAGTTACCACCAAGTTAATCCCTATCAGGGAATTAATGCATTGATTAGGTTAATGCTCTCATAACCCAATTCTTTTACCTCTAAAAATTTCTTACATTGTCTTACACATGAGCTTTTGGGGGACACTTCATATCTAAACCATAAAGCTGCCTTGTAGCCTACTTAAACTCAACATGTCCAAAATTGAGGTCCCTACTTTTATGTCAAATCTATGCCTTCTCCTTACTTTGCTAAATGTCATTACCATCAATCCAATTATCCTCATCAAAATTTTATTGATCCAGTCTTCCTCCTTTTCCCACATCCTCAATGCAATCAACCACCAGGTCCTGAGCATGTCATTGCCTTTCCTGAAGCTAGAAGAATCTTTCTAAAATATAGCATGGTTATGTCACCCTCCTGATTAATAGGGTTTAATGGATGTCCATTTATATTGGCCATAAAGACATGTTAGTCTCCTCAACATCTTATTGAAAGCCTGGGTCTTCAGGCTCACTACCAGACTCCCCAGGTGCCATCAGTTATTCAAAAACCTCACTCAGGTTCCCTCTCACCTCTGATATTTCTACTATGCTATTTCCTTACCAATATGCCCCCTGAAGAACATTTTCTGTATCATCCTTCAGGATCCAGCAGAAAAGGGGCTCCTTCAGGAATGCCCTTCTTCACACCTGGAACATGTCTTTGATGGTCCCGTTCATGGCTCTCTCCTGCCTCTGCAGTCATCACACCTTATTGTTAGCACTTGTTCTTTGTCTTCTCAGCTAAGCTGTCAATTGTTTGAAGATAGGTCTCCTATCTATCCCATTTATCCTCAAAGTGCTTAGAAAATAGAAAGTTCAGAGTATGTATTTGTTAAATGAACAAATGGATCCATCTTACTCCAAGAATGGGAAGCTCAAGAGAGGAAATAGAACACCAAGGAACAGTTACATAGTCCACTCAGAGAGCTCTGACTTCCCTTCTACCACATTTTCTACAGAGTAGACAGTACATAGTGAGGCTGAGATGAACAAGGAAGCATGTGATCATAGGTGTGAGAAAGAAAGAGGAAAACTGAAGAGATGGAAATGTCACGATATTGTATTGGCTAAGGCCTTGAGCAATATTAACAATGAAAGAGGGCACTATTTTTATGTTATCTTTTACAGATTTAAGAAACAGATCCCTTTCTCCAAGCTAAAAGAGGCCTTTACAATATAAGCTTTCTTTTAGTTAGTATCTTACTCAGCTGAGTCAAGTTAAAAACAAAGCTCTATCTCCAAGTGAACTTAAAGAACAGGCGGAACATCTGCTATTTGCACTCACAGGCTACTTGAGGCTGTTAAACATTCACTGATCTTATAGGACTATACCACCAGAGGCATGCATAGGAATTAAAGATCTATTTCTGACCTTCTCAAGAAAGTACCTTAAGGGCACTTAGGATTGCATGTATAGCTAGTCATTTGGTTTGAGATAGACTGAACAAATAGAAAAACTAGGAAATAAAAACCAAAACCGGACAAGAAAGGCATGGTTTAAATATGATGCATATTATCGTTTGAAATGATGCAGAGGAATGTATAAGCATGTTATTTAAAGTTTTGGAGAATGTTTCTGAAAACTAAAAAGACCAACATTTCCATGTAGCTGCCTCACTTCAGAAGGAAGCTGCAGAAGCCAATGGTAGAAAGAATATAAAATCCTCCCTCCAGGTTCTCAGTTCCTAATACACTATGAATATAATTAAGACAGGAGCCTTTAGATCATAGTGAGATTACATCTCTGAGGAATAAGTTTACAGGCAGGGTTGTAACAGAAGTGAGAATGATAAAGGTCTGTCTACAAAACACTGGTCTTCAGAAACAGAGAGAGGTCCTGGGATCCAGAGCTTCCAAGGGCCAAAGTGTAATTGCACTGACACTCCATAGAACACCAATCAGGGAAGAGGAGAAATTTAAGACAGCAAAAAATACCTTACCTCTGAATATCATGAAAGATCCTCTGGACAGCATTATCCAGTGAAAAAGATCCTTGAGTTTTTACAGATAACTTTTTTTTTTTTTTTTCAGAGAAGCTACTTATATTTGCAAGTGTATGCCTTCTTAGAGGATAGCTTCTCAGAAGCTACTAGAATAAAGCTGACCAATGAAGAGAGTTGATAGATGATATCCTACATGGAACAAGAATATCTTCAGGAGAATTTTATGGCTACATGGACATTCCTTCATGCCTTGGGGGATGCCATTAAACCTTCACTAGTGAGCACTTTCTAAGCAATATGGTATGGTGTACTTCCACTTCATGCCCTGACTGTTGCACATGGCCTATCTCCTCTTAGACTTTGACCTACCTCCTCTAAGACTTTGAGATATTGTTCTCCTACCTCATTATCAAACAGTCCAATATGGTGAATGTCTTTGATTTCCTAATTCTTCTGGAAAATGTCATTAGTGCCCTTAGTCTGCAACCTGAAATCCTATGGGATCTGAGAGAAATTGGAGCAAACTCTGGGGGCTCTTAGAAATCATGAGCTCTTAGGGCATCTCTTCCTAGACCCAGAACTTGATCAATAAGCAGGAAGGATATTGCACTTGAGCACAGCAGAAATCAAAGGACAGCCAAAAGTAATGGCTGCCTCTGGGTATAAAGGAAAAACTTATGCCTACAAAAGGAATCAGGAAATGATTCCTTTATTTATTCAATATCAGTATATTTCAAACTAGGTGACATGAGCTATTAGTAGGTCATGAAACCAACTTACAGGGTCACAGCCAGCAATTTGCTGATATTGCTTATTTTGTTATGTATTTAAAAATATTTTTCTATGTTAATAAGTACTTAGGTTCAAATTAACTCCTATGTTTTTACTGTTTAATAGAAATCTAAGGTAAATTTTATTTTATCACCGGGCACGGTGGCGCACGCCTGTAATCCCAGCACTTTGGGAGGCTGAGGCAGGAGGATCGCGAGTTCAAAAAGCCAGCCTCAGCAATGGCGAAGCACTTAGAAACTCAGTGAGACCCTGTCTCTAAATAAAATACAAAAAAAGGTCTGGGGATATGACCCAGTGGTCGAGTGCCCCTGAGTTCAATCCCCGGTACAAAAAAAAAAAAAAAAAAAAAAAAATTTATTTTATATTTTTCAGTTACATGTTATGTATGTGTATGTGTACATCTATCTGTTGACTCACAAAATAAAATTTTTATTGGGTTTAGGTTTAGGTGTTTGTGGAGCATTGTATCTGTGTTGTTGTGTTGCTGATTTTTTTTACTCAGTGGGATCAGGCTACAGAAAGATTTGGGTTGATACATACATGACCTCCTGTACCAAGTTTCTGGTCAATTTCAATGAAAGCTAATTGCTTCTAAAACTCCACTGTTATTATGGGAATAATGATGGAAAAAGTACCAGATAAGAGAAGATACTAAATTACCCTGATATCAAGGAATGGAAAAGGGCGAGGGGCAGAGTATGAACAAGGAAGCTCCAACCAGCAGCCATTTCTAGGTTAGCCAACTTTCCAACTTGCAGTGGCTGCAAGAAATTTACGTGAAGAATGCCAACATATGCATAGAAGGGATTACACAGAAAGTCTTCCCAGGTTCTCAAGAATCAGGAACAGAAGATTCCTCAATGCCCAAATGATCACTATAGAACTGATAGAAATATAATTTCTAGTTAATTATTTTTGTTTTACAGTTTGGATCAAAGCAGAGTAGTGGATGGTAGAAAGCACTCCCAGAAATTTAAAATACATGACCCAAAAGAGTGAAATTACACAGAATAAATATGTCATGGAAGTACCAGTCAATTAAACAAACAGAAGTGAGAGTTCTGGGAACATGTGGGCCTGTCCCCATGCTATGGCCTCCTTCAAGGTATGATTTGTAGAAAATAGGTGTTTAGAAATTTGGAAGAAAGAGAAGTTTTATCAAGTTCCATCAATATTCTTGCACAAAAAGTGTATTATCTGGCTTCAAAAGAGTTTGTTCACACTGTTAATGATTTTGTTCACCTATTAAAACCATCCTATTCATTCAGAGTAATTGGGCTCACAAGGAGCCCATGGGAAAAACTGAATGCATAAGGAAGGGTCCACTGTGGAAATCACAACTCCTAAGAAAGTTAGATTGTTTACTTGTTCAAGCAATGCCATGTCTACTGTAGGTAACATGATCTCACTAGCAAGCTGGAAAACCACCAGAAGCTTTTGAGTGAGCCTGTTCTAATGAGTAGAAAGCTGAGTCACAGAATTGGAGGGTGTAATGTGTTCAGGTTTTGGTAGAACTGGAGGTGTCTCAATAAGGAATTAACCAACCACAGTCAGTAGATGGTAGAGTCTGAGGACAGAAACATGGTCCTCTCCATCCACATCCCATCGCTTGCTATTCTTTGGCTTAGCTAACATTCATTCTGTTTTATTTTCTCTCTCTCTTCATACTCCTTTCTTCACTGGTAGAATTATTTATAAGAAAAGGCTTCTAAAGCCATAAACATTTTGTACACAATTTAAAGGAGATTTTCAACAGATATCTAGGATTGCATTACAAAGAACCCATTGCCATTGGTAGTTGGAAACAAGTACATAGCAGAATCATACACACATTATCATTGTATATTTATCTTACTAGAAAGATGACTATGATATTTTGACTATTTTCTAGTCAAAAACTATTTTATGTATTTTCTATTTTAAACAATGACTTCATACAGTTTTTTAAAAAGTTAGTCTCTGGGGAATATGGCTGGGGGAAGGATGAAGAATTGTTACTATTTATTATAAGCCCTTCTATGCTATTTGGTATTTTACCATACACATTTATTACTTTAATAAAATGAAATAAAAACCTCATTTTTATCTTAATTCAGCTAAATATAACTCTTATCTAACTAGATTTTTTTTCTCCTCAGTACCAAAGAAGCATATTCATTAAATGAATTCATTTAAAACTTTTATAAAAAACTAATGTCCAAAGCATAGTAAGCAAATAACAATCTATATGTAACATTAAACTATTATATAATGGTTTTTAAAGTTTTGCATTAATTACTCCAAGGAAATGCAAGTAGTCATTCCATATTGTGTTTGGGTGATTCACATTTCTCATATATCCTTATCTGAAAATTAAAGGCCACCAGCCCTGGTCTTTTATACACTCATTTCAAGATTTTCCCATGACTCTCTCCAGTTGAGTTCCTGTCAGCCAGCATTCTGCCTTACCATGGTATGTGTGCCACCTGGTGGTCAAACTGAGACCAGGGGGCATGAAGTCAAAAGGTGGTTCCAACTGATAACTTCCATCCAGGTCACTTCAGTGTCTAGGAATCCAATGCATAATGCAAATAGGGGCTTCCTGTATAATATAGCAACATAAAATATGAATTATAGACTGAAAATATTGGGAAAGAGACAAAAAAATTCAATGTGCTTTAGGTAATCAGTTGATTGCCAAGAAAACCAATGAATAGTTACTTTTTATTTTAAACAAAAATGCTCTCTTGGAAAAAATCCAAATAATGCTGCTCACAATCATTAAAAATTATTCAATCCATCATGAAATGTTACTCTTCAAAAATAGCCATTTGATTGATTATGCTCCAAGGTAAAAAGCTGTGGGCAAACTCACTATAGTATAGAAAACTTGGGCTAGGAAAGCATAAAAATAATCACAGGACTAAAGTCCTTATAAATGATTTTCCAGAAACATTTTTATTGGTTTTTAGTCCTTACCCAGCACCAATCTATTCTGAAGTGAATTTCCATTCATTCTGTGCTTTGAGTAACTACCATGTGACAGGCGTTCTTCCAGGGGCTTAGATAAAGCAGGAAACAAGGCAACTAAGACTTTTTTCTCTTGAGCATTATATATCAGTGCAGGAAAACAGTAAAAACAATAAGTAGATCATAAATTTAAAAAATAATTTTAGATTGTGATAAATGCTCACCAGAAGATGAAGCTGGGTTTAGTAGTAAGATAGAGAATGATGGCCAGAGCTGAGGGTATTTGTCCTTTGAGTTGACTTGAAAGTTGAGAAGGAGCCACCTTGTGATGAGATAGGGAATGGGATTCTGGGCAGTGGGGACAGCAAACAGGAATGCTCTAAAGTTAAGCTGAATGTTGTGTGGTTGAAGAACTGCTAGAAGGTCATGATTATAGCTCAAAATTATCCAGAGAGGGGAAGGTAGGGGAGTAGTAAGAGACCAGAATAAAGATGTAGGCATGTTTTAGTCAGCTTTTTCAGTGCTGTGACTAAAAGACCAGACCAGAACAACTGTAGAAGGGGAAAAGTTTATTTAGGGGCTCACAGTTTCAGAGGTCTCAATCCACAGACAGCAGACTCCATTTCTTGGGGCTCAAGGTGAGGCTGAACATCGTGAAGAGTGTGGCAGAGAGAAGCAGCTCACATGATGATCAGAAAGCAAGAGAGAGAGACTCCACTTGCCAGGCACAAATACACACCCCAAAGCCACACCCACAAAATATACACCTGCTCCAGCCACAGCCCACCTGCCTTCAGTTACCACTCAATTAATCCCATCAGGTGATTAATTCCCTGATTGGGTTAAGGCTCTCATAACTGGATCATTTCTCTTCTGAATTTTCTAGCATTGTCTCACATGTGAGCTTTTGGGGACACCTTACACCCAAACCAAAACAAGGCAGAAGTCAATTATTTTGAGGGTGGAAGCCATGCTAAGGAATAATATTTTATTTTAAAGGCAAAACAAATATAAGAAGCCAATGGAATTGAGAAGGGATATGATATGGTCTAATATAAGTATTTTGAAAAATTACTTTGGTCATGATGTGACGATCAGACTGAGAAAGCTACCATTGGAAACAGATGCTAGAAAAGAGCTTATTGAAGTTGTACAGGTAAGAGATGTTTATGGATGGAAATGGGGAGATGGCTGAGGAGAGGGTGAAAAGAGAAAGATTCTGGATTTATTTATTTATTTATTTATTTATTTATTTATTTATTTTGATACCAGAGATTGAACCAAAGGGGCTTTTATCACTGAGCCACATCCCTGGCCCCTTTGTTGTTGTTGTTGTCGTTTGAAACAGAGTTCACTAAATTGCTTAATGCCTCACCAAGTCGCTGAGGCTGCCTTGAATTTGCAATCCTCCTGCCTCAGCCTCCCAAGTCTCTGGAATTATAGGCATGTGCCACTATGCCCAGCTCTGGGTGTATTTTAAAGATAGAATCAATAACTCTGCTGGTGGATTGGATTTGGATGAGAAGAGAAGGAGGAAACTAAGGCTGATAGTAGGATCTGAGCCTTTAAGGAGAATTGCCAGGAGAGGCATGTTTTATTTTAACGAGGAGAAAGAGAATTTCAAGAATTCCGTTTGGTTATGGAAAGTTTGAAGGACTTGTTAGAAATTCCTGAGGTAATTATTACAATCAAGAACTTTTAAAAGTCTGGTATATATCCTCACCAACTGCTGAATTTGAGTCATGACCAAAGAATGAATGTTGGGAACAAGACTAACTTCTTTATATTACTTCTTTTTTCTACCTCTTTACCAGGAATCCTAAATGGTGTGGAATTGTCAAACATCCACTTATTGCATTGCATTTACCTAGCCAGGCATTCAGCTGGCATTCCTGGAACAATGGTGAGCTAGAGCTTCCTCTCTAGCACAGGAGACAGACGTGAACAAGTCAAATGATCACAACCATGCAACTAAAATCTGTGAGATTAAGGGAAACTACTGTTGGCACTGATCTCCTCTGGATGGCTAGGATGGATGTCTGTGAGCAGGAGATGTTTGAGTAGAGATCAAAGCACAAGTCATAGTATGAAAAGCTACAGGGAAAGAAGCAGAATAGCTTTGCAGGGAGAGTAGTAAATTACTGAACAGGTCATTTGGGGGAACTGACAAAGATCAACATGACTAGAAACAAAATAGAAAGAGAAAACATGGCGGGACATGAGGCAGAAGAAGTAGGCAGGGACCAGAGTATGCATGATCATAATAAAGGACTTGGGCTCTATTCTAAGGGCAGCAGAAATCAGAAAATCACAAGATCACATCATGCTTTTAAATGGTCACTCTGTTACACTCTGAAGAATGGATTAGGGACAGGGTCAGAATCAGTCTTGTGGAGACAAAACAGAATATGTCCCCCAACTATAAGACCTAGCACCACACTAAACACACAAGAATACCATTCTGTAATGCAAAATTTAACAATCATATGGTTTTCCATAAAATTGTCTTTGATCTTTAAATGACCCAAATGGACAAATAGATTTTTTCTCTACTTTTTAAAATGACCTTTGTATATTTATATAGGGGAATAAATATGTCCCTGATTTGTTGGGTACCTTAAGCACTTGCTCAGTCCATCTACAGGAGAACCCATTGTTAAGAAAAAGGAGGTAGTAGTTCAGGCAAGATGTGTTGGTGGCTTGGATGAGGATGGTGGTAATGAACTTCCTAGGAGGTAAATAGAGCTGGGTGGTGAATTGCTAGAGGGAGGATGAGGGATGGGTAGGAATCAAAGATGACTCTTCAGGCTGTACTCTGGGCTACCACATTAATAATGTTGCTCAGTGAGACAGGGAAGTAGAGGACTGTTAACGATAGTCCATTTCAGGGTCACTAAATGGAAGGCACTGACCACTTTTCTTACCCCAAGTAGACATTGATTGTCAACCACAGAAAGCATCCTTTCCTGAGTCAATACTTCAAGATAAGGCCTGTTGGTCATCCCAGATCAAGTACAAACACCTCATTCAGAAGGAAAATAAGAGCTGATTAATAAAATATACAGTTCTACAGTAAAGGCATTTTGAGTAAATGCATCCTCTTGAATTACTTTTTTTTTTAATTTAAAAGTTTAAAGAAAAGATTTAATCAAAATTCTACATACCTGCTGTACTATTTTCTTATATCTATAATTTAAGAATCCTCATAGTAGAACATTGGCAAACCATTGGAAAAAAAATAAAAATGAGTCAACACAACATAAATGTATTATTCAAGCATAAATATCAATCAAAAGATACAAATTAAGAGTTACATCTAATGGCCCCATACTTCCAGGATTATGTATTAATTCTGGAAAGAAAATGAAAGATAACCTAGTCCTTCACTTTGAAGATGAGAATTTGAGTTCCAGAGAGGTGAAATTTCAGGCTCAGAATCACAGACAGGCCTGTTAGCAACAGAGGTCAGGCAAATTCTGGTGACTCCTAATCCCCAAACCATCACCCTTATCTATGAACCACACTGTCTCCACAAATACATTAGCAAATACACCCAGGAACCCTAGCTGGAAGACAAATGTGAAAAAACTCAGAAGTCAACCCACTAGATTAGATGCAATTATTACCAGTCATGTTCATAATTTCCTAGGCAATACTGTTTTAACAAAAGAACTTCCTCCTCATTCTTCCTGTTATTCTACCAGTATTTTCAGCCATCACTAGAGCATAATAATAATCTACCCACAGGATAGCAGGATTTTTCCTTTCTTTCTCTCCATTAGTTTGTAAGAGGGTTGAAGGAATATAATAAAATGATGGGTGAGAATAAGAAGAAAATTCAATATTCATGTATCCAAACTTACAAAGAGATAAATTAGGGTAGATCACTCAAATAATAGCAGACTCTCTTATAGGTTTGCTTTTAATAGCATGCTCCATTAGAACTTTCTAAATATTTATAGATCATTAAGTATTTGACATGAAGATTGGAGGTGGAGGGAGAGAGCCTTAAAATTAGAGTGTTAAAATATTCAACTAACTGATGGAGAGGGAAGTTTTAAAAATAAAAACTACTTAAATTACATTGTAAAACAATGCAAAAATGTAGTCTTAAGCATTAAAATAATCTTATATGAATTGAAAATTCTGCTTCTCAGGAGGGAGAGGGATGGAGAATTGATTATCTGATCCTTGCATTTTGTCCAGCTCTAATTCAGTGGACTGAAGTGTAAACAAGTACATTTAAGAAGCTCCTGGACATGTGTTCTAGGAAAATGCCCATGTGTTTCACTTTGGGAATTTTTTTAAAATTTTTGTCCCAACTGTTTCAAAATTAGAACACAAAAAAAGTTTCAAATACAGTTATATTTGACATTGAGATGAGCTGATTTGATGATTTCTCTTATTAAAATTCCCTCCGACGTGTTACATGTATTCACTCTCAGAATCTCACACTCTGAAACACTCCTACTCAATAACACACTTGCTCTCAAAATCACACTCCTCTGCTTTTGGCTTTTTTGATCTTATGCAACTTTTGGGCCAAAGAAATCATATTTGATCTAGAATAGCTTAAAAAGTTTTCCAGTGGAAAGGTGAGGCAAGATAAAAGCTCACTTTGACTTCTTGATGTTTCATCTGATAGTCCTAAAATGCCCGGAAGGAAGAGGATGCAGTCACCTGAAGAACCAGATAGGAAAAGTGGACCCTTCTTTAGGAAGGAGAGGCTCTGGCATTGGAATACCTCACTTCATAGTGAAGTAATTCAAAATTACTTGGAGGCAAGGAAAAGAAAAAAATGAAGGGTACTTAGAGATTCAAATTAGAGGAAAATTGTCCTAATCAGTAGAGAAAGAAAGTGTTTGAAGACATTTAGTGCTTAGTGTAACACATGGTACTGGTCTGGATCCTGGGTGGGAAAGAGAGACAGATAGGACAGGAGGAAGATGGGAAGAAAGAGAGAAGAAAGGGAGAGAAGGATAAAGGAAAGAAGAAAGGAAGACAGGAAAGAGACACTATTGCAATAAAGGAAATCTAGAGCAGCTGGTGAAATTTGAATGTGGGCTGTATATTACATTATATCATTGCATTAAGGACAAATTCTTCAAATTTAATGATCATACAGAAGAGAATGTCTTTGTTCTTTGGAGTCATATGTTAATGTGTGCAAGGTTAAAGGGTCATGATGGTTACTTCAAAAAGTTCAAAAATAATAATGATATAGATGCATATAAAAGTGATAAAAGCAAATATAACAAAAATGTGAACAATTGGAAAATCTAGATGAAAAGTGTCCCTGGTTCATTATGCTGTTCTAGCAACTCTTCTTTAAACTTGAATTTGTTCAAAATAAGTTTATTGAAAAAGCCTGTAGTGGAGAGGTATTAAATAAAGATACTTTGTATTTTAAATATAAACCAGTGTCAGAAAAAAAAAATCAAAATAAATATATACATGGAATTCTCTCTCTCCTGAAAGCATTTGAGGTGGTTTATGTAAAGGCATAGAAAGAATAATCAGTATATCATTGCATTCAAATATAGCTCACATAGGTATTAGCTAAAAATATTAACTTAAATCTTAAAAGTAAGATTTCCTGTCTTCAAATTGGGGTTCTATCATTACTAGTTGCATGATCTTGAGCAAGTTATTTAACTATTCCACACCTTAATTACTCACTGGTAAAAATATGGATAACAAACCATTAGCATCATTGTAAAGATTCAATGAAATAATCCTCACTAAGTGGTTAGATTATACATGATACATGATGAGCACTGAATAAAATTTAAGTATTCTTAAATAATGTGACTAAAAAAGCTATAAATAAATGTAGATGATCAATTCCAAGATAAAGACTAAAAGGCAATCATCTGGCATTAGCGTAGGTGTTAGAGATATGCTTCAAACTTGAATCTGAACATCCTGAATGTCAAAGTAAAAAGAGGATATAGGCAAGTATGTAAAATTAATTATCAGAAAAATGGATTCATTCCTGAAGGGATGTTAAACTTTTCCTAGCACTAAATTCTAAAAGAATTAATTTAGGAAGTAATTGAATATTCTAGAGGAAATAATGTTCTAAGCAAGATTACTACAAAAAGTGTAGTTATAGACTTGATGTGGCTTTTTAAAAAATGCAATTCTCTGATAAAAGCTAAGGGAATACCATTAAAAGAAAACTCAATTAAGATATTAATTCCAAAAGCAGCTAAGGTAAAAAAGAGTTCAACTATGAATAATTCTGAAAATAACTTGATCCAAGAATAGAATCTATGGTATCTAGAGGAGTGGGTGAAAAGGAGATCCTTTGAATGGCCCTTCACAGATATCAATTCTCTTATCAGGGCTTTAATAAGGATCAAATAGCAAACCAGTGAAGATTTTGCTCTGTCAGAGGGCCCAGAATGGAGATGTTCTGCATTGCTTCTTAAAGCCGAGTCATGTTTAGGAGCAAAGCTGGGACTTGCAGCAACCCTAAGAGTGATTATCTCCTTAAAGTTTTGTACCCTAGGTGCCTGCCTTGCCTTACCTTAGTCATTATTCTGTTCAAACAAATAATTCAAGAGAAAGAATTGACAACAATAAGTTAGACCTGCCACATTTCATATATATGCCATTGGTAGGAAAGCACAAAATAATTTTCTTCATTTTTCCCCACCAAAAAACAAGACAAAGCCCATTCAGAGAGCAGATGGGGCACATGTAGATCAAGAATATCACCTTCTACTGAATGATTGTGTTACAGTACTGATTAACTTCCAAGTCAAAGGCTCAAGTACCTTCTAACAACAGACCATTGTTACTCCTCTTAACAATAGTAGAGGGTCTAGCATTTTGCTTGTGAAGAGGTTACATACATCTCCATAACTGATGTAGATGTCCATGTATACATTACACCTACATAAACATCTTTTAAGCTGCAAAACTGTTTTAACTTTTAAATTTAATATCTAGGTCATTAAATTGAAAAAAGAAATCTTTCCACACATAACCATGCCATTGCCCCATCCCAAGTCCTGAAATACAGGTTGTTTTGTGGTTGCCTTAAGTACCATCTTGGCTATTAAATTAAATAAGCAGTGGTCATTTTCTGTACTTTACTTCCCTTTTGTTTCAGTCAGCTTTATCACTGCTGTGACTAAAGGACACAACCAGCACAATTGTAGAGGAAAAATTTGTGTGAGGGCTCATGGTTTCAGAGGTCTTAGTCCATAGAAGCTGATTCCATTCCTCGGGACTCCAGGTGAGGCAGAACATCATGGTGGAAGAGTGTGGCAGAGGGAAGCAGCTCACAGGATGATCAGAAAGCAGAGAAAGAGAGACTTCACTCTCCAGATACAAAATATATACCCCAAAGCCATGCCCCCCATTTCACCACTTCCTCCAGGCCATACCCCACCTGCCTCCAGTTACCAGTTAATCCCACCAGGGATTAATTCACTGATGAGGTTAAGGTTAATACCCAATCATTTCTCCTCCAAATCTCTTGCACTGTCTCACACATGAGATTTTGGGGGACACCACATCTAAAACATAACAACTTCTATTCTATAAATACTAACTGCCCATGTTGTAGAACAGAGCTCTGAAAACTGCTTAGGATTCTGAAAGCTGCCCTGTTCATAGATCATTATTTCTCAAATAAGCTTTTTAAAATTTATTTTGGTGAAAGTTTTGTTTTTGTTCGACATGGGCTGTGTTTTTTTTTATTCAGAGGTCAACATAGACATAATGTTAGATGATCTGACCCTGTGATAAGCCAATTCTGAGTCTAGTTAGAGAAGTGTAGGCTATTGATGCCTTTCACTACTTTCCCAGGAGCTCCTTCCCAAGACTCATAGGCTTCCTCCTATTCAAGAAATAATTATTCTGTTACTTGTTAAAATAGTAATGAAGACTTTATTCAAGACTATTGCAATAAGGAAGAGAGATCAGACTCAACTCCCAATACAGCAAAGACAGCAGGAGATTTATAACCAAGAAACACAGTAAGGAGATTATTGTATGAAAAATTAGGTTTTTTTTTTTTTTAAGACATCCAAAATAGGGAGATTCTTGCTAAGCTGGCCTCACAGGATTCTTGCTAAATGTTGGCCAAGGTGGGAGATGAAAAACTTGAGTTCTTAAAAATGATCATATGTCCGGGGTGCAGGATCCTCCCTACACTGAATTAGCAGGATTCTTGCTACAACAGAGTGAGGCAGGACCAGGTCAGGTCTAGTTGAGAGAGGGCACAGAGGAGCCTGACCAAAGTTTAATCAAGGGGAAAGTCTTTGTCACCAGACATGCTGAAGAGGCTGCCCGAAGGAAAGCCTGGTTCTTAGTTTTGTGGTTCCAAAGGAAAAAATGTCCAGAGCCATTACAGAAAAAAATTAAATGTTTATAATGTTGGAAGACAATGAACTTTCTCAAAATGAGCCATCTAAGCCCTCAGTGTGCTCAGTAAAGATGATATCTTTAATATATTTGTTCCAGATTCCATTAAGACGAATTTTAATGATGCTGAGGAATGTGAAATGATGTGCTGTTCTCATGCTTGTCCAGGTGGTAGTTAAGAAACTACTGAATTGGTAGTTAAGAAACTATAGAATTTCATTTTCAACAGATTAGCATTTTAGCTGGAAATTACATGAGTGTGAGTGATGTGGTGTATGAGTGTGTATGCATGTGTCTGTGTTGTGTGTGTGTGCGCGCTTTATGTGCTTGTTTGCTTCCATTTATTCAGAGCATTTCTAAATATTGCCATATGGTAATTGAGTTGTAATGTTGCAGCCTCTTTGAAAGGAAGATGGAGTATGAAACGAGTCTCCGAACAGTTCAGCCCAGCCAACATGGGCCATAAAGGGGAGGGAAGGGGAGGGAAATATTCTATTTACCATCTTTCCCCTTGGAAAAATGTCGTTTCCGGGGAGGTCAGAATCCTACACTCCAGTGCCAGTCAGAATTAGGAACAATCTATTCAAATGTCCTTTATGATCCCAGAACAACTGTCAGGGCTCTGTAGAAATTGTGTGGATCAGCAAGTATTTGAAATAAAACAGCTGTGTCTGGTGGTGGCTCAACTCAGTTAACATGGCTAATGGCTCAAAGACAGAAGAGCCGGGGAAACACCTTCCCTCCCTCCTAGGAAGACCCCATCAGCCCTCACCCTTGAAGTGGCTTTTTCTCACATAGGTTTAGCAGGAGCATGAGTGTGTGTGTGTGTGTGTGTGTGTGTGTGTGTGTGTGTGTGTGTGTTGAATGCACACGTTCTCCTGGAGTGTGGGAGGGCTGAGGTGGGCTGTGCATGTCTTGCTGTGGTTTCTCATTCTTTATGTCCATCACTAGCTCCCATCCACCCTGGAAAAATCAGAGACATATATACAATACCTTTGTTTAGTAGAAAAGATGAGCTAAGGAAGATAATGCGCGTTTTTAAATCATGCTTTGTCTCCAGTATATTTCTTGTACCTCACAGTGAAGCCACTCACTTCTCTGAAGGCCGAGTGGCTTTGAAACTTCCAAGCAGTTTAAAACAAAACAAAACACAGAGCAGACTTGGTGCTTTTGAAATAGTAACCACAACCAGGCAGCGGAGTCCATAATGCAGGAATGACAGCTGGAGGTGAGGGAGGGGCAAGGAGGCAGCAGTAGGCCAGGGCTTAGGATGGGGAAGATTTTGAAGATCCCCTTTGTATACAACCTAAACACCCAGGGTTACAATGTGTATCTGCAGTGAAAGGCATTCTCCCATTGCTGCTGCATGCTAATGAGCTCCTGATTCACACTCTCTGGGCTCAGAAGGGGACATGGAAATGTCTCTCCACTACCAAGCTGATTCTTCTGTGGCTGACAAGCATTTCAACTGGAAGACCAGATTTAGTTATAATTGCTAACTGGCACCAAAAGCCTTAATGTTACTTCCAGAAACAAACAGGAAAGCAGTGGTAAGATTTCCATTTGCTCATCAAGCTGGGGTCTCTGTCTTCACAGGCAGAGGACCTATCCTAGGCTTTAACCTTTCCCTTCCCATGGCCTTTGGAACAGCCCTCAGTGAATGGAAGAGCATTTGGTAAATGTGTCTCTAGTTTGTCATTCCTACAAGGGCACCAAGGACAGAGACTGTGTTAATCGCCCAAGCAAAGTTATTTGGACAGGTGTCTGTCAATGTATGGGAATATTCCACTAAAGGAAATTAAAATGGCTTTGAATAAAACCAGAGTGATAGAAGCAAAGATCATCTTTTCTTCCTCTCACCAAATGTATTTTTAGTAAAAATCACCATCTACCCACTCACATTCAAACATATTAACCCTGAAATCTGTGACAGATTCCTGCTTTCTCTTTGAAAATAGAAGGAAGCATGTTTGGGGGAGTGTGTATGCTCCCCATTCTCTTTGCATGTTTGCTTCCCAACTCTTTCTTTCTTGGACCATATACTTGGAAGGTAAGGGTGTCAACTCTGAAGAACCCTAAGTGTGAAACTGTTTACTTGCAAGGACCAAGGTAAGATCACACATGAGGAGTAGTCCTTGTGGATCTATTGCTGTGTTTTAATAAATAAAGATAGATGTAGTGATTCTAGATTTAAAGAGGTTAAGAAAATCAGTCTAGGAGGACAAGCACAACTTCTGCTCTATGAATCAAACTGAACTAACCCCTTATCCACATACTGCTCCTCCAGATTGAACCCTGGGTTTCCTATCTCTGCAATGAGACTGTCACCTGCCCTGTTGCCCAAATCATAAATCTGCTAGTCGTCCTAGTTTTAGCCTAGCCTTTTCACTCACCTTCTATTCAGTAGAACTGGTTCTATCTCCCATATGTCACAATTGTGTTGCTTTTGTGTCATTTCCACACTGACTGTTGTATTTGCATAGTATGCATCCTTGATAACTTCATTCAAGTGACTGAGCATTTATTATGTGCTCAATGCCACAGGGGAAACTACAAAGAGTGTATAGTGCCTTTATCTTTTTAAAGTTCAGGCCTTTAGTAGATTTCTTTTCTTTCTTCTTTTCCTATACTAGGGATTGAATTCAGGGATTGTACCACTGAGCTACATCCCTAGCACTTTCTACTTTTTTTTTGAGACTGGCCTCAAACTTGCCACCCTTCTGCCTCAGACTCCCAAGATGCTTGGATTTCAGGTATGCACCACCACCACTAGCCCTATATTTATTTTCTAAGGCTGCCATAATTAAGAAGAACACACAGGGTGTCTTAAATGGAGATCTGTTCTCTTACAGTTCTAGAAGCTGGAAATCTGATCATGGTGCCCACAGGGTTGGCTTATTCTGAGACCTCTCTCCTTGGCTTGTAGATAGTTATCTTCTTCTTGGGGCTTCACTTGGGGCTTCTTCTTTCTGAATGTGTCTGTGTGCTTATTTCCTCTTCTTATGAGGACACACCAGTCATATTGGATAAGGGTCTACCAAAATAACTTAATTACCCCTTTAAAGACCTAAAGTACTTCCTCAAAAATCTTGGAATAGAACCACCATTTGACCCAGTGATCCCTCTCCTCAGTATAAATCCAAAGGAGTTAAAATCAGCATGCTAGAGTGACGCAGCCACATCAATGTTCATAATCTTAATTCACAATAGCTAAGCTATGGAACCAATCTAGATATCCTTCAATAGATGAATAGATAAAGAAAATGTGGTATGTTTACACAATGGCATATTACTCAGCCATAAAGAATGACTTTATGACATTTGCAAGCAAATGGATGGATCTGGAGACTATCATGCTAAGTGAAGTAAGCCAGTCCCCAAAAGACAAAAGTGAAATGTTTTCCCTGATAGGTGGAAGTTAACCCACAATAAACAGTGGGGGTGAGGGGAAGAATAGAAGTGCATCAGATCACACAATGGGAAATGGAAGGAAGGAAGGGGAATAAGCAAAAGGAAAGACAGCAGAATGAATCTGACTAGTTTTTCCATATACGCATATGAAACAGCACAGTAAATACCAGCACCATGTACATCCATAAGAATGGGACTATAACTAGAATAAGATATATTCCATGCTTGTATGATTACATCAAAATGAATTCTGCTGTCATGTATAACTAAAAAGAACTAATAAAAAAAAAAAAGGCTTGAGATACTAGGGGTTAGGACTTCAACAGTAAATTTTCAGCAGTCAGAGGACTGACCCAATTTAGCACATAATAAAACCCTTTCATGTTTCTTAACGTTTTTGTTTTCACAAGTTCTCAAGACAATTTCTGAGGACTGGGACAGGTACTAATATTAAACTAACAAGAACACTAAAATTCAGAGAGATCCAATGATGCCCAAAGCCACTAGCTTGTTGATAATCAGGACTGACTGGACTTGACCTTTATCCTTTCTTAAACATTGCCACCTCTCTGACATTGTTGTTCACATAAATTTCTACAGTTATGATTACTTCCGACTCTACAAATTTGCCTGCATTATGTTCTACTTTTCATTCAAACACCTTCTGAGTGCACTATTATTGTTCTTACCAATTCCACTTCTTGAGTGTTCTTCAGTCTTTTTTTTTATTAATTTCAGTTTTTTTTTCCCTTCTGATGTTCATGAACTCTTCCCACCTTCACTCCTATCAAAGTTCAAGTAGAGCATCATTTTATCTGTTGTTAGCTTCTGTGGTTGGGACAGCAGCTTACCATCAATGTATTGCCCATAGAGAAGGCTTACATCCTATATGCCTAATAAACTGTAATTTGGTCCCCCATTAATGCTTCTAGCTCCAGGAGGAGGTGCTGACATGCATCACAATTTCCATTTCCTGAATGGAGAAACAAATGCAGAAATTCTGGATAATTTATCTAAGGCTATTTCCCAAATAAGGTGTCAGCCTGTTTGGGCTATCATAATTTTATTATTGGTATTTTGCAGTGCCCTGGGTTCCTTTATTTAATTTCCCATTCTGTATAGAAGTCTGGAAGCAAAAGTGACAGTGATCTGGGGTGAAGAATGGCTGTTACACCTATGGGGTAGGCAGGCAACTGGAAAACAGGGGCAAAGACTTACCTGATAATTATTTAAAAAAAAAAAAAGTAACAGCCATCATTAATGATTATGTACTCACATGAGTCAGATGTTGTACTGAATGCTTTTTCTTTCCCACCAACCCTTGTAATATTCCCATTAGGTAGTTTACTTTGTTTCAATGTACAATACTAGATCATAATATGAGGGCCCCAAAGGCAAGTATCAATAGGTTTTCTCGACCACTTTAGAGATTTCTCTACTCTATGTCACTGTCAGTTTCACTTTCAAGATATTTCACAAAATGGAAATAGGATGAAGAAACCTAGGCCATTTTTAAATACTAAGAATAAAATTACAATACCCCCAAACAGACTGACCCTTGGCTAGGGAACATAGCCATTAGATAAATTACCTTAGATAAATTCTCTGTACTTCACTGTTCCAGGTACATCATAAATGTTCAATAAATATTTGTCAATGGCATGAACAAATGAATTAAATTTATTTTATGCCATTGCAAAGCAATAACACATTGACCTTGCCAAGAAGCATTTCACCATTATAGGAAGTATGGATGAAAACTGCCCGTAGAGGCAGGGTTAAGATTTAACATAATATGTGCTAATTCCTAGCTTAACTCTTTATCTTGTGTATAGTATCCACATTCTAGACATTATGATATGAGTAAATATTAAATTTACAATGAAACTCAAAAAGATTCAGGAGCCTGATTTTTAGAGAAAGGTGATTATGGCTAAATGTTACACTGGAAAGAGGCAACCTGCTCATTAAGTGCTTTCTGTTCAGCCAAGAAATGTTCTTTTTCAAAGCAAGAACTAATCACTGATCCTTGCACAATTAGTTCTGCACCAGGAGTCTGGGGACAGTTTGAGAGTCTCAAAAACATTTGCAAACATTTCCAGTTTAACCTATAATACTTCAGAAAGGGAAATGTCATGGAAGACTAGTTATACAGCAAGTGTATGTCCCTTTGGAGACATGTAACTAGTAGGTTACTGCCTGGCATTTTAAAATCCAAGAAGAATTAAGTAACCATGCTGGTTATAAGTCAGATGCCAAAGCCAGTGTCTTTCAATTCACTTTTTCCTTTGATAAGTTTCTCTAACTCAGGGATGATACATAAAACATTTAACAATTTGTACAGGTTGGGCTCTGAGTGAACAGAACTAACACTACCCAAATACAAAACCAAATAAATTGAATAGCCTGACCACTTACATGCATGTTGATTGAAAACCAGACCTAATTCTGGCCATTTTTCTTCTTAATTTCATTTCCAGGCATATCTTCTGTCTTCCTCAGTCACTTGGTGACATCAGACAAACTCTTCTAATGTGATGAGAGAAGACATTTGCTCTGGGAGTAGGAGAACCTGGGTCTCCATCTTAGTCCTATGAGTTTTATAATTTTAAGGAAAACTTCTCATTTTTATACGTTCCACTTGTTCTTTGGTAAAACAAGGAGACTAGGCTGAAGTTTCTCAACAAGAGTGCTATGAATACTATCATTAGCATGCAAAGAGTCATTGCTCATGGTGTAGGATTGTCCTAGATGTACCAGGAAGTTAAGCAGTACCCTCAGTTACTGAGACAACCCCAAAATCTCTACAACTTCCTACTGCTTGAAGAAAAGCAAAACTACTCCAGATGGTCTCTAAGGCCCTTTTCAGCACTGACTTTTCAATATTTCTTTCATATGAGAGTCAACTATTCTATCCTAGTGAGGTCTTATGGTCTTGTCTTGCTCTCCACAATAATAAGCTTACTAATACACCAGACCCAGTGTTTTTAACAGCTCCATGACTTACATATGTAAAAGGCTTTGGCAACTTGGTAAATAACCATTCTACAATTTTAAAAAAAGAATCAGCAGCTCCATCAACCAACAGCTGAGCAGATTGGCAGTCCTAAACTTTCAGAGGTGTATCAGCGGGACTCAGTTGAAGATACAGATACATGAATCAATCAATTTAAATAGAATGAGAGTTAATATAAGAAATTAAGAATTTCCTAATTTTAGAAGATTTGTAGGTTCTAAGTAAAATCTACAAAATGACTCCTAAAAATTTATATATTCAAAAAATGGTCCATTGAGAGAGTTACTTTCTCTGCTTCTACATCAGAAAAAGGCAGAGTCTACTTCTGGAACTGTGGTC
This sequence comes from Tamias sibiricus, assembly GCA_025594165.1. Taxonomy (NCBI): domain Eukaryota; kingdom Metazoa; phylum Chordata; class Mammalia; order Rodentia; family Sciuridae; genus Tamias; species Tamias sibiricus. Next base: position 156,634,203 of record CM046657.1, on the reverse strand, counting down.
ATAAAGAACATGCTTTCAGAACAGTAAATAGAAATCAGAAAACCACTATGCTCACCACCAGTCTCAGTCAACTGCCTCTTACCACCCATGAAGCTCTTGGCTGGTCCCTGGAAAGACAGTGTAGCAAAAGCCACATGACCACCAAGACCCTTGCCAGAAGAAAACAATCAAAGAAGCAGAAATATGGCCCCTTCCTCATTCTTCCTTCCAAATCTCATTTTAAAACATACACTTGGAAGACCTTAATTCATACCTAGTACAATAACAAGTAAGTTTGAAAAATATAGTTTTTAACCATACAGCTTCTACAATGCAGGAACTCACAAGAAAAGCTTAACACTAAATGCCTATCTGCCATATCTACCAATATTCACCATGGAGGATACAGAGCTTTGTCATAATTTGAAGAAAGCCCTGACTCTTCCTTGGGGTGGGGAGAGCATACTATATATATGTAATGTTGCATACATTTTGCCAACAAATTTCATAAAACCCACATTGGCCCCTAAGAACATTTATACTATTGTAGTTTCTGAACCTTCCCACTAGTGATACTGGGATCTGGATAATTCTTTGTTGTGAAGCCACTCTACAGATGCCTGATGTTTAGTAACATCCTTAGTCTCTACCCACCAGATGCCAGATGAACTCTCCACTTTGGCTGTGACAACTAAAAGTAGTACTTTTCAGACATGGCCAAGGGTCTCCTTGAAGACAGACAAGAAAACACAAAGCAAAACAAAATAATCCATTCAAGTTCTAGTTAGATTTAAAAGATCAATATGAACATTAAAGTTTGTGAAGGGAAAACCTTGATCAACAGAGTCATAAAGAGAAGCATCATAAAAGGTAACAGGTAAAATTGCTGCAAGACATAAACAAGAACATTGATGATAGCTTCAAAATGGTTCTGGAAAACAGACTTAATAATATTGTAGTTGAACATGAAGAGCATGGAATTAACTCAGAAGGCCTCTGCAATAGTGATATTTTTATGTTTCACTTGACTGGGCTACCAGGTGCCCAGATACTTAGCCAAACAGTATTTTGAGTGTGTGTCTGGGCTGATATTTCTGGTTGAGATTAACATTTGAATCAGATAATGAATAAAGCAGATTGCCCTTCCTAATGTGGACAGGCCTCATTCAATCAAGATTGAAGCTATGAATGGTTCAGTAAGAGGGAACTCCTCCTACCTGAGTGTTGAACCCCAGCTCCAGTCATTGGTCTTTCCTGGCCTTTAGACTTGGACTAAAACATGGACTCTTTCTGAGTCTCAAATCTGCCAGTTGCACTGGAACTTTATTCTGATTCCCAGGCCTTTAAACTCAGACAAGAACTACACACGTGTTCTCCTGGTCTCTTGCTGATTTAATACTTGTCAGTCTTCACAATCATGTGAACCAATTCTTTATGATAAATCTCTATACATACACATGCTGTTGGTTCAATTTCTCTAGAGAATCATAATATATCTATGTTTAAACGTTAGCTCTATTACCCATTCTGTGAACCTGGACAAGTCAGTTAACTTTTTTGAGCTTTAGCTTTCTTACCTACAATATGGAGATTGTGGAAATACCTATCTAATCAAATTACAGGTTGATAGAAGCAATATAAGCTTGGTAGTACTCTTTATATATAAGACATAAGAATCACATATCTTTTAAAGCATTCCTCCTTCCTACCACAGCCACCCCATAGCCATGTTTGTTCTTCACCCTCTAAGAGTGGAATCAAGTGGACTGACTCCGTTCCATTTGATGAAGATTATTCCTGATGATCCATTTGGAAATTGTATAAAGATTATTTCCATTTAACATCATTCCTAAGGATGAATTTAGAAGAGTAAAATACTCAAACTTTAGCAAGTTTTCATCTTTTGGGGAAATTTTTTTCATTTTTTAAATTGGAGACATTAAAGAAAACAATTATTGGGTATCAAAAATAAAGTGATTTCCCTGCCAAACTATAAGCATTGAAATTGTTGCTGTCAATGGAAACAGTCCAAGAATTTGAAAAACAATCACAGTGAAAACCCACAAAAACAAGTTGGCTATTACTTCTTTTAGATTTTTTTAAAAGATACTATAAACTAGAAGACATAGAGCTTTTTATTTTTTAAATTAAATTCTCATCTTCCAGCAGGAGCCATTATTTTCACAAATCAATGCTTACTGCTAAAAAGAGAAAGCTTATGGATGAACACTGCAGTAAAAGTGAAGGACCCTCCAAACAGATTTTAAAAAGAAATTACAATTCAGTAAATTCTCTTTCCTCTCTCATTCTGTTTGCATTTCCATTCTCTGCTGTTACTAATTCCAAAAGCCAGATTTTCATTCCATTCCTCATTCTGTTCATCTTTGCAACATGGATAAGTCTTTCTGACACAAAAGACTTTACATTGTAGGAAAAGAGGTCCTGGCCTCTGGATTTAAAGTCTAATTTGAAGCCCTCCTGTGCCAAATTCATCCACTTTTTTGAGTACACAGCAATAACATAGTGAAGGTATTAAATCTCAGTATAATCCATAGTTATTCAAATGTATCTAGAGAGGCAAGGGTTTTTCCTTAGGCTGTGATTGACATGAGGGCACAAATATTGTCCTAAGACAGTAATGAAGGTTTTTTTTTCTTCTTAAAACAAACAAATCAGGAAAAAAAATAGCCCTGTATTTTAAAGAATGGAGCCCTCTTGGGGATACTTGTCAAAAATTATTTATAAAATAATACTTATTACCATAATTAATTTCACCATTTGTAAGATCATAGATTCATAAGATTTATTTAGACCACCATTCCCTAACCTATGTTATACATGGCATTATTGATAAAATATTCAAAGAAAGTAATAATAGGTGTTGATATCAATTGAAAAATACAAATGCCTTCTTGAAAGGACCTGAAAAGTCTTGCAGTAAAGAAATCTAATTTTGTTTCTCAAGGTTTCCTAACCACATTTGACTGTAGACCCCTGTTCCACAAATTGCATGTCCTAAGAGTTGCCAGACTACAGTTCTTTGCAAAGCACTATTTGAAAATACAGGTTCAGGGCCTCAACCTACTGTATTGTCACCTTGCCCTGGCCTGTGAGCACACAAGAATACACACACAGCCGGGCGCAGTGGCGCGCGCCTGTAATCCCAGCACTTTGGGAGGCTGAGGCAGGAGGATCGCGAGTTCAAAGCCAGCCTCAGCAATGGCAAGGCACTTAGCAACTCAGTGAGACCCTGTCTCTAAATAAAATACAATAAAGGGCTGGGGATGTGACCCAGTGGACGAGTGCCCCTGAGTTCAATCCCCGGTACCACAAAAAAAAAAAAAAAAAAAAAAAAGAATACACACACACACACACCAATGTCATGATTGCTCCTTTTGGAGGAACCCACTTTTCTTTTCTGAGCTTAGCTCTCCAAAACTTTCTCTCACCATCAAAGCATTTTAATCCTATATGAACATTCTCAGGATACTGTTCTCTGTTAAGAGACAACTTATCCAATCATCTAGTTGAAAATTCCAGAGTTAAAATGGGGACTCTGGGGTGGAGGACTGGGGAAGTAACCAGATTCATCATGGTTTCATAATTTGTGAGCAGTGTAGTCTTGAGCATGTTCCTTGATTTCACTAGACCTTAATTTTCTGCTCTGTAAATTGGGTGTGATAATAATGCCTATTTCATAAGTTACTGTGATGTTAAAATGAGATGCCTACAGCAAGGTGTGCCAGACAGTAAGGGTCAAAACACTGAAGAAATAAGCAAATTCATACACAAATTACACCACTCAATCTTATTCAATGCATTTATCCTTCCACTTTACAAATTTTCTTCTTAGGCAAGGCTGTTGTATAAGTCCTTGCGAGAAAGACTTGGTGAGCCTTTCTAATAAGCCTGAACCAGACAATGCACAGTATTCAGTCTTCCTAGCTCCCAGCCCTGCCTTATGGCTCTCCCTTCTTGCTCTCTGAGCCAGTCCTAAGGAACCTCATCTGGTTCTTTAAATGTACAACTCCCTGGATTTCACACATGCTGTTCCCTGTGCCTGAATCACTCTTCCCTACTGCTTATTTACTTTGAAATAATCATATTTTTGCTCATCTGATTCTTCTCTGACAATTTTCTTTGATACCATCTCTCTACCAATCTATTTGAGTCACTCCATTTTCTTCCACTATAGTAATATTTATCTTGCTTAATTGTACATATATTTGTCTCCTTAGCCTTACTTCAGGGATAATTGAGTCAATTTTCATTCTCTCCCCCATACTTATCACAGAATAGAATATACTGTTGTCTTATGAATAAATGGCTAGAACAAGATCCTCACCCAACTGTTCAAGCCCATCCTCCATTCTGCCCACAGTACAAAAGGAATTCTCCCGTGCACAATTCTTACACAACCCTAGCATGTGGAGCCCTTACACGGTTATGGAAAATGTTTCCATGAGCCAGGTGTAGGAAAGCTCAGAATCAGATTTAGATTGATTTAAAGAAAATAAGGAAGACTGACTTTTATTTATTGCAGAATTAATCCTGCCACAATGGCAACAGTATTTCCATTTTGAGGATACAGTTTCAGAAGAAAAGTAACTTGCCCATATGACACAATTACTAAATGGCAGAGCTAGGGTCTAAATCCTAGATTTGTAACTTTTAAGCAATTCCCCTTCAATTTTCACAACGCCATCCTGTCTGCTTTAGATATCATGCCAATCAAAAGTAGGATACCCAGAAAAAGTTCTGAATATAGACATCTCAAGACATATGGGGTGCAGCAGTGCCAGCAGATCAATGCCAAGCAACATCTATAGAGGAGGGATTAGTGCTGTATAGAAGCAGCAGTCACCAGCAGGATGAGTTCCTACCAGGCACAGAAGTGCTCTGTCCCTCAGCCCTCCTAGAAAGATAGTGTGGGGGAAATGGGAATGGTCTTGAGTTTCAATCAATCAATTCTCATTTTAATCACTGCTCTGTCACTTCAACATTGGGTGATAGGGGCTTTGCCACTGCCCTATCTGAACTTCAATATTCTTATCTATAAAATAGGAATAACTCTACCTATTTGTCAGTGGTAGCGTGAGGATCCAGTGACTTCATGCACTGGGACCAGTAGTTTTCTAAGAGAACACTATCTTCCCGAGCAGCAGCTACGTTGCCTTATGGGTTATATCCCTGCTGATTGATGCTACCCTAGGGGCTAGTTCTAGATGTTACTTTATCAACCCCCAAGAAGAAATGGGGTTGACAAAAGAAGATAGTAGATCCTTTTTCCAATTTGACTTTGGACCCATGGACCAGAAGTATATCATGGAGCTCTGTGCAAAGAGAACATATTGGAAGTGGATGTTCTTTGATGTGGGTTAAAGCAAGGCATGCTATCTGAAGGCTTTTCACAACTTCCAGATTGTGAAACTCAACACCCTTCAACCTCCCCACAAAAACCCTGGTGGTTGAGTGGTCCTGAACAGCTGTCAGCTATCAGTATAGCATCCATCCATCTCTGGCCCCAGGCCTCCCAAAGCTAACCAAAAACCAAGCTTCCTGGCAAGTCTTAAATGGAAAGAACATTATTTGGGCCTTGAAGTGGGTAATGTGAAACCTTGTAGAGATTCCAAAAGGGAACAATTGGGAGCTTCTCTTGCCTGGTGCTGTTTCTACTGAAGAGATGTCTTTGGCCCTGTAGTTCTCCAGAGCTACCTGATGAAGTCTCTACAAAGGAATCTGGCTCTATACATAGGTTGTTTATTGATTTCATCAGTAATTCTTTAAAAGGTCCAATTAAGGATGAGAAGGAAAGCAAAGCAAAGTCATGTTTAAACAGTGGGAAAACCCAGATCCAAAAAATATGAAGTTGGAATTTTCAATCTCCCAAAGTGTGATAAGAATTAGAATGTAGAAGATTATGTCATTAAGGAGGGAAAGGAAGCTCACTAAAAGGGGAAAGAGAAAGAAAAGAAGTGGAGAAAATCATTGACAAATTCAAGAAGATAGTGTCTGACAAAGGAAGTACTTCCTTAGCCCTTCAGGAAAAGTCTTGTGTCTTTATCCCTCCATGTCCATATCCACCTCATTATTTAAAATTATAGACATCCAATTCCAGCAATTGATTTTCATTATTCTTTTATTTATGCAAAATGTGTGCCTGCTTATTAATTTTAGGTCTTGTGCTAGAGTCATAAAAACAAAATGTAAAAAAATCTAGACACAATCTTTCTGTCAGAAAACCCCAAAATATAATTGGGGAGATAGACACTAATCAAATAATTCCTTTTATGAATATTGATTACTAACTGACATGTATGTGTTCTGAATGAAGAGCACTTGGTCATATGAGGTCAAGTTGACCTCTCCTGGGGAGGGGAGCCTTTGGCGGCCTGTGTAAGGAAGTGGCTCATCAGCCAATATCAAAAGTATGAGTACTGAAGCAAAAGTATGTCAAAGGAGGAATGTATGAAAAGCATATCAGGTAAGGCACCAAATGGATGGAAAAACTGAAGGGAGGAATAAGTTAAACACACACACACACACACACACACACACACACACAAGCAATTGAGGGAAGCTGGCTGCAGAAATACCCCTGGACCTGCTGCTAAGCATGAGCCTCTCAGGTGATGATGCCCCTGAGTCCAGCAGTTGAGGCTCATTGGCCCTTTGGATTTTTGACACTAACTCAAGATTAAAAACCTAGCTTTGAAGTCCTAGGTGAGGCACCCAAGAAGGAGGCTTCCTTCCTTCTGACTCACAAATGAGAGTTTCTAAAACTAGGAAGAGGAGTGGAATGCAGGAGGAAAGAAAAAAAAGATAAGGGTGGGGAGAAAAAGAGAAAGAAGAAGAGGGAAGGGAAGGGAAGTGGAAAGGAAAGAAAAAGGGGGAGAGGGAAAAGAAATAAAGGGAAGGGAAAGTCTTCTGAGGTAGGGCACATGGAAATAGTGCATTGCAGAGTGAGAACACTACATAGAGCATCCTTCCTTGAAATATGGAGAGACTGAAAGAGTGAACAAAGCTGGAAATCCAGGCAAAGTCATACTGACTCAGGTCCTTGTGGGGCGTATAAGGGTTGGGTCTTTACTTTGAGACTATTATAAATTAACAATGATCTGTAAAGTAGGGGAGGAGGAACAGGGAGAGCCTGGAGCAGAGAGGAAGGGGAGATACCAGACAATGAAATTGACCAAATTATGTGCAGGCATAATATGTAACAATGAGTTCCACTATTATGTATAATTATAATGCACCAAAAAAACTAAATTATAAAAAAGAACATTTTTTAAAAAGAAGCTAGTAATAAATTTATAATCAGGAGAAATTCATAATGAATTTTATTTTGGAAAAATATTTCAGGGAACACTATAGAGAACAAATGAGGAGGACACAGGAGTAGACGGAGGACAGTGTAGTGATGCTGTGGTATGCATCCCAGGTTCCCCTTTCAGAACCCATGTGCACTTTCCAGCTATAGAACCTTTGTCTAGTGACAGATCACAGTTTAAGTCACTCTCTGAGAATATTCCTTAGTTCAAGGAAGCTGCCACAGGGAGGCTATGTCCCTCCTTGGGGATAGTTGACAGCGGATGACTGATCAGTGCTGTTACAAATGCTTCCATTCAAGGTGCCTCAGAAGAACCATTTGAGCTCCCCACGGTGTCAGCTAAAGCCTTGCTGCAGCTGCACACTGTTGTACTTTTCCTTCTTCCCAATCTTATCATCCTCACTCCTTATGGGTAGTGATCCCCAGAACATGACCCAGAAGTTTCCCTACAGGCAAATCTCCACCTCAACATTTGTTTCCTAGGGTGTTCCACCCAAGAAATCAGGTCAGTCAGAAAACTACGGAACCTGGCAATGAAAAGCGGTAGCAATGAATATTGGGGAGGGAAGTGTACTGATGGTACTTTTCAAGACTCAAGAGTCCCAAAATCATAATGGGAAAACAGACAATTTGCAGAGTCAATGAAAAAAACTTGGTCCTAGATGAGATGCTTTCAACTTCCCTCACACTTGGATGGAAGAGAGGAACAGTCATTTCTTAGTACACTAGCCCCAACACAATTTCAAACCTTTTCCCCATTCTAATACCCACTAATGCTCCCACTGCAGCAGGCATCTGTCGCAGCGTGCAATGTGCTGGGAACTGGCTGCCTCTGGCACTCAGACTCTTCGGGCTGGAGCAGCTGTTCCAGCTCTGGCTCTCCTGTCTGATTCTTTGTAGCCATGTCACTAAATATCCAACAATCAGTTAACTTTATGGCCTCTTTCTCCTCTCTCTCTCTCTCTCTCTCCCTCTCTCTCATTTCAAAGTTGCTGCCACCCAGTACAGAGGCTGCCAAAAGGCTTGATTCCAAACACAGGGCTTTTAAAAGGTGACAGATGAGATGATGTCATGGCATCTAAGGTAAAAAGCCCTTTCTTCCTCCAGAGTGGTTTAACCAATAAAAATAATTTGCTGTTTAAATTTTAAAATAAAGACAAGATGGTTCTACTTTTCAGTAAAGAGGTTTGGCAGAAACAAAGTGAGATATTTGCATGCTGATCTGGCTAATGGGGAGCCAAAACATGGACAGATCATCCTGGAGCTACACTAAAGAGCCTTGCCTCTCCCCTTCCCCCTGTTAGCTGCAAAGAAAGATACCATGATACAGCTCTCTACAGAGGAAAAACGGGCAGTGTGGAGTGGGAGCTGGTAGAAGTGGCAGGCGTTGTGCAGTTGGCCCACTTGGGCCATTGAAAGAAGGGACCAATTCAGTACCATCCTTAAAGGGAATCACTGGGGCCTGGCAATGACAATTCCCCAGCAGTATCCCTCCCCATAGCTGGGGCCCAACTCTCTTTGTCGTTTGTGGTAACCATCAAACAGATGAACTCTGCAAAGCCTCATGAATTCCTGGCAGCTCCTCTGCAGTGTCCCCATCTCTTGTTCCCTCTCCCCAGCTGCCTACAGATGGAACAGCATTTCCTCCACAGCCAGGATGGCAGAGCTGAGTCCCAAAGGGGCAATTCCATTATCCCACCCTCTGCTCCAGACTCCCCATGACCCACTGTTCAAAGGGATGGCTATAGGCCTTCACTGGAGGATGACATTGACATTGTTTTTGTATTCAAAGCCAGAAAAACCTTGAAAAGGTCCATATATTTGTAACCATTTTCCTTACGATCTGCTTACCCCTGAAAGCCTTTATTTTACCAGGCCATAATTAACTCTATAAATATCATGACAGTCTGCTTTACAAAGTGCTCTCATATATATGATCATACTTGACACACCTGTCATCCAATTCTATAGGTGAGAAAACTGATGATAGAAGGGAAGGTAAAGATGAGAACACTGTGTGTGTGTGTGTGTGTGTGTGTGTGTGTGTGTGTGTGTGTGTTTACTCCAATTTAGGCATTCTAAACTAGGTGGAAGATTTACTCCATGGTAAGGAATCATCATGATAAGGTACTCCAGGTAAGGAATTACATCCCATGTACAGATAATAAAAGGAGAGTAGAATTTACCTGTTCACACAAAATCACATAACTGACATTGTATTTATACTTGGGCCAGTTTGCCTTTAAATCCTTTCCCTAAGCTGACAAAAGGTTTACTTCATTTTTGTGGCAGATGGATAAATCTATTTGGTCCATTCACTTTTCAACTGCCCTTCCAAGCTAGAATTTCTAACAAACTCTCCCCAATGAGTATCTTTCTCCAATCTCCTGTTAAAAAACCGAAAATGCTTTTCATGCACCTAGAAAGACAAGTTACTCACACTACAGTTCTCATCTTCATTCGGCATCAAAACAGGGAATAGATCCAATATTGCCATCATCATCATGCCATCTCCATTACCCTATCATTATCATCATCATCATTATCTTCATCAAATCCTGTCTTTGGAGCTCCCTCAAGCACTTCTCCTTCCTTAGTGGGCATTTTTTAGAACACGAAGCAGACATGGTCCTTGCTTTTGAGTTGCATTTTGTGGTAATGTTCAGTGAGAATATAGTCTCTAGAGCTGGTAGAAATTAATGAACATTTAGGATAAGTGACTTAGGGAAATTCAATGGATGAACCAAAGTAATAGGAATCTGTTTACAAGACAACCCTCATAAATAGCATAAAGTGAATATGCTGCTCAAAAAAGGAATTAATTAATATTTAACTACTGTGCATCTTCTATCCATTAACTAAACATCTCTATAAATGGCTGTGGAATGGACAATTTATTCCCACCCTTTTGGTTTTCATCACTAATGGTGGAAGTAAGAGGAGGAAAATGCTTGATGCATCAGCAAAATAGACACTCACCTAAGGTTCAGAAGAGTTCTGTAAGAATTTAAACAGCACAGAATCATATGTAATCCTTCATAGCTTCCTTCCCCCTTCACTAGGAAGTACAGAGCACTTCCAGGAAATGCTGACAAGTACCTGGCAGTCCCAACAAGGCCAGCTGTATTCCCAACATGTAGCAGGGCTCCTTCCTTCTGTATCTTGCACCTGTACTAAATACATTTTGAGTTAATTAATTAATGTCGAACTTGCTTCTTTTAAATGCTTTGATAAAAACTCTCCTTGCCAATATCAACTTCTCATTCCATATTCTAACCTTTTCCTTTTTCCATCCAAAATAAAAAGCAACTCTGAAATATGTCACAGGGGCAATGGTAATCAATCACTTGTCCATTTTTAATCTTTCATCTCATTAACATTCTGAAAATGGTAACAATTACTTTGCATTTGTCCCACCTCCTCAAACCCACAAAGCAATTTTTTTTCTTGCTCTCCCATGCTGCTTGTTACAGGTTTTCTTTTCCCAACTCTTTGTGAGTGGAAGACTGACATACTATATGGTGGCATCTTCAACTACTTGCTCAGGAAATGTGTCCATAGTGGGTGCTTAAGACAGGTTTTTTCTTGGAATGGGAACAAACATTTCTTGTTCTCTGGAAACCTAAAGAGTTTCTATACTGGGGGTATTTGAGACAGTTCTTTCCACAAGCAGAGGAAAAGCCTTAATAACTTTAGGCCAACCCTTCCCACCAGATGTGCCCAAGACTCTACTCCCCTCATCCTTAGTGAGGCAAGGGTGAAGGAGAGCCAGCTCTATAATCCAGGCTTTCAGGTTTTAAGAATGTAAGTAATAACTCTGCAAGCTGAGTTAATGGAGCCCATGTCTCAGTGATGACATATGTGTTATGTGGCCAAACTACAAAAATGAGGCCATCCAGAAGGCCTTGCGGTTTGGAGGGGAGCAGCAAGGTCTGGAAAGAGGGCAGAGGAGCTGATTAGCACCATTTTCATTAACTTAGAGAAAACCATTAGTGTTCAACTTATGTACAAAATTTCCCCCTGGCTCAATTAGTTCATTTCCCATGTTTGGCTTTTCCGTGTGTGTCTGAGTGCATGTGGGCTGGTATATCTAGGAGTCTTCTGTTGCGCAGTTGATCTGTGCATGTGTCTGGGATTCATTACATGACTGAAAATAGAAAGCAGCTGGAAATTTGTGGGGCAAAAAGGCAGATCCTATTACTAGAAACATTAGAGATAGGGTCTTTGGGGAGGTAGATTATACTATGATAAATTCATAGAATTATCTGGCATTTGACCCTGCTGTCCGCCCTCTCAGACTTATAATTTTATTGGGGCCTTTACCTCCCCAATGTCTCTTGGTTCTCTTCTTGTCATTCAGCCTCCTCTTTATTCAAATGACAGACCTCAACCAATCTCAAGAATAAAAGTCTACTCCAAGTTTCTATAGTACTTTTCTTATCTAAGTACCTACTTGCATTGGATGAGACTGTTCACTCCCATTACTTCCAGAGATGCACTCCACAAATTACATCTTCATCCTATATGCCTTCTTCCAGGTGCCAGACTTATATGAAAGCCCCAAACCTGTTCCTCCTCCTCTGCTCCTGTCAGTTGATGGCAGCAGCATACACTTGGTTTTGTAAGATCAGGCCTCAGATCCATCTTCCCTTTATCCTAAATCCTTATTCCCAAATGTGATCAAGTGAAACTTTTTCTACTGTGAATGATGTTTTTGTCTAAAAGCTATTCATCATGTTCCAGGTACTGTCCTAAGAGCTTAGAACCCTGTAAGGCAATACCAGCTCCCCCATTTTAAGAGAAAGAAATTGAGATGGGAAGAAATGAAGTAACTTGCCCAAGGACATGGGAGTTTATAAGTGGTAAAGGCAGGAAAACCAAGGCAGTTAGTTGTTAGCACCCCTAATACCTTGAATCCTGCACCCTGCGGCCTCTACATCTCTAATTCTGCCTGGTCAAGTCATTCTCTCTCAGTTAACAGCCCCCTCTTTGTCTACTACCTGCATAGCAGAATTGTTTTCTAAATCAGAAACTTATTTTCTAATATAGCATCTCTAATCTAATCTGATCTTCATAGATATAATATCTACTAAATAAAATGCAAACTTTTCAGAGACTTTAAGGCCCTTCAAAAATCTATCCCCAGCTTAGACCCTAACCTTCCCTCCCAAACACTCTGCCTCTGCACTCCCCTCATACACACTTCCCACTTTTCCTAAACCTAATAATTGTTCTAGCATCCAAATATTGAGCATCTAGAATGTATCAGTCTTTATTAAGGCACTTTATGTATTTGTTATACACTGTTATCATAACAATACTACTTGTAAGTACATTTTTAATCTTTTTGTCAATAAGAAAATTCAAGCTTTAAAAAGTTAGAACTCACCTACTACCCCTTTAGAAGTGAGCAGTGAATCAGGGTTTGAATATAGGTTCTAAAACTCACATCCTTCTTCTTCTTCAACCAATAAATGAATTTATATAATAGAGTACATATAATTTCTAGAGGTATTCTCTGTGTTACAAACTTTCCATATGACAATGTTGCTGAGTGTGTTTGGGCAACCTCTTCAGCATTGCTTAAAACACCCATGAAATGTGGTGGTGGTGAGGATGTGAATGGAGGACTACTGACCCATGGCTGATCCAAACAGGCAGAGCCAATGCTCCTGGAAACCTGGCCTTCAACTTCTCAAGTAATCAGGAACTCCAGTCCCAAGAAGCTTTAGTTAACCATGATCAGAAAACAGAGTAGCCAATCTCACAGTCTGAGGTTTGGAATGAAGGCAGGGAATGCTCATTCTCTAATAACCCAGTAGCCAGAGGTAAGGAAAGATGTTCTATTGGAAGCTCTCCTGAGTTTCCTCAGCTCCTGCTGTGCAAAAGGAAAAAGTACACTTGGATCTCCTCAGCTCTGCCAGATGTCCTCACATATAGGGCAGGGAAATAAGAGGGAGCCTCAGAAGGTGTATCTTGGGCCCCTGAGCTCCCCACTGCTCACTTGCAGCTACCTACGTCACCAACACTAGAGAATACTCTGCTTTCCTATAACCAAAGGTGTGTGGTTCCCCTCTGAGGCTGGAAGTAATAGGGCCCACACATGAGATCTCCTAGTCCCAACACAGACTACCTTGATTTTTTATTGCCCTATTTCCCATTGAAAATCTGCAGTAAAGGATCAAGTATAGAATGTAATAGCAGAGAAGACTTTGGAGCCCTTTTTATAATGTTTATTTAATTTGTTTTAGTTGTACACAATGCCTTTATTTTTACATGGTGCTGAGGATTGAACCCGGGCCATGCACATGCTAGGCAAGCGCTCTACTGCTGAGCCACAACCCCAGCCCCAGAGCCCTTCTTTTTGACAAGTACAGCAAAGAAATCTTTCTTCCTTCCATCCACTCTCAAAACATCTCCTTGCCTGACTTTCAATTCCAGGCATCAACCAAAACAACTACATGTGGTACAAAGTTCACTTCAGGACTCCAAAGTCTAATTCTGAAACATTGTCCTCTTCCTCCCAGTTTGGGCAGCTACCCTTAGATAAAACCTTTCCCACCCCTTATTGCCCTGACTTTAGTCCTCTCATCAGGACTGCTAATTAGAAAAAGCAAGTAGAGGTTAAAGAAGATGTTGAATTCATTCAGGCTGCTATGAAAAAATCCACAAACTGGGTAGTTTATAGACAATGGAAATTTGTCACATTTCTGAGGCTGAGAAGTCCAAGATCAAGGCAAATGTTGTGTCCACTAGAACCTTCTTTCTGGATAGACAGTGGCTATACTTACATGGTAAAAGGAGTGAGGGGTCTTTTATAAAGGCACAAATCCCATTCCTGGGGCAAAATCCCTATCTCCCAACAGCCCCACTTACTAATATCATCACCCTGGGGATTAGGTTTCAGCATATAAATTTTGGAGTGGGGATTCAAATATTCAGACCATAGCAGAAGAGAATCAAGGAACTTTTACAGAAGGCTAGCAATGTGATGAGCTAATTATTTTGAGGTGTGTGTGTGTATTATGCCTATATCCTCTCAATCTTCACAGGAGTTCAATGACCAGTGGTACAATTTCATTTTACTGATGATAAATTCGAAGTTTTAAGGATATTAAGAAGCATTCTTAAATGTAGCATAGATTGAACATTTCTTTGAATGAAAGAATGGGAAATTAAACAGAAGAAATATTTCCATAGACCATGCCTAAATCTAGAAGTTGGCAAACTATGGCCAATGGGCCAAAATCCTACCATTTGATTTTATAAATAAAATTTTATTAAAACACTGCCCTGCCCATTTATTGATATAATTATTGGTGCCTGTTCTTATGCTACTATAACAGAGTTGAATAGTTGCAACAGAGAGTTTATGGTTAAGAAAGCCTAAAATTTTGTTCATTGGCCTTTTACAGACAGTTTTCCAACTCCCACTTTAGGTATATATGATTTGAAATACCAAGAGAAGTCCTGACTTCAAACTTTTAACAGTAATGTAAAATTTTTCACTTACCCCTTTAAGATCTGTATCACCCCTGGCCCTTTCAAATTCAAGGTATTAAAACAGGCCTTAGGAGTTGCAGATGACTCAGGTTTCTGAGAGATTATCTCCAAACTTCTCAGAGAAGAGAGGAAGATCTGAATGTGAAGCATGGTGTCACTAGGCACCCTAACATTGAGCATAAGACAGTGGGACACTCCTTGTTGTGTCATGTGTATTATTATTGGTCTCTGGATTTCCAGCAACATCAAGAATTCAGTGGAGTTCTTGCTTCTGTAACAATGCTGTTCCAGAGGCTCCAGAGCCACCTGCATTTAGAACCTAATGATGAACTAACAGACTTCCTACTCCACACACATGGAAGCAGTTTTTCATGGAAGTTGAAACAGATTGACAGCTAGGATTAACATCTCTGTCAGATTTACTGAGACTAACCACTTCTTGCTCAGTTAGTGAAGTAGCAAGAAGACACTAGGATTTGTCCAATAGTATGTTGGGAAATTACTAGAAATACTTGCAGATAGGGAATCTCTAAAACAACTTGGACATTTAGCCCTGTGAGATTTGGAAACGAGGCTCAGTGCCATGAAAACTAGGTTTTTAATGTTAACGCAACCTCATTTGTTCTCAGAAATTGAAGAAACCCAAGAGCTTTGACTTCCACATCAGTTGACTAAAACAACAAGAAGTATATTACTGCCTCTCAAGAGGTATAAAGCAAATTATTTTCAAGGCATTTAATCACTTTTTTCTTATAAGGGGGTTCTAGTTAATACATTAAATATTTTCCACTCACCATGCACCTGTAATAATAAGACCTACAATTCTCTGTTGCCTGCTATCAAAAAGAAATGACTTCAACATGCATAAGCCAAGCTGACCCCTTTCCTGTATTCATGATTTTTTGCTGTACTATAACATTTATAGCTTTTGTAGCTAATTAGACTGCAGTGTTGATCCCAGCTATTATCTGTAAAAGTTATAGCAAGTCATCTTGACCAATTTATTCAGCATCTCCATTTGTTAATTTTTAAAAATGGTTGATAACATACCTGTATCACAATGAGACAGGGCACAAAAATTATACTGGATGGCATCTTCTGGCTGCTCAATAGCACATCATTTGCTCAGAACACCTAGGTAGATCAGCGGTCTGATGAGGAAAGAACCCAGGGTCATCTCCCTCTTTCCTTAGGAAAGTCTTCCTTCTGAAACACAAATGGCCAACAAGTATATAGGAAAAAAAATGTTCAATATTGCCAGCAATCATGGAAATGCAAATGAAAATTACACTAAGATTTTAACTTACTACAGTCAGAATGGCAATGATCAAGCATATAAACAATAATAAATCCTGGTGAGGTTGTGGGGGAAAAGGTACACTTATACATTGTTGGTGTGATTGCAGACTAGTACAACCATTCAGTAAACAGTATGGAGATTCCTCAAAAAACTAGGGATGGAATCACTCCTTGACCCAGCTATCCTACTCCTTGATATTTTCCCAAAAGAATTAAAATCATCACACTACAGCAACACAGCCAAATCAATATTTATAGCAGCATAGTTCACCATAGCTGAATTGTGGAACCAACCCAGGTGCTCAGATTAATGGATTAAGAAATTGTGGCATATATACACAACTGAGTTCTACTCAGACATAAAGAAGAATGAAATCATGGCATTTGTCAATAAATGGATGGAAATGGAGAACATCATGCTAAGTGAAATAAGCCAGACTCAGAAAAGCAAATGTTGAATGTTTTCTCTCATCTGGTGAAGCTAGAGTAAAATAAAGGAAAAGGGGAGAGAAGAATAGGATATTATAAAAATATAGGGAGGATCAGTAATGTAGAGGAAGGAGATTGAGAGGCAGAGTGGATAGGAAAGGGGAGGCAATGCAGAATTGAATTTTTTAAAAATAATCATGTTCTGTGCATATATAAATATGCCACAGGGAATTTCATCTTTATGTATAAGTAAAAGGAATCAATTAAATATAGATAAAAAGATGAGTGAAAGGAAGTCTAGTGGAGTAGAGAAAGGAGAATGGGTATGGGGAGAAAGGAAGAAAAAAAAGGAGGATTGTAAACTGAAGTCAAATTCCATGAATGTATAATTTTTGTCAGGATGAACTCAACTACTGTGTATAATTATAAAGCTCTAATATAAAAAAGGAATATCTTCCTTCTGGCTCCCGGTTGCCCAGTTCTTCAGGCTTAGGTTGATGACCAAGAGACCTCCATCTCATCACACCTTGATTCCATATCCTTATCGGTCTCTCCTAATCCTGGGTCTCTTGGATTTTTTTCCCTAGAAGTTTAAGAAGAAGGATTTGCTTGTGCACTAGCAAGGGCAGTAGCTAGAAAATGGTATGATAGATTTCACCAGTCTTAGATGTATACCTGAGGATGGGGGATGGATCATCAAGTATTAGGCATCTGCAGTAATAGCCCACCAGGTGATACCCTGAAACTCAGGATAGTTAGAAGACACAGCTCCTACCTTCTCTTTCTCATTTGGTTAGTTCCACTGTTAAGATAATGGTGGTGGTGGTGGTTTGGTGATGAGGATGATGTAGCAACCATTTGTTAAGAATCTGCCATATGTCAACTATTGTATTAACCCATACACTATCTTAATCCTCAACATTTCTTTATGATGGCTATTATTGTGTTCATTTTAAAGGAGGACTGCAGGAGCCCTGTTTGGGGAGATGGCTTAAATTGCGGTTGACTACGGGCTTTGGACATGTTTGGGCATTGGCGCCTTCCGTAGTCTCACGGGATTGGCCCGGGATCTTGCGAGACTTGGCCGGAGATCTCGAGAGACTTGAGCGAGATTGTGGATGGGGTCTGCACCATTTTGGAGGTTAGAGGAGCGTGGACGGCGTGTCGGGGTGTAGTTAGAGCCAGAGAGAAAAGTTATCATAATAAAGGGCTGTTTGTTTCCAGTTCGTCTCTAAACTTCTTCCCGCAGCTTCTTTGCTCCAAGCGGCCATCGCTTCAGGCGACTACAGAGGACCTGAGGTTGACTAGCCTGACAGTTTATAACAGCTGAGGATTCAAATTCAGTTCTGACTCTAGAATCCACACTGTCTCCTCTTTCAGCACTGCCACTTAGATGTAGGGCTGCCACATCTTTCTTCCCCCTACATTTACCTTCCCTTCCTCCTTTTTTTCTTCATTCCTATCTCTTTCCTCAAAAAGAAAAATAATATTTTTAAACCTCCTGTTTCTTTTCCCTGTTTTTTTCCTCCTAAGAAACACATTTGAGAAATCATTTTTAACGACATCAAATCATTTTTTATTGGTGCTTTGCAAAAATGATAGTGGTGTCACACCGGCGCTCTGAAAGGCTGGTATATTACAGAGGGAAAATGCTCAAACTACAGCCTCATGCTGTGGTGCTGCTCACAACTGCTTCTTAATCTGCCACCCTGGGGCTATGAATGACAACCTGTAAAGGTTCTTAGAAAGTTAAAGCTAGGGGGAAAAAAAGGTCCAAATCCTCATTCATTTATTTAACCAATGTATATCAAACTTGTACTGTGTTTAAGAGCCCATACTAGGCATGGGTGTGAAAAGATAATCAAGCCATGATATCACCCTCATGTAGCATGTGATCTAGTGTGGGAAACAAACAAGTAAACTGGTAATTAAACTAGAATATGTTGAGAGTCGTGGTAGATTAGTGCAGGGCGCCATGAGAGAGGAGGAAACAGAAACAAGGATGGGTGCAAGGGGCGCATGCTCTTAAGACATGTAAACTCAGGAGAATAGGTTCACATTAGTCAGTTATGCTGGATACCTTTGTCCACTTGTCCCTGGTTCTGGTTATCATTTCCTGAGAAACAAACTACCCCCCATTTCAGTGACTTAAAGCTACAAGAGTTATTCATTGTGATCAAGAATCTACACTATAAGACGTGTGTGGCGAAGAGTACTGGTGTGCACTGCGTACAGGGGAGGCTCTACCGAAGGCTGAGGATCCAAAACTGCTCTCTCACAAGGCTGAAAGGCTGAGGGCCAGGGGGCTCAGTTCTTTACAAGTGATTATTTCCTTGTTCCCTGGGCTTTCTTGTGCATAATAGATAAGTTCCCAGGGCAAGTAACCAGAAAAAGAGGGTCAGGTGAAAGTTGTATTATAATCAGCATCAAAAGCTAAGTAGCTTTACTTCCACCCTGTTGTATTAGGTGGGGCAGTCATAAAGGCCCACCAAGGAAGTGATATCAGACTCCAGCCTCTCAGTGGACCTGTGACAATGGCCTGGAAGAACAGGCAGGGCAAGGAATAGTGTTGACAAATTAGTTACCACACCCCTTCATATCCACTGTCCATGTTTTTACTAGGCTCTTGCTTGGAGAAGCTAAGTGAGTTTACAAATTGAATCAATCTCTTGTCCTCTGGTTTCCTGTTGGGTTTCAAAAAAGAAGGCATCAGCAAGAAATTGAAGGGAAAGTGAATTCAGAATATTAATTCCCCAACCTTTTAGAAACAGATTCACTTTGGCTGACTGTACCCCTCAGAAAGATTTGTGCCCAGATCTTGATTTCTAAATGCTATTCTCTACTAAAAGGAACCTTGAAGAAATGGCCAATTCCTGTGCTAAGGCAAAAAAGTAGAAATTTGCTTGAAGTATCTTGTTGTTTAGAAAGTAAAAGAATACCAAAATAAATAAATAAACAAACAAACAAAAATAAAAAGAGAGAGAGAGAGGTGTATGTCACAAAGATATAAAAGTTAGTTTGAAGGACCTCTCACTGGACAAATTTGAGAAGTTTGATCCTTGAAATAAATAAGGACAGCAATAGGCCAAAATCTATTAAATAAAATGGAATCTGTTAGTAAATGGATCTACACTCTAAATAAACAAATACACAAATTAATTTTTAAAACTTTCTTTTATTGATATTAGGAATTTTTAAAAATCCTAATTAAATGTTGATTTATAAAAATAGAAAAAAATTGTGAATTTTAAAAATCATCAATTTGCAGCTATCAAATAAGAACTGATCCAAGCAAGAATCATCAATAGATGCTAAACTAGGGAGCAGAAAAGTTTGATGGGAAGAGGGTATATCTCAAAGTATCTCTCCACAATCAATTAGTGACTACAAAAGAAAACAGAGTAACCATACAATGTAAAAACTGGACAATGCTTTCATCCATTGATTTAAATTAGCATCATCTGAAAGAGGCAAGCATACATATCACTTCATAATGCCTAATAACATCTATCATTTATCTAGCAGTCCTTCCCCAAATGCAAAACCTGTTCTAATCATGAGGAAACATTAGAGAAACCAAGTTCAGCCAAACATGGTGGCACACACCTGTAATCCCAGTGGCTCTGGAAGCTGAGGCAAGATGATCATGAGTTCAAACCAGCATCAGCAAAAGCAAGGTGATAAATAATTCAGTGATACCCTGTCTCTAAATAAAATACAAAATAGGGCTGGGGATGTGGCTCAGTGGTTGAGAGCCCCCGAGTTCAATCCCCAGTAACCCCCCTTCCCCAATAAAAGAGAGAAACCAAATTCAGGGACTGCATCCATAGCAAGCTCTACTACCCTCTGGTTTGTACCCATGTATCCATAGATATATATAAAATGCCAGGGGTATAAAAGCCAATGAAAAGCTGAAAATTGTCCCAGATTAAAGAAGAATAAAACTGAAAATAACTAAAAGCAATACATGATCCAAAAATGGGATTTTACAAAAAAACAAAAATTTCTACATAAAATACCACATTATTGGGGAAAATGACAAAATTGGAATATGCACTGTAGATTAAAGTAGTCAATGTAATATGATGGTAAAGTTCACTTTGATGAACAGAATATAAGACAGGGTCCTTGTTCTTAATTAGAATATAATTGAGAAAAGAAAACCAGCACATGGAAAAATCAAAAAGCAGTAAAAAAATGGTGGCAGATTATCAGAAAAGAAAGTGATTAACATGAGGCAGTGATTTGAGAAGTCATCACAGAAGAACTGGAGCATCAATTAGACCTTTAAGGAAGGATCAGTTTGGGATAAGCAGCAAAGGAAGGAAGGATTTCTTTGTATAGAGAACAGCAATGTAAGCAAGACAAACAGGTGGGAATAAACACAGATCATGGGTTAAAGCACGAGGAAGACTTTGGGTAGAAACTCAGTGATGGGGAACAACAGAAAAATTATTTGATACGCAAATAAAACTTCAAAACACATTAATTTGGTCAAAAGATTATGAAAACATGGGTTTTTAAAATTATTATTATTATTATTTACTTTGGAACCATTAAATACTTTGCTCAAATCTTCTTCTCCTAAGAGTAAGTCCTTTTTTATGTAGGAGACGTCTGTCCACTGCCGTTAAAAGAGCTTCTCTGATGATGGAAACATTTTCTGTATCTATGCTGTCTCATACAGTGGCCATATGTTGCTAGTGAAATGTGGCTAGTGTGACTGAGGAAATGCATATTTAACTCTATCTAATATAAATTTTAATGACCACAAGTGGTCATTGGCTACCATACTATACTGGACATCGCAGGTGTGAACCAAAGCTCTCTCACTGCAGGCATGAACGATATAGACCAATGTTGTCTTTTCCCTTTTAACCTTCCTCGTGTAGCTACAACTTCAGCACTCTCCTCTAACCTGTATTTTTGTAAAGGCAGCAGGTATGACAGTATCAGAGAGCTTAGAAAATAATTAGGTCAGAGTTTCTCCTTTCTGAAATGTAAAGGTCACCCTGAAGGATCAAGAGAGTCGAAGCTACCTTGAAAACTAAGCAAATATTTGGAATTCCAGTTTCTTTCCTTAAGCTCACCCTCTGCTTGCTGTAATGAAGTCTATGATCAAAAATTCACAGCAGTCCTCACAATGGCCTCCCACTAAAGCTCCTCCAAGGAGCACATGAAGTGGTCATGAGGCTGGAAACTCTTTCCCTGTGATCTGAGCTCCTTGAACCCCAGGAGGCAGAATCAAATTAAGCTGCCCGCCTAAAAATTCAGCTCCCAAAATGTTGGCACATTTGGGCTTTTCCTTGGGTATAAAAATCCTTCAGGCCCTTATGCTCAAGAATGTATATTTTCTCTCCTAAAAATAAGTGAGCAGCAGGTGCCATACCAAACAAGTCTTAAATGATTTAAGCTGCAGTTGGGAAGGCTCCATAATGTAATTCATTCCAGTTACTGCTCATTTGGAGCTGGGGGAGGCTTTTGATCTAGCTGCATAAATTTCAGATCTTTTCTATTGGACAGTTATAATTTTGTTATCAGTCTTTGCAAGTTGAACTTGTAAGTCCATTTGGAGTAATGAGCATGCACAAGCACACACACATCCCTATCAAAGGTCAACATCAGTCAATGCTGCTATGAATAGGTAATATGTAATATTTAAGGGTTACCTCTAATTCCTTTCCAGCATTCCTTATGACATTTTATGCCCAAGCTTTATTTTATCACTGCTAGAAAAATGCCATAAATAATTGGCTTGGGATGGGCAAGGGAATGTGCACAGGCTGTCTTCTGATTATAATATAATGTTGTTTGGTACAAGAGGCATAGAAAACATCTTCCTATGTTTCTAGATAAGGCAATTTCAAATATTTTATTAATTGTTCCTATCAAAACTTGCTAGAAATTTTTCTGTAGTCTTGCAAATCAATATTACTATACCTGAAATATACTTAAATCTCCAAAAAGGGAGGCCAAAAAGGATAGACGATCACAGTTCAAAAAAAAATTCATATTCTTGAAAATACATCATTTGTCCTGATTAGAAATGTATATAGTTATGTTTATAACATTATCAACATTTAGGAGTCCATGAAAACAAGAGGTTTCTACCAAGAAGAAGGTAAGAAACTTAGGTCAGTTGAAGGCTGGAAATCTTGCCTCATTATCTTTTATAGACACCTGCAATTCTCATGGATAAGGAGCAAGTTACATTGGGAGAAGAGATCCAACAGGGATGCTTTACTAATGAGTATCTATTCCCTTGTGTATCTGCAAGGAGTAAGAAAGATACAGCGAAGACCAGAGAAGGCTGGTGGAAGTAAGACAAAATGGGATGCTTCTGTTTCTTTGTACCTCAAATTGTAGGCAGGTGATATTAAACCAGTTTATTTCCAGCTTCAAGTTTATTCCCATATAATTTCCTCTCAAAATGTCCTCTATGCCCCACATCTAAAGTGACTAGCTCTCAAAAGAGTTTTTATGTCTATTTCAATTCCAAAAATTATTCAAAATAATTCCATGATTTTGTATAAAATAACAATTTTAAGTCTCTGTAGTTGTATGCTATGCAAACAAAAAAGGCTGAAGTTTTATCATTCCCCTCCTCCAAGATGACAACAATGCCCAATGCTAGAAAAAGTGCCTTTTTTCTAATTTGTATGACTGCGTGATGTAGGCTAGCAGGGGCCTTCGTGGTTGGCTTGGAGATGCCTCACAGCAGACCACTTCCTGATCACAGAGTTGTCCACACAGATTCTGTTTGATTCAGGGCTGCGGTAAATTAATTTCATAGAAAATTGAATGAATTAAACAAATTAACCAAATAAACCAAAACATGGTTAACATCATTTGAAACCAGGGAAAAGAAAGTCAACATCCAGCTGTGATTGATTGCATTATTTCCCCAATTCTTCACTGTTCCCAGAATCCACATCATTTTCCATTTGCTTTTCCAATTGCTACCACTAAAGAGGCAAAGTGTATTTTTTCAACTCTTGACATTAGGTTGAGACACGTGAGCTGTTTTGGACAATAACATGAGGCAGAAATAACAGTGTGACTGTTCCTAACCTACACCTTGAAAAGCCTTGTATGTTTCCACTCTTCGCTTCTGCTTCAAGCATTGACATGAGAAGAACATTCTCTAGCTTGCTCACAGGTCCTAAGAAGGTGATAAGCCAGGTGGAGCAGAGCTGCACCAATAGGGCCTCCCCACCAATCCGCAGACCTGTGACCAGTAGGGCCACCACCTAAGCCCAGACTAGACCTGAGAAAAGCCAGTAGTACTGCTGATTTGTGAACAATTCTGAGTGCTGCTTTAAACCACCGTGGTTTCAGTTGTCTCTTATACAGCATTGTTGATATAATAGCAAACTTAGATCAGCCTCCATAGGAGTCTACTAAAAGCACTGCATGTTGGTAGGAAACTGGTCTCTATCACTCCCAGAAATTCCTACCCCTTTATTTTTCCTCCCAGGATCTCCAAATAAGGTCATTACCCTCCCTCCTGATGAAGAATAAGAATCTTGTCTTCTCCCAACCCATACAACTCAAGCTTAATTTCTCCATTAATTATATTTTTTCTATATGTATTTGATACTTTGCCTACTTTCTGTAAGCTCTAGTTTCTTATTTGGCAAGTGGAACTACCTATAAAATGCTTCCATTATTGTTAAATTAAGTGAGATAATGCATGTAAAGGGCCTAATACTGGTAGTAGGGTTGTACTAAGAACACAAAAACCAATAACTACTATAATCCTCATCCTTGAAAATTGCCCCTTTTATATGATCAGCCCTGATACCCAGACATAAGAAAACATTTCCTCTTGATAAGACTGTGTGAGAATAGTTAAGGCAAAGGTAATTGCTGAGTCTTCCCAATTTTCTAATAAAAAGTATTTACGTTACTTGAAAAATAATTACTTTCAATACAAGTATATTTTTTATTGCTCTTTTCTCAGTTTTTCTGATGTTTGGATACTTTTAAAATTACCTGGGAAATGTTCTAATCTCTTTGGAGGTGTTTCATTCTTGATTACCTCACATATCTGAGATTTAAAATAATCAATTAACACTTCAGTCATTCATTGAACCAATATTTAGCACACCTACAATACACCAGACTCCAAGCTAGGTGCTGCATGATGTTAAAGGAGCTATAAGATGATTTATATTCTCCTTGGCAAATTATAAAATGATGGAAAGTTGGCATTGACATAGAAAGAACTACTCCAAGTGGCATGTGCTTGAATGAAGCTGACATTTAACTAGAGTAGAAACCAAGGTAGAAAATAGGTGGAATACTTGAATTGGCATATGTACAGCGAGATTAATGGAAGGATTATGTACACAGACGAAGGTAGAGTATGTGGAAACCTTAAGGTGAGTTCCATCCTGCAGAGCTGGCAGCAGTGGGGCACTGTCACCACCTCACACTTGAAGGGATGAGAAGAAAGCATTTACCTAAATCGGATGAGAAAAAGCCATGTAAAAAGCAGCATCTGACAGGAGCTATGATTTGAGGGAAGGATCCAGCCCAAGCAAAGGGCAAGGGAGAGGGGGCCTACTAATGTGATCCATACTTGTCAGCCTCCAAGAACAGAGAGCAAAGAGGAAGGCGGGTCTGACGGGCAAGAATAGCATAATCCAGCACACCAGGTCACAGGAACCAGTACCCAAGGAGGTATTTTCTTAACCTACGACACAGATGTGCTTATGAGTGTACTGGTTAACCTTGACAGTGAAAATTCACCCCACCTGAACTCTTCCAGGCATTTGGAATTTGAATTATGTTGGAATAGCCCCAGGAATACTTCTCTACAAATCCAAGGGGCATTAGAAAAGGTGAACTTTGGATAAGATTGTGGTATGCTGGAAAGTGATCTATAAATAAAGAATCTTAGGCTCTTTCCATACCTTTTCTCCAGAGGAAAAACATAGGCAATGGTTCTCAAAGTATCTCCCCTCTAGCCCTGCTTGTTTACAATCAGAAGAGATTCTGCCAAAACACCCCATAAAAGAAATAGAGGTGATAAGAGATTATTTCTTAGCTAAACTGCAAGGTAAAGTTTTTAACATCATCTAACTGGACTATTTTCATGCTAGTTAAAATAGTTGGCACAGGATATTTTTCATGACTGTATTGTACTAAACCTTTAACCCTAGATTTTCCTGGTAAAAAAAAAGTAAAGTTCACTGCTTCTAGTGGAACTTTACACTTCCTGCCAATGTAATTGTGGATGGTGGTGCCATTTGGAAATAGCAATCATAATTTTCTATACTGTTAAATATTGGTTTGAGTTCCACAGAGCTCTGAAGAGAAAGTGATATTTTGGCATTTTCAGTTCCTTGCTTGCAAAATGCATTAGCCTGTATGCATATGTAGTTGCTTTCCAATTCAAAATGATGCTTTTGTTTTGAATCCCAATGAGTTTCCCATCCTTCCTGAAACCTCCAAATGATTTCATTGCCATTATTTTCTTAGCATCATCACTGGATAAAAATGCAAACAAAATTTCAAGTCTTCCCTGGCGTCTCTGATTCTCTGAGGGTTTTATTTATACTAGCATAATAGGGACTGATTGTACTATAGGATAAACAACCTTCAGCTTATGTAGGAATGTTTTCAATGTCGCATTCTCCATTCCCACATGTTCTCAATAAGTAACTCATCAACCAAGTCTTATTTTCTGTGATCTTCAATGCTTGCCTTAGGGCCTGTTCTTTTTCCTAATATTGCAAAGTAGTAGCAAATAATGCCATAGTTAAGATTTCAAAAGCTCAACATTATAACCTCCTCATCTCTATTGCCTGTAATGAAAATCCATATTTCAGTCATAGTTTTCAAAGGACTGTCTCATAATCAAATAGTATGCTTTTTGGAAACCAGCTCTTCTTTTTCCCTTTTTTAATTTGAATCCTCTAATTGAGAAATTTTGATGGCATCTGATTCCTTACAGGATGAATACAAATCTCCTTAGTATGCTGTTTTTGCATTGCACAAATATTTATTGAGTGACTTCTTGTGATAGGCATTTTTATAGATGTAGTGGCTATTTTTCACACTGTCCTCACTGAACTGCTTAACTTTATCCAGTGTTATCCCTTTCTTAGCTTGGCTATTACCTGTGTTGCAGTCCAGACCACACTTCCAATTATTCCTCCCCATTTTCCTGAAAATTCTTTTTTCTCCTTCAGCACTCTCCTATACAACACCCTTTTTTGGGAATCCTCTCCCCCACCTCAGTGATTTCTGGCTGAGTTCATTGCCCCTTCCTCTGAGCACACTGAGCAGAGTTCTCTCCAACATAATTATAGTCCTCATCAAATCAGCTGAGATTGTGGGCATGTCTTTTTCTCCCCCAACCTGTGAACTCCATAACACTGAAGTTGGGGTTTTGTTCATCTAGAGCACTTCGCACAGTGTACATGCTCAAACACTTGCTGAATTAATGAATAAATGAATGAACTTAATGAGTTGAGAACTAAGCTTGTAGTACCTGAGAAGAAGTTCTCTCATCCATAATTATGAGTTATTCAGTTGGAAATCAAAGCCATCATGGAGACCACCAGTGTTTTGGAAACTTCAGCACCAGGTGGGAGGCAGATAGGCTAGGCTACCAGGGATTACAAATCCTGGGATCTAAATTATCTTTTCCACTTTTGCCTGTCCTCCAGCACAACCAAATGAGTGGGTATATACCCAAGGAAGCTGCTCTGCACAACCTCAAAGACAGGTAAATACAGCACAGGAGCTCAGGAAGTCCTGACGGCTATGCCTATGTGTCCTCACATCCAACGTTCACTGTCTCCCCAAATTGTAAACTTCTCCAAGGAAAGAGATGATGTCTTACCTCTTACCTCTTCACTTGCTCTTTCTCCTGTCCCTTGTCTGACACAGGACAAAACAGTAAATGCTTAATAGCACTCTTTTAAGGAAGACATTTTTCTAAGAAAGAAAAAAAAGAAGGAGGAGACTCCATTCTTAAGGAAGATCAGTTGCTGTAACAAATATATGCCCCAAAAAACCCCAGTCTTCTCGTGGTAGAGTATTTTTTATCTCTGGCTTGTATAGTGGTCCACTGCAGGTTTACTGCTCAACACACAACTTTCCTCCATGTGGTGGTTTACAGTCCCTGGAGTCCATCTTGTGGCACCACCAATAGGGGCTACAGCATTGCCTTTTTCTATCTAGTTTAAAGGGCAAGAAAACTTGAGGGAAGCACACCAACCTTGCTGTTTACAACCTTGGCCCAGAATGGCACACATCACTTCTGTTCCCATCCTAAGGGTATGCTTAGTCACCTAGAGGCAAGCAGCTGGGAAATGGAGACCTTGCTGGGCAGCCTCTTCCCAGGAACAACTCCACTCACTAGAAGAGGAAGCCCTGACTTGGTGCTCGGGAACATTCCTGATACAGTGATTCCTTAGAAAGTGGTAATAAAGACATTTAGTTCTATCAAATGAATCTCATTTTTTTCCAAACTGAAGCTTTTTGTGACCATAAAATACAACCTTCTTCACTTATCCTCTTTTCTATATAACCCACTTCTTCTGCTAGGATTGCTGTTTAACTACCATAGTCAGAACATTAATTTGAGAATTCAGAGAACTTTCTCTCTTGATTAATTATCCTGAATAAGACACAGCATTTCCAAAACTGTGTTCTACAAACCATTGATATATTCATGCCAAGATATTTTTCCTAGCAATTAAGTTTGAGAAACCCAGCATGGTGTACTCCCCTCTTGAAGGTGCATAATGAATATTAACACAAACCAAACACCTCTCAAACTTATTTAATCATTAAGTTTCTATTACAAAGAATCTCTGTTAATCCTAAAATGTAAAAGAGGAAAAATAATAGTAAAAATAAGAATTAGCATTTATTGAAATCTCTTATGCATCAGACACCATGCTACCCAGTTAAATGACAGCAGTGCCCTGTGTGGCAAGTTTCATTTCTCCATTTAAGACAAGAAGAAAATTAGCCTCAGAGAAGATAAGTTTTGGAGTTTCACCATTAAGATATAATCTGGGTCACTAAGAAAAATTATCAAGAGACTGTACAATTCCATCCTTTTAGAGATAACATCAATGAAAATAATGCATAGCATGTTGTCAGTTCCCCAGCTTCATACCAGATGGATGGTGGGGGTTCAGCCAAAGCTTAGCCAGACCAGTCCAGCAAAACTCTTCAAGAGATACACTGTTTACTCTCTAACCAGGCATGCTGACATGCGTATTCGATAATGAGAATGAAAGAAAAACAGAGGGAGGTTCCAGGGCCTGAATATAGAATTTCCCACAGAAGTTTCTCCCTCTGGGACCAATAAGTTCCAGTTCTCAAGAAGTGCTAGGACTATATGGGAGCAAAGTTTTACCAACGGCCTTGCTAGGTACAGGTAACACCTCATTAAATTGTATAGGCCCACTCTTAAAAATACTTAGTTAATCACTTGGGGAACCCAAAGAGTGGACATTTTGTTCCCATTTACCACTCCTGTCTTCTGGAAATGCCTGGATTTCCTGAAATTACAATTATGTCATTTCCATCATTGCATTCATTCGGGGAAGGAAATGGTTTAAAAGTTTAGAAAAGCTATTTGATCAGGAATTTACTCTTTTAATAATAATAATGAATTAAATTATACTAACACTTCTGTCTGATTATACAAATAAGAAGTATTGTTACTTTTATTCCCACTTCTGTTATCACCTGTCTGATGTTATACAAATTCTCCATTCATTATATTGGACCCTGATTTCTTTTTAAAGTGGGCATTCATCATCACCATTTTACTGATAATAAAAACAAGGTTGGAGAGGTCAGGTAACTTGCACAAAGTCACTTGGAAGCATTGGCTCTATGACTCTGTGATCCAGATGGATGGATTCCAAGATCCACGGTCTGATCAGTAACTCTACTGCCTCCTCTTTAGGCTTCACATTTTTCACCCCAAAGCCATTCTCTCACGTTTCTTCCCACTTAAATCCATGATCTACAGAACACACACTTTTAATAGTCATTTGCTTCCTTCTAGGAACAAGCTGTAACTGTCGAAATAGGACAGGATATCTCAGCATTAACTATGATGACACAGAATCGCAATTACTAACCGTCCACACAGGGACAAATTCATGATTCAGTAAAGCAAATGATGTCAATAGTATTCTCAAAACAATGAACCCCATCAAAATGGTACACATTATAGAGATAGAGAAGATTTACTCTGAATCTAATGAAACTGATGTTTCCAAGGCCCTGGCAGGGGCCCATGTGTTTGTTTGTTTGTTTTGTTTTGTTTTGTTTTGTTTAATATGTATTTATTTTAGTTGTCAGTGGACCTTTATTTTATTTATATGTGGTGCTGAGACTCGAACCCAGGGCCTCACACATGCTAGGCAAGTGCTCTACCACTGAGCCACAATCCCAGCTCCCCATGTGTTTTTTATATTAACAATATTTGCATTTTTTCTCAAAGAGGGTCCTGAAATTATATAAGCTTCAAAATCCTTCACTGTTTAATAGTTAGGAGTGTGGGCCATGTGGTCTGCCTTAGATACAAATTATGGCCACGACTTAATAATTGTGTGACTTTGAGTGGTTACTTCACCTCTGTGCCGCCATTTCCTTTTTTCAAATATAGGTGTTATGATACAGGATAGATGTAGGATTATTATCTAGATTAAATAATGTGTTTCAGTAAAGCAATCAGCACAGAGCACATGAAGTGATCAATAAATGTAAACTGCTATGTAATTATTTATCTATAATTACTATGTAATTATTAATAATTACTATGTATTTATGTAATTATTTATAAACAATTTGTAAATAATTAGATTAATTATAATATTTAATTATAAATTTATAATATTTATAAATAATTGCTGGTTAAGTATTTATCAATTTAATAGCACATGTGAATACAGACAGCATATACACTATTTGAGTAAAATTTAGTGAGCTGCAATACTTTTATATAACTGCAACTTTGCCTTCCTGGAGTGCCACTATTACCAATCATCAAACTTCCTGGAATGTATTTATTATTGATAGATTGAGCTTTATCAAATAACTTGAATCTAGTTTCTGGCTTTCAAACAAGAATTACTGCAGATTCCTAGCTTTCCTATTAAGTCCTTGAACCATCTTCTCAACTCTGAGTTCTTGATTATCAAAATTAAAAATCTTCCTATCTTCATTGTCCAAAAGTGCATATTAGCAGTGTTCTATTTTGGTTTCTTTTCCTGTTTAATTGGAAGCATATTAAGCTACTCACTTGCTCAAAACTAGGTGCAAACAACCATGATAGCAAAATTACAATAAAGGCAACTAAGTTGGTTTAATAAACAAAAATCTCATCTAATCATAATCATATTGCTGTGCTGCAGTCCAAGCAAGCTTCATTATTTCTTTTCACACATACAAAAATAAATGAAGTTGAGGGTAGTGAAGTACATTGTTCAAGTAACATAGTAAATAAATAGTGGAACAGAAGTAGAAGGCAGAATATCTAGGACTCAAGTTTTACACTGAGTATGCTTTTCAAAGTTCTAGTCCCTTGGTAGGATAATGCTTTTTCTTTTCTTTTCCAAAACTATGTTCTCAGTAGAGACTTATATAAGCAGGTAAGAATTTTGTTTTATAAAATATATCAAATCCATTAGAATAGAGTGAAAGAGCTGTCAATAAATGTATCTAATACTCTTCTAGAGATTAGTATCAATAATTTCAGGCATGGTAACATTGGGGGATCTTTCATAAGTACCACTGCCAGGGCCAGACTTATGCACGTATAAATGTAATAAAAATTGTCTCATGAACATTATTTGAGGAAGCAGGAAAGACCTCCTACCAAATAGCTCCTCTCCAGACTTATTGCCACACCAGAGAATGCTCCATTATTTCTTTAGAGTTAAAAGTTTGCTGACCCATGGAAGCTTAGTTTTCACATGCAAAATTCTCTGGAATAGTAAACAGTTGAAAGGCACCAAAGACAATGAAAAAGCTAATGCCACAGAAGTAGGTAAATGGGAACCATAATTAAGAAGGAGACAGCAACAAAGAAAGGTTATGATTGGAATTTGGAAGACCTGAATGTTCATCCTCCTTGTATTTTTTCCATTCTAGTATTCTCTCTTCTCAGCATAATGCACTTAATTTTTTTTAAAAGACATTACCTAGTGCTCTTTTATTCAGACTAATATTTCTGGATCTTTTAACCTTCAGAGTACTTGTTTTTTCCTGTTTATCCAATTCTACCAGTGATCTTAAAGAAGAAGTAAATAGCACATTAATGAAATTTTCAGCTGATATTTTTTTAGGAGGTGGTAGAAACACCATTGAGGACAAATAAATAAGGCAGACTGATAAAGATATATTGAGGTCTAATTTAGGAGGGAAATGCAGGATATTTCCCGAGGAACCAATAATCTAAAATACCAGTGATTAGATGAAGTAAAATAAGCTTGATCATAAAATCAAATCACACAAGCTAGGAAAATGAAGGCATATGTGCCATTAAAAATAAAGAAGTCTTAAACTATTGTATGCCCCAAAGAGTTTAATAGAACATAATGCTACCCCATAAAATCAGGAGCCACTAGTATCAATGAGTGATTTTGAATATTAGAGTCAATAACTGGTTGACTACCATAGGGTTCAGGGTTGTAGACGTGACACTTGTAATTATCATAACAATAATAATAATGCCTTAGGTTTGCATTGTACTTTACAAATTGGTTTTATTTAAACCTCAAAGTGACACAGGTGAACCCAGAGTAGAACTATGATTTCAATTTTAGGAGGGAAAAATCCTAAGTGAAAAGAGGAACATAATTTCTACAGTTATTTAATTCATGAATCCAGAACCACCATAGGATTTCAGAACTTGATGGTGCTTTAAAAGCATCTACTCTAATCCTCTCTTTTACACATTAGGAAACAGATTCTGAGAAGGAAAGTGACCTTCTC
Source organism: Tamias sibiricus (assembly GCA_025594165.1). Classification (NCBI taxonomy): domain Eukaryota; kingdom Metazoa; phylum Chordata; class Mammalia; order Rodentia; family Sciuridae; genus Tamias; species Tamias sibiricus. The sequence goes on along the minus strand of CM046657.1, from coordinate 156,601,682 downwards.
TAGAAGAATCTGGTTAAGTAGTGGCAAAACAAGCACTTGAACACAAAGTTTACCCAATCAATCTTTTATCCAAACTCTGTTGCCTCCTAGATGGTCTTGAGAGGAAAGGAAAATTAAATAAGTTCAGGTTAGCTGTGAAATTTGGCAGGAAGATTACAGAGATGCCTTTAATGTTAGATGAGAAAAAAAAGATTTTCACTAAGATATTTGCAATGATAGGGACACCTGCAATGGAATAAATGAAGGTAGTTTTGAACACTCCAAATCAGAAAATATAGATCCTATAGGCAGAGGGGCAAAAATGACACCAACAATGTGAGCAATGATTTATGAAAAGAGTCTAGAAGATTAAAAGTGCTAAATATGCATGACTTGGCTAATGACTTAGAAAAGACAAGGAAGTCTATAAATATTTGAAGGGTACAAATTCTATAGAGGATGCAAAATTATTTTAAAAGTGAGGAAAAAGTCAACACTATAAGGATAAATGGAACCCAATGAAGGAAGGAAAAAATAAATGTTGAACATAAGGAAATAGTAAAAACAAGATTTATGATTTTCCAGACATGTCTTCCAAGGCCAATGGCAGAGTTTGTAGAGTGGGGCATTTAATATCTGATTGGAACAAATCCATCATTCCTTGGAGACAGGGACTGGAGCATGAACCCTTGGAGGTCTTTTCCATCTCATTTTTGTAATCTTGGAACTACACAACATTGTTTTGATTTTCATTCATTATGAGACTATTGCTATAGAGCTGTATAGTAAGAGTAGTGGACTTTTAGGGTGTTAACACCTCTGTTCAATTCAGGGTAGTAGAGTTCAGAAACTCAGCCAAATGGGAGTAAATCAGAATTGACTTTATAAAACTATTCCCCAAATAGTTGAGAAATTAATGGCAGCCTCAATGAGGGAAAATATGTGTGTATTCTACTTCTACCCACCCTCATATTCCCATGTGAAGAGTTGGGAAGAATTAGACCAACAAAGGGCAGCTAAGAATCCCCTTGGCTGAGGCAAAGATGGATCACATTATTGTCTCCTTGTTGCTATTATTTTAAATATGTCACCTAGATTCCTAGCCTGTGTTCCAGGCTTAAAGCTTTGCCATGTCCATCAGTAAATATTTGAAGAGGTTGGCCTGAGCCTACTTTGTCTTATTCTAAATACCCATGTCCTTTTGGATCTTCTTTCTTGGGCAGCTATTGCCCTGCCCTGCATAGTAATACCTATGTGGTTTGATACTGAGATGCAGCTGGTATAATGACTGTGGTAATCAAAATAGCACTGAGAATTGATAGTATACCTGCTAAGACAAAAGTTGTTAAGTCCACTGAAGCTTTTGTACACACTAAACTTCCAAAGTTCCTGTATGCCTTGCCCATAGCTTAGACTCTGGTTGCCTGCTTACTCCTCCATTCCCAGGGACAGTGTCTACCTTGCTTACAACCAGCATCTAAGAAGTGCCGTATCTGGCAGAAAATGAGTGTTCAAAAAATATTTCAATGAATAAATGAACCCTGTTTATTGAATTCCACTAATTTCAACATTCATTTCAACAAATGAATAAATGTTAAATGGACCCCAGCCTTGGGTTGACTTTGTATCTAGATCTTGGTGGTTTGTTTCCTGGCTCCATATCCTCACCCACTGGTGGGATCCTGGCCTGAACCTGGAATACTGACAGATAACCTGTTTGTAAACAACTTACTTCCCAGGAATTCTAGTGGTTAGGCCCAATTTACCATATTGGAATTATGTAAATTCTACCACTAGCTTCATAAAATCCTAGTTTATTACATTTGACAATGTAATTTGGGTGTGTGGTCATCACCAAGGTTCTCTGTGGGCTAGCACTCCAAAGCCTGGTCCCTTCATCCTACCCAGATGCTACTAGAATGTCAACATGTCTCTCACCAGAACATATCCCACATATATAAACAAATTGCTTTTTCTTTTTGAGTCCTTTTTCTCCTTCCCTTCTTCTGAAGACTCATTTGTTCTTCCAAATGCAAAAGTACTATTGAAGTTTTCAGTAGGAATTCTGGTTGCCATCACATCTTAGACCATTCATTAAAAATGTGTGATATGGAAAACCACTGAAGATAATTACAGCTGTAGTCAGAAGCCAATGTGCTAGGATAATGAAAAACAATTCTGCAGTTCCCCATGCTCTGTTAGTTGTGTTTGTCATAAATGAGTTGCCGAGATTTGGAGTGAATGATCCATATCATATTGAACTGTCCTTTTTTATCGCTGACAATTGAAGGTGACTGAGAAGCAGGGCCAGTGTCAGACCATATCTAATTGGAAACCTTCCCTCATTAACGTCCAATGTTGACTTGTATTACTTGATGAAATTAGGACCACAGTGGAATGGATTTTATTATACCGAACGAGCTGGTTGAGCTCTCTTCCATTGCAATGTTTTTCTAACCTCATCCCACCCCTAACTTTGTGGCATAAGGAGCCCAGCAGAGCAGGAATTTTGAGTAAGGCAGGTCTGTGCACAAACAAAGCAAAACCAGTAATGTAGTGAAGGAAATTGAAACCATATGGACTTTTATGCCACATATGTTAGAGCAATTCTTGGGTACTGCTGTGGAAGCAGAGAACAGGGGAACATCTGAGAGGTCACCTTGGCTCCAGGTCTCCTGGCAGAACTGCCCTTAACCCAGGCCAGGCAACAGAGAATTTATCTTGCATGTAAAGAATGTAGCATGGAGAAGAATATCCACATCTTCCCTCCATCCTTTCCTGGTCATTGGCTGCCTTGATAAAAAGCACTCTTAGAAGGTCTCATTGAAAGGTTGCATCTTTAGCTATGACATTATTAAGAAAAGGAAGGAAGGAAGGAAGGAAGGAAGGAAGAAAGGAAGGAAGAAATATATGGATGAAGGAATAGAATTTTTTTTTTTTTTTGTACCGGGGATTGAACTCAGGGGCACTCGACCACTAGGCCACATCCCCAGCCCTTTTTTGTATTTTATTAGAGACAGGGTCTCACTGAGTTGCTAAGATCCTCGCCATTGCTGAGGCTGGCTTTGAACTCACGATCCTCCTGCCTCAGCCTCCCAAGTACTGGGATTACAGGCGTGCGACACTGTGCCCGGCTAGGAATAGAATTTTTACTCTAGCTTTGTTCCTTCTCCTCTGACCTTTACCATCTTCTGGATAAGAGGAATCAGGGATGGATGAGAAGTGAAAAGTCTTAGTAAGAATATTCCAGATTCATGGAAAAAAAAAAAAAAAAACAGACCTCCCAACAAAGAGACAAAAACTTGTTTTGCATAACAAAAACTTCACCAATGCTAACTGTATGATTTTTATTAAGTACATGTTAGTGACATAGAGGTTAAAGTTTTGCAATCTGATTTTTGGAAACCCACAGAAAGGAAGTTTTTTTTTTTTTTTAATATTTATTTATTTACTTTAGTTGTACACAATGCAATGCATTTACGTTTACGTGGTGCTGAGGATTGAACCCGGGCCGCGCACGTGCGAGGCGAGCGCTCTGCCGCTGAGCCACAATCCCAGCCCAGAAAGGAAGTTTTTTGATTTTGTTTTTAACAACTCTATGAGCTTCAGAGTAAACTAAAGTTTGTAATAACTACCCACTTTCTGATTAGTTGAGCACTTCACAAATGTAAAGGTGCTTTCAAAAGATTTTACAAAAACTAGAAAGTTTAGAAATTTCATCTGAAGAACATTGCAAACCAGTACCCACCAACCAGACTTATTTCTTTTCTCTAAAATTCCCTAGGCTTGGAAATAGGTTTTTTGAGAATATACATTTTATTGGCTTGGTCATCTTCAGTTACAGAAGATGAAGCAATGGCTGATTTTAGTTATTTTAATGCCTACTTAATGTCTGAATTTTTTATAGTCTTTAATTCTATTGACCCTGAAATGTTATGATCCAGCAAAATTGAGGAGACAACCTATTCTCCACAAAATCTTGGTATTGGCAAAGTTAGTCCTCTGGGCCTCTCTGTACTCTTTCCATATTCTTTCCCTCACTTTTCACCCCGCCCCTCCTCAGTGACTATACCAAGACTCTTTCCTATAGCATTAATTGATAACTATCTTTCTTTTTTAATGTTTCCTTATGTTCATTTTCAAACCACATTTACTTGTGTTTCTTGGTAAAAATTAAACTTTTAAACAAATTGACTATAGAATATTTTAGGCAGTACCACATTTAATATATTGTTCAGGAATAGCTAGGACCATTTGGGGATATGTGGAACCCCTAATTCATTGTGCAATGTCTTTTCCTACCTATATGGAATTTTGTCCTCAAGCAACAATGTGAATTCAGTGTCATGACATTGGTTATATTGCATCCATCACCTCCTGGGTTTCAGAAAAGCACAGATTGTTGGATCTGGAAGGAGCCTTGCAAGCATCCACAGTATTCCTCATTTTTCAAATTAGGAAATGGAGGCCGAGAGATTTAAACTGATGCCCAAGTCTCTTTGAGTTAATGAATGAACTGAGTCTGGAGCTCAAATTCTGACTGGTAATCTAGTGTTCTTTCTACCATAGCACATTACCACTTCTACCCTGCACTACTTCCGATCCCAGGTACTTCACTCAATGCTACCAAGAGACTTTCTTTAACACACAGAATTCCCTAGATTAATAGAAGAAGATGGGAGAAAGGTCAGTGCCATGTTCCTACAAAGTCCATACTGTCATATTTATGTCCACAATGTCTAGTGATATTGATAAGTTGTATCATCTCCCTAGATCATTCTGCAAAGAAAGTTCAATGCAGGGATAATTTGTAAAACATTTTATGTCATAAAAATATATTTGAACATCTTTTTCATGATCATACATTTTTGCACTGATACAACTTCCACTAAGCAAATCTTCAGTAATGTCTTTATAATAAAGGAAATTAAACAGAGCTCGAAGGTTGTTGATGGGTAGTTGGTAAAATGTGAAGACATTATACAGTAAGGAAAACAAGCAGGATTCCATTGCAGAATCAAAAACTGTGCTAATAAAAGAACTTCTATAAACTAGATGTTATGGGGGCCCCAGGAGAATGCTCTTTTAAAGAATCTACTCACACACTGTACTTTGTTGATACCAAACATCTGGCTGGAGAGAAAACCATTCAGTCAATCAACCAGATGTTTAGTCTACCCCCTGCCAAACATCTGGGCAGTTGATGGGATCATTTCCTTTTCATTAGGGAGCTTGGCCACAGTGACCCCAAGGTGCAATCACAGCATGGGAACACAGCATGAGGATGACGGATGTCTTGATCTCCAGGATCCCCAGGGTGGGACATTTCTCAGGTCTGTGTGGGTCAATTCAACATCACTTTGGTTTAAGATTTGTTGGCTGCTTGTTGTTCTGAGACACTTTGATGCCAGCACATTTTTTAATCCCTACTTCATAAAGAGCAGAGAGCCTGAGTTGAAAAAGAACACCTTATTGACATTCAAGAATAGAAGGCCATTGGCTGAAAGCTACACTGGTTTCCTCCCAAATTGTCATTAAGTGACCTTCCTCTGCTTTTTCAATTGCTGCGGAGGAAAAGGTGCCGACATTTTGTTGGCACTGGCCTAGGGATTTATAATGACTTTAAAACTTGGCCCCATTACAAAACATAATCCATCTGACAAAATGAAATCATTTAATGGGCACTCTCTTAATTATAACAGTTTGGAAAAGGGAGAAGTTGAGGACAATAGCAGAAAGCATAACGAGGTCACTTACTGAGAATTTTGTCTTTAGATCCCTTATGGTTGACCAGTATCCCTAATGGCTGGAGAGGAAAAAAATCAACATTTACCAATATTTTCCTCATTTATTCTAATCAAAGATGGTGGAGGGAGAGGCAAAAAAAAGGAGGGAAATAAAGGATTTTATTGTCTTACATATTAAGGAATAACAGGATATCCATGACATTTATAATTTATTATGTTATTCTCTGGAATTTTCTTTTGGACATGGAAGGGTTCTCTGGAGGAAGATTATTGGCAGTCAGCCACAGGTAACACCTCGCTCAGGAGCATTGTAGAATCTGATCTAGAGCCTTCACAAACAAGGTTTGCAACTTTGCTGATAGCCTCCTAGTGAGACTGTTCCTCTGAAGAGTAGAGTGCTCCTATCTTAGTTTGTCTTCCTTGTTTACAATAATAACTATGGTAATGTCTTACAGGTGTTCAGAGTGCTTTTGTACAATAACTTCTTTTGAACCTTGCTCTTTGCTAGGTGCAGTTTAAAGGAAAGGGAAGGAAGAACATAACCAAACATGTACTCTATGCCTGTTACTTTCCAGATGCTTTGCGAAGCACTTTCACATGGCATTCTAGTCAGCACACACACACCAAGGCACATGTATTTTTACTTCCTTTTTGACTAAGGAAAATACTGGGTCGAAAGAGGTTAAGTAATTTGCTCAAAGTCACCCAGTCAGTGAAGGGCTGGGTTGAAACTCAAACCCAAGTCTCGTCTCAAATTCCATGCTTTATTATACCATACTGCTGCCGTAATTAATGCTTACAGTTCACCAAGATAAAAAGAACCAAAAACTTTGATCGTAGGACTCATATATTATCACTAAGGCACACACACAAACATATAATGTAATACACAAAGGCATCTACACTTGAAATCATCTTGGAGGCAATCCACACTAACATTAGACCCTCTCATTAGACCCTCTCTATGTGTCTGAGTAAAAGCAAAGACAGTCAACTTGGTAACAGTTATTTAGTCAATTATTGAAAACCCATAGGATCACCACGTACTTAGCAATACATAATAAGCTAAGAAAAAGAAGTATAATAGATGATCCACCCCCTTCAAGATTTCATTAAACAAATTTAATGAATAGCCTGTATAAACTAGTATAATAGTGTTTAGGTTAATCTTTGAATTTTACCAGTTTATATAAGAAACTACTGTACATAGAATAAGATAGAATATTCCTGTTAAATTTTTCATCCAGAAAATAAATACTGTAGAAATCTGCCAAATAAGATCCAACAGACCAGGAGTAGTATTTGAAGGGAAATAAACTAATTTCAAAACTTCTTCCTTAGCTGGGCGCGGTGGCGCACTCCTGTAATCCCAGCACTTTGGGAGTCTGAGGCAGGAGGATCGTGAGTTCAAAGCCAGCCTCAGCAATGGCGAGGCACTTAGCAACTCAGTGAGACCCTCTCTCTAATAAAATACAAAAAAAGGGCTGGGGATGTGGCCCAGTGGTGGAGTGCCGCTGAGTTCAATCCCCAATACCAAAAAAAAAAAAAAAACAAAACAAACAAACAAACAAAAAAACTTCTTCCTATCTGGGGGTTCCTCTAGGGTGAAATTGGAGGAGGCAATTATTGGGTCACATTCTCATTCTTTGGGAGAGGGGTTATTGCCCTCATTGTACTGATGAGGAAACGGAGGCAAAGACATAATTCAGACCAAGTGTCTCTGATTTTAAAGGTCAAACTCTTTCTTGTAAACTCAGAGAGGCACAGAATATAAAAAGATAAAAGGACAAAAGACATGTATTTTGAGTGAAAGTTTTAGGAGATCTGGGAAGCAAGACTGAATGAGGCATGTTTGTTAGCCAGCAGTATGAACTGGGTTAGAATAAAGGTCTACGCTTTGGGGAAATAATGTGAGCTAGTTAGATCAGAGGCAGATTTTAGAGGACTTTGAAATAAAAACAAGGATTTGCTACAGGAATTAAGAAACCATTGTCAATTCTTGACCAGGATCTTATTTGATTAGATTGATAGCAGTCTTCAGAATAGATTGGAATGTGGAAATATAGGAGCCAAAGAAACCAACCACAAAAATTGGAAGTTATGTATATATGTTATGTCAAAATACATTCTACTGTCATGTGTAACTAAAAAGAAAAAATTAAAAATATTTCTTAAAATATTTTTAAGAGAAACTAGCTTTTGTTTTAAGGTCATTGTGATGACAAACTTATCTTAGTAAAGAAGGAAATCCATTTAGAGAAGAGCACTAGCTACTTACAACACGTAGGTCAGCCCAGATGTAAACTGGCCAAACCTACAGTGGGAGGCTTGAAGGAAATTCAGCACCAAGAGTTGAATGATACTTTCTTAAGTCAGGTTAATTGAGTTATAGTTTATACAGAATAAAATGCATCCTTTTAAGGTGGACTTGTTTTTAGTTTAAATCTATTAATGCACAAAAATGTTAATGGTTTTAATTAATTTTGTTGATTGATTTTTAAATCTAAATCTTAAGTGAAGATTTGAGTTTCTATGTGAAGGCAGACACCTTCTGAACACCAATTAGCATGTACATTGACCCTGGGGCAAGTGAGAAGCAAAATCCCCCCTTGAAGTCTTCATTTTCATTCTATTCCTTTCTGAACTACCTGGGTAGCCCATAGAGCTGCCTCACAGGGACCAACCTCCATCCTGAAACCATCTCTCAACCCAGCCTTGCTCTGGACCAAACATGGATGCCTTCTGCCTCCCAACAGCATGAACACTACAGAACTCACCACTACCTTTCATCAAGCACTCACATGACCAAAACCAAAGCCAGTCGGTTCATTGGCTCAGCTCTTCCTGTTCATTGAACACAGTCCGTCTCTCCCTCCTTTCTCAATGCTTTCTTCACCTGACCCTGGATACAACTGTTTCTCTTGAGCTTCAGATCCTTTGGGTGTTTCTCCCATCTTCCTGGCCTTTATACACTTCGGAAAACTCCAGGGCTTCAGCCTCAAATCTCTTCCTCTTTATCTACATTTGTCTCCTAAGTAATCTCATTTAATCCTGGTTCTAAACACAATCATCTATATACTGATGACTCCCAAATTTATACTTTTGGACCTAAATTCTACCTGGAACTCCAGACAAATTGATACAACTATTCTCTCAACCTCTTCACTTGGATGTCTAAAAGTTATCTCAAACTTCACATCTCTGAAATTATACTTTTAATATGCCCCAAATATGCTCCTTGCACTTCATCATTTCAATAAATAACAGCTCCATTTTACCAGATATTCTGGCATATACCCCTAGGATAACTTATGACTCCACTCTCCCTCTCCCCACATCCATTCTATCAGCAAATACTATTAGATCTAACTTTAAAACAAATCCAAGCCCTCCCTTGCCTTCAGGTCTTTTCATTCTCTGCCTGGAATAATCTTCCTCCTGATATATGCATGGCTCATTCTGTCTCTTCTTTCAGATCTTTCCTCCAATCTCACCTCCTCAGAGAAATCTTCCCTGACTACCTTATGTTCAATTGCTCCACGGCCCCCCGCAATATTACTCTATATTCTTTTTCATTCTTCTTTCTAGCATTATTCTCACCTAAGTCAGTACTGATGATGTCTTACCCACATCCCATTGACCACATCCTTGGCCTTAAGTGGAGATCACCATGGACACTTCCCTTATAGTTTGTGGCTTTCCTTGTCTTGCTGACTAATGGCATTATTGATTTCCTCTGATGATGGAAACCTATTCAGCCTGTGTACAAAGTAGGCCAGAAATTCTGAGCAATTAGCACCTTAGGAAGCAAAAAGAGAACAAAGTTTGTAGATGAAAAGTTTGTAGTGTTTTTCCCCTCAAGAGGAAAACCCTAATAGTCTTCTACGTTGACTTCCAGGGGGTCCTCAGTGGGATTCGGCCCCAGTTGTCTACAGTGGTAACCCACTTATTAGTGTACCTTTTATTGATTTTCCTCCCTTCTCTGTCTTGCACATCTAATCTCTCATTCAGCTTCACAAGTTTACTTCCTAAATAAGCTGCTTTCAGCCAATACTTCTCCTAGAATCTGCTTTTGGGGAAACCAAAACTGAAACATATTTTATGTGTTTATTTGTTTACAATCTGTATCTCCCACTACAATGAAAATTCCATGAGGATAATAAAGTTGTTTTGTGCACAGTTGTATCCCCAGCATCTACATTCCTGGCACATGGGAAACACTCAATCATTTTTTTATTGAATGAACATGAATGAACGAACTTGATTTCCATTTGCATTTTGATTTCTTCCCCTTGTGTTTTCCTGCCACCATTATGGGTTGGAAGTTCTGTGCTGTAAACTTGACAAAGAAGATAGAATAGAAAAAGGAAAGTGAGGTTGGGGAAGCTGGTAAAAGAGAAAGAAAAGAAATTCACACATTTTTTTTTTCAAAATTTCTTTCAAGAGACCCAGGAGCAGGTTTCTATAAACAATACCTAAGCCTGGAGTGGGGCTTGGTGAGGGGAAAGCTCACTGAACTTGGCCTCATCTCAGGGCTCTTATACCCAGTGTTATAGTGGGCTCAGTCACTGGAGCTCACAAGGAAAATCAGGCAGGGAAGAAGCCTTGGACCAAAATTTTATCCTTTTCCAGTGCTTTATTTCACTATTCACTGGTCTTACATCAGCATCTGAACCACAGAGCTGCTTTGAAAGGCCACCATGGTCTATTGGTCTCTAGTTGAGAAGAAAAGTGACCTCAGTAGATACCCCTTTATTTGGCATGAACCCACTGCTCCAAGTACAGAAGACAGACTCCACCCAAGTAATGAAGTGAAAGTTTATTGGAATTCTCTGGGGGCAAACATCTTTACTGAGAAAATAATAGACAACCTCATTAGGACAGGTTCCATTAGTGCATCAGCAGTTTCAAACACATGGTTGGTGAAATGGCAGGATTTTACTTTCTGGAGATTTCAGAGCAAGCTCTCCAAGTGACAGCTGCAAGGTTCCAGACAAAGGACCGGATGGTGTTAGAGCTGAGTTTGGTCACCAGAACTTCATGCTGACAGGTGGCATGACCCTGGACCGCTTTCTTCAAATGACTAAATCTCAGCTTTGAAATTCAGGAAATGAGCTGAATGTGTTCTATCCCACAGAGTTATTGGAATTAAATAAAATCACACAAAAATGTCCTGGCACATGTAGGTGCTCAATATATGCCTACTTAAATGCTGAAGCACTCCTCAGCACTGCTCCTAATCCCACCTGCATTAGATACAGCCACTGTTTCCTCCTTATGAGCTCTGCCTTTCTCAAAGTCTAAAGTATTTCCTTTTTTCAAGGGAACAGGTGATGAGAGAACAGATCAGAGTGTCTGATCAGATATATAAGCAGAGATGAATGTGAACATGTGGTGGGAGGTGGGTGACATCAAAATCTGTGCCCATACCATGGAGTGTCTAGAGAAGTCCACTCCTGGGGGACAGAGCTGGAGTCCTTCTATTTTTATTTTCCCCATAATTCTATGCTACTTGAGGATCTTACAGGGCTTCAATAAATACCTTGCTGAGGAGATCCATGATGTTCCCACTCCTCTCCCTTGGATGGCTGACTGCATTTGAGACACAGCAATCCTGACGGTCTTAGCTCCTTTGCAATCATAGCAGTCAGGATGGGCAGGCAGTTGTGGGAAGTGGTGGGACAGAGCTGTTTGTAGCATTCCACTGACAGGCATCTATGGGTTCTGGTAGAAAGGAAGTCCTCCACACCCAATGGAGGAATAGCCCTGGGGTTTAGTGCAGGAATCTGAAGACCACTGAGAGGATTCTCCACTGGGGCTGAATATCCTGAGGAAGGCAGAAGGTGACTGATTTGCAGGACCATCGTGTTCTATGCTCTACCTGTCTAGCCAGCCCAAGACTCCTGAGTATTTTAGAATCTCCTAAAATTACTGGTCTTCCACAGTCTTAAGAAATCAAGAAGAGGAAAGAGTTAAGAAAGGTGATGTGTTTATTGAGCACCTACAAATTGCTAAGCTGTGCATTTAGTTCATTTAACAACTCTGTGAAGTTAGTAATGATTGTTATCTGCATTTGATTTGGGACTCACAGAGGTTAAAAAATTTGCTCAAGATTATACAGTAGATGTGCTCCTTTTTCCCCACTCCACTGTTCAAGAAGTTCAGGTTCCAAAGATCCTTCTGGCATGTGCCAGCCAGAGCAGGTCATGTTGCCATTAGATGTGGGCATGTTGGCTTAACCCTTTGGATGCCACTGCTGGATTACCAGACTTACCATGATGGCCTCATGACTGGGTGCACATGTGAGGGCTGGGAACCATCTCAGCTTACAGTGGGGATGTGATCACTGAGAACCAGAGGGGAGAAGAGCCCGTTCTTGGGAAAGGGGCACACTGATGGTGTGAAAAGAGTAACTGTAAAGATGCTATCAAAATCTAGATACTAGGATTGCCCTCCTGGAAGAATCAACAAAGCATAAACAGTGGGCAGCTAACCCTTCAAAATGTGACAGAAGACACGTCATGTCTATTATATCCTGAGTTCACAGACCCTGGACGAAGTTCCCTTGCCTGCATAAAATGTCACTAGGATGAACTAGAAGAAAATGTGAGGTAACTTTGAGGGGAGAGTGACAGTCTTTAAAGCTCTCCCCCTCCAGCTCCTTGTTCTCTCCCTTACTCCACGTACCCTCGCCAGGTGTCCTTCACCTTAGGCACATCCTTCAGGACTTTGAGCTTTCACTGTCACTAATTTCACCACTGCCATACACCACCCTTTGTAGTGACAAAAAGCAAAGCTTGGAGAAAGAGGGCTTCAACCCAAATAGTGACAGACCTCTATAAAGAATGAGATTTTAAACTACCCATCTGATTTTCAGTTTCATCAAGTGAGAAAAAAAGGAGGTGTTTAAGAGAATTCAGATAGATAACAAGAAAGTCAGCCAACACACCTGCTCTATAAATGGTCTCAGCTATTATACTTGTGGTGGTGATTTCTACTCCTTTTCTGAATCTGAAGTTTCATAAAATTTAAGTGCTGCACTATCTGATGGATGTGAAGAAGGCTAATACAGATGGCAAGTTCTCTCACAGCCATTCCCCATACTGATCATTTCTGGTTCCAAAGAATCCAGGGCTCTATGACCCTCTTTGAGTTTGAAATAGCATCCCACAACCAGGCTAGCAGGCACCCACCAGTTTAGCTGTATCCAAGGACCACATATATCTGATAATAGAGTTCAGAGAATGGGAACAGAGATGGGAATGAAATAGAAGGCTCAGCATCAGCCTGGGGGCCAAGGTACAAGCCCTCCCTCTTCTGCTGCAAGTTCCAGGTTCTGGCCAACACAACCATGGTTTCCCCACGGGCTGCCAACTCACGGCTTTGCTGTCAGGTAAAGGCCAAGGCATATCCATGAAGCAGATGTGACCTTACCACTGACCTGGCTTTATTCAGGTGTCTTAACTTATCCAGGACACTAACCCAAGGAAGGGCCTGGGGAATCTCCGCCCTCCCCCAAGACCAAGTTGAAGGTGTGGACAGGGTAAATGAGGTAAGAGAGGAAGAAGTGAACAGGGATGCTGTCCCTCTGACAGATTAAGGTGGGAGAAAGTGCTAGATTAGAATTCAGAAAATGGGACAGATCACCAGCCGTCCTACTTCCTGGCTAGCTTGAATCTCTTGAGAGTCAATCTCTCATCTATAAAATGAGGTGACTAAGCTATATCTCTAAAGCTCTTCCTACATCCAAAATTTTGTGAGTTGTAGGAAAAAGGAATGATAAAATTTTTAAAACTGAAAGAATAAGCTAGTTTTATAAATATCATGTAGATTCCACAGGACTCCCTATTAAAGTATATACATTAAAAGAGAGATACTGCTTTGGTCCTCCATTTATGATTCTGACCTGATATTAAGGGCTGATTAAATAATCTATTGCAATATACAGTGATTATTAAGTTAAAATGTAGTCTGAATTAGGAATCAGAAGACCCATCTCTGAATCCTAGATTCCTTTCTTTGAGCTGTGCATCCTCTGCCAAGTTACCTAATGTCTCTGAACATAACCATTTCCTTTTGCCTACTCCACAGAGTTTTGGTAGATAAAACACAATCATAAAAGTGAATGTATTTTGCTGCTGTCATATATAACAACTCAGAATAAAAAAGAGAGAGAGAGAGAGAGAGAGAAAAAGTGAATGTATTTTGGAATCTGAAAAATTCTATATAAAACAAGATTTCACCATCACCATTATCATTCTTTTTATTGTGGCCTATTCACCAAAATCCTCCACAATGTTTCTACCAAGGCTGGATTATTGTAAAGTGTCCACAATATCAACCCATTTGAATTTAGCCAAGCATAAGTTATACCTCTATCTCACTCCAGAGTCCAGGAGCTTCCAGTCACCTTAGCATAAAGACAAGGCGTAATCATGGGGAGAGTTAAGAAAGTAGATGTGTTTACTACTTACAGAGCAGGAGGTTGCTGAACAAGCAAAGGAATCAACAAAACTCCCAGCTGATTTGGGTCCACGTTTAAGGTGTTCCATGGCCCTGATCTTAACAAAGGATCTGATCAAAGTGAGATTTAAAAGAGCTCAAGATGGTTTGATTGGTGGACATGAAAGTATTGTTGCAATGGTGATAGAGTTACAACCAGCACAATGAAAAGCTCGGGCCTGTATCATTCTATCCTCAGTCGAGATGCCAACGCAGAAGCTAAAGAAGCCTTTGGGAGTGTTGAAGGTCAGTAGCCCTCTAGTACTGCTAGGAGGTTGCATATGTCATCTTGAGGACACCCAGGGTCCTTTGCCACAGTACCAAAGCCAGGCCTATTCTGCCTGGTAACTGGATCCCATCAGCTAATCTTGCTCCCTCATCACTGAGGTTGGGTGGTAGCCTGCCTAGTTAGACAGTCAGATAGCTTTATAACATGGTTGTGGTGCAGGCTAATTCAACCAGGTCAAAGGCAAAATTCCAACCCAAACCAGGTCTACACATGCACTAAATCTTCAAGCCAGGCATCTAGTGGAAGCCAATTCCTAAAGCCAAGAATGAAATTCAATAACTAGCCAAGTAAACTGCACAAGGCAAATTCAAGAGCTGAGAAGATAAATCTAGAAGCTGAGCTGCCAAACCAAAAGTGTATTCAAAACCAGCTGAGGCCAATTACAGTTGGAAGGTTTGGATAATCATTAGCAGTGAAGCTCTACCAGAGAGTCAAGAAACAGAGGGTTATTTTTGTGCTTAGCAGCCCCAAGCTTTCATTCAGTCCCTACATTCATGAATGAAGATCGTGGTAGAGCAAAGAAACCAGCAAGGAACATCACTGCATTGATCAGTTCCATTTTATTCTCTTCTTTCACCACTAAAACCTACTGTTCTCAAACTGGATGGAAATGCATGGAAACATTGTTGGAGGGAATGGATATGAGGACTGGATATGGGACTGAGATATGTTTCTTCTATTTTTCTAAAATGATCTCTTGTGAACATAAATTATTTTGATGAGTAAATAAAATGTATAGTGCACTAGAAAAACATAAAAAGAAGAGCATTTACCTTATTTCAGCTATTAAAGTCTGCTGCCAGTGTCATATAGCTAGAGTAGATACTGCTCCAAGTGCTATGGGAGCACTAATGTGCCAATCAGAATCACATATCTCTTTTACCAAAATGACACAATGCCCCATTTCCCAGTAGTGGTGACTAAATCTACTTATGGGAGGTGCCAGACTGCTGCTATTCTTAGCAGGACTTTTGGCTCCCTTCAAATTATACCCAAGGGAAGTTACTTCCTTGGGCTACATATACTTCTTTACTCTTGGGTCTCTGGAGTGTCTCTGATAGTCTAGACTGGAGAGAAGGAAAAAAAAGAGGAATCAAGGACATAGTATTTGCACATGTGCAACCCAACTAGGCACCATGGATGTCTGTCCCCACTGAGGGAATTCCTCCGTTTCCTAACCAACCTGAAGAACAGCTTGGAAATAAATGGAGAAGAGCCTGAAAAGCCATTTTTTTCATTCGGCAACTTTGATTAACTTTACATGTACAATCAATTCTGCTAGAACACTTGTTTTGAAAATAGGAATTGGTTCCAATGTGATTGATAGATTAGGTAATAATTTGAGCATAATGTGAATTTCACATTTTACTCATGCAGAAGTTCACATGTGAGTAAATACTGCAGAAAACTGTACCTCACTGAACACAACACAGAAAGTCACATACACAGCTAAACGTCAGTCTGCTACCTCACTTAGCTGCCTATGTCGTGAGCCTCTTCGACTCACATTCAGTATCCAACTTCCTGTCCGATTTCAGATGACCCTCCTTCCAGCACTTCACAATAAGTCACAAGCTGCAATCCTCTTCCATGTCCATTGCCATGGGTAAACCACAGGTCTTTTCTAAGGGCAGTATCACTTTTTAAAATTTTATGATCTGCATATATCTCTATTATTTAAGTGCATATAAAACTGTACTGCCATTTTTATTAGGCTCTTATCTGTATTTTATATGTCACTGATGAAGCTTTTGAGGTGGTACTCCTAGCCCCATTTTTCTGTGGTTTTGCTTGTGTGATTTTACATAGCTCAGTGAGTTTCAGGAACACATATGTCATGTTACAGAAATGGCTACAAGGTTCTGCTTTCTGCACAGTGGAGAAAGCAGGTATAACCCAGACAGTGTGTCCATGTACTTACTCCTTCTCAGCATTCATTGGGAAATTTATGGAGAACTTTATAAGTTGAGATTCTCTAACCCACAAATCTCAAGGAAAAGTCAGCAGAGAAATTGAGAAAATGGGGGAAAGTATAATAATTATCCTATGAGAATTAAAGTTTAATAATGAACATGGAGACATTACTGGCACCAAGGAATCTACTTACTACAAGCAAAAAAGAAAACCAGGAAATGCTGACATATGGAATTAAAAATCAATATCAGCAGTTCCAATAACTAGAAGAGGAATACATGGGGGAGAAGTGCTCAAGCTCTAACCTTGATATAGTTGCTGACCATGTTGTCAGTAGGTAAGTGCAGCTCTATCTAGCTGCTAACAGCAAGTCATGCTTGTACTAAAATAAATATTATAAGTTTATATGGATAGCGTAATTTATACATCCTATGAGTGACATTTTTAAAAACAAGTTTTGGAAGGAAAACAGGTTCTTAATTGGCAATTCTGATGCTTGATTTTATGTTGCTCTGTTAATCCAGCTAAGAGAGGCAAATATATTATTTGAATACATACTATTAAATGGTAAAAAAAAAATAAAAAATAAAATAAAATAAAAAAATAAAAAAATAAAAAAAAAAAAAAAAAATGGTATTGCTGGCGTTGAAAAGTGTTTGGATATTCATTATAAGCTATATTTCTTGGTAAATGCTACTAAAATGTTTTTCTTTTAATTTTTAAACTATCTATTACATATCCCTAATAACAAGTAAAGAGTATGAAAAACTTGGATCACATTTAAGAATAACTTCTTATTAAACCATATTTCAAGAATAACATGATTTGGGGCATTTCTGAAAATGCTTAGTAATTCCAATTTCTCATTTCCAAACCCTAAAAATTAATATCTTTCTAAAAATTGGAAATGCTAAGCCCAGGCATGGTCCTTGGCCAAAACAAAGCTTAAATTCTAAGGAGCCTAAATGGTATGTTCCTCAAAGATATGTTATTGTCTTGAAATCCAAGGTCCAGTGTCCCTGGAACCAAAAATAATATCCCACAAATTTATATCCCACAAATAAATGTTCTCACTTCTTTCTTGAGCCATTGTCTGAGATAACTGGAGTTGTAACTCAAAACCACCTTATTAAAATATATTTTAAAGTTCAGGTTTGGGATTTACACACACATACAATATGTACATGTGTATGTGCACACACAAACACAGATGAGACCAAAGTTATGAAAATCTCCCTGGTCTTTTAAAAGAGCAGTCTCCCTTGGCCCGGAAGTCCGAGTCACTGCTCAAATGATGGATAGAGGTTTCCATGTCTCACTCAAACAGTCATACAGTTCTTTTTCTGCACCCCTTAATTTCAGAGGAAGCAGGAGTTCCTCAGCAAGGCTCTTTTGAGGTTCACAAAGGCACAGCTGCCATAAATCAAACATGGATGGCATTAGTGAAGTTAAGGAATAGTGTTGCAAGTAACATTTTCCCTGACCTTGCTGAAAGTGAGTCAAGTCTAGAGTTTAATGAAATAAAATTTCTTCATCGTGAACATGAATAAGACTGCTGGAGCAGTTCTCTTTTGAAGCGACTTACCTGGTCTATGAAAAGATTTAAGCTCTGTCCCCAAATTCAGAAGCAAAAGCAGGCTTCACCCCCACCTGGAGGTAGAGCCAAGGGAAAGCTGATCTCTGTGCAAGACTGACTAACACTGGGACATCTTGAAGGCATAAGGGGAAAAAATGAATCAAACAAATGAGCATGAATCCAAGAAGGACCAGATCCCCTTCATCTCCCAGGCAGTATTTTCCCTCCACAGGGAATGTGAAACCCATCTCTGGCAATGGACTAAGATGGGGATGCCATGGTCTGCCTTCCGCACTCTGCATTCAAAATTAACTTCTCTCAAACCTGCAGATGAATTAAGTCACAAGTGAATGGAGAGACATTATAGTGCTATTTATACAGTGCAATTATCTGGAGAGATTTTTCAGAATATGCTGGTATAGTCAATAAGCCCATTGAATTTAATTTGAATTTCAAAATTCTTATTAAAGACATTTGTTTGTGTTTCTTTTTGTTTTCATTTCTTAACCAACAGACAATTTTGTCCCTGGGTTATTAAGGATTAATGAGGTACAAAGGCAGAAGTGGCTTCTGTACCAGGAATTTTATTTATTTATTTATTAGCTATCTAGAAAACAGTAAAAGAACTAGAAAGAGGACAAAGAACATTTATAATGCTTTTGATTACCATTGGCAAAGAAATGAGTCCCCATCTTCTCAGTGGCCAGTTGTGCTGAGATCCACTGGGTAGGTCCTGATGATTTTACTGCACTTATAAAATAAAGAGTTCTGCAGTTGAAAGAGTCCACCTTGGGAAGATTTGATCCAACTTTTATTCCCTTATGAGTACAGCCCTGACCTATGAACCTGATCCAATGGGTTCCAGATGGTGAACTCTGTGTGTGGACAGGGGGTTCTATCAGCCCTTCCCTCTTGACAAAAGTTCCCTGCCCTGACTCATGATTCTTCTTAACTGTTACAAATAGGTTTTTCTCTGGGTACTCTTTCAACAGCCAACTTGCATTTCCCTTCTTTATCTTTATTATGTAAATAAATATAAATATTAGTTTGAATACCTCCTGTTGATATACTTTTTTCAATTTTATAATTTCCTACTTTTTATAATTTTTACACAAAACATTTCACAATTCTAAACTGAAAGAGTCCACCTGGAATGATAAGGTCATTACAAATATTCATGGGAGAAGAAAAGTGAAGGACCACATGATTCTGGATTAACCCCAAACTCTACTGCCTGTCCCAGAATACAATCAATATTAATCATCATATAATAATGAAAACAAGAAAAACTCCATTGACTCACCCCTGAGTTCCTGTAGATACATGCTTTTGCATGACTACATGAAATACAGGACAGAGGAATGTGACGCTGAGTTCCAGTCTCAATGCTGCCTAACCACTTGTATGAATTTGGGGATCTGTCAGTCTCTCTGAGTTTCAGTCTTTCATCTGCAGGATGGTGGAATACAGTGAATGATCTCCAAAGTTCCTTTGTAACTCTGAAATTCCATGACAATTGTATTTATTTCTTAACAAATTAGCATGTCTTAAATTAGAATGTCACACCTTAAAATCGCTGTTAACCAGGTTACCGCCATATAATTGTCTGACAACTTGATATGTTAAAGAATAAGCTGTTGTATAGTGACTCAGTTGCTATTACTGGAAAAAGGAATAAAAAGTTGTGTCCTTTCCACATTTTATTACAAGTCATATAATGACCATTGGAAGGATGAGTAGGAGGGTTGGTCATAGTTTGAACACCTTCTGTTGAAAACTTCTGGTAAGAGCAAGAGAATAAAAGAAACTTAACTTGCAAAATGGCAATTTGAGAAATCCTGGAGACAATATTGATGCATGCATAAGAAATATTGCAACACAAAAGATTTGTGATGGCAGACAGCCATATTCTGGGGTGGGGGGAATAACAACCATTGACAATATATTACAAATTAATTCAAAAGAGTAAGAGTCACCCTCTAAATGTGAAGAAATCTCAAAATCCATAAACCAATTTATTTGAGTTTTCTTTTGCTCGTTGATATGATAATAAAATATATGTCTAAGTAAGTCTAAAAGAACTTTTGTATTAAATATAATGTAACATGATATGATAAGATTTATTATTATATTACCAATAACATACCTACTGACCTTATAGTAATTGGAATCACATAATATTTATATTAAAAGCAATGAGAAGGCCTTGTCATAGTTGCATCAGCAACTTATTTCCTTCATCTTCATATGTAAGGCACATGATGAAACTGTACCAACTTAGAACAGATAAAACATGGTATGTGTAAGAGATATTTTAGAAGATTCCTAAGAAACTTCTGGGTTTTTGCCCAGCAGCAATTTTGAAGAAGTCATAAGCTCTTTTTAGGATTCTTCCTGAGAATTCTTTGTGTGCCAATGTATCATGAGACAATGTTGATTTTACTAAAAAATTAATAAGAGGTATCAAGAAGGAACATCACAACACTAATTGCTTAGTCTGTCCTAGCAAAAAGTAAAATCCCCATTGGACCAATTCCCTACTTTTTTTTCTCAGATCTCCCTCTTCCTCTGCTGAATTTTTCCAACTCCTCTTCTCTCCCCTCACCTGGCGTCACTTATTTCTTGTGGGGTTTGTTACCTGTGTGCTGTCAGGGTTGCCAATACTGCTAGAGCATGCTCACCAAGGCCTCCTTTTGATATCTCTGATCTTTCCCTAGAAAGGAATTTTCATCTTCTTCTAAAAAGATAAAAATGTCTTCATGTTACCTGTGATTTATTTTCCTTCCCAATTGGCAATACTTGCAATAGAAAAAGAAAAAGATGAAAACCTCAGTCAGCAATTTGAGACACAGATTTGTGTCTGGAAACTTATAATTCTTTACTCATGGATCTTACCATGATTTCCCAAATCATAAAATTGTGAACTACTACAAGAGAAAATACACCTAGATCAAAGGAAGGAATGACACATCTGATGTCTACAGTAATAAAAAATAATATTTAACAATAAAGACCCAACTGTGTGATTTATAAATTGGAGGTCTCCCTAGGAATTTTTAACTCTAGAGTCTAGGATCTGACTGTATATTTTGCTTTAGGGTTTGGATTTAGTTCACAAAAATGTAGTTCACAAATGGCTGTTACACTTTGAAAGGGTTTTGTTTGTTTGCTTATTTTATCTCTTGCATTAAGCCTGTGGGAGTAGATATATAAAGTGAAAATTAGTTGTTTGCCTCACCGGCATCTATATTCACTTCCTACAAAATAGTACTTTATCTTTTGAGGAATTCACCACTTCCCCCATATTTTGCCAATATTGTTTGGAAAGGGATTGACAGAAATAAAATAAGATTGACCTGAGCCAGCCCCTTGCCCACAGGGATTACCAGAGATTAGCACTTAACCCAGTCTGAGCGAAGGAGACCTTTGCTGGGGCTTCTGGGTAAAAGAAATTCTCATTCTTCTGGCATTAGTAGAATGAGGATATAACACTCCACTTCTGAAATTGCACCAGCCACCCCAATACTATGACAGGGACCTATGCTGTAGCTGAAGACAACATCTAGAAGAAGTCAAATTGACAAATATTGGCTGATCACACTGTTGGAATCCCGAATCAAACCATTCCTGAAGCTAGCTTTATCAAGAATCTTCAGTTTCATCATCCAAGACACTCATTTTATGTGCTTTGAGTTTTTCTTGTTGGCAACATAAAGTGTCCTAGCTAATATAATGTAAGTCTGTAGCATCTAAGAATTTATTCTATATTTTTTTAACTCACTGATTTTCTAATCATTTACAGACTGCCTATCGTGTACCAGGCAATAGAAATAGAGAAAAGAATGCTACCCAGACCCTGACCCTCAAAGAGAGCAATAGAGGTCTGAGTGCATACGACAGTGGGTGATAATGAAAGCAGTCATCAGAAGACAGGAGGAAGAGACTAATTCAGCCTAGGAAGGTCAGTAAAATAGTTCAGCAGGCACACAAAGGATATTCTAAGAGGAATAAATAGCATGTACAAAGAAGTATAAATTTGCATGGCTCTTCAGGAGAACCATTAAGAGTCTGTCTGTTGTGTCTCATGTATGGGTGACTGAGCTAAGCACAGAGATGTGGCTGGAAAGATGGACTTTGTTACCAATTATGAAGGGCTTTATATGCCTGGTCATCAGTGACTTCAGGGCAAAGTCTGTCTCTTCACTCCTGAAGTTGAGAAAAATGCAGACAACATGCATGAGTGACAGCAAGAGGGGTCTTCCTTTGTCTAAGGGCCTGAAGCTGCCTGATTCCTTGAGATCCTGGCTAGAGCCTGAGTTGCTCTCATAAGCCTCTCCCTCCTCCCCTACTGTTGCAAAGAATTGTGAGGCTGATGCTGACAGACTCCTGTGCTATTGTGCATTTCAGATATTCATCTGTGCTCTGGAAAATGGCTTGAAATTCTCCATGGAGAGTGCAGACAGAAAGGTCACCAATTATGCAAAATGAATAATGGGCTTGGAGCAATCAGGCCACGCAGCTGCAGCAATGAATTCTCTGAAACCCGCCTGCCAGGTGTCTGTGTCCCTTCCCAGTGGCCCCGGCCCGACGTCGGCATGCCAAGCCCTTCATTAACTAGTATTCCTAGACAGCTAGGGGAGATCCTGAATGGAAGCAGAGAAACCAGAAAGACCACAGCTCTGGGCATGAGGCTTCACCGAAGCCTCCAGTGGGAACGTGTTCTCAGAGGTAAGGTGTGAAAACAAAGAACCAAGAGCTAAAACTCTAGCCGGAGGCCAGACAAGCTTTAGTGCACAGCCATGAAAACGCTAGAGGCCACTTTCTGTTTTGGAAGGATACCACCCAGCTTTCCTTGGAGTGGGAATATCGGCCAAGCAGGAAACACTGCTGAGAAACTACCATGTGAGAGGTGCTGGGGAACACAGAGCTGAATCCTATGTAGCAGTGCTTAGGAAAAAGGAAACCTGGTCAAGGTGTTTCAAATGTTGGGCAGTGATCCTGAATGCTTTGGTAAGAGAGAAAGTGTTTCCACACATGTAACAACGTATGCATCTGTTTAAATGAATGACCATTTCACAAGGTAGGTAGCCTCCCCAATGGATGAGGAAGCTGAGAACTAGCAAATTAAATTACTCAAGAGGGGAGAAGAGAGACTGGCAACCACATTGGCCCAGTTCCAATGTGGCATCTCTTCCACTTTGCTTTGGAGACCAGAAAGCACAGACTCTAGAGTAGATAAAGCTCAGCTCCTGAAGCAAAGTTTCTAGAGTCTTGCCAAAGTCAGAGTACAAGAAAGGGCCCATCTTTCTATAATGTCACTGTCTTAGTCAGCTCAGACTGCTATAATAAAATTCCACAGGTTGAGCAGCTTAAAAAACAGAAACTTATTTCCAATGGTTTTGGAGACTATGTAAGTCCAAGATCAAGGTGGCTGGTGAAGGCTCTCTTCCTGATTTGCTGACATCTACCTTCCATATCTTCACATGCCCTTTCTTTGATGTGTGTATGTGGTGGGTGAGAAAGAGAGACAAACACAAAGAGAAAGCTCTTCCTCTTCTTAAAAGACCACCAATTCTATAGGATTAGGATACCATAGCCTGTGCAGTGGCGCATGCCTATAATCCCAGTATTTGAGAGGCTGAGGCAGGAGAATCTTGAGTTCAAAGCCAGCCTTAGCAATGGCAAGGCACTTAGCAACTCAGTGAGACCCTGTCTCTAATAAATTACAAAAAAAGGGGGGGGGGCCGCTGGGGATGTGGCCCAGTGCCCCTGAGTTCAATCCCTGGTACCAAAAATAAAAAGGATTAGGATACCACATTTACAGCCTCATTTAACCTTAACTACCTCCAAAAATCCCTATTTCCAAATACAACTGCATTGTGAGTTAGTTCTTCACCATACACATTTGGACATTTGGAGTGGGGGTGTGGGAGAAGAATTTAGTCTGCAGTGGTTACTTTCACTTGAAAAATTAGGAATCAGTGGAATGGGGTTTTTTGTTGTTTTGTTTTGTTCATCAAGAGAAACTCAGTTCTCTATGGCTTAGTATTTTTAAAAGGAAAATGTGGACCTTCTGTTGTTTCATAAGGATTCTGAAGCCTGACCTTAGGAATGCAGTGATGGTCATTTTTGAGAAATGTCAGTACAGGGGAATAGAAAAAGAAACACCTGGAAAGGTAGGATGGAACAAGTGGGTACAGGGTCTCGAATCCCAGACAGATAGTAAGTAGAGAGAATCCCTGAATGCTGATCTCCTATGGCTCACTGCTGGATCCCTGCAGATTATCTCCTCCACTGAAGGCCATAACTCCTCCCATGCAGCCATTTCTATACAAATGCACTTGCTCTCTCTCTTTCTCTCTCTCTCTCTCTCCCTCCCCCCCCCCCCCCCACACTCTCTCGGGGATTCTAGTCATTTTTCCTTTCTTTTGCTCCTTTAGTCCAGATGTAATAATGACTTCCCACTGTTCCTATCCCTGCAATATGGCACGACCTTGTATTGGTTTCTATAGATCCCATCTATACTTTTCAAACAGTCTTTTCAGGGCTGGCTTCTATGATCACACAGGGTCCACACTTGATTTAATAACCATGAAATTCTTAATAATTTTTGAACAAGGGTTCCACATTTTCATTTTGCACAGGGCTCAGAAACGATATAACTGTTCCTGGTCCCTTTATTACACTCTCTTCAAGTATGCAGTTTGAGCATGTCATTTGCTTCCTGCCAGGACCCTGACTTCTATACCTTCCTGAGCAGAGAAAAGAACACTCCAATGTAACTGATGTCCTCAGGAGGAAGTAAAGCTCCCCACTAAACTAAAGGGGACCACAGGTGTTGTTACTGGGCCATTTTGCTCCTGAGGCAGGAAGAAAAATCAAAACCGTGAAAGGTAGCTCACTGAGGTCTGGGTTCAGGACTCAGGAGACAGATGCTCAAGCCCTAGACCACAACACACTAGCTCTGAAGCTCTCAGAAGTTACTCTCCCTCTTTGAATCTCAGCTTCCTCATCTGGATAATGCCCAGTCAAAGTACAGTTGTCAACTGAAAACACTGTCAACACATGTAAATCTTTGGTACTTGACAGAATGTACAATAAATAATTGTTAAATAAACATGAATTTGATTTGTAGAAAAACATCCTGCATTTAGATTCAAAACAGACTATGAACTTGTCAGGATGTGATATAGAGGCAATTATCTGTGTATCAATCCTTCTTTCCCAGTGACTCCTGCAAACCTCAGGTGCTCCCTGCTGAAATCAAGAATCAGGCAGAAGCTCAAAGTTGTGAGTTCAATAGCAAGTGCTCCAGATTCCAAAGCCCATGCCTCTGAGAGAGTCATCAGGGCCAGGAGGGTTACTGGAAGAAAATACAGTAGTATAATAGTCCAAAAATATGCTGTCTCTAGTCCCTACCTTAGTAAGAAGTGACTAGTACCATGACCAAATTGCCCAGTTGCATCTGGATCTTAAGTAAGGACAATATAGTTAATGGTGGAACGGTCCTGCATTCATCTTGCTCACCCTTCCCCATGACATAAGAGCACTCTGGGCCCCTATAAATCACAAGGTTTTTCTTACCAAGCACTTAGTAACAATCATTCTTACTATGTGGTGGCACCATGCTGGAGACTTTCAATGGATTGCCTAGACCAAGGTGCTGCAAACATTTTCTTAAAGG
Source organism: Tamias sibiricus (assembly GCA_025594165.1). Lineage (NCBI taxonomy): Eukaryota > Metazoa > Chordata > Mammalia > Rodentia > Sciuridae > Tamias > Tamias sibiricus. The sequence goes on along the minus strand of CM046657.1, from coordinate 156,575,991 downwards.
GCTGCTAGTAAATATCGTAGGCTTTGCCAGTCAGATTGTCCCTGGTACAATTAGTCAACTTTGGTATTATAGCAAAAGGAAACTTCAGATAATACATATATGCATGAGCATATATGTGTTCCTATAAACCTTATTTAGAAAACCAGGTAGCTACTACAGTTTGCCAACCTCTGGGCTGGAGCAGTGGATCTCAAACTTGAGCCTATATCAGAATACCCTAGAGAGCTTGTTAAAGCTCAGACTGCCGGGTCCCACCCCTAGAGTTTCTGATTCTGGGATGAGCCAGAGAGGTCTGGGGTGAGCCAGAGAGGTCTGGGGTGAGCCAGAGAATTTGCATTTCTCACAACTTCCCAGGTGATGCTACTGCTGCTGCTGCAGCTCCCACACTGTGAGGACCACTAGTCTAGACAACATAGCAGACATTTTAAAGCACAGCTCGAAAGCCAAGTAGCCTGCTTGAATCCTGTCTCTTTTACCTACTACCTGGTAACATTGGGTAGTTTGAGTTCCTTTGTATTTCCTGGCCTCCACTGTAGCATTAGAATACCAATAACACCAATTTCACAAAGTTAAATGACCCCATGTATATGAAGTGTTTAGAATAGTGTCTGGCACACAGTCAGTCCTTAAAAAATGTTAATCTTTGCTAAATTGTTGCTGATGTTGCCTCATTTTAATTCTCTCAAAAGCCTTATGAGGTATATCTGTAGGCCATTGTATAAATGACATAGTAGGGTGAGAGGGGTTACATACATTGCCCACAGCACAGAGCTGCTAAGTGGTACATCCAAGGTCCTCTGCCCTGTTCTCCCTCTCTAGTGCCTCCTAGCACAAACAGTTCTTCCTCATTACAGAAATGTAGACCCACAGGTAGAACTTCATTAGCCTGGCTGTCCCACTGTATCCCAGGGTCCAGGACTAGATGTTAACTGCAAAAACTACCATATTTCACCATGAGACCGTCACCAATTTTATGCCAAATATTTTTGCAAAAAAAGGGGTGGGGGCATTGTGGCCATCATGTGAAGCTCTTTTTAAAACAATTGTACCAGTATGAACTTTAAAAAATCATTTATTAGCCGGGCACCATGGCGCACACCTCTAATCCCTGCACTTCAGGAGGCTGAGGCAGGAGGATCGCGAGTTCAAAGCCAGCCTCAGCAATGGCGAGGCACTTAGCAACTCAGTGAGACCCTGTCTCTAATAAAATACAAAAAAGGTCTGGGGATGTGACCCAGTGGACGAGTGCCCCTGAGTTCAATCCCCGGTACCAATAAAAAAAAAAAATCATTTATTAAACTCTCATCGACACAGATTAGAACACACGGAATTCTCATAAATGTACGGTAAAATTGAATAGTCTAAATCAACACCCATCATTTCTTTGTGACAGTTTAGTGAACATTTTCTGGTTTGGGGGGGGAAAGTTAACACATTAGTTGTTATTGACTTATGCATTATAGTCAAAATATTACACTTGAGAAAATTTACTACAAAGTTGCAAAGTATGGACTTACAAAATCTTCTGTCAGAAGATTCTGTATGGTTATCATTGGTTGCGTTATCTGAAATACCATCCTCAGCCCCGCTCTTACTTACTAGCAAGCACTGCAGCACTCTCAACAAACCACACAAGTCAACTTCTGGAAATATATTGACAACACGTGTTCGCTGAGAACTCTAGGCTCAGGGCTCGGCTCACAGTGTTAGAGAAGACAAATGTGCATCTATGTGCCACCAGTGAATAATATACTGCAGCTCCATTTACTTTTAAAGCAGTATAAGGAACAGAATTACACAGTAAAAGAGCATCAACCAATTTTTGGACTGGAAAAAAAAAAAGAGTATGATGATCATGCAGTACCAACAATTATGCAGTGAAATATGGTATACTTCTGGCTCTGAATCCCATTCCCAGGCTTCTTTGGGCTATGCTAATGTCAAAGAACAATGAAGGGCTGGGATTGTGGCTCAGTGGTAGAGCACTCGCCTAGCACGTGCGCGGCCCAGGTTCGATCCTCAGCACCACGTACAAATAAACGCATTGTGTACAACTAAAAGCAAATAAATAAATATTTTTTAAAAAAAAAAAAAGAACAATGAAGCCCTCTGCCTCCATCCAGCTCTTCTTTTTTTTTTTTTTTTTTTTTTTTTTTTTTACATTTAACCTAGTTTTACTCATGCTTGCGTTGGGATGGGGAAATAGATCATTCAATAAAAACATATAGTCAAAAAATGTCTTATTGTATACAACTTTTAAACTACAATAATGATGTACCTTAATTACTTCCATGCACACAAATCTAATACTACAGTATTTTTTAAAAAATAAACACAATTAAGACTTCTTCTAGGAGCATTTGATCATAAAGTAATTTTATAATAAACTAACTTTTCTTTGTAGATAGATCAAACATGTCCAAAATACAATTTTCTATACACAGTGAGTACTTTACTTAAAATTAACACTTAATTACGAACGTGGACAGCCTTAAGATATGCTGATAATATACATTCGGCTAGGTAGGCAACAAACCATAGAGCCAAATGGAAAAAGAATAGTTGCAAATAACATTTTAAAACTAAGTTAATTCTATAATTAAATACAGAAAATACACTGATTTGCTGAAATAAATAAGTCCATCCAGCTCTTGACACCTCTCTTCTGTCAGAAGCCCTGGTCTCCCTGAGCTAGGTTAGGAAGACTTATAATAATATTTAACAGCAATGAGTTAAATGTTTTACCTTATCTCTTTAAACCTCAATATAATCCTATGTGGTGAGGGTGATTATTATCCTCATTGGATAAATGAGGAAACTGAGGCTTACTGGAAGCTGATCTAAGACATGTAGCTAAAAAGTGAGCATGTCCATGTGGAAATACAGATATGACAGTTTCCAAAGTTTACATGATCTTGCCTCCTTAAAAGATTGAGAAGCAAACAAAGATTAAGGAAAGGGAGCACTGGTGAATGTTAACAGCAAAGGACTTGAAATGTCCAAAATGTTTCTTTATCTTTTTGGCAACTTTGGTTAGGTTCTCTTAAAAAAAAAAAATTTTTTTAAGTGTAAGTTTAAGAGTGAGTCCAAACCACTCAGGTAAAGATGAGTTTGCAAATGTGCTCCTATCAATTTGAAACAGGAAAAAAAGATGTGAGTCTTGCTGGCATGTGGGTGGCTTTCATGAGAAGAGGGAGGGAGCCTTTTATGAGAAGAAAGGCAGAGCTGGAGTAGCTTTGACCCCTTATCCTTAAAAAATGAAAAGGAAGAATAATCAAATGTACGCTGAAAATATAACAGCAAACAAGCTCCGAGGTGACATTTGGGCTGTGTGGTTTTCTTCCGGCTGTGTGACAATGAGAGCCTGTTCAGCTGGCTTTTCCCAAAGCCAGGGAAAGGTCTCTCAGCTAAAATGTCACAATGCATCTTATTTTCCATTTTCAGCATGCTTTCCAAGGGGAGACTGACACTCTGTCCTGCCCTCACGCACCACTTTGAAAATAACAACAGCAGAGCACAAAGAAAGGTAGGAAGGAAGGGACAGGCCGGAGCTGGCTTGAGGTCTCTGGCTTTCATTTTCCAGAGGGTACAAACTTCAGGGGAGAAAAGGCAGAGGAGACTAAAAGAAAGCTGTGACATCATATCCAACAATGACATTTGACCTATTTTGCACAATCATGTGGTGCTCTGAAAAGTGATTGTTGGAATTACATTTAGAAATCTGAAGATTTTTTACTGATAATTTAGATTATTACTAAAGACTAATGGTCTTTGGTCCACAGAATAGTCATCTTTTGGTGACCTGGAGGTTTGAACCCTGCCTCAAAAGCAGGCTTGACCCTCCTTTCTAAAACCAACCCTGCTCTTTGGTGCTGCAAGGTCACCTGTACTCTGTCCCCTGCCTACATCTCCAGGCTTCTCTCTCATTATGCATTTCCTGTCCTGTGTTCTGCTGGTGATCTGGTTTCATCTTTACCTACAGAGGGTCCACACCCATGTGATCCCCTCTTCACAGGATATCCTTTAAACCCCCCACACCCACGTTGTAATATGCCCATCTCCTTCTCTGCTACTCTTCCTTAACCCTTAGAATCTGGGCCATTTCATTCACTCTCAATTCAATATTTGTGGACAGAGAAACATCATCTAGAACCAAAATGTGTTTTCAAAATTAAACTAAGTTCTTCTCCTGGACAACAAATCTTGATATCACTATCTTCTTCCAACAGAATTATTACAACAGATGACCAATTGGTCAATCCATGTACAAAGTAGCCTGTTCTAGTCCATACTTCATGTTGCCTCCGGAGCAATCTTTCTAAAACATAAGTCTCTTCTTCTGCCTATCTCCACTTTGAGTCTGTCTTCCAACTACTCTAAACCAATTAAGCTCCCCAAACATGCCTATGTTTATATGCCTATGTTTTTGCTATGATCACTTTTTCTCTGTTTTCTTTTCTTCCCCTCAGTATTGGGAATTGAAGCCAGGGGCACTCTATCCTAAATGATACCCTAACTTTTTTTTATTTTGTTTTGAGACAAGGCCTCATTAGGTTGCTGAGGCTGGCCTCAACTTTGCAATCCTCCTGCCTCAGGCTCCTGAGTCATTGGGATTACAGGTACGCAACACCATATGTGGTTCTCTATGATCATTTTCTTAAACTGGATTGCTCATCTTTTATTAGCCTGTCCAAACTGTAATAATCTTTCATACCCATGTCCAAATGTCCTTTTCTCTATACACATTTCAACATCAGACATCGTCTCCTTCCACTATGGTTTTTTCCATCCTATTTTACAGGGTTTACAGTATAATTTGCATTACTGGTTGTTTGTTTTGTTCATCTATTGTATGCCCCCCTCCTCCACTGGATGATGAACTCCTTGAAGTCAAGAATTCCTTCTCATTTCAGTTTTGGATCAACAGCAAAGTGATTTGTATAGTAGGTGCTCATTATATGTTTCCTGAATTTAAGTTTATATGACATTCTAACATTTATATGTATTCTCAGTTATTCATCAGTCATCCCAAAAGATCTATGAAGTATATAATATCATCCCAACTTTAAGATGAGAAAATCTGAGCTCACTGATCCAAAATGGCACATCTTGTTGTTGGCTATTCTAGACTCATAGCAGGCCCTTCAGACCTCCTCTTGCAGTTCTGAACTTCTATGATTCTATTTGTTATTCAAAATTTTATGCCAGAAAGGAAAGGAGAATGATTATTTCATTATGATACTGCAGAGAAAAAAGGCTGGCAAGTGCTCTTTCTTTATTTGCAAGGCTGTATTATGCCCCATTGGAAATGAACATTATAAACATTAGCTTCAGCAATGTAACATAATGGCAGCTTCTTTTATTATCATTGTTTAAACATTTGGGTAGTAAGCAGGTACACCTCATCCAACATATGTTCTCAGTCAAACATATATCCTCTATGCAAATTTTATGGGGTTATCTTTATTATTCAAAAGGCAGAAGGTGCCAACGTACAGAAAATAATGAACAAGACTGGACTGCGGAAAAACAACTCAATTATGTAGGTCAAGAGTCCTTAACCAGACAACCACAAAGGCTTAGTAGCATTCAAAAATCACTTTACAAAAGGTGGGGGTGCTGGCATAGGAATATGCATGTATTATCTCCTGGCATATTAAAATAAGATCTAACTACTATAAAGCCATCTTACACAAAGTTCCCAAAAGAGCAGAGATATTTTCCTATAGTTTGACAATGCCAAAATCAGTACAATAAAGGACATGTTCAAGGGGGAAGAACATGGTTTTTATAATCTGCTGGTCTTTACTTGAATCTCATCTTTGCCACTTAGAATCTGGGTGATCTGGGACAAGTTACTTCATCATTCTGAGTCTCCTAGTTATCATTGTGAAATGGGGTAATAACACTGACCTCACCTGAATATTTTTTATTAAGATTAACTAATAAAACCTATGTGACAAGAAAACTTGAAACACAGAACATACTTACTCAATGAATGCATATTATTCTCACACTAGCTAACTCTCTTCTCAACATGGGTTTCCTGGATAAACTGTGAGTTAGAGAAAATTTGAGATGATGTGTTATCCTCTATTTTTATTTCAGATTCCATAATTCCCTTCCTGAAACATCCTTTAAATTTAGTTTTCCCTGTCCCTTAAGAGCAAGCATGCTAAATATCTCTAAGTACTCACCTCTGCTCACTTAGGAACGGGGACATTCAACATAAGCAAAAAGAAGGAGAGACAGGCAAATTCCTAAGGACATAAAGCAAATATATGCATCAAGAGATGGCCTTTCCCACTTCTCCCCCTTTACAATTCCTGTTTTTCAACTCAGCTTAGATCCAACTGCAGCACTGTTTCTCAACTGGAGGTGAATTTGTTCCCCAGGAAACATTTGGAAATACATATAGACAGTCTTGGTTGTCCCACTAAGGGGTACAGCTGGCACCTAGTGGAAAGAGGCCAGGGGATGCTGCTAAACATCCCACCATGTGTACAGGACAGTACCCCACTTACAAAATTTTCTGACCTCAAATGTCAATAGTGCTACAGTTGAGAGACTCTAACTGAACAAGCTATGACCAAACTAGAAGTGGATAAAAGTAAACGGTTCTAATCCAAGGAAGATTTAGCAAGTTCTTGGGGTAAAACTTTTTACTAGGTCCTAGGAAAAATGATCCAAGAAGTTCAATAGAGCTTAAAAGCAGGAAAGGAATTTGGCAGTTGGAACTCAACATTTATGTGGAAAATTCTGTTCTGATTAAGACTCTGATTTCCCTAGAATTAGATTTGCAGGATTTTTTTTGCAATCGGATATGGTAGCAGTTTATGTCAGAGGTAGTTTGTAAAAATCACAGGTTCTAGGGAGTAATTAAAAGAAGTCTTTATGTGCAAATTACCAGCTTCACTTAGTTAGAAGCTATCTCTGGATGGAGTTACCTAAGGAGGAACTTTCTGTTCTGTTTTAAACATTAATTGGAAGTAAGCTACTTCTGAGTAGGAAATAAAAGGCCAAAAATTTCAGTTTGAGGTTCCTGCCATTGTTTATGTGGAGGAAATCACAGATTTATTTTTCTACTTTCTAATCCCCAATGCTATAATGTGATGCATTTTCTTTTCTTTCACTTCAATCACATTAAAAAAATTTAGTGGGGAGGGGGCACTGGCAGGAAGTCTAAAGCACAGGCATTGATGCAGTAGGGAATTAAGTTGGCCTCAGGAAAAAGGGCACAAGTTACTAACCTGGAGACAAAGCCAGCAGAGAAGCAGCAATTAAGATGAGCCACTGGCCTCTGGCCTGGGTCTCATCTTTCCAAGGATTGTGTAGTGTCAAAGGTAAAGAATAGGACACTCAGTTAAATTTAAAGTAACGATGATTACTTTTGTATTACATATTTTTTACATTGCATGAGACATGCACTAAAAAATTATGTGGAATTTAGATTTAATTGGATATCTTATATTTTCATTTGCTAAATGTGACAGTCCTAGTGAGAGCAAAAAACTTCACCACAGAGAGGATGAGGGGCCCCAGCCATATAGACAAGAAAGATATAGGGACAACATACCTAATAACTTTCAAAAGACCCCTGCCCTGCCCCCACACACATTTTTTTAACAATATATTTTCTACCAATATATCATTTTATAATTACAGAAAACACATTTGGTAATACTAAAAATGTATGCTTATGGTTTAAAAATAAAACAAAATTTGAAAAACACAACAATAGGAATAGGAATGGCAGTACGTGAATGAGGCCTTAGCTTGATAAGCATGATAAAGAACGTAGGTCTGAGCAGCAGTCAACCCTTACTTAAAATTGCCATGGATTGTGTCTGTGCTCAAGCTGGTGGAAGGGCTGCTGTACAAATTGTAACTTAGTGTATTTCTTTCTGAAACTATAAGCTTTGGTGGTTGGGTTATCAAAGTATTACAAGTTAAATTTATTGTTGCAAACTAGGCAAGTGACCATCATATGTATTATCCCTTTTTTGAGTAAATGCATTCTAAGTTCCCTGCAGTGATCTTACAGATGCATTTGAACAAAACAATCTGTTATTAATTGTGGTTTCTCTATATAACACTTTATAACTTGGTGTGGGTCCCACTGTCCACCCTTGTCTCAAGCCAGCCTCCCCTGGCTCACCCACTTGGTCATGGTTCTTCTTTCAGTCCTAGATCATCACAAGCTCCTTCATCACAAGAGAACTTGGAGCATTTGCCCAGCTCCCCATCCCTGGGGAACAATCCACTTCTGGCTTTTGGCATGGCTCCTTCTTCTCCCTCCAGTCTCCTTTAACAGGTCTTCACTAACAGCTGCATTATCTAAGTATTTAGAAGAACCCTGAAAATTGCCTTTACTTGTTATCAAGTAATAAATTAATTATTATTACTTATCCCCCACTAGAAAATAAATATCAAAGGCAAGGCCCATCTCTGTTTTACTTCCCACTCTATATTCAGAATCTAGTACAAGTTGAATGTGTGGAATGAATGAATGAGCAAGTAGAGGAAAGCATGGATGGATTAGTTGAATGAATGATTTTAGTGGGTGAACAAATGAATGCTTATGTCTTTTCTCTGCAAATCATGCTTTGTTCCTTGTTTATTCTTTACAATTAGGACAAGATCTTTTGTCAACTCGTGTTAACATATCTTAATTATAGGCAGGCATACATCAATTTATTAATTTTTTCTTTCATTTGAGAGCCCTTTTGTATCAGAGACTGTGCAGATGAACTGTGACAAACCAAATTCAACTCAAAGTAAAATCAGAAAACATGTAAAGTGATGGCAAACATCTCGGGCTATTTGGAGTCAACAGCATATTTTATATAAATCAATTTCCCTTCCCATGTGCACCTCATAAGGCCCAAGTTTATTAATTGGAACTTTTGCCTCCAGTCCCATGTGCTTTCTGGCTCAAATTTGAAATCCTTTTGGAACATAGGAAATTGCCAGAAAGGGCTGCAAGGCAGAAAGATACAAAATGAAAGAAGGGAATGTTTGGATGAGATGAAGAATGAACAGGGAGCAGAATTCATATTAGCTGTGCTGTCTCCTCCCGCAGCAAACCTCATCCAACTAGGCACCTTCCTGAAATCACAGAACCTGACTTTTCTCACTCTTCCTTCACAGATTAGTTTCATGGCAACCACTGAATGTACCTACCGTTTCTAGCTTTGTTTGTGGATGTAATTTGTGCTTATGTTCTCCCCAGCTTAGCCCACAAGTGGTCCTTCTTAGAAGAACAGTAATGGCTTAGCTCTATCTCATGTGGTGTCTTGATTTCGCCCTTCCCTCAAATAAAACTCTCTTCTTTTCCAGTTGCCTGCCTCTTGGAGAAAGAGCTCAGGACACAGACAACTGGTCTCTTAGTCTGTCTGGGTTTTAATATCCTAGAGTAGTGATTCAAAGCCTCCAAAAGAAAATTGTCAAAAAGCAAATGAGAAGGAAAATATACAGAACTGCTGTCAAGGTCGCTAGTATATTTTTGATACAAGATTGCCCTAGGTGAAATTATTCTAATTTACCAATTTGTAGAGATAAAAAATATCCCACTGTGAAAACCACAGCATTCACAGTAGTGTGTGGCACTGATGAGTTGCACCATATGATAAAACAAATTGAGATCAGGCATTTGCAAGACCATTTCATGGCGGGGAGAAAATCATGTGAAGAGTTATAATATGGTTAATGGCATTGCAAGGCTGATCTCACTAATTTTACAATTCTCTTTTATGCATAGGTTATCATACTAATTAACTACATCTGGAACATTTGTCATTTTAATAGAGCAATTTCACATTTCCCTTTGCTTTAGTTCTGTGGCCTTCAACCTGATGTTCAGAGGTTCCAACAAGTTTTAGCACATCAAATGCTCTGGATGATTCGAACCAAGTCTCCTTGGAGTAGGAAAACCTTAGAATAGGTAGTATGGTAGAAAGAGTATAGGCTTGGAAATCACATGTGTCAATGATGATGGCAGTATAGATGTCAGCAATTTTTTAATTTCTCTGAATGTGTTTCATTAAAAATAGGAAATCAGAACCTAACTTGTGGGTTCATTTTGAGGATTAAAATAATCTCTCTCATATGGTTAACATGTAGTTCAATAAATAGTCATAAATATCATATAGTAATGATAAAGCACAATTCATTTTTTCCTACCCTTTTGATGGTTGCAAAAGTCATGTAAGTAAACCTATTAGGGAAAAGATAAAAAATTCAAGAACATTAAGAAGAGTAACTTCATATCCTAGAAGCTAAATTCCTTGTCTTTCACTCTTCTTGGGCAAGCCAGAGGTTCTGCAAAGGGCAACATAGTAGAAGCTAATACTTCTCAAAAATACAATAGAGGAAACCAACAATTTTCTATAATGGGGAACAGAGCTTTTAGGTGAGAAATAAAAATCAGTGACCTTGGTTTTAAGTCCAAGCATATTAAAATATTTTACTATGACTTCATGAGGAACTGAATCCAGAACTTGTCCTTTGATCACATGCACATGTAATGATAGGCATCATGGAAATGGAAAAGGTTAGAAGGCTGGCCTGTAGATAAGTATTATGATCTATGTTCTACTAATGTCAAGCATTATTATTATTGTTGTTGTTGTGAAAATACAGAAGAAATCTGGGAAATCTGCCAACAATAACAATGATTATTATTCGTAAAGTACTAACAAAGGCAGGAAAAAACTGCAAGAATGTGGTTCACTCACATAAAACTCATGCCAATTACAGTTATAACCATCTGGAAAGCTTATCATTTATTGTTAATATTTCCCTCCAGAAATTAATACCAGCATGGAATCTGAAAAATTGACTCAATAAAACAGGAGCTGGGCTAAATTTTTGACAATGGTTGCTTATGAAAAATTTGGAACCATCTGGTATTTCAACCTGAGAAATTCCACCTGTCTCAGTACAATGTAGATAGAATATTCAAAAGTTATAATTTCCATCTTTGTTTTCAGTGTCTCCACCAGATCCTTATTTTCTTTCTGTCAGAAGTTCTTAGTTGCTGTCCCTTTTCCCAAATCATTAATGTCATATTTCCATGCATGAGTATAACAATGGTTAGAGCTTTAAAAACAGCATGGAAATAATGTGCAGTAGACTCCAAATGGAGTGTTTTGGGGTAAATGGGGCTAAGCTACACCACAGGCATAATGGAATTAACCTCTAGACACATAGACCCTAAAGGATTTTGCTTTTTGCTGCTTCTGCCCCAGGCACTGGAATTCTTAGCAATAACTGGTATGTATCCCACTCTATTCCACCCCAAAGCAGTGAGCAGACTCCCAAGGCAAGAACATTCTTTATCCCCTTCTTTCATCCTGATAATTTGTATCCATCCTTCACATTTCATCTTAGATATTCCTTGAGAAAATCTTCCCAAATCACTCTCGCCTACCATTGACCACCATAATCTATGCTATTTTTTACGTTCCCTCATGTGTTCCCATACAAACTATAAGGAAGAATTTAAATGACCTGTTAACAAATCTGTTTCTCCTTCTAGTCCATAAACTGCTAGGAGAGAGCTGTGGGTCAGCTTCCCTGTTTTGTTTTCAGCACCTCATGCAATAAATATTAGTTGGGTTAATAGGTTTTGGGAATCCTATCTTGAAAGCATTCACAACAAATAAACTGATTCCTCAAGAGTACAAAGCAAATTGTTCATCATCCAGCTAATTCCAATTGTATAGGCAACCTAAATGAATAATTTGGACTTGAATTATATAGCTTGCTTTTGATAAAACTCATCAGCCATCACCTTATCTCCACTTTTCTTTGCTGTGTAGACATTTCTCTGACATTATCTTTTTTATGATTTAGTTTCTGATCAAAGCAGGACAACCAAGATACGAGAGGCAGGAATGTGCTGGCTCTGCCATTAACCTTGGGGCTTTGTAAATGTTCTCCGAGCCTCAGTATGCTCTGTCACTGTCAGCCCTGCCCTACCTATTCCAGGAAAGAAGATGAATGAAGGATTACAAAGGTCCATAGTGAGCCCATGAGACCATATACAGATTGTCATGGGGATGAATATGGGCATTTTTTCCAGCTAAGTATTGGTGGTTCTCAACATCACAACTTCTTCACATTCTATCACTTCCCCTGAAATAGTCACATTGGTTTCCACTGTTTCCTGATGGGTCTGAGAGGCAGCCCAGCTCTCTGTTTAGCTTTTACAACCCCATTTGCAGACTCCTACTAACCAAACCCATAAGGTCACTGCCTCCTAAACCCAACTTGAGCTACTCCCCAGGCAGGCCAATTAAAGAGCCCACCTGCTGTAGATTGTGTTGCCTCCCAGAATACCATCACATATGGCTTCTTTAAAGGGGGAAAATGATGAATGGCAAAAACACATGTTTATACTTAAACCTGTTATGCACAGAGCTTTCAAGTCTTTGGTAAGAAGGTTTCAGTGGGTTGTGTGTGTGTCTGCTGCCTGTAAGAATGATTGTCTGTCAAGAGGTTTTGCAGACTCCACAGATTCCCTAAGGGCAGGAGGGAAAAGGATTGTAACCTGGAAACCAGAACAAGTTGAGGATTCATTCTCACCTTGTGACATCTGCAGTTTGGGAAATGGGAAGGCTGCAGAATGATCTCATTCAGTTGAAGCCTGAGACTTACACCTCCTCCCCTGCCCCTCTGTCTATCATCTGTCTATTTTTAAAAGCAAGGAATCTGAACTCTGCTTTAAAAATCTCAAGTGATGCTCAAAAAAGCTAAAGCTCCTGGTTCAATGACTGGATCTCCAAAGAGAAGCATTAAAGATTTAGCTTTACCTACTATCTCTTCCAAAGCATGCAGGGAAAAATCTTAATAGCTATTTGAAAATTACAATTGAGTTTATCTCAATTATTTTGGGTAGTAATTCCCTAAAAACAGGCACTTTGACCATGAACAGAGGGTACTTGTTCTCCTTTCAGTAATCCTCTGAGCCTGGTAATCCCAAGTGAGTAATCTCTTGGTGATCTCTCAGTTTTTCTTCTCACAGGAAATTCATTTCAATATTTTACATAAATTTGTATTGTGTGAAAGTACATAGAGACTATGGCTGAGACAAATCTTTAGTTTTTGCTATCAAATCTGTCAGAAAGTAATCATAACAGCCTTACCTTATGGAAAATGTGAGCATAAGAAGCATCATAGGATTTAACAAGCTCTCTGTTAGATCCACTTTTCCACCCAGTCATCAGCTTACAGTCATTCCTTATAATGAGACCAGTGTCAGCCAGTAGAATAAAAGAATACTTTTTTTAAAAAAAAGTATTAGATAATTCTAAGTGGATATTTAAATGAATGAGCACATGTAGAGGAGAATGTTTTCTATTCCCCCAACTCTTTCATTTTCCCAGATCATCAGCCCAAAGTCTCATCCTCACAGTGGTGCTGAGGTCAAGGAATGGGTCTCATTGTCCTTATCGATAAAGAAAAGAGAGTGTGAGTAGAATAGATCATCTGATCTTCAAGACAGACCTCCCCAACTGTGATGCCATGGCACTTTAGTATGTCGCAAATAGATTACATTTGCCAAGCATGAGACCATATACAGATTGTCATGGGGATCAGCCTTCATGATGCCTGAGCAGTCTTGGTCAGAAAGAACCTCTAGACTGGTCATTTCCAGCCCCAAATTCCCTGTCTCTTTCAATGTACTATAAACTCATTTTCATCTTGTATGTCTGCCATGATAGGAAAAGATATTAGAAAACATGGGTTTAGTCTTTTCTGACTGTGTTATTCAATTATTTTAATTTCTATTTCCTTTAAGACCTCATTGGTAACTACTGAAGGATGACTGAATACCAATAGAGGGTGGCACTTGGTGTTCTGTGTGATGGTGTGGTGGGGGTGGGGGGTGCAATATATAACATGCTCACCCACACATGACAGTCCCAAATCAACAACCAAGGTAAAAAGCAAAGAAATTCATGACAAAGATATAGTAGGTACTAAAGTAATATTTGTTAAGCAACAAAGAGCTTGCCTAATGTCCTAATATTTAGGACTATAATTGGGAAATAGGTAAGACACAGTAAGTAAAAGAACTCATTTTTCCCTTGAAGGACTCATTTTCATGGACACTTAACAGATATCTTGCAGGAAAAAATATGAAAATAGAATAAAACAAAAAGAGAAATAAATAGGAGAAGCAAAGGCTCCCACTTAACTCTTAGAAAGGGTACAAGATGGGCTGGTAGCCTGCCCTATAGCATCAATGAATTAAAGAGCTCCTACTCAGTAGCAGAAGAATGACAGCAGAGGAAAGAGACCACTGCAGTGCAGTGCAGAACTCTGTATTATATTTATATTTTCCTTTGGCCCAAGCACTGGGAAATGTGAAGGGGTTCTAGGAAATTTAAAAAAAAAAAAAAAAATTCAAACTAAAAGAATTAAAAACTCTTTTTTTTTCTTTTTTTCTTTTTTTTTTTTTTTTTTTCTTTTGGTGCAAGAAACTGAGAAAATGAGAGTACTTTATTCCTAGCTGAAGAATTATACCGCTGGTGTGGGAAAGCTGCCTTCCACCATGAGCCAAGGGAAAGTGCTAAAGCAGTGTTACGAAGATAAGAGAAGTGACATTAAAGTGGCAAAGTAGGTAAAACAGTTGGGGGGTTCACATATGCAGCAAAAATTTGAGGTAAATTCAGCAACATGGGAGTCCTTCAGATAAGCATACACCTAACCAACAAAAACAAAAATTTTATTTCATCTCTTTGTATCTGCTAATCATTTTACTGTCTTGCTTAATTTTAAAAGTTTTGTATATTCACTGTAGGAAACCTGAAGAAAATGGGAAAGTATTAGATGATAAAAAATGTACTATTAATAGTACACAAATAGTCATTCCTCATATTGCATAGATAAACTAAAATATACTTTGTCATTTTCCTACATTAGACATTTAGACTCTTTCAAATTTTTCATTATTATAATTATAAATATTTCCATAAACACATTTCCTTTTCTTTGGGAAACAATATTCATAGTTCCCATCCCTGGTTATTTCTTGAGAATGAATTCTTCTCTAAGATAGGCTAGGTAAAAGAATATGAGCATCTTAGGATCCTTGATGCACACAAATAAATGACATGCTTTCCAGAATCTTTGTACCAATCCTGACCAACATTAGAAAGCACTTCTTACTGTCCCTGATTAGCATTGATTAGCATCATCTTTAACATACCTTTGCTAAACTGATGAGACATCTCTGTGTGTTTCAGTCTATATTTCAGGTGGAATCTTTTTTATATGTTAATTACCAACAATATAATTTTAATGACAGAGGAAAAAAATGCTCATTGACACTTTGACCCTACTGGAGAAGAAAGAGATTGGGCAAGAGGGAGTGGGGAAGGAAGAACATGGTTTAGTGGTTAGCCAACTACTGATCTATTTTTGTGTGGCCCAGAAGCTAAAGATGACTTTTACATTTTAAGTGCTTGTAAAAAGAAAAAACCAAAAGAAGAATTATTTTGTGACATATGAAAATAGGAAATCTAAATTTCAGTGTCCATAAATAAGGTTTTATTGGACCAAATCCATGCTCATTATTTATGTATTGTCTGTAACTGCTTTCACACTGCATCAGCAGAGTTGGGTAGTTGTGACAGAAATAGTATGGCTCACATAGCCTAAAATATTGACCATCTGGCCCTTTACAGAAAAAGAGTGGTGACCACCAGTTTTGGTCTATACCCCCTGCTAGGAAGAACAGCACTGTTCAGGTTAGAAAGAAGTGTTTGAATTCCAAACATTAGTAAGAAGTGTTTAAATTACTCAAATGTCTTAAGTAGAAATGTTGGTTCATCTAAGATATTCATGCTCTTCACCTTTGGGGAGTGTGGGATTGCAAGAAAGTGGCCTGAGCAGAGGTGAGCATGGTTCAGATGTGCAACAAGGGCAACAAAGAAAAGGACAAGGCCAGACTGACCTCACAAGGTAGTTTCAAAGCACAAAAGGATTTGAAACTCGTTCTGAGCCACTGAATTATCAGTTTGCCACACTAAGAGAAATGTTTATATTGAATTCAAACCATAAATTAGGCTAGAAACACATACACCTATGTGTATGTATCTAGTAAAAATATATATAATATGTTCATTTATACAGACATAGGTAAGTGTGTGTGTAGATAGATTATACTTTAGAAGATAACAAAGAAAATCCTTGAATTCACTCAAGAGCAGGGAAAGGTAGATGGTCTGGGCATCAGGAAATTTAAAATAAAAGGTAGAGCCTATCATTAATTTGCTATGTATCTTTGGGCAAATTATTTGACATGTCTGAGAGGTGGGCTTGGGGACAACTGATGTATCTTCCAGCTCCACCATTTGCCAGTTTGGGTTAGTCTAATTCAGTGTTGCCTGGACCAGTAGCAGCAGCAGCACATAGGGAGTTCTTAGAAATGTAGATGCTTGAGCCAGAAATTCTTCTGCTGGGACCCAGCATTTAGTTCTAACAAATCTTCCACATTATAATATTGCATGCTGAAGTTTGCGAAGCACTGATTTAAACTGTGTTTCTATCTTAAAGGTAACTTTTCTAACTCCAAAAAGAGGTTAAGATATTTGATTTTTAATTCACAGTGAGACATTTTATCTTTGCAAACACCTCACTGGCAAAAACTGCTCCCAACAACTCATTTTCTAATTTCATTGGAAGTACTGGTTTATTTGAAGACCATTCCCTGAATATCCTCTTAAGCAGGATTATAAACCTATAGGAAGACAGAGAGAAGACAGATGCCCACAAGTCCGCTCACATACTTGGCACATGTGTGCCACCGAGAGCGGCAGCTTGAAGTCAGCCCACTCCAGCAGAGACAGACCCTATTAGTAAGAGGAGACTAGTATCGAACCTGTTGTTACTCAATGTGGCAATTTACATTTAGCTATGAAAAGTCAACCTCAAAAGTCATATGAATATCGTATCATTCTGTGGTTTGGTCTCATAATTGATCAGAGAGCATACAAATGAATTTTCTGCCTGATGGCAAATGTCAAGCCATCCTATCAATTGGTGTTGTGGAAATGAACTATTCTAGAAACTTCGATGCCTGGGCTCATCTGCCACTCTACCAAAGACTCATGTGACCCTGAGAAAACTGCCTGATATCAAACCCTCCATGAACTCATTTAGAAAAAGTGAGTAAGATCAGCTATCATACCTCCCTTGTAGAGTTTTGGGAAATATCAAGTTTAAAAAGGATTATAAAAGTCCTTAAGCTCTACCAAAAGGTAAATTATTATTATTCATTAGTGCCAAATAGTATCCAGAATATATTGCTTGTCTCTATTAGGATTGTATGTAATTAAATGTAAGAGGCTCAACTAGGTTAGCTTACCAGACTTTTTTTTTTTTTTTTTTCTTTGCCCCATGAAACAAATCCTAAGTCAGGCAGCTGGAAGGGCTGGTACAGTTGCTTGAGGAATTGGAAAGGATCCTGGTTCCTTCTAGCTTCCTGTTCTACTATGCTTAGCATTCCTTTCATCTTCACAGTTGCAAGATGGTGACCTCTCCCCACCCTCTAGACATCTGTGTTGCAAACAGGAAGAAGTTTGCCTGATGAATCTGCAACTTTACATCAGGAAAATAGCAGCTTTCCTAGAAAGCTCTATCTAATAGGAAGCATGTGCACCACAAATTAATGAAAACACAACTTCAAATGAAACATACGGTATGGTTAAAATATATGTTAAGTTGTTAACAGTAGAAAAATATAGTAAGTGTAGAAGTCTACCTTTAAAAAAGGGAAGTGGTGGTAGAGTACCATAATGTCAGAATGGATAAGGCTGCTTAATGAGGTAGGCAAGAGCTAAATTTTCAAAGGCCAGCAGATGTGCACAGGTTTGTGCCCTGGTTGCAAAAGAGGCTGGTTTGAAACACTTGAAAATCTGGTGTTTTCATAATCTAGCATGAGATAAGGATTCTACCATGAAGAAATGGGCTGGGAAGGGCATCTAGGATGACTGCTGAATAGTCCATCAAGAGTATTCAGCATCCTTACAGCTTTCTATCCCTTTTATTCCAACCTCTTAGTGTCATTAGCTTACCTCTTGTGAATATATCACTACTGGTTTGGTTTCTCTTTTTGTTTCATTATTCACTTGTCTAAGATGTTTACTTTTAACAAATGAATTTCTACCTTTTGTGCTGTTGTGATTCAAAATATATTTTGGAATTATTTTTACCACCCGATTTTGTGTTTTCTATTCACTCTCTCCTTCTTTGCTTCTTTTTCTCTTTCCATTCCTCGTGCTGAAATGATGTGGTTATTCCCCTTCTTGCCCCTTGTATTGGTATCAAATCAGACATTCTCTTCTTATCCTGTTATGCATGTTTGACTTAGAAATATCTAAAACTAATTGTTATCTTCTTCTTCCTCTTAAATAGCATAAAGACCTGAGATCATTTTAATTCAGATCACCCTTTCCCTTTCTTCCATTTTTTCATTATTTAGTATTTTAGTCCCCTCTGCTTTTTAGCAATCCTATCTACCAAATGAGTATATGCTGTAAAATTTCAGTCTGATTTTTAGTTACAGAGGTATTTGGTTATTATTATTCATTAGTGCCAAATAGTATCCAGAATATATTGCTTGTCTCTATTAGGATTGTATGTAATTAAATGTAAGTTTGTTCTTTGGTCTCCAATTTCATTAACAGCAAACTCTTCTATTCCAATATCCAATTCTCCCTATTCATCTTTGTTCTCTATCTAGCTCTTGGTTTTTCTCAGACACTCAGACATACACAGCAGAAGTGCCAGTTATATTTCTCACTTTAATTATAGTAATTAAGGATGCATATAGTTTCAAAGAGATTCTTCTGACCTCCTCTTCCCATTGGAATCCTCGATGGTTCATGCCCTTTCTGATCTTGCTTTCAGATACTAAGTACTGAAGTGCCCCTACCACGGCCACTTCTCAGTAGCATCATGTACCCTTGCATTGATGATGCCATACTTGGTGCTCCAGTTTCTATTCAGCTGCTGGATCCAAATTTTCTTATCTCCATAAAAGTCAGTATTCTGTCTGTTCCAAATGGAACAAACTTGGAATATTTGTTCCAAGTGGAACAAATGTCTGAATATGACATAGGTAGTTTGGTTACCCAATGACTCTAGTGTTTTAGGTTTATTCAAAAGTAGCTTTGTTCCTGCAAGTTGACTACATTTTCTCTGCCATAAAATTTTTTCTGTGTGTCCTAGTAACTGGCCTGAAGGAAAAGAATAGGCAACATCTTTGATTCCACTGTGTAAGGTGACCATATTGCTTAGCTTCTAAATGGAGATGTTTTGAGCATGAAAATTGGGCATTTTGCAATTACAACAGGATGACAGGCATAAGCCAGGATATAGTGGGAAAATTGCCCTACTTTTAGCTTCTTATGGATATAGGAATCCTAATTGTTTGCCTTGACCTCCTACAGTCACACACACACACACACACACACACACACACACACACACACGATATACATACGCATATTAGTTCCAACATGATCATAACTCTGTAAGGGAAGTGGATGATTTACTCATGTTTCCTAGAGCAGGTTTTGTTTGATGAGACTAAAGATATATAGAAAACAAGTATGAAAAATGAGACAGCAGTTAACAGGGGCAGAGAGAAACAAGGAAGGACAGGCATAAAGGAAAACCACAGGTTCTACAATTAGAGTAGTTAGTCCTTCTCTATACCATTGCTTTGCCTGAATTGTGCTGTGCCAATTTGACATTGGCCTAAACTAAAATATTTTATGAGAAAGAGCTTCAGGAAGACCAGAAGAGAGGAGGAAGGGAGGAGAGGAGGTTTGAAAGAGCAAGTACTAGGGACTGAAATGGAGCAAATTAAATTGTGTGTTAGACGATTATGTAAAAATGAACCCCACTAGTATATGTAACTATAATACACTAATAAAAACATTAAAAACAAAAGAAAGAGCTTCAGGAGATGTGTTCCTGTTGTGTTTTTGAGGACATAATTCATTATAGTTTCTTCTTTTTAAGAATTCATTGGTGGAATGGAATGCCTCACAATTTTGTCTCAGTACTAAGCATTCATGTTTACCCTAAACAATTTCTTAACATTATATTTATTTTATATTTATTTTATGGGACTTTGAATCATGTAACTATTTACCTTTTTCATTTTTCAAACTAGGAAGCTCAGAATAAAATTTGTTTTATCTAAGAACCATACAGTGTATATGTGTGTGTATATACACATATATATTTCTTATGTATATCTTATATATCATCTCCTTTTTTATAATGTCCTACCTTCGTTTTCCTTCTAAACTGATTTTTCTCACCTGTCTATATTTCATTTCATCTTTAAATGCACCATAAATGGGATAGAAATCTCATCTAATTCCTCATCAAGAAATTTAACACTTTTTCTTTTTAAACTGTTTTCTTATTTTGATGACTGTAGAATTATAAACTTTCTTAAAAGTAGTAACACATTCTAAGATGCATATGTAAGCATAGATTTGGACAGGACTTTTCATTTGTGAATGAAAATGCAGCAGAAAAAATCAGGTATATATGTCAGCAGGATTAACTCAGACAATTCTTCTTATCAAACATTCTTCATTAAAAAATCTCACTTGACTAATTTTACTTTCAAATGCCATGAACACTGTCACAAATCATTTAGAGTTTCTAGAAGTAAGAATCTGTTATGAGGAACGTGCTATAATGACTTGGACACCATCCTGACATTTTATTCCCTTGGTATAGGATTTCTGACAAGCTATGCTTAATGGGGGAAAAAAAAGTTCATAATAAAGCTGAACACTGCAATAATTGACTACAGTGTAAATAGAATTTCCCAATGCAGTCTATTTCCACCACCTTTATTTTTCTTTTTCTGAAAATTGTTTATTGGCCATTACATTCAAATGTGGAGCATGGCCTTTATTACCTTGCAGGAAGATATTTCAAGATGTGCTATATAAATTCCCTACTGTCCCTCTGTTTCCTCTCACCAGCAGCTCAGTCATCTGGATGATAAATAAGCTCGCGCTGGTGTTAGAGTTTAACTAGCAATGAATTTCACTTTATTGCAATATTTATGAAAGCTTTTTAAAATGTGGTTAAGTGAAAGTCTTCTCGTGGGCTGCAATCAATATTTCTTAACATGATGTAGAGAATCCAAGTCTTCAGAGTTTCTTTTTATTTGTCTATACTGCCTTCTTGACGAAGGACCCCAATTTTTAGTAGTCAGGAAGACCCTTCATGTTAGAAATACTTTAATAGTTCTTTTGTTATCATTAAAAGTTCTGATGTTTGGTGTTTTTCCTTTTTTTTCTCCATATACACCCCCTCACCTCCCCACCCTCCCTTGGCTGTAAGGGAACATGCAGCCCTGGAATGTAGTCCAAGAAACCTGAGTCACAATAATTACCATTTCCAAGCTGCAGCACTGTGTTTTCTCTTAAGCCTGTAGAGCAATTAGCAATGTTTTATAACAGCTGTGAGAATTGTTGCTTGACCTCATCTGATTACAGTTCTGACACTTTTGAGAACAAATTGGTAAACAATGTTGGCTTCAGAGGCCCTTTCAGAGTGTGTAGGAGAGGAGCTGGCCCGTAGGGAAGGAGAGTCTTTGACAGAAATGGGCTCAGAGGTGGTCCAGGTTGGAGACAAATGATCCAAGAAAAATGCTGTCTTGTTAGCATGCAAGGACAGCTAGTTTCCTTGGGTTGGGACTTAAAGGCAAAGCCCATGTCAGCATTTGACAAACCTAAAAAGATACCCATCAGGCAGGTGCACAGTGAGTAAAAAGACAGCCTTCTAATTCCTAGAAATAAGTAGAGGAGAGTAACTCCTAGGCTGGGGAAAAGGTACCATAACTCAGGTCTTCCAATTTTTGTTTGTTTGTTTGATTGAAATTTCAGTCTTTGTAAGGAGTGCAATAAGTGCCTCTATTGTACCACCAAAGTGCACTTCTGGTTCCAACATGGGCCTGCTCTGATCTTCAGTAAAGGCACAGAAGTCCCCAAATATGGTATAGTTACAGCATATAGGGATGATTATAGATAAGCATTGGAGTCAGCCAGAGCTTGGGCTGAATCCCAGCTCATCTGTGACTTGATTATGGACAAGTCCTTTAACCTTTGAGGTTTAAATACCTTTTTTCTAAGTAAATGCTAAAATTTTAACAGTCAAGGGCAGGAATTTTCTTGTTTACTAAACTAGTACAGGTTCAAAGTGATTCATGCAATAGTGCTGTGCACACTTTGCATGCTAATACAACTTTTTAAAAGCATAGAAAAAGAGGGAGACTTACAATTAGTGCTCTAGGAACCACCATATCCCTGGCTGTGCCCAGGAAGCACACAGCTTGTCATTCCACATGTGTCTCAGGCATCAGTTAGAATTCCTTCTGCTGTAGGTAAGAGAATGTCCAGAGAAAAGTTAAGCCCCAAAACAGGGCTTGCTCCTCACAAGTCTTTTTTATTTTTTAAGGTTAAATACATATGTATCTGTATCTACATCTACAAGTAGGTAGGTAGGTGGATATAGATAGGGTGCAGAAATCCAGGATAACTTCTCTTTGCCTGTTGGCCAGAACAGCCACATGTTCAACCCTAGACTAACACTGACACAAGGACAAATGACTGCTAATATTTGATTAAACCTATCATAATTCATCCCTGGAAGAGGACATGCTACTGACCTAACAAGGTAGAGACAGGAGGAAATGACTGCTGCCAAGGTGGTTAGCAGTGTTTCCATATACAATAGCTTGAGAAAGCTGAAAGAGATTTCGCTGTTAGGGGTATGAAAGAACTCAAAAACTTTGGCAAAATGCATTTGTCTAAGAATATAACAAATTGTTTTTAAAGGTCTCAAAACTCAGGTTTTGAGTTTTAGTGATAGATCACTAACCGATGAATGCATTAAAGCAGATTTTCCCAAGGTGTGTTGCCTGGAACAGTCTCTGTGGCAAAATGTTCTAAGATCAAGTACATTTGGGAGATGTTGCATTTATATCCTCGCATCCCAAGTTTCTAAAATACAAACTAGGATAGCAAATCCTCTGAGAAGCCCTGCAATAAAGAACATGTTCAGTTTTGTTTTGCTTCACCTGTACATTTACAGAGGTTTATATATGGCATCATAGGAATAGGAACTCTGAAAAGATGACCCGAATTATTATCTCTACAGATGAATTGAGAAAGTTTATCTTTACCAAATGAACACAGAACTCATCCATTTACCTCCAAGAATACTTGGGAAAAATTCTTCCATCAACAAGTGTACACGAGTCCCCAAATTCCTCCACTGCCTCTTCTGTAGAAATGATCTTAATGGTGAGGGCACATGATGACTTCAAGCATATCATTAAACTTGACCAGTATCTGAGAGTCTGTTAAGGGCAGACTGAACACTTTAGGGGTAGGAAACAAACCCAACTACAACTCTGTGCTAGTTTTGCACAGGTATTATGACTCTTGATAAGGCATAAACCCTTCCTCCCTTATTATCTTGAAGTCCCCCATTCCACACTGTGGGGTGAGATTAGGAGAGGGTAAGGCTAATGGTTAAGGTGCCAGTCTCTTTTCTCTAAAGCTATATGCTACATTTAAACAATTCCCATTCCTTTTTTTCCTGGAATTAGTTTTTTCCTCTGGTCCCCTGCTTCACCCCAACCCCCAAACATTTTTCTCCTCACAGCGTCCCTAGTGGAATAACATGGGGTTTGGAATTTAAAAATCTAGGCTCAAATCCTGCTTTTTTATATCCTGGCCATGTTTCCTCTCTGAGCTTTAAGCCACTCATCTATAAAAAGCAGATAATACTTATCTTGAAATAATGTTTTGAGAATCATATGATAAACATAAATTGCCTATCATCAGTTTGGGGCTAAAGTAGGTACTTGTTGCTTTTCCCATATTTGGTCTATAGCTATGAAGAATAATAGCAAACATTTACTGAATGTTTATGGTTTTCCATGCAAAGTGCTAAATGCTTTATACTAATTATCTCATTTAATGTTCATAAGAATCCAATGAGGTATGTGTTATGATTAGCTCTAGAGAGTCCACGTAACTGAGCAATCTCACCAACTAAGTTTCTAAAACAGATTTGATGAACCCAACATCTGTACTCTCACTGGATTGAGACTCTATGATAGAAACCATAAGCTTGGCCAGCAAGACATATTCTCCTTACCTTCCAGAGTTTCCAGACTTTGTCTAAACCCATGGATGGACCACATTTCCCTATAGGTTGGGTAGCTGTGGAATGTAAGCCTAAGTCATGTGTGTCCCTTCTGGGGTTTCTGAGGAAGCAGGTGTCTCTTCATGCTTTTTCACTTTTCACCAGGTGGTTGCAAACAATGACTAAGTCTTAGGTGATGGCAGAGCCATCACATGGAAAGAGTCTAGGTCTCTGAATTGCCAAATGGAGAGTCCTTTGGCTACCCAAGCATTACTGTATTCTGTTACATAAGGAAGAAACAAGCTTCTTCTCTGTGCCAAGTCATGTGTGGGTCTATTCATTATAGCATTTTGGTCAACCCCAACTGAGAAAGCCATAAGAACTGACCTACTGTGCACTCATTTTGGTATCATTGCTATGGACGTAATTAACTTCCTCCACCAACCAGTCCTGTGTCCCTTTTCATCTACAAGGGCTTTTTCTTTCTATTCATTTTCTACTGCCTTTGCCACAGATCCTTCCAGGATCCCCCAGGCCATTGTGTTTTCTTTTCCTCCATGTTTTCTGTCATTGTTTTCTCCTTCTCTTCTACTTAGCTCTGTGTTCATCCATCCCAAAGCCTCATTCCTTCCTTGATACAATCGGCTTCACTTCATTATGGTGTGACACTCAAATATTCACAATGCACCTGGGTGACAAGAGCATCCTTATCCTGTTGCCCAGAGCCTTCTGACACATTTAAAAGCATTTACAATGCCAATGGCCAGAGAGGGAAAGGTGCATTAACAAAGTAAGCAAGTGGTGGGGGAAAAAAAACAACAGATAAGATAGTCAAATATGCTCTTCCCCACAGGTAACTTTATAGTCAAGAATGAATGCTGTAAAGATTGCCAATGTATGTGCTTAAGACTTTCACTAAAAGATAGGAGGAGCTACTAAAAAGGATATATAGAGAGTCCAGTAAGTTCAGATAGTAGGAAATAAGGTTTGAAATCTCATCTCCAGCTCCACTGAAGTCAAGATAAATTCATAGTACGTGTACAGAGTACTTTCAACACTAAAAAAGAAAGATGTGTGTTTTAAAAATCCATTGAGTGTTTACAGAAACCACAGTATATTGCCAAGGACTTAGGCCTGGATGCCCTTCTTCTGTGACAGAGGAGGACAAATGGGCACAGCTCCTGGAAAGGTCATCTTTACCGGAAGGCTCTGCTCCCCAAAGCACAGAGCAGTGCACCGGGAAGTTGCTGTGGCACTTCCACTTTAGGGGGGGAAACATCATCTTCATTCTTTTTATTTATTTTATTTTTTAAAAATATTTATTTATTTGCTTTAGTTGTACACAATGCCTTTATTTTTATGTGGTGCTGAGGATCAAACCTTGGGCCGTGCACGTGCTAGGCGAGTGTTCTACCGCTGAGCCATAACCCCAGCCCCTTCATTCTTTTTAAAGGGAGAACATTGAGCATGATTTAACTGTTTTTAAAACAATGGGGATTTCCCATGGTTTAATATAGGGAAGCCCAGTGGGACAGATATATCTACAACATTCACTCTTTGGCTTAGTGTTTCAAACCTTCTTTTTGAATCTTTTGAGTTCTTCTGGAAATTTGGATCCATTTTTCCACCAGGCCAGCTGTTGTTAATTCTATTAATTTTTAATATGGGTGATTCTATTAAGCTTACTTCTGAAGTTAAAATCTGGCCCTTCCAGAATTACATAAAAATATAAGGGCACTAGGAGGACCTCTCCTAAGAATAAAGGATGCATGAAGATACAATTGGTTGCCATTTAGACAGAGAAAACCCTTGTAGCACCTCCTATGAACAAACCAACCAATCTGGAGGGAGAAAAAGCATATTAAAACAACCATGATCATCAACTCTAATGATTGGTAACATGAGTAATGAGTTCCCAGCATGTGCCGCAATTCACCTTAGCTTTGAATCCTGAGTCTATCCCTCTTACTTTTGTCATCATGGGCTCAAAGCTTTAGCTTCTTTGTTTGGAAATCAATGATAACAATACACACATGTAGGAGATTGTGGACTAGTAGAAAGGGTTAAACTGGGCAACACGCAAAATATGTGGCACATATTTGTTGCTCACTTTCAGCTGGGACTGTCCCCTCCTACTGAAGAAAGGGAATTCTCTCAACTTTAGTTTATTTCAAATCTATTTTTTTTTTAAGCAACCAGAATCAAGAAATAGAAGATACACAACCCCAGCCAACTCTAAAATCATGGTTGATTGTCAACAAAACTACCCTCCTCCCCCTACCTGGTCAAGGGCTGGCAATGTGTGCAATATGAAACCAATCACACACTCTTTACTAGGAATCAGAAACATGTATGAGTCATTAATGATGAAAAATGGTGGCAGGTCTGTGTCTTAATGATAGCTCCAGGAAGAAGAGAACAGCTCTCCTTAATTTCCTCATATCTAGCTCCAGTGAACTCTTGTACTTCTTGTTCTTGAAAAGATTCAATAGTTCAGTTTTGCCTTAGAGTCTAGGCTCTATCCAGTCTCCTTGCTACTGATATCCTTTTCGTCCCCAGAGTTAGCATTAGGGGGTTATACGCTTGCAAACAAGGAGTACCAACTGAGGCACCATGCCACCTTCTCTGGAGAAATAATAATACTGATATAGAGGCACAGGCTGTGACAATGACTTCTTTACAAGATCACCTACACTCTAATCCAAGAGAAAATAACCAAACTAGTTTCTACCATTATATAAAAGTATTGACTTTTAAAGACAATAGTGACAGATTTCCTAACAATGTAAAAATGGCCCCATATTGGCAGATGGAGGCTGAAATAGATTTCTTACCTAACAGAGTCTTGCCTTTTGAAGGTCAAAAACAACAGGACTGTGGACCCAAGGGTAGCACTAAGTGGCCACAAAAGACAAGGCCTTGCCCTCTTTCAGAGCAATGTTTAGAGAGCCTCACTGACCATGTTCAGGGCTGTTTTGTTTCAAAAACGATCTATAGGAGCCACCCAGGAATAGTACCTCAGTGAGAAGAGCCAACCCTGCAGTATTGACAAGTGAATTTCAGGATGTGGTTCCCAGCACGGCCAGACCAGAGTAAAGTTCCACCCACACATCAAGTGCAGCTTGCCCCTGATGCTTGTTCTTAACAAACAGACCCCATGAGCTAAAGAAGCTGTGGGTAGATTCTGTGAGCCTGCTCCCTGAAACGTAAGCCAGGAAAGCACAAGACAATGAAAACAGGAGTAAAAAGCCATGGTCCAAGAGTAAACTAGGAATCCACTGAAGCCAGGCGAAATTTAAAAGGAAACACTTAAAATAAAGATATTCCTCACTTTAGGCAAAAATGTGCTAGGGGAAATAGTGCCACATGGAATCACTGATGAAAAATCATTTCTAATGTGTGAAAGGTACCTGTTTTTAATAGTAAGCCTAGGATGACCCCCTGTAAAAACTCAGAATTATTTCAAATAGCAAATTGTTCTTTCTAGTAATTTTATTGATTTCCAGTTTGTTCTTTGCCCCACCTGCCATAGGTAAACATCTCATTTTCTTCCATCTGCTAATTTTCAACTTCATTTTCTTTCAAGCAACCAGAATGAATAGAAGATACACAATCCCAGCCAACTCTAAAAACACTCCTTATTTTCATCTATTATTACTTCCCTTCCCTCTCCAAAGAAGTATATCTCCATCTTTGCCAGATTCAAATCTTTCCCAAATGCTCTCCATCAATTCCTTCTTTTCTTTAATGACTTTACCCTAGTAGTAATCCTCTTTTTCTCTCCTCTTGATCTTTTTTTTCTTTCTGCTTGTTTGTCTCTTTCAAAGAAAAGAACATTTTTTTTTTTTTTTTTTTTTTTGTACTGGGAATTGAACCCAGGGTGCTTAACCACTGATCCACATCCATAGCCCTTTTTTCATATTTTAATAGCGGCCGGGTTTTGCTGAGTTGCTAAGTACCTTGCTGTTGCTGAGACTGGCTTTGAAATTGCAATCCTCCTGCCTCAGCCTCCCAAGCCACTGGCATTACAGGCATGTGCCACCGCATCCGGCTCAAATTCTTTCTACATCAGCTTCCATACCACTGCCACCACTAACACACACACACACACACACACACACACACACACACAGAGAGAGAGAGAGAGAGAGAGAGACATACACAAAGAAACCTTTTGCCTAAAGGTGTGTGTGTGTGTGTGTGTGTGTGTGTGTGTGTTTGACTGGTACTTGAACCCAGGGGCACTCTACCAGCGAGCTTCACCCCCGGCCCTTTATATTTATTTATTTATTTATTTTATTTTGACACAGTCTCTTTCTGTTTCCCAGGCTGACCTAGAAGTTAGGATCCTCCTGTCTCAGTCTCCCCAGTAACTGGGATTACATGTGTGTACCACTGCACCTGGCAGAAGGTATTTTGATTTTCCCCTTTCCCACTGTTTCTGGCAATAGAGCAGGTTCTATTACAATAATGTAATTCAAATCTGGGAGGAGAAAACCATTATTTTAGCATAAGAAGCTACAGATCTTTTAGGAGCAAAGGATCATTCTTCCTAGTGCTAAGAATCTGGATTTGTTGTAGGTCCTCTTCCTACAGTCAAGGCCTACTACATAATATGTGGGGCCCAATACAAAATGAAACTGTGGCACCTTGTTCAAAGGACAGGGAAAAAGTGCTACAAAAACTAGCAACCTATAAAACATTTTCCTCTGCTCAGTGGTCTTTTGTTGACTTGTCATAGCATTTTTTCATTTGTTACTTAATATCATGCTCCCATAGACACAGTGATATTTGTTAGACATGTGCAAACCCTTGGAGTTTCCCAGGGAGGGACCCTGTCCTGTGATTTGAGTGCACAACTAACTCACCCAATGCTGTGTTCCCCTCCTGACACTCACTGGACTGACCTTCTTGACTGGAGGCAAAGAAGTAAATCTTGCTTTCCCAGAGGCCTATGTCTCAAACTCATGGTGGAGGGGTAATTCCCAATAGAATGTACTGTACACACCAGGACACAATACCTGAGTAATGCTTGTCCAAAAGACTTACCCAACTAAGTTGTCCACTATACTATCATGACACTGCATGTGCCAAACTACCACCCTGTAAGAGCACAGGCCCCACCTGCATGGGGTCAGGGGACAGCAGCAGTAGCTGGATCTGGATGGGGAATAAAAAGACAGGTAGGTCTGGGGTACCAGAGGCAGGAAGAACATGAGGCCAAGGGATGCCTTCTCCCAGGGATGCAAAGATATGCAGATTGAGTCAGGCTTTGAGCATCCAGGGTGTGCTACATTATCTTTTTACTATAACAATTATAAAGAATATCAAGACAATAACAGACCATTAGACCCCAAGCAGAGGTCACCTCTAAACACATAGGCCCATGTGCCAAGTGCATAAAGCTGTCCCTTTCTGGAGCCAAAGCCCTGTGTCAACATCTCACTCCATCCCCTTGATCACCCTTATGCTATGCAATCTCCTTTTAATAACCTCATGTCCAATTTTTCTTCCATTCAATCCACACTCCATTCTGTCAATATAGTATTCTCCCTGAAACACAAGTCTGATTATTGACTATGTCTTCCCACTACTTAAAATCTTTCAATGGTTTTCCCCTGTCTTCAGAATAAAATTGATAAGAGATTGAGGAAATAAGACATACTCCCTATTTGATACTGGAAGAGTTTTAATTTGGAGAATTAGGTGCTTAACAAATCAGAAGGGCTGAAGGAGTGAGCTATGGGTCAGGCCAGTTTACCAGGACTTGCCCAACAAAGGTACTGCAGCCACAAACAAGCATAGAGAGCTGCAGGCTGCTGCTCACCTTGTGGTGGGCTTCAAAATATGTGGCTGTGCTTGTAATCTCAGGATTAGGAAATCACTGCCACCACAATAGCCTCTCAATACCCACAAAGAGCCAGAGACTAAACACAGAAAATGTGAAATCTTCCCCACAATGCTTGTGCAAGACACAGTTAAAATTATCAGGAAGATGGGCTTCACCTTGATTCTGCATTCCAAATCTCAAGGAAGAACATCTGATTGGTGGCGCTTACAGCAACTGCAAGAGTCAGAAAAGTTAAACTTTCAAGTTTTCAGACTCTGAAGTAGAGGAAGTCTCCTTGAAGGAGGTTGGAATTAGACATGACCACTTCTTGTGTGTACCCAAATGTCAATCTATTTTTCCAGTCTTTTCTATCATCTTTTCTCAATTATTCTTTCCGTGTATTGTTCAGTCCAGCCACGCTGATGTTTGCATTTCTCCAATTCTCCAAGCAGTCAGAAGACTGGTGTTCTTCTCCTGCTTTTACTAATCCTGGAAAGCCTGTTCCTTTATTTTAGGGCTGTGGAATACCACCGAGTCTTCATGGCCCACTTTAAAATGTCACCTTTTCTGAAATTCCCTGGCAGAAGTAATCACATCCTCCTCTCTGTCTCCCTTAACCATTTATTATGTATCACTGTCACCAAACCTATTCCTCTTGTGTTTCAGTGTCTGCAAGTCCCCACTAGGCAGAGGGGTCAATGATAAAAATCATCTTGTTCCTTTCATATTCCCCCTTTGCCTAGCTCAGAGTCTAAAACATACAACAAATGTATGTTGACTAAATGAATCTGTGAAGCTGAGATAGACTTCTGTTATATCAGATTTGCTGGTAAAGTGAGGTAGACCCATATATACTAATAAACCTACAAACAGGTTATGAATGCTGAATCCATTAGAGAGACTAAAGTAATTACAGAGCAGAAAAGACAGTTGGTATCTCATAATAAGAGGATAATATAAAGCATAAAACCTCCCTCTTGCTCTCTTTTCTCAGAGGAGTCTAGAATATGGAACTCATCAAGCTTAAGTATCAAACAGAAGCAAGTCAAGTGCCTAGCCTGCTATTTATATATCTCCCTCTTGTGGTAATTAGAGAGACTTCATTTTCTTTTCTAGTAGTCATAATTAGAATTTAATAGAAACAAGGAATACTTCATTTAAAAAAAAAAAAAAAAAAGCTCCAACATTCATGTGATTTGAGGTATATTATCCCAGAAAATTTCAGTAACCTGGGGCTGGGGTTGTGACTCATCAGTAGAGCACTCGCCTAGCACGTGTGCAGCTGGGGTTTGATCCTCAGCACCACGTAGAAATTAAAAAAAAAAAAAAAAAAAAAAAAAAAAACATTGTGTACAACTAAAGCAAATAAATAAATATCTTTAAAATTTTTTCAGTTACCTGTGTCTCCTTAAGGTCTTAGTCATAAGCAACATAGACAAGAAGAATTAAATGTTCTGCTGGGTTCTTTCCCCTTAGTGATAACTTGTACTTGATTTTTTTTTCTTTTTCAGTAGACACAAATATTTTAATAAAGTTGCAGGGAAGATATCATATATTTTATGATATGAAGATTTTTTCACATAATATTTTTCTTTGAGTAAGATTCTTCCAGTGCCTTAACTACTTCCTTTGAAAATTGGGACTTTTTGGCAAACTGTTATTTTGGAGTTGGATCCAAAACGGCCCTTTGTAATTAACCACAAGGACAATGTTGTTTTGGTAAAGTCCAAATCCATTAATATTCATGAAGCCATGTAAAACTGCCTTGCCAATCCAGGGCCTTCTTTCTCTGGATCTACCTACTTACTATATTTAAGGGTTCAACTTAAATATATTTGTTGTCTGCAATGTTCAAAGGAATAACACTTTCCAGTACAGGAATGAAATAAACCAAGATCCTGGACTCGAGTGGTTCACAATTCAGTAAAAGAGAAAACCCTCTGCCTAATGACTGTGATATTAGGAAGAGAATAGATAAAAGACCAAATTCTGTGGTTGTTAAAGTGAATGAGAGGATTATACGCAGGATATTTTAAAAATATCTTTCCACTATCAAAAGATGACATTTTGTAAGAGTGTCCCAAGTGATTCTAATGTACACATCGTCCTTCTTTAAGGACCACTGGAACTAATTAAGGGATGTAAAGATTATTTCATGATGGAGATGTATGGGTCAGGATGACTTTGGGAAGGAAGTGAGAACAAGTTTAGTACTGGAAAAGGGAATGAAATCTCCAATGTCTACAGAGACTAAGAAGGTAATATAAATAAGTAAAGCAACTCAGGTCAGGTTGACATTAAGAGTGTTGAGAATTATGGCAAAATGGAAAGCCTGTGTTCCTTTTTAATATGGAGTAACCCAGGCAGTTGTTCCATGCAGGAGAGCAAGACTGAGGCTGCTGCATTTTCCATTCCTTCAAGAGATAGATCTGGGTTTTTATTTTGTGTTGGCAATTAATTTGAAACAACTGAAAGCAGTATGTGGATCCACAAAGCTCCGGCAAAATCAAATATACATGCAGATTACATTTGACCTCTAGGGTGTTGGCCAACACTATTTCAGGCCCTGTGCTAGGTGCTGGAGTACATACAAAGTTTGTGCCTACAAAGTGCCTATCATTCAAAGAAAATGGAAAAGAAAAGACGTGATAACCATACCATGTAACCATGGTCTCAAAGCAAAGTGAGAGCACAAATAAAAAGAAACTTAATTGTGGGGGTTTATGGAAAGCTTCAAGGAGGAAGAGATATGTGGGTTCAGTCTAGAGAAATGGGTAAGCATTTTCCAGGTGGGCAGCTGAAAAGAGACAGGCAAAAGGAATAGCATTTTTGAAGGCTCTGGAATATGAAAGTGTTTCTCCCCAGAAAGATCAGAAACTCCACCAGGCCATCAAATTTCTTTGTTTATCTTTAGTTCACTTTATCCAAGGCTAAGTATAAAAGGCCTTCTGTAAAGAGTTCTTGATAAATTGTGAGACTCAGGGATATGAAATATGTTAATATTAAACAGTTTTCTTTAGTGACGTAGGAATTATCATAATCTCTACAAAACCCAAGACTCTTCAATTCGCTTGGATGCATCAGGACATAGTAAAGCTCTTAGACTAGGAAGAAAATGAAGTATGAAATCCCCTTCCCAAAGTCACACATATCTAACCTTCACTTGCTCATAGGTTGACTATCAAGTAACAGAAATTTACACTCTTTGCAGTTTTCTCTCTCTTCTTTTATTCCTTTTTCTTTGATCATATTATTCTGCATACAAAAACCAGTTATGGGCTGAGGTTGTGGCTCAGAGGTAGAGCACTGGCCTAGCACATGCAAGGCCCTGGGTTTGATCCTCAGCACCACATAAAAACAAATAAAATAAAGGTATTGTGTCCAACTACAACTGAAAAATAAATATTAAAAAAAAAAAAGAGCCAGACATCCAGGACATCAATTTTGTCACACATCAGTGACTTTGAGATAAGAATTGGAAGGACCTACCAGATTTATTGGTTATTTCCACATTTTCTGAGAATTTTGGCCATCATCTTCTGGTCCCCCATTACTATAGCTACATTGAGTGAACAAAACATTTCAAAGCCCGGGAGGACTGATGCTTCAGACTGCCTTGTCTACAGAAGAATACTGAGTCCTGACTCCCTTTGCACAAAAGTTGGGACTTTTATGCAGAAAACACAATTTCCTCACTTAGGCTCTGGACAACGGCTACTAGCTCCCATAAGAACGGAGATAGCTAAACACTTTCGAAGAAGAATGAATGTGATTTCAAACTGTGCTTGTCTTCAAGCAACTGAATTTGGAAATTCCTATTATTTTGTGTTATGAGCAAGAAATGGAAACAGGAAAATATATTGACATACAATGTACTATGGAGAAACAGTAAGGAGAATTGCAAAACCATAAAAGGTGAAAATAATTTTCTTAAGGGAACAAAAGGAAAAAAATTCTTTCCCAAACTATCTATTTCTTGGCTCATAAATCTCATCCAGGGAAAATATTTTTCTCTTTCTATCCCCTCTTCAACCCCCAATTTATATAGTCCTCTGAAGTTTCCCTCAACATCATTTACTAAATATATCATAATATACTCTCCCTGAGGCCACTGTTTCAAGAGACACCTTCCCCCAATCTGGGAATTTCTCAAATAAATCACCCCATTTGGACTTTCTTCCCTCGATATATTTAGTGCAATGAACACATTGTGAAGGTTATAAAAGCTAAAATTCTACTTTGAAATGTCAACATATTTGGGGTGTAAGTTTAAGGTGCAGAATTACTCCTAAGGGCAAAGTCAATCACCTCTTTGGTTTGTTGAGTCTCCAGAACTATTTTACAAATGTTTTTGTTAAAATAATAAGCCTTCTCTCCCCCTAAGAAAAAGCTGTGCCAAGCACTTTTTCCCTTCATGTGGTTTTGGAGGAAAACTCAGTCCATACATTTCTATCTTATTTAAACTCAGATCATTATAAGGTTTAAGCACTCCTCCTCCCACAGCCAAGACCTTTGGCTATCTGTGCAGATATAAATCAATATCAAAGAATGAGAACTTGTTTGAAACTCAACTTCTCACATTTGAGTCAAGGTCATGTTGTAAAGCCAGCATCTCCCTATTTACACTTATTTCTACCTAGCCAACTATAGCCCGTGGGCCAAATTCAACCCACAGTTGACTTTATATAGCCTGAGAGCTGAGAATGGTTTTTACATCTTAAAAGATAAATAAATATTTAAAACACAAAGAATAATATGTATAATTAAATATATAGTTCAAAATCCTAAAGTATGGACCATCTGGCTCTTTAAAGAAAAAATATGCTAGCCTGGGATCTAAACAAGTAGACATTCGTCTGTTATTTAGGACCTTATCAGATTTCTAAACACAATTAATATCTATCTTTACTTAGACAAATTATGATGTAAAAAATTTACAAAATGGGCTAAAGCTGTTTTGCATTTGATTTTTTTTTCAGTTGTCAATGGATCTTTATTTATTTATATGTAGTGATAAGAATCAATCCCAGTGCCTCACACATGCTAGGCAAGCCCTCTACCACTGAGCCACAACCCCGGCCCTTGTATTTGATTTTGTAATACATTCCATGCATTGCCTCAGTTTGAGTTCACCCACAAGCAGATGATGAGACAAAAATTTGGGTGCAAGAGGTTTATTTGGAAGATAATCCCAGAAAACATAACGGAAGAGGAAAAAGTGAGACAGGACAGGGGAGCAGACAATAGGGGGCGAGTTATCAAGCAAGTTCCCTATAGTGTGTAAATAAAGTTTAAACCTGCAGGGGAACTCCAGCTGGTGTGGGACAGGCACCTCAGAGTTAGTCTACCCATGAGATGAACCGTGAGGACATGAACACCTCAGCTCTCACCAGGCCTTGCTTGAGGGCTGCTTCCAGAACATGTAATCCTACAGAGCTTCTAGCTTGCTGGTCAGCTTGAGACCAGTAGAGTAGCTTCCAGTCATCAGAGAAAGCCTTCAGCAGATGTTAGTGTTAGAAGTCAATTGAAGGTACAGCATGAAGAGATACGGATAGGGCACTGACAGCACGGCTGTGTTCTATGTTTTGCAAGGCCCCACATTTTAAACAAATTGTCAGTTCTTCTCCAAGGGAGTTATAATTTATGCAACAATGAAAC
Organism: Tamias sibiricus; assembly: GCA_025594165.1. Taxonomy (NCBI): domain Eukaryota; kingdom Metazoa; phylum Chordata; class Mammalia; order Rodentia; family Sciuridae; genus Tamias; species Tamias sibiricus. Next base: position 156,540,299 of record CM046657.1, on the reverse strand, counting down.
ATAAAACTTACAATAGGAAGGTTAGTGGAAGAAACTAAAGTCCCTACTTCAGAAGTTATAACTTCATCTCTTCCTTCTACTGTCCAGGATAGATCCCCCTCACCCTTAGGCTGCACTTTTGTGCATATAGATTTTTTTATCCCCACAGAACTAAGCTTCTAATTGACATGTCCTTGATAAGCTGTGGTAACTGTGCTTGCTTGGCTGTGCACAATGAATACTGGGCTTAAATACACCTAGAGGCAACCCAGTGAATCTTCTTAGTTCCAGACATACTTCTCTCTGTCTCTACAAACATAGCAGCAACCTTCTCTCTTAAAGATAATCTGGGTCAACTCTGTCAGTAAAGTGTAACAACTCATTTCTGGCCTATTTGTATAAGAAGCCCACAATACTCAGGCAGCAATCATAGCTTTAGGATTAGTAGAGCCATTAATGCATCCTTAGCAGAGTGTCTCCAACCTACTTCCACTGGAAACCAGGACCTCTGCTTTCAATAGAGTATAAATGTGTGGGAATGGAAAATGCAAATTCCTCATGTCCACCATTGGGAATAATAGGAAGGAAGTCATTCCAATCTTCATATCTTGCTATGCAGGCCCATGTTCTCTAATGATTGAGGGCATTATGCCATGTAATGGACTAGTTCAAAATATATATCACACTATGAAAAAGATTAGCACAATCCGAGTACTTAGCTGTGCCTTATAAGGCCATTGCGGTATAGAAACTTTTTAATTTGATGCCATCCCACTTATTGATTCTTGGTTTTTATTTTTTGTGCTTTAGGGATCTTATTAAGAAAACTGGTGCCTATGCCCAGATGTTAGAGTCTTATCCCTATGTGTCCTTTTATCAATTGCACAATTTCTAGTTTAATTCCTAGGTCTTTTATTCACTTTGAGTCAACTTTAGGCAGGGTGATAGCATGAAAAGAGAACTTACAGGAGAAAATCTTTGCCTGTTACTCTCCTGACAGTATTATATCCAGAATGTATAAAGAACTAAAAAAATTCAACACCGAAGGAATGACCCAATCAATAAATGGCAAATGAGCTGAACAGAGATTTCTTAAAAGAAGACAGGCCAAGGGCCAACAAATATATCAAAAAATTTTCAACATCATTAGAAATCAGGAAAACTAAAATCAAAATTACACTGAGGTTTCATCTCACCTTAATTAGAATGGCATCCATCAATAATACAAATAATTAATGCTGGTGAGGATATGGGGAGAAAGTAACACTTATATGTTGTTGGTGGGACTGCAATTTAGTACAACCATTTGGAAGTTAATATGCAGATTCCCCAAAAGACTAGGAATGGAACCACCATATGACCCAGCTATTTCACTTCATGGTATTCATCCAAAAAGAACTAAAATCGTCATAGTAATACATGCATATCCATGTTATTAATATTGCTATTTATCCATTGTTATTAATAATGCTACTATTAATATATTAGTATATTAATATAATAGTAGCACAATTCATAATGGCCAAATTATGGAACCAGCCTAGATGTCCACCAATGGATGAATGGACAAAGAAAATGTAGTATATATATGCACAATGGAGTTTTATTCAGCTATAAAGGAGAATTAAATTATATCATCTGCTGGCAAAGGAATGGAACTAGAGAACATCATGCTAAGTGAAATAAGCCAGAATCAGAAAGACAAGAGCCAAATGTTTTCTCTTGTATGCAGAAGCTTTAAAAAAAAGGAATTTTAAAAAGGGGGGGTCTCACAAAAAATAGAAGGGAGATCAGTAGAGTGGAGGTAGAAGTAGGGGATCAAGGGGAAGGGAGAAAAGGAGAAAGGTGGGGGAGAAGAACAAAGGAATAAAATCAACCCAATTGTGCTATATGTATGTATAAATACACCACAATAAATTCACTTTAATGTATAATTATAATGCACCAATAGAAAATATATATACATATACACATAGGAGAGTAGAAGAAGGGAAACAGGGAGACAGGGAGGAAGGAGAGCCAAAAGGGAAGCAAATCATGTTATGTGCCAACATGAATATATCACAATGAGCCCCACTATTATGTATAAGTATAATGTGCTAATAGAAACATAAAAAGAGGCTATTACAACAATTCTATCAAGTAGCATCTTCTGAATGGGGTGGCATATTTTTAAACCAGTGTACCCCAAGGTAGTTATGTGCTCATGACTACATATTCTCCCCTGAAGAATCGGTTGCTTGATCCAAGGTAATTCTGGGTCCTGTAATAACAAATCAAACAAGCCTACACAGTGACACATGCCTATAATCCTGGCAACTCCAGAGCCTGAGGCAAGAGGATCACAAGTTCAAGACCAGCCTCAGCAACTTAGCAAGACCCTATCTCAAAATTAAAAATTAAAAAACAGCTGGGGATGTCACTCAGTGGTTGAGCACCTCTGGGTTCAATCCCTGGTACCAAAGATAATAACAAACCAAACAGTAAGCACAACAGGCAGAAAATTCAATCCATACCTAGAACATGTGTTAATACAAGAATCAATTTCTGCCCAGGTAGAAGGGGTCCAGTGTAATCAACTTGCCAATATATGGTTAATCAATTTCTCCTAAAGATAGTATTATACTGAGAGCTTAGCATTGGTCTCTACTGCTGACATTTTGGACAGTCTGCAGTGGCAATTGAGTTAGCCTTGCTGAAAGGGAGTCCCTGTTCTTGGATCCATGTATAGTCTCCATCTCTGTCACTGTGGCTACTTTAGACTTAAGGCCATTGTGCAAATACTGGTAGCCAAAGACAAAATCTCTCTGACATCTCCTAGACACACCATCTATTCAACTTTTCGTTTAGTGTTTCATCTATAATGAATGCTCTCTGGTGGGCATCTATGTGAAAGACAAAGATTTGATTACTTTGTGTCCACTCCCATATGATACTATCTAAGTGCATCTTCTCCATTCACTTTGTCTTTAGAATTCTAATCTTTCCCCTTCCAGACTCCCATCTAACTGAAAAGAAATCATATACCATTTCCCAAAATCTTTATTTACTTCAGGCTTCTTCTCCTCACCCACCAAGCTGATGGTCAGGTATGCTGTTCAAAATTCTGCCTGATGAAATTTCCCTCACCACTTTTTCCAAAACCACCCATGATAGTGGGTATAGTGCACCACCAGCCAATATTAAACCAACTCTTTTGTGATCTAAACCTGTATACTTTCCCTCTTCCACGAGTTGGTCACTGTAAACTCCCTGAAGGTTGAGCTAAAGAAGAGACATCAATACAACAAGGGTAGGTGACATGGGAGCCTGAGCCACCTGTTCACTCAGCTGTGCCCTTGGGATCTGCTCAGGCCTGACCCTGAGTATACTATTTCCATCATACAAAGGATTGCTACTATGTTCTCTCAACTTTATTACTTAATGGGTCTGACAATATCCAACTCATCATGAGCAGCTCAATTGCATAATCACTTAATGTCCTCCATGAGGCTGAGGAGCATGCCAGGAACTGCATCTCAAACAATGGATGCTTTTCTGCTGCAGATGGCATGGCTTTACTCCAGGGGTCTGTGCTATGACTTCTATTGGGGCTTGCCAGAGACCCTGTCATAGATACCGTTAATAATTTGGGATCTGTTGAGTCATATGGCTCCATCAGCTGTATTGAACTTGCACTGAAAACTGATACTGCTATAGAAATCTTTGTTTGCACCCCATTCAAACCTGGTAGCCTTATGAGTTACATGATAAATGAGTTGGAACAGTTCACCCACATGTGGTCTGTGCTGCCTCCAAAATTTGCCTAGCAAGTAAATGTCTATTTCTTAGTGATAGAAGGTAGAAAGGAAGGGATATCACAACATATATTCAAATCCATGCACCTCTAAGAACTTTATCCCTGTGGCAGGCCCATAAATTTGCTAAGATTTATCTCCCAATAAACAAAGAGCACATGTCTTAAAAGAGCACCCAGAATGTTTGCCATCTCCTGTTTCCCAGGTCCAATTAACATGGTATTTCAGTATCAAAATGAATATGACACTTAATATTAAAAATACCAAAAATAACATACCCAAATCTTAATATAAACATCTATTACCAAATTCTTAGGCAGTGATTAGAGTTCCAAAATTAATTTCTCATGGAAGTTAAAGTCCTGAGTAATTAAAGTCTCAAATTAAATTAATTTTCTCTTGTGAATTAAAAGTCCTAAGAAACTAAAGCCCAGATTCATTTTTCTCAATTTCTCCTTTGGCCAGTTCAGTGTCAGAGGAATTCTCAATGCCTGGGTAGAGTTAGGAGTCCTTTGGCAGCAATTGCTCAGTGATCTCTGACTGGAATAGATGTAGTTTTTCTTTGTTGTTGTTGTTTTGTTTTGTTTTTAGGACTTCAAAGGCTAAATTAATTCAATGCCAAGTATTTATTATTCCTGAATTTCTAAAGTTCAATTAGTTGGACTGTGCATTGGCCTTGCACCCACTACATTTAGAAAACAGACTGGTCTCCTCAAGTAATTTGCCCAAGGTCACACAGCTTGCTAGAAAGTGACATCTCCAAGATGCAGGTCATAGGCAGGTACCCTGAGAGCCTGTGCTCCTAATCACCAAGCACTTTTTGCTGGCTTTAGTCTTATCAAGATGCTAGTTAACCTAGCCAGGTGCCTAAAATACATAATCTATGACATTTCACTTACTTGGACTTTGAATTCATTGAGAGGTTAAATTTGGTACTACATATTTGGCACTATATATAATCCTGTATCTTACAGGGAAAATGCATTGTCTTTTCCCTCAGAGGCTAGCACAATTTTCTTTGAAAAGATCCAACTACTGTCACCAGATGTTATTTGAGGAAGCTTTTTTTCCATCTGGGATATTTAAAGATCCCTAATTTCTGTTTCCCTTTTGAGGCCCCAGACTCTAGCACTCCAGGACTGGACTCAGGATAAACTCCATCTAGCGATACACCACCTACATTCTCTCAAAAACAGTCATTTTCAATGCTATATTACAGTGGCCTTTAAATATATATCACTCTTTTTTTAATTTGTTCTAATTAGTTATACATGACAGCAGAATGCATTTCAGTTTATTTTACACTAACAAAGAACAGCTTTTCATTTCTCTGGTAGTATACCATGTAGAGTTGTACCATATGTGCAGTCATGCATGTACATAGGATAATGATGTCCTTATCATTCCACTGTCTTTCATACCCCCATGTCCCCTCCGCTCACCTCCCTCCCTTTTGTTCAATCAAAGTTCCTCCATTCTTCCATACTTGCCCCCACTTACAGATCAGCATCCATTTATCAAAGAGAACATTCGGCCTTTGGTTTTTTGAGATTGGCTTACTTTGCTTAGCATGATATTCTCCAACTCCATCCATTTACCTGCAAATTCCATAATTTTATTCTCTTTTAAGGCTGAGTAATATTCCATCATGTATATATACCACAGTTTCTTTATCCATTCATCTATTGAAGGGTATCTAAGTTGGTTCCACAGTTTAGCTATTGTGAATTGAGATGCTATTAACATTGATGTGGCTGTGTCACTATGGTATGCTGATTTTTCGTCCTTTGGATATAAACTGAGAAGTGGGATAGCTGGGTCAAATGGTGGTTTCATTCCAAGTTTTTTAAGGAATTTTCATACTGCTTTCCATAGTGATTGCACCAATTTGCAGTCCCACCTACAATGTATGAGTGTGTCTTTTTCCCCACATTCTTGCCTACACTTATTGTTGCTTGTATTCTTGATAATTGCCATTCTGACTGGAGTGAGATGGAATCTTAAAGTAGTTTTGATTTGAAAAAAAAAAAAAAAAATATATATATATATATGTAATTCTTAATGAAGAATTCCTGAGGCCTAAAAACCAAATTCCCAAGTAATATTTTCCCTTATTTGTAGTTAACTAACCTAGAGTCAACTTGGAACAAAATGGCAGTTGATCACTTTCTGAGCCTGAATACCAACCACCTAAACTGAACAGTATCCCTCATATTACCACCCTCAGCCCTAAATGCATGATGAAATTTGGGCAGTCATTCTAGTGCTATCTTTCTAGACATTGCTATCTTTCTAACAATTTGGATCCAGAATCTCTTTGGTATCGTATAGCATATTCAGAACTCACCTGACTTTTTACTTTACCAACAGCACTACTGTACTGCTTCCAATGTCTAAAAAGTCTATATTTGGAAGATGTTTCTCCTAATGTTGGCCTCAGTTACATCCTGTATGGCTTATATTCACTTGATAGCCTATACCTTGAGGCCATCCAAATCTTATAAAAACAACCCCCCACACACAAGGCAGCAGCTTAGAGGAAGTTACACATGTGTACTTCCAAGGAGAAGCTCCATTTTGGGAGAGGAAAAGTCTGGGCTCTGAGATTCCAGTTTCTCTTTCTAAAATTGCTACTCATGTAAGTCAGCTCTTCTTCACTCCACCAAGCAAGGAATCAGTAGGGTTAATGGAGAGAGTCTAGTAAAGTCACAAAGAGTGGAAATTCCTCCACATGGAAGGAAAGTATATGATTAGAGAATAAGCATTTCCTTCTAAAAATGAAGTCTCCTGGACAGAATGGTAGAAAATACAGGTTTGCTTTTCCTCAAAGATTTAAAGACCTTGACGTGAAAAAGAGTCCCTCTGCTAGAGGAAAAAAAGAAAACACATGGATTAGGTTAGTTTCTATGAAAAGTAATAGCTTATCTTGTCTCTCAATCACACACACACACACACACACACACACACACACACACACACACACACACACACTTCATCCTCAACAGCTGTTATGAATTCAACCAGAACTTTAAGTTAGTCAAAGGGAAGGAAAAGAAATAAAAAGACAACAATCAGGTCTCCCTTCTTTTTTCAAGGCAGACAAGGTACTGGAAAGCAGAACTGATGAAGAAAAGCTTTTGCCAATGAATCATACAATGGCCTCCTGATCAGACATATTTCATCAGTGCATGAAATTACCAATTCCCCTGCACTCGCACAGTCCCTTTTGTTGCATGGGAAATGAAGGTATGAATGCCTTCTCCAGCCACCTCACAAGGCTGAATTAAACTCAAAACAAAATAAGAAAAGGCTTGTAAAGTGTGGAATGAGCCATGTGTATTCACCAATACTCCTCTTCCTTATGCTAGGGATGAGTTTGGGTTCTCCATGAGTTGTTTGGTTTCAGACTGTGTTTACCCATCTGCCTGCAAAACTTTCCAGCTCATTTCTAAACACATAGACTTTTGACTACCACAGTTCTCTGCAGCAGATCCTAAACCAGATTTTTCTAATATTCTGTGTCTTTGTCCCTTTCATTAAAGTGGATCTATGTCTATATTATTTATTTGGGTGGTTTCTTGGCATAGGACTAACTTTACTTTGTAAATCTCATTGGGTACTATCTCTGTCTTTCCATCTGCCATCTGCCCCTTACTTCAAGTATAAAGGCAATAAAAGAATGGTAAGGTAATTATAACTTGAGTATTTATAAGATGCCAGACATTGTATTAAATTCCTCATGTAAATTGCCCCCACCAAATCCTCACAATTCTAAGGTAGGTAGAACCCTATCTGATAAAAGATGAAAATGATAAGTTACCAATATTTAGTGAATTGTGCATGCACACATACACATATGACACCAAGGTTTATGGTAGGCCTGTGAAGGCCTTACAAAGAGTCACCTACTTCTCTTATGGAATACTTTCCTAATCCCAGGAAAAGCCTCATGTGCTTAAGAGATAATAAATCCACATGGGGATTGGGAGACCAAGGCAGGAAGATCCCACATTCAAAGCCAGCCTTAGCAACTTAGTGAGACCCTTGCAAGTTATCAAGACCCTGTCTCAAAATAAAAAAAATAAAAAGGGGCTGGGGATGTGGTTCAGTGGTCAAGGATTTCCCCTGCCTCAGTGCAATCCCTGGTATTAAACAAACAAACAAAAATCCACATGGTTATCTGACGTGAGTCCTTACTTGAACAAATAGTGATAGGTTCCACAATATAGGAATAATTCTTCTTGTGTTATGCATAGGAAAATGCCATTTTAATAGCTTGCTACATTTTGAGCCTGAAGAGGGCATTTATAATTCCTATCAAAGAAAAAACATTCTTCTTTTCTTTGGGAGCCCATATTTATGAAAACGCATGGCTGTAGCCTACTATAGATTAAAAATAATGAGAAAAGGGAATAAATTTTCTTATTATGCATAAGAGAGAAGCAGATTTTGACCCTTGAAAGACTAAAAGGAAAATTTTATTTAATTTTGGTCTGACCTAGCTTATTCTGGTTTGGTTATTTTGGTACAGGCCTTGGAGAAGTGAAGAGACAAGAATGGGTCCTTGGCTGATGGAAGGGGTGGGCCACAGAGAGTACAGAAGAAAGTTTTCAGCAAGCAATTTCCTGTGGGGAGGCATGGTTGATGAACAGGTAAAACAGTGAAGAATGATATTCACTTAGAACTGCTTCCAATGATGCATGATAATCCCCCACTTGTTCCCCAAATATTCAGTTAAAAAAAAAAGTATGTTATACATAATCAATCCTTGTTTTGTCATGTTTGGGGCATGATGATAATAAGCCTTACAATATCATGCTTTGGGCAAATTGAGGTAGAGAAATGATGGTAAGTAGAGCTGATATGCAGGCAAGGGGACACAGCAGACTGAAATAAAAAAATGACAGATGACGAATAAGGTGGAAGGACCCACCTACTTTCCACCTAGAAGACCCTTCAAAATATCAGAAAGGTCTCATACTTCCCACATTAAATGGGCTGACGGTTCATTAGTCATTTTGTATACCCAAGTGGAATAGGGAGCAACACTTGAGGCTGGAGATTTACTATATTTTCAGATAATTCTCATTTATAGACAAGGAAATTGAAGTTCTGAGAGCTTAAATAACTAGATCCTGTATCTAATAAAATGATAAGGTCTTGATCTCCTGATTCCAGGTTCAGGCCTCTTCCCAATGCATTAGATCTCTCTCAATAAATCAATGAGTGTTAAATAATTTTATATCTTGTAACTCTATATCAAAATGTATGTACATTTTATTAGAGTGATAGAAATAGTTGTATACTAGTATAAACTGATAATAGAATTTCTGTTGAATTAACTTTATAGTTCTGTTGAAAGTATCTTAGGCAGTAACCTAACTTTTCCATAAACAAAAAAGTTATTAAGAGAATTTGGGAAAAAAGGAGAGAATTTGGTTTATTTAGAAAAGTTTTGCAATCATATTCGATCATTATAATAATTTTTAAAATAAATTATAGTGAATAATTATATGACTAGGAATCAGACATAATAAGGGTTTGATATATAATTTCAATTCTAAAAAAGAAATAATTTCTATATCTTGATTCACGAAATTAATCATGTGGGATAGTTATTAAATGGCAGTAAAGATTAGTGGCTGAAAGTAATCTTATATTCTGTCATGCCTAGGCCCAAAGAAACTAAAATGTGGTCTTAGCCAGTCTAATAGCAGTCCAATACATCCCAATAGTACTCTCTTAAATTGAATAGAGAAAGAATATTATGTTGTAGTGTCTTTCAGATGAGTAACTAATACACATGAAAAAAGTTTGGAAAAAATGTTTCATTATCCAAAGTTATACCAAGGATCACTTGCAATTCAGGATATATTATTGGAAAAGTGTTTAAAAGTGTTGTTACTCTCTTCCAAAAAGCTCCACTGAAAAAAAAAACTAACATGACATTCCAGACTAAGTCATGGGATCATGGCAGGATTTTCCTTTCTAGCCATAGAGAGATCTAGCAATCTCATGACCATGATTTATTCTCCTCCAGGTTCATCTAATTCCATCCCTCAGATTCCACATGCTTCAATCTCAGCTTCCAATTTCAATCATTTATTTTATAAGCCTTTATTGAGTACCTACTATTTGCAGTAACTTCTGCCTATAAGTATTTGTCCTACGTTTTCATTTTGAACCACTCTCCTTGGTCATCCATGGCCTTAGATCATCTTTGCTGCATCTAGTATGTTTAATAATTACTAAGAGTAATAATTTACTTGTAATAATTACTAAGAAAGAAAACTTCTTTAAAAAGTAGGAGTTAATTTAGAATGTGTTTTTCTTTCTTACTCCAGCTATATTCTGTCTTGTCTTTGCTTACAACTTTTTATTAAATGACAAAATCTTGAACCTTGGATATCATTGTGTATAACCCTTTACCTTTAAATACAAGGAAACTGGGACCTACAGATATTAAGGTGACTTTCTCAAGGCACTTACTTATTCCTAGTGTAAAATAATACCTCTGTCCCAGTCGTGGGTCAAAATTCTTTTTTTTATTTCTGATTGGGCTGATGTGGGTCACATTGTGCTCACCCTGGTCCACTTAGGCCTTGAATCCCTGAGTCAATTATCATTCATTCCCTTTCTTCTCTATTATATAAAATTTCCTCTTGGAAGGAATTTCCTCTAGGAGGAATGGATGTAGGTGAGTCAACAACAATGCATCTTTAATAGGATTTCATGATTTATAAGGTGGGACAAATTTATAAGCTTGGACAAATCTGAGAAAGAGGAATGTACAATATATACAGGAGCTATATGGGAAGGTGGAAGGAAAGTTGTAATGAGCTGAGCATCAAGATTAAGTAATTAATTTGTTAGCCATTTGGGTATTGGTGAAAGATTTTTTTAACAAGAAAAGGACAATGATTAGAAAATTACCTTAGAAAGATTTGTCCGGAGACCATTTTCAGATGGTTTAGAGTAAAAAGAGATCAGTTAAGTGCCCACTGCATCATACTAGATTAAATGCACTAAAGCTCTAAATTTGATGGAATCAATAGGAAGAAAATAAACAGTAATAGAAACATAGGGAGGTAGAGGGATTTTGTGAGTGATTGGACTTAGGTAGGAAATGAAGGTGAAGTTGAAAATAACTCAGAAATCTGGGAAGGCAGGAGTGGAGTTGGCTGGAAGGTATTGAGGAGAGAGATAATGAGTTTAGTTTCGAAATTCTAAGGCATTCTGTGGAGACATCCAGCAGGTAGTTAGAATTCAGGTCTGAGAGTTGGGAGAGAGGTGAGAATTGAATCAATGGGAGCCTGTCAAGAAGAGTGAGAGATTAGAGGGAGATAAAAAGAGGCCAAATACAAAACCTCAGGTAGTATCTACATCTTAGGAACTAACACAGACTGGGAGCTAAAGAAGGTGACTGGACCAGCAGAGAAGCAGAAGGACAACCAAAGTCACAGGGGGTTCCAGTGAACATTCCAGAAAGAGGCTATGAGGTAAAGCATGTGGTAACTGTACAAAGGTTAAACAGAGTGAACTGTGTGAAAAAAGTCCATTTTGTCGGGTGATTTGAGGGTGCCTAGTAACATTTAACAGATACTTAGATCCTTCACCTGTGCATAGTAGCATTTAGAATTCTACTTTGACAAAAACAATGGCTTCTTCTTTCATCACTATTGTGGACTAATTGTGTCTCACCAAATTCACATGTTGTAACCCTAATCCCTAATATGAAGTTTTAGGGAGCTAATTAGGGTTAAAAAAGGCATAAAGGTGGGGCAATATTTAATGGATTGGTTTTACTCTAAAGGAGGAGTACAAGAGAGCCCTCTTTCCCCACAGTCATGTGAGGAGGTGGCATCCCAAATGAGAAACCTCACCAACAATGATGGCTTCTTGACCTTAGAATTACAACCTCTAGAAATGCACTGTTTTAGTCAGCTATTTCACCCTTCTGTCCAAACGACCTGATAAGAACAATTAGAGGAGGACAAGTTTATTTGCAACTCACAGTTTCTGAGGTCTTATTCCATATATGGCCAACTCTATTCTTTGGGGCCCGTGGTGAGGCAGAACATCATGGTGGAAGAGTGTGGCAGAGGGAAACAGCTCAGTACATGGCACCAGAAAGCAGAGAGAGACTATCTAACTCAGCTCACAAAATATATACCTCAAAGGCATCCTCCCAATGACCCATCTCCTCCAGCCACACCCCACCTGCCTAAAATTACCACTAAGCTAATCCCAATCATTTCACCTTTAAACTTTCTTCATTGTTTCACACATGAGCTTTTGGAGGACAACTAATATTTAAACCATACCATACACAAAACTAAATTTCTGTTGTTTAAGGCATGCAGTCTGTGATGTTTTGTTATGGCAATCAAGCACACTAAAACTTTCACCAATAATGCCACAAGTGTTTGATTTACCAGTCCTAGAAAATCCCCCTCTCAGGAGTACTTCACCTGGGTTCAATCCCTGAACCCTACTTTACTCAGAAGCATTGCATTAATAACTTAACCTCTCTGAGCTTCAGTTGCAGCATCCAGAGAAAGAAGACATTTTACTAAACCATCTCGTCTTTTTAGCTTTTCTGGTATGTGATTCTGAGAAGCAATGTCAATGTTGATAGGTTGGTAAACATTGTCAAGCCCCCATATAGAAACCACATCATTTCCATTACTAGAGATGGGTGTTCAGGGAACTGGCCTAGAGGATTTTTTAAATACTTTTCTCATACAATAATTTTGTGATGTTTGATAAGGCTGTTGGAAGCCCCTGAGAAAGTATCATCAAGAAAAGACCTGCCAGGAAAGAAGTGCCATTCAGGAGAAACACCGTCGATTTTCAAAAAGTGAATTAAAGACTTCTCATCCTCTTTCCTTTGTAAACTGTGATTAGGCTATATTTTGCTGGAGTTTGCAGTAATGATACCTTATACTCAACACCATGTATTCTGAAGAGTGGGCTCAAAGGTACTTTACCAGCTCATAGAACAGAGTCCTTTCCTAGCAGGGTATACTGCCAGACCCCTCTGTTTTGCCCCTCCTCCATGGTTAGTTAACCAGCAGGAAATCTTTACAGGGCAGGGAAGCTGGGGAGAAAGCTCTAACAAAGCTTATTTCCACTGACACAAAAGCATGAAAGATCTGGGGGACAGGAGAGAAAAAAGCACACTCCCATTGACCGAAGGTCCAAGGTGTGCCAGATACTCTATTGGATATTTTCACCCCCAGGGCTCTTCATTGTAACTTCATTCCATACAAATGACCACAAAAATACTTTTCAAGAGAGGTTGCACTACTTCTTTCCACCGGGCTTTTTCTGTTCTAGTTATTTTGACTATGCATGAGGCAAAGGAAATTACCATATTTTGAGGAGCAAATGAAATGGTAGACGAGATGGCAGTACTTGACAATCGAGAGTGACAATGAGCGCCATCCCAGACTGACCCTCTCTCCTAGAGTGGGGCGGCCTAGCAAAAGCACTGACGGAAGCCAGCCCAAGTTTCCAAGATAGAAAATACACTAAATGCAAATTTGATGACCACAAAACTGTGCCAAAAGTTAGTTCTCTTCCCTTAAATTCTGAATTTTCCTCTCCCAGGCACCCATTCTTTCTTAGATGTTCCATGGTACCAGGACTTACATGTGGCTCAAACTCATCTATAGTTTAGTATTAAGATATTTCCTATATTTGTGTACAACTTCATGGTTTTCAAGTGTTTTTCCTTATTTTGTTTACATGAGTATTTAATAAAGTTTATAATCCCATTTTATAGATAAGGAAAATGAAATACAGAACAGTTAAATAATTCTACATCACCAACCCATAAAACAATTGAATCAATTCCGGTAGGAATGCAATTCTATGCAAACATTATAGTCCAATAAAATTTTAAGTAATGTTGTACCAAAGTTTAGTATACATATAGAAAAGAAAAATGTAAGCATACAGCTCAATAATTGTACACAAAATTAACATACCAGTGTAGCCAGTGCACTGATTGAGAAAATGGTACCAGCACTACAGAAGCTTTATCTATTTCCCTCCTATTCATGAATTACAGAGATCAATAACAGGGAAAAATTCAGGAAAAGGGCTGGGATTGTGGGTCAGTGGTAGGTCTTGTCTCACATGACTGAGGCACTGGGTTCAATCCTCAGCACCATATTAAAAAAAAATAGATAAAATAAAGATACTGTGTCCAGCTACAACTAAAAAAAAATTTAATTTAAAAAAAATTCAGGAAAAGACTGCAAATTACAACCTAAGAATTGTCTTGAAAATTTATTTAATATAGTGAAAAACTGAAAACGTTCTAAATACCTAATTCCTATGCAGTGATTAAATAAATCATAACATAGTTATAAATCAAAGTATCATGTGTAGCCTCCAATTAAAATACAGAAAGTGAAAAGAACCAAGTTCTTGCTCCAACAACAAACAAGGTAAGTTAGAGTCATTGTTTTCTAAAACCTATTATAGATCTGGAAAAAAAAATTAGATGAACTAAACTCTAGATAGCCTGTTCTAAAAGAGAAGGGACATATAGCTGCTTTCACCTTTGGCAGAGAGGTAGGAGGAAAAAGAAGCCATCTTAAATGGGATTAAGAAGAAACAAACTTTTTTTTTTAATTTTTTTTAAATTTTTATTTATAGTAGTAGTGTGTATTACAGTTCAGACTACACATATGGAGCATCTTTTTACACATAACAGTTTGTATACAAAGTATATTCGTAGCATTCAAGTCTTCAATCATGCATTTAGAATAATGATATCCATCTTATTCAGCCACTTTTTCTTTTTTTTTTCCCCCTTTCTCCCTTGCTCCCTTCCTTTCCCTTGACCATTATAGTGTTCCTCTAATCCTCCTATGTACCCCGACCCAACAATACTGTGGCTGCATGAGAGCTGTAAGAAATTAAAATCCTGAGGAGTTCTGGTCACAAAGTGAATCCATATCCATTTTCAACTCTTTGCTTCTAACCTTATAAAACCTCTCAAAATGAAAAGTTTAGTACACACTGACAGACATGGAAAGGTTAGGAGAGCTGAGGAAAATCCTCCATAAAGCATGTGGTAAGTTCTTCAAGTTCAAGGCAGAGCCTTACTATAAAGGCCAGAGACAAGCACAGAAATCCTTCAAGGCACTCCAGTAGATAAGCCATACCCTCATCAAGCACACCCACACTGACCTCCTAAATTTAGGTACAGGGCAGGAGGAAGGAGATCTCCCTAAGTTCAGAAAAAGTAGAAAATAAAGAGAACTCTTCAGTGACCCCAAAACCTTGCACACAGGCAGCAAAGCAGGGAAATCAATCACAGTTCTGAGATCTGGTGTTCATCCTGTAAGCAGGAAGAAATCTCCAGAATATCAAGATATTTAGATCTCATAACCTGTTAAAAATTCTAACCCCATCCTCAAAACATTTGAAGTCAATGGGAAACTAAATTTAACTTCAATTGCAATAATGCTCAGGCCCTCCACAACTACTAAGATCTGACTAACCTCATATTAGATCCTATACTAATGATCTGACAGAAAAAGGAATGTTGCTTTTCTGTATATATTACTTTAGTCTCTATTGTACTTTTGCTTAAAATATCCATCATATAATTCAAGTTTAGAAGGTATATAAAGAAAAACAAATGTGACCTGTGGTTAAGAGAAGAAACAGTCAATAGAAACAGGCCCCCAAATAATCTTATTTGGAATTACAAGAAAAAATTTCTCTCTCTCTCTCACTATGTGTGTGTGTATAAAGCATGTGTGTGTGAATGTATGTATGTGTATATATATATACATATATACACATATGTATATATATATGTAATGCATATTTAGATATAGATACATAGAATATATCTATCATGGGGGGGAGACAGTAAGACAGTAAAATATGGGAATTTCAGAACAATGAAGATTATAAAAAGAACCAAATGTAAATGCCAGAAATGTTACTATTGCTCTATAGTATAATTTAAAGTCTGGTATGGTGATGCTGCCTGCTTCACTTTTCCTGCTCAGGATTGCTTTAGCTATTCTGGGTCTCTTATTTCTCCAGATGAATTTCATGACTGCTTTTTCTATTTCTTTGAAGAATGACATTGGGATTTTGATTGGAATTGCATTAAATCTGTATAATGTTTTTGGTAGTATGGACATTTTGACAATATTGATTCTACCTATCCAAGAGCAAGGTAGGTCTTTCCATCTTCTGAGTTCTTCTATGATTTCTTTCTTTAGTGTTCTATAATTTTCCTTATAGAGCTCTTTCACCTCTTTCGTTAAGTTGATTCCCAGGTATTTTATTTTTTTTGATGCTATTGTAAATGGGGTAGTTTTCATCATTTCCCTTTCAGAGGCTTTGTCACTGATGTACAAAAATGCCTTTGACTTATGGGTATTGATTTTGTATCCTGCTACTTTGCCAAATTCATTTACTAGTTGTAAAAGTTTTCTGGTAGAGTTTTTTGGGTCTTCTAGGTAGATTATCATGTCATCAGCAAATAGTGCTAATTTGAGCTCTTCTTTTCCTATCTTGATCCCTTTAATTTCTTTCGTCTGTCTAATTGCTCTTGCCAGAGTTTCCAGTACTATGTTAAATAGCAGTGGTGAGAGGGGGCATCCCTGTCTTGCACATCAGATAGAGCACTAATTTCTAGAATGTATATAGAACTAAAAAAACTTAACACCAAAAAAGCAAAATAACCCAATCAATAAATGGGCTAAGGAATTGAAAAGACACTTCTCAGAAGAAGATACACGATTAATCAACAAATACATGAAAAAATGCTCAACATCACTGGCAATTAGAGAAATGCAAATCAAAACTACTCTAAGATTTCATTTCACTCCAGTCAGAATGGCAGCTATCAAGAACACAAACAACAATAAATGTTGGAGAGGATGTGGGGAAAAAGACACACTCATACATTGCTGGTGGGACTGCAAAATGGTGCAACCGCTATGGAAAGCAGTATGGAGATTTCTTGGGAAAATGGAATGGAACCACCCTATGACCCAGCCATCCCACTCCTGGGTCTATTCCCAAAAGACTTAAAAACAGCATATTACAGTGACACAGCCACTTCAATGTTTATAGCAGCACAATTCACAATAGCTAGGTTATGGAACCAACCTAGATGCCCCTCAGTAGATGAGTGGATAAAGAAAATATGGTATATATACAAAATGGAATTTTACTCAGCAATAAGAGAGAATAAAATAATGGCATTTGCAGGTAAATGGATGAAGTTGGAGAATATAATGCTAAGTGAAATTAGTCAATCTATCAAAAAAAAAATACAATAACATAAATGAAACTCATTCTAATGGACTGAATGTAGCACTAAGGACTAGGAGAGGAAAGAACCAGTGTATTTAAAAACAGGTCAATAGAAATTATCCAAACTAAAATACAAAAAAAGGATGGGGAGGAGAATAGGCTGAGTATCTTGAGATCCATTGGACAATATCAAACCACAGACATAAGGGTAGTTTTACATATCCATAGAAGATGACAGAGTTTACAAGGATACACACAGAAACTCATTTAATAATTCTGAAACTTCTCATCATATCTAGGATATATAAAGGGATTATGAATTGAAGATCAAACCAGAAGAAGAGGAGGGAAAGTTACTTTGGATACTTTATTTTTTGAGACAGTAATACTGTGGGGCCCACATTTATTCCAGTGTTGAAAGATGGATTCAAAGGAGCATATTGCATCCTAACACCAAGCCTCATAAGAGAGTGTCAAACAAAATCACACAGAAGAAAATCTTAAGAGAAGGGTTAGTGGATTATAATTCCTGCTGCCCTGAGCCAGGAGGTGAACCAGTTCCTGGGAACTACCTGGAAGATCCAAAGGGCCAGCAACAGACTGCCTCTCTGCTTTGCTGGAAGTGAACAGATGGGCTGGTC
Source organism: Tamias sibiricus (assembly GCA_025594165.1). NCBI lineage: Eukaryota > Metazoa > Chordata > Mammalia > Rodentia > Sciuridae > Tamias > Tamias sibiricus. The sequence goes on along the minus strand of CM046657.1, from coordinate 156,522,583 downwards.
AGGTGTCCTGTGCTCCCAGGATAAAGAACACTGGGGTGTTCCCATAAGAGGGGCAAAGAGAGTTATTCAACAAAATTTCTGTAGCAACACTAAATATGTGTTTTTAGCTCAGAATATTCCTTTAAAGAAGATGAACTCTGTGCCTGTCCAATTTGGGATGTGTGTGTATATCATCCAGCAGAATTGGCTGTCATTTCCAGTTGACTCCCTTGGATTATAGCAGACAAGCTGCACTACCTATAAATGACACTTGGAAAAGTCACCAGAAAAAAATCAGCTGGAGGAGAGTAACAATCACCTTTGAGATTGTGTGTTTATTTAAAGCAAATATATATTGAGGCTTTACTACTTACAAGGCGCAGTGCTAAATGTTTTTGGAACACATGAACAGAATATTGTTCCCAACAGAAAAAAAAAAGTACATGATTAGGTATAGTAACCAATTTCTCTGGTTATTTAGGAAAAAAAGAAACTATTCAGCTTGGGACTGCTTTGTAAGTGTGTTGGTTAGCAGAGGACAGGGAGGGGAACAGGAAGGAAATCATAGAAGGTTTCATAGAAAAGTTGGCATTTGACCTAAATCGGAAAACTGATAGGTTGGTAAGAATGCAGTATATGGATAAAGGAAAAGATATCCCCAGAAAGGGCAGAGGAAAGCAATAAGATGTCATGGAAACAGAGTGAGCTGTGGCATCAGACATATCAAACTTCAAATCTCTAAACCACTACTTCATATAATGTAACCTGAACAAATTATCTTCCTCCTCTCAATTTCAATTTCATCATTTCTAACATGGGAGAAATAGCCCTAATTCACAAGCCTGGCACAAATACACCCACCACTAGGTAGTTGTGTTTGCTGCTAGTCCTAAATAAAGTCATAGATGTGGGGCTATGTGGAGGTACACAGAAGGGATCATAATAATATTTTTAAAAAGTAGAGAGGACATGGAAAAACCAGATGTATCCAGATCACAAAGCATATTGAAGACCTGGCGAAATGGAGTTTGCAGTCCTACTCCACAGTTGATAGAGATATGTGGAAGGTTTTCAGCAGGATTTAACTGTACTTCGAGAGAATTAATCTGCAAGTTTTTAATGTAGAAATGTTTAAGTTTTTATAATGTAGAAATGTTTAACTGCTTCCTGCCAAGAACCAGAATCGAAAATCACATTCTCACAAGGCCAGAGCAGATAACACAAATCAGGGTGCTACTTCTGCAACAAGAGAGAACACCCCAACCCAAGTCAGGGAGCCCCTACCTAGAACAAAGTCAGCATTTCCATGTGGGAGCACCAAGATATGCATCAGGTTGTTCTGAATTTTCAAAACAAAATGTGGAGTCTTATGTAAGTGTCATTTCCTAGTTTCTTTTTTTGTGTTGGACACATCTTTAAACACCATTGATGGATCAAATATATTGATGGGAGTGATCAGGCTCCCGGTTTGAGACCTTTGGCCTGGAGTTTCCCTGATATTTTCTCAAAACAATGAAGAAATATGCCTTCAAAAGGGAATTCAAATCCAGGGAACAGAAAAATGGAAGATACCTTTAGAATGGCAATTCTTTTCCTATTTCTACCCATCATTTTTTTTTTTTTTTTTTTTTTTTTTTTGGTACCAGGTATTGAATGAATCCAAGAGTACTTAAACACTACCTCTAAGTCACATCCACAGCCCTTTTTTCAAATTTTTTATTTTGAGACAGGATCTCACTAAGATGCTTAGAGCCTCAATAAGTTGCTGAGGCTGGCTTTGAACTTGAGATCCCCTGCCTCAGTCTCCCAAGTCGCTGGAATTACAGGCATGTGATATCATGTCTGTCTAGCCATCATTCAAAAATAATATTGGGCTCCATGCTTAACCAGAAAACCCCATTATAAATTTCAACATTTTCACCTTTAAAATTTGGGGGACTGAAACAGAATTTTTGTGACCAAAGTATGCAGTTTTTTAAGTAATCTGACCCTGTAGGTTTACTTCTTTGAGGCTTTTAAGAAGTAAATCCTGGAATAATTTTCAGAATTCCCCAGGACTTCAAAACATTGTCATCTGTTATCAGGGTTTTGTCTCCCTCACCCCCAAGGTGTAATAAGAAGAGAGCTGGCTTTCGCTGAATGACAAACCCGTCACACGCACTAATGACCATCCTTACAGCAATTGTGAGGAAAGCATTATTACAAGTCCCATATTCCCAGATGAACAGCAGAGGCTCAAATAAGATAACTAGCTCACTCAAACCTTACACTAGTTAAGGGACGTAATGGGATTCTAGAATTGGAACTCTTTCCACTACCCCATGATGGTTTACTTACAGAAGTCACATGTCTATATTGGAACATTAAAGTGGAAATTTCATTGAAGCCTCACAATCTGATAGCTGTTTACATTTCAAAGTGACGTATCAGATGTAGGTACAAATTTAAAAAAAAAAAAAAAGTCTAATAGACTCTATTCTTGTTAACAAGTAATTAATTATTGATCCAGCCTGGAAAAGACATATACTCAACCTCAATGACATCAGGCTTTTTCACATGGCTGGTGGTGGCCAACAAATGTGGGCACAAGAATTATATATCATGTCTTGGCAGAAGCCTTTAAAGTCAGTAAGTGCTTCATCATGTTCCTTTTTACCATGTCTCACAATAATTAATAATATTTCGGAGAGAGGCTCACTGTCAGCCTGGGTCCTGGTAGAGGGAACAGAACATAGCTGACCCTGAAGTCTATGTGTTGTTAGTAAGAAATCAGCCTTTGTTGTCATGAGACAATGAAATGTGGAGATCATTCGTTAATGCAGCACAAACCAGCCAATCCTGACTGATACGGAAGATAATCAAAAACCTGTCAAACAATTCAAATTCCTCATATACCTCATGGGTACAAACAGTCAAAATTGAAGACTGAGACAGTATTCATGGAAATGATTTTTACAAAGGACATGCAGCGTGGTATGAGCCTTTCCCTCATGAGAAGAGGTGACAGATACCTGCCCTTTCCCTTAACCTATTGAGAAGACCTTCAACAGGACTACTCAAAAAGATGACTAGTATCTGAATCCCAAGGAAAAACCTAAAAATCAAGAGATGAGCCAGCCAATGGTCCTAACAGTGGGAGCAAAGAAGAGGTTGCTGTTTTATGGGTATCATCCTGCAACTTTCATAGACATTGAGGTAAAGGGGGTACAATGTCAGAGGCAGCCAGCCCATATGGAAGAAACTAGTGTCCCAAGGGGTGAATGGATCTTCCCAGGAAAAACAGAAAATAAAATGCTGGATTCCAGGGACTGAAGGAGCAGCAATGAGGAATGAATCAGACTAGAGATAGATCCTTCAAACAACCTACTGAAGTACCTTGTAAGTGAAAAAAAAAAAAAAATTTACCTTAAAACATCCTAAGACCAAAAAGAATATGGCGTCAACCACAGTGGTCTTGAGGAACTCAGATCTTTCCCATTCTTATCTCTCTCCACACTTCCCAGCCTCTCCCCACTAATTCTGGACAGATCCAAAATGTTTGTTAGCAAATGAGGGAGGGAAGAGGGAGATCTTCAAAGTAAGGAGAAAAGAGGACATCACCTTCCCTCTTCACCTAAGGGAGGGGATAAAACTTACCTTTAAATCCAGTTGGAAATGTGAGTGAGTTTATGGGGTTAGAGAAGTTAGTGTCTGCTTGAAACTATTGATAATACCTGAAGTAGCCAGAAAATTATTGGGGATGCCTGAGTTTACATTCAGTGGAAGAGAGAAGTAAATCAACAGAATTAAGTTAAATGGACTTTGGGAGATAACAAAACTTCCTGATTACATCCTGCAGGCAATATTTGTTCAAGACACAGGTTGTATAGACTACAACCCACTATCTGTACATTATAAATTCATTTTAAATATCCAGGGAGAGGAAATGAAGACTACCTTTGGGCTATATGATCCTGATTATAGAAGGAAGAGAGAAATAGTTTTAATCCTTCTGGGAATCAAATCTTCATTTCCTAAGAAGCATACAGATGAAAGTAATAGTGAAAATAAAAAGAAATAACCAAGGAGAAGTATAACCGTTTGACCTGTTTCTGGTATGTAGCTGTGTGGATAAAAAATCTTTATAGATATCACCTTAATTCTTCTTTTGAGGAAATTAAAAGCAATAATCCTGTTATATCTCAAACAGATTTAGGATCATATACCACATTGAATACACACACACACACACACACACACACACACACACACACTCAGCTTCATGTTTGTGGAGGATATCATGCTGGAGACAGGCTGTCAAGGATCAAGCTTAGCTCCAACCCACGAGTTGAGGGATCTGGGACCCTGTCAACAGCAGCTGCTATGTTCTGACTATTCACCCTAAGAGTCTGACCTTCAATTAACCATCTGTGATAAAGGCAGCCTGGGCTGATAGGCAGGGACCCAGCTAAGGCATTTATTCCCAGAAGGAGATACTCTAATGTTACAGCCTAGCAGTCCTGGTAAGCAGGCCTTGGGCCACCTCAGTAACCCTATGTTTTATAAAGGAGGACAGTATGTGTGATGGCTATTCCCTTAGGGAACATGTACAGGCCACACATATTCCATCAACTCTATTTAACCCCATTTAGCTCTCTTTCCATAAGACTCTCCAGCAATCACTTTGTTCACTTAGGATGACGAGAAGAAACTGTAGTTGAAAGATGAGACTATAATAGGCTCTGAGATCACTAAAACTATATTTGGAACAGGGCAGCTCCAGCCATAATACAAGGGGCTAAGAGTACCTAGAAGGTGATGCAACTACTTGGTTCCAAGCCCTCACACTGCAAATAATCTGCTCTTGGAATTACAGAACAGGAAATACTTGGAATCCTTAAACCCATTGAATGAGAATCCTATCTTGAACCATAAGAGTCCTGGCAATTCTAAACACTCTATCTCCAATATGTCAGTCAGTGAGGAAACCAGGTGTGTGGAAGGTAGACAATTAGCATCCCTAACCCCCCCACCTAACTATCAGTCACCATGCATTTACTGAATATCTACTTGATTTAGGCACTGCAGTAGATACAAAGGTAAGGACAACTATACCCTCAATAAGCTCATCATCTAGCAGAATAAATAATAGCAAACATAGAGATTACCATGCAAAGGAGAATATGTTTTACATCTTAAAAGAAGTATAAATTGTGAGGTCTTTGAAGATAAGTGAAGTTTCAACCCACAGAAAGGAAAATAAAGGGTTCTAGGCAGAGGAAACCACTCTGGCCAAGGTAGAAAAGCAAATAATTTTGTTCAGAGGACAGTCTGCAGCCAGTGGGTGGAGGTAGCATTGCACAGGGAAAATTGAGCTCTTCATAAAGCAGATCTGAGACAAGAACTTGGGTTCAGATAGATTATTTTGGAATGATTCCAGGAAACTCAAGAGAGGGAGTAGTAAAATCATCCAGGGAAAGATAGAAAAGCCAATGAAGGGGATTTAATGGGTGGGTTGCCACTGTGGGCAAATGGAGCACATTCCCAATGGAGACTTAGGAGAGATGGAAAACACAATTCCGTCTGGTCCTCCCAATGGACACAAAAGCTGGGGTCATAATCCATCAACCTCCATCTATCTTTGCTTGAGTGTTTTTGCTTCCCCAGTGTTAAGAATAAGAAAGCCCCAGGCAAGAAGCCATTGGATTGTACTGAGTGCTATCTACTGAAGCTGCAGGTGTGGCTCTGGGAGGAGTCAGGGCACCACTGTGGAGGTAAAATTGACACACCACATTCTTAGGCAATGTCAAAGTCCCTAATTTTCCTCATTTGAATTCAAATCAGTAAATATTTCGGACCCCAAGGCAATGTGAAAGAAGAAAAATGTTAATTAATTATGACTCCTCCTCCTGAGCCTGGACTTCTTTGTCCAGTGAATAGCCACTAAAGATTTATGAGGAGGTAAGTAACTGACAGACCATTAGTCTCCTGGTGATGTGTGCCATCAACTGGTAGAAAGGGAAATTTGAGATAGGAAGGCCCTTTGATATACACCAAAGCAAGAGCAGGGATAGTAGAAAACAGAAGGACGTGGCACATGAGGGTGTGCATGTAAGAAGGGGAGCCTTGGGCTGGGGTTGTGGCTCAGCGGTAGAGCACTCACCTAGCACGTGCTCGGCCTGGGTTCAATCCTCAGCACCATGTAAAAATAAAGGCATTGTGTACAACTAAGACAAATAAATAAATTTTAAGAAAGAAAAAAAAAAGAAGAAGGGGAGCCTTAAATCTGACAGGATGAACCCAGGCACAGTGGTACACGCCTGTAATCCCAGGGGGTTGGGAGGCTGAGGCAAGAGGATCACAAGTTCAAAGCCAAGCTTTGCTAAGCAACTCAATGAGACCCTATATCTAAATAATATACAAAATAGGGCTGGGGATGTGGCTCAGTGGTCGAATGCCCCTGAGTTCAATCCCCAGTACCAAAAGAAAAGAAAAAAATCTGACAGGATGAAATGAAACTAGCAAGATGTGATCACTGATTGGATATAAAAAATAAAGGTTAAAAAAGGATGCAGGAAATTCCCATTTTTCATTGGAGAAATGCTAATAACATGAACAAAAACAAAGAAATACAAAAGCAAAGACATCAGAAGAATGGAATATATAAAGAAGAAATACTGCTTTTCTCCTATCTGAACTTGAACTCAGAATTCAAGTCACTTCCTCTGGATCTGCACTGTAGGATGCTCACAGTTTACACATTGTTACAGCCATTTCCAAGTCTTTTCCAGATGTTCTGTACCCACAGAAGCAGAGCTGGAGGTTTAAGCCACATCTGTTCTCATCAGTTCACAATAAACTCTAGGCTGCTTTTTTGTTTGGGCTTTTTAAAATAAATTCTGTTTTGTCTTTGTTTGTTTGATGGTTTTTGGTTTTTGTTTTGTTTTTTGCTGGGATTGGTCTTTCTTTCCACAGAAGAACAAGCCTGTTCCTAGCAGTGAGAGCAGTCTGGCCTAGGCAGAACATAAACCTTCTCCCAAAACAGGTTAAAGCTAAAGCAAGGAAGAGCACCTGACTTTAGGGACCCTGGCACTAGGGAGCCTTCCTTCTAAAGTGTTACCACAGGCAACTTTCACACGTATGTCTGTCAACATACAAAGGATTGATGGAATTCCTTGCTTCTATGTGAACCACAAATGTCACTAAAAGAATATTAGAATCCATTAGAAGTTTCTGGATGCTACCTGATAGTAGGAAGTAAAAGAGGAGGTGGGGAGCTACCCCCCAAAGTTTCTCTTTCAGAAATTCTGCTATGTCACCAATGGTGATAGGGGTTTGGACTCATAGCATCTGTGATTTTCAACTTTCTCTCTCAAGCAGAGAGGTAATATCCAGAGGATTTTGTCTATGGGATCTCCTGAGGAAGCCAAAATCACAGTGCAGAGCACTGAAATACCTGGGATTTCTAGCACAGAGCAGCCTGATACTGACTTGATGGACCCCGGGTCAACCACAGCAGCATACAACCATGGAGCATTTAGAAAGTGGGAGTGAAGAGGCTGTACCGGTGAATGAGTAAACCTTGGACAACTGGACAGGATGAGGTTAGCCTGAGGGAACCCCTGTGGGCTGATGGAACCCCTCGTGGTGCCCAAGGGATACTGAGTCCTACTCTGGACCCCTGTCCTAGAGCCAGCCAGCCAAACTCAGCATCCACCTGCACTTTCTCCAATACCAGTTTTAATTCCTGCTGGGAGTGCTGTGACCAGAGCCAAGAGTGCCACCTACAGACACTTTCATGCTAAATATTCAATAGAAAACAAGAAAGCCATTCATAATCATTGTGCAAGATCCTAGGCGATCTCAGAGTGTCTGGGGTAAAGAGAGTGTGTGTGTGTGTGTGTGTGTGTGTGTGTGTGTGTGTGCACGTGCGCACATGTGTACATGCACACACACTAGACAGGAAACAGGAAAAAATTTTACTAAGATTCTGGGACAGAGGGTGACTGAGAGGATGCTAGAGACATAAATACCATAAAGAATTCAGAGCGTGCAAAGAGAACCAGTTCATCCCTACCTCCAACACACACACACACACACACACACACACACACTGAGCAGGTACAGGACTCACACTCCCTCTTTCCTGTCAGCATTTCAGACACTTCCTTGAGATCCAGGCAGTGTGTGGACAGTGTGTGACATGTACTTACAGAACTGTTACTTGCGTGTTTCTTGGAGATTTAGTGAGACTTCCAGTAGTTAAGGAAAGTGACTAAGGGACTGCTCCTCTCCCCTACTTGTCCCTGGTTAGAATGGCCATCACTAACCACCCCACCCCAAAGCCCCCTTATTCATTCAGTAGCCGCTGCTAATTTTCTCAAGATTTGGGTGGTATGAAATGCCATCTTGTCTTAGAAGATTACAGGGATTCAAACCTTAAAACATCCAGGCCTCGGTATGTGGTTTTTCTTCCACATATTTTAAATAGTCAGGATTTAGCCCAAAGGAATAAATCTCTCATAGAAGAATTCTAGACTGGTTTAAAAGTTACTTTGGAGCATAGATAGAATTTAAAGATTTTTGAGAGGATCTATCACATAAAATTTGCCCATGTATATTTACATCTCAAGTACTAAAATGAACCTTACCCTTTCAAGTGGCATAATGAGAACCAGTAAAGCAAAATTTAGTACAAAGTTCAGCTTTACCTCCTTCAAAGCAAGGGCAAGTCATCCAAGCCTCAGTATTCTTATTGTAAAATAAGAGAAAATACCTCCTACATAGGGTGCATTACAGATTTAAATGATATAACTCCCTTAAGGTAAATCCAGTGCCTCACAAATAGTAAGAACTCAGTAAATGTTGATTCTCATCCTTTGATTCTTCTCCTTCCAGTTCCAACCGGGACAATAAGTAATTTCTGAACTGGTTTATTCAGATTTCACTGTATTCCAGGTAGGGCCATCCAGTGTACCACAGGTCATATTTTCCCTTATTAACACAAGGTTATTACATTAATTAAACATTTTCTCAGGCTTGTCAGTGACATCTTAATTTAAACTCAAACTTTGCCACTTCAAACAGCTTTCAGGAGAGCAGATGAGAGGAAACTATAAGTGCTATAATCACAGGGCCACAATTCAGCAGATACCAGCATTCCTTATGAAAATAAGTAACAAGACAGTGCATAGAAGAAAAACATTTTCCAGAAACTCTAAAATGCATCAGAGGAGCTAAGGGAAAAGAAAGTTATAATCATGCTGTTGATTCTTTTTCCTTTTTATTTCTCCTGAGAGTAGAGTTCATTTTCCTAGCTCCCAATACAATGCACAGAGTGGACACATGTATATTTTTAGAAGAACTGTATTATTGTTGACCTAGTATATGTGCTGCTTTTAATCATCCAAGTCAGGCTTGGGTGATGGATCTAATTCAGCAGGGAAGCAATAGCTAGACAAAAAGGACATTTCCTGATGTGCAGGCAAATAAACAGGGAGATTATCCAAAATTTCATAAATGTGCTCAGTTACATATCTTCTGGAGTTAGGAATGGAAAGAAATTCTTCAGTTTATTTCTCACAGAATGGATCTTTTGTTTCCTTCCCTCCACCCCATTCAAAATCTTAGAGTGATCTACCACACAAATACCGTGTGTATATTTGAAGGACGAGGTGGAAGAGGAAAACAAGGGTAAGGAAATTTATGCTGACTCAAAGACCAAGCAGGCAGACTGAGATGAGGATGAAAGAAGAAAGCCCCATTTCCACCCTCTTCAGATGTAAAGCCAAGACTCCTTTTCCTGATCACATAAGCATGACTGAAAACAGCATGTGACCCCTACTGCTCTCTGTGAAGACCTTTACCTCCAGCCTTTCATGAGAAGCTGTGGTCAGAACAATCAACACTGAAGTTGATTCCAAGGACAGGTTTGATCAAAGAATCATTGCTTGGGGTAAGACATACAGCCATGAGCCTGAGACATTATGGCAACCAACTCAAGTAACCACCAACATACTTATTAATATGCCAGTATCTCCATCTACAGCTAACGGGAAATAGGAAAGAAGAGGAAAATTTTATAACTTATCAGTGGGATTTGTATTCACAACAAGCTTGAGACTGGGCCTTATAGGCACACAGTTTTCACCTAGTATTCCAAATATTCATTTTTGAAGTACTGAGCATAATTTCCCCATGGAGATATTTTTTGTTTGTTAAGTTTAATACCTGACCATCCTCATAATCAATGCTGTCTTGAGAAACAGGAGCAGTGGTAGAACTCCATTGTTCTTAAGCTGGGTGCTATGGTCTAAATTTTTGTGAACCCCCCAATATTTTTATGTTAAAACCTAATTAGTAATGCAATGGTATTAAGAAGTGGAGCATTAAGGAAGTGATTTTGTCATGAGAGTGGAGCCCTCATGAATGGAATTAGTATCCCTATAAAAGAGAATGAGGGAGCTTGTTCACCTCATCCAAGTGACGACACATAGAAGACACCATCTGTAAGAAACAGGCCCTCACTAGACACTACATCTGCTGGGTGCCTTGGTGTGGGATTTCCCAGCCTTCATAACTGTGAAAGATAAATTTATTTTGTTTGTAAATTGCCCATTCTAATATATTACGTTATAGCAGCTAAAGAACTAAGACATTGGGATACTACTCAGGTGCCCATTGGTGTAAGCCATGATGCACTAGAGATACCAGTCACAGTATATAGGCAGTATGGCTTTTTGGAGTTGGTTTTACTTGATAAATCATTCCAAGCATAATTTTTATGAGTGTATGGATCAAATTCACATAAGTCTTTAAAATCCAGATATGAATAAAAACTATAAGTGGTAGATACTTTGTGATTACTTTGTAAAAATGTGTATTGTTTTGAGTTGCTTTTCTACAATAAGGATGACTACATTTGGGGTGGGGTAGGAAGTACTTTTAAACCAATTGAGCATATACAATCTTTAAGAAATTCTCACTGGGTAAATTTAAGCTATGTCCCAAGTGGATTCATTGATTCTCCTCCTGAATGTTGATTCAGGTCTTTTCATGTGCGAACCTGAGGAATACTGAGATGAAAAGATCCTGGACTAGACTCAAGATTCAGAAGACCTGTGCTCAAGACCAATCTTACCACAATACTGAGCATCATGTTTCTATTGATTGCTCATTCATCCAATGAACTCTATTAAACATTCACTGTGTGCTAGACCGTGTGAGCTAGGAATGATCCTTATTTGTAAAACAGGACTAGTAATGTTAGTATACAGTAGTATTAAAGTCAAATTTGATACTATACACAAAAGTATTTCATAATTAAGTTCTATACAAATATAGGATACTTTGCTACTTCACAGATTAAAATTTTCAAAGTTAACCTTTGAACCTAACCATTATTTATAATATTGTTTCCATGCTCGGTATACTATGTGAGAGTACCAAAAAAAATACATCTCCCTCTCCTTGTCTCTCCTTCTACCTTTAACCTCTCTGTTGCCTCTCCCATATGACCAATGGGGTTGGCCAGCTGAGGATAGACAGAATGAGGCCACATTGTGAACAACTTTCTCTTCCTATTTCATACACAACACTCACCAACTTCTGGAATCAAAAAGAGAGTATATCAGTTCAAAGGACCCTTCTGATCTTCTAGAGCTCCATGATGAAACCATTACTTTTTCAGTTGATCACAGACTAAGTTTTCAATTATAAAAGACATTCATATGTCAGATTTTAGCAAGTATCTATGAGAGCAGTTCTGAACAAATAGAAACAAATCTTTCTCACTGACATCTTTTTCACCGTCTCATCTGGAGTTAAGACAGCCTTAAGTCTTAAAGAGAATTCTCCACTGGCTGCTCAGATCCACATCCCAAAAGAAGGCAAACTATGCATTCTTCCTAAAAGAGCTCAGCCTTTGCACCATGCAAAAGAAAAGCCACTCTGCAATGAAAGGAGAAAAGGGGAAAGAAAGGGTAAAAGTAAAGCAACTTTCAAACCAAAGAAAATGGTTGTTTTCATCTCAAGGGAAAGCTTTTTCAAAAACTGGAAGCTAGAGCCACACTGGAAGGAACTATTGTAGAGGGTGGGAATGCAGCCAATGTATCTGGTTGAAACCCACCATTCAAAATGACTGAATGCAGATAATCTTCCTTTGGACCACAGAAAATCACAGAGCCTTTTAAAACTTTTTGTTTGTTTGTTTGTTTTTTAATCCTTAGGAAGGTTGTAGGCTAATTGAAAAAAGCTTTGACAAAAGCTTCTAGAAGCAAAGGAACCAATGTCATGGTTGTTAAGTTAATTCAAAAGAGACTATTTCCTGAGTACATCTGCACATAGATATAGACACAAGCCCTTTTTTCCCAACGAACACATATGTACTAAGCACCTGCTATGTTTGAAACACTGAGTAGGTGTCAGGAAACAGAAATGAGTATATGTAACCCCTGAGATCTCTTTGTTCACTATCTATTGGGAAAACAAATCCCTACATATACTCCCTTCCAAAAAGCTTTCAGAAATAGCTTTGCAGAAGGAACTCTATGTTAAGAGGTACTGAAGATGCTGTAGAAATTCATAGGTGGTAGAAAGTAATTCTTTGAGATCTGAAAGAGCAACTTCAAGGAGAAATATTTTAAGATGATAAAATAAAAAGATAATGTACACGGATGAAATTCACAGAGGTTATTAATTTGGTAAGTAAAGCAGTAAAAGTTGGTCAAAACATCTAACCACAAAGAAAACAGAAGAAAGAGGAAGGGAAAAGAAGGAAGGAAGTAAAAAATATGAACAAAATATGCTTGCATCAATTTTTTACACCTCCTTTACTCTGTATGTATCCCCCCAATTTCCCTTAGGTTAACTAATTTGGAGAAAGTTTAGCAGATGCTACTGGTTTTCATTTGCTTTCTTTTACTTTTGTACAAGTGACTACCCTGCATATTTCCTTGAATTTTAAGACAGACTAGCCCCATTGTGGTCCACAGAGAAGAATTCTGATTGGTCCAAGTTTATCCTTTTAGCTTTAATCTTCCCACTACCAGTGGTTGGTTTGGAGAATGAGCAAGTAAAACAGCTCTGGCCAATGAAGCTAAACACCTTCAGGAAAGACTTCCTCAAAGGACCCAAGGAAGAGACCATATTTTCCTCTCTTCCTGGGTACTATCTTATTTGGATGTTGTGCCTATAGTTGCTGGTGCAGTGTTAGCACAGCAGAGTGGAAAAATAGAAGGAGCCTCATTCCTGATGACTGCACCATTGAACTAACCAGCCTGGAGCCCCTGCTTGTCCACTTCATGCTATGTGAAAAACACATTCTCTTTCTGCATTCTCCCAGCTGCTTCAGGGTTCCATTACATGTGCTAGGGGATTATCATATTTTCAATCTTAACCAACATGAGGAGAATGTATCTTTGCTCTGGCTGGGAAACAGGCACAGACGTGGGCTCTAGCAGATGGTTCATTGTCATAGGGTTTTACATAAGAAAAATATAGTTAAGGCTTCCTATAACATGCCTCATCAGGGCCCAAATTTGGTTCTGATGAAAGTTTTCTATACTCATCTCAGGCTCTTGCATGTACTTAGCCTACTGGGTCAGAGATCAGATCTGGTGGGAGATCACACTGGACTCAAATGGTAATGAGATTAGGCAGGAAGGAGTCACCAGGTGGGAAAATTTAAAGGAAAAGGAGTGGGGAATATAACCAGAATCATGACGCAAACTAATAAACTAAATACTAGTACCCAAACCACTGCCCTGTGCTAGCAGCACCTCCTCTCTGCATGTGGCATGCAAACTTCCACCACTTATTAACTTGGAAACATTACTTCACATGTATTTTGTCCTCAAGAAAACATTATAAGGTAGGTAGAGTAGGTATGTCTACCTCCATTTAGCAGATAAGTAAACTAAGATCCAGAAAGATCAAATGACCTCTGCAAAGCCACCAGATGGTATTATTAAAGGTGGGGCCCTGATTCTGACTTTCATATCCTAAAAAATACCAGCAACAAAGGGAAACAAATATGACTATGTTTAAATATAATTTCTTACATATTCTTACCTAAATATATTATTGTTTTATATTTAGTAATAAAGTATGTATAATTAAATGCAAATCACAAGGAATCAGGCTGTGGAGAGCTCTTACATAATAATGGGGGGAGAGGATAGATAGATTAAAATGAGATATGAGACGTGTGGAAAAACAATTTTAAGGGGAATTTTGAGCAGATTATTATTCCCAGATATTCTTACTTGCAGTCCAAGGATTTTTCACCATATCATACTCCATAGACTTCAACAAGCTTTTGTTTTCCATTCCCTTTTTTTTTTTTTTTTTTTTTTTTTTAAGGCTCTACTGTGTAGGAGGTGCCCCTTGGGCTGAGCCTTAAAGGACAAGTAGAAGTGAGACAGGGAAGCGGGAGGCAGCCTGCGCTACTATGACAAAGAGACACTAATCAGCTTGGTGCTGGGGAACTTCAAGTGGCTTCCCATTACTAGAGCACTGGATTCAGCAAGTGCCAAGGATAAAGCACAAAAGGGGACCACAACAAAAACGAGTGTCTGCCAAAGATGCAGCCCTGCCCCCTCTGAGCCTTTAAAAGCCAGGCTAAGGAAATTGGTCTTGCTTTTATAAACCCCTGGTCTTCAAACTTACTCTGCTCGTATGCCCCCCCAAATAACTGAACAACTATGAGCCTAGTGTCTGCAATTTACCTTGAATTATATGAAAAAAACAAGGTGACTTGATTATGCATATATTATGCCTAGGTGGATAGATATAACACATATACATTAAAGGGTTTTATAGAACTAAGTGGTATGTATATGGGTGTTTACTGTATAAATCTTTGACTTTCTTTATATGCTTATGATTATTTCATCCTAAGAATGATGAAAGAGAAAAATTGTGTACCCTTCACACATATATAAGATTTTTTATTATAGGTTTTGACAGAATGACATAGAAAATGTTAAATGCTCTATAAAATAAGAATCGACTATTTATGAAACAAATTGTATTTTATAATTTGATAAATACATTTTAGCTACCTTGTTGATCTAAGAAAAATCATGTAAAATATTTGTTCTTTTTACATAATTATAAAACTATAATTGAAAGTGTGATGATCCCCAAACATTCCAGTTATATCCAAAAAACTTGGAATCATTTACCTTTTATTGCTACAGTTCTGAATTCAGACCATCCCAAAACCAGTCAAATTCAAACTCCACCCTTAACTGAGAGATATAAAAGACAAGAAAAATAGGAAGCCCAACAGGATCAAGGTATAGTGATCAACTACCAAAACTAGCTGTTCTAAAAGCCAGTGTTTCCATTCGTCCCTTCTTTTGGAATTCAGAGCTTCTTAAGCTATAGGACAATGCACAATAAGACTTAGGTTTGGTTAAAAAAAAATTCACCTTTCTTTTCTAAGGAACAGAAGAATCTTGTGATTGCTGGCTCATTGGATATTGAAGATCTAGAAAGTGACTTCTTAAAATCCATTCATGCACATTCCCCTTAAAAAGACTTTGTGCAGCCCTGTTTCAGTAGACTTTGTGTAGACCATTCTCTAAGCCAGGAGAAGTCATCATGGATAAGATGTGCTGAGGAAGGGTAGAGTCAGTTTTAGACCACCACCCTGGAATGAATGTGGAAGATGATTTACAAAAATCAAGAGTGCAGGATTGAGGGAAAACAGCTAAGAAGCTATTGCAGTCATTCAGATCTGAAATAGAGAAGAAAATTAAGAGCAGGAACTGGAGAAAGAATTTAGAAACACTTTCAAGAGGCAACGCTCAGCAGGATTGATGATTAAACAGATGCGGGGGGGGGGAAGGAAAGTGAAGGGTGACCATTTGACCCATTATGGTAAGAAATAAATATACTCTATGGAAATTGAATATGTATACAGACTCTCAAGGCTATCACATGGTATAACTGATAGAAACTTCTACAGCCTTCAATTTTGGCTTTTTTAAACATTATATTAAGATGTCGCTGTTCAGTCTATGGACTATCCCTCTGTGCTATGGCTGCAGCAGCTTCACCACAGGAGACCACATCCACAAGTTCACTAAGTCATGGGGTACCCGCTTGAGCCTAAGCTACAGTCAGGGCAATTAAAAGAATGTCCAATGAGGATTAGGAGAATCAGGGCCCAGGTTCAGCTCCACCTCTCCCTCTCTCTGTGACTCTGCCCAAACCACTGAATCCCTCTGACCCTCTGTTTTTTCTCATCTGGAAAGAAGAAGATGCCAGTGAGATGATGTACAAAGTCCCTTACCTCCCTAACCTTATTGTGAGGCTCAAAAATCAATTGGATCTGGACAGACCAACTCCGTGAGGGTAGTGAGAGAGTTAAGGAGTTGAGTAAAGAATTTGACAGATCATGAAGATGAATTAGCTGTAGGGAGAGTCAATAGGTGTAAATTGCTATAGGCTTGGGGGCTTTCTGTAGCCCCTAGTCAGCACCTGGAGGAAGAAGGTGCTAATGATACTATGGGGACAAAACTGCAGATTATTACTAAGCAGCAGGCAATGGAAAACCCAAATTTACACTAATGTAATCTGAATCAGTGCCAATATCAGCCCCAATGAAAGTCCTTTGGGGTAGGTGACAGCACTCTGTGAAGTTCAAACTGATGGCTAATAATAAAGTGTGAAGTCAAACTAATATATGCATTCTCATTTTTTTCTTTTAAAAAATACCACTATATTAGCAAGCACCTCTTCTCAGTTAAGGAAAAGTATTATTTTTCTTTTTCCAAGCACCTTGTGAATAGATACGCCTATCTTCCTTTTAAGTACATGGGGAAAAAGAACATTGGTACAAATCTTTCACATTCTCTGCCTGGGTTCACATTCAGACCTAAGGGAGATTGACTGACATAAAGCAAGAGGAAGGCTGTATTATTAAATAGAAGGGAAACAGAGACACAGGCTCAGTAAACTGACACTTGGAGTCCTGATAGCTAAACAACTGTTTGATTAGAACTGGTCTCTTGTCATGGTTTGAATATGTGATGTCCCTCAAAAGCTCATGTGTGAGGCAATGCAAGAACATTCTGAGGTGAAATGATTGGATTATAAGAGTTGCAGCCTAACCAGTGGATTAATCCATAGATGTGGATTAACTGGATGGTAACTGTAGGGAAGTGGGGTGTGGCTGGAGGAAGTAGGTCATGGGATGGGAGCATGCCTTTGGGGTTTATATTTTGTCCCTGGTGAGCAGACCTCTCTCTGCTTCCGTGAGCTGCTTTCCTCCATGATGCCCTTCCCTTCTGCATTAACTCAGACCCACAGATATAGAGACAGCCATCTGTGATTTGAGATCTCTGAAACTAGGAGCCTCAAATAAACTTTCCCCCATTATGCTGTTCTTCTCAAGTCTTTTGATCACAACAATGAAAAAGCTGACTAGGTAAAGAATCTATGAATTCAGAGTAAAAGAACCAGACAAACTGATCATCTGACTCCATCAGGTATAAAAGAGCAAGATCTGTGATTTCCAACTTAACCAATTACATTTCCTACCACATATTGCATATGAATGTGCTTGGAAAACAGAGAGATACTGTATTTCTCTAGGTGGATTTTGCAGTTATTTTTCCCATTTGCCCCACCTGGAACACTTCAGGCTGTCATGGACAACATTTGTCACATACCATACCCCATCATCCATTTAGAATGTTTCCTCTGTCCTACTTTATTTTTAAAAATATTTTTAGATGTTGATGAACATTTATTTTATTCATTTATTTATATGTGGTGCTGAGAATCGAACCCAGTGCCTCACACATGCTAGGCAAGTGCTCTATCACTGAGCCAAAACTCCAGCCCCTCTACTTCATTTTTAAATCTCACTTTTTCTTTAAGTCACCAGAGCCTCATTCCATTTCTAATTGCCTATTTTTTCGTATGCCTGTTATTTCTTATAGACCATGATTGGTAATTCAAAACTTGATTTTCCTAATTGTCTTTATTCTTAACAAAACAATTTTGTAATTGTTCACATTCTCGTAGCTGAGGGGCATCTCCTACCCTTTGTTTTAATAATACACAGGACACTTTGATGCACTTTTAGACATTCTTAACATCCGATTGATTTGTTGTTGTTGTTGTTTTTATTTTTTGCTTTGTGGCACTGGGGATTGAACCCAGGGCCTTGTGCATGCAAGGCAAGCACTCTACCAACCAAGCTATATCCACAGCCTGATAGACTTGTTTATTGAAGGATATTCTATACAAACAGCCTCAGCATCCTGTTTACCAAGTGGTAGGCTTGTCTCTTCCACCCTCCATTCTTACCCAAACGTGGATGTGAAAGTACCAGAAACAGAAGTAGATTCCATAGCATCAACCCATCACATCTGGCACCACACCCTCCACCCCAGCATCTCATGACTCTAGTCAGGATGCACCAGAGAAAGGCTCTCAGAGATCCTTCCAGCAAGAGCCCTAGAAGATCAACCAATATTCTGCTGTAGGCAGAAGATGGAATTCACAGGGAGGAAGATGGTGACCGAAGGTGAGGAGAGACTAGCATATGGTCCCACCATTGCTTAGGGCATCACATGAGGAAGTATAAGTCCTACAAGATGGTGACAGCCTGCGGAGAGGCTGAGAGAGCGCCGCAGGAATGAAGGCGCCTCAGGAAGAGGTGAGATTGAAGTAATAATACTAGAAAAATGTGAACATAGATATGACACAGCTAAGGAATCAGGAATTTAAGCACAGTCACCAGAAATCCAACAAACTCAAACATGGCCAGTCCTCAGTCACGTCAAGTGACATCTCCCTTAAAATCACCAGAGTATATGGTAGATTAGATGGGAGAAGAAAATTCCCCAGGACCATGTACCTGTCACTCAGTACATCTGAAAACTCTGTGCTTTTCATGGATTAAATTATAAGGCACAATCTTATGTTAGTAATGCCTCTAAAGTGTGTGTAGGAAAAGCCTGTTTATTGTAACAGATACTTCTCCAGATAGCAAGTCAGCAGGGATACTTATAAAATTCATTATAAGAGTAAGCCAACACATTTATGATGCCAACTTCAATAATCTAAGAAGTTAGCATGTGCCAGGCACTGTTGTAAGTCATTTATAAATATTAACTCAACTCTCAGGCCAAGTCTTTTAACTATCCCCATTTTACAAATGAGAAATCAAAGCAAAGGCAAATTAAATATTTTTCCTAAGGTCACCTATTCCTGAGGCCAGCTAAACTGGAGCTGAGATCTAAACCAAGCATGTCTGTCTTCTCCTTGGCCTTAGTTGCTTTGCCCACCTCTACATCACCTTTTTTTTTTTTTTTTTTTTTTTTTTTTTTTTTTTTTTCTTTTTTGAGACAGAGTCTTGCTAAATTGCTTAGGGCATCACTAAGTTGCTGAGGCTGGCTTCAAACTCGCGATCCTCCTGGATCAACCTCCCAAGCCACTGGGATTACAGGCATGTGCCATCAAGCCTGACTTCATTTCTTATTTTGAAGAAAGAGACTCACTAAGTTTCCCAGCCTGTCCTTGAACTTGCAATCATCCCGCCTCAACCTCCCAAGTCCGTGAGATTACAGATGTATGGTGCCCAGTAAACCTTCTGCTTTTTAAGGAGAGACTTTGGGCCAAGTGACATAGAGATAAGTGAAACTACAGTAGAAATTTCTTATTCTATTCCCCCATACACATATACATACCCCAAGCCATCCATTCAGGGCAGAGTTCACTGGATCTTCCCAGCCTGAAACCCTTTAGTTAATCCTTTTTTCCTACTCCAGAAAGTAATATTTGAAGAAATATTTTTAGATTTATTGGTCAGTTGTAGATAAATGCCTATGAAGCTCTTTTTTTTTTTTTTTTTTTTTTTTTTTTTCTTTTTTGAGACAGAGTCTTGCTAAATTGCTTAGGGCATCACTAAGTTGCTGAGGCTGGCTTCAAACTCGCGATCCTCCTGGATCAACCTCCCAAGCCACTGGGATTACAGGCATGTGCCATCAAGCCTGACTTCATTTCTTATTTTGAAGAAAGAGACTCACTAAGTTTCCCAGCCTGTCCTTGAACTTGCAATCATCCCGCCTCAACCTCCCAAGTCCGTGAGATTACAGATGTATGGTGCCCAGTAAACCTTCTGCTTTTTAAGGAGAGACTTTGGGCCAAGTGACATAGAGATAAGTGAAACTACAGTAGAAATTTCTTATTCTATTCCCCCATACACATATACATACCCCAAGCCATCCATTCAGGGCAGAGTTCACTGGATCTTCCCAGCCTGAAACCCTTTAGTTAATCCTTTTTTTCCTACTCCAGAAAGTAATATTTGAAGAAATATTTTTAGATTTATTGGTCAGTTGTAGATAAATGCCTATGAAGCTCACTGTCTCTTTGAAGCTCCCAAACCTAATCTTCTTTATGTTTATGCCTGTTATTCTTTTTTGTTGTTGTTGTTTGTTTTGGAGGGTTTTTTGTTTGTTTGTTTGGTTTGGTTTGGTTTAGTGCTGGGGCCTAAGGTCTGTGATTCTTATAGACCAAAAATGAAAATTCAAAATTTGATTTTCCTAATTGTTTACATCTTAACATAACAGTTTTCTAAATTGTCTATATTCCTTAACTGAGGAATATTTCCTATTCTTTATTTTAATATCCTAAATTTCAAAGCTCAATTTGAGGCAATTCTAGAAACTCTAATATCTGAGTGACCAGATCTGAGCAATGTTGTAGATAATTGATCAACCACATTCTACCTTCCAAAACTCTCTCTCTCTCTCAAACCATCATTACTGCTGATAGACAAGTCTCTTACTGACAATGAAGAAACATGGTGTTTTCTCCCTCCTCCTTGGACACCAGCCTGCATAGACTTCACTCTCTACCACCACCCACCTAGGAAGGTACCCACAGCTTGCACATCATGATCTCTCAGCATATCAGAAAAGCAAGGACCATATTCTGGCTGACATCCTGAAAACGCGGCATCTGCCCATGGATCTGCTGACTTTGCAAAATTAAGTGAAAATTTAAATGTTTTCATAACTCCTTCAATTTTAAATGCTTTTCCACATCCACATGCTAGGGATGGAAGGGAGGGAGAGAGGGAGAGAGAGAGAGAGAGAGAGAGAGAGAGAGAGAGCGTGCGCGCGCGAGAGCGCTTATATTCAAATTTGGGCTTAAATTTTATAAATAGATACCACCAAACTACTTTTTTCCCCAACTTTTGATAATTACAAGAAGAATCCTCCCAGATTCCTGGAATTTTAGGAGGATAATGGCTTCATTTCACCATTGCACATTTTCTGGAATTTCACAAACTGACAGCTTCCTTTGATGTTCCAATCTTCCTCCTGCTTCTGATATTTCCTTCCTTCCTTCTTGCCACCCCACCCCTGCCTCCTAGACTGGAGACAGCTGGAGCAGACGTGTCCTCTTTTTCTCCCCTTTGCCTTAATATATGCTGTCTCCCCTCAGGTGTGTGTGAGCAGACACCAAGTCTGTTATTTACTCTGTTAAATATGAAATAGACTCGACTAGATTGGGGGCAAAAATATGCTTTTGAAAAAGGAGTCAGTGGAGGCCCATATTTACAGGACATTTATTGCTGCCACTTTATGGGGAAAATTAGTCTTTTATGTTTTCAGTAATGATTCCCCAGGCCCCTTTTCGCATAGGCATGCTCATAAATTCCTTGTTTTTACAGCAGGGCAAAAATATTCTAAAATGTGCTCTTCCTCACTCACCAGGATCTACTGGGAGAGGTTGAAGAGGCATCCTGGGATATGAACAGTGTGCTTAGCCAGGACCACAACATCAGCAGGCCACTAGACATCCACTGGACGCTTCTTCCAGGGGTTGAGGGGAGTGCTGTATAGCCAAGGGAGGCTTTCTGGAGAGCAGGCATTTCTTGGAAACACAACTAGCTCTTTAAAGAACAGAAAACCCAGGCACTGAATTAAAAAAAGAGAGAGAGAGAAAGAGAGAGAAACTCTGTTCTGGCTCTCCTGGGGTTTTGCTGGGGTTAAATGAAGCTAACCAGATGCTATTTGAAAAGGGTCCCCTCACGCAGGGCATCTGGTCTCAGTACATCCAGTCTTTAAGTGAGCCAGAAATGACTGCTTAGAAACCTGGAGAGGTTCTCAGATGGAGCCTGTAGGACCTAGGAAGGACTTTCAGTACCAGAGGACTTACAGCTTCCACACCAGTGGCTGGGCTTCCTTTGGCCTGGCTTAGCACTACTGTCTGAGATACTCTGCAGCCTCACCTGGACTTAAGCACTTTATGCTCCCCCCAAAACGTGACTCAAAGACACCATCAGAGGAAAATAAAAAACAAGACTGGTGTATACCTGCAAGAAAATCAATTCCTGTTTCCTTAAAATGGTGGCAGTGTTGAGCGGGAGAATACTGCATTCTTACTTATGAGCAGCTTTGTGATTGCAAAGGAACATTATTAATACTATTGTACAAATGTGAGAGGTGGTATCACCTAATAAGCAACTCTACTTAGAGAAATATATACATTCCATCACATGACAGCTTTGCTAAACTGTAGGTCTGGATTCAGTAGGTCTGGGATGCGATCAGAGATTCTATACTTCTGCAAGTTCCTGGTAGCAGACCACACTCCTAGTTTGGGGACTACTCCTCGACTTGTGAGGTAGAGAGCTCTGGCTCTGCAGTTGAATTGGCTCAGATTCAAATTTGTCTAGTGACTACTTCTAGGATTTGGGGTAAATTCCTTAAGTTCTGAGCCTCTGCTTTTCACAAGAAAGGTAGAACAAATAGTAATAATGCTCATTCATCCTTCTTTCCATAGTGGATATGAATTTCAGGTGGAAGTATATGTGAAGGTTTTCTGGAAGCTCTAAAACTATTTTTCATAAATGTTAGTTATTACTGTTGACTCCTTTCAACAATAATCACTGTTTTGCGGACTTAGTTACTCCCAGATTTTGCTTAGTGATAGAAATCCCATTTGAAATACACTTATGTTGCAGAGACAAAGGAGGAAGAAATTCCAAGAGGTTCATTTTCTTCCATTGCCCCCTCTCAAAGGCCAGCAATAAAACAGGCAGAAATGAATCACCCATCCTTCTTCAGAGCATTCTGGGGAAGGGAGATTCCACTATATTTCTCAGAAGGCTGTTTATTCTCAAGTCCAAGGAATAATTTTTTGGTTGAATCATTACTGAGTCTACATGACCACTACACTATAACCAGTTAATTCAATGAAATAATCAGTTTTGTCATGGATTTGGTACTGAGTCAATCAAATGACAAGTAGGAGGGTTACATTTTTTTTTCTAATTTCATGCAATATGTTTTTCAATTAAATAGAAAAGACATGGGCTTTAGGGTCACATGCACCAAGCTTAAATCTTGAGTCCTCACCTTACTATGTTGATCCTAAACAAATTGTTTGACCTATCTGAGTCTCAATTTGCTACCATATAAAATGGAACTGATATATATAGGGATACACACACACATACACACACATATACATATATATATATACATACACACACACACATATGAACTAACATATCATGAAACTCATATAATGCTATTCAGCCAATCATTGAGTTTCAATGACATTGAGTTTGGTCCATAAAGATAATTTGCCAGATGGAATCTTGCCCCAATATGTATAAAAAATATTCCATAAGTGCTATCTTTACCTAACTGTACTTTCTGACACCTTTCCTTCTAGGTATAGTGTAAAATTTTAAATGTCATCTTCTCTTACTTACAATGATATTTCTGAGCTCTCACTAAGAGGACTGAAATGGAAAGCCCTTATCACAGAGCCAGGCATGTAGAAAATGTGAATATGAATCTTGGTCATTATTTCTTTTTAAGGTAATATGGTAGTTTAAAACATCTGAAAACTTTTGGACATTCCCTCCATCACTAGACCCAGGCTATGACCCTCCCCTTAAAGCTGTGGCAGTTCAAATGAATGGAATTCAGGGGAAGTAATGCTGTGTGGTATCTGAGGCAAGGCTAGAGGGGGCCATGCAGTTTCCAATGGTTTCTCTTGGGATAATCATTTTGGGATTTTTCAGCTTTCATGAGACAGTCCAGCTACCCTGAGGCTACCATGAAGAACAAAAAGGAGAGTTGATGAGGAGCCCTATCTGATCCAGTTTCCAATTGTGGGAGTCTTCCCCATGACTCACGCAGGCACCAGACACGTGTGAGAGGAAGCCTTTAAGGTGGCCCCAATCCTATCTAACATCTGGATACAATCTTATGTGGGCCCCCAAATAAGACCTACCTAACTGAGCCCTGTCAACTTCCAGATCCATGAGAAAATAGATTATTATTATTTGTAAACTGTGGGTTTGGAGAATTTTGTTATAAAGCAGTGTATAACCACAAAAATGAATGGGTGTGGCCCATCTGTGTCCTCTTGAAATCAAAAAGTTTAAAAGCTAAGAAAAACCTTAGCCTCTTTATTCTCCTCTAGAAATTCCTTCAAATGGAGAAATTTTCTGTCCACAATTGGAGATAAAGAATCAAATTAAAATTTAAAAATGACTTTATTCTGATTCCCACTTTGATTTGAAAGGAGAACTGAATGGGGGAAGGGGTCAGAATAATTGTCTCCTTGCCCCAGCACTGCCATTAATTAGCTGCATAAACTTGAACTAAATGATTCCCTCTTTGGTCCTGGACTTTCTCAACTGCAAAGAAATGGAATGCACTGGGTCCCTTTGCATTCTAACATTATACCATCTAAAGTTATACTAGGGTATGGATGACTGACATCAGATCTTTTCCTGATTTTGACCAGAGAATTGGAAAGGTTGGAGGCTGAAAGTAGGGGATGAGGGACATGACAGTACACTTTTCTCTTCCTGAAACTTTTGCTATTCTCTTGGCCTCCTTAGACACTTGTTGCTTGGCTTCTGAGTCTGAGGCAAGGAGTATATCAAAGGTAGGGGGACTTTAAACCTTGCCAAAGAAGCAATGTGAAAGGAAAATGGACTTCCCAGACACTAAGGCTTGTCTCACATTTGAGATGATAACCAAATGAGAAGTTCCTTGTGCTCAAGGAAGAACACTCCCACTTTCTGGACTTCAGAGACTTCTTCTCTAATATGGAGTGATAAATGCCAGACCAGTAGATACAAAAATGCTCTAAAAACTCAAAAACTGTGCAATAATAAGACTGGCTAGGATTTATTAAATGCTTACTATCTGTCTGGTACTACACTAATAAACTGAAATTTATTGCTTGTTCAATCCTCCCAATAACCCTGTGAGGACTACAGACAAAGAAACTGAGGGCAATAGTGATAAAGCAACCTGCCCAGGACCTCAGTTTTTTAACAGGGAATTCAAGACCATGTATATTCTATTGCACAACATTTGTTTCAGGAATGGCCATTTCAATCCTATGTGTTGTGGTGGGGGAGGAGAATCTCCATTCTCCTGCCTGGTGCTTGTTCTGAGATTAATCTGGTTCATGTAGAGTTTAGGGGCATCAGCTACAGTGATTCTCAATCCTGCGTGCATATTGGAACCATCTAGGGAGCTTTAAAAAAAATACTGACACCTGGGTTCCTCCCCAGAGATTCTAATTTAATTGGCCTAGCGTACAACCCAGGCTTCAGGCTTTTTAAAATCTCCCAGGTGATTTCAGTGTGTAACCAGGGTGGTAAGCCATTACCCAACACTGGCAGAGTCCTCCAAAGAAAGCAGTTACTGGCATGCTCAGATCTCAGCTCCGAATGCTCCCTTCCCTTCTAGAAAGCAAAGGGACAGGGCAGGATGGGGGAAGGGAGAAAATGGCTAAGAATTGATGGAATTCAATATTCATTGCTGCATTCTGAATGGCAACTTTCCCGGCAGATACATTACCAGTCATGTCCCAGTCATAAAACATAGAACTCTCATTTCCTCAGCGGCCTTATATACTCTGAGTGCTTTTCAGCATTATTAACCTCCATGATCAAAATAGATAGGGAGGCTGAAAGCCAGGGAAAACCTCTTTACATCTTCTGAATTGCAAAGCCACACAGTGAGAGAGACGTCAGCCTATATGTGAACATTCTTGCTTGAATCAGACAAAGCCAAACCTGGACAAATTCTCCATATGTAAATAATAGGTTCAGGAGGACCATTGATTTTGAGAAATTAATGTGCCATAATTAGACTAATTGCCATTAGTATAACAGCATGCCTTGTTTGAACAGTGTTTTCCCTGTGAACAAAGCCATTCAGCATCTTTTAGGCACATTTCTATGCTAAAAATAGGATATAGAGTGAAAACATCCATCATTCAGGGCTACCCAGTATAAACTCCCCTATCTGGGTGACTTGCAGAATTGGTAGGAGACAGAATTCATTTTCTGTTAGAGAAGCCTGAGAACAGTCCCTCTTCCCCCCTTCCAGAAAGTGAGCGTGGTCATATGACAGCACAGCCAATCAGATGCTCCCATTCAGACCACACATCTTTGAGGGGAGGGTATGGAATTGGTCATGAATTTTTCATGGTGGTTATGGTAGAGTAAAGAATCCAGAAGCTTATTACTACCTGAACCAACCTTCCTGGAGTACGTGAGCTATAGAATTACCTTCTAAGAAATTCCTATTTCCCATAAATTGACCAGAACATGATCAAGACTCTAATAAATAGTACATGGTAACATAAGGGGATCTAATTGCTGTTCCTTTACTGGTTATCCAGTAATTACCCACAGGTCTTCCATCTACAGATGTTTATAAATAGACTGTCTAAAACAAACCCTTCTCTAGTTCCTAATCCCTCACCTGAAAATTCCAAGTATGTATGTGCAGACTTACTTCTATATTCTTTTCCACCACTGTGAGAATTTTGGAGGCAGTGCACATGAGTGTAATTCACTTCAATTTATGATTTAAGGAATAAGTGTTAATTTCCTAGACTGAAGAATGGGAATACATATAATGTACAGCCTCACTTAGAGGTCATAATAAAGATTAAGGTAAGAAGCAAGAAGCAATCTGTTGAAGTACCAAAATTTAGTGCTCCATTTTTTATGTAGAGATAATCCTAAACCCTATACCTGTCTCATTTTGTCTTTGGATGCAATGCTCAAGTGCACCACATCCAAAATTATCTCTAAACATTTTTGTCTGACATCTTTTCTGCAGGTGGGGAGATAAAGTGTTTTGATCTGAAAGATCCTTTTCTTAGCAACCAAATTGAGGGTGGGATAGGAAAAAAATCCAAACCTCATTCTTCAGCCTTCTGCTATACTATATAAGTGTGTCAAACTACCTTTCAGATTGGGAGTCAATAGAAAAGGTTATCATAGATCAACCAAGGTATTAACGTAAATGTCACCAAAGGAGTTCAATAGAGAGGATGTACTATCACCTAAACCAGTAATTCTCAAGCTAAGGACTATCTCCTTCGTGTCCACAGCCCCTGATAATCTCTCACACCTAGAGTACTTGCTGTCTCTAGTCCTCATGCACATGTAACAAATGGCCCCTGATTGAAAGAAAATGTGAGACAGTTGAAAAAAATGTGTGGTTTGTAATCAAATAAGTTTCAGTACTGCTTATACTGCTATGAACTTTATGACCTTGAGGAAATTCCTTAGCCTCTCCAAGTCAGTTTCTTCTTCTATAAAATGTGTATATAAAATCATATCAGATGCCTAGCACCATTCTTGGTACATAATGAATATGGTGGTCCCCATCCAGATGGGTAATTGAGCTGATGATTATACAAGACACACTTATTGTCTGTTTACCTTATGTCAGGTTGTATACATACAAGAGTAAATGGAACCCAGAACCTGACCTCAGAGATCAACAGATGATTAAAACTTTTGTTAGTTTATAATCATCAGAAATATATTTGACTCAAGTTCCAATTCCTCCCATCTCCTCAGAAAAAGTCCCTGCCCTCCTCCCCCAAAACTTTCAAATCCCTCTCCTAAAAATACAATAATTACTATCTTTCTAATTGCTTTACAAGATTCAGCCCAATAATTCCTTCTCTGTAATATATCTTTTTACAGTTTCTCCCCACCCACAGGCAGTAGTATGCTAGTAAATGTTTCACAACTCATTCTCTGGAGGAAGAAAAGCCTGAACTTATAGTGTTTGCCAATTTCTGTAGTATAAATACTTTCACCATGGCTGACTGTAAGCCAACAACACAACATCACTGAACACAGAGCTGGAAAGACATGTGCACAGTCAATTCCTGCAAGCTGGTGCAAATTGGTGGCAACACACCATGTGGCCCCGTGTCAAATCATCTGTCCTTTCAGCTGACTTTGCTGTTCGTGGCACCGCTTCTATGTCCACCCCACCCACTCCTCCCCACCCCCCTCAGTAAACTGTAAGCTCCTTGATGGCAGCAGCTTTACTGACACTTTGTTGTTATACCTTCCACCCTCAGCACACTGGTGAGCCTGAGTAGGGCTTCACTGAAGGCTGCTGAGTGGATGAAGTCCCAGAAGCTTGCCCCAGAAGACCTCTTTGGTGTTCCTACCCTCTGTGAAGATAACTGAATTGTAAAGTTCGTGACATTTGTCACCAACTTCCCAAACTCCTCTTTCACTTCTTGGTGTCCTTTCTCCCTCTTCTCCTTTCCCATTGTATAACCAGGGGAGTTTCAAGCAGCAATCAGAATGGGTTCATTGTTGTTTCGAGAAGTTGTGCCAGGCCTTAGCTCTACCTGGGGAATGAATTGTGGTCCTTAACTAAGGTCATTTCAGCAACAGGAACGCGTTGAGTTGTCAGCACAGCCTTGTTGTAGAAATATCAGCATGAAGAATGACTTTTCAAGCCAGGTATGGTGGTGCACACCTGTAATCCCAGAGACTCAGGAGGCTGAGGCAGCAGGATGGCAAGTTTGAGATCAGCCTCCGCAACTTAGCAAGATTCTCAGCAATTTAATGAGACCCTGCCTCAAAATAAAAAAAGGGCTGGGGGTGTACCTCAGAGGTGGAGTACCCCTGGCTTCAACCCCCATAATTGCCAAAAAGAAAGAAAAAGAAAAATGACATTTTAATATTTGCAAATTTTTTCAAGGTCTGAAAAACTTGTGATATTTTGAAATTCAAGGTACTCTAACCTAAACTAACAAAAAGTGATCATTCACTAAATTTGGCTATCTATCCTAAAACCCACAAATCCAGGAAGTCATCAATTCAACTTTTTTGTTTGTGTTTTTTTTTTTCCCAGTACTGGAGATTGAACTCAGGGCTTCACACATGCTAGGCAAGTATACTGCCACCAAGCTCCATCCTAGCCCCAATGTACTTACTTGTCTAAAGGCTTCATGTCTACCAACAATCTCAAAACTGTTCTAACTGTCCCACCCTAAAAACAACTTTCCTCAAGCATGTTTCATTTCATATAAGAGCTGCATCCCTGACAAATTATGTAAAAATCAGATTAGATATTGAGTGCTGAGACAGTTTTAAAGGAACATTGGTAAGAATAATAAAGACTTCTTACTGTATGCCAGGCACTAAGAAGACTGTTTTATATGCATTCACTCTTTTCTAACCTTCTGTAGAACAAATAAATTGATAATATAAACAGTTGTGACTTAAATTTTTCTAAAACCTTGAGATCTTCTTTTTAATTTTGGACTTTCCTAAAGTTAATACTATCACAGCAGAGCCCTAGTACAGGTAGACTGATAGCATGTGTTTCTGTATTGATGGAGGAGACTCTTACACATTCCACTCTGCATTAACAAAATCCAGGCCAAGCCCTAGGAAGCATTAATTTAAGGCATGACATGAAATAATATCCACATGAATGGATTATCTCATATTCGATCACATTTGTTTCAGTATTTATTTAATTAAAAACACAACTATATTTATAATGGCAGTTGGTGCCTTCCAAGATCCATAGCCTTATTTCCTTTTGGAAGCACTCACTGAAGAGGAACTTTAAGTACTCCTCTTCATAGCCAAATATATCCTATTTTCATTAGAGGTGCCTGAGCACATAGACATTCACCATGGCGTTATTGATAATTACACCTGATTAACCACAAACTCCAATAGGAGGAGGATTGAATGCTTTTTATTAATTAACATAGTCAAGTCAAGGAAAACAGCCTACATGAGGGATAGCGTGTATAAAAATAATTGACTCATTAATCTTAACCATATGAACATGTTCACATTAGCAAGGTCAGTCACTAGAAAGGATTCAAACCAGAATAGCACATTCATGCAAGTATGATTTTGTAGTTATTTCATTTGGACTAGAATGGAATTCCTTAGGATGTGAAGGTTTTCAGAAGGACATACTCACAGGAAAGACAAAAGTTTCTTAATGGCAAGCTTTGCTTTGTTTTTTCAAGCCAATGGGGTATTTGGGAGAAAAGCCACATTCCAATTTTTATTCCAGCACGTAGGCATCATTTGCACCCTGAAAGCAGTCCCAAGCTTCCTTGTGCTGCAGTGCTGTTGACACGGCCATCAAGTGCACCTCCACAGCAGCAGAGGTGTGCAGGCCGGGGCTGCAAGCCAGACAGACATTGCATCCTGGGGACTATAACCATTTGGGAAGGAGTTGGGGTAGGGGAACACTTAAGGTTGGGAAGCAGTCATTTAAAATAATAACTCAAGGAAGTACTCCTTCACGCAGCAGGTGGCCAACATGTGGAACTTGTTACTCCCCAAGAGTGGGACAAGCCAAGAAACGCAAATGCATTCAAGAAGGGTTTGGAAAAGTCATGGATGCCCAATCTCAGGCCAGCTGCTGAAGAGAGGCCCCGGCTGTTCGCTTGCATTCCTGACTTTTGATGTCAGCAGAGGTAGCTCCAGGCTCCATCATGAAACCTCTCTGGTTCTGAACAGTTAAAATGAAATATTTGGTGAGGTGAACCTTTAGATTGACCCAATATACCATAGCTTTTGTTCTAATATTCTTCAGAGGGGCCTGCAGACAAAGGTATCAGAATCTAGCTTCTTTTTTTTATTTTTTTAATTTATAATAATTACGATTCATAGTGCCCGTATATAGCATCTTTTTACATACAACTGTTTGTATACAAAGTATATTCGTACAATTCAGGTCTTCAATCATGCATTTTAGCTTCTTAATATCTGTGTAGTTGCAGAAAAGTTTCCATGAATGCATCTGTCTGGAAATGAGCTAGATTATATCATTCCTCCCTATATCTTGGTGTCACTGTGAGACTCAAGCGAGATCAAGCCTTCCAAACTATAAAATGTTGTGCACATATGAATACAGAGTTTTTAATAATTCAAATAATTCTGGATGCCTGTGAGAAAATCCTAGGAGAGCTTTATCCTTTAAAAAAAAAAAAAAATCAGTTCTGAAAAGGCTTGGATGATTCTGACAAGATTAATGTCTAAAGGATTCTCTTCTCCCTTCCACATCTACTTACCATGGCAACTGCCCCAAATCTGCACTCTCTGTCCCCACCATGCTCCAGATTGCCTTTCCCTTGTCCCACTCTAAACTCTCTTTTTGAGCTTTATTTGGGAAACTAGTTTTGTTTCTCTTCACCTCATCCATTACCAATTGACAAAACAAGATCAAGGATCTGAATGAATTAACAGAAGAATATTATACCTGGGAATACTTAGATATTAATATTTTTGTTACCACACAATTATTTCCAGCCCTATGATGCAGTGATATATTATAAATTCATGCTATTTCATGTGAGAGAGGTGTCCTACTAGAGTAGGTTTAGAATTCACACATCCCAAATCAACAAATACTCTCTCAAATACCTGCTGTTCTATAGACATGGCATAGCCATGGGAAATCTGTGTCACCTTATAAAGGCTGCAATCTGCAGAAATCATCAAAGCTGGTCCTCACTGAAGGAGCCCTAATTAGGAAGGGCTGTTGCAGCTAGCTGGAAGCCATAAGTTCCACCTGATATGTATGTGACGCACCTGTAGGCACCCGCAAACCTGAAGGTATATAACCGGGTGAAAGCGGTCCGAGTTAGGAGAACGGAGAATTCAGTCAGCCGGGCAGTCACTCGGTCGGTCAGAAGAATCAGAGCGGCCAGAATGTAGGCAGAGCGGTTACAGAAGAGAAACCAGATAGAAGACAGAAGAGAAACCAGTTAGAAGAAGTAATGACTGGTCAGAGTTAGGCCGAGGCTCCTGAGGAAGACAGAAGACAGAAGAAAGAAGAAGGAAGAAAGAAGAGAGAAGAAAGAAGCTCTAGTCTTTCTCTAAGCTAAGCTCTATCTTTCTTTCTCTCTAAGCTCTAAGAAAGTAGAAGTAAAAGTAGTAAAAGCTTAACTCTGCCCCCGAGAGTTTTTATCCCGGTTTTCGGTACCAGGCAGCTTACAAATGGTGGTCCGTCCGGGGCTCGGCAGGCAGAGAAGAAAAGCTAAGAAATAAGGAGAGCAACGAAAAAGCATAGCCTCAGACTCAGTTGAGACCAGCAAAAAGAGTAGAAACAAGAGAGCATAGCCTCTGACTCAGTTGAGGCCAGTTAAGAATTAAGCCGAAGCAGAGTAGCCGGCCAAAAGCCGAAAAAAGCCGAAGCGAGCCGGCCAAAAGCCGAAGCAGAGTAGCCGGCCAAAAGCCATAAAAAATATAGAGAAAAAGCCTTGAGCTTTAGTATAAAGAAAAAAGCCATGAGCTTAAAAGAAAATAGAGAATTAAATAGCATGGTAAAAACCATGCAGAAAAAAAGCCATTGAGCTTTGGCAAGAAAGCCATAAAGAAAAATAAAGAAGAGGAAAAAAAAAAAAAAAAAGTCAAAGCCGCTTATGCAATTGTGCTTAACTAAGTGCGTTAGCTGCTCCTCAGCAGTAGGCTTCCTTAAAGCCGCAGCACCTTCTCAAAAAGGGCTCAAATATCCACCCTTTTAAAAACAAAAGGTGAAAAGCTAGGTAGGGACAAGAAAATAAAATAGAGAAAATAGAGAAAATAGAATTAAAGCACCTTTTTAAACTAAAGGGAAGGAATATGAAGGAGCCCTAATTAGGAAGGGCTGTTGTAGCTAGCTGGAAGCCATAAGTTCCACCTGATATGTATGTGACGCACCTGTAGGCACCTGCAAACCTGAAGGTATATAACCGGGTGAAAGCGGTCCGAGTTAGGAGAACGGAGAATTCAGTCAGTCGGGCAGTCACTCGGTCGGTCAGAAGAATCAGAGCGGCCAGAACGTAGGCAGAGCGGTTACAGAAGAGAAACCAGATAGAAGACAGAAGAGAAACCAGATAGAAGAAGTAATGACTGGTCAGAGTTAGGCCGAGACTCCTGAGGAAGACAGAAGACAGAAGAAAGAAGAAGGAAGAAAGAAGAGAGAAGAAAGAAGCTCTAGTCTTTCTCTAAGCTAAGCTCTATCTTTCTTTCTCTCTAAGACTCTAAGCTAAGAAGACAAGAAGAAAAGCTCGCTTTAATCTTTCTCTCTAAAAATCTTTCTTTCCCTCTCTAAGCTCTCTCTAAGAAAGTAGAAGTAAAAGTAGTAAAAGCTCTACTCTGCCTCCGAGAGATTTCCTCCCGGTATTCAGTACCAGGTAGCTTACACCTCACCCATCTCAATGTCAGGTTCATACCCCACCATAACATATTTTTCCATCAACCCCATGACTTTCTTCTGACCACAATATACTGAGTGTTCTAATTCAATGACTAGAAGAAAATGATTCAGTGTTTGAGTCTCAGTTCCATCCTAAAAGCAGTGTGACCTTGGGCAAGTCACTTAGTATCTCTGGGAGACCCATTCCTTATTTATGAAATGGAGATTAAACACATGCATGCCTCCTGTTGGGATTATTGGACATAATGTCACTTAAAGATGCATAAAGTTCTTGAGTCCTGCACCTGGCACAGAGCGAGTACACCATAAATGACAAATGTGACTCACATGTCCCTCTGAGGTTGCAGAGAGATCGATAGGGTGCCACAAACATTGGGGGTAAACTTGGTGGCATGAAAACACCAGCTGCTGTAACTTGCACAATGTCATCCCCAGTGGTGTGGGAGATGAGCACCCAGGGAACAACCAAATAGTTACCTCATTTTCCCAGCGTTCCACCTCAGCTGGCTGTTCAAGATACTGGAAAACTGCATTTGCTCCAGAGGAGACCGTAGCGCCTGGATCTTCCTCTGGAGTCACGGTGGCAGGTGGCGTTTGTCTTGTCTTCCACAAACTGTTGTTCTCTTCAAGGATCATTGCTTGTCTAAACCATGTATTAATTTCTTAATATTCTGGCATGGTCTCCTTGTGATTATTACAGGCTCCCATGTAAGCAGATCACTCTGGGCCTATTAAATACTGTATTTGCTTAACAACCAAATAGTCACTATGTAAACATGCTGTGAAAAGGGATATTTTCAATGAGCTGTGTTAGAGGTCAGTGAAGAGAGAGGCTCACCACTTCAGGAGGAGCGCATGGCTCTCCCACTTGTGTGCCTCACTCGCGGGAAGGGATGAAAGATGTTGCGACAGATCCTTTTATCCAAACCACACAACCCTTAGGTCTTCCAGAAATAAGTTTGTACCTTCATTATCTGAATAAATAAGAAATTATTGCTTATATTTTTTCAAGAGAGAGCAACAATTATTTCCAGTGTAGTTAGTATGTTAGAAATATTTCATGAAACCAGGCAGCTCCATTTTTATTTCAGAAGCAATCAGACAGCATATGAGGAAACAGGGTGAGTGGGGATTAATTTTTATCTCATAGCCATTTGTATTGATTTTTCTCAAGTTTGTACAAAAGAAAAGATTTCCCAGCTGAGCAGAGATCAAAAGTGGCACATTTAACAGGATCTTGAGGATCCAGAAGGCCATCTTGTTTAAATACCTTTAAGAATCTACAGTATGATTCTTAAACTCTGTGGTCTATAAGAGGGCAAAAAAAGATTATGGAGGGAGGTGGCATGTAAGGGAAGCTGTCTCCTAAAAGAGAAGCCTGCAAAACATTTCAACGATGTAGGATTGCTACTGCCCATCATAAAGCTGTTGTTTCTCTCCTCACCTTGCTATAAGCTGCACAATCATCAAGAAAGAAGTGATAGACCTATGCAATAGGTGCCAGTATGAACACGGCAGCATGGGGAAAATCCCACAGGCTAAACTCCGAGGAAAGAAAGCAGTCCCATTTTGAGAATGAATGAACAAAGAAAACAGAGAAGGGCTGCCAAGGCAACAATGAGAGTTAAAATTATTTTGTTATCTTTTAAAACATATTTTTAATTTGACAAATAATTGTATATATTGATGGGGTGCCATGTGATGTTTTAATCTTGTATACATCATAGAAAGATTAGATAGAGCTAATTAATATATCTATCACCAGACCAACTTATCATTTTTCGTGGTGATATTTAAAAATCTACTCTTTTAACATTTTTGAGATGTATAAAACACCTTAACACCTGTTTCTAGAACGACAGATAACTCCATGACCCCTAAACCAAGAAATAGTGTCAATATCAAAGGACCATAGGGGAAATGGAGACTAGGACCTGAGAGGTGTAAGTTGCTAAACTAGCCCAAACATTCTGTGAATCTGTGCTGTTTACAAGCCACTGTATCAGGTATGTGGAGGCAGAAGAATACAACAGTAAAGAAGGCATTAAGATTTCCCCAAAGGAACTCAAGTAGAGGGAAGGCAGTAATTAAAGAGGGAGAAACTGAAACCCACATAGCAGATTTGTTGATAAAATTTGTTAGCAAAGGTATTAAAAAACGAAGTTTTGGTGTGCTAGTAGAAAACTTCTCAGAGGGGTGAAATTTAAATTGGGTTTTGAAGGAAATATTGGGAGAAAAGTAAAATGGTACAAGTGATTCTGTAGTTTCTATATTGATATCTGGATTAATAGTAATGCCATTGACTAGGATAAGTAACATAACTGTCTTATTGGGTGGCTTAAAAACAACAGAAATGTATTTCTCAAACTTCTGGAGGTTGGAAAACCCAAGGTCAAGGTGTTAGATTTGGTGTCTGGTGACGACCAAAATATAGTGCCATCGTCATAGAGGAATGTCCTCTCATTGTAACCTCCCATGCAACAAGGGGTGAGGGATCTCTCTGGGGCCTCTTTTATAAAGGCATTAATCCCCTTTGTAAGGTTCTACCCTGGTGACTTTATCTCCCCAAAGTCCTACTTCCAAGTACCCTCACACTGGGGATTAGATTTCAGC
Source organism: Tamias sibiricus (assembly GCA_025594165.1). Lineage (NCBI taxonomy): Eukaryota > Metazoa > Chordata > Mammalia > Rodentia > Sciuridae > Tamias > Tamias sibiricus. The sequence goes on along the minus strand of CM046657.1, from coordinate 156,486,491 downwards.
ATATGAATTTGGGAGAGACAACATTCGGACCACATGAGCAAGTCTGAGAGAAAAATAAGTTCACTCTGAGATGAATATGAAGTCACTTCACATCATCCATATTATGGTATCCAAATATTTAGAAAATCCAGGTCTAAACCATAGGAAACCAGGTTTTCACTCTTTCTTAGATGTTTGTGTTCATAAATACCAGCAATATATCAAGGAGAATTGTTGTCTAGGCCTACAGAGTACAGGTCACTTGGAGATTTCTGCTTCCTGTAGCCCAAGCCTTGTACTGCCATAGCTGTTTAGTTATTCTCCTCTGAAGTTATGATTTAATTTGAGAGCATTTCACATAAAAGACTATTTCTGTATTTTTAGAGTTATGTCAGGAAATACTGTTGAGATCATTTATACTTGCACTGGCTTCTCTAAAAGGCCTGGGGAAAAAATGAAGAGGTTATCCTTCCTTTCCTTCCCAAAGAGTCGATGGCCCATAGTGTATGTTCTAGGTCCTAGGAGGGCAGAGAGCTTTCTCCACAGTTTTAGGGGAAAGGGCTTCTGTGAGGCTTCTTAGTAACCTCTTCTACAAAGAAATACCCAGCTCATGGGCATAGGCTCAAGTTTTAACAGCAACAAAGAGGAATAAAAACAATGAAAGGTCCCTTCCAGGGACTGAAGAGCTTCCAGGAAATACAATAACCCCTGCAGTGCTACTATGAATGCAGTGAAAGGCAGGAGGAGCTCCACAGAGACTCTATCTTAGCAGGTGAGAATGCATGAGAAACGTGAGCATAGTCTGTAAATGATAAAATGCTATTCAAGCAACAGACATGATTACTTCTCAAATACCCAATGCCATCTCCTCACTGAAAACTGCTCTCAGGAGTACATTCTATTTCATACATTCAAATAAGATGGGTAAGAGTTAATGCAGAGTCTCCTCAGGTTTTGTGTCTTTTGAAAGGAATTTTCTGCCAGGAATGAACAAATCAAAGTATGAGTGGGCAAGCATGTGTGTGCGTGTGCCCCTGTGGGGAATGTGTAAAGGAGAGCTGGTAACTCTACTTGATTGAGAACACTGTATGGCTACTGGCCAAGTGACTCATGGAGGAGCCCACAGGTAGAAAACTAGACAAGACATGCTTGTGTTTGAGGTCAAATCATTGGCCGGACAGAGTGGCACTTACCTACAAGTCCAGCAGCTTGGGAGGCTGAGGCAGAAGGATTGATAGTTTAAATCCAACCTCAGCAAAAGCAAAGGTGCTAAGCAACTCAGTGAGACCCTATTTCTAAATAAAAATACAAAATAGGAAGCCGGGCACACGCCTGTAATCCTAGCACTTGGGAGGTTGAGGCAGGAGGATTGCGAGTCCAAAGCCAGCCTCAGCAATGGCAAGGTACTTAGCAACTCAGTGAGACCCTGTCTCTAATTAAAATACAAAAAAGGGCTGGGGATGTGGCCCAGTGGTAGAGTTCCCCTCAATCCAATCCCCAGTACCCTCACCCCCACCAAAAAAAAAAAAAAAGATCAAGACATTGTGCAGTCACTACTTTTATTTCACAAGGATGTAACACATACAGATAGACCCTAATGTTAACAACAACTAGTATATAAAACAAGTGTGTTTGTAGGTGTGCATATAATTATATTTGTATGTGCATATATCCACACATACACATATCAAATTCAAGCCAATAACTAGCCAAAGACCCTCTTTATCAACTTCCCTCTGAAAGCATGGCTAGCAGGAAAAGAGGGCTTTGGAAATGGAAGTATCTCCTACAAAACACCTAAAGGCAAATGAAGACTATGAAACATAGCCATTAGAGAAGTATAAAATACAAATATTTCTCTCTTACACACACACACACACACACACACACACACACACACACACACAGATTCCCTGTCCTCTCCCAATTATAATCAAATGGCAAATGGATTTGGGACAAGAACTTCAGGCCGCTGATCAGAAGACCTAACACAACAATGGAAAAAATAGGTCACCCTGCTGCTTCTAGCATTCCCTGAAGAGCTCCTGCCTTCCAACAGTAAGGATGTCTGCTTCTATTTCTGACTCTTCCTTTAGGAGGCCCCTCAGGGCTTGGCCGCTCCGATCCAAGAGTACACAACCCAGAGCTCTCTGGCAACTTGCTCCAGTTTCTATATTAGACTCAGCATTTGTGTATTGATATTCATTCTTCCACTTTCCATCATTAAAAGCCCTGATATTGGCAGCCAGGAAAAAAATTGCTACCTTGATATCTCCTCTTGGCAAAGTCCATCCATTCAGTGCTTGTACTAAAAATACATATATTTAATAGAAGTGATAATAAAATGTTCAAACTTTAAAATGTTTATGTCCCCATAAGGAAAAATGCAGTAATCCCCCCTTTCACATACACCTTGTCTTGAGTTTAAGAGAGCTTTCTCAAGGTTCAAGGGGTTTCCCATAAAGCCAAACAGTTGTTCCTGTCAGTCTAAAGGAGAATGGATATTCCACTTTAAGGACAAAATAAGAGAGCCCCCCTTAAGTGAAGATGGGTCACTTGCAGGAAATAACTCATTGAATATGCTAATCTGGAGTTAAGGCTTTGCTCTAGTCTAACCTGATACCAATCACCTGGCCTATCCATCAGGAGGAAGTTGGGATGGAGGATTGCTAAGCTGAGCTCAGAGTTGCTAGGCTGGAGAGGTGTAGGAGGAGAATGACAGAAAGAGAGCTGACTGGGCAGAAGGCCTGGCTGGGGAACAGGGAGCTGGGCAGGATGGAAGGGAAAGCCCTGTGGAAGAGCCCACTTTCCAACAAACTGCCTAGGGAATTCTCCACATGGGAGTCAGGGAAGCTCTCAGGGGGCCCAGTAGCTGATTTAAAGTTTCAACATTCAATGAACACATATTGATAGAGAAAGCCTTCAGGATCACAGAGCACTGCAAAGACAGAATCAGTCAGTCAATTAATCTTCCTTCCTTCCCTTCCCTTTCTTTTCTTTCTTTCCTTCATTTTGGCATTTTTCCTTTAATGCTTGCATATCCTTGGTCCCATTGACTTCCAAGGGAAAATATACTTGGCATATAAATAGAGCCTTTCAAATGAGGATTAAAAACAAAGGAGATATAGAGTAGAGAGTGAGTGTGGGGAGGAGAGATCACTGCAACAGAAAAACTAGGTTAAGTATATTTACAGCAACTAACTTATAATCTACTCTAAGACATTATTAATGAGTTGCACAATACTCATTAACTAATAGAAAATAAAGCAGAACCTGCATCAAGGGAAGCAAAACTTTAATGTTGAGGAAAAACATTAAGATTGAAATTAACATAACTACATGCCAGATGTCCAGTTTAATGTTCACAATAAGCCTATCAAATGAATTTTATTATTCCCATTTTGCAGATGAAGAAAAAGGCTCTGAGAGGTGGACATTAAGCAACCTCATGGGCAACTTACTCAATGACAACTTGACACATGCCACAAGTCTTCCTCAATTAACCAAAGGCCTGCAACCAAGAGGCAGCTGATAGCACAAGTGAGGAGAACCTCTTTACTTGGGCAAGGAAGTGTCCTGCTGGCATCAAGAGACAATATGGGCTCTGCCATGGACATGACGTGTCACACCCAAAACCTGAGAGTAGTTTCTCCTATTGCTTCATCTTACATCCAGAAATAGGATCTCTGAGATCAGAGCAGAAAGTGAAGTCCATAAGCTCTCTGGGATCTTGTCCTAAATTTTGCCTTTCAGAGGATGAAGGGCAGCTGTCAAATTTCAATCTGTCAGACTGTCTGCTGGGCCCTCTGGGACTTCCCAACAATAATGAAACAATAGCTACCAGCCTGGCTTTTTTGCTGTCATATATCTATTTCATTGGAGACTCCTTTTGATCCTTATGGCAATTATGGAAGACAGATAATAGGATGGTTTTCATTCCCATCTTGTGGATCAGAAGATGAAGACCAAGGGAAATTAATGTTTTGCCCAAGACATGTCATAATTATGACAAAACCTGCATCTCCTGGTGCTGGAGTCTATATTTTTCACCCTAAACCCCACCTTAAGTTCCAAAAAGAAACACCCTCTGGGAAGATGAAGGACAGCACTATATATTGTGCAGAAAATCCAATTTAAATTGATTACATGTCTGCAGAACTATATGCTTGTCTGATAATAATTTGCCTTCTTCTCTTCCATATTCTCCAAGCAATAATTTATAGGCTTTAGAAAACTGACTTACACAACTGAGCCACTAAAACTCCTGCCATTAATTTTATACTCGTGCATGCTTCCTGCATTTCCACTATTGTTTGGTTCTGATTTTCTACATCCTGTTTCAAAACTTGGCCTTACTCAAAAACAGGCAAATATGCCCACCTCCCTACTCACAACTACCTTCAGAGGCCTGAGAAATCATTGCTCCATTTCACTTAAGAAATCCCAGGGAACCTGGCACATAGTCTGACAGATTGAAGCTTGTCAGCTTCCTCCATCCTAGATCCTCCAAAAGGCAAAATTTAGGACAGGATCCCAGAGAGTTTACAGACTTTGCTTCCTGCTCTAACCTCATAGATTCTGCTCCCGGATATAAGATTAAACAATGGCAGAAATTCCAGAGTTCTGAAAATATACTGTCAGCTGGGATGACAGAAAACAGATGCTTAGAGCTCAGTTTCTTATGGTGTCTGGAGGAGGAGTTAAAGACTTTAACAAGGAATGCAAGTGGGGAGTAAGAATAAGAGAAATCAACATAAAAGCCATGAACTAGCCCCCCTTGAAATCTTGGTTTAGAAGCAACAGTTAGAGAATTGTGGTGATATCACATCCCTTTGTCTTTGTTCAAAAGAAGTAAAATTATAAAATCTAAGAAAAAATGCATACAGAATATTATTTTTCATCGGCACCAGGCAGACTGCCCTATTGTGCTGATGACTAGTTTGGAATTGAGGAAACCTAAAGTTTTACCCTGTTATTAGTGTTCTAAATAGATATGAGGTAATCTGAATTCACATGCTAAAGTCTTCTAATGGAATAAGAGAATAAGTATAATATTTGCTGTCAAAACATAAATTTACATAGACCTGTTATATCTGAGAGTATTATTAACAGTAATAATAACAGTGACAACTTAAGTAACAAATGCTTGCTTTCCATTGCTAATAAAGGGCCATAGTACCCCCCATACACACCATGAAATGGTCCCCTATTCATCCCCATGGAAAATTTTTACAAGTGCTCACAAACCAGTCAACGCCACTCAGGTACCACTGCCATCACCCTGCAGCTCTCACTTGCCAAACTATGATCTATGATGAAGAGGGAACAATGACACTCACCCCTCTGCTTTGTAAGACCCTCTCAGAGGAGCCGGAAAGTAGCATGGCTTCCACCCCTCTGCTTTGCAGAGTTTTAATGGAAGAGTTCTTTCACATTTTATCTACATCCCTTTAATTCCATAGAACCAGAAACAAATTCCTAAGATTAGGCCAGAAAGGCATAGATTTGAATAGTAGCCTTCAGACTGTATCTAGATGTGCTTTCCTTCTGACAAGCAAGGCCTGGTTACAACAAAACCAAGCTCATCAAACCCACACCCCTTTTCCAAGAGGTTCCTAAATACCTTGTAAAATCTCACTTCTAGCCAACTAACTTTGGACTTACTAGACATTCATTCATTCAACAGATATTTACTGAGTGCCTATTAGGCACCAAAAATATCAAATCTTGACTTTCCAAGGCATTGGTTCTCTTTAGACAACATGCCAATCCTAGGTATCTTCATTTCTTCCAAAACGTAAGCACCTGCCAGCAGTCACTGGTAACCACAGGGATGTATCTCCCTATCTGACCATCTAAATGCATGTAATAGTAATCATTCCACACCCAAATGTCGCTTTTCTAAAAAAGTTGCCAGAAGCCTATGGGCATAGCTGTACTTCTATAGGCAGCTGGGAAATAAAATAATCCTGCCAAGAGAAGCCTTCTTCATACCAATATAGAAAATGGGCATTATCATTAAAGAGTAGACATCAGATTTACATATATGTAAAATAGTACAAAAGTAGATCCTCACAAAAATTTACCCAGTGAAAAGAAAAACAATGAAATTTTATCTCCTTGAGAAATAAATTAATGTACTTTGTCTGTTGTGTACCTTGTTTGGTGGGGAGTAACTTAGAAGGTATGTGTTTACAGTTCCAAGGATCAAAAGGACCAGGTCTTTCATTATAATAGCAAAAGGTCAGACACCAGGGCTAGGGTTGTGGCTCAGCAGTAGAGCGCTCACCTAGCACGTGTGTGGCCTGGGTTGGATCCTCAACACCATGTAAAAATAAACGCATTGTGTACAACTAAAGCAAATAAATAAATATTTTTTTTAAAAAGTCAGACACCAGTAATCCCTGATACTTGGGAGCCTGAAGCAGGATGATCCCAGGTTTGAGTCTAGCTTTGGCAATTTATCAAGACCATGTCTCAAAATAAGAAAGAAAAAGGGCTGGGGATATGGCTGTGTGGAAGAGTGCCCCTGGGCTCAATCCCCAGTACTGAAGAAAGAAAAAAAAAAATCAGACTCCTTATCAAGCCTGTTATATTTTCAAGGAGTGTGTTAGCTTTACAGTACTATAACAAGTTCCTGAGACAATCAACTTAGAAAAATAAAGATTTTGGTTCCATTTTAGAGGTTTCTACCCATGATGGGCTGACCCTTTGCTTTGGGGCCCATAGTGAGGCAGCACATTCTGCTAGGAGTGCATGGTGGAGGAAGACTGCCCACCTCATGGCCAGGAAGCAAAAGTAATCCCTGATACTTTGGGATCAGGGTTCCACCAATACCTTAGGGTACACCATAATGACCTGAAGACCTTCCTACCTCTCAATGCTTCCACTACCCCAATAGTGCCATTCTGAAGACCTAGCCTTTGACACATGAACCTTTGAGGGACCCTGAAGATCCAAATTATAGCAAGGAGACACTTTAAGAAAGGAAGGGTGGAAAGATGCTTGCCTCTCCTCTCAAAGGAAATTTTATCATTTTACCCTTACTAGACTTGAGGGTCCAGACTGAAAAAAGGCTCCACATTATCCAGTTGTAAATCACTGGATTTATACTGGCAGTAGTGTGGTTCTGTGCAGGATGTTTTACATGTATTTGTAGACGTGCTCACAGATTCTTTAAGTGTCTAAAGAAGAGCACATTTGCATTCAATGCTCATATCTACAACATTCTCACCATCAGCAGACAAAAAGCAAGCCTAAATGGAAAATGATATCTAGAGAAGGAAATAGGGGAGGAGGGAACTTACCAAGCCTAAAAAAAGGAATGTCAATGAATAAAATAACTTAGAAAAATAACAAATATTAACTTTGCTGAATCCATAAGTTTATCAAGAATCACAATTATATTCAGGCATGTGTGTATGTATACTCATATATTCAGGCAAATACCACATGCATATATCTCAAATAAATGTTTATACTCATTAACATTTTATGGTAGCATAATTTATTGAAATAGTGGTCAATGTGGTTTTTAAATTTTTTTTCTGTTATTCAATAATCACAAGGAATTAGAAGTACTTGTTATCTGGTCTCAGTATTTTCCTATAGCCATCCCCTTCCCCCCCGGCCCCCCGCCTAATTTTAGTACATTTTTAGGGCCCTTGGAATCTGCTTAAAGATAACTTTTTTCCCAACCTTTTGTGTAACCTCAGAGGACCTCTACATCCATCCAAAGCTGCTCAAGTCAGCCTGAAAGTTCTCAGTACAATCATAGACGTGATGGGAGAATGGCAGTTTCTTAGTTCCAAGCAACAGCTCAGATTCTGCCATTTGAGGGAAGAGCTGAGTTTCCCATCATACACCCTGAATTAGTACAGGGGTCAGAAACAGGGTCAAGTTCACAGTGTATGCGTTTTGGGGTGTCACTAGAAATAACTTCTCTGGGCTTTAATCCTCATTTTTACTCTTTTGTCATAATTTAGCTTAACCAAAAGTCTACCATGGCCTCTACAGGACTGAATAGGCACTTCAGCCCAGACACCCCACAAATTAGGCTAATTTAGTTCCTTTTGACTTGTTTTCTTTGTTTGCAAAAGGCAGGCCCTCCAGTTCCCGTTGCAAGGATTATCAGCTAAAGTCCAGCTGAGTTGGCTGGGGAGCTTGGCTCCACTGGGCCCCACTCTCACTCAGATAACACTGGCTGAGTGAGAGGAATCTCAGGGTGACTTCACCCAGCCCTTGTATTGAAAGGGAAGCCTGAAGGAAAGTTTCTGTATTAAGAACATTTGCTGAAATCTTTTTACAAAACAAAACTTTCAGGCATTAAATTCTTGTTGATAAATTCTACTATCTAGCAAAGCATTCCCTTTAATTTCTGTTCACATAGTTCTGTTCTAGAAATCAGAGCAGAAGGGTTTGCAGCAGGCAAGCCACACCAGGGTTGTTTTAAACATTAATTTTTGCCTACTGAGGCATACTGTATGTGGGAGCTTGAAATAGAAGACAAATTCTCTAACTAATGAAAATTGTGCAAACTCAAACTCATCCCTAAAAATAAAATAACTTTCTAAACAAATCATCTAAATGGGCCAGTGATCGTTTTAATTTTTCTAACATTAATATTCTGTTCAAAAAGGACTTGATTATCTGTGATTATGGCTGGGTATTGGAATCATGGAAGCAATTTTGTATACTTTTCTTTATTTTAATCAAAACAAAACAATGTATGTGCTTTTGGAGGGAAGGGGGTGTATTTTATTTATATTTTTAGTGTGGCCAAAACTCACTGCCTTAAGATGTCTTTCAGCCCAAGAGAGGTCTCAAAAGTCACCTAAGCCAGGCAGATTTTCAACACTACCAGTTGTGGCGCAGAGTAGCTTTATTGCCTTGTCTGGCTGTAATTTAGGAGAGACCTCAAATCTGTTGAATCAGACACCCAGGGGCAACTCAGAAAGGAAGAGGTTCCTCGAGTTTATTGCACTCTCTGAAAAGAGGGCAGAATGACTAAGCACAGCCAGGATACACCAAGGGCGACACTTTTATATAGGGATCGGCAATTTAATTTGTCTTTGCATTTTATGAATTGCAGGCAGAGATGTATTTGCAGGGAAATACATGGGCATTTTTTAAAGCGATTAATTAAGCATGCAATTTATATGAAAACAATTTACTGCAGGACATTATCAGGGCACCCAAAATGCACATGCAATTTCCTTGCCTTCTAATTTGTGGACATAATTTATTTTGATTGTGCAATTAGGAAAAGAGACCTTTATTAATTTTTGTGCAAGTCTAAAGAACCAAGACCAATTTAGCAGTGAAAGAGTCTGCCTTAATGTAAAACAGGAAGGCGTGGCCTTGGGCTCTTGCCTAGTGGATAAGCTTTCTGAATCCAAAGCCAGGGAATTACATCCATTTCTACTCTTGACTTTCTTCAACAGGTTACTTACACACTCTCTGCTTCATCTTTTTTTCCTTATAGAAAGGAGCTGAAGAATACCTTCCTTCTGAATTGGCATATCATGGCAGACTAGACGGTCTGTCCTGGATCAGTTTGTCCCTTAGTCATGACAGGCTGCCTCATGACTGGCCTCACTATTCAGCCTCATCCCTCCTGAGGCCTCCTCTTCAAGATAAATCAATTTCATTGCCTGCAGCAGGGTCACCAAAATGCCCTCGCCTGCTGACTCTCATACCCCAGGCTCACAGTTGCCAAGAATGAAAAAGGCAGACAATGGCCTGAAATAGATTTTTGTTTTATCAGAAGAAAACTGCAAGCGTGGAAATGGAGACTGTAACATTGTTAGCCCATTCCTATTACAAACCAAAAAACCCAACCAAATCAACAAAATTCCAATAGCTACTTTCAAACCATGAAGCCCCCAAAGGGATAATTTTTGTTGTTGTTTTGTTTTTAGGGGAGAACTATCAAATCATCAACAGAAAATTTTTTGGAGGCCTGCCAACAACATGAAGAAAGAGCTCATTGGCTGCTGGTCCCCAGCACTTCCTTTCACGTGTGTTAAACACAGAGAAGGGTAAACTGATGAAGGAAATCAACATGTGTTGATCATGCTAGAGCCCCTTCCCGTGTCATGAAACACCAGGGCCTTAGTAGCTCTATAATTAGATATGTTTATCCCCATTTTACAGAAGAGAAACTGGGCCTCAGAAAGGTTAGCTGGAATCTGAGTCCAAATGACTATACTTGCTCTTTTCTCTAGACCACTCAGCTATGAGCTTGTCTAAGAAAGTAGAGAGATTAGGTCATGTGGTTCTTTCCCACTTGGAGCCTTTGCTTTGGTCAGCTGAACTTTAAAAAGACATTTGGGCAGGGGATGGTGGAGTAGGCCTATAAATCGCAATGTCTCAGGAGGCTGAAGCAGGAGAATCACAAGTTCACAGCCAGCCTCAGCAAAAGTGAAGTACTAAACAACTCAGTGAGAGATCCTGTTTCTAAATAAAATTCAAAATAGGACTGGAGTCCTGAATTCAATCCCCAGTACCACCCCCCCACACACACACAAAAAAGACATTTGAGCCACTTCTTGAATTCAAAAAATCAAACCATGTGTGTTGTACATGCAGAAAGCCACCATTCTTGCCATTTGGTGATTGTTAGCCCGTGGCTTTTCCTTGGTGATAGGCAAACCAGGACCTTCAATAGCACTTGACTGTTTCCACAGCACATTCTCAACAGTTATTTATATATGTAACCCATACTTTACCAGTGTGGGCTTCTACCATGAAGTTACATTTTTTTCATATGCAAATTGAAATGTCACCAAATCCCCACTTATACATATTGGGGAAAAATATATATATATATATACACTCATATGTGTGTATATATATTTTTTCCAGTAAGTGTATATATATATATATATATATATATATATATATACATATATATATATATACGTGTGTGTGTGTGTGTGTGTGTGTATTTATGCAAGACATCTTTGCTTGAAGAAGCTCCTTTTAAAAAATTTTATATATTTTTTTATTTGTTGAAGCTCCTTTTTTGGTATAACCAAAACTCCCAACTATGCTTTCTCAGTCAACAGATTCAACATGGATGTTCTTGCTTTAAGAAGTAATGTGGTTTGGGGCTGGGTTTGTAGCTCAGTGGTAAAGCACTTGCCTAGCACATGTGAGGCACTGGGTTTGATTCTCAGCACCACATAAAAATACAATAAATAAAATTAAGGTATTGTGTCCATTAAAAAAAGAAGAAGAATTAAGTTGGCCCGTAAACCAAAGAAATACCTCGTTCTGTGCTGAAGTTAACAGAATTATCAAATCAAGAAGATGCCACTGGAAAATGAAAGCTTTGTTCATTAGAATAGGTCCTAGAAAAATCTGGGAGTCAGAAGGAATGCCTGTTTCCTGCCACTATAGCTGTTGTTACTGGAGGTTACATTAACCATCCAAACTGAAGAGGTTCCCAGAGCTGACACATGCAATGCCTTGAATCACACTGCCAGGTAAACCATGGATATCCCCACCCAAACTCAATCTGACTTCCAATTGCTGCATCCTTAGCTCTTTCAATTCACCCATTTCCCCATCCCACCTCCCAAGGTAGACCACGGTCTAAATCAGAGTTCTCATCATCAGCCAAGGATGATACCCTGAAGTAATTTATGCACCAACATTAATTGCCCTGTGCTGTTTTGGGTTAACTCATTCACACTCCTCCCTCCTGTAGGTGGTCTCCTCTCAGAGCTTCTGCTGCCCTTCCCTGTACTCAGACTTAGGTAGACTTTACCCAGCTATCAGAACTTCTAAAGGCTCCTTAGGCACCTTGAAAATTTGTGGGAAAACACAAAAGTGGAGTGGAGTTTGTGCCAGATATCTAAATGCCTTGAAGGAATCACTGGGTGGTCTTTACCAGAACAAAGTGAATCTGCACAAATGTGAATAAAGTTTCTATTCCAGAGAAAGAAAATTGCTTGTACGTTTAAAATGGCAGTTGACCTGGTTTTTAAGGGTCAGTAAATAGAACCAAGTTCCTATCTGCCTGGGCACTCTATAAATAATTCTTCTGCTGTCTAGGGCTATTTGAAACACATATTCATGAGAGTATGAGAAATGTGTGTCCCCAGTTCTCTTGAGGTGATGTGGTATAATACAAATGATTGTTCTGATGACAGTAATGATACCAGATGATTCATTGACTGCCTACTGTTATACTGTACTAACTGATGTGTTTGTTATCTTATTTAATCATCACAATAACCTTACAAGGTGGATATTTCCATCATTTTCACATCACAGATGAGAAAACTTGAGCTCAAGGAGTTTAAGTGGCAAACTAATAAATGGCAGAGCTTAGTCTGAATTCACAACTGCCTCAAAAGTGTTTTCTTAATCATTTGTGGGTTTTAAGTCAGAAAAAAACAATTTGGATAGAGTCTTTATTGTATCCTTAGATCTTGCAATTACTGGCTAGAAGACCTTTGGTAAAATACATTTTCTTTGATTGTCAACTTCCTTTATGTAAATGTAACTAATAATGACCACCTTCCAGGATTTTATGAGGAAAACCATGCAATAATGTGAACAGACCTGTATATATCACAAAATGTGCAAAACATGAGTTATATTTTCAATTTGTCTCTTGGTAACCAGGTCAGCCACATGACGAAAATAGATCCTGGAAATCTTGACAATTTGGGGCCATCCTTTTGATGACAAGGATTTCCTTCATGTCTTGACAACTTGAAGATAGGACAAAGGATGCTTCTAACACACCTAAGACACAGACAGCACCGTCACTTGTAGCTACTGAAATCTTTTGATAATTCCCTACATTTTGAATCCCACCTTCTTAACAAGGAATCAAACCAGCAAACAAAAACCCTATTTCCTTACCCACTTTGTTATTTAGAGAACAGACTTGTGTTTTAGGTGCCACCCTCAGGCACACCCAAATGATTCTGAAGAGACATAGGACATAAGAGTAGAAGATGGTATGTCTATTTTGCTTATGCTGGAGCTTTTGGTGGTGCTGGAAACTTCTTGATCATAGCAGCAACATTGTAGTTGTGGGGTAAGAAAATGACAAAAATTCCCTGATGACAGCAGACAATGCTACTTGGGTTGGTGGTGGCCACAACACCCTCTCCAGGTCAGTTTTGCAGTGTGGATCTGAAATGCAAGCTCAGCCAAGATGCTGTTCTTTCAGACTTCCAGGAAAGTTCTGTGCTTTCTAATATTCTTGAATAAATTAATTTCTGCTCAAACTTACAAGAGGATTGTGTGGTTGGTAAATCAGAACTAAAGCCACACTTTTCAGTTACAGCCTCTCCTCTGATTTAGAGAACTTTTTCATTGCTGTGACCAAAAGACCTGACAGGAACAGTTTTAGAGGAGGAAAGGTTTATTTGGGGCTAACAGTTTTCAGAGATCTCTGTTCATAAATGGCCAGCTCCATTGCATAGGACCAGGGGTGAGGCAGACATCATGGTGGAAAGGTAGAGACAAGGAAAGTAGCTCAGGACCTGGAACCTGGAAGCAGAAAGTGGCTTCCCTCACCACAGACAAAATATATACCCCAAAGGCACACCTACAATGACCCACCTCCTTCACCTACACCTTTCTGCCTACAGTTACCACCCAGTTAATTCCTATCAGAGGATGAATGCACAAATTGGGTTAAGGCTCACATAACCCAATCTTTTCACATCTAAGCTTTCTTGCATTGTCTCATGATTGAGCTTTTGGGGGACACCTCATATCTAAACCACAATATCCTCTACCAAGTATGCAAGGAAAGAGCAATTATTTAGAGAAGATCAACTTCATATAGAATGGTTCAAGGGAGTTCTCTGGCAGGTGATAAGTTGTCAGTAATGACAATGAAGTTGTCAGAAGCTGCCTACTAAGTGCCAGCCAATGCACAGATCAGTGACCAGACTGATTGTATTACATACTTTATACATAATGATATACTAATATAATATGATCATACTAATGTAATATGATCACCCTGACTGATAAGTAGTATTAATATCATTCCTCATGAAAAATGGGGGAGTTCAGAAAGGTCATGTAAGAATAGTTAGTCAGTGGTGAAACCAGTCTTCCTAAAAAGCCCCTCCATTTCCAAAACTCATCATTCCCCAGCTCCATAACACTCTGGAATGCAGTGTGGACTTGGACTCAAAAATTCCTTGGTGTCGGAAACCAGCTTTTCTACCAAGGAAAAGACAAGAATCACCTACTTTAAAGGATTTATCTGCTGTTTTCTAATGACCCCTGAATACAAACTCTAAATACATTTTGGTATCCATGTAAGATAGTTTTCATGAGCAGGTTTATTTAATCTGAAAGAATAAAGATTGATTTTCCTATTACTTGTTCTAGTGGTTTTATGTATTTAAATTGCAAACTATTCTAACAGGCAATTCTACATAATGAAAGATAAGTGGCATCTATTTAAGGACCAAAGCATTCAGATTTCAAAAATTACTGTTGTTGTTGTTAAACAATATCATATTTGAGATTTTTTTATTTTTTTTAATTTTGAGGAAAATGGCACAGTGAAAATTTAAAAGTTCTTTTTTCTTGTTTTACCATCCACATGCCAGGCAAAAATGAAAACATAGGGTTTTTATGTAAAAAGGGACTAAGTAGAGGACCCTGAAGGAGGTCCAGGAAGGCCACCAGCTCTGTCTCCCAGTAGCCATGGCTCTGTGATGGGTATGACTTCCAACCCAGGTGTCCCCACTTTTATTGCCTTCATTATGTGAAAAGAAAATAATACAAAGGAAATTTTGCCCAGGTCAAACAAGATATCTTGGGAAAATAAAACCAACCATTTCATAAGCACAATCATTTTGACAGGAATCCTCAAAGTAAGTCAGCCATTTCTTACAATCTAAGAATCTGGGAAACTGGGAATAGTAAGTAGTATAGAAATGGAAATGAAGTGTGTTTTATTAACATGTAGCATTTTCTTGATTCTGCTGTGTCATCATTTATCAGATGCTCTGTCATATTATTAGCAGCTTCTCCAAGAAAAAGATTGGAATCATTATTTCAAATGAACATTGTGCTTTCAAGACATACCCCAAATTCCTGAAGATAAAATTGTTAAAAATTTCTTTGACTCAAGAAAATATGACCATTTACTGCTATATTCATCCCTCAATTTGAGGATTTATTTATTTGAAATCCTTCTTGGGGATTTTAGTTATTCTGGAGAGGTGTTATTAACACCATGCAGATTTATGGATGGAACAAAAAGTATATAAAATTGGAGATACAGATGGATTACTTAGAAACATCCACCCAGATTAAAATGGCCCTTTCTGAGAAAAGCTGAAGCATTGATAGTGTCTTTTTTTGTTTATTTTTTACTTTTAATTAAGACTTTGAGTTACAAAGTAACCAATTCTGCATTAAAACAAAAGGAGGGCTTTACTATAAGACTATACGGAGGTGTCTCATTAAACCCAAAGGCAAAAACATAACCAATCTTAAAAAGACAAAAGCTAGCAACTGGAAAATTGGAAAATCTTAAGAAATCCTCTGTTTCCTTGTCTTACCCCTTTTCTGACAGCTTCTTTATTCTCGTCTTTATTTGAACACAGGCTTCACTCTTTCCCATCCATGTGGTAGGGTTTGGCCAGCACTTTGGAGTTTTGTTCTTTAAGTTCAAATTTCCCAATTATTAGGAAACAGATATGGATTAATAATTAGTCCTTGCTTTAGTAAGCTTTATGCTGCTGTGACCAAAAGACCTGACAAGAACAACAGAGGGGGAAAGGTTTATTTTGGCTCATGGTTTCAAAGGTTCAGTCTATGGTCAGCCAAATCCAAAGCTCCACCTCAGCCTGAGGTGAGGCAGAACATCATGGAGGAAGGGCATGACCGAGGAAAGCAGCTCAGGACATAGCAATAAAGAAGAAAAGAGCTGTGCTCAGCAGGGATAAAATATAAACCCCAAAGTCATGCCCCCAATAACCTACCTCCACCAGCCACACCCTATCTCACTACAGTTACCACCCAGTTAATCCATACCAGTGGATTAATTCACTATTAGGCTACACCTCACATTCTAATCATTTCACCAATGAAAGTTCTTACATCTTCTCACACATGAGTTTTTTTGGGGACACCACATAACAAAACCATAACAGCCCTCTGTTATGGAAGTAGGGTCATTTATACAGATGTGGTCCCAGAGACCCACACATGTGAATGTAATCAGTCAGGAATACACAATTCTTAAGAAGGAGCACTGTTGGCTATAAGGCAATGCACTCTCTCCCAAGCCCAGCTCCTGAAATCCAAAACTAAGTTCCAAGCTGCCTTCTCCACCCAATAGGTCACACCTCCAAGGGGGACAGCTTGGGACAGAAGTTAATGACTACATTTAGGTGAAGAAGCAGCAGCTGGTCTCAAGTATTCCAAGATAACCAAGCTTAGAAGACATCATCATCCCTCTCAGCACATATCCTTTGAGGAAAAAGGTGACATTTGTAAGATCAATCTCTGTACAGTTTTGCTCTTTTAATTACTTGTAAGCCAAGTCTCACAAGCTTTTGTTTTATTACTAAAAAAATCCTGAAATTTTGCCAGTAAAGACTAGGGTGCCTAAATATAATGTGGGTATGAAATCACAGCCTCCAAATCCAGTAGTCAGCAATTTGCCCCAGAACTGGCACTGCACCTACATGAGATTTATCCCCTGGTCATAATACCCATGTTGGGATGGGGCCCTCAATATGAGCTTTTCACTTTTACAATCTAACCATAAATACCACCAACTGACATATAGAGAGCTTATAAAGGTTGGACATTGAAAACGTTTGAGATAAAAATTGCCACTTCTAATGCCTGGCATATTTTTGATATGATTTATATTCTTTTGTTATGTGGGGAAGGTTGTATTTTCTGATATGCTTGATTATTTTTATCATCCTGCAACTTTTCCTTCTTCTTCTTTTTTTTTTTTTTTTTTTTTTGTCTGGTTTTGGTTAGGATGTTAAATATAAATGGTATTGGAATCAGGGTAGGAAGAAATAATAGACAAACCATTTGTCTTTAAAAAAAAAAAAAAAAAAAAAAAAATCCTTATCGGTCTGATTCAACATACCAGGATTTTCCCAAAAGGAATGGCTGGTGTGGAGCAGCCACTGCCTGGGACTGGTCAGGGACTCTCCCTGCCTCTCATTTTCTTCTTTTTCAGACCAGAGAAATGCATCGATGGAAGAGCTTTTCCCTGTGACAGCATTTTCACAGCCCACCTTAGAAAAGGAATCAGAGGATTCCTTGATTCACACTGTCCTGATTCCTGTAAAAGGGAAATGGAAAAGTCCTGATGCTGACATGTACTTTTGAATAAGGGTCTTGCTATGCAAATTGGTGATTATATTAACTGCTGGATGGGGGAGCAGACAGGATCATGAGGGCCTGTTGCATATAAACTGTGACTAAAGTAACCAAAATGGGAGTAGGGAATACAAGGAGGAAAAATGAATAGTGGAGATTGGTGAAGGAGCCCTAATTAGGAAGGGCTGTTGTAGCTAGCTGGAAGCCATGGGTTCCACCTGATATGTATGTGACGCACCTGTAGGCACCCGCAAACCTGAAGGTATATAACCGGGTGAAAGCGGTCCGAGTTAGGAGAACGGAGAATTCAGTCAGCCGGGCAGTCACTCGGTCGGTCAGAAGAATCAGAGCGGCCAGAACGTAGGCAGAGCGGTTACAGAAGAGAAACCAGATAGAAGAAGTAATGACTGGTCAGAGTTAGGCCGAGGCTCCCGAGGAAGACAGAAGACAGAAGACAGAAGAAGGAAGAAAGAAGAGAGAAGAAAGAAGCTCTAGTCTTTCTCTAAGCTAAGCTCTATCTTTCTTTACTCTACTCTAAGCTAAGAAGACAAGAAGAAAAGCTCGCTTTAATCTTTCTCTCTAAAAATCTTTCTAATTCTAACTCTAACTCTAAGAAGCTCTATCTTTCTAAGATCTTTCTTTACTCTAAGCTACTCTAAGAAAAATCTTTCTTTCCCTCTCTAAGCTCTAAGAAAGTAGAAGTAAAAGTAGCAAAAGCTTAACTCTGCCTCCGAGAATTTTCCTCCCGTGGCGGCGCCGTGGCTGGCCGTGACAAGAAGAAAAGCTCGCTTTAATCTTTCTCTCTAAAAATCTTTCTAACTCTAACTCTAAGAAGCTCTATCTTTCTAAGATCTTTCTTTACTCTAAGCTACTCTAAGAAAAATCTTTCTTTCCCTCTCTAAGCTCTAAGAAAGTAGAAGTAAAAGTAGCAAAAGCTTAACTCTGCCTCCGAGAATTTTCCTCCCGTGGTGGCGCCGTGGCTGGCCGTGACAGGCAGCTTACAGATTGGGAGAAAGATTAGGGATAAATGGCACATCTTGCACCAGTGGGGGAAAAAGCTAAAACCCAGATTTTTATAATACCTTAGATACAGTTTCCTTTGCTACATTTTCCTCCCTGAGGCTTGAGGTCTTGTGGTCAACAGGTGCACTTGCTCAGCTAAGGCCATGATCTGAGGCAAGGAGGGATATCACCAGCTGACTGTTTCAAAACTGACCTCAGAGTGGGATAGATTTAATGAATTTTCTAAAATCTATTGCTCAGAAATGAACTCATATTGATTGAATTCTAAGCATAATATAGGAAACCAGCATGTCAATTTATTCATTTACAGTGAAAATAAAATGCCAAGAGGCCCATACACTCAGATCACTGATCTGAATATTCTCTTTCCCTGGTAAAATAACTACCCAGGAAACCAAGTTGTAATAAGAAAGAAACTTGAACATAAAATCAAAACAAGTACTATTCGTTTCATGAGTTGGGTTTTTAATAGCAACAGGCTAAAATTACATCATGTATATAATCTCTACAATAGGAAGATCAATGTATCAGATATCAAATCCTTAGGCAGGTGCACATTCTTCTCTTCCATATGGTTTTAGCCATTTTCACTCCTGCACCCTTCTCATAGCAGTCTTCCTTTGCTGATCAACACCCCTTCTGATGGACATATAATTTCTTTTAATATGTTAACAGTTCAGTATGTTTTCTGTCTGGTTTTATAAACATGGGGAGTATCTTCTTTCTTATAGAGAAAATTACATGCTAATTTTTTAGCTCTCAAACAGCAATCTTATTTAGTTTACTTTCAGATTATTGACAAATGTCTTATTATACCTATAGAAACTTAAAATGTTTACCATTTGTGCTACTTTGAGCATTTAGGACCCTCCATGGTTCACCATTCAGGTTTCCTATGCTCAAAACCCTCCAGCCAAGAGTCAAAGAAAATTAATATCACATCATCAGCATCCCAAGTCTTTGGGATACAAAATGTGCTCTGAAAATCTCACACACTTATTTATGAATCTCTTCAGATTTCTCTGTAATTCACAAGACATTCGTGAGGTGGTTAGATCAAATGGGCTTCTATGTACACCACATCTGCAATAGAGGAGATAAGAATAAATTCTCTCATGGAAACATAATGAGTAAGAGTGCTATATCAGTGATTGGAAAGGAAAGGCTCAGGGCTTAAGACAATCAAAAGGGAATATAAGGACAAAATAGTGGAGGTCCAACTGGGGTCAACATTCTTTTTTTTTTTTTTTTTTGGTACTGGGGATTGAACTCAGGGGCACTCGACCACTGGGTCACATCCCCAGACCTTTTTTGTATTTTATTTAGAGACAGGGTCTCACTGAGTCACTAAGTGCCTCGCCATTGCTGAGGCTGGCTTTGAACTCGTGATCCTCCTGCCTCAGCCTCCCAAGTGCTGGGATTACAGGCGTGCGCCACCGCGCCCGGCTGGGGTCAACATTCTTGCATTCAGTTTTCAAACAACACACATTTGTGCATGTAACCCTAAGATATTACCAAACTTGGACATTCATATCACAAGGGACAAATATCGCCTTGAATCACCTCCCAGCCAGTGGTTCCACTTCAGCAGCCTTGCTATATTTGTGTGCTGAGCACTATTATGCAAGTGTCATCACTTAACATTTTAAGAACATATTACTATTCCAAGTACTGAGAAGATATGGAGGAATGGCAACTTCCACACACAGCTGGTGTGGAATATACGTTAGTAGAAGCACAGGAAAACATCCTGGCAGCATTTATCCAATGTAAATTTACCTATTATAAGTAAGGACAAACAAGAAATATTACATGGATGAACCTAGTAATGAAATACATAGGTCTTATATGCTTAATTTGGTGAGAACAAGAGGGAACACATCGGGTATGATGATCATAGAAGATAATTAAACTGAATTCAATTCTTGCTGAACATAAGCCAACCATGAGTTCAGTTACAAAAGAAAATAACAAGAAGAAAGAACATCTAACTCATACTAGAAACATAATGCTGGAGATCAAATATAGAAAGCAAAATGCAATTAGAATGCTTAAAATATTTTTTGATCTTTATAACTGAGAGTCTCATAAGTTTTGTCTGTTGTTCAACTTCCCTGTATTTCACTTTTTTGCATGTGTTCAAGTATATATTGAATTTGAAAGATATTTTTCAATGTGTTGTGGAAAAGCAAAAACAAATTAGCAAAATACCCAGAGGCCCTTCACTACATTTCTGTTAGCAGGAAAGGGCTGAGCCATGTCAAAACTTTCTGCAACGTTCTGCTGTTAGAGCCCTGCCTAAGATGCATAACATGAAGGAAAATTTCTATGAGGGAAGACAGTTCCCCCATAGCAATAGCAAGGAGCTGATTGCGTTAATAAAGGTTCTACACAGCCTCTGCTATCACAGCAGCCAGACTGTGCTGTCTCTTGGAGATGTGATCACGCCAGGAAGCGTAAGTCAAACTGAGCCTCTTCCAAAGAGCTGGCCTCCTGGCCACGTTTCACTGATTAATGAGTACCTTGGCATCCGAATCCAAAAGTTGACAGAAAATGAGAGTAGAACTCCTAGAACCAGCATCGCCATCTGTCTGAAGCTCATTCTCCACTTCCCCTACATTATGTACCAAAATCCTAGAATTATCACACCTCAAATTTTGTTATTTTAAGGAAAATATCATAAATAGAGTTAGTCATGATCAAAGAGAATTTTAGGGAATTAAAGTCTGAAAAGGTCAGAGCAAATAGAATTCAGGTATACGCAAACTCAATCCGACCTCCTGCTTTATTCTGTGTAACACTTGAAAAGAGAGTTCTATGCTGGGCGTGGTGGCACACGCCTGTAATCCCAGCACTTGGGAGGCTGAGGCAGGAGGATCTCCAGTTCAAAGCCAGCCTCAGCAATGGCGAGGCACTTAGCAACTCAGTGAGACCCTGTCTCTAATAAAATACAAAAAAGGGCTGGGGTTGTGGCCCAGTGGTCCAATGCCCCTGAGTTCAATCCCCAGTACAAAAAAAAAAAAAAAAGAAAAGAAAAAGAAAAGAGAGTTCTAAATCTATATTTTATGCCATGTATCACACAGGTAATTCAACCCATGTTATTCATCACTTAACATTTGAAGAACATACTATTCCATGTACTGAGAAGATGTGGAGGAATGGCAGCTTCCACACACAGCTGGTGTGGAATATACATTAGTAGAAGCACAGGAAAATGTCCTGTCAGAATTTATCCAATGTAAAATTCTTAAGAAGTAAAAATGAAGGAAATAGAGCTTAACCTATCACTATGCAGATATCTCAGATATTTGATGTTGCAGAAGGCAGCACCTCTTATCTAACATGGTGGGCAGTGTTCCCCACTAAAATGGACTACAGCCAGACACCCGTAGCATGAACTTGGGGCCTACATATGTAAAGTTTAAGACATGTGAAACAACGGTCTACAATTTAATGGATACATATGTATGAAATAAAGGTAGATCACCATGAAAGGGAAGAATACACACTGACTTCAAGATGGTGGTTACCCTGGTGGAACTTGAAGATAGAGAAATGAGGTTGAAGAGGGATCAAAAGATCCCTACAACTGATTATGTAATTGTTTTATGTCCCAAGAAATAAAAACCTTAAGCTAAGATGGCAAAATGCTAAGATTTGTTTAAACTGAGCGATGGCAGATTGAGAACACACATTTACTTTCGCTTTCTCCCAATCTCCACTAAAATGATGATAAATGTGTTTTTAAGGCATAAATCTAAAAGGAGAAAGAGAATGGGAAAGGAAACAACAGAAACAAATTTTGGTAGCTGGAAAGCAGATGGGATTTTCTAACTTCAAAGAACTGAGAAAAGGGAATCCTGTGCTGACAGTGGGGAAGCAGAAAAACAGCTCGATTTTCTCTGCAAGGCCCCCTAAAAAGTTTAGAAACTGGCAACAGGAAGCCCTGGAAATGCAGGTGACAGTGGGACTCAAGTAGGAGGATGGGGTGAAAGTATGTTTAAAAGGCAATTAAATTCCAGATTCCTGCCCCTCTCTGAGTAGCTTGGTGGCTTCCCTCCTTGTCTCACTTGAGAACTGCAGGTTGGTTCCCTCAAAAAGGTAAAACAGAGGGTCCCTCAGGTAGCAGAAATTCAGCACAGGAGGAAGCATATTAAAAACAAGGTGAAGAGAATTTTTGTGTGTTGAATTCTGAAATCCCTCACTTGGTTCCTGGAACAATAGTAGTACCAAGTCTATCCTCCAGACAAGATTTTTTTTTTTTTTAAGTATTGCATATACATATATTCAAGCTTATTTCTCTCTAAGTTTTTTAAAAATATTTTCTCTCATCTGCCAGAGAAATTCAAGAATTTTTACTTCATTCTGCACATAGCATTGCTTTATCCTGGTCTTTTTGTTGTTGCTGTTGTTATTCTTTTTTAGTTATATATGATAGACTAGATTTTGACAGAATTTTCTCTAGAGAATTTAACTATCTCAAGAGACAAAATAAGATCATCACATTTAGTGATCAGTGTTCCCCACTAAAATGGACTATAGCCAGATCTCCATGAACATCAGGCCCACAGTCTCCACCTGTGCACACAGAGGCTTATATATTTCTTTTAAAGTTTTGTTTTCCCAGATAAGACCCTGTTTCCCCTAGTTCTCTTTCTTCTACGTGTTTGCTTTGATCTCTGTCTTTAGAAGGGAAACTTGACTTGCCCGTTCATGTTTTAGAATGGGGCCCTGCAGTCTGACATGAAATATATAAGCCTTATATATGCTCAGAGAGATAGAAGATGATGAATTCAGTTTTTAAAACAACAGAATGCCATAAGAAGACTGCTATGGTTTGGATGTTGAAGGTCCTCCAAAAGTCCAGTGAAGGCTTGGTCCCAGGGTAATGCTATAGGGAGGTGCTGTGGACTTACTGCAGTTGTGGCTTTATGCGAGGTCCTTAGGACACTGGGTCATGCTCTTGGAAGGGACTGTGCGACCCTGGTCTCTTCCTCTTTCCCTTTCACTTCCCAGCCTATGAAGTGATTACTTTGCTCTGCCATGGATTCCTGCTATGATGTGCTACTTATCAGGGGTCCAAAAAAGTGGGGCTACTCAATCTTGAACTAGAACATCCAAAACCACAAGCCAAAATAAACATTTTCTATTTATAAATTAATTATCTCAGGTATTTCATTGTAGTAACACAAAGCAAACTAATATGACATTTTCAAGAACAATGAATATCTGTTGGAAATTTTTAAAAATTTGAAAACAGTAGAAGGAAATGAAAATGAAATTTTAAAGTAAAGAGGAAAGAAAATCAGAGTTATCTGTCAAGAACATCCAAACAGTAGAAACCTCAAAAGAAAATATAGAAAAGGAAAGAGAAAATTATCAAACTAATAGTTCAGGGAAATTGCCTAGTCCAAAAGGATCTGGGTTTTCAGACTGGAAGGGTCTAAGAAATGCTCAGCAGAAGAATTGGAAATATGGGGCTGAGACTGTGGCTCAGCGGTAGCACATTTGCCTGGCACATGTGAGGCACTGGGTTTGATTCTCAGCACTGTGTATAAATAAATAAAATAAAGGTCTATCAACAACTAAAAAATAAAAAAGAATTGGAAATATAATTGTAAAGATATCACTGAGACATTTTAGAAGACAAACAAGAACATCCTATAATCTCCAAAAAAGGGAGAGAAAGAAGATCAAACACAAAGTTCAAAAATCAAAATAGCTTCAGTCTACTTCAAGGGACCACTCCAACAACTTTTTCTGCAAAGGGTCAAATAAAAAGTATTTTTAGGCTTCTTGGAGCAGACAATCAGCTGCATATTCTTCATTTGGAGGAGGGGTTGGTTTGTTTTATAACCCTGACAAATGTAAAACCCATTTTTTAGGTCA
This sequence comes from Tamias sibiricus, assembly GCA_025594165.1. Classification (NCBI taxonomy): domain Eukaryota; kingdom Metazoa; phylum Chordata; class Mammalia; order Rodentia; family Sciuridae; genus Tamias; species Tamias sibiricus. The sequence continues at coordinate 156,462,254 of CM046657.1, read as the reverse complement.
TGAGCCAACAAAAACAGACTATAGGGACACAGTGTGCTGACTTTAGTTTACTCAACAGCCACACCAGAAACCAGGTGTCAGTGAAGCAAAACATTCAAAAGTCCGAGGGAAAATTATTTCCAATCTAAAACTCCATGCCCAGCTAAACTATCAATTAAATTCACAGCAGAAATACATATTTAGTCATAGAATGTCTCCAAAAACTTTCCATCTAAGTACCATTTTCAGGACACTAGTGAGGCATGTGTGCCACCAAAATAACATAAATTAGAAAAAGGAAAAAAAATGCCATTACAAAATCTGGGATCAAATGCAAGATAGATAAAGGAAATCCACAGTACGATAATGAAGACAGACCTCTGGAAGGAATCCATGCCAGATTAGAGCAGGTTCAAGTCTCCACAGAAAATTTCTTCCAAATGATGCAATTGATAGACTGCCTAAAACAACTGAACATATTAAGAGGAGATTTATACAAATGGCTAAGAGTTTGGGAGTAATTAAAGTATAAAGGAAACTTAGAAAATCAAAATGATTACTAGCTTCAGAGGAAAGAAGAATTGTGAAAGAAAGGAAAAGAAATCACTGGATAACAAATGGCTCAACAGAGGATAGCATTTTCATGGTCAAAATATAAACCATGGCTACCTGGTCTCAAAAATTATGATGTACTAAGCTGACGTGAGAAATGTGACAGAGAGAGAGAAAGAAAAAGAGACCTAAATCCTTATATTATATACTGGACAGTCAGTATAGAATGCCTTTAAAAAATGAAAATAGTTATGGTTTATATATTTCTTATAATGATGTAAAAAACTAACAATCAGTGAAAGGCATTGAAAATGTCTCTGAATTAAGGGAAATGGAAGCAGTTGTTTAAAATTTAAAATCTAAGTGAAGAAATGCTATTCCTTACATTGGACTGTCTATATTTAAATATATTAAACAGAGAAGCATTCCTTATAGAGCAATATAAAATTTTATTAAGTATAGTTTGACTACATCTTCAAAGTCTTAACAAATAATTTTAATTTATTTTGCTTTTTAGCATTAATATAAATATGTAGATATATTATTAATTTCTGATAAGATCAAAATTCTCCAAATCTTGTTTCACAGATTTCACTCTATTTTCCTCTAATATCCTTTATTCATCTGTGATATATGTAATCCAGCTGGTCTGATTCTTCGGGTCACAAGGAAGAGAGACACACAAATTCCCCACAGCAGGATGTTTTTGCAAGAATAAATAGGAACAGAAGGAAGAGGAAGAAAGTGCCCCATCAGCATAGTCACCCTGCGTATTCAGTTTTTTGTCATATTTTGGCCACCAAACATCTGAAACACTTGAAAACTTTTCTCCTTCTGAGTCTCAATAGAACATAAAAACTGCTTCCATTGCAAATATTGGGAATAGCAAATATTCACTCTGCCAGGCTCCCCTGTGCAGATTCTGGTCCTGGTCTCTGACCCTTCACTCAATTATTTAAGCTTCCCAATATCCTTTGAATGCAATCCTTTTCTTTGTAAAGAAGCCAGAATCAACCTTCATTGCTCATACTTCCATTGCTGACACTCATTTCTGGAACTCAGATGCTGAGGTCAGCCTGCCTAAAACCTAGAACTGGCTGACTGAAAGATGAGGATGAGGATGAGGGTAATAGATTGGAGGGAATTAAGGACCCCCCCCTTTTTTTTTCAGAAGATAAATTGATAGCCCTTGTGATATAAATGTGTGATTAAATGTTTCCCTAATGCACCTTGGGACATATATTGTATTTACCAATGCTAAGATATTTTTTTAGTGGGAGGAGCTAGTAACATAATTCAGTGGTAAAGCACATTCTTAGCATGCACAAGGTCCTGGATTCAATCCCCAGCACCTGGTGGGGGCCAGGGTGGGGTGGGGCAGAGCAGATTTCAGGAATATAGCATGTTTTGGCAACTTCTTGCAGGTTTCGGTAAGATACTATAATAAAGAGACAAATGCAGTGTCTGGCTTAAAAACAAAGAAAATAAAAGCCCACTGAGTTGCCTCAAAGTCCAATAATTGTGAGCCTTTAAAATTTAAAGAAACTGAATTCTTTATCCTAATCCAAGGGTAACCCCACATTGGCATTGGGTCTGAAACAGTAGAAGCAAAGATTGCATAGCTCTAGGGAAGTCTGACTCTTCAGGCCTAGCATCATACAACACTCTTTCTTTACACAACATAGCCTAGTGTAAAGATCTGAATCAAAATGGTGCTCTCCACTGGAGGCCTTGGTTTTGAGTTACTTCAAGGTGGAGCTCATCACATTGACAATCACAAAAGTGAGCAGACCAAACTTCTGCAGAACGCAAGCCACCACAAACAGGTAACGATAGGTGCCACCTTCACTTTCTGATTGACTCTCTCCTCTTTGCTTTTCTTCATGCGTTGGGCTTATTCTTTCTCACCAGAAGTGGACCTCCTCCACACACCAGGAAAAATAGCCAAAATTTCCACTGATTTCTTCTTACAACTTCAGTTACTTTTTCAATTAATATTCAAAATATCCTGGAGAAGGCTCAGATTGGCCCAAGTCGGGCTACACCCAGATGCTCACACCTGGACTGATTTTACCCAGAGCATCTGGAAACTACCAGTGGCCCAACTTGGGAATGCAATGGGACAAGGCTGGAGAAGCTGATACCAGAAGTCAAAACTTTGAAAACCATACCAGATAGCCACTTTCAATTCTGAAAGCAACTCAATGAGGCAGGTACTTTTTTTTTTTTCAGGGAAGGGGACGTTATATTCTTATCTCTATAGAATATTACACTTATAGAAGTCAAACGCCACATGAACACAGACTTAATAAGATGAAAAGCCTGCATATAAATCCAAATCCATCTAATACCACAACTCAAGCTCTTAAAACTCGACATTACAATGCATCCTTGTGTTATGGGTTTCAAAATTAAATTCCAGTAAATGGTGACAGAGGTCTACTCTTAATAAAGACAAGATTTTTGTAATCCTCCTGGGGTTTCTCCTTTTTATATAATACTCAGTGAAGGAGGATGAAATAGTTAAGTTGAATTTATAAGAAACCACAAGAGGAAAGGAAAGAATAAGTAGGAAATATGTTTATTGAGGTAAGTGTGGGACCCTCCTTTTTCAGCCCCAAGCCTCTTTTTAGTTTAACTGCTTCTTTCTGCTTCTGTAAAATGCTTGGCTTAAAGACAACAGAAGTCAAACCACTGTGACCCCATTTTGTTATCAACTGCCCCAAAGTATTGCAAGTCTCTTGTCACAAAGCAGGAATAAGCCCAGATATGATAAGCTAGCCTGGGCACAATAAACTAGGGCAATGGCAGGGCCCTGGGCCCTGGGCCCTGCAGGGCCCTGCAATGAACAGTCAGCACATTCCATAGCTCTGGAGATGGCACCCACCAATGAAAACCTCCTTAGACATGCATGGGCTCCCCTGGCCAATCAGGCGAGCCCCTTCCCCCTCCTTGCTTCTACCCCTATAAAAACTCAGTCTTTCCTCATTTCTGGGCTCTCAGTACTGATCCACTGTGTTGGTGAGGTCTGAGAGTCCAAGCTTAAGCCTGAATAAAGGCTCTTTGTTCTTGCATGCACTCTGGATTCCTTGGTGGGTTTTGGGGGTCCATTCTCTGGGCACAACATTTTGGGGCTCATCTGGGACTCCCAAAGCACCATAGGAACCCCCCAGAGCACAGAGCCTCATCCGATCAGTGTCTTGTGTCTCCGTTTGTTGCGTGCTCTGGTTTCGGGCCCAGTTCTGTAAGTGCCTATTGGTGGACTTGGTGAACGCGCTAGAAGGCCCTAGGCCATGGGACGGGAGATGTCCCATACCCACCTGACTGGGACTAGGTCCTATGTGCAAGCACCTGATTGGGACTAAGTCCTACCTGCAAGCACCTGACTGGGACTAGGTCCTACCTGCAAGCATCTGACTGGGACTAGGTCCTACCTGCAAGCACCTGACTGGGACTAGGTCCTACCTGCAAGCATCTGTCTGGGACTAGGTCCTATGTGCAAGCACCTGACTGGGACTAGGTCCTACCTGCAAGCACCTGACAGACTATGCGGGTCGCTCCCGCGGAACAACAAGAGGTCGTGGTCTTAAGAGTTTTCTGAGGTGCCAATATTATGTTGTCTTTTTTGTCTGTGGTCTGTGCCTGTAATTTTTGTTCTGTTGTTTGTAACTTTCACTGCTTTGGAAGAAATGGGGCAAAGTCAAACAACCCCTGAAGCTCCGAGAGAGGCGGAGGCAGCTCTGTCTGGGATGAGGGGGGCCTGAAAATGCTCCAAGAGAGGCAGAGGCAACCCCCCCCGCCAAGCAGGTCTGGGAGAGGGAGGGGCAACCCACCCCCCAGACTTGAAGAAAAATCCAAAGAAGGCAGCCGCAGCCAGCAGCAGACTCCTCTGTCCTCCCATTGGGGGCTATAGGGCCCCTTAAGGAGGCAGGGGATCAACAGGGTGGCCTTTGCTGCTAGTAATCTCTATAATTGGAAACTACAAACAGCTAAATTTTCTGAGAAGCCTCAAGGTCTCATTGTTTTATTAGAATCTGTTTTATTCACCCACACCTCCAAGGGAGACTGCAGCCTGATACTCCTTTGAGCTGCATTTTAAAGAACTTTGACAAACCTTACTCCCCTTTACTAAGCAAGATCAGAGAAACAGTGTTGTCTTTTTCTTCCTAGTTGACAGCCTTGAGCACACCCAGTGCAGGAGGGAAATGCCTGTCAGAGATCTAGGAAATGAATATTTCCCAAATTAACAAGTAAATCCTAACAGCCATCAGGGCACCCCAGAGCAGCCCCCACTCTTCTTTCTTGGGCATGCCTGGCACTCCAAACAATTGTACTTCCATGCTAAAGATGTAAGGTGAACTTTTTGAGAACAGACTACTGGAAAGTTAAGAGACTGGTAAATGTGCCTAAGGTCTAACAGAACCAGAGGAGTTATTCCTGTAAGTGAGGGGAGGGACTGAGGGGCTCCCAGCAGCTGCTGAAGCCCCTTTTGCTTCGGGGAACTCCTGTCTTCCTTCCCTGCACTGCAAGGATTGCTCCACCTTTGTCTACTTTGAGAAAAAGAAAACTAATTGCAGAAAAGTCACCACACAGAGACCCTTGATTTTATACTTCTGGTTCCCATTTGTGAGAGCATCTGGTCCCTTCTTGGGGACCTCTGTGACACAACTGGAGTAAGAGCCATAATTAAGTGAGAACTGGAAACTTAGAAAAAATTTCCCCTATCTGGTCTGTTTTAAAGGTTCCCATCTGTCACCATAGTTTGAGGATCCTCTCTGTTTGTCTGTCATTATGTTTTTTTGTTTGTTTGTTTGTTTGTTTGCATCTGTTCCTGGCCCTTTAAGACATGGGCAATAATATACTGATCTTATAGCTTGTTTCTTGGAAATGATCTTGGCTAAATGGGTCATCTATAGATGTAAACGTGTCTAAAAAGATGATGTTTTTACTATAACAATCTGGTCTTTAAATGGTTTTCTAAAATATAGTACAATCTTACAGTTACAAGTTGATTTGTCAGAGATAAAATAATTAATAAAAAGTTTTTTAACAGTCAAAACCTAAGGTATCATAATTTTCATCTAAACCTGTCTGGTTACCAACTAAAAATTGGTTAAAATGCCTTAAACATGAGGTTTCTGCTCAGAACCACAGTTTTTCTCCCACCCATCCAGACTTCAGCCAAGACTTACCTTAAAATGCAAATGGGGAAGCAAGCGTATATGTCTATATGTGCATATGTCCATATATCATGTACATGATGTAAAATTGGCAAATAAAAAATGAGCGCTCATAATAATTTTTATAAATTGATCCAAATACCTTTAATTCACGTGATTTAAAAAGGTTCAATTTAAATTGGGTAAACAAATGAAAACAAAGGTGCATTTAAATTAAACTTAAATCACAAGTCTCTCTAGGTAGTAAAAAAAAAAAAATTAATAAAATGTTGATGCCTTAATGTCCCTTGGTTCTAGAACTTCTCTTCAACAAGGAAGAAATGGGTAATAATGTTCAATACACTTGTCTTATATTTTGATAAAATAAGTAAAGTTGATTTGACATGGGATTACTCATTTGTAAGTAACTTTGTTTGTTGAACATCTAATTAATTTACAAGGTTAAAATGCTGTTAAATATGCCATCAAGTAACTCCTTGAATTCCATTGGGCAATATTATTTTTTTCATAAATTGGTTAAAAAAAAAAAGGTTTTAAAGTTGCTTTATCATCACTGAAAAAGGTTAAAATTCCAACAGGTATAATTCTATATACTTAAACTTTGTGTTCTCATGAAATGGTTAAAAGATGTGTGTGATTCTATATACAAAGGGTTATAAAAGATTTCTCTATATACAAAGGCTCAAAAGTTTCAACAGTTTCAATTAAGAGAACTGTAAATAACAAAATATTTTTATTAAGATGAAATGATCTGTCTAAATTCAAATTATTATAAAGATTGTTTCAAAAGGTGAACAGACAAAGGAAGTTAATACATGAGAGAAAGAAATTAGAAGGTTATAGATATGGAAACCATATATAATAAAAAGTAAAGGAAATGTTTCAAGATAAGAAGGTCTTTAAGTGATGAAGTAAATAAGAGGGTTTACGTAAGTGATGTGAAAGTTCTGTGTAAGTTGGTTAAACAAGTATATAAAACAATCAGGAAAAGCTACTTGCAGTTCTTTTTTAAATGTTAATGTACTGATATAAAACAAAGTTTAATCTATGTGGTAAGTGGACAAAGAGATCTGAAAACATTGATTTACCCATAACATTGTGTTTGTTAAGTTTTGTGTTTTGTTTTGTTTTGTTTTGAGCAAGTAATCTGAAAGAAATTAAAAATTACACAGCTGTGGTTAAACAACAACTATTATTTTAAAATACTGTAATGTTATTTTCTTAAGAGCTAAACTTGATTGATGTAAAAACATCAATATAGTTATGGTGGAGTAATACCCTTCTTTGTATATTAAATGTGTTCATATCTTTCAGGTATACAAGCCTTAAGGTAAAAGTTTTAAAAGAACATTATATCAAGCTGATGTTCTCCAAACTAGGGTTATATGGTAATTTTAGGCTTATAAAGATAACATTAAAAGTTTATTTATATCATTTAAAATGTGTTCTACAACTGGACCTGGTATCAATAAGATATAAAGTTTTATGTTATTGTGTTAGCTAATGTTCATGTAAACTTGAGCAACAATATATGTAAACTCTGTAAAATTCTATTTTCAAAAAAAAAAAGCAAAGTTCAGCTTCAGAACTAGAACACTTGACCTAAGGTTTATAAAGATCCCCACCTTATCTAAAATAAGGCTCTTCCTCCCCCCCTTACTGCATGACAGAATGGCTCCAAAGTAGGCCAAACTTCAATTTATTTCACATTATGTTAAAAAAAAAACATGATTTTTGTTGTTAAGACTACTATAATCTCAAACAGGGGTTATCATATATAACTCAATCAAAATTCAAGATTGATATTACACAACTAGGTTTTTACTCTTGTTAATTTTATTTTGCATTTTTCTTATAAACTGTCTAAAGTTTGCTTGTTAATGTTTTGCAGAGACATTGCTTCAAGAATACAACCTGGTTAATTTAAGCCATCACTGACAGGACAGATAGGATAATACAGACCCCGGTTAATAAAAAGGGTAAATGACTGTATAAAGTTAAAGCCCAGTGATCTTAATTTAAGACTGGTGAGACTAATTTGCTAGATGTTTAAGATCAAGACTTTAAAGCTAGATCAAAGAGGCCAAGAAAACCAATATTTGGCTCTTGCCCTCATAGTCAGTCTGAATCCAGGAAATAGGGAACTTCTCTAAGGAGCTTGGCAACTCTGGGCCACATGACCTCCTGATAAGGGAGATAAATGAGACCCCTAGAGAACAGAAGCCAATCAGTGCCCTTGTTATGAAGAGGAGGGTCCTTAAAGAAGAGAGACATCCCTGATGTCTCCAAGGGAAGCCACATGGTCAAGCAAGACCTGGACTCATCCTCATGGAAGGCACTAGCAGAACAAAGAAGCTGCTCTCAAGTTCCCCCAAGAGTGACTCCCACGAAAATTCAGCTGACGCTTAACGATAGATAGAAACAAAAGTCAGTTTGATCTACTTCATCTTAAACACCTAGCAAAACAGTTAAAACCAAAACACAACCATTCCTGAACATTTAATAATAACAGTTAAATGTAACTTAAAATATACATTTATATTAGCCCCCAAAATTAATAAGACTGGGGGCTACAATAGAGATTCTTAGGCAGGAATGTCTGATAACTATAAAAATAAACAGTTTAACTATTAAATGACTGCCAAGTCAGAAGTTTTTAGTGAGCTTAAGGCCTACAGATCTTCCTAACCTACATAGGTAGGCTTAATATTCACTAGTATGATCATCTAGCCCTAAGTAAGAAAAAGTGTTCTCGACTGGACACAGAGGTAGTACCACTAGAAAGATTTTATAAGATCAGATGACATTAAGTAGCTTAACTACATCTTATCGAGATAATCATCTGTAATATTAAATGTTGTGTTTACATTCCTGATATCTATATAGATGTTAAAGATTTATATTCCCAAATAAAGACCTTGTCCACTCTGGCGTTATTAGGGAGAAAACTTTTCAGCCCTCACACCTCCTAGTGAGAAACTATTGACTGCTATCATGTTTATGGTATACATTGACATGTTCCAGATGCTGCAACATTTATTCAGTACTCATGTTTTTGTTTCTCTCATAGAAGCTCCTGTCCCTGATGACGTTACAACCTGTTCTTTCCTAGGCTTCAATCAGACCTGACTTCTAAAAAGGAAACTCCAAACTGCTTGTCCCACTCCGCCCCCCTTCAGCTTGAAGAAGCCACATTCGGTCGTTGTCCCTCGTCCTTACAGCAGTAAAAAGTTCCTAAAATAAGAATCCCTGCCATGACCCATGATTGGGTCATTCATACTCACTAGAAGAGGGGGAAATGTGGGACCCTCCTTTTATAGCCCCAAGCCTCTTTTCAGTTTAACTGCTTCTTTTTGCTTCTGTAAAATGCTTGGCTTAAAGATAATAGAAGTCAAACCACTGTGACCCCATTTTGTTATCAGCTGCCCCAAAGTGTTGCAAGTCTCTTGTCACAAAGCAGGAATAAGCCCAGATATGATAAGCTAGACTGGGCACAATAAACTAGGGCAATGGCAGGGCCCTGGGCCCTGGGCCCTGCAGGGCCCTGCAATGAACAGTCAGCACATTCCATAGCTCTGGAGATGGCACCCACCAATGAAAACCTCCTTAGACATGCATGGGCTCCCCTGGCCAATCAGGCGAGCCCCTTCCCCCTCCTTGCTTCTACCCCTATAAAAACTCAGTCTTTCCTCATTTCTGGGCTCTCAGTACTGATCCACTGTGTTGGTGAGGTCTGAGAGTCCAAGCTTAAGCCTGAATAAAGGCTCTTTGTTCTTGCATGCACTCCGGATTCCTTGGTGGGTTTTGGGGGTCCGTTCTCTGGGCACAACAGTAAAAAAAAAAAAAAAGTTTTATCAGGGCTAGGGGTTTAGCGCAGTGGTGTAATACTTGTCTAGCATGTGTGAGGCCTTGAGCCCAATCCCTAGTACTACAAATTCATAAAGTTTAATGAAACAATAGCATTCTAATTAGCATTTACTGAGCACCTACTTTGTGATAGGTCCTGTTTTAAGTGTTACATGCACCAATTCATTCAAGCCTCACAAAACACTAACAAATAATTCAGCATTTCAAAGACTTTTATGAAAAATGTCTAATTCTAATCTCTTTCCTTCCTTTGAAAATATAACTTTACTATTCCATTCTCTCTCCTTGATCAAATTACATTTTTCCCATGTGGCATTAAAAACCCCAGCAATTGACTGGCTCAAGCAGTCCTCAAAACCTTTTGTGAATGCAGACCCCTGAGCGTCCTGTACTTCAAGATCTTGGTCATCTCAATCCCTTCAGAAGGGTGGCGTCTGCTGCAATCAGGTTGCTGCTGCCATGCCTTGTGGTGAATGCCCTGCTGCCCATCCTTCTTCATACAGCCTCCCTCCCTTTCTTTCCATTCTCTCACCCCCACCTTCCTGGGATTTTGACACAATTCCATGATGGGTCATTTATCTTTCAAATTCACCTTCACCTGCAGACTGTTCTCTAGTCCCCTCCACCCCTTCCTGGGTGGCTCTGTCCTTTCTAAGGCTTTCTGACCTCTCTCATTCATCACCCAATTCACACTGGAAGATTCCCCTCATTTATCCTTGGATTTTTCCCTGTTTCTGCTCCATTGTCTTCACCTTTATTTTCTGTTAGTTTCCTTCCTCTTTATATCCCCTCTGCTACCATTCAAAACATATATTTTGCTCTTTAAAGCTGCAAACTCTATCCCTCGCCCCAAAGGCAAGAGATATTCTCAGTAAATGCTAATTAAAATGCTATTCTAACATCCTTTTATAAAATGTCCCATTATGTAAATAACTAAAAACAGGATCAGAGCTCCTCCTCCAACTTCATTAATGTCTTAGTTTTCATTTCCTCTTCTCCAAACAAGAAATTGTTGACTTTCACGCATTTCCGCCTGATCTCCCAACTTCTGAGAAATTAATTTTAGCAATTAGAGAGCACCCTTGCAATAGATGTAATATTTTACTTTCCAATTCACCACTCCTCTTCTTTCTAAAATACAGATTCTCTTAATTCTAATTTTTGTAATTATGATCCCCATGTTAATGTTAAGTTTTTAAGGAAAATTATTTCAGGGCTAGGGATGTAGCTCAGTGGTATAGTACCACTAGGTTTAATCCCCAGTACCACAAAAAGAAGAAAGAAAATTATTTCACCTATATTCTTACATTTTACTGTAAATACTTAAATATAAAGCCAACTTATAGTTGTTTTCAAATATATTATCTTTCCTCAACTACAGTGAAAAAAAAAAAATCCCTTTGTAATATCACTTTTTTAATGTAATATCACTTTTTTGCTACATTTTTTTCTTTCATATGAATTGGGGGAAATATAAATTTCCAAATCAATATTTACTCCTCCATAATTGAGATCCACGATCATGTTCCTTCTAACTCAGCTAGATTATGACCTATCAATTATTGACCCATATGAAAAGCCTCAACCTCAATCATTTGTAAGAAATAAATTTCCTGGTCAATATTTAGCTTTATTTCTTATGTGTAAATGGAATCTAGTCATAGATTCTGCATGTTCTCTTTGATGCATTTTGAGTTCAGCTGATTTACCTTAAGATGAGTTTCCCTGAGTGTGTGAGTTATGGTGGAGTCCTTGAGCCACTCTCAAAAATTGCTCTTCTCTTTCCCTTTTAATGTGCAAAAGGAGGATTCAGGACTATGGGTAATGGCTGGGGCAGTACTGATTGGCTCTTCTTTGAGGTCTGTTTTAAACACTCCATTATTTCTCCTATCTCACACTCCTCTTGGAATGTAAGTCCACATATAAATGCCTGGGTTTCATTCTCTTCAGAATGAAATTAATTTGACTCAAAGTCATGGGTTCAGTTAGTCAAGGCCTCAGGCTCATACATCTTTTTGCATCTGGAATTTATATAAAATACAAAGAGATGAAGCAGGAACCAGGACCCCTTTCTTTTGAGGTTCAGCTTATTAGACTACGACTGATGGCCTAGGTGGCCCAGACCCAAGCCATCTGTCAGGAGAGGTCAAGAGAGCTCCTCAAGGGGGAAATTCCTCCAGAGAGAGGCAAGGAGGAGTCTGGGTTCATGCAACTACCTAGGGAAAAAGCTGGTTCTCATGTGTATCCTGGTTTCTCTGGTGCTTCTTATAACAAAGGACCTTGATTCAAAACCACCAGAAATCTGGGGGACTGGACAGAGATACAGTAGAAAGATAAAATGGGGACTTTGGACAATCTTTCCAGATTTTCTGGTTCTATGTCCCCACTGGACTGAAGAAAACACCTTGTTGTGATTTGGATGTGAGGTGTCCCCCAAAAGCTTATGTGTGAGACAATGCAAGAAGGTTTAGAGGAGAAATGATTGGGTTGTGAGAGCTTTAATTAATCCCCGACAGGATTAACTGAGTGGAAACTGAATGAAGGTAGGGTGTGGCTGGAGGGAGTGTACCTTGGGGTATATATTTTGTATCTGGTGAGTGGAGTATCTCTCTGCTTCCTAATCATCATATGAGCTGCTTCCCTCCCCCATACTCTTCTGCCACAGTGTTCTGCCTCATCACGAGCCTGGAAGAATGGAGCTGGCTGTCTATGGACTGAGGTCTCTGAAACTATGATCCCCCAAACAAACTTTTCCTCCTGTAGAATTGTTCTTGTCGGGTCTTTCAGTCACAGCAGTGAAAAAGCTGACTAAATACAGACTGAATTATTGGACTTCACAAGAATGGACTCCTCACAAATAAGGAGATGGTGTGTAGGAGCCCTAATTAAGGAGATAGCTAACATTGCGGTTAGCTGTGAGCCATAACGATGTTCAAACATTACCACCTTCCATGGTCTCGCGAGACTTGGCCCAGGACATTGCGGATCGGGTCGCCACCATTTTGTGGTGGTTGGAGGAGTGTGGATGGTGTTGGAATTGTTGTTGGAGCCAGAGAGAGAAGCTAGCAGAATAAAGAGCCTGTTCGTTTCCAGTCTGCCTCTGAACTTATTCCCAAGGCATCTTTGCTCCAAGTGGCAATCGCTTCAGGCAGCAACAATGGTGTTCTACTATGATTTTTTTTTTTAAAAAAGTCTTTATTTTGTACTCTCTACTCTTTCTTTGTAAATGAAGCAGAAATACATGTGCATACAACAACTGAGTGTTTCATAATCCCAGTTTAGGCCATTCATGGTGATAATTTCAGTCATTTATCCCTCAGAGGCTCTAAGCAGACATCCTAATTCACTTGGCACAAAAGTTGCCATATGTAGCATGTATAAGAAATCACATATCCCATGTGGGTAAAGTGTCTTTGTCCCTATACTACCTAAAATCTGGTGCTATGCATAAATGAAAGGCACTTAGCAGATGATTAACTTCATCTATCCAGCACCAGAGTCCTTCTTTCACACTTCTTAGAAAGAATGCTACATTTATACATCATATTTATGAGAACAGAAATCAAGTCACATCATCTCCTGCATGTACCCTTCAATCTTAATGAAAATAAACAGGTTGTTAAGACTTTCTTTAAAAGAATGTACAGGTTATTTAGGTCACTGGCACAAGTAATATTTTTGTAGTATTTCTTCAGTCATCTTTCTCATAAAATAATCTAAAAATAAACTGTTCTTCTGTTAAACTAAAGCTCATCCCAAAGTTCAGATTTCATCATTGATCCCTGCATTTATATTGCTTTGGTTCAGCACAGCATCTTCCTGAAAAACTGTGGAACAACTGTTTCCAGTTCAACAAATATCTCACTTTCTGCCTCCAGCTCCCTCTTCTGGACCCAAGAAGTCACAGAGAATTTCGTAGCTCCTCTTTGATCTCAGCTTATCTTTTTTCTTTATTTTTTCCCTCTTCCCCTTTCGTCCTTCCTTTCTTCCATTTTAATCCAGTATTCCAGCTTGTCCCTCTTCTCTCCTTAAAATTTCCCTTCCTGTGGGGCATGGTAATTCATACCTATAATCCCAGCTACTTGGAACTCTAAGCCAGGAGAACCCCCAATTCAAGGCCAGACTAGGTACTTAGCAAGACCCTGTCTCAAATTTATAAAAATAATTTTTAAAGGGCTGGGGATATAGTTTAGTGGTAAAGCACTTCTAGTTTCAATTCCCAGTATTGCCCTCCACTAAACACACACACACATACACACACACACACACACACACACACACACACATGCAGTTCCCTTTCCATGAGCTGGCCCAGCTCAGAGTGTAAATCTACCACAATCTCCTCTTTCTGGGTTGTCTCATGTTTTTCTATCTTTGATAAATTATATAAGCCTTAGGAGTTTCTTTCTTGTCTTATTCTATTCCTCATCTCCTTATCTCCCCATCCGTTCCTCTTTTCTCCTTGTTCACTATCTACTCAGTCCAAGGTAGTTGACCCTATAGCCATTAATTCTCTTCCATTAGTCAATTTAGCAGGGATTCACTCATGAGTAAAGTTTCTTGACCCTCACAACAAACCAGGAGGTTTTTATTATTATTATCACCTAATTTTAGAGAAAAGAAAATCAAAGCACCAAGAGCCTAAATAACTTTCCAAGCTCATAGGGAGAGAAAATTGCTAGAGCCAGGGTTCAAACCTAAGTCTACGTAACTCTAAAACCAATGAACTTTCAACTGTACCATTCCGCCTTGACAGGCAACTGTGCCATGACCTCTCTCTCTGTGGTTTAGTATTACCACTTATTACTAATGTTCATGAGGATTTTGGTTTAAGATGCATTTAAATTCAAAAGCACCTATGTTTACACCAAATTGAGAAAACAGTTGAGGAAATAAGGCAAGATAAGGGTATGCAGGGGTTTGGGGAGGATATTAAACACATTGGGAGGTATCATACTGTGCTTCTGAACATAAAGAACCTAACTATAATTAAAAACACACACCCCAAAATTAACTAGACTTCACCTGTGGGCTTCTCATACTCATATAGAAACCTATTAAATTTCCTGGAAATCACTCTAGGGCAGTAAAGCAATGTTGATATAAAGAAAGAAAGATATTTGGGGATTTTGAGTAACAGACATTCAATTTCCTTCACTGGTGAAGAAAACTTGGAGATACTTATCCAGAAAGGCAAAGAAAGGAGGAAGTGTAAAGAGAGATTCCCCCACAGCTCAGCATTGACAGTAAGGCAGAGAAGCTCCAATGAAGTGAAGGAGGTGAGTCTCCAGGTGGGGCTCGCTAATATAACCCTGAACGCAGCAGAGGCTGTTCCTGCTGATGGAATGAGAAGTCAGAGGAGAAAAAGTAAAGCCTGTGCGATACAGCCAGGCAGAGGGACAGACCAGTGGGAAGACAAGCATGTGTAAAGATGGCTAAATATTTACCGGCCCAGGAAGTGGGCTCTCCCAATGACGAATTTATCCAGGATTCATGGGGAATTGCGACAGAAATTGTTGAGATAACTCTCTGAAAAGCTGTAATAAAGAAAATAACCAAATTATTTTTTTTTTAATTAGAGATTAGCCCATTCGACCCTCCGGTTTTTTAATAATACACATGATGTCTTATAAAGAATGCTCTATCGGGAGTCCAGTGTGGGAGCATATGTCTGTCATCCCAGCAACTCTGGAGGCTGAGGAAGGAGAATCACAAGTTCTGTCAGCATGGGTAACTCAGCAAGACTCTATCTCAAAATTTTAAACAGAAAAATTTAAAAAGTTGGGGGTTGTAGCTTGGAGGGAGAGCATTTACGTAACAAGGCCCTAGGTTCAATCCCTAGTGCTACAAAAATAATAACAATAATAATGCTGAATTTGGTATCAGAGGACCTAGAAAAAATAAAAATGTTAAGTAATTTAATAAGCAGTGAATCACTATACGATAGTGTGTTCATCGTTATCCTATGTAATCTTCGGATAGGTATAAGGCTTAAAGAGATTTAGTAAATTATATTCAACACCAAGTGATAGAGTAATAAGACTGCTACTCATAGAAGCTTTCTAATTTCAAGTTGTAATATGTTTTGCTATCTTTTCTCTTTGTAGATTAATTTATGAGTGCAACAGAGAGTTTGGTGGGGAAAGAAGTGGAAATTGAAAGATTTCAGCTAAAATAGAAGAACTAAGACTAGCATTGTTTTTAAAGGTGGATCAAATAGACTAATCAGATCCTATTTCTAAGTTTGTAAGCCTAATTTTAAAAGGATTAAACTACTTTCCTGGGAAATTACTTTCTTCTGAATTTCCCTCAAGTTGCTTTTTATTTATTTATTACCTGAAGAGCTTAAATAAAGATAATAAATTGCATAATCAATAGATACAACGAAGTTGCTTTGCTTAAAGCTGATAAAGGAATATATAGATTTTTCATGAATAATTGAAAGGGCCTAACAAAAAGAGGTTGAAACTCTCCTGTCTCTGCCTCCTCCCCCATTTTTTACAGAGCCAATTCCTAAATATCCATATGGAAAGAAATCGACCTCATCCAAGTCAACTACCTTCACATCTAGTAGGGTTTGTTTGTTGCCTGAAGAGAGGGAGCCACAGTGCTCAGGAAGTCCAGCACTCACAGCCGTGGAAGGAATCCAGAGGGTGAGGATGAGAGCCTGGCAGTTCCTTAGCCAAGATCCAGGGCCCAAGAGATAGATGTGTAAAGCCAGGCAAGTGGTTTTTGTTGCAAATTACAGTTACTCCATCACCCTCCAGACTGCCATTCTTCAGAGCCATCAGATAGCTTTCTCAAAGACGGACTTTGATGTGTCTGCCATTTAGAGATATCTCATACTCTCACTCTACCAGCAATGAGCCTAGAAAAAGCTATCTATACACATGGTTCAATTCCTCAAGATCCTAGCAGAAAAGGTTTGTAAGACTTAAGGCTGCTGCAGCACAGTATCGGGTGCAAGCTGCCAAAATTTGGCCTTTTTCAGCACAATAGCCTGGCCGTGGGAACCTCTCCTTCTGCACCCCCTTTCCCTCTCCCATTCTCCCTAGGAAAAGCAGATAACATAAACTAGAATGTGTGGGAGATATGAATCCCAATCCCAGTTCTGCCAGGACTGGGTGCCACTGGGAAGCCATCTCTACTGTCCCAGTGCCCGGTACAGCATTTGGCACATATCAAGGGTTCGTTGAGTGAATGAAGAATTGAATTTAATATCAAAAGATCTCCATTTCCTCACTAGTAAGTAGCAACATTTTACTAGGTCCCTTCAAAAATCTGTAGCCCTGAGATTTTAAAATATCAGTAAGTTATAGTTTTAGATCAGTTTTACAGGATAATTCTATTAAGAAAGACAGGCAGAAATCCCCCATCTGACATGATGGAGTGAATTGATAGCCCAATTCTCAATACTTAAAGGCTCTGCAAAGTGAACAAAAGAAGGGCATTTTTAGATGGAATTAAAAAGTGAAAACAGACTAAAACAAGGTGAAATTTACATTTCTTAACTCTATACTGAGCCTATACCACTATATGATGCATGGAGAACCAAACTCCAAACTCCAACAGGAAATTTTCCATCCTTCTGTACTGAAGAACCAGAAGACAAGAGATTAGAGCAACATTACATCAATGTGACAAAAAAGAAAGAAAAAAGGAAAATCAAAAACAAAAAACTGACAACATAAATAGCCATAAAGAAACATAGAACCAGTGTAACAAATAGAAAATAAACAGATGGTCTGGCACGGAGGCACACATCTGTAATCCTAGCAACTTGGGAGGATGACTCAGGAGTATAACAAATTCGAGGCCAGCCTGGGCAACTTAGCAAGACTTTGTCTCAAAAATGAAAAGGGAGATGCCCATCAACAGATGAATGGATAAAGAAATTATGGTATGTATACACAATGGAATATTATTCAGCCAAAAAGAAGAATGACTTTATGATATTTGCAGGTAAATGATGGATCTGGAGATTACCATACTAAGTGAAATAAGCCAATCCCAAAAGACCAAAGCACAAATGTTTTCTCTGATATGTGGAAGCTTACCCACAATAAGGGGGAGATAGGGGAAGAAGAGAAGTTCAGAGGATTAGATAAAGGGGAATGAAGGGGTCTGGGGATATAGCTCAGTTGGTAGAGTGCTTGTCTAGCATGCACAAGTCCCTGGGTTCAATCCCCAACATCAGTGAAAAAATAAAGGGTGAGAGGATGAAGAAGGGAGGAGGGATAGGCATAGGAAAGTGAGTGGAAAGAATCTAAAACAACTTTTCCTATGTACATACATGAATATGCTACACTGAATCCCACCATCGTGTACATGCACAAGCCTGGGGCCCTAATTACAATAAGATATATACCATGCACATATAATTTTATCAAGATGGACTCTAGTGTCATGCATAACTCAAAAGAACCAATAAAAAATAAACCAAAAGTAAAATGAAAAAAGGATGGAGATGTAGCTCAGTGGCAGAGCACCCCTGGATTCAATCCTCAATACTACAAAAAAAAAAAAAAGAAAAAAGAAAAAAGAAACATGACAGACTTATGCCCAAATGCATAACCAACTACATTAGATGAAAATGGACTAAATATTGAAATTAAAAGTTAAAGATTGAAAACCCCAGATTTAAAAAATAAATAAATAAACAAAAACAGCTTTATGGGCCAGTATGTAGCTCAGTGGGCGAATACTAATCTAGCATGTCTGAGGTACTAAATTTGATCCCCCATACCACAAAAAAAAGAAAAACAATTTTATGCTACAAATGGCAGATACATTAAATATAATGATATAGAAGAGTCAAAAGTAAAAGGATACAAAAATTTTGGTGTTGCTACACTTTCTAGAGAGGTATAAAATAATCAGAATATAAAGTATTTTAATGAACCAATTACAGATAATTTAGCTAAATTAAATTTCCTCCTCCACCTAGCTAAGAAGTCTGTAAGTCCTCTCAAGTCCCATTCTCTTTCTGAACCCAGTACAATCCAAAACCTGAACTGCAGTTCACCTGAACCCCCTAAAAGTAAAGTTCCTTACTGTGGATACGTCCAAAAGACAGAAACCTACAATGAAGTATTGGATTTTACTCAGCAGAGCTGTTCTTGGTAGCAGAATGGGATTTTAATTCTAAAACCATTTCATGTTTTTTAAATTAAAGAAAAATTAGAAAACATACTGACATAGTTGGAAATCAGAGTTTTCACTGGAAGGAGAAAAGAGGCAAAGAACCGCAAAATGGAAACTGGGAAAGGGCAACTTGGTATTGAATTTGAAGTATCAACAATAACAAAACAAAATCCTAAGGGCTTTGAAGAAATGAGTGGCAATACTAATGAGACATAAATAAGTGCTTAGTTCTTATACTATGCTCTAATCAAAGACTCCAGGGCTCTCAGGAGAAATGGCTCTGATTCCAGGCCTGAGCAGAAAAAGTACAAGATGGTCCTGGATTATCTTGTACCAAGAAGCAAGGAAGCTTAATTAATGAACCCATAAGCTAGAAAGGGGACATCCACCCATCATATTTTAAATATAAAAAATAATAATGGTGGGCCAGGCACGGTGGCACACGCCTGTAATCCCAGCACTTGGGAGGCTGAGGCAGGAGGATCACAAGTTCAAAGCCAGCCTCAGCAATGGCAAGGCACCTAGCAACTCAGTGAGACCCTGTCTCTAATAAAATACAAAAAAGGGCTGGGGATGTGGCCCAGTGGTCAAGTGCCCCTGAGTTTAATCCCCAGTACCAAAAAAAAAAAAAAAAAAAAAAAAAAAAAAATGGTGGAATGGATTGAAACACATGGGAAAAATACATGAATCCAACATGATACTTAAAGCAGAAAGAAGAGAGAGGGAAAAAATCTCCATAGAGGAATGCCAACTTAGAAATGTAGAAGAAATGATGAATGAAAAAAATCACCATTTCAAGACCCAATGTAAGAGGTGATTCAGGCAAAATCATCAAATGCTGAAACAAATGAAATAAAAGGTTATCAGAGAATAAATTATTCATGCTAACTCCAAGTAATGTCCTGCTCACAGATCACTATTCATTACAAAGGAAAATATGAATCTTTAAAACATATAGGTATATTGGGGCTGGGGCTCAGTGGTAGAGCACTTGCCTAGCATGTGTGAGGCACTGGGTTCAATTCTCACCACCAGGCATAAATAAATTTAAAAAATAAAGGTCCATTGACAACTGAAAAAAAATGACATATATAAATATATATATATATATATATATATATATATATATATATATATAAAGTAGAGGTGTATTGGTCACAACTTTAAGTTAACAAGGTTGGCATCCCCAAAGGTGGACTGCAGCCCAATATTGTAGACTGCTAATATGACACAACGGGAGTTACTCAACATCACCTATGTGGTGCTGCTGCCAGAAATACTGAGTCCAACAGCTAAAAAAAAAAAAAAAAAAAAAAAAAGGGATGTTGGATCATGTGCATGACTACAACCATGTTTCTCTAAAGGAATTAATGTCATTAAAAGCAAAGGGAGCTGAGCAACTGGAACTCAAACAAGGTTATTTTTAAAATGCACAATGGTACAAATACTTGGGGAAAAGCATGGTGGTTATGTATAAAGTAAATACACATTGACCATATCAAGCAGCAAATCTATTAGGTATTTCCCCAAGAGGAATAAGAACATACTGTCACCTAAAATCTTATCCTCAATGTCTATAGTGGCTTTACTCAATCATCTAAAACAATAAACAACCCATGTGCCTTTCAACTAGTGAATGGATAAGTTGTGGTGCATCCAATCCAAGGAATAACTCTCAAAAATAACAAGGAACAAATAAATAATAAATGCAACAACATGGATGAATCTCAAATGCATTATGCTAAATAAAATAAGCCACTAAAAAGCTATATATGACTCCATTTATATAATATTTTGGAAAGGGCAAAATTATAGGGACAAAATACAGACCAACGGTTATCAAGGACCAAGGTGAGGATGGGAGTTGACAGCTAAGAGACATGAGGAATTTTATAGGTGATAAAAACTATCCTACATCTAGACTGTAATAGTTTTAACAATTGTAAGTGTATGTCAAAAGTCACAGAACTGCATATTTAAAACAGTGAATTTTTTATATTCTTATATAAATTATACATCAATTAATATGATTTTTTTTTGTACTGGGGATTGAACTCAGGGGCACTCGACCACTGGGCCACATCCCCAGGCCTTTTTTGTATTTTATTTAGAGACAGGGTCTACTGAGTTGCTAAGTGCCTCACCATTGCTGAAGCTGGCTTTGAACTAGCGATCCTCCTGCCTCAGCCTCCCAAGTGCTGGGATTACAGGCATGTGCCACCGTGCCCGGCCTATTAATATGATCTTTAAAAAGAACACAGAGGAAGGTAATGGGCCTCTTATAGATAGAGGAAGACTAATAAGACATAACTGCCAAATGCCATGTGTGAACTTTCATTATATACTAGATTGGGAAAGGTAGAAGAAAACAGTTGCAGAGACATTTTAGTGTCAACTGGGGAAATTTGAGTTTGGACTCTGTTGATAATGTTATTGAATAAGTTTTTTTCAGGTATAATGATGGGTTTTGGTTGCTTAGAACCTGACCCTGATCTTGAGAGGTACATGCTGATGTATTTAAGGGTAACTTGTAATGCCTGCAGCCTTTTGGATAGTTTGGCAAGAGAGATGAATGCATATCAACAAAGAGAGATGGAGTATGAGTTGCTCCTGTAGGTTTGAAAAATTACAAAATAAAAATGAATTGTGTTTCATTATATCCTAGTACTGTTCAACTGCATCCCCTACTTCCCAACCTCTTGTTGCATACTGTGGTTTTGCTGACCCATCTATAATTTCCTCCAGTTCTTCTCTTACCCTTTGCAGCTACTTCATTTCTCATTCTCTAATCATAACTTTCAGCTGCCTGGGAAGCCTTCATTTCCAAAGCTGTTGATCTCTGCTATGGCCCCTCTCTTGCCTCTCCCTAGCCAAAGCCTGACCTGTACAGCTTTGCTATTTTTAAGTTTAATCTATGTATCTTTAGCAGAGTCAACTGGTATCTAGGTCTCTCTGAGACCATTCGCCTTCTCTTAGAAAAGCTCCCCATTCAGCCCTCCACCTTCCCTGTTTACCTGGAAGATCATTTAGCATCATTTCTCCCATTCAGCTCCCAGCCTCAGCTCTCTAACCAGCTGGGTCAGAGAGGGGTTGGCTTCTAACATCTCTTAAATTTCCCATCCTTGGATTATCCTGTCTCACCTAAAATTTAACTGTGAGTTCCTCTTCTTTTCTGTCACCTCATTCTCGAACTCACAGACACAACACATGGATCCTTTCGCATCAGGACATCTCTGTAGATGTAGTCTAGGAAAACAGAAGACCCTTAGGTGGGTAGATCTAAGAGGGCCACAAGAACTGGTATGGACACAGGTATCTTAACATAGCATAATTACAGACAATTACATAATTGCCTGGCTTTGTTTTAATTATCCAAAAATGATAGGTACATTATGTTTGTTACCATTATCAATATCTGTCCTCCATGTACCCTTTACCTCGTCAATTCAAATTTTCCATCCATTCCTTCAGATTTTATACCTTCAGATTAAGGTATAAAAATATGGAAACAAAAGTGAAAACTTTCCCTTTATATTTTAATCATCAGAAAAACTAGAAACTTAAGCTTAGCAGGTAACACCAGTTTATTTTTCTAGCCCAGCTCCCTTACACACACCTTGCCTCTCTTTCAAGATCTTTTCCTCTGTCCCATAATTTGCCTCTCTTGGGAATCACCCCTCCTCTTTCTCTACCCCTGTGCCTTGTCATGATTGGCCACTCTGTCCTCCTGGGGAGATTAAGGCTCCTATCCCTTCACTCTTGTCCCAAGGAGGAACTTCAGTAGGTCAAGAGCAAAAGGAAGAAGGAGATCCCACCTAAAGTGGAAAACTACTTGGACTAGATGTAGCCTGGTTGGAGGTAAGCATCGGGCTTTCCTTTTGGTTTTTAATTCCCTTTCATATATTCTTTGAATGAAATAAATTTATATTTTTTTTTTTTGGTGAGGGGGGTACCAGGAATTGAACTCAGGACACTTGACCACTGAGCCACATCCCCAGCCCTATTTTATATTTTATTTAGAGACAGGTTCTCACTGAGTTGCTTAGTGCCTTGATTTTGCTGAGGCTGGTTTGAACTCTCCATCCTCCTGCCTCAGCCTCACTATCCACTGGGATTACAGGTGTGGGCCACTGTGCCCAGCTTACATACTATTTTAAAATTATATGCATGAACATATTTCTATAGTAGTCTTCTACAGCACTGTTTTAATGGCTATGTTGAATTTCATTTTATGCATGAACATATTTCTATAGTAGTCTTCTACAGCACTTTTTAATGGCTATGTTGAATTTCATTTTATGGTAACACACACCTTATTTAACTATTTCTCTGTTATTCAACATTTAGGAAGCTTTAGGTTTTTTAATCTCCTTTGCTCCAATCTACAGTATATGTGACACCAATAACATCACCAATAATAAACTTAATACATTACCATTTCTTTACAGTTCTTTTTCTCTCTATAAAATATAGCATACTTAGGTAATGGTCAGAATACTATGTTGGAAAGTCATTAAATGAACTTTTCTATGTGATTATCCATTTGAAATATAATTTTTCTATGTGCTTATCCATTTGAAATATACTTAAACATCTTTTGTTTCTTTTTGTATTCAATTGTAGGGTTCACTATTTTTATCTTTCTCATTTATATTTATATTTTGGATATGTAAAATACTTTTCTGGCTTAAAAATCAAACACATAAAAGTTATAGTCAGGGGCTGGGGTTGTGGCTCAGCGGCAGAGCACTCGCCTTGCATGTGCGCAGCCCGGGTTCGATCCTCAGCACCACGTAAACATAAATGCATTGCATTGTGTACAACTAAAGTAAATAAATAAATATTTTTTAAAAAGTTATAGTCAGACAAATCTTACTTTTATCTCTATCCATTCTATCTTATTCTCACTTTAAGGGTGACCATTTGCATTGGTTTCTGATTTTTGTTGTTGTTGTTCTGTGTTTGTGTACATATGTCTTTTCAATAAGCATATATATTCTTATTTCTTTTTATTAAAAATGTTATACAAGTATAAAATTTACACAAATCCCACTCACTTAGTTCCATGAATTTTCAGAGTGAGCACATCTGTATAATTAGTAATTGAATACATTTCTATTTTGTCAGTTTTTTCACTACTGTGACTAAAAGACCTGAAAAGAACAATTTTAGGGGAGGAAAAATTCATTTAGGGACTCATGGTTTCAGAAGTCTCAGTCCACAGACATAGCTCCATTCCCCAGGGTTCAAGGTGAGGCAGAACATCATGGCAGAAGAGTGTGATAGAAGGAAGCAGCTCAATACATGATGATCAGAAAGCAGAAAGACACTAAGCTCAGCTCACCAAGTATATACCCCAAAGAATGCCCCCAGTGACTCATGTCCTCCAGCCATACCCTACCAGTCTGCAATTACACTCAGTTAATCCCTTCCAGGGAATTAGTTCACTGATTGAGTTAAGGCTCTCATAACCCAATCATGTCACCTCTGAACCTTCTTGCATTGTATCATACATGAGCTTTTGGGAGACAGCACATATCTAAACCATAACAATATCCATAAACCTGTTGAATGCATATAAAACCATTCACTGCAGACTTAATAATAACAGCAAGATATTGACTCATCCAAAATACCCATACCACAGGAGATGTGGAAGTAATTGCAGTATATCTATTCCATGAAGTACATACAATTGTACAAAAGAATGTGGACACCCTCTAGGGCCATCTATACCCATAATGTGGTATAGAACAGTTTCCAGGATGCATTATTTTCTGAAAAGAAACAGTTGGATATAATTATACAACAAATGCTACTTTTGTGTACAAAAAGTCAGAAATGCATACACAAATCTCACAGTTGTTCCATCTATAAATGTAGGGTTGATATGCCAATATTTCTTGAATGACTTTTCCATGCAAAGCACTGTGCTCAGTATTGATCAAATATAAAACCATTCACACTTTTCAGATTATGGTTTTTGAGCATAAAATCATTCATTTTTGTTTTAATTCAATTTTCTTAATACCTTCTTTTCCCAACACCAGATGATTTCTAAAACTATAGTATAATAAACAGCAATAGTATCTTTCATTTAGTAATAATGATTCCCAACATATATATCATTTACAATGATATGTATAATACAATGATATATATATTATATTATATACAGTATCATACAATATAAATCCTTTAAATAAACAGATGCTACTTCATATTTCTAGCTCCCTTCTCCCAAGTTGCTACTCTGTGTTGACTATTAGTAGTCCAAAGAAAAGGGAATGAAGCCTTGCTGGTCACATTAGTCCTCCAAGTGAGGACCCTCCACTTGCTCCCTCAGTTGCTAAGCTAGGCCAAAAGTAGCCCTTGCTTGGCTTCCTAAGTCCCAGATTTTGACAGGTATCTCCTACAGTCCCAATCAAGTTCACTAGTCTCTTTCTCCAATTGACTACTTGGAGTCAGGCCTATTTTCCTTCAATTCGCAAACACAAAGAGCTCATTGAGACCCATCACACACTATGGAGTGAGAAAATGTGAAAAGCTTACTTACTTATTTTCCCAGTTTACCCAAGAAGGAGAAAGAATGCCTTCTGTCTATATCTTGACAGTTGCTCCCTATACACCCAGGGTTTACATATCCAGCAAGCCAACTTTTACTTCTTCTTGATGGTAAGCCAAAGATTATTTTATTCCTTTACTACTAAGTATGTTTGGCTTCTAATTGGTTTTCATAATAACCACTGATAAAGTTTGACCCCTTCACTTCCTGGCCCCAGCTGCTCTACTCTTGTTCTCAGAGAACATCATGTCCTTGATTACACGTAATACCTAACGAGACCTGAGACTTCCCAAGATTTTAAAGATAAAATTGCCTAATAACTGTCCTCACTCTTATTGTATTTTGTCAGCCCTCAGGAGTGACGCTTGCCTTTTAAAGCATTCATAACCATCTTGCTTCCTTCAAAGAGTGCACACAAGGAACAAAACCTATTCTTCTCAACAAACTCCTCCCTCACTCCATTTAAAAACTTCATCATTGATCATGGTTATGCTGAGTTTGTGAATGAAATGATCTTCTGAGAGGTGACTGTTAGGACTGAGTATATCCTGTTTCCCATGGCCTCCGTGAATAACCCAGAAAAGCTGGATAGATTGGCAGGTTGGGTATCTGGCCCCTCCTGTGCCTTCATTATCACTATCATGAAGCTGATGATTCTGTTATTCTAAATCACACCCTACTAAGATCCAAATATGAACCTCCTAGAAACTGGCAGCTCACTAGTCTTCTGCTTTTCTTCTTATAAGTATTTCTCTACCTTATTCTTGGCTATTTTTTGTATATCTTCAAATGGGGTTGATTATAATTGGTAGGTAACATTGAAATCTATGCTCTAAAAGAAATGGGTATATAATTTATTTGATTATGAAAATGAAATAGCATCCCCTAAGACAGAACTGCTTTCTCTACAATAACGGATAACTTTCCTTTTTCAACAGACCAATATGAACAGATATCCACTTAAGTGAACTAAGAAACATTTCAATTCTGAAAAACCAATTTGAAAAGAATGAAATGGTAAAATATTAATAGCTGGTTAAGAAGAGTTTAAACTCAGAAATCACCAAAGACACAAATTTAAAACAATTATGAATAAATTTTAGCCATTAAACCACAAATATTTTTGTAAAGGTTAATCAGAGGTGATGGGAGAACTTCCTACCCAAGCAATATAACTGGTGTACTGAAGGCAGAGTGTCTGACTCCAGAACTGAGTCCTGCACCATCCTATACTGTATCCCCTAGGGTAATGTTCAAATAAGTCATAGTACATCTTTTAATGGACTATCAAAATTTATCCTAAGAATAATCAATGATATAGGAAAGTGCACATGGTAGCATATTGGTGAATAAATTAGGACACCAAAGTGGGTGTACAATATGATCCCAATTTATTTTAATATATAAATACAGAAATAAAGGAGTATGTTTGTGTACATTGAATTTCATGTCAAGTGAAGATTCCTTGGATAAACATGTTAAATTAAATTGGCTTAAACCATTAATTCCATGCCTTATGGAAAAGTAAAACCCTTTCTAAGATTTCCTAAAGGGCAATATATTCGTGGTCATCTCAGCTCCAGAATCCTTTCTTCTCAGTCCTGCATCAACCCAGATTTTAGGGGTTTGGCTCAGCTCCTTCCTCAATTTCTACCAAAAAAAATAAAAATCACATAAAACATTCAAAAGTATGATATAATCAAACATTTGGAAAGGAGTTGAAGAAGTTCATACAACAATGTGCAAACCATTAAAATTGAACATTTAACTATTACCATTCTTAAAAAGTTATTTTTAGCCACCCCATCTCAGGAAAAATTCCACTGGCCCATTTGCACATTAGGTCATTCAGCCTGTTTCGTGGGTATGTCTTTTTTCATCCTCTTTTCCTGTATTTCTCCTCCTTTAGAGCAATAAATTCTCTCATTTTCTCATGCAAAACCATTCAATTTTTTTTTGTCTGAATAAAGTTCTTAGATAATATTTCCCTCTAAATCATGCCTTCTATCCAAAGCAGCTTATCGAGGTATCTCCCAAAGTCAATTCCCATCCTAAGAGGAATCTTAATATTAATTCTAATTATTAAAATGTCAGTTCTAAAATCAGCCTACTCATTGAAATTTGAGAAGTTAATTTTGTTTGGTATACAAATATTAATTCCTGGGTTCCTATGGAAGTTCTGAGAGGTGGCTTTGATATAAATTTTTTTTCTTTAATACCCTGTGATTCTAATGTACAGCAGAGTTGAAAACCACCATGTGAAGATAAAAAGGCATTCATTTGTTATACACATACCATATATCTTTGATTCTATGTTCCATTTTAACACTTTTTTAAAAAAAATTATGACACATTTAATAATTTATATCAAAAAGAACTTACAAGCTGCCAAATAGATTAAGATGTAACATGCTTGTCATTTCTTGCAATTCATATGGGAACAGTGCCCAGTCTCTCCAAATATATCATGCAATCTTTAAAGCTGGGACAGTTTGGTGT
The DNA here is from genome assembly GCA_025594165.1 of Tamias sibiricus. Taxonomy (NCBI): domain Eukaryota; kingdom Metazoa; phylum Chordata; class Mammalia; order Rodentia; family Sciuridae; genus Tamias; species Tamias sibiricus. The sequence continues at coordinate 156,434,468 of CM046657.1, read as the reverse complement.
GACTGATTCATACATTATGAAGGACTATTATTTGGGCAATGGAAATCCATGAATAAAAGCTGCTGGCTGTATTTCAAGAAAAACTCGTGCAATTCAATAAAAGAAAAAAGTATGAGTTTAACCAAACAGAAAATGCAGATAAATTCCCATTATTTTTTAATATGCTTTGACATTAAGCTGTAGATAAAGATGTCAAAGGGGTCAAAATGTGAAGCACACATTATGGGAAGCAGCATATAACAGGGATGATCTATGCAGCTATTTTCTGGTCAAAAATTATTTGTTGCTCTTGAAATATAGTAAATAAGCCAATACTGCATTTTGTAATAGATAATATCTTAGAACTGAAGGACCAAACCACACATTGACATAATCATAGAAAGACAATTGTAATGAAATATATCAAAACGTTAGAGGTTATTGTTATTAAGAAACAGACTTTAGTAATTTTTACTGTCTTCTTCACATTTTCTTTCACTTTCCAAATTTTCTAATGAATGTACATAAATTTCATAATTGGGAAAAGTAAAGAATGTTATTAAAACAAATACATCAGCATAAGCATATCTCTATCTCCCACTTCCCCTAAAAAATCATTGAGCAAAAATACCATAATAGTAATAAGTAAAAAAAAAAAAAAAAACTAGATTTCAGAGGACTAAAACTAAGCTTTTTAATAACTATTTTTTAAGTAAAGCCCAAAATGTAAATGATTGTTAATACTTTCTTCACACCCCTTCTCCATACTCCAAACAATCTTTAATTAAACCCAGAGCCCAGCTTACTGGAATGATGTTAAATGTGCCAGAAAAAAGAAGCTAAGAAGCTGTCCACCTTCTCCCTTTCCAGCATTTCTCATCCGAATGGCATGCTGTGAAGCACACACTTAAACTGATTGGTATTAATGCATGCACACAGGTTCCAAAATGTCAGCAAGATGCATTTGCTTTCAGGTTATATTAATTCTGCTGATTACAAAGAGTTGAGTAAATAAATCTTAGTTATACACAAAATATGTTTTAAAGTCCTATCAGATACATGCCTAGAATTTTCCTTCTCTACTGCCTCACTTTCATTCATGTATTCATTTGATAAACGCTATGTACCAGGAACTATTCTAGGTACTATACAAATAGTAATGAACAAGACAAGCAAGGTCCTTGCCCTCTATCAGCTTACGTGCTACTCATGTTAGGCAAAAAGCAAGAAACAAATATGTGCACTGAATATAATAAAAAGGGAAAACTTCATAGGGAATGCCTGGGGCAAGGGAGGGAGATGAAGGCAGGTCCCTTAGCTAGGATGGTTAGGCACTCTCCCAATGGGGAAGCCACATTTGCGCAGAGACTGGAATGACAACAAGGAGGTAGCCCTGCAAAGTTCTGAAAAGAAGTTTTCCAGGGGGAGGAACCAGCAAGAATGGAGACCATGAAGTGGGAGGAGCTTGATACAAATAGACACAAAGAAGGTCAGTTTGGCTAGCACAGGAGGAGAAAGGGAGGGGGCAAGAGGAGCAAGGTAAGAACAGAGAGTTCTACAGAAGCCAGGTCATGTAGGATCACACACGTCACAGGATAGAGTTGGAATTTTTTCACATTTTTCTATGTGAAACCTGTGGAGCAATATGGTATGATTTATATGTCTTTAAAAAAGTATAACACAACAAGATGAGCATTATTCCTCCCTTGATCTGTTCACCTTCAGAAATAAATTGAAACTAAGAACATTTTAGAACAGTCAGGAAACCTCGGATCAAGTTCTGTCTCCCAACTCAAAAAACTTAACACCAAAAAAAGCCAAATAACCCAATCAATAAATGGGCTAAGGAAATGAATAGACACTTCACAGAAGAAAAAATATAATCATCAGCAAACATATAAAAATGTTCATCATCTCTAGTAATTAGAGAAATGCAAATCAAAACTACTCTAAGATTCCATCTCACTCCAGTCAGAATAGCAATTATCAAGAATCTAAGCAATAATAAATGTTGGAAAGGATGTGGGGAAAAAGGTACACTCATACATTGTTGTTGAGACTGCAAATTTATGCAACCACTATGGAAAGGAGTATGGAGATACCTCAGAAAACTTGGAATGGATCCACCATCAGACCCAGCTATCCCATTCCTTGATTTATACCTAAAGGACTTCAAATCAGCACACTACAGTGACATAGCCACATCAATGTATATAGCAGCCCAATTCACAATAGCTAAACTATAGAACCAACCTAGATACCCTTCAACAGAGGAATGGATAAAGAAAATATGGTATATATACACAATGGAATATGACTCAGCCTTAAAGAAGAATTAAATTATGGCATTTGCAGGTAAATGGATGGAACTAGAGAATATCATTGTAAGTGAAATAAGCCAATACCAAAAACTGAATGTTTTTTCTGATAAGCAGAAGCTGATCCATAGTGGGGTGGGGGGAATAGGGAAGAATAAAGGAACTTTGGTTTGTGTAGAGGGGAGTCAGGAGAGGAGTGGGGTTATAGGGATGGGAAGGACAGTAGAATGAGACAGACATTATGACTCTATATACATGTATGATTTAACTAGTGGAGTGATTCTGAACCATGTACAGCCAGAGGAATGAGAAGTTGTGCTCCATTTGCATACTATATGTTAAAATGCATTCTACTATAAAATAAACAAATAAATAAAAGAAAAATATCTGAATTTGAAAAAAAAAAGATTTCATCTCACTCCAGTCAGAATGACAATTACCAAAAATATAAGCAACAAAAAATGTTAAAAGGATGCGAGGGGGAAAAGTAAATAGGATTGCACATTTGGGTGCAACCACTATAGAAAGCAGTATGGAGATTCCTCAGAAAACTGGGAATGGAACTACCATTTGACCCAGCTATACCGCTCCTCAGTCTATACCCAAAGGACTTAAAAAGAGCATACTGCAGTAACACAGCCACATCAATGTTTATAGCAGCTCAATTCACAATAGCCAAACTATGGAACCAACGTAGATGCCCTTCAGTGGATGAATAGATAAAGAAAATGTGGTATATATACACAATGGAATATTACTCAGCATTAGAGAAGAATGAAATTATAGCCTTTGCTGGTAAATGGATGGAGCTGGAGAATATCATGCTAAGCAAAATAAGCCAATCCCAAAAAAACCAAAGGCAGAATGTTTTCTCTGATACACAGATGCTAATTCACAATAAGGGGATGGGGACTAGGGAACAATAGAGGTACTTTGGATTAGACAGAGGAGAAAGAGGGAATGGGAGGGGTTGTGGGGGTAGGAAGGATAGAAGAATGAATCAGACAGTATTACCCTATGTGCATATATACTTACGTGACTGGTGTATGTATGCCCACCATGTACACTGTGTACAACTAGAAAAGTGAGAAGTTGTACTCCATTTATGTATCATGTGTCAAAATGCATTCTACTGTCATGTATAGCTAATTAGAACAAATTTAAAAAAAAAAAAAAAAATTCTGTCTTCCATCTAGTTGCTGCCTTATCTCAACCAAGTACTTAATCCTCTGGCTTCAGTTTCCTCAACTAAAAACAGGTGTGCCCATCAAGTCCTGAAAGGAGATATACATTAGTTGAAGGATTCAAAATTATCCACACAGTGAGTGGTTAGAATGTGAAGTCCCCTCTTTCTTCCCCTATTTCCTATGAAGAATGGATACAGACATAGAAGACAGCAATTCTCCTCTATAATTGCTGATGGGGAAAGTGAGGCAATGTGAATGCATTCCTTTTCTGGGGTTTGTCCAAAGCAGACTCTGAGATAAGAATATGCACTGGAGTACTTTGTCTGGGAGACACCCCAGAAGGCATTGTTAAGGAATAGAGAAGTGAAAGAGGAGAGAAAGAGAAAAGCCAATAAAGAGAATATTATCAAGCATGGTACCACTATGGACATTGGAGGATTCTGGAAGGCGGTGTAGAAGGCACCTTGGAGTTTTTCCACCAAAAGAGCAAGGGAGTTTGGCATTTACCCATAAAGTTCTTCAGTTCCAAGGACTAACCACCTTGTACTTTGAACCTGCTCTTAAGTTGGACAAAGTCTTCCATGACCAGAGAAAGCCCTAAGCAAAGAGCCACAGGTCCTTGAAGCTAGAAGCCATAAGTCAGGTATGCCCAGGAATAGTGATACTGCTGGTTATAGGTGATGAGTTCTGCTTCCTCACATGTTGAAGTTTGAACATTAGAGAAGCACACCAAGGCAAGCATATAAAGCAGAGTTTATTTTTAAAAGTGGTAATAGACTTCTCCTGGGAGGGAGAAGGGGCCATAGCTGGTATCCTGGTATTCCACCAAGTGAGGTGTTTGTTCTGCCCTTTTTTGTATGTCCTAGGCTTCCTTTTTCTCCTGCCCTCTTCCCCTTATCTCTCTCCTTCCTGCATATGTGACTAGGCATTTGACTAGCCTAGGAAATGCTCAGTGGCATGGCCAAAAGGTGGGAAACAGGTGGGCTGAAGGGAGAAGGGCAGGATGAAGCAGCTAAGGACACATTAACAACCTTATAGCTCCCTGTAGGGAGGGGCAATTCCTGGGACAGGTTACCTTGGCAACAGGTTGGGTCAGGGGCAGGTTCTTGGTAAGGGTGGAGGAAGGGCTCTGAAGGAATTAACATTTCAATCCCTCAGGGGAACAGTCTCCAACTTCCCAGACTCACTCAAAATTGGCCCTCTTGATCCCACCTGGACTCGATTTACCTATCTATATTGACTGCCTGTCAAATTCTGGCTTCAATATTAGGTGCCAAGGGGATTGTGCCTAGAACTGACAATGCCTGCCACACCTTCAGTGTCTTTCTCAACACACTGTGAAGTCCCTTGATATAAACATCCTTCTCACTGTCTGGACTACAAGATGATTTTCTCCAGATCAAGACAACCCCTGGGAATACTGCAGGTGATAATGTCTGCTGGATACACCACGAGGGGCCCTCTGAAAAATCCTACCTGGAGGGAAAAAGATTCTGGGCACTATATACCTGGTCACACCTGCAGGAAAACTCCCTGTCCTGGCCTCCTCATAGATCAGATTTGTGATTTTTAGACACAAAACAGGTTAAACCTGTTAGGAACTTAAACCGCTAGGGAAATTTTCCTTAAACAGCCTTCCTGTTTATGAAAAAGTTGAAATCAATATGCTTTAAGAAAAACCAGGCTTTGCTAAGTTTGGTCATTGGGTGGAATGTATTTCTCTGCTGTACCAAATGATGAGATCAAGAGACAACATTTAATGAGAAAATTTACCATGTTCCAGAGAAGAGAGGCACATGCATAACATTGTATAAATGAGAGCACTGGATAAATCCAAACTATGAACTGATGTATAATACAATTAAAAAAGACATGATAAAGCCAGATGTCATCTAATGGAACTCTTCCTTATTTGAAATGGCATAATATAGCCTAGCCCAAGGAGGAATATACTGCTTAAATTTGAGGATTAATAATGTAATCTCCATTTTTTTGACCATTTATCATAAATTGATCACCATGCTAAACTATCTTAACATATTTAAACTTCATAGCAACATTGAGACAAGCATTATAGTTCCCACTTAAAAGATGAAGAAACAGAAATAAAAGAGTTCACAGTTGACCTGCATTTAAATCCCCCATACTAAAACCATGTTATAATTTACCTGGGGTGACTTTATAGAATCATAACAGCTACAGAACTACACAGAGAAAAACAAATTAACACCCCTGACCCCTGTCCACAATGAAATCCTGCCCAGGAAGCCTGGAGTAAAGTCATCCGTTGAGCATCTGAAGTGCTCTTTTTCTTACAGGCAGGCAGAATCTCATTCACACTTTTGGTTTTATATTTTAACTCTTAACCATACTCAATCTGTGTTTCTGAAAATGGCTAGGAGGGAATGCTGCTTAATATTCCTGAAACTGAATGAAACCTAAGACCAAATATTATTTCAAATTAAAATCATTCTCAATTCTTTCCAAAATGATTTCATGAAAAGAATGGAAGACATTGCCCAATAGCAGAAAAGCCAAGATGTATCTTATTTTTTTTAAATAAGAATCCTATAGCACAAGAATTATTACCAAGAATTAATGAATGGGATAGATTTAAGATGTATCTTATTTGATCTCTCATTTTCACAGAATAAAGCAAACAAAAAGAAACTTCGAAGTACTTTCTTCCATGTCCCTTTCAAAGAGAATTCTCTAAGTTTACTTCTTTATGGATTGGCTCAAAAGGAACTGCACCTCATTTTCCTTCATACAGGGAAGAAAAGTGGAAAACAATAACCACTGGAACACCCACATTCTGCAAAAAGGCAATTCACTAGTGAAGACGAAAAGATTTTTAAACAGAGCAAGAGGTTAAGTAGTGAATGCTCTTGTTTTACAAATATAACTATTCTCTTGGCAAAAACCTTTGTTTCCAGAGGAAACTAAACATGTCAAATCCAATCAATTCCAACTTTTGGCCTCTTCCCTGTCTCTTTCCCTTTTTCCCTTCTAGTCACCCTCCCAAACCAGAGGACCTATTTGTCCCTTAAGTCCCTTGTACTCTGTCAGTAGACTTCACTTCGCATTGCTTCAGTACAGCTCTTGGATGGGTGAGACATAGACACGTACATCCCCATTGAATTGCTTATCTACTGCTACACAGAAAATTATTCTTAAACTCAATGGCTATTGGAAGACAAGTCTCCACTGGGCACCTTGTGTGTCTTGTGAGCAGAGGCACAGGTAGCATTTGATCCAGCCTACATTTTCCAGGATACTTATGCAGCAAGCAATGTTGGAAGATAGAGATAATGTAGCCCCTTAGAGAAGAGGTCAGATTTGTTTGCTATACAGTATGATAATTTCTTACTTCAGGGCAATGTTTGAGCATATTTTCCTGGTGCCCTCTTATTTAAAAAAAATAGGTATTCCCAAGCTGAGGGTTTCTTAGCTGTGAGGCAGACCCCCTGTGTAGGTAGCAAATGCCTGTGCCCTCTCCTGCATCACCCCTATAGGATTTGGGGAACAAAAGAAATCAATACAACCCAACATCATGCTGACCATTGTGTTGTGTATAAGTTTCTGGCTCAGGAGTCCTGTGACTTCAACTAGTACTCGTAAATCTTTTTTGGACATAAAACAAAAATCATTAGATTGCAAGGAGAGTAAGATCTCAGATCCTTCTCAGGTTTGACTGTGGTTTCAAACAATAAACATTCATTTTCTCAGTTTCTGAGTCAGGAAGCTGGAACTAGCTTCCTGGGTAGTTCTAGCTCCGGGTCTGTCATGAGATTTCTGTGAAGTTTTTAGCTGGGGCTGCAGGTATTTGAAGGTTTGATTGTGGCTGGAAGGTCCACTTTCAGGAAGCCTTATTTACCCAGCTCTTGCCTGGAGGCCTCAGTTCCTCACTACAGAGGCTTCTCCACCAGAACTATTGGAGTGTCCTTCATAGCAGCTGGGTTTCCCAGAACAAGTGATCGAAGAGAGCCATGGCCAAAATCAAAGCACAGGGGTCACTAGAGCCATCCACAGATTGTCAGGTGAGCACCACACACACACACAGGGACTCTGGCCTTACCAGATGCTTTAAAGCTAGGAGAAGGTAGCATTGTTGCAAGAATGCTAGGAAAAAGAATAAACTTAGGCATTCCAGAAGTGACTCCAGGAGAGGTTATTTCATCAGGGATATAAATCTTAGGAAGTGCCCAACAAAAAAAAGGGAAAAATTAGTATTTTTTCCCTATGATGAGCAGTGAAATTCAATTCAGAGGATTTGCTTTGACTTCGAGACAATGGTCATACTCAATTCAGACTCAAGGAAAATAAAAACTCACCTACTGCTATCTGTTCTCCCTTCTTTCTTCCTGGAGAAGGCAAAAATATTTTTTTCTTGGTCACTTCCCTACCAACAACTTTTTCCATTTGACTAGCACATGAAGAATGGAGCATTTTTCTCATTTTTTGTGAGGTTTGACAATGCCACCTAACACATGCATTCACTACCATATCAGAGTGGCACTTTCATTATTTCTGATTGCAGTAGAAGCACATCCACAATAAAAAACATGTACAATGGGGCATCTGTAAACAATTCAGGGAGCACAAATGTAGAAAACGTGTGCTTGTGCACCTATGTGCACATGTGTGTAATAGAAGTCAGGGAAGAGTCCAGTAACATACAATGTAATTCTAATTCATATTCTCTTGTTCTGTACTGTGAAAGAGGACAGGGAAAGAGAATAAATGTGAGGAAAATTGTAACTTGTTAATGCTGACTGCAACTTGCTAACCCTACCACATAATATTGAAATGTTTGCCTAAAAACACACACAGAATTTTGTGCATGTGAGTGGTGTGCATATGCATATGTGGCATAGAGGAGGTGATAGAGACAGCCGTAAGGACTTTCAGAGATAAAAAGCAATGATCTTCATTTAACTAGGAGAAAACAAGCTTTTTTGAACATCTTCTATAAGCTAGACCCTATGCTAATTTCATTCCCAATTAATTTTCATTCAGAACATCCCTATGAGGCAGAAATGATCATCCCATTTGACAGGTAAGAAAGGAAAATGTGGCTAAGAGAGAATGTGACTTGCCCTATGTGACAGTCAGTGAAAGACACAAGATTCAGAAGTACAGGCTCTTGTATATCTCACTGGGTCTTTGACAAAATAGGGACTTGAAATGGTAAGAGAAATGCCCAAGTCAGAAAACTTTATTGAGAGAACTAGTATTTCTATAATTTGGGAAGGATCAGATAAGTAAACAACTAAGGGTGAAGAAAATTATGAAGAAGCAGACACACATCAGTTTACATAGTCCCGTTTTGGTAAAGTATTCCATAGGGTTTCTTTCTCTGATGGCTGTTCTAGTGCCTTTGAGTCCCTGAAAGAGGGTCAGTAATAACCCAACAAGTCTTAAGGAAAAGAAACTCCAAAGTCCCCAAATAGCACCTTCACCAGGATGCTATTTCCTGAATTTTTCCCTGGCATGTAACCAACTTTGGAGTTACGTTGGCCAAGCAACTCCCTTCTGGATGCAGGCTGATGTCAAGAGATATGTTAGAAAATTCTACTCTGACATCTAAGCAATTCTGCAGAGCATGCATTAGCCAGCATTCTTACCTCTGTTGGCATGATAGGTAATTGCCAAGAGGGACACTAATCATTGCAATCAACATCCCCAAAATAAGCCTTTGATTTAATCTTTACAGTTATGTAAAGATCAATGTTTATAATCACAATGATGAGGAAGAAAATCTGGAACACCAATCCAGACAGAGACATAAGATACCCAGTGTCAACCACTGCAAACCATACCCTCTGTGGTCAATAAGATTCAGCTACTTTCTCTTGATCTTTCCAGAGTATTGCTTGAATGTTTGGAGACCACTGCTTTCAGAAACACATTGAATATGGCTCACATGGCAAACTCTCAGCCATTGATAGAAAGGAATCTTTCATCTGAGCAAGAATATTTTATTTGTCACTATAGGAAAATGACCTGGCTCAGATTTATCAAAGTTTAGCAGTCAAGGATAAGGATGGGGTAGTATGATCCATGTTACCGTTCTACTGTCAATCATTAAAAGACTAAAACTTTGTCTGAGGCTTTTCTCCAATGGAGGAAATAAAATGAGATATACTACTTCTTAAGACACAGTACAAAGCCCAGAATGCACAGTGCTTAGATGTCTGTGAAAGTCCACCTGCACAATGGATCATCTCCATGGGAGGAGTATGGGCCAGTGTGAAGAGCATAGACTACAGAGTTGAACAGAACTTGGTTTGCATCTTAACTCCATACTTGTAAAACTGTGGCCTAGGACATTTATATGGAATCTCTTTAGGAGCCTATTTTCTCCTTTGTGCAATTAAAATGGTAACATCTGCCTCTGGGATTCAGTAATACCTACCCATGAAAACTTGGATAAACTATCTAAAAGAGATTCTGATATATGCTGGATCTTCTGTAAGTCACAGCATTGAATTCCATCCATTCATGTTCCAAGTCTTTATGCATAAAACTTGGGGCAACACATTCAAAAACAAGCCCTTAAGATTTTGAAACCACAGGCTGAGTTTCCAAAGAACTGCATCTTTCAAATTGAATTGGATAAGTCATAGGGTATTTAACAGGGTGCTGGTCTTGAAGAGAATAGAAGATTTAATTTGGTTTAGTTCCTTTGGCATTTGCAGGTGAAAACCACCACAAATTAATTAGCATGTCTTCATTTGCTTGAGGATGATTAATAATACTCAGGGAAAACAGGTTTTACATAATTCATCAGTCTGACACAGCCCAACACCTCTGGAGTTCTGAGAACTTCCAATCCCAGCTGGTCTGTGACATTTTAAAACTAGCTACAAAATGGTGCTGTTATTATAGACCCTGTATTAACTGATGTTCTGAAATGAGGGGAAAAATCTAATCATAAACTGCAAGGCTACTTTCTTTTAGGTTTGAGGGGGGAAAGGATGTAAACAACCTTTCTATACAGAACTGCTTTGATTTGGTCACCAATAATCCACTGGGGTCACCAAACAGGTGAATCATTTATTATGTACAGGTACTATTATAGCTGTCCCCTTTTCCTCCTCACTATCATTAGTCCATGTGAGTCCCCAAAGAGCAGCTGACTCTTGGTAAAATCAGAATCTGTTGAGGTGGGTCTTTTCCAGATCATCAAAACTGTTCTTGCCCAAACACTCACGTTTCCTAACTGTGAACTGTAATACACTGCAAAAGATATGAACTAAGGCAGTCTGGGAGCATGACTTATCAACAGATAACCAGGAAACCAAAAGAAAATTTTACCACTGGTTCTGAATTCAAAGTGGAATGCTTCTGGTAAAAATATCTGCATTATCTACTGATGGCTTGAGAATTGGAAGAAGAATCCCAAGAATATTAAAAAGTAAAATCTTTCTTGAAATATGTGGAAGTGTAGGGGGGGTAGATATTAAGACAGAAAATAACACTTATATTTCCAAGTCTGTGCAGAGCTTGAATCGAGCCATCTGAAATAATCAGATGGCCAACTATTTAGGCTTAAAGTCTTCCACTGTTCTTGAAAGATTGGACAAAATATATAACTCCTAAATTGCATTCCAAATATAAGATCCAAGGAGTCTGACTAAAGTTCAAAATAAAGAAGTAATTCCAATCATTTATTGAAAGCTTCCTTCAAATAGGTAGTGCCACTCAATTTGGTCATTCATCTGGCATTGCAAAACTTAGCAGTTATGTCAGTTACCACTTAGAATACTTGCAGGACACTAACTCAGATGGAAGGGTCTCCTAACCAAGATCATCCAAAGCTATCCCATTAGAACAAAATTCTCTTGATCATAATTTTAGAAACTACCTCTCAACTAAGGAGGAATTAAAAGAAATCATATTGAAGTGTCTCATGGTTTTCAAATGTAGAGGGTCTCAGCAAGGGGGCAGAAACTAAGACCTGGACCATCTGGGAAAGCATTCTTTATCAAGACCATTTCCTTTCTCTACCTTTAATCTTGGTCCAAAATTCAACCTCATTTTTATTTCATTTTTACAGACAGGCCTTCTCTAATTCCATATTTATAGGACAAGAAATGCCAGGCTTCCCAAATTCACATCATGTCAGACTTAGCAGCAAGATCTGATTGGCCCAGGCTGAGTTAGGTGCATACCTTTGGTCAGATCAAGTCTCCTTTGATTAAGTCAATTCTGACCAAAGAGTGGCATTAGGTACTGCAAGCATGGTTGCTGAGATTCATCCAAGTAGAATATGAGAAATAACAGGGAGAAAAAAAGGTGATTCTCTACTACGCAAATCATTATGGAGGTTCCAGCTATCCCACTCCTCAGCATTCATCCTAAGGAATTAAAGTCAGCATACTATAGCAATACATACATACCCATGTTTATAGCAGCACAATCCATAATGGCCAAGTTATGGAACCAGCCTAAGTGTCCATGAACTGATAAATGGATAAAGAAAATGTGGTATATATACATAATAAAATTTTGCTCACTTAAAGGAAAATAGATGAAAATGAAGAGTACCATGTCAAACAAGCAAGCCAGATTCAGAAAGTCAAGGGTTTTGTGTTTTCTTTCATATGAGTAAGTTAAAATTTAAAAAAAAAATGGGGGGAGGAAGTAGGGGACAGAATCTATGAAAATGGAAGGGAAACTGATAGCATAGAGGAAGGGGACCAGGAGGAGAGAAGAAGGAAGGAAAGGGAAGATACTGGGGAATGATATTGACCAAATTTTATTGTTATATCATGTGAATGTACAAATTTGTAACAATGAGTCCCATTATTACATGTAATTATAATGCACCAATAAAAACATGGAAAAAGAAAAAGTATATTTTTATAAAGTAAAATAGAAAAGTGGGGCTAGAGCTGTAGCTCAGTAGCAGAGTGCTTGCCTAGCACATGTGAGGCACTGGGTTCGATCCTCAGCACCACATAAAAATAAACAAATAAAATAAAGGCATGCTTGTCCATCTACAACTACAAAAGAAAAAGAAAAGTGGTTTTCATGAAAAGAAACACTGGAACCTCAGGAAAATCTTGGAAAAAAGTCTACTTTTTTTTGAGCATATTCCACCAAAATAAAATATTTCAAGTTCTTGTTTATTCTTTAATGTAGCAAATAGTACGGGTTGCTGTTTGCTTCTGTTTGTATCATATCTAAAGGAACTATGTCAATCTCACAGTGCAGAAACTTCTTATTTTTTAAAGTGATCTCTGAAGCATGTTGTCTTTCTTGATTTAAGACATAAGTCACAAATAATCAATATTTGCCCTGAGGAAATCCTAAGGCTGTTTTAAAAACCAGAATCCTATAATCCTCTGGTGACTCCTAGCTCTAGGAAAAACAGCATTACCCTCTTAAAAGTACAATCTATGGTTGCTTCTTCTCCTATAAACAGAAGCTTAGCTTAATGACCCCATTTCATTGAATGGGGTAGGCTCTACCAGAGAGAATGGAAGCAGTTATTTTTTATTTCCAAAGACATCCAAAAAATGTTTCATATATAGTTTTCTACTATCTAACTTACAGAAAAGGTGACTCTATGCAATTAAATGTTGGTCTAAATTTCTTTCAAGTGGCTAAAGTCTTTGTGGGAGAGGAGAGCTGGTCAAGCTACCAATTGAAAATTTCAACCTGAATAAGAATATAAAAGAAATGCCATTTTTCGATCAAATAAACAATTTGTTTCCAAATGGGTAAAACATAAATACTCCATATCAAAGAGAATATACATATGATAAATAAAAACATAAAAGACTTTCAACATCACTAGTCAATACATAATTACTAATTAAAACCATGATAAAATACCAAATATAAATATATGATATACCAATAATACATATGCATGGGATATAACACACACACATTTATATATATATACATATATACATATAAAATTTTATATTATATATATATATACATATATATATATATATATATAAAATACAAGGGTTAAGTTAAAAAACTGATAATATTAAGTGTTGTAAAGGATGTAGAGCACTGGAAACCTCACCCTGGTTTTGGTGATAATCCAAAAAGTATGCTCACTTTGGAAAATAGTTTAGCAGTTTCTTAGCAGATGAAATGTGCACTTATTATATAAGTCAGTCCTCCTTACTTCCAGTACTGACCCAAATGAGATAAAACTTATAGTCGCTTGAAAGCCCATAAATAAGCAACTTTTTGCATAACTGCCCCAAACTGGAAAAAATCCAAATATCCAACCTGGGCAATGGATAAACTATGGTACATCCATAGAACACTTAGCAATAAAAAAGGGAACAAATGCCTGATGTACTCAACAATATGGCTGAATATCAAATACAATGTGTTCAGGGAAAGAAGCTGGACTGAAAAGGCTGCATGTGATTCTATTTATATGACTTTCTGGAACAGGCAAAACTATGGAGACAGAACACAGAGTGCTGTCTGGGGCTGAGGAATTGAATGCAAATTATGAAAGGTGATGGAGATTATATATATTTTGGTTGGGTGTTAGTTGCATGACCACCTGCATTTGTCAAAACTGGCAGAACTAGCTAGGCATGGGGGTGCACACCTGTAATCTCAGCAATTACAAGAGACAAGAGTATGGCAAGTTGAAGGCCAGACTCAGCAACTTGGCAAGACCCTGTCTCAAAAAAGGGGGGGGGGGACTGGGGGCATAACTCAGTGGTAGAGAGCCCCTGGGTTCAATCCCCAGGAAAAAAATTTTAAAAGGTCCCAAAAGAACTGCACACTAGGGTTAGTTTAACAATATGTAAATTCTACTTTAATAAAAAGGCTTTAAAAATTACCATTTTTGCTATGAAATTTTAAAACATTTTTCAAGGTATATCTCTAATGTGAAAATAGTGCAGTTAAAATAGGAATTAATACATAATATACAGTGTAACCTACTGGTAAGCAATAAATTGCTGCCCTTTCATCTTTAGATTTGTAAGTGCAAGCAGTGTCTTTAGCTGCTTCTGTGGATTTGTGGAGTCAAAGGTGAAAGCTCTTCCTTTGGTTTGACTGTCTTCACCTCCATCGCCCTCTCTGAGATGAGAGCCCTTTTGTCTTGATAGATTTAGGACAGAAACAGAGAGAGGTCAAGTATATCTCATGGACACTGCCAAAGCTAAAGGCCCTCTTTGCCACGCTGATCTTCTCACTTAACAAGAGGGGAAACCTGCCTCATATTCTTTGCCAGATAACTTTTCCCAAACCTGCACTTGAATTCAAGTGGATGAAGTCCACACGCACAGAGATGATGCAGGGCTGCGGCAATACACATTGTTCGGCACTACCTCCAGTAGGAACCATTACCCAACTTCTGCGGAGGGGTGGGCCTGCCCCTTAGCCATCCTCTGGATGACATATATGGGCTCTATTAATATCACGAAACACTTCCCCTCAGCATCACCTCTTAAGAGTGCACTTCAATCCCCATAAATATTCACAACTGACACTTCCATATGCCACCTAGACTAAGATGGAACTAACGAGCGCTTAGGAGATGATGTTTTAAAATGATGCACTACCTAGAAGCTTCTACAAATTTCTGCTTTTTTGCAGGAACCAGAAGCTAGCATTAAAAGGACCCCATGTGCTTCTACAATTTGTAATTCCATTAATTACTCTTCTGTTTTTCAGTCTACCTCGACACTTAAACAGATCACAGTAAAGCTACAATGCAAAGATCTGGTAAATGAGAACTTGGGGTAAATCCATACTCTCTAGATTTACTAGTTTTAATTCCATTAAGGAAAGTGGAGCTCAGAAATTAGACTCTGCACCTTCCGGGGGTCCTGGTTTAAATCTGTGGGAATGGAGATGAGGAAAACAAAGACCAAAGATTATCATGAAAATATCACTGGGGGAAAAAAAGAAACTATGAACTGTCCTTCTGCAAGTTAGGCAAGACTCATGCTTTCCATCTGGGCCCTCTGACTGTGCTAAACTAACCACAACTCTAATCAAATGTACACTCCAGTCTGCTGCCAGCCACAGCGTGTCAGACCTGACATCAGAATCCTTCTGTCCTCTGACCTACAGGGATGCTGCGAGCAGTAATTAACGTCCATTAAGTGGCTAGTCATCCTTACTCAGCTGCTTTCTGTCAAGGTCTAAGCAGACAGCTGCATACCCCATGACCCAGAGCACCTCATCAGACCATTTCTGCCTCTGAGGCTAGCAGGTGACCTCAGCTCCAGTTGCCCACAGTGCAAAGGCCATAGCACTGAATGGCCTCCTGCCACCATAAACAGTGTCACCAAGATGGATCTGAGACCTGGCTAGAAGTGGCAGAGCTAGGCAGGCTGATCAGAAATGGTTATTGCTGGGAAGAAGGCTTCAGAGTTCAGAACAGTTAAGCCAACACAGACAGCTCTGATGGAAATATCACCAGAACACTGTCGATGGCAGAAAGAGCAATGATCTATAATGACTTCCTCCTGCTTTCCAAATGACCCTATTCCCCTACATTAAGGCTCTAGACTAATGAAGCCCTAACTATGACACCAAAAGAGCTAAAATCATCTGAGAAACTAACATTTGTTGACTTCTGTGTAGTGCCAGCTTCTTTAATTATGACCATAGCATAGCACCTAACACATGATAGTTGCCAAAAAATCCAAAGCTTACATAAGACTTGTCCAATGAATAGGGTAAGTGAATTCCCATTTAATTGTTCAAATAATTCTAAGTAATGATTTACGTATGGGAAACCCATAGACTCAATGGAGTTTCTCATAGTCACAAATAGAAGAATTAGGGGCTGAGGCTGTAGCTCAGTGGCAGAGCACTTGCCCAGCATGTGTGAAGCACTGGGTTCAATCCTTAGCTCCACATAAACAACTCTCCAAAATTCTTGGGGTAGGTAATCAGACAGTTAAGCCTAAATGTTTGTGGCCTGATTTCCCCTTGGAGTCCTTGCCCAAGTCTTGCCTTTAATTCTGAACCTACTCAGCCTCCAAAAAGAGAATCAAAGACCCTTCTAGGGAACCACATTGGCCCAAAACTTGAAAGAAGTCAAAGATCAGGTTGGTGTAGTCTTTGATGGAAAAGGAGTTTAGTAAATTCCACTTTGGCAGGAATGAAAGGCAGGCAGCTGACGGTGTTTCTCTTATGGGAAAAGGAAGCTTACCATAGGGACAGACGGACAGCAGGAAGCTCTGTGGTATAGCTCTTTCCAATTAATTATAACAGCAGAGGGCCTGTACAAGGATGCTATAAAAGAGAAACACCTGAGATGAAGTGCCATTTTCAAGTGCATGTCTAGGAGACTCTAAAAAGAATCCACTCTTTCTCCTTTTCCCTCACCTTTCCACCTCTCCTCTCCCTTTTTTTTTTCCCTCTCTCTCTTTTCCCTGTCTTCCTCTTTCATTCTCTTTCCAACATTTTGTCCTTTCTTTCTCTTTTAAAACTTGACAAGATTATTTGGTGCCTGATAAAGATCTTTCACACCAAGCTCAAGCCCTCAGAGAATATTTTCAACACAGCCATTTCCAGGCCCTGGAAATTAGAATCTACAAAGGAAGTGCTGACAAAAGCTGTAAGTAGGGCAGCTCTGCCCAACCCTAGCCTCATTTAATCAGCTTTCCTAAAGCCGGGCCCAGAAAACAGGATAAACTTCATCATAAAGCTTTCCACTCATCTCTAACCCACCTACTTCTCATCAACCTATTCATAATGAGCAATAAACGAATCCCTGTGACAAAGCCCCAGACCTGGGCTCTGCATTTTTGCTTCACAAAAGACAGCTTTTCTATATTAATGCCTTTTGCTCTCTGTCACAGGCTTCTTGGAAAAAGACATTCTTCTCCAGGGAGAGAAGTAAGCCAAAGGGCTTGAGATAGGTAAGATTTAGTAAGTCCATACTATAGCATAGGCCTCAGCATTTTACATGCATTATCTCATTTAATTCTCAGGGTGACCCTAAGGGAGGGGTTCGATCATTCTCCCCTTTGCATTCAAGGACCTAAAGTGACGGAGAGCTATTCCACAAGCACTAGCAAGAGCACAAATTTCATGGGAGAGTCAGGGTTTGAATCCAAGAATTTTGACTCCCAGTTTCATGTTAATCTCTACACTGAACTAATCATTTCCTACCCTCAAGTCCAAGTCCATCCCAGGTCTAGTCTTACTTAATTTGGTCAGACTAAATCAGTCATATTCAGGGTGCAGAGGGCATTCACTTGCAGAGAAACCCCTGGGATGTTCCTTATGTATGTTTTACAACCCTGCCCCCCAAAAAACCCAAATAAGCAATAGATCAGATCCCAATACATAAATTGGGGCATCAATAGAGAGATGACATTTGAAACCATGTAAACATATACTGAGACCAGAGATGGTGCCAGTGTTCCGAGTCCCAGTCCCCCAGGGTTGAAAACTGAACACCTGAGAAACATCAAAGCAAGACCAAAAAGTTTTATTTAAAGGATTAAACAGAGAGAGAAAGAGACAGAGACTCCTCCACAAAGGAGGGGGTCCAAGTTGGTGCTGAGGAAGTGGGGGTGTCCTGCCCCTTTTATCCTTTAATCTCATGCTCCCTCCTCCCCTTATCTTGCCTACATGGCCAAAAGGTGGGAAAGGAGACTTCCAGGTCTGCCTCTCCATATCTGCCCAGAAAAGGAGGAAGGGAGCCACCCAGAAGGTACTTCATTAACAATTCCCTGTTGGGAAGAACAATTCCCTGGAGGCAGGTAACCTTAGCAACAGGTTAGAGGAGGGGAAGCGCTCTGGAGGTATAAGCATTTTATTTCCTCTTGAATCAGCCCCCATCTTCCTGACCCAATCATTCACACCTACACTGTCCTTTTGCCTCCCCTCACCTCAATTCAATTGCCCAAAAGCAAAGGCAAGGAGGGAAAAAAAAAAAAAAAAAAACCTTGAAGAAGTAATTTAAGAGAAAAGAATAAAATTAGGACTATATAAAAAAGACTAGAAAGGAGTCACAAGAAAGAAGATAAAGGGGCTGGAGCAGTAGCTCAGTGGCAGAGCGTTTGCCTCACATGTGTGAGGCACTGGGTTCGATCCTCAGCACCACATAAAAATAAATAAAGATATTATGTGTCCATCTACAACTAAAAATATTTTTTAAAAAAAGGAAGATTAAAAAATTACAGGTTATGAAAATCATATAAGGAGTTTTGGTCTACAAGAACACTTCAGCACAGTACCAGGCATCTAAAAAGAATTCCAAAATGTTTGTAATGTTAAATTTCTCTTATTATTTGTTTATTTATTGATTGATTTGCACTAAGACTGAACCCAGGGTTGCTCTACCACTGAGTGGCACCCCCAATCCTTTTTTTAATTTTTTTGAGACAGGGTCATGCTAAATGGCTGAGGCTGGCCTCAAATTTGTGATCCCCTTGCCTCAGCTTCCTGAGTCTCTGGAATTACAAGCATGTTCCACCATGCTCAGCTATAATGTTGATTTAAATACAACAGCATGAAATTGAAAAAAAAATATATATATATAGCAATTGACACCTCAGTGGTGACCTTTAAAAGATACCTTCTTCATTAAATGATGGATGGGAATAAGATTTTAGAGAATAGAGAAATAAAGAGAAAGCAAAAAATTGAGGAAGTGAAAGAAAAGATTACTTTTTTTAAGAATAGAAAATACTTCAGATTATCTTCAGGAGGGTCAAAAGGAATAATGATATTTGCTGTTATTAATTGAGTTCCTACAATATGTAAGAAGTTGAGAGATGAATAAGTGGGAAAACCAGGCATGGGCCAGACCCAAAATCCTTGAGAAGGGTGGCTAGATAGCTTGGGCAGGGGCGCAGGAGGTGTGAGTAATCTGGGAAGCCGGTCATCACAATGGACAATGTGGCTTCAGCAGATACAGGCATGTTGAAGGTCTGAGGTAGAATAAAGTCCTGGAAGCTTCAGAATGGTGCAATGAGCAGAGCCACCCCTCCCCCACTTAGTCCCAAGATAGGTACATGGGAGAAAGAGAAGATTCCATTTCAGCTTCAAAGTATGTGATATTAAGGGGGAATACACTGGCTTTAGCCTAGGTGGGGAAAAAAGTGTGTTTCAGAAAAAAATAAAAGAGGGAGTTTAAAGACATAATGGAAAAGATTAGGAAATGGTTATATTGATCAGGGATCCGACTAGAAATAGAGTATTCAGAGGGGTTCACTATAGAGACATTAAGAGACCATTTACTGAGATGTGGGCAAGGCTAAGGGAACTAACAACATATGGTAAGGAACACAACAACCAGCATTAGTGGGGAACAATTACCTTGTAGCCTTGAAGGGGCAGAGGGAACAAATGGTTTTACTGAACCCAGCAAAAGCTGAAACCATAGAAGGAAGACCACCCAGTAGAAGCTGTGCTGTAAAGGATCACAGGCACTTTGAGAATTAGAGCAGGACAGGAAAGGAGAAGGGGGACTGGAAACAGCCAACCTCACAACTTTTCTTCCACAGTCCTGTCTCCTGCTGGTGGCTGTGATGGGCCAAGCCCAACCAGAAAAGCCCAACTAATGCTGTTCAGAGAGGCAAATGTCCTGAGGCTCTGGGCAGAACACAGATGGGTGAAGAATGGATGTGCAAGGGAGGTGGTATGAATAGAGAACATCCAGAGTAGGGGAGAAATGGGAAAAATGCCTAGCTGAGTGAGGGTGACATTTAGGACAGAATAGCTATGAAAGAAGCATGAGGTAGAAAAATACAGAAGCACTAGAAATAGGACCTGTGAGCAGCTAGAAATTGGGAATGATGGTTCCCATCTCCGGGGCTCTTGATCCACTATAAGGAGTGTTGATGTGGATTTGTGTGTGCATATTTATAGAAATTAGAGCCAGCTCCGTTCATAGGCAATGTTTGGGAAATCTAAGTTTGGTCTCCAAGAAATCCCACTTGTTTGCTTATCATATCACTCCAGTTACACAGTTGGCGTAACACCAGACCTTTCTATAGGAAGCAAATCCTATTGTTCTCTGAATAAGTTCAGATATGATGTTTAAATTCAATTCAATAAACATTTATAAAACACCTGCTAAATGCTAGGCACAGTGCTAGATGCTGGCATGACAGCGCTGAATAAGGCCTGTTTTGAAACTCAGAAACTCCTGGGTAGTCAATATATCATAAACTAATGATTTCTGACCCAAATTAATCATAAACTAATGATTTCTGACCCAGATTAATCATAAACTAATGATTCCTGACCTGAAATGAGCAACTCTTGTGAAATAAGCTTTTGATAGGAAAGAGTTCAAGAGTACTGGTATGATTAATGATGATAGGATACCGTGGGAAAGGGAATGAGGGCATCCACTGTCAAGAGATTTGGTCCCAAAATAAACTGTTTTCATAGCTCCAAGAGTATATGGCTATGTGTGTCTGTGTCTGTTCAAATCCCTCAGTGATCCACCCATCTCTCCATCTACCTCCTATTTTCCACCTTCCTTTATACCCTTGAATGTACCAGTTGGATGTGCCAATCAAACAAAAAAACTGGCTGCTATGATATGGATATGGTTTTTCCTCCAAAGGTTCATGTCTAGGAAGCTTAGATCCCAGTAGCGGTGATGTTGAGAGATGGTACAACCTTGAAGGGTTGGGACCTAGTGGAAGGTCATTAATGGTCCTTTCATACTCACTGCATACCTATCTTTCCAGGTGATTACTTCCTCTCACACATGCTCCCAACATTGTGTTGCAATCCACCATGCGGCCCTTACCAGAGGTAAGCAAAGGCCAGCACCATGTTGTGAAAACTCTACAACTGTTAGCTAAATAAACTTCTTTATAAGTTTTCAGCTCCAGGTATCTCACTATAGTAGCAGAAAATGGACTGACACATTGGTCATTCTTTTTTGTTCTTCAAAATCACTTTTCCTTCTTTGTATTCCTAGCAGCCATGGCTGAGAAGATTCAGCCATGAGATATAGATATATAATTTAACAATAGAATCACACTGAATGCCTCATTACAACCTACCCCTCACATGTCCTGAGACTACCTGTCCATCCCAAAACCACCCCACCTTTTTAAAATATATTTTTTATTTATTTATTTATTTATTTATTTATTTATTTATTTATTTATTTTATTTTATTTTCATGTGGTGCTGAGGATCGAACCCAGGGCCTCATGCGTGCGAGGCAAGCGCTCTACCACTGAGCTACAGCCCCAGCCCACTACCCCACCTTTTAATTCCACTTGAAACACTTATAATTTATAAAAGTATCTTGATTTATTGTTGATGGTTTTTTCCTTTTTTGTTTGGGGGAATTTTTTGGCAAAAGAAGAAGGGCAAAACAAAGCTCTCATGGGGTGGGGAAATAAAAGCCCCGAAGAAGGTGATTAATATCATTGCTGCTAATTTTCCATAAGCACTTGTCAGCACAGCAGTGAGCCAACTCAGACAGTGCCAAAAGTAATCTTGAAATTCTCCAGCATCTCACTCCAGCAATAAAACACAGATTTATGTGAGGCAGCCCATAATAGAAGATGGAATAAAATCATCCTAGATGACTAACTCGCAATGTTTCTGGATGGGGAGCTTAATAACTGAACTCCTCATCCCCCCAGGGAACGTTCAGCCATTTGTTTTCATTTCTCTGACATTTTGTCAGAGACACATAATCAGATGTGCTTCCCTCCTTCATGATCTGGGCTGCAGACATCAGTGCACTTGACAGCGGGGTCAGGAGACCCACTTCTGGGCCCTGCTCTGTCACCCTAACTCTGAGGCCTGCAGCAAATAACCTCCATTAAAAACACCACGGTCAGCTTGCCTCCCTTTTGGAGGTCTTCCAGTCTCACTCCAATGCTGCCTCCTTGCTCCTCTTGGTCTCTTTGCCTCCTTTGGTCCTGGATCTAAGTTCCTGATCTTCAGGAACTGGTATAGGGCTATTTTCAAAGGAAACACTTCAAAAATCTAAATTACCTTTACAACTTTGTTTAAAATTGTTTTGATTGTCACCTGACCTAATCTTGGTGTGGACTTACACTTACTGCTACAAGATGGACTAATTTCTTTTTCCCTTCTTTTGATCTACCTTCTCTTATCTTTTTCTTCCCTTGTTTTTTTCTCCTCTCCATTCTTTTTCTCCACTCTCACCCCTGCCAATTACCTGAACTTGTCTCTGACACCCACAGGCATTGCTTACTTTGCCAGGTAACACTCAAAGGTAAAAGAGCACTCGTTGCTCTGCACACAGTGTCAGTTCAAAGTGGTGTTAAATCACGGAGGAGCAGTTTAAAGTAGTTTACAACTGCAGCAGAGGCAAACATGGAAATGAAATGGTGACACGGAAAAACATACATAGCTGCAGCTAATGGATACATTTGGAAGCACAGTATAGAACATACCCGAAGGAGAATTGTAAAAACTTTTGAAGGCATTTCTCTGCCTGAAGATTGCTCTTCTTGTCCTCAAAGCAAAAATAGATTGTAAAACCCCACTAAAATAACCGTGAGAAAAAACAGTGCTGTTCTATATCGGGCAAAAGCTGACAGCAATGTGCCTGACTTTCAGCACCAGCAAGGATGCAATTATAAATATGAACAGGACAAACTACACCTGTAGACACCCAGCAGCCGAAGACTCCTCTGCAAAGTTTGAACATAGTGCAAATGCATCCAGGAAGTCTGAGAATTCTCCCAAGTCCTTCATCAGTCCTGGATCCCAAATGAGATTTCCACTCTACCATGGACCCATGTCAGAGATAGACCAGGCTGAGATCAAGAATAACCATGAAATCACTGAGGGGAAAAAAAACTTAGAACCAAACAGGGAAAGAGATATCCCCTTAATTAACACTGGACATTGGTTAAGCATTTTCTTGTGCTTAGAGAACACCAAATCACACTGATATCATGTGTATATAAAGTACGTCGGAATTGAGTATTGTTACAAATACACACACGCGCGCACACACACATACACACACAGATTTGTTATAACTTTTCGACGCATTGCTAAAAAGTACCTGTGCTAGTCAGTTTTCTTTCACTGTAACAAACACCTGAGATAAGCAATTCATAAGGATAGTTAGTTTGCTTTGGCTCATGATTTCAGAGGTTTCCATCCTTGGATGTTGGGAGCCATGTGTGAACTGTGCATGAACTGGGCAATGTTCAAGCCATTAAGGCAGGGAAGCCGCTTTTCTGAGAACTCCTGGGTGAAATTCCCTGGTTCCAGAAAGCCCAGATTATGCTGGCACCCTGACCTAGCTCACAGCTCCAAGTTCAAACACAGCCTCTGGAGATGGGCATAAACTGCCAAGCACAAACAACCTGTTTATCTCCACTCTCATCCTGTCCCTCTGAAGGAGATCTCTATCAGTCCCCTTTGGTCTGTACTGATATAAATAAAGCAAGCACAGACTTTTTGTTTGTAAGAAATCAGACCCCTCTGGTCAACTCAACCCATCACACCCCTGCTCTGAAAACATATAATTCTTGCCTTTTCATCTTTATTTCTTGATATATTTCTTTCATAGCTTTTATTTCACAGCCAGCCCATCCCTCCAGCAGTTACCTACTCCCTCGCCCACACAGAACACTGGAGGGACTTGGACACTTGGCCCCATTGCCTTTATGCTTGAGGCACTACATCATGGCAGGGAGCACGTAGTGGAGCAAGGGTCTCAACTCATGAAGCCAGGGAGCAAAGAGAGAGAGGAAGAGAACAGTACCTGTTGATCCAAGACGCAAAGAAAAGACCACCAATTCCAATTTTAAATTAAAGCAAGCTTGTATTGTGTACACACACAGAGAGCTGGCCAGTGGCTGCCCCTCCCAAACACTGGGCTCGAGGTCAGCCCCGCTCTCAGGGAAGACAAGGTTTTTATAGTTCAAAGAGTTACAAAAAATCTTGGGAACTTACAGCTAATAAGGTCAGACATATGCAATTCAAGAGCAAGTAGCAAACTAATAATCTACATGGCATTGCATTCCAAGGGAGGGAGTATAGTCAAACCCCACATCAAAAGTTTATGAGGTGGGCTGGGGTTGTGGCTCAGTGGTAGAGCGCTCGCCTGGCACATGCGTGGCCCGGGTTCGATCCCCAGCACCACATAAACATAAATGCATTGCATTGTGTACAACTAAAGCAAATAAATAAATATTTTTTTAAAAAAGTTTATGAGGCACCATTAGTTTTAGAGAGAGAGAGTTGTTATCTGGTCAAGGAAAGCCAGGCCAGAGTGAGCTCAAGGCCTGGGCATGAATGCCAAACAATTTTAAAACATTAAAATGTGCTCAGGCCAAACAGGAATCCTAGTATTTCATAGAAAACTGAAGTGGGCTTTTCATAACTTTTTGACAGGATGGCTCCCGGTCTTAAGATGGAATTAGGCTGGTTTATCATACCCTGCAATCTCCTTTGCCGGCACACCTCCAGTGACTAAAGACCTCCCACTAGGTCTCACCTCTTAAAGGTTCTACCGCCTCTCAACAGCACCAGAGGTTGGAGACCTCTCATGCATAGGCCTTTGGGGACAGACATTTAAATCATATCAGTACTGAATTGGTTGGGTCAAGTTGACACTTGTAGTCAAGTTTCTGTTACACAAAGGTGGTAATACCCTGAGTTATAATGAAAAATATATTTGATCTTTGCTTCCAATTCCTAGCACAGAGCCCCTAAGACACTTGGAATTTCCCAAGTGATAGAAGTGTCTTTTGTTATTTATAACAAGTCCCCTTGACCATACCTGAGTTTCTACTAATGAGATCACTCATAAGGGAGGGGCCCAGGTAGCCACAGAGTGAGGACTGGTCACTAAAAGAACGTACCACCTGATTACATGGTTGGAACTTTCAGTCCTACTCTACCAAGGAGGTCCTGGGAAGGGAGAGAGACTGGAGATTGAGTTCAGTCACATGGCCAATAATTTAATCAATCACACCTACTATCTTTGGCTGTTTAGGTTGCCATACTAATAAACCACTGACTGGATGACTTAAACAACAGAAATGTATTTCTCATAGGCTTATGGCTGAGAAGTCCAAGATCAAAGTACCACCGAATTCAGTTCCTGGCAAGGGTTCTCTTCCTACTGTGTAGATGGCCACCTTCTCGCTGTCTGTCTTTGCACAGTCTTTTCTTGGTTCATGCCCAGAGAAAGAAAAAGATCTTTCATCCTATGCTTGTAAAACCACTAATTCCATCAAGAAAGTGCCACGCTCATGACTTAATTTAAGCTTAATTGCCTTCAATGTAAATGTAAATAAGCTTTACATTACTGTGACAAAATACCTGAGAAAAACACCATGAAGGAGGAAAGATTGGTTTTGGCTCATTGTTTCAGAAGATTCAGTCCATAGTTACCTAGGCCCATTGCTGTGCACTTGTGGTGAGGCAAAACATCATGGCGAAGAGCCTTACACCCACCTCCAAATATTGCTACCCTATCTCCTCACCTAGGTATTCATTTGTATGCTTTATAATAAACCATTAATCATAATAATATGACTGTGCTGAGTTCTCAATCGTTTTAGTTAATTACTGAAACTGAGAGGTGGTCATGGGCACCCCAAAATATGTAGTTTACCAGGTAGAAGTATGGGTGGTTCCCAGGATTTGTAGATGTCCCCTGAGTGTCAGACTTGAACTGAAATGCAGGACACTCGATTAGCATGGAAGAATTGATACTAGGAAAAAAAATACCCTCCCATGATCTCATCCTAGCACCTACCAGAATGATGTTTTTGCCTTCTGATTGTCCAGTGCAGTCGACAAAATTCTAAGGTAAATCCTTAGTGTGGTCAAGACCTGAGAATTTGATGAGATTTACTCCTATAATTAGGTTATGTTATATGGAAAAAGAGAAGGAATTTTATACACATAATTAAAGTCCTAATCAATTGATTGAGTAAATCGAAGGTAAGATTATTTTGAGTATGCCTGTCTTACTAAGGTAAATCACTTAAAAGAAGGTCTAGAAATCAGAAACAGAGAAGTCAGATTCTCCCCATAGCCTGGAAGACATAAGCTACAATGTTGGGAGAGGCCCATGCGAAGCCACATGGTTAGGAAGTCAGTGGCCTTCAGGACCTGAGAGCAGCCCTCAGCTGGTAGCCAGCAACAGAACAGGGCCTGAGTCCTACAGTCCTACAACCACAAGGAACTGAAGTCTGTCAACGACAGGAAGGAAAAAGGACCCTGAGCACTACAGAACAACTCAACTCAATCAATACTTTGATCTCAGCCTTGTGAGATCCCAAGTAGAGGATCCAGCTAAGCTGTCCCAGACTCCTGACCCACAGAAACCATGAGATAATAAATGTATGTCATTTTCTTCATCTTGTTTCTATTTATTGTGAATTTATAAATTATAATTCTGCATTTGTAGACTACAGTGTTATACTCTGATTTATAAATACAATGTAGAATGATTAAATCAGACTAATGAATGTGTCCATTACTTCAAATACTTATTTTTTGTGGTGAGAACATTTGAAATTTACTCTGAACAATTTTGAAAGTTACAGTATGCTGTTGTTAATAATATTCACCCCCACTGTGCAGGAAAAGTAAAAATGAAAAAAAAAAACAAAGAACCTTATTCTACCTGCTCAGTTTTTGATAATTTTTTTTTTTTTTTTTTTTTTTTTTTTTGGTACGGGGGGAATTGAACTCAGGGGCACTTGACCACTGAGCCATATTCCATATTTATTTAGAGACAAGGTCTCACTGAGTTGCTAGTGCCTTGCCATTGCTAAGGCTGGCTTTGAACTCACAATCCTCCTGCCTCAGCCTCCCAAGCTGCTGGGATTATAGGTGTGCGCCACCGCACCCAGCTTGTGATAATTTTTATATAGCAATATAAAACAAATACAGCCACATATATTCACAATGATCAATTTGTCATTCTCTGACATCATACTTACAATGCTGTCCAAGTCTTTTCATGATGTCCTCTTTAATAGGGAGCATAACCAAAGCTTTTGACAGGTGCTCAGCAAAATGACTTGCACATAATATATGATTGATAATTTTGCCACTAGATTGGTACTATACTGTCATGACTTATGAGACAATATTAGCAAAATAACTTCTATGGTTTACTTTAGCTCTCTAACATACTGTAAGCTTAAAATAGGCATTCCTTGTTATATGATGATTTAATATACACCATTCATTAAAATATAATTTTCTAGGCCAAAAATAAATGCTATATATATCCCCTAAAGACCTATGGTTTGAAATTTTCTGATTTTGAGTGTTGTGGTTTTTTTTTTTTAAACTTTATCATTAGGTAATTAAATAGCAACCATGACTCAGCTAAAAAATGTTTACCCATAGAGGAAAGGGACCAGCGGGAGGGAGGAGGGCAAGAAAGGGGACATAATAGGAAATAATATTGGCCAATTTTGTGTTGTTTTTTCTGTGTGTGTACAAGTAGGTAACAACAAATTCCATTATGTATAATTACAATGCACCAACAATAATGTGTGGAAAAATTTAATTAAATGAATGAAGATATTAAAAAAAAAAAAAAAAAAGTTCACCCAAGCTGCAATTCTAACTTCTCTATTCAAGACTGAAACCAATAACTTTTCTGTGATGTTCTGATTCAACAGGTTCAACAGATCCAAGCACAAGCAGGGATCAGAGCCATACTGGAAAAGTTCAACTAGGCTCTAATTTGCCCATTGTTTTCCCATCCCTTTCTCCAGAGTCCTCCACCACTAACTCACCCAATGCCAGAACATGGAGCCAGTGTGTTCTGGTCATTTCTGTGCCCCACCCATGCACTTTCTCTACAATCTTGTTGTATTTCCTTCATTCCCCTTAAGTGTTAACACTTGATATAAAGGTAGGTTCGCACCTCTCACAAGTGTGCTAAAATGAAATGAGGTAACAAATGTGAAATTGTTTTCAATGAGAAAAAAAAAAATTACATGAATTTGACTAATACTTATTTTTTAACAAGCAACCATTTTATAAATAACTCAGTGTTGAGAATATTGTCAGATGCCAACTGAATATTTGAATCTCTTTTCTAAAACTCTATGTTAATACATATCAAATACATATAAAACACCAACTAAAGTGTATGCATTAGGGAAGGCCCTTTCAAGTGGTCTCGTGGTTCATATCCTCTAGTGACAAGGAACCTCCTACGTCCTAGGAACCTCACTCCTTTTGGTGTAGTAACAATTGTCAGAAACTTTTCCCTTGTGATGAGACCTCAGTATCCTGAGTAAGAGCTAGGTTCTGGAGTGAAAAATCAAGCATCAAGTGCTGGTTGGCCACAAGGTGGGAGATAAGATTTATACATCTCCACTAATAGTGAACAGTAGTGCAGGGTGGTGTCTTCATGGTGGAGGCACTGATTAAATGTAGTCAGAATAGCTGATGGAAAGGAGGTCTTGGCAGAGGATCTAGAATGTACATGGGCACCTAAATGTCATCCACAACATGAGGAGCAGGAAGGCAATATTAAATGAGATGTGCAAGAATACGGGCCTGGAATACACCCATGAGGAAAAGGATGTGTGTGACGATAGTGGAGGGCCCTGAAAGCTTGACAAAGGAGTTTGAAATTGATATGGTGGGAACAAGGAAGCCTCCAAAGGTCATGTAAGCATTATGCTTCATGAGAGAAGTTTTCATTTGACCAGCAAATGGGTGCTTTCCTTTACCCAGAAGAGAAAAACAGAAACCAAATAGTATAGGTGGAAAGCAGGGTTTAGGCAAAAGGCCTGTTCCAGAGAGGTAGGATTTGACACAAGACCACGGCCTGCAGTGGTTGAGTCAACGGTTACATACTTTACAAAATTTGTCTGAGGAAATTGCCAGAAACAAGTGTCCTTCTGGTCACCTGTTTGTGCAGTGTAGTGTGAGATTTGGGTAAAATTATTTACTCTCTGCACTTTGCCAAGAGGGATGAGGAATTTTAATTAGCTCTGGCATCCAGAAAACAAATGCCTATAGTACAGATACCACAAATAAATCTTTTAATTAATATTTGGGGTTAATCTACACATGTCTTCCTGAGCTAGCCTCGCAGGCAGGTTTCTTTGAGTTAAAGTTGGGACCATTGGCATGCCTCACAACAGAGCCCACTTGAGTGAGATATATGCACATCATATCAAAGTAAAATGCTGAGGATTATTCTCTTGTGCCCTGTAAGACAGGATAAACAACATGCTATACAACATATGATGACTGGTTTTAAAGGATGCTAAAATCAGGAAGGCTACCCAAATCTGGGCCAGCCCTCATTCAGATTTATTTAATCTTAGTGAGATGGGTGTAATAGAGACTGATCGAGGAGGTTTACTATTCTTCTATCCCCTAAAGAATGCAGAGCTGAGCCACAGCACAGTACCTGTTCTGCTTCTGCTCTTCATCTGAATATTGTAGCCTGTTTATCACATGACCTGAACCCCAAACTATTTGACCTTGGAGACAGCTAAAAGAGAGGGGTACCCAGTATCTACAGCTAAGCTTCTGCCAGCACTATGAAAGAAAGTCATGTCTTCCCCTAGAATGGGGGTAAGATTGTTCCCTCAGAGCAAAGACCCAGCCTCAATGGACTACCTAATCATAACTCTTACCACCCAGGAGCCAGTTTATGGTAACATCTTATCACCATTATCTTACCTCATTTGAGGCATTAAGGAACATGGTTTTATGAGTAAGAAAAACAGAAAAGCAAGTAGGCAAGCATGATTTTGGTACAAAGAATGACTTATAACAAAGATTTTCCAATATTACACAGCCTCTTCCTTTTTGAAAAAAACAATTAATGGCTTTCCTTCTGGGAGGGAATGCTGTATAATGCTTAAAGCAGCAGTCAGTAGTCTATCTGATAATCCTACAGGTTGCCATGAGAAACGAAAGACATACTACACGGTGATGTGGTAGGGTCTCAGCATGTTTCTGAAGATAGCCTTTAAACTCATTCCAATCACCAAATCTGTATTTCCCAGATACGTTTCTCTCTCTCTCTCTCTCTCTCTCTCTCTCTCTCTCTCTCTCTCTCTCTCTCTCTCTCTCTCTCTCTCTCTTTCATGATTTATGCAATTATTTGTTGGTTACCTTCTATATGTAGAGCACTGAGTGAAACCAAGAAATTGCATGGGCAATCCCTGTCCTCGAATGTTCAAGAGGCATATCTTAGTCTATTTGGGCTGTTTAAATACAATGCCTCCGACTGGGTACTTTACAAAGAACATAAGTTTATTTCCTCAGAGCTCTGAAGGTTGAGAAGGCCAAGATCAAGATGCCAACAATCTGGAATGGATCCTCCTATTGCATCCTCACATGGAGGAAGGCAGAAGGGAAAGAGAAGCTCAGTGTACCTTCATGAGGCAGAAGAGCAGGAGAGAGAACCCACTCCCTCAAGCTCTCTTCATGACACCATTAATCCACTCATGAGGATGGATGACACAAACAGCTCCCAAAGACTTCTCCCAAAACTGCCAT
Source organism: Tamias sibiricus (assembly GCA_025594165.1). Classification (NCBI taxonomy): domain Eukaryota; kingdom Metazoa; phylum Chordata; class Mammalia; order Rodentia; family Sciuridae; genus Tamias; species Tamias sibiricus. The sequence goes on along the minus strand of CM046657.1, from coordinate 156,403,540 downwards.
ACTAGGGATCAACATGAAACTGGGGGATACAGTCAGATCATAGCAAGGCATATGGGTATGACAGGGCACATAGGCGTAAAACTGAAGTCAAGTATAATGGTGGAAAGATCGCCTCAACTGCAGAAATTAGGCAACTGGGGAGGGTTTGTCTATGTGCCCTTGCCATAGAGTTTGTAGCTGTCAGCAAAAGATGGGGTGAGCTCTGAGTAGAGCAACACAGCAGGAATGCCATCAGGAGTCATGAGTGATATTTGTAACTTGTTCTACACCAACCCATCTGGAACTGCTGCTGCAGCTCTTACTCTCACCATTTTAGAGATGAGGACACTGAGGTTTTATGAGGTTTAGAATGTTTAAAGCCACACATATATAAAGCAGAGAAACAGAATTTAAACTCAGAAATTCAACTTCAAGTTTCACAGTTGGATCTCAAAGTACCACAAATTAAAGATGTCACAAATATATCTTACTGCAGCACTCTCCAACAGAAATAAATATAACATGAGCCACATAGTAATTTTAAGTGTTCTAATATCCATATTTAAAAGTTTTTAGAAAGTGAATCAGTGTTAGTAATACTTTTTCTTTTTTAAAATTTTATTGGATGTGGGGAGCAAGTACTGGGATTGAACCCAGGGTGCTCTGCCACTGAGCTCCATATCCAGCCATTTTTATTTTTTACTTTGAGACAGGGGCTCATTGGGTTGCCCAACCTGGCCTTAAGCTTTCTATCCTCTTGCTTCAACCTTTTTAGTCACTGGGATTACAGTCATGTGCCACTACACTCAACTAGTAATGTTTTCTTTAACCCAATATAGCCCCAATATTTTCACTTCTGCATGTAATTAACATTTTTTAAATTACTGATGAGACATTTTATATTTATTTCTGTGTACTTGATCTTCCAAATCTGGTGTTTATTTAGTACATCTCAGTTTGGGCAAGCCACATGCCAGGTGTTCAATAGCCACATGAAGCCAGTGAATGGCACAACTCTGATATATGAGACGGCAGGAAAGCTGATCTGAAGCGTGAAGAAAGGAAAGAGATGGAGATTAGATCCAACTAGAATGGAAGAATCACACAGATTGAAGACATTTTTATGCTTGCTTTCATCCTCATAGCAATAAATGATAAAACCTATCTATAGAGCAAAATTATAGACAATCGATGTCCTAGAAGACACCAAGGACCATCAGGAATCATCAGGAATCACAACCTTAGGGTTCTAGCTCCTAGTTTTCACATGATTCCCCTTGGCAACATCTGGCTTGCCAGTCCCCTGCCACCTGAGGTTGAAAGAGGCTTGAGATAATAACTTAAATGCTTCCTGCCCTTCCTTCCAATTTTCCAGATTAAAAGTGTGAAGTAAAAGTTGTCCTTCTCTACTCAGTCATATTCAGGGTTTCAAGGTCCACACCCAGGCAAAAAGCTTTCTTTCCATTCCTTGGCTATGATCTTGAACTACTTAGATATGAGAAGAAATGAAAGGAGAACTTTCTGACTAACTTCCACTTTTGTGTCATTACAACTAAGTAAATCCTCTAGAGTAAGAAATAAACCTCACAGCCCATGACCTGGCAGGTTCAGCCACTAACGCCTGCATTCTTAGAAGGTAGAGCTAAGCTCAAGCATTTCTCTCTGCTTGGGTGCTGCTGCTCAGAGTCTAACTTTCACTTCAGTCATTTGCTGTCAAGGAAACACATTTTAAAACCAGACAAGGGTGGGGTTGAGTTTTTCTATTATTAATTCTTACCCAGAATGAAGCTATTCTGCTTCCCATCAAACCACCCTCAGAAACTTCATTCACACTAAATAATAAATAATTCTCCCATAGTGCTCTGTTCTCAAATGTGACCAAGTAGCAGGGCCTTCTGAATATCATGTTATTTTTCTTCAAATACCATAAAAAATTACCATATAAGAATTAAAGGATACTATACAACTTCATATTAAATCAATATCATTTTAGATTGTGCTATATACAAACAAAGGCATACACCAAGAGTATAAAAAGACTTGAGTGGAGGAAATTTTATAATTGATATGATCCCATCCTTTGACTTAACATTTTTACTAGTATAGGTGAAAACAGCCACATCTAGATGAGAAGCAGAACTCTGAAGAGGAGATTTTTCTTGGAAACTTAACTTAAAATCTAATAGAGTCATCCTTTTCTCATGGGCTTTACTATTTTAACAGGATCCAAGACTTTACATTTGGTGATAGAAAAGTGACACCAAGTCTTACCCACTAAAAGAGGACTTTTTGTTTTTGTTTCATGGCCTGTGATTATTCCCAGAATCCAAGGGTAAGCATGCCTCAAGGGCTGGGGATGTTGCTCAGTGGTAGAGTACTTGCCTGGTATGATTGAGGCCCTGGGTTCAATCACCTCTACAAAAAGAAGAAGAAAAAAAAAAAGCAAGCCAATGCCACAATTCCTAAGAATAAATCCTCCTTTGGTGCTTCTTAGCCAGAATGTTCCACTGAATCCTGTCACCAGTCCAGAACCTGGCAGGAAGGAAAGAATACGACCTGTCTAATTAAATGGCTTGACCTAAAGCTGCCTCTGAACATAGTGAACTACAACCTAACTTGACCTGCAAACAGACTATAACTTACTCTTATGACAAGTAACTGAGTCTTAGTCAATCACAAGGAGCCAATTGTTCAAGTAAGACCTTCAAAAGTAGTAATCAATTGGTCTGCCTCTGCACCTTGCTTCCTTTTCTCTGGCTAAAAACATAACCTGCCCATGTGGTAGAATAGCACATTTTGAATTATTTTAGATCCAGACTCTTGCCCAATTCCAGAATGGCAAATAAAGCCAATTAAGATCTGCAAAACTAGATATGTTGTAGTTTTGATTTTTAACAGTTCAGTACACCAGTGGAGCGGAGACCTGTAAAACCGCAGTCCCAAGTACTTAAAGGGGCCCTGAAAATGCTATTCCTCATTCCCAAGGCAGCTTCTGCACAGCCATGGTTTGCATTTGCCAGAGCCTTTGCATCAAGGTCCCCGTGCTACAGCTGAGTACTAAAAAACAAATTGCAATTATTCAAAGGTGACTGACTATATCAGATTTCTTTCCTTACAGACATTTTATTATGTAAAAGATCAAACATATATCAAAGACAATACTAGAGTGAGTTCCATTACCCATCACCCAGCTTCAGTAATTATCAATATATGGCCAGGCTTGTCCATCTACACCCTTACTCCCTTCTCCCACACACACACACACTGCCTATTTTCTTTTTAATTCTATTTTTATTTTTTCTTTACAATGCATTATTTTGAAACAAAACACAGACTTTATATTATTTCAAATGTAAATATCTCATCGTGAATCTACAAAAATAGTCTTTAAAAATCATTTACCATAACAGAAAAAGTTACCAGTAATTCCTTAATATCAAATATTCAGTGTTCAAATTTCACTTATTGTTTCATTCCATATTTTTCAGTAGTTGGTTTGTTAAAATAAGAATTCCCCCCAAAAAAAAGTCCATATATATTTTATTTTTATGCCTCAATATTTCCTGCAAACTGAAAGGATTGATTATATTCAGGTTCAATTTTTTTTTTTTTTTTTTTGCAAGGAGACTGCATAGGTACTGCTGTGTACTTCCTATTACATCACACCAGGGGGTACATGATGCCTGATGTTAATATTGATCAACGAGTTCAGGTGTTGCCAGGCTGTTCATCCATTATGAAGTTCCCTATCAGCTTTTCAACTAATGATCTTAGTAGGCATTGATGTTAATTACTTAGATCAATTATCTCATTAAGGGTTGAATATGGATGTTTTAAATCTATCATTTTCTCTTCATTTATTAACTGGAATTTTTCTAAAGAAAAACTTTCAACAAATATTTGGTTGTTCTGACATACAGGTTATATAAGAAAAATAAGTCAAAGATTGGATTTTTTTCTCTGATTTACATGTTTTCAGAATAATGGATTGATACCCTAGCATACTACAAAGGTTACCAATTATTTTATGCCATTATAAATCCATGCACATAAATACATATGAATTTCAATCCATTTGCAGTTACGTTATTTTTTATTTTCAGATTGTCAAATCTTTGCTCTGCGGGAGTCCTTTAAGTTGGCTCCTGCAACCTCTTCACATATTTCCCATTGTCTTGATGGTCTCCTAGCTTTCTGGAGTGATAAGATTTTCAAGCACCCTCCTCCCCACCACAATCACTCTCCCAAACATAAAATTCACCATTTGCTACAAATCCTGGTTCATATTCCTGGGTATTGGTATATATATAGAACATAACTAGGATTATCATTGCTAATAGTCTTTTCTGGACCTTTTTAGTAGAAATTGCTAGGAAATATTAGAAAAACATATTTAAAATTCATACTGATATTTCCAATTCAAATTTAAAATGATAGCTTCTTCCATTTTACCATGGTATATTTTTATCTTACACTGAAAAATTTTGGTTCCTAATGACATTGACAATTTAAAATTTTTTGCAGGTCTTTTTTCTCCTTAGGATAAATATATTCTACAACAGATGTCCAAATTACTCAATGTTTAAGATCATTTGAAATAATTTCTCTTGATGCACTTAAGCCACCTACATGATAAACAATTAGGTTTGTTCATTTCCCTTTTTTTAAATTTCTAAAGATTGGTCTCTTGTTTCAATTTATATGATTCAAAAGTCAAATCTATAATCCAATGCATAATTAAAGATTCTCTTATTAGTTTATGCTATGATTATATTCGTATTCCCTCCTTCATGCATGTAGTTACTACTGTATACCAAGGAGACTCCATGAGACATAGTCTACTTGAAAGTATCTTGAGAAAGTTGCCTCAGTCCTAAGGGAGTCACTGGAAAAGAAAACACTGATTTTGTATATTGAAATGTCTGGATGCGACCCTTGGAGATTCTGCAGCCATCTTGTTTCTACCCTAGGGATAATCCCAACCCTGATCATAGAAGAGAAATGAAAGGAATTGCATCCTGGATGACATGCCTGAGCCAATGATTCTACCAACCCCAAAGAAAACTTCCTCTGGACCTCCTGATGTGGGTGGTAATACATTTCCTTGTGTAGTGGCATTTGAGACCATGCTTTCTGGACTTGAGGCCAAGTTTCTAAAGGATAAGCATACTCAAATTTAGGAAACAAGTGGCTATGTCACAAGTCACCAACTACTTCCTCTTCCCACTATGCCCTTATATGTTCATTTGGGAAAGGAAGTCTACTCTTCCCCTTGTTCTTCTGCTGCCACCTGACTTGGGCTCACTCCCAGCCCTGGCCCAAGTTTCTAATTCCTTTCAGTGCTGCTCACTGCCTGGAAAGCCCAGCCCATGTCCTCTTCCTTAACCTTTTCAATCAGCAGCACTAGTCTCAGAGTATCACAGTTTTATAGAAGCTTTGGGGTTTACAGCAACATATGCAGAAAAAAAAATTCAAATTAGATGTCAGCCTCCCTGACCCAAGAAATTCATTCATTGTTCACTCCACAGAGAATTTGCCACTGTCTATATTCCTTCAAGGATCCCAAACTTCTACCATGTTAATGAGCCACTGCCCCAGTCCTACTTTCTTCTCTTCCTGGTCTTGCTATATCAAGGTACTGGTAGACAACTCCAAACCTATTATTTTACTACACAGAGCACTGCCCTTATCTTTACTTAAACTTGTATTCCAGCAATGTCCCAATACCTTGGGACAACTGGGGAGACTGAGGCAGGAGGATCAAAAATTTTAGACCAGCCTTAGCAACTTAGCAAGACCCAGTCTCAAAAATAAAAAGGACTGGGGATACAGTTCAGTGGTAAATGATTGCAATCAATTCGTAGTACCAAAACAAATTTTTATTTTTCCTAAAAAGAATAATTCTGTCTCTGAAAGAGGAACTCTGCCTTTCTTTTGAGTCAATCTACTCAATTTGGCCAGCTCTTAAAATATCATTGATTTTCTTATTATTAACCCTTAAAATTGGAATAATGATGCCAACTTATAGCTAAAAGACTTCATCATGGGGTGAAGCTGGAAAACATTTACACTGTATCTCATCTATAAAATATAGGCAAATAGTAATATATACCTCATAGCTCTTAAGGTTTTTGTCAGGATTCAATGAATTAATATACACCAGGGACCTTGAACAGCAGCAAGTACATAGTAAGTACTCAACCAGTATTAACAGCTGCTGCTGCTATTTTATCTGACATCTTTGATCTAGAAAGGTTGTTTGGACTTGCTGCCACAGGAAGATAAGAACAACTACAGTACATGGTTATTGTGAGGACTGAATGATGTATATGACCTCAAACAGCACCTGGCATGTAGTGACAAGTAAAGGCAGGCTCTGAATGCTGGAGGATTAGTAATAATGTATGTAAAGTACCTGCACACGATAGAAGATCAATAATGTGAGATCCTATCATTTCACTTCTCAGAGTTTATAGATATTGTTAGAGACTGGGGCAGGATTGGGGCAGCTGGTGTTTCTAAAATCCTGGCAGGAGGCCCCATTCTGACTCCCATAGAAGACATTGTGTTATTGTTGTTATACTTATTAGTATTCTTAGTAGAAGTAGCAGTGGTGTGGTATGGTGGCTGAGCAGTTGTCTCTGCCAAGTACCGTGTTCATATCCTGTGGGCAACTAGAGATGGATGTGATCCAGATCCTGCTTGAAAAATGCAAGCATGAAAGAAAGTCCCCAGATCTCACTGCCCTCTCTCAGTCCACACTGACCCCACCTCACTCCCAATGGGGATGAGCCAGCCTCTGGGAGACTTTGCTCATGGTCAGCTTTCATTCAAATGATTACCACCTACCACAGTGAGAGCAGGTTTATAGCACCAGCTCCAAGCCACCCCCAAAAAGGACCACTTTCCCACATTGTGGGGTGATAAGGAGAACCAGTTTTCCCTACACCCAAATGACCCAGTAAACCATACTGGTGGCCCCAGGAGTTGGAAACCAACATGGAAGTCAGAAAACACAGCAGAGCCCTGAGCCCAGACACAAAATATTACCAAAGATATGGGTAAAGGTGATCAGAGATGTCAGAATTCCTTAGGAGCAGTGACAGGACATCAGGGAACCAGGATCAGAGAAAGACGTTTTCTGTCCCTCCCATAAAGTGCTAAGAAAATGTTTACAGCATTTCCATCGAGACTTACAAATTCAAATCTGCAAAGATCAAGATGGCAACAGAGTGAGGACCTGAGCAGAGAGAGAGATGGCTGGGGGCCAACCACAGGCCACCTCTCTGACTTGGTCCTAGACCCATAGGGTGTGTGTGGGTAGCACCTGGCTGGTGCCATCCACAAAGGTACACAAGGGATACTGGCTAAGGAGGACTCTGAGCATGAGGTTGGGGTGATTCTGCCTCTAAATAGTAGAAAATAAAACTTCGGGAGCTCAGGACAATTAAATACTAAATGTCAGAGAAACCTCTTGACTCTTCTTCCCAGAATCCCAGAAGCCCATCTCAGAAACAAGAACCCTGGGGAGTTAGTTTGTTTGGGAGTGTCTCAGTCATTCAGCCAAAAATAGACCCAAGAAGAAAACCTGGTGCAAGGATGCTGGCTACTCAGAGGACTGACCATTATGTTTTAGTAGAAGTCTCTTAAGAAAGGAACTAATTAAATGCACCTGCACTAAAATGATTACATGGCTATTATCTGCCCACACAGAGAAAGTGAAACCCACAAAGTCTGAAAACACAGCAAGCAGCAGGCTTAATTGTCCTCTGTAAGGAATGGCTTTTGTTTTGCTCAGTGCTCCATCAAAAACACTAAGTGTTAATATACCCTGTATAATCTATCTGGCCAGCTAACTAGTTTAATCCATCACACACCAAGTGAAGGAATAAAAGCAGGTTGGTAGTGACAAGTTAATAGTACAGGCAGGAAATAAAATGGAGAAACACACTTTGATTGATGGTGCAGAACTATTAGGTGCTACTATAGATGGACTCTGTCTAGTTTTATATAGTGGCCAATCAAAGCAAAAGAGAGCTAGTAATTTAAAACTTTAAACATGTTCCCTCAATTAAAATTTTAAAAGGCCAGTGGACATATTGCATTCTGATTGAACAATAAAAGTTCAATTACAGCCAACACTCAAATATCTACAAGTGGATCCACCATCACAAATCTTTTTTTTTTTTTTTTTTTTAGTACCAGGGATTGAACTCGGGGGCACTCGACCACTGGGCCACATCCCCAGCCTTTTTTGTATTTTATTAGAGACAGGGTCTCACTGAGTTGCTAAGTGCCTCGCCATTGCTGAGGCTGGCTTTTGAACTCGCAATCCTCCTGCCTCAGCCTCCCAAGTGCTGGGATTACAGGCATGCACCACCGCACCTGGCCCACCATCACAAACTTTAATTCCAGCTCCTCATTGGCCTGATTATCTGATCTGCCAACCCAACCCCCTTTGTTACCAAAATCTCTACTTTGTGTCTGTCCACTCTTTCCTATCCCAAGTGTAGCTGAATGAAGGGGGCACCTTTGGAGTAGCAGCATTTTAAATCAAACATATGATTGCCTTCTTTCACTGCACAGACTATGAGAAACTGAGATGCACCAATCTTTGAAGATTTAGGGGGAACTACTTAGGCTGATGTTTTGCTTTAGTCTGAAAATAATAATGCCATTCATTTCCAACACTGTTAGGAAAAATTAGGACACCTCATAGAAACAAAATGGAAAACACACATGGCTCTCCAGAACTGCCTATTAGGTTCTCTGAACCAACAGAAACTTTGAACCAGCTTTGTCAAGCTTTGAACCAATCAAAGCTGATGCCCTCTTTGATGTCTTTAGTACTATACAGAACATGTGCCCAACACCTCATAAATAGGTTTTTTTTTTTTTTTTTTTTTTTTTTTTTTGGTACCAGGGATGGAACTCGGGGGCACTCGACCATTGGGCCACATCCCCAGCCCTTTTTTGTATTTTATTAGAGACAGGGTCTCACTGAGTTGCTAAGTCATTGCTGAGGCTGGCTTTGAGCTTGCAGTCCTCCTGCCTCAGCCTCCCAAGTGCTGGGATTACAGGTGTGCGCCATCGCGCCTGGCATAAATAGGTTCTTTACATATTAGAAAACATGGTTGTCTAGGAATTTATACTAACAAAAAAATCTCTCCCCCTACCTTCCTTCTTCCACCACTATCCCCACACGAGTGATATACATACAAGATTAATTACTACAGCAGCAAAATATTGTACACAATCTAAAACAGAAATGACTAAGGTATGGCACGCCCAGCAATGAGATGGTAAAAGGAAAAGAAAAATAAATCAATGACAAAGATATCTCTATACTAACATGAAATAATCTCCAAGTCATACTGCCAAGTTAGAGAGAAAAAATCAAAATGAAGAAGGGTGTATATACAATACCAGTTTTATTTTAAAAGCACACCTAGGGCTGGGGGCATGGCTCAGTGATAGAGCGCTTGCCTGGCACATGTGAGGCACTGGATTAAATCCTCAGCACCACATAAAAATAAAATAAAGGTATTGTGTCCATCCAGAATAAAAAACAAAATATTTTTTTAAAAAAGCACACCTATACACATGTATGTGGACACACATTGCTGGCTTCTATATGAATAAAGTATCTCTCAGGAAGAATACTAGTGCCTCATAATCTTGGTTGCCTCTAAGGCAGGAAACTGAGGAGATGGGGACAGGAATGGAAATGATGCTTTTCATTATACACTTTAGAACCTGTGGTGTGACATCTTCCTTATGATAGAGTGAGCAAAGCATCCTCATCATCATAAAGGGAAGAAGCAAGGCATTCTTCCTTTATAAGGAAAAGGTGTAACACAAACATGGCACTGAGAAAGTTAACCCTGTCTGTGTATATTCTTACTGTTTTGTCTTTCCCTATATGACCACTAGGCATAATGCATTAGCATGAAAACTGGCCACAATAGATTATTACTCTGTGGAATCTAAGTCAGGAGCTCAAAAACAAATTATTAAGTTGAACTAGTATAACAGGTTTTTAGTTAGAAATTAGCTTTCGCAAATGCTCACTGCTTAACCCCTCCCTGCTATAATCATTGAGCACAGCAAATACCCATTGTTTAACCTTCTCCTTGTTGTAATCATGCATTCCATAGAAAAGCTTTAAATGTCTTCCTGTGTTTGATAAGGATTCCTCTTTATCTTTTAAGTAAATTTAGGATATAGACAACATACTTCTTTCTTCCTGAGCTATAAACAAAGTCATTATAGGGACACAGAAGAAGCCAAGAAGTCTAGGCCTAGTTGAAGCTTAAAGAAAAAATATTAGGGCAATTTAGCTGTTAAAAAAAAAAACCTTGGGCTGGGGTTGTGGCTCAGCAACAGAGCGCTCGCCTCACACGTGCGCGGCCCGGGTTCAATCCTCAGCACCACGTAAACATAAATGCATTGTATTGTGTACAACTAAAGTAAATTAAAAAATATTTTTAAAAAAACCTTATGAGTAATCATGCCTAGACTTGAGGAATCTTTGGTATAGGTTTAGATAAATACAAATTTTAGAATGTTTTCTTCTGTCTATAGAAAAGATTAATCAGTAGTATGTACTTAGGATAAATATTTTGTTTTCCCCTGACCATATGACCCTGAAATTCCTTGAAATTCTTTAATATAACCTTCAAAAGCTGTAATGTGAATTGCTGTGTTTGCTGGGATATATAAAAACCATGCTGAGAAAAGTAAAGTAGAGAATTTAGCAGCCTGACTCTCGTGCTGTTTTTCCACCACTGCCCGCCGACTCCTTCACTAGCCCTATCGAGACACCCTCCTCCTGCTGAGGCCGGACCTCAGCACTTTGGAAGTTTGAATATGTGATTATATGACACTTTGGACAGTAAACAAATTGCCTCATCAGCCCCTTACTCCCTGCTCTCAGCCCTCCTGTCGTAGTTTCCCCACCACTCCAGGTTCTCTGTGTTCTGGCACACTGGTTCTTCTGTAACCTTGGCTTCTGTCCTGTCTATCTACATCAGGCATCACTTCTTATTACAGAGATGTATCCATTAACATTCTTCTGTGCCTCTTGGTTCCACATCCAATGACTGCAAACCAAATCACCTAGAAGTGGTTTTAGTTATCATCACCTGATGGTCCAGAATATACCAATTCCTCAGCAGAGCTTCAGTTTAGCAGCAACTTGATGTCATTGACCTCAATGATAGAACCTGCTTATGCACAGAAAAATACAGTTGCTTCCTTTTCTGAACATGACTGTAGACCCTAATGTTAGCCCTTTCAGTCTGAAAATTGGCAGTTTTCCTCTTGGGTTCTCATACCACCCCCAAAGTCCCTGAGTCCACTCAGTCTACAGCAGGGCTGTTATGACCACACCCCAAGCACACAGAGAATCAAAGACTTTGATTCCATTTTCTACTGTTGCTTTGCACAGCCACAAGATATCACAGATGAGAACCAGTCTTGCCAACTCTTTCCAAGCTTTGCTTGCTGTGATGATACCTAACCTGGGATGAGAGTACCAGCTCCACATTCACTATTCACTCCATATTTTCCAGCTTAGAACACACTGAACACACTACCAGAGGTCTCCTAAATATGCCACATGCCACACTGGCTCTGCCCACTGCTTCAGAGTTCTCTTGGATGTTTGCTTAAACAGACATCCTTTTTCAAAAGCAATTGCAATTTACAACACCTAACTAATGATATCAAAGCCTATGGCAGAAAAACAATTTTATTTCATCAACAGTAATGAGTCAAACTTTCCATTTCACAATTATGAGGACTCTCAAGAATATGCTGGTCTACTAGAACAATCTTCACACCAGGGTGATTTGAATCATTTTATAGTCAGAGTGGTAGGGTGGAAAAGAATGAAGGTTTGGGTATCAGACAGACCTATATCTGTGAAAAGGTCTTTTCAGTTCATTAGCTACAATCTTGAACTATTTAATCCATATAAATTGTACTTTTTTCATCTATAAAATGGGAATTATTCTGAGATTAAATACCCTAAAAGTAGTATTACGTCATAGGCATGCAACTTAGTTCCTTTCCGTTAAAAATATACCATCTCTGAGGCCAATGAAGTAATTTCTAAATTGGATTACAGTGAAGGGCACACTTTTGAAATAATGATGCTATTCAAGAAACTGTGTTAATGATTCTATTCAAGAAACAGGAAATAGAGATTAAAATGTCTCCCTGGCATACTGCTGACTGACTGACCCAAAAACAGTCACTCCAAACCACTTTCCACATTCCCCTATGAGAGCTAGAAGAGCTAAATATTCACTTTACCTGACCTCTTACAACTGGGAGTGGCCAGGTACTTGAATCTGACCAACAAAACAGTGAGTCAAAGTCTACTAACAGTGGAACACAGTGGCCCCACCTGTAACTCCAGCAACTTGGGGAGGCTGAGGCAGGAGGATCACAGGTTCAAGGCCAGCCTAAGCCACTTAATGAGGCTCTAAGAAAGAGCAAGACCCTGTCTCACAATAAAAAAATAAAAACAGTTGGGGATGTAGCTCAATGGTAAAGTGCCCTTGGGTTTAATCCCTAGTACCAAAAAAAGCTTACTAAGATTTAAAAGGATAGAAATGGCTACTGCTCCACTCTGTCTTCTTTCTCCAGCTTAACGTTGATCACTGGAGGGATAGAGGACTTCTGGCAATCATGAGCTCAGAAGCATGAGGAAAAGACCAAGAGAACTACCACAGGAAAACTGCCCTGATGTCATGAAGCCACAAAACCAACCCTGGAAGCTGCCTGCCTCTGGAATTCTTGTTCTATGAAATAGTTCATCCCCTTTGCAAAGTTCTCTGCTACTTGGAGCTAAACACAATCCAAAGTGATACAGCCACTTCCTTCAAGGAATCCATATTCTGGTGGTAGAAATAAAATATATTTTCATATTTCAAAAATACAAAGTGGGAGTTATGAGTATGATTTGACAGAACACAATAAATTATGTGAAAGTCATAACCACATTTATCCAAATATTTTAGGTAATGTTGGTAGAGGTATTGTATACTTAAGTGTAATACGTTATTCTCCATAGTCAGCAATCTAAAATATAAATACATTACGCATACAGCTGAGTTCTTCAAGAACTACAATGAAAGACACATTTCTTGGAGAATATCCAATTTTGCATATGCTTATCTTTTCAGATATATGGAAACCATAAAGCAAAAGGAATTAGAAGAACTGTGGAAGATCTGACAATGCCTAAGTTTATAAAAGGTTAAAGTTCCAAATTTACAGCACAACATAACATTTAGTTTGCTATTCTCCCAAGCATTTCTTTGTTAAAAACCACACAGATAGGACAATTTGTCTAATACTATAGATGGAGCAAATACACAAATTGATTAGACTGCATATTTCTTCCCTTACTGAATTTTTTTCCTTGGCTCCTATGTCATGTTGGGTTTAAATGAAAAGTTTAGAGTATATAGCACATTTTGCATACACTGTATCAACAGAGTACTAACAGTATTTTAGAGGTTCTGTTTTTCCATATGTGTATTATTAACATAATGTCTGAAATGTAAACATATCTTTTTCAGTGATTTATTACATAATTCTTAGAATAGGCAACACTGCCACAATTCATATTTTAAAACACTTCCACTAAGTTTGCTTCCAAATTGGCATTCATTACCATTAGAGACCTCACTAGGGCCAGAGATGATGGAACTGGGAAGGCTATGTACTATAATGAAAAGAACACTGAATTAGCCTCAAAACACTGAAATTCTAGCTCTAGCTAAAGAAATTTCTAGCTGTACAATTTCTGCAGTGACCCTTAACATCTCTGAGCACCAATTCTCTCATTGGTGAAAAGTTGAGATTAACATTCATTTCACAGGATCAAATGGGAAAGTCAAATAGAAGAAAAGGTGGCAATTATGCTTTTTAAACAATAAAGTTCTCCACAAATGTAGGATATGACTCTTTTGGTGCCACAGTTGACAATCTTAAGATGTATGTTAAGTTTTTTTGTGCTTCCACTTAACCTAAAATTTATGGGAGCATAGTCTTGTCCAGGAAAATTTGTGCACCTCTGTTAAAGGAAATTTCAAAAAAAAAAAAAAACACTGGAGGTAGGAAATCTGTATTCTTTTATTTATGCATTCATTCAACTAATATTTATTGAGTGTTGACTATTGTAGCACAGTACCCAAGGTCTTATGAGGGTCATAACCCCACAAGCATGTGATTATGGTACACAAGGTGGTTTGTCAGTGATCAAAGGTGTTGATAGTCAGCAGTATTTCAAAGAGGTGAACAGGCACTTTGAATCTCCTAGTTAGATTGAGAGACATCAAAGGGGGAATCAGAAGGAGGAAAAAGAGCTGGGTAGAAGCCGGGCGTGGTGGCGCATGCCTGTAATCCCAGCACTTGGGAGGCTGAGGCAGGAGGATTGCGAGTTCAAAACCAGCCTCAGCAATGGCAAGGCACTTAGCAACTCAGTGAGACCCTGTCTCTAATAAAATACACAAAAGGGCTGGGGATGTGGCCCAGTGGTTGAGTGCCCCTGGGTCAATCCCCAGTACCAAAAAAAAAAAAAAAAAAAAAAAAAAAGAGCTGGGTATAGACAAATGTCCTCTATGTTACAGTTTACTTGGAACTTGCCATTCAAGCAAGGCTTCTTCAAAAAGTCATTTCAAGAGCTTCTTTGGAGCTCCTCACATGATGTGTGGTCTTGGTTTGTTAAGTTCCTATTAGCAATAAACTCTCTTAAAAGAGACCATCAATGAATAGCAGTAAAATCCCTTACCCAGTTTTGGTTGATATATACTTTGCTTTAATAAATATTTTTGTGACTCCGAAGTCCCTTTGACTTGAAGTCATGCTTGGCTAATATTTGCTCCTCCTAATCCTGAGCTAGGTCTTATTTCCTCAATACAGCCACATTCAGCCTACTGGAAAAAGAGTTTCCAGGCACAGTTGTTAAACTGGTGGCACCACAAGATTTTTCAAAAAAAAAAAAAAAAAATCCTAGTAGATTTCATTTGCCCAGTAAACATTTCTTGAGGGCTAGTAGACATTGGAAACAGCACTATCCAGAGTATATACTCCTTACCTTCAAAGTCCTTACAATCTAGAAGGCACGACAGCCACATGATTAAATCGCCCCACTAAATGCTAGAGTCTATAGAACAAGATGAAATAGGACATGAGGGATACAGAGTTCAGATTTCCTGGAAATTCAGAAAAGACTCAGGGAAGGAGAAACATGAGGGGGTATTCACCAGACAAAGAGAAAAGATATTTGGAATATCAGTATAAATCAAGGCACAAATGTGCAGAACAACCTGATATACTCCATGAACTATAAGTGTTTTTTCCTGTAGCTGGAGTATCTCTCTTTTAGGACAGGATGTGAGGTAAGAGCTGGCATCAAAGTAAACTAGACTAAAAAGTCCTCGGGTACCACGCGAAGGAGTCAGGACTTATTGGGAATCTGTTGGGGAATTTTAATCTGGCTTTAAGATTAAGTGGTTGCTGAGGAGGGTGAAGGCCTGTGTCTGCAGCAAAAGGAATGCTGACTGCTCTCTATAGCAGGACAGAGCACTTACAAGATGTCCATCACTTTCGTTGTATCTAACATCTAAGACTCAGAAACTGTATCAAAAAAGTAAAATTGAGATATTCAACTGATTAGGTTGTGAAGTGCTGAAGGGATGGCTTTTAAAGTACTACATGTTCTGGAAACACAAAGATAAAGTCTCTTCCCAGCTGTTCCCTAATCCAGGAACTTCTCCTGGAAACTGACAAGAATTCAATGGAATCAATCAGAAGACCAACGCAAAAAGCACTGCTGCGGAACTTGTATTGAGGATTCAGCCATCTCTTATATCTCTGAGGAAACTAGAGAGAATGGCAAGAGATTTTGAAGTTATCAGCTTCTTCTGTAAGAAAACAGCAATGTGTAAAAAAAGTTCTTAGCAATGAAGCATTTGCTCCTTTCAAGAGAATCTTTCACCAAAGCTCTCTAAAAAGCAATGCTCTTCTAGTTTCACAGCCAAAGTTGTAATGCAAACACAGAGGGTGGGTACAAACTCAGGCCAGGACTCTGTATGACATTCTCTGCTAAGCAGTAGTAGGAATGCCAAGGAAATGGCTCATGTTAAGTGGGACAGTGGAGCTTGCTGCTTTGTGGCACATGGTGGCCTCTAGTAGAGGCTCCCTCCACCCAACACAGTTCACATCCAAAAAGGAGAGCTAGGAAGGTTGATCAGGCTTAAGGACATTTGTTAGCAGTTATACTGATAGATAGAATAGGTGGGGTTTTTTATTTTGCTGATAAATTCGAAGATACTCATTGCACTGAAAGTAAAAGATAACCTATATTTCTTTCCATGCTTGTGTAACAAGTATTAATTTTTTTTTGGGGGGGGGGGGTACCAGGGATTGAACTCAGGGCACTCGACCACTGGGCCACATCCCCAGCCCTTTTTTGTATTTTATTAGAGACAGGGTCTTGCCGAGTTGCTAAGTGCCTCGCCATTGCTGAGGCTGGCTTTGACCTTGCGATCCTCCTGCCTCAGCCTCCCAAGTGCTGGGATTACAGGCGTGCACCACCGTGCCCAGCAAGTATTAATTCTTTAGGCCACACAAACTTTAGGTCACCTTTAACTTAGTAATAGAAGCTTCATCTTAGCTAATTTAGGACAAACTCAGGTAACTAGGGTTTTCTTCCATGCCTTTGTCTATAGGTTTTGTTTTCTGATGAAGAGGTATCTTATCCTCAGTCACCATTACGACTCCATAAAGGCATTTCCTGAGACGAGTGTTCATCATAACGATAGAGGTTACCTGGCTTTATCTATATTTACCCTGAAAGGGTCAAGCTCCCTCTATGATCAGTGCCTCTGAGACCGCTTTTGGTCCATTTTCCTCTTTCAGATACATGAGATACCTTCTCTAATGTAGTGCAGAGGTTTGGGATGCTCTCCCCTGTTATCCTAGGACTGAGGGCATGTCAGTTGGGTACCTGAGGTTCTCTTTGCTAACAGATATGCCACATGCCAAGCTGGATGGTACAAGAGACTGATAACCAGATCACCCATCTTGGCTTCACCAGAGAAGATCTCCACTGAGGTGCAAGGCCTCAGTCTTACCAAGCTCTCCCCACAACTCTGCTGCAGCTGGCCTAGGAGTCTTTCTCTGGTCTCTACACGTTCATAAAGCCAGTTTGTTCTTCCTTGGCATGTGTGTGACACATACAATGCCCAGGTTCTTATAGCTCTAAAGATTTTCCCCACCTTCAACTCTCATGATTGTTATTGCCAGTCATGAACTTCAAAAAGCCAAGTACTGTTTCTTTGTTCTTTGAAGTGCTCATCTATTTGAGCCCTAAAGCAAGGTCAGCTGCTGAATGAATAGGAAAGGGCCAAAGGTTGCAAGAATTAAAGTAAAAAACACAGCAAGTGATTTATGCAATTTTTATCCTGCCACATTGGTTGCTATCACAATGCTGAAGAAATAGGATGGTCTGGGGCCTGTTCCCTCTCAGGAAAGGGCCTGGCACTGGCACTGTCATACATATGTACACATATTCTCCCTTCTAATGTGGTTCAGTGTCCCAGCCCTCTTCTGAGATGTACAACCACCACCTTTTATTCTTCTTGCCAGCAGCAGCCAAGGTATGAGGGTATGAACAACTGACCTAAAAATGCCTGGGGTGGAGGCTCGATTGGGCCTGTTCAGCTCTGGATTCTACCATGGGGAAAAAAAAAAAAAAAAAAAAGACCTCTCTCTCTAGAAAAGACAGATATTTCCTAGGTCACTACAATTTTTCAGACAGGTTAAGCCTCCAGAAGGTAGTCCCTACTAAGATATCAGGGGATCCTGGGCAGGAAAGAGCAGCTGATCCAAGTCTTGAGGGATAGGAAGAATGGAACACAGGATTCCAAGGGGAGGAATCAGTAGAAACAAAGGCCAAGAATTGGGAAGATATACAAGGGGAAGTTAAAAAAATAATCATCTTAATTCATTCATTCATGTGTCTTCCTTGCAACCTTAAAGGAAACAATCAATATATTCTGTAATACTCAAAAAAGGTGCTTCAGAAAGTATTCCTCAGCCTGCTCACTGGCTTTTCTCCATTAAAAAGACCATTGCCAAAATTACAGATTGCTGTTTCTCTCAAAGTGATTTTTAAAACGTTTCAGATAAAGGGGCTGAGGTTGTAGCTCAGTGGTAGAGCTCTTGCCTAGCACGTGGAGGCACTAGGTTTGGTCCTCAGCATCACATAAAATAAAGGTATTGTGTCCATCTACAACTAAAATATTTTTTTAAAAACTAATGCTTTTAAAAAAAAACTTTTCAGGGCTGGGGTTGTGGCTCAGTGGTAGAGCGCTCGCCTAGCACGTGCATGGCCCGGGTTCGATCCTCAGCACCACGTACAAATAAACGCATTGTGTACAACTAAAGCAAATAAATAAATAAACAAACAAATAAATAAACCTTTTCAGATTGGGGGGGAAAACAATGTATTTCTTTCCTATATATTTAAGCTCTAATTTGGGTAAAAATTAATATACCTTAAATCATTGGTATTAACAATGATTTAATCTTTAAAATACTATTTCTCAGGCTCCTTTGACTCATTTGCTATGTACCTTGTCAATACGGTAGATTTTTGCTAATATGAAAAAAATGCAATTCTGCTTGTTGCAAATAAGTTCTAATAAGTTATTTGAGTCCGAGTGGAAATGTAGAAATGTCTAATTGCTAAAGCATTTCCGGATTCTATTTTTTTGATAGAGTCACAAGACATACAAGGAAAAAAGCAAACAAAAATGCCCTTTTGTTTTAGTCTGCAACACATTACCCTCAGGTTTCTTAATCATACCAAGAAACTCCCCTCAGCCCAGCTGCCTGCAATTCAGCTCAGCAGGTTGCATAGAGCCAGGTTCCCTTCAGAAGCCCCGCCCTCCCACCTTCCCAGTGGTAGGATAAATGCTCATCATCTGAGAGGCCTCGCCTCATTTCTTACAGGAAGTTGCCCTTTCATCTTTCTGCTCCTGCCCTCCATCACACACACCATCAATCAAATCAAACCCCAGAGTATTAACTAGTGCATATTATGCACAAAAGAGTAAGAATTTGGGTAGAGAGCCCAATGTTTCTGCATTTGGAATAGCTCTTTGAAATGCTAGGCTAAGGAAAGCTGAAAAAACTATCTAGAAGCACAGTCCTGACTTAGCTTCCTTCTTTAAGAGTATCTAAAAATTTTTTAGTATCTTCAAGAAGTATTTTTTCAAAAATCATGTATCCTTCCTAATCAAAATAAAAATTACCTGAAAGGAATTTTTTAATCTAATACTTAATTTTTCTACAAGATTTCTTTTACTTTGCTCATTCTCCATCCCCCATTTTTCTTCCCCCAAACCAGAAACATGAGTTTCATCCTCTTAAAAACTAGATGAATACAACTACTTTCAAGAAGTCTCCACAGTCTCTTGGTTTGAATCAACCCTTTCAACTCCACTTGACAGAGAATTTTTTTCTTTGAATACCCTAAAATCAATATTGTCTATTCCTATTCTGGAGTCAGTAAAGCTTTGAGCCCAACCCAACTATGTTAGTCAATTTTCAGCCTCTGTGACAAACTACCTGAGATAATCAACTTAAAAGTAGGAAAGATTTATTTTGGCTCACAGTTTTCAAGGTCTCAGTCCATGGTCAGTTGGTTCTGTTGTTTCTGGGCCTACGGTGAGGCAGAACATCATGGCAGGGAGTGTGAAGTGGAAGGAGTTTCTCACCTCAAGGTGGTCGGCAAACAGAGAATGAAAGAGGAAGAAACATGGTTCCCAATATTTCCTTCAAGGGCATGCACCTGGCACCTGGCAATCTAACTTCCTCCAGTAAGGCCCCGCCTCTTAAAGATCCCACCACCTTAAGCTGGCAACCAATTGAAAGCTAACCTCTGGTCCCTGTACTATGAAAAGGAAATCAAAGCTTTTCTTGTATTTACTTTGTGTCAGGTATTATGATCCATGCATTTTACATATAGGTAGCATCGTACTTTGAGCCTTCTATTGCTCATTCCTGATGATTCAGATGTGTCTGGAAATGTTGGGCAGGTTATTAGGAGAGATGGCAGGGGATGAAATATATACTTCTAGTTGCCTACCCAAAATCCATTCTGTTTTCCTAAACAAAGAATGCCTATACTGTTGGACCCAACAATGTGTCCAGCTACAAGACCTTTTTTCTTTTGCTAGCTTCTCTCTCAACTAAGTGTAATCATGCAAGAAAGTTCTGCCAATGAATATGAGACTCCTAGCAAGCTTCCTTTAAAAGATTCAATGTCTTTTTTCTTCCTTCTTCCATTGTATTGCCTGGAACTCTGATCTGATGGCTGGACAGTCATCCTAGATCCCCAAGGATGAGATCCCACCACAGGCACAGTAGAGTGATAACCTAGAAGGAACCTGGTCCTTGACGACATCAGGAGTTACCAAATTGGACTGCCCACCTCCAGACTTCTTTCATCTATAAGAAAAATTAAAGGTATTTATTTTTATCTTTTGTATTAAATTCAACAAAGCTAGTCCCAGTTTAAAGAAAACATAATAATAAAAATAAACTACACAATAAGGAATGCAATAGCATGAAAGATCAAAGGGGCCCAAGTCTCTAATACTATCATGAAATTGTCATGCCTGCCTGGTCTAAATTTACTTGAGATAAAAATAAAGCTTCTAAATTATCTAAGGCTCCATGGAGGAGATAGGGTATGAGTTCAAGTTCCCATCAGCTTAGGGGAGTATCTTGGGCTGCTCCTTGAGTATCTGGGAGTTTCCTTTCATTTATTTTTTTTTTTTAGGGGAAACCCCTTTAACTCACTTTAATTATTAAAGTAAGTTTGCAAGGTTCACTGTATTCAAATATTTTCTTAATTTACTTATTTATTAATTAATTTGCTTTATTAATTATTAATTATTAATTAATTTACTTATTTTAATTAGGTATATATGACAGCAGAATGCATTTTGATTCATTGTACATAATTGCAACACATCTTTTCATTTCTCTACTTGTACATGATGCAGCGTTGCACCATATGTGCAGTCACACATGTACATAGGGTAATGATGTCCACCTCATTCCACCATCTTTCCTGCCCCCATACCCCTTTTCCCTACTCCTCCCTCCCCTTTGCCCAATCAAAGTTCTTCCATTTTTTCCACTCCCCTCCCCCATTATGGATCAGCATCCACTTATCACAGAGAACTTTCAGCCTTTGGTTTTTGGGGATGGGCTTACTTCACTTAGCATGGTGTTCTCAACTCCATCCATTTACCTGCAAATGCTATAATTTTATTCTCTTTTAAGGCTGAGTAATATTCCATTGTGTATATACACCACAGTTTCTTTGTCCATTCATCTACTGAAGGGCATCTAGGTTGGTTCCACAGTTTAGCTATTGTAAATTGAGCTGCTATAAACATTGATGTGGCTTGCTCACTATAGTATGCTGATTTTCCCAAGCCTGTCTGTGACTCCAGGGCATTCCTGCTGCTGCCACACATGGCCCAATTGCTTGAGCTGTTATCCATCACCTGGTGTCCTAAGAAACTTTCAAACATGCCTGCGGCTCTCAAGCCCTAAGCCAGTGTTTGATGCAACAGTTTCTCCAGGTCTGCTCTGTGAGAAAGGACAGGAAAGAACCCAGGGAAAAAGTAGGCATCCTTACACTGAACCCAGTGATTTACTGTAACCAACCTGGAACTGTTAAAGTAAAACACAAATACAATTTAGGGCTCCATTCTCCTAACTTCTCTCCAGCTCTGGGCCTTTACAATGTTTACTGTGCAGCCATCTGTGAATATCTCTGTGAAACTAGTTAAAGCCTTTTATGAGACCCTAAACTTCTAGTTACACTAATTCCCCCCCCCCCCCCCCCCCCCCCGCCAACGTGAATTAGGACTTGAGTAAACAAAAGGCAGACTTGAGGATGGAGAGCGATTGTGCGGTGTTAAATGGTGCATTTAACAGGGGCTGCCCACAAATTTTTCCGTTCCCATCCCTGAGCATGCAGGCAGTGCTGGAGCCCGTATAATGGACTCTTTATGTGGTACTTGGTTAGAAAAACGTATTGACAAAGAATCACAGACAAATCATAGCCATGACCTTTAGTGCTCAAACAAGGTTTTCCTTGGGAGTGATTTAATTATCCATGCAGCTCACTGGCTGCACACATTAGCAGCCTCTCCGCCTTTCCAAAGGCCACAGCCAGGCCAGTCTGGTTTGCTTTTCCTGTGAATATTTGGCCAAGAGCTGCTCCCGGAACGAGGCCCTGTTGTGCCATCCAAGGATAAACAGCTCACGGCATCCAGCTGGACTCTGCCAGCTTGAAAGATTGCTTCCCAAGCACCTGCTGCCCAAGCTGACCTTGGATCTAACCGTGCCCATGGACTCAGACTGATTGTTCAGATGAGTGATGCCCATGCTAGTGCCAGGCCTGCGGCCTGTGGACTGTAGCAACACGGCTGGACCTCCACTGCCAGGTGTGAGAGCAGGAGGCCCAGGGACAGACTGTGAGGTGAATGGTTTCCTCCCAGTCCTTCTCAAGCCCTCAGGGCAACCTGCCTTTCTTTGGCCTGAGCTTTCCTTGGTCCCTTCATTGCTCAGAAGTCAAGAAGGACGGGAGCCAGACACAAAAGGCTACATATTGTACATTCCATTTGTATGAAATTTCCAGAATAGGCAGATCCATAAAGACAGAGAGCAGATTGTTTGAGGCTATGGACGGAAGGAATGGGGAATGACTACGGGTAAAGGATATTAATTACTAGATACTGGTGAAGGTTGCACAGCATTATGAATATACTAAATGTCTCAAAATTGAATAATTTAAAATGGTTGAAATGACAAAATTAAATGTCATTTGTATTTTATTACAATAAAAAAATGGTAACTGAAGGATTATGTTGGGGTGGGTGGATGGGTGGAGGGGTGGGTATACTTCTTTACTCCATCAGCCCCAGAACACAGAACCAAGACCAAGGAGAGAATTTCCCAAAGGCAGGTTTCAGCATGTCACATAAACAAAGGGGAAAATACATTTAAAGCAGTCCTCCTGGATCCAGATGCCTTGAAACCCACAATACTGTGTCAGGAAGGTTTTATTATCCTTACTTTATTTTTTTTCCCTCCCTCAGTACTGGGGATTGAGTCCAGAGACATTTTACCATTGGTCTACCTCTCCAGGCTTTTTGTTATTATTTTATTTTATTTTATTTTAGGCAGGGTCTCACTAACTTGCCCTGATTGGCCTCAGATTTGTGATCCAGCTGCCTCAGCTCACACACGTGGGATTAGAGGTGTGTGTCACAGTGCCCAGCTATCCTTATTTTATTGCTCAAAAAAAAGGGTTCCCGAAGCTAAAACTATTTTCTGAGGATACAGAGCTAATGAGGGACACAACTGGGTTTTGAAACCCAGGCTTTTCTACCCCAGAAACTGTATGCTTTTTAATACACTGGTGCCTCTGCACATTTTCTGCTGAGTTACCCCTCAACATCCCATAGGAAGAGTGAAATTATAAATCAAAGTGGACCCGCAGAGTCCAAAGGCATTGCTTAATGTAAGCCTGATGTTCTAGCTTTCAAATTCATGCTTGCTCTATTATCTTATATGCAGGTTTTTTTAATATTAAGATACAAGTTCATTAAAATCTTATAGTGAAAATATATCACTGGGAAGATAATCCACATTTATCCTAGAACGTCCCATCTCCCTTCATATACCTTCAGGGCTCTATATACTCTAATTTTTTAAAAATTGTCAATGGACCTTTATTTTTATTTATTAATTTATTTATATGTGGTGCTGAAAATTGAACCCAGTGCCTCACACCTGCTAGGAAAGTGCTCTACCACTGAGCCACAACTACAGCCTTATATACTCTAATTTGAGAAGTAGGCACTATACTGTCTTTTCCAAGCAGGAAATAGTAAGGGCATGAGAGGGAAAAGTCAAGGACTGAAGGAGAGAGGGAGGGAGGGGTTCTCAGCACTGGAGTGTCCATGCTTTGTGTTCTGATACTATAAGAATTCACACACAGGATGGGGTGACGCTAGACCCTAATGACTTTAACTCTTTTTAGTTACAGATTCACTTTGAGAATCTAATGAAATCCATTAATTCTTTTTTTTAAATATTTATTTATTTGCTTTAGTTGTACACAATGCAATGCATTTATGTTTACGTGGTGCTGAGGATCGAACCTGGGCCGCACACGTGCGAGGCGAGTGCTCTGCCGCTGAGCCACAACCCCAGCCCCTCCATTAATTCTTTTTACCAAAAATTACTTAGCTCCATGAAGTTCACATACTATTTTAGGTTGTTTATAAATCCCCTTAAGCATATACCCTAGATTAAACATCTCTAGATTACAAGGTCTTAGACAGAAAATGAGATAAACTTGAAGACTCTTTCTAACCCCAAGAGTCTGTGTTCTTGGCTTGGACTGCATTTCACTCAACTATCAGCCTTATAAAAATGTACTTAGTCTGTGGCCCATTTACATACCACTTTTAGGAACTATTTATCAGCTAATGTGAAAAACAAATTGAAGATGGCATAATAATGAGTTGCTGCTGTATGTCCTTCCTCTGTTCCACCCAGATGACTGCTAGATTTTGCATTAGGGATGTTGTGGTGCTTATAGAGATATAGAAAAGCAAGAAAATCTTGTAATTGCTTCTTGTATATCTCTAATTTTAGTCGCCATTCATCTGATCAGTGTATAAAGTCAGACCCAGTATCCAGTGAAAAGGCATTTCTGGTTGGGAGACTCCTTCATCAAAGGGTTCCACTAGAGTTAGTGCAAGAGTTAGATACAAGAGAGGACATTGCCATTGCCTGCTTCTCTTGAACAATAGGCTTGAGAGAACCTGGTGACAATGACCTGAATTAGATTTTAAATAAAAACTGAGGTTGGTAAGAAACAGAAATTTCACAGGCTTTGATAAAACGGAAAGATCACTAAACTGAAATCAAAGTAAATTCTGCCCACCTCAGTCCCTGACTCAGCTGATTAAATAGGACAAGGCAATCTTTCTTTTTAAGCTTTACTTATCTATGCTTATCTTCCTATCCCTATCTAGAATGCAATCTATAGAAGATAAGTATATTCAGTCAGGAACATTGGTAATAAGTGTCAGAAATCAAACTCAGACTAACTCCAGTAAGAAATGATTCTTTGGGCTCTGTTAAGAACAATGAGGTAGCTCATAGGATCAAAATAGAAATCTGGTTTTTGAAATCTAGAACTACTACCTGGGCACTGCCTAAGAAATAGCCTTATTCTTGCTAAATAGAAGATAAACTATGTGGTGACCAGGATGAGCCACAGCAATGAAAGTAATGTAGGAGGACAGTACTTATGATGAAATTGCTGAGCCAGAACTTTGACCAAAGAAATCCAGGGCAAGGATAATTGGAAAAAAACATTGTACCAGGTTTTTTTGCTTTTGTTTTTCAGGATAAGAAAATATATCTTAGTCACTAACATAAAAATGAAGATGGATATGCTGATGAATACCATTAGAAAGACAAAGAGGATGCAAAACAGACCCAGAGGGTAATGATTTGAATCAATTTCATAGCAGCTACAGAAAGACTAACTACAAACAGCAACAATGTCACTTGGACTTTCCAGTCACCATGTCTGGCCCATTCTACTGAAGATGACAAAAGAGAATTCCTTGGTGAAGAAGAGATGTTAAATGATAACGGGGAGGTCCAATGTGAATTACACTTCTGGATGTTTCCAGTTTTCACCACAGCGTGATGGAGATACTTAAAATAGTTGCACAAGGTCTCTTCTTCTACCAAAGGCAGAGTTTAACACAGAAAGATTTGGGATAGAGAGGAATTTTAATAGCGGGTTTTTTTTTTTTTTTAAGTTATCTGAGTTATTCAGAGTAATCAAATCAAGGATGGCAGACAGTATTAGTAGCC
Organism: Tamias sibiricus; assembly: GCA_025594165.1. Classification (NCBI taxonomy): domain Eukaryota; kingdom Metazoa; phylum Chordata; class Mammalia; order Rodentia; family Sciuridae; genus Tamias; species Tamias sibiricus. The sequence goes on along the minus strand of CM046657.1, from coordinate 156,377,548 downwards.
TCCCATTTCCTTAATGGTAAATTCTGCTTCTGTTCGGAATTTCACCCTTCCACATATACATGGAAACAGACTTTGGAAAGAGATTTTCCTGCTAACAAAGCGGATCACTACTAGGGGGTGTTCCCTTCATCTTCCAGACATTGTATGTCTACCTGAGATGTTTGGAACTGAGGCAACCATCTTATAAGCAAAAGAATAGAGATGTAAAATCTAAGTCAATATGCTGAGCATAACACACTGAAAGATGGAAAGAGTTTGGGTCCTGAATGCTGTTTGTGAAACTGAAGAATCATTCTGGAATTGTTTGTGTGTTAAAAAATGATATCATATTCTTATCAGTTTTATTGTAATTACAATCATCCTAATTAATACAAGAGCAGAATGCTGAATTGACTTCTTAGCCTTTACCCTTTCCTCCGTGTAATTATTCCATGTAGTAGACAAAGTACTCATTTTAAAATTCAAATTGGATAATGTCATTTTCTTATTTTTCAAAGCCTTATCTCAGCTTCTAGTGTAAATTCTCATCTTCTGCCTGAAGACTATAACCCTTACCTGGGCTCCAGCCTCCTCTTACTCCATCCACTTTCTCCTTCCTATTCGCCTCCTTCCCACATCTTATTTCCTTAGCACCCTAAGCTTTTCCTCATGCAGGTTTTGTTCTGGCTGTTTCTTCTTTTGGACTTCTTACCCTCCAGGTGTCCATGTGGTTAGTTCTTGTCCTTCAAGCTTCAGCTCACTTGTTTACCTCCTCAAAGAAGCATTCCCTGAACTGGACAACTAAATTGTCCATTCTCCTCACATCCCCCTCTATTTTATTTCCTTCACAGAACTCATCCCTATTTTCAGTTACTACAATTATTTATTTTCTCACTAATTTATTGTCAAGTTCTTCTCCTTAGTATGTAAGGACTAAGAGAACAGGACAATATCTGTCTTGTTTAACATAATTTTCCTCTGCCCCTATAAAAGTATCTTAAATATCATAAGTACTCATTAATAATGGAAGTAAATAAGAAAGGAAAAATGGGAAGATTGTATAAAACCGCTTCAGAGACTGAAATTAAGGGTTCAACTACATCAAAATCATTTGTCTCAGTCTTCTCAGCTTAGTACCTCTAAAGGTTGCAAGAAGGGTAGTAGCAGCAGCATCATTTCCTTCCATCTGATCTTCTCCAGTGAAAAGATACTCCCTCTCCAACTGTCTGTATACCACTTCTAAAAATGAATTGGTGGGCCTTGCTTAGATCAAAGACCTAACTATAGGGCTGGGATTGTGGCTCAGCAGTAGAGTGCTTGCCTAGCACGTGTGCGGCCTGGGTTCGATCCTCAGGACCAAGTACAAATAAACGCATTGTGTACAACTAAAGCAAATAAATAAATATTTTTAAAAAAAGACTTAACTATAGAATAATCATCATATCTGGAGAAATAGGGTTTTATGATTTTTAGGGTCTGAGTTACTCTCCATAGCCAGAGTACATTGTGATTGACAGCTCCATGAGACCCACAGGGAATGGTAGGTGGGTGGTACAGAGAGGAGAGTGGGGAGGAAGTGCAGGGGGCATGTAGAAGGAAGAAAGAGGGAATGAGAAATTTAAAAAAGAAACAAAAGGACTGTTGGGCGGACAAAAATCAATGTATTATCTCTACACACTACATTGCATCCTGGTCTTGCCAGAATGTTTTCCTAGTTCTCCAGTTTTTAAAATGCACTGGTCTCTAAAATACTACATCAACAATCCTCATCTACACAACCAGAGTAACAGAAAAGCAAATTGGAGTCTACATGTGCACGTGTGTGTATGTGAATAACAGAATTATTTTAAGAATGCCCTGGCTTCACCATAGGGGTTGGGAACTCTAGAATTTAGCTATCCATGTTATCCTGAGGACATCTCGTGCTACTGAACTGATGTTATGACTTCCTACTGCCCTGTGGTATGTTCACAATCTATTTAAAGCTCTCCACCTAACCATCAGAAAAAGATGGCTGCTTCTAGCATGAAGGAAGCTTCTACATCTTTTATTCAGACAATGATTCAACCACAGGAGACGGCTTTGCAGTCTCCACACAAACACACACAATGGTTAAACTACAGTCTCACTGGCAGTGCAGTGTGACAGCACAACAGAGGAAGACCCACTCTGGTGAGGACAGGTCTATCATCCATGATGACATATAAAAGGACAGGAACTTAAAAGGAGAAAAACATGTTTTGGCTCCAAATTCCTCCCTGGGGGAGCATTTTTATAGGATAATCATATTGGTGAGTTTCCTTTGCCATAACACATTTGTTTATAAAAATATTGAGTATGCATTACACATCAACATAAATAATTCCCTCCTATCTTTGTCCTCCAAGTTTTGCAGTTAATTAAACTAATTTGTCTGTTTTTGTGGGGTGGAAACTCTTACTGTCATCCTTTCCAATCACTACTTATTTAAATTTCATCCTTGGCCAGTTTCATGATAATGTTTATCTGCTCCAGAGGATTTGAAATGAGAGTAACACACAGGGATGCCATTTAAATTCTTTCTTGAAGCTGAAAAAAGCCAAGAATCAACTGGCCAGTTAGATAACACAATTTCCCTTGTAGGATATTTGCTTAAGATAGCTGGGGCTAATTTAATTCTAGAGTTTCTTATTTACGGGTTTCTGTGAGGGATTTCCTGAAGTTAGCATGAACCACATACAGAGTTTCTAAAGAGGAGTTCTTTGAGACCATTCTCAAAAGCAGGTTAAGTATGTTATTTTTAAAGAAAATCAAAATCTGTTCAATTTGCTTTCAACATTCCACTCTGGCCAGTTCCCAACTAGAAAGACATTCCAAAAGCACTTGGATTCATTGGCATTTTGTTAATTCATTTGGAAAGAAATGACTTCTTAATCTTGGTTCCTTTCAAATGTTACCTTCAGGCCTCAACCAGCTTTGTGTGTTTATCCTGCATAGTATGTCACAGCCCTTGATTGCCATGGTGAGCAAAGGAGAGCCACCTAGAAAACCCAAGAAAAGGAAGACAGGTTCTGTAGGTTGTTTTTGTCCTATGCTGTGAAATCCCTTGACATGCCTCTACGGCATGATCCAGCCCCTGCCTACCTTACCTCTTCAGTTTCTATTGAGCTTCCCCTCTCAATAGCTCCCACCATCCAACTTACACACCCACCTCAGCCCTTCCCTACCCACCCCACCCCTGTCCAGATATATTGGCACCTTTCAGTCCCTCAAATGTGTCTCTCCTCTTCTCCTCCCACACTTCACCAAGCTAATTCCTGCTCATCCTTCAGGTCTCTATCCAAAGCCACTTCTCTGGGGCTACCTTCCTTGACATCCAAGTTAATACCAAATCCTTCATTATGCTTGCTTACTGAGCTCCTCACTTCTCCTTCCCACTCAGCACTGTTCCAGTTCATTAGTTATCTGTGGGATATTTTGCTTAAAGTCTCTTTCTCCCTACTAGGTTGTAATCACCACAAACAGCAAGGACTGGGTCAGTATTTTTCAGTGATTTATTACAAAGCTTAGCACAGTGATAGGCATACAGAAAGTGTTTGATAAATACTTGCTGACTTCATAACAAAGAAAAAGGGTGGGCAAGTCCCTTAAATGCTATGATCCCTTCCACATCAATGATTATATGAATTTAATTCTGTGTACCTCATAAATGCTAGAACCATAACAACAAACCTAATTAATACTTGAATTGGGGGGTAAAAGAAACCACCCTGATTGCATAGGAGGTAAGGACTAAAGGAGAGTAAGTAAACTGAGCCAGCATGAGGGCCTGCTATTGCCAGGTACTTTTGGAGCGTTTATATCACTCCATTGTCACAAGAATCCTTCGGATTTGTTACTCTCTCCCCGTTACTCAGGTTAGAAAAATGAGGCTACACACCAAAACTTGATTGTTTGAAATATACTACAAGTTATAACTATGCTTTTAAGTTTAAAAAGAAATGGGTATAGAGACTGAAAAGAGCAAGTGGAAAGTTAGAAGTTTCCCAGTTTTCCCTTAACCTCTATGTTTAGCCTGTTCTCTCAGACTATACATATTCCCATACCCACTCTGCCCCTTAAAGACCAACCCTCCCCCCCCACACACACACACTGAGCACTGCAGATCCCCCAGAAGAGGATAATTTCTTGAATTCTTGGTAATGACTTCCACAATGAATCAGGTATGACTTTCATCAAAAATCCTAGTCCTCTGTCTGCATCATTACTCCTTCTCTACTTTTATCTTGGGTTCCTTTTCAGCTGTGCATGACTCAACTCTCATTTATGTGCCCATTAAGCCATTATCCCCATTTTGGGTTCTGACCAGAATTGCAGTCTTAATAAATTATAACAATGGGCTCCAACTGACTTTAGAGGATAGGCCTCACTTTCTATTTCCCATGAAACCATCTCTGTTCCTAGAAGCTGGACATAAGGGTCTATCCTTGGCAAAAAGTATTCTAAGCAAAAACAAGACATTACAGAGAAGCAGACAGGATTCAGTGCTTCTTAAACAAGCTCGGTGCACCCTACAGAGTTTGGGGGTACAGAGGTAAATGGCTTCCTAGTGTAAACACCACCAACAAACATGGGGTCATTCCTGACTACCCCAGCCTCCATCCTCTAGCTGGAGAATAGTTTATTATTTTCTTTCCCTTGAGTCTGAGCAGCCTTCACTTTTCTGTGTTTTTTTTTTTGTTGTTGTTGTTGTTGTTTGTTTTTCCTTTTTGTTTGTTGGGTTTATTGGACTTCATCTACTGTCTTGGAATTTTTTCCAAAGAGAAAGGTAACTGTGCTAAGGTTTCCAATACTTGCTATCTGTGAGGGGGTGCAAGGGCCCCCCCGTGAACTCAGAGGCAGAGAAGCAGCAAGTTAAGCTCAGCTTCTCTTCAGTCTGGAAGCTGCTAAGGACCTGGGCTGAGGGAAGAACCTCAGGGCCTTCCAAAAGTCAGACTCCTGGTATATTTAGAAATGAAAATACTCCTAAACAAGTTTACTGACGTTGTGATAAATACTAAAGATTTGTATTAAAGAGATTAACTCTGTTTATACAGTAGACATAATAATTTCATGAATTTAACATTTATATGCTAAGTTTCTCTTTTATTCATGGTGAAGGAGCTTCTATCAAACCAATGCACTCTCCAGTATGAGCCACCAAAAGCAGGTAGAAATGAGAGAAGAGCAGATCCTTGGAAGAATGGGCTGCTTGGGTGAATTTTGGTCTTATGCAGTCTTTTGCCAGAGAGTAGGTCTTGGGAAGCACCACACGGGGTACTGAACTGGGAGCTACCACTGCTTCTGGTAAGTGAAGGGTGCAGTGACTTGAAGGTTGGAGACAGGCTCATGGCTGGGACTAGAATCATCCGAGCACTCAGTTTTATGTCTGGCTCCTGTCTAGAAGGACTCAAAAGCCAGGACTGCTGACTGGAACCCCACACATACCTCTCTATGCTAACTTGGGTTTCTGGAAGTGTTATAGCCTCAGGGAAGCTGGGCTTCTTCCATGCACATGTGAGTTCCAACTGTAAAACTTACACTTGCCAAGGTTGAAGCTGCACTGTTTTTTAAAACCTAACTCCAAAGTCACACAGCATCCCTTCCCCTACATTACATTGGTTACAAGTGAATCACGGGTTTCCCAAATCCAAGGGAAGGAAAGTTAGACTTCATCCTTGATGGATAAAATGTAATAAAGCTCAGGAGAGCAGGTGGGATGAGAGACATTACTATGACCATCTTTGGAAATGCAATCTGTCACAAAATCAGTGACCTGAGATTCTACCAGAAGAGGCTAAAAAAGAAAACTGAAATAAATCCATATTAAGTAGACTGAAGAAGGTAATAAAGAGCAGAATAAAATAAAAAGAAACACAGAGAAAAATTAAAATTGGAAAATAACAAAATCAATAAATGATTCCACTGAGAAAAAGAAAGAACAGGTTTCCGACTTCAAGTTCTACACGGAAAGAGCTTTGGAGTCATTACTCCATCTTTTTTTTTTAATATTTATTTATTTGCTTTAGTTGTACACAATGCGTTTATTTGTACATGGGGCTGAGGATCTAACCTGGGCCACGCACGTGCTAAGCAAGCGCTCTACCGCTGAGCCACAACCCCAGCACAATTACTCCATCTTAACAGCAAGTCAAAAACAAAGCAGGCTGGGTGGGGTGGTGCAGGCATGTCTGTAATTCCAGCAATTTGGGGCACTTTGGCAGGAGAATTGAAAATTCAGCAACTTAGGAAGACCCTGTTTCAAAATAAAAATTAAAAAGGACTTGGGATATAGCTCAGTGGTAGCACTCTAGGTTCAATCATTAGTACCAAAAATAAATAAATAAATAAATAAATAAATAAATAAATAAATAAATAAACTGAAACATCAACAATTCCTCTTGAATCTGGAGAAGAGGAGGAAACACAGAGCAGACCACTGCCCTGGCACACATCCGTAACTCCAGATACTTGAGGGGCAGAGGAGGATCCCAAGTCTGAAGCCAGCCTCACAATTTAGCAACACCCTGTCTCAAAATAAAAAGTAAAAGGACTGGGGATGTAGCTCAGTGGTACAGCACTCCTGGGTTCAATCCCTAATATGGCAAAATAAAATAAAACTGATTAGAGAGAGAGTCAGAGAGAGGGAGAGATGTGTGAACACAGAGTAAATACAGAGTTTAGTGGAGCAGCAGATAACATTGATGGAGGAAAACATCCCTACAGATCCGATGCACATTTAAAAGATAATACTTGTATATTGTGAAAGGATGATAAATGAATCTATGCCCACAAATTTGATAACTTAAATAAAATGAATCAATTCCTTGAAAGACATAAGGTACCGAAACTCATGCAGGAAGAAATAGACAATTTGAATAGGCCTATACCTATTAAAGAAATTGAATTAATTGTAAGCTGCCTGTCATGGCCAGCCATTGCGCCGCGGGAGGAAAACTCTCGGAGGCAGAGTAAAGCTATTACTACTTTTACTTCTACTTTCTTAGAGCTTAGAGAGGGAAAGAAAGATTTTTAGAAAGATTAGAGAGCTTCTTCTTCTTCTTTCTTCTTTCTTCCTCGGGAGCCTCGGCCTAACTCTGACCAGCCATTACTTCTTCTATCTGGTTTCTCTTCTGTAACCGCTCTGCCTACGTTCTGGCCGCTCTGATTCTTTTCTTCTCCGACCCGAACTCTTCTTCTGACCCACCGAGCCACTGCAAGACTGACTGAATGAATTCTCCGTTCTCCTCACTCGGACCGCTTTCACCCGGTTATATACCTTCAGCTTTGCGGGTGCCTACAGGTGCATCACATACATATCAGGTGGAACTTATGGCTTCCAGCTAGCTGCAACAGCCCTTCCTAATTAGGGCTCCTTCAATTAATAATTAATAACCTTTCAAAAAAGAAGGCACCCAGCCTTGATAAATTCACTGGTGAATTCTACCAAACATTTAAAGAAGAAATTATACCAATACTTTACAACTTCTTTCAGAGGACAAAAGCAGGAGGAATCCTTCCTAACTAATTCTATGTAGTCAGCTTACCCTCATACCAAAACGAAAACCATAGACTAAAACTCTCAGCAAATTGAATTCAACAAAGAATTATACACCACAACCAAGTGGGATTTATCCAAGGAAAGCAAGGTTGGTTCAACATTCAAAAATCAACAAACTAAAAGAGAAAAATTGCAAGATCACATGGATGAAGAAAAGGTATTCGGCAAAATAAAACACCCATTCACGACAAAAACTCTCAGAAAACCAGGAATAGAGAATTTCCTCATGTTGATAAAGAATATGTACAACACTCCTACGGCTAACATCATACTTGATGGGGAACCAGAAGCTTTTCCACTAAGATCAGAAAAAGACAAGGATGTCATCTCTTACCAATTTTGTAGCATTGTAGTGAAAGTTCTAACTAATGCAATAAGACAACTGAATGAAATAAAAGGTATACAAATTTTGTATAAAAATGTATACAAATGTTGGCAGATGACATGATCATGTGTGTAGAAAATCTAAAAGAATCAACAAAAAACTGCTGGTACTAATAAGCAGTTAGAGCGAGTTTGCATAATACAAAGTTAAAATGCAAATGTCAGTTGTCTTGTGTTTTTTGTTTTATTTTGGTTTGAATTTTTTGTTTTGTTGTTTTTGGTGCTGGGATTGAACCCAGGGCCTTGTATTTGTGCTCTACCACTGAGCTACTCCCAGTCTTCAATCACTTTTCCAGATATCAGCAATGAATAGAATTTGAATTTTAAAACATAATACCATTTACATTAGCACCTCCAAAAAATTAAGTGCTTTGGTATAAATTTAACAAAATGTGTACAAGTTCCATATGATGAAAACTACAAAACTGATAAAAGAAATCAAAGAATTAAATAAATGGAACATGGACAGGCAGACTCTATTTTTCAAAAAGTTTTTAGATGTTGATGGACCTTTTATTTTATTCATTTATTTATATGTGGTACTGAGAATTGAACCCAGTGCCTCACACATGCTAGGCAAGTGCTCTACCACAACCCCAGCTGCAGGAAGACTCTATCTTTAAGATGCCATTCCTTCCTAACTTGATCTGCAAATTAAATGCAATCCAAATCAAAATCCTAGAAAATTTCAACAAACTGATTCTGAAGTTTGTATGAAGGAGAACCCTGAATACCCAACACAATATTCAAGAAAAAGATCCAACTTTCTTTGTTGATTCTTTTATATTTTCTATGTAGATGACCATGTCATCTGCCACTGACACTTGACTTGAAGTCAAGACTTACTGTAAAAGCTAGGGTAATTGACACAGTGTGGTATAAGTGAAAGGATAGACAAATATCTCAATGAAACAGAATAGAGACCAATGTAATGGAGCAAAGACAGTTGTAACAAAAGGTACTGCAACAATTGGACATTCACAAACACAAATCACCAATATCAGAAATGAGGGTAGGATAGCGATCTGGCTGTGACATACGTCACCCCATTGATCCCCAGGATTGATTTGGCTGATCTGGTTGGCTAGGCAGGTGCTCCCTTCCTCCCTCACTGCTCTATGTGCATCCCTCCCAAAGCTGTGGGCTTGGTGGATGAGGACAACCTTTCCAGACAGATCTTTGGCAAGGGTATATGAGTAGCTGCACTCCCCTGCTAGAACCTCCAAACAAGTTCTCAAGAATGAAGGTATAGCTGGGCACAATGGCATACACCTATAATCCTAGGTACTGGCATAGCTGAGGCAAGAGGATTGCAAGTTGGAGTTCAGCCTCAACAATTTAGCAAGGCCTTATCTCAAAATTTAAAAAATAAATAAGTAAAAAAGGGCTGGAGATGTATAGCACTTCTAGGTTAGATCCCTAGTATTGAAAATAATAATAATAATAAAAAGTCTAGGAAGCTATATCACTGCTGATCCTATAGACACTTAAAAGACAAAAAGGGAATTCTATGAACAACTTTGTGGAAAAAAAAATTACAACTTAGATGCAAGTACAAATTCCTTGAAAAATAGAACTCACCAAATTGATGTAAAAGTAAATAAAGAAATGAATATTCTTGTATCTATTAAAGAAATGAACAGCATTAAAAATGTCCCCACAAAGGAAACTTCAGATCAAGCCAATTTCACTGGTGAATTCTAAGATTCACAGAAGAACTAATGTGAGTATGAACACAAACTCTTACAGAAAGTACAGGTGTTTCTTAGCTTATTTTATGAGGCTTCTATAACCTTGTGATAAAGCTTGTCCAGGAATTGGAAAAAAAAAAAAAAAAAAAAAAAAGAAAGAAAGAAAGAAAGAACACTACAGAATAATATCCTTCATGGACATTCAAAAAAATCCTCAGTGAAATATTAAATCATATATAGAAATATATAAAAATGGTAATAATCATGATCAATTGGAGCTTACACCAGGGATAACAAAAGTGCCTTTCACCTGATCTTATGGAGAAAGGACCAATATTTTACCATTGAGTATTATGGAGTTTTTAAAGATGCTCTTTATCAGATTGAGGTAGTTCCCTTCTGTTTTTAATTTGCTGTGAGATTCTAGCATAATGGAAATTGCATTTTGTCAAATGCTTCTTTTGTATCTATTGAAATGCTCAAATAGTTTTTTCTTCCTTAATCTGTTAATATGATGAATTACAATGATTTTCACAATGTTAGGAAACAGAAAGGAAGTTCAGAAGGGAAGAAAATAAAACTGTCTCTGTTCACAGGACTGTTGACTTAGACAGCCGTTTTATTCATAATAAATGGTTTTCCAAATCAGAAACATCCCATGTGTCTATCAGCAAGAGAATAGCTTTAAAAAAATGCATTATATTCATACAATGAAATACTGCTCATCAACTGATAGGAATAGACCTACTAATACACTCAACAATGTCGGATGCATCTCAAAACTATTATGTTTAATGAAAGAAGTTTAACAACAACAACAAAAAATGAATACTGTAGCAATCTATTCATATAAAGCTTCAGAGCGGGCAAACCTAATTGATAGTGGAAAACTGTTCTAATGAACAACAGTCACCTCCAGGGGTTGTAGCAGTGATCATGGACTGGAAAGCAACATGGAGGAACTTTCTGGGTCATGATAATATTTCGTACATTGATGGGGTTTGAGCTACACCGTCATATGCATTTGTCAAAATCTATCACATGGCACACTTGAACTTTGTACATTTCATTGTATATGGATTTTACCTTAAAAATAAACACAAATAAATACTGAACTCTAACAATATGCATGTTGTTGGCTAAGAGTGAAGCAGACACACCTTCAACCTACCTTGAAATGCATTTCAAAATGAACCGGATAAAGGGGTAAGTGACAAAGAAAACAAAGCAAACTGTTAAATTTAAAATCCAGGTTTTCAGCACCAAATGTTCCATGTTTCATTCCTACAATTTTTCTGAATATTTGCGGGTTTGTACTATTTAAGAGAAAAGCAGAATTTTTTTTATTCATTTTATTGGTGCTTTGGGGTTGAATCCAGGGCCTCATGCTTGCTAAGAATACATTCTACTACTGTGCCACAATCACAGCCTCTAGAATTATTATTTTTTAAATGTAAAATTCACATTACATGGAAAACAGCATGCTATAGCAAGTCTGAAGTTGCATGATAAATAACTATTTCTTGGTGTGCTGTCACTGAGTCAGTATCACTTCATTCATAGAGTGCCAAGTGACTTACACACAGTCTCACTGTACCCCAGCATTATTCTAGGTACTTGGGGTGGGTTGTCTTTGTAATCTTCCTAGCAGCCGTTCCCTCCACTATTTCATATGGCAGTGTACTGCCAATTAGAGAAGGTACTCTCTCCTTGTAACATTTTACTATTGTTGAGGGGGAAATGGTCATTATAACCACACACATCTACAATGACCCAGGGCGAATCATGCTCTTGGGGCCAAGCGATGTTTAGCTTACACAACAGCGGAAGCCTGACAAGGGCCCTGTGAAATACAGTGACCATTCCCAGGTTAGATATTTAGCCTGTCCCACAAATGTAGCAGTATCAGTTGTTTAAAATATTAAAATACTTATTGGTGGTAAAAACTCAAAACTTGAGCCCCCACTGTGTCCTCAGTCACTTCAGCCACCCTCCCTTAGGACTCTCTACATCTCATCTTCAGCAACGAAAGGCTGAGCAGAGAGTTCCCAGCTCTTTGCTCTGAGGTTAGGGCCTATGTCTGCTGTGATGGATCTAATTCATCGGTGTCCATGAAGATGATTAAGGTTTAACCAAACACCAGTATCCCCAACTTACTGATAAGAAAACTGAGGTACACAAGAATAAAGTAATTTATTGGTGATAAATAAGCTACAATAAGCTACTAAGCTAATAAGCTACAGTAAATAACTTAGTATTCCAACTTCTTCCTTAGATTTGAATAAACTAGTCCAATTTCCTCCTTAGCCACTATACCTACAGTCTCAGTATCAAAACTGTCAATGAGAGCATCATCCCAAATTGTCTTCCTGCCTTGGTCAGCCCTAGTGACCAGTCCCATGAAGTACTCTAAAACAGTCTGGGCTTCAGGTGACTTAAACTAAAGGGAAGGCCCATGAGGGCTACTGACAGTAAACAGTCTCCCTTCCCAAGGCACTCAGGTAAAAACACTGGGGGTGATATCTACCATGGGTCTGTGTTTACTGGTGCCACACCCACAGCTCAGGCTGATCCAAAGGGTCAATTCCTGCCCTTCACTCAATTCGGCTATGAAAGTCTGTATAACCTCTCTTGGGTTTAACTCAGGTTGAGTTGGGTTTCTGTCACTCAACTGGCTCTGATGACACAGTTGCATCACACTGTTGTACACATGCAGAATCAATCTGTGACTGGTGGAGAGGTAAAGGGATTACTTCCTGATAGCATTTAAACTAGATCTGAACCTTGGAAAGTAAGAGAATTTAGCTAAGTAAATGAAGAGCCAAGAGCAATCCACAGCAAGTTGAGTAATGGCACCCCAACTGAAATATGAACATAAATTCAGCAGTTATTGTGAGGCCTGCTGAGCAAACAATACTCCAAAACCTACTTGTTAGAATGAATAACAAGTGGATAAATGAAGGAATGAATAGTATGGAAAGTATAACACACATGTACCCAACTGCCAAGAAGAAGCACATGCACCCCACATCAGAAAGCTAATAGGACTCTACTACAGGAAATAAATGACCTGAAAGACAAGACAGTAAGATATGCTGTTTATTTTGGAACGAATGTTAAATATTAATCTTTAGTTTAAATAAACATGAAAATAATGCATAGGCATGCCATTTTACAGAGAAATATAACACTCCTATATCTGAGTAGTCTATACCTTCACCCCCAAATTTTTACTGTTAGGCCTATTAATACATGGATAATTGGGGCTGGGATGTGGCTCAGTGGTAGGAGTACTTACTTGCCTAGCTGTGTGTAAAGCCCTGATTTGATCCCCAAGTTTGCAAAAAATAAAAATAAATGGATAATTGCATGTAAATAGAGGAAGTAGTTGAAGGGTTTTGAACAATTAGAGAACAAAATGAAAAATATATTTGATGAAGAGCTGTCTGCTCTACAGGATGAGTAGCTTAGGATGAGTAGATGAGTGGGAGACTAGTTATAAAGGGTTAGAGCAGTAATCCAGACTCATTAGCAGTGTGACCAGAGAGGACAGGAGAAAGGTAAGAAAAGACATTTGGGAAGAAAAAAAGAAAGTCACCAACATCATTAATTGGTCATGAAGGATAAAGGAAAAGGAAGTAAAAAAGATCTTGAGCCTTTACAGCTGAAAATTCCCACCTAACACATTACTATCTTGTCCCAGTTTCATCTTCTAGGTAAGAGAAATGGCAAATAACATTCTACTCTGAAATTCCCCACAAGTCAGTCACTCCGAACCTTGGTACTAAAACAACAGTCATTGTGAAGGAATTTCTGTGGCCTTGTGTTCATAAAAGAGGAAGAAAAATGAGAATTACTGTTCACACCAACTTGGCTGTTAACCATAACCCTGCAGTAATTTATTGTGTGTGCCCAGCAGTTGGCCACGTTGTTTGTTTTCCCTATAAACCTCCTATCTTCCACACTGGGCCAAACAGAGCCTTGACAAAGTCTCTTCTACAGGCAAAATATGTTCATGCTCAACTGACAGAATAAAAACACCATGTTGCTATAAGAAAAATAACTCACCTCTTGAACACCTCCCCCCCCCCCCACACACACACACACCCAGCATTGACCCCTTCATGTTTTCTGTTTCCATCCAGGCCAGATCTTTGCCCATGGAATCCGCTGGAAAACTACCCAATCCCATCTCCCTAAATCCCGCTGTCCTTCCTTACTGACAGATGCCTGTGTTATTGGATACAGCCATGCGCTAAATTAAAGATGACTCTTCCCTGTCTTCCTTGTAGCTAATATACTTAAATATGGCATATTAAATTATTATGTATATTAGCTACAGGGAACTAATCCCTCTTTGGTGGGATGTGACCTTTTTCTCCTCTCCTCTTCCTTTTTCCTCCCACTTTCCTGTCAGAGAAGAGGACTAGAGTTCCAGCAGTCATCCTAGACGATGAGATAACTGGAAATGGTAACCCCGTGTTAGCAGGATAGAGTAGAACTGTAGGGTGCATAAGTCCCCAGGTGGCACTGCTATAACAACTTGGTGATGCCTACCGCTAATCTCTTATGGCATGTTTCAGCTTATCACACCCACCCCTGTTAAGTGGGCCACTTTGTGGGTCTTGAAACTGAATTGCAGAGAGCTTTACATGATTTGCTGAAAGTCTTACAGCCTGTCAGTAACTTGAACCCAGAGCCCAACACTCCAATCTTTTTCCTATCAGAAGGACCTGACTGAAAGGTTCTAGATTTGGCTTTCAGCAACAGAACATCTTGGCTCAATTTCAGTTTAGTTTCCTCTCTCATCCTGCCCCAAATTCCTCTAGAAGGGTCTTGCCACCACATCCAAGTGTTTCCTAGAAAATATCAAATGTCTCTTCTACCATCTAAGAAAGAAACTTATAAGCCCTTCTCACTTATTACTTTCGTTCTGTTTGGAGAACTTCTTTCCATGGTTTTTCAGAGTACATCTGCTGGTTACAAATTATTTTAGTTTTCTTTCATCTGAGAATGTTTTAATTTTCCCTTCTTCCTGCAGGAATATGTTTGCTGGATATAGAATTCTGAGTTGACATTTCTTTTCTTTCAGTACTTAAAAATATTGTGCCACTTCCACTGGCCTTCATGGTTTCTTATGGGAAACAATCATGCAAATTGTTCTCACTACCTCCAAGTAAAATTCTCACTACCTCGAAGACTTTTTCTTTAGTTTTCAGAGGTGTGACTACACTATGTCTTGATATAGATTGCTTTGATTTACCCTATTTAGGGTTTTCTCATCTTGAATCTGTTAGTTCTATGTGTGTGGGGGAAATTTCCAGCTGTTACTACTTTGAATACTTTTCAGACCATCCTCATTCTTCTCTACTTCCAGGATTTTGGTAGCATGAATGTTGGGTCTTTTGTTATATGTCCACAGATCATTTAGCACAATTTTTCTGTTTTGTTTCAGTCTCTTTTCTCTCTGTTCAGAATTTTTTTCAGTCTACCTTCCAGTACATTTATTCTTTCTTCTAGCCTTTAATTCTTCTGTTAGGTCCATATGTTGGGATTTTTATTTATAATTTTATTTTTAATTTTAAGAACTTCCATTTGAGTCTTCTTTATGTCTTATAAAGATATAAACTATGGAGAATTCCTTCCAAACACTCATTCTTTGCCACTTTCTTTTGCTTCCTGGTACTTATTGCACTTTGGAAGTATACACTCACTTGCATGATTATTTGATTAATATTTGTCCGTCCACAAAACTGTAAGCTCATGAAAGCCAAGATACTTGCTATCTTTGCTCCACCTTGTCCCAGCTCCTAGTAATTGTCTAGCACATTTTAGGTGCTTAATAGATTGACAAACAGGCTAGCTAGAGGCACCTGGCAAAATGCAAGTGGTCACTTTTATGTTAGCCTATAAGATAGTGCTAGAAAGGTTTAAAGCATGGATGCAAAATTTGCATCATCACATGGCAATGTCTGTATAATCCTGCTTTTCTTTGACTTTTTGCTTTTTTTTTTTTTTTTTCAGTATACTCTCAGTCAAAGTACAAAACAGTCTTTTTTAAGGTTACATAGGAAACTTATTCATCTCTAGTATGAGCAAACGATCATCTAATTAAACAATTTAGATTGAATATGCTAATACAGAAGATCTTTTTTTAAAAAAGAATAATTACAAAGGGACTTCAAGAGGATAATTACAAATGGGAAATGTTGAATCTGAATAAAAATCCTATTTTCTTTAATTACTGAAACCCTCTCTAACAAGAGCTTGAAACCATCTATATTTAAATATTGTATGTCGTGAGGGTCTCTCCAGGCACTGGGGAAAATATAATTAAGTTATCGGTGAGGCATTGTCCCCAATCCTTTTCCAGGCATGCACGTTCAGGCCTGAAAGGAATAACCTAAACTGATTCATAAGACTTGTTCCTAAATTAGAGTCCCTAGAGAGACTTCTCTGATGGCTGCAGTCAGTCACTCAGGTGCTCTAAACCCTATATTTTTTCTCTCTTTCTTTTTTCTTTTCTTCTTTTTTTTTTTTTTTTTTTTTTTTTTTTGTGTGTGTGTGTGTGTGTGTGTGTATGTGTGTGTGCATGTGCATGAGCGCTAGCTGAGGAAATTCCTACAGACTTTAAGCTTTCTGGAGAATTGTCTTTACCCAATCCTGAGGGATCCACCAGAAAGTGTACCAGAGGAAATTATCTGTCCCACAATTCTGTTTAGGTTCTATATGTCAGTATTTCTCAAGATTTCTCCCAGTGTGATCTGGAATGCCTAAGACTTCCCCAACAGCTCGAAATACATAAAATGCAAGTCGTTTGGGTCCTCAAAAGGCTGCTCAGTTCCAGAGACCTTCAATATTTACATGAGTAAAAGGAATCCTTAATGATAACTCACTGAGTTACTAAGGGCAACTCAAGTTTGTATTCGCTAATTTAAATTTGCAGATCTCTAGTGTGTTAGTCAGCTTTTTGTTGCTGTGACCAAACAACTTGGGGGAGGAAAGGTTTATTTGGGCTCATGGTTGCCTAGGTTTTGGCACTTGGTTGGCTGGCTCCAAGGCAGAAACATCATGAAGGAAGGGCATGGTAGAGGAAATCTGCTTAGCTCAAGGTAGCCTGGAAGCAGAGAGGAAGGGGCCAGGACAAGATACAGTCACAGCCCCAAGGGCACATCCCCAGTGACCTACTTCCTCCAAACATGCCCCTCCTGCTACAGTTTCAACCACCTTCCAATATTTCATTCAAATTATTAATCTATCAAATGGATGAATCCACTGGTGAGGTTAGAGTCTTCATGATCAAATAATTTCCTAAAAGCCCTATCACTGAACATAGCTGCACTGCAGACCAAGCCTGATTCAACACGTGAGATTTGGGGGCATATTCTAGATCTAAACCATAACTACTAGAATTTTTGAAATGCACTAAACAGCATTCTGAGAAGTCATGCAATGCTTAGAAAAATCTCAAAGCTTCTACTGCTACATCTGTAAAGAGGATATTTTGTTATCTGGCATTTCCAATACCGTTTGAGTTGTCAGCAGAGTGTGTTGAGAGTAGGCTTTGGAGTCAACCTCACCTGGATTTGGACTATGTCTCCCTCCTACACTATGTGACTTTAAGAAGTGACTTAATTGTGTGTCTTCATTTCTTATGTGTCAAGTGGAAATAATATTATCTATCTTGTGGTTTTGCTGAATGGACTAAAGGACATCTTCAATATGAGATGCTTAGCATGGTGACCAATGCATAAAACTCAATAAATAAAATTATAAATCCATGGTTTCCCAGTTGCAGCTCTTCTTGTGTCAACCATTATTTTAGTAACATTACTAATCCTTTTCTTTTTGTTTCTGCTTTTTTTAGGATTGCTGCATTGCTATCATTTGTTTTTAAGCGAAATGCTGCTATGATTTTACATCATGGTCCTGCTCATTATTAGTTCTACCAAGTTCTCTTTCACTAGAAAAAGGGAAGTGTACAGTAGAGGGATTCTGGAGGCTGTTACTTCAAGAATTCTATCTCCATCCTCTCTCTGTCCCAGACTGACAGGCAGTACCAAGCATCCTATGGTACCTTGGTGTGGCCCCAGAGGCCATCCTGGGAGGAAGAAGCAGGCTGAATACAGATTTGCCGGGCCAGCAAATACTCTCAGCATGTCCATATGTGCTCTCTCCTTAGGATATGGAACGGGTGCTGACATGGTGAGGGGAAGAGTGGGTGGGGGCTAGAGATAATTTTGTGGTTTCCAAGAAGTTTCTGGTAGAGGCCAAAGGAATCACTGTGCCTTTGATATCTTCATAAAGATTCTGAAAAAATGCCCCTTTTTCCTTTAGTTCAGGAAAATTCTGTGACATAGCTATTCTTTAATTTTGCTGTCATTCAAACCTCCAGCTTAAAACTTAGGCTCAGAAAAGAAAAGGCCCTATTGGTTTCCTTCCCTCTTTTTTTTTGGAAGTTCTTCATCCCAAGTGAGCTCTTGTGCAAACCTATACATGATATGCTGGCGACACCATAGTTTCTAAAGTCTGAAGACCCTGCCTCTCTTCCATCTGGCTGTTATTGAGTTGTGTCCTTTAAAACAAGCCAGTAAACATTAGTGAGGGGCTTTCCTGAAATTCATAAACCACTCTAGAAAATTATTGAAATCAAAGATTCCCCAAATTATAGTCAGAAGTATGGGAAACTTGGACTTGGAATTGGCATTTGAAGTGGGGGTCAGTCTTCTGGGACTAAGCCCTTTACCTATGGGATCTGACTCTAACTCCAGGTAGACAGGGTCAGAAATGAATCAATTGCTAGAAGGTAGTGGGTTGAAACACTACAAAATCGCGTTTAGGGGGGCTGGAGTTGTGGCTCAGTGGTAAAGAGCACTTGCCTAGCATGTGTGAGGCCCTGGGTTCAATTCTCAGCACCACATATAAATAAATGAATAAAATAAAGGTCCATCAACATCTAAAAAATATTAAAAAAAAAAAAAAAAAAAAAAAAAAGATCCCGTAGAGCCATATTCTTCTCAGTTACAAAGAGTCATACAATGGTAATGGGCTAAGGTAATGGGGCTGACAAATCACCTGGATGTATCAGGTCAGAGCTGCCTCATCCAGGTAATTTTTGTTTCTTCCCAAGAGTCCCTGGGGAGACTGCACAATGTCCTGTACTGCCATCCCTGCCCTGGTCACTTTGAAACTCTCCTTATAGAGCATATTCTTTGGAATACCTCCAGTGGTGGCAAATCTTTCTTATTCTGGGGTGAATAATACATATTTTAAAACTTCTTATTTTGAGATAATTGTAGATTCACATGCAGTTGTGAGAAATAATACCAAGAGATCCTGTCCACACTTTGTCCAGTTTCCCCAATGGTAATGTCTTACAAATTGCATTATCACAACCAGGATCTTTTTGTTGTTGTTGCTGTTGTTGTTGAGGTGGGGGTCCCAAAACTGGAGATATTCCTGCCACAACCTCCCAAGTAGCTGGGATTACAGGCATGCACTGGCACACCCAGCTCACATCCAGGATCTTGGCAGTGATCTTATCAGCATACAGTCATATTTCCATCACCACAGATTGTCATGGTGCCCTTTATAATCACACACACACACACACACCGTACTTTAACTATCCTGGCAGCCACTAATCTATTCTCCATTTCTAAAATTTTGTCATTTCAAGAATGTTTTGTACATGGAATCATACAGAATGTAACCTTTAAGATTGACTTTTCTCAATAAAATTTCCTAAAGTTTCATGCAAGTCATTGTCTTAATCAATGGTTCATTCTTTTTATTTCTGAGTTATATTCCATAATATGGATGTATCAAGATTTGTTTAACCATTCCCCTACTGGGAGGCATCTGGATTCCTTCTAGTTGGGGGCTATTATGATTAAAGCTATTATAACAATTCAAGTACAGTTTTTTGTATAAATGTAAGTTTTATTTCGCTGTAACAAATGAACAGGAGAACATGAAATTGCTTGGTTATATAGTAGATGCATATTTGATTGTATTTTTAAAAAGTGCTGAACAGTTTTGAAAATAGCCATACCAACAGTAGAATGAAATGGACGTAACTTTCCTATATTCATATATGAAATATGACCAGTGCAATTCCACATTACATACAACCAAAAAAAATGGGAAGTTATTTTCCATGTATGTATGATATGTCAAAATACTGTCATGTAAATGCATTCTACATGTCATAAGTAATCTACATGTCATAACTAAAAAAAAAAAACAAAAAATAATTTAAAGAATGTAGATTCCCTAAGTGCCCATGGGAGAACCTTTTTTTTAAAAAAATATTATTTATTTATTCATTTAGTTGTACACAATACTTTTATTTATTTTTATTTTTATGTGGTGCTGAGGATCTAACCTGGGCTATGCACGTGCTAGGCAAGTGCTCTGCCGCTGAGCCACAACCCCAGCCCCAAGAACAAAAATTTTTAAAAAGAAAATGGCTGTGCCAGTTTACATTTCGCATTCCTCAACCAAGTATTTTTGACCCAATTTTCTCTTTATTCTCACCAGTTACTACTTTATATTTCAGTCATTGTGATAAGTGTATAGTGATATTTCATTGTGGTTTTATTTTGCATTTCTCTAATGGCTAATGATGCTGAATATCTTTTCATATGCTTATTGACATCTTGTATATCTTCTTCAGTGAAATGTTGGTTCATGGGTTTTGCTTATTTTCTAATTATATTGTTTTCCTACTGTATGCAATTTTTTATGTCAAATCGTTTTTTAATTTATTTTTTATTATAAATTGTTATAAATGACAGCAGAATGCATTACATTTTATATTACACATATAGAGCACATTTTTACAAATCTCTGGTTGTATGCAAAGTATATTCACACCATTCGTGACTTCATACATGCACTTAGGGTAATGATATCCATCTCATTCTACCATCTTTTTTTTTTTCTTCACCCTTTTGCCCCCTCCCTTACCCTCCCTCCCCATTGGTCATTCTAGTGTTCCTCTAATCCTCCTATGCTCCCCATCCCAACCCGACTGTGAATTGGCCTCCTTATATCAGAGAAAACATTTGGCATTTGGCTTTTGGGGATTGGCTAACTTCACTTAGCATTATATTCTCTAACTCCATCCATTTACCTGCAAATGCCATGATTTTATTCTCTCTTATTGCTGAGTAATACTCTATTGTGTGTATATACCACATTTTCTTTATCCATTCATCTACTGAAGGGCATCTAGGTTGGTTCCACAGTTTAGCTATTGTGAATTGTGCTGCTATAAACATTGATGTGGCTGTGTCCCTGTAGTATGCTGTTTTTAAGTCTTTTGAGTAAAGACCAAGGAGTGGGATAGCTGGGTCATAAGGTGGTTCCATTCCAAGTTTTCCAAGGTATCTCCATACTGCTTTCCATATTGGCTGCACCATTTTGCAGTCCCACCAACAATGTATGAGTGTGCCTTTTTCTCCACATCCTTGCCAACATTTATTGTTGTTTGTGTTCTTAATAGCTGCCATTCTGACAGGCGTGAGATGAAATCTTAGAGTGGTTTTGATTTGCATTTCTCTAATTGCCAGAGAGGTTGAGCATTTTTTCATGTATTTGTTGATTGATTGTATATCTTCTTCTGAGAAGTGTCTGTTCAGTTGCTTGGCCCATTTATTGATTGGGTTATTTGTTTTTTTGGTGTTAAGATTTTTGAGTTCTTTATATATTCTAGAGATTAGTGCTCTATCTGACGTGCATGTGGTAAAAATTTGTTTCCAATTAGTAGGCTCTCTGTTCACCTCACTGATTGTTTCTTTTGCTGAGAAGAAGCTTTGTAATTTGAGTCTATCCCATTTATTGATTCTTGGTATTAATTAATTCTTGTGCTACAGGATTCTTATTAAGGAACTTGGGGCCTAATTCAATATGTTGGAGATTAGAGCTTACTTTTTCTTCTATTAGGTGTAGTGTCTCTGGTCTAATTCCTAGATCTTTGATCCACTTTGAGTAGAATTTTGTGCATGGTGAGAGATAGAGGTTTAATTTCATTTTGTTGCATATGGATTTCCAGTTTTCCTAGCACCATTTGTTGAAGAGGCTATCTTTTCTCCAATGTACATTTTTTGACGCCTTTGTCTAATATAAGATAACTGAAATTATATGTGTTAGTCTCTGTGTCCTCTATTCTGTACCATTTGCATGCAATTTTTTATCAAAGAATTTGAGCTAAATGTTAGGAACGCCTTGAGTGGTTTCTCTGGGTAATACCATTTTGTACTCCACCAAACACACCAATACACATACACACCTCCACTTGCATGCACACCCAAAATATTTAAGTTCTAAACTGTTTCAATCATGCATCTCTCTGTGAATCTGAGTATTATGGACCCTTTCTCCACAAAAGCATACATACACACAGGATTTTACCTTCAGTTTTACAGGGCTCTCTGGGCTGTTGAAGCCAGCCATGAACCTCAGATTAAGAAAAACTAGTTAGCAGAATGGCCAAGTGATTGACTAGAAATGGCTTTGAAGAACTCCACAACGCCATAACTCCACACCAACCTAAAGTTGGAGGAGGTTTAAAACTCCTAGCAGTAGACAGCAATCTCAGTAAGCATCAAAGTCAATGGTGCTTATTACGCAGAGACCTGAAATCACCTCCAGGTCTGACCGAGAAATTCTGTGTTAGAGCACATGTGTTATACAATTCACAGCTAGGGCTGGGGAGATCAGCTGGATTACACACCCTCAGCATCCACCCTTCTCCATTAATAGGCATTTTACTTTTTATTTAAAGGTTTTAGGAAAGGAGATCACATGATCTAGGGTAATTCCCTTTGCACTGAAAAGCATATTTTCCCTTTAGACTCTGCCCTAACTCCACTCAGGTTATCCTTCATCTCCTCTTCTCAGGACAAATGCATCTCCAAAGTGGCACCAAGAAAACTTCCAAACCTTTCAGACCATGGTGGACGCACCTCTCTAGACTTCTATCCTAAACCAAATCCCTGCAGGATTCTCTTACATTTGCCCATAATGCTAACTTTTCAAAGTGAGCGTTTTGGTTTCTCTCTACTATCTTCTATCCTGTACAATCATGTCCACCAGCTAGATTGGCAGGTGTGCTGGATTATCTGCACAGAGCAGTGAGTGTGCTGGTTTACCAGAAAATACAGTTCATTTGGGTTGCACTGGGTTAGCAATTATAGTCAATTGTGAGCTTTAAAGGCAATCTAAACTGGTTTTAAATCCCAGCTCTGCCCATCTAGCTGAGCATCTTTGGATATGTTTCTTAACTTCTCTGTGTCCCAGATTCCTTTTGTGTAAAATGTGAACAACAAAACACCATTCTCACACACAAGTTGAAAAGATTACATGAGATAATGCATGCATGATTCCAGGCCTGAAAAGGAATCCAAGAAGCATTCGTTTTAATTCCCTTCCTTCTTGTGGACAATGGCATGGTGGTATATTTCCACCTACAGCAAGGTTGTCCTAAGCTCTGGCTTAAGTGAACCTGTGCCTCTGTTCCTCTCTCCAGAGGAGACCTTTTGCTTAATATAGTTCTTTTTACTTCCCTGGTGAATCAGGAAACTTGAGTCCTGTGATGTGACACTGGGCCTTCCTCACCCTTGGAGGTGAGCTCATCACCTCTCACAGCACAGATCTAGGTGGGACTGGCCATTCATCTTACAGGCTTCAGTATGTTAATGAATTCCCCAGCAGGACAGAGGCCAGGGATTGGAGGTGCAGACTAGGGCAGCAAGATGGTGTATTTACAAGTTTATGAAGCCACGCTCCATACTAGCAATATGTGCCACCCATGTGGCCCAAAGAAGGTTATTTCCTCTGACAGCCACCAGAGTAGAATCTTGAAAGAAGTGAATCATACTATTATAGAAAGCAAAGACTACTCACACATGAGAGTCCCCAGGGACCTCCGAAAGCTCCACTGAAGCCCTCCACGCATTTGTCAAGCCTGCTGTGGCAATATTCTTCTTGTTCACTTAAATGCAGAACAAATGTTTCCTCTCTTCTACTCATATGCATGGCTCTTCAGACAGATGCAAGGACTTCACATTCACCAGCATCCATGACATCTCTCAGGAGGCAAACTCCCAGAAGGTGACCTGTGGTACAGGCTTGGACTCCAATGCCAGGCTTCCCCAGTCAAAACCTAGCTCTGCTTCTCTCTGGCTAGGTGAATTGGGCAAGTCTGGACCTCCCTGTGCCTCAGTTTCCTCATCTAAAGGGGAATCCTGACAATGCCTGCCTCACAGGGCTACTATGTAGATGAAGCAGGTAATAATGGTGAAAGACTTAGACCAGTGTCCAGCATCCAGGAATGCAGAACACACCCAGCAGCTTTACCACCATTGCAGGATTTGCCATAGGAACGGGACACCTGTCAGAGAATCAATGATGACAATAACGGGAATTAGACCTGGCTCATCACGGCCCCTACTGCTGCTCCCTGTCCTGCAGCAGCAGCTGCTTCAATTCCATCTGCTTCCGGGCCAACCATTCTGAAGAGTCTGGGAAAATTATCTTCTCTTCTCACCCACTAATCCAAGTCATCTATCTTCAGTAAGCAGAGAGCTTAGGGCAGAATCATTTTTGCAGAGCCAGCAAGTCCTGATCTCCATCAGGCATCTGAGTCAAAGACCTAAAAGTAGTAGCAGTTCTCTTCATTCAGCTCCTCTGCACTTTCTAAGTCTGCTTTGGTACTTTCCCCAAGCCCAGGACGTGTTCGTTCCCTGCCCTTTTGCAGTGGTTCACCCTAGCACTTCTTATTTCCTGCTCTCCGCCCACCCCCTCTTTAGCCTCACACCAAATAGCATTGAAGAGGACAAGATCTGGAGTGAGGTTGCCTAGCTTCAAATACTGATAGTGTCTTCTCTGTGCCTTGGTCTCCTCCTCTGTAAATGCATGTAAATTATAGTGCTTACCACCTGGGGTTGTTAGGAAAACTGAATAAACTTCACATTTAAACATTGCGGGGGGGGGGGGGGGGGGGGGGGGGGGGGGGGGGGGGGGGGGGGGGGGGGGGGGATGCAGTAGGGCGCCTGGCACATGTGCATACTCAACAAGTGTGGGCTCTTTTTATTATTTCCTTTCTTCCATCTTTACTGAGAACCATCTACATTCTTTCAATATGCAAGCATCTTAATTTTCATACTAATAAGGAACAAGATCATCACTCCGTAATCATCCCTGCGCGCGCAGGCGCACACACTGCCCAGGAGCGCCTTCCCAGGCTGGCTCCCTCCCTGTGGAGAGTTGCTGGAGGGATTGCTAAGGGAGCTCAGCAGTCCTCTGTTTTCCACTTGTGCCTGTTTGGAGCTAGTGTTTCTGGGGCTATAGAGATGGGGAGATGATCCCTCGCTGAATGAGAGAGTCTATATCTCACGTCCCCTTCACAGGAGTCCACAATGCACTGTGACTTAAATCAGCTGTTGTTTTCCAGTTTCTTTAGTGCCCACCTGCTGTCGAAACTAATTTAATAGCCTCCATAGCACTGGGGAGCCGGATGTTCAGATGTTCACAGGAGTGGGGAGGAGTCTGAGAGACAACCCAAGTGAGGAAAGTTAGCACTGCCGAAGCCATACATCCAGGCATTAAATAAAATAAGCACAAAGATTACAGATCCTGGAGATGCTTCCACTAAACATCCAATTAGGAAACATCCCCCTCTTGGGAAAATCTGCCTTTCCATGCCTTACAACAGGCAGGGGTTGGGGGGCGGGACTGAGAGTGTGATTATATGTATGTGTCTCTGCGTTGTGCACACATATATGTTGGTGAAGGACTGGTGATGGGATACAGGGAAAAAAGACACATTAAATATTATTAGTCCTCCTAAGCCATTCCGCATTCCCCGGCACTAGTACCCCATTCTGCCACTGACCTGTGGAGCTATTTATCACTTGAATATCCAGGAGTGTATATTTGGAGATGACATGGAGGAAATTTAAAATAGCCAGTCTAGCCTGGAATAATTTGCCCTGCCTGATTTGCATGCGATTCATGTTCCTTTCAAATTCTTCATTGGGGGAAGTACACATCAGGCTTAGACTATTTTCTATTTCCCTGTGATTTGTCATTGAGCTTGGTTTTCCTACTGGAGTACAGAGTGTCCCAGTGAGTACCTTCTACCTCACTCACTGGGGGAATCTTAAACCCAGCTCTTCCGCTCAGTGATTTCCTCCTTGCTGCATCTCACAGCACCGTCTCCCTCTTCTGATTATTTGATTCTTTCCTCTGGATGTGCCTCATCTCACCAATCCCACTGTGAGTTTCCAGGAGCAAAGACTGTCTTGACTCACTGTCACTTCTCTCACAGCACTAGCACAGGCCGGGACACTGAGCGGATGTCAATGAAAGCAGGGCGGCAACTCATTTCTGTTGCCCTTGTCTGAATGCTTTTTTTTTTTTTTTTTTTTTTGTACCAGGGATTAAACCCAGGGGTGCTTAACCACTGAACCACATACCCAGACCTTGTTTTTTTTTTTTTTTTTTTTTTTTTTTTTTTTTGAGACAGGGTCTTACTAAGTTGCTTAGGGCTTTGGTAAATTGCTGAGGCTGGCCTCAAACTTTTGATCCTCCTACCTCAGCCTCTGGAGCCCCTGGGATTACATGCATGCACCCAGTCACACCCAGCTTTGAATGCTTTTATTTCCAGGAAAGTCACTAACAACTCTCTCCTTTAGTGACTTTAAAATACATCACTCTTGCCTCAACACAGACCCTTCCACCCCACACTTTTTCTCAGTGACCTACTCCAACCAGTCCTCCCAATTAAAAATCAGGCATCATCCTGAGGCCTCCAGATTATTTAGGATAATCAGACTATGATGTGATAAAAAATCAAAAGGGTTCACCTGAAATGATTTTTCATTTACGTGTGTGTCCATTGTGGATCAGTGGATGGCTGATGCATACTTCATATATCACTTCAAACTCTAGCCCACAAGGCAGGATTAACTGCCAAGGACTGGGAAACACAGAGGTCTGAGGGAATTCTAAGTGACCACCACTCGTTCAAAACGTGTGCCATATTTCTTTCTAACCCCTAACAAGTCTGTCACAGAGGCCTGTCTACTATAACTTCCCCATTTCTATAAAATAAGACCATTGTTCCCCATTCCCAAAAACATTGTTCATTTCAAGACCTCACCACTGCTGCCTTCAGGATTGAACCCAAACCAAAGCTCTTCCATCCTCATCAGACATAATAATCTTCTTAAAATCCAAATCTAATGGTGTCAGTCCTCCCCTTAAAACATTTTAACAGATCCCCATCACCTACAGGGTATTCTTTTAGCATGACCCATAAGCCCATCTCACATCAGCTCAGCCTACTGACCCGTCTCTCTCCTCATACTACTACACAAAGGATGTTCATGAGAAAGCTAAAATCCAGCCCATCTCCACTTGCCAAGCCTCTCCTGGAAGAAAGGGTGCCCATTCCACCTTAGCACCTTTTTAAATTCAGACAACTGTATTATTTGCTCACCCAGCTGTATTCCCAGAAAGAAGCACATCTTTCTGTTCCATATGCAGGCTTTAGTTTGGGTAGCAATACAGACCACTAGCAGTTCTCTGAATTCTGCCTCCCATTTCTCAGTTCCAGACATGGACACATGTTACAACTATCTTGCAAATGCCAATCCCATTCACCCTGCTAGTGTGGCAAATGCTTCCTAATCCAAGAGAACCCTCCTCATATTTGTCTACACACATTCCCATCAGAAGCAATCATTTCCTCCTTTTTTATTTTTATTTTTGTCTTTTTAAAATTTTTATTTTCATTTTGTTCCTTGTGTAAAAATGCATATTTACCCTTTTTTTTTAATTGGAGTTTTTATAGTTATGCACAGTAGTTGGTTGGGTTCTTCCCAACACACTCATATATGCATGGAAATTCATTTCAGTACATGATCCACCCTCCCTTTTTCCCCTCCCGCTTCTCCTTCCTCTACTAGACTTAAGCTGGTCTGTTTGTTTATATTTTATTGGTTCTTTTTATTTATGCACAAAGGTGAAGTTCCCTGTGGTGTATTTATATACAAACATAACATGATTTTTTAAGAATTCATTCTTTATTGACTCCCCTAACCCACCCCTCCACCCTGCCTCTCCATCTCCTTCTACATTAATCATTTCCTCTTGATCTTAATGTAGATTTCTCCAAAAGCAAGCCCTGAGACAGGCATTGGGTGTAGGTAGTTTATTTGGGGGACCATCCTCAGAAAGCACAGATTTTTTAAAAAGGGTAAAAGAGAGTAAAATGAGGAAATCCAGCAGTGTCAGTGAAGGGGTACTACTGTCACAACTGTGATTCACACCCACCAAGTCTTCGGGCAACCATGAAACACATGCTTACCAAGGAACATGGAAACTGGGTTATCTCTCACTCCTGGCCCTCATTGTTTGAAGGTTGCCTTTAATATTACTTAATATACAACACTTATTGTCTCTCTTGGATCATCCTAGAAAGCACTGTGGTACTGGAAAAAGCCAGGAGGTACCTGTAAGTACATTAGGTCACTCTTATCTCTGAACCTGGGCTCTGAGCTCCAGACTCTCAGTCACCTTCCTTTTCCATCAGAAGTGGTTTGGGTCTACAGCTGAGTAACTTTCTCAGCCTACTTCCTGCCTGTGGAAATTTAAAGACCCAATGACCTCTTTTCATTTTGCATCATCTCTGTGAATTTCAATTCAAGTAACACAATTCTTTTAAAAATATGTTTTTTTTTTTAAATATATTCCAAGCTCTATACCATTTTACTGGGCACATGCCACATCCACATTTCTTTCTGAGATAGGCCCCTTTCTATCTTCTGCCTGTGTCCCACTATTTTGAGACAAAGTGTCTTAGATAATCTGCTGTCCAACAAAAAATGTTTAAGGCACTCCACAAAGATTCTTAGAAGTGCTATGGTTTACCTGGTATTTATAAAATGCACACTTAAATAATTCTGAGTTCTTAGTATTGAGTTTACAGTCACACCCTTTTATTTTTATACTAACACAATGTCTTAATGCCACAAATTTGATCTTTTCCCTAAGACTAGTTATTACCTTGAGGTCCTTGTGAGGGCTTTTGCTGTTCCTTCTATACTTCTTCTAAATTGTATTTGAAAGTATAACAATCAGTTTCCTTTTAAACTCAGCTCTTTCTGTCTCTAGATTATCAGACATTGTTAAAAGAGACCACTTTCAATTCTTCTGGAAATCTTAAAAAAATCCACCTGTTTATTAGATACATTTTCTGTTTTTCACATTACTATAGAAAAGTGTTGCCACACTTTTCACCACCCCATACCATGGGTTGCCTTTTCTCCAATATCAACTCCCTGACTGTCCTTTAATCCCTCACAACTAGTCGCCTTGTGACCCCCACACCTCTGCCAGTCCCAAATCCAATGCTATATGAATGATAAGAAATAGGGATTTATTATACCGATTAATCCATATGCAACTTTTGGGGAAATTAGTGAAGTAGAAGTCTGCAAGGGGAAAGCAGGAAGATCTGGAACAGTCGTTCAGAGGCACCACAATGGGAGCTGGTGAAGAAGTTGGTGGAAGGCTTTTGGCTCTGGGTCTTGCAGTGGGCTTGGAGTTGCTGTAGCTTACAGGTCCAGAGGTCAGGGGAAAAGGCTGAGATAAAGGAAAACTTGGAATCCATAAGTAACAAGTGTGAACCCCATATGTCTCTCATCACCTCTACCTCAAAACACAGTTTCCCTCACCCAAAAGTACATGTATGTCTGGTTCAGGAAGCTGAAGGAAGAGATTCTGCAGGATCTGAAAGATCTGCAGGCCCAGCAGGTGAGTGGCAGATCCTTGAGGACAGGCATGAGCTGCAGCAGCAACCTGGTCCCCTGGCCTGACCTTTAGAGTGACTTGCTGCTGTTTCCACACTGCCTTGCCAATCCCATGCAGATTTCTCTAGCAGTCAGCCCTAACCCAAAACCACACCAGGAGGGGAACCTGGGAAACGGGTTCCAGCTTAGCTAAGTCAACAAAGTAGAACTCACCACAAAAGCTCTAAGCCCACAAATCTTGTCTGTAAGAAAGAGTTTAATAAATGCTCAATATTTTTTTATTCCTTCCACCCAGCCCAAAGCGCCACACATAGCAGGTGCTCCAAATGATGTTTGTTCAACAGAAACTTAATTTTTATAACAAATTGATTGCTATGCTTTGCTCTCTAAAACATTTCCCACAACATAAATTATGTCTTTCCTTTTATAAAGAGGTGAACCTTCTGCACCAATCTACTATTTGATTAATTTCTCTCCCCCTGGGACAGTTTAGTGCTAAGGACTACAGCACTCTAGATTCTACTCATCCCAGAAAACAGCAGCATTAAAATCCATTTGAACTCGGCAGTAAGAAGAAAGATGAGCTCATGGTGTTACCATTTTCACTGGGGTCTGAGGGAGAGGGCAGGGTCCACGCTTGAACACTTTCTCCTCATTAGCACTTCAGACCCCGCACTGGGCTCCCAGCCCCACCTGATGACCCGCTCAGACAAGGGGAACTGAGTGATGAGGTGATAATGAGGAGAAAATGTCCTGCCCTGTTCTGAGCCTGGCTGGTACAAAGCAGAACCACAGGAAGGAGACTGTACCTTGGTGTTTAAAAATATTTCTTCATTTGGGAAGCCGCATGATGAAAATTCATCACCAGAATGAAGAAATGGAAGGAGAGGCTGCAGCAACAATGAGCACAGGTACCAATGGAGATTGAAAATGTGCTGGCCTGGGCTCGCCTCACGGGATGAACTCAGACTCTTCTAATGATCCGAGCACCGATTACTGCTATGTAGCAACACTGACTCCATGACTATGAGAAGGAAGGAAGGAATAAGTGATGTGTCCCCCAAAAGCTCATGTGTGAGACAATGCAAGAATGTTCAGAACTGGAATGATTGGGTTATGACAGCCTTAACGTAATCAGTGCATTAATCCACTTGAATGGATTAATTGGGTGATAACTGTAGACAGTGAGAGTGTGGCTGGAAGAAGTATATCACGGGTTGTGCCTTTAGGGTTTATAGTTAGTTCTCTCCCCACCCCACCCTCCTTCCTGGCAGCTCTTCTCCACCACACCCTTCTACCTTGATGCTCTGCCTCGCCTAAGATCCAGAGCTATGGAGTCTGGCCAAACATGGATTGAACCTCTAAAACCTGAGTCAAATAAACTATTCCTCCTCTAAGTTGTTCTTATCAGCTCTTTTAGTCACAGTGACAAAAAGCTGACTACAGGAAGGAATGAGGAAGGGAAGGAAGGAAGGAAGGAAAGAAGGAAGGAAGGGAAGATGGAAGGAAAAAGGAGAAGGTTAAAAGGAATCTATTTATGCCCAAGGCCAAAAAGAGACCTCGGTATCGTGCTATCAATTCAAGCTCTGCTCCAAACTCTGATTTTTCACAAGGGTTCACAATCACTCTTTCAACAGCAATCGTTCTGCCAAGATTTACAGAATGCCTATATCATGCAAGTGCTTTCCCCGGCAACACAGAAAAAAAGCACTTGGGCTTTCCAAGGTGGCTGTGCCTAACAATGTAAATGTTTGATCGTGAAGAATAAGGGAGGATGGGAATTTGTCAAGTGAATTGCAGTCTCTGCTACAGCCCTGAGAAACATTATGAGAATGGCTCTCTGATAGCCAGGCATGGTGCCACACTCCTGTGATTCCAGCGACTCAGGAGGCTGAGGCAGGAGGGTTGCAAATTCAAGGCCACCTCAGCAACTTAGAGAGACCCTAGACAACCTAGTGAGACCCTGTCTCTAAATAAAAATAAAAAGGGCTAGGAACGTGGCTCAGTAGTTAAGCGCCCCTGGTTTCTGTCCCCCATATCAAAACTATAAAATAAAATTAAAATTAAATTTAAAAATGGCTTCCTGATATCTTTCAGGTGAAGGAGGGTTCCTCCACCCACAGTGCCTGTAGGCAAGTTTCTGATTCCATTGTACCATTTTTTAATCCCACATTTCATTTTCTCTCTCCCTTTCCCTTGTTCTCTCTCTCTCTCTCTCTCTCTCTCTCTCTCTCTCTCTCTCACACACACACACACACACACACACACACACACACACACTTACATACGCTCACCCTTTTGTCTTTCTTTTTCCCCCACTGACCTCTATCCCTAATTTCCCCTCCTTCACTTCCAGGGTGTTTATAACTTCACAGCAATCAATGAAACAAGAACATCATCATGGCCAGATTTATTTGTTTGTTTGTTTGTTTGTTTGTTTTGGTACCAGGTATTAAACCCAGGGATGCTTTACCACTGAGCCACACCCCTGATCCTTTTTATTTTTTATTTTGAGAAATGTTCTTACTAAGTTGCTTAGGGCCTCACTAAGTTACTCGGGCTGGTCTTGAATTTTCAATCCTTCTGCCTCAGCCTTCCATATCCCTGAGATTACAGGCATGCACCACCATGCTCAATTCATGGCCCAATTTTTAAACAAGGAAACAAAGCCCCAGAGAACATAAATGACATGCTCCAAGGTCATCCACCTAGTGTGTGGCCAAATCAAGACTAGAAAAACCAGAACTTTAAATTCTTCTGAATTCTGTTCTTCCAACTCTTCTGAAGGTTCCCACCCACTACTCAGTCTACACGTGAAGGTACACAAGGAAGGTTTGACACACCTCCTCTCTCCACAAGTTACCATTGGACTTTGGCTCTTGCAGGATGTCTTCCCCCAAGAATATAAATGTTCTGTCTCTAGATACACAAGTTGTGCAACTAAAGAGTTCCATATTACTTCTGTGGATAACTCTTTCAATCCAAACATACCCTAATCCTGAGGCACAAATGAAATTTCCAGATATCTCTATTTAAAAGAAAAAGAAAAAAATATTTTTTTTTCTGTTTTGATAGGTAGTGATCTATTGTGAGTAGTTATTTACTTACTATGTTGACATCTACTACTCTTGGGGCCAAATGTATATTCAAGGCTCAATATTCAGTGATTCAAAAAGAAACACAATGAATGATAAGACATGGCTCCATCCTCCAAAAATCTACAATGTTGTTGGAAAGATGTCTAAGTAGACAAATATCCTTTTACAAGTCATAACAAAACAGATGTTCTCACTGGCAAAGATTTCAGAAGATGAAACAAATATTTCTGCAAAGCTCATTAGAAAAGGCTTCATTGAGAAATAGAATCTGAATGATGGGTAAGATTTAGGACAGAGATATAGGACGGAATCTTTTAAGTGGAGAAAATAACATGATCAATGGCCAGAGACATTCTTTAGTCAAATAGAAAAGCAAACGTTGCGCTATGGTGGATATGTAAGAATTGGGAATACAGCTGAAAAGTATAGCCATGCTGTGGAAAGCCTTGACTTCTGGGATTTGAGGTCTTAATTTTTACCATTGACAACAGGAAGGCATTAAGGGTTCTTGAGTGGGGTGATGAAGTTATCAAAGGCAGTATAAAAACCAAGAAGATAGAAAGATGATTCCTACAAAAGTGTGCCCTCTTTAAATCCTAACAACTATGTAATGAAATTATAAATGGAAAATAAGTGGGAAGGACAGCAATACTGAGAATACCATCTGGAGAAAACCAGGTGATCACACAGACATGCCTCCAATAGCTTTGAAAAATCTGCCACCTGGAAACCTTGGAAAATCCACCACTATCCAGGGTCCAGGGCCTAATGCTTTCTGCCTCACCAACGTGGTCATTTGAACCTCATCTGCAACCCAAAGTATGCCAGAATCAGGAAAAACAGAATGCCATTTTTAAATTTGCAATAAGAAATAGGAAGTAACAGAAATGTCCACCCACATGGGCCAACATTTTCAGTTGCCATTAATAGTACCTACTCCAGGTAGTTTAGGAAAAAAAAAAAAAAGGCAAGAAAATCACGAAAGGTATTATGAAACTGAGCATTTCCAGAGACTCAGAACCAGTGAATCTGACTCAGAGACTCTTTAGCTAAGAAAACCCAACTGCTGGATCATTCACAGATCAGGTCTCCTGGCACTGTAGCTGCAGCACCACAGCTTACCCAATGGACCCAAAGCCTGAGACACTGGGAGTGGTATGCTGACCAAAGACTTTGCTGTCCGGAGCTTAGCCATTGGTACCCCTGAAAGCTCAATCACATCCTCCCTGGAATGGTGGGTTCTGAGTGTGACCTTCATCATGAGGCCCATTTCCCTTGTGGGACCTGATTCAAAAGCATCAAAATTTAGTTTGAAGGTATACATCTCAATAAGAAAAAAATCAGAAAAATGTACAAGGTATCCAGAACAGGCATGATGTCCATGATGGCAACAGAGGAAACAGGCTGACTTTGTCATGCCATCAGAAGATTCACATTCAACCTGAAGTCAGAGAAAGGGAAGCTATGTTCATGAGTTGAATTTTTCACAGCATTAAGCTCTTATGACCTGTTGAATTCAATGTCACTATTCATTCAGTAAAGAATATTGGTATTCATTAGGTCCAAAAATCTGTGTTCGCTGATGGGTCAAAAGACAAAGATGAATCAATCCAGGTTAAGCTAGGCTCCTGCCTGCAAGGACTTCACAAAATAGCTGGGAAAATAAAAGCAAAGCAGTTCAAAGCAGGGACAAGGTCTGGAAGGAGATCACCTGTGGAAATGGAAAGAGCAGAAAGGAGCGTCTCTGAAATTGAGAACGTTAAGAAGTGAAGAGGTTAGGAATTGGGTCAATCAGGTAGATAGTGAGGCACTAAGGACCAGAGCTGGTACTGAGAGAAGCCTAGACCAAGGGGCAGAACATGGGGGCTTGGAAGGCCATGGATAAAGGATGGGACAGTAGGGTATAATAGGCAGCCAGCAGAGTTCTTAAGAAAAAAAAAGGAGTGACTCAGTCAAGACAACAGAACCAGAGTCTGGAAAAGAAAAAAAAAAAAAAAAAAGCAGCAGAGAACAGAGGAAGTGCGAACTCCAACCCAGGCCAATGACAGCAGTCTTCCAGGTGAGAACAGGGAAGCTGGACTGGATTGGAAAGAGGCACCTGATGAAGGGACAAAAGAACATTTATGGAAAGAGGCAGATGCAAGGGGTTCACCCCACACAACACATGCTCCGAAGCACTGCAGCGAGGGACGCTACCCTTCCTTTGTCTGCCTTCTTCAGTTACATTACTTTGTCTTTCCTTCCCAAATCTATCTCACGGAGCCATGTCTGTACTTTTAGTTTCCTTTTGCAATCCATGGAGCTGGTATAATCTTTCAGAACTTGGCCTGAAGAGAAGAAAGAGCATTTTTCCTATTAGCATGTACATCTCCGGGGCAAAGAACTCAAAATCACCTTCCACATGCCAGAGTGAGTCCAACTTTGACACCTGCTTTCCCAAAGCACCAGTAATAATCCCGACTCCTTGCGAAAGCTATAACTTTAATAAAGAACAGGTCACACGTCAGACACCAGTATTGCCAGAACATGCAAACACACACGTACACTCTATCACCAAATAACTCATAAAAGAAAATGAAATCTTCAATAGTATCCTCCCACCAGTTTCTCTAAAATATTCCCTGGAGAAAGAAAGGAAGGCATCTAAATGTTTGCAATACTCCAGATGTAATGTGGTTGTCATGGATAGAGTTCTGATCCACTGAGATCAATGGCTTCATGCAATCTTTATCTCATTTCTAAAACTCACCTGGAGGATGGGTGGCCTGTGGGGGTAGTAAAATGGTGCACATTTGAGGTCAGCCCTGGCTCCTTTCTTTTACTGTCTATATGACATTGAAAGTTTACCTCTTCTAGCTCAGTCTCAATATTCTCTTCTGTAAAATGGGCATGAGATTTCACCTCAGAGCTGTTGTGAGACTTAGATTTAAAAATGTGAGCAATGCACCTCAAGTCATAGCGAACGCATCATAACTATTACCAGCTCTGCTATTACTAGAGTTATGATTATCATCATCTTCTTTATTATTGAACCAAAGGGTCTACTTAGCTCAGAGTCAAAAACAGAGTCCCTCATGTTCATGCTGTGAGTTCATTTCTAATAGATGGCCAAGCCACCTCCTTGTCATTTGGATAATGGAAGCATTCAGATTCTGTTGAGCATAATGATCAGCCTGCAAGTAGCCAGCTGACAGCTCATAGAGGGAAAAGACCAAGCAGTCTCTTAGGAACCCTGTATGCAGCTTGCCCCCTTCTCACCTCGTCTCATCCTCACTCTTTCCCACCCCTTTTCCTAACCCGGCACTTTCTTCCTCATTATAGGCAGCTTGAGGGGTGACCCTCCTCCTCTCTGCAGCAAACAATAACTGTACTGTGCATTGCTCCTGTAGAAAGTGAAACTGCATTGCTTGGACAATCCTATCACCATTCTACCCTCTGATGCTAGAGATGATTTAAAAATGGATGAAATTAAAGTGTGAGCTCTATTGACTTCAACATCAGGTGCCATTTGGGTAAACCCAAATAGGGCCACTGAGTTGTCAAAAAGATTTAACTCTTCCTGATACCATGGCACCCAGTAATAACCTTCCATTAGTTCTTCTGCCAGAGGCATCACCATTAGAGATCCACTCCACTGAATTCTTGCCCTGAAATCCTTTTAAATAGGGGAATCCTTTGGGAGGAGAACTGGATCATGCTAGCATGCTGGTATAGAACCTGGATGCCCATTGTGGCAGAGTTCCTTGGCCAAGTTTCCTCCTCTGGAAAACAGAGGAATGCTAAGGGGTATAGTATCTCCTAAAGTTCTGAGAAGACAAAGTGAGAACTTAACGAGAAGGCACCTAGCCCAGGACGTGGCACACTATGAGTGTCTCACAATCTATGCATCATTTAAGAAATCTTTATGAACATCCTTTCTGACAAACACTGGCTTGAACAAAATGCAGACTTCTAGACCCCATCCTGGAAGGTCCCAGAGCAGCAGCCATGGGCTAGGCCTGGGATATGCACTTTAACAAACTCTCCAGGCAGTTAGCTGAGGGGTGTAAGACCCTTATCCACAGAACTCACCTTTCTGCCCCAGCAGAGCCAATCCCTGGGTCCAGCTGGTAAGGGTTCAATTGTTTCCCCCACAGGAAGGACTTCAGGTGAGAGAAGACTGCTGAACAGAAGGGGTGAATACCAGGAAAGGTCAGAGAAACAGCTGAGAAAAGTTCTGGGAGCTTTCCTCCAGCAGGAGGTGGGGTTACCTTGGGTGAGACTCTGAGAGAACAGATACCAGTCTTCACAGAAGAAAGTGCTTTCAAAAACACCATTGTGCAAATCCCAGACACCAGCCATAGGCCCTGAAATTCTAGCTTAAAGCAATTCAGTGCCCATCCATTCAGCAGGCCTATGAATTGCAGACATTTGCACTTCTGTGGTACCTTTCAAGCTGGAGCCTCAAAGCCCTTTTCAAACACAAATCTGTTCAGCCTCATAACCTCTGTGAGATTCTGCCAAGGGATAGCAGGGATCACTTCCCTCCCTACCTCAAGGGCAGCCTTTTGGGCGGTGGGAGCCAGGAAGTAGGAGGCAGAGGCTGTTTAACAGTCACTTAACCAGGCATCTTGACAGCTCAGAGGGAGAAGGAGCCACTTGGGATCAGACATTTCTGGGACACTTAGTCTGAGGCATGGCATTACAGAAATACCTGGATATCCACCTCTGCCTTTTGGGCTTTAGCTGTTTCCTTGTCTAGCCTGAACAGTGTCTGCTGATTTGGCAGGCACTAAGAGTTGCCTACCCAATGTCTTCCTTCCTTCTTCCTGGTAATAGAACATCAGTTTTTTTTTTTCTGGGGCACAATAGCCCCAAGGGGTAGAACACAATTCCATTAAGCCAAGTCACAATCCTCTTCCATTTTTCCTAGCTGTCCTTATAGCTCTGGGTGACCATATAACTTAAATTTGACCAATGAGACAGAAGGGAAAATCAGCTGGAGATGTATTTGTCAGAATTTGCTATGCTGTGGTAATAAATTAAGTGATGTTTCAGGGGCTTATTACAATAAACATTTCTTTTTCTTTCACATTGTAATTGTAATACATAGGTGGGGAAAGTATTCCACACTCATCTGGGAACACAAACTGGTGAAGCCCCCATCCTATTATGATGGAATCATCTAGAAGCTATGGTCTCCAAGGAAAAGCCAGAGAAGATATCCTTCTTCACTCCTTGAGGATGCTGTCCCTATAGGCTCCTGCCAATCATCCCAATCACAAATAGTTCCTCCCTAATCTGAGTCTTAATTTGGTATGTCAGAAGTGTGAAGAACAATTAACCACTTGCGTATTGCATAACTTCAAAAGTCTCTTGAGATGAAATGTATGCAAATGATAGTGTCTATTATTGGCCTGATAACAATTTTTTAGTTCTAACTTAAAAGAGGAGAGGTTTCTAGACATTGTGTTTCATTTGATCTGATGAAATATTCAAACTAACTTGGTATCACTTGGGTGGTAATTTATCTTCTCTGCCTGGAGCAGAAAGAGGTTTCAGTGCAGTAATAATGGATTTGTGTCATTTGAGCATGGGCATTCAAAACCGTGCAGTCCTTTTGAGCACACAGCTGCTCTGGGCATGCAACAGTTCAGAGGATCCTCGGAGATGAAGGTTGCCACCTGCCCACTTGCTGCCAGGTCCAGGTTAGAAGCTGTGGCTCACGAGAATGGAAGCCACTTCTTGATGTCAAAATATGCAGTGAGAGAGGAGGAAACAGATGGGAAACAAAGTGGGTGAGGTAACAGCCCAGAAGATGGGGGTCTACAGAGGGGTAGCAGGAAGGTAACAGGCACATGTAGGCTTTCAGAAGTCGCAGTGCTCCAACTAGGAGTTTTTATTCCTCCTCTCATTCCCCTCTCCATATTTTCCCAGATTTGCTTTTGGCCAATCTGCCTCCCAGAAACTGAGACTCTGCCAAAAGCAGACACAAAAAGGCAAGAGAGAGTCGCGGACCTGGTGGGATAATGCCTGTT
Source organism: Tamias sibiricus (assembly GCA_025594165.1). Lineage (NCBI taxonomy): Eukaryota > Metazoa > Chordata > Mammalia > Rodentia > Sciuridae > Tamias > Tamias sibiricus. Next base: position 156,338,977 of record CM046657.1, on the reverse strand, counting down.
TTATTCGACTACGGAGGAAACTGTGTTAATAAACGCCTGTGACATTTAATGATGTGGCTTTCATTTTGAACACATCATTGCTTGATATTGAATCCATCCATTTTGATAATAAACACCAGGACCATGGAACTCTCGCTTTTCATCCATAAATAAATAAATAACAGGCACGCAGTGCGGGGACTTACTCTGCACGCTGGGAAAGAGGGAGGGTTGCGACTCGCCTGCATGCGTTTGCATCTTATGAACTCTATTCAGCCGCATGGCCTCCCATTCGTCTCTCTGGAAATCCAATTTCCCTCTTGCAGGTTCGTCTGCCAGTTTTTCTAATTTTCACATCAAACTGCATATTATTCATTGTCAGTCTGGTTGTTCTGGAAGAGTCGTTAGAGTCTCAAACCCTTTACCAATGTTTTCAGTTCAGCCACTGAGAGTTGCCAGGCTTCGTGTTTTCAAAAGATCACTGCCACTGCCCTCCACACCCCCCCAAAAAAGCTCAAAATTTCAAACTGAGGTGCTCTTGGTCCAGAGAATGGTCAGTGAGAATTATACTTTCTGAAAGATAAGTCCAAATTCTTTAATAGAACAAAATGGCCCTTCTGATTGGGGAGTGTGAGATTCATTTTTCTATCCCCAGTACCTAGCACACAATCACTCTCAATAATTCACTGATGGAAAAAAGGAATAACTGATTAAGTGAGTGGCAGATGTATAGATACACAATTACATGGACATATATCACACACACATGAATTCAAACTTTATTACATCTAGTATAAATTTATTTTATTTTATCCATTTATGTTAACAAAAAGTATCTTTCTATTTTTATTTTAAAAGGATAACAAATTGTGCTTTAAATAATGATATAGTCAATCCTAACTTGTCATGTTTGGTCCTTATTAAGTCTCCAGGTTCTGATCTGATCAGATCTACAACTTCCAAATCTGTAGGGTTCTAGATTCTTTGCACATCACCCCATTTCCAGATTCTCAGAATAACAGGAGTCTAACAAGTATTTCTTCTGTGAATCTGGAGTCTATCATCAAAAGGGGCCTCTGGCACTTGTTACAGCCAGAGAGTAGAATGGAAACCCAACTCTCTGGAGGTCATTTGCATACTCACATGATCTCCAAATGTGAGGCAAAGGCTTCATGTTCAGAGAACCAAACTCACTTCTATAGGAACCAGACTTTCTAGAAGTTGTGGACTTGTATCTAGAAATTTCCCTGACTACTCTGGGTATTCCCCAGGCATAATATCTAAAGGACTGGAGAAAAGTTTTGACCATTCCTTACAGTTTTCTGAGAGATCAGCTATAAAGGCGGTGCTTTATTCTTTGATAAACTTGAACCTTCAAAACCTAAAACATATGGCAACTAAATGCAATTCCTATCCCTGAATCTTGTATGAATGGGGCCAAAATGTTACAAAGAACATCTACTGAAATTAGATGGTTGACTAGGTAAAAATATTGTATTGATATTAACTTTACTAAAGTTGAAAACTGCTTAGTTATAAAAGAGAACATCCCAAATCTTGGGAAACCTACACGTGTACAGGTTATATAATGTGGGGCTTTGATGTATGTAACTTAGCCTCAAATGATTAAAAACATTATATATAATTAATATGAAATTATATATATACACACACATCTATGTAGAAAGAATAAACACAAATTATAAAACAAGAGACATAAAATGTTAACAATGGTGAATCTGATAAAGGGTAAAGGGTGTTCTTTATGTCATCCTTATTCTCACAACTTTTGTATAAGTTTGAAATTATTCCTATATGGAAAGTTTAAAATAAATATTTTAAACTCACTAGCATGTATGAAAACAAGCTGGACCCTTTAAACATGACCAGACTATGACCAGGACTAAAGGGGAAAAAGGGAGAAATCAGCATTCCATTAGAGCAGAGTGACCAGATAGTGAATATTTTAGACTATTTTTGGATTTGTGGGCCATACTGATCTGTCACAACTACTTTACTCTGCCATTGTAGTGCTAAAGCAGCCAAGGAGAATGTGTAAATGAATAGGCATGGCCGTGTTCCTACAAAATTTTATTGAGGCTGGGCATGGTGCTATAATCCCAGCAGCTCGGGAGGCTGAGACAGGAGGATGGCGAGTTCAAAGCCAGCCTCAGCAATGGCGAGGCACTCTCTAAATAAAATGCAAAACAGGGCTGGGGATGTGACTCAGTGGTTGGGTGTCCCTGAATTCAATCCCCATTCCCCTCACCAAAAAAAAAAAAAAAAAAAAAAAAAAAAAAAAAAAAAGCTTTATTTATAAATACAAGTTCCCAGGCAATAGCTTGCAGACCCCTGGACTGGATGATCAGGCATATGGGACCTGGCTTACTCCCATTCACCTGGAGTCCCTTGGAGGGAAGTTTTCTGCTTCAACCCCTGGCCACACCCTCCACATTGCCTGCTCACAGCCGTTGACAACAGTGATATGGACTCCCTTCAGAAGAATTCAAACAGGGGAGGCCCTCCTTCCCCACAGGCTACCATGGGACACCTATGAAAACACAGAGGACGCCTATGAACTTCACCTTTATGTGGGAGACAGACAGGAATGGCATCACAGATGCCAGTCTGTGAATGAAAGAAAGGACTGGGGAAAACTGTTCCTCAGAAATGACAGTCCAAAACTGTACAGTGAAAATCTTATTGTGAAAAAAAAAAATAAGTTTTTATTCGCGTCTGTTGTCTTACCTGGAAATTAACACATAGAATGGGCACATCAGGACTCAGATATTAAAGAAACAATGAGAGAAGAGTAGGGATTGAGACAGAGAAGGGAAAGAACTCAAAGGGAACACAGTAGAAAGACCTGCTGTGGCTGCAACCCAACCCTTGTCACTGGTGGTTCTCTTCCCTGTCCCTCTGCTGGTCCCTAGTTCTCTCAATCATCTGGCTACTACCCCAGCTCGTTACACTTCCTGGGTTGTTATAGGGTCCTGTGGAGAAATCAATGCACCTGCCCACCACAAACTGTCAGAAGCCTCCAGAGAGGAACATATACTTGCTAACACAGAGCCCCCCATTTGCCTTAGTTCTGTGTTAAGGGTCTGCCCTGTTCCAGGGTGCATCTTCAAGCTCATGGTGCCCCAGGACTGCTGGCTTCTTCAGAGGTAATTTTATTTGGAAGGTAATGAGTCCCTAGGAAATACAAAAGAGCAACAAACAAACAGACAAAAAATCGGAGCTTTAATATGGCTGACTTTAGAGGTGAGTAGAAAAATGTAGAAGCAGTAAGGCAGAAATTTGACACTTGGCAGCTGTCTCCGACCATGTTCCCTCATTCTTTCTTCTTTGACTTTTTAATTCCACCACATAGAACTGATGAAGTACCAACCGTGGGCTTGGAAGAGATAGTGGTGAACAGGACAGACACAGGCCTGGCCCCATGGAGCTAACCCTGATTTGGGATTCCAACAATCAACAGGAAATTACATTAGAGCAAGCAGTAGTTCCCAAACTAAATGAACATCAGACTCATCTTGAGGGCTTGTTAAAGCACAGATTTCTGGACCCCACCCCACAACTTCCAGTGTAGAGGGTGTGGGTAGAGCCCAAGAAAACATTTCTAGCAAATGTCCAGGTGATGCTCATGTTGCCCAAGAACCAGAATTTTTAAATGCTATATTTTAACTGTGGAACTCCCCTTTTTAGCCCCACACCCTTTTTTTAGTCTAACTGCTTGTTTTTGCTTCTGTAAAATGCTTGGCTTTAAGATAATAAGAGTCAAACTGCTGTGACTCTATCTATATTCTGTCAGCCTCAAACTGTTAGAAGTCTCTGGCCACGGGGACAAAGAGAGAACAAGCCCAGGCATTTTAAGCCAGCCCCGTGCACAATAAAACCATATAATATAAAAGCAGGACACTGCAGTGAGTTTGAGTAACAGCACATTCCATTGCTCTGAAGACAGCTTCCACCAATAAAAACCCCCTCAGTTATCAACATGCTTGGCACATGCGGGCTCCCCTGGCCTATTGCAGTGTGACAAGACACCCTAACTGTAATGATGGCCAATCATGTGAACTCCCTCACTCTCTTTGCTTCTACGTCAATAAAAGTCTCGCCCCTCCTGAGTGGGGGGCTGTCAGTATGAATCCACTGCATTGGTGAGGTCTGAGAGTCCATGCTTAAGCCCGAATAAAGGCTCTTTGTTCTTGCATACACTCCAGACTCCTTGGTGGTCTTTGGGGGTCTGTTCTCTGGACATAACAATAACATGCTTAGCATTATGAATGTAAAAGTGTGGGTCTAATTGGAATATATACTTACCCACACTCAGGTCACGATAGGCTTCCCAGATAAAATGATGACTGAGTTTATGCCAGTAAGAACAAAACTTAGACTGTAGGGATTGTTTTTCTTTTCTTCCTGAGATTCAAAGGATGCTGTCTAATTTCCTTCCCCTTAAAAATAGATTAGTGCCTTCTAACAAATAGAAAGTGGCAGTGGTAATGCCATGTGACTTTTGAGTTTAGATCATTGTGGTAATCCGTTTTTCATTACTACAAATAAAATACCTGAGGCTAGGTAACTTACAAAGAAAAGACATTTATTTTGGCTCACAGTTCTGGTCTAAGGTTCAGGGACTGCATCTGGTGACGGCCTTCTTGCTGATGGAGTCCTGAGTTGGCACAAGACATCACATGGCAAGAGACCAGGACTGTGTGTGTGTGTGTGTGTGTGTGTGTGTGTGTGTGTGTGTGTGTGTGTCTGGTCCCTCTCTCTCTTCTTATAAAACCACCAGTGTTCAATCATGGGTTCTCCACTTTCATGACCTTATCTAATCATAATCACCTCTCAAAAGGCCCACTTCTTACCACCACAGTCAGATTTAAGTTTCCATTATCTTAATACATCACAACGAGGTCTAAATTTCAAAACTTGAACTCTTGCAGCACACATTCTGTTTTCAAATCATAGCAATTATAAAAAGGAGAGCTTCTTCCTGTTCTTGCTCCCTCTTAAATCCCACTGGGAAAAGAGAGCTGCTGTGTTGAGAGGACACCAGGCTGTGCATGGCAAGATCCGGAGGACTCCCACAACACCATGTGAGTGGGCCACCTTGGACATGGTACCATGGCTCTCGTCAAACCTTCAGCCAGTCACAGCTCTGACCAGAAGCTCAACTGCAGCTGGGTGAGAGGGCCAAGTCAGAGCCACCCACCTAAGCTAGTTCCAAATTCCTGACCCATAGAAACTGCAAAGAGCAAAAATGCTCGTTGCTGTTTTAAGTCACTAAGTTTTGGAATCACACACAGTAATCACTAACTAGTGGTGAAAATATTCCCAGTCACATCTTTTTTAAAAAAATCAAGACTGTAGGAATAAATCTAAAAAACTAAAATCAAAGAACTCTACAGGAAGGATTATGAATCATTATTAAGAGATATTAGAGAAAACCTAAATACATGGAGGATTTGTACCACATTCATGAATAGAAAGATTTAATATTGTCAAATTGATCTATAGAATGAATACAGTTCCAGTCAAAAGTCCAGCCAGGTTTTTCATGAGGCTCAATAAGATGATTGCAATGTTCATATGAAAGAATAAGAGTAAAGTTAGAGGAAGCAGAGCCTTCTTGAAGAAAAGCAGAGAAGAGAGCCTTGTTCCGCCAGATGTCGAGACTGAACAGGAACCCGACTTAAGTATAAGTTGAGCAGGTCTCAAATCTTTCGCCAGGATTTCTGTGCTCTTTCTGCAGGATATGAATCTGGAAGGACACAGCCTTAGTAGCTGCTCACCACCATTTTACACTTTCAGAAGAGAAGCCAACTGAGGAGAATGTGAGTCCAAAGATGAGAAAAATGAGAAGTAATCAAGACCTGCATCCAGCTGCTCCTGAAGCCAGTTCTACCCCTGAATTTACAATTATATAAATGAGTTCCCCTTTGTCTTTTCCAACTTAGAAAAGTCTTACAATAACTGCCACAGATAAAATTCTGACTGATATTCACCCACTTGTCAAACAGCCTGAATTTCTAGCTCATTACTTAGCATTTTCATCTCCTCATATGTTCATCTATATCAAGAGTCAGCAAACTACATTCCTCAGGCCAACTATGGACCACTAGCTGTTTTTGTAAATAAAGTTTTATTGAAACACAACTATATTCATTCATTTACTTGCTGTCTACGGCTGCTTTGGAGTTAAAATGACAGAGTTGAGCAGTTATGACAGAGTCTGTATGACCCACAATCTGTAAAATATTTATTATCTAGCCCTTCAAAGAAAATGTTTGTAGAACTCTGATCTGAAGAGTCCACCTGACATCCTCAACACAGTACTTTAGAATTACCCTGCCTATTTAAATTGAGCCTTTCTAGCCCACATTTTGAAGAAGGGATGGAGGCCCTTTTGAGTTAGAGCTCTTTAGACAAAAGTCTTCGAGGTGAGTCCCTACTTCACCATTCAGCCTCTGCTGTCTTCCCACCCCCACCACTATCTATTCCTAATTAGCAACCACTGCTCATTTCCCCAAAGCCCAGTGACAGTGAGGCATAGAAGGTCGCTAGGGTTGAGAAGGCAATTTATCAGCCTTACTATCTATCCCACTGGGAATTACTGAGAACTGTAGAGAAGGCTGCTCAGCACAACATCTGTCTTAGAGAGTGACCAGAGTTCAAGATCAAACTGCCCACCCTGCCCCCATGGTTACTGGATGCCTGACACAGACCAGCTCTAGGCAGCCAGCTTTCTGGTAGGGTGAGCCTCTATCCATGTCTGCAGTACACAGAGGGTGAAAACCCCACAGCTGAAGATTCTGCTCTGTTCCCAAAGCAGAGGCGACAGTGCACCTCGGGACTTCGCCCCTCCCTCTCTAGCATTTAGCACAGGCTTTCAAATCTGACAGTATGAGGGAATTTCACATCTTCAAGAGCAGCTTTTAGACACAGGAAAGGAGTTACTTTGGTTTTTAAAACAAATATTCAACCTATTCAAGTTAATTGAAACTAATTCTTCCTTAAGCTTTTAAATTCAAGATATAAACTTAATTGTTTTATATATAATTCTGGAAAATCTGACAAGGTCCTTTTAGGGGTCTTTGGTTAGACTTAGTTACATTTTACAAACATAAACATTTTGAATAGTATTTATAAATGTAATATATTCCATTTTATCTTGTTAAACTAATTTGTACATTTTTTTAAAGTAACATATGCATTTATCACTGTCAACAGTATGAAAAGCCTTTGTCTTAGTCTCGTTTCTGTTGCTAATAACACAATACCACAGACTGGGCTAAGTTATGAAGAAAAGATATTTACTTTGACTCCCAGTAAGGGTCCAAGGTGGAGAGACTGCATGTGGTAACGGCTTTCTTTGTGACAGAGGGCTGAGATGGTGCAGGGCATCCATGGGAAAAGATAGTCTGAGAGAACAACCAAACTCAAGTTCTTAGCAGATCCACCCTAAAGATAACCCATGTGCTTATACATGAGTACACTAATCCATTCATGAACGCACAGCCCTAATCACCTCTTAAAGATCCTACTTGGTGCCAACTCTTACTATCACATGATGAGGATTACCTTTCAACATGAGTTTCAGAAAGGACAACCCATATTCAAACCAAGTTTCCACATCCCACCTCTCCCACTACCCCTCTCTGCTTTTGCAAAGCACCTATTTTTGAACTTTTCATTTTTTTCTTTTGAAATGTACACTTTCCCATACTTCTACATAGTAAGCACACACTGCTAACTTTGGGCAGCTCAGTTTGAGTCACTGTCTCCTGACCTACATACAATAGAAGACGAGGGTTTAGCTCTCATTCCAGCTTGCCCTTTGCCTCTCCAGCCCATTGACTCACGAGAGTTGTATCAAGATCCTTGGTTAAAGCAATTCTCAGTGGTCATATTATTTGTATATGTAAATGTTTTTCTAAGCTGAGCATTATACAGCACTATGGTTACATTTTGTTTTATTTATTTGTTTTTGTTTTTCCTGAAGTGAATAACTGCTTTCCTTTTTAGAAAATTTGATTTGACTCGTTTGTCTGTTGTTACATAGTGCTAATTCTTCCCCAATTTCCACAAATCTCTCAGTCTTCTATTAATTTCCTACACTATTCCATGAATTTTATCATGTCAGGGTCTAATATGATAAAAGCTGACATTTGTTTTTTTCCATTAAGGACCTTCCAAAGAGTCTCATTCTTTCTCTATGTAGCTGTTGAAGGTCAGCCAAAGACCATCGACCTTGTGACTGCTCTTTGCTGTCACCCCAGGAATTTTCATGAGTAGGACTTCCTGCTTTCTGGATCTCATGTTTCCCCCCCTTTTTTTTTGCTTACCCCCCTATTTTGTTGAAGCACATTATCTGGTAACTTAGCTAGCTTTAAAAAAAAAAAAAAAAACAGAGTTTGTAAATAAACATGTGAAAAGATCAGTATGTCATCAGAGAAATGAAAATTAAAATGAGAATGAAACACCATTACACACCCATTAAAATGGCCAAAATCCAGAACACCACAAACAACAAATGCTGGAGAAGATGCGAAGCAACAAGAACTCTCATTACTGGTGGGAATGCAAAATTATAGGGCTACTCTGAAAAACAGTTTTCAGTTTCTTACTAAACATGCTCTTACCATGTGGCCTTGCAATCACACTCCTCAGAGTTGAAACTCCAAAGGAGTTGAAAACATATTCACACAAAAACTGAGCTTAGATGTTTGGATATTTGTGACCGCTTCATTCATAATTGCCAAAATTTACAATCTACCAAGATGTTCTTTAGTAGATCAATAAACAATGGCACATCCAGACAATGGTATATTATTCTCCACTAAAAAGAAATATCAAGCCACAGAGTACTTTCATATATTACCAAGTGAAAGAAGCCAATCTGAAAAGGATACATAGTACATGTTTAACTCTATGGCATTCTGAAAAAGGCAAATCTATAGAGATCTTGCAAAGATCAAAGGTTAGAGGGGAGGAAGGGATGAATTGGAGCACTGAGCATTTATAGAGCAGTGAACCTAATTTGTATGATACTATAATGTTTGGACACAATACGTATTTGTCCAAACCCATAGAACTTGAGTGTACCAAGACTGAACTCTAACATTAGCTCTGGACTTTGGGTGATAATGATGTATCACTGTAAGTTCATCAATTGTAACAAATGTACCACTCTGATGGGGGAACCTTGATAATGAGGGCGGTTGTGCACCTGTAGGGGTGGGGGCTGTAAGGAAATCCTTATGTTCAATCTTGGTATGAGCCTAGAACTGTCAAATTAAAGTCTATTTTTAAAAAAGAACAAGAAAAAGGCGCCATGACTGATGATATGGTGATGACAGCCCTCACTCAGCCTGCCCTCCTGAGTCTCACTGCCTGCTGCTAGGTGGCTGTCCTCCCTGCCAGGTCTCTTCTGTCTTCCTGACACATCCTTCATCATCAACCTGGGAATTCACTTCACGTCTTCCTTGAGCTAACCTCCAGTTTTCTTATCCCTACATACTTTCCATAACACTTTAGATTTATTTCTGCCTATTTAAATCATAATCATTCTCAAATGCCTGCTATTTAAATGCAGAGCTGAGGAGCCCACTTTTTCACCCTACAAGAAAATCAGAAGATGGGAACACAACATTTCCAGTTTCCTGATAGGAAGAACTGTCATTTCTCTTGCTTTGATGGCACGCATCCTCCAGGATCCTCCTGAGAACACGTACATGGGAGCTAAATATTATAATATTTCTGTGTCTGAAAATATCTTCTGTGTGCCCTCACATTCAATTATGGTTTGTTTATGTACAAAAATCCTAAGTAAGGAATTATTTTTGCTTTAAATGTTGAAGTCATTGTTTAGTTATCTTCCAGTGTCTGTTGCAAAGTTACATCCCCTTCTGACTATTCTTTCTGAAACTTTTAAAGTTTTTTTCTTTCTAGCAGTATAAAGGACCTCCTATGTATCCCTACAATTCTGATATTTACATGCTGTGTCTCAGTGTGGATTATTGTCATCCACTGTGCTGGGAACTTGTGCTTTTTTAAATTCAGAAACTCCTGCTTATAAGTCTGGGAAATTTTCTTGATTATTTCTTTGATGATTAACTTGTTATGGTTTAGATATGAGCTGACCCCCAAAGTCCCATGTGTGAGACACTGCAAGATCATTCAGAGGTGAAATGATTAGATTTTGGGAATTGTAACCTGATCAGTGGATTAATCTTCTGATATGGATTAACCTGGTGTAAGCAGATAGGGTGTGACTAGAAGAGATAGGTCGCTGGGAAGTTCTTTCAGAGTTTATATTTTGTCCCTAGTGAGCAGAGCTCTCTCTGCTTCCTGGTGGTCATGTCCTGAGCAGCTTTCCCATGTCATGTCTTTCTGCCACAAAGGTCTACAGTACCTCAGGCCCAGACCTATGAAGTCAGCCAACCATGGACTAACCTTTGAAACTGTGAGCTAAATTAAACTGTTCCTCTTCTAATTGTTCTTGTCATATCTTTTGGTCACAGTAATGCAAAACTGGCTAAAAGACTTGCTTATCTTTTCTTTTCTTTCTTTCTTTTCTTTCTTTTTTTTTTTTTTTTTTTTTTTTTTTTTTTTGGTGGTGGTTGTTGTTTTGCCTCTGTCTTTCTAGAATTTCCATTATTTGAATATTGATTATCCTAAACTGGTCCACTGTTGCTTTTCCTTTATTTTATTCTATTTTCATCTCTATTATTTCACTCATTATCTGAGAAATTCTTCACATTTATCTAACACTTCTTTTGATTTTTCACACTTTTTATTTATTTATTTTTAGTTTTGAAGATGGGGGGTACTGGGGATTGATCTCAGAGGCATTAAACCACTGAGCCATATCCCCTGTCCTATTTTTTTTTTACCTTTTTCTTTTTTTATTTATAATAGTAGTATGTATTACAATTCATAATGCACATATATAGCATCTTTTTACATACAACTGTTTGTATACAAAGTATATAAGTACCATTCAGATCTTCAATCCTATTTTGTATTTTATTTAGAAACAGGGTCTCACTGAGTTACTTAGCACCTCACCGTTACTGAGGCTGGCTTTGAACTCACGATCCTCCTGCCTTCCAAACTGCTGGGATTACAGGCATGTGCCACCATGCCCAGCTGATTTTTCACACTTTTGCTATCATGTTTTCTGTTTCCAAGAGCTTTTTGTATTTCCTGATTCTTCCCTGGTGTATCCTACCTTCTTCTTGCTTCATGAATGCAATAGCTTTGCTTATCTATTTGATTTTTTTTTTAAATATGGAACACTTCACAAATTTGTGTGTGATTATTTTAATAGTTGTGATTTTTGTAAGGTTTCCTTCCCTGTGTAGACTCCAAGTTCCCACCAAGTCACAGGTTCCTGTTTGTCTTGGTCTCTGATTTCCATAGTAGACCTTTCCTCAGATGTCTGCAAGTCTTGTCTGTCTGCTTATGTTCAGAAGTGAAGAAATAAAAGCTACTTGAAGTGCTGCACCTATGGGTGGGTTATCAACTCTGAGCCTTACTTAAATGGATCTGGCCGGGTCTTTGAGGAACCCCTGTGTCACTGTCTCTGGGTCTTTTGTTTCCTCTAGGGTTGGTCAAATTTCCCAGAGGATACCCTTAGGATCTGCCGGAGGAATAGAGGCTCAGCTCTGGGTGTTTGGGGCTCTGCACAGGGAAGCAATGCCTGGGCTGTTGCAGGAGCCCTGTTTGGGGATTGGCTTGAATTGCAGTTGACTATGAGCCGTGGAGATTTGGGCATTGTCTCCTCCCGTAGTCTCACGAGACTTGTTGCGGGATCTCGAGTGACTTGGCCGAAATTGCTGATCAGGTCAGGCCATTTTAGTGGTGTGTTTGGCGTGTGTTAGTTGTTGTTAAAACCAGAGAGAAAAGTTATCAGAATAAAAAGCTGTTTGTCTCCAGTTTGCTTCTGGCTGTGGCCTGGGAGTAGGGTGCCATGGGCATGCTTTTGGCATGCTCACTTCCTGTCCTTCCTTCAGCACTGAGCTCGCATTGCCACCTGTGGCTTAGTGTCCCCCATCCCCTCTGTTTTGTTCTGCCCAGAGAAGACATCTCCACGTTTACTCTTCAGTGATGGGAGAGACATTCACCTGCGGTCTTGCAATGGGGGATCAGCTATTTTTAACCAATCCTACTTTGTAGACCCCACCTCCCTCTTCGTTTTCTGTTCTGAGTCTTTTGAGGGTTCTGTAGTTTAAATCAGGGTATTCTAGGTTTCCTCCATTTCACACTGAAGATTCGGGTTTCTTATATCTGCTATAGTAAGTTAATAGCCACTCTGCTGTTCAGCTTCCAAAATTCACTGTCTTCTCGCCTTTTCTCCCCATCCTATGGATTTCTGTCTCTTAAAAAATAATAATCATTTTGCTGTACTTTTGGTAGGGCTTCAAAAGGGAAAGAATTCATATAAATGCTAAATCCACCATTTTTACCATTCTATATCCTTTTTAAGGATGTTGATTTTCTGATTTAACATATGAAACTAAGTACTTAACCCTTGTAAGCTATAAATTAAATTCACAAGTTGAGTGAATCTTAAGTATTCTAATACTATTTATAAAGCAAGTTCAACTTAAACCACAAATTTAATAAATTACTGAAATATACATTTAAAATTAGAATTGCCAGACAAGTCTTTATTCTAAAAGGCTAAATTATTTTAAGTTTTGGAAATGATAAAATACTAAATATGCATAGACTCCTTGATGCAAAAATATTAATACTTTATATTTGGTTGTCTTTAAAAATTCTTTTAATGCTAAACCTGAGGTTGAAAGAGGCTAATTTATTTAATCCCACACAATTTTGGGATATCTTCCTAAGTATTTTTGTAGTTGCCACCCTTCTTGCTGTAATTTATTAACTACCAAAAGGATCCTTGTAGAATAATGACTGAATTTTTGCACTATTGGGACACATGGGTTCCCATGTGTCTCTTGCTGGGACCATGTCCCAATTCTTCCCTCTCTTCAGACAAATTACCCCCCCATCTATGAAAGCTGATAAATTAATTGATTGAATTTTATAATTTTTTGGCTTTTAACAGATATGAAGTGTTTTCTGTGTATCCTTAAAAGCCTTTGAACTATAGGGGCACCTACAATCTTTTAATTTTCTCTCCATTAGCACAAAACCTCTTCCAGGTAATAAAATGGCCTCCAATTACCCTCTTGATCTCCTTGGCTGCAACTTCCAGGGTTATTCTATGGACATAATTAAAAAAAAAAAAAAAAAAAACAGAGGAGCTAAGGCAAAAACCAAGATGCAATATACAGCAAAATGTCTGAGGAGATGTGATCTCTGTGGCATCCTTTCACACATTATCCCTAGAGGCTCTATTACCAAATGTAAAATGTGCTGGGCCAGGCTGTGAATTCACCCCGGAGGAATTTGGGAACACGCAAAGGCAAGCGAATATGCCTGTCTAATTGTACAGACTGTGGCTCAAACTATACACTAAATATGCTAAATATGCTCATGGAGCCAGGAGGGAAAATGGAAAGTACTTCTAACGTCATCTTCATGTGAGCCTCAAAGGAGCTGGAATGGAAAATAGCTTTATGGATGGAGGAAGGTGGCTGGAGAAGAGCAAGCCTGCCAAGGCTTACTGTGGACACGAAGAATGTGCTGGTGATGTTTGCTGGATGATGGAGTCCAGGGAAGGACACTGACATGGCCTCCTCTGGGTGGGTGGGGGGGGGGGCTGGAAAAACGTAGCTTCAGTCTCTGTACTGAGCCACTCTGTGGAATTGCTCAAAGTCACGACTACTGAACTATCAAACCCACAGATTGTTCCACTGGGGACAACTGATCCCTAGCAGCAGTGTGTGTTTCTACCTGTCCACCCCTCGTCCCACAGCTCAGCAACTGCCTCGACACCTTTCTCTTCTCTGTATCAAGCTTTAAACTTCTCATAATGTTGGTTTATCCCAGTGTCAGCTGCTTAATGGTCAATGACACCTCTTGGCTTAAGAGATGCTCAGCCTCAGATCTCTATTTCAAATTCCTGAGAGCAAAAATCTCCTGTCTCTGCTCTTTCCTGTTGGAGCAGAGTTTCTTACACCACCCCGCCTCATGGTCAATATTTCAACTGACCTGGGGTCAGGTCCCCACTCCTACCTAGTCCGACCAGCTAGCTCCAGCTGGGGCGGGGTCATTGATGCTGGTTGAAACACAGTGCTGGGGTAGGGTAATTTCTCTCAGAAAAAGGTGTGAAGGTGACAGACATCATGACAGTCACTTTTGTACCCTCTGTTTGGAGGCCTGAGAAGGATGCTTGTCTCCTGCCCTGTCTCCTTTTCTTTTCTTCTTTTTTTAAATATTTATTTTTTAGTTGTAGGTGGACACAATAGTCTTATTTTTTTTAATGTGGTTCTGAGGATGGAACCCAGCACCTCACAAATGCTAGGTGAGGCTCTACCTCTGAGCCACAACCCCAGCCCCTGTCTCCTTTTCTTTAGGAAGAGAATCCAAAGGACTGAAGAGCAGGATCCCTGGGAGTGCCTGTAGGTAAGCCAGGGACAAAGTAGTCTTTATCTGCCTTTAATTATGTCTGGGGAGACACATTTGGGGTTCGAGATTTGGGAAGAGGCATGTTTTGGTTAGAAGACACCTGGCTAATTAAAGACCAACTGACCATCTCTGTCATCCTTACTGCTACTCTCAGAATTGAGTGCTTGGGATGTTTTCTGTTTCTGATGGTTCTGGAAGTCCTGTGGGAGTAAGTGTAGGCCAGAGGACGGGGAAGGGAGCTGCCTGCTTAGGCTTATTCCAGTTTCGAAGGAGAGGGAAGAAGAGGAATTTTGAAAGTTCATTGGAAACTACTATAATCGTGCTTCCCGTGGTGGGAAGGTAGCAGGATGCAGGCCAGAAGTACTGCCAGTATTAACAACTGAGCCACTGGGCAGCCACATTCCCTGGTAGAGTCTGGAAAGCCAGTGGGTGAGCAGAAGAAGGACATCAATGTGATGGACGTGAATGTGGCTTCTTGCCACAATGAACACGGCCACAAATCTCTGCCTGTCTGTCCTCTGCTGAGCCACAGGTGGCATGCTGAGATGCTACGTTGCCCTGTTCCAGGGCCACCCACGTCTCCAGCCTGGCTCTTGCACTTGGCCCACAGGCACACTGGGCTCTGCCTGGCTCCCTGCAGCTTTTTCTTCCCCAGCAGGCCCCAGAGACCCAGTTCTCTTTGCTCCTGGCTGCCTCAGCCATCCTTTTCCCTGGATTTCCTCTATTCCCAGGCACACAGAGAGAACACCCTATCTCCCTCTTCCTGCCCACCCAGGCAATTGTCCTCCAGAATTGAAAAAAAAAAAAAAAAAAAAAAAAAAAAAAGCATTTGGAAGTCTTAAAAAAGTTAAAGCTAGCCAGGTACAATGGGACACACCTATAATCCCAGTGGTTTGGGAGGCTGAGGCAGGAGGTCACAAGTTTACTAGCCTCAGCAACTTAGCGAGGCCCCAAGCAACTTACCAAGACCTTGTCTTAAAATAAAAAAAATGTGGCTCAGCGGTTAAGCAAACCAAGTTCAATGCTTGGTACAAAAGAGAGAGAGAGAGAGAGTTAAAACTGTACTAGTGATGGATTTTCTCAGGGACATAAATATCATGGATCTGATTCTAGTTGGCTAACTCACCACACTGCACCATCTTGGGTGTGGGGGAAGGACCAGGAGGCTTAAACATAGACCAGTTTCTCCCTCAAGGGGCCTTTACTTACATCTCAGTGACCCCCAGTACATCACATCATCATTTAGAGGGAAAAGCGGGTACTGTAGGCTGAAAACTTATCCTCAGACACATGCTAGGCCCAGCTTTGACACGTTTTATTTAATCTTCACAATAACCCAGTGAACCAGATAGCATCTCCATTTTAAAGAGACACAGAGATGGTAACAAGCACACCCAACATTACCCCACAAGGAAAAAGTAGAACTAGAATTTAATCTCAGTTTTATCTGACTCAAAAATACATTCATCTTTGTAAAAATAATATATTCTTATTATTAAAATATCCATGCCCAAAGAAAGGATAAAAAAAGATAGTGAAAAAAATACACATAATTCCTTTGCTCAGATAATCACTACCAACATAAGGAATGTTTCATTTGTGTATGGAGAGATGTGTTTTTTTTTTTTTTTTTTTTTTTTTTTTGCAGTACTGGGGGGGTATATCTTTTTTAGATCTTTTTCCTCTATGCATCCACATAGACACACACATACACCAAGCACATATTCATTGATACATCAAATAATTTTTTGGACATAAACTATGTTTGAGGTAATGTTCTACATGCTGGGGTATTTCAAGTCTCATGCTCAAAGAGTTTATATCTAGTGATGGAATCATAAAAGTAACAAAATGCATGAATAAATTTGTACTGTAATGAGTATCAGGTCTGCTATAAACAGTTACACAGGTTGTGCGCTAAAGAACTCTAGGGGAACCAATCATGCTGCAGTTAGTGTGAATGTCATCCCCAAGAGTTGGGCAGTGCACAACCTACACCACACATGATGGGTAACAATAAGAGAAATAAATAAGCATAAGAAGAATATTATTTTATGAATAGAAGTTCAGAAAATACCTCTTTGAGTAGGAAATGTTTGGTAGTTATCGAGAGAGAGAGACAGAGAGAGAGAGAGATCAGTAGGAATCTGAAAGAAGAAACTTTCAGGCAGGGACAATAGCAAATGAAACAATTCTAAGGCAGGCAGGAATATTCTGGGCATGACTAAGGAGCAGCACAGGGACTGGTGTGAGAGGAGGTTAGGGAGCAAGGGGAAAGGGTGGGAAGATGAGGCCAGGTCACAGGGCTTTGTGGAAGTGGGCAGACTTTGGATTTTATTTTGTGTGATGGATGCCATTGAAGGTTTGTAAGCAGGGATGAATGTCTCAGAACAAGTCTGGCTGCTGTGCAGACGACACCTGGGAGGAGGCAGCAGGACTAGGTACAGTGATGAGAACAGTGAGCTTAGCCCAGGCTGAGAGCCATGCAGTGGTAAGTGGGAGTCAGATTCAGGCAACATTTCAGGATATTAATGGCACTTGGAGCCAAGCTCAGCTAGTACCAGTAGGATCTGCTGATGAATTATTATGGACTGCAAGAGAAACAGAGAAATCCAAATGACCTGAGTAGACAGAGGGACCTTTAGCAGACTCTGAGCACAGGAGGGGCAGTCCAGGGGAGACCAAAATTTCATTTGGAGAACAAGTTGGAGATGCTGATTAAGCATCCAAGCACAGAGATATCGTTCTGGAATCTGCAGCATATAGATGGTTTTATGGTTTGGATATGAGGTGTTCCCCCAAAAACTCCTGTGCTAAGGCAGAAATATTCAGAGGGAAAATGATTAGATTATGAGAGCTGTAACCTCAACAGTCCATCCTAGTTTGAACAGACTAACTGGGTGGTAACTGAAGACAGGTGGGGCGTGGTGGGAGCAGGGGGTCACTGGGGCATGCCCTTGGAGGATTATTCTTCCTGGCCCCTTCCCACCTGCCATCCCCCACCCCCACCCCACTGCTTACTGACTCCACCAGGAACTGAGCAGCTTTCTTTTGCCAGGCCCTTCCTGCATGATGTTTTGCCTCACCTTGGGCCCAGAGCAGTGGAGTTGGCCGTCTATGGACTGAGACTTCTGAAACCACAAGCCCCAGACAAACTTTTCCTCCACTAGGTTGTTCCTGTCAGGCATTTTGTTCATAGTGATGCAAAAGCTAAATAAAACAGATGGTGTTTAAAATCACGGGCCTGATAAAATCACCTAGAGAGAAAAGAAGTCTAAGGACTAAGCCCCGGAGCAAAGCAACATGAAAAAGTAGGAAAATGAAGAGAGTCCTGCAACATTATTCACAAAGAGACAGCCAGAGAGGAAAGAGGAAAACCAGCAGCATTGCATGTGCCAAAAGCTAAAGGAGGAAATGATGAGCTGTGACAAAGCTGCTGGAAGATGAAGTCCTAGGGGTGGAAATGGACCACTTGACAGTGTCGAGCCAATTCTGGCCTTGATGACTTTGCAAGAGTAGTTTGGGTGGAGCAGTGGGGCCAAGAACATGATTGATTGGAGTGGATTTAAGAGAGAATGGGGGAGAGGAAGAAGAGACAAGCATAAAGAACTGTTTCCAAAAATGTTGCTGGTAAGGGAAGCAGGGATGACATTGTAACTAGCAGGAGACAGAAGTCAAGGAAAGTTCTAGATTTTATTTTAGCTTTTTGAATGAGTCATATTATGGCATGTTTTAAAGGGGAGAGTAACAATCCAGAGGAGAAGGGGAAACAGTGCCGATGGAGGGGGCAGAGCTACTGGATCCATGCCCGGAGGAGGTGGAATGCATGGGATCCTGTGCACAGCTGAGTGACGGTCTTTGCTGGGATAATGGACATTTATGAATTGTAAGAAGGGGAACACATAGATATTTGTAAGAGGCTCAGATTGTATGTACTGCCTTTACTGACTTAAAATCTACTTGTTAATTGACAATATCATGACAATATTACTTCGTAATAAATGAAAATTTATTAAAAAGTACTAAATTTATTTTTCAAATTTATTAAATTTGTTTTTTAAATTACTTCATAAATAAACAGTATTTCAGAGCATGCTTTCTGCGTGATTTATTTAATCAATCCCCTCTCATTGGACATTTCAGATGTCTCCAAGTTTTCACAGTTATGAAAAATGAAGAACCAGGTTCTTAAGCTCTGGTACCCTGACTGCATGCTTCTCATAGAAGCCATCCTGAGCAGCTCAGCGTGAGGCTGCCCCTGTCCAGGCTTAATACCCTGCTGAGAGTGGAATCCCACCCCTCTACCAACCACATCACTTCCTCCAACTTCAGCTTCCACCAGCCAGAGGGATGTGGTCTTTCTTTGCCATGCAGGGTATGGGAGAGTTGAAACAGATGTGGTTCCTGCCCCCTCAGGAACTCCCAAGGGCTTAAAACAAAAATTGGAGAGTGCCATAAGGACACAGTTTCTAGCCCCGGAATTTGAGAACCTTTTAGGTCTAGTTATGCTAAGGTTTTCCTCTAAGAAAAGATTTTTAGAGATGCAAAACATAAAGGCACAGAAAACCAAATTATTTACTGTAAATTTCCTGACAAAACCAAAAGCTGGTAATTCTGTTCAGGTCTGCCTAAACTAAAGCACCCTTCCCTCCTCCTGCATTGCCATCACGAGCCCTTACCAGGCAGAACAGCCAAGCAGCCTTCCTCCTGGGAACAGAGTCACCCCCGAACCACTGCCCCCAAGGCTGCTTAGAGCCAGGCTCCCAGCCCTTCCACCTGTGTCCCCAAACTCTCCCCTTCATAAGCTCCATGAAGCCACGGGCCACTTCCCAGTCCCTTAAGATTCCATGAGATACCCTGTGTCCTTTCCTTTCCACATCCCCTGAGTCCAGATACCTTTCCCTAGCTCCATGGGCTGGGGTCCTACCCACTCCTCAAGGCCTAGTTCAGAAGCCACCTCCTCCAGGAAGCTTTGTCACTTGGTTTGCCCACCCTGGAAGTCCTGTAGCACCACTGCTTCTGTCTTATGAACCTTAACACTTACTGTCTTGTTCAGGGTCATCCGTACATCTATCCTGGCTCTTCTCTCTGCATCCAAAAACACTGGAAACTCATTAAGGGAAGGGATCCTGGTTAAACCGTCTAAATATCTCCTCTAGCTCCTGGCCCAGAGTCAGAAAGGAGGTCTTCATTATAGGTTTAAAAACAGACAGGTGGATTGTCTGACTCTCAAAACCTGGCTTAACAACTTTTTTGATGAATCTGTTTTATTCTATTTAAACTGTGGAATCTGTTCTGACTGACATGGTTGTGTAGAGCTGCCCTAGGTTCTTTAAGATTCTCCAATCAATGTACCTCATTCACTCCATTGCCACTACTTACCCATAACTTCCTCTATTCTGTCCCCTTAAAGGTCTTACCCTAGGTTTCCAATAATTATCTCATGCAAATATTCCCGAGAAGTCAGGCAATAGTTATTTAAAACACAGTATTTGCTAAAAGGATCTGTATCTTAATAGGATATTCCAAATGCAAAAAGTATATAGGTTTCTACTAATAAAATTTTAGGTACCATGATAGGAGGTGGAAGGAAAACTATCTAATTGTCTTCTCTCTTGACTGGAAAATCAGGTCCTGTGGTTGGGCTTCCTGAGGAGTCCATATCATTTCCTCCCACCCCTACCCTGACCCAGGAACCAAGAGCAGAACATCTATCTCATGCTTAATGTCTTCACTGAGAGATACCCTTGGCCCTGCCAGAAACATCAGCAGGTATAAACTTAGTGGCAGAGATCACAGCCTCCAAGATCAGTCCTTCTCAGAAGTTAAAGATTATTAGCAAAGCTCTGCTTTAATTAGATGTCTAAAAGCCAAGAGCAGGGATAGGGGCCCATCTCATACACATAGTAAGGGGCACCTAGCCAGCAATCTGTCCTTCTGGGCCTTCTCCTTAGAAGCAGGACCTAAAAGGTACATGGGTGAGTTTCCTGAGCTTACAAGGATGCAAATAATACAGGTTGGGACACAGGAATTGCCTCTACCCCTGCAGCCAAGTCCCTAGCTGCCTCTATGGCAGGTGATAGATAGGCTTGGGCCAACAGGCCACCTCTCCCATGGAAATTTCCATTAGGAGCAACCTGGTTTCATTTTCCCCAGGCAGGAGCCAATCAGCCTAAAGGTCGCTCTGTTCCCAGGCAGGAGCCAATCGGCTTAAAGGTCACCCTGTTTACTGGGAAAAGAGCCAATAGCGTTAAAGGTCACTCAGGCACACCCTCCCCTCCCCCCAAATCCCTACTTAAATCCCTGCCTGCCTGGAGCTCAAACACAACAGCTTGTCCCTGAGGAGAGGAAGCAGCTGCTGCAACAGCTCCAGACTCACCGTCTCCAGCCCCACGTCGCTGCTACAGCCCACAGCTCCAGAGACCACAGCCAACACGACTAGGCACCAACCCTCCGTCCAGAGCTTGTGCGCTTCCCTCTCCCTGACTCCTCTCTCCCAGTACTTCTTCTGCCTCCGACCAACTGTAGAGGCTGGTGAATAAATCTCTTGGCTGCATGGTTGTCTCCAGTGTGATTTTTGCCCTTTAGCAGGAGCCCCTCTACCTGAGCCAGGCTGATCTTCCTCACATCCTACTCTGGAGGCCAAGAAAAATCTTTTGAGCGCCTGCTCTGCACTGAGCCCTGGGTTCAGTGTGACTATAATAAAGGCTGGTGCTTCAAGAAGGGGACCAAGGGCTAATGGGCAATAGCAGGGGGCTGGGTCTTAAGCCCAGTTCCACCATTACTAGCTGTGTTGACTTTGAGCAAAATGCCCTTCACTTGGCATAAAAATAGAATAAAATAGCACCCGGCATGGTCTTATCATGTACATCACTTACTATGTCCTGTAACAACCCCACAGAATTTCAAGAAATGTTGTTAAGGAGATTCCAGTCTGGTTGCTCAGGACATTAGAAATGGTACTTGGATAATGAACACAGGGAGAGAGGAGTAACAGTCCAACACACGTTTACCATCACCACCACCTACGTCTGAATCTTTAACCCTGGCACTGCCCACGTGAGCTGGCATCAGCCCGCCAAATGCCCAATGGTCTTCTGGACTAGCACTCAGCCTCCACCAGAGCATGTCCTGGTCTGGCCTTCAATCTTTATCTCTGTGCACTTCCTTCAAACAGCCAACTCTCTGGCCACACCCAACCACTACCCCTACTGTTGTCCTTCCTGTCCCCGAGTCCTCCTTGGTTGGCTGTGCTGCCACTAGTGTCAACATGCTCCCATTCAAGGCTAAATCAACAAGCTGCCTCCTTCAGGAGTTTCTCCAACCTCCAAATCAGAATAAAACTTGTCTTCCTCCTAGCTTCCATGGGTCTTTTAAGGTTTGTGAATCCAGAAGTCTCTCTAGTTTCTCACTTCCTTTGAAGTGCAAGCAAATCAAAGGCATAACGACTTTTCTGCCAAGTGGGAAAGCTCTGGATATAATAATAGGCTGAGAAGAGACACCGGGCACAATTAAGTCACCCTGCTGAGTCATCAGACCCAGAAGCCTCAAGTTCCTGAGACAGCAGGCTCAAGCCTTCAGTGGCTATTTCCTAGGGACCTGTGGCTCTCCTTGTTCCTTCTCAGTCCTTGGGGAAGTAAGTTCTGTCTGACTCTTGGATCCTCTGCTGGCAGCCGGAAGACGGTGTGTTCTCACACCCACAGCATGCTCATCTCGCTTTTCTGTTTTGCCTTCCTGGCTTTACCACCGCTCTCACTATCTGCTTCGTTTGGCCGTTCATACAAGTCCCCATGTGTCTCAGATTTTAAAAACACGTTCTCTATGTTTGATAATTAGTTAACCACATAGCCAGACATCCTTGGGCACTTCCCTGGTCATGCTCCACATCCAAACTCCCAGCTCTTATGTTCCCTCCTGCAAAGCTCTCTCTGGCTTGGGCTTCTGTCAAAGGAAGCAGAGGAAATGTATCCCCACGCACGCTGCAGCAGTTACTGAGGGTCTTGTAGCGCACATCACCTAATGTGTCCCATGGCAGCCCCACATGAGATATTTCTTTGAAAATTTATTGCTAAGAAAAGCTCTTCCTCCTCCCCTGAGGAACGTTCTATAATTCTCTGTGATCATGACAATTATGTAACAGTTCATGCCCCAGTTTTGGTTTTTAGCTGCAAGAGTTTGGCAGCAGATTTGCAGCCCCATAACAGAACTTAGCTTTCTGTGCAATTTCAGTGCTCCTTCCTCTAGGGTTATCCCTTGATGTTGAGAACAGCTCGGTCTGTTCTGCTTGTGTCCTTTGATTATTTCACTTTTAAGCTTCCCTGGGTGAGGTTCTACCTGCTGCCTCTGTCCCCCCAGTCTTCAGCCTTCCTACCCTCCAGACAGCTTGTTCCTGGACCCTTTTGTCGTAGGTTCTATCTTCTTGGAAGTCAGCTTATAAGTTTGGAGAGATCTTAATATATGAGGTAGAGAATTAGTTAATTAGTTGCTTTTTCCTCTTTTAAAGAAAAATGAGTCTTACTTTTATCAAATATAAACTTGATAATAGTATAGAGATAACAGTTGTACCCACCTGGTTAAAAACAAAACAAAACACCAGATTTTCATTTCACTATTTTCCTTTCCTTAAAGGAAAATAATTTTGGTATTTCTGTTACTTATATTATATTCTACTATTTCTTTACTTTTAGTTTTACGTACTGACTTCCCACTGAGAAAAATGAGCATGTAAGTCTCACTCACCACCACCATAATTGCCATCTCTCATCAACTAACATCTCCCCTCTCACCTCCTGTTTCCAACAAGTTGTGTGGATTTTGGTTAGTTCAGTATCCAGCAACATTATTAGACTATATCAGTGAACCATGTAGTATACTACGATTACTTTTCCAGCACAGCTTTTCATCTCTCCTCAATTTAATATTTTCATTGTTTTGTTTTTCATTTGATTACTTTTTATGTTCTTATGACTAAACCCCAAGTCTGCCCTCCCATTATGTGTTTCACCTCTCAGGACCTTTAAGAAGAGTAAGCCTTCTGTTGTTTTCAGACGAACTCTCTCCCAAAGCATTTTGCCCTGTTGGAATCAGGGCTGGTGGATCTCTAGCCCTGCTACTAGAAGGCAGCAGTGAAAAGCCATAACCCCAAAGGGAAGAGAGTGCTGTCTGAACCCAGTAAGAGCCAGAGCTATGGGCCAGGAGTCACCCAATGGAAGTCATGGTATGAGGTAGAAACAGCCTCTGCCACACTGAGGCTCAGCAGGAAGGAAGGATGGGGGAAATAATACAGTCCAAGTGTCCTCCTGATGATCTCCCATCAGTGTCTTTACTTGCCAAACCCAACATTAAATCAGCCATCGAGGGAGCCCAGTTAATGTTAAACATAGAGACCAGTCTCCTGGGCATAGGGAAGGATGGAGAATAGATCTGAATAGGCACATTTAGAACAACTAGCAAACCATGTCTTTCTTTTTTAGCCTTTAACCTTTATTTCAACTGAGCATTTTCTTCAGCAACTTTCTGAGAAAGAGCACATGTGAAGTAAATTGTTAGTTTTTATGTATCTGGAAAATATCTTCCTGTCTTATACTAAATTAATAATTTAGTTGGATGTAGAATTCAAGGTTAGAAATAATTTTTCCATTTACTCCTATGCCTTCTAGATTCCATTAGTGCTCTTGGGAGGTTTCATGCCATTGTAATAGTTGATTCTTTGAATGAAACCTAAAAGCACATAGAAACTCTTAATTCTTGGATCCACAGTTCTGAAATTTCAAAATGATGACTCATAGCTTTCTTTTCATCATTGAATGTTGGGTACTTAATGAGTCCTTATAATTTAATGTCCATAAATTTTGGAAAAATTTTTTGAATTGTTTCACTAGTGACTTCACCACCTGTTTTCTCTTTCTGGGACTCCAATTATTTGGATGTCTGATCTGTGTGGCCCATTTTGTACTTTTTTGTTCCTCTTTCCTTTTATCTTTAGTATAGCTCCATTTTTCAGAGATTTATATAACTTTCTTACTAGGTTCTTTGAATGTTCTTTTTAGTAGCATCTGGTCTGGTTTTATAGATGTAATATCGTCTCTTATTTTCCTAAGATACTAATCATAGGAGGTTTTTGGTTGTTGTTTTTTTTTTTCCTTGTTCTGTTTTTTAAATCTCTCTTGCTCTCCAGTTGACTTTTCTGCATTTGGATTTTCTTGTTTGTTTCTGTCTCTCACATTACATGCTCTCCTCAAATATCTGGTGATCTGTCAAAAAGAAGGAGAAGAAGAAGAAGAAGAAGAAGAAGAAGAAGAAGAAGAAGGAGGAGGAGGAGGAGGAGGAGGAGGAGGAGGGAGGAGGAGGAGGAGGGGGAGGGGAAAGGAGAAAGGAAAGAAGGAAAAAGAAAAAGCCATTTGAAAGCTCAATGACAAAGAAAAGGATTGGCAACTCTGGGCTGCCATGTTAGCTAACCTGTTTTGGGAAATTCTGCAGTGTTAGAAACATCAGGATTTGGGGCAAGTTTTTCGCTAACACTCCATTCTGACCCAGTGAGTGGAGTTTGATAGTAATCCTTGCTACAAGTAAAATGAAGGGGAAAAAAAAAAGAAGAAGAAGAAAAAGAAAACATCAGGGCTCTTCTCATGGGCCAGAGTCCACACTCTCTTTACAAGATACAACCTGGTCGCCAGCTCTTGAAGAGCAAAGTCAGAGTGAGGGCAGGGTTTCTGTCACTTTGTGAACCTTCATTTAACCCCCTTGTTTCCAATGTGGTCGATGGGCTCAGTTGTGCCTGTTGGCCTGAATCCAGTTTTCTGTCCCATCCTTTCTAGCAGCCACACTTCCAGTCTTCTCCCTGATGGAAGGAATTGGGAATCTTCTGAACAATTCCCCTATTTTCAGTTCTACCTTAATCCCTACTTTTAGACAAATATGATACACCAATTCCTGAGCCTTTGAGGCAATTCTGGGATGTCCATTGCACAGATTCTTACTTTTTACTGGAACAGTCTTTCAACAGTTTGTCTATTAGGATCATCCTCACTTATAGATGTACATGGGATTTTGACTCCCAAGACCTTGCTGGGGAGAGTCCCATGTGGTTGGTTGCCTTCCCTCTTGGCTTTGTGCACTCCTAGCTCAGGACTCAGTGTCCTCAAGTTTACCAAGTCTTTGCCATCCCTTGGCTTTCTGGCTTCCATTATTCAAAATATTACCTTCTTTCCCATTTCTTTGTTTTTGTGTTTCTATCCCATTAAAACCCGTTATACTGTAATTTTACTTGGCTTTAGGGTGGTGACAGAAGTAAATGCATGTGTTCATTTCTCTCACTTTCATCTGAGAGTTCAAGGATTGCTTCTTGATGGGATCAAAGAATTATATAGTTTAAATAAACTTGTCTCAATTGTACATGGGGCAGAATCAGAAGAGGTATTCACACAGGGCTTTCTATTCTGTTGGATTTGATACAAATCCATCAACAGAACACTAAAATAATTACTCTCTGTTTTAGTTAGCTGTTTCACTGCTGAGACCAAAAGATCTGACAAGAACAATGAGAGGAGGAAAAGTTTATTTTGGTGCTGATGGTTTCAGAGGTCTTAGTCCACAGATGGCCAGCTCCATTGCTCTGGGCCCTAGATAAAGCAGAACATCATGGCAGAAGAGGTGGTGGAGGAAAGCAGCTGGAGACATGGCCACCAAAAAACAGAGGGAGACCTCTGCTCAATAAGCATAGAATATATACCCCAAAGGCACGTCCCCTGGGACCTACCTCCAGCCACACTCTACCTGCCTATTAACCACTCAGTTAATCCCTATCAGGGGATTAATTCACTGATTGTGTTAAGGCTTTCCTAACCCAATCATTTCACCTCTAAACCTTCTTGGATTGTCTCACACACGAGCTTTTGGGTGACATCAAATATCTAAATTGTAATGGTCTCTAAAGGGCTTTGTGTGTCATATCTTTGGTTGCTATTTTTCAATTCTTTTAAAATTGGTTCTTTATAGTTATACATGACAGTAGAATCTATTTTGACACAATTATAAAAGTTCTAATTTGGTCCCTAGTCCCTCTCCTTTCCCTTCCCTTCCCCACCCCCCTACTCCCTCCCTCTATTGAGCTTCCTGCCAATTACCCACAGTTATTTTTTAATTAATGTTTTGTGGATGAACATGATGGTGAGATTCACTGGTGATGTGTTCACATATACATATATATACACAGGAAAGTTATGCCAGATTCATTCCACTATCTTTCCTTTTCCCATTCCACTTCCCTTCTCTTTCCTTTTGTCTACTCCACTGAACTTCTATTCTTCCCCCCATTCCACCACTTATTGTCAGTTAGCTTTCACATATTAGGGAAAATATTCGCCCTTTGGTTTTTTGGGATTGGCTTATTTTGCTTAGCATGACAGTCTCTAGATCCATCCATTCACCAGCAAATGTCATAAAGTCATTCTTCTTAGTGGCTGAGTAATACTGCATTGTCTATATATACCACATTTTCTTTATCCATTCATCTGTTGAAGGGCACCTAGATTGGCTGCATAGCTTAGCTATTATGAATTGTGCTGCTATAAACACCGATGTGGCTGCATCACTGTAGTGTGCTGATTTTAAATCCTTTAGCTATATACTGAGGAGTGGGATTACTGAGTAAAATGGCATTTCCATTTCTAGTTTTTTGTGGAATCTCCATACTGCTTTCCATAAAGGTTGTACCAATGCAGTCCCAACAAAAATGTATGAGTGTATCCTTTTCCCCACATCCTCACCAACATTTATTGTTACTTGTATTCCTGATAATTGCCATACTAACTGGAGTGAGATGAAACCTCAGTGTATTTTTAATTTGAATGTCTTCAATTGCTAGAGATGTTGAACATTTTTTCATGTATTTGTTGACCATTCACATTTCTTCTTTTGAGAAGTGCCTGTTTAATTTCTTTGCCTACTTATTGGTTGGGTTATTTATTTATTGGTGTTAAGTTTATTGAGTTCTTTGTATGGCCTGGACATTAATGCCCCACCTAAGGAGGAGGTGGCAAAGATTTTCTCCTATTCTGTAGGCTCTCTTTTCATGGTTTTGATTGTTTTCTTTTCTGTGAAGAAGCTTTTTTAAAAAAAGAAATATATGGAATGCTTCCTGAATTTACATGTTATCCTTTTGCAGGGGCCATGCTAATCTTCTCTGTGTCATTCCAATTTTTAGTATATGTGCTGCCAAAGCGAGCCCTGTTTTTCAATTGTATAAGCACTTCTACTTATTTGTTCTCTTTGGTACTTGAAATGACTAAAGTACAGAGGATAAATGTCCCTATCCCATTTTACAGATGAATAAAATGAGGCTCAAAGAGGTTGAATGACTTATTTAGAATAATCTGACTCAGTGGCAGAGATGAGACTCAAACTCAGGACATTGAATGTGAAAGTTGATGCTTTTTCTTTGACCCATGCCTTCTGCGTGTTGCAATATTTCTGTTTTTGTAACTCAGAATGGCATTCAACCCAAAGGAATTGGATTAATTTCCCTTATAGTGTCCAGATTAGCCCAGGACAGTATTCAGATCTGTGGAAGATTAAAGCATCATTATTTCCTAGGCCCCAGTTCTAAGAGATTCTAATTTATAAGGTCTGGAGTGAAGACCAAGGGTCTTTATTTTTAAAATAACTCCTAAAGTTAATAACTGCCATGCAGCTTGATTGAGAACCACAGCCTTAAAAGGCCTGTAAGTGGGCTTTACAACATGGATAATCAAATGAAAGTTATCAAAAATAGCCATCCAGACAGCAGCCATCTGATCTTGCCACAATTAAAACTAATGGCTTTATCTCCTGTGCGCCTCCAGTGACCCTCCTCAGACTTCACTTCTGTCCCCATTTACCTGGCCCTGCCCACTAACACAATGAGGACTCCCTTGCCATCTCCATCCACTGCTCCATTTCAAGTTGGGGGGGCCTCAGAGACTCAACTTCCTAAAAAAATTAAATTGAAAAACTTCCACTCTGATAACTTAGGACCTCTTGTGGAACTTAGCTCTCTTAGGAGCCAGAAGGAAAGAATATTAAAGAGTTCTGCTCAATTTCTGATTGGTGGCCCTGGAAATGTTATCCCCAGCTCTCAGGTGGCCTTCTAGCTTGGAAGTAAAAAATCCAAATACCTTTAGGTAAGAGCGGGAGCAGCTTGGCATCCAAATGCAGCCGTGTGCATATGAATGCACAGTAGCACTCAGTGGAGGAGGCCTCTTTTCTGCAAACTGAGGTCCCTGAGCTTCAGGAAGAAGGTCAAAGAATGACAGGGAGAAAGAGAAGAGAGCTGCATAACAAAGAGTCTCAGCTTTTTATTTACCACTGAGAGTTAGAGAAGACTGAGCCTATTTGGAGAACCACTGGTAGAGACTGCCATGGATATCTGAACAAAGGAGACCAAGAACCCTCTGGGAAAGAATTTTCCTAAGGCAGGAGTCAGGTACATGCATTTCCCCCCATATTTTGTTCATTGGTGCCTTACAGTTGTATGTAATGGTAGAATTTGTTGTTACATATTCATTTAGGCACACAATATAAAAGGTACATGCATTTTAAACAGTTATTGGAAGGGAGGGATGATTTTGAGTATAGTGTGTTGTCTTTTAAGAGGTTCCTTCTATATGAGTCATTTTGCTGGTAACAAGACCCCAGTGGCCTTCAGTGGGAAACTGACCCAAGATTAGTCAAATATAGAATAAAGGAGAAGGTGAAGATACCTGTAATAAGAGTTCTCAAATAGGGAAAAGGCCATTAAGTAAGCCAATATGATTCCTCAATAAATTAATTTATTCCAAACATATTTACTAAACATCAAGTATGTACAGGCATTTTTAAACAATCTTATTTAAGATGTGCTTCAGAGCTGGGGATGTGGTTCAAAGGTAGAGTGCTTGTTTAGCATGCATAAGGTGTTTAGCATGCATGAGGTCCTGGGTTTAATCTCCAGTCCTGGGGAAAGAAAAGAGAGAGAGAGAGAGAGAGAGAGGAGAGGAAGGAGAGGGAGGGAGGGAGGGAGGGAGGGAGGGAGGAGAGAGAGAGAGAGAGAGAGAGAGAGAGAGAAGAAAGAAAGAAAGAAAGAAAGAAAGACATGTTTCTATTGCATGTACTCTGTGGCAGACTCCATATGCATTACAAATATTATCCATTTAATTCTTACAAGAATCCCATAATTTAGCTACTATTATTATCTCCATTTTGAGGTTAAAAAAAAAAAAAAAGCAAACACTGAGTAACTTGCCCCAAAGAGTACTCATTAATAAATTACTAAGTGGTAGAGTAACTCTTTTAAATATTAGGCATAAGTTAGAAAACAAAAAGACAAAAATTCAGACTTATTTTCTACTGACGACTTTTGGGTTGTAAATTTGGAAATAGTCCCTGGAGTGTTTGAGAGCAGAAGCTGAAAAAAATCAAGTAGTGAAGGCAGCAACAGAGACCACGAAGCAACAGAGACCTTACAAGAAAAGGTGATTGCAGATGATAGAAAATGTTGAAGGTCAGTGAGCTGAGGGCAAGGGCCCAACAGGATAAACAAGTCATGCAAAGAATCTTCATGTTGTCAGCTATATTATTTCCATGAAGCAAAGATGCTTCCTAGAGCCCCATGAGTCCCAGTTATGTGGCTGAGTTTTCCACCCTTTTTACTCTATAAAGAGACTACCTTTACTCAAATAATTTGAGTAAATTTTTTATCCTTCATATCTGTAAAAGCCTTCAATGTTCAGCCCAATGGAGCCCCGAACCTTCACGAAAACAAAGACTGCAAGAAACAAAAACCCACAAGGCAGCATGCAGGAAGAGTCTCCTTGAGAGGTTAAGAAATGAAATTGTGCTACTTTGGATTAAGCACCATTGCAGATAGTAGGATGACAGTTTTGCTGCCTCAGAGAAGTGCAGAGCTGGCACAGGGTAATATCAGTGGGCATCACCCTCAGCTTACACTGTTCTAACAAGAACAGTTGTGGCAATCCTAGCCCTACAATCCCCAACTTCATCCAGCAGAAGCCCAAAGCACATCACTGCATCTTAAACATCACAATAGCAACATCCACTCTGGTTTCTTGGATTTGGGTGGCCTCAGTATTATCAACAAGTCACAAAAGAAACCTACACTCCTTCCCAGTCCAGAGGGCAGTGATAGCTGCTGTCACTCCTGAAGTCGTATTGGAGAAAAAGAACAAAATGGTGATCACCTGGTGGAAACAAAGAAGATTTATTTGTAAGCATATCAGAGATGTCCCTTAGAAGCTCTCTGAAATAATTGGGGAGCATTTCATAGGAGACTTGACATAGCATTTTGTAGTTAAAACAGGAAAAATACCATTTGTTTGTTTTTCACTGAGAACCCATTTAAACCTTCAAGCTGGTATGACCAAGGGGAACATGAATAATTCTTTTCTTTGCTTTTCCATTGTCTCACCTTTGTTGATTCTGTGCTATAGAGGGGAGGCTCTGCCTATTAAAGCTGAGCCAAATCTCATTGGATCTCATTCTCACCTCAGCTGAGTCTCCAGAAGCTACATTCCAGAGCACTGAGTCCACCCTGGTGCTGGTAGGAACACTCAGTAGGAAGCTTCAGCAGTTCTGCTGCAAATCTGAAGAATTTCTTGGCAAGGGCTGGCTGGCTCATTGGAATGTGGTCCATTAGGCAGGAGAGTCAGCAATTGTCAGAATCATAAAGGCTTCAGAGCTGAAAAGGTCCGCAGGGATCACCTGATTCCCTCACTGCACAGGTGAAGGAACTGACAATTTATTTATTTATTTATTTATTTATTTTTTGGTGTGAGGGAACCTCTGCAGAAATTTCATGGGACCATGCCTATCTGCCTTATCCAGCCTTACCAGTTCCTATTTTTCCCCCTCAAGGAGAATGCCAACCTCCCAGCCACTGAAGCAAAATCGCACCTCTCACCTCTTCCCTTTCCTCTAGTTGAGTATTTAGGGCAATACTTGGGGAAAGTTTATTGTTGACTAGAAACTCCAGCCTAATTTAGGTGAGCTGTATGGTCTTTATATCAGGGTCCCAAGACATTGCAAGACTGAAGGTGACAATGATAATGATGGTGAAGAACAGTAATAACAACAGCAGCAGCTTCCACTTTTGGTTTGTGCAGTGTGCCTAATACCTCATATACATTCTCTTACTGAATGTACACCACTACTGTTAAGAAATAGATATGGGGCTGGGGTGGCTCAGTGGTAAAGTGCTTGCCTAGCATGCCCAAGACCCTTGGTTTGATCCCTAGTACTGGGAGGAAAAAGGGGGAGAGAGAGGAAAGAAAGAAAATATATTATTTTTCCCACTAACAGATGGAGGCACTGAGGTTCAAAGTCAAGAGATAAATTCCAAGTCAAAAGGTATTAAATGATAAAGAGAAGATCTGCACCCAGAGCTGCCTCTGAAGTTGTCCTTATTTTTTGTTAGCTGCTGTTCAGTAGCTACTTTCTCATCTCAGGTGTGCAAGAGGCTGGGCACAAGGGACCAGAAGAGCACCTCTCCCTTACTTCTAGCTGTTCCAATGACCAGTTCTATTTGCTCCTCACCTCCTTGGAGATCCCAGATGTTTTTTATAGCCTGAGGGAATAAAACTGGCAAGCCAAGGGGAAACAAAAGCTTCTTAAATTTTAAAAATATTAGTCACTTATGCAGTGGGGAAAGAAAAGCTAGGGCAGAAAGAAGCCCAGAGTCAGTCTTGAGGAAAATCAAGGCAACCACATTCACCGTCCTATTCATTTTCTAACCCATTTAAATAGGAATCTAATTGCACAAAACAACTAATTTTGTTCATTAAGGTTCAATTAAATTCATCTGAAACTCAGCATAATGGCATTGTTGTTGAACAGCCATATTAAAGATGAAACATAATCTCTCTTGACTCCATTTCCTTTGACAAAATAAAGTTCAGCTACTAATGAGCTCACAATACGCAGCTTCTTTTATAAATGGTAACGAAGAGTTCAAATTTATGAACAGCAGTTTTTTATTATCAGTGTCAACAGCCATTTTCTTTGTTACCAAAATATGCAGACATGATTATGAAGCCCTTTTTCTCATTATGGCTTTGATTTTTTCCTTGGTGGGGGGAATGTGTGAAATAAATAATTTCATAATCATATCACAGTAAAGTCACACACTGAGAGTCCGCACGGGGTAGAGTCAAAGCCTCCACAATGGGCATTCTATTGACTAAACTGAACAATCTAATCTTTCAGGTCTCAGACAATCCCTCCCCTAGCCTCCAAAACTCTGTTTCAGGGCAAACAAAAATTGCTTCTTCCTGCCTAGGGGCCCAATCCCCTGCTTGTTTGTAGTGTTGAGAAAGAATGCACTTGCTCTCTAGGGTAAAGGAAGCAGGGAGAAGGCTATCTAGGGAGTCTGCCTTGGCAGATAAACCTTCTCAGCCGTTGGCAACACTTGATCCTTTCTGTGAGCAGCTACCAGAATGGCTCGATGCTGCTATTTCCCTCCTCAAGATCCTGCTGTGTTCATAGCTAGCCTCAGTTGGCACAGTCCCTGCCCCTGATCAACAATACTGATACTCAAGGCTGTCAAGGCTGGTGATGTCAATTTAGTGATCAAAGCTAAGACCAATGTCCCTAGCCCAGTATGTGAATCAAAGTTCTCCAGAGAAAATGAACCAGCAACATGTTTGGGAAGGAAGGAAGGAAGGGAGGAAGGTTGGTTTACCAGGGAAATTGGTTCACATAATTTTGGAGGGTGAGAAGTCCCACTATATTCCATTTGCAGCCGGAGAACCAGGGAAGCCAGAGAATGACTCAATTCAAGTTTGAAGTCCTGAGAACCTGGAAGGCTGCTATTGTAAGTCCTGAAATCCAACAGCCAGAGAACCTAGAGTTCTGATGTTCAAGGACAGGAGAAGCTGAGTGTCCAGCTCCAGAGAGAGACACACACTATCTTTTTGTTCTGTTTGGACCCTCAGCTGATTGAATGATGGCTGCCTACATTGGGAGAGGGCAAATCTTCCTTCTTCATTACACTGATTCAAATGCCAGTCTCTGGCTGGGGCCACTGGGATCTCAGTGGCAGAATCCTTGCCTAGCATGTGAGAGGCCCTGGGTTCAATCCCTAGTAGTGCAAAAAAGAAAGTCCAAATCTTATCTCCTCCAGAAACACCCTCACAGACCTATTCAGAAATAATGTATTATCAGCTATCTGGGTAACCCCTAATCCAGCCAAGTTGACTCCTAAATTTAACCATTACACCCAGTGAGAGCATAAGGCTGGCTGAGTGCCATTCAAACAGACAAGTGGCTGGCACTCAGCCAAGATTATTGAGAGCATGATATATGCAGAGAATTACAGGGAAAAAAGGAGATGAATAAGGTCCTATGTAGCAGGGATGAATAGTGGATGTAAAATAAGAATGTAGGTCCACATCCCTTATCCAAAACTCCTGGGGCTAGATTTGTTTTGTGTGAATTCTAAATTTTTAGGATTTTAGAAAAGTAATTTCTTACCTAATATTATATATTACCTAATACCTCACATGAATATTTTGTAGTAATATTTGAATATTCATACTAAATGAATAAAGAATATAAACAGCTTCATGAAATTTCAGGTAGGTGAGGTTTTGCTTCTAAATGAGCTAAGAGTTATGAAAAATCTGAGAGCAAAAGAAGACCCACTCTAGAGGGAAAGGGAAGGGATTTCTGATTTGAAATATTATGGGTTACTGCATTAGTTCAACTTTGACCTCTGGGCTCACCTTGTACTTTAAAAGGGTCAAAGATGTAGTGAAGTGAGAGAGCTGAACTGTTGACCCTGGGATTTACAGGTAGGGCACAAAAGGCCCATTGCTGATTACAGGGTCAGGGGACTTTTCTTTATCCAAATAGCTGCTGCAAGTGGGCTGAGCTCCAGTGTTCCTGAAGGCTGCTGAGGTCAAGGACCAGGCTCCCCCAGTCTTTCACATTTGACTGTCAAGGGCAGCTCTGTG
The DNA here is from genome assembly GCA_025594165.1 of Tamias sibiricus. Lineage (NCBI taxonomy): Eukaryota > Metazoa > Chordata > Mammalia > Rodentia > Sciuridae > Tamias > Tamias sibiricus. The sequence continues at coordinate 156,304,457 of CM046657.1, read as the reverse complement.
GTCAAGATGTGCCTTCTGCCTTGGTAATCAATCTGTCTTCCACTGAAATAACCCACCACAGCCACAACCACAATCACAAACCTGGCTGAAACAATGGGAGGTAAGTCTTTTTTTTTTTTGCCATCTGCGTATTCTTCTCAAATAGATGAGTAGATTAAATAATACATATATTCAGAAAAGCTTTTCATATTTAAGAATATATTCATATGAAAATATTCTCTTTATGCCTCCCAATCTCTAGGATCTGCAGCAGAAACATTAAATATTTTTAAAAGCTATAATATATGGAGAAAGAATGAAAACTAAGTAGTTAATTGTGGAGTTAGATACAGGTGATATATGCATGACACTAAATATAATGAAAAATACCGGGTTGCACATTTTTAAAGGGTGACTTTTATGTTCTGGATTATTGATTAAAAACACTAAATAGTTAAAAAGAAACAAATTCAGTGAAATGACTTTTAGCTTCACTCCACTCCCATGACCACACTTTGAAACTTATCACCCTTCAAATTTCAAGTGTATAATCTTTTTTTTAATATTTATTTTTTAGTTGTGGTTGGACACAATGCCTTCATTTTATTTATTTATTTTTACTTGGTGCTGAGGATCAAACCCAGGGCCATGCACATGCTAGTGTGAGCGCTCTACTGCTGAGCCACAACCCCAGCCCTCAAGTGTACAATCTTAAACCTAAACCCCTCTCTCAGATCACTGCTCCTGATCTTGGTAGCCTTTCCACCTTCCTCCTGTTATATCTGCTCAAAAATCATCTTAGTTTTCTACTGATGCTACAAGGAATGAATTAGTGCAAATTTAGTAGCTTAAAATAACACACACATGTAGTCTTTTACAGTTCTAGAAGCTAGAGTCTAAAATCCATTTCACTGGCTAAAGTGAGGATGGCGATCGCAGGGCTAGTTCCTTACAGACCTTTAGAGGAGAATCCATTTTCTTGCCTCTTCCAGCTTCTAGAAGCCACCTACTTTTCTTGGCTCTTGCCCCTTCTCCATCTTCAAAGCAGATTGCTTCCTTCAGTAGCCTTCTGTCTCTGGCCCTCCTGCCACTCATGCAGGAGAACCCTTGTGATTATATCAAACCCACTAAGATGATCCAGGATAACCTCACCCTCTCAGGATTCTTTGTGTAGCAGCATCTACAAAGTCCCTTTGGCATGTAAGATAACATATTTACTGGTCCTAGGGACTAGGCTGTGGACCTTTTTGGAAGCCATTGTTTTAGTAAGCTTTTTTTTTTTTTTTTTTTTTTTTTTTTTTTTTTTTTTTTTTTTTTGCTGTGTGACTAAAAGACCTGACAAGAACAATTTTAGGGGAAGAAAAGTTTATTTATGGGCTCACTATTTCAGAGGTCTCAGTCCATAGATGGCTGGCTCCATTCCTTAGGGTTCAAGGTGAGGCTGAATATCATGAATATTATGACTATCAGAAGAGTGTGGCAGAGGGAAGCAGCTCACATGATGATCAGGAAGCAGAGACGCTCCGCCTGCCAGATACAAAAATATATACCTCAAAGGCATAACCCAATGATCCACCTCCCCCAAACACACTCTACCTGCTTCAGTTACCAGTTAATCCCATCAGGGGATTAATTAATTGATTGGGTTAAGTATCTCAACCCAATCATTTCACCTCTAAATCTTCTTGCATTATCTCAGACTTGAGCTTTTGGGGGACACCTTATATCCAAACCATAACAGCCATTATTTAGTCTTCCACAGCCATCTGCTTTCTAGAGATCCCTTTATATTCTCCCAGTTAGTCCCCTTGACATCAACTACCTTTAGTTTTCAACCCACAAAATGGGTTAACAGAAACTATTCTCTCTAGCATTTGCAATTTTTTTTTAATTCTGTTCCTTACACCAAACCCATCTGGCAACACTTTGCTGAAACAATTCTAAAATCTGCGTTTGTTGCTCTTTAAATGAGGAGTTTAGTATTTATGGACAAAATCTCCTTTCTTCTATGTAAAACCAACCATTCCACTTTTGCTCTTTAAAAAAAGTTGTTTTTTTTTTTTTAATCTTTAACACGTAATGTTTATACATATTTGTGGGGTGCAGTGATATTTCAATACATGTATACAGTGCATACTGATCATAGCAGGGTAATTGTCATACACATCAATCACCTCAAACATTCTCCACCTCTGCTCTTCATGCCCTTTCCTCTATACTGGGTTCCTCCACCAATTATTCACTTTACATCTTCCATCTCTAACTTTCAACTAAACCCATGTCCTTTACACTTAGTTATTTTCTCCCACCAAAAAGAAGTGAGGACTTATGTTCTGGATGAGGTATGTTATAGTTTGCTTCTGGAATCTCTCTCTAAAGCTTATATTGAAAGCTTGGTTCCCAATGCAGCTAGGTTTGGGGTGGAGGGCTTTTAGGCAATGATTGGGTCGTGAGGGTTCTGAATGGACTACTGGGAGGTGGGTCCTTGTTGGAGTAAGTAGGTCACTGAGGGTATGCCCTGGAAGAATTTATTTACTCTCTGGCCCCTCTCTTCTCTCTGCTTTCCAGTTAACATGAGCTGAAGAGCTTTCCTGCACCATGATATTTCTACACTGGGACCAGCTGACCATGGCCTAACCCTCTGAAACCATACGCCTAAATAAATCTTTCCTCCTCTAAGTTGTTCTTGTAAGGTATTCTGGTCACAGAAACAAAAAACTAACCACAAGATGGACTCTTTCTCCTTCAGTTTAATTAAAAATCCTAGTGGCAGCAAGTGACCTGACCCAGGGCAATGCTTCCCTCTCACTGTGTTGGTGGAGACCAAGTGGGAAATGTGGACTTCAGTCTCCTCTGCTTAATGGAATGGTTACGGGAAGTTCTGGGTAGTATTTCTCTCCCTGTCAGAATGGTATCAGTGGAGTCTAAATGGGATTTACCAGCTGAGGCAGGGAGGACCACTCCATCTACCAACCAGAGAACAGGAGGATGACCTTGGAAAGGGAAGAACTAGAGGAAGGAACTCTCTAAACCTGCAGAGGAACTCTGTCCAATCCACACAAGCAGGTGACCTATTCATCAAAGGTTGGAGAAATGAACTAAAGAGTAGAACAACATGCAAGTTTGCAGAGTGGCCTCCAGGTAGTGCACAAGCAGATGAGAAGGGCACCATAAGGCTCTGAAGACTAACCTATATCTCTGTAGTGATGATGTCTCCCACATCTGTAACAGGTGCTAACCTTTCATCTGAGCTTCACACGCATCTATCCAATGTCTTGTATTTGGGTCAGATTGAAGAGTCTTTTTATTTTTTTCTTTTCTTTTTCTTCATGTGTGATTCAAGTTATATAACCTCTTTAAAGTCTTAGTTTCACTCCATAAAAGAGGGCAATCATACTTACTTTGCTGATTTATTGGGGAGATTAAATATGATAAACACAACTAGGCAGCCTATGAGGCTAGGTATACACAATAGATGTTCTATATATCATTAATATCAGCCGCTTTTGACAAAGTTCCATTTCCTCATGAGGACCTGCACCTTCTAAAGACAGATCACAGGATTTCCAAGTCATGAGCCCACTTGCTACCAAGTTCAGACCTCCTCAGAGGCCAGAAATTGTCTTCCCCATTGGTCAGTGTTATTATGTCCCTACAGCCTGCTGGGTGAGAGGATGTGTAACATTTTGGATGACTGCACATCTGAATGCTCAGACTTTGTAGTCAATTGAATTTTGCAAGTAACCCATTACTTCATGTAATGAGAAAGCCTCAGGATCTCTGGTTAGCTTCAAGTTTACGGGGCTGATTTATATCTGAAATGATTGTTTCATTTCAGATCCTTTTTACTTAAAGGCAAAAATAAGGCATAATGTTATCTTGCAGCAGATACTACTCCTCTACCGATTATTCACAAAACCTCCAGGTGTCACAGTGACATGTGTGTGAACGTCTTGTTTCACATCAGATGGGTATAGGGAGAAGGGGCAGAGCCATTCACTCCTACATAGGATCCTGAGTCTTCATGTTTTCATTTACTATAACTCAGTAGCAATTTATAATATATTCTGAGAAGCCATGTGATACTTCAATGGATGTTTCTTTTCAATTGTTCTCATTGAATTAAAAAAAAAAAGTCACTTAATAAAAGTAAACTGCCAAGGATCATATTGTCCTTATTTCAAACACACATAAAAGGATTAAAGTATTGTGAAATATGTCAACCAGCTCTTACTAATCCCTTAACCTCCAGAGAAAGGGCTTGCAATTAGTATTACATTAGAATTGTCAAAGCTAAGCATTTTCTTTTAAATATCGGAAGAACTTCAACTGATTTTGTGCTACACATACACACTAAAAATGCAGTTAGTGTAACGTTTGAAATTAAAATTACAATTGAGGTGTCATACATTAAAGTGAAAAAGTTTTAATGGTCTATTTGGTCATAGTGCTAATAACCACTTTACACAGAATGCAGTGAAACAAAGATGACTTTCTCAATGGCCAGAGTATATTTGTGGCCATGTCTATTTGGCTAAGGCCATATACAGCTGTACTTGGTTATAGGAATGTTAGTTAAGAGAGACCACAAAGAACAGCTGTATTTGAGATCACATAGGGCTCTGCACATTTTCTCCCTGTGGCAGCCAATCAGAAATCTTGCTGACAGGCAAACTTGCACAGAACGAATGATCCTATTTAGATTAATTCCTCTTAATGCCTTAGACAGGCCCACTTTCCTGGTCTATCATGGAAAGAGTAGGTCAGCTCCATTTAAAACCCAGAGATAGAAAATTCAAGCTTGATGACTTGATAAAATATATGACTTGACTACTAGAGAATGTGGAGTGTTCAGACCCTAGGAAAAGAAGGCTGGTGAGCTCTTCACCAGCTCTGAGGTCAGCCATGAGGCACTATAGAAAATGAGTACTCCACCAGGCACGGTTAGAGGACTGAGTAAACTGTGGCTCTGTCACTGGTTTGGCACTTCACTCTCTACCCAGAGTAAAGGGATACCCTTTGCCATGTAATATGGAAATGCACTGCCAATCCCTGGCTTGGGGCTCTCACCCATGTTAACCAACACCCTACAATGGACTGGGCTGCTTACTCAGCTGGGTCTGCTTGTTCTCTTGCCTCTACCATTGACATGAGAAGAACATACTGGGCTAGCCCATTGGGTCCACTAGGCTAATGGGAGGCACATAGAGCAGATATGTGAGTTACCCCAAGCCAAGCTCAGCACAGCTGCCAGCTAAGCCCAAAGTAGATCTCCCAACTTGAAGACCTGTGAGCCCAAGAAAGGCTTCTAACTGCAGGCTGTTAGGAACCTGCATAGGTTTCTTATACAGCATAAGTGACTGAAACACATTTCAAGGACTTTGTGCCCTCAGGCCATCCCTTTCCCTGACTGTTCTCCACTGTTCATTTTGTATAATGAGGCAAAGGACTGGAGGGTCTCCACAGTCCTTTCTAAGGATAACTGGAACCAGGAAACCTGGGTTGAAAAGCGCTTCCAACTCAAGGGTCTCAGGCCATCTAAAGCCCTGCAGAAGGGGAAAACCCTCAACTGCTCTGTGTGCAGGCAGGTGAGCCTCATTTTCCGGTGACTCTGGCACAAATGTGCCCACAGCTATATGAAAAGTCAGCTACAGGAAAAGGGCTAGGAAAAATTGGTACGTCTTGACAGCCAGCTCCCCAAGAAAACTAGTTTTTCTATTGGTTTAAACACAAACAAGTCAGAAAATGGACCAGATAGGAGAAAATGGAAATCTTTATTTTTAAACACTAGTACATTTTCAGGCTGTTTAAAAAGGAAAAATCATGTTACATTAGTTCAAAACTCTGCATCAAAGCATATTTATTTAAACTCTAATTTTATAAACACATAATGAAAGAAACATATACTTTATAAATATCTACTCAGAATAGGTATTATGAAAAAAAGTGTTTAAAAATAACAGTCCCAGATCTCCCTCTTTAAATATATAAAATTCCCACAGAATTCATAAGAATTCTTCCTCAAGAGCCAAAAATTTCATTTCACAAAGGCCAACTCAATTCTCATCAGACACAATCAAAAGTAATAGGAATATAAAAAAATGTAAAAGTTCTGTACAAGGGAATACAGATAGCACACGGGTAAATCTCATTACCATACATGCCATTTGTGTTTTAAAAATGTTTTATAAAAACTGCCATTTAAAACAAATAAGTGAGAGTTCTTCCCTGACTGTGGAAAATATATAAATTATCACCCTCCCACCTGGGACATGCAGCTCCCACCTGCTGGAGTTGGGGGGAGAGATGCCTCCATATGTTTCCTGATGAGGGGTCTGGGACACACTTGGGGACCTGCCTCCTCTCTGGCAGTGGCTTTATCTCATGGATCATTCACTATTATTTCCTTTCACTTAGAAAAATTCTTTGGGATCACAGAAAACAATTGCTCACAAGCGAAAGCAAGAACAGGGGATGACTTCTGATTGCTGAATTCAACTAATATGTGTATTCTGTATTCTTGGTGAGCAAATGCTGGAAGCTTATTTTACCACTGTCAGAGACATAGCCAGTCACCTCCCCCAGCAAAACAATGGCACTGCCCCTAGGTGGTCCCTTCATCTTTTCTCTTCTGGTCCAAGCAGCTCTGTTGCCTGCAGCAGTATATACTGACTATTGTCTCTTCTGACACTTCTTCTGGAAAGAGCTCTTCAAAAAAGTGCGATACACAGGATCATCCACATACTCATTCTTAAACCGGGAGCTCAACACTCTTTGTCTCTTCCTCTCCCCCTGGATTATGTCTGCTCCATAAAACGTGTCTTCAAATCGCATATCAGACGCTGTGGACTAAAAGCAGCCAGTGTTACTTTGCAGAAGGGTGTAGCATTCAACCATTACAGGACTGGATAAAGATCTGATACTCTGTGGGCATGGAGGGGGCTAGGGCAGAGTAGAAGACAACCATGGGTCTGCAAGCTCATCTCTCCCCACCCAAGTCAGGCTAGTGGCTCTGTTAGCCCCACTTTCTCCAGGACCTCCATCATATTCCCCCATCTCCACCCCCAGGGACTGTCCACAAATGAAACCAAAATTAATCTCTAATTTTTTTTTTTTTTTTTTTTTGTGGTACCAGGGATTGAACTCAGGGGCACTCGACCACTGGGCCACATCCCCAGCCCTTTTTTGTATTTTTATTTAGAGATAGGGTCTCACTGAGTTGCTAAGTGTCTCACCATTGCTGAGGCTGGCTTTGAACTTGCAATCCTCCTGCCTCAGCCTCCCAAAGTGCTGGGATTACAGGTGTGTGCCACCGCGCCCAGCTTTCTAATTCATTCTTATTCCTATTTATCTTTGGGCCTCTGTCCCCAACATTTCCCAAAACAATTCTTGTTAAAGTCCCAGATGCAAACTCCTGACTATTTTGTCACCTAACTACTGCTTCAAGATCTCCTTTCTGCCTTTTTATGAGCTCTTGCCACCTACCCTCCTCCTCCTCTGGCTGCTCATTTATGATGTCCCAGGGGTTCCCTTTCTTAAATATCTGCTCAATTCTGATGCTGCTGAAGTTCTGAATCTGGCCTTTTCCTCTCCAGGTGTGTTCTCCAGACCGTCATGTCCACAACTGTGGCTCCAATGTCTGCATCTACTCTGAGGATGTTCACATCTTTCACTCTAGTTCAGATCTCTTGTGCCCAGGCCTGCCAGTTTATCTGCCTGCAGGTACCTCAAAGTCTGTCTCAGAGGCACTTCAAATTAACCAGGCTAAACTGAACTCAAAGTCATCTTCTTCTATTGATGTACTTGTTTTATCCTATAAATGACACCACCATCCGTATCCATCCAGTTACACTGGTCAGAAACCTAGATGCCTCTGTAGACATTCCTTTGTTTCCAACCTATACAGGATCCCTCCTGCATGTACCCCCAAATCCTCCTGACCCCAAGGCACAGGCCTTCCCACTTCCTCTCCCAACCACCCTGACCAATGGCACAGCCCCATCTATCTCCCATATAACGACTGAAAGGAAGCTCTCTAGATATACTCTGATTATACAACTAGCTATGGCTCTGTGTTCTGACTTATGATCTTTCAGTAGCCCTACTGCTTCAAGATGACATGCTCACGTGGTTGGCTGAACTTATATAACCTAGTAAATCCCACCCTACTTTCTGGTAGACTGAATTGGTTGCATCCTTGGCCATACTTCACTGGCTCCAGGGCTTCAAGCTTCTCTGTCTTGGATATACTGTTTCCCTTTGCTCTATCATGTCTACCACAGAGCTCAAGGTTCCTATCACCTCCACATGTCAACATAGGAGAATGAGAGTGAAGGCACAGAAATGGCGCAGATAAGCTTCTTCCCATCAAGGGTTCACTGAAGGTGAAGCATATTAGGAACCATGCACCAAATTTTGTATGTTCCCAATACCAAACACTGTGCCCAGCACTCAGTCACTGCTTATTAAGTGCTAAGGGAAGGTGTGCAGGCTTTTTCTATGACACTTAGGCAAAGCCAAGAGTCTACAGGAAAGCCCTATTTTTGCTTCTTAATTCCCTATTATTTTGCCACCTAAAATACACTCTCAACTGGTTCTCAGTGAGGTGGATGACTTCTTATGACAACAACACACAGTGTACCTCACCAGGTCACTAAGACCATCTTCCCTGGTTGGTGACAGACTTGAAAACATATGGTCCATAGCAAAGAGAAAGACAAAAAGAATAGTACAAAGAAGCCTTAAAACTAAAAATGTTAAAAATTTAACATTTTTAAAAAAATATTTATTTATTTGTTTTAGTTATACACAATGCCTTTATTTTTTACATGGTGCTGAGGATTGAACCCGGGCTGCACACATGCTAGGTGAGTGCTCTACCACTGAGCCACAACCAAAATTTAACATTTTTAACATTTTAAAATTTTTAACATTTTTAGTTGATCAGTGCATGTTCTCTGCCAGTTCAAGAGCTGCTCATCCCAGGACAACAGACAACCTCCATGGGCTCCTCCACACTGCCTACTTTTACTCAAGAAGAAAACCACAAGGCTCTAGGTTGGTTGAATACCCTCTGCCATTAGGAGAAAGCATTTTGTTTCATTCATTCTTGGAAATGTGCTTCCTCTGAGTAATTTTTCATTTTCATAAGTGCTAAAAAGTTATCAAAGGAGAAAATAAAATATCTCTGAAAGTGTTGCCACTGTGCAGAAATAGCAAAAGTCAGCCTCTCAAACACAATAATAAAGCCAATTTACCAGGAGCTCTAGTTAATTATGCACCGTTGCCATGGTTATTCTGTGAGACAATAAAAGGTAATGGGGCCGATTCTGAAGTAAGTAGAGAAGAATCTAGTACCATCACAATGTGGACTGCTGATTCTTTTGAAAAATTTCTCCCCCTGCCAGTGTGAGTCTGGGTGAGCCAAAGTCATTAAAACACAAGGCCCCCCAATGAGGGCTGCTAACCTACTTCTTTAAAAAGCAAAAAAGATTCATCTAACCATAAAATATCTTCCATCGATGAGTTTCTCAATTAGATTTGTTTTACCAGCTGGGAAAAAAAAAAATGGCAGGCATGGGCAAATAACTCAAGAGCAAGAGGGTTATTCACCCACCTCAAGGAAAGGCACATCTGTCTTTGATCCAATAACTACAGAGACGGAAACTGGATGGAATGACCATGAGTCTTGCTCCTGAAGGCATTTCCTGTCTCAATTTTTTGGCATAACAGCCTGCTTTCTGACTGTACGTATGTGATTTATACATTTTTCATTGATTTTTTTAAATAAAAAATATTCTGAGAATTTAAAAAAGAGACAATAAGTTGGGCTTGCTCAGGAAAATGGAATTTCAAAAACTCAGGATCTGTGTTCAGATAAAACCACCTGAGAAGGTATCCTGGTATTGCAGCCAAAATCTACCTTGGATAAAAGAGATTGTGATCAGAGCAGAAAGCAAGGCGCTTTCTTCTAATGTGATTAAGAAATAGTACATGAGATCTACAAGATCTGCCAACAGGCAAGGTGCTTAGCCAGACTCGGATTAGAAAACCAAAAGCCTTAGGAACTTCCAGAAGGCTACCTACTCCATTACTGACACTATAAATCTCTAGGGGCTAAGGAAAGAAAGGACAGACAGGGAGGGCAGAGAACAGACCATGGAAGGCAGGAAGACAGTGAAGGCAGCTGTCTCTAACATCTTCAAAGTAAGAGACTTCAAGATCTTAGAACAATGATAAGGTATCTAGGTTTTTAAGGACTACATTAAGATTTAGCTGTTGTCTTTACAATAGGCTTAGTTTTTTTTTTTTTTTTTTTTTCTCTCTCTCTCCTTTAGTTATTATCTGTTGGTTAATCTGTTCATGGGTCAATGAGTCCCCTGCATGCTGCATTTCTCATTGGAATGAGGGTAGCAGTCCTGTGGCTTTCACTTTTCTCCTGACTATTTCACTTTGAAGGACTGTTCTCCTAGGGACACAGCTTCAAGGGAAAATCAGTTTACACCTGGTACAGTTACCCTGTGGTCAGGATTCCAATTGACAGGAGAATTAGTTGAATATACAACTGAATATTAAGAACACCCTGGGTTTTTCCAAAATATCCTATAATAACTCTATTGCTGCAGAAAAGTATACCATAAGCATTACTGAAAATTAAGACTGTCATTTACTCAGGAAAAAATTTTTCACTTCAGTCAGAAAAAATACCATTCATTTATATTTCCCTGTTTAGGATTTATCATTTTGCAGATTGCAATGGATATAATTCTAAATGAGCAAGACTGACTTCATTTTAGGGTCCATTAAATATTTTATGGCACAATAATGTAAAACCTAAATTTTGGTTAATTATACTTTTTAACAATTTCAGTTTAGATTATTTATCCATATTTATTTATCTTTTAGTGGCTTGTAGTAGGCTTGAAACTAATATTTTCTTTTAAAAAAGTCCTTTAGCTTTCCCACTATTAGTAAAGTGAGAGGTTAGTTTAATTATGAATGAACACAAACATTAGTGATCTTCAGATACAGAACTTAATCAATGTATGATAAGGTTACTGGAGAGCAGACATTTTTATGCTGAGTCTCCTTTAATCTACTACTGAATACTTCCTTTTAATGTTGCTGTCACTACCAAAGATAGCAAATGCCTTGATGGTATCTACACTCCTGGCATTTCACATGGAGGACTTATTCAATAACTATTTTTGTGCATCAGTAAATGTCAATACAAAAAACTATCATTTGACCTCATTAAAGAAAAATAAGCCATGTGCACTAGTTTCCCTGTTTGTGGCTGATTTAAGCTTTGCATTTGATAGGTTTTAACAAGGGGAAAGTTGCATTGGCTTTCTTCAAAATTAACACGAAGGCCCAAGGATGTTTCCTGCTGGGCTTGGGAAGCAAGGGAAAGGATGAGGACTTCAAAGTGGGTCTCCAAGTGGCATTTGCCAGCACTTACATAACGAGCCTTCACTCTCTTGGGTAATTCTTCATCTAAGGTATAGATGTCCTCTCTCTTCATTGCTATCTGGGATCCATCTTCAAACTCAACCTAATGAAATATAAGACATTTCAATATATATTAAATTCAGATAAGTACTGACCATTTTTGAGATTTGTAATCAACTATGTGAAAAAGGAAAAAAAGACACAAGTAGAACAAACATGGAAACAGCCAACACCTAGGGAAGTAAGAAGAGTTCTTTCCCTTATCATTTTAAAACAACCAAGATTAATGAACATGAGTGTTACGGAATATGAGTTATCAAAATTGTATCCCCAAAGCAAAAAAAGAAAAATAGGGGCTGATTAAATTTCTCAGAAAATGAGACAGTGGCAAAGTCAGTATTAAGACCACCTGAGTCTGTTATTGCCATGTGTCATTAAGAGACTCTGCAACATCACAGGGAGAGCTGTTCCTCTTTGTAAAAGAAGATTATATATTTACTTTCATATCATAATCTTCCCAGATAAAACAACTGCTGAAGTTCTTAAACAGTTTTAACTTTCAAAACTCTCTTTTGTCAAACTCAAATGGGTCAGGAAAATCCCAGTTTCTTCACAGCATATAAACCTCATCAATGTGTGAGAATACATTATCATCTAAAAGAAAAATGTTCAAAACTTTTTTTTTCATGCTAACCAAGCAGCAGCAAATAATTTCATAATTTTCAATACTTTGGAAGATTTTGTCAGAGAAAGGTACATGACACTAGCCAAACAGAAACCTGGGGTGTGGGCTCAGGTTTAATGCAGCATGAGCTCTTCCAGGAGAAAACAAAACAATGGATGTGGAAGGAACATCGGCTACATTCTAATCCTAAACCACTTAGGATATTTCAGAAATCCTTAACTTCTTTCTTTGTATGAATTCTTCACTTTTAAAAAATGAAGCTGGGTGCACTGGTGCACACCAATAATCCTAGTTGCTCAGACCAAGGTAGGAGGATCACAAAATTCAAAGACAGACTCAGCAACTTAGTGAGGTCCTAAGCAAGTTAGCAAGACTCTGTCTCAAAAAAAAAAAAAAAAAAAAAAAAACTTTAAAAGGCTGGAGATGTGATTCAGTGGTTTAAGTGCCCCTGAGAAGGAAGGAAGGAAGGAAGGAAGGAAGGAAGAAAGGAAGGAAGGGAGGGAGGGAGGGAGGGAAAGGAAGGAAGGAAAAGAAAGAAAGAAAGAAAGAAAGAAAGAAAGAAAGAAAATGAAAACATGCTGATACTGATAGTCAGAAGCTGAGTTAAACAATGTAGCTGTGCTGTTAATAAAGAAAAACTAAAATCTGTTGAAAAAAATCAACTATAATGAAATAGAAAATTAAATATAAAAATCTTTAATTAAACTTTTTTCTTTCTTTTTTCTCTTTTTTAACTAAAATTCTTATTATCCACAAACTGCTAACATTTGACTAAGCTGGACAATAGGGTGGAATTAGGTCTCTGTCACAAGACAACTCTTGCTGTCACTTTCCATAAGCCTGAATAAAGATGGGAAGGGTTTTCTTCCTGGCCTTGTCTTAGCAAAAAGGCTTCTTTAATATTTAATTAGGCCAAGGTGTTGTCTCATTTATACTATTTGATAGCAGAGCTACAACAACCAGTGTGTACTTTCTTTCATTTTAGATCATTTGAAAATTCTAAGAGAAAAAGGCAATTGTAAAACTGAAAAGAGTATGGAATGCTATCCTAAGGTGACCAGCCATCTAGTTTGCTTGGGACTCAGAAGCCTCGCAATGCAGGACTTGCAGTACTAAAATCAGGGACAGTCAGTCACTCTAGTGGGAGAGAGCTGAGTGTAAATTCTAACCCTTCTCTTTACACACGGCTCTTGAACATAACTATCAAAATTCTATCCTTTTTACTAAAAATTTGTTCATGGAGTCTTTTTGCTCTTGTTCGTAAAACAGTCAATAATATCTACTTTGCAGGACTACTGTGAGGTTAAAAAATGTACACACTTAGGATACTTAGCATTGTGAACAAGGTATTTGAGTTTTATCTAGTTTTATAAACGTCTCTGGTTATTCATTGGTGAAGGTGAATAATTAGACATAGAACACAAAACGATCTCAAAAGGCCACTTGGTTTAATGAGAAATTTTAAACTACTTGTGCTTGAGAGACAATTTTAATATTAGTCTTAACTTTTTCATTAAGTCTATAAATATACCCATAGTTTTATGTTGACAGGCCATCATAAATTCAACTGAAGTTAACACACTGATTACTAATTAGCCTGAATTTCAACATGTCCTCATTATGTGATACTTTTCATGTAATTTGCTACATGTAAGAAGTTTTACTTTTGCACTTATTGTTTAATTAAATGTGCTTATTTTTATTTTGAATGATGTAGTAAAGCTTCTTTTCCAAGAATATCCAATATCATCAGCCCTTATTACAGTTTTTGTTTAATTCAGGACAACCGATAAAAAGAAGCTACAGCAACCTACCTTATCATATATAACCTGAATCTGCAACTTAACACTGTCACAGGTACCATATGCAAAGGGGGAGATGGCCCACACACATAAATGGAAAAATGGCCTGTACACATAACACACAATGTAGGTTATAAGTCCTGCCCTCACTACTTCATTTGGGATTTTATAGACCACGAAAAATATCCTCTCCTAAGTTTTTCAAATTCCTTTGAACACCTTTAATTATACTACACTCCAATTTCTGATGCAGTGTCTTAAAATGTAATCTTCCATTTAAGCCCTTGTCCTTTATCAGTCTTTGAACAAGTTCTCTTCTGAAACTGGCAGTCTTATCATTCTCAAGCTGTTTTTCAACTTAGCAGTCCTGGACCTTCTTGCTTTTTCTCCGTTTACTTCAATCTTCCTATTTTCTCCCTGCCACTTTACTTGGAATGTTGATTTCTGCCACAGAGTTATTGAAGATAATCCAGTGTGTTGGTTCTAATAAATGTGTCCCTTTTTGAAGTCTTTTTGAAAGAATAGAAATACACATGTTGTTTGAGCTTAATTTATCCTTATTTTTGGTAGGAACAAAATAATTTCATTTTTAACTGCATATTCTTTAATACTATGCAGAGTTTAATAGAGAACAGAATATCCACTGGATAGGTGCACTTTTCCTTAAACAAACACTCTTTTATGTGCATAACCACCATCAAGGCCTTTGGACATTAACAGGCCAATATGAGCCAATGCACCACTGGTCTAGGTTTAGGTGATATGCTCACAGGGTTATGCCTCTCCAGCAAAAGCCATCATTTCAGGGGCAGCTAGCTGATGAACAGCCAACATGGTAAGATGAACCAGCCAACTTGGCTCTCCTCATACAACAGGAACACAGAAAACAGTCTGTTTAGTTGTTTATCATTTTGGCTGAACCAAACTCTTAACAAACCATTCATCAAATATTGTTGGGGTTTCCCAGTGTCCAACCTGGTAACCAAACTCCAGAACTTCAACCTGGGTCAGCAGATATTGAATCTTTGTTTCCTTCATAAAGAGGCACCCCAAGCCGGGCGCGGTGGCGCGTGCCTGTAATCCCAGCACTTTGGGAGGCTGAGTCAAGAGGATCGCGAGTTCAAAGCCAGCCTCAGCAATGGCGAGGCACTTAGCAACTCAGTGAGACCCTGTCTCTAATAAAATACAAAAAAGGGCTGGGGATGTGGCCCAGTGGTCTAGTGCTGCTGAGTTCAATCCCCGGTACCAAAAAAAAAAAAAAAAAAATACAAAAAAGGGCTGGGGATGTGACCCAGGGGTCAAGTGCCCCTGAATTCAGTTCCCTGGTACCAAAAAAAAAAAAAAAAAAAAAAAAAAAAAGAGGCACCCCAAGTTCATGTGGCTTATTGAGTTGTAGCACACTCGAAATGCTCTTTCCTCAGGCAGCTCATGTCCATCAGTGTCACAGATAGGGCAGCACCTACCTGGTACATATAGGCAACATTCGATCCAAGGTATTTTGCCCCGTAGAGTTTGCCATCGGGCCACTTGACTTGGACAACTTCTCCCTCTGCAGGAGGGCCCAGCTTCAAGCAGTCTCGGCTCTAAGGAATAAACAGAGACAAGGCTTTTCAAGGCGAGTGCCTAAGTGACTCCATTTAGAACTTAGCAAATGATGAACTCCTGGCAATTAAAAGGAGTTACTGCCTCTGTGTTTTATGGATTATGATCTTGCATGGGTGTTCAGAGGAAGAGAGATGAGCCAAAGGAGTACTTAAAGATTCAGCCTACATCATAAAGTTACAAAGGAACCACCATAATCCAAGCAGGGAAAAACAGCAGCATTTACATTTGCTATTTGACAAAGAATTGTTCAGGGGGTAACTAAAGTATGTATAGAAACTGCTTTAGCTGAGGAATAGACCAGCTAATGATTTAAACACCTGACACATGTATAGCATTTTGCAGTTAACAAAATGCTTTAGCATACATCTCATTTGATCCTTATAATCACTCTCTGAAGTCAGATTATTAATTATCCCCACTTTGCTGACAAGGAAGCTAAGCCTCCACAGAGCCTCCCTTGGGGTTTCAGGATCTCTCAAGGAGTGAAGTTGCATGTGAGAGTAGGAGCTGAGGACACCCAGGTGAAATAAGAGCTGTTTGACTTGCCAAGGTGGAAGGGGAAAGGTGAGAGGGGGCACCTGCAGCATAGCTGGGGAAGTAGGCAGATCATGTCCTGCCTAGCATGCCTTTTAAGAACCCTGCTCCTTTCCAAAAAGGAATGCTTCTGCCAGCTTTGTCTTCTCCCATTAAGTGACCAGCCCACTCCTTCCCACAGGTAATCATGGTGGCACTATAATCAGAGTACAGAAACTTCTCATTTCAGGTCTTTAGGTTCATGTTGCTGCTTCCTAAAGCAATTCAGAGAAAAATCCCCCAGATGGGTGCTATTTTTTAGGGCAGGGGATAGGAGTAAAATGCTAAAATATTTTCACAGTTTCTAAACTGTTAAATTTGTATGCATAAGGGCTGGGAGTGTAGCTCAGTGGCAGAGTGCTTAACTAGCTTGTGTGAAACCCTGGGTTTGATCCCTAGCACCACCCCCCACCAAAATTCTGTGTATTGAATAAGACATAATAAAATTTTAAAACAAAGGAATTAAATACTTTGGTAATTTTTTGCACGCTTAGCTATTCATGATTTGCAAATACTGGCATTTTACTGATGAGGAATATCTGACTGACTGAAATATACACTTGACCAATCAAGCTATAAATGCAGCCTGGGCATGATCTGAGGTTTAAATAAGAGGCACACATAGGAAATATTTGGTTGTTTATGACTAGAAACCCACTGTGTATTTCTTTTTATTATTAATGGAAATTCTGCCTTACAAAGGAGTGACCATTTTATTGTTGGATTAGGACTATACATGAAAGGCCCAGCTGTTCATTTTCCTAACTGCAGACCATGCTTTCCTTTAGAACTACAAGCAAAAACAAACAAATCAACTGGTGTGCTCAGAGGCTCTACAGAACTGATAGTCTGCATTTAACTTAGTCAAATGAAAATAAGTTTATTCTCAGCCTTCATAATATTTGACCTCAGGGTGTGCAGAATTGAAAGAGTGGGCTGTAGAAACATGCCCTACATATGCCCATGGGTTTATCACCTCATGTTGCACTTCCTTTTCAAAGAGTTGTGTGGTACTAAGAACAATGGAGGCACAGCTTCTAAATACATAAAGAATGTATGTGTCCAGTCTCCTAGGATAGGTGGTCACATCAGTTCTGGAATTACTCTGCACAGAAACCCAGATGCTTTGGTAATTATGTGGGGTGGGTAGGCTGAATGCATATCTTCCCTCTGCTGAAATTTTTTTTTACACACGGAGGGAATTCTACTAGGGTAACGCTCTAGGAGGCTCTTCTTTGCTCCTCAGAACTGCTATTAAGGGGATTAGAAGTGACTTACTTTTATTGTTGACTGTATTTTCCAAACTATGTGCCATGGTATCCTGGGGCACCATAGCAACTCACACTGTGAGTGTGAGATACTTTTAGTGGAAACACAGTGACATTTGTTAGGTTTCCGGCTTACTAGTACTATTAAATTGTTTGAACCAGACTTAATGAAACTGTTTGATATTTCTTTTGACAGAAGGGAATTGTTGAAAATATTCTGAGATATTAAGGATATTGTAAGCCAAGACAGTTTGATGATCTCTGGCTTATTACCTCTTCTTTTTGGAGCTACTCTGCAGGCACAGAACATGTACTCTGCTCCTTCAACAGAGAAAAGCCTGTGGTTTCCTGAACTACCTGTCATTAGGTAAGCCTAATTGCAAGGTCCAGGATCAGGAAGTTTACGTGCCCACAAACATGAGACATACTTTCCAGTATTTTGAGTTATTAATAATAAAGGTGATAGTTTTAATCCCCATATCTTGGCTCTTTTGTCTTTCTGTATAACTTCCTCAGACAGGATGAGAAGTATTATTTATTTTTGAATCCCAAAAGAAGCATGTCAAGGCCTCAGGAAATGCAGGGGCATACACTCCCCATTATTTATTTACTTAACATAAACAAGCTCTAAGTGAGAGTTAAGACATTTCTTTAAAACTTAGATCTTTAATTTTATCCATGTGACCTTCAACAGAAAGTTTATTAACTTTTAAAATATAATGCCAAATAAATCCAGTCTCACAATTTAGGTACCATGTCACTAAGGTGGAGCAATAGCTATAGAAATGTAGACTAGATACAAGTATAAAGTATATTTGAATAATTAATTATAAAAATATGCCTTTATTAAAAATTTGTGCAACTTTACTAAATGATAAGAAATTCATTTTAAAAGGGGTTTTCAAATATACTAAATATAGTATATATACAATCTGATATCTTATTTACTAATTGTCAACACTTTAACTCCCAACAAATCTTAACTTGGCATTGAAAGTGCCTGACCCTAAATAACTCTGTATAGCACAGCTTCAGCCTGTCATTGCTCTCAATAAGCCAAAAAGATCAAATTCATAATCTTTCATGTCAAACTCTATGAGAGAATTTCAGTTTGCTTTCTCCATTTCCTTGCTTTCAGAATTTTTTTCTGTATTCATAGTAAGTGAAAAATAATTAGCCATCTCTAACAAGACCAATTGTTCTGTAACTCACCGCCCCCAACCAGAAGGCATTGCTCTTAGCCACGATGGCTACTTCTCACACTTTGCCAAGTTATTTAGCTGGAAATGGACATATTTTGATTTCCATATAACTTTGTTTAGCATGTATAATTAATTATATACTTCCAAGCTACTCTCTAAAAATTTAAGGCAGTTGATAGCGAGATACAAAAGAATCTATTTCTGTAATATCCAGCTTCTACTGGAAGTTCATCAGCTGTCTCCCATTTGGAGTTTGCCAGAAACACTCTATTGACTCAAACTAGGAGTATGTAGGATGATGAAAAGAAGTTGAAAGCTTGATATTCAGGTTTCCCTTATTCCTCCCAAGCAGAAGCTGCTAGGTGTCCCCCAAACTGTCACCATCACTAAATGAATACCAACTTTCTGACCACCTACTATGTGTGTAATACTAGGAGGCAATAAATCCCTAGCTGCCCATTCTAGAGACAGAAAGAAGACATGTTGCCCCCTCTTGATGTCCTGTCACACTGAGCCCCATGGCTTTGTAGGCCGTGATCACAAAGTAGGACTTTATCTGATTTAGAGACTGGGTTTCTGGGTAAGATTTCATTGGTGGTGGGGGAAGGTTTCTTTTAGAAATAAAAGTTTTAAAAAAATTGGAAATGTGAAAGGTCTAAAAGTGAAGTAAATCCCTTCACAGTAACAGCTTGAAGGGACTGTCTTCTCAAAGAGCTGGCTTGCACCTCCCTGGCTATGCACTAGGAATCAGGCACTAGGGTGCAGCTTCCAAAGTATGATCCTGCAATGAGGACATACATTAAAGAGTAAAGATTCCAGGGTCCTCCAAAGCTCTCTGTGAGTCAGGTGATTCTTTTTAGGTACTCTAGAATTTGAGAGCAGTTATACTAAGAATATAAAATGTTAAAGAGGTCTTTCCTAATACAGTGTGTTACTAGAACAAGTAAACACCTTTGCTGGAAAATTATATGCATTGAGATCTTGACAATGATACATCTTCTCAGCTGCCGTCCAAATTGCTGAAGCAGTTGCCCTCACCTCACATGAACAGCTGTTTGCCACTTGCTGTGTTGCCTCCAGGGATGTGTGAACTCACCTAGAATCTACCAGAGCCTTGTTCACAGGGTTATTAGTATCTGGAGTTGCTAGGAAGCCTATAGCTATAGTGCTAAATGAATGTGAAAATTAAAGAGAGAAATAATAATCCTAGTCATGAGTGGACTATTGACTATGGTCAATTACTTAAAGAGCTGGTCTTAATCATCAATCCAGGCAAGACAGCTGTGTCACATCACATTCTCACCAAAGTTAAGGCATAGGATTCTACTAACTACAAGAGAAGAGCCCAAAGGCAGTTTGATTGTTTGAATTCTGAAGTCACTGTGTTCTTGGAACTCTTCCTGGGCCCTTTGAAAGGAACCCCAGAAGCTGCTATCCTTGATTATTCCCTGTTTTAGCCCTGTCCCACTCCCATTCCCACCACTATTTTCTAAGACATATCAACCAGAGGGCAGGTAGTCCCACCTATTATCCCAGTTGCACCAGATGAAGACATTGCACATGAATCCCTGGTAGTTAATGGGAATATATAGTTTGGAATCTCTGACAGGCCCCCTTGGGGAAAATGCTTAAGTGACTTGGATCAAACTGATGCCAGCAGCTGCTAGCACTCTGAAAAATAATCACTGCTCATTACTGGACTCTGGCAGGGATTAACAAGACTGACTGACAGCCATGTGATAATTGTTGTGGCTACCTGTCATGTGTTTGGCTGCCCAGCATCTGAAGCCCCTTCTCCCATTAGAGTCTCTCTCAGAGGGAGACCGAGCTGGTCTGCCATGACAGATGCTGAGCAATGCCAGACACTCTTCCCCAGCTTCCCTGGCAGCAAAAATATCAACAGAGGCCCAGCCAGTTGGTTGCACCTGCCTAGGATTTAGAACCTGTGATCAGAGAAACAGCAAAACAAGTAGAGGGCAGAAGGCAGCAGTAGCAAAAGCACTGCGATGCCAGTGGCAGAGTTCAGGGCCAGTATTATGACACCATCCTTCCTGATCTGCCCACAGTCTTAGCTGAACTGAGTAGCCTTCCTTGTTTTCATGTTTCCTCACCCCTTGTTCTTCCATATTCTTAGAGAGCCTGAGCTCCACAATAATCTTTCACTAAATTCCTGTAGAGCCTAAATTGGAGGCAGTTTCACTTGCTTGACACCATAGTGCTGACAGACAAATAATTGATGTTTGGGTAATGGCAGCATTCTCCTCTCACAAAGAGGAAAAGAAAACTTTTACTTAATGGTGGAATATAAAACTGGAGGCCTCCACAACACCTCATCCTCATTCAAAGAGCCCTGGAGCAGAACTATCCCCTGTAAAGGAAGTGAACATGCTGAAGGAAACACCTACCTGTTCACAAGGCTTGGCCTAGATAACGTGTCATCTCCAAGTTTCCAACATGCAGCACAACCTTTGAGGATTCCACAGAACAAATCCCAGACCATAAACATAAAGTCACCAAGCTTCTTGATGGCTTTTAGGAATGGAAAGGGGGATATCCTACTTTGGACTCAAATATAAGTCATAAGTACTCTTCATGCAGAGTTTAGTAAAGATTTTTTAAAAAGTATTTTGCACTTTTCCATATTCATTAGGGAAGTTTGTAGAATTTTTCAAAGAAATACAAAATCAAAAATGACTCATATCTTTATCATCTAGAAGTGATCACTGTCATCATTTGGATTTTTTTCCCTCTATGTGTATATATATATTTTTAAGAGCAAGGACATCCTATACATATGTACACTTACACATGGTTAATTTCCCCCCCATAGATTGGACCTTTATTTCAAATAAAAGCTCAACTAAGCCCTAAAGAAACAGATTGTTGCCTTTTGAAAAGTGCACAGGATTGCAGCTCATAACCATGTTCCTTCATTTATTCAACAGCAATTGGACATGAGGGTCCTTCCTTTTTTATTGAGGTAAAATATACATAACATAAATTTACCATTTTAACCAAATTTAATTGTACACTCCAGAGGTCCTAAGTACCTTCATAATGTTGTGAAACCATCACCATCCTCCATCTGGAGAACTTTTACATCTTCCTAAATAGAAACTCTGTAGCCATTAAACAACTCTCCATTCCCTCTCCCTCCAGGCCCTGGTAGCCTCCATCTACATTCTGTCTCTAGGAATTTTATTATTTTAAGAATTTCATGGAGGCCAGGCCCAGGTCAAGGTGGCCAGGCCCAGGTCAAGGTGGCCAGGCCCAGGTCAACCCCGCTGACCTCCGACCAAGTGCAGTTGGGCACAGGACAGCCCCGCTGACCTCTGCTCAAGCACAGGCGGTCCAAGGACAGCCGGATGACCTCCGCTTGAGTACACCCAGGCTCAGGTCAGTCCCGCAGGCCTCAGCCCAAGCGTAGGCGACGCAAGGACAGCCCGTTGAACTTCGCTTAGTGCAGGCAGGCAAAGGACAGCACTGAGTACCTACACTTGAGTGCAGCCAGACCCAGGTCAGTCGTGCTGACCTCCGCCCTAATGCGGCCAGGCCCAGGTCTGCCCTGCCAACCCATGACCCAGTGCAGTTGGGCACAGGACAGCCCTGCCTCCGCCCAAGTGCAGGCAGCCCAAAAACAGCCCCAAGGACCTCTGCTTGAGTGCGGCCAGGCCCAGGTCAGTCCCGCCAACCTCCCCCCAGTGCAGGCAGGCCCAGGTCAGCCCAGCCGACACCCGCAGAGCTCAGGCAGGACTAGGACAGCTTCACTGACTTCCGCTCAGAGGACCACCTCTTCCAACGAGCAACCACAGGAGCTCAGATTCAACAAGTTCGGACCACACCAACCTGCATGGGACCCAGCCCCAGGGTAGGTCCAGAGTTCTCCCCTACCCCACCCCCACCTGGGAGCGCAAGCATAACCCACTTCCATCTTGAGACACTACAGACATAGCCATAGCCTTCCCCACACAGTAGCCGCTACCTTTTGACAACAGACAGGGCCTAAAAGCAGCCACATCTCAGAGCAGGTATCCCCAAAGACATTGTAAGGCCTACCCTTTCAGCCCCATCTCTGGAAGACGTTGTATTCATCTTGGGGCACCTTCACTATTATCTCGAGTTACCTCCAATACTGCTGACACCACCTTTAGTTACAGTAGCATACATTGAGGGACACCGGCAGGGTCTGAAAGCCCAACATTAAGGTGAGGCACAGACAACCTGTATGGATATTATAAGAATATAGGGTAAAAACTGTAATATCTCAGATATACACTGCAAGAAAGAAAGACAAATAGACAACATGAAAAAACAAGGGAGGAAAATACCCCAAACAAACCAGGATACTATAATAACAGAACCCATGCTCAGTGAAGTTGATGACATGTCAGAGAAGGAGTCCAGAATGTTCATAATTAAAATGATCTGTGAATTAAATAATGACCTAAATGAGCAAATACAGGCAAAAATGGATCAGTACAACAAAAATATAAGAGAGCAAATACATGTAGCAAAAGATTACTTCAAAAAAAGAGATAGAAACTCTGAAAAAAAAAACAGTCAGAAATCCTTGAAATGAAGGAAACAATTAACCAAATAAAAAACACAATAGAAAGCATCACCAACAGACTAGATCAACTGGAAGAAACAACTTCAGATAATGAAGACAAAAATCTTGAAAATAAAGTTGACCACACAATGAAGATGCTATGAAACCATGAACAGAATATCCAAGAATTATGGGACAGCAGCAAAAGACCAAATATAAGAGTAATTGGGATAGAGGAAGGCACAGAGTTTCAAACCAAAGGAATGCACAATCTCTTCAATGAGATAAAATCAGAAAATTTCCCAAGTGTGAAGAAGGAATTGGAAACCCAAATACAAGGGGCTTACAGGACACCAAATATACAAAATTACAACAGATCTACACCAAGACACATTATAATGAAAATGCCTACCATACAGAATAAGGATAGAATCTTAAAGGCCACAAGAGAGAGGAATCAGGTCACATATAGGGGGAGACCAATTCAAATCATGGCAGATTTTCAACCCACACTCAAATCCTGGAGATCATGGAACGACATATACCAAGCTTGGAAAGAAAATGGATGCCAAACAAGAATCTTATATCCAACAAAATTAAGCTTTAGATTTGAGGGAGAAATAAAAAACTTCCATGATAAACAATAGTTAAAAGAATTTATAACTAGAAATCCAGCACTACAGAACATGCTTGGCAAAATATTCCATGAAGGGGAAATGAAAAACAACGATGAAAATCAGCAGAGGGGAGATATTACACTAAAGGAAAAAACCAATCAGAGAAGAAACCATGTCAAGTTAAATACCAAAAATAAACAAAAATGGCTGGGAATACAAATCCATGCCTCAATAAAAACCCTGAATATTAATGGCCCAAACTCACCAATCAAGACATAGACTAGCAGATTGGATCAAAAAAAACCAGACCTAACAATATGCTGCCTCCAAGAGACTCATCTCATAGGAAAAGACATCCACAGGCTGAAGGTGAAAGGCTGGGAGAAATCCTACCACTCACATGGACTGAGGAAAGAAGCAGGGGTTTCCATCCTCATATCAAATAAAGTAGACTTCAAGCTAAAGTCAATCAAAAGGGATAAAGAAGGACACTACATACTGCTCAAGGGAACCATACACCAACAAAACTTAACAATTATAAAAATATATCCCCCAAACAATGGAGCTTCCATTTCCATCAAACAAACTCTTCTCAAGTTCAAGAGTCAAACTGGCCACAACACAATAATTCTTGGAGACTTTTACACACCCCTTTCACCACTGGATATATCTTCCAAACAAAAGCTGAACAAAGAAACTATAGAACTCAAAAATACAATAAACAACTTAGACTTAACTGACTTATATAGAATACTTCAATGAGCAAATACACTTTCTTCTCAGCAGCACATGGATCCTTCTCTAAAATAGACCATATACTATGCCACAAAACAACTCTTAGCAAATATAAAAAAATAGAGATACTACCCTGCATTATATCAGACCATAATGGAATGAAATTAGAAATAAATGATAAAATAAGAAATAAAAGCTACTCCAACACCTGGAGACTAAGTAATATGCTATTGAATGAACAATGGGTTACAGATGACATCAAAGAGGAGATTAAAAAATTCTTAGAGGTGAATGAGAATATAGACACAACATATCAAAATCTCTGGGACACTATGAAAGGCAGTTCTTAGAGGAAAGTTCATTGCATTGAGTTCATTCCTCAAAGGAAGAAAAAGTCAACAAATAAATGACTTAACATTATATCTCAAAGCTCTAGAAAAAGAAGAACAATCCAACACCAAAAGCGGTAGAAGACAGGAAATAATTAAAATCAGAGCTGATATCAATGAAATTGAAACAAAAGAAACAATTGACAAAATTGACAAAACAAAAACTTGGTTCTTCAAAAAAATAATTAAATTGACAGACCTTTACCAGGCTAACAAAGAAGAGAGAAAACTCAAATTACTAACATATGAGATGGAAAAGAAAATATCACAACAGACACTATGGAAATAGAGAAGATAATTTGAAATTATTTTGAAAATTTTACTCCAATAAAATACAAAACGTGGAAGGCATCGACAAATTTCTAGAGTCGTATGATTTGCCCAAATTGAAGCAGGATGATATACACAATTTAAACAGAGCAATTTCAAGCAATGAAATAGAAGATGCCATCAGAAGCCTACCAACCAAGAAAAACACAGGACTGGATGGATACACAGCTGAGTTCTACAAGACCTTTAAAGAAGAACTAATACCAATACTCTTCAATTTATTGCAGGAAATAGAAAAGAGGGAGCACTTCCAAACTCATTCTATGAGGCCAATATCACCCCGATCCCAAAACCAGGCAAAGACACATCAAAGAAATTTAACTTCAGACCAATATCTCTAATGAATATAGATGCAAAAATTCTCAATAAAATTCTGGCAAATCAGATACAAAAACATATCAAAAATATAGTACACCACGATCAAGTGGGGGGTCATTCCAGGGATGCAAGGATGGTTCATACGGAAATCAATAAATGTATTTCATCACATCAATAGACTTAAAGATAAGAACCATATGATTATCTCAACAGATGCAGAAAAAGCATTCGACAAAATACAGCACCCTTCATGTTTAAAATACTAGAAAAACTAGGCATAACAAGAACATATCTCAACATCGTAAAAGCTATCTATGCTAAGCCCCAGGTCAACATCATTCTAAATTGAAAAATTGAAAAATTGAAAGAAAAATTGAAAGCATTCCTTCTAAAACCTGGAACAGGACAGGGATGCCTTCTTTCACCACTTCTATTTAACATAGTAATTGAAACACTGGCCAGAGCAATAAGACAGACAAAAGAAATTAAAGGGATACAGATAGGTAAAGTTGAACTCAAATTATCACTATTTGCTGATGATATGATTTTATACCTAGAAGACCCAAAAAATTCCACCAGAAAACTTTTAGAACACATAAATGAATTCAGCAAAGTAGCAGGATACAAAATCAACACCCATAAATCTAAGGCATTTCTATATATCAGTGACAAATCCTCTGGAAGGGAAATGAGGAAAACTACCCTGTTTGCAATAACATTAAAAAAAAAAAAAACTTGGGAATCAACTTAACCAAAGATGTGAAAGACCTCTATAATGAAAACTACAGAACATTAAAGAAAGAAATTACAGAAGACCTTAGAAGATGGAAAGATCTACCTTGTTCTTTGATTGGCAGAATTGTCAAAATGACCATGCCACCCAAAGTGCTACAAAGATTTATTGCAATTCCAATCAAAATCCCAATGACATTCCTCATAGAAAGAGAAAAAGCAGTCCTGAAATTCATCTGGAAAAATAAGAGACCCAGAATAGCTAAAACAATCCTTAGCAAGAAGAGTGAAGTAGGTGGCATCACTATACCAGACCTTAAATTATACTACAGAGCAACAGTAAAAAAAAAAAAAAAGAGCATGGTATTGGCACCAAAATAGACTGGTAGACCAATGGTACAGAATAGAGGACACAGAGACTAATACATATAATTTCAGTTATCTTATATTAGACAAAGAGGCCCAAAATGTACATTGGAGAAAAGATAGCCCCTTCAACAAATGGTGCTGGGAAAAATGGAAATCCACAGCAACAAAATGAAATTAAACCCCTAACTCTCACCATGCACAAAACTCAACTCAAAGTGGATCAAGGATCTAGGAATTAAACCAGAGACACTACGCCTAATAGAAGAAAAGTAAGCTCTAATCTCCAAAATGTTGGACTAGGCCCCAAGTTCCTTAATAAGACTCCTGTAGTGCAAGAATTAATATCAAGAATCAATAAATGGAATAGATTCAAACTAAAAAGCTTCTTCTAGGCAAAAGAAACAATTAGTAAGGTGAATAGAGAGCCTACTAATTGGGAACAAATTTTTACCACATGTACATCAGATAGAGCACTAATCTCTAGAATATATAAAGAACTCAAAACACCTTAACACCCAAAAGAAAAAAAAAAAAAAAACCAAATAAGCCAATCAATAAATGGGCCAAGGAACTTAACGGACACTTCTCAGAAGAAGATATACAATCAATCAACAAATACATGAAAAAATGTTCAACATCTCTGGCAATTAGAGAAATGCAAATCAAAACTACCCTAAGATTTCATTTCACTCCAGTCAGAATGGCAGCTATTAAGAACACAAACAAGAATAAATGTTGGAGAGGATGTGGGGAAAAAGGCACACTCATACATTGCTGGTGGGACTGCAAAATGGTGCAGCCAATATGGAAAGCAGTATGGAGATTCCTTGGAAAACTGGGAATGGAACCACCTTCAGTCTATACCCAAGGGACTTAAAAACAGCATACTACAGGGACACAGCCACATGAATGTTTATAGCAGCACAATTCACAATAGCTAAATTATGGAACCAACCTAGAAGCCCTTCAGTAGATGAATGGATAAGGAAGATGTAGCATATATACACAATGGAGCATTACTCAGCAATAAAAGAGAATAAAATCATGAAATCATGGCATTTGCAGGTAAATGGATGAAGTTGGAGAATATAATGCTAAGTGAAGTTAGCTAATCCCAAAAATCCAAATGCCAAATGTTTTCTCTGATATAAGGAAGCCAATTCACAGTGGGGTTGGGATGGAGAGCATAGGAGGATTAGAGGAGCACTAGAATAGCCAATTGGGAGGTAGGGGGCAAAAGGGTGAAATAAAAAAAGATGGTAGAATAAGATGGATATCATTACCCTAAGTGCATGTATGAAGACATGAATGGTGTGAATATACTTTGTATACAACCAGAGATATGTAAAAATGTGCTCTATAAGCATAATATGAAATGTAATGCATTCTGCTACCATAACAACTTAGAATGAAAAAAGAATTTCATGTAAGTGGAATCATAAATTTTCCCTCATGTACACTTATAATTTTGTACCTTGCTATTATCATCTACTATTACATTATGAGCATTTTCTTAGTTATTATCCTTTTAAAACTCCATTTTATCTGGGCACGGTGGTGCATGCCTGTAATCCCAGCATTTGGGAGGCTGAGGCAGGAGGATCATGAGTTGAAAGCCAGCCTCAGCAATGGCAAGGTATTTAGCAACTCAGTGAGACCTTGTCTCTAATAAAATACAAAAAAGGGATGGGGGTGTGGCCCAGTGGTTGAGTGCCCCTGAGTTCAATCCCTGGTACCAAAAAACAACAACAACAACAACAACAACAACAAAAAACTCCATTTTGCTGTCTGAATATATGTAACATTATAGATATGCCACAATTAATTTAGCCACTCTTCTATTGTTAGATATTTAGATCATGACAATTTTGTCCTGTCAAGTAAATTGCTATTCTGTATTTTTATCCATAAATTTTTTTGTCAAAATTACTAACTACATTCTTAGAATAGACTCCTATAATAGAAATTACTTGGTAAAAAGGCACATAAACTATTTATAAAGCTAATTGCATCTGCTTTGAAAAATTCAACATAAGACTCGTTCCTCTAGAGCAGTAAATCTAACCTTAACCACTACAGAAACTTCTTATTCAATTGGTCTGAAGTGGTTCCAAGCTGAATTACTTCCCAGGCAATCTGAGGCTCAGCTAGGCTGAAAAGTTTATTCCAGGAGGTTATTCCAGAATGCACATTATTTCAGAGCATAGACTACACAATTCATGTATTTAAAAAGGACCAGTTTTATGTCCTTTCCTCTGACTTTATCTTCTTTACCATGAAAGCCTTCCAACATGCTTAAAAAAAATCTGGAATTTTCTGATCCAGAACTATATGTATCTACATGAGCTCTGTGCTGTCAGAACACTCTCACTTTAGGCTTAGGGTTAACAGATTCAAGTCATTCTGGGAAAACACTAAGTCTTATGTCCAGTTTTCCTTCTTAAAACTTTTTTTTTTCTTTTTAAGAGAAAAAGTATCCCAATACGCTGTTTTGGGTGTTCAGTTAAAGCAACACCCCTATCTTGCTCCCTCAAGAAGCCAAATTATTTGCCACCAGCCAGTGCTTCAATACATGACCATATTCTTTTCTTAAAGGGTGTCATCTTCTCAAAGAGAACAGCACTAACACTTATTTGGTGAATCATGAAGGTCAATAGGTTTGTTGGTGCATACTCTATCTTCAGCCAGAAATCAGGAGTGGATATAAAGGACCCAGAAAGATGGAGGCCATTTTATTATTCTGAAAATTATTACAGCATTAAGTCTCAGAAGGTGTATTTGTTTTTAAAAGTTGATCTTTACAATTTTAGAAACAGGTGAGATTCTTGGCATGTAAAAGCTTTAAAAGGTATAAAAAGTACAAAGTTAGGCAGTTTCTTCTGGGAATTACTTTCTGATTGCTGAAAGTAATTTGGAAGTGAGGAAGCAGAAGGGAAGCCAAAGAGTGAAAACAGGAGTGACACTGGGGTACCAACCTGCAAAAAGGGTCTGGGGTCTAGGTGGGAAAAGGCATGGGACAGACGACAGTGTGTATGGGGGCCGAAGGGCAGACACTCTGAAGTGCTGGCAAGGCATTTTCTGGATTCTTAGAACTGGAGTGAAGGGAACTGAATGACCTGCTGGGACAAAGACCTCCTCCCTCCTCTGGCACACAGCGCATGTGTTCTCTGGGCTTGGTGCTGAACTCAGCAACAGGAAAGCACAGACAAAAAGACCCAGCCCTTTCAGAGTCCTTTCTCTCCTAAAGGATTCAGATCCAGCTGGGGACTCAGATATACACATGATTATCTGCATACAAGGTACTGTGTGTGGTTACAAGTAATAGACACAGAAGTTGGAACTCCCAGTGTCCACAACTCACCCTTTGATGACATCAACTATGTCAAGGACATTCTTTTCATGATTTACCAAAATTCTTTATGCTTGACATTTCACATAAACCCACTCTCCCTACTCAGGAAAAACTGTGGTGAGAGTAATTATGGACACCTTAAAGGCAGATGTCACAGGTGAAGCCAGTTAGCAGTCCCTACAGCACTGTGGAGAATCACTGGCTGAGGTTCTGCCTTCATCACCTTGACTTGGTTCTCATAGTTGATCAGGTTAACACACTGATAATGCTGATGCCAAGAAGAATGACAGAAATTAGCCCTGATACCTTCCTCAGTCTCTCAAGAGTGTTCTAGAATGATCCCACCAATAATCCCAGGGCTGAGACCCCATCACTCCAGGAGCCCCAATAGGAAATTCTCCAAGTGCTAGATAGATGAACTACTAAGTAGGGAATTCACATTTTTAGAGCTTTCTGGTACTTCCTCTTAGATCCCCCCTTTACTAACCTCTCCCTTTTAGACAGGTAGAAAAGATATAGAGTTGAAAAGTGTTACTGGAAGTCTCTTCCTTAAGAATGCTCTGGAAATTGGAGAATAACATGCTAAGCGAAGTAATCCAATCCCAAAAAACCAAAGGCCAAATGTTCTCTCTGATAAGTGGATGTTGATCCATAATGTGGCGGGGGTCCATGGGAAGAATGGAGGAACTTTGGGCAAAGGGGAGGGAGTGGAGAGGGCATGGGGGCAAGAAAGATGGTGTAATGAGATGAACATCATTACCCTAGGTACATGTATGACTGCACATATGGTGCAACACTATATCATGTACAAGCAGAGAAATGAAAAAGTTGTACTCCATTTGTGTACAATGAATCAACATGCATTCTGTTGTCATATGTATTTAATTAGAATAATTAAATAAAATTTTTAAAAAGAATCCAATAATGTTGCTAGCTGCTATGTTGTTTGCTAAGATATTAATTAAGTTTGTATTACTTTTTTCTGATTACATGAAAAGCCCTTAGATGTACGTATTGTTTTTCTTTTGTTTCAAATAATTATTTTCTTTTATCAATAATGCTATTATCAAAACTGTGGAAAAAAAAAAAAAAAAGAACCCTTTGGCCAATGAGTTGACCAAAAATTACTGGTGGCCACCACAAATAATCACTACTGCCAAAGCCACAAATAATACCTGCATATTTATTATATACTGGGTACTACTGCTTACACATTCCATTTTTATAAATCCCAACAATAAGTCCACCATTTATATTTAATATTGGTACTATTATATTAGTAATAGTTATGTATTAATCTCACTTTGACTGACAAGGAAATTGGAATTAACTCTCTTTCCAGGGTCACATGGTTGGTTACAGAGGAAAACTGTATGTCAGGTCTGTCACCCTCACATGTGGCTCCTCCTTCCTTGGACAGGGGACCCAACACCAGCCCTAAAGACTCACCCCAGGGCTGGCTGTATTCTCCTTGTATTTTTACTACAGACACTATTGCAAAACCACCTCAGAACTATAAATTGTCTACCAAAGAAAGGGGAAAATATTTCCATCTATACAGGATAGATGTCATCCCTTTTTTACAATTGCTGGCAGGGGCTAAAATGCATAAGGGGAATAAAATATTTTATTGTGTCAATAAAAATTTATGTTGTGAAATGGAGAAAGGCAGGCTTGAGGTGAAATTTCTCTGTAGTGGTTTCTAAAAATAAATGTCATTTCCAAAAGCTAAAAAAAGAAAGATGATAAGGATAAGCACTGAGGGGAGGGGAGGCTGTCCTTTCCCTAATTTCAGGAGCACATGACCTGACTCACCAAGGACCATCACTAATTGTGCCACCATTGTCTAGAGACAGGCACCCAGAATCAGTGAGGACCTGCAACCATGCACAGGCTACTTGACCTCTTGAAGTCCTAGTTTCCTCTTCAATAAGATAGAGAAGCCAATACAACTATGCAGGGATGCTGGGAGAATCAGAGCCGATATAATTTAAAAGGAAAGGAGAGTAGACCAGAAAAGCAAAGCACACTACTTGGCAGCTGGTGCATGCTGAGTTAACTGTGACTGGATTTAATCTCATCCACAGGGAACACCTGGAGGAAGACAGAGAAGGGATGACTCTCAGGACAACATGATCCATGGGATTAAAAATAGGGAAGACTAGGAAGCCAAGAACCCAGATTATGAGAGAAGACATGATAAAACTGAACTGAAACAGTACACAGGATTACCAGATGATTCTCTATTTGAAACCTAAGACTGCCCAGTAGAGTAGGTAGACATGTGCCAACATGCATGGAACAGGTAAAAAGGAACAGTGACTTGCCTCAGGTTCATGGCTAATAATAGATAACTACTAGGCTAATAGGTAGATAACTACGAGAAGACCTCAGTCACAGTGGCTCAGTTCAGGATTGCTGCACCAAGTATCTGAGCATCTTTTGTGTTGTAGGAATAGTGGGATGAGTGATGAGAAAAAAATGGTGCATGTTTTTTACTTCAAGCAACACTTTGGAGCAAAATGCAGGCAATAAAATTTTAAAAATAAATAAAAGTATAAGAACTCCTACACAGAGAACTACAATGTAAAGCAGAAGCATTTAACAGTTTATTAGCACATCATATGACTATTCTATATCAGAGAGTTTCAAAATGCCTTGAGAGATGAAAGATCTAAAATGAGAATTTGACAAAGCAATCTGAAAGGATCCAGATAAGAACACTTGGGAGAAAATGTTAAGGATGCAAGGAGTTCTCAGAAGGGTTAAAATCTTTTGGGGAAAAAAATAACTTTTTTCCCTGATTGTAAAAATAAGACATGTTCATATGGAAACTATAAGAAGGTGATAAAGTTGAAAATCATAATCACTCATGATTACACTTTCCAGAAATAATCAGTAACATTTTGATGTATTTCCTCTGAGGATTTTTCCTTTGCATATTTATATTTTTATACATAATTGAGATGATACTGTATATACAATTTTGAGCCTGATTTTTCCATTTATTACATTGTGTTATTAAATACCCTTTGAAAACATGATTTTAATAGCTCTATAAATAATTCATTTAACTTTCTTCCTAGCTGCATTGGTAAGTGTTCAATGTCCAGATCAAAGAAACAAGGAACTGTCATGCTTGCACAGCCAGATGGCATTGGAGTGCTGTGTTTTCACACTTGAGAGCAACATTTTCTGTGGTACATTGTCCAAGAAAATTTTGCTCTGAGAGTATACTGGAGGAAGAGCACTCTGAAATCATTTGTGTTCATTAAATGATTTATTCCCCATGACTAAGAATAAAGACTATTTTATTTGGATTTCAGAAGACTTTGGAGGAACATGAAACCTCTTTACAAATATGTAGACTTGAAGTGGAAGGAAGAATAGGTTTATTCAGTTTTGCTCTAGAGGACAGGAAACAGGACTGGCCTTTGGGTATTCTAAAGAGGCAGTCTTTAGATTCCACATAAAGAAACCAGTGTTCCCTAATAATCACAGTAAAAGTTGATAGTGAGCTGCTTGTCACTTGTAGTGTTCCATAATGGGTCTGAAAACCACTTGGCTGGGAGTATGACCTAGGAGGCTTCCTGGAGTGGATGGGAATGCAGAAGGGTGGGTGGGAATGCAGATGGCCTAGAGAAAAGTTTGGAGGAGGGAAGGAAGTAGTGGAAGGACTGAGGTGGGGGAAGCACACTGCCCCTCAGCCCATCTTACCTATGCAACAACCTTGAACTGAGCCACAGTGACTCAGGAGTTCTAGCTGATATGCCTTGGCTGAGATTTTCTCATTCCTTGGCCTGTGCAAGTCTCATGGGAAGTATGGTCAGGGCTGGGACTATGGCTGCTAAATTTTTCAAGTCCCAGCCTAGTGTTCTTTCCCCATCACAAAGCACTGGGAACAGAGTATGCAAAAGAAGGGTAAGAAACATCAGACACAGACACAGTTACCATTTCCCTTGTTAATCTAATGACTATCTGTTTTAACTTAATCAACTGGATGATGCACGAACACGTGACGCAAAAGGCATGGGAAAATGTGCGTAGGTCTCAGCCTACTGCTGTGGAAAAAGCTTTTACAAAGCTTCTGTTTTAAAATGTACAACTGCAAGAAGACATCACAGTGTGTTAAAATATGTCAAAGATTAATTACTCTTGGGCTGAGACCTTAAGAATAGCTTAATTCCACTATTTTCCAAATTATATTATAATATACAAATGATGTGACATATCTGATACTATGGGGGTATGTGCTGCCCAAATAAACAGCCAACTTGTAGTTCCTAGCTTACCCAAACTGACCCAACATATAACCCCTCACCCTGACCATACCAGTATTACTTGGAATGTGTGTCCAAGTGAGCAGACAGTAGGGCCAGGGCCATATTCCAATACTTACAGTCAAGATGATTATGTATTACACATCTGTCAGGATGGGGAAAGATTTGAGAGTTCCCCTAGGTCATTTTAAAGAAAAGGAATTAACAATGAAGTGACCTGCACAGAGTCATAATTCACCAAGAACTGACTATAATTTAATTTTGCATTTCACAGCCCACAGTGCAAGATTTTGAGCAAATGAATAAAACCTGGGAGGATTTCAAGTAAGGGATTAAAAAGGAAAGCTGGGAAGGAATGAAGACAAACAAAAA
The DNA here is from genome assembly GCA_025594165.1 of Tamias sibiricus. Taxonomy (NCBI): domain Eukaryota; kingdom Metazoa; phylum Chordata; class Mammalia; order Rodentia; family Sciuridae; genus Tamias; species Tamias sibiricus. The sequence goes on along the minus strand of CM046657.1, from coordinate 156,269,849 downwards.
ATTTGTGAGAAAGTAATTTATCAGCTGGGCAGGTGGCACACACCTGTAATCCCAGTGACTTGGGAAGCTGAGGCAGGAGAACTGCAAGTTTGAGGCCAGTTGTACCAGCTTAATGAGACCCTGTTTCAAAATTTAAAAAATAAAATAAAATAAAAGGACTGGGGATGTAGCTTAGCAATAAAGTGCCCCTTGGTTCAATTCCTATTACAAAAAGAGGAAGAGGAAGAGGACGAGGAAGAGGAAGAAGAAGAAGAGGAGGAGGAGGAGGAGGAGGAGGAGGAGGAAGAAAAAAAGAATGATTGGTCAAGAAAAGTCTACTTAAAAAACAATACAGAAGATCAGTGCAACAAAGAGTTGGTTTTCTGAAAAGACAAGATTGATAAACATTCTACCAAAAGAAAGACAGAAAACCAAATCAATAAAATTAGAGGTGAAAAAGAAGATATCATCACAGACATTGATGAAATCCAGAGGATCTTTAAGAACTACTTTGAAAACTTATTTTCTAATGAATTGGAAAATCTAGAAGTTACTGACAAATTTCTAGACACATATAACCTACACAAATTGAACAGGAAGATATAGAAAACCTAAATAGACCAACATATCAAGCAAAGAGACTTAAGTAATAAAACCACTTAGTTAGGATTCTTCCCCCCAAAAGAAAAGCTCAGGACAAGATGCATTTCAACTGAGTTCTACCAGACCTTTAAAGAAGAAATAACACCAATTCTTCTCAAATAACTGCAAGAAATAAGGATGGAACATTCCCAAACTCATTCCATGAAATCAGTACAACCCTGATACCAAAACCAGATAAAGACACACCAAAGAAAGAAAACTACAAACCAATATCCTTGATGAACACAGATGCAAAAATTCTTAATAAAACATTAGCAATTCGTGTTAAAATGTATTAAGAAGACCGTACACTGCAGGAGCCCTGTTTGGGGAGATGACTTGAATTGCGGTTGACTATGAGCCGTGGAGATTTGGGCATTGTCGCCTTCCGTAGTCTCACGGGACTTGTCCCAGGATCTCGAGTGACTTGGCCGAAATTGCTGATCAGGTCAGCGCCATTTTGGTGGTGTGTGTGTGTGTGGCGTGTGTTAGTCGTTGTTAGAACCAGAGAGAAAAGTTATCAGAATAAAAAGCTGTTCGTCTCCAGTTTGCCTCTGAACTTCTTCCCGCGGCTCCGTTGCTCCAAGCACTTCAGGCGGCAACAGGTGGCGGCCCGTACGGGGAACTTCGGAGCGGACAGGTAAGAACTGAAAGGTCTCTAAAGATGGGTTCGAATATAACTGAATTCCAAGTGATAGAGGCTATGCAAAGACTCCTTGATATACCTGACTCTGTTCTCAGTGAGGAGTATATAGAAAAAAGTGAAAGTGATCAAAAAAGCGTAGCTTCCACTGGGCCAACTAAGACCAGTAAAGAGAGTATTAGAAGAGTCCCAAAAATGACAAAAATCCAAGCTATTAAAGCTATTCAGGAGTTATTGGTGATAGCTGAAGGATACTTGCTCTTAATGGAACCTGGGCCTCAGGATATTGCTGTCAGTGAAATTAGCAGTGGTGAGGAATCTAGTAAAAGTGATCCTGAGAAAATGAGGAAAAAGAAACTAAAAAAGACCGAGAAAAAGGACCGTCAGGTAGAGGAACCACTTGTGTCCTCTACTCCCCCATGGGTGGAATCCATTACAGAAAATATGAAGGGTATTACTAGGCATTTGCATACCCTAGAAACAGAAATAAAAAGTCTTTCTGATCGCTTATGCGCTCTTGAGGACAACTCACAGATACATTGGGAACCGCCAGCATTTGAAAAGAAAAATGGACAGAATGTCCATCAGTCAGTAGATTTCAAAACAATAAAAAATTTCAAAGAGGCAGTAATGACTTATGGGCCCCAAGCTCCTTTCACGTTGAGTATGCTGGAGTCCCTTAACACCTTTAGCTTAACCCCCTCAGACTGGAAAAGTCTATGTAAAGCAACATTAAGCGGGGGTCAATTCTTGGTTTGGCGATCGCAATTCCAAGAACTTTGTATAGAAACGGCTAAAAGAAACGCGGCTGCAGGGTTTGAAAACTATGATATAGACATGCTCACAGGAGAAGGGCAATTCGCAGACTTACAGGCTCAAACAGATTATGACCCAGATGTATATGCTCAGATAAACACAGCTGCCTTAGAGGCATGGAAAACTGTACAAGGACCTGGGGATCTACAAGGTAGCTTGTCAAAAGTGATTCAAGGACCTAATGAGCCGTATGCTGACTTTGCTGATCGACTTTTGAGAACTGCAGGTAGTGTGTTTGCAGATGTTGACCAAGCTATGCCATTAGTTGTTCAATTAGCTTATGAAAATGCTAATAAATGGTGCCAAGCAGCCATCAGGCCATGGAGAACTAAAAAGGATCTTTTCGTATATATACAACTATGTAAAGATATAAATGACGCCTTTGTCACAGGAAATGTGATTGCAGCCTCAATGAGAGGTGCTTCCCCTCGAAATTTCACAAAGGCTAAACGTAGACATTATAATCAATCAGGATATTCCAGGGGAAATTATCATAATCAATCAGGCTATTCTAGGCAAAATCCCAAAAGAGAAATAAGACCAAGCTCATACCGTGCCCCAGGCCGCTGCCCCAGGTGTAAAAAGGGAAATCATTGGGCCAATAAATGCCATTCAAAATTTGACATCCATGGAAATCCTTTGTTCAGGAATTCAAAAAACGGGGCACGGGGCCCAATACCCTGGGGCCCACAAATATACGGGGCATTGCAGGAGGGAGTATCCTCAAGCATCCACTCAGATGCTTCCCCGACACAATCCCTACTACCCATCCACTCCCTCGCCAGAGGAACAAGAGGAAATGCAGGATTAGACCTCTGTTCCACCGCCCGAATAGTGTTAACACCTGAAATGGGGGTTCAACTGATTCCCACAGGAGTCAGGGGACCTCTTCCCTCAGGGACTGTAGGACTTATTATCGGGCGTAGTCCTAAAAGCTTATTAGGTTTGCAAGTGACCCCAGGTGTAATAAGCTCAGACTACAAAGGGGAAATAAAAATAATGCTTAGCTCACCCCAAAGTATAAGTTCTGTTAATCAAGGAGATAGAATTGCTCAGTTGCTTCTCCTTCCCAATTTACATAATTCATTTAAAATGGGTATGCCTCAAAAAGGGAACAATAGAGGATTTTGTTCCACTGACTCAAGTCCCATGGCTTGCTGGGTTCGAGACTGTTCAAGGAGGCCTATGTGTAAAATAAAAATCCAAGGAATAGAAATGGAGGGATTAATAGATACTGGAGCTGACTCTTCCATTATTAATTTACGCCAATGGCCCAAGCACTGGCCTCTGCAAAAAGCTTCAACCAGTTTAAGAGGCTTAGGATATAATAACCTCCCAGATAAAAGTGCGGTAATTTTAAAATGGGAGGATGATGAAGGCCATAAAGGAACATTTCAGCCTTATGTTTTACCTAATCTACCAGTTACTTTATGGGGAAGAGATATTTTGCAACAAATGGGAGTACACCTTGCAACCAAGCCTGCAGATGTTAAATGTGAAAACCTACAGGGTAATCTTAACTATAAAAGAACTCATTATCAAAAAGTACAGAATAATCTTAACTCTAAAAGTAATCATTATCATAAAGGAAAAAGATATTGTTTTTCGGGGCCACTGAGAAAATAATTTTGAAAATACCATGGCTTTCTGATAAGCCAGTGTGGGTCCCTCAGTGGCCCCTATCTAAAGAGAAATTACAAGCGGCCCACCTACTAGTTCAGGAACAATTAGAAGCAGGTCATATAGAACCTTCCACCTCTCCCTGGAATTCCCCCATATTTGTGATCAAGAAAAAGTCAGGAAAATGGCGATTGTTACATGATCTTAGACAAATTAATAAAACCATGCAAGTTATGGGCCCTACTCAACCTGGACTTCCTAGTCCCGTAGCTATTCCAAAAAATTTCCATCTTATTACTCTTGATATAAAGGATTGCTTCTTTTCTATTCCCCTACATCCTCTGGATGCCCCCAGGTTTGCTTTTTCACTTCCTTCTATTAACAACAATGGCCCTGATCAGAGATATCAATGGAAGGTTTTACCACAGGGAATGGCTAATAGCCCCACCATATGCCAAATATATGTGGACAAGGCTATCCAACCCATTAAAAATAAATATCCAAACCTCATGTGTCTACATTACATGGATGATATTTTATATTGGCCCACCCTAATCAAAAAATCTTATTTAATATATTCAGTGACGTGGTAGAAAATTTAAAAAAATATGGATTATATATAGCAGAAGAAAAAGTTCAAACCAGATCTCCCATATTATATTTAGGATTTAAAATCATGGATACTTTTGTTAGACCCCCAAAAATTCTAATAAATAAAGAACATTTGACCACCCTCAATGATTTCCAAAAACTACTGGGAGACATTAATTGGCTTTGCCCTACACTATATCTCACTACTGGCCAACTAAAACCTTTATTTGACATCCTTCGCGGAGACCCTGATCCATCTTCACCACGAACATTGACTCCTGATGCTAGGAAAGCTTTAAAGTTAGTAGAAAAAGCCATCGAAGGAGCTCATTGTGATAGATTTGATTTAACTCCACCGCTGATGTTGATTATTATTTCTTCACAATATACACCCACAGGAGTATTTTGGCAACAAGGGCCTTTATTATGGATACATTTGCCCGTCTCTCCTAAAAGTATAATTGAATCTTATACCTCCATGGTGGCTAAACTTATTCTTCAAGGACTTAAGACTTAAGACTTCTACTAAAATATTTGGCATTCACCCTGCTACTATTATTACTCCCTATTCATCATCACAGATTGAATATTTATGCTTCAATGATAATGATTGGGCTATAGCTAAATGCTCTACTTCTTCAAATTTTGATAATCATCTTCCTAAGTCCCCTATATTATCTTTTTGTATTAATCATCCTATTATATTTCCACAGGTAATAAAAAATCAACCTATTCCTAAGGCATTTAATGTATTTACAGATGGGTCCTCAAATGGTACTGCTACAGTAGTCACTAAAAAAGAAAATATGACTTACATAACTGCACACAAATCAGCTCAACTAGTGGAATTGGAAGCTGTGGTAAGAGCTCTGGAAAATTTTAGGGACCAGCCCGTAAACATTTTTTCAGATAGCCACTATATTGTACAAGCCGTCCCAAAATTAGAGTTAGCAGGACCAATAGCACCTCATACTCCAGCCTTTAAATTGTTTTATCAAATACAAAAACTTTTGTGGGCAAGAAAAGAACCTCTATTCATAGGCCATATTAGAGCACATACTAATTTGCCTGGTCCCCTCCATGAAGGTAATCAAAAGGCTGATGAACTTACAAAAACAATATTTATACTTTCAGTGCTACAACAAGCTACTTTATTTCACTCCCAGTTTCATGTCAACAGCACCACCTTGCAACATAGGTTTAAAATCACAAAGGAGCAAGCCAGAACAATTGTAAAAGATTGTAAATCTTGTATGACACATTTGCCCAATCCTCATTTTGGCGTTAACCCTAGAGGGTTAATGCCCAATCATTTGTGGCAGATGGATGTTACCCATGAGCCAAGTTTTGGAAAATTGCGATTTATTCATGTTACCATAGATACATGCTCAGGCATGATTTTTGCTTCCTTACATTCTGGAGAAAAAGTTAAAGATGTTACATCTCATTGTTTGCAAGCTTTTGCTGCATTGGGCATCCCCAAAATGCTTAAAACACATAATGGCCCCGCATATACGTCCTCATCTTTCAAACAGTTTTGCGCAAAATTCAATATATCCCATAAAACAGGCATCCCATACAATCCTCAGGGTCAGGGCATTATTGAAAGAGCAAACCGAACACTGAAAATTATGTTATTAAAACAAAAAGAAGGAAATTGGAAAAGTCCTAAGGACAGATTGGCAGTTGCCCTGTTTACCTTAAATTTTTTAACTTTAGACTCTAATGGTTATTCTGCTGGAGACAGACATTGGAATCCACACCAACAACATAAACCTTTGGTTTACTGGAAGGATGTTCTTTCAGGTACATGGAAGGGTCCAGATCCAGTATTAATTTGGGGAAGAGGATCTGTTTGTGTTTTTCCAAAAGACGAATCCTCTCCAATATGGATACCATCTAGATTAATAAAACAGGTACCACATCAAAATGATCAAGATGAAGTTATTGAAGAATCAAGATTAATAAAAAAGGTACAAAATCAAGAGGACCAAGATGAAGGTATAGAATGATTCCCTCAAAAGAGTCCTTCAAAATATTTCACAACTTAAGTGTCATTCCTCCCGGCCGGGACGAGGAGATCTCTCTTTAGTGTGCACACAATTGTATTTTTTTTTTCTTTTTATACATGTCTTTATGTCTGTATATTTGTCTACATTTCATGTTAATGTGACGTCACAAATATATGTTTGTATGTTTGTGCATCTGTCCAGTGTGACGTCACAAATAACAAGCGCTTATGAAAAAAAATATATATATATATACATATGGATCCAAATAACTTTAATTCATTCTAGGTTAAGAGTATTCAATTAAGGGTAAATAATTTTATAAATGAAGGTATTTTCAATTTTGATTTATAGGTGTCCCTGGGACTTCTCTTTAGCAAACAATATGACTAGTGCTATATAACCTGATATTTTGGTGTTTTGACATAAGATTGTTTATTTGTTATTAACTTCATTTGTTTAATAGCTCATTATTTTCAATTATCTCAACAGGTAAAAGATTGCTCTGTATACAGAGACTCAAGGGTTCCAGCTAACAAATTATTTCTCTAAAGTGCCTTTACCTTTTCTTTAATCTATCTTTAATGCAGTAATTACCCTGTCTTTCTTTGTTTTGTTATAAATATGATATTTTTCCAACTTATGTTTGTAGAAGCTCAACCAGCGATGTGTGTGAACAAAAATCAACTTTAATTTTCTAATCTAATTATTCTATTTTGTAGTTTGACAACTCGCCTCTTGACTCAGTGCTGCAATAGCACTGCCTTTCCTTTAATAATTGATGCTTGAGTTTCTAGGTAGCGGGCCCCGAAGATTTGCCGGTGGCATTGTCTAAACATAAAAAAGATGTCTGCTGCTACAGCTGCAGGGATCGCGGCCGCCGCAAGCATCCCTGCTGCTCAAGCATCAAACAACCTCACCAACAGTGTGGCCTCTGCTCTACATGCATGGGGCCTCCTACATCAACATGTTATAACAAATGGACATTTTGATCTTTCATTGTTTGGGACTTTACGGGACAATGCCTTGGGGGTATTTGTCTAGAGAATTCAGTGTGTTACTTGATGGAACTTAGGGCAGCTGATTTGTTTAAACAATTTGATATGCTATGCAATTTGGCTCATCACCAAAAGGCTTGTTGCCTTAAAGCCGCAACATCTCCTCACAATTGGACGGCTGTTAGTCATCATACACAGTCGATCCTAAAGGGCTCCATTGGATGGCTGGTTAGCCAATGACGGGTAAGATCCCCAGAAGGGGACAACCTAAGACAGGCACAGTCGCACGGGACAGTCTCATGTGGCCGACATATCAACCTAAGACAGGAGTCAAGGGCACAGCCTTGATTATCCGATGACGGGTAAGAATGTTGGTTGCACATAGACGTCCTAGAGCATTACCTCTTTTAAAACAAAAAGGGGGAAATGCAGGAGCCCTGTTTGGGGAGATGACTTGAATTGCGGTTGACTATGAGCCATGGAGATTTGGGCATTGTCGCCTTCCGTAGTCTCACGGGACTTGTCCCAGGATCTCGAGTGACTTGGCCGAAATTGCTGATCAGGTCAGCGCCATTTTGGTGGTGTGTGTGTGTGGCGTGTGTTAGTCGTTGTTAGAACCAGAGAGAAAAGTTATCAGAATAAAAAGCTGTTCGTCTCCAGTTTGCCTCTGAACTTCTTCCCGCGGCTCCGTTGCTCCAAGCGCTTCAGGCAGCAACAGTACACCAAAATCAGCTTGGTTTCATATCAGGGATTCAAATATGATCCAATATACACAAATCAATAAATTTTATTCATCATATAAAGAGTGTTAAGAACAAAAATTGCAGGATCATCTCAGTAGATGCAGAAAAAGCCTTCAATAAAATCCAGCACCTGTTCATGTTAAAAACACTGGAGAAAGTAGGTATAAAAGGAACTTGCCTAAACATCATAAAGGCTATATGTAACAAACCCAAAGACAACATTATACTGAACAGAGAACACTGAAAGTATTTTCTCTAAAATCTGAAACAAGACAAGGATGCATATACTCAATACTCCAATTCAATACAGTTCTTGAAACTCTAGCCAGAGAATCAGGAAGAGAAAAAAATTAAAGGGATACAAATAGGAAAAGAAGAAGTCAAGCTATGTCTATCTGCTGGTGACATGATCCTACAAGACACAAATAATTTTACCAAATGACTTCTAGATTGATAAACAAATTAATTCAGCAAAGTAGCAGGACACAAGATCAACATACAAAAATCAATAATATCCCTATACGCTAATAAATAATCTTGAGAAATAAATCAGGAAAATGATTCCATGCACAACAGCTTCAAAAACACAACAACAACAACAAAATTGGGAATAAATCTAATCAAGAAAGTAAAAGACCTGTACAGTGAAAATTATAGAATGCTATAAAAAGAAAATTTAAGACCTTCAAAGATAGAAAGACCTACCATGTTCCTGGATAGGCAGAATTAATATTGTCAAAATAGCCATACTACCAAAAGCAATCTATAGATTCAATGAAATACCAATCAGACTATCAATAACATTCTTATAAGAAACAGAAAAATAGTCCTAAAATTCATATGAAAGAATAAAAGACCCAGAATAGGCAAATAGCTGAACAAGAAGAGCAATACTGAAGATGTCACAATACCTGATCTCAAATTACACTACAGAGATACAGTAACAAAAATAGTATGGTACTGGCATAAAAACAAACATGAAGATCAATGGAATAAAAGACACAGTGACAAAACGACATAGATACAATCATCTTTTCCTTGACAAAAGTGCCAAAAACATACATTGGAGAAAAGATAGCCTTGTTAACAAATTGTGCTGGGAAAACTGGATATCAATATGTTGAAGAATGAAACTAGATTCTTATCTCTTACCCTGCACAAAAATCAGCAAAGTGGATCTAAGACCTACAAATTAGACCAGAAGTACAAGAAGTTACATCTGTTAGAAGAATACAGGGTCAACACTCCAACATATTGGCACAGGAAGCTACTTTTTTTTTTTTTTTTTTTTTTTTTTGTGGTACCAGGGATTGAACTCAGGGGCACTTGTCCACTGGGTCACATCCCCAGTCCTTTTTTTTTGTATTTTTATTTAGAGACAAGGTCTCACTGAGTTGCTAAGTGCCTCGCCATTGCTGAGGCTGGCTTTGAACTCCTGCCTCAGCCGCCCAAAGTGCTGGGATTACAGGCGTGCGCCACCGCGCCCGGCAGGAAGCTACTTCTTAAATAAGACCCCTAAGGCTCAAGAAATAAAAACTGAGCATCAACAAGTGGGAGGACATCAAATTAAAAAGGTTCTGCATAGCAAAAGAAACAATTAAGAGTATAATGAAAGAGCCTACAGAATGAGAGAAAATCTTTGCCAGTTACTCTTCTAACATAGGATTAACTTCAGAATGCATAAAGAAACACCACAAAAAAAAAATCATATGATCCAATTGGTAAATGGGAAAATGAAGCAAACAGGCATTTTACAGAAGTAGTAGTACAAATGGTCAACAAATATATGAAAAAATATTCAACATTCTTAGAAATCAGGGAAATGAAAATCAAAACTACACTTAGATTTCATCTCACTCCAGTCTGAATGGCAATCATCAAGTATACAAATACCAATAATTGCTAGTGAGGATGTGGAGAAAAAGGTAGAATTCACACATTGTTGGTGGGACTGCAAATTAGTACAACCACTCTGGAAAGCAGTATGGAGATTCCTCAAGGTTAGGAACAGAACTACTACATGATCTAGCTGTCATCCCACTTCTTGATATGTATCCAAAAGAACTAAACTTAGTGTGCTGTAGTAATACATGCACAGCAATGCTTATAGCAGCACAACACACAATACCCAAGTTATGGAACAGCCCACATGCCCATCAACAGATGAAAGGATAAAGAAAATGTGGTATATACACAATGGAGTTTTATTCAGCCATAAAGAAGAAAGAAATTATGTCATTTGCTGGTTAAATGATGGAAATGGGAAACACCATGCTAAGCCAGACTCAGAAAGTCAAGAGCCAAATGTTTTCTCTCATTTGTGGAAGCTAGAGAGAAATAAGGAACAAAAAGTGGGTGGTGACAGAGATATCATGAAAATACAAAGGAGAAGAGTAGAATTGAGGAAGGGGATTGAGGGGAAAGGAGAAGTAGGCAAAGGGAGCAACTGCAGAATGAAGTTGACCAACTTATGCAATATGCATGTGTAAATATATTACAACAAATTCCACTTTTATATATAATATAATGTACCAATTAAAAAAACCAACAAATAAATAGAAAAAGTAAGGGTAGAGAAATGGGATTGGGTTAAGGAAGAAGGGGAGGAAAAGAGGAAATACTAGCAATTAAGAATGAGGGCTGGGGTTGTGGCTCAGTGGTAGAGCACTCGCCTAGCACGTGAGCGGCCCGGGTGAGCAGCCAGGTTCAATCCTCAGCACCACATAAACATAAATGCATGGCATTGTGTGCAACTAAAGCAAAATAAATAAATATTAAAAAAATAATGAGTAAACTATGTTATATACCTTTATGAGTGTCAGAATAAACCATTCTATATAACTATAATGCACTAATAAAAATGTTAAAAAGTTAAAAAAAGAAATATCTGCTTATATTAAATTCAGAAGCAGGAGTCCTGAGGATATATGTACAAATAAGTAATCCAGGATTTCCTCAAAGTCACAGGTGTTCCTGATATACTGCTACAACTTATTATCTTAACATGTCCTTATTTTCAGATTAAATGCAAATGCATAAATTTAACCAATCATGTTCATAATAGATTGTTTCAGGAAGACTAGGACAGTTCTAATTATTACTAGCATATTTCAACAGAGACTAGCCCGTCACAAATGGCAGGCAAATAAGATAATTAATCTATTTACTCAACATTATTACCCTTAAAGGGAAGTCAGAAACTCCCCCTAAACAATTCTTATATTGTCAAAAGACATCAAAACAAAATAATCTTAATGTGAAATTAAGGGGAAATTATGCTGTTTATAGATTTCCAGACAATGAGAATGAAAATTATATGTAGAAAACACACCATAGTCAGATTTATCCAAACAAGAGCTTTTTAATCCACTACGGCTTAAAAACACATGAAAGAAGAGTGGTAAATTTAGCTTTACAGATGCACTCAGACTGGAATGCCTGTCTCAAAACTACACTGAGGATTATGCCATGCCCTTTTTCAGATAGTTAATGAACCTCTGAAGTAGGAAATTCTGTGTTGTTTTTATTAGTCTTTATTTGAAGCTTAATTCTTGCTAACATCTGACTTGCTTCATAAACACTGAGTAGTCAGACAACTATTAAATAGTTCAATTATGATCTTTCTGAATCTAGCAGAACACTAACAATGTTTGTTAGCAACTTAATTCTTTGAAACAGATACAAAGAGTTCTAAACTAATGTAGATCATCACATACTGGCAACAGGGAACCAACATATTCTAAAGGGTACATGGGCATCTGAAAGTGGGGGTTATCAACTAAGAAAGCTTTTTTAGGTGAAACTGAGAGGGGAGACAGGGAAACCAGGCTTTGCAAACCAGGGATCTTGGAACAGCCCCAAACAACAATAATTGTGTTAGGTGGGAAAAGCAGACCAGAGGGGAAGAAACCCCAGCTCAACCAAGTCAGAACCCATAATCTTGGCCCTGGAAACCCGGGCTTCCTCCAAAGTTCCTTACAATGGGTATCACTTTCCATTTGCTGTATAAGACAGAATCCTGGGAATAATATTTAATAAACTCTTTGTTCTTTATCCCCCATTGTCAGTCCATCACCAGGTCCTCCTGATTTTGTCTGCTGATTGTATTTCAGATCTCTCCACTATGCCGAGTCCAAGCTACCATCATTTTTCCTCTGATCTACTGCAATGTTTCTATAACTGGCTTCCAAACATCCACTATGGTTCATACTCAAATTCTTCTTCTCAATATAGCCCAATGAAAATGTTTCATAACAAACCTCTCCATGTTGACTTCTGCTCAGGACTGCAATTGGGGGCCCAACCCTATAACATGGCCTCCAGGCTCTCTCCACTGTAGCCCTGTCCTTCTCCAGGATTATCATCCACTTTCTGCAACAGATGTGCTTGCCTAACTGGGATAGTTTCCCTCTGACCTTGGATTAGCTAACTCATCTTGCAGATCTCTACTCAAGTCTCCCTGACTACCTATCTAGATAAGGTGACTTTTAGTTATGTGCTCTTATAGAATCATATTGCTATCATACCAGGACTTTGTCGATTTGAAGCACATTTTTATTAGCGTGACTGTCACATGCCATTTCAATATTGCTTCTCACCACTATATTACAAGCTCAGCACAATGCCTGGAATAAATTAGGCACTCGCTTAAAAAAAATTTTTTTTGGAGAAGACTACCACTTATTGAAAAGAAAGCTATCCCTTAACTAGGGAATCTATATTTCACCAAATACATGTGCTTTCTGAGATGTAGCTTATCAAAGGCCTGGCCTAGCAGGTATTCCTGGTCTCCAAAAGGAAAGGCTTCCAAGGGAGCAGCATCTTTCCACATCTTTCTAAGCCCCTCGGCTCAGAGAAGGAAGAAGAGTTGAACAGCACACAGACTTTCTCAGTCCTCAGAAGATTTCTCCTGGAGAAAACCCACTGGAGATGTTGGTTAATCTTTTGTCCTTTCAACTTCATGCAAACAAAGACAAAGGCAAAACACAACACAAAAGAAACATAAAACCTTACAGAAACTAACTAATGACATAGGACAGACATTAGCATAAATAATATAAGCAAAGGGTTTTATTACTATTGAAAGAAATTTTAAAACTAAGTAAAATAACTAAAATTTCACAGATAATGCATAGATGATTTCATATACATTCCTTGAAAAGGTAGGGAAGAAAACATCTTGTAAGAAGTAACATCAAAGTTGAGGACTGAGTGGCCATCTGCAGCCTGGGATAAGGCTTGATGCATTATGAGGACAGTCTCATTATAAGACCTCAGAGTTAGTGTCAGTGGTGCTCTCAGTCACATTTGTTCAATAGATCCCTCATGACCCTATTTCAGCAGGGCTGTGGACTGCTTAAAATCCACAAACTAAAGCCTGACTTTGCCTTGTGCCCCTCACTTTTTTTCATGATGCAAACCAGATAAACTGCTTTAGAAGATTCATTTTTATCTGATATTCCAAACAAAAAGGTAAGAGAAGTTGAGTGTGGTGGCACACCCCATGAATTCCAGTTATTCAAGAAGTGAATGTGGGAGGATTGCCAAAATAAAGTCAAGTCTGGGCAGTGTAGAGAGTCCCAGTCTCAAAATAAAAAAGAAAAAGTTCAACCCCCAGTACAACAACAAAGGAAGGAGGGAAGGAGAGAGAGAAAGGAAAGAGGAAAGAAACAGGAAAAATGATATAGGACCTTAAGAGAATCCGTGGGTCAGATTATTTTTAAATAAAGCTTAAAAGGGGCAAATATCAGGCATGTTTTAGAAACAATAATCTATAAATATGTTCTTATGTCTATACCATTAGAAATATGCATAATTTTAATCTCTTCCTCTGATGCCACAAATCTACAAAGGGCATCTTTTTCAGGCACAAATCATATCAGCTTTAATTATTAGTGAAAACCCATGCTTTGATCTGAAAAACCAAGTATATAACATTATTTGACATGCTGTTCTATTATATCACTTAGAAATTAAACACTATACAATTATAAAGTTCTTTAATGGTAATAGATAAAACATTTAAAGCATAAAAGACTTCAAACACATCCTCTCTCTTATAAAGGGTGAGAAATCATACAATGTAGGGTGACCAATCTGCAGAAACAATGCTCACCAACCAAGATTCTAGCAGGTTACAGCTTCCAAGCTTTTCGCTCACTTCTTAGCATAGGATATACTCTCTAACTGTGAGAAAGACCAGAAATTAAAGGGAAAAATGCGATTACTCTGTTCTCTCTTCACATTTGTTTGTTATCATTCTTCTTTTCCCTTTACCTACATACTCTGACTCCAAAATTATTTTTTATTATCATTTTTATAATTTACTTACAAAAGATTTGACTTAATAACAAATTATTTAAATTGTTACTATAATTAATCTCATCATTAAGATTTGATATTTATTATCATTTGTTCTTCTTTGTTCATGAAAATCAGATAACTTCTTTCAAATACAGTACAAAAAAGAAATAGTATAATGAAGGCAGTATCATTCATCAATAAATAGATGGTACTGACTTCCACTGGATAAAACTATCAAATGATGATCTAAGCTTAGTCTGTTACCAAAATAATGCCCATGATCAAACAGGGGCATAAACTCTTTGTTGACTTTCGGGCCTCAGGCCTTCTGGGATGTGCCACCAATTTATGTGTGATATTCTGGTGTATTAGCACGTGGGGTTGGGTAGAGGTGTAAACAGGCCACTTCTGCTTACTGTTCAACCCAAGGAGCTCTGCTTTCAGACTGTATGGAGAAAGTGGTGCTTATAAATGTGCAACAGAAAGGATCAGCTCTGGAAATTTCAGGCATTTATGAAACATGCATATAGAACCCTGATTATATCACACTCAAGGTCATAGTATCCAGTTTTGAGATCTGAATCAAATCAGAACAAAGAAAGATTTAAAATTTTGAAAACTTGCACCATAGACAGCTAGGGTACCATTTTAGTTTATAGAAAAGCAGAAGGGTCAGTAATGAACACACAGATATTATGTTACTATAATGTACAGCAACAGTGATATCTGCCCATGTATTTATTAAGAGAAATAAGAAATGTTTTCTTATATTTGTTCTTTCTATTAAATGGAAGTTAATTTGGCCCTATCCCAAAATCTAGAAATGATGTCATTGATATTCATAAATTAGTGTTAAACATTCATAGGGGGCTATTGTTAAGACATGTCCCAACATCCTGCTCCTGGGCAGGCTCAGGGGCCGGAAGCTGCATCCACACTGTGGGTCCCCCTGAGCCTTCTACCAGGCAGATTTCTCACTCTCATGGCAATTCACTTCATCCAAACCAGTGGTTTCAAATCTCTTCAGGGCTAGTGGCCTTCTTGTTGAAAGAAGAATTCTTGGATGCTCAAATACTGAAGGCTTAGGTTTTCCTGGGAACTATTTGGGGGAGCACGGCCTTACTTTAAGGAATAAATATTCTTTACATGGAAAGGACATGAAACTTAGAATACAAAATAAAATTCAATTTTTAAAATGATTATTGATATTGATGATGAATTTCAAAATCAACAACATGCTAATTGTCTAGAATAACCAATTTAATATCTGAATGTGGTAGTTATTAATTATGTACTTAATATAAATCAGGCCCTGTACTGAAAACTAAGTATGTAGTAGTAATTCAAACAGACACGGCCCTTGTTTATGAGAAACTTGAAGTTTAATGCATGTCACCTACCAAACTGGGGCATGTGCTATGATGGAAGGTTTAAGTTAAAATGGAATTAGAAGTTTAATTTCTCCTTTCAGTAAGCACCTCTTCATTAATTTCCATTACACTGCTAAAATATTTTTCTTTTCAATTTATTTCCCTCCCTTGTTTTTTTGGGAAAAAACAAAATGCATCTCGGTCTGAAACATAATCTTGAAATTGATTTTGAAAAGTACCAAAGTATTTCTATGTCTCATCCCATTTATCATATTTAAGGTCTCACTGCAGAGAGAACTACTGTTTCATCTGGTATTTTCTATTTTTTTTTCTCTTTAAAAGTATAGAATCAAATTTTGAAGACCTACACAACAGACAGTGGGCTGTCCCCAGGGAATTCCAGAACTCTAACCCCCGCAATGCAATTTTGAGAAAGCTCAGAAGTCAAGGAGCAAAAAGGAACCACATCTTTGAGAATCTTCTGTGTAAGGTGGTGCATTATGATGATACAGATGTTCATTTAACCTTTATAATAATTCAACATGTTGTGTTTTTCCTTTATAGAACTTAGACCCTAACCTCACACCATACACAAAAATTAACTCAAAATAGGTCACATATCTAAGTGCTAAGCCGTGAAACTATAAAATTTCTAGAAGAGAATATTCAAGGAAATCTTTGTAATATTAAGTTAGGCAAAGATTTCTTAAGATAGGACACTAAAGGTACTATGTATGATGAACAAATCAATAAAATTGTGCTTCACCAAAATGTAAAACTTTTGCTCTTCAGGCATTAATTATTAAGAAAGTAAAAAGATAAAAATTGGAAAGAATATTTATAAATTGTATTGGATAAAGGATTCATAGGCAAACTAAAAAAAGTTTGCAATTCAATATAAGAAAACTCAAAATATTTTTAAGAATTTTTGAATAAGATTTTCAGGAAAGAATACATGTGAATGGCTAACACGAACTTAAAAAGATATTTAAAAAAAAACTGCAGCAGATAACAGTGCAGGATATATAATCAGGGATAACGTCTCACATATAAATATATGATGCTAATGGTATAAAAGTCAGAGAGATTCAGAAAAAAATTAAATTAGAATATTCCTTTAAAAAAGATATCAAAATCACTAGTCACTTAGGAAAATATAGATTTACTGAGATATCATTGCATGCCCACTAGAAAGGATATTATCCACCAGACAAATAACACAAGTATTAACAAGAATGTGGAGAAACTATGACTTCAAATGTTGCTGGCTGAAGTGCAAAACTGTACATCTACTTTGAAAATCAGCTTGGTAGTTTTTAATGAAGTTAAACATACACTTATTATATCAGTAGTCTCTCTCCTACGTATTTACTCAAGAGAAATAAAACACAAATCTGCCCTAAAGACTTGAAAGCAAATGTTCATAGCAGAATTATTTATAATAGCCCCAAACTGAAAATAATCCAGACATTAATCAACTGGTAAATGGATAAACAAAATACATTATATTCATAAAATGGAAAAGTATCAGACTGGAAGAAACAAAAGTCTTGTACCTGCAATGTATAAAGAATTGTCAAAAGTCAGTAACTAAGCTCATATCTCACTTCTTCACCATGATTTCCTTAAACATTTTGGTCCACAACAATTGCTTCTACATCAAATGTATTGTTAATAACCTTTACTGGGTATTTTTCTTATAAAATCTTTAAGATCAGCTACTGGTGAAGGTAAGGAGACTCATGGGGCATTATTGTGGAACAGCATGATATAAATGGGTCAAGATGTGACATGACTCCCAAAGCTAAAGGTGGCTTCACTGATAAGAGGTGTCCTTTGGTCAATCTGTTGTCTGCTACCATCATGTCTTCATGGCCACTGGACTTAAAACACCAGGATATCTCAAAATCTAGTAGAAAATGAGGATCTAAATGCTTCCCCAGATTCCATGCATTTATTTTTGGAAACATCTTTTTCTTAGTCTTTCAACCCATTTAGTTATTTCATTTTGCCTCCAGAGCACCCAGGTAATTCCTACACCTATGCTGATAAATCTTTGAATCCCCCATGAAGCCTAACAGAGTTCAAAACAGAGTTTAGAGAGGCGGATAATGACAGGGTGGATTTACCTCCCAATGCTTGTCACCATTGGGTTTAAGCTCTGCACTAAGAAGAGATGATGAAGTCCAAGATATTAATATCATTGCCCTCAAGTTCAAGGTAGTTATTTTCATTTGTTAAGACTGAAGATGAGATGCTATACCTTTAGAAAAGAAAAGAATGGGAAAGAAATACCAGGAACCTGTTTCCTGGGAATAAGTTCCCAGACCAATCACTTTGAGATAATTACCAAAAGAGAAATAAGAGAAATACTGTCAAGTAAGAAAGGCAAATATTTGAAGAAAACCATAATTGATAGTGTGTCTTCATGGCAACTAGTGAATCTTCTGCATGGGACATCAGGGCAATGAAATACTTCTTTTCAGAGAAACACCAGTGCTAAGAAGAAATTGAGAATATAACAGCTACAGATGCAGTCAGTGAAGATACACACAATTTACAAAAGAGAAAGAAAGTGCAAGTCAAATCATTAGTATGGCCCAGGCTTACAAAAAATAGAAAAAAGAAAAAGAAAAACAACAACAAACTACAAGAGTTCAACAAAAGGGAATAAATACCTAGCAACTGAAAAGTACTCACCCCCACAAACTTAAGGGACAGCTTCGGAAAATTGTGAGACTGTTCTGGGCCTCAGTGAAGGACAGAGAGTTTACAATTAACAATCAGATGAAAGCTGACCTTAATTAGGATCACTCTTTTATAAGTTGTGTTTATAATGGCACAGTAATGTGTTTTGTCAATACCACTACAAATGTGTTGGGATGTCACAAAAACAAATGCGTTATTTGTTTTTGATGATACTTGGGAGAATATAATATACTTAACTATTGTCTGATTTATTAGTTATGTGACATTTGTGACAAATGCATATATTAAATTTATAATCATAGTTAAGATGTCAAAAGAAATTTGGTTATTTAAATGTAAAATGGTTATGTTAATCTATAAGATTCATGCATTATGTGCATTAGGTAGAGGAAAATTAGTTTCTTATTTTTATGCAAAATTAGATTTATAAAGTTCGTTAGATAATTTCTAAAGGCTTACAAAAGTATACTTTAAATAAATAGTGATTAAATCAAAGTAATACTAGGTATTTTTCTATGAGTATGAAAGTCCTCCCAAGGAAGAAAAAAAATCACTGGGATTTAGTGATGCTTTTTATCTCACGGGCTCACAGCTCCACAGTAAGGATACAGAAGGATACTGCCCCACGCAGTTAGGTGCCATGTGGGCTATGACCACAGAACCATAGCCAAAAAAAGCTTTTGCTACAATGCAGATGTTGAGTGTCCCACAAAGGTCCATATATGAAGGCTTGGTCCACAGTGTGATGATGTTGGGATGTGTAAGAGGTGGGGCATATTTTCTCTCTTTCTTATTTGCTCTTTAACCCAAATTTCTCTGGCAAAAATTTATGGATTCTAGTAGAATCACAACTGCCCAGGGGAGGGGACATAAGCAGAGGGTGAAGGTAAAGAAGATCAGTCTGGAGCAAAAATAAAAATAATCTAGGATGAGATGGGACTTCCCAAAGCTGAGGTGGCCTTGTTAGAGGAGTCTCTTGATCAATCTAGTGTCTGCCACTGTCATGTCTCCATGGCCACCTTACTTGAAACTCCAGAGCACTTCAAAACCCAGAAGCCAATAGGAATCCAAAATGCTTCCTTGGATCTCACAGCACAGAATGCTTCTAGAAACAACTTTTCTCTTAGTTTCTCACACACACTTAATTATTTTCTTTTTTTTTTTTATTCTAATTTGTTACAAAGATTTGCAGAGTACATTTCATTTCATATTACATATAAAGAGCACAATTTTTCAAGTTGCTGGTTTAATATAAAGTATTTTTAAAAATATTTATTTATTTACTTTAGTTGTACACAATGAAAGCAATGCATTTATGTTTACGTGGTGCTGAGGATGGAACCCGGGCCACGCACGTGCAAGGCGAGCTCTCTGCTGCTGAGCCACAACCCCAGCCCCAATATAAAGTATTTTTACAACAATTGTGTCTTCATATACATGTATTTAGGGTAATCATGGATAACTCAGTCTGCCATTATTTCTATCCCCTAGTCCCCTCCCTTCCCTTCCCCCTCTTTGTTCTATTTAAAGCTCTTTCTTTCCTCTCATTCCCTCTCTCTTGCCTTTATAAGTTAGTATCTTCATATCAAAGAGATCATTTGACCTTTGGTTTTTTTGGGATTGGCTAACTTCACTTAGCATTATTTTCTCCAACTCCATCCATTTACCTGCAAATGCCATGATTTTATTCTCTTTTAGTGCTGAGTAGTGTTCCATTGTGTATAGATACCAAAGTTTCCCTATCCATCATTCATCAGCTGATGGGCATCAGGGTTGATGATATACAAACAATCAACAAATATATGAAAAAATGTTCAACATCTCTAGCAATTAGAGAAATGCAAATCAAAACAACTCTAAGATTTCATCTTACTCCAGTCAGAATGGCAGCTATCAAAAAAACAAACAACAATAAATGCTGGTGAGGATATGGAGAAAAAGGCACACTCTTACATTGCTGGTGGAGTTGCAAATTGGTGAAGCCAATCTGGAAAGTAGTATAGAGATTCCTAGGAAAACTGGGAATGGAACCACCATTTGACCTAGCTATCCCACTCCCTGGCCTATTCCCAAAGGACTTAAAAACAGATTACTACAAGGACACAGTCATATCAATGTTTATAGCAGCACAATTCACAATAGCTAGATTGTGGAACACTTAATTATTTTCTTTTTCTCTACAATAATCAGATCATATATGCATCTATGATTGCAGGAGTGTTTGAATGTGGAACATAGAGAAGCTTCCCACACCAGGTCCACTGAATGCTACGCTTTTCCCTCAAGGGACACTCAAGGTCTTCCAACACAGCTGCACAGAGTCTTAAGGAGCAGACTTCATAAAAAGGTGCTAAAAGGAGAGAGACAAGCGATGGAATGCAGGGGGGCTGATCTGTAACCCAGAACCAACCCTGTACAGTCTACTCTGGGAAGCTTGGACAGACCAAAGGTTTTTTGTTTGTTTGATTTTGTGTATGTGTGTGTGACTTGGTAACACATCTGCGAAGTGAGCATTAATTTATCTTGGAGCAGGATTTGTTATGAAAAGCTACTGAAATTACACTTTTAACTCTCAGAAAACTACAAGGACAATGCAGGGAAGTAGACTAATAAAATCTAAAAGCTGCTGAGTCTTCTTCATAGCGGGTAGACACAATCTAAGCCCTAATTTAACCTAATAAGTAGGAACAAAGTCCTGAGGGTATATGTTTTCTAACTCCAAATTTCATCAAGACATAAACTAGATGAGGAAGAGAAAGGAAGATTTTTTTTTAAAGTGTACAGACAGAGGTTAATATACCCCCCCAAAAAATCTGACTTTGTACCTTCTATGTATCAAGAATTTAGTTCGTTTGGTCTGTTCAATAATCCCTGAAGGTGAAGGTAGAAATTATTATTCTCTTTCTTAATAGGGAAAAAATAAAGGCTGGAAAGTTTAAGCAAATTACTATACCTGAGGAAAAAATTTAATTCTAAGAAACTTGGCTTATAGCTTTAAAAATCCAAATGCCATAACTGTTTATCCTCATAATCCAAAAGAATAATCTCTTTATGTTTCTTTCACATTTTAACAAAGCCTCAAAAATTTAGCCAGTCTTCATGAAAATTTCAGTGATGGACTATTATTGCTGTCAAATTTCGAAATGGTCCTGTTTCTCTTCTCACTTCCAGTGGTGAATGTTACATGCTGGCCCTAGAACAATCTAGTGCCTGCTATAGCTCTTCCTCCCAAGTTCAAAAGAAAGGAAACAGTCACCACTCCGGTGCCAACTAGGGCATGCTCAAGGATCTGGAGGCTAAAGGGGCCCTGGAATTTCTGTCTTTGAGTTCTTCAGGTGAACAACTATCATTTCCATCAAAATAGTGAAAGACAAAAAAAAAAATTCATGTTATAATTTCATAGACTGACAGAGGGAAGTGTGCAGCAATACATCTTATATTACTTCCTTTGACAGCTACAGATTACATGCTGAGTTTACCTTGGCTGATACATACATTCTGCAGGTACCGTGTTGAGAGAGAATTTTTTTGGACATTTTTCTGGATATCATGGAAATAAAATATCCAGGTAGAGGAAGAAACTTCCTGTAGTCCAAAGAATATTTCTCCCTACTGTTCCAAATATCCTTCCCAGTCACATAATCCCAACATAAGCATTTTAATGACTGCCAAGTTTACTTTAAAATATGGGTAGACCAGCCTGCATTAAGGGTTCTCATCTGTTGGGTTTATGAAATGATTTGTAATCACTGACTCTGAGGGAATGTAACTTTTTTTTTTTAAACTAAAGCATCAGGCTTTATAAGGGACTATATTTATATCACACATAAATAAATAGCTTGTGATGATTCAACTTGATATCCTAAATTTGATTTTCATAGTTAAAAAACTAAAATTGCACTGTAGCCTTACAGCAGTCCTAGATAACAAGTGTCAGGGGCATAGAGAAACTAGATCTTCAACAGCCAGCAACACTGTTTCCCACCACTGCGATGACTGTCTTCTCAGCAACAGTCACACCTGATAAGTACACTGCATGGATTAGAATTTTCAGACAAAGGAAAATATTTTGTACCATGAATTTCTGATGCCATTGGTATATTTTCTAATAAAGAAAAAATTTCTTTGAGGAATGTGAAATGTAGTTAGTGTTTCCAGGAAATAATTATTCTGCCTTGATTTGTAAGACACTGAGACAGAAGATAAACTGCATTACTAATGAGGTGGACTAGCATAATATGGTTGCTTTACAAAAAAGAAAATTAACATTCTGCCACAGAGTCAGAGCTTCTGCCATCACATGGCAGTCTTTTGAAATCTATAAACCCAGTGCTATAGAACAATATGTTTATGATGAATAATTTTATGTCAGCTTGACTATGACAGAAAGTACCCAGATATTTGAGATATTATTTTGTAAACTTATCCAGAAACACCCAGGATAGGGTATTTATCATTAGAACTGGTAAGACTGAGAAAAGCAGATTGCCCTCCTTCTTGTGTGCAGGCCTCATCCAATCAGTTGGAACAAACTACAAACTACACTGAACAAACAAGCTGACTCTCCACTCCCAAAGAAGGTATTCTTCCAGTCTGGCTGCTTTCAAGCTTGAAGGTGGATTTTTTTCCTGCCTTCACACTCCAACTCATCAGCTCTTTCTGGGTCTCCAGATATTGGGAGCTCCCAGCTACCATAATCACAGAGCCAATTCCTTGTAATAAATTCCTATTTTTTTCCCCTCACTATATAGAAAGTACCCATTTGCCAACCAGCATCCTCCCAAGACTGAATAAGCGCAGATATATATTCTTTCTTCTTATATTTCCCAGCATTCAATGTGATGTGTGGCACACAGTAGGTACTTCACAGTGAATGCATATTGAGTACCTGAAGGGATAATTAATTTTAACAAGAAGAAAAAGCCACCTAAGGCCTTTGCAATGCTGTAAGGTAAAGCTCCAGCCAGAATCTTGCTAAGAAACAGAATTCACTATTTTGGTATACAAGCAAGTGCAATGTTTGATTTGTTTAAATTCACTTGCTTTAAAAATCTTCAAAATAAGGTCACACTAGTGTCCATACTTGTTACAGAGGTAAATGTAATAAAGCTGACTGAATTAATATTTCTTCAAGCATCATATATATCATCATATATCAAAACCCTAGAAATATTTATGAATAACATCATAAGGTTATATTTAATTTACAACTATATACAATACATAATTATTATTATTATTAAATAGTCATTAAGAAATGTCTCTCCAAGTTCAAACAAAAGCAAAGCATCTACAGAGACTCAGGAGAAGGCAGAAGTGAGACAAAAGCATTATTTCAGATTGGCTTCCCAAGGAGAGGGGCTAACAGGATCACCTCCAGACTGACGACCTCTAATCTCTGCTATGGGAACTGATCTCTGTGTCAATAGGCCCTCTTTGGAAAGTGCTTGTTTTGTGAAACACTACTGAAAAGCATGCCTGAAACAAAGGTGGTCATTAGCCCTGACATATTCACTAGTTCCTCTAAATGAGCCCAAGGTGTTCACTGAGGAGATGGAGGAAGGAGAAGACAAACAGATGGAACACACACACACACACACACACACACACACACACACACAGTCCAGACCAGGGCCACAAGTAAAAAATCTAGCAAAAGCCACAGCCTTTTTTCTGTTTGATTTTTGTTCCCAGTTCAAAGATCTAAATACATTGTCAAGTCAGATTAATAAATGCCATATTCTCATACATAGCTGGTGGGACTGCAAATTGGTGCAAACATTATGTAAAGCAGTGTGGAGATTCCTCAGAAAACTCGGAATGGAACCACCATTTGACCCAGCTATCCCACTTCTTGGTTTATACCCAAAGGACTTAAAATCAGCATACTATAGTGATACAGCCACATCAATGTTTATAGAAACTCCATTCACAATACCTAAGCTGTGAAGCCAATCTATGTGCCCTTCAACAGATAAATAGATAAAGAAAATGTGATACACACACACACACACACACACACACACACACACACACACACACACACACACATATATGTATACATACATATATATGTATATTCACTGGAATATTATTCAGCTTTAAAGAAAAATAAAATTGTGGCATTTGCAGGTAAGTTGATTGAGTTGGAGAAAATCACACTAAGAGAAATAAGCCAATCCCCAAAAAACCAAAGGCCAAATGTTTTCTATGATATGCAGATACTAATTCACAATAAGGCATGGGGGGGTTGAAGGTGCATGGGTGGGGGGATAGAGTTATTTTAGATTAGGTAGAAGAGAGTGAAGGGAGTGGAGAGGAGGGGAGGAATATGGGGATATAGGAAGGATAGTAGAATGAAACAGACATTATTACCTTATGTACATATATGACTGCATGACCAATGTGATTCTACAACATGTACTATCAGAAAAATGAGAATTATACCCCATTTATGTATGATATATCAAAGTGCATAAATGCATTCTACTGTCATGTATAACTAATTAAAATATTTGTAAAAATTAAAAATAAATAAATAAGCCGGAAGAGGGAAGTCTGTGGCAGTGCTGTAGCTGCCCTGGTTTCTTCCTGCTGGGAGGGGCCTAGTAGGGGTTCTGTGGAAGCCCTTGGAGGTTGAAGGCTAAGTATGGGGAAGAGCTGCAAGGTAGTCATGTGTGGTCAGGCATCCGTGGGTAAAAACTTGAATCCTAGAAAAGCTCCTGTATGGGAACCATGTAGTGGGTTCTGAGATGATTGACACCCAGGAAGATATCTATGTAGGCTCTACTGAGACAGACTAGGGAGTTCGGGAGCAGGTGCATTTCTATAACACCCAGGGGCTTCGAAATGGGGCCAAGCTGCCCTGGTACTGCTACTCCTGCACTGATGGCTACATTCTGGTCTATAGCACAGATAGCCAAGAGTCCTTTCAGTGTGTGGAGATACTCAAGAAGGAGACTGACAAATCTAAGGATAAGAAGGTGGTCACCACCGTGGTCCTGGGAAACAAGTGTGACCTACAGGAACAGCGGCTTGTAGGCCCAGAGTGGCTCAGCATTGGGCCAAGTCAAAGAAGGTGAAGCTGTGGAAGGTATCACAGGCTGACCATCACTCCCTCCTGGAGCCCTGTGTCTACCTGGCCAGCAAGACGACCCAGCCCCAGAGGAAGTCTGCCTTCCCCCTCAGCTGTAAGAACAAGGGCAGTGGCTCCTTGGATGGCTGAAGAGCTACCATTCCTTCTTCACTCTCCCAACCCTCCAGCTTCTGGAGCTCTAGAGGATGGGTTGAGGGCAAGGGGGGTACATAGGCAGTCTGTCCTTCCCAGTCAGCAGGGGGAGTACCCCACTAGGCCAGGCTCTGGGCTGTGTCAGGCCCATGCCACTTTTCTCTCTCAACTCTGAGAAATGCAGATAATTTTGATTAGTGCACTCTTCCCATACCCTCCTTGCCTTACCTCCCAATCTCCATCAAATTTTCTCTACTATTGCCTAGAGTTGTGGGTCAACATCCCTTATATCTGCCCTGGACAGGAATCAGAGCTATCATGCTGAAAGTGCCAAATTTAGGATTTGGGTCATATTATAGGGGTCCCAACTTCCTGACCTTCCTACCAGTAATACACACAGATACACTCACACACTCTTAAGGCACTATAGCCTGGATTTGAGAATGGGTATCCAGGTATTGTACGGGTGGCAGACATGTGCTCACTTGTGCTAGCATTAGAAGACCCATCCTTCACCAGACCTTTTTTCTGGCCAATCCTTAGCTGGAAGAGGCTAGGCATCTAGGAGTATCATTTTCTATATGAACTCTTCCCCTGCTCCCAATTATCTCACTTCCTCTTCCTGTTTGGAGAGCAGATGGGTCTCATTGGTTGAGGTGGAATGGAGTGATAACTGGGCCAAGCAACAAGCTGACTGTGACCCAGCAAGGTCATTACCCTCTAGGCATTGGTTTTCTCATCTGGAAGTTGACAGGAGTTGCTTAGGTGATCTAGATCCTTTCCAGTTGAGTGACTTTCTAAAGCCGGGAGCCTGAGCCACCTGTGACTGGCCCCCTTGCTTCTCCTTCTTCAAGGTGCTATGCCTGCCAGCCTTGGAGGATGGACACAATCTTTCCCTCCAACCACCAGGGGGAGGAAGTACACTTTTTCACTCTCAGTTGCCAGAGTGACCACTCAGTGCCCAAACTACCCACTTGCCCTTGGGAGCTGGTCTTCATCCCTTCCTCTGGATGTTTTCAGCTAATAGCTGGTCTATTTATATCACCTATATTTATATGCCTGCTGCCGTAGTGAAGGCTGGATAAGGTGCTCCTCTAGTCCTTCTTACCTCAGATGTCTGGACAGAACCAGGGAAATCACTAGCAGCTTCCTAGGAGCCCCCAGGCCTTCCATTGGGGCTCAGAAGGGTAGCTACTCTTGCAGATGTGCAATCAAGTGAGCTTAAAACCTACAACCTTCTAGTGCCCTCTCATGCTTCTGGTGTGCACACCTAACAGGTAAGACACTATAGCCAGGCGACCTCCAGTATACTCCCCCTTCTCCCCAGAATGGGAGCAGTGAGCAGGGGCAGGTGCCTAGGGCTGGGCAAGAAGAGGGCATCTACAGGCTCAGGTTCAAAGTTCATTTATTGATAGGTTGGACACAATAAAACCATAAATGCTATTACAAAAAATAAATAAAAAATAAATAAATACCTGCCATATTCTCTAGGTCAGCATAAAGTAAAATATATCACAAAGGAATTCTGATGTGCTACAGAATGGAGGTGGATTCACATCTGCTATGGTTTGAATGTGCCTTTAAAATTCAGGTATCATCAATGTAAGACTAGAGTATTAAAATAGAGGTGGGCCTTTCAGAGGTGACCAGGCCACAAGGGCTGCTGCTAGCTAATGGGATTAAGGCCCTTTATAAGAGGCTTCACACAGCATAGCCAGCTTATCCTCTGCCTTGAACTATGTGAGGACACAGCAAAAAGGTCAAACGTCAGAGCTTTGATCTAGGACTGTGACGGCCGAGACTTTAGAACAGTAAGAAAGAAATTCTTGCCATGTACAAATTACCTGTCTCAGCTATATTTTCCTGTAGCAGCACAAACAGACTGAGACAGTATCTTACATTTCTTGATCAAATACTATTTTTCAATTAAAATAATTTTGGGAAATCAATCTAAGTTCACCTGGGTACTATGTAGGATAATGAAAGCCATGACTACTAAGGGTATGAGCTACTCAAAAAATCAAGGAAACTCCTGAAGGTTCAGCTTCTCTGGGCTTACACTAAGTCCACTGGGTAGCAGACACAGCAGAAGCCTACTTACTATAATGTCCTCAGGAAATGTGTCTCTGCTGAAGGAGCCATCATCAAACATGACCTCGTAGAAGGTTTGTGACGTCACAGCCATCACCCTGCAGCTGTAATACCTGGTGTTGCGGTGCTTCGTGATGACGGTCTGACCCACAGAGATGGGCTTCTCGCAAGCCTTGGACTTCTGAGAGATGGAAAGAGGGAAGAAAAGAAAAGACACAAAATAAAAGAAACATTTATTTAGAAAACAATAACTGATGTGGCCAAAGTTTTTTAGAGTTTTAAAATTTAAGATTAGAGAATCATTTCAAACTTAAAGCAAGATGCAATAGTACAAATAGCACAAACAACACTCACATTTGACCCTTTACCCAGACTTAAATATTGTTGGTTATTACTATTATTAACATCTTACCATTTGCTTTATTGAACAGGGACATTCTCTGACATAAACACAGCTCTAGTACAGTAATCAACTTCAGGAAATTAAATACTGATATATATCACCAGTGCTCCCATTGATCAACTGAGCCAATAATGATCTTTTGTGGTATTCCTCTCCCTTATCTCAAAGTTCCAAGTACAGCATCTAGTCCAGTTACATATGGCATTTAGTTGCCACATCACTTCTTTGGGTGTGTCATGGGTGGGGTTGGGTACCAGGGATTGAACTCAGGAGTGCTTTACCACAGAGTTATATCTCTATCCCTTTTTGATTTTGAGACATAGTCTTTCTAAGTTGCTGAGGCTGGCCTCCAACTTGCAATCTTCTTGCCTCAGCCTCTCATGTCTCAAAGATTATAGCATAATGAACCATTATGCAAAGCAATTGCCACATCTCTTTAGCTTCCTTTAACCCAGACTATTTCCAAAGTCCTTTATTTTTTTTTTATAGTAGTGATACTTTGGAAAGATATGATTCCTCCTTCCTTTGCTCATCAATTAAGCATTTGTCTGATGTTTCCCCATGATTAGACTCAGATTACACATTCTTGGCCACAATTCCACATGATTGATGCTTGTCTCTCTTGGGATATTTCATCTGGAAATACATGTTTACAGGTCACTTAATGGTGATGTTAATTTTGATCCTGATCAAAGTGCAGATGATCTTCTCCACTTAATGACTATTTTTTTTTTTTCTCATACTAATAACAATCTGTGGAACATGTTACTATGAAAATATCCTGTTCCTTATACATCTCTGGACTTAGTATCCACTGATGAGTCTCATTTACTCATTACTATAATGGTAGTGTGTGCTAACTGTTCAGCTACAGCACTCCCTCCTCATTTACTAGTCATCATCTGCCATTTGTAAATGGGAGCCTCCCTTATCTACCTACATCCATCCATCTACCCATGCAGTCAATCATAATCAGTAAGAGCTGATTAGTTCCTTCTTCCCAAATGTATAAAATTCCAATTGCATCTTATTAGTTTGGTGTTTGCTCACATTTTCCCAGATGTAGACCATAAGAGTCAAGCTGGTTCTTGTGATATCTCTTTCTAAAGCAGTTCCTTCCTATCTGGCCTGACAAGTTGTTCCAGAATTATCTTGTCCCATCCCTAAAGTTAGCCATTCCAGTAGCATGGTTCATTTTAGACGGCAATTCTGTGGTACCCAGATACACAGAGGGGCTGGAACTGCTCACTGTAATAATCTGGGTGGGAGATGAAGGCCTGAAGTAAAAGAACCGAGGACAAAGATGCTCATGATTTGGACGAAAGGGCAGGCCCCATCTAAACAAACATGTTCCTAAGAGGTTCAGCCATCTAGTTTCCCACAAGGACACTTTCCTCCTTGAAATCATTCCCCTATAACTGCTGGACTAGTTGGGAAATTATTCTGTGTCATAAAGTGTATGAACCCAAGGTCTCACACATGCTAAGAAAGTGCTCTACCACAAAGCTACAACCAATTCCATTTTATTATTTTTTATTCATTTATTTACAGTACTGGGGATTGAACCTAGGGCCTCATACATAGTAGGCAAGTGCTCTACTATTGAGCTACAACCCTAACCCTTTTTAACATTTATTTATTTATTTATTTATTTATTTATTTATTTATTTATGTTAGTGGTGATTGAAATCACAGGTACTCCACCACTAAGCTACCTCCCCAGCCCTCCCCCTTTTTTATAGTTGTTGATGGACCTTTATTTATTTATCTATTTGTATGTGGTGGTGAGAATCAAACACAGTGCCTCACATATGCTAGGCAAGTGCTCTACCATTGAGCTACAACCCGAGCCCACCTCCCAGCCCTTTTTATTTTAAGACAGGGTTTGTTAAATTGCTGAGAACTTGTGATCCTCCTTCCTCAGCCTCCCAAGTAGCTGCGATCACAGGTGTGCACCACTGTACAAAATTGAGATGTATGATCATTTCGATGCAGCACAAAATAGTGATTTAAATCACTATACCTGAAGTAGAAATTCTTACTTAAATATTAGGTGACAGTATAACACACATGCTAAAATAATTACCCAGTTTCCTACTTCATTTCCCTGCCCATTCCCTTTAAATGCATCTAACTTTTCAAGTAAGAGAATGACTTAGATATAATAATTAATATGAGTGGAAGCAAAGTCTACAGAGTTATGTAACCCCCAAATTGGGCCCATGACAGCTGCTTAAGGTTGTACAGGTTACAACTAATTCTTGGAGGCCACATTCACAACCTGTATGGCCACACACTCAGAAGCCCTCAGTGACTTACACCAGGGCCAATCAGGGTTTCATCTCGGTAGAACATTTTTTGCAGATGTTACCCCTCTCTAGCAAAGCTACAAAATCAAATGACTGTATGCTACTATGATATTAGCTCTTCTGTGCATATTTTATTAAAACTGGAATGCTTACTCAAAAAGAAGATAATGTGGTTTGGATTTGAATTCTAAAGTCTAATTCTTACTAGCTGAGTGATCTTAGGGACATTACTTGACCATTATCAGCCTAATCTTGATACTTACACCAAAGTTTTGCTTTAAAAAAAGGATAAATTACATAAAATACCTCAATAGACCAGCAATAGATTTTCAGAAAATATTAACTGGCTACATTTCAGGGAATGGAGAACATTCCCTGAAGTGTTATTTTTAGCCCCAGAGTAATAATCTACTCTTCCTACTGTACTGCAGTAACTGGCATGTATGATTGGGCTGCATCTTGACTTCACAATGACAAGGCTCAATCCAGCACAAGTCAATTCTGGTGGAACAATCCCAGCCCCTGCTCTTTACCTCATCCACTCCAAAAGCCTATGACTCTTGTCCAACTTGGGCACATAGCCATAGTACCTAGAAAGGAAGCCTTTGTTCACAACTCTCTTAAGACCCTGGCCACAGTCCCTCTTACAACACGATAAAATCCACAAGTCAGGATCAGACCTTATCTTTTGACCAGCACATCCAGCACAGTGTCTATTATACTGCTGCTACCAGATGAACAATGGGTACATGAATGAGTGATGGGGGGAAAGAATGAGTGAAATACAGATCAGGACAGAAACATTTTCAAACTGGAAGAAGAAAGACTGCAGTCATTCACTTTCCAGAAAAGGCATAGACAAAGGAGAGTTTCAGGAAAATGTTCTTCTTTCTTGGATTGGGCATGTATATAAATTGGCGCAAGCGAGGGAAAAAAGGTCTGTGGTGAAATTCATAGAGTCTGAGAAATAGAAGATGTCAATCAAAGGAAAAGAAATGTGAGACAAATTTTATAAGGAAAAGGCTAACTCCAGATCAC
Source organism: Tamias sibiricus (assembly GCA_025594165.1). Classification (NCBI taxonomy): domain Eukaryota; kingdom Metazoa; phylum Chordata; class Mammalia; order Rodentia; family Sciuridae; genus Tamias; species Tamias sibiricus. Next base: position 156,238,357 of record CM046657.1, on the reverse strand, counting down.
AACCATTTTCTTCCTGCTTAGATCATGAAATTTATGCAGATTGGCTGGTTAGAAAGATGGCCAGCACACAAATTAAATACACAAACTTCATCTAAATAAAAATTCTCATAAGCTTCAAGCATGACCATTTCATGGAGTGTACTAAGGAAAATGGATTCTTTCATAATGCTATTTTGATAGGATTTCTGATTTATTTTTGCAGGAAAAATTTATTGACAAGCATATCCCATAACTGATTATATACATCCTTAAAAATATTTCCTGTCAGAAAAACCTAAGAAGCTACTGATGTTAAGAATGTCATTTCTGATCAGAGAAGACAGACTCTATGCAAGGGGATCCATCAGATTAACGGAATAGCAGTGTTATATTGAAGATTAGTGTGCAGGCTAAGGTTGTGAAAGTCAAATTTTCTTTAACGTGGGCTAAGCAGAAATGAGCAAACAGCTTTAAAAAATTCACTTAAAAAATGCTAGAGCCAGTTAGGGATGCTAGAAATATGAAGAAAATGTTAAGAAAATGCTACAAAAATTCTACAAAGGCATAATGAGTTCCTGGGAAATGTTACATCCAGAGTTTTCAATATGTCAATATATAATGAGCTAGTTAATTCTCCTAGTAATGCTATGAAGTAGTTGCTATTTTGAGTGGAGGATATAATGAGGCAGTCAAGTGACTTTTCCAAAATCTGGGAGCAGGTGAGAGGCAGTCTGGGGTGGTGCTCTCCCGAGACATGAGAGCTCAGTATCATCAACCAGGAGAATGAGTGTGGGAGGATATCAAAGGAGAAATAAAGACAACCATGAAGAAGGACTACTGGAATTTGCATAGTTGCCTAAAAAAGTTACATTTCCTTCTTCTTCCTTTTGTAACTTCCATTGATTAAACACCTCCTCGTTTACAGATATCTGTTGAGACACTTCAGACATATGCAATTATTTAATTTCCCCAATATATGCACAAGGTTGCATTAGCAACTTGGATCTGCAGCATATCTGGTGAAAAAATCCAGAATGTATAATTATATATGCTCTTAGTTTTCATATGTGTACACACATGCACACATATATACATACACTGTGTAAATTGTGAAAACTTTACAAGTTTTCCCTCCTCCCTATTTTCACATCCTTGCAATGTGATTTTGCAGTTAGTTCCTCCCATCATGGGATGGAATCTATTTTCCATCCTTTGAATCTATACTAGACTATGGCTTAGTTTGCCTTGGCCAAAAGAAAATTGCAGTAATATGCCAATTTAAACTACACTCTTTGTTCAAGAGATTTTGTACATTTCTGCTTTCTCTCTATGAACTTTAGACTCTTCCATGTGAACAAACCCAAACTATCTTGTTGGCAGATGAGAGATTACATTGACTACAGCTGTCTCTGGACACATGTGAGAACTCAGCCAAGATCATGTAAGCCATTCTGCAGCTGACCACAGATCATGAAGCAGCCCAGCATGTACAAAAGAACCATGCAGCAGAGCACAGCCCAAACTAATGACCTATAGATCATGAGTAAATAATTATTCATTGGCAAAAGTCACTTGTTTTGTGATAGTTTGTTAACATACACACAGACACACACACATACACAGATGCCTAGAAAACAGGAATCTTTCAACAATAGCTTTGTAAAAATGACAACATTGCTACTTATATAATGGTACTTGTATAGACAGTCAATAAAAGGGCACAACGGAACTTAATGCAGGCGCAGCATGAAGGGGTAAATTATGGAGGCTAAAATGTGTAATTTTTAGTGACCATGCCTGACACAGCAATCTAACTTCAATATGAAGGGTGGACCATGTATGCACTATATCCTCAAATATCATTTCATCCTATTGGGTTTTGACAGAGAACAGAGAGAAATTAGCCTTCAAAGCAAGATCTCAGAGAGAAGGAGCTCTGCAGTAGAATGAGGAAAGATTCCAGGATGGGCATTCTCTTATCAAACCTGGCAAGGCTAACCTGAGTTCACCATGAAGGAAAGTCACCCAACATTTCATGGGAGATGAGTCGTGGGCAAATATGTCCCTTTGGGAAAATTCCTCATTGGGTTCTACATGTATATATCTATGGTCATAAAGGGTATAAATCCAAATAGAGTAATATACATAAACATTCACAGAGAGCCAGCAAGTCTGAAAAGGTGAAGAAAACAAACTAAATCACTTAGATGATGAACAGGTTGAAAAAGCATGTTTCCATTTTATCTAATAGACCTTTTCCCTTCACAACTTTGTTAATATCTCCCACAAAGATTGAAATAAATATATCAGTACAAACTATTCTTTTACCTAACTTATGCAGCTGAAGTCACTCATTTTAAAATGTCCCTGTTATACTGAAAGCTTTCTTTGTAAAGTTAAGAGAGTTATGTAAAAATCCTTTACTCGGAAAAACCTAAGACCCTAGGGCTTCATGAAGAAATAATTGCTCTTACTGCACAAATGCACATGCAGACTCACAAAAATGTCAGAAGTATTTAATTTTCTACATGTCTGTTTATTCATGTGTACTTTTATTTCTCATGGGTTTTTAACTACAAACATATAATATGGTGGGAAATGGCAGTAAGTTTCCCAAAAGATTTAAGGTTTTATTCACTTTAATGTCTATGGAAGTATAATAAACAGGTTGCATTAGATATTAAGAAGAAAAAAATACACCTATTTCTTTTCCATCAGAATCATGAGCTCACCATGGAGGCAAAAGTCATGGTCAGTGAAGGGGACTAGGAAGGGAGAACAAACTTCAGAAGAGGCTGAATACCAATTCCACTGAAGTAATGCCAAACCCTGTCAACAGGAAGGCACTACCTGCTACCTATTCTGAATGGCAAGCAACTTACTTCATAAAGAGTGAAGATGGGAGTTCACATTAGATTGGTAGGGCTGGTAGTGACCCAGTGCTAAGCCGAAATCTGATGTGAGCTACTCCCAGAGTCTAAGTTTTCTTGTCTAAGTTTTCTAGTCCTTAGATGCTAGAAAATGTGTAAGCCTCAGATACCAGCCTATGGATGCCAGCTCCTGGAAACTCTTGGGCTTTTTTCTTTCAGGAGTTCTTCAGGCTTCTTGGGTTACAGCACTAAAATTTGGGAATAATTATAGTTTTAATACAATTCCAATCATTTACAGCAAGATTTGTGTGTGTACATAGAAATTAACAAGCTGAATCTAACATTTTTATGGAAATGCAAAGGACCTAATATACTAGGAGGAATTTAGCAGGGAAAAAGAAGTTGGGGAACTTATAATTTGGAGGAAATAAAATGAGGAGAAGTACTTATTCAACAATAAGATGATATAATTTAAATGACATCTGATGGGACATTTTCAACAGAGAAGCAAGGTACATAGGGGGCCTACATGTACTCCTCCTGCCTATAAAATGGTATAACCATAAAGTCTACCACACAAATTACTGTGAGGAATAATGTGACAATGTACTGTGTATGAACATGCAGAGTATACTATGAAAGTGCAGAGTATACTATAAAAGACAATATATACAAATGTTAGCTATTTCTATTACTTTAATAACCCTTATCTAGCTGGGTATGGTGGCACACACCAGTAATCCCAGGGGGCTTGAGAGGCTGAAACAGTAGGATCATAAGTTCAAAGCCAGCCTCAGCTACTTTGCAAGGCCCTGTCTCAAAATATTTAAAAAGCATGGGTCGCTATTGATGTGGCTCAGTGGTGAAGTGCCCCTGGGTTCAATCCCTGGTAGCAAAACAACCTTATCTAAATTTATATACTGTACCCAACAAAGGTGTCACTTGAGTAAAAGACAAAGATGGGGGTAAGAAGCAATTGTACTATAAAGACACACTGCTTGTATGAATGAGAGACAGACAGACAGAGACACACATAAACTTCTAAGTTTCACTGGATTTCAGGAGAAACAGTCAAAGGAACAGGAAAAGGAAAAGTAGCTGCAAGTTTTCACTTCCACCAGAACTATCACAGGAGCAGTATGGATTCTGCCTATCTGTCATGTTAATCAAAGGGAATAAGTCCAATCTTTAAAGACCATTATTAACCATGCAAACTCATATGCATCTGTCAGTCTGTCTCATGCTTAGCCAATCTATGTCTCAAGCACTGTGATGAGAGGTATGTGAGGCTCCTGTGGGGGCAGGAAGAAAAGGCAAAGAACGGACAGGCACTACAGCAATAACCCCTTCTTTCCCAGTCTCATGCTTAGGGACCCTGTTCTCTATTGCACAGGGTTAATCTCTGTGGTCCTTATAACCTCAATTAAGCTATTTTCTCAGTACCCAATAAAAACACAACTCTGTTCCAAATAGGTAATAAAGGTGAAAATTGACAGCAGACTTTAAGGTATAAATAAAACATTGTTGAATATATGGGTTTGAAAATTTTATGTCTTTAAATTCCTGAGAAACATACTTAGTAAAAGGAGACAAACTTAACTGTAGACCTACCTAGGAATCGAGGAGGGACAAACAAAATGGGAAATAACTCATGAGGGAACTAGTTGCTCATGAAGCAAAGGGTTTTATTTCTCTCTGCCTCCTGCCCAAAACAAAGGTTTCTGAGTACCAGGTCAACCCAGCAATGGCTAAGAGAAAAATTAAATGATATTTAATTGAAAAATGTTAGAGAAATTTCCTGTTTCCTGATGCTTTAAAACTTCACTGACCCTCTACACTCAGCATGGGACAAGATGAGAGGATACATGATACCTCGAGATGGAAACAAGTAGATTTCAGATAAGGAATGTCAGGAAACTGCCCATTTTACCTGGAAAGGAAAGAAGTATTGATTTGTATGTGAGAAATGTGCCACATTATTTGAAGATATGGTCCCAATATTCCAAGGAAGGGCAGGAAAATAATAACATTAGGACCTCCCTAGGCTTCACTGTCTTCTGCCCAAGAGACTTCATGAGGCCCTTTGAATTAATCCAGAGATTTATGTACCATGCTTGATGAAAGTGAGCATATAATGTAGACTTGGAGAACACACTTTTAATAGAATTTTTTGAAGTTACCTTATTTAATTGCCTTTCCTATTGCTTGCAGTTAATAGTCTTAAAAATTATTCTTTCATTATATTTTGTCAGTACCTATGGATTTAATTATGACTATATCATCTAATTACTGTTTCAAAATGAAGGGACTTAAAACTCTGCCTCTTGTGCTTTACAAATGTGGGAATGTCAAATGCCCTTTTCTGTCATGTATATCTGCTCACACATTCCATTTATATTTTCCTACTATATCCATGGTGCTCAACTCTAAAACCAATGTTAAAACATGGGATTAGTGTCATTACTTAATTTTCTTAACAAGCTACCAGATGATACCACATGCCTTAATTATTTTTAAAAAATAGAGTACAAATTGCTGAGAAGATTAAAATTTTCAAGGCTGAGACATATTAATTCTGCGAAAAAACTAAGTGTTTTACATGAAAACATACCTTACCTATGCTAAAAGATGTACAAGGTGAAATGACTTCAGAATGGAAGACTTTGATTTTCCTCAGTAAGTTGGCCCTTGAAAGTGACTAAGTATCAAGTACCCCATGTATACATTTCCTAATGCAGGTAGCCCTTACAGTGGAATTCTGTCTGCTGACTACATCCTGGTTCCATGGTGCAGTTCATGGTAGAAATAACAGAATCAAGTGGTGTTTCTGATGAGTCCACTTTGGTGATAAAAACCAAATGCATGCCAAAAAGCTTTTTTTCCTTGAATTTTTTTCTCCAGCTTAGGTTAATATGGAGTTTTAAAAGGCCAAGAAAAAAAATTCTTTTCAGGAAAATGTTCTGTCCTATTAAGCCATATTATTCTACAGAGAACTAAAATAGCATTTTGAACAAGATGAAAACCTATGGGTTTTATAAAAGTTCTATTTTGTTACAATAATAATCAAGTTAATGGTTCTTAATTTTTTGGGGGGGCGGGGGGGAGTTTGCTGGGGATTGAACTCAGGAGCACTCAGCCACTGAGCCACATCCCCAGCCCTATTTTGTATTTTATTTAGAGACAGGATCTCAGTGAGTTGCTTAGTGCCTTGTTTTTGCTGAGGCTGGCACTGAAACTTGCGATCCTCCTGCCTCAGTCCCTGAGCCACTGGGATTAGAGCTGTACACCACCATGCCCAGCAAGTTAATGGTTCTTAATTTTCTTTCTGAAATATAAAAGCACAACTATTTAACAAGTGTTTATTCTAGCATATGAAAACTTTATTGATGAAAAATGCTTATACACTATGATTATTTTATTTGAGGTATTTGTTTCCATCATTTCGATTAATTTTTAAAACTTTATCAATTTTTATTAATTTCTCCATGTACCCTTATACATTTTAGAGCAGGTAAAAGTTCTTGAAGATGGTAAAACTTATGAACTTGCAGAATAAAGCAAAACAGTTCCACTGTAGGAAAATTTTCCAAGTTGTCTCCCAAACTAGATGTTTAGCACCATGAGCCAGGCCATAAAAAAAGTTTCCTTCCAGAAGTCTGAATTTAAAGAAAATTATGGCAACAGACCCTCTTTTGTGAAATGTTTTTCACATTGAACAAAATTGAATTGCTGATATTCAATTTTAACGTAGAAAACCAGCACTTTCTAATAAGCTTCTACACAGCAAAAGAAACAACAGTGTGAGGAGAAAGCCTCCAGAATGGGAGAAAGTATTATTGAACTGTTCTGACAGAGGATTAATATCCAGAATATAGAAAGAACCTAAAAACATCAACACCAAAAACAAATAATAACCCGTCCAATAAATGGGCACATGAACTAAACAGACACTTTTCAAAATATAAATGGCCAATAATTACATTTTAAAAATGTTCAAAGTCTTTAGCCATCAGAGAAATGCAAATCAGAATTACATTGAGATTCCATCTAACTCCAGTCAGAATGGCAATCATCAAGAATACAAATAATAAATTCTGGCAATGATGAGGGGGGAAAAGGAACTCTTATATACTATCAGTGGGATTGTACAACCCAGGTCAGCATACTTGAATGATACATGCATACTCAGGTTTACTGCAACACAATTCACAACAGCCAAGTTGTAGAATAAGCCTAAGTATCCACCAACAGAGTACTAGATAAAGAAAATGTGGTACATATACACAATGGAGTTTTGTTCACCCATAAAGAAGAATTAAATTGTGCCGTTTGCATGAAAATGGATCTGGAAAGTATTATGTTAAGCAAAATATGGCAGACATAGAAAGACAAGCATTGAATGTTTTCTCTCATAAACCATTAGGGTAGAGGAAGGGGACTAGAAGACACTGGGGAGTGAAACTTATCACATTATATTATATGCATGTATATATATATATATATATATATATATATATATATATACATATATATATGCCAAAAGAAAGCACATTACTCTGTACAATTATTATGTACCAATAAAAATATTTTCTTAAAAGAGCAATTTCATATATATCATCTGAACTCACATCACTATAATATCAGAACTTGGAGATCTGGATAATTCTCTCAATGAGGCCTCAACATTGATTCACAGGGGTACACAGTAAAAAGGCTGAGCAGGAATCTGAACACAAGACTACCTGAAGTCAATAGGGTTCTGACCATACACCTACTACAAAATGCTAACAAGTCCTGAACCTTTCTGGTGCAATGACAATCCAAGTATCCAGAATTATTAATAGTCATGGCCCTTTGAGTTGACTTCCCAGATTTCTGAGATTTAAATGTAATAAGAGCCCATCAAATGCTTAAGAAAATGATTATTTTTAATTTGTACAAAGAATCTAGAGTTCGACCATTTTTATAGTAATCTTTCCAAAATTATTCTAAAATCTCTTGTTTCCCTTACTAGATTATGCTGGGGTATTTTGAGCCTCTCAGTTCCTCCTTCAGAACTAGAAGATTAGTATTCCAGGTTCTGAGGGTGCTATTTGGTGAAATCCTCAGCATCAGTCCTTTCTGGGAATTGTCTTTGGTTGCGATAGAGATGACTTGCAGAAGTTCACTTTTCCAGAAGCAGCCTGTGTTCTTGATGTGTTGTTGAGGATATGTAAACTCTACTTTTCAAGGGCCATCTCAGCTTTAGAGCTACTTCTGGGGCCACTTGAAGCATCTGTTGACATCTCACTGCACCTCAACTTTTCCCTTTACCTAAGTAAGCTTACTTCCTTTCCCCTTCTCTTCTTTTTCTTTCCATTCCTCAAGTGATGATTCCAAGGGCACTCCCTGATAAACTTTCTGCGTTAGTTGCTACTTCCCAGGGAATCTGCTACACCAAAACCACAAATAGGGCCAACTGCTCTGGGCCATGACAGTCCCTGATATGGGCTACTCTCTAAAGTATTTGGGGGATTGGGGGGGGGGGCGGGCTTTCACTTCTCATCAAACTATTGTTTATCTCATTTGTCCTCACTATCCTTTACTTCTTGCTGATATGAAGCTCTAATCTCCCAGTTTTTTAAATTTCAAATATTCTAAATTAATGGGCACATTTGAATCTCACCTACAAAAACATTATAAAGGCCTGAATTAAGACCTAGAAAGTCCCTTTATGATTAAAAGGCACATACCAACCTTGCTTTGGTTCTTTACTGTTTAATTCTGGTTTATTAAGTTGTGTTTCTGATAGTGGAGGTTGTTGAACAAGATAACTACTAATAACCAAGGCTCTACCAGGGTTGCTTGTTAACACATTAAAAATACTAAAAAACTGAAAAATACTGCAGGCCTCAGCCCTAAAGACTTATCACGGGGGCTTCTCCAGGATTTTAGGCAAGCAAGCATTGTCTATTCGAAAATCAAATAAGGTGTCTCACATAACACATACTAACCTTTTTTAAGTTCAGTTGGATGTTTCTGGGATATACATCTGAAGTTACATTCTTTTATCCAACCAGAATAAAGGATAAGAAATTGAAGCCTGCAAAAAGGGTGTACTCCAAAGAGAGACATTGTTCTTATTGACCTAGGAAGTGACCCCAGTTTCTGCCCCCAAATAAGGAGGATGTGGGCTTACTGATCCTAAAATGGAAAGACCTTCATTGTTAAGAGAGTAAGTTCTTCTATTGAATGGAGATAGAAACTGCACATAAAGAGTAACTTGAGTAATCCCAGCAGCTCAGGAGGCAGGAGGATGGCAAGTTCAAAACCAGTCTCAGCAAAAGCAAGTTGCTAAGCAACTCAGTGAGACCCTGTCTCTAAATAAAATACAACAAGGGGCTGGGGATGTGGCTCAGTGGTTGGGTGCCCTAAGTTCAATCCCCAGCACCCCCTGCCCCCAAATAGTAACTAGAGGGCAGGCTGGGCTTGTAGTTTAGCAGTGAAGCATGTGCCAAGCATGCACAAGGTCCTGGGTTCAACTGCCAGCACTGAAATTAAAAAAGAAAAAGAAAAAAAAAAAAAGCAACTGTATGGCACAAAATATGGCTTTTATTTGAATCCAAGTAATGACCAAACCAGTGTAGACTGTGTTGCAATGGATAGTTCTATGAGGGAACAGTGAGCAGAACAAAAGCCACATCAAGATATTCAGCCTCTGCTCTGTTCTGCATGGTCTCTCCATTCTGATTATATTCTGTACCCTCAGCTAATTAAAGACCACAATGGAAACATCTGCTGTCTCTTCCCACAAATTTAAAAACCTCTTGAAATACTTTACTTAGCTTCAAAAGTGGGACTGGAACCACTGCAGCTGGTGCCAGAAGTGGGACTGGTGCAAAGACCAAGTGAACAGATTTTAATAGAGATCTAGAAATGTGGAAGTCCGAGGGTAGGCTGTGTGGCTCAACAGAGACAGAAGACTCTCTGGCTAAAGGCTGTGAGTCTGGGGAGTAGGCTGGTGTCAATGAAACTTTCCCTCTACATCCCACAACAGGTCCTACAATTAATTGGTAGGCTCAGCAGAAAGTGGGTTGGCATAAGGCTCCCCCTACCTGCACTACGCTAAGGAGGAGAGAAAAAATGGAATTCCCAAAGGGAACTTAGACAAGAACATGGGGATTTGCTGCAGATCTCTTGCAGTACTGCCCTACTCACAGAAAGTATGGTAGAAAATGGCTTTATGCTCACCAACCTGGCCCTTCCCAAGTAAATTGCTAATGAAAATGCAGTAAGAAAGCAAACTGGGGGATGCTGAAGCGTTAAAATTTTGAAATGGGATATATTTAATTTTGTTGGCAACATTTTAAAAAATCTCTATTTTCACTGGCTTTACCTGATGAGGTCAACAAGGGAAAGTTTGGTTCCAAATGTAAATATACCAAAAGGTCTATGCTAAATATTTCTCCTCCCAGGAAAAGCTGATCTTAACTTTCTATAATCTGGGATAAATAAAACTGAGATCTCACCAAAACATGTCTTCTGGTAAAAAGATGACACTTCTTTTATTATATGTTTGCTAGGTTTAGAAATATTGATCAGATTCAAGTCTAAATCACATAGCTGTAACTTTTATAAAAATCCTTCTATGAATTCTATACTTCATACTTTTGCTTTGGTCAGAATTCTATGCTTGTCTTTGATATCAGTGCATACTCAGGAGGCCATTTGAAAACAAACACATGTGGAAGACACAAGCCATATTCAAATACCAGATAACTATATGCATGAATCTGAGAAGAGTATAGTTGGTCATAACAAATGTTATTGAACAGAATGTTAGTGAGAATATCAAAATTATTAAAGAAAAAATAACAATAAAAAATTCTGTCATCAGTGAAACACAGACATCTGGATCTATCAGACAGAGATGAGAGTTTATGGAAATGATACTAGTTAGATCACTTTAGATGAGTATTAGCTGAATTCTGGTTCCCTTTTGAAAAGGATGTAAGAAGGAAGCAGAATTGAGCTATGTAGTTGAGTTCTATACTTAAGTGAAGAAAAATAAAACAGGATGGATTTAACCTACAGCTGTGTTTGATGTATCAATGCTGTTGGAGCCATACTCACTGTAAACAATTCTCAATTAACTGAGTCTATCTCTGAAGTGTCTCCAAAATCAAGATGTTTCTCTTCATTCCCAGGACATGGCCTCTGTGGAAGTCCAGTCCCCCATCTCCACTCACCTGTAATGGTGCTTCACCTTCTTGCAACTAGTAGGTCCCAAATGAGACCCTGCATTTGAGAGACAGCAGGTGCCATGAAAAAAAAAATGTGTTTGACAAAAACATCAAGAAATATATACTAGTTGCTGGGCGTGGTGGCGCACACCTGTAATTCCAGCACTTGGGAGGCTGAGGCAGGAGGATCGTGAGTTCAAAGCCAGCCTCAGCAATGGCGAGGCACTTAGCAACTCAGTGAGACCCTGTCTCTAAATAAAATACAAAAAAGGGCTGAGGATGTGGCCCAGTGGTCAAGTGCCCCTGAGTTTAATCCTCGGTACCAAAAAAAAAAATATATATATATATATGTATATACTAAAAGTTAGGTTACAATAACAGGGGTTAGCTGCACTTTCTGTTATATACTTCTTTCTATCTTAAGAATTTTAAAGCCACCTATTTTTATAAATACTAACCTCTCTATAAAGTATGTTTACTATCTGATGAAACAGTACATTGTAATAAATCAGAAAATTTTTATGAACATCATCTGGAAGATTTTATGATGAAAACCTAGTAACACTGAATAAGTTGTTACATTTAAAATAATTTATGATACTAAAGGAATAGAATTAATGATGAAATTGTCCTTTTTAGATGGATAAAGCAAATACTGGCAGAAACAGAAAAGTAAAAGAATGAGAACACTTATGTGGGTAAAAACAAAAATAGAAATGAAGCAGCAGTAGGTTTATACTTCATTTCCTCTAAACTGGGCAGGCATACTCCCCTATTTTTTTTAATATTTATTTAGTTGTAGATGGACACAAAGTATCTTTATTACTTTTATGTGGTGCTGAGAATTGAACTCAGTGCCTCACACATGCGAGGCAAGCGCTTTACTACTTAGCTACAGCCCCAGCCCGGCATCCTCCCCTATTCTGTATAGCAACAGGGCCAGGCTAGCAAGTAAGCAGGAACTTTATAGTTTTCACTGCTATGCTTCAGCAATTGTCTATTACTCTTGAATAATCAAGGAATAGTTAAGAACACAAACTGGTTTGTATTCTAAGCAGCATATCCCCTGGCATTCATCATTCACAAAAGGAAAAATATTTTGGTGAATAAAGGAAAGAACATTTAATGTAACAGGGGCAACCACAATGCTTTTAACCAAAGTTGCCAGATTCTATAAATCCTTGCTGTTAATTCCCAGACATTTCGGGGAAGGAATCCATACTTGAATGGATAAGTGTTTTCAGAAACCCAGTGTTAATAATGCTTCCCCATAGAGAAATCAAAGGCGATTTACAAACACTAAAATTTTTCCCTCATTAAATAAAAAAGAAAGAAAAAGCTACTACATGCAATGCTGTAAATTAAATGATGTTCTAACCACACTTTACAAAATATACCAAGCTTAAACTGGGTCTGTAGCATGTAGTAGTTTTGAAATTATCTATAAGTCAAATATTCTTTTTCATCATCTTTATAAAACTCATTAGTAACATAAACCTGACTGACCCACAGACTGAAGTAAACAGGAATGAGGTCGTGATTAAACACCTGGATCTCTTTAATAGCAACTTCAATATAATCATTAGTAACCACAAAGCTTAAGAATATTAAAACGGGAGTGTATGATCCCAAGCAAAGCTTTGGATAGATTCCTCCACCACTGTTCAAGTTTGGAGTTAGGAATTCAACTAATATTAGAGTATGGGCTGAAGAGACATTTGCATTCCAGCCCTCACTGCTCATGAACTCCATCTATTTGGGCATGGAACGGAACCTCTCTGAACTTGGACTTCTTATCTTTGAAACAGGAAAGTACTGTTCACATGACCCAGTTTATATAGGATTGCAGCAACAACAATAGGAGGAATTTAAAAAAAAAAAGTAATAAGGCAATTTTCACTTTTTGAGTATTGTGAACTGAAAACAATACCATCAGATAGGATCCCATTTTTTATAAATGAGGAAGCTGAGACTCAGAGATAAAAACTTGTACAAGGTTGTGCAGCTTTTACTGGCAGGATCTAAGTGTGAAAAACAACCACTCTGGCTCTAGACCTTATTTACATAAAAAAACACACTCATGTGGATCATCTAATGAGGTAATACTATTGACTATACTTTGTAAATGGCAAAGTGCCACAGTAATGTACTGTGCTATCATCATAATTTTTAAAAGTCATTAAAATGTATTTTCTGACAAATATATTACTAATCTTTGTAAGAGCACATCATCTCAAGATACTAAAGAAAAGGCATGAATACATATCAACTTGTGACCTGAAACAATGGGAAATAACTTTTAAATACATATGACAGTTGGTGACATCATTTTGTACTCTTGGGCATTCACACACATCTGCACACAGTCCCAACCCACAAATGTCAAATATTTCTCAAGATGCCAGTGGAAATTGCCGGAATCATTACAAAGAACTGGGATTTGTTGTGGATGGGTCCTGGCTCCACAAGCCAACACTGACAACTTGGCATGCTGCTCACAAGAGGCTAAAACAAGACTAGCATTTTAGGCTGCAAATAGCTTGTGGCCAGGTATCCCAGGGATAATAGAAAGAGGCAAGTTAGCAAAGCTGAGCATCTATATACAATGTTTTGCCTCATCTTTGGTAGCCAAAAACCATTACAGTGAATTGGAAAGCTAACAAAATGATATCAGCTATTTCCATATTGTCATAATTTTTCTAGCTTTTGAAAAGGAGGAAGGGTTTCATCCACTAAGGACAGGTAAACTGAATTACACTTGAATTTGCATGTTATTGGTTGCAAACACTATTTTCCCACAGTTAAATTCAGTCCTGAGTGAAAGGGAGGAAAAGATAAAAACCAAACCAAAACAAAACAGCACTTTATTCTCTTTTACTCCTTTATGAGAATGTCCTCACTCCTTCCAGGGACTCTATGCTTTCCCTAACTTCCCCATCTCAGACAGCAAGACAGCAAAAAGTTCCTGACCATTCTCTTTTTCCCTTTACAATGTTGTTGCTTTTTGTTTCTTTTGGGAAAAATGAAATAAAACTCCAAGACCACAGCATAAACTAATCAGATTATTTAATAATCTCAGGTGGTACTTTTCATGTCACTGTCCTGCAAATGATTTCCCTCATACCCTGGATATGTGCAGTGTGTAACCTGTAAAACAATGCTCAGCAATCCTGTAAATAGATTCAAACCCATAATGGACATAAAGAGTTTTACTTATTCATCTGTTTATTCACTCATTCAATTCAGTAAATATTTATTGTGTCTACTATGCACTAGACACTGGTGAATCTTGTACAAATAACTGCAAATAATTGTGTGCAATCTCTGCCCCAAATAAACAAAGTCTGGACATGTCAACAGTGAGCAACACAGCAGAGTAAAGTATGCTGCCTAGGCCTGGGAGGTATATAGGAGGGATTTCAGATGCTGTTTCAGCACTGGGAAGGGACAGTGACCTTACCACATTTGGGTTGACCTTATGTCGGAAGCACGTGATGTTCACCACGTAAGGCCAATCATCAGGCTCCATCAGTACCCCAGCAGCATGGGCACAAGTGACATGGAAGGAAGCTGGGCAGCGGCCGTAAGAACACTGGATGCAAGCTCCAGAGACCTTCTTAACGCGGTGTCTGCAGAAGATGCATTTCTGGAGGGTTAAAACAGAGAAGAACATCAATTCACACTCTGTAACTCAGCCAATTTCCACACTTCAGAGAATAATAGCTATTAGAGGAGGAAAAATCTGATTACATCAACAAGTCCTGACCCTCCAGGGGCCCCAGTGGTGAGAGCATCTGCGGCAATATTGTCTGCTCACTTTAAAGGAAAAACACTTCCACAGCCACACGCCACCAGACATATGCTTAAATGCTTCTTGTGGTTAGGAAAGTCAAATTCTTTAGCACATGCTCCTCCTGGCTCAGAGCTCAGGAAAAGGCCCAAGGGTGCTCCTGTAAATCACCCATGGATGCTTTACCTCCTCATGGCAGGACTTTCTGTACAGCAAAAGACAGAATACAGGTTTTTAGGACAGGCACAGACGTTTCTAAATCAAATGAGTCTTCAAAAACACACAAACAGCATACAGATGGGCTAAGTTTTCCATTTACAAGGAAATGGAAAGTGTTAAATGGTCCAATGTGGAAATTAGGGGCTCAAGTGTTTAATAATCCAAATCTGAACCCTTCATGACTGACACAAGAATACATCTCCCAAAATGAGAAAATTGAAAATCACCCCAAAGGGCATAATTCTATTGAACATTTATAGCTGACAATGCCTGGGGAAGAGAAAATGAAAATAAAAACAGCAATAATGATTACCACAATCTGAAAATTAAATTGCAAACAATTAGCCCTAGACATTACCAGTACATTTGTTGCAAGAGATAGGGAAGATCACACAGCTTTACTTAATGTAAGATTTGTGCACTAATATTTGAGGATAAAGAAAAACTGGTTAGAAAAAACTGGGTTTAGAAAGTAGAAGAAGCAGATGATCAAAAAAAATCAACCTTCCATTCCTTCAGATAAAAAAGGTCTACAATCTGATCAAATGCTGGTGCAATTGCTCTTCTTTTATAGGTACATTTTCTTTCCCAAACCAAAAAAAGGCACTTAAAGTCAATACCTTTTGGGGACTATCACAGATCTGCAAGAATCAGTGTACACTTGACTTCTAACTGTTCTTTGCCCTCATACCAGATCAGCAACTCAATCTCATAGATTCTGTTCCTTAGCTTCACTCTGATCTCTCCATGTCCATCCATAGCAACTACCATTGCCTCCACCTACGATGGCCTACTCAGCAAAGAAATGGCTTCCTAACTGGTCTCACCATCTCTTATTTCATTCCACATTGATTTATCTGCCCCAGAACTGCTGGAGTGATCTCTTTACAAATATAAATCACATGTCATGACCCAGCTTAATTTCCTTTGATGGTTTCTCTTCATCTACAAGTCATTTGGTGTATGTGTGCGGGAGGATCTGCATAAGATGGAAGATTAAAGCTTATAGAAGGTCCTTCATGGCCCATTAGAATAGTGTTGTTTCTCACTAGTCCCTTCAAAAGCCACATACTCCAGGTACCTATCTGGTTTCCCTATTCATCCAGATTCAATGTACAATTAAGCATTTTTAAGTAGGGCTTGAGGATATGCCCTACTGATTTAAAAATTAATCTCTTTCCTCTCTCTCTCTCTCTCTCTCTCTCTCTCTCTCTCTCTCTCTCTCTCTCTCTCGGTGTGGGGGGGAACAAGTAAACTGCAGAAAACAAGGCCCATATAATCTGTATAAAGGCATTATTTAATAGGTCATCTTGGTATCTCTAGAAATTCTTAGAATCTTTTTGAATACTTTTTTGATAATTTTTGGACTTTGGTATCTTTTTGTCAATTATAATCATTTGTAATATAATGGCAGATATAACACCAAAACTCCTACCTATTAGGAGCCTGAGGCATTAATCACACAATTTCTTAAAAGTCTAACTATACAACATAAAAGTCAGCTGTTGAGTGTTTTCTTAACTAAATAGGGTCTTTTAAGGGTAGGAAAGAAGCCAACCACTGAGGAACCTAGCAGCCACCAGGACTTCTGTGCAACATGCTCCAGAGTTATATATTTTTTCTATTAGTGGCAAATTTCCTGAGGCCCAGTGAGGTATTGGGAATCTAGTGTGACACTACAAGTTCATAGGATACTCTATGGCTACAGACAACACACCTTGCTCCACACACAACCTAATCCTGCTCAAATTTCAGCAACACAAAGAATAGGGGAGGAAAAAAAAAACAATGCAAGCGAATGCCTAGGCCACAAGTAAGAATGGCTGGAAGAGGCCTCAGGTCCCACTCAAGAATACTATCTCTAGTGGGCTGGAGTTGTGGCTCAGTGGCAGAGTGTTCGCCTTGCACGTGTGCGGCCCGGGTTCGATCCTCAGCACCACATAAACATAAATGCATTGCATTGTGTACAACTAAAGTAAATAAATAAATACTTAAAAAAAAAAAGAATACTATCTCTAATAGCAAAAGCAGCAAGAAATAACGCAAAGACTGTAGACACCACCCCTGTGAGAAGCAAACAACCTAGATTGTTTCCACAACCTTTTAGAACATATGGAATTGTCAAATCTAAAAGAGCAATCACAGAGAGGTACCCCCCATATACCCAGTTATATACAGCATAACTGTGACCTACTAGAATTCCCTGACCTACTTGAAGGACTCCACTCTCTTGTGAGACTGACAGAAAAGGAAAGATCCTCAAGCTTTGACATAACATACGCTGTATGAAAGTATATTAATCATCACCAAAGAACCAGCCAGGAAACTATAATATGAACCATTTGGAAATATATCTAACAACTTATAAGAACCTGACATCCTAGAACATTTTACCAAGAGAAGGCTGTGCCCTGAATAGGCCCTCGAATAAAAATAGAAGAGAGCCCTCACATAAAAGTAGAAGAGAACACCATTCTAATACATGCACACAACTCAACATAGAGATACAAGAAATATGAAAAAAAACAAGGTAACATGGTTATCTCCCTAAGGTTGATAATTTACCAGCAAATGACTCCAAAGATAGCAAAGTGGATGAAACATGGGATAAAGAATTCATAATAATGATTATGAAAAAACAAACACTGAATTTCAAAAGATCACAGAAAAACAACTGAATGAATTGAGGAAGTCAGTACAGCATATGAATAAAAATTTCAATAAAGAGAAAGATGTGAAAAAAATGAAACATAAATCTTAGAAGTGAAATACACAATAAATCAAATAAAAATTCTGTTTAAAGTCTCTCATCAGAGTAGACCAAGTAGAAGACAGAATCTCAAAGCCAGAAAACAAAGACGCCAGTCTTAAATATTCAGTATTCGGACAGCTTAAACCAAAGAAATTAAATACAATGATCCGAATATACATTAAAAGACAAAATTTAACAATCATTGAAATACAAGAGGGGTCTAAGACAGAGGTTAATGGAATGGACAACCTTTTCAGAAAAATAATAAATTTTCCAAACCTCAGGAATGAGATGAACAGCCACATACAAGAGGCTTTCAGAAATCCCACTAGACTAGAACAAAAAAGAACCTTTCTTCAACATATTCTAATTAAAGTGCCTAATATACAGAACAATGATAGAATTTTAAAAGCCTCAAGAGGAAAACATCAAGTTACACTTACAAGTAAGCTAACTGGAATTACTTTTGATTTCTCAGCACAAACTCTAAAAACCAGGAGGGGCTTGGAAGACATCATTCCAAGACCAAAAAGAAAATTACCGCCAACCAAGATGGCTAGGTCTAGCAAAATTATGATTCAGAATTGAAAGAGAAATAAAAGCCTTCCAAGATAAGCAGAAACCAAAACAATTCCTGACTACGAAGCCAGAACTACAGAAAATACTTTACAAAATACTACACACAAAAGAAACCAAAAAAAAATTCCAGAGATTACAAATGGATGACTCTCATTAGAAGAGTGAAGAGGAAATTTTAAAAGAGGACCAAATTAAACATTAGAAATAAATCAAATGGCTGAGATTAATAAACACCCCTCTATAACAATGTTGACTCTAACTGGTCTCAAATCTTCAATGAAAAAATGCACTGGCAGAATGGATCCAAAAAATTGTAAGACTCAGAAGAATGGACAAATTTCTAGACACATTTAGTATCAAACTTGAGGATACAGAAAACCTAAACAGACAATAACAAGCAATGAGCTTAAAACAGTTAAAAAAAAAAAAAAGTTTTCCAACAAAGTAAAACCCAGATCAGACAAACTCTCAGCTGAATACTACCAGTCTTTAAAGAAGAACTTAAAGGACAATCCTCCTCAAATTATTCCATGAAACACAAAGAAAGTGGGTGTGACACTTCTCAATTCATTCCATGAAACTAGTGTCACCCTGATACCAAAAGGAGATAAAGATACAATCAAGAAAAGAAAGAAAGAAAACTACACAGACCGATATTCTTAATGAACATAGATGCAAAAATCCTTAATAAAATATTAGCAAATTGTATTCAACAACACATTAAGAAAAGTGTACATCATGACCAAGCTGGTCTCATCCCTGGGATACAAAGATGGTTCAACATGCACAAATCAATCAATGTAATTTATCACATAAATAGAATTGAAGGCAAAAATTACATGATGATCTCAATAGATGAAGAAAAGGCCTTTGACAAAATTTAGCACCCATTTAACACGATAAAGGTTATGTACAAAAAACCCAAACCAAACATCATAATAAATGGGGGAAAATTGAAAGCATTTCCTCTGAAAACAGGAACAAAATAAAGACATCCACTCTCACCACTGCTGTTCAATATAGTTCTTGAAACTCTAACCAGAGCAAACAGGCAAGATAAAGAAATAAAGGGAATACAAATAGGAAAGAAAGAAGTCAAATTATCACTGATAGCATGATCCTATACTTAGAAGATTCAACACGTTCCACTTGAAGACTTCTAAGGATAATAAACAAATTGAGCAAAGGTGGAGGATACAAAATCAGCATTCAAAAAGAAATCAGGGAAAAATTAACTGAAAAAGAAATCAGGGAAACAATTCCATTCATAATATCTTCAAAGGAAAAAAAAGACAACAAGACAAAACAACAACAACAACAGATCTGGGGCTATAGCTCAGTGGCAGAGCACTTGCCTAGCATGTATGAGGCACTGGATTTGATCCTTAGCACCACATAAAAGTAAACAAATAAAACAAAGGCATTCTGTCCATCTACAACTACAAAAACAATTTAAAACAACAAAAGAACCCTAGATTAAATATAACAAAGGAGGTGAAAGACCTCCATAATAAAATATATATACTAAAAAAAAAAAAAAAAAGAAATTGAAGAAGAAATTAGAAGATGGAAAGACCTCCCGGGTACATGGATAGGCAGAACTAATATTGTTAAATGGCCATATTACCAAAAGCAACATATAGATTCCGTTAATTCCTATCAAAACACCATATTAGCCACAGGAATTCTAATCAGAAAGAGCAATGCAGAAGGCATTATGTGATTTTAAACTATAGAGTTATAGTGGCAAAAACAGAATACTACTGGCATATAAACAGGTAAGGTAAAGCAATGGAACAGAACAGAAAAAAAAAAAAAACACAAAAGACAAACACAGATACAATCATCTGATCCTTGACAAAGCCACTAAAAACATACATTTGAGAAAAGGCAGTCTTTTTAACAAGTGGGGTTGGGGGAGAAGAGTGAGTGTGTGTGTGTGTGTGTGTGTGTGTGTGTGTGTGTGTGTGAAAGAAACTAGAATCCTATGTCTCATTCTGTGCAAAGGACAACTCAAAATGAATCAAAGACATAGGAATTAGATCAGAAAACTTGCAACTGCTAAAAGAAAACATTTTAACATACAGGTGAAGCACAATGACTTCCGCAATAGGACATCTAAAATTCAAGAAATGATACCAAGAATACTGAAATGGGATGGCATCAATTTACAAAGTTTCTATAAAGTAAAGGAAACAATGAAGAGCATGAAAAGTGATCCTGTGGCATGGGAGAAAATCTTTGCCAGCTACATTCTGGCAGAGGATTAATATCCAGAATATATAAAGAACTCAAATAATATTAAAAAAAAAAAAAAAGCAAAACACCAAAGCAACAACAAAAAACCCACAAATAGCCAAATCTATAAATGGGCAAATGGAGTAAACAGACACTTCTCAAAAGAAAAAAAAATGTCCAACAAATATATTTTTAAAAACTTTCAATGCCTTTAACACTCAGATAAATGGAAATCAAAACCATATTGAGATTTCATTTAACTCCATTCCGAATGGCAATCTATCAAGAATATAAGTAACAATAATTGCTGGTAAGGATGCAGGGGAAAAGGAAAACTTATATACTGTTGATGGGATTGTAAATTAGTACAATTACTGTGGAACTCAGTATGGAGGTTCCTCAAAAGACTAGCAATGAAACCACCATATGACCCAAATACACAACTCCTTGGTATTTATCCTAAAAAATTAAAGTAATCATGTGACAGTGATATGTGCATACCCATCTTTATAGCAGCATAGTTCACAATATCCAAGTTATGAAACAAGCCTAATGTCCATGAACAGATTAATGGGTAAAAAAAAAAAAACATGGTGTATGGGGCTGGGGTTGTGGCTCAGCGGTAGAGCACTCACCTAGCACGTGCACAGCCTGGGTTCGATCCTCAGCACCACGTAAACATAAATGCGTTGCATTGTGTATAACTAAAGCAAATAAATAAATATTTTTAAAAAAAACATGGTGTATATACACAATGAAGTTTTTTTTTTTTTAGTCAAAAAAAGAACGAAATTATGTCATTTGCAGGAAAATAGAAGGACTGAAAAGAATTATGTTAAGTGAAATAAACAAGACTCAAGAGTCAAGGATTATATGTTTTCTTTCATATGTGGAAGCTAGAAAGTAAAAAGGGGGAAAAAGGGGGAGTCTCATGAAATTATAAGGAAAAGCACCCCAGGATTTAACCCCCAGTACTGAAACAAAACAAAATACCTAAGTTAAAGACATCTAAGACAAATAAGACATCTGTGAAGACTGTTACAATAGAATAAGCACTAAAGAAGATGAGACAAAAATGCCATGTGGAACCAGAATGAATGATGCTGAATCATGCTCCAAACAAGAGAAGAAAGTAGGCTTTGAGCAAAGGTGAAGGCTGATCAGATCAAGATGGTAAAACAAGTACCTGCTAACAAACATATGGGGCCCAAACTCTAAATAAACCTCTAGGGAAAAGAATAATAGCCTGACAAACTAGAATCAAATGGTTTATGGGTATAGGGCAGTGGGCAAATTGGAGAAAAAAACACTTAATGTTCTATAGTACAGAATAACTATATGTGACAATAATTAATTGACTATTTCAAAATAACTAGGAGAAAGGATTTTGGATATTCCCAACACAAAGAATAATATATGACTGAGATGACTGATAACACCAATTACTCTCATCTGACCATTACACAATGCATACACATACTGAAATGTCACACTGTAGTCCATAAATATGTATAATTACTATACTAATTGAAGATAAAATGTATAAAATAAATTAAAAGTAGAAAGAGCAATGAGAGTACCAGAAAACTGTAGAACTTTTATACCATGGGAAACAGATGGAACTAGATTCGCAGAGAAGTAGATAAGTAAGTACTAATCCTAAATAAGAACTAGCAAAGGTTACTGGAGGAGGAAGAATAGTTCCCATCTCAAAAGCCTCAATGCTACTGCAAAGCACAATTCCACAACTTAAAAAAAAAAAAAAAAAAAAAAAAAAAAATTTAAAAAAAACAAATGAAGAAACCTGGGTCAACATGAAGTAATTATTGTAAAACAGTGCGCTCAGCACACTCTACACAATGCTGCTTCTGAAGATTTTTATGCATTCTAAGAATGTCTGAGCACTACTGTAGGATAGCAGGCTGAGTGTGGTTTTCTTTATCTGGCCTGCAGAAGCACTGATGATTGTGCCTTCCGAACAAAGCTTTGAGAATTACAAAGAAACAATGGTTGGGAATGTGGCAGGGCAGAGCTTCTACCTGCTGTAAGAGCTGAGCTGGAGGCCAAAATAGGATAAAACACTGAATTAACACCTACCTCCTAAAGAAAAGTGTATTTCAGTTTAAAAATACATTATATATGTGTGCATGTACATATACCTTTTTTTAAGTGTGTGTTTGGTGGGGAGGTGAATGGGACCAGAGATTAGAAGGCACCTGACAGACTTTAGGGAACTTACACCCCAGCAAAACAACTGTTAGTAGCTTTATTAGTTTTGTCTTTTGTTTATTTGTTCTGTGGCACTGGAGATTGAACCCCAAGGTGCTTTACCCTGTGCTACATTTCTGGCCCTTTTATTTGTTATTTTGAGGTAAGGTCTCTCTAAATTGTTGAAGCTGGCCTTGCCATTCTCCTGCTTTAGCTTCCCAATTAGGATTAAGGGGTACACACCACTCCTGGCTTAGTAGGTTTTTCTTCACAGACTGTTCTGGCAAGGTTAATGCCAAGAATGAAAGTGAATACCTAAGAGACAAGCTACCCTCTGCTGGGCCAGTCCCATAGCCCACCCTGTCCTCAAGTATAGGCAGCAAATGGGGTGATCTGATCCTACCTGAATATAAATCCTATGATCTGAACCAGCATTCACCAATAAGAAAAGTAGATTAACATTTGAGCTAAGGAAAGAGAAAGTGCACTCAAAACATGCAACTAAACTACAAACAAATACTTTAAAAATCAAAAACACTTGAGGAAAGTCAATGCCATAAAACAGAGGTGCTATAATTAGTAAACAGAAAAGTAAAACCTAAGGAGGCAGGTAAATACAAACAAGATGAACCTTAAACAGGTACTGTACATATCATAATAGAACTTCCAAAATATATCCCATCAATTAAAAAAAAAAAAGTAACAACTCTGCAATTGTCAAAAAAAAAAAAAAAAAAAAAACAAACTTTCAAGGCATGTTGACTACTGGAGTGCATGCCTACAGATTGTACAGTACCCAGAAGAAAATGTTAAAAAGATGGAAAATGTAACATAAATCCTAAGGAGCACAGAAGAGATCCAGATGTTCTGTTATTCTTCTAAATGCATCCCAGAGAAATAGAAAAATAATAGAAATTATTTAGACAGATCAAAGTCCCAATAAGTGGAATTCATTATTTTTTTAAATTACTTTAAGCATAGCCTTGATACCTGCAAGGACCCAAGATTAAAAAAAAAAAAAAAAAAAAAAAAAAAAAATCTAAGACCTTCCAGAGAAGAAAAGTGAAACATCACATAACTATCAGATTTCTAATCTGCAACAGTACATTCAAAAAAAGACAGTGATGTGATGATGTTTTCGAAAATTAAATGTGATCTGTAACCAGGCACATCATCATTTAAGAGTGAGGACAATAGAGTTTCTCTTTTCTGTTTCAAATTCAAGAATCAGAAATGTATATGAAGAAGTGAAGAGCAACAAAAACACTAAGTATGTAGATAAAACTAAGTGAAAACTGATTTTATAAATAATAATGGAAAATCTTCCAGATTTTGTTTATTTTTAAGTTTTTTAATTTGTTCTTTTTAGATATATAAAACAGTAGAATATATTTTGACAGATTATACATATATGGAACATAACTTCCCATTCTTTTTGTTATAATATTTATTTATTTGCTTTAGTTATACACAATGCCTTTATTTTTACTTGGTGCTGAGGATCAAACCCAGGCCGCACACGTGCTAGGCGAGCACTCTACTGCTGAGCCACAACCCCAGCCCCAACTTCCCATTCTTATGGTTGTACATGATGTGGAGTTACACTGGCTGTATATTCATATATGCACATAAGAAAGTCATGTCTAATTTATTTTACTGCCCTTCTTATTTGCATATCCTCTTCCAGATTTTAAATAGAGTTTAAATAGATAACGACTGTTGCATATAAGGAGGAAGTGATATTTAAAATGCTCTAATGTTCTTGAATTGTTTGGTAAAAGAAGTAAAAGTGCCAATAAACTAATAGTGTGGAAAAAAGAAGAATGATGAAAAATAATGAATCCAAACAAAGACAAGAAAGGAAGGAAGGAAAAAGAATAGGAGGGAGCCAAAGGAAAATATATTGTAAATTGGTAAAATAAAACCTTGAGTTTTATTTTGTTAACCATAAATACTAACCTTTATTTTATAAGCTAGACTTTTTTTAAAGTGTCAGATTATAAATAGTTTAGATTTGTGGAACATGCATTCCTAGTTGAAATTACTCAACTCTGCCACTGTAGTACAAATGCAGTCACAGGTAATACATAGGCATGGCTGTGTTGCAATAAAACTTTATTTGCAACAATGAGCACATGCCTTTGTTTGCTGACCCCTGCTACAGGCCACAAGCACATATTTGAAGTTGGTAAGCTATGAAATGATTGAACTAGTATTTAAGACAGATCACTTTAGCAGCAAGGGAGATAAATTATAGACTGATAGAGAAAGAAACTGGAAACCATGGAAACACTGAAGGAAAGAATGATGAAGAGTTGGATTGGGCTGGGGTTGTGGCTCAGCAGTAGAGCACACGCCTAGCATGTGTGCGGCCCAGGTTCGATCCTCAGCACCAAGTAAAAATAAAGGCATTGTGTACAACTAAAGCAAATAAATAAATATTTAAAAAAAAGAGTTGGGCTAAAGGGAGGTGTCTATTAGGAGGAAAGTAAAATTTGAGTGTTTTTTACTCAATGCCCTTTGTTGACTGAGATTCTATCTTTCTCTAAATACAGCCACTCAATCAAGTTCTTGGTGGACAGTCTTGTCTTCTGTGGGAAAGAATGTCCCCTGCAGCTGCTTGAAGTCTTAAAATAGGATGGAGGCAACATCATGATCCAGAGGGATAAGCAGGGAGATAACAGACAATAAGATTACTGGGCATTTAAAAGCGGAGAAAGATCAGAAAGAAAGGGCCATTCTCTGGAGTTCACTGTTTGAGATGTCAGTGACCCCTAGGAAAGTGATAAGGTGCCAGTTTCTGGGTAACAATAATGAAAATTCTGGAAGTCAAATGAGGTAGCCTAGAGAGCCATCACCTTTGATGCCTTTAAAATAATGTCAAGGAGGGGCTGAGTCCTAGAGAGAGCAATACAGCACAGCAGGAAAAATGCTGGCACAGGTAACAAGAGATTGTGACTTTAAGGTGTCATTCACTTTTATATTTTCCCAGGAAGGATACTGGGGATTGATCAGCCAATTTTTGTTTAATTAAACTGAATCCTCCAAATTTCATGACCCACTTTTTTGTTTCCTATACAGGGACAAAAGACCCCCTTGTATTATTTTTAGCAACAGGGACATCAGAGCAAGCATCAGAACTACCAGGAGGCATGGTTAAAATGCAGAATGCAGGCCTGGCCCAGAGTTTCAGTACCTCTGTGATGGGGACCATTGGACCTGCGTTTCTAAATAATTTCTCAGTGATATGGATATTGTCAATCCATGGGTCCCACTTTGAGAACCACTGGCTTAGAGGGTTAAAAACTAAAGAGTTGTCAATTATTCTGAGATACTTTAGTAAAAGAGAATTCAGGAAATACAATGTTTTTTCACCTACTCCACAGTGTCAAGGGCTGAGAGAATCCTCAGGCGAATATGATTTATAGAGCACTATACTTTCTTGGGGGACTGGATTTCCATACTTATTTCAGTGGCATAGGCCATTAAGGCTACTAATGGATTGAGGAAGTAATGAAGTATCTGGCAATGAGGTTTTGTATATCATTAGACTTCCTTGAGCATATAGCTTGGCAAAGGGCATCAAGAAATGATGAGCTGTGAAGGAGTTGGAGGTTCAAAGCACATCTCCTTCCTTTTTATTCTATTAATATGATTTATAATATGATTTTGTTGTTGTTTTGCCAGTTTTATGGTTCTTTTTATTTCCATAAATAGGCAGGTAATTCTAAAACAGGCTCAAATGCTTTTCATTTTAATTACTGTTTCTCTATCAGACATGTAACAAGCTAATGATAATGATAAATTAGCTAATTCCTTTTTCCTTTTGCTCTCCAAAGATACTTTTTTCAAGCACAACACAGCAAGCTAATGCTCCCAACTGAAACAGTGCATTATGTTGGAGTCAGTGGATGTCACTATTGTTACAGGCAAGTCAGAAGACTGATGAAGAAAATTCCATCTTTCTCCAAAATCCTTACATATAGGTTTCACAGCAGACTCTCCACCCCCAACACTACCTGTAAGATTTATGTTCTGGGGCAGGCACAGTGGTGCATGCTGGTAATCCCAGCAACTTGGGAAGCTGAGGCAGGAGGATCAAAAGTTCAAAAACAGCCTCAGCAACTTAGTAAGGCCCTAAGCAACTTAGCGAGACTCTGTCTCAAAATAAAAACGGCTGGGGATGTGGTTCAGTGGTTAAGCACACTGGAGGTTCAACCCCCGGTAAGCACCTCCCCACAAAGACTTATGTTCTGCTTCTCAGTAGAGATTAAGTCACTCTCTCAAGTGTATGGCAATGCTAACTGATGCTGAAGGAACAATGATATGATAACGTTTGGATTCTAAAACAAGACTTCCAGTTTAGAAAGAACAGACATATAGCAACTTGACCAGAATGCAATACCTGTCTACATAAGAGTGAGATTTAAAAGGAGACAGAAAAGTAGTCTCTCACAAAGAGAAATCAGTTCACCCAGAGAACTAAAGACCAGCAGGGGTAGGCAGGAAAGGGGGACATTGAACTCTGAGGTCCCCAGTAGACAGACTCTGCTGAGTTTGGCTACTTTTGTGAAAGCAGTCTCACCCACACAGAATTGTTCTGATGTCAGCAGTCCAAGGACATCACAGATCACACAGAAACCACAAAATGATGGGAAAGCATGATTCTGTACACTTGTGCAACTGCTCCTAATATGGTAAGTCCTCTGCACCTCCCCACAAAAAGTTATTTCTGCACGTCAGGTCAGAGCATTAAAACAAATGGTTTATTATGCTGAGTATATTGAATTGAATCCTTATTTATGATTGTTATCAGAGGCCATCTATCTCATCACTTTTTGTTTGGTGACAGTTATCATGAAAAAGGTGAGAAAGCTAAGAAAAAGTCAAAGTAGCAGGCTAAGAGGGAAAGGGCAAAGTGATGAGCTCAGCCAGCCCAAGATACAGGGCTAGAAAAATGGACTGGGGTGGCAAGGCATTAGATATCAGGCTACATGTATTCAAAACAAGGCTAAAGAGCCATGGATGGCCTTGAGAAAATGTTAAATGAGAATCACAAATGAATTTTAGAACCACAAAGGCCACAGCAATTCAGACATAAACTGGCAAATTAACAAATGACTTCTGAAAATACTATGTCAACAGCATGGTTGTATTTGTTTTATTTCAGATCAACAAATACACCACAAGGAAGATCACCAAATATGAGTCCTTTTGGAAGCATATTTAATCCAAGCACCAGAACATTGACTGCATACTATAGTGCTCAAAAGATATTCATTAACTAAATAAATGACTGCTTCCAATTATTATATGTATTACCTCATTATTTCAGCCATGTCACTACCTATTAAATATCTTCTATATAAAAAGCATTTTGAAAAATGCAAAAGAAGATGTAAAAATGAAAAAGATACAACCCTTGTAATTTAAGCAGCTTAATTTGGCATTCAAAAATCACTTTGTGGTAACAAAAGCTGGCACAGTGATAATCACAATAGGAAAAATAGAGCTCTACTGGGTTTGGAAGGAGAGAGAGTGAGACTTGTTGGGTGAAGGTGAACATGGCCTCTGAACCTTAGATTCCCTACCTCTACCAGCACTTGCATTTTTACTGAGCAGATCTATAAGAGCCAAGAGAGGATGAGCTTCATAATGGGGGCAAGTTGTACACTTGCCTTCCACCAAATACTGGAAGGACAGGAAGCTAGTATGATTCTGTTTTGATGCATGGGTCACAGGGGAGTCAGTCATATTGCAGGAGATTGCAGACAAGTCCCCTGAACTGAGGGCCAGGGGTCACCTAGTCCAGACAGAACTGGATGAGTCACATCATGCAGGCTCATAATAACTCATTAGAAGTAAAAACAAGTGTCCCACATTAATTTTTTAGATTTCATATGTGGTGTGCAGTGCTTTTGCACAAGGTCAGAGGCTACAATGGAAAGTTTTGGGGGCACATGCTTCACACTGATTGAGACTACAGCAGCAAGAACACAGGGCCTGCCACACAGCTCAGAGAAGCTTCCCAACAGGGTTTTAGCAGATCAGGGAAGCCAACAAGAAAAGGTGGACTCCTCTGAGCTCATCCTAGAGGACTAGCAGGCTTCAGCTACTGTACATGGAGTGGGATGAGGGGGAGGAAAGGCATTCTAGATAGATGTAACCAAACTCTGAGGTGAAAAACATGAAGCAAAATTGAATGAGAACACATCCAGAGGAAGACAGGCCTAAACAGCAAGATTTTGAAAGGCCCTGGACTATACAAACTCTGTCACAAATTTCACTAGCCAGGTGAGAGACTGACAATTCATGCTATAACTTAGAGGTCTGTGCACTGAAGCCTGGTCCTCAATGTGGTGGTGTAAAGGTGTTAATTTTTAACAGGTGGAGCCTAGTAGAAGGTCATTAGGTCATAGGGACTCTATCTTCACAAACGGACAGATGCTACCTCAAGGGGGTGGGTCAAGCATGCTGGGACTAGATTAGTTTTCATGAGAGGAGCTTCTTACAAAGGAGGGACCCACTCACTTGCTCCTTCTGCACATGGCTCTTTCCTTTCTCATATTTCCACCAAGTTATGACATAGCTGGGGCCCTCACCAGGGTATCAGCATCACATTATTTAGATCTTCCAGAACAAGAATCATGAATCCCAAACTCTTTTCTTCAAATATTACCCAACATCAAATATTATAGTGACACAAATGAAATAAAAGAGCTTAGCATTAGCAGCTAATTTTCTGATGGAAAATTATTACAATTTCCTAAATGGTTCTGGGCTAAGCTTCAGGCAACTAAGCAATTCTACAGACCAGTCTACCAGAAAATCAGCACCAACTTAGCTAGGAATACCTGTTGGCTAGACACATCTCTTCAATTGTCCATGTTTTGTTCCTCTAGAGTTGGACAAACTATATTTGTCTTTTCATCAAAGGCACTTGGCACAGTATACAAACTAAATATCTGGGGAGAACCTTGAACAAACACCACACTCCTCCAAATCTCCCCTGCATGAGTAGTATTTCACATTATTTTGCATGAACCATGATGTCAAATAGATCTTGTTTTGTAATCTACATTGGCACAGGGGCAAGGGCAAGTCACACAAACAGCAAAACTAAAATGAGTGCAACAAAAACAGGAGTGTAGGGCAAGAAGGTTGAAGGTAAAACATGCAAGCCTTTGAACCCTCCCCTTCTCTCTTCTCTGGTGCTTTCAGCAGAAGTAGAGCTTCCCTGCTACACTTACTACCTGTGCTGTGCAGAAAACCCAGATATAAGAGCAACATTTGCAAATAAATTAAATATTAAAGGCAACATCACAATCTCATGTTAAAAGAAGCCCTTCACGGATAGTATATAGCAATATTTGCTGAATCACAAAATAGGCTGTTATCTATGTTGAGAAAAATCAATCTTACTTATCACTTCTTACTTCTCTCACAGCCTATTTGGGTTCCATCCTTCGTTTCAAGTGTATTTCAAATTTAAAGGGCAAATGGGGGCATACAATTACAGAATATAGACAGCTTTAGAATAAATCTTATTCTGAGTATTTATTAAGTGTCACTAAACATCTTTCAGGAAATGGGTGGGGAAAGAAAGCCTCTTAAACCACAAATAAGTGTTCTCTAAATATCTTTGAATTTGCGTTTTTATTTCCTTTTATGTTAAGGTCAAAAAGCACATGTTTCCTAGAGGAAATATCATTATTTGAAATTACTGTTTACCAGAGATCAAACAGAAATGCTTGCTATCTCTAAATGAAGCATTTATTAGTTGAACTCAGAATTGCTGAATTATTTGCTTAACAAGAGAAAAGTCACACCATCCTTTTTGGTACATCTGACCCCTGCAAGAGCCTCTACTGTGTACACTCCTCACCCAATAAAAATATCCCCTGATTTTTCTTATAACTTAGGAGAGTTTCTAAACTTGAGCCAAATTACCTAGTCTTCTCTGAAATTAATGTTGGGACCCACAATATTTTAAACATTTAGTTCACATTAAAATTTTTAAATACACACAACTACTTTGTATACAAGCAGTTGTATGTAAAAAGATACTATACTTGTGCATGATGAATAAGTAAATAAATAATAAAAAAAAAAAAAAAAAAAAAAAAAAAAAAAAAAAAAAGAGATGAATCTGTAGTTCTAAGCTTCTCTGTCTACCCCATGATGACCCAGACCAAGAAATATTATTTGACATGATGCACACAGGGTAAAGAAATGTACACGGCAAAGCCTAACACGCAAGTACATTAAGACACTGTAGTTCCCTTTATGAAATCAGAGTATTTTTTGAAAATTGCAAATAAAAAGTTTAATCTCAAAAAAAAAAAAAAAAAAAAAAATTTTAAATACACACAATTTTCCTATTTGGCATAATTGAGGAAGGCCAGGAAATAAGCATTCTACTGTTCCAAGGACAAGCAAAACAAAAAACAAAAAATCATTATTTATTATGAATATCAGATATGATTTGCTATTGGTATTATTGAAGCAAGGACTAGGATACATTTTCTAATTGTTTCTGGCCTCAAGCCTGAGGGCCTAAAGATACCTGACAAAAATAGAATAAATCAAAAATAAGGACTAATTATCCTTAGATAATATTTGTTCTCAGAGTACAAATACCCACAGCAGTAAAGGCTGCACTGTTGTTTTTGCTGATTTTTTTTAAGAGGTGTGTATGGCTTTAAAATTCCAGTTTTCTGTTTGTTTATTGAAAATCCATGCATGTGTGAGTCTGGGATGAAACAAGAAATACGTGGCCCATTCAGAGTTGTGCAGTGAAGAAATTATGCCCCACAAGTGCCTTTCAAGCATCTCTTCTCTTGTCTGACTTCCCCTGGGCATTTTTTTTTTTTTAACAGTTTAAATGCACCTTCAGAGACACTCAGCTGCACATACTTATCTTGATGAGTGATACTTTTATGAGCAGTTCAGAAAAGGAACCATATGAGAACTCATTATTTTTCTTTGATAACCACAAAAGCCTCCATGATGGGGTATTCTTACTGCTCTCAACACCAGAAGCTTTCCCAAGCCTCCCGAGTGCATCTGACCCTTATTAGAAACTGTCATCCATGAATTGTTCTGTCTGTGACCTGGCCCAACCTTTTTGACTTTTGCCTTTCAATTGTGCTAGCAGCAGACCACACTGAGAAAACTGATGCAAAAGCTGAAATACCCCAGCAGTATATCTCTAAATAAACCTGAGAGAGCAGTCTAAAGTCAGTGCAGGGTGGACATGTCCCAGGTGACCTTTCAGAAGAAGCACCTTTCACAGAAGAGACAACTGCAACCCTGGGAAGAGATGGTTCAGAGATGGTCCCCTTGAGTGCACATTGGGGTCCCAGGCCAGCGCCTGTCCCCAGCTCTGACCACCACCCTCTTCAATTTGCGTGTCTGGGATGGTTACTACATGAGAAAAGTTCCTCAAAAAATGTGTTTGGGGATTTGTCTTCATGAAAGATAAATTCTAAGTTTCCAATTGCAAGTGGCCCTTAGGCCTCTCTGAAAATCCTTTAACCTTTCGCAAATTAAAGAGTGGACGAAAGATGGCAAAACAGGCTCTGGTCAAAGGTTGGAGGCCGAAAGCTGCCACCACATGGTCTTGCAGTGTAATATAAATCAGCCTGTTGCTTCTGGATCACCTTTGCAGGCTGCCTTTAAGGACTACTAGGTGGCCAGTATTTTTTCAGGGATTTGATGAGAACAATGTATAAATATTTCAAACTCAGTTGCTTCATTGGTCAAGTAAAGATGGCAACAAAAAGCACTCCTTTGAAGCTGCCCTCAGTTAAACAAACAACAATATTAAGAAGTTAAGCACAATACAGGAGATACAGGACCAAATAAGGAATGCTGCCCTAACTCTCCAAAATGTCACTCACCTCTCTTCAGCACCAGCCCAAATCCTCACATTCTAAAGGCAGCCGAGCCTCTTTCTTTTCCTAAGTCATAGGGCCACCAGGCATGGCATTCCCTGGTTTCTCTCCCCACCACTTCCACTGTCACATCACTGACAGTCTCAAAATACATATGCTCACAATTACTTAGAAATCACACATCAACAGATCTAGCACATCTTGCTATTTAATCAATTGATAGAAAAGTACATATATTACTATATCACAAATTTGAAACATTCTAATAATTATGTACTTTAATTATTGTTTCTTTTATATTCCTGTATATTTTAAATATTTTAAAATATTTTTCTAAGAAATTCATAGGCTTTACCAAAAACTGCCAAAGGAGTTCATGACATAAAAGAAGAACCCCTAATGCAGAACAATTAAAACTGTCCACAATATAACACAAAAGTGAGAAATTTGGGATAAAATTATATATATATATATATATATATATATATATATATATATATATACACAATGATCATAACCAAAAACACATCTGAGGAGGGATTTAGGAAATAAGCAAAAGTGAAGAGCATTATGTTTAGATTAGTTGGACCATGAGTTTTTCTTTTTAGTTTTGTTTTTCTTTTACTAATGTAAAATAAAAAATTTTTAAAGATGGGACATAAACCATGAAATCTTTAGTTATATTTTTTATGATCTTGTTTCAGAATCACAACCTGCAGCTTTGTGCCATAATGAACCAAAGACACCCAGTCCCATACTCTGTTTTCTTGTCTTTCCAGCTAGCCATGAGCAGTTCTCCTAAAAAGAAGGTGTGGCTGCAACAGAGCAGTAAGATAATTCCAAATGTGTGGGTTTTCTTCATGAAAATAACATCATCTCATCTACATTATCTATGGCATTTTCTGTCATGAAAAACTGGTTGGCTGTCTCCAAGTAGATATTGAACCAGCCTAGTATTAACTGTTCAGCCAAAGGCTGAGAACATTAATTTCTGTTATAAGTATATTTCAATTAAAGGTAAATATTTTTTACATGCTAGGCTACATCATACTAATTCTGGGCATGGTCTTTATAATGAGTTTTTCATTTCCCCCTCTATTTCTTATTGGAATTTTCTCAATTTTTAAAAATTCCATTTCTGTGAGATCGTCTCAAACAGTAGGGTGAATTACCCAAGAGATGTATGAAAGGATGTGTTCATGCTCTAAGAGATGTTTACTGCTTATATAATGGCTTGTTGGAAATCAATAATCTTTGGGATTCTATCACTCAGCTTTCTTTGTGAAGTTAAAGATAGTCCCATTCATTCTGAAATCCATGTCTCCATTTCTCTATGTGTACTCATATAGCAATAGAAAACCCATGCAAAGAGTAGAAAAATATAAACTGCTTTTATCTAGGGTTAAGTAGAAATATATTTTATTCTACAATTTTGAGGCTGAAATAGCAGTTTTCAATAGTAAATGATAAAGGAAAATACTATTGTCTAAAATCCTATTCAAATGGCACTGGCCAAATGAATGAAAAATGAAGATAAAGACAGAAAAAGAGAATTCAGGCCTCTATTTTTTTTTTGTTAGATTGTTGTTATTTTTGTTTTAAATAATAAAGGTAAAATCTGGGGTTCATAATAGCTCCTGGTATCTAAGAAGATTTTCAGGCTAATTCATACATCCTTCCCCCTACCAAGAAGAGTGGAAGAGAATATTCTCAGAGGGTTACCATGTCCCTCTGAGGCAGTCTCTGCAGATGTACATCACAGGATCACTGTGGGGATTCATGGGATAAAGGATGCAGATGTGCTTTCTAAACATAAAAGGAATTACAAACATGGTCATTGTTAGTGTTTTCATTTAAAAAGTAAGAAAAAGAATAGAAGAATGTAATACTACACAAGTTCTTTTCAGGTTGATCCAAATGGGGCAGAAAATTGGATCAGCCCAGTAATTGGGAAAGTTCCACAAAGACAAGGAGGTGGGGTGACTAGACATTAAACAAATAGCCCTTCACAAAAGAGTGTAGCTGCATTTGCTGAGCCTGTGGTCTGAAGGCTGGGTCAGGACAAGCAACAACTCTTCTCAACCTAATCTGCATAAAGTCCCTTGTGGTCAAGTCTCACTCAGTACCATTTGCTTTTTTCTGCCCACATCTTCCCAGCAACAGGCCCATAATTCACTCTTGAGCCTTCACTTTCCAGTTCAATGGCAGGTGGGATGACCACAGCTTAAATCAGTATGCTTAAATTTGCATGCTTCGTTGATTGATTGATTGATTGATTGGGTGAATGATTGAAAGATTTTTATGGGGGAATTGAAACCAGGGCCTCACATGTACTAGAAAGTGCTCTACTACTAAACTATGCCCCCAGTTCTCAGATTTAATTTCATGAGGTAGAAGAGTAATTACCTTACTAGAATCAGGGTTTCCAGCCCAAATTTTGATAATGTTTTGTTTTTATTGTAATAAAACATTTTAGTAAACATGGTTCGTAAACATTTTTTTTTTTTAACCAGGAACAATAAAATCACATATCTGACACTCAACAAAAGATAAGACACTAGATATCTAAGGCCCAAAGATCCTTCTTAAAATTAGGAAACATGTATTTTTGCACATTTGCCTAGGAGGGAAAACTATTTTTTTAAAGTGTCTAAAAAAAAATTCTATAAATATGAAAGAGAGAGAAAAATTATTGTATTCTATTATTAGACTTGTGTGGAAGTTTGCCAGAATCTTACACAGATTTTCATCTCTCTCTTTCAAGTTAATTCAGATCTTCACTTTGGACTTATATTGAGTTAAACCATTTCTATGAAACTAACAAGCTGAAAGCTTTCATTGAAAATCACCTGAGAGTCCACAGGAAGAAAGAATCACCTATAGAGGCTCATTTCAAATATTCATGAACTGAGCAAAAGAAGAGATTAAACATAGAGCTCCCAAAGCAGTGGAGGGTTTTGGTTTTTCCCCAAATTTTCAATTTTATGATGGTCTTTACACAATTTGGCCCACCTGCTCATAAAATGCTTCTACGCCCTACTAGGATCAATATTTTCATTTGGAATGTTCAATTAATTCTTCTGCTTGCAGGATAATTGCAGTTATCAGTAGCCATGCATGAAAAATTATGACAGTGAAGTGTATTCAGTTGTGTGCCTGT
Source organism: Tamias sibiricus (assembly GCA_025594165.1). Lineage (NCBI taxonomy): Eukaryota > Metazoa > Chordata > Mammalia > Rodentia > Sciuridae > Tamias > Tamias sibiricus. Next base: position 156,202,444 of record CM046657.1, on the reverse strand, counting down.
TTTTGAAAGTGACAATTGGGCATACCAAACAAATCAAAGGAAATACATTCTTAAAACACAAGTCTGAGAAAAAAATGCTTAGGAATTTATATCTATAGGGGGGAAGAGAATACAGCACATACCTAATGTCATGTAGAAACTTTGGACTATTCCTCAGTTCTATGAGAAGATCAATCATAGAAAATCTAGACATTCCAAAAAAGTCATTCTTTCATTTGACCACAACGCACACTAATGCAAAGAAAGCTTAACCCTCTGAAAACATTTTAAACCTGGTCAAATTAAAAGCAGCACCAGAGGGATTATTTTTCTTAGCAAGAACCCACAAGCAATTTACTTGACTAGAGGAAAAAAATGCAAAGAAATCCTTTATCACAAAATAGCCTCTTGAATCTTTCCACCAATAAAACTCCCTTCCATCCAAGAATGCCTATCCTTCCTGTTGATAACAAGCAGTGGAGATAAATATTTTATTTTTTTTCTATAAAACCCCAAATGATGTTTTCAAATAATATAAAAATAAAACCACTACATGCCACTGTCAAAAATAGTCCTAGAAGAGGTAAATGTCACTTTAAAGGCTGTATGTTAAAATATTTAAGAGAAAGAATCTACTTGTCAAGTTCCAACAGAAAGCTCTGAAGAGGTTATAAGTGCATCTATCAAATTTTCATCTACCTTGGGGCTGACTTACCAGGAAAACCATAGAAATCCTGGCTTGGTGTTATGAGAGAGTTGGAAGGGCAGGGGGTTTAAAGATCTGGATAACAACACAGTCAGTCAAGTAAAAACATGGAGCTTGAGAGGAAACTGAGCAACAAGTCCCAGTGGAGGCACTTTGACACTAGAGATGAGCAGCTACATTCTGCTTTAAGACACAGTTCAATCCCAGGAAATGAACCCACCTGATGGTGGGTTCATATCCCTTAAGAGAACTCTGATCTCTCACTCAAACTTAGCAAAGACATTCCCATCAAATCTTTAAAAAAAAAAAAAAAAATGCCAAGCCAGCAAAACCTAAGGGAAAAAAATTTTTAAGTCTAACTTAAAGAGCTTCCACAGCCTTTCCCTTTGGGAATTATATTCAGTAATTTTTTTAACAAGGAAAATTTGGTTTTAAGGAGCTTCTGGGAACATTTAACTTGGACTGAAAAGGTTATTTGCTCAGTGTTAGGCTAAAAGCCAAAATCCACTTTTAGGCAGAGATGATTTTAATATTATACCTCACCAGAGTATTGTGTCATGTGAGCAGGCAGCAATGATAAGCAGTGCAGTAGAGTTATGGCTTCCCCCAAAGACCCATTAAAATGTATTATGAAGTAGAAAAAATTCAGAAAATCTGAAAGGAACTCATCTGTACTATCTCAGAAACAGTAAAAATGCTTTCCAAGTTATCACTTTTTTGCTCTGCCTCTTCTATGAACACCACTAAGTAAACACTGTAAAGAACTCAATCCTGCTGTAAAAGAGGAGGAAATGTCTCAAAGCTGTGTGCAGCTATGATGCTCCGTACAGAATTTTCCCTTTAAATGTGCTATGGCTGAACATGTAAAAACATCTAGTGAAGTCCCATGACTTTATTTTATTCTGTAAAATGATTCAACCCCCAAAATCTATTAAAATAGGTAAACTTTAAAACTATCTAGAAGATAAATGGTAACTTTTTCCAGATTTATAATTCTAAATTTTAGTAGCTCCATTTTTTTCTTACTTTCTGTTTTAGTTTTTAACCTCATGTCAAAAAAAATTCCCCTCATCAATTCTTGAAAAAGTTCCCCTAACTCTTCAATATATATCATATATCTTCATATATGACTTATCTTCATTTAAGTCAGGCAAATGTGGTTCCAAAAAGCTGAATTAAACACCAACTTTCTTACCCAGCATTGAAAGAATGCTAAAGCACACTTGCAAAGGTGTTCCAAGCTACTATGCAAACAACATTCTTTTTCAAAATAACAGCACTCCTGGCTGATGACTGCTGGCATACAAGCTCCCAATCCAAGCCCATTGACAGCTTATGGAGTGGACAGATGAAGCATAGAAAATATTTTAAATTAGTTCATTTATCTTGTTGAGACATAGGAAATGGCAACAAATTTCTCACGGGGAGCAACAACAGAGAAAGATAATGTACTCCCAGGAAGGTAAAGAAAACTTAGGTTAGTAAGTCAAAACCTTCAGACTATTTCATTCTAACAATTGCCACATCTCCTATCCTGAGAGAATTTTTTATGACCCTAAGATCCAAAAGGAAATCTAGAAATCAGTCCTTCTGAATTTTTTGATGAACTCATTCAGGAAGCCAAATAGTTTTGAAATCAATATTTTTTGACTTATTCCAAGAAAATAACAAGTCAATATTAATAGTAGTCTAAAAATTTGTAATACAAAAATGAAAGTTCTTAAAGGAGAGTTCAAACATGCCACATTTTAAGGTAAGTCAGGAAAAGTTGAAGTAAGAGGAGAATGTGAACTCCCCTAAGTGTGAATGTACAAAACGGCCTTTTTCATAGGTCCTGTTCCATGGTTCACACCAACAAAGTACTTCTTGCTTCATAGGTCCTTCCCACCCATGGTGATCTGTCATTTCTCCTTTCATGGGTCCTTCCTAGAAGGACAAAGCAGAGCTTTGAAGCAAGCACATACAGGACAGACAAACACTGGTCCCAGAACTAGTTGTGCCAGTATCACCAGGAATCAGGGAACCATGTTAAACCATGTCTCTTTCCTACACCCACTAGAAATTCTGGTTCAAAAGTCTAAAGGGGGGCCTAGAAATCTGAATTTGGGGTAAGTAGTACAAAGCAATTCTTGCGCAAAGCCAGATTTTGAAATCATGTACCATCCCAAATCAGCCCTCTTTTAAACTAGGAGCAAGAAACACGCAAAACTTTGGGGGGCACAACAACAAACCCTGCATGATTGTAAATGACTATATAAAATTTCTCATAAGTTTAAATAATTGTGCAGGCTATATTTATTGTGTTAAATATTGAAATTTAGAAATGAAGTATGTACCTCTAAATAACATGGTGAGGGGCTGGGATTGTGGCTCAGTAGTAGAGCGCTCGCCTAGCACGTGCGCGGCCCGGGTTCGATCCTCAGCACCATGTACAAATAAACGCATTGTGTACAACTAAAGCAAAGAAATAAATATTTAAAAAAAATAACATGGTGATTTGATGCCTCTATCATCCATTTAAAAGAAAGAACAAGATCGTCTTTATCAGATTTTATAACATCCCTTATTATCTTTAAATTTATATTGTGTCTAGTCTACTCTCTTCACAGAATTTTATCTAAGTGGAAGATGCTTTGATGTTTGAAACGCTTGTGTTGACTGTTTTATAATCATCCTCTATAACAAAAATATGCATATTGGGCTGGGGAGATAGCTCCACCAAACAGAAAAAAAAATTAATTGAAGTTTAATTTCTTAAAAATTTCTTATGACAAGGCTTTATGATTAAAAAATCCTCTGGTTTAACTATTTCATTTATTCTCAGTTTACAGCTGAGCAAAGCTACATATGTTGTAATATTGGTAATTATTAAAGAAAAGAAAAAAAGAAGAATATTTTTTTAAAGGGATGTCTCCCTTAATCAGACAGAGGGATATTTTAAAAATTATTTTATGGATATTTATAACCCACTCATACAGTCAACAGGTTTCTGTTGTTTTCATTATCCTTCTCTTGAAGGAGTTTTGTAGTTTTGTTCCAATAATGTCTCTTAATTCCTGTGAATTCTTCCTAAATGCATACTAGTCATTATCGATAATCATCCACCAGATGATACCCTTTGACTAGTCCCTCAGTTTTAACAAAAGTGAAGAAAAGGAACTACCTGAATTGAGAAAAAGTCATGTTACCCAGCAATTTCACTTGTTTCTTTTTCCAACTTTGCCTGGACCAGTATTTTGCATCAGTCCTCTGTTTGGCATGCTAGAGGGTTTTCTATCACAGAGCAGGGCATGACAGTAAGATCAGAGATGGGTAGGAATGCATCTAGAAATGCATTATCCTTGTAACTGTCTTTATGAAGGGTACATGAGTATGTGTACATCAGCTGTAGTTTTGTTCTAATAATGTCTCTTAATGGATCTCACATGTGTATATCCATGTTCCCAGGGATCTTCTAGTAACCAAAGAGAACAAAATCAAACACCAGGGAACATGCTCACAGCAGCACAGAGAAGAGAAAAGAAACAGGGTGGTGTTCAGCTCAGCACTTAACCTCCCAAAAGCAGAGTACTGAAACTAAGGATAAGGGTAGACCTCTCTCTTGGAACAAGCCCATGCAATTATAGGCTCTTCTGTTTCCCCAGGGACTCGCTGTTCTATAAGGATTGTGCTAAGAAACAGGAAAAAAAAAAGAAAAGTAGATAATTATTTCCCTCTGTGATATATGGTATATCTCTTCAACAGTAATAACTATTCAGATGTTGGTTTTGCAAGAATCCATGTAGATAAGAACACACATCCAATATCCTGTATGGCCTAATTCAGAAATTCACAAATTAGGCTGGTAAAGTTTATAAATACAGAAATAACTACCAATGTTTATATCATTTAAAGAAATTTACTCCTTGCTCTGGGATTCAAATGTATTAGAGAAGAACACCTTTTTAAAATGAAAAACAATAAAAGGAAAAAAACCTAAGCTCCTTGACTACATGCTCCATTCACTTCAGGACAGGTTAATGCAGAAGCCCAGTGGGGAGCACTGTTTTCTATAAGTGCAAAAATTATCCTGCCAAGCAGTCTGAGAAGAAAAACACAATAGAAAATAAATAAATAAGTAAATAAATAAATAAATAAGAAAACAAACAAAAAAAGCCCACATTCCTATGAGCAGAGAACGGGGAAGGGGACCATAAGCCTAGACGCCAGTTTTTCTCCAGCAGGAGCTTTCAATATTATGCCATCTACAAGCAAAATTAAACGTCATCTCGAGGATCCAGAGCTGCTCCAGGGTCAGCCACCATGACCCCGTATCTTACAGTGCAAAAGTAAGGTTAACCAACAGACCAGAAAGAGTCTATTTTTCTGTTCCTTTTTATTGTTCCTCTTAGTTCTCGCTAAACAATTAAGAGTTCATTAGAAACAATTTTCTGCAAAGCCTTACTGGGTCTTTGAAACAAGAAAAAAGAGAAAGGAAAGTAAAGAATAAGCCTAGAATAAGAATTTTGAAACCAAAAGGATTCTTTGGTTCAGAGATGAGAAAACTAAGTCCTGTGTAAGTTAAACACTTGTCAACTGTCATACAACCATGGCTAAGGACCAAGGATGCCCAAGGCAGGCCAGCGCTCTCTCCCCTCTGGAGTACTCCTCCCAGGACAACTTCCTGGTTCTCTTCTGCCCCTGTCCCACTGAGTCACCTGCCCCACAGGTCTCCTTTCAGCTCTCTAATGTGTTCAGGTCCATCCCTCCTCAAGGGTCTTGAATGTATCTGTACCTAAATAATTGCTTATCATCACACTCTTCTTGTCTGTAACTACTCATCTTTTAGTTCTTAAAAGTCATATCTTCAGAGTCATCTTTTCCTGTTCCTCCAAATTAGGAGAGACTCCAAAATGGACATTTTCATGACACTGCACTTCATAACTGATCATTTGTTTAACGTATCACTCTTCCTAGACTTATGAGATCAAAAAAACATTGGAACCCATATGTTCCTGTTATCACTATAAGCCTATATATATATTATATATATACACATATATATATACACACACATATATACAGATATATATATATATATATCTTCAAGACATATTAGGTTTTTTCCTTTTATTGTTTTTCATTTTAAAAAGTTGTTCTTCTCTAATACATTTGAATCCCAGAGCAAGCAGTAAATTTCTTTAAATGATATAAATATTGGTAGTTGTTTCTGTATTTATAAACTTCATCAGCTTATATGTGTGTGTGTGTGCGCACATATATATATGCACACACACACACACACACACACACACACACATATATATATATATATAGAGAGAGAGAGAGAGAGAACAGATTATATATCTGTTCAAGACCTAGAAGATGGTAAGCACTCATTTATTTATTTGTAGATAAATTTAATGAATACTTACTATATATCAGATAATGCTTTGAGGATACTGCATTTATTCATTTCACCATCACCTAAACTGTGAGATAGGCACCAGCATTATTTTCCTTTTAAGATGAAGAATTTGAGGCACTGATGTTCAGGGATTTCAATGAAATCATACAGCTTATAAAATGGAAGAGTGTTTAAAATATATACAACATAGTACTGGGTATCATTTATACCAGTGACTTTCTGAATGTTCACACAGACCTACATAGGAGATAATCAATCCTTTCAAAAAGTTCCTACAGAGCAAGCCTATTAACATAATAGGCCTTACTGTAGAACACTATGAGGGCATTTTCCAAAAGCACTTCATAACAGACTTCATATTAATAATCATTCACATTCCACTAACAATTATTTCCATACCATACACAACCACAATGGCTAAATGATACAAAATGTACATCATGCTCATATTGAATGTGGATTGTGACTCTGTTCCAGGTCTTCCTAAAGCTGGGACACAGGCTGAGGGAACAACTGCTACATAAACGAAGCCATTCTCACAGAAGGAAAAATAGGTGATGGTAGTACCATGCTTCAGCACCTACAGCTTTCAGCTTGGTAGTATCACATTCAGGTTGTTAAAAGACCTGAACTCATGATCCTTTTTCTCCTCAGGTTTCCCAGCCCAGTTAGAAGCAAGCAACTAACTCCATTAAACAACTTATTTTCATAACATACTAGCATACAGAACATAGTAAAATATTTATGACAGTAAACACTTGATCATCCAGAGCTTTGTCTTCTGTAGGCACTGATTACAGGACTCTAAAGGTGATAATTTGAATAATACTTTGCCACTGCAGAGCACGGACTTGCAGTTGAATCTTTCCTATAATTCTCCATAGTTTTTTAAAAAATATTTATTTATTTGCTTTAGTTGTATACAATGTGTTTATTTACATGGTGCTGAGGATCGAACCCGGGTCACACACGTGCTAGGCAAGCGCTCTACCCCTGAGCCACAACCCCAACCCCTCTCCATAGTTTTTTGGTCCTCCCTCTACGTAATACTTTTACTCATTCAACCATCTCTGAGAAGAAAAAAAAAAGACCCTTTTTGATGAATTCAATCCAAATTCTATAGAGTTAACAGTAGACAGAACCTCTCCCATCTCACCTTTTAGAGAAGAGATGATATGGAAGGAACTTAATCTGTTCAACAATTTTAGTATTGAAATGATATTACCTTGTCTCATAGAGAATTAAACTTCTATTTTGCCCAAGGCACTTAACATGCAATAATTCATGATTCCTTACATCACAAGGTAGATAGAATTACCTTGTTTTATAAGGGACAGATAATATTAGATATCTAAAGATTAAATTCCTTGCCTAAAGTTCCATAGCCAAAAGCAGAACTAGAACAAGATCCCTCCTGGTGTTTTCCCGTTGCACAGAAATGCTAATCTAGATTTCTGATAAAATTGAGCTAATATGTGACTGGCCATATTATATCTCACCAACCCTGACCCTCATAACATACACATAAGTTTAAATATACTAAATATGCACTTGAGCGAGCACTCACTCACTCACTCTCCCTCCCTCCCATCTTCTCTAAATACATACACAGAAAACACCGACACACACACTGTGTGTGTTGGGGGAGGTCCCCTGAACTGATAAGGATATGCACACTGATGAACACAGAGAACTCTACTTATATGATAAATAATTTAAAATGTTGCATAGTTCTTCATGAAAATAGCCAATAAGGAAACTGTAGGTCTCATCCCTCCTTGAGTGAACCATAAACAATGGCTAGGAGCATTAATATTAAATAAAGAAAAAAACCCTTAATGTTTGGTGCTATATTTTTATCATCTCTCCTAAATCTGACAATTTCCTTTTATTGCATACAACTGGATCATTCATTCTACTGAACAGCAGACCTAAGTTCCTTTTGTCAGCTCTGTGTCTTGCTACTGCAAATGCTTGACAAAATTGCCTGTTTCATTCTTATTCCCTGTAGATCTTCCTGCCCTGGAGAAAGTGGCTCTACAGCAGTTGTGAGATTCTGAACTGAGCATGACAGCCCAGTAGTTTCAAGATGAAGTGTCAAATCAGCAGACAAATGCTGGCTGAGGGAGCAAAGCAGACTCTCAGGAAAAGAACTGCCCATAGCCCTCTGAGAGCACCCTGGGAATTAGGGGCAAGAAGCAATCAGAGCTCTGCATATGCAAATGGATACAGGAAAAGTCAGTTCCCTTCCACCTTCACCCTTAGAAAGGACATATGCTGAAAAGCTGCGGAAGATCCGGTGAGTGTCTGTGGGTGCTCTTACTGGAGTACCATTACCTCTAGTGCCTTATGTTGATCATGCAACTCCTGAATCTACCTACTAGAGAGTCTAAAATAAAATTCAGTAAAATACATTATTCCTAAGATGACTTTTGGTCTGAGTTCCTTTAAACCAGTCTGAGGTGTTAAGTCAGCAAGAAAACTTTTAAGTCCATTCTAGGTTAACTCCTCATTTATACCTTTCCTGAGTATGGTCTCAGCCCCCAAAGGGGAGGTTCTAGAGACACAGATAAACAGGTCAGTCTCTGCCTGGAGGAAGGATCACCTCTCAAGAGAAAGAAGCTTCATGGGCACTGATTTGATGATTATGTTCCTAGAGCCACCATGATGCCTTTCACAGGATCAAAGACCAGGCCAAACAAAATGCACATGGTGTCTAAACACCATTTACCAAAACACCTTTCTAAAAGTTGCCTGCTGGCTAGCAATTAGCTCTCATGGATCCTGCTATCATGTAATTTCAAAGGCAATCTTTGCGATATTTGACCTGTCCTTTGAATTTTTTTTCCTTTTTTAAATTTTATTCATTTATTTTTTTATTCTAAGTTGTTAGAAATGACAGCAGAATGCATTACATTTCATATCATACTTATAGAGCACACTTTACATATCTCTGGTTGTATACAAAGTATATTCACAGCATTCATGGCTTCGTACATGCACTTAGGGCAATAATATCCAACTCATTCTACCATTTTTTTTTTTCCCTTCTTCACCCTTTGCCCCCTCCCTTCCCCTCCCTCCCCATTGGCCCTTCTAGTGTTCCTCTAATCCTCCCATGCTTTCCGTCCCAACCCCACTGTGAATTGACCTCCTTGTATCAGAGAAAACATTCGGCATTTGGCTTTTTGGAATTGGCTATCTTCACTTAGCATTATATTCTCCAACTTTATCCATGAGAATGCCATGATTTTATTCTCTTTTATTGCTGAGTAATACTCCATTGTGTATATATACCACATTTTCTTTATCCATTCATTTACTGAAGGGCATGTAGGTTGGTTCCACAATTTAGCTATTGTGAATTGTGCTGCTATAAACATTGATGTGGCTGTATCCCTGTAGTATGCTGTTTTTAAGTCCTCTGGGTATAGACCAAGGAGTGGGATAGCTGGGTCATAAGGTGGTTCCATTCCAGTTTTCCAAGGAATCTCCATACTGTTTTCCATATTGGCTGTACCATTTTGCAGTCCACCAGCTGAGTGTGCCTTTTTCCCCACATCCTCTCCAACATTTATTTTTGTTTGTGTTCTTAATAGCTGCCATTCTGACTGGTGTGAGATGAAATCTTAAAGTGGTTTTGATTTGCATTTCTCTTATTTGCCAGAGATATTGAACATTTTTCATGTATTTGTTGATTGATTGTATATCTTCTTCTGAGAAGTATCTGTTCAGTTCCCTGGCCCATTTATTGATACTAATTGGGAACAAATTTTTACCACATGCACTTCAGATAGAACACTAATCTCTAGAATATATAAAGAACTCCAAAATCTTAACACCAAAAAAAACAACAACAACAACAACAACAACAAATAACCCAATCAATAAATGTCCTTTGAATTTCTCAGATAACATATGCTTTTCCTTGCTAGCACCTGGTCTACCTTCTCCTGTTTGTCCTTCTGAACTCATTTCCAAGGCTACAGACACTTTTTTGGAAGACAGTGGAAAACCCAAGGATTCCTTCCATCAACATGAATAGGTCTGTCTCCACATTTCCTCATGCGTCGTAGTGATTCTACTTGCCAGATTTCCTCATTATCCCTGCAGGCTCTGGACAAATGGGGTGTTTAATGTTTTTCAACAGAAATGCCAGGTGTGATTCTGGCATTTAGGGTTGCCAACATCTTCAAAGTGGAAGAATTCCAGGAACACACTACTGGATATACTTCAATCAATGGGATAGAACCACCTGTGAAATAGACTCTTTCCTGTGATTTTCTACCCATTTATATGGAAGAGAACAGCATAAGCTTCCCTATGTTTTTCCTCATTCGCCCTGAGTTTGGTATGCTATAAAGGGAACAGGTAGGAATGTTCCTCTAAAGTTATTTAAAACCCTGTACATGTGAGCCTTTCTAAATCATAAAATTAGAAAATTACATTCAGACAGACTAAGTCTTTCCCTTAGCACTTTAGCCACCTAGTCATTCTTCAGTTTCCTTCCTACAAACACTTGGCCCAGGTCCCAAAGTTCATACCACATCTATGTGTCTCCTTGGCACATAAAAGAAATTCAGGAAAGGAGAAAGAACAATAAAATTTCAGGTTTACTGGCAGTATTAAGTGAAGTAATCCCCCTACACATACACTTTTCTTACAGGAAGATCACTTACTCAACCTCTCCATTCACCTGCCTGAGGAGAATCTATAAACATCTTAAGAGGATAATTTGGAAGACTTACAACAGCAGAAGTTGTTCAAGCTGTAGCATTAGTCTCTGTCACACACCTAAGGTTTGCCCACACATTTAATACATTTATACAAGTGAATAACCTGTTTGTTAATCAGGTCAACCAAGACTCAGTTAAACAACTTGCTAATAGACCTGTTTTATATACTAGTGGTCTGCCAATATTTTTGTTTACACTTCTCCAATAGTAATCTAAAAAAAAAAATGCATCTCTCCTTACATGTTAAAGTTGAAATTTATGAGGGTTTTTTCTTAATTTTAAAGTTAAACAGATGCAAACAATATTATCTTTCAGCACAGAATTCCAGAATATAAATATATGTGTGCTCTAAATTTATTTTTTTGTCAAACTTTGGGACTGCAGATTTAGCCCAATTTATGTGAAATGTCTGCCCATATATAATCCAAAAGACAAAGGCAGTCCTCATTATAAAACCAATCTGCCAAAACATACTTATTTTCTATCAGAAAAGTCTGAATTCATTTTTCAAATCAAATAAACATATTAATATGCATTCCCATGTCAAGCTACTCATTTCTGAATTCAAAGAGAAATAATTAACAGTGTACATGAGTAAAAGCTAGTCCAGAGTATGCAATGGCTTAAACAATAAAAATTCATTCCTTGCTCACAATAACAATGCTGGGCTAACCCATCATTCAGTGAAGAAGTTCTTCTCCAGTCATTCAGGGACCTAAGCTAACCAGTGTTGCATTTGGTCTCTGAAGTCTCTCGGTGGATCAATTCCACTCATTCCAAAACACAGTATATAGGAGACCAACCTGAGTGAGGCTCTACATTTGCTACCATACCTTTGGCTAAGCCCCTACCTGCAAGAAGACTGGGTAATGTGGACTGGCCATGGACCAAAGAACAGGAGAGAAAGAGATTTTTGTGAATAACTAGTAGATAACATACACAGATTTTACAATAAATGTATGGCCAAGATGAAGTAACATGGTGTTCTCCTCAGTATTTATTAACTCATCTATCTTGATTTTGCTCTCTGTAGACTTGCCCTCAAGACCATTTCTTTTATTTGTCTACCTGACAATAATACATTACTCTGTAAAGTAAAAGGAATACTGGAAAAGGGAAAACATCAGCCCCTTCTCCAAAAATCATCCTGGCACTGATCAACTATAGGAAATAGTACACATTAAAGTTGAGTATCTAAAAATTAGTTTAACCAGAACTATCAGCATACTGTATTTCTCAGAAAGTCTTCACATAACCCTGGGGTACATGAACCCAGATTGATGTATACGAAGTATTAGGAGACATATACAATCCTATTCTAATGTGCAAAGTATAAGTGCATACTACAGAAGCAAAGGTTAAGGTAAAGAGTAGCTTGTCTAAAGTTACTCTTATAGAGGTTAATGTACATAGTTGGGCAATTGTTTACTCCAACAAATTCATTTTGGCCTTTGGAATGAAAGAAGTTCCCTAACCCTTTACTGATGTTGAATGGAAAGGAGTTAAAGAGTAGGCATGAAACCACTACCCCTTGAAGGTCTTGCTGACAAGGTCAGCCCTTAGCAGGCATATGAGAGCTGGATTTTCAGGAGAGTCCCAGTATTTCCTGATTTTCATCATAAGAGCAGCTCACTGTGTCTAAACTGATAGTACTAACAGTATGTTTTCCTTCTGGGAGTCTGAGATTCTGGTAGACACATAAGCCCAGGATGCCTATGTATCAGTCCCCAATAAAACCCCAATTAATGAGCTGGTCTGGCTGGCAACATTTCACATGTGTTGTTAAAACTCACTTCATAGAAGAATTAAGGAGTCCCATACCAACCCACTAAGAGACTTTCAGACTTTGTGCCCAGCCTCCTCAGGTCTCTACCCGGGTGCCTTCAACCTTTGATGATCTGCGTTATAGCCTTTAATTATAACAAATTTCAAATGTGAGTACAACTATAGGCTGAGTCCTGTGAATTGCCATATTGAATGAATCACTGAACCTGGGGAGATCTTGGACACCTCCAATACACATGTAACTTACATTTGATAGACAAGTATAGACTAATTTCACTCTATTAAGAACATAGTAAGTAAAGACAGAAATTCTAGGATGTCTTGAACTTATTTGTTTCTAGAAAAGAGTAAAGGAACTTTATATTCAATGTAGTTAAACTACATACTTTGTTATTGTTACATATTTATCCATGTGTACAATACAACAAAATAATTTGGCCAATATCATTCCCCAGTACTTCTTCCCCTTACTTCCTGCCTCCCACCCCTTGATCCCTTTCCATAACTGATCTCCCTTTGATTTTCATGAGACACCCCTCCCCAAATGTTTCTCACTTTTAAATTGACAGACAATAATGAAAATCATACAAAACACAGATCTTAATCTTTACTAGCAAGTAAAACAAGGATTCCCTGAATATTAGTACTAAAGATAGCAGAAGGGAACATTCTATGTTAAAAGGTATTATTAAGGAAAACATGAATATGGAATTGTAAGTATTAAAAAGAAAATAATTGCCAAGAAAGAAAAAGAAAAGACAACTCAGGGCTTTTGCATTGAAAACAGAGAAGGATACCCATGTAACTGTCTCTCCGCTGTAAGCTGGTACAAGTCCTTCCTGCTGGAGTCACCAAATGAAAAGTCACATAAATGTTTAGATAACATTTTCTCTGATTTTACTGTTTACTTTCTTTTACTTTTAAAAGCAATACAAATTCTCATAGAAAATCTGCAAATTATACATGTATACAATTATTTTTTTTTAATTCACCCAATATCCTTCCAACCACAGCATGGCATATTTCTTAAGTCTCCTTCCTACATGTTGCAAAATGGTTGTGGGGAACACATTGGATGTATAATTTCTCTTTTTATCTCATCAAGACATAGTTAATGAAGAATTATTAGTAACATTAATTAGCTTATTAACAAACTTTCCTTAACTGTGCCAGAGATACTGCCTCTAGCAGTCTCTGAGCCCAAAGCCTGAATATCTGTTGATCAAGGCACTTAAGAAACTCAAGTTGAGGGAATGACCGACCATGTGCTCCCTGTGATGAATCAGGTTTACATCCGACAGAGATACAAAAATAAAGTAAGTACAGATGCATTTCTCTGTACAGTGACCAGTCCACAAGTTCAAAACGTGCAACACATAGTGTTGCCTCTATGGGCTAAATTACATCATTACACCCAAGGCCACTTGAGGACAGATGCAAGGTTGACAATGCAGCCTCAAAAGTGTTCCTGGATGTCACACAGCCTCCAGCTCTCCACTTGCTCTCTACACTCAAGAGGTAGTGCATTTGAAAAGGCAGTGAGAGTGAAGCAGTTTCACTGCTTTGTGGCTGTATGGCTTCAAACTGTTAAACTCCTTGGCCTCACTTTTATCAAAAAGAAAATGGGAATAAAGCTATCAATCTCAAAAGTTGATAAATGATTACTTGACAAGGTCTAGCACAGTCAAAATGAAAAAGAATGTGACACAAAAATCTTGTGTACCTTACTAATGAATTAATATTGAACATTATTTCACGCTTTTTTAAGTGGCAGGGAATAGAGGGGCCAACAACTTTATTTTCAAAACTCCGAAAATTAACCTACAAAAACTAAGCCAAGAGCCTTGCAAATGGCATCTGTAATTTACCATGCTGTAAGTATTTCATTCTGAATCTTGTCTTTCCACAGCATGTGGGATAACATGAGCTTCAACAACAGGTCCATTCTCAACATCTGCCAGCCTGCTTTTCACATCTGTTTTCAAAAGCATAAGTAACTCACACAGAACTTTGATGAATGAATGATAACTGCACCTAAAATCAAAATTTGTTCAGTTGCTTTGATGTACTGCAAAAAGGCAGGTTTCGGGCTGAGAGATACAGAGTAGATTTACCAGAAAGTGAGCCTCTGGGCCTGTGATGTGCTGCAGAATTAACAACTCTACTTCTGAGATGCCCATTAAAATGTTTCCTTCCACAGGAAATGACCCCAGGACATACCAAAACCATTAACTTGATGCGCCTTGGGAAGATTTTGATTCCAATCACAATTTTTGAGGCTATAATAAAGCATATTGGACTCAATCACAAAGGAAAATAACAACTTCAGGATAGAGAAAGTACATTAGGCAAAAGAAGCAGGCTTACCCGCACATAAGGCAACAAACATAAAATAACTGAACACAAAGTCCTAAAAATCCAGCAAAAAAAGGTGACATATTGTACTAGGAAAAGTCCATGTTTTCATGAAGCAGAATTCAGGCTATCACATCCCTATTCTAGAGACAATGCTGGCTGTTCTCATCTAGGATGAGAAACAGCATCTTTAGTAAGATAGCAAGGGAATGAATACCACTCCCCAGTTCCTAGCGAGCTGGGGCTTTCATAGTGAGCCTTTATCATTATTGTTGTTGTTGTTGTTTCTGCCATTGCTACGTCTAGATCCTGAGTCTTCCCTGAAAAACACAAGGTATCATAAGTCTTAAATGTCCAATATGCCATATATTAATGAATTACAAAGGAAATAGCAAGAACTTTAGCATGGGATAGAACAATTTATCCCAAGTTGGCCACTTCCTCTATCTATATGTTGAAAAATAATTTATTTGTTTCCTTAAAATCATCTCAGTTTCCAATAAAAATGGTTTGAAATGATAGCCAACATAAAACATCATGAGAGCAAGAACTTTGGTTTTTATCATTTGTTGCTTTTGCTATTATTTCATCACTGAAGATACCCAGAATAGAGCATGAAAGGGGGCCTGGGATCCCAAATCCATACAGAATCACTAAAGATGACAGGACGGTAGACTGCACTAGTACAGCACTCAGTTCCCTGGGTCCGGTACAGCAGATAAATCACACATCATTTACTGCAAGCAAAGAGTTACTAAGCTCTGTGATCTGTTTAGGGGAGGGGAAATACTACCAAAACACCCAATTGCAGAACTGCTAAGCTAACAACACATCACGCCCACCACCATAGAAGAAATGCTCTCCTCCAAGATTCACTTAGAAAATAAATAAGTGCTTTCCAGCAGTTAACTGAGTGGCAAATAAATTACTACAAACATGCAAAGATTTACTAAGTTCTGAGATCTGTTTGGGGGCAGGAGACACTGGCAAAACACCCAATTGCAGAAATGGTTAGCCAATGGCATATCTTGCCCACCATCACAGCTGGGATGCTCTCCTCCAAGGTCCACTTGGAAAAAAAATATTTCACATCCCTACTTTTGCTCAAAAAAAGAGGGATTTTGGTCACTGCATCACAAATTCAAAGGAAGGAAACCATGATTCTGAAGGACAAAAATCATCCATTCACCAAATATGGTATATTTTATCAGACATCCCAAATTATTTTAAATTCAAGAATTCATGACGACCAACAGATCACATACTTTTTTCATGTAAATTGTGTGTTCTGATATGCAAAAACAACAAATTTGTGTCACAGTGTCAGTGCTAGATGGTCAGCTAGGCTCATTCATTACCTCAATGATGCCTCATGCAGCAGATGCAATGAGTGCAACAAAACAACAGACTACAGCAATCTGGTCTTTTAGGGATATTCTCAATTAATAAAAATGCAAAGAGTGAATTGCTGAAGATAACGGAATGCATGGAATATTGCAAAAGTATCTGCATACTATCATATAAAGTCAGTAATGTGGACTTCATCAAGATTTGCTCCCAAGTATAAGAATAGTGATCAAACATTAAATATATAAAACTCTCTAAAACAAAGATTTCATCCTAGTCAATTCAAGAACAGCACATACATGTTCACACACACACACACACACACACACACACACACACACACCTATCTATTCACTTAAAAGATTCAGATGTTGGGAAATAAGTCCCCAGAATGACATCTTTCTCTCTAAAGTAAGATGCACTACTATCTTTTTGTTTGAAGGCAAGATTAGTTAACAGTTCTTCAGATAGCAAATTCCTGTCTAAAACTGTCTTTTTAAGAGCTGTCAATGTTAAAATGCTGTTTCTGGTTAACAAAACCCACGCGCCCACATCACCATGAGTTAGGGTTCTGAGACACCTGCCACTAGTGGAGTTTATTAGATGATAGATTTACACGTCTCTATGTACCTCTCTGAGGCTTTCAGCTGTCTCTGACATACGGACTGTTTGTCAAAGCTTTCCAACACAACTGACACAAGGCAAGAGTGAAGTAGAGTTTGACGGGCCCTGCAAGGCTAATGACTCCATGTGAGAATATTTTCAAACTTAAGAATGCCTCCCCCATTCTCTTGCAAACTATATCTCCCCAGGACTTACCACACATATCGTTTTATAGTACTGCATAAGTCTAAAATCCACTGGAATAGAAAAGAATGAAAAACAGGTAGTGTATCTGAAATGAGATGGTTATTTCCACAGAAAATGCTAGAAATAATTAATTCTGCATCTCTGTATCTGTTTCCAGTTTTCCGAAAGACCAGGAAGCTACCTAACTCAAAGGTCAGCATAGCCTACTGGAAAGAGCATTAGGGTTGGTCTGGGAATCCATGTTTTAATACCCTACTTCATTGATTATATAACATAAACGCTTTAAACATCTGGGTTCTCATTGACAAAAGATGAGTACTCATCATCACTTCATGACAGTTAATTATTGAAACAGTGCCAGTCGCTGTGCTAATATCTCATGTATCTCATTTAATCCTCAATGTGAAAATGATTAGGATGATGCAGTAGAACTAAACTAATATCTTAGTAAAAATTTGGGCAGTATTACTTCATGGATATAGCTATGTGAGATCAGGACTTTCTGAATGGGGGAGGGGATCTATGGCTAAAAGCTTTCTGAGGAGAAGGTTCTACTGAAGTTGAAGGAGATCAACTTTTTTTTTTTTTTTTTCAGAAGGAGATCAAACACTGAGTGTGAGGTGGAAAGTTGGCTGCTATGGATTCTAGTGCTTACTTTCCAAAACATTCTCCCTTTCTCTTATGGTCTGCATTCTGTCCTCTCACTTCCTCACTTTTTCATTCTCCCTAAAGCTTTATGCCCCTGAGCTACCAATAATATTGTCAGTCATTTTCATAGTCAATCTAGTAAAATCAAAATTATTGATCTATAATTAACTTTTAAATTACAATATAATTAACAGTGGTAAAATTCTACCTTTAATGTGTACATTTATAGAAGTTTCAACAAAAGCATACATTCAACCTCCACAATCAAGATGTACAATAATTTCATCAGCACAAAAATCCTCTTATGCCCTCTTTTAGTTAAGGAGACAAGCCCTTTATCAAATATGTTTTGCAAATATTTTCTCCCACTCTGTGGCTTATTTTTTCATTCTCTTCATAGTGTCTTTGGAAGAGAAAAAGGTTTTATTTTTATGAAGTTCAACTTATCAATTTTGCTCATGGGTCAAGATGTAATTATCTAAAAGATCTCTGTCTAATCACTGGTCACAAAGATTTTCTCTACAAATTTTATAGCTTCTAGTTTGATTTTAGCCTATGATACAATTTCAGTTAATTTTTGTACATAGTATGAGCACAGACCAATATTCAATTTTACAGAAATAATTTAGATTTCAAATTGTTCATTTGTCGAAATAACAAGTTGACTATACTGGAACTTTTACAGAAAATAAAATGACCTTATATGTGTGAATTTATTTCTGGAATCTCTATTTTTTTAATTGTTTTACATATATATCATTTTACCACAATATCTTAATTATTGTAGTTTTATAGTAAGCATTGAAACAAGGTGAGAGTCATCCTATTTTATTGTTCTTTATGAAATTATTTTGGCTATTTCAAATAATTGTTTTCCCTCTCCCTAAACATTTTAGAACCTAATCATAATTTTGTACAGTAAATCCTGGTGGAAATCTGATTGGGAACATACAAATTTATTTTGTGGAGAACTGACATTTTAAAAAATATCACATGTTCCAATCAATTGTGTGTCTCTCTCTCTGGGTATTCTTTGCATTTATCACTGTTTTATAGTTTCCAACATATAGATGTTCATATCTGCTGCTAGAGTTTATGTCTAAGTAATCTCATTATTTTGGTATTCATGGAAATTCTTTTTATTTTACACAATCAAATTTTTCATTGCTACCAAACATAATATAATGAATTTTTATTTTACTTTGTATCTTGAAAACTTGCTAAATTCATCCACTGGTTTCAGTATCCTCATAGATGCTATGACTTCAATTCATTTATCATGCCCAAAGCACAGCTAGGACCTCTATTCAGTTATAAGGCTGGTCAGGAGTGATGGGAATGCAACTCCTGTCTCCTTTCCAATCTTGTGGGTGGGGACAGGGGAGGTAAAATCCAAAGTATCAACATTAAGTCTGAAGTTAGCAGTGGGTTTTCTATAATTTCCCTTTATCAGATTAAGGAACCTAGTTTACTATGAGTTTTCATTGAAAGTAGATGATAAATTTTATCAGTCATTTTCTGCTTCTATTGATATAATCTTACAGGTTTTATTAATATGTTGATATGATAAATTCCATGGATATGCTTTTTAAAACTGAACCAATCTCACATTCCCAGGACAATACCAATATAGTTTTACTTAAGTATTGCTATTCAGCTTTCAAACATCTTGTTGAACATTTTAAAAATCTATATTCATGATAGATTTTAGTTTACAGTTTTCCTTTTTTGAAAATGCCTTTGTCTGGTCTGGGTATGAGAGTAATGCTAGTCCCATACAGTTTCCCTCTAGGTCAAAATTTTTGGAAGAGTTTAGGTAGAATTGGTATAAATTTTTCATTTATTATTTTGTAGATGTGTTAGTCAGCTTTTCATCTCATAAGAGAATATTACATCATTAATTACCTGACAAGAACAACTTCAAGAAGGAAAAGTTTATTTTGGACTCACAATTTCAAAGTCTCAGTACATGATCAGAGGACACCATTGTTCTGGGTCTGAACTGAATCAAAACATCATGGCAGCCAGGAAACAGAGAGAGACCCTGCAGGAGCCAGAAACAAAGTACCTAATCCTCAAGTCACACCCCCAGTGACCTACATACTCCAGCCAAGGCCCACTGTCTACAGTTACCACAAAGTAATCCATCAAATGGACATAGCATTATACTTCATTATACATAACATTATACAGATAACATTATACTTCTAATAATATGAACATTTTGCATCTTGCACCAACACAACTTTTAGGGGTTGCCTCATATCCAAACTGTGACAGTAGAATATGCCAATGATGCCTAGACTTTTATTTTGGAAATATTTCAATTCACAAACTTAACTTCATAAATGATTAAAGAGCTATTCAGGTTATCTGTCTCTTGTTGGGAGAACTCTATGATATTTTGTTTGTTACAAAGAATTCGTTCAGGTCAACTAAGTTGTCTGTCTATATAAGTCCCTCATCATCCTTTTAGTCACTCTAGGGCTCATAGTAATGTCCCCGTTTTCATGGCTGATATTAATAATTTGTAGCATGTTCCTTTTTCTTTCTTTCCTCTTTTTTCTCAATTTAGCTAAAAGTGAAACAATTTTACAGTCTTTTCAAAAATTAGCTTTAGGTTTCACTGGCTCTCTTTATTGTTTTCTATGTCCTTGTCTGTATGATATCCTTCCTATCATTTACTTTGGTGTACAAACATTCTTTTTATTTTTGTAAGGCAGAAGATTACATCATTAATTTAAGATCATTTTTTCTAATTTTAGAAACTAATGCTATAAATTTTCTTCTGAATATAGCTTCACTTGTTTCCGACACACTATGATGTGCTGTATTTTCATTTTTAATTAATTCAAAACATTTTCCAATTTCCCATGGAGTTCCTCTTTAATCATGGGCAATTTAGAAATGTGTTCTTTAATTTGTCAATATTTAAGGATGTTACAAACTTCTTTATTCCACTGACTTCTAGTTTAATTCCACTGTTATACAAGAATTTAATTTGTGTGATTTCAATTCTCATAAATTTGTTATGGTTTGTTCAGTAGAACATGGTCCATTCTTTATGAACTTGAAGAATGTATTATGCAATTGTTGGGTAGGATGATAGGTGAAATAAAGGGTAAATAGCCAAACTGGTTGACAGTGCTATTCAGGTGTTCAGATAGTGGGGTTCTATTTGTTCCACTGATGACTCAGATAAGAGCAATAAAATTTCTAAGCAAAACACAAATGTGTCTATTTTTCCTTTCATTTCTATGACTTTTGGGGGTTTATGTTTTAAAGTTTTGCTGTTGGATGTATAGAATTGTTTGTTTAGAATTCAGAAGTGTCATATGTTCTTGGTAAACTGACCATTTTTATCATTTATCATCATGTAAATCTACCTTTTTATCCCTGGTAATATTCCTTTTACACCACCTAAGTTTATATTAAAAGGTTTCTCATAGACAGCCAATTTTTGGGATTTGCTCTTCCAATCCAACCATCTCTACTAACTTAGTGCTATGATTATTCACATTTCACATAACTAATATGTTAGATTTAAATCTACCACCTACTTGACTGTATGATTTGGTCAATCTGTTTTTGTTTCTTTGTCTTCTTTTTCTGCCTGCTTTTGATTTAGCCAAGTATATTTTTCCATTTTATCTCCACTATTGGTTCAAACTTATCTCTCTCTCAATTTAAATATTTATAGTTATCCTAGAGTTTATAATATTCCCTTTAATTAATCTATTTTCAAATATTATCACTTCAAATCTAGTGTAGAAACCTTGTTACAGTATATACAGAATACTCCCCAATTTCTCTACCTTAAGTCTTCTATTATAACAGGCGCACATTTTACTTTTAAATATGCTATAAACTGCAATACATTGTTACTATTTTTATTTTCCTTTCCCTTTCAATTTCCAGAGCTATGTTTCTTTGTGAGAATATTATAGCTACACTTCCATATGATATAATTACAATTATTTATACACATTGTACCAATATTAACTTCCTGGTTTTGACATTGTACTATATAATTATATAAGAGGCAACCAATGGAGAAAATTGGGTGAGGGACTCAGAAGTCTCTATACTATTTTCACAACTTCCTGTGAATTCGTACTCATATTTTAAAAAAGAAGAAAAGTGAAAAAAAGAAAGAAATCAGAAGTTTTTTATGAATTAAATAAATATTTGTGTATTTTTCTGGCACTTAATTTTTCTTAATTTTTCATAGTATTCTATGTTTGAGAAAATGTGTTCCAAGTAATAAAACTAACCTGGGGATGGAGGAGCTTCATTTGTAATCCCAGCTATTGAAGAGGTTGAGGTCAGAGGCTGTAAGTTCAAGGTCAGCCTATACAACATAGTAAAACCTATGTCTCCTCCCCCAATTTCCCCTTACATACACACAAAAGAAAGTGGGGGGGGGTGAAATAAAAAACCCTTAATATCACTAACTTCTACATTGAGGACTACCTATAGATATGGCTACTTTAATAGCATTTCACTATTTGAGTGCTATTACTATCGTAATACTAATGTAATATATTATAATAACAATAAGAATGAACATTTCGAGAGCATTTATTACAGACAAGCACTGAATGAAGTGCTCTACATGCCTTATCTTTTTTGAAATTTGCAATAATGGTAAAAGGTATATGTGATATTGATTTTATCAATTATCCTTGAGAATGTAAAGAGGGAGAAGACTAATTCATAAACATTTAAGAGATAGAAGAGAAGGAACCTGCAAAGAAACCAAGATGTCAAAGAGGGAAAAAGAACAACATATAGAGTTGTCAATTAAAATCAAGGACCAAATCTGGAGGAAGACAGCACATTCTTAAATAACTGGTATGTGGTACAAGTGAGATGTAAACTCAGGTTGTCTGACTCCAATAGTCCTTCCCATTATTATTACATATAAATAAATGCTTTCACATATTACAGCGAATAGTACACCTGAGGAACAGTTATCACTGCCTTGAGTGCAATTCAGATGATTAAATTCTATAAATAATATGTAGCCTAACAAATTTTTGTGACAGAAATAAATAAGGTATATAAAATGTCATGGATACTTGTAGATTCATAGTAGGCCCAATGGAGAAGGAAAACACAAATACACTTTTTTAAAAAGTTGATATTTTTATGAAACATATTTACTTGTAGGTGTCTGAGTATCACAGATGTATAATGTGCTATTTAAACACACTCCTGATTTTAACACAACATGGTAAAATGCTGTACTCTTCCAAGATGTCTTTTCCATAGAAAAAAGTAAAAAATCACTACATCAATATATTAATAGTGATCACTTCTGGGGAGTAGGATGGAGATAAAGATAACTTTCATTTTGGATTTTAGATTGAAGAAACATCTTACTGATAAGCACAAATCACTTTCATAACTAAAACAGGTCTTTGAAAATAAAATTTAAAAATCAAGACAAAGACTCATATATAACTTAGATATTCAAATTCTAACCTCAAATAAGCAAGTCAATGTTTAATAGTACAACTTATCTCCTAAGGAGATGCCCTGCACCTTGTATGTCTCAGGCTGATAACCAGAACTCTGTGCCTAACCTGTCATTTTCTTAGAAAGTCTCTGGGAGAAATAAAATGTGATTAAGGATGAACACATCTTACTTGCTTGTTTGCTTTCCCCAATGTAGGTGGGCTGTCACCCTCTGCATGCACAGCAGGCTGAAGTTAAAAGGCTGTCATGCCTTATCTATGCAGAATGCACCTTGTGTTGTGTTAAGCACTACCGCTTTGGGGTGGGGGGTGAGGCATCCCAAATCAGCCAGTGGCAAAGAGCACAGAAATAGTAATACTGTCACAGACAGGAAAGGAGACTCAATAGTTCTAAGGCTATCACTAAGATAAATGGAATTTTGAAAATAAATGGTGATTGCCCCTGTCAAACTGAGAAACCTGAAAATGCACATATATTAACTGCTAGGCCTGCCAGGAAAAGGAATGATTTTCACATTGCTGGCTCCTTCATTTTCTAATTATGGGGAAGAAAAAAAAAAAAAAAAAAAAGGATTCTTAGAGAAATGTTACCTGAGAGAAATATTTAAGGTTTCTTTGTTTTGTGAAAAACATTGGAGTAACTAATTCTCCTCTTAGTTATGTTGCCCTATCAACTAACTTATACTTAGTACTGAGTTTATGCCTTTTACTGTGTACTATAAAAGAAGTAACAATGACAACATAATCCTTCAAGTCTTTATTGGGGGGGGGGGGGAGCCCTCAACGATATACTGTTTGAAACAGTGCATCTAAGAAATAATGTTTCAAGATTTACATTTCATTATAAGCTATGAATAATTTGAAGTTTTATGTTAACAATATGTCATTATTAAAATTAAAACTCAAATTTTTATAGGTCTTTATAGTCACGTCTAAAATACACCCAAATAATTTTATAATAGCTAAAAAATTAGACACTTTTAGATATTTGGAAGATTATCTTCTTTGTTAGAAATTATTCATACTGCATAAGTATCCTGATGTTAGGAAACAGACATTCTTATTTCTCCACGTAAAGAAATGCCTTCAAATAAGGCCTGATTCATGCTCTCTTTTAGTGTTTCCAAACCCACCAATGGAACAAACAATATCTATAGTAGTTCTAAATCTAAATCTTTTCCTGCGTGTAAACCTATCCATCTCAAGCCCCTGGAACTGAACACCAAACACTACAGTAAGCTCCATAAGTGGTTACTGGATAAAAGACTGATAGCTGAATAAGAGAAAGACTCTTTAATACATAATTTCCCTCAAAACCATTACAAAGATGATAAGCTCGCCAGTGGCTTGGGAGGCTAAGCAGGAGGATCACAAGTTCGAAATCAGCAACTTCAAAAGACCCTAAGCTACTTATCCAGACCCTGTCTCAAAATTGGGTGGGGGGAGGCTAAGGAGATGGTTCAGTGGTGAAAAGACCCTGACTTCAATCCCCAGTACTAAAAAGAAAAAAGGAAGAGATGACAAGCTAGAATCCCCAACTGATGAAAATTATCATATTATATTTCAAATATAAGTTTTGTGGTAGAAATCATCTAGGTAGATTCCCCAATAAGAAAAGTTGTTATCCCACCATTGCCCGCCCCCAGGTGACAGCAATCAAGTAAAAAGTTATAACATCACAAACACCAGGAAAAGACAACTGAAAAGATCTGTGGAGCACTATTCAGGTTTTGTTTTATTTGGTTTGGGGTGTGTGTGTGTGTGGTTTGTGAGGTTTTGTTTTTGTTTTTGATGTTTCCCTCCACCCCAAACTACAGTGGCTAATGTAGTACATTTTATAGCACTTGAGAGTTTTTAGCATTAAATATGGGTCAACAATCATTGAACACACCAACAAGTGACACTCATTAAAATAAATCATACCAAATGGCCAACATGTTATAAGCTGCTCTGACACTACCACTGCTTTCATAAATAAAAAATGAGAATTAAACTTTCATAGTAAAATATTTCACCAGACTAGATTGCAAATTTTGACACAGTCAATTCATCATTGTAAAAATCAGATGAGGCTCAGTCTGCTCTGGTCAGAAAGCTCATTAGTCTATTAAAATTACACCTTTGCCAGTATGTCATGATTCTTTTTGTTGAAAAATGTCTGCTATTTATTAAAAAATATTTTTTGCTTTGTCCAAAGCAAATAAATGTTAAAAAAAAATGGTGACTTTTAAAATGAATTGTGAGCAACAGATGGCTCTAAAAATAAATTTTTTTTAAAGCTTTAATTAACCTTAAACAATTTCCTGAAATGAACCATGGTCAATTTATTCACATACTTTTTCTACTTATTTAAAGCAAAATATTTTTTGTTTTTGAGAAAAATGGGATATATTTTATATTCCCAATAGAAAAAATCCACAATTTAAAATTTTATCCTAATAGCAAAAAACAGTAGTTTTCTGAAAAAAGGATTTTAAAATAAAACTTACATTAAGACTGAGAAATTCTGAAATAAATACATTTTTCATGAGTATGAGAAAATCCTATGTAGTTCCTATTTGAATCCCCTTTTTTTGTGCAGCCACACATCCTGGCTACAGCACTACAGGACAGACTATAATGTTCTTGACTGTAGAATACACATTTATCTTTCATGAGAACACTGAACTTCCCTTCTGGTTTATCTTTTTTACAAATCATACTATTTCCTTTCTAGAAGATTTGTTATTTTTTTCCAATTCATTTCATTCCATTTGTTCTAAGAACATAAATGAGGGGCTGGGATTGTGGCTCAGTGGTAGAGTGCTCGCCTAGCATGTGCAAAGTCCGGGTTCGATCCTCAGCACCATGTAAAGATAAACACATTGTGTACAACTAAAGCAAATAAGTAAATATTAAAAATTTTAAAAAGAACATAAATGAAACTTCTAGAGCTTACATTGTCTTATTTGACTCCTATACGTCAGAAAGTATATGGAGCTAAAGATTTAATACTATCACTAACCAAACTGGCATCCAGAGAACATAGTTGTTCACCTCCCCCTACTCATAACAGGAACTGAACATCACATACCTCAACCCTGTCAACTGAGAGCACTCTGTTAAACATCTACATATCTAGAAGTAGCAGAATTCTAGCACCCTAGCATATGCCTCTTGTGAGCCATTACCAGATAGTCTATAGGGACCTCAAATTAAGTATGTCTAATATATATTTTCCCCAACTAAAGCCTGTGCCTCTTTCACTATTGATAAGCCCCTGTGCATAGACAGCCAATCACCCAACTGTTTATGCGAGCACCCTGGCTTCATTCTCTGTCTTCCTCCATATCTGGTCTGAATATTTGCCAAAACTTAACAAATACTAGTTTCTTAAGGACTGGTTGTGAAATATACAGTCATTATCGTTGAATTTCTCATACTATGCACTATATTACACAAAATCCACTGGACTAGCATTTAAAATCAGTTGTTTACCCATGCATAATTTGGTCAGATAATGCATTAGTCATATAGAATATACTGTTTCTCCGAATTACACAGCTCCTTCAAATGCTGGCACATATAATTACAAAACACCAAAAGGTCACATTCATTAATATTACCACTGATTTCATCGATTTCCCTTTAAAGTGTTGGGAAGTTGTCAAGCTCGTTGTGACAGATACACGCTTTCTAAAGGCCTAACTTTTACCAAAAAGCTCAAATTCTATCATAGGCAATAAATAGTTATTCATTTTTTAGGAAATTTTCTGTCAAATACCCAAGTCAACATAAAGATTGCTTGTCAATCATTCTTTTAAAACAGGTATTACATTAGAAAAGTTGCTAACACAGCTTGCAAGTCAAACTATCATACAAATGCTTTCCCTCAATACTGTACTTGAAGAGGCAGCAGAAACAAGGGCTTTTGGAACTTTCTATTGTCACACAGAATACAGAAAAGGTAAGTGTTCAAATGTTGAATATTAATGTAATTAATAATCTTATTACTTTATCAAGAAACTTCCTAGGTAAAATTAGCTTCTTAAAAACACAATGACTACCAGAACAATTTGGTGCCAAAGTTTGATTTATGATAAAATGCCAGTCATTTTGGAACAGTGAGCTGGACCAGGCCTGTATAAGCTCCTGAGAGTTGATTTGTTAAGTCCTCAGAAATGTTGAAAGTTGGTTGACATCACATTGGCAATATGAAACTGAATGTCATGAGTGTAATTCCACCAATGAAATCTCCAAATATGATAAATCAGAGCCTTCCCTCTTCCTTGTTTCGGAGAGCTATTTGTTAAATACTGATCAGCACATCACTAGTTATAAAAGCTGTTTCATTGACATCTTAATCTGAAATTACACACCTGGAGATGTGTAAAGAGGGCTTAAAAACAATGCCTTCAGATCAGACTTTAAGAACCACAAGTACATTCCAAACACTGAATTATTCCCAGTGGCAAAGTGATATGGTTAGGATACCTGAGTGAGAGGAGTCCAGGCTGGCCTCTAAAATTTGAAAGAAACTTCTTCTTCTAAGAGGTTGTCCAATTAATTTTCTCCATGAGAACACAGAGGACAAAGCCAGCAACAGATAAGAGAATTCTTATTTTAAAAAAAAAGAGTTCTCATGGGCCAATCATTCCCAGGCCTAAACCACTGAAGACTCCCCACTACATTTTTGCAAGCTAATAGAAGCAAGAGCCAGGTCAGTGTTCAGCAGAACCACATTGAACAAGATTGTTTACCAACCACAATGACCATGCTCAAAACGAAGAAATGGCTATATTATTTTTTAGACTCCTGTTTTAGGGAAGAGCAACCTATTTATCTTATGGTTTATAGCAATAACTGCGGAGAAAGCTAATAGATTTCAGATATATGTAGAAAAACCCCTTTATGCCATGCTCCCATGAAGATGACAGAACATTTCCATTTAATGGCACTCTATTAAAAAGAAAATTCACTCGCCTGGCACGTGCACGGCCCGGGTTCGATCCTCAGCACCCCATACAAATAAACCCATTGTGCACAGCTAAAGCAAATAAATAAATATTTAAAAAAAGAAAATTCCTATAGTTTGCAAACTACCCAAAGGTTGTTTAATGTAGTTAAGTTCTTACCAGAATTAGAAAAATAAGGGGTAAAAAATCATGTAATCTGATAATAGTTAATACTGCTAACTCTCACTGAATGCAAACTATCAACCAGGCCTTTCCCTTATTCATTTCATCCTCACAACCAACCCAGTTTACAGATAAGATTTAGAGAGGCAGATCTCCATGGCCAAGGTTGCCAAACTGGAAGATACAGGACCACACACTCAAACTCAACAGAGACTTCTCATAATTATGTGATCTAACAGGCAACACAGATAAATGCAGAGAAACCTTGATACTGAGATCAACAGAGGCAACCGGCAACTGGTAAAACTGATGATACCTGTATGTAACCAGCTAATTTAGACAAGGACGTCACTGAATTGTATGATCTTGCCTAAAATATACCACAGTGACTCATGTTAAATAATAATGACTGTACCTTTCCAAAACTATACCATCTTTCCTTTCAATCACTGTTGACCAAGCAAAACCCTGTGGATTGTTTAGCGCCATCTTAACAGCTGCCTCAGTTTGGCATATGTTTGTTAGTATTGACCCAGTCAGTGTTGGAGTAAAAGGGGTCACCTGAACTCTACAACCCTGACCCCAGCTCACTCACTCAATTAAAAGATCTGTCAGTATTCACTAGTCACACAGACAAGATCAGAAAAAATGGACCATTCTGCAATGCAAGCTAAAAAATACTACTCTCTCACAACTTTCACAATATTCGTTAATCAGAAATTATTTGAAGTTCTATTTATCTATCTAATAATGTTTTTTCAATTAGTCCTCAGGAAAAAAAATAGTTAAAAACTAAAAATTTAAAGGCTCAAATCAATTTCCTTTTGCCTTGCAGTTTTCCACTCAAAGATAAAGGAAAATCCATATTAACAAGATAACATTTCATGAATTTGCACATTTTCTCCTACAGAAATCTACAGCCTTCAAAAAGTATATTATTTGTAGTCATGCCCATCTGACATTTTCCATTTTACTCAAAAGATTTTATGGTTTGGTATTACAGCAATATACAAATTTGACAGTTTGCAATAGGATCTAGTCCCTGTAGCAAATCATTCTGACAGTTAAATACTATAGTCACTAATGTGCTTTTAAAAAAAAAAATAACTACACATATTTAAAAACCCCACGATGTTAGAAACCTGTACGTTGAAATCTTGAAGTATAGAACCCCACAGCCCAAACCATCATCACATCATCTGTAATATCTTCTTCTGAGTTTAAATAACAAATTTTCTGATCATTGTCAATGTTTACTATTTTTTATAGAATTTCTTTTTGTTTTCAAAAATAACTGAACATGTGAATAAATCTGTGCATCATTTCATGTGGAATATGATGACTTTTTTTTTTTTTGCCTTTTACAATGATACTATTTTTTCTTTTAACATGATGAAAGATAATCAATGTGTCTTTACATTTCCCAAAATGCACCAACGGAGGCCCTGTCAAATACAACACAGATTCCTTTAGAAAGACAGTGAAGTTGCCCACTAACACTGCTGGAGCATTAACTAAATAGAACTGCAAGTGATCATACAGCAGGAGGGGCAAACCCCATCTTTCCCTCAGTGGTTCTATTTTTAGTATTCAGTATATCTGATGACATGAGTCAGTTCAAAATAGCACATGTGCCTTCCACTAAGAAATAGGAAGGCTGATTGTATTTTTTTTCCCCTTGATTCAGCTCTTCAGATGGAATAACACAGTGAAACCACTCTATTTTCAGAATTGATGTACCTTTCAAAACTATAATCTTTGGCTTTCAGGTTCACTATTATTTGCCTTCAGGTACAAATTTTAAAGTGTATAGAGGCTTCTAAGCAGAATAGTATGGTCTCAGCCAGATACTGAACAGCTTGTAGCTCAGTCATCATTGCAGTGTAAATTCCTTTTCAAAATAATGTTCTTCACTCAGAGAACACTTGTGCCTAGCTGGGTTCACTTGTCAAATAGGAACTGGAGGCTGTCGATAGCCCAGGGGCAACTTCAACAATTCCAAAATTCATCCCTCTCTCTATTTGATTGCAGAAATAGAATTCAAATGTAAAAATCTTAGAAATATCTAAAGATAAAGAAACCAAAGGCC
The DNA here is from genome assembly GCA_025594165.1 of Tamias sibiricus. Taxonomy (NCBI): domain Eukaryota; kingdom Metazoa; phylum Chordata; class Mammalia; order Rodentia; family Sciuridae; genus Tamias; species Tamias sibiricus. The sequence continues at coordinate 156,171,985 of CM046657.1, read as the reverse complement.
CTGTGCTATGCCACTAAGAGGATGGATGTATTCCTGATCAATGAACAATGCCAAGTTTTTTATGCAATGGGAGTAATAAAAATAAATATCATCTGCACCTATGCATACAATTTAATATTTAAGTATTCTTACAACATTCATATTTGAAAACTTTACCTCCAACTAGAAAGAATGCTCAAAACTAATATTTGCATTAAAGGTTCTCAACAACTTTCCAAGATTTCTTACAAGCCACAAACCTGCTTTGCTTTTTATTTACAAAATTTTCACTGGTCCCATATGATTAATCGGCAAAAAGTGGTCAATGCATGCAATAACATTCATGAATGGATATAACAAATACCAGAAATCCATGCTTTTTTAAACTAGTTTTGCTAGGTTTAAATGTCCTTCCCTCAGATTTTATAGTGAACTCTAAATATTTTTGTAATGACTTGCTTCCTGACCATGTCGCTTCGTCCTTTCTGGGTGATCATACTATAACATCATTATTTATCCTCTCTAAAATCAAGTCCTTAATTATTCCTTGTCTTTTTCTTTTCTCCCCCGCCTCCATGGTGCTGGAGATTGAACCCAGGGCATGTGCATGCTAGGCAAGCACTCTGCCAACTGAACTATATCCCCAGCTCCTTATTTTTATAGGTAATTTTTCCTACTATGAAGACAAGAACAAGTCACTCTAACTTAATGGGTATTTAATCTCTCTCTACCTTTCTTTCCTCAGTTTTCATTTTTGCACAATTTTGTTCCTTTTCCAAAGATTCAGTTATGATTATGAAAAACCAACCACATAGTAGAGAAAACAGGGCAGAAAGCAAGAAGAAAAGGAGATGAGTCTGAATAAATTCTAAAATATACAGCATCTGAGGACCATTGTTTTCTTTTTGTCTTTAGGCACAAGCACCTATGACTTCAAAAATTCCTAGACTAGCCATCCTTAAGCCACACACACAAGGGCACAGGTAATGTCCTTAGTGTTTTTCTCATCCTTGGTCCTGCAATATGCAAGTGTTCTGCTTTTTTCTGGTTAAGTAGAGGACAAGAGCAGAACACAGAGAAGAGACTGCCAATGACAGCACTTGCCACAAGATAACTTTTCCCATACGGAAAAGTCATTCAGAAGCAAATGAATTCATACTAAATGAGTAGGAAAGAAAAATAGTAAATAATTCAAAATCTGCACTGAAAAACCAGAAGAATGCTGAAGCTAACATAGAAAAGTATTCTCCCTGTAGGACTGGCTTCTCTGAGCCCATTTAGGTAACACTCAGCTATTCCTCCAACAACAGAAAGATTTTCTTTAGCCACTGGTGGTTTAGTCTAACCAGCAACATGCTGGAATGGAGCAACAACTACTTTAAAAAGTTCTGAAATAATCACACACAAAAAAATGAAACATGGTCAAAGAAAAGGGAAATAGTACAAACTCTGAGTGGAAACCACTACAATCAAATATGCTTTTGAAGTAAATTTTTTAGTTAAAGAACACTTAATGAATTATTAAAGCATTTAAAATCAGTCACAGAAATAAAAGAGTGTTTTGAAAATAAATCTAAGGTCATCATTGTTTTCTATTTGATCATATGATAAAAGGCCATACCCACAATGTCTCATTTTTTGAAATTGGTCATTACACCTACAAGGGAAAATCTTCTCAAGTAAACAAATCTTTTCCTATATGCTCCACAAAATTCTTTCTGCACAAGTAATTTTATAGTTTTTTTTTTTTAAGCTGTAGGTTAAACTTCTGAATAAATAAAAGGTTGATGACAGTATTAGCAAAACACAACTGTATAAATCCCAATATTCCATATTCTAAAAAGACACTCCTGATGAGTACTTTTAAAACAGCTCTAATAGTTCAGAAGACATTTTAAACTTATGTTTGCCCATCATTCACTCTTTAAGCCTCTTGCATGCAATTAGTAACAGTTAGTAATGTTGCTTATTACTTTTACAGAAAAACTCTTAACTTGCCCCAAAAGAAAGTTCTTTTTATATGGCTAAATGAAAACCTGAACTAAAATATTGCCATTTGGAAATCAGTACTTTGTATCCCAAGCAATACTTTCAATGCCCTGTTTGCCATCCCTTGACCTAGAGCACCACAGTGTGCAATACACAGACACACAGTGCAAGTGTAAGCAGGGCTCTGATGAGGCATTAAAGAAAAGAAGTGATAGTTTAAGGGCAAGATGCTGAGAATATGGTGCAACAGCACCATCTAGTGGTAACTAGGGAGAAACTCATAGTTCCTTTTGGGATGCTGCAGTTGCTTCTGGGAAGACCAACTGGTCCACTTCGGTTTTCAATCCCCAATTGATCACAGATTTCAAGATCAGAACTTTCAGCCACAAGGCATGTGAATTCACTTCCACTACATTTAAAGGAGGAAAGGTGAGAAGGCCAAACCCCTGCAGTCAGTCATTTTAAGTCAGAAGTATAATTAAGAACAATCATTTGCTACCTTCTATTCATTTCATAAATATTTACCCAGTGGCTACTGTAAGTATATATACCCACATCACAGAATTGTAATATTCAGTGAATGCTCATTAGTACTCAACTGTTGGTCCAATTTCTATAATAAAAACTAATGTTAAAATGCTAAAAGAGATTATATATAGTTTTCAAATATATGGTAGTTAATATGCACGTTACCAAACTACTATTACTTTATTGACCAATAAGAAATTCAAACAATTCATCAAAATATAGCATACATTTTTAAAAATTTAGGAATTTCTGTCCTCTCGGTCTTCAATTTGAGTCTATCTATCAACCAAGATGTTCTCCATAATGACAAAAATGAAAAAATTCTCTTCATGTGTAAGTCTTCCCTATAGTTCCCAAATGAGGGTCACTTTGCATTCCAGGGGCTATTTAGCAATGGCAATGTCTATTTGGACAGGATGCTGGAATGCTATGCTACATATGACAGTGCCCACAACAAAGAATTACCTGGTCTAAAATGTAAGTAACACAAAGCTTGAGAAATCTTAAACTGATTTAAAAAAAAAATGCTAGAGAAACCATGTCAATAAAAAATGTACATATTGTTTGGCACAAGTAATAACTGGTGAAATATATTGATTCTGACATGCAAATAATTCTTACTGTTCTCTATGTGAATAGAAACGTGAATGAACAACATTCTACAGTCCAGAAAAGGGATAAATGCCTACAGACTCAGAAGAAAAAAAAAATTGAAACTACCCTAGAAGGCACATATATTCAATAAACAGACACAGCAAAACAACTTGCCTGGACTCTTTGGCCTGGATGAAAAACCATGAAAAACTACTGGTCTGGTTTCTTGTTTACCATACTCCTGTTTGACTACCACTTAAACTTCAAAAGAATGCTAATGTCAGGCAAGTGCACTTTTAACACTATGCTGGGGCAGAGCATCCTTGCGGGGGGCACCTGGCAACCCAACCAGTGTTTGACAAGGATCCACTGGGAGAATGATGTTTGCAAGGACTCATCGTCTTGGGAAAATGCCAGATGTGTGCCTCTGGGATCTGGTGCCTTTTCTGCACTATCTTCTTAATAATATAATATTCATACTATTTTCTAGTGGTGATTGCTGGGGGTGAGGGGAATACTACAGCATTTTCTGAGAATATTAATTAAATATTAGAAACCATGACCCCTTCCCTACCACAAACAGTAAAATAATCTTCTGCCACTGTGTGATGTGTTTTCTTCCTGGGGTGATTGTTATAAACATGTATTGTTACATGTGAGAACAGTCACAGAGCCACCTGTTTCTCCAGTCATGAGTATGCAAAAAGCACATAGTCTCACTGTTAGTAATCAGAAACAGAATAAAATTATAGTGCTTCCTACTACAGAGACCCTCTCTTGTGTCCCATGGGTTAGTTAGATCCAGAATCAGGAAATGTTATATGGTGAAGGGGTAAAAGTATTCATAGACATAAGTTAAATGTTAGATTCTGGTGCTTGTGATCCTGCTTTAGTAAGATTTACTTTACTAAACAATATGGCAATTATCTACAAGGAAATTTGCCATGGTAACCACTGAGATCACTGCCCTCTTGCTAGCCCGAACTTAAAGTTTAACTTAGGCTAATAGAGTTAAGAGTCTAGCTTGTTTACCACAGCTAAGCACTATGTCAACAGCATTTATGATGAAATAGAAACTTAAGATCAACTTTGCTTATTACGTTCATAGCTTAGATATTAAATCAGAACAACAGTAGGGGATGTGGTGGGGGTGTTATTATCTCATACAATCACTTTTTCCAGTAAGCCTGTTCTGTACCAGGAATTCTATGGGTTTTATGTTAACTACATTCTTGGCATGTTATACTTTAAAAAATGTATAAAAACTGTGTGTGAACTCAATAAACTTGTCAGCATTCTGCACTGGCCTGTGAGTCTGTGTGGTTGTTGTCCATCCATCGCCGACGCTGTTTACCTCGTCACATCCCCTGGAACAGGAAGACCCCCGACCCTGCTGGGGCTGGACCCCGGCACATCCTGTTTCTTGGGAAGGTGCTATCTACTACTCAAACAAGTGACCATGTGTAAATTTTATTTTTCAAAGTCTTGATCACCATGGGAAACTGGTAAAAACTGGGAAACACACCCTTGTCACCAAGATCCTCATTCATAAGTATTCTTGATGAAAAGATGTGCAGACTGCTGATCACTGCACCCTTTCAAACTACTGCACAACTTCAGAGTGACTTTTTTTCAAAATTAAGTTTCCCCTTATACTATCTTACTAAAGATAACCACTGTGATAATTTTGATAAATACTATTGCAAAAACATCTCCATGAATATAAATTATATGAAAAACAAAAAATATCTTGTCAATAGTCTCATATTTTTCACCTAAATATATATACCACAGACATCTATGTAAGTCTGTAGGCACAGCTCTATATTGTCAATCGACTAGACTTTAGATGACCTTAAATCCAATCAAGATATATTCTTTTAGAGGTATCAATCAGTGAAGGATGGAAACACTCTTTTAAAAATAAGTGAAAGAGGCCCAGGGTAGAGAGGAAGAAAAGGGAAGGAAAGAAAAGGGGAGACATTAGGGAGTAAAATTAATCAAATTTTATTATATGCATGTGCGAATATGTCACAATGAAATCCAATACTCTGCATAAGTAAAATGCATCAATAAAAAAACGAATTAGTGGTATGCACAATCAAGATGAAGGATAAGACTGTAAAGAAAACTATAAGCTTCACCATTTTCAGATGCAGTCATCAGATGTCTAGGTATAACAACTGAATGGGATTGAAATAAGCCAGGCTGTCCTTCCCTACTATTCTCTCAAACCCACTTTGGAACTGGTGTGAGTAACATTAAATCATGAAGGATGAATTCACCATAGCAGCCCTCAAGCAGCTGCCTCAAAGCCATGATACTTGTTGTAAGGGGTAGCACATAGTAACAGAGAAAGCCTTCAAGATAAAGAATCAAAGGTGATTTTAAAATGTAGTATTAGAATTTTTACAAATAAATGTTACTTTTATAATCAGAAGAAAGCTAAAATACTAGACATCGTTAATATTTGTCCCCCTAAACATTAAATATTTTAACATGGTAATTCAATCTTCTTTTGAGTATCCTATTTTATAATCATAATTTTTGCAAATGTTTTATTTGTATCAGATTTGGTTTGTTTGTTTGTTTGTTTGTTTGTTTGTTTTGGGGGGGGATTAACCAGGAATTGAAGCCAATGGCTCTACCACTTAGCTACAATCTGAGCCCCACCCCACCTAGGGAACAGGATCTCTCTAGGTTCTTTGGCCTTGCTAAGTTGCTGAGGCTGGCCTCAAACTTGTGATCATCTGCCTCAGACTCCTGAGTGGCTGGGAATTACAGGATTATGCCACCACATCCAACTTGTTGTTGTTGTTATTAATTGTTGACCAGGGGATAAGATTTCCTATGAAACTCTAGAAGCTGAAGAGTTACACTCTTTTCTCACACATAGTCAAAGAGCCATTTAAACAGTTCATTCATTTCTGTCTTAGTTTATAAAAGCTCAGCTACCACATACTGACCATCCTGATCCCATCACTCATACTAGCTAACACAATTTCCTAGTTCTATGAAAGTGCAACACATTTTCTCTTAAAGTGAAATTCTTAGTGGAGCTATGATGAGAAATAATAGCGTTCACTTACCCTTCTCTGAAAACAAAATACAGAAGACTAAATCCCAAGAGAGAGGCCCAGAGACAGTACACTACCCAGCTCCCCTGGGGGGGAAGAGAGTTGTAAGAAAACAAGCAACAGACAGGAAAAGAGTTTCAGTGATACTGCTTGAAATGTTCTCTAGTGGAAAGAGCTCAAATCAAAATAAGACTCAAGAAATTCTAGAATGTTAAGACCACCTGTATGTTAAGTCATGCAGTTAAACTTCAGGAGAAAGTTCTCATTGAATACATAATATACAGGCCTAAACTAATGATCTTGGACTTAGAATTGAGAAAAACTACAAAGTTACCACAATGTTAAGGAAATCAAAGAATTATATTTTCAATGAAGGGAAAAAAATAAAGAAAAACCTCTTAACAAGGCAAGCCAGTGGACAGATTTCCAAAAAAGTTTCTGAATAGATCAGAAAATAATAGGCAAGTTTGGCTTATTAAGAGATGCATATATTCATGATTGAGAAAATCCTTTAGTAATAATAAAGGCTTTTATATTTCTCAGTAATAAGTCTCTTGTTGGTAAGGAGATGATAAAACTGGGTTACATATATTTTGCTAAGTCAAGAAAAAACAGAGAAAGGCAAGAGAAACCTAAACAATTTAAACAGAGCTGGACCACTCTCTCCATTCCTGATAAATCTCACTAGATATCCTATACTTTGAAAGTTCACATTAATCCAGGAAATGTATTGATCCTTTCCCTTGCTTCAAACAGATTTTGAGGACATTTATGCAGACTTACAATATTACAGGGAAAAAAATTTGTAAGGATAGATAAATTAGGCTAAAGGAAATTTAGCGTAGAATAAAATGAAGCTTAGGAGAAATATTATCTGGGGAATGTACATTAAAAGAAAAATTAAAAATTTGAAATTAACACTAATTTATGAGGTAAAAAAGAAGCTTTGCCACTCACCAATTTTAACCTCTGTAAAGGTATTCTGCCTACATCTATCTGTGTCCTTTCTGGGACATTAGTGAATCGAACTTCTGGGACTGCAACGGCGCACATGACATGGGCCCACCTACAGGAAAGGAGACATTAAATATAAACAAAAGTTCCCTAAACTCTCATAAATTCATACGTTAACCTGGTGATGGCAATCTCACAGATGGGAAACACATAGACAAGAAAGAAAGCCAAAAGCCTAAATCCATCTAAATTTTGCACATTAAACCTCTAGATATGTTTGGTACAACACAGCACAACACTGTGATATGAAGAACTAGCTAAAGGCCAAGGACTCAGTCCTGTTAATATACATATATTTCTCTACACTTGATACACAAAGTACCAAAATGGAAGTTTCCTGTTTCATCTGATGCTAAAATATGTGTATGCATAAGCTAACCAATATGTGGTAAAAGAATAGTCAAATAATAAAAGATATAAACTGAATATTCACAAAATACATGAAGCAAAGTACTTCAAATCACACAATTTTTCATTAAAAATTAATACTGATTAAGTCTTTGAATTATTTCTCATGACTATCCTACTATAACCAAAGGACCTAGATATTAGGAAAAATGAAATTTAACTTATTTCTTAGTCTCCTACTTAAAACCAAATATCTGCCCTCCCATTCTGAATTAGTCGAGAGAAATTTCAACTTTCCTCTTAATACTATTATATGTCTTGTAAATGTTGTACCTCCAAATAAATATAAAGACTTGTGAGGTTTGAAGAAATCTTGAAAGAATTATCAAATCCATCAACCTATTTTTAAGCCAAAGCATATTCATTTCACTTAAACAACAGACTCCATCCTGTCTTTCAAAACTATAGGAAGAGAGGGCAGGAAGAATGCCCACTAGGACATTCTTAAACATTTAAATAAAAGAGAGCATGCTATGGTTTATCCCAAGGGTATGAACAGAACTTCTTATCACGTTTGTCTTTACAGGAAACACCTAAGCCACCTCACAGTCTGCACAGCCTGTGAAACATCTAAAAACTAGTGAAGACATTTTAGAATAGAGCCAATCATATCAACTTGGACTATGAAAAATGATCCAAAATTAAGCAAAACTACACTTTCTTAGACTAAACTTCATCAATATAGGAACGATAAATGTCTTTCCTCTCCCTTTTAAGCAATCAGAAACATGTGCACATGCACACAGTTATCTTAACTGCATCATTACATTACACCAGGAGTCTCAACTCCAGTGCCCATGGGGGCAGGCAGGATGTAAGCAAATACACACATACTTGGAAATCAAATGTGACCTGGGGACCACCTACCACACTGAGGCCAAGTTCACAACCCAACTCATTATTACCTTGTCATTTTTCAAGTTAATATTTTAAAAATCGGGATTTTTATGTAAAAATCTTTCACTTTTTCAACCTTTCGATGAAATCGAAAAAATTATATATATAAAACCTATCTTTGGGCAGGATCTGGCCCTCAAGTGCCAAGCTTGTAACTTCTGCCTAGACCATTTCTACATGCCTCTATTCCAAAGGACCCTAAAATATGCCCCATTTTGAATGTTAAAACCTGGTCATGAAAATAAAAATTCATGCAAAACAGCCATAAAAACCAGATTACCTTCCTTTTATGTTCCCTGTGTCTCTCTTTCAAGAATCTTCATGTTCTCCAGCTCTCCCCTTTAAATCTTAGTATCAACATTTCTTTGTCTTTTCTAATTTAATACATGTATATTCTTGTTAATTTGCCTGTATTAAAAGTAAATGGTTTTGCCAGGCGCGGTGGCACACCCCTGTAATCACAGTGGCTCAGGAGGCTGAGATAAGAGAATCGCAAGTTCAAAGCCAGCCTCAGCAAAAGCAAGGTGCTAAGAAACTCAGTGAGACTCTGTCTCTAAATAAAAATATGAAATAGGGCTGGGGATGTGGCTCAGTGGTCAAGTGACCCTGAGTTCAATCGCCAGTATCTAAAAAACAAACAAACAAAAAAGTAAATGGCTTTGTTTTAATGCCACAATTATGATTGATTTAATTTACCTATTTTATCATTTTCAGGCATACTCCACCTCATATTAAACAGGATTGCAATGGTACCTGGACAATATGGGCCACCTTAATTTTAAAACTTCTATTAGTAAAGAGGAGATATTCTTCTTTATTTCAAACACATACAACAGAAGCAAACCTTTGAAAACTCTCATTCTACAGAAGCAGAAGTGCTGCCAGCAGCTGTCTAAAGCACAGAACCCCAACCTCAGAGCTGCACAGTAAAAGCTTTGGAATAATGTGTACCACAAGAGGTAAGGCAAACTGCCATGCAGAGATTCTAGAAAGGAAAAACAAATAATGAAACTTAACACAATTAATGCATTACTTACTTATTATTCTTAGTTTGCTTAAGAGCACCCCCTCTCAAATTGCAGAGACAGCATTCCTAAGGGTGAAAGAAAATACCACACATTATTAGATGCATATAATAAGTCATTACCATGCACCTATACAGTCCTAGAACCTCTAAATTTTTAATTTAAAAATCAAAACCATCAATAATTACATAAAGGCAATACAAGTTCAAAAAGAAAAAAGGAAAATTAGAGGGGGCAAGGTAAAGGTACATCCCATAATGTTCTGGATATACATTTCCCAGAGAGAACCATCATGGTCCTGGTATTGTTTTCAATTGCCACCTTACAGGAAAGTTGTGTTAACAGAGAACTTGGGAGCCACAAGAGGTATTAACTAAAATCCTGGAGCACAGAATACACATACTTCTGCAGTCCCTTTGCTCTGGGAATCCACCCATGGATACAGGATGGCTAAAAAATTTGCATTCCAGCAAGCTTCTTTATGATGTGGGATAAGTCAGAGGCTACTATTAAAAGATGCCCTTTTCACTGAAGTACCATTTGGGTCTTCTGTTGATATAAAATTTTTTAATTAAAAACCTACGTTAACTTTGTTGTTTTTAATTTCAAGCTTGTTTTCCCAATTGTCGACATTAGTAACTTTTAAAAAACAATAGGTTATTTGTGATTTTTCTTCCTTCAAACGTAAAAATATACCCTATCCTCCAAGGTGATATGCCTTAACTGATTCTGATAGTTTTGCCTATCTTTACAAAGAATTCCTCTAACTAATCTACTGTCAATAAAACAAAAGAAAAGTTTAAAACAAAAACAACAACATTGTGGAATACAGTATGTGAAGAAGTAAAATATAAAAGTCACAAATGAAATATGTGGGTTAGAAGTAATGAAAATATACTATCGTAGGATTCTTATATAGCTCATGAAACTGAATATTTTTGAATGGTAGACTGTGTTCATGTAAAAATAGAAATTGTAATTCTCAACAGCTGCCTGTAATAAAGGTATCAAATATTAAGATTCCAAGAATATTAACTCACAATCAAAACTCAAAATAAATATCAAAAAAAGTACCATGAGCAGAAATTAATGCACAATCAGATATAAAAGACAAAATAAATATGTCCATGTTTTACTGAAACTGAAAATGTAAGTAGGAGAACACAAATTAGTAACAAATCACATTTTCACAAACAACACAAATAGAAATTCTAAACAAAAAAATTTAAATTTGAATTTTAAGCATTATATTAAATAACAGGCTATTCTTAATTGAAGGGAAAATTATAAAACAGAAAGATATGAATAAATTACTAACCAAAAACTAATACAACAAAATATTCAACAAATGGTATTAGGAAAGTCTGTATCCAATTAAATAAAGTGTGAGTATATATATATCCTTGACATACAAAAATAAATTCAAATTGATTTAAACAAAACAGAACTGCAAAGCTATTAAAATAAAATGCAGGCAAATTGTGGAGAGCAGGCTGTGACCTGCTCTGAAGTTACTCCATGATGTACGGAACAGTAGTTCTCAGACTGTACCTAACTCTGAGTTACTCCATTTCTATAAGGCAATAGTATGCTATGAGTTACTCCATTTTGAGTTTAGGGGCTGAGGTGGAATAAATCTCTACCTTGTTTGTACAAGTAAATAATCACTATCTGCCTAGCACAACTATAAGGCAGAAACTGATTTTTTTTAAAAAAGTTAAATATTCTAATAAAAATGACCACTTGTAAACTTACAGAATTAATCAGAAGCACATGGATGCATATGCATATCAAACTCATATCAGAAAAACCAGGCCTATATGAGCTTATCAGATACAACAGACCACCAAATAAAGCAACTTTCTCATCTAAGGCCCATTAAAGAAGCAGCAGCCCAAGATTGGACAGGAGAGCACACTGACCTTGTCACCTGGTCACTCATCATGAGCCTGTATTAAGAAAAGTACCACAGGGGCTGGGATTGTGGCTCAGTGGTAGAGTGCTCGCCTAGCACGTACGCGGCCTGGGTTCAATCCTCAGCACCACGTAAAAATAAATGCATTGTGTACAACTAAAGTAAATAAACAAATGTTTAAAAAAAAAAAAAAAGTACCACAGAGATGAACCTCCAATTTTCTGTCCCATCAGGCTTCAGTACAATGCAGTTTCTCCTGCCCCTGGGAACCATGCACGGCCCACTCCAGGCTCACATCTCAAGCTGACACTCCAAGGTGATGCTCTGAAATTGCTGTCTTCTGAATCTTGACCTAAAATAAGTTCCTGCTCTTTGGAACAGCCCTGCACTGGGTTGATAACCATATCTGATGGCCTACAGTGACTCTTTGCTTTTGGTAACTACACTTTGCCTTTGGTCTCAATATAGCCTTCAGAAATCCTATGGCCCCCTTAAACCTTTCTTAGCCTTTCTGTAACCTATATATACATAATTATGTAAAGTGTGATTATGACTTGAGTATTATAGATACTAGTTGTTAAAACTGAAATTTAAAAATCTGTGATTGCCTAGCTTAAGAATATCGGGTGACCTACAGGCATATAGGGAACTGCCACAGCTTAAAGTAGTGCAGCCTCTAAATACATTATTTAATAAATTCTGACATTATTGAAAGACACAAACACGTTTAGTCTATGCTAGCAACAAGCTCACTTGCAACACAATATATTAATTTAAAATAAATGATATTTTAATAAAACATTTAAGATAAAAATATCAAAATTTTAAAATTCTAAAGTATGTAATGTTAAGACAAGAAAATATTCCCAACATATATATCAGAGATTGTTTTCCAGAAAATATTTCTTAAAACTCACACATTTTTGAAAAATAAAGGATTCAAAGGATCTTCACTGTCAGTAAGCACATAAGAAATTATCCAACCTCAACAATGAAGGAAATAAAAGAGAAATAATAAGATCTAACTTTAGATTTTTAAAATCAAAACATACAGGGCTGGGGCTATAGCTCAGTGGTAGAATGCTTGCCTGGCACATGTGAGACACTGGGTTCAGATACTCAACACCACATAAAAATACGTAAATGTCCATCTACAACTAAAAAATAAATAAAAATTTAAAAAATCAGAACACACTAGTTCTGAGGTATGTGAGTTGTTATGATGGTTTTGGAGAGCAATTTGGCATTATCAATCAAAATTTTAAAGTGTACATAAATTATGATGCAGCAATTCACCTTCTTATAATCTGCCTTAAACATATACCTCAATGGAAAAGGAGGACTCTACACCTACTATTGTTTAATTTCTGCTTTTGTGAATAGCTATGAGGAACTGCAACTATCATTAGTTTAAATCTTATTTGTAATGTCTGAATTTTAATAATGAGAATAGATTAAAGCTTGTAACTTAAAATAGTAATAAAAAAACATGACAAATCCACAAACACTAAGGTACTAAGACTTATAAAATATAGTATTACTAAGGTATTTAAATCAATTGACCATTTTAGTCACCCCAAAGCAACAAGCCACAACAGAAGGTTATACATAGAAAACATCTGAAAGGCTGAATGACTAAGCACTATCAGTAATTTTCGGTAAAAACTGAGGTTTGAAAATTTGAGCAGACGGGAACGAGAGAACTTTGCTAATAGTATTAAGTAATTTCAAATTAAATTAAGAAAACCCACAGACACACACACACACACACACACACACACACACACACACAGAATTAAATCTTTTTAAATTAAATATATGCAATTTAAAATTAAAAGGGCTAGATGTTTACCCAACTTTGTACCCATTTTTCCACCCTCAAAGAGAAAATTTAAAATGGTAGACTTATGATAGCTTGTAAAGTCTTTGAGTAAAATGAAAATTCTTTCCAATCTAACCTTTGGAGATACAAAAACTCTTCAGTCTTGCAAAACAAAATAAATAAATAATATTAAATAGTCTGTGCTTGTTACCACACTTGTTTTATCATATGTTTAATGAGCATGCTTTTTCCAAGAATAACAGCCAGAATAAAATGACTCACTATTATAAAGATTTAGATATTGCTAGTCAACCAATATTCCCTAAAACAAAACAAAAAATATACTAAAATGTCTGTTACCGCGTGATTACTCTATAAGGCAGCTGTTATTTCTGTCTCCCAAGAACAACATATAAAAAAAAAAAAAAAAAAAAAAAAAAAAGCTCTTCCATTATAATTTCCCCCCCTCAGGGTAGTTAAACTGAATGAGAAAATATAAAATCATATCATATTGTGAACATTTGAACATTGTACTTTTCCTGCATAGTTCCCTTTCCCTTACCTAACACCATTGACACAATTCCCTTTTAACAATGCCAAATATTTTTGAAATTTTATTTCACAAAAATTCACCACTGAGATAAACCACTCACAAGTATACCAATTTACAACATGAAATGATTTCTTTATGGCTGAGTTATTAAACCACGAAAAAGAGTGTTTATAATCAAAATGCTGACACAACATTAACAACAATGGTGGGAAGGGTATTGTTGTGATATGGCTATTGCAGTTGTTCATTATTTATAATCTTGTTCCAATGGCTCTTCTATAGAACATCAGTTAAAGAAATGCCAATACAAACATTCTCAAGCTGCCTCATAAGAAGCTCTCATTTTAGCTGACATATCCATAAGTGCCACTAAAACCAATTTTCAGAGCTATAGAAAATTATGAGATTGAAGTACAACCCATCCAACCCCTGCGCGCTCGTACTCGCGCTCTCCCCCCACCCCCCGCCCCTCATTTATCTGACATGTTCCTGACAGAAACGCAAAACTGTAAAATTGGGCTGCCTGAGCAAGGAAAACAAAGACTAATTATCACATTAAAGCAAAACTAGTGCTGATCCACAAAACATGGAAGAACCATTTCTTCGAATGTGGTTCATTTGTCTGGTGTGTAGAAAGGACAGGATCTCACGCAAGGACAGGGCTGGCATGTTATCTGCCTGATTAGAAAACTGAATGAAAATTTTCTGCAGTATCCTTGAATGGAAATCCCACAACCTACAATTAATTTTATACTAGCAAGTGAATTCTCCAAAATTGATATCCACATCTATTTGTATTATAAGTAAAAACATTCATTCATTCAACTATTCATCACCATGATGTCTCTAGAGCTACAATAGTAAATGACAATAGTTCTGCCTTCAGGGAACTTAATAGAGGTTAGGGAGGAAGAGGCAGACAGACTAAAAGAACAGATTATGTAGACGGTCAGAGGTCAAATGCTAAGTGAATAGACCACAGAGTTCCTTAGGAAAAGGGGAAATAGGTCGACCCCTGGCCTATTCTCCTATGAAAGGTACTCACAAAGTTAAGAAGAATATCTAATCAATCTTCAAATAAACCTTCACATATGGAAATTCTTCATAGGTCACATCAACCAAGATGAAATTTGGATGAGCAAGGGCATAATCTGACTTGTATTTTAAATGGCTCACTGCTGTGGACAGCAGACTATAAGAAATACCTGAGTAGAGGTAGGAAACAGGATACTGCCATAATCCAGAAAAGAGGTATTGAAAGGATTATACCTGAGTAGTATCAACAGAGGTGATAAGAACTAGTCAGGACTATTAGATTCATTTTGAATGTAAAGAACTTAGGATTTACTCAGACACAAGTGAAATATGAAGAGAAAAAAGAAAGAAAGAAAAAAGAAAAAGGAACAGCCTTAAATCTAACTCTATAGCTCTGACCTCATCAGGTGGGAGGTCAAAATTCCCAGTCACTGGAAATGAGGAAAACTACAGAAGAAGCAGATCTAGAGTTCAGCTTGGGGAAGGTAAGCCACAGGTAATTACTGGACTTGCAAGCAGAGGTGCTTCAGATGAGGTTGTCTATTTTGGTCTGCAGTTCAGAGAGGTTGAACTGCACTATAAATATACAAGTCACCAATGAATAGATGCAATTCAAAACCATTAAAGCTATGAGGTAGGATGATATCACGACGTGCATTAACACAGACTTCAAGCAGCCCAAGTATTTATACCTAGGAAACTGCAACAGTACCTGGTTGGGAATATGAAAACGAACTCAGCTAAGAAGCAAGAGAAACAGCAGCAGGTAAAGAAGGAGGAAAAGCGGGAGTTCACATGATACTGGAAACCATGTGAGGACAGCAGTTCAAACAGGAGGCAGTGATCAACTGATCCTGCTGGTGAAACGAACACTATTGAAATGTGGGGCATGGCCTATAACAAGAATAGGGTAAGAGGGAAGTGGGGAAATTAGGGAGAATAAAGACAAGTCTTTAAGAGTTTTACAATACAAGTCAAAGAACTAGGGTGGTAGCAGACATTGAAGAAAGGTCAAAAGAGGTATTTTCACTTGAGGATGCTGGTGTACATAAAGAGATGACTTATTGATTGATTGATTGATTGATTGATTGCAGGGAAACGGAATTACCAGGGATTGATCATAAGGGTGCTTTACTACTGAGCTACATCCCCTGCCCATTTTATTTCTTATTTTGAGACAAGGTCTTGCTATGTTACTTAGGGCCTCGAAAAATTGCTGAGGCTGGCCTTGCACTTGAGATTTTCTTGGCCTCAACCTCCTGAGTTGCTGGGAATACAGACATGCACCACCAAACCCAAATTAGAGAGAGGAACATTGGTGATATAAGAAAGAGAGAGATGAGTTATTTGAATGGAGATTCTATGAATAAAGGAGAGAATGGCTTGGGACAAAAACAGAAATTATAGTTATGAGGCAGGAAGAAATATTCAGATCTATTCTGATGGTTTCCTATTGCTTGGTAAAATATGAAATGGGCTTCAGGTGATAAAAGCAGGAAGAGTCTGCACACTGGGTGTCCTCTGAAGCCATGTGTAGCTACAAGACTGCAGGTACAGAGCAAACAGGTAGATAACCTGGGTGGTTGATGCTGAAGGAGAATAACAAAGTGAGAAAGCAGCAAGGGAGTTGATAGTATATGCAAAGGAATAAGTATACTACCTAAAGAGAGAGTAGAGACATGAAGAAACAGAAAGACTAGAAAAAGTTAAAAGCATCACTAAATCACATTGCCACAGTAAGATTAAATGATTTTGCTTGTGTCCAGGAACAAGAGGGTGTGGGCAAGAAAGACAGAGACGGCTTCTCAGAGTAAGACGCCTGAAATTGAGAGACAACATTTAAAATGCAACATATATTCAGAAAGACAAGTATCCCAGGTTTTCTCTCATATGTGGAAATTTAAAATAATATGAACATATACATTCGGAGTACAGCTCAGTAGTAGAATACCTGTCTAGCATACACGAGGCCTTAGGTTTGATCCCTACCACCACAAAAAATTACATTAAAATTAAATTAAATATAACTAGTGAAAAGATGGACAGTGAATGGTGAAAACTAACGACTCTTTCAAAATGCTGTCTTTCTGTTGAAAAGAAGTAGTTGAACTGAAATGCTTAGAAGTTTTGAAAATCTTATCTCTTTTAACATTTACATGAAAAACTGATGATGACAAACTTAACCCACAACCATCTCTAAATATTCTCAGAAAGGAAACTTTTGAGTGAAGTAGTCCTATATTCCTAGAACATTATAGTATGTATGTCAATGGAATTTGCATTATTTTCTAAATTACAGAATCACAGTTTTTTTCTTTCTCAAATTTACAACACTGACCAAATAAACTTAGATTTAACTATTTAAATTACCACCAATTGTAGAAAAGGGGAAAAGGGAATAGAAAATCATACTCTTCATTTATTTCAAAACACTTTTTGTAAACCTAGATTCATCATTCTAATGTCATTGATTACATTATTATGAAAATTAATTTGAAGTTTGCAGAGCACGTGCCTGGTAGCTGTGTAGCAAGCCATTTACATGACAGGTAGCAACAGCAATATCGGAGGTAAACCACATGGATCTTACTACATTTACATAATAGTATTTCCAGGATCCTGTGCAAAGTCCTTCAAGTTGAAGATACATCTAACATGGTTAAAATTCTACAACATTTGGCTTTCAAATAAAATCTCAGCTGGTTTATTCTTTCTTACCAGCATGACCATCAACAAAAACAGCAAAGTACATCATTTCTTCATCCTGCAACTGAATTAATTTTTACCATTCATGAGAAATGCCTGCACTG
Source organism: Tamias sibiricus (assembly GCA_025594165.1). Taxonomy (NCBI): domain Eukaryota; kingdom Metazoa; phylum Chordata; class Mammalia; order Rodentia; family Sciuridae; genus Tamias; species Tamias sibiricus. The sequence continues at coordinate 156,154,339 of CM046657.1, read as the reverse complement.
CAGTTTCTGTCCCCTCCATTCTTCCTCGTTGCAAAGGAGATGCTCCTTGCCGCCCAGTGACCTCCAGGCAGGCACAGCCTGGTGTGTAGTACAGTATGTTAGGCTACCCATAATGTCACTCATTATTCTTCCTGACTTTACTTGTGCTCTCTAGGGTTGAAGCACTAAGATTAATGAAGCATTTGTTCTCAATCAAGAAGCTATTTATGAATACAGTTCCACTTACAGTAAGCTATGTAGACTTGTCGTTCTCTCTATTACAAAAGGGGAAGGGGGTATTTGTTGAGCAAAAAGGAGAGGAAAGAACAGAGAAAAATGATTTGTGACTTTTTGGCCTGTAAGCAGTTCCCTAATAGAAAGGCTCCACATCATAGTTATGCTGTCAGGATAATTGATATCCTAAATGTGCTATTCTGTTTGGTTAAAGTAAAATAATTATTACCACTGTGTCCTTTGTAAGCCAAGGTTTAAGTCTGCAGCTGTTTGGAATAATTTGCCTCCTCAGGAGGCAAGAGGTAATTTTGAGACAAAATGTACTGCCTCAGATGGGAGAGTAGGGCCCTGGCTGGTGTTTCAGAGACACCTCCACAGAGAGAAGCAAGGCAGCAAAAGCAAGCACTTGGCTACAAAAGACATTGCCCACTTGTGAATGCCCTGCCTTTGACACAAACAGGGCCTTTCTTTCCCCCTAGTTTTACTTTGTATGTAGATCAAAGTCAGCCTGGCAGGCTGACAGCCTCTCATCACCTGGTCTTGACAGTATCCCATGGAAGGAAAAGAAATACAGCATAAAACATATCAGAGAGAGCAGCAATGCCACATGACCTCTCAAGGCCATAAGCCAATCTGATCTAAAAATCAATCGTTCTGATCTACAAAGCCACATCAGAGCTCTTCACAAAAGAAAAATGTCAATGCTGTTGTCAGTTGGGAAATTGGATTCAGGAGATTATCCGGTTCTGGAAAAGGTCCTCTGGCCAGAAACTAGAGTAAATATAAAAGGGAAAAGAACCTGTTCTGTGCAACCACCCGTTAACACCAATTATTCTACATTAAGTAGATAACCCAGTGCACTTCAAGTTAGTGCTGGCTCTCATTTCAATGTGAACAAACAAAAACCACCCCAAAAATATTTCTGATTTAGGCCAGTTGTTCAGACTTCTTCCCTCTCTAAAAGCAAGCAGCTGGGCAGAATGAGTCTAAGCCTGGGAGTCTGTAAGACTAAGTAGCCACCCCCATGAATCCTGGTTCTCTTACCACAGAGTAGGTGATCCTGGGGGCAAAGGAATTATCTCTTAAACCACTGACTCATTATCTGTAATAGGAAATTTCTGAGACAGATGTAGAACTCTTTGGTCTTTATTAGCAATAAATTCTGTAGAAACTAAGAAAATTCTATCCATACAATTTACATTAGCTTTTGTCTAAATCATTAGTTACCCTGAATTTATACTTTTGAAGTTAAATGATGAAACTACTTTTTCTAAAAGATTCCAAGAGCCAAATAATGGTAACAAAACATTTAACTCTATAAAATCTCTAACAATAATTATGAGATAGATAATGAGGAATAAAGGCTTTTTATGGAATATAGGTAACATAATCTCAACCATAAAAATTTTCTTCAACTCTCATCATCTTCACCCTAAGAGAGAACTTCTACTTTAGACAAATAGGAGAGAAAGCACTACCTTCAGACTCAACATAGTGGGAGTAGGGTTGCTTTTTATCAGAAGTACCTCCATCTATAGGAAGTAGTCTCAATCAATGGGGACTCACCCTCACACATCTATGGTGAAAGCTTAAAACTCTGTCAAAGAACCCAGCTTCCCCCACTTGCCAGTTGATATGGAGAGGTATCTAGACAACTACAGGGGCTGAGGCTTGTTTGTTCTCAAAGATGTCAGGAAGGACCAGCTTTCCAAGACATAGATCTTCCTACTTGAGACATCAGGCAGGGAGTCAAATTAAGACCCACTCCAAAAATTAAGAAGTTTGGTAGTTTTCACAAGAGTCAAAATTCTTTATATAGATGATTACCCCCAAGCAGTTCAATAAATTAATTTTGAGACTATAACACAGGGAGACACTTTCATTCAAGAGCCAAATAAAGTAGCCATGTGCAGCACTGGAGGACATGGAATGACAACCATTACTCCATCCATACATACATGATACTTGTACAATCAAACAAAAAAATATATATGCCAAAGCAGCAATGCTCATTTTTTTTTTTACTACACTTACAAATTCAACTCTTTTTAGGGTGGGTTGATATTCATATTTAAAAACAGGGTCTCCCTAGCCGGACGCGGTGTCGCACGCCTGTAATCCCAGCACTTGGGAGGCTGAGGCAGGAGGATCACGAGTTCAAAGCCAGCCTCAGCAATAGTGAGGCACTTAGCAACTCAGTGAGATCCTGTCTCTAATAAAATATAAAGAAGGGCTGGGATGTGGCCCAGTGGTCGAGTGCCCCTGAGTTCAATCCCCAGTACACACACACACACACACACACACACACACAAAAAAAAAAAAAAAAAAAAAAAAAAAACCAGGGTCTCCCTACATTGCTCAGGCTGGCCTTGAACTTGCAATCCTCCAGCCTCAGTCTCCCAGGTAGCAAGGATTACATACATTTGCTACCATGCCAAGCTGACATGTTCTGCTTTTTATAAGAGACAAAGAAAAGCTAATTATAAATGATTATCAAGGTACAGTTTGCTCACATCTAATTATTATTCTATTTTCAAAAATGAAGTAAAATATATGTATAGTAAATAAAGCTGAATTGAAGATCCATTCTATATTTAGGTTTTGATTTCTTAAAACCATTTTGAGGGGCTGGGGATGTGGCTCAGCGGTAGAGCGCTCGCCTAGCACGTACGCGGCCTGGGTTCGATCCTCAGCACCCTGTAAAAATAAACGCATTGTGTACAACTAAAAGAAAATAAATTAAAAAAAAAAACATTTTGGGGAAAAAGAAACAGAACATTACATTAGTTATACATGTACAACTTCACCATTCTACAGAGTACAATAAATGCTTTTCTGTAGGTATTTAATGTATACAATTACCTGGTTTATGCATTTCATTATAGAGAATGAGAATCCTAACCTATAAAGTTTTTTTTTTTTTTTTAATATTTTTCATCACAAAGTCTACTTTTTCTAGCATGGCAATAGTCATCAAAAATATAATGGATGCCTGCATTTTTATACTGTCAAAAATATTTCAAATTCTCCTGAATTAAGTATAAAGAGACATAATAAAATAAAAAGAAATTTAAAGCATAATATATATTGCCACACATTCCCAAAAGGCACCTACAGAGAAAAATAATAAAGCCTTGGAATGCTTTTTATTAGACTTTATTTTTCACAGAAATTTTACATTAACAGAGAAACTAAGGAGAAAGTAGAAATTTTCCATATATCCAGTCCCCATACATGCACATCTTCCCCCATAATCAACTCCTCCATCAGAGTGGTATAATTTGTTATAATTGAACCTATACTACCACATTCATATCATTCAAAAATACACAGTTTACATTAAGATTACTCTAGGTGTATACAATATCTATGTCTGGACAAATTTAGAATGAAATGTACCCAAAATCAGTACCACACACAGTATTTTCACTAATGAATTATGTATAATGATGAAAACAAATGTAATTACAAGTGAATTGTTATCTGGCCAATAGTTACTAGTATTCGATGCTATTTCTTTACTTTTCACTCGTTACCTTTAACTAGGTTAAAAAAAAAAAAAAAAACTTGGATATTTTTGAAGGTCCCAAATTCTTAAGGAAAATTAATTAAAGCAAAATGGAACTACAAAGAAACCCGACGAGAATAGAACTTAAATATACATCTCTTTTGAACCTTCTCATTACACTACTTTTAATTTTAGATTCTGTTTAGAATATAGGTATATGAACTACTGAAATTACCCTCCCAACTTCCCAAGAATTATTGAAGATAACAAAAAATCTCTTTGGTAGGATATATCATAAGGGATGATTTAGAATTTTTCAAAGTGACAATGAAATGACAGCATAGGCCTGGCAATTCATGATTAGTCAGTCATAAAACTGAGTGAGATGTGACTTTCTACAATGTTAAGTTACCAGTCATCACATGCAACTTTCACTCCCATTTATGATACTCAAACAAAACCCACAGCTTCTATCCCCTGAAAAGTTCCTAAAGAAACACCCAAATTTTCTGTAAAGAAACAACTGCCAGCATTGCTACATTGTCCCTTCATTTTTAAAAGAGAATCTTGTCAAAATTTCTTCTTAATTTCTTTAACCCACTCATATTTATTTATTCTTTAGAATTTCATATTATAAGTTCTTCAGAAGATCACACGGAAAATCTTATTACTATCTTTAATACTCTATGGAGCATTAAGGACTTAGATTATTAGGGTTTGTAATAAAAGTAAGTTTTTAGGTTGCCAGCCTACTCCAGATTTTAGTATCTTCCTTCATGGATAGAAGTTGTGGTAAGCCCTAGAGTCTTTTCTGGGCATTTCACAGAAATACTTACATTCAGAAAAAGTTTTAATAGGGAAGGGATGGGAAGGAAAGGGAAGGGGAGGAGAGGAAAGGGAAGAGAGGAAGGAAGGAAGGAAGGAAGGAAGGAAGGAAGGAAGGAAGGAAGGGAGGGAGGGAGGGAGGGAGGGAAGGAGGATGCAAATTCTCTTTTATGGTGAGAATACTGGATTTATAGTTTAACTAAGGAGAAGCTTATAGTGGAAATTAATGCAGATAATAAATACAAAATATAGAAACTTAGATCAAAAGTGATAAAATGTCCACAAAGAATCTAAATAACAAGCAGACACTAAAATCAGCATATTCACTTTACACACCCAGAAATAGTGCTTGGAGTAACTCAGGAGGCTGAGGTAGGAGAATCACAAGTTCAAGGACAGCCTGATGAAATTAGCCAGATTCTATCTCAAAATTAAAAATTTGAGCTGAGAATGCAGATTACTTGTAAAGCACCAGTAAATTCATTACCTAGTACCACACCAAAACAAACAAACAAAAAGGAATTGGCAATGTTTGAAGTGCTCTTGAAATTAAAGTTCTAATGAAGGAGGAACTACTGCTCCAAAAAGAATTATATAAACACACAAAAAGAGAACTCCAAACATGGCTGAAAATAAAATAATCTAATCAGCTGAGGTATAGACCATGAATTCAAACATACTTTTCAGATTGTTGTATCTATCAATTTAAGCAACATTAATGTGAGACAAAGTTGAATCTGAAGACAATGATATCAAACTAGAACTATGAAGTACTCAACTGGAATCTGAGGATAGATAGTTATTTATGGGGCTATGGGGTTCTTTCATTTCATCTCATGTCATTGGGGGTATAGATGTTAAAAATCCAAATCTCAGAATCCAAGATAGGGTATAATACAAAAGTTGTAACTAATCTCTTCCTAAACACATTCAGTTAAAGCTGTAGTCTAGCTCCCTGTTTCTTAACTAACACAAATGGATGATAAAATATAGATATGGCTAAAAAAAAAAAAAAGATCAGAGTGAGGTCTCAACATAATCTTTTAGTGAGGACACTAAAAGATCAAAAATAAAAATCTACCACAGATTCCAGTATCATCAAACCTACTCTAAAGTGATCTGACATTATAAAACCAGGTACTAGAAGTATTACAGAGACAAATGACATAGGAGTCAATCCTCCAGCAAGCTAAAAAGCAACAGAGTAATTGAGTCCAGAGTGACATATAGTCTTTAGAACTGGTAAATAAAAAGACAGCTGGTCTGTAAAGACTAATTCTAGCATCAGAAACCTCTTTTATTATCTTTCCCAGACTGAAGTTGAAAATTTCAACTTATTTACTACACTCTACTATCTGATCTTATTTATTTATTGTCTGAGAGTGGTGATATAATACCTAAGATGTCTTTGCTTCCAAAATACTATAGCTTCTTCACTCTATGATATAGTATCATTATAACATACTCTCACATTTTAAGATGTATCTTTAAAAAATAGAATCACCATGTATAATTCTCACATATGCCTCATGAAAATGAACAAAATGTATTCAAAAGCCACTTTCCATAAAAGGAAATAGCTATAATAATTACATTTGTTGTATAATCATATGTCCCAATCTAAATATTATACAGGACCATTTTGCATACCTGATAAATTACACTTACCTTCACAAGGTAGGTTAAAAAAATAAGTAGGAATGAAATTGTGCAGCACAAGGCAGAACTGAAATATGCTCTGACCAAAGATGCACTGTTAGATTCCCACAAACTTCATCAAAAGCTCCATTTAAAAGGAGGTCTAGAGTTCCTCTGGAATTTAAAACTGACAACCTGAGACTGCTTCCTGAAGAACTCAGGTCTAAGGATACTTTTAAAATGCCACAAAATTCAAAGAAATCATACTTAAGTGTTTAGTAAAAATTAATATTGCAAAATTCACTGCCACACTAAATCAAGGTGTTAAAGTCAGATTATCAATATTGTCAGTTACTTCTCTGCAATACTTAAACTGCAATTCAATTATTTCCGAGGAGAATTGAAAATGGAACTTTATAGACAAAGTTCACTCAAAATGGATAACATGGGGGGAAAAACTGCCATCCATTAAGGACTTGGATCATTTCCAATTAGAAATTATGAGGATCTGAAAATCATTGTAAAGTTATACTCATGAGTTACCAGTTCTCTTGTCCACTGAAAAAGATTTACATGGCTTCAACACTAAAAATACAAATGATGTATTTTTTGAGGGGACAAAGGGTCAAGATTAATAGAAATCTGCTTTAAATCAATTCCAAAGAGTGATTAATCAGAGCGCTTTCCTTTTAGAACATGCCACATTAAAACACCAAAGTTGATCAGAATCAGCTTTAAAATCAGAATGGATGGACTAGAATGGCTCTGCCTCTGCCATGCAAGGGACAATGGTACCTTTGACAACAGGACTGTTCAGTGTTTGAGCATAGGAGCAAGGCAATAACTGTGGATGGAACAGAGAACTCTTAATGCCTTGATGAATTGATGAGATGGCCTCTACTTTCTACATTTATTTCTAATTTGTCAAGGTGAATGAGAGAATATCACCAAACTTACACTACAAGATTTTACTTTGGTTCATACAATGAAATAGGACCTTCACAGTAGAAAGAGCTGGATATATTAATAAGACCTGGATATATTTATCCAGTCCTGTCTATAAGTAAGAACTGTTGGCTGTCTGAAGATGTTCTATATTCACTTAAATTTCTTTAACCTAATTGATCATGCAAAAGGAAACACCAAAATGTTTTCTGGGCCTCCTAATGTAGAAGTTTCTTAAAAGGGAGACATTGCCTCTGAAATTAAGTAAATCATATTATTTGGACTTTAAAGAGTGCCCATATTTTCCTTCTTTCCCTACCTAAAAGGAATGTCAGCAATAATTCAGAAAGATATTGCCCTCAGATACCTTCAATCTATAGTCACCATGTGTGTACTTCCACACTGAGACCTAACTATACATAATTATGACATAAATTTTCATCATGCAAGACATGTTTCTCACATTGTCCTGCAGGTTTTTAACTGTACTTACAAAAAAATTAAATTCTTTATCATTTAGTGACCACTGAAGAATAAAGCAAACGCTACTAAAAACATCAAGCTCATCTCCTGCACTGAGGTCATCAGGGAGGGAGATAGAGTGATCTTGCACGTCATCATATTTGAGAATGTTCTTTTTGCTCTTGAATAACAAGACACTTTTTAAGAAAAATTAGGGTAGAACATAATTAGATGGCAAAATGTATATATGACATAGTAGATTAGTGGTATGGAGATCAAATATTAGATCTACGTTTCAACAGGGTTTTTAGGGAAAACTATTAAGACCAAGAGGAAATGTGTCCCCAAATGGAGGATCATTTGTTGTTAAACATTCTATTTAAATTTCATAGCAATGCCTGGTATCGAGCAGATCATTAAAATTTTCTAAGTATCAATGTAAGGATGAGTAAGTGGGAGAAAGACCTCAGGCTACTGGAAAAGTTGGAAATGAGCATGGTTTCTTCAGGCATCAACTGTGTATCTCCACCCACTATTACTTAGGATAATTATTCTTAATGATTGTGAAAATAAGTCTGTACAAGAAAATTAAGTAAAATTTTAAATTTTTGAGGCCTTGAAAATGTCAATGCAGATTTGATAAACTAGCAGTTCCTACAGTTTGTGAAGCAGAAGACGACTACATAGAAATCCACCTAATATTTCTACAAGGGATACAACATGATTTTTAAAGAAGGAAGACCAGAAAAACATTACAGTGTAGAATTAAACACTAAAAAGTTCATGCAATCTTATATTTCTGCTATAATTAAATGTATCCACAGTGAATGGGATAACTGAAGAGGTAAAGCAGTAGTAAAATAAGCTACTTACTGCTGTCCAGGCATTTCTTTTGCACCGGGCACAGAGCCATCCAGCACAGATCTCATGAGAAGGAACACCATAACAGCCTAGGAAATAATAGCATGGATCCGTGAATTAGGTCTCATACATCTTTATAATATTACATATCTCAATACTGACATAAATAAAATGAGATCATCTGCCTACTATATACTGTTTTTTATTTGCATGGCTTAAAACAAAATGTAAGCAAGCCTGTTTGAAAGATACTTTTGGTTCTCCTGCTTCATGATTAACAAGACATGGTTAACAAGAAAACATGTCAGTGTCTTTTTTTTTTTTTTTTTGGTACGGGGGATTGAACTCAGGGGTACTTGACCACTGGGTCACATCCCCAGACCTTTTTTGTATTTTACTTAGAGACAGGGTCTCACTGAGTTGCTAAGTGCCTCACCATTGCTGAGGCTGGCTTTGAACTCACGATCCTCCTGCCTCAGCCTCCCAAAGTGCTGGGATTACAGGCGTGCGCCACCGCGCCCGGCTTACACAGGTAATTCTTGAGTAGACAATATTTTCAAGCTTCCAGGTTTGGTGTTTCACACATACATAAACAACTCCAAGAAGAAGCAATCCATTAAGCAAAGTTATTTTGAAATGCTAAAACAAACAAAAATTTTTGATGTACTACTTTTGAATTCATGTTATTTAAAACTACACTTTAAAAATTACACCTAATTATCCTTCATTTCAGTGATAGAGCAAAAGCTGACCAATAGTGATGAAGTAATATCCTTAATTCAACTTGTCTGATGGGTCAATGCCTGTCCCAAAATAACTATGAAGATGATTAAGGGTACAAATATATAACAATTATATGGCACCAAGAAACATGTTGCCAAAAAGAGTGGCACATGCTTACAATCCCAGCAACTAGGGAGGCTGAGGCAGGAGGATTGCAAGTTGAAGGCCAGTCTCAACAACTTAGTGAGACTCAATCTCAAAATAAAAAAAAAGAAAAGAACTGAGGATGTAGCTCGGTATAAAAGCAACCTTGAATTCAATCCCAAGAACCAAAAAACAAACAAACAAAATAGCTCTAAGTTACTGAAATAAGAGGAGTTTAAAATTTTTAAACAGATAGTTTTTAGCATCAAATTGCAGTAACATTTGAGACAGGAACAGAAAGTAACAGAAATGTTACTACCCAAAGGAACATCTATTGCAGTTAACCAAGTCTATAAAATATAAAGTTTAAGTACACATTTATGAAATAACATAGCTAAATTGTATAACTTCTACCTTTGCAAATCAAGATTAAATGCCTATATTTTGTGTCCTAATGCTTTTCCTCTTGAATATACTTAGTGTTTGTGTGCATGTATGTGTGAGAGTTATTAACTACTATCAATACAAGAAAATTCCTATTATTATATTTCAAGCAGATGACATTCAAATCTCTTCAGGAAGTACATGGTATCTAATTAATTTATAAATTTATAAGGAGGTAATTTCAACTCTAAAAAACTATTATTTCTTTAAGGTAAATATGAATGAAGATAACTTCATTATAAACCTTTTAAACTACATTGAGAGAGATAGACCATATATAAGTTGTTAATAGAATATTAGCTTAAATTAAGTAAAATTGGAAAAATAGAATTATTTAAAACAGAGTTGAATATAACAAATCCCTTTTGCTTATTCTATAGGATTTACATGGCAGACCATTTTTTAAAAAAAAAAATATATATATATATTTACCACTTCCCCCATTTGGTTAAAAAACAACAAATTACAGGCATGTGCCACCAAACCTGGTTATTTTTGCAACCTCTTAGGAGTCTAAAACGAGAGAGAGAGAGAGAGAGAGAGAGAGACAGATATGGAGGGAGGGAGGAAGGAAGGAAGGAAGGAAGGAAGGAAGGAAGGAAGGAAGGAAGGAAGGAAGGAAGGAAGGAAGGAAGGGAGGGAGGGAGGGAGGGAGGGAGGGAAGGGAGAAAGAAGAGAAAGGAAGGAAGGAAGAAAGGAGGGAAGGAGAGAAGGAGGGAGGGAGGGAGGGAGGGGGAGGGAGGGAGGGAGGAAGGAAGGAAGAAAGAAAGGAAGGGGAGGGAGGGAGGGAGGGAGGGAGGGAGGGAGGGAGGGAGGGAGGGAGGGAGGGAGGGGAGGAAGGAAATTGAGACAGCCTAATCATCTCATTTGAAAGAAAAAAAAACTATTGTGATGATTGTTCTCCCCTGGAAGGCAGTAGAGATTTCCTATTGCTTACCAAGAATAAAACTTTAATAGTAACTCTAAGACTAATGAAAGGAAGAATGATTTCTCCTTAAAAAGTCACAAAGAAAAATACTCATCAATCAGTATCAGATGTTCATGTTAAGTTTTATTATAAGGTAAGTAAAACTCAAGCATGGGAAAGGTGCCTCATGATGATACCTCATGTGAACACCAAATAACAACAACAATTTAAAAAAAAAAAAAAAGAAAAGAAAAAAAACACAGGCCTACTCACCACTGGTATTGCATAAGAAAAACTGGGGGGAAAGGCTAATTATACATACTCATACTTTCACTGGAAGAAATATAAGGAAAAAACTGATCCAACCATCAAGAATGCCAATAGTTCAATGCAATAGATTTGACAGGTTCCAAATAGGTGAGTAATAAGAAATATGTGAAGTACAGAAAAGTGAGTGATTGATGGATTATAAATGTATTTACTTGCATGAACCCGTACGCAGCATTTAGCACAAGAAATCAGAAGGCTTGTTCCATCCTCTTCAAGGAAGGCATTGGGCGGAGAATATTCTATATTTTCTTCGCTATAAATAAAACACATCTCGGGGAATGAGGGGCTTAGTCTTTCCTCCTGATGTAACCACCTCATCTAATTTTGTCTCCCATCTAGAATCATTTTCTTCATTGCTGCTATCTGGCTGAAAAACACAACATTTCCATGTTGGGTGAAAAAGATGGAAAACAGTTCATAATTCATTATTGTCACTCTGATCCACTAAAACCTGTTCTAGCCACTTGCTTTTACCTGTTGTTTTCCTTAACCCAATGATTATTAGCTCTTTGGCAATGGTCCTTTTCAAGCTCCCATCAAGAAATTAATCTAGCCGGACTTGGTGGCGCACTCCTGTAATCCCAGTACTTGGGAGGCTGAGGCAGGAGGATCACGAGTTCGAAGCCAGCCTCAGCAATGGAGAGGCACTTAGCAACTCAGTGAGACCCTGTCTCTAATAAAATACAAAAAGGGGCTAGGGATGTGGCCCAGTGGTCAAGTGCCCCTGAGTTCAATTCCTGGTGCCAAAAGAAAGAAAAAAAATTAATCTGTGCCTGTAATCCTAGCAGCTCAGGAAGCTGAGATAGGAATATCGCGAGTTCAAAGCCAGCCTCAGCAAAAGCAAGGTGCTAAGCAATTCAGTGAGACCCTGTCTCTACATAAAATACAAAATAGGGCTGGGGATGTGACTCAGTGGTCGAGTGGCCCTGAGTTCAATCCCTGGAACCCCCCCCCCAAAATAAAAGGAAAGAAAAAGAAATTAATAAGTAAGAACAAGAAAATATCTTGAATATCTGTTCATAAAAGAAATTGAGGAGCTACTAAAACTGTGTTCTTCTAAAACGAGTTCACGGAAAGCATGAATTCTTCTCACGATTTTTTTTAACCTCTTCATTTCTAATAGGTAAATACATGGGTTGATTTAATGAAAATATTACCTGGTTAGCCTTTTTATTTTCAAACACCAGGTTTAATCTGAGTAATAGAACTAAGGAAAGGGTTCTAAGGTATTTGCCTTACCACAAAGCTTAAAGACCAAGAGGTGTTACTGGTACACACGACCAAATAAGGAAGAATCATGACAAAAAATTTAACTGTCATCTCTCACCAAAATATATGAAAATGTTAAGTATTTATGTGAGTTATAACTAATGAATTGTTGGGCTAGGGATATAGCTCAGTTGGTAGAGTGCCTGCCTCACATGTACAAGGCCCTGGGTTCAATCCCCAGCACCACAAAAAAAAAAAATAAAATAAAAAGTATATAACTAATGAATTGCTTTATTATCTCCAAAGATCTCATATAAATAAATTTTGCAAATTTTATCATTTTAACTGGAATTTTTTGATTATTGGGAATTCTACAGGTGGACTGATATGTCAAAATTTAAAAATCAATAAAAGATAAAACACAGCAATTTAATGAATAAAAGGAAACAAAAAAATGTTAATCACTCACCGGTGCCACATTCAAAAACAAAGTTGAGTAAACTATTCTACTTATATTTAGGTCTGAAACTGTGAAATACCACACATTTTCTTGTTCTGAAACATCTGCACAGGTATATTCTCTCATGGGACTCTGAAAGATGTGATACTGAATAAAATATCTTTGTTCTATTAGTGAAAACATAACCCAAAACACAATGTTCATATCAATATACTTCATGTTATACCTTAAAATAGAGCAAGTAATCCCTCCCAAACTGTATTCCTAACAGCATTTCTTCTGTGTTAATACTAAAGACTGTGACTTCCATAAGCTGAGAGGCTGTCAGTATAATATGCATGGAAATGATGAAAGCAACATCAAGCAGAACTGCCTGGTGTGTGTGAACTGGACAATTTAGTTTATATTGAGTCAGAGGTGAAGAGAGATGTTTAAAATTTGGGCCCACAGCTAGCACATATTTTGAGAGCAACATTTTCAAACATAAAACAATGACCAAGACTAAATTCTCTCTTTGCATGGCTCTATTTTTAAACTTTAAGTTTGTTTTACCATGGTACAAACAACAGAAACATTGAAATTGCTCTTTCCCTGCAATAAAACAAGATACTAAAAAAGATAAAGTACTACCAGAAAAATGGTTCCCAAGGGCTTGTAGAAATCACTGTTGTTCTATGAAGATCAATAGCTAAGAAGTATTGCCATCTTATTTCTGATGCATACTCACCTACAATGATTCACAAGTGACCTCATGGTTGCACAGTCACAGAAAGTGGATCAATTGAAAGGATAGGTTGACAGCCACACCACCCCCAATTACCTTGTAGTATGGCATGAGCAGAGTGCAGATGGCACAGTGTGGCTCCATTTTTGCCACTGCTGCATTATATTCTTGTTCAGCCACAAAGTTAGGGGACTTTGTCTGCCAAAGGTGAATGAGAGGCTTCGCCCAAGACTCTGTTTCTTCTACTTCCTCCTCAACTGATGGAACTTCAGGCAACTCTTTTAGGAGACACACATTAAAATACAGTGAGCAGCAACCAAGGGAAAACAATCATCCTAGTTATAAAAGAAGCACATATTCCTATTTCTGATATCAATGCCAGACACCAAGCCTATATTGTCTACGGATACATTCAGATATATAAAACAGAATAAAAGGAGTTTGATTCTCATTTTCTTCATCCTTTAAAGCCTAAGTCAGACAACCATATTCCCTTTTCCAAAATCCCCATACTTGCCAGGAGTAAAATACCCTCTCTTTTTAGTGTCACTACTTTGGTATTTCTATTGCTATTACAACACTTCCCATGATAAAGTAAGTGTTTGTGCATAAGATTATCTTCCAGTTACCAGGATACTCTAACCCTGAGAATGCTTATTAATATGCTTAACTTTCTTCACCTAACATAATACGTGGTTCAATAAAATTTTTATCAATTGGAATTCATTGAATTAACTTTGGAGTTCAAGACTCCATGACATTTACAGAGCATTAATAATATGCCAAGCAATGTACTAGATTTACATGTATGTAAAAAATAATCCCTATCTCAAATCTTCTCATTTGTACTATATGATGCTCCAAGAGGGTTAAATCTATTGATATGCAAATCTGTTACTAGAAAAAATTAGAAATCATCTCCACAAAATATCACTTTAAAATCTTTTAGGGGGCTGGGGTTGTGGCTCAGCGGTGGGCGCTCGCCTAGCGCGTGCGCGGCCCGGGCTCGATCCTCAGCACCACGTACAAATAAACACATTGTGTACAACTAAAGCAAATAAATAATATTTTAAAAATTAAAAAAAATGAATATTATCATGTTTTAAAACATTTAAATCTCAAGCCAGAGTTTTACTACAGTAGGTAAAAAAGAATCCTGTCAGATAAGCTGCCATTTCCCTAACCAATGAACTGTGTACACACAGCCACAGTGTTTTGTTATTTCAGTGATAATTCTACACACAATTTTCTACATCAAAGTACTAAAAAAATGTGTGACAAGTTCTTCTTGAAGAAAACAAAGATTATTTTTCATTCTTCTTTAGGGAGCCTCACAGTTCATGGTGGAAACTCAGATTCTGAAATTGTTAGAAAACAGCCCCCAAACACTGTAGCTGGTACTATACAGTAAAGCAAAGATGAGCCCCAAAACAAAGCGGTTTCTTATGTCTTTCTTCATAAGCACTTCTGAATTCACAAAAGCAGATTATAACACAGCTCCAGGCTCTACATTGTCTGGAACTTCATGGTGAATAAGGAAGCTTAAGCAATGGCATATGCAGCCATCCTGTGAAAGAGAGTCAGCCTCTATACTAATACTACTAGGTGGACACATTAGAAAACGGATACTATCTTTAGTAAATAGGCTAAAGTGACTGCTTAAAAAATACTGCCGGACTGGGATTGTGGCTCAGCAGTAGAGCGCTCGCCTAGCATGTGCGCGACCCGGGTTCGATCCCCAGCACCACTTACAAATAAACACATTGTGTACAACTAAAGCAAAGAAATAAATATTTTTTAAAAAAATACTGCCAACATACCAGCAAAAATGTTCAATAACTCTCTGAAATTACTAAATCACTACATCATTGAAAAAGAATAAATTATTTTATTTTAGGAAAGACCATGCCAAAAGTTCAAACACCAAATTCCTGGGTAAGTCCTACAAAACTCATCAAGAAAATTACTTTTTAAATGTATGCACTAAATATTAAGCTTTTCAAATAAAATACAGTCAGTAATAATCAGAACCATTGTGGAAAAATACTCAGTTACATCTGATGTATAAATATTTCCACGAAAAGTTTATATGCATTCAGGGAAAGAAAAATGCCTTTATTTCTCCCATTCACTCAAAAGCCACACACAATCACTGAAACTGTTGTTTCATAGTACAATTAAAAATATTCTGCCCAGGCATGGTGGTGCACACCTATAATCCCAGTGGCTCAGGAGGCTGAGGTAGGGTGATCAAAAGTTCAAAGCCAGCCTCAACCACTAAGCAACACCCTGTTTCCCTGTTTCTAAACATAAAAAGTACTTTCTAAATATTTTTAGTTGTAGATGGGCAAGATGCCTTTATTCATTTAGTTAATTAGGTAGTTATACATGGACACAATATCCCTATTTTATGTATTTATTTTTATGTGGTGCTGAGGATTGAACCCAGAGCCTCACATGTGCGAGGCAAGTGCTCTGCCACTAAGCCACAACCCCAGCCCACCTTTATTTTATTTATTTATTTTTATATGGTACTAAGGATTGAACCCAGTGCTTCACACATGCTAGGCTAGTACTCTACCACTAAGATACAACTCCAGCCCCTAAAAAGGGGCTTTTTAAAAGGGCAAGGGATGTGGCTCAATAGTTAAGCACCCCTGGGTTCAATCCATGGTATTGCAAAAAATTTAAAACTTTAAAAAATAAATCCAGGACACAAATCTGTATATATGGGATGATGCCAATTCTATAAAACATACGTTAAAAGGAATAAGGACGGTTTTAAGTTATTATGATTATAAAATTATCCAAGCTTAAAAACTATAGTCAAAATAATAATAAGTGGGAAGTGAATGGGGGTTGGTGGGAACCTTTCCTTAGGAACAGACTGAGGTCAAATTCATTCACTCGGTATAGCCTTTTTGAATAAAATCAACTGACTAAGTATACGTGGATATTTTTTAAAGAACACATTTGGGCTATTTGTGGAAGGACTACTGCCAGGGCATGCTGATGGAATTCAACAGATGAGAAAAGCCACTGACTCTATTACAGGAGTTTTCCTGTGCCAGTCTCCATGATGATTGCACTGCTTGGGGATATGTTCCAACCATATTTTTTTGGCTGGTACAGCACCATTTTCTGCTATGAAAAGTATGGCAGCCTCTGTTATGTTTCAGGTACTTGAGCAAAATCTGAGTCCTGGGAGGCAATATATATGGTTTCAAAAATCCTAGAGGAAATAGGGGGTGAGGAAGAGAATGAAGATGAAAGCAATAATGAGTTACTCAAAGAAAGCAAAGATAGAAACTTTGGAATTTTAGTATTCTTATACTGTATGCAAATTATATTTCAATGTTTTATTTAGTTAACAAATTATAAAAGTTTATAAAGGTGTGTTCAGAAGTACAAAAGATAAAAAAAAATAACAGGGATTCAGGTAGAATTTTACAGTCAAGTGCCATTGAGGGAAAAAAAAGTTAAACTTTCCTTTACACTTCTGTAATGTGCTAGTTTAATAACAGATAATAGAGAAAATGCTGTTTTCAGACTAAGACACTTAAGAAATTAAAAAGACAAACGTAGGCTTGTTTTAGTCAGCTTTTTGCTGCGGTGACTAAAAGACCTGACCAGAACAATTGTAGATGAGTAAAAGTTTATTTGAAGGTTCACGGTTGTAGAGGTGAATCCATAGACGGCTGGCTCCATTCCTCCAGGCTCAAGGTGAGGCAGAACATCAAAGTGGAAGAGTGAGGCAAAGGAAAGTGGCTTATGTGGTGAGCAGGAAGCAGAGAGAGACTCTACTCTCCAAATACAAAATATATACCTCATAGTCACACGCCAATTCCCACCTCCTCCAGCCACACTCTACCACTTCAGTTGCCATTCAGTTAATCCTTATCAGGGGATTAAGTCAATGATTGGGTTAAGACTCTTACAATCCAATCATTTCTCCTCTGAACCTTCTGTACTGTCTTGCATGTGCAAACCATAACCTTGCCTGCTCTTGTTGTTTGCTTGGTTCTGCTGCCAGGAATTGAAACCATGGCCTCCAATATGCAAATCAGGCACTCTACCACTAAGCATCACTCTCAGCCCTGTTACAGTTTTACTCTTTATGTATCTCCTCTCCATAACACAGATGTCAAATATTTAAGGATACATTAAAACTAAGTCAATATATGCTTTTAAAAACAAATATTCCAAGGGATATACTTTAAATTCCTATTACACAAAAATGCCTTGATAATCATGCTACATCTAAGGTGCTGGTTTCACCAGGGAAATTTGGCATTGCTGGTGTTGCTTGACTTTCTTGAAGAATGTTAGTTCAGGGCGGGCTGGGGTTGTGGCTCAGCAATGGTAGAGCACTCACCTAGCACATGTGGGGCACTGGGTTCAATCAACAGCACCAAATAAGATAGATAGATAGATAGATAGATAGATAGATAGATAGATAGATAGATACACTGGGTCCATCTACAATTAAAATAATTTTTAATTAAAAAAAGAATGTTGGTTCATATTTCAAATAAGCACACTCTTAAAATACACATGGGCAAAAACAAGGACTACTAGGAAGTTAATCTACTCCATCAACAAAGATGTCTTGTTTTTAGATCTTCAAATGTGTTCATTTCGGCCAATTTTTCAGTACTCTGGCTATTATTGGGAATTTCTAGTGTGGTAAAGCAGAAAGAGTGCCAATCCTGGAATTGAACAGACAGCCTTTAAAGTCTGTTATCTGCCACTTCTATCCTTGTGATCTTGGGCAAGTGAATTAGTGAGAATGAACTTCAGGTTCCTCGTCAGTAAAAATCCTCTATCTTAAAGAATTGTAAGTAACATTTACTAATAAAGTATACAAAAAAGGGGGGCGGAGTACAGTTGATTATCACACCATAGTATGAACAAGAAGAAGAAAATTCTTCAAAGCAAACTGTCATATCTTTGGGGAAAAAAGCTGACCACGCAGCACCAAAAGGAACTTATACTGAGCATGAAATCAAAAATGGGTTAAAGGGTGAGCAAATCTCATAACATTCAAAGAAATATGACAGATGAAGGAAATAAGAACTTGAAACAAACAGTCCCTTGCTTTCAAATAGTTCAAAACATCCTACAGGAGAAATCTCTAGTTCTTAAGCTACTTCACTAATGGCATCTCCAACATAAAATTTAAAAATGGCAAAATAAGACCTCCAAACAGTGAGCTATAAGTATGTTGCAAGTGACCAGAAAAGAAAGCTCCCTAAGCTAAAAAACTGACTTGTGGTCATCTCCATAAATGACAGTGTGATGTTTAGATGCTGTAGACCAAGAACTACCAGAGGTAACACCTGGCAGACCACACAGAACAGTTGCTAAGAAGAGAACTTCAAGCAGACCAGTCATGATGCCAACTACTAGGGAAACTATTTAAGAGAACATAAAGAAACATGAAGAGGAGAAGGCTGGAAACCTTCATTCTCTCCTTGCACATCAAAATCCAAAATGTTGTTATATCAAGTCTACTTCATGCCAAAATCACTCCCTCCTTTGACATGTTCATACTCATTGTTCTTTTCCAAGAAGATCTTAACAAAGATTCTAGACTAACTCACTAGAAGGATTTATAAAGTTTACCTCTCAAAAGAAAATGTAAATAATGCTATAGAAATATTTCTGTAATACTGAAACATGTTCAGATATCATAATCAACTGCTCATCTTTATTTCAATTATATTAAAGAACAAAAATCTCAGCAATTTTTTACCTTGAAAACATTTTTCTAAAATAAAGACAATATACACTAAGTAATGGAAAAGAACATATGCAATGTAGGATTTAGAGGTTCATTTCCCTAAACTTGGGAAAGTAAGCTAAGAGAACTCAGAATACATAGATTTAAAATGGTAAACCATTCAGTGGCTGGGAGCACTGGAATGTTTAAAAAAAAAAAAAAAAAAAAAAAACCCTCCTAAATGTGGTAAATACCTACCTAAAATACATGACCCTGGTGCCCAAGCACCAGTCTATAGGAAGTTGCCACCTAGTACAATGAAAAACAAAGAAAACAAAGACCGCAGCATAATCATAAAAATAACATATTAAGTATACATGAACTTTTCCTAACTTCATTCTCCACCTTCAGAGCTGGACTTGCAAGCAAAATACAGAGGAGGGGTTGATTAAAACACACAATAACATGTTTCAAAATATGGGATAACTTAGTGGCTGGTAGAGTTAAGACATTCATGTCTTTGGAGAAAGAGATTCAGGGACAAGTTTAAGGAAACAGAAATACACTTAAGTGAGTTAATAAAATTGTAACTTTTATAGAGAAAATATTGTCAAACACTGGCAGTTTCATGAATTTCAAACTAATTAATAATTTCTTTTTATAAAGAATGAAATGAATAATGCAATTGTAGTATCAAAAGGTGTTCCTCAAATGTTTTCTCCAAGACTTTAACAGTAACAAGACATGAATAAAGTCAAAAAATCAAAGCCATAACTATTTTACAATCCCAATGCTCTTAGTACATTCAGACATGTTATCATAGACATCATGCCAATCAGAGTTAAGAGAATTTTCAAGAACAGACATGAAAAGCACAGAAAGCAACCATGTAGCATAAACCAAAAAGCTACCATTTTTGTCTCTCATTAGTCAAAACCTAAGCAAACCACTAGAACAATAAGAACAAGGTGTTTTTAATTTTTAATTCCCAATACTATAGCTAAAGCCAGTGCCACTGGGGCTTACAACGAAATTTAGTGACAAAAATATCAAGCTAAACCAAGAACACCCGATATTATTACAAACCTGAGCGCTAGATAAAATATCCATTTAGTCTGAGTGCCAACAAAATCTAATGTTTAATATCCACATAATGCAGGAAAACATTGGATGTGACCTATTAACAAACATCCCAAGCCAATCTACTTATAAATCTGCTGAATTTGCTGTTTTATTGCTTAGAAACATAACCATGCTTATTATGAAAGTATAATATTACCACAAGTAATAAAAATTGATGGAACAAAGACAAGAAATCATCATACAAAAATTAATAACATTTGGAGCATGACAGCAGCAGTCATCATGAAACAGTAATTATTTTTCTAGCAGAGAAAAGGACTTTTTACAGAGGGGAAATACTTATCTTGAGAAATATACCTATACTTAATTATTTCCATTTTCTTTTTTGGGGGGGGGGGGCGGGGTGGGTGGGAGACTAGCCAGGGATTGAACTCAGGGGCACTCGACCACTAAGCCACATCCCCAGCCCTTTTTTGTATTTTATTTAGAGACAGGTTTCACTGAGTTGCTTATTAGAGCTTCACTTTTGCTTAGGCTGGCTTTGAACTAGTGATCCTCCTGTCTCAGTTTCCCAATCTAGTGGGATTACAGGTGTGTGCCACCACACCTGGCACATTTCCCTTTTCAATGTAAGGCAATAATAGAGCAAGGACTAAGTAGTTTTATTTCTTATTAGATTTTCATAAAATCAAAGAATCTGAAAGAGTTTGAAAGAAACTTTGGATCACTATTCCAAATCATATTTCATCATACAGATAAGAAAACATCGGAGATAATCCTTAAAGAGATAATATGACACAATACTCCAAGGCCAGATAGTCTTTATTTATATGTTTGTTTGTACTAGAGATTGAAATGCATTACTGAGCTATATGACCAGCCCTTTCTAGTTTTTGTTTTGAGTAAGGATCTTGATAAACTGCCAAGGGTGCCAAGGCAACTTGGCTGAAGCTAGTCTTGAACTTCCAATCCTCCTGCCTCAGCCTACCAAATCAATGGGATTACACTATTTAAACAGGCCCAGATAGCCATTGAAGGCCAAGAAGAGACCACAAACAAGTCTCAGTATACCATCATAAAACAGCTTCATTTTCCTATTACCACCTGGCAAAATGAATATATTAATACTTTAATATCTAAAATAATATCTGTATTTAATAATTTAAAATATTTTTATGTTTGAATCAAAAACATTTGGAAAGGTAAACAAATACTGTCAGACTGAAATTTCTGGGATTTAACTTACTTAAACATGCTTAAATGTATATTCTTCAAAACAACTAAAAATATAGGAATCATTCGTTATGGTTCAGATATTAGGTGTCCCCCAAAATCTCATCTGTAAAATAATGCAAGAGCATTTAGAGGTAAAATGATTGGGTTATAAGAGCCTTATCCCAATCAGTGCATTAATCCCCCAATGGGAATTAACTGGTTGGTAACTGCAGGTAGGAAGGTGTGACGAGAGGAGCTGGTTTGATGGGTGTGTGCCCTTGGGGTTAGTATTTTATAGGTAGTGAGGTGAGCTCTGTCTGCTTCCTGGTGGGATGTACTGGGCCACTTTCCTTCACCACATCCTTCTACCATGATGCTAAGCCTCATCTCCTTTGGGCCTTGAGGAATGGAATCAGCCATTTATGGACTGAGACCAATCAAATTGTGTGCCCCAAATAAACTTTCTCCTCTAAAATTGTTTTTGTAAGGTCTTTTGGTCCAAGTGATGAAAAAGGTGGATAAAACAGTGTTAAATAATGGTGAAAGACCAAAAAATGATCTCTAATTGAAGAATCAATTTCCGTCACTTACATCTCTATGTTTAAATATTTAATCCATTTCTAAATGAATTATAATATTAATATAGACAGACTTCCAAAAAATAAATTACTGTAACATTGCCAGAAATACACTCTTATTCTAACCCTCCAGGCATGCAGACATTACAGAGATAGGGATCAGGTCTAAGCTGTCCGCAATTTCAAAGAGATGCTTAACAGCTCATTATAGTACTATAGTTGCTAAAGGAAAGACTCAAAGTTATTCAGACAATTCAGATTAAAGGGATCAGTGCCATAACCAGGGATTTAATCTGAATCTTTCCAATATCCAAAACTGTATATGGGATCACCTTTGCACTTAGGTAAAACACAAACACAAAAGATGGGTATCAGTGTCTTTCAATCTTTCTGTATTAATTGTTTTGGAAATTACAAAATATTATTTGAAAAGTTACAAATAAAAGCTTGGTTCAATAGCAGTCAGCTCGGGGTCTGGGGTTGTGGCTCAGCGGTAAGGCACTTGCCTAGCATGTGCATGGCCCTGGTTCAATCCTCAGCACTTCGTAAAAATAAACACATTGTGTACAACTAAGGCAAATAAATAAATTTTCTTTTTTTAAAAAATAGCAGCTCTTTTGAAAATAAGCCCTCAACATATCATTGCATGCTTTTCAGGACATTTACCCCAATAAATGTTACAGCAGAGTAAGAACCCTGATCACTTATGACCAAATCTCACATTTTTTTACAGGAGGAAATTGAGGCCAGAGTGAGGACATGCCCAAAGTCAAAAAACCAATAAGGCAGAAAGCCAGGACTCCATAGTCCACTGACCATTAGTCAACCAGATTCCCGTTCCATGTGGGTTCAAAAGATTTTGTGATTAATTCTAACAGATGCCCTAGAGACTTTAACAGCCAAAATGCCCTTTCCTTTTAAATATCTGACTTGGAATAAGATATCTAAATCTAACCACAGTCCTAAGGTCAGGAATTTTCATGGTGAATTTCTCTTCTACTCTACTGCCCTTCCCCACTCAAGGCTAAGAAACAAGCAGAAAAGTTCCCTTGTCCTCTGCCTGTGCCTGTGGTCAGTTTTGATTTTCTTCTTGCTTTTCCCAAGTGTGCCCATAAGTAAGAGTATAGGCTGCTCTGAATCCAGCTTTGCATAGCTCAGGGATCCTTGGGGTCTTGGTTCTGACTGCCCTGACTCCATGCTAGTTCCAGAAAGAGCCACAGTGCAGCTATCCTCTTCCCATAGCTCCTTCTTATCATATTAATAGCAACAACAAACATCCATTAACTCCCAAACACTGTTATAACACTGTTATAACACTGTCACGAATGCTTACATTGATTGATTTATTGATTGATTGATTGATTGATTCTTTGCAGTGCTGGGGATCAAACCCAGGACCTTGCACATGCTGAGAAGTGCTATGCCACTGAGCTACACCACCAGCCCTTCATTTTGAGACAGCATCTTGCCAAACTGCTGAAGCTGGCTTTGCACTTGAGATCCTATTGCCTCAGTATCCCAAGCAACTAGGATTACAGGCATAGACCACCATGTCCAGGACACACATTTAATCTTTTAACCCTCACAACAACAACTCCATGGGAGGTGATGTTATTACAATCCCCACTTTGAACACAGGCACCAATCATGGAGGCCTCACACAAATAATGGAGTGATGGAGCTTGACTATACATGCAGACATGGAGAGATACTGTCCTTGATGCTGTTTTGCCTCTAAATGCATATATAAAGGAGGATTGTTTTATTTTATCCATCATTTCTGGCTTTCTTGCAAATGGAGAGTTATCAGTAGTCTAGTCCATCACAATGACACTGCAAATCTCTGTAAAACACTTCTTTGAGTAATATAAAAGCCCATTATATAATTTGAAGACTTGTCAACATAAAAGACAATTAAAATCATCTAATGACATTCTTATTCTCTTCAATCTAAGCACAATCTTGTCCACCGCAATCACCACTAACAGTGAAAATCACTGAGCAGAGTATTGCAGTATCTGCTGCTGCCATGATGTAAGATCTTCTGTATGTTAGCAGGACTTGCACTTGGGGTATAGTTGCATTGGAAAAGTCAAGAACCAAATAACTTAACCAAGGAGAGTGGATGAACAAAAATGTAAGTATACTGAAAGAAACAGTAGGAAAAGCTACAAATTTCATATTGGAAACAAACATAATAATTTTTTTTTAAATGTTGGAAAAGAAATGCACACTTGTATGCAGGATAAAAAATTCAAAAGCAATGAACAATGTAAAGGACAGAGGAAATGTAGGAATGTTGACAAAATGCATATTGAAAGGCTAGTCTCACTGCAGGATGTCTATTAGCTTCATGTCAGTTCAGGAGAAGTTCTAGAGTCAGTGTCAGCAAATTAAAGTGGTGCTGATGAAAACACCAGTCAAAATATAATGGGTTCATTTGAAGTTGTTTAATTTTTAAAAAGCCCCAAATTGTTTCTCCCTCCCCTCAGTCCCAGTCCCAGATATTTCCTACTGCTAACCCTGTTCTTACGCTATTTTCTCCATCCCAAGACATACAAGCAACCAGCTAATGTTGAGAATACAGGCAACAGCTAATGCCAACCATCCTCAAAGCCCTGTCACCAAAAGTAATGCAACAAACTCAGAGAATCAGAATTATGACATATATTTAGGCTGGCAGAGTCTGACTGAATCTACATACACAGATTTCCTGGCTTTTGTTTCTATAAAGTGTAACATTTATGTAGAACAGGCAAAGACAGATTAACTGTCTTTCCATTTGGGGCCAAACTGTGATTAAATACATTTTTCCTTTTTATATCATTTTCTCTTATTTCTGATATGGGAAAATGACTGATTCCCATCAGTACAGATCCCAGGGTTAGGTCTTTTAAAGGAGTTTGTGGTTTAAAAAAAAAAAAAAAAAAAAAAAAGTGAACCAGTAAAGACAGGATGAGATTAGCCAAATTATAATCTTATGTCATATGCATGTACAAATATGTAACAATGACTCCCACATTATGTATAATTATAATGCACCAATAAAAAATGTGGAAAAAATTACAACAAAAACAAAGCAAATTCAGATACCAAAGCTTCCAAGATATTCGTTATGCACTTTCCAAGACCATCAAGAAAGAATTGCTTGCCAGAAAATACTTCCAACCTAGACAAACATAGTTGAACCATATTTTATCATTTACATTATATCAGAAGCATTACACCCACAGTGTAACTTGGTGCTCTGGAATCATTCTCTATAGCTACAATGTATTTCATTTAGTTGCTTGACCATATTTCATTAAAACAACTCCATATTATTAGACATTTAAGTTATTCAACTTAAGCTTTCAACTTTAAGTTCCCTTTACAGCCTTTCTGTTAGATGATCACAATCCATCTCACTCACCAATAAGGAACACTGACTGCTGTGTAAAGATGTAACTTCTTAGAGACTCTAATACAGCTCTGCTCGCATACAAGAAGAGTGCAAAAGGAACTGAGAAATTAGAGTAGAAAATTCCCCCAAAGCAGCTGGATTTGGGACTGTTGTTCTCAGTGAGCACCAAATCCTCAGTTCATCGCATTCTATCAATGACAATATTCATTCAACTCCAATTGCACAAGCAACTTGGACGTAGAGGCAAAAGGCTAAGGAAACATTCAAGTGCTCAATGATTTAAAAATTTACTTCAGGCTACAGATTACTCTCCATTGTCAGTTTAGGAATGTATAAAAATGTTTAGCCATCAGGGAAATTCTCTAATTTTTCTATTCAATTCTTAAAAATCCCCAGAGGATGCCAGGAGTCTTTAACATATTAGAAAGGAAAGTGAGACCGCTGAAAAAGCTACAATCATCAATGTTTCAGCAAAATATTTAATCTCAAACCCTTGAGACAACTTCATTAACCCAATCCCTTTAAAAATTTCAAAAACTCTCCAGATTGAAATCAGAAGTGCTCTCCAAGGAGAAATTCTAAGCTAATTTATGATAGCCCACATCAAAATAAACTTACTAGGGAAATATGTGCATAGGAGAAAGCAGCTTTCCTTACATTTTAGTGCAGCCTGTTCCCTTCAGAGAAGCCATGTTGAAACAGGTGGTGATGAAGAAGGAGTACAGCATATTAATTACGTGATACAAATTTGTCCTTTAATTAAACTGACACTAAGAGAAAAACAATTTGTGATAAGTGGAAATAAATACAAATGTGTTTCATTACTTCTATTACTGGAGCCACCTTTATCCTAAGTAAACATGTGCTACAAAAGAAGACAATGAATAAAAGGGGGGGGGGGGAATCTGACAATGATATAGACACATTCTAAAAAGTTTATGTATTCTAAACAGAAATTTAAACTGATACTGCTTCCTCACATAGGTTGCCAAAATTAACAATTTCCAAGAGCAAAGAAGAATATTGAAAAAAGGGATCTTTACCCAAAATGTGTTTAATGGATTATTTTGAAATGGAAAAAATAAGGCCCATAGGATGGTTAGACAAGAAAGAAGTAACAGGTCATTGGTCTGATTTTTAATCTGAAGCAACATAAGACATTTTCACAGTAAGAGAAATAAAAAGTAAAACCACCTTAAACAAAAAATAAAATAAAATAAATGTTACATCCAGGAGTGATGACTTGTTATAAATAAAACTGCTTAACATCAAACCACCTGCAACCCACTTAAGTAGAAAGTATGTTTCACTGCCCACAGGCATAACAGGATGAGGAAGTACTGCACACAGTTTCCTACTCCATGAAATTTACATGAATTTGAAGGATTCCAGCTAAAAATGAAGACAATGCATAGAAACCTACAGCATGTTAACTCTATGATGTAGCACCTTTTGAGAAGTGATTCTTAACCTTTGGAAAGGCTTCAGGGAACATCAAGAGTTACAAATCCTATGGTACAAAACACAAAGACTTTTACTAGTAACACCATGAGGTTATAAGAAACAAATCTGTATTCCTAAAATCCAAACTCATTTTGTCTGGAAATTGTTTAAGGCTTATTTTTACCTAATGGTATGTATATGCCACAGGGTCAAATCTTCTTTCCACTGAGCAATTTTTTACAAAAGTTTGATACAACAAACATCTATACATAGAAGAAGAAGAAGAAGAAAAAAAAAAATCCTAAAACAATATCATCAGCTCACCTTCATCACTTGGTGCCTGCTGCTTCACAAGAGTCATTGGGGATCTGGCTGGAGGCTTACTAAGTGGATGGCGCCAACTCTTAGCAGTTTTGGTCTCACCCTCCATTATCTGATAATTGAACAAATATGGGAAAGAAACAAACATAAATGAAAAAATGTTTAAAACAAAAACTGTAGTTCACAATGATTTACAAAAGCTTAATTATGAAGAACATTCTGCTTCTTTACATCTTCAGGAATTGTTAAAAAATTTAAAGTCAAAAGAAAGGGGAAATGTTCTGTTAATCATTGTAACAAATCAGTTAACTCTCTTGAAGCATCTTAAAATCCTAACTGGAGTGCAGGGTACATTTGTTGAACTACAATAAGCTTAGCATTTGGCAAGCTTCCAAAGACCTTTTCTAAAATTAGCCTAAGTTTAGAATTATATACTCATAAAATAAGGCCCCTGATATTGAGTCACCTCTATACAGTTCCCATGTGAAAATATGGCAGGCGAGTTTGCTTTCTACCTATACGTGGAAGGAAATGCTGCCAAAATGAGAATGTATACTTCCTTCAATTCAGAAATGAGCTACTCCTGTCACATACATTAAGGATCAGAAGAGAAATCAAAGATATTATTTTTTAATGATACACAGCTGACATTTTGAAGCCATTTAAGCTCTATTGTTTAAATGCAAACTCCTCTTAGCCACCTTGTCAAATAAATTTGGCCATATTTTTCATGTGTTTTTAATAGATATTCATATTACAGTTCAGTAGGATATATAAT
This sequence comes from Tamias sibiricus, assembly GCA_025594165.1. Lineage (NCBI taxonomy): Eukaryota > Metazoa > Chordata > Mammalia > Rodentia > Sciuridae > Tamias > Tamias sibiricus. The sequence goes on along the minus strand of CM046657.1, from coordinate 156,126,403 downwards.
GCATAATTTGACTCAATTGCAGTCATGATATTGGACAAATTTATCACACCCATCATGCAAAATTATCATATTCATCTACTGAACTGTTGCCAGCTCAAACAACTGAGGTTGTCCTCACACATGCATCTGAATTCCATGATCAGGGCAGTTGGTCAAAAGAAGTTCTGAATGCTCACACAGACCCTGTCTGAACTCATCCAATCAACTCCTAATCTTATGACTATATGGACTTCTTTTTCTGAAAGCACATAATATTAACATTGAACAAGGACATCACAGAAACAAGGAGGCACTCAAAAACACAACATGGGGACTTGGTAATCTAGAGGCCTGTTAACTTCTCTGGGAGGCCAAAGTTCTGTTTTCTCCCTGAGGCAGGCAGGACCAAAAACTTGCCCTGACATTAGGATTCAGACATGAAAAGAAAAGAGTCAGAGAAAAAAGGGATCAAGTATGCCCCAGTGTTAAAAATCAAAGCTATGGAAAGCTTAGTCCCAAAGGTAATAACTGTGAGCAGTAGGAGGGCAGAGCACAAAAGGTGCATTCTTCCCAGCCTTATATTATTGTAGGTGACAGACCATTCCATGCCTTGACTGTATCAATATCAATGTGGTTGTAATTCCATGATTGTTTTCCTAGAAGAAAGTAATGAGGGAAACTGGGAAAAGGGAACATAAGGATCTCTCTGTACTATTTCCTATATAAGCACATGAATCTATATTTATCTCTAAATAAAGACACAAATATCTAAAATTATAAAACTAAACTGTAACATGTGGGCAAAACTTCTAAGCTCTGAATTATCACAATGTGAGCCAGAACTCATGGAATTCCTACCTCATAGTCACTGAAGAAAAATGATTAAAACCCATAAATGTAAAATGTTATTTATTTCTGCCCTAAAGCAAGATTTCAAAGCACAGGATGTTGTTTTCAGAAAGCATGTTCAACATACAATGAAAACAGTAAAAATGAATATTGCCACATACAGTGGGGACTTTGAAGCCATTTCTCTCTTCACTGAGGACAGCGGGTATTTCCCCAGGTTCAAGGCCATTCCTTCGGCCCTCCACATCACTCTCTTCTCCCTCTGTAAACACACCATAACTCTCTGTCACTGAGGAAGTCGACTCAGGTGATTTTGGAAGCTTAGGTGGATCTGACTCTTCAACCTCCTCATGCCCACTATACAATGGTATGGAGTCATTAGCCTCTTTGGGCAAAGCAGGTATAGTTGTGGCACTGGCTTTGTCACCCTCAGTTTCTATTTCCTCCATTATAGATGTACTTGAGCAGCTGTTTCCTGAAGAGTAAAACAAAAGACTATCAATTAACCTTGCATCTTATTTATTTATTTATCTATTTATTGGGGGAGAGGGAAGTATTAGGGATTGAACCCAGGGATGTTTAAAAACTAAGCCACATCCACAGCATTTTTTTTTTTTTGAGACAAGTTATTGCTAAATTGCTTAGGGCCTCACTAAATGTCTAAGAGTGGCCTTGAACTTGCAATCCTCCTGTCTCAGCCACCTGAGCCACTGGGATTACAGGCATAGTCCACTGAGCCTGGCTAAAACTTTGTATTACTGGTGAGTAGAGGTATTAAATTATTTCCAACTGATTTCATATTTTTGATATTTCCCTTTCAACTTCCATAGGCACAATTATGAAAGGTCACCAAATATCATGCTGATTTCACAGTTGTTAAAATGAAAGCTTGGATTTTGACAAAAGAAAATACCTACTAACAAAACAAGGGATTAAAATGAGGTTATACTAAAGGCCAATACCAAAAGCAAGGAAATTGTAATAATTATCAAAGCTATAGTAATTTGAAATCTGTCTAAAAGTATAAATTATTTATAATGATGCTATGAGCCACTATTAATGAAATATTCCAGTTCAAACAATGTATATAAACGACACACATAACGCTATAAAATCCAATACAAATTATTTCCTATACTACACCTATACCATACACTGACAATATATAATAAGAAAAATATTACTCAATATTTCTCTTCCCTGACATATCGGCACATATGTGTGCATGCACTCTCGCTCTTGCACACTCTCTCTCTCTTTCTCTCTCTCTCACACACACACAGACACACACACACAAGGAGCATGATTTCCTCCTATTACATACTTCCTCTGATGATGAACCCATCCAAATCTTCTACTTAAGTTCTCTTCCAGGTCTCAAAACCTGGAGGGCAAAATGCAATGAACCAGACAGAACTAATGAAATTGGACACTATCAGCTAATTCTTCCAGCAACTCACAAAGTTTTTAATTAAGTCCTATGTAGAGGAAAGCATGTTGAAGGATGATAAAGAAATATCTACATGCATTATAAAACTGTGTTCTCTGCATTTGATGCAATTTCCTTCACTACTTTTATGACCTTGCTATCTTCTTATCCTTCACAACTCAATTCTGATATCACCTAAGCCACGAAACCTGACCTGTCCAGCTGGGTCTTTCCATGCCATCTCTACCAAGATAGGTACTACACTGGATTGTGATTGTATATTTGTCTAGTTCTCCTCTGAAGTATGAATTCATTCAAAAACAAGCTATAAACTCCATTCATAAGATATTTGAAGAGTAAAGGCAATGAGTCTGAAAAGCAGCCAATAAGCAGTTTGTTTGGGACTAAGGGAAATACTTTTTCTATTGTACTAAATGGAATAATAACAAGAAAGGACAGATAAAACCTAAGCTAAAGGATCACTAGCAGCTGTATGGAGAGATGACAAAAGAAGTGACAAGAGTGGACACTGGTGAAACAGAAAGGAAGCATCCTCTGCAACAGAGAAAGCTAGAGATGAGTCCACCTGAGTGAGGAGGAATCAGGAAAAGAGATTCAGAAGAGTCCCAACAACTAAAGGATTTACGGAATACAGACTTTGAGAGGAAGATAGGAATTACCAACTAGATTGATTATTAAAAAGACAAAAGCTCCAACTGATATTAACAAGGCAACGCATTAATGAAGTTTCAAAGAGAGATGCTATTAAAGGGGGGTTGGGAGTGGCGGGTACAGCAAATCAGCTGAGATTTTTAAATGAGCACGTTAGTATATATAAACAGTCCAGTAACTATATGTACTATTTCACCACGCTGACTCTTTATTTTTGTTATTCTTTTTAAAACCTTAATCTTTATTTTCTTCTTTAAATTAAGTCAAAAGCTAAAAATCTGCAAAGAGTTATCTATAATTGGTTTTCTATGCTTCATGTGAATTCAAGAGAAGTTTTCCAAAAATGTATTGTATATTGTAAATTGAGTTGCACCAAAAGAAAATTTTTTTTCATTTTGGAATCTTCTTTTTTATTAAACAAAAAAAGACACTGCTGGCTGTTTGTCTCACAATTCCATTACAAGAAGCAGTGATGCCCGTGACTTTTACTATAACAGTCAGTTGGCTTTGTGGTTAAATAACCCTATAACTTTAGATAGTTTATTGATGAGCTAGGTGGGCAATTAAGATATCTATACTACTAAACATAGATTTAAGGCATCAAACACCTACTACTTATGGGTGAAATATATTTTCTCAAATATTTTCTCACCTGAGATGTTGATATTATCTGATAAATGCTGATCCATTTGCACCCTGTTGGCAGAGGTTTTGTCTTCTGAAGGCGCTTCTGTGTTACCTAGCTTTGCTGCTGCTTCTGGCTTTTCACTGACCTTGATGTCCTCTGTGTCTACGTCATGGTTGGGGTCCTCTGCCTCACTGACATCTGCAGACAACTCCTCATCCTCCTCAGCCTTAGGCCTTTTAGAATGAGACCTAGTGCACTGGAAGCTATAACCAAGAGAAGTGGTGGTTAGAGAAGAAAGATTGTAAATGATATGAAAAAATATATGCCAATACAAACATTGCTGTTCGTTGCTTACAACTGATCACTATGCAAAGACAATCTTCACATTAAACCTGAATACTATTATACCAATTAACTAAAAATTTAAATTTAAACAACTTTAAATAATTGATTAAACATTTATGTAAAAAAGACTCACTATTAAAATATTATTGCAATATTTGTATGGTAAACATAGACAGTAATGATATATCATCTATTTCAAAAACCTAGAAGAAAGACTTCTGAATATATTCACCATGAAGAAATGTTTGAGGAGACAAAATGTTTGCCCTGATTTCAACCTTACACAATGTACACATGTATGTATATATCAGATACTATCCCATGAATACATACAACTTTTATGTTTTATGTATCAGTCTGAAACATTAAATATGAAATTTTTAAATAAATAAAAATATGAAAATTAAAAAGTAAAAAATGATAAGATGGGGAAAATGAAATCAATATATAATATATTATTCACATAGTATAAAAAGAGAAAAAAATCAGTGATCTTATAAATATGTTGTAAATTATTCATATTTCAAGGTGAACTAGTGATTATTTTCCCAAGTTTTCTATATTTCTGCGGGCAAGTATAAAAATTGTTCAGATTAAGTTCCAAATCATAAATAGCTAAAAGTATTATGGCAGGAAAAATAAACGCATATATTTAATGTCTTTTATCAGCTTATTATTTTTCAGACTGGACACCATTTTCATTTATCTCCATATTTAGTACTCTCCAAAAAAAAGGCATTTCAGAACTTTGTAGTACATGCATCTTGTATATGATATAACATTTCTAACAATTAGGAACAATCGCAAATCACCTCAAAGCAACTGTGCTCAAACCTAAACACTCACACAGGCAGGTATTATACACACAGGAGAAAATACCACAAACTAAGAGGTGTAGGAAGCCAAGGAGGGCAGAAATGTGAGTAGGCAGGGAAACCCCATATAAATTTGCTGTGGCTGCTGCTGGCAATAACCAAAGTGGTATCATCACTTTTATTGAGGATACATGCAGTGGAAAATCTCCATAGTATGATAAATGAAGTACATGTAAAATATGATGGCTGATATCTCTTTGATCTTTCAAGCAATCAATTCATTTGTTGGACTTCCCTAAATAGGGTTTTACTGAAGGGAGATCAGCAATCACTTTGCATCATAGGCTGAGCATATCCAATAAGCTTCTAAATACTAGGTTTTCTATCTAGCTCCATTAATTATTTGAAACAACTAGCAGATATTTTCAATCTCTTCAATATCACAGATCTATGTTCTCTATCAACTCAAAAAACCCACTGTGGTTAACCACTAGGAAACTGGGTCATATAGCTAAATGCAGTATTGTTTTCTGTCCAGCAAAGAGCATTTCTCAAAATGTTCCATTGGTGTGTCTACTGCCAAGATTGACTACTCCCACCTTGCAAAGCTTGCTTTTTTGATAATGTGGATTAACACATTTTTCAAAGGCACTGAATCCCTAGTATTTCTTAAACAATGTTTGAACGCACCCATAATAAGTTAAACATGGTAAGTCATACACATTTTAAATAGTAACATACACAAACACATGCTCACATGTGTTAATACTTACCATTACCACATGGGAGGCACTATGATACTCTTTATTCTAATTTACTTCCTATTTATAAAATATGGATCCTGACCCACTAAACTGAATTGAAAAATAATACTGTGAAAACCACTGCTCTACACTAAAGGGTAAAATAGCAACCTGAGTTTTAAACCAGCTTCTGCTAGTTCTCTGCTTCAGGTTTATCTCTTATAAATTGTGGAAGTTGGACTCCATGTTGTTAAGGTTGTCCACTCACTACCAATCTAAAATAGCAGAAAATAAATGTTAGGGGGAAGAAAAGCGTCAAAAAATAAGCATTAGAAGTGTGGGCATAGTTACAAATTACAGTGTTATTTTGTTAATAACAAGAAGGTGGAAACAAGCTACAGATCCAAATAAAGGGAAAGTAGTTAGGTACATGCAGGCATTAAAAAATAAATTATAGAAAATCATTTAACTACATGAAAAAAACACTCACATAACTGGTCATCAAATTGTTAATAAAGGATGGCCCCAATTTTGGAAAGGTATATAATATATAATGAATATATATGTAAAGGATATATATAAAATGATAAGACTGGTTATCTCTGGGAAGTGAGGTTATGGGTGATTTGGGATTCCTTCATTATTCTTTTCCTTATTTTACAAATGTTCTCCAAAGCTCAAATATTACTTTTACAATCTGAAAAAAAAACAATGAGCAATATTGAAGAGAAAATTTTTTAATAAATCTGAAAAATATAAGAGTTAAAAGGTAGCCTAAGGACCTGAGCAACATAGTACACACCCTATTCAATGGGTTTTTAAACAGCTAGATGCCCACAGAAGACCTAAATATTTGAAATGCCCCTGGCCACAAAAAGGGAATGGAGAATATGGCTTCACAGGACAATTAAGTTGCACAAATAGGACATGTTCTGCTTTACATACTATAAAGAATAAAACTACATACATAAAATGAAGTATTAATGAAGCAGCTAGATATAAAATGTATCAGATGTTTGACAAATAAAGAATATTGTTAATAAAATCAGAAATGAAAAATGGTAGTAAATAAAAATGTCAGAAATCAAGTTATTGAAATGATTAAAATATGGAAATGAATGCAGAGGACCACACCAACATTGAAATACATTAGTGTACAGAGTCTAAGAAACTCTACATTGGTAAACAGAGACTTCAAAATATTCTCAAATACAATATACACATCTTCCTATATTTATTATACACACCAAGAATTTAAAATCAACTTGCCTCAAATTTTCAGTAAGATACTAAGCAAACTTACAATAAATAAATAAGTTTTTAAAATTCCCTTGGAGATATCATGGCCATTGACCCATTTTAATTGAGTAAATACTACAAGCAGAATGAGATAACAGGGGGTGGTCATTACCTCCGGGATGCTTTTCTTACTTTCCTCCTCCTCTGCAGCCATGCTTTCACCTCAGGGGTGGATTCTGGAGTGGGCTTTGTGTGATCAATGGTGTATATATCCTTTCCTTGTTTCCAAAGCTGATATCTGTCTGGCTGAAATTTCCTTACAAAGATATCCATGGAAATTTTCACCATGTCTTTCCTGCAAGTACACTGAAATACAAGCAAATTATTTCAATGAAATTTATAATGAAACATTTTGCTAGAATATAAAATCACAGGCAGCAAGCCCTTTGATGTACCATATGTGAATATGTGAATATTTAGTCACTGAAAATGCTTTACATTTTCAAACATTCCCTGAGTGATGCACCCAATTTCTTCAGAATAGAGGTAAGGACATATATATTGACATTTATAAACAGAAAAATAGGAGGTGAAAATACTTCATAGGGAACTCTATACTAGGTAAAACTCAAAGAGCACACACTTGAATTCTTGTCTACAGCAGAAGGATTAGCCTCAATGAAAAGGATGCATCACTGAACTGAATGCTGGTAGTTCTGTAAGCCTGAAAACATGGTGTTGTCGTTGGGAATGTTCTGAGTGCCCCCCAAGGGCCAACTATGTTTAAGGCCTAGTCTCCAGGGTGGTACTGTTGGTAGGTGGCTGAATGTTCAGGAGATGGGGTTGAAAGAGAGTTCCTCAGGTCACTGAGAGAATGAGGTATTTCTTGTGTGTTCAGTTCAGTGGTTCCCTTGGTAGTTCTTTAGAAAGTCTTATTAGAAAAGAAGCAAGCCTGGCCCTACCTATCATCTTTCTTTCTCCTCTTGTTGGAGGTGTGACTGTTTGCTCCTGCTTGTGCTGCTGCCATAATATGTCACCATCTGCCACCCTCACCAAAGGCCAAACAAATGGGGCCTGGTGATCTTGGATTTTGAAATGCTAGAAATTTTTGTAAGTTGGTTCCCTCTTATATCTCACTGTAGTACAACAAAGGTGACTAATAAACCAGAGCTGTCAGCAAACATAAAGTTTGATTAGAATTATTTAAACAATTGGGATCAATTTTCTCTAAGACGGATCTTAATTATATTTCTATTTATTAACAAATAAACTCTCATGCTGTAACCAAAACTTAGGAACAAATGAAGTCTCTTTTACATCACATCAAATATAATATCAAACACCTCTACCAACAACATAAAAAATACACCCAATGAAAGGCAGAGGGTTATATGGAAGTTCAAAGAAAAGGTAACTTTTAATTCATTATAGCCTTGATATTCATGAGTACATAATCACATCTTATAAAACAAGTTTCCTATAAAGACTTCACACACAAGTTTAATTACATTGAGGCCAGCACTCTAAGCATTAGGGCAGATATCACTGAAATGTTAGTAAATAGTTTCAAAGATTTAACTGCTATACCTTGACATATCTTCACACATCTGGTGACTAAACGCTAGCCTTGACAACAAGATTCTCCACATACTAGTGATAAAATTATCACTTCCATGCAAATTAATTTCAAAATCTGATTAATTTCAGGCCTCAAATTTCCCTTCAAGGAGTCTAATATTAATGGACAAAATTTTTCTAAATATATAAGACAAGTAACAACCAAGCACCTCAGCACAAACCAGAAACAGAGATGTGGCCAGCCAGGAAACATCTGTGCAGGAACTTCTTGTCTGTACATGAATTTCCGAGAAGATTTATATGGGTCTAGGGAACTGCATACTAGTAGCATATCTAAAATTACATTAGAAGGTGACATATTATGGCAGCAGCACAAGCAGGAGCAAACAGTCACACCTCCAACAAGAGGAGAAAGAAAGATGATAGGTAGGGCCAGGCTTGCTTCTTTTCTAATAAGACTTTCTAATTGTAGTTTGTCAACTACAAACACACTTTCTATCACTATCAACTTGTTGATACCATGACTCTTCCACTCTCCTGCATTCATAGGAAACGTCTATGATACCACAGCACTTATACTCCCCTACATGCCTAGTCAACATTTCCTCATCCCTCCTTACTCCACCACCCATAGAAATTCACCAAATCACCGTGAGTAATTAATCCTTCCTCTGAAATGCCTCCTGCATCAATTCCTTCTGCCAGCATCCTTCCAACTTCACTGTCAGACCTTGAATACTAGTAAGCAAAACAAAGCTAACTTATTACCCTGCCTGTAGATTCTCCTAGCATTAATCCATCATTATAATGATTTCTTTAAGCCCCCTCAAATAGACTGTAATCTTTCATTTTTTGGTTTAATATGATACATTGACCTTTCTCTGCGTTTAGAGTAAAGTCTAAACTTTTGAGTCTGGGATTCAATGCCTCCATGATACAAATTTGTCAATGTGATTTTCAGGTTTCTTTCCCATTGCAAGGCAACGTGACTACTCCTCTCTAACCAATGTCACTGGAGCCCAAAGGTACCCAATGCTTCCTTTGCTCAGCCCTTCTATCACAATAGTTTCCTGCTCACCAATCTGCCAGCCAAGAAAAATTCACCTTAAAACTGAATGCAAATTGTACCAATTGTTCAGAACCTAATACTATTCATCTATACCACTGATTTATATTATTAACTGTGTATAGTAAGAAACCTAGGATATCTTCCTTTTGGAATGCGGAAAATGAGGATCCTGAAAAACGTAAGATATTTTGGCTTAAGATGCAATCTTTCAACTAAAGGGGGGAAAATGAAAGCATGGGCTTATCATCAGAAACTTTTTTTTTTTTTTCAACAGATATTGAACTCAGGGGCACTCGACCACTGGGCCACATCCCCCCAACCCTTTTTTGTATTTTATTAGAGACAGGGTCTCATTGACTTGCTTAGCACCTTGCCATTGCTGAGGCTGGCTTTGAACTCACAATCCTCCTGTCTCAACCTCCCAAGTGCTGGAATTACAGGCGTGCGCCACCACACCCGGCTTATCATCAGAATCTTTCTTTACTTACAATGTTACAAATTTTGCTTCAGGAGGAAACATAAAACAGTGGAAAATGGTGATGTTCTCCCTCTTTTCATGAGCTAATTTAGGCCTGAGAATGACTATAGTGGTAGCATCCCGAGTGGAATGGGCCAGTAAAGTGCAGATCAATACTTCTGATGAAAATGGCTTAAGAAAAACAAAACAAAACCTATAGCTTCATGATCATCTCATTTGAAATGGTCCTATGAAACCTAATTTGTGTTCATCTGGCTCTCAGACTTTGAATAAGCTTCAGAACTCTGTAGAAACCAATGGATTTCACATCCATGGATTGCCTACTACTAACAAGAATTTAGAGAACTGTATACGAACAGAAATGCTGCCATCCTGGAATCAAAGGCACTAAGTCAGCACAACAAAAAAGGAATCCAATGGTAGAGCAGCAAGCACAGAGGACTGAGCCATATGATACCATCAGGCTGCTACAGCATAAGATCATTCCTTTAAAATTATGCTTGAGATTACTATGCATTGAATGATAAGAAAAATAAGTCATCATTTTGCTGAGGAACTATAAGATTCATGATGTAACACAGTATGGTGCTTAAAAGATAGGGCTCAACCCCCAACTCTAACACTAAACAATGAATTTAACAACATTTTAAGCACTTGTAAGTACCTTCATCAGAAATTACTGGGAAAAAAAAATAGAATCTACACAGAAGGAGCCAACATAAACACTAATTATTTTTTGCAGTTGAAAAACATGACTACAAATGTTATTTAAGTGGCTATTCCTAAAAAATAGAATATGCCTTACACAAATTGATTTATGGTGTGAGCACAAAATCACAGAGATGCCTAGAGTTATGTTTTGCCTTATTGATAAAATTGATGGAGATTAGAATCTGGCCGCCATGTATAAACAATTGGCCTTGAGAGGTGAGGCATATAAAAAAATCAAACAGGAATTCTGAAATTGTTTGGGAATGACATAAAACAAGAGGAAAGAGCCGTTGTCTTAAGATGATTCTGGTGCTCTTCAAGCTCCTATGTGGGTGAAGTACTGCAACTACACTAAACTCCTTGCCCACCCATTTCAAAAGAACAAATATAAGGCAGGAGAAGAGAGGTGTTGATGGAGGGAAAGGATTATAACGAAGTCTGTGTTGTCCCAGCATCAAAGGTAGGACCCTGTAAGGTATAGTAAGAAAAGAGCAAAGGCTTAATTCATACTATTAAAAAATAAAATAAAATAAAAACTCTTTTTTAAAATTTTTATTTATAGTAGTAGTATGGGTTTTTTTGTTGTTGTTGTTGTTTTTTGTTTTTTGTTTTTGTGGTACCGGGGATTGAACTCAGGGGCACTCGACCACTGGGCCGCATCCCAGTATTTTATTTAGAGACAGGGTCTCACTGAGTTGCTAAGTGCCTCGCCGTTGCTGAGGCTGGCTTTGAACTCGCGATCCTCCTGCCTCAGCCTCCCAAGTGCTGGGATTACAGGCGTGCACCACCGCACCCGGCTTAGTATGTATTTTTTTAAATATTTATTTATTTGCTTTAGTTGTACACAACGAGTTTATTTGTACGTGCTGAGGATCGAACCCGGGCTGCACACATGCTAGGCGAGCACTCTACTGCTGAGCCACAATCCCAGCCCCAGTAGTATGTATTATAGTTCATACTACACATATAGAGCATCTTTTTACACAAACCAGTTTGTATACAAAGTATATCTGTAGCATTCAAGTCTTCAATCATGCATTTAGAATAATGATATCCATCTTATTCAACCACTTTTTCTTTCCCCCCCCTTCCCCCCTTGTTCCCTCCCTTCCCCTCCCTTCCCTTTGACCATTAATGGAAGAAATTATTGTTACAGGGCTATTTGTATATATGTCTTCAGAAGACACAAAGAAATACCCACTTGAAATTCAAGAATGAAAAATAATTTGCAGTTCGTAAGGGTGGGAAAGAGTTTCTTTTCTTGATTAAAAACAAAATTTCAATGAACTTCAACAATGAATATATCAAAACCAAGAAAAAATTATACCTAAAATTTTAAATTCTGAAGTTCATATTATTAACTTCCCATCGGTTACAAAAAGTGCCCAATCTATAGGATAGATTACATTTATTGAAAACAACAACTGTAGAGAAGGGTCCTGGTTAGCTAATGATGGTTAACTCTTCTTTTGAAGATTTTAAAATGTCAAAATAAAGAACATGTTGTTGTCTTCTGCTGATGTATGAATAGTTTGTATGTCCACGCCTACCCGTTCCTATCCTATCCTTTAAACCTAGGACACTGACCTTTGGAATAACCACTGTAATTAGTTAACCAAAAAGACTCATACTTTTAAAAAAAAGAAAAGAAAGAAAAAGACAATCAAGCAAAATATTTACTCTGTTTTCCCATGAAACTCAAATCAATAATTCAAAAAGAAAAAGTTGGTTTGAAATATCCTATATTTTAAAATCAAATTCTAGCCTCCATACCCCTAAAATTATAGTTCTTGGAGGCTATCTGTTAATTATCTTCAAAGCAAAATGCAGTTGCTACATTAGATACATACTATAGTAGGAAAAAAAATCTGTTCTCTTGTCTAACCAATACATCAAGACTGGCCTGACAGCCTTCAACAAATAAACTATGAAAATATGGTACTGTGTATAAAATTTTTAAATACAACATATTCAATAAAATTGCCTTCATTGGCTTTGAGAACCAAACAGTTTATGTAAGTTGCCCTATGACGAGTATTTCATATCTATTATATTAAGAACAAATAGAAGGGCTGGGGCTATAGCTCAGTGGCACAGCACTTGCCTAGCACATGTGAAGCACTGTTCGATCCTTAGTACCACACAAAAAAGCAAATAAAATAAAGGCATTCTATTCATTTACAACTACAAAAAATTAAAAATAAAAATAGAACGAATAGAAAAGAGAAATTTTCTATTTCCTAGTTTTCTAAGAACTTTCTTTTCCTAAGATGGCAAAACTCAGAACATATTGCCATAAATGTTATTATTCATAATTCATAATAACTGTTGATTATTTTAACATTAAATAATAAAACAACACTGCTAAGTGTTAGGCACAGTAATGTTTTAAAACCAAGAAGGTGACCACCTGTAATGACTAATTAAAGCCAAATCAGCAACTAAGCCTAAACATATCATTTCATTGTTCTGTTATCTTTAGTTAAACACGACAGTCGAATGTATTGACATATCATCTGTCTCATTTTTTTTTTTGTACCAGGGATTGAACCCATAAACTCTCACAATCATATAGATAATTTAATACTAATCACCTTTGTAAACTTAAATAAAAATATATATTAAAATTTAGGCAATTCAACAGGTAAAGTATCAAGAATTTTTTTGCGGGGGTGGGGGTGGGGGGGTGAGGATATAGGGGATTGAAGGCAGGGGTACTCAACCAATGAGCCATATCCTCAGCCCTATTTTGTATTTTATTTAGAAACAGGGTCTCACTGAGTTGCTTAGCACTTCACCATTGCTGAGGCTGGCTTTGAACTTGTGATCCTCCCATCTAAGCCTCCTGAGCTGATGGAATTACACCATCAAGAAATATTTTTAACTGTAAAATGTGGGTATTAAATTGACACAACCATAAGGAGTTTTTCTTAACCAGATCTCCTGACCAACTAATCTATGATCTACTATTTATTCTCCCAGGTTTGCATCTCTTTGATTTCTTCAAAATATTTAACTCTATCACTTTTCAATTTAATCATGTTCAAACCATAAACACCTTTCTGACCCATTATACAAAGATAACCTTCTGGTGGGTTGTTAGAATTAAAACACAGTTACTATTAACACTCTAGTACTCTTGAATTTTCATCTATATCTCACATCTATAAAAGCTCCCAACCCAATATAAACAGTATATTTTAATTGCATTATATCAAACACAAAAGAGAAAAAGACCCAGTTCTTCTGGAAATTACCTCATTAAGTCATGTAAATTGGGAGGCCTACAGGAGACCCAAGACTTTCTCTGCTATATTTGTGCTCTAGTTCATTCTCATTCAAAATGTGAATGAGAAAATATGTCCCACTATACAATTAAATTGATCAACTTATTAAGGGGATCAATTAAATTATTAGAAGCATGACTAACTTAAAGGGATACTAAGAAGCACTGAATAGAAAAGATTTTATAAAATGGAAGCGTTGTGCTGGTTAAAGCCTGTAGATACTGACAGAACATTATTCCATTATTGGTACTAGTATAAAAAACTAACAAGATGCCACAAAAATTATTGAAGGAGTTTTTGTTTCTGAAATGTTCACCAGACAATTAATAACGAATAAGTACTTTATGTGCTGATAAACTCCAAATGTGTAAAGTTAACACAACAGTGATGTATTGTATCTATATACTAATTAATTGTTGTTCATTCACAAATTTACTACCTATACAATATCAGAAGAAAAAATATTATAATAATTCTAATTTACAAGAATTATATTAACATGGGAAATTCAATTTTCAAAGTACAGATCTAATTTTGGTGGAAAATATTTTAATGGCACTTTTATTTCCTGGGATGCATTTCATATATCATTTAAGGATAAATAACACACATGAAAAATAAATATATATTTATACATTAATTTATACTGGCTGAGCAGGAGAAAAAACAGAAATACAATTATAAGATCAATATTAATCAATAAACTCAGTATACAAAAACCACAAAGACAATTTCCTTTTGTCCATGTATCTACTAAGGAAACAAAGGATGCAGGAGGCCTAAATTCCATTTTCCCTTGCAAAATCAGCGGAGTTCACAAAACCCTCACAATGTCAAGGTTCGCAATACACTTGAAAACACCTGAGGGTCTGATGTAGATATACAGAGTACTTTTCAGCAAGTCTATATTTCTCTCACAGAATTAAAGAATAATTTGTTTTAGAATTTTCCTAAAGGACAAAAATATATTTCCTATAGTCATAGCAAAAAGGTATAATACAAGGACTAAATTTCATATTCTAGCTCTAATGAAACACTACTGTGAATTATTTCAGATACTTTGCAATATATGACCTTCCCTTCTGTTTTAAACCATCAAAAGTACATATGCTGTTTCTTATTGAGAATTGTATTATAAATATCTAAAGAAAAAGAGGCTCTTAAAAATATTTGTTTATACATAACCTTTCTAAAGAAATATGGGAAGAAATATAGGCTCAGAGAATTTATATTAAATTACAAAGTAACATACCTAATAAGTAAAATACCCTTTGCAGATTCAAATCTAGAACTCATAAACTCTTACCCAACCCAGTAGAAATTTCCAACAATGTTCAATATATTTAAAATGCTCCTTAATTTAAATGTGGGCCATACTTTTTCATATTAAACTTCCTTATCTAGGATCCATAACCAAATTAAAATCAGAGTTGAGAACTAATGCCTGAGGTTATTTTTGCTTTTTATGTATACTGTCATGGTTGTTGATAGAATTTACCAGGTCTGGCTAACAATTTTCCAAAATAGTTTTTCTTCCTTCCTACTTCTAATAGGTTCAGATTAATTTGTTCCAAGTATTTTCAGTCTTCACATTGCCAGGATATGTCTCCCTTATAAAGTAATGCAATTATAAAGCAATTTAAGGTATGGGACTAGAAACTCAATCTTTCTGACCCATGAGAACACTATTCAAATAAGACAAAAACAGTATTAAAAAAATGGGAAATGGATTCAAATAGTTGGCTCCATAGGTCTCTAAAATATTTCACAGAAATTATTTTGAATTTCTGTTCCCAATACTTTAATGAATATCTGATAGAAATTCTGGCTGAGGAAATTCAGAGTTACCAATATTAAACAATAAACTCCTACTATGCCATGTAAAACAGCATAAAACTGAACTCTTATCATTCAGGGGCAGATGAACTTATCTTGTTCTACATTCATGCACTCTATCTCACAGCTCATATCAATGATAAACTTGGGCATGATCAATTGAAAATAGAGCTCTGCACCCTCTTAAGGATCTAAATATTTATGAATGTAAGTATTTTTTTCATGAAAGTCTATAATATCATATATGAGAGAAGACATGGTATGAAGGTAAACAACAATTATTTGTAAAGTTTTTTTTTAAGAAGATGCTCAGATATATTAACTTCCATGGAGGTGTTTTTCTAATATTTCTTTTAATTCATCTTTTTTAAAGTGCTGAGGACTATACCCTGGGCCACTGACATGCTGGACAAGGACTCTGCCCCTGAGTACATCTCCAGTCCCAGTGGACAAAATTAGAGGCTCATCCCACACCCAGTCTGAACCTTACATAGTAACTCACTTGAATCATCATAATTGACGGATAAGATACTGAGGAATAAAACTGCTAACTGGTAACTGGGGGAAAAAATTAAGCAATGCAAGATTTGGTATCCCACACACCAATCTCTCAGATTTTCAATTTCCCATTCACTTAGAAAACAGGAAGATGCTGAGTAATCAAAGGGCCAGGATACAGAACTAGCGATCTTCCAGGTTTCACAATAGGAATGCTTGCTGCATTAAATACCATTGGACTGATGATGTTGGTGATGCTCAGCTTGTTCCACTAGTGCAAATATGGGATGCAGACAGAATCCCTTACTCTCCTCCATCATTTTTCATAGGTCAAATTCTAGTATAAACACAGAAAAAAGTTAATAAAGAAAAAAATTTTTAAGGGAAGAAGGGGACATGGGTCACAATAAATGAGGGGGGTATTAATAAAAATTAATGCCACCCAGGCATGAGGCATTTCCCAGAACAGAAGTTCTAGATAGTATAAATTAAGGGTACTATTTTTCAGGGGAAAATATAGATTTTTAATAAATTCTAGGTTTCAATATTTATAAATCCTATATGCCATACTGAATTTTTGAAAGTGAGACTGGTAAAAAATGAAACCTTGATTTATTTTAGCAGCCATCATAAATACTACCTGCAGTCCATGCACTTAGATCATAAGTCACATTCTCCCTGAAAACTCCCTGGTACTGCTTCAAATACAGGAAATGGCATAATGAAAGCTAAACCAAAAAATTAATGCTTTTAATAAGTAATACTATGGCCGGGTGTGATGGTGACACCTGTAATCCCAGCCCTTGGGAGGCTGAGGCAGGAGGATCGCGAGTTCAAAGCCAGCCTCAGCAATGGCGAGGCACTTAGCAACTCAGTGAGACCCTGTCTCTAATAAAATACAAAAAAAGGGCTGGGGATGTGGCCCAGTGGTCAAGTGCCCCTGAGTTCAATCCCTGTTACCAAAAAAAAGAAGTAATACTATAGTCTTTTTACTGTTAACAATATGAAAACACTACACTACATAAGAAACAATATGGAAATTTAACACAAAATAAGAAAAGATACACACCTTTTTGGAAATAAAAAAAATTAATTATGTTACAGCCATACTTTTTTAGCTAAACTTCCTTAGAAATAAATCATTCAATCATACTACAAGAAGATAATTCAGCACCTCAGATTCACATTATTTAGCAATCTCTGATTTCCCATTCAACATGAGGCTAACACTGCTACTATTTTTCTCTGTTATTAATTTCACAAAATTATTTAAAGTGCAAAAGAAATAGATATATTCAACACGAATCAGAGGAATAGCAAAGAGAAGATAAAACACACAACAGATTTAATTGTTCCTATAATTTCTCTCTAGCAAAACTTAAAATAGTATCAATGAGAAAAAAGCATGGGGAAATATTTCTTGAAAGAAGATTCATTATTATTCCAAAAACCAAGATGGAAAGAACACGATTTAAATCAGTTTAAACCCAACAGGTATCCAACAAGCAGAACTAACTTCCATGACTATCATCATTAGATACTTAACTTCAGACTCACAAACAGCAAACTGAAGGTACAATAAACCAGTATAGGACACATGAAGAAAAATAAAAATCACAAAAACAATTCAGCAACTACAAATCAAAATGTTTATAATACATAATAGTGTGGTTAAATGGAAGTAATCTATGACCATTAACAGCAAATCATTTTTTCCTAAGATAAATTTTAATTTATTAATACACCAATGTAACATTAAGAATATACACCTCAGCTTTGTTTATCAAAGATCTGAAGTACCCAAAAATGATAATTTCTTGTCCTCCTATAAGAAAGTCATGGTGTAGCCATAAAAATTGATTTTGTGGAAGTATATTTTACGAGATGTTAATGTATTACCATAGGTGGAGAAAAAAGGATAAATAAATGTACATACATATGTGAGAGATTCATTCACTCATTTCCTTAGATTTATTTTTTTAGGGAGGTGGGGTTAGATAAGAAAGGAAGGTTTATCCAGAGGTGAGAAGGACAAGAGAAAATAGTCTGGGGTAATGGACCAGACGTGGAGTGAAAATATGGCCTAAAATGGCTCCATATATACATCCCTGCCTTGAGTGATACAAAGTTTATCTCTCACTTTTGGTCTCTTAGCTCACAATAAAAAATTTATTTTGGTTTATATCACTTTATTCTTTTCCTTTAGATCATCTTTCAAAATGTGTACTCATATTTGGTATATTTTTAGATAATAAGTGTTTCCAGTACTAGAAGCTATCTATGGTCTTTAAGGTAGGGTTCGTGTCTGTTTTACCACTGTCAAAACATATAATATGTGATCCATAACTATTAGCTGAATGAAGGCTAAAACACTAGATTATTGCCAGCATGTAAGAAATAGGACAAAAATAAAATCTAATGCTAACTCAACAAATTTTAACTACTTAATGGTATGCATCATTTCTATTTATGTAAGTTACTTTAAAAATTAAATAACCTGACCATTTTACAGAATCTTTGATTAGAAGACATGTAAGTATTTTATTAGTAGATATTGATATTCTGCCTTAAATAATATTAAACATGTCATAAATATCAGGGAACTATTTTTGGCCAGCAAATGATATTCATCTACAAACTACAATTCAGATTTGAAAATATATA
This sequence comes from Tamias sibiricus, assembly GCA_025594165.1. Lineage (NCBI taxonomy): Eukaryota > Metazoa > Chordata > Mammalia > Rodentia > Sciuridae > Tamias > Tamias sibiricus. Next base: position 156,107,583 of record CM046657.1, on the reverse strand, counting down.
TCCATTCTCTAATAAACTGGTTAATTCAAATGAAATCCAGAAAGGTCACTGTTGTAATGAACCATTAACAAGTTCTGTCAAAAGAACTCCTTTACTTGCCAAAGGACTAAGGTACCACAGACAGAATCCAGAAAGTGATTTGGTGAGATCAAGATTATTTTTACTTTACATAAACTCATTAATCAATCCTAATGTAAAAATGGGCTTCACACTGAAATGCAATTTTAATGACCTATATTTCCTCTTATTCACATGCATTTTTAATATATTTAAATGCTATCTAGAATAATTCAAAAAAATAATAATAACTTGCTGATATCAGCCCCATGTTCTGATAGGCGGTAAAAACCACTTTAAAACAATTGACCCATATAAATTTCTGGTGTGCTCCCCACCCAAAAAAAAAAAAAAAAAAAAAAACCTCATGTTTGTAAAATTTATCCAATAATCATAGTAAAGATTATTCATCTATAAGTGTAATAAGAAAATCACTGCATGACTGTGGTTTCGCTTATTTCTTTAGATGTGGCTGTCTATTACCATCCATCAACTGTCATCAACTTAAGAAAAAGAAAAAGAAAAAAAAAAAAAAACAGAATATGCTGCCTTAACCACTTACAAATACAAACTGCAGCAGCTATCCATTAAATCACAATGCAAAAACCTTCCTCCTGAGGTGGGAGAGGCTAGAATACAGGAAAGAGTAAGACAGAACACTCTAAATGACAGTTAGTGTAGCCACTTGCCATTTAGGTTTTGTTTTGTTTTACATTCCATGAGCTGCTGCTGAGAAAAGGAGCCATCCCATGGAGGACAAGGGTATGGGGGCAAAAAAAATTATCATAGAGTAGGTCTATTCCTTTCATTTTACCTAAGAACATAGGAAATAAATTGAAATGGCTTGCCACTATTTTAATTATGTTTGGGAAGTCAATTTAGTTACAAATTAACACACGACTGACAGGAGCTCTGGCCCCAAACTACAAATGGCAAGCCTTCCTTTTACAGTGCAATATCATGAACCTTAACAAACCACAGGCTTTTATCCCAACCCCAAAGATATTATGTAATGAAAAGAAAACCAAAATGAGGTCCAGCTCTTTAACTGAATATTAAATTACAACCTTTAATTCAAATTTAGTATTTTACTGCTACCATAATGGCCATATTAACAAGCAATAACAGCATTCAGACAACAAATATTTCAGTAACTAATATGGGGCTAGGTATGACTATAGTGCCCAAGCCTTATAAATAAGTTAGCTAAATGAGGGAGGACAGAATTTGGGGGGGGGGGAGGGAGATCACTTTCACCATTGGTCAGTTTTGGGGGAATTTCATAGAACTATTTTATTTAACTATTACCTTGTCTTTACAAAAAAAAATTTTACAATTGATATGACTGGGTGAAGTAAATCATGCAGTTTTATCACATAATCCATTCCTAAGACTTTTCTTCATTAGAGTATTTTCTAACTAAAAAGAGCACTTTGATTCCCCACCCCCCAAGCTAATGCCACATAATTGAAGTAAAATGAAGTAAATGAAGTAAAATGAAGCTGGTACAGAGACAAATCCATGACCCAAACTATGCCAACAGAGTTCAAGAGGAACTTGTTCCTGGCTTCCTAGCCTACAGAAGCTAACAGTTATCTTTGCCTCAACTTGGCGAACAACCACCTGAGAAGAAAGCCAACAGAAAAGAAAGTGTGACTAGATATGTCAGAAGATATTTATCCTAAAGATAAATATTAAGTATTGTCCATTTGCTTTCTGCATCAATGTATGTTGGAAAGACACATCTTTTGAGAATGTCAAACCATTAAAACTTTCTTAGGACAGAATTATAGAACTTAATATTTAATTTCTAAGTATATGATACACTCTATGGAAATGTTAAAATTATCTGTGAGGACAGACAGGATTTTTAAACAAAAAAACTATTCTCCAGTCTGCTATTGGAAATGTATCTACAGTTGAAATCAGGGCATAAAAAGCTGTATTTGGCTTGTGAAAGAAAGATTTTAGAGTCAGAATGAGATGGAAAGAGTTTATCAAGTAAGACAATCACATACTGGGACCCAGATAAATATAAAAATTAAATTAACAAGACAAAGATTAACAAGATTAAATTAACAAGACAAAGATAACAAAGATTAAAAAAAAATACACTATTTAAAAGCCCAATCTATGGGCTGGGGTTGTGGTTCAGTGGTAAAGAACTTGCCTAGCATGTGTGAGGCACTGGGTTCAATTCTCAGCACCATATATAAATAAATGAATAAAATAAAGGTCCATCAACACCTGAAAATAAATTTTAAAAATTTAAAAACATAAAGGCCCAATCTAAAAATATAATCAACTTAATACTCAGATCTGAACCATAATTTTAAAAATGATTAAACATTAGAATGACAACAACCTACAACCATAGAGATACAAAATTACTAAATGCCTATGCATGAATAAAATGTATCAATCTGTAGTGTTATGTACTGTATGTAGCACTGACATAAAGGGATTAAAAAAATGAGATGTATCTCTCTGTGGTCGTCCTGTGAAAAACATTTAACCTTGTTTTGGTCATGAGGAAATTATCAAATTCCATTGGAGAGACATTCTACAAAAATTGCTCAAAATCGTTAAGTCACTTAAAACAAAGAAAATTGGGGGGGGGTGGAGAATATTGCAGCCTAGCCTAAGGGAACCTACAGAGGATTTTATAAAATTATGTCAAAAGTAAAAAAAGATCCTGATAAACTATGGACTTACATTAATAATAATGTATTCCCAGGCATAGTGGCACACACCTGTAATCCCAGTGGCTGGGAAACTGACGCAAAAGGAAACCAAGTTCAAAACCAGCCTCAGCAAAAGTGAGGCCCTAAGCAACTCATCGAGACACTGTCTCTAAATAAAATACAAAACAGGGCTGGAGATGTGGCTCAGCGATAGAGTGCCCCTGAGTTCAACCCCTGGTATACCCCTCCAAAAAAAATAATAATCTATTAATATTGTTTCATTATTTGACACAAGTATACCCTGTTAAAGTAAGATATTGATACAAGGATTGATGCAGAACCCTATATGCTATCTTATCATTTTTTTCTGTAAATCTAAAATTGTTCTAAAATTAAGTTACAATTTATATGTAAGCTTTATTATGTATATGTAAATGTAAATATAGGTACATATGCACATACATATATATATAGGTATATGAGGAAATGTCACAAAAGTTTATTTCACAAAATAAAGATAATATTAAATTATTGGCATTGAACTAAAAACGTTATTGGAAACCAATTTTCTCAACCCCTCTCTTTACTCTAAACATCAATCAATAATTCCAACAAAATAAGATTCTGAAAAGCAGATTATTTTTTTCTTTTTTAATATTCAAATATTTTTCTATTGCACTTTCTTTATAAAGCCATGAAATATATGGAAAGAGTTAAACTTACTATTGGCAGCAGCAACAGACAAAAATCTTGTCAACTATAGAGCAGAGTCCTCTCTGTAATACAGCCTAAGCAGAATGTATAGCACAGAATCTACAGCAGATGCAGCAGGGAAAACTACCCATTAAGAGCAATACAGTAGAAAAAGGGTCTTCACGGTCACATACCTAATGGCAAGTTTTTGAAAATGCTTCCTCATTTATGTTTTGTCTCCTAATGTCATAAGTATCATTTGGAAGATGCCTATCTTAAAATAACATTTCTTATTTTCAAAAATTTTTCAAAACACAAAGGTATTCAGTGATTACAATTAAAAAGAATTCAAGTTGATGATGAAAGCAATCATCTACTACTTACTCTGTGCTTACTATATTCCAGGTTCAGTGATAAATGTACAGCATTTTCACTTTTCAATCATTATCTCATTTAATCTTCAAATGCCAATAAGGAACTATCAATATTCCTACTTCACTAATGTTGGAAACAGAATCAATAACTTGCCAAGGGTTGCGCATTAGTCAAGTGGCAAAAGTAAGACTAAACCTCATATCTTCTTGGCATCATTATCTATGTTGCCAAACACTAATAATATATTGAGGATATAGGACATGGAGTATTGAAAATCACTACTACCCTGATCCTTCTGAAACCCCCACTGTAAGGAGATTTCCAAAGATGACAGTGTTCTGGTTTAGTGCTGATATTGCAAAGAGTTGCAGAAAATAGAAATCATAAGAAAGAAAAAAAAATATTTCAGAGTCAGGCATGGTGGCAAACACCTGTAATCATGTGACTTTGGAGAGTGAGGCAGGAGGATCACAAATTTGAGGTCAGCATCAGAATCTTAGTCTCAAGAAGAAATAAAAAGTTCTCAAGGTATAGCTCAGTGGTATAGCATTTTTGGCATCAATCCTCAATACCACAAAGGGTGGGGAGATGAATTTCAGCAGACAGTCACTAGAGAAATAAGCAGCAAGAGAGGGACTGGGGGATGGAGCTCCCTGCCCTTCCTAACCTCTAGCAATACCACCTTCCCTCTATATTCCAACAGTACTCAATCAAGTTTGCGATTTAGTTCCTATTACTTAAACAATTGCTAGGAATTGCAGTATATTCCTGTACAGATCATTTTATGAAAAAGTTTTAGGTTTTTACATCTTCGATTATCAAGAGCCTATTAATTTTTTTGCCATTTTTTATGGGGGGGGGGGTGCAGGGGTGTACCAGGGATTGAAATCAGGGGCACTCAATCACTGAGCCACATCCCCAACCCTATTTGGTATTTTATTTAGAGAGAGGGTCTCACTGAATTGCTTAGTGCTTCACCATTGTTGATGCCTGGCTTTGTCCATCTTTTATAAAGGGTATCTGGTCATTTTATTTATTTATTTATTTACTTACTTACTTATTTGTATATGCATTTCAAGTTCTGTAACTACTCCAGTTATCAGTCCGTATGTTTTACAAATACTTTTTCATCTTTCTAATGATGTCTTTTGATGAGAACTTTTCAAGTTTAATGAAATTTCTCAATTTTTGTCTATGAGTATTATTTTCTGTGACTTAGAAAATCTTCTCCTACTATTAAGTTATAAAAATGCTACCTATTTTTTCTTCTAAAAGCCTTATATTGCCAAGCACAATGGCACACACCAGTGACTTAGGAGACTGAGGCAGGAGGATCACAAGTTTCAGGCCAGGGTCAGAAATTTAGCAAGGCCCTAAGCAACTTTGCAAGACCCCGTCTCAAAATAAATAAATAAATAAATAAATAAATAAATAAATAAATAAATAAATGTAGGGACTGAGGATATAGGTCAGTGGAAAAGTGCCCATGGGCATAATCCCTAGTAAAATTAAAATTTTATATTTTAATTTTTCTCTTAAGTTTAGGATCCACTTTAAATTACTCTCTGAATGCATGTCAAAAATACACTCTACTGTCATGTCTATAAAGAACAAATGAAAAATAATTTTAAAAAGATGCCAGAGCCGGGCGCAGTGGCGCACGCCTGTAATCCCAGCACTTTGGGAGGCTGAGGCAGGAGGATCGTGAGTTCAAAGCCAGCCATCAGCAATGGCGAGGCACTTAGCAACTCAGTGAGACCCTGTCTCTAAATAAAATACAAAAAAGGGCTGGGGATGTGGCCCATTGGTCAAGTGCCCCTGAGTTCAATCCCTGGTACCAAAAAAAAAAAAAAAAAAAAGACGCCAGAAAAAAAAAATGGGTGTTGTATTTTTCTGTATTTATTAAAATGAGTATATGGTGTTAATATGTGGTATTAATCTAGTAGGCTTTTATGTGTTAAGCCAAACTTACGTATTATAGTTATTTTTATTGGTCAACATGACAGAAGGTACCCAGACATTTGGTGAAAAATTATTCTAAATGTGTCTAAAACAGCATTTCTAGGTATGTGGAGAATTCCAATAACATATGAATCAGCACAATAAGCAATGCAGATTGTTCTCCCCAATGTGAGTAGGTTCATCCAATCAGTGGACAGTCTGAATAAAACAGAAATTCTGATTCTCCTGGGAGTAAACCCTCCTGTCTGCCTTCATGAGCCAGAACATCAGTTTATTCCAGCCTTCAAACTCCAACAGAAACAGATTCTTCTTGGATCTGAAACATACCAATGTTCATACTAAAACAATGCCCCATTGGTTCTTTGGGATCTTCAGCTGCTGCAAAGCAGATCTATGACTACTCCATTATGTCCATAATGGAGGTAGCTAATAAATCCTTAATAAAGATGGATGGACAAATTGAAGGGTATATGCTCCTTAACTTACAATGCCATTATATCCCAATAAGTCCATTGTTAAACTAATAATATTGTAAGTTGAAATGCTTTTAATACACCTAACCTACTTGTGTTAGTTCAGATTTCTATCACTGTGATAAAATAGCTGACATAAACAATTTAAGGGGGAGAGACTAATTTTGATTCACTTTTCACAGGTTTCGGACTATGGATATTTGGCCCTATCACTTTGGGCCTGTAATCAGGCAAAATATGGCTAGCAACATGTGATGGAGCAAAGCTGCTCACATCATGGTGGCTTAAAAGTGGAAGATTAAAAAGGGGAGGGGGGAGAAGGAGGGGTCATGTTTCCCACATACACTTCAAAGACGTGCCCCCAATGATTCAACTTTTTCCAACTAGGACCCAACTCCTTAAGATTCCTCTGCCTTCCGAGAGGGCCACAGTCTGAGGACCAATCCTACAACACATGGGCATAGAGGAATCATTTAATATCTAAACCATAACATTATTAAACATCATACCTTAGCCACATAGTATGCTGTACAATACTGGATGTTTACCCTTGTGATCACATGGCTGACTGGGAACTACCACTCATTGTTGCTGTCCAGCATCCTGAAAGAGTACCTTACTGCATATCACTAGGTCAAGAAAAGAACAAATTTTAAAATTCCAAGTACGTTTGTTACAGAATGCCCAGTTTTGTATGATTGAAAAGTCAAAATATTTTAAATTGAACCACCTTAAGTAGGGGAATATTGTACACACACACACACTATTGGTTCTGTTTCTTTGGAGAAACCAAACTAACAAACTTTTAGTGAAAGGAAAAAGACTCATCACTGCAACTACCAACCCAAATGTTTAATGAACACTTATTTCATGAAATAAGGATAAGAATGAGAAAATGTACCATTACATATATTTTCATTACTTTTGACACTAAGGAAGCACTTTTCTACTACTTATTATTTTATTTAAAAGTCATAAGCATAGACTTACTAAGTGCTGAGCACTATCTTCGGCACATTATATTTAATAACTCAATCCTTGGAGGCTGGTATAATTATTACGCCCTTATAACAAATGAGAAAATCAAATGCACATAAAAGTTAATTAGCTTGCCCAAGGTTCGTGGTGGATGTAAGGAAGCATATTTCCAACAATTCTTTACTGGTTTACATTTTAAGTCATCTATATCAAAAGAATGTCCATAAAAATATACTAAAAATATCTGGTAAAATATTTAAAGGTCTGAGATATTACATTTTAGCTAGGCAACTCTCACATATGTATAGAAAATTATAGAAAATAACAGAACTTGATTCTTGTTGTAGATTTCTTCTTTTATTAGAAATCTCGTAACAACATTTTAAAAAGAAATAAAGTTTTCACATTACAACTTGATTTTGTATGTTATAATCCAAATGCCCAACGGAACAGCTAAAGTGAGAACAAATAAATCTAAGTAAATAACCAAAGTAATAGTTAAAGCTGATTTTTTTTCATTAATGGAAAAAAGAAATGTGCCTTATTTTATGGAATTTATCACGTTGACTATAAAAGAGTTACTATGTAAAAATGTAAACACTGAAAACATTTATAGTACTCCTACTTCCTATAATAAAATCAAGCCAATTAAAAAGATCATTGTTCTAAAGTTTTGCATTCACATAGCCTCATATGATTATCTCAGAAGTCAAATGTCTCACTTATCCTTAACTCATCTGAACATTAATGGATTACCTGCAAAAAGGTCTGTGAAGACTACAAAACAAAATGAGTTACCTATATCTCATATTCAAATACATTGTTCTTGAATTACTGTTTACTACTTACAGCACTACTGAAGTAAAAGAGTTGATGCTACAATGTATGTCATGAGTTGATTCAAGTTCAGATGAAAGTACTAAGAGAAAATCTATTTAGATATGTCAACACATGCCTAGTCATGTTGACTCCTAATGCTTCTTGCACTCAATCAATTAATTGAGCTTCATCAAAATCATACCCAGTGGAGCCACCTGGTGTTCCTCATGTTCACCTTGACTCCAACATTCCTTATACCTCTTACATAATACATAACAGAGTAAATGTTAACAAACATACCGTATACAACAGCTGACTCACAAATGAACCCAGAAAGCCAGTAGGCATTCCTACACTCTTTGATTAATGCATACACACAATCCAGACTACACAGAAACTGCATAGACAACATGCTCCTAACACCATGGGGTAGGAAGAGAAAGAGATTTAAATGATGGTAATTTCTATTGAGAGGAAGCAATAACATGGAAAAATAAGTATGGTGAAGAACAAAGTTCAAAAAACTAACATAATCAAATACCACACCAAAGAGGTTACTAGGGCCAGTCATGGTGACACACGCCTATAATTCAACCATGCAGGAGACTGAAGCAGGAGCATTGCAAATTCAAAGACAGACTCAGCAACTTAGTGAGGCACTAAGCAACATAGTGAAACCTGTCTAAAAATAAAAAAATAAAAAGTGTTGGGGATATGGCTCAATTGTTAAACACCCCTGGGTTCAATCCCTGGTATGAAAAAAAAAAAAAAAAAAGTTACTGGGTTTTTACTTTGTTTATTTGAGATACGCAAGAACATTTACTTGTACATTACACTTATGTAATGGAATTTTGATAACAAGTATTACTGTTATAAATAATTTCCAATTCAGTTCCATCACAGTTTTAAGACATCGTGTGAAGACAATTCATGCCTTTGCAAAGAATTAAACTGTCTATAAATGCTATATTCTCTAATGAGAAATAATTACAATGAGACTTTCCATACAAACAAAAACTTTGGTGAGTTTTTTTTTTTTTTCTGACAGTTAATTAAAACACCACCATCTCTGACAGAAACTGGGTGGGTAATTTTCAGTAGCCTCCCCTAGCAAATCAGTTATGACAAGTCCAAAGTGCTTCATAGGTAATCTCAAACAACCTGTATCATGAACCTACTCACAGGGCCTTCCATTCATCACCTCATGTTTAATGCTGCACAAGCACAGTAACAGTATAAAAGGTCTGTACCATGTAATTACCAAAAGATAATTGTAAAAACATCCTTTGCTATGCTATAAATATTCACTACTAACAATATTTAATTTTAATAAAAATAATAATAATAATTAAATAAAAATTTTACATACTGCCTTTCATAAATATTTTTAATGTTTGAAAAACCACAATTCAGATATAAACAAACCTGTATACCTAGCATTTCAGAAACAAAAGTGAAAAAGTGTTTAAATGTCAGCAAAAAAAAATATTTAAATGTTAGAGAAAAATAGTAGATTGGTGAATGGACTAAAAGTTAACTCTTCCTTTTCTTTCATGGCACCCCATGTGGTTCATACTTAGTGTGTTCCAAAAAGTACATTTGATAATAGTTTTCCTGTGCACTTGTCTGTTTTCCCAAATCAAACTGTAATGCCCAATAGCAACTGGTTCTCAACAGTGAGTGATTTAGCACCTCAGAGAATATTTGAGAATGTCTGGGGATATATCTAGTACTCAAAGTGAGAGCTGCTACTCATCCCATGGGTAAAGGCCAGGATGTTGCTTAAAATGAAAATATTGCTGAAACCAAGAAACCTGCAATAGCGGAAGCTACTCAGACTCAGGGACTGTCTCACACCTTCAGTACTCTGATCAACATTGAGGCCAGGCACATCATGGGCACTCAAATACAGAACAAATGAATGCATACATACATGAACTCTTGTTGGTGTCAATTTTCAACCCATTTGTCTACAACAGTCTTTAATGAGATTCCATTGTCCCTTCCCTTGACTGTCTCAGAGATGTGGAACAAGTAAATGAATTGGTGATGACCATCAGGACTGAAGCAGTTCTACCCTGGGCACAGAGGAAAAGTGGGTTTGGATTCAACCCAGCTAACATGGGAAAGTTCTTAAGCGCTCAGGGACTAGATGAGCTCTCCGATTACTGACTGCAAGAATTACTTTGTTTTTATATCTAAGAGCACTTACTGCATGTCACAACTTTTCATATGAGTTACACAGGTTTTACTACAGCAGAAGAAGCCCCTACAATATTTTATGCCAGAGTCACAGCTGCTGTCAAATTTGTAGTAACGATAAAATAAGGTCAAGCTTTTATTTCACTTTAAAGGGCTTTAAAAAAGAACATCTCTGGTGATGAATTAGGTTGACAGGCATTTCCTTTTCATTACAACTGAGACATATTTATCTATCAGGTTGTTTGGTGTAAGCAATGTATGACTGCAGTCATAATTCATGTGACCCAAGGACATTGGAAATAAACAGAATTAGCATGTTGTGGCTATTACAATTCACAAACACGTCTTGTCTCATGAATTCTAATATGAATTTATTTATTAATTTTTTTTACCAGGGATTGAACTCAGGGCACTCGACCACTGGGCCACATCCCCAGCTCTTTTTTATGTTTTATTAGAGATAGGGTCTCACTGAGTTGCTAAGTGCCTCGACATTGCTGAGGCTGGCTTTGAACTCACAATCCTCCTTCCTCAGCCTCCCAAGTGCTGGGATTACAGGCATGCGCCATGGCGCCTGGCTTGTAATATGAATTTATAAATTGAAAGAAATCTAGGAAATAATTGTTGATACAAATATCCTCAGTAAATGTGACCAGAGTGAAAAGCCACCAAGAGAACTTTCCATTAGTTCAGCCAGCTGTAACTGCTGGCTATCAGAGGCACTATGCTGATAACCACAAGCAGGAACTGGTCAGTACATGTAACATCTAAAAGGGAGGTAAATTCCAAAGTTTTTCTAAACAGTCTACGTAACATCTAAAAACGAGGTAAATTCAAAAGTTTTTCTAAATAGCTTCTAATAGGCACCATGGTCTTAAAATCACATGGATGCAAAGGAATACCAACACTGTAACAGACAAGGGGAAGCAACCTCTTGTCCTCTGTCTATGGCCAAACAAGGAAAGGCAATTCAGGGTTGAAGGGTGGGACCATCTAAAGTAGTTTAAAACAAATTTTAAAACTATGAAGAAAACACTGGGCTCTTTAGCTCACTCCTCACGTTTTTGGGGGTTTTTTTGTTTGTTTGTTTGTTTTTATACAGTGTTAAGGATAGAACTAAATCAAACTAAAGTCATTGGTTCACTGCATTGCTGATTATCTCTGAAAAAGGAATAGAAAGTATGGGAATAACTATAAATGTTTTTTTCTATGCTCTAAGCTTTAAAACGGAAACACAAAGTGACGTCAAGATTTCCTTCTAGGACCCTATAAAACCTTCTAATAACCTGATTATCTACTCTTTACTAATATCATAAAATTACATGTAGAAGAAGGCATTTTTAACTTTATAACTAAATTATTTTAAAAATAAATATCCCTTACTCAGAACTATATAAATCTTTGTCCTTGGCTACTATCATGGTAATTAAGTGATTTCTCCTGAAAACATTCTACTCTGTTGTTATAATTACTAGTTATTTGACAAGATTATGGAGTTAAGATGTAAAGTTCAAAATTATATATCCAATAGCTAGTTAGAAAAAACCTTTCTCTGCAATGAAAAGAGAATCTATAAGCAACATTCTGTGTGTGTGTGTGTGTGTGTGTGTGTGTGTGTGTGTGTGTGTGTGTGTGTAAAATAGCAAGGTAGCTATATAACACCTTACTATAACAAAGTCCAAATTGTAGAGGCTAATGTTTAAATGTCTACAATGGATCTCATTCCCTTGACAGAGCAATACACTAAGAGCTCAAAAAATCTCATTGCCTAACACCTCTGTGGTGCTTGAGTGAGGATTCTGCAGAATTCTGATAATACTTTTTATTATTTTATTATTTATTTTATAAATTCAAAACATATGTACTCTAATTTTGTGGGTTTTGCTACTGAGGAATGTGAGATTCAAAAGGGCAAGGGAGCTTGTACTAGGTTATCTAGCCAATAAGGAATAGAGGCAGATTTCAGACTCAGCTGACTCCCAACCTGAGTACAAATCACCACAGCACCCCTCCTCACCCCCAGTCTGTCATGGCTCATTCTAAAATATGAAAAACCGAAACCATTTCTGGATCCGCTGCACAAAAAGAGCTGTGTATCCAACAGATAACAACCACCATGTTGTAGCATGAAATTTGTGAGAATAAAAGTCCATTTACAGACGTAGACACTACTGAGAGTATTAATAGCCCAAGATAAGTTTCTACACATAGAAGAATGGAATAGTGCAGCCCTCAGAGAAACAGCTGCCTCCAATTGTTTTTGATAGTATTGAAATCATGACTACAACTACTCTGGCTACCACAACAATTGCAGCTGTCATTGATGCAGATAAAACAAACTTTCTCTAACATCATGGTGGTTTTGACCAGCTCAATAAGTGGCCAAAATGCAAGCTCCTTTTACCTGAAAATAACAAGATCCCATAAGATGAGTTTCAATGAAGAATGGGAGGAAAACACCAAAACTTTCAGGAACATCAAGACAAAGCTTTCAATCATACAGATAGTCATCTTGTTAAAAAAAAAAAAAAAAAAAAAAGAATGGCGAGTTTGGGATACAATATTTACAATAAAATAGAATAAAGATTTATGGAAGAAGTAAATACCAAAAATAACAACCAGCAGCATGTTGCAGAATATAATATTCCTAAGCAGCTGTGTAACAGGGAGCATATTTGTACATGTGAAGGGCATTACAAACAAAAGAGCTTAACCCAGGGGCATTACATTCTACCTCTAGATGATGCTATTGAAAATATCACATACAGGAGGTCATGCCTCACACTTATCAGCCTCACTGTAAAATGAATCAGCAATGGGTATTCCGTATTTCATAATCAAATGTAAGAATGCAACATGTGTGGGCTGTAAGGGACAGTGCAACTCAGCACAGCCTGAACATTAAGATGCTGTTTCAAAAATATAACCAAGCCTGAGATGCCAGAAAAGTCACAATATTAGAAACACTACCACCAAGAATTATAGAGCTCCCACTGAGTTCTCAGGTCAAATGAAGACATGCCTTGGTAAAGGAAAGAAACATTACTCTCCTACCTGCAAACATGAAGAAGGCCATTTGTTCTTCCCCTAAGCTGTATAGACAACAACTGAACACATGAGGTCCTGAGCTCTCAGAGAAGGAGATTACAATCTTTCTAAAAATTTACAGATAGGATATTGTGCACACTGCATTTCATATGATCTCTCTCACATCTACTCAAATCAGCCATGTAGTACATCAGCTCAACATGACTTGCATGTTGAATACAAAATATATTTATAAGTACAGGCAAGGGATATAGTTTGGCAACCCTAGACTTAGAAATACAGTTTGAAGAAGCAGGTGAGGTGGCATTTGATCCCTTATATAGACAACAAAGGTTGAACATAAAGGAGTCATCAGCACCAGCAATACCATTTCTGAAAATGAGGATGAGGCAGAGGTGGGCACCCAGATATACCTCTAACCGAAACAATAGTAATCTGGCTGTAATGTTCTGTTTTATTCACATTATAAAGACTGAGAACAACTTTATACTAGACAAACTGTCACTGTATTCCACCCAAGGTTAATGACTTTCTCTGGAAATTAAAGTTAATATGTCAAATTATGAGCTACTTTGATACACAGAGTATTTTTCCTCAAAAAACAAGTTAATTGACAATGCTGCTAGAAAGATAAATGCGGAAAGAAGTCAAAAGATTACACAACTATTTTATAAAACAAGAAAGTAGGAAATTGAAAAAAAAATCCACTGCTTAACTTTAAAAAACATTATGCCATTAAAAGTCACACCGTCCTGCTCAAGACACGCACTTCATAAGGCTGTACTTCATAAGTACAGATTTCATGCAAAACTGCCAGCAAAATAATGGAGAGCAAATGGTTATGGGAATCCGTATCAATCACATCCTTACTCAGCTCCTAAAGTAGGAGGAGCCTCCACATACAGTTCTGAGGGCCCAAGTCACAATCCTGAAACCCTGCATGAAAAAGAAATGACAAACCAAGAGTCAGGAACAAAACAGCAGGTAGTTTTATCTCCACTTACAGAAGAAAAACAAAATTCAACTGGTACATACGTTATGCATGGAGCCTTCCATCTTTCTGTGGTTCATCCTACCTACATAACTAATCAATATTAATCCTGTCTCATGTCAGAGCCCCCAAAATTTAAACTACTGAAACTCTCTGTCCACTCCTCAAGCCCACTGTAGAAGAATTTTGGTTAAACACAAAGGCCTCCAGAAAAAAGGTCTAAGACAGAAGTCCAGAGGCTTCTACTCACCAGTTTCTAACAGTATACCCTTCAAACTCCCAGTGAATTCGCCAGAATCTAGGAAACCCAGAGATCAAAGTGATCTAGCAATAAGTACATAATTGTTCGTACTGGCAAACTGAGAATTCCCACTCTTAATAGCAGTTTTCTGGTATCTGTAGTTACCAGAGTCTGAACCAAAATAATTAGGACTGGAATTTAGCCTTCAATTCCCAATTTGCCATACTATTTCCCTGACCAAATTAACACAAAATTGAACTGAACACAAATTTTCTAAATTTGAAGTTTTAAAACCTATGAAATAAGCAGAGGATATAGAGTTTGACTACTCAGAGATTCTGACTTAACTACATGAAACTAGATATTGGATTGGACTCCTAAAACTGGCTTATGTACTTTTTAAAAGTTACTCAGAATGCAAAATAATTTAAATGAGAAGATTTTGTCTTTTATGATCTGATGAAAGTTATGAACCAAACCTTAAAAAAATACACATTATCGGAGCTTGTGTGGTGGCTCAGCGGTAGAGCGCTCGCCTATCATGTGCACAGCCCGGGTTCAATCCCCAGCACCACATAAAAATAAAGGCATTGTGTACAACTAAAGCAAATAAATAAATGTTTAAAAAATACACATTATGAACAAATCTAACATTAAAAACTAACACAATATGAAGGCATTTATTGGACCAAATACTAAGTAGAGATTAGAATGATGCCCAGAGAAGAGAGAAAAAAAGTCATATTACACAGGGAAGAAAGCCCACAGCTTCAACTAGACAACAGAAGATACACAGGATCATAAATAGAAAATGACCAGAACGCAGGAAGGACAGGGCACTTCCACTGAGAAAGGGTACTTCCTGGCCAGCTTCACAGGAATATATAAGGAGATGAGATATTCAAGAATGTTAAGAAAGAAAAGAAAGCACAGAGGACCACTCACTGCAGCAGGCAAAGTTTGCTGACTCCCCCCAACAGCATTTCTGAAACCCGAAACATGTTGAAAAGAATAGGTCTGATATAAAAACTTTAGTATATAAACTACTATTAAAATGGTTATCTTGAATAGTTCTTTTAGCTAAATTGTTGGAAGATAAACCAGATTTCCAAGAGTCAAGAAGTAAATATTTAATGTTGAAAAGGAAGTGGGTAGTATAGAATACACTTTCAGTATGTTTGGTAAAGGATAGAGAGAAGATAGTATCATATTAGGAAAATAAGTATGCATGATATTGCTCATAACTAACACTATGTTGGCACTATCAAAGGTCACATGTAAGGAGCACCAAGAAAAGCTCAGTATGAATGGGTGAAATGTTTCTATAACACAGTACACCAAAACATTTATTAGAAACAAAATGTTATTCCTTAAAAACACATTATTTTTAAAATGAGCTATCAAAATCAATTCTGCATTTCATACTCTAAAGCAAAGCTTTATAGTCTTGACAACTTAGAACTGTCTCTAGAGCAATTTGAAAAACACAGAGATTGATCAGATTATTGCTTGCAAGTATTAAATGTTTCTCTTGAAAATGAATCTAAACAACCAAGGTAATTCAAACCATAGGTCAAAGCAGAATAAATCATGCTTAAAATCTCTTACTTTCATCTTCATAAATAAAGGTGGGGAGAGCTCCACTCCATCATTGATCAAAACTGCTGAATAAGCAGATGGTTAAATAAACAGACTATTGTATGTCATCCGCTCAATCGAGTGCAAACAGTCTAGCTGTCTTCTTTTAGTGAAAGGACAATGTTTGATGCTTTTCATAATAAATATCCATTCATAAAATGTGCTGAAATGAACAAAGATCTGTTGTCAATTCTAGCTATTTTACAGAGAAAAGTTGGCAAGCAATTACCTAACATCTACAATAGAAAAGTATCAATTAATCATAAAAATGGCTCAGATAATGTATTATATTTAATCATATTCATCCTGCTGCCTTAATCCATATTTAAAATAACATCCCATAAAAATGCAAGTACTAGTCATCTGAAGAAGCAAAATCTTTAAAAGCATTTATTGGGCCACTCCCCCAACTATAAAGTTAAACCGTGCTCTATGCAATAATGTCAAAAAGAACAAAGGGTGTCATAAAGAAAATAATCACCTCTTAGGGAAAACCACAACATTTAACATGTTTTTCTGTTTATCTTTCTAAGTGCACTTTGTTACTAGAAAAATTAATAACCATTAGTTTTCTGTTAAAATACACTATAAACAATTTCGAACATCACCAAATATTTGCCTAAAAACCTTGATGAATGGTTTCATATATTTTCCTATGGAATGGTGTCATGATTTCTTTATTCATGTAACTAGTCAATAAATAATATTACAAGTTGTGATGCTGGGACATTATACCTAATTCACATACAAAGTAAAAATTGCACAATGTTTTCTCTTGTATTTGTAAATGAATTGATTGCCTTTGTGCTACATGGACGAACTGGGTAAAAGATGGTCAAATCTCCAATGGTTAAAAGTGATTTCCAAAGTAATTTCTAAATGTGTTGCCATTCTTTTATGGTGAACCTATAAATTACACAGAACTTAACATTCAGCATAAATGGTCAGCTCTGGTTACAAGAGATTCTCAAAAGTCTCCACCATAAATATACACTGTATCTGATGTGTGTTCCCAAGTCATTCTTCTGTTTCTTAGAAAGCCGATTCTTGGGGCTGGGGTTGTGGCTCAGCAGTAGAGCACTCACCTGTTGTGTGTGTGCAAGGCCCTGGGTTCGATCCTCAGCACCACATAAAAAATAAATAAAATAAAGGTATTGCATCCAACTACAACTAAAAAATAAAAACATTAAAGAAAGGAAGGAAGGAAGGAAGGAAGGAAGGTAGGAAGGAAGGAAGGAAGGAAGGAAGGAAGGAAGGAAGGAAGGAAGGAAGGAAGGAAGGAAGGGAAAAGAAAAGAAAAGAAAACAGATTCCTTATAGGCACGGTGGCACACGCCTGTAATCCCAGCACTTGGAAGGCTGAGGCAGGAAGATCACAAGTTCAAAGCCAGCCTCAGCAATGGCAAGGCACTTAGCAAACTCAGTGAGACCCTGTCTCTAATAAAATACAAAAAAAAGGCTGGGTATGTGGCCCAGTGGTCGAGTGCCCCTAAGTTCAATCCCCAGTTTAAAAAAAACAAAAAACAGAGGGCTGGGGTTGTAGCTCAGCGGTAAGAGTGCTCGTCTAGCACAGGCACGGCCCGGGTTCAATCCCCAAAACCACATAAAAATAAAACGCATTGTGATCAATTAAAGCAAATAAATAAATATTTTTTAAAAAAGAAAAGAAAAGAAAGCAGATTCCTGACAAGAAATGAAATGCAACCAGTGATGTCCTTCATCTCATAGGCAATATCAATATCCCCATGAGCATCCCAAAAAGAAACTGATATTGGGTTAATGAGTCCAGAAGACATGGCTTATTGTAGGGTTTTAATTTATAGCTCAAAAGAATATGGATGTCTTGAAAGTTTCAAATGTGAATCCTGGTGGGCCTGGTGGAGATCCCTTGTAATACCAGTTAATCAAGAGGCTGAGTCAGAAGGATTACCAAGTTCATGGCCAACTTTGTGAGATCCTGTCTCAAAATAAGAAATAAAAAGTGTACAGCTGACCCTGATTCAATCCCCAGTACCTGCCCTCAAAGGAGGAAGGGGGGAAAAATAAATGAAAGAAAGAAAATGAATACTTTCAGCTAGAACAAGACAGATATACCCAGGAACACCTGACAGAAAATAGAATATTCATGACAAACAACATTTTGAAAAAAAATAAGGATAAAAGGCTTTCCCTGACCCTTTGACTAATTAATTCAGGGATTTAAGATAAAATCTCAAAAATCCAGAAAAAAAACAGCAAGAATTTATCAAACTCTGATCCTTTTTTTCTCTCCACCATTTAGCAAAAAAAGAAAATGAGACAAAGGGAAATGTCATGTCACTCCCATGTTACTACTATTTCCCTTTCTACAAGGTCTCTTTCACATACAAGCATACTTTGTGCCGTGGCATAATTCTGCCACTTACATATATCAAATATCTACTCCATGAAAGGGCTATATCTCTGTCAAGGGGTTAGCTAGAGCTAATGAATGATAACATAGTAATGTCTGTAAGGTGGAGGCAATTTTATAACACTATTCATGTTAACAATAAATGATTTTTGTGTCTAAGTCACAAAACTTACATGTTCCATAATGTAGTTATTAGTAATTCATGAGATTAAAAATTCAAAACACTGACATGATAATTAGGAACAGCTCGGTACCTTTGTTTCCAATATAGCCATAAAAATTGGAATTAAGTTCATAAATCTGAATTCTGAATCAAGTTTATAACAGACACTGTAGCATCTCTCCTAGAATAAATAGGAAATGAAGTAACATTTTGAAGAACAAAGATAAGTAAATATTTTCAAATAAGGGCAAAATACAAACAAACCAATAAAAAAGAAATGAAGACTCAGACATAAATGTAGATGCAATAGTACACCAGTGGATTTCAGTTCAAAAAATCCATATATCACAATATCCTGGAAGTTTTTAAAAAATATCAAGAACAGTCCATATATCCAGAAATTCTGGCTTATACAAGATGGAGCTCTCACATTGAGTAGAAACTCTCCAGGTGATTCTAATGCACAACCATATTAGAAAATGATAAATGGATTAGAGATAAGTTGGTTTAAAATGATATGAAACTATTTCAATAAACCAGTGAGAAAACAAAGTCGTCAAAAATAATTAAGATCAGTCTCTGCCTCATGCCTTACAATCAAGTCAATACTAGATGGTTTTAAAAAAAAATTATAACATTAATAAATGAAAACTAAAATGACTGCGACTATACTATTGTAGTATGGAAAGCCTTTCAACGCATAAGACCAAATGCTGAACATATATATGTGATTAAAAAAAAAAAAAAAATGAGTTGTGACTATCCTTAACTAAATGAGGGGCTCTTCTTTTGTATCAAAAAGCCTTAACCTTTCCATGATAAAATTGAAAAACGGGGAAAAGGAGGGATTTTTATAATATAAAATTAGAAATATTAAATCTCTCATTAATAAAAGCATATTGGAACAATTTCCATTATTCTCCAATAAAATTAGAAAAAAATTAATATTCATATCTAGAGCTACTCACAATAAGATAAACATAGTTGTAGAAACTATAAGTTGACATTCTTGAGAAAATGTTGACATAAAAGTGAACAAAAATATGTTTCAGAGGTTGTTGCTCAGTGGAAAAGCACTTGTCTTGCATGTGTGAGGCCCTAGGTTCGATCCTCAGCACCACATAAAAAAATAAATAAAAGTATTGTGTCCATCTACAACTAAAAATATAGTTTTAAAAAATGCCAACAAGAGACTACTGTGGAAAGAACACACAAATTACATGCACATGCTACATTTTAGTTTGTTGATTTAAAAAGTACAAGGTTTTAATTTGATTTTACAATGATCCTTAGAGCTTCCATTTAATATTTTTTTACCTTCTATGTTCTCATAGATAAGGCGACATTAGGGGAGCTGCTGAACAAGAACACATCTGAGTTAAGAAACATTTAACTACGAATATACTCTGTATGCAAACAATTGTATGTAAAAAGATGCTAAATACATGCACTATGAGTTGTACATATTAAAAATTATAAAAAAAAAAAAGAAACATTTAACTTGAGACTAGAAATAAATATTAAAATGAGCCAAATGCAGTAATGCATGCCTGTAATCCCAGGAACTCCGGAGTCTGAGGCAACAGGACTACAATTTTCAGGCCAATTGATCAACTTAGCAAGACCCTGTCTCGAACTGAAAATAAAAAAGGGCTGGAGATGTAGATCAGTAGTAGAATGCCCCTGTGTTCAATACTCAGTATCACAAGGGGAAAAAATTTTAATGAGAGGAAAGAAAAGGACCTAGAATTATTTGGCAATCCAACTAATGGGAGAAGAGAGTGAGAACGACTTATGTTTTCTGACATCTGGACATGAAAAAATATCATCATCAAAGTACAATAAAATTAAAAAGGAACATGAGTGACATGCCAGTTAATGAGCACCATTAACTCAAAAAAATCAAACAGTATATACAAACATTAACCACTGTATACACTATTATACATTATCCCCTGTACATATACCTATACAAAATATACACATACAAACACATTAAAAAGCCTGGAAGTATTACAACTCACAAATGGAAGAAATCTGATAAAGATTTAGTTCAAATCTAAACAATCTTAAAAATCTGAATAGCATTTTCAAATGCCAAGCTGTGACAGAAAAAGAAATGTTTTAAATCATAATCCCCCATTCAAAAAGGGTTTTTAAATAATGATATGGGAAAAACTGAATTATCTTCCTTTTTTTTCCTTTAAGTATATCACAAAGTTGTACTAATATGAAGAGAAGATGAAAAATATACAGCAAAGGAAAGTAAGTTGTTACAGTGAAGTATCTAGCAGGCTTATATGTAATTAATAAAAATATAATTAAAAATAACACTAATATTTTAACAGAACTTCCCTTGGCATAATTTCTTACAATAACTTTTATTTATTCATTTATGTGTGGTACTGAGGATGAAACCCAGTACCTCACACATGGTATACTCTACCAACTGAGCTACAGACCCATATCATCATTTCTTATTTTTGAAGTAAAAAATAGTGCATTTAAATATAAAATGCCAAAACTCCTGCATATATTTTCATCAATTATAACAATTCACAATTGCCAACTAAAAGGAACCATTAGCCCCCTGGATATGCAAGTAATATCATAGAAATTTTTATTACATTTCATATTGTACTTGTAGAGCATATTTTTACATATCTCTGGTTATATACAAAGTATATTCACACCATTCATGACTTCATACATGCACTTAGGGTAATGATATCAATCTCATTCTACCATCTTTTTTTTTTTTTTACTTCACCCTTTTGCCCCCTCCCTTCCCATCCCTCTCCATTGGCCATTCTAGTGTTCCTCTAATCCTCCTATGCTCCCCATTCCAACCCCACTGTGAATCAGCCTCCTTATATCAGAGAAAACATTCGGATTTGGCTTTTTGAGATTGGTTAACTTCACTTAGCATTATATTCTCTAACTTCATCCATTTACCTGGGAATGCCACGATTTTATTCTCTCTTATTGCTGAGTAATACTCCATAGTGTATATATACCACATTTTCTATATCCATTCACCTACTGAAGGGCATCTAGGTTGGTTCCACAGTTTAGCTATTGTGAATTGTGCTGCTATAAACAATGATGTGCCTGTGTCCCTGTAGTATGCTGTTTTTAAGTCTTTTGGGTATAGACCACGGAGTGGGATAGCTGGGTCATAAGGTGGTTCCATTCCAAGTTTTCCAAGGAATCTCCATACTTCTTTCCATATTGGCTGCACCATTTTGCAGTCCACCAACAATGTATGAGCATGCCTTTTTCTCCATATCCTCACCAACATTTATTGTTATTGGTATTCTTAATAGCTGCCATTCAAACTGGTGTGAGATGAAATCATAGAGTGGTTTTGATTTGCATTTCTCTAATTGGCAGAGATCTTGAACATTATTTCAAGTATTTGCTGATTGATTCTATATCTTCTTCTGAGAAGTGTCTGTTCAGTTTCTTGGCCCATTTATTGACTGGATTATTTGATTTTTTTGGTGTTAAGCTTTTTGAGTTCTTCATATATTCTGGAGATTAGTGCTCTATCTGACGAGCGTGTGGTAAAAATATGGTCCCAAATAGTAGTCTCTCTATTCACCTCACTGATTGTTTCTTCTGCTGAGAAGAAGCTTTGTAATTTGAATCTATCCCACTTATTGATTCTTGATATTAATTCTTGTGCTACAGGATTCTTATTGAGGAACGTGGGGCCTAATCCAACATGTTGGAGATTAGAGCTTAATTTTTCTTCTATTAGGTGTAGTGTCTCTGGTCTAATTCCTAGGTCCTTGATCCACTCTGAGTTAAATTTATTTCATGGTGAGAGATAGAGTTTTAATTTAATTTTCTTGCATATGGATTTCCATTTTTCCAGCACCATTTGTTGAAGAGGCTATCTTTTCTCCAATGTACGTTTTTGGTGCCTTTGTCTAATATAAGATAACTGAAATTGTATGTGTTAGTCTCTGTGTACTCTATTCTGTACCATTGGTCTACCCGCCTATTTTGGTGCCAATACCATGCTTTTTTTGTTGTACTGCTCTGTAGTATAATTTAAGGTCTGGTAAAGTGATGCCACCTGCTTCACTCCTCTTGCTAAGAATTGCTTTAGCTAGGGCTGGGATCATGGCTCAGAGGTAGAGCGCTCGCCTAGCACGTGTGTGGCCCAGGTTCGATCCTCAGCACCATGTAAAAATAAGTAAAGGCATTGTGTACAACTAAAATAAATAAATAAATATAAAAAAAAAAAGAATTGCTTTAGCTATTCTGGGTCTCTTATTTTTCCAGATGAATTTCATGACTGCTTTTTCTATTTTTTTAATATTTATTTATTTGTTTTAGTTGTATACAATGCCTTTGTATTTTTGTTGTTGTTGTTGTTGATTTTTGTTTTTTTTTTTTAACATGTTGTTGAAGATCAAACCCAGGCCGCGCACATGCTAGGCGAGCACTCTACCACTGAGCCACAACCCCATGTCCCATAGGAATATTTTTACCCAAAGAAAATCGAAGTGGAGACATTCCTAGCCCGCCAACCACAGAGAGGCGATTCCAGCGCTGGACCACAGCTGAAAAAGCCTGGGCCTGCAAGCTTCCCAGGTAGGACCCTGCTGGCTGACTTTCCCAGCCCGCAAACCACAGAGAAGCAATCCCAGCACGGCACCCCAGAAGAAAAGGCCCAGGCCTGCAAGCTTCCCAGGTTCTCAGTAACTGCCTGGACGTGATCCAGGACAACTGGCTTAAACGGGAAGGGGATAAAAGAAGGACTTCAAAAGACACTGTTTGACTGAGATCTGTTCCAGAGATTTGTTCCTGGGTTCAACTTTGGGTTTTTATCTTTATTTTTATTTATTTGTTTTTGTTTTTGTTTTCTGTTGTTGTTGGATCAGGCGTTTGTTTGCATTTATTCCTCTTTACTTTCTTTCTTTTCTTCCTTCTCATTTTTGTCTCCTTTCTTCTTCCCTCATCTTTCCTATTTACACCCTGCCATTGCATTCTCAACAGAGGCGAAAACAAGTTATATGCAGAAATTGGGATTTCTAGAACGGGGGCAACTAAATGATACAGCAAAGCAGTGTTATATATAATTTATTCTCTCTTTTTTTTCTCATTTTCTCTCCTTACCTCTTTGTCATCTTTTTTTTTTCTTTCTTCTTCTTCTTTTCTTTTTTCGTTTTCCATCTCTCTTTTTTTCTTCATTCAACGGTTGCATAAGTTTGGCATATAAATAAATCGGTCTTTCCACTAAATCATTCACTGTCTTTCCTCTCTTGTCTGATGATATTAAACCACTTCCATATAATTCTCTTTTCACACTTCCTAAGAAAGACCAACCCAATACCCTCACTTCCTTCTTCCTAAACTTATCATCTCTGTGTCCAACACTTGAAACTATAAAACCCATCACAAACATACAGAGTAAATTGGAGACAATATCTGAGTTTAAAAAATCTGTACATTGTGATCAAATGTGATTATCTGAACAGAAAGTATTGGGTTTTAAAGTGTAAAGTATTTATAAGGGGATCTAATAGCACTGTACTACAGGAGCATCATAAGGATTTAAGGTAAAAATAAAACAGTCGAGGTTCCAAAGTGCTAGAAAAAAAGTCACACAAGCAATATGAAGAAATAAGCAAAGAAAGTGACTCAAAGAAAATCAACATATCTCCTCAGAAGATTCCATGGCAAGCACAGGTGGTCAAATGGCAGAGATGGAATTCAGAAATTACATATTCCAAATGTTTATGGAACTTAAGAAGGAACTCAAAAATAATAGAAGGGAGCAAATGCAGGTGGTAAAAAATCATTTTGACAAAGAACTCCAAAAATAAATACAGGAAGCAAAAGATTACTTCAATAGGGAGATAGAGGTTCTAAAGAGAAACCAAACAGAAATTTTAGAAAAGAAAGAAGCAATAAACAAAACTAAATGTTCAATTGAAAACATCACCAACAGATTAGATCCCTTGGAAGAAAGGACCTCAGAAAACAAAGACAAAAGATATACCCTAGAGAAAAATGTAGATTACACAGCAAAAATTGTAAGAAATCAAGAACATTCAAGAAATATGGGACAACATAAAAAGACCAAATTTAAGAGTGATTGGGGTGGAGGAAGATGCAGAGCTCCAAGCCAAAGGAATGAGTAATGTATTCAATGAAAGAATAGCAGAAAATTTTCCAAACTTGAGGAATGAATGGGAAAACCAAGTTTAAGAGGCTTACCGAACACCAAACGTACAAAATCACAACAGATCCACACCAAGACACATTATAATGAAAATGCCTAATATACTGAGCAAGGAGAGAATATTAAAAGCCACGAGAGAAAGGAAGCAGATTACATATAGGGGGAAACCCATCAGACTATGTTCAGATTCTTCAACCCAGACTTTAAAAGCTAGAATCCTGGAATAGCATATTTCAAGCTCTGAAAGAAAAGGGATGTCAACCAAGAATCTTATACCCAGCAAAATTGAGCTTTAGATTTGAAGATGAAAGAAAAACCTTCCACAACAAACAAAAGTTAAAAGATTTCACAACTCGAAAGCCAGCATTTCTAAACATCCTGGGCAAAATATTCCATGAAGAAGAAAAGAAAAATAACAATGAAAATCAACAAAGGGGGATATTAAACTAAAGGAAATACCAACCAGAGGAGAAAACAAATCGAGTTAAATACCATAAACAAATAAAAATGGATGGGAATAAGAATCACATCTCAGTAATAACACTGAACGTTAATGGCCTAAACTCACCATTCAAAAGACACAGATTGTCAAACTGAATTACAAAAAATGACCCAACAATTTGCTGTCTCCAAGAAACCCACCTCATAGAAAAAGACATCAACAGACTGAAAGTGAAAGGCTGGAAAAAGTCTTATCACTCACATGGCCTGCGGAAGCAAGCAGTGGTTTCCATCCTCATATCAAATAAGGAAGACTTCAAGCCAAAGCTAATCAAAAGGGACAAAGATGGATATTTCTTACTACTTAAGGGAACCATTCATCAACAGGATATAACAATCATAAATCTATACGCCCCAAATAATGGGGCACCTACATTCATCAAACAAACCCTTCTCAAGTTCAAGAGTAAAATAGACCACAACACAATTATTTTAGGGGACTTCAACACACCTCTCTCACCAATGGATAGATCATCCAAACAAAAGCTAAATAAAGAAACTGTAGGACTCATTAAAACAATTAATAACTTAGACCTAACAGACATATACAGAATATTTCAGCCGTTAGTTAGTGAATACACTTTCTTCTCAGCAGCACATGGCTCCTTCTCCAAAATAGACCATATTTGATGCCACAAGGAAAATCTCAGCAAATATAAAAAAGTAGAGATACTACCCTGCATTCTATCAGACCATAATGGGATGAAATTGGAAATCAACAACAAAACAAGAAACCAAAAAAAAAAAAAAAAACTATTCTAACTGAAAGCTAAACAATATACTTCTGAATGAACAAGGGGTTGAAGAAGGCGTCAAGGAGGAGATTAAAAAATTCTTAGAGGTAAATGAAAATGCAGATATGTCGTATTGAAATCCCTGGGACACTATGAAGGCAGTAGTAAGAGGAAAATTCATTGCACTGAGTTCATTCCTTAAAAGAAAATAAATAAATAAATAAATAAATAGCGTAGCAACACACTAGAAAGCACTAGAAAAAGAGGAACAAATCAACATTAAGAGTAGTACAAGACAGGAAATAATTAAAATCAGAGCTGAAATTAATGAAATTGAGACCAAAGAAAGAATTCCAAGAATTCACAAAACTAAACAACAAAAGTTGTTCTTTAAACCAACAAAAGTTGGTTCTTTGAAAAAATAAATAAAACTGATAGACCCTTAGCAATGCTAACAAAAAGAAGAAGAAAAAAAACCTCAAATTACTAACATCTGTGATGAAAAAGGAAATATCACAACAAATACCTAAATTATACAGAAGATGATTAAAAGTTACTTTAAAAACTTGTACTCTAATAAAATAGAAAATACTGAATGCATTGACAGATTTCTAGAGTCGTAGGAATTGCCCAAACTAGAACAGGAGGCTATACACAATTTAAACAGATCAATTTCAATCGAGGAAATAGAAGACGCCATCAAAAAGATACCATCAAAAAAAAGTCCAGGTCCTGATGGGTTTACAGCCAAGTTCTACAAGACCTTCAAAGAAGAACTAATACCAATGCTCTTCAACTTATTTAAAGAAATAGAAAAAGAGGGAGCTCTCCCAGACTCTTTCTATGAGGCCAATGTTACATTAATTCCAAAGCCAGGCAAAGACACAGCCCAAAAAAAAAAAAGAAAACTTCAGGCCAATATCTTTAATGAACATAGACGCAAAAATCCGCAACAAAATTCCGGCAAATTGAATACAAAAGCATATCAAAAAGATAGTGCACCACAATCAAGTGGGATTTATTCCAGGGATGCAAGGTTCGTTCAACATTCGGAAATCAATAATCATAATACATCACATCAATAGACTTAAAGATAAGAACCATATGATCATCTCAATAGACAAAGAAAAAGCATTTGACAAAATACAACACCCCTTTATGTTCGAAACACTAAAAAAAAACTAGGAATAACAGGAACATATCTCAACATCATAAAAGCTATTTATACAAAGCCCCAAGCTAACATTATCTTAAATGGACAAAAATTGAAAGCATTCCCTCGAAAAACTAGAACAAGACAGGGATGCCCCCTTTCACCACTGCTATTTAACATAGTACTGGAAACTCTGGCTAGAGCAATTTGACAGACGAAAGAAATTAAAGGGATCCAGATAGGAAAAGAAGAGCTCAAATTAGCACTATTTGCTGATGACATGATAATACACCTAGAAGACCCAAAAAACTCTACCAGAAAACTTTTACAACTAGTAAATCAATTTGGTAAAGTAGCAGGATACAAAATCAATACCCATAAGTCAAAGGCATTTTTGTACATCAGTGACAAAGCCTCTGAAAGGGAAATGATGAAAACTACCACATTTGCAGTAGCATCAAAATAAAAAATATCTGGTAATCAACTTAATGAAAGAGGTGAAAGACCTCTATAACGAAAACTATAGAACACTAAAGAAAAATCGTAGAAGACCTCAGAAGATGGAAAGACCTACCTTGTTCTTGGATAGGTAGAATTAATATTGTCAAAATGTCCATACTATGAGAAGCATTATACAGATTTAATGCAATTCCAATCAAAATCCCAATGAGATTCCTCAAAGAAATAGAAAAAGCAGTCATGAAATTCATCTGGAAAAATAAGAGAACCTGGACAGCCAAAGCAATCCTTAGCAAGAAAAGTGAAGCAGGTGGCATCACCATACCAGACTTTAAATTATACTACAGAGCAATAGTAACAAACACAGCATGGTATTGGCACCAAAACAGACTGGTAGACCAATGATACAGAATTGAAGACATGGAGACTAATACATATAATTTCAGCTATCTTATATTAGACAAAGGCGCCAAAAACGTACATTGGAGAAAGGATAGCCTCTTCAACAAATGGTTCTGGGAAAACTGGAAATCCATATGCAACAAAATGAAATTAAACCCTTACCTCTCACCATGCACAAAATTCAATTCAAAGTGGATCAAGGACCTAGGAATTAAACCAGAGAAAATACGCATAATAGAAGAAAAAGTAAGCTCCAATTTCCAACATGTCGGATTAGGCCCCAAGTTCCTTAATAAGAATCCTGTAGCGCAAGAATTAATATCAAGAATCAATGAATGGGAATGATTCAAACTCAAAAGCTTCTTCTCAGCAAAAGAAAAAATCAGTGAGGTGAATAGAGAGCCAACTATTTGGGAACAAATATTTAATGCAGGCACATCAGATAGAGCACTAATTTCTAGAATATATAAAGAACTCAAAAAACTTCACTCCAAAAAAAACAAATAACCCAATCAATAAGTGGGCTAAGGAATAGTAAAGACACTTCTCAAAAGAAGATACACGATTAATCAACAAATACATGAAAAAATGTTCAACATCGCTGGCAATTAGAGAAATGCAAATCAAAACTACTCTATGATTTCATTTTACTCCAGTCAGAATGGCAGCTACTAAGAACACAAACAACAATAAATGTTGAAGAGGATGTGGGGGAAAAGGCACACTCATACATTGCTGGTGGGACTGCAAAATGGTGCAACCGTTATGGAAGGCAGTATGGAGATTTCTTGGAAAACTGGGAATGTTACCACCCTATGATCCAGTCATCCCACTCCTGGGTCTATTCCCAAAGGACTTAAAAACAGCATATTACAGTGACACAGCCACTTCAATGTTTATAGCAGCACAACTCACAATAGCTAGATTGTGGAACCAACCAGATGTCCCTCACGAGATGAATGGATAAAGAAAATGTGGTATATATACACAATGGAATTTTACTCAGCAATAAAAGAAAACAAAATAATGGCACTTGCAGGTAAATGGATGAAGTTGGAGAATATAATGCTAAGTGAAGTTAGTCAATCTAAAATATCCAAATACCGAATGTTTTCTCTTATATAAGGAGGCTGACTCACAGTGGTGTTGGGTCGGGGTACATAGGAGGATTAGAGGAATGCTAGAAAGGTCAAAGGGAGGGAGGGGAAGGAAGGGAGCAAGGGGGAATGGAGGGGAAAAAAGAAAAGTTGGTTGAATAAGATGGATGTCTTTATCCTAAATGCATGATTGAAGATTTGAATGGTACGAATATACATTGTATACAAATAGTGTTTTGTAAAAGGGTGCTCTATATGTTTATTATGAATTATAATGCATACTACTATTATACATACAACTTTGAATAAAAAATAAATTAAAAAAAAATGTCATAAAAATCTCTTTAAAAAAATTGAAGTGGATATAACTCATTTGTACCAAGAAATTAATAAGTTATTTTCATTTACTAAAACTGAATTCTCTTTTGAATGGCATAAAGTTTTGCCATAATTACTGATGAAATAAGACACATTTGCACCAAATTCAAAACCTAAAGTCTATGGGTTCCAATTGTACGGTTTATGACTTCTATGAAGATATATTCAGATAGCCCAGACCCTTCCATGACCAGTGAAAGTTCCCTAGTAATGATCTTTAACATCTCTGAGACCAAAGGTAAGAACATTTTGCCAGTAATTTCAAGACATTAACATGTTAAAATTGTTTCCATTATGTTCAAAAACAATACATTAAACAAACTAAATTCATCATTGTTTTCTAGGTATAACAAAATATTAGTTTTAAGTCATATACAAAATTGAAAAGATAAACTTATACCTACATTATTTCTAAGTTCATCTAATTTCAGATCAATTCTCAGACCATAAATAGCCTCACTAATTTAATAAAGTAAATCCTATTTTAGAGGTGATGATTTTGTTAAAATTATGTTAGCTAGTCTAAACTTACAGCATTTTCTTCAATAATTATGAAATCAAGAGATAAACACTAGAGAAATCAGTGTCTAAACAAAATACATAAACTCTACTTTTAAATGCTTTATAGTTTTCAAATCACTTTAAATTTATGCTATCCAAAATTTTATATGTGTGTATATGTGTATGTATATATATTCATAAATACATATAAGCTTTCATAGCTAGAGTGTAAGGTAAAAATGATGTGGTTAATTATTTTAAAGGAAAAATGAAACTGAATACAGATATATACATCACAGATAACAAAAAACAGATAAATTTATTCATATTTTACTACTTACTAAAATCAACTGGCTAAAAAGAAGAGAGGAAACTGCCACATGCATGTTTACAAGCCTGTCCTTGTGTGTGTGTGTGTGTGTGTGTAACAAGGAGAGTGAGAGAGATCACATAAGATTTTGTCAGTGATCATGATGAAGCAAGACAAAAACAAGTTTGTCAGTTAGCTTCCCGTTACTGGAACAAAATACCTGAGAAAATCAAATTTTATGGAGAAAAGGTTTACTTTGGTTTATAGTTTCCAAGGTTTTAGTCTGTGATTGCTTGACTTATTGTTTTGAGTCTATGGTGACAGAGTACATCCTGGAGGTAGCACATGGTAGAGGAAGTCAGATCACATCATGAATGGCCAAGAAGCAAAATGAGAGAGAAGAAGGGCATTGTGGGGGTCACAATATCCCCTGTAGAAGCACACCCCCAATCACCCAGCTTCCACTGGGCTCCACCTCGTAAGGGTTCTACCATCTTTCAGTAGCACCACAGGCTAGCAACCAAGCATTTAGTATATGGGATTTTGGGGTACATTTCAGATACAAACTATGGCAACAAGATCACTACAAAACCCTACCTAATGAAGACAAAAATAAAAACCGTATATAAACCGTAACAATAACCCAATATTCCTCATTTCGGCTAATCTGAGTAACTGCTACTTCTTTACAGTTCCACCTTTAGCTTAGTCCATTCCCCTTGCACTACAGATAAAATTACTAAGATGTCAGATCACATGATTGCTCCCACTTTCTGACATCATCCAATAAAAAACAAAACCATTCTTCCTTTGCATTCTCTCCAAAAAACTCTAAATTAGGACAAATCCAAAATAAGTGCCTCCCACTCCCCACGATTCCCCAGACTAGGCTCTTTCTTTTGCTGCAAAGAGGCAGGAGCGCGCGCACACACACACGCGTACACACACACACACACACATACATACATACACACACACACAAAACACTACTTCATTTGACAATAAGTATGTTCCCAATTTACATTTTTAGAAAACCAAAAGATGTCAGCTAAACCCTAGAGTCACCCAAAGACAAGCTGCTTTGTCTTTTGAATAATGATTTTAAACTATTAAAAGACTGACATTCCATAACTGATGTGCAAGAAATTCTGCAAATGAAAATCAATTTGGAAGAACAGAGTTGAACTCTTGGGCTTCTAGACACTGCAGGGCTTAACTATATCATTGCAATATTAACCAATTATTGGCACTACCCTGATCCTCTGAATCTGGCAAAACGTTCGAATATCTGAAGGTTCAATCAATAAAGATAATAAATTCAGAATCCAATTCAACAGCACCCTCTACTTGTAGCTAATTTAATTTCCTTTTAGGAGATTTCCTAAACTAATACATAACTCAACAAAATCAATCTTTTAAACTGTGCAATTAATGTAACACATTTCAGATATATAAATTTAATCTAACCAGAAAGTATACTTAGGGCATTTTATACTTAAACCAGGCATGACTTCAAATTAGCAAGGATCCTGGTACAAATCAAGTCTGAAATTTAACACTGCTAATGCTGACAGCACAGTGCAGGGAAGTGGACCTCAAACTTCAGCAAGCATGAGAAATTTCTTGAGAACTCATAACAAAAGCAGATTTTTCCACATATATCTCAAGATTCTAGTTCAGTGACTCCTAAAATGAATTCCAGGAGTCTGGATTTTTAACAAGCATTTCAGTTCTGATATAGAAAGTCCACACTTTTACACACAGCAAAAGGCCATTTGGTAGCAGACCAAAATGTTTCTACTAGGGCAGTTATTTGTGCATTTTTTTACAGTGGAGTTTCAGTCAAGGAGGAATGCTAAGATTTCTAAATTTTTTTATATGACGATGACTTAAAAATTGTGTTACATATTACAATATAATAATAAATTTACAAATTTTAAAGAATATAAAAATTAACTACTCAACAGCTCTGCTCTAAAAATGTCTGCAACTTTTTTCTGACTAAAGAGAATCAGTTTAAATTATTTCCAACTTGGATAATAGAGATAAGCACAAAAGAATAACTATCACCTAAAATCACAGAGTTAATCACTGCTTAGCATTTCAAATATATTTTTCCCACTATGCTTGTATATTAACTTGAGCTTCATTATCTTCATTATACAAAATACCAAGGTAAAACTGCCAAACGAAAGACAGATGGCCACTAGATGGAGGCCTCCATTAACAGAAGCAAAGTGCATAATCATATAAGAATAGTACCACAGCCCTAATGCCAAAGAGAAACCAGCTATTAATTCATGAAACCCAAAGAAAGAAGCATTATAAAAGTAGATGTGAAACGGCCAACAGTTTGACCCTATATGGTACCAGAAGAAGAGTGACAGAAGTGACATGCCATGAAGCTCAGGACACATGTCAATGAGCACTGTCTTATATAAAAGCAGCAGCCATAAGACTACCTTACATGTGAACTAAATTAAAAAAGCTTTGGTTGCTACTAGTTCGGAAAATAAGCCGGGTGCGGTGGGGCATGCCTGTAATCCCAGCATGTGGGAGGCTGAGGCAGGAGGATCTCGAGTTCAAAGCCAGCCTTAGCAATGGCGAGGCACTTAGCAACTCAGTGAGACCCTGTCTCTAATAAAATACAAAAAAAAAAAAAAAAAAAAAAGCTGGGGATGTGGCCCAGTGGTCAAGTGCCCCTGAGTTCAATGCCCAGTACCAAAAAACAAAACAAAAAAAAAATAAAAACATATTTTGGGAAATAATTATAAAAAGAGAAGTAAATGGAAAAAACAACAAAAACAATAAACGAACAAAACCTCTGAAGGCCAGAAAGTGAGAAATACCAAAAAAAGTGGAAAATCAAGCACAATAAATTAGAAAAGGAAACCAAACATAGGAACAAGATTGACAAATTGTAAGACACTTAAACTAAGAATTACACTATTAATTCCCCCATACACAATATGGTCAAATGCATTCTAAAAATAATGAAGGCATTTACACTCAGAATAAATCTTCTAATAATCATCCAATGTCCTTTAAAAGGGCCTCCTGTTCCCCTGGACTTGGAGCAGCAAAGGAGTAAGCGTTCATGTCTGAGGAGTCAGGGTTTAGAGCCTACAGTGGGTTCCACATCAGGTTCACTGAGGGAGATGATGAGAGTGCAGAAAAAAGGTCAGCATACAAATCAGGAAGGCAAAAACCACATCCAGGACCCAAATAACAAGAACAAACTCCTGTGCAGACACAAGACCTCTCGTTTCAGAAATTCTAAGTGAAACAACGAGTATTTTAAAAATTCCCTTCATTAATTAACTCTCTTGAAAATTGGTAAGAGAATCTACTAATCAATAAATATTATACACAGAGGTGTTCGATACAGACCTTTTCCAGTTTAATCCTTACTACCATCATATGCCCTACATATAGCCAACC
Organism: Tamias sibiricus; assembly: GCA_025594165.1. Taxonomy (NCBI): domain Eukaryota; kingdom Metazoa; phylum Chordata; class Mammalia; order Rodentia; family Sciuridae; genus Tamias; species Tamias sibiricus. The sequence goes on along the minus strand of CM046657.1, from coordinate 156,073,693 downwards.
AATTCTTAGTCTAAACTCCATGAAATAAATTAAAATAATATGATTGAAAAAATGTATTTAACCTTTAAGTAGTCTGAATAGCATAGGCAGGAAATGGAAATAGCCACAGATGCATGCACATGAGATGAATGAATGCAGGGAGAATGTGGTACAAAATAACTGAACAGGCAAGCAAAGGGAGGCCCAAAGTACCTCCATTATGCTTCAATAGCATTATGGATGAGGTTAAGGTAACATCTTGGGAGAAACTGAGAGATGTTGTCTAGTCTAAAGGAGCCAGCCTCTGCTTGGCTACAGATAAACAATGTTTGGCAGGATATCAGGGCAATAATTTCAAAGCATCAAAGTTTGCAAGAGAACTAATAAATTAGGATGGTTTTCTGAAAACTCCTGAAATTCAAACATGATAATTAATATAATTCAAGCATTCCTAAGCCCCTGTGAGATGCCCCTGTGTATGTGCACACGCTAGCTGGCCATGACCTACAGACTGCTAGGCACAGATTCCTAGGCTTCCAAGTGAAGTTGATGTGATTTCAGTTGAAAACAACCATGGACAGTCATCTCTAGCTCACCTGCCACAGCACAAGTATGTGGTCACTGGTGTTAAACAGGTCTTTTCCATTGAACATGCTTTCTCCCTCCTTTCCTCTCTGCCCTGACCCCTTTCACTAGGCTAGGAGCATGCCCTGCTCTCCTGATAATGCTCTAAGGAAAGGCAAAATAAGATTACTGGCCCCTGAAATATAAACCTTTTCTTTAGTTTCTATGTCCTATTGTTTCATGAATGTGTTCCATTAATAATCTCTTAAGTAATGTGTTTTATTTAATGTACAGCATTGTACAATTGCTTCTAAAAACAATTTAGGAAAACAATTCTTTGACAATAACATTAAATAAGAAGTAGTACAGGGGCTGGGGTTGTGGCTCAGTGGTAGAGCACTTGCCTAGCACGTGTGCGGCCCGGGTTCGATCCTCAGCACCACATACAAATAAACGCATTGTGTACAACTAAAAGCAAATAAAAAAGATTTTTTTAAAAAGAAGAAGAAGAAGAAGAGGAGGAGGAGGAGGAGGAGGAGGAGGAGGAGGAGGAGAAAAAACATTCTGGAAGTCAACAGGGAAGATATTCTTAAAGATAAAAGCAGAGGCAATGTTAACTACTCCCCACCCCATTTCAGATAGTAGAAATTAAAACAGAATAAGCAGTATATACCAAGTATTGCATGTTAATCCCATAGTGAACCAAAAGAGTAAAACTGTACACAGCTTTACGACTTTTTCTTTTTTGAACAAAAAGTATAAGAAGTTCCTTTAGGGATCTGTCCATAAAGTGGGCAATTATACCCAACCTATATTTCAAGATAAAAATTTAGTAACTTAATTTGTCATCAACAACTAGTCACTTCCAAAAGAAGAATGCATTATCTCACATGTCTAAGACACTGTCTATCAGAGAAAGAAGAATAAAATTTACACTGAAGTCTTTCCTAGATTATTTTCTTTTCTCAAAATGTATGAGTTAAAAATCATGTCCTGCACAGCAAATATATACCATACAGCAATCTAGTGTCTGTGAGGAGGTAACAAGGACCATCTACAGAGAGAAACCAGTGAGCCCATTCCTGATGAACACATACAAGAGGGGATCCAGAGCTGAAGATCATCTGATGCTGGGCCTCTGAGTGGGCAGGAGGTATGAAACCATAGGGGGCAAGAACAAGGACACTGGTAAGAAAAAGGCACATGATCCTGCTGGGTGAATGTAGGAGAAAGACTGAGAATAAAGATGAGAGGATTATTTAGGTATGGAAGAAAGATAGCTTTCCCTGTGAGGCAGAGGGAATCTGTCTAGGATGAATATATAGAAGTTTCAAAATCAGGTAAGAGCAAGTATTGTATAAAGAGCACCCAATAAAGAGCAGCCAAAGGGAAACCAAAACAATAATGAAATTATCTAGGGAAGGAAAGTGGTATAGTTATACATCTATGAATGTCTATAAAAATGAATATTTAGTTCAAAAATAATGTCAATAAAGCATAATGGAAGTAACAATTTATATATTTAAATAATTGGCCTTATTTTTCCCATTATTTCATTAAATTTTAGAGCTAAACAACTTTAAACAATATTTCTGTCATATGGATGATTTTTAAATCTTTCAAATTCATGTAGTTCTTTTGCACTACTGTTAACCCTCTGGACTTCAGGTCTTATTTCTGTCAACTGAAATTTGACAGTCAACTGAAAATTGACACAATTCCTGCAAACACTTTTAAAATTTGTGTTCATCTTGTAATCCAATAGAGTAATAATATTACGCAGTAATTGTACACATTTTGAAGCTCTAATGAAGTATAAGTAGAGAATTGTTATCTCTTCGTTTAGACTGTACATGACACAAGCAACAACAACAACAAAAAAAAGTGATGTCTACCCAAAGGATAAAGCCTAAATAAATCTCTTAGTCAATTATTTCCCCTGCCAAGAGATATTTTCTAACATAAATAAGCAATGAAGGGTGGGACTTCCATCTTGTTAACCATCACATGACAACCTCCAAATGCATCCTTACAAAAGTGATTGACTTTTAAAACATCAGGAAACACTCTCAGCCAGGTACAGAGGTGTACACCTATAATGCCAGAGATTAGGGAGGCTACGGCAGAGGGTTACAAACTGAAGGCCAGACTCAGCAATACAGCAAGACCCTGTCTCAAAGTAAAAAATTTAAAAGGTTGGGGATATATCCCAGTAATAAAACAACTTGGGTTGACAGCATGCATCAGTTTTAAAATATTGATTGTAAACTACCTACATGATAGTGATAAGTAACTATACTCAGTGTAAATGTGATATGAATAACTTCAACACCCAATTCTATCTCCTAACATGATACGATAAACATTACTGAATTAGTCATAAAAATGAAACAAACGATTGGTAGATTTAAAAAAAAAATTGCTGAGTAACAGGTTTATGCAAGACCAATAAATGAAATGTTAGTTAACCTCAACAATTAGCTATAATTTTATTATTGATGACAAATAAATATATAAGAAAAAATAATAACTGTTTTCCTTCTCTCCTCAGATTATGCCCCTTCTCAAAATTCATAAAACTATAAGTTCCACATCAGAAGTAAAAAAAAACATTTGGAATTCCACAAGACAAGGCTGTTGCACCTTTCAGACACGCACACATCTCCTCAAAGGCTCTGCATCACTATGATGATTTCAAATCTTGTGCATTCCCAAGGGGAAGCTATAAAAATCAGGAAGAATGAAGAGACTGCCATCCGAAAAATGAAACAGATGGTTTTGCTAACTAAAAAGCCAGCTGAGTTTTGGAAGATTTTTCTCATTTAGAGAATCTTCCGAAAACAACTTCATTCACTTTGGGTTTTTTTTTTTTTTTTTTTTTTTTTTTTTTTTTTTTTTTGGTCACTGTTAAGCTATTTTCCCAGCCTTTGGACAGGAGAAGCAAAGAAAATATTTACTTTCTTTAACAGAGAGGAAGGTAATTTTTCATCATCCTGCACAATTCTAGACCTGAGTTTTAGTCATACAGTAAAATCATCACCTTCCTTATCCAGATGGTGTACTGATTGGATCATCCTAGGTTGCCCTGTTAAAATGGATATAACTTAATGGAAATGAAGAAATTCATAGAAATATCTTATATATTCATTATCTACTATAGATATAGGTATAGATTCATTATATACTATAAATTTTAAATATTATACATTTTTTTCAGGAAAAATTGGCTCAAAGAATGTAGTAAAGGATATCTGGGAACACCATTAATGTAATTCATTAAATTACTAGATTCTGTCCCACTACATGTAAAAGTGCTGAAAGCAGTTATCAAAATGATAAATTTACAACATGTGTTCTACAGAAGAGAAGAAAAATAGTGTACCCAAGAATAAGACAACAACGTCTTGTTGTATAACTAGTGTTGTGAGGAGGATGCCTAGTTTGAGAGGCACAACTTGCAGACTTAGTCTGCGGTAAGATGGATTAATATCCAATAATGCATAGGATTACAACCAAGATTGCTTTTTTCTTTTTTCTTTGGTATCGGGGATTGAACTCGGGGGCATTCAACCACTGGGCCACATCCCCAGCCCTTTTTGTATTTTATTAGCAACACGATCTCACTGAGTTGCTAAGTGCCTCGTCATTGCAGAGGCTGGCTTTGAACTCATGATCCTCCTGCCTCAGCTCACCGCGCCCAGCCCAAGATTGCTTTTAAGACACAAGAATAGGGCTGGGGTTGTGGCTCAGCGGTAGAGCACTCGCCTAGCATGTGGGCGGCCCGGGTTTGATCCTCAGCACCAAGTACAAATAAACAAATTGTGTACAACTAAAGCAAATAAATAAAAATATTTAAAAAAAAAAAAAGACTGGGACCCTAAGGGATGGAATGAAAGCATTTTAAAAAAGAAAGAAAGAAAGAAAGAAAAATCACAAGAATAACCCACTATGTTACAAGTAAGAACAAATATGTTGCATTTTGCTCAAAGCAAACCTAATCAAAACAAGTCACCTTTCAAGGGAAATGTCCTCCTATGAGTCCTGTATCATACACAACACACTGGAACATCTGACACACACACCACTGAACTACTTACTTTCTGAATAACAACCATGTTTAAAATCTGATTAGCATTTCTCTGTTTTCAGAATTTCAAACACAATTTTGTGAGAAAAGCAATGAGAGGAAATGGAAAGGCTATCTATAGACTGCCAGTTCTAACTTCCTTAGAAATCTAAACATCCTGATCTCATCCTTTTCCACTTTTAGAAAGTCCTTCCTCCATAAAAACCTCAGGGTATTATACTCCTCCGTGACAACAGTCTAAACCTGAATTCTCATCTCACAATACAAAACTGATGACAAATATTCAATTGAGTAATTTCTAAGTAAAATTGATACATATACTAGGAATGCTCTATTTTCACTTGGCCAATGTCAAAACCCTATTTTACATATGAAGGTTACAGTGTGAGCTACAAAAATAAATTTTCCTAAAATACATTTTAAATAGTGGACCTGGCAAGAGTCATGAAAAGAAATCAAAGATATTTCCACATTTGCAAAAATAACTTTAATATTACATTGGTATTGTTGTTATACAATATTTCTTTTTAAAACCCTAGAAAGATATAAAGGTGTGACACCATTAAGTCCTATGAACCCAAAGAAGAATTTTCAACAAGAATTATCAACAAAATTTTAATTTGCATCTATAAGTCACTTTACTCTTTCCTACAGATTACAATAATAAAAGGGTTGTGATTGTCTGCTTTTTCTCTTTCTCTAACAAAAGTAACACTTACGTACATGTAATGTACCTGGCCAGATGGACAAAAAATTATAAGCAAGTGTGGGGATGTGGATCTAGATCTATAACTGAGACCAGATCAAGGACAATAGACTTCTAGTGTGTACCAATAGACTTTTGTGTGTGTACCATGTATTAATAACCCTGCACTTAATGACTAAGCCACATTCCCTAGCCCTTCTTTATACTTTATTTAGAGACAGGGTCTTGCTAAGTGCTAAGTTGCTTAGGGCCCCTCCAAGTTGCTAAGAACTGGCTTTGAACTTGCAACTCTCCTGCCTCAGCTTCACAAGCTGCTGGGATTATAAACACGTACCACCACGTCTGGCCAACAATAGACTTTTAATGAACATCTCCTCAGTGCTAAATTCTAAGCACTGTGATAAAACCTTCTACATAAGGGAACACCTTACCTTTATCAATAATTTTGTGAGGTAGGTATTTTATCTCAAATGAGGGAAACCAAAGCACTGAGGAGGTTAGGTCACTTAACGAAGTGGACACAGCTATTAGGGTAGCAGAAATGGGAAATGACCACAGGTCCTCATTACTGCAAAGCCTGGATTCTTAGCCACTATATCCTGTACTTTACAAATATTGTTCCCACATGCAACCTCTCTACAAATTGGCTACCAGAAAATAGACATTTTCATTTTCTAAATAGCCAAGGAAAGGTTCATTCGCATTCATCAGAATACTAGAGTGTTCAAACTAAACCAGCAAAAGCAAAACTCAAAATGAGTTGAATGATTTGGGCTGGGAAACATTCACTTCATCTTAAAATGGCATTATTTTATTTACCAGACTGTCAGGACTTCATTGAAATAATAGGTGAAAATGACTTTAACTCTGCTATCTACAGAAAAATGTATCAGGCATTGATTTTCTTAACAAATCAAGTCCATGTAAAGTAGTACATATACCCACAAATCTCTCATTTTTAGCATAAATTGTAAAAATAGACATGAAGTTAGTTATGTGAAGCCACCTACTAATTAAGTCTGTTTTCTATTACAAACTTAAGTAAAATCAACAATTTATTGAGTACCAGTTTCAAAAGAAAACACAAACATCTGCACATCTTGAAATCCTAAGGTATCATTGGGGGTAGGTTGCTTGTTTGTTTTGCTTTGTTTTTAAGTTTATGGGGTTGTTTTCTTTTTTATAAGAACTTGAATAAATTCCATGTGTTCAAACTTCCTTCTGGCTCTCAGTAATTCTACTCTGAGTTTGAAGCCAAAATAAATTAAACAAAATTGTTTTCAAAAAAATCTGGAAAAAAACACTACGTGAAATATTAAACCTAAGCATACTTTTCTTCCAATGCAATTCAATAGTTGTTATTAAACAGAAAGCCGGCATTTTAAAACTATTACTGTTTACTTTTTGTCTACTTTTCATGGTTTAAAAAAAACTAGTGCTTTAAATCTAGAATTTAAGTTCCATGTTGTCTGAAATCAGAACTTTTATTTTCTATCTAAGAAATATTCCCTACAATAACTAAATGCTGCTCTGCAACAACATCACCAACTGCAAAGAGATATATTAAAGCAATATATTCATGATTCTTCTTATATCTTTTGGGTTATACTTTCCTAACAAAAAGTCCTAGGTGATTGTGTTAATAAAATACACTGGTTATGAGATTATTACAATGACAAATTGTAAAGTAGAAAGATTAGAAATTAATTATTTTAAAATCCTGACTAGTAACAATATATCCTCATTTTGGTTTAAAAAAGAAAAAAACTTGCCGGGCGTGGTGGCGCACGCCTATAATTCCAGCACTTTGGGAGGCTGAGGCAGGAGGATCGCGAGTTCAAAGCCAGCCTCAGCAATGTTGAGGCACTTAGCAACTCAGTGAGACCCTGTCTCTAATAAAATACAAAAAAGGGCTGGGGATGTGACCCCAGTGGTCAAGTGCCCCTGAGTTCAATCCCCGGTACCACAAAAAAAAAAAAAAAAAAAAAAAAAAAAAAAAAAAAAAAACTTGCATTTTTAAAGAAGGATCAGCTCATATCCAATTAAAGTTCTCAATAAAAATCATAGCAAGATATAAGCCAGTACTGAAATTAAATTTCATGTAATATTACCCACCTATGAATTTTACAATGACTTTTACTATAGAAGTGCTAAAAAAAATTCAATTATTTCATTTACTTTCATGGTTTCAAAGAACCAGTAATTCCAATAATAAACATGTTCAAATCTTTGCTATCTTATTAATTTTGACTACAAATCCTCAATGTTTTTGACTAAAATATATATTTCTTTTGAGAATGATATATTGTCTTATATGCATATTAAAACTCTATAAATGCATATATTCATCAAAATTACCAGTATATTCAATTATACTGGAAGGACTTTTATTTGTCCTTTTAAAGTTTATTATTAACATAGCATTCTTATTTAAATTGTATCTAATATTAAGCCTCAAAGGATTTTGCACAGATTCCCTCGAGAACTTCATTCATTGTTCAAAATCTGACTCAGTGATTCTGATCAAATTTAGAATTTTCCAAAAGGAAAGTTGACTCTGAAGGTATTCCAAATCATTCCTTTCCTAAGTATGTTTCATTTAAACCATCTGTGGTTATGCCCCTCACCAAGCAGTACATGAACCGAATAAAGCAGTCTGTGCCTCAGGCAATCATGTTGGTGTTTACCTTTTCCTTAAGCAAAGAGCACCACACGCAGAATTCTAAAAAACAAGGGATTTGGTACCTGTAGGCATAATTACAAGTCAGAATCTCCTACGGGCTTTCTAAAGTTGCTATCCTAATACCTATGGTTACCACAGGAAAATTCCAGAATATGCCTTAGAAAAGCTAATTCAATTTATGCTGAGTCTATTTTATGCCATTTAAATATTACTTGATATATGTAATTCATATTTCTCATAAAATTAAAATACTTTAAGATGTATTTCACAATGAACTGACTACATTTCAAAAACTAGAAATAAGGCAAATTTTTTTTTTCTTAAAGTAGCTCTACAACAAAGGGAAAACCCTAATAGGTTTATATGTAAAGAATGAACACTAAGTGTTCAAGTACAGAGATCATCAACCCCCACATAATTCACATTTTGGGGACAAATAATTCTTTGTGCCAGGTACTGTTCTGTATATTGTATGTTGTTTAACAGTACCCCTAGGCTCTACCCACTGGATGCCAGTGGCATGTCCCTGTCATAATATATTTTTTTTTTAAGTGCCTAAAAACTGCTGAATGACCTCTATGGGAATAAAAAAACATCCCAGGGTTCAGAACAAACAAGTTAATAGAAATAAGCACACACAAGTTATAGTTTGGCTCTGCTATTTTGAATGTGAAACATGTAAAGACATTTACCCTGTTTGCCTCACTTTCCTCCAATCTCAAATAAAAGTTGCTGGGTAAACAAAGGACTTAAAATCAGAATACTATAGTGATGCAGCCATATCAATGTTTATACCAGCTCAATTCACAGTAGCTAAACTGTGAAACCAACATAGATGCCCTTCAATAAATGAACGGATAAAAAAACTGTAGTATATATACATGATGCAATATTACTCAGCATTATAAGAGAATAAGATTCTGGCATTTGCAGGTAAATGGATGGAATTGGAGAATATCATGTTAAGCGAAGTAAGCCAATCCCAAAAAACCAAAGCCTAGATGTTCTATCTGATAAGTGGATGCTGATCCATGATGGGGGGAGGGGCGCATGGGAAGAATGGGGGAACTTTGGGCAAAGAAGAGAGAGGGGAGGGTAGTAGAGGGCATGGGGGCAGGAAAGAAAGTGGAATGCAATGGACATCATTACCCTAGGTACATGTATAATGGCACATATGGTACAAAGCTAAATCTTATACAACCAGAGAAATGAAAAGTTGCGCTGCATTTGTGTACAATGAATCAAAATGTATTCTGATGTCATATATACCTAATTGGAATGAATAAATAAATAAATTTGATTTCAAAAAAAAATTTTTTTTAAGTTGTTGGGTATAAATGAGAAAGGAATACAAAGTGACTACAGTGGTCCCTGTTTATCTGTAAGGATATTTTCAAAATGTATCCCGCCTTGCATCTAATTTAATGCCCTTCCTTTGAAACTAAGCGCTTTCATACACTGTGTCCCTAACTTATACTTCAATGAACAAAGGCAAAATTTCATGGACTTCCTTCTTCACAATTACTTAAATAAATTTCTTCTTACCATAGATCTTAGCTACTTCCCATACAATTTTTTCTTTCCTTAGTAATTCAAGAACGTTCATCTTTTCACTTAAAGGAAGCACTTTATAGTGTCTCTTTAACATATCTGAATTGCCAACATCACTATTCTCATGCTTTCAGGTCATCAGTGAGCAAAATAAGGGTTAGTTAAACATAAGCACAGTAATAATGCAAGAGTCAATCTGATAACCTACATGGCCACTGAGTCACTAATGGATGGGTAGCATAGACAGGGCAGGTAGACTAGAAAAAGTAATGATTCATATCCCAGGTAAAACAAAGCAGGATAGCAAAAGATTTCATTGTAGTGCTTAGAATGGTACGCAATATATAACTTTGAATTGCTTATTTCTTTAATTTCCTATTTAATATTTTAGCATTACAGATGTTCACAGTCAGCCGAAACCTTGGAAAGTAAAACCACAAGCAAGAGAGAACTATCGTACTGCAACTGCTACAGTATCATTATTTAAACTATATATTTATAGTATCTCTACTACAGTCTCTCTATGATTCAAATGTATATTTTTCAATAAAAATTTTCTCAAAGGTCCAAAAATCAAGGTAGAACTTTAGGCTTATAGATTACTTTGCAACTCCTCCTAAAGGCCAGAATTAAAGGCCCTAAGAATATGATCCTAAATCCTAGTTCCTACTCATAATCGCTTCACCAGAGAAACAGGATGTGACTGTCCAAGCCAATCTGCAGTCCTTTCCCTACTAAACAAAAGGCACATTTTCGATCATAATGTATTTCTGTGTACCCTGCCCCTGCATTGCACAGCCAGAGTGTTAACTATATTAATACTTTTTACTTTCAAAAATTTTTAAATTTAAAACATTAAAAATATAGTATATTTATTATATAATATACATTTTTAAATGTAAAGTATATTAAGACTTTTTAAATTTTTAATTGGACATCTACCTTTAAAGAATTCATTGCAATTTTCATATGAATTGATATAATTCTCATCTATAACTCCATGGTAAACCACTTTTGGACAAGGAAGAAATTATTAAACACGGATGTTTAGTTGAGGACCATTTATTGAGTACAAAAAATGTCCCTGTTAACTAAGTAAAGAATACACTAATTACTACCTCTTTTAAAGAAAAAACTTTTAACTCTAGCAAATTTACTTCTTACATATCACTATTTTTTAAAGAAATTATTAGTAAATTTACTTTCTTCAATATATCGTTTGGCCAATTAGGTGACAGTAATTTAAAACTGGGGGGTTCTAGATGAAAAAAACAAGGAAAATATCCAGGAATGCTTATCTCTGTTACTGGGGGAAACAAGAGGTGGTGGGTTAAGTAAGAGAACAAAGAGTAATCCAAGTATCCATGGAGACAAAATGTTAGGCAACTCTGTAAATGTCAGGGTTCTCCTGATGAAACCTGGCAAATGAAGACATTAAACACAAGTGAATAAAGGCAAGACTTCAGTACTGTATTTCAGTGTGTACTCAAATGATCATGGGTGTCAGAATTCTCTGAGATACTTATTGCAAAATGTAGGTACAGAGAACTGGGACCCAGCTTCTGCATTTTTGCAAACTCTCCATGAATTCACCTACCACCCACCCATACTGGGGAATGAACCTGGGGACATTTGAACATTGAGCTACATTCCCGGGTCTTATTTTATTTTATTTTATTTTATTTTATTTTATTTTATTTTATATTTTATTTTATTTTATTTTATTTTATTTTATTTTATTTTATTTTTTTTGAGAGGGTCTCCCTAAATTGCTGAGATTGGCCTCAAACTTGCAATCCTCCTGGCTCTACCTCCTGAGTCTCTAGGACTACAAGCATGTGACACTGTACCCTGCTTTCCATGTATTTCTTATATACACAACAGTGAAAGAACTACAGGATTGCAGGGTATCATCCTCTTCAACAGAGGGACACTTCTGAAAGGGTATGAAGCAGCCTGGGGATGTACCTCAGTATTGGAGTGCTTGCACAACATGTACAAGGCCCTAGGTTCAATCCCCAGTACAGTCAAGGGGGAAAAAAGGTATACAGAAATTATGCTATGCAGATCCTTTCCAAAGACACTTAAAATAACCACTATTAAACTCAACACCGGCTTTGTTTTGGGGACATCTCTACAAAAAGTACTCAATTTTTTTTTTAACTGAATTTCAAAAATATTTTTTCTAAAGGAATTTAAAGAAACACAACTCACATTGACAAACCCGTAAAATATTGGCAGAAGGAGGAAGAATATACTTCATGGTAAGGACACTCCAAATACAATCCCAATAAAACCTACCTGTGGCTACCCTGTAAGTGGCCGAATCGGACTTCTAGGAGATCCTGAGAACTGCTGACTCTGAATTTCATTTGTGCAGGGAGTCTTGGGGGAAAGAGACACTTAGCATAGCACCAAAGAGAATGCCTTTCTCCTCTGACAAACTAAAACAATTAAGTCAAATGTATCACGTTGATCCCGTTATACCAGGAAGAGTTAAAATGCAACTAATATTCAAAAGACCCTCAGGACTCATCAACAATGAGTAACATCCTTTGGGGGCCCATAAAATTAATGACTTTTCAGTAATGAGACTCCTATGAGCCATAAAAGAAAGAAGTAGCACAGGATTGTAGAAATCAAGTCTATTTTAATCCTCCAAAATTAAAGAAAACATTTGAAAGAAAGCATCGGTTTCTGTAAAACTGGAAAGATAAACTTTTTCAATATTCCTCTTTGGCACACACAAAATAATCTTCCTTCTTGGTCATGCCAAGAGACTGCAGTGAAATATACTTGGATTGCAATGTTGAGATGCCCACTAAGTGACCTTAGCAAGAAACTTGTGGACACTAGTCTCCACAGTAAGACAGGGCTATAAAAAGAGTTTCAATGGGATGGAAAGGTCCTGGGGCGATGTTGTTGACTGCACCTCCTGCGCCCCCCCCCCAAAAAAAAAAAAAAAAAAAACTAAGTTAGGACTGATAACATGTCACTGCTTTGTGAAAAGTAAAGCATTATACTCAAATATTAGCTGTTACTAACTTGGAAATGGAAGAACAAATACAATTAAAGGAGAACTGACACCCAGGACTAGCAAGTAAATAGTAAAAGGCCATTTAGTTTCTTTAAATGAGTTCAAGTCTCTTTCATTCCTTCAATATTTATTGAGTTAAAGGTTAGGGCTAAGCATTTGTCTTCAGTGACCCACAAGAGATATAAGACATAAGCAAACACAAGAAAGGAAAGCTTAAGCCCTATAATTAAGGCAAAGAACACTGGAGATTTCACAGTAGAGAAAGATTACTTCTGGCTGCCAGTGAGGAGATAAATCTTCACAAAAGAGGAAGCAGCTGGAATGGCTAGAAGTGCAGAATATGGACAAAGAACAGACTTCAGTGATAGCACTAGGCAAAGAAGGGAGGTGAGAAAGCACAGGTACAGGGTAGCTCCAGTTTGCTAATGAACAGGGTATGGGTACTGCTGGGACAATGGACAGGAAAACAGGTGAGAGACAAGCTACAGAGGGCCCTGAACATGAGACCCTAAGGAAGCCACGAACTGCTGGCAGATGGGATTTCTGTCTCAGAATCCTTTAAAAAAAAAAAATGAACTTCTGAATAAATTCTGCATTAGCAGAATAATCTGACAATAAAGAGTTAAAGAGTTGCCATCAACCTCTAAGGTGGTTAAGAAATAAAGGCTTGAGGAGCTATGGCTGTGGCTCAGTGGTAGAGCATTTGCCTAGCATGTGTGAGGGACTGAGTTCGATCCTCAGCACCACATAAATAAATAAAATAAAGGTATTATATACATCTAAATATATCTTAAAAATAAAATAAAGTCTTGAAGATAAATCAAAATACCAAGCATACTTTTAATAACAAACTACATAAAACATTCTAATTGTTTTAGATTTCTAAATAGTTCTCCAGTCCATATCCAGGATGAACGATGGTTGGGAGCATTTGGTTTATTTTTCCCAGCACTGAGCCTTGTTCAGGATAAAATGTAGAATGAGATATAAATGAAGGACTGAAGGTAAAACTGCAATGATTCTCACTGAAAAAGCACATAATCACTTTTATGTTATAACTATCACTGTAAGCCACTCATATATTTTGTTTATGTAAAAATATAAATATGCCTATAAAATCTTATCAGAACAAAAAAATAAAAATAAGCTCTCAGAGAATAAGATTTTTTTTTTCCATTCCCTTCATTTTTATTGTTTATTTTTTTCCTTCTCCATTGGTATTGGGAGTTGAACCCAGATGCTTTACTACTGACCTATATCCAGTCTTTTTTGTAGTTTCTCAGCGTCTGGCTAAGTTTGGAATTCAGCCTCCTGTGTTGCAGGGACTACAGGCATGTGCCTCCAAGCCTGGCTATTTTGATTTTTAAATTTTTTTTTTAGGTGGGGCTAATTATCTTTCTACAAATGCTTCCCTACTTGTTTACATTTGTGAACACCTTACATTGGCTTCCTTAGATCTTGTATGAATACATTTTATAGATGCTCTCAGATGACTAAAGAAAAACTTGAAGCTCAAAGACTGGGTGGCTATCCAAAGTCACACAGAGCCCAGGATCCCCAAACTCTAACAGGCAGAATTATCCCCCACCACCACCAGAACTGCCTCTCACAGCTGAATCTGACGAACACGGGAAAGGTTTTCTGGAGGGAAAAAAACAATGCCCATAAAACCCCTCACTGTATCATCTGCTCACAAAGAAGCAACCTGGCCCAAGAAAGCGCCATGGTCAGAGTGGACTTCACTTTCACCATCACCATTCACAGCTTTCTAAAATGTACTCACAGGGTCATCTGTAGGAGCAAAATGAAGTCACATGGACAATAGGGGATGTTTCTGACCACACACTTTTATAATCACTATAACTTTCCTTGGAACCTGCTCTCTAGTAAATTCAGAAAAAGGGATTTCAGGGAAAGTGAAGGAAGCCGTCAGCGAAGTTCTCCTAGAGTGATTGCCAATCCCAATACCCCACACTAAGCTGCAGCTCAAAAGTAAAACCAGATGGCATTTTTTTCAAATCCCAATGCCCTTTTATAAAATAGAAACTTTTCAATAAGTCATACTGCATTATTTCAAAACTACCACAAAACCAAAACTGAAACATGATTTTGAACACATGAATCTCAAAAAGTTTGGGAAGTGCCTCAAATAAATTTAGAGAGAACACAAAAAACAAACGAACGAAACAAAAAAGGATGCACTATGAAAATTCCCTTTAAAGTAAGTGCTTGTAACAATCTCTTTCTGAAAGGACCTATGATAAATGACCATTCTACCACAGCAGGCCAGGACTGTTTCGGAACTGAGCTTTTCCTGGAGAAAGCAAGCAAACCAGCTGAGCTCAGGAATACTATGTATTCATTATTTAACCCACATCCTATTTTTCAGTGGTAACCACCTCCTCCAGTGCTGTTCTCATCAAAACAACCCCATCCAGAAGCTCCTCCACAACTCTCATGTGAGATGATCACCAACAGTGGTAGCCCAGGAACACTGACATGTGATTGTGAGCCACATTGAAGCACAGCTTGGGCATCCATGAGAGTTTAAAGAAGAAACAAGGAAACTTAATATTCCAGACTCCATATTTTGCTCAAGCTTCAATATGAAATACTGAACTGAAGGAGCCTATAATCAAGGAGATAGTTAAAGATTGCAGTTAGCTGAGAGCCATAAAAGATGTTCTAGTTTCCACCTGATATTAATACAATATTCAAAGAATCTTTGTATGCCCGTAAACACTGTGTGACGCACCTGTAAGCTCGAGCTGTAAGCACCTGTCCTTGTTAAAGCTATATGTATATAACTGGGTGAGGTTGGTTAGAGTGTGTGGGAAGAAGAAGAAGGTGGTGGTTGGAGTTAGAGCGTTTGGAGTGATTGCTGGAACCGGAGAGAGAAGAAGAATAAAAGACCTTTTTTTCATTTTCATCCTGCCTCCGAATTTTCCTGCAGCATTCGTTGCTCCAAGCGGATCGCTTCAGGCAGCAACACTGAACCATGAAGGAAAAATTTTTAAAGATAAGTTTTAAAAAAAAAGAAGATACATATTCCCTTAAATGTTCATCAGAGTATAACTGGTCCATTTCAGAATTTGATAAATAGGAAGCAAAGATGCACTAACACAAAACATCAACACTCTGACTTTGGTACCAAAATGTGTTTTCAAAAACACGTTAGAGGGCTGTGGTTGTGACTCAGTGGTAGAGCACTTGTCTATCATGTGTAAGGAACTGGGTTCAATCCTCAGTACCACATAGAAATAAATAAATAAATAAAACAAAGTTATCGTGTCCACCTACAAGTAAAAAAAGAAATTTCTTTTAAAAAAATGCTAGTACCACTAACGAAAAATATTACTAATAGACATGTACTCTGTTCAACAAAATGCTCTACCACTCCCAATTATGGAGACCTATCTTGTCTCCATATTGATAGCAAGGTAGAATCTAGAGAACAAAAGTAAGACAAAGTGTACACGATTTCCCAGGTCAACACTGTCTGAGGCAGTTACCAAGCAGAAAACAGAGGGAACATTCAACATGAGAATGATCTGAAAAGATTTAATTAAGGCACTAAACAGGGGTAGGTAGGGAATAGAGGAAACCAGAGGAGACAGAGCAGTACCCTAGGCCTGCTAATGCAGTATTCTAATTCTAGGACCAGAATCCAAGAAAGCCCTCAGCAGATAGTCTGAGAAGACCCTGAGAAAGACTACAGTACTAGGCCCTTACACTCCTCCCTCCAGTCTGCTGCCTGTGCTCCCTCATCTGCCTGCCACAGCCAAAAGCCACAGGGCAAGGAATTCTGATGCAATGGTCCATCCAAACCAGGCACCCAGGAAGTCAGAAAGAGGACAACGGTGTAAATGGGCCTGGAGACACAAACTGCAGCTCATCAGTGCAAACTTTATAAAATATGTTAAATCAGCCACACCTCTGTCATGATGCATTAAACAAACAAAGAAATACAACCATCAACCACCTTCTACTTTCTATGTGTTCTAATTCTGTTAATGTATAAAACTACAGCTGACCATTTTCCACAATACCAGAAACCCATCAGCTATTAGGAAGATGATTCAGAATTACTGGATCTGAGTATAAGGTGGACTAAATACTGTCTTGCCTAAGGTACCTGAGGAAGATGTGCTGAGCAATATTCCAAAAATTACCAAGAATTTTCTGATTATGAGAGGAATGAGCTAGGTGTGGCGACGTACACCTGTAATCCCTGGGACTTGGGAAGCTGAAGCAGGAGGATCTCATGTTCAAGGCCAGCCTTGGCAACTATCGGTAAGACCCCGATCCAAATAAAAAATTAAAAGTACTGGGGAGGTAGCTTGGTGGTAGTACAGCACCCTCTGGGGTCACTCTCCAGTAAAACAACAAACAAACAAAAAACAGGAAGCAAAGGAGTCCCTCTGCCCCACCTCCAAGGCTGGAGCTACCACACCACCTGTTTCATCTGAGACTCCTCCTTCTTTCTCTTGTGGATAAAAATGAGAACTGATGTATTAGAAAACAAAGAGGTGTCCTTGATTCTTTGCACCCCAAAAAGACAACTGAGGGGACAATAACAACCCATATGTGAAAAACAGAGCCATTTAATGTGGTTACATGAACATCTTATCCTTTAGTTACTAATAAAGAGTCATTAGTTCAAATATCAAACCCCACAAGATTCAAAACTTACACACAATTTTTGGATATTCTAAGTACTTTCTGACTCCTAATAGTCCCTCAGCCAATAAACCCAAGAATATAATTTTTGGATTCATGGAAAATTAAAAGATTCCATCCTTCCTTCTTGTAATCATTCATGTATTTGTTCATCCAAATAAACCCAAGAATACAATTTAGTAGATGCATACATCCACACTAAATTTGTGGGCTGCAAAGATACTAACTTAACTTATAAGATAACCACTCAAAAAATATAAGATATAAATGATGCAAAACCTCATAGGAAAGGGGGGGGGGGACATTTCAACATAAACCACAAGCATGAACCAAACCACTGGTGCAACTCAATCAGAAAGAAGAGTCAGAGGAAATAACACCAGTTACAGTAGAATTTTTTTAAGATTAAAAAAAAATATGCTGTATATATGATATATGTGCATTCAAGTGCTGTTATATATGTTAATAAATGTGTTATCATAAAACTATAACCTTGGTCCTCAGGAAGAGGGAGGAGACAACACTCTATACACCACGATGAGTAAAAGCAGTAAATCAGATAGGCTTTACCAAATACCCATAAAGTAGACAGATTTAAAGGGAATAACATTCACACATGAGGAGAATCAAAGCACTTGAGAAAACACAAAATGAGAGGATGGATTGACAGACCACCCCACTAACACTGCATTTTTAAGTTAACATAGAACATCACTTTGGGAATAAATCTATCATGCATCCATTCCTGTAGCTAATGCATAGCTCACAGGGCATGAGCCATGGAAGGAAAGACATATATCCCATCCCTGATTTCTGAATGAGATTCAATTATTATCAAAAGTTAAAAAAAAATCTTAAAGACATTTATATTCCATCTCTTCAGGAAAGGTTGGGAGATTATTTGTTGAAGATATTAGTTGATTAATTCCAGGAATTCTACTTAAGTCTTTTAATGCAAAGTGAAAGCTTTGCTTGGATAAATGTAGTCAATCATATGTGGTAGGAAATAGTGAAAGAGCATCATGTTACCTAGAACAGTACAATCCACAAGGCCTGAACACAGAAAAAGGACACCCTTTGAAGGTGGAAGAAATTTTAAATGATTAGTGTTAGTTATAAGACAAAAAGTAAAGGTGGTGAATAGACAGAAATTCATAGGCACTTATTAGCATCTGCTAAAATTGGGCTAAACTGTGGGAGATTAAAGTTTGTATCTTTCATTCTACTATTGTCATTATTTCAGTTAAGTAAGTACAGCTGTCCCTTGGAATCTGCAGGATTCCAGGACCCCCAGAGATACCAAATTCTTCAATGATCAAGTTCCTTGTGTAAAATGACATGATATTTGCATATAAACAACATATATCTTCCCATATACTTTTAAATCATCTCTAGATTACTTACAATAGCTACATAATGCATTATGTAAATAGCTATTGAACTGAATAATTTAGAGAAGGACAAAAGTCTGTACATGTTCAGTACAGATCCATTTTTTCCCAAATATTTTCAATCCACAGTTTATTGAATACACATATGTGGAACCTGCAGATACAGAGGGCAACAGTATTTATGGAGCATATACCATGTACAAGTCATAGTGCTAAGAACTGGTGATACAGAGGCAAATAAGACAGATAGAAAATGTGGAGTTCTAATTTAATCTGGAAAAAAAAACTCAGTAAGAAGGTGACATGTGAGCAATGCTTCAATGAAGGAAACAAGTCATGCAGATTAAGTAGGGGTGGAAAGGATTTTGACAAAGGGATCATGGGACCCAATGCATCCTGGGCAGAAATTGCCTCATGGTATTCTCACAGAGTAGGCAAGAAGGGAAGGAAGGAATATAAGAGGTGAGGGATGTTTGTATCTGAAGATGGTGGAATGGTTGGAAAAGGCTCACACAGCACTTTTCACCATTAATAAGTACACTAAGCTTTACTTATTTTGTTTTTAATTCACACATCATAATGGTACAAATTTACCAAATACCAAGTGATGTTTCAATACATGTATACATTATACAATGATCAAATTAGCATACCCATCACTTCAAACATTTATACATTGAATTTTAATAGGAGTAAGATGGGAAACCATGAAACAGAGAATCCAAGCACATAAGTATTTTTAAGGTGTCTCTTCTTTTTTCTGGCTGCAGAAAAAAAGAATAGAGAAGCATGGAGACTTCTCAAGTGTTGGGATAGTTCCCTGAATGATAACAGTGTTTGGACTAGAGAAGTAATGGGGAGTGCAGTGAGAAGTAGGGATTCAAGACAAATCTGAAGGTGGCGGCAACAAAATTCTGGACAGTGTGGGTTTTGATTAAACAGAAAGAGTCAACAACGAGAACTCTTGAAATTTTGTGCACGAGAAAGTAGAGGAACGGAACTGCTGAAAAATAAGTTGGGGAATCCTTAGAGAACAGTAAAATGCTTGTTAAGTTTGTGAAGTCTATAGGACATCAAAGTAGAGATACCACATAATCTACCTAGATTTTGTGATAGGAATTTGTATGTTCAGAGAACAAGTTCAAGCTAAAGAAATAAATTTAATAGTCATTAGTTGTCAGCATATGGGTGATATTTTATGGCGCAAGACTGGGACCCAAAACATAAATGAGTGCTAGAGCAACCTTAACTATACCAGGCCCTGAATTCAATTTCCAGCACCACAAGAAGGTTAAAAAATAAAGTTGCAGAACAGAATTCATTCACGAAGCAGTGAGTGTGCTCAGAAAAGTGAAACTTACAGGCTGAGTCATAGAGCTCACTGAGGTTATAATGTAAGAGTAAATAAAACAACAACAAATGCAACTTAGAGGGAAGATCAGGTAAGGTAAAAGGAAATCAGAAATGTGTAGTGTCCCAGACCAGGGGAGAAGATGCTTCAAGAGAACAGAACTGTTAAGTAGCAGTTAAGATATGAGCAGCAGGTCAAGGATTTAAGAAAATACTTAGTGCAGAACAAATCTGTTAATCAACAGCCCTGCCTCAGTGGCATCCCAAGGTCTGACAAGATGGCTACTTCAGGACCTTTGCCTGATCTCAGCTCTATAAACTATTCCCTTTACAAAAAGAGGAAAATAGATAAATTCAGGGAATGAGAACAAAGGTGTAAAGGTATGTTTTCTCAAAAGGGCCTAATTGCTAAATCATCTTAAGCAAGACCCTGTGCAAACTAGACAACCAGAGATTCCCAGACCTATGAAAGCAGAATGATTAAGACTAGGGTCCACTGAAAAATTCTGTAAAACTGGTTCCAATTACTAAAATTTTAAGTTTTCTTTTCTTTTTTATTTTTATTTTTATTTTTATTTTTTTGCCCCCTTAGGTACTTATGGGTAAAACCATGCATCGAGGTCTAGAAATCTGATAAAATCCAACTGTCAGTCAAAGAGCTAGAAGAGGTACTTGAATGGGATTCTCTAAACTCTTCCCCTCCTACCCCAGTAATACTGAGTTCACAAAGAGTCATCAATTTTTTCTATGAGACAACCCACTCTCCCTCTTCTTGGCAGTTATTTTCATTTTCCTAATAAACTTTGCTTTATTTTTACTACATTTCATGTCCTGCTTAAAATATCTTGTGAGAACACAAAAGCCAAGAAACATAATGCAATTCCCAGTAACAGAATGAATAGATAATATCATTTAGCAACATTTGGGTCAAAAGTGATTTTGACAAATGCAGTTCTAATAGCATGAACCAGAGGACAAAGTACTATATATAAAGAAAAAATGAGGGAGAGGGATGGGGGAAGGTGAGGCCATAAACTGAAATCAAATTCTATACATGTATGCAATTATTAGGATGAATCCAACTACTATGTATAACTATAAAACTAATAAAGATAAATAAACAAGGGGCTGGGGCTATGGCTCAGCTGTAGAGCAGTACAGCACTTGTCTTACATGTGTGAGGCCCTGGGTTTGATCCTCAGCACCACACAAATAAAGGTATAAAAAAAATAAAAATTTAAAATAAATATACATAACTTTTTTAAAAGTATTTCTAATCCAGGGATGGTGAGACACACCTCTAATCCCAGCTACTCAGGAGGCTGACCAGGAGGGATCAAGTTTCTCACACACACACACACACACACACAGAAAAGTTTTCTTTTTTGGTTGGTACTGCAAATGGAACCCAGGGGGACTCTACCACTGAGCTACATCTCCAGCCTTTTTTATTTTTTATTTTGAGATGGTTTCGTTAAGTTGCTGGGATGGCCTCAATTTTATGATCCTCTTCCACAGTCTCCCTCGTCACTGGGATTACAGGCATGTATAACTACAAACAGTATTTTTTTTTAAGTATTTTTAAAAAGAGGAGCAAGTTAAAGAGATTGTTATTAGAGTAGCAAGAGCAAATAAGAGAGGAACTTTGTCAGATGGGAGAAGTAATAGTTTGTTTGCTGATGAGACTTACCAAGTGGAAAGGGGAAAAATGATAATGCAGGACAAGTGGAGTTGGTGAGGCAAAGTTCTTGAAGTACAAGAGGAGCTGGGGTCAAAAAAAAAAAAAAAAAACAGGGGCCTCAAATGAAAACAAAGAATTCACCCAGGGTAAAGGGATGGGATGCCAACTATTTGGAAACCGGGCTAGTAGTTGGATAAATGTACTGGTTGGATTCTATATACATTCTTTATTATCAGCAAAATGAAAGCCAAGCAAATCAGCAAAGAATGAAGATGGAGATAGGCGGAGACAAGAAGAGCCAGCCTAACTATCAGGCATCACTGGTGAAGTCATCGAATTAGGAAGAGGAAAAATAATGACTGTTACCTGTCCCCAGTCATGGTCAGATTGCACAGGGCCAACCAAGGTTACCAGGGCAATAGCTGGTTAAACATAATGGGGCTTGCCAGGTAAGAATGGCAAAGAGAGAAAGGGGCAAGGATGTGTAACAAAGGGATCAATGACAATGATGGATGATGCAACATACGCAAGATAAAAGAGATAGTAAAAATATGAGAGCAATGAGCAACCATGCAAAGTGGAATCAATACTGGGGTCCAAATGGGGTATAATTGGGGTAGTACACAGGATAAGCTGAAAAGGAAGTGGTGGATGCCAGAGGATGAAATGTCTAAAACACAGAATATAGTAACAGTGCACATACTAAAACCACAAGCCTGAACAAAGGAGGTAAACTGGGGACAAGATCACAGGAAGAGCGGAGGTTAGGGTAAGAGCAGTCCTTCAGTGTTTTTCCCAGCCTTTTCCTACCTAATCTCCCACCTTCTTCAATTGACTCCTGCCAATGAAAATAATTCATACCAATGTTAATACGGTTAGTCCTCTTAAATCCTGAAGTAACAACAACAACAAAAACAAAGCCCAAAGCCTAATGACCTCAATAATCCTAGTGGGTAAATGTGTGGCTTCACCTATTGAGCATTACATCATTTCTACAAAATAAGAGAGAAAACCAAATAGAACTGGGATGCTTCTCCTGTAATGTGCAATCATCTGAACATAAACCAAGCACAGGAAAACATGATGCTGTTGGTTTGAAAAGAGCTGTGACCAAAACAGAACATATTTAAATTTAATCAAAATTTCTGAAAAATATGGAAAGCTGGTTGTGGTTTCACACAACTATAATTCCAGCAACTTGGGAGACTGAAGTAGGAGGACTGCAAATTCAAGACCAGCCTCAGTAACTTAGCAACACCTGTCTCAAAAGAGAAAAGAGAAAAGACCAGAGATGTATGTAGTTCAGTGGTAAAGTTTTCCTGGGTTCAATTCCCATTGCAAAAAAAAAAGTATGTAATATTCAATACTTGAAATAGAAATTTCTTTGTGGGCAAAATGGTTTTATTCATATTATATTCTCACATATAAATCATCTTGTATTTAAACTGGAACTTAACATTTATTTGCTGAATGAATGTAAAAGAGTTCATCTGATCAACAGAATTAGCCAACAAAGAGAAATATTTGACATTAAACTTACAAACATATCTATTGTTGTATTTTTAACAATGTCTTCTATAACAACTTTCTTTTTTATTGAACTTCTTTAAAATGTTCAATGGTTCACTGGGGATATAGCAAAGACCTAGGGTGCTTCTAGCATGTAGAAGCTAACAGGTTCTAACACCAACACCAAAAAAGAAAAAAAAAAATGCTCAATGGCTCTTCATCGCACCAAATATAAATGTTTATATTCATGTGTCTAGCATTCAAGGTACTTCATGAGCTGGTTCTATCAACCATCCTCAATGTTCAACACCTCAAACCACACACAGCCAATTATCAAAACCATCCTATCATGCCCTACCTCTATCTTTACTCAAGCTGTTAATTCTCTCTTTTAACACAGACATCCAGACCAATATTTTTAGTAAGCTCCATCCAATGTACAAATATCAGATTTCATAGAAAATTTAAGATCCGTGTGATACTAGAATTAAATTCCTAGAAATCTATCTATATCTGGTAATACAGACTACCTTCTTTTATATTACAGCACCTATCAATGAAAAAAGCTGAGCCTGTTGCATATTCTAGCACTAGAAAACGGATTTTGTGAGCTCCACTCACCAGCAGGTCCTTCAGGACCACAACCTGAAAAAATAGCTCTATTAACACGCAGCTTGCAAAGGAGGATAAAAATGTTTTAACTATCCTTTTCCTGTTCTTCAAGGGATATACCTTGGATTCAATAAATATTTGCCAAGATTCAAGTGCCAATAAAGTCCAGGGAAAGTATATAAGTTGTTGTACCTTTTAAGGGGAAAACTCACAAGGAAGAATTCTTGAGACAAATGATTTTTCTCCCCCATACCTATGTTTTCCCTCTAAGGGGTTAAAAATAATCAAATTTTGCCAAAGGAATAGAATAAAAAGTGCCAATTAGGACAATGATTTCTTAATGACTAGACTGTAACAATCATTTTTCTCTTGTGAATTGAAAGGGAATTTAACCCCCCACCTCCAAGTGACAGGCATCAAAATGCTCATCACAGTGGTAGTTAGAAGAGAATACACTGAATCTGACTGCTTCTGAGGAAGGTCAACTGCTTTTTGTTTCCTACCCCTTTATCTGCAGCACCCTAACCACCTCCCAGGAAACGTTAAGCACCTAAGACAAATGCTCTTTTGTAGATGCCTAAAAGGCATCCACAGATAATGTGATTCTTCAGTATACTTATAGCAGAAAATAAAATATGATTCATTCTAGCAAAAATGAAGTATCTTTGAAGCAGTAAAGAAAGTTTATAATTTTTTGTCAATGAAAAAGCACCTCACAAAGCATTCTATTACTCTCCAGGCACCGTGCATGCCTATAATCCCAGTGAATCCGGAACCTGAGACAAGGATTGCGATTTCAAAGCCAGCCTCAGCAACTTAGCAAGGACCTAAGGAACTTAGTGAGACTCTGTCTCCAAATAAAAAATTTAAAGTACTGGGGATGTAGCTCAGTGGTAACATGCTCCTGGGTTCAATCCCCAGTACCAAAAAACAACTATCATTGTAAAACTTTTTACCAGAAAGATGCTAAAATAAACCTTTTGATAACAAAGTAAATAACTCCAGGATTTCAAATTTGAACCCCATTCCTATAATTTTTACCTGACAACAATCCTTAAAACTGAGAAAGGTAGACAGCAAAATCAAAAACAATCCATCTTAATTCATTCAAACTGCTATAACAAAATACCTCAGCATGGGGGACTGGAGTTGTGGTTCAGTGGTAGAGTACTTGCCTCGCATGTGTGAGGCACTGGGTTCAAGTCTCAGCACCACATATAAACAAATGAATAAAATAAAAGTCCATCAATATCTAAAAAATATATATTAAAAAGAAAAAACTTAAATACCTTAGCATGGATAATTTATAAACATAAACTGATAGATGGGCTACCCCCAACCCGCCAGAAATTTCCATGTCCTGAGCAAAGCAACCTTGTTTCATTTTCCCCCTGGCAGGAGCCAAGGGAAGTTTCCATATACTGAGCAAAGCAACCTTGTTTCTTCCCCAGGCAGGAGCCAATGGGCTTACAGGTCACCCTGTTCCACAGGCAAAGAGCCAATAGTATTAAAGGTCACTCTGGTACACCCCCCACCAGAAATCCCTATTTAAGCTCTTGTCCATTCAGAGCTAACACACACAAAACAGATTGTCCCTGCTAAGAGGAGGCAGCCACTGCACCAGATCCAGACCCACCATCTCTAGCCCGAAGGCAGCTGCCCCAGCCAACAGCTCCAGAGACCACAGCCGGTGCCACCAGGCACCCACCTTCTGTTCAGAGCTCGCACACTCCCCTCTCCCTGACTCCTCTCTTCCACCAGAGCTTGCATACTCCCCTCTCCCTGACTCCTCTCTCCCAGCACCTCCTCTTTGACCTCCGGTCAGCCATAAAGGCTGGTGAATAAATCTCTTGGCTACCCAGTTGTCACTGATGTGAATTTTGCCCTTCACAAACCTTTTGCTCAAAATTCTGAGGGCTGAGATGCCTAAAATCAAGGAATCAGAAGATTCAGTCTCTTTTGAGGAACCATCCTCTGCTCCAAAGACAGGGCCTTGTTGTGGTGTCCTCACATGGAGCAAGAGATGGAAGGACTTAACAAGACAAATGTGCTCAGTCTTTTGCAAGGAAACTGTTATAGAAACACCGAGGTGCAGCAAAAAAACACCTGCTTGTGCTTGGAAGAGGGTCAGCAAAATGAACTTTATCTCTAACAAAAGGGCAAGCTACAGAATCTGGGTACAAGTGCACTTGGGCAGACAGTCCATGTGTTTGGGTTTTGTGTGTGTGTGTGTGTGTGTGTGTGTGTGTGTGTTTTGGTACCAGGGATTTAACTCAGGGGCACTTGACCACTGGGCCACATCCCAACCCTTTTTTTTAATTTTATTAGAGACAGGGTCTCACTGAGTTGCTAAGTGCCTTGCCATTGCTGAGGCTGGCGTTGAACTCACTATCCTCCTGCCTCAGCCTCCCAAGTACTGGGATTACAGGCATGCACCACCGTGCCTGACCTGTGTGTGTGTGTGTGTGTGTGTGTGTGTGTGTGTGTGTGTTGATTTTTATTTTAGTTGTAGATGGACACAATATCTTTATTCATTTTTATTTGGTGCTAAGGATCGAACCCAGTGTCTCACACATGCAAGGCAAGAACTCTACCACTGAGCCACAACCCCAGCCCAGTCCATGTGTTTTTATCCCTTAATGCAGCACTGCCCCTTGCCCTGATAGGAGGAACTTGTGGTTACAATCTATGTGATAAGCTAATTTTTAAATTGGGGCAGGCAACTAGAAGAGCTATAGTTTAAAAGGGCTACAGCTGGATATTTTATATCCCAATTAAGGCTAAACACTATATTCTGAAAATGGACCATCAAACTTTCTATTTCTCAGAGCACTAATCACATGCATGAAGGTAGAAACCACATGACCTAATGATTTCCTAAAGGCTCCAACTCTTCATATTATTACAGGGGAATTAAGTGTCAACAGGAATTTTGAACGGATACAAACACAGAAACCATAGCAGACTCATTTAAAAATATAAATAATGAAAATTACTTTAATGTGTAAGGGCACCACTTAGGTCACCCAAAACCTCTGCACCCCTCATCATAAACATTGATTTTTCCCAAAAGTATGTTGCTAACAGGGAATGATATACTTTTTTTTTTTTTTTTTTTTTTTTTTTTTTTTTTTTTGTGGTTACCAGGGATTGAACTCAGGGGCATTCAACCACTGGGCCACATCCCCAGCCCTTTTTTGTATTTTATTTAGAGACAGGGTCCCACTGAGTTGCTAAGTGCCTCGCCATTGCTGAGGCTGGCTTTGAACTCGCGATCCTCCTGCCTCAGCCTCCCAAATGATGTACTCTTTTGTCACTGATATAGACAATCTTTTTTTTTTTAAATGGGAAAATAAGAAACACTGTATGTTATTTTAAAAATAAAAATAACAATCTCAAGAAACCAGCTGAACTACAAATAAGGAAACAGAACAAAATTCAAATGAAAAAGCAGAAAGTGTGCCTGCTCCTAAAAGAGTACTTAGCACTCCAACCCTTAATTTATACTCACCTGTCATACTATCTTTTCCATCTATATTAACAGTAATATGTTTCCATTAAAATTACATAAGTCATCAGAAACTCTAACATCATTATGGCAAACAGGGTTGTCAAATACAGCTTTTATTCTAAAAACTGTCTGATTTTCATTTGGGAGTTTTCAGTTCTGCTTATATGTATTATCACAATAAAGTAAAAGCTGTCCAATTTATCCCATGTGATAGCTTCCCTGATAGGAAAGAAGAGAAGGAAGAGCAGTTGGCAGGCAGGCTGTATGTAAGGGCATCCTGCAGAGCTGAGAGAGCTCCCAGTGATGAGAAGCTGCCACAGCCCTACCAGGGAAGGACCACAGACCCACCCACCCTTCAGAGACAGGGTGTAAGATAACATTCATTTACCTGTCTCTCCAAACCCCACTGGAGAAACACTCTGAATATAAAACATATTCTTTACCAGCTGGCACAAGACACGGACTAAAGAATACATATGATTAAAATTCATCTTGCAAACTTCAGCCTGTGACAATACATTAGATTTTTTAAATGTTGCAAGAGAATAAAATAAATGGATTTGTTTCACTATATGCTTCAAAATGCCCTAATCTGCCAGGTGTAGTGTCGCATGCCTGTAATCCCAATGGCTCAGGAGGCTGAGGTGGAAGGATCACAAATTCAAAGCCAGCCTTAGCAAAGGCAAGGCGCTAAGCAATTCAGTGAGACCTTGTCTCTAAATAAAATACAAAATAGGGCTGGGGTGTTGGGGACTTAAGAACACATCCGCCGAAAGAATAGAAAAACTTAACTCTCTGGTTGCCTCCCACTCCCTGATAAGAGACTTGGCCTAATCAGGAGGCATTCCCCTGATGCGTCATGAGAACTGAAACCACCCTAAGGATAGGCCAGGGGCTCCACCAATGTAATCTGCCCATGCTCCCTATGTGTTCCTATAATCTTTCTGCTGATTGGCCTATGTCTTCTATAAAAGCTGTCCAACTTCCTCAATAAACTTGAGTTCCAGCTCTGACCCGGATCCCTGGTGCGTCCCTAACTGTCTTCCATCGTGAGGGCTGGCGTGGGCCTCCAGCCGGCTTCTACCGTTCTCCATCACGCCTCCACTGGGGCGTGCTTTTCCCCTAGCCTTCTCCGCTGGCCGGAAGAAGCTAAACCCCAGGTCAGGAGGAACTAAAAACCCCCAGCAACTCAAACAAAACCCCAACATTGGGGATGTGGCTCAATGATCAAGTGCCCCTGAGTTCAAGTCCCAGTACCCCCCCCAAAAAAAAAAAAAAACCTTTAAACATCTGTGTGTGTGTGTGTGTGTGTGTGTGTGTGTGTGTGTGTACACATTACATTTTAAACCAACCAGCATGCCTTTAAACACTATGAAATAATCTTGTGCAAAATTCTATTTTTTTAATTTTGCCTCCTTGGAAACCTAGTTTTAAAAAATACAACCAACTTGGTATTGTCTAGGGGGAAAAAAATCTGAATGTTTAGGCTTCCTGCATTGAGTACCAGGGTTTTATTTGTTTAGTTGAAAACAAAGAACCCAAACTGTCAATTACTGAACTAAGGTATGTGTTTTGTCTCGTGTATTTTGTCGTTTTCACTTGCCAATTCTTTACAGAGAGAACACTGATATGGCCAGTATTTTTTCTCTTCATTTTTGTTGTGTTAAATTTCTCAGCATGGGGCTGGGATTGTGGCTCAGCGGTAGAGCGCTCGCCTACCACGCGAGCGGCCCGGGTTCGATCCTCCGCACCACGTAAACATAAACGCATTGTGTACAACTAAAGCAAATAAATAAATATTAAAAAAAAAATTATCAGCATATGAAAATGCATGCTGGTTGCCAACATTATAGAAAAGGTACTGTTCTGGTATAGAATGTCCCCCCAATGCTGATGTGTTGAAGTCTTGGTCCCCAATGTAGCAATGTTCAGAGGTGGGGCTCATGGGGACTAGAGTATGAGAGCTCTGACATCATCAGTGAATTAAAGCATTGATGGGAGTCACAATTTCCTGGCATTAGTGGGAGGTGGTGGGAACTATAGGAAGAGGGTCCATTTGAAGGAAGGAAGTTACTGGAGTGTGCGTGGAAGGGTCTTGAAGGAAGTAAGTTACTGGAGGTATGCCGTGGAAGGGTCTTGTCCCAAGTATCTGTCTGTTTGTGTGGGGGAGGAGCCCTCCCCCACCCTGCCTCTCTCTCTCTCTTTCCTTCCAGCCATCATGAAGTAAGGAGTTAACCATGCACTGCCTATCATGATGTTCTACCTCACAAGCCCATAGGAATGGGGCCAGTTGACGATGTACTGAAACTTCTGAAATTATGAGCCAAAATAATTGTTAACACCCTTGTTTTTTCTGAGGTATTTTGTTACAGAAACAGAAAACTGGTCCCACAAAGAAATCTGCACAGGTCCCACAAAGAAATCTGCAAGGAGAGAATATCACAATTCTTGAAACACCAACAATAGGAAGTCATTAAGAAAATGTATTCTTTCCTTCTTATTTCTTTATTGAAATTAGTATGGCTCGCATAGAATACAAGCACATATCTTTGAGAGCCACCATCAGTGCATAAGACACAAATATAACCTACCCTGTCTAGAATACAGTTACTTGAGAAAGAAACAAACTCCTCATTCAGGCACCAAATGCCTCAGACTACAGCAAAACAAAAATAACAAATAAATTGGGGAATATACACTTTTTCTCTCTCATCATATGCTATTGAAAAAGTTGTCCTATGCATTTCACCCGTCAGATGAAATTATCACATGACATCTTCACATTTATTAACACGCATTTGTTTTTATCTGCAGTATTTAGCCAAGGTGATTGTATTTATTCCTCTTACAGTGAATGCCAGGACTGTGTGAGCTCCTTGCCACAAAATAGTACTGTCACCCAGTCAAGGATGTTGCTGAGCCTTAATACATGAGGTGCTGAAGAGTAATGGCTCAATAGGAAAAAAGGTGTCTAGAAATGCAGGATAGTAGGAGAGGTGAATGACAGTGGGGTAAGGGTAAAAAAGAAATTTGGGGATACAAAAATGGAAAGGTAGGGTGTGACTACATGGTCTCACTAGTGAGAAGGGAGTTCCTAAGGCAGTGCAGAGCTTTCCCAGGCTTCTCCTGGCATGACAGTGGGTAGGGACCAGACTCTGAGAAACGAGTGGAAGGACAAACAGAAGGTCAGTGGTGGGCTAGAGGCTGCAGCTTGCCCCCTACTTTACAAAAAGAAAAAAAAAAAGGAAAGGTAGACTGAGTCTCCAAAGAGAAGTGCCTTGGAGCTGTTGGAATGGAGGAAAGAAGGTGATCCTTTGAAATAGAAAACAATGATTCCTAAGCAACCCAGCCCAAACCTTAGCCTCTGTCCTTGACCTATATCATTGCCTGCAAAAAGAAACATGAGAGCAATAAGCAAGCTCTGGGATAAAATAAAGGCAAATTGTGTAACAGCACCTTGGCTCCTCCTGTAGCCCAGCCCCTAGAAACTGTCCCTCAATAAATATTAACACCCATATCTATACTTCTGGGGATGGCACACATTCTCCCTTGGATGTATATTCCTTGCTTTATCACCAAAACATCTAACTCTCAAGATAACCAGCATTCTCCCATAAATGTACATTTTTTACTGTAACCCAAAACTGTTTCTTCCCTTAGATAACCCACAACCTCCCTTTATGTGTATCTGCTTTTCTAACTAAATCTGTGTCTCTAATTGGCACATGTTAAAATTCTATTCCATCGTATATGCCAAGGACCGTATTTGTCCTGAGTTAAGGTCCCCCTCTTTGGGAATTCCTCAGAACTCCAGAGACAGGATGGGAATAAGGCTGACAGATAACAGGGGAGAACCATACAAGCCCATCCCAGCTCTCTTCGTTCCTTGAGAAAACCTCTTCCCTAGGATCACCTGCCACTTCTCTACTCTGTCCAACCTCTGGGAGAAAACTTAATAGATAGTTTGAATGGAGTCTATTTTCAGGACTGGGTTTCTACATTCCTCACAGATCTCAGATTCATGGAAATTGACCAAGGGCCCAGACAAAAGAAAAGGCGAAACCCTGCACAAGAGTCCAAGCCTAAGAATTGGGAATCTAGATTCATAGACAGCAAGAAGTATGCTTTTTTTCTCAGGGGATGGTGCCCAACCCCTGCTACTTCCCTCACTCAGTTCCTTTCTCTATATCCTTCTGCAGCCAGCTATGTCACAGAGGTTCATAAATATCCTTAACATTATCTTACAAAAGCTCCATGACCAAAAAATTTTAATTATGATTTCAGATGTGATAAAATATTTACAAAGAGTAGTCAGATCCCCCATTTTGCTTGAAATATGAACATTTTTATACATATGCTAACGTTCAACAGGCTTGATTTATCTAGCATAGGTAGGATACAAAGTGTCCCAAGAAAAGGATAGGGATGAATCTCAACCATTTGACATAATTAATAATAAAATTTCATACTATACTGACTTATTTTTTTATCAGGACATGCAATACATCAAAATCATCAGCTAGATTAAGGTCCCATAGTCATTAAAAGTACCAGATATACACTAAGGGATTATGTACACTCTGGGAGTATTCATATTTATACTCTTGTTTGAACCTCAAAACAAACAAAAGCCTCAATGCTACTAGATTATGGAAATTTCATTTTATCAGAGACTTCATCATGGATCTTCCTTTATGTTCTGGTCATTTTACCTCCATTTTTCAGTTTTTACCAACACAGCTTTACATAATTTTAAGCAAATCCAATATATTTTTAAATATAAATTAACAATTTTAAATCTATATGCAAAATACAACATGAGATGATACTTTTTTCTAATTTATGATACATGCATACTTTTTCAAACATAAAAGGGAAATGTCCTATTTTGTAATCTGCCTTCATACTTGACAATATAGTACAAACATCGGTCTATATCATAAGTACCGCTCCATATCATTTTTAATGCTGATTAGCACATCATGTTGGATGTTCTATAACTTACTCAACCAACTCCTAGTGTTAGACTTACTTGGCCCCAGCCTTTACACTTTCATCATTAATGATGTGATGATTATTCAAACAAAAAGATCCTGGTGTGTCTATCCATTATGTCCACACAACAAATTCCTGGATGTAAAAGTGCAGGGTCCCAAGGACATACATTTCTAAAGCTAGTGGCCTAAATATCCTGAATTCTACTAACATGCATAGACCTTAACTATGCTGGGATTCATCTGTTCTCTTTGCCAATTTTAGATGTAAAATATGGCACTCACCTCTTTCCATTTCTATAGCTATTAATGGGATTAAAATTATATCATGTACATGTTAGCTGACTATTCTTTAGTAAGTTGCCAGTTTTTCATTTTCATATGAAGTGACCCAAAATTGTGCCTCTCTGTATGTTAATTTTCTCCTACATAAGATGGAGATAATAATACATCTATTTCATAGGGCAGTTGTAAAAATTAAACAACTTAATGTAAGTTTATGTCTGTGACAAAATAAGGACTAAAGGAATTTTAGTAATGAGAATTTTTTCATAAATCAATGCTTGCCCATTAAAGTTCCCCTAATAACAAGAAAAAGCACCAAATGGCACCTGAGATATACCAAATTTCCTTAAAATACCCAATATTGTTTTAAGTGTTCACATAAATTTTATATTCTGCCCCAAAATATACCAATTTTTACTAAATAAATTTTCACTAATTTGCTAATAAGTAACATTTAGGGAATAGTTGGAAGAGGCACCTAATTAAGGACATTAATTCACTATCTCTCATGTAGTACAAGTAATGTATTTTTTCAATTTAATTTGCAATTTTTTCAATTTACTTCAAATCTGACTGTCCTTCTTGTACCACTTAGACTTTTTCCACATAAGGGTAAGATAAATATTCCCCTACATTTTCTTTTAATATATTTAGCACTAAATATTTCAGCCATTGAATTTTGTTTTGATGTGAGATATAAATCTAGACTTATTTTCCCTCACTTGACATCCAGACATCCAGCCTCAATCTCTTTGGTGCTGTCAGATTTACCCTAAAATACACAAGGTGTTAAAAGAAAAAGTAGTTACTGAGTGGTTTCATCAAATATTTTATAAATACTACCACATTAAAACACAAATGGGAACTTTCTTTCCTTAAAGACACCACACACACACACACACACACACACTGAAGGGTGTTATATCATTTTGGACATACCATTCAATACAACTAATCTTTGAAACATCAGACAGTAGCAAAGATACATCTATTCCTCTGGTAATTTTTCATAGCCACTGCTGAATAGCTTGAATTTATAAAGCTAAATTTCTATCACCAGGACACATTAATGCCACTGGATGTACTAGCTCAGATGGTCACAACACATCCACATAAATGATCTGTAAGCATTTTTTTAAAAAAAACTTATTACATTTGAAAGCTTTTCTGTCCACATAAAGAGGAACAAGTGTTATACTCCATAGCTCTGTCCTCTGCTTCCAACCTGAATATCTGCTGCTCTCTTTTTTTTTTGTTTTTTTAATTTATTTTTTTAATTTATAATAATTACTATTCATAGTGCCCGTACATAGCATCTTTTTACATACAACTGTTTGTATACAAAGTATATTCGTACAATTCAGGTCTTCAATCATGCATTTAGGAAAATGATATATGTCTCCCCAGACCAAGGACAACTTTCCACTAACAGAGCTAAAGATGGACAAAGAACAAACCCTGCTCCTTTGCCTGTATATATTTAACTTATTTAAAAATTATATTCTCTACTTATTAATACTGTCCAATAGAATTCCGCATTTTCGATATTTTCATGGTTTTTGTTTTTTGTTTGTAGTGCAAGGGATTGAATGCAGGCCTTGAACATATTCTACCACTGAGCTGGATCCAAGAAACATTTTATTTTGAAAAATGGTCTCACTAAGTTGTTTATTGGGGCCTCACTAAGTTGATGAGGCTGGCCTCAAACTTGCAATCCCCACGCCTTGGTCTCCTGACTCACTGGAGTTTATAGGCACCACAGCTACCTTATTTATTTCTTTATTTATTGAAGGAGTCATTTGGGCACTGTAGTGCATGCCTATAGGCACCCCAGTGACTTGGGAGGCTGAGCAGGAAGATTCAAGTTTGAGGCCATCCTGGACAACTCGGTGAAAACCTGTCTCAAAATAAAAAATAAAAAAAGAGCTGGGGATGTAGCTCACTGTTAGAACACCCCTGAGTTCAATCATCAGTACTGTAAAAAATAAAACAAACAAAAAATTTGAACCAATAATTTTTTTAGAAAAGTTATAGGACAGATCTATAATAAAGATTTGAATTCTTCTCTTTTGCCTGGAAATGTCCAATTGATAACTAAAAGCAAGATTTAAAACTTGCCATTTCTGCCTCCATTCTGCATCTGTCTCCTTTGCTCTGAGTCATCTGAACAACAGGTCTGATCAATAAACATCTTGTAATGAGCAGAAACTATCCCTCAGGCAACAGTAACTTAGATATAGTGATATTACATATAGTGATAAGGCCTGCCTGACCAATCCTGAAATAATGATGGGCCAAACCATGCCTGACCAAAATCATCTTTTTTGGCAGCTATACAAACTCTCCAGCTATGCAAACCCCCAACCCCTGCCCTCATTCCCCTCTCTTATAAAACCACAAAATGATTGTCAAACCATGGAAGACAGGATTAAGGACATGGATCCCCTTCGCTTTCCAATGTAGCTAGTGATTAAAGTTCCTTTCCTGATCTTCCCCATTACTTTGGGACAACCCCCACCCCTGGCCACCATCCCATTCCCAACCCCAGTCAAGTCTCTGTCCTAGGACTTTTTAAGAGGTCTGGTTAATCAAAACTGTAGGAATGCACCAAAATCACTGCCACCAAACAATGAGACAAAGAGGATTGCAAGTATTTATTAAATGTCAATACCCCATAGAAAAGAAGACAAGTGTTAATTACATGCCATGTGTCAGTCACTTTTTCAGTTATTTACATTAATTGCCTCCTGGTTTTATCATTACCACTAACCTATTATTATTATTCCAGTTTAGTAATATTATCCTGATTTATAGATGATTTGCCCAAAATAATACTACCTGTAAAGGACAATGTCAGGATTCAAAGTCAGGCAGTTTAAGTGAAGTGTCTTCGTCTCACTACTAGTCAATTTATGCCCCCCAACTACTGATCCAGAAGCACGGCAAAGAGTTGCCTCAGTAGGTCTATGCTAGCCCCACCCAAACAACATGCACACCTCAGAAATTTATGTCATACCTACTCACATGAATGTGTTCTGGTCAAAATCTCCATAGGCAAGTGGCTCATCATGGCACCAAGTTAGGTCTTTCCACTGAAGCCCCTTTGCACCTATGCCTGATCCCAAGTTTCATTCTCTCCACAGAAGAATAGGAGCTAGGGGATCCACACACATTGATACTTCTCAGCTCATACTTTTTCCCTCAGTAAATTCTATTTTAATTTTTTATTATGTTGATCTGCCTGTGCCTCCTTCACAAAACACTACACAGCATACAGAGATGAAAACCCTGAACAGATTGCAATAGATTTGGAAGCAAATTAGAATTTCATTTAGCCAAACAGAGCACTTTCAATTTGATCACATTTTAGGTTAAATGCACACACAAATCCTAGCAGAAAATGAACATTTATTTCATTTAAGAAACTATTAATCTACAGGAAATACAAACAATAGTATTAATATACCAACATAATTTATAACTTGTCTCTTAAGTTACATCCAATTTTATCTTCTTCTCCTTAGTAAAAAACTTACAGGGCTGCAATTGTGGCTCAGTGGTAGAGCACTTGTCTAGCATGGGTGAGGCACTAGGTGCAATACTTAGCACCACATAAAAATAAAGGTCCGTTGTCAACTAAAAATAAATATTTAAAAAAATACATACCAATTACAAATGTATAATCAATAAATACCTTTCATAAGATGAATTATATGAGGGGAAACCCAACACCTCCAAGAGATTGCTAACAAAAAATTATGAAAAGACATTGCCCTCTGCTGGTGAATAATCCACAGTGTTCACAAATTGAGAACAAAAGTAACGAAATGCTTTGATATTTAAGTACCATAGATCACAATACAATTTACAGAATCTAAGTGAGTTTCGATTATAGGTGACTGATAAACATACTGTGTACCTCATATCAGAAGGCAATATGCAATTTCAGGCTTTTTCTTTTTAACAACGAAAACCATATTCTATTGGAAAACAATTACAAAGCAAAATTCTACTTTAATTCTTTCAATTATATTTGGCATGATTAATATGTATTAATGCCATTTATTTCCAGTTCTGAATTAATGAGTAATGACCCTTAATTATAAATGTTAATTATTACAGGATACAATTCAAAACTTAAAAAGTACTATATCTAGACACACATATACACCACCCTGTTCCCCTAAAGTAAAATTTGGTTACAATTTAAACATCCTAAAGTGGGTAGATTTCAAAATATTTCTACTGTGTATCTATAAGACACATTTAAATATTGGTACAGACCTCTTTACATAGATACTAATGAAAACATCAAAAATAATTTCGGTAAATTTTTTCAAACAGCACTAATAAATGAAAAGTCTTATTAAAAAGAACTCTGTGTACCCCTTGTAATCCAAACTACTCTAGAGACTGACACAGGAGAATAACAAGTTCAAAGTCAGCCTCAGCAACATTACAAAGCCCTGACTCAAAATTAAAAAAAAAAAAAAAAAATTAAAGGGCTGGAGGTATGTGTAGCTCAGTGGTAGAGTGCCCACGAACAAATTTAAAAAAAAAAAAAAAACACACACACCCCAACAGCACAGAAGTAGACTATAGAGTGAATAAAAAGTGAAGCCTTCCCATTTTATACTTCTCAAATTTATTCCACTAGCCAAAGGACATAACACAGTCAGGATAATCAGTCCATTTCTTTCTCTATTAATTTGCACATTTTTTAAAAATCAGTAACATGATATACAAGGTATTCATTAGCTACTCTTTTGGTTTTTTACAGAATATATTCTGGAGGTCTTCTCATAATACACACAGACTTATCCTGCTATTTTTAATAGCTGCATAGTAGAGATGTTCTGAAAATGCACTCAGTCAATCATCTACTGCTTACAACCATATTTTTACAAGAGTAAAATGAGGGGGAGAAGGATGTCAATAAATATTCTCATTTAAAGCTGGCAACAAGAATAGTTTCTATCCAAACATGGTAATGCACACCTGTCATCCCAGCTACTCCAGGGGCAGAAGCAGGAGGATTGTAAATTGAAGGCCAGCCTGAGCAATTTAGCAAGAGCCTATCTGAAAAATTTTTTAAATAATGTTTTTAAAGGACTAGGGATGTAACTCAGTGGCAAAGTGCTTGTCTGGCATGTTCAAAGCCCTGGGATAAATTCCGAGTATTGTACAAAAATGAAATAAAAATAAAAGAATATTTTCTAGAACCCTGAATCCATATCATAAATCTTGAGTTTTTCCATGAAATAAAATACATATGTATGCCACTTACATAAATAAGTACTGTACAGCATATTTTTCATATTTGCCATGCTAATATTTAGCAGTAATTTCATTTTCAACCTCACTTGAGTCCACAGCTATATAAAAATATATAATGACAAACATTTTTAAAGACTCAAGAGAAATTTTTGAAAAAACAAAAGTTGTATCTATGCAGAGGAAAATGCATGTCATAAATTCGTGAAAAAAATTATCTCAGTAGTCATGGTTTTGACAATTTAAAAATATTCCCCTTGTATTAAAGAATAATCAAAAGCTCATAAAAATATTGTGTGACCCTACAAATGATACAGTCTTACAACCACACAGTATCTCATTGTTCTTTCATCATTTCATGGCACAGTTAAAATTCCAACCTGAAAACCATACACAACTCTATAAATAGCACATTTCCAAGAAGTTCAACCATGTTCATCTCTGTTCATAAAGTATAGCTCCAGTGATTAATTCTGCTGAGGGCTTAAACCATAATACACAAGTGACATAAAAAGAGGCTAGCTTTGTCCTTTCTCTAAGCTATAAGCTTACTCTGAGGTTATATTAATGAACAGCACAGTCACCAACACTCAAGCTGTCATCACATTACTTAATGTTAAATTTACTAAAGCATGTATTATATACATCCTGAACATCACCACACATGCTTCATGCAATCACAGATCTGTAGGTTAGAAATATCTTCAGTAAGTTCTCCCCTTGCAAACTGCTCAGCCCCAAAGAGTCTATCATTCTGTTTAATGTATAACATACTGCAAAATTTAATATTAAATCTATATTAGAGCCAGGCGTGTTAGCTCATGCCTATAATCGCAGAGGTTTAGGAGGCTGAGACAGGAAGATTGCAAGTTCAAAGCCAGCCTCAGCAAAAGCAAGGCGCTAAGTAACTCAGTGAGACCTGTCTCTAAAATAAAATACAAAATAGGGCTGGGGATGAGTTTTAGTGGTCGAGTACCCCTAAGTTCAATCACTGGCACCTCAAAAAAAAATCTATGTCAGTGTCTTCACTTTCTGTTGAATATCAATTTCCCTGTGACCTATTTCTACTTTTCCAAGTGGGTACTTGCCTCATCTTTTGCTTCCCCAGTGTTTGTCTCAAGTCAAGACCACTGGGTTTGAAATAAGTTTGGTTTTGTTGTCATTGCATCCAGGAATTACAGGCAGAGGAATATTTTCTCTTGATTCCTTGAATAATTATCCCCCCCCCCCCCGCCCCCCCCCCCCCCCCCCCCGGTGATATGTACTGCTCTGTGAAAATGACTCAAAAGCATTCATTTGACAGAGGCATGTCTAGGGGACACATGGTAAGGACACAATTAATAGAATACCGCTGCCCCAGGAAGATATAGTATGCCCAGAAAGGCTTTATGGTAGAGATGGGATATTACATGAAGCCTGGAGGACAGCTAGAATTTTTACAAGCTTTTGTATGACATCTTTCCATATGGAATTCATAAACTATAAAATGTAAACCTGTTTAGGGGACATTGGGCAGACTAGCTAAGCAACAGCTTAAGAGGATGAGAAGTGGGCACCAAGGCTAGAATTGCAGGCTGGGAGCTTGAAAAGAATAAAGACCTCTTTATTCAACTGCATGGCCAAAGATATCATGGAGAAGATAATCCTACTAACTTGACACCACAATATAGACAGGATATAATCCTACCTAGAATCTCTGTGACTCCCACAAGGTGTGTGATTCTCTATTCCCTGCTTCTCCTGAAGTTACTAGCAGTATAAGACTATTTTAAACTATTAAAAAGTGATTAAAAATGAAGAGCTATCCAAATTGTTCAAATTCTGTAGTAATTTAAAAAAATAAAAACAAAAGTAATACTATATTTTTAAATTGAAAAATAATTTTAATAATCTGTCTTGGGTTTAAAAAAAAAAAACATTTTTCATGTTGTTTATGTAAGAACATATCCTAGAAACTATTTGACAACATGTATACAAATACTTACTATTTGATTCAACAACCTCTAAAATCTATTCCCTTAGGATAATTGGGCAACTCATAAAGCACTTACTGCAGTGTAATCTGTAACACCAAAACTACTTTAAAGACCAAGTTAAACTTCTTTAATGATCATTTAAATTGGGGTACAACCATATGATGAAAACATGGAGTTTTGTTTTGTTTTGTTTTTAAATATTTATTTGTTTTAGTTGTACACAATGCCTTTATTCTTACATGGTGCTGAGGATTGAACCCCAGCCACCCACGTGCTAGGCAAGCGCTCTGCCACTGAGCCACAACCCCAACCCTGACATGGAGTTATTTTATTGAAGACTTTGAGGTGACATGAGAAAATATCTTTTTAAATATTTTTTTAGTTGTAGGTGTTTACACAGTACCTTTTTATTTTATTTATATG
The DNA here is from genome assembly GCA_025594165.1 of Tamias sibiricus. NCBI lineage: Eukaryota > Metazoa > Chordata > Mammalia > Rodentia > Sciuridae > Tamias > Tamias sibiricus. The sequence continues at coordinate 156,033,400 of CM046657.1, read as the reverse complement.
GTGCTGGGGAAGGAACCCAGGGCCTCATACATGCGAAATCGGCACTCTACCGCTGAGCCACAGCCCAGCCAGAAAATATTTTTTAAATAATAATAAAATAAGTAAAACACAATGTTATAATTCCTTCCCCCTTTGGGTACTGGGGATTGAACTCAGGGGCACTCGACCACTGAGCCACATCCCAGGCCCTATTTTGTATTTTATTCAGAGACAGGGTCTCACTGAGTTGCTTAGCACATCGATTTTGCTGAGGCTGGCTTTGAACTTGTGATCCTCCCATCTCAGCCTCCTGAGCTGCTGGGATTACAGATGTGTGCCACTGCACCTGGCACAAGGTTATAATTTTTAGCACAATTTAAAACAAATACTCTTACACAGTATGACAAAAAGCCTAGCTTAAGAAAGGGTGTTCAATGTCTCATCAAGCTGACTTTCTGTTGTCCCACAGTATTTGAACTAGTATGAACACAAGACTGGGAGCCTCCTCCCAAAACCCTGTCTAGGTCATTATATAGTAGGTCATTAATAGATAATACATTGAACTAAAGGGGATAGTTTAAGGCTCTGGTCAAAGGTACCAGTTTCTTTGAAAACATGGTGAACTTTATCTTCTAATTTTCTTGGTAAATAACTACATTAGTTCCTTGATTACTGAGTATGAATTTTAGATTACATACTGCACAACTCAAAGTAGTGCACACTTTCAGAAATATGGATCTGAAGGACAATTCACTGTAATTTTCACATAGGCCTCTCGAACTGGCAGGATTATCAACATAAAGCATAATGGGAGCTGAACAGAAGGCACTGTTCAGCACCAGCCTTGTTCACTCTGGTAGCTGAATAAATCAGGCTGGTTTGCCTCTATCACAGATACTTTTCCTTGACAGCACCAGTAAATGTTTTTCAATGGTAAGTGGGCCAAAACCACCACGATTTGATTATAAGGAGCCTACAATCTAGTATGCTTTTTAAAAAAATGCTGCTGTAATATAAACCTACCTACAAGTCTGAGAATGGCAGTTTTTCTAAGAGGTCTCAGTGATGCTTTCTAAAACTAACAATTTTAGAGCTAGGATTCGGCATTAATTAACTCTGAAAGCCAAGTGGCCAACAATTTTCTGAAGAACAACTTTAACATTCTGTCTAATCAAATGTGAAATACTAAAGCATGAAATCACATTTTCTAAAAATCACACCTGTATTATTATAAATATGCTGTGTACTAAAAGTCGGAATCTAGACTTTGCAATATTCAACACTGAGTGGCTCACTAGCGCCTCTTTGGAGGTGCTAACAAGCAGAGTTTATAATACTTCTATATTCATGATCTCTCCCCTCCCCATCCTTCAGTCCTCTGCCAATGTATATCACTGTTGGCACACTAAAGCTGCACACTTCTTCCTCAACTCTACAGCAACATCTAAAATACAAAAGTTTGTGTCTAACTTTTTAAATATAGATAGTATATACTCGTTGGCTGCTAGCGTTTAAGAATGATACCAAATTAAAGGATATTTTAAGTACCATCTGCTTTTTCACAACAATGGGCAATAATACCCTGATTGTAAATGTTTTAAATTTATACTATCCTTATGACTGCTGTAATGCTACTTTGTTGCATTGGTATTTTGTTTTAATGTAGCTCTCCTTGCCTTTATCTAATATATTTAGAAACCAGGCTGGGTTGTTATTTTTTTTCCTTTCCTTTTATCAATCCTGTTTAAATTTTACATTATCATAAAACTATGAGTTACAGTCATTGAGTTACTTTTTCCTGACGTGTCTCCCCAATTTACTGGAGTATCCTTTTAAAAGTCCAGAAAAATGGTTTTCTAAAACAACTTATTAAAATTTATTTGAACAACACAATCCTTCAAATATGCAGACATAGTTACAAACAGTCACTCAGGAAAAAAAATGGCATTATAATTCTCTTGTATTCACTGTGGTAGAATAACTAGAATAACAGTGGGGGCAGAGCCCATCAACACAGACAGGACTAGACACATGTGTGAGCACCAGGTTTACCTACCATCTGTTCTGCACAGAGAAATGCAAACTCAGACATGAACTAAGGCATTCATTTTCAAAGTTCCAATTTGTTAACAAGATCTGTGCAATGAACTCTAATGCACTATTGTGGTTCTGTAATGTCCCCCAGAAAAAAATTCACTGCAAACCATATGTCATACTCCTTTGAGAGAAAGCTAGAAGGATTAGGTGCTGGGGAGGGCAGGCACAGTATTTGTTTGCTTTTTGGTACTAAGAATTGAACCCAGGGGCACTCAACCACTGAGCTACATCCCCAGTCATTTTTATTTTTTATTTTGAGACAAGGACTCACTAAGTGGTCCAGGCTGGCCTCAAACTTGTAATACTCTTGCCACAGCCTCTCAAGTAACTGGGATTATAGGCATGCCTCACCCTGCCAGCACAAGATTTTTAATAATTATACCCCCAAAAAATGTTTTAATTTCCATAAATAAATGGCCAAAAATCTTAAAAGGAAAGATTGTAAAACAATAGGTCATGGGGCTGGGGTTGTGGCTCAGTGATAGAGTGCTCGCCTAGCACATGCATGGTCGAGGTTCGATCCTCAGCACCACATAAAAATAAACACGTTGTGTACAAATAAAACAAATAAATAGGTTATTCCAAGATGGCGGACAGGAGAGAGGTGCTCTCTGGATCTAGTTACTAAAAAACGCTTAGTGGGAAGTTTGAACGAGTTACTAGCAATTCTCCTGCAACTGAAAGGGAGCTGAGACATTCATGAACCTCTAGACGGTGAAATACAACAAACTCCGGACCGCTGACGGACGGGGGCCTAGTTGGATCGGTCCAGAGTCCCAAACAGCGCTATTGGCGCTGCCTGCACAGCCTGCCAGATAACATTGTGGCAAGGGGAAGATCCAGACAACAGCTTTAAAACCGAACAGCGAAGAAGGATAAAAGGGAACCTAGATGCGAATGGTATCCACATAGAGCTCTTTCACGCAACTTGCCAAACTGATCCTGCACGCTCCGGAGTGACACAAAGGTCTGCAGAACTGCCATTGAGCCCAAGGAGAGCACCGCCATCTTTGAGGAAGGCAGTGCCTGACCAGACAAAGAAATAAGGCAGAAAGGAATGGCAGCTGCAGACATCCAGGGATCCAACAGTGCTCTGAGAACAGCGCACATCTGGGTGAGGCTCGGGCAAACAGCAGGGGAAGGCATGTCTGAGGCGGGCGCAACGGCCCCGAGAAGCTGCAACTGTGGCTGGGCGTTGGGGAAAAGGTGCCTTCTAGAGGGTCCCTTTCCCGGTGCCAATCATCTGCTGACGCAAAATCCCCCGGAGCCACTCTTCCACTGTGCCATTCTGCCACTGGCCAAAGGTGCAGCCTTGACTCCACTAACAGGATCACTGACTGTCTGGACATGATCCGAGAGAAGGGCTTCCCAGGGTTCGTTTTGTTGGAGGCTTGTTCCTGGGTTCGACTTTTTTTTTTGTTAGTTTGTTTGTTTTGTTTTGCTTTGTTTTTTGTTTTGATTGACAGTGTGTTTTTGCTTGCTTCAGCTCCTCTCTTCTTTCTTTCCTTTCTTTTCTTCCTTCTCACTTTTGTATCTTTTCTTCTTCCTTCAGCTTCCCTATTTACACCCTGCCATTGCATACTCAACACAGGCAAAAACAAGTTATAACCAAAAATTGGGATTTCCAGAATGGGCGCAATTGAATTATATAGCAAAGTGGTGTTATATGTAGTTTATTCTCTATTTTCTTGACTCTCTCTCTCCTCTCTCTTACACTAATTCCTTTTCCTACTCTTTTGTCATTTTTTTTTCTTTTCCATCTTTCTTTATTTCTTCTCTCAATGGCTGCATAAGTTAGGTTTATATATAAATCGGTCTTTCCATCTAATCGTTCACTCCATTCTCTTTCCTCTCTCGTCTGCTGATAATAAATCACTCCCATAGAATTCTAAGAAAGAACAATTCAATACACTCACTTCCTTCTTCCTAAACATATCACCTGTATGTCCAATACTTGTAACTATAAAACCCCATCAGAAGCATACAGAGTAAATTGGAAACAATATCTGAGTTAACTAAATCTATACATTGTGATCAAATTGAAATTTTCTGAATACAAAGTGTTAGATTTTAAAGTGTAAAGGAATTATAAGGGGATCTGATAGCATTGTACTACAGGAGCAACATAAGGCTTTAAGGAAAAATTGAAATAGTCAAGGTCCCACAGTGCAGGAAAAAAAGAAACACAAGCAATATGAAGAAACAAGGGAAGAAAGTGACACAAACAAATCAATATACCTCCTCTGTAGATTCCATGGCAAGCACAGTTGGTGAAATGCCAGAGATGAAATTTAGAAATTACATATTCCAAATGTTTATGGAACTTAAGAATGAACTCAAAAATGAGATGAAGGAGCAAAAACAGGTGGTAAAAGATCATTTTGACAAAGAACTCCAAAAACAAATACAGAAAGTAAAAGATTACTTCAATAGGGAAATAAAGGTGCTAAAGAGAAACCAAACAGAAATGAAAGAAGCAATAAACCAAAATAAAAGTTCAATTGAAAGCATCACCAACAGAGTAGGCCACTAGGAAGAAAGAACTTCAGACAATGAAGACAAAATACTACCCTGCATACTATCAGACCATAAAGGGATGAAATTGGAAATCAATGACAAAACAAGGAATAAGAAAAACTACTCCAGCAACTGGAAGCTAAACAACATGCTACAGAATGAACAAGGGGTTGAAAAAGACATCAAGGAGGTGATTAAAAAATTCCTAGAGGTAAATGAGAACACAGATACATTGTATAGAAGTCTCTGGGACACTATGAAGGCAGTAGTAAGAGGAAAATTCATTGCACTGAGTTCATTCCTTAAAAGAAAAAAAAAAACAACAACAAATAAATGACTTAACATCACAACTCAAAGCACTAGAAAAAGAAAAGCAGATCAACACCAAGAGCAGTAGAAGACGGGAAATAATTAAAATCAGAGCAGAAATTAATGAATCGCGACTAAGGAAACAATTCAAAGAATTGACAAACCTAAAGTTGGTTCTTTGAAAAAATAAACAAAATTGACAGACCCTTAGTGATGCTAACAAAAAGAAGAGAAAAAACTCAAATTATTAACATTCGTGATGAAAAAGGAAATATCACAACAAACACCTCAGATATACAGAAGATAATTAGAAATTACTTTGAAAACTTGTACTCTAATAAAATACAAAATATTGAAAGCATTGACAGATTTCTAGAGTCGTATGATTTGCCTAAACTGGAACTGGAGGCTATACACAATTTAAACAGATCGATTACATGTGAAGAAATAGAAGACATCATCAAAAAGCTACCAACAACAAGAAAAAGTCCAGGAACTTATGGGTTTACAGCCGAGATCTACAAGACCTTCAAAGAAGAACTAATACCAATGCTCTTCAAACTATTTAAAGAAATAGAAAAAGAGGGAGCTCTTCCAGACTCTTTCTATGAGGCCAATATTACATTAATTCCAAAGCCAGGCAAAGACACATCCAAAAAAGAAAACTTCAGGCCAATATCTTTAATGAACATAGATGCAAAAATCTTCAACAAAATTCTCACAAATCAGATACAAAAACATATCAAAAAGATAGTGCACCATGATCAAGTGGGGTTTATTCCAGGGATGCAAGGCTGGTCCAACATTCAGAAATCAATAAACATAATAATACATCACATCAATAGATTAAAGATAAAAATCATATGATCATCTCAATAGATGCAGAAAAAGCATTTGACAAAATACAACACCCCTTTATGTTCAAAACACTGGAAAAACTAGGAATATCAGGAACATATCTCAACATTACAAAAGCTATTTATGCAAGGCCCCGAGCTAACATTATCTTAAATGGAGAAAAATTGAAAGCATTCCCTCTAAAAACTGGAACAAGACAGGGATGCCCCCTTTCACCACTGCTATTTAACATAGTACTGGAAACTCTGGCCAGAGCAATTAGACAGATGAAAGAAATTAAAGGGATCCAGATAGGAAAAGAAGAGCTCAAATTAGCACTATTTGCTGATGACATGATATATACCTAGAAGACCCAAAAAACTCTACCAGAAAACTTTTACAATTAGTAAATGAATTTGGCAATGTTGCAGGATACAAAATCAATACACATAAGTCAAACGCATTTTTGTACATCAGCGACAAAGCCTCTGAAAGGGAAATGATGAAAACTGCCCCACTTACAATAGCATCAAAAAAAAAAATAAAAATCAACGTAACGAAAGAGGTGAAAGACCTCTAAAATGAAAACTATAGAACACTAAAGGAAGAAATTATAGAATAACTCAAAAGATGGAAAGACCTAGATTGCTCTTGAATAGGTAGAATTAATATTGTCAAAATGTCCATACTAACAAAAGCATTATATAGATTTAATGCAATTCCAATCAAAATCCCAATGTCATTCTTCAAAGAAATAGAAAAAGCAGTCATGAAATTCATCTGGAAAAATAAGAGACCCAGAATAGCTAAAGCAATACTGAGCAAGAAAAGTGAAGCAGGTGGCATCACCATACCAGTCTTTAAATTATACTATAGAGAGATAGTAACAAAAACAGCATGGCATTGGCACCAAAACAGACTGGTGCACCAATGGTACAGAACCGAGGGCACGGAGACTAATACATATAATTTCAGCAATCTTATATTAGACAAAGGTGCCAAAAATGTACAGTGGAGAAAGGATAGCCTCTTTAACAAATGGTGCTGGGAAAACTGGAAATCCATATGCAACAAAATGAAATTAAACCCTTATCTCTCACCATGCACAAAACTCAATTCAAAGTGGATCAAGGACCTAGGAATTAGACCAGAGACAATATGCCTAATAGAAGAAAAAGTAAGCTCCAATTTCTAACATGTCGGATTAGGCCCCAGGTTCCTTAATAAGAATCCTGTAGTGCAAGATTAATACCAAGAATTAATGAATGGGATAGATTCAAACTAAAAAGCTTCTTCTCAGCAAAAGAAACAATCAGTGTGTTGAATAGAGAGCCAACTAATTGGGAACAAATATTTAATACATGCACATTGGATAGAGCACTAATTTCTAGAATATATAAAGAACTCAAAAAACTTAACACCAAAAATAACAAATAACCCAATCAATAAATGGGCTAAAGAATTGAAGAGACTTCTCAGAAGAAGATACACAATTAATCAACAAATACATGAAAAAATGTTCAACATCTCTAAGCAATTAGAGAAATGCAAATCAAAACTACTCTAAGATTTCATTTCACTCCAGTCAGAATGGCAGCTATCAAGAATACAAACAACAATAAATGTTGGAGAGGATGTGGGGGAAAAGGCACACTCATACATTGCTGGTGGAACTGCAAAATGGTGCAACCATTATGGAAAGCAGTATGGAGATTCCTTGGAAAACTGGGAATGGAACCACCCTATGATCCAGCCATCCCACTCCTGGGTCTATTTCCAAAGGACTTAAAAACAGCATATTACAGTGACGCAGCTACCTCAATGTTTATAGCAGCACAATTCACAATAGCTAGGTTGTGGAACCAACCTAGATGTCCCTCAGTAGATGAGTGGCTAAAGAAAATGTGGTATATATACAAAATGGAATTTTACTCAGCAATAAAAGAGAATAAAATAATGGCATTTGCAGGTAAATGGATGAAGTTGGAGAATATAATGTTGAGTGAAATTAGTCAATCTCAAAAATCCAAATACTGAATGTTCTCTCTGATATAAGGAGGCTAGTTCACAGTGTTGTTGGATGGGGGTACATAGGAGAATTAAAGGAACACTAGAATGGTCAAAGGGAAGGGAGGGGAAAGGAGGGAGCAAGGGGGGAGAAAAAGAAAAAAAAGAAAAGGTGTTGAATGAGATGGATATCATTATCCTAAATGCATGATTGAAAACCTGAATGGTATGAATATACTTTGTATACAAACAGTTGTATGGAAAAAGATGCTATATGTGTGCACTATGAATTGTAATACTACTACTATTAAAAATAAATAAATAAATATTTTTAAAAAGCAACAATGTCCTATTTTATATAGATTTTTTAAAAAATATAGATATATCCTGATATTTTTGAAGGGATATACAATGAACTGTTAAGAGTTTTGTACTTTTAATGACTTAGAAAGGGTGCCATTAAATCTTTTTATCTTTATGAATGAATATTTGGATGGTAGTATTAAGAGCCACGATGATTTCCTTTCAAATGCTTTCTGGTAAAAATGTAAAGGACTGTACTATATGGGTACCCCACAGTTTACTCATGATTCCCATACTACTGGATATCTTAGTTACAATTTGATTTCTGTTGATAAGCTTAGCACTACAACAATTATTTTCTGTCTGTATTACTGGTTACTTTCTAGGAGTGTATGAAGTGGGAAAAAGGGCAGGGAGATGACTGCAGGATGGATGCACACTGCCTTCCTACTTTTCAGAAAGCTCACACCAATCACATTCTTGCCAACAGAAGAGGAGAGTATTCACTCTATCACCTACATTGCCTTGATCAATGAGAATTTTCCTTTTATCATATCACTAATATGAAAAGAAAAAGAAACCCTTCATTGTAACTTGGAATATTACATAAGTTTGAATGTTTTTTCAATTTTATTTACCTACAAAGAAACAGGTTTTTATGCTATTTCAATAATCATCAGAAGGGTTTGATATGTTTTTAATAAACACAATTAAAGGACAACTCTAAAAAATATTTTTCTGAGAACTAGAGATATTATGCCAAGAATGACTGAAAATTATCACCAGACCTTATAAAAGTATGAAAGTTTAGAAAGGTATCTATTGTGTTGTGTTTTTTGTTTTTTTTTTTTTTTTTTGTATTAAATCGATTTTTAAAAAATCTAGAATATGTGAAATTCATGTGTGGCCTATAATCAAAGCTTAGCAGTACTCTTTAATGTCCATGATGGTTTTTTCTCCAATTGTTTACAAAACACAGCCTTACAAATTCAATGCAAAGCATGAGAAATACAATGTATTTTTCAAGATATAAGTAAAACTCCTTCATGCTCCTTCTCTCCATACTCTGGCCCACAGAACACCAAATGCTATTATTTATTGCCACTTCTTGTCATATTTCCCTCATTTTTGTGGAAAGTAAAACCAAATGGATGTGCAAAATCAGCAGTATTATGGAAAGCAATCCATCTGCTCACCTGCTACAGGCACTTGTCCTGCAACAACTACCCCCACAGCTACCACTTCTATACCACTGACTGAACCCAGCCAGTCTTCCCAAATTCAGATCAGGGAGTTTCTACCCTTAGAAATGTCCCAGGATGAATCACTTCTTAAAAAGGGATCAGTGAGGGTTGGGGTTGTGGCTCAGTGGTAGAGCGCTTGCCTAGCACATGCGCGGCCAGGGTTCGATCCTCAGCACCACGTAAAAACACATTATGTATAACTAAAGCAAATAAATAAATATTTTTTAAAAGGGCGGAGGATCAGTGAGAAAGGTGTGGGACTCAGTGAGACCTCTTATCCCACAAGTCCTCACCACAGCCTTGTAAGACAGGTGTTAAAAGTAGGAAAACTGGGCTGGGGTTGTGGCTCAGCGGTAGAGCGCTTGCCTAGCATGTGCGGGGCCCGGGTTCAATCCTCAGCACCATGTTAAAAAAAAAAAAAAAAAGAAAAACATATTGTGTACAACTAAAGCAAATAAATAAATATTTTTTTAAAAAAGTAGGAAAACTGAGGCTCACAAAGAACATCTGTCCAAGCTTACACAACTAATCCACACAGACCCAAAGTTCCAAAACAGGTCTGTGTGGTGGTGGGGGTGGGAAGTTGTTAACTCACATAAAGCAAACATCAAGACTCATTATGGGAGGAAGTATTCTGGTAATGGAACAAAGACCAACTGTATATTTGACAAAGTTATGAAATATAAAATACTGATTGGCTTCCTCCAGGCTTTGATTTAAAATACAACCTTTTCTTCTTTCAACTCTGATGTCCAAAGTATGATCTCTAACTATGTGTAGTTCCCTTAGAACTGTAGATTGGCAACCTTTCCTTGTCCAGAAAGAAAAGATAAGTTTCCCTGATCTTTTAGAGCAACATGGTATTTGTCTCTGTCCCCACTGCCTCTCCCTCCTTTCCAATGGGCCAGGACAGGCTCATGAGCTGGCCCATAATTACTGGCATTATTATTAATAGGATTTCCTTTTCCCTATACCAGTTAGGCTCACTTCTGAGACAAGGTCAACTCCCCAACCTAAAATTCTGGAAGACATAATGGAACCACAGTTGAAAACTGCCATATAACTAGCAAGTCCTCAACATAAAGATGCAAGTTGTTAATGATTATTACACTCCTTCTGATTTTGGTTTCCTTTATCTTTTCATAACAACTACAAAGAAGTGACAATATCCATTTTACAAAAGGGAAAAGGAAGATTTAAAGAACTTTGTGAAATATTCACTTAAGAACACAGTGGAGGTTCACAGCAGGTGCAGCGCGTTTAGTGCCGTCTCTTCCTATCTCCTCCAGCAGGGACCTGATCAACTCCTAGACAGTTCAAGGAGAGGTGCACTTTGAGGGTACCTGATGAACTGCAAAAACCCTCCACCATATCCAGGCCCAGGCCCAATGACCCCAAACCCACATTATACACTACAATTAATGTGCCCTATGTCAGAGCACTACCCTCTTCCTCAGGGGAATTCCTACCCTGGATATGCACAATACAGCTGGCATGGTGGGCCTCAGAATCCTCCTAAGACTACAGTATATGTGGTGGAAGACCAAAGAAGAAATGACCAGTCGCCGTTCACATGCATCACAGCCTGCTGGACTGCTCTCTGTTGCTGCTGCCTCTGGGACATGTTTAACTGTTCTGCCCAGACCTCCTGCCCGGACAGCTCTGTTGCCATTTCTGATAGGTGTACCACCCCATCTCCTCTGATTGCTGTAATAAGTGACTAGATCCACAGACACCTCTACCTTCAACACTATAGGATTCTAGATTAGTGAGGGTTGTAGTTGTTGTTGTTGTTTAATTTGATGACTTGATCTTTCTTATTGATCTTTAACAAATGTGCTAAATGACTCTCCTTTTTTTTTTGGGGGGGGGGCCAAAAAAACTTAGTTACAAAATATATATTTATGATTTTTAAATTCTACATTCAAGGTAGTGTTGAGGTGTATTTAACACCACTGAATGATTTCTCTGCTAACGCCCTGTATGTTTCAATGAATCTGTCCAAACCTAAGCTGTCTCAATTATTCCAGATTTAAAAACAACAACAGGAAGGCAGAGTTCAAGTATGGCTAAGAACCTGAGCCTCTCACCACTAGACAGCAACACTTTCTAATACAGGAGGAAGATGCAGTTCAGAATTACATCCTCAGCCTGAGAAAGATCATGATGCTGAAGTTCAAGACAAATTAACCTGCTTTGCAGACTGTTCACCAACTCCACCACCTGTAGGTGATTCTGACAGCAGTCCTATACAGAGCATGGAACAGCAATAAAACTTGGGTTAAACTTCCAATTAAGGATATTGAGTGGAAATGCAAGTTATAATAAATTTTATAAAACTATCTTCGAAATTATCCATGGGATATAAGGCATGCTAAAATTTCCTTAATGTATATTTCTAGTATTTTCCTAATAGGTTATAAAATAATGAAAATAATAATAAAACATACATGCGTACATCAACCCTCATTGAATGCCCCCTGAATACTAAACTTTTATTATAAAGAAGATAATGCCCCAATGTTAGAATTTTATTTCATCCTATTTTTATTAACAATACACTTTAAATTGAAAATTCTCTTAATATTCTATTTGTTTATCATCTTACATTATGATGAAAATCAAAACATCCTAAAACTACCACAAAAACAGTAATCATCGTTATAATGAAAAAGTACACAAGTATTGATGTTATCCTCACTTGAAGACAGCACTTAGAAATATGCAAAATGTTTAATAAAATGAAACATTAAAATAATGGCTGGCAGAATTACCTGTAAGCTCTAAATATTACCAAAAAGAATTAATTAATGCTCTATGCTACACTGTTCAGTAAACCAGTGGAAACCATCAACTTAGGTTACATTAGAGTACTCCTATTTGACCTTCCTTGTTCTTAAAAGAGAAAACAACATTGCTGGTCAAAGTTTGTAGGGGAAGAGAGTACAGTAAATTAAAAAAACAATAGGTATAGCTAAAACAGAAGAGTAGTAAGCACTGGACTTTTTTGTATCAGGCTTTTCTAGGGACTGCCTAACTTGAGAAACTTTCCCTCTTTGAATTGCCTAACACTGATTCTCTTAACTACAAAGATGCAGTACTATTTAAACACTAATAGAAATTAATCATGAATTTCTTTACTACTCTTTTATTCTTTGGGATTTTAAATATCAAAACTAATTCAACTATTGCCTTCACAAACTTCTGTCTGAAAATGGAAAATTAAATCATCTAAACCTGGGTCTGAAGCTGGCACAGAACTCCCATGGCTACAGCCCCTGTGGGGATTTCCAGACTGCATTCTAGGAGAAAATTGGAAAAGAAGTGCACTTACCCCTTCTATAACACCTCGCTCAAGCACAGGGAACTGGGAGCAGAGAGCAGGGAGCACTGAGGATCCATAGCTAAAAATCTAATTGCTGTCAATGACCTCTGAATGACATTAATTTTTTTTATTCAAAGAGATCATATCAAATGATCAAGTAAGCAAGACCTGAAATTGGGCAGCTACATATGTTGCTCTTGTCCTCTAAGCACAGAAAAGAAGGTAACTTAAAGGAAAGAGAACAGTGAACTTGGTTGGTATGTTTCATTTAAGAATTCCTAATTAATACCTTGCACAAAAATGAACAGAGCCATAGTAACAAAAATGGCATCGTATACTGGCACCAAAACAGACACATAGACAAATGGTATCAGAGAGAAACCCACATAAATACAGTTATCTCATACTAGACAAAGGTACCAAAAACATACAGCAGAGAAAAGATAGCCTCTTCAACAAATGGTGCTAGGAAAACTGGAAATCCACATATAGAAAAATGAAATTAAACTCCTTACCCCACACAAAACTCAACTCAAATGGATCAAGGACTTAGGCACCATAACAGACAATATAATAGTTGACAATTTCCTAGTAGAAGAAAAGTAGGCACAAATCTCCACCATATTGACTTAGGAACTCATTTCTTTAACAAGACACCTAAAGCGCAAGTAGTAAAATCAAAAATCGATAAATGGGATAGAATCAAACTAAAAAGCTTCTTTACAGCAAAGGAAACAATCCATGATGAGAACAGAGAGCATACAGAATGGGAGAAAATCTTTACCACCACATCCAGAAAGACAAGTCCAGGAAGATATGGGGCTCTGAAGGCCAAGCTTATGCCTGAGCCCAACTTCATCATCTTCCTTCCTTCCTTCCTTCTTCTTTTTTTTTTTTTTTTTTTTTTTTTTTTTTTTTTGGTACCAAGGATTGAATCCAGTAAAGGGTGGGACTATAGCTCAGTGGAAGAGCACTTGCCTAGCATATGTGAGGTACTGGGCTCGATACTCAGGACCACATAAAAATAAGTCAATAGAATAAAGGATTGAATCCAGGGGCAGGGGGCAGGGGGCAGAGGGCAGGGGTGCTTAACCACTGAACCACATCCCCAGGCCTTTTTATTTTAAGACAGGGTTCTTGGTAAGTTGTTCAGGACCTCACTAAGTTGCTGAGGGTGGCTTTGGCTTAGAACTTGCAATCCTCCTGCTTCCTAAAAAGCTAGGATTATTGATGTGTACCACCACACCTAGCTCTTTATCTTCAAGTACCTTTCCCACAAACACCTACAACATAAGATATTAGATCCCTTCAAATGGAGAGGTTTCAGAATAAAAGCAGATACAGGATAGAAGACAACAAATTATCTTTGAACCTGCATCATCCTAGAGTCTAAGAAAAGTAACATGTATCAAGTACCCAGAACAAAATCTGGCCTACTAGAGAAAACTAATGTCAGCTATTATTACTGATAAATTACATGAACACACAGTGAATTAAAGACAATTATATTTTTCTCAATATACTGTATAAGTAATTCAAAAGGCCAGTTTATTTTTTCTTAAGGCATTAATAAACTACAGACTCAAAAGAAGATTGTTATTGAATTAGGAACTAAATATGACTTAACTTCAACGTCTTATAGTAAATATTTAGTTTCATTCCAATCCCATAATGCAGCAAATATAAGTAAACAAAATATGAAATAAGGCTGCCTTAATAAGTGATGTCAAATTAACATAATGTCAGAATGTTGAAAAATTGGACCACAAAGCTGGAAATGTTCTTACGGATTCCAGGATATTTCACTAAATTTAAGGCATTCTGACATTTGAATCCTCAAATGTTGGGATAGTTTAGCAATGGATGACAGAAAAATTTGAAATTTATTTCCCTTTAATCTGGAAGTAATTTCAACTATTAGATTGTCTACCAGGTAAATGCCAAGCTATGGGTTCATTTTACTTTATATTTTAATCCTTCTTTGAAGTTATATTTAATTTTTCCTAAGTCAGGTAGCATTCTTCCAAAAACAAAACAAAATAAACAAAAAAAAAAAAACCCTCAAACATGGGGTTGAGCTCCAGATCTTACTCCCACAGACAGTATGTACATTAACCAACTGGCTGTACACTACACTACTTTAAGACTCAAAATTTCCCACAGCTTAATACTTATCAATATAAATAGAATGGGGACATAATGTGAATATGTTCTATAAAACTCTAAATACTTGTACCTGATATATAAATATTAACTCCCCAGTCAGAATACAAGCTCCTTATAGGCAGGTCTTTGTATACTTTTTCTCCACACGGTACGATTCCTAGCACCATGTTCCCATTAATCTCTATGAAAAAGGCAAAGAGGGCAAGTTTAGGGCAGTGAAACTACTATGTATATTACTACAATTGTGGATAGGTCATTATGTATTTGTTCAAACCCATAGAATGCACAACAAGAGTAAAATCTATTCATAGAGAGAAGAGGAAGGGGATCAGGAGAAGGAGGACAGGAGAAAGAAATAGGAGGGTAGATATGATCCAAGCATACTAAATGCATGTACCAATGTCACCACAAAATCCATTGTTCTATATAATTAATATGCATTAATAAAAGAGTGAGCCCTAGGGTATACTATCAATTTTTATAATGATATATAAATGCAGGTTCATTGATTATAAAAAAAAAAAAATGCCTCGCTAGTGGAAGCATGTTGATAATGCAGGAGGTTAAGCACCTACAGGAATAGGAGACACAAGTCATATCTCTGTACAGTTTTGGTAGAAACCTAAAACTGCCATAAGAAATAAAGTTTATTCCCACCATAGTAGCGCATGTCTGTAAGTGGCTTAGGAGCTCAGGGGATTGCAGGCTCAGGAGACCACAGGTTCAAAATCAGCCTCAGCAATTTAGTGAGGCTATAAGCAACCTAGTGAGGCCCCGTCTCAAAATAAAAAATAAAAAGAGCTGAGGATGGGGTGGGGTTGTGGCTCAGTGGTAGAGTGCTTGCCTAGCACGTGTGACACGCTGGGTTCGATCCTCGGTAACACATAAAAATAAATAAATAATAAAAATAAAGGTATTAAAGCAGGGGGCTGAAGATGTGGCTCAGTGGCTCCTGGGTTCAGTCCCTGGTTAATTAAAAAAAAAAAAAAAAAAAAAAAACACCACAGCAAAACCCAGCAGTTATACTACCCCATCTGGACCTAACAATTAGGAACAGAGCAGAAAGTGAAGGTAAAAACAAAAGCTACACAATATAAAGTATCTATACCCATAAAATTCACACTATACCTGCCATATCAGACACTCACAATTAGAATGCCAAGATCTGTTAAATGAGAAGTGCAAAGCAGCCTATATTTTCTTTCCTTCACATGCCATAATAGAAAACTAGGCTAAACTAGCATTTTGTGATGGAAATCATATTAAAATATAAGCTATAGAGACCTGCTGTAAAAAATTATTCCTATTTGGGGTGGGGTTGTGGCTTAGCGGTAGAGCTCTCGCCTAGCACTTACAAGGCCCTGGGTTCAATCCTCAGCACCACATAAAAATAAATAAATAAAGGTATTGTATCCAACTACAACTAAAAATTTAATATTAAAGAAATTATTCCTATTTGCTCAATTGCCTGTGTTTGAGGGGTTCTCTGTTTGTTCACTTTGTTTTGTTCTGGTTTGTCAGAATGCCTTAAATTTAGTGAAGTAGTAACCTGGAATCCGTAAAAGCATTCCCAGCTTTGTGGTCCAATTTTTCAAATATCTGACATCATGTTAATCTGACATCACTTAAGGTAAAATTAATACAAAATAAAAGATATTTTGGTGTCACCATTATCTTTTGTTCCAGAAGATACAGTGATTTAACCCGCTGTATTAAATCTCTCACACTGCACACACTGTAATAAATAACGCTACTTCTGATGGTGTAGGCAAGATATGACTGTCCCCAAGACAATGATTTTTTTTACTCAACAAAAATCAGTACAGTAAATAACTTTTCTTCCCTTCGAGACAATCAAAGTGCTTGAGGCTGCCGCAACACAAAAACAAAATATCTTCACAAATGTCGCCAAACAGTCAAGCTGAAAATCTAAGCCAAAGTTTCATTTAACAGCCTGTCAGTTTTTTGATGTGAAGCTAATGAATGCAGTGGCAAACAAATCCATCAAACCCAACATCAAAACAACTGCACTTCATTCCACCCAACAGAAAAATGAAATACAACCTGCGGGCCAGCTCTTTGATCCAGCCCAGCCAGGAAGCAGACCTGTGAGTGCCATTGCAGCAGCTGCACAGAAGTAATCATGGACTCCATTCCCCCCCAAAGGGAGAACGCTCCAGAAGGGGGAAACAATCATCTCAAATATGCACCAATGATGTCTAACTTCAATTGCTAAGCTATTACATATTTTCAAATCTTGGGGATGGGGGGAGGCACTGTACTCCAGATTACTTTCATGTTCAAAGATATAAAAAGAGTCCTAAAATAAGTAACTAGGCGGTATTTCCCACTAATACTAAGCTCTGCACATGATCTACCAAAAGACTATGATCTTTATGAAGGGTCCCTGAAGACAAAGAAAATACATCCCCCTCCTCTGTACAAACATGCGGCACAATGCCTGTTGTCCAGCGGGGACTCTCTGAACACTCCCCAATCTGAGCCATGCCTGCGTCAGTAGGCAGAGGCATGAGGCTTCTTTGAACATTGTTTTCTATATTTTTCAGTGAGAATCTTATTCAGATTAGTAAATTACTGAAAATTACATAAATGCCTTCTTAGGTAGGCAATACAAGTTTGCTGTGGATTTAGGTATAACATATTTTGCAGGTCAAGGCAAAAGACAGCTGAATCATCCTCATTGAGGAGGAACAAAAGAATAATGATAAGGGCATGAGGCATTAGTTGACATTTTTAAAACAGGGATGGTCAGCAGGGGTGAAGGAGCCTATAATCAAGGAGATAGCTAAAGATTGTGGTTAGCTGAGAGCCATAAAAGATGTTCTAGTTTCCACCTGATATTAATACATTATTCAAAGAATCTTTGTATGCCCGTGAACACTGTGTGACGCACCTGTAAGCTCGAGCTGTAAGCACTTGTCCTTGTTAAAGCTATATGTATATAACTGGGTGAGGTTGGTGAGAGTGTGTGGGAAGAAGAAGGTGGTGGTGGTTGGAGTTAGAACGTTTGGAGTGATTGCTGGAGCCGGAGAGAGAAGAAGAATAAAAGACCTTTTTTCATTTTCATCCTGCCTCCAAATTTTCCTGCGGCGTTCGTTGCTCCAGGCGGTTTTCACTTCAGGCAGCAACACAGGGGCACCACAGCAAATGCCTGTAATCCCAGCCACTCAGGAGGCTGAGGCAGGAGACTCATTAGGTCAAAGCCAGCCTCTGCAATGCCATGGCATTAAACAACTCAGTGAGACCCTGTCTCTAAATAAAATACAAAACAGGGTTAGGGATGTGGCTCAGCAGTCGAGTGCCCCTGAGTTCAATCCCCAGTACAAAAAAAACAAAAAAAACAACAACAAAAAAAAAACCATGAAAGAAATATTTTACCATGAAATGATGACCAAACTAAGTTGCTATCAAATGTCCCCTCACTCCTACCTCTGCCTATTTTCCCCAGATCTTCCCAGATCTTCTATATAAAACACACACACACATACAGACACACATACACACACAGTCTGTGTGAGAGATGAGGCAGTTGGAATGGATAGTGTGAAAAAGGACTATCTGGATTGAAGGACTAAAATAGAAGCACTTAAATATCCCATAAAATAACAATTATTTCATTGAGAATATCAAACCACCAATAAGATACAGAAATTTGGAAGTAGTATTTGGGCTTGGTACAAATAATGGAATGGGATTTCTGATAATCCCAGCCAGATCTTAATAGCAGGGGAGGTTTTTCTTATATAAATACTACATATCAATAGGTATGTTAATTTCAAATGAAACCCAAAGAAGCACCCTCTCAGGTCCTACCACAAAGATGCCATCAGAAGTCATCTACCACCACCAAAAGTCAAGCAGCCAAGGTCAAGGGAATCAGTCCTTGAATCCTTGTCAATACCCACTCTACTCTTACCTCTGTTCTCATGAAGCAGGTTATCCCCTGGTGATGAGTTAATAGAAACAAATGCAATGCCTGACATTTAACAGTCTCAGTAAACTGAGCTCTGTCCCCATCTACTGGCCACTTAGAAGGGGAAGGCTAGTTCTCTACTTCCAAACCCTGTTGGTTTATGTTTGGAGTGATTGCTGGAGCCGGAGAGAGAAGAAGAATAAAAGACCATTTTTCATTTTCATCCTGCCTCTGAATTTGAAAGGTCTATCAGAGAAAACGAGGTTATCTTTTCCAAACACTTTTTTTTTAATTAAAAGTAGCCTTTTATCAGAATTAATCTTGTCAAAATGGCCATACTACCAAAACCGTTATACAGATTTAATGCAATTCCTATTAAAATCCCAATGAAATTCTTCATAGAACTAGAAAAAACAATCATGTAATTCATTTGGAAAAATAAGAGACCCAGAATAGCCAAAGCAATCCTTAGCAAGAAGAGTGAAGCAGAAGGCATCACAATACCAAACCTTAAACTATTCTACAAAGCAATAGTAACAAAAATGGCATGGTACTGGCATCAAAACAGACTGTAGACCAATGGTACAGAATAGAAGACACAGAGACAAACTCACATAAATACAGTTAGATCATACTAGACAAAGGTGCCAAAAACATATTTTGGAGAAAAGACAGTATATTCAGCAAACTGTGCTGGGAAAACTGGAAATCTACATATAACAAAATGAAATTAAAACCCTATTTCTCACCTACACAAAAATCAACTCAAAGTGGATTAAAGACTTAGGCACTAGAACAGAGAACCTGCACCTAGTAGAAGAAAAAATACAACCAAATCTCTACCATATCAGCTTAGGAACTGACTTCTTTAACCAGACTCCTAAAGTGCAAGAAGTAAAATCAAGAATCAATAAATGGGATGGATTCAAACTAAAAAGTTTCTTCTCAGCAAAGGAAACAATCAATGTGAAGAGACAGCCTACAGAATAGGTGAAAATCTTTACCACACGTATCTCAGACAGAGCATTAATTTCTAGGATATAAAGAACTCAAACCCCTCCTCAAAAAAAAAAAACCCTATCAACAAATGGGCAAAGGAACTGAACAGACACTTCACAGAAGAAGAAACACAATCGATCAACAAATATATGAAAAAATGTTCAACATCTCTAGCATTTTGAGAAATGCAAATTAAAACTACCCTGAGATTTCATCTCATTCCAGTCAGAACAGCAATTATCAAAAATATAAGATAAGAAACAATAAATGTTGACAAGGATGTGGGGGAAAAGGTACATTCAGACATTGCTGGTGGGACTGCAACTGTGCAACCACTATGGAAAGTAGTATGGAGACTCCTCAGAAAACTTCGAATGGAACCACCCTTTAACCCAGCTATTACACTCCTTGGTCTATACCCAAAGGGCTTAAAATCAGCACACTATAGTGACTTGGCCACATCAACATTTATAGAAGCACAATTCACAATAGCTAAACTATGGAATCAACCTACGAGACCTTCAACAGATTAATGAATAAAGAAATTGTGGGATATGTAAAAAATGGAATGTTACTTAGCCTTAAAGAAGAATGAAATTATGGCATTTACAGGTAAATGGATGGAGCTGGAGAATATCGTGCTAAGTAAAATAAGCCAACCCCCCCCCCAAAAAAAAAAAAAGGCTAAATATTTTCCCTGATAAGCAGATGGTAATCCATAGAGGGGTTGGTAAATAAATAAAGGAACTTTGGGTTGTACAGAGGGAAGAGAGGGTTGGGGAGAGGGTGTGAGGGTGGGAAGGCAGATAGAAATGAGCCAAGTATTATTACCCTATATACATGTATGATTACACAACTAGTTTGACTCTGCACCATGTTCAGCCACAGGAAAAAGTTGTGCTCCATTTGTGTACAATGTGTCAAAATGCATTCTATGGTCATGTATAACTAATTAGAACAAATTAAAAAATTAAAATTCAAAAATAGCCTTTTATAATAGTTCTTTTCTGAGTCACCAAATTAAAATTTTCGTTTATAATATATAAAATTAGGGTTAATATTATATACATGAATGAATTACACACAGGTACATATAATGTATACATACCCCCTTAATGTGTCACATTTATCAATTACTACTATAGCACAAATGGAGACTTCATCAGGTCCTTTTAAACAAATTAATCCCATGTGGCAGGTAAAGCAGGTGGCATTCCTCCCAACCCATACCTCCACTATAAAAAAGTGCCAATATTTGTACAATACTCATAAAAAGCTTAACCCATCATCATACATAATAAGTTTTTCACAGTTACCATTTAGAATAAATTGGGAAAGGGCCAGGCACAGTGGCCCACGCCTGTAATACCAGAGGCTCAGGAGGCTGAGGCAGGAGGATCTCAAGTTCAAAGCAAGCCTCAGTACAAGTGAGATGCAACTCAGTGAGACCCTGTCTCTAAATAAAAGACAAAATAGGGCTGGGGATGTGGCTCAGTGGTCAAGTGTACCTGAGTTCAATTCCCGGTACCAAATAAAAAGTTTATAGAATAAATTGGGAAAGCCAAAAATTAAGATAAACTAACAAGTATGGGCATTCTCCACATTAAAAGTCTGTTTCCACAACTTATCATGAATTCACACATTTAATCAGTCTTGAGCAAAACACATACATTTGTGCTCAATGCACAATGTTTTCCATGATTAAAAACTACACAGACACACAATACAGTAAAGTCATAAGGTTACCTAAAGATTCTGACTTAGAAATCTGACTTAGAAATCAAACGTGCCAAACAATAAAAACTACTAAAATCTGGAAGAAAATTAACTAAGAACCACCAAAATAACATTGAGAGTATAATTTAATAGAGCATAAATTGCATGCTACAAGGTTTCTGTTTTTATGCAGATAACTAACACTAGTTACATTACTCAAAGTAGATTCTTGGCATATCTCCATATCATTTATTAATTAGTACTCTCTGTGGTAGGCAATCAACTCCCCAAAGATATCCTTCCTCATCCTAACAACTGAAATCTGTGGACATGTTACCTTACATTATATATATATGGAATTTTCTAAGCTGCTTGCCCTGAAATGTAGAAGACCAAATGCAAGGACTGAAGGAAGGCTTCCGGGGCAAAGTCTAGCCCCTGGCTGACCAGGACCCTACTGCTACAACTGCAAGAAAGTTAATTCAACCAACAGTCCAAATGAGCAAGGAAAGAGATTCTTCCCAACAACTCCAGCAAGAAATGCTGCCCTCTAAACACCTTCTTTTTGAGTGGTGTGGGGCCTATAATCAAAAAAAAATAAAAAATGAGATAAGTGGGTATTATTTTAAACCACTAAACTTACATAAAATCAACTGGTGGCCCTGAGAGAGAAAACATCCACTGCAAATGGTAAATTGCTACAGCAGCAAAAGAAAAGTAATATGCTCTCAAAACAGCAACAACTGGTCAAAGGGAGGAGTAGAGACAAAACCAAAGAAAAAAATATCACAAACATATGCAATTAGAACCATTTAAAATTAGCTGGCCAAAACTGCACTATACTTTCAAATATTATGTTCCTAGAAAATAAAATACCAAACAAAACAGTCCTTCGCTAATTTGAGGGGATATTGACATTCCCAAGATTTTCCCCCTCAAAACAATCTTTAAGATACAGAGGTACTTTCTGTTTATATATAATTAATGTACTCTCACTACATTTATAATAAATATAAATGACTTCTCTTATGTTATATGGCTAGCCAGAGTAGGAAGTTGGGCCTCAGATCCCTGCCTCTTCCTCTACAGTGTACCTCTTCTTAACATCACAGTTGTGATAGGTTCTGTCCTTTGACTTTCAGAGAGGACCACTATTCACCCCTCTCCCCCTCAGATGCACTCCACTCTGCCTCTCATTCCACATAGACACACAGCAACATAATCCTAATGCCCCTGGCTTCTTTCTGAGGCTATAATATGCTATTGTGGTCAATACCACAACCTAGTTCTTTTGTTGTTGTTTTTGCTGTTGTTGTTGTTGTTTGTTGTGGCACTCAGGATTAAACACAGAGTTTGTGCATGCAAGGTAAGCACTCTACCAACTGAGCTACATCCCCAGCCCACCACAACCTAGACCTGAAATCTGTAGTAAACAAGCACCAAGCAATTTTTCTGATGACTGAATAACTCTGATAGCCTACTTATTATGTCAATGATTAAAGAAGAAAACCAGAAAATAACATCTTTTTATAACCTCGTGACATTGTTTCAATGCAGATGCAAGCATTACATTTCTACAAAATCACTGCAGTAGCTGGCCAAGATACATAAACTGGGCTTTCTATTTTGTATTATTCTTATTATAATACATAGGATGCGTAATGGGAAGAAGTAGTTCAATTCTGTTCCTTCCTAAATCATCCCTCATAAATAGAAATTACTCAGAAGAGAAAAAAGTCTTCTAATAGCAGGAGCTTACTTTTATGCCAAGAATTCATTCAAATGCTTCCTGAAGTGCCAAAGGGCTATAATTTTATTTATATTTTAATATATTATTCAATTTTCTAAATGCACATATAAATTGAACCTACAGTTATCTTTCCTGAATATATAAGTTCACCCAATGGTTCCACATGCAAGTTTTATCAATGTAGAATGAATAATATTCACTGTAAGATACAGTAGACAAGATAAGGCCACATACACTTTATTTATCATTTTTCACTGAATCTATGTCAACCTTATATACAGTGTAAAACAAGATTTCACTTAGAAACAGCTCTCTATCAACCTGCACCTTTGCCTTCAAAGCCACAGGAAAGGAAGGAATCTAATAGAAACAATCATCACTTTGACAATGTCCTCTATTTAATGATGCAGAGGGAAAGTAATTAAATTTAATAGAAATTGTACTTGTAAATGAAAATATACAGTATGTTAACTAAATTAAATATGCTGGGCAAAAGCACAAAATTATATGTTAAATTTAACATGAAAATATATTTTTTAAGTATTTTCTACATTATTACCTTCACAAAATCCATTTCTGCAGGGCAGTTTTATTCATTTCTCTTTACCATCCTCACTCAACCTCTTGTTACTACAACTTTATCAGTCACTTCCTTCTGTAAATTGTTTTCTAAACCATGGACTGAGCTCTAGCAAAGACAGATTCAAGTCTACCTACCATGAAGCCACTAGAAAATCTTGCAAAAAACCAACTGGTAGCCTTATGAGAAAAACCAAACATCCATTGCATAAAATTACCTGCCAGGGTAAATTGCTCCATATTAATCTCAAAGCAGAAAAAAACATAGCTATAGCTACAAGTAGTAATTCAGTCCATGTAAAATAAGCATATGTAGTCTGAAATAAATGAATGCAGTGAGAACCACACAGTGTGAATGATGAAAAAGTAATAAATGCTATGCACTAGCTTAAGTTTCCCACTACAATAACAAGAATACAGTTAATTTATACTTTATTTTTGAGGCATAACTTACCAATTTAGCAACTTTTCCATAGTCAATCCATCTGACAGTAGCAAAATTTGTAGACTCTGCACAGTTGAAACCATGATTGAAACCAGCATGGTAGCCATACGGGAAAGTGATCATAAACTCCCCAGCCTCCTGAGTGATCTGCAGGGTAAAAAATATGCAATATTCTCCAGTAATAAGCCTTTCCAAATTGTACATACAATTAAAATATATTTCCTATAAAAATAAAAGATTGTCGTATCAGAGCTATCACAATATAAAAAAAGCTTAGCCAGATTCTTCACTTAATCCTTTAATAGTGCTTTTTTAAAATATTTTTTAGTTGCCAATGGACCTTTACTTTATTCATTTATATGTGGTGCTGAGAATCGAATCCAGTGCTTCACACATGCTAGGCAAGTGTGCTACCACTGAGCCACAACCCCAGCCCATAATAGTGCTTGTTCAGAAAATTTTGAGAAGAATTTTTTTTAAAAAGTGCAACTTCTTGTACTTTATTTCAACCATTCAATATAGCTTCAACCATTCAAGCTATCTTTGAAGACAATGATAATAAATTTTATTTGAAAATGTCTGTTATTCAAACTAATTTGTTCACATTAGCTTTATATGTGTTTTTATACATACATATATATACATATACATATACACATATACATATATGTATATATATACATAAACACATATATGTATACTGTAAAACAAGATATACATATACATATATGTATGCATATACGTATACATATGTGTATACGTATATGTATACATATGCATATATATATCTTGTTTTACAGTATACATATGTGTATATGTGTATATATACATATATATGTATGTATGCACACACATATTTTTGATACTTTAATGCAACTTGCATCACTGGGTTTATATAAGAGATATCACAACTGGCATGTTGAAAGGAACAATTACATAAACATTAATAATGCACACTGGAAATGATATATTAGGAATTCGTATTGGTAAAACTGATAACATTCACCTACTTATTCTTTCATAAAACTTAGAAAACATCCAATTAACTGTATTCCTTTTAGTAGTGAATCATTCAAATATATGTGTGCATGTGTAAATGCATTTTTAAATATAATTAACTTACATAAATGTTAGGAACCTAAAATTAACATGAAAATGTATTTATCATGCTTCCATATTTTAATTAGAGGCATTTGTTTTTCATATACAATCATCGAAACAAATATATATATATCATGGGTTAGAGCTTCTTTTTATAAAATTACCTCCGAGACTAAATTATAAATTTATGACTCACTCCTCTAAATGAAGTAATATAATCTTAGTTTTCTATTTTCTGACCTTAAAATGTTTCTTCTATCCTAGCACCCAACAGATACTCTGTACTTCTGAATCTTTAAATGGGTATAAATAATATAGGCAATACTCACTGGATTTGGACAAAATGAAGCAAAGTTCCTCCTTGACAAACATTTTTAAATAATTTAATAAGTGTTATTTTTTTCACATTCAGAACCTCTATTCTCAATTAGTTCTTTTTTTAATATTTATTTATTTGCCTTAGTGTTACACAATTTGTTTATTTGTATGTGGTGCTGAGAATCGAACCCGGGCCGCTCACGTGCTAGGTGAGCCCTCTACCGCTGAGTCACAATCCCAGCCCTATTCTCAATTAGTTCTTATGACAAAATTATAAAAAAAAAAAAAAAAATTAATGGCACACTTTCAATTATCCTACCAACTCAAATAAAAAGTATATTTTATTATAGATGTAATTTGCACACAGTGCAATATTCAAGATAATATGTAGTTTGATCTGTTTTGACAAATGCACACAATCATATACCATACCTCTATCACTTTACCACCAAAGAAGCACCCTCATACTTCATCCCAGGCAATCCCCAGCCTGCCACACAATCCTACCATAGTAACCACCAGTGTTCTGATTTTTTCACAAGTAGTTAACTTTACCTGCCCTAGGACTTCATGCAAAAGAAATCATACAATATAGTTTTTAAATATTTATTTTTTAATTTTAGGTGGACACAATATATTTTATTTTTATGTGGTGCCGAGGAACAAACTCAGTGCCTCATGCATGCTAGGCAAGCACTTTACCACTGAGCCATAACCCCAGGCCCCAATGTATTTTTGCTCCTAGAATTTCTAAGATACAATCATTCCATTGTATGGAAACAATTAGCTCATTCTTAAATGAATAGAAATATCCCTAAAATTAAATACAAGTACAGTTCACAGAAGGAACAAAACGGAGAAAAAAGAATTGATCAAAACATTCCCCAAGCACTGTCACCTAACCCAGGAATCAGATATGATCTCACCCCCTACCATAACAATAGTTTTCTTCAGGATAAATATAAATTTTATACATTATTACCATCTATATTCTTTGCTTCTCTATTAGCTCCTCCCATGCCTCTTCCTGATTTGAAATGCCTTGAAATGAAAGATTCTACTTTAAATTTTCCTCCATAGTAGGTACTCCATATATTCTTGTGGCCTGATTGTAAGTGATGTTAAGAATGTATTCATAAATAACTACTTAATTTCACCATCAGAATGGACATAAAATATTTGCAGGAATTGCACTGCATACCAATAATGGGGCAAGAAGAAAATACAAAGAAACAACATAAAGAATATTCAGGATGTATGAGTCAAAACTAGAATACAAAATAGCTGTTCTACATTTTGTTTATGAACCAAGAGAAAATGGAGTGATAATTTATCACAATATAAATAAAAGATAAATTTCACAGAAGATTCCATCATTCAACTCTCGATATCAGGAGATTTTCCTAATAACTAATCTAAAGTAGAGCCAAAGTAATGCCTCTCAAAAGTAATGAAAAGAATAAATGATTCTCTGGGCATTTCAGGACTAAAATGTTAGGAAATTAACATGTAGGTGGGGATGTGTGTTGAAACATATAGGAGGCATACAGAATAAATAGAGGTGCGCACACTGCAATCCAGTCAACATTTTAGGGATGCTAAAATGGTGTATAAGGAAGCAGTTTCTTTCCCAAAAATTTTCAATTTTTCCTTGTAACCCTTCCCCACCCCAATGAAACAGCAGAAGGTATTTTGCTGTATTAAGTGGCAGCTTAGCTATCACCTGGTAGCTTTCCAGGCGGCAACATGGTTCTGGCTCCAATTTCACTGCTCAGAGACACTTAAGAAGATACCCAATCCTCTTCTTTCCTGTTGTCACTGATTCTCATTAACTGTATGGTGCTTCTTCCTTGGTCTATGTTATAAAACTCACCTTGCTCTGCTGTTTCTACCTGTGGAAAGGCATAGAGATGGGCAGGACAAGGACAGGACTCCACTGGAATAAAGAAGCCCCTTTACTGTTCCAATATATCCTACCTACAATCAATTTCTATCTACCTACAAAAATCCTGCTCTTGCCACGTTGAAAAGGAAAATCTGTTCCCACCGAATTGGACTCTTAATTTTAAGCCTCTGTCATTTCTATAAGCAGGTAAATCCCAGTTAGCCAAAATACAAGGCTAATTTACTGTCTTTGTAGTAATAAATGAAGTTTAGGGACAGAATATAACAAGTCCTTCTTAATAAACACTAGAGCAATCACCACATTCTCATAACAACAAAAAGTTGGAGAAGACAGTACACATAATCTAAAAGCAGAAATTGTCTGTGACACATATTTTTCATACATATTAAGAGATGCAAATACATTGAAAGTAAAACATTAAATCCAACTAAGAAAGAATCACCTAACAGTACATGGTAGAGTTTGAGAAAGAGTGTGTTCTCATACAGCACATACATGCAAAGACCTTTATATAGATTATTAATCTATCATCAATCCCAATTTGCAAATGAAGAAACTAAGGCTCAGAAAAACTGCGTTATAGAGCTGGGGAATGTGGCTCACTGTTAAAGTACTTGCCTAGTATGCATGAGGCCTTGATTTTAATCCCCAGTACAAAATAGAAAAGAAGGGAGGAAAAGAGGGAAGGAGGGAGAAAAGGAAGAAAAAGGAGGAGGAGGAGAATAGAGGAGGAAGAGAAAGAAAGATGTTGAAGGAAGAACGAGAAGAAGGAAGACGGAAGAGAAGGAAGGAAGAGGAAGCCTAAGGAGGAAGAGGAAGCCAAAGGGGGAGGAGGAAGAAGGAGGAGGAGGAGGAGGAGAAGGAAGAAGGGGAGGAGGGGGAAGAGGAAGAGGAGAAGGGGGAGAAGGAGGTAGGGAGAGGGAGAGGAGGGGAGGGGAGAGGATGGGGAAGGGGAGGAAGAGGAGGAGAAGGGGGAGAAGGAAGGAGTAGGAGGAGAAGGGGGAGAAGGAGTAGGGGGAGGGGGGAAGGGGAGGAGAAGGAGGGAATGAGCCTGGGAAATGTTACTTCCACTCTGTGCTGCCACTCACTACTTTGCTGCATGTACATCATCATCATCATCAAAAGCAGCAGCTTCTGAAGAAGCACAGTGTCATCACATTCCCAACATTAAGATGGTGATCACATTTCATATGAACAAGTGCAGCAGCTTCTGAAGAAGCACAGTGTCATCACATTCCCAACATTAAGATGGTGATCACATTTCATATGAACAAGTGCCACTGCCAATTGGACCTCTAAATCACTGATGTCCATAAAAACTCATCCTGCCATTTCCATAGAAGCCACAAAATGCCCCATCCACAAAAGCGCAGATAAGAGCCTGACACATCTAATATAATCTAACACAAAGCAACTGGGGAACTACAGCCCAGAAAGGTAATGCAGGACAGAATCTGCCTCCTTCTCTCCCAAAAATTGGAAAGGAACTACAAGACCCACAGGCCTCCATCCTGAGAAAAGATCGAACTCCACAGGCCTGTTCCTTCACAAAACCAAAGACCAGCCCTAAAAAACTGTCCATACCTTAACCAACCCTAACCTACAGAGAAGAGTTTTCTGTCATAAGGGATGCTAGTTCATTCCTGAAGGCAGGTAAAGATGAGCTTTCTCTAAGTTGCCTTCTAATATCCCAGCTTAAGTAAAAGTGTGAGTAGAAGCTCATGCCAACCACCTGAAGAAACATTTGATAACGATATGTCTAAGACTCACAAAAGCCTGGTGTCCAGAGGTATCGGCAGGTAAGACAAAGTCCCACCACAGCAGCCCTTCTGCAGGCAGAGCCTCTGCCCTCTGCACCTGACAGCACAGAAGCACATCATCACCTCCTCTCCACACCATGCATGGCTTTAAGGCTGCACTTTTTCTAGCATGTAAGTGTGTGATTAAAGCACACTTATCACAAGAAGAGAGAGTTCCCTACATGACTGCTGGACAGAAGCACTGTGAGGTTGAGAGAACTGCCTCAAGGTGAACAAAGATTCACACACTTAGAAAAATCCTATTTTGAACAGAGTCCTCCTGCCAAAACAAGGCTACTTTAAGGACCTAAGATTAAGAAGATATAATGATTGGGTCACATGAAAAACTTCTAAAACGGAAAATAGCAAGGATTATGGGAATACAAATCAAATAAAAGATAAGAAAGAAGAGCTATTTTTTAATGTTCCTATAAGTAGCTAAGTACTTAATCCTCCTGAGACTAAGAGAGCGCTTTTATTTATCTTGTCAGACCTTGTATTATTTCAGCTACTTCACGTAAAAATGTTCAAGCTCTAGGATAAATTTGACCCAGTAACCACTATAAATACAAAGAATATAGGCTATAGTATGTACTGAGTTTTAAAGGACTTAATCTTCAGAAATATTCTATAGATGCACTATCTGGATATTAAGTCAATAATTTTATCCATGATGAAATCTTAATTGTATTATACCCAAATGTGTTTAGAAACAACTGATTCTAACCAACCCAACCACAAAAAATAATTTCTCCAAACTTTTTAAAAATAGATCACATAAGTTATATTACTCATAAGACATTAAATATAGAAAGATAAAATCTTATTTTGTAAAATGTTATATTTTATTTACATGGTTATTAGAATGAAATATAACATGAAATATCTAGTAAATATATCATAAAAAATTAATTTCAAATTAGGATTTAGAAAAACTATTGATATAAAACATGCATTTGAACTTATCTACCCACATCTTATCATCTTTTTTAAACACCTTCTTAAAGAAACATTAACATGTTAAATTCATCTTAAATATAAATCATACACACAAAATATCAATGTGTGAAAGAGTAATACTAATATACCATGTGAAAGAGTAATAGTAATATACCTTGTCAAAGGGAATACCATATTTCTTCAAAACCGATGGAGAGATCAGTGTCATCTTGTGGCGAAGAAAAGCATCACATCCTTGGGAGCTGCTTGGGAAAAAACCTAAATAAAAACAATAAATATAACCAGTATTGGGTCACTTAAGATGAAATTTCAAAATTTTATATAAATTCTAGTGTTCTTAAAGAATGACAAATTTTTACCAAGTATAGGGAAACTTAACACCAAAACCCCTCTTACTATATAAATCAGCAAGAATTCTTAAAACTTAAGGACTACATATTTTTGTCACCAAAGGTTAATCATATTTACAAAAAAGATTCACCAATAATTGCATTTGTAACATAAAATTACTAAACTTCACAAATCAATTTCAATTTGAAACATGTTTAAATGCAACCTGCACAATATGTGCTAAATTGACAAAACATTAAGGCAGGTATGACAGTAATTATGCTTTGGGGGAGGGGGGTAACTAGGGATTGAACTCTATGGCTCTTAACGTCTGAGCCACACCCCCAGTCATGTTATTTTTTGAGACAGGGTCTCAATAATTGCTTGGGGCCTCCATAAGTTGCTGAGACCGGCTTTGAACTTGCAATGCTCCTGCCTCAGCATTTTCAGTCACCAGGATTACAGGTGTATGCCACCATGACCAGCAAGTATGCATTTTAATAGAGGAACCTCTCATCTGAGATTCTTAAGTGATGGTTCTGGAAGTACTCATCCCAATGTCTGACATACAGGAGACACTGAGCAGTTTTAGGGTTTTCTTTGTTTTTTCACTAATTATTTTTAAACTAACTCCCTACTAACTTCTAATATTCTGTAGTACAATTGGATAACTTGGTTGACAACAACTGAGTATTTCAAATAGTAGAGAGAATTTTAAATGCTCTGTAACTCCTCTACAGCCAAAAGGGGGAGGGGCGGGGTGGTGGGGGAGCACAAACTGCTAGAAACCTGCCTTATCTAACTGCATGCCTCACTATATCCAATTAACTCAAGAATGTCACCAATTAAGGAAAGGATCATCAGAACTCTAACTCATCATGAACCAGCTTTTGTAGAATACAAGTATTTACCAGTAATCTGTTCCCCACCTACCCCCAGTACTGAAGACTGAAGTCAACGGTGTTCTACCACTGGGTTACCTCACTAGTCCTTTTTTTTTTTTTTTTAATATTTATTTGTTTGTTTTAGTTGTACACAATGCCTTCATTTATATGTGGTGCCGAGAATAGAACCCAGGCTGCGCACGTGCTAGGCAAGCACTCTACTGCTGAGCCACAACCCCAGCCCTAGTCTTTTTAATTTTTTCTTTTGAGACAGGGTCTCATCAAGTAGCTGAGGATCTAAGTAAGTAGCTGAGGCTGGCATCAAATATGCAATCCTGGGGCAAATGGTAGTTCTATTCCCAGCTTTCCAAGGAAACTCCATACTGCTTTCCATATTGGCTGCACCAATTTGCAGTCAGTCCCACCAGCAATGTATGAGTGTGCCTTTTTCCTCACATTCTCGCCAACACTTTTTGTTCTTTGTGTTCTTAAGAGCTGCCATTCTGACTGGAGTAAGATGGAATCTTAGAGTAGTTTTGATTTGCATTTCTCTAATTGCTAGAGATGTTGAACATGTATTCATATATTCGTTGACTGATTTATATCATCTATTGAGAGATGTCTGTTCAGTTCCTTGGTCCATTTATTGATTGGGTTATTTGTTGTTGTTGTTGTTTTTTGTTTGGTTGGTTTTTTTTTTTTTTTTTTTTTTGGAGGGGGGGGGGTGTTTACCTTTTTGAGTTCTTTATATACCCTATAGACTAGTGTTCTATCTGATGTGCAAGTGGTAAAACTTTGCTCCCAAGATGTAGGCTTTCTATTCACCTCATTGATTGTTTCTTTTGCTGAGAAGCTTTTTAATTTGAATCCATCCCATTTATTGCTTCTTGATTTTCATTCTTGTGCTAGCCCGGCATGGTGGTGCAATCCTGTAATTCCAGCACTTGGGAGTCTGTGGCAAGAGGATCGCAAGTTCAAAGCCTGCCTCGGCAATGGCGAGGCAATTAGCAACTCAGTGAAACCCTGTCTCTAATAAAATAAAAAAGAGCTGGGGATGTGGCCCAGTGGTCAAGTGCCCTGAATTCAATCCCCAGTAACAAAAAAAAAAAAAAAAAAAAATGTGCTGTAGGAGACTTATTAAGGAAGTTGGGGCCTAATCCAACATGATGGACATTTGGGCCTACTTTTTCTTCTAATCCTTAGTCTATATCCAAAGCACTTAAAAACAACATACTATAGGGACACAGCCACATCGATGTTTATAGCAGCACAATTCACAATAGTAAACTGTGGAACCAACCTAAATACCCTTCAGTAGATGAATGGATAAAGAAAATGTGATAAATATACACAATGGAATATTACTCAGGAATAATAGAGAATAAAATCATGGCATCTGCAGGTAAATGGATGGAGCTGGAGAATATAATGCTAAGTAAAGTTAGCCAATCCCAAAAAACAAATGCCAAATGTTTTCTTTGATATAAGGAGGCTGATTCACAGTTGGGCTGGGCGGAGGAGCATGAGAAGAGTAGAGGAACTCTAGATAGAACAAAGGGGTGGGAGGGGAGGAGAGGGCACATAGGGGTAAAAATGATGGTAGAAGAGATGGATATCATTACCCTAAATACATGTATGAAGGCACAAATGGTGTGAATATACTTTGTATACAACCAGAGATATGAAAAATTGTGCTCATATTTGTAATATGAATTGAAATGCATTCTGCTGACATATATAACAAATTAGAATAATAAATAAATGTGATCCTCTTTGGGATTACAACTTGTGCCTATGCTCAACTTGCCAGGCATTATTTTTTAAGTAGATAAGCCTTTATCAATGCCACAAATGGATATATAAGGCCACAACATGTCAAAAAATTAATTAAAGAATCAAACAGCCAAGCCGCCACTGTCCCTGGCCGCCTGGGCCCAGAGTAGCAGCTCCCGGCTGCTGCACGCAGGGCCAGACCTGGGGAAGGGCTTCCTCCATTATCAGGAAGAGTGCGACCTGCCCATTTGCGACCAGAGCAAGAGGTAGACTCCCGCCTGCTGGAAGGAGAGACCCAGCCACCAGTTTGCCTGGTCTTCGGGGCCCAGAACAGCATCTCCCCGCTGCTGCACGCAGGGCCAGACCTGGTGAAGTGCTTCCTCCACTCCCTGGGGGAGTGCGACCTGCCCAGCTGCAACCAGAGCAAGAGGTAGGCACCTGCCCACTGGAAGGAGAGAACCCTCTGCCAGTTTGCCTGGCCTCCAAGGCCCATAGTAGCATCTCCCTACTGCTGTAAGCAGGGCCCAGCCTGAGGATAAGTCCCTTCCACTATTCCACTGTGCCACTCTGCAACGGACCAAAGGTGCAGCCTTGACTCCACTAACAGGGTTGCTGACTGTACATGATCTGGGTCAGGTGGCTTAAACTGGAAGGGAAAAAAGGAAGGGCTTCCAAGGGTCCATTTTGTTTGAGACTTGTTCTTGGGTTCAACGTTTTTGTTTTTATTTGCTTGTTTGTTTGTTTTGTTGTTTCTTGGGAG
Source organism: Tamias sibiricus (assembly GCA_025594165.1). Taxonomy (NCBI): domain Eukaryota; kingdom Metazoa; phylum Chordata; class Mammalia; order Rodentia; family Sciuridae; genus Tamias; species Tamias sibiricus. The sequence continues at coordinate 155,999,362 of CM046657.1, read as the reverse complement.
TTTTTTGTTTGTTTTTGTTTTGATTGACAGTGTGTTTGTGTGCTTCTGCTCCTCTTTTCTTTCTTTTCTTCCTTCTCACTTTTATATTTTTTCTTCTTCCTTCATCTTCCCTATTTACACCCTGCCATTGCATTCTCAACACAGGCAAAAACAAGTTATACGCACAAATTGAGATTTCTAGAACGTGTACAATTGAAATATATAGCAAAGTGGTGTTATATATGGTTTATTCTCTATTTTCTAGACTTATTCTCTCTCTCCTCTCTCTTACACTAATTACTACTCCTTGGTTATTATTTTTTTTCTCTTCTTTTTTTTTTTTTTCTTTTCCATCGTTCTTTATTTCTCCTCTCAACCGCAGCATAAGTTAGGTTTATATGTAAATCGGTCTTTCCATCTATTCATTCACTCCATTCTCTTTCCTCTCTCGTCGGATGATACTAAACCACTTGCATAGAACTCTCTTTTCATACTTTCTAAGAAAGAACAAATCAATACACTCACTTCCTTCTTCCTAAACATATTACCTCTCTGTCCATTACTTGAAACTTTAAAACCCCATCAGAAGCATACAGAGTAAATTGGAAACAACATCTGGGTTAACTAAATCTGTACATTGTGATCAAACTGGGATTCTCTGAATAGAAAGTGTTTGATTTTAAAGTGTAAAGGAAATATAAGGGGATCTGATAGCATTGTACTACAGGAGCAACATAAGGTTTTAAGGTAAAATCAAAGTAGACAAGGTCCCACAGTGCAGGTAGAATAGACGCACAAGCAATATGAAGAAACAAGGGAAGAAAGTGACACAAACAAATCAATATACCTCCTCAGTAGATTCCATACCATGCACAGTTGGTGCAATGCCAGAGATGGAATTCAGAAATTACTTATTCCAAATGTTAGCGGAACTTAAGAATGAACTCAAAAATGAGATGAGGGAGCAAATACAGGAGGTGAAAGATCATTTTGACAAAGAACTCCATAAACAAATACAGGAAGTAAAAGATTACTTCAATAGGGAGATAGAAGCTCTAAAGAGAAACCAAACAGAAATTCCAGAAATGAAAGAAGCAATAAATCAAAATAAAAGCTCAATCGAAAGTATCACCAACAGAGTAGATCACTTGGAAGAAAGAACCTCAGACAATGAAGACAAAATATATATCCGAGAGAAAAATCTAGATTACACAGCAAAAATGGTAAGAAACCAAGAACAGAACATTCAAGAATTATGGGACAACATAAAAAGACCAAACATAAGAGTGATTGGGGTAGAGGAGGGGGCAGAGTTTCAAGCCAAAGGAATGAGTAATTTATTTAATGAAATAATTACAGAAAATTTTCCAAACTTGAGGAATGAAGGGGAAAACCAAGTTCAAGAGGCCTACCGAACACCAAACATACAAAATCACAACAGATCCACACCAAGACACATTATAATGAAAATGCCTAATATACTGAGCAAGGAGAGAATATTAAAAGCCACAAGAGAAAGGAAGCAGATTACATATAGGGGGAAACCAATCAGACTTTGTTCAGATTTTTCTACCCAGAACTTAAAAGCAAGAAGATCCTGGAATAGCATATTTCAAGCTCTGAAGGAAAAGGGATGTAAACCAAGAATCTTATATCCAGCAAAATTGAGCTTTAGATTTGAAGATGAAATAAAAACCTTCCACGACAAGCAAAAGTTAAAAGATTTCACATCTCGAAAGCCAGCACTTCTGAACATCCTGGGCAAAATTTTCCATGAAGAAGAAGAGAAAAAATAACAATGAAAATCAACAAAGGGAGATATTAAACTAAGGGAAATACCAACCAGAAGAGAAACCAAATCAAGCTAAAGATCATCATACAAATAAAAATGGATGGGAATAAAAATCACATCTCAATAATAACCCTGAATGTTAATGGCCTAAACTCGCCATTCAAAAGACACAGATTATCTGAATGGATTAAAAGAAATGACCCAACAATCTGCTATCTCCAAGAAACACACCTCATAGAAAAAGACATCAATAGACTGAAGGTAAAAGGCTGGGAAAAGTCTTATCACTCACATGGCCTGCGGAAGCAAGCAGGGGTTTCCATTCTCATTTCAAATAAGGTAGACTTCAAGCCAAAGTTAATCAAAAGGGACAAAGATGGATATTTCTTACTACTTAAGGGAACCATTCATCAAGAGGATATAACAATCATAAATCTATATGCCCCAAATAATGGAGCACCTACATTCATCAAACAAACACTTCTCAAGTTCAAGAGTAAAATTGACCACAACACAGTTATTCTAGGGGATTTCAACACACCTCTCTCACCAATGGATAGATCATCCAAACAAAAACTAAACAAAGAAATCTTAGGCCTCCTTAAAACAATTAATAACTTAGATCTAACGGACATATATAGAATATTTCATCCCTCAGTAAATGAATACACTTTTTTCTCAGCAGCACATGGCTCCTTCTCCAAAATAGATCATATACTATGTCACAAGGCAAATCTCAGCAAATATTAAAAAAATAGAAATACTACCCTGCATGCTATCAGACCATAAAGGGATGAAATTGGAAATCAACGACAAAACAAGGAATAAGAAAAACTACTCCAACAACTGGAAGCTAAGCAACATGCTACTGAATGAACAAGGGGTTGAAGAAGACATCAAAGAGGAGATTAAAAAATTCCTAGAGGTAAATGAGAACACAGATACATCATATAGAAATCTCTGGGACACTATGAAGGCAGTAGTAAGAGGAAAATTCATTGCACTGAGTTCATTCTTTAAAAGGAAAAAAAACCAACAAATAAACGACTTAACATCACACCTCCAAGCACTAGAAAAAGAAGAACAGATCAACACCAAGAGCAGCAGAAGACAGGAAATAATTAAAATCAGAGCAGAAATTAATGAAATTGAGACTAAGGAAACAATTCAAAGAATTGACAAAACTAAAAGTTGGTTCTTTGAAAAAATAAACAAAATTGACAGACCCTTAGCAATGCTAACGAAAAGAAGAAGAGAAAAAACTCAAATCACTAACATTTGTGATGAAAAAGGGAATATCACAACAAACACCTCAGATATACAGAAAATAATTAGAAATTACTTTGAAAACTTGTACTCTAATAAAACAGAAAATGCTGAATGCATTGACAGATTTCTAGAGTCATATGATTTGCCTAAACTGGATCTGGAGGCAATACACAATTTAAACAGATCGATTACAAGCAAAGAAATAGAAGATGTCATCAAAAAGCTACCAACAAGGAAAAGTCCAGGACCTGATGGGTTTACAGCAGAGTTCTACAAGACTTTCAAAGAAGAACTAATACCAATGCTCTTCAAACTATTTCAAGAAATAGAAAAAGAGGGAGCTCTTCCAGACTCTTTCTATGAGGCCAATATTACATTAATTCCAAAGCCAGGCAAAGACACATCCAAAAAAGAAAACTTTAGGCCAATATCTTTAATGAACATAGATGCAAAAATCCTCAACAAAATTCTGGCAAATCGGATACAAAAACATATCAAAAAGATAGTGCACCACGATCAAGTGGGGTTTATTCCAGGGATGCAAGGCTGGTTCAACATTCGGAAATCAATAAACATAATACATCACATCAATAGACTTAAAGATAAAAATCATATGATTATCTCAATAGATGCAGAAAAAGCATTTGACAAAATACAGCACCCCTTTATGTTCAAAACACTGGAAAAACTAGGAATATCAGGGACATATCTCAACATTATAAAAGCTATTTATGCAAGGCCCAGAGCTAACATTATCTTAAATGGAGAAAAATTGAAAGCATTCCCTCTAAAAACTGGAACAAGACAGGGATGCCCCCTCTCACCACTGCTATTTAACATAGTACTGGAAACTCTGGCAAGAGCAATTAGACAGACGAAAGAAATTAAAGGGATCAAGATAGGAAAAGAAGAGCTCAAATTAGCACTATTTGCTGATGACATGATAATCTACCTAGAAGACCCAAAAAACTCTACCAGAAAACTTTTACAACTAGTAAATGAATTTGGCAAAGTAGCAGGATACAAAATCAATACCCATAAGTCAAAGGCATTTGTGTACATCAGTGACAAAGCCTCTGAAAGGGAAATGATGAAAACTACCCCATTTACAATAGCATCAAAAAAAAATAAAATACCTGGGAATCAACTTAACGAAAGAGGTGAAAGAGCTCTATAAGGAAAATTATAGAACACTAAAGAAAGAAATCATAGAAGAACTCAGAAGATGGAAAGACCTACCTTGCTCTTGGATAGGTAGAATCAATATTGTCAAAATGTCCATACTACCAAAAACATTATACAGATTTAATGCAATTCCAATCAAAATCCCAATGTCATTCTTCAAAGAAATAGAAAAAGCAGTCATGAAATTCATCTGGAGAAATAAGAGACCCAGAATAGCCAAAGCAATCCTGAGCAAGAAAAGTGAAGCAGGGGGCATCACCATACCGGACTTTAAATTATACTATAGAGCAATAGTAACAAAAACAGCATGGTATTGGCACCAAAACAGACTGGTGGACCAATGGTACAGAATTGAGGACACAGAGACTAATACATATAATTTCAGCTATCTTATATTAGACAAAGGTGCCAAAAATGTACAGTGGAGAAAGGATAGCCTCTTCAATAAATGGTGCTGGGAAAACTGGAAATCCATATGCAACAAAATGAAATTAAACCCTTGTCTCTCACCATGCACAAAATTCAATTCAAAGTGGATCAAGGACCTAGGAATTAGACCAGAGACAATATGCCTAATAGAAGAAAAAGTAAGCTCCAATTTCCAACATGTCGGATTAGGCCCCAAGTTCCTTAATAAGAATCCTGTAGCACAAGAACTATTACCAAGAATTAATGAATGGGATAGATTTAAACTGAAAAGCTTCTTCTCAGCAAAAGAAACAATCAGTGAGGTGAATAGAGAGCCAACTAATTGGGAACAAATATTTAATACATGCACATCAGATAGAGCACTAATTTCTAGAATGTATATAGAACTAAAAAAACTTAACACCAAAAAAGCAAATAACCCAATCAATAAATGGGCTAAGGAATTGAAAAGACACTTCTCAGAAGAAGATACACGATTAATCAACAAATACATGAAAAAATGCTCAACATCACTGGCAATTAGAGAAATGCAAATCAAAACTACTCTAAGATTTCATTTCACTCCAGTCAGAATGGCAGCTATCAAGAACACAAACAACAATAAATGTTGGAGAGGATGTGGGGAAAAAGGCACACTCATACATTGCTGGTGGGACTGCAAAATGGTGCAACCGCTATGGAAAGCAGTATGGAGATTTCTTGGGAAAATGGGAATGGAACCACCCTATGACCCAGCCATCCCACTCCTGGGTCTATTCCCAAAAGACTTAAAAACAGCATATTACAGTGACACAGCCACTTCAATGTTTATAGCAGCACAATTCACAATAGCTAGGTTATGGAACCAACCTAGATGCCCCTCAGTAGATGAGTGGATAAAGAAAATATGGTATATATACAAAATGGAATTTTACTCAGCAATAAGAGAGAATAAAATAATGGCATTTGCAGGTAAATGGATGAAGTTGGAGAATATAATGCTAAGTGAAATTAGTCAATCTCAAAAATCCAAGTACCGAATGTTTTCTCTGATATAAGGAGGCTGGTTCACAGAGTTGTTGGAAGGGGGTACATAGGATCAGAGGAACACTAGAATGGTCAACGGAAAGGGAGGGGAGGGAGGGAGTAAGGGGGGGGTTGGAAAAAAAATTGGTGGTTGAATGAGATGGATATCATTATCCTAAATGCATGATTGAAGATCTGAATGGTACTTATATACTTTGTATACAAGCAGTTGTATGTAAAAAGATACTATACTTGTGCATGATGAATAAGTAAATAAATAATAAAAAAATTAAAAAAAAAAAAAAAAAAGAATCAAACAGCCAAGAAAAAGCAATTGAGGTATAAGAAACCACCTACAAAAAAACAGTACATTCTGTTTAAGCATCTGCACCTACTTTTGTTTTTTATTTTTTAAGAGGGGGAAATACATAAAAATGTGTGACTACAGAAATATCAAATGTCTACAATTTCCGTAGGACTAAAAGCATAATTTTGCACTCTGTGGTCATCTGATGCAGCCCTCTGCTTACAGTTAATATTCATTATACATAAATACAAAATGAAACATTAGTGAATGGAGAGGAAGTACCACACTAATCTAATGGGCCTTTCTACACAATAAAACATCCTAGCCGGGTGCGGTGGCGCACGCCTGTAATCCCAGCACTTTGGGAGGCTGAGGCAGGAGGATCACGAGTTCAAAGCCAGCCTCAGCAATGGCGAGGCACTTAGCAACTCAGTGAGACCCTGTCTCTAATAAAACACAAAAAAGAGCTGGGGATGTGACCCAGGGGTCGAGTGCCGCTGAGTTCAATCCCCGGTACCCCAAAAAAAAAAAAAAAAAACATCCTAAGTCTTTCACACATCACACAGAGAGTAAGACATCCCTGTGGTAGTCCCCAAATGTACAACTCATGAAAGTATTTTAATAATACAACTCAAATAGATCTATCAAACTTTCAAATCTGTAACTTTGTGCAGCACTATATGAATTAAGTTTTAAATTAAAATCAATGAAGAAAGAACAGTGTATTTAATTTGCTTCTGCTCTGAATTTGTAATCAGGACCTGAACAATGTGGTGACTGGTCATAAGTTAATTTAAATTGGAAAACCACTGAAGGAAGGTAATTTGCAGTAAATTAAGAACTTCAGATTGGTTCAGAAATTATATTTACAACATATTATTAGAATTACATTTTATGTCATCCTGGAAAACATCTCATAACCAGCACAAATTATATATAAAGAATATGCCTTAAAATGAGCTTCACTTCAAAATATCTGCAGGGCTACATGGCTTATATTTACCCTCACTTCATACTCTATAAAAAGATATTTTATACAATATAGAAACACACTAATATAACCAGAATAATATGTGACACAAAAATGATAATATTTTTGGAGACTCAGAACTGCCCCAGCTGCAGAAAGGTTAATATTTTTCATCATAAACAAAAACATAAATTTGGAGTCACATGTATGAAAAACACAAAATCAGATCTCACAGAAAAGAAAACATTTAACTAAAAACCCCTCTTAAAACTGGGCGCGGTGGTGCACACCTATAATCCCAGCATTTGGGAGGCTAAGGCAGGAGGATTGTGAGTTCAAAGCCAGCCTCAGCAACTTAGCGAGGACCTAAGCAACCAGTGAGACTCTGTCTCTGATAAAATATTAAAAAGAAGTGGGGATGTGTTTTGGTGGTTAAGTGCCCCTGAGTTCAATCCCTGGTTTAAAAAAAAAAAAAATACACTTAAGCCTACCAGAGTTTTTATGTCACAATTGCAAAAACAACTTAGTATCGGTCAAAATTTTTTACAATAAGTTCTTTCAAATATGCCTTTCTGAAACCATTTTGCATATTGACTTTCTTGGGCTTATTTTTTGTTAATTTAACTTATTTAGAAGAAGTCTTCTATGAAAGCTATCATAATTTAGTGTAGCTATTGCAAAGTTCCACAATATGTGTCATTTTATCAGGTTACACACACCAATGGGATAGTCCATTCTTTCACAATCCTAAGGACCAAGAAGTTTTAATCAAAGTTCTGTGGTACCCCCTGAGTTATGTAGTACTGAGTATAACTGAGATACCTCACACACCCCAGGCTGACCAGGTAATACGTCAGGTGTAAATCACCCAAAATAACCTTTCACATCTTTCTATGGCATATATTTTATTCTGTTGAATCACTTGATTTGTTCTTACATAAAAACAGACATATTAGAGGAGCATAATATAAAATCTGCAGGAGTGCTGGGGATTCACTCTCTTTTATTGTGTAGAGATGTTTTGGAGGAATTATATGAGAGGCAACCCACTTTGAGGTGCAAATTGCTGTGGGACTTTGTATAAATCTTAGTGAATCCCCTCTTAAATGTGCTTAAGAAAAAACTTGCCTGAGCACCAACTCCGTTTCTTCCTATCCTCTCAACAAACACACATTTTAGTATTAGTAAGTAATAGAAAACAGTTTTACTCCTAAGTCCTCGTATCTTTCATTACTTGATGACAGATTTGCCTTGTCCAGTTCTTAAGAACTTGAAGTGCATGTTGCAGACAAAGACTCAAATCACAACCCTAATACACATGGCTGTGACTTATAGAATCTCAATAGAATCTCACACTGCTTCAATTACTCCATCCGTACAATCCATTCCTTGCTGCATTCTTGTGGGTATTTAATGAGATAATATATACCCAAAACAAAACCTTATTCAATAGATGAAAACAACATTAGTATATATAAATATATATTATATAAACATGCATTATTTATATAAATATAAATTTATATAAAACATTCCATTAACCAATGAATGAATAAAATGCAAACTCCCACAATGGAATATCACTCAGTCATAAAAAGAATGAAGTGCTGCTACATATTACAACATGGAAAATATAAGTGAAAAAAGCCAGACATAAAAAGTCACATATTGTATTATTCCATGTATATGAAATATCAGGAATAGGTAGAGACAGAAGTAGACTAGAACCTAATTGCCAAATACAGGCAGTACTATTAGGGAATAGGGAATGACTGATTAATATGTACACAGTTTTCCTTGTGTGGTGATGAAAACATGGGAACTAGATAGGTCCACATATATGATAGAAAAGATGAAAGCATAGGGACAGAAATTAGATTAGTGGTTGCCAGCAACTGAGGGTAAGGATGAAGGAACATGAGAAAACTTTTAGACTATTGGAACATGTTTTATATTTTGATAACGGTGATGGCTACTCCACTGAACACATTTCTCAAAACTTGTTGAACTATATTCTTAAAAAAAGTGGATTTTACTATAAATAAATTTTCTTCAATACATATGACCAAAAAATTAATTAATGCTTGTGAAATTGTTTTAGAAGTGGAATGGATACAACAGATGTGTGTTTTCCTTCAAATGAAAAGTTTTCCACATTGTTAACTAATTTAATATTTTATAATATATTAGCTATTACAAACCAAGAAATTCTTTTTAAATTCAAATCTCATACAATTCAAATTACAAATACATGCTGTTGCTTTAAACTGCCAAAAGTTTCAGTCTTGGGAAAAGATTTAAAAATCAGTAGAGTGATCTTTTGTTTGGGCACACAAACACTAATCTGGAAAAGCTGACCAACAGTTACTAACTACTCAGAAAAAAATACAAAGGGACAGAAAAGAGAAATGAAGGAAGGAACCATCAAACGGGTAGACCTATTTCCACACCAGCAAAAGACTTTGATTAAGATAATTTCATTCCTAGACAACAGGAATGTACAAATATACCACAATGAATCCTACTTTTATATAAAATTATAATGCACTAATTAAAATGATGATGATATAAGAAGATCAGTAGAGTAGAGCAAGTAGATAAGAGAGTTGGGAGAAAAAGTAAAAGAAGGTACCAAAATATGAGATTGATTTGATTAAATTACTTACTTAACAGAGGATTAGTATCCAGAATATATAAGGAACACAGAGAATAAGGTGGGGTGGGGGGGTCTACAAAAATGGGCAAATGACCTGAATAGACATTTCTCAAAAGTAGGAATGAAAATGGCCAAAAAAATATATGAAAAAATGCCCAACTGGCCTAATCATCAGAAAAATGCAAAACAAAGCCACAATAAGATATTATCCCAGTTAGAATGGCTACTACCAAAAAGACAAAAAGTAACAAATGCTGGGAAGGATGTAAAGCATTAGTGGAAATGTAAATTATTACAGAGATAATGAGAAAAAGTATAAAGGTTCCTCAAAATATTAGAAACAGAACTACCATAAGATACAGCAATCCCACTATTAGGCAAATATTCAAAGAAAATGAATTCATTATATCAAGGAAATATTTGCCCTCCCATGCTTATGTTAGTACTAAGTAAACAATAACCAATAGATGGAATCAACTAAGGTGTCCTGAAGGAGCCCTAATTAGGAAGGGCTGTTGCAGCTAGCTGGAAGCCATAAGTTCCACCTGATATGTATGTGACGCACCTGTAGGCACCCGCAAAGCTGAAGGTATATAACCAGGTGAAAGTGGTCCGAGTTAGGAGAATGGAGAATTCAGTCAGTCGTGCAGTCGCTTGGTCGGTCAGAAGAAGAGTTCGGGTCGGAGAAAAGAATCAGAGCGGCCAGAACGTAGGCAGAGCGGTAACAGAAGAGAAACCAGATAGAAGAAGTAATGGCTGGTCAGAGTTAGGCCGAGGCTCCCGAGGGCTGGTCAGAGTTAGGCCGAGGCTCCCAAGGAAGACAGAAGACAGAAGAAAGAAGAAAGAAGAAAGAAGAAAGAAGCTCTAATCTTTCTCTAAGCTAAGCTCTATCTTTCTTTCTCTACTCTAAGCTAAGAAGACAAGAAGAAAAGCTCTTTAATCTTTCTCTCTAAAAATCTTTCTTTCCCTCTCTAAGCTCTCTAAGAAAGTAGAAGTAAAAGTAGTAAAAGCTTTACTCTGCCTCCGAGAGTTTTCCTCCCAGTTTTCGGTACCAGGTAGCTTACAGTGTCCATCAATGAATAAATAATACATAAATTCATCAGTGGATGAATAAATATACAGTATATACACACAACAAAATGTCATTTGGTCATGAAAAGAATGAAATTCTGTCATTTACATGGATGGAACTGGAAGACATCATGGTAAGTGAAACAAGCCAGGCATAGAAAAACGAATACTGAGTGTTCTCACTCACTTGTGAAAACTAAAAACATTGATCTCACAGAAGAATAGAGAAGAATAGTGGTCAGTAGACACTAGGAAGGGCAGGGTTGAGGGGTAAAGGGGAGGCATTAGATAACAGTACCAAAATACAGTTAGCCAGAATTCTGCTTCTGTAGCACAACAGAGGAACTACAGTCTTTAAAAATTGATATATTTCAAAATAACCAGAAGCATTCAAATTTTCCAACACATAGAAATGATAAATTTTGGAGATGAAAATGGTAATTACACTCATCCTCTCATTACACATAGATACATATATCAAATTATCACACTGTAACCCGTAAGTATGTAAAAATATTGTGTCAATTAATTAAAAGTGGAAATAGATATATCTTTCCAGACAATGAATGCTAAGGGGACAAAAGAGGATATAGAAATACCGCTTCTGTGAGAAATATTTTCAGTGATAGATGTACTTGATGTACACATGAAATTTCTTGGCAAGCTGATTTACGAACCACTAAATTATGTGGGAATAAACCTGGTAACTTTTACCCACATCCCTAATTGAGAGGCTGATATTAGAGATTCATGCTACAGCTAGCCTCTCTGATTCCTAAGGCAAGAGGAATAGTTGATTATCCAAGACTGCATAGAGTATTGTATCTAGATTGCCCAGGCTTCACCCTGCTCCAAGTGTTCCATGATTCATCCACACCTCTACTGGTAGTTTTTCTAGGAGCAGCAAAAGGAAAAGTTCAAACTGACCGTGGGATCAAGAAGGATGAGCATGTTTAAGAAACTGCCTTGTTTTTAATATCCTGAACGTGGTGCCTTGTGCTGATAGGCAAAAACTCTTTTAAAAACACAGAGTTAAGGGTTGGGGTTGTGGCTCAGCGGTAGAGTGCTTGCCTAGCACGTGCGCGGCCCAGGTTCGATCCTCAGGACCATGAAAAAATAATAAGGCATTGCGTACAACTAAAACAAATAAATAAATATTTTAATTTAAAAAAAAGTTAAATTTTCCATCAAATTTAATATATTGATTACTACCCATTCATTTTTTTACTGCATTTCTGATACCACTTTGTTTTGTTTTTTTCTTATTCCCCTCTTGACATGTCTGTCACATGAACAACATACACACATAGTTGTTGGTCTTTAGACCCAGAGTCTAAAGGCCAACCACATGAACATAAAACAGATCAGAGTCAATTAACCAAGAACTGTCCTGGCTCAACCTCTGCTCCAAACCCACCTCTCAACTCCAACAAATCTCCATTTCCCTCTATAATTCCTCCCTCATAGCTGGCATTCCCTTCCTCAATTCTTCCACCCAAATTCTATGTTGCTATTTCTCAGAACTACTAGAACATACTGGATATAAAATATCCAAATACACTAGATTTATTTAAATAAATACAGTGATATTGCTGACATCAAATTATGAAAAAATTAACTTTAAGGATTGTTTCACTACTCTTAATGTTACCCCACTGATTATTAGATGCAAATAATCAACCCCTGATACACCACTAATTGATCTCCATGCTTAAGGTATGAATCAGGCATAAAAGCCTGATTATCACTGGTCAATTTCACTTTTTATGGCCTACTGGGCCCTTTAAAATTGATTATTTATAATCAGGAATTTTTTTTTATTTATAAGCCTTTCAAAACCAGGCATTCTAATATAGTGTTTTCAACTCATCAGGTAAATGAATGCTTAAGGGAATAATATTTACCATTTTGAGAACTAATAAAAGTACATTTTCCTAATTCCAAGAGCAAGGTATAAAAACAAATCAATTTAAAATCTGTTCACAAAATTAAAATGACTTGTTATTTATTACTACCCTTCTATTCTCTTAATAGCAGTGGCTCATAATCTCTTCATACCAAACCCTCTCGGGGTATTTGATAATGGTTTCCCAGAAATTTGTGTATATGTCCAATTTTCAATATTACTTCAGGGAATACACAGAATGACTGCCTGTATCAGACCCACAGATTTTTGTCTATTCCCCAGCACGGGGATCCCTGCAAATTAGGCTGATACTTTCTACTCCACAGGATTAGACTCATAATTACTCACCATTACTCTCTCTCTCTCTCTCTCTCTCTCTCTCTCTCTCTCTCTCTCTTCTTTCTCACACACACACACACACACACACACACACACACACAACACACATACACACAAGAATGGACTAAATTAATTCTTCATCAATTACTCTTCTGTTCCCTTTTACTGTACATAGTCTTTTTAAAAAAATAAATAGGTGTGAACCTACAGTCCCAGCTACTGGGGAGACTGAAGCAGTCTGGAACTGCTGGAGTCCAAGAGTTCAAGGCCACCCTTGGTAGCACAGTAAGACTCCAGTCCCATAAATAAAATTTAATTAATTAATTCTGAAAATAAAATCCAAAACTAACAAATAAATTCTTTAAAATGAATAAGAGCTGAAACTAAAATAATGAGTTTCAAGTAAATATAAGGATCTAAAAGTACCAAGGCCCATCTACTATACTGTTATCGGAAACAGATTTTTGCTAATCATTCATGCTTCCAAAATCAGCTGTACAATGTCCTAACTTATATATTTTCCCCCAGTAACCAATGTTTTTACAAAAGTAAATCATTTCCATTTTTTTAAATAACAATTCACAATAAAAGACAAGTGGAATATAGTCTTTCACAGAAGTTTTTAATGTTCCCACTTTTATCTTTATTTTGCTCAACTTAATGTAACACCAAAGATATTGTCTTATTTCTAAAACAGATGAGATTCAGACATTTAAAAACTGAAAATCTTCCAAATTGTCATTCATGATTTAACATTATACCTCTATTCTCTTCTGTATTTGCAATTCAATTGTATCAAACCAAAAATTAGAAAGAATGCAATGGCATTATAGGCAAATGTAACAAGTATAAAAATTGTAATAATTCACTTGAGATTTTTTTATTACATTAATGTCTACATAATGCTGAAAAAATACCTGTATAAATGAGAAAGCAGCTGAAGGGCAAAATCAAACTCCTGGCTTTATTAGACACAGGTCTAATATCTTTCAAGATAAAATATTTGTAGGTGCCACAGTCAATCAAGATTTCAATAGAAACCAAAGATGAAAGCATTCATGCATAAAAGGCAAGTGTGATAATTATGATGTGCAGACAAGATAATGGAAAATATCTGAGACTGCTTTTCATTTTATGTATCAAGTGTTGCCTTGACCTAGACATTCCATAATGCTCTATCACATTATTTTATCATTTTAATTATTTAGCTGAATTCAATTAATTTGGCTGGCATCTGGTCAGTGGATACAAATCTTCCACAATCCTTCCCTGCTTCATTTTTCAAAATAATGCTGCAAAACAGTTTTTAAAAGTTCTTATTCATTTTTCAAGTTTATTAACCTCTTACTGATTAAACAATTGGCACCTATTTTCCTGAAATGTCATTTTCAGACAGTTTATTTCAAAGCATGAATAGGCTATTTATGTAAAAAAATTTTAGTGTATGACTCAACACTGCAAAGTTCACATTGCCTCAGTTTAAAAGTTCTCTGGTAGTGAGGTTAATAGAAAATGGTGGAGTAATTATTATAGAGAAGAGGATAACTCAGCATATATTTTTACCATGAAGTTCACTGCCTATGTATTTAAGGATTATGGTAATACCGTCTAAGCTCTGCTCTAATCTATTATCCAGGACCAAGACTCATCCACCTTAATATTCATGAAAATAGTCCCTAACAAAGTTCAAGATTACAATTACATTGCAATTATTACTATAATTCATTACATTTAAAAAAAAAACACTGGGGCTTTATAGTTATTAACCTGCCAAAATTATAATAATGTTTCTTAGAAACATGATACTGTAACTGTTCCTTCAAATATCTCCTATAATTTGGGGGAAAGTAACTTTTAGATCCCATTAAGAATTTTTATTTAGAACTATCAAATCAAAGAATGAGGATTCTTAGTGTCCCCATTTCATTATTAAATGAGAGCATATATAATGTGGGAACAAAATTCCTTTCCTCACAGAAGGCAAACCTAACATACCAATGAATCTTAGATCAGTGTCTAACTAGAAAGACACTACTCAACTCAGGATTCAATCATGGATACATACAGAATATCTTGATCAAATGGAATTAAACTTTCCCCTGCAAATAAGTCACAACCAGAATACCTCTTCTGTGGGGAGGGAACATACAAAACAGAAGATATAGGTGGTGGGGCATGGGTCTGTTTCTTCTCTGCACGTGCAATCAGATGAGGGCAAGTCTACATGATGTATCTTTACATCAGAGGAAGAAACAGAGAGGGGGCTGCTTTTGTTGACCTTCTCCATATGCATGAGCAGGCACAAGGTGAGCAAGGGAGCTACCACAAGAATTCCTCATTCTATGGGGCTGGGGTTGTGGCTCAGCAGTAGAGTGCTTGCCTAGCACATGTGCAGCCCAGGTTCAATCCCCAGTACCATGTAAAAATAAACACATTGTGTACAACTAAAGCAAATAAATAAATATTTTTTAAAATATATTAAAAAAAGAATTCCTCATTCTAGCCTTTATGACAAGGAAGAAAGTCATAAAAAAAATTAAAAATTCAAGTTGCAGAAAGTTAATTATGCCAGTCCAAGAAGACACATTCTTAGGTATATCCTCAGGAAATTAGCTTTCATCCACAAGGACAGTCCCAGGCCTAGTGAACCACATAAGAATGGAGTTCAGAGGTTATAGAACCCTTTGGGGAAATGACATGGTAACATAAAAAGTAATCAAACACATGCACATGAGACATAGCAACAATACTCTTTGAAAGAAAATAACTTAGAAGGAAAAATATTATGATGTTAAATACATTATATAAAAGAGAAAACAGTTTAGAAACAGCCAAAACAGATTAACTGCAATTCTTGATGAAATAATAAGCAGCCAGCTCAAATAACCAGGAAGATTATGAAACATGAAAAATATTCACAAATTAATGTAAAAATTAGTTATTCAATTAGGGAAATAGTTAAAAAATTAACTTAGAACAAATAAAATCAACAGAGTGGCATTCTACACTATAAAAATACCCCAAAAATAAGAACTTATTAAGGTAAGAAATGGAAAGCAAGTTTTACCTTGAGCTAGTCTCTCAAGTCGTTTTCCATGCTCAGGGGGTATAGCATACCTAAAATATTAAACATAAATAGAAATTTTAAATTTACAATATTTCAACTAGTATCCTAAGGATATCTATTCTTAAATAATGTAATGTTAAAAAAAGTTAACACCAAATTCCATTTTGATGAACAGAGTAGAGATTAGAAAAGCAATAATAAGTTATATCCCTTAGACACCGAATGCAAGAAAAATAAATTTATAAATTACCTATTTATATGTTGCAGCCCAGCATCTCAACTACATCTTAAAGATTAGGGGGAAAAGACCCAGGTCCAGTGAAATACTTAAGCCAAAGGGAATTCCTCGCCAAAGCCTAGAGTTGCCCTGTTCTCACAGCACTCCAACTCCCTGTCCCTATTTTTAGGTAGGTTTTTTGTTTTGAGGTTATTTAGTTTTGACTTTAATTTTCAAGAGAAGCTGGGTACTATCTTTTTAACTTTTTCAGATTTTAAAACAAAAAGTTACCAGCCTTAATAATGCAACTTCTATTTATGATTTTGTGACTTTTAAAATCTTGATCATAGTAATAATTTTTCAGCCCTGAAGAAATTACTCATTTCTAATTCCTGATGTTTTCAAAAGTAAAGTACTTTTATTTATTATGGCGTTACTAACAAGTTTTTAAAATAGTAACCTCATAATACCCTATAAAAATCTAAATTTTAAAGGCTTGAATGAGGAAATTCACAGATATTAAGAATAAATTTAGGGGCTGGAGTTGTGGCTCAGCGGCAGAGCACTCACCTCTCACGTGTGCGGCCCGAGGTTCGATCCTCAGCACCACGTAAACATAAATGAATTGCATTGTGTACAACTAAAGTAAATAAATAAATTTTTTTTAAAAAAAGAATAAATTTAAATGATAATTTAATATTTTAAATAAAATTATGTATTTTTTAAAGTCCTACATTTCTCGTGTTTACTATCTTAATACCTGTTAAGTACAAGTTATATTTTTACTGAAGTAACTTATCTAAATGTATTTAACACCACACTTGGTTGCATTTAATGCCACTGATAACATATGCAAAACTTAATTGGATTCAATATAACTAGGCAATTCAGTAAGAGAAAATTCAACCATATATCCTGTTCCTTAAGGCACTGCTAATGAAATTATTCCAACTGAATTGAGGAGATAAAATTTTAGCATAACTAAATGACAATAACCCAATGTATACTTAAGGCTTCTTTTTCCTAGTTTTTAATCCCTGGTTTACATTTTGAATATACCCAAAAAAGGAAAAACAGAATATATACATATATACATGCAATCTCACAGTCAAAATGATAATTTCCATCACACACACACACACACACACACACACACCACTGATATAACAGATATGTCCATAAAGAGTGGGATGTAAAAGGAGATGTTACATATCCAGACTCATTTTTCTTAAAAATCTGCAAAGTTAAGATTTCTCAATCTGAAGTATAACCACTGTTCAGAGAAAAATTAATATGTTCATCTGACAAAGAAGAAAGGAAATGGAAGGCAAAATGGTTCTATCCTAACTCTGATCCTCGGTTTACTCCTTCTAGGATCTGAATCACACCTATTCACTATTCTTCTAACTATACACTCAGGCAGTCCCTCTCATTCTACTCATCTAAATCCTTTTCTACCAGTGTTCTATTTCCCAGTTACTACTGTCCTATAGGCCACACGATTTTAATTGGTTCTATTTTTCTTCTTTGGATTTAGGACAATATCTTAGTCTACTTCCAAATCCTATAAAAGATCCAGTTCGTCTTAAGATCATAAATGAATATGAATGCTGGGCATAGTGGTGCATGCCTGTAATCCCAGCAGCTCAGGAGGCAGAGGCAGTAGAAACACAAGCCCAGGCTACTCTGGGCAACTTAATGAGACCCCAAACAACTTAATTAATGAGACCGTGTCTTGGTGTGTGGGGGTGGGAGGAGACTGTGAATGTAGCTCAGGAGTACAGCACCCCTGCATCCAATCCTCAGTACCCAAAAGAAGAACAAAAACAGAGAACAGCCCTGTGGTCCACCATAGTTGGGGTTCTGGAGGATGTCCTGGTCACCAGTAGCATCTTCAGTTGGACACTCCCAGCAGGAAAGGGCCAGTGGGGTGAGTGCCAGGCCTCTGGTACAGGAGTGCCTTGTTTTGTTTTTTTAAAAATCCTATGGCTAACCAACCCTTGTTGTAATAGTTTTGGAAATCATAGAAGGATGAAGACTTCCTTCCAATAACTGCCCCCACACAGGAAGAGACATTTCCCAAGTAGAACCACACCCTCACCTGGAAAACCACACTGTGGTAATATCCAGTAAAGCACAAAAACATGAAAACAAAGAGGACACCCCCTGCCCTGTTGCAGGCATTATGTTGCTCAAACCTATTCATCTCCATGTTTATTCCTATGAAATATTTTGCATGGTTCTGTCTGTATTACCAATCCTATGCTTTGTTAAATAATATTTAAATAATAGCCACATAGCTGCATAAAGTCTCATACAAAAATAACTTCAAAGTTCTCTGAATAAGCCCAAGGTCTTTCTCCAGAGTCTGACAAAGGACAGTCAAACCTAAAGATAATTAATAATGGCAGTAACATGCAAAGTAATTATCAAATAGTACTACTCTTCTGTCCATAGGCAGATGAAACATGATAAAGGAACTAGAAAAAATTAGTTTACATTTTTAGGGATTCACCCAAGAATCAAATCAACTAGTTTCTCATAGTAAACAATAAATTCAGACAGCTACTCCACTCAGTAGTCAAAAAGCAATATTCACACACCTATAAAACCTTGTTCGCACCTTATTACAACTACTTTAAGTAATTATCTCACTCTGTAAATAAAGCCCAAGGGAGTAGAAAAACAATATGCTCTCTGCACAAGTCACTAGGCTAGAAGTGTCCTTAAAGATAATCTAGTTCACTGCTTCTAAACATTTTTTGTTTGTTTTTAGTTGTTTGTTTTTCTTTTGTTTATTTCTGTTCCCTTCATTACCAGGACAGAATCTAACACCTCCTATTACCAGCAAGAAATAGCAACTGGGAAAATGAAGGACAACATAGACTCAAATCCCTTGGGGATGGGGAACCCAGCAATCTCTGAAAACAAAGCACCCTAGGTGATTCTGACAGGGCAACACACTGGGAAGAAAGGATAACTCTTCTAATTACCTCATCCAAGGACCTAAAGAGTGACTTCCCCACAATCTCCCTTATGCCTCAACCTGCTGATCAATCCTCTCACCTCTCCTGGAAGAGGGATCTGTAATACGCCACAGGTATTATTTAAAGATTTTTCTTAAGATTTTATTTCGTTAATACCACAAGGAATAACTTAAGTCAAAATGCTAAACAAAAAATTCATATAGAAAGCAACATGGCTTCCATACCTGCAGAATTGTGTAGCCCTTGCCTGACTTTCAGAGGTCCCCAAAGAATCCTTGTCATCTCTGAAACAACAGCCCTGCAAATCCAATCACAGCACTATCTTCATGGGCAACCACAGCAATCTGAAACCATATTACTGTAATCTGCTTCAATCCACACAAGAAGGGACAGAAGATGAGACAAGAAAACAGCAAGGTGGAGACATCTGCATGTGTTTTCCAAGCACCATACTTGGAATGTTCATTTCACAAGAACTGAGAAAACCATCTGAGATTTTGTACAAGTCACGTAACCACTGACAGATCTTATCTATCTCACAGAACAACACTAAAAGGATCATTTGAGTATGTATAGCAGCTCATTATTAATGACAGATATGAGGCAATGAGGTGAGCCTAACCTGCTAACCCATATATCCAATAAACCTGAGAAAATGTTCAGGAAAAACTAGTTTAAATAATCACATCACCAGGGTTAGACAGGCACATAAAAGGCTGATTATAATTTGAAGATCCCAGTAGGGCAGCCCATCTAATCAATACTCAAGTTATATTTGTGAACCTTTTACTTGGTCTTGAGAGTTCTCATGCATTTACCTGCATCTCCCTGTCCCCACTCCTACCACCTTGCATTGCCTGCAACATCCTGTTCCCTATCAAACTGATTACCATTTCAGCCTCCTAACCAGTCACTCTGCCTCTAGCCTTGTCTCCTCTATCCAGGAACCATGACCAGAGTACTTAGTTCCCCTCTCTGCTTCCATTTCCAGTTCTGCTGAAAATCTATTAACAGGAAGACCTGGTGCCTAAGTAGAGGCATACTGGAGAGCAATATATGCAGATGGGGTAAACAATCTCAGTCAGAGGATTTCAAGTTCTATGCCCCTGACACCATCTAATATTTCTATGAAAGTTTCCCATAACCTCAGAAGTCTCAACATGCACAGGATTATATATTCATGATCTCTCCCTTTAAGCAGGATCACTCTCCTGGCAATTCCACTTCAGTTCATAGCTCCATTGTCCTCTTGCCTTCAAAACTGGAAATATTAAAGACACCTCCTTATTTCTCATCCTCTCTGCAACACTGCCAGTAACAAAACCAATTCACTCTACCTCTTCAAAACCTCATGTTCAACGCTGCCCCAATTTCAACATTTCTCAGCCTGGACTAGACTATTGTCATAACTGAACTCCCAACTGTATCTCTCCCTGGTGGCTGCAGTTCTCATATTACTATTGTAGGATTAAAACCTTTATTCCTAACTTTCCAGCATTCAAGATTCCCCAACTACCCAAACATGCACACTCTACTCCCCTAAGCTGGACTATAAATTCTTCTGTCACTCAACAATTCTACCTTACTTCTCACCTCAGAAAGCCCCCTCTACGTCAGATTTCACATCCTTGGAGCTTTTTTTGACCATTTTAAGTCTCAGCAATCTCACCCGTTTTTTTTCCTCCTGGAGCTCTTCAATTCGATTTTTCATATAGCTTTTTTTTTTTTTTTTTTTTTTTTTTTTTGTACTGGTGATTGAATTCAGGGGCACTTGACCACTGGGCCACATCCCCAACCCTTTTTTGTATTTTATTAGAGACAGGGTCTCACTGAGTTGCTAAGTGCCTCGCCATTGCTGAGGCTGGCTTTGAACTCGTGATCCTCCTGCCTCAGCCTCCCAAAGTGCTGGGATTACAGGCGTGCACCACCACGCCCAACTGCATTTTATTATCTACTACTTTCCAAAGTTAGCCACTGTTGAATGTGCATGAATCATTTTTGTCTTGGTAGGTACTGTATTTTGTGGACAAGAGAAGACCCAGAAAGGTTCCCATAAATTATCCTTTGTAGCATACCTTGTATAGTGAATGTCTGGTCCACAGTCAGACACTTAATTACTTGCCACAGTTGCTCTATTATGTGGCTTAATCTAAATTCTTTCAGGATATGGATATATCTCCTGCTTTTCTGTACCCCTTGAAAACCATCAAATAAAATGCCTACCATTGTATACCCTCAACTATATACTGATTTTTTTTTAAAAAATTAATAATTGTTCATTTAAATTTTTTGAAAGTGTTTTTGTTTCAGATACAATGAATACTGCTAACAGGAAAACCTATGAATCACTAATGAACTATGAATACACTGCATACACTGCATGGGTAATGTTTTATTTAAAGCCAAAGTCTTATGTCCTTTTAAAGCATATATTTATTTTGAAGATCAAAGAAAAGAGATCCCTCGAAGCATATCTTTGGGCGATCCCCCCCCCCAAAAAAAAGGACCAAAAATTATATTAGCCTGGTGACTTTAATACAAATACTAACATCTGAATGAAAATAGCTTGACACTACAAACTGTCAGTAAGTAAGCTATGCTTTTCAAAACATTATTAGATCCATTTCCCTGATTCGTATTTTCTCTATGAATTATCCTTTTAAACTTCTCTTTCAAGATACTATTCAAGGGCTGGAAATGTGGCTCAATAGTAAGAGAGCTTCTATAGCTCACCTCAGGCCCTGAGTTTCATCCTCAACCTGCAGCCCCCCCCCCCGGGGGGGTTGTTGTTCAGTCCACTTACTTGTGTAGTAGTATTATTCAAAGAATATCTCCTATTTTTAAGATTGTTCCCTCAAAACCACCCTGGGACTATCAATAATGTTCTCATCTACCCAGACCTCTCACATTGCTCAGTCAAAAGCAGCCACCACAGAACATTCTGATCCTCACACCAACAGGTGCACTGGCACCTCTCACTGGGCCAGGTTCTGTCCACCCTGTGAAATCCATGACCACAGAATGGATTGCCCAATCCAGGTCTAATCACATTTACGCAGGTAAATCCTGAAACAAGGCTGCCCTTTGCTCCATGCAGCTAACTGAGGCTGTATGAAGTGGCCCTTTCCTCCTTTGTTTACATTTCTCTTTTTTTGTTGTTGCTGTTCTTGTTTGTTTTTGGTTTTAAGTACTGGGGATTAAACCCAGGGGTGCTCTACCAACCCTTTTTATTTTATTTTTTTGAGACAGGGTCTTGCTAAATTGCTAAGGCTGGCCTCAAACTTATGATCCTTCTGCCTCAGCTTCCCAAGTCGCTGGATCACAGGCGTGCACCACTGCACCCAGCTACAATTCTTCTTGTTGCTATTTTTATCATAGCTATCCCCCTGTGAAGAATCAAGCTCAAAACCCCAAGGACAATTTTTTTTTTTTTTTTGGTACTGGGGATTGAACTCAGGGGCACTCAACCACTGGGCCACATCTCCAGCCCTTTTTTGTATTTTATTAGAGACAGGGTCTCACTGAGTTGCTAAGGTGCCTCGCCATTGCTGAGGCTGGCTTTGAACTCGCGATACTCCTTGCCTCAGCCTCCCAAATGCTGGGATTACAGGCATGCGCCACCATGCCTGGCTCCCAAGGACAATTTTTTAACAGATAACAGTTCGAAGAAGACTCCTCCCTCTTTTACTGGCATAAGTTTGTGTGCCTGACTTACCTTATACAGTTATTGAAGGGTTGAGCAGAGTTCCCTTGGATCACTTCTCTGTACCTCCCCATTTAGACACAGGGTCTGAAAAGATGAGGATAGAACTGGAGCAGGGGTCCCCCAGGAGAGGGATGGGCCCAGGAAACCGGCCTGACCAAAAGAGGAGATGCAAACATCTGCAAGGCAGCCCCCAGCTCTGGTAGACAGAACCCCAGGCAAGCTCCCAGAAGATTCCACCCCCTCACATGAACCAGGCAGGCATCAGAAGCTGCTGGGAACCAGGAAACCTGGCTGGCCAGTTGGCTGGCTAGCTAACTGGCTGGCTAGCTGGCTGGTTGGCTGGTTGGCTGACCGGCCGGCTGGTGGAAAGAATCACCAGAACACATATACTAACTCCCCATTCTCTCCTAAGGAGGCTTGGCTCTTGACAGGGTCCTTACCACCATTGGAAGAACTATAGAACCTACAGCCTCAAAATATGCCCCCATGGTGAATGGTGTGTACTGATACTCACAGGCCTTCAGAAAGGGCCTTCTGTTCTGCCTCCCTCTACATGCAGCAAACCCCAACCATTTTGATTGGGGGGGTGCTCCTTTACCTACTGAGGAAAACGGCCCCCTATCATGCATCACTGGAGTTGAGGGCACCCCAATGCTACCCAGAGAACAAACTCCCAGGCCATCTCTATCTTCCACTGGCTTCCTGCCTACCACATAGCACCCAATATATTTCTTACTGACAACCTTGGGTTTGGGGATGGGGAGTACTGGGGATTTAACCCAGGCCAGCCTCGGCAACTTAGTGAGAACCCATTTCAAATTTTAAAAAATAAAAAGGGCTGGGGATGTGGCGCCTCCATGGTTAAGCTAAGCACCCTGGGTTCAATCCCCTGTTTAAAGGGGTGGGGGGGTGAAAAGTTCAGTGAAATGCTAGCGATGCTCAATAAATGATTACAGCTCATCAGAGCTACCATTTATTGAGCACTCACAACACACCAGAGCTTATGCTAAGATATTATAATGCAAGTTCTACTTCAGCCTCCATGTTACTAATAAAGAAACCAAAGCTTGTGGGCATCACTTAATTTGAGCACAGTAAATGACAAAGCTGGTCCTAACCCCAGATCTATCTGATACCAGTGCCTAGAATGTGCTCTGCAGCCCATATTCTATTCCTTTGTCCCAATCAATTACCACAAAGATATCAACAAGAATAAAGTTGGGGGGGGGGGGAGGTTTGTGGCTCAGCGGCAGAACACTCGCCTTGCACGTGCAAGGCCCTGGGATGGATCATCAGCACCACATAAAAATAAATAAATAAAATAAAGGTATTATGTCCAACTACAACTAAAAAATAAATATTTAAAAAAAAAATAAAGTGACATGGTTAGAGGAGTACATCTCTCCTCCAAAGACACAAGCACCCTCTATAATAATCAAGCAAAAAATGGTAGCATTTTAAATGAATTGCTAACTGAAGGTACAAAGAACAGAGCCATAAATTACTATCCAAAAATTGGGGGATGGGGAGAGCTGTTTTGTTTTATTTTGTTTGTTTGGATCTTGTTACAAAAATACTTCATAAATCAAAAGTATTATGCCTATGTTTAATTAAAAATAAAAAATTTCTGGGGGCTGGGGATGTGGCTCAATGGTAGAGCACTCACTTAGCATGTGCGCGGACCGGGTTCGATCCTCAGCACCACGTAAAAACAAAGGCATTGTGTGCAACTAAAACAAATAAATAAATATTTTAAAAATTTTCTGAAATATTTGTATATTTCCAATTAACTGTGTCTTAAAGAAGATTCACATTATTTATGGTGGTAAGTTTTTAAAGTTGGGCACTAATTTATTGAAGTTTAAGCACTAATACCAATTAGAAAGTTTCAATTCAATTCAATGGAAAATAGAGCACTTCATACTTAATTTTCTGTTCTTAAAATAAATGAATGTAGTCGGGTGCGGTGGCGCACGCCTGTAATCCCAGCACTTTGGGAGGCTGAGGCAGGAGGATTGCAAGTTCAAAGCCAGCCTCAGCAATGGTGAGGCACTTAGCAACTCAGTGAGACCCTGTCTAATAAAATACAAAAAGGGATGGGGATGTGGCCCAGTGATCGAGTGCCCCTGAGGTCAATCTCTGGTACCATAAATAAATAAATAAATAAACTAACAAAGTTTTAACTCTAGGAAATGCTCTGTCCAGATGCATAGAGTCCCTGACAAGGCCCCTATATCCTTCACAAAGGGAAGCTCCCCACACATTCAGTAGTAAAGGGATTTTTTTTCAAGTATTAGATGATCCAGGCAACTGACTTCCTTTCAAACTGCATTCCATACATCCACCCTCCAGGGATCCCAGGGTTTCCTGCAGGTGCCTCAAGAATGCAGTTGGTAAGGGAAAGCCTCCAGCCATACACAGTGATCAGTCAGCTCTCCCTCTATTTTCTGTTTATATATTGAGTTTCTATAGAAATTTGCATTTATAGAAAGTTTTAAAATCTCTGCACCAGGCCAATGTTCTCCTAAGCAGGGACCCACCACAGAAAATGTTTTCTGATTATATATGTATGTTCTGTGGTAAGATTAGATAGCACCAAAACTTTGCCAGAACAAGCATTCTGTTATTGCTATAAAATACAGGGGTGATAAAAGCTGTATGTCTAAACTGCAAGTTTCATAAAGACCATTCTGTCTTGTTTACTATGGTGTCATTGATACCTACCCCAGTTCCGGACATGGGTGTGGACTCAATAAGAATTCAATAAAATAAAAATCAACAAAACTATAAATAACCAAACAGATGCAATGTTTAACAACAGGATCAAGCATTAATTTCTATCCCCTCCCTTCCTTCAATGCTGGGTGTCAAACTACAACCTTATGCAAGCTAAACAACTGTTCTATCACTAAGCCACATTCCCAGCCCCAGATCAAGCACTGATAAAAAAAAATAAATAAATAAATAAATGTAATTCGAAAGAGATTTTTTAAAATACAATAACTTTAAAAGTTGGTAATAAATGAAAAATATGCCCATTTGAAGCTGTATGGCCATATCAAAAGTTTCCCAAGCCAGGCACGGTGGCACACACCTGTAATCCCAGGGGCTCAGGAGGCTGAGACAGGAGGATGGTGAGCTCAAAACCAGCCTCAGCAACAGTGAGGCACTAAGCAACTCAGTGAGACCGTCTCTAAATCAAATAGGACGGAGGATGTGGCTCAGTGGTTGAGTGCCCCTGAGTTCAATTCCCAGTACAAAAAAAAATGTTTCCCAAAATTAATTTTCCCAATAAAAAACACTTTTGAACTTATATAGAAATCTGAAGACAGTATGTTTTTCAAGTGACTATTATTCAAATTATAATTATACTATCCATGAATAAAATAAAGAAGCTTAAAGGATTCCACTACAATTGGCTTACAAAGTACCACCACAATTAACTCCAACAAGGAACCAAAGCATTTTCAAGATTTCCTGTGATTGAAGTTTAATCTTCAAGAGAAAACTACCTATACAGCTTCTTTCTGATAGATAGCTTACCCTCCCCCGCCCTCAGAGTTCTCCACATCCTGAGAGAAGAACCTTGTTTCATTCTCGGCAGAGAATGTTTCTTCCCCGGACAGATGTTTTTTTCCCCCCGGGCAGGATGTTTCTTCCTGGGCAGAATGTTTCTTTTCCCCAGGCAAGAGCCAATAGGCTTAAAAGGGCATCCTGTTCTAGCCAATGGTGTTGGGGTTGCTCTAGTGCACCCCCCACCAGAAATCCCTATATAAGGCCCTGTCTGAGAGACTCAAGACAGACAGAGAGAGACACACGGACACAACATCAGATCGTCGCTGCTGAGAGGAGGAAGACATCGGCTCGTCGCTGCAGAGAGGAGGAAGCCACTGCAACAGCTCCAGACCCATCACCTCCAGCTCGACGGCAGCTGCCCCAGCCAGCAGCTCCAGACCCATCGCCTCCAGCCGACGGCAGCTGCTCCAGCTGACAGCTCCAGACCCATCGCCTCCAGCCGAAGGCAGCTGCTCCAGCTGACAGCTCCAGACCGACTACCTTCAGCCCGACGGCCGCTCCCAGCTGACAGCTCCAGCCTCCAGCCAGACAGCAGCTGCTTAGCCGACAGCTCCAGAGAGCCGGTGCGACCAGGCACCCACCTTCTGTCCAGAGCTTGCACACTCCCCTCTTCCTGACTCCCTTCTCCCACCAGAGCTTGCACACTCCCTTCTCCCTGACTCCCCTCTCCCACCTCGTCGACCTTCGACCAGAGCACCTGTTCTCCGGTTTTCGCTACCAGCCACGAAGGCTGTTGAATAAATCTTTTGGCTGCACGGCTGTCCCCGGTGTGATGCTTTGCCCTTCATTGGTGCCGTGACTCGGATCCTATCTGAGCCGGAGGGCATAATCACCCGGAACTGCCTCAGCCTTCGCCCGGTTTTTGATCACCGCTCCGACGCATCCACCACCTGTCATCGGATTGGTAAGCCCCCCACCCCAGAGCTCCTAAACCCGTCAGGCCTTGTACAGTGGGAACTGACCGTTGATCGTCCGGCAGCCCTGCTGGTGGCCTGTACGGGGAGGATCACACCCACCTAGACCTTCATGGTCACAGTGGACCTCGTGGAGCTCTTTCTCTTTTTGTCTCTCTCTCTCCCTTTCCTGGGTAGGTCTCCTCATCCCCAGGGCTCCTAAACCTGTCAGGCCTTGTACAGTGGGAACTGACCGTTGATCGTCCGGCAGCCCCGCTGGTGGCCTGTACAGGGAGGATCGCACCCCACCTAGACCTTCATGGTCACAGTGGACCTCGTGGAGTGAGGTGGAGCTCTTTCTCTTTTTGTCTCTCTCTCTCTTCCTTTTCCTGGGTAGGTCTCCTCATCCCCAGTGTGCCTAAACCCGTCAGGCCTTGTACAGTGGGAACTGACCATTCGCTCCCTCCCTCTCTCTCTCTCTCTTTCTCTCTCTATCTCCCTCTTCTCTCTCTCCCTTTCCTGGGAGTAGTTGAAGAAAGCCCTTTTTTCGGCCTCTGGCCTCCGGACTTGGGTCTCTCCTTCCCGTCCAGGACGGGACACGGACGGAAAATCCCTGCGCAGGGTGACCCATTGTTCTTCGGTCCCTTTGGACCCCATATCTCTGTTTGACTCCAGTGACGACTGGGTCTCACAGACTTGGATCTCTCTGATATATATATCTTGAGGGAGGACGCTCCTCAGGACAATATATCTGTCCCGTTCGGAACGGGAAAATGGGGGCTTCTTCTTCTTCTGCTGCTGCTTCTTCACCCCTCCTGGCTGACCTACTCCTATCCCTCCTGGCTGACTACTCTCCGATCACTCTCTTCTTTGCTCTTGTCCTCGCTCTCTTCTTTGGTTTTGCTATCACTCACTATTTGTCACTCTTGTACCCACTCCGACCCCTCCCAGCCAACTGTCCTCTACAGTGCCTCTTAAACAACCTAGCCACTCTCGGCCTAACTCCCGATATACAACCAACAAGACTTACCAAATTTTGCACCCAAGATTGGCCCACATACCCCTTAGATAACCAAAACAAATGGCCTGCTTCTGGGTCCTTGGATCCCTCTATACTGAGAGATCTTTTCAACTTCTGCGAGCGATCAAAAAAATGGGCAGAGATTCCGTATGTTTCAGGCTTTCTCCCTCCTCCGTTCGAATCCCTCACTCTGTACCTGCTGCAGCTCCAACAATAGCCTCCTAGCCTGCCAACCGGCTGCTCCCCTACCATCCCCCTCCTTTCTTGATTTTGATCCCGCGGATGAGCCGCCCCCATTACCAATCTGAAACCTCTCCGCCTCCCTCGGCCCCTCCAGCCCCACTTCTACACACTCCTGCCACCTCCTCCTCCAGCCCACCCCTTACGCGATCTCGCACAATGTCTGCTCACCCTCTGTCACTTACTCCCGCCCAAGTCCTGACCCCACTCCGGGAAGTTGCGGGTCCAGAAGGAATTGTCCCGTGTCCGATGTTGACCCCCTTACCCCAATGTCCTCCGATAGCCTTACCTTCCATGACATCTATATGGTAGTGCAAATCGATGAAACGATTGGGCTCTTATAGCACTGACTACTAATGGGTCCCACTACATACCTCAGGGAATCCAACAATTCAATGGGTCCTCCAAGCTTATAGCCTTACCTTCCATGCCTATCATAATAGAGATGAGGAATACTGAACGCCGTAGGTTTCAGAACTATGATTTTGGCAAATACAGGGCACCACCCTCCTCCTGAGGGCGTGTTTAGGCGGGAAGTCTGGGCCCCCTACGCGCAGGCGTAAATGCCCGGGCTGGGGTGTTGACTATGCCGATGAGAAACCCAACCTGCATAGCCGCAGAAGATTGACGGGGCCCTGGGTTTCCTCTCCCCGAAGTTGACATCCTAAAGGAGCCTTGGGTCATCTCATTGGACCTCTTGAGGGAGGCTATGTCCCCCGAAAGGGACACACCATTAACTGGGGACCTCCATTATTTTCCCCAATTCCCCAAGGTTCCTGGCCTTTTATTTGGCCGAATCATACGGGTCCTTGCGAGATCAGTTTCTCACTCCACTTAGTTTGCTCAGTTCTGCTCCCCGACTCATCTCACTCCATCTCCTCTGTCTTCCTTTCTTAGCATTTTAGAGCCGTGTAGACCCTGACCTGGGCTGGGCCCCCATCCCATCTTGTATACCCCAAAGTTTGGGACACCCAGACTTTCCATCCCTTCTCCACAGCTCATATGTCTTTCTTGTTCCCTCAACCTTTTAGCCCAACCAGTTTCTCCTCCAACCTTAGGGATCATCTGTCACCCATTTTTCATCACCTCAATTGGGCAATTCCAGATATCTTTTTTTTGGTGCCAACCTCAAATCCTTAGGAATCCTTAATTCCCTTCACCCTCAAGCCTGATGCCTATCCCTGTCCTATCATATCCCCCCCATCCAACACCCCAATTGACACTGACAGTCCTCCCCTCGCCCCCTTTCAGCAGCCTGAAAGTAGCCAGACTGACTGATTCCACTCTCTTTTGCAATATACGACTTCGTCCCCTTCTCTACCCTCCGACAAGAAATTTCTCCTTAGTATCAAATCACCATCAGGCGAATTCATTTTTTTTTGGGGGGAATGATGGACGCTACCTGTCTGTAGTCTTATCCCCGGGGGGTGGGGGGGGGGGGCGCGGGGGGCGCATCGAGGGCGACCGGGCCGACGGAGGGGCGGAGCGAGCGGGGGGGGGGGGGGGGCGGTGGGTGGCCTCAGAGTTGGAAGTTCTGATCTCTCTCCACATTACCTGACGAGAAGCGAACCTTGATTTTCATTCTCGGCAGGATAGAAGCTTGGACGGGGCGAGGGGTCTTCCTAGTCCGGGACAGGAGATGTGTTTTTTCCCCCGGATCGAGGGCAGGATGAGTGAGGCTTCCCTGGGGCAGGCAGAACTGTTTCCCCGGACTTTTCCCCCCGGGCAGGACCTGGGCAGATGTTTCTTTTCCCCAGGCAAGAGCCAATAGGCTTAAAAGGGCATCCTGTTCTAGCCAATGGTGTTGGGGTTGCTCTAGTGCACCCCCCAGAAATCTCCCAGAACTTTCAAAACTACACATTTTTTCAAAGCAACCCAAACTACAATTAAAAAAAAAAAAAAAAAAAAAAACTCACAGGCAATGTAGAAAATAAAGGACACGGACTCATAGCTTTAACCATTAAAATAAAACCAGTAAATGGACAAATCTTTCTTCTGACACCTAACATGTCCTTAAAAATGTTCACTTTCTTTAAGTCTATTGTGTCTGCCCAAAAAAAGTTTCTCTTTTTTTTTTAATATTTATTTATTTGCATTTAGTTGTACACAATGCATTTATTTTTACGTGTAGCTGAGGCTCAAACCATGGCCAACACGGGCTAGGCGAGAGCTCTACCACTGAGCCACAACCCCAGCCCGAAGATTCACTTTTTTAAATCCCTACCAAAACTCTGTTAAATTAACCTTTTTTTTTTTTTTTGGGGGGGGGGGTCTTCACAAAATTATATTAGAGATCATGCAACTGACTGTTATGTCCTCTCTGAAATACATATCATAAATAACATTCCACAAACATTATGCATAGTCCTTATAAGAAAACTACTGTGGCACCCATACAAGTAAGGAAAGAATGGATTCACAGAAATTGGGCATATTTAATTTGAGATGCATTCTGTAAAGACTTCTGTGACACATCTGGATTGACAATCAAAATCTAAAAGTAGCTTAAAATTTCTAACAATTTTGTATAATTTCTAAATTTTCCTATATATTAAGCCAATTATAATCAAAGCATCATACAGGATACACAATTATATTTTTCTATAGGCTAATTTTGTGACATATATCCATAAAAAGTTAAACTGTGAGAATATTAATAAAGATTGAAAGAAGTATGAAACTGTATGTAGGTGTGGGGGGGTGGGGGTGCAAGTTGTGACAGTCTCACAGAAGAAGGACACCTGTGGCAGTGCTCTGAAAAAGCTAAAAATCTCATTGGGGTACAAGATTGAAACATATGATTTTATAACTGAAGAACTCTGAGAAGACAGGACATAACAAGGTGGTAAAACTGACTTCTGGTGCTGTATAGATTATAAGAAAAAAGAATGTTGTTTAAGCAGTTAGAAAAAAACAAACAATAGACTCTCAAGTCATATTCAGTGCAGAGATTTATTCATCCTACTGCCTATAGGCAACAGTTATCAATCACTTGCTAGATGCTTTCAAAGTAACTCAAGCAAATAGGTATTTTAATAACTTTGATATCCTAAAATACACACACACACACACACACACACACACACACACACACACCATCTGAAGCAGATATACCCACAGGAGAGTTTTTCAAATCTTACAAAATGAATTAAGAGAGTCAAAGTAAGTTAGTCAGTCTTCCTAAGATTTTAAGTAAATATCCAAACATTTATTTGGGACTTCTCTTTATCTTCTAGATCTATAGGAGATAAGATACTTTTTTTTCTCTTATGCAGCATAATTGAGGTAACAGCAACCCCCCTCCCCCCCCTTTTTTTTTAATTTTTAGTTGCAGACAGACACAATACCTTTATTTTTTTATTTTTATGTGGTCCCGATGATCAAACCCAGTGCCTCACACGTGCTAGGCAAGTGCCCTAATACTGAGCAACAACCCCAGCCCAACATTCCCTTTCTTAAGGGAAAGAGCCTACCATAAACACAAACATGTAATACTAATTAGGGCTTCATGTCTGGCCAAAAGAGAAGCAGGCCTGTGACCCCTCTCCCTTCCTACCTAGTCCTCAATGACTTATCCAAGAGAAGGATCAAGCCAGGTCAAGGTGGAGACCTTCCCAAGAGAGAGCACCTTTGCTCTCTAGTGATAAAACTGGGAAAAGAGGAGTTAGGGTGAAGAACAAGGGCAACACTGTCAGAGAAGCAAAACCCAAGATCCAGCACACCCTTACAATTTCCAGTGGTTCCTGAGGTTCTGGCCTTCCATAGCCATGAGACCCAATAAATTTTTGATTTTGGCTAAACTGCCTCATATTGAGTTTCTATCTCAAGGAACCAAGATAATCCAAAAAAAAATATTCTCCATCTAGAGAAATACAATGCAGATATTATTTTTAAATGAATTAAAATAGATTCCAAATAACACACAGGAAGGCATGGTAAAAATTTTTGAAATAAAAATCAGTTGCCCTGCACTACTGAAAACTGAAGAGGACTATTAAGACTTCAAAAGCTAGACTTATACTCTGCCCTCTTCCCAATCCCAGAATCTCATGGAACAGGTTTGACAGACAAAGCACCCTTAACTCCGGATGGACTAAATGGCTTCTGAAGGGTACTTCATTGGAGGGCTCAGAATCTAATATCTAACCAATGAATCATCCACTATCTAGTCCCTAGAATGAGACAAAACTCATCCTTTCCGAAATGTGGGATTTTACTTCTGACTTAAAAGAACATTTCCAAGTAAAATAGCTAAAGAACAAATCTGAAGTACCAAAGAAATGAAGTTGGGCCAACAGTTTATCCCACCTGCATCTCCAAAAGTATCCCCATCCCCATAACCTATCAATTACTACAAGATTAGAATGTAGCTACATATCTTTGGCGGGGGGATCTTCTTCTGCCATAGTTTTGTCCAGGGAGAAAAAGAGAGTGGGAGAGAAAAAGAGAGGAGGCAAGCACACATTTATGGTGATTGTGTGTGTGTGTGTGTGTGTGTGTGTGTGTGTGTGTGTGTTTTGTTTTGTTGTTTGTTGGTTTGGTTTTTGTTTTTTTAGTTATGCATAAAATCTCATTAAAATGAAGCTGACGGGATAGAAAAGAAAGAAAAGGAGGCTTTCTTCTTCCTAATCCTTCATCTTTACTCTTTTGTTTTTGTTTTAAATCCACATGAAAGGTCAAACAAGTCTGAGTCCCAGCTGTAAGATTCACTAATAGCTGGATAAAATACTAAATGCTTTAAGTCTCAGAAGCTTCATTTTGTAAATGGAGGGAAAACTGACTAACTTAAGACATCTGCAGTCTGGGTTTCCTGAAATGATTTCTTACCATGATTGACACAGTTCCAGGTACAAATAAAAGAACGGCACTAAATTAAACAGAGTCACCAAAGACAAATGATATACTTACCCTACTCAACCATTCTTGAAAAGTAAGCTTATAAAAATGGAACACATTGTGGTCATAAAGGTAACTTCTATAAATCTATTTATAATCCTAACTATAGAAGTGCAAGCATAAGGAAAGCCACTATAATACATACTGAAGTGAAAGAATAATTTTTGTAAAACAACTATTAAATAGTATACATTTTCTGCAAACTGCTATCTAAATAGGAAGATTAAATAGTCTAAAAAAAGAGGAAGAAAATATGGAAAAATTGATAAGCCAAGAAAAATAATCTGTGAACTACCACATCTTCCATAGTAATTTACAAGGCTAACAGCACTAATACTTGCTTTCTATGAATTTCAGAAACTTGCATTGACCTGATTTTTCCCCCAAGAGTTACAAATTTGATTTGGCAATTTTTTTGTTTGTTTGTTTTCATTTGAAGGGGCCTCTAGCTTTTTGTGGTGCTGATGGTTTTAAGTAAAAGAAGAATAAGGAGGATATCACAGGCATCCTGAAAAGTAATTTATATACCCTGAGATACTTATCAGAATTATCAAGAATACTTAATTAAGGGCTGGGGTTGTGGCTCAGCGGGAGGGTGCTCGCCTAGCATGTGCGCGGCCAGAGTTCGATCCTCAGCACCACGTAAAAATAAACGCATCGGGTACAACTAAAGCAAATAAATAAACAAATATAATTTTTTAAAAAGAATACTTAATTAACACATTAGTTTAGTGTTCCTCTATGAAAACCCGCATTATATCCCATCACTTAAAAGAGTGGGACTTACTTCCAAAATCAAAACCCGCATTATATCCCATCACTTAAAAGAGTGGGACTTACATCCAAAATAAAAAATATCAGACCTCTCAGATGCTTCCTTTAAGATGACTGTGCTGAGAAATCTACAGGCATCCTCTGTAGTATGTGAATGTAAGCTGGTAGGCATACATCTACTTTCAAGTCAGGCTCAGGAATGGGAAGTTCAGTTCTAAGTAAAATGTGATCTATCTGATCAATAAATGTTTTTGCTTCCAATTGCTTTTATATAATATCATGCTTTGGAGGCATACTTTCCATGTTTTTTATTTTATTAACTATATTATCTTTAAAATATACATAAATAGTTGAAAAGTGTTAAGAATTATTATATATTTAACCCAATTAATACTTCACATTAAAAGTACTTCTAGGGCTGGGGTTGTGGCTCAGCAGTGTAGCACTCACCTAGCACATGCACAGCCCAGGTTCGATCCTCAGCACCACATAAAAACAAAGGCATTGTGTACAACTAAAACAAATAAATAAATATTTTTTTTAAAAGTACTTCTAAACTTTAGTCTGATTTTTCTATTTAGGAGACAACTAAAAGCAAATTACTGTTAATTCCAAGAGTACTTTTTTCTACACAAAACATCAAAAGAATATAACTTTTACCACTGTCCAACTGAACTTAATATTTGCAATTAGAATACACTAGTGGTGGGCTGGGGTTGTAGCTCAGTGTTAGAGCACTTGCCTAGCATGTGTGAGACCATGGGTTTGAGTCTCAGCACCACATATAAATAAAATAAAGCTGCATAACACTAAAATAAATATGTTAAAAAAAATACATTACTGGGTCCCAAATTAAAAAGATTAGAGTAGAATGTAGGAAAGTTAACAAGTAAGGGCTACTTAGTGCCTCTACTAACCTAATGTATGGGTTGCCAATTCAATGCATCATAAATATTATTAAGGCCAGGCGCAGTGGCACACGCCTGTAATCCCAGCACTTGGGAGGCTGAGATAGGAGGATCGCAATTTCAAAGCCAGCCTCAGCAATGGCGAGGCACCTTAGCAACTCAGTGAGACCCTGTCTCTCACCCTGTCTCAGTGTGACCCAGTCACACCCTGGGGATGTGGCCCAGTGGTCTAGGGCCCCTGAGTTCAATCCCCGGTGCCACCAATATATATATATATATTATAATTATATATTATTTTTACATATAATCAAGCTACTCAATCCCTAAAGTAATGCTCTAGTTTACATATTTTTTTAAATCTCAAAGAATTCCTAAGTAAGAGGGTTTATTTAATGAATATTTGTTAAATATTTATGTATCCCAGATTCCTGTCAGGTGCTATGTCAGGCACTAGAGACATGTTAGTGAATAAAACTCACAGGGCTCCAGCTCCAGGAATTCACATTTTAGAAGATGAATATTAAACATATATGTCAATTTGGTGCCAAATCTTTATTCATTCTTTTGAAAAGGAAGGCTTGAATTCTACAACTTAACAATAAAATATTTAGTTGTCAGTAAATAGCTTCTCTAGGAGGGAGGGAGAAGGGAGGGGGGGGGGAGGGAGGGAGGGAGGAAGGAAGGAAGAAAGGAAGGAAGGAAGGAAGGAAGGAAGATGGATGGAAGGAAATTGAGCTCCCCATAATGTATTCTTATTGCAAATATTAAGTTCAGTTGGACAGTGGTGAAAGTTTTGATGTTTTGTGTAGAAAAAAAATACTCTTGGAATTAACAGTGATTTGTTTTAAGTTTTAATTATTCTTCCTAGAGAAATTTGTCTCCTAAATAAAGAAAGATCGGGGAGGGGAGGGGAGGAGAGGGGAGGGGAGGGGAGGGGAGTGGAGGGGAAGAAGTGGAAGTTATGGCAACCAACAGAGTAGATAGAGACATACTTCTAATTTACCCGAACTGTATACACTGGCAAATAATATTTATGCTTAAGTTGAGTTTCTGTCATTTAGAACTAGTAACCTTATTGATATAAGATCTACAAGGTTCATGTTCAAACACTTCATGCAATAAATATATTTCTTAAATTAATGCATCAAATGTTAGCACCTATTGAGCACTCATGATTCATGAGGCGCTATGATATGTGTTTTGTACACAGTATGTTATTTAATCCACACAATTACCTTATCAGTTGGGTACCAGAACCACCTAAGTGTTTTAGGAAAGGAAACTGAGGCATGGAAGTTATCTAACAATTGCCCAAGGTCACACACTCAGTAAAGAGTAACACATGGCTGAAGACTTGAGACTCTGGTATAAAACCTGTGTTCTTTAATGCTATACAACACTGAAAAAATGATCTAATAAAAAAAGTGTTGAACCGAATCTGTATCCAAAAACCTAAGATAGTCAACTAACAAAATCTTAGGGTTTTTTAACAAAATTTAACCACATCTAAAATGTTGCACCTCATCCTTAATTTTTGTAAAACCATCCACAAAAATCTTCTTTCATGATTTTAGACCTTTCTATAGTTTAAGGTATGTCTCTTTTTTTCTCTATACTGCAAATCTCAAAATTTCTTCCTCACTGTATTTGTACCCAATCTGGAAAAGACAGATTCATGGTACTATCTGAATCCTGTATAGCAAAGCAATTAACACTATCACACATGACACAAGAAACTATCTTGGGGCTGGGGTTGTGGCTCAGCGGTAGAGCGCTCGCTTAGCACGTGGACGGCCCGGGCTCAATCCTCAGCACCAGTAAGAATAAAGGCATTGTGTACAACTAAAACAAATAAATAAATATTTTTAAAAAAAAGAAAGAAACTATCTTATTTAACTTGGGCTTGGAGTGTAGGAAAGTGGTAGAGCACTTGCCTAGCATCACCAGTACCATACAAAAATAAAGAAATCTAGTCCAATATTTTATTTATCTTAAAACTCTCACTCTACTAGATATAGAGACATTTTGGCAAGTTCAGACTTCAAGAAACTACCATGACCCAAAAAAAATTATTTTCATAAAGTTATTAAAAACAATAATAGGAATTATGAATATTTGTATAGTACCTAACAGTTTTCCAAGCACTTTTACACACAGTATATCCCTGGACCGTCCTAGAAATCCTGTAAGTTGACAGAGAATAAATCATGCGTCCACTTGGCAGCTGAAGAAACTCATGATGAAAGAAGTATAGTGATTTGCCCTAAGTCATTCAGCTGGTAAGTGACAGATTGGGATTTAAAAATGGATCTTCTGGCTCCAAAGTCAATATTCATTCCAAGAAAATAAATACTTTACCACTGGCTGCCAAAGCAGTTTTCTATCTGCTTACTCTAAGGATTCTTTTTCCTTTAAGTCATTATGCCAGAAATGTTCAAATAAATCATCAGCTCCTCTACAGTCTCTTCAATACAAACCTGTGTTCATGAACACTTTCTAGGCAAATCTGCCACATGTAGTGGCTACAAATACTTGTCTCAAGGCTTCCATCTGGGGCTATACTTGTATGCATTAATAAAATCTCAGGAAACTTGGTATTCACAATAGTTACAATTCAGACAAGATTCTGTATAAAATGTTCTGTTTCTGTGCCTGCCGACTGATTTAAAACAATTTAAGACCCTCCTGACTCTATAAATAATTATTTACAGGGCATCACTCCTATAGCCAGACCCTGTGGGTTATGTATCAATTCAAAGGAGTGGAAAAACATGGACCTCAACTTCAAGGCACCTGCAGGCAGGTAGCAGAGTGGTGGAGGTGAAAGAAAAGAGAGGAGAAGATAATTATAACTAAGATAAAAAATACATGTGTAAGTGAGGGGCAACACATAGTCCACATAATCCAGAGAGTCTTCTGGCACAATCTAAGGTATACCCAGGCAGAAGAGAACAGCATGAGCCTGAAAGTCAGGAGGAAATCACAGGTGATACGCAGTAGTCACATCCAGAACTTGGTGTCTAAGAGTCAAAATGAAGAACAGGAAGAAGTAGAGGTTAAATGCCAGCCTCTAAGGCTAGAGAGAAAGAAGAAGACACACTGAAAGGACAGGTATATGAAACACAAGACAGGTCATCCACCAGGGAAAAGTAAAGGTAATTGTCCCAGGATAAAAGGTAGATGCAACTCAACAAAAAGTGTAAAGGTGGCAAAGGAAAACAGTGCACATGTAGGACCTTGCATCACCTCATCACCTAGAATATTCTTTCATAAGTGATCAAGAGACAACATCAATCTGTTCCTGAGAACAGAAAAACAATCATCACCCTCTCATTTGATTAAGCAAATGAAAATATTCCTGTGGGTCTGATCACAAATCACATAATTAGAGTACTGGAAGCCATTCTACCTAAGCTTGTGATAGTAGGTGAGGAAATGGCTCCCCAGAAGTACAGTTGTTTGTGCAAAGCCACAAACGTTCATGGCAGAATAAAGATTAGAGCCCTGATTGGACTCAAGTCTAGGCTCTGCCACACCTACTGCCTGCTTTCCAGTATTTATATGACTTTGAATTACCCCTACCACCTTTCAAAGCTCACTTCAAATATAAAGATTTCTAAAATGAATTTTAATGATAATAAAGTTTAACTCCAAATTATTTATCCTACATTAATATAATCTTTCATAAATCTACTGGGAAATACCCTTAGAGCCATTTATATCACTCTTTTCCTAGAATAGTTATTATAGAAAATGGAATATAGATGAATTGTCATAAGTCACTGCTGTTTTATTGTTTTATCATTATACATAATGGTCAAGGTTAAAGATAATAGTGATAATATAAATCTACCCTAAGGCATATAATGGAGTCTATATGCTTAATAGCTAATACAGGAATTAACTACTGAAAATATACATAGTCTGATTTTTTTTTTAAAAAAAATGCTTTAGAAATGGGAATAATTATTCTCACTTGTGATCAGTGATAACTCTTTCCCAAAGACACAAGACTCTACAGTCTTGTCTTTGACTAGAATACTCTTTCATAAGTGTTCAAGAGACAACGTCAATCTGTTCCCAAGAACAGAAAAACACAATCATCATTCTAAACAAGAAAGCAGAGACTTCATCCAAATTCCTAATGTTAAAAATTCAAATTAATGTCCTCATTAATTAATTCAGACAAATCTCCAGAAAAGTTTTGCTATTAACTTTTCAGATTCCTTAAGCAAAATACAGAATATAGTTGCCCACATACTAGCTTTTACAACAAACCCTCCAACAAATGCTCAAAAAGTAAATATTCCTAACAAATCATTTCAGACTAAAAATACCTATCAATCCATGGTCCACAAAATGGTCTGCAGTCAACTTTATATATACAAGTCACCACTGAATTTACAGTTTCTCAACAAACCCCTGGGCAGAAAGGAAGACAATCATTATAAACAAAAACTACCTTATGGCTCACATAAATCTGAATCCACCAAACGAAAGAAGGAAAGCTCTTCAATATGTGCATAATGTGCAAATTTGAAAACTCATAAGCAAATGAATATTAAACAAGTAACTTGCCAAGACTTGGGCTCTCCAAAGTGGAGATAATTAATGCTGTAGAGGTCCATGTCCTCGGTATGCCACGCAAATGTGGTTTTCCACATTCCAAAATATAGATAAGGGGTATTTACACCCTCAATAGAAATACCGCACTCTTCTTCAACCACATCCAAGACTGTATTTAGATGAGCTATGTTCCATTCATCCACACCCTGGAGAAGGAAGAGAAGGAAAGAGAAATCATATGTTAATAAACTAAAAAAGATAACATTTACTATTTAAAACTACCTGCAAATCATTATACTATATATATTAATTCATAAGAAAAAATGAAAAATATCATTATTCAAGAGCCACATACATATATTCATTATTGCTAATCCAAAATTACTATCAGCATCATGTGCTTCTACATAACTACTGGTATAAAATGATAATAACTTTCTGATTCAAAATGGAAATGAAAATTAAGACCCCACTTCACACTTGCTTCTAATAAAAAATAATTAATTCAAAGCAGGTGATTCAGTGTGTGATTTCCATCTTTGACATACCTTTTTGTTTTGAGAGGCTAAGTTTTCTTGTTTGTTTCTTTTTTATACATTAGTTTAAAGGTCACATTCAATATCAAACATCATCTCAAGAAAGCAATAATACAAGTTATATTCTGTCATCCCTCATCCATGTAGCAAGTGATATCATTTCCTAAACACTGCATGATAATTATTTTTTAAAAAAATTTGCACTATTCAAAACCAAAGATCAATGTACTAATAGTGATCCTTCAACTAAACAATAACCTTAGAAGTTGAAGAAAAATTTTGAACACATAATTCTGGCTTTGGAACAAATAAATAAATAAACAAATCATCCAAACTCTGGTAAAAATTGCTGGAATGGTGTAGTGCTGTGTAACCCAATATGGCCAGTGATTGGGGTGGGGGTAGGAAATGGTGTTAGAATCACTGATATAAAAATTACAGTGATAGAAAAAGTGTCTGATTTTATTAGAACTTACTAATCAATTACTAACACTATAGTTCACAACTGCTTAGAAATTTTTACAAACTATATATTTTCCCTATACACTTTCTCATAGTGAATGAAGTCTAAATATCCAAGAATGGGCACACTCCTAAGCA
Source organism: Tamias sibiricus (assembly GCA_025594165.1). Lineage (NCBI taxonomy): Eukaryota > Metazoa > Chordata > Mammalia > Rodentia > Sciuridae > Tamias > Tamias sibiricus. The sequence continues at coordinate 155,958,467 of CM046657.1, read as the reverse complement.
ATCATTGGATAAACTGCAAAGGCTTTAAGTCCATTTCAACTTCCTCATGGTGCTATGTCAGAGGGGTATTATATTCTTTAATGTGCACTAAAAAAGGCCCTCTGCAATAATTATGTGAATGGTCTTACATCATTGACCACTTCTATAATTTCCCTTACATTCTAAAAAGTTTTCAAGTTTTTCTGTTCATTTTGGTCTTTAAGTGATTCTCTAAACAGTATGCTAATCTTACTTCTTCAAGCTTTGGGGTAAGAAAAATGATTGATCAAGCAGTAAGTGAAGCAAATGACAGAATTTAATCCCTAAATTCCACTAAATTGCCACTCTCCCTATGATTTAAGCCTCATACTGGGAAGTTTGCTATTTTGTAAGTGGTCAAAGTAGGTATCCTCTTAATAGAAGAGCCTGGATTCCAACTTATGAGCCCTCATAAAAGTCAATCGAATTATGTAAAAATATCTTACTCAATTTATAGTGATGCAATCTCATTGAGTGCAATCAGCACACAATCCCGAACATGGAGTCCCAACAGAGTCCTATTTAAAAGTCATTACAGAGGCAATGAATCTGAAGTAATAAATGAGCACCAGAATACAGGAGCCACTTTTTAAAGGAATGAGCATATGAATTTACACACAAACTATCCCACTATAATTCCTACATATGAAAACATCTAAGTTTTTTTTTGTTTTTTGTTTTTTGTTTTTTGTTGTTTTTTTTTTTTTTGTGTGTGTGTATGTGTGTGTGTTGGGGTGTTTTGTTGTTGTTGTTTTTTGTTTTGTTTTTGTTTTTTTTTTGTACCAGGGATTGAACTCAGGGGCACTAGACCCCTGGGCCACATCCCCAGCTATTTTTTTGCATTTTATTTAGAGACAGGGTCTCACTGACTTGTTAAGTGCCTTGCCATTGCTGAGGCTGGCTTTAAACTCAAGATCCTCCTGCCTCAGCCTCCCAAGTGCTAGAATTACAGGCGTGCACCACCACGCCCGGCTAACATCTAAGTTTTATATCTTTTTATTATTTTTTTTGTAGTTGTAGATGGACAGCATGCCTTTATTTTATTTGTTTATTTTTATGTGGTGCTGAGGCTCTAACCCAGTCCCTCATACATGCAAGGCAAGTAATCCGCCACTGAGTGACAGCCCCAGCCCTAAGTTTTATTTCTGACTGACACTATCTTCCAAAATTAATCAAAGCTAAATCACTGGACATCCTAGACCTGTGGGTCTAAGTAGGAAAGAGCTTTACTGCATTTCAAGTCTCTCCTCAGAAAACCAGGATTATTCTAGTACCCTCCTAGTATTACAGAGAGTACTAAATAAGTCAATGGAGGAGCCAAACATGGAGGTGCACACCTGTAATCCCAATGACTCAGAAGGCCAAGGCAGGATAATCACAAGTTTGAGGCCAGCCTAAGCAACTTAGCAAGAGCCCGTCTCAAAATAAAAAATATAAAAAGGGGCTAGAGATGTGGTTCAGTGGTTAATCCCTCTGCTGGGTTTAATCCCCAGTATGAAAAAATTAAAAAGAAAAAGAAAAAGATTTTAGATAAATAAATAAACCAATGGATAAACAACCTCTTGGGGGGGGAACAAATTCTTAAAACTGAGGTAATAAATATTCTACTATTTTCTAGTAAATCTTACTAGAAAGATTCCCAAAGCCACTATCAAACATGTAAGAAGTGATTCTAAAAAAAAGCTTTGAAATTCAGTGCTGATGTTTTCCCCAATGATGGGCAAATAACACACCTGCAGCAGTTTCTTCTGGGCAAGGAGGGTTGTCATAATGCTGAAACATAATTTATTTTGCTAAAATAAACAAGTCTTAAAATTTCAATTAGAGTTATGCAAATATTAAGAAAAGTCAATAATAGGATATAGCTCAGTTGGTAGGGTGCTTGCCTTGCATGCACAAGGCCCATTCAATCCCCAGCACCACAAAAAAAAAAAAAAAAAAAGTCAATATTGACAAAGAGGGAAAAATTTTATTGCTTCAAAAAATTTCTTCTCCAGGGGGATCATGAACCAAAATCAATTTTCCATGCATATATGATTCTGCCAGGATGAACCCAACTACTATGTATAACCATAAAACTCTAAAAATAAAAAAATAAAAAATTTAGGGCTGGGGTTGTGGCTCAGTGGCAGAGCACTTGCCTTACACATGTGAGGCACTGGGTTCGATCCTCAGCACTACATAAAAATAAATAAACAAAATAAAAAAATATTGTGTCCATGTATAACTAAAAAAATTAATTAAAAATGAAATAAATTTTTATCTCCAATTTTGTTCTCCATTATTGACTAACTTGGCTAATTGCCCCCAAAGACCAGGTCCACAAAGGTTCTTTAAATATTCCCCAGGTCCCCTTCACACTTTACTCCCTTACTAGGAGTAAAGCTAGTTTAGCACTTACCTGAACTGTACACACCTCTTTACAATACACATATTCAAAACAATCCTATAAAACAGGTAATAGTCCCAAATGAACAAATCAAGAAAGTAATACCCCAGGCTAGTATAAGCAATAACAATTAACTTACTTATAGTTATCCAACTCCTATACCTTCATTTAACAACTCTATGCTTCCAGCTCTGATACCTTTTTGGTAATATTTATTATTTTTTAGTTATAGGTGGACACAATATCTTTATTTTTTTTTTTATGTGGTGCTGAGGATCGAACCCAGTGCCTCACGCGTGCTACGCGAGCACTCTACCACTGAGCCACAAGCCTAGCCCACTTACCTCACAGAATCAGTTGTCAACAAAGAACTGAGGAGCCAAAATTTATGGGTGGAAAATTCATACAAGCTGTGGTAGTCTTGCCACTCAGGGGTACACACAAACACTTCAAAGCCTATAATGCAACCTGCTTCACTTGAGGAGTGGTAATAGACTGGGTTTGGTTAAAAGCAATCTCCCGAAAGTCCCCAGCTACAAACAAGCCCCCACAGTGGTCAGAATTTGTCAAACGGTTCACTTTTCACAGAGTCTGAACATCAGTCCAAGCCCTCAAATAAATGCCTCTTCTCACATTTCATCCCTGTCCAACAAAGCTCTTCCACACAATGTCCAGCAGGTGCGGGGTTAGCATTTACAACTCTCTTGACCTCCAGGGGATGTCTCTCCCAAGCCCAGCACCCTTCACCCTAATCACACAGTCACCATTTCAGGCATGCCCTGCATCTATTATCTGAAATCACTCACCACTGGACCATGATTAGTAACTGAAAACTTTCCATCACTATATCTTCCTCCTATCAGGATCACCTGGCAGTTTAGAAGAAGTAAATCTTACATTCCAAAACAAAAGTCAGAAGCAGCTAAGAAGCAGGCCATCCTAGGCTCCCTATATAGTGACTGCCTCTATAGTGTCACCAGAAGACTGAAGGACACACTGCAGCAGTATGACATCAACAAACAATAAGCCATTTCTAACAAACAAGGAGGAACAGTGCAAACATCATACAAGCCCAGGTTTCCCGAAAATATTTCCAATGAAACCAGATGCTGTGATCAAACATCTTTGGCCTCATTTTATCCTCCCATTAGATGGTCACAGTGCTAACAGGAAATCCAAAGATGCCCTACTGTTTAGGTCTCAAAGGTTCTGGAATCTTATTTAACTGTGCTTAACTCTACACTTCTCAAATATTATCTGACAATAATGCTTGTCCATTTATAATGGACACTTGTCAAATTATAACGCATTTACATTCTGTTAAAACAGTTCTGTGCAGGACAACACATAAAGAGGAAATGTTATAGTAGACATAGGGCTGGGATTGTGGCTCAGCGGTAGAGCACTCACCTGGCACGTGCGTGGCCCGGGTTCGATTCTCAGCACCATGTAAAAGTAAAACCACATTGTATACAACTAAAGCAAATAAATAAATATAAAAAAAAAATGTTATAGTAGACAGTTCTCGACATGCCTCAGTCCAGATGTAAGACAAAAAGTAATTCTGAACCACATAAAAGAGGGCATTTCAGAACCCAGGGTGTATAAGAGGGTGGATGAATTATGTTCACATCAATTGTCATATTGCACACATGTAATTTGAGTCACCTAAAAACATAGTGAGATACTCCCTGCACAAAACTCAAATTGAAATAAATCAAAGACTCAGGAATTAGACCATAAACCTTACAATTGCTAGAAGAAAACACAGGTACTGACATAGACTTCCTTAACTAGACCCCCAAAGCACAAGAAATAAAACCAACAATCAACAAGTGAAATGGCATTAAACTAAAAAGCTTCTACACAACTAAGAGCATGAAGAGGGCTGGGGTTGTGGCTCAGTGGTAGAGTGCTCGCCTAGCATACATGGGACACTGGTTTCAATCCTCAGCACCACATAAAAATAAAAGACATTGTGTCCACCTAAAAACTAAAAAATAAATATTGAAAAAAAAAAAAAGAGTGAGCCTACAGAATGGAAGAAACTCTTGGCCAGGTACTCCTTCCAATGATAAGGGAATAATATCCAGAATATGCAAAGAACCAAAAAAAAAAAAAAAAAACCCTTAGTATCAAAAGCAAATAAATAAAATAACTCAATCAATAAATGGGCAGAAACTTCTCAATGAAAAAAACACAAAAGGCCAGAAAATAAATGAAAAAAATGTTCAACATCTCTAGCCATCAGGGAAATGCAAATCAAAACTACACTAATAATCCATCTCACTCCAGTCAAAATGTCAAGGATAAAGAATACAAACAACAAGAAATGCTAGCAAGGTTGTGGGGAGAAAGGAACACTTACTTACATTGTTGTAAGTGTTGTTACATCAACACTTACATTGTTGATGGGACTGCATACTATTATTTTTTTAATATTTATTTATTTGCTTTAGTTGTACACAATGCATTTATTTTTACGTGGTACTGAGGATCGAACCTGGGCTGCACACATGCAAGGCGAGTGCTCTACCACTGAGCCACAACCCCAGTCCCCCAGTCCCCTCCCCTTTTTCTAATATTTATTTATTTGCTTTGGGACTGCACACTATTATAACCACTCTGGAAATCAGTTTGGAGAGTCCACAAAACACTAGGGGGAGGAATTTCTGTATGACCCAGCTATTCCACTCTTGGGTATTTTCCCAAAAGATCTAAAATCCACATACCACAGCAACACAGCCACTTCAATGTTTACAGCAGCACAATTCACAATAGCTAAATTATAAAATCAACTCAGATTAAGAAATTGTGGGGGGAGTGGGAAAAATCGAGGAACATTGGGCAAAGGGGAGAGAGGGGAGGGGAGGGGAGGGGAGGGGGTCTGGGCGCAGGAAAGATGGTGGAATGAGATGGACATGATTACCCTAGGTACACGTATGACTGTACATATGGTGTGGTGCTACATCGTGTACATCAGAGAAATGAAAAGTCGTGCTGCAATTGTGTACATTGAGTCAAAATATATTCTGCTGTCATATATACCTAATTAAAATAAATAAACAAATTTTAAAAATAATAAAAAGACAAAATGGAAAAATAATAATAGACAAAATAATAAAAAGACAAAATGGAAGAAAAAAGAAATTGTGCTACACACACACACACACAATGGAGTTCTAGTCAGCCATTAAAAAGAATGAAATTATGGAATTTGCCAGTAAATGGATGGAAATGGAGAATATCATGCTAAATAAAACAAGACAAACTTAGAAACTCAAATGTTGAATGTTATCTCTCATACGTGGAAGCTGGAGTAATATAAAAGACAGGAGGAAGAATGGATAAGTTAAAGATAAAGGGAAGATCAGTAATGTAGAAGAAGAAGATGAAGAGGAATAGTGGAGAGATGTGTAAGAGAAAGCAATACAGAAAAATTTCTGTAAAAATCATACTATGTGCCTAAAAATCATACTATGTGCCGGGCGCAGTGGCACACGCCTGTAATCCCAGCACTTGTAAGGCTGAGGCAGGAGTATCTCAAGTTCAAAGTCAGCCTCAACAATGGCCAGGCACTTAGCAACTCAGCGAGACCCTGTCTCTAATAAAATACAAAAAAGGGCTGAGGTGAGGCCCAGTGGTTGAGTGCCCCTGAGTTCAATCCCTGGCACCCCCCAAAAAAAATCATGTTATGTGCATAGATAAATATATGACAGGGAACTTTGCCTTTGTGTCTATATAAAATGAACCAATCAAATATAAACTAAGAGATGAGTGAAGGGAAGTCAAACACAGTGTAAGAAGAAAAATGGGAAAGGGCAGGGAGGACAGGAGGAATAAGGGGGAATCGTGAACTGAAATCAAATTCCACGCACATATCAGTTTTTTGGGATAAAACCAACTACTATGTATAACTAAAAAGCTCTTTAAAAAAAAATGGAGATAGTATAAACCAAAACATTTAAAAAGGTACTTGTAAGCTAGGCACGTTGGCACATGCCTATAATCCCAGCAATTCAGGAAGCTGAGGCAGAAGGATCACAAGTTTGAGGCTAGACACAGCAACTTAGCAAGGTCCTAAGCAACGTAGACCCTGTCTCAAAATAAAAAATAAAAAATGTCTGGGGATGCAGATTGGTGGTAAAGTACACCTGGATTCGATCCCATTATCAAAAAAAAAAAAAAAATCCACAAACACTTATAAATGAAGAGGAAAAAAGGCTAAAATAAGGGGAAAAAAAGAAATGAACAAATTTCTTAAAACTACTAAATGTACTAATAAACACAAAATGGGCTTTTAAGAAAAAAGACAAAAAAAAAATGTTGATACAGGGATGGGGGTATGGCTCCGTCGTGGAGCACTTGCCTAGCACACATGAGGCACTGGATTTGATCCTCAGCACCACATAAAAATAAATAAATAAAATAAAGGTATTGTGTCCATCTAGAACAACAAAAGTTATTACAAAAAAATGATGATACATCTATCAAAGACTACAAAACACGTTCCTTTTAATATAAAAGCTAGAGAATTAGTAAACTTATAAAAATCATGTTTAACAGACATATATTCTTTTTGTCCTCACTCATCAAATACTAAAATGGAATGAAGAATTTGATTATCAAACAATGACAAGACACCAGAACAGCATGCTACATGCTATATTGGAGGTGAGGTGAAAGTTCTCTGACCAAGTGCTGGCTCCACCACTTAGCAGTTATACAATCTGAGATTTTCTCAATGGTTCAACACGGCAGAGCTGTTACCAGGGTTCCAGTCAGTCAACCAGGACAAGACAGACCTTATAAGGCCCAGAGTAAAGGTCCAATTCTCACTGGATCTACTTTCAAAGAAACATGTTCTATGTAGCAAAAGTGGGGTCTTAAGGTCTCTTAATAATATGTAAATTCAGACTTGCCTTTCTCAGAGAAGAGTTGCAAAGATAGGATTTCCAAGTATATGTAAAAACATTTTGAGCCAGGGGCAGTGGCACACGTCTATAATCCCAGCAGCTTGGGAGGCTGAGACAGGAGGATCGCGAGTTCAAAGCCAGCCTCAGCAATGGCGAAGTGCTAAGCAACTGTCTCTAAATAAAATACAAAACAGGACTGGGGATGTGGCCCAGTGGTCGAGTGCCCCTGAGTTTAATCCTCGGTACCAAAAAAAAAAAAAAAAAAAAAAAAAATTTAATTTGTCTAAATTTTTATTTTAAAAAAGGATCAAAGCAATAAATCTGACCAAATTTTCCTATTTACATATATGATTATACCACAGTGAAACTCACCATCACGTACATCCACAAGACACTAATTTAAAAAATAATTATGAGTAAATAACAGAAAGATCAGTAGAGTAGAGGAAAAAGAATAGTGGGAGGAAGGAGGGGAGAGAAAGAGAAAGTACTGGGGACTGACTTAGAACAAATTATATTCCATGCTTTCCTAATTATGTCAAATGAATTCTAATGTTATGTATAACTAAAAAATAAATAAATAAATTTTTTTTTAAAAAAAAAAAAAGGACTACAGCTTCTTTGAATAATCAATCTCCCCTGGAGTTTACAGCCCACCACACCTCAATGAGGGTTGTCAACATCATGTTCCAAAGAGCACATCGTGAAGTGAAGAGCTAAACAATAAGTTGCAAACTCAGGTGCCCAAAGAGCCATGCAAGTAGCATCATAAGAAGAAGCAGCAAGGAGATGTCAAAAAAGGTGGTAGGAGCCGGGCGCAGTAGCGCATGCCTGTAATCACAGCTCTTGGGAGGCTGAGGCAGGAGGAATATGAGTTCAAAGCCAGCCTCAGCAATGGCGAGGCACTTAGCAATTCAGTGAGACCCTGTCTCTAATTAAAATACAAAAAAGAGTGGGGATGGGGATGTGGCCCAGTGGTCGAGTGCCCCTGAGTTCAATCCCTGGTACCAAAAAAAAAAAAAAAAAAAAAAAAAAAGGTGGTAGGGAAGTATTTGGAGACCATCTACTACCCTGCCTAAAGGGGCCAGTCAATACTCAGTTTCTGTCTAGTACAGTTTCTTAGACTCTGCCAGATCTTCCAATTTTTAAGTTAAGCCCAAAATTTAAATATTAGGTGACATTAACTAATTTTTAAAACTATATTTATCAAACAAAATACATCTGTGGCCACATATGCAAAAAGGTAGGAAGCAGGAGTTTGAGACAGGGTCTAAATACAGAGTTAGTGATTATAAGCTTGGGGCAGAGAAACTACTTTAAAACTAATCACATATTTGCCCAACACTAAATAGCTAGGTCAGGTACTCCATAAATGTGTTCAGTAAGTGAACTAAGACTATAATAGAGCCGGGCGTGGTGGCGCACGCCTGTAATCCCAGCACTTTGGGAGGCTGAGGCAGGAGGATCGCGAGTTCAAAGCCAGCCTCAGCAATGGCGAGGCACTTAGCAACTCAGTGAGACCCTGTCTCTAAATAAAATACAAAAAAGGGCTGGGGATGTGGCCCAGTGGTCGAGTGCCCTTGAGTTCAATCCCCAGTACCAAAAAAAAAAAAACTATAATAGAAGCATAAATCTCACAGGAATTCACTCTGTATATATAATTTATCCCCCTGCACCATCACTTTGTACAAATTCAATACCCAAGTAGCCAATGAGAGCCAAAGAAAGAAAGATGGAAAACTGCTAAGACTTAGTAAATGTGAAAACTGAATAGCCAACTTCAGAATAAGCAAGATCCAGCTCTGCCTGGAATAAAACTGTGTAAGAGAAGCCTCGTCGAGGCAGCAGACTGCTGAGGAGCCATTGATGGAATTTAGCCACTTGCCAGGCACATCTGCCAAATCCACAGATGACAATTATTTGAGCCACCAAGGGCAACCTGACAACATCCTCTGCTTTGTCCAAGAGCTATAATATTTGCCCCTAAGAATGAGTAGCTGCTATAGAATCAACACTGAGAATACAAAAGGGGTCCTAGATGACAACTGAAACATATTAACTGAAGACAGAACAGGTCAAGATTTTCTTCATTCTATTTTACTTATTCCAGGAGGTATATTCTCATTTTCTTTACACAAAAGCCTGTGTAGTCATAGGAAAATAACTGATAAACTGACACACACACAATTAATACTAACCATATTTTACAGTACCTTCCATGTAGTAGAAAACTAAGAGCTTATATACATCCCTTGATCCCCCAAAATTAATTCTAACCCCTACCTATCATTCTCACTCAAGGCTTTCCATCTTTCACTGCCATCACTCTATCTATATTACATCCTTGGCAACATCAACAACTGTTGCTTCTTGACTTGGAGCAACAACGCCATGGGAGAAAAACTCGGAGGCAGAATGAAGATGAAAGAAGGTTTTTTATTCTTTGGCTTTAGCAACCTCTCAAACTCTAACCTGACTCTTTCAACAACCTCTCGAACTCTAATACTGACTCTACTTCTTCTGACTACTGACTCTTTACTTCTACTTCTTTCTTTACTTTACTTCTACTTATTTACTTCTTTACTTTACTTTCACTTTTACTTTCTTAGAGAGAGCTGAGAGAGAGAGAGAGAGAGAGAGAGAGAGAGAGAGATTCTTCTTTCTTCTTTGGCAGCCTCGGCCTGACTCCAACCAGCAACTACTACTTCTTCCTTGCTCTGACTCCTCACCCGGTTATATACCTTTGGCATTAACAAGGACAGGTGTGTCACACAGTTCACGGGCATACAAAGATTCTTTATTAATATCAGGTGGAAACTAGAACATCTTTTATGGCCCTCAGCTAACCGCAATTAGTTATCTCCTATTAGGGCTCCTTCAAACATCTAACCCATATTTCATTTCCTCCGCAATTCCCAGCCTTCATTCTCAACTCCTTTGACATTAGACCCATGTGGCTGATTTCCAAACAAAGCCATGAGCTCCATGTATCTCCTGGATTTCAGTGCCACATAGAATAATAAAAAGAAAACTCTATCTTTCAATAACTAAAATGAAAGCATTGGTCCACGATTTAAAAAAACTAAGGATCTCCTTAAGATCTTTATATATTAAAGAACAAAATAAATCCATGTGGAATTCATTTTACTTTTTTTTTTTTTTTTTTGGTGGTACCGGGGATTGAACTCAGGGGCACTCGTCCACTGGGTCACATTCCCTGCCCTTTTTTTTTTTTGTATTTTATTAGAGACAGGGTCTCACTGAGTTGCTAAGTGCCTCGCCATTGCTGAGGCTGGCTTTGAACTCGTGATCCTCCTGCCTCAGCCTCCCAAAGTGCTGGGATTACAGGCGTGCGCCACCGCGCCCGGCTCATTTTACTTTTAAGTTAATTACAATGTTTGACATGATAGCTCTTCTTGCTTCTTCCTTTCCATAAAAATGTCTTACATTGGAGCCGGGCACGGTGGCGCACGCCTGTAATCCCAGCACTTTGGGAGGCTGAGGCAGGAGGATCGCGAGTTCAAAGCCAGCCTCAGCAATGGGGAAGCACTTAGCAACTCAGTGAGACCCTGTCTCTAAATAAAATACAAAAAAGGGCTGGGGATGTGACCCAGTGGTCAAGTGCCCCTGAGTTCAATCCCCGGTACCACAAAAAAAAAAAAGTCTTACATTGGGCTGGGGCTGGGGCTCAGCGGCAGAGTGCTCACCTCGCACGTGCGCGGCCCGGGTTCGGTCCTCAGCACCACGTAAACATAAATGCACTGCATTGTGTACAACTAAAGTAAATAAATAAATATTTTTTTTTTTTAAAAAAGTCTTACATTATCTAAACCTTTTACTTTTAAGACAGACCTATTTTACTTTTTGCATTTTATTTACCAAATGCCTATAATTTTACAGTAGGGCTTTCTTTATTTTCAGTATTCCGAACATTAACTAACATAAAGCAAATTCTGAAAGAATCAAGTTCTGCACACACCCCCAAAAAAAAGCCACATAAAGACAGTCCGTTCACCTTAAAACTAAATTTGAGTATGGGGGTAAAAAAAAAAATGGGGGAGTGGACAGAATAAAAGGGAGGTGAGTATCCAGTCAAATAAAAAGATTGCAGGGCTGGGGTTGTGGCTCAGCGGTAGAGCGCTCACCTAGGACGTGCAGGGCCCAGGTTCGATCCTCAGCACCACGTAAATAAACGCACTGTACACAACTAAAGCAAATAAGTAAATATTTAAAAAAGAAAAAAATAAAGATTGCAGAGAACTTGGATTTCCTGCCTTAAGCCTAGACCACTGAGGGTTTGAAATTAATGGAATCCCTGGACCCTGGCAAAGAAACTCCGATCCTCTTAGAAGAAAAAATATTTTTCATTTGAATCTGGAAATTTTCCACAAATTACGATCAAGCTAAGTATACAAGGAAAGATCATCATGCATACAGACAGGCAAGCCAAGAATGGAGAAAGCTAGCAGAAATTACTAACAAATCATTTAGTCCACCCCTTTCCAAAAGGACTGCTGATATTGAACTGTCCAGAGAGAAACTAAAGAATATGAAAATGTTTAAAGAAATAAAAATAGGATCACAAAGACAAGGAAGAAAAAACATAAATTTGGAGTGACCAGTCTAATTTGAAAAAGGTTTGGGAAAAGAAACATAACATTACTAAACTAAAAAGTCAACAAAATGATTAAGCAAGAGTAATAGTTAATCAGAAGATAAAATTAAGGTACTGACACAGTGAGTACAGAAAGACAATAAAATAGAAAGCTGTAAGGTAAATTAAGCTACACTAAGGATAGCACATTTAAAATTCTAAGACATAATCTATTCAGAGCCAAAGGAGGGATATGAAAATAAAAAAATAAATCAATAAGAGAAAAGATTAGTAAAAATCACTTACATTCAAATCAAAAGCTTTTTTCATTAAAACAATAAATGGGGGGGGGGGTAGAACAGCCTCAACTAGAGCAAATAATTCAACAAATATAACTGGCACTGTTTTAGTACCCAGAATACACAAACACAAAAAGTCAAATAATCATTAATTAATAGGAAAAAGGACACTTCATAAAGGCAGAAACACAGAATAGTCAATAAAGACATGAAAAGACACTTTAAATCATTTGTAATCAGAGAAATGCAAATTCACCCAAGGTGTTTGATAGGCATAAGACTGACAAGCAATAAGGTGAATATTAAGTACAGAAGAGAATGATACAGATGAAGATGAGGAAGCTTTTAGAGCTACAGAAATTCTCTGAAACTGGACTGTCAATGCACAAAGTAATTGAATTATATGCTCAAGATTATTAAATTCTGTGTTTTGCAAACTATATTTTAATAAAGGTATCTTTAAAATGCATATACACTGGGTGCTCAGTAGTAGAGCACTTGCCTAGCATGTGTGAAGTCCTGGGTTCAATCCCCAGCAACAGGGGGAGAAGAAAAACTCTTTGGAAACAATCCAATAGTATCTGATGACAGAGAGAAAGTAAAGAATATGAAAATGTTTAAAGAAATAAAAAGCCAGTGTTTCCATTCCTAAGTATACGTCTTAGGAAAACTTTTATACAGGTATACCAAGAATGTGTTCATAGCAAATACACTCATTGTTCTAACTGAGCTTTCAGAACTGATAGAACATCCTGAATGTAATATCAGTTAGCACTGCCATCATCTCCCCTGACATAATTCAGAGTCACGTAGACTAATATTTCACTCACCACAAAGCAGCCATAATATACTAGCATATAAGGCATACTTCACGTAATTAAAATCTGAAAGTTACAATTCCACAGGCCAACAGTGTTCCCTCTGTACCAAAATGTATCTAGGATGATAATATATTTGCCTTGCATGTGAAATTTACAGAGTTAGTGTTCTGCCTTCAAGTATTTTATTTCAGGATAAATGGTATCATGACATGATAAATATATAAAATAAAAAGGAACTCTCCTGATGACTAAAATAATTTAAACTGTTTTACTTTATGTAGAAATGCACAACCTTAGATTAATTTCTTGTACAAGAGCACCATCTGGTGGATGAAGGCATTTAAGTTATGCCATCATAGAAAGAGGAAAAAATTGTCATCTACAGGCTAGATGTCATTAAGACCAAAATCTTCATATGAAAAGATAACCATACATCAGGCAACATATTATAAAGGAGCTCTTTGTTCCTTCTTTCTTTCTCTCTTTCTTTTTTTTTTTTTTTTTTATTACTGAGGATTGAACTCAGGGGTACTCGACCACTGGGCCACATCCCCAGCCCTTTTTGTATTTTATTAAAGATATGGTCTCACTGAGTTGCTAAGTGCCTCGCCATTGCTGAGGCTGGCTTTGAACTCGCGATCCTCCTGCCTCAGCCTTCCAAGTGCTGGGATCACAGGCATGTGCCACCGCACCCAGCTTATAAAGGAGCTCTTTACAAAATTATAATACAAAGAAATATGGAACTCACAAAAATTCACTAACAAATGCTGTCTAGCACAAAACAAACATTCTTCAGCTGGAGGAACCTCAGAGAGTAGCTAATTCAACCTCTTCCTTTACAGAGGAAGACTCTGAGGCAAAGACAGCATTGTTCTGATGTAAATAAGTAGGTCAAATAAGAGATCATCCACCTGCTACTCTGTCAGGTTAGTAGTGATCTGGTCACCCCACTATTCCAGGGCCCATGCTTATGGACATAAACAAGGAAATATCATACCCTTCCTGCCTGCACCTCCCACCTGTATCCCTCTTCATGGTATATGTCTCTGCTTTCCTCCACCAGTGAAAACCATTGTAACACTAATGAAAACAAAACAAGATCAACTTTCAATCACCACATTGAAGAATGGTTATCAAGGAAAGGTATTCCCAATGTGTTCAAATGAGAGGAAAAGAAAAAAAAAAAACCTATCCTTATCTGTTTTGAAAAATATAATTAATTACATGCTAATTTGGCCAAATTATATTGTTTCACTGTGTGCATGTATAATGTGCATGTGTGTAATATGTGTAATGTGCATGTGTGTGACAACAAATCCCATCACTATATACAACTATAACACACCAATTAAAAATGTAGGAAAAAAACTTTAAAAAAATACATACAATTACTGTAGGCACAGTCCCCACACGCCTGTAACCCCAGACACTCAGGAGGCTGAGTCAGGAGAATTGCCAAGTTCAAGGCAAGTTCAAACCAAATACCTCACTCATGAGGTCCTAAGCAAATTATTGAAACCCTGTCTCAAAATAAAAAATAAAAGGGGCTAGAGATGTAGCTCATTGGCAAAACATCCTTCAGTTCAATGGCTAGTTCCAAAAAATTTTTTTTTTTAATTTTTTTAAATTCAATCATAGACTTTGGTTCACCAAAAAAAAAAAAAAAAACAAAACCACTGGGAAAAAATGTACAAAAGATTCTGACAGTTGTCTCTGAATGCCTCCATGAGTGATTTTAGTTTCTTCTCTAATATAATACTTTCCAATTTTTTTAATATTTACACTAACAAAAATGCAAGGTTTCCTTAAAAATGGGAGATATAGGGCTGGGGTTGTGGCTCAGTGGTGGAGCGCTCGCCTGGCATGTGCGCAGCCCGGGTTCGATCCTCAGCACCATGTACAAATAAACCCATTGTGTACAGCTAAAGCAAATAAATAAATATTTTTTAAAAAATGGAGATATAGACTGGAAAAAAAAATACTGGGAAACAAGAGAACCTCACCCACCATTCAACCAGCTCAGAAATAGCAAAAAGGAAAGAAAAGAAAACAAAAATTCCCCCCCAAACTTTCAAAGAAAAATACATAGTATAAGACAGTTAAGTTTTCATCTTCAGATCTGATACAATATCAAAAAGATTGATCTGAAGATGAAAACTTAATTTTCTTTAACTTATCCATTAATAAATTAACTCAAAATGACAAAAGCAATAAATAGGTTAACAAATCATTATTAAAGAAAAATATTTTAAAATATTGTATATATTTTGAAATGCAGAGAAATGAGTTCATATTTAAGCATATTCTGCTTATATAATTTTGCCTGATTTATCTGACAGAATACATGACATGATGCTCTACCAAAGAACTCCATGACTTCCAGTTTGAGAACCACTGTCTCCAAATGAGACTAGTTTTCTGGGTAAAATAACAGGAAGCACAGTTACTTGAAGGTCAACAAAAGATGCTAGAACACCATTCTTACTTCATACTCTTTGCATTATCTATGTACAGTGAGCTCAGAGAACTCTTCTTTTGCTAAATCTATTATGGCAGAGATTTTCAAAATCATCTGGGTACCATATGCACAATATGCAAATCCTATCAGATGACCTATGACATCAGAGTGTAAGGGGTATTTCCAGAGGTTACATAATGTGTGACATCACAACAGGTTAAAAACAAAAATAAGCTGGGCATGAGGGCACCCACCAGCAATGTGAGCTACTCCAGAGACTGAGGTGAGAGGATCTCAATTTCAAGGCTTCTGAGCAATTTAGTGAGACCCATCTCAAAATAAAATTTCAAAAGGACTGGGATGTAGATGGGTGTTAAAGCATTTGGCCTAACAATGCACAAGGCCTTGAGACTCAAAAAAGAAAAAGAAAAAAGAAAGAGAGACGGAGACAGAGACAAAGAGAGAGACAGAGAAGCACATGTAAGAATCCTGCAGTCACCAGGCGCAGTAGAGCACACCTATAATTCCAGCGACTCAGGAGGCTGAGGCAGGAGGATCAAAGCCAGCCTCAGCAACTTATCAAGGTCCTAGGCAACTCAGTAAGACCCTGTCTCTAAATAAAATATAAAAGGGGTGAGGTTGCGACACAGAGATTAAGCCCCTCTGGGTTCAATCCCTAGTACCAAACAAAATTTTTTTTAAAAAGGATCCTGAAGTAAACTAAACTAGACATAAGAGATTTTTTTTAAATATAAAATTACTCTTCTTAATAATTTTGTCTTAGAATATATAGTCATCTTTTATAAAAATATTCATGTTACTATATAATGGGTTTTTAATGAATCAAAATTTAAAAGTTTTAATTTTAATTTCTAATATAATAAATAAGAACAATCTAATTAAGCCGAGCACAGTGGTACACCTGTACACCCAGCATCTCGGAAGGCTGAGACAGGAGGATTGCAAGTTCAAAGCCAGCCTCAACAACTGAGCAAGGCCCTAAGCAACTCAGCGAGACCCTGTATGTAGATAAAATACCAAAAAAAAGGGGGGGGGGGGGCTGAGGAAATGACTCAGTTGTTAAGCGTCCCTGAGTTTAATCCTCAGTACCTTCCCCCACCCCACCCCACCCACCCCCCAAAAAAAGAATAATTTACTTAAACAAAAGCTCTTTGAGGTTCACAACATTTACTAAGCATATAATGAGGTCCTGAGACAAAAGTTTGAGAACCTCTGTCTCAGGACAATAGTGCTCAAAAATAACATACAAGGGAGAAGGTTACGTGAACCCCCTCCTCATCCAAAACTCCTTTCCAAGTCTTTTGCTGCACACAGTCCATCTAAAAGTCCTTTATCAGATGACATTTGCTAAAATGACTCCGATTCTATCTTTCCTAACTATAATAATTTTTTAAAAGTTCCTTAAGACTTATAGAAACAACCAAAAACATTTAGGAAACTCTGCAAAATGATCCTAGGCTAATTTTTCCATTGCCATGCACTCATCAATTCTATAATTATTTAGGTACATTTTTTGTAGCACATACTATGTTCTGGCCTGAGACTAGAGAGTATATGAGAAATGATGCCTATCATCACTGGACTCAAAGTCTACTGCAGAAGAAATAGTAACATAGGTTGAAGGAGCCCTAATTAGGAAGGGCTGTTGTAGCTAGCTGGAAGCCATGGGTTCCACCTGATATGTATGTGACGCACCTGTAGGCACCCGCAAACCTGAAGGTATATAACCGGGTGAAAGCAGTCCAAGTTAGGAGAACGGAGAATTCAGTCAGCCGGGCAGTCACTCGGTCGGTCAGAAGAATCAGAGCGGCCAGAACGTAGGCAGAGCGGTTACAGAAGAGAAACCAGATAGAAGACAGAAGAGAAACCAGATAGAAGAAGTAATGACTGGTCAGAGTTAGGCCGAGGCTCCTGAGGAAGACAGAAGACAGAAGAAAGAAGAAGGAAGAAAGAAGAGAGAAGAAAGAAGCTCTAATCTTTCTCTAAGCTAAGCTCTATCTTTCTAACTAAGACTCTAAGCTAAGAAGAACTAAGACTCTAAGCTAAGAAGAAAGAAGCTCTAAAGAAGACAAGAAGAAAAGCTCGCTTTAATCTTTCTCTCTAAAAATCTTTCTTTCCCTCTCTAAGCTCTAAGAAAGTAGAAGTAAAAGTAGTAAAAGCTTAACTCTGCCTCCAAGAGTTTTTCCTCCCGGTTTTCGGTACCAGGTAGCTTACAATAGGTAAATACAGGTATTCTTCATTTTCTATCTTCATTTTACAGATACTTTCTGTAATAATTTTTTTTATCCAAAATCCATTGCCCAATCAAAAACTCTCTGTGATAATGTTCACCAACAGAATCATTTGAGTTGTATACATCTCTCGGTAATAGAATTAAATCTGTATCTCGGATCTATTTTCCCGAAAGGATTATGTCCCCTGCCCTTATTAGCTGTATTGGGCATTAATGCTCCCTTCTTCTTCTTCTTCTTTTTTTTTTTTTTTTTTTTTTTTTTTTTTTTTTGGTACCAGGGATTGAACTCAGGGGCACTTGACCACTGGACCACATCCCCAGCCCTTTTTTGTATTTTATTAGAGACAGGGTCTCACTGAGTTGCTAAGTGCCTTGCCATTGCTGAGACTGGCTTTGAACCCATATTCCTCCTGCCTCAGCCTCCCAAGTGCTGGGATTACAGGAGTGCGCCACCACGCCTGGCTAATGCTCTCTTCTTCCCATCGTTATTGGTGAAAATGTTTCCTAAGAAAGTGAAAAAGCCAGAGGGGAACATGAGCATTAGAGATCAAGAAAGGGTAGGCAGTAATAACGCAAACTGAGGGATGGAAGCACACAGGAAGCAGAATCTTGACACATTCTGTCTTTTCAATAGAGTAGAGCTGTTCTGGAAGACTTCACTGCATTACTTGAGTCAACACATCATTTGGAAAAACTAGAGAAATTCCTAGTGAAGAGGACTGATAGCCACTCTCAGTGCGGGAGACCACTGCATACCAGGCTGACATTGGAGAGGAAGGTGGACAGACACCCTTTGAGATCTAGAGTAGCAACAATAGAGGGGGACCATGATTGACTGAACGAGTCAAGTTATAAAACAAGGGCAAAATGATCTGGCAGAGCCAACATCAGTGAAAGATGGCACAAACCGAAGCTCATGGGTGAGGCAGCTGCCCTACACAGTTGAGTGCAGTTATCTTCCTCCAGCGAACTACAGAAAACTGATAAAAGATGGTTACCTTCAAAGGAATTCTCAATCTTGAAAATGCCATCTCATAGTTTTATTTCTGAAGGAAAGAAAAAAATATCTGGAAAGTTAGCATCCAAAGAGAGCTTAGGTTGCTCTGTGGGGATTCTGACAATGGGGATAAGCTAACCTCATGGTATAAAATATTGGCTCAAAGGGGCCATTGAAAACTGTGGTGCTTGTTAGGATAAGAGACATCTTAATCAAAAGGTCTGGGTGACAGAAGAGGGTGATAAGTATTAGGGAAGCAGCTATCTGACAACACTCAGCAAAGGGAAAATCTTGCAAGAGACTCTTCTGAGCACAGAAAATACACTTTAAGACCCTTCTAGCTTTATCAGTTATGAAGATAAGAGGCTACTTCAGCAAAGCATGTGGAACTTCCATTTTAATGGAATTTAATGAATCATTATTATCACTAGGAAGATCACCATTATACTATGAGCTACTGCTAGAAGTGCAGGACAAAAGAGCAGAGAACATGAGTAACACAGGTAATGCTGGTGTCTATTCTTAGCTCTCAAAGAACAAAGCAGACTCTGCCTTCAACAGTTGATGGAAGTATATATGGCTACTGGACATCTCAGAATCTTTTCTACAGAATCTGATGACTGTTGTGGCCTTAAAACAAATCTTATCATCCTATAGTTTCTGGCCTTTTTTCTCTGTGTCCTTCTTTTCTCTCTGTGATCTTTGTATGTTTGCTTTGTTTTATAAAGAAGCTCCCATGTGTCTAAGGATAACTTCTTACATGTATAGACAATCAGCAAAAGCTAATTAAATTCTTCATCTGTAGCCCTTAGTGAAACACACACACACACACACTCACACACACACACACACACACAAATACACACAAATGAAAATTGAGATCTTAAGTTTGTTATGCTTAGGGTACTATTGCCAAAGAATCATCTCGGGGCCCCCAGGACCACAAGCAGCTTTAAGAACTTTTTTTTTAAAATATTTATTTATTTGCTTTAGTTGTACACAATGCAATGCATTTATGTTTGCAGGGTGCTGAGGATCGAACCCGGGCCGTGCATGTGCTAGGCAAGCGCTCTACCGCTGAGCCACAACCCCAGCCCCAATACCTTTATTTTTTTTTTTTATTCATTTATTTTTACGTGGTGCTGAGGATCGAACCCAGGGCCGTGCACGTGCTAGGCAAGTGATCTACCTCTGAGCCACAACCTCAGCCCCCAAGAACTTTTTTAACTATACAAATTTCCTAAAATCCCCAATCACTCCAATTTCATTGTTGTTAACTAATCAATGTATTCAATTTATATTAATCTGATTCTCCTGAAAACATTCAGAATTTTAATCATATCCCATCTGTTTCAAAAAAGGGTTTGCATAGTCTTAACCAATAACAAATATTTGTGTCTCCACAGTTTGCAAAAAGTTTGCTAGCAAACTTTCTGCAAGGGTCCAGAGAATAGATATTTTGGGCTTTGAAGACCATAGGATTTCTGTCATAATTACTCAAAAAACAGCCAAATATAATATGTAAGTGAGCAACTGAAATTGTTCTCCAGTAAAACTTTATTACAAAAACCCTGCTGTGCATCACATACCCAAGGGCTAGCTTTTGTCACCTGTCTTTGATGGTCTTGGTATTTCAATTTAAAAAATAACAACTTTCTTAATTTGTGTTATTTTACCATGCCCAAGCTATTCACTGAGATTTTTTAGCAGAACCAAAGGAAATCGAGATATAAAATCAGCAGAATAAAAGAGGTGGCAAGTCTCAAGCCCGGGATTTCTAGGCCTTTCTCTCCTTCCTATAAGGGGTGTCTATTCTGAACTAGTGCTTCATGAACACTCTCACCCCTAATTCCTGTGTTGTACCGAAAGCTGGTACCTTTTGCACTCCTTAAAAGATCTGCCTGATGCTACAAAACAAACAGCAGCCTTGGAACAGAGCAGGAAGGGCCACTGTGGTACCATGGGTCAGACACACAGCCTAGGCCTACAACCCTGTGGGCCTCAAGCAGTCCCTTTCTTCCTTATCCCCAAACACTACCTCAGGTCTGTCTCAATTTTCTCAGCCCCCTGCTCAGCCAACAACCTCTAATTTCAACAAAAATACTGAAACTTCCAGGTGTGGTGTGCCTTCAACTTTACTAGGTCCTACTCTCATCCTCCCTCTTTCTTGACATCAAGCCAAGCTGAGATGTCCTTCCTCTTCCAGAATGTCCTTACAAGCCTGCCCTACATGCTTCTCCTCCAGGCTCCACAGAACCCCACACTGGCCTCTATTGCCAAGCTCATTACACCTTTTGTCCTTTTGCCCCTCTAAGTCTGTGAACTACCAGAGATCCATTATCCGTATCCACCTTCAGACACTGAATAAACTGTCTTACCACATACTCTCCAAAAATCCCACTCTCACCCAAAAAAAAAAAAAAAAAAAAAAGGCTATTATTTCCCAACCATTAAGACTGCAGGAAATCACCATAACAAGAAATCTGAGGGGAAACTGAACTACATTTTGATGACTCTATAGTCCCATTCAAATTAATGCCCTGAACCAGAAAAACCAGTTCTTAGCACAATTTAAATACTGAACTGAAAACTAAACAATGTAAAGATAGAACAGTCAACAGAAAAACAAAACATGGGCTAATTCATTGCACACCTATTATGATGATTTCAAACATTCCTAACAGCTATTATTACTATCCTACTCAGTTGTCACTTCTTTTAATACAATATTTCTTTTGTTATTCTCCATCTACCATCAAGGGAGCAAATACAGCTCCTCTTCATAGTTTCAATTTAAAGAGTATGATAGGTTTTGTTTATCAGTAGTAGTTTAAAACACTTCTCTCATGGCTTTCTTTATATACAAAAGCACTTAAAATGTCAACCCAGCTCAGGAGCAGCATGCTAAATGTCCCCTCAGAGACTGCAGAAATTCTATAAAATGCTAAGCCTTATATGTCCTACCACAGTGACAGACTCCCAGCTCTAAAGTCTATAAATTAAGAGGATGTTTCAAAACTGCATGTTTACAAAACCACAATATTCTGTTCATTGGATTTTAATAACTGAAGTTACTCAAACTGAAGTCTAAAGTCAATGTTACCTTGAAGCAATGCCAATGAGTAACCAGTTTTCAAACATCAGCAATATGTTGATAAGCACAGCAATCCAATCCAAAGTCCATCAAAGTCATCTCTGTAGTCAATGATTATGCTATTTCACTATCAAATACAGAGTTAGTGTGGGATATTTTATGTCAATTGTTATGAAAATGTTCCCAAATATGCTGCTTTTCTTCATTACATCTAGTGCCTCATTCATCCCACTAGAAATCCCACAAAAGCTAGTTTAATAAGACAAGGTCCCATACTCTGTAAGGTACCATTTAATACAAAGTATAATTTGAAACTGGTAATCTAGATATGTTTGGTGCTAACAAAAACTGAAAAAATCCTGTGAATAACATAACCTAAAAATACCAGACCCACATAAATATTTCCAACAGACCCACTCCCATTTACACACACCCCTTTATCATGGATGGTTCCTACAAGTTCTGCTTGCTAGCATGTCCTTCCAGAATTTAAGCACTAAAAGCCACAAGGCTCTTCCTTGTGTCCCCACCTTTACCACATGTGTACAAAACTTAGCCCTGTCTATGGGCAACAAATACATACTCATTTACCCAATGATTAGTTTCAATTACACATTAAACCTGTAAGACATATATTATCACTAAAGAATAAATGAGTAAGGGGCTGGGGTTGTGGCTCAGCGGTAGAGCACTCGCCTAGCACGTGTGTGGCCTGGGTTCGATCCTCAGCACCATGTAAATGCATTGTGTACAACTAAAGCAAATAAATAAATATTTTTAAAAAATAAAAATAAATGAGTAAAAAATACAACTGGAACTGAAATACAAAAATAGGTGGGGAGAGGAGGGTAATAATTTGAAACTGGTAGAATACACATGATAGCACTGGAATAAACTGAAATGGGCCTTCTGGAAACAATGTAGAAATATTTTAAAGGTCAAAAACCTGCTAAAACCATCATGGCTCTTCATTAAGTAACAGACATATGCAAACAAGTACATGTACATAAACATACACTCATATAAAAGACCACAAGGGAAATCACAAAAAAAGTATTTCTTATTTGTTTGATAAGCTTATAATCAATTTTTACTTTCTTCACATTTTTTTACATATTCCAATTTTCCTACATTGAGTGTGAATAACTTTAATAAACAATAAATTCAAAACAGAGAGGTTACTTACACAAAAATCCAGAAGGAAGGAAGATGGGCTGCTTTTTCTAACTTTTATTTTTAATATTTTAAACACATACATATTTAAAACACCACATATACATCATCTAGCTTAAATTACAAATATTTTGCTAACCTTCCATATCCATCCCACTTTATTTTCAGAAGTATTTTAAAAACAAATCCCAGCCAGGTGCAGTAGCACATGCCTATAATCTTAGCAGCTCAGGAGGCTGAGGCAAGAGGATCGCAAGTTCAAAGCCAGTCTCAGCAACTTAGCAAACCCTGAACTCACCTCAAAATGAGATGTTAAAGAAAGAAGAAGAAGAAGAAGAAGAAGAAGAAGAAGGAGGAGGAGGAGGAGGAGAAGAAGGAGAAGAAGAAAAGGCTAGGAATGTGCTCAGTGGTTAAACACACCTAGTTTCAAGTTCTGGTAACAAAAAAAAAAAAAAAACAAACCTAAGATCGCGGGTTATTTCACCTTGCACATATTCCAATCTGTATCTTTATTTGGTAAGTTTAAAAACTGCATAGCCGGCTGGGGTCGAGGCTCAGCGGCAGAGCGCTCACCTCGTACGTGCGCAGCCCGGGTTCAATCCTCAGCACCACGTAAACATAAATGCATTGCATTGTGTACAACTGAAGTAAATAAATAAATATTAAAAAAATATAAAAACTACATAGCCATCATGCCATCAATGCATCTAATAAGACAACAGTAAGTCCACAGTGTTATCTAAAATTCAGTTCACCTTCAAAAAAAACAATGGCCATGGGGCTGAGGTTGTCCGCATGAGGCACTAGGTTCTATCCTCAGCACCACATAAAAATAAAACAAAGGTTATTAAAAAAAAAAAAATGGCCATGCATGGTGGAAACTTAGCAAGACACTGTCTCAAAAAAAAAGAGAAAGAAAGAAATTAAGAAGGCTGAGGATCTAGCTCATTAGCATAGAACCCCTGGGTTCAATCTTCAGAACCCAAAACAAAAAATAGCTTTTACAACCAGGCAACAACACCAGCCTGAGCAACTTAGTAAGACCCTGTTGCAAAAATCAAAAAAAGTGCTGGGGGGCTGGGGTTGTGGCTCAGCAGTAGAGTGCTCACCTAGCACGTGCGCGGCCCCAGTTGGATCCTCAGCACCATGTAAAAATAAAGGCATTGTGTACAACTAAAACAAAAAAATAAATATTTTTTAAAAGGGTGGGGGGGACTGGGGATATAGCTCAGTGGTAAAGCAACCCTGGATTCCATCCCCAGTACTACTTAAAAAAAAAAAAGATTGGTTTCCTCGGTAATAGTATTCACAAAATCTATATAGAAAACTTGACACTGTGCTACCACCTCACATCCACAACATACAAAGAATTACAAACCAAAAAATAAAAGCAAGACAAGAAAGAAAAAAAAATGTCCAAGAATCTTGAACAGGGACATCTCTAAATGGGAAATCCAAACAGCCAATAAACATAAGAAAAAATATAACGCAATTAAAAATACAAGATACTGGGGCTGGGGCTCAGCAATAGCGCACTTGCCTGACATGTGTGAGGCACTGGGTTCAATTCTCAGCACCACATACAAATAAATGAAAATAAATAAAAATTCAAAAACAAAGAATGAGAAAATTAAAAAAATACAAGATACTGCACACAACCAATAGAATGGCTACAAATAAAATCAAATTATCAACACTAAGTGTTAGAATGTGGAGCAATGAGAACTCACAGACATTACAACAGGAAGGTGTAAACTAGAAAAAAGTTTTCTTCTAAAGCCAACCATGTGTGTATCCTATGACCACTCTCTACAAGTACACTGAATAGAAATCTTTTCTATGCCCTGGAAACATGTACATAACATTCATAAAAGTTTTATACATGCCGGGCGAGGTGGCGCACGCCTATAATCCCAGCGCTTGGGAGGCTGAGGGAGGAGGATGCAAGTTCAAAGCCAGCCTCAGCAATGGTGAGGCACTTAGCAACTCAGTGAGACACTGTCTCTAATAAAATACAAAAAAGGGCTGAGGATGTGGCCCAGTGCCCCTGAGTTCAATCCCCGAAACAAAAAAAAAAAAAAAAAGTTTTGTACATAAAAGTCAAAACTAGGGGCTGGGGTTGTGGCTCAGTTGGCAGATTGCCAAGCATGTGTCAGGAACTAGGTTCAATTCTCAGTACCACTGTAAATAAACAAAATAAAGGTCCATTGACAACTAAAAAATTTTTAGAAACTCAAAACTAAAAGAAAGCAAAATGACCACTAACAACAGAACAAACTGCAGTGTATTCATATAATGAAATTATATCAAGGCAAGAAAATAGATGAACTACAGCTACACACAATACAGAAGCTTAGAAATGTAAAAAGGTGTAAAATAAGCTGGACATAAAAGAATATATGCTATATAAATCTAGTTATATAAAATTCAAAAACAGGCCACAAAGAGCTATACTGTTAAGAAAGACATTATTACTATGAAGTCAGAATAGTAGTTAACTTTGCAGCAAAATCAGAGCCTATGGTAGGTAATAGGGCTTGTAGAGAATGTTAGAGTGTCAATATTTTTTTCATTCATGTCAGAAGTGATGCAGGGATGTTCTCGGCAATAATTAATGAAGTTCTAAGTTTATGTTTATGATAGCCAGGTTTTCTTTCTTTTCTTTTTTTTTTTTTTTTTTTTTTGTACCGGGGATTGAACTCAGGGGCACTTGACCACTGGGCCACATCCTCAGCTCTTTTTTGTATTTTATTAGAGACAGGGTCTCACTGAGTTACTAAGTGCCTCGCCATTGCTGAGGCTGTCTTTGAACTCGCGATCCTCCAGCCTCAGCCTCCCAAGTGCTGGAATTACAGGCGTGCGCCACTGCGCCCAGCTAGCCAGGTTTTCATCATTGTGACAAAATACCTGAGAAAACTAAAAGGAGGAAAGATTACATTTAGCTCACAGTTTCCAAGGTTTCAATCCATGGTCAGCTGGCTCCAAGGCAGAAGTGGCAAAAGGACAAGGCAGCCAAGAAGCACAGTGGGTAAGGAGAAGGGGAGGTGGGGAGGGAAGTAAGGTCAGAGGGCGGAGGGTAGAGTTATCACCCTTCCAGGGCATGACCTCAGTGATGTACTTTCTCAACTAGGCCCTACCTGCTACAGTTTCTACCACCTCTCAAAGTACATTCATATACAAATCTATCAATGAACTTATATCTATTGATGCAGTCAAATTCCTCATGATCCGATCAATTCCCAAAAGCCCCACCTCTGAACACAGCTATATTAGGGGCCAAGCCTTCAACATGTAAGCCTCTGGGGGACATTCCAGATTCAAATCACAATGTTTTATGCACTTTCTAGCTTATGTTTTTGTAGGAGCCCTAATTAAGGAGATGGCTAAGATTGCGGTTGGCTGTGAGCCATAGAGATATTCAAGCATTGCCACCTTCCATGGTCTCAAGGGACTTGGCCAGGGACATTGCGGATCGGGGTGGGCGCCATTTGCATGCTCTCGCGGGACTTGGCCCAGGACATTGCACAGGGGTCAACGCCATCTTATGGTGGTTGGAGGAGTGTGGATTGCGTGTTGGGGTGTTATTGGAGCCGGAGAGAGAAGCTAGCAGAATAAAGAGCCTGTTCACTTCCAGTCTTCCTCTGAACTTATTCCCGTAGCGTTGTTGCTCCAAGCGGCAATCGCTTCAGGCAGCAACATGTTTTGTTGTTTTTTTTTTTTTTTTTTTTTTTTGGGGGGGGGGCCACTTAAAATAGCAGTACATAATGGCACACACTGTAATCTAAGATTTGGGAGGCTGAGGCAGGAGGATTATAAATTAGAAGTCAGCCTGGTCAACTTAGCAAGACTGTCTCAAAATAAAAACTTGGGAAAGGTGGCCAGGGACATAGCTCAGTAGGAGGGTACCCCGGGTTCCATTCTTAGTACCAGAAAAAAAAAATTAATATAATAATGGAGGTAAGTCACAAATTATTAAGAGATGCCAAATCTACCAGGTGCAAGAAAGTCTGTTAAGACAACTAAGTGTCACTTATAAATCACTTATTAATTGCAAAGTACAATCATTGACTACATCCATTATATTGGGAGAGAAACATTTACAAATAACATTATTGGGAAAATGAGGGACATGAGACTATATCTTGTATATAATGTAATATATATAAATGTCAAATTGTGTTATAATTTTTTATGTTTATTTTTTAGTTGTAGTTGGACACAATATCTTTATTTTATTTATTTATCTGCGCACATACTAGGCCAGCACTCGAATGCTAAGCCACAACCCCAGCCCCAAGTTGCATTATAATTAAAGACGCATGGTGATCAACTTAAGGCATAGCTGTTATAATATCTGCAACTCACTTCCAAATGCTACAGTAAAGAGAAATACATAAAGAAACTGAGATAAAGAGACAGAGAAACATAAAGCAAAAGTGGCAAAATATCAACACCTGATGAATCTAGGTAAAGGGTATCCAGCTTTGTGTTGCATTACTTCCACCTTTTGGTAGGTAAGATATTTTGATATAAAACAAATAGATAGAGGTAGCAGGGAAAAAAATCCAAAAGGAAAATAATAATACACAGAGTATTAAAAAATCCTGTAGAATGGATTATGCCCTTGTAAAAATGGCTAGAAAGACTGTAATACATGTACTTAGAAAAAAATCAGAAAAATAATCTTACAATTTATTTTTGGTAAAAAAAAGAATATAAGCCTATTCAAATGTAACTTTTACGTGATTAGAAAGTTCTAAAAGAATACACCTAAAATTCTATTTTTGCTTTAAGGTGACAGATAATATTCTCTGTTTTTTAACATTTTTATAATGTCCTCATGCTTAAATTTTTTTAATGTATAGATCTATACATAAACCCATAACATGTTACTTTCAATAATCTCAGGTATTTGTACAATAAAATGGCTTCAATCTGAAAATTCCCAGCTGCAAAAATCCTACTAATAAGTATTTCATCATATACTTTGAAGAATTATGGATCACCCAAAATTACAAGAAATGACTATTTCTTAGCTATCTAAAATAGTAATAAAAACAGTATCACCAAATGATACTTTATAAAACCTACTACAAACATATATATGTGTGTGTATATATATATGTATATATATATACCTCATCATATATGCTTCCATTAATATCTGCGCCATAGATAGGTGCCACGAAAGTTAAGTTCTTCCAGTATTTGCGCTCCAAATCTTCATAATCCAAATATCTTGGAGTACAATATCTGTAAATGTAGGGGAAAAAAAGTATCAACCAGTAAGAAAATTTTAAGGGTTTTCCTACCCGTATAAATAGAAACACACACTTTCTAACCCAAATCCTATCAATACAGACACCCATGTTGTCTAATCTAACATATAAATGTATGTCACAGATACTTGAATACTTTCAATATTCCTAAATAACTCTATATGTTCTTTTTATAGTCTTAAATAGTAAGAATACTTTCATTAAAATATTAATAATAAAAACAAAATATTACTATAAAAACATTTTAGTTTTCAAAATATTTAACCAATTATACAAGAAAATGTTACAGAATTATGTAAAAGACATAATGCCTATGGAAAAATTGACAAAGGACAACCTCACTAACAATCCAAGAAAGTTTAAAACTAGAATAAGCCCCGGCATTTTGGTACATATCTGTAATCCCAGCAGCTTGGGAGGCTGAGGCAGGAGGATCACAAGTTCAAAGCCAGGCTCAGCAACTTAATGAGGCCCTAAGCAACTTAGTGAGGCCTATATCTAAATAAAATACAAAAAGGGGGGGCTAGGGTTGTGGCTCAGTGGCTAAGCATCCCTGGGTTCAATACCCTGTGAAAGAAAGAAAGAAAGAAAGAAAGAAAGAAAGAAAGAAAGAAAGAAAGAAAGAAAGAAAGAAAGAAAGAAAGAGAAAGAAAGGAACTAGAATAAAGTACTCTTCAGATATTAGGTTGGCAATGCTTAAAATATTGATAGTAGGGAAAAATGAGACCTCTTAACAAACTTGGAGTGGGAGTATATACCGACATGACCTTTCTAGAATATGATTTTTCAGCACAATATCAAAAACCAAAAAATATGTACCCTTTACCATAAAATCCAACTCTAGAAATTCATCCTAACACAGAGATACATGTACCACATGAGATGATCCAGGATATGTGCTTCAACATTAACTGAAAACACTAGCTAACATCTAGCAACTAATGATTAGTTTTCAAAAACACTAAGCACATAATTCAGTAGATTTCTATGTATTCAAATTAAAATCAGCTCATACTGAATAAAGCATGTTACAGAATAGTATGTATACTATGATCCTGTTGGTGTAAAAAAAAAATTACTAATTGTACATTAAATAGTCATAAAGAAATGTATACCAAATCATTAACAGTTCTCTCGCATAGGAATTAAAGGAAAGAACTTAGTTCTCTTAATTTTTAGCAACAATCTTATCCAAAAAAAAAAACAAAACATTTTCTTCATGAAGAAAATCAAAGGGCCGGGCACGGTGGCACATGCCCATAATCCCAGAACTTGAGAGGCTTATGCAGAAGGATCTCGAGTTCAAAGCCAGCCTAAGCAATGGCAAGGCACTTAGCAACTCAGTGAGACACTGTCTCTAATAAAATACAAAAAAAAGGGCTTGGGATGTGGCTCAGTGGTCAAGTGCCCCTGAGTTGAATCCCTGATACCAAAAAAAAAAAAAAAAAAAAAAAAAGAAAAGAAAATCAAAGAAACAAATTGAGAAAACAATGCAAGAAGGTAAAATAGTTACTTAGCAGTATACAGCATAAGGAATTTTTTTTTTTTTTTTTTTTTTTTGGTACCGGGGATTGAACTCAGGGGCACTCGCCCACTGGGCCACATCCCCAGCCCTTTTTTGTATTTTATTAGAGACAGGGTCTCACTGAGTTGCTAAGTGCCTCACCATTGCTGAGGCTGGCTTTGAACTCGCAATCCTCCTGCCTCAGCCTCCCAAAGTGCTGGGATTACAGGCGTGCGCCACCGCGCCCGGCTAGCATAAGGAATATTTTGTATTGACTAGATAATCAACATCTATATTCACTGGAGTAGAATACCCAAACTGGTTAGCTATATAATAGCACACTACTTAATTTTGATAACTGTTTTGAAATACAGAACAACTGATTTACCCAGAATACTAGAAACTCACTACACAGCCAAAAATTAAAAGGATGGGCATGAAAGCAACTTTACTTTGACATTATACCACCACATCTATTCGTAGGTTCCAGAAGTACCAGGAATTCCAGACAAGCTAAACAAGCTAACTAGAGGCCAGAATCAGATGATAAAAAGCATCCCTATTCCCCAGACCACAGATCATAGGACAGCAAAAAGAAGAGAAGGCAGTAGAGATGTCATTTATTAGGACTTCTAGAAAAACCTCTTAGATTTTGAAAACTGAAGCCCTAAATTGCCTTACACTTTAAAGCAGACTTACACAATCTATCACTGTATATCCAATCAGGATTAATTTGTTCAAACTCACAACTCTGGAGGAGAAATCTGAAAAGTTTGATATTTGCCACTGAGATGAAATTTAAATATCTTTAATATTTGAAATAAATGCTGATTCTAAACTAGAAAAGTGACCAATTCACTTGCCTAATACCTGATTCTAATGAATCCTGGGTACAAATTTCATGCCTAATGTACTCCCAAATAACCACAGGTTTTCTATAAATTCTGTGTTAATTTGCTCAAAACTGATTCATTCATACCTTCTTACCCAGAACATTGTATTCTCTGTATCACACTCTTAAGAGGTGATTCCAGAACCAGGCTACCTGGTCTGAATCCAGGTTTGGCCATTAAAACCTAGATAAGCAATCAAGCATGTAATTACATGTTCATAATCCCAGTGATTCAGGAGGCTGAGACAGGAAGATTGCAAGTTTGAGGCTGCCTGGGTTAACTTAGCAAGACCCTGACTCAAAAAAAATTTTTTTAAAAGGCTGTATATGTAGTTCAGTGCTCAATGTAAGAGTGCTTGCCTAACAAGCGTGAAGCCCTGGGTTCATTTCCCAGTACTGCAATCAATCAATCAATCAATCAAGCTACATAAACATGGACAGAGAGTCAGGAGCTGCATTTTATTGGAACTCAGTTATTCCTCTGTAAAATAGGGATTAAAAAACAGATGGGCTGATGAGGGAATCATCAGATAATTATATAAAGCACTTAGCTCTGTACCAAGAATGAAGTATGGATCAACAGCATAGACATATTAATGTTGTCATATAGGGCCTTAACTATACCAAAATAATAATCCTAACTCTGATGATTTTTAAATATATCCACAAATTCTTCAAAAGTCCCCCATTCAAGAAGTAGAACTTCATTCCTCTCCCATTAGCAACTATCTTGGAACAAACAAAATATGGCAGAACTGACAGTGTGTTGCTTCTGGGACAGGTCATAAGAAGATATTGTGGTTTTCATCTTGCTAACACTCTCTTGGATCACTTGCTCTGGAAGAGCCATCTGCCACAACATGAGGAGCAGTCCATTTGACAAACAAATGAGGACTCCAGCCAATAGCCTCATAAGGGGAGCACTTCTAAAAGAGGCTCTTCCAGGAAATGTTCAGATGACAAGCAGACCCAGCCAACATCTTGGCTGCAACCTCATGAGAGACCCTGAGCCAGAACTCCCAAGCTAGACCACTCTCAGATTCCTGACCTCCATAAAGTTATAAATTGGTTTAAACAGCTAAAATTTGGAACAATCTATTATCCAGAAATAGGTAACTAATACAATAATGGTGGTCTTCAAATTCACTCAAGAATTTCTTTATAAATTACTATTCTCGAGCCGGGCATGGTGGTGCATACCTGTAATGTCAGCACTTGGGAGGCTGAGGCAGGAGGATCGCAAGTTCAAAGCCAGCCTAAGCAATGGCAAGGCACTTGGCAACTCAGTGAGACCCTGTCTCTAATAAAATACAAAAAAGGGCTGGGGATGTGGCCAATTGGTTGAGTGCCCCTGAGTTCAATCCCCGGTTCCAAAAAAAAAAAAAAAATTAAAATTACTATTCTCTCTCTCTCTTTCTCAACCTACAAACCTACACATACACATACATACATACACACACACACACACACACACACACACACACACACGATTTTAGCACTGTCACACAAAAGAAAATTTTGCCTAACAAAGATGAATCAAAAACTCATGGTTGAGTTGGGGATGTTGCTCAGCAGTAGAGCCCTTGCCTAGCTTTACAAATAATAAAATGAAAGTTAATTTCCATAACAGTAAGCTAAATGTTAGTAAATAACCACCTAATGAGCAGAAACAGTTAAATGAAGGCTGAAATGTTATACATGAGTCTTCTTCTTTTCATTATAATATCCCCTGTCTACTTGGTTTCTTATTATGTTCATTTCTTTTTTAAAAGCAATACAAATAGCAAACTGAATCTACTCACTTGCCACTGTTGGCCAACTGCCTGAACTCCTTCACGGTCATAGCTTTTTTCTGGATGTTGTATTGAGTAAATAGTCCCGACTGCCCTGTGACCATCTGCTGAATTGGTGCTGGAATAAGCAAATTATCAATGTCATCATAGCACTGTCTTGGCTTCCACTCCTTAGGGGGAATCACCTAAAAATAAAATAATAATAAATCATTATCTTAAAAATATTCCAGGTAATTATTTAGCTTTTATATTCCACAGTCTACAACTGAAGAATTTCTCAGAGTCGCTATGACAAATATTTAATAAAGAGAAAGAAAAAAAATGAAGATTTGCAATAAAGAAATATAATTTTTTTTTTTATTTGCTTTAGTTGTACTAAATGCGTTTTATTTGTACGTGGTGCTGAAGATCGAACCCAGGTCGCCCACATGCTAGGCGAGTGCTCTACCTCTAAGCCACAATCCCAGCCCCAAGAAATATAATTTTTAATAGTAAAATTGTCTGAGTACTCCTTATACCCCATACTGGACATATATTAACTCACTTTTTTTTTTAATATATAGTTATTTTTTTTAGTTGTACACAATGCCTTTGTTCTTATATGGTGCTGAAGATAGAACCCGGGCCGCACACGCGCCAGACGAGTGCTCTACCGCTGAGCCACAATCCCAGCCCCAAGCACAAGATCTTTAAAACAAGTGAATATTTACTCTAAAGTGAGAAGACACACAATTTGCCACTATGGTTTTGGAGGGAGAAAAAAATCAAGTTTAATGTTTAAAACTTTTCAACATTTTTCACTTTACTGTTGCTCTCTTTAGAATTGTAATAAATTATATTTTAATCTGAACCTAACTATTTGACCTTACGATACTTACAATGAAATGACTTACTTTGGAAATTCAATATTTTTAAAGCACTAGAAGGAGAATTTACTGTTTGCTTAATGTCTTTCAATGTTATCAGAAATCCTCCAGCATAAACTGCTAGAAGAAAACACAGGGTCAACATTCCATTATATTGGTGCAGGCACCAATTTCCTTAACAAGACCCCTAAAGCTCAATAAATAAAACCAAGAATCAGTACATGGGATGATATCAAATTAAAAAGCTTCCACAAAGCAAATGAAGCAATTAAGAGCATGAAGAGAGCCTACAGAATGGGAGAAAACCTTTGCCAGCTGCTCCTCTGGTGGGGGATTAATATCCAGAAAACATAAGGAACTCAAAAAGCTTAATACCAAAAAATAACAATAACCCAGTCCATAAATAGGCAAAGAACTAAACAGACATTTCTCAAAAGAAGAAATATAAATGACCAAAAAATGTATTATGAAAGTTCAATATACCTAGACATCAGGGGAATAAATGCAAATCAAAACTACACTAAGAGTTCATTTCAGTCCAGTCACAATAGCAATTATCAAGAATGTAAACAATAATAAGGCTGGGCATGGTGGTGAATGGCTATAATCCCAGTGACTCAAGAGGCTGAGACAGGAAGATTGAAGGTTCAAAGCCAGCCCCAGCAATTTAGCAAGATCCAAAGCAACTTAGTGAGACCTCATCGCAAAATAAAAAAAACAAAAGCGCCCCTGGGTTCAATCGCTGGTTCCCCCCCGCAAAAAAAAAAAAAAAAAAAAAAAAAAAAAAAAAAAAAAAAAAAAAACTATATAATAATAAGTGCTAGCAAGGATTTGGGGAAAAAAGATACACTCATATATTTTTTATGAGACTGCAAATTAGTATAATCACAATGGGAGCACTCTGGAGATTTCTTTAAAACTAGGAACAAAACCACCATAGGACACAGCTATCTCACTCCTCGGTATTTATCCCAAAGAATTAAAGTCAGCATACTATATTGAAACAGCCACATCAATGGTTTTGACAGCACAATTCACAATAGCCAAGTTATGGAACCAGCCCAGATGTCTGTGAATAGATGAATGAATTAAGAAAATGTGGGGCTGGGGTTGTGGCTCAGCGGTAGAGCACTAGCCTAGCGCATGTGCGGCCCGGGTTGGATCCTCAGCACCACATACAAATAAATGCATTGTGTACAACTAAAGCAAATAAATAAATATAAAAAAAAAAAAGAAAAGAAAATGTGCCATGTATATGCAATGGTGTTTCACCCAGTCATGAAGATTGAAATTATGACATTTGCCCGTAAATGAATGGAACTGGAGAATACCTGGTCAAGAGAAATAAGCCAGACTCAGAAAACCAAGGGTCGAACATTTCTCTCATATGTGGAAGCTGGAGCAAAGTACAGGAAAAACAGGGGCTAGGGTGGATATCATAGATACAGGGAAGGTCAGAAATGTCAAAAGAATGAGATTGAGGTAGGGAGGAAGGATAGGAAAGGGGAGGAAATGGGAAATAAATTTGACAAAATTCCACAATATGCATGTATAATTATATCACAGCAAATTCTACCTTTATGTGTTTGTATAAAGCACCAATAAATGCTGGACATGGTGGCTCACACCTATAATCTCAGGGGCTCAAGAGACTGAGGCAGGAAGATTGCAAGATCAAAGCCAGCCTTAGCAACTTGGCAAGGCCCTACACAACTTAATGAGACCTGTCTCTAAATAAAATATAAAAAGGGCTGGGGATGTGACCGAGTGGTTAAGCACCCCTGGGTTCAATCTCTGGTTAAAAAAGCAACAATTAAAGGGAATAGGGGGACCAGGGGCTGATAAAGGCAGGGAAAGGGGTAGGGGCCACCAGAGGCTAAAATGGAGTAAATTAACTTCCATCCATGTGTGATTTTTGTCTAAATGAACCCAACTATTAAAGAAATCCTACAACATAGGAAATATCTGGTACCATTAAAGTTTCAGAGTGGGCTGATCTGAAATTTCAATGTCATTTAAAAAAAAAAAAAAACAGTCAAATAGAAAGGCCTGCTGCAACTGTTTCTTAAAGTTGCAGACAAGAACCCAGTCTGACAGAACTAGCACAGCTCCTCAGTGTAAGCAACTTGCCCCTTTCTCCTTAGCACACTAAATTTTCATCTTAGACAATATTATTATCTAACATGTGCTTAACATATAAATTAGTATGAATACTTCAAAGTCTTTCTGCCACCCTTTTTAAAAACTCAGATGTCTCACTACAGAATAATAAATATAACCTCATTGAGACATTATGTTCTGGAACCAGCCAACTGAATAAAATTTTTAAAGAAATCTGTGATAGCAGGTAATCAACACCATAAAAAACAGTGCAACACAATTAGACATTACTATGCTGAACCCTTATTAACAGCTTTATCTCAAAAATAAAAATCATGATTCTTCTATGATATTAACTTTAAAACACAGAAGTGAAAAAAACATTATTTTTCAAAAAGTATTATATTTATCAGCATGGAATGATTTCAGTTTTTCCTGTACTAAAAAGAAAACTTCTACTATGATGCATATACAAAAAGAACAAATAAAACAAAAATTTTAAAATTTATAAGAAAAAGAAACGTTTTAAAAACTACTATTACTAGTAGCCGGGCGCGGTGGCGCACGCCTGTAATCCCAGCACTTTGGGAGGCTGAGTCAGGAGGATCGCGAGTTCAAAGCCAGCCTCAGCAATGGCGAGGCACTTAGCAACTCAGTGAGACCCTGTCTCTAATAAAATACAAAAAAGGGCTGGGGATGTGACCCAGTGGTCGAGTGCCCCTGAGTTCAATCCCCGGTACCAAAAAAAAAAAAACTACTATTACCATGCTAATATAACAATTTTAGTCATTAGTGGTTTCACTGGGCCCCTACTTAGTCTTTGAGTTCCTCTTTTTTCTATGGGAACTTTTGATTTTGAAAATTCTGCTTAGGTGTGTGCTGCTTGGGACTTACTTCATAAAAGAAGTCTGCAGTGGGTTGGGAATGTGGCTCAGCAGTAGAGCGCTCACCTAGCACCTGTGCAGCCCGGGTTCGATCCTCAGCACCATGTACAAATAAATGCATTGTGTACAACTAAAGGAAATAAATAAATATTTAAAAAAAAAAAAAAGAAGAAGTCTGCAGTCAAGTAACCCCCATTGTCCAGAGAGAGCTTTCTTTTTTTTTTTAATATTTACTTATTTGCTTTAGTTGTACACAATGCGTTTTGTTGTTGTTGTTGTTGTTGTTTGTTTGTTTGTTTTTAACATGGTGCTAAGGATCGAACCCGGGCCACATACATCTTGGCAAGCGCTCTACCACTGAGCCACAATACCAGCCCTGTAGCTGAGGGCTCTTGCAGCTAAAATACAGCATCCATTCTTTCACACTGCATGTGTACACCAACCACTGAATAAATAAAAACTATGGGCTCTAAATAGTCTACTTCATGGGAATGTTTACACAGAAAGAAATGGTAATGTGATGAATCTTTGGGAATCCTATTTAACTAATCTTTTAATTCTGCTTTTGTTGTGTAGACCAAAACAATAATCCTGTTTTTATATGTATTTCAACTACACATAGTTGAACTGTTATTCCCTTTTCCAAAACCTGTAGTTTCTCAAGAAATAAGAAATGGACAGGTATGGTTGCATATGCCTGCAATCCCACCAACTTGGGAGGCTGAGGCATGAGGACTGTTAATTCAATGCCAATCTCAGCAACTTTCATAAAAGACAAAAAGAGCTGTGGATATGACTCAGATTATGATTTCTTTGTTTTGCCACTCTTAGCAGACAAACCACCCTGCTAGGCATTATTTAGGTGGAGTTTTAGAATGACCAGGGATATCAACAGATATCATTGCATGGCCTCCATATCACTGTCTTGTTCATCAAAAAATATTATATGCAGCAAAAAGAGCAACTCTGAAAAAGAAATTTGGAGGTGACCACAATTAAATATTTGGAAGAGTAAAGGAAGATGGTATCATTACATAGACATTAAGAATAATTGCTGTTGCAGTCTTCCCCTGTCCCACGGACTTCAGCTGAGGAAGAATTATGAATAAATAAATAAATGTTGGGGCTGGGGTTGTGGCTCAGTGGTAGAGTACTTGCCTAGCATGTGCGGAGCCCGGGTTCGATCCTCAGCACCACATACAAATAAACGCATTGTGCACAACTAAAGCAAATAAATAAATAAATAAATGTTGTAGGAGCTGTTGGAGGTATGAACACTAAGCATCAGGCACTACTATGAATAGCATTTCTTATTCCCCTCCCTCCCTCTCTCTCTCTCTTTTAAGTACTAGGGATAAAATCTAGGGGCAATTTACCACTGAGCTACATCCCCAGCCAATATATATATATTTTTTTTTAAATACGGGTCTTGCTAAAGTTGCTTAAGGCCTCACTAAATTGCTAAGGATGGCTTGGAACTTATGATCCTCCTGCCTCAGCCTCCCTCCCTTAAATTTTTGAGAAATTTAAGTTCTTAACTTTAATATAACCAATCACATTTTTTCATATTTGTCTTTATAGTTACTGCTATAATATTCAGTTAAAAAAAAAAAAAAAAAAGCTGGGCGCGGTGGTGCACACCTGTAATCCCAGCACTTGGGAGGCTGAGGCAGGAGGATTAAGAGTTCAAGGCCAGCTTCAGCAATGGCGAGGCACTAAGCAACTCAGTTGAGACCTTGTCTCTAATAAAATACAGGAAAAAAAAGGGCTGGGGATGTGGCCCAGTGGTCGAGTGCCCCTAAATTCAATCCCCAATACCAAAAAAACTTTCCTAAACTAGCACATGAAGACAGTCGACTTTATATTAAAGGAGCATTAAGGTTTTGTTTTACATTTAGATCTATAATATACAACTGTGAAAGCTTTGTGTCAAGCTTCACAGGATAAAGAAACTTGGGGTTTGGGTAAGTAACGTATTCAATGTTATATAAGTAATAAATGAGAGACTTGTCAACTAAAAAAAACTGACAATGAGCTGTCAATTTTCATCTGCAATAAGGATACCACATTTTATTTCCTCCAAGGCATATCAGTTGAAAATGAGAATATAGAGAACTCTAGTGTATGTTATTGAAAACATACAAGTAATAATTTTAAAAAACATGAATAATCATACTATGTGAATTTGGAGAAGATACATTATTATGAGAACACACTGAAAGGGAAGAAGACTATTTAAAAGCATTATACATACCAACTTATTCCATATCAGAAATTAGTCTAAACAATTCAAAAAAAAATTGGATTTATTCAAGTTACTCTTTAGAAAAAAATATATTAATATTAATTAATCAATAAAAAACTAATATTAGGTGTAGGGTCAAATATATGCCCCTGTCTTGCCAAAAAAACAAGGCAAGCTGGCCCAATAGCACAAGCCTATAATATCAGTGGCTCGAGAGGCTGAGGAGGAGTTCAAAGCCAGGCTCAGCAACTTAGCGAGGCCCCAAGCAACTCAGGGAGACCTTGTCTCTACAGAAAATACAAAAAAGGGCTGGGGGTATGGCTCAGTGGTTGAGTACCCCAAGGTTCCATCCATGATACCAAAAAAAAAAAAGTTCTGAAATAATTGGATGAGGAAAGTATACAATAAATTTACAGAAACTCAAAATGTTACCTTGTGTGTGTGTTTATTTTCTTTTGATTAAAGAATTCGGAAAGAACATTAAAATATTTTAAGTTTAGGGGGCTAGGGGCTAGGGTTATGACTCAGTGTTAGAGCACTTGCCTGGCATGTGTGAGGCCCTGGGTTCAATTCTCAGCACTGCATGGAAATAAATAAAATAAAGGTCCGTTGACAAAAAAAAAAAAAAAATTAAGTTTACATACATAATAAAAGCATTATTTTTGAACCATAATTTTACATCCTAAAACATTAAATTTTCTTACATAGGAAATGAACTCAGCCGGGCGCAGTGGCACACACCTGTAATCCCAGCACTTTGGGAGGCTGAGGCAGGAGGATAGCGAGTTCAAAGCCAGCCTCAGCAACCGGAAGCACTTAGCAACTTAGTGAGACCCTGTCTCTAAATAAAATACAAAAAAAGGACTGGGGATGTGACCCAGTGGTTGAGTGCCCCTGAGTTCAATCCCCAGTACCACAAAAAAAAAAAAAAGGAAATGAACTCAAGTACAACTGACATGGTCTTTAAAAAAATTCCAAAGCTACATCCTTACATTAAATTAATCTAAATTGGAAACTATTCCTTTTAAAGTTTACTTTCCTGATTATATCAAAACAGAATATACATTTGACATCACTATTCCCCCAAAGCCAGGTGGGCTTTTATATCTTACAGAACACTTCCAGCTAAAATATGCATCTGTACTATACATCTTGAAATATATATTACTGTTATTACTAACATCCACCTACTACCATCTATCTGCTGATGAAGAGCAAAGAGGAAAGGCATTGCTTCTATAGTCTTTCTATACCTTGTGAGCAAACTCTCTGGGCTGCTCATGAAGCTACATTATGTGCATAAACTGTGGCCCATTACAGTCTATGTCCAGATTAATGTTAGGGACAAATTTTGCCATTTTGCATTATGAAAAAGATTCATCATAATCCCCCTCCAAAAAGAACAATACAAGCTTTACATTTTTAAGGAAACCACCATTCTTTTCCCTTTCCCTACTAGACCATCAATTTTGCAGTCAATATGTCAATTCTCCCACCATAGAAATAAAAATTAAATCTAAAAGTAAATCTGAAATATGCTGATTAGATACCAAATTATGTTATGTGCATGTATGAATACATCATAACAAATCCCACCTTTATATTTAACTATATAATGGCCAATCTTAAAAAAATATTTTTTAATGTTGACTAGAGAAAAACCAAGATAGTCTATAAACTAAGGCCAAAGCCACTACTATTGGAACTACTCAAACACTGCCTTCAAATTATAAATTAAAACCAATTCATTAAATGCTATCAAAAGTGTGTTAACAAAGAACCTCACAGGTGGCTCTATTCCCAAGGGCTAGCTCCAAAGAAAATCAGCTATATCAATACAGTCTTGATTTTTACCATGTGATCTGATTTGGCAGAGTTGTTATTGCTGCAACTTCTAGAACAAGAGGGGAACCCAATAAAACTGAATTTATGTGATTTGACATAAAAGGTAGCAAAATGATTAGAAACAAATAGTTCACCGCATTCCTAAAACAAGTGACAGAAAATTATCATAGGATTGAATAAATTAATGATTCCAACTTTGCCAATGATCTCGCTTTAGGGAAGGGAGAGAAGCTGTTCTGGACTCAGGTGTGTCTTGTAATTGTAGTTCTCATTAACTTTATTCTGTTTCATAATAACCAGAAACAGCACAGGTGTACTCCATGTGCCAGCAGCTCCCTTGTGAAGGTAGCTGCTGCTTCCTCTTCTAAAGTTACTAAACATGCCTCCTTAACACAAGCCATTCTACTAAATCTCAAGGGAAAACAGTATATGTTTTCAAGAAACTAAAGGGAGAGAAAACAGGACAAGGGCTGCATTCAGAGCCCAAGGCAAAGAGAAAGACCTCCTCAACTCCCTCCCCCAATTCCTTGCTAACACATTACAAGTTCATGATCAAAATTTTGTGTCAAATGTTTCTGAAATAATACATTCATTCTCTTCAATTAAAGAATTGTTTCTGTGGGGCTGGGGTTGTGGCTCAGCGGCAGATCGCTGGCCTCACATGTGCGCGGCCCGGTATCCTCAGCACCACGTAAACATAAATGCATTGCATTGTGTACAACTAAAGTAAATAAATAAATATTTTAAAAAGAAAAAAAAAAAGAATTATTTCTCCCCCAAAGATAATCTGGAGGGTCTGAAGTGTTAAAACTGAGTGGGGTTTTTTGTAACAGTTAAGAAGTTTAACAATAAAGAAGCTAAACTAGAGCTGGGCCTCATGGGACAAGCCTGTAATTCCAGCGACTCAGGAGGTTGAGGTAGGAGGATCGCAAGTTCAAAGCCAGCCTCAGCAACTTAGGGAGGCCCTTGCAATTCACTGAGACCCTGTCTCTAAATAAAATATAAAAAGGGGGCTAGGGATGTGGCTCAGTGGTTAAGCACCCCTGAGTTCAATTCCCACTACCAAAAATAAAAAGCAACAGCAGCATCAAGTCCAGATGAGGACCTGAACACCAATCCCTGCTGTTCAGGAAATTCTTTCTTCCTATCAGCTCTCCACACTATTTGACCTTCACAGTAGAGAAAGAGTCCAAGAGAGTCCTTTATGCTACTGCAGTTGACTAGATCCATCCAGCAGTGGGCTCTGCCAGGGCTCAGGGATTTATGAAGAAACAGTGACAAGTCTACAGAAACCCAAATTATAAATTTAACATATAGCACAGTAACAAATCAAAACAAGCACCAAAAAAAAAAAAAAAAAAAAAAAAAGTTTTTTTCAACCAAGGATTGAACTCAGGGGCACTGGCCCACTGAGCCACATACCCAGCCCTTTTTTGTATTTTATTAGAGACAAGGTCTCACTGAGTTGCTAAGTGCCTCGCCATTGCTGAGGCTGGCTTTGAACTCGTGATCCTCCTGCCTCAGCCTCCCAAAGTGCTGGGATTACAGGTGTACACCACAGCACCTGGCCAAAGATGAGTATTTTAGAACACATCTAAACCAAAGACCACTTCTGCCCTTCTTCACTAGTCTATGCCACCATCAGTTCCTCACTAGATAAACACAACCACTCCTAACAAGACTCCCTACATGTACTCTGTCCCCCATGACCCACACTTCTAAATTCATTCTTCTCATGTAAGTTGGTGTGATCATTTCAAAATAATGTCACAAAAATAGCAAAAGAAATAAATAAGCAATCACCATACCTTCCTCTCCCACTTTAAGCATGGCAGTGCTTCTGACTGCTCTTAAAATAAAACTTGTTATGCATTTGTGTAGCTGGACAAGCCCAACATTATCTGGCCTCTTCGTACCATACTTATTTATGGCCCTCTTACCCATGAGTGCCAATTCCACTGCCTGTCTTCTTATTCCTTTCATGCATAAAGTTCAGGCCAGCCTCCAGGCCTCTGAACTTAGTATTCTTTCTGTCACCATATCTTGAGAAGTCTGGTTTGTTTATTTCCTTTGGGTCTTGGATTAAATGTCCCTATCTCATCACTCTAAAAATGCTACCATCAGATCATAAGCTCCATGAAGGCGAGGTCTTCATCTGTTCTGGCCCCTCATGGTCCCAACACACACACACAAAAAAAAACCCAACACCTCCGCAGTGACACTCTTCACATCTGATAAACAAATATTAAAAAAAAAAGAAGAGAGAACAGACAAATCCATAGAGAGAAAAAGTAGATGTGGTTGCCTAGGGCTGGGGTGGTTAGAAGGGAATGGGAAATAACTGCTTAATGGGTATAGTTTCTTTTTGGGATGATGAAAATCTTCTGGAATTCAATAGTGGTGATGGCTATATCACTGTTGAAATATCAGAAACCACTAAAATACAAACTTTAAATGGGTATATTATCTGCTATATAAATTATATCTCAATAAATCTGCCGGGGCTGGGGTTGTGGCTCAGGGGCAGACCGCTCGCCTCGAACGTGCACGGCCCGGGTTCGATTCTCAGCACCACGTAAACGTAAATGCATTGTATTGTGTACAACTAAAGTAAATAAATATTTTTTAAAAAATCTGCTGTATCAAAAAAAATAAAATGAGGTTGGGCAAAATGGAGCACACATACAACCCCAGCTACTCCAGAGACTGAGGCAGAAGGATCTAACATTTGAAGCCAACCTGGCAACTTAAGTGAGATCCTGTCTCAAAATAATATTTTCTTAAAAAGGGCTGAGGATGCAGCTCAGTGGTAGAGCACTTGCCCAGAATGTGCAAGGCCATGGGTTCAATCCCTAGTACCACAAAAACTAATTAATTAATTTAATTAAAAACAAAGAAAAATGGAAGGAATAAAGCAAGAATGAGAGAGAGAAAGGGGAGTAATGATGAAGCTTCAGGTTAATAATTGTCCTTGGCCAGACATGGTGGCACACACCTATAATCCCAGCAGTTTAGGAAGCTGAGGTAGGAGTGTACCTAAGCAACTCAGCAAGAATCTGTCTCTGAATAAAAAATATTTTAAAAGGCTGGGAATGTGACTCAATGGTTAAGCCCCACCTCGGTTAAATTCCAATTACCAAAAAAAATAAATTCTCATAGAAGAAAAACTGATGAAAACCATGAATATTCTCACACCTCTGAAAACCTGTACAGGGATCTCTGGTTTCTATAGACCACCCTGATTTTAAAAGAAAAGAGAAGAAAAAGAAGAAGCTTTACAACATAATATAAATAGTTGAAAGAAAAATAAGTTAATTATTTATCTTTCCAAGTGCTCCACATGGATTAGCAAAATCGAAGATATTACAAATACCTTCTTAGGAAGAAACAATGGCCCACATCGTGAAGATTAAGAACACAATTTAAAGGCCAAGTGATCCTTTCTCGTGCCAGGATCTGAGCATAATCACCTTTGCAAGACCTGCTCGGTGGGCTCCTTTAGACTCCATGTATGCGAGATATTTGTTGAACTCCCGGAACTCCTCCATGGAGGGTCTGAAGGTCATTATTTTACAGCTGGGGTTCAGAGGACTGTCCGCCTCCACCACCTCCATGATGGCTAGGGCAGTCTCTGCAGAGAAAAGGACATGGTCATTGGCACTGAATTATGTGTGTTAAGGTCAGTGGGGTTTTGTTCTTTGTTTTTTTTTCCTCCCAAATATCATTGTAGGCACCCCCAGCAGGAACTTTGCATTTTTAGTTACTTCTACTCTCTTCCACCCCTCTTAAAGGGAATCACACATTTCTCCCCTGGACTCCTGGGGCAGGGGGGCGAGAAGTTTCTAGTCT
Organism: Tamias sibiricus; assembly: GCA_025594165.1. NCBI lineage: Eukaryota > Metazoa > Chordata > Mammalia > Rodentia > Sciuridae > Tamias > Tamias sibiricus. The sequence goes on along the minus strand of CM046657.1, from coordinate 155,914,197 downwards.
CCTCTTTCCAAGTTCCTGTTCCTGGCACTGAATCACTAACTATACTGCTAGCCTCTCAAAATTCTTTCAAGTAAAAATGATTTTTCTAACACTGCAGGTTCACATATGATGTTGTTCCTAATACCAGTTCTGAAAGACTATCTCTCACTCATATGCACCTGTGTATAAAGGCTTCATCTAGGTTGAGTAGAGGATATTCACCATCCCTAGCACAAGTTGATTCACGTGTCCTTCAAGCGTTCATAACAAGTTTTTCTACAATAATGTATACATCAATCATTCAACAAAACCACCAGGTCCCATGCTTAAATATTAGAGAGAGAAACAGGTAAAGTCTTCACCTCCAAGTTCACTGTCCAAAAGCTGAAAAAGAATTTTAAATAAAGTACAGAGGAAGAAGCAACTAACTTCACCTGGACTAATCAGAAATCACTTCCCCAGAAAGGGGCAGAGTTAAGACTTATAAGCAGATACAACAGCGGGTTAGATGACAGAATGAACATGCCAGGTAGCATAGAATCTGGAAATACTACAGAATGGAGTAATCTTGTGTGTTTGTAACTTAGAAGAAAAGATTACAGAAGGGAGGTTTTCCAATAAAAACACCACCCTCATCTTGCTGCTGATGAATGACATGATCCCTTCAACAAAGGTTCATTCAGCACGTAACAAGTGCCAAGCACAAGGATACAAGAATAAATAAAAAGCACTGGAGTGACTGCCTCAGTAAAGAGTCCCACACTAACCCACATGTAGGTTCAGTGATGGGATCTGGCATCTGACAGCACAAATCACAAATCTTCTTGAAACAAGTTTTCCTTTCCTTTTTTTTTTTTTTTAATAAATTTAACTTCCTTGATAGAAATTAAGAAGTAAAGGATGGGAGAGAAGGATGGGACAGATAAAAGAGGAGGACATGTTATGGGATAACGAGGTTTTTAAAAAAAAAACTGAAATGATTATCATTTACTTAAAGAAAATGTAAGTGCTAGAACACCTGTATATGTAATATGCTGGGTTCAAACCCCAGCAGAAAGGAAGAAAGGAAGTTTAAATGAGCCATCTATCTCACAATGTATGTAGTGAGGAGATACAAGAAACATAAAAATTAAACCCTGCTATCCTTTAGGATTTACAATATAAAGGGAAACTTACAATATAAAGGGAAAAAATAATCTGCATGGAGATATATTAATACATAGCAGAAAATATTCTGGATTCTCCTTCCCTCAGAAAGGAAAATACAAAAGAAAAAAACTTCAGGTCTCCTCCCTACCCAATCTCCCTTTATATAAACATATGCATATATAAACATATGCAAATGCACGACCTGCAGAATGAAATTCTCACTACACAGTAAACATGTAATTCTTTTTTTTTTTTTTTTTTTTTTTTTTTTTTTGGTACTGGGGATTGAACTCAGGGGCACTCGACCACTGGGTCACATCCCCAGCCCATTTTTGTATTTTATTTAGAGACAGGGTCTCACTGAGTTACTAAGTGCCTCGCCATTGCTGAGGCTGGCTTTGAACTCGTGATCCTCCTGCCTCAGCCTCCCAAAGTGCTGGGATTACAGGCGTGTGCCACCGCGCCCGCCCGGCAACATGTAATTCTTTACAAGCAGCTGAATCTGGCCCTTGCATAATTAGCATGGATGGCCTCATCTGCCATCAGTACTTACATCATAGATGTCCCTCTAGATCCATACAGGATTGGTTCTAGGACCTCTCCCCATTATAAAAAAATTAAAAAAAAATTCATTTGCTTGGCTAGTAAAGAATATTAGAATAGAAATTCTGGCATACCAGAATCCCAGGATGCGCAAGTTGTTTATATAAAATGGCTGAATATTGCATATAACTCACACACAACCTCCTGTATACTTTAAATCTTTAGATACTTATAATACCTGATAGAACACAAACACCAAGTTAACAGTTTTTATACTGTACTGTTTAGGGAAATAATAAGAAAAAAAGACATGTTCAGTACAAAATTTTTTCAAATATTTCTGATCTGCACTTGGTTGAATTCACTAAAATACAGAGCACTCAGATAGAAAGAGGCAACTGTATTTTACACTCCAACAATACTGACTTGTGCTTCTCTAACAAGTAAAGCTCTCTGTGCCTCTGCCCATTATTCCCTCTCCTTGGAGTAGCCTTTGCCTGCTTTCTCACCTGGCAAACTCCCACCCATCCTTGAAATTCCCAACACTCAGGCACTGCCTGGATGAACCACTCTTGTTCCCACCTCCCTCTCTGCATCCTTCATTATGGCACTTGCCTCTCCCAACTGTTTGCACTTCCAACCACCCACTGAACTATCAGCTTTCAATAGAAGGGCAGGCTCACCATCTCTTTGAGTCCTGGCATTCAGCCTGGCACCCAATCTGACTCACAATGTCTGCTGCAATAATTATTTGCCAGCTGAATGAAGGAAGAAGTGCCTAAATGTTAAAGCATTTATATAAAATGATACCAAATTCAAAGAAAGGAAAGCATTAATCCCAAACACAGGAAAGTTATTTAATAAATAAATAAATAAATAAATAAAGATTCATTTGCTTGACTAGTAAAGAATATTAGAATAGAAAAATCTGAGCAGTGAGAAAAAGGAAGAAGCCCACAGAAACATTTGGTCCATGAAAGGCAGGGTTCTTTTCCCCTGGACAAAGTACAAGAGTCCTGAGTATTCCTCAAGGCAGAAGAAGCTACTGAAAAAGAAATTGGAAATTCATCCATTCATTCACTAAATAATTACTGAATGCTTAACTGCTGGGCGGGCTGTCAGTAAGTCCGAGTCAAACAGACAATAAATAAGTAGTAAGAACTGCAAAGAAATGCAAAGGGGAGGGTTGCTGTTTCACACAGATGAGGCCAAAGACAGCATTTTAGAGAAGGTGAAATTCAGGAGAGGCCTGAAGAAGGGGATTAATCATTCAAGTATCTGGAAAAAGAGCATTTTCAACATAGGCAACAGCAAGGAAGGAGACTTTGGGCACTCCAAGAAATATCAAGGAAGTGATATATTTTGGGAACTCGGTAAGCAAGAGCGAAAACAGTGAAAGATAATATGGGAGAGAGAAGTTTGGCAAACTACCCTGAGTGGGATGAGAACCTTGGGCTTCTTCTCCTTACCTATCCAGTTCTTGGAAATCAAAAATGCATTTTCTTTCAAGGAAATCATTCTCCTCTCTAAGATAACTTATAGATAACCTGGAGCAGAAAAGTTTGCTGGCTCACACTTTCTAAGTCTCATTCTGGCTGTTGTATCAAGAAAGGACAATGACAAAAGCAGAGTTAGGAGCAAGTAGGTAATTTATACTAACCCAGAAAAGATAAAATGGCAGCTTGGACCAGGGGTGGGAAATGAGAAAGGATCAGACTGCAGAATATGATATATTGTGAACAAAATTTCCTAACAGAAGTGAAAAGGAACAGTGGTCAAGATTTCTGGTCTAGGACTAGGGTTGTGGCTCAGCAGTAGAGCGCTCGCCTAGCACATGCACAGCCCGGGTTCGATCCTTAGCACCACGTTAAAAAGAATAAATAAATTAAATAAAGGTATTGTGTTCATCTGCAACTGAAATAAATATTTTTTAAAAAATTAAATCTCAGCCCTTGACATAGTTTGCTAACTGGACTGGAACATATACTTTCTTTCGTCCTAGTATAACTACTCAACTATACAAAACTAGTTCTACCTACAAATCAGATAATCAGATGTATATAGTATAGACCTACATTAGGTTTGAGTTTGGGGGTGGATTTGGGGCTTTTTGCGGGGAGGGTACCAGAGACTGAACAACATCCCAGCCCCTCTTTTATGTTTCATTTTAAGACAGGGTCTCACTAAGTTGCTTATGACCTCAATAAGTTGCTGAGGTTGGCTTTGGCCTCAATAAGTTGCTGAGGCTGGCTTTGAACTTGCAATCCTCCTGCCTTAGCCTCCCAAATCAGTGGGATTACAGGCATGCGCCATCACACCATGCTTAGTTTAAGTCTTTGACCTTTGATTTAGCTTAGTTTTTTGGCCTTTTCCAATCTATAAAGCCAATATATATTCATCATAAAATTTAAAACACATTAAAGTACATAAAATTTTAACCCCACTACCAAATAAAATTGTTATTTAATTCCATGTTTTTGATTATTGGTAGCATTGATCATTTGTAGACACACAATCATTTTCATTTCTTTTTTGGGATGACTACTTAAGTTCATTACTTTAAAAGGCAGTTTAAGCCAGGCGCAGTGGCTCACGCCTGTAATCCCAGCACTTGGGAGGCTGAGGCAGGAGGATCGCAAGTTCAAAGCCTGCCTTAGCAATGGCAAGGCACTCAGTAACTCAGTGAGACCCTGTCTCTAATAAAATACAAAAAAGAGATGGGGATGTGGCCCAGTGGTCGAGTGTCCCTGAGTTCAATCCCCAGTACCAAAAAAAAAAGGCAGTTTATATGGCTGGGGTTATAGCTCAGTGGTAGAGTGTTGCCTAGTAAGTGTAAGGCACTGGATTAGATCCTCAGCGCCACATAAAAGTAAATAAAGATATTGTGTCCATCTACAACTAAAAATATATTTTTTAAAAATATTTAAAGGCAGTTGGGGCTGGGATTGTGGCTCAGCAGTAGAGCGCTCACCTAGCATGTGCGCAGCCCGGGTTCAATCCTCAGCACCACGTAGAAATGAACACATTGTATACAACTAAAGCAAATAAATAAATATTTTTTAAAAAGGCAGTTTATAAATTTTCTGTTCCTTGAGTTTTTCCTAATCTACATTTATCATTAAACTTAATCATGTTATTGCAATTAAATCCCCAGCCCCTCTTCTTTGTGCTTTATCTTTATTTCTCTCATCCAAGAAGGAATAAATTTAGTTGTGCACAATGCGCTTATTTTTACGTGGTGCTGAGGATCGAACCGAGCCGCGAACATGCTAGGCAAGCGCTCTACCGCTGAGCCACAATCCCAACTGAGAAGGAATAAATTTAAAAGGCTCTTGCAATAATGTTTTCTAGTTGGAAAAAAAGGTTGTTATAGTTCACAAGAATCACCAATACAATTTCAGCTGGTGATGATGCAATACTTTTTTTAATAATGGTACGCCTCTTTAGAGATAAGTCCCCAAAGTGACTGACAATAATAACTCTGAGGTAATGTTGTAATTCTGTCTCTACAGACCTAGCCTTCAATGTTTTTTGTGACCACCTAAACTAAATGACCATATAAAAAGCAAGCACACTAATAATGTTACATGTTCGTATTTTTGTTTTGATTTAGGAGACAACATCTTACTGTATTGCCAGGGCTGACCTCAAGCTCTTGGCTTCGAGTCATCCTACCACCTTGGCCACTAAGTAGCTGGGACTATAAGCACACACTACTATGCCCAGTCCCTAAGAATATTTTTAATAAGCTAAAGAGCTTTTCCATCAAGTGAAGAAAAGTCCACCAATAAACCACCCCATCTTCTTTTCTGAAAATGTCTTTATCTTATTGGAAGGGAAAACATCTATTCTCCTTATTTTAATGAAAACACATATTTACTTAGTAATAAAAAAGAAACAAGCTAATCCTTTCCTGCCAAATGCAATGTCATAGTCTACATTGCTGTCCTTGTGCATATTTGGTATTTCTGACCAGCATTCTCTTATTTAAACAACTTCTAGCTGGGCACAGTGGCACACAGCTATAATCCCAGCAACTTAGGAGGCTGAGGCAGGAGGATCACAAATTCAAAACCAGCCTCAGCAACTTAGCAAGGCCTTAAGCAACTTAGCAAGGCCATATCTCAAAATAAAAAAAAAGCTGGAGATGTGGCTCAGTGGTAAAGTACCCCTGGGTTTAATCCCTGGTTTGGAAAAAAAGAAAAAAACAACTCTTGAGGCAAGAATAAAAACTAGTGGCTCAAATCATGTATTAATATCTTCCACAAGGCCTGCCATAGACCTGACCTGCACTGTCTATGAAGAGAACACTTAAGAATCTACTATAAAGCACATACTCTGGGAAATTCAGCAAACATCAGTTTAGTAGATAAGCATTAGGTTAGGCAATGAAGAACAACCAAGGCACAATCCCTAGCTGTCTACTTTAGGAGAGATGCAAAATATTTTAGCCTCCTCCAGGAGGAAGAATACTTCACAAAGACTGCCAAACCCTGGAGGTCCAAACCCTCCAGTCCTCTGCCACTACTCCTTTCCTACAGTGAGAGTCTAAAAAAAGAAACTGAACTAGCCGGGTACAGTGGCACACGCCTGTAATCCCAGCACTTGGGAGGCTGAGGCAGGAGGATCGTGAGTTCAAAGCCAGCCTCAGCAATGGCGAGGCACTTAGCAACTCAGTGAGACCCTGTCTCTAATAAAATACAAAAAAGGGCTGGGGATGTGGCCCAGTGGCCGAGTGCCCCTGAGTTCAATTCCCAGTACAAAAAAAAAGAAAGAAAGAAACTGAACAAACAAAGCTACTCTTTACTACCACCCTGCTCTCTCCAGTTCCCAATTCTAAGCTCCTCTGAGGGAAATGAAGTCTGGTCTTTCATTTCAACACTCAGCTCACTGGTTTGGTCTCACAGTGAGCCAGCCAGCTTCTGTTCATTCTGCAGACTGCCTTAGTTGGACATTGCCCTGAGTTGATACATGCCCCACCCCCAAAAGACATGTTGAAAGCTAACATCCAAAACCCATGAGTGTGATCTTATCTGATAAAAGGGTCTTTGCAGATATAATTGGGTTAAAATGAAATCAATCAGGCCGGGTGTGGTGGCACACGCCTGTGATCCCAGTGGCTCAGGAGGCTGAAGCAGGAGAATCTAGAGTTCAAAGCAATCCTTAGCAACTTAGTGAGGCCCTGAGCAACTTAGCAAGACCCTGTCTCAAAATGAAATATAAAAACAGGCTGATGAGCTGGACACAATGGCACACACTTGTAATCCCAGCAGCTCAGGAGGTTGAGGTAGGAGGATCACAAATTCAAAGCCAGCCTCAGCAATGTCAAAGCCCTGTCTCTAAATACAAAATAGGACTGGGGATTTGGCTCAGTGGTCGAGTACCCCTGAGTTCAATCCCCAGTTACCCGTCCCCAGTCCCCTGCAAAAAAAAAAAAAAAAAAAGATTAAGTCAATCAGGACAGGCATTTGTTCAATATAACTGATGTTCTTTGGGTAGGAAGGGAAACCACTGAGCTGCATCCCAAGTTCTTTTTATTTTTTGATTTTGAGAAAGGTCTCACTAAATTGCTGAGACTGGCCTCAAATTTTCAATCCTCTTGCCTCAGCCTCCCAAAAGTCACTAGGATTACAGGTGTGGCCACCTGATCAACTGAAATCCTTGTAAGAAGAGAAAGAGACTGAGGGAAGATCCCCATGTAAAGATGGAAGTAAAGACTGAGGCAGAGACTACAGTCATTCAGCTGCAAGCCACAGAATGCCAAGGATTGCTGGCAAACCCAAGAAACCAACAGAAAGGCAGGGTACCAATCCTTCCCTCAACTCTTCAAAGAGAGTATGGCCCTGCTAACATCTTGATTTTGGACTTCTAGTCTCCAGAACTAAGAAAGAACATATTTCTCTTGTTTGACACCATTCAAGTTTGTGATGATTTCTTATGGCAGCCCTAGCAAACTAACAAAGGCATCTAGAGCCAGACTGGAGGGAAAGAAAACCACATCCTCCAATCCTGCTCCTAAAACTATGACTTTCCATCTCCAACTTTCTCAAATGGTTAGTAACTTGGGAGGAAAAGGGAAGTAGCAGGCCACCTCAAAAGCTCTACATAACACATTAGCACACCTATTCAGGCACTGAACCATGCAGCGCTCTAAAAAATGCCTTATTCTACCACCCCAGGACCCCACAGACCTGGGCCCTATGTTAGAAAGCACACACCAAAGAAAAGCTCTTCACCTGAGCAAGGCCTCAATCCTTTCCCCAGATCCAGTTAATTTTTCAAGAATCCTTTTGGTCCCATTGAGATCACACCTCTATCCTGCTCCACTGGCCTGCATAGAGCAGGGATAGAAATGGAAAAGTGGACTTGGGGAGGTGGTCCTGGAACAGAAAAGTCAAAACAAGAAATGTCTCTATGCAAAACTTTCTGATTTAAAAAAAAAAAAAAAAAGCCAAGCAGAGTGGTACATACTAGTAATCCCAACTACTCAGGAGAACCACAGGTCAAGGCCAGCTTGGGCAACATAAAGACACCCTATCTCAAAAATCCACTTAGCTGGGTGCAGTGGTACATACTTGTAATCCCAGCAACTCAGGAGACTGAGACAGGAGTATCACAAGTTTGAGGCCATCCTCAGCAACTTAGCGAGGAACTAAGCAACTGAGGGAGACCTGTCTCAAAATAAAAAAATAAAAAAGGGCTAGGGATGTGGTTCAGTGGTTAAGCATCCATGGGGTTCAATCCCCAGTACCAAAAAAAAAAAAAAAAAAAAGCACAAACCTAAAAAAGTTCTTTAGGCTTCAGATGGGAGATTCTAGGCTGGATCCCAGGAGAAGGTTCCTATGGAGAAAATGTAAATTCTCCTAATCTGTCTTACAGGCCAGCTCACAATCCTGATGAAACCACTCTTATAATCTCAGTGGATGAAAACAAGAATTTGCCTTTTTGGGCAAATTGGAAAGTTTTCCCCTTCTCTTGTTCACCAAAGATCTGGCATGATTAACAGATCCTTAGTATTCAGACTGTAATTTCTTTAGAGTAACAAAAACCGTCCAGTCCAGATATGGAAAGCAGAGTGCTGGAGCCAGCAAAATACTACTTATTCTTGGCTCCACCTGCCATGACAACTCCCTTCCTGACTCAGGCTATATTCTGGCCTAGATTTCATTATTCTTACATGAAATGTTCACAAGATAACTGGTTCTAGGTACAAACTTGTAACTTCCTCCAAAAGTTATCCATTTCAGTCTTGCAACAATTTTTCAAACACACTGAGTCAAATTTTAATTACATCTGTCATTTCCCATCTCTAACACTGTCTATTGTCAATAAGGAAATAGGTAAATCAATGTCATACTTCCCACAACACAGTACAGGTAACATAAAAACAATAAGAAAGATCTCTGAGTTCAGATATGGATTGATTTTCAAATTATTTTATGAATTAAAAAAGTAAAGGACAAGATTTATATATTTTTTTCTGAATAGAAAAAAATGGGAAAATTATTTATAGGGAAAAGTAGAGGCATGAAAGGATACAAAACTGTCAATATAGCCAGGTGTGGTGGCACACGCCTGTAATCCCAATAGCTCAGGAGGTTGAGACAGAAGGATTGCGAGTTCAAAGCCAGCCTCAGCAACGGCAAGGCACTAAGTAACTCAGTGAGACCCTGTCTCTAGCAAAATACAAAAATTGGGCTGCGGACCTGGCTCAGTGGTTGAGTGCCCCTGAGTTCAATCCCTGGTACCCAAAAAAAAAAAGTCAATGTAGCTCAACATATAATTTTATCTCTAGAATCAAGAAACAATTCATAATATAAAAATTCAGCTAGGGTTGTGGCTCAGCGGCAGAGCGCTCGCCTCGCATGTGTGTGGCCCAGGTTCGATCCTCAGCACCACGTAAACATAAATGCATTGCATTGTGTACAACTAAAGTAAATAAATAAATATTTTTTTAAAAATTCAATTAAATAAAAACAAGTCCTAAAGATTCAAAAAACAAATTAACCTAATAGTGGCACAAGCAAACAAGGATGACAAAATGACATCTTATACAAAATTACCACCTTGACAGAAATTGAACTAAATCATTTTGTAAATTTCCTTCAAATTATGATTGCTTTACTAAAGGCAGCCAGTTAAAAAATAATAGACCTTAGAGCCAGAGAAAACTGGTTTCTCTTTTTTTAATACATATATTTATTAATATTTTTAGTTGTAGATGGACACAATACCTTTATTTTGTTTATTTAGTTTTTACTATATGGTGCTGGGTATCAAACCTAGTGCCTCACGAGTGCTAGGCAAGTGCTCTAGCACTGAGCCACAACACCAGCCCACATAATGGGTGGGTGGGGGGTGGGGGGGGAAACACACACGTGTACCAGGCTTTGAATTCAGCAGGGGCACTCAATCACTGAGCCACATCCCCAGCCCTATTTTGTATTTTATTTAGAGACAGGGTCTCACTGAGTTGCTTAGCACCTCGCTTTTGCTGAGGCTGGCTTTGAACTTGTAATCCTCCTATCTGAGCCTTGTGAGCAGCTGGGATTACAGGCACGCGCCACCGCGTACAGCTAATAATATTGTTTTGTTTTGTTGTGTGTATGGTACTGGGGATTGCACTCAGGGCCTTATGCATGCAAAGCAAGCACTCTACCAACTGAGCTAGATCTCCAGCCCTAAGCCCACATAATTTTTTTTCTTTTTTTTCCATAGCTTTACTGAGGTAAAATTGAAGTACAATAAAATGCACATATTTGAAGTATGTAATTTGATCAGTTTTGACATGTATGTAACCAATACAATCAATATAAAACTGATTTCCATTACTTTTTTAATTTGAAATTATGCAGACTTGCTTCCTGCATGATTTATTACATTAGAAATCAATCACCTTGGTACAGGGGATATAGCTCACTTGGTATTATGCTTGCCTCACATGCACTAGGCCCTGGGTCCAATCCCCAGCACCACACACACACACACACACACACACACAAAAAAAAAAAAAAAAAAAAGAAATCAATCAATCAATCACCCTAAGATATATCGAACCCCATCCCCCACATGTCAACTATTTCAAAATTAAATTGCACACTTATAAATATCTCAGTGGTCAAGAAAGAAAGCATAAGTAAATAAAAAGTGCTTTGAACTAAGTGATAATAAAAGCTTAAAATATCAGGATCTCTGAGATGAAACGACACCCAGATGAACATTTATAACTTAAAGTACTTGTATCAGAAAAAAAGGTAGGGGCTGGGATTGTGGCTCAGCGGTAGAGCACTCACCTAGCACGTGCGCAGCCTGGGTTCAATCCTCAGCACCACATAAAAATAAAGACATTGTGTACAACTAAAAGTAAATAAATAAATATTTTAAAAAGAAAAGAAAAAAGCTAGAGTAACAATCAAATTATTTTCAAATTATGTAGTGGGAAGGAATAAAGTGAGTAGGAGCCAAAATATATAAAATAGAGAAGAAATAATACAGCTAAAATTTGAGTAAGTCTAATCAAGAAAAAAAGCAATAAAAAGGAAATTAATATCAATGGAAAGAGAATTATGAAAATAACCCTACAGATGCAAGAAATATATTAAGGTAATATTACAACTGTATGCCAACATATGTGACAGCTTACATAACATGGTCTATATTAAGAGAAGATGAAATAAAAATCTTCTATGATAAAAGGCCGGGCCCAGTGGCGCACACCTGTAATCCCAGCACTTGGGAGGCTAAGGCAGGAGGATTGCAAGTTCAAAGCCAGCCTCAGCAATGGCAATGCACTTTAGCAACTCAGTGAGACCGTCTCTAATAAAATACAAAAAGGGCTGGGGATGTGGCCCAGTGGTCAAGTGCCCCTGAGTTCAATCCCTGGTACCAAAAAAAAAAAAAAGTTAAAAAGAATTTGCAATTAGAAAGCCTGCACTATAGAACATTCTCAACAAAATATTCCACAAAAATGACATGAAAAAAAGTGAAAACCAGCAAATGGAGAAACTAAAGAAATAGTCAATTAAAGGAGGAACTAATTCAAATAAGAACTAGAAAAGGGCGGCTGGGGCTGTAGCTCAGTGGTAGAGCACTTGCCTCACATGTGTGAGATGCTGGTTGGATCCTCAGCACCACATAAAAATAAATACATAAGCCAGGTACAGTAGTGCATGCCTGTAATCCCAGGGGCTAAGAAGGCTGAGGGAGGAAGATTTAAGTTCAAAGCCAACCTCAGCAAAGGCAAGGCACTAAACAACTCAGTGAGACCCTGTCTCTAAATAAAATACAAAATAAGGCTGGGGATGTGGCTCAGAGGTCAAAAGCCCCTTAGTTCAATCCCACTAACAACAACAAAAAAAAAAAAAAAAAAAAAAACACTGTCAGATTGGGTTACAAAACAAGAACCAACAATATGCTGTCTCCAAGAAATTCACCTCATAGGCAAAGATATCCACAGACTGAAGGTGAAAGGATGAAAAAAAATATCACTCACATGGATCGTGTAAACAAATGGTTTCTATCCTCATGTCAGTAAAAACCGGTTTCTGATCCCTCCACAGTCTTTATCACTTTCTAGTAGTGTGACCTCCGTAAAGTTACATGAAGCCTCTATTTCCCCATCAATACAATAGGGTAACACTACCTACCCAATACATTGTGATAAAAAGTCAATATGCTGCTAAAGGCAAGAACTTAGCAAATTGCCAGACTATAGTAACACTTGCGTGGTGGCTTTAAAAAAAAAGGGCCCAGTGGCACATACCTGTAATCCCAAGGGTTCAACAGGCTAAAGCAGGAGAATAGCAAAGACAGAGAAGGAGTCAAAAGCAAGACTGAGAGAAGGTAGTGGTGGTAGGAGAAACCAAGCCTAAATCATCATAGGCTTACTGCAAGTTATATGGTAGATCCTTAAGAAGCTCATCTTCAAGAAACTGCAAGGCCTAGAAAGCCAAAATTTACATTGCAACAGGCATTCCAAATATGATTTAAGTTACTTGAACCTGAAAAGATCTGAATTCAGAACTGGACCAAAGTGGTAAGAGAGGTGAAAACCCATAAGGCATTCTGATCAAATCAGATATGACAGTTTGGATCTGAAATAACAGTTCTAACACTCTGGGTCACAACTCAATAGTGTATTCATGGAACAAACAGATACAGAAGCAACATCCTGTTCCCCAGATCTCAAGCAAGGTGCTGTGAGACTGGACCCTGATTCTTCACCTTTCTATTTGTAACAGACATAGCAATACCCTTGATATCAATAGTATTCTAGGAGGTATCCCTTGGGATCCAGCCAGGAGACTATTTCTGCAGCCTTCAACCATCTTCTAACACCTAACTCCCTTCCTGTACAAGTTAACCAGAGCAGTGTATTTTTTTTTAATATTTATTTATTTGCTTTAGTTGTACACAATGCGTTTATTTGTATGTGGTGCTATAGATCGAACCCGGGCCACACAGGTGCTAGGCGAGCGCTCTACCACTAAGCCACAATCCCAGCCCAGAGCAGTGTCTTTATCAAAATTGAATCATGTCAAAAGTGAATCATGACTAATATAATTATCAAACAGAAATTGAAAATAATGGCAAGGGGGAAAGAAACCTAGTATACAATATCAGATGTGAATCATATGATGGTTTCATTGTCAATACTTCCTCAAATCAGTTCCTTGGTATAATCTTTTTGGTTTCTTTTTATGTTTTTTGCAGTACTAGGGACTAAACCCAGAGGTGCTCTACCAGCAAGCCACACACCATTTGTTTTTGTGGTTTTTTTTTTTAAAGGCAGGGGTACAATCTTGCGAAATTGAGAAACTGGCCTCCAACTTTTTTTTTTTTTGGTACCGGGGATTGAACTCAGGGGCACTCGACCACATCCCCAGCCCTTTTTTGTATTTTATTAGAGACAGGGTCTCACTGAGTTGCTAAGTGCCTCACCATTGCTGAGGCTGGCTTTGAACTCACGATCCTCCTGCCTCAGCCTCCCAAGTGCTGGGATTACAGGCGTGAACCACCGCGCCCGCTTGTCCTCCAACTATTAATCTTCCTGCCTCAGCCTCCTGAGTTACTGAAATTAGGCATAAGTCACCACACCCAGCTTCCTGGTGTAATCATAATGAAATTAACTTGAATGATTCAAAATTCATTTTGTAGCATGAAGTACAATTATTAAATGAGTCATTTACTAAAACTAGCCAACCATTTACAGCTACTTATTTCTACTGAACTTATAAAACCTATCAATCACCCTCTGCTTAACCAAATAAGAAACTCTATGCATTCTCTCTAAAAAAGACCAATGATGCCCACACATAAGAATAGGGGTATTTGGGGGCTGGGGTTGTAGTTCAGTGATAAAACATTTGCCTAGCATGTGTGAGGCAATGGGTTCGATCCTCAGCACCACGTAAAAATAAATTTAAAAGGTATTGTGTCCATCTACAACTAAAACAACAAAAAAAAATCCCTATTATGCTAAGAAGTACCAGCTGAGTTGTATGCTTAGCAAGTCAAGGGTACTTATCTCCAACCCAGTTTATCCTATTGAGTCATCAAAAGATATAATTAAATATTATATAAATACATTAATTGTTTATACAATATTATTATTTCTGCAAAACTAAAGTTAAATCCTTTGGAAAGTCTCAGTAAAGATAAGATGATTAAAAAAAAAAAAAAAAAAGGGAGGAGGGAGACAGCACAAGATGGTGGTACATGCCTGTAACCCCAGAGACTCAGGAGGCTGAGACAGGAAGATAAAAGTTTGAGGCTAGCCTCAGCAATTTATGACGACCCATCTCCAAACAAAAAAAAAAAAAAAAAACCAGGGATGTAGATCAGTGGTAAAGCACGCCTGAATTCAATTATAAGTATAAAATCATATATACCATACGTACATAAAATAAAGAGGACTGGGTTGTAGCTCACTGGAAGAGCACCCCTGGATTCAATCCCCAGCACAAAAAAATAAATAAATAAAATAGAAAAGAAAAAGATATCATATGAGGTTTGAGAATTACAATAGTAAATGTTTAGGTAGTAGAGAGATTTTCAAAAATTCAGGATTCTATCTCGTGTTACAGCTCAAGTGTTTTAATTCTACTCCACTTTAAAAATAAAAATAGAAATTGCAAGTGATAGGTCCTGCACTTGTCAGTTCAGTTTATCCAAGAGAGACAATGTAAGGACTGGGGTGTTGCTGCCTGAAGCGATTGCCACTTGTAGCAACGAAGCCACGGGAATAAGTTCAGAGGCAGACTGGATACGAACAGGCTCTTTATTCTGGTAGCTTCTCTCTCCGGCTCCAACAACAACTCCCACATGCACCACACACCACCAAAAAACCCAATCAACAATGGCGCCGACCCGATCAGCAATGTCCCGCTCAAGTCTAGCGAGATCCTGGGCCAAGTCCCGCAAGATCCCCGGCCAAGTCCTGCGAGACCACAGAAGGCGTCATTGCCTGAACATTTCCATGGCCTGCAGCCAACCGCAATCTCAGCCATCTCCCCAATCAGGACTCCTGCATTTTCCCTCTTTTGTTTTAAAAGAGGGGATGCTCTAGGACGTCCATGTGCAACCAACATTCTTACCCGTCATCGGATAATCAAGGCTGTGCCCTTGACTCCTGTCTTAGGTTGATATGTTGGCCACATGAGACTGTCCTGTGCGACTGTGCCTGTCTTAGGTTGTCCCCCTCTGGGGATCTTACCCATCATTGGCTAACCAGCCATCCAATGGAGCCCTTCAGGATCGACTGTGTATGATGACTAACAGCCATCCAATTGTGAGGAGATGCTGCGGCTTTAAGGCAACAAGCCTTCTGCTGACAAGCCAAATTGCATAGTATATCAAATTCTTTAAACAAATCAGCTGCCCTAAGTTCCATCAAGTAACACACGGAGTTCTCTAGACAAATACCCACAAGGCATTGTCCCGTAAAGTCCCAAACAATGAAAGATCAAAATGTCCACACTGATCTAGGAGGCCCCATGCATGCAGAGTCGAGTCCACACTGCTGGTGAGGTTGTTTGATGCTTGAGCAGCAGGCATGCTTGCAGTGACTGCGATCCCTGCAGCTGTAGCAGCAGCCGTCTTTTTTATGTCTAGACAATGCCACCGGCAAATCTTCAGGGCCCACTACCTAGAAACTCAAGCATCAATTATTAAAGGAAAGGCAGTGCTATTCCAGCACTGAGTCAAGAGGCGAGTTGTCAAACTAAAAAATAGAATTATTAGATTAGAAAATTAAAGTTGATTTCTGCTCACACACATTGCTGCTTGAACTCCCACAAAACTAAGCTGGCAAAATATCATATTCAGAACAAAACAAAGAAAGACTGAGGGTATTTGCTGCATTAAAGATAGATTAAAGAAAAGCTAAAGGCACTTTGGAAAAATAATTTGTTAGCTGCAACCCTCGAGTCTCTATAACCTTCCATGAAATTATCTGTTGAAATAACTCAAATTAATCAGATATAAAACAAATAAAGTTAATAACAAACAAACATTCCCATGTCAAAAAACCAGAATATCAGGTTAAACACCACTAGTCATATTCTTCGCTAAAGAGAAATCCCTAGGACAGCTACAAATCAAAATTGAAGGTACCTTCACTTATTAAATTATTTACCCAAATTGAATACTCTTAAACTTAAATGAATTAAAGTTATTTGGATCCATATATATTTTTTTTTCCATAAGCGCTTTGTTATTTCTGACATCACACTGGACAGACACACAAACCTACAAACATATATGTGTGACGTCACATTTACATAAAATTTAGACAAATGCACAGACATAAAGACATATATAAAAACAGAAAAATACAAATGTGTGCACACTTAAGAGAGATCTCCTCATCCCGGCCGGGAGGAATAACATTTAAGTTATGAAATATTTTGAAGGATTCTTTTAAAGGAATCATTCCATATCTTCATCATGGTCCTCTTGATTTTGTACCTTTATCAATCTTGATTCCTCAACAACTTCATCTTGATCCTTTTGATTTGGTACCTGCTTTATTAATCTAGATGGTATCCATATTGGAGAGGATTCGTGCTTTGGAAAAACACAAACAGATCCTCTCCCCCAAATTAATACTGGATCTGGACCCTTCCATGTACCTGAAAGAACATCCTTCCAGTAAACGAAAGGTTTAGGTTGTTGTTGTGGGTTCCAATGTCTGTCTCCAGCAGAATAACCATTAGAGTCTAAAGTTTAAAAATTTAAGGTAAACAGGGCAACTGCCAATCTGTCCCTAGGACTTTTCCAATTTCCTTCTTTTTGTTTTAATAACTTACCTTTCAGTGTGCGTTTGCTCTTTCAATAATGCCCTGACCCTGAGGATTGTATGGGATGCCTGTTTTATGGGATATATTGAATTTTGCACAAAACTGTTTGAAAGATGAGGACGTATATGCAGGGCCATTATCTGTTTTAAGCATTTTGGGGATGCCCAATGCAGCAAAAGCTTGCAAAAATGAGATGTAACATCTTTAACTTTTTCTCCAGAATGTAAAGAAGCAAAAATCATGCCTGAGCATGTATCAATGGTCACATGAATAAATCGCAATTTTCCAAAACTTGGCTCATCAGTAACATCCATCTGCCTGCCACAAATGATTGGGCATTAATCCTCTAGGGTTAACACCATAATGAGGATTGGGCAAATGTGTCATACAAGATTTACAATCTTTTACAATTGTTCTGGCTTGCTTCTTTGTGATTTTAAACCATCGCTGCAAGGTGGTGCTATTGACATTAAACTGGGAGTAAAATAAAGCAGCTTGCTGGAGTGCTGAAAGTATAAAGATTGTTTGGGTAAGGGCATCAGCCTTTTAATTACCTTCATGGAGGGGACCAGGCAAGTTGGTATGTGCTCTAATATGCCCTACGAATAGAGGTTCTTTTCTTGCCCACAAAAGTTTTTGTATTTGATAAAACAATTTAAAGGCTGGAGTATGAGGTGCTATTGGTCCTGCTAGCTCTAATTTTGGGAAGGCATGTACAATATAGTGGCTATCTGAAAAAATGTTCATGGGCAGCTCTCTAAAATTTTCCAGAGCTCTTACCACAGCTTCCAGTTCCACTAGTTGAGCTGATCTGTGTGCAGTTATGTAAGTTATATTTTCTTTTCTAGTAACTATTGCAGCAGTACCATTTGAGGACCCATATGTGAATACATTTAATGCCTTAAAAATAGGTTGATTTTTTATTACCTGTGGAAATATAATGGGATGATTGATACAAAAAGATAATATAGGAGACTTAGGAAGATGATTATCAAAATTTGCAGAAGTAGAGCATCTAGCTATAGCCCAATCATTATCATTGAAGCATAAATATTCAATCTGTGACAATGAATAGGGAGTACTAATAGTAGCAGGGTGAATGCCAAATATTTTAGTAGAAGTCTTAAGTCCTTGAAAAATAAGTTTACCCACCCATGGAGGTATAAGACTCAATTGTACTTTTAGGAGAGATGGGCAAATGTATCCATGATAAAGGCCCCTGTTGCCGAAATATTCCTGTGGGTGTATATTGTGAAGAAATAATAATCAATATCAGCGGTTGAGTTAAATCAAATCTGTCACAATGAGCTCCTTCGATGGTTTTTCTACTAGCTTTAAAGCTTTCCTAGCATCAGGAGTCAATGTTCGCGGTGAAGATGAATCAGGGTTCCCGTGAAGGATGTCAAATAAAGGTTTTAGTTGGCCAGTAGTGAGGTTTAGTGTAGGGCGAAGCCAATTAATATCTCCTAGCAATTTTTGGAAGTCATTGAGAGTGGCCAAATGCTCCTTATTAGTTAATATTTTTTGAGGCCTAATAAAAGTGTCCATAATTTGGAATCCTAGATATAATATTGGAGATCCAATTTGGACCTTTTCGTTAGCAATGTTTAGTCCATATCATTTCAAATTTTCTGATATATCACTAAATATGGTGAATAAGACTTCTTGATTAGGATGAGCAAGCAAAACATCATCCATATAATGGAGGCATGTAAGCTCTGGGTATTTATTTTTGATAGGCTGAATAGATTTGACACAGATTTGACACATAGATTTGACACATAGATTTGACACATAGTCGGGCAAAACTTTTCCCTGCGGCAAAACTTTCCATTGATATCTCTGATCAGGGCCATTATTGTTCATAGAAGGAACTGAAAACGCAAACCTGGGGGTATCCAGAGGGTATAGAGGAATAGAAAAGAAATAATCCTTTATATCAAGAGTAATAAGATGGAAAATTTTTGGAATAGCTACAGGATTAGGAAGTCCAGATTGAATAGGGCCCATGATTTGCATGGTTTTATTAATTTCTCTAAGATCTTGTAACAATCACCATTTTCCTGATTTTTTCTTGATCACAAATGTGGGGGAATTCCAGGGAGAGGTGGAAGGTTCTATATGTCCTGCTTCTAGTCGTTTCTGAACTAGTAGGTGGGCCGCTTGTAATTTCTCGTTAGATAGGGGCCACTGAGGGACCCACACTGGCTTATCAGAAAGCCATGGTATTTTCAAAATTATTTTCTCAGTGGCCCTGAAGAAAAATATCTTTTTCCTG
This sequence comes from Tamias sibiricus, assembly GCA_025594165.1. Lineage (NCBI taxonomy): Eukaryota > Metazoa > Chordata > Mammalia > Rodentia > Sciuridae > Tamias > Tamias sibiricus. The sequence continues at coordinate 155,894,949 of CM046657.1, read as the reverse complement.
TATGATAATGATTTCTTTTAGGGTTAAGATTACCCTGTAGATTTTCACATTTAACACCTGCAGGCTTGGTTGCAAGGTGTACTCCCATTTGTTGTAAAATATCTCTTCCCCATAACATAACTGGTAGGTTAGGTAAAACATAAGGCTGAAATGTTCTTTATGCCCTTCATCATCCTCCCATTTTAAAATTATCGCACTTTTTCTCTGGGAGGTTATTATGTCCCAAGCCTCTTAAATTGGTTGAAGCTTTTTGCAGAGGCCAGTGCTTGGGCCATTGCCGTAGATTAATGATGGAAGAGTCAGCTCCAGTATCTATCAGTCCCTCCATCTCTATTCCTTGGATTTTTATTTTACACATAGGCCTCCTTGAACAATCCCGAACCCAGCAAGCCATAGGTCTCAAGTCAGTGCAACAAAATCCTCTATTGTTCCTTTTTTAAGGCATACTCATTTTAAATGAATTATGTAAATTTGGAAGGAGAAGCAGCTGAACAATTCTATCTCCTTGATTAACAGAACTTATACTTTGGGGTGAGCTAAGCATTATTTTTATTTCCCCTTTGTAGTCTGAGTTTATTACACCTGGGGTCACCTGCAAACCTAATAAGCTTTTAGGACTTCGCCCGAGAATAAGTCCTACAGTCCCTGAGGGAAGAGGTCCCCTGACTCCTGCGGGAATCAGTTGAACCCCCATTTCAGGTGTTAACACTATTCGGGTGGTGGAACAGAGGTCTAATCCTGCATTTCCTCCTGTTCCTCTGGCGAGGGAGTGGATGGGTAGTAGGGATTGTGTCGGGGAAGCACCTGAGTGGATGCTTGAGGATACTCCTCCTCCAATGCCTCGTACATTTGTGGGCCCTGGGGCATTGGGTCCCATGCCCCGTTTTTTTGAATTCCTGAACAAATGATTTCCATGGATGTCAAATTTTGAATGGCATTTATTGGCCCAATGATTTCCCTTTTTACACCTGGGGCAGCGGCCTGGGGCACGGTATGAGCTTGGTCTTATTTCTCTTTGGGGATTTTGCCTAGAATAGCCTGATTGATTATAATATCTAGGTTGAGCCCTTGTGAAATTTTGAGGGGCAGTGCCTCTCATAGCTGCTGCAATCACATTTCCTGTGACAAAGGCGTCATTTATATCTTTACATAGTTGTATATATATGGAAAGATCCTTTTTATTTCTCCATGGCCTGATGGCTTCCTGGCAGTATTTATTAGCATTTTCATGTGCTATTTGAACAACTAATGGCATAGTTTGATCAACATTACTAAACACTCTACCTGCAGTTCTCAAAAGTTGATCAGCAAAGTCAGCTTATGGCTCATTAGGTCCTTGAATCACTTTTGACAAGCTACCTTGTAGATCCCCAGGTCCTTGTAAAGTTTTCCATGCCTTTAAGGCAGCTGTGTTTATCTGAGCATATACTCCTGGGTCATAATATTTTTGAGCCTGTAAGTCTGCGAATTGCCCTTCTCCTGTGAGCATTTCTATATTATGGTCTCCAAACCCTGCAGCTGCATTTCTTTTAGCTGTTTCTATACAAAGTTCTTGAAATTGTGATCGCCAAACCAAGTATTGTCCTCCACTTAATGCTGCTTTACATAGACTTTTCCAGTCTGAGGGGGTTAAGCTAAAGGTGTTAAGGGACTCCAGCATACTCAATGTGAAAGGAGCTTGGGGCCCATATATCATTACTTCCTCTTTGAGATTTTTTATTGTTTTGAAATCTACTGATTGGTGGCTCCTCTGTCCATTTTCATTTTTCAAATACTGGCAGTTCCCAATGTATCTGTGAGTTACCCTCGAGAGCGCAAAAGCGCTCAGAAAGACTTTTTATTTCTATTTCTAGGGTACGCAAATGCCTAGTAGTACCCTTCATATTTTCTGTAATGGATTCCACCCATGGGGGAGTAGAGGACACAGGTGGTTCCTCTACTTGACGGTCCTTTCTCCTTTCTAATTTCTTTTTGTTCTTTTTATTGGAGACTGTGCTCCCAGAATCACTTTTTGATTCCTCTTCACTACTATCACTTTTACTGGTATCCTGAGTTTCAGCTTCTAAGGAGAGTACATACTCTTCAGCTAATTTCAATAAATTTCTGATGGCTTTTGAAGCTCTCACTTTTGAATTTACACCACTACTCTTCTCACTGGTATTAACTGACTCAGAGGCTATGCTTCCTTGATCACTACCCTCACTATCCACTGAGTCCGCGATATTGAAAAACTCATCCATGGCTTTTATTATCCGATCTTTTGTTATTTTTGCTCCCATTTTCAGTTCTTACCTGCCGGCCGAACTCCCTGTGCGGGCCACCACCTGTTGCTGCCTGAAGCGAGTGCCGCTTGGAGCAACGAAGCCGCGGGAATAAGTTCAGAGGCAGACTGGAAACGAACAGGCTCTTTATTCTGGTAGGTTCTCTCTCTAGCTCTAACAACAAGTCCCACACACACCACACACCACCAAAAAACCCAACCAACAATGGCGCCAACCCGATCAGCAATGTCCCGCTCAAGTCCTGTGAGATCCCGGGCCAAGTCCCACGAGACCATGGAAGGCGGCAATGCCCAAACATCTCCATGGCCCGCAGCCAACCGCAATCTCAGCCATCTCCCCAGTCAGGGCTCCTGCACTGGGGATACAGTTCAGTTGGCAGAATGCTTGCCTTGCATGCACAAGGCCCTGGGTTCAATCCCCACCACCACAAAAAAAAAAAAAGAGGGTTAATGGAGGGCGCCAACCTGTGGACCTCTACTCAATGAAAATGCTTTGCTATACAAAGCACGCAAACCGGGCTGGGGTTGTGGCACAGCGGTAGAGCGCTCGCCTAGCACATGTGCAGCCCAGGTTCAATCCCCAGCACCACATAAAAATAAAGGCATTGTGTACAAATAAATCAAATAAATAAAGGTTTAAAAAAAAAAAAAAAGCAGGCAAACCAATGCATACTTACAAGTTCGAAGTAGAAAAAAAATAATAGATGTACCTTTTTTTGATTCACATCTTTCTTTCTTCTCTGCTTTTACTCTTTTATTCCTTTTTTTTTTTTTTTTTTTTTTTTTGTGGTACTGGGGATTGAACTCAGGGCCACTCGACGACTGGGCCATATCCCCAGACCTTTTTTGTATTTTTTAGAGACATGGTCTCACTGAATTGCTAAGTGCCTCGCCATTGCTGAGGCTGGCTTTGAACTCGCGATCCTCCTGCCTCAGCCTTCCAAAGTGCTGGGATTACAGGCGTGCGCCACCGCGCCCGGCTCCCAGCCCTTTTTTGTATTTTATCAGAGACAGGGTCTCACTGAGTTGCTAAGTGCCTCGCCATTGCTGAGGCTGGCTTTGAACTCGCGATCATCCTGCCTCAGCCTCCCAAAGTGCTGGGATTACAGGCGTGCGCCACCGCGCCCGGCAGTATACATTTCTTAACAATAGACATATTCTCTTTCACAGCCACAGGATAATTTTCAACTTCAGAAAATTTAACATAGATAGTATTTTTAGTATCTATTTCTATCTATTTACTATCTATTTCTGATTTTTTCCAGTGACCCAATGATATATATTATAGCATTTTTACCCCTCTAGCATAAGATTCAGTCTAGGAGTAGGTATTGTATGTAACAGTCATGTCTCTTTAGTATTCTTTAATCTCCATGGTCTTTATCTTTAATGACATTGTCATTTTTAAGAATAACTTTGGGTTAAATAGAACATTCCTCATTTTTGGTGATTTTTTTTTATTTAAGTATTTTTCCTCTCATTGCTGATATATAAAAATATACGTTCAGGGATGGGGTTGTGGCTCAGTGGTAGAGCGCTTGCCTAGCATGCGTGAGGCACTGAGTACAATTCTCAGCCCCACATATAAATACATAAATAAAATAAAGGTCCATCAACATCTTTAAAAAAAAAAAATTTTTTTTTTTTTTTAAGTGTCCTTCCAGCCTGACATGGTGGCACATACTTATAACCCCAGAGACTGGGGAGGCTGAAGCAGGAGTATGGCAAAGTTTAAGGTCAACCTGAGCAACTTAACAAAACCTTTTCTCAAAATAAAAAGGCCTTAAGGGCTGGGGTTGTGGCTCAGTGGCAGAGTGCTCAACTCGCACGTGTGCGGCCCGGGCTCGATCCTCAGCACCACATAAACATAAATGCATTGTGTACAACTAAGGCAAATAAATAAATATTTTTTTAAAAATAAAATAAAATAAAAATAAAAAGGCCTTAAGATGCAGCTCAGTGGTAAAGCACACCTGGGTTCAATTATCAGAACAAAAAAAAAACCTTCCAGTTCTGGGAATTGAACACAAAACTTTGCATATGCTTATTACACACTCTACCATTGAGCTGCTCCTTCCACCCCATCATTAACATTTAATTGATTTCATATCAATCAGCAAGCTACCTTGTGAATAATTCCTTTTTCTAATAATCTGTCTATAGATCATGTTTTCTAACTCAAATATCATATAAAAATTATCTAAGAATACCGATTTTTTTGTTGTTCCCTTCATAAGACTTATTCCTTTTGTCTTTCTTATCTTACATGGCAAGGACATTCTAGAAAAAAGAGAAGTAGTGAAGAAATATTGACAGTGGACTGTCTTATTATAAAGGAAGTGCTTTCAATCTTCACTCTTCAGATTAACACAGGTGTGTATGTACCTTTCAACACTTCTGCTCTATATCTTTTTTTCTTTTTCTTTTTTTATTTATAATAGTAGTATGTATTATAATTCATAATGCACATATATATCTGCTCTATATCTTTCTCTGAGAGGTTTTTGTTGTTTGGTTTGTTGTGTTGTGTCTTTTGTTTTGCAGTGCTGGGGCTCAAATTCAGGGCCTTCCACATGCACTCTACCACTGAGCCACAGTATCAGCCTTTTTTTTTTTTTTTTTTTTAATCTTGAGACAAAGTCTTACCAACTGGAGAGGCTGGCCTCAAATTTCTGATCATTCTGCCTCAGCCTGTGTAGATGAGATTACAGCCATGGGGCAACATACCCAGCTTGGTTTGTTTCTAAATCACAAATGAGCTTAACCTGTATCCATCATGATGGGTTTTCCCATTTCTGTTTTGATTAAATATAATTCTTTAAATATATGTATACATATATACATACACACACACACACACACACATATATATATATAATTCTAATGTTTGACCAATCTGCATTACTGAAATCACCCAACTGGTACATGTGATGAGCTATCACAATTGCACACAGTAGAACTCTCTGCATTACTGTAACATTTAAAGTTTCATATGCTACCTTCATAAATGAGGCTAGCTTATCATTTTCCTTGTTCCCACTGTCCTTCTCTGGTAGTGGTACTAAATAAGGTTTGCTAGATGGACAAAATGAGTTGGGGAGTATTCTTGAAAGAAGAAAACATTGAGTTTGTGAGGACTAAAATTAAGTACTACTTGAATATTTTGTAGAATTAGCCTGAAAAACTATCTAAGCCTGGAATGGTCTTTGTGGCTTAAAAAAAAAAAAAGTAATTATGTAAGGACAGAATCAATTCCCTTAAATGGTATATAAATTTCTACTACTTTTGCTTTCTTTGGGGGGGAAGGGGATGCGTTAATGGTATTAAGCCCCGGGGTGCTTTACCACTGAGCTACATCCCCAGTTCCTTTTATTTGCTTTTGATTTTGAGACAAGGTATCCCCAATTCTTTTTTATTGCTTTTGATTTTTGAGACAAGGTTGTCTCAAGTTACTGAAGTTGGCCTCAAACATGGGATCCTCTTGCCTCAGGCATGGGACACCACACCACTACTTTTTGAGTCTGTTTTAGAATTTATAATTTTCTGGAACTGTCTATTCAAATATATCAGCATGCCAGGCATGGTGGCAGAAGCCTGCATTCCCAGGGGCTCGGGAGGCTGAGGCATGAAGATTGCGAATTCAAAGCCAGCCTCAGCAATTTAGTGAGGGATTAAGCAACTCAGTGAAAGCCTGTCTCTAAATAAAACACAAAAAGGGCTACGGATGTGGCTCAGTGGTTGAACACCCCTGAGTTCAATCCCTGATACCAAAACAAAAACAAAACATCAAATATATCATCATAAGTTCTTATGGTCTCATCTCTAGTTCAGTATCATTTTCATTTCTAATGTTGTTTTGTCCAGATGCACATTTTTCTAAGTGAAGATCTACAACTCACCACACTCTCAAAAATACATCATGCATAGCCAAGTTTGAGGCCAACCTCAGCAACTCAAATAAATCCTATCTCAATTTTTTTTTTTTTTTTTTTTTTTTTGTACCGGGGATTGAACTCAGGGGCACTTGACCACTGGGGCACATCCCCAGCCCTTTTTTGTATTTTATTTAGAGACAGGGTCTCACTGAGTTGCTAAGTGCCTCACCATTGCTGAGGCTGGCTTTGAACTCGTGATCCTCCTGCCTTAGCCTCCCAAGTGCTGGGATTTCAGGCATGCGCCACCGCGCCCGGCTTCAATTTTTTAAAATATTTATTTTTTAGTTGGTGGACAATACCTTTATTTTATTTATTCATTTTTATGAGGTGCTGAGGATTGAACACAGGGCCTCACACGTGCTAGGCGAACACTCTACCGCTGAGCCACAACCCCAGCCCACCTATCTCAAAATTTTAAAAATTCAAAAATTTGAAAAGTTGGGGAGAAGGCATCTGGGGCTGTACCTCAGTGGTAAAGCACCCCTGAGTTAAATCACCAGTACCACTAAAAAAAAAAAAAAAAAAAAAATGCATAACCCACTGAACTAGGTCACAGCCACAGATCTGGGCTGATACATAACTCCATCAACACCCCAAGGTATAACCTCACCAAAGCACTTCATCCTTCTTAAATTTTACTAATCCTTAAAAGGGGAATTAAATAAATTCAGTATCAGACCAGCCACAGTGGTACATGCCCATAATCCCAGATACTCAGGAGGCTGAGGCAGGAAGATCACAATTTTGAAGGCAGCCCAGGCAACTGAACCAGACTGTCTCAAAATAAAACTAAAAGAAGCCGGGCGCAAGGGCGCACGCCTGTAATCCCTGCACTTGGGAGGCTGAGGCATGAGGATCGTGAGTTCAAATCCAGCCTCAGCAATGGTGAGGCACTTAGCAACTCAGTGAGACCCTGTCTCTAATAAAATACAGAAAAGGGCTGGGGATGTGGCCCAGTGGTCGAGTGCCCCTGAGTTCAATCCCCGGTACCAAAAAAAAAATCTAAAAAGAGACTGGGGGTGTAGCTCAGTGGCTGAGTACTAGCCTAGCATTCACACAGCCCTGAGTTCACGCATTCTTTTTTGTACCAGGGATTGAATCCAGGGACACCTAAACACTGAGCCATATCCCCAGCCCATTTTCATTTTTTATTTTTGAGATAGGCTCTCACTAAATTGCTGAGGCCTGTTCTGAACTCCTGCCTCAACCTCCTCAGCTGCTGAGATCATAGGTGTGCGCCACTGCGCCCAGCTGGTTCTACCAATCAACAGAAAATCAGTAATAAAAAAGCTCTGGTTTTTCATAGTTTCAGCTTTGATTCTCAAAGAATACCCTTTCTACTTTGCTGATATTTATAGACAGAAAATTAGTTTATGAGTCTTATTCTGGAAAATTTAAAAGTTAGAAAACCTATGTCAGTCCAACTTAGGTTTTAAAGTCTAAGAAACATGAACTAAATGATCTCTAGGTCCTCTAGGCCCCAACATTAAGAAGAAGGAGAAATGAACAATAGAAGAAACTGATTGTTGTAGCCGGGCGCGGTGGCGCACGCCTGTAATCCCAGCACTTTGGGAGGCTGAGGCAGGAGGATCGCGAGTTCAAAGCCAGCCTCAGCAATGGCGAGGCACTTAGCAACTCAGTGAGACCCTGTCTCTAAATAAAATACAAAAAAGGGCTGGTGATGTGACCCAGTGGTCGAGTGCCCCTGAGTTCAATCCCTGGTACCACAAAAAAAAAAAAAAAAAAAAAAAAAGAAACTGATTGTTTACATTCACAAAAATCAAGGTTAAGTCTTTATTTTATCAATACTCATCTGTTTTCTTGGCTTTAAAAAAAAAAACTATACAAGACCCCCAACCTCCATCTAAACAGATCAATTTTCCAAATGTAACTTTTTTTTTTCTTTTTGGTACCAGGAATTGAACTCAGAGGTGCCTAACCACTGAGCAACATCCCCAGCCCTTTATTATTTTTTATTTTGAGACAGGGTATCTCTAAACTGCTTAGGGCCTCGCTAAAATGCTGAGGCTAGCTTTGAACTTGCAATCATCCTGCCTCAGCCTCCCAAGCCACAAGAATTACGGGCCTGCGCCAGGACGCCTGGCCAAAATACAACATTCTTAACAAACCATTCTTTGTGTATAAAATGGCTTCCAGTTTAAAAAAAAAAAAAAAAAAAAAAAATGGCTTCCAGTTGCAAACCACTTTAACTTCAAATTATGCAGTTTACCATTCAAAATGACTGATCACGACATTTTTTTTCAGTGCATATAGGTTTTGAGGCCTTTCTAACTATCCCTCTTAAATAATTCATCCACTCAAGTACAATTCTCTGATTCTATAGCAGATTTATCAAATAATTTGTCAGATAAAAATATCTACCCTAAAATAGCTGGAGGCAATAAGGAGGAAAAAGAAAACAACTTTCTTATCTTAGATGGGTAAAGATAAAGGAGCAATCTCAAATATGTAATACACAGACACTGACTACTGAAAAGAATTTACAACCACTATAGACTAGATGAAGCAAGGTAGACCAGAAGCCATCCTAAGAATCCACCCATCAATCCCTAGCAATTCATACAGCTAAGGCAAAAAGAATCTTGGCATTACTGAGACCTGAGGCAGTTAACATTTAAGCACTTAATGTGAACTCCAAGAGGTTAACAAGCCAGGCACAGTGACAAATCTAATCCCAGTGACTCCAGAAGCTGAGGCAGAATTGTAAATTTGAAGTCAACCTCAACAACTTGGGGAGACCCTTGTCTCAAAACAAAATAAACAAATAAATACGGCAGGGGACCTTGCTCAGTGGTAAAGCATCCCTGGGTTCAATCCCCAGTACCAAAAATAAAAAATAAAAATAAAAATAAAGGGAAGGTTACCACTAAGGTAGAACACTAGCATGTATGAGGCCCTGGGTTCCATCTCCAGTATTATCAAAAAAAGAAGAAAGGTTAACAAACTCAAGGTAACAAAATAAAATGTAGGAAATAACAAGGTTCTCTACAGAATTGAAAGAACAGGAAGGTTTAAAAAAAAAAAAGGAGGCTTAGGTGCTTGAGGTCCCTTCTATACTTCTTGGGGCATAAAAGCCAAAGTTAAGAATTCCTCTCAGGCTGGGCGCGGTGGCGCACGCCTGAAATCCCAGCATTTGGGAGGCTGAGGCAGGAGGATCACGAGTTCAAAGCCAGCCTCAGCAATGGTGAGGCACTTAACAACTCAGTGAGACCCAATCTCTAATAAAACATGAAAAAGGGCTGGGGATGTGGCCCAGTGGTTGAGTGCCCCTGAGTTCAATCCCCGGTACCAATTAAAAAAAAAAAAAAAAATTCCTCTCAGGATAGCTGCTGGGGTTGACCAAAATCAGAAGGAAATCAACAACAACAAAGATTGGACAGTTGTGTCCCCTAGGGTACCCGGGCAATGCCTACAGACATTTTTGTTTGTCACAACTATATGGATGTTAGGGGCACCTGATGGTAAGGCACGTGGCTAAATATCCTGTAATGCATAGGAAAGTACCCACAATAAAGAATTATTAAGCCGGGTGTGGTGGTGCACGCCTGTAATCCTAGCACTTGGGAGGCTGAGGCAGGAGGATCATAAGTTCAAAGCCAGCCTCAGCAATATCGAGCTACTTAGCAACTCAGTGAGACCCTGTCTCTAATAAAATACAAAAAAAGGGCTGGGGATGTGGCCCAGTGGTCGAGTGCCCCTGAGTTAAATCCCTGGTACCAAAAAGAAAAAAAAAAAGAATTATTAAGACTCAAAATGTAAACAGTTCAAAAACCCTACTTGTGGGATCTAAGAAATGCTACTATATATTAAATAATAGTCATGTACTACAGTGATCATGGTAGCATTTCTAACAGCTAAAAACCGAAAAGAAAAGAAAATCAAACATAAAGAAAACAACAAATAAATCACAACATATTTACCTGATAGACTTACACAACAATGAAAATTAATAATTCAAAATTACTTCGGCATATATGGAAGTTGAGTTTTAAACTATACAAAGCATTATGTCCAGTTTCACAAATTTAAATATTAAAATTTAATCCATTCTTTATATATATATATATATATATATATATTTTTTTTTTTTTTTTTTTTTTTTTTTAGTTGTAGATGAACACAATATCTTTATTTATTTTTAGGTGGTGCTGAGGATCGAACCCAGTGCCTTACATGTGCTAAGCAAGCGCTCTACCACTGAGCCACAAACCCAGCCCAAATTTAATCCATTCTTTAAGAATAAATGCATACAAAATAAATCCATTTTTTTTAAATGGGGAAGCAGCAGGGCACAGTGGCGCATGTCTATAATCCCAACTCAGGAGGCTGATGCAGCAGTACCACAAATTCAAGGCCCGCCTCAGCAAGTTAGAGAGGCACTAAGAAACTAATACCAAAAAAAAAAAAGGAAATATAGAACACAAAAATCAGGACAGGGTTGCCAAGAGGCAAAGTAGATGGCATAAAACACAATTATATATGGTGAATTCAGAGGACTATACCATGTCCCACTGCAAGAAAAAAGGACAAGTATTATATAAAGCCTTTTTTTAAGATGAAACAGCTTGGCATGGTAGCACATACTTGCAATCCCAGCAACTCAGGAGACTGAAAACAAGTTCAAGGCCAGCCTGGGCAAGTTGGTGAGACTCTATCTTAAAATAAAAAATAAAAAGGACTAGCGATGTAGCTCAGTGGTAGAACACCCCTGTGTTCAAATCTCCAATGCCAAAAAATAAATAAATAAATAATGTTCCTAAAGATGTCTGAAAAATTAAAATATTCTCTAAATTAAACCAAGATAATTTAATTTTATGTTGAAACCTTATTTTGGGTTTTTTTTTTTTTTTTTATTAAAACATCTAGGGTTGAGTTATACATTCATGTTCAAAACCTTAAGGTAGAAATAACTTGGTTAGGTTTCTTCCCCTTAGTCTCATTCTAATACACAACCAATAACACAACTACAGTTACCTCTGTGGGTATTTTACAGATTGAATAAAGAATCAGCCGGGCACGGTGGCGCATGCCTGTAATCCCAGCACTTTGGGAGGCTGAGGCAGGAGGATCACAAGTTCAAAGCCAGCCTCAGCAATGGCAAGGCACTTAGCAACTCAGTGAGACCCTGTCTCTGATAAAATACAAAAAAGGGCTGGGAGCCGGGCGCGGTGGCGCACGCCTGTAATCCCAGCACTTTGGAAGGCTGAGGCAGGAGGATCGCGAGTTCAAAGCCAGCCTCACCAATGGCGAGGCACTTAGCAACTCAGTGAGACCCTGTCTCTAAATAAAAAATACAAAAAAGGGCTGGGGATGTGACCCAGTGGTCGAGTGCCCCTGAGTTCAATCCCCGGTACCACAAAAAAAAAAAAAAAGGGCTGGGGATGTGACCCAGTGGTCGAGTGCCCCTGAGTTCAATCCCCAGTACCACAAAAAATAATAAAATAAAAAATAAAAAAAAATAAAGAATCAAGCAGGGCTCAGTGGGGGTTACCCATAATCCCAGCAACTCAGGAGGTTAAGGCAGGAGGACAGCAAGATGGAGGCCAGTCTGGGAAATTTAGTAAAACCCAATCTCAAAATTTAAAAAGAAAAAAGAAAAAAATAGGAGTGCCCCCAGGTTCAATCCCCAGTATAGATAATCCCCAGTACAGAGGTGTGTGTGGAAAGATCGCATATGGCTCCTTCAATAAAATGCTTTTTAAATAATCATAAACAATAATCTCAATGATGGCATTAGCTTTATTAAAAGTAATTTGTGGTGGAACAAATCATTTCACACCAGTCAGAATGGCAGCTATTAAGAACACAAACAACAATAAATGTTGGCGAGGATGTGGAAAAAAAGGCACGCTCATACATTGTTGGTGGGACTGCAAAATGGTGCAGCCAATATGGAAAGCAGTATGGAGATTCCTTGGAAAACTTGAAATGGAACCACTTTATGACCCAGCTATCCCACTCCTTGGTCTATACCCAAAGGACTTAAAAACAGCATACTACAGGGACACAACCACATCAATGTTTACAGCAGCACAGTTCACAAAGCTAAACTGTGGAACCAACCTAGATGCCCTTCAGTAGATAAATGCATAAGGAAAATGTGGTATATATACACAATGGAATATTACTCAGCAGTAAGAGAGAATAAAATCATGACATTCGCAGGTAAATGGATGAAATTGGAGAATATAATGCTAAGTGAAGTTAGCCAATCCCAAAAAGCCAAATGCCGAATGTTTTTTCTGATATAAGGAGGCTGATTCACAGTGGGGTTGGGATGGGGAACATAGAAGGATTAGAGGAACACTAGAATGGTCAATGGGGAGGGAGGGGAAGGGAGGGGGCAAAAGGGTGAAGTAAAAAAAAAAAAAAAAAGATGGTAGAATGAGATGGATATCATTACCTTAAGTGCATGTATGAAGTCACGAATGGTGTGAATATACTTTGCATACAACCAGAGATATGTAAAAATGTGCTCTACAAGTATAATATGAAATGTAATACATTCTGCTGTTATTTCTTTTTTTTTTTTTTTTTTTTTTTTTTTTTTTTTTTTTTTTTTTGTGGTACCAGGGATTGAACTCAGGGGCACTCGACCACTGGGCCACATCCCCAGCCCATTTTTGTATTTTATTAGAGACAGGGTCTCACTGAGTTGCTAAGTGCCTCCGCCATTGCTGAGGCTGGCTTTGACCTTGCGATCCTCCTGCCTCAGCCTCCCAAGTGCTGGGATTACAGGCGTGTGCCACCACGCCCACCTCTGCTGTTATTTTTAACAACTTAGAATAAAAAATAAATTTGACAAAAAAAAAAGAAAATTTATCTGCTATCAAATAAAAAAAGAAATCATTAATACACTGGGATTTTTTTTTTTTTAAAAAAGGTATTTTCTGAAATCTATTTGAACCATGCACCATACCATACTTTTTTTTTTTTTTTTAATTTGTAGAAGGACACGATACCCTTTGTTTTATTTATTTATTTTTATGTGGTACGGGGGATTGAACCCAGTGCCTCACGCGTGCTAGTAGGCAAGCGCTCTACCACTGAGCTACAACCCCAGCCCAATAGCATACCTTTTGACCCATAGAAAATATAAATATGAAATGTTTATCCAGGTAGTGGTTTGTATTGTTTCATGAAAACAATTTCTCATGCTGCAGTGCATAAAAACCTCATGTCAGATAGAGATGTCATACCTAAATCTGAAAAAGGTACCAAGTAGACAACTGAAGAAAATGAAAAAAAACTTCTACAAGTAAAAATGCAGAATAATAAGAGTAATGGAAGAATGTAGACAGCAAAAAATTCAACAAATTCTCAAGTAGATACTATAATAGAAACAGATCGTTGTGACAATGATCACAAGGCAAAGAAAAGAAAATCATAGCATTAATTTTTAAGAATAGAAACTATCCATTTAAAATAACCAATATTTTCTATAAGACTGCTGATCTTTTCAAACCTATGGGTTTAACTTTGGAGACAAAAAGCAATCTGTAAACCAGGCGCAGTGGCACTCGCCTGTAATCCTACTAGCTGGGGAAGCTGTAGGAGGATCAAGAGTTCAAAGCCAGCCTCAGCAACTTATCCACACTAAGCAAGTGGACACACTAAGCAACTTTGCAGGACCCTTGTCTATAAACAAAATATTAAAAAGGGCTAGGGATGTAGCTTAGTGGTTAAGTTCCCCTGGGTTCCATCCCCAGTACAAAAACAAAAACAAAGTAATCTTTGATCCAACATCAATAAAACGGTTAACCTTGCAACAAAAATGCTTTCAAAAGTAATGAATGAATTTAAAACAGGCAAACTTAACATTGTATATCTGATTGAGAGATTCATGATCCTTATGGAAAGGAGTTACAATGAAAAATTCTGGGTTTTTAGTAAATAAGGGTTTTAACTTGTTTTTCATTAAATTCCAATTTTTAGGAAAACTACAAAACTACATCAGAATTTCGGTCCAAACAGAACCATAAAAATTAATCAATATCAACAAATATTCCCACAGGAATAGAAAAAAGTCATCGTTCTGCATCTGTGAAGTTAGGAATGGAATTCAGTTTCCAAGTTCCTATTTTTAAGCAATTAGATTGATAAAGAGAAAGGAAACATACACACACAGAAAGTGTGTCAACAGTTTTCAAAACTTGAATTTCACATGATTGTTGAGTATACACTACTTGCCTGCTAGGTTTCCATGGCCTGGGCCTGGAAAGGTAGAACCACTTCCCAGCACCCACCCCCAAGAGCTACCTGAGTCTCCCAGGTCGTGCCAAGGGTTCCTGGCACCTGTTGTGACTTCCTGGCACCTGTTGTGACCTCCGAGGGATGACCACAGCACCAGGACACCCCCCCAGGTTAGCCAGTGCTCAAGCCCGGCAGCAAGTCCTCGCCGCCCACTTCCGGACTGCGCAACCTGCGCACCCGCACACGGGCGCGGCACCAAGCAGGCTCAGCACCCGAGGTGAAAACCGCAACCCGGTCGCTGTCTTTGGCTCTACAGTGAACCTGTGTTGCTTTTAAATCTGAAATTACCTAGTGTATCTAGGCCTAGCAGAAAAACCCACAGCAGTCCGTAGTTTCAAATATAAAAGCAATAACTAAAATTTTAGGTACTTTGCAAACACATTTAAAGAATTTAATATGCTCAACGCCAGCCTCAGCAACTTAGTGAGACTCTTCCTCTAAATAGAATTAAAAAGGTCTGGAAGCCGGGCGCGGTGGCGCACGCCTGTAATCCCAGCACTTAGGGAGGCTCAGGCCGGAGGATCACGAGTTCAAAGCCAGCCTCAGCAATGGCGAGGCACTTAGCAACTCAGTGAGACCCTGTCTCTAATAAAAGTCTAAAAAGGGCTGGGGATGTGGCCCAGTGGTCGAGTGGCCCTGAGTTCAATCCCCGCTACCAAAAAAAGAAAAGAAAGAACTTAGTATGCAAACAATGAAATTATTGCTTACGATTCACTCTCATATAAACCTATGTGCTATCAGCTATAGTGAAAAACAGGAAGAAAACTTTTTTTTTTTTTTTTGGGGGGGGGGGGGTGGTACCAGGGATTGAACCCAGAGGCACTCAACCACCGAGTCACATCCTCAGCCCTTTTTAAAAATATATCTATATTTTATTTAGAGTCAGGGACTCACTGAGTTGCTTAAGGCCTCACTAAATTGCTGAGGCTAGCCTGGAACTTGTGATCCTCCTGCCTCAGCCTCTGGAGCCTCTGGAATTAGAGGCATGCACCACTGGCCCAGCTGACACAATAATCTGACCACTCATGCTTTTTACATTATTCATAAATGGGAGAAACATTGTTTTGGAGAATTATGTCAATCTACACATTTTTGGTAACTACCTATCCAAAAGACCACAAGAGAGAAATGGATATGGCTGGGTTTTTTCAGGGTATTTTTGTTGTTGTTTTGGGAGGTTTTTTGTTTCATTGTCTGTTTTGTTGTTGTTATTGTGTGTTTGGTTTGGGTTTTTATTTATTTGTTTGAAACAGAGTCTGGCTAAATTGCCAAGGCTGGCCTTGAACTTGCAATTCTGCTTCAGTTTCCTGAGTAACTAGGATTACAAGTATGTGCAACATTGTGCAGGTCTGGCATATTTTCATCCTACATGCAATGTTTGGCACAGTACCTTTGCACAGGTATTTGTTGGTCATTTATTTCTTTAACTCTTGACACCAGTACACAGCTTCCTTGACATGACAAACACATCTAAAAATATTTTTAGTTCCTAGACAAGTACCATTTTCCTCAAAGTCTCAAATATTTAACCAACTTATAATAAACACAAATACAGTCATGATACAAACACAAGGCAAAATCATATCCTATTACCAAACACTTTTCCTTAATAATGTAGTTAAATAAATACAAGGCCAAATCCTCACTAATTATAATATTCACAAAAATAAATTCTATCTAGATCACATTGTTTGACTGATTAATAAATTTTATTTTGTCATTAGTAATAAATGGCTGGGTGTGGTGGTACATGCTTGTAATCCCAGTGGCTCAGGAAACTGAGGTAGGAGGATAGTGATTCCAAAGCCAGCCTCAGCAATTTAATAAGGACCTAAACAACTCAGCAGGACCCTGTCTCTAAATAAAATGCAAAAAAGGGCTGGTGGTTAAGTGCCCCTGGAGTCAATCCCTAGTACAATAAATAAATAAATATGTCTTCTTGCCTTTTCTTTTTCAATTTGTCTGGGGGTAGAGAGAGGACTGTCCAATCACTACAAACCCCTTCAACAGAATGATACTGAGAGCTGAGTAGGGCACAGTGACCCCCACACCTGTAATCCCAGCAGCCAGCAGCTCGGGAGGCTGAGACAGGAAGATTGTGAGTTCAAAGCCAGCCTCAGCAATTTAGCAAGCCAGTGAGACCCTGTCTCTAAATAAAATATAAAATAGGGCTGGGGATGTAGCTCAGTGGTTGAGTGTCCCTGAGTTCAATTTCCATTACCAAAAAAAAGAAGAATGATACTGAGAGCTATCCTCACTGAAAGCTCTTGGAACCCTTAGGCCAGCAGCAGTGGTGCATGTCTATAATCCCACTACTTGGGAAGATAAAGCAGGAGGATTTCAAGTTTGAGGCAAGCATCAGCAATTTAGTGAGGCTGTCTCAAAATAAAAAAGGAAAAGGGCTGGGGACATGGCTCAGTTCAATCCCCAGTACTACAAAAAAGAAAAAAAGGAAGGAAGGAACCTTTAAAATTTTTTTTTTCTTTTTTGCATTTGCTTGGTTCTTACTGTGCTTTCACATATGACTTCGTTTTCATTCTTAAATGTTTTCTGTAGGGTCAGCAGATGGTGGCTATTCCCATTTGAGAAATGATGAAACTAAGGATGATATGGAAATCACTTTCCTGAAGTCAGACAGCAAGCATGCAATGAATTGACAGGCAGGCAATTCACCCAGATTTAAGTCCCAATATAACTGACTTCCTTACTAGGCTCTCCAGCAGGGTGAGAAGGAGGAGTAAGAGGAAAAGGAAGGGGAAGAGGAAGAAGAAAAGGGAGGGGAACAGGAAGAAGAGGAACAGGAGGGAGGCAGGAAGGGAGAAGGAAAAACCAAACTGCAGCACCAAACCCAAATACTTTCGCAAAGGAATTCTGCTGAATTTTGAAGAAACCAAACTCAATAGTATAATGTTATTTAAACTGTCCCAGATACAGAAAGGAAAAGTAAATTAAAAAATCCATTCTTAAATAAGGCTCAGTGGTAATGCCTGTAATCCCAGCAACCAGGGAGGCTAAAGAAAGAGGATCACAAATTGAAGGCTAGTCTCAGCAATTTACCAAGACCCTCAACAATTTTAGTGAGACCCTGTCTCAAAATAAAAAAAGATGGGGCTGGGGTGATGGCTCAGGGGTAGAGCGCTCACCTAGCATGTGCGCATCCCAGGTTCGATCCTCAGCACCACGTAAACATAAATGCATTGCATTGTGTACAACTAAAGTAAATAAATAAATAAATAAAACCTCATCTGCTCAGCTCATCAAAACATTCTGTTAAAAAAAATTTTTTTTTAAATACTGAGGATGTATCACAGTGGTAAAAGCACCCCTGCGTTCAATCGTCAGCACCAAGAAGAAACAAATTCTTTCTTAAGAAGCAAGCCTAGAGGCTAGGATTGTGGCTCAGCGGTAGAGCGCTTGTCTAGCACGTGCACGGCCCGGGTTCGATCCTCAGCACCACATAAAAATAAACGCATTGTATAGAACTAAAGCAAATAAATAAATATTAAAAGAAAAAAAAAAAGAAGCAAGCCTAATGTGCCCCTGGAGTGCCCCTGAGTTCAATCCCGGTACAAAAAAAAGAAGCAAGCCTAAAAGGAGTAAAAAACTCTTTTTTTACTTGGCCCAATAAAACTGCTACCAATCTCATTTAAGAGTACTGGTCAAATTTCCTTTTAAAATAAACAATCAAAATCCAAAAGCACATGAAAATAATGTTATGACAAGGGATTTTTTTCCAGGAATAAATAATGGTTTTATATTAGTGTATTTGTTTGATCCTTCTTATGTGTATATGTGTGTATGGATAAGTAAATAAACAGACATATATATAAATGTGTATATGAACATATAGTCTCTATCTCTGACAGAACCTAGGAGCCCCACCTCAATAGCAATAAGCATTTAAACCTTAGTTTCTAAATATCTGGGGTAAGCAAAATTCAAATTGAGCTTAAAAATAGTTCACCATTCCAGAAATCAAGGGAGTGTTTACAAAAACAGATGGGACATGTAAAACAGGCAATCCAACTTGACAGTTTCCCACTTGATAACAATGTGAATGTCAATATAAAAAATAATATTAACAGATAATAACTCAATGAATTTTTTTTTTTTTTTTTTTTTTTTTTTTTTTTTTTTTGTGGTACCTGGGATTGAACTCAGGGGCACTTGACCACTGGGTCACATCCCCAGCCCTTTTTTTTTTTTTGTATTTTATTTAGAGACAGGGTCTTACTGAGTTGCTAAGTGCCTCGCCATTGCTGAGGCTGGCTTTGAACTCACAATCCTCCTGCCTCAGCCTCCCAAAGTGCTGGGATTACAGGCGTGCGCCACCGCGCCCGGCAGAATTTTAAAAAGAAAATGTGTGCTACCTGGGAAGATCCAGTGAAAAGAACAGAAAATGACCTCTGGGATATTCCTGCCAAGGATGCCTCAAGAATCTGGTACAGAAGGAAACAACAGACAAGCCAAAATAAAGGGAGACTCTAACTGGCCTATAATCTTTTTTTTTTTTTTTTTTTTTTAATTAACTTTAATTCATTTGAAGATAGCTTAGCTTGATTTTTTTTAAATATATATTTATTTGTTTTAGTTGTACACAATGCGTTTATTTTTACGTGGTGCTGAGGATCGAACCCGGGCCGCACTAAGTGAGCACTATACCGCTGAGCCACAACCCTAGCCCTGGCCTATAATCATTTTTTTTTTTTTAATATTTATTCATTTGCTTTAGTTGTACACAATGCAAGCTGGCTCAGGTCTGTAATCCCAGCTGCTCAAGAGACTGAGTCAAGAGGATCAAAGCCAACCTCAGCAAATTAACAAGGCCCTAAACAATTCAAGGATACCCTCTCTCTAAAAAAAAATACTAAAAAAGGGCTGGGGATGTGGCTTAGTGGTTGAGTACCAATGAGTACAATCCCTGGTACCCCTCCCCAATTAAAAATTGAAGAAATATTGGTTATGTTATATAAATACAATATTTTTAAAGATAACATCATCAAAGCTAGCAAGTAGGTCAGTGACAGAATGCAACATAAGCACGTGTGAGACTGGGTTCAATTCCCAGCACCACCAAAAAGAAAATAGTAATCAAAAATCAAAGAAAAATGAATTTACCTATTTAGCTCACAACCATATTCTTCCTGTTCATGAAAGATGCCTGAATGTTGTAGACTGAGATGTACCAGTCAGTAAACTGTGTTCAAATTTCAGGCAAGGGTTCCTTTTGAAACTTGAACAGATAAAAACAAAATGAATGAGATAAGCTACCTGTCAAACAAACAAACAAAAAAGGCCTATACAACAGCCACCCACTCAAAGGGATGCCTGTGACCATGCTGAGTGCTTTCTTGGTATGCAGGAGGCCCTGAGTTTAATCCCCAGCACCACAAGAAAAAAGAAAAAATGTATCGGCCAGGAAGGTTTTTTTACAGTGTGTGTTGTTTTGTTTTTGTTCTGCAGTACTGGGAATGGAACCTAGGGGCACTCTATAATTAAGCTGCATTCTCAGCCCTTTTTATTTTGTTTGCTGTGAGACAAGGTCTCTCTAAATTGCCCAGGTTGGCCTTGAACTTGTGATCCTCCTGCCTCCTGAATGGCTGGGATTACAGGCATGAGCCACCAGGCCAGCTGCAGGAAAGAATGAGCAAAGCTGTATACTCCATGGTTCAGGGAAATCCCACCGGTGAATATCATCCAACTCAACCTCACCATCTACATCTGCTGGAAACTGCCCGTCACTTGACAATATATGATCACTTGTGTGCTTTTCCAGGGGACCAAGACTCTCCACCAAGTCCTGAAGAGCAGACACATGTGCTTCCAATCCATGTTCTGGTTCTTCTTATGGGTTTAATTAGAAAATGACACCAAGGACATTAGTCCTCCAACGCCTAATACACTGGATAAATCAGGAAAATTCAGGTTTCTGAACTTAAAATGCTGAAAATGAGAACAGGACTAGGAAGCCTCTAAAAATGCCCATACACATACCCAAAGGTCCCATCTATGCAGCCAACAGTCCTAACTTTGGCATTTCTCTTTAATTTCAAGTTTTTCCATGGCTTTCACTACTAAAGAGCAAATCAATACTTAGAAGGATAGCTTTTTGTACAATCATCAAATATATTTTCATATATGATTTGACTTAAGACTTGTGATGTTAAAAACCTAACAAATTTCAAACATAGGGGGCTGGGGCTGGGGCTGGGGCTCAGCGGTACAGTGCTCGCCTAGAACGTGGGCAGCCCAGGTTCGATCCTCAGCACCACATAAAAATAAATAAAGGCATTGTGTACAACTAACTAAATAAATAAATATATTTTTAAAAAATTTCAAGCCGGGCACGGTGGCCCCAAAAATAGCAATTAAGTTTCAAAGAAGGGGGTTGATGGTAGCCAGGCATGATGGCACAGATCCATAATCTCATCAACTGGGGAGGCTGAAGCAAGAGGATCACAAGTTTAAGGCTAGCCTCTGCAACTTAGCAAGACCCTCAGCAACTCATACCCTATCTCAAAAAAAAAAAAAAAAAAAAAAAAAAAAGAAGCCAGGCGCAGTGGCACACACCTGTAATCCCAGCACTTGGGAGGCTGAGGCAGGAGGATCACGAGTTCAAAGCCAGCCTCAGCAATGGCGAGGCACTTAGCAACTCAGTGAGACCCTGTCTCTAATAAAATACAAAAAAGGGCTGGGGATGTGGCCCAGTGGTTGAGTGCCCCTGAGTTCAATCCCCGTACCAAAAAAATAATAAAATAAAGAACGGTGAATACTTAGCAACTCAGTGAGACCCTGTCTCTAAATAAAATACAAAAAAAAAAGGGCTGGGGATGTGGCCCAGAGGTCGAGTGCCCCTGAGTTCAATCCCGGTACCACAAAAAAAAAAAAAAAAAAAGAATGGTGAATACAAATCAATGGTACAGCAACTCTGATTCAATACCCAGCATAAAAAAGAAAGAGAGAGAGAGAGAAAGGATAATGAAAAATGAGGACTTTTCCTTACACTGTCTTAGAGCTGTGCTGTCCAAAAGTTTGTCCTACCCAAGTTAGTGGGTTATATCAATATTTTTATAATATGTAACTAGGCACCATGCCTATAATCCCAGCACCTCAGGAGGTTGTGGAAGGATCACAATTTTGATACAAGGAGGTAGCTCAATAATAAAGAGTCCCTGAGTTCAATCCACAGTGTATATGTGTATGTGCGGGTTTTGTTTTTGTTTTTGTTTTTTTGGTATATTTTTAGTTGTAGATGAACACAATATCCTTATTTATTTTTATGTTGTGCTGAGGATGAAAACCAGTGCCTCACACATGCTAGGCAACCGCTCTACCACTGAGCTACAAACCCAGCCCTGTGTATTTATACATATATCATATACATTATATGACATAGCACAAAAGATAAAATAGCAGAATGCAGAACAGGTAGTTAAGGTATTGTTTTGTGAAATTTCAATTTTACTAAGTATGTGTGTATACATGGGTCACAAAAAGTAAAATGTATTTCCTGTGTCCTACCTTCATAGTTTTAACTTTTTCATTAATTCATTAAAGAAATGTTTATTGAGCACCTATTCTGTGGTGCTGGAGAAGTAAAAGTATGCTGGTGTGAAATAAGAAGACAAATACATTGGTTACTGCCCTTGTAGAATTTTCACATTTAGAGGGGGGAAAAAATCAAATAATCATTATGTAAAAGTAGACTAACACAGGGGCTGGGGTAGTAAGTAGCTCAGTGGTAGAGTGCTTGCCTGGCATGTGTGAGACACTGGGTTCAATCCTGGGTTGTAGGTCAGTGGTAGAAGATGCATTGGAAGTAGAGTCAAACTGAATAATTACATATATATTTCTGGGATAATTCATGGACTTTCTAGGAAACAATAAAATGAGATGAGATTCATAAGAAATCCCAAAGCAAGGCTGAAAGAGAAGATCAAAGCTGTTTGCTATACTAAACAAGTAGAGATGCTAAATTAATACCCAGAATTACATAAAGGTATTTTTAAAAAGAAAAAAGGATTACCAGAAGTATTTCTTATTATTATTTTATATAGGGTTTCGCTAAATTGCCCAATCTAACCTCAAACTCGAAATCCTCCTGCCTCAGGCTGCCTCTGGAGTCCCTGAGATTACAGGTGTGCTCCAGCCACCAATAAGGCATTGATAACACGTTACTCTGCTCCATAGTAATATAAGAAACAAACCCAGAAGAATCTAGAATAAATTTTAAAGACCCTATGCAGCAGCGGTTCATAAATACAACAGCTGAAGCCACTATGTCTGAAAATATCGTATAACAGTATAACTAAACATTCACTCTTTTTTCGGGGGGAGGAGATACCGGGGATTGAACTCAGGGGCACTGGACCACTGAGCCACATCCCCAGCCCTTTCTCGTATTTTTATTTAGAGACAGGGTCTCACTGAGTTGCTAAGTGCCTCACTATTGCTGAGGCTGGCTTTGAACTCGTGATCCTCCTGCATCAGACTCCCAAATGCTGGGATTACAGGAGTGCGCCACGTGGCGCACAGCAACATTCACTCTTAAAATAATTCTTTCATGAACTCTTAGGGAATCACTTGTTTATTGAGTTCACTACTATATTTTCAACATCTAACAGTGTAAGGAACATGGTAGATATTAATCTATTGTAGAAATGTACCCGCTACTATGTGGAATAAAGCACCCAGCAAAACTAAAACAATGCAAAAAATAAGGAATTATTCAAGGGAAAAAAATCTCCATATGGAAATGAGATTCTTAGCATACTTGGTTCTCATACCCTAATAGCCTCAGATGCTAATTCTATTCTGTAATAATCTGCTTCATTTCAGTACCAGAAATTCCATCTAGGCAACCAAAGATAAGTATCCTTACCATTCCCTAGAAAACTGAGAGATACAAGGAAAAAATATCAAAATAAAAGTTTGATGCCAGCAGAGTAGAGGAGCTTGCCTACAATCCCAAGCAGGAGGATCACAAGTTCCAGGCCATCCTCAGCAATTCAGCAAGGCTCTATCTCAAAGATGGAGGCAGGGTGGGATTGCCTGGGGATATACCTCATGGTAAACTTCCTCAGGGTTCAATCCCTAATACTATCACCTACCCTCCAAAAAAAGCTTGATGAAGCTATAGTAAAATTAGGTTATTAAAGCAAAATGAAAACTGTTAGAAGGAATTTCACCAAAATGAAAATGACAATACTGATAACTTTTCTTTTTCCTTCCATCTTCTCCAGTTTTCCAGATTTTCTAATAAACATAGATTTTGTTAGCTACTCCTCAACAGGAGAAAATTAGAAAATGCACTTAAACACTAAGGAAACAAATTATCCACAATTCCATCACTCAGAAATAACTAACCACTGTTAATATTTTTGTGTGGCCCTTTCTCTGTGCATTCATGGGGGTGGGGAAGGAAGAAAATGACAAGTAATGGCATGATTGTTTAATAAGAGTGTGAAGGACATTACAGAATGCTTGCTAAGGCAAGTGTGCAGGATTGAGGGAGACTAACTTGAAGAAGAGACAATTGGACTGTTTTCTGAAAAAGATGGAACCAACCAGACAGGGCAGTGCAGGTCAAGGTAACAGTCTATGCAGAGGGAACAGGAGTGTGAGCTAGGTACCAGGCCTAGGGAAATAAGAAGACAGATGAATCCAATGGGAAGGAGGCCATTGGCTAATCAAAATCTCATAAGTAGATCTGAGAATTATGACTGGTTCCTCAGTGAAAGAGGACTTGAAGCAAGAACATAATCCTCAAAAGGATTGTACTGACTGCTTGAGAGGGGAAGGGATAAGGCCTAGCAAGGATGGATTTAGAAAGGCACATCTTCAATATATATGTAACTCCCAAAGGGCAGGGAGAACAGGATATAGGGAATGCTTGAGAATTAAGAGTTTAAAAAAAAAAAAAAAAAAAAAGCTAATATTTCAAATTTATATTATAAGCCCAAAATAACTTTATTTTTAGATTGGTAGGAATAAAAAGACACAGTGCATTTGCAAGGCCCTGGATTCCATCCCCAGCAGTGGGGGAAAAGAAAAGACACATGTCATATCTCCCAAGAATTTCATATCAGAAATGGGATAGCAAGAGAAGCACTAAATATTAATATTTAAAGAAAAGGGGGATTAAAATAAAGGGAACAACAATTTTTTAAAGCTTAAGAGATGTGCATTACACGGAGCTTAATAACAGTAGGGCATGTACCTGTTTTATCATAATATCATTAATAAATACATAACAAACAAATGAATATTAAGGGACTAGCCGTGAGCAGTCTGAAAACTACTATAGCGTAGTTTCCATAATATTCAGAAAAGGAAAAAATAGCACAAGCTACAGGACAAAACTTCTAGAGAGTTCTAGCCTATAGAGAAGTACACTTGGTAGTGCAGCAAGGAAGTCAACAGGCCCCTCCAATGTCTCCAAAGAATATCCCCCAAGACTAACTATCCTTCCTTGTTCATCTGTTCATTCAAAAGATGATTAATGCAGCAATCCCACCATTGTATATATACTTGAGAGTAAAGAAAATGTTAAGTTCATACAAAAAACTAGTTCACAAATGTTCATAATAGCAACATTATTTATAAGTGAAAACAATCCAAAAGTCCATCAACTGATGAATGAATAATCTTAATGTGACATTTCCATACAATAGAATATTATTGAACCATTAAAAGGAATACAGGCTGATACAGGCTGCAGCATGGATGAACCTTGAAAATATGTGAATTAAGCCAGTCACAAAACATCAACTAGGGTATGGTTCCATTTATATAAAATGTCCAGAACAGACAAATCTATTAAGACAGAAAGCAGATTCCAAGGCTAGAGGTGGAGGAAGTTGGACGGAAATGGACAATGATTGCTAATGAAAACAAAGTTTATTTTGGAAGGTGATAGACTTATTCTTTATTCTATAGAGAAGGGTGTGGTACCACACACCTGTAATCCCAGCAGCTCAGGAAGTTGAGGCAGGAGGCTCAAAAGTTGAAAGTCATGCTACAGTGGCTAGGGAGGCTGACACAGGAAGAGGATCTCAAGTTCAAAGCCAGCCTCAGCAACTTAGGCCCTAAGCAACTTGGCAGGACCCTGTCTCTAAATAAAAATAAAAAGGGCTGGGGATGTGGCTCAGTGGTTAAGTGCCTCTGTTTTCAATTCCTGGTACCAAAAAAATAAAAAAACAGAAATAGAAATATTCTAAAATTGTGATGATTAGGTCTCTTATACACAGTTCTGCGCATATACTAAAAACCATTGAATTGTACATTTTAAATAGGTAAATTTGTTTCTCAATAAAGCTACTATTATTTTAAAGAAGAATATTTTAAGCACCTCAGGCTTAATTACTAAAAGAAAAAAGAGAGGGAAAAAAAAACAGAAACTTAAAATTTTAACATTCTGGTGGGGAAGAAAAGTCAGGCAAAGCATTTACAAAACAATGAGAACAGGAAAGAAAGGCCTTACAGACTACCCCCAGAGGCACCTAACCTACCCCTGGGAAGGTGTTCAGAAAAGAACTCAGTTTACCAGGTTTTCATCACTAAATTGAAACTTAAATAGAAGAAACTTGAAAAAATGAAGTACCTGTTCAACTCCTAAAAATCTTCATTCTTACAGAATAATTAATGACTTTCTTTTTTAAGGGATTTGTGCGCGTGCAATACCGCAAACGTTTATATATTTGTTTTATTTTCTTAGAACTAGGGATTGAACCCAGGGTCTTACGCTTACCAACCACGGGCTCTACCACTGATTTACACCCCTAACCCCATAAAACTTTTTTTTTTTTTTTTTGGTACCGGGGATTGAATTCAGGGGCACTCGACCACTGGGTCACATCCCCAGCCCTTTTTTGTATTTTATTAGAGACAGGGTCTCACTGAGTTGCTAAGTGCCTCGCCATTGCTGAGGCTGGCTTTGAACTCGCGATCCTCCTGTCTCAGCCTCCCAAAGTGCTGGGATTACAGGCGTGCGCCACCGCGCCCGGCAAACATTTTTAACTTTAAAAAAGCAAGCGATTAAAGTGCACTGACAAAATTTAAAAGAGCCCCTGATTAAAATTTATTTTATTACCAAGATTGTAGGATGCTGTAAAGATTAGGTGCAAACTTTTGATAACTAAAATTGGGCGAAAGAGGGCCTTAAAAACAAAAAACTGTGTTATGCGTTCCAAATCAAAGCTGGGAAGAGGGGTTGCGAGGAGACCAGCAAGGTAGGAAAATTTGAGTGGTTGGTCTCAAAGAACTGAGTGCTACATAGTAAAACTGAACCTTTAAAAATTAAAGTCACTAATTTTCAACCACAACACTTCGAAATTAGAGTATTCTTAACCGTTGCCATAGAAACAGTGAAGCCAAGTTTTTAAAAAAAAAAAAAAAAATGTCCAAGTGGGTGAAATAGGGCGAAGTTTGGGGCGAACCTACCTGTACTGAACCTATCAAAAGCTTTCACCTGAACAAGGATGAACCCACTTCGATTCTAACCTTATACCTCCGAAGCAATGCTTGACAAATGACCTCGTATCGGTAATCTACCAAGTGGGAAAAAAAAAAAAAAAAAGTTTGCTCTGTTTTCTCCGGAAGAAACCTGACAAAACCTCCCAGGTGTTGCCCACAACCAAAGCCAGCCAGTGCCAGCCAGGGCACAGCTAAGGGGGAGCCTGGCTCCAAGTCCACGAGAAAAGCATCGGGATCGAGCCCTGCTGGTTTCACTGGCTGAGTGAGCATGAAGAAACACCAGCATGAAGTTCCAGCCCGGAGACCCAGCCTGCCTGCCTTACCTCCTAGCCCCACAACACGTCCTGTACCTGGCAGTCTAAGCGCCCCGATCCAACTCGCACTTAATAAGCACCCACTGTCTACCCCGCATCGTGGCTGTTACAGGCACTGCAGGAAGAAATGGCCCCGTGCCGAAGAAAAGAAAAACCAAAAGGACAGCTGCGGTGGCTGAGAACGAACCCGAATGAGGAGCTAGCTGCCTGCGACGGGTGGTCTAGAGAAAAGCCCCCACTCATTCCGCGGGGTTGTGACAGTCTGAGGGAAGGGAGGGCCCCGAGGAGCGCACCAGGCCGGGCCTTCCTTGAGTCCGCCGCAGACCCTGCTGGGAGGGTAAAGGACTCGGTATCCCCAGAACACCGCACGTTCCTCTATCCTCAGGAGCAAGACCCCCGACTCCAGCTCCTGGGAGAATGGCGAGCACGGGGACCGAACCCTGTAAGGGCCGGAGCGGACTGTCACTGGCCCCCGCCTCCCTCCCCTGCGACCATGGCCGTCCGCTCCCTCCCCAGCATGACAGTCGCCGCGGTCGCGGACTGAGCGTCTCTGCCCCTGTGCCTCAGCTCCTCCGGACGCCCGCACCCTCGCTGCTGCCCCGCGTGGAGAGGGGCAGTGCCGGGAAGATCGCCCGGGCCCCTCCCCCCGCCACCCCATCTCCCTGACTCCGGAAAAGCGGTTACCTGGCGCGCGGGTGGGGCGAGGACACGACCTGAAGAAAAAGGATGAGAAGGAAGACTGTGGCCTCCCTCCCGGGGAGATTTGGGAAATTTGGAAGACTTGTTCCGTACTGGGTGACAGCTGTTCGCTGCGCACGCGCACAAGGCCTCAGAAGCCCGATCACTCCGCCGCTCCTCACCCTCCCGTCGAGGGGGTGGGTGGGAGGCAGCGGCGACGGCGCGCGCACAGCGCAGGCCGGCTCTCCTTGCGTGTGAGCGCGCGGGCGCCGTCACGTGACCGCTGGGGCCCGGTACTTAGTGAGTCACGTGAACTTCCAAACAGCTTAAAGGTGCCCGGCACCTTCTTGCTTTGGGCTGTCTTTTGAACTGTTCTATATAGGTTTTCTGTGGCCCATCTTCTTGTTCTCTGGAGACAGGCATGTCCTTTCTTCCCAGAGGGATAAAATACTTGAACCGAAGGAGGGAACAGGTGCACAGAACCTTGCCCGGAAGCCCGTACCGTGTTCCCACTAGACTGATGTCGGACCTGATGTAGTCCACGCGCCACACGTCCTCCTGGGCTCCGACACACTGGCCTATGACGGACTCCGGCGCGCGGACGTCAGAGTGGCGTTGCCATGGGTTGGGCCTAGGAATGCCCTGCCTAGCCGGGCAAGGAAGTCTGGGCGTGCGATGACATTGTTTTGAATCCGTTCTCCCTTCACAGGGTTTTCGGGGCCTCTGACCTTTCTTACTACAATGGGAGATACCTAAAGGACCAACAGTTCCCACGTGTCCCAACCCCTTAACTGGCAACTCTCAAGTAAAAGACCTAGTTAACCTCCGGATGCAAAATTGTTCCATATTCGAGTCACCTATGCATAGCAAGTCCCGTCCGAAGCAGGTGTGCGATTACAGTGGGAAGACCAGAGGGTGGCTGCCGTAGAGATCCTGGACTGGGAGTAGGCGGGGGGCCGGGGAGTGGGGGAAGTCCCTCGGGAACTAGAGATCTGAATTGGAGTAACTGGAAGCGCAGGTGCCTGTGGGCCCCTCAGAACTTAGTTAACTTGCTACTGCGGCTTATTGATTCTGCTCTGTAACTCCGCCTTCTGAGGTGTCGGAAAGAACCACACAGACCTTAAGCCCTTGTACTGCCAAAGACAGATGGCTGAGCACCAGATGTTTTGCAAAGCTGAACAATTTTTTTTAAACTTCCCTGCAGAGTTTCCAGCTGAGTCCCCGTGGTATTTCCCCTAACGTCTTCTCAGCAAAGAAAGATTGAGCAGATTTTACACCAGTAAGCAAACCTGGGCTATCTAATAGGCTGAGTTTTCAGTTAGAATACACTGATTTCCGCTTTTAAAAATATCTCTACGTGGGCTGGGGATATAGTTCAGTTGTTAAAGTGCTTGCCTCCCCTGCACAAGGCCCTGGGTTCAATCCCCAGCACGACCGGAAGAGAAAAAAAAAAAACAAAAAACAAAAAAAAAACTCTACAGGTACATTTACCACAACCTTGATCTCATTTCTCACTGGAGGGAGCATTGTGAAAACAGGATATAATATAAACTAAAGCTAATGCGATTATTGAGACAATATTCCTGTATTTTAAATTAAAAACACTTTAGGTCCCGCTAACCCACACACTTTTTTTTTTTTTTTTTTTTTTTTTGGGTACTGGGCATTGAACTCAGGGGCACTCGACCACTGGACCTCATCCCCAGCCCTTTTTTGTATTTTATTAGAGACAGGGACTCACTGAGTTGCTCCGTGCCTCGCCATTGCTGAGGGTGGCTTTGAACTTGCGATCCTCCTGCCTCAGCCTCCCAAGTGCTGGGATTACAGGCAAGCGCCACCACGCCCGGCTCACCCACACACTTCTAAACTTGCCTAACATATATACTCAACTGGTAATTTTCCAGCTGTATATGTTGTGAAGATTCCCAACCCTCCTTACAAGCCAATAGGATATGCTAAAACCATAAATATGTAACTAAATATTTATTTGGGGGCATAGTATGAGCTAGACACTTAAGAATTTCACATATATTAACCAAATACTTAAAATAATACAATGAATAGGTAATATTATCTCCTTTGTTTTGTTTTGGTTTTGGTTTTGGGAATTGAACCGAGGAATGCTCTGCCACTGAGCTGTAGTTCCAGTTCTTTTTGAGACAGAATCTCTCTCGTAAATTACTGAGACTGGCCTCAAACTTGCGATTCTCCTGTCTCAGCCTCCCAAGTCTTGGGAATTACAGACATAACCCACCATGCGTGGTGAGTATGTTTTTTGTTTTTTGACATGAAGGACTAGGATGATATACAAGCATTGCTGGCTTCACTGAGCATTATTGATAATCAAAGAAGATAATATAAAATGTTAAAATGCTCAAAAGCTGTGTGAATTTTTTAAGGTTCAGACTCTTAGAAATTGAAATGAGCCTATTAAAAAATCAATTGCATATATGACAGAGGATGGTGTTTTGTAACTAAATAATTTCATATTGAGAATTACAATGAAAAGTTAACCTTTTAGCCAGCCACATCCTTTTTTTTTTTTGTTTTCCCTGAGGAGGGAGTACCGAGGATTGAATCCAGGGGTACTCAACCACTGAGCCACATCCCCAGCCCTGCTTTGTATTTTATTTAGAGACAGGGTCTCACTGAGTTGCTAAGTGCCTCGCCATTGCTGAGGCTGGCTTTGAACTCGCGATCCTTC
Organism: Tamias sibiricus; assembly: GCA_025594165.1. Taxonomy (NCBI): domain Eukaryota; kingdom Metazoa; phylum Chordata; class Mammalia; order Rodentia; family Sciuridae; genus Tamias; species Tamias sibiricus. The sequence goes on along the minus strand of CM046657.1, from coordinate 155,864,289 downwards.
TGCCTCAGCCTCCCAAAGTGCTGGGATTACAGGCATGCGCCACCGCACCCAGCCTCCCCATCCCTTTTTATGGGTTTTGTTTTGTTTTGATGCCAGGGATTGAACCCAGAGGTGTTTACCCACTATACCATATCCACAGGCCTCTTTCTTACATTTTATTTAGAGACAGGGTCTCACTGAGTTACTTAGGGCCTTGCTAAATTGCTGAGGTTGGCTTTGAACTTTCAATCCTCCTATCTCAGCCTCCCAAGCCAAGAGGCCCAGCCCTTTTTTTTTTTTTTTTTTTTTTTTTTTGGTATCAGGGCTTAAACTCAGAGTCATTCAACCACTGAGCTGCATCCCAACCCCTATTTTTGTATATTATTTAGAGACAGGGTCTCAGAGTTTCTTAATGCCTTGCTTTTACTGAGGCTGGCTTTGAACTTACGATCCTCCTGCCTTAGCCGGGAGGTCACTGGGATTACAGGCATGTGCCACCTTGCCCTCCTCCCCAGCAGCCCTTTTGTGTATATGTGTGTTTGTGTGTGTATGTGTGTGGTGCTGGGGATTAAACCCAGGGCCTCATGCATGCCAGACAGGCACTCTACCAGCTGAGCTATATCCCCAGCCCCTCAGCCCTTTATATGTTTTGTTTTGAGACAAGTTTTGCTAAATTGCTTAGGGACTTGCTAAATTGTTGAAACTAGCCTCACACTTAGGATCCTTCTGCCTCGGCCTTCCCTGTCCCTGGGATTACAGGTGTACATGGCCCAGTTATTATTGTTGAGTTTTGTTTTGTTTTTGCTACTGGGGATTGAACCTAGGAATACTTTACCACTTGAGGCACATCTTCAGCCCTTTTTATATTTTATTTTTGGAGAGGGTCTCACTAAGTTGCTTAGGGCCTCGAAAATTTGCTGAGGCTAGCCTTAAACTTGCAATCCTTTTACTTCATCCTTCTGAGTTTCTGGGATTACAGGTATGCACCACCACTCCCAGATGTGTGTGTGTGTGTGTGTGTGTGTGTGTGTGTGTGTGTCTACATTTTTTTTTTTCTTTTTTTGCTACCAGGGAATAAACTCAGGGGCACTCAACCACTGATCCACATCCTGAGCCCTATTTTATATTTTATTTAGAGACAGGATCTCACTGAGTTGCTCCGTGCCTTGCCATTGCTGAGGCTGGCTTTGAACTTACCACCCTCCTGCCTCAGCCTCCTGAGCCGCTGGGTGTATAAATTTTTTTAATTTTATTTATTTATTTTTAAATGTTTTGGTTGTAGATGGATACAATGCCTTTATTTTATTTATTTACATTTATGTGGTGCTGCGGATAGAACCCAGTGCCTCACACATGCTAGGTAAGTGCTCTCCGGCTGAGCTACAACCACAGCCCCTACACATTTTTTAGTTGGACTCTTTACCCACTTTTTGACAAATGGACCATGTAGATAATTTAACTTGGTAAATTAAAGGGTAAAACTTATGAAACAAAACTTCCCTTTCTTTTTCATAAAAAGTTTAATTATTTTAGAAAAGGGAAATGCTGAAGGCAAAAACAAGTGGAAAGGAAACTGAGCACTTTTTTCTGTTTGGACCTATTGACACTCAATAATTTCAGCAGCCAGACCTGTAATCCCAGCACTTGAGAGGCTGAGGCAGGAGGATCGGGAGTTCAAAGCCAGCCTCAACAATGGTGAGGCATTTAGCAACTCAGTGAGACCCTGTCTCTAAATAAAAACACAAAAAAGGGCTGGGGATGTGGCCCAGTGGTCGAGTGCACCTGAGTTTAATCCCTGGTACCAAAAAATTAATAATAAAAAAATTTAAAAATCTCTTCATTGAGGGACTCAGATATTTATATGCCTTTTTTTTTGGGGGGGGGGGACAAAACTCAGAGCCTCCTACACACTCTTCCACACTGAGCTACATCCCTAGCACTATTGTTATTTTTTATAAAATCTTTGATTACAATAGGAAATATAACTCTTTGTTTTTGTTTTTGTTTTTGTGTTTTTGTTTTGGGGACTAAACCCAGGGGTGCTTTGCTACTGAGCTACATCCCCAGCCTTCTTTTATTTTTTATTTTGAGGCAAGTTCTTGCTAAATTGTTTAGGGCCTTGCTAAATTGCTAATGCTGGTCTCAAACTGGCAATCCTCCTGCCTCAGACTCCCAAGCCACTGGGATTACAGGTGTGCACCACTATACACAGCAGGAAGTAAAACTCTTGACATCATGGAAATGATATTTATATAGTGATGCACACCTGTAATCCCAGCAACTCCAGAGGCTGAGGCAAGTTGGAGGACAACATCAGCAATTTAGTGAGACCTTCAGCAACTTAGTGAGACCCTGCCTCAAAATAAAAAATACAAAAGGGATGTAGCTCAGTGGTAGTACACCCCTGAGTTCAATCCCTAGTACAAAAAAAAGGGGGGGGGGGGTTGGGAAGGTAGCTCAGTGGTAGCATGCCTGAGTTCAGTCCTCAGTACCACAAAATTCAATTAATTAATTAATCAAAATTAAATCCTTATCATATTAATCCCCTGTTGTGATAAATTGCAGAATATAGCCACAAATCTTCCAGTGATCCTTTACAATGTGACTCTGCTCTTTCTCCTATGCGGAGATTATCTATTTCTCTAGCTTCAGCTGAATCTGGGCCAATCTTGCCACTTCCTTTGACCAACAGAATGTGGCATAAATGATGTTATTTGACTTTCAAAGCTAAACCTTAAGAGACTTTGCAGCTTCTGAAGCTGTCCGGAGAAGTGTCATATAGGAAGCCAGTCTAGCTAACAAGAGAATGAAAAATCACACAGAACATAACCTAGTCACCCAGTGGACAGCCAGCATCAGTACCAGTTGCCAGACAACATGAGTGAGGCCACCTTGACCTTATAGCCAGCCCAACCACCTCCTCTTGAATGCAGCCACAGAGTAAGCCCAGGCAAAGGCAGCAGCTAACTCCAGAGAATGATGAAAAAAAACCCACCAGGGGCTGGGATTGTGGCTCAGCGGTGGAGCGCTGGCCTAGCACGTGGCCGACCCGGATTCGATCCTCAGCACCACGTACAAATAAAATGCATTGATTAAAAAAACACATTGTGTACAACTAAAGCAAATAAATAAAAAATATTTTTAAAAAAATCCACCACTGCTGCTTTAAGCCACTTAGTTTTAAAGTTGTTATACAGTTAATAGATAATTGCTAAAATAAAATCTTTTTTAAAAAGCCGGAGGGGCTGGGATTGTGGCTCAGCGATAGAGCGCTTGCCTCAGCACCACATAAAAATAAAGGCATTGTGTACAACTAAAACAAATAAATATTAAAAAAAAAAAGAGAGAGAGACGGAGAAGGGGCTTGGGATGTGGCTCAGCGGTTGAGGGCCCCTGAGTTTGATCCCTGATAAAAAAAAAAGAGAGAGAGAGAGAGAGAAAGAAAAAATTAAAATAAATAACTAAATAGATAACTGCTAGAACTGTCTTCTCTTTTCACTTTCTGACATTGGTAATCCCTTGACTCCATTGTCTAATTCAGACAACACAGTTCTTTTCCTATTATGCTTCAGTTTCAGAATTGAGCTGCAAAGGACAGTTATTCCAAACTTTAGCATCATCCATTTTATTTTATTTTTCATAGATTTATTGAGATAAAATTGAAGTATAATGAAATTAACATATTTGAAGTATGCAATTTGATCAGTTTTGAGCATCATCCATTTTATTTATATGTATGTGTGTATATATGTATATATTATGTATATAGATATAGATTTTTTTTTTTTTTTGTACAGGGGATTGAACAACTGAGGGGCACTTGCCCACTGAGCCACATCCCCAGCCCTGTTTTGTATTTTATTAGAGACAGGGTCTCGCTGAGTTGCTAAGTGCCTCGCCATTGCTGAGGCTGGCTTTGAACTCAGTTCGTCCTGCCTCAGCCTCCCAAGTGCTGGGATTACAGAAGAACGCCACTGCTGGCAAGAAAGCCAATTTGAGAGAGCCAATTTTGGGAATTTGGAGATTTGTCCCCTGAGGGATTGAAATGTTAATTCCTTCAGAGCCTTTCCTCCACCCTCATCAAGAACCTGCCCTGCCCCAACCTGTTGCCAAGGTAACCTGTTCCAGGAATTGCCCCTCCCTACAGGGAGCTTTAAAATTGTTAATGTGTCCTGGGCTGCACCATCCTGCCCTTCCCCCTTCAGCCCATCTGCTTCTCACCTTTTGGTCATCCCACCGGGCCGGGTCCTCTGGTCACATACATGGAAGGCTAGAGATAAGGGGAAGAGAGCAGGAGAACAAAGGAAGCCCTGGGACATATAAAAAGGCAGACCTGCCTCACTTCTTGGGATATGAAGATACCAGCAATGGCCCCCTTCTCCCTCCGGGGAGAGGTCTATGTTACCCCTTTTAAATAAACCCTGCTTTATATGCTTGCCTTGGCGTGCTTCTCTAATGTTCAAACTTCAACATTTAGGGGAGCAGAACTCTTCACTGGTAAACGGAGGTATCATTTTCACTGCTATACTGGCATACACCTATTTATCATTGGCCTATGAGCTAACTTTTGCTAAAATTAGAGCAAAAGAGACCATATATCCACTGACATCTTACTTTATTTCAGTTTTTCCTGTGTCCCTCTTCATGCTTGCGAGACATTGTGTTAGAGAAATTTGCAGGATGGACGGATGCTGGAACCGTCGTATAGGAAAAGGAAGGGGTTTATTGAATTACCAAAGAAACACGTGGAGGGGATGGGGACAAACCGCAGGGAACGAACTGGGAGCTGGAGCACGCGGGAACGGAGAGCAGGAACAGAGAGCGAGCTCAGTCCGGTCCTGGTTTAAATAGAGAGTAGGGGTCATAAAACCCCCTTGGAGTGAGTCCTTGTCCTATAGGCCAGCAGAGGTCAAGGGGGGGGGGTAGTGGACAGGGGACTTGCTGGTCAGGTTTTTTTTGGTCACGCTGAGGATCTTGGGAGATGTAGTTTTTAACAAAGCACCTGGGGAGGTGTGGCCTCCTGCCTGGAATCCAACGTTCCCCCCTTTTTGATTTCTTAGGGAGAGGGGCGTCGTGTTTCGATCTGGCTGCTTCAGAGCTGAAATGGGGCAACGTGGGGTAGTTTTGGGGGGAGGGGGGAATGCGGGCAGGCAGGTCAGGCTTGAGGGTTAAAAAAATTCCCAGGAGGCAGGCGTGGAAAAGATGAATCTGTCCAGGTATAGGATGGATGAAGTTTTCTTTGAAGCCATAGGTCGGTGAGGGTGTCAAACCAGGCTTCTGCAGAAAGTCACTGAGGGAGTCAGCCAGAGAGCATGTAGAAATTGTGGGTCTTGCGAGTTTGCAGGTAACACTATTATGGAAGCAACAAAGGGAAAGAAGGTGAGATGGATTATTTTCCATAGGCCTGTGTTCCACCAGGTGGGACTTACGGTGAAGAGGCCAATGGAGAGTGCGAAGCACATCATAATGAGCATCTGGTGGCAGCATAAGGGCAGGACTCAGCAGGGCTCTCTGGTTGGAAAGTCATCCGTTGTTTTTTTAACAGTTGATAGTCCCTGAGAAAAAAAACTGGTTAAAGGTTCAAAACGAGAAAAAAACAGAAAAGATTATTTTGAGATGGTATTGGGGACACAAGAGAAACGAATTTTTAGGGGACCGGTGGGAATGGGAGAGCAAGTATACTGAAGTAGTTGTCTTTTTGTGGATCTTCAGTTGGTTGATCAGCTGGTTTCAGTCTGGAAATATGAATCTAAGAAGTCAAATTTTCTGAGGTTTCACGAAGTTTAGCAGCTGTGGGTGTGCACAGCACAATGTGGAAAGGTCTTGTCCACTTTGGGACAAAGGAGATTGTTCCTGTGTCCTGGGGAGGGGAGAAATATACCCAAGAACCGGGTATTAATGGGAATGAAGCAGTGAGTCTACCTGGGTCAGGCAGAATGAAATCTTGGCACTTCCGTATCTGATGTCTGATGAAGGATAAGAGAGGAGAAGAGAGATCTTTGGGTGAGGGTCCCTGAGTTGGGGAAACTCCAGGTGGAAGGGCTGGTCGCCCAAACATAACCTCAAAAGGGGATAGTAAGGAGGGCTTTTTTGGGAGGACTCTGAGCCTAAAAAGGGCAAGAGGGAGTAACTTGACCCAGTCTAAGTGGAGTTCTAGGGAGAGTTTATTTAGTCAGGACATCCTTAAGAGTCCTATTAGTCCTCTCTACCTTCCCTGAGGACTTGGGGTGATATGGGATGTGAAAATACCAAGGGATATTAAGGGAAGTAGAAACGCTTTGGGTAACCTGGGAAACAAATTCAGGCCCGTTGTCAGACTGGATGGACGTGGGCAATCCGAAACGGGGAAGGATTTCTGAGACTAGAATGGAGGCTACTGTGTGGAGGCCCTTTTATTGGAAGTAGGGAAGGCCTCCACCCATCCAGAGAAGTTGTCTACCAAAACCAGGAGATATTTGTGTCTCCGGGCAGCTGGCATGTTGGTGAAGTCTATCTGCCAATCGGCTCCTGGAAGATGGCCTCGAGCTTGGTGAGAGGGAAATGTTCCTGGTTTAAGGGGAGTATATGGGTTAGTGCGCTGACATGCAGTGCACGCTGAGGTGAGCTGATGGAGAAACTGTGTGTCTTCCAGAGTCAGGGTGAGGAAGGAGGTAGCGAAAGTCTTGAGGGCCTGAGGGTTAGGATGGAAAAGGGAATGGAGATAGGAGAGGATTGATTGTGTGGAAGGGGATGTGGGGTCTGGGTAGTAGGTAGGACTGGAGCCAGAAGAGAAGGAGAAGATAGTGCTGCCTCCCTTGCTGCCCTGTCAGCCTTCGTGTTTCCCTGAACTATGGGAGAGTCTCCACTTTGATGTGAAGGACAATGGGAAATCCCTATTAGCTTGGGCAGGAGAGAGACTTGCAAAAGTTTTGATATTAATTTAGAATTAGTAACTGCAGAACCTTTTGTGGTCAGGAGCCCTCGCTCTTTCCATACTGCTGAATGGGAAAGCAAAATATGGTAGACATATTTTGAGTCTGTGTAAAGGGTGAGGTTTTGATCAGCAGCTAATTCGAAGGCACGAATGACAGCTATTAATTCAGCCCGTTGGTTTGTGGTGTTGGGGGTAGGGGTGCTGCCTCAATAACCTCTGATAGGGAAACGATAGTGTATCCAGCAAAACGTTGCCCATCCCTAAAGAAAGAGCTGCCATCTGTGAACCAAATTAAGGAAGGATCAGGAAGTGGTCCCTCTTTAATATGGGAGGGATGGGGGATTAAAGCCTCGAGTGTCTCTATACAATCATGTTCTGGGGGCTCTGAGGAGACTGGGAGAAGGGAAGCTGGGTGTAAAGAGGAGCAGGGTTGGAAGGTGATTGAGGAGTCATGCAAAAAGGAAACAAGGAGAGAAAGAACGCGACAGGGTGGGAGAGTTTGAAGGCTCTTATAGGTTAGTAAGTCTTTTAAATGATGAGTAGAGGCAACAGTAACCTGGGCACCAAAGGTCAACTTTTTTGATTCCTGTAGAAGTAGGTAAGCAGCAGCCAAAGCCCTAAGGCAGGGGGCCCATCCATGAATGGTGGGGTCAAGTTGTTTAGAGAGGTAGGCAACTGGAGCAAAGGTGGTGCCCTTGTATTGGCCTAGAACACCGAGAGCCAAACCCTTCGTTTCATGGACATAAAGGATAAATGGCTGAAGGAGGTCTGGGAGATGAAGGGCTGGGGCCTGTGACAGTGCCTGCTGCAAATGTTTAAACTTGGTCTGAATGTTATCGGGAAGGAATTTTCCCTCAATCTCCTTAGCTGCCTCATATAGGGGCTTTGCATAAAGAGAGAAATTAGGAATCCAGGCACGGAAATATCCTGCTAGCCCTAGGAAAGAGAGAATCTCTTCCTTTGTCTTGGGACATGGGAGCTCCTTGATGAGGGCTTTTCTGTCTACAGTAATGGCCTTTGATTGATGGGAAATCTGAACTCCTAGATATACTACCTGGGTCTGGGCAAGCTGCACCTTAGATGAGGAAACACGATACCCACGAGAAGCAAGAAAATTTAAAAGGGTGTAAGAGTCTTCACGAGCTGTGAAGAGGGAAGGGCTGCAGAGGAGGAGGTCGTCTACATATTGTAAGAGAGTGGAATTAGGGAATTTAAGATCTTTGAGGTCTGCAGCCAATGTCTGACCAAAGATATGAGGGCTGTCTCGAAAACCCTGAGGGAGGACCATCCAGGTCAACTGTTGGGAACACCGGGTATCTGGATCTGTCCAAGTAAAGGCAAAGAGGTCTTGAGATTCTGGGGCTAAGGGTACAGTGAAGAAGGCATCTTTAATATCAATAACTGAAAAATAGGTAGATGTGGAAAGAATTAGGGAAAGAATAGTATAAGGATTTGGGACCACGGGGTGTATAGGCCTGACAGCCTCGTTGATGAGGTGAAGATCTTGGACTAGCCGATAGGACCCATTGGACTTCTGAACTGCCAATATAGGGGTGTTATAAGGAGAATGGGTGGGTCTGAGAAAGCGTTTCCGCAAAAGATCTGAGATGATGGGTTGAAGACCTCTGAGGCTCGCGGCTGGAAGTGGATATTGGGCTTTATTGGGGAAACGTTGGGGATCTTTAAGGTAGATTTGTATGGGGTCACACTGCGCAAGGGAGGGAGTCTGAGTATCCCAGACTTTAGGGTCAACTAAATCGGCGGGGACAGGGTAATGAAAGGTTTCTGTGTCGATAGAAGGTTGGGGGGTTTCTGCCTTGGTAGGGGGCTGAGGGGATCTTACATCACTAGGGGGCGATGGGGTTTCCTCATCAGCATCAGTAGGGGGTGATGGGTCAGTGGCCTTTGAAACGGTAAGAAGAAAAATGGGGGAGGAGACGGAGCAAGACGAACCAGGAAGCATAACTGAGCTAGGCAGATTGGAGAACACGATTGAGGCCTGAAATTTGGCCAATATGTCCCTGCCCAATAGGGGCACAGGACACTGAGGCATTACCAGAAACTGGTGGGTGAAGGGATGGTGGTGAAGACAGCAAGACAGCATAGGAGTCTTGCAGGGGCGAATAGCATTTCCCTCTACCCTGACAATAGGGGATGGTGCTATGGTGGTGGGGCCCCAAAACTCCCTCAAGACCGAGGAGGTGGCTCCTGTGTCTAGTAGGAAATTCACGGGGCATCCATCAACAAGGAGAGTAACCCTGGGCTCCTTCAATGCGATGTCACCAGTCGGGAGAGGAGCCCCTGGGCCCCTTCAGTCTTCCGTGGCCAGTGCCAGCAGGCTGGGGTTTGTGACCGGTCCAGCCCCCCTGTGGAAGCTGGGGCAGTCAATGCCCCAATGGCCCATCTTGGAACACTTTGGGCACAAGCGCTTAGGGGGCTTGGGATTAGGGCATTCTCTAGCCCAGTGTCCATCTTTCCCACACCTAAAGCAAGGCCCTGGGGGTTCCTCCTGTGTGGACTTATATGCCCCTTTTCTTGAGGCGTGAGCGTCAGGGCCCCTAAGGGCCTGGGCTAACATTTGGAACCTTGATCGCTCAGCCTTCTCATATTTCTGAAACCTGCGACATTCAGCATCTTCTTCACGGTTATGATAGACTTTAAAAGCTGTGGCCAAAATCTCGGTCTGGTGGGGGTCACAGGGCTATTTCCTTAACTTAGCTCGAATGTCGGGGTAGCTCTGAGACAGGAAATATGTCATAAGGACTTGACGGCCCCCCTGGGACTCGGGATCTAAGTTTGTGTATTTTTGGAGGGCCTTCGTGAACCGATCTAAAAATTCAGAGGGGGTCTCTTCTCTCTTTTGAATAATGTCCTGTAGCTTATCAAAATTAACAGGTTTCTGAGCTGCTCATTTCAGACCATCTACTATACACGTTAAAAACTGATCCCTCAAGACCACGTTCCCTGGGGCATTGTAATCCCAGTTGGGGTCCCTATCTGGGACAGCCTCAGGACCAATGGGGAAATTTGGGTTTATTCTGTGAGTCTCATCTGCATATGCTCTTGCTTGCTCCCAGACTCGCCTACGCTCTTCAGGAAGTAAAGTATTTGATAAAATAAAGTATGCGTCATGAAATGTAAGGCTGTATGCTTTGGTGACCCATTGGAATTCTTTTATGTACGTCGTAGGGTCTGTTGTAAAGGAGCCCAAGTGGCGTTCAATTTGGGAAAGATCAGACATGGAGAACGGGATATGAACCCTTACAACTCCCTCTGTCCCAGCTACCTCCCTTAACAGCGCGATTATCTGAGCTGCCTGTTTTCTCGAGTGCGTCATGGGAGGACTGAACGGTGGGGGCGGCAGAGTGTTAGGCGGGTCTGGGAGGGATGGTGTTGGAACGGCTGGGGGGGGGGAGCAGCTCTGCGGAAGACGCTGGGGGAGAAATGCAGGCTACGCAATGCTCTCCCTGTGCTGCCACTGGAGCCGTTGGGGAAGGAACCGGGGAGGGGGCCAGAGCCTGAGGCAGCGCGTCTGGTAAAAGACGAGTCTCAGAATCCGAGGGAGCACAGACTGGGTCTGGGACTGAGGCAGCGCGCTCGGCAACGGCTGCATGGCTGGAGAGGGCAGGGGAGCCGTGGCCGGAGGTGACTCGGAACCAAGTGGCGGGAGCTGAGTGGGCGGGGATAACGGCGGAAGTAGCGCGGAGCTGGGAACCGGAAATTCAGAGGGCAGGGGGTAGCGGCGGTGAAGGCACCGGAAATGACGTGGACAGAGAAGGCGGGTCTACAGAGGAGGGTTCTGACGGAGCGGAAGGCGGGGGCGGGGCAAAGGATGAAGACAAAGGAGGGGGAGGATCTAAGCTCGGAAGCCCACCAATTTCAAAATCCAAAGCCTGAGCTGGGGGAGGGGAAACTGTCTGGGGCAGCCTCCCAGGCTGCCGGTACGGGGGAGGTGGAGCCTCTAATCCTGGATCGAAATTGGGGTCAATGGAAGATGGGGGGGAATCTGCAAGCCTGTAGGCGAGCAATACCGTCTCGGGACTGCACCTGGTGCACAAGGAAGGATTCGAACGTAGAAGGGAGAAGGCGTCGACATACGGCAATTCTGTCCATCTCTTTGATTGTTGACAAAAGCTGGAGAGTTCCCGTAAAAGCCGGGAATCCAGGGATCCTGACTCTGGCCACTTATTGGATAGCGGGTAATAAGGCCAGATTTTTGTACATAGCTTTATTAATTTGTTTTTCTTAATTTGGGGTTTTAAGCCTAAATGTGCTCGATTTCTTAGGAGACAGTTGAGAGGCGTGTCGGCTGGAGCTGATAGGGAAGTTCCCATATTTCCCGTTAACGGGGAGAGGCTGATACAATATTCTGGAAGGCGTCCCTCCCAGAATGTGTATCAGAGTGAGATCCAAGTTCGCTCGCCCAGTCGTCACCAGGTGAAACGAGCCTGGGACATCTAACCACCTTCCGTCCTGGACGGCAGGTTTTGAAGATGCCGGGTAGCTATGAGCTTACTCCACGGAGGTTTTCGGATTTTTTTCCCGTTCCGAACGGAAAAACGGAAGCCCAAGCCCGGAGTGCAGAGGGGAACTTTCCTAGCCACTCACAGCTGAGAGCCGTAGTCTTACAGCTGGAAATTTTAAAGCGGGCGGATAAAGGTGGGCGGGCGGACAAAGGTGGGGGGGGAGTTCCCGGGGTCCACCGTCGCCCTGAAGGCTTGGGTGGGGTGTCGCCCCCCCGTATAGGCCGCGGGCGAGATTGCCGGACACTCGACGGTCAATTTTCACCACGCAGTGGCCAAACAGGTTTAGGAACTCGGGGTGGACGGGGGCTTACCGAAGTCCAGTGATGTTGTGGAGAAGGCGGACAAACGGAGACATGTTGGACGCTCGTCTCCTTTCCCGGCCAATGCACCAAATGTTAGAGAAATTTGCAGGATGGACGGACACTGGAACCGTCGTATAGGAAAAGGGAAGGGGTTTATTGAATTACCAAAGAAACACGTGGAGGGGATGGGGACAAACCACAGGGAACGAACGGGAGCTGGAGCACGCGGGAACGGAGAGCAGGAACAGAGAACAAGCTCAGTCCGGTCCTGGTTTAAATAGAGAGTAGGGGTCATAAAACCCCCTTGGAGTGAGTCCTTGTCCTATAGGCCAGCAGAGGTCAAGGGGGGGTTAGTGGACAGGGGACTTGCTGGTCAGGTTTTTTGGTCACGCTGAGGATCTTGGGAGGTGTAGTTTTTAACAAAGCACCTGGGGAGGTGTGGCCTCCTGCCTGGAATCCAATAAACAGAAAAGATTATTTTGAGTCAGTATCAGGAACACAAGAAAAAACGAATTTTTAGGGGACCGGTGGGAATGGGAGAGCAAGTATACTGAAGTAGTTGTCTTTTTGTGGATCTTCAGTTGGTTGATCAGCTGGTTTCAGTCTGGAAATATGAATCCAAGAAGTTAAATTCCCTGAGGTTTTTCACGAAGCTTAGTAGCCGTGGGTGTGCACAGCACAACCTGGAAGGGACCTGTCCACTTTGGGACAAGGGAGACCATTCCTGTGTCCTGGGGAGGGGAGAAATATACCCAAGAACCGGGTGCCAATGGAAATGAAGCAGTTAGTCTACCTGGGTCAGGCAGAATGAGATCTTGGCACTTCCATAACTGATGTCTAATGAAGGACAAAATGGGAAGAGAAAGATCTTTGGGTAGTGTTGGTTCTAGGCAGAAGGCCGCGCCTCCCAGGCAGAAGGCCACACCTTTCCAGGTGCCTTGTGAAAAACTACGGCTCCCGAGATCCTCAGCGTGACCAAAGCCTGACCAGCAAGTCCCTTGTCCACTACCACTACCCTCCCCCCCATGACCTCTGCTGGCCTATAGGACAAGGACTCACTCCAAGGGGGTTTTATGACCCCTACTCTATTTAAGCCAGCCCTGGACTGAAATCGGCCCTTTTGTTCCTGCTCTCCCCTGGTTCCTGCCGCTCCCTGCTCCTGCTCTCCGCTCCCGCTCCCGCGTGCTCCAGCTCCCGTCCGTTCCCCGCGGTTTGTCCCCATCCCCTCCACGTGTTTCTTTGGTAATTCAATAAACCCCTTTCCTTTTCCTATACGACAGTTCGAGCCTCGGTCCCTTCCTGCAAATTCCGCTAACAGGTAGGGGTCCCTGAGTTGGGAAAACTCTGGGTGGAAGGGCTGGTCGCCCAAACATAACCTCAAAAGGGGATAGATAGTAAGGAGGGCTTTTTTGGGAGGACTCTGAGCCTAAAGAGGGCAAGAGGGAGTAACTTGACCCAGTCTAAGTGGAGTTCTAGGGAGAGTTTAGTCAGGACATCCTTAAGAGTCCTATTAGTCCTCTCTACCTTCCCTAAGGACTTGGGGTGATATGGGATGTGAAAATGCCAAGGGATATTAAGGGAAGTAGAAACACTTTGGGTAACCTGGGAAACAAATTCAGGCCCGTTGTCAGACTGGATGGATGTGGGCAATCCGAAACGGGGAAGGATTTCTGAGACTAGAATGGAGGCTACTGTGGAGGCCCTTTTACTGGAAGTAGGGAAGGCCTCCACCCATCCAGAGAAGGTGTCTACTAAAACCAGGAGATATTTGTGTCTCCAGGCAGCTGGCATGTTGGTGAAGTCTATCTGCCAATCGGCTCCTGGGAACTGGTCTCGAGCTTGGTGAGAGGGAAATGTTCCTGGTTTAAGGGAAGTATATGGGTTGGTGCGCTGACATGCAGTGCATGCTGAGGTGAGCTGACGGAGAAACTGTGTGTCTTCCAGAGTCAGGGTGAGGAAGGAGGTAGCGGAAGTCTTGAGGGCCTGAGGGTTAGGATGGAAAAGGGAATGGAGATAGGAGAGGATTGATTGTGTGGAAGGGGATGTGGGGGTCTGGGTAGTAGGTAGGACTGGAGCCAGAAGAGAAGGAGAAGATAGTGCTGCCTCCCTTGCTGCCCTGTCAGCCTTCGTGTTTCCCTGAACTATGGGAGAGTCTCCACTTTGATGTGAAGGACAATGGGAAATCCCTATTAGCTTGGGCAGGAGAGAGACTTGCAAAAGTTTTGATATTAATTTAGAATTAGTAACTGCAGAACCTTTTGTGGTCAGCAGCCCTCGCTCTTTCCATACTGCTGAATGGGAAAGCAAAATATGGTAGACATATTTTGAGTCTGTGTAAAGGGTGAGGTTTTGATCAGCAGCTAATTCGAAGGCACGAATGACAGCTATGAATTCAGCCCGTTGGTTTGTGGTGTTGGGGGGTAGGGGTGCTGCCTCAATAACCTCTGATAGGGAAACGATAGCGTATCCAGCAAAACGTTGCCCATCCCTAAGGAAAGAGCTGCCATCTGTGAACCAAATTAAGGAAGGATCAGGAAGTGGTCCCTCTTTAATATGGGAGGGATGGGGGATTAAAGCCTCGAGTGTCTCTATACAATCATGTTCTGGGGGCTCTGAGGAGACTGGGAGAAGGGAAGCTGAGTGTAAAGAGGAGCAGGGTTGGAAGGTGATTGAGGAGTCATGCAAAAAGGAAACAAGGAGAGAAAGAACGCGACAGGGTGGGAGAGTTTGAAGGCTCTTATAGGTTAGTAAGTCTTTTAAATGATGAGGAGAGGCAACAGTAACCTGGGCACCAAAGGTCAAATTTTTTGATTCCTGCAGAAGTAGGTAAGCAGCAGCCAAAGCCCTAAGGCAGGGGGCCCATCCACAAACGGTGGTATCAAGTTGTTTAGAGAGGTAGGCAACTGGAGCAAAGGTGGTGCCCTTGTATTGGCCTAGAACACCGAGAGCCAAACCCTTTGTTTCATGGACATAAAGGGTAAATGGCTGAAGGAGGTCTGGGAGATGAAGAGCTGGGGCCTGTGACAGTGCCTGCTGCAGATGCTTAAAGTCGGCCTGAATGCTGTCAGGAAGGAATTTTCCCTCAATCTCCTTAGCTGCCTCATATAGGGGCTTTGCATAAAGAGAGAAATTAGGAATCCAGGCACGGAAATATCCTGCTAGCCCTAGGAAAGAGAGAATCTCTTCCTTTGTCTTGGGACATGGGAGCTCCTTGATGAGGGCTTTTCTGTCTACAGTGATGGCCTTTGATTGATGGGAAATCTGAACTCCTAGATATACTACCTGGGTCTGGGCAAGCTGCACCTTAGATGAGGAGACACGATACCCACGAGAAGCAAGAAAATTTAAAAGGGTGTAAGAGTCTTCACGAGCTGTGAAGAGGGAAGGGCTGCAGAGGAGGAGGTCATCTACATATTGTAAGAGAGTGGAATTAGGGAATTTAAGATCTTTGAGGTCTGCAGCCAATGTCTGACCAAAGATATGGGGGCTGTCTCGAAAACCCTGAGGGAGGACTGTCCAGGTCAACTGTTGGGAACACCGGGTATCTGGATCTGTCCAAGTAAAGGCAAAGAGGTCTTGAGATTCTGGGGCTAAGGGTACAGTGAAGAAGGCATCTTTAAGATCAATAACTGAAAAATAGGTAGACGTGGAAGGAATTAGGGAAAGAATAGTATAAGGATTTGGGACCACGGGGTGTATAGGCCTGACAGCCTCGTTGATGAGACGAAGATCTTGGACTAGCCGATAGGACCCGTTAGACTTCTGAACTGCTAATATAGGGGTATTATAAGGGGAGTGGGTGGGTCTGAGAAAGCGTTTCCGCAGAAGATCTGAGATGATGGGTTGAAGACATCTGAGGCTCGCGGCTGGAAGTGGATATTGAGCTTTATTGGGGAAACGTTGGGGATCTTTAAGGTAGATTTGTACGGGGTCACACTGCGCAAGGGAGGGAGTCTGAGTATCCCAGACTTTGGGGTCCACTAAATCGGCGGGGACAGGGTAATGAATGGTTTCTGTGTTGATAGAAGGTTGGGGGGTTTCTGCCTCGGTAGGGGGCTGAGGGGATCTTACATCACTAGGGGGCGATGGGGTTTCCTCATCAGCATCAGTAGGGGGGTGATGGGTCAGTGGCCTTTGAAACGGTAAGAAGAAAAATGGGGGAGGAGATGGAGCAAGACGAACCAGGAAGCACAACTGAGCTAGGCAGATTGGAGAACACGATTGAGGCCTGAAATTTGGCCAGTATGTCCCTGCCCAATAGGGGCACAGGACACTGAGGCATTACCAGAAAAACTGGTGGGTGAAGGGATGGTGGTGAAGACAGCAAGACAGCATAGGAGTCTTGCGGGGGCGAATAGCATTTCCCTCTACCCCGACAATAGGGGGGATGGTGCTATGGTGGTGGGGCCCCAAAACTCCCTCAAGACCGAGGAGGTGGCTCCTGTATCTAGCAGGAAATTCACGGGGCATCCATCAACAAGGAGAGTAACCCTGGGCTCCTTCAATGCAATGTCGACAGTCGGGAGAGGAGCCCCTGGGCCCCTTCAGTCTTCCGTGGCCAGTGCCAGCAGGCTGGGGTTTGTGACCAGTCCAGCCTCCTGTGGGAGCTGGGGCAGTCAATGCCCCAATGGCCCATCTTGGAACACATTGGGCACGGGCGCTTAGGGGGCTTGGGATTAGGGCATTCTCTAGCCCAGTGTCCATCTTTCCCGCACCTAAAGCAAGGCCCTGGGGGGTTCCTCCTGTGTGGACTTATATACCCCTTTTCTTGAGGCCTGAGCGTCAGGGCCCCTAAGGGCCTGGGCTAACATTTGGAACTTTGATCGCTCAGCCTTCTCATATTTCTGAAACCTGTGACGTTCAGCTTCTTCTTCACGGTTATGATAGACTTTAAAAGCTGTGGCCAAAATCTCGGTCTGGGGGGTCACAGGGCCCAGTTCTAATTTCCTTAACTTAGCTCGAATGCCGGGGTAGCTCTGAGACAGGAAATATGTCATAAGGACTTGACAGCCCCCCTGGGACTCGGGATCTAAGTTTGTGTATTTTTGGAGGGCCTTCGTGAGCCGATCTAAAAATTCAGAGGGGGTCTCTTCTCTCTTTTGAATAATGTCCTGTAGCTTATCAAAATTAACAGGTTTCTGAGCTGCTCGTTTCAGACCATCTACTATACACATTAAAAACTGATCCCTCAAGACCACGTCCCCTGGGGCATTGTAATCCCAGTTGGGGTCTCTATCTGGGACAGCCTCAGGACCAATGGGGAAATTTGGGTTCATTCTGTGAGTCTCATCTGCATATGCTCTTGCTTGTTCCCAGACTCGCCTATGCTCTTCAGGGAGTAAAGTATTTGATAAAATAAAGTATGCGTCATGGAATGTAAGGCTGTATGCTTGGGTGACCCACTGAAATTCTTTTATGTACGTCGTACGGTCTGTTGTAAAGGAGCCCAAGCGGCGTTCAATTTGGGAAAGATCAGACATGGAGAATGGGATATGAACCCTTACAACTCCCTCTGTCCCAGCTACCTCCCTTAACCGCGCGATTATCTGAGCTGCCTGTTTTCTCGAGCGCGTCATGGGAGGACTGAATGGTGGGGGCCACAGAGTGTTAGACGGGTCTGGGAGGGATGGTGCTGGAACGGCTGGGGCCGGGAGTAGCTCTGCAGAAGACGCTGGGGGAGAAACACGGGCTATGCAATGCTCCCCCTGCGCCGCCACCGGAGCCGTTGGGGAAGAACCGGGGAGGGGGCCAGAGCCTGAGGCAGTGCGTCTGGTAAAAGATGCGTCTCAGAATCCGAGGGAGTATGGACTGGAGTCTGGGACTGAGGCAGCGCATTCGGTAACGGCTGCATGGCTGGAGAGGGCGGAGGAGCCGTGGCCGGAAGTGACTCGGAACCAAGCGGCGGGAGCTGAGTGGGCGGGGATAACGGCGGAAGGGGCGTGGAGCTAAGAACGGGAGGTTGAGCGGGCGGGGGGGTAACGGCGGGAGTGGCGCGGAGCTGGGAACAGGAAATTGAGAGGGCGGGGGTAGCGGCGGTGAAGGCACCGGAAATGACGTGGACAGAGAAGGCGGTCTACAGAGGAGGATTCTGACGGAGCGGAAGGCGTGGGCAGGGTGAAAAATGAAGACAAAGGAGGGGGAGGATCTAAGCTCGGAAGCCCGCCAATTTCAAAATCCAAAGCCTGAGCTGGGGGGGAGGGGAAACGGTCTGGGGCAGCCTCCTAGGCTGCCGGTACGGGGGAGGTGGAGCCTCTAATCCTGGGTCAAAATCAGAATCCATCGAACATGGAGGGGTCCGCAAGCCTGCAGGCAAGCAATACAGTTTCGGGGCGGCACCTAGTACACAAGGAAGGATTTGAACGGAGAAGGGAGAAAGCGTCCACGTACGGCAGGTCTGTCCATTTCTTTGCCTGCTGGCAAAAGCTGGAGAGTTCCCCTAAAAGCCGGGGGTCCAGGGATCCTGACTCTGGCCACGGGTTGGATAACAGATAAGAAGGCCAGATTTTTGTACATAGCTTTATTAATTTGTTTTTCTTAATTTGGGGTTTTAAGTCTAAATGTGCTAGATTTCTTAGGAGACAGTTGAGAGGCGTGTCAGCTGGAGCTGATAGGGAAGTTCCCATATTTCCCGTTAACGGGGAGAGGCTGATACAATATTCTGGAAGGTGTCCCTCCCAGAATGTGTATCAGAGTGAGATCCAAGTTCGCTCGCCCAGTTGTCACCAGGTGAAACGAGCCTGGGACATCTAACCACCTTCCGTCCTGGACGGCAGATTTTGAAGATGCTGGGGGGCTATGAGCTTACTCCGCAGAGGTTTTCGGATTTTTTCCGTTCTGAATGGAAAACGGAAGCTCAAGCCCGGAGTGCGGAGGGGAACTTTCCTAGCCACTCACAGCCGAAAGCCCTAATCTTACAGCTGGAAATTTTAGAGCGGGCGGATAAAGGTGGGCGGGCGGACAAAGGTGGGGGGGGGAGTTCCCGGGGGTCCACCGTCGCCCTGAAGGCTTGGGTGGGGTGTCGTCCCCCCGTATAGGCCGCGGGCGCGATTGCCGGACACTCCACGGTCAATTTTCACCACGCAGTGGCCAAACAGGTTTAGGAACTCGGGGTGGACGGGGGCTTACCGAAGTCCAGCGATGTTGTGGAGAAGGTGGACAGACAAACGGAGACGTGTTGGACGCTCGTCTCCTTTCCCTGCCCATGCACCAAATGTTAGAGAAATTTGCAGGATGGACGGACGCTGGAACCGTTGTATAGGAAAAGGAAAGGGGTTTATTGAATTACCAAAGAAACACGTGGAGAGGATGGGGACAAACCGCGGGGACCGAACGGGAGCTGGAGCGCGCGGGAACAGAGAGCAGGAACAGAGAGCGAGCTCAGTCCGGTCCTGGTTTAAATAGAGTAGGGGTCATAAAACCCCCTTGGAGTGAGTCCTTGTCCTATAGGCCAGCAGAGGTCAAGGGGTGGGGGTAGTGGACAGGGGACTTGCTGGTCAGGTTTTTTTGGTCACGCTGAGGATCTTGGGAGGTGTAGTTTTTAACAAAGCACCTGGGGAGGTGTGGCCTCCTGCCTGGAATCCAACAAGGGGTACTCCACCACTGAGCCACATCCCCCGCTCTATTTGTATTTTATTCAGAGAGAGGGTCTCACTGAGTTTGAACTCGCAATCCTCCTGCCTCAGCCTGCGGAGCCACTGACATTACAGGTGTGCACCACTGCACCAGGCTTAGTTTCCTGTTATTTAACAACAGCAAACAACAACATAAGATACCAATGAGGGGCCAGGGTTGTGGCTCAGTGTAGAGCGCTTGTCTAACATGCATGAGGCACTGGGTTCGATCCCTGGCACCACATAAAAATAAACAAATAAAATAAAGATAAAAAAAAAGCCAGGCGTGGTGGCGCACGCCTGTAATCCCAGCATTTGGGAGGCTGAGGCAGGAGGATCACGAGTTCAAAGCCAGCCTCAGCAATGGCAAGGTACTTAGCAACTCAGTGAGACCCTGTCTCTAATAAAATACAAAAAAGGGCTGGGGATTTGGCCCAGTGGTCGAGTGGCCCTGAGTTCAATCCCCAGTACCAAAAAAAAAAAAAAAAAAAAAAAAAAAAAAAGTCACACAGGATTGATTCAACATAAGATACCAATGAAACTAAACATGCACGCTCTGAGTAGTCCTTGCTGCTCATTAATTTAGAAAATGAATATGTATTCGGTGCTTGCCTAGAGTCCTGCATTGTGTGGGCTGCTGGTGATAGTGGTAGTAGGTAAATGTGACCACAGAGCACCTCAGCAATGCCATTAGAAAAGCTGGATCCTCCATCATTGACAAACCATTCATTTCTGTCAACCCAATTTCATTAGTTGTACCTAAGGTAAGAGGATTAATTATCTAGCAATTGCATTGTTTAATCTGCTTGATCCCTTGTTATTTTCATATGGGTAATCCTTTATCAATACCATTTTGCCTAAAGAATGTCTCTTGAAAACTACATCTGTGTTTTCTGCTATTTCAGCTTCATTTTTCCTTTTATAGATCTAGATATAGCATTTAAACTCTCACACAACCAAATTAAGGGACGTTCTGAAACACCACTGGTCTGTATTCTACAAAAAAGCTAATGCTACAAAAGACAAAGACTGGAGAAATCTCACAAAACACATGAAGATTAAGATACATGACAATTATGCTTTGTCATAAGAAAAAGCTATGAGACCTTATCCTGCCATGCAACATGTGATTCTGGATTAATAAATAAATACATATGTGCTTTAAAGAATTTTATTAGGACAATTAAGAAATTTGAATATAAATTGTAGACAAAGATTGCAATGCAAACTAAAAGTATTGTGTCAATGTTGCATTTTCTAAGTTTGATAACTGTACTATAGTTCTCTAGGAGAATTTTTTTTTCTTAGAAAATACACAATGAAGTCTTCAGGGGAAAAAGGACATAATGTATGCAACCTACTTGTTCAAAAAACATACGAACCCTGTATGCGAGTGTTTGGGTGTATATGGACAGAAAGAGAAAAAAATGATAAAAGCAAATGTGGCAAACAAAATGTTGAAGGGTATGTGGAAATCCCATGTTCTAGTTTTGCAACTTTTCTGTAAGTTTAAAATTATTTCAAGCCGTGTACAGTGGTACACACCCATAATCCCAGGGGCTCCAGAGGCTGAGACAGGAAGGCCACAGGTTCAAGGCTAGCCTCAGCAATTTATCAAGACCTTGTCTCAAAATAAAAAGTACAAAGGATTGGGAATGTAGCTCAATGATAAAACATCCCTGGGTTCAATCCCCAGTACCAAAAAATAAAAGAAAATTTGCTGTAATGTAGAATATACTTTGTCATACAAAAACTAACCAGAATTAGGGATGTGTAGTTCAGTGGTAGATTGGTTGCCTAGCATATGTGAAGCCCTGGGTTCATTCCCAATACTGGACAAATAAATAAATAAATAACAAAAAAGGAAAAGAAAGAAAACACTGGCTAATATATTGCTATGTGAAAGAAGAAGCAATAAATAATATCCATAGTATGTTTCCACCCATTTAAAATATGTACAGGGCTGTGCGCAGTAGCACACCTATAATTGCAGCAGTTTGGGAGGCTGAGGCAGGAGGGTCACGAGTTCAAAGCCAGCCTCAGAAATGGTGAGGCACTTAGCAACTCAGTGAGACCCTGTCTCTAAATAAAATACAAAATAGGGCTGGGGATGTGGCTTGGTTGGTAGAGTGCTTGCCTTGCATGCACAAGGCCCTGAATTTAATCCCCAGCATTGCAAAAAATAAAAAATAAAATAAAATACAAAATAGGACTGGAGATGTGGTTCAGTGGTTGAATGCCCATTAGTTCAATCCCTGGTACCCAAACAATAAAATATGTACATACTTAAAAAGATTCAAATGTTAGAAATATTCGTCCATTTAAAATTTTCTTTTTGTAGTACAGGAGATTGAGCCCAAGGTCTTGCACATGCTAGGCAAGTGCTTCACCACTGAGCTACACCCCCAGACCTTTTTATTTTTATTTTTAAATATTTATTTATTTGCTTTTAGTTGTACACAATGCGATTTTACGTGATGCTGAGGATCGAACCCAGGCCGCGCATGTGCTAGGAGAGCGCTCTACTGCTGAGCCACAACCCCAGCGCCTTTATTAATTTTTTTGAGACAGGATTTCATTATGTTGCCCAGGTTGGCCTCAAACTTGTTGGCCTTGAACTTGGGATCCTCCTGCCTTTCAACCTCCTGAGGAGATGGGATTATAGGAAAGCACCTCTAGGCCCACTTAAAAGTCTCCATATTTTATTTATTTGTAGTTGTAGTTGGACACAATACCTTTATTTTATTTATTTTTATGTAGTGCTGAGGATTGAACCCAGGGCCTTGCACATGCTAGGTGAGCTCTCTACTGCTGAGCCACAATCCCAGCCCAAAAGTCTCCATATTTTCTAAACTTGATCACCACTTTTGCCACATCCTCTTCATTAGAAACAAGTCTCTAAGTTTGGCCCACACTCAAGGGGAGATAATTATAAGGGCGTTAATAACAGCAAGTGAGGATCTTTGGAAATGTATCAGAAGCTGACTACACAGAGGGACATTATATAATGACCAAAGGACAAATTCATCAAGAAGACATAACCTTCCATGTGGGTTTCCTTAACAGCAGGACTTCACTTCAAAATACCTGAAGTAAAAACTCACAGAACTGAAGGGAGAAATTGAAGAACCCATAATTACAGACACTTCAACACCTTTTTTTTTGGTACTGGGGATCAAACCCAGAGGTGCTTTACCAAGAAGTTTTTTTTTTTTTTTTTTTTTAAGACAGGGTTTCTTTAAGTTGCTAAAACTGGCCCAGATGTGATTCTCCTGCCTCCCCAGTATAACGGGCTTAATGTTCCTCTTTTTTTTTGTGGGGAGGGGTGGGGAGTTGGAGGGGGTAACCGGGGATTGAACTCAGGGGCACTCTCCACTGAGCCACATTCCTAGTTCTTTTATGTATTTTATTTATAGACAGGGTCTCACTGAGTTGCTTAGCGCCTCGCTGTTGCTGAGGCTGACTTTGAATTTACAATTCTCCTATCTCAGCCTCCCCAGCCTCTGGGATTACAGGCATGTGCCATGGGGCTTCAACATTCCTCTTACTGAACAAAGGAGTAGGCAAAATTCATCAAGGAGGCTGGGTGTGATGGCCCACACCTGTAACTCCGGAAACTCAGACAGGAGGATAAGAAGTTTGAAACTAGACTCAAGTTAGGGAGGCCCTAAGCAACTTCCTGTCTCAAAATAGAAAATAAAAAGGACTAGGGATGTGGCTTGGTGGTAAAGCACCTCTGGGTTCAATCCTCAGTATTAAAAAAAATAATAATAATTCAGCAAAGATATTGGAGAATTGAACAATACCATTAAGCAATAGGATGTAATTGACTTTTATGGAATATTCTATGCAACAACATCAAAATGCACATTCTTTTCAAATGTACGTGGAACATGCATCAAGAAAAACATACCCTGCCTAGCTGTGCGAGGTGGCACATACCTATAATCCTGGGGACTGGGGAAGCTAAAGCAGGATTACAAATTCAAGGCTAGCCCTGGGCAACTTAAAGAGACCCTGGTTTAAAATTTAAAAAATTAAAAAGGGGCTGGGGATGTAACTCAGTGGTAGAGTGCCCCTGAGTTCAATCTCAAGTAACTCAGTTGTAGAGTGCCTGGGGTCAATCTCAAGTAGAAAAAAAAAAAAAAAAAAGACATGTCCGCCCTAATAAATCTTTTTTTTTTTTTTTAATATTTATTTATTTTCTTTAGTTGTACACAATGCAATGCATTTATGTTTACGTGGTGCAGAGGATCGAACCCGGGCCGCGCACGTGCAAGGCAAGCGCTCAACCTGCTGAGCCACAACCCCAGCCCCCTAATAAATCTTATCAAATTAAAAAATAAAAAAAGAAGCTGGGCGCGGTGGCGCACGCCTGTAATCCCAGCACTTTGGGAGGCTGAGGCAGGAGGATCGCGAGTTCAAAGCCAGCCTCAGCAGTGGCGAGGCACTTAGCAACTCAGTGAAACCCTGTCTCTAAATAAAATACAAAAAAGGGCTGGGGATGTGACCCAGTGGTCGAGTGCCCCTGAGTTCAATCCCCGGTACCACAAAAATAAATAAATAAATAAATAAATAAATAAATAAATAAATAAATAAATAAATAAATAAATAAAGAGTAATAGAACCCATGTTCTCTGACCAAAATAGAATTAAGCTAGAAATCAATAACAGAAAGATAAAAGAAAAATTTCCAAATATTTGAGACAGGATCTCACTAAGTTGGGTTTCGGTTTTAAACAGTATATTTCTCCATAATTCATGAATCAAAGGGAACATCTTAATGGAAATTGAAATTTATTTTAAACTGAGTAAAAACTGAAAATACAGTTAAGGGAGATTTTGTAGAATGAAATGCCTATGTTAGTAAACGAGAAAGTTCCCCGGTTGTGTTGGCATAAGCCTGTAATCCCAATCAATGGCTGGGGAGGCTGAGGCAGGAGGATCATGAATTTAAAGCCAGCCTCAGCAATTTAGATAGGCCCTAAGCAACTTAACAATTTTCTTTTTCTTTTCTTTTCTTTTCTTTTTTTCAAAATAAAGAAGGGCTTGGGATTGGGGATGTGGCTTAGTAGATAACCACCTCTGGGTTCCATTTGTGGTACCAAAAAAAAAAAAAAGAAATAAGAGAATGGGAATATTACTCTTCAGTGGAGGTTTGTACACTGTTTCCATGATTTCCAAACCTTTAAGAGGCAGCAGGTATAACAGAGGTTCACCTGATGCTTTGACTATATCCCTTGTGGCTTTGAAACTTACATTTTTTTTTTTCCTTTTCCCAATCTTCTTCTCCCTGACCTTCTTCTCTCTGATCTTCTTTTCCCTAACCTTCTCCTTCCCTGATCTTCTTTTCCCTGATCTTCTAGTTCCTGTTCTTTTCTCCCTAATCCCATTTTCCTCTGAATCACCTCTGATGGGCAAATCACAACCTTTAGGACAAGAGCCCCCTGTTTTTCTCCTTTGCTAGCAAAGCAATAAACCGTCTTCTTCCTTTTTCTCAAAACAGCATCCTTGTTATTGGATTGGCATCAGGGACAAGGACAGTGCTTTCAGCAACACAGGTAGTAGAAGAAGGAGCATGAGCTTTGAAGCCGACAGACAAGGGTACAAATCATAATTCTTTTATTAACCAATTGTGATATAAAGCAAATTGCTTTACCTCTTAGGTATCAGTATCCTTATCTGTAAAATGTTATTGTAATATTTCAACTCAAGGACTAAAAGATCAAATTAAATTCAGGATGGTAAAGAGCCTGGCACATAGAATATACTCAACAAATCTTAACAAATGATATTTTTTTTCTTTCTTTTTTTGTGGTACTGGGGATTGAACCCACTGATGCTTTATCACTGAACAAGAGATTTTGTAGAATGAAATGCCTATTTACATCCCAAGTCCTCTGTTTTTTTTTTTTTTAAAGACAAGATCTCAATAAATTGCCCAGGTTGGCCTCAAAATCCTCCTGCCTTGGCTATGTGGCTAGAATTAAAGGCATATGCCACCATGCCTGGCCAAATGATGCTTTTCTACTCACCCCTCCCACTAGGAATAACATTTAACAATAATAAAGTAAACCAAGGAAATTTGTTTCTTTGATTTCTTGCAGTTATGAGATAGTTTTTACTATGCTCTTTAAAATTTTTCAATACTCATGCATAAGGCCATGGGTTCAATCCCTAGCACCACATAAAAAAAATTTTTTTTTTTTCCCAATACTACCTTATCATGCCAAGCAAAAGATTTTACTAACCAGGCATGGTGGAACACAACTATAATCCCAGCAACTCAGGAGTCTGAGGCTAGAGGATTGAAAGTTTGAGGTCTACCTCAGCAACTTAGATTCTTAGCAACTTAGGACAAACCTGTCTCAAAATAAAAAGGACTGGGGTGTAACTCAGTAGTAGAATGCCCTTGGGTTCAATACCCAGTACCACAAAGAAAAAAACAAGGAAAAAAAAAAAGCTTTTGCTATTTTGCCTATTAACATATAAGTATCTCTTATCTATTTAAACTATAATTAAAAATAAATGGAGCTGGGAGTGGTGGCGCACGCCTGTAATCCCAGCACTTAGGAGGCTGAGGCAGGAGGATCAAGAGTTCAAAGCCATCCTCAGCAATGGTGAGGCACTTAGCAACTCAGTGAGACCCTGTGTCTAATAAAATACAAAAAAGCGCTGGGGATGTGGCCCAGTGGTTGAGTGCCCCTGAGTTCAATCCCCGGTACCAATAAATAAATAAATAAATAAATAAATACGAAAGGAGCTGGGCACCATGACAAATGCATGTAATCCCAGCAGTTCAGAAGGCTGATGCAGGAGGATTGCAAATTCAAAGCCAGCCTCAGCAATTTAACAAGGCCCTAAATAACTTAGCAAGACCTGTCTCAAAATAAAATATAAAAAGGGCTACGATGTGGCTCAGAGATTAAGTACTGAGTTCAATCCCGGTACAAAAAAAAAAAAAACTAAAAACTTAAATGGGAAAACAAATGTTGTACTACTTTCACTTGACAACTTTGTTTAAAATCAGACATTGCAAATCTGGTGTCCAGGAAGGAAGCCACAGTGGTAACCACAGGATTGTGTCCAGTTAGGTGTAATTTTACAAGGCCCACACTAGATGGCATATTTCAAACAGAATTTTCTGGGTTGCAAATTAATTAAGATTTTTCTGCAATCCTGTAGCCTAGCCAGTGGATACAGAAGGTGGAAACTTCCTCCAGACTTTCTTTTGTAGGCAAAGGTTGAGATATTTTGGTAGCTAAGGTGTTTGGGAATCTAGTTGCCAGGGAGCCAAACCTCAAGAGGCCAGCACCTATGTGGTGTTCTGGGAAGAGAAAAGGTAAGACCAGATACCAGTCACTAAAACCCAAACAGCCAGATCCCTTTCTGCAATACAGTTTACTTTCTTAAGACACAAATGAACTACATGCTATATTATAGCACTGAAATTTGGAAGAGAGAAACATTTGGTTAATATTAGCTGGCAATTTTGATATTAATAAACTTTTTAATGAAACAAAATTTAAAATTTTTATCTCTTTTTCTTTTCTTTCTTCTCTGCTTTTACTCTTTTATTCCTTTTTTTTTTTTTTTTTTTTTTTTTTTTTTTTTTTTGTGTGGTACTGGGGATTGAACTCAGGGCCACTCGACGACTGGGCCATATCCCCAGACCTTTTTTGTATTTTTTTAGAGACAGGGTCTCACTGAGTTGCTAAGTGCCTCACCATTGCTGAGGCAGGCTTTGAACTCTCGATCCTCCTGCCTCAGCCTCCCAAAGTGCTGGGATTACAGGTGTGCGCCACCGCACCCGGCTCTCTTTTATTTCTTTTTTTTACTGGAGATTGAACCCAGGGATGCTTTAAACACTGAACTACATATCCCAGTCATTTTTATTTTTTAATCTGGTTTTTGCTAAATTGCCCAAGCTGGCCTAGAATTTGTGCTCCCTCTGCTTCAGTGTCCTGAGTTGCTGGGATTACAGGCATGCACTACCATGCCAGCTAAATCATAAGATCCTTTCTTTAGCATCCTCTTTTTTCTTTCTTCTTCTTCTTTTTTTTTTTTTTTTTCTTTCTTTAACTTCTTTTTTCCCCCGTATTTTTTACTGGGGCATTATAGTTTTATATATGATGGGATTTGTTGTGACATATTTATACAACATAACAATATAATTTGGCCAATATCATTTCCAGTAATTTTCCTTTTCCTTTGCCTCTTTCCTCCCCCTAGTCCCTTTACTCTATTGATGTCCCTTCAATTTTCATGTCCCCCACATCCTTTTCTTCCTTTTTTAGCTTCCACATATAAGAGAAAACATATGACTCTTGACCTGGGTTTGGCTTATTTTACTTAACATAATGTCCTCAAGTTCCATCTATTTTCCTGAAAATGACATAATTTCATTCTTTATGACTGAATAAAACTCCATTATGTATATATGCCACATGAGCCATGGAGGTGGCTCAGTGGTAAAGCCCCCCTCAACACCAATAAATAAATAAATAAATACCAAAAAAAAAACCCCATGTTCACTTTATTTGTATTTGTTATAAATTGATCTGCTTTGCTATGTGTCCCCCCAAAAGCACATATTTTAAATTTAATCCCCAATGTTCCCATGTTGGGAGGTGGGACCTAATGGGAGGTACTTGGGTAATGAGGGTTCCACCCTCATGAATAGATTAATGCTTATTAAAAAAGAGAGTGTTAGTTCACCCTCTTGGTGTCCTTTTGTCCTTCCATCATGGGATAATGCAGCAACAAGGCCCTTGCCAGATATAGCTCATCAATCTTTAACTTTTCAGCCTCTAGAACCATAAGTCAATATATTTCTGGAGCCAGGTGCAGTGGTGTGTGCTTATAATCCTGGCAATTTGGAAGGCTGATGCAAGAGGAGTGCAAGTTTGAGGCCAGCCTCAGTAATTTAGCTAGCCTTTAGCAACATAATGAGAATCTGTCTCAAAATTAAAAATAAAGCCCTGCATGGTGGTGCACGCCTATAATCCCAGTGGCTTGGGAGGCTGAGGCAGGAGGATCTAGAGTTCAAAGCCAGCCTCCAGCCTCAGCAACTTATGGAGGCCTAATCAACTCAGTGAGATCCTGTCTCTAAATAAAATACAAAATAGGGCTAGGGACGTGGCTCAGTGGTAGAGCACCCCAGGGTTCAATTCCCAGTACCTGAAAAGAAAAGAAAAAAATCAGTCACATGTCCATTGCTTCCTAGAAAAGGGAGACAATCAAGTTCCCCCAATTTTTACAAAGTTTCATCAAATACTGGACCTAATCATGGGTGGAAAGAAAAAACAACTTAAAAAATAAAAGTATAGGGCTGGGGTTGTGGCTCAGCGGTAGAGCGCTCGCCCAGATTGTGCACTACCCAGCTTCAATCCTCAGCACCATGTAAAGACAAATGCATTGTGTACAACTAAAGCAAATAAATAAACATAAAAAATAAGAGTATATTTGTATACAAAAAGTGATATGTAAAAATATGCTCCATATGTGTATTATGAATTGTAATGCATTCTACTGTTATATACAATGATTTGAATTGAAAACAAAAACAAAAACAAGAGTATATATTCGTTTTGGTATCAGGGATTGAACATAGGAGTGCTTTACTTCTGAGCCACAACCCCAACCCTTTGTACTTTTTATTTTGAGACAGGTTCTTGCTAAGTTGCTCTGGGTCTCATTAAGTTGCTGAGACTGGCCTCGAACTTGTGATCTTCCTACCTCAGCCCCCCCCCCCCAATTCGCTGGGATTACAGGTGTACAGCACTGCACCTGGTAGGGATATATGTTATTAAATGAGGCACTTACAATAGTCCTTCCTAAAAAACACCTGGTAGAATCCCAGCACTTTGGGAGGCTGAGGCAGGAGGATCGCGAGTTCAAAGCCAGCCTCAGCAATGGCGAGGCACTTAGCAACTCAGTGAGACCCTGTCTCTAATAAAATACAAAAAAGGGCTGGGGATGTGGCCCAGAGGTCGAGTGCCCCTGAGTTCAATCCCCGGTACCACAAAAAAAAAAAAAAAAAAAAAAAAAAAAAAACACCTGGTAGAAAACAATATTTCTAAAATAGGTCTAGAAAGTAAAATGATAATAATTCTGTTCTCCTCCCCTCCAAGGCTGTTCACCAATGAATTTAAAAATAAGGTCAAAAACAACAATGAAAATCTCACATATACACTGAAAAAGTAAAATAAAACACTACAATGTCCCAGGTTACTCTCCAGAAGAACCAGGGAGGAACTTCAACAATTCAAGCTTAGAATCAGTCTGTTACATGTCATCCTGAACATACCTTAAATGACAACAACAAAAAAAATTTTTTAAAAAGAACTAGTTTTTGGGGCTGGGGTTGTGGCTCAGCGGTAGAGCGCTCGCCTAGCATGTGTGCGGCCCGGGTTCGATCCTCAGCACCATGTAAAAATAAATACATTGTGTACAACTAAAATCAAATAAATAAATATTTAAAAAAAAAAAGAACTAGTTTTAATGACTTTTCTGATATAATTACTCAAATTTCACTTGCATTTTAATTGAGGGGGGAGGGGGCCATACTCATGGGCCCTGGGCCTTGTCTCACCCAAGTATATATGTGTGGGTACCCAGCATTTGCCATTGTTGTCAAACAAGGATAAGAGATTCAGCTGGTAAAGAAACAATGAGCACTTTTTAGATTCAGCAGTTCAATACTTACATAGATAGTAAAAACAAGACTAGCAGAGGTACCAGCTTCCTGTATTCCAAAACACCAGACACCACCAAAACAGGAAAGGTAGGTGACATTGCAACATGGGTGATGGGGAGCCAATTTCCTACTAAGCAGTTTGAGCATTCCAGGCTAAATAGTTTTATAGCATGAAACTGTACCCTAAATTCTGTGGGGAAGGGGGATTTCAAGGCAAAAATTCTTAGACTTCACCAGAACCCAGGAGGCCATGAGAAATTGTACCATGACAGCTTTCAGGGAAGATAGGAAGGTGGGTGAGGAGCAGTTCCTCACAACCTTCCCATTCTCTCAGTCCTGGGAGGATTGTGGGGCATTTGTCTGGGACATAGGTCAACTGAGGGTAAGCCTTGCCTACTTGGCTTATAGGCAACATATGCAAGGTCATCCAGACATCTCAGGGAGCAGTCCTTCTACTCTATCCTGACCTTTTTTTTCTTTTAATATTTTTTAGTTGTAGATGGACACAATACCTTTGTTTTATTTTTTATGTGGTGCTGAGGATCGAACCCAGTGCCTTCCCCATGCGAGGCAAGCACTCTACCACTGAGCTACAACCCCAGAACTTTCTCACAGCCAGTAAGGGACTCTTTTTGAAATATAGGACATCCCATCAGCCATCCAAATTAATTAAAGAAATACTTCGTTATTTGTCCTAGGCAACATAGAGCTGACAATTAAATTTAGAGCAGTTTCTATACGTAGTCTGTGACTCGGGTGAGGCTAAAGGAAATCAGATTTATGTCCAGAAAGTTGATCCTGTTCTGTTGTCTCCAAAGGAGCCCGTAACTCCTGCAGTCAGCAGCTGCTGGTGCTGGAAGGGCTTTGAGAAATCTTAGATTCTAAGATTCCCCATTGACCATCAGTCAAGCTTAGTATGGTGGTAACCGTCTGCATTAAACTAGCCAGATGCCCTGCAGACAAGAGCTGGGAGATTAATGGTCTCTCCCTAGAAGTCAAGGTTGTTGCTGTTCTGTCCCAGCCTTGTGCTTGGTATGAACATTCCCACAACAGTCCTGTTATCGCTTGTCTTACAGTCCTCCCCATGTCTTACTCCAAATACCCAGACTTGTTCCTAGAGGATCAGTAGTTACTTCTTTGGATGCCTTATACCAACCCCAGAACATTTCCCATCCCCTGCCAAGGTGGGTAACACTAAGAACACTTTGGAGTTGTCATTTCACATCCATGATCATTGTCATCATTATATGTTACTGCCCCAATCCAGCAAAGCAAACACCAAGTTAGAGTTTCCCAGCCCCTGGCTCTTTTTTGCTACTTGAAAAAAAAAAATTTTTTTTTTTTTTTTTTTTTGGTACTGGGGATTGAACTCAGGGGCACTTGACCACTGGGCCACATCCCCAGCCCTTTTTTGTATTTTATTAGAGACAGGGTCTCACTGAGTTGCTAAGTGCCTCGCCATTGCTGAGGCTGGCTTTGAACTCGTGATCCTCCTGCCTCAGCCTCCCAAGTACTGGGATTACAGGCATATGCTACCGTGCCCAGCACTACTTGAAAATTTTAGTAGCTTAGTTTCCCAGGTGATAGTCATGGAGGGGAGAGAGAGAGGGAGAGGTGTTAATTACATAGACGATTTGCAAAGACCAGTCAGGTCCAGTGCCCTGGACTATGAGTCCCTCAGTTCTCCTTGCTGCTCTACTGTGTAGTTAGTAGTTCCAGCACATGCTTCACACTTCCTTGGCCTCATGTATTAGAATTGCTAGATCTAATTTTGGCACCCAGTTCAGACATGTAGATGGATTTCCATGCTTGGTGAAATAGCGCGTCCAGGTGGCTATGGTCCTTACCTGGGAAGCTCAAGTCAAATCAGCTCATTGATTTCATTAATGCTCATTCCCAAAGTGTCTTCTTCCATAGGCATCCATCCACATGGGTCATGAACAGCAGGCATAGATCTTGTGCAATCCAATAAAGCTCATCCCACAAAGCCTAAGACTTGATTATCTACTATTTCTGTTGCCAGGCACCAGACTTACTGCCAGTCCACTAGCTAATGTCAGTAGTCAATGAAAATATAACAAGGTGCTGATTGGCACTCTGGCACATGCTTGCAATTCCAGCTACTGAGGAGGCTAAGGCAGAAGAATGCAAGTTTTAGGCCAGCATGAGCAATTTAGCAAGATCCTGTCTCAAAATAAAAATAAAAAGGACCAATGTAGCTCAGTAGTAGAGTGCCCCATGAGCAGAGCTTCCTTTTCTGTGCTAGTTTTAGCAGTTTTCTTTGGAGCCACACAGCTGCCCCAGTCTAGTATTCTCCTATGTAGAAAGCCCCAGACCACCCCCAAATGTGATGATTCACTAGAACTGACAATACTGAGCATATAGTCATACTCACAGTTAAGAGTTATATCAGTGAAAGGGCACAAAGTAAACAAAGGGGAAAGACATGTGGCATAAAGTCCAAGAGACCGGCACAAGATTTCAAGAAACCTCTTCCAGTGAAGTCACATAAGACATGTTTAATTCTTCCACTAGCAAGTTATAACATGTGTGAAATGTTGTCTACTAAATAGTCATCAGGAAGCTTCAGTAGCCGGGTGCGGTGGAGCACGCCTGTAATCCCAGCACTTTGGGAGGCTGAGGCAGGAGGATCACGAGTTCAAAGCCAGCCTCAGCAATGGTCAGGCACTTAGCAACTCAGTGAGACCCTGTCTCTAATAAAATACAAAAAAAGGGCTGGGGATGTGACCCAGTGGTCAAGTGCCCCTGAGTTCAATCCCTGGTACTAAAAAAAAAAAAAAAGGAAGGTTCAGCACCTGTGGTTTTTCTGGGGTCTGGTTAAGTAGGTACTTTTCTGGGGTCTGGTTAAGTAGGTACCTTCTACCTATGTACCAAAATTCCAGACTCCCACAAGGAAAGTAAGAATTCAGTTTAAACTATGTTGATTGTACAGACATTTGAAGAATAATGAGCCAGGCTTATCAGTTCCAGGAAAGGTGGGGGAATCTTACCCAATTCTAATTCCCAGATGCCAGACAATAGCCAATCTTATAAGCAGGACTTTCTAAGGATAAGCAGGTTCAGACTTGTTATCTTGACTCTTTATTTCAATATAGTCCATCCCTTGGCCTTTGGCCAAGGCAGCTTTGCAGCAAAGATATTATCAGTAGGACACCATGCCACAAGATGAGAGGAAGCTGCAGTCTTCGATCCCAGTTATGCCTTTTAGGTATCTTTTTCTTAGTTAAAACACTCCCATTAACCATACAGATATATCTGAGAAACCAGGTGGCTTCAACTTTAAGTTTCATATTAACCTCTTTTTGGGGGGCAGAGGCACACTGGGGATTAAATTCAGGGACACTTGGCCACTGAGCCACATCCCCAGCCCTATTTTGTATTTTATTTAGTAAAGACAGGGTCTCACTGAGCTTCTAAGCACCTCGCCGTTGCTGAGGCTGGCTTTGAACTCGTGATTCTCCTATCTCAGCTTCCTGAGCTGCTGGGATTACAGGTATGTGCCACTGTGCCCAGTTTAACCTCTTTTTTACCTGACCCAATTGAGATCCAGCACAACTCTGATCAGTAAGTTGAAACTGATCTGAAACATTCCAGGGTCAAGATAGTCAGAAACACACACACACACACACACACACACACACACGAAGTATGATCCTAGAGCACACATTTGATACCCATGGAAAACAAGAGTTTACAATTATTGGGGACACCAAACGAGACATAGATTGGGCAATACAGGCCGTCAGGACCCTCAATGTGGCCTTCTAATGTGGGACCTCCCACCCACCCTGTGTTCTCAGTCCAAACAATGCAGATCAGTCTTCAGTTTCAGAGGCAGGGACTATGACAGTCAGTTCCAAGCAATTTTATTTGTTTGTGACATCATTTTATGAACTTCACAAATGTGGGCATCTGTGGGAAAGTGCAGGTCCTGGGTCACCCAACACTGTGTACCTGATCCAGTGTAGTCAGGTGTAAGCTTAGATCAGAAATCAGTTTGAATTCAAAGTGCTCACAGCACCTTGAAAAGGCAGCACAGGGAGTTTTCCTTTAGGAAGAGGGAAGGACTTCCAGGAACCATTCTGAAGAACAGAGATCATTAATATCTTTCCCCCTTGCACCTTCCAGCAAGGAGAAGGGGTGCCTGGGTTCTGTTTTTTTTTTTTTTTTTTTCTTTTTTTCCTCATTGTTACAAAATCAGTTTTTTAATCAATAATCACAAGTGGGTATTTTTTCAGTCATTCCCTACTTTCATCCAGACCTTTCATCAGCATTTTCACAGAAATTTTTTTCTATATAGTTTAACTAGAAAGACACATTGTAAGGAAAATAGAGTCAGTCGATCAGGTTCCCTCACCTGGATGTTGGAGAAAAAAATGACAAAGATGTTTTCTGTAGGTCAGAAACAACAGTGCATGAATACTCTTAAGTAACTTGTGATATCATGCTTGGCACACCATGGGCTTTGTTTCAATTTAATATATAAATAGACTGGGACTTTTTTTTTTAATGAACCTTTTTTCTTTTTTTAATATTTATTTATTTGTTTTTTTTAGTTGTACACAATGCCTTTATTTGTACGTGGTGCTGAGGATTGAACCCGGGCCGCACACGTGATAGGCCAGCGCTCTACCGCTGAGCCACAACCCCAGCCCCTAGACTGGGACTTTTGATTGCATGGATTGCCCACCCATTGAATAAAAGCATGTGGGGGGGGGGGGGGCTCTGGGGTTGTGGCTCAGCGGTAGAGTGCTCGCCTAGCATGTGAGCGGCCTGGGTTCGATCCTCAGCACCAAGTAAAAATAAAACACATTGTGTACAACTAAGGCAAATAAATAAAATTTAAATAAAAAAAAAAAAAAAAAAAAAAAAAAGCATGTCGGATCTCCTTATAGTCCTGAGTATTTTCTTCAGGCTGCCCGAATCTTCAGTCAACCTACCTGGGATAGAACCATTGCAGAACACATATCATGTTCAAAACTGGTCGGGAGGGGCTAGGGATGTGGCTCAGCGGTTTAGTGCTCGTCTAGCATGTGCGTGACCCGGGTTCGATCCTCAGCACCACGTAAAAATAAAGGCATTGTGTACAACTAAAACCAATAAATAAATATTAAAAAAAAACTGGTCAGGACAAAAATCTAGAATTATTAAACACTTCTTTTATTTGTACCAGGAATTGAACTCAGGGGTGCTTAACCACAGAGCCACATCCCCAGCCCTTTTTATTTTTTATTTTGAGACAGGGTCTCACTAGGTTGCATACAGCCTTGCTAAGTTGCTGAGGCTGGCTTCAAACCTGCGATCCTCCTGCCTCAGCCTCCTGAGCAGTTGGGATTACAGGCATGCCCCACTGAGTGCTCCACCATGCTGGGCTAGAATTATTAAATGTTTAAGAAATGATTTTACAGCTGGGCACAGTGGCACATGCCTATAATCCCAGCAACTCAGGAGGCTGAGGCAGAGAGATTGCAATTTTGAGGTTTGAGGCTAGCCTTGGCAATTTAGTGAGACCCTAGCTCAAAAAAAAAAAAAAAAAAAAAAAAAAAAAAAAAAAGCTGAGGGTATAGCTCAGTGGTAGACATTTTTGGGGGCTCCAAAAAGAAAAAGAAAGTAATAAAAGAAATACATAACTTTCCACTCCTTTTGTCCTATGAAACCAGGGAACAATTTAGGAAAGATCAATCCCTTTTTGGGGATAGCTGCATTTAATAATTTAACGGCCTTGCTAAGTCGTGTGTATCAAGAGAAAGGTGATGGAAGTAGAATCAGAGTATCAGTCTAGTGGTACAAATTGCAACTAATACAGAAAGCTAAATATAACAAAGCCAATAGTAATGAGCAGGCTCTGAGATAGAGTCCATAATTCCATTTGTCAGTAGTGGATCGATGAGTCAAATTTCCTGTTATATGCCTTCCACCACCTTGCAGCTTTTGCAGGAACTGTACCTTAGGAAGGTAAGCAATCTCTGTGTCAGAAACATGGAGTCAATGAAGAACTCAATCTCAGATGGTTCCATCAGAAATAAGCTTTTTTGTGGGCATTTGCTTATAACTCAGGTGGTCCAGTAAACATCTGTGATGGTTCACAATTTAGCCCATAGAAGGGTTTCCTAAATCTGCAATGCTCCCAGAGTCTGAGTTAATTCTTTCTTGCTCTCTCTCTCTCTCTCTCTCTCTCTCTCTCTCTCTATCTCTATCTCTCTTTCAAGCAAAGCAACTTTGTCAGATTTGGTTTGACATAATTACTATTCAGGCTGAAAAATCCCCTACCAGAAAGTATCAGTATTCAGCATAGAGTCAGGTCCAGGCATTCAGGATCAGGAGTCAAAAAAAAAAAAAAAAAAAAATAGCCAGTGGCTTTTCCTTACAGCAGCAAAGCTAAGATGCTGCAAGGTCAGACACCTATGTTCCAAGTCAAACAAGCAAGTCTTTATTAAGCCCTGTTAAATCTTGTCACTTTTAGAGCCCAAATTGACCCACTGAAAAATTTGAACATCTGTCTGGAAAATCATCAGTCTTTATCAGTCAGGCATCTGATTTATAATAGCTCATTAGCAATGAAATCTGCTTTGTAAAGTTCTAAAAGTGTATTTCCATCTGGAAAGTGAACCCCTTCTCATGTTTCCTTTTTTCCAGAGTCTCCAATAGGGGGAAAATAGAGAAAAAAAAAATCACCAATTGTGGAGATTTATTTTATTTGGAAGGTTCAAAGAACTAAAATCTCAAGTGGCAAAATGCAATTACTTGTGAGTCTCACTAACACTTTTTTTATTTTTATTTTTTTAGCTTTCCCCATTTGGGATGATCCTCTAGTATTTACAAAATCAGAAGCCTGTGAGATTTAAGATCCATTTTTATCCTATATTCAGATGCAGTAGCCATAAAACACAAAGTTATTTTTTAATTGGCTCTCTTTAAATTTACTTAACTATTTGACAATAAATTTAATATGTACATTGTTAACATTACAATTCCCAAGGAAGAATCCCAGCTAGATGCAGGCAGGTGGAGCAGGGCTACTATAGCAGTGACAGAAGCTGTACTGCAGAATGATCACTGAAGAAATAATTGCTCCTTTTCCCCCCTCTGGTTTGCTAGCTCCAGTCCTGGACACATTCTTTCCATCTACCTGGAGGAAATAGAAATACAAACTTTATATAAAAATATAAACTTTTTGGGGGGGGGCCCATCCAATCCCATTTTGGGGAATTTTGGGCCCATAATGAGAGAACAAAAATCAAAAGGCATCATTAGTTTGCACTAGTCATCACAGACCAAAATAACCAGCAGATTTAGCAAGCTGACACTCCTGGAGTTGGATAGACTGTTTTCAAATTCCATAGGGAACTTTTACTTCTCACAAAAGATGGCTGGTTCAAACCATAGATCACTCCATAGCCAGCCAAACACAAAAGGATTTTCATTCTCCACATCGTCATCCTTAATTTTCCCAAACAAGATTTCTGTATTTTAATGAGTAAGTGTTGGACTATCAAATCCCACTTCTGACACCACATGCATTAGGGGCGACCCCTAACCCTGTTCTGTTTGGTAATTCACCAGGAGGACTTACAGTATTCAGAATGTAGTTGTACTTTTAGCTATGATTTATTACAATGAAAGAATACAAATCAAACAGCACAGGGGAAAGGCCAATGGCACAAAACCTAGAGGAAACCAGGTACAAAATTCTAAGAGTTCTCTTCCAGTGGAGCCACCTAGGACATGTTTAATTCCTTCAACAAGTTGTGACAATACATGTGAAATGTCTACCAGGCCTTATGGACTCAGTGCCCAAGGTTTTTATTGGGGATAATTTCTGCCTAGCACATGCCAAAATTTTAGAGTCCTAAAAGGGAAGCAGATATTCAGCATAGACTTTACAGATAGATTAACATTTTAGGCACAATGAGCTCTCTTATCAGTTCTGAGAATGATGAGAAACCCTCCCTAATCCCAGTTCCCAGACATGAGCCAATGACCAACTTTATAAGCAGGCCTTTCTAAGGATAAGCAGGCTCAGACCTGCTATGTTAATTCTTTTCTATATAAACCCCATTGGTCTTTTCTTTTTTCTTTTCTTTTCTTTTTTTTTTTTTTTTTTTTTTTTTTTTTTGGTACTGGGGATTGAACTCAGGGGCACTTGACCACTGGGCCACATTCCCAGCCCTTTTTTTTTGTATTTTTTATTAGAGACAGGGTCTCACTGAGTTACTAAGTGCCTCGCTATTGCTGAGGCTGGCTTTGAACTTGCGATCCTCCTGCCTCAGCCTCCCAAAGTGCTGAGATTACAGGCGTGCGCCACCGCGCCCAGCCCCATTGGTCTTTAATTGAGCTGATGCATCAATGAACCAGGCCCAGGCATCCTCAGGAAACTCATGTACCCAGGCTTCCAAGAAGTCAAAGGTGATGGCATGAACCTGCATCTAAGATAGTCATATCTATGCGGCGACTTTGTACACATGAGATTAATGCCTAGTTTGGTAGGTTGAATAATAGCCAACCAAGATTTCTGAGTCCTAATCCTTGAAATCTGTGAATGTTACTTTATATGACAAAAGGGATTCTGCAGATGTGATTTAGCTAAGGGTCTTGAGATAGAGAGATTATCCTGGGTATAATGATAACTGTCTTTATGAGAGAGGAAGAGAGAGAGAGAGAGAGAGAGAGAGAGAGAGAGAGAGAGAGAGAGAGAGAGAGATTCAACTACAGAAAAGGAAGCAGGAGATGTGATTGTGGAAGCAGAATTGGGATGATGTGAGGAAGGCATCATGATCCAAAGAATGAGGAGAGCCTCCATAAACTGGAAAAACCTAGGAAATGGATCCTTCCTGAAGCATCTAGAGGGAGCACAGTTCTGCCAGCACCTTTAGTTCCATCTAATAAAACCTATTTGGGACTTTTGGATTTCAGAACTGTAAGACACTAAATTTGTATTACTTTAAGCCACTAAGTTCTTGGCAATTTATTACAGTGGCAGTAGGAAATGAATATACCTAGTTTATTTCTTTCTTGGATATATCATTTCTGTTTTTTTTTTAATTTATTTATTTGCTTTTAGTTTTACACAATGCATTTGTTTATACGTGGTGCTGAGGATCGAACCCGGGCCATGCACGAGCTAGGTGAGCACTCTACCACTGAGCCACAACCGCAGCCCCTCATTTCTGTTTAATGATGCATGCTTGCTAGGCATTGTTCAGCTTATTGTGCTTTCATTTTGATCCATCTGAGAAGAGGTGTGTCAGAATATAACACCACCTGCTGTTGTTTAATTCACTTCTCAGTATCCACCAGCACTACATAACAAGCCAATAAATGCCCTTCAAAATGGAGTATAACAGGTAGCAGTGTCAGGCAAATGCTACATCCTAAATACTAAGCATTTAGTGCTACAGATGCCAGTCCACATAAAGGTCAGTCACTGACACTTGTAACTCAAAAGACTCACTAGAAGTGACTGAACAAGAGTTTGGGATGTAGCTCAGTTGGTAGAGTGTTTGTCTTGCATGTACAAGGCCCTGGGATCAATCACCAGTACCAAAAAACAAACAACAACAACAACAACAACAAAAAACCTGATTGGACAAATGAAAGGATAGTATAGCCCACTGGATAGTTTCTTTAAGCACTCCTCTTTCTTGTAGCTCCTTAATCAGTACAGTGATCTCATGCTATACTTCCCCTGGCATCCTATACTACTTTAATAGTATCCAGGTGGGTTCATTTCACTTTTTTTTTTCCATGTGCCCCTTCTGTCACTGTTATAATTGTGGCCTTTCTCTCTTAGTAATATTCTTTACAATTAAGAGAAGTTTGACCAACTTTATAAGCAGGCCAACTTTATAAGCAGGCCTTTAACACACCTGTTCCCACAATACACTCAGCAGTATCAGTTACAACCACTTGGGTGTGTGAACTGTTCACCAAAAGAAACATAATACAGATAAGTTCAAAGGGACATAACGATATGGCCTCTATTACCATAGACAAGCAAGTCAGTTTTTGGCAGGAGTTACAAGTCTGGTAGCTCATGGGAGCTTCCTAAGAAACATTTAGTTCTTCTCTTCATAACAGACATCAGGTCTTTGGGGGAGGACTTCAGTGTGGTAAGTCCACCCACATTGTTCCCAGACTTTGTCAAAAATTCTCTGTAATTGCCACCCCCTGCTGAAAAGCATCTGACAACATCACAATAGACTAAAACTTTTCATTGACCAAATAACATATTGTATATACAGTGGAAACTTCAAACATCAAAGGAATTGTCTCTAACATTTAGTAAGTATTCATAGTACAAGAAAGCATTTAAATTCTACATTTTTATATGATACATTGAATTGGTTCAGACTCTTCACTCATTAGCTTTTTAAAAAAAAATATTTATTTATTTACTTTAGTTGTACACAATGCAATGCATTTATGTTTACGTGGTGCTGAGGATCAAACCCGGGCCGCACACGTGCGAGGCCAGCGCTCTGCCGCTGAGACACAACCCCAGCCCTCATTAGCTTTTTCCTCTTTGTTTGGTCCAGACTCTCCTCAGTTGAATTCAGACACTTTTTAAAGAAGCACTGACCAAGCTGTTGAAAGAAAGCACTTCAGGGATTACAGCAGCTGTCCAGAGACCAAGTCTTCTCTTTAGGGAGGACAAGGCAGGGCAGAGGAGGCCAGCAGGAGGATCAGTGAAGCAGAGTGGATATTTCTTTCCTTAAAACAGCAGAGATCAGCACAGGACAAAAAGGGATGGGATTGGGGGGCAGTGACTTTAATCTGATCTCTCTAAATCTCCAAATATTCCCTGCAGGTAGCATGCACACCCAATCTGAGGAAATCTCACAGCACTTCACTCAGTCCACGCTGCCTAGGTTTGAAAGGAAACTTGTTCCTCCCTTCCGTTTACCACTTAGGCAAGAATGCACTACCAGATCCCAAGGAGTCCTACCAGATCCTTTAACCTGGCCTAGGTGCTCTGATTTTCTTCACACATTTCTGTGAGTGTAGAACACTCAAAATAGCCAATAGCTTTCAGGTCACTGATTGTCATTTCACCAGTCTGTAGGGTGAGGGAGGGCCTTGTGTTTGCCCTTGGCAAGTTTTCCAATAGTACAGGGTCACACTTCTGATATTAAACACACTCCTGAGACAGACAAGCCATCTTCAGACCACAGAAAATCATCTTAGGTACCCACTTTTCATTTCACATTTTCAAACGAGAACAGAAGACCACTAAAAAAATACATTAAAAACACAGCTGCTTGTGGATAGCTAGAGGGTCATTCTAGCATCATCTTCTTGCCCTGTATACCTGTCAAGCATATGGGCTTTCATCAACCATTACTATGATCGCATATAGTTGTCAAAAAACAGTGGTACATATTCAATTCAGACGTTCCTTGTTGTAGAGGATACCAAGCCATTTCTTACCAACAGCACCATCATTCAATAGCACAATTTATGCATTGATGAAATATATTTAAATTCACTGTAAATATTACAAATTTGGTGAGGCATAGAGGCAGATGCCTATAGTCCCAGCAACTCAAGAGGCTGAGGCAGGAGGATCTCATGTTTGAGGCCAGCCTCAGCTACTTACCTAGGTCTTAAGCAACTTAGTGAGACCCTGTCTCAAAATTAAAAATAAAAACCACTGGGGAGGTAGCATAGTGGTAAAGCACCCCCGGGGTTCAATTCCCAGTACCCCCCCCCAAAAAAAATTCCAAATTTGATTTTGAACTCAATTTTTCCATTTGGCTTCAAGGACCTAAGTACTTTTACCACCTGGAAGGGAATGCAATAGAGAGTTGAGGCTCTCAGAGTTTAACTCTCATGGTTATGGAGGTGGTCCAAACTGACCAGCCAATAGTGGTGCCAGAAAGTTCTGCAAAAACAAAGTCTTGGACAGCAAGAAGGTTAAAGGTCAACCAGCAGTTCACTCCATCAGACTGACCATAGCAACAGCAATGGGGCACAAAGGCGACAACTGCCCTAATGTCCCCTGCTTACTCTAGCTGCCAGGAGTTGCAGAATGTGGAACATGAAGTATTTAGAAACTGTCTTGAGGCCCTTCCCTATGCCTCCTCCAACCTACCCTACCCCAATAGCAATTCTCTGGGAAGACAGATCAGGGCCATGGCTAAAAAGGTGGGGCGGCCACCAGTAGTGTACAGGCATTAAGAGGGTCAACCATGGGCTGTGGATATAGCTCAGTTGGTAGTGTGTTTGCCTCACATGCACAAGGCCTTGGGTTCAATCCCCAGTACCACACACAAAAAAATGAGGGTCAACCGCTAGGTTACCAACAGCTTCAGAAACAGGCCTTCGGGAGCTAGCAGGTCTCTGTGTATCACATACTCTCTGTTGGGATGTGAAAGGTACATGAGGACATACCACATGGCCATCAACCGCTGGGGTGAGTACGCAGTACTGACAGCTACGTGAACTCCATGGCCTGGAAGTTACCAGTGGTGTCCCTCCCTCCATCTCCATCCTCTGCCCAACACCTAAGCAAGTGTCATGCCACCTTCTCTCAGCTTTTAGCCCCTTGAGGTCTGGGAAGTCTTCCTCCTGCCCCCAAGGTGGGGGAAGGCCCGTGCTCCTGGAGGAGGCTTGTACTTGGCTTGAGCTGCCTGAGCCTCACAGTGGAGATGACAGAGGCGCGCTGGGCAGGGCGGAGGCATCTGTGCCCAGAGCTCAGCCCGTTTGCAGCATCCTATTTCCCTTACTCTTATTCCTAAATGGAAAGACCTAGGTTTTGTCGCCCACAATCCTAAACTTTGCAGCAACAGCTGCATTTGTAGCACCTGTGTGGGAGAGTGGAGAACCCTGCACAAATAGAGCTTTATTTATTTATTTTGGGACAGGGTCTTGCTAAATTGCCCAGGCTAGCCTCGAACTTGCAATCCTTCTGCCTCCAAATTGCTGGGATTACAGGCATGCACCACCATGCCTGGTAGATACAGCCTTTTGGTGGGGGAGAGTTGGGACTGGATGGGAAACAGGGATCGAAGTTTGTCAGGAATATGGTGATTGGATGCTCTTCAGCCTAAATTGACTGTAAATAGAACCAGGGGTGCCTCCTGGTCCTAGATGGTTTGCCAAAGCCTGAAGACTGCATCCATTTTTAGTTGAGCACTGAACTCTGCCTATCCAAATGCACAGAAATTTTTGTGCAGGCAGTAAGGGATCACTGAATTCAACAGGACCAAAACACTTCTTTTAAACAATTTGCAGCCAGGGATGAACACACCTGTAATCCCACTGGCTAGGAAGGCTAAGGTAGGAGGATGGCAAGTTCAAGAACAGCCTCAGTAATTTAGTGAGGCCCTAATCAACCTTGCGAGACTCTGTTTCAAAATAAAAACATTAAAAGGGATGGGATGTGGCTCCGTGATTAACCTCCTCTGGGTT
The DNA here is from genome assembly GCA_025594165.1 of Tamias sibiricus. NCBI lineage: Eukaryota > Metazoa > Chordata > Mammalia > Rodentia > Sciuridae > Tamias > Tamias sibiricus. The sequence goes on along the minus strand of CM046657.1, from coordinate 155,820,829 downwards.
CAATCCCCAGTACCAAAAATAAAAATAAAAATAAAAAATTTGCAGTGCTGCAGCTGGGTTTCCCTGAGACTTTGACCTAACATCTGTGCTAAAAACATTAGGTGACATCATATAACAATGGATGGATTCAGGCTGAGACCAATTGTTTAGATTAGTTTTGTTGTTGTTGTCATGTTATCTTTTGATTAGTCCCAGTGCCTTTTAAAAAATGCTAGAGTGCTCTTTCAGCTTCTTTAATAGTTTAATACCCACATGGTCTCCAATCCTAAGCAAGTGTTGTTAGCACAATTTTGACAACTGTCCTGGGTTGGAAGGACATTGTTAGAATATAATCAAGAAACAATACTGGAAATATTTGGAGTCAACAAGATGGTTTTCTCTCTGCTCTTCCCACATCCATAAAATTTCTGAAATGGGCCCTACATGTGTGCTTAATTAGGTGTTTTACTACTAATAAAAAGTACAATAGAAGGTTTCCATCTTGTTAAAGTGATGGGGTAGAATTGCTAACATTCATACAGGGCTTATTTTTTGCAAACCTCTGTTTTAAGTGTGATGCAGGAATTAACACCTATTATCCTCAGTGAAATTATCACTCAGTGAAATAGGTGCTATTATTTCTATTTTAGAGATGAACTGTCCCATGATGAGATTAAGTAGTTCATTCAAAGTCCACACAGAACTGTGGTCTGCCCTTTGAATGAGTATTCAATACCCTTAAGGGAACTGGACTAGATGTTAGGAGACCTGTATTTCAGACCTATCTCCACTATTTATTAGTGGTATAATGTTTACAAGATACAATTGCTCACTAAAGTACAGTCCAGTCTCAAGTTTCTTCCCCTGAAAAATGAGGACTCTACATCAGTGCTGTTAACCTCCCTCAGTTGTCTTGCACATAAAATACAGTGTTTTGTTTTTTTTTTTTTGTTTTTTTTTTTTTTTTTACAGTGGGAGCCCTTTCAAAGCTGTAAAACACCATGTGAAACAGATGTTATATTCTAATTGTTTCACAGGCTTGGCTAAGAAAGTAGGCCAATTAAGAAATGACTAAATTATGACCCAGATGACTATATTATATCCCTGATGTAGAATTACCTTTAAATGTGAATTGTAATTAAAATTAACTATTTTTTGCCAGATGGGCTAATTCATTTAGTTCTGATAATGACCCACAGTTGCAGAAGAGCTGTGATCCTTTTGAAATCAATTATGTAGATGAATTACCTTTGAAATCACCTCAGGGACACTACTTGCAAAAAATGAGTTTCTAAATTGCTCATAATAATAACATAGCAAATTGTAGAGCAAATTTGATGTTTTGAGTTCTATTGGACTCTGGAAAATATAGACATTGAATGACAGTTAATCATTGTTTTTTTAAGAAAAAAATATTGTTTATTGACAATAATTTTGCATTTATGAGTCAGTAAATTCTCTTTTTGCTTAAGACAGTTTGTATTCAACTGCATCAGAGGAGCTGTAACAGTTACACTGAATATGCTATGACTACAGAATCTGCTCCTGCCTAGACTGGTGGTTATGAATGATAGCCCCAGTTCATAGAACAGGCTCTGTGACTGGTAAGTGCTCATTAAATGAGTTGTTAGCCAATTCTGACGTGTCTTCTTAGTCTGTATATACCAGTGTAAATTTTACAGACAACTAATAGACTCTAATGTTTTGCCTTTCATTGATGTATTTTGAATACTTGAATATTTGAATTCAACTATTCGAATACTTGAATACTTTGAATATTTGACTATTAAGAAATGACCCTGGGGACTGGGGTTGTGGCTCAGCGGTAGAGCACTGGCCTAGCATGTGCGTGGCCTGGGTTCGATCCTCAGCACTACGTAAAAATAAAGGCATGGTATAAGGCATGATGTACAACTAAAACAAATAAATAAATATTAAAAAAAATAATAAGAAGAAATGACCCTGGGTTTTGGGACTTAGCTCAGTGGCAGAGCGCTTGCCTAGCATTCGCAAGGCCCTGAGTTTGGTCCTCAGCCCTGGAAAAATAAAAAAATAAAATAAAATAAAATAAAAATAAAATAAATATTTTAAAAAAAGAAAAGAAATGACCCTGTGTGTTTTCTCTTTTGCTACTGCTGCTGTTTCTTCTCCTTCTCCTCCTCCTCCTGCTCTGCTTCCTCCTCTTCTTCCTCCTCCTCCTCCTCCTTTTGTACTGGGGATTGAACCCAGGGACACCTAATACTGAGCTACATCCCTAGTCATTTATATTTTTTTATTTTAAGACAGGGTCTTCCTAAATTGCTGAGACTGGACTCAATTTTTCAATCCTCCTGCCTCAGCCTCCCAAATAACATATTACAGGCATGTGCCACCACTCCTGGATCTTTTGCTTCTTTTTTAAGAGGCAGAGTAGGTTGGGCACAGTGGTGCATGCCTGTAATCCTAGCAGCTCGGGAGGCTGAGGCAGAAGCATTTCGAGTTCAAAGCCAGCCTAAGCAATTTAGGGAGGCCCAAAACAACTCAGTGAGATCCTGTCTCTAAATAAAAGTAAATTAAATTAACAAGGGGATGTGGGGGCTCAGTGGTTAAGCACCCCTGGGTTCAATCCCCAGTATAAAAAAAATAAAAATAAATAAAGGTAAACTATTTTGTTTCTTAGCATACAACCTTGCATCTCTTGTGGTCTTCTAATGAATTTGAGTGGGTATTACCATGGTAGGTTGTAAGCTGCCTGTCACGGCCAGCCACGGCGCCGCCACGGGAGGAAAATTCTCGGAGGCAGAGTATAGCTTTTACTACTTTTCTGTCTTCTGTCTTCCTCAGGAGCCTCGGCCTAACTCTGACCAGTCATTACTTCTTCTATCTGGTTTCTCTTCTGTCTTCTATCTGGTTTCTCTTCTGTAACCGCTCTGCCTACGTTCTGGCCGCTCTGATTCTTCTGACCGACTGAGTGACTGCCCGGCTGACTGAATTCTCCGTTCTCCTAACTCGGACCGCTTTCACCCGGTTATATACCTTCAGGTTTGCGGGTGCCTACAGGTGCGTCACATACATATCAGGTGGAACTTATGGCTTCCAGCTAGCTGCAAACAGCCCTTCCTAATTAGGGCTCCTTCAGTAGGTTACATTGATTTGGACTAACTCACTATCTATGTGATACTGCATTTTTCATATTTTTTAAAAAAATATTTATTTTTTTTCTTTACTTGTACACAATGCCTTTATTTTTATATGGTGCTGAAGATCGAACCCGGGTCGCACACGTGCTAGGCAAGTGCTCTACCGCTGAGCCACAACCCCAGCCCCTTCATATTTTGTTGACACCAAGAAAAAAAAAAGTGGTGCAAATGAATGATGGGATATATGATATTCAAAACATCAGAGTTAGCTGGGCACAGTGGCACATGCCTGTAATCTCAGTGGCTCAGGAGGCTGAGGCAGAAGGATCAAAAGTTCAAAGCCAGCCTCAGCAACTTTGCAAGGCCCTAGGCAACTTAGCGAGACACCATCTCTAAATAAAAAATAAAAAAGGGTTGGGAATGTGGCTCAGTGATTAAGTGCCCCTGGGTTCAATCCCTGGCACAAAAGACAAAAACAACAAAACAAAACAAAAAAACAATCCCTTCCCTGTGTTTTGATTTTTTTTTTTTTTTTTTTTTTTTTTGGTGGTACAGGGGATTGAACTCGGGGGCATTCGACCACTGGGCCACATCCCCAGCCCTTTTTTGTATTTTATTTAGACACAGGGTCTCACTGAGTTGCTAAGTGCCTCGCCATTGCTGAGGCTGGCTTTGAACTCGCGATCCTCCTGCCTCAGCCTCCCAAAGTGCTGGGATTTCAGGTGTGCGCCACCACGCCCGGTGTGTTTTGATTTTAATTTTCCCTATATCTTCCTTTTATGATCAAGAGCAGAGTGAATTTTTCCCCTGCTTTTTATAGGGATGTTCGTGGTGATTAAGGAACTAAGATAGATTTTGAGAAAATTTGTTTTTTATGTGAAGAGAATATCTCTGTAAACTGCACAGTATTGTATACATAATTATGTTAAAGAACAAGTACATTTAACTTCTAAAGACTTTCAAGCACTGTTGCAATTCAATACATCATAATACTTTTTGATGTTTCTCTTTCTGCTTTATCCTCCAGAAAAATAGAACTCCTTGACATTCTTTAATTGGTTTGGTCAAAATCTCTGCTTGTGAAGAATCTTCTTCCAGTCCCATTTACCATTAGCTTCTATATTCTTAGAATATGATTCATTGGGGTTGACATTAGAATGTTTTCATTGTCGTTATGGCAAGACTGTTTAATCACCTAGCTGGGAAAACTCTGTGACTTTTAGTTCCCGGATCTTTATGGTGTTTTCCAACCTTACTCCCAAGCCTTCATTTATTTTCATTTTATTTTTGCCAGATAGTTTTCAGTAATCATACTGTATGCAAAATATGGTTTGCCATCCCTGTAAGTTTCCAGGGGTAACTGCACAGAAACAATTGCTACACTATAAATATTTGGAATATTTTGTATAAACCAAACCTTCATGATCTGGGGGTGTGGCTCAATGATAGAACACTTACCTAGCATGCAAGAGGACCTGAGTTCAATCCCCAGTAATCCCCTTAAGGAAACTTCATAATCAGATCAAGTGATAAGAATAATAGCTGAAATAAATATATTTATTTAGGCCAATGGAAGCACTATAAAGCAAACTGATTTGGTTTGCTTTGTGTTCATACAGCTAGTTTATTTCTCAAGTGAAGCATAACTATGGACTGAGACCTCTGAAACTGTGAGCCCCCAAATGAACTTTTCTTCCTTAACATTATTCTTATAAGATCTTTTGGTCATAGAAGCAAAAAGTCTGATTGCAACAGGAAATTTTTTTTTTAATTTTTAATTTTTGGTAATGGGGATTGAACTCAGGGGCACTCGACCACTGGGCCACATCCCCAGCCCTTCTTTTGTATTTTATTAGAGACAGGGTCTCACTGAGTTGCTAAGTACCTCACCATTGTTGAGGCTGGCTTTGAATTCGCGATCCCCCTGCCTCAGCCTCCCAAGTGCTGGGATTACAGGCATGCGCCACTGTGCCCGGCTGAAAAAGGAAATGGTACTGAGAAGTGAGTGTTGCTGTGACTAACCTGACCACGTGGTTCAGAAGCTTTTGGAGCTTTTTGGAATTTTAATTTAAGAGATGCAAGCTAGAAAAGCTTTAGAATATTTTAAGTGGAGCTTAATTGGTGATTCTGGTGGGAATTCAGAAGACCAGAATGCCAATAGGACTGCAGACAGTAAAGACAAGGCTCATGAAGTTTCAGAGGGAAAGGGGGGCTCTATTAGACATTAAAGTAGAGACCATTCATGTTATACTCTGGCTAAGAAGTTATCTAAATTTCCCCTGTGTCCTGAGACTTTCTGTGAGGTAGACTTTAAAGGCAATGGATTTCTTTTTCTCCTCCTCCTCCTCCTCCTTCTTCTTTTTCCTGAACACATTTTTTATTAAAATTGATTATCTATAAACAAATAAGTTACTGGCCTTGTGTAATAACTTAAAAATACCTGGATAAATTTTTGGAATGACAGTAGGATTACATTACCTTTATCTGATTGGGCAAGGAACCTTTTAAAACTTTACACAGTATAAGCTTCAAACACTTCAGCCTCTTTAAAAAAGAGAGACAAGCCGGGCGCGGTGGCGCACGCCTGTAATTCCAGCACTTTGGGAGGCTGAGGCAGGAGGATCGAGAGTTCAAAGCCAGCCTCAGCAACGACGAGGCACTTAGCAACTTAGTGAGACCCTGTCTCTAAATAAAATACAAAAAAAGGGCTGGGGATGTGACCCAGTGGTAGAGTGCCCCTGAATTCAATCCCCAGTACCACAAAAAAAAAAAAAAAAAAAAAAAAAAAAAGGAGACATACAACCAGACTGATTATTGTTTCTTTGGGGGGTAAATGTCCTATCCTACTAGCTATGCATTTAGGGATATTTATAACCATCAGTTTAAAAAATTTTTTTTTCCTTTTTTTTATATTTATTTTTTCTAGTTGTAGTTGGACAATACCTTTATTTTATTTTTATGTGGTGCTAAGGATCAAACCCAGGCCTCACGCATGCTAGGTGAGTGCTCTACCTCTGAGCCACAACCCTAGCCCCTAAAATTTTTTATTTGATCTTTTTAGTTATACATGTCAGTAGAATGTATTTTGACATATATACATAGAGTATAACTTCTTGTTTTTGTGGTTGTACATGATATGGAGTTACACTGGTCATGTATTCATATATAAACATAGGAAAGTTATGTTGGATTCATTCTACTGTCTTTCCCATTCTTATCCCCTCTTCCTTCTTCCTACTCTGCCCTGTCAAATTCGGTGAATCTCCCCTTGTCTCTTCCCCATCTTAAAGGTGATGGATTTCTTTTTCTTTTCTTTTGGTACCAGGGATTGAACTCAGGGACATTTGACCACTGGGCCACATCCCCAGCCCTTTTTGTATTTTATTTAGAGACAGGGTCTCACTGAGTTGCTAAGTGCCTTGCCATTGCTGAGGCTGGCTTTGAACTCGCGATCCTCCTGCCTCAGCCTCCCAAGTGCCGGGATTACAGGCGTGTGCCACTGCACCCGGCCCAAAGGTAATGGAGGATCAAACCCGGGCCGCACATGTGCTAGGCGAGCGCTCTGCCGCTGAGCCACAACCCCAGCCCGATGGATTTCTTAATTCAGAAAAAAAAAAAAAAAAAATTTGTAGGCAACATAGCATTCAGGAGGTGGCATAGGCATTGCTGGCACTTTTAGCCAAATTTATTGTAATTATCAGGAGCAGAAAGATGTGAAAAACTTGAAGTTTGGCCAGAGAATTGTGAGGAAAACTGGGGTTGAGGAATGTGTTGCTAAAGACATTATAGCCACTAAAGAAACACTGAAGACTTTGCCCAGAAACAGTAGGAAAGATAGCTTGAGGACATCTCAGGAATTGGCAAGACCATACCCAACTCAGGCTCAAGGGTGTAAAAGAAAATATTCCTTTGAGAGGAGACAAGTGGAGCACCCTGCTTGCACAGGGGCGGGGAGTTGGTGGAAGCTTTTTTCACCATGTTCACCCATCCAGGCACTCAGAGGCTGCTGCTGCTCCATGTTCCCTAGAGGCTTGGCTACTGTTGGAGATGGTGGCAGACCCTGATGTCAACCACGTGGTGCTGGTTCTACAGGAATGCAGGATGCTGGAGTTAGGGGGCCATGGAGGCTTCCACCGATATTTCAAAGGAAGGCCTGGGAGGCAGGCAAAGTGCCAGTGGGATTGGAGTCCCTGGTCTCTAAAAGCTCATGCCTGTCTCACAATGCAAAATACATTTAGTCCACTTTCAAGAGTCCCCATATGGGACTGGGATTGTGGCTCAGCGGTAGAGCGCTCGCCTAGCGCGCGCAGCCCAGGTTCGATCCTCAGCACAACGTAAAAATAAAAGCACTGTGTACAACTAAAGCAAATAAATAAATATTAAAAAAAAAAAAGAGTCCCCATAGTTTTTTGTTTGTTTGTTTGTTTTGGGGGGAGGGGTGTACCAGGATTTGAACTAAGGGGCACTCAACCACTAAGCCACATCCCCTGCCCTATTTTGTATTTTACTTAGAGACAGGGTCTCACTGAATTGCTTAGCACCTTGCTTTTGTAGAGGCTGGCTTTGTACTTGTGATCCTCCTGCCTCAGCCCCCTGAACCACTGGAATTACAGGCATGTGCCACTGCGCCTGGCCAAGAGTCCCCATAGTCTAAATAGTTTAGCATTGCCCAAAATCCAAGTCCAAAATCTCCTCTAAGACTCAAGGCAAACTCTCAGCATGCACCCAGGTAAAGATCAAAAGCAGTTACATATAAAGGCACAGAATAAGTGTTTTCATTACCAAAAGAAGGAAAAGGGACTCATAAAGACGGGATGAGACCAAAGTAAGCCTGAAATCCAGCTGGTCATACAAGTCCTATAGTTACAGCGTCTGGAGCACATGGCACCATGTTGTTTTCTCCAAAGTACTCATGCAGCTCCACCTTTTTGGCCTTGCTCGTTGCAGCCATATGCCCTCTCTCTTGGCTTGTCTGTGCTCAATTCCTGCAGCTTACCTCAGCAGATGTCCCATATTAGTGGCATTTCTTAATCTCAAGGGAGTCTCCACTGCAGCTTTGGCTTCCTCCTCATATCTCTATGCTTTGCCCTATTAGGGGCTGCCTGTGTGACACACCTGTCCACCATGATGTTCTACTGGGCTAGGGATGTAGCTCAGTAGCAGAGCACTTGCCTAGCATGTGTCAGGCCTTTGGTTTGATCCCCAGTACCAAAAAAAAAAAAAAAAAAAAAAAAAAAAGAGGAGGGAGGGAGAAGGGGAAGAAGAAGAAGAAAATGCCATACACTGGATGACTTATAAACAACCAAAATTTGTTTCTTCTGGCTATATATCCAAGGTCAGCTAGGGCAGTCAGTCCTTCTTCCAATGGGCTCCTTGGGCTTCCTCTTGGCAGTAGCTGAAGCCCAAGCAAGAACATTTAGAGGACAAGCGTTGAGGTAATATTCAATTGCAGCTAATGCCAAACCCATGCTTCTACTATAAAAATCAGACCTGAATACCTGAATTGTTTGATTCAGAATTGCATATTGCCAGGACAGTTAAAAAACATTGTTGTCAAGTTGCCAAACCTAAACACCAAAGGAAAATTTGTACAAAGCAGGCTGAGGAAAGAATGCCAAAAGATCTGTACCTTGAAAAGGATTAGTCCTCTGGTCCTAAGATAGAAATGACAACCTAAGCTGGAACCCTAAGTGTGCAAAAAAAGGTGAAGTCAGCTTGCTATACATAACCTTTTTTTTCTTTTTCTTTCTTGTTTTGGTTCCAGGGATTGAACCAGGGGGCTTAACCACTAAGCTACATCCCTAGTCTGCTTGAGACTGGCTTTGAAATCATGATCCTCCTGTCTCATCCTTCTGAGCCTCTGCTATCAGGCCTGGTTAAATAAACTAGCTCTTTTTTTCTGCCCCCATGCTATACTGGGGATTGAACCCAGGGCTTGGGGCATACTAGGCAAGCACTCTATCTCTGAGCTATACCCTCAGCCCTAATGTAAGTAGTCTTAAGGGCCAAAGCGATGATTTGTATGTGTGTGGCGGGGGTGGGGTGGAGGGTGTGTGAGGGGGGAGGGTGTGCTGGGGATTGAACCCAGAGCCTTGTGCATGCGAGGCAAACACTGTACCAAAACTGAGCTATATCCCCAGCCCCAAGGGGGATAATTAATTTTTACAGGTGGGAGTCATATACTATCTAGCCTATTAGAGGTAAAAAATGAAGTCCCAGACCTATGACTGAGGAAAAGTTCTAAAGAACTAGTTTGGTGGTAAAGATTATCCTGGGGCTAAGCCAGGTGCAGTGGGGCATGCCTGTAATCCCAGCACTTGGGAGGCTGAGGCAGGAGGATCGCGAGTTCAAAGCCAGCCTCAGCAATGGCAAGGCACTTAGCAACTCAGTGAGACCCTGTCTCTAATAAAATACAAAAAAGGTTGTGGATGTGGCCCAGCGGTCGAGTGCCCCTGAGTTCAATCCCCAGTACAAAAAAAAAAAAAAAAAAAAAAAAAAGATTATCCTGGGGCTAAAATATTTTGGTTGTATGTAACTGTTGAAATTATTCATTCCAGGAAGGAAAAATGGAAAATCTGTCCACAGAGTCTGGGGGAATTAACTTTCTTAACAGCAGGAGTTCCTAGCAGCTTGGGAAGCAGAGGGAGGAGGATTGTGAATTCAAAACCAGCCTAAAGCAACTTAGCAAGGCCCTGTCTCTAAATAAAATATTTTAAAAAGCTGAGGATGTGGCTTAGTGATTAATCACCCCTGGTTCAATCCCCAGTATGCACCCCCCCCAAAAAAAAAGTACTTCTACAAAGATATCTGGTTGAACTATCTGTTCAACCTTGAACTGACACCACTCTTATTAATCATGTGGCCAAGAAGTATTGTTTCAAAACATCTGATGTACTCCTCATTATTTTTGCCTTTAGAACTTCCTCTTGCCTCAATGTCTTTGCACATGCCCACCATTCACTGTGGCACACATGTTCTGCTTGTAGTATTCAGCCAGCCTTCAGATAGGCCTGGATCGGAGAAATAATGCTGTGTGATGAGTCTCCCTCAGATCTCTCCAGACCTCTGTAGTCTTTCTGAACTGGGAAGGTTCTGGATGGGCTTAGGTTCTTGTGTAGACCCCTTACAAGGGGGGCAAACAATAGCCATGTTGTAAGTTTCTATAAGCACAAGTTCCATGTGTTGGAGGTGCCTGTGTGGAGCAAATTTTGCCCTGGCAAGTATGGACCTTTAGCAAGAAGTTTCTGAGGAACACTTGGACTAGGCCCTTTAGTCTGCAGCTGAGAAAGTTAGCTGCGCAGGTGCACACAGCTCCATTCGGTGTATCAAAGTCAGGCTGTTGCAACCTTTGTTTCAGCACTGTGTACCGTTAGCTCTTCAAGGTGTCAAATTTAGGTCTTTTGTGCTGCCAGCAGCAGATGGCCAAATGTGCCAAACATTCAGCTGAAGTAAAATGAGTTTTCTTAACTGCCTGAAGCATGGGATTGGGCAAAGTCTAATGGTTAAGGTTCCTATTTCAAGATATAAGATATTGAACTTACAAAACTCTAATTTCAGCTTCTTTGAAAGACTATGCTCTCTCGTGTGAGATGTTTTCTTGGTTTTGAGGGACACAGTGAGGATAAAGGAAATGTGATATTTGCAGTAGGAAGGCAAAAATGTTATTCCACACATGCACAGAATTTTTGAATTTGCCTTACATTGACACACAATTAGGTATAATTTTAATAAAATGTATAATATCAGGCTTTCAATTCTAGTTAGGAGACAAGGCAATGAGTTATTATATAATAAGAGCAATGAATAATAAATGAAATGGTGGCTAAATTGTCTACAATTACTGCCTCAATGACTTACTTCCCGTCCTACCTCTAAGGTACTTCAGTCAGATTTTCCCCTCCATTACTCCATTTGTAAGATCACCTTTTCCTCTCTGGTATGCCTTCTTTACTTGACTTTCAGAATACTTATTCTCTTACTGCCACCCCCCCCCACTTCCTTTGATGCTCCTTTTCCGTCATCTTTGCTAATGTTTTCTAGATTTGGTGGATTTACAGGCATGTGCCACCATGCCCAGCTGTCCAATAAACCTCTAAAAATACTATTTCAATGCTGAATTCATTATCTTCCTCTCCAGCCTGCTCAACATTGCCTCCCTTATCATAAATAATAGCAATTCCATTCTCCTAGTTGTTGAAGTCCAAACCCATTTTCTTTCTTTCTAATTCAACACATGAACATAAAGATGTCATGTGGGGGTTGGGGTTGTAGCTCAGTGGTTGAGCTCTTGCTTCACATGCGTGAGGCACTGGGTTCGATCCTCAACACCATATAAAAAATTAATAAATGAAATAAAGATATTGTGTCCATCTACAACTAAAAAAATTTTTTTTAAAAAGTCACGTGGGCTCTTCCTGCACAGTATGTCCCAACATGACATTTTCTCAACCACCTCCACAGCTAACACCTTAGTCAGCTAGATTATTATTTCAGGAGCCTCCTGTTAGTTGTCTCTGCTTCTCTACCTCCACATCCCATACACCCCATCTCAACACAGCAGCCAGAGAGATTGCTGTTGGAATGGAGGTTTAGACTTAGGAAACAGATTTGGGCAGGTGGAAGAAAATGCAAGACCCAGTTGGAATAGTAGTCATTCTTTAGTCAGAGGCTAGAATAACCCCTAGCCAGCTCCTAGCCAGTTCTATTTAGCCCTGAGTCCTTTCCATAGGCCTTTTTTTTTAATTTATTTTTTTATTCAAAGTTGTTGTATTTATAAGAGTAGTATGCATTATAATTCATAATAAACATATAGAGCATCTTTTTACAAAACACTGTATAAAATGTATATTCATACCATTCAAATCTTCAATCATACATTTAGGATAATGACATCCATCTTATTCAACTACCTTTTCTTTTTTCCCCTCCATCCCCCCTTGCTCCCTTCCTTACCCTCCCTCCCCTTTGACCTTTCTAGCATTCCTCTAATCCTCCTATGTACCCCGATTCAACACCACTTTGAATCAGCCTCCTTATATCAGAGAAAACATTTGGATTTTTGAAACCTCAAAAATATAATGCTAACTTCACTTAGCATTATAGTCTCCAACTTCATCCATTTACCTGCGAATGCCATTATTTATTTAATTTATTTATTTATTTATTTATTTTATTAATATTTTTATTTATTTGCCTTTAGTTGTACACGATGCGTTTCATTCAATGCGTTTTATTTGTACGTGGTGCTGAGGATCGAACCCGGGTCGCTTACGCGCTAGGCGAGTACTCCACCGCTGAGCCACAATCCCAGCCCATTCTTATTTTCTTTTATTGCTGAGTAAAATTCCATGTTTTATATGCAGGCCAGACAAAGAAGACACACTGCCAACAGGTTACATCAGTGGGTGCATGCTCACAAGCAAATATTTATGACCTTGAGTACATACACTGAATTGCTGAATCAGAGTGTTTAGGACCTTGACTACACACTGAAAACATAGCCAACTGGAAGCCTCAGAGAGGAAGTCTAACTATAGCTTCCTTAGAAAAGATCATTTCAATCACATGACTCTAATGGTTTCCAGATTCCTTCAGGGTAAAAATAAAAATCTTTCTGTTGTTTTTGTTATTGCTTATTTGTGGTACTGAGGATTGTTTGGAAGAGTAATAAAATTAAGGCACATAATTTGTACAATATTTTAAATTTACTAATTCTAATTTTTTCTGCTCTCATTTTAGCATGATTACTAGTTATGTTGTTGTAATGAAGATTTTAAAGTTATTTGGTTTTATTGACAGTAATGACCTAAACTAGAGATCAACAAACTACAGCCATGGACAAAAAATGGTCTGCCCTACTATTTTGGTAAATAAAATGTTGCTGGAACACAGCTATGTCCACCTGTTTATGTTTTGTTTATTACTGTCTTTGAGGTACAACAGAGTTGAGTACTTATGCTTATGACTGGTCCACAAAGTTTAAAATATTTGCTATATTCAGCTGAAGGTGTAGCACAGTGGTAGAGTGAGTATTAGCATGCACAAGGCCCTGGGTTCAATCCCTAGAACCAATAAAATTTTGAAAAAGAAAGAAAAAAATATTTGCTGTTGGGCCCTTTATAGAAAATATTTGCTAGCTCCTGACGTAAACAATGAAAAACTATAGAATGCAATTGTGTGTATGTATATATACACATATATATTAAATAAGTGCATATATATATATACACATGTGTATATGTGTGTATATATGTACATATATATACAGCTGAGATCACTTTTGAAAATATGTATGTATACAGCTGAAACTGTATTTTGATTGACTAGCAAACAATTATTCTTGAGACTTTAAATAAGCAAATACACATATATGTGATATATATACTTATTTAATACATATAATATGTAATAAGTATATGTGTATATATCCTTACATGTATACTTATTTAGTATATTTTCTTTTTAAAGTATATATACATATGTTTTATATACTTATTTAATATACATCATATAAGTATAAATACACATATGTCCATATATATATATACACATATCTATATATTATATATATTTGCTTATTTAAGGTCTCAATAATGGTTGTCTGTTTGCTAATCAATTAAAATACAGTTTCAGCTACATACATACATATTTTCGAATATAATCTCAGCCAGGCATGGTAGCACAAGCCTGTAATCCTAGTGACTCAGGAGGCTGAGGCAGGAGGATTGTAAACTCAAGGCCAGTCTTAGCAACTTAGCAAGACTCTGTCTCAAGATAAAAAATAAAAGGGAAGGGGATGTATCTTAGTGTTAAAATACCTCTGGATTTCATCCTTAGTACTTAAAAAAAATGTGATCTCAATTCAAACATCTCAATTCACAAATAAGTATAAGATATGAAGTCTTTGTTTCTGAGTATTTGGCCTGAATTTATTTGTGGAGTATTATGAGGTGATAGCTTGATAATACAAATGACTGTATCTGATGGAGAAAAATCTATTAATTAGATTTATTTTTAAATCAAACTTTACAAAAGTAGCTTAAGATAAAAAGAGAAATCTAGTAATATGTGGTTGTGCACACCTGTAATCCCAGCTACTGACGCAGGAGGATCAGAAGTTTGAGGTCAGCCTCAGCAACTTAGCAAGACCTAGTTTCAAAAAAAAAGGCTGGAGGTGTATAGCTCAGTGACAGAACATGTGCCTAGCCAGTGCTAACTTCTGGGTTCAATCCCAACACCATTAACTTTTTATTTTAAAGAAAGAAATCTAATTTTGGCTTGATTAAAAAAATAAGTTACAGATAAGAAATGGGTAAGAAGTTTGGTCCTAAAGTCAAGCTCCAAAAGTGGGGAAAAATGAAATTTAAAAATCTTATAAGCACTGAAGGTAGTGAAGACCCTTCGGCAGCAGATGGAGCCTAGTTGTGTGAATGAATGTGTGGAGCAGAGCCCCTTCCAACCTACATTAGACTGTATCATGAAAAACAAGTAAACCTTTATTGTGTTGAGTCACTTAAACTTTGGGGTTATTTGCAACAACATTTTGCCTGAATACCAAACAATTATTACAGATCTGATAGATATGTTGTCAAGATTGAAAAAAAATAATCTTACCTAACAGCAGAAGCTCAGGTTCTGTAAAAATGGATGTCAAACCAATGATCTCTTTTCTCTGAGAAATAATTCACTAATAGATTCTGATAAATCTCTAAAATACTTATTTCAAACTAAGGAATTTTGTATAAAATACTTGTCAAATTTCAAAGGTGGTTAATTTTATAATTAATTGTGGAAACCCACTCGGAACCCCACATATCCGAGTTGACATAAAGATTATTTCAAACTGAAGTTATATGAGGTTCAACAGATGCAGAAACATGCTTTCTCGGACCTCCTTATCTAAGAGTAGAAACTTCAGAGAAATGAGGACGGCCTTAAATTTCCTCTTTGGTATGGTTTCTACTCCCAGGGGGAAGATCAAAAGTAAATTTAGGGCTGGGATTGTGGCTCAGTGGTAGAGCCTTGTACAGCATGTGTGAGGCACTGGGTTCAATTCTCAGCACTGCATACATATAAATAAATTAAAGGTACATTGACAACTAAAAAATACATTAAAAAAAAAAAAAGAGTAAATCTATCACAGACCCCTTTTCTGGGGGAGTTTTTTGACCCAGCAAAAAACCACTACACCTGCAAAAGCAAATATTATTACAGACTTTTTTTTTTCTTTTTGAAGATGCCATTTGTTCTCCTTAAAACACATTTGTCTGTTCTTAAGAAATCTGTTTGTCCTTCCTATAAAAGTCTTTTCTTCCCACCCCTACTATTAGGTAGCAAGCTGAAACAATTTTTTTTTTTTTTTTTTTTTTGTACTAGGGATTGAACTCAACCATTGAGCCACATCCCCAGCCCTATTTTGTATTTTATTTAGAGATAGAGTCTCACTGACTTGCTTAGCACCTCGCTGTTGCTGAAGCTGGCTTTGCACTTGTGATCCTCCTGCCTCAGAGACACAGGGATTACAGGTGTGCGCCACCACACTGGGCACAAGCTGAAAATTCTAACCAACTCTTTGAATTACTCATTATTGAGACTTCTTGTGAATATGCATGTTGCATACATAAATAAACCTTTTTTCCTATTAATCTGTGTTTTGAAAGTTTAATTTGCAGGATCCTAATTAATGATCCTAAGAGGGTAAGGAGAAAAGATTTTTCCTCCCTTACATAATGAACCTAGGAAATTTAGTTTTTTTCTTTTTTATATTTACTTTTTAGTTGTAGTTGGACACAATACCTTTATTTTATTTATTTACTTTTTTTCTTTTTTTTTTTTTTTTTTTTTTTTTTTTTTTTGTGGTACCGGGGATTGAACTCAGGGGCACTCGACCATTGGGCCACATCCCCAGCCCTTTTTTGTATTTTATTTAGAGACAGGGTTTCACTGAGTTGCTAAGTGCCTCGCCACTGCTGAGGCTGGCTTTGAACACGCGATCCTCCTGCCTCAGCCTCCCAAAGTGCTGGGATTACAGGCGTGCGCCACCGCGCCTGGCTTATTTATTTACTTTTACATGGTGCTGAGGATTGAACCAGGCCCTTGCTAGGAGAGCGCTCTATGTTTGAGCCACAACCCCAGCCCTTAATTTCTTTTCTTTTCTTTAAAAAACAAAACAAAACAAAACTAGTTGTGTGATTTTTTATTCTCTATTGTGAGGAATCCAGTTTGTGCAGAAGGCAAAATTGAGAACTGGAGTCATAATGTACTTGATTCCATGCATGACTTTGGATTCCTGAAGTAAAGTGGAATAGCTCAAATTTTAAGTAAATGTAATGTAAACATGGGATTTCAGTTGGAATGTATTACAATTGAGGTACATGGTAACTAAAGAATCTCACATTTTATGCATTCGTTCTAGTAAAACTCAAGAGTAAAACCACCCAGATTAACTTAGAATTTGAATGTTCTGGTTCATCTTTCAAGAGTATAGTTTCTTTTAAGGAATGGTTCTATGGACCAGTATGGGGCTTTGGAGGTTCTCTTTAGTGTCAAGTTTTCTAAATGAAGTTGCTTAGGCCTTCTAATAGTTTATGAAAACAGTAAAGGGGGTTTGGTAGTTTCCCCCCAGAATTTCAGAGTTTATTAAGCATTGTGGTATAGATGAAAACGTGTGTACTGAGTGTGGTTAATGTGGCTTCTTTAGCTTACTTGCTCTCTGACATAAAGATCAGTCAATTTATCTCAATTTCTCATCTGCAAAATGGTATTAGAAAAACTCCATTCTCTATAAATATGTACAATTACTATGTGTCAATAAAAATTTAAATATAGCTGGGTGTGGTGGTGCATGCCTGTAATCCCAGTGGCTTGGGAGGCTGAGGCAGGAGGACCACGAGTTCAAAGCCAGCCTCAGCAACTTTGAGGTGCTAAGCAACCCAGTGAGACCCTGTCTCTAAATAAAATATAAAATAGGGCTGGGGATGTGGCTCAGTGGTGGAGTATTCCTGTGTTCAACCCCCAGTACCCCACCCCCGCCAAAATTAAAATATATTAAAAAATAAGTACTCAACTCTCAATTTGAGTGTCCATTAACAGATGAATGGATAAAGAAAATGTGATACACACACACTTGAATGCTATACAGTCTTAAAAAGGTTGGGGAGGGGCTGGGGTTGTGGCTCAGCAGCAGAGCGCTCGCCATGCACGTGCGCGGCCCGGGTTCGATCCTCAGCACCATGTAAACATAAATGCATTGCATTGTGTACAACTAAAGTAAATAAATAAATATTAAAAAAAAAAAGGTTTGGGAATTTTGTCATTGCAACAACACAGGTGAATCTGGAGGACATTATGTTAAGTGAAATAAGCAGACCCAGATACCACATCATCTCATTTATATGTGGAATCTAAAACAATTGAACTCACAGAATGGTGGTTACCAGAGGGGTTAGGAAAGAAGGGATGCGGACTCATTGATTAAAGGGTACATAGTTTCATATACACAGGAGGAATAGGCTTTGAGATCTATTGTACAACAGGGCAACTGTAGTCAACAATGATGTATTCTGTATTTCAAAATAACAAAGAAAGTAAATTTCAAGGGTCTTACCATAAGAAAATGACAGGTATTCAAGGTGATATATTAATTAGCATATTTTAATCATTTATATTGTATACATATATTAAAACATCACATTTTACCCTGAAAATGAATATAATTATGATTTGTCAATTAAAAAAATAACAATTTTTGAAACAGGGATTGGGGCTGTAGCTCAGCGGTATGGTGCTTTCCTAGCATGCATTAGACCTTGGGTTCACTTCCCAGCACTGCAAGAAAAAGAAGAAGGGAAAAAAAAAAAAACAACAGAAAGAAAAGAAAAGAAAGAAGGAAAAAATATACTTAATTTAATGAAATGAATTTAATGAATTGAAGTAAGGTTTAACTTACATCAAGTTTGTAGAAGCCAATACATTGAAGTTGTATATAAATAGTTCTTTCCTTGCCTCTCTCTCCAACAAAACTTCAGGTAACATTTACCAACAATAAGGATTGGCAGAATTTTTAAAATTATTGTTATTATTTGTTTAGTACGGAATCATTTCTTCCAGAAATATTGACCAAAAGTCCTGTTTTGGCAATATTATATGTCCATGATTAACACAAAATGAACAATATGATTCTATTCTAAAATTGTGTTCTTTTGGTAATTGTCTTAAAATCAACAATAACATAAACAATAAAACAAATTTTTTTAAGTCTTTGGAATTGAAAATTTAAAATTTGTCAGGATCCATTCTCAGAAATGGACACCAGGTGGCAGCTTTTAGAGGAGATTTTCTTAGTTACTGACCCAATTTTCCCTCCTGGCAAAATCCAAGCCCAGTGTTTTCTGAATGTGGAAACTCTCTTCCTTAGGAGTCCTATTTCTGAGGGATGCTCCCACTGGCCCAAGTCAGGGTAAGAGTTGAGATATTAAAATTACCAGAGACAGGCATGGCGGTGCATGCCTGAGATCACAGGGACTCTAACAATCCCAGCTTCATGGGGCTGGGGTTGTGGCTCAGTGGTAGAGTGCTCGCCTAACACGTGTGCAGCCCGAGTTAGATCCTCAGCACCATGTAAAAAAAAAAAAAAAAAAAAAAAAAGAATCCCAGCTTCAGGCCAGCCTAGGTGACACAGTGAGACCCTGTCTCAAAATAAAAGTTAAGCCGGGCGCGGTGGCACACGCCTGTAATCTCAGCACTTTGGGAGGCTGAGGCAGGAGAATCTCAAGTTCAAAGCCAGCCTCAGCAATGGTGAGGCACTTAGCAACTCAGAGAGACCCTGTGTCTAATAAAAACACAAAAAAGGGCTGGGGATGTAGCCCAGTGGTCGAGTGCGGACTGTAGCCCAGTGGTCAAGTGCGGGCTGGGGATGTGGCCCAGTGACCCAGTGGTCGAGTGCCCCTGAGTTCAATCCCCGGTACCACAAAAAAAAAAAAAAAAAAAAAAAAAAAAAAAAAAAAAAAAGTTAGAAGGACGGGGAATGTGGCTCTATTGTAGAGTGTAGAGTGACCCTAGGTTAAATCCCCAATGTGATGGGGAAACCAGTCTGAAAAGGCCACATTCTGTGTGATTCCACTATATTAACATTCCAGAAAAGGCAAAACTATAGAGTAGAGAGTAAAGGGATCTGTGGTCCTCAGGAGTGTAGAGAGGGGGAGCAAGGGAGAATAGGCAGAGCACAGGGAACTTTTAGGGGAGTGAAACTTATATTTTAAAACTATGGTAATGATCATTATTCTGTATACATGTCAAAATCTATAGAATGGCTGGACATGGTGGTGCACACCTGTAATCCAAGCAGCTTGGGAGGCTGAAGCAGAAGGATTGTAAGTTTGAGGTCAGCTTCAGCAATTTAGCAAGACTCTAAGCAACTTAGCAACAGCCTGTCACAAAATAAAAAGAGCTGGGGATGTGGTTCAGTGGTTAATCACCCCAGGATTCAATCCTTGGTACAAAAAAAAAAAAAAAAAAAAAAAAAAAAACAACTTACAGAACGTACAACATAAAGAGTGAACAGTAACTTTGGGAGGCTGAGGCAGGAGGATCACGAGTTCAAAGCCGACCTCAGCAATGGCGAGGCACTTAGCAACTCAGTGAGACCCTGTCTCTAAATAAATTCAAAAAAGGGGCTGGGGATGTGGCCCAGTGGTCCAGTGCCGCTGAGTTCAATCCCTGGGACCACAAAAAAAAAAAAAAGTGAACAGTAGTATAGATGATGGACTTTAGTTAATGTATAAATAATTGGTTCATCAATTGTAATGAATGTGCTTTACACTCACTCACATGTTAACAGAAACAATAGGGGAAATGAAAGAACACATGGGAACTCTGTATTTTCTCCACACCACTCTATAAACCAAAACCTACTAAAAAATAAAGACTATTTATTAATTTAGGGAAAAAAATTACAACTTCATTCCGATAGTACAGAAAATTATTAGAGATTTTTTAAACCAGGGAGAGACATAACAATATTTTTGTTTTTATGATACAGTACTATTCCAGCCACAAACGGAGGACTGGTGTAGGCCCAAGGGGAAATAAAGATTCCACTTAGGAGGCAAATGTGGGAGTCCACCAAAAGTCCAAGGCATTTTGAACTAGAGTGATGACCACGATGATCTAGAGAAGCATAGAGAGCCGGGCACAGAGGTGCATTCTTGAAATCCTAGCCGAGGTGCAAGTTCAAGGCCAGCCTGGGCAACTTAGCAAGACTATCTCAAAATAAAGTACCTCTGGGGCTGGAGTTGTAGCTGAGTGGTAGAGCACTTGCCTCACATGAGTGAGGCACCCAATTGGATCCTCAGCACCACATAAAAATAAATAAAATAAAGATATTGTGTCCATCTCCAACTAAAAAAAATTTTTTTTTTAAATAAAATAAAGCACCTCTGGATTCAATCCTTAGTACTAGTTGTTATGGAGTGTGAGAGAATTATGGACCACCACGTTTATTGAGCCAGATTGAAAGTGAAAAAAGGTCCTTTAATGAGTATGCCAGGCAAGCTGCTGGGAGCAGGCTAGCGCCTCAAGGAACTCTCAGCATTTGAATTTTGGAAGTACAGAGTTTATAAAGGTAAAAACCACAAGGGCACTTGAGTCAGATGTAGGTCAGAAAAGACCCTGCTGAGACAGATATGTTGATTACATGAGAGAATTGTTTTGATTATACATTTTAGAGTCATTTTTGTGTTATATATCAGGGCTGAAGTCAGGGACACAGGAAGGTCCTATGGTACTGTCAACATAGACATAGCTGTCAGTAGGCTGAAAAGAAAATATTTTAAGCAAACACAAAATGGAGTCAGGTCAGAACAAAATGGCATAACTTTGGTTCTTTGGCATTTCACCAAAGGAAAAAATAAATAAAAGAAGGATGAAGATTCATTTGAAAGATAGGATCCTTGGGGTGTGGGGATGGATATGATGTGAAGAGATGATTAAGACCACTGCTTAGGGCCTGGGGGTGTAGCTCAGTGGTAGAGCATTTACAAGGCTCTGGGTTTGATCCTAACACTTAAGGAAAAAAAAAAAACACACACACAATTGCCAAGTTTTCAAGTTTTTCTGGAAGATTCCTCTGATTTCTGCTGGGAAAACATTTATTTTTCTCTCTCCCGAATAAGGCTTTCCTATTCATGATACGGAAACTAAACATTAAAAGTTTAATCAAGCTGGGCATGGTGGCACACACCTGTAATCTCAGCAATTTGGGAGGCTGAGGCAGAAGGATCATCAAAGCTGGCCTTGCAACTTAGTGAAGCCCTAAGCAATTTAGTGAGTCCCTGTCTCAAAATAAAAAATAAAAAGGGCTGGGGATGTGGTTCAGTGATTAAGTGCCCTGGGTTCAATCCATGTACCAACCCCTGATTTAAAAAAAAAAAAAGTTAAATAAATAAATAAGTTTAATGAAGCCCAGCTCAATGGTGCACATCTGTAATTCCAGAGATTCAGGAGGTTTAAGCAGGAGGATCACAAGCTCGAGGCCAGCCTCAACAACTCAGTGAGACCCTGTCTTAATATAACATGAAAGACTGGTGATGTAGTTCAGGGGTAGAGCACCCCTGGGTTTAATGCCCAGTACCATAAAAACAAACAAACAAATAAATTGGCCAAAGTGAAACTTAACAGAGGCAAACAAAGTATCAGATGGGATGGGGAAGGGAAATGCCTATAAAAGCAGTTAAGTAAAAGCTGTACTGCTCTTAGAGCTTTGGGGGGAAATAGAGGAGCGAGAGAGGTCTCTGTTAAGGATGTTTTCTGGACTCAGCCCCCAGCATTGCTCTTAGGGCCCTTCCCAGGCCTCCTGGGTCATCCTGACTTCTGGGATCTGGCCTCCTATAGTCTAACCTTCACCATGGTCACAACTGTTCTCTTTGTGGTCCAGACATTCTCCTTCCTTTGGAGTGAGCCCTGTCTAGTCAAAGCCTCTGAGGCCAGAACACATCCTGATTAGATAAAGCTTTGGTGACTGTTAATAGCCATCAATTGTTGGGCATCCAATCTGCACCATCCACTGTACCCTGCTAAGAAGTGATCTTACCTTGTGTACTATTGCTGCCTTAGGCAACAATACTGCGGGAAAGAAATCGGAGGCAAACTGGGAATGAGTGATTCCTTTATTGTTGCTTCTTCTTCCTCTCTATCTTCTCCCTAACTACCGAGACATTGGTTTCCTTGTATTTTAATCAGGATCTATCACTCCTGGAGTAACTTGAAGTCCGGATAAGCCAGTTGAATTCTTCCTCACTAATATTACCCTCACTAGCCCTAACTGACTCCCTTTTTTGTACCTGTCCCAAAGCTTTGGCACTTCCAGTAACACTTTCCTGAACCTTAGGTCTAGTTGAGAGCAGGCATTCCCTAACTGTCTTTAACAAATCTCTAATAACCTTAACCATCTGGTTCCTTGAAATTTTCGAACCCATTTTCCCTCGCCCTTAACGCTCTGGCCAGAGACTCCTGCGAGGTTCCTCAGTACTTACCTGCCATGCCCATGAGTTCCCCACGAGTACGGGCCACCACTTGTCGCCATCTGCAGCAACGAGCCCATACGAAAGAAATTGGAGGCAGACTGGGAATGAGTGTTTCCTTTATTATTCCTTCTTCTTCTTCAAGTGGTGGCCCGTACAGGGCATCGGCACGGCAGGTAAGTACTGAGGAATCTTGCAGGAGTGTCTAGCCAGAGCAGTTAAGGGCGAGGGAAAATTGGTTCGGAAATTTCAAGGAACCGAATTGTCAAGGCTATTGAAGATTTGTTAAAGATAGTTAGGGAATGCCTGCTTTCAACTAGACCTAGGGTACAGGACAGTGTTATTGAGTCAGTTAGGGCTAGTGAGGGTAATATTAGTTAGGAAGAATTAAGTTGGAAAAGCTTATGTAAGGCAGTATTGAGCAGGGGACAATACTTAGTTTGGAGGTTTCAATTCCAAGAGCGCTGTGTTGAAGCCGCTCGTAGAAATGCGGCTGCAGGATTTCCAGGTCGTAACGTAGACATGTTAACTGGAGAAAGGCAATATGCTGATTTACAGGCTCGAACTCAGTTCGAACCTGGAGGTTACGCTCAAATATACGCCGCAGCTGTTAGGGCTTGGAAAATTATGCAAGGAACTGGCGACTTACAAGGTAGCTTGTCTAAAGTAATTCAGGGATCCAATGAGCCATATGCCGAATTTATTGATCGTCTTTTATAGACAGCAAGTAGAGTTTTTGGCTCTGTTAAGATCAAGCCATGCCATTAGTTGTTCAGCTGGCATATGAAAATGCCAACAAATATTGTCAAGACGCTATCAGATCTTGGAAATCTAAAAAGGACCTTTCTGTTCATACAAAGCTTTGCAGGGACATAAATGATGCATTTATTACAGGTAGTGTAATCACAGCAGCCATGAGAGGTGCTTTTCCTCTTAATCTTGCAGGATGGGAGAAGATAGAAGAAGATAAGAAGAAGAAGAAGCAACAATAAAGGAACCACTCATTCCCAGTCTGCCTCCGATTTCTTTCCTGCGGTATCGTTGCCTAAGGCGGCAACAGTGTACTCCCTCCACCAACTCTGAGGAAGAAGCATCAGTGATGACTGATCACATTCTACAGGTGGGAAACACGAGAGATGAGGGCCAAGGAGTTTAAGTATCCAGCCCAAGTTCACAATCCTGTAATTGGCAAGTCAGAGGTTCAAATGCTGGTCCACCCCACTCCACCACCCTACTTCATGGGGTGCCACCATGTCTGCATTAGTCTCTTTCACCTCTGAATGTGATGACAGTGACAGTTCCTTGTCTCTGCCTCCATGTGCAGGGCTGTCTGAAGCCACTACTGAAGCATTTGGCTTGAGAAAGGGCCAGAGCCCCACCTCTGAGAAATTCACTTCTGTCAGTGTTAATTGGAACACCTAGGTCAAGAGGATTAATTTTTGGACAGTTTAGTGTACTTGATTATTTGTTACATTCCTGAAGTTTTTGGTTATACCCATTGATTTCTTCTTCTTCTTCTTTTGATACTGGGTATTGAACCCAGGGCCTTGCACATGCTAGGCAAGTACTCTACCATTGAGCTATGAGCTGTATCACCAGCTCCCCCCCCCCTTTTTAAACATTTTATTTTGAAACAGGGTCTCACAAAGTTGCTTAGGGGCTTGCTAAATTGCTGAGGCTGGCCTCGAACTTGTGATCTTGCCTCAGCTTCCTGAGTTGCTGGGATTACAGGCATGTACCACTGTGCCTGGCTCTTCAAGACTCTTGATAAAAGTGATTTTCCATGTTCACTGTTATCTTCCTCTGAATATTAAGACGTAGGTGTCAGTCTTTATCTTGTCTCAGTAAAACTCTGAAATAAACCACACGTCCATATCAAATCTGGTTAAATAAAATAAAGTAATCCATAAAAAAGAGCTCAATGCAGTCATTTTTAAAAGTTGCATAATAATAATTTTTCATGGAAAACTGTTATCAGTATACCTCACATAATCTATTGGCATAAAAACAGACACACAGCTGGGCACTGTGGCACATGCCTGTAATCCCAGCAGCTCAGGAGGCTGAGACAGGAGGATCACGAGTTCAAAGCCAGCCTCAGCAAAAGCGAGGTGCTAAGCAACTCAGTGAGACCTTGTCTCTAAATAAAATACAAAATGGGGCTGGGGATGTGGCTCAGTGGTCAAGTGCCCCTAAATTCAATCCCCAGTACCAAAACAAAACAACAAACAAACCAGAGACACAGACTAGTGACAAAATAGAGAGCTTAGAAATAAACCCACCCATACAGAGCCAACTGATATTTATTTATTTATTGGCATTGGGAATTGAATCTAGGGGTGATTAAACACTGAGCTACATCCCCAGCCCTTTTTATGTTTTAATTTGAGACAGGGTCCTTCTGAGTTGTTCAGGACCTTGCTAAATTACTGAGCCTGGCTTTGAACTTGTAATCCTCTTACCTCAGTCTCTCAAACCTCTGATATTACAGGCGTTTGCCAGCACTCTTGGTGAGCTCTTTTTTTTTTTTTTTAAATACCTTTATTTAATTTATTTGTTTTTATGTGGTGCTGAGGATCTAAACCAGTACCTCACACATGCAAGGCAACTGAGCTACAACACTGGCCCCCAACTGACTTTTGATAAAGGTGCTAAGAACATCCTTGGGGAAAGGACAGACTTTTCAATGGATGGTGCTGAGAAAATTGGATTCACAAGCAGAAGAAGGAAGGAAGCTAGACTCTAGTTACAAAAACCAACTCAAAATACATAAGACTTAAACATAACTTAAATGAAACTGTGACACTACTAGAAAAAACCTAGGAGAAATGCTTTAGGACACTAGAATGGGCAAGGATTTTTTTGGGGACAAGACCCCAAAAGCACAGGAAACAAAAGAAAAGTAGACAAATGTAATGATATCAAAAAGGTTTTGCATAGCAAAGAAAACAATCAACATAGTATGGAGACAACCTACAGAATGGGAGAAAATATTTGCAATGTATACATCTGGCAAGGGATTGATATCCAGAATATGTAAGAAACTCCAAAAATAGCAAAACAAATAAGCCAATTTAAAAATTAATAACCAGGTATGGTGGCACACACCTATAATCTCAGCTACTTGGGAGGCTGAGGCAAGAGGATTGCAAATTTGAGGTCAGCACCAGCAATTTAGCTAGTGTACAAACTCTAATTCTTAAGTAGTTTCAAAGAGGAAGGCAAATTAAATGGTCTAGAATTTATTTTCTCATATTTAAAATAGAGATAGCAATATTAACTCAGCGGGCTGTGGAAGACCTGAATTGGAATATGCTTATGTAGCGATGGTACATGAAAAATTTCAGTCACCACCACATTACTGCTAAAAGTAAAATTTCCACAAAACCTGTGATCTGATAACAAAACAATATTAAAATGGTCCTTGCCAAGGGCAAGCTTTGAATTACTCAGGAGGCATCTGATTTTTAAAGTGAACACTAGATGGCACTGTTCAGGCAGGATTTTCTGAGCACAAATAGGCTTTTCCTCACCAGTCTCCATAGGACCAAAGGGTCCCCGCCTCGCCTCCCCCGCACACACACACATACACACACACACAAGCAATCCCCTGATGATCTGGATTGCCTCAGTTGGAACAGCAATTGAGGGACACTATCTGGGAATGTTTACCAGGAACTAAACTAAAATGATTACACTTAGGAAATGAGGGAATAATAATAAAGGCATATAGTATTTACTGTGCCAGGCCCTCACTGTTCTAATCTACTTTTTTCTTTTTTCAAACAAATTGAAAATAAATAAACAAAACCCTAGCCCACAAGCCCCTCCATATATATGTACGTATTTTGTATACATATGTATGGGTTTATATATGTGTATGTAATACATACATATATGTATATTAGAAAATATAAACAAGGTGCTTTTATCTTCAGTGTTGTTGAAGGGCAGGTGAATTTTTTTAAAATCCCTTCATTCCAGGGCCATGTTGCACACCTGTAATCCCAGCAATTTGGGAGGCTGAGACAAGAGGATCAGAGAGCTAGGCTTAGCAAGTCAACAAGACCCTACCTTAACATAAAAAATGCAAAGGTCAGGGGTGTAGCTCAGTATTAAAGTGCCCCTGGGTTCAATCCCCAAATTAAGAAAATAAAATACTGTTCATTATTTCTCTTTTTAGGGGAGGCGTTACCAGGGATTGAATTCAGGGGCATTCGACCACTGAGCCACATTCCCAGCCCTATTTTATATTTTATTTAGAGACAGGGTCCTACTGAGTTGCTTATAGCACCTTGCTTTTGCTGAGACTGGCTTTGAAGTCTTGATCTTCCTGCCTTAGCCTCAAAACCTGCTGGCATTACAGGCATGTGCCACTGCCCCTGGCTATTTGGCTATTTCTCTTTGGGTACTGGAAATTGAACCCTGAGACACTTAACCACTGAGCCACATCCTCCCAGGCCTTTTTTTTTTTTTTTTTTTTTTTTTTTTTTTTTTTTTTTTTGAGATAGGGTCTTGCTAAATTGCTTAGGGCCTCATCAAGTTGCTGTAGCTGGCCTCAAACCTATGATCCTCGTGCCTCAGCCTCCAAAGTTGTTGGGATTGCAGGTGTGCACCACTGTGCACAGCAGTCATTTTTAAAAGTAACAGAGATTTTTCAGTCTCCCCAGAGACAGATGATGCCTGTGAAGTCGATCATTTACAAGAGTTCTCCTTTTGACCCAGCACCCTTCTCTGGATCAGCCCCTGTGTGTATTTTTCCTGTTGTCTACTTTCTTCTGATCTTATCCAGAAATTCACAGAGATAATAGACATTGATTTCCTGGCCCCCTACAGTTGAATAGTTTTGACTTACTCAAACACATACCTTTTTACTCTGAAGGCAAAGACATGCCAAATACTGGGCTGTGAGGTATGTGTACAAATGCCAACTTTATCAGGTCCCTGCTTTGGGTCCTTCCTTCCAAAGCTTTGTTAGATTGGCAATTCCTAAAGAATTGGGGTAAGGGGGGCACTGTGGACTGCCCCCTTTGTATTTTCTTGCATAGATGGATGGGTTGAAGTATGGACTTTAGAGTCAGACAAATCCAGTTTCAATGAAATGGAGTGAAAAAGAAAGTGTAAAAAACAGTTTTTTTTTTTCCTTTTCTTTCTTTTTTTGTGGTATAGGGAGTTGAATCCAGGCCTTGCATTTGTTAGGCGCTGAACTATATGCCAGCCCTTTAGTTTCTTTTTCTTTTTCTTTCTTTTTTTTAGATGGATATCTCTAAATTGCTGAGGCTAGCCTCCAACTTGTGCTCCTCTTTGCCTCAGCCTCCCAAGTAGCTGTGATCACAGGCCTGCACCCACTTAGAGCCCCTATTCTGAAAAAGCAAGCATTCTATTCTGAAGAAGATTGACAGCAACACTTTACTGCTGCTTTTTTAGTCTCTGTGAGCTTTTGCCCATGGTTCAATAAATGTGTGGGCACAGCCTCAAGCTGCTCAGCCACTAAAATTTGCACATGGTTCCTGGTCTTGTTAGGAGTGCCTTCAGCCTCTGGTTGGTGTCTAACCCCTCATGATCTTGTGCTTCTCTTAGGCCCAGTCTTCTCTCCTGCTGGGATGATTAACAGAAGAAATAAATGAATGCCCATGGCTAACAGGAAGGGATTAATGATGTAATTGGCAATGAAATGTTACTGGAGCAGAACCCTGCATGTAGTGAATAAAATCTGGATCCATTAAGGTGGAAATTTTCATTAAAAGGGGAATTATGGTCGGGCATGGAGGTGCTTGCCTGTAATCCTAGCAGCTCTGAAGGCTGAAGCAGAAGGATCACTAGTTCAAGGCCAGCCTCAGCAACTTAATGAGACCCTAAGCAATTTAGCAGGACCCTTTCTCAAAGTAAAACGTAAAAAAGGGCTGAGGATGTGGCTCAGGAGTTAAGTGCCCCTGGGTTTAATCTCTAGTACCAAAAAAAATAAAAGGGGTGGGGGTGGAAATGTGGTCTGTAGTGCAGCTCCTGGTCACCCTTGTCCTCAGGTTAGAGGTCGGCACTCCTGATTCTACAGAGAGAAGAGCATGGGGCAGGGAAAACATCCTTTGGAGAGGGAGTTAGTTCCTGTTAGCTACTGCTCATTGCTCCTCAGAGCTGAGAGGGAGAGCTCTCAGGACAGGCCCAGTTCTCCAAATTTGCCTCTGCCCTTGGCACCCATTTTCTAGAACTGGACAAGGATCCAAATCCTGGGATAAGGTTAGACCCAGGAGCCAGGGAGCTCAAGGAGTCACCTGATTGAATGTATCTCTGACAATGATTGACCTGGTTTTTGTTCCAGTGCTCTCTCACTTGGTCCCCAACTACTGGCGGTGACCACCCCAGCCTCTAAGGTTTATCTACTAGTCTGTCTCTCAGCAGAGAAAATACTTAGGAGCTTAGTTTTCTTGCTTAGCATGGGGTAGGGGTGGAGTGGGGGTGATCATTGGACCTTGTTCTCTTGTTCTGTCACTGGTGGAGTTACTGGAAAGGGAGACCTTGACTCAGGACAAGTGGTATCCTTGGCAGTTCCTGTCAGAAAAACAGATTTACTTAGGAAAGCAGATCCACATTCAAGGGAGAATGCAGGCTATCCCAAGATAGAGATGTCTTTTTTAGATTTTTTTTTTTTTTTTTTTTGTGGTACTGGGGATTGAACTCAGGGGCACTCAACCACTGGGCCACATTCCCAGCCCTTTTTTGTATTTTTATTTAGAGACAGGGTCTCACTGAGTTGCTAAGTGCCTCGCCATTGCTGAGGCTGGCTTTGAACTCGAGATCCTCCTGCCTCAGCCTCCCAAAGTGCTGGGATTACAGGCGTGTGCCACCGCGCCCGCCTCTTTTTTAGATTTTGAGACAGGATCTCACTAAGTTGCTGAGGGTCTTGCAAATTTGCTGATGCTGTCCTGTAATTTGCGATCCTCCTTCCTCAGTCTTCCCAGTCACTGGAATTATAGGCATGTACCACTGCGCCTGGTCCAACAGACAGATCTTTTGGGGGTAGAGTGAGAAATACTACATTCAAGGGAGAATGAGGGCCATCTTTAGAGAGAGATACACACCACTTGGGGTGGGGCATTAATTTTTATAAAGGTACAGTATTACTGTTGGTGATTAAAAGCCTCTCCTCACCGCCAGGGGGCTGCCACTTAACAGTTGAATCTCTCAGATTCCAACCTTCTGAAGGGCTCCGCCCTACCTTTACATCTGAACTGTAAAGTGGCCCCTGACCCTCCCATCCCACAGGCTCTCTAGGCCACTCTGCATTAAGCCCCCTCTCACCACCACCAACCAGTCAGAGCCTTACAAAATTAGGGGTTTTTATCTTGTGTGGTTGAAGGGTGCCAGACTATGTTACCCCCAAATATGCCCTCTTTAGCATTTTGGGTTATTTTGAGCTAAAGGCTCTTGAGAACTAGCAGATGCGAGGAAAGTTCTAATACTAGGGCAGAAGTTTTTCTTTGTTAAAGAAATTTACCTTTATAAATGAAATTACCATTCATAAAAGGTGTCTCCTTCTTAACAAGTCTTATTAGTTAGGAAGGCACACCGATTTAATCTGCATAACAATCCTTACTAAGCAAACTTTGTTCACTTTACTTTCCCAGCCACCTTTCCATTTCTTGCCCACCTCACTCCAGCCCCAAAGCTCCAACATCCTTGCCTTTTTTAGTGTGAGATGTTTTATCTATCTATCTATCTATCTATCTATTTATTTTTGGTGCTGGGGATTATACTCAGGGCCTTATGCATGCAAGACAAGCACTCTACCAACTGAGCTATATCCCCAGCCCCCAGTGTGAAATGTTTTAGAAGCCCAGATTCTAAATATTCTTTTGGGTTATTCATTTGGGTGTGCCCATGTATACTTTCAAAGATGTAGTTTGTTTGCTTTGCTCTGGCTAATCTGACTTTTGCCAGCCACTTTACAGGGCCCCAGCTGGAGAACCCCATGGCTGAGGAGAAACATTATTTCTCCTCTACTTGTGTTTTGTCTTGACTCTACTACATAGCCTTTCCCTCTCATTTATTGAGAAGACTGTCAGGGCTTCAGCCTCCCGAACCATGGATGTGCTATGCATCTTCTCGCAAAGTTTATATGTCAAATTTTACTCACTTTCCAAAATACGCAGAGGATGTTCTATGTGCTATTCCAGAGGTCATTTTTGTAGAGAAAATGGGATTTGAGAGATAACACCCATGGTTTATTTGTTCTTTTCACAAGTTGGCCTCCAAATGAACTTTGGAGTTGACTCTGTAATAGGTGTTGATGTAAAGCTCTGACCAGGGAGTGTTGGGTTACACCATGGTGGCCAGTACCAGCCAGGAAACCCCATGTGGAAAGGCCCACATGAACGTATCACCCACTGTCATGGAGCCCAGGGAATGCCCATTTTGAAAACTTTCTCCACATGTTTCCCTTGAGCTAACCTGGGATTTTCCTCCCGTCTTTATTCACCAACCATCTTGAGCAGGAGACTGGAATCTGCTGCATCCTTTCCTCAAAATTCACTCTCTGTAGCCCAGAATGAACAGGTTCTAAACCCTGGCGGTTGCTCTTTGAAGGTCACAGGGATCTCCTCAGCACACATTCCAGTTCATCTTTTTCTGTTTCCCTTCCCTTTGAGCTCACTGGGTATCTGGCCTCAGTGTCTGTTTTAGTCAGCTTTTCATCACTGTGTCCGAGAGACCTGCCAAGAACAATATAGAGAAGGAAAAATGTATTTTGGCTCACAATTTCAGAGGTTTGGTCCTTGGTTGGCCAACTCCATACCTCTAGGCCCAATGTATGGTGGAAGGGTATGAAGGAAGAAAGTATCTCAGGACATGGCAAATGAGAAAGCAGAGAGCTGTGCTCATCAGGAACAGATTATAAACCCCCCACCTGTGACCTACCTCCTCTCTCTTCTAGCCACACCCTACCTGTCTACAGTTACTACCCAGTTAATCCATGTCAGTGGATTAATCCACTATTAGGTTATATCTCTCATAATCCAATCATTTCATCACTGAATTGTTTTTTGGGGGATACTGGGGATTGAACCCAGGGACACTCACCCACAGAGCTATATCTCCAGTCCTTTTTATTTTTCATTTTAAAAATTGCATTTACTTATTTTTGGCACCAGGGATGGAACACAAGGGTATTTAACCACTGAGCTACATCCCCAGCCCTTTTTATTTTGAGTCAGAGTCTTGCTAAATTGCTTAGGGCCTTTACTAAATTGCTGAGCCTGGCCTTGAACTTGTGATCCTCCTCCTGCTTCAGCCTCCTGAGTCACTGGGATTATAGGTGTACATCACTATATCTGGCAACCTTTGAATGTTCTTGCATTGTTTCACACATGAGCTTTTGGAAGACACCTCATATCCAAACCATAAGAGTGTCCCAATCAGTTGCTGATATTTTCTCCTCTCTGGTCTCCAGGACTCTATGCTATCCTGTCTCCTCTTTCTTTCTCAAGAATTCTCCATGTTTCCTTCAGGAGACCCTCAAGGTTTGTTCAGAACTGTTTTGTTGAACCCAAGAGGGCCTGCTGGGATACACTTGGCATCCTAACCCCTCATCCCATTTGGAGATAGGTAGTCCCAGGACTCATCCTGAGACCTGACCTCTGACCTCTACCCCACATTGGTATTGGCCTGATTTCCTTCCCCTTGAGTGTCTCCCCCTGAACTCACTTTTGTGGAGACAAAGTCAGCATTCTACACTCTGAAATCCCTCTTTCCTAGACATTTCTATTTCTGTTAATGTCTGCCAACCCCCTTCCTTTTTCTAGAGTCAAAACTCAGGGTTTGGGGTGGTGGCTCAGTGGTAGAGCACTTGTCTGACATGCATGAGGCCTTGAGTTCAGTCCCCAGTCCTGCAAAAATAAAACACAGTCCTCTTCTCTTTCTCTTGTCCTTTGCCTGTAAGTAGAAAGGGTCTTCGTTATATCTTACTAATATCAAGTAACATTTTTTGCTTTTATGTTTTCCCACCACAATCTCCCTCACACTAATATGGGGCTTATTTATGTATGTCTTATTTATTTCTGGGTCAATGCCTTATTTATTTATTTTTAGTACTGGGGTTGAAACCAGGGCTGCTTTACCGATAAGATACAGTCCCAGCCACCCTTTTTTTTTTTTTTTTTTTTTTTTTGTGGTACCGGGGATTGAACTCAGGGGCACTCGACCACTGGGTCACATCCCCAGCCCTTTTTTGTATTTTATTTAGAGACAGGGTCTCACTGAGTTACTAAGTGCCTCACCATTGCTGAGGCTGGCTTTGAACTTGAGATCCTCCTGCCTCAGCCTCCCAAAGTGCTGGGATTACAGGCGTGCGCCACCGCGCCCGGCAGCCACCCTTTTTAAAAAAAAAAAAAAAAAAATTATTTATTTGCTTTCATTGTACACAACGTGTTTATTTTTATGTGGTGCCGAGGATCAAACCCGGGCTGCGCACATGCTAGGTGAGCACTCTACCGCTGAGCCATAATCCCAGCCCCAGCCCTTTTAATTTCTTATTTTGAGACAGGATCTTCGTTGCTTAAGGCAACTTATTAGTACTTAAAAATATAACCATGCTTGAGGCCCTGGGTAGTCCCTAGCACTGCTAAACAATAAGTATATAGCCAAATACACTTCTATCCTGATTTTAAGGGAGTCCCAACTCCCTTCTGCTTGACCTGTCTATAAATATACAGGCTAGAAAAGCAGAGACTACCCAGCATGCAGGAGAGGCCATGTGACCCAGTTCTGACTATTAGAGATGAGGAAGTCTGCTGATTCATTTGTTATATGAGGGCTTAAATATATGCCCACTGGGGGCTGGGGTTGTGGCTTAGCAGGAGAGTGCTTGCCTAGCATGTGTGCGGCCCGGGTTTGATCCTCAGCACCACGTAAAAATAAACGCATTGTGTACAACTAAAAGCAAATAAATAAATATTTTTTAAAAATATATGCTGACTCAATTTCTTAACCCAATCCCTGTATTTTCCTGTTAAGTAAACAGAATAATTTCCCTCAAGGGGCCCACACTATAACCATTTCTCAGGGTGGTCTATATCCTGGCTTTTCACTTAAGGTCAGAGGGACAATCTCTTAGCCTGCACCTGCAGGTCTCCATGGATTTTGGTAAGAAAGATGTAATCAAGCAAGAGTCCCAGGGGCACAGAAAGCAGGTGGTGGTTACCAAAGTTGGGGAGGAGCCAGGCCCAGTGGTGCCCGCCTGTAATCCCAGTGGCACGGAGACTGAGGCAAGAGAATTGCAAGTTCAAAACCAGCTTCAGCAATTTAGCGAGGCCTTCAGCAACTCAGCTACATCTCGTCTTTAAATAAAATATATAAAAGGTCTGGGGATGTGGCTCAGTGACTAAATGCCCCGGGTTCAAACCCCAGCACCAAAAAAAAAAAAAAAAAAAAAAATTGGGGGAGGAGGAGTAACTGGTAACTGGGTATTGATTCTCCCTTTGGGGTGGTGAATACATTTTGGAACTAGAGAGAGGAGGTGGTTGCACTGTGTTGTGAATATAATGGATACTGCTGAATTGTTCCCTTGATTTATGTATTTATTTTTGGGTATGGGGATTGAACTCTGAGGTCTCAAATGCATGCTAAGCATGTGCTCTATCACTGAGCTATATCTCCAGTCCCAAATTGTTCACTTTAAAATTATTAAAGAGCCTGGCTTGGTGTGCCTGCCTATAATCCTCACTACTCAGGAAGCTGAGGCAGGAGGATCACAAGTTTAAGGCCACTCTGGGCAATTTAATGGGACACTGTCTCAAAAAACAAAAAATGTTTAGAAAAGGGGGGAGTTGGACATATAGTTCAATGATAGAGCAGATGCTTTGTGTGTGCAAGGTCCTGGATTCCATCCTGGATTCCATCCCCAACACCGGGGGAAAAGGTTAATTTTATGTTATGTGAGCGCCTCAATTAAAAAAAAAAAAAAAAAAAAAAAAGGCCAAGCATGGTGGTGTACACCTGTAATCCCATCAATTTGGGAGGCTGAGATAGAAGGATTGCAAGTTCAAAGCCAGCCTCAGCAAGGACAAGGTCTCTAAGCAACTTGGTGAGACCCTGTCTCTAAATAAAATACAAAAATGGGCTGGGAATGTGGCTCAGTGGTTGAGTGCCCCTGAATTCAATCCCTGGTATCCCCCCTCCCAGTAAAAAAAAAAAAAAAAAAAAAAAAGTTGGCAACAGCAGAAACATCATCTACTCATTCTCTTTTCTAAGGAAAGCAAGAGATGGAGAATGGTGTGCACTACCAGAAGCATATGGGTCCCTGAATCACAGATGGATCAAAACAAAGAGTTATGTATACTCTCTGTGTTTTTCTTCCAAGTTTCATTTTGATGCATCAACAGGGAAATGAACTGGCACATGTCAGACCCAAGAGAAGAAGAAAGTCTGTAGTGACAGGAAAAGCATGTAATGAAAAACATTTTCATTATGAAAGGAGACATAAAATACATATGAAAAAGGACTTATTTACTTGATAAAAATGTGAAAATCCATAGCTTTTGAGAAGTATTATTTAGGGCTGGGGTAGTAGCTTAGTGGTAGAGTGCTTGCCTAGTATGTGTGAGGCACTGGGTTCAATTCTCAGCACTGCATATACATAAACAAATAAAGGTCCATTGACAACTGAAAAAATATTTTTAAAAAAAAATATTATTTAAAATGAAGTTCCTGAATAATGCTCTGGTTTGTGTAATTCTGGGAAAGAGATTAGCAATTCACCCAGAAAAATCACTTCCAGGGCCATTTTCATTTTACTCATACCATCAAGACCATTCTCAGAGGCCCTTGCCCCTTGAATTATTGTAAAAACCCTCAACTGTTCCTCAGCTTCCAAGATTTCTTCCTTTCAATAAAAGACCATTTGTAGACATGTCCCACCATGCTGAAAGCAAGGTCCTGACTGCCCTGAGACTTGTGTGCCTCTCTCCCCTCAGCTGGGACCAGTTACCCTGTACTTGCAGGCCTTGTCAGGGTGCCTCCGTCCCTGGGACAATTCAAGAGTCTGGACTGGCAGCAAGGCCTACTGGAGATAGGTTTATAGATGCAAATAACACCCCCCTTCAGCTAATAATTTGGATTTCTTTCTTTCTTTTTTTTTTTTTTTTTTTTGTACCAGGGATTTAACTCAGGGGCACTTGACCACTGGGCCACATCTTTAGCCCCTTTTTTGTATTTTATTAGAGACAGGGTCTCTAAGTGCCTCACCATTGGTGAGGCTGGCTTTGAACTTGTGATCCTCCTGCCTCAGCCTCCCAAGTGCTGGGATTACAGATGATCACCACCGCATGTGGCTTTCAGCATTTCTTTAATGGAATCTATGCTGATACTTTCAGGGAATGTCTGTTGTTCTTTATAATTTTCCCTGGAGGGAGTGGAACAAGTTGAGTTTTAGCAGGTGTGTAAGTGAACCCTGAGTGAAATGCTGGTTATTGCTGATGGGTCAACCCCTAGGAGTGGTTGGTGCTCAGGTCAGGGTTTGAGTGACCCACCTATGATCTAGATCTTGTTCAGTACCTATGTGACTTAGTATCAAGTCAGTATCGAGGTTGCCCATCCATCATATTTAATAATGAAGATATGCATTAGGGTTTAGGGGCCAGCAAAATACCCAGATATCCTACCATGGTCTCCCTGACAACTGACAATCATTTCTCAGTTTGTTTGTTTGTTTGTTTGTTTTGGCGGGGGAGGGGCTGGGTGAGTGGGTACTGGATTGAACCCAGGGGAGCTTCACCACTGAGCCACATCCTCAGACCTTTTTATATTTTATTTTGAGACAGGGTCTCGCTAAGTTTCTGAGGCTGGCTTTTAACTTTCAATCCTCCTGCCTCAGCCTCCCAAGCCTCTGGGAAGCATGCGCCACTGCTCCTGGCTCATTTCTCAGATCTTGGGAACAATATGGCTTTTGCCATTTTGAATCCTATTGCACTTCTGACAAGATTTTGGCTCACTAAACAACCAAGGGGTTCTTTTCCAATTGCATCATGTAGATTTACCCAAGTTAGGAAATTGTGATGAAAGCAAATAAAAATAGCAGTCTCTTTAAATATTTGGATTTGTGAAGGTTAACACTTGCTATTACAAGAGGAGGAAGGAAGGAAAATGAAAAGTATTCATAATTCAAAATGATTATATATTAGGGCTGGGGATATAGCTCAGTTGGTAGAGCGCTTGCCTCACATGCACAAGGCCCTGGGTTCAATACCCAGCACCACAAAAAAAAAAAAAAAAAAAAAAAAAGATTATATTTTACATGTGAATAACAGAGGTGCATCAAGGTTAAATGTTCTGCTACAATGTATACTTTTGAGATGTGGCAGAGCAGGAACTCAACCACCAGGATCTGGTTAGAGCCAAGTTCCAGCTTTCCCTCTCTGCAAATGGGTCATTTGCTTAGGGTATTGCCCTCAGTTGGCCAGGGCATGAATGTCTTCTTCAGGGTTTTTTACCATGAAAAAGCATGTTGCATTAAAAAAAAAAAAAAAGTTCTATTTTTAAAACAAAGCTTCAAAGAGAAGAGATAATACAAGAAGAAAGAATAGTATTTACTATTTATGCAATGAAATTTGCATTCTGAATGAGGCAGCTCGGATAGAGCCAAGCAGTTGTATTGATCCAGTGACCAGCCCTGCAGTGACATCCTGTTACATAGAATTGCCCGCAGTACCCACGCATTCTACATTCATGGATTCAGCCAATAGCAGACAAGAAACATTTGGGCCAGGCCAGTAGCTCACATCTGTAATCCCAGTGATTTGGGATGCTGAAGCAGGAGAATGGCAAGTTTGAGGCTGGCCTGGGCAATTTAGTGAGACCCTGACTCAAAATAAAAAAAATAAAAAGGACTGGGGAAGTAGCTCGGTAGTAAAGTGCTCCTGTGTTCAATCCCCAGTACTGAAAAAATTAAAGATTTTAAAAATTCAACTGGGGTAGGACATGCTGGCACAGTGCCTGTAATCCCAGGAAATCGGGCGGCTGAGGCAGGAGGATCACAAGTTCACAAGTTTGAGGCCAACCTTGGTAATTTACAAAACTTTGTCTCAAAATGAAAAATAAAAAGGACTGGGGTTGTAGCTCAGTAGGTCCTCCTGTTTCAGCCTCCTAAATTGCTGAGATTATAGGCATGTACCGTTGCACCCAACCTCTCCCTTCAAATTCTAGTGATGTTTATACCTCCAAATATTTTATGCCTGATCCTTATTAAGGATTTTCTCTGCAACCAGAACTAAATGATATTCTGATTTAGCATCTAATATCTTCCTTAAAAGGAAACTGACAGGGGTTGTATTCTTTTTTTTTTCTTTTTTTTTTTTTTTTTTTTTTGGTACTGGGGATTGAACTCAGCGGCACTCGACCACTGGGCCACATCCCCAGCCCTTTTTTTGTATTTTATTAGAGACAGGGTCTCACTGAGTTGCTAAGTGCCTTGCCATTGCTGAGGCTGGCTTTGAACTCGCGATCCTCCTGCCTCAGCCTCCCAAAGTGCTGGGATTACAGGCGTGCGCCACCGCGCCCGGCTAGGGGTTGTATTCTTTTAAGGAATTGCCATCCCAGAATTCCTGCCCTTTGGGATATACAGACCTTATTATTTAAAATTAGGTTAGGTTATGAGTGACAGAAAACCTCTTACAGAAGACAGCTATTGTGGTGGTTGTGCATACCTACAATCCCAGAGACGTGAGGCAGGAGGATTGCAAATTTGAGGCTAGCTTCAGCAACTAAGAGAGGCCCTAAGCAACTTAGTGAGAAATTTTGTCAAAATAAAAAAATAAAAAGGACTGGGGATGTGGCTCAGTGATCAAGTGCCCCTGGGTTCAATCCCCAGTACCTAAATAAATAAATAATAAAGTGGGCAAGTAATCATCTCTTTCACACAGACACATTCTGACCAATAAACATGATCCACAATGATAGAAAGTGACTTCTGAAGGGACATGGGGACATTGGGCAGATGGGTCCAAAACACACTCCCTCAAAATATGACTAGAGAAGTCTAAAATATGCTACCTCAAAATAAGCCTCTTTAAGGCAAGGATTATTTTGAACTGGTAGTTCTGGGAAATAGCAGACACCTGAGACAGTGAAAATAGAGTAGAAGTTCCTTTTTGTAAGAAGAGATTTGCATCTATAAAGGAAATCTCCATTTGTAAGGGTGCTTCCTGTTCATAGGAGGAAGAGAAGTCTTTATTATTTATTTATTTTTGAGAAGGCTTAACAACACTATAAACTCATAATGAGCAGAGAAAGCAGCAACTCAAATCTGCATAACAAACCTTACCCTTGTTTGAGGTGCTTTTCCTGGCCACCTCTTCCATAATCATCTCCAAGTCTTCCTTTCTTTGTCTCAGATATTTAAGATTGAATTGAAAAACACCTCTTTTTTGAGTTTTTGGGGGAGTTTTGCATATTTTTTCTCTGGGCAGCTTCTCTGTATACATGAGGTGTGCAAGTCACAAAGCTAGAAAGAAGGGATGAGAACCAGAATTTAGCATCTAGGTCCCAAGTCCTAAAACCTCTGTCATATTTTTCTTTTCCATGAGTGCTCCTACTAAGTGTGAGATACCAGGAATGACGAAGACTTTAATTGAATGCCATAATGCTGTTAACATAAAATAACACCCTGCTTCTAAGAAACTAAGAAAATAGTTATTCTGAGCCAAATACAAGTGCATGCCTGAGAACATGGATTCAAGTTACCCTGAATGATATGTTTCACTATGGAAGAGATTACATGAATTTTCACAGCCACAGAACAAAAGTTATGAATCCACACATTTATCAGCTACATTGATGGAAGCATCAGGCAGGCTTAATGATACACTCTTAAGAGTTTAACCTAGCAGTCCTGAGGATGTTAGTTCAGATACAGAGGTAAATAGTAAGTGGCTATTAAAAGGGATGAAAGAGAGCCCAAGATAATTTTGGTTCTTAATCTACAACATTCCATCTCTCTATAATCATGACATCCTAGCCAAAGCAAGTTTCCAGGGTCTTCAGCATTGATGCAGCTTCTTTAGAGAACTTCAGTTCAGGGTGCGATGCTGTGAATCTGCAGATTTTTTTGTAAAAGATGGAATTATGACATATGTAAATTATAGCTTCAAGGAGGACTGGCTCCCAGGTGATGATTTGTCTGCCTAGAGAAACAGAATTGTATACTGATTTAGATGCAAGATGGGTGCCTAAATTTTCTTTTCTGGTTAAGAATGTTGTGGGAAGCCGGGCGCAGTGGCGCACGCCTGTAATCCCAGCACTTGGGAGGCTGAGGCAGGAGGATTGCGAGTTCAAAGCCAGCCTCAGCAATGGCGAGGCACTTAGCAACTCAGTGAGACCCTGTCTCTAATAAAATACAAAAAAGGGCTGGGGATGTGGCCCAGTGGTCAAGGGCCCCTGAGTTCAATCCCCAGTACCAAAAAAAAAAAGAATGTTGTGGGAGATTGGAAAATGAATACCAGTGGCCTCTGTCCAAAAACGTATCCCTTCCTGGTACAAACCAATTAGAGATGTGTTAAATAGTTTCTTCTTTAAAAGCAATTATTGACTTGCCAAGCCTCATTAACAACTTAGTATGAATTCCTTTAAACAGACAATTGACTCAGCTCTCAACTGGGGCCCTGTAAGGTTCTGGCTGGAATCCTTGGACTTACCAAACATCAACTTTATGAATCAGATACTGTCTTCATTTATTACAATTTGAAGGGTAGACGAAACACACGCTGGGACCACCGTGTAGAAAAGAGGGGGGGAATTTTATTAATCGGCTGAAGGACATGTGGGGGGAAGAGAGAAATGGTGCGTGGGACAGGAAAAGAGAAAAAGGAAGAAAAAGGGGCCGGTTTCAGTCTGGAGAGCGCTTAAGTAGTGGACCGGTGGTCTGAGGGATCCCCAGAGGGAGCCCCAGTTCCATAGGCTGCCGGGGTCAGAAGGCAAGCCCATATGTCGTAATTGGCTCAGTAAGGCACTTGGGGAGTTGTAAGAGCCTTTGATGAGGAAGTAGCTCTAAGATGGCGGCTGGCTGAGAGCCAAGAGGAGGCGTTTACTTGTTTACTACAACTTACACCTGACCTTAATGTAATTGACTAAGAATTTTTCTGTGCTCGTGGGCACTGCGTGCCGCACCTGTAAGTCGAGCTTGTGACACGTGTATGCTCTTTAAGAGAACTAATGTACCTGTGAAGGGTAAAGAGTATTTACAGAGACTGTGGGGGCGGAAGAGAGAGAACAGAAGATAGAGAAGGAAGGAAGAAGAAGAAGGAATAATAAAGGAACCACTCATTCCCAGTCTGCCTCCGATTTCTTTCCCACGGTATCATTGCTGCAGGCGGCAACAGGGAGTGGTCAGCAGCACCGTCAACCTGAGGCGTGGCCAACAGTGTGGTCGACCTGGGGTGCTTGGGAGTCTTAAGGCGCCTGGGGGTGTGGCTAGTTGAGCTACCTGGGAGGCGTGCCTTTCCCTGCCTGGAATCCAACACAATTAAAGAAGGAAGGTGGATTTAGAA
The DNA here is from genome assembly GCA_025594165.1 of Tamias sibiricus. NCBI lineage: Eukaryota > Metazoa > Chordata > Mammalia > Rodentia > Sciuridae > Tamias > Tamias sibiricus. The sequence continues at coordinate 155,779,687 of CM046657.1, read as the reverse complement.
AATTAGCTGTGGCCTGGGCATGGAGAAAATACATTTTAAGAGGATCAGAGTTCGAGGCTTTCTCATTGACTGGCATAGCTGTGTGGAAACACAGTTGATTCAAGGCCCAGAAACCACAAATTTACTGCTAAAGATAAGCAATGTCATACAACCTTTGCTTCCAGATCTGGGCTATTTTCTCTCTCTCTCTCTTTTTTTTTTTTTTTTTTTTTTTTTTTTTTTTTTTTTTTGTACTGGGGATTGAGCTCAGGGGCACTCGATCACTGGCCACATCCTCAGCCCCTTTTTTGTATTTTATTAGAGACAGGGTCTCACTGAGTTGCTAAGTGCCTCGCCATTGCTGAGGCTGGCTTTGAACTTGTGATCCTCCTGCCTCAGCCTCCCAAGTGCTGGGATTACAGGTGTGCACCACCACGCCCGGCTTGGGCTATTCTGATATAGAGTTGTGCATCACCATCTATGGGAAGCTGTTTCCAGGACTCCCAAGAATGCTTTATTCCTTTATATAAAACAGCTGGGCATGATGGTGCATGCCTGTAATCCCAGCGGCTTGGGAAGCTGAGGCAGGACAATCACAAGTTCAAAACCAGCCTCAGCAATGTGGCCAGACCCTGACTTTTTTTTATAAAATATAAATAAGTGCTGGGGATGTGGCTCAGTGGTTAAGTGCCCCTGGGTTCAATCCCCAGCATCAAAAAGCAAAAGCAAAAACAAAAACAAAAACCAGTAGTGAGGATAAGGGTGTAGCTCAGTGGTAGAGCATATGCTTCGGCATGCATATTCTTCTGGGTTCAATCTCCAACACCAAAACAAAATAAAACCCAAAAACCTAAAAAAAAAAAAAAAAAGTGTACTATTTGCATATAACTTAAGTGCACTTTCATATATACTTTAAATAACCTCTAGATCACTTATAATACCTAATACAATGTATATTCTTTTTTTTTTTTTTGTTGTTGTTGTTAGTGGGGATTGAACTCAGGGGCACTCGACCACTGGGCCACATCCCCAGCCCTTTTTTGTATTTTATTAGAGACAGCGTCTCACTGAGTTGCTAAGTGCCTCGCCATTGCTAAGTCCATTGCTCTGGACTTGCAATCCTCCTGCCTCAACCTCCCAAGTGCTAGGATTACAGGTGTGCGTCACCGCGCCCAGCTTATAATGTAAGTTCTGTATAAACAGTTGTTATGCTATATTATTTTGAGAATAATGACAAGAAGCCTACACATGTTCAGTACAGAAGCCTTGGCCAGCCTTGAGAACTTGTCTCAAAATAAAACATTAAAAAAGGGTTTGGGGACGTAGCTCTGTGTCTGTGGTAGGCTACAAATCCAAAGGTGTCCTAGGGAACAATCCTCAGTACCTGTGATGCCAGAATTAGACAGGCAGTTAGTATAGACAGGTAAATCGAGTCAGGTCAGATCAAGGAGGCCAATTTGAGTGAGTCCTGGAAGTTGGAGACTGCCCCCTGAGGGGGTGAAATGTTAATTCCTTCAGAGCCCTTCCTCCACCTTTATCAAGAACCTGTCCCTGCTCCAGCCTGTTGCCAAGGTAACCTGTCCCAGGAATTGCCCCTCCCTACAGGGAGCTATAAAGTTCTTAATTAATGTGTCCTGGGCTGTTCTATCTGGCCCTTCCCCTTTCAGCCCACCTGTTTCCCACCTTGGGCCATCCCACGGAGCATTCTTGGGCCTAGTCTCTTATGCATGAAGGAGAGAGATAAGCAAAAGAGAGTAGGAGAACAAAGGAAGCCTAGGACATACAAAAAGGCAAAATACCCTTGCTTCTTTTGACACCAGAATACCAGCTAGGCCTCCTTCTCTTCTCCTTCCCGGGAGAAGTTTAGGTTACCCCTTTTTAAATAAACCCTTCTTTATATGCCTGCCTTGGCATTCTTCTCTAACGTTATACTTCAACATGTGAGGGAACAGAACTCGTCACCCATAACCGCCTATGATAACCATTGCCAATAACCAGCAGTATCACTTGCCCCTCCCCCAAAAAAATCTTTGAAGGGAGGAGGAAAAACACCAGTAAATGTTGATCTTTGGAATGTTGGTTCCATTTCTCTGACTGCTGTTCTTTTAGGCTCATGTCCTACTGTTTTTTTTTTTTTAATGGAATTTTTCCATACAAATGAAAAGAATAACATGAATAGTCTTTCATTGCCTTCATTTAACAACTACATACTATTGGCCATATTTGTTTTATAAGGTTATCTTTTAAATTTCTATATTACTTCAAAATGAACTGTAGTCATCATAACTACTCTTCCTAAATACTTCATAGAGTCTCCTAGAGGTAAGAATATTGTCCTACATAACCATTAACAGCTGGGACAACACAAATTCCATAATGTCATATAATATCCAGTGTTTTAAAAGTCCTATCCTCCTTACTTTTTTTTTTTTTTTTTTTTTTTTGAGACAGGGTCTTGCTAAATTGCTAAGGTTGGTCTTGAACTTGTTATCTCCTACCTCAGCCTACTGAGTCTTTGGGATTACAGTATGTGCCACTGCACCTGGCTGATTGTTTTGATTTTTACAAGTCACAAATAATGAATTTTTACTTCTATTCAACACTTCATACTTGGTGTATATGTATGTGTGTGTATATGTGTGTATTTAAACTGGGGATTGAACCCAGGGCTTCACATATGCCAGGCAAGTATTCTACACACTGTGATACATCCCCATTCTTTTTAAATTTAATTTTATTTCAATACAGGGTTATTGCTAAATTGCCCAGGATAGCCTTGAGTTTGTGATCCTCCTGCCTCAATCTCCCAAATAGCTGAGATTACAGATGTATGCCACCTAGCCTCTTTATGCTCCTTCTTTCTTTCCTTCTTGTTTTTTTTTTTTTTTTTTAAACAAGACAGTTAAAACAGCTTAATAAGCCATATCCAAAGTAGTAAAGAATATTCTAGATACTCTTGGTATCCAAAGCTGTGCTGGGTGTTCAGGGAGGACATCTGAAAGGGAGGGGCATTATCTTTAAAGATTGCGCTTTTCTTTTGTTAACTGTAATCTGGAGTTCTTTTTCCAAGTCCTTTGGATTTTGGTGAAAAACAAGAAATCACACAAGTCATCAGAAGGAAATGGTAAAGAAGAAGCTCTCTGAGTAAGTCTTCAACATTTACAGAAATTCCTCTGGCCTTTGTTTCCAGGAACTAGTGAGGGGTATTTTGTTGTTGTTGTTTTGTTTTTTTAACTGTTAAGAAAATTTTCGTGGTTTTATTGTATCAAGAGGCATTGAAACATCTTAACAAATCAATATCTGGGTGGTGAGGCAGCTGCTTTCTCCTTCACTTCTTTGGGTTACTAGAGCAACTTGTCAGTAGATTAAAAAAAAAAAAAAAAAAAAAGTCAACCTCTTGCATTACTTAAGTCTTTCCAAGGCATGCGCTGGTACAACACAAACTTCTGTCAGATGCAACTAGGCTAGTGTCCAAACATCATGCACAACACCTTGGTGGCAGCAGCACACTGTGCCCACTTCCACTGTGGCCCTGCTTATTTGTGTATGATATTTGGAGCATCTGGAGGAGTGTGATAGTACTGGGAAGAAGAGGGAGGAGGAAACAGCATGAGTGCCTGGCCTGGAGGAGTCAGCCTAAGTTGTGGAGGGCAAGACTGAACATGTCATTGGTGCAAACCCAAGCGTCCTTGATGTTCTTTAAGAGGAACATCTGGTGGAACCCCATGATAGGTCTTCATCAGCCTTTAGCTGGCCCACAACCATGCTGATGATGCAGCTATCTGGCGTGGGCCCATGGTCTTGCGCGTGAAGCTGTGCTGGATTTTCTGGAACCGAAGGCTAGACAACTTCTCCACAATGACAGCTTTCCCCTAGAACTGCTGTCCTTCCCATGTAAGGCATGATGCATCAATATAAATTGCGCCTAGCTGGGTTCTGTCATTATCAAATAACTGATAGTATGTTGAATGAAGCTGGATCCAATCTGCTCCCTAATTGGCTTGTCTCACATTCTGGAGCATTGCCCAGCATCACTGAGACCCGAGGGGCTGGCACTATGGCGGCAGTGGCGAAGGCAACCCAGCGCGGTCTGCCGGGCTATGGGCTCTTGTTAGGTATGGGTTGAGATCTGCTGTTCTGAAATTCACTTAGAAGAGCTTTTAACATTCCTTTTTGGGCACAGTATTAAACTGCATTGGTTTTCTGTTGCTACTGTTGGACAAGATTCAGGCTGGCAGGCCATACCCCCAGGCGCCTTCCCACAAGTGCCCAACTCTTTCGAGAATTCACCTTTGGTGGGCTCTGAGTCCCCACCCTTCCTGATCCTGGGAATACTTGCCTCTCCGCTGGGAATTCAACCCTGGGCAGGCTCTTCCTTTCTGAGCCAATCCGGACCATACAAGTCACGCTCGCCATCATCTTCTCACCAGCTCTCCCCTTCCCCGTTCCCCTTTCCCTTTCTCCCTTTCCCTCCTTCCCCCTTTCTCCCCTTCCCTTAATAACCACCCCCCTGTTTCTACAAGGCGGTCCCGGTGTGGTTCATCTATCCTTCAGCTACTACAAACTGGATGGCTTAAAAGTACACAGATGTTTTATCCTCCAGTTCTCTAGATCCAAAGACTCAGCGCAGGGGCTGGGTTGTAGCTCAGTGTAGAGCGCTTGCCTCACATGGGTGAGGCACTGGGTTCGATCTTCTGCACCACATAAAAATAAAGTAAACAAAATAAATGTGTTATGTCCATCTACAACTAAAAATATTAAGAAAAAAAAAAAAAAAAAAAAAAAAAAAAAAAAAAAAAAAAAAAAACATTGATCTCACAGACTCAAAGGGAGTCTGGAGGCCTGTGTTCCTCTCTGGAAGATCTAAGGAAGAATTTATTTCCTTGCTTTTCTACCTTCTATAGGTCACTCTCACAGCCTCATCCACCAGTTTTAAAGTCAGAAATATTGTAACCCTCTTCTGTAATCACACACCCCTCTGGCCACCACAGAGTTTAAAGTCTCATATCATTACATTAGACCCACCCAGAGAATATGGGATAATTCTCAATCTCAAGGTCCTTCCTTAACCTCATGTGCAAAGTCTCTTATTCACAAGACAAGGACATCTTTGAGAGGACATTATTCTGGCTTTCACATTAGCCAGATAGTCTTTGTTTTGACCACACGATAATCTGCTTTTTTTTTTTTTTTTTTGTACCAGGGATTGAACCCAGGGGTGCTTAACAACTGAGCCATATCCTTGGCCCTTTTTATTTCTAATTTTGAGACAGGGTTTTGATAAGTTGCTTAGGGTGCTGACAGTGGCTTTGAACTTGTGATCCTCCTGCCTCAGCCTCCCGAGCCATTGGCATTACAGGCATGCAACAATGCACCTGGTTTAATGGAGTTTCAAGCTTGAATATAGGGCTGTGGTTTCCAGTGTTAAATAAGCCTTGTCTATCATGGGCATCCTTGTTTGTTTCCATACTTGTTTCACAATCATTTATGATGTTCACTCTATCCATCCAGAACACCTTTCTTTGGTCAAATAGATTTTCATCCTATTGATTAGCTTACAACTATCTTTAGTATATTCTGGTTCTGAAAGAAAAATTCTTAATTGAACTTACATGTTTCATAGGACTATTTCATAGATATCATATTTACACATCACTTAGAGCTGAACTCAAGGAAGCAACCGCACAAAAGAGGATCAACATGGATCAACATTAAGATGTTTTCTTTTTTAAAACATTTTTTAAAATTCTAATTTGTCATACATGCTTGCAGAGTACAATTCATTTCATATTACATAAAAAGAGCATAATTTTTTTTTTTTTTGGTACCTGGGATTGAACTCAGGGGCACTCAACCACTGGGCCACATCCCCAGCCCTTTTTTGTATTTTATTAGAGACAGAGTCTCACTGAATTGCTAAGTGCCTCGCCATTGCTGAGTGTTGCTGCCTGAAGCGATGGCCGCTTGGAGCAACAACGCCACAGGAATAAGTTCAGAGGCGGACTGGATACAAACAGTCTCTTTATTCTGCTAGCTTCTCTCTCCGGCTCCAACAGCAACTCCAACACCATCCACACTCCTACAACCACCACCACACCACAAAAATGGCACCGACCCGATCCACAATGTCGTGGGCCAAGTCCCGTGAGATCATGAAAGGTGGCAATGCTCGAACATCTCCACAGCTCACAGCTAACAGCAATCTTAGCTATCTCCTTAATTAGGGCTCCTACAGCTGAGGCTGGCTTTGAATTCGTGATCCTCCTGCCTCAGCCTCCCCAGTGCTGGGATTACAGACGTGAGTCACTGTGCCCGGCTAAAGAGCACAATTTTTTAAGTCACTGGTTTTACATAAAGTATTTTCACAACAATTGTGTCTTCATACATGTACTTAGGGTAATGATGTCTAACTCATTCTGCCATTATTCCTATCCCCTTGACTCCTCCTCCTTTGTCCTATTTAAAGTTCCTTCATTCCTCTCATGCCCCCTCCCTTGCCATTGTAAGTCAGTATCATCATAACAAAGAAATCATTTGACCTTTGGTTTTTTGGGATTGGCTAAATTCACTTAGCATTATTTTTTTTTCCACCTCCATCCACTTACCTGCAAATGCCATGATTTTGTTCTCTTTTAGTTAGTGCTGAGTAGTGTTCCATTGTGCTGTGTGTGTGTGATAAAAACTCTCAGAGGCAGAGTTAAGCTTTTATATAGAGAGGGAAAGAAAGATATATATATATAGAAAGATAGCTTCAAAATTTCCCTATCCATTCATCTGGAGCTGATGGGCATCAGGGTTGGCCGCTCTGATTCTTTCCACCAATCTAGCTATTGTGAATTGTGCAGGTGCGTCACATACATATCAGGTGGAACCCATGCTTATAACATTGCCCTTCCTAATGTGCTGCTATAAACATTGATGTGTGTCCCTGTAGTAACTGTTTTTAAGTCTTTAGGGTAAAGACCAAGGAGTGGGATAGCTGGGACAAATGGTGGTTCCATTCCAAGTTTTCCTAGGAATCTCCATACTACTTTCCAGATTGGCTTCACCAATTTACAGTCCCACCAGCAATGTATGAGTTTGCCTTTTCACCCACATCCTCGCCAGTATTTATTGTTGTTTGTATTTAAAAAAATTTTTTTTTTTTGGTACCGGGAATTGAACTCAGAGGCACTCTACCACTGGGCCACATCCCCAGGCCTTTTTTTGTGTTTTATTAGAGACAGGGTCTCACTGAGTTGCTAAGTGCCTCACCATTGCTGAGGCTGGCTTTGAACTTGCGATCCTCCTGCCTCAGCCTCCCAAGTGCTGGGATTACAGGCGTGAGCCACCGCACCCGGCTTGTTTGTATTTTTTTTTTTTTTTGGGTACTGGGGATTGAACTCAGGGGCACTCGACCACTGGGCCACATCCCCAGCCCTGTTTCTGTATTTTATTAGAGACAGGGTTTCACTGAGTTGCTAAGTGCCTCGCCACGGCTGAGGCTGGCTTTGAACTCGCGATCCTCCTGCCTCAGCCTCCCAAGTGCTGGGATTACAGGCGTGCGCCACCGCGCCCGGCTTGTTTGTATTTTTGATAGCTGCTATTCTGCCTGGAGTAAGATGAAATCTTAGAGTTGTTTTGATTTGCATTTATCTAATTGCTAGAGATCTTGAACATTTTTTTTCATATATTGTTGATTGATTGTATATCATCTTCTGAGACGTGTCTGTTTAATTCCTTGGCCCATTTATTGATTGGGTTGTTTTTTTGGTGTTCAGGTTTTTGAGAGCTTTATATACCCTTGAGGTTAGTGTTCTGTCTAATGTGCTTGTTGTTGGATTCTAGGCAGAGGCTGCACCTCCCAGGCAGAAGGCCACACCTCCCCAGGTGCCTTGTGAAAAACTACGGCTCCCGGGATCCTCAGCGTGACCAAAAACCTGACCAGCAAGTCCCTTGTCCACTACCACTACCTCCCCCACCATGACCTCTGCTGGCCTATAGGACAAGGACTCACTCCAAGGGGGTTTTATGACCCCTACTCTATTTAAGCCAGCCCCGGACTGAAATCGTCCCTTTTGTTCCTGCTCTCTCACCTGTTCCTGCCGCTCCCTGCTCCTGCTCTCCACTCCCGCTCCCGCGTGCTCCAGCTCCCGTCCGTTCCCGCGGTTTGTCCCCATCCCCTCCACGTGTTTCTTTGGTAATTCAATAAACCCCTTTCCTTTTCCTATACGACAGTTCGAGCCTCGGTCCCTTCCTGCAAATTCCGCTAACACTTGTGGTAAAGATTTGCTCCCATTCTGTAAGTTCTCTATTCACCTCACTGATTGTTTCTTTTGCTGAGAAGAAGCTTTTTCATTTGAATGCATCCCATTTATTAATTCTTGGTTTTAATTCTTACACTGTAGGGGTCTTATTGAGGAAGTTGGGACCTAATCCAACATGATGGAGATTTGGGCCTACTTTTTCTTCTATTAGGTGCAAGGTCTCTGGTTTAATTCCTAGGTCCTTGATCCACTTTGAGTTGAGTTTTGTGCATGGTGAGAGATAGAGATTTAATTTCATTTTATTACATGAGGATTTCCAGTTTTCCCAATACCATTTGTTAAAGAGGCTGTCCCCTCTCGGCCCCCACCCCCCGGTGATGGGGCTTAAACCCAGCGGTGCTCTACCACTGAGCTATGTCCCCAACCCTTTTTATTTTTTTATTTTTTTTTGGTGCTGGGTATTGAACTCAGGGGCACTCGACCACTGGGCCACATCCCCAGCCCCCCCCCCCTTTTTTTTTGTATTTTATTTGAGACAGGGTCTCACTGAGTTGCTAAGTGCCTTTTTATTTTTAATTTTGAGACAAGGTACCACTTAGCTGAGGCTGGCCTCAAACTTGTGATCTTCCTACCTAAGCTTCCCGAGTTACTGGGATTATGGTTGTAAGTCACTGCTCTTAGTTTGAGGATGTTTCTTTTAGCCATAAGAATATGGCAGTCTCCACTGAGATGGTATCGTAGTAAATGAAAACTGTATGTATTTTTAGGAGAAGCTCATATCCCTTAACTATTTGATAAAGTTAGGCTACTTCCACTGGGCATGGTGGCACATACCTGTAATGTAGAACCGACCTTTTTAGCCCCACGCCCTTTTTAGTTTAACTGCTTCTTTTTGCTTCTGTAAAATGCTTGGCTTTAAGATAATAAAAGTCAAAAAGCTTCCCCTCAAGGCCAGTTGGAGCTGCGCTCACCGCCTAAGCCTACGTGCCTAAACCTAAGTAACTAAAACCATATGTGCCTGACTCCAGTTTGTAATCAGCACATTCCATTGCTCTGAGGATAGCCTCCACCAACGAAGACCCCCTTGTTATGCCCAGAGAACAGACCCCAAAAGACCACCAAGGAGTCCAGAGTGTATGCAAGAACAAAGAGCCTTTATTCGGGCTTAAGCTTGGGCTCTCAGACCTCACCTATGCAGTGGTTTCGAACTGAGAGCTCCCCACTCAGGGGACGTGAGCCTTTTATTAAGGTAGAACCGGGAGAGCTAGGGGGTTCACATTGAAAGGTGAAAAATGCAAACGCTTGTGTGAACATAAGTCTTTCCCAAAACTGTTCTCAGTCTTTAGAAAAGCCACAAAACATTCTTGCTCCTTATTTTGTCTAGCTTACAAAACCGGGTGGCCGACTACCCTTCCCCTAGCGGTCAGGCTGACCCAAAACTTAAAAATAATGCTTTGTATGTAATTTTATATGTTAACCAATCAGAAGAGCGCTGTGAATCCCCCCTTAACTTATATGTATTTCATTATAAAAACCCTGCTAAATCTGGGCTCGGGGCCTCTTAGCGTCACCGGTTACTGAGAGCTCGGAGGACCAAGCTCGAGCTTGCTAATAAATGACTCTTTGCTGCTTGCATTGACCAAGGACTCTGGTTGTCTTCTTGGGGGTCCCAAGCCGCAGGGCACAACAACATGATTGTCCATCCTTACAATTAGGGGGTCTCCTCACATTGCAATAGGCCAGGGGAGCCCGTGAACGCCAAGCATGTTGATAACTGAGGGGGTTTTTATTGGCAGAAGCTGTCTTCAGCGCAATGGAATGTGCTAACTGTTTCTCAAGCTCACTGCAGTGTCCTGCTTTTATCTTACAAGGTTTTATTGTGCACAGGGCTGGCTTAAAATGCCTGGGCTAGTTCTCTCTTTGTCCCCATGGCTGGAGACTTGTGACAGCTTGAGGCTGACAGAATAGAGGTAGCTGATTACTAAATAGAGTCACAGCAGTTTGACTCTTATTATCTTAAACCCAAGCATTTTACAGAAGCAAAAGAAGCAGTTAAACTAAAAAGGGGCTGGGATTGTGGCTTAGCGATAGAGTGCTGGCCTAGCACGTGGGTGACCCAGGTTTGATCCTCAGCACCACGTACAAATAAAACGCATTGAATAAAATGCATTGTGTACAACTAAAGCAAATAAATAAAAATATTTTTTAAAAAAAGAGGGCTAAAAAGGGGGTTCCACATCCCTAAGTCATTCCCCAATCAATTTAAAATGTGCTTGGTGCGTACGGGCTCCCCTGGCCAATTACGATGAGACAAGACACCCTAACTGTAAAGATGACCAATCGTGTAGCCCCCTCCCTCTCCTTGCTTCTATGCCCATAAAAGATTTGTCCCTCCTGGGTTTGGGACTCTCAGTACAGATTCACTGTGTTGGTGAGGTCTGGGAGTCTGAGCTTAAGCCTGTATAAAGACTCTTTGTTTTTGCATACACTCTGGATTCCTTGGTGGTCTTTGGGGGGCCCATTCTCTGGGCATTACAGTAATCTCAGAAACTCAGAAGGGGGAGGTAGGAGGATCACAAGTTTAAAACTAGCCTCAGCAACATAGTGAGGCCTGAAGTAACTTAGCAAGACCCTGTCTCAAAATAAAAAATAAAAAGGGCTGGGGATGTGGCTCAGTGGTTAAGCGCCCCTCGGTTCAATCCCCAGTACCCAAAACAACAAACAAAAAAAGAAAACAACTTGCCGCTGACCTTCAGTTTGCACTGTTTGCTGTGGTCCTGAAACTTTGTCAGTTGTGGCTACCACACAGGTCAAGGACACAAGAAGTAGCCACCAATCATCACCTTTCAGTTTCACAGAGGCAAGGAACAGGTTGTTAGAAACCTTTCTATCTACATACCTGCCCACTGCTGCCAGAAGGAAGGCAATGGCTCCTGCCTCTCTTCTGCCTTACAAATATTGCATGAGTGTATTTTGTGGCTGACTAAATCACATGTAGGATCCTGCAGGCAACAGGGTCTGAGAAATAGAGTTCCAAGCCTCCATTCTTTATGATATAGAGAATACCCTAGAAGGGCATGGGAATGAAGCCTGGATGGAAAACAGTAGTGCTGGGCACGGTGGCACACTCCTGTAATCCCAGCGGATTGGGAGACAGAGGCAGGAGGATCAGGAGTTCACAACTCATTGAGACCCTAAATAAAATACAAAAAAAAAAAAAAAAAAAAAAAAAAAAGTGCTGGGGATGTGGCTCAGTTGTTGAGTGTCCCTGAGTTCAATCACCAGTACCAAAACAAAACAAACAAAAATAAAACAGTAGTGTGTCCCTTTGGCTACTTAACAATTATGCAACTTTTCCACCTATTTTAAGTTTATAAAGAACAACAGCAAAAATAGCTTGCTTCCTCCTAATGTAATGCAAATATTCCTTATGTGAAAGTAGGCATTCCTACATTTTTTCTTAGAATGGGACAACCAAAATATCATCAGTCATTGTCAAAAGAAAAAAAAGCAATTTTCTCCTATCTTTCCTCTAATCACAAAATACTTTTGTGGCCAGGTGTGTGGTTTTTCCTCCATCCACCAAGCTGTTCTCCAGCAACAAACAAGTGGGTAATCTATAATTCAACTCTGATGGTATCTACCTGGAAATAGTGTCAGATCTCATAGGCTGAAGTCTCAGTCTCACACAATGGTAGCCATTTTAGATGCCAATGGATTTCTAGATATCACGTCTGGGCCATCCATATTCAGACTGACAGTATACAAATCAGGATTTCCATACCCCTACCCTCCTTTTTTTTTTTTTTTTTTTTTTTTTTTTTTATACCAGGTATGATTGAACCCAGGGGCACTTAATCACTGAGCCACATCACAGCCCTTTTTATATTTTATTTTGAGACAGGGTCTCACTAAGTTGTTTAGGGCCTCCCTAAATTGCTGAGGATGGCTTTGAGCTCATGATCCTCCTGCCTCAGCCTCCCAAGCTGTGGGGAATTACAGGTGTGCGCACCATGCCTGGCACCCCTACCTGTTTCCGTTCAATTAATTTGCTAGGATGGCTCATAGAATTCACAGAAACATGTTTTTGCATTCACCAACCTGGAAACTCATCAAATTTTATTCAAGAGATTTTTTTTTTTTTTTTTTTTTTTTGGTGCCAGGGATTGACTTCAGGGGCACTTAACCACTGGGCCACATCCCCAACCCTTTTTTTTTTTTTTTTTTTTTTTTTTTGTATTTTATTAGAGACAGGGTCTCACTGAGTTGCTAAGTGCCTCACCATTGCTGAGGCTGGCTTTGAACTCGTGATCCTCCTGCCTCAGCCTCCCAACTGCTGGCATTACAGGTGTGCATCGCTGTGCCCGGCTTTGATCAAGAGTTTTTATAGAGCTTCAGCTCCTGCAACCTACCCCATGAAAGTTCCAACTTTCTATTCTTCTGATCATTGTCTTTCTGATGACTGGTGCCACCCTGAGGCTACCCAGAGGCCCCTCCCCAACTCTAAATCATCTTACTGGCATAAACTAATGTGTGATCAAAAAGGACACATTATGGCATGCTATATATATATATATATATATATATATATATATATATATATATATTTTTTTTTTTTTTTTTTTTTTTTTTTTTTTTTGGTACCAGGGATTGAACTCAGGGGCACTTGACCACTGGGCCACATCCCCAGCCCTTTTTTGTATTTGAGACAGGGTCTCACTGAGTTGCTAAGTGCCTCGCCATTGCTGAGGCTGGCTTTGAACTCACAATCCTCCTACCTCAGCCTCCCAAAGTGCTGGGATTACAGGTGTGCGCCATCGCGCCCGGCTATGCTATATTTTTTATATGTTTTTGTATTCAACTTGCCAGAATTTTATTGAGAATTTTTGCATCTATGTTCATTAGAGATATGGGTCTGAAGTTTTCTTTTTTTGTCTGGTTTTAGAATCAGGGTGATATTGGCCTCATAGAATGAGTTTGGAATGTTCTCTCTTTTTCTATTTCATGAAATAATTTTTAAAATTTTATTTATTTGTTTTAGTTGTACACAATGCCTTTATTCTTATGTGGTGCTGAGGATCGAACCCAGGCTGCGCATGTGCTAGGTGAGCGCTCTACCAGTGAGCGCTCTACCGCTGAGCCACAACCCCAGCCCTCATGAAATAATTTGAGGAGTATTGGTATTAGTTCTTCTTTGAAAGTCTTGTAGAACTCAACTGTGTATCCATCTGGTTCCTGGCTTTTCTTGGTTGGTAGGCTTCTGATGACGTTTTCTATTTCATTGCTTGAAATTGATTTGTTTAACTTGTGTATATCATCCTACTCAGTTTGGGCAAATCATATGACTCTAGAAATTTGTCAATACCTTAGATATTTTCTACTTTATTGGAGTACAAATTTTCAAAATAATTTCTAATTATCTTCTGTATTTCTGTAGTGTCCGTTGTGATATTTCCTTTTTTATAATGGATGTTAGTAATTTGAGTTTTTCCTCTCCTGCTCTTTGTTAGCATGGCTGAGGGTTTATCAATTTAACTTATTTTTTCAAAGAACCAACTTTTTGTTTTGTCAAATTTTCAATTGTTTCTTTTGTTTCAGAAGTTTCATTGATTTCAACTCTGATTTTAATTATTTCCTATATTCTACTGCTTTTGGTGTTGATTTGTTCTTCTTTTTCTAGGGCTTTGAGATGTAATGTTAGGTCATTTATTTGTTGACCTTTTCTTCTTTAAGTAATGAACTCCATGCAATGAAGTTTTCTCTTAGTACTGCCTTCAGAGTGTCCCAGAGATTTTTTTTTTTTTTTTTTTTGTGGTACCAGAGATTGAACTCAGGGGCACTCATCCACTGGGCCACATCCCAAGCCCATTTTTTGTATTTTATTAGAGACAGGGTCTCACTGAGTTGCTAAGTGCCTCGCCATTGCTGGGGCTGGCTTTGAACTCACGATCCTCCTGCCTCAGCCTCCCAAATGCTGGGATTACAGGTGTGCTCCACTGTGCCCGGCAATATATATATATTTAAGTTGTAGTTGGACATGATACCTTTATTTTATTTATTTATCTTTATGTGGTGCTGAGGATCAAACCCAGCGCCTCACAGTGCTAGGCCAGTGCTCTACTGCTGAGCCACATCCCAGCCCCCCAGAGATTTTGATATATCAGTGTTCTTACTTATTTCCTAGAATTTTAAAAATCTCCTCTTTTATGTCTTTTGCAACCCATTTTTTCATTCAATATCATATTATTTAGTCTCCAGGTGTTGGAGTAGCTTCTATTTTTTATTTTATCATTGATTTCTAATTTCATTTCATTAGATCTAATAGAGTGCAGGGTAGTTATCTCTACTTTTTTTATTTGCTAGAAGTTACTTTGTGGTATAATATATGGTCTATTTTAGAGAAGGATCCATGTGCTGCTAAGAAGAAAGTGTACTCACTGATTGATGGATGAAATATTCTATATTTGTCTGGTAAGTCTAAGTTATTGATTGTATTATTGAGTTCTATAGTTTCTTTGTTAAGCTCTTGTTTGGAAGATCTATCCAGTGGTGAAAGGGGTGTGTTAAAGTCACCCAGAATTATTGTGTTGTGGTCTATTTGACTGTTGAATTTGAGAAGAGTTTGTTTGATACATGTAGATGCTCCATTGTTTGGGGCATATATACTTATAATTGTTACATTTTGTTGTTGTATGGTTCCCTTAAGCAGTATGAAATGTCTTTCTTTATCCCTTTTGATTAACTTTGTCTTGAAGTCTACTTTATTTGATATGAGGATGGAAACCCCTGCTTGTTTTCACAGTCTATATGAGTGGTATGTTTTTTCCCCAACCTTTCACCTTTAGTCTGTGGATGTCTATTCCTATGAGGTGGGTCTCTTGAAGGCAACATGTTGTTGGGTCTTTTTTTTTTTTTTTTGGTACCGGGGATTGAACTCAGGGGCACTCGACCACTGGGCCACATCCCCAGCCCTTTTTTATAAATTTTGTATTTTATTAGAGACAGGGTCTCACTGAGTTGCTAAGTGCCTCGCCATTGGTGAGGCTGGCTTTGAACTTGCAATCCTCCTGCCTCAGCCTCCCATGTGCTGGGATTACAGGCATGTGCCACCATGCCCAGCTTAGTTTATTTTTGGTATTTAACTCGACTTGGTTTCTCCTTTGATTGTTTTTTCCTTTAGTGTAATATCTCCCTTTGCAGATTTTTATTGTTTTTTTTTTAAAATATTTTTATTTATTTGCTTTAGTTGTACACAATGCGTTTTATTTGTACGTGGTGCTGAGGATTGAACCCGGGTCGCCCACGCGCTAGGCGAGCGCTCTACCGCTGAGCCACAATCCCAGCCCCCTATTGTTGTTTTTTATTTCCTCCTCATGGACTATTTTCCTGATGAAGTTCTGTAGTGCAGATTTTCTAGTTGTAAATTCTTTTAACTTTTGTTTATCATGGAAGGTTTTTATTTCATCATCAAATCTAAAGCTTAATTTTGCTGAATATAAGATTCTTGGTTGGCATCCATTTTCTTTCAGAGCTTGGTATATGTTGTTCCAGGATCTTCTAGCTTTTAGGGTCTGGGTTTAAAAATCTGAAGATATCTTAATTGATTTCCCCCTATATGTAATCTGATTCCTTTTTCTTGTGGCTTTTTAAAAAAATATTTAATTTTTAGTTATAGGTGGACACAATACCTTTATTTTATTTTTATGTGGTGCTGAGGATTGAACTCAGTGCCTCACACATGCTAGGCAAGCTGTTAGAATTTAGGCAAAGTTTCTTATGCAGGGAATGCCATTTTAATAAAAGGGAAATTTATTAGGGGCCACGCGTGGAAGGGGGAGGAAAAGGGAAAATAGGGGACAGACGGGAACAGGGGGAAGCGCAAACAGAGAGAGGTTTCAGTCCGGGGCTGGCTTAAATAGAGTGGGGGGTCAGAAAGCCCCCTGGAGTGAGTCCTTGCCCTATAGGCTACCAGAGGTCAGGAGGTAGTGGCCAGGGCACCTGCTGGCCAAGTTTGCTGGACAGGCTGAGGATCTTGGGAAATGTAGTTTTTCACAAAGTACCTGGGGAGGTCTGGCCTTCTGCCTGGGAGGCGCAGCCTCCTGCCTGGAATCCAACATTCCCCCCTTTTGGTTTTCTTAGGAAGCGGGGTGTCATGTTTCAATCTGGCTGCTTCAGAGCTGAAGTGGGGTGACGTGGGGTGCTATGAGGGGAGTAGATGTGGGCAGGCAGGTCCAGCTGGAGGGTGAAAAAATTCCCAGGAGGTAGGCGTGGAAAAGATGAATCTGTCTAGGTATGGGATGGATGAAGTTTCCTTGAAGCCATAGATCGGTGAGGGTGTCAAACCAGGCTTCTGCAGAAAGTCACTGAGGGAGTCAGCCGGCTATCCTCTCGAAGAGCATGTAGAAATTGTGGGTCTTGTGAGTTTTCAGGTAACATGTGAAGAGGCCAATGGAGAGTGCGAAGCACATCATAATGAGCATCAGGTGGCAGCATAAGGGCAGGACTCAGCAGGGCTCTCTGGTTGGAAAGTCATCCGTTGGTTTTTTTAACAGTTGATAGTCCCTGAGAAAAACTGGTGAAAGGTTCAAAATGAGAAAAAAACAGAAAAGATTATTTTTGAGTTGGTATCAGGAACACGAGACAAACAAAATTTTTTTTTTTTTTTTTTTTTTTTGTGGTACCAGGGATTGAACTCAGGGGCACTCGACCACTGGGCCACAACCCCAGCCTTTTTTTGTATTTTATTTAGAGACAGGGTCTCACTGAGTTGCTAAGTGCCTCGCCATTGCTGAGGCTGGCTTTGAACTCGTGATCCTCCTGCCTCAGCCTCCCAAGTGCTGGGATTACAGGCGTGCGCCACCGGGGAGGAAAAGGGAAAATAGGGGACAGACGGGAACAGGGGGAAGCGCAAACAGAGAGAGGTTTCAGTCCGGGGCTGGCTTAAATACAGTGGGGGTCAGAAAGCCCCCTGGAGTGAGTCCTTGCCCTATAGGCTACCAGAGGTCAGGAGGTAGTGGCCAGGGCACCTGCTGGCCAAGTTTGCTGGACAGGCTGAGGATCTTGGGAAATGTAGTTTTTCACAAAGCACCTGGGGAGGTCTGGCCTTCTGCCTGGGAGGCGCAGCCTCCTGCCTGGAATCCAACATTCCCCCCTTTTGGTTTTCTTAGGAAGCGGGGTGTCATGTTTCAATCTGGCTGCTTCAGAGCTGAAGTGGGGTGACGTGGGGTGCTATGAGGGGAGTAGATGTGGGCAGGCAGGTCCAGCTGGAGGGTGAAAAAATTCCCAGGAGGTAGGCGTGGAAAAGATGAATCTGTCTAGGTATGGGATGGATGAAGTTTCCTTGAAGCCATAGATCGGTGAGGGTGTCAAACCAGGCTTCTGCAGAAAGTCACTGAGGGAGTCAGCCGGCTATCCTCTCGAAGAGCATGTAGAAATTGTGGGTCTTGTGAGTTTTCAGGTAACATGTGAAGAGGCCAATGGAGAGTGCGAAGCACATCATAATGAGCATCAGTGGCAGCATAAGGGCAGGACTCAGCAGGGCTCTCTGGTTGGAAAGTCATCCGTTGGTTTTTTTAACAGTTGATAGTCCCTGAGAAAAACTGGTGAAAGGTTCAAAATGAGAAAAAAACAGAAAAGATTATTTTTGAGTTGGTATCAGGAACACGAGACAAACAAAATTTTTTTTTTTTTTTTTTTTTTTTGTGGTACCAGGGATTGAACTCAGGGGCACTCGACCACTGGGCCACAACCCCAGCCTTTTTTTGTATTTTATTAGAGACAGGGTCTCACTGAGTTGCTAAGTGCCTCGCCATTGCTGAGGCTGGCTTTGAACTCGTGATCCTCCTGCCTCAGCCTCCCAAGTGCTGGGATTACAGGCGTGCGCCACCGCGCCCGGCAAGAGAAGCAAATTTTTAAGGGATCAGTGGGACTGGGAGAGCAAGTATATTGAGGTAGTTGTTTGTCGTCCTTTTGTGGATCTTCAGTTGGTTGAGCAGCTGATTTCAGTCTGGAAATATGAGTCCAAGAAGTCAAATTCTCTGAGGTTTCACGAAGCTTAGCAGCCGTGGTGTGCACAGCACAACCTGGAAAGGTCCTGTCTAATTTGGACAAGGGAGACTGTTCCTGTGTCCTGGGGAGGGGAGAAATATACCCAAGAACCGGGTGCCAATGGAAATGAAGCAGTGAGTCTACTTGGGTCAGGTAGGATGTAATCTTGGCATGTCCGTAGCTGATGTCTGATGAAGGATAGACTTTACTTTGAAGTCTGGGGAAGGTTGTGAAGTCAACAGGGATGAGAGATTTTATGAGCGAACACAAAAAACATGAGTATTGAGTAAATGTTGTAGCATCTGGAAAATGTCAATGTATATCATGGAGATAATTTAAATTTTTAACATGTACAGAGTTATCAGGGATGTAAACATAACATTTCACTTAGGGCTGAAGTTACCTTTACTTCTAAAATGTCCAGAAATGATTGTGTATCTGTTTCAACTGTTTACTGGATGTTTAGGATGAAGTTTGTCAAACTGACTTTTGCTTTTGACTATTGCTAAGAGTCAGCTGTTTTGATGGGAAGCTTGGGGAAACTTGAGAGCAGCTTTTCTGCTTGGTGCCTTCTGTAAGGATGGGTCCAGGTCTTGCTTGACCTTGTGGCTTCCCTCAGAAGCATTAGGGATGTTTTTCCTTTTTATGGACCCTCCTTTAACAAGTGCACTGATTGGTTTTTTTCTCTATCGCTCTCATTTATCTCTCTTATCGGGAGATCCTGTGACCCAGAGATACAAAGCTCTTTAGAGATGTTTCCTCTTCCCTCACAGGCAGACTCTGAGACAAGAACCAAATACTGGTTTTCTTGGCCCTTTTTGATTAATTTAAAGTTTTGTTCTTAGACATCCAGTAAACTAATCTTAAATTGAGAACACTGGGATTTAACTTTAATGCTTATAAACTTATAGTAGCCAGGGTCTGTGGTACCTATCTGTCTTGATGGTTCTTGAAGGTCAGGTGTTTTAGTTCTGAAGTTGATCTCTGTTAACATATATTGCTGCTTGAGCTTCCATGAACATTAGCTGACAAAATATCACATTTAGAACAGATTAAAGAAAGGCTGAGAGCATTTAGCTGACAAAATATTACAATTAGAACGGATTAAAGAAAGGCTGAGAGCAGTTAGCTGACAAAATATTACACTTAGAACGGATTAAAGAAAGGTTGAGAGCATTTAACTTTTTGTGGAAAAGTAATAACTTGAATTTAGGAAAAATATTTTGTTTATAGTACTCTTAATTAGAGCAATTGGAACTCTTGAGCTTTTGTATACCCAACAATTTTTTTTTTTATTATTATTTGAGAGAGTCCAGGGGACGATGTATGTCCTGGGGGCGTTGCTGCAAGATTTGGATGCCCCTTGTTTATTTCATGTGCTGAATACGGGGAAGGGGTTGGGGGTTGGTATCAGAGGAGAAACGTTGTCTTGAAAACCTTGAGGAAGGACTGTCCAAGTCAGTTGTTGGGACCATTGCGTGTTAGGGTCAGTCCAAGTGAAGGCAAAGAGGTCTTGTGACTCTTGGGCTAAAGGGACCGTGAAAAAAGTATCCTTAAGATCAATAACCGAAATATAGGTAGATGTGGAAGGAATTAGGGAAAGAATAGTATAAAGATTTGGGACCATGGGGTGTATAGGCCTGACAGCCTCGTTGATGAGACGAAGATCTTGGATCAGCCGATACGTGCCACTGGGCTTCTGAATTGCCAAAATAGGAGTATTGTAAAGGGATGGGTGGGTCTGAGGAAACGTTTCTGTAAAAGGTCTGAAATAATGGGTTGGAGACCTCTAAGTCTGCTGGTGGAAGTGGATATTGGGCTCTGTTAGGGAAACATCGGGGATCTTTAAGGAGTATTCTTATGGGGGTCACACTGAGCAAGGGAGGGAGTCTGAGTATCCCAGACTTTAGGGTCTACCAGGTCAGTGGGGGCAGGGAACTGGGAGGTTTCTGCATCAGTCGAGGGCTGGGGATCTGCATCGGTAGGGGTTGGGAGGTTCTGGCTGTCTTGTTACTTGTGTTACCGTGTTGTAGACTGCTGAGACAGTAGGAGTGAAGATTTGGTCTTCAAGAGGCTGTTTCACAGGTCTTCTAGGAATTTCACACACCTGTTTATACCTATTGGAACTTTAACCTGTTTCACTGATGACAAAGACCAATTTATGAAAACATAATATCTGATGGCATATTTAACAGTGAGCAATTTAATCTTGTAAATTAATCAGCTGTTTAACAAAGTTAGTTATAAATGAATAATTTCATGTCAAATACCAAAATATGAGGCTGAACAGTATTAGTCATTTTTCTTGCTGAAGATGTTAGAATTTAGGCAAAGTTTCTTATGCAGGGAATGCCATTTTAATAAAAGGGAAATTTATTAGGGGCCACGCGTGGAAGGGGGAGGAAAAGGGAAAATAGGGGACAGACGGGAACAGGGGGAAGCGCAAACAGAGAGAGGTTTCAGTCCGGGGCTGGCTTAAATAGAGTGGGGGGTCAGAAAGCCCCCTGGAGTGAGTCCTTGCCCTATAGGCTACCAGAGGTCAGGAGGTAGTGGCCAGGGCACCTGCTGGCCAAGTTTGCTGGACAGGCTGAGGATCTTGGGAAATGTAGTTTTTCACAAAGTACCTGGGGAGGTCTGGCCTTCTGCCTGGGAGGCGCAGCCTCCTGCCTGGAATCCAACATTCCCCCCTTTTGGTTTTCTTAGGAAGCGGGGTGTCATGTTTCAATCTGGCTGCTTCAGAGCTGAAGTGGGGTGACGTGGGGTGCTATGAGGGGAGTAGATGTGGGCAGGCAGGTCCAGCTGGAGGGTGAAAAAATTCCCAGGAGGTAGGCGTGGAAAAGATGAATCTGTCTAGGTATGGGATGGATGAAGTTTCCTTGAAGCCATAGATCGGTGAGGGTGTCAAACCAGGCTTCTGCAGAAAGTCACTGAGGGAGTCAGCCGGCTATCCTCTCGAAGAGCATGTAGAAATTGTGGGTCTTGTGAGTTTTCAGGTAACATGTGAAGAGGCCAATGGAGAGTGCGAAGCACATCATAATGAGCATCAGGTGGCAGCATAAGGGCAGGACTCAGCAGGGCTCTCTGGTTGGAAAGTCATCCGTTGGTTTTTTTTAACAGTTGATAGTCCCTGAGAAAAACTGGTGAAAGGTTCAAAATGAGAAAAAACAGAAAAGATTATTTTTGAGAGTTGGTATCAGGAACACGAGACAAACAAAATTTTTTTTTTTTTTTTTTTTTTTTTTTGTGGTACCAGGGATTGAACTCAGGGGCACTCGACCACTGGGCCACAACCCCAGCCTTTTTTTGTATTTTATTTAGAGACAGGGTCTCACTGAGTTGCTAAGTGCCTCGCCATTGCTGAGGCTGGCTTTGAACTCGTGATCCTCCTGCCTCAGCCTCCCAAGTGCTGGGATTACAGGCGTGCGCCACCGCGCCCGGCAAGAGAAGCAAATTTTTAAGGGATCAGTGGGACTGGGAGAGCAAGTATATTGAGGTAGTTGTTTGTCGTCCTTTTGTGGATCTTCAGTTGGTTGAGCAGCTGATTTCAGTCTGGAAATATGAGTCCAAGAAGTCAAATTCTCTGAGGTTTCACGAAGCTTAGCAGCCGTGGGTGTGCACAGCACAACCTGGAAAGGTCCTGTCTACTTTGGGACAAGGGAGACTGTTCCTGTGTCCTGGGGAGGGGAGAAATATACCCAAGAACCGGGTGCCAATGGAAATGAAGCAGTGAGTCTACTTGGGTCAGGTAGGATGTAATCTTGGCATGTCCGTAGCTGATGTCTGATGAAGGATAGACTTTACTTTGAAGTCTGGGGAAGGTTGTGAAGTCAACAGGGATGAGAGATTTTATGAGCGAACACAAAAAACATGAGTATTGAGTAAATGTTGTAGCATCTGGAAAATGTCAATGTATATCATGGAGATAATTTAAATTTTTAACATGTACAGAGTTATCAGGGATGTAAACATAACATTTCACTTAGGGCTGAAGTTACCTTTACTTCTAAAATGTCCAGAAATGATTGTGTATCTGTTTCAACTGTTTACTGGATGTTTAGGATGAAGTTTGTCAAACTGACTTTTGCTTTTGACTATTGCTAAGAGTCAGCTGTTTTGATGGGAAGCTTGGGGAAACTTGAGAGCAGCTTTTCTGCTTGGTGCCTTCTGTAAGGATGGGTCCAGGTCTTGCTTGACCTTGTGGCTTCCCTCAGAAGCATTAGGGATGTTTTTCCCTTTTTATGGACCCTCCTTTAACAAGTGCACTGATTGGTTTTTTTCTCTATCGCTCTCATTTATCTCTCTTATCGGGAGATCCTGTGACCCAGAGATACAAAGCTCTTTAGAGATGTTTCCTCTTCCCTCACAGGCAGACTCTGAGACAAGAACCAAATACTGGTTTTCTTGGCCCTTTTTGATTAATTTAAAGTTTTGTTCTTAGACATCCAGTAAACTAATCTTAAATTGAGAACACTGGGATTTAACTTTAATGCTTATAAACTTATAGTAGCCAGGGTCTGTGGTACCTATCTGTCTTGATGGTTCTTGAAGGTCAGGGTGTTTTAGTTCTGAAGTTGATCTCTGTTAACATATATTGCTGCTTGAGCTTCCATGAACATTAGCTGACAAAATATCACATTTAGAACAGATTAAAGAAAGGCTGAGAGCATTTAGCTGACAAAATATTACAATTAGAACGGATTAAAGAAAGGCTGAGAGCAGTTAGCTGACAAAATATTACACTTAGAACGGATTAAAGAAAGGTTGAGAGCATTTAACTTTTTGTGGAAAAGTAATAACTTGAATTTAGGAAAAATATTTTGTTTATAGTACTCTTAATTAGAGCAATTGGAACTCTTGAGCTTTTGTATACCCAACAATTTTTTTTTTATTATTATTTGAGAGAGTCCAGGGGACGATGTATGTCCTGGGGGCGTTGCTGCAAGATTTGGATGCCCCTTGTTTATTTCATGTGCTGAATACGGGGAAGGGGTTGGGGGTTGGTATCAGAGGAGAAACTTTGTCTTGAAAACCTTGAGGAAGGACTGTCCAAGTCAGTTGTTGGGACCATTGCGTGTTAGGGTCAGTCCAAGTGAAGGCAAAGAGGTCTTGTGACTCTTGGGCTAAAGGGACCGTGAAAAAAGTATCCTTAAGATCAATAACCGAAATATAGGTAGATGTGGAAGGAATTAGGGAAAGAATAGTATAAAGATTTGGGACCATGGGGTGTATAGGCCTGACAGCCTCGTTGATGAGACGAAGATCTTGGATCAGCCGATACGTGCCACTGGGCTTCTGAATTGCCAAAATAGGAGTATTGTAAAGGGAATGGGTGGGTCTGAGGAAACGTTTCTGTAAAAGGTCTGAAATAATGGGTTGGAGACCTCTAAGTCTGCTGGTGGAAGTGGATATTGGGCTCTGTTAGGGAAACATCGGGGATCTTTAAGGAGTATTCTTATGGGGGTCACACTGAGCAAGGGAGGGAGTCTGAGTATCCCAGACTTTAGGGTCTACCAGGTCAGTGGGGGCAGGGAACTGGGAGGTTTCTGCATCAGTGAGGGCTGGGGATCTGCATCGGTAGGGGGTTGGGAGGTTCTGGCTGTCTTGTTACTTGTGTTACCGTGTTGTAGACTGCTGAGACAGTAGGAGTGAAGATTTGGTCTTCAAGAGGCTGTTTCACAGGTCTTCTAGGAATTTCACACACCTGTTTATACCTATTGGAACTTTAACCTGTTTCACTGATGACAAAGACCAATTTATGAAAACAATTAATATCTGATGGCATATTTAACAGTGAGCAATTTAATCTTGTAAATTAATCAGCTGTTTAACAAAGTTAGTTATAAATGAATAATTTCATGTCAAATACCAAAATATGAGGCTGAACAGTATTAGTCATTTTTCTTGCTGAAGAGAAGTCCTGGAGAAACTTGCAAATTAAGTTTGAAGTTTGAAGGTATCTTTACTTATTTGTTTACCCAATTTGAATTGAACACTTTTGACTTAAATGAATTAAAGGTATTTGGATCTATTATTTTAAAAATTAATTTTTATGAGCGCTCGGTTTGTTATTTGTGACATCACATTTACATGAAATTTGGACAGACACACGGACATAAAAACATAAAAAAAACATAATTGTGCGCAATTTGGAAGGGGAAGCGAGGAGTTTGTGAGTGAAGGTAGCTGAAGAGGCAAAGGTGAAGTCAGCAGGGGCTGAAAAGAGAAAGACTTGCACAGGTGCGCGGATTGACTGATTTTCCCATTTTGAATGGGAACTGAGGGACTGTGTCCCATGTGAATGAGAAAGAGCAAAAGAGCAGAGGACAGAGGGAGTTTGAAGCCAGTGGCTGCTAGGAACGAAGAGTTTCAGGCTCCCCGGCTGTGGCGGGGTCTGGCTCACCGGAGCCAGGTAGACATGAAGTCCTAATGGGAGGACAGGGGCTCTTTGCGCCATGTCCCGTGTGAACGGGAAAAAAGAGACTCAAGTTCGGACTAGGCACAAGGCCTGAAGAGATTTTAGGGAGAACTGAGGGAGGGAGGGTCGCGCAAGCCAGTGGCTGCTAGGAACGAAGACTTTTTTTTTTTTTTTTTTTTTAATATTTATTTATTTTCTTTAGCTGTACACAATGGGTTTATTTGTACGTGGTGCTGAGGATCGAACCCAGGCCGCGCACATGCCAGGCGAGCGCTCTACCGCTGAGCCACAACCCCAGCCCGAACGAAGACTTTTGTATGTACGATTGCCCCATGTTGAAGGCGCCAAAATGTTAGAATTTAGGCAAAGTTTCTTACTCAGGGAATGCCATTTTAATAAAAGGGAAATTTATTAGGGGCCACGCGTGGAAGGGGGAGAAAAAGGGATAATAGGGGACGGACGGGAACAGGGGCAAGCGCGAACAGAGAGAGGTTTCAGTCCGGGGCTGGCTTAAATACAGTGGGGGTCAGAAAGCCCCCTGGAGTGAGTCCTTGCCCTATAGGCTACCAGAGGTCAGGAGGTAGTGGCCAGGACACCTGCTGGCCAGGTGTGTTGGCCAGGCTGAGGATCTTGGGAAATGTAGTTTTTCACAAAGCACCTGAGGAGGTCTGGCCTTCTGCCTGGGAGGCACAGCCTCCTGCCTGGAATCCAACACAAGCGCTCTACCTCTGAGCCACAACCCCAGCCCCATCTCTTCTGGCTTTTAAAATTCTTTCTTTATTCTGTGTGCTAGGCATTTTCAACCAATATGGAAAACAGTATGGAGATTCCTTGGAAAACTTGGAATGGAACCACCATTTGACCCAGATATCCTACACCTCCGTCTATACCCAAAGGACTTAAAAATAGCATATTAAGCCGGGCGTGGTGGTGCATGCCTGTAATCCCAACACTTTGGGAGGCCAAGGCAGGAGGATTGTGAATTCAAAGCCAGCCTCGGCAATGGCAAGGCACTTGGCAACTCAGTGAGATCCTGTCTCTAAATAAAAATACAAAAAAAGGGCTGGGGATGTGGCCCAGTGGTTGAGTTCCTTGAGTTCAATCTGAGTTCAATTCCTGGTACCACAAACAACAACAACAACAACAACAAAAACAAACAAAAAAAACCCCCAGCATACTACAGTGACACAGCCACATCAATGTTTATAGCAGCACAATTCACAATAGCTAAATTGTAGACCCAACCTAGATACTCTTCAGTAGATGAATGGATAAAGAAAATGTGGTATATATACACAATGGACTATTACTCAGCATTAAAAGAGAATAAAATCATGGAATTTACAGGTAAATGGATGGAGTTGGAGAATATTATGCTGAGTGAAGTTAGCCAATTCCAAAAAACCAAATGCTGAATATTCTCTCTGATATGTGGATGCTGATCCATAATGGGGTTGGGGGGGCATAGGAGGAATGGAGGAACTTTAGATAGGGCAAAGGGGAGGGAGGGGAAGGGAGGGGGCTTGGTGGTAGGAAGACGGTGGAATGAGATGGACATCATTACCCTAAGTACATGTATGAAGACACAATGGTGTGACTCTACTTTGTGTACAACCAGAGACATGAAAAATCGTGTCTATATGTGTACTATGAATTCAAATGCATTATGCTTCATGTATAACAAATTAGAATAAATAATTTTTTTTAAAAAGAGGACACATTATGAATGATAATACAGTCCTATTACTCAGTAACTTCTTAGAGCTTTAGTTTCCCAGTTGGAAAATAGTCTCCTTTTTTATTACTGATTCAGTGGCATGAAGAGCCCCAAATGTCCAGGTAGCAGTCTTAATTCTTGTCCAATGGGATTGTTGTTGTATCTCCTAAAAGAAGCATTCCTTTTCTTTTCTTTTTTTTTTTTTTTTTTTAACTCTGAAATAAAAGTCAAAAACTGTGGGGCTGGGGCTGTAGCTCAGTGGTGAACTGGAGCTCTAGCTCAGTGGTAGAGTGCTTGCCTCACATGTGTAAGGCACTGGGTTTGATCCTCAACACCACATAAAAAATAAATAAATAAAGATATTAAAGCTGGGTGCAGTGGCACAGTCCTGTAATCCCAGCACTTGGGAGGCTGAGGCAGGAGAATTGCAAATTCAAAGCTAGCCTCAGCAATGGCAAGGCACTTAGCAACTCAGTGAGACCCTGTCTCTAATAAAATACAAAAAAAGGGGCTGGGGATGTGGCCCCTTGGTCAAGTGCCCCTGAGTTCAATCCCCAGTTCCAAAAAAAAAAAAAAAAAAAAAAAAAAAAAAAGATATTTAAAAAAAAAAAAAACCAAACCTGTGGAATTAGAGTAGAGTAGTCCTATGTTATTAAGCCCATATTTAACCCCACAATCTTTTTTCTTTTTTCCCTCCAATTACTCAAAAAAAGCTTCATTTTCATTGCTTTTTTTTTTTTTTTTTTTTTTTGGTTCTGGGGATTGGACCCAGGGCCTTGTGCATGCGAGGTAGGCACTCTACCAACTGAGCTATAGCCCTAGCCCCTTATTATTATTTCTTTTTTTTTTTTTTCTTTGCAATGTTGTATATGCTAGACAGACAGCTTCATTTTTGAATTTAACTTTTTTACTTCATTCTCGTGCCTTCAACACTTTCACAAGGATTATTGTCTCAAAACACCCTCAATCCTGTCCAGACACATTTAGTACACATGGAACCACATGGGTCCTGTTGACATGTTTTTTGTTTTAAAAAATCTCATGAGAATTTTAGGTTTCACAGCACCGACCCCTTGAAGTCAGTCTGGCCACACTTTACATGAAAATTTTGGTGCTTTCTCAACCTTCTTGGTTTAAAGCTAAACAGTTTTATAGGGCTGAGGATATAGCTCAATGATAGAATACTTGAGTAGCATGTGCCAGGTCTGCGGTTCAATCTGCTGCACTGAAAAAGAAATGTATTACTAGGAGTTTGGGACGGCTTAGTTTTGTTAGAAGCTATGTTAGGGTTTGGACCTGGAACGTACCCCAAAGCTCATGTGTTGAAAACTTGGTCCCCAGTGCAACACTGTTCAGAGGTTGGGCCTTTGGGAAATGATTGGGTCATGAGGGCTGTAACCTCTATCAACAGGTTAATCACCATTGGTGAGTTTATAGTTGAATGAGGCATTAGGAGGTGGAGCCCCATTTTTCCTGGAGGAATAGGTCATTGGGTGTCTGCCTTTGAAGGGTATATTTTGTCCCTAGACCTTCTGATGCCATGAGGTGAACAGTTCTGCTCCCCGCCATGTTGTTCTACCTCAAAGGCACAAAGCAATATAGCCAAGTGACCCTGGACTGAAACCTCTGAAACCATTAGCACAAAATAAGTTGAAGTCAATTTTCTCAGGTATTTTGTCACAGTAACAAAAAGCTGACTAGCACAGGCTGTATTGTTGGAAAGCCTATGGTCATATGGTCTAATGATGCATCATTCCTTTTAGGTTTTCTTTTCTTGGTAGGGGTGACTGAGTCCACAGACTTCTATCACTGAACTTCATCCCCAGTCCTTTTAAATTTATATTTTGAAAGAGGGTCTTGCTAAGCTGCTGAAGCTGGCCCTGAACTTGTAATCTTCCTGCCTCAGCCTCTTGAGTCCCTGGGATTACAGGCACATGTCACTATGCCCAGCAAAGCTGAATCCTTCTGAGTGCCTCCCAACATTGTTCCTGGAAGGGAAACAGAAAGCTCCATGGCCTTTTCTTTTTCCTTCTTTCTTTCCCCCTGGTTCTGGGGATTGAACTGAGGGATGCTCTACCACTGAGCTATATGCCTAGCCCTTTTTATTTCTTGAGACAGGGTCTTGCTAAGTTGCTCAGTGTGGCCTCAACCTTGCAATCCTCCTGTCTCAGCCTCCCAAGAAGCTGGGATTATAGGTGTGCACCACCATGCCTGGCTTCTATGACCATTTTTTAAAAATATTTATTTAGCTGGGCGCGGTGGCGCATGCCTGTAATCCCAGCACTTTGGGAGGCTGAGGCAGGAGGATTGCGAGTTCAAAGCCAGCCTCAGCAATGGCAAGGCACTTAGTAACTCAGTGAGACCCTGTCTCTAAATAAAATACAAAAAAGGGCTGGGGATGTGACCCAGTGGTCAAGTGCCCCTGAGTTCAATCCCCAGTACCAAAAAAAAAAAAAAAAAATTATTTATTTACTTTAGTTGTACACAATGTTTATGTGGTGCTGAGGATCAAACCTGGGCCGCGCATGTGCTAGGCAAGCGCTCTACCGCTGAGCCACAACTCCAGCCCTCTATGACCATTTTTTTTTTTTTTTTTTTTTTTTTTGTGGTACCAGGGATTGAACTCAGGGGCACTCGACCACTGGGCCACATCCCCAGCCCTTTTTTGTATTTTATTTAGAGACAGGGTCTCACTGAGCTGCTAAGTGCCTCGCCATTGCTGAGGCTGGCTTTGAACTCGCGATCCTCCTGCCTCAGCCTCCCAAAGTGCTGGGATTACAGGCGTGCGCCACCGCGCCCGGCTTCTATGACCATTTTTAACATAAGATCACTGAGAAAGCATAGGAGTGTTTGGACAACGATTTTGGTTGACACAGAATGGGCTACCTTGTCTGTTTGATGATTGGAAACCTCATCTACAGGACTGTCCTTTGGTGAATGTTCACATGGAAGGCTAACCACCTTCTCTTTCTGTGTCATCTAGTTTTGTGTGTGTG
The DNA here is from genome assembly GCA_025594165.1 of Tamias sibiricus. NCBI lineage: Eukaryota > Metazoa > Chordata > Mammalia > Rodentia > Sciuridae > Tamias > Tamias sibiricus. Next base: position 155,750,287 of record CM046657.1, on the reverse strand, counting down.
TGTGTGTGGGGGGGGTATTGGGATTGAACCTAGAGCCTTGCACAAAGAGGCAAGAAGAGGCAAGTGCCCTCTTTCTGTGTCATTCTAAGAGGTCCAGCCACAGACCCCTTTCCTTATCACTGATCTCCTGTCCTTTTTTTTTTTTTTGGTACTGGGGATTGAACTTTACCATAAAGCTACATTGCCATCCCTCTTTATTTGTTTATTTTTTATCTTAAGACATGGTCTCACTAAGTTACTTAGGGTATCATCAAGTTGCTGAGGCTGTCCTCAAACCAGCAATTCTCCTGCCTCAGTCTCCCAAGTTGCTGGAATTACAGGCATGTGCCACCACACCTGTGCCCTCCTGTCTCTATATTTAAAAAACTCATTATGAAAGAGGGTCTTGCTAAGCTGCTGAAGCTGGCCCTGAACTTGTAATCTTCCTGCTGCTGTGGGCCAGCCCCAGTCAGGGGGTACAATGCGAGCCCTCAGCGAAGTATGGAGGCAGAGAAGCAGCGATGGGAAAATAACACACCGACACGCAAATCAGGCTGTGGAATCTTCTCTCTTTACTTTTTCTTTGTTATAGGTTTTAAGCATATTTTTTGGCAGCACAGAATGTTTACATTTTCTTTGATGATTTTATTACAGACATGACTTAATTTTTAGATTACATTTTAGACATATTAAATTTCTTATTTCATATATTTCAAGGTTTTGAGGTCACTTGCACCTTTTCAAGGCCCTGTACGTGACTGAAACTGTTTTCTCTGCATACTATTTAGGCTGTCTGATAAAAGTCAACCTTCTTTGTCTGGGATTCCACAGCACTATTGTTTTTCTTTTATAGCAGTTGTTTATAAAATCTAGAAGCAGGGAAAAGAGGGAGGCAAGGCTGAAGGACTTTTTTTGCTCTAAGGGATTTATATCTACTTTAAAAGTAAGAGAAATTCATTTTAATCACAAAAAGACTCTTAAAGCTTATTAACTAGAAATTAAGTACTTATAGAAAAAGGTTTGTGTTACTCTTTTCAAGAAAAGATAAATGTACAGAGTTAGTCTGGATCTAAATAATTGAAATAGGGATACCTGGTGGCCATATATGTAAATAAAGAACTGAACAGCAGCAAGTAGAAGTCAAAGTTAACTCTTTCAACACCATGATATCTTTCATGAAAAAGGAGAAGGCTTTATAGGAAATGCCACAACAATTAGCCACTATCCCCAAACCAGTCAGTCTCTATCTCTGGCTGTCTCTTTCCAAGTGAACTATTTCAAGTCTTGCCCACTTGGAAGATCTCTATTTCCCACTCTCCTACACAGAGATGTCCCTGATTGGGACTAAGTTTTTGTAGCAGTTCCTTTTGGTTTGTGTCAAATATCATAAATAACCAACTATACATCAAGTTTAGCCTTTTTCTTCCAATGAGGCAATACATATGGAAAGAAAGAAAGGAGACAATGCAGTATAAGCAGGTACCAGAGTCTGAGCACATATTTGTGAATTTACTTGAGTCTTCAGACCTGCTTGAGCCCAAAATCCCAGTGGATGATGAAATGGATACCACTTGTGCTTGATAATGCAGTACTACTGGGCATGCCCAGCTTTAAAGATTGATGGGTCAGGTTCATGATAGGTGTCACGGTGTCTCTTAGTGATTAACTCATTGTTCAAAGTTCAATACAGAAGCTTTTTTCTCAAAAAGAACATATGGTTGCAGAAAAGGACATGATTTTGCTTCAAAACGTCATGGGTCTACCTTGAGATTCTCATTTTTTTTTTTTTTTTTTTTTGTACTGGGAATTGAACCCAGAGGAGCTTTACCACTGAGCACATTCCCAGCCCTTTTAACTTATTTTTTAAATTTGGAGACAAGATCTCACTAAACTTAGTGAGATGATGGCCTTGAACTTGCCATCCTCCTGCTTCAAATCCCCAAGTTGCTAGGATTAAAGGTGTGAGCCACTGTGCCCAGTTTACCCTGTGATTCTTCCAGTGGTGCTTGCTAGAGTTTCCATATACCATCTTGATCTGCCACAGACAGACCACCACTGGATTTACTGGGCCATAAGACCCAAGGATTGACTCTATCTTTGAGTCGGTTTGTTGGCTATACTCAAAAGTGCCAACTCTATGGGTAAGTGAGTTGGAGCAGTATACATACATATGGCATATGTTGCCTCCAAAATCCAAAGAAGCCAACCAAGCAGCATGCCTCTTTGTTATCTGTAGAAGGTTTAAGGTGTGCCAAACGATCTTTCACTTTGAAGTAGATAGCTCAACATGACTAATCCCATTAGAGTCCTAGGAATTTTATTGAGGCAGTAGGTCCCTGAAATCTTTATGAGGTTTATCTCTCTCTCTTTGGAATGAGTCTTACTAGGCAGCAAACAAGTTTTTTTTTGTTTATTGCTCACTGGGTTCTTCAAGCATGTTGTCATCAATGTAATGGACTAGCATCATGTCCTGTTAGGAGGGCAAGACAAGGTTCTGGCAGATCAGAGGATGACAAAAGGTTGAAGAGCAGACATACTCCTGTGGTAAGGCAGACAAGTGTACTGTTAGTACCCACAGGTGAACAAAGGGCTTTTGGTGGTCATTACTAATTGGTATAGAAAAGAAATAATTTTTCCAGATTAATGACCACATACCAGTTGCAAGGTATGTGACCATTAATTACCAGGAGCTATGTTAATATGTTTGAGTAATCAGTAAGAACAGTTCCACCTGGAGTCACTACCTGGATACATTTTCATAATCCATTACCCACCTCTAGGGCCAGGGATGTAGCTCAGTGGTAGAGCACTTGTATAGCACGTGTGAGGCCCTGAGTTTGATCCCCAGTATTGAAAAAAAAAAAAACAAAAACAAAAACAAAAAATTCCATTCCATTATCAATCTCTCTTTTTTTAAAAAAAAATTATTTATTTGCTTTAGTTGTATACAATGCATTTTATTTTTACGTGGTGCTGAGGATTGAACCCGGGCCGTGCACGTGCTAGGCCAGCGCTCCACCGCTGAGCCACAACTCCAGCCCCCATAATCAATCTCTTAAGCTGGGTCTTCTGCACAGATTAAGTAGGAGAGTAAAAGAAACAGGAGTTGGACTTCTGGAAAAATAAGATAGATGTGCTTCCCCTACTCTGTCTGCTAATTACAACTAAAATCCTAGTCTGAAAAACACAAGACACTTTATGGAAGTCTCTGAAAGGTGGAGTGTCAGGAGCCGTCCATGGGCTGTGTGTGTGGACTGTTGTGCTTAGTAGTCAACTGAGGGGGTAGGTCTGGCATTGCAAACTCCCTGTAGCACCCCCTCAGGGATTGATCTCCCGATGCAGGTGAACCTCCCCCTCCAGCTCTGCCTAAAATCCCACACAGCACCTTAGATGGGTGTGACCTGCCAAGACGTCAATCAACCTGCTGAACACAAGACATCATGAAGCAAGACTTCGTCCTTGAAACCTTACCCCTGCCTTTGATGTACCCCCTTAAATAAACCACCAGAGCCATTTTGTCTTTGTCAAGTTCAAGAACCCATGTGGACTAGATTTATCAGGGGCTTCGCTTTTGCAAATATATTTCTGAGTGTTTGTGTTTTATTATTTGTTAATTATTTGAGATATTAAGGTTTAGGGTGTGGGGGCTGGGGTTGTGGCTCAGCGGTAGAGTGCTCGCCTAGCATGTGCACGGCCCGGGTTCGATCCTCAGCACCATGTAAAAACAAGGGCATTGTATAAAACTAAAACAAATAAATATTTTTTTTTAAAAAAAGATTTAGAGTGGCTTAACTATTTGTGATATTAAGATTTAGAGTGGCCATTTAGGGTGGCTTGGATTCCTCTGGGCAAAAGAACCCCCCAATGAGATGCTGGCCATCTTCTCCCCAAAAGTGGAGGAAAGAGCTGACTGGTTAGCCATTTGGGGACTTGAAAAATGACTCGAAAATAGCCCTGAGGTTTTTGTTTTGCCTACTACATAGCAGTGTAAGATAAAATAATAATAACAATAAAGATAGAGAAAAATAAGTGCTGATTATCCCCAAAGAATAATACTATTACTATGATTTAATTCTGATCTTCCTTACAAAAAACAGAATGGAAGCTCACTTCCATTTTGTTCTCAAGAGATTCAGGTGCTGAATTCTAAAGCAAAGACATTTGGTGAGCTTCTCTGAACAGAAGAGGCAGTTTGGACCTGGCCATGTGTTTCACCTAGGACACTTAGAAACAAGCCCGAGGTGCCTTAGGGAGGCTGGAGAGTTCACTCAATTACCAGACCATGGGGTGTGACATTATAAGCATGGACATGGCCAACATATCCCTGCTGAGATGACCACAGTTGCAGAAGCCTCAGTGCCAGGGAAACCTATTTGTGTGTGTGTGTGTGTGTGTGTGTGTGTGTGTGTGTGTGTGTGTGAATGGAATCCAGACCTCACACATGGTAAGCAAGCATCTACCATTAAGCTACAACTCCAACCCTGAGTAGCCTAGTTTTTTTTTTTTTTTTTTTTTCTTTTTTTTCCCCCAACACTGGAGATTTAACCCAGAGGAACTCTACCATGGTAGAGTTATAACCCCAGACTTTTTTTTTTTTTTTTCTCTCATTTTTTTTTTCTGAGGCAGGGTCCTCATTTATGTTGCCTAGGTTGTCCTCAAACTTGCAGTCTTCCTGCCTCAGCCCCCAGGGTCTCCTGGATTACAGGAGTGATCCACTGTTCTTGGCCTGAGAAGACTATTCATATTAGGAAAAAAAAAATGGGGAAGCTGGGCACAGTGGCGCACGCCTGTAATACCAGCACTTGGGAGGCTGAGGCAGGAGGATCACAAGTTCAAAGCCAGCCTTAACAATGGCGAGGCACTTAGCAACTCAGAGAGACCCTGTCTCTAATAAAATACAAAAAGGGCTGGGGATGTGGCCCAGTGAACTAGTGCCCCTGAGTTCAATCCCTGGTACAAAAAAAAAAAAAAAAAAAAAAAAAAAAAGCGCAGGGGTGGGAGCGGGAAGGGTAATCCTGCAGGACAAAACCCATTTGACTAAACTCACCCTACTCCAGAAGAACATCAGGAAAATACCCACACCCATCTCCCTGAGTGTGGCCAAGATTGTATGATAGAGCCATGTGGACCATCTCTACCCTGCACAAACACTCAGAGGCAGACCTTGGGGTGGAGCACTATTGACCCTCCCTGGGGGAATATCAGCAAAAAGGCAACATGCCCTCCATTCCAACTAGAGATCAGTGAGAATTAGGGAGAGTAAGAGAAAGGGAATTTTTTTTTTTTTTTTTTTTTTTTTTTTTTTGCGCTGGGGATGGAACCCCCAGCCCCAAGAAAGGGATTCTTTAAATCTGTATGGGAAGTTCTGGGCAGACCCTCAAGCAGACTATGCATGAAACTGACCCTCATCAATAGGGCAAATTAACATGTGTGGACTACTGCCCAGGTTTCAGATAGGCTTCAGGTACCATCCAAATAGGACACCAGAATAGCACTGCACAAGCCTTGAAAAACAAGTTGAGCTAGGTGTTGTGGTGTACACCTGTAATCCCAGCAGTTTGGGAGGCTGAGGTAGGAGGATTGCGAGTTCAAAGCCAGACTTAGCAATTTAGCAAGGCCCTAAGCAATTTAGCGAGACCCTGTCTCTAAATAAAATTGAAAAAGAAGGCTAGGGATGTGACTTAGTGGTTAAGCGCCCCTGGGCTCAGTCCCCAATACCAAAAAAAAAAAAAAAAAAAAAAAAGACATTTCAACCACAGCCTGCAAACGTGGGCCAAGACTGGAATTCTAAACCCAGATTGACTACTAGGAAAACCACATTCCTTCTTTAACACTCTCATATAACACTTGTAACACCAGATGTGTGGGGGTGGGAGTTCTTTCCCATACCAAGCAGCTCTCCTGTGGACACCAACTGGGTATCTTGTGATTGAATTCAATTCTGATACTATCTAACTGGAGACAGTGTCAGACCCCACAGGTTAAAGGCTCAGTCTCACAAGACTGTCCCTGATACAGATATCAATTGCAAGTCTCAATTGAGTATAGGTTGTGACCTGTACTCATGGCCAGTTTGCTATACATTGGAGACCTCATGACACACCCCTTAGGTTTAGCCCAATTCTTTGATTTCATTTTTTTCTATTTTATTTATTTGCTTTTTGTGGTGATAGGGATTGAACCTTGGTCCCCATACATGTTGTGAACTGTTCTAACATGAAGCTACACCCTTAGTCCTCCCCTTGGGTTTAATAATTTGCTGAGATGGCGCAGAGAACTCAGGGGGACACTTACTTACTTTTATTGATTTATTACACAGGATACAACCAAATAATCAGATGAAGAAGAACACAGGGAAAGAACCAGAAGGGTCTGTGATGTGGGACCTCCGTCCCTGTAGAGTTGGGATGTGTCAATCTCTTAGAACCTCCACCTCTTCAGCAACTTGTTTCATCAAATCTCCTTATCAAGAGCCTTTGTAGGGGGCTGGAGATATAGCTCAGTTGGCATTGTGCTTGCCTTGCATGCACATAGGCCCTGGGTTCAATCCATAGAAACACCAAAGGAAAAAAAGAGAGAGAGAGAGTTTTTATAGAGCACAATCTGTAGCTGATAACAGAGTGGGGCTTAAATCCAACCTTTCCATCATTTGGTCTTTCTGGTGACCAACCCCATCCTAAGGCTTTCTAGGTGCCCCATCCTAGGTCACCCCATTAGCAGAAACTGTTTTTTTTTTAAAGGTATTCCTTATGAATAATAAAAGATGTTTCTAGACTTCATACAATTCTGAGGGTTTTAGGAACTTTGTACTAGCAATTGGAGACCAAGAGCAAATATATTCTTTTTTTTTTTTTTTTTTTTTTTGTGGTACCAGGGATTGAACTCAGGGGCACTTGACCACTGGGCCACATCCCCAGCCCTTTTTTGTATTTTATTAGAGACAGGGTCTCACTGAGTTGCTACGTGCCTCACCATTGCTGAGGCTGGCTTTGAACTCGTGATCCTCCTGCCTCAGCCTCCCAAGTGCTGGGATTACAGGCATGCGCCACCGCGCCTGGTGCAAATATATTCTCTTTTTTCTTTTCTTTTTAAAAATATTTTATTAGTTGTAGGTGGACACAATACCTTTATTTTATTTATGTGGTGCTAAGGATTGAACCGAGGGCCTCACACATGCGAGACTACCGCTGAGCCATAGCCCCAGCCCATATTCTTTCTTATACCATAGCTGCCTTATAAAATTGAAGATATAAGCCAGGTGCCATACTGCTCACCTGAAATCTCAGCTACTCAGGAGGCTGAGACTGCAGGATCAGAACATGAGGCCAGCCAGGGCAATTTAGTGAGACCCTGTCTCAAAATAAAAAAAATAAAAAGGGCTAGGGATCTAACTCAGTGGTAGTGCATGCTTGGGTTCAATCCCCAGTGTCGGGGGGAAAAGAAATAAAAAAAGAAGAAAACAGCCGGGTGTAGTGGCACACGCCTGTAATCCCAGCACTTTGGGAGGCTTAGGCAGGAGGATCACGAGTTCAAAGCCAGCCTCAGCAATGGCGAAGCATTTAGCAGCTCAGTGAGACCCTGTCTCTAATAAAATACAGAAAAGGGCTGGGGTGTGGTCCAGTGGTCAAGTGCCCCTGAGTTTAATCCCTGGTACCAAAAAAAAAAAAAAAAAAAAAAAAAAAAAAAAAAAAAAAAAAAAAAAAAAAAAAGAAGAAGAAGAAGAAGAAAACACAAATAAGAAATAGAGTCTCATAATACTCGAAATCATTAATAACATGGAAAATCATAACTTGAATGAGACATACAAAGAACAGAATGGGAATTTTAGAACTGAAAGATAACATGAATTAAAAGTCAATGGCTGGGGCTGGGGTTGTGGCTCAGTGGCAGAATGCTCGCCTCGCATGTGTGTGGCCCGGGTTCGATCCTCAGCACCACGTAAACATAAATGCATTGCATTGTGTACAACTAAAGTAAATAAATAAATATTAAAAAAAAAGTCAATGGCTGGGGATCTAGAGATATAGCTCAGTTGGTAAAGTGCTTGCCTCACATGCACAAAGTCCTGGGTTCAATCCCCAGCACTACCACCAAAAAAAAAAAAAAAAAAAAAAAAAAAAAAAGTTAGTGGCTGGAGTGTCCTGTTTCCGTAAGAGAAGCCAGGAACTGGGGAGATGGCCGCCTAGACTGACCCCAAGGCTGTGCAGGACCTCACTTAGGTAGTCGAGACACTTCTGTAGCAGATGCAAGATAAATTTCAGAATTGATGATATGAGTAGTCATCATTGATGAGCTGGAGAAAAATAGACCTCATGACCTGGGGTGGAAAAACTGTCAGGTGAAAACAAAAGAGTTGCCAGTTATACTGAAATCTGTAACATAGTTTTTCCAAACCAAGAGAAGACTGAATTTTTTGCAACTATGTGTAGATAGGTTTTTATATTATAGTGCATTCTTATCACATACTGTATAGAGTTATTAGAGTGATTCCCTCCCCCACCCCGCCCCCAATGTCCCAGTTTCTCAAACATGCTCTCTTCACAACTCTGAACTTGATCAGTTGTGCTGTTAATTATTAAACACTAAAAGTTTGGCAGTTCCTGAAAAAAAAAAAAAATCAACAATCGCTGGACTAAGAGGAGAATGGAAAAGATAGAGGAAAGAATCAATGAACTTGAAGGCAGAGTAATACCAATTACATAACCTGAACAACAGAGAGAAAATAGAAAAAAAGTACGCAAAGAAATAATGGCTTCAAAGCCTAGTGGATAGAAACATCTGGTGTCTGGGAATGACCAGGGGACATTTTCTCTGGTCAATTGCCTAGGGACATTGTGAATTTCTATCCTGCTCTGCCATGTCCCACACAGCACCTGAAATGGGTGTGACCTGCTAAGATGCCAATCAACCTGCTGACTGCAAGACTCTTCCCTTGAAATCTTACCCTTGCCTTTGATGTACTCCCTTAAATAAACCACCAGAGCCATCTTTCTTTGTCTAGTTCCAGCTCTTGTGTGGACTGGATGTATCAGGGACTCTGTTTTTGTAAAAAAAAAAAAAAAAAAAAAAAAAAAAGAAAAGAAAAGAAAGAAAGAATGGCTGAAAAAGTCACAAATCAGGGGTGTGTGTGTGTGTGTGTGTGTGTGTGTGTGTATGTGTGGTGGGAATCCTGCATATTTAAGAAATGGAGTGAAAGCCAAACACAATAAGCCCAGTGAAATCTATGCCAAAACAAAGCATAGTCAAACTTCTGAATAGTAAAGACTGAAGAAAAATTCTGAAAGAAGTAAAAGAGAAATGAGATTTTACCCATTGTGGGCAAATCATTTGAGTGACAGCAGATTTCTCATTGGAAATCACACATGCCAAAAGGAAGTGGCACAACAGTATTCAAGTACTGAAAGAAAAAAGCTGTCAACCCAGAATCCTACATCTCATTACAATATCCTTTGGGAATGAAGGGAAATTGAGTCATTCTCAAGGGAGGGGAGAACTAAGAATTAATTACAGACTTTAAAAAATGCCCAAAGTATCCTCCTCCCCTGTATTGGGGGGTGAAATCCGGGGGCATTTTACCACTGAGCTATATCTCCAACCCTCTCCCCAACCTTTAAAAATTTTTTTAAATTTTGAGACAGAGTCTTGCTAAGTTGCTTAGGATTTCACTAAGTTGCTGAGTCTGGCCTAAAACTTGCTATCTTCTTGCCTCTGTCTCAAGAGTGGCTGGTATTACTGGTGTGTGCCATTGTACCTTCTTGAAGGAAGTTCTCTAGACAAAAAGAAAAATGTTAAAAGAAGGGTTTATAATATCAGATAAGAACAACAGAAACTGTATCGAGCAAAAACATAAATAAATATAGGGGACTTACCTCCTCCTGAATTTTCTACATTATGTTTCATGGCTGAAGCAAAAAATGGTAAGACTATCTATCTACCATGGATTGGGAGGAGAGAGGGAGAGAGGAAAAGAGAGACAGGGAGAGAAAAAGAACATTTCCATGATATCTTTTAACCTTTTAATTCTTTGATCATGGCACAAATAAACACATATGATTCCCCACAAATGTATTATTGTTTCTGGTTTCTTATTTTTTGGAGCTGCAATTCCAACTTTCCCTTGGAGCCAGGCTTGCTGTAATAATCCCAGTGATTTGGGAGGCTGAGACAGGAGGATTGCTTGAGACCACGAATTCCAGACGAGTCTGGACAACATGGTGAAATATTGTTTCCAAAAGATTCAGTGGTAAATTTGTATGGCTCAGCGGTAGAGTGTTTGCCTAGCATGTGTGAGGCCCTGGGTTCGATCCTCAGCACCACGTAAAAATAAATAAATAAAATAAAGGTATTGTTTACAACTAAAAAATATATTTTTTAAAAGAAAACTATTTGTGCTATGGATTTTGATCAACACATAGTGTTATGTGTCCACCATTGCAGTACAATACAGAATAGTCTCCCCTACTCTAAAAAATGCCCCCCCACAAGCTTCCTCTGTTTAACCCTTCCTTCCCTCTCCCATCTCCCTACTGCAAGGACTGATCTGTTTACTATCTTTTAGTTTTGCTCTTTCAAGACTGGAAATCCTCATGTAATAAAATGAAATTAAACCTCTATCACTCTCCATGCACAAAACTCAACTCAAAGTGGATCAAGGAGCTAGTAATTAAACCAGAGACCTTGCACCTAATAGAAGAAAATGTAGGCCCAAATCTCCATCATGTTGGATTAGGCCCCAACTTCCTCAATAAGACCCCTATGGTGTAAGAATTAAAACCAAGAATTAATAAATGGGATGCATTCAAATGAAGAAGCTTCTTCTCAGCAAAAGAAACAATCAGTGAGGTGAACAGAGAACCTACAGAAAGAGAGCAAATCTTTACCACAAGCACATTAGACAGAACACTAACCTCAAGGGTATATAAAGCTCTCAAAAACCTTAACACCAAAAAACAACCCAATCAATAAATGGGCTAAGGAATAAACAGACACTTCTCAGAAGATGATATACAATCAATCAACAATATATGAAAAAAATGTTCAAGATCTCTAGCAATTAGAGAAATGCAATCAGAACAACTTTAAGAGATCATCTTACTCCAGTCAGAATGGCAGCTACCAAAAACACAAACAACAATAAATGCTGGCGAGGATGTGGGGAAAAGGGCACACTCATACATTGCTGGTAGGACTGCAAATTTGTGCAGCCAATCTGGAAAGCAGTATGAAGATTCCTAAGAAAACTTGGAATGGAACCACCATTTGACCCAGCTATCCCACTCTTCCATCTATATCCAAAGGACTTAAAAACAGCTTACTACAGGGACACAGCCACATCGATGTTTATAGCAGCACAATTCACAATAGCTAGATTGTGGAACCAACCCTGATGCCCATCAGCAGATGAACGGATATGGAAACTTTGGTATATATACACAATGGAACACTACTCAGCACTAAAAGAGAACAAAATCATGGCATTTGCAGGTAAATGGATGGAGTTGGAGAAAATAATGCAAAGTGAAGTTAGCCAATCCCTAAAAACCAAAGGTTGAATGATTCCTTTGCTATGATGATACTGAATTATAATAGCAAGGGAAGGGAGAATGAGAGGAATGAAGGAATGTTAAATAGAACAAAGGGGAGGGAGGGAAAGGGAGGGGACAAGGGGATAGGAATAATGCAGAATGAGTTAGACATCAATACACTAAGTACATGTATAAAAACACAAATGGTGTGAAAATAGTTTATGTAAAACCAGTGACTTGAAAAATTGTGTTTTTTATATGTAATATGAAATGAATTGCACTCTGTAATCATGTATAACAAATTAGAATAAATGAATAATTTAATTATTTAAAAAAAGAATGTCATGTAAGCTGGGCGTGGTGGCGCATGCCTGTAATCCCAGCACTTGGGAGGCTGAGGCAGGAGGATCATGAGTTCAAAGCCAGCCTCAGCAATGGTGAGACACTTAGCAACTCAGTGAGACCCTGTCTCTAATAAAATACAAAAGAGGGCTGGGGATGTGGCCCAGTGGTAGAGTGCCCCTGAGTTCAATCCCCAGTACCAAAAAAAAAAAAAAAAGAATGCCATGTAAGTGGAATCATATGATATATAGCCTTTTCATACTGGATTCTTTCACTTAGTAATATACATTTAAGATTTATCTATGTGGGCCAATAGCTTATTCTTTTTTTAATTGCTGAATAGTATTCTATTGTATGGGTATGCCATAGCTAGTTCACCCGTTCATTTACTGGAGATCGTCTTCATTGTGTTCAGTTTTTGGTGACTATAAATGAATCCACTACAAATATGCTCATGATGGTTTTTGCATGGATATACATCCTCCTATTAGTTGGATAAATACCTAGGACCATGATTGCTGAGTCATGTGGCAAGACTGTGTTTAACTTTATAAGAAACTGCCAAAGTATCTTCCAAAACACCATTATCATTTTTTTCTCACATACCATTATCATTTTTTAAATTCTCCTCAACAATGAACAGGAGCTCCTGTTATTCTTTGCCAACAATTGGTATTTCCAGGTTTTAGGGTTTTAAAAAAATTTGAGTTGTTCTGTTTTTCTTTCCTTATTTTAGTAGGGAATCGAACCCAGGGGCACTAGACCACTGAGACACATCCCCACCTCTTTTTTATATTTTATTTATAGACAGGGTCTCTCTGAGTTGCTAAGTGCCTTGCTAATCTGCTGAGGCTGACTTTGAACTCACATCCTCCTGCCTCAACCTCTTGAGTTGCTGGGATTACAAGCATGTGCCACCATGCAGAGCTCCCCAGCCCTTTTTAAATTTTATTTTTAGATAGGATCTCTAAATTGCTGAGAATGGTCCTGAACCCTAATCCTCCTGCATCAGCTTGCCTAGTGGCTGAGATTATAGGCATCTGCCACCATGCCTGGCTGCGTTGTTTCCTTTTCTCTTCATTCTTTTTTTTTTTTTTTTTTGAGGGGGTAGGCATTGGGAATTAAACCCAGAGGTGATTTATCACTGAGCTGCATCCCTAGCACCCCGGTCTTTTTTTTTTTTTTTTTTAATATTTTATTTACAGACAGAGTCTTGATAAGTTGCTTAGGGCTTCACTAAATTGTTAAGGCTGGGTTTGAATTTGCAACCTTCCTACCTCAGCTTCCCAAGATGCTGGGATTACAATATATTTTTTTTCTATTTTGTGAATTATGGTTTGTTTTGTGTGTGTGTGTGTGTGCTGGGAATCAAACCCAGGGCCTCATGTGTGGTAGGCAATCACTCTACCACTGAGCCAAATTGTCAGTCCCTATTTTGTGAATTATTATTTGGTGTTATATCTACAAATTCATCACCAAACCCAATGTTGCATTGGTTTTCTCCTAGATGTCTTACAGCTTTGCATTTTGTGATTTATTTTGAAATAATTCCCATCTAAGGAAGTCTTTCTCCTCTTTTGAATAATATTTTCATTGGGTAGAATTCTAAGGTTTTCTCCATTTGTGTACAAAGTGTCAATATGCATTCCATTGTTATGTATAAGTAATTAGAACAAATTAAAAAAAAAAAAAAAAAAGAAAAAGAAGGGAGACCAGTAGAATAGAAGAAGGGGAACAGGGGGAAGAGAGGGACTGGGGAATGAATTTGATCAAATTATACTGTTTTATTGTGTGAATGTATGAATATATTATAACAAGTTAAAAAAATTTTTTAAAAGAATGCTAGGGTTTTTCTTTTTTTTCTCCCTCCCTTTCCCCAGTACTGGAGGTTGAACCCAGGGGTATTTTACCACTGAGCAACATTCCCACCCATTTTTTTTTTTAAATATTTGTTTAGTTGTAGGTGGACACAGTGCCTTTATTTTTATTTATGGTTTACTGTTGTTGTTGTTTTTTCCCTTCCCAGCCTGGCATCTTTTAAGATTTTTTAAATATGTTTTTGTTTTCTGCTGTTTGGAGTGCTTGGATGTTCTGGTCTGTCTTTTCTTTTTTTAAAAAATATTTATTTATTTGCATTAGTTGTACACAATGCGGTTTTTTTTTTTTTTTTTTTTTTTTTTTTTTTACGTGGTGCTGAGGATAAAACCCAGGCCGCACACGTGCTGGGCAAGTGCTCTGCGCTGAACCACAACCCCAGCCCCCACTGTCTTTTCATTCTTTCCATTTCCGTGTGGAAAATTCCTATCTTCAAATTCAACCTATTTTCAAATTCACTGATTATTTCCTCAGTCACATCAAGTCTACTCATGAACATTTATAAGGAATCTTTCGTTTCTGTTGCAGATGCATTCTAGCATTTACTCTTTATTATTTCTTAAAATCTGCTTATTTCTGCTCACAATGACCATCTGTTCTTGCCTGTGTCTACTTTTTCCATTAGTCTTTACCATATTAATTATAGTTATTTTACTTTTTTTTTTTTTTTTTTTTTTTTTTTTTTTGTACTGAGGATTGAACCCAGGGCACTTAACCACTGAGCCAAATCCCCAATCCTTTTTTGTATTTTATTTAGAGACAGGGTCTCACTGAGTTACTTAGCGCCTATGTAAATTGCTGAGGCTGGCTTTGAATTCACAATCCTCTTGCCTCAGCCTCCTGAGCTACTGGGATTATAGGCATGGACTACCATGCCTGGTATTATTTTACATTTCTTGCCTAGTAATTCTAACATCTGTATCACATCTAAGTCATTCTAATCATTGCTTTGTCTCTTCAAACTGTGTTTTTGTCTTTCTTCTGGACTTTTTATAATCCTTGTACTTTTTTTTTTTTTTTTGGTTAAGTTTAACGTAATGTATTGGGTAATAGGAAATGAGGTAAAATTTAGTGTGAGGATTTATATTAATTTGGCTAGGAATTAGGCTGTGTTTAGTTTGTTGTGTCTAACAATGCCAAAGGCTTCATATTCCTCTGGTGACTTGTATTTTTTGTCTCCCTTATTGTTTTGGGGTTTCCTTACATATTCTTTCTCAGAGAAAATCTCTGTCTTCTATCTCCATTAGCTGTTATTATTGAATCCTTGTTGGACTTGTGGTAAATTATGGGGGACAAGGAATGTTCTATAATGTTCTAATTAAATAGTGTGTGTGTGTGTGTGTGTGTGTGTGTGTGTGTGTGTGTGTGTGTGTTTGGTCTTTTTTGGTACCAGGGCTTGAACCCAGGGGTGCTTAACAACCAAGCCACATCCCCAGACCTTTTGATTTTTTTATTTAGAGACAGGGTTTTGCTAAATTGTTTAGGGCCTCACTAATTTGCTGAGGCTGGCTTTGAACTTGTAATCCTCCTGCCTCAGACTCCAGAGCTGCTAGAATTATAGGCGTGGCCACCACACCCCTCAATATTAGTGTTTTCATAGGCTTGTGTCTTGGGCTGTAAACTTCCCACATGTTTCTCCAGTAATATCACTTTTTCCACTTCTGTTCCTTACTCTTTCCCTACCTGCAATTGATTTCCTCTCAGCACTTACTCTGTTGATCATGTTTATTTTTACATTATGTCAAGTGAGAAGGCTGGAGAGGTCCAGAGGAAGAATTCTATTACCCAGTTTGGATGAAGTTCTGGTAAAATACTTTCCCTTGGAGAGTAGGCCTTTGTTATGAAGAAAGCTCTGAGCATATTTCACAATGGTTATTCCTCATCCAATGTCATGAAGGGATATTCCTTAAATCTTCACCATGGAAACCTAGTGGGGTTCCTTGAAGTAAAGCCCATGAATGTGAGAACTTCTCTAGGTCTTCAGTCCCCAGGGGTTTCTTCCCCTCAACCCAGCCCAGCAGTTTATCAGAATTATCATGTGTACAATCTTATCAGTTTATAGCTCCAGCAGCTTCTGCTCTGGTAAGCAGATCTTAACAGATCTGGTAATTACCAGGTCTTATCAGAAACAGTAATGTATTTGTAGGGAATCACATATGTTTATTTGTGCCATGATTAAAGAATAAAAGGAGCCCAGCGCGGTGGCACATGCCTGTAATCCTAGCACTTGGGAGGCTGAGGCAGGAGGATCATGAGTTCAAAGCCAGCCTCAGCAACTCAGTAAGACCCTGTCTCTAATAAAATACAAAAAAGGGGCTGGGGATGTGGCCCAGTGGTTGAGTGCCCCTGAATTCAATCCCTAGTACAAAAAATGAAATGAAATAAAATAAAATAAAATAAAAGGTTAAAAGATATCGTGGAAGTGTTCCTTTTCTCTCTCTCTCTTTCCTTTCTTACTTTCTTCCCCAATTCACAGTAGATAGGTAGTCTTACCATTTTTTGCGTAAGCTATGAAACATAATGTAGAAAACTCAGGTGAAGAAAAGTTCCCTATATTTATTTATGTATCTATCTATATCTTTATCTTTCTATTTGCTATTGAGGATTGAACTCAGGGACGCTTAACCACTAAGCCACATCATCAGCCCTTTTTTTCTATTTTATTTAGAGACAGGTTCTCACTGAGTTGCTTAGGGCCTTAATAAATTGAGGCTGGTTTTGAACTCATGATCTTCCTGCTTCAGCCTCCTGAGCCTCTGGGATTATAGGTATGTGTCACTGTGCCCAGCTATTTATATTTTTGCTCTTTCCAGTATTTGTTTTTCTGTCTGGTGTTACAAATCCTCCTTTTATCATTTTTCTTTCTTTCTAAAAATCTTCCTTTAAGCAGGTGCAATGGTACACACTGGTAATCTCAGTCTTTTTATTTCTTGGTACTAGGATTGAACTCAAGGGCATTCGACCACTGGGCCACATCCCCAGCCCTTTTTTTGTATTTTATTAGAGACAGGGTCTCACTGAGTTGCTAAGTGCCTGGCCATTGCCATTGCTGAGGCTGGCTTTGAACTCTTGATCCTCCTGCCTCAGCCTCCCAAATGCTGGGATTGCAGGCATGCGCAGCCACGCCTGGGTCCCAGTCTTTTTTTTGGTACCACGGATTGAACACAAGGGTGTTTAACCACTGAGCCACATCCCCAGCCCTTTTAATTAATTAATTAATTAATTGGTACCAGGGATTGATCTCAGGGGCATTTGACTACTGAGCTACATCCCCAGCCCTATTTTGTATTTTATTTAGAGTCAGGGCCTCACTCAGTGAGTGTGGTTTAGTAGCTCACTTTCACAGAAGCTGGTTTTGAACTCCTGCTGCAGCTTCTTGAGCTGCTGGTATTAAAGGCATGCGCCATCTGCCCAGCTACCCCAGCCAACCCAGCCACTCTAGTCACTGTGGAGACTGAGGCAGGAGGATTACTGGATCTGTAGCTAGCATTAGAGGTGTGCACCACCATGATGGTCCCATTTCCTTCCCCTTCCCCCTTTCCCTGGTCTTTTTCCTCTATTCTACTGATTTCACTCAGATTTTCATGAGTTCCCCCCACCCAACACACATTTTTTTTTTTTTTTTTTTCCTTTTTCCTCTTTGGTTTCCACATATGAGAGAAAACATATGACCCTTGACTTTTTTGGGGTCGGGGGCACTGGGGTTTGAACCCAGGGGTGCTTAACCACTTAGCCACATACATATATATATTTATATGTATAATATTTTTTAGTTGTATTTGAACACAATACCTTTATTTTATTTATTTATTTTTATGTGGTGCTGAGGATCAAACCCAGGGCCTTGCACGTGCTAGGCGAGCGCTCTACCGCTGAGCCACAAACTCTAGCCTATATTTTATTTTGAGATGGGATTTTTGTTAAATTGCTGAGGCTGGCTTTCAACTTGTGATCTTCCTGCCTCAGCCTCCTGAGTCGCTGGGATTACAGGTGTGCCTAATGGCGCCCAGGTAACCATTTTAAAAATACCATTTTGTTCTGTGAGATGAGAAGACAAATGCTCAGAAAGGCTGAGTAATCCTCAGAATCCCATAAGTATAAAAGAACTCCAGTTTGCCCATAAGATTCCTATGAGATATGAGAGGAAAAGATAATCTAAAATTAATGAATGGAGGCCAACTTTTCATTTATGTTTTATAGTACAAGGGATTAAACCCAGGACCCCATTCATGCAAAAACAAGCGTTCTATCACTGCGCTATATCCTCATCGCCTAACCAAGTTTTTGAGTCTGTCCTTGCTGTGAGAATCATCTTCCATCTCAGTCAAGTGCCGCTGAAACTTCTCCGGGACTCTTGGGGCTCTCTATCCTGATCCCACGTCAACTGTGGCCCCACACTCTGGCAGGGAGCACACAGCGCATCCGGAATCCCCGCCATCAGCCAGTGACGGAAGAGGCTCCACAGGGGTGGGCAGACTCCGGGCCAGCAGCCGCAGGACTCCACTCGGGGGCTGCGAAGACTGTAGGAGCTGGGGAAGGGGCGGAAACAGCCCCGACCCCCGCCCCTTCGTCCACTCCCATTGGCCAAGGGCTTCTTGGCCCCATCCCACCTCCCGCCTCCCGGGCGAAGCTTAAAGTGTGCGGAGCAGGTGCCTCCGGTGCGGTACCAACTTTGAGTCAGTGTTGGGGCTGACTGCTGCACTCATTCATTGCCCCCAAGCATTCATCTTCTGTCCCGCCGCAGTCCGACGGGAAGGGGTTCCAGGCCGGACGCAGCTGCCACCCGGGGACTGAAGCCAGAGGAGGAATCCAGAGCTTCCCTGACCCTCGCGGGCTGGGGAGGAGACGGCGACTGAGTCCATGCAGTCGTGTGCCAAGGCATGGGGGCTGCGCCTAGGATGTGGAGTCGGGGGCGGCCGCCGCCTGGCTGGGGGCGCGGGCCCGAGTTGGGCGCCGCGGGGCCGGGACAGCAGTAGCGGCGGTGGGGACAGCGGCGCGACTGGGGCCTCGCGCCTCCTCGAGCGCCTCCTGCCCAGACACGACGACTTTGCTCGGAGACACATCGGCCCCGGGGACAAAGACCAGAGAGAGATGCTACAGGCCCTGGGGCTGGCGGTAAGGACCTCCATCTGGCCCTTGGGCCTCTGTTCCGCCCTGCCCGGAGTCTGCCCGCCCAATTTAGGGGCTCCAGCCCTAAACTCTGCTGCCCTCCGCATGGGTCCCTGGCCTGAGCTCACGCATTTGATCTCTGCACCTTCTTCCACAGCTTACTTTACGCTGTACCCGCTCTTGTTTCAAAATCGTACATTTAAAAACCGCCCCTAACCTAAACTGCTCTGCACATTAACAGTAACTTTGTAAGAAGAGCAGAAAGACCCCCGGATTAGAGAGGGTTTATCCGTTATCTCCCAGTTGCAGCCTAAATCCAACCCAATTCACCATCCCGCTTCATGATTTTCTTTCCTCCAAGTGATTTCTGGCTTGCATAAAGTTTTTCTTTTTAGAAAGAACACCTAATTAGGCGATTTAAATGAGGCTCTCACAAGCCTTTGTAGATTTAAAACACAGAGGTGCCTCTTAACTCAGGGGCAGTTTACTCGCCCTTAGTGTTCACAGGCTTGCTTTTTAATTTTAGAGCATTGATGAACTGATCGAGAAGACGGTCCCCGCCAGCATCCGCTTGAAAAGACCCTTGAAAATGGAAGACCCTATTTGTAAGTGGCCTTGGGGTCTCTCTTGAGTTCGGCTTGCTCAGGCCTATTCGCCTTCCCTAATCACTGAAGGTCCGGCTCTGGGGTAGGATTGCTTGAAACTGGAAATATATTGATTAGAATGAAACAGTGGCAGTTACCTTGGAGGCCGCGAGAGAGTGGGATGGTTGGTTCTGGGAGACGTAGCCGCTTTCTAAGTCTTTATCCTAGGGCCCAGCTAGGCGTGTGGAAGACTCCCCACTTCCCAGGCACTCCCACGTGCAGAGTTCTCCCCTCCTTTTATGTTGAGAGTTGTCATTTCCTCTTTGCAGATTAGGATAAACTCAGAAAGGAAAAGGGAATTGCCTGAAATCAAGGCAACTAGGGAAGAGACAGACATTGGGCCTTCCCAAATGTCTTGGAGGAGACCCAGACATTGGGCCTTCCCAGCCCAGGGTTCTGTATATCACAGTAGCTTCAGGTAGTTTATCTGGTATCCAGACTTTGTTACTTACCTACTGAAAGGCAGCAAGACTTTTCAATGATTTGTCTAGAAAAACAAGATTCATGGTTGGCCACAAAGCTCAGTTTACTCATAGACTTTCTTGGAATTTTATATTTGAGATGTTTTTAATGATCTAAAGATTGCCCTTTAGAGGTATTTTTATGAGGATATTTTACTTCCTTGAAGTGAGGGAAGAATCTACAAGTCAAGGTCACAGGCAGAGCTGAAGAGCTCTTAAAAAAAAATGGGGGTGGGCATGGGGATTTCACCTGGTCATCTCATTTTCAATCGAGGAGATACTTGCTCTTTTACTTCTTGGAGTAAAGTGAAGAGAGAGCACCTGTTTTGTTTCTGTGATAGGAAAGAATTATTGAGTGCAAGCTTTGTTTTGTTTTAAAAAAGGTTACCTGAGGTATGGAACCTGTCCTCACACCATTGGCTAATCCTGTACCTCAAGCTGTGCTGAGACCATTGCTTTTGTTGCTTTCAAATCTGCTGGCAGGGAGCTTACTCACAAAAGAAAATCTGCACCTTTTGTTGAATTAAACTGATTGATACCTAGAGATAGCTGGAAGCTTTATCTATTTCAATTTCAGGAAATCAGAATTCTGATTCATTGTGTGAAAAGTTAAGGGTTGTATATTGTGAGCCTTAGGTGAGTATTTGAACAAATATGCCTTCTTGAGACTTTCAAAGTCAGAACGTTTAAGTTATTATTATCATTATTATTATTATTTACAATGTAATCTAAAATAAGATTATCTTTTAAGAGCATTAGAACCTGGGAAAGACATCTAAGTTGTCTATTTTGCAGTGCAGCTACTTGGTTCTGCTGAGTAATTTGGCCACCGGGTGATTCCTGTTTCTCCTCTCTTTTGGAAGCAGACTCATATGTACTTTGCAACTTGAGTGTAAACTTTAAACCTAGAAGCTTCTGTGACATTTTGGTTTGGTTCTATCTGGTTAGTCTGAGGTGACTCAGAGAAAATATTGCACAGTCAGGAGTCCCCCGTGCCCTGAAATGGGTAGGCTCTCCAGCAAAGCTTGCTTATTGGAATAGTGAGCAGAGAGAGGGTGGAGGAGGATGTGTTTGCAAGACGTGAATGTTTTACTCTGAGGTGTGCTCATGTCATGGCTAATGAATGTTTTCCACATAGTGGGAGTAAATTGGTCCAGGTAACCTCTATTAGCAGCATTTCCATTTAACAGTGGAGCAGCATTATCCAAACTTTGTTTCATGAGAGTGTGCATTCTAGTGTTGTCAGAGAGGAATTCTGGACCAAGTATTTGCTGTGTCCAAAGATAACTGTAGTCAGAGCAAATTATAGGAGTCTTACATGTCCTCATTGCTAACTAAATAGATTGTAAAAGTTGTAAGCACTCTACAGATACTTGGGCTAGTTCTTATGCATAACTGAATAATCTCAAACAATTTTGTAGTGCTTATCATGTGCTGTACACTGCTTTACAGTGCTTCTCAGTTAGGCATGGTGGTGTTTGCCTTTAATCCCTGCAACTCGGTGACTACAGGAGGCTGAGGCAGGAGGATCCCAAGTTCCAGGCAACTTAGTGAAACCCTGTCTCAAAATAAAATTTGAAAAGGGCTAGGGATGTAGTTCAGTGCTAAAGTGCCCTTGGGTTCAATCCCTAGCCCTCCACCCCAAATAAAAAGCTTTTCATGCTTTTTTTTTTTTTTTTGGTATGGGGATTGAACTCAGGGACACTATACCACTGAGCCATATCCCCAGCCCGTTTTTTTTGTATTTTATTTAGAGACAGGGTCTCATTGAGTTGCTAAGTGCCTCGCCATTGCTGAGGCTGGCTTTGAACTCCTGATCCTCCTGCCTCAGCCTCCCAAGTACTGGGATCACAGGCATGCGCCACCGCGCTGGGCTTATTCATGCATTATTATTATTATTTTTAGTTGTAGATGGACACAATACTTTTATTTGTTTATTTTTATGTGGTGCCGAGAATTGAACCCAGTGCCTCACATGTGCTAGGCAAGCACTCTACCACTGAGCTACATCCACAACCTCTCATCTATTATTATTTGATCCTTATTATATAATCCTACAAGGTAAGTAGGGTTATTATTATCTATCCCTGCTTTCTTTCTCTTTTCTTTTTTTTTTTTTTTGATAGGGTCTTACTATGTTGCCCAGGCTGGTCTCTGACTTGTGGACTCAACTGATTCTCCCACCTCAACTTTCCAAGTATCTGGGACCATAGACATGTGCCACCATTCCCAGATGTTATCTACCTTTTAAAAAGGTAGAAACCAAGGTATACAGAGAATATGTAATTTGCCCAAGGTCACATCTTGTGACCTTTTGATGGAGGCAAAATTTAAACCCAGCTCCACCCCCCACCACATTCCAACCACTACTCTGTATGGTCTTCATGATGCCCCATGCAAAGTGGAAAACTCCTTCCCTGACTCTTCTGAAGTACCTAGTTTACAGAAATGCACAAACTTGGTCACAGAGGAATCACTATGCCATATATGTCAACAACACCAGTGGAAGTGAGTCAGCACACTGAGGACACAGGTATGAGAGCACCCAGGCCAAACACCTGGATAGTTGAAGTGTAGTACTGAGGCTAGGAAGTGAAGGATTTATGATGCTCTGCTGGAAAATCCTGGAGGAGACTGCTTTGGGTAGAGGGACTAGCACTTACAGGACAGCAGCCTGTCAATATTGGGGAAGTACAGGTGGTTCCATCAGTCAGGAGGGATGGACCTCCCCTTAGACGCTTGAGAAAGTGCTTTGAAAAAATGTTTTGTCAACTGGCCTCTGAGTCATTATAAAGAGAAACAAGCAAAGCCACTCAGATCAAAACCCTATCGGATAATCCTATTCAGGTAAATTTCCCTCTCCTAACCATAGATGCCCCTCACCCCCCCAAAACAAAACAAAACAAAAAAAGAGAAGACTATATTTCAGTGAGAACATTGGATTCTCTAGTGTCATCATTTGTGATTTTAGCTTTTCATTATTTTTCATTTTCTGTCATACCATGTATTCATTTTGTAATCAATACAAAGTTAACTTCTTCTTTTGGTTCAGAACTGGAACTACATCTACATCTCCAGTTCTCTTTATTTTGAGGCAGGATCTCACTAAGTTGACCCTGAACTCGAAAACCTACTGCCTCAGCCTCTTAAATTGCTGGGATTACAGATGTGTACCACTGTACCTGGCTAATTAATACAGAATTTAAAAATACTTGATTAGGGGCTGGGATTGTGGCTCAGCGGTAGAGCGCTTGCCTAGCGCGTGGGCGACCCGGGTTCGATCCTCAGCACCACGTACAAATAAAATGCATTTTGAATAAAACGCATTGTGTACAACTAAAGCAAAATAAATAAAAATATTAAAAAAAAAAAAAAAACTTGATTAACCAAGCCAGTCACTTTTAGCCATAGTATGCCTTGCTGTATAGTGTTTTCAGTGGAGTCATCTCAAAATAGCCAGATCGAACCAGACTGAACTAACCTTACAAAATCTGCAGGGATTAAAGTTTACACAGAACTACATTGCTTATCATGGGCATGCTTTGGAAGAGAGCAAGGAAACTAAATTCCCTAATGTTCGAATTATTGAACAAGAGCTGAGGAGTGAGCTGTCAGAATGAGACATATGATAGACTTGTGAGAACTGAATGTTCTAATCATTTTAGAGTGGTTTTTAATAAATGGTTAATAAGGGCAGTGATCAGAGGGATGGGGCATTGTATAATGCAGCTGCAGGTGGTGACTTCTTCACTCCAGTTGGGTTGGACATGAGTTTTGGCCGAAAGGCAAGCTTTAGAGTGGTAAAAGGGAGGCTTTAGAATGGCCCAGGGAAGGCTGTTGGCACTGGAAGCTGCAGGAAGGCAAACTAGAAGTAGAGCAACCAAAGTGATTGGTTACGGTGCATATTTGGCTTTGTCTGGCTGGTCCAAACTTGGAAGTAGGAAAAAAATTAGGGAAGCTGCCAGTTATTAATCAGGTCTTGACCATTTACAAACTATTGTTATGGAAGTTTTTGTTCAGTTCCTGGATTGTAACTAGGGATAGCAATCTGACTTTCTGGGAAAGCTAATTTACAGTAGGCTGTCTTCCTGGAATTTTTGTAGATAAGATTGTTAGTTTACTATACAGATTGTGGGTGAGAGTTCTGTTTTGAAATAGGGAAAGACTGTTGCCCATGTGTATATTCAATCCCTCACAAGAGAAATTTTTTTTTTTTTTTTTGGTACTGGGGATTGAACTCAGGGGCACTCAACCACTGGGCCACATCCTCAGCCCTATTTTGTATTTTTATTTAGAGACAGGGTCTCACTGAGTTGCTAAGTGCCTCACCATTGCTGAGGCTGGCTTTGAACTCGTGATCCTCCTGCCTCAGCCTCCCAAGTGCTGGGATTACAGGCGTGTGCCACCGCGCCTGGCTATAAGAATTTATCTTATCCTTATGCTTTTGTCATTAATTCTTTTTTCGGGGGTGGTTGGGTACTAGGGCTTAAACCCAGGGGTCCTCTACCACTCTACATCTCTAGTCTTTTATATTCTTTTTTAAAATTTTGAGACAGAGTCTCACTAAGTGGCCCAGGCTAGCCTTAAACTTGTGATCCTCCTGCCTTACCACCCAAATTGCTGGGATTTCAGCATGTATACACCCAGTTTGTCATAAATTCTTTCTTTTTTAATTTGTTCTAATTAGTTATACATGGCAGCAGAATGCATTTCGTTTCATTGTACACAAATGGAGCACGACTTTTCATTTCTCTGGTTGTACATAATGTAGTGTCACACCATTTGTGCAATCACACATGTACCTAGGGTAATGATGTTCTTCTCATTCCACCATCTTTCCTACCCCCCATGCCTGCTTCCCTCCCCCACTCCCCTTTGCCCAATCCAAAGTTCCTCCATTCTTCCCATGCCCCCTCCCCCCATTATGGATCAGCATCCACTTATCAGAAAGAACATTCAGCCTTTGGGTTTGGGGGATTAGCTTACTTTACTTAACATGATGTTCTCGAGCTCTATCCATTTACCTGCAAATGCCATAATTTTATTCTCTTTTAATGCTGAGTAATATTCCATTGTGTATATATACCACAGCTTCTTTATCTATCGAAGGTGTCAGTAATTGTTATTAGATAGTTAGATAGACACCTGCTCATCTGAATAATCTGAATAATACCTTGAACAAACAGCCTATTGCCTAATTTTTTTTTTTTTTTTTTTTTTTTTTTGTATTGGGCCCTGACCTCAGGGGCACTCTACCACTAAGCTACATTCCAGCCATTTTTATTTATTTTATGTATTTATTGGTACTGGGGATTGAACCCAGGGGCACTTAACCACTGAGCCACATTCCTAGCCCCCCATCTTTTTATTTTCTTTTTTGAGAGAGGGTCTTACTAAGTTGCTTAGGGCCTCACTAAATTGGTGAGGCTGGCTTCGAATTTGAACTTGTGATCCTCCTGCTGTAGCCTTCTGAGTCCCTAGGATTACAGGCATGGGTCATCACACCAGCTTTATTTTTTATTTTGAGACGATCTCACTAAGTTGCCCAGGTTGACCTCAAACTTGCATTTTCCTGTGTCAGCCTCCCAAGTTGCTGGGATTATAGACCTGTACCACCACACCTAGGTGCTAAATTGTTACATGTTTGACTCTCTACAATAGTAAAGCACTATGAGGATATACTTATGAATAAATATGGTCACTATCTCCAAGATGCTTTCGTCTTGTCTTCTTAAGTCAGGAGGTTAGAAAGTTCTAGATGTCACCTGTAATTCCAGTGACTCAGGAGGCTGAAGCAGGAGGATCACTAATTTGAGGCCAGCCTCAGCAATTTAGCTAGGCCCTAAGTAACTTAGTGACACTCTGTCTCAAAATAAAAAAGAAAAAGGACTGGGGATGTAGCTCAGTGATAGAGATTCCCTGAATGCAATCGCTGGTAATAAATAAATAAATAAATAAATAAATAAATAAACAAATAAACAAATTCAATCCAGATGCCATGAGAACCTTGAATAAAAAAATGGGTTGTAGCTCAATGGTAGAACACTTGGCTAGGACATATGAAGCACTGGGTTTGATTCTCAGCACCACATAAAAATAAACAAATAAAATAAAGGTATTGTGTCCATCTACAACTAAAAAAAATTTTTTTTTTTAAATGTCATGATTATTCAGAAATAGTATAACATTGGTTGGGAAAATAGGGATTTCAGACATGAAATTAGTAGTTGAAATATATATTTTGTTAGAAGCAAAGATATTTTTGCATTGACTTTTTGTGTGTAACTGTGTTACACAGTCTGTTATCTGCTCTGAGAAAAAGGAAATGGAAAAATGCAACACGCCAGGCATGATTAGGGAAACACTTGAGTATTGTTGCACTGTCATCTTTGCTGGAATCTAAGAATAATGCTGTCAATCATTTGTGGAGAGTCAGGTAAATGTGAAGGTATATCCTGACAGAAGAGTAGGTATGAAAGTATTTACTTAAAAGAGATGAATCCTAAAATATAATCATTTCCCCCTTCCTCTTAAAATTAGAATGCCAAGTTAGAAATCCCAGTCTTTATGAATATAATCTTTACTATTGGAATATTTTGGGTTTTCTTATTTTTTTGATATATTAAGGGTACAAACATGCTGGCACATGGTGATGAGGGGCCAAATAGGTCATGCTTGTCAGGCAAAGAATATAAAATGTAAACATTTTTCCTCTGCATCTTGTTAAAGGATCATGGAATTCATCCAGTATCATCAAAGATGTTTTATATTTCAAAATTATAGTTCACATAAATTATATTCATTTTTTTAAGTTTTTTTTTTTTTTTTTGTACTGGGGATTTAACCCAGCGACACTTTACCACTGACATACATCCTCAGCACTTTTTGTTTTTTATTTTGAGACAGGGTCTCACTAAGTTGCTTAGGGCCTCAGTGAGTTGCTGAGGCTGGTCTTGAAAAAAACTTTTTACTGGAAAATAAAAATCGATGGCTTACAACAATAATATATATTTACTATCCTCAGTTTCTAGGTCAATATTTCAAGAGCAGCCTGTGTACAGCCAGAGAAATGAAAAGTTGTGCTCAATTGGTGTAAAATATAAAATATAATTAAAAAAAAAAAAAAAAAAAAAGCTGCCTGGCTCTGGCTTACAGTCTTTTGTGAGGGTTGAAGTCTCTTGGGAGGGTGGAGTCTCTAAGGGGTTTGCAGTTACATGTTGGTGGATGATCACTTGAACTGGAGGATCCATTCCAAGATGGCTCTCATTGCTGGCAAGTTGATGCTGATCTCTAAAGTGGAGTGCCTTTAGTTCCTTAGATGGGTCTATCCGCAGGCTGTTTGAGTGTGCTTACAACATGGTAGCTGGATGCCCCAGAACCGGTGATTCAAGAAAGCAAACCAGGCAGAAGCTATCCTTCTTATGACCTAGTTTTGGAAATACCATAGCATCTCTTATGCCATATTCCATTCGTTAGTCAGAGTCTGACCTGCAGTCAAACAAAGAATTAGTTTTCACCTTTTGAAGTGAGGAATACAAACAAATTTGTAGGTTCTAATTTTTTCAATAAACTATCTTTTACAGCAACTTCAGGTTCATGGCAAAATTGAGCAGAACATACAGAGATTTCCCATTTTCCTCTGGCCCCACACAAGCCCAGCCTCCCTCATTATCAATATCTTCCACCAGAGTGGTACATTGGTTATAAGTGATGGACCTATACTAATACTTTGTCATCACCTAAAACCCATAGTTTACATTAGGGTTCAGTCTTGATGTACATTCTAAAAGTTTGGATAACTGTGTAAGTACTTTATGCATCATTATAGTATCATACCAAATAGTTTCACTCCTTAAGAATCTTCTGCAAGGGGCTGGGGCTGTGGCTCAACGGTAGAGCACTTGGCTGGCATGTGTGAGGCACTGGGTTTGATTCTCAGCACCGCATATAAATAAATAAAATAAAGGTCTATCAACAACTAAAAAACACACACACACACACACACACACACACACACACACATATAATCCTCTGCAAGCATACTGCTAAAACTATCACAGCCATTGAAATTTGTACATACTTCATATCTTAAAGTATAATGAATTTTTTATAATCCTAAACATGTTCCTTGCTATCAAAATGAAATCAATTACACTGAATTGTAAGTGTGGTATTATCCTTGGGATTATTAAGGTACATAGGACCATTTGCCCATACACAAACTGCCATAGACTACATAGCTTTATAGTTTTTATATGGCATTTGCCATCACCTTTACAAGCAGGTTATTGAGTTTCTATTACCAAATCTGCTTCTACAGCTTCCTCCATCTGTTTCCATTCCACATTTATTGAGAGACTTCTATAGAAGTCCTGTTTTAGAAACTGGCTATGTAAGAGTGAAGAGGTAAAAAGATAATAAAGATATGGTCTTGGACTATAGGTCATATCTGATAGGGAGAAAGATATTGAATAATGCTATGGTTCTGCAGATGGGATCAATACTCTGACTGAGGCTGAGGTATCAGCAGAGGAATGGAAGTATGGGAGGATGTGGGTGTTTTGGGGATGATGAATATATCATGTGAGTAGACTGCTATGTTGCAAAGGGGTGTGGAAAACAAGGTATGGGGCCACAATCTGGAAGACTCAGAGCTGTAACCTAAGTAATGGGGAGACTTTAGAAATTATCACAGAAGCCATCACTAGGATTCAGCGTAGCATTTCTCAGAGTGCAGAGTTTTGTAGAGTGCCTCTGAGATTGGAGGCAGAAAACCAGCTGAAAGATTGTTGGCAAGTTTAGATGTGATATATTAAATGCTCATTAGTTCAGTCCCACAGGAAGCAGGCACCAAAGACAAAGTTAGATACACAAGACATTTATTGGTGATGGCAGCAGGAGAAGGCAGAGGAATACTCAGACTAATGCAGGTCTGACCCTGGTGAAAGGAAAGAGAGGTGGAAGGAGAATTATGCAGAAAGAGTCTTACCCTGCTGCACAAATCTAAGAAAAGTTCATTCAGGCCAAGAGGGAGTTTTTTTTTTTTTTTTTTTTTAAATATTTATTGATTTGCTTTAGTTGTACACAATGCGTTTATTTTTACATGGTGCTGAGAATCGAACCCGGGCTGCGCACATGCTAGGCGAGCGCTCTACCACTGAGCCACAATCCCAGCCCAAGAGGGAGTTCTTGAGTTAAAGCAACCCACCTGAGAAGTCTCAAGTCTCTCAGGCATGAGTCTGCATTAGTTCTCCTTCTGGGCTTTGTCAATGGCTAGGGATGGTCTGTGGGAAGTATGGTTCCAGTACAAATATGGTGGCTAATCCAGAAGGGCAGTAGTTAAGACTGTTGATTTCTAGAATGAGTGTTTTGTGGTGATGGCGATGTCCTTCACGGGGAGAGAGGGAACATGGTCCCAGAGAAAGGAGAGATCAAATTCTTCAGCAGAATTAGATTTGAGGTGCTCTTGGAGCATTTGGAAAAGTTGGGGGCAAGAGTCCTAAAGTAGAGTCTCAAGCTCAAGAGAAAAGAGATGAAGTTGCAGACTTAAAGTCTTTTGAACGAATCCATGGAAATGAGTGATATTACCCAGAGAGGAAGTGTAGGGAAGAAAGTCAAAGCTGAGATGTTAGCAAATAGAGCATGTAGAGGATGTTTCAGTGCAACCTGAGATCAAGTCATCAGGGTCAGGAAGGCACATTTTCAGCAGGGAATTGAGGACCTAGTGCTATATTCTGGACCTTTCTTATATACAAGAGGGAAGAAAGTCTACATAAAAACATGAGGACCCTCTGAGGAGGGAGGGGTTGAGAATCTGCCTGATGATCTTGCTGCAGAGGGGCAGGAAGGGTAGGACTGAGCATTGAGGAACAGTAGAGTTTCAGAAGAGCTATTGTGCATATCTGGATGGTAAGAATATAGGTCAACCTGCATGGAGGACCTGCTGAGATTGAATGGCATGGATTCGTAAGGCTTGTTAGGGTCTCCTCTCCCTGAAATCATTTAGTGATCTGGGAGCAGGAAGAGAGGAATGTGTTGATTGAGTTCAGCTGAACTTGAGTATTGGCAGATCCAGTGCCAAGGACTTCAAGGTCCACTAGTCAGCTCAGGTCAGCTAGTTTGGAGAGAGGTGAGGCAACCCCATTCACATTGTCCCTTGAGGGTCAGTGACCAACTCATGAGTCATGGACTGAGGGCCTGAGCTGCTTATTGTGAATGACTCAGGAGCTTTGGGGCAGGTGCTGGATAACAAGGTTATGAACAGCTTACAAGCCGTTTTGGTTCTGATTTCTTTAGTCCTCTTTCCACCCTGATTTGTTTAATGCGTCTCAGTTATATGATGAATGAATAATTTTGATCTCATTTTGGCAGTTAGGTTTATTTTACCTATATAGCAGAGAATTTTATTTCATTTATTTATTTTTGTATTACGGGGGATTGAACCCAGGGCATTGTACATGCTAGGAATTCTACCATGGAACTATATCCACAATCCTCTTATTTTGAAACGGGGACTCATTAGCCAGGTGTGGTAGTGTGGGCCAGTAATCCCAGCAGCTTAGGAAGCTGAGACAGGAGGATCACAGGTTTGAAGCCAGCTTCGGCAACTTGGCAAGGCTGTAAGCAACCTAGTGAAACGTTGTCACAAAAATTATTTATTTTTTTTTTTTGTGGTACCGGGAATTGAACTCAGGGGCACTTGACCACTGGGCCACATCCCCAGCCCTTTTTTGTATTTTGTTTAGAGACAGGGTCTCACTGAGTTGCTACGTGCCTCACCATTGCTGAGGCTGGCTTTGAACTCGCGATCCTCCTGCCTCAGCCTCCCAAGTGCTGAGATTACAGGTGTATACCACAGCGCCCAGGTCTGTCTCAAAATTAAAAAAAATGAAAAAGGGCTGGAGATGTGGCTTAGTGGTTAAAGCACCCTTGGGTTCAATCCCAAGTACCACAAAAGAAAAGAAAAGAAACAGGGTCTAGTGGCTGGGGTTGTGGCTCAGCAGCAGAGCGCTCTACCTCGCACTGTGCGCGGCCCCGGGTTCAATCCTCAGCACCACTTTAAACATAAATGCATTGCAATTGTGTACAACTAAAGTAAATGAAATGAAACTTTATATATCATCCTAAAAAAAAAAAAAGAAAGAAACAGGGTCTTATAAGCATGGCATGCCTGGCCAACCCTGAATTTTTTTTTTTTTTTTTTGAACAAAAATTGCAAACTGAGAACTTTTGTTAGGATTCCTCAATGCTTGCTCAACATACTAATTGATTAAACAATGAGAAAAATCTCTGGAAATCTGAAGTTATTGTAAGCACTGTATTTTTTGAAAAACTTTAAATAGCAGCAGGTTTCCATTTATAAATGTTCCTCTGAAGCCTTTGTTTTAGGGATGCAGTTGAACCAAATGTGAGAACAATGTGTGTGTGTACTGATTTGTCATATGGATTCTGTGATGGGTGAATTATTGCAAATATTGATATATCTGTATGTGAGACTTTAGATGAATTTTCATTGTAACACATTGATTCACCTGTTTTCTGAGCACTTACTTTGTGCCTGTCAAGCCACGATGCCTCTGTTCACAGACAGAATACAATTTACATGATGAGATTCTATATTGAACTACTGATTTCTCCATAGGACTAATCTTATGATCTATAAAAAATATTGTTCCTTCTAGCAGTGTGAAGTTGTTTGATTAAGGCTCTTAGAACATTTTCTTCCTTTCTTTCTTATTGCTCTGTAGTCCATAACAGTGCGCCCATAGGTAACAAAGAGGAAAAACAAATACTCCATTGATTCTCATTTCAAACTAACCATTTGGCCTGATTACATAGGTTATCTGATGTCCCAGATGAATGTTAATTGCAATGTTTCTATGTTTGTTTCTTTAAAAAACATTCAGGCTGGGCAGAGTGGCACACGCCTGTAATCCCAGCACTTGGGAGGCTGAGGCAGGAGGTTCATGAGTTCAAAGCCAGCCTCAGCAACGGCGAGGCACTTAGCAACTCAGTGAGACCCTGTCTCTAATAAAATACAAAAAAGGGCTGGGGATGTGGCCCAGTGGTCGAGTGCCCCTGAGTTCAATAGCTCAGAGGTAGAGCACTTGCCTAGTATATATTAGGCCCTGGGTTCAATCCTCAGTACTGCAAACAAAACAAAACAAAACAAAAATCACAGACTAGGGCTGGGGTTGTGGCTCAGCGGTAGAGCTCTCGCCTAGCATGTGCGCAGCTTGGGTTCGATCCTCAGCACCACATAAAAATAAAGGCATTGTGTACAACTAAAACAAATAAATAAATATTTTTTTAAAAAAATCACAGACTAAAGGAAGAGAGGCTGTAAAGGAGCCTCCCACAGAAAGGAGTATGACAGACATGAGGCTCCTACTTGTCCACTGAGGACACTGCTCTAGTGATCCTATAACTAGAAGAATCTTGAAGCTGTGGCTTTTGGGTGAGCAGGACAAGCTGTATGATTCTTACTCTGTGCAGACAAGGGACCAAAGAGCCATTAGAAACACAGAGGAGAAGTACCCCAGCTGCTTTTGGGTAGTGGAGGTGTCCTGAGGAAGCCTCTAGCCCCAAAGAGTCATGAAGGACTGAGTCATATGGTTTATTATTATTTTTTATTTATTTTTTGGTACCAGGGATTGAACACAGGAGCACTTAACCACTGAGCCACAACCTCAGCCCTTTTATATATTTTATTTTGAGACAGGGTCTTACTAAGTTACTTAGGGCCTCACCAAGTTGCTGAGGCTGGCTTTGAACTTGTGATCCTCCTGCTTGAGTCTCCTGAGCTGCTGGGTTTACAGGCATGTGCCCTGCAACACCTTCCCCCACCTTCATATGGTTTATTAATTGGCTGAGCAAGAAAGAAGGCAGGGATGACCGTGGCAGAATTGGGGTGAGGAGAGTCCGTGTGGTGCTGCCCTGGCCACATCTTCACACATGCTACCTCTCTACCAGTCTCCAGTTTTCAGTTTAAAGACTGTGTTCTATTCCATGAAGAGCATGTGGTTTGGTTTGGCTTCCTGGAATGAACAAATTCTGTGATTGAACAGACATAGGTTGTGAAACTCTCCTCTGCTCACGGGGGTGGAGGGTGGGGGTGGGAGTGGGGGGAATTGACAATAGGATACATGGGCTGTGGAAGTGGGCTTAAGCCAGGTGGTTATGGGGGAACTAAAAAAATATTGTAAATAACTAGGTGATGTGAAGGAAAGGCTAAGCATTAGGTTGGAATTTGTACCCCAATTCTGTCTTCCACTCAGGAAAAGCAGAAAATCTTAATTTGTGCTATCATTCATAGCCTAATTATCTTGATTGATACCCGGACCCTACCCCCATGATTTCCGGCGTGGTTTTGAAGCCAAGGATCTGCATGTTGGCAAGAAAAATCTGCCAAGGCGGTCTCTGTCCTCACATTTTGGTCCCAGCTTTCCTCTTTAGCCTCTGGCAGAGAAAGGCCTTTCTCAAACTGGTGACATTGTCTGGGCAAATTCAAATATGAGTGTGTTGGTTTTCAGTCCTGATGATTTCCTTGGAGACCTATTTCTAGTATCTTGCCAAGTGCATGGAGGGCTAGGAGCAGGAGGGAGGCAGGCTGTGATGCTGGCTAGTGGCTGCTCTGTGCAAGACACTGCTGGCTGGGCTGCCCAGGAAACACCAGAGTCAGGGAATGACAGGGCTTCCCCACCGTGTATTTTCCAGGTGGTATTTCATTCTAGGCATAACATTATAATTTATTTATTTTGGTACCAGGGATTGAACCCAGGGGTGCTTAACCACCAAGCTGTATTCAAAGTTTTTTTTGTTTTTATTTTGAGACAGGGTCTCGATAAGTTGCTTAGGCCCTATTTAGTTGCTGAGTCTGTCCTTGAACTTGCAATCCTCCTGCCTCAGCTTCCAAAGTTTCTGGGATTACAGGTGTGTGCCACTACCACTGGCTTAATTTTTGGATAAATAGTATAGACACATTGTCTGAAACTCAAAGTACAAAAAGATACACAGGGAAAAGCACAACTCCTTCCCATTTCTAATCTTATTTTTTTGGTGAATCATCTTAGAGATGTTCTGTTCAATATAGCATGCATATGTACTTATTCTTTTAAAAATATAAATGACAGCATAATCTATACACTGTAGAATGTTAGGCATAACAATCTTAGATTGTTATAGAAGCAAAAATGAAGCATGGATACATTTTCCATATAATTAAAGCAAAAAAAAAAAAGATGTTTTTGGTAATGAGTTAAGGATGGGGATCAGTGTGTATGTGTGTTTAGATTTAGCACATATCTTTTTTTTTTTTTTTTTTTTTTTTTTCTTTTTTGGTACTGAGGATTGAACTCAGAGGCACTCGACCATTGGGCTACATCCCCAGCCCTTTTTCGTATTTTTATTTAGAGACAGGGTCTCACTGAGTTGCTAAGTGCCTCACCATTGCTGAGGCTGGCTTTGAACTTGTGATCCTCCTGCCTCAGCCTCCCAAGTGCTGGGATTACAGGCATGTGCCACCTTGCCTGGCTTAGCACATATCTTGACTGAGCCTGCCTGTCTGTTTCAATGACATTGTACAGTTCTTATGTAAATTCTCATATATGGGCAATTAAATACTACCTCTATCAAGGCATCAAGTATTTAATAGCTAAATTGATTTATTTCTGTTAGAAAGCATTTATTTAGTGTAGTTATCTTGA
Organism: Tamias sibiricus; assembly: GCA_025594165.1. Classification (NCBI taxonomy): domain Eukaryota; kingdom Metazoa; phylum Chordata; class Mammalia; order Rodentia; family Sciuridae; genus Tamias; species Tamias sibiricus. Next base: position 155,715,647 of record CM046657.1, on the reverse strand, counting down.
TATTTTAGGCAGAAGTGGCAAGGAGGTTGCTTCTAGAAAGACTTGTAGAATTACATAAGGAAGAAGGAAGTATTCATTCTGAATTCTGAGAAGCAGGAGCAGTACAAGTCATTGCCTGTGAATTCTTAGGAAGCAATGCTCAGAGGCCACTGCACTCTGTTCCTGGCATGTTAGGACCATAGCATTATGCAATGCTTTGAGGCAGAGGAATAAACAAGGTCAGAAGCAGGTGCTTGTTCCACAAGAAAGGAACTTACTGCTTAGGTGCCGAAGGATTGTTTGACACCCTCCTGGCTGGGAGTACACAGTGTCTGACTGCCCTGCATGGCTGTCAGCAAGCATTTGGAAAATGACAGCTTGTCTCCAAGTAGTTCTATTTAAAAATTTTTTCCCCACAGTTTTTTTTTTTTTTTTTTTAATTGGTACAACATGGTTGTACATAATGGTGGATCTGTGGTTGCATATTCGTACATGCACATAATATAACAATATAATTTGGCCAATATCATTTCCCAGTATTTCCCCTTTTCTTCCCTCCTCCCTGCCCCTGTTCCCTTTACTCTATTCATCACCCTTCCAAGTAGTTCTTAGTAGATGCTCCCTTTCTTATTCTCTCTCATTTACCCTTGGTTAGTTTCATCACAGTCACATTCAAGAAAATAGTTATAGGAATCAGGCCTGTGCCCAGGAGCAAGCTGTTTTTGTCAAGTTGGTAGGAAAAGCATAAGGAATGTGTATTCTTGAGGTTGACTCTGCGGGGAAGTCCCAATCTTCTTTTTCCTCTTCCCTTTGTACACACAGCTTCCTTTGGGTTTAGCTGGCACAATTGCTTCTTTATAATGCTTCTCTTACTAGGTAGGGGGAAAGGCTGCCACTTTGGGATTAAGGATTTCACACTGTTTTCTCTAGAAAGAGAGTTCTTTTCCACTGGAGAAAATAAGTGACAGTGGTGGGCATTGTGGGCTTAGGTTTTGGGTTTGATTTAGACTTGATCATACTCCAGAACTCAGACTTAGAGACTGAATTTTGCTAAGTTCAATTTCAAGTAAGTTCAGCAAGTAGAGTCTCATTTTGGACACTCCCACCCCTTCCCATCATTGCTATTTGGGCATCACTTACGATTATAACTGAGTCTGGGTTCCTAAATACATCATTTGACTCTTCTGCAGACTTGACCAAAGTGAGATTTCATGAGTGGGTTTGAGCAATGGTAACTAGTGAACAAATATTTGAAATGATTCAGACACTCATTAGGCTGGTGTTTAGGAAAATTCTTTTTTTATTGTGTAGATGGGGGAGCCTGAAGTCTTAGATTTTCTTTTAAAATATATTTTTCAGTTGTCAATGGATCTTTATTTATTTATATGCAGTGCTAAGAATTGAACCCAGTGCCTCACACATGCTAGGCAAGAGCTCTACTGCTGAGCCACAACCCTAGCCTTGAAGTCTTAGATCTTGATCATGGTAAGGAGCAGCTTCACTCTGTTCATCAAGTCACAGACCGTCCTGGTTTTTAGCTGGGGAGTTTGGACATGACAAAGAATGGGTAAATTAACGGGAAAGTCTTCTCACACTGTTTACACTTTAGGAACCATGACCAGGTACTTGCCCTACTCCAGTTGGTTCAAGTGTCTGTTAGTTTGGTGTACAGGGAACAGCTCATTCTATTCACACTCTTTTTCTCAAGCGAGATAAAACTGGGCATGAAGATCAGGCTATGATGAGGTCGCACTGGGGGAAATGAAATGCATATCAGTCCCAATCTGGATAGCCAGGAGCATCAACAAAGCTTGAAAAACTTGGTTGGTGCTATAGGGACTAGAGTTTTATCTTTGTGGGGTTAGAAAGTTCTGTGTCTTAGCTTTGATCATATTCTAGATCTTATCTGTAATTAATTTTTTTTTTCATTTATATTTATTGGCTTTTAAATTTTTCAAGTTTTTTTTTTTTTGACTTGGTACTGAGAATTGAACCCAGAGTTACTCTACCACTGAGCTACATCCCTAGCCATGTCTCAGAGTCCCAAGTAGTTGGAATTATAGGTGTGAACCACCATGCCAGCCTCAGGTGTTTTATTTAAGTGCATAAGACTTCAGTGGCTGCTGTAAGGGATGCTGATTTATATCTTGAATTCATGTGGAATGTGCTAATGCGTTCCTGGCATAGTGTCTTTTCTTCCTTGCTATTGAAGGCATTGGGGCAAGGCAGGACAGGGGCCATGTGGTAGGAGACTACAGAAGGAAGGGAGATAGGAATTGGGTCCTCTATGGCCTGCAACTTGACCTTTGCCTTTCTTTGTGAACAGTTCTGTTGGGAAGTATGAGACAATAGGTTTTCCTTTACAAGGAAAATTCAGACCTCTCCACTATTCCAGTTGAGAGGCTAGGGTCTCCAGAAATTTTCACTTGATTGAAATTGTCACAAATTGAGTGATATACCTAAGCTTTTCAAAAGGCCAATTAGCATAAATGAAGAACAAACTAATTAATTTTAAAGACTCAGAAGCATGAAAATGGACAATATTGAGACACAGGTGTTTCTAGCTGTGAGAGCTCCAAAAGGAAGATCTTGGAAGCAGAGGGCAGCCTCTTAAGAGGCCCAAGAAAAGCATTTCCTATGCCCCTGGGGTGGCTGTCCTTGGGTTACCCTTTCTGAGGTGTTAATTCACCTGTGATAGTCTTGAGTTTTTAAGGGGGGAAATTGAAAAGCTTTTAATCTCTGGAAGAAAGCATAACAGAAAAAGTTAAGTATGAAAAGCCAGGCTTGTTGATCCTCCCATGTCTATGCCCTGTTCCATCACTCTGAAAAGCCTTGTAAACATTTGTGAGCTTCCTCACCCCTGGGCTTTCTGCCCTCTTCTAAGTGGCAGGTGCCATCTTGGTTACTGTGCTATCTGTCCAGTGAAGAAAGAGGGCTAAAAACCCTGTCCTCTCTACTAGCCTTGAGAGTCTGGTCTTGTGGAGCTGCTGTGGTGCAGCTCTTTCCAGGGACGTGTGTGTATTTCCACTGATATGGGAATCAGTTTCTATTTGGGGTCTGTAGTGGAGGTTCCCTCCTGGAGAGAAGTAAGATAGATAGATCTCCCTCCAAGAGGAGGGATCTTGCATCTCAATGGTAATTTGCATACATAGCCAGAGCTACTATTTAAGATGTAGAGGGGGCTGGGGTTGTAGCTCAGTGGTTGAGTGCTCGCCTAGCCCAGGTTCAATCCTCAGCACCACGTACCAATAAACACATTGTGTACAACTAAAGCAAATAAATAAATATTAAAAAAAAAAAGAAGAAGAAGTAGAAAACAAGACTGTAGTGAAGAGGGAACTTCTGACAGTTTACAGGCAAAATCAAAACAACCCATTTGAGCACAGCCTCATGAGGAAAGAATGGGAGATTTTTTGCTGAAGGAAGCAGAAGAGTGGTATCTGTGTTCCCAGCAGGAAGAGATCTGGGTTTGGTTTTAGTTTAGAATTTTCAGATTCTAGCTCCTGTCACCTCCCTGACCTCCTGACTCTGAGTCTTTGAAGTGCAGTTTTGAGATATTCTGGCTTAATAAGGGACCATAATTATGGGTCTTGGCACAATAGCCCAATTCCTATCTCTGTAGTCCCATATGTTCTCATGGGACAGGAAAAGGGGAAAGGAGACTCTAGTACTAGAAGAATCCTGTTGGCAGCTTAACTATGAAAACTGCTGATCTAAATAATCCTTTTGGCTCCTACCAAATTCAGTTGAGCTATTTCTAACTATGTCACCTACATTAGTTTATTTTCCTCCAGGTATGGAGCAAGTTAAACATCAACCATTGAGTTCGTTATCTGAGCTCTGTCAGTTATGGAACACCACAACTGCAAGACTCCATTGCCTTCCCCACGTTAGGCTGTGAGAAGGGTGGGCAATGCCCAGGGCAGATCTTTGGGCTGGCTAATTGGCTCTGACATCTGGCCAGGTTACAACTGAGGAGCTGTGGGGAAAGTACTGCACTTTTCTATGTAGATTTTTAATACATTCCAGAAATGTAGCACCAGCTCTCTTGTGCCAGTGGATAGGAAGGTTGTTTTTAGGGAGTGAACATACTATTTGAGTTGATTACTTTTGCTAGTAGAATCTTAACAATGTAAGGAATGTCTGGCAAAATGCTGGAGTTCACCAAAGCTTCTGAGTGTGATTTGACCAGACAGAGGGCACAAGCACAGAGCAACCTCTGTGGAAAATGGCTGATAGAGCTGTCTATGTTAATTTGCCAAGAGTGACATAAAAAGGGACCACAAACTGGATGGCTTAAACAAAAGGAATTTATTCTCTCATAGTTCCAAAGACTATAAGGCCACAATCGACGTGTTGGCAGGGTTGGTTCTGTTTTGGAACTCTGAAGGAGATTTTTTTTGGTACACTTTCTGGTCATAGCTGGCAGTCCTTGGCTTATAGAAGCATCACTCCAGTCTCTGCTTCCATCATAACATGCATGACATTCTCCTTGGGTCCATGTCCCTGTATCAAAATTTCCCTCTTCATGTAAAGGATACAAGTCATTGGATTAGAGATGACCCTAATCCAGCATGATCTCATCTTAACTTTATTGGATCAGCAAAGACTCAACTTCCAAATAAGGTTACATTCACAGATACTGAGGATTGGGATCTCAGTGTATCATTTTGTGGGACACAATTCAATTCACAGCACTCCTCTTATCCATTTCCCTCCAGGACTGTTGCCTGTCCTCTGACCTTATCTCCCTGTGTCCAGGGTCTTCCTTCCATGATCTCTCCACACCATCAATAGAATGATCTTTCTATAATGTAGAAAAAAATCATTCTTCTGCTTGAAAATATTCTCTGACTTCCAAAGTCTATATTTTTGATTTGACAAATTCCTTCACTCTATTCTCATTTGAGAACTGGACCCTTTGTCCTTATGGCATAATGTGGGGCAGGGACCTGTCCCTTTTACACAGGATCTTAATTGAAGCCGGCTTTGCCTGCCAGGCACTGCTAATTAGTCTCCCCTCCTACTGGGTTTCTGGATCACTCTGCCCCTTAGATTACTTGGGAAGTAATCTAAGTAATTACTTGGGATTTCTTGCATGATTGTTCCTACAGATGCCTTCCTTGTCTTTCTCCTCAGGTCTTAGTTATTGTACTTTGACGTATTTCCTAAACTTTCACTGAAAGAAGGCAAGATAGACCTCCATAAGGCAGTTAGATTATATATACTCATGAAACTAACAACTCATAAAGCTGTCTTAATCTACTGTGGCAACATGACACATTGTTTATGAATTTATTTCCTGTGTGTGTGGTGGAGGGTGACAGTGTTTTCATTCAGGATAAAGATGTATTGATGAAAACAATATTGAGAGATAAAACACTGTGAAGCCTCTTCCTAGCCGTTTTGCTGACTTGATTTTGATGTACCTACATTTTTCTGAGATGGCAATAAGAAAATCAATCAGTTCCAGGGATTAAGTGACTGAATCCCTAGGAAGATTTTAAGGATCCATACATTTGTTAAACAGTTAAATTTAGTAGCATCATCTTTTTGCAGAGGGGCAGAAGTCCTGTCCAGTGGGGTAAAGTGTGCAATCTGGAGTTAGAGACTGGATTGGTAATCTTTTAATTTAAATCTGTGTGACCTCAGGGGAGTGGTCCTCTTCAAGCCTTCGTATAATTCCTGGCAGAGTTCATGTTCAATAAATATCAGGTGCCATTATTATTTTGTTGATTTTCATACAAATGACCTGCATCTGAGAACTTTATAAGTCTTACTTGATAAACTAAGTGCCTTAATGGGAATGCTGGGTGACAATGCTTGTAGGTCTTTTATTCTAATTGATATTTCTTCCTGTTGGGTGATTAGCTTTTTATAAGTAGCCCTTCCAGTGACACAAAGAAAAAGTGTCTGATTCAGTGGAAGAATTATTGGTCAATGTAACTTATATTTTAAAAAACTGCAACCTTTCCTGCTTGCAGAAAGTATAGGCAGGCAATTTAAAAGGGAAGATAGTGAGAAGGATTTTTATTTAGGTTAAATATAATAGACACAGAAGGCAGAAAGAATAAACCTGGAATGAGGCAAGGGTTAAAATTGCTCAATTCTGTGTGGTGTGGTGTGATGGTGCGCATCTGTAATCCTAGCAATTCGAGAGGCTGATACACAAGGATCACAGTTCAAGGCCAGCCTCAGCAACTTAGTGAGACTCTGTCTCAAAATAAAAAACAAAATGGTATTTTATTTTGGGGATGTAGCTCAGTGGTAAGGCACCTGTGGGTTCAGTTTCTAGTACCAAACGTGGGGAGAAATTTATAAATTCTGGCAAACAAAGAGTCCCCCTCTCACCCAAAATAAAAACTTACTATGAGGGGCCAACCTTGAGGAAAATAGGAGTGCTATTTGGTTGGGTTTTATTTGCTTTTTATGGGGATTGAACCTTTACCACTGAGCTACATCCCTGGTCCTTTTTATTTTTTATTTTTAGTCAAGGTCTTGCTAAGTTGCTGAGGCTAGCCTCAGACTTATGATCCTCCTGCCTCAGCCTTCAAGTTTCTGGGATTATAGGTGTGTACCATCACACCCAATCTCTCCTCCTCTCTCTCCTTCACCCCTCTCTCAATTTTTAAAGATTTCCACATACAGTACTTACAGTTGGTTGGATAGGTGATTATATTTTCTCCATATATCTGTTCTCCTTATTTAACTATTCAAACAAAATGAGGTTTTTAAAAATTTTTAAATATTTATTTATTCATCTTAGTTGTACACAATGCCTTTATTTTTACATGGTGCTGAGGATCAAACCCAGGCTGTGCATGTGCTAGGCGAGTGCTCTGCCACTGAGTCACAACCCTAGTCCCAAATGAGGGTTTTAAACTGAACTTAGGGCTCCCACCTGAGACATTTTCTTTCTAACATTTCTCTCTTTCCCACAATCAGGTGAAAATGAAATCCTTGCAACTCTGCGTGCCATTTCCAGCAAAAACCAGATCTGGAGATCGTATATTGGCATGGGCTATTATAACTGCTCAGTGCCACAGACCATTTTGCGGAACTTACTGGAGAACTCGGGATGGTAATGTATCTCCTGGTTACAGAACAGGAATACTGTGATCTGCCTGATTCTTCCCATTCTCTTCCTTTCCCCAAGGTGCGTCAGAGCCCACATGCTGACACCTAGCCCCTGATACTGTCTCTAAGCTCCAGGAACCTACCTGGTTTCTCTCACTGGGAAGTCTCCTTGCTCAAGTGTTGAGGAAATAGAAGCCTCTTCCTGCTTTTATTCCAATAACATCTAGCACTCTAAATTGCAGATGCTGATAATGACTTCCTCTCTGCAACTTGGTTTCTGTGCTGTTTTTGAGCAGGACATCAGCCCCACAGGTGGTAGACTCAGGGCTTTATTCCTCATTGGAGACTCTGGAACTTTATGCTAGATCTAAGCTTCCTTGGTGAGTCAGTGTTGGAGTCCAGGAAAGAACTCAGTGGGTTGTCTTCTCTCAGGATTTGAAGGTGATAGATAATTAATCTGAGTTCATGACCAACTGAAAATGAAAAGACACAGTGTTATATAAATGAAGATCATAATATTAGTTGATTAGCACTTTATTGACAAAGAGAGCATGTGTGTTCTGTGGGGTAGGCTCTTCTTGAAAAGACAAGAGAAAGGCCTGAGTTCTGCATACTTGTTACTTGCTCCAGTTGCCTCACCCCTCAGATGAGTCATTCCTGCTCTTCTAGGGGTCTGCACATATGCATGCCTGACTGTGTCCCATGTCCACTCTGGCTCTCACTAATGGAACACCCTGAATGCACTTTCATATTTGAGGAATAACTTGGAGGCCTCTTTCATGCCTCTTTGTTGTTACCCATTGCTGAATGCTAAAACTCATACAGAGCCAGAGAAGTTCACATCCTAGCGCTAAACAAGCAAACTCGTCCATCATGTCCTGTTGGGCAGAGGCCATGGCTCCAACAGTGAATGAGGACAGATCAGGGCAGTTGCTGCTTCTGTCCCTTGGGAAATAATGGCTAACCATGGAGAAAGGAGGGCAGGGCCCTCTGTCCCTCCTCTTTGGATTGGTGCCATTTTATATGCCAGAATATTTGAATTGAAACTTTATTTCAAGTGAAGCCTTAGTCCAAAAGGAAGATGTCTACTTGGGAATATAGGTGTATATTTATTCCCAGTATAAAAACAGAGCTAATATGGAGTGGGATTCCTAAGTGATTTAAGATATAACTTTAGTAGGACCATTATGATGTGAGGACAGAATAAATGGTTGCCTCTGCAATTCAAATGTATTTATAGCAAGGTATAGAGATTGTCTTTCAGATTAACATATATAAAATCAACTTTAGTAAATGGCACATCAAGGAATCACCATAACAGGATACCCAAGTTCATCTCAAATTGACAAATCTTAAAATTTTGATCAATACTTTGCATCTTTTATCTGTTTTTCCCTAAGTACCACTGTCATCTGGTGGGTGAGAGTACTTTGTGCTAGATGCAGTTATCTGTGTCATATCTTTCTAGGAGTAAGATCTATTGGCACAATCACACCTGCATTGCCATCCCTGCATGTAGTTTTTAGTTACAATATGCTCCACTTCCCTATTAATAACAGGAAGACAAGACCATCTAAGAACTTGTTTTTCTGCTTGGGGTGTATATGTGAATGTGCTTGCATTACAAGGGCTTCTTTTCCACTGTGATATTGGTAAAAGTTTGAATGGCAAACTCCAAGGTTGACTTCAAAAGCAAATGGTCCTAGGGGCTGGGGTTGTGGCTCAGCGGCAGAGCGCTCGCCTCGCACGTCTGCAGCCTGGGTTCAATCCTCAGCACCACGTAAACATAAATACATTGCATTGTGTACAACTAAAGTAAATAAATAAATAAATATTAAAAAAAAAAAAAAAAAAAAAAAAAAAAAGCAAATGGTCCTGTCTCTCTGCTGCCCTTAAAAAAGAAAAAACCTTCCAAAGTTCACGAATGGGCAGCAACTTTCCAGCTGTCTGAGTGCTGACCTATAGGCTTTGCTCTTGGTGGCCATACAGAATATTCACCATATGGCTCTCTGGTTGTGAACGAATGTGTTAATTTACTTTAGAAGCAGCCAGTGTTTTGAGAGAGAGGCAGTGTTTTTGTGTGCCTTTCGATTTCCATTTGGGGTGCATATTAAATATTGTTTCTTTTCATTCTCTGAAAGCTAATCTGAACCCAAGAGAGATACTGCACCCTGCCAGCACTGATAGGGAGGGCTGTGCACACGTGGGTGGTGGACTTCACATTATCATCCTTCTGAATGGTTTCCATAGAGATGGAACCAACAAATTCCGGTGACGTGAGGTGAAAATAAATGGGCCACACAGCCTCGAAAGAATACAAAAATTTAGGCCCTTAAAAGAAATTTTACATCAAATCTAGAGTTTGTTTTATGGGGTCCATTGTTCCAACTTTTCAACTGCTGATAACATCAGTAACTAATATCATCAGTAACATTCACGTTTTCTTGTGGCTTTCTGTTTTATGTAATTTTGGTACCAGGATTAAAATGAGAGACACTCATGAGAGTTTGTCTTCAGCAAACCCCCACTACTTCCCTCTTTTCCAGTTCTAAAAGAAAGTCACAGCCAAAATGATAGAGAATGCTAATTCATTTGAATAAATGTTAATGTCATGTTGAAAATATCAGACATCCTATTTGAGCAGAACGAAAAGCTTTCTTGGATATGCAGATACTTAAAAAAATATATTAAAATACATAAACCAACTGAATTATTTAGTCAAGACATAGACATTATGGACCACAGACATATTTTCCTCCTCCTCCTCCTGCTCCTCCTACTCTTCCTTCTCTTCCTCCTTCTCCTCCTCCTTCTTCTTCTTCTTTGCTGTGCTAGGAATTGACCCCAGAGGTGCTGTTCCACTAGATACATACTAGTTCTTTTTATTTTTAATTTTGACACAGGATCTGCCAAGCTGCTGAGGCTGGACTTCAATTTGCTATCCTTCTGCTTTAGCTTCCCAGTAGCTGGGACTACAGGCATGCTTGCTCTTTATATCTACTCTTAGAACACAAGACTCTTACAGGCACGTAAATTTCCTAAAGCCAGGGATTTAGAAAGCAATAATTATCAGTGTTCTTTTTCATTCAAAAGAATTTGCAATTGCTAATTTACAAGTGCCGTTCGCTTGAATAACAACTGGGCAGTATATTGCCATTTACAAAATATTTTATGTATGTGAATCTGATTTGAGTAGTTATCTCCATTGATGGCCAAGAAGTATCAGCTAGAGTTTAGTTACTTGTCTGAGTTCACAACTAGTAAGTTGTTAAAGAATTAAAACTAAAATCCAGTACTATTACTATTACTATTACTTTTTTTTTTCTTCCTGCTGGTGCTTAGGTTTGAACCTAGGGTGCTAGGTGCTAAGTACGTGCTAGGCTAGCACTCTATCACTGAACTATATCATTAGCCCTTCTTATTTTATCTTTTTTTTTTTTTTTTTTTTTTTTTTGGTACCAGGGATTGAACTCAGGGGCACTCGACTACTGGGTCACATCCCCAGCCCTTTTTTTGTATTTTATTTAGAGACAGGGTCTCACTGAGTTGCTAAGTACCTCACCATTGCTGAGGCTGGCTTTGAACTCGCAATCCTTCTGCCTCAGCCTCCCAAAGTGCTGGGATTACAGGCGTGTACCACCGCGCCCGGCTTATTTTATCTTATTTTATTTATGGTGCTAGGGATTGAACCCAGGGACTTGTGCATGCGAGACAAGCACTCTACCAACTAAGCTATATCCCTAGCCCCTTATTTTATTTTTGAGACAGTGTCTTGTTAAATTGCAGAGGCTATCCTTGAATTTATATTCTTCTTCCCTCAACCTCCTAAGTAACTGTGATTATAGGGGTATGCCACCATGCCCTGTGCCCAGGATTCTTAATACTAGATATAGGGAAATCTTTGAGTCGATGTGCTGTTTACTGGTGTACAGACAGGTGTAAACTTTCTGGAGAGGAACATGACAATATGTACTGAGAACCTTTAAAACTAATTGTCATATGTAAATTAAAATTCTACTTCTAGGAATTTATCCTAAGGTAATAGACCTAGATAAATTTGTTCACTATTATGCTATTTTTTTTTTTTTTTTTTTTTGGTACTGGGGATTGAACTCAGGGGCACTCGACCACTGGGCCCATTCCCAGCCCTTTTTTGTATTTTATTTAGAGACAGGGTCTCACTGAGTTGCTAAGTGCCTTGCCATTCCTGAGGCTGGCTTTGAACTTGCGATCCTCCTGCCTCAGCCCCCCAAAGTGCTGGGATTACAGGCGTGCACCACTGCGCCCGGCTATTATGCTATTTTTGATATTGAAATCTAATGTCATATTAAACTTGAAGGAATTTGTTAAATGTAAATTCATTTAAATGGGCAACTTCTTTAAATAAAATACAATTATTTAATACCACAGAAAATTAAAGTTACATTTTTTGAATAATATGTAAATTGTTAAATTGTCCATGGAATGTTAACTGAAAAAAGGATATAAGACTTTATGATGGATACATCCTCCTTTCAGATATAAATATGATTATAATATAGAAAAGAGACTGAAAGAATGTACCTGAATGTTTACTGTAATTATCTTGAAATTTGGGGATTATGAGTAATTTTATTTCTCAAGAGTTATCTGAGTTTTCCAACTTATTATGATAAATATGTACAACATAATCATAAAAAAGATAGTAAATATGTTCCTGGCATACAGAAGGTAGTTAATAAATGGTATCTGATGTCTTTAACTATTGGAACATACAGTAAAATAAAAATTAGTGTTATTCTTACCATGCAGAGAAAATCACTGTTTAACATTTGATTTACTAGCTTGTTTTTACAAATGTACAAAACTGGGATCATAGTATTTTATATTTCACTTTTTAAAAAAAAATATTTATTTATTTGCTTTTAGTTGTACACAAAGCCTTTATTTTTACGTGGTGCTGAGGATCGAACCCCGGGCCGCGCACGTCCTAGGCAAGCGCTCTACTGCTGGGCCACAACCCCAGCCCTTATATTTCACTTTTAAAATTAATATCTTGAACATCTTCTAATGTCAGAAAATATTTATTTAGATCATTGTTTTCAACAAGTACATGACATTATATGTGTGCTTTTAATCATTTCACCATTCCCACTAGTGAACATTTAAGGTTGTTGCCTGTTCTCCCCATTCAGTGCTACTGAATTCTTTCAGAACACCACTCTCTCCCTGTTGCTTATTCTAGATCTTTCTCTATGGATATACTAAATCCTTGCTCTTTATCAGATGAGCCAGTTGATGTGTGCATATGCCTCTGTGTGTCTGCATACTGAACAGTAGATCTGAGCCAAATGGAAGTTTTGTGTTAGCCAGGCAACCTAAAATGTGGCAGGAATAGTGCCATGTCTGTCTTTATGGCGGCAAGGCATGCACGAAGGTCTAGTCTGATTTGAGATCACAGCTGCCTGTTGTCCATGCCTTTTGTGTGACCCCATTTCATTGCACATTCCATTTTTAATTGCCTGCACCGTGCATTGTGTGCCTCATTCATTCCAGTTCACCACCCGCTTAGAATTTGGCAAAAACTAATTTACAGTTGCTAAGCCAAGGTATTCAAGGAATTAACTGAAGCAAAAATTTAATGTAGAAAAGAGACTGTATATACACATACACATATACATTGTTATACCAGAAGTTTCTGGAAATTATTTAAAAGTCTTGATATCATACTGCTTTATAAGGCAAACTCCTCCTTACACTTCCCCTAAGTGATAAAATGTTTAAAATAAATAAAACCCCAAAGACAAGATATTGATTTTAAAGTCTTCAAAAAAGGGGTAGGGGGAATGAATGGAAATATTCCAAAGATAATTACCAGAATAGGGGTGAAAGGAAAAGAACTTGAAGAAATGAAAAGCAAATCAATCACTAAAAACTTTTTTATGAGACTCGTTTGACTTGGAAATATAAATATAATAGAGAGATTTATGAATGCCAGTCTCCTGCAGGAGCTTGGACTCAGCTCTGATCCATGTTGGTGATAATCAGAGCAAATGGGTGTTTGGTAAAAAAAAGAAAAAAATAAATAGCATCTCTGTTATAAGTCCTCAATCACCCCCACCCTATTACCTTATTTTATTTAAAACATTTATTACTTTTAAATCTGAAATGATTTTATTTATTGTCTATTTTCTCCCTTAAAACATATTTCCCTTGGAATCAGGGACTAATAATCATGCTGTTTATGAACCTATAATAATTTCTGATACTAAGAAGATAGTAAACTGGAGGATGGGTGAATGAATGAAGAAATATAGAGAATGAAGGAACTCATGTGGTTAATTCACATATCTAAAGCCACATTCTTGGCTGACAACTAACAGTTATAAGATTAGAATCCATGATCCATGTATATGTGGCCTTTTATTTACTTGTTACCCCTGAATTTTGATAGCTATGGAGTTAACCTCCATTGACTTAGTAGCTAGTGAGAATTCTTAAGTAAATGTCTACTAATTTCTTCTTCCTCCTCCTCCTCTTCCCCTTCCCTTTTCTCCTCTTCCACCCCACTGAACCTGGAACACTTTATCACTGAGTTAAATTCCTAGCCTTTTTTGTTTTTAAATTTTTTTTAGTTGTTGATAGACCTTTATTTCATTTATTTACTTATATGTGGTGCCGAGAATCAAACCAAGTGCCTCACACATGCTAGGCATGTGCTCTACCACTGAACCATAACCCCAGCCCTCATTCCTAGCCCTTTTTACATTTTTAGACAGAATCTTGCTAAGTTGCTGAGACTGGCCTCAGCCTGCCTCAGCCTCCTAAATTGGTAGGATTATAGGCAATGTGCCACCATGCCTGGGCCCTGCAGATATCTGTTAATTTCTCAGGAATACATAGAATGTCTCCTGTTTAATGTAAAGCAAATATAAAAAGGTTTCAAGTATTAGATACTAGATTCTTGGATGCTTTCCTATTATGAGCCATGAAAGATATGTGCTTTATTTTGAGGAAAAATAATAGAAAATGAAAGTTCTGTTTATAATATCATAGGTAGGCTCATGTGGATTTTAAGAGCTAATTTACAATGAAACACATTTGTATAATAAAATCATTAAAATAGTAAGGTTCTGCCAGGCGCAGTGGTGCATGCCTGTAATCCTAGCAACCTGAGTGTCTGAGGCAGAAAGATTGCAAGTTCAAGGACAGCCTGGACAACTTATTGAGGCCTTGTCTCAAAAAATTAAAAGGTCTGGGCACGTAGTTCATTGGTAAAGCACCCCAGGTTTACTCCCCAGTGGTCACCCTTCCTCCATATAGTAACATAGGTTAAAAAAAATTGTAGAAGAAGAAAAATAAGTGCTGATTATCCCCGCACACAAAGGATAATATTACTACTATGATTTAATTCTAATCTCCCTTACAAAAGCCAAAAGCATTGTTCATTGATGTATATTTCTCAAGACATTCAGGTACTGAATTCTAAAATGAAGGCATCTCATGAGTTCTCCGAGCAGCAGACACAGTTTGGGCATGGTCTTGTGTTTCCCTCCCAGGGTCACCCAGTATACCCCATACCAGCCAGAGGTGTCTCAGGGGAGGTTGGAGAGTTTACTCAACTACCAGACCATGGTGTGTGACATCACAGGCATGGACATGGCCAACGCCTCCCTGCTGGATGAGGCGACCGCGGCTGCCGAGGCAATGCAGCTGTGCCACAGGTAAGAGGTTCAGCCTGGGATTCCCTCCAGGACAGGGACATCCTCCAATCCCTCTCCTGATGCACAAGGGAGCAGGCTTCACTGTCCCTGTCAGTGCCTTTGTGACTTGTCTCTCTCTCACACACATATTGGTATATCAGTAACATCGCATTGGTTAGCTGAGGTAACCAAAAGATCTGATTGATACAATAGTGGTTTTTGAAAAGCCACTATTGTTTAACATTACATAGAAAAGACATTTCATTTTCTCTTACATAATTTTCAGACCAGAGGTAACATTAAGTTCAGGAATTTTATGGCAGCCCTGAGATATTACCAAGGACCCATGCCCCTCTCTCTGCCATCTTTAGCATGAGGCTTCATCCTCATGGCCAGCAAATGGCTGCTGGAGCTCTGGATGTCACATCTGCGCTCAGGAAGAAGCAGAGAATAAAGGGGACTGCTAGCTAAATATGTCCTCTTTAAAAAGATTTTTTGGAAGCCCTCACTCAACAACTTTCACTTATACTTCATAGGTCACCCTTTCTTGCAGGTGACCTGGGGAAATAAGGTGTGCTTAGATGGGCACATTGCTGTACCCAACATGTTGGGATTCTGTTCCTTTGGGGTGAGAGGACAAATGGATACTGGGAGGAACTGGTAATCTGGATTGTAGTATGTAATAAGTATCACACTCTTTTATGAAGATATTTTACTCAGGTTACATTTAAAATCTGAATGGGTTTTCTTTAAACCTTGTTTTTTTTTTCCTATTTTACAATATATTGTGAACATCTCTGTATTTCCTTAGTCTGCTTTCTATACTATATTGTCTCTATAGTAGTACTCACTTGCATGTAAGCACTGTGGTTTATTTCATGTCCTGTCTATTCTTTGTTTCCATCATTTATTATTAGTAATAACACTTCATGTGCACCCCTACAATAAATTTTTGTCAAAACTTCTGATTATTTCCCAAGGATTCAGTTTTAGAAGTAGTTACTGGGTTGTGGTGTATGGTTAATTTTTCTTCAGTTCTTCTCCTTCCTTATTTCTCTCCTTGTGAGTTTGTTAGCGCATACCTTCCTGGTAGAATTCTCATGCTGATGGTCATCTGGTTGGGAAATCTGCCCATATTTATGGTGTGTCTGTCTGGTCCTGAATGCCCATAGAGTCTTATTTCTTGGCTCTGATAGATTTGTGGGTGGAAAGAAGAGGCCCAAACTTACTCAGCAGGTGTGGAGGTCCCCTATGGCTAGCCATAGGCCCTTCTGCTCCCTGAGCAGCATTAGGGTGAGTTCAGGTTCTTCCTCTGTCGGTGATGGACAGCCACAAAGAAGTGCCATCCATCTACCCTTTTGGTTACTATTCTCAGCTTTTATTATTATTTTTCCTTTGGGTGGTACTGGGGTTTGAACCCAAGGCCTTAAGTGTGTTAGGCAAGTGCTCTACCACTGAGCTACATCTCCAGCCCTTTAAAAAAATAATATGGGATATAAGTAAAAGTAAAACCTGCTGTTTAGAGACAGAGAGACAGAGACAGGGCCTGGGTAATTTGCCTAAGCTGTCCTCAAACTTGGGAATCCTCCTGCTTCAGCCTCCCCAGTAGCTGGGATTACAGGCATGTGTCAGTGTACCTGGTTGTTCTCAGTTTTTCACTGATTTCAATTCCTCCTTGTTCCTACCATCTATCTGCTCTCCCTCTCCCTCCCTTTTTCTTTTGGTACTAGGAATTGAACCCAGGGGTACTTAACCACTGAACTGGAGTTCTGGCTGGAGCTGGAGCTCTCAGCTCTTTTTAAAATTTTTCTATTTAGAGACAGGGTCTCAATAAGTTGCTTAGGGCCTCGCTAAGTTGCTGAGACTGGCTTTGAGTTAGCAATCCTCCTGCCTCAGCTTCCTGAGCCACTGGGATGACAGGCTGTATCACCATGCTCAGCTCATCTGCCTCTTTTTTTTTTTTTTTTTTTTTTTTTTTTTTTATATTTTTTAGGTATCAATGGATCTTTTTTATTTTATTTATTTATATGTGGTGATGAGGATCAAACCCAGGGCCTCACACAAGCCAGGCAAGTGCTCTACCACTGAGCCACAACCCCAGCCCCCTTGCCTCTTTTTCTATGTGGAAAAGTTCACCTCACACTCTGGGAGTCCAGGGGTTCCCTACCCTGATGTGCTCGGTATCCATGGGCTGCTCACACTCTGCAAATGCCTGACTTGCGTCTTCCCTTCATTCTCATTCCTTGATCTACATTTAGATGTACTCTTGAAAAGCAGCCCAAAGGGCTTATGTGTGTGCTTTTTATTTGTGGCGAAAATATTTTAAATAGTGCTGTTTCAGTTTGTACCTCAGGTCTTTAAGGTCTCAGAGCTCTTTTTCTCCGGGTTTATTTAGATTCAAACTGTCAAGAGCATTGTGCATTGGATAACTAATCATTTTCCCAACTCAACCAATTCCTCTATTGAATTTATTTAGTGTAAAATACCTGTACATTGTGGGAAAAAAAATCCAGACAGTTGAGTGGGATATAAGTAAAAGTAAAACCTGCTGTTTTCTTGTCTTTGTCCCCTGAAGCCATTGTTGATTGTCCATTGTCTCCTTCTGAGATAGTAAGTGCATAGCCGCAATGCACACAGACACTCCCATACACCTTTTCTTTTTATCCTGATGTGCTCATGATAACGAACTATGAGCGTCCACACCAGTTTTGTTGCTTAAAATCATGGGATGGTAGAAAGCCCCCAGAGTTCAG
The DNA here is from genome assembly GCA_025594165.1 of Tamias sibiricus. Classification (NCBI taxonomy): domain Eukaryota; kingdom Metazoa; phylum Chordata; class Mammalia; order Rodentia; family Sciuridae; genus Tamias; species Tamias sibiricus. The sequence goes on along the minus strand of CM046657.1, from coordinate 155,698,156 downwards.
GTCTCATTCTGCTCTTTGTGGTCCTGTACACCTCACAACCCAAGTCCTTTTCCTCTTGTATGAGTGAAGGAGCTTGATTTAGATTTTTTAAAAAAATGCTCCTTTTGCCAATAAAATTCTAAGATTTATTTATTTATAAGATTTTTAAAATTTTTCACTTATATCTAACCATTGACCTTTTTTTTTTTTCCTTATTGTGATATATTTTAAAAAATTTTTGAGCTGTTTTGCCAGGTGTAGGGTGCATGTCCATAATCCCAGCACCTTGGGAGGCTGAGGAAAATTGAAAGTTCAAGGCCAGACTTAGCCCTTAACAAGACCCTGTCTCAAAATTTAAAAAATAAAAAGGGCTGGGGTTAGAGCTCAGTGGTAAAGTGCCCTTGGGTTCAATCCCTCGTACAAAAAAAAAAAAAAAAGAATATATACGTGTGTGTGTGTGTGTGTGTGTGTGTGTGTGTGTGTGTATTTGAACAATTTTAAGACTGGTTTTACTAGATGGAGTTAGAATGGGAATTTGATTTAAGTGTTATCACAGTCAATATAATTAGCAATTAATGACTTGGTACTTTTTTTTCTTTTTGTGGTACCGGGGATTGAACTCAGGGGCACTTGACCAGTGGGTCACATCCCCAGCCCTTTTTTGTATTTTATTTAGAGACAGGGTCTTACTGAGTTGCTAAGTGCCTCAGTATTGCTGAGGCTGGCTTTGAACTCACAATCCTCCTGCCTCAGCCTCCCAAAGTGCTGGGATTATAGGCATGCGCCACCGCGCCTGGCGACTTAGTACTTTTTGTACTATGCTCAATCTTTCTGTAAGTGCCATGTTTGCTTTGCATTCTTGGATACTCTGATTTTTTAATGTTCATGTTTGAATGTGCTTTTTCTTTTCTATAGACACAACAAGAGGAGGAAATTTTTTGTCGACCCTCGTTGCCACCCACAAACAATAGCTGTCATCCAGACTCGAGCTAAGTAATTAACTTTATCTGTTTTAAACCCAGGGTAATCATGCTCATCTCTTGTTCTTTCTCACTTCCAACCTGATTGGAGGTGAATCTGCTTTTAATTGGGGTCACTGAGTTTTACTTTCCCTCTTCCTTTTTTTCCAGGGATTTCTCTGATAACCTCACTGTCAGAATCAAGGGGGATACACAGTGGGTTTAGTTGCTTTGCTTTACAGTAATTTATTATGCTGTTACATTGTCTTTTCATTTAAAAAATACATATATATGTAAATGTGTGTAATATCATTTCAAGTGTTTCAGAAAGTTTAAAAAACAAAAGGAAATATAGAACTCACCCATAGTATTATGATTATTTTTATGTATCCCCTGCAAACATCATTTATGGGGAATCCACATCATACCTAGAGTAAACTGATATAAAATGTGTTGTATTTATTTAGTTCTCTAATCAGATGAACAAACCTACCACCAACTCCATTTGTGTGCCTTTGCTTTCTCCTTTGGAGGCATTCTTCCCCCATCCCACACCACCATCCCTGCACCCCTTCACAAGGTTTTCTTTTCTTTTCTTTTCTCTTTTAATATTTATTTATTTGCTTTAGTTGTACACAATGCATTTATGTTTACATGGTACTGAGGATTGAACCCGGGCTGTGCACGAGCTAGGCGAGCGCTCTACCACTGAGCCACAACTCCAGTCCCTTCTTCACAAGGTTTTCTGACATATGACTATAGTTAGAGTTTTAGGAATCTAGGGAAATTATTTTTTTTTTATTCTTTATTCTTTCCCCTTGTATTCTAAGTTGTTATATATGACAGCAGAATGCATTACAATTCATATTACGCTTATAGAGCACATTTTTACAAATCTCTGGTTGTACACAAAGTATATTCACACCATTCGTGTCTTCATACATGCACTTAGGGTAATGATATCCATCTCATTCTACGATCTTTTTTTTTTTTTCTTCTTTTCATTTAAAAAATACATATATATGTAAATGTGTGTAATATCATTTCAAGTGTTTCAGAAAGTTTAAAAAACAAAAGGAAATATAGAACTCACCCATAGTATTATGATTATTTTTATGTATCCCCTGCAAACATCATTTATGGGGAATCCACATCATACCTAGAGTAAACTGATATAAAATGTGTTGTATTTATTTAGTTCTCTAATCAGATGAACAAACCTACCACCAACTCCATTTGTGTGCCTTTGCTTTCTCCTTTGGAGGCATTCTTCCCCATCCCACACCACCATCCCTGCACCCTTCACAAGGTTTTCTTTTCTTTTCTTTTCTCTTTTAATATTTATTTATTTGCTTTAGTTGTACACAATGCATTTATGTTTACATGGTACTGAGGATTGAACCCGGGCTGTGCACGAGCTAGGCGAGCGCTCTACCACTGAGCCACAACTCCAGTCCCTTCTTCACAAGGTTTTCTGACATATGACTATAGTTAGAGTTTTAGGAATCTAGGGAAATTATTTTTTTTTATTCTTTATTCTTTCCCCTTGTATTCTAAGTTGTTATATATGACAGCAGAATGCATTACAATTCATATTACGCTTATAGAGCACATTTTTACAAATCTCTGGTTGTACACAAAGTATATTCACACCATTCGTGTCTTCATACATGCACTTAGGGTAATGATATCCATCTCATTCTACGATCTTTTTTTTTTTCTTCACCCTTTTGCCTCTCCCTTTCCTTCCCTCCCCATTGGCCTTTCTAGTGTTCCTCTAATCTTCCTATGTTCCCCGTCGAAACCCCACTGTGAATCAGCCGCCTTATATCAGAGAAAACATTCGGCAATTAGATTTTTGGGATTGGCTAACTTCACTTAGCATTGTATTCTCCAACTTCATCCATTTACCTGCAAATGCCATGATTTTATTCTCTCTTATTGCTGAGTAATACTTCATTGTGTATATATACCACATTTTCTTTATCCATTCATCTACTGAAGGGCTTCTGGGTTGGTTCCATAGTTTAGCTATTATGAATTGTGCTGCTATAAACATTGATGTGGCTGTGTCACTATAGTATGCTGTTTTTAAGTCCTTTGGGTATAGACCAAGGAGTGGGATAGCTGGGTCATAAGGTGGTTCCATTCCCAATTTTCCAAGGAATCTCCATACTGCTTTCCATATTGGTGAACCATTTTGCAGTCCCACCAGCTTTCTCCTCACAGTACCGATATTTTTCCACTTACCTAAAACTGAGCCAAGGTCAAAGTGGTGGTGGCCGCTCTGTTGTTTCAGCTGTTTTCCCTTTTGCCCTAGGAAGTAGTGCTTCTGGTTCTCTCTCAGGAGTAGGTTCTGATGGGAAAGGTTGAAGGAGGGGAGTGCTAGGGGCAGAAGAGAGGGGAGGAAGCTGAGCTGCTGGATGCCCTTGAGTTGGTGTGAAGTCTTGTTACCATGGAAGGGCCAGGTGTGGGATGGGGTAGGGCTGGGAGGACATCAAGCAAGGCTCATAAAATGAAAGCTGTTTCACTGAAAAGAAACTGTAGTTCATTTAATTTTCCTTTGTCAAGTGAAAACATGATTGTCCTTTGTTTTCTTTCTTTCCAGATACCGTGGAGTCCTCATTGAGCTGAAGTTACCCCATGAAATGGACTTCAGTGGAAAAGATGTCAGTGGGGTGTTGTTCCAATACCCAGATACTGAGGGGAAGGTGGAAGACTTTACAGAACTTGTGGAGAGAGCCCATGAGACTGGGGTAGGCAGACCTCCTTGGGAGAGTTCAGGGAGGTGTGTCCCAGCTTGTGTCTGTCTATCTATCCACCTTTTGCTGTCTTAATTTCTTTACTGTTTATCACAGGGAATGGTGAAACTTCTACCTATTCCTTTATCTTGGTTTATTTTATTCATAAATAAAATAACAGGCCCTCTGAATATTTGTTGAAAGAATGAAGGAGCAAATGGAGTTCACAGAACATGAACCAGCTCTGCCTATCCACCTGTCATAGATTAGTTACTACGTGCTCTGCTCTCAGGGGAAGGTAGCAACTCTACCCTTTCTTTCCTTTCTAGAGCCTGACCTGCTGTGCTACTGACCTTCTAGCCCTGTGTATCTTGAGGCCACCCGGGAGAGTTTGGGGTGGATATTGCCCTAGGCAACTCACAGAGATTTGGAGTGCCACTGGGCTATGGTGGACCACATGCAGCCTTTTTTGCTGTCAAAGAAAGCTTGGTGAGGATGATGCCTGGAAGGATGGTAGGGGTCACAAGGTAAAGCAGCTCCTGTCGCCCACCCACCCCCTTTATTGTGGTTCCTTCCCTTTTCCTTCTGATCACAAATGTTGATTTCCCTTTAAATTTAACTGGCATGTTGAGTTTAATTAAAGAAATGTATAACACAGATTAAGATGGGAGACTCTGGGGTATGAACTAAACATCCTAAATTTTGTACATATTTGAAGAAGCGTGTGTATAATTTACAATGTATTGGTGTTTAGTTTAGTCATGTTAAGTGCATTCATTTAGGTTGACAAAAACCTTGACACTAAATATTTTGTGTTTTTTTTTTTTTTTTTGGTACCGGGGATTGAACTCAGAGGCACTCGACCACTGGGCCACATCCCCAGTCCTTTTTTGTATTTTATTAGAGACAGGGTCTCACTGAGTTGCTAAATGCCTCACCATTGCTGAGGCTGGCTTTGAACTTGCAATCCTCCTGCCTCAGCCTCCCAAGTGCTGGGATTACAGGTGTGTGCCACCGTGCCCAGCTCTTTTAGGTGTGTTTTGTGTCTACCTAGTTTATTTATCATAAGTATTCTCATGCCACTTAGTTATGTAAAGACAAGTGCAATGAGAGATGACAAAGAGCACATTAAGTGATTCCCATCACTTCCCAGAGTTGTCTGCAACTTGGACATTGAAGTAATTTTCATATGTACTTTCTTGAGTGCTTCTCATTGATGAAGATTCTCAGGAAGAATTTCGAGGACTGCCAGGAATATTACTGGGAAAATTTAGCATAATCATTTTGCTGAAAGCTGGACTGTTAAACATAAGTGAGTAGGCTGAATATAGTGAATGATGTAAGGGGTGATATAAAATTTTGAAATACTCTCAATTTGTGTAACAGCTTTTTAGTGTAGAAACAGTTTCATCAACTACTCTTGCATCAGCTTATTTTATTGATGCCCTTTCTTCATCAGCAATGAGCACATGGCTTTCTAATTTTAAAAGGTAGTGTATTAATTACTGTTAGCTGATTTTTTTTTTTTTTTTTATAGTTTTGTTTTTTTTTGGTAGCGGGGATTGAACTTGGGGAGCTTAACCACTGACCTACATCTCCAGCCCTTTTTATTTTTTACTTTGAAACAGAGTCTCACTACTAAAAGTTGCTAAGGCTGGTTTTGAATTCATAATCCTTCTGCCTCAGCCTCCCCAAGCCTCTGGGATTACAGGCAAGTGCCACCATGCCTGGCTTGTGGGTTGATTTTGATAATGAACTTTTATCTTCCTGAAAAGTAGACCCCATAAGTTAAAGGTTGATGAAATAACGATTAAGACTGAGTCTTGTCTTATCAAAATTTCCAATTGTATTAGGGAGGGTGAAATTTTAGAGACAAGTAATAAGACTATTAAGATTATTTTGTGTGTGTTAATAACCATTCAGTTCTTTTTGTACTGCTGGTACAAAAATTCCATTTTGTCAAGTATTTCCCTTTTTCATCTGTTGCAAAAAAGTTCAGAGTGAAATTTAATTTAACATTATTATGTTAGGCAGGGTAATCCTAGAAACTTTTATTTCCACATTTCTAGCCTTATTGTATATGTCTCAGTGCTTCGAAAGTATAAAATAAATATCAGTCTTATTTAGAAGAGAAAGTTTTGGAAATTTCTTTTTGAACTCATACCCAAGTAAATTTTCTGAATTCACTTTATCTGAGAAGGAAAGAAGCTGGTCTATGGCACCTCCTAGTGTTGTGATTACCTGTGCTAACTGAACACATCATCTTGGTCCAGGGATGCCACCGGGAAAGAAGTGTATCGTCTTGCTCTTCAAACCAGGGAGCAACACATCCGGAGAGACAAAGCTACCAGCAACATCTGCACAGCTCAGGTAAATCACGTATCTGACCTGCCTACTAATCTGCAGAAGTGAGCTACCTTACAGGCTACCTTACCTTGTTCGTTCACTCCTTTGATCATTCATTCACCACCTACTAAACTGTGTGCATACCAGAAAGGCAAGATCTTGATAGGAAGTCTTGTGGTCTTGTCAGAACCAAAGTAGAGTGTCTTTTACTGATGTTCTGTGTATGCACACGCATCACCTATGTATTCACTTCACAAGTGTTTTAATAAAAAACAAAGAACATCATTCGTTTTTATTTTACCTGAAAATCATATTTTCAGGGGCTGGGGTTGTGGCTCAGCGGTAGAGTGCTCGCCTAGCATGTGCGTGGCCCAGATTCGATCCTCAGCACCACGTAAAATAAAGGCATTGTATACAACTAAAAAACAAATACATAAATTTAAAAAATCATATCTTCAGATCTTGATCGGGCTAAGCAAAGGGACAGAGGGACAATTCTTCACTTTTATTTACATGTACTTTAAGAGTGTTTATAACAGATGTAGATCAGGGTCTGTACCTTTCTTGGCCATGGGGCAGGTTCATTCTGGGTGGAGATTGGGACACTATTCAGGACTGGAATGGGCATGCTCCAGGAATTCGGTCTGCAAGACAGAGGTACTGGAGGGGATGGTCCACATTGGCCAACTGGTGGTGGCTATGGGGCACTCTCAGAGCTCATGAAAAGCATTCCTGAAAAGATTGGGATTAAGGGAGGTACTTCCTGGGCTTTTGACCATCCTCAAAGTTGCTCCAAGGCTTAGGTAAGAGGACTTTGAAACCCAACCAACTCCTAGGACAAGGTGGAAGACCACTTCTGAGCATAGTATTCATGCTAGGTGCATCTCTTCCATTAAGGGTTGGGGAAAGTGAAAAATCTCACAGACATCTCAGTGGGAGGTATGGTATTCTTCTTTCTGAGGGTGTTGGCTCCAAGAACCACCAGGAGGTTTTAGAACACGTTTCCACAGAGGCAGTGGATACTAAGGTCTTTCTGTAGTTGGTTCTACAGCCACTGGTCTTGATAATGTTCATCTGTTGTTTTTCTTGCATTACTTTTTGCCTCAGGAAGGTGGCTGCCCCTGTTCAGGTGAAAGATCTTCTGATCATCCAGTGGCACAGGAAGGAACCAGTTGTTAAAGGCTTTGCTTGAGTTGAACAATAAATTGATCTTTATGTGATGCCTTTTCTTTCTCTAATTTCTGTTCCGTTTTTTGAATTCTCTGCTTCTGTGTCTTCTCTTCCTTGGGAGCTGTCTGCTCCTATCTTGCCCTTTATGCCCAAGTCCTTCCAGAAGTTGTGTCTGGTCCTACCTAAGTCCATTCAGGGACTCAGTTTTCTGCTTCCAAGGTTGAAATTCATTTTTCAGGTGAACTTGGGCTCCCTTTAAGGAAGAAAATTTATGCTTCTGCTTCTTAACCTATTCCAATTCACATATGGGTTACATTTCATCATTTACCTTAGGTTGTAAAAGCTCTGTATCTTTTTTTTTTTTTTTTTTTTTTGGTACCAGTGTTTAAACCCAGGGGTGCTTAATCACTGAGCCAAATCTGTAGCACTTTTTATTTTTTATTTTGAGACAGGGTTTGCCAAGCTGTTTAGGGCTTCACTAAGTTGCTGAGGCTGGCTTTGGACTTTGAATCTTCTTGCTACAGCCTCCTGAATCTCTGGGATTACAGGTGTGCGCCACCATCCTGGCAGCTATCTTTTGAAAAAGCAATTATTAAAATAATGTTTGTCCCTGGAATTGCCAAACTGTCTTGTCTGGTTTTTGTCTTTTTATTTTGTAATCTTCTAATTCTCCATTGTCTATTTCATGTGTTCCTTTGCATAACTGTTGCATAAAGCAGTTATTCATATAACTCCACCATTGTTCTATTTGTGAGCATGAAATTAGCCTTCTTTGTTATGAGATGACTGATGTATTTTGAGTTGTTCCTTTTGTGCTGTACGTTACTGGCCTTCTGCTTCTTGTCGCAACTCTTTCATATTCTTCTCGATCCTGCATTTTTCTTCTTGGCATGATGGGGTCCAAAATGGATTTCTCTTATCATTGAATCATTAATGGGGCATGACTATTTTTTTTTTAAATCTCTGGAAGTCTCTTAATGTATTATTTTGAAAATCTTTCTATAAACTTGTGACATTACAGATGTTGGAATTCTCATCATGTTCTATGTTCTCATATTTCTCACCTTCAGCCCCAAATTGCTCTTTTATTAGATTTTCCAAAGTCAGGTGCATTGAGAAATAATTTGCATTTTATTACCTTTTTTTATTGAGTAACAACTCACCACAGAATTCACCAATTTAAGGTATACATGTCAATGGATTTTAGCATATTTCACAAAGTTATGCAATCATCACAAGTATTTAATTTCAGAACATTTTCATCACTCCAAAAAGAGACCTTTTCCCATTAAGCAATCATTCCCCATACCGTTCCCTTCGTAGAGCCTGCCAACCACTACTCTACTCTATCTTTACAGATTTGCTTACTCTGGATGGTTCATATAAATGGGATTGTACAACATATGGGCTTTTGTGCATGGCTTCTTTAAATTTGCATATTTTCAAGGTTTATCCATTATTGTAACATGAGTTGGTTCTTTATTTTTATGGCTGAATGATAGCTTCCTGTGTGGATATACTGCATTTTGTCTATCCACTAATCACCTGATCGATATTTGCATTGTTTCCACTTTAGAACATTATAAATAAGGTTTCTGTAAACATTTTTTGTGCAAGTTTTTTTTTTTTGTACCGGGGATTAAACTCAGGGGCACTTGACCACTGGGCCACATCCCCAGCCCTTTTTTTTGTATTTTATTTAGAGACAGGGTCTTACTGAGTTGCTAAGTGCCTCACCATTACTGAGGCTGGCTTTGAACTCCATGATCCTCCTGCCTCAGTCTCCCAAGTGCTGGGATTACAGGTGTGTGCCACCGCTCCCGGCTTCTGTGCAAGTTTTTGTGCAAATGTTTTCAGTTCTTTTGGATAGACACCCAGGAGTGGAATTACTGGGTCATATGAAAATTCTACATTTGACTTTTTGTGGAACTTCAGACTATTTATCAATGTGGTTGCACCCTTTTACATCCCTACCAGCAGGCGAAGTTTCAGATTTTTCCCGAAAACTTGTTACTGCCTGTCTCTTTTGGGTCTAGCCATCCTAATGGGCATGAAGTGGTCTCTCATTGTGCTTTTGATTTGCATTTCTCTAGTAACTCATGACTTTGAACATTTTTTCCATGATTATTTGTTGCCTTTCATTAAACACCTTGATTGTATTTTTAAGTTTCTTTGATGTATCAAAGAAATTTGAATTTTTTTGGTCTCTTTGTTTCTCTGATCTTATTTTGCTATTTTAATGCCTTTTCAAACTGAGTACTGAAAAAAAATTACGCTTTTCAAAGTTTTTTTATTTTTTTATTTTTTATGGTACCAGGGATTGAACTCAGGGGCACTCAACCACTAAGCCACATTTCCAGCCCTATTTTGTATTTTATTTAGAGACAGGATCTCACTGAATTGCTTAGCACCTTGCTTTTGCTGAGGCTGGCTTTGAATTTGTGATCCTACTGCCTCAGCCTCCTAAGCCACTGGGATTACAGGCATGTAATCATTTTTTAATATAAACAATTTTTAATTTAATTTTTAAGTTTAGTTTTATATATTTATTGTTTTACTTATCTATTTGTTTATTTTGCATTGGTAGGGGTTGAACCCAGGATTTCATAAATGTTAGGCAAGTGCTATACCACTGGGTTATACCCTTTTCAAAGATTTTTAGAAGTGATTTTGTACTTCTTATCAATTTGTTGCATATTAATATAGTTGTCTAGTCATATAGTCTCCTGGTTATAGAAAGACTCATTTCTCAACTAAAAAGGGACATGAACCAGCCTCCAGAAGGCTGGAGTGAAAGATGCTTCTGAACATTCTATGAATATCACGCCTGGTTTCTGTTCCCTGGCAGCATGGCTGTGAGCATTTGAGCACACTGTGTCATGGATTCTTTACTTCATGCTGGCCCCCTCCACAGTTGCAATGTGCTATGATCCTTCTGTATTTATCTCTGATTGGTGTATGGAGTTTATAAGCATGTCAATGCTTTCTCTGGGACATCTAGTCCAGGAAAGTCTATTTCTTTTTTCTCTAATATTGTCTTTTCCTCCTCATTTTCTTCATTGATTGCTAATTTCCTTTACGACATCATTTCCAAAATGTTTCTTATTTTGCAATGGCCCCATAGAGAGATTAGCAGAGAAAAGGTATACCTAACAAAACAGATCCCACACGAACATTATCCAACTTTAAAGTATTTACTATATTTCTCAGTTGAGTACAGTATCTGTTTTGTGAAATGCTCCTTCCCATCCGGGAGAGATTGCCATTGACCTTGAACTGCTCATCTAGTACATTAGAGATCACACTGCTGAACTAATGAGAGAGGAGGGATTGTGGGAGAGTAGAGAAGGGTGGGCAGGTAGCAAATGAGAGACTTGAATTTGGACCAGTTACCTGGGGTGACAGAGAATGGTTGGAATGCTGCTCTTTGGCAGGTTCTAGGGTAAAAAAGCAAATGAGGAATGAGACCAAGAGAAAGAAGTAGGTAGGCCTCCATTATTTTTCTCTGAGACACCACTCATTTTGGCTTCTGTCTTCTTTTTATCTCTCCCCAACCCCCAGATGCTATCACAGTGGTTCGTTTCTTGTTCCCCATTCAGGACCCCTCACACAAGGATCCTGGCGTTGGGTCCCTTATCTCAATGAGGTTCCAATGCTCTTCCTTTCCTATTTCTGTAACACTCAACTCGCACATTCCTGTAAACATTTTTTCTGAAACCTTAATCCAATGGTTAAGAGAGAGATTACTTGAGGAAATGACCTTGTTTTCACTGGGTCATCCAGTGTATCTCCTACCAGCTTATTTTGGCTTTATTTCTTTTCTTTCCACATTTTTTAGTTTTGGTAGTCTATGGCCACAAATTCTGCATTCATTTCTTTTATGAAAGGGAGTGTTTGGGGATCAAATGCAGACTATTTTTAAAAAATATTTATTTTTTAGTTATAGGTGGACACAATATCTTTTTTTCTTTTTTTGGTATGGGGGGTACTCGACCACTGGGCCACATCCCCAGCCCTTTTTTGTATTTTATTAGAGACAGGGTCTCACTGAGTTGCTAAGTGCCTCGCCACCGCTGAGGCTGGCTTTGAACTTGTGATCCTCCTGCCTCAGCCTCCCAAGTGCTGGGATTACAGGTGTGTGCCACCACGCCCTGCCGGACACAATATCTTTATTTTATTTTTTATATGGTGCTAAGGATCGAACCCAGTTCCTCACGCATGCTAAGCAAGTGCTCTACCTCTGAGCCACAACTCCAGCCCCAAATGCAGAACTTTTAATAACATACCAAGCTTGCACTTTACCACTAGCTACATACCAGCTCCATTCATCTACTGATTGGGTGAAATTCAGTTTTTAGTGTTCTATTTAAGACCTCAGGAGAACTGTATTTCCTTAGTTATTTATTTATTTTTAAACCAGGGATTCAATCCAAGGGCACTCAACCACTGAGCCACATCTCCAGCCCTATTTATTTATTTATTTATTTACTTTGAGACAGAGTCTCATTAAGTTACGTAGGGCCTTGCTAAGTTGTTGAGGCTGGGTTTGAACCTGTAATCCTCCTGCTTCAGCCTCTCTAGTCACTGGGATTATAGACATACACCACCACACCTGGCATCCCTGAGTTTTTGAATGTTTGGAAATTGCTTGCTGCTTTTGTTCTTCTTCTTCTCCTTCTGCTGCTGCTGCTGCTTCTTCTTCTTCTTCTTCTTTTCTTTTCTTCTCTCTTCTTCTTTCTTCTTCTTCTTCCTTCTTTTTTTAAAATCAAGTTCTGCCAAATTTTATTAGAGAAAAATTTTGCATATTTTTACTTTTCACCAGTCTGTTCTGGCGTGCTTCTAATGATATCAGAATCACCTGGATCAATGATAGACAGCGTGCACACTCTGTAGTATTTTCCACATGCTGTGCCCAATTCAATATTATTGCCACTGTAGTGATGGACACCATTTTTGGCCAATATGGCATAGTACTCTATTTCAGATTTCATCAAAGCTGGACAATTGTTGGCGAGGATGACCAATTTTGCTTTGCCCTGTCTGATCATCTTCAGAGTCTGCTTGTAACCCAAAACATACTTTCCACTTTTCATAACAAGCTGGAGCCGAGAGTTGATCGACTCCTGAGACTTTTTCATCTTTTTTGCAGCCACCATCTTCCTGCCCTAGATGCGGAACGGCCCCCAACCAAGAGCAGCCGTCAAGATGGCCGGAAAGCTAGTTCATTCTTTTTTTAAATATTTATTTATTTGCATTAGTTGTACACAATGCGTTTTTATTTTTACATGATGCTGAGGATTGAACCCGGGCCTTACAGGTGCTAGGCGAGTGCTCTTCCGCTGAGCCACAACCCCAGCCCTTTTCTTTCATTCTGTTTTTTTTTTTTTTTTTTTTTTTTTTTTTGTGGTACCGGGGATTGAACTCAGGGGCACTCGACCTCTGGGCCACATCCCCAGCCCTTTTTTGTATTTTATTTAGAGACAGGGTCTCACTGAGTTGCTAAGTGCCTCGCCATTGCTGAGGCTGGCTTTGAACTCGCGATCCTCCTGCCTCAGCCTCCCAAAGTGCTGGGATTACAGGCGTGCGCCACCGCGCCCGGCTCCTTTTCTTTCATTCTTGAAGAACTATTTGTGTATAAAATTCTCAAATCTCACTTTTTTCCCTTGAAGTTTTTCTTGCTCTATTGACTTCCAACATCAAATATTGCTTTTTTTTTTTTTCTTAATACTGCTTTTTCATGCCAGATAGCAGTCTGCTTGTTCCCCTCATGGATGTTATGGTTATGTTGCATTAATGAGATCCCCTCTATAATGATTACATTTGAAATTTTAGTATAGTGACTTCAGAGTGATTTGGATGTTGTCTTTACCCTCAGGTAGTCAGGTAGTTCACAAATGGTCCCCAACTATCATTTTAAAAAAAAAAAAATACAATCATTTTGTGTTGTTCCTGTTTTCAGTTTTGGCATCACAAGCCATATAATTTCCCCCTCCCACTAATCACCTTCTATGACATTGTTGCACATGATTCTTTAAATGGTTTTTTTGTTGTTGTTGTTATTTGTTTGTTTGCTTTTTATTCTTTTAGGCCCTGTTGGCAAATATGGCTGCCATGTTTGCAATCTACCATGGTTCCCAAGGACTGAAGCATATTGCTAGGAGGGTACATAATGCCACTTTGATTTTGTCTGAAGGTGAGTCAGTTATCTGTTTTGAAATTTTGAGGCATAACAAGACTGATAAACATGAGTAAGAAAAATTGAAAACTTGGGACATGTGTAATACCGAATGCAAAATTAAAAGTCAAATGAGAAACCAGGAAAAACATTTTCAAAATCTATGATAGACTGAGTATGAATAGTTTTAATATATACCGTGTTCTCTCCATACCCCTAAGCACAAAAATTCATGAACATTCTGGTAGGGAAATCAGCAAAGGACACTAAATGTAATTCAGAAAGAAATATACAATGAACATACAAAATTTCAACCTCACTACTAATCAAGGAAATGCAGTGAAAATAGTATCATAGTATTTGTCTATTACTTTGGCAAAGACTAAGAAGAATGCTGAGCTAGAGGCAGTCTACATGCTGGTACTCCAAGTGACTTGGGAGGTTGAGGCAAGAGGATTGCAAGTTGGAGGCCAGTCTCTACAATTTAGCAAGATCCTGTCTCAAAGTAAAAAAGGGATGGAGATGTAGCTCAGTAGTAGAGTGCCTCTGGGTTCAGTCCCTAGTACCACAAAAATAAGAAATGCTGATAACATATGAGTATGACTTTTATGGATGACACTTTATGTATCTATTGCTTTAAAAATGTCCCTATAATTTAATTTCTAGGAATTTAATTTCTAGGAATATATCTAAAATTCATAATAAAGTATGTAAAGCATGTCCATTGAAACATTTTTTACTTTTACATTTAGTCTTTTGTGGAGAGCTTTCAATATTATTATTATTATTATTATTATTATTACTATTATTATTATTATTATTATTTTTTTTTTTTTGGTACTGGGGGATTGAACTCAGGGGCACTCGACCACTGGGCCACATCCCCAACCCTTTTTTGTATTTTATTAGAGACAGGGTCTTACTGAGTTGCTAAGTGCCTCCCCATTGCTTTGAACTCGTGATCTTCCTGCCTCAGCCTCCCAAGTGCTGGGATTACAGGCATCCACTCCCGGCTAACAATATTTTTTGAACTATTAAATTATTTTCCTTCATCTCTTCACAGGGAGTCAACACTGATGGACTTTAGACACATTTTCCTTTTTCTTTTTTTTTTTTTTTTAACCCTTTTTCTCTAACCAGAAGCTTGGAAGAACACAAAAGGGAAAACAAAACAAAAGATCTGTTATACGTGATAAAGTTTAATAATGTGATTAAATTATGGTATATCCATGTTTGACTTATGCAGTCATTGAAAATAATGATGGATATCAATCTATAGAAAAACAAAGACACTCGTATTTTAGCTATAAAATCTGATCCCCCTCCCCCTACCGCCATCACCATTTCTGGAGGAATACACACCAAAATGTAAGCAGTACTTATTTCTTGTTGGTGATAATGGTGATTTTCCTTCTTTTTTATGTATTTATTTCATAATTTTCTATAGCATTAGTAATAAAGGTATTTATTTTTAAAGCAGCCCTAAAACACTGGCCAGGATCAGGAGTAGTCTATAGTAGAAGTTCTCTATTTCTCTGTGAGATGTCAATGGTTGAGGAGCATGTTTTTGTGTCGGTGACTGGTGGCTCCCTGTCTTGTATAGGTCTCAAGCGAGCAGGGCATCAACTCCAGCATGACCTATTCTTTGACACCTTGAAGGTTCAATGTGGCTGCTCAGTGAAAGAGGTCTTGAGCAGGGCTGCCCAGCGGCAGATCAATTTTCGGCTCTTTGAGGATGGCACAGTAAGTCAAATTTTCTGTATTTTTACCAATTCTTTAAATTTTCATGACTTCTCTCATTAAAAAATTTCCTTTTTATTTAAAAATATGTTGGGACTTTGGGCACAGGTTGTTTTTGGAAATACCAATTTAGAACATTGGGACCTTTTCAAATAATTTGTCTACAGCTTTCCTTGAATCTTTGTGTTTTTATACAGACCGTTCAAGGACAAGATATAAATAAAGTAAGTTAAGTGGAGAAAAAGTCAAGCATATTTAGTTCTAATAGGAGTGCTTGGACTCAATAGCCATTGGACTATTAGAATCCACAAGTGGCTTGCAGAACTCTAAACCTTATGAAGTCTCAGCCTGGTCTAGTTGCTATCCCCTAAGGGTCGGAATGACCAGAAATTGTGTCCACCACCTTCTCCCCTTTGATATCTCCTCTGGTTCCTCCACTGGTCTTGGAGTTTAGAGCTGATGTTTTTCATTTTGTTTTTGTTTCTGTAGCTTGGTATTTCTCTTGATGAAACAGTCAATGAAAAAGATCTAGATGATTTATTATGGATCTTTGGCTGTGAGTCATCTGCAGTAAGTAAAGTAAAATCATGCATTCCTTGTAATGACTCTTAGAGGGGGTGTTAAAATGGCTTTGCCACTTGTGGGCCTGCGTGCAAGGGAAAGAGGGCCCGATATGACATTGGGCAGCCTGCTGTTAAAATTACACCACTGATTGTCCATTGTTCCTGTGACTGCTTACAGCTAAAGGTCATTGCTGTAGGGCTCCAGCCCGGACCATGCAGCCAGGCTAGTTGGAATTATTATTAATGACATTTAATTGAAACTCTTCCTAATACAAAGATTGATGACATTAGCATCTTGGTTTATGTCAATTCTGGGGAAAAGTTATGATACTCTTTTTTTATAAATAATTATTGAGGACCTAATATGTGCCAGGTACTATGCTAGGCCCTGAGGATAGACTGGTGAATTGTGCATGGCCCCTGCCCTCACTGAGCATTTAGTCCAGTGGGGATCCAGACACACAAGCACAGTGTAACAGTCCAGGTGATATGCTAGGTGATGTGTGAAAATACTCTAGGAGCACAGAGGGTGTGCTTTTCACCAAGGCTTGCACTGATTTGGTCTAAGCTGAGATCTGAAAGATAAGTAGGAGTTATCCCACATGGCACAATGGAGAAGGAAGGTGGGTCTAGAGGTATTACAAACACTGGGGGGTGGGGGGGGCAGGGAACAGCCACAAAGAACATCCACAAAGACCAAGAAGACAGAGAAATGTAATCACTTCAGCATGACTGAGTTGGTTTCTAAAATAATGAAGTAGCAGGGAAAAGCCAGGAGCAGGATTCTGGTTCCTGGAAGGAGAGTAGTCAGCAGCTACCTAGACACTGCCCTGCTTGGTGCACAGTAATCACTCAGTGACTATTTGTTGAATGGGTTAATGAACGAAAACCACACTGCAGAAGAAGAAATACCCCCAGAGTGCTGAATGTTGCCATCTCGGTTGCCTGTGTGTGTTATCTTTGTAAGAGGACTGCAGCACCCAGATACCAATCGTAAATTACCAAAGCAGCTTCATAGTATTCTCTTTTGAACTTCATTTATTAGTTAAACAGGACTGAATAAGCTTCCCTCTGGAACACTGTGCAAAATTTAATCACATTTATTTGGTCTATCCATTTGAAGAATATTTCTGGAGCCACTCATGTAGGGTTCATGGCCATATTCTCAGCCTAGGGAAAAATGAGGAGCAAACCATGTATTTAATTACATGTTCTGGATATTAAACTCCTATCAGATACATGATTCACAAATATTTTCTCCTACTCTGTGGGTTCTCTCAGCATTCTTGATGAACAAATGTTTTTAACTAATTATTTTTGGGATGCTAGCGACAGAACCCAGGGCCAAGCAAGCACTCTACAAATGAGCTACACTCCTAGCCCAATTTTTTTTTGAATTTACTGCAATCACAATTTGTCTACTTTTTTTTTCTTTTGCTGTTCTTGCTTTTGGTGTCGTATGTAAGAAACTATCACCACACCCAAGGTTAGGTAGATTTGCCCCTATATTTTTTCCTAAGAGCTTAATAGTTTTGGCTTTTAAAGGTATATCTTTGACCATTTTGCATGTTTTGGGGCCTAGCCACCTGAAAGCCTGGATGTCCACTGTGCTTCCAGGCCTGGCTTTGGCCCTTTAGTTTCTGTTGTTTCTCTGTGTAGGAACTGGTGGCTGAAAGCATGGGAGAGGAATGGAGAGGTATTCCAGGGTCTGCATTCAAGAGAACTAGCCCATTCCTCACACATCAAGTGTTCAACAGGTTTGTGTGGCCTGCATGCCATCTTTGTCTTGTGTCATGGCAATAAGCTAGGGAGCCCTGTAGGGAGCTGCTTCTATGCTGATTGTGATAGGGTCTGGGTCATTGTAGCTCAGCCACACCTACTAAAAATCAATACCATAATGATTGCATTCCTGATTTGGGCCAAGCGAGCCTTGTTACCTGGTGGACCCACTCTGCAGCACTGTTGGGGGAGAGGGGAGTTTGGAGGTATAACTGCCAAGCTGAAGTTTTTACCTAGGAACCCTATCTTCTCTTCTTCCCAACTTCCTCTCATGCCCACAGGCAGCTTCTTGAATCAGGCATTCTCAGTGGTCAGGGAATTCTGTACCCTGTACCCTTCCTTCTGATGTAGAGTTGACATGTGGCCCATGGCCGGAATTTCTCTATATTTTGAAGGTAGTTGTCAGTGTGTCTCAGGGGGATGTGCGTGGACTCATCTGACTTTGTTGGCCTAACCATGTATCTTGTGTTCACAGCTATCACTCAGAAACAAATATCGTCCGCTACATGAAGAAACTAGAGAACAAAGACATTTCCCTTGTTCACAGCATGATTCCGCTGGTAGTTGTTTGTGGCCTTCCTTCTCACCTCTAGTCCTATCTTGATCTGACCCCTTTGGGTCATATCTATTATACTGCAAGAGGGGCAAAGGGGCGGCCTGGTGGGGAGAGAGGAGGGTTGATGATGGACTGTAGCAAATCACTAATGTGATACGTGTTGGATGTGCTTCTTAAAGGGATCCTGTACCATGAAGCTCAATAGCTCATCTGAACTCACAGTAAGTAGGTCACTTCTGTTAAGAGGGTATTTACTAGGTGCAGTTTTCCGGTTTGTACAGAAACTAATATCTAAAGAAACTACCAGGGCTGTGATTAATAATTACTTCAGTAATCCTTTAACTTGCTATTCATCAACATTAGGAGAAACCATGATACTTCACACAACTTGACCATTTAGATGTACGTGCAAAATTACCTTTTTTAGGGGGTGGTGGTGCTGCTGGGGATCAAATCCAGGGTCTCATTCATGCTATATTATTATTATTATTATTATTAATGTTGCCCAGGCTGGTCTCAAATTCATGGGTTTAAGCAACCTTCCTGCCTCATCCTCTCAAGTAATTGCAACTATAGGCATGTACTACCATGCTTTGCTATGTAAAATTATTTTTTAAATTAGAATAATTAGATGTGTAGTATTTATGCCTTCATATCCTTTCTTTTAAAATTTAAATTTTAAATTTTTTTTGGCAATACAGGCACTAGAATCTAGGGCACTTGAACCCAGGGTACTCTACTACAGAGCTACCTCTCAGCCTTATTTATTTATTTATTTAGGTACTAGGTATTTAACCCTTTACCACTGAGTTACATCCCCAGACCTTTTTATTTTTTTTAATTTTGAGATAGGGTCTCACTAAGTTGCTGAGGCTGGCCTCTAACTTGCAATCCTCCTTTCCAAGCCTCCTGAGTCACTGGAATTATAGGCATATACCACCATGTGTGGCTTTATTTATTATTTTGAGACAGGGTTTTGATAAGGTACCCAAGTTGTCCTCAATCTTGGGATCTTTCTGAAATCTCTGGGGTTACATGCATGTGCCACTGCGTCAGCTTGATTTTTTTTTTTTTTTAATTTGCGATAATAAAAACTTTAATTTTATCAATTTGTAGTTGTTTACCTTAGTTAGAGTTGAGAACCTTAAGCCTTCTTTCTACAAATCATTGTGTCAGGAGGGTATGAATTTGGCTGTGGGGTTGTAGCTCATTGGTAGAGTGCTTGCCTGGCATGTGTAAGACACTGGGTTCCATCCTCAGCAACACATAAAAATAAATAAATAAAAGTATTGTGTCCATCTACAACTTAAAAAAAAAATAGCTTAAAATTTCAAAAAAGAAGGGTATGGGAGGATGGGAATGGGAAAGACAGTAGAATGAATAGGATATAACTTTCCTCTGTTCATATATGAATATATGATCCATGTAGCTCCACATCATGTACAACCACAAGCATGGGAAGTTATACTGTGTATACGTATGATAGGTCAAAATACATTCTACTGTCATGTATAACTAAAAAGAACAATTTTTTAAAGTGATAAAGAAGGGGGGATATGAATTAGAGAATTAAATTTTTTCCTAATGCCAACAGAGGATTTTGTAACCTGGTATTTTGGTTGATAAGTATCTCTACAAGGCCAGGATCCTTTTAAGAAAGTTAATTTATTCCTTTTATTTATGGGATTATTCTGATGTGACAAATCACACTAGGTAAAGAAAATCATTTTATATTTTAAAAGGAAATATTTGTTTTTACATTTATGCCTTATTCTGCTTAATGAAGAGACAGAATAATACATGTGTATGTAAGAGTTTGAAAAAAAACTCACTGTGTTTTCATGGATATAAATGTACTTAGGGGCCTTTTTATCCCTGAAAAGGTGTGAAGACTTTTTTATAGGTTCCCCTTGTGGCCTGTGTATTGCATGTACGGTGAAGACATTGACTTAATAAGATTGTGCAAGACTAAGTGAATTAATATATTTAAGTGCTTGGAACAGTGTCCCTGGCAAAGAAGAAGCATTTTTTGTGCTAGGTATTGTCATCATTATCCTTAAAGTTGTTATTGCAATTACAATATTCACATATGCATTTCTGGCCTCTTCTCTTGCTGTTTAGCCCATCACATGGAAAGAATTTGCAAACATCCACCCCTTTGTGCCTCTGGACCAAGCTCAAGGATACCAGCAGCTTTTCCAAGAGCTTGAGAAAGATTTGTGTGAACTCACAGGTTATGATCAAGTCTCTTTCCAGCCTAACAGGTAAGGGGATTTTTTTCCCCTCCCGTTTGTTATCCATTGTCCTATAACACCCACCCCAAAACTTAAGAGACTTAAAACAGCATTTTTTTTTTTTTTTTTTTTTTTTTTTTTGTGACATCCTGTGAGTTGACTGGACATCTCCTATGAGTTGACGGGGGTGATATGGCCAGAAAGTCCAAGCTGGCCTCATTCAAAAAGTTGGTGATCATTTTTTGGCTGGGAGTACCACTGAGGATATTGGCCAGAACCTTATTTCTTCCTCTTCCTTGAGTGTTCTTACCACATGATGTTCAGGTTTATAATGGAGTTTTCCAATGTGAAGCATGCAGAAGCTGCAAACCTCTTATGGTTTCACCCCTGAAGTTACACAACATCGCTTTCAGAGCATTCTATCTGTTAGAGCAGATCATGGTACCAGCCCAGGTAGAATGTGGGAGACATGGTTCATTGTGGACCATCTTTGGAAACTGGCTGCAACACCTGTCAATAATACAGCATAAGAATAAATATCCTGCACAAATGGTAACACCTAAGAAGCAGCAGGGTCTTGATCTGGTGGGGCCAGGTGAGCTTCGGACCTGCTTTGGTTCTCACCAGCTTTGAATATTCCCTTCCCCTCCTCCATCCTCAGTTTCTTTAATTGTGATGTCAAAACTCCGAAGAACAGTGATTTTCAAAAGTAACCTTCAGATAGTAGAGTGAAACAGATACTGTTACCTTATTACATATGTGACTGCATGACCAATGTGATTCTACAACATGTACAATCAGAAAAATGAGAAATTATACCTCATCTATGTATGATATTTTAAAGTGCATAAATGCATTCTACTGTCATGTATAACTAAAACAAATTTAAAAAATTGTTTTAAGTAGGCTTACTTAAAATCTTACAAAATCTCCTGGGCACTTGATAAAAATGCAAATTCTTGGGTCCTGCTCCACATCTACTAATCATAATCTCCTGAGATTGGGACTTAAAAATATTTGTTTTAAGAAGCAACCAAGTTGGGGCTGGGGTTGTAGCTCAGTGGTAGAGCGCTTGCATGGCACGTATTAGGCACTGGGTTCCATTCTCAGCACCACAAGTAAATAAAATAAAGGTCCATTGACAACTAAAAAAGTATTTAAACGAAGAAGAAGAAGCAACCAAGTGATTCTGAGAGAGGAGTTAGCAAACAAGTTATCTGTGTGAGCTGCTACCATCTTCAGATGTCTTCAGAGGATGAATCAGTAGCTGCGGTATCTACCTAGATTCTCAATCCAGTTTGTTCTAACTGTGACCCGCAACCTCAGCACTGACATCATCTGGGAGCTCATTAGTAATGCAGAATTTCTGTTTCAAAATAATGAATCTAAACAATTTTTTAAAATCATACATTTATCATCTCACTTTTTAAGACCGTAAGCATATCTTAATCAGAACCAAATCTTGCTTCCTTTTTGGTAACACAGATTACACAGTAGAGCTATGCAGTTTGTAAAACAATATACCCATCCAGGCGCAGTGGTGCACGCCTATAATCCCAGCACTTGGGAGGCTGAGGCAGGAGGATCGCGAGTTCAAAGCCAGCCTCAGCAGTGGCGAGGCACTTAGCAACTCAGTGAGACCCTGTCTCTAATAAAATACAAAAAATGGCTGAGGATGTGGCCCAGTGGTCAAGTGCCCCTGAGTTCAATCCCTGGTACAAAAAAAAAAAAAAAAAAAAAAAAAAAACAAAAAAAACCCAAAACAAAACAAAACAAAAAAACCCAAAACAAACAAAACAAACAAAACAAAAATATACCCTATAAAATATAAATGCTTTAGGAATAGGGCATAGGGCAAATGGAAGGATACAGCACTCTATGATAGCCTCTTAAACTCTCATTTCCTAAAGAGGAAGGAGTTGATACCATAAAAATCAAGTTTTTGTGTACCTTAATTGAAATTTCATCATTCAACTTTAAAAAAAAATGTTTTTTTTTTTTTTAATGTTGAAAATGAACAGACTTCGCCCTCTAGTGATGGAATATGGTCCATCTTCAGTATCATAACTCTTACAGTAAGTTCAGCTCTAAAGCCAGGATCCAGAATTCAGACCTATGTATAGGGAAATTCAAGCTGTGGGGTGGCACAGGCAGTAATCCCAGCAACTCTGGAAGCTGAAGCAGGAGAATTGCAAATTCAAAGCCAACCTCAGCAACTTAGTGAGACCTTGTCTCAAAACAAAACAAAACAAAACAACAACAACAAAAAAATGGGCAGTGTATGTGACCTCCTGGGCTAAATTCTCAGTACCAAAAAAGAGAAAGTTTGACTTCACTTAAAGCAGGGGTTCCCAACTGTGGCTGGAAATTACAAACATATGGTGATTATAAAATGCTTGATGTTTAGGCACAATCCCAGACTGGATTATAATCTCATCAGGGAATGGCTAGAGTTAGGGAACAGACCCAGCATGAGTGATCTTTGTTTCCCCAGGTGATCCCAACTTGTGGTCAAGGTTGAGAACCACCTTAAATTTTGTGGTATTTTTCTTCCCCAGTGTACCCAGTGCTCTTTCTTTGTCCTAATTCCCTCAGTCTTATGATTGATAGTATGCCATCCTAGTCTTGCAGGAGGGTTAGAGATCCTTATCAGGACATAGTGCCTGGAAGTGATGTCTTACCCAGCTCCTCAAAGTCCCAAATATAACATCTATTTCCAAGAGCAGATTGGAGACAGGAGTTGGACACAGTATGTAGGCTTAGCTGAGATGGTTGTGATTGTGAGCAGAAGCTGCTGTGTCAGATGGGGGGATTTCTTTGTTGAGAAAGTATAGACAGGTGCTGTGTTTCAAAGGCAATTTGATGTCTTCATTTGGGGGGAAAAGAGGAAAGGATGCACCACATATTCCATACGTCCTTTTTACAACTTTATTTTGCCTTTGTTTTATTTATTATTTTATTTTTATGTGGTGCTGAGGATTGAAACCAGTGCCTCATACGTGCTAGGCAATCACTCTACCACTGAGCCACAACACCAGCCCCTACAACCTTATTTTGGTTTGTTTGTGCTGACCTCTGCATGAATAGATTGTAAATTCTTGGCCTTATAATTATTCCGTATACCTCAAAACTTTTTGCATATTGGTTAATTCATTATGATTTACTGCTGGCTAGCATCCACTTAAATCTAAGGGACCTATATAGCCTTCATATGTATTATAAGAAGAAACTGTTTCTTGACTACTCTGCATAGAGAAAGAAATTCAGTGTACACATGGACCACTATAGTTATACATTGCACAAATGTCAAGGGACCATTTTCTGGTAATTGGAGTTGTTTAGTGCATCTCTTTAGAGTTCTAGCATCTAAGTCACAAGACAGTTTGAATCTGAATATATTTCCTTTTTTAATTACTGTATGATATTTAAAAGATAATTTTTAGGAAAAAATATATGAACACATAATTTTAGGAGGTATATTACATATACATATAATTTTTAGGAAGTGGTGATATTTTGTAACTCAAATTTTTATTGGGGTAAATTTTTTTTTTAAGTTTAAAATCTTTAAGTACCTTCAGCACCATCCATCTCCAGAATCTTTTTATTTTATTAAGCAATAACTCCTTTCACAATTTTCCCATCCCCTGGAAACACCATTCTATTTTCTCTATGAATTTGACTACTCCAAGCATCTAATACAAGTGGAATTGTACAATATTTGTCCTTCTGTGCCTGGATTATTATACTGAGCATAATGTCTTCAAGTTTCATCCGTGTTGTGGCATGTGTTAGAATTTCCTTCCTTTTTTGAGGCTTGTGTGTATATGCCACATTTTATTTATTCACTTAGCTATCAATGGACATTTGAGTTGTTCCAAGCTTTTGGCTATTGTGAATAATGTTGCTATGAACATCAGTGTACATATATTTCTGTTTTCATTTATTTTGGATATACATCTAAAAGTGAATTATTGCATATATAGCAACTCTATGTTTAATCTTTCCTTTCTTTCTTTTTTTTTTTTTTTTTGTACCGGGAATTGAACTCAGGGGCACTCGACCACTGGGTCACATCCCCAGCCCTTTTTTGTATTTTATTTAGAGACAGGGTCTCACTAAGTTGCTAAGTGACTCGCCATTGCTGAGGCTGGCTTTGAACTCGCGATCCTCTTGCCTCAGCCTCCCAAGTGCTGGGATTACAGGCGTGCACCACTGCGCCCAGCTATGTTTAATCTTACAAAGAAATGCTGTACTGTTTTTCACAGTAGCTATACCATTTTCCATATCCATAAGTAAGGTGCAAAGGTTCTATTTTCTCTTAATTTTTACAAACTCTTGTTATTTTCTAATTTTTTCTTAAATAATCATCATCCTGATACCTGGTAGTTCTTTGTGATTTTGATTTGCATTTCCTTATGACTGGTGACATTGAGCATCTTTTCTTATGCTCATTGACATTTTCATATCTTCTTTGGAAAAAATGTCTACTCAAGTCTTTTGACAATTTTTTAATTGGGTCATTTGGAAGTTGTTTGGAAGTCTGTAATTGAGTTGTAGGTGTTCTTCATATATTCTGAATATTAGTCTCTTATCAATTAGTGAATGTTTTGTCTCATGCCATGAATTGTCTTTCTATTTTGTTGATAGTATCCTTTGATGAACAAAAGCAACTCTAAACTTTCTTGTTCATATGTAAAGAATTTATACCTTGTCTAGTGCTCTAACAGCTATGGCCTTATTCTGGTACATATTATCCTTCTGTCAACAAGGATAGTCTCTCATCAATTTCTATTATTGTGGTGCAGTTTAAACTGATCTGTGTTGTTTGCCCTGACATGGTCCTTGGGTATCTAGAGAGAAGGGTTCCATGCTGGAAATTTATGCTGTTGGCCTAGATACTAATCAGCCCTGAATGCTGGCAACTCTATCAAAAGTGCCATTTTTCCTCAGTATGCTTGTGTCTTTGTTTGGGTTTCCCAAAAGCAGAAACTGAAACTGATTTAAATACAATAAATTAATCTGCAGGTTCATCACAGAAAGCACAATGAGAAAGTATGGAAGTAAGCTGCAGAAATGAGAAAAGCTAGAGAAGATAGATAGCATGATGAGCAGGTTGTCACTGGTGTTCTGGCACTAAGTCCCATTGAGGAACATCATGGTAGCTGTGGAACATGCCTCATATTTGTCGCAATGAGAAGTAGGGAGGGTAGATTATTTACCAATTTTTTGTTGAAAGCCTCTCTTGGGTGCGTTAACTCCTGGACACTTCTGTACTTCTGCCTTGTCCCTCCTCTGGTCAAGCACGTGCCAGCAGAGAACATCTACAAGTGGAGAGACACAGGTGCTTGAGTTACGATGCTCGATGCTTTTATTTTGAATCATAACTGTCTACAGAGGCTGCAAATGAGCTTCAGGATGAGACGAAGGACTATGGGTAGGAAAATAACCACTCCATTACAGCTGGTTTCTAGTAGGTATGGCCTTTGCAAGTGGTTACTAAGGATCATAAGTAGGGTAAGGAAGGAAAAGAGAGGGTAATGCACTTTAGAGGAAGATGGCAGCCCAAATGGGTCCTGAATGGAGTAGTAGACTGACAGGCAGCTAGGGTCAGGAAGCAGAGCACTTGGAAATATGAGGCAGGGAGCCCTGGGGATTATGATAGTAGCTTTTTGGAGCTTAAAGAGATTTTGGCTCATGGAGATCTACAAACCCTAGACAGGAGAGCAGTTGTCTAAAGGAGTCTTCCTGGATAGACCAGAAGGTTTCTGTGGTTTCCCCAAGGAATTTCAGAGTTTCACATCCTCCCTAATTTTGAGGCTAAGAACATTCTATTCTTTGTAGGTGGGGAGAATTTTCCTCTTGAGACACCTGATGTCCTCAATAGAGGACTGATAGTTTTCAGGCTGGTTCTGCTGCTGAATATGTTGGAACAGTTTGTAATGAGCCCCAGGGTGAATGGAGCCATATCAGGCAAATGAGAATAGCCATGTGCCTCATTGGACCAAATAGCAGAGAGAGGCAGAGCCTTCAGAATAGGTGGTCCTGTGTAACTAGCACTGCAGGCAGTGGAGTGAGGCAGAGTTACCCGATAATGGCTTCAAAGTATAACCCCAGACATTCAATGTTAAGTAAAAAAAGACATTTTGGGTTGGTGGTTTTATTTATTTATTTATTTATTTATTTTTTGCTGGGGAAGGGTACTAGAGATTGAACCCAGGGTGCTTAACCACTAGGCCATATCCCCAGCCCTTTTTAAAAATTTTTAATTCTAAGACAGGGCCTCACTATGTTACTGAGACTGGCTTTTTACTTGTGTTCTTCCTGCCTCAGCCTCCAAGCCACTGGGACTACAGGCATATACCATGGTGCCTGGCTTGGAAAAAAGACATTCTGGAACTATAGCAATGGGCTGTAATTCTAAAAAGTCAGGGTGGGGTACTGTTGAAAACCAACTTAGTGACTTGGAAAGTTTCTTAGAAGAAATATTCCAAAACAAAAAGCAAAAATATAGAGATTGAAGTCATGAAGGAAAAGTTAAAAACTCAGAAGACAGATTCAAAATGCAGCATTTTTATTTTTTATTTTTTAGCAAGATCAAATTGTGTTTATTCCAATAGAAATATTGATAAAAATTCTACACCCACTTGTGATAACAAATGGAGAAAAAATATAGCAAATTAAGAGTAAGAACATCCTTACCATGATAAAGGGTTTCCAAAAAACAAAGCAAAGCAATGTAAAGGAGATATTCTGTTTACTGATGAAATATTAAACGCTTCCTCCTGAAAATGGGAATAAAATGTCTTCTATCAAGAATTTTATTTTATTTATTTTTATTTTTATTATTACTTTTTTACTATTTTTAAATTTAATTTGTTATACACACTTTTAGAGTGTAATTCCTTTCATATTACATATAAAGAGCACAGTTTTCCAAGTTATTGGTTTTACACAAAATATTTTCATACCATTGAGTTTTTATACATGCACTTAGTATATTGATGTCAAACTCCTTCTGCCATTGTTTCTATCCCCTTGCCCCTTTCCTCCTCTCCCCCACTTTTTTCTATTTAACATTCCTTCATTCCTCTCATCCCCACTCCCTTGCCACTATAATTCAGTATCATCCTAGCAAAGGAATTAAATCGACCTTTGGTTTTCTGGGATTGGCTGACTTCACTTAGCATTATTTTCTCCAGCTCCATCCATTTACCTGCAAATGCCAAAATTTTATTCTCTTTTAGTGCTGAGTAATGTTCTATTGTGTATATATACCAAAGTTTCCCTATTCCTTTATCTATTGATGGCCATTGGGGTTGTTTCCACACTCTAGCTTTTGTGAATTGTGCTGCTATGAACATTGATGTGGCTGTGTCCCTGTAGTATGCTTTTTTTAAAGTCCTTTGGGTATAGACTGAGGAGTGGGATAGCTGGGTCAAATGGTGGTTCCATTCCAAGTTTTCCTAGGAATCTCCAAACTGCTTTCCAAATTGGCTACACCAATTTGCAGCCCCACCAGCAATGTAAGAGTGTGCCCTTTTCCCCACATCCTCGCTAGCATTTATTGTTGTTTGTGTTTTTGATAGCTGCCATTCTGACTGGCGTGAGATGAAATCTTAGAGTAGTTTTGATTTGCACAAAATGCAGCATTTTTAGAAGGAGAAAATGGAAGTCAATTCATATTCATCTTAAGAATTGAAGAAAAACAACCATATAATCAAAGTGATTGTAGGAAAACGGAATTATTAAAGATAAAAATGAAAGTGAATAAAGAAATATTAAAAAGAATTAATAAATAGAAGTCTGATTATTTGAAATGTCCAATAAAATCAGTAAACACTTGGACACAGAGAAACATATGCATTCCTGCCATGCATTTGAGTCAGGGGGTTTCCAGCCTCCCAACTGTAAGCTAACTAACTGTGAGCTAAATAAATTTCCTTGCTTTATGAAGTGAAAGAGAAAACAATCAGTAAACTTTTTATATTTGACTATTGAAATATGTGTGTGTATGTATACACACACACATAGACACGGAATGAGAAAGGAAATAGTCATAGATATACATAAGATTAAAAGAATTATAAAAGAACAGCAAGATTAACCTATGCTACCATATGTCAATAAATATGAAAAGTTAACAGATTTGAGGATGTAGCTCAGCTGTAGGGTGCTTGCCTTGCTTGCTTGAGGCCATGGGTTCAATCCCGTGTACCACACACATAGACAAACTCATACAAACTTAACAGAAACAAATGATTTCTTAATGAAAGGTTACGGGGATAAAGTTGTGTTAAAAGCAGATTTAAAAAGTGATTTCTCGGGGCTGGGCTTGTGGCTCAGTGGTGGAGCGCTTGTCTTGCATGTGTGAGGCTCTGGGTTCAATCCTCAATACCACATAAATAAATAAATAAATGAAGATAGTGTGTCCATCTACAACTTAAAAAAAAAATGCTTTCTCTCAATGGGAATCTTTCCAAAAAAATTTAGAGCTTTTGAAAAGAGCATACTGCTGGAGGCAGATTTGAAATGGAATACTGGTTTTATTTTGATCAATAAATCCAGATAACACAAGGGGAAAATAAGTGATTTCTGTGTTCACAAAGGAATGAAATTAGAAATTAATAACAAAAAAGGGAAATTTATAAATATATGGAAACTTAACAGTATATTCATACATAACCAATGGATCAAAAAGAAATCCCAAGGAAATTAGAAAATATTTTGAAATTAATCAAAATGAAGACATAGGACCATGCGTATATATAACTCAGTGGTAGAACACTTGCCTAGCATGAGTTCAGTTCCCAGCACCACAAAAAAATTAAAGAAAATTGAAGATACACCCTACAAATCTTGTAGGTGCAACTAATAGAGCATTTAAAAGAGGAATTAATAGCTGCAAATACCTACATTAAAAAAGAAGAAAATTAGAAGCCAATGAACTAAAACAGTGGAAAAAGAGGAGCAAATTAAACCCAAAGCAAGCAGAAGGAAGGAAAGAATACAGTTTAGAGGAGAAATTAATGATAGGGAGAGTGGGGCAGGAAAGGAGAAAAATCACAAGAAAATAAGCTTAAGTAAAATAAAATTAGCACACTGATCATGAACAAACCTGGAAGCTGGGCCTCATCAGAATGACTCTGTGGCAGCTTGATCTTGGGCTGCTCAGTCTCCAGAACTGTGGGAAATACATTAGTTGTTATAAGCCACTGCATCTGTGGTATTTTGTTATAGCAGCCTGAATGGACTTAGGACAGTAACCATAAACTTTGGCATGAAAACTTTGCCTGATGTAGCCAAGAGCCTAAGGGTGTTTAAAGGCCTGAAACAAAAATGTCAAGAAACTTATTCCTATTTTCTCATTTATTTGTCAAACCACAAACACAAGAAGTATTTCCAGCTTGGTGGAGAAAAGAGCCAAATAATATTTAATTAGCTTTCCATTTCCCACTGAGCCTGGCGTAGCTTGCATGGGCTTGTTCCCCATAACACTTTGTCACTCTTACAGTCATTTAGCAGCACACAAATAAACTCTAGGATTTGCTGGTTTAGAGTTCTGATATAATGTTTAACACAGAAACAGTAATTAACAATTTCCATGGACAATCACAGTGGAAGATAAGCCAGAAGTGTTGTTAGCTCATGGGGCTTCTAGGGTTGAGGAAGTTGTTTTTCATACTCCATTGTGTTGACAAGGGCTCAGTGGTTCTCAGAATATATTGTGCATGAGAATCATTTGGAGGACTCGTGAAATTGCTAAGCCCCAGCATTTCTGATTCAGTCAATCTGAGTTGGGGACTCAGAATTTGCATTTCTAGCAACATGATGCTGGTGCTGCTGGTTTGGGCACCACCCTGTGAAAACCATGAGGATTGCAGAGGTACTCAGACCTGGCTGCAAGTTAGAACTATCTGGGGAAACTTTAAGAATATTAACACCCAACATCCCTCAAACCAATGATCATTGGGTTGAAGAATAGGTTGACCTGGAATAACCAAAAAGGGAGGTTTAGCTAGATGACTAATAGCACTTCACCTTGAATTTCTAAACTGGCCATTAAAGCCCAAGTATCCTGTATATATCACAGGTAGTTTACAGCAGGCAGAATTGGCACCTGTTTGCCATCTCCCTCTCTTCCTTTCCTAACCTCATGGTTGATGTCATTCGTTATGTCTGATTTTTCCTACCAAGTCTAGTGCAGCTTTCAGAAACAGAGTCCACAGGCTATATGTGAGACCTGTAAGACCTCCGTGAATAGAGACTGATTTTACAAAGAAACATTCAGAATGCCAGCAAGAAGAGAAAGCAGAATGAGGGATGAAGAAAGCCATTTTGAGGAGAGGTTTAAAGCAGGGATAAGGATTCCCCCTCTCTATTGTCCTTAATTCAAAAGTATATTTTATTTTTTCACTGTTTGAGACAGTGGGGCAGTGGTTCTTATACTTGGCTGCACCATCAGGATTTCCGATTCACTCTGGAGTGAATTCAGTTCTGGAGTGGGGCCCAAGGATTTGCATTTCTGACAAGTTTCAAAGTGACACTGATATTATTGTCTGAGGATCAGACAGATGAGTCTGAGAACCACTGTTCCAGGTATTCTCCTGATAGTAACTGAATCCATCCAGGTGTCTTGACCAGATAGCAATATTTTATACAGAATTGAGTTTATGTCAGATTATATACAGGTTGGTAAGAACATTCCAGAATGACATGTTGATAGTTTTTTTTTTTTTTTTTTTTTTTTTTTTTTTTAAGCTTCTAAAAGTAGAGATCCATGTAGTGTTTAGGGTACTTGAGATAAGCCCCAAATAGACTGATTAAAATTGTTACTTCCAAGATATTTGTGCTAGTAAATCATTAGTTGTGTGGTTTTTTATTTTTATTTTTAAAATTTATTTTTTATTCTAAGTTATTAGAAATGACAGCAGAATGCATTACATTTCGTATTATAGAGCACATTTTTACATATATCTGGTTGTATACAAAGTATATTCACACCATTCGTGACTTCATACATGCACTTAGGGTAATGATATCTATCACACTTGTAAGATAGGACTCAGTGCCAGTTTTGACCTTGTTCTCTTGAGAGTGGTCTTCTGGGATTGCCAGAAATTGAAGTGGAGTCGTTTTAACATTAGCATTTTGATCATTTTGTTGCAATGTTATCACCATAATGTCAATTTCTTAGCTTGTTTCACTTGTATCATTTTTGTTTTTGACCACCTGATTGTGGTATTTTTAAAGAAAAGGGGAGTATGGATGAGGGAAATTTGGCATTAGAAATCTCTAACTCCAAACTATTATCTATCACAATAACTTGTTTCCTTCTGAGGAGTGGGACTGGGCAGAATGGGTATGTGTTGCTTCATATCCTTCTGCATAGATGGATTTTTAAAAAATCACATAAATGTATTGCTTTTTTTTTTTTAATTGAACCCAGGAGCACTTTACCACTGAGCTATATCCCAGCCTCCCCCCCTTTTAAATATTTATTTATTTGCTTTAGTTGTACACAATGCATTTGTCTTTATGTGGTGCTGAGGATCGAACCCGGGTCGCGCAAATGCTAGGCGAGTGCTCTACCGCTGAGCCACAACCCTAGCCCCCAAACCCTTTTTACTTTTTATTTTGAATACTTGGGCCTCAAACTAGACCTTAGGTCCTTGCTAATTTGCTGAGACTGGCTTGGAACTTAAAGTTTTGCAAAATGGGTTTCTGCATTGTTTTTGTTTTTATTTGTTTGTACATGACTACAGCTTGTAGAAATACTTCCCTTAAAAGCTTCAGCTACAATGGCCCATTTCCAGATATTCCAAAACAGCCATCATCTGAGAAATTTATTATGGTGTCTATAAAGTTAGCCATCATGGTTTTTTGTTTTTGTTTTTGGTTCTGAGATTGTACCCAGGGCCTTGCACATGTTAGGGAATCTACCACTGAGTCACCTTCCCAGCCCTTTTTATTTTGAGACAGGTCTCACTATGTTGACCTAGCTGGTCTCCAACTTGTGATCCTATGCCTTGGCCTCTCCAGTACTGGGATTACAGGTGATCAACATTGCACCTGGCCAGCTACCATGTTCTTTACACATAATAAAGTGTTTTCTTCGTGACTGGTCAAGGATGACTTCTGTAGTTAGCCACAGATGTATGCAGTAACTGTACCCAAAAATGCCTCCTTCATGAGACACAATATTTTTTTTGGGGGGGGGATTTTTTGGGATTGAACTCCGGGGCACTTGACCACTGGGCCACATCCCCAGCCCTTTTTGGTATTTTATTAGAGACAGGGTCTCACTGAGTTGCTAAGTGCCTCGCCATTGCTGAGGCTGGCTTTGAACTCGCGATCCTCCTGCCTCAGCCTCCCAGAGTGCTGGGATTACAGGCGTGCGCCACCGCGCCCGGCTGCTCATGAGACACAATATTAATTAATTAATTTGGTACTGGGGATTGAACCCAGAGGTTCTCTACCACTGAGCTACATTCCCAGCCCTTTTTATTTTGAAACAGGGTCTTGCTAAGTTGCTGAGGCTGGACTTGAACTCGCAATTCTCTTGTTTCAGCCTCCAAATCTCTAGCATTACAGGTGTGTACCACTGCACTGGCTGAGATGCAATTAATTTTATAATCTTAATTCATCTTAATTTTTCACTTGAAAAGTTCTGTGCTTTCCACCTGTGTTGGTCTTGCCTGTTTGGAACAATTCATCTATAAGAGCAGACCATGTTATTTCTTTATTTTATTTTATTTTCCAATATGGAAAGCAGTATTGAGAATCTTTGAAAAACTGGGAATGGAACCACCATTTGACCCAGCTATCCCACTCCTCAGTCTATACACAAAGGACTTAAAAACAGTATACTACAGGGACACAGCCACATCAATGTTTATAGCAGCACAATTCACGATAGCTAAATTGTGGAACCAACCTATATGCCCTTCAGTAGATGAATAGATAAAGAAAATGTGGTATATATACATAATGGAATATTACTCAGCATTAAAAGAGAATAAAATCATGGCATTTGCAGGTGAGTTGGAGAATATAATACTAAGTGAAGTTAGCCAATCCCAAAAAACCAAATGCCAAATGTATTCTCTGATTTAAGGATGCTGTTTCATAATGGGGTTTTGGGGGCATGGGAAGATTAGGTGAACTCTAGATAGGGCAAAGGGGAAGGAAATGAAGGGAGGGGACATGGGGATAGGAAAGATGGTGGAATGAGATGGACATCATTACCATAAGTACATGTATGAAGATACGAATGGTGTGATTCTACTTTGTGTACAACTAGAGATATGAAAAAATCGTGCTCTCTATGTGTAATATGAATTGTAATGCATTTTGCTGTCATGACAAATTAAAATTTAAAAATAAATTTTAAAAATTATTTAATTTATTTATTTTTATGTGGTGCTGAGGATCGATCCCAGTGCCTCACACATGCTAGGCAAGTGCTCTGCCACTGAGCTACAGCCCCAGTCCCCATGTTATTTCTTCATGGTAGTTAGACATATCATCTGTAATCATATTTCTAAAATGTAGCCGTGCATCCCTTGAGTTTGCTCTTATGTTATACTGCATTGAACATGAATTCTGAAGATCTAAACATTTAAATCTTCTAGATAAAACTGAACTGAATATGCAACAGCCATTTTAAATCTCAATCTTTTTGTCTGTTTCCTGGCAAAGGTAAAAGAAAATTAATTTTTTTAAAAAATTAAGGTTTATTGTGCCCTAAAACTCTTCTTCTAATCCTGGGAAAAGAATTTTTAGGCCTTAACTATTATGGTCTCTGCCAGGCCATCTGTGATTGATTGATTGATTGGTATTGAGGATTAAACCCAGGGGTGCTTAACCATTGAGCCACATCCCCATCCCTTTCATTTTTTATTATGAGGGCCTTGCTAAGTTTCTGAGGCTGGCTTTGCACTTGTGATCCTCTTGCTTCAGCCTCCTGAGCTGTTGGGATTACCGTTGTGTGCCACCTCTCCTGGCTTTTTAAATTTTTTAATGTTAAAGCTTACTAAATTTTTTGCTGCATTCATAATGACTAGCTGCCCTGAACATCCCCACCTGTGATGATAGGGCCTAGATTTAGTCATCACAAAACAGTTGAAGCACATCAACTCCAATTTATTTTCACCTGTGGGTTCTTATACTTACACAGTTGTTCTAGTTTCTTCTAGAGCATTGAAGTTCTCCTGGATTCTTTGTAGAATGTGTCTGGGATTTGGAAGAAGTTGTCTGTTCATTTTCTCTAATTCTGTGTTTAAAGAGTAAAATATATATAACTTTCTTCATCAGCCTAAATGACTGTTATCCACTGGAGGGAATTATTTGCAAAGACAATGTCAATGTGTGCTTTCTGGCATTTCTGTGGGTTTGAGGCTCCCCATCTGTTGGCATCATCCTCCCTGCAGCCAGTCCTGCAGCTCCTGACCGCTAGCCACTTCATTTTAATAGATGTCAGAAAACCACTGTCCTAGCTTCTCTCCATGTGTAGTGGTTTTCTGATTTAGAGTATGCAGATTACACATTTCCACCAACAGGTGGCACTGGTGATTCCCCAGTGGTGAGCTGTGTATGGCATTTGAACATGTTTGTACTTTTTGAGTTGAAATGTATTTGATTTTAAGGGCATCTAAGGCAAAAATCATCCAGCATTTCTAGGCAAGTCTTTAGCATGTTGCTTTCCTCTGAAATTACTGGCTTATAGCTCAATCTTTTCTTTTACTCCTAGTCTACACCTTGATTGGTTTTGCAAAAGATGAATACAAGTGATGAGAAAAACATAGGTGTAAATAGAATATACATTTGTCAAAGTCTTTGACTATAGGGGAAAGGATGACATTTGTGCTATTTGCCTGAATAAAGGGTAGAATTCAATTGTGAAAAATTTTTCTAAACATTTATTGTAGAGCTATTACATGCAGAGTATAATTCTGTATATTCTTGTGGGGTAAATGTATAGAACTCCAAGTCCCAGTTCCTATTTTCAAAGCTTACTCTAATTGAGATAAGAT
This sequence comes from Tamias sibiricus, assembly GCA_025594165.1. Classification (NCBI taxonomy): domain Eukaryota; kingdom Metazoa; phylum Chordata; class Mammalia; order Rodentia; family Sciuridae; genus Tamias; species Tamias sibiricus. Next base: position 155,662,879 of record CM046657.1, on the reverse strand, counting down.
GGGCATGCAAAGTGTAAGATCTGTAATAATTTTCCATGTATGGTACATGTATGTGATGATATTACCAGATGAGCATGTGCAGGAATATGCTATGATAGTTTGGAAGAAGTAGAGGATCATTCATTCAATCAGATTTTGTTTTTGTTTTTGTTTTTGTGTTTAGTACCAGGGATTGAACCCAGGAGTGCTTAACCACTGAGCAATATCCCTAGCCCTTTTTAGTTTTTATTTTAAGACAGGTCCTTGCTAAGTTGCTGAGGTTGGCTTTGAACTTACAATCCTGCTGCCTCAGCCTCCAGAGTCTCTGGGATTACAGGCATGTGCCACAGTGCCCCAAGACCAATCAGTATTTATTGAACATCTTTATGTCAGTGTTTTTGGAATAGAGAATACAGTTATGAACAAGATTCTTGCCTTCAGATAAAACCTCTCTGAAGAAGTGGCACTTAAGCTAAGGCCTGAATATTGAAAAGAAGTCAGACCTGAAAAGATCCAAAGGAGGAACTTTACCAGCACAAGGAATATCTGGTACAAAATTTCAGTGCAGAAATTGGCTTGATGTATTTCAGGGAAGGAGGAAGGTCTGGGTGGCTAGAGGATGTTAGAAGATACAGGTGTAGGCAGGTTACAGGATGTCCTGGGGTTTGTAGGCCCTGGCAAAGAGCTGGATTGGTGAGTTTGGGAAATGCTTTGCAAAAAGTTAAGACTATTTGAAGAATGGGTAAGATCAGGCTGACTAGCACTTTACATGTATCATCTACATATCACATCTACCCTATGAGGTAGGTACAGTTATTATCCCCATTTTACAGATGAGGACACAGGCAAGGGGAGACTAAGTAACTAGCGACACAAGTGGCTTGTTGAAGTGTGGCATATTCATCTTTTCATTTTTCAAAATAAAAAGCATCAAATGGCCTAGCACTTGTTTTTCAGAAGCCAGAATAGTCTTTGCTTTTCTCCCTGGAAGACAGCTGAGAATAGTGAAGCCAATTCAGTGCAGGCAACAAAGAGTTGGGTCTCAGGTCTTGTGAGGCAGGCTTGGCCCCCCACCCTCGCTTTTCACTACACCTCCTAGTTTAGTCAAGCAGATGGAAGTCTATGAAGCAATATCAGCATTTACTCTTATAATTCTCAGTCCTCAGGGAGCTAACATAAGAAACAGCTCAGATTTCAAAGGAAGCACATGGCTCCTCGAGACAGGCTATCTCCATATGGAAGTTTCCATTTGTCACCGTTGGCTCTTTGGGCAGATAACACTTTGACATTAGTTTCTTCATATGTAAAATAGTGCGCAATGGAGGACATGTGCATTTTGAATGGAACTAAATAAAACTATTACTCATTTCCCTTTCCTTCCTACATGGGGTACTGAGAACATTAAATAACAGTCTATAGTTGACTCAGCATTACTCACTGGAATGTTAGTCACAAAGTATGTTCTGAAAGAGATGCCTGCAAGGATGTGGAGAGAGTGTGGCCAGCCTCCAGCAGCCATCTGCATGCAGGTCTTGGGAAAGCCAACCCCAAGACTTACAGGAATAGTGCCACATTAAATGTGCAAAGTTCCTTTGGGGACAACCTGGCCCCTGAATCAATATATGATAATGTTAAGAAATCAGTGTTTTAGGTGTGATAGTATTGTTGTAGTTCTATTTTTAAAAATCTTTCCTTTGATAGATACCTATTGAAGTTTGAGCTGATAAAAGACAATGTCTGAGGTTTGCTTCAGACGACCTAGCTCAGTATGAAGGGGGTTAAATGAAGGTCGTTGGGAACAAGATTGACCATAAACTGATACCTGTTAAAGCTGAGTGAGAGCTACATGGTTGTTCCTTATTTTTTTCAGTTTATTTCCATATAATTTTGAAATTTTCCACAATGAAAAAGTCTTTTTCAGTATGTGGTCCTGAGCTGAAAGGTCCATTGTTGGTTAGGAGTGGGGTGAGCTTTGTGCATAGACCAAATGCTGTTGTGTTCGTTATTGAAGATGTTTTGGCTCGTGCAGAGCTAGTAGGTGAGCTTTCCTCTTTGGGAAAGTGACAGAGCTTCACACACTGGGGGACTTGTGGCTGGCTCTCAATAAATATTGAATAAGTCAATAAAAGCCAAAAGACCAAAGCCCTGATCCTTCTCTTCTTGTCTTTGCAGCGGAGCCCAGGGGGAATATGCTGGACTGGCCACAATCCGAGCATACTTAGACCGGAAAGGAGAGAGGCACAGAACGGTGAGGGTGGACAGGTGGTGCTTGCTCACCATGGGTTGGCAGTGGACCCAGCTGTTAGGGTCCATATTGTTCTGTGGGTTTCTCCTCTAAGCCTTCTTCTTGGAAGCAGATGAGAGACATACAATCAAGAAACAAAATTCTGCACACGGGCCATTCTGATCCTTGCTTCCAGGGCCATATTGAGGGAAAACATTCAAAGATAAAAGGTTTTTGCTCAAACCCAGAATGTAAAAGTCAGCCACTTGGCCGCAGAACTGTCCTCTCTAGGGAGCAAAGGAAGGAAGGGGGCAGGAATGTTGCCATTACAAGCCTCCTCTCCTTGGCTCAGTCCTGGCCCTGGGCCTGGACAAAGAGCAGAGACCATACTTTAATTCTTTTATAACCCCTGCTGTGCCTAAGCACAGTTCTTGTCATATGTATGCTCAAAAAAAATTTATTGAATAAATAAATTCCCGCTAGATGACTCTCAGCTCTAAGTAACAAAAAAAGATATGGAGCAGAGTTCATGTTTGTTTCGTTATTTGCTTTGGGTATGGGAATCCAGTCTCCAGGATCCAAATTGCTCTTGGGGACCCTTGTGGGGACCAACAGGTGCTAATAGACATTACTAGTCCCCAGAAGCAAAGCTTTTTGATCCCTTGCAGGCCTCAAGTTGTAGCTGAAGGTGGCCTGTGTTCCTAGTTCCTTGGTTTTTGTGGCCAGTGCCGTGCTAGGGTTTCTACTGAGCTGTGGAATTGGCTTTCTTAGAGGGAGCATTGGGTAGGGGTTAGGAGCAGGGCAAAACCCTGGCCTGTCCTGGGAGAGTTTGAGAAAAAGGGGCAAGGTGGTTCTATTGCCCAAGTAAGTGGTGTGGGGTGGGCAATGGCCCAGTCTTAGTCCATTCCTGGTTTTATTAAAACTGGAAGATTGTTTGGGCTAGCAGCCTAGCTTTTGCATCGAAGATATTTGAAAACCATTTCACATCCCCTTCAAAAAGGGAAAAGAAGAAAGATTTTCACTCTCCTTCCCTTACTTATCCATCCTGATTTCACAGGCATGTCTTCCCAGGCCTTTGTCCTGGTTGGAGGATATAATTTATTTTTTAAAAGATCTTTGAAAAACAAGCCATTCATGAATTCAATAAACTGTTGAATCCTAGCCACAAGCAGGGAGTATGTGCCAGCCAGAGAGAGAGCAAGGATAGCCCAGCAGACACAGACTCTGACCTTCCAAGATGGGTTTATTCACTGGGGTTTTTTCATGGTTTTGAATTCTTAACTTTCTAAGGAAGGGTTAGTTTAAACTTGTTAGTGCTTCAGAGGCTTAGCACTTTTACAGAATCAGAAAGGGAACTTTGGATCTCAGATTGTCCAGTGAGAGGATGCCAGACACCACTTTACTGTTTTTCCTTCCTGGTTACCAAGCACTTAGATGGCCCCTGAAGCTCCTGGTCATTTCCATCTTTCCTCATAAGGTGCTGGGGATCCTGAGGACCCTGGAAAGGGAGCACTTTGTCCTATGTGATCATCCACATTGCTTTCCCATTACCTGACAGGCCATTGAAGTTCATGTTGGCAGTGTTTGTAGAAGGGCCAGCTAGAATCCAGGTTCTTTCTGCTCTGAGGCTATCCACCCCTTAATGTGTTCCCAATTCTCCAGTCTGACACCAGGGAAGTAGCTATGAAGGTGTAGGAGTTGGGATCAAGCCAGAAGGGTCAAGGAGGGTGAGTGATCTTCTGATTTGGGCTGGGCAGCATTCTTCTGTGGCTCACTGGTTCTTCCTGACCTCTTTTCCTCTGTCTGTGCTTTCCAGTCCTCCCATCTCTCCCATCCCCTTGTGTGTGATGTTTCTCTTGGCATCATTGTCAACACTGCTACCAATGAAGTGTTGTGAGAGGCCATTGCAGTCTGAAGGATGGAGATGAGTAGGATTCTGCACTTCGGGGATGGGAGGAAAAGGGAGAGGCAGGAAAGACCACCTGGTTATTGAGCTTGTAGAAATACAAAATTCATAAGCCTGGAAATAATGGTATCCTTTTGGATCAAAGATTTTGGTTAAATCCGACATTTTTTTTTTTCCTAAGAAAATGACTTATTATTCAAGTAATCAGGGAAGATTTTTCCACAACAGTGATGTCTGAGGCAGCTGCTCCCACACAATAGGCTCTAATGGAATCCAGTAAAATAGATCCTTCTGTTTTGAAAAGGAGTGTAGGGAAATCATGTGCTATAGAACTGCCTGGGTTCCTGATGATTCTCTTCTTTTAAGCTGTTTTTGAAGTTATTTTCACATTTGCTCTTGGGTTAAATTTCAGAGGTTCCTGAAATGGAATGCCTATGTTCTTGATTGACCAGTATAATTTGGGAAAATACAAATTTATCTAACACTTATACAGCAATTACCATGTACCAAGCACTGTCCAAACACTTTGTAATTAATATCGCAATTTGCTAAATATTAACTTATTTGCTGATTAGAAACTGAGTTGCCTATAAGAAGGGCAAATATTGAGCCCCCAAATACATGTATATTTTCCTTCCCAACTGCCTGAGGCCTTTAGTCATTTTTTTTTTAAATATTTATTTATTTACTTTAGTTGTACACAATGCAATGCATTTATGTTTACGTGGTGCTGAGGATCAAACCCGGGCCGCGCACGTGCGAGGCGAGCGCTCTGCCGCTGAGCCACAACCCCAGCCCCTCATTGGGTTTTATTTATGCTAAAACATCAACTTCCCCTATGCAGTAACTTCTCCTTAATCCTTCTCTCCTTCAGCAAGTCTTTGAGGAAGATCTGTGCCAAGCTCCCTGGAAGTTAGGAAAACAACCTCACTTAAATGGGCGTAAATGCACCAAAAGCTGTATTTACTTTGGGTAAATTAAAATGTCAAATCTGGGTCTTGTTACTTTCAGGTTCCTCATAACACTGATTTTTCAATTGAGGGAGAATTAACATTGTCATAAAGTTCCTTTTTTTTTTTTTTTTTGGTACTGGGGTTGAACTCAGCGGCACTCGACCACTGGGCCACATCCCTAGCCCTTTTGTTTTTTGTATTTTATTAGAGACAGGGTCTCACTGAGTTGCTAAGTGCCTCGCCATTGCTGAGGCTGGCTTTGAACTAGCGATTCTCCTGCCTCAGCCTCCCAAAGTGCTGGGATTACAGGCGTGCGCCACCGCGCCCGGCTTGTCATAAAGTTCCTTTAACCCATGTGGGAAACAATAAATATCTAACTGCAATATATAAATGATCCATTGATAAAAAACACTGAAAAAATTCTTCTTTTTCCTCTATTCTTTGTACTAGGATAGGTATTGGTTTCCTATGGCTGCTATAACACTGTAGTGGCTTAAGACAGCACACATTTATTTTCTTAGTTCAGAGGCCAGATTAAGTCGAAATTGGATTCATTGGGTTTACTGTCAGGGCGATAGCAAGACTGTCAGGACTGGTTCCTTCAGATGGAATGGGGGGTGGATTCATTTCCTTGCCTCTCCTGGTTTCTGGAGGCTACCTACACTCCTGTGCTCAGGTCCCTTTCCCACCATCACTCCTGCTTCTTGCTTCAGTTGTCCCATCTCCTTCTCTGTAGTCCAGTCTCCCTCTGATGTGGACACTTGTGAATACATGTAGGACCAGTCAAAAATCCAGAATAACCTTCCCATCTCAAGATCCTGTCTAAACTTGCTCACACCTGCAGAGTCCCTTTTGTCATAGTAGGTGATCACCACAGGTTGCAAGGATCAGGACTTGGAGATGATTCAGTCCTTAGGATGGTTGGCATTTTTAGTTGGATTGCTTTTGTTTCATCAGAATTTCCCTGGTGGGAAACTTTTTAATTTTGGCCTTTTTTGAATATTTTATATTCATTGGTAATATTCTTTCCCTTCCTTTATCAGTATTCTTCCCTGAAGAGATCCTTTCAGTGATCCTTCGTAGAATAAAAATACCTTGTGAGAGAGGACAGTGACTCTAGTTTTGGTCCAAAAAATTAAAGGAAAAAAGTTAACTACAAAAGGGAAGCATTTAAACAAGAAAAAGGATTTGTGGCCAATGTAGCATAGCCTGCATATGACTAATAGCCATTCAAAAGGGGCACTAGCCTTCCATCAGCAGAAAAATGACAAAGTAATTCCATTTTGCCTTTGGTTAAAGTTCTGTGTGTGTGCGCGCGCACTTTTTTTTCCTTCTGAAATAGACTACTTTGCTGTTTTTGAGGAAATAGCTGGAGGCTAAGTTTTCTCTTCATAAGCCCAGTTTTATAATGTCCATTTCTCTTCAAAGGGGTTGCAATCTTGATTCTGGGATTTTAAAAAGGAGGAGGATTATTTTTAGGGTAATCATGACCTCTTTTTGTTGCTTTCTGTTGAGGAAAACTTTGTGATTTCTTTTGTGGTGCATCATTATATCTACAAGAGCATATGGTGCTTGCCTACGTTTGCATGATGGCTTGGAGGAAACAAAAAATGACTTGAATCTGGGAATTCTAATATTGCACTTACCATCCTTAAAAATCCAAGACTGAGCTGGAGTGTCACTTAGTGGTAGAGCACCTGCCTAGCAGGTGTGAGGCCCTGAGTTCAATCCCTAGTGCTACAGAACAACCAATCAACCAATCAAAAGTCCAGCACACATTTAACCTGTAACTTAGTAGCTCTTGAGAATTATGATGGCTGCTCTAACAAATTACTATAAATTTTTTGGCTTAAGAGAACACACATTTATTTTCTTAATTACAGAGACCATAAGTCTGAAATTGGTTGCACTGAGCTTACAGTTAAGGCATTGGCAGGACCAGTTCCTTCTTGAAGAAGTTACCCTTGATTTCTTCAACTTGAAGCTTCACACCATTTTTTCAATTTCCTATTCTACTCTGGACTCTAGACATGCTACGTATGCCAGTGTTGTCACTGGGCAAGTCATGTGAGCACACAGGCCAGGTGTTGATTGCTTTTTGTGCTTAGTTTACAATTCTCATGGTAGCTAACAATTCGTTGAAGAGTAAGCATCCAAGAAATGTTGACACAAGTGGTGTGTTGGCACTGGGAGGCCCTGGATTGTGTCTGTCATTATCATCTGTCCTGAATAAGCCCGGAGGAACACTGAAGCAGCTATGGGCATTTGAGTCCTACTGTTTAACTTCCAATCTCATGTTCTTATAAGGAACTTTCTATATATTATGACTGAGACAAGGTTAGGATAAGTATAGGCCTAGTTTTAGTGGCTAGAATGAGGGAAGACATTCTAAACCTCTTTAGGGAACAATATTTCAGGATTCAAATGGAAACTCTGTTTAGACAATGTTTTGTAACAACAGTTAAAAATTAAATTGTAGCAGATTTTAAGGCATTCAAGGTCAGCTTAAATAAAAGCATATGGTGCCTATTTAATTTGTGCTACAAGTGTGTTGTGGGACTTCTCTGTCATTATTAATAGGCTGTGATTATTTTTCCCCCCCTCTTTCTGCTTCCTTTCCATTCCCAAGGTTTGCCTCATTCCGAAATCAGCACATGGTACAAATCCAGCAAGTGCCCACATGGCAGGCATGAAGATTCAGCCTGTAGAGGTGGATAAATATGGGAATATCGATGCTGCTCACCTCAAGGCCATGGTATTCATCTGCCCCCCACAGATGGGACAGGTTTGGGTTGGGAAGAGAAGGTGGGGAGCAGGGACTGATGGACTATGTAAACATTATCATCTCTTGCATTGTAATGAAAAGACTACAATTCCTCCTTTGAATGGGTCTGAGGGAAAATGGTGTAAAGTCAGAAACCTAATAGTCTCTATAAGAAAAAAGAAAAAGAAAAAAACAACAGTCATGTTTTGGGTCTCTAATAAAGCTTAGCATATCTACTCTACCCCTCCCTTCACCAACTGGGAGAAGGTTCTTTAAACTGAAATCCCCTTCTAATCTCATTCCGAGTAAGACACTGAATGAATTATTCATGGTAGGAAGGGCACCCCTTGCAGGACCTGCCCACCTCTTATGAACGAATTTCCCTTTACTTTGTCATCTTCCCCCACTGATAATCACACCTGGCAGTCACAGTTCCATACAGTCTTCATGTTGGGAATTAAAACACAAATGTAGATTTTGCAAATGTTTGCGAATGTTCCAGCCATATTGTGCTGAATTCCAGGCAGCATTCCACCCTGTTTCCTCCAACACCAACCCCCACTCCCAACCTCCAGGAAGAGGTTGCTTAGCAACCATATCTGCTTTCCACCAGTGGATGGTGGCTGCATCTTAAGAGGGAAGGAAATCGGTGGAATAGCAATGTGATTTTGTCAGGGTTATTAGGCATCGAGACTGGGAACCTATATGTAACTCCTCTTTCAGAAGGAAGCTGAAAATACACAGCACTACTCATCTCTTCCATCCACCCCTACCCTTCCATCGCCAGATGGAATTTTTTTCCAACAAATATTCTGGGCCAGTAGTTGTAATTATCAAGTCTCTCCAGTATAGGATATGATTTCATTTTTCTCCCATTTCCACATGCTCCTGCTCTGACTTGCTGTCTAGAGAAAAGCATCTACAAAGCAAAAAACCTGTCAAAAACCAGTAACTAGTCTTTTATATACATTTACCTTCTGCAGAAAGGGATTTTTTTTTTTTCCCTATCAAATCAGTAATGCTTCTTATGGGTTTTCTAATTTCAAGAGAATGTGAGGGAAAGGGAGTAGGGATGGGTGTGACAAAAGATGAACAGAGAGATTAAGTGAGAATAGACATGTTGAGAACCAAAGAAACCCGAAATAATTATTGAGATGAACCAAAGGAAAATCACTTTAGAGAGTTAGACCCAAAATATCCAAAAATCTTCTGAAAAGTCTCCAACCTCCACTAGTGCTGGGGATTGAAAAGGCCTTGGGCATGCTACGTAAGTACTGAGCTACACCCTAACCCTTTTCATTTTAGTTTGAGACAGGGTCTTGTTAAGTTGCTGAGGCTGGCCTCAAACTTGTGAACCTCCTATCTCAGCCACTCCAGTCCCCAGGATAATACGCAGGTGCCACTGCACTCAGCCTAAACAGTCTTTCAGGTCTTGACTATACTGTAGTCCTAGCCTGAATGGATCTTGATATTTCTTTGGAAGATTCATGAGGGAGATAGTGGCTGTTAATCTTTTATTGCTGTTATTGTACTTTGATATAGTGTCAAGAATGCAAAGACCAAGACTTCATCTTTCATTAATTAATCCTTTAAGAAGCAAGGGTTTAACTAAGAAAGAAACCTTTTCTCCCTTTGTCTCTCCCTCTGCCGCCTTCTCCCTGACAGGTGGATAAACACAAGGAGAACCTGGCTGCCATCATGATCACGTACCCATCCACTAATGGGGTGTTTGAAGAGAACATCAGTGATGTGTGTGCTCTGATCCACCAACATGGAGGGCAGGTCTATCTCGACGGGGCAAATATGAATGCTCAGGTGGGAACCCTGAGAGGGCTCCCTTAGTTACCCCTGAAGTAACGGATAAACAAATTAGAAAAAAAAAATTCCCCTCTGGCTTTTTGAGACACCTCTTAAAACATGATACTAAGCTAGGTGCCATGGCTCATGCCTATAATCCCAGTGACTCAGGCAGCTGAGGCAGCAGGGTCACAAGTTTGAGGCCAGCCTCAACTGTTTAGCAAGCTTCTGTCTCAAAAAATAAAAAGGGCTAAAGATAGAGCACAGTGGTAAAGTACCCTGGGTTCAATCCCTAGTACAGCAAAAACCAAACATAAATTGACTCTAAATTCAGAACTAAGGCTGACTTTCTTTGTTGCCAGCTTCCAACAGAGTACCCTAATTTCACTGGGATTATAGATGATAAGAGTAACTGGGGAGGAGGTAAAAGACTGAAAGGAAGCAGGGATGAGCTGAATTTCCTGATTATCAGGGAGTACCATCCTTCTGGGGGTGCTTCCAGCCAAGGCCTCCCAATTCCTTAGCTGAAGGAATTTAGACCTACATTGTGGCAACTGGTAGATGGGGATCTCCCATGGCTTTGGACAAGCCAATTTAGCAGGTTTTGGCTTGTCAGCTATAAAAACAGCAGCCTAAGGGGGTCAATCCTGACTACCTAGAGTACTGAGGTTCTGTGTAATATGAACCTCCTGGGAAATGCTATTAGGAGCCGCTAAAGAGAAGATTGTCAGAATCTCCCTGATGTTCCTCCCTCCTTCCTCCTCATGTTTTACTTTCTCTGATTCCTTTTAGGTGTAGTCCAGGAATTGTTTTCTGTTTTAATAGCATAAAGCAAATTATCTTTGTCCATAATCAAACTGAGCTCTAATGCCAAAGGGGCAGAAATGCCAGTTGGATGTCAAGGTCTGTATCTGGATCAGCTCAGGAGAATGGCAGCTTCATCCCCTCTCCCTCAGTTCAGCATCCTCTTTGGTGGCCCTCTAGGCTCTTACATCAATGTGCCTGAAGAGGCATTTGGTAATGTGCACAGTACCAAGATCTGAACATGCAGAAGAGGAAGAACTGCTGGGGGGAAAGTCACTTATTTTAATAACAAAGAGGTCCTGTCTTTTTTTTTTTTTTTTTTTTTTTTTTTTTTTTTTTTGATTAATGACACTTCTCTCCACTTCTTTTGGAGCATATAATTAGAAATATACTGTGTATTCAAATCTATATTTTAAAATCTCAATTGGGCTAAATGGTCAGTTGCTGTTTCCATAGAAACTACAGCTGCTCTGTAAGATGCCAGGTTTCAACAGCAGAACTGAGCTGGTATGAAGGACATTTCTGTGAACACCATGGATGTGGCTTGCTCTGCCCACGTTTCCTCAGTGGGAGAGGCAGCACCAAAAGGTCATGGCCTTTGCTGCAGAGGGCCCTGCCAAGCTCTTGATATTTACCTCTGGCTTTTTCCCTTTGTGGTAGGTAGGAATCTGTCGTCCTGGAGACTTTGGGTCTGATGTCTCACACCTAAATCTTCACAAGACCTTCTGCATTCCCCATGGAGGAGGTGGCCCTGGCATGGGGCCCATTGGAGTGTGAGTTCTGGGCCACTGGTTTCAGGTTGGGCCTGGAGACAGAATGGCCCCAAACTGCTTTTCCCATCAAAGTCTTCAAGTGTCAAGGATGCCTTTGTATGTAGGGGCTAGGTGAGGACCAGTGAAAGAAGTGCTTTGGGGGTATGTCCAAAGAAGACCATAATTAGGTTTTCATACCCACAATGTTTAGCCTCACTGAGCTCTCAATTATGCATAGACAGTAGGTTTATTGACAGAGGAAGGAATGGGAAACTTCACTTGAATATTAGGAGTTAGAACTGAATATTGGCACTGGAAGTGTCTTTCAGACTTAAATCTAGGTTTCAAAAAGGTTTTTGTTTCCTCTCTCTCTCTTTCTCTCTTCCCTAATCAGCTAATGGTTCTATTAAAAGTGAATGAGAGGAAAGGCATTGAACAATTTATAGTCTGAATTCTTATTACATCTGAGATAAGTAAGGAGAAAACAAACCTTATTGCTGGAAACAATTGAGTGAAGTCACAATAAAACAGAAAGAAGGCCGGGGTTGTAGCTCGGCGGTAGAGCGCTCACCTGGCGGTAGAGCGCTCACCTAGCACGTGCGTGGCCCTGGGTTTGATCCTCAGCACCACATAAAAATAAATAAATAAATAAATGCAATAAAGATATTGTGTCCAACTACAACTAAAAAATAAATACTAAGAGAAAAAAAAAAAAAAAAAGAACAAAAGAATCCTCATCAGCTTTTACACTGTGGTGACAGCAGCCCCTTCTGGAGTCTCTTTCATAGTCCAAACTGTGGGCCAGAAGGGCCAGTTTTCAGAATTGATGGGATCCTGGCTCTCTTGCTTTTCTCTTTGATTAGTGTTATTGTAGTAAGTGGATGGTCCCCAGTGCCTCAGCTCTGTGTGGGGGGCGGATTGTATACTGGCTTCCAAGGTGCAGGCCCTGGGGCATCTCCTCCTCAGCACTCTCTATGCCCCATAGATACCTTGTGTGTGTGTGTTGGGGGGGGGTGCGTGTGCATGCGCGCGCAGCGGTGGGGGAGAGGGCAGGGGGGGGTTGGGGGGGGTGGGCAGGGGGGTTGTTCCACATCTTGAGCCCCTGGCTCTGCAGGCTGCCCCTGCTGAACCCTCCACCACTGGGTGAGCTGCTGGGACTCTGATGGCTGGTGGAGGAGGAAGGGAGGAACTCATCCTTGGTGCCTTCCTTCCTGGCTATCAGCCTGTTAGCAGGTATCAGGTCCCTTCCAAAGTTAAGTTCCTCCACTAAGAATAAAGCTTCTTGAAAAGGCCCAGAACTTGCCTGTTTAGTTCAACTGGATTTTTTTCCATCTTCTGAATGTGTACTTAAAAACCAAATATAGGAAGAAGCATCTTGTCCCCTTTCTGCCCAATCATCCCATCATTTCAGTAAAGCCGAATGAGGACGCCTGGCCTGTCGGGACCGTCAGCGCAGCCCCGTGGGGCTCCAGTTCCATCTTGCCCATTTCCTGGGCTTATATTAAGGTGAGACTTGAGGATATGTGTGGGTGGAGAACTGGAGACTGCACACTTCCTTCTTGGGTTAAAAATGAAGAAATTCATGATGCAAGATGTGGTTCAGTGACACTGCTGATGCTTAGGTGGGAGAAACCTCCTTGAAGAGATCTGCTAAAATTCGTCTCTTCTCCATTATGCTATTTCCTTTGGGTTCTCATAGTGGGTTTAATATCAGAGAAACTGACGAACCAGATATATTTTTCCAGACACAGTTAAGTTCCATGAGTCATGTGGATGTTCTGGCCGCATAGTTCGGTTTCCTGTAAGACTTAGACAGCCTCTTGCAAGTGCACATATTAATTATTACACTTCGTTGAAATCCTGGGATAAATCCTGAAAAAAATCTCACTTCACTTTATATTTCTTGTGACCTGGAGGATAAGATGAAAAGTAGTGGAGATTTGCCTATGTAGTGGTTTCCAAAAGCTCTTTGCCCTTTAGGGCTTATGGAGCTGCGTTTTCAGGGGGGTAATTAGACTTTGTCAGAGACCAGGCTTCCTTCCTTTGTCTTTCTCCAAAAAAACACTGGGGCCAGAGTTTATTTTATACAGCTTGTGTTCAAACTGGCCTGCCTACCTCCTGACTGTCAAGCCTGTGGATAGGAATGTTGTGTAAGCTGCTAATTAGAGCAGATTTCCCCAAACCAGTGGCCCTCATTAAAGGAAGGGTGGCTCCTAGTAGAACAATACCCCAAACTCAGCTAAGCAGATCACTTGGGATGATTCTGTAGGGTGCTATTACTCATGAACAGTGTGGCATTTATGATTTTTAATGAAAAGTTTCTTGGAAGCTGGGACAATTCTGCACCTCAGACTAGAATGTGCTTTTAAAAATTATTCTCAAGTTGTTTTGCGAAGAGTGGTAACAAAAACAATCAGAACAAAGGTCTGTTTCTTTGAAAACTGAATCAAATTCCCATTTCCCTTTGATCCCTGGATTCTTTAAATCTGGGTTATTTGTATGGACATAGTTGGGTTGGAGATGATTTCTCACATATATAAAATAAATGTCCTGAGTCTGGTTTGGCCATATGCCTGGAACACTAAACAGAGTCTCAGTTTAAACACTAAATAAATAAAGTAGTGTTTAGGCTAGTCCTCTGACCTGGGGCTTTCTCCTATTTCAGGCTATTGTTATTTATCCCCTAGACTCTAGCAGGAGCCTCTTCTCTCCCTGATGTGACTCTTCCTGGATAGTCCCACAGGACCGATAGACTGAAGGTCCCACAAGCCTCTCCTGCTTCCTACTGTCTTTACCGCTGGTTCTCACTAGCATATGCCATATGCCTTGGCCCCATCCCAGAGAGAACAAGATTCAGCATATGTGGGGTTGGTCTGGAACTGTCAGCATTTTGAGAAAGATACTTGGTGACTCTGAGATGTATGTGGAGAGGCAGAGGCTGGCTGAACCAAGGCCGTGGCATCCTTCCTAGGGACACTTTGAGGCTTAGAAGATGTAGTCATAATCCACCGTGTCCTGTAGCGACTCCCAGGTGATAGGCATGTACCATCTCCCACACTTTGGTTTTTGTCTTTCTTCTCACTTGGAGTGCCTCCCCTTTCTCTTTGCCTATCCAAATTCTGCCCATGTTAAAGTCTCCAAATTCTAACTTTTACTCTAGGAATCCTTCTTAGACTAGCCTGGGGACATGTGTCCTCTCCATACTTTGGAGTTTGGTACTACTCTTGCTTTCTCTGGTGATTTCTCATTTACTTTATATTAGTTACATGTATAATATACATTGAGCCTCCATCAAAGAGGAAATCCTTGGGGAAGAAAGGAGACAATAAAAATTCAGAGTCTTGATTTTAGGTTCTTTGCTAGTGACGGCATTTCCTCATATGATCACAGGGACTTATTAACCATCAGAGCAGAGTAAGATTAAACCTGGTACTTATTAAAAATCAATGGGCTTCTCTGTGGACAATAGGAAAACAGACTGTACTAATTGATTCAATGGAGATTTTTGACCCAAATCTCATGGGACTTCTGGCAATTTTTGAAATATCTTAAATTCACAGTAAACAAAAAACTACCCCAAAATACTTCTATCTAAGACAAGTTATTTTTTTCTCTTTAAATAACACAATAGCATCAACTTTGCTCTGTTGTAGACTTTGTTACTATAATAAAAAATGTAGCTGGGTACATGTCATATGCCTATAATCTCAGGAACTCAGGAAACTGAGGCAAGAGGATTGCAAGTTCAAGGCCAGCTTTAGCAATTTGGTGAGACCTATAGCAACTTAGCAAGACCATGTCTCAAAATAAAAATTAAAAGGACTCAGCCGGGCGCGGTGGCTCACGCCTGTAATCCCAGCACTTTGGGAAGCTGAGGCAGGAGGATCGCGAGTTCAAAGCCAGCCTCAGCAGTGGCGAGGCACTTAGCAACTCAGTGAGACCCTGTCTCTAAATAAAATACAAAAAAGGGCTGGGGATGTGACCCAGTGGACGAGTGCCCCTGAGTTCAATCCCGGTACCACACACAAAAAAAATAAATAAATAAATAAAAATAAAAAAAAAAGGACTGGGAATATAGCTCAGTAGTAAAGTGCCCTTGAGTTCAATACCCAGTATGGGGTTGGGGAAGTAAAATTGGTGCTTTAAAGGAGAAAACCAATAATTACTTCAGGCTCTGAAAAGACAGATATCCTCTTTAGGATTTTCCATTCATCTTTAATCCAGAGAGTTAGGGTAGGCTGACATCTTTTTTTGGGGGGTGAGGTTTATCTGGGGCTGTCTGATTAGTATCCTGACCATTGGGTTCACCTTTTCAATGATTGATGGCTTTTTTTCCTCTTTGTTGCAGATGATGGGAGGCAAGGGCCTTAAACAGGCCACAGAAATTGCTATATTAAATGCCAACTACATGGCGAAGCGATTAGAGAAACATTATAGAGTTCTTTTTAGGGGTGCAAGAGGTAAGTATCAACTGGACTCAGCCGGGCGCGGTGGCTCACGCCTGTAATCCCAGCACTTTGGGAAGCTGAGGCAGGAGGATCGCGAGTTCAAAGCCAGCCTCAGCAGTGGCGAGGCACTTAGCAACTCAGTGAGACCCTGTCTCTAAATAAAATACAAAAAAGGGCTGGGGATGTGACCCAGTGGACGAGTGCCCCTGAGTTCAATCCCCGGTACCACACACACAAAAAAAAAATAAATAAATAAAAAAAAAAAAAAAAAAGGACTGGGAATATAGCTCAGTAGTAAAGTGCCCTTGAGTTCAATACCCAGTATGGGGTTGGGGAAGTAAAATTGGTGCTTTAAAGGAGAAAACCAATAATTACTTCAGGCTCTGAAAAGACAGATATCCTCTTTAGGATTTTCCATTCATCTTTAATCCAGAGAGTTAGGGTAGGCTGACATCTTTTTTGGGGGGTGAGGTTTATCTGGGGCTGTCTGATTAGTATCCTGACCATTGGGTTCACCTTTTCAATGATTGATGGCTTTTTTTCCTCTTTGTTGCAGATGATGGGAGGCAAGGGCCTTAAACAGGCCACAGAAATTGCTATATTAAATGCCAACTACATGGCGAAGCGATTAGAGAAACATTATAGAGTTCTTTTTAGGGGTGCAAGAGGTAAGTATCAACTTTAGACTATCATCACCTTGGTTTTCTTGTTGGCCTAAGTTGACTTGTGACGTGGGAGGGAGATTTCTTAGCATATACTAGAGAAAAATAGAGTTGGGTTTATTGTTTGTTTTTTGTTTGGCGGGATGAACCCAGGGGCGCTTAACCACTGAGCCACACTCCTACCCCACTTTTTATATTTTATTTAGAGACAGGTCTCACTGAGTTGCTTAGAGGCTGGCTTTGAACTCATGATCCTCCTGTCTCAGGCTCCTGAGCCACTGGGATTACAGGCATGCACCACTCTGCCCAGAAAGTATAGAGTTCTTGAAAATAACTTTGGTTTCGTTAATAGTATTACTCTAAGAAGGCCATCCTAGGTACTTAGTCTACACAGCCCATTTCAACAAGGAACACACACCACTGAGAGATGCGTATACATAAATACTATGAGCTGGTTACTCACAAAGTGCTATAGGGTTGGAGCTGTTAAGACTGGGCAAGGCAAGGTGGAATAGTAGAGAGACTCTTCTGGCAGGAGCTAGTTGAAATGAACCTGGAAGGAAAAGCAGCAGGTGAGATCCTGGGTAGACAATTACAGGAGCAATCCAGAGAAGCAGGAGTTGCCTGGGTGGGTGAAATCTTGGTGGGTAGAAGGTGGGGGGGATGGGGGTTGCTACAGGATCATGGAGAGACTATTATAATCATTAAGAAAGTGGCAAGGAATAAACCTGCTCTTTAGAAGTAGAATTGGTTGAATGTAGTTACTGATTAGTTGAGTATGAAGATAAATTTTAGGTAAACCTTATAGGCTTACAACAGAAGGACTAATGAGTGGGGAACAAAGTCACCTTAGAAGTGATGGGAGGTTAGCCGGGCGCGGTGGCGCACGCCTGTAATCCCAGCACTTTGGGAGGCTGAGGCAGGAGGATCGCGAGTTCAAAGCCAGCCTCAGGAATGGCGAGGCACTTAGCAACTCAGTGAGACCCTGTCTCTAATAAAATACAAAAAAGGGCTGGGGATGTGACCCAGTGGACGAGTGCCCCTGAGTTCAATCCCTGGTACCAAAAAAAAAAAAAAAAAAAAGAAGTGATGGGAGGTGATGGAACTAAGAGCCAGGTAGACATTTAGATATTGGCCATGACCAACCCTATAGCACTTTGTGGTCAGAGCAGAGTCTTGGAGAGGAACCTAAGGAAGGAGTATTGAGAAATGACAGTAAAACACCTCCAACAGGGTGGAGACTGTCTGCTTCATTTCTCCAGCACCCATATCCTGCTTGTCACATGTAGTCAACAGATAAATGTGTGTGATGTTGCATAACAAGGAAAGGGAGACTATAGAGAGTGAGGAGCTGATTTTATTTCATGAATTCATATTTTTCTACAGCTTTATTGAGGTATGAGTGATAAACCTGATTTTAGAGTTTTTAAAAGAACCTTTGACTTCAATAATTAATAAGCCTTTGGTAAAAAAAAAAAAAAAAATAAGCCTTTGGTAACCTGTGAAAGTATTTTTGGGCAAATGGTGAGGCACATACCAGATGGAAATGAAAATGGACTGAGATGTTGACATCGGATTGGGAAGGAGAAGGGAGAAGCTTTCATGGTTTAGAAGTTTGATAGTGAAAGGGGGTTGGGGTGTTTCAATATGGAGGTTATATAGTCATGTATTCTTTTTAAATAAGAAGAAATATGATTTTAAGCTGCCAGGGGAATGTCTATGAAGGGAAAGTGAAGTTACAATAGAATAATAGATGGAGGAATAGAGTCACCTTGAGTGGGAAGGGCTGAAACCAAGAACCAAGTAGATCTTTGGAACTCTGGCTGTGGCCCTGGAACGCGAGCAGAGCAGACATTGAGACCAGCAGAGAGAAGCCAGGCACCAGCAGGCCAGACCTGGGCAATAGCAACCAGGCCCCTCCTGGGCTCTTGGTTTCTCCAGCTAGCTAGAGTGTATATCTACATCTGTGATCTTTCCTTTAAAGGCAGGTCTCATCTTATAAATATGTATCCAAAGAGGTGGTTTGGGAGTTTGAAAATAGGATTGGCTATGTTGATTCTAGATATCCAGAACCTCTGGTTAGGAATACCCACTGCCCCCCCCCCCACCCCAGAGTAGAAAAAAAAAAAAAAAAAGTGGTAGTCAATATGTTTCTAAGCAACATGAGAAGCTGCTTCTGAGGTAGGTGCTAAAGAAGCTGCTAGAGCTACTAATTAATTCAAATATAGCTCCTATGTGATATGTATCCTGCTTGTTGTGCTTTAAAGATTAGCGTAAATATAATGTCTGATTATATAAATAATGTATATTGTTTAACATGGACATTTTGGAAAATAAAGCATGAAGAAAAATTAAATGGTCTGTGCCTCCATCAGTCAGGCATAGCCAACTATTAGTATTTTGCTGTATTCCTTTTCATCTTTATACAATTGAGGTCATATTTAAAATGCAGTTTTTAATCCTATTTTTAAACTTCATCTTATATCAGGAGCATTTCCCCATGGCATTAAATGTTCTTTGACATTGGCTATTTGAGTCAATTAAAAATACAGTTTTTACACTTTTTTTTTTTTTTTTAACTTTGTCTTATAAGCATTTTCCAAGGCATGAAATGTTCTTTGGCATTGGCTATGTTGATTCTATTGTATGGATGTACCATTATTTAACCAATTCTTTAGTTTTCTTCTCAGTTCTTTGCATTTATAACAACTCTGCAATGAGAATTCTTCACTTAGATTTTTTTTTTTAATTTCTGATTGTTTCCTTAAATTAGTGTCATGAAAGAGAAATTGTCATCTCAGAGGATAAGAATGCATTAAGCTTTTGATACCTATGGCCTCAATTTCCCACCCAGAGACTTTGTGCCAATTTATTTTACACTAATAGCATATGAGAGTGACCATCATACCAGGGCCTAGTGAGGAGAGCCTAGTGAGGACAGAGCATCAGGCTAAAAACACTACAGTAAAAAAAATGAAACATCTTTGCTAGTCTGGTGAATAAAAAATGACCTCATTGCTTTAATTTACAAGAATTAAGTTTTTGCCTAAGTGCTTAATTCTTTATATTTTTAAACTTTTTAATATTAGCTTTCTTTAAATATTTATTTATTTGCTTTAGTTGTACACAATGCGTTTATTTTTATGTGGTGCTGAGGATCAAACCTGGGCAGCACATGTGCTAGGCGAGCACTCTACCACTGAGCCACAACCCTTTAATATTAGCTTTATTGAGGTAGAATTCACCCATCATACATTTTACCCATTTAAAGTATACTACTATTCAGTGATTTTTTTTTTTAAATGTTCACAGAATCATGCAATGCAACGCTTAGTTACATGTGATTTAAACTGTGTGGGGTGGTTGGCACCTTTGGGGGAGAGGAATAGGTATTACCATGTGCTTAGCATTTAAATGACAGCTTTAAGTAAGGACCGTCCACCGCCCACCCCGACACCTCCCAATTCACTCACTATCCTGGGGGATTTGTGGTATAAAAAGATAGATGAAATTTCCATTTGTTTTGATATTTTGCTCCAGAATTAAATAACAAATAATATTTCTCATTCCAAGCAGAAATAAATTGGTACAGACTTTATTATCCATTCCCCAAATTCATGAAACCAAAAATTGTCTCATATTTGGTCTGGTAAACACATTTGATACACAGTTTGAGACTTAGTATTTTAGGTCCTAAAAACAATCACCACTGTACCTCCCCAGGGCACCAAACAGGACCATTCCCAATAAACACATTGTATTCTAAAACGTCTAATGGCAACATTAGAAGACTGCCATTCCTCTTAATCTTGTTTACCAGCTCTAAGGAAGACTTTGGAATTGTGTATGACTATGAGGCAATCGTTTTAATCAACTCCAGCCTTCCCTTTCTACAAGTTAACTTCTTTGCAAGATTTGAATACCAGCTAAACTGTCGAGGCTTATGATTTTTTGAAACATGGAAATAACAGGCACGCATTGGCAGGGGTGGGGTTGGAGGAGCAGTAGTATGTATTCTGCTAGGATGAGAAAAGAAAGGAATTACCTCAGGGAAAAAGATGATACATTTGTAAAGGAAGCATTTTAGAAACTTTGCAGGTTTTTGATCTTATGGGAGGCCCTCAGCTTCCTGTGTGAGCTGAATGGAGTTCCCATCAGTGGGAGATGACTTTCTTAGTATACTAGTGATTTATTGTTAGTTTCTTATATGCCTATACACTTTTAACCTAGACAAACCAACTCTGCTTGCAAATTCCTATCCAGGTGGCCCCTGCTTTGTAAATGGGCAGGGCCTAGGCCCTTATATCCCCAGTCCAAAATGACCCTGCTGAGACCAGGGGCCTAGTGTACCTGACCTCATTCTCAGGGAAACAGCCAACATTTAGATTCTATTCATCATGATTCCTGAATTACCATTGAAGAGCTTGAAGGAGCTTTGATTGCTCACCCAAGCTTTACAAAATAATTTCCTTGTCAGTTCCAGTATTCCCAGTGGCCTCTTTTATTAGGGGGAGGACATTACTGGGAATTGAACCCAGGGGTGCTTTACCACTGAGCTACATGCCCAAACCCTTTTTATTTATTTTTAAAATTTCAAGATGGTCTAAACTGCTCAAGGCCTTGCTGAGTTGCTGATCACTGGCCTCAGACTTGTGATTGTCCTGCCTGAGCCTCCTAAGGCCCTGGGATTACAGACGTGTGCTACCATGGCTGGCTCCTAGGTAGTTTCTTTGAGGTCATGGGGTAAGCAAGGTTCAGTTGCTGCCCTTAAGAAGGGTTTTTGGAAGCCCCATTTTCCCACAGCATATTCCCTTGTTGTTTTCACCTCCTAAGACAATGGGCATAAGGGGAGGTGTTACCAACAAAACGAAGCCACTTTTCTTTTGCTTTTCCATCATCCCATTTTCTTCTCTCCTTCATGCTCCTTTGTCTTAGTATCATTTCACATTTAAGCTATGGTTAATTAGGCACAGCTAAAAATAGCTACTTGGTGAAAATTAAAACTTGCACTAATCATTTTATATAGTTTCTACTTCAGATTGTCCTGACTCAACCAAATGCCATAGGAAGTTTATCTTTCTCCTAAAAGTTACAAAGGTGAATATCTTGGTATCTTGTCTCTGATGGCCACCAAGTTTAAATTTCATCCTTTTTGGTGCTCAAGTAGAGAAAGGCATGCTGAAGCTCCACTAGTTTCCATTTGAATGTAATAGAATATGGATTTAGACAATAACATCTGAACCTCATTTTAAAAATGGAGCTCTTCCCAAACCACTTGGCTGTGGTGGGGCCTCTGCAGATGAAGTTTTGGTATTAGCCATGCTGGGCTGGGCTTTCAGCTTGATGGTGCCTTTCAGCTTTTACAGAACCTTTGGAAGACTCAGCCTGCCAACAAGCGCGATTCCTCTCCCCTTGACATGCATCACTGCCTTCCTGCTGTCTGTATGTCCTTCAGAGCCCTGAGCTTCCATTAGCCTTCTTCTGTCATTGCCATAGCTTAATGACCTAGTGGCAGCCAGAGGTTCAAAGAAAGGGCAAAGGCTGACACTGGACTCCAAAAATGGGATAGTATAGCAGGGCATTGAAATTAATAGTTGATAAGGTCTTAAGTATTCTCATGGTTTTCTCATTCTCAGCATTCCACTGGCTATTGCTTTTTAGCACTTTTTCCCCCAAGTTTGCCTACTCATGAACAGAACTTCCTATTTTTGAATTACACTCTTTACCAATTCACTGTTGTTGTTAGAAAGTGTATTTTAAAAACACACAGTTTTAGTGTATTCAGTGTCTTGGGTTCTCATGTTTTTTTTTCTCCAAAACAAAACCAATCCTTTCATGTTTCTTCATTATATAAGATGCAGAGCAGTTCACAGACCATCTGCAGGGGGTGTTAGTGACTGGAGCTGTTCTTGACAGGCTAGGGAAGTTTTGTCTGCTCTGCTCATTTGTAAGTGGATTCACTATTTGCTGAGAGTCTGGAAAGCAAGTTGAATATGTTATTGTCTCACAATATTCTTAGAGATTAGAAACTTCTCTTCAGAGAACTCATCAGTTGGTGGACTGTAGAATTTGGGAAGTTCCCAGAAATGTTCTGTTATCAAGTACTGACTCAACTTTTTTTTTTTTCTTTTTTTTTTTTTTTGAACTGGGAATTGAATTCAGGGGCACTCAACCACTGAGCCACATCCTTAGCCCTATTTTGTATTTTATTTAGAGACAGGGTCTCACTGAGTTGCTTAGCGCCTCATTTTTGCTGAGGCTGGCTTTGAACTAGTGATCTTCCTGCCTCAGCCTCCTGAGCTGCTAGAATTATAGGGATTCACCACCTGCAGGAAGACTCACTGTTTTTTTTTATTGACAATGGAGGGGTGGTCAGAAGCTCATCTGCTTACAAATTAGACCAAAGTGAACTGCCCCACGCAGACTTTACCTCACTGCTTCCTTACCACTTCAGTGTACTGTTTGACAGGACCTATCTCTAATTCTCAGTCTTCATGCTAACACCAAAAGCTCTTTTGAAGAATTACATAAAATTCTTTATGTGTCCTATGGACATATGTTTAATATATATTTACACACATCCTGAAGAACTGTTAGTCTGTGTTGAGGGTAAAGCTGCTAAAAATGTCTATGTGGATCTTTAGCTCTAGAAATATTTTATATAAAAGGATCAGGACTACAATGTTATATTTAACTTTTTGCAAGTAGATTTTAGGTCCTCAGAGTAGAAATAATCTCATCTCCATATACCTCCTGCTGAATGTTCCAGTAATGCCTCCCGCTTCCCTTCAGCTGTGATCAGGCTCATGGGTGCGTAGTGAAATAAAGTCAGACACACATGTGATGAGAGTCAATGAAGTCTTCATTGCCAGCTATAAACTTACCAAGTGCTCATAGCTTCTTGGTCCTCACTAATATGCATAAAGAGCTGAATTATTTGTTTGGGCAAAATAAGCTGATGCTAATCTTGAAGGGAAACAACTTTTTTTCTTGAACAGGTTTTGTGGCTCATGAGTTTATTCTGGACACAAGACCTTTCAAAAAGTCTGCAAATATTGATGCTGTGGATGTGGCCAAGAGGCTCCAAGATTATGGTAAGTGGACTTAGCGTAAGTAGCTTCTGACATTCATGCAGCTGTCCCTTCTGGCTACATACCAGTTCCTCAAAGCACAAATGGAATGTTCAGGCACCACAATATCCTTATTCACGGGATCAACAGGGGGTCTAGGGTTATTGGCAACCTTTAATAATGAAAAAATTTTCCTCTATTACTACACTCCTGCCATTTCAAAGACATTAAAACATGGATCTTGGATGCATCAGAGCCAAGAACAGGAGTCATCAGAGTTAAAATTTCAAATCCCAAAGAAAAGGATTATTGTTCCTTTTCTGTGTTTCTGATGAATTCCTACTCCTTTCCCATTCCTGGTAAATACGGGGTCCATGAAAAGGTAAGCTGGTGGAACAGGGAGGGAAGCAGAGCAGGTGACCTGTAGCAGTGTTAAGAGACACGTGGCTCTGGGGTTACACACCTACCTTGGTCAAGGCATAGCCATTGCAGCTGCTTCTGGAGATGAAGAAATAGGTGTGTGTTGTTTCCACAAAAACTCAGCTTTCTCCAAAGTATTTTGAGAGGCATATATCCCTTATCCATGTATTTGTGGGAATTCACTTGCCACATCCCTCATTATAATAACATTTTCGTAGTGACACTATGAATAATATCAAGGATCCTTCAACCTACAGCAAGGCTAAGGTGGGGAGAACTTTGCCTTTGGAGGGATGTGGAGTCCTGTCTGAATTTTAATGTCTTGTTTTAAGAAGGAATATAAGAAATTTAGTAGTTTTGCTATTACATCATAATGGGAGTCCTGCATGTGTGATTAATTCCTCGAAAATGAAAGATATTATGTAGAATTACACTGATAATTAATGGGAAAGCCAGAGAAAGCTGTTATCAATGAAATTAGCAATCGTAGCTCCCATTACCTGATGGTAGAACTCTGTTCTTCTGATTTTCTCACCCAGCCAGTTGAGATGAAGATTTTCAATTCTTGGATGCATTGTTTACATCCCACACCTAATTACACCACACTGACAGAGAAAAGTCTAGGAGAGAGGTAGCAAGTGATGTCACAAGTCACTGTGTCCAAGTCATATTTTCTCTCCCAACTTTGATTCTATTTTGAGGTTAGATAGAATTTCCACACTTGTCCAAAGCCCAGGTTCCTGGCACATAGTAAGCACGCAGCACATGTGTTAATAAATGAGAGTTGAAATAAAATGAGTTGGAGCCAGGCGCAGTGGTGCACGCCTGTAATCCCAGCAGCCAGGGAAGCTAAGGCAGGAGGATTGAGAGTTCAAAGCCAGCCTTAGCAAAAGTGAGGTGCTAAGCCAGGCGCAGTGGCACATGCCTGTAATCCCAGCACTTTGGGAGGCTGAGGCAGGAGGATCGCAAGTTCAAAGCCAGCCTCAGCAACGGTGAGGTACTTAGCAACTTAGTGAGACCCTGTCTCTAAATAAAATACAAAAAAAAGGGCTGGGGATGTGGCCCAGTGGTCGAGTGCCCCTGAGTTCAATCCTGGTACTGACCACCACCATCAAAAAAAAAATTGAGTTGGAATGAATACCTAAGTGAAAAAAGAAAATAAAATTCACAACACAGGTTCTGATCTTAGCCATACCCCCTGAATCTGGATTTAATCTATATATTTTACAAGTACTCACTGTGTGAGTCTTTTTAGACAAGTTTGGGACATACTATCTTAGGACAAACTAATTATCAGACTCATTTTCAGTGTCTCCCAGGAGTTAAGATTCAGCTCCTACCCTGGACTTCCTGAACCAGGGTCTAGATTCAGAAATGTCCTCCTAAAACATGTTTGATAGTTCCAGATATGGAGACCACTAAAAATGTTGAACTGAATTTGCTCACATAGTGAATTGAGGGCAGACTTCAATGATTATTATTTAAAAAAAATAAACAGTCCTTTACTGGTTGGGTGACACAAGTGTATGCATTTGTTAAAACTTATTAAAGGTACAATTAAGATTGTACATTTTATTGAAGATTTCTCAAAAATGTGTGACTAAATATTGAATTCTAGATAGTGATATGCATACTGAAGTATTAAAGAGCTAAGTATACTGATGATTGCAATGTGCTTTGAAATACATCAAAAATAACCTGGATGAATGTGATAAAGCAAACATTATAGAATCTAGGTGATGGGTATTTGGGTGCTCACCTACAGTACTTTCAAATTATCTGTATGTTTGAAAATTTTTATAATAAAATGTTGTGGACATAATTCCTTATGGTATGAAGACATGACTACCAACACTCCCCGTCATAACACATGCCAGAATTTGGGAACCACTGAACTCTGGGGCAAGAGTAGTTGACAGGTGTTATCAACCTGGGAGTTACTCTTAATCTTTTAAAAGTCCCACAGAGGGGCTGAGTTGTAGCTCAGTAAAAGAGTGCATAGGTAGCAGGCTCGTGGCCCTGGGTTCGATCCCAGCACCAACCCCAATTATTTTTTACTTAAAAAATTTTTTTTCCACAGAAAAATGTAAAAATGTTGTTTGCTTTTGTTCAGGAAGTCTTTTGTTAACATTTCTTATTGATTTGTCCTTCATATGAAAACTTTTGGAAACAGAAACACCTCATGCTACTTTCTTTCTTTTCTTTTCTTTCTTTTTTTTTTTGGTACTGGGGATTGAACTCAGGGGCACTGGACCACTGGGCCACATCCCCAGCCCTTTTTTTTTGTTGTATTTTGTTAGAGACAGGGTCTCACTGAGTTGCTAAGTGCCTCGCCATTGCTGAGGTTGGCTTTGAACTCACAATCCTCCTGCCTCAGCTTCCCAAGTGCTGGGATTACAGGCGTGCGCCCGCGCCTGGCTACTTCAGGCATCTTAATGTCTATTACCTCATTACTTACGTTTGTATTGGCAATATCTTTATTTCTCTTAATTGTAAGGTATGGTCATTGTAGAAAGGGTGTTTGTTTTTTGTGTTGTGAGTGTGTGTGTGTGTGTGTGTGTGTGTGTGTATGTATGTATGTGTATGTGTATGTGTGCAGGCATGCTGGATTAATCCATGGCCTTGTGAATGCTAAGCACATGCTCTACCACTGAGCTATACCCTCAGCCTCAAAGAGCCTAAAACACAATCAAAGTGAAACCTGGTGATAACCTCTGTTAACATTTAGTATTTGTCTTTTTTGTTGTCATTTTACCAAAGTGGGACAATAAGTAACTTGCTTTTTACACTTAATTTTGAAGGTTTACCCAACTTAACAAATATGAATTTATATATTTTTAAATGCTTTCACAGTTATTGTATGGGTGTCCTGTAAAATTTACTTAGCCAATTCTTATTGCTAGAAATTAGCTTATATCCTAAGTTTTTCTTTGAGTAACTGTGCTAAGATGAATCTACATGTATATATGTATGTGTGTATACATGTGTATGTGCAGTATATATGTGTATACATGTATAGATGCATGTATGCATGCACACATTTACATGACTATTTCCTTAGGGTAAATTATAAGGGGAGGCCAAAGTAAGTAGGCAAGTTCTTCTATCTCCCTTCGCAGGATTTCATGCCCCCACCATGTCCTGGCCTGTGGCAGGAACGCTCATGGTTGAGCCCACTGAGTCAGAAGACAAGGCAGAGCTGGACAGATTCTGTGATGCCATGATCAACATTCGGCAGGAAATTGCTGACATTGAAGAGGGCCGCATTGACCCTAGGATCAATCCACTAAAGGTGAGTTGGTGCTGATACTTTATTCAGATGTCCCATAGAGTAGGAAATGGTGTCTGGACATTGTGCTGGCAATTCCTGAACTCTCATCTGAAGATATTCTTGCCTAGAATAAGATAATTCTTCTGAGAAGATGTAGTCATTTCTTGAACAAACTGATTCCTTGGATATACTGTGGGGGTGGGAGTTACATACCTATGTGTACCCAACTGATTGCCAAACGAGGGAGTGGAGGCTGAAGGACTTGAAGCATTGTCATCCTTCAAAGTCTCTGATGCATTGCAGTGAGATAATAGCATAAATCGGAAGTAAATGCATAAATTCTAACTGTATAAACACACATTCTCTTATTGGAACAGTAGCCTCTGAGAACATTTGATCTGCCCTGGATGTTTTGCCATGTATATGACCCATGTTGGAGAAAAGTTTGTTAGGCATTACCCTACCTCTTCCACAGCATGTTAATTTTATGTCTGGTCAGAGTCTTAAGTTTTGGTTAGGTCCAGACATTGGGCTGGAGGACCATGAATTGAATATACCATGAAGGCTGTGGTGGTGTCTCTATGGCTCTAAGCTAGAAAACAAGAAACTAAGGCAAGTTGGCATGTAGGAGCCACTGCCTAAGAAAAGGTAGGCCCTTGCTAAATGTGAGGAATATATTTTTACTGTCATTTCTTTTTTCTCCTTGGATGTTGATTCTTCTAGGATTTAGGGTATATATATATATATATATATATATATATATATATAAATGGCAATAGATATCTCAAAGAACATAATGCTGAGTTACAAAAACAAGTGGAGAGTGCTTCTCATAGGTTGATAAGTTTAAAAATGAGCCAAATCATGCTATATGCTATTTATTAATGTGTAGTCAGTGTTAAAAACATGAGACTGAAAAACACCACCTTCAGGACAGTGATTGTCACTGGGGAGGAGAGCAAGCAATGAGATGCAATGGGAGTTACAGCTTTAACTATATAATGTCTTATTTTAAAAGATAAAGCAAGGATGACAAAATGTTCATGTGACTTTGCTGGGTGGTGGATATGCTTATTATTACCTACCCTTCTAATAATTGAAATATTTCATCAAAAAATTTCCTATCCCCCAAATTGAAAGACAACTCCTCTTATTGGGCTTCCAGCAGAAGGTTGATGACTGAGGCGTAGAGTAGGAGGGAGTGCACTGCTGACTGTCATCCTTGTCTCTCTCAGATGTCTCCACACTCCTTGACCTGTGTCACATCCTCCCACTGGGATCGGCCATATTCCAGAGAGGTGGCAGCATTCCCACTTGTAAGTTCTCCTCTAAAGCTGAATGTGGCGGTTGTGTTGGTGTTTACTGGCCCAGACCGCATCTCCTGAGGGATTCCCTTTCCTACAGTCTCACTAGAGAAACCCTGTGTGGCACATCGTGTGAATATATGGGTCATGATGAACACAGGGCAGAGGCGCTGGCTTTCAGGGCCTGAGGTTAGAAGCAGGACATCTGCCATAAGTTTGGGACCCATAGTAACAGAGGAGTAGAGGAAGAAAACTGAATAGTAGGGGAGCTCTGTCAGGTAGATTAACGTGTTTTCTACTGCCATTCAACAAGAAATGGACCCAAGTGCAGTCTGTCTTCTTACAGATGATTATATGGAGAAGGTACTCTATAGTCTGTTGGGAGTGACATAGGGACAAGTCTCAAATGTTGGCTTTTTTTTTTTTTTAAATGTATTACTGGGGATTGAACCCAAGGGGCATCCTACCACTGAGCTACAGCCCCAGTCTCAGATAGGTTATTGCTAAGTTCTGAGGCTGGCTTGTTATCCTCCTGCCTCAGCCTCAAGTTGTGGGACTACAGGCATGTGCCACAACTAAGACAAAAGTTGAATTTTTTGGAGGGGTACTGGGAATTGAACCTAGAGAGCAACATACCAGCCCTTTTTGTTTTATTTTGAGATGGGGCCTCCCTAAGTTGCATAGGGCCTTGCTAAGTTGCTGAGTTTCCCCAAGAACAGACGCTCACAATATCCCCTAGTATTTTCATCTTTTGTCCTTTCCAGCCCTTTGTGAAACCAGAGAACAAATTCTGGCCAACCATTGCCCGGATTGATGACATATATGGAGATCAGCACCTGGTCTGTACCTGCCCACCCATGGAAGTTTATGAGTCCCCATTTTCTGAACAGAAGAGAGCTTCTTCTTAATCTTCTCTCCCTAAGTTCAAGGTATCAAGTTGATGTCTCTCCCTGGAGCATTTGATAAGCAATAAATATATTTCATCTCCCACCCCAGGCTCAAGTAAGGGTTTTTGTACTTTATATTTTTGTAATCTCTCTCAAGGTTACTGTAAATACAGTTAGCATAGTGAGTGGCAGCTGACTGTTGGAAGACTGGTTTTGCTTCAGTACTCTCTATCCAGCATGTACCAGTTGATTGGAAGGCATTTAGTTTTTTGCATAGAAAAATTTGGGTGTGCTAGGAACTTTTTCAATATGGCAAGTTTGGGGAAGTTAGGGGCTATTCTGGAAATTCGATAGTCACATTTTTGTTCCAAATAAGTCCTTGTGGACTGTGCCGTCAGTGGGAAATCCCAGGGCAAATGTTTACATTTTATATCCACTGAAGAACTTTTTTCCTGACTAATTTGCCTAATCTGTAATAGCATTTAAGTGTGTTCGTTTTCTGTGTGTGGGTTTTTTTATCTGCATTTATTAGTATTCTAATAAATAATTCAATTTGAAGAATGCCCCCCTTTTTATAATTTTACCCCATCACACTCCAGATTCAGGGAGAACTGAAGGGCAACAAGAGTACCCAACCCAACAGCCATAGTTACATTATCTGTTTTGCCTTTGGCTAGAGAAAGCTTACTTGTCTTGTTTACCAGTGAACATTACTTTGGCCCTTTAGAGTTGTGTTGGGATACATGTAACTAAAATTCAAGTGCAGGATTTCAATTTAAATAGCAGCTTTTTTTTTTTTTTTTTTTTTTTTTTTAAGTCCAGAGCTAACCAGCCATGGGCTGATGCTGGTTCAGTCTTGCTGCTCTGTCTGCCTTTGCATTTCAAAATGACCACTGCACATCCAGGTATCACACAGCCCTTTAAGATAGGAAAGAGGGGAAAGAGCAAAAGACAGCAGGCACATTCTATCGAAGTTTGCTTCTTTTGAAATGCTTTCCAAGAAGTTCCATCCAGGAACTTCTTACTTTTAACTGGCCAGCATTGGTTCAGATCACCACTCCTAACTACAAGGGACTAAGGGGAGGTCTTTTACTTGGTCACGCTTCTGCCCCAGACAAAATCAGGAATTTGTGAAAAAGGGGGAATAGGTTTTGGGTAGGCAACTAGCATGCCTGCCACAACTTTCTCTCCGAAATAGCAAATATTAGAGGTACTCTTGATAATTATCAAGTACTTGCTGTAACACTGATTTCCTGGTTCCTTGTCTGGCTGGTTACTCCAACGATTACTCATTATCGCTAGGCTTTATGCTAATGATCTGGACAAAAGGTCTGAGTGCCCTGTTGAATTCTCTCCAAGTAGGCCACACTTAAAAGTTTGTAAAACAATGTTAGCCTAACAAAGTAGTCAAGAAACAATGAGCTACATGGTTTCTTTTTTACTTGGTAATTAACATTGGTAATTACATCTCTGGTACTATTCTAAGTGAAGTTTTTGAAATATCTCATTTGAACACTTTTCCACTTTTACCTAAGGGAGGTATGGAGAGATGTTCATGGATGCACGCTGGTGCAACCTAGGCTGACCAGCTCTAGCGCCTGTTCACCCAAGCAGGATACCACACTGTCATGGTGACTGCAAACTTGGAACCTTTGCCCTTCGTGAGCTGGAAACTGTTTTCTCAATACAGGTTAGCCATCAGGGCATGGAGCAGCCCCTTCTCAGGAAGTACCAGTAAATGAAAATAATTGAAGCAAAGAGCGCACTTTTCTACTTTGTCAAAGTTTTTATAGTTGAGTGTCAAAGTTGTTTCCACAACTGGTAACATTGTTTGCCTCTAGAATGTACCAGAGGCAAATGCTGGTAGTAAAGAGTGTCAAAGTGAACCATATATGTCCTTCATTATTAAATCATTTGTATATTTACTTAATAGTTGTGCCACTCTTTCCCACCTCTGGGTCCTGGCTCATATGATATCCTCTACGTGGAGGACTCTCCCCAGCCACCTTTGCATGACTCCTGTTCGCTTTGCATGTCTCAGCATGGAGGATCTGTTTGTTCATTACTGTAAATGTAGGAGGGTACCCTGGGATGTATGCTTAATGTTGAGCATGTTTGTGGGTGTCAATGACTGATTTCCTCACTGCTGCATGTTTTTCCTTTTCCTTCTGTTCACAGACTTTTTTTTTCTTTCTTTTTTTAATGTGCGGTGCTGAGAATTGAACCCAGTGCCTTACATGTGCGAGGCAAGCACTCTGCCACTGAGCCACAACCCCAGCCCTTTTCTTCTGTTTATAACATGTAATTCTCATCTGTTGGGCCACTGAGTACATCATCTCCCTCTCTATTACTCCTTTAATGCTTCTGGTTCAGGAGCATCTCCCAGCCATTGTCACAGTTTGCCAAACTAGTTTCTCAGCCTTCAGACATGTTGTACCTTTCATCTGGAGCTTTTCTCTACTTCCGCTCCTTACCTCTCAAACATATAATCCCCTGGGGATAGGGATGATTTCCTAATTTTTAGAAGTTCTAATTCTGTCAGATCATCCATACTAACATTTGTTTAGAAAATATAGTCAGTTTGGGATGGGTGGTCTCTGGTACCTAGAATTGGAAAAGGTTATTTTTTTATATATAAAAAGCAGTGCATTAAATTATGGTTTAATAGACTTTGATAGGCTAACCAACCCCTTTTCTCTATATCATTGTTCCAGTGGAGAATATTTGTACAAATTTATACAAACAAGATCATTTCATTTTCCATCTGCATCAAGTCAAAGACCAAGAAACACTTTCATTTCTTTTACAAATTAACTTTTAAAATGCAAGTTGGAGGGCTGGGGTTGTGGCTCGGTGGTAGAACGCTTGCCTAGCACGCGTGAGGCACTGGGTCCGATCCCCAGCACTACATAAAAAAAAAACTAAACAAACAAAATAAAGGTATTGTGTCCATCTACAACTAAAAATATTTTTAAAAATGCAAGTTGGAGATTGTGTATAATTTCTTTTGCATTCAACAGGATCCAGGATCTATGGTTTGAAACAAAAATTACATTTTTTTTTTTAAACAGAACTTCATGAAAGGAAACAACTTCCTGGGTGCTCTAAGAGGTCTAGGGCTTTCAAAACTGATGCAATAGCAATTTTACTGTGGTTTTGGTCTGTTTGCTGCATTGCAAAATACTTGTATACTTGGGTACGGCATTTTTAATTTTTTTTTTTTTTTTTTTTTTTTTTTACAAAAGTGTTATTGAAGATCATTAAAAAAACAAAACAAAACAAAACAAAACAAAAAAAGCAAAAAACTTGGTAGACTCAGAAGACTTAAGTGCTTTAAATAACAGCCAAAGTCATAAACTTCCAGAAAACAGGGTGGAACCCAAACGCACTGGGATGAGGTCAGTCCATCTAAAAAAAATGCAGACTTTCCCCCAATGCTGTTACCACTAAGAACTTGATCCAAAACTGCTACTCACTGCAGTAGACCAAGCAGTCAAAGAACTAGATGCAAACATTCTTTTTTTTTTTTTTAAAATATTTATTTATTTGCTTTAGTTGTACACAATGCAATGCATTTATGTTTACATGGTGCTGAGGATCGAGCCAGGGCAGCGCACACACTAGGCGAGCGCTCTACCACTGAGCCACAACCCCAGCCCACAAACATTCTTTCTTAAAGGCATAATAAGGAAGGAACAGAAAAAAGTCAACTTATTTGTGTTTAAGATGTTTCATCCAATATGAACTACCCACAATATTAATGATCCCCCAAATTTAAAAAAAAAAAAAATCTGATTTTAGTGGTTAAAAGAAGCTGCTTCAGATACACTTCAAAAGACAATGAGAAAAATATTTCAATGGAACGAGACAGTTGTGTAGTTTGTTAAACAGATTTACCAATAGCAAATCAGTGAGTACAGAATGTGGTGCCAACCATTTTGGAAGGTATAAGTGGAGGGCTAGCTGGCAATACTATTTCTCTATTTTATCAAGACAGGCTTTAGCCTGGGACAGCATCAGCCAAAGAAGTGCTGTCAATCTGAAGTCTAATGCTACTGAGCATGAGGTAGTTCTGGGAATTGCCCAAAAATTGAACAAAAGTCGTTAAACGGTTTCATTATTTCCTAGAAGTTCATTGCATTTAGGGATTATGGTTTGAAAATGAGAAATGTCTAAAAGAAATTGCAATAATGATTACCAGGTATTTTTATATGCAGTTTAGTCAGGTTGCACATTATTTCTCTTTGGAAGAGTATCCAACTTGTTTGCCAAATACTTTAGTGAAGAGTAATATCCTTGAGTTTAAATTCTAGACCCACCATTGGCTAGCTGTGACTTAGGGAACAACCTCTTCCTTGCCTGTAGAATGGAGATAATGCCATTTACCTTTTTAGGAGAGTATGAATGGTATGAAAAATATCAATTAACTCTTCTTTTTTAGAGACATACTGTCTTTAAGATATGAACATACTGGCAAAATATTCTTATTTAAAAACACAGGTTCTCAAGGAAGGAAAGGAAATTTCCAGGTGGCAGAATTGGAGAGAGAACCCACATAACTTTGAATGTGGCCTGTGGAGGTACCAGGACTAGATATACACCTCAGTAATCAGGAGGTTCAATAGTTGAATGTTAGGGACTGAGACTGTAGTAATAGTGAACATGAAGGAGGAGAAATAGGGCACATTTAGAATTGGGAAAGCCCTGTTCCAATAAAGGGACTAAATGGACTAAACCAGGGTAATAGCAGAAAACAAAATTTCCCATCTCAGGCCAGGGGTTGAAACAAAGTCACCCAAAAAGAAACTTGACTTCATGTGACTGAGGAAGTCAATTCATACTATCTGCATAGTGAAGCAGTTACATTCAACAAAAACATAATATCTGTTTTAGTTTCAGGAAACTTTGCAGGGCCCTAAAAGAAACAAAATTCTCGAAAGGAAGCAACTGTGTCCACAACCATGTAATAAACAAAACCCTCTCTGGAGAAAACTTCTTTGAAAGATAAACTCACAAATACAAATATATGAGTTCACAGATAAAAAAAATTTAAATTCAATGTTAAGAATTTTGCCATTCATTGGTGCTTAAGAAGCCGAAATGAGAAATATTAGGACTTTGAAATAAGTATGTTTAAATGCTCAGAGATAATGAAAAGACTAACATTCACAAAAGAGATAAGAGATTATGAAATAAGAACAGAAAAACTGGAAAACAATAACCTTGGAAGTAAAAGAACTTATTTAGATGGGTTAAACAGTAGACTCAAGTGAGAAAATTTAATGAAACAATGATGTGAAGGAATCCACTAGAACACAGCATAGAGGGAATAATGAGGTGTAACATGTAATAGATGTTAAGTTATGGAGGATAGACTGAAAATTTCTAGCAGTTCAGGAAAGAAACTGGGAAAGAAGCAATGTTTAAAAAGAAAAATTTTCCAGAATGAGGATATATAGTTTCAATTTAAAAAGATGAGTTCAAACAGAATAAAAAAATTATTAAACACTTATATGAATTTCAGTGAAACCCAGATGCTATTAGAAAACACATCTTCAAAGAAATGACAAATTGACATCCAATTTTTTCAACAGTACCTGCCAGAATACAAGATGCTAGCAACACAGAATTGTAAACCCAGCCAATTTTTTAAAAAACAGTGAAAAATCTACAGGCATTTTCAGAGCTACAAAGATTGAGAAAATTTCCTGTTCATATACTGTCACCAAAAGGTCTAAAGGAGCTGGGCGCGGTGGCGCACGCCTGTAATCCCAGCACTTTGGGAGGCTGAGGCAGGAGGATCGCGAGTTCAAAGCCAGCCTCAGCAATGGCGAGGCACTGAGCAACTCAGTGAGACCCTGTCTCTAATAAAATACAAAAAAGGGCTGGGGATGTGACCCAGTGGTCTAGTGCCGCTGAGTTCAATCCCCAGTACCAAAAAAAAAAAAAGGTCTAAAGGTACAAAACATCTTAAAGTGCTCAATAAAAAACAAGGAATGAATAGACAAAACATCAGTAAATTTGATGCCATCCCACTTTTTATTTCTTGTGCTTTAGTCCTATTAAAGAACTCAGTTCCTATGCTGACATGCTGGTGTATTGGGCCTACATTTTCTTCAGCTATTAGAATTTCTGGTCTAATTCCCAGGCCTTTGATCCCATTTGAGTTAACTTTTATGTAGGGTGAGAGGGGTTAAATTTCATTCTTCTATATATATGGATTTCTGTATTGCCAGCACCATGTTTTAAAAAGACTGTCATTTCTCCAATGAATGTTTTTGGCACCCCTGTCTAGTATCAGATAACTGTATACATGTGGGTTTGTCTCTGTCTTCTATTCCATTAGTTTTCATGCCAGTACCATGCTGTTTTTGTTACTATAGCTCTGTAGTACAATTTTATAGCATAGCAAAGGAGACAATTTAAGAACATGAAGAAAGCCTACAGAATGGGAGAAAATCTTTGCTACTTGTTCCTCAGGGCATTAATATCCAGAAAACTTAGCACTAAAAAACCCCAAATAACCCAATCAACAAATGGGCAAAAGAACTAAAGAGACACTTCTCAAAAGAAATACAAATGATCAACAAATATATGAAAAAACGTTCAGCATTTCTAGCAATTAGGGAGATGCAAATTAAAACTACATTGAGATTTCATCTCTAGTCAGAATGGCAATTATCAAGAATACAAATAACAAATGTTGGTGAATGTGTGGGGGGAGGAAAGTACACTCATACATTGTTGGTGGGACTGCAAATTAGTGCACCCACTCTGGGAAGCAGAATGAAGATTCCTCTAAAAACAAGGAATGGAACCACCATATGACTCAAACTATGGAGCCAACCTAGGTGTTGCCCTCCAACAGATGAATGGATAAAGAAAATGTGGATATATAGATACATATAATGGAGTATTAGCCATAAAGAATAATGACATGAAAGCATTTATTGGTAAATGGATGGAACTAGGGATTATCATTCTAAGTGAATTAAACCAGTCCCCAAAAGCTGAAAGTCAGTCGAATGTTTTCTCTGATATGTGGAAGCTAATTCATAAGGTGTGTCTAGGGGAGCGGCATTTAAAAAGTAGAAGAAAGATCAGTGGAGGAGGCAAGGGGATTGAAGGGTAGGAAGATGATGGGATAAGGAAAGAAAAGTGGAATTAATCTGAGCTAATTTTCCTATGAAATTACATGAATATATTAGTGAATCTCACCATGTATATCCACAAGACACTATATTAAAAAATAAGCTGTAAATAGCAGAAAGATTAGTAAAGAGAGGGAAGAAGATGGGGGAAGTACTGGAGACTGAATAGAACAAATTATATTCCAGGGTTTTATAATTTTGTCAAAATGAACCCTAATGTTATATATAACTAAAAAGAACCAGTAAAAAGAAAAAAAGTGTATTCACAGATGAATAAATCACTGAGATTAAAATTTAAGTAAATTAAGTTCATAATTTTTAAAATAATGGATTTTTAAAATCCAATTCAAAATTCTAAATATGGGAAATAATGTCTTAAATGTAAAGATAGTAAATATACCTATTAGAAGACTCAGTAAGAAAAAGTCCATTTGATTATTCTCCCTATTCCAGGTAAATACCATGGGAGAGAAATACCCATCCCCCTGATCACTGAGTCTGGCTGAAACAGTGGAGTAAAGCCCTGTAGACCATCCCTGTCCTGTACTGAGTGGCCAGCTGCAAAGTGGCAGCTCCCTACCCAGCCTAACTATAGTTTGAAGGAGGATAATGGACAGGAACTTGAGAAAGGATTCTTTAAATCTTTGTAGGAAGTCCTGGGCAGACCCAAGCAGACTGTCCTTGGCTTTGAAAATTAAACTATCTGGCCTGTAAAAGTGGGCCAGAACATGCATTCTGAACTCTGTGTGTTTCTTCACCGCCATAACCAAAAAACCTGACGAGAACAGTTTTAGAGGAGGAAAAGTTAATTTGGTGCTCATGGTTTCAGAGATGTCTGACTCCATCACTTTGGGCCTGATGGGAGACAGAACATCATGGCAGAAGGGTGTGGAACAAAGCAGCTCAGGATATGGCACCAGGAAGCTCCGGAATTCTTCACCAAGATATAATATATACCTCAAAGGCATGCCCCCAATGACCCATCTCTTCCAGCCCTACCTACCTGCCTACAGTTACTACCCAGTTAATCCTTATCAGGGGATAAATGCACTGATTAGGTTAAGACTCTCAACCCAATCATTTCACCTCCAAACTTTCTTGCATTGTCTTTCACATAAGCTTTTGGGGTATACCTCATTTCTAAACCATAACATGAATGGTTTTACTTCCTTACAAAATAAGAAAAATTTAAGTAGGAACCAGAATCTTACAATACTCAAAATGTCCTGGGCAGAATGCAATATTACCATTAATATCAAGAACCAGAACAAGACTACGTTAAGTATTATAAAGATCTAAATATAAATTTTAGAATTAAAAACTGCAACAACAAACTCACTGGAGTCAATTGATGAATGTAGATGACAAATGAAAGAACCAGCGAACTCGATCATTAAGGTTATCCAATCTGAACAGAATATAAATTGAATAAAAATGAACAGGACCTCAGATTTGTGGGACAATAATAAAAGGTCTAAGAGTCATGTCATTGGAGTTCTAGGAGAATTGAAGAGAGGAGCAATGAAATCATATTTGAAGAAATAATGGCTAGAAAGTTCCCAAATTTGCCAGGAGACATAAACCTAGATTTAACAAGTTGAGTGAAATGAAAACAGGATAAGACAAAATAAACTCATTTTCAGACATATAACCAAATAGCTGAAAAAAGAAAAAAAATTCTGAAAGTAACAAAAACAGCAGATTTTTTTAAATTTTTTTATCAGAAGTCAAAGAGGCCAGAAGGAAATGGCAGGACATATAGCACTGAAAAGAGCTGCCACCTTAGAATTCTATATTTGGTAAAAATACCCCTCAGAAAACAAGATAAAATGAAGACATTCTTAGATGAAAGAAAACTAAGAAGTTGTCACCAGCAGATCTCATCTAAAATAATTTTTGTGGGACAGGTGGTGGGTACTAGGGATTGAATCCAGAGGCACTCTGCCACTGAAATATAGCCCTTTAAGATTTTTGAGACAGGATCTTGCTAAGTTGCTGAGGCTAGCAATCCTCCTGCTTCAGCCTCCTAATGAGCTAAAATTATAGGGATGTGCCAGTGCACCTGCTAAAAAACTGAGTAAAATAAGTTCTTCAGGCAAAAAGAAAATAAACTTGGAAAAATCAATTTTGGAAAGAGTAATTGCAAGGGAAAATATCTGGGTACAAGTTGTTATTCTAGAATTTTAAAAGTTATGTTTGATACCAGAAATATAATCCATAAAATCCAAAATTGATACATTAGAGACTTACAACTAAAATCTTTTCCTATGTGAAACAGCCTGGTAAGATGATGAGAACACAACAGGACAGGAAAAATTAGCTGTGAATCATATCTGATAAAAAACCAGTATTCACTAGAGAAAGAACTCTAAACAGCAAGAAACAATCTGATCAGAAAGTAGGCCAAAGACTTCAATAGATACTTCATGGATACATAGATGGCAACTAAGTACATGAAAAGATAATTAAACCATTAGCTATTTGGGAAATATAAAATAAAGACATAATGAGATACCACAACACATCTATTGGAATGGTTAAAATAACAATAGAGGGGCTGGGGTTATGGCTCAGTGGTAGAGTGCTTGCCTAGCACATGTAAGGCACTGGTTTCAATCCTCAGCACCACATAAAAATAAATAAAATAAAAGGTATTGTGTCCGTTTACAACTAAAAACAACAACAACAACAACAACAAAAAATAGAGTGCTGGTAAGAATGCAGAACAGTTGGATCTCTCACATTACTGACAAGAATGTAAAATGGTACAGACATTCTGGGAAATAGTTTGGCAGTTTCTTATAAAGTTATCCACATACCTATCATACAACATTGTTTTATGACACTGTGAAAACTTATGTTAATGCAAGAATCTGTATATGAATATTGAATAGCCTTGTTTATAACGGACAAAAACTAGAAACAATACCTAAGTCTTTAAATGGGTGGATGGATGAAAAACCTAGAACACTTCCTAACAATAAAAAGAAATAATAAAAACTATTTAATGTATGAAATAACTCAAGTCTGGATGTAAAGTCTGTCATGTTGTGAGAAAAAAGCCTATTTCAAAAAGGTACATATTATGTGATTTCATTTACTATCATTCTTGAAATGACAAAATTATAGCAGTGGTGAATAGACTAGTGGCTGTCATGAGTTAGGGTTAGGGTATGGGTCTAAAGGGGTAGTATAAGGGAACTGTTTAATGATGATGGAACATTGAGTATCTTCATCATGGTGATGATTACATGAATCTATATATGTGATAAAGTTTCATAGAACTACACATACACTCAAAATAAATTCATCTAAAAACTTTAGTAAATATTGTGCCTTTGCCAATTTCCTAGTTTTAACAACTTAATATAAGATGCTATTATTGGGGGAAGCTGGGTAAAAAGTACATGGGAACTCTATTGTTTTTTTTAAATATTTATTTTATTTGCTTTAGTTGTACACAATGTATTTATTTTTATGTGGTGCTGAGGATCGAACCCAGGCCGCCCTCGTGCTAGGTGAGCGCTCTACAGCGCTGAGCCACAATCCCAGCCTCTCTATTGTTTTTGTAACCCACCAACTGGAGGATCCTCGAGAGTATCTTGTTCACAATCTTCCAGACAACTTAAGAGTGATTGGCGTAGAGGAAGGGGCAGAGTTTCAAGCCAAAGGAATGAGTAATCTATTAAACGAAATAATTACAGAAAATTTTCCAAACTTGAGGAATGAATGGGAAAACCAAGTTCAAGAGGCATACCGAACACCAAACAAACAAAATCTCAACAGATCCACACCAAGACACATTATAATGAAAATGCCTAATATACTGAGCAAGGAGAGAATACTAAAAGCCACAAGAGAAAGGAAGCAGATCACATATAGGGGGAAACCAATCAGACTATGTTCAGATTTTTCAACCCAGACCTTAAAAGCAAGAAGATCCTGGAATAGCATATTTCAAGCTCTGAAAGAAAAGGGATGTCAACCAAGAATCTTATATCCAGCAAAATTGAGCTTTAGATTCGAAGATGAAATAAAAACCTTCCACGACAAGCAAAAGTTAAAAGATTTCACATCTCGAAAGCCAGCACTTCTGAACATCCTGGGCAACATTTTTCATGAAGAAGAAGAGAAAGATGATAATGAAAATGAACAAAGGGAGATATTAAACTAAAGGAAATACCAACCAGAAGAGAAACCTAATCAAGCTAAAGACCATAATTTAAATAAAAATGGGATGGGAATAAAAATCATATCTCAATAATAACCCTGAATGTTAATGGCCTAAACTCGCCAATCAAAAGACACAGATTATCAGAATGGATTAAAAGAAACGACCCAACAATTTGCTGTCTCCAAGAAACACACCTCATAGAAAAAGACATCAACAGACTGAAAGTGAAAGGCTGGGAAAAGTCTTATCACTCACATGGCCGGCGGAAGCAAGCAGGGGTTTCCATTCTCATATCAAATAAGGTAGACTTCAAACCAAAACTAATCAAGAGGGACAAAGATGGATATTTCTTAGTAGAGATAAAGGGTCCAAACAAAGAAAAACTAGGAATATCAGGAACATATCTCAACATTATAAAAGCTATATATGCAAGGCCCCGAGCTAACATTATCTTAAATGGTGAAAAATTGAAAGCATTCCCTCTAAAAACTGGAACAAGACAGGGATGCCCCCCTCTCACCACTGCTATTTAACATAGTACTGGAAACTCTGGCCAGAGCAATTAGACAGACGAAAGAAATTAAAGGGATCCAGATAGGAAAAGAAGAGCTCAAATTAGCACTATTTGCTGATGACATGATAATCTTCCTAGAAGACCCAAAAAACTCTACCAGAAAACTTTTACAACTAGTAAATGAATTTGGCAAAGTTGCAGGATACAAAATCAACACACATAAGTCAAAGGCATTTTTGTACATCAGCAAAAAAGACTCTGAAAGGGAAATGATGAAAACTACCCCATTTACAATAGCATCAAAAAAAATAAAATACCTGGGAATCAAACCTAACGAAAGAGGTGAAAGACCTGTATAACGAAAATTATAGAACACTAAAGAAAGAAATTATAGATGAACTCAGAAGATGGAAAGACCTACCTTGCTCTTGGATAGGTAGAATTAATATTGTCAAAATGTCCATACTACCAAAAGCACTATACAGATTTAATGCAATTCCAATCAAAATCCCAATGTCATTCTTCAAAGAAATAGAAATAGCAGTCATGAAATTCATCTGGAAAAATAAGAGACCCAGAATAGCCAAAGCAATCCTGAGCAAGAAAAGTGATGCAGGGGGCATCACCATACCGGACCTTAAATTATACTATAGAGCAATAGTAACAAAAACAGCATGGTATTGGCACCAAAACAGACTGGTGGACCAATGGTACAGAATTGAGGACACAGAAACTAATACATATAATTTCAGCTATCTTATATTAGACAAAGGTGCCAAAAATGTACAGTGGAGAAAGGATAGCCTCTTCAACAAATGGTGCTGGGAAAACTGGAAATCCATATGCACCAAATTGAAATTAAATCCTTATCTCTCACCATGCACAAAACTCAATTCAAAATGGATCAAGGACCTAGGAATTAGAACAGAGACAATACGCCTAATAGAAGAAAAAGTAAGCTCCAATTTCCAACATGTCGGATTAGGCCACAAGTTCCTTAATAAGAATCCTGTAGCGCAAGAATTACTACCAAGAATTAATGAATGGGATAGATTTAAACTAAAAAGCTTCTTCTCAGCAAAAGAAACAATCAGTGAGGTGAATAGAGAGCCAACTAATTGGGAACAAATATTTAGTACATGCACATCAGACAGAGCACTGATCTCTAGAATATATAAAGAACTCAAAAAACTTTACACCAAAAAAAACAAATAACCCAATCAATAAATGGGCTAAGGAATTGAGAAGACACCTCTCAGAAGAAGATACACGATTAATTAACAAATACATGAAAAAATGTTCAACATCGCTGGCAATTAGAGAAATGCAAATCAAAACTACTCTAAGATTTCACTTCACTCCAGTCAGAATGGCAGCTATCAAGAACACAAGCAACAATAAATGTTGGCGAGGATGTGGGGAAAAAGGCACACTCATACATTGCTGGTGGGAATGCAAAATGGTGCAACCATTATGGAAAGCAGTATGGAGATTTCTTGGAAAACTGGGAATGGAGCCACCCTATGACCCAGCCATCCCACTCCTGGGTCTATTCCCAAAGGACTTAAAAACAGCATATTACAGTGACACAGCTATCTCAATGTTTGTAGCTGCGCAATTCACAATAGCTAGGTTGTGGAACCAACCTAGATGTCCCTCAGTAGATGAGTGGATTAAGAAAATGTGGTATATACGCACAATGGAATTTTACTCAGCAATAAAAGAAAATAAATTAATGGTATTTGCAGGTAAATGGATGAAGTTGGAAGACATAATGCTAAGTGAAGTTAGTCAGTCTCAAAAATCCAAGTACCAAATGTTCTCTCTTATATAAGGAGGCTAGTCCATAGTATTGTTGGATGGGAGGGTACATACGAGGACTAGAAGAACACTAGAATGGTCAAAGGGAAGGGAGAGTAAGGGAGGGAGCAAGGGGGGAGGGAGAGGGAGAAAAGGAAAAAGAAAAGAAAAGGTGTTTGAATGAGATGGATATCATTTCCTAAATGCATGATTGAAGACCTGAATTGTACGAATATACTCTGTATGCAAGCAATTGTATGTAAAAAAATGCTAAAAAAAAAAAAAAAAAAAGAAAAAAAAAAAAAAAGAAATAAAGGGTAGTTGTGTGTGAAATAAGGGGCACCTCAAAATTTTCATCTAGGAATCTGGCAGAGATTGGTTAGAAGCTGCTTGGAAATAAAGGATTTCCAGGTAACATATCCACTAGATTGCTGGATTTTCTACCAGTTATCATTTCTCATCTATAACAATGGACTAGAATTTTTAAAAATATATTTTCAAGGAAGAAAATGCTATCAATGAATTTTAAAAACCTTGGCTATGGTAGGGAAAGAATATTTCAGAAATAAGCAAATTCTTTATATCAAAATCTCAAGTCTAGCAATAGAGCCAATCTTATCCTATCTGGGATATTTTATTTATTTATTTATTTTAGTTATTGATGGACCTTTTATTTAACTCATTTATTTACATGTGGTGCTGAGAATCAAACCCAGTGCCCCACACATACTAGGCAAGTGTTCCATCACTGAGCTTAGCCCTCTGGGATGTTTTAAA
This sequence comes from Tamias sibiricus, assembly GCA_025594165.1. Classification (NCBI taxonomy): domain Eukaryota; kingdom Metazoa; phylum Chordata; class Mammalia; order Rodentia; family Sciuridae; genus Tamias; species Tamias sibiricus. Next base: position 155,619,222 of record CM046657.1, on the reverse strand, counting down.
GAGGAAAAGTGAATGTTGTTCAAAACCATTTTGGAGTAAAAAGTGCAAATTGGATTTGTCCTGGGCAAACTGGTACTTAAGGTCGCCCTATTTGTATTACTCGTCTTTGGCTGCTTAATAAATTATCCTAAAACTTAGTGAATTAAAACAACAGCATTCATTATCTGTTTCTGAGTCAGGAATCCTGGAGTCTTAGATGGGTAACTGTGGCTGAGGGTCTTTCACAAGGTTGCAAGAAAGTGCTGAAGTTTCAAGTCTCCACTGGAGGAGAACCCACTTTCAAGTTCACTTGTGTGGGTTTTGGTAGGCTGAAGGTTGATGAGACAAGTTTCTTGCCACATGTGCCTCTCCATACAGCAGCTCATAACATGGCAGCTGGCTTCCTCCAAATCCAGAGAGACCCAGCATCCAAACTAGAAGCCAATTGTAACCTTGGAAGTGACATCCCGTTATTTCTGCTGCATTCTAATAATTTTAAGAGAATCTAAGTCCAGCCTACATCTAAGAGGAGCATATTAGAGCAGGCATGACAACCAAGAAGTGGAAATCATTGAGGCCACCTTAGAGAGTGCCTTCCACACTTTCAACTGCTCATAGTTGATTTACTTAGATATTACAAGACTTAGTTTAAAAACAATGAAAATCCTAGGTAGAAAATTAAGACAAATTAATGTATAATTCCATATTTATAGGCAAGACGAATAAGGAATTTTTCCTTCAGAATAAACTTACATCATGCTGTGCAAATAACTCAAAAATTTCATGGGCTTGAAAATTTACTTCTCATGTTGCACATCTACCACAAATTGGATTGGGTTTTGTCATTCTCACTCTGTGATCCAAGCTTTTAGAAAAGTCTAACCTGCAGTACTTCTGGTCTCCACTGGAAGAAAGGAAAACTCTGGAGGGCAATGAAATGCTCTTGACTAGAAAAGATACATAGCATTTCTGCTCACAAGTTATTGGCTGTGTTCGTCAGCTTTCTATCCCTATGACAAAATACCTGAGATAAACAACTTACAAGGTGAGAAACTTTATTTTGGCTCATGGTTTTAGAGGTTTTGGTTTATGTTGGTTGGCCTGTTGCAATGCAGTATATCCTGGCAGGAGCATGCATCGAAGAAAGTTGCTTATCTCATGGCAACTGGGAAGCCAAGAGAGAAGAGACTGGTGTTCCAATATCTCCTTCAAAGGGACGCCCCCAAAGACCTAACTTTCTTCCACCAAGCTCCACCTCATAATGGTTCCACTACCTTTCACCAATGCCATGGGCTAGGAACAAGCACATGGGCCACTGTGGGACATTTAAGATCCGGACTACAATATTCCCCCTTTGGCTCCCAAAGGTTCATATCCATCTCACAATGCAAAATGCATTCAGTCCATCTCTAAGAGTTGCCAAAATCTTAACAGCTCAAAAATAGCACTGCTCAAAAGTCATAGTCAAAAGTCTCCTGTGAAACTCAGGGCAAACTCTTAGCTGTAAGCCCCTATTAAAACAAAACAATGCTACAATGGTGGGATGGGCACAGGGTAAACATTCCCATTCTAAAAGGGAGGGACAGAGATACAGAAAGGAAGGATCAGACCAAAGTGAGACAGAAACCTGTGGTAGTGGTGGCGGGGGGCGGGGGTGGCATTAACTCCTAAGTCTCCATGTCTGGCACCCAGGACACACTGTGGCAGAATGTGGGTTCCCAAGGTCTTGGGCAGCCTTGCCCCTATGGCCTTGCTGGCTGTCACCCACATATGGCCACTCTCTTGGGTTGCAGCTTCCCTTGGCAGGCATTCCACCTTCCTGGCATCTCTAACTTCCTGGAGTCTCCCTTGCAGCTTTAGTGCGTCACCATGTCAGATGCTGATTTCAGCAACTCTGACCCTACCACACACTGTGTAGGCTTCAAATGAAATTTTGAGACCTTGGTGAAAGTTATGACCCCAAAACTCTTGCATTCTGCATGCTAGCAAAACCAATATCACAAGGATGACACCAAGCTCTGTGCTGAACCCAGCCTGCTTGAATCAAGACTAGAAACCTCTGAGAAATAAAATGAATAATTGGGCAAACAATTCCCTAGGTATTGCTTCTCCCTGCAGAAGTAGCAATGAGTTTATACTTTCACTTAAACAGTGAGGACTGCTGAGAGCTGGGATGGCTTTGAGGTATCTTTCCTATTGTCCTGGTACAAAGTAGTTGACTTCTTAATGATGTTAATTTCTTAAGCAACTTCACATCCTTAGAAGCACCTTTGAGCATACTCCTTTTATAGTCAACTGAAAGTTTTCCAAAGTTTTGTGCTCTGTTTCCCTTGCTCCTGATACTTTCGATAAAACCATCCAGTCATACCCACCGTCAGTGCCTACATAGTTTGCTGCCTTGCAAGTTCCTCCACTGGATAAACTAGTCCATCACCTTTCAACTCTACTCCCACAAAGTCTCAGTGTATATACACAATGTATCCAAATTGTTTGCCAGTGTAAAAAGGATGACCTTTAGTGTAACTCCCAATTGAGTCTATTTCCATATGAAATTGCATGAGCATTACCTTTACTGTCTCAATTTCTATCAACATTCTGTTTTTTTTTTTTTAAGTCCTTATTAAAATCACCCATTAAGCTCCATTTACTGCATTCTAGGCTTTCTCTAGCTCACTTCTCCAAACTTTTCCAAACTCTTCCACAAACTAATTTCAAAAGCTGCTAAACCATGTCATCAGGAATAGTCACAGTAATAATCCCATTCTTGGTACCAATTTTCAGTGTTAGATTTCCATTACTGTGACAGAATACTGAGACTGTCAACTGACTAACAATGGAAAAGGTTTATTTTGGATCAAGATTTCAGAGCTTTTAGTCCATAGTCACTTGGCCCTGTTGTTTTGGGCCTTAGTAGCACATCATGATAGGAGCATGTGGCAGAAGAGGGCTATTCCTCTCATAGTGGCCAGGAAGGAAAAAGGGGCCCCAATATCCCCTTCGACAGCATGCTCCTAGTGACCTCAATTTCCTTCTCTTAGACCCTACTTTCCAAAGGTTCCATCACCTCCCTATAGAGCTATGGGCTGGGGCCAAGACTTCAACATATAGACCTTTGGAGTGGATTCAAGACCCAAACTAGGAGGTATGCAGAGCAGGTGTGGAGTGAGGCGAAAAATCTAATGTAGAAATTTGTGATGGAGAGTGTAACTCACCTGAATCAATCAACCAGAAAACTCGAGAGTCCTACAAAAGTTCACATTGCTGAAGATGTCACAATTGTTTCAGAAGTACATGTGATTTCTGAGGATGATGACATACAGACCAGAAGAAAATTCCCCGAAAGCCTCTAAGAACAAACTGATGAAAAACCACTAGCTAAACTTTGTAAAATTCTTGACAAGAGCCAAGCTTTGAATGTGACTGCCCAGAAGAAACAGACTTTACTGAGATCTTATAGCAGTGGCCTTTGTAAAGGTGAACTTTGTGAATTCAATAGTAAACAATTTTTTCCTGATTTATAACCGCATGAGCTGAAGCATAAACATATGGATTCAAATGTGTGCTGAGTATACAAGGAAAGCTTCTGTATGAACAAGCCTCTGATTAAACATGCCAAACTACATGAAGAAGATGCCTACATTTGTAAACTGTGATTATAAGACAGTAATTTTTGAGAACCTTAGCACATTGCAGAAGCCCACTTTAGCGTTCATCTCTATTGGCATGAGTGAACTCTACTACATTTCCAGAACAGGTGTAATGAACAGTATTTGTGTCAACATGAAACAAATGATCCAGAAGACCTGCATAGCCATATGGTAAATGAGCATGCATGTAAATTAATAAAACTAAGTGATAAATATAACAATGACAGCCTCTTAAGCAAAATTACCTTTGACAAATATAAAAACTTGTCAAGTATGTAGTTTTCAAAGTAACTTCATACAAACTTTAAGAGGCATGTTGCTATTAAACATACTAAATTTTTTTAAAAAGATCCAAACTATAATATTTGCCAACTGGTCACATGGCCCTATCCAAACACGAGGAGGCTAGGAAGTAGAATCCTGTCATGTGTACTTCAGATCCAGAAATACTTGGACAACACTTCAAAAATACTTGAACAAATGATTACCACAATCCACTCCTGTCACCAATATTAAATTCACTCATACTCTCTCTAGAATGATTAAAAATTACAAGAAGTGATAAAACCAAGAATGAGGCAACCAGATTCTCAAACACTGCTGGCATGAATATCCAATGGCATAAAGCACTTTGAACATATGTCTTTATTTTTCTGAGTAAATAGCTATTAGTGAAATGGATGGGTTGTATGGTAAGTACATATTTAATTTTTAAAGAAACCGTCAAACTGTTTTCCAAAGACTTACATATGATGGTTCTTAGCAGCTTTATTCATAATAGTAAAACCCTGGAAACAACCCAAATATCCATCAGTAGATGAACAGATAAACTGTGGCATATCCATATGCAACAAATTACTTGGCAATACATTCAAATTTTGGCAGTATCCATTCTGTTTTGTCTGTTGCATTTTGTTTATATAATCATGTTTAGATCCAATAATCTTATTCTCAAATTGCTCTTCACAGAGCTTATTTTTACTCTATCAATACAACTTCATACTTGAGGATATAATTATAAAACTCTTTTTTTCTTCTTTTTCCCTTTAGTGCTGGGGATTGAACCCAGGGCCTCACACATGCAAGACAAGTGTTCTTATCACAGAGCTACATCTACATCTCCAGCCCTTATTTTTTTTTTTTTTTTTTTTTTTTTTGGTACTGAGGATTGAACTCAGGGGCATTCAACTACTGGGCCACATCCTCATCCCTTTTTTGTATTTTATTTAGAGACAGGGTCTCACTGAGTTGCTAAGTGCTTCGCCATTGCTGAGGCTGGCTTTGAACGCATGATCCTCCTGCCTTAGCCTCCTAAGTACTGGGATTACAGGCGTGCGCCACCATGTCCGGCTATCCAGCCCTTATTCTTTCAATCAGTTTTTTTCGATGTCAGTCATCTTCCTGCTTGGTCCTTCTGAGTAGTTTTCAATTTGTTATATCCAGTGACTGGTATTTAGTTTTTTGGTTAGCCCCTCCACTCCCACTCCCCCAGTGTAGGATCATATTAAGCCAGGTTACTAGGGATTAGGTCCATTCAGGCATTCTTAAAGTCCAGTTGTGGGGACTTTAAGAATTCATTGGACAAGCAAGAATAACTCTTTCAATGTATGTTAGTGGTGCATGGACCATTAAGCTTGATTCCCTCAAATGAAGGGTATCCTGAATAATGGGGAAAGGTTTGATCCTTAATGAGAAAATAGCAGGCAATGGGCAAGGCAGAGCAGAACTCTACCCAGCTCTTGTAAGTAAGCTATATAATGAAATCCAAAGCTATAAGTATAGAGGTAAGGCCCCTTCTGTTAGCTAAACTGTCATATATATGTATATGTGCATACACACACACACATACACACACACACACACCAAGTTTGTGAAAATGCTGGGTATATATTTAGATTGACAGTTTCACAGAGTTTGCATTATCTAACACCCTGAAACACACGAGCATGCAATTGTTGAATAAACTATATTACCTAGAAGTGAGTTCTAAAACTAAGGACCTCATCTACTTTAATTAGAAAAAAAATTTTTTTAAATCCTACCTGTATGAAAGTGGTTGAGTACTTAATAGTAATCACTATAACCTACTAAGTGTATTAAATTCCAGACTTTTTTTTTAAGCTTATCTTTCAAACTTAAGCCTTAGAGAACCTCAGATATTATGACTCCTGAAGGACAACCACACAACCTATAAAGTTTGCCCCCTCCCCAAAGTCAAATCCAAATCAGATCACGATTTATTTCTAATACCAATTCACAGAAAATAAAGATAAACATTTAAGCTACACCAAAAGGTTACCTCACTTAAGTCTATTTGTTCAGAAGCATTTCAGAACCAACTCAATTTCAACATACAAAGTATAAATGGTAAATAAACAGGGAAAAAAGATTTATGAGGATAAAATATTAAGGGGACATATGTAGATTTAAAAATACTTAAGTGACAGCAATCACAATGTGAGGTCTTTATTTGGTTCTTTTTTTTTTTTTTTTTTTTGGTACTGGGGATTGAACTCAGGGGCACTTGACCATTGGGCCACATCCCCAGCCATTTTTTGTATTTTTATTTTAGAGACAGGGTCTCACTGAGTTGCTAAGTGCCTCGCCATTGCTAAGGCTGGCTTTGAACTCGCGATCCTCCTGCCTCAGCCTCCCAAAGTGCTGGGATTACAGGCGTGCGCCACCGCACCCGGCTTTTATTTGGTTCTTAATTCAGACAAACCAACTAAAAATAAAATACCCAACACTTGGGACAAGGGAAATTGGAACATTTACTAGATACTAGATGATATAAAGAAATTAGCTTTTTTTTTTTAAATGTGTGACAATAGTACTGTGGTTTTTCTTCTTAAAACTCCCTATTTCCTAGGCTCAAACTAAAGTATTTATGTAAAAAGAAAAACTTAAAAAGTTCACACACACACACACACACACACACACACACAAATTGCTTACCTTTGGGCTATTCTTGGTACTTAACAAATGTGTTAAGCTATAATCAGCCTTTTCTCCTATTCTGTCATGTTATAATAGCACAATTAAGAAAACATCTGAGATTTAGTTATTTATGCTAACAAAAGCATTAGCCTGAACAAGTTCAAATAGCTGAATCTCAGGGATATTTCTCACCCTTCATTTAATATGGCCTATGCTAGAAAGAATGCAGCACTGGATAACACAATTTAATGATTCACTTTCAATCTAAGAAGGCTCTAATTAAATTTGATTCTTCATAAGTTTAGGGATTACTTACCAATGTTGGAATCATTGTCATCTCCTAATCACTATGCTATAAAGTGCTTCTCAAAACCAGTTTTGAATTTAATTGAATGCAGGGAAAGCAATGAAACTAGTACGTTATATATTCAAAGGTAAGAGAGTCTATAGCAGAAGATCACCAGACTGCCTAAGCTTACAGCACAGTTCTGCCACTTATTTGGCATATTATAACCTTTGGCAAGTTACTTAACTTCACCATGCTCCTGAGGTTCATCCATAAATGGGTGTAATAATACCTGCCTCTTAGAGTTGTTTTGTAGGATCAAACAAATACACATAAAAATGTATAAGTTACTAGCAGAGATTAAATATTCAATAAATGTTGGCTACCTATCTATCTATAGCTATATCTATTTATAGATACATATATCTATGACTCTAGGGGTGAGAAAACTGACACAATTGCATCTAAAATTTTCTGATGAAAATACAGCAGTATAAAGAATAGTACAATGTTTTAAAATATTCATGTCTGAAAATAAGCACTCATCAGATGTGAACAAAATATAGGAGTTAACAGATCAAAGAATAGTCACTGTGTTTTTTTTTTTTTTTTTTTTTTTGTGGTACCAGGGATTGAACTCAGGGGCACTCGACCACTGGGCCACATCCCCAGCCCTTTTTTGTATTTTATTTAGAGACAGGGTCTCACTGAGTTGCAAAGTGCCTCGCCATTGCTGAGGCTGGCTTTGAACTAGTGATCCTCCTGCCTCAGCCTCCCAAAGTGCTAGGATTACAGGCATGCGTCACCGCGCCCGGCTCACTGTGTTCTTATTCTGAAAATTTTTCCCATTTAGTAAGAATGAAAAAAAAAAAAAAAATCAGTGAGGATGAAATTTGTCCTTAGTGCTTAAGACTTCATTTTAGTTCTCATTACCAAATTCAGGGTGAACAAAAAAAAGTGTGTTTCAATAGACACATAACAAAAATCTCTGGAAATAACTGATTCTTAAAAATCCATAATATAAGCCAGAAAAATGTAGAAAAGTAAAGCAAAATGAACTGTTTTCTGATCATAAAATATTTATTAAGGTATACTTTAAAGGAATATAGTGAATATAAAATTTAGGATCACAATATGAAGCAATTTCAAACCTCTCAAAAGTTAGCGCAGCCCTCAATACTCTGCAGATGTAAAAACACTGGTGAGACTCACTAAAAGCAGTTTGACTAGTACAGAAGTGGCTTTTTATGAACATTTACAACTAGAACATCAGAATACCTTTTTAATTGCAAAACCACACCACATTACACTTAATGCTGCAACAATGCATTCATATTGTTCTCATTAGTCATTAGTAGTCAACTTGCATAAAACACCAGAAAAAAAGCACAATGGAGCTCACAAAATGGGCTAAAAAAGGAACTTTCCTTGCAAAACACACACTTGTCATGGAGGAAAAGACATTAAAAAAAGTATTATGCATAATACAGAAGCTGCGTTCATTCCAAGAATCTCAAGTGTCTTTTTCTTTTCTGAAAAATCAAATTACAATAACCAGGCACAACTAATATTTGGGAGGCAGTGTGTAGCTAAAATCTCATTTAACTAATTATTCAATGATTTTTAAAATTCCCATAAATCTTTTCTGTCCTGAGGTAGTTGCAAAATAAATCATAACTTGGATATCAACTAGAGCTGAAGCTTTTTACTCATTAAACTAGTTGTTACTGACAGGAACTACCTTTTGATATTTAAAAAGACAGTTGAGAAATGGGCCTCTTACTACACACAAGATGATGGCTATGTAGGAAAGAGGAGTAGCTGCTTCAGAACAAGAGAGAAATGGTCCACCACTGCTTCTACCCTCCCCAACCATTGGAGATTCTTTATTGTCCAAAAAGCTACCAGGAATAACACAAAAGTAGGGAGATCATCGTCCTTTGCTGTATCCAGGGAAGAAAAGGTCAAGTAGACTCTGAAGAATCTCATTGGGAATCATGATGTAATTCTGGCCAAGATCATGCCGACAAGCAGGGCAGGAGAAAACTTGGGCTTTAAAAGAGCGCTGTAAGCAATCCTAAGGTAAAAACAAAACCAAAAAAAAAAAAAAAAAAGAAAGAAATACATACATACATACACAATCCCATCAGAGGGTCAAGAATGAACTCACCATCTTAGGCTTTTAAACAGAAATCTGAAGCTTAATTTTTTTTAACAAGAGAAATATACAGAACAAACAGCCATAAAGGCCTGAATCTGCACTATAGTCATGGCTTTAGTTCCATCTGACACAATTGTGAGACTTTAGGTAAATGATTTAACTATTCTGAGTTTCAAATTCCTTATTCGATAAAATAATGGTGTTATAGAGTATGTATGGTAGCCTAATATTTTTTTTTTAAATATTTATTTATTTGCTTTAGTTGTACACAATGCATTTATTTTTAGTGCTGAGGATGAACCCGGGCCATATGTGCAAGGCGAGCACTCTACCGCTGAGCCACAACCCCAGCCCCTAGCCTAATATTTTATGTTGGATTTTAGTCCTGTTCTTTTCTGATAGAGCCTAAAGAAGAAAAAGAAAAATTTTCAGAATTATCTTGCTTAAAACTAAATTACATATTTCATCAAGTTGTTTAACATATAATGGATATTCCAAATATATATTTAGCTGTACTAAATATAGAGAATTAACTAACGCAAGGTCAGGCACAATCACATTTGAAGGAGGTTTGTTTCCATTTTACAAAGGAAATTAAAGTTCTGAAGTTAGGTCAGCGTACAAAAACACCACTAGGTAGAATAAGATTCCAACTCTGGCTTGACTAAAACTCAAATTTTCCTTTTATACCACACTGATAACATAATACTCAATTTATTTGAACATCCTACCAGAAACAGGATGCTTTTTAGATTTTAGTATTATGTATATGAAACTATTTTAAACTTTTAAAATTAAGTGCATAAAACTATTTTAGTTTGCACTATAATATATAAAACATATATAAGCTGTTACATAGAAAGGAGCAATGATACTTAGGGTTCATTTCCATTTCAATTCCTCCTCAATAATTCCAAGAATGGTAGGATACCTCAAATAATATATTAGCATTATATTATTTATATCATATTATTAAAATATATTATTTTTATATTATTATATTAGAATTATATTACTTCAAATAATACATATAAGAATAATATATATTAGAATTATTATTACCATTGAATTAAAACATGTTTTTACTACAAAGGTATAATTAAATGCTTCTTAACTGGTAACGTTCCTTAACATTCTTCTTTTTTTTAAAAAAAAAAATTATTTATTTAGTTGTATACAATGCCTTTATTTGTTTTTACGTGGTGCTGAGGATTGAACCTGGGCCGCACGCACGTGCTAGGCATTTGCTCTACCGCTGAGCCACAACCCCAGCCCATGTTCCTTAACATTTTGAACAGGTAACATTCCTATTCTCCTTCACAGAAAAATGCTTCTTCATGTACTAAAGCAAGTATACAGTTTAGTGTACTTTCAACCCTATCAAGGTAAAGTGAGAGGGGAATTCTACTTACTTTACAGACATTGTGGAAGCACTCTGTTGTCACAGGCTGGTAAACTAGCTCCTGGCAGCAAACACACATAAAAGACTGTTCCAATTTTTTCAGAAAATTCTACAAGGGTAACCGAGAGGAAGGAAAAGCGTTTATAAATTCATAATATACTAAAGGAATTCTAAATTGTCAGGAGAAAAAAGTGTCCTCATCACTTTTAATACGTTTTCTATTAAGAAAACCAAGTAGTGATTTTTTTCTTTTTGGTATTGGGGATTGAACTCAGGGGTGTTTTACCACTGAGCCATATCCCAAGCTCCTTTTTAAAAAATATTTTATTTAGAGACAAGGTCTCGCTGAGTTGCTTAGGGCCTTGCTAAGTTGTGAGGCCAGCTTTGAACTCACAATCCTCCTGTCTCAGCCTCCAGAGAAGCTGGAATCACAGGTGTGTGCCATGGTGCCTGGCTCCAAGCAGTAATTTTAATTAAGACAAGCAAACACGATAGAAACTGAAGAAACCCCAAAGTCCCACTAAACCTCATATTCCAGGGATAACTATTTTTCACCTAAAAAAAACTAAACAGGGCCTGGGGTTGTAGCTCAGTGGTAGAGCACTTGCCTAGCATGCAGAAGGCTCTAGGTTCAACGCTCAGCACTACAAACAACAACAAAAGAAACAACCAAAAAATCATGGGCAGCTTGTCTCAAAGTTATTACATATTGATCTTTTTATCCATCAGCTATACTAAACAGCATTCTAATATATGACATGCATTATCTAGTCAATCTTTTGCTGTTATAATACTTGATTTTTTTGAAGCTTAAAAAGAAAACACAAGGTAATAATAATTAGTAGTATCTATGCCACAAAGTATCAACATATTCATTTTTCTAGAATTTTCTGTAATATTTTGCCTCAACCCCCAAATCCCATTTTTTCCTAATGCTAATATTTACTTGAAGTGGGATAAGATTACAAAAAATAGAGCCATCTAAAGCAAACACGATCAAATGGATACCCTATATCTTCAGGAGCTATTACTGGTTCCATTTTACCCTGGTTATTTTATTTTTAGCTAGGAGAAAAAAGGCATTTTTTGAATAGTTATAAGGATAATCTTCCATTCAATTACTTTTGGTAGTAAGGAGTATTTTTTTATGTTTTTCCTTTTTATTAACAGAAAAAGTAGAATTTACAAGAATTTTAAAAAGTGTCACATTTCAAAAGATGCCTTGATACTGATATATTAATATGGATTATGAAAGTAAAGTGAATAATAAACATATTAAAGGAATATGCCACTTAGGGAGAGGTGTTAAAGACACCCAAACTTTATACCAGGCATCTTCCTCTCTTTGACAAGCTACTTTGTTAATGACTGATATTTTCCTGGTACCTCTACCTCCATAGTATCTAAAATATGGGTACACAGTATAGATATTTTGAGTTTTCATAATGTGCTAGATACTCATCTACATAGTGATAATAAAAAGTTTCTGCTCTAATGGAACTTATATTCCTGTAAAAGAGCAAATTAAAAAAAAGTTTAAGCCGGGGCGCGGTGGCACACGCCTGTAATCCCAGTACTTGGGAGGCTGAGGCAGGAGGATCGTGAGTTCAAAGCCAGCCTCAGCCGTGGCGAGGCACTTAGCAACTCAGTGAGACCCTGTCTCTAATAAAATACAAAAAAAGGGCTGGGGATGTGGCCCAGTGGTCGAGTGCCCCTGAGTTCAATCCCTGGTACCAAAAAAAAAAAAAGTTTATGTTCTAATGGAACTTACATTTCTATAGAAGAGCAGACAAAAAAATAAATATATTTCAGATAGTGGTTACTGAGAAAACAAAGCAAGTTAAAGCAAAAAATTCAAGAGAAGCTGTTTTAGAAAAGGGTAGCTGGAGAAGAGTCCTCCGAGGGTGCAATATTTGCATGAAGAAGTATATGAAGGAATGAGACATGTAAAGATAGCAAAGGAGAGAATTCTGGTCAGAGACAGTATGTAAGTAAAGTCCTAGAGGCACAAGTCCAGTGTATTTAAGTAGCACAGATGGAATTTCAGTCAAAGCAGTCTGAACACAAAAGAGTAACAAGAGGAAATTACTGAGTAGGTGCAGCTTTCAATCATAGCGGGAATTTGGTCATAAATATATACACACATATTTACATAAAAGTTATCATTGGCTAACAACTTGTTTACTTGGCTTATCAAATATGCTTCCGGTTTATCTGAAGAGAATGTATATGAAACATGTCCAGGGTAACATTACATAAATGTCCAGAATAATTACTAGCAGCAAGGTCATATTAATCTGACCTAAGCAGGTCAGATCTTGTCATAAGCAGGAAAACACCCACAAGGAGAGAATTTCACAAGTCCTCAGGTGACTTTTGCTCCATCTGTACCTGCTACTTTGTCCCCTGGCCACCCATACTGGAGACTCACCTGAATTATCACTAACCAGGTGTATCTTCCCCAACAAGAGAATAATTAGACACTGATTAACAACTGATTACTGTATCCTAAGTGAAAATGCATCTTACAGTCATAGTGCCTGAGTCTCTAGGCTAAAAAGCAAGCAATAATCCTCAGAGAGTAAAATCACTTTCCTGTGTTTTCCAAACATATAAGACTCATTTTATCAAGGATAACCCAACATACCACATTTATAAGCAAAGAGAATGATGATTCCAATGTAAATCTAAAGAGTATTTGATAAGTTCCACTAAACTTCACTTTCTAACAATATAAAAAGATATTAGGAAGATTCTTTTTTTTCTTTTTCATATTTAAAAAAATTTTTAAATTTGTTCTAATTAGTTATAAGGAAGATTCTTAATACAATATTGACGACCACCTCCTTAACAAAAGGCAACACAAAATCCTTAGTTTCCTTCAACTCTAGACAAAAAGTACAGAGATAACCCCATTTCAGATGTGAGAAGCTAGCTAATGTAATGAGAAAAATAAAGGGAATGCCAAAAGATGATAAGATGGAGTTTCAACTAGAGTTTACCCACAATAGCTGCACATCACAATACTTTGGAAGGAGGGGGAAAAAAATAAAAAACCTCTAGAAAACTAACTATATTGTAAATGACAAGAGGTCAATATCTAATAGCTGATCCACATTTATAAGCAAAATTAATGGCACAATAAAAGCAAATAGGGAAGAACTGATTATTCATATTTGAAGACTCCAACTTTGGGATTTTTTTTAAAGTTTCACTTGTAAATATCCAAAGTATACTTAAAAAAAACTTTACTTGTAGAACACAGCTGAACACTAAATCCAAACATTAATCTTGTAATTATTTTTACTTTAAAATTTTATGAATACCAAACAGAGGTGAAAAAATTTTAAAACATAAAGTATTTAAATAATACTGGTTCATTTTATCCCTAAGTTGAAACATGGATTTGGAAAATTATGTACCAAATTGCTTAAGAATTATGCTGTTGGATAACTAAACTATAACAGAAACTTTCCTGGTGAGTTTTAGGTTTAATTGACTGTTTCACAACTGAAAATTCTTCCCAGAAATAGTACCTCAATGTAAATTATTATTTTTTTATACATACAGAAATAAAAATCCAACCTGTAAAAGGTTTAAAATAAATCTAAAAGCATTTTAAACTTATTGCCTCTGATATTTCTGAAAGGTGGTGGCACTGGATGAGAAAACTGAATGGAAGTCAATTTTGACTGACTTGAGAAAATCATACTTCATAAGGAAATTACTATTCATTAGTTGTTAATAGTAGAACATTATTGTTTTTAAAAACCTGTACATACTGGTCCTTCCACAAGAGATGCAAGCACTTCATCCCACAGCTTTTGGTTTTGACAGTCTTCTCTGATTAAGTGCTGCTGTTGAGGGGTGAGTTGGAAAGCCTCGACAGCTTCTGCTGAATCTGATGCTTTGAACACTTTGGAGGCACTTGGACACTCATCTGTATTTATTTAAAAAAAAAAAAAAAATATCAGCAGACATTCACAGTTCTGTTTAGAACTTTTTTTTTTTTTTTTTTTTTTTTTTTTTGTGGTACCGGGGATTGAACTCAGGGGCACTCGACCACTGGGCCACATCCCCAGCCCTTTTTTGTATTTTATTTAGAGACAGGGTCTCACTGAGTTGCTAAGTGCCTCGCCATTGCTGAGGCTGGCTTTGAACTCGCGATCCTCCTGCCTCAGCCTCCCAAGTGCTGGGATTACAGGCGTGCGCCACCACGCCCGGCCTGTTTAGAACTATTAAATAGAACCAGTTAACAAAAGAGTTAATGGGTACCAGTAATATTTAGCAGGAAGATACCCACATAAAGCAGCATTTTGGCTTTTTAGCATTTAGGATACCATAATTGCTTCTGTTATGGCTCTGACACTATTAAAATGTACAAAAAGATCCATCTCCTCCAAAACAACAACAAAAGCCCTTTGCTTTTAATTTCTTGTGATTCTCTCAAGATTTCCCATATTAAAATGTATGTTATTAGGATATATACTCTGCAATCATTACTCACCATCTGAAGCTGGTCTTTTTGTAGCTTTGTTGGCCTGTTTCTTTGACTGTCCTTTAGTCTTCTTCCCTTCTTTATCTGAAGGGTAACCTGCTGGATACTGATGGGGGTGGAGGGTGAAAAAGGACAACAAACTAAACTTAAGCCTCCCAGAGAAGGGAGACTCCCGGTGAGAAATTTTAAGGTGGTGGTCTATACTTCCACAAATTTTAAGAATTTAAACAAAGGAGATAAACAATTAAAAAAGAAGATTTCAAAGGATAGAAGACTAGTAAAATCCCAAACCCAGTATAAAACCATGTAGCTTTGACTGCTAAAACATTCCATTTTATAATATAATGATCTTTCAGATCTAAGAAACAAAAGAAATCTTAAGTTATATCTATGTAGTTTGAAAAGTTTTAAGAAAATGAGAATCTAGATAAGGTAAAGTGAAGATCAACCATGGAACACAACAGACAGTAATCAAATAGATGGGATTATAGCAAACTGTGGAGTCAATCTAAATTAGAAAATTAAGGGACAAATTTCTTATCTTTCAAAATTAGGAATGGGGGTGGAGGAAGATTTTATAAAACTTAAAAAAACTAAATTATTAAATTTTCTAATACCTAATAGAATTTTTTAAAAAAATGCTTTTACTAGTGCATTACAGTTACACATAATAGTTGGGTTCATTTTGACATGAATGGAATTTAATTTATTCCATTTCAGTCCCTGGTGGGACCCTTTACTTTCCCTTCCCCTATTCCCCCTT
This sequence comes from Tamias sibiricus, assembly GCA_025594165.1. Classification (NCBI taxonomy): domain Eukaryota; kingdom Metazoa; phylum Chordata; class Mammalia; order Rodentia; family Sciuridae; genus Tamias; species Tamias sibiricus. The sequence goes on along the minus strand of CM046657.1, from coordinate 155,603,549 downwards.
TCTCTACTCTACTGGTCTTCCTTTTACTATTTTTTTTTTTTTAATTTGCTTTAGTTGTACACAATGGGTTTATTTGTACGTGGTGCTAAGGATCGAACCCCGGCCGCGCACATGCTAGGCGAGCGCTCTACTGCTGAGCCACAATCCCAGCCCCCTTTTACTAATTTTTTATTTTTAGTTGGTGCTTTTACATAAAACCACCTGAAAGAGTTTAAGGGATAAATTCTATCTATTACCCTTATGTTTTATTGACGACCTTTTTCATGGGTTAGAGGTGGGGCAGGCTTTTGTGAGAATGGTCTTGTTTAAAGATCCATGCATTTAGGGCCTAATCAATTATATTACTAACTCAATATAGTAGATGGACTTACATGCTTCTGCTCACAGTCTAAATGCTCTGAACACTGGGATCTGAAAAATCTCTTTTTTTTTTTTTTTTTTTTTTTGTACCAGGGATTGAACCCAGGGGCACTTATCCACTGAGTCACATCCCCAGCCCTTTGTTATATTTTACTTAGAGACAGGTTCTTGCTAAGTTGGTGAGGCTGGCTTTTGAGCTTGCGATTCTTCTGCCTCAGTTCTCAAGCTGAGGGGATTACAGGTTTGGGCCAGCATGCCCAGCTTGAAAAATCTTTTGAAAATGGATTTGAGAAAGTTTTCTTTTGTATATTTAGTTATAAAAATAATTATTTTGGTGATCATTTTAGCAGCTGATGGATCTCATTTAAACAATCCTATATATTTAAAAAGAACAGAAACAGACATGCACTAGGAGACACACACTCACCTGCGTGGGTGGTCAGACACTTGCCCATAGTTCAGCCCCTACACATGCAGTGTGGGCAGAGCCAGGGAAAATGACAAAGCTGGCAGTCTCTACAGGAAGCACAACGATGGGGAATGATTGGGGATAAACTCAAACCATGCTCTGACATCAGTGTTAGGGACAAAGTCTAGGGTATACAGGCAGTGAAAGGGGAATGCAGTCATACCATCCAGTATGCACACAAAACCAACAAAGTCTTTTATGGTTTAGCAGCTGAACATGGGCAAAGGGGAAAAAAAGGCAAAGCACTAAAAATGATGGCAGGGCAGGAAGCAGCTTTGCGGGGGAAGAGAGAAAAGGGGTGAGGAAAAGTGAGAAGGGTAAAAAGCAGAACACTCTTAAAAGCCACCTCCCCACCCTTCCCCTACCAGAGATATACCCCCTGTGCCCTCTAGGATGAATGTCTGGCCTCAAGGCTTCCTAAACCAAAATTTCATGAATCCCTTTTCTTCATACTTCAAATCCTCTCCAAATCCAATTGGAAATATTTCATTTTTCATTGACAAGTCCACTTTTCCCCAAACACAACCCTTGGTCCTAGGGTAGTTTGACAATTGGGATGGCACCTTCTTACTTCTTTTGTATCTGTACACTTGCATGATCTTATTCCTCACCCCTTATATTCCACCAATCAATTGCTATGAGTTATATCCACTGTTAGGCACATACATAGTTTAGAGGTATAGATTTTTATGGACACAAGTAGCCTAGACAAATGTAATCTAACCTGTAAACGCAGACATAATCTCCTTGATCGTTCTATTCCTTCTGAGGTCCAAGGAGCAGGTTCAACATCATCTCTTCTTAAAAGATAACGCCAAACCAAGAATCCATGGCTAGATGAAATCTCTGGCCAGTATTTCACCACCTACATCATAATATTTCAGTATGAGATTGAGATTTAAAGTTTAGACTTACTTATATCAGTGGTTTAAATAAACTTTCCAGAATTAAGTGCAACTTTATAAGATACTTGCTTTCCTGTAAGAATAGTAAATAAGTCAAGAATATTCACTAAAATATTGTTTTGACCTTGTCTTCTATTAAGGTGGTTCTAATGTAAGGAAATGTTGCTATAAATTGAATATGTTAACAAAATTATGCTCATTCAATGAATTTTAGGTAGATATTAATGGTAATATTAGGTAGATAATTATGGTGGCAATTGATGCCCCTAATTTTAAACAAAGTATACAAATCTATTTTAATATTATAATGTATTCTACTTTGAAAATCTATTATAATCATTAAAATTAAAAGCATTCTGAAAAGATCAAGATTTATAATGGCCAAATTATTTAAATGTTTATTGTGAGAATACATACTTATTTAAAAGGTCTTAAGCCAAAATAATTGCACTTAGGAACTTCCAATAAGCTTTTTCTTTTAAGTATCAAAGTTAAGAATTCACTTTGAACATTTGTTAAATTTCCAGAAAAAGTAGAAATACCAACACTAACCTTACTTTTTCCCTTAGCCCACCCACAGCAATTCCCTGTGGCAACCCTATCTTGAAAGCCCAGGAAGAAAGACTAACAAGATGTCATGCCAGATAGAGCACCTTATAAATGCCATCATATCTGTTGCCTTCTTCAGGAGCATATTTGCTGATCTTCCTCCCTTTAAAACTGCGTATCACTCTGACTGGCTTACCAGCTCTCCAATTCCGAGACTCTGCTCCAATTTTATCATCCAATGGAGCATCACAGTTTAGGGCCAATGCCCTAAAAAATAAAACAAAGTCTTTATACCAAGTAATCTTTCTTCATGTATAAATCGAGTCATTAGCTCAGTTAAAAGGTGAATTATGCCTTACCTGATAGGTTAAGATTCTATGATTCTTTCCATATTATTCCAGATAATAGGATTATGCTTTCCCCCACCAGCAGAGAAGACAAATCAGTTTTCTGATGTCACCCCCAAGCCAGGGGATTGGTTCTCAGATAGCCTGTAGGGTTCTTCTGAAAGTAACAACATCTGTGCCACGTATAATAGAAAACAACTAAAAGTACATGGAATTTTCTTTAAATAACGTTTGTTGAGGGAAGGGAGAACGTTGGAAAACTAAAGCAAGTGATTATTTTAATCTTTTTTTTTTTTTTTTTTTTTTTTTTTTTTGATAAGGGAGTATGGCAAATTGCTGGAATAATGTAAAAAGAAATCCAGGGAAATAAATTTGTCAGCAAGGTACAAATGACCTTCCTATGTCTACTTTCTACTTTCCAGACAAGAGAGTCCTGGAAGTTTAAAGGATATTAAGAACAAGTGTAATATGAGAATATTCTTTAAAGGTCTTCATAGAAAGATAAATTTAAATAAGACTGAAGAATCAAAACACTTGTGCTATATCATGACATTAAAATTTTTTGACTACTTGAGATCACTACCAGTTACTAATGACACATAGGGAGGAACACTGAGTTGGAATGAGCATCTGACTTAGTCAAACTTCCTTATTGTGTGTGTACTTACATAGTAGTAAAAAAAAAAAAATTAGTGAGGTAATCAGATGTTAGAAGACCTTTCTTGGGAGAACCTAGTCCTACCAAAAATGCAATTTGTTTAAAATCAGTATTCTCCTCTAAGATACCTATTTTCTAACTTAAGTGACAAGAAAACATTGAGAACATATAAGGATTAGGAAAAATAAAGTTCGCCCGATCTGGTCAAATCAGATATGATACAAAATACTTTTTTCAGTGCATGGTTCTTTTATGTAGTCTCAAAAAGTAAGTATTAAGACTATGACTAACCTATTAAAAAGGAATCTCTTGATCATAGTTATATATTTAATGTAAACAAGCTTAAGGTATTTTGTTTTTAAAAATAACTTATAGCTGTGGTCAGAAAGCTTGAAGTATTTTGTTTTTAAAAACAACTTTTATAGTGGTCATCAGAATAATGCTTACCAAATTATCTTTTTTTATCAAAAAGGGAGGTAGATACTTTAAAACTTTGGCAGCTGGGCTGGGGTTGTGGCTCAGTGGTAGAGCGCTTGCCTAGCACGTGCGGGGCCTGGGTTCGATCCTCAGCACCACGTAAACATAAATGCATTGCATTGTGTACAACTAAAGCAAATTAATAAATATTTGGAAAAAAAAAAAAAAAAACTTTGGCAGGTAGCCAGGCGTGGTGGTGCATGCCTTTAATCCCAGGAGTTTAGAAGGCTGAGACAGGAGGATCATGAGTTCAAAGCCAGCCTCAGCAAGAAGTGAGGTGCTAAGCAACTCAGTGAGACTCTGTCTATAAATAAAATACAAAATTGGGCTGAGGATGTGGCTTAGTGGTTGAGTGCCCCTGAGTTCAATGCCAGGTACAAAAAAACAAAACAAAACAAAAACAAAAACAAAAACAATTTCTTGCAGGTAGAAGAAAATATAGCCATTAACTCTAGGGCTAGTATTTATATCTTACTTATGGAATATCTATCAAGATATACATACTTTAGCTGGGTGCAGTGGCCCATGCCTGTAATCCCAGCAGCTTGGGAGACTGAGGCAGGAGGATTGCAAGTTCAAAGCCAGACTCAGCAATTTTAGTAAGGCCTTAAGCAACTTAGTAAGACTCTGTTTCAAAATAATGAAAACAGCTGGGGATGTGGCTCAGTGGATGAGTGCCCCTAGGTTCAATGCCTGATTTAAAAAAAAAAAAAAAAAAAGGCATAGTTCATTTTCTTAAAGGGCTAGGATAATTACTACCTTTATTTCAATGAGTGACATGCTTTAAATCTCAAGAAGGCTTCACTCATAATTACTGCCACCATTGACTGGAACTGTCAACTCAGTTCTGGCTTCAGATAAGTGTAAAGGTCATTCAATAATGTGAGAAGTGTCTAAAAGGATAAAACTAGGCAAAACAGCAACAAAGTTCTTCCATTACTCTATCTGTAGCTCACCCAATCATTTGCCTCTAACTTCCCTGATAAAGGATGGCCAGGTTGTCTTGCTACCTTCTTCAGTTCCTTAAAGTGTAAGAGCTGGGAAGAATTAGGAATAAACTTTTTCAGAAGCAAAAAACTGTTAAAACTTCCTCTCAGCAGAGAAGGAAAAGGAATTGTACCATATACTATTTGGGAAAGAGCATCCTATGGATCAAACCTAAGAGCCTCTCATCCCAGTTTTCATGTTCCTAAGACATAGGTCTCTTTGCCCTAAAGGTCTTTTAGAGTCAGAAGGTATAAAATTTAATGCTTAAAGTAGCCAAGTGGATGTTAAAGTCTATATGGCAAGTCAACCCTACATTTTTCTTCAGTTAATATTTCATTTTCACAACTTTCCTTTTAATAGCAAACATTTTTATTGGTCAATTATTTTCTAAATAGATTTTTTTACAGTGTTTAGATTTGTATGAATAAAAGCATGAAAGGAATCTATATTACAAGTGTGGGTACTGATGAAAGAAGTTTCATCCAAGTAAAATAATTTCATTATTAATGGGAAAATATAAGTTTCAGATCTGACAACTTTAAAAAGCCGTTTTGAACATTCAAGACATATTTTCATTGACAAAAATACATCAAAGTACTTCTAACTTTTTGAAAGATCATTCCTCCTAAAGAACTGTCTTTTTGATGGAAAAGGTATAGCTAGGGTTTGGACTCCTGTCTCAAGAATTGTTTTTTTTTTTTTTTTTTTTCACCAGCAAATCTGACCTGTCTCCTCTGCTGGTTCAGTACAATAATCCTACTGTCAGAAATAATACACAAGACATAAACGGAGATTCTGTGTAACTCAGTATGCAGTAAAGTCTTGAAATCATACTGGTATATTCTCTACACAGTAATTAGAAATTAAGGGGACACTATTTAAAAACAAGTGATTTAGAGTCAGTGAAAAGACTCATTTTTTTACTAGATGACGCACAAAATACACAAAATTTTAACTATATAAAATGATCACAAATATTTGGAGTGACATGTTATAATGCGATCTTTGTTATCTGTTGGTTTGGGTTACTTATCTATTATTAATATTGATATTAATATGCATTCACGAAACAAAATATTGTGAAATTAAATTTTCTGTTCCCATGGGAACTACATTGTCATTAATATTTCTACATAATAAAGGTCAACACAAGGTGGCTCTTTTGTAATGCCTGAAGGAGATTTATTTTGAAAAGATCATTGGTAACCAAACATACATTCTCTTTTATAACACTCAAAAGGCAACCTTTAATATAAATGCTTGAGTGCAGATCTGATTAAGTTTTATATTGCACTTATGCACATATGGCTCCTAATCACAACACTATTTCACATTAGTGAGTCTCCTCTAAAATGAAGTTTGCCAATTTAAAAGAAATCTATGTTGAATAAAATATCACATTATTATTATTATTATTATTTATTATTATTATTATTATTATTTTGTGTGGTGCTGAAGATTGAGCCCAGAGCCTTGTGCATGCGAGGCAAGCACTCTACCAACTGAGCTACTTCCCCAGCCCACATCACTTTGTTTTTAACTCATGGGACAATAAACAAGCCACCTTGTCTTCAATTTCACTTAAATTATATATGTTCCTTTTCTTTAAAGACATCAACATTTTTTTAATGTATAACACATGTATTAAGTAAGACTAGGAATTATGCCATTTGAAAATTAACAGCATGAAGAAATAAATTAGGATGCTTACAATTATATAATCAGGCAATGGAATTTTAATTTCATCTTTAATTTCTAACTTACGATTCTGCCTTGCAGTGTAAGTTACAAGTTATGACTCTACAATTACATACAACATCCAAATTCTAAACATCTTTACAATAGTACCTGTTCATGTTTGTTAATGTTTGATCAGCTGATGGTGCACCAATTCTTTTATTACCAGCAAGATTTTTACCACCACTTCCAGTATATGTGAATTCATCACCTCTGTCCTGTAGGGGAAGATTTTTACATTAAGATACTTAAATGCAAGTATAATTTCTCATTTTAGAGTCAGAACATTTTGTTAGAATAATGTGAACTGACATGTTTTCTTGTGGTCTATCAAAATAATGCAAAATTTAGATGCAATCTTGTGTGTAGTATACCTTCAAGATATATCACTTGATCTAAATTAGTTTCACTTTTTAGTTCTAGATTCCAACATCTCCAAACATGGCTATTCTCAAGCTATATATGTAGCCAAATAATCTACAGAATGTTACAAGATAGGGTCTTATGAGTTGGAAATATTAGATTTAATTTAATTCAATGTTAAACATATCAATACTAGCTTGTATTATTTATTTTATTTATTTTTTTGCACAACACAGGGTATTGAATTCAGGGCCTCACACAAGCTAGGCAAGTGCTCTTCCACTGAACTAGATGCCCAGCCCTTTTTATTTTATTTGAGACAGGGTCTTACTTAATTGGCCAGGCTGGCCTCAAATTTACAATCCTTCTGTCACAGTTTTCTGAGTAACTGGGATTACAGGTATGTGCCACCATACCTGGCTTTTATTTTTGTGGTGCTGGGGATTGAACACAGGGCCTTGCCTATGCTAGACAAATGCTCTATCACTGAGCTACACCCTCAGTCCTTATATTATTCATAGGACAGTACCACTTTCACAAACACTCCATAACTGAAGTCACAGCTGTCATCTACACTATACCTATATTTGGTGATAAATATTAAAATCCTAATGTTGACATTAAAAATTTTTGCGAGGCAAGTTTATCTTAAAACTTCATATTAGAATTCTAATAGCATAATTCATTCTCTACATTTCATACTCTAGAGTTCATCTGTAATACATTTAGGTAAAATAATCATTCTACTATTAAAAAATTTGGAAAATAATTTGAAAATTAAAGCAGTATTTAATATCTACTAAATGCAAAAGAAAAATGCTAAAAGAAAATATTATATCAACCAACTGCACAATTATTTTTATAATAGCTAAAAATTTATACTGGTAAGTCTCCAGGTGAGATTCAGTAACTCAAAATAAGTTGAGAAAAGTAACCATCAGTAGTTGAGAAAAGTAACTAAAGTAACCATCAGCATCAGTACACAACTTTTTTTTGGGGGGGGGGGTGCTGGGGATTGAACCCAGGGTTGTTCTACCACTGGGCTACATCTCAGCACCCCCAAGTCCCCGTTTTTGAAACAGAGTCTCACTAAATTGCCATTTCTGGTCTCAAACTCATGATCCTCCTGCCTCAGCCTCCCAAGGCACTGTCACTGGGATTACAGGCATATGCCACCACACCCAGCAGCATACAACTAATTCTACAAACACTAGTTAAACGGCACTTTAAGTGGTGTTTTTCTGATGTTTTTTCATTTTTTTTGTACTAACTTTTTACTTGCTATGAGGTCAATTATACACATCTTGTTTTTTTTTTTTTTTTTTTTTTTTGCTTTGGATTAAAAGCCTAACTAAAATCCTGTCACATAGCTAAGAAGAGATGCTCCAGGATGCAAACTCTAACAGTGTAGTTTCAAAGTCTTCTGACTGCTGAGTAAACTGCTTCTCAAAACAACTGAGAAGAGGCCCATCACTTTTGGGGGTTCTTACTTTTCAAGAAAGGTCACCCAAACACAGGACACAAAAACTAGCATTTGGCTAATTCTCAAGTTACTAGACTAAATATTAACTAGTTTGTCAACAGGTACTCAAGAGTTTAATGTCCGTTTATCCAAACAGAACAAAGATCACTGGCTACATGAATGTTACATCAAATTAAAGGTTTCAGAACAAAATTTGTCTCAAAATAAGATAAGCTTATTTAAATTTATCTCACCTATTCCTTGCCTATAATAGAACAAAAGGTTGAAAACACTCATACATTAACATCTACAGATACATCTTAGCTGGCGAACTAAGCTGTATATCATCTTAGTCCTAAAATAAATTATTCTTTACATTATTTAAAAAGTTAGAATTGGGACTGGGGTTGTGGCTCAGCGGCAGAGCACTCGCCTCGCACGTGTGCGGCCCGGGTTCGATCCTCAGCACCACATAAACATAAATGCATTGCATTGTATACAACTAAAGTAAATAAATAAATATTTTTTAAAAAGTTAGAATTAACTATTTAACACAAGTAATTAACCGTTCATTTCTCCACAAATGTTTTAGTGTTCAAATAGTAATTATATTTGAAAAATGGAAAAAAAGGAAATAGTAACACCTATTCTTCCACTTAAACTTGGTACTCATTTTTAGCTTTACATGTTGAATTTGCTTCATATATTTAAGATATGCTTCTACTACAGAGAATATAATTACCATCTGAGTCCTTGTTATGTTTCCAGAACTACATAATTTAATATAACCCTCTTCCTGATATAAAATAATGTTACTATTTTTCCTATTTTACGTATGGGGAACTATAGTTTACTCAAGTTAAATAATTTGCCCAAAGTTTCATACACAATAAATGTCAGAGTTCAGATCAAATACAACATCCCAGATGCTAAAAGTAAATGCTAGAGATTCCACTTCTAGTTGGTTTTTATTACACAGTTCAAAAAGTTCTACAGACAGTAATAAACTACATAACATTGGCACTATTTATGATAAAGATATAGCTTCAGAACATGTATATGAAAGAAATATGCAAATAACTAACCTGAATATCTCCATTTTCAGTTTCCTCTGCTATATTAATATAAATACACTGCCAAATTGGCCTATTAGAAAGCTGGCAAGCTTTTCTATTTTTGTCTAAAAGCATACCACAAATGTGTTCTCTATAGCTACTCTAATTCATCATAACATCCCATGAAAGCAAGCAAATAAAACAGACTAGGAGAAAATACACGGTGAACAGCAAAAACCCAAACAACCTAATTTAAAAATGGGCAAACAAACAAACAAACAAAAAACCTGAAGATCTACACTACCAAAGAGGCTATAGAGATGACAAATAAGTCAATGAATGATGTTCAACATCATTAGCCATTAGGGAAATGCAAATTAAAATAAAAAAAACTGCTGGGCAAAGTGGCATGCAGCTGTAAACCCAGCTGCTTTGGAGGCTAAGACAGGAGGAGGTCAAGTTCAAGGCCTGCCTGGGCAATAGTGAGATCCTGTTAACATTAAAAAAAGGAGGGTGGGGGGCTTACGGGAAGGCAGTGGCTAGGATATATATAGCTAAGTAATAGAATGCTTCTGGGTTCCAAAATATCCCCCCAAAATCCTAAAAATGAGATAAACTATGCACCTATCATTGTGGCTATAATAAAAAGTAGCAATAGCTCCAAATGCTGGTGTGATGCAGAGAAATTAAATTACTCATACCTTGCTGATAGGAATGTAAAATGGTATATACAGTTAACTCTGGAAAAATCTGGCAATCTTTTTTTTTTCCATAGCTTTATTGAAGTAAAATTGAAATAAAGTTTGGCAATTTTTTGAAAAAACTAAACATGCAACTATCATATGACCTAGGAATTGTACTTCTTGATGTTTATTCCAGAGAAAAAAGGATTTATGCTTACAAAAAGACTGTACACAAATGTCTACAACAATTTTATCCATAGTAGCTAAAAACTGGAAGTAATCTAGATAATCCTTCAACAGGTGAATAGGCAAACTGTGATACATCCATACCATGGATTAATACTTATCAATAAAAAGGAATGAACTATTGACACCTGTCACAATCTCTGGAGAATCATGCTAAGTGAAGAAAGTCAGTACCAAAGGTTACAAACTACATGATTCCATTTATTAAAAAAAAAATACACACACACACACATCTTCCCACCTCACCCCGTGATGCTGGTGATTAAACCCAGGACCTTGTTATGCCAGGCAAATGCTCCATCACTGAGCTACATCTATAGCCCTATTTATAAAAATTTCTGTAGTGATAAAATTATATAAATGAAGAGCACATTAATGATTATCAGGGGTTAGGGAGGTCTTGAGGACCTAGTATAATGGGTATAACTATCAAAGGCAACAAGACAATGGAAATTGTGATAAAAATGTTCAGCATCATTACTGTGTCAATGTCAATATCCTGGTAGTGATATTGTGCTACAGTTTTGTAAAATGTCACTAATGGAGGAAACTAGGTGGAGGGCACAGGATGTCTGCATTATTTCTAATGCTACAATTAATCAATGTGATCTACAACTATCTCAAAGTTTAATTTTTTAAAAAACAGTTCCATTGAGAAGTCTCCTCAGAATATTCAGTTACAAATATAAATATGTATATGTCAAATTAGTAACGGAAAGATTAGACACTGCCAACTGATTTCCCTTATAACTGTATACAACTGATTGCTTCAATATAAAAACAATGCTAAAAAGAGATAGTATTTGTTGTAGCCTAAACAAAGCTTTTGTATTTTGCTGAATGATCAGGACAGATTCTAAAGAACAAGGTCATATCATGACTTACTACTTCATCTGCAAATCCACCAGCCAGGACAAGAGAATAAGCCCCATCATTACTGCGACCATGAATTCCACCAACATGAGGCCTATGAACACCTGCTTCGCTCACCTATAAAATAAGTAAAATGAAGCCACATTACCACTGAACAGTTGAGTTACATTTAGAAATTTTTTTCTCTATAGTATTGGACCTTAAAAATCTAAGAGCTATATCTCACCCAGAGTTGGATATTTTGCTTTCTCATTTTTGTTCTCCTCCCAAAACCCCTAAAAGCACCGAGCTGATAAGCCTAAAATGAGTAGGCCTAGAATTCTGAGTTTTATATTACTAAATACTCATCTTCTTTTATAACTGGAACTTCCAGCTCAACTCAGCTAAAAAGGAACTATTAGCTATAAGACCTCTTTTCCCTTCTTTCTCATCTTTGATTATGACTGTTCCCTATCCAGTTTGTCAAATCATTCTAAACTTCATACTACTTCCACATTCCCCCCAACTATTTGGTCACAAGGACTCCTGATTTTACCTTTTAAATCCCTTGAATCCATCTTTTTTCTACTTCAGTTGTGCAAGCTCAGTTTGAGACATGAATGCTTATAATAGACCCTCTTTCATTCAGTTTTAGTTATTCAAACCCACTGTATCTATCATAAACAGAATGATTATTGTAAGAAGAATTGAGTCTGATTTTCAACTTCTTCAAAATATATTAAATGGTCTCACAGTATCCAGCCAAAGTTAAGCTTGTCAATCAACTTGTTTCAATTCTGGCTTCTATTTTCTCAGCTGTATCTCCTGCATCTCCTTCACAGAAACTATTGCTTACACCAAAACTTTTCAATGTTACTTGAATATTCCAGTTTAGTGAATACTATTTCAGGAGCCTACTGCTTTTTCTCATATATTTTGAATTCTGCCTCACTGAAACAAGTGTTACTTCTTTGTGTATTTCAAACTCCCTGAGAAAGGTATTATAATTCACCTGTCATAAGATTGTTCTCGCCTGTAATCCCAGCAGGAGATAGTTCCTTTTTAGCTAGGAGGCTGAGGCAGGAGGATCATAAGTTCAGAGCCAGCCTCAGCAATGGCGAGGCACTTAGAAACTCAGTGAGACCCTGTCTCTAAATAAAATACAAAAAAGGGCTGGGGATGTGGCCCAGTGGTCGAGTGCCCCTGAGTTCAATCTCCAGTACCAAAAAATTAAAAAATAAAAAAGATTGCTCTTAGCAGAGTAAAGGAAACTGAAATCCAAGCTTGCACAGTGAGCATGAGAAAAGATGGCACTTTAGAAGCCACTTTAGAAGCTAATAAGAGCAACAGAACCTGGAAAGGCTTAGGTCTTGGAAATACCTGACACTTCAACAGGAGGCTGGACACACTTGCTTTCCCCACCTCACTAACCCTGGTAAAAAAAATAATCTGTTCTTCTGTCTCTTTTTCTCTAAATAGCAAAATCCATCTACTTAATTGTTGAGGCCAACAACTTCATAATCACCTTAGACCACATTAAAGGGGCTTTTAAAGTTTGGGAATAAATTAATGACAGATACACACACATATAATGAAGCAAATAAAAATATTTTTAGTATTTTATATTACATTTATTTGTAGAACTTTAATATACTTTAATATACTTAGTGTCATAAAAATACCAATTCAGTCAAAATTATGATACAACTATTTATTCCAACAATGTGAGGACACAGTAAGTACTAAACTAAATGTTCATCTTCCAACTAAAGTATGAAGGAAAGAAAACCATATAAATATGTTATTTAGAAATAAATCCATGGGAAATAATTAAAATTTTATCTTTGAGAAACAGAAAATGGAGATGAAAAGTAGGGGAGGTTTCAAAAAATACAAGTCAATTTAACTTTTCAATCTATGTCCATGTATTATGTTATTTTAATTTTAAAACTGTATTAAAGGTCTAACTATCAGGGCCACTGAACATAAAAATTAGAACCTCTCTTAATTAAAGTCATGAATTCTAGATATCTCTAATTGGAAATTGCCTTAGAGTTTTTTTTTTCCACATTAAGTTTCCCATGATAGAATTAATATTCTGAAAAGGAAATCAGGTAACACTGTCTTCCTCAAGGGAAAGAGAAAAATAATTTTATTCTGGATTAGCTGGCATTTCCTTCTGTCCAATATCTCAGCATTCATTTAGGAGGATAAGCCTCAAAAAAAGCACCTTCAGCAAGCTTAGAGTTCAATGACACCAAGTGAGAATTTACCACATGGCTTAAAGGAATATTTATATTTTATTTTTTTATAACTTTATTTTATTTATTTATTTTTATGTGGTGTTGAGGATTGAACCCAGTGCCTCACACATGCTAGGCAAGTGCTCTACCACTGAGCTACAACTCCAGCCCATATATTTTAAATGTTAAATTTTTAGTAAAAAAATCTTTAGAAAGTTACCAATAATGTTAACATTGTAACTATAATAGAAGAGTAAAACAATGTGATAAGAAAGCATAGCTCATCACTAAGTCTGTGATATATGTTTCTGTCTGTCAACTGCTAAGGAAGAACACACCTACCCCCAAACAAATCTTTCATTCTAATTACTGAACACTATGTGTTAATAGCAAGGTCCATTTACAATCAATAGATTGTTAACATTACTTCCATTTTAACTATACCCAATTTTACCATTTCAACTAAACCAATTAAAAAAAATACCTGAACTCTAAATCTCCAAGTTGATCCAACAGGAATACCAGGAATAGGTCCATAATGATTAGAAGGGACAATAGTACATTCTTTTGTACGACCAACACAAGCCATTCCCTATAAAGTCACAAAATGAGCTGAGAAATCAATTATGTTAAATCTTAATGAAAGACAAGATGTGAATAAAATAGAAAATCAACTGTTTATGTAATTAAAATATTGCTGTATATTAACAATTGTATTGTTTATATCATTACTACTTCTGGTTTTGAAACATTCATTACATACTATAACTTGCTACTAGGGAAAAGAGGAATTTCTTCTTTACCCTGCCCCAGTCTCTCCGGCTTTCAGTACTAGCAGATGGCATCTTTGCTTTCTTTTTACTCATCTTGAGTCTTTCACCAGCCTTTACAACCTCACTGGAATCAGTTTTACAGCAAGGACAATACCTTTAAAAGAAAAAAAAAAAAAAAGAACAAAGGAATTTTGATAGTACCATATGAAGGCCAGTAACAGGATAATGACCTTTCTAGGTTAGGACAAGTTTTAACATGTATTGCTTGGGGTGTATTACAGAGCTTCAGCTGACATTAAACTTCTCAAAATATTTATGTGACTAGGCTGCTATAAAAAAATTCCTGTCATTCTTTTAGAGAACTTAAATATTTTAATGTTAAAAATCCACAAATTCAGTTCAAAAGTCAGAGAAAATGATGAGATTCCAATGGCACCATGAACTCTAACCTCATCACTAACCCCCAGAAAAGAAATTACTCATTCAAATTTCTTATAATTAAAACAAAAATAGAAAGAATTGATGGTTCTGGATCAAACACTGAACTATACAACAGATATATCTCCCTGTTAGGGAAGAGATGGTGGTTTGTAATGAGATTGGGGAGGCAGGTAAAAAAAAAAAAAAAGATTCTGGAGAAAATGATTTACTAATATCTTAGATGTAGAGTAGGGGAGGAGCAAAAAAGAATCAAGGATAAGGTTTAGCTTTTGGTATGAACAAGTGGACAAGATGATAGTACTACTTACTAAAGACTAGGGGAGGGGTAGGATTTTAGAGGAAGTGTTCATGAAAATCAAACCTCTATTTAGACTAATTTTGTGATGGCAGTCAAATAGACAAATGACAGTCAAATAAACAGAAATATAAACTCGGGAGATTAGATTTCAAGACAAAAATTCATAACTATTAGCTTGGTATTTAAAGTCTCATGACTGGATGAGGTCATCTAGGAAGCAAGCACAGAGAGAAAACAAGTGGGCAGTGCTTTAGGAGAACTCTTGAAATCTGGCAGGTAAGGGGAAAAAAGAGACTAAAAAGGAAAGGCCAGTGAAGTAGATGAAAAGTCAAGTGAAGTAGATGAAAAATCAGGATCACATAACATCATAGAATCTATAAAAACAGAGTAATCAGCTCAGCAGTAAAGAGGACTGAGATGTGATTGCAGGGTTTATAAACACAAAAATATCTATAAATCCTATATAAGCACACATAGGTGTAGTGGGAAGGAAAGCCAGACTGGAGTGCTGTGAGGTATTAAATGGGAGGTAAGAAAATGAAAACAATTAATGAGGATAGCTCTTGAGAAGCTTTTCTATAAATGGAGTAGTGAAGAGGGTAGGAATATGGAAATCCAGAGAAAAATGAAATCAAGAGGTTTTTGTAGGTTTTGAAGGCTCAAGAGATGCTAATAATGATGATCTAGTAATAGCAATTCAGGAGAGGAATTAATTGCAGGAATGAAGTTCCTGGAAAAGCAAAAAGATATGTAGCTCTGAGGCCAGGTAGAAGGGTTTCCAGTTTAGAGAAACTGGAACAAACTATCCACTGAACAAGAGGGAAGAAAAATATAAGACTTTGGAAATAAAATTAGTAGCAAAGGTAAAATTTAGAGTGACCATGTAAGCTGGGAGGTGATAGGAAGAAGTTATATTTCTTTTCCCTTTCTCTCACCCCTCCAGCCTCTGTCATAACACAGCACCTTCCTTTCCAAACAGGCTAAGGAAAGACAAAGGAATGGAGAACAATCTGTTGTTCTTCATACTGATACCAGTTATATGCTTGTGGCATCAGTATTTCTACCTGTTTTACTTAAAAACTCTCAATGACAGTAATATGGCATATAGTTTTTTTAAAAAAGTACAAAACTCCTCAATATGTTATTAAAAAGTTCATTATTACTTTGGGCACATTTTCCCCAGTCTTTCTTCTAATCACTTTTAAAAATTGTATTTCAAAATGTCTTCTTAGTGGTGCTATATCTGTAATGCACAAAACATAATTCATCAATCTCACTCCCTAGTACCTTCCTTTTCACTCCCCATCTCCTTGCTTTATTCTACTGTTCCACCTTCTATTATTTTAATTACATATATGGCAAGACCCATTGTGGTATATTTATAAATGGACATAGCATAATTTGGTAGATTTTGTTCCCTAGTACTTCTCCATGTCTTCTCCTTCTTTCTTCCTCTCAATCCTCTTCTTCTCCTCTATTGGTCTCTCTTCTATTTTCATACTTTTTTTATTCTTCTTTTATCCCTCTTTCTAGTTTGCATACGAGATAAAACATTTGACCCCCAAGTCTGGTTTATTTCACTCAGCATGATATTCTCCAGTTCTATCCATTTACAAGTATATGAAATATTTTATTTTTCTTTATGGCCAAGTGAAACTTCTTTGTGTATATATACTATATTTTCTTTATCCATTCATCTGTTGATGGGCACCTAGATCAGCTTCATAACTTGATTATTGTGAATTGTGCTGCTACATACATTGTTATGAATGTTATCACTGCAGTATGCTGATTTTAGTTGGTTTTTGTTTTTATTTTATTTATTTTGGATAAATACCACGCAGTGGCATAGCTGAGAAATATGGTGGTTCCGTTCCTCGTCTTTTGTTTAATCTCCATACTACTTTCTAAAGTGGCTGTACTAACTTTTAGTCTCACCAACAATATATAAGTGCACTTTCCCCCCACATCCTCACCAGCAATTGTTATTTGTATTCTTACCATTCTAAATGGAGATGAAGTCTTAGTGTGGTTTCGATTTGGATTTCCCTGACTGCTAAGGATGTTGAACAACTTTTCGTATTTGTTGGCCATTTCTTCTTTTGAGAAATGTCTGTTTAGATCATTAGCCTATTTATTGATTGGTTGTTTTTTGTTTTATTTATTTATTTAACTTGTTATACATGCTTTTAGAGTGCAATTCCTTTCATATTAAAGAGCACAGTTTACCAAGTCACTGGTTTTTGTCAAACCACTTAGATTCTGGCAAGCACACTTGAAGCCCTGTTCTACTTATCAACTCCATAGGATTAGATAAAATCATCCATATATAGTATTTTTTAGTGTCAAACATATTAAGTATATAATAATTATTAAGTACTATAAATTATATAATTATATATAATAATTATTAAGTACTATAGAACATAACAGAAACATCTAATGTAGTTGGGAGGGGGAAGCATCCAAAAAGGCTTATTGGAAAAAGTCATATTTAAGTGAAAAATTTAAGGATGAATGCCATCTTGAAGCTAAGCATAAGAGGAAAATACTTCCAAGAAGAAAATGTGTCAAATGTGAAAACCTAGACATGAAAAAGAACATGACTTATTCCAAGAGTTAGAAGATATTTAATCTAGCCAGAGTGTACAGTATTTTGGAAAACGGGACAGGAAAGTAGTAAGTGATATAGCTGGAGAAGCAATGAAATAATGTCATGCAGGGTCCTGTAGGCAACAAAAAGCCTTTGAAGTAAAATAGTAACAGATTTGCATTTCTGAAAGAATAGACTCCATATCAGAGAAGGAACTGGAGGGATTAAAACATGGAGCTAGAACAATTCACAATAGCTAGGTTGTGGAATCAACCTAGATGTCCCTCGGTAGATAAATGGATAAAGAAAATGTGGTATATATTCACAATGGAATTTTACTCAGCAATAAAAGAGAATAAAATAATGACATTTGCAGGTAAATGGATGAAGTTGGAGAATATAATGCTAAGTGAAATCAGTCAATCTCAAAAATCCAAATACCGAATGTTTCCTCTGATATAAGGAGGCCAGTTCACAGTATTGTTGGGTCAGGGTACATAGGAGGATTAGAGGAACACTATAATGGTCAAAGGGAAGGGAGGGAGCAAGGGGGGAAGGGGGAAAAAATGGTTGAATAAGACGGATATCATTATTCTAAATGCATGATTGAAGACTTGAATGCTGCAAATATACTTTGTATACAAACTGTTTTGTGTAAAAAGATGCTATATATGTATAGTATGAACTGTAATACATACTACTATTAAAAAAAAAAAAAACATGGAGCTAGAGACCAGTTCAGAAGTTGCTATGGTAATTGAATAAATATTATCAATGCCAAGTAAGTATTTGTTTCTTAACATTTTAAGCACTTTACTACACACCATTTATCTTTAGAAATATACTTTTGGTAGTTCAAGTACATATTTCACATTTGATTCTTTATAAAGCAAAAACAAAACAAAACCCCAATAACAAATCCTGATGATCATACCAGTATTCTTCTTCTGGGACTTTATCCAAAGGTGGAGTCAGGCAGTAAATATGATAGGCCATATTACATTCATCACACAGAAGCTGCATGTTGGGTTCACGCTTCTCACCACATTTATGACAAGAGCACGTGCGGCATTTCTTATCTGGGTCTCCACCACACAGGTCACATTCAGGGTCATTTTTTCCTGTTAAGAAAAAAAATTAAATAAGTCTTATATTAAAATAATTTGTACATCAATTGATCTCAAAGAAAAACTCATGGAAACAGCATACAACTTTTTTTTTTTTTTTGGTACCAGGGATTGAACTCAGGGGTGCTTAATCACTGAGCCAGGTCCCCAGCCTTTATTTATTTATTTATTTACTTATTTTGAGACAGGGTCTTGCTAAGTTGCTTCAAGTCTTGTTAAATTGCTGAGGCTAGCCTTGAACTTGTAATCCTCCTGCCTCACCTTCCTAAACTGCTGGGATTACAAAAGTGTGTCACTGCACCCAGCTAGCATACACCTTTTTTAATCAAAGGAACCAAAAGGGATAATCAAATGTGAGACTTTAGAAATAAGAGCCTGAGTCTCATCCTAGACTTACTACATTAAAATTTCAAGGATGAGGCCCAAACATAATTCAGTAAAAATCTAATCACCTCCAAACATGATGATAATATTTACTTTTTATTTTTGCATATTATTTTTCAGAGCTGGGGATTGAATCCAGGGCATTGCACATGTGAGGCAAGTGCTTTACTACTGAGCTACATCCCAACAACATACACTTTTGCCTTAAAATTTTTCTTATAGCTGGGCATGATGGCACGTACATGTAATCTCAGTGATCTGAGAGGTTGAGTCAGGAGGATTACAAGTTCAAGACAAGCCTTAGCAATTTAGTGAGACCCTATCTTCAAATTAAAAAAAAAAAAAAAAGTGCTGGGGATGTAGTTCAGTGGTAGAGTGCTTGCTCAGCATACATGAGGCCTTGGATTCAATATTCAGCACTATAAAAAACAAAAACAGAACCACCCCTCAAATTATATATATACTGACCCACAGTTTCCCACAGATGCACCAAGATATCCTAAGGCCATGTAATGAACTCACAGGGCACCCGAGGGAAATATAATTTGTTGAACAAAGTAACCTAATAAATGGAACTGTTCAGTATTTCCTTTGGCCTATAGATGCCATGAAAAAATTACCGAGACACTGATTGCTCAATGAACCAAGAAAGCTTGAGAACCTCTGGGCAAGCCCTTAGGTAAATCCTTAATTCCATCCAAAGAGAGACAAGTTGATATGTGGGGTCTTTAATCCTCTTAGAAAAAAAATTAAAAATGTTCAGTATTGATAAAGACATGGATAAACTAGCACACTGTTGGTGAGACTGCAAATTGCTATACATTTGAAAGGTCATTTGACAATACTGAGAAAAACTTAAAAGATTCTTTCATTGGAAGTTATTTCTTCTTTGTCATCCTGAAAGTAAATTTCTGTGGTCTACAGTTTTACATTTCCTCCAAGTTATCCACTTGTCAGTAAAAACAAATTTCTGTAATATATAATACAATCTAAGTTCAAAAGAAAAATTCATACTTAAAAACTTTCCATCTGCAAATGAAATAGGATGCGCTCCGGGCTTCTCAATCTTGAAGATTTCATCTACGAATATTACTCTGCAGTCATTTAATGTCCCTTCAGAACCTCTGTTTAAAAAAGAAAGAAATATTAACTTCTACCAACAAAATTTAAACCATGTGTAAATAATAATTAGAAATCAGTTTGGAAATTCACTGAATTATACCCATTTACATATTGAGATTGTAGCTATTCTAATCACTACGTACTATGGTTTCTAACTGTAGGAAGAGTCCAACAGTGATTACTTAATATTCATAGTTTTTTAAAAAAAAATATTTATTTGCTTTAGTTGTACACAATGCATTTTTATTTGTACGTGGTGCTGAGGATCGAACCTGGGCCTCGCATGTGCTAGGCAAGCGCTCTACCGCTGAGCCATAACCCCAGCCCCACAGTTAGTTTTAACTTTAGGGTAGCATCAAGAAAAAAAAAATTGCAGACTTCATTACTTAGGTTATTTTGGGGAAAAGTAGCTATCTTATAAATTTAGCTCAAAGAAAAGATTATCCTGCCAATTAAAATGAAAGATTTCAACATATTAAGAATAGTAAATTTCTAGGCAAAAATAAGATGACCTCTCCTCAAAAACAAAATCTTTAAAATACAAAGCTGTATTTGTCTGTCTCAGTTTATATCTACTTGCATATGCTTCTTCAAGTTTCCTACTCCTACTGTGAATTTGTGCATTACTCCTTTTAATCTGTTGGCTTTTACTCTGTATTTCTGAAGACATATTATTAGGTACATACAGACTTAAGAATCCTAAATCATCTTGTGAAATGTCTCTTTCTCTAGTATTAAAGTCTGCTTCACGTTACATTTTTTTTCCTTTCTTTTTTTTGCGGGGGGGGCATTAGCATTTCCTTGGAGACTTTTCCCCACCTTTTCACCCTTTCTTTGAAAACTTTTAATGTCAAATACATACAAATGCAGAAAGCTACATAGATAGTTAAACCAATTGTAAGGTGCATATCCTTTGTAAGCAGCCATCAGAGAAGACAGAACTGTCATGTACCTGTGAAGCCCTTAACAGGCCCCAACCAATGACATCTTCATACCATCCCATGAGTTATATTTACTTTAATTTTCTTCAGTCTTGTCACCTATCTCCCTAAGCCTATGGTGTAGCTTTGCCTGGGTTTTACGTTGCTAATCTATAAATCCCAACACCATCACTCCCTTACTTGTAATTAGTTGAAGAATCCCAATCATGTGTCCAATAATTTAGACTTGAGTTTGAAACTTGCATTCCTGAAGTATAGCTGAATCGACTCTTTTGGATTATCTGTATGTCCACATACTAGGAGTTGGATCTGGAGATGAGGTCAGAAAATCTTGGCCCACTGTATTTTTGTAAATGAAGTTTTATTGGAACCTAGCTATACCAACTTAATTATGTATCGATCATATATGGCTATTTCATGCTATAATGGCAGAGTTGAATAGTTTTGACAGAGAGCATATAAACCACAAAAGTTAAACTATTTACTCTTGTGTTTTATACAAAAAAATTAAAATGTCTACCCTCACATTAAAGGCTTCAGCAGATTTAGGTTCATTTTTTTGGTAAGCTATTTTATAGGTCTCTTTCCAATTGGAAGTGGTAATTTTTCCCCTCATCATGACAGTAGCCCCTGGAACTCAATGCCTGAATTTAATTGATTGGAAGCTGGAAAATGTTGACATTTTAATACTATTATTTCCTTTCTAATTTACTTGAGGAATAATTTGAGAAACTTTAAAAAGAAACATTTTTCAATATTTGGTGATCCACTGGTATAGCTCAGGTAATAGGCACTTAAATGCTTATTTGGCATTTGTTTTTATAAATTACCTTTTTCTTTATATTAGTTTAATATAGAAAAATGTGTAAAATGCATATGTTTAAAATAAATATTTTGAGAAAGGCTTTTTTCTTCAATTTGTTCTTTTTAGATATACATGATAGTAGAATGTCTTTGATATATTATACATAGAGCATAACTTATTCTAATTAGAACCCCATTCTTTTTATTAATATTTTATTTTTTATTTATAATATTAGTATGTATTACAATTCACAATGCACATATATAGCATCTTTTTACATACAACTGTTTGTATACAAAGTGTATTCATACCATTCAGGTCTTCAATAATGCATTTAGGATAATGATATCCATCCATTCAACCACCTTTTCTCCCCCCCCCCACCCTT
This sequence comes from Tamias sibiricus, assembly GCA_025594165.1. NCBI lineage: Eukaryota > Metazoa > Chordata > Mammalia > Rodentia > Sciuridae > Tamias > Tamias sibiricus. Next base: position 155,581,284 of record CM046657.1, on the reverse strand, counting down.
ACCCCTTGCTCCCTCCCTTCCCGTCCCATCCCTTTGACCATTCTAGTGTTTGTCTAATCCTCTTATGTACCTCCATCCAACAACACTGTGAACCAGCCTCCTTATATCAGAGGAAACGTTCGGAATTTGGATTTTTGAGATTGACTGATTTCACTTAGCATTATATTCTCCAACTTCATCCATTTACCAGCGAATGCCATTATTTTATTTTCTTTTATTGCTGAGTAAAATTCCATTGTGTATATATACCACATTTTCTTTATCCACTCATCTACTGAGGGACATCTAGATTGGTTCCACAACCTAGCTATTGTGAATTGTGCTGCTATAAACATTGAAATGGCTGTCACTGTAATATGCTGTTTTTAAGTCCTTTGGGAATAGACCCAGGAGTGGGATGGCTGGGTCATAGGGTGGTTCCATTCCCAGTTTTCCAAGAAATCTCCATACTGCTTTCCATAACGGTTGCACCATTTTGCAGTCCCACCAGCAATGTATGAGTGTGCCTTTTTCCCCACATCCTCTCCAACATTTATTGTTGTGTTCTTGATAGCTGCCATTCTGACTGGAGTGAAATGAAATCTTAAGGTAGTTTTGATTTGCATCTCTCTAATTGCCAGCGATGTTGAGCATTTTTTCATGTATTTGTTGATTAATTGTGTATCTTCTTCTGAGAAGCGTCTTTTCAATTCCTTAGCCCATTTATTGATTGGGTTATTTGTTTTTTTGGAGTCAAGTTTTTTGAGTTCTTTATATATTCTAGAAATTAGTGCTCTATCTAATGTGTATGTATTAAATATTTATTCCCAAATAGTTGGCTCTCTATTCAACTCACTGATTGTTTCTTTTGCTGAGAAGCAGCTTTTTAGTTTAAATCTATTCCATTCATTAATTCTTGGTATTAATTCTTGCGCTACAGGATTCTTATTAAGGAACTTGGTAGAACCCCATTCTTGAGGTTGTACATGAAGTGGCATTTCACTAGTCATGCATTTATATACAAATATAGGAAAGTTCTGATTTATTCTACCGTCTTTCCAATTCCCATCCTCCCTCCCTTTTCTTCATTCTCCTTTCAACATCTATTCTTCCCCACTTAACTTATTGTGTATCAGCATCCACATATCAGAAAGAATATCCAATCTTTGATTTTTTGGAATTGGCTTATTTCACTTAGCTTGATAGTCTCCAGTTCCATCCATTTACAGGCAAATGCCATAATTTCATTCTTTTTTATGTCTGAGTAATATTCCATTGTATATATAAACCACATTTTCTTAATCCATTCATCTGTTGAAGGTTGGTTCTATAGTTAGCTAATGTGAACTGAGCTGCTATGAACATTGATGTGGCTGTGTTACTGTAGTATGCTGATTTTAAGTCCTTTGGGTATATTCCAAATGGTGGTTCCAAGTTTCTTGAGGAATCTCCATACTGCTTTCCATAGTGATTGCACCAATTTGCAGTCCTACCAGAAATGTATAAGACTACCTTTTCCCCCACATCCTTACCAACATTTATCGCTACTTGTATTCTTGATAATTACTATTCTGACTGGAGTGGGATGGAATCTCACTATAGTTTTAATTTACATTTCTTTAATTGCTAAAGATGTTGAATATTTTTTCATATATGTGTTAGCCTCTTGTATTTCTTCTTCTGTGAAGTGCCTATTCAGTTCTTTTGCCCATTTATTGATTGGATTTGTGTGTGTGTGTGTATGTGTGTGTGTGTGTGTGAAGTTTTTTGAGTTCTTTATATATCTTGGAGATTAATGCTCTGAGGTACTGGTGGCAAAGATTTTCTCCCATTCTGTAGGCTCTCTGTTCATATTCTTAATCATTTCCTTTGCTGTGAAGCATCTTTTTAGTTTGACATCATCCCATTTATTGATTTTTTAATTTTACTTCTTGCACTTTAGGAATCTTGTTAAGGAAGTCGGTTCTTGATGGGAGAGTTGGGCCTACATTTTCTTCTAGTAGGCTCAAGATCTCTGGTCTAATATATAGGTCCTTGATCTATTTAAAACTGATTTGTGTGCAGGGAAAGAGATAGGGATTAAATTTCATTCTACTACATATGGATTTCCAGTTTTCCTAGCATCATTTGTTGAAAAGGCTATCTTTTCTCCAATGTATGTTTATGGAGTCTTTGTATAAGATGAGATAACTCCATTTGTGTGGATTTGTCTCTGTGTCTTCTGTTCTGTTCCACTGGTCTTCATGTCTGTTTTGGTGCCAACACCACATGCCATTTTTGTTACAATAGCCCTGCAGTATAATTTAAGGTCTGGTACTATGATGACCCCTGCTTTACTTTTCTCATTAAGGATTACTCTGGCTATTCTAGTATTTGGCAATTTTTATAAAACCATTTCTCTAACTACAGTTTTTGTATTGCTATGAACACATGGCTTTAAATATATTTGATGTGATTCAAACTACCATTATTATATTTTCCTTATTAGTGTTCAAATTATTTCAACACTGGCCAACAGGAGCTTCCAGATGACTCCTAAACCCTACTGACAAGAACTTAGCAGCCTTTGTAGGCTTTATTGCTATTTGTATGATAAGATGTTCCAGGTTCATCTTGAACATTTTCTGTCTTCAATCTGGAATCCCCATCTCCAAAATACCCTGGGTTTTTTGCTTGTGTTTTAATTTTTTTTTTTTTTTAGGTGTAGATAGACACAATACCTTTATATTTTGTTTTTATTTATCATTATTTTTTTGTGGTAGGGGATCAAACTCATTGCCTCACACATGCTAGGCAAGTGCTGTACCACTGAGCCACAATCCCAGCCCAAACCCTGGGTTTTTTAAGTGCAAAATATTTCTTTTTTTTTCCCTTTATTTTATTTATGTGGTGCTGAGGATCGAACCCAGGGCCTCACACATGTGAGATGAGTGCTCTACCACTGAGCCATAGCCCCAGCCCAGTGCAAAATATTTCAAGATCACAATCTGGCATTAGGAAAGCTTAATACATCTCAGTTATTACTGTTCATAGGTTTTTTTTCAGCATATTAAAACATAAAATTTAAACAAACAGTACTACACACATTCAAACAAAACAAGTTCATATTAACACTTTCTGTTCAAATTCAGCACTGATGGGTATTTGCATACATATACTTACATACACACACTTTTTTTTTTTTTTTAAGGGACTCAGGAACATATATGTTTTTTCTTCAACTAGAAAATCCTGATTCTCAAAGACTTCAGGGATGTCTAAATTAAAGTAGCGTATACTTTTTGCTTTTTTTCACATGCAAGACATTCTTGCTAGTTGTTAATATAAAGTTTGAACTTTTTGTATATTTTCCCATTTCTTACATTTGCAATATAGTTGGTTCTTTTCTTTTCTTTCCCTTTTCTTTTCATGGTGGTGATGTTGAGACCAAACCCAGGGCCTTGAGCATTCTAAGCAAGTGTTCTACCCCTTAGCTGCACTCTAAGCCCCCTATTCCTAGTTCTAAATATAGAAGTATTTTAGCAAAGTGAGGTGGTGCAGGCTGTAATCCCAGAGACTCAGTAGGCTAGCCAAAAGGATACAAGTTCAAGGCTGGCTTCAGCAACTTAGCAAGGCCCTGTCACAAAATAAAAAAGGGCTGGAGACTTAGCTCAGTGATAAAGCATTCCTGGGCTCAATCCCCAGCACGTTATATACAAATAAACATTTTAAATACTTATTGTCAGTCTTTATGTCAAATTTTCTTTAGTCATCTTGGTTGTCTGAAGCTAGTTCCCTGGAAGATTTCTCAGGTAGAGTTGATAAAGACAATATCCCCCTAGTTCTTACAAGTTAAGAGTTTGTCTGTAGCCGTATACTATAAGACTAATTTGGCTAGAGTTAAAATCTTTGCCTCTCTTTTTCTAAAAATTTTTTAAAAAATATTTGTAGTTATAGATGGACACAATACCTTTATTTTATTTATTTGTTTGTGGGGCTAAGGATTGAACTCAGTGTCTCATCTGTACTAGGCAAGTGCTCCACCACTGAATTACAACTCCAACACCTTGGCTTTCCTTTTCTTGACTCATGCCTATCTTTCTAGGATGCTTTATTGTCAGCAAGGATTTTATCCTGTTCCTAAAATTTTCTATTTCTCTTGTAACTCTGTATGGAATTTCATGCTGATTTATTATTACCTTGGAGTTCTTCAGATCATCACACATCCAAGAGCTAAACCTTCTCTTTTCTCTACTAATATCACAAGCTTTGAACTTTCTGTTGTTCATCCCACCAGCTATTTTGGGACTCATGGGGAATAAAACATCACCCCATTTTATTTTAGATGTTGCCTATGAGCTTTTGGATATTTTAGTTGCTCTGTTTTTATATGGACATTTGAGGAGCTGTGCTGTTATTTTCCTAGAACCGCAACAATCCTTCTCTTTTCAACTTCTATGACTTTATATTCAAGGACTATTTCTTATAAGCAGCATATGGGATTTTTGTTTTAATCTAGTTTATTGATTTTTGTTTTTAATTGGGATATTAAAATCACATGCAGTTAGTTTAATGGTTGATAGAGGTAGGTTTGTTTCTACCATTTTACTATATGTTTTCTATTTTATTTTAGAATCAATTGCCTTCTTTTAGAATAATTTAATATTTCATTTCCAGTATAATGAATCCTTTAAATTTTAGTGGTTATCCACAAACTAGACTTTGCAAACCTACACATCAATCTACTTGGTAAGATTTAGTCTACTTGTTTACCACAGCCAAGCAGTTTGCAAACTAAGAGACCATCATGTATTTGTGAAGCTACTCTACAGGTGATCCCAAATTCTAATGTTTGCCTTCCAAGATTGCTGAAAATTCCACTCTCTATTTTACTTACATTTTAAGCCTCCTGCCCAGTAGAAACTCAGTACCTGGCAAAGTCCAAAGGCGAAAATATGCCATATGTTTGAAGCATCCCAAATATCTTCCAGAAGCTCTGATTTCTGTGCCTACCCTGCTCCCACTTACTCTCAATTAAGTTTTTCACTGGATTCAGAATTAGATTCCACAGGACAAAACACAACCACCAAACCAGCTGCCTCTTATTCTTTCTCCAGTCACAGTTATAATAGTTTTCTTTGACACTCTGCTGCCCTCAGATAACTATTTGATTTGGCTGCTCCAGTTGTTTTAGCTAAGAGCACTGATCTACTGCCAACCATCCCACCCTACCTGGAAGCAGAAGCCTTCCATACACTTCTTTAAGTGATCCCATGATTGTCACAAAAACCAAAAGCTTCAAAGCTTATTTCTCATTTTAGCTTAAGGTTTATCTAGACAGCTGTTTTTTGTACATACAACTGAAGGAGTCATAGAATATATAAAACATGCAAATAAACTGTCAATTCATTCCTTCAAGAAATCTACATTTAAGTACTGGTTTAGCAAACCAGTAATTATAAAACATTTTTTATTTATTGCCAAAAAAGAAGTTGACCAGAAATGGCACAATCTAACAAGAACCCCCAAATAGAGCTGCACCCCCAAACAAACATTGCATAAGATACATATGTAATTTAACAAAATAAGATGTCTAAGAAGGACTCTCAAATAAAAGGACGTCAAAAAGGTCACTTATTGTTAAAGATAAATGGGAAGGACTGGGGTTGTGGGTCAGTGGTGGAGCTTAGCACATGTGAGGCACTGGGTTCGATCCTCAGCACACCACATTAAAAAATAAATATACAAGTAATAAAGTTTAAGGGGAAAAAAAAAGACTTACATGTGCTGGGCATGGTGGCACACACCTGTAATCCCAGCATTTGGGAGGCTGAGGCAGGAGGATCATGAGTTCAAAGCCAGCATCAGCAATGGCGAGGCACTTTAGCAACTCAGTGAGACCCTGTCTCTAATAAAATACAAAAAGGGCTGGAAATGTGGCCCAGTGGTTGAGTGACCCTGAGTTCAATCCCTGGTACCAAAAAAAAAGACTACATGTAACAACAACAACAAAAAAGATAAATGGGAAATAAACTACCTTGAAGATAGAGTAAGTATTACTATTACCACTGAGTATATGGAGAAAAAGCTTCCTCCAAGGATTGAACCAAGATTAGATAGGATTCATAAAATTTCAAAGGTCTGAATTTACCCTGTGTGTATTATCTAAAAAATTCAAGCAGAGAATTTAAGTTAAAGTTAAATGAAACTGCCAGCAGACTGGTAGAAGCAAACTTAAATCTCTAGTTCAATAACCATTTAAAAAATTCAACTTTAGTCAGTTCAATAACCATTTAAAGATAAAATTTGATTTTACAGATGTTGAAATATGAAATATGAAACAAAAACTCTTCTCAGAATCTATAAAATTCTGTATTTACTGAAAATCCACTATAACTAGTTCCTAGAACAGGGCCTGGCACACAGCAGCAATAAAATAATAACAATAATAATAAAGGCATTGGTGGTACACATGACAGACAAAATATGGGCCCCAAAGGAGTCCTTGTTCTAATCCCAGGAAGCTATCAATGTTACTGTACATGGTAAAAAGGACTTTGCATGTATGATTAAGGGCCATGAAATGAGATTATCCAGGCAGGCCCAATACAATCACACGGGGTCTTAAAAGTGGAAGGGGAAGAGGAAGCAGAAGAGCTCTAAAGGAAATTTGACTACAAAATAATGGGCAGGAAGTGGCCGTCTTTGAAGATGGAAGAAGCAGACCATAGGTCGAGGAACATAGGAGGCCTCTAAAGCTAGAAAAGGCAAAACAAAACAAAAACCTGAAACCCAAACCAGATGCTCCCTTAGTGTCTCCAAAAATGAACACATTCTTGGTGACACTTTTGATTTTTGCCCAGTGAAATCCAAACTCAAGAATTTCGACCTCCAGAACTATAAGTTGTATTGTAGATGCCATGAAGTTTGTGGTAATTTGTTACAGCAGCAAAAGAAACTAACACAAATGATATGAGACAAATAAATGTCTAGTAATAATAAAAAGAATTCAAGTAATCCAGGACTGGTATGTGTGCTTTTACATATGGAATCTAGAAGACCACTCTGAAATGATACATATTTAAGCAGAGATTTGAAACACAATGAGCAGACCAGACAGACAATAAGTACACTGTCCTGAGGTGTGGGCATGTTTACATAACTAAGCAACACACAGAGGACAGCATGCTAGAGTACAATGAACTTTGAGACCTTCATATGGACCTAAAATACATATTCTGTAAGAACAACATTCACTGATGATAATATCACTTAAGAAATTTTGTGATAGATATGAAAAAATATTTAGTACATAGTTTAATAAATCTTATAGTAATGACTGAAAACAAAGTAAGTATATCTATAGTTTTAGTAAGACTAAATAAATTTTCTTGCTAGAGGATACAACTACTACTTGTGAACATTTAAACTATTACAATTTTATGTGGTATTTAATACTACACACACTATAATAAACAAATTATTTTGTAAATGTTATTTAAACCACAAAATGTGTTGTCAATTTTCTCCAGAACTAAAATAAAAGCAGAAAATAACTTAAAAATAGAATTTGTTAACTAGAATTAGACAGTTCAAGTATATTCACTTTTTGATACTCACAAATTAAAAACAGAAACAAGCATGAACAAATTCCAAGTTCCCTTATCAAATCTCCAAAACAGATTAAAAATCATGTCCTGTATTTGTTTCTTTCTTTATACCTTCAATACAAAAGAGGGAATTGAAGCTAAAGGTTAATCTTTGCAAAGTCTAACAAAATTGATCAATCTCACTCAAAAGTTGCAAACTAAATTCAGGGATAAAAAAGAAATATTACAATAGATACTGCACATATTAAAAGGATGTGGCTAACAAATTTTAAAATTCAGATACAAATTATCAGAAAATTAAATTGTATTTCAAGAACAAAAAATGAGTGGTCCTATAATCGTTACAGAAATTGGATTAATCACAGAAAACTTCTCCAAAGAAAACTCAGCCCTAGGACTTTACTGAAGAGTGCTACCCAATACTGAAGAACACCCATAAAGTAGAAAAGGTATATTCCACATTATTTTATGAACTACCATAATCCATACAGGAGAGTTAGGAAAATTTACATACAAATTCACTTAATACAAATGTAAAATCCTACCCCAAATATTGTGAAACCAAATCTAGGAAAGCATATCTTAAAAAATTCTTATAATCAAACACTATGATTACTGATGAAATTTTTAAAATTCTCTTGGAAATAAGGAAGAAAAAAGATGCTATGTACTGAAGGGCCCAACAACTAAATAGGATGAGGAAGAAACCAAAGGACAAAACAAAAATGGCATAATTCAATGATTGTAATCATAAACATTTCAAAACAATCTACATGTAAATTTTAATCTACATGTCAATGCAAATTAGTAAATTATTAAAACTACAAGTTCCAAGATCAAACTAATTTGTAGTCCTATATACCAATAAGAGAAAAGATGATTGGAAAATTCAAACTCAAAGTACACAGACTTAAGACCTACCTGAAGAACAAAGTAGAATGACATGGGTAATAAAAGAGCAACTTTATGATCTCTGGGAATGGAAGTTTCTTAAGCAAGATACAGAAAGTAAAAGCATAAGGACAAATTTTCTTGATTTTTGGAACCTCAAGGACATTAAAATTAAGAAAATTACTATTCAAACATTACAAGGAGAAATAAGAGTTGCAAGAGATATTTTTGTCACATACAACTGAAATGATATAGTATCCACAACTGGAATTCCTAAAAACCAAAATAGACTATCCAGCTATCAAAGAAATGCAACAATGTTTGGAGCTAGATGGCCAAAAAAGATATTAAAAATGCCAATAAACAAACAAAAATGTTCTCGACTCCATTAGCTAGTAAAACGTGAACTAAAGACACAAAGAGATACTATTTTATTATACACTCACCTAATTAGCAGAAACTGAAATTTGACAAAATTAAGTGTGAATGTGAATGCAGCACAATGGAAACTCTCTTACTGGTGCAAAATTGTAATCTAATATAGTCACTTAAATATTTGGGTCTATCTACTAAAGGTAAGATGCACAGGTTCTATAATCCAGCAATACTACTTCTAGCACGTTGCATCCTAGAGTAAATAATGCACATATGCACAAGGACACAGGTTCAAGAATGTCATGGCAGCACATTTGTAGGAAGCCTAAATTATCAACATCAGAATGCATATATACTTTCATGCTAATTATTTATCCATTCAGGTAAATAATTACCTGAAGGGAAGATGTTTCTCATGAAAAAAAAAAAAATTCCCATCCACAAGCCACAGTGTCTACTCTTTGGGCTCTTATGTTTCTAACACTTTCAGTAAAAACTTGTATGATGGGAAAACAATAATTTATAAGACAATTTTTTTTACTGTTGGGATGGCTATCCCAATCATTGTGTTAAGCTAGTATTTCCACCAAAACATAGATCTAGTCTCCAAAGCCACAGTACTCCCTCAGAATCATTTGGAGATATATTTTTAATACTCAGTTTTGTTTTTCATCTCAGTGCTATGAGCTTTGTTATCTCCTCCTATTGCATACACATACTTTTAAAAATTTCCTACATTTAAGTACATTATAAGGCTCCCAACACAGTTGATTTATTTAGGTGGTTTCTCCTTCTTCATGATTTGTATCCATATAAGAATTTAAATTTGTTTAGAAGTCTGTAATTGAATTAAATACCTCATCACCCTTGTGTTTCTGTAGAAAGTTCTGAAATCTGTTTTCTATAAAAATAGTTTTGATCCTCAGCACGAGAGATAATAAAACATAAGTTTTATTCAGCACATCCTAACATTCTTTTTCTTTATCTCAGGGAATCAGCAAACTTTTTACATAAAGAGCCAGACAGTCTACACTAAGATGCTCTCAGTTGAAACTATTCAACAATGCTGTTTTGCATGAACCAGCCAGAAAGAATATATAAATCAATGGGCATTGCTGGGTTCCAATAAAACTTTATTTACAAAAGCAGGCAGCTAGTGGGCTATAGTTTACTTACCCTTGCTTTATATTTTTAGTCATAAGCAGATGTTTGCTCCCAGATTTGTCACATTACATTACTAATCCAATTAACTAGAACTTGACAAGAACATCTTTGGTTTTTTCTTTATGTAAGAAAACTGTCAGTGCCATTGTAAAATCCTCAATGCTCAATACAACAAATTGAAGAATTCATTATAAAAAAACTGTATGAAAATGAATATAGAGGGGCTATGGTTGTGGCTCAGTGGTAGAACAGTTGCCTAGCATGTGTGAGGCACAGGGTTTGATCCTCAGCACCACATAAAAATAAATAAATAAAATAAAGGTATTGTGTCTACCTACAACAAAAAAAATTTTTTTAATGAATATGGAAGGATGCTTAAACATTATTTATGGTAAAGCACTGGAAAAAGTTCAATAGATTTTCTTTATTAAAAAAAGTAAATTAATGATTATTCAGCCAATAAGCTATTCAGATTAAACACACAGAGGTGGTAATAATAATCTCTTAAGTGTAAATGGTTAATTGAAATAATGCTGAGTATTTCATTATGTGAGGTAAACCTTTCAAGTATTTCTTAAAGAATTAATGATGTAATTAACTTGGTATTTTAGGTGACTTTTGTATTTTGAATTCTCTTCATTACGTTGGCTAAATTCCTTAAATTGAAGGAAAACTGGTTAGTGTTAGAAGTCTAGCAGATAGCTATTAAGTAGTCATGTATTGTTTTATATCAACTTAGCTATTAAGATGCTTTTGCATATTTTGTTTCATTTATAAAAATCCTGTGTATAAGTAAGGATTTCTCTAATGAGATACTCAGTTATGTCCAAAATTCCTCTAAATATCTCCAACCTTAAAATGGAGATAATTATTTAAGACATTCTTGATAAAAATTCTCAAGATATTCTCTTATAGTAAGAAAATTTCCATCTTTCATAAACTCTTATCTTTTTTTTTTTTTTTTTTAATTAGGAACATGTGCTTTATACCTAAAAATTACATTCCTTAATTCAGTAACTAAGTAACATGTGAAGAGAATCTTACCCTAGGAAGATTTTCACACGAAGTTCTTTTTTGGTCCTTGAGATTGTCTTCAATGTGGTAATTTCTGCATCATACCAAAACCCTCTTTTTCCTGGATTTTCTACATTGTAATTAACCATTACTACATCACCAACATTTAGTTCATTCCATTTCAAAATGGTTCTAGCTCGTGGTCGAAGATCCTGGACATTCATTTCTAGTGTACCACTTTCCGGGTATCTGAGGAGAGAGAGGAAAAAAAAAAAAAGAAAAAAAACACAGAACATAGCCTATGATAATCACCAAAGATGACTAAATCATTTGCAACATTTTGAAAAACTTAGAGAGTTGATAGTCTAGGAGAATAAGCAAAAGAGGTTGCAATATCTTTAAATAGAGCATATATTTTGTTGACCTCTCACCTGTACTGTGATACATACCTACAGGCTGGTTTCTTAAATGTGAGCGTGAACCCTCACTCACCACCCTGTTATACCTTGGAGATGCAGGTCTCTTCATGGCTTACAGTATGCCAACCAAGAATATGCTACATGTTCAAGAACCACTATCATATCTACTTTGAGGGGGCTATGTACTATTTATGTAACATCTATTTAGTCAAATATTACCATTATAATTTGGATATTATGAATGAGAGTATGCTTTTTTTTTTTTTTTTTTTTTTTTTTTTTGTGGTACCGGGGATTGAACTCAGGGGCACTTAACCACTGGGCCACATCCCCAGCCCTTTTTTTTGTATTTTATTAGAGACAGGGTCTCACTGAGTTGCTAAGTGCCTCGCCATTGCTGAGGCTGGCTTTGAACTCTCGATCCTCCTGTCTCAGCCTCCCAAAGTGCTGGGATTACAGGCGTGCGCCACCACGCCCGGCTGAGAGTATGCTTCTTAATGACACTTAAGGGACATACAGTCATGATTTTAATTACCACAGAAAAACAATTCTTATTAAAATATTAGGAATACATTCACTGTTAACTGGGGAGTAGTGGGTGTGAAAGTAGGGGGTGTGAAACTCTTGTTTCGCATTTTTTAACCCAAGTTTAGAATTATCTTAATAGGCTTAGATGTTGGCCTCTTCCTGATCTTGGAACCAAGTCATTGAGTTCTGTCATTTGCCTTATGCATAATAAAAACTGGAGCCTAGCATGCTCCAACAGCCTTCACTTACCCAGGAAGAGAAAATTCTAGTTCTTCAACATGGCCAGCTTTCTAGTAATGTTTTAAAAACAAACCAAAAGTCCAGAAATTTATATGTATTAGGAAATGAAATTGTGTAAAAGACTTCTATAAGAACTTGGTTTTACTCCCTTCTATAGTTTTAGAAGGGTCTTCAATTTTAGGCCTAACTTATTGATATCATCAGGTCAAAGACAGTAATATAAAAGTCCATAGTGTTTTCTATAAAATTAAGAACAGCTGCCTTTATACATTAGGTAGTAGAGGGACAAAACAAAAAAACAAAACAAAACATCAACAATAAAAACAAGTAACATCTAATTCCTGATTTAAAAAAATTCAATCTATTAAGGTAGGCCAAAGTGCTATAGCAGTGGTTCTCAAAAGTGTGGTCCACAGACCAGCAGCAACACCAACTGGACACGTGTCAGAAAGGCATATTATGGGGCTCCACTTCAGACCTGAGTCAGAAATTCTGGCAACGAAGCCTAGTAATATACTTTTAAAAAATCAGTGGTTCTAATACATGTTCAAGCTTGAGAATTTACTATCTTTTAGGAACATGAGAATAATTAAATGGTATATACCCTAAGTGACAGCATTAACAGAGTAAAAACTAAGCTGAATATGAGTTAAAGATTTCTTCCCTAAGTGTCCTGTTCAAAATGAAAGTGGGTCTGAAGTTGGAAGAAGCTCTAGCAGCTAGTCTTTAATTCCTCCAAATAAGGACTATGCAAGTCTAGGACTGACAGTATACTGAACTCATTTAGAATAAGTGATACTATTTCTGTATGGAATCTTTAATCAAGTCTCTATATATCAGTTAATGGGGGAGGGACAGGGATTGCAAGATTAGCAAAGGGCCTCAGAGATTATCTGGTTCATTTATCAGTGGCTTTTTTTTTTTTTTTTTTGGTACTGAGGATTGAACTCAGGGGCACTCAACCACTGGGCCACATCCCCAGCCCTTTTTTGTATTTGATTAGAGACAGGGTCTCACTGAGTTGCTAAGTGCCTCGCCATTGCTGAGGCTGGCTTTGAACTCGTGATCCTCCTGCCTCAGCCTCCCAAAGTGCTAGGATTACAGGCGTGCACCATAGAGCCCGGCTTATCAGTGGCTTTATCTGTGCCATAATTCCTTCCAACAAGCCTTCCAATCATCAGCCTCTGCTCAGATAATAAATTATTATTTTTTATTTTTCTAAATTTGTTTTCAGACAATAAATTATAAAGGCTTTTTTTTTTTTTTTTTTTTTTTGGCTTGGGTAAAGAGTTTATTAAACCCCAAAATCAAAAAGCTCAGGAATTCTGTAGGACTTTTTTTTTTTTTAACATTTATTTATTTGTTTTAGTTGTACACAATGCCTTTATTTTTACGTGGTGCTGAGGATCAAACCAGGCCACGCACATGCTAGGCGAGCTCTCTACTGCTGAGCCACAACCCCAGCCCCTCTGTAGGGCTTTTAATCCAAAGAATAGCCATGCTGTCTTCACAAAGTTCTGACACAGGAAAGAAAGGACACTTCATGAATCAAAGATAAGCTTTTGCAACTACTCCACACTTTAGTTCCATGAAGAAATTTCTCCACAATAGACCTAATATTTGACAGTTCAAATCTATCATCTTCAATCACCTCCTCTAATCAAAACATTGTTTTTAGTAAATTTTTGTCAACTCATATGACAAGATTTGAACCTATTTGTCCTGGTATCTTCACCCAAAATATGTTCTATTTTCAACCTGTCTAGCTTTACATTCCTAGTTTTTGCATCTTGCTACTGTGTATTCTTGGGAAAGTTACTAAACTTCTATAACTATTCATCATCTATAAAATGTAACTAATGGTAATTGTACTTCTTATGGTGGTTTTAAGAATTAAAGCCAGGGGACTGGAGTTGTGGCTCAGCGGCAGAGCGCTCGCCTTGCACGTGTGCGGCCCGGGTTTGATCCTCAGCACCACGTAAACATAAATGCATTGCATTGTGTACAACTAAAATAAATAAATAAATATTAAAAAAAAATTAAAGCCAGAAAACCTTTATAGTGTTTAAAACAGAACATGAAGAAAATATCAGCTGTACTGTTCCATCTTGTCATTGTAATATAAAAATTATCCTAAAGAAGGAACCTGACAATACAAAGTCATGTCCACATTTCACTCTTCTCCCTATTTCTTTAATTTTTTAGTTGTTGATGGACCTTTGTTTATTTATCTGCAGTGTTGAGAACCAAACCCAGTGCCTCATACATGATAGGCAAGTGCTCTACCACTGAGCTACAACCCCAGCCCCTCTTCTCCCTATTTAAATCCTACTTTTTTATGCCCAAACCAAATCTAAAGTTTTTAGCCCAACATCTGGTATTATATGTTCATGTTGTTTCATGTAACTTTGCCAGAAAATTACCAATATTATTTGCAGCCTATAAAATGAAGGTAATCTTTTAAGATTTCACTAATTTTAAAATTATAATTTTGTTGTCAGCCTCAATATTCCTAAGGCCAAATGAGAAGGAAAACCATTTTAGATGAGATTCATTTCTCAGCTATATAATTAAGGTTGTAATCTGACACAACAACATTATCATCATCCTATGTTTTAAAAAACAACATAGTAACCATTTTTCCATGGCAAAAAGAAAGTTCTCCATTTGAGTCTGTCAAAATTAGAATGGAAATACTTTGAACAAAACAGAAAACTTGGAAAAAGTTTTAAAAATTATATTTGAAATCATGTTTATGAGGAGATAAAGCAAAACAAATCACCTCATACACAAGAACAAGGGAATTTATGTTTACAATGTCAAAATAGAATAACGTAGTAGATTATATATACTCTGTATACACATACATGTCTATAAAAGATGTCACAAAAATGAAGTGCATATTTTCTAATTCTAGACAGAGAGATGCTAAGTTAATTGCTACATTAAAACAAAGCAAACAAGAAAACAAGGAAGGGGCACCATAAAACTACTTTTGACAAAGTCAAGAACATGTCAAATGCTCAAATATTACCTAAGATTAATGTTATTCTTTTCCTGGACATCTTCATCTACACATATCTTAACATTTATATAACGACAACTCTGAAACTCCGATACTTTTCAGAGGCCAGGTGAACTGGCACACGCTTGTAATTCCAGTGACTGAGGCTGAGGCAGGAAGGTTGCAAGTTAGAAACCAGCTTCAGCAACTTGGCAAGGCTTTTAGCAATTCAGTGAGACCCTGTCTCCAAATAAAAAATAAAAAGGGCTGGGCATGTGGCTCAGCAGTTAGGTGCCCTGAGTTCAATTAATGGTACTAAATCAAACAAACAACAACAAAAAAAGAAAGAAAAAAACTTTTAAGATTCCTATTTCTTTTTTTAAACATTTTTTTAAGTTGTTGATGGACTTTTATTTACATATGTGTGGTGCTAAGAACAGAACCCAGTGCCTCACACAGGCTAGGCAGGCACTCTACCACTAAGCCTAATCTCAGCCCTCAGATTCCTGTTTCTAACTATACCTCTAACCCAGAAGTCCCAGAAGCATCCCAGAGGAATCCCCGTACCCCATAATCTGTTGGTGCTTAGTTGTAGTCTCTGGTAAAAACCCTTCATACTCTCAGAAACTAAGGAATTATACCCAATTTCTCTTACAATGCCTCCATCCAGTTACTAAGTTCTCCATTATATATTATTTTGGTATTAATTTGTTGTAATTCTACAATCTTAGTTAAGATCTGCATTTCTCAGATAATTGCCAAGGCCCAACATATCCCTTTATTTTTAAAGATCACAACCTCCAATCTTTATCATATTCCTGCCAAAGTGAAGATTCTAAAACACAGATCTACTTAGGACATTTTTTCAGGTTTGATAACAATCTATTGATAGGCTAGGAAAGCAGGTATTCTCCTACATTGCTGAGAGAAATGCAAAGTGGTACTTGACCCCTTGCAAAGGGGACTCTAGCAATAGCCAGAATTTTGCCTATACATTTACCTTTTGACTTAGAAATTCTACTTTTAGAAATTCATCCCCAACATACATAACAAAAATCTTCACAAAGAGTCTATTTTATAACTGCACTATTTGTAATAACGGGACTAGAAACATTCAAACACCCATAATAGGAAACCATTTAAGATAACATGGTACACTTATATAATGGAATGTTATGTTCCTATAAAAAAAGAATGAGAAATATATGCTCTAGAGTGATCTCTAAGCTATATTAACTCAACAAAGCAAGGGACAAATCAGTAGTGTGCTATTTTCTATCTAGTATATGAATGTGTAAATGCAACTATTTGCCAAAAATGGAGTCTCAGTTTCTTTTTGCTGTTTTGGAGATTTAACTATAAACCACATAATGTTTCACATGATTATAAAACAAACCAGATAAAATGCGAGAAGTTCCTAAAAATCAAAAGCAAAATGAAAAAAAGTACACAACTGGTGACTTCACTACACTGAGAAAAACTGTGACAAGTTATTTGAAAACATAATAAGTTGACTATATAGCCCAAATGATATATTTCCTAAGAACAAAACAAAATTTGAAAAAGCAACCTTTCAGTAATCACATCATTTATAGTAGTAGTACTGTTAGTCTGAAACTGCCATGTGAGTAGGATAAAGCAAATTAATGGTAATATTAGGAACTATGATTGTTACGGTCAAAGACAACATAAAATTAAAGATATTAAATTATAGTCCTTTAATTCTAAACTTCATTGTAAATATAAATAGAAACCTGTAGTATATTTCCTAGTTTTATTCAATGAAAAGACCTAGACACATGCTTGAGTAAGTATCAACACAGTAAGTAAACTGTGTTCTAAATATAATTTCTTACTAAAAACAACTGGAGATCCTTGAGGAAATGGCTGAACCCAGGCCTCTCGGGCATCCTCTTGTACCTGAATACAAAAAAGCACTCAAAAGATGTTAGGTTCAACCTGAAGAAGCCTTCTTATGCCAAAGTGGGGACAATCTGGGCACCCAAAATTAGATTAAAAACAGTGTTAAAATCCATTAAGTTGCTAATACTACTTAAAATAAAAAAACCAATCCTTTGGAGGATACTAAGGAAAATCCTCATTCTGAAAACTGAAAAAGGTCAAGACATAATGGAGTCACATAAAACATGCTTAATCCTGCAAACAACAAATTGTGACATATATGAAACATATATGAAATATGGTCTACCAGGGCAGCTCATTAGAGAGATTATTGGGGGTTGGTCACATAGGTACTCACTGCCTATCACATAACATACTAAAATTTTCAGGTTCCCAGAACTAGGTTCAGCATAAGTCACATTGAAAATCTAAGTTACCAAATATCAGCCAAAGGCCAAACACATAAGTAGACCTTTTAAGGATAGCAGTCTCAGATCTGATGTGTTACTCTTTCCTGAAAACTCTCAAAAGAATTCTTTTAGCTGTTTCTTCAGATGAATGTTTCAGGAAGCAGATATTAAGATGAAGGTGACACCTATGAAAGCAAGGGAGAAACCAGAACTAGAAAATAAAAGCCCTTGAACTGATGATCATCAGTTGTATTGAAAGGAAAAGAAGGGAGGATGTTGGGCAGGAAAAGACAGAGTTTAGTACAACTCTGACAAACTTTTGGCTAACCCAATGCCGAACTCTAGCTTAGAAATTGACCACAGAGTTCCACTTTGGGCAGAAATTGCCAGGCAAGAGAAGCCTTGTCACACTTGATCACTGACTGAGGGATTCCAGGAAAGAGCATAAACGTGGCTCAAAAGCTGCAGATCTTGAAAGTGCTATGGTTAAAGGTTATCAGCTAAATCAACTCCTTGCAGCTGGTCAGTAAAATTCTTTCTTGAAGGGAGATCTAAGCAGTGTACCCACCAAGGCCACTAAAGCCATATATAAGGCTATTAATGGTTGAAAATGTTGTAAGATCTGGGGCTTTCTTCAAAATAATCCAATGATGCTCAGGGATGCTGGTATAAATAATACAAAATTGGCCTTGAATTGATAATGGTTGAAGTTAGGTGATGGGTTCATTATATTGTTCTCTCATGTGTTTAAAGATTTCTATAATAAAAACAAAGTAACAATGCTACAAGTTAAAATCCAAACACTAGCTAGAAACAAAAGGTTCTCTCCATTTTTTGAAGTGTTGTTCCACATGCATGCAAAATTCAAAAGATAACACTCAAAGCTTACAATAAAGGCAGTCTTTTGTCCCAGCCCCCACCACACCCACTGACTTCTGCTCCCCAGAGGCAAACACTTTCAGTTCTTAGCTACCTCTTAATTACCTACATATTTTTAAATAGCAGGCTTATATTTTTTGAACTGTTACCCTACCCACTTCCCATATCCAGTTCATTTGCCTCCAACCTCCTGTTCTTTCTAATTACTAACATGTACAAGGAACTCTAAGTAGTTACATATATTTACAACAACCCTTATAACACAGAAGTCATTGTATCCCCATTTTTCAGAAAAATACAAAAGTTAAATAACTTATTCAGATAATAGGAAGTAGCAGAGACATGGTTCAAACTGATCATCTGGCTCTATACTCCATACTCTTAACAAGGGTTGACAAACTTTTTCTTGCTCTCAAGCACATAATACAAACTATGTAGCTTGTAAAACAATCAGTATTTTTTTTAACATGTTGACTAAACAGTATTTACAGTTAAGCAATGAAATATTCTTTAATTACATTTCTTTCATAGTTTTGCTTTCTTTTCAGTACCTAATTGTTCTTTTTGGTCACTAGTTTTCTATGTACCTGTCACTAATTTACCTCCATTTTACCACTGTTGTAAAACTCCTATATGAGCCGGGCATGGTGGCGCACGCCTGTAATCCCAGCACTTTGGGAGGCTGAGGCAGGAGGATCGCGAGTTCAAAGCCAGCCTCAGCAATGGTGAGGCACTTAGCAACTCAGTGAGACGCTGTCTCTAATAAAAATACAAAAAAGGGCTGGGGATGTGACCCAGTGGACGAGTGCCCCTGAGTTCAATCCCCAGTACCACAAAACAAAACAAAACAAAACAAAACAAAAAAACAAAAAAAAACCTCCTATATGTTCAAACATTTTAGGTACTCTACTAATTTGGGGGGCTTCAAAACTTCTCTTCTATAGCCCTTATTCCAATCTGGACAGCTTGTTCTGCAACTCTAGACCTGTTCCACAGCTATCATTCTGGGATCTCCTTCCATTACTTTCTGTGCTGAATCCTGTTTCCTAGACATCATTGCCATGTCTTCTTCCTTGATTTAAACCCTGAGTAAGGTAGAAGTGGTTTAAAGGCTCTTCATATTCCACGTGTCTACCTAGTGAATGCAAGGCCTGAGCCTTACCAAATTCTCAAATGGCAATTTAACTTGCTTGTTCATTGGCTTCTCATCTTTAGGTTTTGGCTTTCTTTGGCCTGCTAAGTTAGATATTATTCATTCAATTGTGTTTTACCTTCCAAAATTTTGTTGCTTTGTCTTGTATTTTTTTAATCTATCTTTTTTTGGTCCTGGGAGTTCATGCATTTGTTCTTTTACTGTCTTCTAGGAGGGTATAGGAACAAGTAGAAAAAATATACATCTTAATTTGCAGTGTTTAACCAGAAATTTTTGTTCACCTTTAGTTTCATTACTTCTTACTCGCCACATATCTTCTGTAGCTATATAATCTACTCTTCTGCTTCTTTATCCTTTGGTATCCTGCTATTTCCCTTCAGCAACACAGAAATATTCTCAACCCTGTAATCTCAAAGCTAAGTATGTACATTTCTATCATAGCACTCATACTGCAAAGCAGGAATTTTTCATTGAGAAGCGGGAACTATGTTCACATTTTAGGGTACTTGCTATGTACCAGGCTTACAAACGTCTGGAAACATACCCAACTCATTGAACAGAAAATGGCTTTTATATAACTGAAGCTCTTGGTTGAACATAATAAACTATGACCACTGCATTTGAAAAAGATCTCCTTGATTCTGATACCTCTTCTCTTCTCCCTGAAAAAAAAGCTGAGGTTGGTAGCTCTATAAAAAAAAAAGAGGTTTATTTAGCTCACAGTTCTGGAGGTTCAAAGTCCAAGATCAGGTGGGCCCCACTGGTCTCTGGGGAAGGCCTAATAGCAGATATGTCACAACGATGTGTTACAATGGTGGGAGCACATGTGGGAGGAAGAGATCGTATCTTGAAACAGGAAGCCAGAAAGACTGGGGTCCCACAATATTTTCCAAGGGCATACCCTTAAGTGATCTAAAGATCTTCAATTAGGCTTGTCACTACCTCTTAAAGGTTTCACCACCTCTCAGATTACCACACTAGGGACCAAGCTTCCAACACCATGAATCCTTATCCAAACCATATCCAAACCACACCAGGTGGGAATATAGAATTCCATAGAGATAATGAGAAAAATATTTTATGTTTTTAGTGTACTTAAAAGAACAAGAACAAATGTGTAGATAATTTAAGATAAAGTCTATTCAAGTATAGGCAGCCACTAATATAGCATTCCCTTTCTCGTGAGGTTTAAAGTACAACACTAAACTTAATCACTGCAAATTGGTCCAAGGAGCCAACTTCTTCCAGACTTTGCACTAAGAACTGATTGCACCAACTATATGAAATATTTTTGGAGAAGTGGAAACTTGAACCACTTCTAAAACAAGTCTTAAGGTATTCACAAAGAACTGGAGCACAGAAATGTATCAAGGTCAACTTTACCACTCTTCCAAGGGCCAACCCTATTCCTACTGATGGAAGAAACTAGGGTCCTTCCTCTTTATTTTGTAAGCATGACCTCTTGGTTCTCAGAATCTGGAAGTCAAGGTATTATTCTACTATGGATACAAGATAATCATATCCTTGAGAATTTTGAACCAATTAGGTGAGACACAGACTATATTTCTAGTGAGCCTTAAATATATCTGAAGCTTAAGTTTACCCAGTAAAATTCACAATGTTCCAAGTACAATATTCTTTCAGTTACCCTTCAGTGTATATGCTTTTGATTATCCTTAACTATATGACATTTTTGCCAGTTAAAAATAAAACTGGCTTTTAAATTTATTTATTTATTTTTTGGTACCAGGGATTGAGCCCAGGGGCACTTTATCACTGACTTACATCCTCAGCCCTTTTTTGTATTTTATTTAGAGACATGGTCTTGCTGAGTTGCTTAGGACCTCACTAAATTGCAAAACTGGTTTTTAGTAACAGCAAACGATCAATAACTAGAGCCCAGGGAATTAAATTTTAGAGAAACAGATTAGGCTTTTAAAAAAAAAGGTGTACTATACAATAATGAAACTATATTTCATAGGTTGCTTGTAATCTATTAATTCTAAAAGACTCAAACTGCTTTAACAAGGAAAGTAGTATCAATGAAACTATTCCTTCAAACCATGGCTTCCTGTGGCTAATATGTTTAAATAAGGACACCATTCATCTACAGGCATGTTCTAGTTTAGCAAATCTTTAATGTTATACCACATGCAAAAAGAAAGCATTTCTTATTCTAATAGACAACATTATGAAGTTTCACACCTTAGAGTTTACTCACAATTAAGGATAAAAACTTACTTTAAAACTGCTTACAGTAGGATTTTACATATTACATGGAAATCTCATTTTTAGAACACATTAACAATATTGGATAACTATTTTGATAATTGTGTAAAAAACATAGTCAGGTTAAAAGGGCCTATGCAAAAAAAAAACAATACTTCAGTATTAAAAATACTTACTAAAATAATCTGTTTACATTAATTAGTAAGTAAGAAGCAGAAAGTATGATTCTATTACTATTAGGTATTTTTCAAAGTTACAAGAATAAAAATCATGTATCAAGTAGATGTTTACAGAGGATGAAATTAATACTGAAAGATTTAAAACAAAAGATTGCCAATAAACTGAAGACCGGGAATTCAAACCAAATCCTTAATCTAGTGCCTAAACTATAGTCTGAAAGAACTCCTCAATAAGGCCCTAAGATATCTGTTCAAAAAACAGATTTCTGGGCTCTACCCAAGGCACACACATCACAGAGGTGGGAGAGTCCCCTCAATAATCTGCATCCCAAACACCTTACCTGGGAGAATCTGTGGTGTTTCTGATATTTTGTTTTGTTTAACAGCACTGGGGATGAAACCAAGGGGCACTCTACCACTGAAGTACATTCCCAGCCCTTTTTTATTTTGAGATAAGGCCTCACTAAGTTGCTGAGGCTGACATTCAACTTTCAATCCTGCTGCCTCAGGCTCCTGAGCCTCTAGAATTACAGGAGTGCACCACTATACCCCAGCCAGTTTTACTATTTTATAGAATAAAGTTATTTTAAGCTAAAAATACCACTTGATTTTATTAAGAATTGTTTCACTGACTTCTATTTGCAATAGCCATAATTACAACTATTCAAAAGCATGTACTTGGCTAAAAATAGCTGCAAAAATCAACACTGGGAGCAATAATATCATTATTCTATAACATTTGCCAGAATGAACTCTTAATTACCGCAAAGTCCTAACTGATTCTGTGACATTTCCACTTAATCCCATGGCAAAGCCTTGATATTTCCATTAAAAGCAACAGTTTAACCTATTTGGTTTTAAAAAAATGCTTTTAATACTGATTCTTTGTGGGTCTTCTCCACAAAAAAATGCATAGGCACTTGCAAGTAAAGAACTTCTGGCATATGGTATCTCTTTTGCAAAAACATTGTTTAACTACAGGAACTAATTTTTTTTTAAGTTATGTGAACAACTCCATGTGCTATATGTAGACAATGTTAATAATAACGTATTATAAACAGGTATAGACAATGATACCTCCTTATAAGCATGCTTCTCCCAAAATGAGAGATAAAGTTGCAAGTATGCTTTTCTAGTAAGTCTACTATTTACTAGCTTGTGACACTGGGGAAGTTATTCAACCTATCTAAAATCTCAGTTATTCCCACTTTACAAATAAAATATCTACTTCATTGAGTTTTTATGAGGATTATATGAGACAATTCAGGTAAAGTATCTGTAGAGTGCTTGACACAGTGTTATTTTAATAGGAGAATTACTAGTTTAAGCTACTATAATGTTGGCATCATTATGAAAAGGTTCTAGCAATCATTTACCTATATTTAAAGGTTGCAACTTTATCTAGCTCGGACAATAATTATTAATTCTCAAGATATGATACATAAATATAACAACTTTCATAAGAATTTTTTCTCCTTTAAATACATACTTTCTCAAACTACCAGGAGTTTTCTAACTTTTCTCCTTATAGAGATTAGCTAAAGGGCTGGGTTGTAGCTCAGTGGTAGAACACTTGCCTAGCATGTGTGAGGCACTGGGTTCAATCCTCAGCACCACATAAAAATAAATTAATAAAGGTATTATGTTCATCTACAACTAAAAAAGAAAATCAGCTAAATTTGTAAATTAAGACCTCTAAGTTAGACCATTACATTTAATAAAATAATGAAAGGAAAAGCAAGTCACTAACAAAGTTTTCTTCAACTTACCTTTTTAATTGGCCTGTAAGATTGACAAAAGGAATACAATAGTGAATCCTTGATAGACACTAAAGAGAATAGGTAATGTGGTAACTATGGTAAGAATTCAAGTCTAGACATAGGATTAAGAACTTTATATCAATGTTTCTTTAGAGAAACTTTGAACTGGATGAAAATTTATTGGTTGATTATGCTGTAATGAACAGAGAATGAACTGCTTCATCAACTGACATCATTTCAAAGTAAAGTATTTTACAATCAGGGGAGAAGCTGAGATCTACTTCAAGCCTACCACCTTCAGGAAGCTTGACTTATAAGGACAACTTTAAGAGTGAAACAGAACATAGAACTAGATCTCAGAACAAGCACTCAATGATTACATAGTAATTCTCCCCTTGAGAATTTAATAGAGCTGGGTAAGGATGCGCACCTGTAATTCCAGCTACTTGGAAGGTTGAGGTAGGAGGATCTCAAGTTTGAGGCCAGCATGGGCAACTTATAAAGAACCTATCTCAAAATAAAAAATAAAAAGAGCTGGGGAAAAAGCTCAGTTGTAGGGTATCCTGGATTCAACCCCTATACCAGAAAATTTAAAAGTTTAATAAATTCCCCATAAAGTTTAATAAGTTCCCCATAAACACATATGAACATTACTTTCTAAACAATAATGGGTAGACTGCATGGTGCAGAAATGATTCCTCAGTTAAAGTCTGTACAGATCATTTAGCTTGAATGAAATATAATCTTTTAGGAAAGAATGAGTTCTAATAATCTTGTCTAAATGAAAAAATAAACAACAAGCTATATAGATGGGCATGTTGGCACATGCCTGTAATCCCAGCAACTTAGGAGGCTGAGGCAGGAGAATTGCAAGTTTGAGGCCAGCCTCAACTACGTAGTGAGTCCCTGGCTCAAAATACAACGAAAAGGGCTGGGGATGTAGCTCAGTGGTAGCACGACCTTGGGTTCAATCCCCAGTACTTGGGAGGGGGGGAAAGTATAAGCCTAATTGTGTGCTAAAATAAGGATGAACATTCAGATTCTTCATTCAGATTCCCTTGGCTTTTAATAAAATATATTTACTATATTTAGTTACCCTACCATATTAACATCTTTCCCCATTGTTGCTCTTCAGTAGTGGGTATGTGATAGCAATGGTTAAACTCAGGACAAAAGGAAAGCAATGAGTGGTTGTTAAAACTTAGTGTGCATCAGAATCACCCAGGGGATTTAAATTTCTTTGATCAAATTATGCTTTGTGCATGTATAAATTTATCACAATGAATCCGACTTTTATAAATAATTATAATGAAAGGGTGAATTCTGGGGAATGAAATGAAGCAAATAATATTATGAACATATATCAACAAATTATAATAAATTCCATTATATATAATTATAGTGCACAAATAGAAACATTTTTTAAAAACCCACATAGATTTCTGAGCCACACCTAGAGATTGATTCATTATGTCTGGACTGAGTCCAATAATTTGCATTTCTAACAAGTATTGCTGATTCTCTTGGTCAAGGACCATAGTTGGGAACCACTGGTTTAATACAGTAGTTCTCAACCATGGATGCACAGTAGAACCACGGGTAAAGAACTTTTGAAAACACCAATGCCTCTGGGGTCCCTCAGGATCTATACTAGAAGTTCTGCAGGGGTAAGTATCAAGAACTAATATTTTAAAAAACTTTCTAGACAACTGTATCCAGGGTTGAGAACCATTCATTAGTCTAAGTGATTAAATAGAATCTACACTAAATCCACTTAAGAACTTAGTACAAAAAAAGACAAATATTTCAGCATTTATTTGCTGATAAAGCAGCCAAATAATGAGTACAGACAAAATTTGATGGTAGGGTCTTAGCTGCTGACACATCTATGGTTTAACTCAATAGAAGCTGTAGGTGTGCTTTTTGCTTTAGATCCCAGGCAACATCTAAAGCAAGTCTTTAGATCATACTAGCTTTATATGTACTGGTTGATCTTTGAAGGCAACAGAGGTGAATTCAATTATGTCAACCACCTTTGGGCTGAATGACAATACCACATTATTAACTCTTAGGCTCTGAAGTCATAATTTAATGGATACAACCTTTGGCAAGTTATAATAAACCTGGGTTTCCTCACAAGTTAATGTAACTAATATAATTATTATAAAGTTTATATGAGTATTCAGGTTAAGTAGGTAAGCTTGGACCTTAACACATAAGACTTAATGTTGTCTAGAGCACTATGATATATGTAGATAATGTAAAGCAAACAGAGTAACTTCATATTATCCAT
This sequence comes from Tamias sibiricus, assembly GCA_025594165.1. Taxonomy (NCBI): domain Eukaryota; kingdom Metazoa; phylum Chordata; class Mammalia; order Rodentia; family Sciuridae; genus Tamias; species Tamias sibiricus. The sequence goes on along the minus strand of CM046657.1, from coordinate 155,555,276 downwards.
ATGTCTGTGCCATACACATTACCTATTAGAAACATTAAGAAAATTACTGTCGAGATTACCTCTTCGCCTTCAGTCAACATCATGGCTCTTCATCAGAAGCTTCATGGATTCTACTTTCCCAAGACTAGTCACAATTTTGTGAATTTAGATGTGGAGTGTCCTTTAAAATGTTAATCTTAACTTTTAATAACTACAGGGAGGATAACTGATGGCATTGACAAACATTTAGAAGTTATAAAATTGAATAGTACAGGGCTGGGGTTGTGGCTCAGCGGCAAAGCGCGCGCCTCGCACTGTGCGGCCCGGGTTCAATCCTCAGCACCACGTAAACATAAATGCATTGCATTGTATACAACTAAAGTAAATAAATAAATATTTTAAAAAATGAATAGTACAAGTTTACCAAAATAAGGAAAAATTTGATGTTCTCAAATTTTGACCAGTTAATGATTTATAATTGCCTGTTTACCCTGAGATTTGCCCATTTCTTAAATCTCTTCCCTTTTTGTTTTCTTTACAAATGTTGCTAAAAGAGTTTTTATTTAGGAATAGCCTCTCCTCAGAAATTAAGTCTTTGGTTGGGTGGAAAAGGGAAGTAGCTCTCCTCATAGCCAAGTTGTGTATGCCTACTAGCCAGGTGCTTTTAAAAATGACTTAAGAATTCCTTTGAATCTTCATCTCTGGAGTCTAAATATTACTACTGCTGACTTTCTCTTCAAGTATGAACTAGGTTAGTTGAGTCCTTATAAAACATGGGTGATGGGAGATGTAACAGCAATCAAGCAGAAAGAAAACAAAACACCCAAATATTTCTACTTTGTACCAGGCACTTTGATGTTTACCCCATGCTTGTTTTACATTACCTACAGTAAGATGTTAATCACAGAGTTGAAAGTGTAACTATATATTCTTTAGCCTATATCCCATCAAGGAGCCTATAGAAAAGAGACATTTACTAAAAGTAAAACCTCAAATTTTAAAACATTTCAAATCTGCTTAACATAACCTGCTTTTCATGAACTTAAAGTATATATATCTATAATTTTGAGAGGAAAAATGTAGATTAGGAACAAGTGATTTCATTGACATGTTAGAACAATGAATGTTCAAGTCTTTTTTAAAACCACTCTACATAATAAACATCATAGGTATACAATGCTTATTATTCTTCATAGACTAAAAAATTGTTTTCTTGGTGATATGTAAAAAGGTGCACTATATGTGTATTATGAATTGTAATGCATGCTACTGTTATATATACAACAACATCAAATAAATTTAAAAAATTGTTTTCTATATCTACTCTGAGTGGAGTGGGAATTGAAAATGCAACAGAACACCCATTTATCCTGATCTGATTCTGCAAGCAATTTTAATGAAGCTCATTTCAATGGCTAAGAATTCACCTGGTCTGATAATACACTAGATCTATAGTTTATTTATTTATTTATTTATTTATTTTTTTTTTTTGTGGTACCTGGGATTGAACTCAGGGGCACTCGACCACTGGGCCACATCCCCATCCCTTTTTTGTATTTTATTTAGAGACAGGGTCTCACTGAGTTGCTAAGTGCCTCGCCATTGCTGAGGCTGGCTTTGAACTCGCGATCCTCCTGCCTCAGCCTCCCAAAGTGCTGGGATTACAGGCGTGCGCCACCGCGCCCGGCTTATAGTTTATTTTTAAAATAGCTTTTGGTTCTGGCATGGTGGCATGCACCTATAATCCTAGTACTCAGGAAGCTAACATGGGAGGATCACCTGAGCCCAGGAGTCTGGGACTGCCCAGGCAACATAGCAAGACCCCCAACTCAAAATCAAATAAACGAATTTGCTTTTAAACAGTTCCATTTTAAACTAACAAATACTGCATATCCTCTGAGAATTCCAGACATGGGTTCCTTGATCCCTTATATGATACTTTCCTTACCTTTGCTAAGTGACAGCTTGTTCAGGCTACACTGCTGCAGACAGAGGTTTGAAGATATGATTATGCAGAGGTTTTTCCTAATAAGCAGACAGCTCTCAACTTATTCCAGCAGGAGGAAGATGAATTCATTGGGGAATGTGGAAGTATTTAATCACTATCATAAACGGAATAGGATGATAGTACTTAATGCCTATTTCGTTTAAGAACCAATAACAAAAAAGTGACTTTGAGAAATGCTGGAAGTAAATGTTATACTAAAGATAGAGATCATCTAATAGAATTAGTAACTTTATAAATTCCCTTAGCACTGTATCATCTCTACTGAGTCTCCCAGTCTATGGTTGAAGATGGCCAATGGCTTTTTATCAGCTACATTTCAAGGCAAACCATTCTCTACCTATAAAATTTTGACTGGTAGAAGTTTAGGTTTTCTGAAACTTAGCACTGTGTTGTACAAAACTTCCTTCTAGATAAAGCTTTTAAAATACAAAAGCTTGTTGGGCATGTTGGTGCATGCCTGTGATCCCAGCAGCTCAGGAGGCTGACGCAAGAGGATGAAAGTTCAGGATCAGCCTCAGCAACTTAGTGAAACACTGTCTTACAAAATTTTTTTAAAATAATTTTTTAGTTGTAGATGGACACAAAACCTTTATTTTATTTTATTTTATTTTATTTTGGTACCAGGGATTGAACTCAGGGTCACTCGACCACTGGGCCACATCCCCAGCCCTTTTTTTTTTTTGTATTTTATTAGAAGCAGGGTCTCACTGAGTTGCTAAGTGCCTCGCCATTGCTGAGGCTGGCTTTGAACTCGCAATCCTCCTGCCTCAGCCTCCCAAAGTGCTGGGATTACAGGTGTGCGCCACCGCGCCCCGGCCTTTATTTTATTTTTATGTGGTGTTGAGGATCAAACTCAGTGCCTTCCACATGCGAGGTGAGCATTCTACTACTGAGCTACAACCCCAGCCCTGTCTCAAAAATTTTTTAAAAAATTTAAAAAAGGAATGGGGATATAGTTCAGTTGGACAGTGGTGCAGGCCTGTAGTCCAATATATTTGGTGGGCTGAGACAGGACTGCTTGAGCCCAGAGTTTAGGGCCAGCCTGAGCAATCTGGTACAGTGGCATATACCTGAAATCCCAGCTATTCAGGAGGTTAAGGCAGGAGGACCACAAGTTCAACATCAGCCTGGGGTACTTGGCTAGCCCTGTCTCAAAATAAATATTTTTAAAAGGGCTGGGGATATAGCTCAATGGTAAAGCATCCTTGGGTTTAATTACCTGTGCTGGGGTTAAAAAAAAAAAAAAAAAAAAAGAATACTTTAAAGCTGGGTGCAGTGGCACATGCCCGTAATCCCAGCACTTGGGAGGCTGAGGCAGGAGGGGATGTGACCCAGTGGTCAAGTGCCCCTGAGTTTAATCCCCGGTACCCAAAAAAAGGGAACACTTAAAAAAAATTCTGTTTATTACTACTATTGGGCCATATACTTCGCCAGCTCTCTGCAATGTATCTGCCATCTAAAGAAGAACTTATTTAATAATTTATCACCACATACTTCATTAAATTTTTAAATTCATTTTTCTAATAACCATAAAGAATAAAATCTTAAAAGACTATCACATCCATATCAGATAATGGTCCTTTCTAGATGCTTACACCAGAATTTAGTTATCCATGACTTTTATCCAAATACTCTTGTATTGCATATATCTTATTCTATATTTTATACAATTCTTTTCTCTGTTTAAAGATGTAAATGACATTTACCTATCACTGTGCTTCTGTTATCTTTTATTTCTCAAAAAGAGTCCAGCTATTGTATCTTTAAGATGCCAACAATGAAATATTTAATTCTATCATGTAAAATTACTTAGGGAAGATCATTTTAGTCTTCTTATGTATGTTGGATTCAGACTTCCTTTTACTATCATTCCTTCTAATCAAGACAAATTTCTCCATTAAAAAAAGAGCCAGGGGCTGGGATTGTGGCTCAACGGTAGCGCACTTGTCTAGCACGTGCGCGACCCGGGTTCGAGCCTCAGCACCACATACAAATAAACGCATTGTGTACAACTAAAAGCAAATAAATAAATATTTTTTTTAAAAAAAGAGCCAAATAAACACTAAGGAACCATGTTTTGTGCTCTAATACCACACCAAACTTAAGCACTGGACCTATCCCTTGAATAATCTTAATCAAAAAACATCTTTAAGAAGCCGGGCGCAGTGGCGCACGCCTGTAATCCCAGCACTTTGGGAGGCTGAGGCAGGAGGATCGCGAGTTCAAAGCCAGCCTCAGCAATGGCAAGGCACTTAGTAACTCAGTGAGACCCAGTCTCTAATAGAATACAAAAAAGGGCTGGGGATGTGGCCCAGTGGTCGAGTGCCCCTGAGTTAAATCCCCGGTACCAAAAACAAAAAAAAAACAAAAAAACATCTTTAAGAGTCTCTAAAACTATAAAATTTAAAAAGCTTTGGTTCACTTAGTGTTAAAAATTTCTTACCCCGTTTCTATGTTGTGCCATTCTGCACAAATTTCTAAATAATTCTTTTTATTGGTCAGAATGAAGTCCCATGTAGCAGTTTTCTAGTTATTCTCCAATTCACTGACAGATAAAAATCAAGAACTTAAAAACTTTCTACTTGTTCACTATAGATAGTACAGAGAGCTAAAGTCTCTTACCACTCAAGTAACCTGGCACTTACAAATCCAGAGACTGCTTATTATCAACATACAGACTCTAACCCCTTTCTATACCAGCCCTGATTCACCAATATTGTTAGCTTGGCCAATCCCATATCTTAATACTCACTCTCATTGTTGGTTCTATCGCCGTCTACTATGAAAAAAGTAGAATGATGGCTCATTTGAAGTAAACAGTGTTGGCAGGTTAACTACCACAACAAGAAGTATCAGAAAAGAAAAGATCTTTAAAATTTTGACACCATAGTCTTTTTATACCATCTTTTTCTGGAGGGGGGACTGGTACCAGGGATTGAACTCAGGGGCATTTGGCCACTGAGCCACATCCCCAGCCCTATTTTGTACTTTATTCAGAGGCAGGGTCTCACTGAGTTGCTTAGTGCCTTGCTTTTGCTGAGGCTGGCTTTGAACTCATGATCCTCCTGCCTTAGCCTCACGAGCTGCTGGGATTACAGGCGTGCACCACCAAGCCTGGCTTTTAATACCATCTTGAGGTAGAAAAATTTACAACCATCCTAGGATTTCAAACTCTTATGTGACAAAAATTTGGTAACATAATATTTTCCATACATATTGAGGTACTATTTGAGTGGTAACTTAAGTTCAGTTAGTGTGTTTAATAAATATTCAAATCTATCCCAACAACAACTTTTGTATTACAATTTTCAAAATGGATAAAGAAAATTTTGTGTTAGAATCTCAGCCCTAACAGCCAAGTTCTTAATACTATTTCCATCAGAACATTTCAGAACATATTTTGTCTGGGGAGGGGGTTATTGGACAATGACTGCTAATGGGTACAGGATTTACTTTGGGGGCAACAAAAAAGTTCTAAAATAAGTTTGTGATAATGCCTAGTCCTGTGAATGTGCTAAAAACGTTGAAGATTACCCTCCAATTGGGTAGACTATATGTAAATTATCTAAGAAGCTGTTACTTCACTCTAATGGCTTCTACACTATGTTATAAAACACTTTCTAAAGTACTCTTAAAGTACATATCAAAAAACCTAATGGAGACAAACAGAAATCTGTACATCCTAAGTTAGGCCAGATAAGACAAACTACTTAAGAGCCAGAAATGACCAAGAGTTAAAGGACCCTTGTTCATTAGTTAACAATCACCAAATAGAACAAAAGTAATAGATTAAACATGACCTCTAAATGATTTCTTCAGAATAACTAAAATAATCTTGGAATGCAAGGCTGTGCTTCTATAAACAAAAACATGAATTTTCACGAAGTCCTCAATAGCATGAGCACTTACTCATCATACTCGATATGATAAATAATGTCTTCATCAGCAGCAACAGAGTCTGAATTAGACGTAGAGGGTACATTGTCCAATTTAATTGTGTTCTCTTTGGAATTATGATTTACATTTCCATTAGTCCTTTTATAAGAACTGCCATTCTTCAGTGGAGTTTTGCCACGTGAATGTCCATTAGAAGCTCTAGTAACACTATGTATATGTGCTTCAAACCAAGCACCAAGGCCGACATCTCTGGCATCCACCAATTCATTTACCTAAAAAAAGTTTAAAATTAGTTAATGAAGCTTAATTTCATTTATTGTGGAAAATATCTTAATATAACTCAAGCATTTCACAGTTATCATGGTAAACAATATTTGCAGCCACTGATGTTTACAGTAATTAGGTCAAAACTAATCTTTCCAGATTATACTATCTCAAACCTGGTGAGATATGAAAGTTAACTTTCCTCCCAACTTCCTTCAGTGAAACAGGTGTTTTAACTACTCTATACCCATGTCCATACTATACCTTAAATTTTCTTTTTTTGGTGGTACTGAGGCTTTAACCTAGAACCTCATACATGTTAGGCAAGCATTCTAAATTGCACAGGCTAGCTGCAAACTCATAATCCTCCTGCCTCAGTCTCCTCAGTAGCTGAGATTACAGAGGTATGTTACTGTGCCCAGCTGCAAATGCTATTTTTATGTACCCAAGAGTCAATTTTGCAAGTTGTCCAATAAGAATACTATTAATGAAAAGCCAGGGTTTAAACTATTATGACTATTACTAGCTTATTCCATTAATTTCTAAAATCATAAAGATAAGTTACATAGCCAGTCTAGCCAGAAAACAGTAAAATATTAATAGAACATAAAACTTTACAATGAGAAAATTATGTATAAGAACAAAGTGAAGTGTCTAATGAACCCATCTACAGTACAAAATTGAAAAAGTTCTACTACTAGTTAGTAACTCATTAGGAAAATACATTTATTTACCACTGGAAAAAATAAAGGTAAAATGTAAAGACAGGTTTTTAAGATACAAAATGGGGGGGATACAAAATGGATACAATCAAGTCCATGTATGAAAGTGTATGAACCAGAATTAAACCATGTCATCTGATAAAAGAAAAACAGTATTAAAACACAGTTAGCCGGGTGCTGTGGCGCATGCCTGTAATCCCAGCACTTGGGAGGCTGAGGCAGGAGGATCGCGAGTTCAAAGCCAGCCTCAGCAATGGCGAGGCACTTAGCAACTCAGTGAGACCATGTCTCTAATAAAATATAAAAAAGGGCTGGGGATGTAGCCCAGTGGTCAAGTGCCACTGAGTTCAATCCCTGGTACCAAAAAAAAAAAAAAAAAAAAAAAAACCTAAACCAAAACAAAACAAAACAAAAACACAGGTATACCAGAGAACTGAGTTAAGGAATGGAAACAATTTTTTTAAAACATTCTCTCCTGAAAAACTTGAGAACATTGGTATAATAGGCTGAGGTTCTTTTAGGACAATAACAAAGGGAACTGTTCAACATTTACTTTTTTCTTTCTTTTAAAAGCCTTTAAAAAGAAAACCCGAAATCAATATGTGCTTATCATCTCATCAAGCTTCTTAGAGGGTTGAAGAGACCACTTAGGGTGTTTAATGTAATTCTGACAGTATATAGCTTGGGAAGGAGAGTATATACTAAAAATTAAATACCCATATGCTAGATAATATGCAAGGTTTCTTACTTAGGTTTGTCTAACCCTAACAAACAACAGTTCTTATTTTATAAGAAAACAAATGCTTCAGAAGTTAACTTGCTCTAGGTGAGAACTACTGGAATATAAAGTCAGGATTGAAAGACATCTTGACCTTGAAACTTACTTTTTTGCCCTTATACCAAGAATTTTGACAGAGATAACAAGATAGGAAAATAGGCACTTGAAAGTAAGTGATGAACTCAGAAATAAGGTATTAAAAATACAGAAAAGATTCAAATCACCAAGCTGACAACAGAAGGTAGAGAGAGAGTACAGATAAGCCAAAAGGTATTAACTTTCACTATTAGAAGAGGTATATTTGGCCAAAACATAGTAGCAATAAAAGAGCTTGAAAGACACAGTTCAACGTAACATAAGAATTAAGATTTTAGGAGGGGCTGGGGTTGTGGCTCAGCGGTAGAGCGCTCGCCTAGCACATGTGAGGCCAAGGTTCGATCCTCAGAACCACATTAAAAAAAAAAAAAAAAAAAAGATTTTAAGAGAAAAGAAAGACCTAAGGGCCAACCAGGTTAAGTACGACAAAGAATCAAAGATGGAAGTATTACATGCTGCATAAATTAATTTACATATTAAATGGACACAGGCTCATTCCTTCCATAATCATTCCTGACAAACTTAAAAAGACATTTTGTCCTTTCTAGGCAACATAGCTAAAAAAATAAAATAATCAATGTTAAAGTCTGTAATACTTGGGAGAATAAACTCAGGACACTACTCTTTCACTGCAAGTCAAAATGTAAGGTTTCATAGAGCACTACACAATTATTGTTGCAGCAAAGAATAAGGCAATAGTTGATACTAAGATGGTAACAGCAAAAACACCTTAAGCAATATAAGCCTGACTATGGAGTAGTAAAAAGTACAAATCAGATATTGAATTTGCCTATTAAGTATAAGAAACTTGCAGGCAAATGTTGTACTTGGATACCACAATAACTGGAAATAAAATAGAATTAGAGAAACCAAAATTAACTGAAAAATACTGCCAATGCTTAAACATCACAGAGAGAATTGAAAACCTATAAAGGTAGGGCATTATTTGAGTAGAGTAAACCTACAATTATAAGTAGAAACAAGAGCTACAGGTTTTATTATTTTATTAATGACAGTAAATCACAATAATGCACATAAATGGTGTGAGGTGTCTCAAATTCAAAAGTTTTTGCACATTACATAGACATACTAATTTACATGGGTCAAATTATGTATAAGAGATTAAAGCTCTTTTGCAGAGCATGAGTTTTGATGGCAGTTTGGAAGAAAAAATACCTAAACCCATATAATTAACATGAAAAATGGATACTGCCATGGTAACTGTAAGTGATCTAGCAGAAATTAAGAACTGAAGTAATTAGCCAAGAGAATAGCAAAACTAAAGAGACTGCATGAAAACAGAACATGTGTACATTGTGTGTGTGAGAGATAAATCAATTATCAATTGTACCCACAGGATTTTAATTTATAGAGGAAACTGAATCATAGAGAGATTAATGTCACTGAAAGAATTAGCATTTCTCAAGAAAGGCAAGCAAATCCAGGAGGGAAGCATCAGGTTTGATCAGGAGGCAGAAGAAACTAGGGGAAAGTATAGCACACAGCCTTTATTGTATAATGTGGGTGAGCTCTGGGCTATAGGGGTAGCCTAAAGTAGTACCTGACCCTATATGATCAGTACAGAGGAATATTGGTTTGATGTGTGAAAGTTACATAACAGAGAGGGTTGAGATATGAACTCGGGATTGGTTGTTTTGTAAATGAAAGGCAGGCTCAATGACAAGTTGTTTACTGTCTCTAGGAATTAGCTTGTCCTACCAATCTCCAGCATCACCAAATAAAACAGGAATTAGCCCTAGGAACACCAGTGTCTCCCCAGTAAGCAAGGCCCCTCAAAGATGTCAAAACATAAAATATAAAAAATTTAAAAATTATATATGAAATGGGTGGTTTGAATGCAAAAGTTATGGGGGGGGGGACCAATAACATGAATTTACACTTAAGAGCTGAATTTATTTATATCAAAGATATAGCCATATATAAAGAAAAGTCTTCCATGTCCAGGTATTTGATACTTAAGGGAAAAGGAAGGAAAGAAGGAGGAACAAAAGAAATGAACTAATGCCATTGAAGGCTTGGGAAGCAAGGAAGGATAATTTTAAAAAATAAAACAATAATACTAAACAGTAAATATCAGAGATATTACTGTATGTCAAGTATATTTCTAAGTGATTCATTTATTCTGGTGAAAATACTCCAGCTCTGAAGGTAAACCTGGGTTCAAATCCATCATCTATCACCTTCAAGGTAAAATCTTGAATAATTTAGCTAGTTCCAGTTTCATACTTTGCAGATATGAGAACATACCTTGCAGTACATTTGAGATAAGGTTTTAAAAAAATCCATACTGTGCCAACCCAGCAAAGCACATAATATGCAAAATGTAACAAGTTTCCTTACACTAAGTATAAATATGTCCTATGTTAAGACCCATTAAAACTCCGTAGTCTTAATTTCCCATACTTTCCTTAGTAAACAGCAGTTCACAGTTAATGTACATTATCTCCACTATGGTAATACAAAAATCATTTCTATTTTCCAATAAAGTTCATACGTGAAACACACTCAAGAGATAGCACAGCTTAAATAATGTGAGCACTAAGCTGAGAACATAGGTTTCTCCAAATTTGTACATGATTCTCCCAAAACATTTTCTTCAGAGTTATAAATAAAAAACTGCAATATGGTTCTGTTTACATAAGTTAGAAACACAAAAATTAGGGTGGCATAATTAGGTTAAATGTTGTTAATATTTAATCGGGAGGCTAAGGCAGGAGGATCACAAGATTGAGGCCAGTCTCAGCAACTTAATTAGGCTCTAAGAACCTAGTGAAACCCTGTCTCAAAAAAAAAAAAATAAAAAATAAAAAGAACTAGGGATGTGGCTCAGTGGTTAAGTGCCTCTGGGTTCGATCCCTGGTACCAATAAATAAATAAAATCAGTGATTCAATTTATATTCAGTGTACAATGAGGATAAATAAACCCAGCCCCTTGCACAATTTTCTACAGTGATTAGTGATAGCTAGTTTCTTGGAACATATGAAAAGCTCTGAAATTAACAAAATACAGCTCAAAAATATAAAACATACCAAAATAAGAATGATACTAGGTAACAAAAATTCAGGTTAAAATTTCATTTACCATATTATTTAAATGTTTATCATGTCAATTTTGAGTACAGTTAATTTGGAAATTCACATTTTTTATCCTGTTTATCATGAGATTCAAAGAATATTTTAGTCAAAAGGAAGGAAAAACCAGACAATGTGGTGCCCTCATATATTCATAGCAATTCGGGAGGCTTAGGCAGGAGAATTCCGAGTTCAAGGCCAGTCTAGGAAATTCAGCAAGACCTAGACTCAAAACAAAAAGGACTAGGAGGTAGCTCCGTGGTAGAGCACCCCTGGGATCAATCCCCAGTACTTAAAAAAAAAAAAAAAAAAAAAAAAAAAAGCAAAATCTTAGCAAAGCTAAATGAGATGGGCAAAATCTCAACATAAAGAGAAAACCTCCCAGTTTTTAAATAACCTAAAAAACAATTTAATGACATTTTATATGCTTTTGCACTGTAAGAAATAAAGGAAATTCAAAACAATTCAATCCAAAAGTAGCAACTTCTAAGTTGTTCGCAGTTTAGCTAAAAAGTATCTAAAAATAAGCTATAAGAATGCTAGGACAAATCATTTGTTTACCCTTCTGCACCTAATAGTATCAATATACACTAGATATCCAAATATTCATGGAATGAATGAACTGTCCCAAAATAGCACTTCTAAATGAAAAAAGTTACTAGTCAAAATCTCAAGTATTTGGGCTGGGGATACAGCTCAATTGATAGATGTTTGCCTTGCATGCCCAAGGCCCTGGGTTCAATTTCCAGTATCACCAAAAGAAAAAGGAGAAAAAAAAAAAAAAAAAAAAGAAATCTCAAAATATCAAAATACTTAACAAAAATTACCAAGCTTCACTAAAAAAACAAACAAAAAAAAAAAAAAAAAAAAAAAAAAAACCTGTTAGTCTCTCAACAAAGAAGGGTAAATGCAGCCTTAAAAATATTACTGTGCGAGAAATAGAAAAAGCAATCATGAAATTCATTTGGAAAAATAAGAGACCCAGAACAGCCAAAGCAGTGAGAAAAGTGAGATACTGTGATATAGGCATCACAATACCAGACCGTAAATTATACTACGGAGCTATAGGAACAAAAATAGCATGCTATTGGCACCAAAACAGACAAGAAGACTAATGAAACAGAATAGAAGACACAGGGATAAATACAGTTATCTCATCCTAGACAAAGGCACTCTAAACTGTACAATGGAGAAAAGATAGCCTCTTCAACAAATGGGGCTGGGAAAACTGGAAATACATGTGTAAAAGAATGAAATTGAACCCCTATATCTCACCCTGCACCAAACTCAACTCAAAGTGGGTCAAGGACCTAGGCATTAGACCAGAGACCCTGTACTTACTAGAATAAAAAGTAGGACCAACTGTCCAACATGTCAGCTTTGGAACTGAATTCCTCAACAAGACTCCTAAAGCCCAAGAAGTAAAATCAAAAAATCAATAAACGGGATGGTATCAAACTAAAAAGCTTCCTCACAGCAGGAAACAATCAAGAACATATACAGAGATCCTACATATTGGGAGAAAATCTTTACAACATGTACTTCAGATAGAGCATTAATCTCCAGAATACATAAAGAATTCAAAAAAACTCAATACCAAAAAAAAAAAAAAAAAAAAAAAAAAAACCCAAATAACCCAATCAATAAATGGGCTAAGGAACTGAACAGACACTTCACAGAAGAAGAAATACAATTGATCAACAAATATATGAAAAAATGTTCAACTTCTCTAGCAATTAGAGAAATGCAAATTAAAACTACACTGAGATTCCATCTCACTCCAGTCAGAATGGCAGTTATAAAGATACAATAAATATTGGCAAGGATGTGAGGAGAGAAAGGTAACGTCATACATTAATCGTGAGGCTGCAAATTGGTGCAACCACTATGGAAAGCAGTATGGAGATTCCTCAGGAAACTTGGAATGGAACCACCATTTGACCGAGTTATCCCACTCCAGTTTTATACCTTAAAAAATAAAAATAAAAAAACAGCATACTACAGTGATACAGCCACATCAATGTTTATAGTAGCTCAACTCACAACAGCCAAGCCATGGAAACAACCTAGGTGTCCTTCAATGGATGAATGGATAAAGAAAATATGATATATATAATGGACTATTACTCAGCCAAAGAATGAAATTATGGCATTTGCCAGTAAGTGGATGGAATTGGAGAATATCATGCGAAGTGAAATAAGCCAATCCCCCCCAAAAAAAAACCAAAGGGGAAAAAAAATATATCTGATTTGTGTATGCTAACCCACAACAAGGGAGGGTGGGGAAGGGAAGAACAGAAGTCCATTGGATTAGACAAAGGGAAATGGAGGGAGGGAGGGAGGAGGGGAATAGGAAGACAATAGAATTAAATTGGTCATAACTTTTCTAGCCTTGTATCTGTATACACGACCAGAGTAATTCCATATCATGTACAACCACAAGAGTGGGAACCTAAATAGAATAAGTTATACTCTATATATGTATACTCTGCCAAAATACTTCTACTGTCGTGTATAACTAAAAAATAAAAAAATTACTGTGTGAGTTGGGCATCTGTAATGGAGCGCACATCTGTAATCCAGGAACTTGTGAGGCTAAAGCAGGAGGATCTCAGGTTTGAGGCCAGCCTCAGCAATTCATCAAGGCCCTAGGCAACCTAGTGAGACCCTGTATCAATATAAAAAGGGACGGATGTGGTTCAGTGATTAAGTGCCCCTGGGTACCAAACTGACTCTCCTATACAAACAAATTCATCTCTTCCCAAATAATAAATCAATTCAAACATAGCGGCTTCTAAACTATAGCCAGAAAGAGGGTAAAAGGCAATAATATTAACTTAATTTGTAAATATTCATAGATACATGTATATACATGTGTTAGCATATATTTCCTTACTCAGCTCAGGGCCCTTGACACCCCAGGAACAAAGTGAAAGGAGGACATATAAAGCCAAACCATAGTATCTAATACCATTCTCCAATTAAAGAAAAAGAGCACCTTGGAGAATGGTTGATAATAGGACTACAGAGGGGATAAGCCTGAAGCAGCTTGTAGTGCCAGTGCCAGAAAGAAAATGCTTTAGAAAAAGAGGCCAGGCATGGTGGCACATGCCTATAATCCCAGTGGCTCGGGAGGCTAAAGGCAGGAGGATCACAAGTTCAAAGCCAGCCTCAGCAAAAGTGAGGCCCTAAGCAACTCAGTGAGGTCCTGTCTCTAAAACACAAAATAGCCTGGGATGTGGCTCAGTGTTCAAATGCCCCTGAGTTCAATCCCCAGTACCTGTCCCCCCTCCAAAAAAAAAAAAAAAAAAAAAAAAAAAAAAAAAAAAGAAACTCCATAATAATGGGGTTATGTCAAAGGGGCACAAGAACCAAGTAAAATAATTTCCACCAGCCAAAACTAGAATATGCTGGGCACGGTGGCCTACACCTGTAATCCCAGCAGGTCGGGAGGCTGAGGCAAGTTCAAAGCCTGCCTCAGCAACAGCGAGTTGCTAAGCAACTCAGTGAGACCCTGTCTCTCAATAAAATACAAAATAGGGCGGAGGATGTGGCTCAGTGGTTGAGTGCCCCTGAGCTCAATCCCTGGTACAAAACAAAAACAAAAACAAAAACAGAATAATTTGAGCACCAGTACATACACAGATACAAATAACTGAATAAATGGGGGAGAAAAGACAAATCATCTACGTTGAACTCCAAATTTTTATAGATACTCTGCTTTCAAGGCAGTGAAACACACAACTTTCTACTCCTTAAGTGTGAGCTGAACACAGTAGCTTCCTCTCAAAGAGTACAGTATGTGGGAGGTTGCAGATAACAGGAGAAAAATTTGACAAGCACTACCTCAGCCAGGTGAGGTTCACCTCAACAACGTTAGTTCCTGTTGATGTAAACCCAATTTATATTTAGTAAACATGTTGTTAGTACCTACCCTATTGTAAGATATTAATAGGAGAGACTGAGTGAAGGATATATGGGAACTCTACTATCTTCCCAAATCTTGCTAGAAATTACAAATTCTAAATTCTAAAAAGTAACAATGTGAAAAACTAATGTAGAGTACTGGTATTGCTATGGCTTATTCCTTCTAAAGCTTGTGTAGCCTTATTGTGAGGTACTAAGAATGTGAAAACATCCAGGCACATCATGCCTATAGGCAATCTCAGCTACTCAAGAGGCTGAGACATGAGGACTGCTTAAGTTCAGGGGTCCAAGGACAGCCTGTGCAACAAAGCAAGTTCCCATGTCTTTAAAAAAAATAAAGATCAAGAAGCCAAGCACAATGGCACATACCTGAAACCCCAGGAACTCAGGAGGCTGAGGCAGGAGGACCACAAGTTTGAGGTCAGCCTCATCATTTTAGTGAGACCCTGTCTCAAAAAATAAGGACTAAATGTAGCTCTGTAGTAAAGTGCCTCTGGGTTTAATCTCCACATAACAAAAAATAAAGTGAAAATTTATAAGAAGGAAAAACCACACACACACACACACACACACACACACACACACACACACACCTCTTGCCCTGCACCACCTTGGGACTGCCAACACAAAAGCAATCACCAGATGCAGCCCTTTGACCAGAACTGTGGGCCAAAATAACCTTTTCTTCATAATTTACCCAGTTTGTGGTACTGTATTAATAGCAAGAGAAAACAGACTTAAGATAGTTATCTATAAGAGAGATGAAATGAATGGGCAATATTAGACAAAATAGCTAGTTGGCTTTCAGCACTTTAAATAGCAAACCAACACAAGTGGTTCTTTTGAAAATTCTACGAAGAAATGCATCAGAGAATTCATCATTTCACACCTAGCACCTAGAACAGTACTCTGCACACTGTGGGTTCTCAAGATTTGTTGAGAACACTGGAGGGAGGGAAGGAGGAAGGGAAGAAAGGAAGGAAGGGAGGAGCATTGCACAGAGCACCATTTTAATTTATTCTCAGGTTTTACCTTTGTTATTGCTTTTTTTCTTTCTCCTCTACTAATTGATTGTAGCAAGGAAAGCTATTTGTATCACAATATTAACTTTGAAAATGGACACCTAACTGACTGCTCATAATGTTCTAAAACATTTATTTTTCCAGTCTTCTCAGGTATCCATAAGAATAACCTTGCCCTAACAATTACAATTTATTTTGTTCTTCTGCCTCATTGTATTATCTAGCACTTCCAGAAAGATGCCAAATAAAGGCAACATTAATTGGCTTCCTTGATGGGCTCCTGTCTTCACTGGTAATACTTCTAGTTTTTCCCACCATGATGCTGAGTGTGATTTAACATATTCATCTGTTCCTCTTAACAAGGACTCTTTTAAGCATAGGAACTCAAAATTGTATTTAGATGCAGAAAACATTTCAATTTAGATAATTTTTCTTTAGTTTATTAATGAATTCAATGGCAATGTTTCCAAATAATGAACTATCCCCATTTTCTGACAAATTACGTTTTGTCAAGGTAATATGTCTTTTAGTATAGTCATAATTCTATTTGCTAAATATAACCTGGGTTTCCAACAATGTTAGTGATATTGATGTACTTTTGGCCATGTTTTAGTATTAGTGTTGAGCTAAATTTAAAAAGCAATAGGAAGCTTTCCTTCCTCCTTTATGCTGTGTGTCAATTTAGGTAACATCATAATTATCTATTCCTTATAGGTTTAAAACAATTCTTCAGTTTAGCTATCCAAACCTGATATTTGACTTTTTTGGAGCTAAAGCTCTTTGCTAGTTTTCTTGAACAGTTTCTTACATACAGATATCTGCATTTTTCCACAAATGCCAAATTATCTTGATTTACATTTTCTTAAATAATTTATTCATCTACCAATTTTTAACTTTTAATCTTGAAAATGTTTTGGAAAACTTAGTTTAGGTGCTAATTTATCCCAAATGATTAAGAAAAATGAGTTATAAAGATAGGAAATGAAAGAAGAGTGTCAATTTATTAGAATTTGGAAGAGCTCCATTTCTATATATCAGCAAATAAACTACTATTTAAAAAGAACCACTTATAATGGCATCAAAAGCATAAGGCTATCAGAAATAAGACATATAAAGAGAATTCATTAAATGGAGAGGTCCTGAATTACAAGACTCAACACTGTAAAATATATCAATTCTCTAAACTGATCCATAGATGCAATCCCCAATGAAATTCAAGCAGATTATTTGTAGAGCTTTGACAAACTAATTTCAAAATCTTTAACTGAAGTGTTAAGAGCCAAATAACGAAGATACTCTTGAAGAAGGATGAATTTGGGGATGTAGAGGAAGGGAGATATCAAAAAAGTCTATAAGGTTGTTACAGTCCTTAGACCAGTATGGGCACAAGGTAAACTGGCCAGGTACCATGGTGTATACCTGTAATTCTACCTATTCAGGAGGCTGAAGCAAGAGGATCACAGGTTCGATGTAAGTCTGGGCAATGCAGTGAGACCCTGTCTAATAAACGAGCTGAGGAAGCAGCTCAGTCAGTGGTAGAGTACCTCTGGGTTCAATCCCCAGTACCACAAACAAACAAATGAAACCCCAACAGAAGGTGGAAATAGCCCAAATATCTATCAATTATGGATTAGTTATGTGGCATGTTAATAAAATGTAATAATGTAAGAGTACAAAGTAATAAAATTTAGCTATATGCATCAGAATCTCTCAATGTTGAGGAAACAGAATTCCTTTATATAAATTCAAACAGAGACAAATCCACCTATTGTTTAGGGAAATATACATAAATAATCAAACCAAAGAGAATGATCATAAAAGTCAGAACAAATAGGTTACCTCTAAGGGAAATCTTGTTTTGGCAGGGGCACACAGGAGGCTTTAAAAAGGTACAGGCATCATTCTACTTCTTAACCTTGATAGAATTATGTCTGCTTCATTATTTAAACTGTGCATGCACAGTTTATATATTTGTCTGTAAAGTTCACAAATTTTTAGAGACTATTTTTACAAGTTAAAATATTAACAGCCTAATCTTTATTTTCAAAGGCAATCAATGTTTACTTATTCACAACATACTAAAGAGAACAGACATCTGTATTCTCACAACTAAGTCTGAAGACAACATACCTTATATAGTCCAATGCCAGGATCAATAAGACAAGCACGAGTTGATGTAGATGGTTGGCTGGAAGATCCCACCTTTGCAGTTTTCTTCACTTTAGGTGGACTATTAGAACAGGGTTTAGTCTGTACATCAGTCTGTTTAGATGTGCTAGGAAGATCAGGATCTGGACGAACTAGTAGCTGAATTATATCATTCAGTCCAACATCATAGTCAAATAAAGTATATCCATTTTCCAGCTAGAAAAAAAAAATAGAAAAACGTATTAAAACGCTTGTCTTAAAACTTATCTTTAAGAAAAACAAACATCTTTAGTTGCCCAAATGTGCTAGCAAAATTATTAAAATTAATAGCACTGTAACTAAGTGATCTGAAACCATTCTTGTTATTTTATGTCCTCTAATGTCAGCATTTTCTCCAGACCCCAATCAATTCAATTCTCACAAACTACTCCAGAAGCCAGGCACAGTGGTATCTGCCTATAATTCCAGTTTAGGCCTTGGGAGGCTGAGAAAGAAGAATCACAAATTCCAGGAGAGACTCAGCAACTTTAGTGAGACCCTGTCCTAATTTTTTTTTTTTTTTTTTTTAAAGGGGGAAGGAGATGGCTATGATGTAGCTCAATGGTAGAGCACCATTGGGTTCAAGCCCAGTACAAAAAGAGCACACACACACATTCTGCATATTAGCTACAGGGAACACTGCTAGCCATTAAAAAAAAAAAAAAAAAAAAAAAAAAAAAAAAAAAAAAAAAAAGAGCATCCCTGTGACTGTGATCTTATGACCTAGCCAGAAAAATTCTAAACTTGATTTAAACTATCACCAAATATTGTTTATTTTAATGAACAGTGTCTGAATTCACTGCAAGGAAAAAAGTGAATTTTGAAAGCAATGACCTTGTGTTTATACAGATATTAAGTCAAATACTATCAAGAAACATTGCTGATACACACACATACACTGCAATGTTTTTTCTTGTTGGTTCTGGGGATTGAATTAAAGTGTAGTTCTACCACTGAGCTGCACCCCCAGATCTTTTTTTAAGAAAGTCTTGTTAAATTGCCAAAATTGATCTTGAACTTGTGACCCTTCTAACTCAGCTTCCTGAGTCCCTAGGTTTAGAGGCATGTATCACTGCCCAACTTGTTCATCTTTTAAAAACCAGGCAGGAATAATTATAAGTCTTGCTTATGCTATATTCCACTTGCCTGAAGTTCTCTGATTCTACCCAACTATAAAGATTATCAAGTTTTTGCATGAAATCTTCCAGGACAAATAGCAAATAAATTATCTTGCATTGCAACTCACCCATATTTTGAGGGTTATGAGTTGAATTGTGCTTCCTCTCCCAAAAGAGATGTTGATGCACCTACTTAGGGTGCACAAGGCCCTAGGTTCAATCCCAAAAAAAAAAAAAAGTACTTCAGTATGTGACTATATTTGGAAATAAGGTCATTAGAGACAGTCAAATCATACATTTCACTAAAGAAGTGCAAAACCTATTGTTATGGGTTGAGTTGTATCCTCCTCCCTATTTTGGGGGAGTACCAGTGACTGAACCCAGAGGTGCTTTACCACTGAGCCACATCTCCAGCTTTTGTATCTTCTGAGACCAGGTCTTGCTAAGTTGCTGAGGGTCTTGCTAAATTGCTGAGGTTGACCTCAAACTTGCGATCCTCCTCTCTCAGCCTCACAAGCTGCTGGGATTACAAGCATACATCACCACACCTAGTCTTCCCATGCTTCAGTCCTAAACCCAATGCCTCAGAGTGTGACCCTATTTGGAGACAGTATCTTTAAAAAGGTAATTAAGTTAAAATGAGGTCATTAGAGTAAGTCCTTAATTCAGTAGGACTGGTATCCTTATAAGAAGGGGAAATGTGGACACAGAGATACCATAGGAAGATCATGTGAAGATAGGGAAAAGGAGGCCATGTGACTGCAGTAGATATATCTTCAAGGTAAAAAAATGATTTCCTGCAAACACAGAAGCGCAGGGTTTCTCCCCTAGACTTATCAGAAAGCACATCCCTGCTAACACCTTGAATTCTAAAACTCTGAACTGAGACAAAAATTTTTGTGGTTTTAAAACACCTATGTTTTGATACTTTGTTACAGTAGCCCTAGGAAACGGTTATTTTGTTTCTTTATAAAATTCAATTGGCTATTTTACTGTGATACAATGAATCAAGAAAACTAAATTCCTTGAAGATCAGATAATTTCCCCCAGAAATATGACCAATCTGAACAGTGCTCATTCTCCCGTTTAATATATATTTATCACTATTCACCACTCAACTCTGGCATTTGAAAAGTCAACCTAAAAGAATGTCTGTTATATATAGCAGACTTATAAACTTACTAATATACTAGATCAGTGATTTTAATTCCTATAGTCCAAAAACACAAAAGTATTCATATTTGTTAAACAGAACAAAGGAGCAAGAATTTCAAAATTCCCCAGTGAAGGAATTAAATTAGGTACTATCTCACAGGTTAGTTAACATGCTTAGCCTAGGATTGAAGCTATAGCTGAGTGGCAAGAGTGCTCACACAGCATAAGCAAGGCCCAGGAATTGATGCCCAGCAACATACACACACAATGTAAACTTGGCCTAAATAAGCCTAAGAAGTAAACAGATAAGCTCTTATAGGGATAGGAATGTTAATATTGCTTACTTTATTAAAAACAACAAATAACTCTTCTAATCCTGAACTCCTGTGGGGAAGGGGTGGGGGACTCAAGGAGCAAAAACTGGGCATTGATATCTTCATTTTGGTATTCTCCAATAATCAAGAATAAGAACGCCCTAATTTTCAAAGAGCTAAAAAAACAAAAACTTTGACTACACATGCAAACTGATAAACATTCTGACAATCATTTAAAAAATAAAGTGTAAAAAAATAAAATGTAACAAGCACAAAATAAGCAATTAACTGGTAGGGCATTCCCAAAAATAAAGGCAGCAGTTAAAGTGGTAAAATAATTAGAAACTGAAAGTGTTTCCATAAATATATTTTCCACTAAAGTTTGAGGCACAAGAGTCAGAGGGACCTGGGGACATTCCTACACTCAATGTCTCTGACGATTTTCTACCAGAATGATTGTCAAAAGTAAATATAGACTGCTTCAAGTGGTACCCTTTCTCAACTTGGTTTGACAGAAAAAGTAATGTCTGAAATAAGTGAAACACTAAACACATCAAGGCTGAAGTCCTATAATAAATGTTATCACCTTTCTTCATACTTGCTATGACAAACTTTTTACCCAGATCATCCATTCACCTATCCCTAATTCATAGGTATCCTTCTAGTCTTCCCAAAACAAGTCATTATTATCCACAGCACAGAAAGTTTCACACACCTTTATTCTGCAAAGCTTCACATATATGAAGAGCTGAAGTGTTGGAAATAATTTAAATATCAGAGTTCATCTGTATTAAGGAAAGTGCAAAGTTATCTCTGTCACTCAAATTATGTTGAGTGGGGAGAAAGGGATGTCATCTAGAAATTACAAACACCTATAGTTTCAGGGATATAACTATAATCCACCAGTGACTCGAGTAAGTCAATCTTTGAAAACTGCCATACTAGAATTTGGGGGTACAAGATTTTCAATTCTGACCAGGCGAAAATGGTTAAGACATTATTTTGTCAGACTGCACTCTTAAAATTTTTACTGGGTTGAAAGAAGAAATTTCAGGAAACAAAAGAACTACAACAATGATGCAAGGGAAAACTAGGAAGAAGAAAAAACTGACTGGCGGGGCTGGGGCTATGGCTCGGCGGTAGAGCGCTCATCTCCCATGTGTGAGGCCCTGGGTTCGATCCTCAGCACCACATAAATAAAATAAAGGTACTGTGTCCACCTACAACTGAGAAAATATTTTTTAAAAAAATTGACTGGCATTGACCAAGAAGAAAGAGGGGGAAATCATTCCCAAGGAACATGATTAGAAGGCATAACTTCCATGTTGATCTTTCAAATCATATATATACACACACACACATATATATATATGATTTAAAATAATGATTTATTTAAAAGATTATGTGCATATATATGTAAATAGGCAAAGTCTTTGACTTTTTCTCCATGTGAAAAAGTATGGAGGCAAAAAGCAAATACTCAGTTTTTTCTTCAGCTATTCTTCATGCCCCAATCTTCAATCCACTTAAGGCTACCCAGATAGTGATGACAAGGCAAGAAAATGAGGGAAGAGGAAGTCTTTACAAAATAGTTAACACTCCAGATTCTTGAAAGATTTAGAAATCTAAAAATCACTTTAAATTCTACATTCTTTTAAAAAAGATGCACTCCACACAGTGCCTCAAACCCAAGCTCCCAGATAAAGAAGTCCAAATGAGGATACCCTATTCCAACCAGAATTTACAACCCTGTCAATTATACAGTTTTTCAATTTAATCTGCATATAAATCACCTAAAGACCTTATTAAATTATGCATTCAGCTTCAGTAGACCTGGTATGAAGTACCTTTGCCAAGCTAATGCTGCCTGGTCCTGAGAATACAGTAAGCATATTTTTAATAGTAAGAAACTAGTAGAAGACTGTCCTCTCAAAATTCATCTTCAAACCCTGGTGTTCATCAGAATCTCCCCCTGGGGCCTTGGGTGCATTTATTTCAAACCTCAGCACTGGAGCCAAACTGTAGTCTATCAATCTTACTATGTATTTGAAATCTGAGGTGAAATAAGCATCTGTAATAAATACCTGTAAGTAAGTCTGATATATACCAAAAAGTAAAAGCAGTAGACATAATAAACAGAATGGGGGAACTTATTTAAGTTTACAGTTTATATGTTTTATTTAGAGGCAGGGTCTCCCTATGTTACCCAGGCAAGCCTCCAACTCTGGATTCAAAGGATCCTCCCAGTCTCCCAAGTAATTGGGACTACCATGCCCAGTTTGTATACATTTTTTTGTGTGTGTGTGTGGTTACCAGGGATTGAACTCAGGGGCATTCGACCACTGGGCCACATCCCCAGCCCTTTTTTGTATTTTATTTAGAGACAGGGTCCCACTGAGTTGCTAAGTGCCTCACCATTGCTGAGGCTGGCTTTGAACTCGCGATCCTCCTGCCTCAGCCTCCCAAAGTGCTGGGATTACAGGCGTGCGCCACCGCGACCGGCTATAAATTTTGTTTTTATTTATGACATTTTTCACTGTGTGGCTGTAAAGGCACCTTAATAAAGGGATGCCTTTTTATTATAATGTGCACAAAGTCATTTTATAGGATAGGAACACCTCCATGATACCAATCCAGTAGCTGCCTGCTATAGGCACAAGTATGCTCTCCGTGGACTGTGGAACTCCAAAGACAAGTAGAGATAATTACTGCCATGGCTATTTGTCATTAATAAGGAAATGAACACAGCCAGCAGCAGTGTCTTCTTTTTCTCTCTCCAAGTCAATGAGCTGGCACCGAAAGTCTATTCCTCATCCCTACTGGTTTATCACTGGGCTGAAAAAAATCAAAGCAGTGAATTATCATCTGTCCTGGGAGAAGGACAAAGATTGTTATCCTCAACAGTTTTTCCCAGAATCTGGAACCAACATCCTAGTTTACTAGAAGTCTACTTTGTTGCCCTGAACTTAATTCAACCCCAACCTTTTCCTCAAGATAGGTAAGTATATTTTACCTTAGAATATCTGATAGACTTTTAAGAGTAATTAATTTCACTTCAGGGTGAAATTAATTCATCAGAATATATTCTCATCCTTCATTTCTCTCTCTGGTGCTGAAATTACCAAAATATCCTAGGAAATCAGGCACTACTCTCCCTAGCTAGAAAATAAAATTCAAAAGACTTGATTACATGCTTTTGCACCTGTGACAAAAAGGAAAAGTTATCAATTTGCCACTTGAGACACAGCAATACAAAGCTACACAGTGGTAAACACAGCAATGGTTACTTCCAAAGCAAAGTTTACAACTAAATTAAGAACTGTTTTTTGAGGGGAAAAAAAAGAAAAAAAATCCAAACACTAACAAATCAGTATAAAACTGGCTGCAGTCACAAATCAAAGTGCTATAACATTTTTTTAAAAGGAAAAACAAAAATCAAAACAAAACCAAAAACACCTTGGCTCTCTCTTTCCCAAGTAACAATAATTGTTATTCTGAAATTTTTGAACAGTCCTGGAAAGGTAAGCCTATGAAGAGGAGAAAAATATTCCTTCCAAATTCTTTTCAGTTAGTAGGTTACTTCTACCAAATTAAAGAGATATATTTGTTTCAAATCTCAGAATTGGAGCCAAACAGCAGTATATCAACTTCAGGATGACAACTTTTTAGTGGATTAACAAGACGACAAAAGAAAAATGCAATGGGTTTGGGAGTATGAGGTATATACTATGAGACTTGCGGGATAGGAAATATCTTAGACTGGCCAGACCACAGTCTATTTATAACGACTATCAGAGACGTCCACAAACACCTTCACCATCCAAAACACCTTCCACCTTCAGCTTTCAAGCTATTGCCAGCTGTGTGACGGCTAGCTATGAATGAGAGGAATATTCGAATGTGAGAGGAAAGAAGAGCACTCTGGGAATAAAACCCCTGGCCCTATACTGGGCAGTGTTAAAGTGAGCTCTAGGTTACATCAATAGCTGAAGTCCTGGTCTCTAACCTTAGGTAGGGGAGATTCCAAGTCTAGGAGAGGCAGCGAAGGAGAAGGACCATACATTCTGGTAGCCCTGCGGATCATCAATGTGTGCAATCCCTTCCACAGTGAGGTGAAAGGTTAAGGTTCTTGTACCTGAGAGTAATGCCCAAGTTTCCATCTCCTATCTGGAGCCGGGAGCGCGAAAGGGCCACAAAGCTATAAGTGCCCTTAGCTGGGTCAGCGCAGCTGGGAGCCTGGGGAGCTGGAGGTGCCAGCTCACCCCTCCCGCTCTGTGGCATGGCCGCCAGAGCTCAATGCCCTCCCCATCCTCCAGGCGCCCCGGTTCCAGCGCGGTAAGCGAGGAACCCAGGGCCCTGGCACGCTCTGACTGCAGCCTCTGCCCCCACCTTATAGGAAACAGACAGGTCTCCACACGCCTAGTGCCCTCACCTCTGAACCGGCTAGGCGCACCTGTAGCCAGGGCTAGCAGAGACCTGCTGCAACCCTCCCGGCAGGCCGGGCCCGCACCCTGCGGGGTTGCCCATCCGAAGCAGAGCAGGGTGAAAGCCCTGCCAAGCCCTCGGGCCTGAGCCCCGGGAGGCGCCAGCTGCTCCCTCCCTAAGCTTCCCAAGGGACAAGGCGACGCGCCTCACCTGCTTGCCCCGGTAGAAGAGACGCTGGCACTCGGGCCGCACGTCGAACAGCGCCCAAACCCGCTCACGTAGCTCCTCGATCGTGGCTTTGCGAGAAACGTCCTCAATGGTACGTGTTTGGGAGCCGTCAATGGTACGAACCTGGATCCACATCTCAGTGCTGGGAGAGGGGGCCGGCCCCCTTTGTCTCCCCCGCTGCTTAGGACGCTGCGCCCCGCCTGGCCCCCCTGCGCAGCCTCCCCAGCGCCGCGGGTTCTCAGCGGCTGGTAGGTGAGCGCGCACACAGGCGAAGACGATCTACCGGACTTGGGCCCCCCGCGGGGAGGCACCTCCAGACCCCGCGCCTGCCCAGGCCAGCTGAGGAGAGAAAACCGGAACCAGTCCGATGCGCTACCACAGCCTCCCCCTCACAAATAGGAAGAAGCCATGTCTCGGCCGTGCTGAGTGTTTACTTATAGAGCTGTAGCTCCCACATGGAGGTCACGGCGCCAACCCGAATCTCGCGAGATCCATGCAGGGCTCCGCCTTAAAGAGGAAGCGGAGGGGGAGATGATTACAGACCTCAGGGTGCGAAAATAAGAAAGCGCGAGAGGGCGGGGCTTCTGAAAGCCGTTATTTGCCCATAGCCTTTACCTGGACCCTGGGCACGCCTTCTATCCCTCAGATCTCACCAGGTTCGACGCTCTCTTGGCAGTTTTACCCTTTTAGGACCTAGTTTCGGGCGGAGGTGGGGGGAGACGCCTCCGGCCTAGAGGATACGCCTCTCTGGTCTCAAAAACACATCAAAAAATGCAACTAGAAGTGCACTTGTATGTTCATGGAATGTGGGACACAACCTAAATTCTGAGAAAGCAAAGAAAGAAATAAGCAAGATGGACCACGCTCAGCTGGACAGCACCCTTCAGAAGCCTTGAGGGACGGGTGGACTGGGAAAAGCCCCGGGACTCTTGGAGAACACGTCCCCACTGGTTCAGACTGCTGCTTTAGCTTGGAAACCCGCTTCCTGGGGTTTCACTCTGCTGAGCGGAGGTGCGGCCCGGCGCCAAAGACCAGGGGCGCTCCTGGGACCACGTCTTGGGCCGCGCTCTGCGCTTGCACCAGGGCCTCAGATCGCGGAAGGCGCCGCGGCCCCCACCCCTCTAACTGCTGGCTAGAACTGGAATTTCCGTTTGCGTTTGCGGACCTTCCGTGTTAGGGATATCTTGGGCCTAAGGGATTGTGGGTTTGCGGAAAACAGTTTTGAATAATGCGGAACTACATACCTCCAAAGAACGAACCCCAAATAGCGTACTTGAAATAAATTCTCGAAATTCGTTCAGCGCGCATTACATAAAAGAGAGCCTATTTGAAATGAAAATATAACTTCATAAGAAGGGAGAAAGCATATGAAAGAAAACAAAACAAATAACTTGTACTTTATATTTGCCTAAATTAGCAACTTGAATATTCAGACCAGTGCTAACTAATCCCACAGAGTAGCAGTTTTAAATTATCGATTCAAACAATTACAAACACAGACATGGTCAATAACATTTTATAAAAGAAAAAGATGGGGGCTGGGGTTGTGTCTTAGTGGTAGAACGCTTGCCTAGCACGTGTGAGGCACTGGGTTCGCTCCTCAACACCACATAAAAATACATAACTAAAATAAAGGTATTGTGTTCATTTACAACTTAAAAAAAAATTAAAAAAAAAAAGATGGCCCTACTCCGGAAGGACCGAAAAATAATGGAAAATACGTACTATTTCAGGTCTCTGCCCTTGCTGAAAATTTCGCATTCACCTAGAGACTCTAAATAAAATTCACCTCGTCTCCAGATTATGCTGAAGTAAATATCGAGTGTTCGTTACATATACAAATAAAATAAGTAGGTATACCTAAAGCACACTTCTGATCTGCTTCACAAAGGGATGACTAGTTGCTCTTATAAGATTATGTTAAGTTTTGTGGAGTTGTGGAGTTTTTATTGTTGTTCCCTGCTCACAATTTACAGTCTAGTTAGGATTTAGCAAAAATAAAAACGTTAGGGATAATTTAATACTGAACAGTTTGATGTTAGTGAAAACGGCAATTAGACGTGTCAAAGGGGGGACTAAAATGATCTGGAATCTTGACAGGCTTAAAACATAGCCTGAGTTAGACGGCATATTGTAGGCTAAGGCACCATTTAACTCTTTGGTTCACCGAATGGAACATTCAGAATTGTAATCTCAGTTTAGCTCTTAAGATGTGAATCTTGGACATTTTACTTGCTCCAATTTCCTCCATGTAAATTGGTGCTTATACACTAATGAATGTAAAATACTTAGCTCAGTGCCTATCCCTTAGTACACAATAAATTACTTTAGTTCTATTGTTATGGAAAGGTTTAGATAAACAGAGAATGACCAAAGAGGAAAGTATGCATTTTCACGGATCAGAAGAGACTGCATATCAGAGAAAGGTTGACTAAATAAGAGAATAGCAGTGTGTGAAGATTAGCATTCAAAATAGCAGTCCCCCCCCATGGGTGTGGGGAGGAGACTAAGGGTTTTTTTGTTTGTTTTTGTTTTTGTTTTTTTAAGATGTGCATTGATGTGATGAAGTACTTGGAAAGACAGTAGGATGCTGCTCTAGGGAGAGGAGTAGGGGAGGGATAGTTTTCTGATTTTCTCAAAAGAGGCAATTGTGCCAATTTTGGCAAAATTAGTGGCAGTGGATAGGAGAGGAAAGGGAGTATTCCAGAGTATTCTAGAAATTTGAGCTTTTAGAATGGAAGAAAATCTTTCCCATCTGCACCTCAGAGCATTAACCTCCATGATATATAAAGAACTCAAAAAACTTAACACCAAAAAAAAAAAAAACGAACAACCCAATCAACAAATGTGCAAAGGAACTGAACAGACACTTCACAGAGGAAGAAATAAGATTGTCAACAAATATATGAAAAAAAAAAGTTCAACATCTCTAGCAATTAGAGAAATGCAAATTATAACTACTGTAAAATTTCATTTCACTCCACTCAGAATGGCAATTATTAAGAATACAAGTAACAATAAATGTTGGTGAGGATGTGGGGAAAAAGGTGCACTCATACATGCCGGTGGGACTGCAAATTGGTGCAAGCACTGTTTGAAACAGTATGGAGATTCCTCAGAAAACTTGGAATGGAAACACCATTTGACCCAATTATCCCACTCCTCTAGTGATAAGGCCACGTTAAGTTTATAGCAGCTCAATTCACAATAGATACTATGGAACCAACCTCAGCGCTCTTCAACAGATGAATGGTTAAAGAGAATGTAGAATATATACACAATGGAATATTTCTCAGCCATAAGGAAGAATGAAATTATGGCATCTTCCTATAAATGGATGGAACTAGAGATTTTCATGCTAAGTGAAATAAGCCACCCCCCCCCCAAACCAAAGGCTTAATGTTCTCTCTAATATGTGGATGCTGACTCACAATAGGAGTGGGGGGAGGGGGAGTGGAGGTTCACTGGATTGGAGCAGGGGAGGAAAAGAGGGGAGAAGGGGAGATGGGAATAGGAAAGAGAGTAGAATGAATTGGATATAACTTTTCTATGTTCATATATGAATACATAACCAGCATAACTCTACATCATGTACAATCACAAATATGGGAAGTTAACTCCATGTATATATGATATATCAAAATACATTCTACTTTCATGTATAACTAAAAAGAACAAATTAAAAAAAAATCTTTGTCCATGGTCAAAAAAATAAATAAAATTATCAGACACACACACACACAAAAAAAAAAAAAAAAAAAGAAAGAAAGAAAGAAAAAGGAAAAAGAATGAAATTTGAGCTTCTAAGGCTCATGGAATATATGGGTATGAGGAAAGAGAAAATGGATGTTGACAATTCTTAAGTTTCTAGTTTGGAATCCTTAAATGGATGGGTTGGATAAGTGGTGTTTTTTCTTTCTTTTTATTTGTTGGTAGACCTTTATTTTACTTATTTATATGTGGTGCTGAGAATCAAACCCAGTGCCTCACATATGCCAGGCAAGTGCTTTACTGCTACCGCTGAGCCCCAGCCCCAGCCCCAGCCCCAGCCCTAAATGGTGTTCTTAACTAGAAGAGGAAGCAAGTTAGGGAAATGCAGAGAGTTCCATTTGAGCGGTGTTGCATTTGAAATTCATCCAAAATACACTGAGATGAAGAAGTCTGACAGTTAAAAATACAAGTCCAAGATATTAAAAAGAGAGGGGTTAGTCGAGACTTCCTGTATTCACTCCTATGAAGAACTTCATCCTTCTTAATGTAGTGGGATTTTACGAGAAAAGTCAAAACTTCAGAACTGGGAGTGAGGCAGGATTGGTGGTATTGACTGAAAAGGGCACAAAGGAATCTTCTGGGTGATGGTAATTTTTTATATTTGACTTTGGCAGTGGAGTATATATGTATATGTGTATACATGGGTTGAATATAAACATGTTTTGTTCACTTTATTAAATGTTTATATATGCCTACAGTCACAATTATATAGAGGTCCTTAGAAAAAGTGGGCTTTGTGCGTGTGGTTCTGTGAACTGAATCCAGAAGCACTATACCTCTGATTTACATACCCAGGCCTTTTTATTTTGCAAACAGGGTCTTGATAAATTCCCAAGCTGGCCTCTAACTTGAGATTCTCCTGCTTCAGTTTCCAGAGTAGCTGGGATTACAGGCATGAGCACCATACCTGGCTGAAAAGTAAACTTTCATTTTCTATCTATTGATGGTATAAATGAAAATATTAATGGTATAACTGGTCTCAGGGTTGATATGTAGAGAAATATTAAAAGAACTTTCTGTTCTTTTTCAGAGATTAATTGGGGAGAGAGTCTGGTATAAGAATTTGATCTGGTCAAAGGTAAAGAAAAGCTAAATTTAAAATCAGTTTATGCAGTTAAGGATACTGAAGAAAGGTTGATTGGTTTGGTTTTGAAAAGGTGTGATAAATGTGTGTGCGTGTACAAGGATGAGTATATGAAAGTACACTCATATTTTTTTTTTCTTTTCAGTACTGGGGATTGAACCTGGGGTGCTTAACCACTGAGCTACACTCCAGCCCACTTTTTGTTTTAAGATGGGGTCTCACTAAATTGTTCAGCCTGGCCTCAAACTTTCAATCCTCCTGCCTCACCCTCCCCAGCCACTGGGATTACAGGCATGTGCTATCACACAGACTGCTTATGTGCTTTTGTAGATGCACACACGTGGATGTGTATGCATGTGAGTGAACACATGTGTCCTATGTGTGCATGTATAACTTGTGTTTTCTATTAGATTCACACAGGAGGAGGCACAGATTTACTCAAAATTAGCAAAGGTTTCATGAGAGGGTACATGCTTTGAATCCCAAAATCTAGAACTATTCTGCCCAAGTTTGCATATATTATTATTTTAGACAACAATGAAGATTTGGGAAAATGCTCAGCTTCAAAGGAATTGCCCTAAGAAAAGGTGGGCACAGAGCCTGGAGCCAGCATATCATTCATGTTATGAGATAGGTTATTTCTAAAAAAATGGCAAGGTGTGGAATCTCATTGTGAAGGATAAAGAAGGGATTCTCTGTGACAGTGAAATGTGAAGGAGGAAGGTGGGAGCAAGTCTAGAAACTGTGGTGCTCACCCAAAGGGTCCCATATGAAAGGCTTATTTTTTTCCTTTGGACCCATAGCACCAAGTTCTATGCTTTTCCTTACATTGTAATTCACTATAGCTTTTCTCCCATTTTTCAGAAAAGTATATCACCCATTCTCCAGCTTGTTTGTCATGTTGTAGGAGCAATGGGCAGGGCATCAAGAGACGAAGGCAGCAAAAAGCAGAGTAGCCTTACCTATCTCACCTGCCCCCTGAAGCCAATGAATCTAGAACTACATGGTATGAAAAGGGAAGATGGTGATTCTAGAATTCATAAGACCACAATGAGTGAAGTAAAAAGATTTGATGGATTTTTTCTTCATGTATTGAAGTCCAATGTGTACAAGTTTCTTTCTGCTTGTAGTATGGATCTAACCTAGGGGCAATCTACCACTGAGCTACCCAACCCTTTTCATTTTCTTAATTTTAGACAATGTCTCCTAAATTTCTGAGACTGGCCTCAAATTTGCCATCCTTCTGCCTCAGACTCCTGAATACCTGGGATATGTGCTACCATGCCCAGCTCCATGTGCATAATTTTAAAAAGCCAAAATAAGGAGCCCAAATCTAATTTTATTCAACTCTGAGATCATGAGGGGTTTTGTTTGTTGTTGTTGTTGTTTTGCAGCACTGGGGACTGAACTCAGGGACACACTAGCACTGAACTACACCCTCAGCCCCTTATTTTATTTATTTTTGCAGTGCTGGGAACCACACCCTGGTCCTCACCCATGCCAGGCAAGCACTCCACAACTGAGCCACATTTGCAGCTTATTTATTTATTTTTCAGAGTGCTGGGGTTTGAACCCAGGGCTACATGCAAGTGCTCTACCACTGAGCCACATCCCCAACCATGTTTTTTGGGATTTTTTTTTTTTTTTTTAAGACAGTCTCACTAAATTGCGGACTGTGGCCTGGAACTTGTGATCCTTCTGCCTGAGCTTCCTGAGTTGCTAGAATTTACAGGAGTACATTGAGGGAACAAACTGAAGTAAGCACACTTTTTAAAATGAGAAGGTTATACCCAAAATGTACTCCCCTTAAGGGGTTAAATTATTCTGAATTATTCTTAAACCAGTGAAAGAAAAACCATGGGTTAGAAAATGAATGTGGTTGGGAATGCAGCTCAGCAATAGCACTTGCCAAACATTTGCAAAGTGCTGGATTTGATCCCTGGCACCACAGAAACAGAAACACACACACACACACACACACACACACACACACACTGATTGAAATCGGTGTATATCTTTAACTTGTTATCCAAAGTCAGCAAGTATGCTAAATGAAGTTTAGTTGTCCTAAAGGCAAAAAACTAAGAATGAAAGCAATTGAGTTGGGAGAATTTCCTTATAAGAATTTACATTCAATAACTTCAGCTAAGCAAGTCATTATGATTATCACAAAACATTGCTAAAAGATTTTCATATACCTCATAGTTGGAAATGTAAGTAGATGTAGAACACAGGATCCTGACTGTCTTCATTGAAGCAGAAAATCTAGTCAGATTACTACTAGATATGGATGCTACATAAAGGAAGAATGATTACACTGATGTCCTTGTATATTTTCTGGGATCAGTCCCAGTCCCTATATATTAAGATGACAACTCTGAATATGATTCAGTTCTAGAGCAGTCAGTTCAACCCAGCATAATTATTAAAACATCCAGACCCATGTAGTCATTCTATTTTCTATTGCATATAGAAACAGTTATTACAATTTTTACTTACTCTAGATTAAATTACATGCAAAACTCCTGAAATGTTTCTATTTTCATTGGTAGGCATTTATCTACAGCTTAAAAATATTTTGTGATTTAATGCTTCAGATATTATATTAGCAATTTGCTAGGGTCTCAACAAGATAAAACAAACCAGATGACTTAAACAACAGAAATTAGTTTTCTCACAGTTGTGGAGGCTAGAAGTCCAAAATCAATGTGACTGTAGGTTTTATTTCTTTTGGGGCTCTCTCCTTGTCTTGCAGATGACCATCTTCTCCATGCCCTCACATGGTCTTTTCTCCATGCACGCGCAGCCTTGATATCACTCCCTCTTCTTATGAGGCAAGCGCTCTACTGAGCTACACCCCCAGCCTTCTCTCTCTACTTATAAGTACAGCAGTCATTTTGAATTAGAGCCCCACCTTATGACTTCAATTAACCTTAATTACCTCATTAAAGACCCTGTCTCCACAGGTACTTTCAAATCATCGGGAATTAGATTTTAAACATACGAATGTGCTGACGGGAGCCACAATTCAGCCACAATTCAGCCTATAACAAATTTCCAATACGATTCCGGAATTGCTTAGTTTTTCATTCTTAAAGACTTTCTTCACTCTTGAAAAATCTCCTGAACCCCCTATTTTACTCCTTTATGTCCTACCCACAAACAGGAACCTAATTTTTGAGTCTGTGTAATAAAGGGCTGGGAAGACCAATGAGCTATTGATTTACTCAGGAACTTGAAATTCATTAACTACCCTCCTTTTAAGTTTACAACTTACTCCTAACTATAAAAGCTGAATGTCTTAAATAAAGAAAGAATTGCTGCATGAGGACCTGGGTTTAAGCCCCTGGAAGTATTTTAGGAATTTAAAATTTACTTCAGCCAGGTAGGTAGAACTTCAGGTTGCTAAGAACTGAATTAATTGTAACCACATGTTGAATAAAGAAAAAAAAAAAAGGTGGTTGAATGAGACGGATATCATTTTCCTTAATGCATGATTGAAGACCTGAAGGGATATTACTGAGTAACCTGGGAAACAAATTCAGGCCCGTTGTCAGACTGGATGGACGTGGGCAATCCGAAACGGGGAAGGATTTCTGAGACTAGAATGGAGGCTACTGTGGAGGCCCTTTTATTGGAAGTAGGGAAGGCCTCCACCCATCCAGAGAAGGTGTCTACCAAAAACCAGGAGATATTTGTGCCTCCGGGCAAACTGGCATGTTGGTGAAGTCTATCTGCCAATCAGCTCCCGGAAGCTGGCCTCGAGCTTGGTGAGAGGGAAATGTCCCTGGTTTAAGGGGAGTATATGGGTTGGTGCGCTGACATGCAGTGCATGCTGAGGTGAGCTGATGGAGAAACTGTGTGTCTTCCGGAGTCAGGGTGAGGAAGGATGGGTAGCGAAAGTCTTGAGGGCCTGAGGATTAGGATGGAAAAGGGAATGGAGATAGGAGAGGATTGATTGTGTGGAAGGGGATGTGGTGGGGGTCTGGGTAGTAGGTAGGACTGGAGCCAGAAGAGAAGGAGAAGATAGTGCTGCCTCCCTTGCTGCCCTGTCAGCCTTCGTGTTTCCCTGAACTATGGGAGAGTCTCCACTTTGGTGTGAAGGACAATGGGAAATCCCTATTAACTTGGGCAGGAGAGAGACTTGCAAAAGTTTTGATATTAATTTAGAATTAGTAACTGCAGAACCTTTTGTGGTCAGCAGCCCTCGCTCTTTCCATACTGCTGAATGGAAAGCAAAATATGGTAGACATATTTTGAGTCTGTGTAAAGGGTGAGGTTTTGATCAGCAGCTAATTCGAAGGGCAACGAATGACAGCTATTAATTCAGCCCGTTGGTTTGTGGTGTTGGGGGGTAGGGGTGCTGCCTCAATAACCTCTGATAGGGAAACGATAGCGTATCCAGCAAAACGTTGCCCATCTCTAAGGAAAGAGCTGCCATCTGTGAACCAAATTAAGGAAGGATCAGGAAGTGGTCCATCTTTAATATGGGAGGGATGGGGGATTAAAGCCTCGAGTGTCTCTATACAATCATGTTCTGGGGGCTCTGGGGAGATTGGGAGAAGGGAAGCTGGGTGTAAAGAGGAGCAGGGTTGGAAGGTGATTGAGGGGTCATGCAAAAAGGAAAACAAGGAGAGAAAGAACGCGAACAGGGTGGGAGAGTTTGAAGGCTCTTATAGGTTAGTAAGTCTTTTAAATGATGAGGAGAGGCAACAGTAACACCTGGGCACCAAAGGTCAACTTTTTTGATTCCTGCAGAAGTAGGTAAAGCAGCAGCCAAAGCCCTAAGGCAGGGGGCCCATCCACGAATGGTGGGGGTCAAGTTGTTTAGAGAGGTAGGCAACTGGAGCAAAGGTTAGTGGCTTTGTATTGGCCTAGAACGCCAAGAGCCAACCCTTCGTTTCATGGACATAAAGGGTAAATGGCTGAAGGAGGTCTGGGAGGTGAAGGGCTGGGGCCTGTGACAGTGCCTGCTGCAAATGTTTAAACTCGGCCTGAATGTTGTCAGGAAGGAATTTTCCCTCAATCTCCTTAGCTGCCTCGTATAGGGGCTTTGCATAAAGGGAGAAATTATAAAAAAGGAATCCAGGCACGGAAATATCCTGCTAGCCCTAGGAAAGAGAGAATCTCTTCCTTTGGTCTTGGGGCATGGGAGCTCCTTGATGAGGGCTTTTCTGTCTACAGTTATGGCCTTTGATTGATGGGAAATCTGAACTCCTAAATATACCACCTGGGTCTGGGCAAGCTGTACCTTAGACGAGGAGACACGATACCCACAGAAGCAAGAAAAATTTAAAAGGGTGTAAGAGTCTTCACGAGCTGTGAAGAGGGAAGGACTGCAGAGGAGGAGGTCATCTACATATTGCAAGAGGGTGGAATTAGGGAATTTAAGGTCTTTGAGGTCTGCAGCCAATGTCTGACCAAAGATATGGGGGCTGTCTCGAAAACCCTGAGGGAGGACTGTCCAGGTCAACTGTTGGGAACACCGGGTATCTGGATCTGTCCAAGTAAAGGCAAAGAGGTCTTGAGATTCTGGGGCTAAGGGTACAGTGAAGAAGGCATCTTTCAGGTCAATTACTGAGAAATGGGTGGATAAGGAAGGAATTAGGGAAAGAATAGTATAAGGATTTGGGACCACGGGGTGTATAGGCCTGACAGCCTCGTTGATGAGATGAAGATCTTGGACTAGCCGATAGGACCCATTGGACTTCTGAACTGCCAATATAGGGGTGTTATAAGGAGAATGGGTGGGTCTGAGAAAGCGTTTCTGCAAAAAGATCTGAGATGATGGGTTGAAGACCTCTGAGGCTCGCGGGCTGGAAGTGGATATTGGGCTTTATTGGGGAAACGTTGGGGATCTTTAAGGTAGATTTGTACGGGGTCACACTGCGCGAGGGAGGGAGTCTGAGTATCCCAGACTTTGGGGTCTACTAAGTTGGCGGGGACAGGGTAATGAAAGGTTTCTGTGTCGATAGAAGGTTGGGGGGTTTGCGCCTCGGTAGGGGGCTGAGGGGATCTTACATCACTAGAGGGGGCGATAGGGTTTCCTCATCAGCATCAGTAAGGGGTGATGGGTCAGTGGCTTTTGAAACGGTAAGAAGAAAAATGGGGGAGGAGACGGAGCAAGACGAACCAGAAAGCATGACCGAGCTAGGCAGATTGGAGAATATGATTGAGGCCTGGAATTTGACCAATATGTCCCTGCCCAATAGGGGCACAGGACATTGAGGCATTACCAGAAACTGGTGGGTGAAGGGATGGTGGTGAAGACAGCAAGACAGCATAGGAGTCTTGCGGGGGCGAATAGCATTTCCCTCTACCCCGACAATAG
This sequence comes from Tamias sibiricus, assembly GCA_025594165.1. Classification (NCBI taxonomy): domain Eukaryota; kingdom Metazoa; phylum Chordata; class Mammalia; order Rodentia; family Sciuridae; genus Tamias; species Tamias sibiricus. The sequence continues at coordinate 155,518,877 of CM046657.1, read as the reverse complement.
GGGATGGTGCTATGGTGGTGGGCCCCAAAACTCCCTCAAGACTGAGGAGGTGGCTCCTGTATCTAGCAGGAAATTTACGGGGCGTCCATCAACGAGGAGAGTAACCCTGGGCTCCTTCAATGCGATGTCAACGGTCGGGAGAGGAGCCCCTGGGCCCCTTCAGTCTTCCGTGGCCAGTGCCAGCAGGCTGGGGGTTTGTGACTGGTCCAGCCCCCCTGCGGGAGCTGGGGCAGTCAATGCCCCAATGGCCCATCTTGGAACACTTTGGGCACGGGCGCCTAGGGGGCTTGGGATTAGGGCATTCTCTAGCCCAGTGTCCCTCTTTCCCGCACCTAAAGCAAGGCCCTGGGGGTTCCTCCTGTGTGGACTATATGCCCCTTTTCTTGAGGCCTGAGCATCAGGGCCCCTAAGGGCCTGAGCTAACATTTGAAACCTTGATCGCTCAGCTTTTTCCTGCTTTAGAAACCTGCGACGTTCAGCATCCTCTTCACGGTTAGTTGATAGACTTTAAAAGCCGTGGCCAAAATCTCAGTCTGGGGAGTCACAGGGCCCAATTCTAATTTCCTTAACTTAGCTCGAATGTCGGGGTAGCTCTGAGACAGGAAATATGTCATAAGGACTTGACGGCCCCCCTGGGACTCACGATCTAAGTTTGTGTATTTTTGAAGGGCCTTCGTGAGCCGATCTAAAAATTCAGAGGGGGTCTCTTCTCTCTTTGAATAATGTCCTGTAGCTTATCAAAATTAACAGGTTTCTGAGCCGCTCGTTTCAGACCATCCACTATACACGTAAGAAACTGGTCCCTTAAGACCACGTCCCCTGGGGCGTTGTAGTCCCAACGGGGGTCCCTCTCCGGCACTGCCTCGGGACCTATAGGGAAATTAGGGTTCATTCTGTGAGTCTCATCTGCATATGCTCTGGCTTGCTCCCAGACTCGCCTACGCTCCTCAGGAAGTAAGGTATTTGACAAAATAAAGTATGTGTCATGAAAGGTAAGGCTATAGGCTTGAGTGACCCACTGGAATTCTTTTATGTACGTCGTAGGGTCAGTTGTAAAAGAACCCAAGCGAAGCTCAATTTTGGAAAGATCAGACGTGGAAAACGGGACGTGGACCCTTACAATTCCCTCCGCCCCAGCGACCTCCCTTAACGGCGCGATTATCTGAGCTGCCTGTTTTCTCGAGCGCGTCATAGGAGGGCTGAACTGCGAAGACGGTAGAGTGGTAGGCGGGTCTGGGAGGGATGGTGCTGGGGCCGGTTAGGGCCGGGAGTTGTACGGGAGACGCTGGGGGAGAAACGCGGGCCACGCAATGTTCTCCCGGAGCCGTTGGAGAAAGAACCGAGGAGGGGGCCAGAGCCTGAGGCACCGCGTCTGGTAAGAGACGAGTCTCAGAATCTAAGGGAGTACGGACCGGAGTTTGGGACTGAGGCAGCGCGCTCGCGCTCTGCGACGGCTGCATGGCTGGAGAGGGCGGGGGAGCCGCGGCAGCAGACTCGGAAACCGAGCGGCGGCGCGGGCGCGGGCGGGGGTGGCAGCGGAAGCAACGCGGAGCTGGGAACCAGAAATTGAGAGGGCGGGGATAGCGGCGGGAGTGGCGCTGGGAATGACGTAAGCAGAGAAGGCGGGTCTACAGAGGGGGGAGGTTCTGGCAGAGCGGAAGGCGGGGGCGGGGCGAAGGATGAAGACAACGGAGGGGGAGGATCTAAGCTCGGAAGCCCGCCAATTTCAAAATCTAAAGCCTGAGCTGGGGGAGGGGAAATGCTTCGGAGCGGCCTTCCAGACTGCCGATACGGGGGAGGTGGAGCCTCTAGTCCCGGATTGAACTCGGGGTCAGTGGAAGATGGGGGGGAATCTGGAAATCTATAAGCAAGAAAGACCGTCTCAGGATTGCACCTGGTGCACAAAGAAGGATTGGAACGGAGGAGGAAGAAGGCATCGACATACGGCAACTCCGTCCATCTCTTTGTTTGTTGACAAAAGCTGGAGAGTTCCCGTAAAAGCCGGGAATCTAGGGATCCTGATTCTGGCCACTTATTGGATAGCGGGTAAGAAGGCCAAATTTTTGTACATAGCTTTATCAATTTGGTCTTGTTAATTTGGGGTTTTAAGCCTAAACGTGCTCGATTTCTTAGGAGACAGTCGAGAGGCGTGTCGGCCTGAGTGGACAGGGAGGTTCCCATATTTCCCGATAACGGGGAGGGGCTGATAGAATACTTTGGAAGGCGTCCCTTTCAAAGTATGAATCAGCGTAAGATCCAAGCTCTCTCTCCTAGTCGTCACCAGGTGAGACGAGCCTTGGGACACCTAAGCACCTTTCGTCCCGGACGGCAGGTTTAAAGGTGTCGGGGAGCTGTGAGCTTTTACTCCATGGAGACTATGGGAATGTTCCGTTCCGAACGGAAAAAAAACGGAAGCTCAAGCCCGGAGTGCGGAGGGGAACCTTTCTTAGAAAGCCGAGAGCCGTAGAGGACAGGTGGAAATTTTTAAAGTGGGCGAATAAAGATGGGGAGGCGGGGGGGGGGCGGGGGAGAGTTCTCGGGGGGTCCACCGTCGCCCTGAAGGCTTGGGTGGGGTGTGGTCCCCCCTAGAATGGCCCCCAGTGAGATTGCCGGACGATCAACGGTCAATTCTCGCCGTGCAGTGGCCAAACAGGTTTACGAACTCAGGGTGGACGGGGGGGCTTACCAAATTCCAGCGACGGTGAAGGAAGACAGACGGCCAAGGAGACGCGTGGTGGACGCTCGTCTCCGTTCCCGGTCAGGGAACCAAATGTTAGCGGAAATTGCAGGTAGGGACCGAGGCTCGAACTGTCGTATAGGAAAAGGAAAGGGGTTTATTGAATTACCAAAGAAACACGTGGAGGGGATGAGGACAAACCGCGGGGAACGGAGGGGAGCTGGAGCACGCGGGAGCTGGAACGGAGAGCAGGAGCAGGGAGCCGCAGGAGGAACCAGGTGAGAGCAGGAACAAAAGGGCCGATTTCAGTCCGGGGCTGGCTTAAATAGAGTAGGGGTCATAAAACCCCCTTGGAGTGAGTCCTTGTCCTATAGGCCAGCAGAGGTCATGGGGGGAGGTAGTGGTAGTGGACAAGGGTCTTGCTGGTCAGGTTTTGGTCACGCTGAGGATCTCGGGAGCCGTAGTTTTCACAAGGCACCTGGAAAGGTGTGGCCTTCTGCCTGGGAGGTGTGGCCTTCTGCCTAGAACCAACACTTTGTATACAAACAGTTGTATGTAAAAAGATACTAAATATATGCACTATGAGTTGTACATATTAAAAATTATAAAAATAAGATTAAAAAAAGAAAATTCAATTAAATTATCTAAAATGGGAATAAGAACACTAGCAAATGATAATAACAATAACTGAATAAAAACTGACACTGAGAAAGAATGGCATGATTTGATGTTTTACTTTACAAATTAAAAATAATCTAGATGAGATTTTTTTTCAGTTCTTTTTCCTTTTAATGGTTATATTAAATCCTAAAACAGTAAAGAGTTTTATTCTAAAGCTAATTAATATTAAATGTTTTCCTTGAAAAAACAAATAACCCAATAATTTAAATTAATAAATTCTAAAAATATGCATTGAGAAAAGAGCTTTGTATTTATAACTCAAAGAAAAGCTATATGTATTTTGGGTCTTAAGTATAACTCTTCGGGCTGGGGTTGTGGCTCAGTGGCAGAGCGCTCGCCTTGCAAGTGCGTGGCCAGGGTTCGATCCTCAGCACCACGTAAACATAAATGCATTGTATTGTGTACAACTAAAGTAAATAAATAAATATTAAACAAAAAAAAATAACTCTTCATTTTAGATAGAGGGGAAAGAGTATACTGAGATAAATTATTTTGAAAGATGATTGTTTGATTTAGGTTTACTATTTTTTAAATAAACATGATGAGAAGGGACTTGTGTACTTGCTTGGCTTGTCTTCAGATCTGGAGAGCTTCTTGTTTCCTGGCAAGTTTTGATAGGCTTGTTCTCACAGAAATTCTCCATCTTTTAAAAGTCTAAACTTCTTCATTAGGTTTAAAATTGATATTATCGGGGCTATGTTAAAAGCAATATTATAATAACTTAAACACATACAAGACATTCTTAGTTTACTTTTGAAAGTTCTGACTAGAAAAATTTACTACCTGTTTCTTTTCCCCAGCAACTGTAACTACACATTTTAAATTTTTTCTTTATTTTGTTAGTTCTAGTTATACATGACAGTAGAATCCATTTTGACAAAATTATACAAGCATAGGATATATCTTATTCTAATTAGGGCCCCATTATTGTGGGTGGGCAAAATGGTAGGGTTCACTTAGGTATTTTCACATGTGTACATAGGAAAGTTATATTAGATTTATTCTACTGTCTTTCCTATTCCTATCCCTGTGTAACTACACATTTTTTTCCACTGTATATATCATTTAAAAAAAAAATCCAGGTAAGATATTTTTGTTTCTGCCACCCTGTAATGTTTTCTGAAAGGAAAGAAATTTTTATATACTTATATTCCTCTCCTTAATATTTACTAGAATGGCTTAGGAAAATAAAAAGAGAGAGTCTCCTCTCTTCCCCAACACACACATCCGTACTGTACTGGTAAATGAATGCACTTCAAAAGCCTATGAAACAATGATAAAAATCGATTGCAATAGAAACACCATTACAATGAGAAGCTGTCTTCTAAAAACACAGGTCCCTTGCTTTGTGGGAAGAAATTCAGAGAATAATGTGGCAATAATTCCCATCATGTTCCACAAAGATTAATATGTTGTTGAGCAGTCAAAGAATCAGAACTGACCAATTTTAAAAACATGAAAATTGCCTTTCTAAGCCCCAAACTTTTTTTTTATTTTACTTTTGTTATCTTTGATGCCTAGGAAGTATATATTTGTTTTAGAAAGTAGAGATACAGAGACTGGGGGAAAATCTTTAATTTTGGTCAACTTTGAGAAAAAACCCCTGTAAAATTGTTGATATACTTTTATACTTTTAGACATTACACACACACACACACACACACACACACACACACACACACACACGTATAGCTTAAGACTTAACAGAATAACCTAAGTATTTCCTTATCATTTTATATATAGACATTTTATTTTTTACTTTTTTAAAAATTTATTTATTTGTTTATTTATTTGTTCTAATTTGTTATACATGACAGCAGAATGCATTTTGATTCATAGTACACAAATGGAGCACAACTTTTCATTTCTCTGGTTGTACATGATGTAGAGTTGCACTATATGGGCAGTCATACATGTTCCTGGAGTAATGATGTTCATCTCATTCCATCATTCTTCCTATCTGCATTCCCCTTTCCCTTCCCTCCCTCCTCTTCACCCAATCAAAATTCCTCCATTCTCCCCATGCCCCCCCCCCATTATGGGTCAGCATCCACTTATCAGAGAGAACATTTGGCTTTTGTTTTTGGGGGATTAACTTACTTCACTTAGCATGATATTCTCCAATTCCATCCATTTACCTGAAAATGCCATATTTTATTCTCTTTTAATGCTGAGTAATATTCCATTGTGTGTATGTGCCACAGTTTCTTTATCCATTCATCTATTGAAGGGCATCTAGGTTGCTTCCACAGTTTAGCAATTGTGAATTGTGCTGCTATAAACATTGAAGTGGCTTCATTACTGTGGTATGCTGTTTTTAAATCTTATAGATGGAGGAGTGGGATAGCTGGGTCAAATGGTGGTTCCATTCCAAGTTTGCCAAGGAATCTCCATACTGCTTTCCATATTGGCTGCACCATTTGCAGTCCCACCAGCAATGTATGAGTGTGCCTTTTCCCACATCCTCACCAAACACTTATTGTTGCTTGTGTTCTTGATAACTGCTATTCTGACTGGAGTGAGATGAAATCTTAGAGTAGTTTTGATTTGCATTCCTCTAATTACTAGAAATGTTGAACATTTTTTCATATATTTGTTGGTCAATTGTATTTCTTCTTCTGAGAAGTATCTGTTCAGCTCCGTAGCCCATTTATTGATTGGGATTTTTGGTGTTAAGGTTTTTGAGTTCTTTATATATCCTGGAGATTAGTGCTGTATCTGACGAGCATGTGGCAAAAATTTGCTCCAAAATGTAGGCACTCTCTTCACCTCATTGATTGTTTCTTTTGCTAAGAAGAAGCTTTTTAGTTTGAATCCATCCCATTTATTGATTCTTGATTTTTTTCTTGCATTTTAGGAGTCTTGTTAAGGAGGTTGAGACCTAATCTGAGATGATCAAGTTTTGGGCCTATTTTTTCTCTTTTATTAGGCATAGGGTCTCTGGTCTAATGCCTAGGTCCTTGATCCACTTTGAGTTGAGTTTGGGCATGGTGAGAGATAGGGGTTTAGTTTCATTTTGCTGCAAATGGATTAACAGTTTTCCCAGCACCGTTTGTTGAAGAGGTTATCCTTTCTCCAATGTATGTTTTTCGCGCCTTTGTATAGCATGAAGTAACTGTATTTATGTGGATTTTTCAGGATATTCATGAACTAAGGATTATAGTCTCTTATCCAATTCTCTGCTTTAGAACATCCCATACAAAGCAGAGTATGGTGGCTCACACTGTAATCCCAGTGGCTCAGGAGGCTGAGGCAGGAAGACACATGGTCAAAGCCAGCCTCAGCAATTTAGCAAGGCCCTAAACAATTTAGTGAGAACCTGTCTCAAAATTAAAAATAAAAAGGGCCAGGATGTGACTCAGCGATTACGTGCCCCCTGAATTCAATCCCTGCTACAAAAAATAAATAAATAAATAAATAAAAAGATAAATAAATAAATAAATAAATAAATAAATTCCCATACCATAGGTGGAAAAGCAAATCTACAAAGCTAGCACCTTTTACTACCTTTTATTTATTTTTGGCTTTTAATTCAAGCATTTTAAAACTTCATTTACATGAGAGGATGTGTATAAGAAAGCAACAATTAATGTGAGTTCCTTTCTCTGTTGAACTTTACTAAGAGAACCTCTGATATCAACTCTTTGTTCCCCCAGGTGATTCCCTCACCAAATATCCCTTTCAGTGGTGCTCTGGTGCATCTCAGACTGATGCTCACCTACATTTTGTCCCATACTTAAAGGCAGGAGTGTTTAACAGTTTCTGTCTAACAGATGTGAGCCTCAAGACCCATACTCCAATTTCTTAGAGCCACAAATACAATCTCTTCAGATTTCAATTCTGCCCTGACCCCTCAGCATTCTTTTCCTTGCTGACAACCATTGACATCAGCAGGCCAGTCCTGGCTCTCCATGCCAATTCAGTGTTCTAGAGCCCTTAGCATGGCAAGGAAATTTAAAAAATGTTCTGTCCAGAAAGAAAAGTATCTTCCTTTGTAGGTGAGTACCATCCCCTCAACCTTGACAAGACAGTGGGGAAAACCTGATAAATATCACTCTTCTCCTCTCCAAGGTACTGGGTATCTATACTGCAGTTTAGTCAAGATGGATTAAGTCTTTGAACCTCTAGAAGGGTTAGCAAATTAATTAATTTTCTAAAAATGGGTACTTGTTTTTGTTTAGGGGATAACAGACATTACCTGCTGCTTTTTACAAATGAAGATTTTTAACCTCATTCACTTATTAGAAACATGGTCATTTTTTTTTTTTTTTTTTTTTTGTGGTACCAGGGATTGAACTCAGGGGCACTCGACCACTGGGCCACATCCCCAGCCCTTTTTTGTATTTTATTTAGAGACAGGGTCTCACTGAGCTGCTAAGTGCCTCGCCATTGCTGAGGCTGGCTTTGAACTCGCGATCCTCCTGCCTCAGCCTCCCAAAGTGCTGGGATTACAGGTGTGCGCCACCGCGCCCGGCTACATGGTCATTTTTTTTAAAAGAATTTAACCTTTATTTATTTGTTGTTATTTATTTGTTTTTATGTGGTGCTGAGGATCGAACACCAGGACCTCTCCTGTCCTAGGCAAGCTCTCTACCACTGAGCCACAACCCCAGCCCCAGAAGCATGGTCTTTATAGAGGACAAATCCCTTCATTTACCTGGTTTGAGCAGTATTTAAATTTAGTTTAGTGGCAAATAAACTTGTGTAAAAATAAGTGGAGGTTGCTCTCATTGTTTTGTGTGTGTTAGTGTGGTACTGGGGACTGAGCCTCAGGGCACTTTACCACTGAGCTACACCCCAACCCTTTTTGAGTTATATTGAGACAGAGTCTTGCTAAATTGCCCAGGTAGGCTTTGAATTTGCATCATCCTGACTCTGCCTCCAGAATAGCTGAGATTAGGAGTGCACCCCCACACCCAGTAAGGAGTTGACACTCTGAAATTGTTTAATATTATACTCAAGAATCTGAGTTACCAACAAATCCTAGTCCAACTCTGTGAAAAAACTACCTGATCCACCCCTATTGTCAAAATGCATTTAAACTTTTCAAACATCTGGCTTCAATTTATTTTAAGAAATGTGAATATTAGATTTTCAAAATCTCTATCTTACAAAAATTGGGCCAAGAGAATTCTTTCCCTGAGAGTCATTTCTCTAGAAATGATAGGTTTGAAAAACAGGACAAATGATCTACATGGATTATTTTGCTATGACCAAATTTTGTTAGAAGACCATGGATAAGTGAGAAGCATTGTATTACCTCATCATGGATACAAATATTTTGACTGATCACTTTGCCTAAGAAATTTAATGCTTTGCAGATTCTTGGGACTTACCTCTAATCGGAATCTGTTAGGATGACATGTCAAGAATATAAATTTTAAATAAGCCCCCCAAGTGATTTTTATGAACACTAAAGTTGAGAACTAGGATAGAAGGAGATCAACACTCTTACTGCTTCTAAAAAGGCAAATCAATAAAACTTTCTTGGCAGGTAGCTTAGTATAAACTCACTCCACCCAAAATAACCCAAGTCATTAGGTAAATTGACACTCTATCCCTTCTATAAAGGATACTGAAGTCAGGGACCACTGAGTCATTGACGCCAGTAGGCTACTTTGATTTGTTTTTGATATTTTGCTTCCTAAGAGTCAGTTGTGTGTGTGTTTTAAAAACTTTTATGCTGGGCTGGGGTTGTGGCTCAGCGGCAGAACGCTCGCCTTGCACGTGTGCGGCCCGGGTTCGATCCTCACCACCACGTAAACATAGATGCATTATTTCATTGTGTACAACTAAAGTAAATAAATAAATATTTTTAAAAAACTTTTATGCGGATATACTTATTCTTTAGGAGTATTCTAGAATGCCCCTAGGTTCAGTTCTCAGTACGGCAAAAAAAAAAAAAAAAAAAAAAAAAACAGTCTTCAATAATTGATTATGGATGTCATTTGTCCAGGAATGATTTCATGAAACTTTAATTAGGGGTCCAATTGTCAATATCAACAAATTCCTTGGTCTTAAGAAGAAATGTTAGGGGCCGGGCGCGGTGGCTCATGCCTGTAATCCCAGCACTTGGGAGGTCGAGGCAGGAGGATTGCGAGTTCAAAGCCAGCCTCAGCAATGGTGAGGCACTTAGCTACTCAGTGAGACCCTGTCTCTAATAAAATACAAAAAAGGGCTGGGGATGTGGCCCAGTGGTCAAGTGCCCCTGAGTTCAATCCCCATCACAAAAAAAGAAGAAGAAATGTTAGTATGTTTTTATATTCTTTTAATTCATTTTTATATTTTTTAAGTTAAAATAAAATTTTTAATGTATAAAATTTTTATATTTCCCCTTTTTAAACTTCTATTTTGGAAACCTGCACAGCCTGCCATCCTGGAGAATCCCAACCCACACCCCTGCCCCAGAGAGTTACAACCCATACCTTGCCCTGTCTCCTGGAGAGGAACACTGCTGCTGTGTTTCCCTATTCACCAATGTGTGGCTCCACCCAAATTGCCTCCATTTTGGAACATTGCAGCCACTGCCATAGCCCCCCCCCCCCCCCCCACACACACACACACGCGCGTGGTAATCTCCACCTTGGGACATTGGGCAGGGCCAGAAAGCAGCTGCTTTAAGAACTGAATTGATTCACAGATCCAGAGTTCATTGACTGGGATACTAGGTCCCCTTGAGGAGGAACTTGGCAATGCCACTAAAGGAAGTATTCTGATCTTTCTCTAAAAGGACCTTTGGCCACTTGTCAGAGTAACTGTGCCAGCTGGAAGGGGTACTATCCCCAGTTCTCAAATTTGTTAGATTTGAAGTCTATGCGTGCACTGATAATTGGGAGACTTAAAATGCCATCCTGGTCCTCTAGTTGGAATGGGAGTTATGGTAGCCAGATGATAAATTGAGTTTTATCCCAAATTCAATTATTTCCCTATATAGGGAGGGAAAGTATAAGTGAAATAGGTATTAGTTGGAATAGGAAACTCTTACCTGAGTTTCCTGCACTGTGTGGATTAAGGACCAGAAATTGGCCTCACTCTCACTCCCAATCAATGAAAATTAACCCCAGTGTAGTGGCACACACCTATAATCCCAGCGACGATAGAGGCTGAGGCAGGAGGATAGCAAGTTCACGGCCAATCTGACCAATTTAGAGAGACCTTGTCTGAAAATGAAATAAAAATGTCTGGGGATATAGCCAAATGGTAGAGCATGTCTAAATTCAATCTCCAGTACTGGGGGGAAAAACACTGAAAATTAAAAGCAATACCTCACCCTAGAAAGGATTTGTCATGATTAGCATGATGATGGCTTTAAAGATGTGTGGATGTGGATGCAGGGGTAATTTCCACCATATTCCCTTTAATTTCATCTCTCTGCTTCTGTAAAAACCAGAGGGATCATGGTAGATGATGGTGAAACACCATATACTAAGTTCATGGGCAGTGCTTATTTTTACAGAAGTATATCAATTTATCCTCTAGTATTTGCCTTGCAGAATCCATCTAATGAATATTTTTCTTCCAATCCCCATCAAAAGGGAGAATCAAAATCAATTTACCTTTACATTACAGGAAGAGCATGGAGTTAGTGTCCAATGGGGCAAATTTTACCAGTGGAAGAGAGCCATGGAAAAAAGCTGACAGGTAAATTACTTGCTCTTCAGGGTTTTCTCCAGCCTCTCTGGAGATATCCCACATTGCCAAGAAACATGTTAGGCCCCTTTTAAATATATGGTCAGCTCACTAAGTATGCAATCTTTTTCTCCTTTTTTGCCTCACTTGCCTTTATACTCCTCACTCTTGACTCCTTGGGACTGAACCTCTGGTGAAGAATTAGCACAAAGTTTGCTTCATGTTCTGTTTTCTTAGAAAAATGAGCTAAGAAAATGGCCCTCCTACTCTGTTTTACCCAACTAGGTGGCCGAATTTAGGAAGAATATAATGTGTAGATAAACAAAAGTATGTTTTGAAAGATAGCTTCTCTCCTGTTTCTATGAAAATTAATAGGTTGAAATAACAATCAAATAGATTATTATTATACATAATAATTATTATTATTAAATAATAAAATAATAGTTTATATAATAATCAAATAGATTATTATTATTTTGTGGTACTGGGGATTGAACTCAGAGGTGCTTTACTACTGAGCTACATCCCCAGCTGTTTCTCTATTTTATTTTGAGATAAAGTCTCACTAAATTGGTCAGGCTGACCTCAGTCTCTGAATCACGGGGATTACAGGCCTGTGCTACTACACCTGGCAAATAGATTGCTTTAAAAAGTTAGCCATAGGGGCTGGGGTGTGACTCAGCGGTAGAGTGCTTGCCTAGCATGTGTAAGGCACTGGGTTCAATTCTCAGCACCACATAATAAAATAGTGTGCCCATCTACAGCTAAAAATATTTTAAAAAAATAGTTAACCATAGATAGCATTTAAAAATATTCCCACAACAGAAATATAAATTCTATTTTCCTCTGTAACAACCAGGCAGTTATCTTAGTCTATAAATGAATTTACTATTCTTTTTTTTTTAAGGTACCGGGGATTGAACTCAGGGGCACTTGACCACTGGGCCACATCCCAGCTATTTTTTGTATTTTATTTAGAGACAGGGTCTCAATGAGTTGCTAAGTGCCTCATCATTGCTGAGGCTGGCTTTGAACTTTCGATCTTCCTCCCTCAGCCTCCTAAGTGCTGGGATTGCAGGCGTGCGCCACCATGCCTGGCGAATTTACTATTCTTTAATAAAATTGATATTGCATAGATTTTTGAGTAGCCATAGGATCTGATTATTTTTATTTATCATTAAAAATTTTTTGAGCAAGCCAGTGTTCATGAGCAGTTTTTTTTTTTTTTTTTTTTTTTTTTTTTTTTTTTTGTGGTGCTGGGGATGAGCAGTTCTTTTTAAGGTAGAAAGTGTTAAATATTCAAATATCTGCACCAGAATCCAGATATGATTGGCATTCTGATTTGGAATGAAATACTGAGTTTAATCTTCATACCTCTAAGGTAACGGGTATATTACAAGACCTGGTACTACTCCTAGGTCTTCAATAGAAGGGCAAAAACTAATGGCCTCTTGGAGGAAATGAGCTCTAAGTTTCCCAGGATACCTGTTTAACAAAGCCTTAATGAGTTGACCTTCAAGGCACAGGTGAAGGTACTGCTTTTAATTTAACCCCTCCCATTTTTTTTTCTTAAGCAGAACTAACCAAATGTTGAATAATTTTATTTCTCTGTTCAATAATTATTTTCTATTTCACTATGTTCCATGATATGCTTTGTAGCATGGAGTCTAGGGGGTATACAGTGGTTCCCCCAGGAGGATGGATTAAGAGAAGAAGTTGTAATAAGCCCTAAATCAGTCTTGAGGCTGCTTCAACAGAGCATCCTGTGGCTCCAGGAATCCCAAGTGTGATCTAGAAGGAATGGGAGGTACTGAGCTCTGGTAGGCATGTCCTTTAACTTGTGGACCTCATCCTGTAGAAAAGGGATTTGATGAGGAAGGCTAGATGGTTCCCTAGCACCAGAGCTTGGTCTGATCAAGAAACAGAAAGACTGGTGAAGTTGGATGTAGGTAAGTGGGGGGAAGCAGCAGTAATAAGATAAAATTGGCGATTCTTCTCTTTTCTGCAATGGATATGAGACATGATGAGCTCCAAAGCATTCCTGTGGTAGATAAGTTCTTGCATTATGACCCAGCTGATATTAACATCCTACCCTCAGTCCTGGCTAAGGGGCGAGTCTAGACACAAAAACTGTCTCTAAATGTCTTTTTTGGTCTTAAAGGAAAATTTCTCAGTCTTTCATCATTGAGTATATTGCTTGCTGTGGGTTTTTTTCACATAAGATTTTATAATGTGTGGTCAGATACTTTCTTAACATCTCTAATTTCTTGAATGTGTTTAGCATGAAAGAGTATTGAATTTTGTAGTTTTTTTTTTTTCTTTCATCAGTTGAGATGATCATGTATTTTCCCCTTCATTCTCTTAATGGGGTATATTACATTGGCCAATTTTTGTTATGCTGAACCATCCTTGTATTTGAGAAATAAATACCAGTTGATCATAGTGCATAATCCTTTTAATATGCTGTTGAATTCAGTCTTCCAGTATTTTGTTGAGGATGTTTGCATCAATGTCTATAAGGAATATTGATTTGTCATTTTCTTGTAGTGTCTTTGGCTTTGATATCAGGGCAATGCTGACTTCATTAAATGAGTTAGGAAGTGTGCCTACCTTTTCAATATTTGGAAATTTGAGATGCCTTGATGTTATTTCTTCTTTAAATGTCTGGTACAATCAAACAGTAAAGCCACTAGGTCCAGGGCTTTTCTTTGTTGGGAGATTTTTGATTACTGATTCAGCCTCCTTACTCTTCAGATTTTCTTTCTCTGTGATGTGGTAGTTTTTGGTAGTAGTAGTAGTTTTTATGTTTCTAGGAATTTGTCCAATGTCATCTACTTTCTCCAATTTGCTGATATACTCTGTTACAATTATTTATTTCTGTAGAATCTGTGATAATGTCTTCACTTTTGTTCCTGATTTTAGTGACTCTACTCTCTTAGCACATCTAGCTAAAGCTTTGTTAATTTTGTCAATCTTTTAAACAATAAATTTTGGTTTTATTAATTTTCTCTATATTTTCTAGTCTCTATTTTGTTTACCTGTGCTAGTACTTATTTATTTATTTTTATTTTAAAAAATGTATTTGAAGTTGTTGTATATACAACAGTAGCATGCATTACAATTTGTAATACACATATAGAGCAACTTTTTACATATTACTGTTTGTATACAAAGTATATTCATACTATTCATGTCTTCAATCATGCATTTAGGATAATGATATCCATCTCATTCTACCATCTTCTTTTTTTTTTCCCTTCATACCCCCTTGCCCCCTCCCTTTCCCTCCCTCCCCATTGACCTTTCTAGTGTTCCTCTAATCATCCTATGTTCCCTGACCCAACCCCACTGTGAATCAGCTTCCTTATATCAGAGAAAACATTCAGCATTTGGATTTTTGAGATTGGCTAACTTCACTCAGCATTATATTCTCCAACTTCATCCATTTACCTGTGAATGCCATTATTTGATTCTCTTTTATTGCTGAGTAATATTCCATTGTGTATATATACCACCTTTTCTTTTTTTTAAATATTTATTTATTTATTTTAGTTGTACACAATGCCTTTATTTGTACGTGGTGCTGAGGATCAAACCCGGGCCGCGCACGTGCTAGGAGAGCACTTTACCAACTGAGCCACAACCCCAGCCCACCATATTTTCTTTATCCACTCATCTACTGAGGGGCATCTAGGTTGGTTCCACAACCTAGCTATTGTGAACTGTGCTGCTATAAACATTGATGTAGCTGTATCCCTGTAGTATGTTGCTTTTAAGTCCTTTGGGAATAGACCCAGGAATGGAATGGCTGGGTCCTAAGATGGTTCCATTCCCAGTTTTCCAAGGAATCTCCATTCTGCTTTCCATAATGGCTGCACCATTTTGCAGTCCCACCAGCACTGTATGAGTGTGCCTTTTCCCCCCACATCCTCTCCAACATTTATTGTTTGTGTTCTTAATAGCTGCCATTCTTACTGGAGTGAAATGAAATCTTAGAGTGGTTTTGATTCACATTTCTCTAATTGCCAGAGGTTGAGCATTTTTTCATGTATTTGTTGATTGATTGTGTATCTTCTTCTGAGAAGTATCTTTTCAGTTCCTTGGCCCATTTATTGATTGGGTTATTTGTTTTTTTGGTGTTAAGATTTTTGAGTTCTTTATATATTCTAGAGATTAGTGCTCCATCTAATGTGCATGTGGTAAAAATTTGTTCCCAATTAGTTGGTTCTCTATTCACCTCACTGATTGTTTCTTTTACCGAGAAGAAGCTTTTTAGTTTGAATCTATCCCATTTATTGATTCTTGATATTAATTCTTGTGCTACAGGAGTCTTATTAAGGAACTTGGGGCCTAATCCGACATGTTGGAGATTGGAGCTTACTTTTTCTTCTATTAGGCGTATTGTCTCTGGTCTAATTCCTAGGTCCTTGATCCCCTTTGAGTTGAGTTTTGTGCTTGGTGAGAGATAAGGGTTTAATTTCATTTTGTTGCATATGGATTTCCAGTTTTCCTAGCACCATTTGTTGACTGTGCTAGTATTTATTGTTTTCTTCCTTCTGCTTGCAGTAAATGTGGTTCATACTTTTTTTTTTTTTTAGTTCATAATTTCCCACTGAACACTGTTTTTGCTGCCTCCTATAAGTTTTGGTATGTTGTGTATTGTTTTTGTCTCAAAATTTTTATAACTTCTGGTGTAATTTCTTCTTTGATTCATTGATTATTTAGGAGTGTGTTATTAAATTTCCATAACTTTATGAACTTTTCAGTTTTACTTTTGTTATTGATTTCTAATTTCATCCTGTTGCGTGGTCAGAGAAAATATTTTGTGTGATGCCTATTTTTTTAAGTCTATTGAAACTTCATTTGTGGCCCAACATATAATCTATCCTAGAAAATGTGTGATGCATGCTTGAGAATGTATGTACTAGTTGTTTGGTAGAGTGTTCTGTTATATGTCTTTTAGATCAAGATGGATTATTGTGTTAAGTCCTCTGTTTCCTTGTGTGTCTTCTATCTGGTTGTTCTATCCATTATTGAGAGTTAGGTATCAAAGTTCCTAACTATTATTGTAGAACTGTTTAGACAATTCTAGATAGTCTCCCTTTAATTATGTTTTTTTTGCCTCATAAAGCTTGATTTTTTATTAAGTAGATAAATGTTTTTTTTTTTTTGTATTAAAACTTTTGTGAAAATATGTCATTCTTTGTCTCTTGTAAATGTTTTTTTATTTGAATTCTATGTGCCTGATAATAGTATAGACACCCCTGCTTCCTCTCACTCTCTTTTCTCGCTCTCTTTTTGCAGTGCTGATGTTTGAACCCATGGCCTCACACATGCAAGTTAAATGCTCTACCACTGAGCTACATCTCCAGAATCCCATGCTTTTTTTTTTGATGGATACCTGCAGGGAATATCATTTTTCATTCTTTTACTTTCGATCTGTTGTGTCTTTGTATCTAAAGTGAATCTCTTATAGGAAACATATAGATGGATCATATATTTTCATCCTTTTTGCCAGTCTCTGTTTTTACTGGAGAGTTTAGTCAATTTACATTTAAAGTAATTATTGTATTGGCTAAATTATATTGTGTGGATGTATGAATATGTAACAACAAATCCCACTATTATGTACAACTACAATGCATTAATAAAAAATGTGGAAAAATAAAGTACTTAGAACAACAACAAAAGTAATTACTGGTGAATGAATCTACTAGCTTCAATTTGCTATTTGTTTTCTACATGCATTATAGCTTATTTATTTTCTTTTAACTTTTTTTAGTTGTAGATTGACCTTTATTTTATTTATTTATTTTTATGTGATGCTGAGGATCGAACCGAGTGCCTCAAATGTGCTAGCCAAGTGCTCTTCCACTGAGCTACAACCCCAGCCCATACAACCATTGTTACAACAATACTAGCTATTATAATTGTCCATGATTTTATCTTTATTGATATCTTTATTTCTATATATGGCTTTCAGTTGCTACATAGTATTTTATCCTGCAGGTTTCCCTTTAGTATTTCTTGCTGGGAACATATAGTAGTAATGAATTTCTTCAGCTTTTGTCTGGAAGTGTCTTAATTTTTCCCACATTTTTGAAGCAAGTTTTGCTAAACATAGGATTCTTGTTAGTAGATTATTTTTCTTTTAGCACTTTGAATATATTGACTTCCTTTTGACTTCCAAAGTTTCTGATAAGAAATCTGTTGATAATTTTATTTGAGGAGAACTTGTATGTGATGGGTTGCTTCTTTCTTATTGCTTTCAAGATTATTACTTTGGTTTTCAAAAGTTTGATTATACACATTTTACTCAGTGTGACTCTCTTTGAGTTCATCTAATTTGGTATTTTTGGGCTTCTTGAATATTTATACTCACGTCTTTCATCAAATGTGTGAAGTCTTCAGCCATTATTTCAGAAAATATTTTCTCTACTCATTTCTGCACCCCCATCTCCTCCTCCTCCTGGAATTCCCACATAGTACATATTGGTTGACTTGATGATATCCCACAGGTTCCTTAGGCTGTGGTCACTTTTCATCTTTCTATTTCTCAGACTCAATAATTTTCATTTTTCTTCTTCAAATTCATCAATTCTTTTATCCACCTGCTCAAATCTGTCTTTAAATTTCTCTACTGCATTGTTCATTTCAGTTACTGTTTTTTTTTTTTTTTTGTGTGTGTGTGTGTGTGTGTGTGGTGATTGAGTATCAGTGTTGCCAAGGCTGGGCTCTAACTCATGATCTTCCTGACTTAGCCCATGAATAGCTGGGATTACATCCTGCTCACTTACTATATTTTTCAGCTACAGAATTGTTTTGATTTCTTTTTAAGTTTTTCTCTATCTTTATAGATACTTCTATATTTTTTTCATGAACCATGTTCTTCAATTTTCTCCCAATCTCCTTTTAGTTCTGAGAGCATCCTTAAGACAGTTTTAAAGACTTTGTCTTTGCATCTGCCATCAGTTCTATTTTAGGGACAATTCCTTTGGTTCTTTGTTATTCTTTGAATGGGCTATATTTTCCTGTTTCTTTATATGCCTTATGCTCTTCTTTTTTAAACTGGAAATTTGGATATATAATGTAGTAACTTTGGAAATCAGATTCCCTCTCTTCCTTAGGGTTTCTTTCTTTTTCCCTCCCCCAATTCTCTCTCTCTCTCTCTCTTCCCCTCTCTGTTGTTGTTATTGATTGGATCAGTCTGAGGTGAAAACTTGAGGTCTTTTCAGGACTATCAGCATCTTCTGTAGGCATGCCCAATCATTTTCTAATTTCTGCCACACATGCAGTTGTTTTTTTATTGTACTATTTTTAATGTCTGGCTCCCAAAAGGAGAAAAAGAAAACAAAATAAGGGTGGTGATAAAAAGAGCACTGGCCCATTAAACCCCCTGGAAGTCACTTTTGTCAGAGGAAGAGTTGCTTGCAACAAAGGATGAGATGCAAGAACATTGATTGCACACCTCTTTGTGTGCACCCTCTGTGATCAGAAGCAGAATCAACGATCAGAGCACAGGTGTTCACTATTCAAAGGTCAGGGTCCCCCTTGTCAACTCTGGCTCCCACAAGCTGTGTGCAAGTTGTTCTAGGAACATATGCATAGCTGCCTGCTGCAGGGTCAGGGAGAGATAGCTGCCACTGTGCTATGAATTGAAATTACTGAAATTAGCCACAATTTACAGCCCAAGTCCTCCCTGAGAGTTGTGAACCTTCAGTAGATTCTAAAGTTTCAAAATATTTAAATCAGACTGATTCTGTATGAAGGAGCCCTAATTAGGAAGGGCTGTTGTAGCTAGCTGGAAGCCATGGGTTCCACCTGATATATATGTGACGCACCTGTAGGCACCCGCAAACCTGAAGGTATATAACCGGGTGAAAGCGGTCCGAGTTAGGAGAACGGAGAATTCAGTCAGCCGGGCAGTCACTCGGTCGGTCAGAAGAATCAGAGCGGCCAGAACGTAGGCAGAGCGGTTACAGAAGAGAAACCAGATAGAAGAAGTAATGACTGGTCAGAGTTAGGCCGAGGCTCCCAAGGAAGACAGAAGACAGAAGAAAGAAGAAGGAAGAAAGAAGAGAGAAGAAAGAAGCTCTAATCTTTCTCTAAGCTAAGCTCTATCTTTCTAAGACTCTAAGCTAAGCTCTAAGCTCTAATATTTCTCTATCTTTCTAACTCTAACTCTAAGCTAAGAAGACAAGAAGAAAAGCTCGCTTTAATCTTTCTCTTTAAAAATCTTTCTTTCCCTCTCTCTAAGCTCTAAGAAAGTAGAAGTAAAAGTAGTAAAAGCTTAACTCTGCCCCCGAGAGTTTTTATCCCGGTTTACGGTACCAGGCAGCTTACATCTGTAGGCAAAACTGTAAATGGGGAGACATATTTGTTGTGCTTCCTATACCACCATATTTTCAAAATCCTCTCTCCATAGTCATTTTGACAGTTATGCTCATTCTTTTTTCTTGCATTTGAGTTCATGGGCAAGAAATTGAAATTCTGTGGTCCAGATGCAACTGATCCCATTCCTTGGCATAATCAACATATTGTATCATTGTGTCCTTGATGGGTGAGGCCACCAAACATATTACCTAGCACTATCAGAAGACCTGCACAGTTCTGGGTTAGCTTGGTCACTGCCTGTCTCTTTATGTCATGAGATTGGAGTGTGTGATAATTGTAGTTTCTCTCAAATTTGGAATTAAGTATTTTGATGGATCAGGAAACAGAAGCAGAGCAACCACCAGAAGTTGCTGATGAATTTTTCTGGAAGTTATGCTAGCATTATGTTGGGGCATATATGATGCTAATGAATATGGGCCTTGGTAATCTACCCCATCCTTGCCATAAGCACAAAGAGTGTCATCTGTGGGAGATAGAACTTACAACCCTGTGTTTTAGTGCATTCAAGCTGCAATAACAAAAAACTATAAACTTGGTAACTTACAAATAGGAGAAATTTCTCATTGTTTCTGAGGCTAAGAAGCCCAAGTTGAAGGAATAAGATTTACTACTATAGGGTGAGGGCCTGTTTCCTGGTTCATAGATAGTGCCTTTCGCTGTGTTTTCTTCTTTTCTTTTCTTTCTTTCTTTCCTCTCTCAATCATTGTGTTTTCCAATGGTGGAAAGGGCAGATAAGTTCCCCTAGGCATATTTATAAAGACGTAATTCCATTCATGAGAGCTAATCACTTCCTCAAAGGTCCCACCTTCCAGTATCATCATCCTGGGGTTTAAGATTTCAACATATGAGTTATTTTTTTGGAGGGGGGGAGGTGGATATAAACATTCAAACCATTGCACTTTTTCTCTAACTTCTATTCTGACCCTTCACTTATATGGGCAATGGAAGCGCAAGAAAACTGAAAGCCTTGGGGAATTTTGTTCAACATCCTGCCTACCAATGGTTCTTAAGAGTTGAGCCAACTTTGTAATGGGCATTTTTGAGTGGGCACACATTCCAGGAGCTATTGGAAATTGCATCTTGAAGGGGCTAAAATACACTGAAACTAGTTACAAAATCCAAATAGGCCCAGATAAGTAGAGGTGATTGAATTCTGAAAGTAGACAGGAAGAGAATTGAGGAGAACCAATGGATAGGAAAGGAAAGATGGGAAATTTAAAGAAAAAATTTGAACTAAATCCCATGTTTGTGGAGGGATTTTATTTGGTGTCCATGGCTGTGGATACAGGTATGTTAAAATATAATAAAGAAGCCAAAGCAAAATGAACCAGCTCCAGTTTCATTAATTCAACATTCTTATTATCTTGCAAATTCCATCTCTTTCCCATGCAGTAGGTTCCTAACTAGGGAGATTCTGCCTCTTGAATATTTCTCAATCTATTTCTCTAGTGATCAGAGCAATCTATCTAAAACACAAATTTGACAGTTACTCTTTTATTTAAGTGCTTCATTCTCCACTCTTTACTACAGGATTAAATACTAATGTCTGAGGCAGCATATAAACCCATTTATTTATGGTTTTGCCCCTGCTTATTTTTCCATACTCACCATTTCTTTTCCTTTTCTACACTGGATGACTTATTGGTATTTCCTGGAATATGCCATTTTTATACATTCCTTCATGACTCAGTTCCTCTGGACACTGTCTGGAATGTTCTACTCTTGTCTGTCTGGCAAACTCCCCCTAGTCTCTAAGACTTTCTGCTTCTGTGAAGTATTTACTGACCTACCAAGGCAAAGTTGAACACCCCTTCCTCAGGACTTCCTTTGTCTCTGGCACACAGCTCTATTTTTAGCACCTACTACAGTGAATTGTAATTTGAAAATCTGAGTGTATCTAGAGAGCATGGACAATGTATAATTACCTGGTGTGCCTTTAGGGCCCGGCACAGCTCCTGACATATAGTAGGGTCTGAAATTATCTTTGAATATTAAAATGCTCTGAATAAATTAAATATTTTTGCTAAAAAGCAGGAGGAACTTGTCAACCAGTTAATGTTGTTGATAATCTCTTGGGTCCAATATTTGATATCTAAAGTATCTGATATAACAAGAATTTATTAAGTATCTACTCTAACCCAGGTGAAATGTAATGATCAACAAAAAATAGATATATGCATTATTGCTTTCATGCTGGGGCTGTGGTACATTCTTGTAATACCAGTTACTTGGGAGGCTGAGACAGGAGGACTATGAATTTGAGCCTGTCCTGAACAACATAGTGAAATGGTATCTCAAAAAAAAAAAATTTTTTTTTTGAGAAAACTGTTACAGCTTTTTTACAAATTCTTAAATAAAATAGAGCATATTTTAGTTTGGGTCCATGATGTCAGTCTCAGATTGTCCGTAACACACACTTTTCTGAAATATAAGATTAAAGCCTTTGACTATTGAACTACTTTCGTAACAAGAACTTAGACTTCACTTTTGCCTGCATCTCTGCCTCCATTTTGCATCTGTTTCCTTTGTTGAGTCACCTTGGATTCAAGGAGCAGTAGGTCTGATTAACAGGTCTCATCTTATGATGAGTTGAAACTTTCCCCAAGCCAATAGCACCTTTCTTATCCCTGACAACACCCTACCTGACAAATCTCAAGATAATGATGGATCAGATCATACTTGATTAAGATCACCTGCTTTGGCAGCTGTGCAAAGCCTCCAGCTATGCAATTCCTAAACCCTGCCCTTGTTTCCCTCTCTATAAAATCTCAAAGTTATTTTTTGTCCCTCAAAGACAGGGCTGAGCACATGAATCTCCTTGTCTTCCTGTTGTAGCTACAATGATTAAAAGTTCTTTTCATCTGTTTAACTGTTAACCTTTCTGTTTGGTTTTTGGGGTAGTGACTGGACCTGATTTGTTGACATTCCAGTAAGGCCTCTGGCTTAGGACTCTAGTAACATTTTAACTTTTTACTTTCAGTAAGTAAGTTTACCTCTTGTTCTCCAGCACAGGAAAACACAAATTTTAAAAAACACAGCATGTAAAATAGTTATGCATCTTGTTTTAATTCTAGCAAAAATTCGTTTTCAGAGATCTGTTGGTTGGGACACATCAGTGACTTTACAGTTACCAAATGCTTTTGCATTTATAGCAGTTATTTGTTTTCATTGTAGAAAAACCAAAGGAACACACGGGGAGCATTCAATAATCAACAAACCAGATCACCTTCTTAAGCTAGAGGGACCACCTTTAAGCAATTAGAGGCTAATGAAATATACCCAAGAAAAGAAAGGTTCTAGGCACTCTGCTAAGAGTCAGTAAGACACAAACTTTAGGTAGTATGATTGAAGAAAGGAAAGAAGTTGCCAGGCATTGGCATTTTGAAAATGGAAAAGGAAAAAAAAAATACAAACCTAAAAAAAAATAATAGCTTGGTGAAAATCAGATATCAGAAAGTTTGAACAAACTGAAACAAGGTTCCCGCTGACCTGACAACTCCAGGAGGATTGGGTTCTATTTCCTTCTCAGTTAGTTAGGGTTAGCCAAAGACAAGGGCAGACTTGGACTCCAGTAGAGTAGGAAATATATATATATATATATATATATATAATATATATATACATATATATATATATTTAAAGCCTTTGACTATTGAACTGCTTTCGTAACAAGAACTTAGACTTCACTTTTGCCTGCATCTCTGCCTCCATTATATATATATATATATATATATATATATATATATATATATATATATATATGTGTATAATATATATATATATATATATAATACAATCAGATCCATTCACAGGCATAACAGCCAGTATTACAGAGGACAGGCATTCTTTTAAAAATATTGCTTAAGACAGGGGCTTATCTTTCTTAAATTTGGCCATACTATTTCCCTCCAGCCCCACAACTGGATGTGGTCACTAACTGGGAATTGCTGCAGAACAGAGATACAATTCTCTCCTTTTAGGTGGCATGCTCCTATGGTAGAGACATGCTACCAACAAGGGTTATACTTTAAAACCTGCACTTTAATATATAAAGAGATTAAAAAGCACAAGTCAAAGTAAACTTGCAAATTCAGTTTGGTCTAAAATAGTAATCTCCTAAATTGAAGCCAGGTTGCTTTGCTGAATCTGGAGCTTTGAAAAAAAATTAAGTTTTATAAAACTCACAGTATTAGTATAACGATTAGTTGACCACTACTATTTTTTCCTCCTTTCTGGGTGTCTCAGAGAAAATGGAGTTTTCTTTATCATTTTTTTTTAAATAAAAGTTGTAGGGCCAGGGATGTAGTTCAGAGGCAAAGCATTTGCACAGCATTCATAATGCCCGGGTTTGATCCCCAACACTGCAAAAAGTAAAATAAAAGTTGTAGGCCAGGTGAAGTTTCAAGTTGACTGTGTTCCTTCTGAGACTTAGGAAAGAAAGGAGATGGGGAGGGGAAAGACCACAGATTATTTCATAACTTTTTCCTATACCTATTTCCTAAACAGAAATCTATTTTGGTCTTCTAGTAGATTAGTTTTCCAAGAGACTTTAGGCTTTGGCCAAAAACCCTCTTGGCATCATTGTCCTATCCATTAAACCCAACCCCAGAAAAGCTAGTATAGAGATATATTTCATCTACAAATTTTAGTGTAAAATAACTAGGTACAAAACTTTGGTTTCTCTATCTAACAGCAGCAAATATCTATGTACAAATGGGCATTTCTTTTCTTAAAACTGGACTCTGTCCATTTCCTGAATTAACTTTACCAATGTGGTTGGGTTTCTTGTATTTGCTGGGCAGATTTGCAAATGTGATGAGGGAAGGGGGTCCTTGCGTTGGTTTGCTGGCCAGGCAAGGTTAATTAAGGGCTCATTCTGGCGCCACAAAAGGGAGCAGGTGATCTCCAGGCCCCGGTACATTATCATCCTCATTCGCTGGAACTGGGAGCGGATCATCCCCGCTCCCTGCTGCAGAAGGAAAGCAGTCACTGCCAATCTCTCTGCCACCTGCGACTCTGGACTTGATTGTCCCCATTAGACCTTCAAAAGATCTGAAAGTGGCCGACTTCTTCATGTCTCCAAACTTCCTGCAGATGGCAGAGCCCATGGTGGACAGGGCAGCTGATGTCTTTTGTTTCATGTATGCGTTGGAGATCTGAACATCGTGCCAGCTCTTGGACAGATTCTGCCTCAGACCCACCAAGGCCGTGAGGCCCAACTTCCTCTTGAGCTCTCCACAGCGCCTTTCTTTGGCTGCCAACGCTTGGCGTAGGGTGAAGATTTCCGCCTCTAGTTTAATGAGCTCTGATTTGAGCTCCATTTGCTCGGCCTCGGTTAGGTCTTCTGGTTCAGACGTTGGGTGGAGTTTATATGTGCCCACAGAGGTCTCTGCCGTGGCATCTGGCGTGGCGAGGGAAAGATCTTCATTCAGGGAGTCCAGGTCCAATTCTTGGTAGAGAGAGTCCGATTCTTGGCCCGCGGAGAAATAATCATGGCCGACAGAGTCAAGTTCTTGGCTTGTCCTCTCAGATTCCTGGTCAGCCGGGTGGGGCTCCATTCCTGGGCCGCAGAACTGACAACTCGGCGGGTGGAGTCGACGTCCAGGACCGAGGCGGGCAGGGCCTGGGCAGGGCCGCTTCTGGGCGGCGGGGTTGGAGGTCGCGCGGGCCGCGCGTGGCGGGGGTGACTTCCGGCCACGGAACCGCGCTCAGCTCAGGGGCCACCCGTACTTGTGGAGATGCCTCGGCATCATAAGGACCCTGTGAGGTAGGCGGTGCCGCGATTATTATTGAGAGTAGGGAAATTTACTCTCCTGCACAGTAAGCGACAAGGACAAGTCCTGGTGTTCAAGTAGTCTGGCGCTTCTTTTTACACCAGTGGTTTTCAGAACCTTCAGGATCAGTTGAACCCTTGTGCTAACAGAAATGTTTGCAGAACCCCAGTACGTTGAGTGAGTAAAGAAAGCCCAGAGTTCCAGGGCTTGTCTCCTTTCCTATCTTTCTGTCCCAAATTTTCAGAGGTGCCCCGAGAAACTCTCAGTACTACTCATAAAGTGAATTTAAAGGTGGTTGCACAGAAGTCAATATGAATAACAGGATCCCAGTGAAGTATCAGTAGCGCCAGAGACCTGGATAGCAGTATTCAGACTGAATCTGTGAGAGAGTGAGTTTGACCAGTCACAGTTGTCTTATATTTGGGGGGAAGAGAGCAAGAGTGACAAAATCTATAATGTACCCACCCCTGGAATTTATGCTTAATAAAAGCAAAGGCTATATTGTGCTTTGAGAATTTAGGGGAGAAGGTACAACACATTTGCAAATGGACAGAATGTTGATTTTCAGTACAGCAGTTGCAATTCTTTTTACCCTCTGTATCCACTCACATTTATGAAAGTCTGTGGACATTCATGAATACCAACTGTGGGAGGTGGTCTACCCAGTAAAGTAGAACCAGTTAAGAAGGGTCTATTAGAGTGTCAAGGAACCGTTCCATCCAGTTCTACCCAGAGCTTGTAATTTACACAGTGGAGAAATCATGACATCAATCCAAAGAGGGCCTGTGGTTAGGTATCAATTAATTCATTGTTCAGTTGTTCATTTCCATGGAATATCCTTGTGCAAGTCTTACTGATTTTGCTGGATATTCTGGTAATTTTTGCAAGCATGGTCTTGTGAAACATAGTATGATCCTCTGAAATTTTGAGCAATTTGCCATGTCTGTGTGGCTACATTCAACCAACATTAGCCCTCCTTTGGGTTTATATTCAGTAGCCCTTTTACACAACTCAAGTGTTTATTATTATCTTGCATTGAAGTATGTGCTTCCTTACATTAAGCAATGACAATTGTTCTTGGAAACATACACCTGATAGGGGGGATTCTTTACATATATAAAGGGATGAAAAGGGAGCAAGGGCTCCCTAAAAATCATTTTGTTTTGGAGAATCGATGTTTTTCCACTCCATTGCCTATAAAAACACTAGTGGTTTCCAGAATACTTCCAGACTCAACTCGGACTCCTCTTTCAAAACTGAAAATGAAGGGTAAAGAAATCCTGGATTAAGCTAGATAACATGGAATATATGCTGTTCAGAGTTAAGATTCCAAATCACCAGGTCTGAACTTTCACTTCATTTTTCTTCTGTGGATTATTTTCAACCCCAGTCTGCCTTCCTCACTCTTCAATTCAAGATATGAAATCTTTTGTTAAGCTTTGATTCCTTTGACATTGTAATGGTTTTCTCTCATAGGGATACTGAGTGGGCCTCTTTCAGAGTCTTGGTTTCCAGATCCCAAATCAAGACATGGCTTCTGGCAGTATGGCTCCTAGTTGACAATGTTCTGACCTGAGTAAACCTAAATAAATAAGTAGCAAATGGAACAATCCATTTTGCTGGGCTTATGCCTAACCACATACAAAACAATGCTTTTATTTTGAAATCATAGATCTTTTAAGTGAAATTTCATTTAATGTAGAGATTCTAATCAATTCATCAATCAATCAATCAATCCCTAGAAATTATCAAAGGAATAAAAACTTAACAAAGCTTTAGCAGCCCTCCTACTTGGACTAAGTATATCTTATAAAAGCTATCCTTTTTTTTTTAAATTCAAAGTTGTTGTATATGACAGTAGAATGCATTATAATTCATAATACACATATAGAACACATTTTTGTATATCTCTGGTTATATACAAAATATATTCATAACTATTCTTGTCTTCACATATACACTTAAGGTAATGATATCCCTCTCATTCTACCCCCTTTTCCCCTCCCTTTCTCTCCCTCCCCATTGACCTTTCTGGTGTCCCTCTAATCCTCCTATGCTCCCCATCCCAACCCTGCTGTGAATCAGCCTCCCTATATCAGAGAAAACATTCAGCATTTGGATTTTTGAGATTAGCTAACTTCACTTAGCATTATATTCTCCAATTTCATCCATTTACCTGCGAATGCCATTATTTGGTTCTCTTTTATTGCTGAGTAATATTCCATTGTGTATGTATACCACATTTTCTTTATCCATTCATCTGCGGAGGGGTATCAAGGCTGGTTTCACAGCCTAGCCATTGTGAATTGTGCTGCTATAAACATTGATGTGGCTATGTCCCTGTAGTATGCATTTTTTTTTTTTAAGTAGGCCCAAACCTCCATCATATCGGATTAGGTTCCTACTTCCTAAATACAGAATTAATGAATAGGATGTATTCAAACTAAAAAGCTTCTTCTCAGCAAAAGAAACAATCAGTGAGATGAATAGAGAAACTACTAATTGGGAAAAAAATCTTTACTACATACACATCAGATAGAGCATTGATCTCTAGAATATATAAAGAACTCAAAAATCTTCACACCAAAAAGCAAATAACACAATCAATAAACGGGCCAATAAACTGAACAGACACTTCTCAGAAGAAGATATACAATCAATCAACAAATACATGAAGAAACGTTCAACATCTCTGGCAATTAGAGAAATGCAAATCAAAACTACTCTAAGATTTCATTTTACTCCAGTCAGAATGGCAGCTATTAAGAACACAAACAACAATAAATGTTGGAGAGGATGTGGGGGAAAAGGTACACTCATACATTGCTGACTGCAAAATGATGCAGCCAATATGGAAAGCAGAATGGAGATTCCTTGGAAAACTGGGAATGGAACCACCTTATGACCCAGCCATCCCACTCCTGGGTCTATTCCCAAAAGCTATGCTTTTTAATATATATATTTTTTACTTGTAGATGGACACAAAACCTTTATTTTATTTATTTAGGTGGTGCTGAGGATTGAACCCAGTGACTCACACATGCTAAGCAAGTGCTCCACCACTGAGCTACAACCCCAGCCCCCAAAGCTATCCTTTTAAGATGTAAAATACCAAACTGCCATCCAAGTTATATAATTTAAAAACTCTATATCAGACAATGAAATAATCTAGATTACTAGTATATATTATCAGACAATGAAGTAATCTATAAGAAGGCTTACAAAACTGCTCATCTGAAACTGAAAGTTTTTTGAGGCTATTTAGGTGCTAAACAGCCAGAAAACTTGATTTCATTAAGAAAGAGCTCAAGAATTATTTATAATCCTACAGTGGTTTGCTATCCTTTGTTCCCAAGGAAGACATCACTGGCCTATTTTAAGTACTAAAGAATGAATTTTGATTTATTCCTCTAGTAAGCATGATAGATTTCTACCAGTTCTTTGTAAAGTAAAAATAAATGCTATAAAAATGATGTTTTTTATCTTTATATTTAGAAACTTGTATGTACTTGTTTTATAAATAAATTCTTCAAATTGAATATAAAAATAAAGCTATAGCTTCTTCCAGGTCTGGGTTGTTTGGAAATGGAAGAAGTGAGATTATAGTGGCTGATATGCAAGACTGAAAATGATTAGGAACTTTTACCAAAGTCAACTGTTCTAACCATTTGATTTCTTTCACTACAAATGATTGATGTGGAACTTTCTGATTATATTGATTTGTAAAATAATCTTTACTTGTGATTCAGATTGCTTCTAAAGAGCTGACAGCTCAGTTTGCAGTCTGGTTATTCATACTGCTGGATTTAACTATGGTGAATTCTCAAGGGTTTTATTTCTGTTATTACAAAAGTACTACTATGAACATATTTTTTCATTTTAGCTGAACACCAGGAAAAATATTTAAATATTTAATTAAGCTAGAAAATACGGTATATGGTTGAAATCCTAATCCAGTCAGAATGTTTCAAGAGTGAGAGGAGAAAATTGGTAGTTGAACTTTTCTTGCGGAAAGTCAGAATATTATATTTGATTTTAATTTGTAAATTATTTTCACTAGTATTTCCCATCATAGCCCAACTCCAGTGATAATGTATATAGTGAGTTACCTCCCCATAGATAATCTCCATCACAAACAGGAATGTTGGCTGTAGTTTACAGTTTATTAATCTTCATATTTCAGTGGTTAGGCTGATCTTCATGTAGGACCAAGGCTATGTTTCCTTTTAGTAGCCCTCCTACTTGGACTAATTAGCTTTTAAAAAATGGTTATGGATACTATGGGCTAGAAATTTCCTCTCTGAAGCACAGATGTTACTATCAATATATTAAACTGACATTAAACTCAAAACAAAAAGGGCTGGGAATGTAGCTCAGAGATAGAGTACCCCTGGGTTCAATCCTCAGTACTGAAAAGAAAAGATTCATCCATATCGATAGTGTTGCTATAGTTTATCCATTTTCTCTGCTGTATAGTATTCCACAATATGCACACACCACAACATGTTTATGCATTGTATCATCAATGGAAGTTTACTGTGACACAGGTGACTCCAAGGTCAGTTTCTCTGATGTACCTTACTATTTTCAGGTCTATTCCTATATCTGTATTTATTTATTTTTTGCATAAGTGACTTTCTGTTTGTTCACACTAGACTTCCCCTTCCTGAAATATATCCAGAACCATGTTCAAGGCATTACTTCTCTAGCCTCATTTCCCACCACTTCCCATCGTTTACTATATGCTATACTTCTGGCATGCTAAATTACTCCATTGTTGAAAAACGCAAGTTTACCATGCTGTCTGGGCTCTAAGCCTTTGATCATGAACTGTCTGCCTGGAAAGCTCATTTCTTATCTAACTTTTCTTCACCTTCAGGTGTCTACTGGGTAGAGAAGTCTTCTTCCACAACAAGGTTTTCCCTTGAGCTAACATATGGGTGCTTCCTGCTATCACTTCAGGGGTTAGTCAAAATTGGCTTCCTAAGGTGCCAAATAATGGAATAAACCCCCATAATTTCACTAGGTACCTGGAAAGACTGAATTTAAAGCCTGTTTTGTACAGTTGTAATGAATAGGAAACATGGAAATACCACTTAGTTTGGTATTGTAAGTGTCCAACTTTTCAAATTCCATTAGGTTAGGGTTGGAGTACAAGTTACATCCTTGTTGATTAGAGAGAGGAAGAGGGAGAGGGAGACAGATGAACAAATTACATCTTATTTTCATTTGTCTTAAGGATTTTTGGCTAGATTACAAATAATTTTCTCCACAAGTAACAAAATAAAACTCACTCCACCACCGCCCCCCCAGGAGTTAGTTCTCTGGCATGGGAAAGAAAATTTGTCATTTGGTTCCCTCTTTGTGTTTATCTCACACTGGCTGCTTATTTATTAGATATCTCACCAAGAAATACCTCAATGAATAGGTGGAGATGGGAAGTAAAAAATCAAATTGGTTGGTTACATGCTTTTTCTAAAATAAGCTTTTTATTTTAGAACAGTTTTAGGTTTACATAAACTTTGAAAGTGCATAGTTCCTATATCATTTCACTTAATTAACATCTTACATTAGCATGGTACATTTGTCACAGCTAAGGAACCAACTTTAATATACTACTATTAAACTCTACAATATGAATTTGACTAGATAGTCCCTCTTGTGTTTTTTATTCCAGGATCCCATTCACTATAACACATTACATTTAGTCTTAGTTTCCTTAGTTTATGACAGTTTTTCCGACTTCCCTTGAAGACCTTGGAAATTTTGAGGAGTGCTGGTGAAATATTTTATAAAATATCTATTAATTTGAGGTTGTTTCATGAGTAGACCAGGGTTCTGGGTTTTAGAGAAGTTGATCACAGAGATGGGGTACCATTCTCGTTACATTATATTAAATTATATCAAGGTTACATGCTATCAGCATGACTTAGCATTGAATCTACATAATCATTAATATCTTTGGTTAAAATCCTGGTGGTAAGAGCATAGATTTTGGAGCCAGAAGACTGAATTTAAATAGCATCTCTGTTATTTATTAGCTGTGTGATTTGGGAAAGTCACTCAGTCTCTCTATTTCTTAGTTTCCTCATCTATAAAGTGAGAGTGATAATAATACATACTTCATTAAATTATTAAATGCAGGTAAAACACTGGAAAATAGGAAGCAGGATATATATATTTTGACTATTACTAATGTTATTGACCATCATTAGATTTGTTTATTTCTATGATGTATATTTCCTTGGCTCTCTTTACCTCAGACAATTAAACTATTTATGTTTAGTGGTGAAAATTATTTATATTGTAAATAAGATGGGGTTTAAATTTTGGACCTAAGAAGATGTTGGTTTTTTTTTTTTTTTTTTTTTTTTTTTGGTACCGGGGAT
The DNA here is from genome assembly GCA_025594165.1 of Tamias sibiricus. Taxonomy (NCBI): domain Eukaryota; kingdom Metazoa; phylum Chordata; class Mammalia; order Rodentia; family Sciuridae; genus Tamias; species Tamias sibiricus. Next base: position 155,487,333 of record CM046657.1, on the reverse strand, counting down.
TGAACTCAGGGGCACTCAACCACTGGGCCACACCCCCAGCCCTTTTTTGTATTTTATTTAGAGACAGGGTCTCACTGAGTTGCTAAGTGCCTCGCCATTGCTGAGGCTGGCTTTGAACTCATGATCCTCCTGCCTCAGCCTCCCAAGTGCTGGAATTATAGGCATACACCACTGTGCCCAGCTAAGATGTTGGTTTTTTTTCCTGGAATTCTCAATTTTACCTAAAATATTGTAGTTTTTCTTATGATTTGTATAGTCTTCCAGTGGGAATTCTTTTGTAGAATACTTATTTGGACATTTTTCTGTGTTACTTTGTATAGCTCAGATATGAAACTTATATTCTATATATAACTTTCAAGTTCTCTTCAGAATACTGGCTCTTTTAGCCGTTGATACACTGATATGCCTTGGATCCTCATGCCAGTAGTGGAACTCATGAGTAATATCTATGAGAAAGAGCTATTCCTGCTTTCTTCCCTTTGACCCAAGCAGAAGAATCTCAGGGTGTGTTTCATCAGTTATTAGTATTACAAATAAAGATTTAATATTGTTCATTGCATAGTTAATGGTTGATATTAACCCCTCTGAAAGGGGAAGACAATTGCATTTGCAAATCTATATGTCAGTTTTCTGATGCATTTTCTAGTTTTCTACTTGCAATTCTAAGTGATACTGTTGAGTGATTCTGAATATAAAAATATATTCTTTTGCTATCGGGATTTGTGAAAATTTCACTAGAAACTTTGCAGAATGTTTTATGCAAACTCAAACATGCATATCTTAAAATGGTATAAAGCTTGCTTTATTTTTTCATGGAAATGATATTACCTGGGCTATTAGTATTCTTTTTTTGTGGTTGTTTTTAAGGTTTCAAATGTTACAAGGCTTTGAATGAGGTTGTTATTAGTTTACTTTTTGTTTGTTCACCTCTTGGTAGTTTAGCCAGTAGAATAGAGGCATTTGCAGAGACTGTGTGTTGTGTATGCATGTGTGCATGTATGTGTAAGTGGGTGTTCATATACAGGCATACTTATTTGTTGGATCAATAAAGAGAGTGTCTATGTTTATCTGGGGCAGAAGAAGAAACATTTATTGAATACTTAACTGTGATCCACATACACTTTTTAAAATTTGTTCTAATTAGTTATACATGAAAGTAGGATGCATTTTGACACATCATACATAAATGGAGTATAACTTCTCATTCTTCTGATTGTACATGACGTAGAGTGATGCTGGTCTTGTAATCATATAGGTACATAGGGTAATAAAGTCCCATCCATCCTACTATCCTTCTGACCTCCCTTCACTCTCCTCTGCCTAATCCAAAGTACCTCTGTTCTTCCCACTGCCTCTTCATTGTGAATTAGCATCCACATATGGGAGAAAACATTTGGCCTTAATTTTTTTTTGGATTGGCTTATTTTGCTTAGCGTGATATTCTCCAACTCCCATCAATTTACTGGCAAATGCCGTAATTATTTAAGGCTGAGTAATATTCCATTGTGTCTATATACCACAGTTTCTTTATCAATTCATCTATTGAAGGGCATGTAGGTTGATTCCATAGTTCGGCTATTGTGAATTGAGCTGCTATAAACATTGATGGGGCCATGTCACCATAGTATGCTGATTTTAAGTCCTTTGGATATAAACTTAGACTGTGATAGCTGGGTCAAATGGTGGTTCCATTCCAAGTTTTCTGAGGAATCTCCATACTGCTTTCCATAGTGGTTGCACCAATTTGCAGTCCCACCAGCAATGTATGAGTGTGCCTTTCCCCCCACATTCTTGCCAACATTTATTGTGGCTTGTATTCTTGATAATTGCCATTCTGACTGGAGTGAGATGAAATCTTAGAGTAGTTTTGATTTGCATTTCTCTAATTGCTAGAGATGTTGAACATTTTTTCATATATTTGTTGATTGATTGTATTTATTCTTCTGTGAAGTGCCTGTTTAGTGCCTTAGCCCATTTATTGATTGGTTTATTTGGTTTTTTGGTGTTGAGTTTTTTGAGTTCTTTATATATTCTGGAGATTCATGTTCTATCTGAGGCGCATGTGATAAAGATTTTCTCCCATTTTGTAGACTTTCTCTACACATTTTCTGAGAAGAAACTTTAGTTTGAATCCATCCCATTTATTGATTCTTGATTTTATTTCTTGGGCCTTACAAGTCTTGTTAAGGAAGTCAGTTCCTAAGCAAACATGGTAAAAATTTGGCTGTACTTTTTCTTCTAATAGGCACAGGGTCTCTATTCTAGTGCCTAAGTCTTTGATCCACTTTGAGTTGAATTTTGTGCAGGTGAGAGATAGGGTTTTAATTTCACTTTGTTATATGTAGATTTTCAGTTTCTCCAGCACCATTTGTTGAAGATGCTATCTTTTCTCCAATGAATATTTTTGCTGTCTTTCTCTAGTATGAGATAACTGTAATTATGTGGGATTGTCTCTGTGTTTTCTATTTTGTACCACTGGTCTATGTGTTTGTTTTGGTGCCAATACCATGCTGTTTTTGTTACTGTGGCTCTGTAGTATTGTTTAAGGTCTGGTATTGTGATATCTCCTGCTTCACTGTTCTTGCTAAGGATTGCTTTGGCTATTCTGGGTCTCTTATTTTTTCCAAATGAATTTCATGATTGATTTTTCTAGTTCTATGAAGAATGTCATTGGAATTTTAATAGGAATTGCATTAAATCTCTATAATGCTTTTGGTAGTATGGTGACTTTGACAATATTAATTCTGTCTATCCAAGAACATGGAAGATATTTCCATTTTCTAAGGTCTTCTTCAATTTCTTTAGTGTTCTGTAGTTTTCATTGTAGAGGTCTTTCATCACTCTTGTTAGATTGATTCCAAGTTTTTTTTTTTTGTTTGTTTTTTTGAGGTTATTGTGAATGGGGTAGTTTTCCTAATTTCTTTCACTGATGTATAGGAACACAGTTGATTTATGAGTATTGATTTTATATTCTGATATTTTGCTGAATTCATTAATTAATTCTAGAAGTTTTCTGATGGAGTTTTTTGGATCCTCTAAGTATAGAATCATGTTGTCAGAAAATAACGATAGTTCAGGTTCTTCTTTTCCTATCCATATCCCTTTAATTTCTTTCATCTGTCTAATTGCTCTAGCTAGAGTTTCAAGGACTATGTTGAATAGAAGTGGTGAAAGAGGGCATCCCTGTCTTGTCCCAGTTTTTAGAGGGAATGCTTCCAATTTTTCTCCATTTAGAATGATGTTGGCCTTGGGTTTAGCATAGATACCTTTACAATGTTGAGGTATGTTCCTACTATCCACAGTTTTTCTAGTGTTTGAGCATGAAAGGGTGCTATATTTTGTTAATGCTTTTTCTGCATCCATTAAGATGATCATATGATTCTTGTCTTTGAGTCTATTGATGTGATGAATTATGTTTATTGATTTCTGTATGTTGTACCAACCTTGCATCTCTGGGATGAACCCCACTTGATCATGGTGCACTATCTTTTTAATGGATTTTTGTATGCGATTTGGCAGAATTTTATTAAGAATTTTGCATGTATGTCCATCAGGGATATTGGACTGAGTTTTCTTTCCTTGATGTGTCTTTGGTTTTGGTATCAGGGCGATACTAGCCTCATAGAATGAGTTTGGAAGGGTTCCTTCCTTTTCTATTTCATGTTATAATTTGAGGAGTATTGGTGTTAACTCTTTTTGAAGGTCTTGTAGAACTCGGCTGAGACTCTGTCTGGTCCTGGGTTTTTCTTGGTTGGTAGACTTTTGATGGTGTCTTCTATTTCCTTGTTTGAAATTGATCTGTTTAAATTGTATATGTCCTCTTGATTCAGTTTGTGTAGGTATCTCTAGAAATTTGTCAATGTCTTCAAGATTTTATTGGGGTATAAATTTTCAAAGTAGTTTCTGTATTTCAGTAGTGTCCATTGTGATATTTCCTTTTTCATCACAAAGTTTAGTGATTTGAGTTTTCTCTCTCTTTTTCTTCATTAGCCTGGCTAAGTGTTTATCAATTTTATTTTTTTCAAAGAACCAAATTTGTGTTTTGTCAATTTTTTTCGACGTTTCTTTTATTTCAGTTTCATTGATTTCAGCTTTGATTTTAATTATTTCCTGTCTTCTACTGCTTTTAATGTTGATTTGTTCTTATTTTTCTAGGGCTTTGAGATGTAATGTTAGGTCATTTATTCATTGACTTTCTATTCTTTCAATGAATGAGCTCAATGCAATGAACTTTCCTCTTAGCACTGCCTTCATAGTGTCCCAGAGATTTTAATATGTTGTATTGGTGTTCTCATTTACCTCTAAATATTTTTTTATTTCATCCTTGATTTTTCTGCTATCCATTCGTCATTCAATAGCATATTATTTAGTCTCCAGTTGTTGGAGTAGCTTCTATTTTTTATTTTATCATTGATTTCTAATTTCATTCCATCATGATCTGATAGAATGCAGGGTAGTAACTCTCTCTCTCTCTTTTCTCTTTTATATTTGCTAAAAGTTGATTTGTGGCAAAAGATATGGTCTATTTTGAGAAGGATCTATGTGCTACTGAGAACAAAATATATTTGCTTGTTGATGGATGGGAAATATTTTATATATGTCCATTAAGTCCAAATTATTGATTATATTATTTAGTTTTATAGTTTCTTTGTTTAGTTTTTGTTTGGAAGATCTATCCAGTAGTGCAAGAGGTATGTTAATATCACCCAGTATTATTGTGTTATAGACTATTTGATTCTTGAAATTGAGAAGGGTTTGTTTGGGGCATAGATATTTACGGTTGTTATGTCTTGTTGATGTATAATTCCTCTAAACAGTATAAAATGTCCTTCTTTATCCCTCTGACTTGCTTTGGCTAGTCAGATATGAGGATGGAAACCCCTGCTTGTTTATGTGGTCCATGTAATATGTTTTTTCCCATGCTTTCACCTTCAGTCTCTGGGTGTCTTTACCTATGAGGTGAGTCTCTTGGAGACAGCATATTGTTGGATCTTGTTTTTTAATCCAATCTGCCAGTCTATTTCTTTTAATTGATGAGTTTAGGCCATTAACATCCAGGGTCATTATTGAGATATGATTTGTATTCCCGTTCATTTTGTTTTATTTCTGGTTTTTAATTTGACTTAGTTTCTCCTTTGATTGTCTTTTCCTTTAGTGTAGTTACTTCCTTTGTTGATTTTCACTTTTTTTTTTTTCATTTCCTCCTCATGAAATATTTTGTGTAGGAGCCCTGTTTGGGGATTGGCTTGAATTGTAATTGACTATGAGCCGTAGAGATTTGGACATTGTCGCCTGCCGTAGTCTCACGGGACTTGTTGCGGGATCTAGAGTGACTTGGCCGAAATTGTTGATCAGGTCAGCGCCATTTTGGTGCTATGTGTGGTGCGTGTTAGTCGTTGTTAGAGCCAGAGAGAAAAGTTATCAGAATAAAAAGCTGTTTGTTTCCAGTTCGCCTCTGAACTTCTTCCTGCGGCTCCATTGCTCCAAGCGCTTCAGGCGGCAACAATTTTGCTGAGAATGTTCTGTAGTACAGACTTTCTAGGAGTGAATTCTTTTAACTTTTATTTATCATGGGAGGTTTTTATTTCATCTTCAAATCTGAAGCTTAATTTTACTGGATATAAAATTCTTGGTTAGCATCCATTTTCTTTCAGAGCTTGGTATATGTTGTTCTAGGACCTCCTAGCATTGAGGGTCTGGGTTGAGAAATCAGCTGAAATCTGAATTGGTTTCCCTCTATATGTAATTTGATTTTTTTTCTCTCATAGCCTTTCTAATTCTATCTTTATTCTGTGTGCTAGGCATTTTCATTATAATGTGCCTTGGTGTGGGTCTGTTATAATTTTGTACATTTTGGGTCCTGTAAGCCTCTTGTATTTGATTTTCCAGGTTTGAGAAATTTTCCAATCTTATTTCATTGAAAAGATTGTGCATTCCTTTGGTTTGTATCTCTGTACCTTTCTTTATCCTGATAAATTTTAAATTTGGTATTTTCATGTTATTCCATAATTCTTGGAAGTTCTGTTCGTGGTTTCTTATCATTTTCTCAGTGTGGTTAACTTTGTATATTTTGTCTTCGTTGCCTGAAGTTCTGTCTTCCAAGTGTCTGTTGATGATACTTTCCTTTAAATCTTTAATTTGGTTTATTGTTTCCTTCATTTTGAGGATTTCTACTTGATTTCTTTTCATAATCTCTATCTTTTTATTGAAGTGATCTTTCACCTCCTGAAATTTGTTTGTAATTTCACTCCTTATATCCTCTTATGTTGCGGATCAGTACATTCTGAACTCCTTCTCTGACATTTCTTCTAGTGTGTTGTCAGATTCTCTTATTGGAGTATCTTGTTTGACTTTGTTCCTTTTTTTTTTTTTTTATGTTGTTTGTGTGTCTTATGAGTACAGTTTCTACCCTGTAAGGTTTCCAGTACTTTGCCTTTAAGGGGAAGATAATATTAACAGCACCTAATGCAAACAATATACAGGCTTAAACCAAGTAGTTCAGGTATTTCTCTCCCAGATGGTCCTGAGGTCTGAGTGCCAGGACCTGTGTGCCTGTCACAGAGAGCTGTTCTGTATTGGGCAGATCAGAACCAGGCGCTGAGGGCTGTGGGGGTGTCCACATAACTGTGAGTGCTGGGCCAGGTTGGTGGCTAGGGAGGAGTTGGGAGATTGGGGATTGGGAAGCAGAAGGGCCCTTATGGGTGCTGGATTGATGCCAGACTGGCAAGACCAAGGGATTGGTGGATGCCAGACTGGGGAGGGAGTTGGGGACCAATCTGGTGCTGGGTCCTAGTGAGTGCTGGCCTAAGTGGGCCCTGGGAACTCAGTGGGTCCCAGACCAGCTGGCTTTGTGAACCAAGAGCAAAATGCCTTTATACCCTCTTACAACCCTCCAACCTCTGCAGCAAGATGGTGCCTGTTAACACACCCAGCAGAAGACCTTAGGTGTAACCCAACCTGTAGGAACCCTGATAATGGAGTACCAGGCCCTGGCTAGTGTCCCCAGATGGAGGCCTGTCCTAAGATGGTGGAAGTGGTGGCAAACCTGCAGGCACCTTGATATTGGGCTTCCAGGCCCTGGTTGGTGTCCCAAGTTGGAGCCAGATAAGGAAACTGAGGCACAGAGAGGTTAAGTAACTTGTTCTAATTCACAGAGCTAAGTAGCAGAACTGGAATTGAAACCTAGGTCTATCTGACTCCAGAGTCCATTTTCTTTACCATTGCATGATTACAGGAATGTGCCCATTATACTGTTTTTCTTATGAGTTATGGCATGTATAACTCAAAATATATTTGTGTTTATGTTTGTGGGAAACTACCATTTTAGATTTACTTTTATTTCATTTTATTTTGGTATTGGGATTGAGCCCAGAGGTGCTTAATCACTGAGCTATATCCCCAGCCCTTTTTATTTTATTTTTTAAAGTTTTGAGACAGGGTCTCACTAAGTTGCTTAGGCCTCACTAAGTTTCTGAGGCTGGCCTTGAACTTGCAATCATCATGTCTCAGCTTCCTGAGTTGCAATTGCTGGGATTACAGGCATGTACCCCTGCACCTGGCTAGACTTTACTTTTATTTATTTATTTATTTATTTATTTATTTATTTATTTATTTATTGGTACTGAGGATTGAACCTATGGGTGCTCAACCACTGAGCCACATCCCCAGCCCTTTTTTATATTTTATTTAGAGACAGGATCCTGCTAAGTTGCTAAGTGCCTTGCTAAGTTGCTGAGGCTGGCTTTGAACTTGAGATCCTTCTGCCTTAGCCTCCTGAGCCACTGGGATTACAGGCATGCGCCACTGCACCCGGCCTGGCTAGACTTAAAAGTTATAATATGGGTAACATCCCTAAGTCTTGAGTATATAACTCAAGGAACTTGTACATATGTACACATCCATGTAACCACCCCCCAGATCAAGACAGGGAATATTTCTAGCACTCCAAAGACAATTCTCAAATTTCTTTCCAGCCACAACCACTCCCCCTGCCTAAGTAGCAGCTTATCTTGCCTCTATCAACCCAGGTAAATTTGCCTATTCTTTAACAGCCTATAAATGGAATCATAAAATCAGCCCTCTTTTTGTGTGGATTTTTTTTTAATTTAAAATTATGATTATGAGATTTATTCATTTTGCCTTGAGTATAGTTTGTAATTTTTATTGCTATGTATAATAATTCTTAAAGCTAATATTTCTTTTTGCTTCAAAAATAATACATTTTCAAAGCAGAAATTTTGGAAAATAGGAAAAAACACAGAAAGGAAAATAAAAGTAACTGGTAAAATCTTCTATCCAGAGATAATTATTGTTGAAGGTTTTGATTATACCCTACAAGTCTTTTTTCTCAACACATACATGATTACTAGATTTAGATTGTATAGACATTTCTGTTTTATAACCTGTTATTTTCTCTCTCAACAGTTTATCATGAACATTTCTCGTATCATTAAATATACATTCTTTTACAATGATTTAAGAATATTTTAAAAGCACTTTTATTTTTAAAATTATCCTTTTTTGGGGGTGTATTCATGGTGGGGAAGTACATAAAGCATTCACAAGACACAAAACTCAAGGTACAAAATTATATGCAATGAAAATCCTCTCTCCTATCCATGCTGCAGATTCCCTATTTCCCCCAAGGATTCAGGACTATCAGTTTCCAGTGTGTTCTGGAGCTCTTCTGTGCAAATATAAACAGATATGCATGCACATTATTTTCCCCCTTTGTCATACAAATGTTAGCATACTCACCATTTTTGTTCCTTGCTTTATTTACTTGAAAAATTTCTTAAGAGATCGTTCTGTATTAGGATTTAAAGGTTTTATTTCTCTTTCTTTTTTTCTTTCTTTCTTCCTTCCTTCCTAAGTGGAGATTGAACCCAGGGCCTTTTGCACATGCTAGCATACTCTACTCCTGAGCTATATCCCCAACTATTCTCCATACCCCAACTTTTTAAACATATGATTAAATACTTACCTTAATCCTGTTAAGTGAATACAATTACTTACTATAGCTACACTGAGAGACCATTTTTCATTTGATCTGCAAAAAAATAAAATGACAGGGCTGGGGTTGTGGCCTGGTGGTAGAGCATTTGCCTAGCATGTGCAAGGCACTGGGTTCAATTCTCAGCATCGCATATGAATAAATGAATAAAATAAAGGTCCACCAACAATTCAAAAATATTGAAAAAAATAAAATAAAAAATGACAATCTATGTTGTCAAGAAGCACTCATATGGTACTAGGGGACAGTAGATTGCTCTAATCTCTATGGAGAGAAATTAGGCAATACCTGCCAAAATTATGCATTTACTTTGACTAACAATTGTACTTCTAGGAATTTGTTTTACTGTATATTCTCACTTATGAGATAGTGTGCACATACAAGGTTATTTATTGTGGCAATGTTTGTAGTAAAAAGTGTCAAGAGTTAAATTGGGCTGAAGAGAACTGAGCTGCCCAGTGAAAGTAATAATCAGCCCTTTAATTACCTATTGCTAAAGTATGTACAAGATACTACCCAAGAGAAAGCATAAGCACTCTATTGTTTCCGTCTTCCCTAGCAAACAGCACCAGGCAAGGTTGTCTCATTGCCAAGGGAATCCTGAATAAAAGGTTCTCATGGTTGCAGGGGCTGAAGGAGAGAAAAGGGAAGAAGCTAGGAGTGAGTGGAAAAGCACTGAGTGCTGAGTCAGGGTAGAGAAAAGTGTCTTCATGTGTCCCTCCCATCTCTCCATAAGAAGGTCTCAGAAGAGGTGGCTGAGAAAGGCCTCTCTGCCAGTGGTTTCCTGATAAAGAGCCTCCAAGTTAAGGTGCTTAGGTAAGGAAGGCAGATATGTAAAAGAGCATGGCTGGCCAGGGGGTGCCTGAATCCTTGACCGCAATTCCTCTCTGAGACTACAGTGCTTTGGCTGTGCACCAAATCTGGTGTGGGAGGGCACATTTTCCCATGAGGTCTGCCAGGTAAAGTCTTTGTAATTGCCTGTGGTTGGGCCTGAAAGATCACACATAGGTTTTTGGCCAGAAGTCAGACTCCTTAATAAGATTAGAAACAATATAAATGTTCTTTAATAGAGTAGTGACTAAATAAATTTATGGGAAACCCATACAGTATTTTACAATATAGGAATGAAACCTGATTCACAATGGTAGCATGCTTAGGATCCTAGCAGGAAATAGATGATTTGTTTAAAATTAATAATTAAAGGTGGTTTTCAAATGATTAAGGAGTGATGCAGCAGCTGGGGCTGGCAATAGGGAAGCCATTATTATCCATAGGCCTGAATGGGTACAGGAGAGAATAGTTAGAGAAACTGCTTTAGAGATGGAACATAGCCACTGCCAAACTGGCCCATCAGGGAAGGAGCAGAAGGACTGAGTACCTTCCCTCTCTCCTTCCACCTTTTGATGAATTTGCTGATGCCTTTCTTGCTGACACTTTCCATCTTAAACTGAACCTGAAGTCAGAGGGTAAGGGAACCAGTTTGGTATGATCTATAAAGATTAGTCTTCTGTGTCACAGAGCAGGATGATAGTAGAGAAAGCAGAGAAGGGTGAAGATCTGTGTTGCAAAGGGCGAACAAAATATTCAACTGAATTATATTTCGTTGAATAATTTAATCTTACAAATGAGAAACAAGCTTGGAGAGGTAAACTGACTCATCCAATTGATCTCGATGAACAGTAGATCGCATAGCTAGACTCAAATCTCAGACTTTTAATACAATGGTCTGTCCACCATTGTCTCGTTGTATAGCTAAGTGTTTTATTGATCTTAGCCTCTTTTCCCTCAGGACAAAGTGGTCTATTTATATCTACTAGATTGCCTGTCTAGTTCTACTAGATTGCCTGTCTAGTTGAAATATTTTGAAAGGTACAAATGTCTTTTCCAGAAATGAACCACTAGGTGGTAGTATAAACTCTTCTGATGAGGGAATACTCTACTTAGCTGAGATAAATTCAGATTTGTATATTGCATTTGCACTCTTGAAACGTTATTGATTAGTATTTTTTTTGTGGGCAAGCTGAGCTTTATACCTATCCTGGGGAAAATATTTTATAAGATATTACAACAGGATACATTTCATTTGGTATCTCTTTTCATTTGTATGGATGAGAGATTTAGAAAAACAAATATATATATATATATATATATATATATATATATATATATATATATGTTCCCATTATCCCCAGAAGAACCCTGTTATTTAGTATTTAATGTATTTTTCCAGATTCTTCTTTATATAGTTAGCCAAACACCTTTACGTATATTATCTCATTTAAGACATTCAAAAGGCATGTATAGACTGAAATGAGTTCTCTCTCATTTTACAAACCAGGTAGGAAAAGCAATGCTCAGAGTAGTTAATGATTTACTACTCTGTATTGGGACCAATACAGTGAACCCTATTTTTCAGATTCTAAGACTGATTTTATAGCACTCTGTGTAAATAAAATTTTGCTACTGTCTTCTTAATAATGGGCTTTAACATATATTTTCAAATATTCATGATGAATGTCTGAAATTTATCCAAACTGTATTGTTAGATCATCCCTAAGGCCAAGAGTTGGCTCATGACAACTAGTTATAGCATAACTGAGGTAGGAGTTAGGGTGTTGTGATGTAATAAAAATAAATATTTGAACTTCCTCCTTGGTTCCTTGTACACAACTTCTAAAACCCTTGGCATCTCCAGACTGATAAAGAAGTAATTTCTGTATGCTGATGAAATAACTTGCGGCTGGGTTGTGGGGACTAGTTAGCTTCAGATAGCCAGAAAGAGCAAGTCATAATTAGAGGACTAACACTTTGAGACCTCTCCTCCCCTTTCCCTCCTCTCTATCGTTGGGAAAAGGAAAGGGTCTAGAGATTCAGTTAATCACCAATGGCCAATGATTTAACAACTCATGCCTTTGCAATGGAATCTCCACAAAGACCCCCTAAATTAGACAGTTTGCAGAGCTTCCAGGTTGGTGAAGACATGGAGGTGCTGGTAGAGAGATGTTCCCAGAGAGGACAAGCAAGCTCTGTGCCCCTTTCCCCCACCTGTTGCCCTGTGCATCTCTTCCATATGATGATTCCTGAGTTAAAATAATATCCTTTTGTACAGTAAGCTTGCAGACTCTACCATACCTTTTGTGTGCAAACCTGGCATTTACAAGAAAGAGGAAGCTTCAAACCATAATGCCTTCTGCAGACATCCTGCCTGCTGATACTGTTTGTAAAAATATTTCTGATGAGAGGAGAAACTTAATTATAATAAGGATCTTCTGGGTGGGAGTCTCTGGCCTGCTTCAGTTGTATTCATGAGGTAGAGAGAAGCTGTGTGGTCCATATGGGTCTTGGACTTGGAACCTTGGCCTCCTTAGCAGTCTATTATAGCTGTCCAAGTCTTCCTATAAGACAAAGGCCCTCAACAATAATAGAAAATCAGATAGGTGCACACCTGCAATCCAAGAGACATAGAAGGCTAAGGCAGGAGGACTGCAAGTTTGAGACCAGCCTGGGCAACTTGTGAGACCTAGTCTCAAAATAAAAAATAAAAAGAACTGAGGATGTGGCTCAGTGGTAAAGTGCCCTTGGTTCAATCCCAATACTGTAAAAACCAATCAAACAAAAAACAATAATAGGAAATCATGAAGAAAATTATTTTGGATGTTAAGTTGTTGTATGCTGAAAAAAGAGGGTCCAAAAGATGAACTAAGCATTTATCTTATTTCATTTGAGTTTGTTATGGAGCACTGCTTTCCTCTAAAGAAAATATTGAAGATTATTGTATGAAAAATATATATTTATTAGCCTAACACATTAAAAATATGTTACCTATGGGTCCTGGGTGCCTCAGATAAATGAACAGGAAAAGTGATCACAGGGACACTCCCTACAGAAGGAAGGAGCAGAAGAAAATGCATGGGATTCTTAAGATAAGAGGGACTGGAGGTCAGAGACTGACCCAGGAATTATACATAAGTTGTCAGTTGCCTATGTTGGACACACATGCATATTTCAGCTTTCAAACTGAATGGGAGTCTCCTTAGTTGTTTCCAAAGGATTCTTCTCTATGAGAGGTGGCCCCCAAGAGACTCAAAAGACTGTTTCAACTATAGTTACGGTGCAGTGGTCTCTGGTCAGGGTGGGTGGGGTGGAGAAGCACTTGAAAGAAAGGGAAGAAAACAGCAGTAGCGACCTGTAATGTTAAACTGAGTACTTAATTACAGAGGCCGGAGCTGGGCCATGCTCACAGATAAAACTCAACCAACCTTTTACAATTTCCTCAAATACTTGTAAAAGAAAAAAAAAAAGTACATTTACACTTCAGGGAACTAGAAAATTGGCTGTATGCTCTCAGTGTAGTCTGACCTTCAGGGAACTTTTTTTTTTTTTTAAATTGGTGCAGGGAAACTTTTAAAATTGGAACTTGGTTATGTTTTTCCAATATACACTTAAATCAGAAACTTACAAAAAATGGTTTTAGGAATTTTGGCACTATATAGTAATCAGCTGGAGTAATAATAGATTATTTTGTTTATGTATTATTGTGTTCATTCCAGAGATACTTTTTGAATACTTACCATATTCTCACATTCTGCTGGCTACTGTGGATAAAATGGTAAACATGATTGCCATGATGCCTCTTCTCACAGAGAAATAAAGAGACAATTATAGCCAGACTTGGTGTTGTACTCCTGTAATCCCAACAGGAGAATCACAAGGTTAAGGGCAGCCTCAGCAATTTGCTGAGGCCCTAAGCAACTGAGACCCTGTCTCAAAATGAAAGATAAAAAAAGGTCTGGAGATGTGCCTCAATGGTTCAGCACCCTAGGTTCAATCCCTGGCATTCCCTCCACCCCTCAAAAAGACTATTATAATGCCATCTGACAGGAATGAAGGAAGCATAGTGCCATGGCAGAACCTAGGAGAGGTATACAGTCTAGACTACAGAGATAGCGAAGGAGGTCAGACTCAGGGCATTTTTGGTAACTCTTCTTAAAGATGTAAGTTTTTTTTTTTTTTTCTTACAAAGATTAGTGACCAATCTGTTTATCAAAGTTAAGGTTTACCATTTGTGGTTTGGCCTGATTTCTTGGCTCACTTCTCCAAAAGTAGAGGAGGTGATTTGAATAACAAATTGTAGGTTCTGCAAAATCAAACTAATTATTAAACCTTGTGCTGAAGACTGGGCCTTGGCCATTATGTATCAACAGCCAGTATGTACTTGGTAATTATTGAAAGCTTCCTGAAAGCCAAATTTGTTCATTCCCAGATTTGCAAACAGTGCCACACACGGGGAATGGGAGGGCCTCACCTTGTAAATGTTCTTAAGGAGGAGTCTCAGTCTTTCATAATTATCTGCACATATACATATCAAAAATTGGAAAAGCAGCTTAGGTTACAATAAAAAAATTAAAATTAAGGGTAAGTATCTCACTTTTGGAACAATAATGACATTTATTTTGTGTTAGCACAGTTTTTATTTAATTGATTGATTTTTGCAGTACTAGGAATCGAACCCAGGGGTGCTTTACTTCTGATCTACATCCTGAGCCCCCTTTTTATTTATTTATTTATTTTTTGTGGTACCGGGGATTGAACTCAGGGGCACTCGACCACTGGGTCACATCCCCAGCCCTTTTTTGTATTTTATTTAGAGACAGGGTCTTACTGAGTTGCTAAGTGCCCCACCATTGCTGAGGATGGCTTTGAACTTGCAATCCTCCTGCCTCAGCCTCCCAAAGTGCTGGGATTACAGGCGTGTGCCACCGCACCTGGCTATTTTTTTGTTTTGAGACAGGGTCCAGTCTGGCCTTGAACTTGTGATCCTCCTGTCCCAGCCTCCAGAGTTTCACCACCATGCCTGGCTGGCTTTGCTTTTTTCTCCTCCACTGTAACAAATCTTCAGTTTATTTGAAGTTTCAAAACATTTAAATTACAGCACTCACAGGGAAAAAACAGAAGTCAGAAACAATAAAAGAATGATCAGGGGTACTGCTTTGTTATTTGTTTTTAACAGTCATGCCTGTACAAAAGTATTAATTTCAAAGTTGTAAAGGACAGATTCTTGAGGAACTGAATATACATACTGCCATACAAAGAACATTATAATAGGACCCTAAGCTTCTACAAAATGGAACCTCCTTTGCTTACTTTCATGAAAATGCCACCCACAAAGCTAAATAAGTCCTTAAAAGTCATCTGGAAGCTCTCTAAGTATTGTTTTCAAACCAAAAATCTCTAGTTTTGATTCAATAAGATGATTGATGAGAGAGTCAATATATGAATTCTTTTAAAAACAAGCATTTTAACAAAATAAAATTCTTGACTTTCCATCCTAGCTATTAGCTAAGATAATAATAATAAAATAAGTATTTTATAATCTGATATGTATGTAATGATAATTCTTAGAGACTAAAGCAGGACATTTAAATTGTTAAAATTAGGAGAAAATTAGCTGGGCAAAGCGGCACAGGCCTGTAATCCCAGCAGCTCAGGAGGCTGAGGCAGGAGGATTGTGAGTTCAGCAAAAGTAAGGCACTAAGCAACTCAGTGAGACTCTGTCCCTAAGTAAAATACAAAATGGGACTGGGGATGTGCCTACTGTATTCCAGTTAAATGCTATATCTGTTAATGCTTTAAAACCATAAGAAGAATAACTAAAGGTTCTACTTAGAAAAATTACATATACTGCATAGGGTTGGTATTCAAATCATTTGAGAAGTAAACTTAAAAATTTGACTTGAACTCATTAAATTATCAAAAGGCAATCATTCTGACTTTTGAGGAATACTGATGCTGCTTCCAAAAGCCTCCCCTGCTCCATCCTCCCATTTTTCAGCCTATTAGTATAGTCTTACATATTGTCAACCAAGCAAGATTTATAGTAAGCAGATTTTGCTTTGTAAAACTATCAATAACAATATTCATATTTCAGAAAATTCTCAGTTTTTCCACTTTGTTTAAAACTCAGGTCTGAAAAGGTGTTTGAGGTGTAAGACCTAAAGGTTTTCTGGGTATCTACAAGTTCTCAACTTTCCTTTAGAATAAAAAGAGAGGAGTGACACAAAAAGGAAAGGTGATCATAAAGAAATTGCTGAAGCCGGGCGTGGTGGCGCACGCCTGTAATCCTAGCACTTGGGAGGCTGAGGCAGGAGGATCACGAGTTCAAAGTCAGCCTCAGCAATGGTGAGGCACTTAGCAACTCAGTGAGACCCTGTCTCTAATAAAATACAAAAAAGGGCTGGGGATGTGGCCCAGTGGTTGAGTGCCCCTGAGTTCAATCCCCGGTACCAAAAAAAAAAAAAAAAAAAAAAAAAAAGAAATTGCTGAGAGGAGAAAGAATGGACATGTAAAACAAAACAAAATAAACAACTGTTGGCATGTCATGATCTCCAGCCTGAAGAAAAGGCTCACCTGCATGTCTCTGCACTTAGCATAAGCAATTTTTCCTTCAAAAATAAAATCAATTACCACAAAACCCATGAACTATGCTATTAACTAGAATCTCCCCCAAATCCACAAACTGTGTTGCTTGAATAGAACTTTTATTATTCTGCTTCTACTTTCCAACTTAATTCATGTGACAAAAAAGCACCTAAATACCCTGAGGCATGAAAAAAAGTCAATGTCTTCAAACTAAAGATCCCTGGATCTCCTCTAAGAAAATAATCAACTTATTCAAGAGACTATTGTCATTTCATATTAGAGCTGACTTTAATTTCAGCTTTAAAATTTAAAAAATTAATTTAAAAATCTTGTGACTGAGCTGGGCATGTTGGCACACGCATGTAATTCCAGCAATTCCAGAGGCTGAGGCAGGAGGAATGAAAGTTCAAACCCAGCCTCAGCAACTTAGTGAGGGAAGCCCTAAGCAAAAATAGCAATACCACACTTTGCCTATAAAATGTTACGCATAATCTTTTGTAGGGATAGCTACCATACATGAAGAAACGAAGATTCGATTACATTCTTGCACACCCAGGAATGTTAGGGAATCTGGTCTTAGAATGATCCAGTCATCTTCTTCCTTTTCATCATCTTTAGTATCTCATTTCCTCTTTTTCCCTGAAAACCTCCTTCCTCTTCTTCCTCCTCTTCCTCTTCTTCAGCATAGTCATAATCGTCATCTTTATTCTAAATTTCTTCTTTGATCAAGAGAGGCTCACTTCCATTTCATGATCTCTCAGTTCTGAGCCTGCTTTGTCTTCCTTCTTCTCTTCCTGTTCTTCCTCTTCTGCCTCATATCCTTCAGGTGGACCAGCTTCATCTTCCTTTTTATCTTCATCATCTTTTTCTTCATCCTTCTCCTCCTCTTCAGAATCTGGTGCTTCTTTATTCTCCTGATCAAATCCATCTAACTATGTGATTTGTTTCAACAGTTCACCAATACTTTCTCTGTAATCTTTCAGGTTTCTGATCTCTCAATTAAACAAGTCAAAATGTTAAGATTTTGCAGAGCATCTACTGTACTAAGCTCTTTTATTTTGTTTCTACCCATATTGAGATAAGTAAGATTTGGACATTTTTCTGCAAGGACTTTCAAGCCTGCAGAAATTATATTGTCATCAAGTTCCAACTTTCATAGTTTATTTAAGCTGGTAAGTTGGGTCAGTGAACTTAATTTCATATTAGTCACATTTAGAACTCTAATTCTTTAAAAGTGGTATTCAGAACTTCAGTTTCTCCATTGACATTAGCAAGGACATTATCAAGAACTATGTCACCTTCTCTGGGGCTCTGTTCCTTAACTCCCTGTTCATGTCCTCCTCCTGCTCTTCTGCTACTACTCCCTTTCCTGCCTCCCCACTACCTCCCAACCTTAAAATTTTAAAAGATTTGGGAATTAATGAAAAGAAACACAAATGTAAATGCCCACTACCACCAGATTGGTGTGGGGGAAGAAAGAAGAATGGCAAAGGAGTCCAAGGACTTGAGACTCTAACTCAGCTGTTCTGACCTCCTTGTTCACATACCCACAGATGCACACATGCACACACACACACACACACACACACACACACACACACACACACCAACAGTTCCTCCTGGCTTTGCTTTTATATATATGACTTTTGTGTGTGTGGTGGTGCTGGGGATTGAACCCAAGGCCTTATGCATGCTAAGCATGTGCTCTACTACTGACCCATATTCCCAGCCTTTATATATTTTTAAACTTTTGAGACAGGGTCACTCTAAGTTGCCCAGGTGGGCCTTGAACTTGAGATCTTCCAGCCTGTCCTTCTTAAGTAGCTGGGATTATAGGTATGTGCCACCAGACCTAGTGAAAAATACAATTTTGTGTGGAGTAGTAGCTGTGAAGTGACTATCAGACCTGGGTCTACATATCATGGACTTAATTTAGATCATAAAATTTTTAGAGACCTCCAGTTTAATTCCATTTGTAGCTGAGAAAATTATCTCATTATCTGTCATAGTTTTGGTGTTCATTAATTATTTGTTGAATTAATGAATTAAATGTTTTGCCTAAGGTCTCACAGAGGTAGTTTCAGCACCAGAACTTAACTGCATGCTGAGCTTGGTGCTTATTCTCCTGTGCTAATACACATTGCTATAGTTTGGACTTTGAATGTCCTCCAAAAGCCCATTTATTAATTGCTTGGTCCCTAGGGTGGTGCTATTTGAGGTGGTAGTACTTTTAAGAGGTGGCCTACTGGGGGGTCTTTCTGTCATTGGGGGTGTGCCCTTGAAGGGGATAATAGGACTCCAGCCCCTTCATCTCCATCTCTTTTCCTGCCTGGATCATGATTAGGTGAGCAGTTTTGTTCCACCTGTGTTCCCACCATGATGTTCTGTTTTTCCTTTCCCCTAGCAGCCCTAAAGCAACAGGGAAAACTGATCAAGGACTAGACCTCCAAACCAAAGCCAAAATAAACATTTTTCTTTATAGGGTGGTTGTCTTAGTTATTTTTTATAGTAAAGAGAAAGCTGGCTAACATACACATAAATCCCCAGTGTGTATTTGTGTGCATATTGAGGTAGGTTAGAAATCCCTAGGGATATCATAACATCCATTTTCACTGTGGGAGCACTAGACAGAGAAAATGACCAACTCAAAGAAGAAAGTATATTTATTTATAATCTGTCAGAACCATTCATGAGACTCCATGCAAAATGCATCATTTGCTTGAGAGGTTTGGGAAAATATTAAAGCAGATCTTCATTATGAAGGAAGACAGTAGATGATTTATAACAGTAGGAACTTTTGCTGATCTTACATTTTCATGGGAAAAAGAAACTAATATTCAAGCTCAGAACACAGGTTGGTAGAAGTAAGCATTAGATATCTGGGAGAAATTCAGATTCATTACTTTTTATTGAAATCTAGTTATGTACTCTCAAAATTCACCTACTCTGTCTATAAGCAGGTGAATGTAGTCAGGTAATGTAGAAGCCTGTTGAAATAATGTAAAATCCAGATTTCTTTGTAAAATGGTCTTTAAGACCTTGTATGAAAAAATTTTTAAAGTCAGGAAACAATGTCCTAATAGAAACAAGTGTACCCAGATCTTGTTTCTTAGTGCTACTCTCTAATAAAAGCAAACAGGGTTCCTTAGAGAAATGGCTGACTACATCACTGGACAGAGTATATGTGACAACCCTGGGACATTTTATCATGCCAAAACGTAAGAAAGTAAAAAAAAAAAAAAAAAAAAAAAAAAACCTCAATTATGGAGGTATGGCAAAGAGACACCAGAGCAAGAGAAAGAGCTTCTAATCACTGAAACTGGAACAATGTAAGCAACAAGTAAAATAGTACTGGATTATGAACATTCATGAGTCCATTCTTATATAAGTAAACAAGTGAATAAATTAATTAGTGGGGGAGATAGGCATATTTTCCATGTAGTAAGAATTTCAAATAAATTATATAGATACTGTAAAGGAGAGGGAACATAACTCCTTATTCCTTAAAAAATGGGCTATACGCTTTGGAAGACTTCCTTCCAAAGAATACAGTATGGAAAATGGGAAAAATAGTGTAAATTTACAGTGAAGAACCCTGACAAATACTACTTCAGTCAGGTGGGTCAAGGTCATAAATCATGTATAATATATGTTCTTGATACATCATGTGAAAAAAATGGCACTTTACACCTGTTGTTATGGTTTGGATGTGAGATGTCCCCCAAAAGCTCACGTGTGAAACAGTGCAAGAAGGTTTAGAAGAAAAATGATTGGGTTGTAAGAGTCGTAACCCAATTCGTGAATTAATCCCCTGATAGGGATTAACTGAGTGGTAAGTGAAGTGGTAGGGTGTGGCTGGAGGAGGTGGGAATGGGAGTGTGGCTTTGGGGTATATATTTGTATCTGACAAGTGGAGAGTCTCTCTGCTTTCCCATCACCATGATGTGAGCTGCTTTCCTCTGCCACACTCCTGCCATGATGTTCAGCCTCACCTCAAGCCCTGAGGAATACAGCCAGCCTTCTATGAACTAGACCTCTGAAATCATAATTCCTCAAATAAATCTTTTCTCCTGTACAATTGTTCCAGTAGGGTCTTTTAGTCACAGTGCAAAAGGCTGACTAAAACACATGTGATCATTTTTTCAAAAACATATATCCCAGTTTAATCATGAGAAAAACATGTCACATTCCAAAAGAAAGACATCCTATGATATACTAATGCTACTTAAAACTATCAATATCATCAAAAACAAGAGGATCCTAAAGACACATGACAACTAGATGTATGTGGTATCCTGGATAGGATCCTAGAACAGGAAAGGATGTGAGGTAAAACTAAAGAAATTTGAATGAACGATGGACTTCAGTTAATAGTAATTTGTCAGTATTGGTTCACTGATTGTAACAAATATGGTGTGCCATTATGATGTAAATAATAGGAGAAACTGGGCTCAGAATATAGTATATACTATTTTCTCAAATTTTCTATAAACCTAAGCTGTTCTAAACATAAAGTTTATTAATTGAAAAAATCATTCCAAACTTGGGACGAATGTGTTTGCATGATATAATTCACAGCCTCCTTCTACAAAGAAATTAACATTATGGATAAAATGCTCAATTGATTTTCTGGTAAGCTTTAATATTATGAAGACCTGTTCTAGGAAAGTAGTTACTTACCCAGCCAGTGACTATCAGTCAAGAGCTATTGGCTTTCTTTAACCAAACATTCCTTTCTTTGGGTATCTAATCTAACAATAATTATCTTACTTACTTTTTTATCTGTAAAATTTCTTAAGCAAAAGTGAAATTTTGAACTGGCATAATAAGGATTTTTCATAGAACTTTGTAATCTGCTTATTGCCTACTTGAAAAGTTGTTTCCAAAACTTCTAATCTTAGACTCTATTATTGTAGATACATCATAACAAGTTGTTTTTACTAGGTATTACCACTCCCTTTTCTTTTTTCTCCTTTCTTATTTCATTAAACTAAGACAATAAAAATACAATCAAAATAGTAAAGGGGGAAAAAACAAAGTAATGTTGGACATTCTTTTGAGTTAGGTAAACTGAAGCATCTAATGAAAATTTTCTTTTGGGGAAAGATGGTATCCTTCTCAGACATATCAGGCATTTGGGAAATAACTGTAAGCTCCCTTTTGAAAAATTATGCTTCACTCTAAATATGAAAGCAAAGGACAAATGATATTTAATTGTTGTAATACTTATTGGGATGGAATATGAAGGGATTCTCTGAAATTGTGGTTTCTTTACAGAGTAAAGGGACAAAAATTACCCTTGGCAAGACCCATTGACCTTGTATTTCTGCTGTACACTCTATAATGAGTGAATTTTACTGATCAAAAGATGCTGATCTTGGTGACTTATATGGTCTAAAAGCCAAGAATCAAGTAGACTTAAGGAGGGAGAGAGTGTCTCTATGAGCCTCAGCCATGGACTGACACCTCCAGGTTCTATGTGTGACTCAGAATTGTTTGGAAACTCCTACAGATAAGACATCAGCATCTAAGCATTAATTCAGAAACCTAAACTGTTTTCATTAAAGATAGAACAAAACAAAACCAGAATTCCCTAACTACCTGGGAATTACATTTTAAAAAATGGACTAAAGATAGATAAAGCTGAAAGGAATAAGTTAGGAGAGGGTTAGATTGGCAGTGTGGGGTCTGTAAGTCAAGACTAGATCCACAGTGAGGACCTCAGTGGGATTGTCTTTCAGCCATTCTGTCATGTGACATCTTAATGCTTTTTTTCTAAATTGTATTTTTTCTCATTTCTCATAATAAAATTTTATTTTGTAAAGTTTTACAGACTTATTATCAAATATTTAGAAAACAAATAAAAGAAGAAAATAAAAATTGCCAGAAATCTTCCCACCTAACCTCATGTTTTTGCAGCATATTTCACTTATGGTCTCATAGTGACCTTTGAGGCAATTTTATAGTCTTCATTTTTCATATGAAGACAATGAACTCTGGGAGCTTTTCCTGCCTTCCCCAGTGGTACAAGTGCTTTTCTTCTGCCACAGCTTCTGCTATTCTCTTGTCCATGTACAGTCCTGTGAATCCTCTTTCTGCTTCCCCAGCAATGCAGTGTAGAGTTTAAAGACAGTCCATGTGACCATTTTTTTTTTGGTTTATTTATTAGAAAATTATAGCTATACAGAGTAGTTGAGTTCATTTTGACAAAATCATTCATGCATGGAATTTTATTTACTCCATTTTAGTCTCTCTTCTCATCCCCTTTCCCTCTTCTTTTCCCTTTCTCTCTTCTTCTTCTACTCTACTGATCTTCCTTTTGCTTGTTTATTATTTATTTTTGATGGCACTTTCTATATATACTTAAAGGTAGAAGTCATTGTGGAATATTTATATATGTACAAAGCATATTTTTGTTCAGTGCACTTCACATTTCCTCCCCTTTATCATCTCTCTTACCTCTTTATTAATCTCCCTTTCTACTCCACTGATCTTCCCTATGTCTTTATAATATACAATCTCCACTCTTTTCTCCCTTATTTTGCTATAGCTTCCACATGAGAGAAAACATTTGATCCTTGATTTTCTGAATCCTGGTTTATTTCATTTAGCATGATGTTCTTCATTTCCATCCATTTACCTGCAAATGCCATAATTTGATTCTTATATGACTGATTAAAACTCCGTTGTGTATATATACCACATTAATCTATTTGTTTATTGACCTGGGCTAGTTCCATAACTTGGCTATTATTAATTGTGCTGCTATAAAAATTGAAGTGGCTATATTACTACCATATGTTGATTTTAATTCTTTTGGACAAATATCAAGGAGTGGGATAGCTTGTTCATATGGTCGTTCCCTCTCTAGTTTTTTGAGGAATCTCCATACTCTGACAGAGTGGTTGTATTCATTTGCAGTCCCACCAAAAATGTGTTTTAGTCAGCTTCTTTACCACTGTGCCCAAAAGACCTGACAAGAACAATTAGAGAAGGAAAAGTTTATTTCAGGGGTCATGGTTTCAGAGATCTCAGTCCATAGGTGGCTGACTCCATTGCTATGGGCTAGAGGTTAGGAAGAACATCATGGCAGCAAGGTATGGTGGAGGAAAGTGGCTCAGGACATTGCACCCGGAAGCAGAAAAAAAGAGCTCTTGCCAAGATAAAAATATAAATCTCACAGGCATGTTCCCAGTGTCCCACCTCCTCCAGCCACACCTACCTGCCTGCAATTACTGCCCTAGAGTTAATCCATATCAGTGGATTAATGCAGTAATTAGATTGAGGTTCTTATAACCCAATCATTTCACCTCTAAACTTCTTTTGCATTGTCTCACACATGAGCTTTTGGGGCACACCTCATATCTAAACAATAACAGAATGAGTGTACCTTTTTCCCAACATCCTTGCCAGCATTTATCATTATTTATATTCTTGATAATTGATAATCTGACTGCAGTGAGATGAAATCTTAGTGTAATTTTGTTTTGTATTTCCCTGATTGCTAGAGGTATGAAAATTTTTCATATATTTATTGGCTGTGTTCCTTCTCTTGAGGAATGTCTATTTAGTTATTTTCCCCCCTTTATTGATTGGGGCTTTTTTTGTTGTTGTTGTTGTTGTTGTTTTATTTTTTAATATTCATTTATTCGCTTTAGTTGCACACAATGCCTTTTTATTTTTACATGGTGCTGAGGATCGAACCCGGGTCGCGCACATGCTAGGTGAGCACTCCACCGCTGAGCCACAACCCCAGCCCCTGTTGTTGTTTTTTTGTGTTAAGCTTTTTGGACAGCAAAAGAAACCATGTGGCCTTTTAAATCATTCATTTCTGTTATATTGCTCTGAAGCTGATGCCATATAAAAATAAACCCCACCAATCTTCCCCTCCATCCTGAATCATCTGCCCTAATCATCTCTCACTCTACAACTAACCTTTCTGGCTATTTGTACCTGAAAGTTGTTTTCTTCTCTATAGCCTTTCATCATAATGATGTACAGCATTGTTTCCTTGGCTCTGACCTCTGGTTTCAGTTCTTCATCACAACTGGATATCCCCCTTATATATACTCCTAGGGTGTGCAGATTTTGGCCATTCTGAATCCAGCCTATCTTCAAGGCCCCACACATTTTCACAAGCCTTATCCTTGCACAGTCAATCCCACTGAAGATTACTAATGACCTATGGGTGGGATAGAATCATGGGACTGATGTATTGAAATCAGTAGCATAAATACTCTGGTGTGATGAGAACAGAGATAGATGAAAGATAGAGAGAGTAATATATTGAGGTTGACAGTGACTTTCAGGATAACCATTCTATCTGTTAGATAGAATAGATTCTATCCATACTTTTAATATAAGCATTCTATCCAGTTCCTGGGATCATGGTTAGTGTTTAAAATATGTATTTGGAATGTGTTCCCCTCCAAACTTACCTCATTTTTCTTTTTTACCTTTCACTGCTTCTTTCATCTGGAGTTGTGTCCCCTTTCTTTCCACGCATTTAATATATATGGTTTTTTTTTTAATTTTAAAAAATATTTTATTCTAAGATGTTATAAATTATAGCAGAATGCATTACATTTCATATTACACATATAGAGCACATTTTTACAAATCTCTGGTTGTATGCAAAGTATATTCACTACATTCGTGACTTCATACATGCACTTACGGTAATGATATCCATCTCATTCTACCATCTTTTTTTTTTCTTCACCCTTTTGCCCCCTCCCTACTCCTCCCTCCCCTTTGGCCATTCTAGTGTTCCTCTAATCCTCCTATGCTCCCCATCCCAACCCGACTGTGAATTGGCCTCCTTATATCAGAGAAAACATTTGGCATTTGGCTTTTTGGGATTGGCTAACTTCACTTAGTATTATATTCTCTAACTCCATCCATTTACCTGCAAATGCCATGATTTTATTCTCTCTTATTGCTGAGTAATACTCCATTGTGTGTATATACCACATTTTCTTTATCCATTCATCTACTGAAGGGCATCTAGGTTGGTTCCACAGTTTAGCTATTGTGAATTGTGCTGCTATAAACATTGATGTGGCTGTGTCCCTGTAGTATGCTGTTTTCAAGTCTTTTGGGTAAAGACCAAGGAGTGGGATAGCTGGGTCATAAGGTGGTTCCATTCCAAGTTTTCCAAGGTATCTCCATACTGCTTTCCATATTGGCTGCACCATTTTGCAGTCCCACCAACAATGTATGAGTGTGCCTTTTTCTCCACATCCTCTCCAACATTTATTGTTGTTTGTGTTCTTAATAGCTGCCATTCTCACTGGTGTGAGATGAAATCTTAGCGTGGTTTTGATTTGCATTTCTCTAATTGCCAGAGAGTTTGAGCATTTTTTCATGTATTTGTTGATTGATTGTATATCTTCTTCTGAGAAGTATCTTTTCAGTTCCTTGGCCCATTTATTGATTGGGTTATTTGTTTTTTTGGTGTTAAGATTTTTGAGTTCTTTATATATTCTAGAGATTAGTGCTCTATCTGACGTGCATGTGGTAAAAATTTGTTTCCAATTAGTAGGCTCTCTGTTCACCTCACTGATTGTTTCTTTTGCTGAGAAGAAGCTTTGTAATTTGAGTCTATCCCATTTATTGATTCTTGATATTAATTCTTGTGCTACAGGATTCTTATTAAGGAACTTGGGGCCTAATCCAACATGTTGGAGATTAGAGCTTACTTTTTCTTCTATTAGGTGTAGTGTCTCTGGTATAATTCCTAGATCCTTGATCCACTTTGAGTTGAATTTTGTGCATGGTGAGAGATAGAGGTTTAATTTCATTTTATTGCATATGGATTTCCAGTTTTCCCAGCACCATTTGTTGAAGAGGCTATCTTTTCTCCAATGTACATTTTTGGCACCTTTGTCTAATATAAGATAACTGAAATTATATGTGTTAGTCTCTGTGTCCTCTATTCTGTACCATTGGTCTACCGGCCTATTTTGGTGCCAATACCATGCTGTTTTTGTTACTATTGCTCTGTAGTATAATTTAAGGTCTGGTATAGTGATGCCACCTGCTTCACTCCTCTTACTAAGGATTGCTTTAGCTATTCTGGGTCTCTTATTTTTCCAGATGAATTTCATGACTGCTTTTTCTATTTCTATGAGGAATGTCATTGGGATTTTGATTGGCATTGCATTAAATCTTTATAGTGCTTTTGGTGGTATGGTCATTTTGACAATATTAGTTCTGCCTATCCAAGAACAGGGTAGATCTTTCCATCTTCTAAGGTCTTCCATAATTTCTTTCTTTAGTGTTCTGTAGTTTTCATTATAGAGGTCTTTCACGTCTTTGGTTAAGTTGATTCCCAAGTATTTTTTTTTTTTTTTGATGCTATTGTAAATGGGGAAGTTTTCCTCATTTCCCTTTCAGAGGATTTGTCACTGATATGTAGAAATGCCTTAGATTTATGGGTGTTGATTTTGTATCCTGCTACTTTGCTGAATTCATTTATGAGTTCTAGAAGTTTTCTGGTTGAATTTTTTGGGTCTTCTAGATATAAAATCATATCATCAGCAAATAATGATAATTTGAGTTCTACTTTACCTATCTGTATCCCTTTAATTTCTTTCGTCTGTCTTATTGCTCTGGCCCGCATTTCAATTCTATGTTGAATAGAAGTGGTGAAAGAGGGCATCCCTGTCTTGTTCCAGTTTTTAGAGGGAATGCTTTCAATTTTTCTCCATTTAGAATAATGTTGGCCTGGGGATTAGCATATATAGCTTTTACGATGTTGAGATATGTTCCTGTTATCCCTAGTTTTTCTAGTGCTTTGAGCATGAAGGGGTGCTGTATTTTGTCAAATGCTTTTTCTGCATCTATTGAGATAATCATATGGTTCTTATCTTTGAGTCTATTGACGTCATGAATTACATTTATTGTTTTCCGTATGTTGAACCATCCTTGCATCCCTGGAATGAACCCCACTTGATCGTGGTGTATTATATTTTTGATATGTTTTTGTATCCGTTTTGTTAGAATTTTATTGAGAATTTTTGCATCTATGTTCATTAAAGATATGGGTCTGATGTTTTCTTTTTTGGATGTGTCTTTGCCTGGTTTGGGGATCAGGGTGATGTTGGCATCATAGAATGAGTTTGGAAGTGCTCCCTCTTTTTCTATTTCCTGAAATAAATTGAAGAGTATTGGTATCAGTTCTTCTTTGAAGGTCTTGTAGAACTCAGCTGTGTATACATCTGGTCCTGGGCTTTTCTTGGTTGGTAGGCTTCTGATGGCATCTTCTATTTCATCGCTTGAAATTGGTCTGTTCAAATTATGTATATCATCCTGCTTAAGTTTGGGCAGATCATACAACTCTAGAAATTTGTCGATGCCTTCAGTGTTTTGTATTTTGTTGGAGTACAAGTTTTCAAAATAATTTCAAATTATTTCCTGTATTTCCGTAGTGTTTGTTGTGATATTTCCTTTTTCATCACATATGTTAGTAACTTGAGTTATCTCTCTCCTTCTCTTTGTTAGCCTGGATAAGGGTCTGTCAATTTTATTTATTTTTTCAAAGAGCCAACTTTTTGTTTTGTCAATTTTTTCAATTGTTTCTTTGGTTTCAATTTCATTAATTTCAGCTCTGATTTTAATTATTTCCTGTCTTCTACCACTTTTGGTGTTGGATTGTTCTTCTTTTTCTAGAGCTTTGAGATGTAATTTTAAGTCATTTATTTGTTGACTTTTTCTTCTTTTGAGGAATGAACTCAATGCAATGAACTTTCCTCTTAGAACTGCCTTCATAGTGTCCCAGAGATTTCAATATGTTGTGTCTGTGTTCTCATTCACCTCTAAGAATTTTTAAATCTCCTCTTTGATGTCATCTGCAACCCATTGTTCATTCAGTAGCATATTATTTAGTCTCCAGGTGTTGGAGTAGCTTTTATTTCTTATTTTATCATTGATTTCTAACTTCATTCCATTATGGTCGGATAGAATGCAGGGTAGTATCTCAACTTTTTTGTATTTGCTCAGAGTTGTTTTGTGGCCTAGTATATGGTCTATTTTAGAGAAGGTTCCATGTGCTACTGAGAAGAAAGTATATTCACTTGTTGAAGGATGAAATATTCTATATAAGTCAGTTAAGTCTAAGTTGTTTATTGTATTTTTGAGTTCTATAGTTTCTTTGTTCAGCTTTTGTTTGGAAGATCTATCCAGTGGTGAAAGGGGTGTGTTAAAGTCACCCAGAATTATTGTGTTGTGGTCAATTTGACTCTTAAACTTGAGGAGAGTTTGTTTGATGAACATGGATGCTCCATTGTTTGGGGCATATATATTTATAATTGTTAAGTCTTGTTGGTGTATGGTTCCCTTGAGCAGTATATAGTGTCCTTCTTTATCCCTTTTGATTGACTTTAGCTTGAAGTCTACTTTATTTGATATGAGGATGGAAACCCCTGCTTGTTTCCTCTGTTCATATGAGTGGTAGGATTTCTCCCAACCTTTTACCCTCAGCCTATGGATGTCTTTTCCTATGAGATGAGTCTCTTGGAGGCAGCATATTGTTGGGTTTGGTTTTTTTTTTTTTTTTTTGATACAATCTGCTAGTCTATGTCTTTTGATTGGTGAGTTTAGGCCATTAACATTCAGAGTTATTATTGAGATGTGTTTTGTGTTCCCAGCCATTTTTATTTCTGGTATTTACCTTGACATGGTTTCTCTCCTGATTTTTTTTCCTTTAGTGTAATACCTCCTTCTGTTGATTTCCATCATTCTTTTTCTTTTCCTCTTCATGGAATATTTTGCCGAGGATGTTCTGTAGTGCTGGCTTTCTACTTGTAAATTCTCTTAAATTTTGTTTATCATGGAAGGTTTTTATTTCGTCCTCAAATCTAAAGCTTAATTTTGCTGGGTATAAGATTCTTGGTTGGCATCTCTTTTCCTTCAGAGATTGGAATATGTTGTTCCATGATCTCCTAGCTTTGAGTGTCTGAATTGAAAAGTCTGCTGTGATACGAATTGGTCTCCCCCTATATGTGATCTGATTCCTCTCTTTTGCAGCCTTTAAAATTCTATCCTTGTTCTGTATGCTAGGCATTTCATTATAATGTGTCTTGGTGTAGATCTGTTGTAATTTTGTACATTTGGTGCCCTATAGGCCTCTTGTATTTGTTTTTCCAATTCATTCTTCATGCTTGGGAAATTTTCTAATATTATCTCATTGAAGAGGTTGTGCATTCCTTTGGTTTGAAAATCTGAGCCTTCCTTTATCCCAATTATTTTTATATTTGGTCTTGTGATGCTGTCCCATACTTCTTGGATGTTCTGTTCATGGTTTTTTTTTTTTTTTTTTTTTTTTTTTTTTTTTTTTTTTTGTGGTACCAGGGATTGAACTCAGGGGCACTCGACCACTGGGTCACATCCCCAGCCCTTTTTTGTATTTTATTTAGAGACAGGGTCTCGCTGAGTTGCTAAGTGCCTCGCCATTGCTGAGGCTGGCTTTGAACTCGCGATCCTCCTGCCTCAGCCTCCCAAAGTGCTGGGATTACAGGCGTGCGCCACCGCGCCCGGCTCCTGTTCATGGTTTCTTACTATCTTCATTGTGTGGTCAACTTTATTTTCAAGATTATATACTTTGTCTTCATTGTCTGAGGTTCTTTCTTCCAGTTGATCTAGTCTGTTGGTGATGCCTTCAATTGTGTTTTTTATTTGGTTAATTGTTTCCTTCATTTCAAGGATTTCTGACTGTTTTTTTTCAGAGTTTCTATCTCATTTTTGAAGTAATCTTTTGCTACCTGTATTTGCTCTCTTATATCTTTGTTGTAGTGGTCAAATTTTGCCTGTATTTGCTCATTTAGGTCATTCTTTGATTCACAGATCATTTTAATTATGAACATTCTGAACTCCTTCTCCGACATTTCTTCAACTTTGCTGAGCATGGGTTCTGTTATTGTAGAATCCTGGTTTGTTTGGGGTATTTTCCTTCCCTGTTTTTTCATGATGTCTATTTGCTTTACTTTTTTGCAGTGTAGATCTGAGTTATTAGTTTCTTCCCTATATTCTTATAATACCCTTGCAGGTTGTCTGTGCCTCCCCGTAGCGCTGGACTATCAGAACCTGCCACTGACCCTTAAAGTATGCTATCTGGGGCTGGGTTCACACTGGTTGGTGTGGGCCGAACTGGTTGAGTCTGAGCTCCTGTGGTGGTCTGGGGCTAACCGCACTGGGGTGAAGGTCAGTGGGACTGCCCTGGGCCCACCTGGGCTCAGGCAGAGTTGGCAGGTCTGTCCTTGCTGTCTCCTGCTCTGGGGTGGAGGTCGGAGGGACTGGATGGAGCCTGGGCCTGGCAGCACTCTGATGTAGGACCCCAGGACTACCCTGGGCCCACCTGCACTCTAAGCAGAGTTGGCGGGTCTGTCCTTGCTGTCTTCTGCTCTGGGGCAGAGGTCTACGGGGCTGGCTGGAGGCTGGTAGGCGGGACTGACCTGGGGCTGGCCACGCTCAGGTGAAGGTCCTAGGGACTGCCCTGGGCCGGCCTGGGCTCAGGCAGAGTTGGCAGGTCTGTCCTTGCTGTCTCCTGCTCTGGGGCGGAGGTCCTATATATGTATTTTTAATCACTCATGGTCTTAGTCTAACTGATTAGTCTTTAGATTAGCCTCAATCTAATAGCACTTACTTATTAGCCTGTTTTCCTCCCACTATGGAGCTTGTCCTCTAATGCCACTTGCTATTATGTTTAGATATACCATATCCACAGCATTGTTGTTAGAACCCCTAGGAGAGTGATTTTTTAATACTACTCCTTCCCTCTCTACCCTTGTCAGGAAATAGAAGTGGGCTTTTTATAAGTTAATACTCATTATGTATTTAGTGATAAACTAAAACTTACCATAGTAATTTGAGTGTGAGAGGTGGTTGCTTACATTTAGTTGAAATTCTGATATGATCCTATTGGGATCTCATGGGAAAAGAAGAGTTGGAAGTATGCTTCTAGGATGATAGTCTCAGAGCTGTCAACTAACATCCTGTTATGGGCCAGGCTTTATGGGCAAACAGACTCCATTTTACCCTGAACTCCACGTCATGTAAGAAACACTTCTTCCATGGGAACACCCTGCCTCTGTGCCCATCAACAGTTGCTTAGCATAGCATGTTTGGCAACACAAAATGGCAATTCTTATACAATGTAAAATTGTTTTCTTTTTGGTTCCCATTTTTCTTGGACAATGTACCTTGTTAGAAAATGATAGTATAGACATTAGAAACCATTCTTTAACTTGTACTCAACTCGGGTAGCTTTGACCCATTCCCCTTATGCTTATGATTTTAGATTTCATGATGTTTGTTCATGGTTTTGAATCATAGCAACAGGCACTTATGATTAATGTAGTTTTGAAATATAAAGGTGTACTCTAAGTGTTCTAAACCCTGGAGAGGGTCAAAGAGTATAGTCTTGCAGCCTGCCTCTTGGCCCACCAGCTGGTGAATAAAGATGGTTTCATTTCCTGCTTTAAGTTCTACTTGGTGATTTATTACAATCTCACCATAACAATCCAGAAAGTACATTCTTTGTCAATAAAGTTATGTCTCACTCTACTGCAGCTGAGGCCTTTTGGATGCACCCTGGAAACCATTGTATTACCTCATAGGCCACATACCATGTGTCGATGTGGTTGCTGCACCTCAATAGGGATATAGAGCAGCTGCAAAAATATCAGAAATGAGAATTATTATTCAGGATTTCCCTTACCTCCTGCCCTCCTCTATTCTCTCTCTTATTTCCTTCTTCATAAGTACTCCTGTGAATATACCTTTCTTAAACATAAGTGATAATCCTTAGAAGTCAGTGATAGCTAGGGAATTTAAATCAAATTGTTTTAAAAGGCATGAATTAATCAAATTGCTTTGTAACATACAAATACATAATAGCTCACTAGGTATATGTATGCAGGTTTGAATGACTTATTCAGTCTACATTCTATTTCTCCTGAGTTGCACATAATTTCATATAATTATGTGAAAATTACATTATAGATGCCTGTTTTAAAAATTTAATTTGCCATTATTGGGGGGGATCATTATTATTAGGATGGCAAGTTTGGGCAGAAAGTCAATTTCTTTGAAAATTGATATTGGAAAAAAGAGAACAGGGCTTAAAACTAAATAGAATAATGTATCATTTAATGATAGGGATGCATTTTAGAAATGAATTATGATGTTATCTTACCATTGTATGAACATTATAGAGTGTGCTCACATAAACTAAGCCATCTATTATGTCCTTAGGCAATGTAATATTATGGGACTCCCTGATATATGTGGTCTGTTGTTGACTAAAACATCATTATGTACTGTGTGACTATAGTCAGTTTAAGAAGAGATTTGATCAATAAACTGAGTTTACTTTCCAAACTCAGTCAAGCATAAACTTTAGACTGTTTTTCACGTGACAACCCTGAGAACATGAGAAGCAGTATTGTCTACTGGTTCAGTGCTCACATTCTGGCTTCAAACCCCATTTCAACCCTATACTATCAGTTGTCTTAGGCAAATTACTCAATATGTCTGCACATCAATTTTTAAATTTTATTTTGTGATCTATAAAAGGTAATATGTTTTGGTTATACTTATAACAAGCTATTCAAACTTAATGATTTAAAACCATAACAATGATAATTTCATTTTCTTATGACTCTGTGATTTGGATTGGTATTAGAGAGGAATACTTTTCTATGATCCATGTAGGGGTGACTTGAAGGCTGGGGATGACTTGATAGCTAGCATCATGTGAAGACTCAGTCACTAGCATAGTGTGTCAGGTGATAATTCTGGCTGTTGGCCAGGACCTCAGCTGGGTTGTAGGCTGGGACACCTACATGTGGCTTCTCTATGTGAATTCTTAGCTCCCTCACAGTACGGTGGCTGGGCTGCAAGTGCAGCTTGCTAAGAGTGCAAGGCAGAAGTGCATGGTGTTTTTATGATCAAGCCTTGGAAGTCATATAGAGCCACATCTGTTGTACTGTCTTGCTCTAGGCAATCACAAAGGTCTGCTAGGCTCAAGGGGAGAGTAGATAGACTCCACCATTCTGGAGGAGGGAGAAGGCATCAGTGGTATGTTTTAAGAAGAACACATAAGATGGAAAATACTATCATGGTGGTGTTTAGAAGATACAATCTACTACAGTCTGCACTTTGGTTATGGCAATCCATATCCTTCCATAATACAGCCTGCCCTCCTTATTCTTGAGTTTTGTATCTGCAGATTCAACCAACCATGAATTGAAATATTCAGAAAAAAAATTGTGTCTACTGAACATGTATAGATATTTTGGTCATTATTCCCTAAACAATACAGTTTGTCAACTATTTACATAGCATTCACATTGTATTAGGCATTTTAAGTAATTAATCTAGAGATGATTTAAAGTATATGAGAGGATTGGTGGGGCATGTAGTTCAGTGGTAGAGCACTTGCCTAACAAGTGTGAGGGCCTGGGTTCAGTCTGCAGCACTGCAATAAAGAAAGGAAGGAAGAAGAGAGAGAGGAAGAGGAAAGGAAGGAATAAAAGTACATGGGAGGATGTGCATAAGTTATCTGCAAATATCATGTCTTTTTTTAAAATAAGTGACTTGAGTACAAATGTTGGTATCATCCTAAAGAGACCAAGATCTCTTTTTATCTAAATCGGATCAGGTGCAGATGTGATTCTTCACTGTAGGTCCTCAGGTGAAACTCTATGAGTATCATTCCTCTCCATTTATAAATTGACAAGTTATTTGCCTTTCCCTACCCAACAACCAGCAGGAGGAGGATAACTACTAGGGATACTTTCCATCCAAAAGCGGGAAAGGAGGATTCACATGGCAAATTCAAAAAGAGAGAAAGTAGGATTCATTTAACATACTAGGCCACAGCAATTCTGAAATCCAAATGGGTACAGGCTGTCATATTCTCTATTAAGGCTCAAAATATTGCTTGGGAGCTGGTTATCATGACCTCCTTCTTTTACTCTCCGAGATATTGATTCTGCCTTCTGAATCATTTTTCTTTTTGCAGGAAGTATTGCCTGTGTTCACATAAAACCATTTTCTCAAACTGTTTCTTGCCTGTAGAAGTATGGGTCCAAGGACTTTTTTCATGTTGTATTATTAATTTTCAGTACAAGCTGAAAAATTCTTTAAAATTCTTTGTGTATCAACAATCCACTGCATTAAGCAAAGCCATATTTCAAATCTCTTTGAGATAAGACCTTCTCTGCCTTAGGCTTTCTAAGACTGTTATGAGACATCATTCTTAAGTTTCTTAGAAGGCCCTTGTCGGTATGAAAGTCCAATATTTTCATATTGAAAGTCCAGTCTCTAAAACAAAATGTTTATCTTTGAGGTCTTTCCTAAATGGCTTAAAAAATTCACTCATGGATAAAGCCATGTAGCTCAGTATACTAGTGTCCTTAAAGGAATAGTGTGTCACATGTACCCTTTTTGTTTTATATGAGCCTTTAGTTTGTTGAGTCAATCATGGTAAAAAAAAAAAAAAAATGCTGACATGAAAATCTTCCTTGAATACTGCTTGAATTCAGTTGGTGTTCAGAACCATGTATTAAGATGTATCTTGGTATTCTTTAGTAAAACGGCATGTCTGGAAGAAATGAATCAACACCTATTGGAGCTTAGTATGGACAAAGAAAAGAGATTAAGGGTAAATGTTGAATGTACTAGTTCAGAACCCAAAATTTAAACAGCAATGATAAATTCCTAAATTACCTAACATTTGTCAATGTGCTCTGAACTGGTGATGGAGTTGTGCTGAATCATGAATATTGTGTTACCTAATCCCTACTTGCAACAAAAGCTTCTGTGTGGAGAATGCTTACCTTAGCAAAGAGTTCAGTTGGTTGTGGTCTTATCTGTTAAAATTTAACTGGCAGCTGGGTGTGGTGACACATGCCCGTAATCCCAGTGACTCAGGAGGGGTGGAGCAGGAGGATAATTCAAGGCCGGTCTCTGCAACTTAAAAAGACCCTGTCTCAAAACAAAACAAAACTCAAAAATGGCTGGGGATGTAGCTCAGTGGCATAATAACTCTGAGCCCAATCCCCAGTATTGGAAAAAATTAACTCGCAATTCGCACATAAACCTCTGGCACAATGTGAAGGAACCCTTGTTGTTAAGCAGGAGAATGAAAGTTGTGGTAACTGTGTCTGGCAGATTGTCCATAACTTCTTAGTCTTGATAGTTGCCTTATTGCAATTTTAGACTGGTCCAGACTTAGGATTCTCAAAAACAAAGACACAAATAAAGGGGATAGAGAGTAATGGGCTAAAGGATAAAGATGTTTCCTAGTTAATATAGTGTTTTTCTTTAAATGACCATGTTTAGTATCTTCAAAGAATAATTATACATTTTGAGTAAAGTAGCTCTTAACTAAGATCAATATTGGGACAAAGAGCAAAGGGGTAAAAGAAGACACAAGGACACAGAGGGCGATGGTAATCCGATCCATGCCTTTCTTGGACTGCTCTATGCACTGCCTTTGGAAGGAGGGGAAAAAAAGTTCCTGGGGGAAATAGAGTTTAAAGATCTCTAGGAGCATAGAATGAAGCCCAAATTTCATTGATCTTTTCTCAAAGGACTTCTGTGTAAAAGTAGCTTGGGGATCTCATTAATATGCAGATTCAGATTCTGTACAACTAGGATGAGGTGTGAAAATTTCTCCTTTTTTTTTTTTTTTGTACTGGGGATTGAACTCAGGGCACTTGACCACTGAGCCACATCCCCAGACATATTTTGTATTTTATTTAGAGACATGGTCTCACTGGGTTGCTTAGCGCCTCACTTTTGCTGAGGTTGGCTTTGCACTCGTGATCCTTCTGTTTTAGCCTCCTGAGCTACTGGGATTACAGGTAGGTGCTACCATGCCCAGTGACTTTCTCCATTTTTTTCTTTTTCTTTTTCTTTTTCTTTTTTTTTTTTTTTTGGTACTGGGGATTGACTTCAGGGGCACTCGACCACTGGGCCACATCCCCAGCCCTTTTTTGTATTTTATTAGAGACAGGGTCTCACTGAGTTCCTAAGTGCCTCATGTTAGTGGAATTTGCAGGAAGGGACCGAGGCTCGAACTGTCGTATAGGAAAAGGAAAGGGGTTTATTGAATTACCAAAGAAACACGTGGAGGGGATGGGGACAAACCGCGGGGAACGGACGGGAGCTGGAGCACGCGGGAGCGGGAGCGGAGAGCAGGAGCAGGGAGCGGCAGGAACCAGGTGAGAGCAGGAACAAAAGGGACGATTTCAGTCCGGGGCTGGCTTAAATAGAGTAGGGGTCATAAAACCCCCTTGGAGTGAGTCCTTGTCCTATAGGCCAGCAGAGGTCATCGGGGGAGGTAGTGGTAGTGGACAAGGGTCTTGCTGGTCAGGTTTTGGTCACGCTGAGGATCTCGGGAGCCGTAGTTTTTCACAAGGCACCTGGAAAGGTGTGGCCTTCTGCCTGGGAGGTGTGGCCTTCTGCCTAGAACCAACATTCCCCCCTTTTTGATTTCTTAGGAAGTGGGGCGTCGTGTTTCGATCTGGCTGCTTCGGAGCTGAAATGGGGCGACGTGGGGTAGTTTTGGGGGGAGGGAGGAATGTAGGCAGGCAGGTCAGGCTTGAGGGTTAAAAAAATTCCCAGGAGGCAGGCACCATAAAGATGGATCTCTGCAGGAGTGAATTGGATGAAGGTTCCTTGAAGCCATAAATCGGTGAGGGTGTCAAACCAGGCTTCTGCAGAGGTCACCGGGGGAATCAACCAACTATCCTCTTGGAGAGCATGTAGGAATTGTAGGCATCTCGAGTTTACAGGTGGCATCTTAACACTATTATGGAAACAACAAAGAAAAGAAGGTGAGAGGGATAATTGTCCGCCTGCTTATTTCACCGGGCGGGACTTACAGCAAAAAAAACCCAATCGAGGGAGTCAGGATGTAGCTGATCTCTCTAGAGATTGGCAACTCTGTCCCGAGGTGCAGGGAAGTCATCTCTGGTTGGAAGGTCATCTGTGGTTGTTAGCAGTTGATAATCCCTGAGGAGAAGCTGGTTAACGGTTTGGTTAGAAATTTGAGAAATATGATTTTTAAGGTATCGTATGAGGCAAGGAACTATCATCAGGACAAGACATATAGTTATAAGTGGGCCTAGGAGAGGGAGGACCCAGGGGGCCACCCCTTCCCATAGTTCCCATGAGGATCTCTGCTGCCACCGGATCTTCTTGTCCCCTAAACCTTGCACTATCTCTTTTAAGCATTGTACATTGTGGTCAACTTTGCCTGACTGGTTGACATAATAGCAGCATTCCTCACCCAGGAAAATACAGGTACCCCCTTTTTCTGCTGTGATGAGGTCCAAGGCTCGCCTGTTTTGGAGCACAACCTCCGCTAGTGATGAGAGTTGTTGCTAGAGGGCCTGGATGGAGTAGGCGGAGGCTTCAGCTGTGGTGGCGAGCTTATCTGTGAGGTCAGAGAGCTCCTGTTCAAAGGATTGGGCCATTACAAGTGAATGAGCCAGTCCTCCAACTGAGAGGCCTGTGGAGGCAATCGCGGTGACTAAGCTAACACCCACTAAGGCTGCCAGAGTGGCCGCTCGCTTAGGACGCCCCCCTTGAGACTGTAGGGAGGAAAGAAGGTCCTCAACTTCAGCCTCTGTATATAGAGTCAAGCCTGGAATTAAGACAACAGGATAGCAGGGACCTGGGGTTTTAGCATCAATGCATCGGAACACGTGGGTGGAGCACCAAAACAGGAGAGGGGAAGAGAGAGTCAAATCACCCGTTATGGGATGCCAGGTGCGTTCTGGGCAAGAGTCTTTGGCGGCGGCCCAACAAGAAGTAACGTTAAGGAATGAGGGGATAGTCGGAAGTGGGAGAGAGAGAGAGGATTGATTGTGACATGAGGAGGTTGGGGTGACATTGGCTCGAACTGGGACCGGGACTAATAAAGACTTGCGAAGCGGCGCACAGAGGAAACAGGTTGAAGCGTTAAAGGTGGAATGGCTTGCTAATAAGGAAAGGGACAAAGAGAGAATGGAGTCCCAGGAGAAGGAGAGAGAGTCGTTTAAGTTTCGAAGATGGGTTCGAGTCTGCTGTCTGGTGGCACTAAGTTTCTCGAAAAGCCCTGACAGCAGAAGAGTCTTTTATAGTTTTTTTTCTATAATAATTTTTCCTCGACCATGGATCCAATTGCGATTAGCAAACCCTACTGCAGCAATACGACTCTGCCAGGAAAAAGGGTCAGTAATCTTGAAGGTTACATTATGATTGTATTTCCAGGATTGGAGTTGGGATGGCATGATTCCCCAGGAGTTTGTTGTTCCCATAACAGGATGGGACCAATGATATTTACAGCTCCAGGATGGACATCCAACCCATCCATTAGGGTCGCTATTGCACCAATTTTCTGTCTGGTCCTCTTTAAAGCAAAGATATTTTGGTAATTTTGACATGTCAGGAAAACATCGGTGAGTACATGTGGAAACTGCATCAAAAGTAAGCAGAATGGAGGGACAATTATCAAAAGGGCAGGATGATTGATTGAGAAGGCGTGTTTTTTGCCCATCATTATCTAGTTGCCAAACCTCGAAAAAGTAACGGCATGGAGGAGCAGAGCAATAGGACACAGAACCTGCAGGGACAAATGGAAAGAGAGCCAGAGATAGAATGAAAATTTCAGAAAGGGTCATTTTAGATCAGTATTAGGAACACGAGAGAAGCGGATCTTGAGGGGATCGGTGGGGAGGGGGGAGCAGGTATACTGAGGTAGTTGTTTGTCGTCCGTTTGTAGATCCTCAGTTGGTTGAGCAGCTGGTTTTAGTCTGGAAATATGAATCTAAGAAGTCAAATTTCCTGAAGTTTCACTAAGCTTGGCAGCCGTGTGTGTGCACAGCACAACCTGGAAAGGGCCTGTCCACTTCGGGGCAAGGGAGGTTGCTCCTGTGTCCTGGGGAGGGGAGAAATATACCCAAGAACCGGGTGTCAATGGAAATGAAGTAGTGAGTCTATTCGGGTCAGGCAGAATGAAATCTTGGCACTTCCATAACTGATGTCTAATGAAGGACAAGATGGGAAGAGAAAGATCTTTGGGTAGGGGTCCCTGAGTTGGGGAAACTCCGGGTGGAAGGGCTGGTCGCCCAAACATAACCTCAAAAGGGGATAGTAAGGAGGGCTTTTTTGGGAGGACTCTGAGCCTAAAGAGGGCAAGAGGGAGTAACTTGACCCAGTCTAAGTGGAGTTCTAGGGAGAGTTTAGTCAGGACATCCTTAAGAGTCCTATTAGTCCTCTCTACTTTCCCTGAGGACTTGGGGTGATATGGGATGTGAAAATGCCAAGGGATATTAAGGGAAGTAGAAACACTCTGGGTAACCTGGGAAACAAATTCAGGCCCGTTGTCAGACTGGATGGACGTGGGCAATCCGAAATGGGGAAGGATTTCTGAGACTAGAATGGAGGCTACTGTGGAAGCCCTTTTATTGGAAGTAGGGAAGGCCTCCACCCATCCAGAGAAGGTGTCTACCAAAACCAGGAGATATTTGTGCCTCCGGGCAACTGGCATGTTGGTGAAGTCTATCTGCCAATCAGCTCCTGGAAGCTGTCCTCGAGCTTGGTGAGAGGGAAATGTCCCTGGTTTAAGGGGAGTATATGGGTTGGTGCGCTGACATGCAGTGCACGCTGAGGTGAGCTGATGGAGAAACTGTGTGTCTTCCGGAGTCAGGGTGAGGAAGGAGGTAGCGAAAGTCTTGAGGGCCTGAGGATTAGGATGGAAAAGGGAATGGAGATAGGAGAGGATTGATTGTGTGGAAGGGGATGTGGGGGTCTGGGTAGTAGGTAGGACTGGAGCCAGAAGAGAAGGAGAAGATAGTGCTGCCTCCCTTGCTGCCCTGTTGGCCTTCGTGTTTCCCTGAACTATGGGAGAGTCTCCACTTTGGTGTGAAGGACAATGGGAAATCCCTATTAGCTTGGGCAGGAGAGAGACTTGCAAAAGTTTTGATATTAATTTAGAATTAGTAACTGCAGAACCTTTTGTGGTCAGCAGTCCTCGCTCTTTCCATACTGCTGAATGGGAAAGCAAAATATGGTAGACATATTTTGAGTCTGTGTAAAGGGTGAGGTTTTGATCAGCAGCTAATTCGAAGGCACGAATGACAGCTATTAATTCAGCCCGTTGGTTTGTGGTGTTGGGGGGTAGGGGTGCTGCCTCAATAACCTCTGATAGGGAAACGATAGCGTATCCAGCAAAACGTTGCCTATCCCTAAGGAAAGAGCTGCCATCTGTGAACCAAATTAAGGAAGGATCAGGAAGTGGTCCCTCTTTAATATGGGAGGGATGGGGGATTAAAGCCTCGAGTGTCTCTATACAATCATGTTCTGGGGGCTCTGAGGAGACTGGGAGAAGGGAAGCTGAGTGTAAAGAGGAGCAGGGTTGGAAGGTGATTGAGGAGTCATGCAAAAAGGAAACAAGGAGAGAAAGAACGCGACAGGGTGGGAGAGTTTGAAGGCTCTTATAGGTTAGTAAGTCTTTTAAATGATGAGGAGAGGCAACAGTAACCTGGGCACCAAAGGTCAACTTTTTTGATTCCTGCAGAAGTAGGTAAGCAGCAGCCAAAGCCCTAAGGCAGGGGCCCATCCGCGAACGGTGTCAAGTTG
The DNA here is from genome assembly GCA_025594165.1 of Tamias sibiricus. Taxonomy (NCBI): domain Eukaryota; kingdom Metazoa; phylum Chordata; class Mammalia; order Rodentia; family Sciuridae; genus Tamias; species Tamias sibiricus. The sequence continues at coordinate 155,446,265 of CM046657.1, read as the reverse complement.
TTTAGAGAGGTAGGCAACTGGAGCAAAGGTAGTGGCTTTGTATTGGCCTAGAATGCCAAGAGCCAAACCCTTGGTTTCATGGACATAAAGGGTAAATGGCTGAAGAAGGTCTGGGAGGTGAAGGGCTGGGGCCTGTGACAGTGCCTGCTGCAAATGTTTAAACTCGGCCTGAATGTTGTCAGGAAGGAATTTTCCCTCAATCTCCTTAGCTGCCTCGTATAGGGGCTTTGCATAAAGGGAGAAATTAGGAATCCAGGCACGGAAATATCCTGCTAGCCCTAGGAAAGAGAGAATCTCTTCCTTTGTCTTGGGGCATGGGAGCTCCTTGATGAGGGCTTTTCTGTCCACAGTAATGGCCTTTGATTGATGGGAAATTTGAACTCCTAAATATACCACCTGGGTCTGGGCAAGCTGTACCTTAGACGAGGAGACACGATACCCACGAGAAGCAAGAAAATTTAAAAGGGTGTAAGAGTCTTCACGAGCTGTGAAGAGGGAAGGGCTGCAGAGGAGGAGGTCATCTACATATTGCAAGAGAGTGGAATTAGGGAATTTAAGGTCTTTGAGGTCTGCAGCCAATGTCTGACCAAAGATATGGGGGCTGTCTCGAAAACCCTGAGGGAGGACTGTCCAGGTCAACTGTTGGGAACACCGGGTATCTGGATCTGTCCAAGTAAAGGCAAAGAGGTCTTGAGATTCTGGGGCTAAGGGTACAGTGAAGAAGGCATCTTTCAGGTCAATTACTGAGAAATGGGTGGATAAGGAAGGAATTAGGGAAAGAATAGTATAAGGATTTGGGACCACAGGGTGTATAGGCCTGACAGCCTCGTTGATGAGACGAAGATCTTGGACTAGCCGATAGGACCCATTGGACTTCTGAACTGCCAATATAGGGGTGTTATAAGGAGAATGGGTGGGTCTGAGAAAGCGTTTCCGCAAAAGATCTGAGATGATGGGTTGAAGACCTCTGAGGCTCGCGGCTGGAAGTGGATATTGGGCTTTATTGGGGAAACGTTGGGGATCTTTAAGGTAGATTTGTACGGGGTCACACTGCGCGAGGGAGGGAGTCTGAGTATCCCAGACTTTGGGGTCTACTAAGTTGGCGGGGACAGGGTAATGAAAGGTTTCTGTGTCGATAGAAGGTTGGGGGGTTTCCGCCTTGATAGGGGGCTGAGGGGATCTTACATCACTAGGGGGCGATAGGGTTTCCTCATCAGCATCAGTAAGGGGTGATGGGTCAGTGGCTTTTGAAACGGTAAGAAGAAAAATGGGGGAGGAGACGGAGCAAGACGAACCAGAAAGCATAACTGAGCTAGGCAGATTGGAGAATATGATTGAGGCCTGGAATTTGGCCAATATGTCCCTGCCCAATAGGGGCACAGGACACTGAGGCATTACCAGAAACTGGTGGGTGAAGGGATGGTGGTGAAGACAGCAAGACAGCATAGGAGTCTTGCGGGGGCGAATAGCATTTCCCTCTACCCCGACAATAGGGGATGGTGCTATGGTGGTGGGGCCCCAAAACTCCCTCAAGACTGAGGAGGTGGCTCCTGTATCTAGCAGGAAATTTACGGGGCGTCCATCAACGAGGAGAGTAACTCTGGGCTCCTTCAATGCGATGTCAACGGTCGGGAGAGGAGCCCCTGGGCCCCTTCAGTCTTCCGTGGCCAGTGCAAGCAGGCTGGGGTTTGTGACCGATCCAGCCCCCCTGTGGGAGCTGGGGCAGTCAATGCCCCAATGGCCCATCTTGGAACACTTTGGGCACGGGCGCCTAGGGGGCTTGGGATTAGGGCATTCTCTAGCCCAGTGTCCATCTTTCCCGCACCTAAAGCAAGGCCCTGGGGGTTCCTCCTGTGTGGACTTATATGCCCCTTTTCTTGAGGCCTGAGCTTCAGGGCCCCTAAGGGCCTGAGCTAACATTTGAAACCCTGATCGCTCAGCCTTCTCATGTTTTAGAAACCTGCGACGTTCAGCGTCTTCTTCACGGTTATGATAGACTTTAAAAGCCGTAGCCAAAATCTCAGTCTGGGGAGTCACAGGGCCCAATTCTAATTTCCTTAACTTAGCTCGAATGTCGGGGTAGCTCTGAGACAGGAAATATGTCATAAGGACTTGACGGCCCCCCTGGGACTCAGGATCTAAGTTTGTGTATTTTTGAAGGGCCTTCGTGAGCCGATCTAAAAATTCAGAGGGGGTCTCTTCTCTCTTTTGAATAATGTCCTGTAGCTTATCAAAATTAACAGGTTTCTGAGCTGCTCGTTTCAGACCATCCACTATACACGTTAAAAACTGGTCCCTTAAGACCACGTCCCCTGGGGCATTGTAATCCCAGTGGGGGTCTCTCTCTGGCACTGCCTCAGGACCTATAGGGAAATTGGGGTTCATTCTGTGAGTCTCATCTGCATATGCTCTGGCTTGCTCCCAGACTCGCCTACGCTCCTCAGGAAGTAAGGTATTTGACAAAATAAAGTATGTGTCATGAAAGGTAAGGCTATATGCTTGAGTGACCCACTGGAATTCTTTTATGTAAGTCGTAGGGTCAGTTGTAAAAGAACCCAAGCGAAACTCAATTTTGGAAAGATCAGACATGGAGAACGGGATGTGGGCCCTTACAATTCCCTCCGCCCCAGCTACCTCCCTTAACGGCGCGATTATCTGAGCTGCCTGTTTTCTCGAGCGCATCATAGGAGGACTGAACTGTGGAGGCGGTAGAGTGTTAGGCGGGTCTGGGAGGGATGGGGCTGGAACAGCTAGGGCCGGGAGTTGTACGGGAGACGCTGGGGGAGAAACGCGGGCCACGCAATGTTCTCCTGGAGCCGTTGGGGAAAGAACCGAGGAGGGGGCCAGAGCCTGGGGCACCGCGTCTGGTAAGAGACGAGTCTCAGAATCTAAGGGAGTATGGACCGGAGTCTGGGACTGAGGCAGCGTGCTCGGCGACGGCTGCATGGCTGGAGAGGGCGGGGGAGCTGCGGCTGGAGACGACGACTCGGAACCGAGCAGCGGGAGCAGCACGGGCGGGGGGGTGGCGGCGGAAGCAGCGCGGGCGGGGGTGGCGGCGGAAGCAGCGCAGGCGGGCGTGGCGGCGGAAGCAGCGCGGAGCTGGGAACCGGGAATTGAGAGCGCGGGGGTAGCGGCGGGAGTGGCGCCAGGAATGACGTAAGCAGAGAAGGCGGGTCTACAGGGGGGGGGTTCTGGCAGAGCGGAAGGCGGGGGCGGGGCGAAGGGTGAAGACAACGGAGGGGGAGGATCTAAGCTCGGAAGCCCGCCAATTTCAAAATCTAAAGCCTGAGCTGGGGGAGGGGAAACGCTCCGGAGCAGCCTTTGAGACTGCCGGTACGGGGGAGGTGGAGCCTCTAATCCCGGATCGAACTCGGGGTCAGTGGAAGATGGGGGGGGGGGTCTGGAAATCTATAAGCGAGAAAGACTGTCTCAGGATTGCACCTGGTGCACAAAGAAGGATTGGAACGGAGGAGGAAGAAGGCATCGACATACGGCAATTCTGTCCATCTCTTTGTTTGTTGACAAAAGCTGGAGAGTTCCCGTAAAAGCCGGGAATCTAGGGATCCTGATTCTGGCCACTTATTGGATAGCGGGTAAGAAGGCCAAATTTTTGTACATAGCTTTATTAATTTGGTTTTGTTAATTTGGGGTTTTAAGCCTAATCGTGCTCGATTTCTTAGGAGACAGTCGAGAGGCGTGTCGGCCTGAATGGAGAGGGAAGTTCCCATATTTCCCGATAGCGGGGAGGAGCTGATGCAATACTTTGGAAGGCGTCCCTTTCAAAGTATGAATCAGAGTAAGATCCAAGTTCTCTCTCTTAGTCGTCACTAAGTGAGACGAGCCTTGGGACACCTAAGCACCTTCCGTCCCAGACGGCAGGTTTAAAGGTGCCGGGGAGCTGTGAGCTTTACTCCATGGAGATTATGGGACTGTTTCTGTTCCGAACGGAAAAAACGGAAGCTCAAGCCCGGAGTGCGGAGGGGAACTTTTCTAAAAAGCCGAGAGCCGTAGTCTTATAGGTGGAAATTTTTAAAGTGGGCGGATAAAGGTGGGGAGGCGAGGGGGGGGGGAAGAGTTCCCGGGGTCCACCGTCGCCCTGAAGGCTTGGGTGGGGTGTGGTCCCCCCTAGAAAGGCCCCCGGTGAGATTGCCGGATGGTCAACGGTCAATTCTCGCTGCGCAGTGGCCAAACAGGTTTAGGAACTCAGGGTGGATGGGGGGGCTTACCAAAGTCCAGCGACGGTGTAGGAAGACAGACGGCCAAAGGAGACGTGTGGTGGACGCTCGTCTCCTTTCCCGGTCAGGGAACCAAATGTTAGCGGAATTTGCAGGAAGGGACCGAGGCTCGAACTGTCGTATAGGAAAAGGAAAGGGGTTTATTGAATTACCAAAGAAACACGTGGAGGGGATGGGGACAAACCGCGGGGAACGGACGGGAGCTGGAGCACGCGGGAGCGGGAGCGGAGAGCAGGAGCAGGGAGCGGCAGGAACCAGGTGAGAGCAGGAACAAAAGGGACGATTTCAGTCCGGGGCTGGCTTAAATAGAGTAGGGGTCATAAAACCCCCTTGGAGTGAGTCCTTGTCCTATAGGCCAGCAGAGGTCATCGGGGGAGGTAGTGGTAGTGGACAAGGGTCTTGCTGGTCAGGTTTTGGTCACGCTGAGGATCTCGGGAGCCGTAGTTTTTCACAACGCACCTGGAAAGGTGTGGCCTTCTGCCTGGGAGGCGCGGCCTTCTGCCTAGAACCAACACCTCACCATTGCTGAGGCTGGCTTTGAACTCAAAATCCTCCTGCCTTAGCCTCCCAAGTGCTGGGACTACAGGTGTGCGCCACCATACCCAGCTGAATTTCTCCATTTTTAACTAGCCCCCAGGCGAATGTGAATGCTGAAGATTTAAGAATAATATTTTGAGTAGCAAGTTTCTAAGAGAATTATAAATATTAACACATTTAGTCTTGAAAACAACCTGATGGTGTAGTTACAAGTATCCCCAGTTTATACAGAAGAAAGCTTAGATTAAACCACTTAGCCTAGTGCAACTAGCTCAATAAATAACAAAACCAGGACTTGAACTGAGGTAGTTTTAGCTATCATCCATGTTTCCTTTTTAAAAATATTTACATCAATATGCTTTTTCGTAATTTTTAAAATTTGTTCTACTTAGTTATACATGACAACAGAATGCATTACAATTCATTGTACACAAATGAAGCACAACTTTTCATTTCTCTGGTTGCACAGGATGTAGAGTTGCACCATATGTGCAGTCATACATGTTCCTAGGGTAATGATGTTCATCTCATTACACCATCTTTCCTGCCCCCATTTCCTCATCCCCTCTTCTTCCTCTCCTTTGCCCAAATTCCTCCATTCTCCCCATGCCCCCCCCCCCATTATGGATAAGCTACTTATCAGAAAGAACATTCGGCCTTTGGTTTTGGGGGACTGGCTTACTTCACTTAGCATGATATTCTTCAGCTCCATCCACTTACCTGCAAATGCCATAATTTTATTCTCTTTTAATGCTGAGTAATATTCCATTGTGTATATATACCACAGTTTCTTTATCTATTCATCTGTTGAAGGGCATCTAGATTGGTTCCACAGTTTAGCTATTGTGAATTGAGCTGCTATGAACACTGATGTGGCTGAGTCACTGTTTTCAGAGAAGTTTTAGCTTTGTAGAAAAATCAAATAGAGTTCCCTACCTCCCACCTCCCCACAGCTTCCCCTATAATTAGCATCTTGAATTGTTGTGTTACATTTGTTACATTTAATAAACTAATATTGATACTTATTAACTGAATTCCATAGTTTATTTAGAATCCACTCTTTGTGTTATACAGTTTCATAGGTTTTCACAAATGTATAATGTCATATATTCACCATTATAGTGCTATACAGAATAGATTCACAAATCCAGAAATCCCCTCTACTTTGCCTATTTATCAGTCTCTTCTTATTTCCTCTGCTGAGCCCCTGGACTGTTTTGCTATTTCTATAGTTTTGCCTTTTCTAGAACAGCATATAATTGGAATCATACAATGTATAGACTTTCAGACTGGCTTCTTTCACTTAGTAATATGTATTTAGGGTTCTTCCATTGTGGCTTGATAGCTTATTTATTGTTATTATGGAATAGTATTTTGGTGAATGTTTGTACCACAGTATGTCCATTCACCTGTTGAAGGACACCTTGGTTGCTTCAATTTGGGGCAATTATAAATAAAACTGTGATTAGCATTTGTGTGCAGATTTTTCTGTGGACTTTTTAATTTATTTGAGTAAATATTTAGGAACAAGACTCTTAGGTTGTATGTTAAACTGTTGGGTTGTATGTTGGGTTGTATGTTTAGCTGTATAAGAAACTGCCAAACTCTCTTCCAATGTGACTGTACCATCTTTTGTTCCCACTACCAATGAGTGACAGTCCCAGTTGCTCCATATCCTTGGTGTTAGCAGTGTTTTGGATTTTAGCGATTCTAATCATGTTTTCTTTCTTTCTTTTTTTAATATTTATTTATTTGCTTTTAGTTGTACACAATGCGTTTCTTTTTACGTGGTGCTGAGGATTGAACCCGGGCCGCGCACGTACTAGGCGAGCGCTGTACCGCTGAGCCACAACCCCAGCCCCTCATGTTTTCTTTTTAACTGTTATTTTCAATCACCACTCACTGAAAGCAGTGGATCTTGTTATTCCAGACAAGACCGAATTCCGATCCCACTGAGGAATTTTAGCATTGTGCAAGATTTCAAGGTTTGGTTTTTAATGAAAATAAACAGACAAAAAACCCAAGCCATTGCACTTTCATTTCTCTCTAAAAATGTCAAAAGCTTACTTATAGGCTGGAAGATCAGTTCCACATTATATGACATCAGGCCAAATTGCCATTTTACTTTATTCATATATTTTATGGTACTGGAGATTGAACCCAGGCAAGTGCTCTACCCATGAGCCACAACCCCAGGCCTTTTATTTTGTTTTGAGACATAGTCTTGCTAAGTTGCCCAGGCTGGCCTGGAATTTGTAATCCTTCTGCCTCAGCCTTCTGAGTATCTGGGTCACCACACCTGGCCTTAACTTTTTTAGTCAGATTTATTGAGGGATAATTTTCATGCAATAAAACTTACCCTTTCTAATTATATAGTTTGGTGAATTTTGATAAATTACGCAGATTCACAATTACCACCACAATAAAACTATAGAACATTTCTAATACTGCAGAAAGTTTCCTCGTGCCCTTTTGTGATTACTATATATATATATATATATATATATATATATATATATACATACATATATATATATATACACCACTAATTCAATATCTGTGTATGTGGCATTTGTCTTTTTGGAATGTTTTATAAATAGAATTTTATAGTGTGTATTTTTAAAAAAATTTATTCCATACTAGTTTATTTACTTAAAAGTTTCCATTTTACTTAATAGATTTTAGGTCTTTTTCATAGGTTTCTTTACTCATTAGTTCATCTAGTTTTGAAGAGTTATTCAGTATCATCATGAATAGCCAATCATCTTTATAACAAGTCTTAGATTTTTCTCTAAGAACTTCATTAATTTTAGTTACTTCTCCTGATGAAGAATAGAGTTCATTAGCAGTTTTCATACTTTCCAAAGCACCAAACTTATCTTGTTTGTTCAGTTTTGCCCCTACTTTAGGCAGATAAGAATAGACATCTCCTGAAACTTCCTATGTAAAATTGCTGAACCCTACTATCCCATTACCATTTTCTACTGTTACAGTTTGTTTGTGCATTTATGCAGCACGAGAAGAGTAGCCAACATCTTTAGCCTCCAGGGCTCACTCAGCAAGACCCTTGGGCACATGATCTGCAGGCTGTGGCCTACATGCTCTGTGTAACCTGTAGCACTAGGTTGGCGTAGATGCTGGGTGCGGCTACCCTGACTGCCTGTGACAGGGCAGGGCAGTGCTGGACCTGAGCAAGCCAGAACAAGCTAACTGGACTGGAAGGCAGGGGCAAGATTATGGTGCATTCTTTTATGTTTGGCTCACTTCATTTACCATAATGCTATTGAGATTTGTACACATTGTTGCTTATATTAGTAGTGTCAATCTAAATAACAATCAGAGAGAGATTCTTCAATAGTGATATTTATTTAGGAACAACAGCAATGCATATATTATACCATACTAAATCTGTTTAGCTATTTTCAGTTATTAGAATGGCCATCACTTCAGGCGGCAACAATAACAAAATGCCTGAAGTTGGATACTTTATAAAGAAAAGTTTATTTAGCTTACAGTTCTATAGATTGAAGAGCATGGTGTCAACATATCCCCACTTCTTTTTAGGGTCCTTTTCCAGTCACAACATGGCAGATCATGGTAGGAGTGTGCATGAGAGGGAGAGATTACATGGTAAGAGAGGATGTCAGAGAGTGATTCAGGGGCCAGGCTTGCTCTTTTGTTTATTTATTTTATAATTTGTTTCTTTTTATTTTAAGACAAGCTATTGCTAAATTGCTTAGGGCCTCACTGAGTTGCTGAGGCTGGCCTCAAACTCAGATCCTCCTGTCTCAGCCTCCTGAATTGCTGGGATTACAGGCATATACCATCACTCCCAACTCCAGGCTTGCCCTTTTGTAATAATTTGGCTCTTGCAGGAACTAACTAAGATCCCATAAGAATTACATTAGTCCCTTCCAAGGGCGATGCCTCCAGTGACCTAATCACCTTCTACTAGACCCCACCTCTTTTTATTTTTTTAATATTTTTTAGTTGTCAATGCACCTTTATTTTATTTATTTATATGCAGTGCTGGGAATCATACCCAGTGCCTCACATTTGCTAGGCAAGTGCTCTACCACTGAGCCACAACCCCAGCCCTAGGCCTCACCTCTTAAAAGTCCCACCACCTATCAATTGTTTTGTTCCACTGGGAACCAAATTTCCAGCTCATAAACTTTGGGAACACATCCAAACCATATTCAGTCTCTGGACCCCAAGGTGGTTGTTGTTGTTGTTGTTCTTGACTTCTTCTTCTTCTTCTTCTTCTTCTTTCTTCTTCTTCTTCTTCGTCTTCGTCTTCGTCTTCGTCTTCGTCTTCTTCTTCTTTTTTATGTTATTTTCACAATGTGAAATACAATTATTTTATCCCCATTAGTCCTAAAGTCTTAACTCACTCCAGCTCAAGGTAAACTCCTCTGTCTATGAATATGCAAAATAAAAAATTAGTTATCTTGGGGCTGGGATTGTGGCTCAGCGGTAGAGTACTCACCTAGCGCGTGGGTGACCCGGGTTCGATCCTCAGCACCACGTACAAATAAAATGCATTATTGAATAAAACACATTGTGTACAACTAAAGCAAATAAATAAAAATATTAAAAAAAATTAGTTATCTACTCTAAGACCCAGTAGTAGAACAGAGATAAGATAAACATTCCTATTCCAAAAGGGAGAAATAGGGAAGTAGAAAGGAATAATTACCCCAGGGCAACACTGAATTGAATTAAATTAAATATTAAAAATAGGTAGAGCTGGGGTTGTGGCTCAGCGGCAGAGCACTCGCCTTGCACGTGCGCAGCCCAGGTTCGATCCTCAGCACCACATAAACATAAATGCATTTCATTGTGTACAACTAAAGCAAATAAATAAATATTTTTTAAAAATAGGTAGATATTAAATCTTAAAACTCTTAAATCCAGTGCCCTCTGTACACTGCAGTAGGGAGTGATCCTTCACAGGCAGCCTTAGGCAGCCCTACTCCTATAGCTTTGCTAGTCACATCCCACATGGATACTCTCTTGGACTACATACTGATGCCTTGATGCTTTCCCAGGACAGTGTTTCATGCTACTGTTGGGTCTAACTTTCTAGAGTCTCAGCTACGTGGCTCTAATCCCATGGCTTCCCACATCATTCTAATGAGGATTATGGAAGCCCATGGCCAATTTCTATATGTCCTCTTAGGCTTTCCTTTGAAATCTTATGGCATCTTAGTGGCATCTTCCTTAAGGAAAGGGCCAAATCGGTACAGCTTATGGTGGTCTGCCTACAATATGCTGCCCTCAGCAATGCTGATTGGGAGCCCTATGAACTAGGCCATGGTCCTTGACAGGATGTGGAAGTCTAAATCATCCATGGGAAGCCTTCCCAAAGACAACTGTTCTGTCCCATGTCTTCCCCTCGTCCGAGGCTTGCTGGCCTTGGGTAAGTCCACCTGAAGTGCTAGGGTGGTAGTCAATTACGGGTAAGATCCCCAGAGGGGGGCAACCTAAGACAGGCACACCCTCAAGTAAGGTGGGCTCCCATCAATAAAACAAAAAGGGGAAAAAATGTTGGGGACATTAAGAACACGTCAGCCGAGAACGTAACTCTCTGGCCATCTCTCACTTCCTGATACGTGGACTCAGCCTAGCCCAGCGGTGTTGCCCTGACATATGATGAAAAATCAAACCACCACAAGGGTAGGCTAGTGGCTATTCCTCCAATGTGATCTGCTCATGTTCCCTATGCTCCCCTATAACCTTTCTGCTTATAAAACCCTCTCTTTTTTCATGAAAGATATCATGGTGCTGAAAGAGTTAACTTTGACTGTGTAGGTTCTCCTATTGCTGTTCTGTTCTTTGTTCATATATGTGGCCACCAGGTATCGCTATTTCAATTACTTATAATGAGACTAATTTTATAAATTAATTTAAAATCTAAAGCTAAAAACATAAACAAACTTTTCTATACATTGTACTAAAATAACAGGTTCCTAATTAAATAGCTTTAAGAGTCTTTTTGTGATTGAAAATAAATCCCTCTTATTTTCAAAATAATTTAATGTAGTAATACAAATCTTTAGAACAAAAGTCCTTCAAAGCTGCCTCTCCGTTTCCCTGCTTCTTGTTATGAAAAACAGTAAGTGCCTTGAAATTCCAGACAAAATTAACTTTTATCAGGCAAGTTTAAACAGTATGCAGAAAGATTGACTAAGTTAGAGATGTAAGGTAAAAATTATAACATACGCAGATAGTTACGTACAGTTCATGTAACTCTCTATCTGTACGTAGCCTCAATACGTATGTCTGATATGTAATCAGTAAATGATTCAACCTCTTTCCTAAGTTTTATGATGTAAAAGAATGTGTAATGCCAAGAAATGTTGCTTATATACTTGTACAAACTGAAAATAAACTAGCAGAAGAAGCAGCAGAAGCAGCAGAAGCAGCAGAAGCAGAAGAAGCAGCAGAAGCAGAAGAAGCAGAAGAAGCAGCAGAAGCAGCAGAAGCAGAAGAAGCAGAAGAAGCAAAAGATTCCACAGCCTAACTCATGTCTGAGTGCTGATTTCTTCTGCCACAGGCTGACTCCTTTACTTCGTGCTGTGTTGAGTGCTGGCGTAGTACCCCCCAGGCTGACAACCCACTTTGGCAGCCTCCCAATAGATCATGCTACCCTGCACCAAACGCGGAGATCACCACAGACCTCCGCAAAATCTCAGTGGAAACCGCCATGACCCCATAGCTTCTGCATTCTTTGTACCTGAAAAACTAATACCTTATGGGCATTACCACCATCTGTTGCAAGCGTGAGCTGTCCAGAGGTCTGCTTGAACCTTGGCTGATGCAGCTACAGAGCATTTTGCTGGAAAGCAGAGAACAGAACCCTGAGGCGGCTCTAGGCAGTGAGCCCATGGAAAGTGCCCTGGGTTCATTCCCTAACATAATTCTGCCCTTCTAGGCATCTGGGCCTGCTATAAATAGAAATGGGGTGGGGGGGCTCAAGAGTCCCCCCCCCACCTGAGGCCTATTCCCTATTGTCTTGATGATTAACATCCATGCTAATGTCTTTAGTTAGCAGTTGTTCAGCCCCACCCTCCTCCATCTAGGAATGCCCCCTCCCAAAGCTCATGTGTTAAGCAATGCAGCAGCATTCAGAAGTGAAAATATTGGATTATGAGAGCTATAACCTCATCAGTGGATTATTCAATTTGGTGGGTTAATATTGGACCAATAGGTAGTAACTGTAGGTGTGAGTATGTCTGTGAGTGAAACCTTGGGATCTGTATCTTGTCCCTGGCTTCCCCCCCACCTCCCTTCCTGGTTTCCATGAGCAGAGTGCTTTTATCTGCCATACCCTTCCACCATGATGTTCTGACGTACCTCACTCAGGCCCAGAGCAATGGAGTCAGCGGGCCATGACTGGACCTCTGAAACTATGAGACCAAATAAATTTTCTTTCTCAAAGTTGTTCTTGTCAGGTATTTTGGTTGGCAGGGGTCGGGGGTGGGGTGAGGGAGTGGGGGGGGGTACTGACCAGCACATCTCTTAAATATGCTTTGCTTGCTGTTTACATTGGCAGTCTGTGGCTTTTGCAGATCTGCTCTGTTTCCTTTTGCTCTTAAGTCTCATTGCAAATCTCACTAATAGCCAATAATAGTCATGCAGTAGTGTGAATACTTTGCTGTTTAGAAATTTCTTCTGTCAAATAAACTTATCCATCAGTCTTAAATTTAGCCTTCCATGAAGAATGGAAGACATCAAAACAGTTCAACTAAGTTCTTGGCCACTTCATAACAAGGATGACCTGTTCTCCAATTTCCAGAGGATCCTCCTTTCCATCTGAGACTAGTTCCCTAATCCCCTTCCTTCTGAGCCTTCACCAGACTTGCCTGTAATGCTTCACTTAAAGCACTTTAGGTTATTTCTATCCTGCTCTTCCAAATTCTTACAATATCTTCCTGTTACCCAGTTCCAAAGCCACTTACACATTTTTAGGTATAGTTATTGTTATGCTCAGAGAACAGACCCCCAAAGACCACCAAGGAGTCCAGAGTGTATGCAAGAACAAAGAGCCTTTATTCAGGCTTAAGCTTGGACTCTCAGATCTCACCAACACAGTGGATCTGTACTGAGAGCCCCTCACTCGGGGGGGGGGGGGGGTGAGACTTTTATTGAGATAGGACCAGGAGAGTAAGGGGGTTCACATGATTGGCCATCCTTACAGTTAGGGGGTCTCATCACATTGCAATAGGCCCGGGGAGCCCACCCATGCCAAGCATGTTGATAACTGAGGGGCTTCTTATTGGCAGAAGCTGTCTTCAGCACAATGGAATGTGCTAACTATTTCTCAAGCTCACTGCAGTATCCTGCTTTTATCTTACAAGGTTTTATTGTGCATGGGGATGGCTTAAATTGTTCGGGCTTATTCTCTCTTCGTCCCCATGGCCAGAGACTTGTGACAGCTCGAAGCTAACAAAATAGAGGTAGCTGATTACTAAATAGAGTCACATAAGTTTGACTCTTATTATCTTAAAGCCAAGCAATTTACAGAAGCAAAAACAAGCAGTTAGACTAAAAAAGGGGCATGGGGCTAAAAAGGGGAGTTCCACAGTTATACTAACAAACTCATTCTCAGTACTAATTTTCTATCAACTAATTTTCTTTTGTTTTAATGAGAAAATACCGGAGACTCAATAATTTGTAAAGAAAAGAGATTTATTTACTTAGCTACTGGTTTTAGAGGTTCAAGAGCATGGTTCTGGCTTTTCTACTTGGCTGTTGTGGGGACCTCATAGTGGATGGAAACACAATGGTGGGAGTACATGTGGAAGGGTCATATGGTGAGACAGGAAGCCAGAGTGGAGAAGGGCCAGTCTTGCTCTTTTTATAGCACCTCACTCTCATGAGAACTAATTCACTCCATAATACCCATATTAATCCATTCTGTAATGCCTCCAATAACCTAAGCTTCTTCCACTAGGCCCTACCTCCTAAAGGCTCTACTAACTCTGAATACTATTACATTAGAAAGCAAACTTTCAACATATGAAATTTTGGGGGCAAATTCAAACCGTATCCAAACCATAGCAGTAGACTATATTCATAGAGGTTGAGGCATAGTGAAGTTTTTATTGGCTTTAATTTTTGTTATTTTTTATTAGGAAGAAATTTGTGTAAGCAACTTAGATATAACATTCATTGGTCTTAGAGACTTTAGGCAAGAGTTGGCATCAGCTGATTGTTCGAGATGACACTGATGGACAAATATCCTATTTAGAGCATATTATCTGAGTTGCTGTAGTCTTAAGGTTAAAATAAAATTTGTTACAGAAATCTATACATAGGTGTATGTGAGGCATGCAGAGCATGGGGTGTATATAGACTGAGAAGGAATTTCTTATCAGTCTTTAGAAAGTCCTTGAGAATTACTTCTCAGGTAGGCAAGTATGAGTTTTTTCTCTAATTTTTGTTTCATTCTGGCAAGAATGATTTATCTTGGTGTCGGCAACTTTCACAATTGTTTTAGACTTTTAAATTGCAGAGCAGTATTTTATTGGGTGGATATTTCACATTTTGTTTATCATTCACTAGTTGATGGACATTTTAGTTATTTCCAGTTTGAGGTTATTAGCAATAAAGCTGTGATAAGAGAACTAAAGGGACTCCATCTTGTCCTTCAGCAGCCATCTTAGGAGTTCCGAGAAATAGTTCTGTTTCTCAGAAATAGTAGAGCATGGAAAGTCATGCCTCTGTACCCATTAATAGTTACCTAGCACAACATACTTGGCAACATAAAAATAGCAATTGTTATACAATGTAAAATTGTTCTCTTTGGTTTCCATTTTTCTTGGGCAGGTACCTTGTCAGAGTTTGATTGTCTAGACATTAGTAACCATTCTCTAATGTGTACTCGGCTAGGGTCATTTCCACTCCCCCCTTCCCTTCTACTTGCTTGCTGCTATGCCAACCTGGAAATTCCCATGGGAAATACCATTGTATCATCTTGCTAACTGCCCAAATTCAGCTTCTGTACCGTGGCTTGCTTGCATTGGCTGAACAACCAAATATAAACCCTTGAAATAACTGACTGGGCACCATCTTGTCATGCTGCATGATGCCTGTGCATGGTGGCCGCTGATCAGCTTAATAAAGGCTTTTTTTTTTGGCTCAAGTGTGATGTGGTGTCGCTGCCTGAAGCGGAAGTCGCTTGGAGCAGCGAACGCCACAGGAAAATTCGGAGGCAGGATGAAAATGAAAAAAGGTCTTTTATTCTTCTCCTCTCTCCAGCTCCAGCAATCACTCCAAATGCTCTAACTCCAACCACCACCTTCTTCTTCCCCACACACACTAACGAACCTCACCCAGTTATATACATATAGCTTTAACAAGGACACGTGCTTACAGCTCGAGCTTACAGGTGCGTCACACAGTGTTCACGGGCATACAAAGATTCTTTGAATAATGTATTAATATCAGGTGGAAACTAGAACATCTTTTATGGCTCTCAGCTAACCGCAATCTTTAGCTATCTCCTTGATTATAGGCTCCTTCATTTCCCCCTTTTAGTTTTAAAAGAGGGGATGTTCTAGGACGTCCATGTGCAACCGACATTCTTACCCGTCATGGGAGTCTAGGCTGTCCTGACTCCTGGCTTAGGTTGACATGCCGGCCACATTAGACTGTCCCGTGTGACTGTGCCGTGTCTTAGGTTGTCCCCTTCTGGGGATCTTACCCGTCATAGGCTAACCAGCCATCCAATAGAGCCCTTCAGGATCGACTGTGTGTTGACTAACAGCCGTCCAATTTTTAGGAGATGCTGCGGCTTTAAGGCGGTAAGCCTACTGCTGACGAGCCAAGTTTCCATAGCGTATCAAGTTCTTTAAGCGAATCAGCTGCCCTTAGTTTCATCAAGTAACGCACTGAGTTCTCTTAGACAAATACCCGCAAGGCATTGTCCCGTAATGTCCCAAAATAATGGCAAATCAAAATGTCCATAAGTTATAACACATAGATTCAGGAGGCCCCATGCATGCAGAGCAGAGGCCACACTGCTGGTGAGGTTGTTGATGCTTGAGCAGCAGGGATGCTTGCAGCGACCGCGGTCCCTGCAGTTGTAGCAGCAGCCGTCTTTTTTATGTCCAGACATTTCCACCGGCAAATCTTCAGGGCCCGCTACCTAAAAACTCAAGCATCCATTATTAAGGGAAAGGCAGTGCTATTCCAGCACTGAGATCAAAAGGTGAGCTGTCAAACTAAAAAAAAAGAACTATTAGAGTAGAAAATAAAAGTTGATCTCTGCTCACACACATTGCTGCTCAAGCTCCCACAAACATAAGCTGGCAAAATATCACATTCAGAAATAATCAAAGAGAAACTGAGGGTGTTTACTGCATTAAAGATAAAGAAAAGCTAAACGCATTTTGGAAAAATAATTTGTTAGCTGGAATCCTCGAGTCTCTATATACACAGCAATCCTATACCTGTTGAAATAATTCAAATTAATCAGCTACTAAACAAATGAAGTCAATAACAAATAAATGATCCTCTGTCGGAACACCAAAATATCAGGTTATACAACATTAAACATATTCACAGCTGAAGAGAAGTCCCGGAGACAACTATAAATCAAAATTGATTATCATTATAATTGATTATCTAAAAATATTCTGAACTTATATAAATATCTATTTATCTATCTATCTATTGATTATCAAATTAGAATATTCTAAGCTTAAATGAATTAACGTTATTTGTTATTTGGATCTATATCTATCTACCTTTTTTTTTTTAAGCGCTTAATTATTTGTGACGTCACACTAGACAGACGCACATATAAACATATTTGTGACATCACATTAACATGAAATTTAGACAAATGCACAGACATAAAGACATATATAAAAGAGAAAAAAAAAATTACAATTGTGTATACACTGAAGAGAGATCTTCTTGTCCCGGCCGGGAAGAATGAAATTTAAGTTGTAAATTTAATGGAGAACTCTTTTAAGGGAATTACTCCATACCTTCATTTTGGTCCTCTTGACCTTGCACTTGTTTATTCAATCTAGACTCCTCAATAACTTCGTCTTGATCCCTTTGACTTTGTACCTGCTTTATCAATCTAGATGGTATCCATATTGGAGAGGATTCGTGCTTTGGAAAAAAACACAAACAGATCCTCTCCCCCAAATTAATACTGGGTCTGGACCCTTCCATGTACCTGAGAGAACATCCTTCCAGTAAACCAAAGGTTTATGTTGTTGGTGTGGGTTCCAGTGTCTATCTCCAGCCGAATGTCCATTAGAATCTAAAGTTAAGAAATTTAGGGTAAACAGGGCAACTGCCAATCTGTCCTTAGGATTTTTCCAGTTTCCATCTTTTTGCTTTAGTAACATATTTTTAAGTGTCCGATTTGCTCTTTCAATTATTCCTTGTCCCTGAGGATTATAAGCGATACCTGTTTTGTGGATAATATTGAACTTTGTACAAAATTGTTTGAAGGATGTGGATGTATATGCAGGGCCATTATCTGTTTTAAGCATTTTGGGGATGCCCAATGCAGCAAAAGCTTGCAGACAATGAGATATAGTATCTTTAACTTTTTCTCCGGAATGTAAAGAAGCAAAAATCATGCCTGAGCATGTATCTATGGTGACATGAATAAATCGTAATTTTCCAAAACTTGGCTCATGTGTGACATCCATCTGCCACAAATGATTGGGCATCAAACCTCGTGGGTTAACCCCATAATGTGGATTGGGCAAGAGTGTTACACAAGATGGACATTCTTTTACAATTCTACGAGCTTGTTCTTTTGTGATTTTAAATTTTTGTCTTAAGGTAGTGCTGTTAACGTGGAACTGGGAATGAAATAAAGTAGCTTGTTGTACTGTAGTAAATATAAATATTGTTTTAGTGAGGGCGTCAGCTTTTTGATTACCTTCATGGAGAGGACCAGGCAGATTAGTGTGAGCTCTTATGTGACCTATAAATAAAGGTTCTTTTCGTTGCCATAGGAGATTTTGGATTTGAGAAAACAATTTAAAAGCTGGAGTATGTGGTGCTATTGGACCTGCTAGCTCCAATTTTGGGACAGCATGTACAATATAATGGCTGTCTGAAAAAATATTCATAGGCTGTTCTTTAAAATTTTCCAGAGCTATTATTATAGCTTCGAGTTCCACTAATTGAGCTGATTTTTGATTAGTGATATGAATCATTTTTTCATTTTGAGTGACTACTGCAGCAGTACCGTTAGAGGATCCATCTGTAAATACATTAAATGCTTTAGGAATGGGTTGATTTTTTATTACCTGTGGGAATATGATAGGATGATTGATACAAAAGGACAGTATAGGAGATTTAGGAATATGATTGTCAAAATTTGCAGAAGTAGAGCATCTAGCTATAGCCCAATCATTATCATTGAAGCACAAATATTCAACCTGTGACGATGAATAAGGAGTAATAATAGTAGCGGGATGAATTCCAAATATTTTAGTAGAGGTTTTAAGTCCTTGAAGAATAAGTTTAGCCACCATGGAGGTATAAGACTCAATTGTACTTTTAGGAGAGACAGGCAAATGTATCCATAATATAGGTCCCTGTTGCCAAAATACTCCTGTTGGAGTATATTGTGAAGGAATAATAATCAATATTAGTGGTTGTGCAAAATCAAATCTATCGCAATGGGATCTTTCAATGGCCTGTTCTACTAATTTTAGAGCTCTCCTGGCCTCAGGAGTTAATGTTCGAGGTGAGGATGGGTCAGGGTTCCCACGAAGGATGTCAAATAAGGGTTTTAATTGTCCAGTAGTGAGGCTTAGTGTAGGGCGAAGCCAATTAATGTCACCCAGTAATTTTTGGAAATCATTGAGGGTGGTCAAATGTTCTTTACTTATTAGAATTTTTTGGGGTTTAACAAAAGTATCCATGATTTTAAAGCCTAAATATAGTATAGGTGATCTGCTTTGAACTTTTTCTTCTGCTATATATAATCCATATTTTTTTAGATTTTTTGTTATTTCACTAAATATATTAAATAAGATTTGTTGATTAGGGTGAGCTAATAAAACATCGTCCATGTAGTGTAGACACATAAGGTCTTGATATTTGTTTTTAATGGGCTGTATAGCTCTGTCCACATATAGTTGGCACAGTGTAGGGCTATTTGCCATTCCCTGCGGCAATACTTTCCATTGATATCTTTTATCAGGGCCATTATTATTAATAGAAGGAATTGAAAAAGCAAACCTGGGGGCATCCAGAGGATGTAGGGGAATGGAAAAGAAACAGTCCTTTATATCAAGGGTTATAAGGTAATAGTTTTTTGGAATAGCTACAGGATTAGGAAGTCCAGGTTGAGTAGGGCCCATAATTTGCATTGTTTTGTTAATTTGTCTTAGATCTTGTAATAGTCTCCATTTACCTGATTTTTTCTTAATTACAAATATGGGAGAATTCCAGGGAGAGGTGGAAGGCTCTATGTGTCCTGCTTCTAATTGTTCTTTAATTAATTGATGGGCCGCTTGCAATTTTTCTTTGGATAGGGGCCACTGAGGGACCCAAACTGGCTTATTAGAGAGCCATGGTATTTTTAAAATTGTTTTCTCAGTGGCCCCTAGAAAAAATGTCCTTTGCCTTTTTTATTATGAGTAGGATTTTTATTCTTAACACCTGCAGGCTTGGTCGCTAGGTGTAGCCCCATTTGATGTAAGATATCTCTTCCCCATAGGGTAACTGGCAAGCTGTTTAAAACATAGGGTTTGAATGTTCCTGTATGGCCTTCATTGTCTTGCCAATTTAAGATTACAGCACTTTGAGCTGGGGTATTACTGTATCCCAAGCCTCTTAAACTGGTTGAGGCTTTCTGTAGAGGCCAGTGCTTAGGCCATTGTTGTAGATTTATGATGGAAGAGTCAGCTCCTGTATCAATCAGCCCCTCCATCTCTATACCTTGAATTTTTAATTTGCACATAGGCCTCCGTGAACAGTCCTGGACCCAGAAAGCCATAGGTCCTGAACCAGTGGAACCGAATGCTCTGCTATTTCTATTTTGTGGCATGCTTTTAAAAGAATTATGGAGACTGGGAATGAGGAGCAGCTGTGCGATTCTGTCTCCTTGATTTACGGAGATGATGCCCCTGTGTGTACTTAGCATTATTTTAATCTCTCCATTATAATCTGAATCAATAACCCCTGGTATAACATTAAAGCCTAATAAACTTTTGGAACTACGCCCAAGGATTAGTCCCACAGTTCCTGAAGGGAGAGGTCCCCTGATTCCCGTAGGAATCAGCTGAACCCCCATTTCAGGTGTCAGGACCATCCGGGCAGTAGAACAGAGATCTAATCCTGCACTTCCTCTTGTCCCTCTGATAAGGGAGTTAATGGGTAGGAGGGACTGTGACGAGGAATCATTTGAATCTGAGGGCCTTCCTCCTCTAGTGCCTCGTACATTTGTGGGCCCCGGGGCATTGGGCCCCGTGCCCCGTTTTTTGAAATCCTTGATAAATCATTTCCATATATATCATATCTAGAATGGCATTGATTGGCCCAATGTATACCTTTTTTGCATCTGGGGCATCGGCCTGGAGCACGGTATGAATTTGATTTTATTACCCTTGGGGGATATTGCTTAGCATATCTTGGTTGATTATAATAATTTTGTCTGGAATATCCTGTTCTAGGTTGAATCCTTTGGGAATTTTGAGGGGAGGAATTTTTCATCACTGCAGCAATTACGTTGCCTGTGATAACAGCCTCGTTAATGTCTTTGCACAGTCTGATATAAATTGATAAGTCTTTTTTACTTCTCCATGGCCTTATTGCATCCTGGCAATATTTATTAGCGTTCTCGTATGCTAATTGGATAACTAGGGGCATAGCTTGCTCGACTTCTCCAAAAACTCTAGATGTTGTTTTTAACAGCCTATCTACAAAATCAGCGTAAGGTTCGTTAGGCCCTTGTATAACTTTTGATAGGCTGCCTTGCAGATCCCCTGTGCCTGAGATTGTCTTCCAGGCTTTCACAGCTGCAGTGTGTATCTGGGCATACACACCTGGATCGTATTGTAGCTGATTTTGTAGTTCGGCGAACTCACCCTCCCCTGTGAGCATATCTATATTGCGTTGAGGGAAACCTGCTGCAGCATTTCTCTTTGCTATTTCTGAACAAAGTTCCTGGAATTGAGTTTTCCAGATTAGGTATTGTCCCCCACTTAGTACCGCTCTGCATAGACTTTTCCAATCTGAGGGGGCTAAGGTTAGGGTGTTAAGTGACTCTATCATACTTAATGTGAACGGAGCTTGAGGCCCATAGGTCATTACCGCCTCTTTAAAATTCTTTATTGTTTTAAAGTCTAGGAACTCGTGATATCTTTGTCCCTGTTCATTTTGAAATACTGGCAGTTCTAGGTGCTCCTGCGGTCTATGTTGTTCGAGAGCGTATAAGCGCTCTGAAAGGCCGCCAATTTCTACCTCAAGGGCACGTACACTCTGATCAATACTCCTTATTGTTTCTGTTAGGGATTCTATCCATGAAGGAGCAGAGGGCGCTAGTGGTTCCTCTATTTGACGGTCTTTTCTCTTTTTTAATTTCTTTTTGTTCTTTTATTGGAGACTGTGCTCTCCGAATCGCTTTTTGATTCCTCTTCACTACTAGCTTCATAATTCCTAACCGGCTCAGTAGAGGAGACTGTACTTTCATGGTTTGGCTCCTTGTTACTATTATTACTTTCACTAGTATCCTGAGTTTCAGTTTCTAAGGAGAGTACATACTCCTCAGCTAATTTTATTAAGCTTCTGATGGCTTTTGCAGATCTTACTTTTGAATTTACATTCCTACTCTCCTTGCTGGTCTCCACTGAGTCAGAGGATATGCTTTCTTGTTCACTTTTCTCACTATCCTCTGAGTTCTCAATATCAAAAATTTCATTCATGGCTTTTATAAACCGACTTTTTGTTATATTTGCTCCCATCTTTTTAAATTTTCTTTTTTCTTACCTTGCCGCCGAATTCCCCGTACAGGCCACCACCTGTCGCTGCCTGAAGCGGAAGTCGCTTGGAGCAGCGAACGCCACAGGAAAATTCGGAGGCAGGATGAAAATGAAAAAAGGTCTTTTATTCTTCTCCTCTCTCCAGCTCCAGCAATCACTCCAAATGCTCTAACTCCAACCACCACCTTCTTCTTCCCCACACACACTAACAAACCTCACCCAGTTATATACATATAGCTTTAACAAGGACACGTGCTTACAGCTCGAGCTTACAGGTGCGTCACGCAGTGTTCACGGGCATACAAAGATTCTTTGAATAATGTATTAATATCAGGTGGAAACTAGAACATCTTTTATGGCTCTCAGCTAACCGCAATCTTTAGCTATCTCCTTGATTATAGGCTCCTTCAATGTGGCTTGGAGTTTTAATCTGTATTTCACTGGGTACAACAAAGCTACTATGCATTTGCATACCAGTATTAATGTGGAAATATGTTTTAATTTCTCTTGAGCAAATGCTTAGGAGTATAAATTCTGGGTTGTATTTTTTAGTTTTGAGAAACTAGTATCCAGGCATAGTGGTGCATTCCCATAATCCCAGAGCCTCAGGAGGCTGAGTCAGGAGGATCGCAAATTCACACCCAAACCCAGCAACTTAGCGAGACCATGTCTCAAAAAAAAAAAAAAAAAAGTCCTGGAGATGTGGTTCAGTACTTAAGTGCCCCTGGGTTCAATCTCTGCTACAAAAAGAAAAGAAAAGAAAGAAAGAAAGGAAGGAAGGGAACAAAGAAAGAAAAGAAACAAAGAAAAGAAAAAGAAATTGCTAAACTGTTTTCCAAAGTGACTGAACAATTTGCATTCCCTCTAACAGTGTAGTAGTAGACTTGTAGCTGTTCTTCATCCCTACAATACTCTTGATATTGCCTGTTTTTTAATTTAATTAATTTAATTTGTTATACATGCTTTTAGAGTGCAATTCCTTTCATATTACATATAAAGAGCACAGTTTTCCAAGTCATTGGTTTTACACAAAATATTTTCATACCATTTGAGTTTTTATACATGCACTTAGTATATTGATGTCAAACTCCTTCTGCCATTGTTTCTATCCCCTTGCCCCTTTCCTTCCCCTCCCCCCTTTTTTCTATTTAACATTCCTTCATTCCTCTCATTCCCCCTCCCTTGCCAATATAATTCAGTATCATCATATCAAAGGAATTAATTGACCTTTGGTTTTCTTTGATTGGCTGACTTCACTTAGCATTATTTTCTCCAACTCCACCCATTTACCTGCAAATGCCATAATTTTATTCTCTTTTAGTGCTGAGTAATGTTCCATTGTGTATATATACCAAAGTGTCCCTATCCATTCATCTATTGATGGGCATCGGGGTTGTTTCCACACTCTAGCTATTGTGAATTGTGCTTCTATGAACATTGATATGGCTTGTGTCCCTGTAGTATGCTTTTTTTAAGTCCTTTGGGTATAGACTGAGGAGTGGGATAGCTGGGTCAAATGGTGGTTCCATTCCAAGTTTTCCTAGGAATCTCCATACTGCTTTCCAAATTGGCTGCACCAATTTGCAGCCCCACCAGCAATGTAAGAGTGTGCCCTTTTCCCCACACCATTGCCAGCATTTATTGTTGTTTGTGTTTTTGATAGCTGCCATTCTGACTGGTGTGAGATGAAATCTTAGAGTAGTTTTGATTTGCATTTCTCTAATTACTAGAGATGTTGAACATTTTTTCATATATTTGTTGATTGATTGTATATCTTCTTCCTAGAAGTGTCTATTCAGTTTCTTAGCCCATTTATTGATTGGGTTGTTTGGTTTTTTTTGGTGTAACCGTTTTTGAGAGCTTCATATATCCTTGAAGTTAATGTTCTGTCTGATGTGCATGTGGTAAAGATTTGCTCCCATTCTGTAGGTTCTCTGTTCACCTCACTGATTGTTTGTTTTGCTGAAAAGAAGCTTTTTAGTTTGAATCCATCCCATTTATTAATGGTTGGTTTTAGTTCTTGAGCTATACAGATCTTATTGAGCAAGTTGGGGCCTAATCCAACATGTTGGAGATTTGGGCCTACTTTTTTCTCTATTAGGTGCAAGGTCTCTGGTTTAATTCCTAGATCCTTGATCCATTTTGAGTTTTGTGCATGGAGAGAGATAGAGGTTTAATTTCTTTTTATTACATAAGGATTTTCAGTTTTCCCAACACCATTTGTTGAAGAGGCTATCTTTTCTCCAATGTATGTTTTTGGCACCTTTGTCTAATATAAGATAACTGTAGATGTGTGGGTTAGTCTCTGTGTCTTCTATTCTGTACCATTGGTCTACTGGTCTATTTTGTTTCCAATACCATGCTGTTTTAGTTACTATTGCTTTGTAATACAATTTAAGGTCTGGAATAGTAATGCCACCAGCTTCATTCTTCTTGCTAAGAATTGCTTTGGCTATGCTGGGTCTCTTATTTTTCCAGATGAATTTCATGATTGCTTTTTCTATTTCTATAAGGAATGATATTGGTATTTTGATTGGGATTGCATTGAAATTGTATAGTGCTTTTGGTAGAATAGTCATTTTGACAATATTAGTTCTACCTATCCATGAACAAGGTAAATCTTTCCATCTTCTAAGATCTTCTTTAATTTCTTTCTTTAGTGTGTTGTAGTTTTCATTGTACAGGTTTTTCACTTCTTTTTTTTTAATTTTATTTTTATAACTTTTAATATGTACAACTCATAATGTATATATTTAGTATCTTTTTACATACAACTGTTTGTATACAAAGTATATTTGTACAATTCAGGTCTTCAATCATGCATTAAGGAAAATGGTATCCGTCTCATTCAACCACCTTTTTTTTTTTCTTTTCTCCCCCCCTCCCCTCTTGCTCCCTCCCTTACCCTCTCTTCCCTTGACCATTCTAGTATTCCTCTAATCCTCCTATGTACCCCCATCCAACAATACTTTGAAATAGCCTCCTTATATCAGAGAAAACATTTGGTACTTGGATTTTTGAGACTGACTAACTTCACTTAGCATTATGTCTTCCAACTTCATCCATTTACCTGCAAATGCCATTAATTTATTTTCTTTTATTGCTGAGTAAAATTCCATTGTGCGTATATACCACATTTTCTTAATCCACTCATTTACTGAGGGACATCTAGGTTGGTTCCACAACCTAGCTATTGTGAATTGCACAGCTACAAACATTGAGATAGCTGTGTCACTGTAATATGCTGTTTTAAAAATCCTTTGGGAATAGACCCAGGAGTGGGATGGCTGGGTCTTTTCACTTCTTTTGTTAGGTTGATTCCCAAGTATTTTATTTTATTTTTTGATGTTATAGTAAATGGGGTGGTTTTCCTAGTTTCTCTTTCTGAGGATTTGTTGCTGATGTACAGAAATGCCTTAGATTTATGGGTATTGATTTTATATCCAGTCACTTTGCTGAATTCATTTATTAGATCTAGAAGATTTCTGGTGGAGTTTTTGGATCCTCTATGTATAGAATCATATCGTCTGCAAATAGTGATAGTTTGAGTTCTTCTTTTCCTATTCATACCCCTTTTATTTCTTTTGTCTGTCTAATTGCATTGGCTAAGGTTTCAAGAACTATGTTAAATAATGGTGAAAGAGGTCTTGTTCCAGTTTTTAGAGGGAATGCTTTCAGCTTTTCTCCATTTAGGATGATGTTGGCCTGGGGCTTAGCATAGGTGGCCTTTACAATGTTGAAGTATGTTCCTGTTATCCCTATTTTTTTTTTAGTGTTTTGAACATGAAGGGTTGTTGTATCTTGTCAAATGCTTTCTCTGTGTCGATTGAGATGATCATATGATTTTTATCTTTGAGTCTATTGATGTGGTGAATAACATTTATTGATTTCCTTATGTTGAACCAACCTTGCATTCCTGGAATGAACCCCACTTGATTGTGATGTACTATTTTTTTGATGTGTTTTTGTATTTGATTTGCCAGAATTTTATTGAGGATTTTTGCATCTATATTTATTAGTGATATTGGTCTGAAGTTTTCTTTCTTTGATTTGTCTCTGTCTGGTTTTGGAATCAGGGTGATATTGGGCTCATAGAATGAGTCTGGAAGGGTTCCCTCTTTTTCTATTTCATGGAATAGTTTGAGAAGTATTGGTGTTAGTTCTTCTTTAAAGGTCTTGTAGAACTCGGTTGTGTATCCATCTGGACCTGGGCTTTTCTTGGTTGGTAGGTTTTTGATGGCATCCTCTATTTCTTTATATTGCCTGTTTTAAAAAATTTGTCCATTATGATCATAGTATAATACTATGTTAGTGTGGTTTTAATGTGCATTTCCTTGATGACTGATAACATTAGTCATTTTTCCTTGTAATTGTTAATCATTGGTATGTTTTATTTAGTACTGGCTCAAATCTTTTATCTCTTTTTTATTGGGTTATTTGTCTTATTGTGTTACAAGAATTCTTTGTCAATTATTCTGAATACAAGTTCTTTATTGGGTAGATGTTTTCTCAATACTTTATCCAGTCTGAAGCTTACTTTTTCATTTTCTTGGTGTTTTTAAAAAATATTTATTTATTTGCTTTAGTTGTACACAATGAGTTTATTTTTATGTGGTGCTGAGGATCGAACCTGGGCCATGCACATGCTAGGTGAGTGCTCCACCGCTGAGCCACAACCCCAGCCCCTTTTGGTGTTTTTTTTTTTTTTTTTTTTTTTGAGGAACAGAAATTTTTAATTTTTATAACATGCAGTAAAATTTTTTCTTTCATGGTTGGTACTTTTTCTGTTCTAATTAATCTTTTCCTAACCTAAGTTTATCTAGTCTTTTCTCTTATGTTTTCTTTGAGAAGTTTTATAGTTTGAGCTGTTACATTCAGATCAAGTGTCTTTTCAAATTAATTTTTATATATAATGTGAGATAAAGGCCGTGGTTAATTTTTTTCTCCTCATTTCTTCTCCCCTCTACTCTTTTCTCCCTCCCTCTCTCCTTTATCTTCACCCCTCTCCTCTTTCCTTTCATTTCTTCCATTGTCCAGGAACTTTTTGTTGAAAAACCATCCTTTCTCCACTGATTTAGAAAACAATCAACTATATATAGTTAGGTCTATTTCTATAATCTCTTTTGTTTTCCATTGATATGTATGTCTAACTTTAAGCCAATTTCACATTGTCTTGATGACTGTAGCTTTATAGCTAGTCTTGAAATTAGGAAGTGTGAGATTTCTAATGCTCCTCTAAACACTTTTTGGGGGTACTCTTCTAGGTCCTTGAATTTCAATATAAAAGTTTGAACTAGCTTGTCAATTTATCTTTTTTAAAAAAATTGCTATGATATTGATAGGGATAATGCTAAACAGATAAATTTTTCAGAAACTTATATCTTAACAATATTGATTCTCCTATTCATATACATGCTGTATCTTTTTAAAAAAATTTACATGTTTATTTTTACTATCAATTTATTTCAATCATTTTGGATCCAGCATGTCCTTAGGCTTTACCCACTCATCAAACTGCTCTGCTGTGAGATAGCTAAGCTCAATAGCAGTTTCCTTTAAGGTTGATTTTTTTTTTTTTGTGCAGTCTTAGCAATCTTTCTGCCTTGTTATACCCTGTATGAGGATTAAGAGCAGTCACCAACATTAGAAACTCATTCATTAGTCTGTTGAGCCTATCTGTGTTGACCTGGATCCCCACCACACAGTTTTCTGTGACAGAAACTGAAGATCCCCCAGCAGCCTGGCTGAGTGTAATACATTTTTAATCATCGTTGGCTTAAAAACATTCAACTCAAAATGTCCATTGCTGTCTCCAACAGTAATAGTGACATGATTCCCCATGACTTGGGCTACAAACATGGTCATTGCTTCACACTGAGTTCACCTTGTCTGACATGATACTGCTTCTTGGTTCATTTTCAGGCAAGAACAGTTCTTCTAGACCAGACCAAGGACCAGAAGCCAGAAAACAAATATCATTTTCTATCTTCATCAGACTGTATGTTGTAGTGTTTATAGCTTCACTGAGCTCCACCAAAGCATTATGAACAGCAAGAGCTTCAAATTTATTTGGAGCAGTATCAAAAGGTAAGCCTGTGAGTGCAGCCCCCTTTGCAGCAATCTTTTCTGCAAAGCCATTTTAGTATTTAAATTGGTACCAACAGTAATGCCTCCAGTTGCTGGCTCATAGATTCTTGGCATGGTAGCTTCTATTCTGGCTATTGCATGAAGTACCTATTGAACATAACCACTAAATTCCTGCCCAAGAGTAAGTGGAACAGCATCCTGAGTGTGAGTACACCCAGTTTTGATGATCTGGCAAACTCTTTGGATTTTGCATTGAAAGCATCATATAGCTTTTGCAGTCCTGGTAACAGTAATTCATGAACTTCTACTGCAGCTGCAATGTGCATTACTGTGGGAAAAGTATCATTCTCTAATGATTCTCTGGCTTTTATTAATGTGGTCATTGATATGCACAGGGTTCTTGCTGCCAACATTTCAATTGCTCTATTGCTAATAACTTTACATTTACATTGGCATTCATATTTGTCTGGGTTCCTGATCCAGTCTGCCATACCACAAGAGGAAAATGATCATTTAATTTGCTGTCAGCTACCTCATCTGCTGCCTTCATTATTGCATTAGCAATCTTTGGATCAAACCATAATCCTGATTTAATTCAGCAGCCACTCATTTCAAAATGCCAAAAGCTTTAATAACTGGGATCAGATGAAGTGTGCTACTTCTAGGCTTAATATCATATCCTGCAATCCTGCATTGACAATTTTTCATACTCCAGTTGGGCTCCATTAGGATATGTAATGTATTTCATCAACTCTTTTCACATGTTAAAAATCTTGACATACATTGTCTCACACCTCCAATCTTAACGTTCATTGTAGATCTTACCATCTGGGCACCATAATACTTACCATTTGGGACCTTTAGTTCACCAAAGGTGTCATATTCAATTCAGAAGGAATTTTGACTTGCCATTCAAGCCACATTCGGGGCCAGAGTGGGAGGACAGCCACACCACCCACAGGAGCTAAGACCGCAGCTGGATTACGCAGGAAGCAACTAGATCATACAAGAAGCCAGAGTGTTCCATATATCCACATGCTGTATCTTTTCATTTATTTAGATATTTAAAATTTTTTCTCAGCAATACTTCACAATTTTATTGTATTTTCTTAAATGTATTCATGAGTATTTTTTTGATTCTATTGTATATGACATTTTTCCACATTTTAGTTTTTAATGTTTTTTACTAGTATATGAGAAATTTTGTATATTGCCCCTGTATCATGTGATCTCGTTAAAATTATAAATTATAAAATTTTTTTTGGTTGATTCTTTGGAACTTCCTACGAATAGCATCATGTCATCCAAAAACAAAGGTAGTTTTACTTCTTTCTATAACTATATGCATTTTACTTATTTTTCTTGTCTATTTGTGCTGGTAATATCTCCAGTATAATATTTAAATAAAACTGGTGAGAACAGAAATCCTTGTTAATGTTCCCAGGGGAATGTATTCAGCATTTAAGAGTTTAAGATGAGGTTAAATCTGTTTCAAGTAGATATTTTTGTTTTGTTGAGGAAGATCCCTTCTATTTCTAGTTTGCTGAGTTTTTAATCCTGAAAGGATGTTAAATTTTACAAATCCTTTTCTGTTTATTTATGGAGATTATGTTGTTTTTCTTTTTTATTCTGTTGATATGGTGAATTGCAAGGATTTGAATATGGGGCCAACCTCACATACATGAAATAAATTGCACTTGATGATACAATTTATTTCTTTTTATCTTTTGCTGGTTTCAATTTACTAATATTTCATTAAAGCTTTTTGAATTGAGGTTCAAGAAGGATATTTCTTGGCAAGTTTTATGGTTTTGTCTGGTTTTGCTATTGGGGAATTGCTGTCCTCATAAAATAAATTGGTAAGTGTTACCCTATCTTCTATTTTCTGGAGGGGTTTATATAAAATTTGTATCATTTCTTCCTTAATTATTTGATAGATTTCAGCACTGAAGCCATCTGGAACTGGAGTTTTCATGTGGCAAACTTTTAACTATGAATATAATTTCTTTAATAGACACGTTACTATTCAGGTTATTTGTTTCTCCTTGAGTAAGATTTGTTAATTAAGTTATTTCAAGAAATTTATCCATTTCACCTAAGCTATCTAATGTATTGGCAAAAACATGTTCAAAATATTCTCCTGTCCTAGGGGACCTATAGTGGTGTCTTCATTCCTGATACTGATATTTTGTGCCTCTGTTTTCTTGCTCATTTGGTGACAGTTTTATTTGTTTTTGTTTGTTCACTTGGTGCTGGGGCTTGAACCCACAGGCTTGTGTATGCTAGCTAGGCAAGAGCTCTACCACTGAAGTATAAGCCCAGCCCTTTTTTGTAATTAAATATTTTTTTGAGACAGGGTCTTTCTAAGTTGCTCAGGCTAGCTTTGAACTTGTGATCATCCTGCCTCTACTTCCCAAGTAGTTATGATTATAGGTATGTGCCACAACACCTGACTCAGGTTTATCAGTTTTAATGAGCTACTAAAGAGCAAGTTTTTACTTTCTCTTTTTTTTTGTTGTTGTTTTCTATTTCACTAATTTCTCCCATTTTATCTTTCATTCTTCTTGCTTTGTTCTTTGTGTTTTACTTTTGCTAGTTGTTAAGATGGATATTTAAAAGTATCCAGTTGAAACCTTTCTAAAATAACATTTATATTAAATAAATGTAAATTTCCCTCTAAACAGTGTTTTGCTGTGTTCCACTAATTTTGATTCATTTTATTTTCATTCAAATAAAATATTTTTCAATTTCTATTTAAAAGTGTTACATTTAATTTCCAAATATTTTTCTCTTATTGATTTATCATTTAATTCCAGTATGGTCAGAGAACACACTTAAGATATTTTGAATCCTTTATATTTTTGGTAAATATTCTATATACCTTGAAAATAATATATATTTCTCTATTGTTGAGTGAAGTGTTCTATAAATGTCCATTGGGTTGATTTAGTTGATAGTGTTGTCAAAATCTATATCTGTAATGATTTTTTTGGCCTGTTTGCTCCATCAGATACTGAGAGAGGTATATCTCAACTATGATTGTGACCGTCCTGTCGTTTTCCCTAAGTGTGCCTTCTCTGGCTCAGAAGTACCAGGATGGGTCCTGTAATAGAGAAAGCACTAGCCAGGCCATTAAATCTAAGTCTCCTTCTCTGAATGACTCCCAAAATGTGTCCAGATTTCATAATTTTATGGGAAATGCTCACTTTTGGTTTCTAAGAGATGAAGGAATGTGGATTGTTTCTCTACAAATTTAGTATTCCTCAAAAAGATGACTTTTCCATCCCTTTCCTGTCTGCTTTTCATGTCAGGGGAGAGATAGTTGTTCCAAATAGCAGAATTTCAAATATAGGGTACTTCGTTTTTTTGTTTTGTTTTGTTTGTAGTAGTGGGGCCTTGGTGACAATTCCAAGGGAAAACAGGAAAAATTCTGTTAAATAAGCTGAACTTGAATGAAACTGAATTACTAAATGAGTTTATACTGTTCTCCTTGAAATTTTTGCAAAAATAAAAAAAAAATCTTTGCTATAATTACTTATACTGCTCACTGAGGAAAAACTGGTTAGCCAAACTGATGGTGTTCCAGCTGAGGCTCATTCCAAAATTCCAAAGTGTTTGTTTAATGTTACAGAGTGATCATTCTTTTAATAGAAGAAAAGGCCAGCTGCAAAGGTCAGTATTGCACAAGGAAAGTGTATCATGTTATCAGCATCAAAATGGAGGAAAATATTTAGTTTCTTGCTTGAGTTTAACTTTATAAGATATATCTATTTGAGGACTCATTCAGCAGCAGTGCTCTGACCTGCAGGAGCATCTGCAGGCCCTTTGAGCCTATGCAACACAAAACTTTGCAATTTTTGTTTTCTTGTGATTTTTTGAGAATATTTCCTTGAGGAAAATAATAAAAATAAAATACCTATTGGACATTAAATTATAAATGCATGTGGAAGGAGAGAAATGGGATTTATATGATTGATCCTAAAACAGGCCAGGTGCTATGCTGGGTGCTTACAACCATTTCCTTATTCCATCTTCTCAATACCCCCAAGTAACATATTATCCCCATTTTATAGGCAAGGAGACTGAGGTTCAGAGCATTACAAAATCCCCTAACTAGCAGAAATTGAGATTAGAACCCAGATCTCTCTAGTACCAAAGTTCATGTCCTTTGCTGTCCATTATGCACTGTCATTAATAGGATGGTCAAACACAAAATAACCCACATTCCATGGCTGTTATCACGGATTAGTTAAGTGGTTTCTAGAATGGCCCTGCTTAAGAGTGGTTAGCAGTTGAGTCCACAAAATGTCATCTTTCTTTTTAGATTCATTGTGAATCTTTAGGGAAGCTTTGATCATGCCATGTTTTTTAAGCAGAACCTGAGTATTTTGTCTTAGATAACTTTCACATTACACAGTGTTGACATCACTTTGGACTCTAGCCTTTTCAAATGTTAGACTTAATGCCAGGAATGAACAGTGAGCAACTTTGGACCTTCTGCCTAGGCAATGAGGAAGGACTAGGAAAGTTTAAAGATCAATAATAAAGTTGATTGGCTGGTAGGAACAAGAAAGCTAGTTAAGAGGCTACTATAGGTGTTAGAATTGTGTGATACGTATATCAGAGTCCCCAAATGACTTGCTACAAGAGGGAATGATCACTCAAAGTAGTAATCTAATGTTCATGTGATCAGTGACCATACACTTATGTGATCTGGGACAGTGGTTTCTGAAATGGTGATCACTGGCCAGTAGCATTAACACCACTCGTAGAGTTGATAGAAATACAAATTTGTGTGTTTCACCTCAACCTACTGAATCAGAATCTCTGTGGCTAGGACCCAGAAAGTTGTATTTGAAAAAGCTTTCCAGATGATTCTTACACATGTTTATGTTTGAGAACCTCTGAACTAGAGGAGCAGAGCAGCAAGTAGCAGGAAGGAGCAAACCAGAGTCATTGGTAGCTTGACTGACTGCTTCAAATATTTAATAAAAAATTATTGAAAGTGCCAGACCACTGTGTTAGGTGCTGGTAATACAGAGATGAAGAGAGAGAGTTTCTCTGATGATGGAATAAAGGAAAAGAATCCATTGGATTGGGGTTATATTGAGATTGACGAATCTAAGTGGTGATAGTCAATAGTCAATTGAAAGTCCATTGGATTGCAAAGAGGTCTGACCTAGAGAGTTAACAGTCCATAATTGTGTGAGTAACTAAAACCCTGGGATCTGACTGTCCTGGGTGGAAGGGGGTTGGTGTGGCAATGTGGAGTGAGGAATGAAGGTCAAAAGTCTGAGATTCCTTGATGTCCTGTTAACTACTTCCTCTCCAATCAGCAGTAGACTGATACCTATTCTTCTGTTCACACCTTTAGTGAAGGGGGGGGATCTCCTGGCCTAAATAGTATGAGATAGTTGAACACGCGATACCCAACATTGGTCTGTTTCTTCTTGGGTTAGTCTTGTTAGTTTGTGCCTTTCAATGAATTTGTCTGTTTTTATTAAAGTTGTCAAATTTATTGTTGTAGCATTGTTCATAATGTTCCATTTTTATATGTTTAATACTTTTACATGGGCTGGGAATATAGCTCAGTGGTACAATGTTTGCCTAGCATGTGTGAGGTCCTGGGTTCAATCCCCATTATTACAGCAAAACAAAACAAAACAAAACCTTTACAACTACAGATGTCAATTCTTCTATTACTGATAATGGTAATTTGTGTCCTCTTTTTGTTTTTTCCTGGTCAGTCTGGCCAAAGGTTTATAAATTTTATTGATTTTTCCAAGATCCAGTTTTTGGGCTTTTATTTTTCTTATTATTTTTCTGACACACTTAATATTAATAAATTATTGCATAAATATTTGGTTATCCCATTTATCATTCCCATATCTTGGAATATTTGTACTTTTATCCTGTGCTTTTTTGAAGAAATATAGGTATTTCTTTCATTTTTTACTATTAGTAGTTTTATATTTATAATTTAATATTTGATACATATTGCTATAGTCTTAATGTTTGGGTCTGCACACTGCAAATTCTTAGTTTGAAATTCAAACATCCAAGGTAATGGTGTTAGAAAGTGAGTCCTTTGAGAAGTGATTAGGTCATGAGGGCAGGGTCCTTACGATTGGGATTAGTTTCCTTAAGAAAGAAACCAGAGGGGTGGCTAGACTCTTTGGTCATGTGAAGACCTCATCGGATACCAAATATGCCAGTGCAGATCTTGGACTTTCAGCTGCTAGACTGTGAGAAATAAATTTGTTGTTAATAAGCTACCCAATTTATGGTATTTTGTTGAAGCAGGCTGAATAAAGTATGACACATGTGAAAGAATATATGTAACATTTGTAGGTCAAGAAATATAGTCAAATATCTATGAGATTTGTATGTTTTAACCTATCAGATCTCATCCATTCTGATTTATTCTCTCCACTTTAAGAGGATAACAAAGTAGAGGCATGCATGACTTTTTAAGGTTCTAATTGTACCTAAGAAAAATTGTTCTCGTACCAATCAAATTTGCCTCCTTTTTTAAGCTAACATTCAATAAGTGCTTGCTATGTGCAATGTAGTTTATATTAGTGTACTAAGAATCAGGTGTCAAAATCATCTTTTCTATTGATGAAATTTAATTTAAGCTCATTCAACAGAAAACCCAGCACTATCTTAAACAGACATGGGTTTATTTTTCTCTCTCAACATAAAGGCTGCAGTTAGTATTTCAAGAATAGTATGGCAGCTCAACAATGTTACATGTGACCTTTTTTATGTTAAGTTTCCCAGGAATAGACTCTGTTAAGGGTTTTTGAACTTGTGATTTATTACTAAGGTAGTGCTTTCAAGAAAAACTAAGGAAGTAGGGCAAGAGAGGGCAATCTATGTAGCATTTAAGCAAGGAAACAATCTCATGCTAAAGTCCAGCAGAGGTAGCTTCAGCATGAACTCAGGAGGGAAGTTCTGAGTGAATGCTTGGTGAGGTTGGTGGGAGAAATATAAAACTCAGTCACTCATCTTTCTGTGCAAGAGGGCAAAGCATCATTTATACCATCAAGCCTGTTCTTGTGAGAAGAGCTGCAAATGCTAGATATTGAAAGCACACAGAGGATGGTGGTGGTGAAGATGTGTGGTATTCACAGAAATGTCATCAAAGGACCCAGTATAAATGAGTCCAAGGAGACTTGGGCAGAGCATCAACACTGTCTGCTATACCAGTGTTCTATCTTTCTCTCCTGCCATTTTTTAATGGTCTTTGTTCCCATTCCTCATCACCTCCTGATCAGAAGGTAGTTATTGTACATTCAGCTTCATATCTATGGCCCTGGTAGAAAGATGGAGAGGCTAAAAAGTCAAATATGTCCCTTAGAAAAGTTTTTTCAAACACTTATTCTGCTTATATTTTATTATCTGGAACTATATCAAATGGTTACCATAGGCGTCTGGAATGGGTTGTTTTTAGTTGGGTAAACCACTTACTAGAACAAAATGAAGTTCCACTGGTAAGCAAGTAAGGTAGTAGTGGTGGATATTAGGTAGACAACTACAATATTTGGTACATACGCATTTTACAGAGAAACGGAAGTTTCATACCTTGTTGAAGACACACCATGTGTAAGTGGTAAGCCAAGCCTATGTTTTTAATATAGTGGGCAGTGATTCATGCATTTTTTTATGATAATGTCCTCTAGGATAGGCTAGGGACTGTAATTGGACATGGACATGTGTTACTTCTTATTGATACCTCAACAAGAAATAGCTCATTGATATTATCTCTACCAGCTGGCTTTTTTTGATCTCTTGCATCCATTCCTTAGATTTAGCTTGAACCTTGACTATTAATGAAATTGGAACAACTGAATTTACCCTTTGCTCAAGACCTGTAGAAGAAACCTGCTTAACATGACTTTGAGAATATATATATAAACAAATCAGGTGAGTACTAGGGTGTAGGGGCAGAGAATTCAGTCCTGTTTCTTTCCCTGATGACAGACACACTGCTTTCTGTCACCTTTTATGACTATATATTGCAGAGTTGGAATTTTAATACATACTATACATGTACATTTTACAAGTTCCATATGGACAAGGAGAATAGCTTAGATTTCTTCTATACTTTCACAGTGTTCAGTGCTCATGGTATGTATTTAATTAGTTACTGTTAGAAGATGTGATTTCTGGTCTGTACAGGTGATAGTATGAGGGAAGAAGGGATTTGGGGACAAGTTTGACCCAACCTCCACTAGACCATCTCAGCTGAAAATTTCACTATACACCATGAAATTTCTTACATGAAGCACAAAGATTGAAATTGTTATTTCTGACTTGTTTTGTTCTGTGTAAGTAGAAGTTAGGAATCTATCTTTCTAGACTTAATTCAAGGCGTTACATTCTAATTAGATCAGCAATTTCCTTTCCAAGTGCCCCCTTCAAATTCAACTCTTATTTATTTTCCCCTCAATTCTAAACAACTTCACTCATTCAAATAAAATTTTCTTGACCATATTTCAAGTGTTATGGTTTAGATATGAGGAACCCCCAAAAGATCATGTGTGAGAAAAAACAAGAAAGCTTAGAGGTGAAATGATTGGGTTATGAGAGCCTTAACCTAATCAGTGCATTAATCCACTTGAATGGATTAACTGGGTGGAAACTATATGCAGATAGGATGTGGCTGGAGAAGGTAGGTCACTGGGATGTGTCTTCAAAGTATATGTTTTGTTCCTGGTGAGTGGACCTCTCTTAGAGTCTTCTTTCTGATTGCCATGACCTAAGCAGCCTTCCTCTGCCACAACATTTTGCCTTAGTGTTCTGTCTTACCTTTGTCTCGGAACAATGGAGTCTGCAGTTTATGGGCTGAGAACTCTGAAACCATAAGCCAAAATAAACCTTTTTCCTCTTCTAAATTGTTCTTGTTGGGTCTTTTGGTCACAGTGACAAAAAGCTGACTAAAACATCAAGGTATCCAAAACTATATAGAAACTTACAGAATATAAATATGAGGGGAAATTAAGTTTTGACATAATTATCATTTCTGGTATAGTTAAATGGACACATTCCATCCAGTAATATATACTGTGGGCCATCAAAACACATGCAAGTAAGTAACAAAATGTCCCAATACCTTGAATATTATAATTAAATAACATTGATTATGATAATGGTGGGAAGTATTTTTTAAAAAGAAAATAACATAAAATAAGATAGCTGACTTGAAAATATCTAAATAAGGAGTCATAAATCTCAGATTAAGTTCTAATGAAGTGTTAGCTGTTTGATCTTGGGTAAAATTATCTAACATTTTTGTGAGGGCTTCTATACCAGGTACTGGGAGGACAAAAGCAAAAATCTTACTTGATTTTGAATTACCAAAAATATCAGTAAATATTTGATTTACTCCAGACACCAACACTGATAAATTAGGGTGTTCTTACTTTCACTTAAGAATTTCAGATTAGCCAGGTGTGGTGGCAAATGCCTGTAATTCCAGTGGCTCAGGAGGCTGAGGCAGGAGGATCATGAGTTTAAAGCCAGTCTCAGCAACTTAACGAGGCCCTAAGAAACTCAGTGAGACCCTGTTTCTAAATAAAATACAAAAAATGGCTAGGGATGTGACTCAGTGGTTAAGCACCTTTGGGTTCAATCCCCAGTACCAAAAGAAAAAAAAAAATAAAAGAATTTCAGAATATTGAGTTGTTTTATCATAAAATCATCATAGCCATACATACCTTTAAAAAGTACAGTTTATTCAGGATTACAAACAGTATAATGGATATATTTAGTTAATAATTATTTTAGGTATAACACACAGATGCACACAATTACTATTTTTTGTAGGGAATGATATAGATTCTTTTATTTTTGTGTCTATAGTAAAGTTTTTAACAAATTATGAAACAAAGATATATTATTCTACAGTTGCATAATTTTTATAGAATGATTATCAGCCTCTTTTATCTTATATTCCACCAGAAATTATACCCAATCTGTTCCAATGAATTAAAAATTTAAAAGTCCACACTTTCAGCAAAGGTTGCATTTCATCAATTTTCTATTATTATATTTGCCATTAATTGTAAGCTGTGTGTATGGAAATTATAGTAAAAATTGCTAAGGATTGCAATAAGCAAAAACTATTTCTTTACTAGTTCAAAAATGTTACTATATGATTATTAATTTTAGTGCCTTAGTAATAGTAAAACACAAAGATGTTCAGTGAACAATTTTGCCATCAGTAGGCAAAAATTCTACAGTGTCAGGTACTGTATGTAAAAATTCTATATTATCAGGTATTCAAAGCAGAATAAAGGTAGGCATGCAGAGTTCAGATGAAATGGAAATGAGGGTGGGGGTAGTGGTGCCAAAGGATACCTTGGTTAAAAGAACTGAAGAAGGGACAGAGTTAAATGAATATTCCATAGTGAGCAGAGTCATTGAGAAGCTGAACAACAAAAAGACCTGTTGTGTTCACGGAATTAACAAGGATTAGGAGATATTTTACCCAAGGTGATGAGCATAACAAAATTCATAGATCTTTGGAAGCCAGGATCCAAAGGATATAGTATACATAAATGTGAGTGGCAGCCAGTTACTGAAATTTTAATGTTAATTTTGTGTCTTTTCTGGACCTTAGTAAATGAGAGGACTTCTGGTTTCATTATAGTATTTGGATCCCATGCTACTTGGATGCACTAACCATATTACTGTGACTAAGTATTTTAAGAAAATGTTTTAGTTTGTTAGATATTACCAATAATTTCAATTACATGTGTGAACTGAAATTTATTTTCTAATGTAGGAAGGCCTTGTTTAAAGTTAACTCTTTATATAAAAATTATTTCATATTAAATCAGAATTCAAAAAATGAAACAGAGGTAAAATTGTTCACTTTAATAAAATACTGGATTTATTTTTCTTAAGTTTCAAATTATACTTTCCTTTTCACACATTTATATTACCTGTCTAAGCATGTAAACATTTGAAGTGCCATAACTATTCACAAAAAGAGCCAATCTAGGGCATTTATAAACACACTCAGTATTTTATTCTACTGGAGAAATGGTCAGTTTATGCAGTATTTGTTCTTTTTATTAACAGCTCTAGTGTTTGAACCTATTGTTTAGAACAAGGGGAAACCATGTAGCTCTTTAAAATGGATCCCTATCTAAAGAGCAGCTTGAGTTATGGACTTGCTTCTCTGAAGAGATCTAAGCTCTAAATGTGAAATTTCTTCTGGACTGAAACTAGAAAAAAGTAAAGGTTAGTCTACATCTCTTCAAAAAGCAGATCTCTTTACCAAAACCCTGTTTTATGAACCCATAATTTTATGGAATATGTAGTGATACAAAGAAAAATAAAACAACTGAAGGATTAGAAAAATATTTTTAGACATAGTAAATAAAACATTCCACAGCATTCTAAGCCATTTCCCCTAGATATTGCCTGTTTCTTTCACTCTTGTCCCCCAGTGGTAGCATTTGGGTTGCGCAACCTGATCCCACAGCTCTCTGTCACGTTGAGATCTTAAACATGATATTATCACTAGTCTGACTCTTTCCTTCCACCAGAGCAAGCTGATTATCTTTGACTCCTATATACATTCCACGATTACTCTTACATTCGAATGAAACAAAGTCAGAGGATTCCTTATGAAGGACAAAGAAGGCCTGGTCTGGCAATGGGGTGTTACACTTTTGCAGCTGAGGAAACAAGAGAAAAAGCAACCAATATGTGAGTTAAAAGTCCAGAATCAACTTTCCCTTCATATGTTAGAGCCTAAAGGGGAATAATAATCTATAACTTGGTATTTCCAGCAAGCCTACTTACTGAGGAAGGAGGTGGGGGAGATGAGTAGAGGGTAAAGGGTGGATGGAATGATTTAATTTATGATTTACTGGTGGATAGCATACTTAGAGAGGCAGTATGGCTTAGAATGAATCTGAATGCAATAGTTCTGGATTTGTACCCTTGGTTTGTTATTTACTCTAAGACCTTGGGCATGTTGCTTTGTCTCTCAAGCTTCAATATTTTAGTCTAGTCAGTTTTCTAGATCAGTTAATTCTCATCTAGATGTATGAATAATATAAATAACTACTATTTTTAAATTACTAAGTTTGGGGGATAGTTTGTTACTCAGCAACAGCTGAAATATAAATATATTCTATCTATGATAGAATATAATAGCTCCATCATAGATGTAACGGTAAGGATTAGATGAGGTAGTGCTTAGCAAGCTTAGTATGTAGCAAGTGCTACATACTAAGTATATAATAGAGCTCAGATGAGTTACTTATTATTATTGAGTAGTTATATATGATAGACACTGTGTTATATGTACTTAGGGATATTTTGTTATGGAAAATGCCAGTTACTGTCCACTGTTTATGTTAATGCCTTATATAACTGTATTAGTTAGCTTTATAATTTTATGTATTTATATAATTTATCTTCTGTATTATACTTTCATGTTCTTGTCTTTGTTTGTACCTTTGGCTTATTTGTTCTTCAAGATATTTATAATTCCTTGTCATGACCAATATAATATTGCTTTTTACTAAGTAAACAATATGCAGTAAATCCTATGATTAGAATATAGATCATTTTGCTATTTTGACATGGAAAATGTGTGCACCTCCAGCCACCCCTTTAGCAGACTTGGAGTGTAAGAATATTTTACAAAAAACACTTCCTAGAAGAACATAATTCCTAAAGTCAAATAAAAAGAAACTGAGATAAATCTGTATAGCAGTGTTTCTCAAACTTTAATGAAATTGTGCCCAGTGTCTTGTGTATGCAAGGCAAGCCCTCTACCAACTGAGCCCTAGAGATTTGTTAAAATGCTAATCCTGATTCATTCCTGGGAGAGCTTGAACTCCTGCATTTCTAAGGAGCACTCAGGTGATTCTGTGCTGCTGGCAGACACCAGATTTTTAGCAGAAAGATCGCATATGCTCTTCTCCTTCCCCTACTGCAGAAGCAAGTCATTAGTAGTACCTGTTTTATTTACAATACCACAAACAAAACTCCTTCTTCAAAATATCCCAAATACGCGAAAATACACAAATGGATTGAGTTAATCGCCACAGTTATATAATCATGTATCTGTTACCTCCACAGACTGCTCCTTGTTGTTGGCATGCAGCAAGATGTCTCTGTCTTTTGTAGGACTCAGGTTTACCATTAACATCTTACCATCGACATCATCACCTTACAATTAAAATGATAATTATGTGAGGTAATGCAGTTTTTTTAAAAGTATTTAAATATTTAAATATAAAAATATTTAAAGATATTTGGTGCAATATCTTTATTTATTTATTTTATGTGGTGCTGAGGATCGAACCCAGTACCTCACATATGCAAGGCAAGTGCTCTACCACTGAGCTATTTATAGCCCCAGCCCTGGTAATGCAGTTTTCAATTAGCTAGATTTAACTATTCTACCATGTATATATACTTCAAAAATTCATGTTGTACATAACAAATAGAGGTTCATTTGTCATTAACTATAAAATTAATAATAAGAAAGAAGATATATTTTAAATACTTGCAACTTATCTTTAATTTGAATCTTTTTTTTTTTTTGGTACTGGGGATTGAACTCAGAGGCACTCAACCACTGGGCCACATCCCCAGCCCTTTTTTGTATTTTATTAGAGACAGGGTCTCACTGAGTGGCTAAGTGCCTCACCATTACTGAGGCTGCTTTGAACTCGCGATCCTCCTGCCTCAACCTCCCAAGTGCTGGGATTACAGGCACACGCCACTGTGCCCAGCTAATTCGAATCTTTTTAACACCCAGGAAAAAAAGTCCAAAATATCAAACAAAATAACTATTTTATTCACTTAAAGATATTTGCACCCAAATGAAAGTAAAGAGTCATTATTAAATAAGTAGAGGGTTCTTCTAAATTCCTTGAGGGAGAGAGGTTGGTATTTTAAAACTGTGTTTTACAACTGGAGAATTGTGACTCATGGGCACTTCTCTGGGTATCAGCTTCCCTGTCTGCCTGTAAAGCTACAGGGCTTCGCATGGTTGTCCCCTAATATCTACTTCCTCTTCTTATATAATAACAAAAGATTTCCTAGCCTGCTTCTCATGGCTTCATGCAGGAATGGACTAAGTTCTTAGGTGTAACTTCTAGTTGTGCCCTTAAAGGGAAAGAGAATGCATACATTCATTTTCCTCTGTCTCACTGATTGGACGTTGTCATGGTAGCTAGGAATCTTGAACCATGTAGCTGCTGATAGACACAGTGTAGAAGCTGTGTGTCTGGACAAACTTTGAGCAGAACTGCCATTCCAGGCCTGGGTAAGAGATTTTATTAAATGCAGCCAAACCTTTATCCTAAGCATTAACTTAAAATTTTTAATGCAATCGGATAAATCCTTTAAGAATCTGAGATTTTATCATGAGCTTGGGTTGAAGAGAACCTTTGAAACAATCTTCCTTTCCCATGGAGTATTTTGGATTTATCTTTAGTCCAAACTTAAGAATTTCAGCACTACAAATACCCAGGTCTCCAAATTACCTGATTCACTCGAGGGGTATGGAGACTCATAGTAGCGCAGTAATACCTTGTCTGAAAGAGAATGCATAAGATCACTTTGGTGAGATACATTTTTATCAAAAGGTTTCAGTTGCATCATATTCATAACATCAGAAAATATCTTCCCCTTTTATTATATATCAGCAAAAGCAAAAATTTTGTGGTTCTGAGAAGGTCTTAAAATTTGCTCTCATAAATTCAACATAGTTGTTATTAAATATTTTGATGATATTGTTGATAGCAGTGGCATATTCCTTTTGCTAAAATATTATAATTTGGTGATATTAATAAGGCTAGAAAGATCTAGTGGGTAATTTAGCAATAGCAAATACATGTGGTTCCTCCTTCCATAGTTCATAGCATATATATTCTCAACATCTATATTCTTGCATTAAGTAATCCTAATTAAACTTCTGAATCTTTCTCAACATAGCGATGTTCAGGCATCCACTGACAATGCATTGGAATGAGCACAGATAACTGAATCTATTTGCTGTATCTAAATTAATCCATTGTTAATGGTTTGGTAGATTTATTTTTTACTAATCATCATTACATAATTATATATAAGGAAATATTCTACCTTTTTCTTGGTCTTTTGGCAGGTCTTCAACATTGGTCACATAATTTCCATCCTCCCAAATAAAACTAACATGTTGATTGTTGTATGTACTCAGGGAAGCACAAGATTCTATAAACAAATAAAACTCCTGTAACAAGTGAAATTCTTGTTTCCATGGGAAATAAAACTTGTTTGTGGAAATAAAACTTGTTCCCATGAATAATTCTTTTGACAAACTGTTTTTTGAAGTGTATCCTCAAAAATTTTTTTTACTATGCTATTTGAGCATTTTTGTCCTTAGTGGTGAATAGATGAAAGCTTTTGGCACAAAGTTTTATGTAGCTTAAAGGCTGAAGTGTAACACCTGGATGGGATTAAAGGTGCTTAGTCTCCTGAATGAATGCCCTAGGAGGACCTGTTAGAATGTTTATGGGAGGGTTTGGTGGGGAGAAAGAAGCTGAACAAATGATGGGCATTGCCTGAAGAAACCTTCATTTCTTGGTTTCTCATGGTCTAGGGAACTGTGGGAAAATAGGGACTCTATTTTGATAGACATGGGTAAATGAATGCACATCTATAAAATGTGGTTACTTAGAGACTTCTAATGTTCCGGGGGAATACAGTTGGAATCCCAGTTCTCTTCTCTAAGCTAAATAAAGAGATACTTAGAGCAATGTTCCTAACATTTTTTTTTTTTCGTACTGGGGATTGAACTCAGGGGCACTCAACCACTGGGCCACATCCCAGTCCTTTTTTGTATTTTATTAGAGACAGGGTCTCACTGAGTTGCTAAAGTGCCTCGCCATTGCTGAGGCTGGCTTTGAACTTGC
The DNA here is from genome assembly GCA_025594165.1 of Tamias sibiricus. Taxonomy (NCBI): domain Eukaryota; kingdom Metazoa; phylum Chordata; class Mammalia; order Rodentia; family Sciuridae; genus Tamias; species Tamias sibiricus. The sequence goes on along the minus strand of CM046657.1, from coordinate 155,402,495 downwards.
GATCTTCCTGCCTCAGCCTCCCAAGTGCTGGGATTACAGGCGTGCGCCATCGCGCCCGGCCTTAACATTTTTTTTAATGTCACACCACACATAGAAAATGATAGTGTGTGTATATATATATATATATATATATATATATATATATATATATATACCTTTATTTTATTTATTTTTATGTGGTACTGAGGATTGAACCCAGGGCCTTGCACATGCTAGGTGAGTGCTCTACTGCTGAGCCACAACCCCAGCCTGAAAATGATAATATTTTTAAAGCATGCAGGGATAAACTAGTGCAGATTTAGTGGGTGTTCATGTAGGGCCTGCAGGGGGAAAAAATCACTATGTCTTCTTTATGTTACAGAATTATGCTAAAAATATATAAAGTATAAAAGAGTTTGCTAAATATTGAATTTATATGTGAACTTCTAAAGCAAAGTGATTTAAAGACCCTTAGTGAGAAACTTCAGTATTACTTTTGTGAACTTAATATGTTTTTATCAGGAATAATGCTTTAAGTGGCAACATGTAATTCCTTATCAAGTTTCCTGAATGATGATCCATTCACTTCTTTCCCCCACCCCTTTGGTGCTGGGTATTGGACCAGGGCTTTGCACATGCTAGACAAGTACTCTACCACTAAGCTACATCCCTAGTCACTCTTCACTTCCTGATAGTTACCATCAATTTGGATTTTTGTTAAAGTAGGTGATAAAATTGAAAACCATTGTAACTTTAAAATATATTATGTGTTGAAATTATATTTTAAAAAATAGGTCTCCCTTTCCTTTCATGGACAAAATGTTGAAATTTAGGGGAATAATATAATTTTTGCTCTCAAAGGATAATGTATTTCAGGTAAGAATAACATAGGATTCCAAACAATAGCAAGCATTTCAAATCATGATGACATGCTAACTATAGAATGCACAAGCATTGTTAGGTCAGTTACACCTGCTTGGATACCACTAAATTGGCATATCAGCATCAAATAGAGGTTTCTGATGCACATGAAAGCAGACTTGGAGCTGCCTACTTGTGTCTTACCTCCCTCCTCCCCCAACACCACCCCTATGACCTGTCACACCTCCGATACTTGATTTGTCAAGTGCTTTAGTTTTTTCTTGGATCCTAGCTGTTGCAGAGATGGAGTATGCCATAACAGGTTGATAGTCATCAAATAACTGATGTATTTCTTTGTGCTTTCCACCTGTAGGTCAGAAGTTGAACAGGAATGGACCATCAGTCCCCACTCTGCATACATGCTATTCCCTTTTGATGATTCCCAGTCAAGTCTGCTTACTGACAGTGGTAAATGATCCCAGACTTTGGACACCCCATGGTCTGATGGGATTAATACCTCCTGGCATACTTATACCCTAGCAGAGCACATTAGGAGGGGAAAAACTGTTCACCTATGGTCTCAATACTCCAAAAGCAATCACTATTAACCCTTTAAAAATTATTTAGAAATGTTATAAACCTATTTCTATATAGTCTTGTATCCTTCATTTTTACTTAACATTATAACATAATCATATATCCTCATGCTGTTAAAAACTCTTTATATGCCCCTTTAAAATGAAAAATAAATAGTTCATTATCTCTACTCTTTTGGGTGAGGAAGAAATTTATGTATTTAGATGTAGTAAGTGAAGGCAAATAGATACCTATCGCTGTTGCCATGAAACGTGCTTTCCCTTACCTGTTTTTTGTGAACACCGTTTGATGATTTCTTTCCTGAAGTAACAGGTCTTCTTTTCTATGATAAGGCCAGAGCGTAGCTTCATAGAAGATACATGGCAAATTTCTCTGGTCTTCTGTTGGGATTCTAAACAATGAAAAAATTGTGATAATGTTTTATTCTGTCCATCTTTATCTTTTTGTAAACCTTAAGTGCAGCAGATGAAAGCAAGTACAAATCCACAGTATTTTACCAGAAACTCTTGGAGCAATTGTGTTTTAAAATTCATGGGCTGGGGTTGTGGCTCAGCAGTAGAGCACTCACCTAGCACATGTGTGTCCCTGGGTTCGATCCTCAGCACCACATTAAAAACAAATAAAATAAAGGTATTGTGTCCAACTACAACTAGAAAATAAATATTTTTTTAAAAAATTTAGAGTTATTTAGATTTTAGAATTATAATATAGAACATATGTCATCAATATGTAGTACCTTTAACATGGGCTGGTGCAGCACTGCTTAATCAAAAAATTAGTTAATTTTACAGTAAAACATCAGAAAATTTACAAAAAGTAAAATAAAGATATTCAGATCAGAACTTAATGGACAAATGAATTCAGGTCCTATGTTGCTGCCAAATGAGTCATGAAAAACTTTAGGTTTTTAGAAAACATTTTGTTTTTCATATGGCTATGTGAAATCTGAGATCTAAAATAGATTCTACTTATATAAAATACACTTAATAATTTTGCAGGGATAGCTATATTCTATGAAGGTTATTGATATTAAAATAACTGACATTTACTAAGTGTCTACAGTGGGCCAAGTACTGTGCTAATTATTTTACATACTTTTTCACTTAATTCTTCACAATAATCTTGCAAGTTAGGCATTATTATGATGAGAAGTTGTAACTGAGGTGTGTCTATATATAAAAACTATTTTTTACACCCTACCTCTATTTAAGAAAATGCTACACTGCTATTTGAGGTACTAACAAAGTGCAAATTTAAATCTAAAAAAGTTAAAGTAGAAAAGTTAATCATTATTCAGTAAGTCTTAATTTAGCCAAATAAAAATTTGTACCAAATTAAAAAATCAATTTATTACTTGGAAATCATAACAGCCTCTCAGAGTCAGACAGAATGAAAACTAAAACATGAGTCAGGCCAGTTGCAGTGGCACATGCCTGTAATCCCAGCAGCTTGGGAGGCTGAGGCAGGATGATTGTGAGTTCAAATCCAGCTGCAGCAACAGCAAGGTGCTAAGCAAGTCAGTGAGACCCTGTCTCTAAATAAAATACAAAAAAGGGCTGTGGTTGTGACTCAGTATACAAATATAGTCAAATTTCAATTATTCACAGTAATTCAGAAAAGAAAATAATCATGACATTGGGAGCCATTCAAAGATATTTTTTAATTTTCTAGAAGATTTGCCTTCCTAATAGAATGCTTTTAAAGTCAAGTGGAATAAGTTTTTATTAGCTACAATTTTGATTTATCCATATCTTGCCTCCAGTTCAGATGAGCTATTATTACCTGTAAGTATTTTCACCTGTTTGAACAAGGGTTTGACCACTCCACCATGGAACTCTCCAGTGTCTCTTGACAATTCAGAAACATCAGCTACAGTATCTCACATTTATAAAGTGTTTTTACAGTTACAAAAATTATTTACAAAATAGTGCCAGAGCCAGCATTGTACTTGCTCTCCTGATAATCGATTTAATACAATACTTTATTAATTATACTACATTGTACATTCAGAGTTTAAAGGTCTAAGACTATACTGAAAATCTGCTTATTCCTTTTATGCTTCTCTTTTTTTAATATTTTTTTATTTACTTTAGTTGTACACAATGCAATGTATTTATGTTTACGTGGTGCTGAGGATTGAACCCTGGCCGCACATGTGCGAGGCGAGCGCTCTGCCGCTGAGCCACAACCCCAGCCCCTATATGCTTCTCTTTATGTAATAGTTGGCATCACATGGGGACATGATAGTCATCTTTAATATTGCATGTAGACTCTAGGGAAAAAGAAATGGGTCTTGGGTAATTTGAAATGAGGGGCATGACATGTAGAAGTATTGTGGAGGTAGAAGAAGAAAGGAGTTAGGAAGAGAGTTAAATGCATGAATGTGTGGAGCTAGCATCTAGTGGGACATTCACTGATTATAATTCATGGGGAATGTGACTACATTTGAAGTATTGTAAATACTTTACATTGGAAGAATTTGGAAGAAGTTATACTTTGGTGCTCTGGGCAGCTGAAAGTGTGAGTGTCGTGTGGGGATTCTGCAGGAGAGAGTGTTCCGTAGGCATCAGGGAACCAGCTCAAATCTACATAGGGGCTATTACCAATTCCTGTGTCTCCATCCTGCCTGCTCTCTGAGGGTAGAGTCTTAGTGTGACTTTTAAGGAAATTCTCATAGCTAATATCATCATTGTAACAGCGTGAGCTCCTTAAGGCAATTCTAGTGAGTACATAGGAAGAGGTCTGGAAATCTTTCTGTAGTTTTGGTACCATGGTTGACAAAAACTACAGATTTGAAACAGTTCATCTTTCATTTCTTTCTCAAATACATATTTTCACTATATTCTTTTCTCATTGCTTCCTAACTTGATCTCTGTGGCATTTGACTCTAGAGATCACTTCCTTCCTTGAACCCCTCTTCCTTTATTGCCATATGAGTAGTACATTGGTTCTCCATGTTTCTTTCCAATCAGTTTACCTCTCTTTGTTAGTTCTTCCTCTGCCTAAAATGACAGTGTCCCAAAGGGTTTTCTCCTTTGCCTTCTCTTGCTCTAAACTTTATTTCTAGGCAAACTTGCTTGCTCCAGCGACATCAAACATCTGCTAAGTGGCTGATGACTCTGCAAACTGTAACTGTATCTTTTGTCTTTCTCCTGCACTTTCTTCACAGGGCTACTTTCGATCATTTCTGTCTCTATCTATGTATGTCCTTTTGAATTATAAATGGACATCTTTACCTGGATGACCTACAGCTACCCCAAGCTAGAATATGCCAGTAATGAGGATGAGGAATAGTATGATGATAAAAAAAAACATCTTTATCTTTCTCTACCCTCAATATATTTCTCCTGAATCCCCTGTCTTGAAAAAATAGTACAACTGTCTACTATTATCTGCCTAATTCTTAAATCACAAAGGTTAGAATCAGAAAGTTAGAATCTCTCTCTTTCCATCCTTCAATTTAGTCAATATGTTATTAAATCTTATCAATTTCACTTTCCAAATATATCTGAATTATAGTTCTTCCTCTCCATTTTGTTGTCATAGGTCAGGCCTTCATCATCAGTCCTCTAGATGATACAGTAGACTTCTAACCAGTTTCCATTTCACTCTTGACCCTTCACTCTATTTTCACACATCATTCCCCAGTTAAACATTTTCAGTGGTTTCCTCTTGTTCACAGTCTAAACTGAAGTTCCTTCACTAACAGAAAATCTTACATGGATAGACTTAAACTAAAGAGTCTGGTCTCTACCTAGTTCTGGGTAACTATGTCATGCAGGGATATGAGCCCAGTATTTCTAGATCTTTAGATTTCTTTTTTTTTAAATATTTATTTATTTGCTTTAGTTGTACACAATGTATTTTATTTGTACGTGGTGCTGAGGATCGAACCCGGGCTGCGCACGTGCTAGGCGAGCGCTCTGCCACTGAGCCACAACCCCCAGCCCCTAGATTTCTTGATAGAACCTATACATATAGATTCTCATGAAAAAGTTCCTAATTTTGAAAAGTTGCCTCAATTTAAAAATAATACTGTTCAGGCCAATAAATGCTTCTGTAGGATGGATCTGTCCATGAATAAAGGATGCTAGGTTGGTAGGAACAGAAAGTGTTGCTGGATGTTGGGGAAAGGAAGCAGAAAAGGAGAAGGACCTGACCCTGGGGAATATCTTCCTGTAAACTAGAAAGGAGAGAAGTTTGGAGAGGGTCTTTCCTCCAGGTCATGAAGTTCTCTACCCTGTTGGCATCAGAGGTAAAATGTTCTGGGGGTGAAGTAATGTGTGACTGGCTGTGTGCACACCTGTAGTGGATGGAGATTAAGTTTTGTGGCTATGTGAACTGTGAATTGTGTCACATCCAGGTAGCCCAAGGGACGAGAAGGAAACGAAGTTGTGTGTGTGTGTGTGTGTGTGTGTGTGTGTGTGCACGCGCGCGTGTTTTCATTGTGGCTTGGGGGCTCAGAGCATAAGATTATTTAGAAAAATAATGTGACATTTCTTGCACTTTGAGTTTTGAGAAGTGGTTCAGACCTGTCATAAACTGCATAAATGTCTGTTGAATTTTTTACCAAGTATTTATGATTGTAGTATGGAACTGAGTTGATATTATTGGAAAGGAGATTTTCTTAAGGAATGATAAAATGTGTTGTATTGCAAAGTCATATTAATGATTTGAGATTATCTTTATCATTGTCCTCTGGTGCAGATAAGCAGTTACTGAACTCATAAAAGAGGAGTTACATTTTAACTTTGGTATCAATGCCAGAAACTCTAATAAACTTACTCCCTCATTCCTATATCTGTAAAGAACCTGGGTTACAAAGAAAATACATTCTTTATTAAGAAGGAATTTGGGGACGTAGAGTCACTGTTTCTGCACAAAGCATTTCAACTCAGTAAAGAGATTAATTTAACAATGATTTCCTGGCCATTCAGAAACTAGTGTCAAATTAGTGTTTTCCCTGGTTACCAAAGAACAGTGTGGGTGGGCCAGACCCTCATGGAAGACAGAAGGGGACAAAAATGATATTCCTTAAAACTGTTGTCTCTTCTAGCCTTAAAGGTATTAACGGAAAGGGCAAGGAGCATGAAGGATAACGATATGCCAGTTGCTGTTATCATTCTTTGTCCTCCTTTTTTCTCCAGCCTGACAGGGTTCTGTTAACTCTCTTATGTTACTGTTTCCATGATAAAAATGAATGTATAAATTTGAATGATTCTTGCTTAGGTAGATAATTTTAAGGGTCAAAGAGGCATAGAGCCCTTCTATCTCAGAGCTGTGGCTGTTATTTGACTTTATTTCCTTTTTATCTTATTCCAAACTCTCTTAGTTTTAACTACATAAACATGAGTTTCATTTTGTCAATTATGCTTCATCTGAGGGCTGGATTATTCAAATATCTTCACGTGTTATTCTCTCCTTCATCAGTATTTGCAAGTCAAGACCACATGGTATACCAACTGTCTTAAGAAGCATTTGTTGAATGAAAAATGGATTAGTTTAGAATTTTGTTTGTTTTTTAAAATATTTATTTATTTATTTGCTTTAGTTGTACATAACGCAATGCATTTATGTTTGCGTGGTGTTGAGGATCGAACCCGGGCCATGCACATGCTAGGCGAGTGCGCTACCACTGAGCCACAACCCCAGCCCCGAATTTTGTTTTTTAATTAGGCAAAAGGTTTGGGGATTTGGTGGCAGGAGGCATGGGGACAATAAAAGGATCTACATAAAAGCTATAATTAAGTTTATATTATTCATAAGCTTAAATTATCTGAGCTATTCCTATCTCATGATGTATTAAATAAGCAAAAGTTGGCTGTCATATCTATGAGCCATCCTTTTTAAATTTTCAATTCTTGTATTCATAGTAGCTTTTGGCAAGGTAACATGTAATCATTGGAATAATAAAGATTTGATACCAGATAAAAATAGTGTAATATAATAAAGAATGCTTAAGTCCTTACTTCTTATCTTGCAGGCTTTTACCAAGGTTCGGTCTGCTGTACTGCTCAGCTTTGCTGAGGAGATTTTGGGGGTTGAATACTTCATTTTAGGCTTCATTCTTTCAGATTTCTGTTGGATTAAGATATAATATTAGTTCAACTCTCTTAACTTGAAAACAATCAAGAACCATGACTAACTCAATATAAAATTGATAACCACATTTTAAAAATTAAGTAAAATTTGAACAAGTATTCTGATTATACATTTATACTGGAATGTAGCCATAGAACAAAGAGAACTGCCAAGAAATCTTAAACTTTAGTTATGTTTATTGTTAGTGGTAATACCAGCATTGAAATTCTGAGATTGTTTAGTTATATTGTAGTACAAAAAAAATAAGAAGACATATTGAAGCTATATGATTTTCATTGTAGGGTAAAGGAGATACAAATATAAAATCAAAGAAGCCCAGGAAAAACCCTGTAAATGTTAAAATTGAATCAATAAACCAATGCCCAGCAATAAGTATGTGCCCATATTTTAGTTTCTAAATACTTCTGCTAGAAGAAATCTCCAGATCTTGAACTGGGAAAATAGTAGTAAACATGGAACATTCTGTTATGCCAGAAAGCACTGATTGTTTCAAAAGCATACATGGGCTTGAAAGGTTTTCTTGAAAGGTTTTCTACTGGCCAAATTTGGCACTATTTGAATATCAAAAAGAATAATGATGGTAATTGACTATAACCACTTAACTCATTAGGTCCCATGTTTTCAGCTCTGTGAATATTTCAACAAAATCAACATAGGTGCATTAAAATAGGTTGGAAATCACAATCTAGATTATATATCTATATATATGTATATATGTATATTCCTTCTATATACTTCTATATATATGAAATATATTTTTTCAAACAATTCAATCATTCACCTATTACTTTTTCCAAAAGAATAGAGCTCTAAAAACATAATTATTTCAAAAGTTACCAAAAGTTTATATTCGTTGCCCAATTTGTTTTCATAAGTGTCCCACATCTGGAATGATAGGGCTTGGTAGGTTAATAAGAAAAGGAACCCACAAGTACATGGCATTTCGTCAAAGTGAATGAATAGAAAGGGATCTATTCATTACAGAAGGAATGATAAAACTAGAAAAATTACTATCTCGCAGCCCCCAACTTAATACTTAGTTCAGGAAAGGTTTATCAATGGATGCTGTACCTTGAACAAGCTGGATTGCATTATCATATTTAAAGAATATGGAATTCTTATTATAAAGTGTGGAAAGCTCCTTATTCTTTCAATGTGATACTGCAAGCTGGCTTCATAATCAAGGTATGGCAGTGTTGTGGGTTTTGGAAGAGTGGGATTTCTCCAGTCTTAAACTCTGACTTTGCCTGAAATTCTGCCAATGATTATTGAATTTTTTTTTTAAAGCATTTACCTCCTATTTTGCTACACTTAAAAAACCCCACAAATTAGCTAAGAAGTGGGTACAATTTAAACCTTTTCTAAACTTCAGGTGAATCAGCTCTTCTAGCTGAGTGACAAAAACGAGACTCTGGCTTAGAGGATTCTTTAGAGGATAAACTTCATGCAACTTTATTTTTGTCTGTGGATAACTCTACAGAGGTTGAAATTCCAAATTATTTTCTCTAGGTGGAGCTAGAATCTTATATGCAAGTTGCTTATTTATAGTCAATCCCCTTGAGTAAATTTCTCAAAGGCTAGTTGTGCCCCTCAATTTTGTCATGCAGTGGATATTATCCTTACACTGCTTGAGGACGTCAGATAAATTCTACTTCTTTCTCTGATTCTCCCACCTTTATTAATCGAGAATGCCGAGAAGCAGAGAACCTTATACATCATTTTACTGAGACCCTTACTCTACAAATGAGTAGATTGAGATTCTGAAAGATGCCTTGCCTAGACTTACAAAAAACAGCTGTGAGCATAATCTAGTCTATTGACTATCATCTTAATACCAGCACTTCTCCATTCTGTCTCCTTCCATCCCCATCCTGTTGCCCCTCCCTCTTCAAAATGGTGTGTTGGGGGGTAATCTGGAAAGAACTGGGAATTTAACTTAAAACACTTGGCTTTTCCTCTACACAAACAGTTGTTCAACTTCTTTGAAATAATAAATTTCTGAATATGGTATGTGAAAGTGAAGAAGCTGCATCTATACTCAAAATCATGCAGACTGTTTGACCTTGGCTGAATAGAATATCCTGATTGTAGAAATATGGAAATTTTGTAGTTTAAAAGCCAGAATTATGTTGGGCTATATTAGGCCATTTAGATAAGTATTTATTCACTTTTAACCTCTGTATCTGACCTAATATTCTCACCACTATTATGTAAACTTCTCAGGCTATGTTGTTAAGCTGAGAAGACCTCTAGCCTCTACCAAACCTAAAGCTAAGAATACCATAACATAATGATACCCATAGGAAAGATATCCCTGCTTTGCTATGGCCTGCCTACCTAACACCCACACCAATATATTTGTTGAACGTATTAGTTTGTGAATCTCTTTGTTCTTTGGCTGTAAAAGTTTATGTAACCTCTTTCACTTTGGAACATGTCATTTAGGGTAACCTGGGCCGTGGTCACTCATATTTGACTCAGAATAAATGGTTTTCTTATTTCCTTTAAAGCCAGGTTGAATTTTATATCAATAGTAGCTGATTTATGACATAATACATGGAATAGTATAGCTTAGGTAATCCTACTGTAGTTAAATTTTAAATTACACAGGATATAGGTTAAATAGTACCCTGCATACATACAGTAGGTATTGAGGTCACAATTTACTAACAATTTACATAACACTGCATTGCTATGATAATTTTCGTTTGTTTTCTCTTTTATCCAAAGATATACATGCCCTAGGAAAAACTTTTCCTGGTCAAAAAAGTTGCATTTTTAAATAAATCTTTGTGTTTCAATCTGTATCCTATCTCTTAGACAGCCAGAGTTCATATTAGTATAATAAAGGTGTTGGTAGTCCTTCATTGGAGAAAATCAATACCTATCTTTATTGACCTAATTGTTTTCAGTAATTAGTTGATATCCTAACATTTTTCCCCACAATTACTTTTTCCCACCACTCCTCTGGACTAGCGAGAGAACACATTTAGAAGAATTCTGTTCTAAATCACCATTAGCTTACATAGTTGAACAAGATAAGAAGCTGAAAAACACTGCATTTATGACAAACAGAGAAAGTCAACACCTTTTTAGAGTTACATAAAGCAAAAGTATAATCCGGAAATATTTTCAAATCCTGTTCTGAAAAAAACCTACAAATCTTTTACTTTGCTAAGTATGATAACTATTTTCACACCATTTTTATTTTCTTCAGACTAAAATTTACTCTTTCTTTATTCTCTTTTTTATGTTAGTATTTCAGAACATATGGCAATATAAACACCATGGGTTCTTTTTTGCTGTTTTTTTCCAGTAACAGAAAACAAATTTCTTGCACACTGGTTATAATACTCACCTAAAGTGTAAATGTGAAGGGCTGCTCTTAGCTGATGTGGTTTCCTGTAGTCAGCACTTGGTAATAGTTAACTAAGTTACATTCCAATTCTACTTAAATATACACACACATGGATTATGCAACATTAGGTGACAGCATTTGATGAATGAGACAAAGCAAATAGAGCTGGTTGAATAAATTACAATGTGTGGGAGTATATCTTTTTCCTGCAGCCAAATCCTATACAAAACTTTCAGATTATTGTAGCTTTAGCACTTCCAAAGAGTTATGCTTAATTAATTATTAATTTTTATAACCTCCAAGATGTGAACTCTACGTAGTGCTTTTTCTGGAATATAGAATATACAAGGGCACAGACAGTTTAATTGCCTTTCTATTTTCTATAGAAAGTTGAAAAGAAGTAATTTTTTTCTATCTACAAAAATGATGTATTTGTACTTGGAAAATGTATAAATAACAGAAAATCATATATGCTGTGAATCTGACATTTGTTTTTCAATGTTGACATATACACAACTATTTTTTTTTCTGGGATTGTGGCTCAATAGCGTCGCCTGACAAATAAAATGCATTGAATAAAACACAGCAAGCAAATATTTTTAAAAAAAAAAAATAGTGCCATGCTGCAAATATTTTATAAGCTGCTTTTTCTATTTTCCTACTAACATTATATCATGAGCATTTCCACATGTCACAAATGTTCTTTTAAAAGTAACATTTTAAATGACCTTCAATCACATATATATATCTTAACCAGTCCTTTCTTGCTTAACATGTTGGCAAGTTCAGGTTTTTCTTTCCTTTCCTTCCTCTGTCTGTCCATCCATTCCTTTGTTTCTTTTTTCTTCTAACAACAATGTTGCAACTGCTAGTTTGTGTGTGTGTGTGTGTGTGTGTGTGTGTGTGTGTGTGTGAGAGAGAGAGAGAGAGAGAGAGAGAGAGAGATTCTTGGAAAATATTTTTAAAAAAATTTTTTTTTAGTTGTAGGTAGATACAATACCTTTATTTTGTTTATTTACTTTTATGTGGTGCTGAGGAATGAACCCAGTGCCTCACACATGCCAGGCAAGTGCTCTACCACTGAGATACAACCACAGCCCCTTGGAAAATATTTATAAGTTCATTGGTAGAATAAATTCCTAATCAGAGAATTGCTAGATTAAAGGGCACATGGTTTGATAGATGTTACCGAATTGACTTACAAAAGTTTGTATTGGTTTATATTTTGTCAACAGTTCCGGAGGGTGCTCTTTTCACTAGCGCTGAAGAAGCAATGGATGCCATCACCTTTAACATGTTTACCTTTCTAAAGAGTAGAAACTATCTTATAGTTTTGAATTTTATTTTTTATTTAGTGAAGCTGAACATTTTTTAAAAATCCATGTGTGTTGTCTGTTTCTGAAGATTATTTATAGGACTCTTTTTAAATCAAGAAATTAAATTCTTGTCTGTGGTATGTATTACAATATTTTCCCCAGTGCCATTTATATTCAGATTTTGTTAGTGACATGTTTTGTCCATAAATGTCTTCAGATATTACATGAAAATATTTAATCAATTTAACCAAGTGAGAAATATCATTTAGAGTATGTTTTGTGAATATAATCTTGTGACTGGGGGAAACACCATCCAAAGGAAGGAAAGAAGGAGAAGAAAGGAAAGAAGACCAGACAGGTGGCCATTTAAAATAGCCCAGGCAGGGACTGGGGCTATGGCTCAGCGCTAGAGCGCTAATCTCTCATGTGTGAGGCCCTGGGTTCCATCCTCAGCACCACATAAATAAAATAAAGGCATTGTGTCCACATAAAACGGGCTTCACAGTTCCCAGTTCCAGCTCTACTGAGTCATGTAGCTGCTTAGTGGTTAAGTCAGGATCAGAACCTAGATTTTCCTCCTGGCTCAGGGGTGTGTCAATCACAGTGTCTCCACAGCTCTTTTTGTATGAGGATGTATTAGCTATGGACTTGTAAAAGGAAAATCAGGGTAGTGAAGGGACGTGAAGGTGGGGCCAGTGGTTAACGATAGGTGACTCAGGTGCGGAGTTCATTGGTAGAGACAGGAAGTGAGTTAGATATGGGGCAGATAGAATTTGAGATACTTGGAACAGCTATAAGGAAACTTCAGCAGGGGGGCTGGAACTTGGTTGCAGGGGACTAGAATTAACTATGTGGATTTTCTCTTCATTTGTGAAAGTATGATAGTTGCTAGTGTGGGAATGGATGAGATTGGCTTGGCTAAGTGTGGAGCAGGAAGAGAGAGCTGTGGAGAGATGGAACTCTGGGGATCTTACATTTAAAGGGTAAGAAAAGAAAACCAGAAAAAGAAGCAGAGAAATGAAGAGACTAAGGGAGAACACTGTCTCAAAACAACAGAAATAACTGGCAACAAATACTTAAGAAAACCAGCTGGAGATTAGAGACCTTTATTTATAAGACAGAAGAATAAATACAAATGGTCAAAAATATATGAAAAAATGTTAAACATCTCTATCAATTAAATAAATGCAAATCAAAACTACACAGAGATTCCATCTCACCCCAATCAGAATGGCAATATTCAAGAATAGAAGTAACAATAAATGTTGGCAAGGATATGGGGGAAATTGTTCACTTATACATTGCTGGTAGGACTGAACCATTCTGGAAAGCAGTATGGAGAGTCCTTGGAAAATTTGGAATGGAATCACCATTTGACCCCACAGAACTTATACTTAATTATGATAAAGTCCTCAGTTTATACCCAAAGGACTTAAAATGAGTATACTGCAGTGATGCAGCCACTTCAATGTTTATAGCAGCTCAATTCACAATAGCTAAGCTATGGAACAAACCTAGGTACCCTACAACAGATGAGTGGGTTAAAAAATGGGATATATATACACAATGGAATATTATTGAACCGTAAGGAAGAATGAAATTATGGCATTTGCTGGTAAATGAATGGAACTAGAGAATATAATGCTACATGATATAAGCCAATACCCAAAAAACAGAGGCGTAGAGAGAAGTGACTTTGAACATGCTTTTTGATTATCTCATAGCTGTGGCTGGGCTTTGCCCTGAGAACTTTCTGTGCAAAGGTGCAGGATGAGATTGCCTAGTAGCTATGGTAATGCCCTGCGTGAGGAAGTTCTGTGCAAAGGTATGGAACAATAACAGACCTTGAGCTCAGATACCAGTTGCCAGGGATAGAGAATTCTGAGCATAACAAGATAATCACGATATCTTGCAAGTGCTGCAAACATCAAGCCTGCCTGATTTGCAGAAACTTTCTTTTGAAAGTTTAAAATAATCTTTTGATGATAATAATAATAATAATCTTTTGATGATAATCTTTTCATGATAAACCCTATATAAAAAACATGCTGTGCTAGCTCTGGATCACTGTTCCTCTATCAGAGGTCAGTGTCCTATCTGGTCCCAGCTTTCTGTTTGTAAATGTTTGTGTGACTTTCTTAATTCCCCATCACCCCTTGCTGGTTTTTAGGGTTTGGCCATGCAGGTCATGGCACAAAGGCAGAATATTCTCTCTGATTTTATGTGGACGTTAACCACAGGAGAAGATTAGAAGTTCATTGGAATAGACAAAGGGAAATGAAGGGAAGGAGGGAGGAATGGAAATATAAAAGAGAGTAAAATGAATCGGACATATATTTCCTATCCTTATGTATGAATTCATGACCAATGTAACTCCACATCAGATACAACCACGATAATGGGATTATTTTTTTTTTTTTTTTGTACAAGGGATTGAACTCAGGGGCACTTGATCACTGAGCCACATCCCTAGCCCTTTTTTGTATTTTATTTAGAGACAGGATCTCATTGAGTCGCTTAGCACCTCACTTTTGCTAAGGCTGGCTTTGAACTCACAATCCTCCTGCCTCAGCCTCCTAAGCCACTGGGATTATAGGTGTGCATCACTGTGCCTGGCAATAATAAGATCTTAATTGGAACAGTTATACTTATTCTATGTATGTATAATGTCAAAATACACTCTACTTTCATGTATATCTAGAAAGAACAATTAAAAAATAAAGCCACAGTTTCTTCACAAGAATGAATTTCCTCATAATAATTTAAGCTCATAAGGTTGTTGTGAGAATCAAATAAGGTGTATTTTAAGCACTTATCATGGTTGATAGCACATAGTGAAACTCAATACATATTTCAAAATATTGTTATCATTGATATTTTTTGTGATGTGGGACTCTTGGGCATGTTTCAATACAGAAAAGAGTCAATGAAAAGGGGAAAAAGAATCTATATGATAATCATGGAGATAGAGAAGAACAGTAGAGGAAGGGACAGATTTTTAAAGGAGGAGTCATCTTACTTGTAGGCAAGAAGGAAAAGTGAGAGAAGGGAGAAGATATGAAATTTTCAGGTCTGGGACATGAATCCGAGGATCTTATAAAATGACATGAATCTTTTTAGTAATGTAAATTTTGAAAGAGTCAGAGATGAACAGGAAAATAATTGATTTGAATTTTTGAGAATGAGTGGGAAAAAGTCTAAAACAGCTCCTTGGAGACTAAGAAATTAGTCACCTAATGAATAGGGAGTGGTAGAGTTTCAGTTCTGGAAGAGGGAAAAAAATGTTCTGGAAGTAGATGGTAGAGACACTTGCAAAACAATCTGAATGTAGTAAATGCCACAGAACTATATACTTTAAAAATTGTAAATTTTATTTATGTTTTTCCCCAATTAAATGGTGATTTAAAACACAGAAGTGGAAGAAGTAGAAAGATGGAAGTTTAGGGGAATTCCAGTATTCCCAGATTAGAGATAGAAATGTTCTGGTGATAATGGTGGTCAGAATGAGGTTTCTGAAAGCAGTCATTGAAGTCTCCAAAGGTGACAACAGCACAGGCAATGATGAAAGGAGGTATTACCCTCTGATTAACAGTGACAAACTGTGTGTGATATATTCCTTTCCAAAGTTGCAGATGTGTATGGTTGCCTCTTTGACTGGAGAAGACTTCCAGAAACTTATATTCAGCAAGTACTGAATGCCCACTTTATGCTGGGGAGTAGGTATTTCATTAGCACTTAACATTATCTCCTACATTTTGTTGTTGTTCAGAGATGAATGGCCAAGTAATGAATTTCTATTTAAGATATTGTTTCTTGACAGATTAAAATCTGTTAGACTTTCTCCCTAATTTAAATGTATGTCATTTCTTCTGAAACATTCTCCTCCCACGCACATGAATAATCCTTATCCTCTTGCTCTTGTGGGACACTACATGAAAATTTCATTTGACTTTATCATGTTATCTACCTCTGAGCAACTTGAAAATAATTTTGAATCACTCACCTTCTTTTATATTTTAGGCAGTGCTCTTTGACTAGCAATTGCCCCCCTTCAAAATACTGATCTGTTTAAAAGTGTTAGGCTGGCTGTTGAATTTACTTTCCTTATTGTGAATTATACTTCAAAATAATTTTTAAAATAAGATTGATTTCCTCTGATGAGTCTTATTAAAATGCAGTTAATAAGAATTTTTATTAAAAATACATAGTCGGGCTGGGATTGTGGCTCAGCGGTAGAGCACTTGCCTAGCATGTGCGCGGCCCGGGTTCGATTCTCAGCACCACGTACAAATAAATGCATTGTGTACAACTAAAGCAAATAAATAAATATTTAAAAAAAAATACATAGTCATTTTGGAAAATTTGGATGATACATAAAAGAGGACGTTTATCCTATAATGCTCAAGAAAGTAGTTAAATGATTTGAAAAGAAACACAACTGACAATCATTGTAAGGAAATCCTAACCTCCCTGATGTCCTGAGTCCATTAACAGAGCTGGATTTGAACCTCTTTGAGGTAATGCACAGAGTGCTGTATAACAATAACAACCACAATAATAAATCAAATACTTTGTCTAGTGTTGGGCTAGGTACTGGAGATACAGCAGTGAACAAAGCAAAATATTTCTTAGTCATATAAATATAGTTATATAAATATAAGTGAGCAATGATAAGTTGGAGCAGAAGATAAAGGAGTAAGCAATATTAAGATAGTGTAGTCAGATAAGTTGACGCTGAAGATGCATCCCAAAGATGCAAAGAACATGTGGAGGGGATAGGAAGCACGTGCTTTCTGAGCAGAAAAAATCCAGGGGAAAGGCCCTGAGATGGTTGGAACCTGCAGTGTTTAGGGAACCAAGGGGGCAGCATGGCTGGAGCAGTGGGTTATGGGGAGAACTTAATGCAATGGGGTTGATGATGGAAGGGGACAGAAGCTAGGTTGAACTGACCCTCGAGGCCAGAGGAAGGAGCTTGGATTTTATTTAAAGTGCAATAGGAAGCCAAAAAAATGTTTCAAGTAATATGGATGTGATTTTTTTTTTAAATTAGTGTTCTGGCTGCCATGTGAGGAACAGCTGGAGGGCAATAAGAGGGAAGAAATGAAACCAGCAAGGAGTTTGCATTAGTTCAGACTCTTAATAATGGACTTGGTGATGGTAATGATAGTGACTACTGTGTTTTTGGTATCTTACATGGGCCAGATGCTTTATCTCTAATTGTCATCATGATCCTGAAGTTTTAATATGATTGCCTCCCTTTTAGAAGTTAGTAACTTATTATGGTGGTACATGCCTGTAATCACAGCTACTTGGGAGACTGAGGCAGGAGGGTTGCAAAGTTGAGGCCAGCTTGGGCAGATTAGCAAGACCCTGTCTCAGAAAAAAAAAAAGGAAATAGTGGCTCAGAGAGATTGTCTTTCAAAAGGCCATATATATAGTAAGAAGCAAAGCCAGAATCTGATATCAAGTTTTCATCTGGCTCTTTATTTTATGGGGAGGATTGGTAGAATGGGCTGAATTCCTAGGTCTTAAATTTCATTCGCCACCTTGTTGAGTTTTCATGCCCTTGCATGTCTTTAAGTTGAATGGCACTTTTTATAAACCAATTCTGTGCTTTTCAATGTTTTTTTCTGGATGCAATATTATCCAATCATTTTTATACACTAGCACTATGTGCTTCATCAATCTTTATCACCTTATCTCTCCCTTCATATCCTCTGCTTTTCAGATGACTAGGTTGATTTACCATTCCTCAGTTCCTCATGTGCTTTCACACCTCCATGCCTTTGTTCAGACTGTAGACTGTTCTTGCTAGTGATGCCTCTTATTATTGTCTGGGAAGCTTCAACCTAACACTTGGAGCCCAGTTCAAATGTTTACTTCCCTAAAAGCCCACAATGATATAGACTTTATTGCTTCCTCTCTTACTTGCTTACTACAGCCAACTCTGTGTGTTATGTATGTCTTCTCTACTGGACTGCTACCTTCTTGGGAACCAGGGTTGTTCCTTAGTAGTATTTGTTTTTCCAGAAACTTTCCATTGAAGGCACTTGGTAGTAATTCTGTAATTTGGATCAGTCCTTTAGAAATATCTATAAGGAGGCATCACCTACTAAAAAATGTGGGGACCCTGTTCAAATTCCAAAGATCTACAGAGCAGTGGAACTGGACCTTTGTGTTGAGATGAAAGAAATTGACACTACTATTTTTGGTGTACAGAAATGATGGTTTTATAGGGCTCAGCTTGCAGAGGTCCGTGGTGGACTCCACAAGAGGTGCAGTGTAGCATGATCTATTGGGGGGGGGCTGCCAAAGTGGGTTGTCAGCCGGGGGGTACTACGCCAGTGCTCAATGCAGCACTGTAAGCTGCCTGGTACCGTAAACCGGGATAAAAACTCTCGGAGGCAGAGTTAAGCTTTTACTACTTTTACTTCTACTTTCTTAGAGCTTAGAGAGGGAAAGAAAGATTTTTAGAGAGAAAGATTAAAGCAAGCTTTTCTTCTTGTCTTCTTAGCTTAGAGTCTTAGCTTAGAGTAGCTTAGAGTAAAGAAAGATAGAGCTTAGCTTAGAGAAAGATTAGAGCTTCTTTCTTCTCTCTTCTTTCTTCCTTCTTCTGTCTTCTGTCTTCTGTCTTCCTCGGGAGCCTCGGCCTAACTCTGACCAGTCATTACTTCTTCTATCTGGTTTCTCTTCTGTAACCGCTCTGCCTAGTTCTGGCCGCTCTGATTCTTCTGACCGACCCAGTGACTGCCCGACTGACTGAATTCTCCGTTCTCCTAACTCGGACCGCTTTCACCCGATTATATACCTTCAGGTTTGCGGGTGCCTACAGGTGCGTCACATACATATCAGGTGGAACCCATGGCTTCCAGCTAGCTACAACAGCCCTTCCCAATTAGGGCTCCTTCACAGCACAAAGTAAAAGAGTCAGCCGGTGTCAGAAGAAATCAGCACTCAGACATGAGTTAGGCTGTGGAGTCTTCTGCTTCTTCTGCTTTTTCTGCTTCTTTTGCTTCTTCTGCTTCTGCTGGTTTATTTTTAGTTTGTACAAGTATATAAGCAACATTTATTGGCATTACACATTCTTTTACATCATAAAACTTAAGAAAGAGGCTGAATCATTTACTGATTACATATCAGACATACGTATTGAGGCTACGTACAGATAGAGAGTTACATGAACTGTACGTAACTATCTGCGTATGTTATAATTTTTACCTCATATCTCTAACTTAGTCATTTTTTCTGCATACTGTTTAAACTTGTTTGATAAAAGTTAATTTTGTCTGACTGAAATTTCAAGGCACTTATTGTTTTTCATAACAAGAAGTAGGGAAAGGGAGAGGAAGCTTTGAAGAACTTTTGTATTAAAGATTTGTATTACTACATTAAATTATTTTGAAAATAAGAGGGATTTATTTTCAATCACAAAAAGACTCTTAAAGCCATTTAATTACGAACCTGTTATTTTAGTATAAATTATAGAAAAGGTTTTTTATGTTTTTAACTCTAGATTCTAAAAAATTAATTTATAGAATTAGTCTCATTATAAGTAATTGAAATAGCGATACCTGGTGGCCACATGTATGAATAAAGAACAGAACAGCAAGTAAATAGGAAGAACCTACGCAGTCAAAGTTAACTCTTTCAGCACCATGATATCTTTCATGAAAAAAGAGAGGGTTTTATCAGCAGAAAGGTTATAGGGTAGCATAGGGAACACGAGAAGATCACATTGAAGGAATAGCCATTAGCCTATCCTTGTGGTGGTTTGATTTTTCATCATATGTCAGGGAAACACCCCTGGGCTAGGCCGAGTCCACATATCAGGAAGTAAGAGACAGCCAGAGAGTTATGTTCTTGTCTGATGTGTTTTTAATGTCCCCAACATTTTTTCCCCTTTTTTGTTTTATTGATGGGAGCCCACCTTACTTGAGGGTGTGCCTGTCTTAGGTTGTCCCCCTCTGGGGATCTTACCCGTATTGACTACCACCCTAGCACTTCAGGTGGACTTACCCAAGGCCAGCAAGCCGCAGCTGAGGGGTAGACATGGGAGAGAACAGTCGCCTTTGGGAAGGCTTCCCATGGATGATTTAGACTTCCATGGGAAGTCAAAAGGACCATGGCCTAGTTCATAGGGAACCCAATCAGCATTGCTGAGGGCAGCATATTGTTGGGAGACCATCATAAGCTGTACCGATTTGGCCCTGTCCTTAAGGAAGATGCCACATCAGCCCACCATAATCCAGGTCTTCTTGTTCTTGGATCAATCAATACTCTTTCAAAAGCCTTAAAAGAAGCTGACTTTCTGGCTGGCTTATGGCTGGCCCAATGTTCAATGCACATTGTAGTTTTAGTTTCCACTCCATTCCCATCCTCCTCACCATGCCTCCCACACTTTGGAGACCCAGCCTGTGTAGCAGATCAAGTCTTTAGTGATTTTTGAAGAAACAGAAAGAGGATGGCCTCCTTGCCTAAGCTTAGTAAACCTGGGTTTTCTCCCTCCCCTCAGATCCCTTCAGGTTTTGGAGTCTGAATTTCCCCATCTAAAAAAATAACTCAGCTAGAATTGAAGTCACCAGATATTCTCACAGGAAAACTTCCAGGGAAAATGAGTAGTTTGTAGTCAAAATTTATAAAGCAAGCAAGAATTCTAGGCACTATGATAAGAGCCCATAGAAGAAACAGGTAGCATAAACCAACTGTAAAGTCTTCATGTATTAGAATAGTCAGAAATGACATAAAAATGAATGATTTTAATATGTTTAGATAGTTTTCTAAAAAAGATTGACAAGACAAACAGGGGATGTAGAAATTTTAAAAAATTGATATTAAAACTCAACAGAGAGAGCTGGGTGTGGTGGCACACTCTTGTAATCCCAGCACTTGGGAGGCTGAGGCAGGAGGATAGCAAGTTCAAAGCCAGCCTCAGCAATGGCGAGGCACTTAGCAACTCAGTGAGACGCTGTCTCTAATAAAATACAAAAAAGGGCTGGGGATGTGGCCAGTGGTCGAGTGCCTCTGAGTTCAATCCCTAGTACCAAAAAAACAACAACAACAACTCAACAGAGAATTAGAGCCTCTGGGACAGGACTCCCTGTGTTTCTCCTTTGCTAGCAAAGCAATAAAATTTCTTTTTTCCTTTTTCTCAAAACCATGTCCTCATTGGTTTGGCATTGGGGACAAGGACTGAGCTTTTGGTAACAAATTGGTGACCACAAAGGGATCCAAGAGCAGCTTCTGTTCTGCTTTTTAGGGGTAGGTCTGGTACTCTGAGAAAACCCCCTTCCATGCTGAGGATGCAAGTGGCTGGTGAACTTTGTTGAGAGCCAACTGCTGGAGAACTAGGAGAGGGGGTGAATTTGCCTTGGGCTGAACCAGAGGGGTTGTTCCTCTGAGTAAAGGGAGGGACTGAGGGAACTCTTCCAGCAACTGTCAAAGCTCCGTTTGCTTTCCTGAACTGTACAGGTTGTGAAACTTTAAGTAATAGGGAACTGAATGCAGTGAAGTTGTGACACAATTGGCCATGTACATGATCCCTGCCCTAAGTATGCTTTATAGTCACCTGCCAACTGCAACCATGGACTTATGGACGCTTTGATGCTAAATACCCTTAACTGTCCATGCTCCACCTGATAGAGAACAAGGACTTCAGGTCACTTCCCCAACTTTGCCCTTTGTCTGCTGAAAGCATCTTGGTGATGTTACTGCCTATTTCCTTAGAAATGGAATATAAAATTTGACAGTGGGGAAGTATAACAGTGGTCCACTTTATGCCTTGAATATAGCCCTTGCTGCTCTGCTACTGTGACTTATTTTTCAAATGGACATGTTTCTTTCTCTTCTTCTCTCCCTCCCCTTTCCTAGTCCTCCTCCCTAATATTCGGGAAAACAGGAATATCTTTCTTCCCCACCCTATGCAGAGTTATTTGCACACACCTACCACATGAGTTAAGTAATTCAGACTTTACAGATGGCATCAGAAGTCCTAAAAAATGACCATCTCTCAAATTAACAAGTGAATTATAACTCTGGACAGAGAACACCTGGAATGTAACCTTTGAATCACTTCTTTAAAAGATCCCTGTTCCCCATGATGAGCAGAATCACAGATTATGGGACAGGAGCCCCCTGTGTTTCTCCTTTGTTGGAAAGAAATAACACACTTCCTGGGGCTGGGGTTGTGGCTCAGTGGCAGAGCACCTGCCTCACATATGTGAGGCACTGGGTTCAATCCTCAGCACCACATAAAAATAAATGAACAAAATAAAGATATTTTTAAAAGAATTAACACACTTCCTTTTCCTTTTAAAAACCAAAACCAAAACAAAAACAAAACCCAAGCCTCAATGAATCAGTGAAGCAGCAGATTTAACACTGGTAAAGAGAGTTGGTGAATGGAAAATACATTTGAAGATATTTTTTTGAATACAATCCTGATACACATGGAGATAGAAAATATGAAAAAGAAGATAGGAGAATTTGAAGGGTAAGAATGAGATAATCTAATGTATATCTATTTTGGAATTATTGAAGGAGATGATAGAATAGAGGAGGAACTATATTTGAAGATACAATAGCTGAGAACTTTCCAGAATTTTAGACAGATCCCAATCTTCAGATATAAGAATACCAGTGAATCCCAAGCAGGAAAGAGAGAGAAGGGAAAAGGAAAAGGAAAGGACAGAAGGAGGGAGTCCACATTTTGATACATTAATTATGAAACTGAAGAACATTAAAGATAAAAGAGAAGATGTAATTTCAGTCACTAAGAATAATTAATTAGTCTATTGAGATGAGTAAAAACAATTTTGATTGGGCTATGAAAGAATGCATGCAGTCTTACAGTAGTCCCAGAACCTGTGAAATTAGCTACAGATATTTGCAGAACCAGTGAAGCAACTCTGCCATCCATTGAGCACTATTAAAAACTGCAGAGGCTGGGTGTGGTGGTGCACACCTCTAATCCCAGCAGCTGGGGAGGCTGAGGCAGGAGGATCTCAAGTTCAAAGCCAGCCTCAGCAATGGTGAAGCACTAAGCAACTCAGTGAGACCCTGTCTCTAAATAAAATACAAAATTGGGCTGGGGATGTGGCTTAGGGGTTGAGTGTCCCTGAGTTCAATCCATGGTACCCCCCCAAAACACACACACACACACACACATACATACACACACAACTGCAGAGATGACCTCAAACTCCTTATTTTACAGATGAGGAAAGTGATGCTCAGAGCTAGTTAGTGGGTACTTGGGGGAGCCAGGACCAGATCTTGGTTCTTCCAACTCACAGAGCAATAGTGTGACTGCTATTTCCTCTACCCTGCTGTTGTTTCTTTAAAATATTAAACAACAACATAGAAAAAGTATGAGGAAAAGTAGTTTCAGTTTATCAGAGAACTTTTTGGTGCTGTCCTTATGTTTCATGTATAAAACTTAATCATTCTTTTAATACATTGTTGAAGGAGCCCTAATTAGGAAGGGCTGTTGCAGCTAGCTGGAAGCCATAAGTTCCACCTGATATGTATGTGACGCACCTGTAGGCACCCGCAAACCTGAAGGTATATAACCGGGTGAAAGCGGTCCGAGTTAGGAGAACGGAGAATTCAGTCAGCCGGGCAGTCACTCGGTCGGTCAGAAGAATCAGAGCGGCCAGAACGTAGGCAGAGCGGTTACAGAAGAGAAACCAGATAGAAGAAGAGAGAAACCAGATAGAAGAAGTAATGACTGGTCAGAGTTAGGCCGAGACTCCTGAGGAAGACAGAAGACAGAAGAAAGAAGAAGGAAGAAAGAAGAGAGAAGAAAGAAGCTCTAATCTTTCTCTAAGCTAAGCTCTATCTTTCTTTCTCTCTAAGACTCTAAGCTAAGAAGACAAGAAGAAAAGCTCGCTTTAATCTTTCTCTAAAAATCTTTCTTTCCCTCTCTAAGCTCTAAGAAAGTAGAAGTAAAAGTAGTAAAAGCTTAACTCTGCCTCCGAGAGTTTTTCCTCCCGGTTTTCGGTACCAGGCAGCTTACACATTGTTAGTGCAATGTCCCCTCTCCAGAAGAGAAACTGCTCACTTTTTTAGATGGAGATAATGGCATACAGCCTTGATTTGTTTCCTTTTGGTTAATAAGAAAGCATGAGGCTTGAGTAAGAAAGAGTTTTTAGAAAATGTGATTTAAACTGAGTCACACAAATATTTTGACACAGCATTCTGTAGAAGGTGGCAGGGGAAGAAGAGGGGAAATCTTACCATATACAAATGCTTTGCTAAGAAATTCACAGAGGAAAAGCAAGTGCCAAGTCACAGTGTATATGTACACCTGAGTCACTAGGTTATAAATCAGTTCACAAAACTAGGGAGAAACTCTGATTTGTCTTGCTTTAGTTCAGTGCTTTAGACCTTTATGTGATTTTCTTTCTAAAAAATTTCATACCCTAGACCTGCAAAGGAAGGGTACAGAATGCTGATATATCAAATTCTATCACTTCTGTTTATTCATGAAAACATAATATTGTGTGTATATACATGTATATATGAAAAATTATTTCTGGATCTTGCCTAATTCCCCACAGATATATATGTCTGTCTGTCTATCTATCTACCTACCTATCTATATTTTTGCTATACCAGGGATTGAACCCAGAGACACTCTGCCATTAAGCTACATCCCCAGCCCTTTTTATTTTTTATTCTGAGACAATATCTCCTTAAGTTGCCCAGCCTGGCCTCAAACTTATGATCCTCCTGCTTCAGCCTCCAGAATCTCTGAGATTATGGGCAAGAGCTACTATACTTGATTCTGCAACATATCTATTTAAAGTGATTCACTTGTAGAGCATCAGGCTGATTTGAGGATGCATATTTCTCAAACATAAAACATTAATAAGAAGAAATTTGTGGCATATTATCATACATATATATTTAGAGTGTGTGAAAGTTGTTCCTAACTTTCATTCCTGGTACCCAGAGATGCCAATAAATACTTGAAAAACATCTTGTGAGCCAGTGAAATTCATTTGAAGCCAACTGTAGAAAACAAGGAATAACAAGAAGAGTTTTCTGAAAGAATGAGGCAGGTATTTATGGAAATGAGGAAAGAAGGATTCTAGTCTCTACAATTTAGGTCCAGAAGAAGGAAGCTTAAGGTACCAGTTGCAATGGCAAAACTTTGCATTGGTAGAAGATAAATGTACTAACTCCATTTAAAAATAATTTTTTAAATATACTTTTTTTGTGTGTGTGTGGTTACCGGGGATTGAACTCAGGGGCACTCGACCACTGGGTCACATCCCCAGCCCTTTTTTGTATTTTATTTAGAGACAGGGTCTCACTGAGTTGCTAAGTGCCTCGCCATTGCTGAGGCTGTAAATATACTTTTTATAAAGTGTAATTTTTCTCTTCAGTAATGGAGAACAACTGCTGTTTAGCAAAGCATTTGCTAGTTATGTTGTAAAGACTAAAGACAAGTTTCAAAAGTGCACTGAACAATTTTATTCTCAGGCTCCTGGCCCCCAACCAGAAGATAAAAATTGCCCTTCTACTAAAACCAAAACAAACACACAAAAAACTAACCAGCTAAACTAACCAGTCAATCATCAGCCTTTAGCATTTGGGTATCAAATGTACAACCCTTTTATGGTCTGGTTTATGACATGCTTGTGATAAATTAAACAAAGCAAGTAATTGTCTAATTATATGCCTTTTGAACAATGTTATAATATTAAAAATTCATTAGGGTAAATTATTATTAGGTCATAATGATTCAACAGTAAACTAACTCAATTTTCTTAAGGCATGTCCTATTCAAAAGTCTATAAAAGCTCTATTTTTGGTAGGGAGTTGAAAGGTGAATCCTTTATAGATTTTTTTTCTACTATAGTAGAATATTTTAAAAAGTATTCCAGACCATTTTCTTCCAAAACACAAAAATAATATAATGCTTTGTTTTATTAATGTTTTCTTCTCTAATTAATTTTGCCCTGCAATTGGAACACAACAAAGGAGTCCCTCAGCTCCAAAATTATAATCCTATAGAAGATCTTTTTTCCTAGCCAGTTAACTCAATTCTGGAAAAAAAAAATACAGGTTGTCCTAGACTAACAGATGTATTTCTGGGTAAGGTAAAGAAAATACAACGGTCAGGGATGTGGCTCAGTGATAGATTGCTTGCCTAGCATGTGTGAGACCTTGAGTTCCTTCTCAGCACCACAAAACAAACAACATCAATAACAACAACAAAACCCAGAACTGCATGCATCCTATCAGAATCCTATAAGAATGACTAAAATGAGAAAGACAAAAGCCACCAAGTATTGGCAAGGATTGGGGATATAGGAAATTATTATACTGACTTATGAAAATGAGAATTGCTACCACCACTTTTGAAAATAATGTGACAGTTTCTGTGGAAGCTGGGAAAAAGCATTTCTTTTGCCCAGCAATTCTACTTGAAGGAATGTACCCAACAGAAAGGCATAAAAATATTCACCAAAAACATGAAGTGGAATGTTCCTAGCAGTTGTGGTCCTATATCTTTACTCAGGAAATAACATAAATGTCCAATTACATTATAATGGATAAATTGTGATATATACATTTAGAGGTATAAGAATTTAAAAGCTACAGTTATGTGCAACCACACATATGTATTTCAGAAATATAATGTTGAGCAAAAGAGGCAGGATACCAAAGGGTGTAAAAATGTATGAACTCGTTTATATATAGTTCAAAACCTACAGGCAAATGTAATTTCATGCATTGCCTAAGAATGGGGATATGTTCTGATTTCCTCAATGTGTGAACATCCTAGAATGTACAAACCAAGGTGGCTATAACATCACTAAGGGCATAATCTTATGGGACCACTGTTTACATGTTTACATTATTGATTGGTCATGCAGTGTGTGACTGTGTAATATAGGAAAGCATAATAATGGTTATCCTTAAGATAGAGAGTAGTTATTAGAAGGGAGCATGAGGAGGCTTCTGGGGTTGGTGACAGTGGTATGTTCAATTTGTAATAATTCATTAAGCTACAAAATTTGTGCAATTTTGTGTAATTTTCTATGTCTATATTATATGTCAGTAAACTCTGCAATTTTTTTAAGTTAAGGAAGGAGAGACTATCAGTGAATTCTAAAATTCCACACTCAAGTGTGATGGTCAATGAGACTCACTGACAGAATTAAATAAGAATAATTGCATTGATTCTTAAGAATTAAATTAAATAATTTAAAACTACTTTTAAAAATAATTAAAGGAGTTTCAACATCTGTGTTAGGAAATGGTCAGATATGAAATAAACACATTCCTCTTTAAATATCCCCTTTAATCTCATTAATTTTCAGTTTTTCCAGACAGAAAACAGTCTTTAGTCTCCTCCCCCAGTACTGGGAATTAAACCCAGGGGTGCTTTACCACTGAGTTACATTCCCAGCCCTTGTTATTTTTTATTTTGAGATAAGGTCTCACTAAGTTGCCAAAGATGGCCTCGAACTTGTGACCCTCCTGCTGACTCAGCCTCCCATGTAGCTTGGATCTCAGAATAACTTTAAAAAGAGCTCAACTGTACTCTTCAAGGGTGTGCAAGAAGTCTTTAAAAAATAAAAAAAGTTGTAATTCTGCAGGAGTTAGATGGTGTTGAGAGTTACTGAGTATTAATGTTCTTTCTGAGCTATAAATCTCTTTTCTTTCCTCAAAGAAGAAATATAGATATGTGAAACACATGCAATTCATAGAAATTTTATTTCTACCTACCAAGAAAGGGTGTAGGAGTGGACATGTGACCCAGATCTGGTCAATGAGACAGAAGGGGAGGTCAGCCTGGGACTGGTACTTCTGGGAAATGTTTTCTCCTTGAAATAAGAGGCATGTGAGGAGTAAGTGCTTTTTGGCCCTTGGGCAAACATAAATGCTCATGAGACCTGAGGATGGCAGAGCAAAAGGGTAGGAAGAGCCTGGTCCTTAATGATGTCCTTGATTCTTTGTGTCAACTCTGGGACAGCCCACCTCTGAATTTTTTGTTAAGTAAGCAACAAGTGGCATTATGTTTGTGTGTGTGTGTGTGTGTGTTATGAGGGATTGAACCCAAGGGTGATCTACCACTGATTTACATCCCCAGTCCTTTTAATATTTTAGTTAATTTATTTTATTTTTAAATTGACAAACTTGGTAGTTTTAGTGTTTGTGAAAAACAAGTTGTTCTTTATTTTGTTCTTCACAAAACTTCATTCTTTCCAACAGCCATCACACATTTCTGATAATAAACAAAGAGGGTAAGTCTTCGGTTCTGGCTTCTGAGGTACACAAGATAGGAATTGACCTTCTTTATATATATATATATATATATATATATATATATATATATATATGCATATATATATATATACACACATATGCGAATATATGTGTATATATATACCATTATTTTATTTATTTATTTTTATGCGGTGCTGAGGATTAAACCCAGCGCCTCGCACATGCTAGGCAAGCGAGCGCTCTACCACTGAGCCACGACTCCAGCCCCAAGGAATTGACCTTCTAATTCTCTAAAAATGAGCCCAAATAGTTTTTAGTCTATTGAGAGTTATGAGCTTGTACAAAAACATTACTTGTGTCTCCCATGAACACAAATAATGTTTCCATGAACATAAACAATACATACCCCATAAACTTCCAAGGGTAGTGATAATTCCTAGAATTTCAGGTGAAAGCCAAAGCCATTATCATATAGCCTAACTTTTTCTACTGAAGTCTTTTTTTTTTTTTTTTTAAGGTGTTACTAAAAGAGAAACAAATCAGCAGTTTTCTTTGACTTACTTAGGACTCCTAGACTTTGTTCTTTCTCTAACAACAGTGTCCTTCACTAATAGGGAGCTGCCTTTTTATATTTTATTTTGATACAAGGTCTCCATAAGTTGCTGAGGTTGGCTTTGAACTTGCCATCCTCCTGTCTCAGCCTCCCAAATTGCTGGGATTAGAGGTATGTGACACTATGCCTAGGAAATAAGTAAAAATTATTATCATGTTTTAAAACTATGTTCAATTTAGTGTTTCACTACTGCAGCTAAAAGCTTATCAAGTGATATAAATTCTTTTCATTTTTTTGTGTAAGTGTAATCTACACTGATATTTTCTAAATCCTAAAATGAAATGGCAAAAAACTAATGTACTCTGGAGGTTGACTTAATAATATACTTAAATAAATTTGAAGTTTTACACATTGTAATATTTGAATAATGTTATATTTTAAAGAAAATTTTAGTATAAAATGAATATCCAAATTGGTGTGTTAAAAAATCAATGAAAGAATATTATGTATGAGCACAATATATCAGGAAACAGAAAAGATTAGCTGAAAATCCTTTTGGTCAGAATAAGATTTTGAAAGGTGCTCTTTAAAAATGAGGACTGCCAATAATAATGCTGTTGTTACTATTTTTACTATTGGTTTACAGATTGCCAATGTAACAGAGTTATTACTATTTTATCCTTATAAAATAGTAAAATACCTGTTGGATTTGTTTATCAAAACTATTTGTATGGGGAAAATGGGAATGGAGCCACCCTATGACCCAGCCATCCCACTCCTGGGTCTATTCCCAAAGGACTTAAAAACAGCATTTTACAGTGACACAGCCACTTCAATGTTTATAGCAGCACAATTCACAATAGCTAGGTTGTGGAACCAACTTAGATGTCCCTCTGTAGATGAGTGGATAAAGAAAATGTGGTATATATACACAATGGAATTTTACTCAGCAATAAAAGAGAATAAAATAATGACATTCACTGGTAAATGGATGAAGTTGGAGAATATAATGCTAAGTGAAATCAGTCAATCTCAAAAATCCAAATACCGAATGTTTCCTCTGATATAAGGAGGCCAGTTCACAGTATTGTTGGGTCGGGGTACATAGGAGGATTAGAGGAACACTATAATGGTCAAAGGGATGGGAGGGGAAGGGAGGGAGCAAGGGGAGAAGGGGGAAAAAAAAGAAAAAGAAAAAGTGGCTGAATAAGATGGATATCATTATTCTAAATGCATGATTGAAGACTTGAATGCTACGAATATACTTTGTATACAAGCTGTTATGTGTAAAAAGATGCTCTATATGTGTAGTATGAACTGTAATACATACTACTACTATAAATAAAAATTTAAAAAAGAAAAAACTATTTGTATGTAAATTTAGTTACAAAATGATTATGAAGATCATATACTTATAAATCTTGCATTAAGTAATTTGGATGAGCAAATAGTGACAAAATGAAATGACTTGTAAAGACTGAAAACAAACTTCATAAAATCATGAAGGAAGAGAGGGAATGATAAATATTATTGACTCTGGGAGGAGCGAAAGGATGCCACTAGCTAATGGCATAGAGGGGACTTCAAAAGTGTTAGTAATGTTCTATTTATTATGCTAGATGTTAGATACACAGGTAGTATTTATTGTTTTTCTTCAGAACTTTCATTTATATTTACATTATACATATTATCTTCAGTGTATGAAAATATTTCATAATTTAAAATCTTTTAAAAAAGAAAATTAAACTTCAGCTAACATACTCACAAAATAAACTGTTAAGCAGGCTTCCCTATCGTATAATAACTAATATAGCTACCAAGTAAGAAAACCAGTATCAATACTTTCAAAACTAAAGAGAACAATTTGTTGCCTGAAAGCAATGTTTAATTTTTTTTAAAAAAAAATTATGAGGTGGGTTTTGCTTTGTTTTGTTTTGTTGCAGTACTAAAAATTGAACTCAAAGGCACACTACTGCTGAGCTACACCCTCTTTATATTTAAAATTTTTAAGACAGCGTCTCAAGAAACTGCCCAGGTTGGCTTCAAACTTGCCATTCTCCTACTTCACGCCCACAAGTAGCTGGGATTATAGGCGTGTGCCACCACACCCAACTATAAAGTGGTTCTAAAAGAACCAATGAACCAGCATAAAGAGGCTTGCATGTGCCAAACTTTCACAATTTGATTCAAAAGAATAAAAAGTGTTATATTTAGTTAAATTATTTAGCTCTGACAGTAACAAAACTCGTAAGTCCATACTGTTGTTCAAAATAGAAAAGAACTTAAAATTGTTTTCTGATCAAAGTATTATTTTGGGTTACCTTTAGCAGTTAATTTTAAGTATGTTTTTTATGATATGTAAGCTTTTTCTTGTACAAATGCTATAATTATTGCTATCAACTTCTATAGGATTTTTCTTATGTGTTTGGGATGTGCTTATTG
Source organism: Tamias sibiricus (assembly GCA_025594165.1). NCBI lineage: Eukaryota > Metazoa > Chordata > Mammalia > Rodentia > Sciuridae > Tamias > Tamias sibiricus. Next base: position 155,371,045 of record CM046657.1, on the reverse strand, counting down.
AATGGTGACAGAAACACTGATGTGTTAGAACAATCTGTTAAAAATTCTGTAAACCTTTGTATATTTCACAACACCTCACTGCCATACCTTCACAGGTTAGCTGGTATTCAGCTGGTAGCCTCCATGGCTAGGTTAGGTGTATAAAACTCTTCCTTTCTTAATTGTTTTTGTTAATGCAATACCAGCTGTAAATGTTTTAAACATCACACGTGGATAGACCATGTAATTTTCTTGCACAACTAAATGGGTGTCCACTAATACACAGCATTGTGTATTAGATAACTTTTATTTGGTTACTATAAGACATTAAATAAATAAGAGTATACAGGCTTTAGTGGAAAGCCTCTGTATTGTTTCACTGCACAGATAATGAGAGTTCCTGGCCATTAACTTGAATGAACTAAGACTCAATCCATATCTTGTACATTTCATCCCCACATAATTTAATCAGAGCTGCATTGTGCAATGGTAATAAAATACAACTTGAAGGTCTGAAAACTTGACCACCACGTTATGACTAACCTTTTGTCCCCCACCTTCCTGTTTCATGGGCTGCTCTAGCTGTTCCCCAAATTGGTGTCTTCATCATCTTTTTGTAGAATTCTTAGTAGGCTTAGTCTTGGTTACCCGGAGGCTGAGCTTGAAGTGAAAACTAATAAAATTAAAAGACTGTTGAAAACCTCTCAAAGAGAACACTAAAAAATATATTTTTTAACTGTTACATCAGAATGCAGATGACTTTAATGCTACTAAATTTGGGTCTGCTCTCATGGACTAGACAGTACTGAGGAGAAGTCCTGTTTGATATAATGAAGGTAATAATAATTAGACAGCCAGGGGCTAGGGTTGTGGCTCAGTGGCAGAGCGCTTGCCTAACGTGTGAAGCACTGGGATCGATTCTCAGCACTGAATATAAATAAATAAAATAAAGGTCCATTGAGAACTAGAAAAATATTTTTAAAAATTAGACAGCCAGATATAAGCATTACCTATCATAAAATAGGCGTGGTACCCTCCAAATTGTAGAACAGTTTATACTGCTATATTATTATCATCCAATTTATTAAGTGACCATTGCATAATGACAATTATGATTATGTTTTCACAAAACACACTCTTGAGTAAGTCAGTAAAGAAAAAATTGCATTCTCTTTAAAAAAACATTATTCTACATATCCATTCAGATATGAATCATTTTTCTTATGGAAGAAAAATAGGAAGCTGAAGATTGTCACAAAAATCATAAAAAAATGTAACCTTTCCTATGGTTGAAACTATAAAATGACTAGCATGACTTATTGCTCAAGAAAACCTAATACTAGCATTAATAATTTACCAATATGAAGCAGTTATACTGACTATTGATGATGTGTTATTGAATAAGATTGCTTAAGAATGTAGATAAGTAGTACATAATGTATGTGTAGCCAGGCCTGGGGATATACACCTGTAATCCCAGTGACTCAGGAAGCTGAGGCAGGTTCAGGGACAGCCTTGTCTACTTAATGGTATCCTGTCTCAAAATTAAAAAATAGTAAGGGCTGGGGATATAACTCAGTAGTAGAGCACCCTTGGGGTTCACTCCTCAGTACTGCAAAACACACACACACACACACACACACACACACACACACACACACACGCATCAGGAAGGAGAAATTTTGGAAATAATAAATTCAAGTTTGAGAAAGTTCATGTTTCGGTATAATAAACTCCCAAATGACAACAAGTGGAGAAAAGCATATAATCTTGTCTTTAAAAAGAAAACAATCTGCTTTAGTAGTATTTCTTAACGGTACTGTTAAGCCAGCAGGCTAAGACGTTAGAATGCTTGAGATTTGAACACAGCAGACACAAAACTATGAATTTCTGTTAAACTTTTTAAGAAAATATTGAGACTGTTAGGAGCTCCATGGGAAATAATGATCAAAACAATCTTATGATTACATTTTTTAGTGCATTCTCATATGTACCACATTGGTGGGGAAATTTTTCACAATTTTTTAACTTATGAGGTGTTACAAATGGAGGCCAAATTAAATGTATTTAAAATTCAAATTATCTTATTTAAAAGTAAAGCACCAAGAAGAAAAGAAGGAAGAAAGAAAAGAAAAAGAAAAAAGTAAAGCACCAAGCCAAGTTTGTGGGTGGACCCTTCCTGGTTCATAGCAAGGGAATGGCAAAAGAAGTTACATAAGAGAATGGTGGCTCACAGTGACCCTTTTCCTCAAGTAACAGCCCTGAAAAAATAAATGGAAGGTTTTAACATTTTCTCACTATTATTTTTTGCTTTTGAAATGGTGGAAATTGTGAATCAAGAAATGGCTTTCCAAAGTGGATTAGAGACACACTAAATGGAGTAGTTTAAAATTATTCTTAGTTCTTCCTGTAATGGGACTTGGCCCTGAATTTTAATCTTTGACTTGGAATTGACTAACTTTGTCATCTTGTACAATCTGTTCAAATCCCACTTTCTTAATTTCACAAATGGAGAAGATAATATTTATTTCACAGAGGTGCTATGAAGATTAAAAGGGATAATGTGGGATAAAAGTTCAGTGATTGATGTTACCTTTCACCACCCTGCTAACTTGCAGTACCCATGACAACACTTCTCTTGGGTAAGGATTTTTGTTGTTGTTGTTTCTTTTTTCACATTTTATCCCAAAATGGAAAAACAAAAATAAATCAAACAAATAAAAAACTTGGGCTCAGGAAAGTTAAATTACACAACTAGTCAATGACAGATAATGGATCTGATTCCTGTCTGTCCCTAAAAATTTATTTGTACTATTATGTTGTATCACACTCTTCATTTAAAAATATAAACAAAACAACAAAAAAAAACTTCATATGTATAGTATAATTTATCAATAATAACAAGCAACATATGCTGCTAGAGGTAACTGTCTCAAATTTCTGGCTCCCCCTTTATCCTCTCTTAATGAACTTTTCTTGACTCTTTGCCCTCAATGGTAGTCCTTGCCTAGCATGCCAAAGGCCTGGGTTCAGTCCTGAGCACTGCAAAACAAAATTCTTTTGTATTCAGATGTCAGCCCCAGAGAATCTGGAGGGAAAACAGAGATTAGAGGTCCTACCATAATTTCCTGGAGGCTTTGAACAAAGCATGTTTTTGTATTGCTATTGACAACATTAAACTTTCCTTTTATTATTCAAGGAGTTAAGGTTTTGTTCTTAATATTTCTAAATATCCCTTCTACAAATTGGAATATAAAGAAGGGAAATTTTGGCACTCTTGATTTCCACAGTATTTGCCAAAATCACAACTGGTTGAATAAAAGATACATTAATTTTGATTTTGGCAGTCATATTCACATTAAAAAAACAAAAGCCCTCATGCTATCAGACTTACTGGCATAAATATTCCCAGACATATATTTTTTTCTTCTCGTAATGCCATATTTCCCTGTAATAATTTAATTCTTTGACAGAGCTGAACTTTTCACAATTGAAAATCATGCACATTACAAGAAGTTAGTTGCAAACTGTTTATTTAATCCTTGGCAGAACCTTGTCAGAAGTGGCAGCTGCCATTTCTCATCTCTTTCCTGACTTTCAGCCTGGATTATTTCAGCCCCTAAGTGAAAGTTTGCCTCAGAATTCTTTCCTCTATGAATGTTAAGGGGGAAAAAGTTACATTCTGGCTATGGATATTATAAGTCAAAGAGTGATGACAAAGAGATAAACATTTAGTTTGCTGAGAAATTCTATAAAGACTATTCTAATCTTTTTAGGTAACTTATTAATAATTTTACAAATAACCCAGAAGAAAGCAAAATGGAATTATAAGTTAATAGCAATTGTTATTATCAACTTTTACTTCTATTAGCAATAATAACAACAACAAATCAGCCTAATAATTATTTTGCCAAAATACACAACAATTCTTCCATGGCTTCTAAGGTCTTCCTTTGCAAAACCTGGCTAAAATTCTCCCACAATTTGGGTTTCAGTCTTACCTTGTGATTTTGTTTTGATTTATCCCCTGAACTGCTTCAGCCTTTTCTCTGCTGTTCGGAGAGGTTGCAGACTCTTTTTATTACCCATAGTTTGGCAGAGAGCCAAGTGGCCTCAGAAGGGAAATCTGGGTGGATGAGATTTTAGCCAGTCTTTAATCATATCTAGAGAGCCAATAAAGTTACAATACTGTCAGCAACTTAGATTCACTGCTTTTTGCCTTCTCCTCTGTCTTCACTTTACATTTTAACCAGCAATGATTGATTTCATGGTGTTGTTTTTTTTTTTTACATTAACATCAGAATTGCCTCATATTCAAACTATCTCCCCTTCATCTCCAAGTCCCAACTCTTCCTATGCCAAAACTCTGTATATCTTATCTCCTGAATGCTGAAACTTCCAAGTTGAAACCTAAAACTTCACCTCCAGCACTGTACATATTGAAATTCTTTTGCTTTTTATATTTTCACTTTTGGCCATTGGCTTCTTAATTTGCAACCTTCACTAACAGGTCAATTTACTCTGCCAAATTCTCCTGGTGTTGGGCTTCCTTGAGGAATCCAGAAAGGGGTCTGGCTCTCTCTCCATATCCAGGGATCTAAAGCTTACAATAGCCAGTTATCCCTAGAAAACCTCTGGGTTTCTCTATGATCTGGGGTAAAGGGTATCATCCTATAGGGGCAATCCTCTCTTCCCCTAGCCTGCAGATTCTTTGAGACAATTATAATTCTAGATATTGAACCTGTGGTTGGTATAGTTGGGCTTTCTTTTTTGAGACCTTATTTATACCTTCTATTGGCTAGGTAATTCAGGAGTCCTGTAGTGGCCATTCGACATTCCTCTTGTGTGGTAGACCATAGGAGGATGTCACAAACATATTGGAGGACAGTTACAGATGACCTGTCCTTGAAATCTGCTAGGTGCTTGGTGAGGACCTTCCCAAACAAGGGTAACACTGTCCAGGTTAATTGAGATCCACTACCTGGCTCCTTAAAAGCAAACAGACATTGGGAGAAATTATCTAGGGGTGCACAGAAAAAGACATCCTTTAAATCTAATACGGTAAATTAAGCAGAGGCAGCTGGGATCTCAGATAACAAAGTATATGGGTTGGGCACCACAGGATGAAGGGGGATGGCTGCTTCATTGATTATCCTAAGGTCATGAACTAAGCACCATTCCCCATTTGGTCTTTGGACTCCTAAAATGAGTATATTTCAGAGGCTATTGCAAGGCACTAAGTGTCCCTATTGTTTAAGGTTTTGAATGATTTTTAAAAACTTGGCACAGGGGTACTATTTCTAGTCTGGGAAGATGGAGGGGTCCTTCAAAGTTATTTTAATTGGAACTGTACTCTTTGCTTGCCCAATTTTGCTCTCCATGGCCCATACATTAGGGTTTATATCACACATTCTAATAGAAGTAGATGTAATAGAACCTGGGGTCCCAAATTTATAGTGATGGAAGCCTGAAGTTTTGAGAATATATCTTTTCCCAATAAAGAAGTAGGGCATTCTGGTACTATCAGGAATGCATGAGAAAACATTACCCCATCCCAATCACAGCTTAATGGGGAAGTAAAATATCTAGTGGTATGCCACCCAGACACCCCTTGCACTGTCATAGTATCAGAGGAAAGGGGTCCAGGGTAAGAGACAAGTATGGAAAAGCTGGTGCCAGTGTCCAGAAGGAAACTGATCTTTTGGTTCTCCACTGAGAAGCATACCCTGGGATCATGCATGGTAATGGGAGTTATGGGAGCCATTAAATTTGACCCAGCACCCTTTCAGGCCTGGCTGGGGGAATCTGGGCCCCTGAGCTTGCACATTTGAGGACATTTATTCCTCCAGTGATTGCCTTGACAGATAGGACAGGGCCTTGGTGGGGGTTGCTAAACTGTTGGCATTCCTGTTGGTAATATCCCAACTTTCCCCAGTGGAAACAAGTTTGTTTTGTGATGCGAGGTCCATTTCATTTACCTCCTTCAACACCCTGGAAGCTTGCTCCCTGCAAAGCCAGGCTTCCTTCTATGTTCCCTTTTTTTCCTCTCCTTCTGATCTGTTATAAAAGAGAGATGTGGCAAGTTAGAGGATATTATCTAAGGACTAGGCAGGGCCATATGCCAATTTTTATAATTTTCTCTTATCTGGGGATGACTGATAATAAATATATCCTTTAAAATTATGTGGCTTTGAGGAGGGGGGCTAGAGGGAGGCTGCATTCTGTGTTGCTCCAGGACCTGGGATCCAAGTAATGGGAATACTGTTTCTTTGCAAGTGATTAGAGCACCCCCAACAGCTGCTCCTGCGCAGGAATCACAGCGCCGTGCTGCGCAGATCTCCAGGCTTCAGCATCAGCACAGGACTCTCATCCACGGCAGATACTCCAGGTGCCCGAGTAAGCCCACCAGCATTAGCACCTGCACAGGACTCTTGGCTGCCCACCTAAGCAGGAATCCTGGCTGCCACTCCCGTGTGGGATCCCCATCTACCAACATGGGGCTCCTCCAGTCACCTCCATGTTGGGGCATTGTAACCACTGCCACAGTCCCCTACATGCAGTAGCCTGCACCTGGGGACACTGCACTGGATCTGGAGACAGCCCCCAGCCACAATACTGCACACCATAGAGCTGCATCTCTGAACCTGCCGCTCAATGCCACTGCCCAGCCCCATCTAACCCAACACCCCATCGCTGAAAGCAGCCCCTCCATCATGGGACATCTTCATCGCCATCTTTAGTTGGGACAACTCCCAGCTTGGAAGGCTGTAAGGATAGCCTTAAGCCTTAGCTTAAGCAACTCCATTTGAAAACTCTATCTTAAAATAAACCAGTCTTATCACCAGGCAAGCCACAGAGCCCTCTGATATGTCAATCAGGCATAACCTGATAAAAGCAAGTCACTTTCCACAACCCTCACAAGAGTCAGGGTGAATTCACATGTCATTTGTCGTAACCCTGATAAGAGCCAGAAGGGTATCAGGGTAGAAACTACCAGACCATATGTCCTCTTTAAGATGTAAGATGTCACTAAGAACCCTGGTAACAGCTGATATGGACCCAAAGGGCAAGCATAAGCTCCCCAAATTTAGTATAAATAATGGAACAAATGAACAAACATTTAGCCAGCTGACACTGATGCACACAAGCCTGAGAGCCTGACGAGGACCTGGACTGACATCCCAACTCTTCTCATCTGCCCGATCCTCTGCGTCTTCCTTACCACTCTCAAACTCTACAGCAGCCTCTTGACTCTGGTGAGAAAAACGACTTCTCCTTATGACCATCTCCTCAGCCAGCCGTCAGCTCCACCCCAGGAGAAGACTCTATCAGTTCCTGACTTGGTGGCTGTGGTCTGAGTGAGTGTGCATCTGCTGGACTTAAGATCTAAGACTTAAGAAATTTAAATCTAGCACTTAAGCTTAGCATGCAGAGGGAATGCCTGTAATAGGTCTGTCATGATTAAGTGTGTTTGCAGTGCTTAGAGTTGACTTAGAATTGTTTTCTTTGAGTTGGTTGTCTATTGCAATGCCCAGCATTAAAGATTGTCACTCCTTGATTAAGAACCTAGAGAATGAATTTGTATTTAGTGATTTGAGTAAATAAAACATTGAAAAGGGCAGAAGCGCATGGCATTCTTTATCTCTCCCCTCACTGCAGATGTCACACTTTTGCCCATCGCGTCAAACACCAGCTGGGGCTTAGAAGCAATATCAAGGTACCAAAAGTCCCCAACTCCCCCGCTCTCCCTGGCAGTCATTTACCCAGCACAGTGCTTGCCGCTATGTGGCCAGTCCATAGCTCGCAAAACCAGGTTACAAAACCCTGTCCTGAACTGCCCAGTATAAAATAGTTACTCTCTTGACAGGTGTGCAGCCCCCATTGTACAACCCACAAGACCTTCCGAGAGAAATGTTCCTGATTGGGAAGTAGAAGGGAGGGGGTGAGTGAGATACAGTTTAGAGACTAAATTAGAGACCATGAATTGCAAGGTCTACAGGCAATATAAGGAGAAAAGACCAGGCACCCACATCACAGGAGTGCAGGGCCTGCAGGGCCTGCAGGGCCCCAAAGGAGATCCTTGGACCAAACCTCCCACCCTAATAAACTTCACCACCCTGAGGGTGGAGATACCAGCAAACAACAGACAACCCCACCTATTGGATGAAAAGGCAAGCTGGAAAGATACTGATCTCCAACAAAAACAATCCTTGTATCTTTCTTCAAGATTTCTTTTTCCTCTCTCTTCTCTGGCCCTCACATCCCCAACATTTGTGAAACCAAGTACTTTTCATGAATTAGGCTACTGAGCACTGGGATGTCTGAATAGTATATTATAGTGGTGTTGTATATTCTTTTATTTCCTATATTTACATTTTTTACTTTTCTTAATTTTGATGTTTGCTTGTTTTTTGTACATTATTGTCTTCCCACTTAGCTGTCTCCCCAACATCACATTCTCTATCTTCACATGCTACTAACCAACTTCTTTAGATTATTCTTTCTGCTTTCTAAGATCTACTAACTCTATATCCTCACTTCCTACCCCCTCAACATCTCATCCTACACCTAACTCCTGGTTCTTTGTCCACTATCAGAAACTGTAGTCCCTTTTGAAAACCTACTGTTTATATTGTAGATAACAATTGAACTTACCATTCCTGTGTATTGTGACAAATCCATAAATGTCTTAATAGTAGCTATTTGGTTTAAGGTTATATTGTGTGTATTGGGATTTGTTCACATTGTTCTCCTTCTTAAAGGAGAGGTATTAGAAACCTGCAGGGACACTATAAGTCTATAGGGTAAAAACTGTAACTCCCCAGATCTGCAGTGCTAGAAGAGAAGACACACAAACAACATGAAAAAACAAGGGAATAAAGTGCCCCCCAACAAACCAAGACAGGTAAGTGGGAAGACAATAAAGTACAAAAAAAAACAATTATTAGAATCAATTGCCAGCACAACAGAAGAAATGAAAGAGAAGGAGTTCAGGATGTACATGATTAAAATGTTCTGTGAATTAAAGTATGATATAAGAGAGCAAATACAGACAGCAAAAGGTCCTTTTGATAAAGAGCAAATACAGGAAGCAAAAGATTACTTCAATAAGGAGATAGAGGTTCTTTAAAAACACCAAACAGAAATCCTTGAAATGAAAGAAACAATAAACCAAATTAAAAGCTCAATAGAAAGCATCACCAACAGATTAGATCACTTGGAAGACAGGATCTCAGACAATGAAGACAAATATATATAATCTTGAAAAGAACATTGACCACACAGTGAAGATGGTAAGAAACCATGAGCAGAACATTCAAGAATTATGGGATAACATATAAAGACCAAATTTAAGAGTTATTGGGATAGAGGAAGGCATAGAGTTCCAAACCAAAGGAATGAACAATCTATTCAATGAAATAATATCAGAAAAAAAATTTTCAAACATGAAAAATAAATTGGAAAATCAAATACAAGAGGCCTACAGCACACCAAATGTACAAAATCACAACAGATCCACACCAAGGCACATTATAATGAAAATGCCTAGCATACAAAATAAGGAGAGAATTTAAAAAGCAACAAAAGAAAGGAATCATATTACATATAGGGGGAAACCAGTTAGGATATCTGCAGAGTTTTCAACCCAGACCCTGAAAGCTAGAAGATCCTGGAACAACAGATACCAAGCTCTGAAAGAAAATGGATGCCAACCAAGAATCTTATATCCAGAAAAAGTAAGCTTTAGATTTTATGATGAAATAAAAACCTTCCATGATAAACAAAAGTTAAAAGAATTTACAACTAGAAAGCCTATACTATAGAACATCCTTGGCAAAATATTCCATGAGGAGGAAACGAAAAACAACAATGAAAATCAGCAAAAGGAGGTATTACACTAAAGGAAATACTAATCAAAGGAGAAAGCAAATCAAGTTAAGTTCCAAAATAAACAAATATGACTGGGAATGCAAATCATGTCTCAATAATGATCCTGAATGTTAATGGCCTAAACTCACCAATCAAAAGACATAGATTGGAAGATTATATTAAAAAAAAAAAAAAGCCCCAACAATATGCTGCCTTCAAGAGACTCATCTCATAGAAAAAGACATCTACAGACTGAAGGTGAAATGTTGGGGAAAAACACCATTCACGTGGACTTTGGAAACAAGCAGGGTTTTCCATCCCATATCAAATAAAGTAGACTTCAAGCCAAAATTAATCAAAAGGCATAAAGAAAGACATTTCATACTGCTTAAGGGAACCACACATCAACAAGACATAACAATTATAAATATGTATGCCCCAAACAATGGAGCATCTATGTTCATCAAACTCAAGTTCAAGAGTCAAATAGACCCACAACACAATAATTCTGGGTGACTTTAACACACCTCTTTCACCAATGGATAGATTTTCCAAACAAATGCTAAACAAAGAAACTATAGAACTCAATAATATAATCAATAACTTAGACTTAACTGACACATATAGAGTATATTATCCATCAACGAGTGAATAAACATTCTTCTCAGCAACACATGGCTTCTTCTCTAAAATAGACCATATAATGCCACAAAGCAACTCTTAGCAAATACAAAAAAATCTGCATTCTATCAGATTATAATGGAATGAAATTAGAAATCAACGAATGATAAAATAAAAAATAAAAGTTACTTCAACACCTAGAGACCAAATAATATGCTATTGGATGAACAATGGGTTGTAAAAGACATAGAAGAAAAGATTAAAAAATTCTTAGAGGTAAATGAGAACATTGATACAATATATCAAAATGTCAGGAACACTATAAAGGCAGTACTAAGAGGAAAGTTCATGGCATGGAGTTCACTCCTTAAAAAAACAAAAAGTCAACAAATAAATGACCTATCATTACATCTAAAAGCCCTAGAAAAAGAAGCACAAATCAAAAGCAAAAGCGGAAATAATTAAAACCAGAGCTGAAATCAATGAAATTGAAACAAAAGAAACAATTGAAAAATTTGACAAAACAAAAAAGTTGATTCTTTGAAAAAATGAATAAAATTGATAAACCTTAGCCATGCTAACAAAGAGCAGGCAAGAGAAAACTCAAATTACTAACATTTGTGATACAAAGGAAATATCATGATGAACACTACAGAAATACAGGACACTACAGAAATACAGCAGATAATCAGAAATTATTTTGAAAATTTGTACTCCAATAAAATAGAAAATATCAAAGGCATTGTCAAATTTCTAGAGTCATATGATTTGCCCAAACGGAATCAGGATGATATACACAAGTTAAACAGATCAATTTCAAGCAATAAAATAAAAGATGCCACCAGAAGCCTACAAACCAAGAAAAGCCAGGGACCAGATGGATACATAGCTGAGTTCTACAAGACCTTCAAAGAAGAATTAACACCAATACTCCTCAAATTATTTCATGAAATAGAAAAAGAGGGAACACTTCCAAACTCATTCTATAAGGCCAATATCACCCTGATTCCAAAACCAGACAAAGACACATCCAAAAAAGAAAACTTCAGACCAAAATGTCCAATGAATATAGGTGCAAAAATTCTCAATAAAAATTTGGCAAATTGAATACACAAATATCAAAAAGATAGTGCACCACGATCAAGTGGGGTTCATCCCAGGGATGCAAGGTTATTTAAACATACAGACATCAATAAATGTAATTCATCACATCAATAGACTTAAAGATAAGAATCATATGATCATCTCAGTAGATGCAGAAAGAGCATTTGACAAAATACAGCACCCCTTCATGTGTAAAACACTAGAAAAACTAGGGATAACAGGAACATATCTCAACATTATAAAAGCTATATATGCTAATCCCCAGGCCAACATTATTCTAAAAGGAGAAAAATTGAAAGCATTTCCTCTAAAAACTGGAACAAGACAGGGATGCCCTCTTTCACCACTTCTATTTAACATAATTCTTAAAACTGTAGCCAGAGCAATTAGATAGAAGAAAGAAGCTGAAGGGATACGGATAGGAAAATAAGAACTCAAATTATCACTATTTGCCGAAAATATGATTGTGTAACTAGAAGATTCAAAAAATTTCACCAGAAAACTTCTAGAACTAATGAATGAATTCAGCAAAGTAGCCGATTATAAAGTTAACACCCATAAATCAAAGGCATTTCTGTACATCTGTGACAAATCCTCTGAAGGATAGGAAAACTACCCCATTTACAATAGCCTCAAAAAATAAAATACTTGGGAATCAACTTAATGAAAGAGGTGAAAGACCTCTATGCTGAAAATTACAGAACACTAAAGAAAGACGTTAGAGAAGTCCTTAAAAGATGGAAAGATCTCCTTTGTTCTTGGATAGGCAGAATTAATCTTGTCAAAATGACCATACTACCAAAAGCACTATACAGATTTAATGCAATTCCAATAAAAATCCCAATGACATTCCTCATAGAAATAGAAAAAGCAGTCATGAAATACATCTGGAAAAATAAGAGACCCAGAATAGCTAAAGCAATCTTTAGCAATAAGAGTGAAGTAGGTGGCATCACTATATGAGACCTTAAACTGTACTACAGAGCAACAGTAACAAAAAAAGCATGGTATTTGCACCAAAATAGACTTGTAGACCAATGGTACAGAATAGAGGACACAGAGACAAACCCACATAAATATGATTATCTCATATTAGACAAAGGTGCTAAAAACATATTGGAGGATAGCCTCTTCAACAAATGGTCCTGAGAAAATTGGAAATCTTTATGCAACAAAATGAAATTAAGCCACTATCTCTCACCATGCACAAAACTCAACTCAAAGTGGATCAAAAACCTATGAATTAAACCAGAGACCCTGTGCTTAATAGAAGAAAAAGTAGGCCCAAATCTTCATCATGTCAGATTAGGCCCCAACTTCCTTAATAAGACTCATATAGCACAAGAAATAAAAAATCAATAAATGGGATGGATTCAAACTGAAAAGCTTCTTCCCAGCAAAATAAACAATCAGTGAGGTGAATAGAGAACCTACAGAATGGGAGCAAATTTTTACCACATGCACATCAGGTAGATCACTGATCTCTAGGATATATAAAGAACTCACAAATCTTAACACCAAAAAAACAAATAACCCAATCAATAAATGGGCCAAGGAACTGAACAGACACTTCTCAGAAGATGACTCATTATAATAAATCAACATATGATACAATGATTGCAAAACAGATCAGCATGCTGGTGCCAGTTTTACAATAATAAAGAGTTCTAATTCAGTGGATATTTGTTATTATTTCATTATTTTTATTACTTCTTGCTGGATATAGAACTTCTTGAACTTACCTAGAAACTTGTCTAACTTCTCAAAAGACGATATACAATAAATCAACAAATATATGAAATAATGTTCAACATCTCTAGCAATTAGAGAAATGCAAATCAAAACTACTCTAAGATTTCATCTCACTCCAGTCAGAATAGCAGCTATTAAGAATACAAACAACAATAAGTGTTGGTGAGGATGTGGAGAGAAAGGCACACTTCATACATTGCTGGTGGGACTGAAAATTGGTGCAATCAGTATGGAAAGCAGTATGGAGATTCCTTGGAAAACTTTGAATGGAAACACCATTTGACCCAGCTATCCTACTCCTCAGTCTATAACCAAAGAACTTAAAAACAGCATACTATAGAAACATAGCCACATCAATGTTTATAGCAGCACAATTCACAGTAGTTAAATTGTGGAACCAACCTAAGATGCCCTTCAATAGATGAATGGATAAAGAAATTGTGGTATATATACACAACGGAACATTACTCAGCATTAAAAAAAAATAAAATCATGGCATTTGCAGGTAAATGGATGGAGTTGGAGAATATTATGCTAAGTGAAGTAAGCCAATCCCAAAAGACCAAAGGCCAAATGTTTTGTTTGGTATGTGGATGCTGATCCATAATGGGGATGGGAAAAGCATGGGAGAAATGGAGGAAATTTAGATAGGGCAAAGGGGAGGGAGTGGAAAGGAGGGGGCAGGGATGTAAGAAAGATGGTGGAATGAGATGGACATCATTACCCCAAGTACATGTATGAAAACACGAATCATGTTACTCTAATTTGTGAACAACCAGAGACGTGAAAAGTTGTGCTCTATATGTGTACTATGAATTGAAATGCATTCTGTTGTCATATATAACAAATTGGAATAAATAAATAAATTAAAAAAAAATTATGTGGCCTTCTGTGGATTCTCAATTCCTCCCTGAGTTTCTCCAGAAAGCTTGCAGGGTTTTCCTGAGATCCTTAATGAATTTCAGTTATCTTAAAGTAATTTTTTAAATTTTTTATTTGTTTTAACTAGTTATACATGACAGTAGAATGCATTTATGCACTGTGATATATCATACTTAGATGGGATAGAATTTCTCATTTTTCTAAGAGTACATGTTACATAATCATTTTGCTCCTTCAGAGTAAAAACAGCCTGAATTAGGGAACCTCAGACCATTTTCCTTCCTTCTTGCAAAGCAAACAAAGCTGCAAGATAGTATTAAAGTTTATACTTCCCTCTGGTGGCCATGATTCTCCATTGGAGAGTTTGTATTGAGGCCATACCTGACAGTAAAAGAAAATCAGGCACTTTTTCATGCATCTGTGGATCAAACTTGTCCCAGTGTTTTAGTAGGCAGGCTAGTGGTGAACCTGGAAATACCTTTGAGGCTGAAGCTCCAATCTAGATGAGAGAAATCAGAACTCAGGCGCTGGTACTAGAAGAATTGTCCACTCTCAGAGGGATATCTCCCTGAATGAGCTTCTTGGTGGTTGGCAATCCTGCCTTTTTCACTTTACATGACTTGCTGGATTTATTGTTGCCTTACTAGCTAAGTTCCTCAGGTCTTTGGGTTTTGCAAGACAAAGACCCTGGGGGAGTCAGACTTGGTGGACCTTACTGATCTCCCTTGGCCAGATATGATGGCTGATAATTAAATGTTAGTATATGTATTCCTCTGCTTTCTATGCCCATAAAATTGGTAGTCCTCGTATGTATGAACTCTCCTTCTTTCAAGCAAGGTATAAGGAGACTATGTAAAGCCAGAGTCATCAAGGACAAAGGATCATTTTAAAGGAATTTATCATCTAAAATCTGGATCCCAGGAGTCCTGGAAGGACAAAGAGGACAAGTTACCTCAGAGGACCTTCTGTCTTCTTCATGGAAAAATTTGAGGAAGAATTTAAAAGACTCTGAGCCTGGTGGACTTGAAGATATTTGGACAGACTGAGTTCAGCTTCCTTTGAGGCAGGGATGTGTGAGAATGTGCCTACCTAGATCCTTAAAGAACAAAAAGAGTTGGATGCCTCTCCTTCCCTTATAGGCAAAGGAATTGGGGAGGCACATGGGGGCACAGAAACAACAATAGGGATGTCTTTGGCAAGTCTGTAGCCCTCCGATATGTGAGAGAGGGAGCCCAAACCTGCCCCTAAAACCACTCTGCAGAGTATATACCTCTTTCTGCTGATAGACTTTTAGCTACGAGGGAAGCACTCAGGAGGATTGAGTGTGAAGGATGAGGTGCAGGTGGCTCATATGGAGGTGCCAGCCTAGCAGAACTTTTGCTCAGTGTCATGATTAACCAACCACCATGGGATACCCCAAGGGGCCATAGGGAAATGGTGACAGAAGAAGGGCCTTTGAGATCACCAAAAAGTAGCCTCAGTCAGAATCTCACAGTTGCTTCTCAACTTCACCCAAATTCTCCCATCCAAAGGCAGGCCAGGATCAGGGCTGTCTACTTGCTCCAGACACATCCCAAGCCAGGATAGAAAAGTTGGAAATGACTCTGTAGTGCCCAATGTGCCTGACCTGCATGGCAGGTGATTGGGAACTATAGACACTAAAGCAACCTATCACCCAAGACATGAGACTGGCATCCATGCAAATCACTTTTAAGTGGCTGAAAGATGCCCAGTTTTTCTTCAAAGGATAGTGAAGGCAAAGAATGTCAGATGCGAATGATTTATCTTGGTGGGTGCTGGGGATCCTGGATGAGCCCTCAAGGTGTTACCAGCAGGAGTCAGGATCAGGTTAGTGTTCAACAGAGTTGAAGAATGAATATTGCGAATGCCACCAAGTGAGAAGGAATTTTATTGAAAAGAAAAGTGGGAGAAAGACTCAGAATTCCCAGCACAGTGTGCCTGGGAGGGGCAAGAATGCCAGTTAAATCTTTCAGCATTCCCTCTTGTAAAGGTATGTAGAGAGATGTTATATGCTCCTCTTGATTGGTTTTTTGATATTTCAGTTGTTCCATGGAGGGTGCGGGCTGATTATGGATTGTGTTGTCACTTTCTGGGAGATGGAAATTTACACATTTTGAGATACAGAAACTGTTTCATTTTATTTTCTATAAAATGAAAATTTATTCTTTTATATATATGTGTGTGTGTGTTTTATTTGTTCTTTTTAGATTTGCATGACAGTAGAATGTTTTTTGACATATCATACATACATGGAATATAACTTCCCATTCTTGTGGTTGTACATGATGTGGAGTTACACTGGTTGTATATTCATATGTAAACATAGGAAAGTTATGTCCAATTAATTCTATTGTTTTTCTTATTCCCATCCCCACTCCCTTCTCTTCATTCCCCTTTGTCTAATCCAATGAGCTTCTGTTAAGTTCCCTATTGTGTGTCAGCATCTGTATATTTTGAATAGAGAGTCAATCCCCAGCATCAGAAAAAAACTTTTACAGAGTTAAAACAGTTAAAACTTTCAGAAGAGAATATAAAGGATAAATCCTCTTGACCTTTCATTTGGTAATATGTTTTTAGATATGAGCAACAACAAGCATAAATAAGTTGGAAAAAAAAAAATAGATAAGTTGGACTTTATTAAAATTAGAATATTTGTCATTCAAGGACACTATCAAGAAAGTGAAAAAACAGCCTACAGAATGTGACAAAATATTTGTAAATCATATATATGATAAAAGTCTAGTATACACAATAAATAAGGAACTCTTAAAATTCAAAAACAAAAAGATATATAACTCAATTTTAAAATGGATGATGGAGTTAAATAGAAATTTCTCTAAAGGTACACAAATGGTACACAAAAAGAAACACATGAAAAGATGTTTAATGTCATTAGTCCCTGGGAAAATGCAAATCAAAACCACAAAGAAATACCACTTTGCAGCTTCTAGGATGGTCATAATTTTTTTAAAAAAGAAAGAAAAGATTAAATATTGTTGAGGATGTGAATATGGAATCCTTACATGTTCTGATAAAAATGTAAAATGATGCAGGCACTGATGTTTCTCAAAAAGATACACTTAGAATTATTGTATGACAATTCCACTCCTAAGTATATATCCAAAAGAATTGAAAATAGGTATTAAAATTTGTACATGAGTCACAGTAGCACCATTTGTAATAGCCAAATGGTGAAATTTACCAAAAAGTTCATTAACTGATGAATGAATGAACAAAATGTGGTATAGCCATGTAATGGAATTTTATTCAGACATAAAAAATAACAACAAAGTACTGATATTTGCTACAACATGGACAATATGAAAACATGCTGAGTGAAAGAAGCCAGAACCCCGCCCCCCAAAAGTCACTTGTAAGATTTAATTTATATGAAGTATCCAGAATAGGTCAGTTTATAGGAACAGAAAACAATTTAATGATTGCCAAGGGCTGGCATGGAAAGGGAATGACTGGTTTATACATATGCAATTTCCTTTTGGGGGGATAAAGATTATTTGGTATTTGAGAGGAAAAGGAACAGAGGAACATGGGAGACATTCTTTGAATGCCTACCTTCCAGACAGAGTATCAATAGTGCATTACAAAGTCTCATGGCCCAATTCTGAAAATTTTTACTTTGTTCTTTTAAAAAATGTGCTTGCTTTAACCCTTCAGAAAAATAATTAGTAAAACCTCTGTTAGCATACAGTATGTAAAGATAAAGGAGAGAGCTTCTGCTGGTGCCCCTCATTTCCCCTATTCATGATCACTGGGCAGACTTCAACCTACTGAATTGTGGATTTGGGAAGACAGAAGCACTGACCAGCAGACCACTTATCCAGGGAGATTGTTAAGCTAATGTTTATTTTTCTTCCCAACCTCTTTGCTAGTTCACCCTTTCTTTTGGCAAGAGATGTGGCCAGGAAGGAAAGCACTGCTTGTGTAATGAATGGTGTCAAGATTTATAACTGTGGAGTCTCTTGATAAGCCTGGAATTTGTTTTTGTGAAAATAACTGACAAAGTTCGAGTTCCCTCTCAGTTCTGCCTGGAGAGATAATCCACTGTGTCCTACTAATTCAGAAATAGGACATATTTGGTGCCAGATGCCTTCTTTCTCCTACGGTTAGATCTCAGACAGCTTAGAGCAGAAGTTACTCCACCTGACAAACTTGATTTGGCTTCTTGGTCCTCAAACTTTTCCTAGTAGCAGAAACCTTTCCTCAGATAAAATCTTGACACTGTATTCATACATGTCAATATTTAGATGGAGAGCTCCTGCAGTTGAAGGAGAGGTTGAAGGAAGATCAGTGTTGTTTAAATTCACCTAGTTGTGAAAGGCCTCAAAATTCTAGGGTTCTTCAGAAGAGATTTGAAAAGCACCAATCTGCAGAAATTCCTGCTGTGTTTCATCCGAGAAATGTGCATGTTCTAAGAGAAATGATAGCCTTTGATATTTCATTCCCAGAAAGTTATGACAGGTGCATAACACAGACCAAGAGAGAATATGCAGGCTAGATGATACCAAAAGATTTCCTCCTTGGAATGTGGCTGGATTGAGTATGATGAGAAATGAAGGTTCATAGTCTGGCTTTGGGCACAGTTTTTGTGCCAGCCTGTGGTCGTTCCTTTCATCCTGATCTGTTGTTGAGGAAGTTAGTTGAGCACCTTCATCCTCACAATGGGACACACCCTACACTTTCCCTACTTGATTAGTTTGCCCATTCCACCCTGCTCTTGATTGTTTGCGCATTCCATCCCCCATGCAGAGTAATTTTCTATTGCCCTGACTCATGATCATATTCCATTTTGCCTTGTACACAAGGCTCTATTGTTTGACAGATTGACCTGTGAGTACCACTTTAATGTAAGTGATGTTTTATTTTATAGTCTGCAAATATCCTTATTTTCAATAACTAGGTAAGTAGTCTTATCTTTGTGGTTTACAATGTCAGGGAGAGTGGTTTAGGCAGAAGCTATTTTTAAGCAGGTGCTAAGCTACTTCACAATCAGTAGTTTTAGTTCCAGTAATCCCAGGAGTGTGCCTCCCCAGGCTCACTATTTCCTCCATCTCCTAAAAACAAAATAGAGGGCATTACTTTTTCTGTTGTTGCCATAGTAAATTGCTGCAAACCTAGTGGGTAAAAAGGACATATATTTGTAAGCTGAACATTTCTAAAGGCCAGAAGTCCCACACCAGGCTCATCAGCTCAATCAAGCTATTGACAGGGCTGCATTTCTTTCAAGGATGTGCTGCTTCCTATGGCCAAGAGTCTTAAAGAAGAAGCAGAGGATAACCCCGGGACATAAGCAATAGGAAGGGACTATCTGGCCGCAGCTACAGATCCAATACAGGGAATATGCTAACCCACAGTGACCTGATAAAAAGAAAGCCCAGGGAAAAAAAAGTTCTAACATCACTCTTATCTAATATGACCCAAGAGTGACTGACCCTTCATTCTTCAGGATCCCTGGATGAGAAGACAGACATGTGAAGCAGACCTGAAGTGTCCCCAAACCTGCAGCCAAAACACAGAGCCACAGGTGTGTCATCTACCCTGGTCCCTTGCATAACATAAGACAGAAATAGATATTTATTCTAACAATCTGAGGTTATTGTTTATGCAGCACCACTCAGTACAAGCTCACTAAATTCCACCATTTTGCTCAAGGGCGGGTTTTCCTGGTGGGGCAACCTAGAAAGTTTCTGTGGATATAGAACTAGGTTGAGGAAGGTGAAGAGTAGGCCTGGAGGAGCACACAGAAGGCATTCAGTACAAAGGCCAAGGGTTTGCTGTTTAAGGCTACTGCTCTCAGCAGTCATGTTTCTCTGAGGGCTAGAAATCTAGCTAGAATATAAGCTGGTGGCATAATCCCTGAGTCACTGGTGTCTTCCAAGGTTTTCCTGGCATAAATATCTGATGGTGGCTCTTTTTTTTTTCTTTTCTTTCTTTCCTTTTCTTTTTTTTTTTTTTTTTTTTTTTTTTGGTACCAGGGATTGAACTCAGAGGTACTCAACCACTGAGCCACATCCCCAGCCCTATTGTATTTTATTTAGAGACAGGTTCTCACTGCGTTGCTTAGTGCCTCACCATTGCTGAGGCTGGCTTTGAACTTGAGATTCTCCTGTCTCAGCCTCCCAAGCCACTGGGATTACAGGCATGCACCACCATACCTGGCTCTCTCTCTCTTTTTTTTTTTCTCCCCAATGTCCTCTGTGACCAGCATCTGCTCATATGAGATGTAATAAAGATGTAAGTGTTATAGAGCAATGGAACAGAATGGAAGACACAGAGACAAACCCACACAAATATAGTCATCTGATCCTTGACAAAAGTGCCAAAAACATACATTGGATAAAAGACAATTTTTTTAACAAAAGGTGCTAGGAAAACTGGTTATCTATACGTAGAAGAACGACAATAGATCCTTATCTCTTACTCTATACAAAAGTCATCTCAAAATAGGTCAAAGACAAAGAAATTTCACCAGAAAATATGCAACTCCTAGGAGAAAAAAAGGTTCAACACTCAATATATAGGCACAGGCAACAACTTTCTCAATAGGACCCCTAAAGCTCAGGAAATGGTGCTAAGAGTTAATAAATGGGATGGCTTCAAGTTAAAAATCTTCTACACAGCAAATGAAACAATTAGTGAAGAGAGATATGTAGAATAGGAGAAAATCTTTGCTAGCTTCTCTTCTGACAGAGGATTAATATCCAGAATATAAAGAACTCAAAAAACTTAAAACAATCCCCCCAAAAAACCCAGTTAATAAATGTGTAAATGAACTAAACAGATACTTCTCAAAGGAGGAAATACAAATGGCCAACAAACATATGAAATATGTTCAGCATCATTAGCAATTATGGAAATACAAATAAAAAATACACTGAGATTTCATCTCACTCCAGTCAGAGTGGCAACCATCAAGAATACAAACAATAACAAATGCTGGAATGGATGTGGAGAAAAAGGAACACTCTTATACTATCAATAGGATTGTAAATTAGTATAACCACTATGGAAATATATGGAGGTTCCTCAAAAGACTAGGAATGGAAACACCATATAACCCAGTTATACCATTCCTTGGTATTTATTCTAAAGAATTAAAGTCATCATACTACAGCAAAATATGCACACCCATGTTTGTAACAGTATAATTCACAATACCAAACTATGGAACCCAGCCTAGGTGTCCATCAGTGGATGAATGGGTAAAGAAAATGTTGTATATGTACACAATGGAGTTTTATTCAGTCATAACGTAAAATTAAATTATATCATTTGCAGGAAAATGGATGGAACTTGAGAACATTATGTTAAGCAAAATAAGCCCAGGTCAGGGGCCAAATGTTTTCACTCATATATGGAAACTAGGGACAAAGGAAGAAAAGAAAGGTGGGGGAAAATCTCATGAAAATTGAAGGGACATCAGCAGAGGCAAGGGACCAGGGAAGGGAGTAGGGGAAATACTGGGGAATGATACTGGGCAAATTATAGTGTTACTTTGTATGTATGTACAGATAGACAACAAATCCTACCATTATGTATCACTAAAATGCACCAATAAAAACATGAAGAAGAAACTGTAGGTGTTGACACCAGTGCACATGGAAACATTTATTTCTGACTTACTAGTTTCACAGAATTATATTACACAATTTCTCTCTTCCTTTATCACACCATACAAGATCCTCTGGGATTAATATCTTTAAAAAATTAATCTGAAAGGCTCTTTTCCCAATTGTCAAAATATTTGCTGATTTGATTATAGTCTAACTTGAACAATGTGCCTATTCAGATAGCTACTATAAATGTTCTGTGTTGAGTCTCTAGCTCTTGGGATCCTTATTCTCCTCCATTTCTATAGAACCCAAGACTATTTCAAGGCCTCTTTAGTGGCAAACAATAGAAGCCCAAACCCAGGGTTTAATCAAGTTAAAGGATCTGAAATTTAACCCTGAAACCCTATATTAGGCATCACTTATTTGTTCTTCCAATTTTCTCTTTTTTTAAAAAAAAGTTTTATTGTGTATTTCAAGTTAATACAACATGTTATTGAATATACATAGATAGCAAAAAGGTTACTAAAATGAAGCAAATTAACATACGTTATCTCACATAGTTACCCTTTTGTTTTGTTTTTATGGTAAGAGCAGCTAAAATCAACTTATTTATCAGGAGTCTTCTATACAGTACAGTTTTAATACCTATAGCTTTCATGTTGCAGGTAAGATCTCGAGACCTATTCATCCCACATGTCTTCTACTTGATATCCTCTGACTTATATCTACCTATTTCCTCACCAACCCTCTCCCGGTAATCATTGTTTTGTTCTTTACCTCTGTATATTTGATTTTTTAAAAAAGATTCAACATATAAATGAGATCGTGTGGTATATTTCTTTCTCTGTGTCTGGCCTATTTCAATTAGCATAATGTCCTCCAAGCATCCCTGTTGTGAAAAATGACAAAATCTTGTTCTTTTAAGGCTGAATAATATCCCATTGTACATATGTATCTTTATCCATTTATCTACGAATATATACTTAGGTTGTTTCCATATGTTGGCTATTATGGATAAGGCTGCAATGAACATGGGAGTACAGTTCTCTTTATGAGGTGGTTTATACCCAGTATAGGGATTAGCAAGTCATATACTAGTCCTAGTTTTAATTGCTTTGGAAACATTCATATTGTTTTACATAATGACTATACCAATCTATAGTTCCACCAGGAGTGTACAAGAGGTCCCTTTTCTCCACGTCCTTGCCAACATTTATTATCTTTTGACTTTTTGAAAATAGTCATCCTAACAGGTATGTGGTAATACCTTCTAGTGATTTTGATTTGCATTTACTTGATGATTAATGCTTTGAGCACCTTAGAGCTCATATAATTCAATGGTAGAAAAGCCATCAATTTTAAAGACAGGCAAAAGACTCAAGTAGACATATCTCCTCTAATTTTCTCTTGACTTAAAGCTGCTATCGGATAATTTGACCTTGCTTAAGGGCTCAATGATGAAATTATGGAAAATGCAGACTCACAGTTATGTTTTCCTGCAAGATATTTTAGCAAATTAATGTACTGGCTTTTAAGTCATTATATTATAGGGAATGGGCATTTCTGCTCCCATTGGTGCTTCAGTAAAGTCCAGTGTTTGGTTTCCTTTTCATGTATAATCTATAAGCTCCTTGATTAACTTGATAATTCTCATATTTGTATTCTCCAAGTTATGCACTGTTTTCTTATGCCTCTTCTCCCTCTTGCCTAGGCATTCTGTGCCTAATTGATTTTTGTACACATGCTGGACATTCCTGAGCACTACTTGCCTTTGGGTATCTAACATTTAAAGTGACAGCTGTCACCATAATTGTATGTTTTTCTTGGGATATGTTCAGCTGCTCTAGTGTAAGTGCTGAGCATTCAGAGAATTGGATTTAGCCAGAGTTGGAATTGTTGGGTGAAAATGATAAAAAGAAAAGGAGTTGAGTGATATTTGTAAAGAATTATGAATGACTGATCAAGGAAGTAAAAGGGAAAGTGAGACCATAGTTGAAATGATGGACAGTCCTAATATAAGATCAATGCTAATATGATAGATATGAAGGTCCCGGTGAGGTCAAAGACTTGTTGGAATATGATAAGCTGGAGAGAGATTGTGATGATCAGAGAGTGGTAAGCTTGAACTAGAGATTTTGTTAATGGTTCAATAATTGTTCTCAGATGTGAATGTGGGAGTGAAGAACTACAGTGGGTTGGAAGACAAGTGCACTATACGTGAAGAGGTTGAGAGCTAAGACCTGGATATTGCTTGGATTAGCTTCATGAATATTGAAATAATCAATAATGATGACAGAATTAGTGGTGAATTGAAAGTTTTTAAGCCAGGTAATCAAATCTTCAAAGAAGAAGAAGAAGGATCAACCAGAATGATGAGATATGGCTACATTTTTTAAAAAAGAGGTGATAGATTTAATAGTCTGATTTAAATAGTACAGATTTAATATTAAATACTATCAATTTAATATGCTTCAGAGTACTTTATAAGCATCAGCTATTTCTATTCTCAAGCTTTTCATTTGGAAATGAGAAAGTCTCTTTTTAAATATAGAAATTACTATCTCTTCATATTCATTTTAGTTGACATTGTCTGGATTTCCTTTAGTTCCAATATAGCATTAAAAATTTAGTGTTAGCACTTTGGAATAGTAGTGTAAAGAACTTGACAGTAACTTTAACTGGTGAGCTTCTCATAAAATTAAAATCTCTGGATATTTTCCTAGGGACATAGAACAAATGGAGAAATGTTTATTTAAGAAAATCTA
This sequence comes from Tamias sibiricus, assembly GCA_025594165.1. NCBI lineage: Eukaryota > Metazoa > Chordata > Mammalia > Rodentia > Sciuridae > Tamias > Tamias sibiricus. Next base: position 155,346,480 of record CM046657.1, on the reverse strand, counting down.
AATGTGAAATTAAAAATTTTAACTGGTAGGGCTGGGGCTGTAGCTCAGTGGTAGAGTGCTTGCTTAGCATGTGTGAGGCATTGGTTTCGATCCTCAGCATCACATCAAAAAAATAAATAAATAAATTAAATAAAGGCATTCTATCCATCTACAACTACAAAATTTTTTATTAAATTTTCACTGGTATATAAAAATTGTACCTATTAGTGATATCATGTGATATTTTGATACATGTATAAATAGTATATTTAAATCAGGTTAGACTTATCTATTGTTTGAAATATTTATTTCTTTATGGTAAAATCTTTCAAAATTCTTTCTTTTAGCTTTTTGACATATACAGCAAATTATTGTTATCTGTTATCACCCTACTGTCTAATAGCTCACTAGAAACACTTGCCCCTAAACTCTTAAGTTACTATCCATAGATCAACCATTCCTTGTTCCCTATACCCTCTACTCTCCCCAGTAACTACTATGCTACTGTCAACTCTATTAGGCCAACTTTTTTAGATTCCACATATGAATGAGATCATGCGGTTCTTTCTGTGCCTAATTGATTTTTAGTTATCCTAATGGTCTCTGTTAGCAATGATAGGATTTTATCCTCTTTAAGGCTGAATAGTATCCCATTGTGTGTGTGTGTGTGTGTGTGTGTATGTGTGTGTGTGTGTGTGTGTGTATGTGTGTGTCTCACATTTTTAGTTGATGGACAATGTGGCTGCTTCCATTTCTTGGCTATTATAAATAGTGCTGCATTCGTGCGGTTTTTCATAATGTCTGTGTTAATATGTGTTCCCACCAACAGCATGCAAGTGTTCCCTTTTCTCTACATCCTTGCCAGCACTTTTTACTGTTATACTTTGATAACAGCCATTCTTACTAGGGTAAGTTGATATCTCACTGTGTTTTTTATTTGCATTTCCTGGATGATTAGTGATATTGAGCATTTTTTCACATACTTGTTGGCCTTTTGTGTGTCTTCTTTTGAGAAATGTTTATTTAGGTCTATTGCCTGTTTTTTTTTTTTTTTTTGCTATTGGGGTTTTGGAGTTCCTTTTGTATTCTGGATATCAAGCCCTTATCAGATGTATAGCTTGCAAATATTTTCTCCTATCCTATATATTGTCTCTTCCCTATTTACTAAATCTTGATAAGAACATCAAGAGTCTGAGAACATTAGCCATGATCCACTCCCTCATCTCTTCCCCAACCCCAGATCAGCATAATGAAGGCTCACTTCCAGCAGATGTGGCCAAGAAAACAGTGTTCCCTCTTCCTCTGTTTCCCTAGGCATTTCCCTAGGAAAAACAACCACTAGCATTCCTCATCCTTTTCAGTTTTATGTTGCAAAATCTAACAGTAGAGTATAGCCAAGAGATTGGGTTCTCCTTTCTTTCACTCAGCTCCCAGCCCTACTCTGAGGCAGAGGCTCAATTCCTTGCATGTCTGAGAAAGAAGGGGCCCCAGATATCCTTACCACAGCTTAATTATAGGGTATAGCTTCCAAATTGGAGAAGGCAAGCTGAGAAGACTAGGCTACCCCTACCCAGCACTCTGCTCATAAAGCTGAGGTATCCCTTAGAGAAGTAGACCGCTGTGCCTGCCTTGAGTCCTAGAAGAGAGGTACAGAGATTTAGGTATTGAAGAATACCACTTCTAAGAGATCTGAATTTAATTAGATGAGAGTGTGGAACAATTTATACCTCAGTGATATAAAAAAAAAAGACAATCAGCTTCCAATTAATAGAGCCTAACAGCTGAGTGTGATAGTAAATGAGGCAAACAACTTAACAGGACAGGAAAAGAGATGAAGAGAGCCTTGCTAAAACTACTGTCATCCTAGGGAGACAATGCACATGACTAAGGCTGTGCCTTCTCAGGAGCAACATCAAAGATTTCCATGAAATAGTAAAAGCAAGTACATTAACAAATAAACAAGCAAACAACAGTTAACAACAAACTCAGAGGAGGGGATCAATATAGAGAGTTACTACAGGTGACCAGTTTTCAACAAAAAAATTGTGACATGCAAAAAAGAAAGGAAGTATGATACATGTACCAGAAAAAGAACAGGCAACAGAAATTGCCTATGAGAGGGTTTAGATGGACTTAGTAGAAAAAGACTTCAAAAAGCTATTAAAATGTATTCCATTTAGTTTTTTGGGATTAGCTTACTTCACTTAGCATTATATTCTCTAGCTCCATCCATTTACCTGCAAATTCCATGATTTTATTATCTTTTAATGCTGAGTAATATTCCATTGTGCACATATACCACAGTTCCTTTATCCATTCATCTATTGAAGGGTATCTAGGTTGGTTCCACAATTTAGCTATTGTGAATTATGCTGCTATAAATGTTGATGTGGCTGCATCATTGTAGTATGCTGTTTTTAAATCCTTTGGGTATAAAAAGCCAAATGCCAATGTTTTCTCTGATCCATAATTGGGGTGGGGGAACATGAAGAAATGGAGGAACTTTAGATAGAGCAATGGGGAAGGAGGGGAAGGTAGGGGGAAAAGGGGTAGGAAAGACAGTGGAATGAGACAGACATCATTACCCTAAGTACATGTATGAAAACACAAATGGTGTGACTCTACTTTGTGTACAACCAGAGACATGAAAAATTGTGCTCTATTTGTGTAATATGAATTGAATTGCATTCTTCTGTCATATATAACAAGTTATAATAAATAAAATAAAAATAAATAAATAAACAAAAATAAGAAATGAAGGAGGAGACATGGAATTGCCATTTAATGTAAGGGAGGGTTCAGCCTTGTTGTTATGTTATTATATTATATTATTATGTTGTTATGTTATGTTATGTTGTTATGGTTGCTTTAACCATCAGTTTTTTTAAATGATGGCTTTATTAAGACATAATTTATGTACATACAATTTGCCAACATAAACATATACAAATCAATGATATTTTAGTACATTCAGAGTCCTGCAATCATCTCTACAATCAATTTTAGGACATATTCATGATCCCAAATGAAACCTGGTACCCATTAGCAGTCACTCGCTGTTCCTTCCTATTTCCCACTCCAGACCTTGATTACCACTAATCTACTTTTCTCTCCATAAGAATTTGCCTGGTTTGGAACTTTCATGTAAATGGAATCAGAAAATGTATCATTATGTGGTCTTTTATGCCTTCCTGGACATAAATTTCTTTACTGACAATTTTTTTCTTTCAGTACTTTCAAAATGTTATTTTACTACTTTCTGGCCTCTCCACTGTTTCTGATGAGAATTCAGGTGTAAATTCTATTGGCATTTCATTGCACATGAGCAGTGGTTTTCTATTATGCTTTCAAGATTTTGTTTTGGCTTTTTAAATTTTTACTGGTTTGTTCCATAGATCTTTTTAAAGAAATATTTATTTATTTGCTTTAGTTGTACACAATGCAATGCATTTATGTTTACGTGATGCTGAGGATCGAACCCGGGCCGTGCACATGCTAGGCGAGCGCTCTACCACTGATCCACAACCCCAGCCCTGTTCCATAGATCTTTTTGCATTTATCTCACTTAGAGTTCATTGAGCTTCTTGGATATGTAGATTGACATCTTTTGATGAAATTAGGGAAGTCTGACCATTAATTCTTTGAATTTTTTTCCTGCTCCTTTGTCTTCTATCCTATGGCAATCTATTATACATAGATTTGCATACTTAATGATATGCATACTTAATGAAACACATTTTTTCAATATATAAAACATTTATTTTATATTAATTGTCACCATCATAAAAACATACAAAAGTCATCTACTCCTGTCCTGTTTTCCTAACATTTTATTCTTTATTGTTTTTATGACTTTGCTGCAGTATTGACAATTAACACACATTATTTTGTATTTTACTTAGAGGGAGGGTCTCACTGAGTTGCTTAGCACCTTGCTTTTGCTGAGGCTGGCTTTGAACACGCCATCCTGCCTCAGCCTCCCCAGCCACTAGGATTACAGGCGTGCACCATGGTACCCCGCTAAGAATTAGGCTTTCTAAAACTTTCACTTACCACTCCCTTCCAGGAAGTACTTAATTTCCCCTTTATGTCTCAGTTCCTCATAGAATCCATTTCTATTGTATCCTAGTTCTTAGGATAAACTTTACTGAAACAGAAACCACTAGAATTTGTTTATGTTCATGCACTCAAACCATGCACTGGTGTCAGAAGAGGGAGATGTAGGAAACTAAATTTTGTTGAGTGCCTATTAAGTCCCAGGCACTTTTCATACATCATATCTGTATCCACACACACACACACACACACACACACACACATTATGTATATATAATTTTATATATATACACATGTTATACATACATATATGTGTGTGTATATATGTATATATATATAAACATGTTTACATTAATATATATAAACATAGGAATTTTTACCTGCACTGCATCTTGCTGTTTCTACTCATGTGTTACTATCAAAAGTTTAATATTAAATTGCTCTCAGTTTTCAGTCAGTGTCCAAGTAGAAAAGCAATTATGCTAGACATTTCAAATAAAAGAAAGGAAATCCAGGAGGGTCAAAGGGGACCAGCATTCACAAGGGCCATGGTAGTAGGCTACAAGGGCCCTTCTGTGGTTGCTGCTGCTGCTATTAAGCAGCTGTTGCTGTCATCTTCCAGGAAGCTGAGAATCTGCACTCTTATAGAAGGTGCAAGAACTTGGGAGCCCACAGTCCCATTGATTCTACTCACTGATAAAACTTCTGGAACCTATGATTGCCTGCTGCTACTGCCAGATCCAAAGGCAGAAAATGGGGGTGGGAGTGGGATTGGGGGTATGGCTTCTCTCTTCTTCCCACCTTCTAGTCTTTACCCAAGATCTGCCCTTGGTAGAATCTAACTGGAAACTGTCTAGCAAGTGAAGGAGCCCTAATTAGGAAGGGCTGTTGTAGCTAGCTGGAAGCCATGGGTTCCACCTGATATGTATGTGACGCACCTGTAGGCACCCGCAAACCTGAAGGTATATAACCGGGTGAAAGCGGTCCGAGTTAGGAGAACGGAGAATTCAGACAGTCGGGCAGTTACTCGGTCGGTCAGAAGAATCAGAGCGGCCAGAACGTAGGCAGAGCGGTTACAGAAACCAGATAGAAGACAGAAGAGAAATAACTGGTCAGAGTTAGGCCGAGGCTCCTGAAGAAGACAGAAGAAAGAAGACAGAAGACAGAAGAGAGAAGAAAGAAGCTCTAGTCTTTCTCTAAGCTAAGCTCTAAGCTCTATCTTTCTTTCTAAGCTAAGATCTTTCTAACTCTAACTCTAAGCTCTAAGATCTTTCTAACTCTAACTCTAAGCTAAGAAGACAAGAAGAAAAGCTCGCTTTAATCTTTCTCTCTAAGCTAAGAAGAAAAATCTTTCTTTCCCTCTCTAAGCTCTCTCTAAGAAAGTAGAAGTAAAAGTAGCAAAAGCTATACTCTGCCTCCGAGAATTTTCCTCCCGTGGCGGCGCCGTGGCTGGCCGTGACAGGCAGCTTACAAGCAAGGAAACCTAGGAAATATAGTTTGCAGATTTTTCAATACCCTGCAATTTACAAGAGAATGCTGAAGGGCAGGGATAAAGCTAAAATTCCATTTTCCCACAGATTAATACCATTGTATTAATTTGTATTATTTCCTGAGTTTTAAAACCCTCTTTTTGTATAAACTGTGTTGTGATCCAGTCTCTCAGGGCTAAGAGAGTGGATCTCCACTTCTTAAGCAATAAAGGGATTTACTGGAAGAATATTGGATGACTCAGAGAAATGCAAGAAACTTGAAGAAACCAGTTGAAGGAACAACAGAATGTGGAAAGTAGAAAATGATGAGGTAGAGGTTTTGCAGATTAGTGCTGCTCTAAAGAATTCATTTAGGCTGGGCGCGGTGGCGCACGCCTGTAATCCCAGCACTTTGGGAGGCTGAGTCAGGAGGATCGCGAGTTCAAAGCCAGCCTCAGCAATGGCGAGGCACTTAGCAACTCAGTGAGACCCTGTCTCTAATAAAATACAAAAAAGGGCTGGGGATGTGGCCCAGTGGTCTAGTGCCGCTGAGTTCAATCTCCGGTACCAAAAAAAAAAAAAAAAAAAAAAAAAAAAAGAATTCATTTAAACCAATTTTCATTTTAAAATCTCTACTGAAAATTCAAAGTCCAAAGGAAGAGAATTGAATTGATGAACCTTGGGAAGGCTAGCACCTTCACCAGGAAAGGCAATTTCTCCAAAGTAATATAGAGATCTGTCATCCAAAAGATATGGAAATGGTTCCTGGGCATCGAACAAACATACAAACCAGACTGGCTGTCCCTGCAGTTCCTATTGCCAGCTTTGGTTCTCTCTTTCCCTTCTTTCCACCCTGAGTCCATTCTATATTCTTCTGAGCTAATGGTATCCATTCTTACTTCCTGGGAATTGCAGCTCCATCTTTTGTCCCTAGCCTGTGGCCTGGAGTTTGGTGACCCACTCTGGACTTACTGCTTAGAAACCACTTTTCCTCCTGAACAGGTCTGAGCACCAGAGCAGGTATCTGCATATTTGTTGAAGCAAATAGTTGCTTTAGCTTGAAAAATTTTGAGAGGATTTCTTAAGAGAAGTTCAGTTTATGCTTAAATGTGAACATAAGATTTTTGTTTTTGTTGGATTCTTTTTTTTAAAGAATATTTTTAATTGTAGATGGACACAATTCTTTTATTTTATTTGTTTATTTTTATATGGTGCTGAGGATTGAACCCAGTGCCTCACACATGCTAGGCAAGCACTCTACCACTGAGCTACAACCCCAGCCCCATTATTATTATGTTCTGTGTGTGTGTGTGTGTGTGTGTGTGAGAGAGAGAGAGAGAGAGAGAGAGAGAGAGAGATTTCCAATTTATTGTACTTTACATCATTTTTTAAAACTTTCTTTATGCAGAGAAAGTTGCTTTGTATAGCAGGGAAGTTTTACATAATTATATGTAGTGAAACACTTACAAGTAATAAAGTACACTTGTTACAATATAAAACATTTTAAATTCAAACTCAATAGTATAAACAATGAAAACTAAATATTTCAAAATATTTTTGTTTAAAGAAAGTTCACAGAAGTGCCCTTCAACAGATGAATGGATAAAGAAAATGTGGTATATATACACAATGGAATATTACTTAGCCTTAAAGAAGAATGAAATTATGGCATTTGCAGGTAAATGGATGGAGCTGGAGAATATCATGCTAAGCTAAATAAGCCAATCCCCCCAAACCAAAGGCTGGATGTTTTTTCTGATATGCGGGTGCTAATTCACAATAAGGAGGATTGCTGGGGAAGAATAGAGGTACTTTGGATTAGACAGAGGGGAGTGAAGGGAGGGGAGGGGCATGGGAGTAGGAAGGACAGTAGAATGAATTGGACATCATTACTCTATGTGCATAGATGATTACATGACTGGTGTAATTATATATCATGTACAACTGAAGAATGAGAAGTTATACTCCAGTTATGTATAATGTGTCAAAATGCACTCTACTGTCATGTACAAATAATTAGAACAAATTTTAAAAATGAAGAAAAAAGCTCACAGAACAATTTAACATTGTAACTAAGATCAACTAGGTTCTACTCATCATATAACAAGCTTTTAAGTGGTAGCAAATATTTTGAAGAATGATATTATTTACTTTTTTGATCCACAAGCAGCATAATTTAAAATGGTACTGGTGTTTTGCTTGTCTGACAGTTTTCCTCATTGCTGAGACTTATAGAGTGATCACTAACTAGTTAGGTTGAATCATATGAAATTATTGATACTCAACCATTTATGCCGTCAGAATGGTAATTTATTATTTGGTGACCTGAATGATTGCTCTCTGGTTGTGGCATTAGCTTTTAGTTGTGAGATTAGGGGCACTGTATATTCCACTCAGTTGAAATGTGAATAGAAGACATTATTATCTGTAACATGAATTGAGAAACTCATTTTTTAAATACTAAATCTGATATTGGGTTAATTTTACCCTCAAAGTTTACTTTATTAAATCTTTATGGTTATACATAGTAGTTGGGTTCATCCCAACAAACTCAGACATGCATGGAAATCAATTTCAGTTCATGATTGCCCCCTTTTCCCTGCTTCCTCCCCAAGTTTTAATGAACTTTGAACTTTCTTTTTCAATCTGATGAAGGGTTTTTTTTTTTTTTTTTTTTTTTTTTGCTTGTTTTTTTAGCATCCTCTGCATCCATGAAAGCATCCCAAGTAAGCTAGTACCCATGGTTCTTTACAGTTTTCCTAACAAGTGAATAAAAAGGCCCAGCATTCTCTCCCCATTCTATATATACCTCCTTCTTTCTCTTCTTCCTTCCCCTCGAGGGATGTTTTCTGGCCTACTTTATTTTCCTGACTGGCCTAATCTCCGTAATAAATACCATCTTGGCTGTCATTTACTGTGCACCTCTTACATTTCTGAGGCTTTATGTACATTACTTCATTTAACTCACACCAGAACCCTGAATAACTTCTCATTACAAAGATAGCAAAATTAAGACTCAGCAAAATTACATGGCTGATCCAAGGTCATATATCTGATTAAAGTTAAAACTCACTGAGACCAAGTCAGCCTGAATCTAAAAATTATCTTTTTATAGAAGTGGGGGAGTACACCATGTGAGTACAGGTGATGAAAGAAAGATCAGAAAGTCTACTTAAGCCTCCTTCCAGGTCTTAGTTTCAAGAGAACATGTAGGACAAAATGAAAAGATGTGACAATATAAACAGAATTAGAAAAGCAGAAAATCCCTATCTTCATGATTATTTAATTCGATATTTTAGAATAAGGACATACACAGTGATTTCTGGATTCTTTGGAATTTAGCCTCTATTCAGTTCAGCTTGACAATAGAAAATGGAAAATTAAATTAGAAAACCTTAAGAAATTATTCTGTAGTTTCATCCAGAGGCATAATCCCTCCTCCTTGAGTATGGGCTTTGTCAGATTTGATTTAGAGATGATACCCTTTGTTGTTTAGGAGAAATAATTTGTCAACCAAAAGAAAAAATCCTTGAGACAGTTGATATGAGTACATATACTGAACTCATTATTCCACAAAATGTCTGATGATAGCTGCAAGTACAATGATAGCTGCTTTCATCTAGACAGATTTGCCATTAATTCAACATTTTGATCAACTCAAGATTCTTAACACAACCCTGAGAGATAGAGAAAGAAAGAGCGTTTCCATTTACTGGTATGAACAATGTTCCAAACTCTTGTAGTGGGTACTTTGATTTATCTGCATTGAAGACAGCAATGTTGTGAAACAGGTACTTTTACTATCTCTGTTTTCCAATAAAGTAAAACTCAAAAAGAGTTGAACTCCATACAACCTGACTCTAAATTTTGGCTTCCTGTTATAACCTGTTGTCTCTGTTTTATTAAATTCAATAAGGGGTTTGATAGAGTTATAGAAAAATACATCATTGGAGAATGTCTAGGGACCCCAAGAGGTCACCTTTAAGAAGAGATCATAGTGGGTTTCAATCTCAGGTCATCTTTTCTTATTCTGTGTATTCTCCCCAGGTCATTTTATCTATGGCCAAGTCTCCAACTGCCTTGTATAAATCAATGATTTCCAAATCTATGTTCCAATCCAGACTTCTCTCCTAAGTTCCTTTTCACATATCTACCTATCTTCTGAATATCTGACTTGGGTGACCCACAGGCATCTCTAAAGTAGTATGTTCCAAATCAAAGTATTTTCCTGCCACTCTGCCACTGCTCCCTGTTTCATGCTCCAGTGAATAGCACCACCATACACTTGATTGCCCCCACAAAAACCTAGGCAGTTTCCTTGATCTTTTATTTCCCTTACTATTCTCCATCTCCCCACTCCCAGACCTCAATCTAATCAATGGCCAAATCCTGTCAGCTCTGTCTTCCAAAACATCTCTGGAATGCACATGCTTGTCTTTGTCAGGAGCTCAGCTGAGCTATTAGGTGTTGGAGTAGCTGACTAAAAATGAACAAATGGAAGTTAACGGTCAAATCTTGAATAACCTAACTGCAAAAGTCTAAGGAAGAGGCTAAAACAAGTGGAAGTGCAGACTCCCACCCTTTATTTTCCCCCAGGAAAGTGTGCTGATAAAGGGAGTCCCAAACAACGGACTGGAATGTGAAGCCAGAGATGCAAAAGAGGCAGGAGGGCTAGAGGTGGAAAAATATGGAGTGTACTGATAAAGTGAGAAAAGTGTCTTCCAGGTATGTTAATAAGCAAAGTTTCTCCAAATGCAGGTGCCTAAAATAGGAATGCAGATATGTGTAAGAAAGAGCATGGCTGTTCAGGGAGGCCTGATTCCTTAACTGCAATTCCCTTCAGAGACTGCTTTGCATTGGCTGTCCACCATTTCTGGTGTGGAAAAGACAGCTTTTCCTCCATGAGGCCTGCCAAGTAAAGCCTTTGTCATTGTCTGTAATCAGGCCTGAAAGATCATGCATATGGTTTTGTCCAGGGGCTAGATTCCTCATTTCTTAACCCTAGTTCTACTATCTTAACCCTCTACAATTACAACATCCTCTTGACTAGTCTCCTTGAAGCCAGTCTTGCCATCCTCCAACCTGTTTTCCTAAAGTAGCCAAAGAGATCTATGTAAAACACAAATATGACAAAAACAATCATGTATGTATCAGTAATGGATCCAAAAGGAAATAGACTTTTAACTCAGATGGTTCAAATGAAAAGCTTTGATGAAGAGGCCACTTATAGAGGGTATGGGTAGGATTAAAGAGAATACAAATGAGAAGTAAGAAATACTTATTTGGTAAAAGCTGGAGCCACAAAGGGACTACCTGGCAGGAAACTGTGGTCAAGGAGGGATGTTCCCACTGTTAAGAGATGTAGCAATGGAGTGAGTGGGCACAGGACATGGGCACCTCATCTAGAAACCCATCTAGGCAATGGAGTCTAGGTGACAGACCCTATAGGGATTAGCTTTCCAGGGCAGGATCAGAGAAGGGCAGAGATCTGGAATCGGAAAACTGAACAACTCTTCTGCATATTACCAACCAATGTCTTCCCGTTGCATATAAGATAAAGTCCAAGCTCCTAGATATGGCTTCTAGGGCCTTCCTAATCTGGGCTTCCTCATCAGTTTTATCACATACTTCATCCCCTCTCATTCTATACTTCAACTGCACTCAACTTACTTTGGTTCTTTAACATCCATGCCTTTGTAAAAACTATTGTGTTGCCCAAATAGTTTCTCCAATCACTCTTTCTTTAGTTTGGGTCATCTTATCCCTTTTCAGATCTTAGTTTGTTGCTCTGTAGGCACTAACTGGGCTTAATGTTTTCTCCTGGGTTCCCATATCCAACTTCCACATCAAAGTCTGTATCTGCCTGTATCTCCCATTGTACTGAAAGCTGTGGGAAGCACAGATTCTATCTGTCATATTCACTATTGTAATCCCAGAATGTGTCTGCTACTGTTAGGCACTTAAATATTTATTGAATGAATGAGCACTTATTATGTTTCATATACTTGTCATTAATTCTCTTTTTCATTGATTTCCTTCTAATCCTATTTTATGTAGAGATTTTATTAGGTAAGGTTGCTGAATTTTTTCAGTGCTTTTTCAGTATTGATATGATCATGTGCTTTTCTTCTTTAATGGGTTGTTGTAATGAATGATATTAAATTTTTGCTTTTTAGAGCATATTCTTAGATTCCTTAAATATACACCACTTGGAAGTAACAATGTGTATGTGTAATGAAGAATTAATTCACATTGTTGTCGAAGCTAAGAATCTAAATATGTCCAGTAGGCTGGCAGGGAGAGCAGATGTCCCAGCTCAAAGACCACCAGGCAGGAAGTGCCATTGTCACAGATGAACTCCAATGGCATTCTGCTGGAAAATTCTCTCTTACTCTAGGAGAATCTGTTTGTTTGTTTGTTTGTTTTTGTTATTGTTCTATTTAGTCCTTCAACTAATTGGATGAGTTGTACCCACATAATGGAAGGCAATCTGCTTTATTCTATGGATTACAAATGTTAATTTTATCAAAAAACAAAGAAGAGATGGATATTGGTTAGACAAGACAACAGCAACTGCAACAGAGATGAGAAGAGAGACTATTCATTTTCTGGCTTTGGACATCGTATTGCTGGAGCTTTTGCCATGAAAGAAGGTAGTGTGAAGATGAAGACAGACTAATGAATTTGAAAAAATCTGGCTCTTCTTTATTGATATAATTGCATCACTGAATTAACCAACTCTGGGGTGATCTCATACTTGGGCTTTGTATAAATTTTCCTTATTTTTAAAAGTCATTTTGATGTCTCTGAAACTCACAGCCAAAAGCATCTCTATGAATACAGTAGTTATAGATTCTTTTTGTCTAGAAACTTTTAAATTTATCCTAAAAGTTTAGAATGAACTTTTCTGTATATTTAGCATTCCTGTTCAAACTTGAATGCTTCAATATATAGATTAATTTTATTAATGTCAGGGAAGTTTTTGTCTGATAGTTGGTTGTTATTACCTTGTTTCTATTTTATTTCTCATTCTCAAATTTAGTTAACCATGGTTCAAGTCTGTCTAGTCTCTTGTTTTGTTTTTTTTTCCTTAGAATATCCTTCCCTGTATATTTTTTTGTTTTGTGTATTGATTCATTTCTTTTATTTCATCTTGCAGATACTACCTCTACAATACTTCAAACTTCACACTTCTGGTGCTTGCCTAACATATGGAAGGACCTGAGTTCCATCCCAAGCACTACAAAACAAATAAGCAAACAAACAAATTATATATATATGTATATATATTTGTATTATAGATATAATTATATGTATATAATTAATATATGTATTATATATATAATTTAGTAGTAATATCTGATGCAGGGTTTCAATTTTTAATTTTGTTGCCTCCTATTCTTATTGTCCATAGACATTATAAATTTTATTATTTTTCTTTAAAGGTAGATTGGACTTTAAGTAATAATTGCTTCTGTAGAAATAGACAAGAATAAGAATTCTAAGAGCCAGTAACATCAGATTGAGGCTTTGCAATAAATGTTTGAACAAGCTAATAATTTAAGTAACTTTATCATTGGTCCAAGAAATATTTTGACATTGCAAGAATAACACATTTAAATTTATTTATTAGCTTTGTTAGCAAAGGATTAATCAAAAGTCTCTTCTGTGGACAGACAAGGATTAAGAAAACTAATTCAATTCACTGAACCCAATGTAACAGAAATGCAATGGTTTGTGTATGAATCTGAACACCAAGGTACTATTTGGGGCACAGAGAATATCCAAGCAAAAATGAAATATGCTCCCTGAGTTCAAGGTCATACAATCATATGCAAGGAGGAGTCCTGTGCCCTTGATCAGAGGAAGAAAGAACTTTGAGTGACCTCATCTCCCTCCTGATGCACTTTTAAAAGGAAGTAGTTCCAGGCCCCAGAGTATGCAGATTTGAAGTGCTTATAATATGATATTATCTAGGAACTGGGTACAATAATTTCTTTTGTCCTGGGATGATGTTGAAATAGCACCTGAAGCATTTTCCTGATAATTAATTTCTTCTTCACACAGCTCCTCTAACAGTAAGATTAGGCCTTAAGCCAGGAGCAGTGGTGCAAGCTTATAATCCCCGCAGCTCAGGAAGCTGAAGCAGGAGGATCATGAATTCAAAGCCAGTCTCAGCAACTTAACAAGGCCCTAAGCAACTTAGTGAGACCCTGTCTCAAAATAAAATATAATAAGGGATGGGGATGTGACTCAGTGGTTAAGCTCCCCTGGGTTCAATCCTTGGTAACAAAAAAAAAAAAAAAAAAGATTAGGTCTGAGGCCAGGATCAATTACCCCAGAGAAGGAAAGGCAGATAGTGTTGTTGCCTGAAGCGATGGCCGCTTGGAGCAACGAAGCCGCGGGAAGAAGTTTAGAGGCAAACTGGAGACAAACAGCTTTTTATTTTGATAACTTTTCTCTCTGGCTCTAACAATGACTAACACGCGCCTCACACACCACCAAAATGGCGCTGACCCGATCAGCAATCTCGGCCAAGTCACTCGAGATCCCAGGCCAAGTCCCGTGAGACTACGGAAGGCGACAATGCCCAAATCTCCATGGCCCATAGTCAACTGCAATTCAAGCCATCTCCCCAAACAAGACTCCTACAAGATAGTGTGTAGGAAGGAAAAACATTTATCAGCTCTGAGTTTTTTGGTTTTTTTTTTTAATGTTTGTACACTTTTTTTTAACCTAATTTTCCATTCTATTGACAAATATATAATAGAACAATAGTGATTTGCCTGTTGCTAGGCAAGTGGGAGACATCACAATACCTGATTTTAAGACATACTGCCTAGGTACAGTAACAAAAAACAGCACTGTATTGGCATAAAAACAGACACATAGACCAAGGAAACAGAATAGAGAATGCAGCTCTGATATTTTTGAAATCATAAAAACTTCTAAGATGGAATCAATTTTGTCAGAGAGAGCCTTTCAAAAGGGAGTCTAGAGATCATTTGACAAGCAGGCAGCATCTAGGCTGATTCTGAACCAAGCCAAGTAGAATATTGGAATACCATCTGATTCTTGAAGCTACCTGCAGCGATAACCACAATTTGCCAATCAGTCTGGGCTATGGACCCATGGACTTTAACACTTACTTGCACCAATCATTATAGGTTTTAGCTTTCTTAAACCCCAGCCTTTTGTTCTCTTTAGAGTACTCTTTTGTTCTGAATCTGTCTCCCGAATAATAATTCCTAAGACCCCAAATAAAGTTCTTTTGTGCTTTTAAGCCTCTATGTTGATTATTTTTTAAAATATTTATTTATTTACTTTAGTTGTACACAATGCAATGCATTTATGTTTACGTGGTGCTGAGTATCAAACCCAGGCCGCGCACGTGCGAGGCGAGCGCTGTGCCGCTGAGCCACAACCCCAGCCCTCTATGTTGATTATTAATGAATAGTTTAAATCCAAAGTAATAAAAGGGTTTTCATTGAACTCCCAAAGCTAGGTTTCTACATTTTAAAGCCGAATCTTAGATGTTGAAATAGATTAAACCTTAGATTGGAAGGTCCTGTCACACAGAAAATGATATCACTTGGGTAGGAAGGGAAGTTCACAAATAATAGTGTGTTAATCCCCCACTATCCTTTGGCTTTGCTATACTTATGTCTCTTAAGTGCTTTTCTAATCAGTTCAAAGTGATGTTTTTTTCCAACAGGTCTGGCTAGTTGTCTCCTATGGCTCATCTGTACCCTCTGACTCCAGCAGCTTCCAGGCTTCTGAGCAGTTCTGTAGTCTGAATTGCATTTGGGGCACTAGATCATGAGGACATTCAAGCAGGTTTTTTTTTTTTTTTTTCACTATTTTTTAATTGTAGATGGACATGATACCTTTACTTTATTTAATTATTTTTATGTGGTGCTGAAGATCGAACCCAGTGCCTCACACGTGCTAGGCAAGCACTCTACCACTGAGTCAGAACTCCAGCCACTCAAGCAGGTTTATTTTTATTATTATTATTATTTTCTTCAGCCACTTTTAAACCATTACTTTCTTACTTGGTACACAGATTTTGCTGCAGTAGACAGTTGGCTCTTATGAATTTAACATTATCAATTATAAATATTTATAAGTGGTCACATGTTCCTATGATGCATGTTTGAATAAGAGGTATTTTAAAGTTGGGGTTACTTTGACAAACAGTGTACCTAGCTAGCTGACCACTCAATATCTAAAGTCTTGTCTTGCCTTTGTTGAACTGCAGTCATTGTACCAGACTACATTAGTAGAAAGATGGAAGCAAGTTTTTGTAGATATAAAATGGCAGAGTTGAAAGGGATCTTCCCCTGCAGTATGAGAATATGCCCAGGAAACATGAAGCTGTCAGTGGGGACTATGATTTGGGAGGAAGCCAAGAACCTGCCTAAACATTGCTCTTTTCACAAATTTGGAGATTTATGACCATCTTGGAATGTGTTCATAGTGAATATTGAGGTTCTTGATAGTGAATTCCCCTCAAACATGGGACAAAATTGATTAAGTCATTTATCAGCAAGATGCAATTACTTTCTACATGTGTCTTTCTCACTTCATTTACAAAAAGAAATGTATTAAAATTATGCCTTCCCAGTCAGTTTTGGATCATCACAAAGGGAAATAACTGCATGTGCATATGACTTATGACTTCAATAAAGCCTACGACAGCCATGATTAGAAATAGATAGAAATAATGTTCTAGTCATATCATACCAAGATTAACAGAGATAGGTCCAGGTAGCAGGATACCTTCAGATATCAATTCCAGTCAAACTCTTGCCAATATGAGAAGCTAACATAAAAATGAGAAGGTAATTTTTTCCCTTCTGCTTCTCCCCACAGGTAGTACAGTCCAGCCTTAGTGTTATTCTGAGTTTGGAGATCCTTTGTTTTAGATGTGGGAGTGTAATGTTTAGGGCATAAACTGACATATGATAGTATGACAGCCTCTAGGTTGGTTTTTATTTGGGTAGTATCAAATGAGAGTAAGAAGGATGGCAGGTAGTATCTTGTACTGTGAGTTGATAAAGGCAAATCAAACCTGATCAGGGAGAAAGAGGATTAGCTTCCCCAACACTGGGTCAAGCTTTTAGAATTTTCATGAATGACAGAGATTGTCCCAAGGTTGCTCATAGCACTCTCAGTGTGAGGTGGCTAGAGAAGACCTGCAGAATCGACACTAGGTATTATGATCTTGAGGATAGTACTGAAAGTCTTCATGGTTATACCTTTGGTCAGTGGAGATAACTACTATTGGACATTCTCTGAGCCCATTCAGAGCAGGATAGGACAGAGAGCAGAGGACCAGGCTTGAGAGCAGAAATTTAGAAAGAGGAGCACAAAGATCAGTGTGATAACCAATATAAAGAGCTGGAATCATTTCATTGTCTGATAAGAATAACTCTCCTATGTTCCCACAGTTAGTAAGTGCAGAAAGAAGCTTAACTAATGGGTTGAACCACACAAAATTTCCAACATTTGAACATATTTAAGCTATACAAGTGGAGATTTCACGATTCAACCAAATAATTCTTTCAGAACAGTTTCAAATTTGTGCTATTCTAAAGCGGTTGAAAGAATTTAACATTTCCCAAACTGTAGTGATTTAAGAATCACTTTTATGATTTTTGCCATATCTGTGCACTGTTGTCATCATGGCAAAATTTATACACTTATGACATACAAGTATTTTACATTTATTAACACATCATCATTGTGAAATCACAGTCTGGTGTCTTAGCTATATTTTCTACTATATACTTATGTAAAAATATACATGGTATAATTTAAAGTGTTTATCTCTATTACCCCTTAAAGTCACTTTTCATACCAGGTGGGGTATCCATCTGTACCACACTTTGAGAAACTTAGGATCAGGGGATTACTAAGATTCGTTTTTAGCTTTAACATTCTAACTGGTTGACCCTTACCACACAGAGAATCTGTGCCATGTGACATTTAAGTCTGTGGGCTTTCTGGATCCACTCTCATTAGCACTTCCCTGGGTTGCTGTGAGTTAATGAAATAATAAATGCGAAGTGTTTGGTAAGTGCTTAATCTGTAGTATGCACTCAACAAATCCTCATCATTACCAATACCAGAATCACAGCTAAAGCAGAACAATTAAGGCAATATAGACACTGAGATTCTGAAGAGGCCCAAAATTTAACAAGTTTAAAAGCTAATGAGGAAAGAGACAATGCTTACTTTCTCACATGTTTTTCTTTCTTGGGAAATAACCACCTGTTTTTTTTCTATCCCACCATCATCTGGATCTCTCTGGGCCCTGAAGGAGAGGAAGTGGCAGAAACTCAGGCTTAAGGACTGTGATTCCAGCTAAGTTTCCTTTTCAGACATGTTAGAACTGTTTCCTTCTCATGATATGAGACATTGCACCACTAATTTGAAGGTATGTTTCTTTCTGTTTGCCAGTACAACTAGTTAGGGCTAGTTCTTCTCACTAAGGTGGGACTTGTAAGGCTAGGTGAGTTTTGAGAAGGTGATTATTTTCTCTGGAAGTTTTTCTACAATTCAAAAAAATCATTCTACAGTGAAGTACGGTGTTTTTTTAATAGAAGTTACCAGCCAGCTGTGGTGGTGCATGCCCGTAACCCCAGTGACTCAGGGGGCTGAGGCAGGAAGATCACAAGTTTGAGGTTAGCCTCAGCACCTTAGTGAAATCCTGTCTCAAAATAAAAAATAAAAAAGGCAGGCAGTGTGGTTCAATGATTAAGCACCATCTCTGCAGATTTGAATATTTCATAGATTGTCCTAATAGCATTATTTGAAGTAGGCACAGATGAGAAAAGTGAGACGTGGGGAGTGAATCAATTAACTCAAAGCTATGAGCTGATAAGTAGCAAAGAGGGGATTTGAAGCCAAATAGTCCTGCCGGGGCTCAGGCCTTGGAAGTGAAGGTTCCTCTTGGTGGAATGGGCTGGCTGCAGAATAAAAGCTAAGAAAGAGAAAATGGAAAACAAAACAAAACAAAACACAGGACACAGAAAGTACTTTTAAAAAGTGGGGGTGGAACGGCTAACCGAACTTTGGGATGGAGCTTCCAAACTAGAAAGAGAGAAATGGAGCTTTATTTATATGGGAGAATATCAAAGGTTTTCCATGAAATGTTCTTTGCCAAATAAGGTAGGAGGTGGGCAGACCAGTTCCCAAGGGGTTAAGCCCAACTCTAGAGCTACTAGAGTGGTCTTCCTAGTAGAGCGGTGATAGAGATCTCATGCCTCTGGCAATCTGATGTGCTGGATAGTTCCCAAGGAAAAACCTAAATCTCCATGTCTCAATACCTAGTGAACATCTTTGACTAGTTCACAGGGTGGCTCCCCGCAAAACAGCTTTGATTAGTCAACATGCTCTTCACCATCAACAATACAGTATCTTTCTTTTTCTCTGGTGCTGAGGATTAAAGCCGGTCAGTTAAGCACACTACAACTGAACTACATACCCAACCCCTCAACATTGGCTTTTTATTTAACTTTCTTACTTATCTTTACCTAAAATCAACCACTGACCACTTTAAGCCTGGCTCAGGGAAATAATGTAGTGTAATGTGTCTCAAGCCAGCCTGGGCTGTGTGTGTGAGCTATGCACATTTGAGCGTATGAGGGAACTTGACATTGCTGCCTAATTGGACTGTGTGATGTATGTATGTGTGCCTTTTCATTTGCTCTGCCTATGATCCCACAGAGCCCCTGAGATGGGTGTGGCTTTCCAAGACGTCAGTCAATCTGCGGAGGACAAGACATCACCAAGCAAGACTCCACCCTTCGAAACCCAATCCCTTGCCTTATTTGGGTGGAACTTTCTAGAATGTCTTTCCCCCCAGTAAATACCAGGGTTCATGCTGTGCTCAGCCTCTTGCCTCAAAAAAGGTATTTTCTGGTTTGTGTGATTTTTCAGTCGCCAGCCCAATTCACACAGAGTGAACCTAATTCAGTCACGTGTGGGGACAGTAATGGTCAAAAGCAGCCGCTGGAGCTTACTGCCACCACTTATAAATTACATGACCTTGGGTAAGTTACCTAACTTCTATGCTTTCATTTCCCTATATATAACATGTAGATGATAATAGTACCTACTTCATGGGGTTGTTGTGAATATTAATGAGTTTATATGTTTAAGATGTTTATAACTCAAAATAAGTATAACATAGCTATTAGTTATTATTAATTTCTCCCCCCACGTGGAATGACTATAAAGATTCCTTCCAATTCAACATAAAATTTTTTAAAAATTTAGATCTCATGGTTTGTCTCCAGCTTCAGAACCTCCTGTTTATTTAAAATCTGAAATTTTTGTAAGACTTGCTTCCCAATCTTCCTTCCCTTGCTTTCCCTTGGTGCTTATTCAAGCTAGTAATGTGAGTGATCTTGTTGGCCTTCCTAGGCTAGTCCAAACAGCAAACAAAAAATGTTAAAAATACAATGTATATTTAATATCACTTATGTACTGATACTAAGCCAATTATGTTACATAATAAAGGAGGAAGGAAGGAAATACTGTCTTGGGTCTTTCCTTCCAATCAAGAGTTCTACTACCTGCTAAAACCTTTGTTTTTCTTTTTCAATTTGGCAAGTAGGACATGCCTTGCTTTTATTAGTTTTTAATAACTTTCTTCCTCTTTACCAAAAAGTTAGGTTTTTATTTTGTTTTGTTTTGTTTGAGACA
This sequence comes from Tamias sibiricus, assembly GCA_025594165.1. NCBI lineage: Eukaryota > Metazoa > Chordata > Mammalia > Rodentia > Sciuridae > Tamias > Tamias sibiricus. The sequence continues at coordinate 155,326,261 of CM046657.1, read as the reverse complement.
CGGCCTTGCTAAGTTGCCCAGGCTGGTCTGGAATTCCTGAAAAACCCAACCTCCTTCTTCATCTTGGTAAGCTAGTGTTATGCTTACCAAAACAGAATTTTAAAAACGTACTGTTTCAGGGGCCAAGGAGGTTGTGGGTCAATGGTAGAGTGCTTGCCTAGCATGTGTGAGGCATTGGGTTCAATCCTCAGCACCACATAAAAATAAAATAAAATAAATGTATTGTGTCCGCTTAAAGCTAAAAAAAAAAAAAAAAAAAAAAAAAGGAAAAAAGAGAAAAAGACTCCACTGTTTCAGAAGTCAATGAGGTCATTAAATAAGTTTTAAAAATAGTTTCACTAAAGGTCACAGAAAACCTAAAGGTCACTACTCCCAGAAAGGCAATATTTCTCTCACTTCTTATTGTGTAAAATATGCATGGCTAAATCAAAAGCCCTTCAAAAATAAATAAGAAGTTGTTGTTGTACACAGATATATTTTATAATAGGGCTGCAGAAATTTATTTTTAAAAATAAGCTGTACCTAATTTAAAACATATTCCTAGGATCTTTCAGTTCAAATGGATATCGTAAAGATGCATTCCAGGAACATTTCCAAGTAAAAAGCCAAGTTTGAGGAGATAATGGCTGAGAAGTTTCAGATTTAATTAAAGACATGTGTCCACATATTGAGGAAGCACATTATTTATCATGTTTTTCTTTAGTAATACATTATCAGACAACATGAGAATGAAGCAATTCATGATGAGATATTGAATAATACCAAAAGTAAATCTATATTAAAAGCACTGAGAGAAGAGAAAGGGGGGTGGGGAGAGAGAATGGAAGAACATAGACAGAAATGAAAATTGGGCAGGTTATGTATTGTTTCTAATATTTTTATTTTTATTTTATTTAGTTATTTTTATGTGGTACTGAGGATTGAACCCAGCGCCTCATACGTGCAGGGCAAGCACTCTGCCACTGAGCCACAATCCCAGCCCTGTTTCCAATATTTTACCTGTGGTTGAGTACACATAACATTTACCATCCTAAACAGTTTAAAGTGTAGAGTTCAGTGGCATTAAATATATTCATAATTTTATGCAACGACCACCACCATCCAACTCTAGCTCTTGTCATCTTGTAAAGGTGAAATTCTATACTTATTATAGAACACTCCATCTCTCCTTTCAGGACCTGGCAATTCTAATTTCTCTCTCTTATGATTTTGACTACTCTAAGTACCTATTTAAATGAATCATACAGGATTTGTCTTATTTTGTAACTATCTCATTTCACTTAGTGTAGTATCCTCAAGGCTCATCCAGGTTATTGTATATTGCAAAATTTTCTTCCCTTTTAAGACTGAATGATATTGATATACTGTTGTATGAATTTTCCATATTTTACTTATCCATTCATCTGTCAACAGACACTTGGGTGATTCCATGTTTTAACTATAGTGAATAATGCTGCTATGAACATGGTATACAGATATCTCAAGACCTTGCTTTCAGTTCTTTGGGGTATATACTCAGATCTGGGTCACTGTTTTGATTGTCATCTAAAGATTGGATATAAGGGAAGTGCCACCTTCCCCTCTCCATTTCCTTCCTTATCATATTCTTTTAGTCCTTGTTTCACCATAAGCTTTCGTAGGCACTGATTAATGTTTTTTAAACTTTGTTTTAATTAGTTACATATGACAGTAGAATGTATTTTGACACATCATACATAACTGGAGTATAACTTCTCATTCTTTGGTTGTACATGATGTAGAATTACACTGGTCATGTAATCATATATGCACATAGGGTAATAATGTCTGATTCATTTTACTATCCTTTCTGCCCCCATACCCCCTCCCTCCCTTCACTCCCCTCTGCCTAATCCAAAGTACCTCTAATTTTCCCTAGCCCCCACCCCTTGCTTATTGTGAATTATCATCCACATATCAGAGAAAACATTCAGCCTTTGGTGTTTGGGGACTGGCTTATTTCACTTAGCATGATATTCTCCAGATCCATCCATTTACCTGCAAATGCCATAATTTCATTCTTCTTTAAAATATTCTATTGTGTATATATACTACATTTTATTGATCCATTCATCTGTTACATTTTTGAGCATAAGGATTATAATTTCTCTATGTCCTTGCCAACACTTCTTATTTTATGTTGGAGAGTAGCCATTCTAATGGGTATGAAGTGGTATCTTGTATTTTTATTTGCATTTTCCTAATTAGTGATGTTGGGCATATTTTCATTTGTATGTCTTTGTAAAATGTCTATTCAAGTCCTTGCGCATTTTTTAATCTTGTTTGGGGTTTGTTGTTATCAGTTTTGAGCTTGAGGTGTTGTCTATTTATTCTCTGTGTTAATATCTTATCAGATTTGTGATTTGTAAATATTTTCTACCATTTTGCAGGTTGCCTTTTTGCTGTTGATAGTGTCTTTTCATGTGCAAAACTTTTAAATTGTCTTGCAGTCCAGTTTGTCTATTTTTAATTCTGTTGCTTATGCTTTTGATGCCCTAAGAAATCATTGCCAAATTCAATGTTGTGAAGCTTTGTCCATGTTTTATCCTAAAGCTTTTATTGTTTCAGGTCTTAGATTTTGATCCTTGTCCATTGATTTAATTTTTTGTGTATGACTAAGTAAAGTTTTAATTTCATTCTTTCACATGTGTATTCCTAGGCACCATTTGTTGAAAAGACTGTCCTTTCACCATTATTTGACCATTGTATTAGTCAGGGTTCTCTACAGGAACAGGACCAATCATATATACATATATATATATATATATATGCATATACATATGCATGTATTATATATATATACATATTTCCCATTGGTATATATATATACACACATATATATATGATCTGTCTATATATATTATATATGTGTATATATATGAGATGTTGTATATATTATATATAAATAATAATCTATATATGAGTATAAAAGGAGGTTTATTAGGTTGACTTACACAATCAGAAACTGGCCGTCTGCAAGTTGGACAGCTGGAGGAACTAGTAGGTGTTCATTCCAAGAAACTGGAGCCTCGGAAAAAGAGGGACCAATGAAGAAGTCCCAGTCCTGAGCTGAAGGCCTGGAAACTCACTGGAGAATTCAGTGGTGAGAGTCCCAGTTGAAAGAATGAAGAAGCTGGAGTCTGATGTCCACAGGTGATGGCAGCAGCAATAGGTGCACCTGCTCAAGAAGAACTGAACTTTCTTCTCCTGCCACTTCTTCCTCCTTCTACCTTTTGTTCCTCTGGGCCTCCAGCCTATTGTACAATGCTGCCCACATTCAGGGTGGGTCTTCCCCCCTCATTTTGCTGTCCCACATGCCTGTCTCTTCTCTGCAAATACCCTCATGGACACTCCCAAGTCTCTTACTACTAGGCATTTCCTAGGCGTCTCAATCCAATCAAGTTGACAATCCAGATGAACCATTACAAATCCACTCCTTGTCAGTTTGACACCCAATGGTTGTGTTTGTTTTGAGATATTAAGTATGATTTAAACATAATAACAAGGTCATAATTCTGCCTAACTGAGATAACTATCCTGCATACAAACAAAAATGCACTAATTCCTTCCTGGTATAGGAAGCAAAGTTTCTGAGTGATGCCTATTCTTTTCCTGACATCCCACAATTTAAAATCTACAATGTACATTTAACATCATTTAAGTACTGATACTAAGCCAACTAATATTATGTTACATAATAAAGGAGAGAAACCAAAGACATCCACTTAACTTATGTTTATACATATACACACCTATTCTTAACAAAACAGGAAAGAAATACTCAATACAATTACCATCCTCATTTCTATAACTGGTCATGTGATTGTAGCTGGTATATATAACTACCCTCTTTTTGTTCTTTACCCTTCATTCCTGAAGGCTCTAGGTCATTTGTCATTCTGCCTGAATTGGTGATTGTAGTTTCCCATTGACCTAAATAACAGGACATGGTAATACTAAGAGACATGCTGAAGATCTCCTATACTCCAGACATCCTCTTCCTTACCTCCACTGTGGTAATAGTCCAATAGTCCCTTTAGTAATCTGGATTAATCACCCTCACCTACACCATAACTCCCTTCTTACTCTGTTGACTCAGGCATGAGCCCAAAGTAGCTAGGGAGAAGGTTTAACTTCCAGTTCAATGAAATCATTGTTGTGCCTCTTAGTAGAAGCATTCTCCACTGTGAAGCTAAGACTTCTAGTCCAGCAGAGGATATGACTGCAGGGACACAAAGCAAAAATAATGCTAGTAGGGGGTCACTAAGGATAATGGTGATAAGGATAATGGTGCCATATCCACCTTTGGATTCTTGGACCCATGAATCCTAACTACGACAAAAACAGTAGATTTATTGGGTGATGATTTAGAGAATGTATAGCCTCTGAAAAACCTTGTCCAAGTCCTGCAAGTTACTGACACCTACCTGGCACTGTAACTGCATCTTCAAAAGGCCATTGCACAGTCCTCTCAAACCAGCTGTTTTGGGATGGTGGGGGATATGGTAAGACCAGTGATCCCCATAAGCATGATCCCATTGCTGCACTTCTTTGGTTGTGAAGTGAGTTCCTTGATCAGAAGCAATGCTGTGTGAAACACCATGATGGTGAATGTGGCATTCTGTAAGTCCACAGCTGGTAGTTTTGGCAGAAGCATTACATGCAGGGAAGGCAAGTCCATAACTAGAAGAAGTTTCTATTCAGTGAGGACAAAGTGCTGCCCCTTCCTTGATGAAAGTAGTCCAATATAATCAACTTGCCAATAGGCCAATGGCTAATAACCCTGGGGCATAATGCCATATCAGGGACTCAGTATTGGTCTCTGCTACTTCAGACACTCAGAAGTGTCTGAAGCCAGATCGGCCTTAGTAAGTGGAATGACATGTTTTTGAGCCCATGCATATTCTCCATCCCTGCCACCATGGCCACTTTATTCATGATCTCATTGGGTATTGAAGGAGTGGCTGGTGAAGGAGGTTGACTGCTATCCAGAAACTGAGTCATCCTATCCACCTTCGTATTAAAATCCTCCTCACAAATCTTCCTCTGCTGAGATCACCTTTTGATGAGCATTTACATGGGTAACAAATGTCTTCACATCCTTCACCCATTTGGAGATGTCTATCCACATACCTCTTCTCCAAATGTCTTTGTCACCAATTTTCCAATCATACTTCTTCCAAGTCTCTGGCCATTGAGCCACAACACTGGTTACAGCACATAAATGGATATATAGTTGCACATCTGGCCATTTTTCTTGCCAGGTAAAATTTACAACCAGTTGCACTGCCCAAAGTTCTGCCTACTGTGAAGATTTCCCTTCAGGGATATCTTAGAAAAAGTGCTATAATACTGAAGCTGTCCACTTTTGGGTACCTGCATGTCATACAGAACCGTCCATAAACCAGGCCCTACTTTCCCCTCTATTGATCATCATAGGGTATACTGCACAAGACCATAGTTTCATGCTGGAGTAGAGAAGGCATTGCAGAAAGAGTAGGAGCCATGGGCATTTGGGCCACCTCTTCATCTAACTTATTTGTGTCTTCAAGACCTTCTTGGTGTGATCATGTATATAACCTCTTATATTAGATGATGGATTGCTGCTGTACATGTCCAACATTATGATTTGGTGGGTCAGATAACACCAAGTTCACAATGGGCAGCTCAGATCATATGTAACTTGGTGGCCAGTGTTCAAGTGTTCCATTTCAACTAAGGGCCACTCACAGACCAGGAGCTCTTCTCAAAGTGAGAGTAGTTGTATGCAGATGATGGCAGGGCCTGTCCATTTTAGTCTGGTTATAGGTCTAGGAGCAAAATTTGGTGGTGAGGGTGGGTCTGAGGAGTATCAGCATTGTATCATCAGTTGCAATTGCATCTGGAATGCCTTTACTGTTTCCAGTGGCAACACAGGGTTCATTCCTTCAGGGAGAGGTGGAGAGGCTAATACCACAGAGAGTGGGTAGATACCACTGCCACTGAGGGTGGGGAGGCCATTTCCTTTGGTAAAATAATCTCAAAAGAATGTAGGAGTGCCGGGCGCGGTGGCACACTCCTGTAATCCCAGCACTTGGGAGGCTGAGGCAGGAGGATCACGAGTTCAAAGCCAGCCTGAGCAATAGCAAGGTGCTCAGCAACTCAGTGAGACCCTGTCTCTAATAAAATACAAAAAAAGGGCTGGGGATATGGTGGCCCAGTGGTCGAGTGCCCCTGAGTTCAATCCCCAGAACCAAAAAAAAAAAAAAAAAAAAAAAAAAATGTAGGATTTTCATGTCCCCAGCCTCATCAGGGTCATCCCATATATCTCCATCCCATTTTATAGGATCCCTTTCTTTTCCATTCAATGCCCTCACTTTAACTACAGACACCCTTTGAGGCTGAGAGTTAAACTTGCATTATAACTCAGCTAATTGCAAGATGAGGGCTTGTGTTTGGTTTTCAGCAACTTCAGCCCTATGACTACAAGAGAAAATATTCTACAAGAGAAAATATTCTCCTTCAGAGCACACCAAGAAGACTTCAGTTTGGTTATGTGCATATGGAGCTGAGAAATTGAATCTCTGAGCATCCTTTGTTACTTTGTGGAGTGAAGCCTGAAGGAACCAGCCAACATCATTATAGTTCTTAATTTTCCAGAAATGTTCAAAAATATCATGTATAGTCACTAAAGGCCTTACCTCTTACAAGTGGTGAATTAGGAGCATGAAATACATTTACTTTGCATATCTGTTTTAACACTTCATGCCATGGATGATCAGTGCTTTCTATCCTTCCAGGAGATGAGTCTTTAGCAACATTAGACCTATCCAATTTAGAGATTCAACTCTAGAAACCACGGAATCAAGGAAATTTATCTTTACAATTCTGTTTCTCTAGAACTTTCCTGGTACCAAAATCTGTATTAGAGTTCTCTGGAGGAACAGAACCAACAGAATATATATATATGAATATATATATATATATATATATATATATATAAATATATAAATATATATATATATATTTATATAAGGGAATTTATTATATTGGTTTACATGATCAGAAGCTGGATAGTCCCACAGTGGCCATCTTCACACCATAGAGATTGAAGAGTCAGTAGCTGTTCAGTCCAAAGCTGGAGTCTCAAAATAAGAGAAGTCAACAATGCAACCCCAGTCCAAGACTGAAGGCCGGGAAAATCACTGGAGAATCACTGATGAGATTCTTCATCAGAAGAGTGAAGGAAGGGAGTCTGATCTCCATAGGTGAAGCCAACAGCAATAGATGCACCTGCTCAAAAAGAACAAGCTTGCTCTATTGCCACTGCCTTTTCCTTTTGTTGTCTTTTGTTCCATTTTTGATCCCCCAGCCTACTGGACAGTGCCCTACACTCTCAGAGCAGCTCTCCCCATTTGCTGTCCCACATACCAATCATCTTTGGAAACATCCTCATAGACATACCAAGAAGTCTCAATTTTAGGTCTTTCCTAGATGCCTCTCACTCCAATCAAGTCCACAATCCAGATTAACCATCACAAATATGCATGTGAAGGTTTACACTTGCATTTGGTAGAACTGACCATTTGGAAGTTCTTCTAGGTCTTAGGAACACTTTTAATGGAGCAAGGGTGATGGGAAAAGAACAATGACATCAATGGAATAGTCAAATTAAAAGGGCTATGGGGCATCAGGGGGCAAAAGTGGACTTTTTAAAGCATCAACTGTGTTTTCTGGGCAGCTTAGTTGAAGTTTTGCCAATGCCTAGCTAACACTGGTAAGTTAAAAATGAATAAGGTATAGCACCTAGAAACCAAAAGCTAGTTCAAATTCAAAGGAATCAGACTGGGATGTGAGATTTATTCAAGAAAAAGCTGGTTCTTTGTGACTTAATAGCAGATAACCAGGCAAGTTACTAACCTCTCCATGCCTCCTTTCAACCATATAGAATATGAGCATAATATTAATCACCTACCTATAAGCTTGTTCCAGGAATCAAATAGTTAATACTTATAAAGTGCTTCAATGATGTCTGGTAAATCCTAACCACTCTACAAATGTTAGCTATTATTACTCACTCTGAATCATCCAAGCTAGTTTCTTAAAGGCAATTGCCTTCGGAGGTTTCACTGTTGGTTTATTATGTGAATCACAAGTATTTCAAAGTTTAATTATTAGTGAGATAACATTAACATTTTAGTTACTTTTGTTGAAAACATTTTTGGGGTAGCTGAACTTTTGTGACTCAATATTACAATTTTTTTCTTATTTTTTGTCTATATTATTTATGTAATGATTTTCTTTAAATACATCTTTTCTTACATAGAGTAGCTTTTTTTTCTAAATGATCATGATGGTATGAGTTCAATGTCCTAAAAATATTTTTTACTGAAAAACATGACAGTATATCAGCATGAGTGTTTAAAACAAAAACATTTATCTAGGGAATCACCTCAAGTCATTTCATGTACTATAGCATCTCAATTTGTAGGTTCTTTACGGGTTCATCTGATATAATTTTCTGATATATTAATCCCTTAGGTTAAGAACCCTGGAAAATGGAAGCCTAGTTTCTCTTTTGGAGGGGCAAGGTGGAGAAGAAGCTATTTGATTCAGTTAGGGGATACATGCTCTCTGAGAACATACTTTTTTTTTTTTGGCAGTACTGGGGATTGAACTTAGGGTCTCAAAACATGCTAGACAAACTCCCTATCACTGAGATACATCTCCAGCTCTTTTGATTCTATTTTGAGATAGGGTTTTTCTAGGTTGTCAGACTGGCCTCAAACTTGCAATCCTCCTGCCTCAGCCACCCCAGTAGCTGGAATTACAGATGTGTATCACCGTGCCCCACTCTGCGACCCTTTTTTATTTTGAAAAGTACTTTCTCAAGTTCTTCTTGACAGTCCCTTAGCCAAAGAAAGTATCTCAGTGTCAATTCCAAACTCTGGGAGAGAAGATTGGCCTAGGTTAGGTAAGCCAGGTCATAATTTGCTCGCTAGCATAAAGGTGGACAACATTCTGAGGAAAATTCCTGGGGAAGTCAGTGACCTGAAAACTTGACAGACAGTTCAAAAGTTTTCTCCACCTTTGTAGATAAATTCACATCTTCTTTCATCTCAGAAGTTCCATTGTATTGTATAATGTTATTTTATATCTTCTCAGTTTGGGGCCACACTCAGGTTTGGCAAAGAAAGCCTTAATAAAATATTTCAGGTGTGGTTTGATAACTTCAGGTCAATGGGAATGTCACAGCACCTGCTATGGAGGCAGTGTAGTTTTGGCAGGGGTGGATGATAACTCCAGAAGAGCAATATTTCCTTTGTCCAGTAAAGTCCTGGGACTTCTTATTGCTGCTTACTTAACAATTGTCCATTTTAGAGGGGAGGGTACTGGGGATTGAACTCAGGGGCAACTCGACCACTGAGCCACATCCCCAGCCCTATTTTGTATTTTATTTAGAGACAGGGTCTCACTAAGTTTCTTAGTGTCTCACTTTTTGCTGAGGCTGGCTTTGAACTCGTGATCTTCCTGTCTCAGCCTCCTGAGCCACTGGATTACAGGCATGCGCTACCATGTCTGGCACCAATTGTCCATTATTTATACAGCTATCCTCAACTCATGGACTGGTACAAACCCAAAATAATACTTTTACTGGCCTAGGAAAAAATGGGGAAAATGAGAAGAGTGTAAAATACATATATGAGTGTAAAGTGGCCAACTATTCCCTTTTGGGAGATTCTGACCTTCATTATGATAGTACCATTCCTACTTGATTGGTAAAAGAGATGCTTGCAGCCCTATGTAAGTCCACCAAACAAAGTTATTGTCCTATGAAATCCAGAAATATGACACTTATACCAGTTATTCAAGGAGCTATTAGCAGTATTTGTTTATCATCTGAAGATCTTCATGACATCTAGGGAAAATCCAATTGAGCCTTAATATTCCTTCCTTTGTTGTAGCCAAGAGCACATACCATGGGCATACTGACCTCAAGGACAAGATCCCTTAACAATAAGGATGTCCCTACCTTCAGATGTAGCTATCAAGAAAGGAATGGGTCCAAGAAATTGATCCTCAGGCTTCTTCAAAGTAGGTAGTTCTGCAGGAAAAAAATTCTAGTTTCATCCATGACCTAAAAGTAAACTGGTCCCCAGATTTCCTTTTTTAATTTTTTTTTAATATTCAGAATATTTCTATTTGTTCTTATTAGTTATATATGACAGTAGAATGTATTTTGACATATTATACATACATGGGAGTGTAACTTCCCATTCTTGTGGTTGTACCTGATGTGGAGTTACACTGGTCATGTATTTATACATGAACATGGGAAAGTTATGTTTGATCCTTCCTATTGTCTTTCCCATTTCCATTTCCCCTCCTTTCCCTTTATTCCCCTTTTTCTAATCCAAAGTACTTCTATTCTTCCCTACACCGCCCCCCCCCTTATTGTTAGTATAAGCATATCAGAGAGAACATCAGCTTTTGGTTTGGCGGGTACTGGCTTATTTTACTTGGCATGATATTCTCCAGTTCCATCCAGATTTCTTGAATTCCAATCTATAGTTCCTGATTAAGTAATAGCCAGTTCTGTGTCTTTAATAGCATCTGTGTCTGATACCATTAGCTGGACCTATTGACTATTCTTGGCCACATCCTGCCCTGCCAGCCTCTCCTTCTCCCTAGAAATCCCAGTTTTCTGAGAGTCAGTCTCAACGTCTGCAATCTCTGATACTTGCATCTCCCTTCTCTATACATTTTCTTAGATTTAAATGAGACTTAAATTTTGATACTCCTAATTCATTAATTCCCTTTTTAAAAATTTTTTTTGGTACAGGGGATTGAATCCAGGGGTACTTTACCACTGAGCACATTTCCAATGCTTTTAAATTTTTTAATGTTGAGACAGGGTCTCACTAAGTTGCTGAGGCTGTCCTCAAATTTGTGATCCTCCTGCCTTATCCTCCTGAGTTGCTGGAATTACATGTGTGCACCATTGCACCCAACACTAATCTTTTTTTTTTTTTTTATTTTTAATTTTTTGTTCTTTTTTAAAAAAATTTTTTTTTCTAATTAGTTCTACATGGCAATAGAATGCATTTTGACACATTGTACACAAATGGAGCATAACTTCTCATTCCTCTGGCTGTACATGGTACAGAGTCACACCAGTAGTGTAATCATACATGTATATAGAGTAATAACGTGTGTCTCATTCTACCATCCTTCCCATCTCCCCAGTCCCTCCCCTCCCCTCAATCCCCTCTACACAATTCAAAGTTTCTTCATTCCTCCCTACTTCCCCCACTATGGATCAGCATCAGCTTATCAGAGAAAACATTCAGCCTTTGGTTTTTTGGGACTGGCTCATTAAACTTAGCATGATATTTTCTAGTTCCATCCATTTACCTGCAAATGCTATAATTTCATTCTTCTTCAAAACTAAGTAATATTCCATTGTGCATATGTACCACATTTTTCCTTATCCATTCATCTGTTGAAGGGCATCTGGGTTGGTCCCAAAGTTTAGCTATTGTGAATTGAGCTGCTATAAACATTGATGTGGCTGTATTATTGTAGTATGCTGATTTTAAGTCCTTTGCACATAAACCAAGAGTGGAATAGCTGGGTCAAAAATTGTTCCATTCCAAGTTTTCTGAGAAATATCCATACTGCTTTCCATAGTGATTGCACCAATTTGCAGTATAACTTTTCCCCCACATGCATGTCAACACTTATTATTGCTTGTATTCTTGATAATTGCTGTTCTAACTAGAGTGAAATGAAATCTTTGAGTAGTTTTGACTTGCATTTCTGTAATTGCTAGAGATGATGAACATTTTTTCATGTTTGTTGATCGATTGTATTTCTTCTTCTGTGAAGTGTCTGTTTAGTTCCCCAACACTAATCTTAATATATACTGAATATCTTCTCTGTTCCAGGCATCTTCTTGGGTCTGGGAACATAGATTAATAGTTTTGGTTCTTGAAGAGTGAACGATCTGCTGGGGAAAAGAAAGAAAACAATAGATCATAAAAGTGATATTCAAATTATGGTCTGGTATTCTAGTACCTATACTGGTATTTCTGCTACTAATACTAATACCCCTTTACTTGTCTTAGACAAAAAAGAAAAGAGAAGGGATGAGTTATTATGGTCCTGATTCTTTAAATAAAGGCTGACAATGTTGTACAGTATTTCAAATGGGTACGTTGTCTCACTATTCCTTATTTTTAAAAGTGGCTCCCAGAGCACTGGTTCCTATAGCCCTGCTTTAGGGTGAAATATCCTTTTATTTTAATCCAGCTTTTCATGGGCTTGTGCCAAGGCACATTTTAAAAATATATGTATGTTTTTAAAATGGTGTAGGTACATTTAAAAATAGATAAATTATCAAAGTTGGAACTTGATAAGATACTAAAGAGTACCTAATTGGAGCATGTATCAGTCTGTTATCTATTGCTATAACAAAATACCTGAGATCATGTAATTTATTAAAAATAGAGTTTTATTTAGCTCAAAGTTCTGAGGACTGGGAAGTCTAGGAGCATGGCACCCATATCTTTTTGATTCCTAGTGAGCTTCTTGCTGCATCATAACATGGTACAGGATATCATCATGTAAGATGGAGCATGCAAGCCAGGGAAAGATTGTTTTTATAACAAAGTCACTCCTATGATAACCCATTAACTCATGAATGGATTAATCCATTTGTACTAACCATGTTTTTGTTACTATAGTGAAATACCTGACACAGGCTACTTGTGAAAAAAAGGCTTATTAAGCTCACAGTTTTAGAGTTCAAGGGCATGGCATTAGTTTAGTTCTTGGCTGTGTCACGTGGTGGTAGAGAGCAACGGTAAGAGCACAAGAGGAAACAAGCAAGTGATTACATCTCAAGCGAGGAGCAGAGAGAAAGGATGAGTAGAGTCAGGCCTTCTTTTTATAAAGCAGTGCTTTCAGGAGAACTACCAAATGGGTAACATAAGAACTCCATAAAAGGTTGCAGGAGGAATATACCTGCAATTACTTAAGGACCTCCAACTAGGCCCTACTTCCCAAATATTCTCCCGATAGCACCACCCATGGATGAAGCCTTTAAATCATAATGAACCCTGGGGAGATACTCAGACCACAGCAAAACTTAGTTCATTCATGAGAGCAGAACCTTCATACCCAATCACCTCCCAAAGGTCCCTCCTCCAGATATCATTGTGTTAGTCAGCTTTTGATCCCTGTGACAAAATACCCAAAATAAATTTAAAGGAGGAAAGATTTATTTTGGCTCATGGTTCCAGAGGTTTTATTCCCTGGTCAGCTGGCTCCATTGCTTTGGGCCTGAAGTAAGGCAGAACTTCATAAAGGAAGGGTGTGGCACTTACCTCATGTCAGCTAGGAAGCAGAGAGAGAAAATAAGGGAACAGGCTTAAGATAGATCCTTCCAAGTGACCTATGTATTCCCACTAGGCCTCAACTCCTACAATTTCAGCCTTCTCCCCAAAAAATGCCATCAAATTATGAATCCATCCATGAATTAATCCACTAATGAGGCTAGAGATCTTATAATCCAACTATTTCCCCAAAAGTTCCACCACTGAACATTGCTGCATTGGGGACACATGAGCCTTTGTGGGACATTGCAGATTCAAACCACAAAAACCACTAACATGAGTTTAAGGATTGTTTCTAACATATGAAATTTGGGGTATACAGTCAAACCATGACAGAGCACTTGCTGTTGCCGCAATAATGCCATCCCAAAACACAACAATTCATTTATGTCAAGTCTATAGGCCAGTGGGGTGGTTCTGCTGATTTTGACAGCACTTCTACCACTTCCTCTCTTAGTTGTTGACTGATGGTTGGCTGATCTAGGATGGCCTTGGCTTAGGAAGAATGGTTTTGCTCCATATTTCTCATCTTCCATTAGATGTCAAGCTCCAACATGTTCCTGTGGTAAAGACAAAGATGAGATAGAGATAGAGATAGAGATAGAGATAGAGATAGAGATAGAGATAGAGATAGAGATGGGGGGGAGTGTGCAAGAACTTTGAAATCTAGACTTTAAGACTGAAGACACTTTTGCTGCTTAGACAACTTCAGGACAGCCCAGATTCAAGGGATGGAGAAACAGACTCCATGTCTTAATGAGAATAGCTGCAGTGTCATATCACAAGAGGCAGGAGAAAACTGACGCCATTTTGTAATCAATCAATTACACCAAGCTCCTTGCTTTTTCAAAAATAGCACTTTTTTTTTCAAATATTGTTTTAGTTGTAGGTGGACACAATACCTTTATTTTATTTATGTGGTGCGGAGGATCTAACCCAGGGCCTCATACATGTGAGATGCGTGCTCTATTGCTGACCCATAGCCCCAGCCCCTCATAAATAACACTTTTTTAAAAGAGTCAGTGCTGTGACAGAGAAGTATGATTAAAGCCACACTAACATTAGAGATGAGATGGCAGTCATGTACACTATAAAACTATATAAGTATGTATCCAGTGACCCCAGGGAAGAAAATAAAGCATTGCCAATGGTTTGTTGAGAATACTTACAAAATATCCTAGAGGAAGCCCTGAGAAAATTAGGAGTATTCAGAAGGAATGACAATAAAGATGGTGATCAATCCAGTAGCTTTCACTAGAAGCCACTCTGGCAGAATATTTTAATTTTTAAAAAATCTAGTTTCTTTTTGTCTTTAGATATTTCCTCCTGTCTTTCTCCCCCTTCCACAGCTCCCCCTCACACTTCTTACACATTTTAAGTAATCTACTTCTTGCTTTGTTTAAAATAAATAAATGTATTAAACAAAATAAAATATTTATAGAAAGCAACACAGTTAACAGAGGTGATTTTTTTGCCCTTACAGAGTAGAAAGGATAGCTCAGGGACAAGAGGAAATAAAGGAAAAGAAGGTGGATGAAAGTTGAAGGGCAAGCGGCCTTGTGCCTGATGTCTTGAAAAAGTACATGTCCAGAAAACAGAGGACACCTAGTCAAGGGGGCCAGAGATAGAAGCAACAGAAGACCCCAAGTGTGTCAGGGAAACAGCAGAGACTGCTGGTCACCTGAAGGGAGTCACACTGACGGACACAAGGGATAGTACAATATACTTGTTAAACTTGAAGACTCTGGAGACAGACTCAATGGGTTCCAATACCAGTTCTGTTCTTTTTTTTTTTTTTAATTTATTTTTTATTCTAAGTTGTTAGAAATGACAGCAGAATGTATTACATTTCATATTATACTTGTAGAGCACATTTTTACATATCTCTGGTTTTTATACAAAGTATATTCACACCATTCGTGACTTCCTACATGCACTTAGGGTAATGATATCCATCTCATTCTACCATATTTTTTTTCTTCACCCTTTTGCCCCCTCCCTTCCCCTCCCTCCTCATTAGCCATTCTAGTGTTCCTCTAATCCTCCTATGCTCCCCATCCCAACCCCATTGTGAATCGGCCTCCTTATATCAACCAGTTCTGTTCTTTACCAGCCTGCGTGACCTTGTGCAAATTAAGTAACTTCTATGTGCTTTGGTTGTAAAACAGAAGTAAAGAGAAATCACCTTGAAAGGTTGCTGTTTAAATTAAATTAACATGCAAAAATTTTAGATAATGCTTGGTACATATCAAGTACTATGAAAGGATAAGTTGTAATTATCACTATGTCAGCATCAGTGTTTTCAGTACAGTAGCCAGTTAGGCCTCTGGATGGTGAAGTTGTCTGGGAGGTAGACTCCAGACTAAAGATCCAAGTGTTGGCCGAGCACGGTGGCGCACGCCTGTAATCCCAGCACTTTGGGAGGCTGAGGCAGGAGGATCGAAAGTTCAAAGCCAGCCTCAGCAATGGCGAGGCACTTAGTAACTCAGTGAGACCCTGTCTCTAATAAAATACAAAAAAAAGGGCTGGGAATGTGGCCCAGTGGTCGAGTGCCCGCTGAGTTCAATCCCAGGTACCAAAAAACAAACAAACAAACAAAAAGACCCAAGTGTATCTACTCCATCTCCCATTCTTGTGCACTATGTCAAGCCTCAGAAATTTAGATATAGCCCTGGAAAAAGAAGAGAAGAATCCTAAATTTGCTGAAATTTTGTTTCTGTTACTTTAATGAAATGAAAGCCTCAAATAAGAAGGAGATTGGCTTTAAAAAAAAATAATCATTTGTTTTTACTTTATGCCTTGGGATTTGTATGCACTCTAGCTGTCTGTACCCTGGACTAGATTGTGAGTACCTTGCAGGCTGGGATCATTTGTCTTTCATATGCATAGTTCCTAGAACATAGAGTTTCTCAATAGACATTAGATGAATGAAAGAATATAGTTATTTTTTATTTTTTAATATAAAAATTATTTTATTTTAAACATTTGTAATAAAGTTAGTAAAATACAATAATGTAAAAAATTTCCATCTTAAACATTTTTAAGTGTTCATTAGCATTAAGTACATTCACATTGTTATACAACTACTACCTCTGGCTAGTTCAAATACATCATCCTAAAAGGAAACACCATGCTCATTAAACAGTTACTCCTCATTCCCCCTCCTTCCTGACTCTGACAACCACCAATCTACTTTCTTTTGCTATATTTACCTGTTATGGATAATTCATATAAATGGAATCATACAAGTGACCCTTTGTATTTTCTTTCACTTAGAATAATGTTTTTAAGCATTATCTATGTTGTAGCAAGTATCAGTACTTCATTTCCTTACATGTCCAAGTAATAGTCCACTATACATGTATATCACATTTTGTTTATCTTTTCATCCCTTTATGGACATTTAGATTATTTCCACCTTGGGGCTACTGTGAATAGGGCTGCTATGAACATGCATGCACATGTATTGGTTGGACTGACTGTTTTCAATTCTTTAGGAGAAGAATTGCTAGAACATGGTAAATCTATGTTTAAGTTTTTGAGGAATTGTCAAGCTGCTTGCACAGCAGGAGTATGGTTACTAATGGAACCAAAGTCTTATCATATTGTCTTTCTAATATCTTGAATGGCCAGATCATATCTTCACCAATTTCCCTCTAGCCCAGTGGTTCCCAGAATTCTATTATCTGCTCTTCAGAGCCTGAGATGGAGATCATGGCTTCTCTTTTGCAGTAAGCAGCTGGAGCTGCCCTTTGCCTCCCGGAAGAATCCATGGAACACAATGCTTCTCTTCACTCTGTTTATACTCTCTCCACTCTGCTTTCCGGGAACTGATTCTTGGCCCTGCTCCCTGGGTACATATTATTACAAACTTAAATCTGCTATTACTTCCTTGATACTTAATGATTTAAAAAAAATAATTTAGTTCTAGATGGACACAATACCTTTATTTTGTTTGTTTATCTTTATGTGGTGCTGAGGATGGAACCCAGTGCCTCACATCTGCAAGGCAAACACTCTACAGCTGAGTCATAACCCCAGCCCCAGACTTAATGATTTTTAAAAGTGTTTTATTGCTAAAATAACATAATAACAGAAAAAGTCTTAAATATAAAACTTAATGAATTATCATATTTTTTTTTTTTTTTTTTTTTTTTTGTGTGGTACTGGGGATTGAACTCAGGGGCACTCAACCACTGGGTCACATCCCCAGCCCTTTTTTGTATTTTTTTTTTTTTTTTTTTTAGAGACAGGGTCTCACTGAGTTGCTAAGTGCCTCACCATTGCTGAGGCTGGCTTTGAACTCGCGATCCTCCTGCCTCAGCCTCCCAAAGTGCTGGGATTACAGGCGTGTGCCACCGCGCCCGGCAAAATTTTGTTTTTGTTTGTTTAATTTTGGTTTTGGTTCTGGGGATTAAACCCAGGGCCTCATTCATGCTAAGCACAAACTCTACCACTGAGCTATACCCTTAGTTCCAGGAAACACTACTTTAACCACCATCCTTTAAAGTAGAACTTTGCCAACCAACCCAGAAGCTCTCCTTGAGCTCCCTCCACAATTTAACCCCTTAAAGTGTCTCTACTAAGAGTAGCCGCTATCCTAACCATTTTGGGAATAATCTCTTTCATTTTATTTATAGTTTTATCACCCAACTGTGCATCTCTGTCCTCTATATTTCCTACAAATTTGTAGTTGGATCTAAAAGATGATCAGAGTCAATGTTGATTATTTTTAGAGTGAAAACTGCTTTACAGATGTTGTGCTGTTAACCCAGAGGCATCTGCTATCTGGTTTGTTTTGTTAGCAACCATGGGTGTTCAGTATTTATCTTTAACTCATTCAGTATTGCAAAATGTGGGCATTTCAATTCTATCATTTCATCTTCATCTACCTGGCATGTTATATCAAGAGATACTTTCCTTCATCTGCTATTTAGCTATCCAGGAGAACTATCTGGTAAAGGCAGAATAAATGCTTGAGTCTTGCTAATTTTTCAAAATAAAGCATTTTCCAAGAGCAAATAATTAGGATTTAAGGGACTTCATTATGAATTCATGGTTTAAAAATATTCAATATGTTTCTATCTGTTGTAGCTGTTGACTTTATTTGATGCTCAGTTTGCCAGTTTTGTTGACCAAGTGAAGCTTGAATAGTTACTGAGTTGTTTCACAGGATTCACCTAAGTCTAATGAGGAGTTTGGGGATTAAACCTACCAGCTATATCCTCAGGCGTGAGATCCTGAGGGGGGTCTTTTTTTTTTTTTTTTTTTTTTTTTGAGACAGTGTCTTGCTAAATTGCTGATGTTGAACTTAAGTTTATAATCCTTCTACCTCAACATCCTGAGTAGTTGGGATTACAGACTTGCACCACCATGCTTGGTGAGAGTTCTTAAACATGATTGTGTGCTTTTAGAATTTTCTGATAAAGAAAGCATGGCTCCTAGCTTAGTAAAAGCACCCTGGACTGCTGTACCTCTTTTTTTTTAATTATTATTTTTATTCTAATTTGTTATACATGTTTGCAGAGTGCAATTCATTTCATATTACACATAAAGAGCACAATTTTTCAAGTTGCTGGTTTAATATAGAGTATTTTTACAATTGTGTCTTCATACATGTACTTAGGGCAATGATGGCCAACTCGTTCTACAATTATTACTATCCCTTTGTTCCCTCCACTTCCTCCCCCTCTTTGTTCTATTTAAAGTTCTTTCATTCCTCTCATCCCCCTTCCCTTGCATTTATAAGTCAGTATCTTCATAACAAAGAGATCATTCGACCTTTGGTTTTGGGGGATTGGCTAACTTCACTTAGCATTATTTTCTCCAACTCCATCCATTTACCTGCAAATGCCATGATTTTATTCTCTTTTAGTGCTGAGTAGTGTTCCATTGTGTATATATACCAAAGTTTCCCTATCCATTCATCTGCTGATGGGCATCGAAATTGGTTCCATAATCTAGCTATTGTGAATTGTGCTGCTATAAACATTGATGTGGCTGTGTCCCTGTAGTAAGCTGTTTTTAAGTCCTTTGGGAATAGACCAAGGAGTGGGATAGCTGGGTCAAATGGTGGTTCCATTCCAAGTTTTCCTAGGAATCTCCATACTACTTTCCAGATTGGCTTCACCAATTTGCAGTTCCACTAGCAATGTAAGAGTGTGCCTTTTTCCCCACATCATTGCCAGCATTTATTGTTGTTTGTATTTTTGATAGCTGCCATTCTGACTGGAGTAAGATGAAATCTTAGGAGTTGTTTTGATTTGTATTTCTCTAATTGCTAGAAATGTTGAACATTTTTTCATATATTTGTTGATTGATTGTATATCATCTTCTGAGAAGTGTCTGTTTAATTCTTTGGCCCATTTATTGATTGGGTTTTTTTTTTTGTTTTGTTTTGTTTTGTTTTGTTTTGTTTTTGGTGTTAAGGCTTTTGAGAGCTTTATAAGTCCTTGAGGTTAGTGTTCTATCTGATGTGCTTGTGGTAAAGATTTGCTCCCATTCTGTAGGTTCTCTATTCACCTCACTAATTGTTTCTTTTGCTGAGAAGAAGCTTTTTAGTTTGAATCCATCCCATTTATTGATTCTTGGTTTTAGTTCCTGTGCTATAGGGGTCTTATTGAGGAAGTTGGGGCCTAATCCAATATGATGGAGATTTGGGCCTACTTTTTCTTATATTAGGTACAAGGTCTCTGGTTTAATACCTAGGTCCTTGATCCACTTTGAGTTAAGTTTTGTGCATTGTGAGAGAAAGAGATTTAATTTCATTTTATTACATGAGGATTTCCAGTTTTCCCAACACCATTTGTTGAAGAGGCTGTCTTTTCTCCAATGAACGTTTTTGGCACCTTTGTCTAATATAAGATAACTGCAGGTGCATGAGTTAGTCTCTGTGCCTTCTATTCTGTACCATTGGTCAACTCGTCTATTTTGGTGCCAATACCATGCTGTTTTTGTTACAATTGCTTTGTAATACAATTTAAGGTCTGGAATAGTAATGCCACCAGCTTCACTCTTCTTGTTGAGAATTGCTTTGGCTATTCTCGGTCTCTTATTTTTCCAGATGAATTTCATGATTGCTTTTTCTATTTCTATGAGGAATGATATTGGGATTTTGATTGGTATTGCATTGAAACTGTATAGTGCTTTTGGGAGAATGGTCATTTTGACAATATTAATTCATGAACAAGGTAGATCTTTCCATCTTCTAAGATCTTCATTAATTTCTTTCTTTAGCATGCTGTAGTTTTCATTGTAGAGGTCTTTCACTTCCTTTGTTGATTCCCAAGTTTTTTTTTTTTTTTTTTTTTTTTTTTTGAGCTATAGTAAATGGGGTGGATTTCCTAGTTTCTCTTTCTGAGGATTTGTCACTGATGTACAGAAATGTCTTTAATTTATGGGTATTGATTTTATATCCAGCTACTTTGCTGAATTCATTTATTAGTTCTAGAAGATTTCAGGTGGAATTTTTGGGATCTTCTATGTATAGAATCATATTGTCTGCAAATAGTGATAATTTGAGTTCTTTTTTTCCTATCCATATCCCTTTAATATCTTTCATCTGTCTAATTGCTCTGGCTAGGGCTTCAAGAACTACGTTAAATAGGAGTGGTGAAAGAGGGCATCCCTGTATTGTTCCAGTTTTTAGAGGGAATGCTTTCAATTTTTCTCCATTTAGGATGATGTTGGCCTGGGGCTTAGCATAGATAGCCTTTACAATATTGAGGTATGTTCCTGTTATCCCTATTTTTTCTAGCATTTTGAACATGAAGGGATGTTGCATTTTCTCAAATGCTTTCTCTGCATCTATTGAGATGATCATATGATTTTTATCTTTGAGCCTGTTGATGTGATGAATTACATTTATTGATTTCCTTATATTGAACCAAACTTGCATCCCTGGAATGAAGCGCACCTGATCATGATGCACTATCTTCTTGATGTGTTTTTGTATTCGATTTGCCAGAATTTTATTGAGAATTTTTGTATCTATATTCATTAGAGATATTGGTCTGAAGTTTTCTTTCTTTGATTTGTCTCTGTCTGGTTTTGGAATCAGGGTGATACTGGCCTCATAGAATGAGTCTGGAAGTGTTCCCTCTTTTTCTATTTCATGAAATATTTTGAGAAGTATTGATGTTAGTTGTTCTTTAAAGGTCTTGTAGAACTTGGCTGTGTATCCATCAGTCCTGGGCTTTTCTTGGTTGGTAGATTTTTTTATGACATCCTCTATTTCTTTGCTTGAAATTGACCTATTTAAATTCTGTATATCATCCTGATTTAGTTTGTGCATATCATATGTCTCTAGAAATTTGTTGATGCCTTCGTTATTTTCTATTTTATTGGAGTATAAATTTTCAAAATAATTTCTAATTATCTTCTGTATTTCTGTAGTGTCCATTGTGATATTTCCTTTTTCATCATAGATATTGGTAATTTGTGTTTTCTCTTTCTTTTTCTTTGTTGGCATAGCTAATGGCTTATCAATTTTATTTATTTTTTCAAAGAACCAACTTTTAAAAAAAATATTTATTTATTTGCTTCAGTTGTACACAATGCAATGCATTTATGTTTACGTGGTGCTGAGGATCGAACCCGGGTCGCGAACGTGCTAGGCGAACGCTCTACTGCTGAGCCACAACCCCAGCCCAAAAGAACCAACTTTTTGTTCTGTCAATTTTTTTGAAATTTTTTGGTTTCAGTTTCATTAATTTTAGCTCTGATTTTAATTATTTCCTGTCTTCTACTTCTTTTGGGGTTGATTTGTTCTTCTTTTTCTAGGGCTTTGAGATGTAATGTTAGCTCATTTATTTATCGACTTTTTCTTTTTTGAAGGAATGAGCTCCATGCAATGAACTTTCCTCTTAGTACTGCCTTCAGAGTGTCCCAGAGATTTAGATATGTTGTATCGTTATTCTCATTTACCTCTAAGAATTTCTTAATCTCTTTCTTGATGTCTTCTGCAACCCATTGATCATTCAGTAGCATATTATTTAGTCTCCAGGTGTTGGAGTAGCTTTTCTTTCTTTTTTTATCATTGATTTCTAATTTCATTCCATTATGATCTGATAGAATTCAGGGTAGTATCCCTACTTTTTTATATTTGCTTAGAGTTGCTTCAAGGCATAATATGTGGTCTATTTTAGAGAAGGCTCTATGTGCTGCTGAGAAGAAAGTGTATTGACTCATTGATGGATGATATACTCTATATATGTCAGTTAAGTTTAAGTTATTGATTGTATTATTGAGTTCTATAGTTTCTCTGTTTAACTTTTGTTTGGAAGATCTATCCAGTGGTGAAAGAGGTGTGTTAAAGTCAACTAGAATTATTGTGTTGTGGACTATTTGACTCTTGAACTTGAGAAGAGTTTGATTGATGAATGCAGATGCTCCATTATTTGGGGCATATATATTCATAACAGTTATATCTTGTTGATCTATGATTCCCTTAAGCAGTATAAAATGTCCATCTTTATCTCTTTTGACTAACTTTGGCTTGAAGTCTACTTAATTTGATATGGAGTTGAAGACCCCCGCTTGCTTATGTAAACCATGTGAATGGTATATTTTATCCCATCCTTTCACCTTCAGTCTGTGGGTGTCTTTCCTATGAGATGTGTCTCATGAAGGCAACATATTGTTGGGTCTGTTTTTTTAATCCAATCTATTATCCTATGTCTTTTAATTGGTGAGTTTAGGCCATTAACATTCAGGGTTATTATTGAGACATGATTTGTATTACCAGTCATTTTTATTTTTTTTATTATTTTTGGTATTTAGCTTGACTTGGTTTCTCCTTTGGTTGTTTTTTTCCTTTATTGTAGTTCTTCCCTTTGCAGATTTTCATTATTATTTTTCATTTCCTCCTCATGGAATATTTTGCCAAGAATGTTCTGTAGTGAAGGCTTTCTTGTCGTAAATTCTTTTAGCTTTTGTTTATCATGGAAGGTTTTTATTTCATCATCAAATCTAAAGCCTAATTTTGCTGGATCTAAGATTTTTGGTTGGCATCCCTTATCTTTTAGAGCCTGGTATATGTTGTTCCAGGCTTTCCTGGCTTTGAGGGTCTGGGTTGAAAAATCTGCTGAGATGCAAATTGGTTTTTCCTTATAGGTAATCTGACTTTTCTCTCTTGCAGCCTTTAAAATTCTATCTTTATTTTGTATGCTAGGCATTTTCATTACAATGTGCCTTGGTGTGGATCTGTTGTAATTTTGTACATTTGGTGTCCTATAGGCCTCTTGTATTTGATTTTCAAATTCATTTTTCCTGCTTGGGAAATTTTCTGATATTATTTCATTAAAGAGATTGTGCATTCCTTTGGTTTGAATCTCTGCACCATCCTCTATTCCAATAAATCTTAAATTTGGTCTTTTGATGGCATCCCATAATTCTTGGATATTCTGTTCATGGTTTCTTACCATCTTCACTGAGAGATCAACTTTATTTCCAAGATTATATATTTTGTCCTCATAGTCTGAGGTCCTATCTTCCAAGTGGTCCAATCTGTTGGTGATGTTATCCATTGAATTTTTTAAGAGGCTTATTGTTTCTTTCATTTCAAGGATTTCTGTTTTTTTTTTTTGTTTTTTTTTTTTTTTTTTCTCAAAACTCTCTATCTCTTTCTTGAAGTAATCTTTTGCTACCTCAATTTGTTCTCTTATGTCTTTGTTGGTGTGGTCAATGGTTGCCTGTATTTGATCTCTAATCTCTTTGTTGGAGAGATCAATTTTTGCCTGTATCTGCTCACTTAGGTTGTTTTTTAAATCCCTTATCATTTTAATTATGTATATCCAGAACTCCTTCTCTGACATTTCACCTACTGTGCTTTCTATGGCTTCTATTGTTGTAGTATCTTGTTTTGTTTTGTGCATTTTCCTCCCTTGTTTTTTCATGATGTCTATGTGTTTTCCTCTCTTGCAAGGTAAGCCTGAGGTATTACAGCTTCTGTCTTTTTGTCTTATAAGGTCCCTACAGGTTACCCAAAACCTCACTTTTTAGGGAAAGATCAATATTACAGCTTTCAATGTATCTAATGTGTATCCATATATCAGTTAGTTTCTATTTTTATATTTACAGTTTTGTTGCTATAAGCAGAAATGATGGGATCAGTTATCTTATACCATATAGTTTCTATGTTTGTGTGGTGGTTTACAGTATCTAATGGTAGAAGGGGGGACTTGGAGTTTGGATTAGATGTTTATGACATAGGACATGAGAAAATAGAGGTATTAGGTTATTTGACTAGTAAGAGTATAGTCATGAAAATTTGGCTGTTAGTAGGAGAAGCAAGAATTAGGCATCCCCATGTATGATTCCTTGTTAGTTCACAACAGCATAACTGGTTGTACCTTCTGGTGCATCCTGGTCCCCAGGGACCTTAGTGATGTCTTACCCGGACCTTTTTGTTGTTCTTTGGTAGTAGCCTCACTAACTCAGTTTTGTGGCAGTGGCAGCCTCAGGCCTATAATTATATTGATGTTGGGTTGTGTAGCTACAGAATCCCAGTGGGTGTGTCTCTCTGGACAGACGCAGGTTGCCTCTCCGATTTGCCAGCATGGGGTGGGTTTCTCTCTCCAGATCTCCTCCTGGCCCCAGTGTGGTGGAGCAGGCAGCCTGGCTTTCCTCTCCCCACTCTCCTCCTCCTGGGTCTCCTCCTAGTCTAGTTGTTTTGGTGGGGGTTGGGAAGGTGGGCTGCAGAGCCCTGCTGCTCCTAGTCCTGGTGGTGGTGTGATCCGGCAGTCCGGTGGCCCGTGGCTGGGCCCTTCCTTCCGCCAGTGGCTGCTGCTTGTTTGGGTTGCAGCTGGGCAGGTTATAGTCCCACAGGCAATGGGCAGGGCCCTCCCTCTGGCTGGGCCCTCTCTCCAATGGGGGCCTACTATTCCCACCCCCTGTGATGGTGTGAGCTGAATAAAACATTTTATTATTATTTTTTTTTATGTGGTACTGAGGATCAAACCCAGTGCCTCATACATGCACTCTTCCTCTGAGCCACTGCTGTATCTCTTTTTAAGGTAGAAGTAGCTAGGAATGGGGATTCCATGATTCATACCTCTGCTTGCCTCTAGCTCTTATGGCATCAGCACCTGTGACCCAATATAAAGGTGAAGAAAAAATTATGTTCTCTCACTATGCTCATGTGAGCAGGAATTTGTACAGGTGTCTTGGGATGCCTCCTAATCCTCTATACTTTTCCACAGACTCTTACAACCCCAAAAGATGTGTCCCTACTTAACCAAACCCACTTCTATTGATTAAAGGAGAAATAAAGGAGCAATATTTTCAAATTAAGAGATTAGAGATTATCCAGTGTGTCTTGTGTAATATGATCCTCTGAAATAGTGTGGCAGAAATAAGTGGTTCTGTACATACTCGGCACCTATGTATTACATCTCCATGAGCAGGTGCTGGTCACAAAGTATACATAAAGAATGAGACACATTTAGGTATTTTCTCAAGGAAGGACTCTTAGTCTGGGAAGATGGCTTGTGAACCAGGGACCATACTGCCAGCTATACCTCAGGCTGGATCTATCTCAGACATGGTATCTGCCCCAGGAAGATGTCAAAAAACATGGAAACCTGTCCTTTGGGCTGGATGCTTTACTTTACCCCTTCAGATGTGTTCTCTACCCCTCTCAACACTGCACTGTGGCCACAGAATCTGACTTTCTGAGCTGCCCCACTCAGTCACATTATACTTAGACTTCTGGGAGAATTTAGTGAGCTTTCACCAGTGATGCTACACAGCCTGTAACCTTAGATTGTTACAACAATTTGTTCAGTTCCCTCTACTGAACCCCAGTTGATACCTGGCAGTCCCTTCCTAGAGCTATGATCTCTGGGTCAAGTCCCTACTCCCTTCTTTTTGATCCTTCAGGGACAGAAAGCTGCACCTTTCTGTTTGATTTCCTTTCACTCCAACCAGCTTTTAGTAACTGGTTCATCTGTTCTCTCCTTAATTTCCGTGTTTGGGCTGTGCTATATTTTGAGTATGTTGTGTCCTCACCAAATTTCATGTTGAGGCATTATTCCTCAATATGACAGTTTGGGGGGATGGGGCCTTGCAGAAGCCATTTGAGTTATAGGCATAGGGCCTTCTGGAGAGAGTAGGTCTTCACTCTCTGAGGACTGGGTTAGTTAATGTGAGAGTGGATTGTTATAAAGCAAGGTGACCCTTTATGTTTTTTCTCTTCCCCTTATGCTCCCACTTTTTCCCCTACCATGTTATAATGATGCATGAGGCCCTCTCCAGATGCAGCTGTCTGATCTTGAACATCCTAATTTAAGAACCATGAGCCAAAATAAACTTATTTTCTTTATAAATTACCCAGTCTTAGGTGACCTATTAGAGCAACAGAAAATGGATTAGGAACAGGGTACCATGGTTTTCCTACTTGGTCCTATGTGATTGGGCATTTTTATCCAAGCTGGAAAGTGCATTGATAAACCTGTTCTCAAAGGGTGGTCAAGGTATAGGAGTGGTATGAATGCCTGGGACAACAGAACCTAAATTCTGAGGCAGAAGAATCAACCTTTCCAGCAATTACAATGCAGCCTACGAATCTACTACCTTTCCCATTTATCTAACATCCCTGGTACCTGCCCTGGTACCTGATCTGTTTCCCCTGGATACAGCTGAGATCTTCATCTGATGGTACCACTGTTTCACAGGTCAAGAGATACACCCAGGCCTGTACCCTCAGATTTAGACCCTTTTTTATATTAATCCTTTCCTGGAATTTGATTGCAGTTTTCCCCCTTTGCTGCCAAAAGTTCATGCTAGAAACAAAAAATAAGGTAACATAAATAAAGAATGCCTACTCATCAGTAGACCTAATGTGGTTGAAGAATTAGTGAGCTTAAAGATAGATCAATAGAAACTTCCTAAGCATTTCAGCAAAGAGAAGAAGAAGGAAGGAAGGAAATAAGTCCAGAGCTATACCCCAAGAACAGTATCAAAAGGTAAAATAAAAATGTAATTGGAATACCAGACGGAGAAGAAATAGAAGGACCAGAAGAAACATTTTAAGTAACAATGACCAAGAACTTTCTAAATTAATGCCAGACAATCCACAGATCTAGAAATAAAATACCAAACTAAACTGTAGCCCCCATCCAGTGTGGGCTATGGAACCAGGGTCACTCAGGTGAACTGTGGCTGGCACGAATAGATCACACAGACACAAAAAATACATTTTTTCTTGTGGTGTTTCAGGACAGCTTCTCCGCCTCCAGCTGTAAGCTCCCACAAGGGGGGTGAGGGAAAAACACAGGAGGCTGGCAAGAGAGGGAGAGGGCATGTCCTGAAGCCTATTCATTGAGGGGAGCTGTTCAATAGAATATTCTATCAAAAAACGTAAGGGGTAGTATTACAAAGGAACAAGAAGGCAGCCCACTCCCATTGGGTAATGCACAGTCCAAAGCTGCTGCACTCTCTTGCCAAGCAGAGGTAAGTCCACATGCACTGCAGCGGGTGCAATGCCAGTCCAATACCTCCTTACTCAAGACTTAAAGAGGTGTGCTTAGTTCCTGTTCAGGGCAGCCTCTGACACTAAACAACACAAAAAAAATTCTACATTATGTAACTAAACATCACATTTAAACTGTGAAAAACCAAAGGCAAAAAGAAAAATTTAATACATGGGACAAAAAGAACTCTTGTTATAAAGTATTTGAACCATATAAAGTACAGTCATTTGAAGGGGACTTACGTTAGTTAAAAAAGTATATTGTACACTTCAAGGCAACCACTTAAAAGCTTTTTGAAAAATAATTGATAGATTGAAAGGAGCTAATATAGAATCATATAAAATGTTCAGTTAAATCAAGAAAAAGAAAAAGGTGCAAAAATGTGATGAACAAATGTGATGAATAGAAAACAATTCCAAACATCGTAAATATTACTTCACTTTCAATGTGAATGGTCTAAGTATACCAAGTAAAAGATGGATATTATTCAAGTGAAGAAAAAATAACAAGACCTGGTTATATGTCCCTACTGGAAACCACCTTAAAGATGAAGATTTATTAAGCTAAAAGTAAAAAAATGAAATGAGATACCATGCTAACAATAAGCAAAGGACACCTGGAGGCCTATACTAATTTCGTACAAAACACTTCAGAAGGAAGAAAATTATTAGGGTTAAAGAAGGACCTTTCAGGGCTGGGGTTGCGGCTCAGTGGCAGAGCGCTCGTCTTGTACGTGCGCGGCCCGGGTTCGATCCTCAGCACCATGTAAATATAAATGCATTGCATTGTGTACAACTAAAGTAAATAAATAAATATTTTTTTAAAAAAAGAAAGAAAAAAAAGAAGGACCTTTCATAATGATGAAGGAGCTAATTCTCTATTTAGGATAGTAATCATAAATAGATATATAGATGTCAATGCATCTAACATGAAAATGTAAAAATATATGAGACAAAAACTGATAGAACTGAAAGCTAAATCTACTTTATTGGATTAGAGACTTCAATACCCTTATGTCAGTGATAGATCAAGCAAGCTGGAATAGATAACTTGAATAGTCCTATACCTATTACAGGAAATTATTTTTTAATTATTCAATTTTTTGAAAAGGAAAGCACCAGGTCCACAATGGTTCACTGGTAAATTCTACCAAACATAAAAGGAAAAACATAATACTAATTCTCTATAATTTCCTTCTGGAAAATAGAATGGAAAGGAACACTTCTTAAACACAACCTATAAGACAAGTATTATATTAATACCAAAACTAGACACAGACATTGCACAAAAGGAAAACTATATGCCAATATATCTCATAAACATAGATGCAAAAATCTTCAACAAAATACTAGCACATCAATCCAAAAATGCTTAGAAATATATACCAAAACTAAATGTGCTTATTCCAAGTATGCAAGAATGTTTCAATATTGAAAACTGGCCAGTGTAATACACCATAGTGACAGGCTAAAGAAACAAATTATCATATCAATTGATGAAAAACAGAAAGAATATCTGACAAAATTTAACACCCATTTGTGACACCCCCCCCCCCAAAAAAAAGAACTCAGCCAACTAGGAATAGAGTGGGACTTTCTCAATTTGTTAAAGAATATCTTTGAAAAACCTATAACTAGCTTCATACTTAATAATGAGAGAAATGGATGCTTTCATCTTAATCAGAAGCAAAACAGGAGTGGTCCTATATTACCACTTGTATTCAGGAGCATACTGGAAATCCTAGCTTGTGCAATAAGAAAATATAAGGAAATTAAAAGTACACAGATTCAAAAGAAAGAGCAGAAAAATATACATACATACATAGGTTAGATCTATGTGGAAAACCTACATGGAAAGAATTTACAAAAACATGGACTCCACAAAAACAAACAAAAACTTCAGAAGGAGGAAGATTATTAGGGTTAAAAAAGGGCCTTTCATAATGATAAAGGAGCTAATTATCTATTTAGGATAGTAATCCTAAACGTCAATGCATCTAACAAGAAAATGTAAAAATATATGAGACAAAAACTGATAGAGGGTCTGGGGTTGTGGCTTAACGGCCCGGGTTCGATCCTCAGCACCACAAATAAAGGCATCATGTACAACTAAAGCAAATAAATAAATATTTAAACAACAACAACAACAACAACAACAAAAAAAAAACAACCTGATAGAACTGAAACAAACAGAAACAGAAACAAATTGAATGACTAACATTACCTAATATCAAGATTTCCTATAAATTACAGTAATCATAACAGCATGCTATTGAGGTAAGCATAGACACAGATAGATCAGTGAAACAAATAGATAATCCAGAAATAATGTCACACATATATGGTCAAATGATTTTTGACAAAGGCACAAAGTCATCAAATGGAGAAAGGATAGTCTTTTCAACAAATGGTGTTAAAAATGTTTACCAACTCAATGTCCATATTCAGAAAAATGAACACAGACACAAGCCTTATACCTGACACAAATATTAACTAAAAAGAGATCTAAGATCTAAATGCAAAACAATAAAACTTCTAAAAGAAAACATAGGAGAAAATTTATGTCACCTTTGGTTTGCTGATGAATTTTTAGATACAACAAAAAAGCATAATCCATGAAAGTTAGACTTTATTAGAAGTAAAATCTTCATCTCTACAAAAGGCACTGTTAAGAGAGTGAAAATGTAAGCTACAGATTAGGAGAAAATATTTGCTATCTACATATCTGTTGAGGACTTGTATCCAAAATGTACAAAGATCACTTAAAACTCAACAATAAGCAAACAACCCAATTTAAAAATACAAAAAAAATCTGAATACAACTTCATAAATGTAGAGATTAGATAGATGACAAGCATATGAACAGATGCTCAACATTATTTATCTTTAGAGAGATGCCAAATAAAACAACAATCAGATGTCACTACACACACATTAAAATAGCCAAAATACAGCACACTGATACTACCAAATGCTGGAGGAGATGTAAAACAGAAGGAAATCATTTATTTCTGTTGTGAATGCAATATGATAAAGCCATTTTTGTAGACTATTTAGCAGTTTCTGACAAAGCTGGGCATATTCTTACAACATAGCTCAACCCTTTTACTTCTAAATACTTACCCAAACTGATATGAAAACTTACATTTACACAAAAACCTGCACATAAATGCTTGAATCAGTTTTATTCACAGTCACCCAAAACTGGAGCATCCAAGATGTCCTTAATAGGGAAATGGGTAAACAAACAATGGTACATCTATACAACAGAATAATTCAGAAATAACAAGGAATGAGCTATAAAGTCATACAAAGACAAAATATACATATTTTAAAAGGCTATATCCTTTATGATTCCATTTATGACATTTTAGAAATAGCAAAGCTATAGAGATGATAAACAGTAGAGCAGTTGCCATGATATAAGGCTGGTGGAGGGTTGAATTGATGAAGAACAAGGGATTATTTGGGGTTGTGAAATTGTACTGTATCATACTCTAAGGTGGATACATGACTCAGTGCAGTTTTCAAGACCCATAGAACTTATAGCATAAAGAGTAAACCTTAATGTATGTAAATTTTTAAAAATTAGTCAGGATGTTGGGGGGGATCTCAGCAGGGATGCTTGCTATGATAATCCAACTATATTACAAATGTGTGAAACAGCCTCACCAAAGGGTATGAGTGAAAGTGCTAGTTTAAGTAAGTTTGCAATTAAGTGTAGTCTATAAAACTAAAAGCAAAAGTAATTATACATAAGCAATATACTTTAGTTGATAGAATTGTTTCACACAGGGGTAAAGATTAAAAACTCAGGCTTCTATACATGTACCCTGGAAGTGAATAATTAAGTAAGTAGATAAGAGATGGTGGGAACCAGGTTTCGTAACTATCAGAATGGAAATTTACAGAGAAGCACAGGGAAGAGATGGAATGATCTGTTTGATAATGGATTAGTTGAGACATCTATATAAATTCATGTTTAGCTCAGTGTAAATACACATAGTTACATATGGAAATGTTTATAGATATGTGTATTCAGATTAGATTACATGAATTCCTTGCTAGGTCAGCCTAAAAGGACTAGAAGCTATGAAACACCCGTGGCAGTGAGCACACCTAACATACAGATCTTGGTATCTAATACCATTTCCCAATAAAAGGATCCAGAGTTCACTGAAGAAATGACAGAATTTAGGAATGGGGTAGGAAATATGTAAGATAAATTCAGAGTCCCTTGTAGTGCCAGAAAGTAAGGAAGTACTAAAAATTAAAAAAAAAAAAAGCACATTAGTGGGGGTATGTCAAAGAAACACACATAAGTCAACTGAAGGAGTTCCCAATGACTGAAACTAGAACAATTTGAGCAACAAAATACGTAACATAGTATTGAATTATAGGCAAAATATAAAATCTATACCCATGAGTCCATATTGATACACATGATAGATTGAGTAAATAAATGGGTGAAAATAGACAAGTCTCTCATGCAAAAAGAATATCACCCATGTAGAATTCTAATTTCTGTACATGCTTGGTCCTCAGAAAGTAAAACATGGAAAGATGGAACAAAGAATAACTCTACAGTAGAAAAACCTGACAAACTACCTTAACATCAACAGTAGTAAGTTATACTGATAGTATCTACCCTTGTAATGATGTTATGAGAATGGTACTTTACCCTTGTGGTCTTCCTCCCCCAAAGCCATAACTCCAATCTAGTCATGAGAAAAAAAAAAATCATACAAATTTCACTTGAGGAATATTCTACAAAATAGCCTATCAGTAGTCTTCCTTTGATGTCAAAGTCATCTAAACCAGGAATAACTAAGAAACTGTCAAGCCAAGAAGAGCATAAGGGTGGGCTGGGGTTGTGGCTCAGTGGTAGAGTACTTGCCTAGCATGTGTAAGGCACTGGGGTTCAATTCTCAGTACTGCATATAAATAAATAAAAAGTCCACTGACAACTAAGAAAATATTTAATTAAAAAAAAGAGCATAGGAGCTTGGTGGAAGATGGTGGACAGGAGGGAGGTGCCCTCAGGAGTCAGTCACTAAAGGAGGCTTAGTGGGGAGTTTGGACGAGTTGCTAGTGCTATTCCTGCAACTGCAAGGGAGCTGGGACATTTGTGCTTCTCGGGATGGCAAGATGGTGAAATACAGCGAGGGTGAGACTCCAGGTCGCCAACACGCGGGGACCCCGTAGGAGAGTTCTATAGTGGAGCCAACAGTAATGGCACAGCCCTAACTCCACGGTAGGGAAAAGTCCTGGGCAATGGCATTAAAGTAGAACAGCGCAGAAGGATAGAAAGAAAGCTAGACGCCAGCCACTTCCACGCATAGTACTTTCACACAAATTGCTGGGTGGGAATGTACGCTTGGGAGCCACACAGAGGTCTGGGGAAGTGCTGTTGGGCCTGAGGAGAGCAATCTCTGCCAGAAATTAATGAAATTGAGACTAAGGAAACAATTCAAAGAATTGACAAAACTGAAAGTTGGTTCTTTGAAAAAATAAACAAAATTGACAGACCCTTAGCAATGCTAACAAAAAGAAGAAGAGAAAAAACTCAAATTACTAACATTCGTTATGAAAAAGGGAATATCACAACAAACACCTCAGATATACAGAAGATAATTAAAAATTACTTTGAAAACTTGTACTCTAATAAAATAGAAAATATTGAAAGCATTGACAGATTTTCTAGAGTCGTATGATTTGCATAAACTGGAACTGGAGGCTATACACAATTTAAACAGATCGATTACAAGCAAAGAAATAGAAGACATCATCAAAAAGCTACTAACAAGAAAAAGTCTAGGACCTGATGGGTTTACAGCCGAGTTCTACAAGACCTTCAAAGAAGAACTAATACCAATACTCTTCA
Organism: Tamias sibiricus; assembly: GCA_025594165.1. Lineage (NCBI taxonomy): Eukaryota > Metazoa > Chordata > Mammalia > Rodentia > Sciuridae > Tamias > Tamias sibiricus. The sequence continues at coordinate 155,292,513 of CM046657.1, read as the reverse complement.
ATTTATTTCAGGGAATAGAAAAAGAGGGAGCGCTTCCAGACTCTTTCTATGAGGCAAATATTACATTAATTCTAAAGCCTGGCAGACACAGCAAAAACAGAAAACTTCAGGCCAATATCTCTAATGAATATAGATGCAAAAATTCTCAACAAAATTCTGGCAAATCGAATACAAAAACATATAAAAAAGACAGTGCACCATAATCAAGTAGGGTTTATACCAGGGATGCAAGGTTGGTTCAACATATGGAAATCAATAAACGTAATACATCACATCAATAGACTTAAAGAAAAAAAAAATGATCATCTCAATTGATGCAGAAAAAGCATCCGACAAAATACAACACCTCTTTATGTTCAAAACACTAGAAAAACTAGGGATATCAGGAACATATCTCAACATTATAAAAGCTATTTATGCGAAGCCCCAGGCTAACATCATCTTAAATGGAGAAAAATTAAAAGCATTCCCTCTAAAAACAGGAACAAGACAGGGATGACCCTTTTCACCATTGTTATTCAACATAATACTTGAAATCCTGGCCAGATCATTTAGACAGACGAAAGAAATTAAAGGAATCCAGATAGGAAAAGAAGAACTCAAATTAGCACTATTTTCTGATGATATGATAATATACAGAAGATCCAAAAAACTCCACCAGAAAACTGTTACAACTAGTAAATAAATGTGGCAAAATAGCAGGTTACAAAATCAATACCCATAAATAAAAGGCATTTATGTACATCAGTGACAAATCCTCTGAAAGGGAAATGATGAAAACTACCCCATTTACAATAGCATCAAAAACAAAAACAAAAACAAAAAAACCTGGGAATCTACTTAATGAAAGAGGTGAAAGCCCTCTATAACAAAAACTACAGAACACTAAAGAAAGAAATTATAGAAGACCTTAGAAGATGGAAAAACCTACCTTGTTCTTGGATAGGCAGAATTAATATTGTCAAAATGACCATACTACCAAAAGCGCTCTACAGATTTAATGCAATTCCAATAAAAATCCCAATGACATTCCTCATAGAAATAGAAAAAGCAGTCATGACATTCATCTGGAAAAATAAAAGACCCAGAATAGCTAAAGCAATCCTTAGCAAGAAAAGTGAAGCTGGTGGCATGACTACACCAGGCCTTAAATCATACTACAGAGCAATAGTAATAAAAACATCATGGTATTGGCACCAAAATAGGATGGTAGACCAATGGTACAGAATCAAGGACACAGAGACCAATACATATAATTTCAGTTATCTTATTTTAGACAAAGGTACCAAAAAATATACATTGGAGAAAAGATAGCCTCTTCAACAAATGGTGCTGGGAAAACTGGAAATCCATATGTAGCAAATTTAAATTAAACCTTTATCTCTCACCATGCACAAAATTTAACTCAAAGTGGATCAAGGACCTAGGAATTAGACCAGAGACTATACACCTAATAGAAGAAAAAGTAAGCTCCAATCTCCAACATGGCGGATTAGGCCCCAAGTTCCTTAATAAGACTCCTATAGCACAAGAATTAATATCAACAATCAATAAATGGGATAGATTCAAACTAAAAAGCTTCTTCTCAGCAAAAGAAACAATCAGTGAGGTGAATAGAGAACCAACTAATTGGGAACAAATTTTTACCACATGCACATTAGATGGAGCACTAATCTCTAGAATATATAAAGAACTCAAAAATCTTAACACCAAAAAAAAAATAAATAAATAACCCAATCAATAAAGGGGCCAAGGAACTGAAAAGACACTTCTCAGAAGAAGATATATCATCAATCAACAAGTACATGAAAAAATGTCCAACATCTCTGGCAATTAGAGATATGTAAATCAAAACTACTCTTAAGATTTCATTTCACTCCAGTCAGAATGGCAACTATTAAGAATACAAACAATAATAAATGTTGGAGAGGATGTGGGGGAAAAGGCACACTCATACATTGCTGGTCGGACTGCAAAATGGTGCAGCCATTATGGAAAGCAGTATGGAGATTCCTTGGAAAATTGGGAATGGATCCACCTTATTACCCAACCATCCTACTCCTGGTCTATTCCCAGAGGACTTAAAAGCAGCATACTACAGGGACACAGCCACATCAATGTTTAATGCAGCTCAATTCACAACAGCTAGGTTGTGGAACCAACCTAGATGCCCCTCAGTAGATGAGTGGATAAAGAAAATGTGGTAAATATACACAATGGAATATTACTCAGCAATTAAAGAGAATAAAATAATGGCATTCGCAAGTGAATGGATGAAGTTGGAGAACATAATGCTAAGTGAAGTTAGTCAATCTCAAAAATCAAAATGCCAAATATTTTCTCTGATATAAGTAGGCTGATTCACAGTGGGGTTGGGTTAGGGAACATAGGAGGATTAGAGGAACTCTAGAAAGGTCAATGGGGAGGGAGGGTAAGGGAGGGAGCAAGGGGGTATGAAGGAAAAAAAAAGAAAATATTTTCTTCAATTTACTATATGTATTTTCAGCTTCAGTATTTGTCATCTTGTTCCAATTTAATGAAAGCTTATTTGGCTATGGTTTTCATTGGAAAGCAGAACACATGTACAACTTTCAGCAATAATATATATTTTTCCTTTTCTTTGGATTGGAACAGCCTTCTAAAAATTTTCTCTACTGAAATTCTGGCAGAGTTATGTCTTCAACATTTGGCTGAGGGTTTGGAATGTTTTAAACATTTGAAGTGACTGGGATCAATTACTGTAACCTAAAATGGATAACCTTTAAGATACAAAGCTCATGTTTTTCTTAATCATCTCATTACATGACATTTTTCTATTTGTATATCAATAAAACACTGTATGTTGGCTTAAAAAAAAAAAAAAAAGCATAAGGAGATGTGATGACTAAATGTAAAGTGTTGTCCTGGATAGGATTTTGGAATATAAAAGGTACATTAGGTAAAAATCAATTAAATCTGAAAAAAAAACTTATGGAGTTATTTAATACAAATATTGATTGGTTTGAACAAAAGAACCATACTAACACAAGATATCAGTAATTAGAGAAACTGGATATGGGGTATGTGGGAACTCTATATTATCTTCACACGATTTCTGTAAATATGGTAGTATTCTAAACCAAAATGTTTAATTTTAAAAATCAAGGTGAAAAGAAAGGAAGAATACAACATCACTAAAGGAAGCCAAATATCCAACTAACATCAATCTCATAAACTCTGGAGGAAACATATGATAACTATTAAAGAAGATGAGAGAACTTCCCAGAACTGAGAGGGATATTTCTGTACTGAGAGGGCTGCCTGCCTAGCATTCAGCAGAAATGAAAGAAAAAAAAAAAAAAACACACCCATGTAAAGATAAATCATAATAATATTTCATGTTTCGGGTAAATGAAGTCATTAAAAGCTTTCAGGAACAAAGGGAATCATACACAATGAAACAGTAACCAGAAAGGCATCTAATTTCCCAATAGAATTCCTAGATAAAGAATGCATTGGGAAATGCCTTAAAATTTAGTAGGAAAATTATTTTCATCCTAGCCATAAGAACAGTCAGTGTAATGGGGAAATCAAGGCATTTTTAGATGCATATAGTATTGATAAATTTACCTCCAAATATTTTTTCTCAAGAAGTTATGAAGAATGTGCTTCACCAAATGAGAAAACAAGCAAAAACAGTAGAAGGAAACTGGGAATCCAGTGCAACAAAGGCAATGAGGTTACCCAAGGCGATAAGTAAGATTCAGGTTGATAGCTATGTAACTGTCCCAGATAACACTAGATCAGAGACAGAGGGCTTCAAGAAACACACACAGATAAAATAGCTTACGTGGGAAATTGTGTTGATAGTTTGTGTACAGTGTGGGAGAACTGTAATAGGTACATAGAAAATTAAAAGTGGTTGAATAAGACGGATATCATTATTCTAAATGCATGATTGAAGACTTGAATGCTGCGAATATACTTTGTATATAAACTGTTTTGTGTAAAAAGATGCTATATATGTATAGTATGAACTGTAATACATACTACTATAAATAAAAAAAGAAAGAAAATTAAGTAACTGAAAAGAAAAGGTAATGATTATTATGATGAGATCATCAACAAAGAATATAAAATCATGGCATACTTGGCTAAGCAGCAAACAATATGTATATGGAGATAAGTATGTAAATATTGATTTAAGCAAAAATTTTAATAAACTTCTGGGAACAAAAGAACGAGAGTGAGAATGAAAGAAATGGACCGAGGTAAGGTAGGGTACCAGTGAGCTGGTCCTTCACTCATTGTGTTTAATTTCCAAGGGCTACTATAACAAAGTACCACAAACTGAGTGGTAAAATAGGATAAATTGGTTCTGTCACAGTTACTGAAGCTAGAAGTCTAGAACCATCAAGGTGTCAGCAGGGCCATGCTCCCTCTGAAGACTGTAGCAAAGAATCCTTCTTTGCCTCTTTCCATCTTCTTATGGCCCCAGGAATTCCTTGGCTTGTGACAACATAACTTTGATCTCTGCCTCTCTTTTTACATGACTTTTTCTCCATGTTTCTATGTATCCTTTCTTTTTCCTATGAGGACACCAGTCACTGAATTAGGAATTCCTTCAATCCATGATGATTTTGTCTCAATATCCCTAGCTACATCTACAAAGATCTTACTTCCAAATAAAGTGCCATTCTGAGGTTCCAGGTAGACACGAATCGGGGTGGGAGGTAGTTATTCAACTTACTACCATAAGAGAAATTCTAAGACCGATACTATATGCATCTAAAAATGTCTTGATTTGACTGTTAGTATGGCTAGAACAAAAATAATTTTCCTACAAAATTTTAAGGCATTTCCATATGAAAATACAGTCTAAAAGTTCACTCAATATTTGAAAGAGGTTTTTTGTGGAGTCGAAAGTGGGGGAAAATGAGATGGGGATTGCAGATTTTATATTATACACAACAGATGAATAGATAAAGAAAATGTGGTATATATACACAATGGGATATTACTCAACCATAAAAAGAATGACTTAATAATATTTGCTGGTAAATGGATGGATCTGGACACAGTCCTGCTAAGTGAAATAAGCCAATCTCAAAAAAACAAAGGTTGAATATTCTCTCTGATATGTGGATGCTAACACACAAAAAGTGGGGAGAGGGAAGAATAAAAGTTTAGTGAATTAGACAAAGGGGAATGAAGGGAAGGGAGGAGGTATAGAAATAGGAAAGACAGACATTACTTTCCTATGTTCATATATGAATACACCACCAGTAAAGCTCCACATCATGTACAACCACAAGAATGGATCCTAATTAGAATAAGTTATGCTCTGTGATGTATAGTATGTAAAAATATACTCTACTGTCATATACATCTAAAAAGAACAAAATTCAAAAAATAAAACCTATCAAAATGCAAAGACAAATTATGTGTATGTATTTCTTTGATATAAATTTAAAATTTGAAAAATAATAGAGGAATAAAAAAACTAAATGATTTTTTAGCTGGGTGTGGTGGTGCACACCTGTAGTACCAGTGGCTCAGGAGGCTGAGGCAGAAGGATTGTGAGTTCAAAACCAGTATTGGCAATTCAGTGAGGTCCTAAACAACTCAGCAAGACCCTGTCACTAAATAAAATATAAAAAAGGGCTGGGGTGCCCCTGGGTTCAATCCCCTGTATAAATAAATAAATAAATAAATAAATAAATAAATAAATAAATATAAATTAAGAAAAACAGTTCAGCAATTAAAACCTTATTTTTCCTTTCAATACAATTCAAAGCAAACATTTATTAAAGATATTTATATTTGAGGGAAAATCAGTTCTGTGGAAAGCCAGAAAGCATACACATATGAAGCAAAAAAAAAAAAAAAAGGTATAAATTCCTCATTCTATTTATTTATTTATTTTGTCTATAGTATATGCTTTATAGATATATCCCTACCCCCTTGTCCAATTTCTGGTACAGGTGGTTCCATTCCAAGTTTTCTGAGGAATCTCCATACTGCTTTCCATAGTGGAAGAACACACTCTTAAGATAGGAGAGTCACCAACTGGAAGGAGTCCTGGCAACTACATGGAACAATTAGTACAGCCCTGAACTGCCAAGTCTGTGGATTTCTTTTGCTCTTTCACATTGAGAGAGACCACATAGTACAGAATACAGTAAAAACAAGATCAAAACCTACATCCTCCATATTCCTCCTCCAAAACAACCCACTGTCACAATTTTCCACTGGCCTACTTTATCCAAAAGGGTTCTAACACGCAGAAAGATCAGGTGGGCTTTGAGAATCTGAAAAAAACTTAGATTTAAGAATAAGTAACTTCCATTCTTTCTGAGTTTTGAAAAGCAGAAAAATAAAAGGACCTTGATACCAGTGAGTGGTGATATAACTGTAGGAAACCCTAAATAAGCCCTCCAGTTTTACTTGCTTTTAATATACTTTAAAAATCACTAATTTTGAGCCAGGCGTGGTGGCACATGCCTGTAATCCCAGCACTTGGGAGGCTGAGACAGGAGGATTGTGAGTTCAAAGCCAGCCTCAGCAATGGCAAGGCACTTAGCAACTCAGTGAGACCCTACCACTAAATAAAAATACAAAAAAGGGTTGGGGATGAGGCCCAGTGGTCAAGTGCTCCTGAGTTTAATCCCCAGTTCCAAAAAAAAAAAAAAAAAAAAAAAAATCACTAATTTTGGAGGTCATTCAGCTGAGCAATATATTGTTAATCTCCAACTAGTTTTGCTGTAGATGATACCTCTGACTGAAACCACTGAAGAAATTAAAATTTTTGCCTTTATCTCCCCCTGTTGTCCAGTGAAAGATACATTTCACATCTTAATAATTAACTGTAAGGTTAGCTATTCCTGGAAAAAGGAATTAAAAATACATACATTGTAAAACTTACTCACTGATCAGTAAGTTTCTTCTAGATTTATAAAGCCCAGAACAGCAGATGGTCTTCAGATAACATCAAAGTATGAATCAAGGATTTGATAATCTTGTTCTTTAATTAAAAGTAAAACATTTAACTTACATGGGTATACTGTATTTACCCCCAAAATTTATAAGGTCTGACCTGATATCTCTAGGATATTCTGAAAGAAAAGAAAACATGGGCCCTGGAGGAGGAAGTCACCATTCAGCACATTGCCTTCCTGCTTATTGCCCCTCTGCTCCTCCTTTCCCTCCCGATAAAGCCCCTTTGCACCCCTAAGTTCCCTAAGGTGGCCTTTATTGGCAATAGTTTCCCATCTTCTTTGGTTTGCTAGCTTTTCAAATAAATATTTTTCCTTACCCCAACAACTTGTCCTCAGTCATTGGCCTTTTTTGAGTGGCAAGCAAATGAAACTGGGTTTATTTACAGTGACTTCTCACATTTCTATATTCTCTATAATAAACCTGATTACTTTTGTAATGGGGGGGATGTTCCTTAGCTCTTCATTCACATGAAAGCTGTCAATGAGCCAGTTGTAGAGTGAATATATAGACCTGCAGTGAGGAGCCAAGTCAGATTGTAAAGGAATAATTCAAGTAGACTTGCCTGGTGAGGAGAAAGGGAAAAAAAGCCTGTGCTAAAAAATAATTCAGAATAAACCACTTATTTTAAAAGAATTTTGTATTCCTAAGTATCAAAATTAACCAAAAGTTCTGTGGTCCAAAGCAGGTGGCAGTTGCTAACAATCCAGCCCCTTTTAGCTGTTATCTGATTGGAGCTACCACAGATAACAAAATATGTAAGTTTTTCTTGGAGCACTGTAGGGCACATTGAAGTCTTCTTGATCATTAGTGAATGAGTTAATTTCATAGAGAATTCTGCATGTGTGCACATGCACACATGTGAATGTGCACATGTGTGTTTGGTGTTTATTTAAATTCTTGCTTTTTCATTTCTATTACATGTCCTCTTGGCACTACCACTCCTTTGTTTCCAATGGAAAACTTGTAAGTTTTCATGATTATCTGATTAATGTGTGATCAGACACAAGACTGCAGTGCTCATGACATCAAAGACCAGAATTTTCTGCTCATTGTGAAGTTCTCCAGAACCTAGCACAGAAAAGGTTCTGAGTAAATACATGTTGAATAAATAAAGATAAATGCATGATTTTATTTGTCAAGAGACAGTGCAGTGTTGAATCAGTAGTCAAAATTCTTCCATGCAAATAATGGTTCTGCCAGTAGCTGTGATAGCTGGAGCAAATGTTCTTTGTACCTGTTTCCTCATTTATGAAAGGCAAAATAATAGGTACCTCACAGTAGTTGATTAAAAATACCCTAAGTTGGTATTAGAGACTTTCGATTAATTTCCATGAAGAGATCTTACATTCACTGCTCTTAGGTTTGTGTCTGATGTCATAAATCCCCTCCATGTCTATGCTCTAAGTTATGTATCCTTCTACCACCAGTGTCAACATTCATTAAAGAGGGATCAAACAGTGCACATTTGTGTCAAACAGATAGTTTAGAACCACTGCTCAGAACACAGAGAGGGAGCAGGTTAATACAAAGTCAGGGTAGCTAATCTTCTATCAAGTTGGCCAGCACCCTGATAGAGCAAGTTCCTGCCCAGGAGGTGTGAGCTGCCTAGGAAAATAAAAAGTCTGAAATAATCAGTAAGAAATAAAGACACAGCCAGAAATTAGATATAAAAAGAGGAGTGTCTGATGAAACTGAACAACTGAAAAAGGCCCCAATATTTTTATTTAAAGGGGGGAGTACATCAAAGGCAGGGATAAGGTTTCAGTGGGAGGAGTCTTGTTTGGTGCTTGCTTCTTGGTGTGGCAGGGGTCTTGCAGTAAACAAATTGATTGGCATTTGACAAGCTGCACCCACCTCTGAGAGGCTGTCTGGCTCCAGCAGGTCACTTACATCTTGAGTGGTGAGCTAAGCAGGGCACCACCTGAATCAGGGATTCTCAAACCAGTGGATTCCTACTGGGAATTCCTGATATCAGATTTTCTGCCTAATGGCTCCAACATCACTCAGTTTACCCAAGGCTCATAGATGGCTCCCAGCAATCTTCCACCCTTAGGGCTTCAGCCCCAACTTAGAAGCTCCCTCTGCAAATAGCCACTGAACCAGAAAAAGCAAGACAGCCACAAACCAGTTTCCATCTCCTCTTCTTCAACTTCATCATCAGTCAGATGATGTTGGGCTATGTTATGGTTTGGATATGAGGTGTCCCCCAAAAGCTCACGTGTGAGACAATGCAGGAAGTTTCAGAGGAGAAATGATTGAATTGTGAAGGTCTTAACTCGATCAGTGAATTAGTCCCTGATGGGATTAATTGAGCATTAACCAGAAGCAGGTGGGGTGTGGCTGGAGGAAGTGGTTAACTGGGGGTGTTGCTATGGGGTATAAACTTTGTATCTGGAGCTGGAGTCTCTCTCTCTGCTTCTTGATCACCAAGATGTGAGCTGCTGTCCTCCACTAACCTCTCCCACCATGATGCTCAGCCTCACCTCAAGCCCCAAGGAATGGAGCTAAGACTTCTCTGGACTAAGACCTTTGAAACAGTGAGCCCTCAAATAAATTTTTCCTCCCCTACAGTTGTGCTTTTGGGGGACACTTCCTTTCCAAACCATAACAAAGACCAAATGTGACCCAATATTTGATCCCCACTTTTCCATGACACCAGTAAATTCAAGACATTTGATTTCACAGATTGGAAAATTTTCCATATTTGTGGAACAGACTTAGAGTTGATTGCTTTTTATTTTGTCAAGTGATGCCAAAGGTGGAAGATCCTTTAGTCACAGCAGTGAAAAAGCTGACTAAGATAGGCTACAAAGCAGCAGTTCTGACTTCCTAAGTTTACCAGGACATCCATTGGGAGGAAGACTTTGAACACTTCATGCAAGGATTGTGCACACATGTATGTGTGTATGCATAATGGAAGGTATGCAAGGAATGGAAACACAATATTTTAAGCCAAGAGGGGTTTGAACATGAACATGTCAAGGATACAACTCAAATAATGCATGAGCAGGAAACAACATGTATCCAGGTTGCACTTGAAAGTTATGTAAATTTTACCTTGAATGTAGAACAAGTTTTGGCCAGGAGAGCAGGGCTAAATGATAAAATCCATGGTGTCTGGACCCATGGCCCATAACTTTAGCCTAGATCCATATAAGGGGTGTGTATGAGGAATTCCAGAGAAAAGGTGTGGGTAGCCAGGGAGCTCAGCCAGATTTGTTGTTAGAAGATCTGGCTGCTAGGCATCGTTCTGCCACTTAGTTGTGTAACTTTAGGTACACATCTTCACTGATATGTATTTATCTGAATGTGTTATGGAAGTGATAATGGGTTGCACCAGGAGACTTTAGGGGAAGGTTAAGTAATACATATGTAGTGTTCATCATAACTGCAGTTTGTAATGAGCTTTCAATAAATACTAATCATTATTGTTGTTGTTGTTGTTGTTATTATTATTGTAAAGTCCACACAAATGTAAAAACATAATATTTATCTTGCCTTCCCTCAATATTTGTATTTCAACAGTTAGTTTTTCAAAACAATTCAACTAAGAAATACTTTTTACTCTGAGATTATGTTCTTCCTGAGTTTTGGTGCTTAAAATGTTCTCAGTGGAAACACAGGGGGTACTTAATGGCATCACTTGATAAAATAAAAAGCAATCAACTCTAAGACTGTTCCACAAATATGGAAATTTTTCCAATCTGTGAAATCAAATGTCTTGAATTTACTGGTGTCATGGAAAAGTGGGGATCAAATATTGGGTCACATTTGGTCTTTGTTATGGTTTGGAAAGGAGGTGTCACCCAAACCTCCTATGTTAATGTAGGAATATTCAGAAGTGAAATGATTAGATTATGAGAGCTATAACCTAATCAGCTCATCCTAATTTGGATGGACTAAGTAGGTGGTAACTGTAAGCAGGTGGGGTATGGCTTGAAGAGGTGGGTCACTGGGAGAGTACTCTGGAAGAGTTCATCTTCCTTGCAGTGCCTTCTTCTTCCTCTCTGTGCTTCCTGGCCATCATGAAAGGTGTAGCATTCTTCCACCATATCTTTCCACAATGATGTTCTGCCTCACCCTGGATCCATAAAAATGGAATTGAATGACCATGGACTGAACCTCTGAAACCATGAGCCAAAATAAAGTTTTCTTTCTCTAAACTGTTCTTGTTGGGTATTTTGATCACAGCAACAAAAAGCTGACAACCACAGTCTTGTATAATCTTCCAAATCCCATTACACTGTGGAAAATTCTCTTAAGTCTTGAATAATAAGTTGGGAAAGAATGGAACAAAGAAAATATCACTTCCTTAACCCTTCTTACCTTTGCATGTAGAGTCAAGCAAGTTATACATTAAGTTGTTTTCGCCCAGCTTCCCTTCCTACACCGTTTTGTACTGCTGGCCCTGGAACTCTGAAAACATCATTTCTGTGTAGACAGCTGCTCCTGCTAGCTACGTCAGTAGATGCTAGAAAGAGACAAAAGGCTGGAAGAGGAGAGAAGGTGTGTTCCTTTCTGTTTGTTCATCATAGGTTTCTAGTCAGCTTGTGGTTTGTGTAAGATCACTCCAGCAAGTCATCTTCACCCAGCAACAGTAAAGCTTAGCCACAGTAGCAGCTATATCCAATTTGTGGTTTTTCCAACAATTGCAAAACCAGCCTCATCATGTCTCCAACCTCAGAGACACCAGGGAACCAGTACCACATCCTTAAAGTTTGGTCATAGAACCATAGTGCCCCTCATGCCAGTCCAGAGACACAGCACAAGCTGAGACACATCCCTGATTTAGGTTTGAGTTTTACCTCTGTGGGGCCCCTTCTCAATGTCTCTAAGTTTTAATAATTCTGGCTACTTCTATTTTGCTTCCCAGCCCTCAGGATAGGAGCTGCTTCCTGCCATTGCTACTGCCATGATACTTTCTTTTTTATCTTTCAGTTGCCTAGTTAACTATAAATTTTTCTCTGTAACCTCTCATTAAATTTTCTCTGTTTTAGTAACTAGTGTGTTTTTGTCTCCTGTTTGGACTCTGACACATTATATATAAATCTATTTTCAAGAAAGCTTTAAAATTTCCAATTTGCAGATTCAAGAATTTATTTTAGGCTTGTAGAAACAATCATGGGTGTGTCTTCTAAAGCACTCTAAAATAACAAATTAAAATTGGCAACTCTATATTAAAAATAATATTTTTAAAATATTTTTTAGTTGTAAATGGACACAATGTCTTTTTATGTATTTATTTTTATGTGGTGCTGAGGATCGAACCCAGTGCCTCACACATGTAAGGCAAGCACTCTACCACTGAGCTATAGCCCCAGCCTGAAAATAATATTTTTTGATATTGAAAAGTAAGTAAGTCCTAGCCTAGAATATCTAACCCAAAGAACCCTATTGGTTCTTTTCTTCCAGAGAGTATGTTTTAAACTGAAACATGTAGACATCAGCTTGATCCAGTTTGGGGTAATGTTCATGCATATGAGAATAAGCTTAGTCCAGAAATTTTTTCTGGCCCTAAATTTTCACTCCACTCTTCACTGTATTCTTGTAATAACTGAACACTTCTCTACTATGTAATAGGAACAGAAGAGTCCTACCATGATCAAAGGCAGGAAATGGAGGAGGAAAAGGCTAGGCCAGGAACCAACTTCTATGAAAGTACTTTTTCTGTTTCAGATGCTGGCTCATTTACATTTTCCAGCAACCCAACATTGCAGATATTTATATTCCCAGTTCAGAGATCAAGACATTGATCTTAGAGGCATTAAATAGTTAACTTTCTTTGGGGCATGGAGAAACATCAGAGCCAGAATCCAAACCCAATCCCTCTAACTTCAAATTTCCTATCTTTCCTTTAGAAAACACTATCTGGCATCAGTGGGACAAGGCACAAAGCAAGGACATGTGACTACTTGTACTTCAGTTGAGGGAACGAAGTGCAGTGATATGTTACAAGCAGGCATGTATTTGCTGACCACATAAGTGGAAGTTCAATAATTGTTCACTATGTGCTCATACTGGTTCCTTTGTCTTTTTTTTTTTTTTTTTTCAATTTGTAGCTTGCAAACAGGAAAATGGCTTCCAAAGCATAAATTTCTCTGAGAACTTGAAAGCAATCAAATACTAGTACAGAGTCAATCAGCTATCTTTTCACATGATTTTCTAAGATGTCTACAGTGCTACGTAGCATACAAAGAAGCCCTCTGTAAGATCTTTGCTAAGAAAAAATAATATAATATGATTTGGACATAGATATTGGTAGAAATAAGCATTTTTCTTGACAATTTTTGGAAAAATGAAGAAAAGGGAAAGGCTGATAAAAAGCTTCAGTGCTTAAAATATTATAAATGAAATTGAAAGAGAGATAAAAATAGCAGGCAAAAAGAGTCTTTTTCAGTTTCCCACCCCCATAGCTGCTTAAGAAAAATTGGTCTTAACTGATAGAAGAAATACAATTTCTAAATTTATGGTTTATTTCATATCTTGAGTTTGCCTGTGCAAGTGATTTTTTGTAAACATATCATTTGACTAATTTTATAGTAACATAGATAGGACAGAGGAAAAGAAAAGGAGGGCCAATATGGTGATATACTACTGCATAATTTCTTTTGACAATTCTCAGAAAAGATTATTGCCAATTTAATTTCTCTTAAACACAATCTCTTTTTCAAGCAACTAGCTTGAAATGACTCTCTCTCTCTTTTTTTTTTTTTTTTTTCATTTCTAGAGATTGAACCCAGTACCTCACACATAGGCAAGGGTAACACACTGAACTACATCCCCAACCTGTTTTATTTTATTTCTTGTTTCATACCATTAAAAAAAAAAACCTATGTGATATGACTTTGGTCCTCTTGAATTTGTTACAATGTGTTCTTTAACTTGACACATGATCTACTCTAGAGATTATTCCATGTACACTTGAGAATAAGGCATATTCTGTTGCTATTAGAAGGAATGTCCTATAAATGTCTGTTAGGTCTAAAGTGTAGCTCAAGCCCATTGTTTCTTTCTTCCAGAAAGATATTCTTTCTGGATAAAAGTGGGGTATTGAAATCCCTCACTACTATTTTGTTGCAGACAGTCTTCCTTCACATCTCTTGATGTTTTCTCTTATATTTAGGTACTGTGCTGTTAGATGCATGTATAGACCCCTTTTCACTATACAGTGGCCTTCTTTGTCTCTGTTTTACAGTTTTTAACTTAAAGTCTATTTTGTCTGAAATAAGCATAGTTACCTTTGTTCTCTATTTATTGCCATTTACATGGAATATCTAAAATGTTTCATTACTTTCAGTCAATATTCATTGACTTTCATGTTTGTTATAGGTATATATGGTAGGTTCTTATTTTCTTATTCATTCAACCACTTTATACTTTTTCATTAGAAAACTTTAACCATTTATGTTCAAAGTAATTAATGATAGGTGATGCCTTATTAGTGCCATTTGGTTAAGGTTTCTTTAGTTGTTTTATAGATCCTTTGTTCCATTCTTGTTTTGTTAGTGATGGCTTTCTGTAGTGGTATGCTTTGGATCTTTTTGTGTATCTGTGATAAAATTTTGCTTTGTGGTTACCCTGAAGCTTACATAAAACATTTTAGGACTATTTTAAGCTGATACATTTGATCACATATACAAACTCTACACTTTTATTCCTCCTCCTCCCACATTTTCTGTTTTTGATGTCACAATTAACATTTTTACATTTATGATTTACATTTTTAAAAAGCAATTTGTACCCTTAATGAATTATTATAGCTTTAGGGTTTTTTGTGTTTGTCTGTCTTGTGGTACTGGGGTTTAAATCCAGAGGCACTCTACCACTGAGCGAAAACCCCAGTCCCAGCCCCTTTTATTTTTATTTTGAGAGAGGGTCACACTAAGTTGCCAAGGCTTGCTTCAAACTTGCAATCCTCCTGCCTCAGCCTCCTGAATGGCTGAGATTACAGGCATGAACCACCAAGCCTGGCAGTTGTTTTCATTGATTTTGCCTTTTATAATAAAGGCATAATTGTTTTACCCATGACCATTACAGAATTACAGTGTTTTGGATTTGACAATGTTCTTGCTTTTACCAGTGAGTTTTATCCTTTCGTATGCTTTCATATTATTGTTTTTATTATTATTATTATTTTTTTTTTTTTTTGGTACCAGGGATTGAACTCAGGGGCACTCAACCACTGGGCCACATCCCCAGCCCTTTTTTTGTATTTTATTAGAGACAGGGTCTCACTGAGTTGCTAAGTGCCTTGCCATTGCTGAGGCTGGCTTTGAACTAGCAATCCTCCTGCCTCAACCTCCCAAGTGCTGGGATTATAGGCGTGCGCCACCGCACCTGGCTTGCTTTCATATTATTAGTTAGCATATTTTTGCTTCAGTTTGAGGAACTCCCTTTAGCATTTCTTATAACACAGGTCTAGTGGTGCTAAAGATTTTGTCTGAGAAAGTCTTTATCACTCTTCATTTTTAAAAGACAAGGTTGCTGGATATAGTATTCTTGGTTGGCAAATTTTTTCTTTCAGAATTTTTAATATATCATCCCATTCCCTTCTGGCCTGAAAAGTTTTTGTTGATATGTCTACCAATAATCTTATGGGGTTTCCCTTTTATGTAACAATTTGCTTTTCCCTTACTGTCTTCAAATTTATCTCTTTTTAAAAAAAATTTTTTTAGTTGTAGATGGATACAATACCTTTATCTTATTTTTTATGTGGTGCTAAGGATCAAACCCAATGCCTTCTACATGCAAGGCAAGCACTCTACCACTGAGCTACAACCTCAGCCCCTCAAATTTATCTCTTTGTGTTTAACTTTTGACTAAGGTATGTCTCAGTGTGGATCTCTTTAGATTCATCTTATTTGGTGTTGTTTGAGCTTTCCAGATCTGGATTTCTACATCAAAGCAGAAATAAACAAAATGGAGACTAGAAAAACAATGAAAAAGAGCAACAAAACCAAGAGTTGGTGTTTTTGAAAATCTAAACAAAATTGGCAAACCCTTAGCCAAGAATAAAAGAGAAAAGTCTTAAATAAATAAAATCTGAAATTAAAGAGGAGACATTATGACTAATAACAAAGAAATATAAGAGATGATATGAGACTACTATGAGTAATTATATGTTAACAAATTGAACAACCTAGAGGAAATGGATAAATTCCTAAAAACAACCCACCAAGAGTGAATCATGAGGAAACTGGATAGACCAATGAGTAAGGAGATTGAATCAGTATTTAAAAAGTCTCCCATCAAAAAAATCTTAGGACCACGTAACTTCATGGATAAACCTAACAAACCTTTAAAGAACTCATATCAATCTTTCTCAAATTCTTGCAAAAAAAAATTGAAGAGGAAGGAATAATTCCAAATCAATTTTGTAAGATCAGTATTACTCTAACACCAATTCCAGGCAAAGACTACAAGGAAAGAAAACTACAGGGCAATATCACTGATGGGTCTAGATACAAAATCATCAACAAATACTTTCAAACCATATTCCACAATACATTAGAAGGATCTTTCACCATGGTCAAGTCTAATTTATCTCTGGGCTGCAAAGTTGGCTTAACGTTTGTAAATAAATAAATGGAATTCATTCTATTAACAGAACGAAAGACAAAAACCATGTGATCATCTCAATAGATTCAGAAAAATCTTTTGGCAAAATTCAGCATCATTTCATGATTAAAATAAAGTCAAAAAGTTAAGTTTAGAAAGAATGCCTATTAACACAATAAAGGCCATATGTGACAATTCCACATGTGCTAATATCATACTAATTGGTGAAAAGTTCAAGGGTTTTCCATTAAGATGAGGAACAAGACAAGATTGCCCACTCTCAGCTGGGCACAGTGATGCAGTCCTATAATTCCAGTGACTCAGGAGGCTGAGGCAGGAGGATTCCAATTTCAAGGCCATCTTGGACAACTTAGTGAGATCCTGTCTCAAATTAAAAAATAATAAAAAGGGTTGGCGGTATAGCTCAGTGGTAAAGTATTGCTGGGTTAATCCCTCATAAGGCCAAAAAAAAAAAAAAAAAAAAAAATCCCACTCTCACCATTTCTGTTCAACATAATAGTGGACATCTTAGTCAGAGAAATTAGCAAGGAAAAGAAATAAACAGCATCCAAATAAAGTGAAACTGTCTCTGCATGCTCTTAAATACAGAAAATCCTGAAGACTCCCCCAGAAAACTGTTAGAACTAATAAATAAATACAGCAAAATTGTACTACACAATGAACTTACAAAAATAAATAGCATTTCTTTGCTGACACTTAAGTGTCTGAAAAAGAAATTAAGAAAACAATCCAGGAAGATCCAAGATGGCGGATTAGAGGAAGCCGCACTTCAGGGCAGCTCCGTGGAAAGAATCCAACAAAGCAGATAAACTGCCCTTCATCATATATATATAGGCTGAAAATACACATATCCTGGATGGTTTGAATACCGGGACCCAGGAGAGAGAGACACACACGCTGTCTGCAGCGGCTAGAACCTCGTGGCTTCTGCTACACTGTCCGGCAGAGCAAAGGCGGTGTGGAACAAAGCCAGAGCCCACTCTGGGACTGCATTCCCCAGCCACACTCATAGCACGCCAGCGTGAAACCAGCGAAAACAGCAGGCGGAATTAGTGCTGGGAGGCCTCGGGAGACCGCAGGACAACAACGCCAGTTCAAATCCACACTTGGCCTGACGCGACCCCTCACCAGTAAAGCCCTAGAGAAAGCGGCGCGGAGACCAGCGAACAGGCAAGGAGGAACCCGAGACTGGGAGGACCTTCAACAGACAGCATGGGAACACGAGTCCAGTGTGACAACCCTCTGTGACCCTTCAATTGAGGAAGAGCACGGAAGTAGACTCCACACAAAGAACCATCTCCAGCATCACTCCTCGCTACCCAGGTACGCAGACTTGACCCCGCCCACAAATTCTCCGCATCAGCCAGAGCAGATCTGCAAATAGCTAATTTAACAAACTGAGAGAGGAGAATAAGCTGCCTATTTGAGACTTGTGAATTCGACTTTGTGGGTTTTTTTTTTTTTTTTTTAATGTCATTGTAGTATTGTTTTTTTTTTTCTTTTTCTTTCTTTCTTTCTTTTTATTTCTCTTCTTTTTTTCCTCTCTCTCATTTTCATTCCCTCTTGCCTCTCATTCCTTATTTCCTCATCTTCCCTATCTACACCCTGCCCCTACATTCTCAACAAGAAGAAAACAAGTTGTGTACAGGAACTTGCAATCTTAAAACTGGGGCAACTGAACAGTACATCAAATGGGTGTTTTATATAGTCTCCTCTCTCTCTTTTGACTCACCCTGTCTTCTCTCTTTCATTAATTGTTACTACCTGGCCATTTTCTAATTTCTCTCAACGTTTACATAAGCCTAGCTGAAATACACATCGGTCTTCACACTCAACTGTACACTCCAATTCCTTTCCTCCCCCTTCTGCTATTAAACTACTTCCATAGATTTTCAGTATTACACTCCCGAAGGGGGGGAAGCAATACCCTTCCCTCCTTCCTCCTAAGCATATCACCTTTGTACCCAATTTCTGAAACTATAAACCCCATTATAATCACTCAGAATATATTGGGGTAATATCTAAATTCTCTAACTCTGTAAATTGTGAACAAACTGTGATTAACTGAATATAAAATGTCTGGTTTTAAGGTATAAAAATATATATAAGGGGAGCTGATAGAATCCTACAACAGGAGCATCATTAGGCCTTAAGGTAAAAACAAAAAAGTCAAGGTTCCACAGTGCTAAAAGAAAAGACACATAAGCAATATGAAAAAACAAGGGAAGAAAATGTCCCAAACAAATCAACATACCTCCTTAGCAGATTCCTTGGCAAGCACAGTAGATCTAATGACAGACCAGGAATTCAGGAAATACATAATCCAAATGATTATGGAGCTCAAGGACGAATTCAAGAAGGAGGTAAGAGAGCAAATACAGGTAGTAAAAGACCACTTTGACAAAGAACTTCATAAACAAATACAAGAAGCAAAAGACTACTTCAATAGAGAGATAGAGGTTCTAAAGAGAAACCAAACAGAAATTCTGGAAATGAAAAAAGCAATAAACCAAATTAAATGCTCTATTGAAAACATCACCAACAGATTAGACCACCTGAAAGAAAGGACCTCAGATAATGAAGACGAATATACAAACTGGAAAAAAAAATACAGAGAACACAGTAAAAATGGTCAAAAATCAAGAACAAAACATCCAAGAAATTTGGGACAACATAAAAAGACCAAATTTAAGAGTGATTGGAGTAGAAGAAGGAGCAGAATTCCAAGCCAAAGGAATGAATAATTTATTCAATGAAATAATAGCAGAAAACTTTCCAAACTTGAGGAATGAATGGGAAAACCAAGTCCAAGAGGCTTACTGAACACCAAACGTACAAAATAATAACAGATCCACACCAAGGCACATCATAATGAAAATGCCTACTATACTGAACAAGGAGAGAATATTAAAAGCCACAAGAGAAAGGAAGCAGATTACATATAGGGGGAAACCAATTAGACTATGTTCAGATTTTTCAATCCAGACCTGAAAAGCTAGAAGATCCTGAAATAACATATTTTAAGCCCTGAAAGAAAATGGATGTCAACCGAGAATCCTATACCCAGCAAAATTAAGCTTTAGATTCGAAGATGAAATAAAAACTTTCCACGACAAACACAAGTTAAAAGAGTTTGCATCTCGAAAGCCAGCACTTCTGAACATCCTGGGCAAAATATTCCATGAAGAAGAAAAGAAAAATAGCAATGAAAATCAACAAAGGGAGATATTAAACTAAAGGAATCACCAACCAGAGGAGAAACCAAATCAAGGTAAATACCATAAACAAATAAAAATGGATGGAAATACAAATCACATCTCAATAATAACCTTGAATGTTAATGGCCTAAATTCACCATTCAAAAGACATAGATTATCAGACTGGATTAAAAGAAACGACCCAACAATATGCTGTCTCCAAGAAACCCACTTCATAGAAAAAGACATCAATAGACTGAAGGTGAAAGGTTAGGAAAAATCTTACCACTCACATGGGCCAAGGAAGCAAGCAGGCGTTTCCATTCTCATATCAAATAAGGCAGGCTTCAAGCCAAAGCTAATCAAAAGGGACAAAGATGGATATTTCTTACTGATTAAGGGAACTATTCATCAACAGGATATAACAATTATAAATCTATATGCCCCAAATAATGGAGCACCTACATTCATCAAACAAACCCTTCTCAAATTCAAGAACAAAATAGATCACAACACAGTTATTCTAGGGGACTTCAACACACCTCTATCACCACTGGATAGATCATCCAAACAAAAGCTAAATAAAGAAACTTTAGGCCTCATTAAAACAATTAATAACTTAGATCTAACAGACATATATGGAATATTTCATCCCTCAGTAAGTGAATACACCTTCTTCTCAGCAGCACATGGCTCCTTCTCCAAAATAGACCATATATTATGCCACAAGGCAAACCTCAGCAAATATAAAAAAGCAGAGATAATTCCCTGCATTCTATCAGACCATAATGGGATGAAATTGGAAATCAATGATAAAACAAGAAATAAAAAAAATTACTCCAACAACTGGAAGCTAAACAACATCTTAATGAACAAGGGGTTGAAGAAGACATCAAGGAGGAGATTAAAAAATTCCTAGAGGTAAATGAGAACACAGATACATCATATAGAAATCTCTGGGACACTAGGAAGGCAGTATTAAGAGGAAAATTCATTGCACTGAGTTCATTCCTTAAAAGGAAAAAAAAAAAAAAAAACAAATAAATGACTTAACATCGCACCTCAAAGCACTAGAAAAAGAAGAACAGACCAACACCAAGAGCAGTAGAAGACAGGAAATAATTAAAATCAGAGCTGAAATTAATGAAATTGAGTCTAAAGAAACAATTAAAAAATTGACAAAACTAAAAGTTGGTTATTTGAAAAAACAAATAAAATTGACAGACCCTTAGCGATGCTAACGAAAAGGAGAGAAAAAACTCAAATCATTAACATCCGTGATGAAAAAGGAAATATCACAACAAACACCTCAGATATACAGAGAATAATTAGAAATTACTTTGAAAACTTGTACTCTAATAAAATAGAAAACACTGAAGACATTGACAGATTCCTAGAGTCGTACGAATTGCCCAAACTGGATCTGGAGGATATACACAATTTAAATAGATCAATTTCAAGTGAGGAAATAGAAGACGTCATCAAAAAACTACCAGCTAGAAAAAGCCCAGGGCCTGATGGGTTTACAGCTGAGTTCCACAAGACCTTCAAAGAAGAACTAATACCATTGCTCTTCAACTTATTTCAAGAAATAGAAAAAGAGGGAGCTATCCCAGACTCTTTCTATGAGGCCAATATTACACTGATTCCAAAGCAAGGCAAAGACACAGCCAAAAAGGAAAACTTCAGGCCAATATCTTTAATGAACATAGATGCAAAAATTCTCAACAAAATACTGGCAAATCGAATACAAAAACATATCAAAAAGATAGTGCACCACAATCAAGTGGGGTTTATCCCAGGGATGCAAGGTTGGTTCAACATACAGAAATCAATTAACATAATACATCACATCAATAGACTCAAAGATAAAAACCATATGATCATCTCAATAGATGCAGAGAAAGCATTCGACAAAATACAACACCTCTTTATGTTCAAAACACTAGAAAAACCAGGAATGACAGGAACATATCTCAACATCATAAAAGCTATTTATGCAAAACTCCAGGCTAACATTATCTTAAATGGAGAAAAACTGAAAGCATTCCCTCTAAAAACTGGAACAAGACAGGGGTGCCCCCTTTTACCGCTGTTATTTAACATAGTACTTGAAACTCTGGCCAGAGCAATTAGACAGATGAAAGAAATTAAAGGGATCCATATAGGAAAGGAAGAGCTCAAGTTAGCACTATTTGCTGATGACATGATATTATACCTAGAAGACCCAAAAAACTCTACCAGAAAACTTTTACAACTAGTAAATGAATTTGGCAAAGTGGCAGGATACAAAATCAATACACATAAGTCAAAGGCATTTTTGTACATCAGTGACAAACCCTCTGAAAGGGAAATGATGAAAACTACCCCATTTACAATAGCATAAAAAAAAAAAAATACCTAGGAATCAACTTAACGAAAGAAGTGAAAGACCTCTTTAAAGAAAATTATAGAACACTAAAGAAAGAAATTATAGAAGACCTCAGAAGATGGAAAGACCTTTCTTGTTCCTGGATAGGCAGAATAAATATTGTCAAAATGTCCATACTACCAAAAGCACTATAAAGATTTAATGAAATGCCAATCAAAATCCCAATGACATTCCTCAAAGAAATAGATAAAGCAGTCATGAAATTCATCTGGAAAAATAAGAGACCCAGAATAGCTAAAGCAATCCTTAGCAAGAAAAGTGAAGCAGGTGGCACCACCATACCAGATTTTAAATTATACTATAGAGCAATAGTAACAAAAACAGCATGGTATTGGCACCAAAACAGAAGGGTAGACCAATGGTACAGAATTGAGGACACAGAGACTAATACATATAATTTCAGCTATCTTATATTGGACAAAGGCGCCAAAAATGTACAGTGGAGAAAGGACAGCCTCTTCAACAAATGGTGCTGGGAAAGCTGGAAATCCATATGCAACAAAATGAAATTAAACCCCTATCTCTCACCATGCACAAAATTTAATTCAAAGTGGATCAAGGACCTAGGAATTAGACCAGACACAATACACCTGATAGAAGAAAAAGTAAGCTCCAATTTCCAACATGTCGGATTAGGCCCCAAGTTCCTTAATAAGAATCCTGTAGCACAAGAATTAGTATCAAGAATTAATGAATGGGATAGATTCAAACTAAAAAGCTTCTTCTCAGCAAAAGAAACAATCAGTGAGGTGAATAGAGAGCCAACTAACTGGGAACAAATATTTAATACATGCACATCAGACAGAGCACTAATTTCTAGAATGTATAAAGAACTCAAAAAACTCAACACCAAAAAAACAAATATCCCAATAAATAAATGGGCCAAAGAAATAAACAGACACTTCTCAGAAGAAGATATACAATCAATCAACAAATACATGAAAAAATGCTCAACATCACTGGCAATTAAAGAGATGCAAATCAAAACTACCCTAAGATATCATTTCACATCAGTCAGAATAGCACCTATTAAGAACACAAACAACAATAAATGTTGGAGAGGATGTGGGGGAAAAAGGCACGCTCATGCATTGCTGGTGGGACTGCAAAATGGTGCAACCATTATGGAAAGCAGTATGGAGATTTCTTGGAAAACTGGGAATGGAACCACCCTATGACCCAGCCATCCCACTCCTGGGTCTATTCCCAAAGGACTTAAAAACAGCATATTACAGTGACACAGCTATCTCAATGTTTGTAGCTGCACAATTCACAATAGCTAGGTTGTGGAACCAACCTAGATGTCCCTCAGTAAATGAGTGGATTAAGAAAATGTGGTATATACATACAATGGAATTTTATTCAGCAATAAAAGAAAATAAAATAATGGCATTCGCAGGTAAATGGATGAAGTTAGAGGACATAATGCTAAGTGAAGTTATTCAGTCTCAAAAATCCAAGTACCAAATGTTTTCTCTGATATAAGGAGTCAGAGTTACAGCGGTGTTGGGTGTCGGGGTACTTAGGAAGATTAGAGGAGCACTAGAGTGGTCAAAGGGGAGGGAGGAGAAGGGAGGGAGATGGGGGTATGGGGTGGTGAAAAAAAAAAGGGGGGGAGGCATAATAAGATGGATATCGTTATCCCAAATGCATGCTTGAAGACTTGAATAGTATGAATATACTTTGTGTACAAACAGTGTTATGTGAAAAGAGGCTTCATATGTGTATTATGAACCGTAATGCATTCTACTAGAATGGCCAATGGGGAGGGAGGTGAAGGGAGGGGGCAAAAGGGTGAAGGAAAAAAAAAAAAAAAAAGATGGTAGAATGAGATGGATATCATTACCCTAAGTGTATGTATGAAGTCACGAATGGTGTGAATATACTTTGCAAACAACCAGAGATTTGTAAAAAATGCTCTATATGTGTAATATGAAATGTAATGCATTCAACTGTCATTTATAACATCTTAGAATAAAAAATTTAAAAAAAAAGATGAATGGACCAAAAAAATGTGGTATATATATATACAATGGGGTATGACTCAGCCATAAAGAAGAACGAAATCCTGTCATTTGCAGGAAAATGGATGGAAATGGAGGAGAGTATGTTAAATATAAATGTAAAGCCAGATACAGAAAGGTATCTACCGCATGTTCTCTTTTATATAGAAGCTAATAAAAGTTGTCCTGAAAGTAAAAAGAAAAGAAAAGAAAACTATCCAAATTTATAATCAAAGCATTAAAAATAAACCAATAAAATACTTCAGGGCAAATTTAACCAAGGAACTGAAAGATCTATATATTAGAAACTAGAAAACATTGATGAAAGATATTGAAGAAGACACAAATGCTAGAAAGATATACCTTGTTCATGGATTGCAATTAATATTGTTAAAATGTTCATACTCAGGACTCAATCCATAGATGGCCAACTCCATTGCTCTGGGACCAAGGTGAGGCAGCACATCATTGGGGAAGGGTCCAGAAAAGGAAGGTGTTCAGCTTATGGTTGGGTCAGGAAGCACAGCAAGAGAGAGGGGGAAGAGGCCACAGGGAAGATATACCCTTCCAGAGGATACCCTTAATGACCCACCTTCTCCAGCCATACCCCACCTGTCTACAGTTACTCCCCTGTCAGTCAAACTAGGATGAACTGATAAATTACAGATCTCATAATCCAACCATTTTACCTCCTGCACAAATGAGAGCTTTTGAGGGACACCTCATATGCAAACCATAATTACCCAAAGTGATTTATAAAATCAATGCATCCTGTCAAAATTCCAATGTTGTTCTTTACAGAAATAGAAAAAACAATCCTTTAAAATTCATATGGAACCACAAAAAACTCCAAATAGACAAAGGGACAAACAGAGGCAAGGCTGGAAGCACCACAATACCAGATTTCAAAATACATTACAAAGCTATAGTAATGAAAACAGCATCTTTACTGGCATAAAAATAGACATATTGACCAATGAAATAGAATAGAGTCCAGAAATAAGCCCACATGTTTGTTGTCAGTTGATTTTTGACAATGTTACCAATAATACACAATAGGGAAAGAACAGTCTCTTTAATAAATGGTACTGGGAAAACTGCAAATTCATAGAAAAGATTGAAAATAGACTCTTCTTTCCAGCTTTATATAGGAATCAACTCAGAATGAGTTAAAGATTTTAAGTGTTAAGACCTGAAACAATAAAACTACTAGAAGAAACAGGGGGAGAGCTCCATAGCTTTAGTCTGGCATAGATTTCTTCAGAATGACCCCCAAAATGCAGGCAATGAAAGCAAAAAAGACAAGTTGAGTTGTATCAACCTAAAAATCTTCTGCCTAGCAAAGAATTACTAAAGATACCACCCACAGACTGGGAGAAGATATTTGCAAATCATACATGAGACAATGGGTTAAAATACAAAATGTACAAGGAACTCAAATTACTCAATAACAAGAAAACAAATAAACCTATTTAAAATGGGCAAAAAAGCCAGGCATGGTGGCACATGCTTGTAATCCCAGCAGCTCAGGAGGAGGAGGCATGAGGCTCACAAGTTCAAAGCCAGCCTCTGCAAAAGCAAGGTGCTAAGCAACTCAGTGACTGACACTGTTTCTAAATAAAATAAAAAATAGGGCTGGGGATGTGGTTCAGTGCCCAAGTGCCCCTGAGTTCAATTCCCAGCACCGAAAAAAAAAAAAAAAAAAAAGTGGGGGGGGTGGGTGGGCAAAGGACTAAAGAAATGTTGCTTGAAAGAAGATACACAAATGGCTAACAGATATAAAAAAAATACTCAACATCTCTAATCATCATTGAAATGCAAATTAAAACCACAATGAACTATCACCTCACACTTGTAATATTGGTTATCAAAAAAAAAAGATGAAAGATAAAAAGTGTGGACAAGGATATGGAAAATGGAAATCCTTCTATACTGTTGCTATAGTAAATTAGTACATCCATTTTAGAAAACAATATCGAGGTTCCTTAAAAACTGAAAATAGAATTGCCATATGCAAGGCACAGCATTGCATGCCTATAATCCCAGTGACTCAGGAGACTGGGGGGGGGGGGGGGGGGGGGGGGGGGGGGGGGGGGGGGGGGGGGGGGGGGGGGGGGGGGGGGGGGGGGGGGGGGGGGGGGGGGGGGGGGGGGGGGGAGGCAGGAGGATCACAAGTTTGAGGCCAGTTTCAGCAACTTAGTGAGACCCTGTCTGAAAATAAAATATAAAAAAGGCTGGGGATATACATCAGTGTTAGAGCACCCATGAGTCCAATCACCAGTATATTAAAAAAAAATTGGATTACCATATGATCCAGCAACCCCACTACAGGATATATAGCCAAAGGAATTTAAACCCGTATGTTAAAGAGATGTCGGTACTCTCATGTTCAATGCAGCATTTGTCACAACAGCCAAGATAAGTGTCTATTAATGGATGAATGTATTTTTAAAAAAAACATGGTTTATATATACAATAAATACTAATCATCCTTAAAAGAAAAAAAGAAAGAAATTCCCTAATTTACGACAATACAGATGAACTTACAAAACATTAGGTTAAATGAAATAAGCAAGACAGGCACAAAGAGAAAAATAAAATAAAAATCTCACTTACATATGAAATCTAAAAAAGTTGAACTTATAGAAGCAGACAATAGAATGGTGACTACCAAAGGCTAGTGGCTGGGGGTAGGGAAAGGGGAGGAGAGTGGTACAGGGGGAGGGATGTTGATCAACAGACACAAAGTTGCCATTAGATTGGAAGCATAAGTTCTGGTGTTATATAGCACAACACAGTGACTATAGTTAATAATAATTTATAATGTATATTTCAAAATACCCAAAAGGGAGGATTTTAAAAGCTTTTACCACAAAGAAATGATAAATATTTGTGGTGATTGATTAGCCAATTAACCTGATTTGATCATTCCACAATTCATACATATATGAAAACATCACATTATATCCCATAAATTTATATAATTGTTATGTATCAATTAAAAATAACAAATAAACTTTAAAAAGAATTATAAGAATTTGCTGTTGCCTTGAATATGAAGAACAAAGGAGTAAAAGGAGAGGAAGACTTGTAGTTTCTTAGCTTGAACAAATTGTGATTTCAGTCTATGAAAAGAAAAATTACTCTCAGGGAAAGTTGATGAGCTTTGTTTTAGATATGCTGAGATTCAGGCGTGCAGCTATATTGACTGCTCTGAAAACATTGTATATCTGAAGCTAAGCACAGTTGGACCTGTTTAGTACTAAGATGAGAGATTTATGTGTTCTATGTCCTCCTAGTGGAGATGCAGGGTAAACAGTTGGCTATATGCATCTAATATCAGACACCTTGAAGAAGAAGGCATCAGCATGTACTTTCCATTGGAAGCCAGAGGAGTGAATGAAATGACCTCTGGCTTTTCTGGGTCTCAATTCCTTCCCAAAAGAATATGATATGGCTCCTCCATCTCTCAGTCTGCCAGTCATATACAAACAGAGTGGTACCATTGTAGAGCCAACCCCATGACATATTGTTGTATGACATGCAATGTTCATGTACATTATTCATGAACACACAGAGAGTGACATGGTAAGTGCCTTGCATGATGAAAAAATGAAAGTCAGGAAGATCTAATTATTATTCCAGTCATCTATATGAGTAAGAATGAATTACTCTGATGAAGACAGTGGGCATGAAAATGAAGAAATAGTTTTGGGAAATACTTGTGCTAATTAGTTACTCCTTCATCATCAGGATATAACATGACTTGTGTAACTAGTTATTATTTCAGCTTGCTCATGATTTCTGCCTACCCAAGACTTCACTGACCTACTTTCACAGTTTTCTCCACATTACTCTCTCTTTCTGTGTTGTTTCTCCACCACCTGTAGAGAATATAATAAACAAATATATGATAGCCATGTTATTAAGGAAGTTTTCATGCCTCCTCGTGGGTCACCTCTGGGTCAGATTCCATTCCTTTTTAGTGGAGCATTTGTGTATTGTCAGTACAAATATATAATCTGTTTATTTTCAAAAGAAAAGCTTAGTGTGTTTGGATTGTTGCCTGGTGAAGCTGGTGGTGTTTCAATCCCAAGAAGGCTCACAGAGAATGATTAATTTCTCACAGATTCTTCCTCAATCTTGCAGTCTAAGAAAATTAGTTTGAAAATGTGCTGAGATTGGGTTTATCTCTCAAGGTAAATTCTAAATGAGAACATGAAGTCTGAAGTATGGACCAGAATGCCATTTTAACAATTTGCAATGAGAAACTTAAAATTATAGAGACCTAAAGTATTAAGTCCACATGATTTATACATTTTCTTCCAATGGGAAAACTCACATCTTCATTTCAAGACATGTGCCAACTGAGACTGCCTACTCTCATCTTCCTAAGAGCTTTATTAGTAGTCTCACCCCCAAACTCCTGCTTACATTGCATCAAACAGAAACTGTGTTACATGGCCACATTTATCTATAAGGTGGGCTGAGAAATATAGGTTTTTGTTGTGCACACTGCCACCCACAAATAAATCATCATTGTCCTTAGAAATGGGAAAGGATTAATTAGTACCTTCACAAAAGACAAATATGTAGTATATACACACAATGGAATTTTACTCAGCAATAAAAGAAAATAAAATAAAATAATGGCATTCGCAGGTAAATGGATGAAGTTGGAGAATATAATGCTAAGTGAAGTTAGTCGGTCTCAAAAATCCAAATACCAAATGTTTTCTCTGATATAAGGAGGCAGATTCACAGTGGTGTTGGGTGTTGGGGTACAAAGGAAGATTAGAGGAACACTAGAATGGTCAAAGGGGAGGGAGGAGAAGGGAGGAAGCTAGGGGGGTATGGGGAGGGGAAAGAAAATAAGATGGATATCATTATCCTAAATGCATTATTGAAGACTTGAATAGTACAAATATACTTTGTATACAAACAGTGTTATGTGAAAAGAGGTTCTATATGTGTATTATGAATTGTAATACATTCTACTATTACAAATACAACAACATTGAATTTAAAAAAAAGAATTAAAAAGATCTAGTTGCTGGGATTATAGGCATACACCACCATGCCTGGAAAACTGGCAAAGTATTTTAATATACACTTGAGTTGTTTTTTTTTTTTTTTTTTTTTTTTTTTTTTTTTTAGGTACTGGGGTTTGAACTCAGGGGCACTTGACCACTGGGTCACATTCCCCAGCCTTTTTTTTTTTTTTTTTTTTGCATTTTATTAGAGACAGGGTCTCACTGAGTTGCTAAGTACCTCACCATTGCTGAGGCTGGCTTTGAACTTGTGATCCTCCTGCCTCAGCCTCCCAAGTGCTAGGATTACAGGCATGTGCCACTGCACCCGGCTTTAATATACACTTGACAAAAGACTTTTTTTAAAGGTCCTGTACCAATAAACACATGAAAAGATGTTCAATATTATTATGAACATTAAACACCACTTAGATATGACTACACATCTATTAGAATGGCTAACATTAAGAAGTCTGAGGGAAGGGAGGAAAGATAGGAATCAGAAAGAGAGTAGAATGAATCAGACATGACTTTCCTATGTTCACACATGAGTACACCACCAGTGTAATTCCACATCATGTACAACCACAAGAATGAGAAGTTATAATCCATATATGTACAATGTGTCAAAATAAACTCTGCTCTCATGTATAGCTAAAAATAACAAAAAAAAATCCTCAAAAAAAAAAAAGAAGTCTAAATATACTACGTGTTAGTATGGAGCAACTGCAATTCTCATACACTCATGGTCAAATGCAAAAATGATGATTATTGTGGAAAACTGTGGAAGTTTATTAAAAGGTACACAATACAACTACCATATGACTTGCGATTTCCCTCCTAGGTATTTATGTAAGAAAAATGTAAACATGTTAACATGAAGACTTGTACAAAAATGTTCAAGGTAGTTTTATTTATGGTAGTCCAAAACTGAAAACAATATAAATGCCTATTAATAGATGAAATAAAATATGGTATATCCACTCAATAAAATACGGTTCAACAATAAAAGGGAACAAACTACTAAGCCATGAAACTTGGATGAATCTCAAAATCATTATATGGAGTAAGAACCGGATATAAAGGACTATTAACTGGATGATCCATTTATATAAAATTCTAGAAAATGAAAATCAATCTACAGTGACAGAGAGCAAGTAAGGAAGAATTCTTTCCTGTCTGATTGTGTTTGAACTGGGACATCAGCTTTTTTCCTGTGTTTGGACTCAAATAGAAATATCACTTTTTCCAGAGTCTTGTACCTGGCAGCCTTTGCACAGGAGCTACACCATTGGCCCTCTCAGTTCTCACACCTTCAGACTTGGACTAGTTTCTGATTTTGTTGGGGGATGAATGATATCATTCATAAATCGGGAGGAAATGAGACTTTTCTGGTTTAGAATCTATAGGAAGCCTTGAAAACGTGTCAATGTTTCTGGGAAGAAAAACAAATCAAGAAATGATACATGGCTCTGTGCAAGTTGAGGAGTCATGTTATGTGGGTGGAATCAAGAGAAAATGTTGCATTATTGGGAAGGTTGTAGGTTGAGAAGTATTGTATCATAACCAGATGCTATGGTTTTAATATGGTTCATCCCCTCCAAAAACTCAACTTTGGAATTTGGTCCTCAGTGTAACAATGTTGAGAGGTGATCAGGTTGTAGAGGCACCACCCTCATGAATAAATTAATGTGGCTCTGGTGGAACTGGATTAATTCTTCAGGGAATGAGTAAATTCTCACTCTTATAGGTCTGGGTTAGTTAGTCCCAATTATTCTGTTATAGCAACAGAACACAGATTTAGATGCCAAGACTATTGGGAAAACATTGTCCTAATTGATACCTGTATATTGCAGAAGGAGGTAATGGTTCTGAAATAGGATAGAAGAAATAAGGATAAATAGACAGGAAACAATCAGGGAAGGGAAGAGGGACTGTAACTTTAAATCTAAAAACTCCATGAACCCTCTCACCTTCACCCCTCAGGTCTGTTTTCCTACAGGCCTAAATTCTTAAAAGGTTCAATAATTCTTAGAGCACCATGAATCCAGTTTATTAGGCCCCATATGCCTTGTTTACTTACAGAATGTATTTATTTATTTATTTTTAATTTTTAAATGTGTTCTAATTAGTTGTACATGACAGTGGAATGCATTTTGACATATTGTATACATATGGAGCATAATTTCTCACTCCTCTGGCTGTACATGGTGCAGAGTCACACCAGTAGTGTAATCATGCATGTATATAGGGTAATAATGTCAGTCTCATTCTACCATCCTTCACTCCCACACACCCCCACCCACAATATATTTTAGACTAATTTTTAAAAAAACCTAGAGAAAATTATTATTATAGATCCATGATATGGGTACAGTCCAAGTGCTATCTATTAACTAAATAATATCAACCTGAGGTTCTGAGAAGGACCAGACCATTGTGGCCCACTCTGTGTTCCACCAGCAAGCAATCAAGCTCATTAGGCTGATGCCACCCCCATATGCTTCTCATGGTCACTCATTTACAAAGTTTCTTTTTATAAAGATGCCTGAGACTCCCCAAAAGTATGTCCCACTCTTGAGCGCCCACATTCCCTCTCCCTTTGAGTACATGTCCTGCTATTTGCTTTCTTTACTGAATTTTCTTGCTTTCCCAAACAAATCTCTACTTGTGCCTTTTTTGACACATCCTGAAATTCCTTTTTCTGGTATAAGTTAATAACCTCACAGAGCTGAGATGAGGTCCCCTTTTACCTTCTGGAACCTCCTTAGACTTCATCTGGTGACAGTTTCAAGAGAAGAGCTATTAGGAATAAAATTCCCAAATCAGAAGTTGGCTGCAAAAAGTTAAGCAAATAACAGAAAGTCTGAGATACTGTTCTATTTGGGAACTCCTGGTAGCCATATTTTGTCTTAGAGAGACATTATCATCACTGACATTCACATTATGCAGTACCTACTATATAAAGCACACTGGACTAGAAGGTTCTTCTGAGATGGAAAGGAAATGACCACTTTCTAATTAAGCTGGTAGGGAGATTTACCATTGGATACAAGACTAGAGGAGGGGGATTTGAGGACTAAAATAAATTAAGAAGATATTTATTCAAGATGGTTTGAAGGCAATACAGGCAAACTGGAAAATCATGATTGCTAAGAATTAACAAAATTGGGTGGGGGGAAGATACAAGTCAACATAGCAGTCCAGTCAATAGCCAGAAGGGTCAGAAATTAGAAAGCAATAAAGGCAAGAGAAGTGAAGAATAAGTGGAAGAGAGTACTTTAGGAGTATATATATATATATATATATATATATATATATATTTTTTTTTTTTTTTTTTTTTTTTTTTTTTTTTTTTGGTACCGGGGATTGAACTCAGGGGCACTCAACCACTGGGCCACATCCACAGCCCTTTTTTGTATTTTATTAGAGACAGGGTCTCACTGAGTTGCTAAGTGCCTCACCATTGCTGAGGCTGGCTTTGAACTTGCGATCCTCCTGCCTCAGCCTCCCAAGTCGCTGGGATTACAGGTGTGCGCCCCACACCCAGCTTCAAAGGATAATTTTTAAAGGCAGAATCATGACGGTCATACAAACACAAAAGGAACATGTATCAAAGTTGTTTTTCTTTTTATTTTTTTAACTTTTAACCAAAGAATGAGTAAGTTGTTATAACCAATTCCAAGGAAAATTTAAAGACCCATACACAGATATATATGTAGGTGAAGAAGAATTCTGAAATGAATTGACAAATGAAACAAAACCAACCTGGGATGCAAATAGGAAAATAAATTGCCCCTTCACTAGATAGAATCCATTTGCACATCATGAATAAGAATCATTTACAATCTAGGAATGGTGACACATACCTGTAATCCCATCGATTTAGGAGGCTGAGAAGGGAGGATTGCAAATTCAAAGCCAGCCTCAGCAATTTAGCAAGGCCCTAAGCAACTTAGTGAGAGCTTGTCTCAAAATAAAAAAAATAAACAGTGCTGGGGAAAGTGCTGGGGATGTGGCTCAGTGGTTAAGTGCCACTGGGTTCAATTCCTGGTACAAAAAAAAAAAAGAAGACCAAGAATCGTTTGCATTGCTACTGATTGTTTAAATTGACAGTTACAAAATGGCTCAAAGGCAATTAAAAGGCACAAACCTTATAGAGTCAGATAACCAGCAGAGGAATGTGCTAAATAAGGCCCAATTTTCCATTTAAGATAGCCAGATATTATAAAGGAACCGAACAGACACTTCACAGAAAAAGAAATACAATCAATCAAAATGTTCAGCATCTCTAGTAATTCAAGAAATGAAAATCAAAACTATACTGAGATTCCATCTCACTCCAGTCAGAATGGCAATCATCAAGAATACAAGCAACAATAAATGTTGGCAAGGATGTGGGGAAAAAGGTACACTGTCATACATTGCTGGTGGGACTGCAAATTGGTGCAACCACTATGGAAAGCAGTATAGAGATTCCTCAGAAGACTTGGAAGGAACCGCCCTTTGACCTGGTTATACTACTCCTAGATACATACCCGAAGGACTTTAAATCAGCATACTACAGTGAAGCATCCACATCAAAATTTATAGCAGCTCACTTAGCATTATATTCTCCAACTTCATCCATTTACCTGCAAATGCCATTATTTTATTCTTATTGCTGAGTAAAATTCCATTTTATAATGCTAAGTGAAATTAGTCAACCTCAAAAATCCAAATACCAAATGTTTTCGCTGATATAAGGAGGTTAGTTCACAGTGTGATTGGATGGGGGTACATATGATTAGAGGAACACTAGAATGATCAAAGGAAAGGGAGGGTAAGGGAGGGAGCAGGCGGGGAGAAGGGGGGAAAATGGTGGTTGAATGAGATGGATATCACTATCCTAAATGCATGATTAAAGATCTGAGTGGTACTTATATACTTTGTATACAAGCAGTTGTATGTAAAAAGATGATATACTTGCACATTATGAATAAATAAATAAATAACAACAAAAAAATTTATAGCAGCTCAATTCACAATAGCTAAACTATGGAACCAACCTGGGTGAACTTCAACAGATGAACAGATAAATAAACTATGGTATATATAAATAACAAAATATTACTCAGCCTTAAAGAAGAATGAAATTATGGCAGAATGTTATGCCAAGAGAAATAAGCCAACCCCAAAGAACCAAAGGCCAAATGTTTTCTCTGATATGCGGATGCTAATTCATATTAAGGGGAGTAGAAAATAGAGGTATTTTGGACTAGACAGAGAGGAGTAAAGGAAGGGGAGGAGGGAGTAGGAGTAGAATGAATTGGATATTATTACCCTATGTGCATATATGATTATAAGACCTGTATAGCTCTACATCATATACAACCAGAAGAATGAGAAGCTAAACTCCATTTTTGTATAATGTGTCAAAATGCATTCTACTGTCATGTATAACTAATTAGAACAAATTTTTAAAAATTTTAAAACTCAATTATGTATATAACACACACACACACACACACACACACACACACACACACAAGACAGCCAGATATTAGTTTTTCACAATTTCCCCCTGCATGACCTAGTTTTATATGATATCCTACTTTTTCCATATTGTATTTTTTAAAAGTCCTGCTTTGTTCTCATTGTCCCAGATTAGAGCCTTTTAAAATTCAATATTTTCTGGAACCAAGCTGTCCTTGTTTGTCAGATTCTCCACAAGACGGTAATTCTGGTGTTGATTTTTGCTGCTACGGTGGTGGTGTTAATGGTGGACGTTGTCCCTTTTTACTAATTTTTCTCCCCTCCATCTTGTCCCCAACCCCATTTACTTTCTGGCCACATATGACATGTGGTGATATTACATGGCCTTGAAGTATGTCTTTAGGAAGCTATCACTGTCAAGGAGTAAACAATAAGAGAATAGGAAGTCATGTTAATAGAACAAATATACTAGAAATAACTAACCATGAAGTATAGGGAGAGAGGAATCAGCAAAGCCTGGGTAGAGTAAGTGGGGATAGATACAAACTATTAAAATCAGGGTTAGCTACTTAAGAGTAAATAAAGAAGTCTGGTTGAGAGAGGAATAAGGCACAGGCAGAGTGACAAAGACACTGTAGCCCACTATGAAAAGGCCAAGGACTACTGACTGCTGTGGAAAAGATGCAGACATTCTTAGTTACAAAATTTTGTGATACCTCCTTTGTCCACAGTCCAAACTAAGTACAGAAGCTTATTTAAAACAACAAAATTTTAGTAATACATTTCATGTCTTCCAAGCTTTAGGAATTCAGAAGTAATAAGGCTGAACTATCAAATTAAAATACTATCTCCTGTCATCCATTCAACTTTCAGTTAAAATATCTACTCTGAAATAGATTTCCTTCTTTTTCTTGCTTTGTTGCCTCAGATTTTGAATGTTTCAGCTGCAAATGAACATATAAATCACCCCTCTGCATGCCATAGGCAAAACAGAAGCCCAAGATCCACATTAATCTTAACTCCAGACTCTGGAGGACCAACTTAGAGGTTCTTGAAATTTGCAGAGCATTTGTAATTGAGTCAGAGCACCTGGCAACCTAACAGAAATCCTTTTTTAAAAAAAGCTTTTCTTTCAATTATGATATCAATATAAGTTTATTGCAAAAAACAAAACAAAAAAAAAGATACAACAACCCTGGAAAATGTAGAAAATTAGGAAGAAGGAAAAACATCATCTGAAGTCCTACCAATAACAATATATTAATTAGTCTGTGACTATTTCCAATCTTATTTCTATGCCTTTAAATATTGTTCAATCTTACAAAACATATTTTGTATATGACTTTTTTCAATAACATGAAATACTTTATTAAAATTCATGAAAACTTCTTCTTTATGGCTGATTAATATTCCATTGTGTATATATACAACAACTTCTTTATCCATTCATCTTTTGAAGGGCATGTAGTTTGGTTCTATAGCTTAGCTGAATCTAGAGGCTATTATGCTAAGTGAAATAAGCCAATCCCCAAAAACCAAAGTGCAAATGTTTTTGCTGATATGTGGAAGCCAAACCACAATAAAGGGCAGGGGAGGGGAAGAAGAGAAGGTCAATAGATTAAACAATGGGGAATGAAGGGAAGGGAGGGGGACAGGATTAGGAAAGACGGTGGAATGAATCTAACATTATTTTCCTATGTATATATATGAAAATACCAAAGAATCCTACCATCATGTACACCCACAAGAGTGGGGTTTGAATTAGAATAAGATATATACCATGCTTGTATAATTATATCATAATGGATTCTACTGTCATATATAACTGAAAAGAACCAATAAATTTTAAAAAAGAAAAATTTAAGAAAACAAGAAAGATTTTAAAATTTATAAAGCCTGGGGGTATTTTCATGGATGAAAATTAATTCTGACACACAATTCACACCATTCACAAAAAAAAAAAATTCTTTATAGATCACAGATCTAATATAAAAGCTAAAACTGTTAAGCTAAACTATAAAAGATGACCACTAAATCTAAAACTATAGAAAAAGCAGAATATATTTGCAGAATATAGTTGCAATCTAAGCAAAGATTTCTTAAAACAAAAAAGGCACTATTAAAAAATGATAAAATGGGGGGCTCAGTGGTAGAGCGCTCGCCTAGCACGTGTGCAGCTGGGGTTCGATCCTGAGCACCACATAAAAATAAAGGCATTGTGTACAACTAAAAATAAATAAATAGATAAATAAATGATAGAATGGCCAGGCACTGTGGCACATGCCTGTAATCCCAGTGGCTCAGGAGGCTGAGGCAGGAGGATTGCGAGTTCACAGCCAGCCTCAGCAAAAGCGAGGCACTAAGCAACTCAGTGAGACTCTGTCTCTAAATAAAATACAAAATATGGCTGGGGATGTGGCTCAGTGGTCAAGTGCCCCTGAGTTCAATCCTTGGTAGCCAAAAAAGAATAGTATCACCAAAATTTTAATTTTTTGCTCAACCAGAGATGCTTTAGGAAAATGAAAAAGAAGCAACACATTGGGAGAAAATATTTAATTCAATTATTTGAGAAAGGATTTGTATATAGAATGTATAAATAATTCCTATAAAATTTAATAATGAAAAGATGAACAATCAATTTTCATCACCTAAATTCATTTCAAGGAGATGGTCAGGTGGTTGCAGGAAGCTCTTAGAAGAGAATTAGACAGATTAGCTTGATATGAAGCAGAAGTGTCCTTGATAAAGAGGGTTAGCTAGATCAGGAAAAAGAAGCAAGGAGTGAGGGGGAGTCTAAAGACATAATAAGCAACTGAAAAAAAATTCAATATAGTTAAGAGTTGGACATACTTTACTTTGGCTAAACGATCTGTATCAGTCTGCTTTTGCTTTGTAACAAACAACTATGAAATCTCAGTGGCATAAAGCAGGCTTCTGTTTCTCATATAATCTGATGATGAATGAGGCAACTCTACTTCACAGTGTTTGGATTAGATGAGATGAATATGCTTCATATGTGTCATCCAAGGGCCCATGTTGAAAAGGGAGCAGCTACTCAGAGACAGTCTTCTCATGATGTTGGAAGAGACATAACAGAGCAAGCTTTACTATACATGCATATTTCAAGCTCCTTCTTGACCAAAGAAAGTCACATTGATTGAAGCAAAGTCATTGTGAAAACTACCCAACTTTAGAGAAGTAATTTTCAAATATAGGTTATCCTGTCTCTCACAGGAGAACATTGACAATGACTGGAGACATTTTTGGTTGTTACACTGTGAGTGGTGAGAAATGATATTAACATCCACTAAGTAGAAATCTGGGATCCTGCTAAAAATTCTACACTGCACAGGACTGCCCTCCCACAGCAAAAAATTCCCCCCAAATGTCAGTTGTGATGAGGTTGATAAACACTGCTTTAGAAGAAAGAATTGCAAAGTTAGGGCATGGATACAGGGAAAGATGAAGAATTGGGGCCATTAATTCAATCTACTATAGATTGTAAATGTGGATACTTTTATTAGAATTCTTCATTGAAAATCTTTCAAAGAATTATCATTTAAAATGATGAAAATGTATAATTTCTGAAAAAAAAGCTTATAAAATGTGAAATCAAAAATATATTAACCTGGCCCTCTCAAATCCATTTAAATTTTGAGTTTCTGATACTTTTCTTCATACCTGGATCACATTCCCATGTATTACTCACAAGGAGTTATAATGTAGGCTCCTCTAAGTGCTATCATTCTTTATGCTTGAATGATCACTGCAACAAAAGCACATTTTTGGAGAATGTTCACAATATTACTTCTAGAGCAGTTCTGAAAAAGGAAAACTTCAGAACATATTCTCAATAGGTCAATTTCTGCAAAATTGCCCAGTCTCAAAAGCAGTTTCAGTTGAATCCTACCTAAAAAAGTGAAGTTAAGAGTTCCCTCTGGGCTGGGTGTCAAGCTGGAAGTGGTTGTTGCTATTGTGAAAGTTAGAAGCATTTCAGGGAAGTACTTGTGGAAAGGAAGTTTGGTTAAGTCCTTGATATCTGCTTTTGACCCTAAATGACATTTCAAGTGGTCAGGATTTTACAAGATAGGACCATGGATGAAATTCTGGTGTTGTAATGTACCTTCTCTTTGAAGGTTTTCTTAACAACTTTATCTGCCTTAAAAAAACAAAACAGATGAGGGGCTGGGGGCTGTAGCTCAGTGGCAGAGCACTTGCTTTGCACGTGTGAGGTACTGGGTTTGATCCTCAGCACCTCATAAAAATAAACAAATAAAGATATTATACCAACTACAACTTAAAAAATTAAAAAGAAAAGATGAGAAGAAAAAGAGAGATCAAAGCTGTCTCATTCTGTTATGAAGCTTTGTTTAAAGCTGAGGCATATTCTGTGGGTACTCTGAAATATAACCTACAACCTCTTCTGCACTGATTTTCCATTAATTCTATGGTTTGGTGTATATTCTCACACACTTGACTCTGATCACCCCAAATTCAACCCTTTAGTCATATCCTACTTTTTCTAGACTCCAGCTTGTTGGAGAAACCACCAGATGTGGGCTATTAAATGATATCATTCAGTTAACAGTCTTTGTTTCCCTTTGGAAAAGGGAAAGTTAATGTAAGAACTAAGATGCAATTTTTTTTTTTTTTTTTTTTTTTTTTTTTTTTTTGGTACCAGGAATTGACCTCAGGATCACTCTACTACTGAGCCACATGCTGAGCCCTATTTTGTATTTTATTTAGAGACAGGGTCTCACTGAATTGCTAAGCAACTCACTGTTGCTGAGGCTGTCTTTGAACTCGCGATCCTCCTGCCTCAGCCTCCCAAGCCACTGGGATTACAGGTATGCACCACTGCACCTGGCTCTAAGATGCAAATTTAAGGCTATAGAGTTAGAGCAGAAGTCAGGTAAAGTGTAGATATCAGATAATTATTAATATATGTAAGATGGGGTTTGATTTATAGGAGACTTTGCTGACTGCATTTGCCTTTCGGGGGTATTTTATTTGGGGATATTAACTGCCTACAATAGAATCTTTTTTAGCTAGTTTAACCAAAAGGCACTAAAAATAAAGCAAGTAAAGAGATTTGTTAAAGGAAAATTGGTAGCTCACAGAGTCCCTTGGAGAATCAGAGGTCAGACCCTGAGACCCCACAGCCAAAGATGGTATGGACACACTTTGGTTGGAGGCAGGAGTGTTGGTGGGCACATCACTACCACTGCCCTTTAGCACTGATGATGTTTAGGATGGCATCCTGTTTAGGATAGCCTATGCCAGAAGAATAGTCCTGTTACCTGTGGCCATTTCTTACACTGCATTTAGAGGAATCTAAGTCTTACATGACCATAGAGTATAGCACACGTTTATATTTTTGCTTTAAGAGAATCTATGTAAGTTTTCTCATTTTCTATATTGACAAGGTGGTGCACATAATGTGGAAATTACTAAAATGAGAGATTCTATTTGATTTTTTAAAAATGTTGTTCT
This sequence comes from Tamias sibiricus, assembly GCA_025594165.1. Classification (NCBI taxonomy): domain Eukaryota; kingdom Metazoa; phylum Chordata; class Mammalia; order Rodentia; family Sciuridae; genus Tamias; species Tamias sibiricus. Next base: position 155,252,327 of record CM046657.1, on the reverse strand, counting down.
TTTTAGATATACATGACAGTAGAATGTATTTTGACATATTATACTTACATGGTTATAACTTACTCTAATTAGGATCCCATTCTTGTGATTATACATGATGTGGCGTTTCACTGGTGGTGTATTCATATATGAACATAGGAAAGTTATGTCTGACTCATTCCACTATCTTTCCTATACCTCCTCCCTTCCCTTCTTTTCCCTTTATCTAATCCACTGAATTTCTATTCTTCCCCTCCCGCCACCCCCTCTTGTGTGTTAGCATCCACATAAAAAGAGAACATTTGACCTTTGGTTTGGGGGGGATTGGCTTATTTCACATAGCATGATAGTCTCCAGATATACCCATTTAAAAGGAAAAATCATAAAGTCATTCTTTTTTATATATCCCATTGTGTATATATGCCACATTTTCTTTATCCATTCATCTGTTGAAGGGCACCCAGGTTGGTTCCATAGCTTAGCTATTATGAGTTGAGCTGCTATAAACATTGATGTGGCTGCATCACTATAATATGCTGATTTTTAACTCCCGTGGATATATACCTAGGAGTGATATAACTGGGTCAAAGGGTGGTTCAATTCCTAGTTTTTTGAGGAATCTCCATACTGCTTTACATACTGGTTGCACCAATTTGCAGCCCCACAAGCAATGTATGAGTGTACCCTTTCCCCATATCCTCACCAACATTTGTTGTTGCTTATATTCTTGATTGTTGCCATTTCTGATTGAGATGAAATTTCAGTGTATTTTTAATTTGCATTTCTCTTGTGTGACCACTAATGGAGAGTATTCATTACAAGATGAAATAATATCGAGGTAAAGAAAAAAATAGTAAAAATATTCTGTATCAGGAACTGGAAGACATAAGAAACCAGTGGCTTAACAGGACTGCACCAAACAGTGCTACATATCTGGAAGATGAGAGGGTAGGTCTCATTAAGAATTCTGACTCTTGTTTCCTTGTCAAGAAAGCTGAGCATTCCACAGGACTCAAGGATTTTGCAAGGGTTCGCAAATGTCTTAGTCTTTGAAGGAGGTTAGAGTTGCTGTAAAATCATTTATTCTGTCCTTGTGAAATGACTGACAGACCTCAGCTTTGGAAAGTTCCTTGACTACAGATATTTACATCAACCAGAATCACACTTTCTTTCCTAGAGGCTGCCCATATTGAATGTGGATAACCTGGGCAACTATCAATGGCCATGCCAGCATCAGTTTTCTTCATGGGGTCATCTGAGAGGCATGGTTGTGACTACATCACAGCTCATCTTCTCAAACCTCTGCCCAATCCTGCATCCTTCCTTTCCACAACTTTGGATTCCCAAAGTATCTCCAATATACTTAATCATGCCACTCTCCATTTCAGTCTGCTTCCTGGGAAACTCCACCTATCATAAGTGTTATTTATTTATTTGGATTAGGTCCAACTGCAGTGGACAACCAAACAATAATGATTAAATAGCATAGAAAATTATTCTTTCCAAGATAAAGTCCATATCAGAGATCCAAAGGTAGTATGGTACACAATGATATGATACAGAGACCAGATTCTATCTTTTTGCCCTACTCTGTAAATTTGACCTCTTTTTTATCAGCATACTAAGTGACAAGATGGGGGAAGGGACGGAAGAAACAAACACACATTTGTGCTATTTCTTAATAATTGTCCCATGAGTTGAGGAAGCCCATAAGGAGGAAAATTTCCTCATGTTTCTGTTGAAACTTCAGGCATTTACTGTCTTCAGCTGTTTAGTTGACTTGGCCCTATGTCAGGCAGTAATTCATCGTGCTTTGACCTTCTTTTGAACTCATGCTTACTAGGATAGCTCCCCTCAGTGTCCATTCACTCTACCTGAGCTAAATTCCTGTATCCTGTACTTGCTTTTGATTCCAGCTTCATGCCTAGTATATAAACTCACTACCTCATCAAGCCCTTTCAGGGAAATGCAGGAACCTTCCATCTTATCCACCTAGAAACCAAGGACAACTCAGGAAAGTTGAACTCGGACCTATAATCTTTTTAATGAAGCTGTGCCACAAAGTTCCTTGCTGAGGCTGCTACCAGGTTGGTGGATAAGCCCCCTTTAAAGCCTCAAATGTGGGATGAGGAAAAGTCCTCAGACATGGGTGTTCCCATTTGGGCCAAAGCTGAGGGAGGAGATTCTAGGTCTTCATTGCTCCTCAATCTGCCTTCTCTCTTCTCTGTCACAATCCTCTGGATACAGGAGGATGAAATTTAGGCTTTCCATTTCCTCTGAGTCATATCCTCCTTCTTCTAGACTTAATCTCTTAGCCAACCTTAATTGTAGACAGGATGTGGGAGTTAAAAAAATATTCAGTTTATCAATGAGATAACTTAAACAACTGCATTATTAATTGGGTTATAGATCTTTTTTAGTTTAGAGAAAAATGCATTGCATTACTATTAATAATTTTTTTATTCAAGAGAATGGAGTACTACATTTGTCTTGACAGAGAATATTGTGATTCCTACTTGTCCTTGTAAAATAAAAAATAGAAATGTTTCCTTTATGTTATCCTTAAAAGAGAGAGAGATAAAGAGGGAGAGAGAGAGAGAGAGAGAGAGAGAGGTTTTCATTTTAATGCTAAGAAAGATCAATTTCAAGTTGTTTTCTCTTGTGATTAGAGCATAAATGGAGGCATTAATGGACTTTTAAAAAGCATTTTCATTAAGCTTTTCAAAAATATTAAACCCCATAGGCATGCACGTATAACAATCTGGGAAAATATTCTTTTGTCAATGGACATGAAACAGATTTCTTTAAACATATATCTTCAAGTGAACCACAGTTAATAAAAATAAGTTAACTTTTCTCCTTTAAAGTCATTAAGAATTTACAAAGATAGAAGATACCAGCTTTTGTTCAGTTCCTTATGCCTAAAAATGCTAGAGTCTCTTGTCTTTCCTAATACCTGATTCTTTGACAACACTCTCATCAATTCCCTTACCCCAAACCATCTAACCCCAAAATAAGAGGTCAGGAAATTTTCTTTAAAAACTATTTTTAGATCTTACAGAAAAATATTGCAAAATCTTTTCCTCATGGTGGGGAGTGGATGGGACTAATCTAATTGGGGATTGAGTAATATGACTTAATATTATACCATCCTCTAGTTGATGTATAGTCTCACACACCTGACTGATCACCAAAAATTCAACCCTTTTGCACTGTTATTTTATGTATATGTTAATTTTATTTTTTAATGAAGAGTTTCAAATATATAAAAAATATAGATTATTTAAGGATTTCCCATTTACTCATTCTCTGCTTTAACAATTATCACATAGTCATCTGATTTGATCTCTACCACTACCCACATTCCCACTACCACTTTCTCCCCCTTCTTATAAGTAAATCATTTCATCTGTAAGTAAATGTTGTTTTGGCCAGTATAACCAGCTCTGTATTATGTTGGTTCCTCAGTTCTTTGTGCAATTTCCATCATTGATTATCAGTTCCTATTCAAGAGTTGTGTCTTCTACTTTTGAACTTGTCATGTACAACTCATCATGATTATACCAGGCTGGAATTCAGTGCATGTGAAGTATGATGTGTACATATAAAAACCCAGAATGGAGCTTGTGGGAAAAATAAAACCCTAATAACATTGGCAAGAGAAATGATAGTACAGTGAGTCATCTATTAAAGAAAATCCATAATTTCGTGTACAATAAATGTTTAGGGAATTGGTTGGCTAATAAGTCCTCATTAACTTACTATTTAAAATATATTTATTTATTTGTTTTAGTTGTACACAATGTGTTTTATTTTTACATGGTGCTGAGGATCAAACACAGGCCGCGCACCTGCTAGGCAAGCGCTCTACCGATAAGCCACAACCTCAGTCCAACTTTTTTTGTTACATATTATTTCAGTAAAACCCATTTCCATTTATATTTTATATACTAGGACATACTATCTTAGTTAATGAATTTGTATTTTATCTGCTAAGAATTTGTAACTTTTGCTTAAGATTTAAAACTACTGTAACTTTCTGTGGCCACATCACCACTAGGGTTCCTCAAGCTTCTCTGAAGAAATTTATATTCTTATACAACCAGTTTGCCTTACTTTTCCTTACTCTTAAAGCAATAGCACCACCGTGTGTTAAGATTTTTAAATGTTTCCTCATACTGGTAGAACTTGCCTTACAGATTTTAACATGCCCAATAACTCCTTTGCAAACTGTTGAAGATTTGGGCCCCTTTTCGAGTTAATGATTTCAAATGTATAAAACAAAGTACATACAATTATAAAGGAAACTAGTTATATGAAAATACTGTTGTAGCCAAGGGTTCGTGGATTACAGATACAAAGCAATAATAAGAGACCAGGAATGTGAAATTATGCTTCCCTCAAAAACAAATCTTGTTATTCTTGTTATTAAAAGTCATTATTCCAGTCGAGTTTGCAGATAGACTTCAGGAATTACATATCGTTTTGACTTTATCATGATATTTATATACTTTATAAGAAGGGAAAAGTTATTGGAGACAGAGTTTCTGTGCATTAAAAACCATTTATACAATGAAAAAATGTTGGGTTTTGTATCTTAAATACTTGAAATTTGAATAGTCTTGCCAAGAAGAAAAGATATATTCCACAGAGTACCTGAGAAAGTTGTACTGAAGATTACATTTTAGTCAGCATACTTTTATTAGGCCTACAAATTTGGACAAACTGGACTATCTGATGCTGTTAATTCAATCCCGCTCAGCTCCAGCCATTTCAGAAGTGCCCTAGAGAACTAATGCGGTAGCTCTAAGTACCACTAGAGGGCACTGTGAAGATTCTGTTGCCAGTTAGGAGAGGGGAGTTATGGGACAATAAACTAGCTGGAGTGGGGTCTCCAGCGATGGAAAAAAGACAGTTAATACTGTAGATTGTGAGAAAATGGCAATAGAAAGGGCTTACTATTTTAGTCTCTGCCATACACTGGGCACATGGAAGGATTGAGCTTCCTTGGCTCTCTTATAAGTGGGTGGAGCTAAATGATTGGGTCAGCTGTATGAAATCTCTTATAGCCTAAGCATTTAATTGTTGGTGCCACATCTTCCAGAGTTCTCTTTCCCTTTGACTGACAATATTCAATATTGTAATTATTCTGTCAGCCTGGGACCCTGAGTAACCAGAATGGGCAGAGACCTGTTGCTGACCCACAGTGGACATGTAGCATGATTGAGAAATAAATGTCCTCTTACATTATAGATGTTTGGGGATTATTCATTACTATATCATGAAGTAATCATTCACCAAACCTGTTTAAATTCATTGAAAGCCAGGAGAGGTCACATTCAAGAACATCTAATCTGAGCATGTTTTCAGAATCCAGGAGTACCCAGTGCTATTTAATCTTATTCCACAAGGCACTTTTCAGAATGCTTGATATCAAGCTGCTTGATATATTTTCAAATGTAGTTCAACTTGAGGAATTATTTTCACTGTTCATTTACTCCACAAATATGTATTGAGTTTTAATATGAGCCAGGCATACAAATAAACAAAAATCCATGCCTTCATGAAGCTTACATTCTAGTGGGTGAGACAAACAATAAACATGAACAAGTTATATATGTGGTGTGTTAGAAGATAAGTGGTAAAGGGAAACACAAAGCAGAGATGGAAGATAATTTTGAATGGAATAATATTCCTTATAATGATTCTCTGCAGAATAATGAATTGAGGTAATGGTCAGACTCTAAATCAGCAATTTTGGGAAGGAGGGCAAGATCCCATGTCAGTTTCTGGGAGGATTGGAGCCAAATGCTAACATTATTCAGGTACAAACTCACAATGGAATCATATTACTAAGAATTTTTCCTCTTATTCTTTAGATGTCTGTGTATGTGTATACATATGTGTGCCTGCACATACATGTATATTAATGTGTGAAGAGGAAGGCAACTAACCTTGTTAAACAACAAGGCAAATAACCTTTTTATGTTTTTAACGTGCCTGTTAGGCATCATGCTGCAGCAATGAAAACAAATCTTAGACCACAAATAAAGATACATCAAGAAAATTCCACTTTCAATTAATCAAATAAAATTAGTTTCTATTACAAAAATATTTGTATGACTTTTTTAATTAGGAGGAAAATAAATTTTTTAAAAGTCTTTATGCCTCAAATCTGATTCCGGTCATGGAAAAATGTCCTTTCAGTCTTCTACCCTCTTTGCACTGATAACACCTCACTTCAAACTCTGCCTTCTTTCTCTCACTCCCTACCTTAGGATTCTCTGGTGATTTGCTGTGAGTATCCATAGGTGCCTGCTCAGCATTTAACATACACGCAAACCAGAGGTGTTAATAACGCAACTCATAGCAGGTAGGAGTAGATGAATAAATAATTTTCTCCTATTTCCTTTGATGACAGTTTTGATTTGAGTCCATGACAGTAACCAACACCTTCTATTAACTTTTCCTACTTTCCTGTCCCAAACTCTTGCTCTGTGGGATTATTTCCCAAATAAATTACCAGCATCCAAGTTCTTCTGTTAAACTGTAATTTCAAGGAAACACAGGTAGAGACACTTTCCCATCAAATGAGTTATATAACAGGTCCCATAGGTCTTATCAAGAGAAATCTAAGTGGAGAACTCTCTCTAGGTTTTGGTCCACATGGGCCACTACAGAGATGTTCATTACCCAAGCCCATTAGTCCCTTGGAAATATGCATTTGCCATACCACCTCCTTTTGGGCACATTTATATTTACCAGGGCTGACACCAGTATTAGCATTCAGTTTCCCCTATGTACCTCTCACCTGTGGAAACCCAACCACCAGAAGAACAGTAGTTCCCATCCTCATGGAACTGCCTTTATCTCTTTTATAAACTTGACATACATCCACTTACTCTCTATTCATGTTTCTTTTCCTGAAAGGATGCCCTCTTACCTTCCTGTCCTCTCCACTCCTCCAAGACAACCTCCTTGATAAGTTGAAGCTTTGAAAAAACACAGAAAACCTTTTTGTCTTTGAACAACTGCTTTTCTCCTTATAAATAACCCCGAAGGAAAGGGTACACAAAGGATCTTGGAAAATGCAAAAGGAAAAAAAATCTCCCACTAATATTGCAAAAAATTGTACATTCATTTTTATCTCATTTACATGTCACAATGACCACCTGAAGTAGATCTTATTATTTCCCATTAAAAATTAACAAACTGGGGCTGGGGTTGTGGCTCAGCGGCAGAGCGCTCGCCTCGCACGTGCGCAGCCCGGGTTCGATCCTCAGCACCACGTAAACATAAATGCATTGCATTGTGTACAACTAAAGTAAATAAATATTTTTTAAAAAAATTAACAAACTGTAGTTTTAAAAATTTGGTAATAAAGCTCAAATTTGAATCTAGCCTTTTCATAATTAATACTATGTAATCAGTATAGATAGTTTCATTTTGATTCATGACCTTCCATCTTGAATTTGTTTCCTTTATCAAGAGGAGACTCTTAATTATTCAGTGATCTTCCATTTGTTAGTGGCATCTTCCCATCTACTTTGCTCTTAAGAATTTGCCAGGTGCAGTGGTGCATACTGGTAATCCCAGTGACTTGGGAGGCTGAAGCAGGAGGATAGCAAGTTCAAAGCAAGCCTCACCAACTTAGTGAGGCTATGAGCAACTTAGTAAGACCTTGTCTTGAAGTAAAAAAAAGAGCTGGGGATGTGGCTCAATGGCTAAGCACCCCTGGGCTTAATCCCCAGCAAAAAAAAAAAAAAAAAAAAAACAGAAGAATATTTCAAGAAATTAACTAACGTTGCTTTAGATCTATCTTAAAATAGAAATATAATGAGGAACTCTGGTCAGCCATGGAATTTCTGCTGTTGCCACTTATTGAAAATATCAAAATAGAACCTGGATCCCTTTCCCACATCTGGAAGAAGATTCCCTATTGGCAGACTTTTTAGCAGTAAGACAAATATAATTTTACGAGCCTTCCAGATCTTTTCTGGGTTGGAATGGATTTAATGGACAGAAGTAAGCACTATTGGCTAGTTGAACCCCCACCCCACCCCAGCAGCAGTGGAATCAGATACTACTAACCTTTCAGACTGGCTCTGTTTTGCTGTGCTGTGAGGATCCCAGTGGGGCTTTTGCTGGCTCTGAAGCTTCAAGTTATGTAGATAGGTTCTGGATGATCTCTATGGAGATAAGGATATGTATCCAGCTCAGGAACTTAGTGCCTTTTTTGGCCGTTGCTTTATATTCCCCATGTTTTACACTGGTAATGCAAAAATACACTGCTATCATAAAAATTCATATAGAAGTACACAGAGTAAAAGGGAAAATCCTCCAAACCTCCAACACATTCCCCTCCAAAAAAAAAAAAAAAAAAATAGGTGTATGTACTAGACATTTTCCTACATATATTCTTTTTTATTTTTTATTGTGGTACTAGGGTCTGAACCCAGGGATGCTCTACCACTGAGCTACATTCCAAGCCCTTTTTATTTTTTATTTTGAGATAGGGTCTCACTAAATTGCCAACTGCTGGCCTCGAACTTGTGATCCTTCTGCCTTTGGGAGTTGCTGCTCATGTTCTTATATATAGGTGATTTTATTTGTTTCATACAAAATGGAATAAAATCCACAATAAGCGCTTTTCACTTTACAGTGTGAATTGGCTGGTGGATTGTTAATGTAGATGCTGGATTCTTAATCTCAACTGGAGAAAAGTTGGCAATTCTTCTTTTCATATTTATGTTTCTTCATTTCCCTCACATGTTTTCATGACTTCTCCAAAACTTTGACTCTTTCCTCAAACTCTTACTCCTTCACTTGTAACCAGTGGCTTCACCAAGTAATAGATATCATCAGTTTTGAAAAACTTCTTCATTTACTGCCTACCTCCTTCTTTAACTGTAAGCTTATCTCACAAGCATTTTTTCCCAGACTCTCCCTCCTTTTTCTTGTCTTCCACTTGTACTCAAGGGATCAAGTACATTTTTCTCCATTAAAAAATTAGCATAGGCCAAGATCGAGTAAATGCTACAAACTTTAGACTGTTGCACTAAGTTGCTATGTAAATCAAGTCAACATCTTTAAAACAAATCAGAACTCTAAGAAACTTTTTAGGAAAGCAAAAAGGACCTAATGAATATAAATATTGCAAATATTTAATATTAGTACTTAACTATTTTTTATTACTAATCATAAAATATTGCATATCTCTAATTGCCAAACCACACACCTCTCGTGACACATGAACTAGATTACACAGGAGACCTGTCACCTGATAGAATCCAGCTGACAGCTGACATATCTCAGATTTCCACCTCATCTAAATCCTTCATGTTGAGCCCTGCACTTGCTTTTGATTTGTCATACACCAAATTCTTATAATGGTTAGAATTTATTTTTGAAGGTATTCCATTCTCTGTGGGTTTAATTTAATGCCAATTTTTATTACTTACATTTTATAAAACAATATCTGGTATTGATATTCTAGTACAAAGATTAAACATATTAACATTTTTGGTATCTGACCTTTTATTTTTCAAAACAATTTCTCTATTACTGTGTCATCAGATTCTATAAAATCCTGAAGGGCATTTCATTGATATTGCTTTAACTTGTATGATAATATGGAAATTATTTCAAGTTAGGGGACCACACTTTGAACAGCAGTGCTCTTATGTTTCTCTATGATTTATAATGTTTTTTTTTTTTTTGATGGTCAAGTAAAACGACTTTTATGAAAATTTACAAGTGCCAAAAGTCAAATGAATTAATAACATTGAATACAGCAACATCAACAACAAACCCTTGCTTTACTTTAATTTGACCTGAATTATCATAAACAAAACTATGAAGAATTATATTTTACATATTAAAATAGTCCCTGAATTTTTTCTCCCTCAACATTTATTAATTTATTAATTGTTAAATACTGCTACATTTGCTGCACTACGTTCAATACAAGAGATTCATTCCATTGTTTTCAGGCATTTCTGTAGTGTAAGTCAAATGCCCAATGACATGTGACAAATAGCCAAAGTTAAACCATTTTTAAACATTTTAAAATATTTTCCTAATGATCATCAAATTTGTCCTGGAGGTCATAAAATCACCCTATTCTCCTGTTTACCCTTTTTTATCAGACATATGTTACCTAATATAGAATGGAGATAATGGTTTGGTTTTAAATATAAGGTTTTTAAAATTTATTTTTAGAGAAACTTTTCTTTCCATTAAACTACCTTTCTAACTCTTGGTTTAATTAATTTCTAGGGTTTATTCCCTTAGCAAAATTTATTAAATCTATCTATTCACATCAGGATCCTGGCAGGAAACAAAATGCATATTTAGAAAGTGTTACCAAAAAGAGTGTACTGAAGGAATTATTTTATAGAGATGTAGGCAAAGTTAAAAGAAACTAAAGAGGTATAGGTCTAGTAGCAATTATATGCTTTTACAACCTTTAGGCCTAAAAGGGATATGGGGAAAAATGAGCATATGAGAGTTTGCTGTATGGAAGCATGGCTCCCTTATAAGAAATGTGACTATAGAATTCTGCCAGTAACCAAATTGCATCAAGGTGGAGAGATGGGGGATAAATACCCTAGCTCTCTTTCCAGTTTCTTGCTGATATCTCTCTTTGGCCAATCCAACAGAAACCAGAGAGCAAACTAAACATTATATGCATCTTGATATAATGCAGTATATAGCATTCCTTATTAAAGATTTTTGGATATAAATTTTACCTTTATAATAAATATTTTTTTAAAAAATTATTTTTACATTGAAAATCCATATGTGTTTTCACATTTATATTCCTATATGTTTATGTTTGTATACATTTGTATATACATGAACATACCCTAACAGCAACCAAATGCCTGCTCATACATTTTCATATATGTTCAGTTACATAATTATAAACCATAACTAAAACAAATTGTAAACATCTATCTCAAAAGAAAAATAACTATATGCAAATTTATATCCATTTAAATATTTTCATATATTTTTAACATATATATTCATATTTGTATTCCTATATATAAAAATGTCCAATCCCTAAACTAACTCTATTTTTCTACATTAGTCCTATACCTACCAATACACCTCAGGGAAATCTCTATTCATATAAACTATAACATTTTACATGAATGTACCTATGTATTTGGGGATATAAGTTCATAAATTCACATAAGAACCCATAGATATTATATATATAGTCTCATTTCCATAGGCATAACCCAGATTTCACCTGTAATATAACAATATTGTTTACCTTAAAAAATCCATAGATAAAAGTATATATATAAATTTTGATATATAATATTACCCCTATATTCATATTTATATTCATATATATTAATATATATGTTCCAAAGGCAACCCATCTTCTAAACCAAAGCTGTAACTCAGAACTAAACCTAATCCTACCCATAATTGTGAGCCTTTTAAACAAAAATTATATTACTGAATATCCATATATATTTTCACATATATATTCTGTATATGTGTATATACATTTATGTATACGTATATACATATATATATACACATACATATATGTATGTATGTACCCTAATGGCAACCCAAATCCTATCCATAAATTTTTTTAAAATTTTTATTTATTTGCTTTTAGTTGTACACAATGCATTTTATTCAATGCGTTTTTATTTGTATGTGGTGCTGAGGATCGAACCCGGGTCGCCCACATGCCAGGCGAGTGCTCTACCGCTGAGCCACAATCCCAGCCCTATCCATAAATTTTCAAATATATTCAGTTACATAATCATATTCTCTATCTTACCAAAACTGTAAACATCCTTATCAAAAGAAAAATAACTATATACAAATCTATATCCATTTAAATATTTTCATGTATATTTTTACATATATATTCACATTTTTATTCATATATATGGATAAAAGTGTTCTAACCCAGTATTATTATGTTGTGGTCTATTTGATTCTTGAAATTGAAAAGGGTTTGTTTGATGTACACAGATGCTATGTAGATGTTTGGGGCATAAATATTTATGATTGTTATGTCTTGTTGATGTATTGTACCCTTAAACAGTAGTTCTTCTTTGTCCCTAGTGATTAACTTTGGCCTGAAGTCCACTTCCTCTGATATGAGGATAGAAACCCCTTCTTGTTTATGTGATCCATGTGAGTGATGTTTTTCCCCAAACTTTCACCTTCAGTCTGTGAATGTCTTTGCCTATGATGTGAGTCTCTTGGAGACAGCATATTGTTGGGTTTTTTGCTGTTTGTTTTTTAAATCTAATCTGCTAGTCTATGTCTTTTGATGAACGAGTTTAGGCCATTAACATTCAGGGTTATTTATTTATTTATTTTGTACCAGGGACTGAACTCAGGGGCACTTGTCCACTGAGCCAAGTCCCCAGCCCTTTTTTGTATTTTATTAGAGACAGGGTCTCACTGAGTTGCTAAGTACCTCACCATTCCTAAGGCTGACTTTGAACTCGCGATCCTCCTGCCTCAGCCTCCCAAGTGCTGGGATTACAGGCGTGTGCCACCGTGCCCAGCCATTTTTGCATTTTAAAAATGTAATAAGCAAAAAATATATGATCAGTTATTGCCTGTAATAAAAACAGCAAGTTTGAAAAAGGATTTGCATTTTTAATTCTGTTTTAGTTGTATATGGATGCAATACATTTTATTTATTTATTTTTATGTGGTCCTGAGGATCGAACCTAGTGCCTCACATGTTCTAGGGGAGTGCTCTACCACTGAGACACAAACCCAGCCCTGGGTTTGTTTTCAAATGGTGGACAGGGAGAAAACAGAAGTGATATAGAAGATGATGATTATGAGGGAAGAGGAGAGAAGACAGAAGTAAAAGATAAAGAAAGAGTGAAAGAGAAAACAATAGAGATTGACTATTAGCAGAAGAGAGCATCAAGGTAGGAGAAAAAATATATATAAAGCAAAAATTTTTTTTTAAAATTAAAAATAAAAATAAAAGGTTACAAAACAAAACTAAAATATACTAATCAAACATCCTGGTTCACAAAAAACCTAATCAATATAAAATAACTGCCTTCAAAAGTCCTAGAGATAAGAAGGAAAGAAAATAGGAAACTGTAAATGTCCATGTACCATCAAGGTCACAATTAAACAGTGAAAAAGAATTTAAAAAAAAATAGAAAAGAAAAGAAATCTTGATGAAAAGTTGAAGCATTCTTTCTGTTGGAGTTCAAAATATTCTCAGTTTCTCAGCAGTTTTAGGTGGGGTCTTCTGGAGTTTGATGCTCCAACATCTGGATTACTGGAGTGGGAGAGGTAATCTTGTAGGTGGAGTTCCTGGAGGCAGGGTTTAGGTTTAGGCAGGCTCCAGGCTCTTTGGTGAATGCTAATTGGTCTGGAGATTTGAAATTAGCACACTTCCAGCAGCCAGTACTTGCTGGTCCAAGCTGTAAGACTCTACCCCAGGTGTCTCCCTTGGGTTGTCCCCTTTGTCACCTGCAGACCCCATGTTTCCTGGCCTTTGGTTCAGTCTCCAAACAATTTCTCCCACCTCTACCCTTTCAAGTTCCTGGCCAGAAGCATCTCTCCCAGCAGGTCCTGCAAGCAGATTGGAGAGGCAGGGAGAGCTGGGGGGTTTCCAGGACCAGTTGTCCCCTGTGTAAATTTCTTTCCATGTGTGATTTTCTTCTGGTCACTTAAGTACACTATATGTCGTGTAGCGTGTATTTACTGGGCCTATATTTCGGGCCAAACTCAGGTTTGCCAGGAATTGGTTTTCTCCATTGCCACTCCCCACTGCAAAAGGATTCCTTCCTTTGCTGTCTTAAACTGCCTGGGGAGATGGCAGTTTCTTTACACACACACACACACACACACACACACACACACACACACACCCAAATCTTGCAGTGAGTCCTTCAGGTTTGTTGGACAATGTCCTTAGTCTCTAAATGCTCAGTACCCAGACACACCTCAGGCCTCCCCAAAATGTGGGTTCCTTTAATTTCTTATCCCTCTACTATGCTCACAGGGGGACTCCTCTGGTTAGAGCTTCTGGCCTGGCTCTGGCAGTGGCTCTGGCAGTGGCTGTGCCATTGGGGATTTTTTCCTTATTTTATTATATCCAACCTCCTCTGTACCCAGTCTGCTTTGAGTGGCCAATTTTAAGTTCCAATAAAGTCCTCCTCCCTTTTTGTTTTGTTCACCCACCTTGCGGAGCAGCTGCCTATCTGCTTTATTGGTTTCACACCATGGAGTAGCCAGGAACATGACCTCCTCTATTTCACCATCTTGGATCTCTCTATAATGAACAAACCATATTAAAAAAAAAAAAAAAACTAATTGAAACTTATATAATTACAGCTATCTTATATTAGACAAAGGTGCCAAAAATGTACAGTGGAGAAAGGATAGCCTCTTCAACAAATGGTGCTGGGAAAACTGGAAATCCATATGCAACAAAATGAAATTAAACCTTTATCTCTCACCATGCACAAAACTCAATTCAAAGTGGATCAAGGACCTAGGAATTAGACCAGAGACAATACACCTAATAGAAGGAAAAGTAAGCTCCAATTTCCAACATGTTGGATTAGGCCCCAAGTTCCTTAATAAGAATCCTGTAGCGCAAGAATTACTACCAAGAATTAATGAATGAGATAGATTTAAACTAAAAAGCTTCTTTTCAGCAAAAGAAACAATCAGTGAGGTGAATAGAGAGCCAACTAATTGGGAACAAATATTTAATACATGCACATCAGATAGAGCACTAATCTCTAGAATATATAAAGAACTCAAAAAACTTTACACTAAAAAAAACAAATAACCATGGGGCTGGGGTTGTGGCTCAGCGGTAGAGCGCTCGCCTAGCACTTGCGCAGCCCAGGTTCGATCCTCAGCACCACATACAAATAAACTCATTGTGTACAACTAAAGCAAATAAATAAATATTAAAAAAAAAAATAACCCAATCAATAAATGGGCTAAGGAATTGAGAAGACACCTCTCAGAAGAAGATACACGATTAATCAACAAATACATGAAAAAATGTTCAACATCACTGGCAATTAGAGAAATGCAAATCAAAACTACTCTAAGATTTCACTTCACTCCAGTCAGAATGGCAGCCATCAAGAACACAAGCAACAATAAATGTTGGAGAGGATGTGGGGAAAAAGGCACACTCATACATTGCTGGGGACTGCAAAATGGTGCAACCGTTATGGAAAGCAGTATGGAGATTTCTTGGAAAACTGGGAATGGAACCATCCTATGACCCAGCCATCCCACTCCTGGGTCTATTCCCAAAGGACTTAAAAACAGCATATTACAGTGACACAGCTATCTCAATGTTTGTAGCTGCGCAATTCACAATAGCTAGGTTGTGGAACCAACCTAAATGTCCCTCAGTAAATGAGTGGATTAAGAAAATGTGGTATATACTCACAATGGAATTTTACTCAGCAATAAAAGAAAACAAATTAATGGCATTTGCAGGTAAATGGATGAAGTTGGAAGACATAATGCTAAGTGAAGTTAGTCAGTCTCAAAAATCCAAGTACCAAATGTTCTCTCTTATATAAGGAGGCTATTTCAAAGTATTGTTGGATGGGGGTACATAGGAGGATTAGAGGAACACTAGAATGGTCAAGGGAAGGGAGGGTAAGGGAGGGAGCAAGAGGGGAGGGAGGGGGGGGGAGAAAAAAAAAAGGTAGTTGAATGAGACAGATATCATTTTCCTTAATGCATGATTGAAGACCTGAATTATACGAATATACTTTGTATACAAACAGTTGTATGTAAAAAGATACTAAATATATGCACTATGAGTTGTACATATTAAAAATTATAAAAATAAAAATTAAAAAAAAAACCTAATTGAAACTTGCAGTAATCAACTGTTCCCTTTACCTGGTAATGTCCTGGGACTGAGTGTCGGGGATTGCCCTGTTCAGGAGCTATGCACACACCTTTAGGTCCTGAGTAAAGACGTACTGGACTGGTATTGCACCCTGCAATGGAACTAGACTTTACCTCCACTTGGATAAGAAAGGTGTATCTCTGGGAGTGGGCATCACTTGATGGGGTTGAATTACACCTACCTGTTTGTTGTAATCCTACCCTTCTGCACTTTTTTGGACAGAATGTTCCATGGATTAGCTCCCCCGCCCCCATTAATAAAACCCGGGTTCAAGGTATGCTTCTCCTCTTTCTTGCCTGCCTTGCCTTCTTGGTGGGAGCTGGATCAGAGGGGCCATCACAGAACCCAAAGAAAAAGGTTTTTCTCTGTCTGTATGTCATTATTCATGCCAGCCCAGTTTTCCTGGAGTGACCCTGACCGGTTTAGTTGTGTGTCACGGCAACTGAGATCCATTTCAAGAAAACTTTGTCCTGGGCAAAACAGGACAGCTGGTTACTATGTTTTAAGTTTTACCAGTTATATTCTCCACAAATCTAATATATCATATTTTCGTCAATCTTTTTTTTTTGGGGGGGGAGCGGTACTGGGGTTTGAACCCAGGGTACTCTACTGCTGAGCTACATCTCCAGTCTTTTTTTATTTTTTGAGACAGCGTCTCACTATGTCACTCAGGCTGACCTTGAACTTTCAATCCTCATGCATCAGCCTCCCAAGAAACTGAGGTTACAGGGTTGCACTACCACACACCTGGTCTCTTCACCAATATTTTAAAAGTAGACTCATAATAATAAATCAATACATGATATAATGATTACAAAACAGATCAGTATGCTAATGCCAGTTTTACAATAATAAGAGTTCTAACTCAGTGGATATTTGTTATTAATCTCATTATTTTTATTACTTCTTGCTGAAGATAGAACTTCTTGAACTTACCTAGAAACTTGTCTAGAAAGTCAGAATTCTTTTTTTTTTAAATGTTTTTATTTTTTTTTTTATTTTATTTTATTTTTTTTTTGGTACCGGGGATTGAACTCAGCGGCACTAGACCGCTGGGCCACATCCCCAGCCCATTTTTTGTATTTTATTAGAGACAGGGTCTCACTGAGTTGCTAAGTGCCTCGCCATTGCTGAGGCTGGCTTTGAACTCGCGATCCTCCTGACTCAGCCTCCCAAAGTGCTGGGATTACAGGCGTGCGCCACCGCGCCCGGCTAAATGTTTTTATTTATTTGCTTAAGTTGTACACAATGCATTTTATTTGTACGTGGTGCTGAGGATGGAACCCGGGTCGCCCATGTGCTAGGTGAGCACTCTACCGCTGAGCCACAATCCCAGCCCCAGAATTATTTCTTATACCAGCTGAAGATGCAGATAAAATGTCTTGGCATCTTAGAAGATGTTTTCACCAATATACTACTCAACTGGACAGATTCTTTTTGTAATTTATATTTTGTCTGTTATAAAAAAATTGTTCAAAACATTAGCTCTACTCAATCAGATATATTTTAATTTTGAAACCTAACATTATTATAATCACAAAAAGATGTTTTATCTTTATAATGTAGTTTAATATATCTTCTTTGTTAGAATTTTTCTGATTGTATTTTTTAAATTTATGGCTAATATAATTTTTCATTGGTTAGAGTGGGTTTCTCATTTTGCGCCACCCCTACTCCTAGGCATTGCTTGTATTGAGCACTTTCTAACCCTGGTAGGTAGGCACAAAAACATTCTCATTTTAGGGGAACAAAGTGAACATCAAACATTTGGGTGGTTGATATCCTCCATCACTAGGAATTTTCCAAGTTTACATTTCAATGGGAATGGCATGAGGGATATAAATTTAATGTCCCTCATGTCTCTTTTATTCTATAACAAACCTCCTTCCCTTTTTGGATGAGAAACTGGGCCATTTTGCTTTGTTCCCACATTTTTTATTGGTGCATTAACATGGTACATAATGGTGAGATTCGTTGTTACATATTTGTGCTTGCACATAATATAATTACAATTTGGCTAATATCATTCCCCAGTATTTCTCCTTTCCCTTACTCTTCCCTCCCCCGGTCCCTCTCCTCTATTCTGCTGATCTGCCTTTAATTTTCATGGGTCCCCCCAGTTATCTTTTCCTTTTCCCTCTTTAGCTCCCATATATGACAGCCATACAACCTTTGACCTGAGTTTGGCTTATTTTGCTTAATATAATGTCCTCATGTTCCATCCATTTTCCTGCAAATGACATAATTTCCTTTTACTTTATGCTGAGTAAAACTCCACTGTGTGTATGTGTGTGTGTATTCTTTTTGTGTGTATACATTCTTTTTATCTATTCATATGTTGATAGACACCTAGCCTGGTTCCATAGTTTGGCTATTGTTAATTGTGCTGCTGTAAACATGGGTATACATATATCGCTACAGTATGATGACTTTAATTCTTTAGGATAAATTCCGAAGAGTGGTATAGCTGGGTCATATGGCAGTTCCATGCCTAGTCTTTTTTTTTTTTTTTTTTTTTTTTAAACCAGGAATTAAACCTATTGGTACTTAACTACGGAGTTACATCCTCCTGCCTTAGCCTTCAAGTCACTGGGATTACAGGTATGCACTGCCACACCCACCTCCATGCCTATCCATACTTATATCCATAGTGGTTGCACTAATTTACAATCACACCAACAATGTAAAAGTGTTCCTTTTCTCCACATCCTCTGCAGCATAAATTGTTGTTTGCATTCTTAATACTGCCGTTCTGACTGGTGTGAGATGAATCCTCAGCGTAGTTTTAATTTCCATTTCCCTAATTGCTAATAATGTGGAACATTTTTTCATATATTTGTTGGGCATTTGTACTTCTTCTTCTTTTTTTTTTTTTTTTTTTTTGTTGGTACCAGGGATTGAACTCAGGGGCACTCGACCACTGGGTCACATCCCCAGCCCTTTTTTGTATTTTATTTAGAGACAGGGTCTCACTGAGTTGCTAAGTGCCTCGCCATTGCTGAGGCTGGCTTTGAACTCGCGATCCTCCTGCCTCAGCCTCCCAAAGTGCTGGGATTACAGGCGTGCGCCACCGCGCCCGGCTTGTACTTCTTCTTTTGAAGTGTCTGTTTAATTCATTTGTGCATTTATTGGTTGGAATTTTTTTTTGGTGTTAAGATTTTGGAGTTCGAGGACTACCCCGCCAACCCGCATGGGAGCCAAGGCCCAGGCCTGCCCCACCAACCGGCAGACCCACCCCGGACCCCAGCCCAAGGTCTAGGACCAAGCCAATGACCCGTGTGGGAGCCAAGGATGAGGTTAGTCCCAGGACTGCCCAGGCAACCAGCAGACCCACTCTGGAACCCAGGCCCTGGCCCTGGACTGCCCACACCCACCAGCAGACCCACACAGAACCCAGGACTACCCCACCTCCATCTTGGGAACCTGCAGCCATCACCATAGCCCTCCCCATGTAGTAGCCTCCACGTTGGGACACAGATAGGGGCTGGAGGCAGCAGCATCTTGGAACAGGCAGCCCAAAGCCACTGAAAGGCCCATCCTTTCAGCCCCTTCTCTGAAAGTGGCTGCATCCATGTTGGCTCTGGAGTTATCTCTGTTATTGCCACCACCACCTTTGGTTGCAGTAGAATTTATCATGGGACACCAGCCGGGGTCTAGAAGCCCAACAACAAGGTGAGGTACAGGTAATCTGCAGGGACACTATAAGGTTATGGGGTAGCTGCAAGAATGGAAGACACATAGACAACATGAAAATCAAGGGAGGACAGTACCCCAAATAAACCAAGATACTACAATAATAGAATCCATGGACAATGCCGTTGATAAAATGTCAGAAAAGAAGTTCAGAATGTACATAATTAAAATGATCTGTGAATTAAGGAATGACATAAGTGAGCAAATACAGGCAAAAATTGATCACTCCAGCAAAAAGATAAGAGTGAATACAGGGAAGCATTGATCACACCAAGAAAGAGATAAGGGAGCAAATACAGGTAGCAAAAGACTACTTCAAGAATGTGGTAGATTTCCAGTTTTCCCAGCACCATTTTTTCGAAGAGGCTATCTTTTCTCCAATGTAAATTTTTGGCACCTTTGTCTAAAATAAGATAACCAAAATTATATATGTTAGTCTCTGTGTCCTCTATTCTGTACCAGATACAAAATCAATACACATAAGTCAAAGGCATTTTGTGTACATCAGCGACAAAGACTCTGAAAGGGAAATGATGAAAAATACCCCATTTGTGCAATAGCATCAAAAAAAAAATAAAATACCTGGGAATCAACCTAACGAAAGAGGTGAAAGACCTGTATAACGAAAATTATAGAACACTAAAGAAAGAAATTATAGATGAACTCAGAAGATGGAAAGACCTACCTTGCTCTTGGATAGGTAGAATTAATATTGTCAAAATGTCCATACTACCAAAAGCATTATACAGATTTAATGCAATTCCTATCAAAATCCCAATGTCATTCTTCAAAGAAATAGAAATAGCAGTCATGAGAAAATTCATCTGAAAAATAAGAGAATACCCAGAATAGCCAAAGCAATCCTGAGCAAGAAAAGTGACAGCAGGGGGCATCACCATACCAGACTTTAAATTATACTATAGAGCAATAGTAACAAAAACAGCATGGTATTGGCACCAAAACAGACTGGTGGACCAATGGTACAGAATTGAGGATACAGAGACTAATACATTTAATTACAGCTATCTTATATTAGACAAAGGTGCCAAAAATGTACAGTGGAGAAAGGATAGCCTCTTCAACAAAATGGTGCTGGGAAAACTGGAAATCCATATGCAACAAAATGAAATTAAACCTTTATCTCTCACCATGCACAAAACTCAATTCAAAGTGGATCAAAGACCTAGGAATTAGATCAGAGACAATACACCTAATAGAAGAAAAAGTAAGCTCCAATTTCCAACATGTTGGATTAGGCCCCCAAGTTCCTTAATAAGAATCCTGTAGCGCAAGAATTATACCAAGAATTAATGAAATGGGATAGATTTAAACTAAAAAGCTTCTTTTCAGCAAAAGAAACAATCAGTGAGGTGAATAAGAGCCAATAAGGGAACAAATATTTAATACATGCAACATCAGATAAGCATATCTCTAGAATTATATAAAGAACTCAAAAAAATCTTTACACCAACAAAACAAATAACCCAATCAATAAATGGGCTAAGGAATTGAGAAGACACCTCTCAGAAGAAGATACACGATTAATCAACAAATACATGAAAAAATGTTCAACATCGCTGGCAAATAGAGAAATGCAAATCAAAACTACTCTAAGATTTCACTTCACTCCAGTCAGAATGGCAGCCATCAAGAACACAAGCCCAATAAATGTTGGAGAGGATGTGTGAGGAAAAAGGCACACTCATTTGCTGGTGGGACTGCAAAATGGTGCAACCATTATGGAAAGGAATCAACCTAGATGTCCCTCAGTAAATGAGTGGGATTAAGAAAATGTGGTAATACGCACAATGGAATTTTTCCCAGCACCATTTTTTTGAAGAGGCTATCTGTTTTCTCCAATGGGGAAAAAAGGTTGGTTTTTTGGCACCTTTGTCTACAAAAATAAGATAACCGAAATTATATATGTTAGTCTCTGTGTCCTCTATTCTGTAACCGAAATTATATATGTTAGTCTTGGTCCTCTATTCTACCATTGGTCTAGTCTATTTTGGTGCCAATACCATGCTGTTTTTGTTACTATTGCTCTGTAGTATAATTTAAGGTCTGGTATAGTTATGCCACATGCTTCACTCTTCTTGCTAAGGATTGCTTTAGCTATTCCGGGTCTCTTATTTTTCCAGATGAATTTCATGATTGCTTTTTCTATTTCTATGAGGAATGTCATTGGGATTTTGATTGAATTGCATTATATCTAAATGAAATTAAACCCCTATCTCTCACCATGCACAAAATTCAACTCAAAGTGGATCAAGGATCTAGGAATTAGACTAGAGACACTATGCCTAATAGAAGAAAAAGTAAGCTCTAATCTCCAACATGTCGGATAAGACTCCTGTAGTGCAAGAATTAATAACAACAATCAATAAATGGGATAGATTCAAACTAAAAAGCTTCTTCTCAGCAAAAGAAACAATCAGTGAGGTGAATAGAGAGCCTACTGATTGGGAACAAATTTTTACCACATGCACATCAGATAGAGCACTTACCTCTAGAATATATAAAGAACACAAAAATTTTTACACCAAAAAAACAAATAACCCAATCAATAAATGGGCCAAGGAACAGAACAGACCCTTCTCAGAAGAGATTCAATCAATCAACAAATACATGAAAAAATGTTCAACATCTCTGGCAATTAGAGAAATGCAAATCAAAACTCCTCTAAGATTTCATCTCATACCAGTCAGAATGGCAGCTATTAAGAACACAAACAGTAAATGTTGGAGAGGATGTGGGGAAAAAGGCATACTTATACATTGCTGGTGGGACTGCGAAATGGTGCAGCCAAAATGGAAAACAGTATGGAGATTCCTTGGAAAACTGGGAATGGAACCACCTTATGACCCAGCTATCCCACTCCTCGGTCTATACACAAAGGACTTAAAAACAGTGTACTACAGGGACATAGCCACATCAATGTTTATAGAAGCACAATTCACAATAGCTAAACTGTGGAACCAACCTAGATGCCCTTCAGTAGATGAATGCATAAAGAAAAATGTGGTATATATACACAATGGAGTATTACTCAGCAATAAAAGAGAATAAAATCATGGCATTCGCAGGTAAATGGATGAAGTGGAGAATATAATGCTAAGTGAAATTAGCCAATCCCCAAAATCCAAATGCTGAAAGTTTTCTCTGATATAAGGAGGCCAATTCACAGTGGGGTTGGGGCGGGAGCATAGGAGGATTAGAGGAATACTAGAATGGCCAATGGAGAGGGAAGGAAAGGGAGGGGACAAAAGGGTGAAAAAAAAAAAAGATGGTAGAATGAGATGGATATCATTACCCTAAGTGCATGTATGAAGACACGAATTGTATGAATACACTTTGTATACAACCAGAGATATGTAAAAATGTGCTCTATAAGTATAATATGAAATGTAATGCATTCTGCTGTCATTGATAACAACTTAGAATAATAAATAAATAAATAAAAGAAAGTGGTACACATTCTGAAAAAAAAAGTCAAAAATCCTTGAAATGAAGGAAAATAAACAAAATTAAAAACTCAAAAGAAAGCATCAACAAACAGATGAGATCACTTGGAAGAAAGAATGTCAGATAATAAAAACAAAATATACAATCCTGAAAATAAAGTTGACTACACAGTGAAGATGGTAAGAAACCATAAACAGAATATCCAAGAATTATGGGACAACATCAAAAGACCAAATCTAACACTTATTGGGATAGAGGAAGACACAGATATTCAAACCAAAGGAACGCACAATTTCTTCAATTAAATAATATCAGAAAATTTCCCAAGCATGAAGAATAAATTAGAAAATCAAATACAAGAGGCTTACAGAGCACCAAATATACAAAATTACAACAGATCTACACCAAGACACATTATAATGAAAATTCCTAGCATACAGAATAAGGGTAGAATTTTAAAAGCCACAAGAGAAAGGAATCAGATTACATATAGGGGGGGAACCATTTAGGATCTCTGCAGAGTTTTCAACCCAAACACTGAAAGCTAGAAGATCCTGGAAAAACATATACCAAGCTCTGAAAGAAAATGAATGCCAAACAAGAATCTTATATCTAGCAAAATTAAGCTTTAAATTTGATGATGAAATAAAAACCTTCTATGATAAACGAAAGTTAAAAGAATTTATAACTAGAAAGCCTGCATTACAGAACATCCTCGGCAAAATATTCCATGAGGAGGAAATGAAAAATAACAATGAAAATCAACAAAGGGAGGAAAATAAGAACTCAAACTATCACTATTTGCCAGTTATGATTCTATACCTAGAAGATCCAAAAAATTCCACCAGAAAACTTCCAAAACTAATAAATGAATTCAGCAAAGTAGCAGTATATAAAATCAACATCCATAAATCAAAGGAATTTCTGTATATCAGTGACAAATCCTCTGAAAGAGAAACTAGGAAAATCAACTGTTTACAATAGCCTAAAAAAAAAACTTTGGAATCAACTTAACGAAAGAGGTGAAAGACCTCTACAATTAAAACTACAGAACTCTAAAGAAAGAAATTAAAGAAGACCTCAGAAGATGGAAAGATCTCCCTTGTTCTTGGATAGCAGAATTAATCTTGTCAAAACAATCATACTGAAAAGCTGAAAAGCTTCTTCTCAGCAAAAGAAACAATCAGTGAGGTGAACAGAGAGCCTACAGAATGGGAGCAAATTTTTACCACATGCACATCAGATAGAGCACTAATCTCTAGGATATATACAGAAATCAAAAAATCTAACACCAAAAAAACAAACAACCCATTACAAACGGGCAAGGAACTGAACAGACACTTCTCAGAAGACACTTCTATTAATCAATCAACAACTATATGGAAAAATGTTCGACATCTCTAACAATTAGATAAATGCAAATCAAAACTCCTCTAAGATTTCATCTCACTCCAGTTAGAATGGCAGCTATTAAGAATACAAGCAACAGCCGGGCGCGGTGGCGCACGCCTGTAATCCCAGCACTTTGGGAGGCTGAGACAGGAGGATCGCGAGTTCAAAGCCAGCCTCAGCAATGGCGAGGCACTTAGTAACTCAGTGAGACTCTGTCTCTAATAAAATACAAAAAAGGGCTGGGGATGTGGCCCAGTGGTCAAGTGCCCCTGAGTTCAATCCCTGGTACCAAAAAAAAAAAAAAAAAAAAAAAAAAGAATACAAGCAACAATAAGTGTTGGTGAGGATGTAGGGAAAAAGGCTGGTGGGACTGCAAAATTGGTGCAACCAATATGGAAAGCAGTACAGAGATTCCTTGGAAAACTTGGAATGGAACCACCATTTGACCCAGCTATCCCACTCTTTGGTTTATACCCAAAGGACTTAAAAACAGCACACTGCAGGGAAATTGTGGTATATATACACAATGGAACATTACTCAGCATTAAAAGAGAATAAAAGCATGGCATTTGAAGGTAAATGGATGGAGTTTGGGAATATTATGCTAAGTGAAGTAAGCCAAACCCAAAAAACCAAAGGCCAAATGTTTTGTTTGATATATGGATGCTGATCCATAATGGGGATGGTCAGGGACAGAGCATGGGAGGAATGGAGGAACTTTAGATAGGGCAAAGGGGAGGCAGGGGAAGGAAGGCAGCATGGGGGTAGGAAAGATGATGGAATGAGATGGGACATCATTACCCTAAGTACATGTATGAAAATACAAATGATGTGACTCTACTTTGTGAACAACCAGAGACATGAAAAATTGTGCTCTATATGTGTACTATGAATTTAAATGCATTCTGTTGTCATGAATAACAAATTAGAGTAAATAAATAAATTTAAAAAAAAAAGATTTTGGAGCCGGGCGCGGTGGCGCACGCCTGTAATCCCAGTACTTGGGAGGCTGAGGCAGGAGGATCGCGAGTTCAAAAGCCAGCCTCAGCCATGGTGAGGCACTTAGCAACTCAGTGAGACCCTGTCTCTAATAAAATACGAAAAAGGGCTGGGGATGTGGCCCAGTGGTCGAGTGCCCCTGAGTTCAATCCCCGGTACCAAAAAAGAAAAAAAGATTTTGGAGTTCTTTATAAATTCTAGATATTAATCTTTTGTCAGAAGAGTAGCTAGCTAAGATTTTCTTCCATTCTGTAGGTTCTCTCTTCACTTCTTATTTCCTTTGCTGTGCAAAATTTTTTAATTTGATGCCATCCATTTATTAACTTTTGCCATTATTTTCTAGGTTTTAGATGTCCTATTGAGAAAGTCATTGCCTGTGCTTATATGCTGCAGTGTTGACACTATGTTTTCTCTTAGGAGTTGCACAGAGAAACTGGGCCATTTTTAAAAAGAAGTAAAATGATGGAAGTTGTAATCACTTGGGTTCAAGATTTAGTATAAAGCTGAAGAAATCAAGGCAGTATAGTATGGTATTAGAGTAAGGACAGACAGATTACTGGAACAGAACAGAGGTTTAGAAATAGAAATACACACACACACACACAAACACACACATACACACGCACAGTCAGCTGATATTCAAGGAAGGATCCAAAGTAATTCAGTGAGTAGAAAGTTGAACAACAGCAAATGTATAAGCAAAAGTAATGAATCTTGGAGCAAGACAGCCCACCCATCAGTGTTGCAAAGTGGAGACATTTTGTCTTGTTAGTGAGCCTGTGGAATCTTGGGACTGGACCTTAAAGATAGTTACAATGGCTGAAAATGGTGATAAGGAAAAAATGGCTACTCTGGAAGCCAAAATCCATCATCAAATTGAGATTAAACTGTAAAACAGCAGACTTTAATGTAATAGTGGAAGCATTAAGCAAATCTTAAGGAAGAACTCATGGAAATCAGTGAAGACAAAACTAAAATCAGGGGCTGGGGTTGTGGCTCAGTGGCAGAGTGCTCGCCTCACACGTGCACGGCCCGGGTTCGATCCTCAGCACCACGTAAACATAAATGCATTGTATTGTGTACAACTAAAGCAAATAAATAAATATTTTAAAAAAAACCTAAAATCAGAAGATCTCCAAGCAAACCCCTCCCAGTTGTGACAGATGAGTATAAAAATGATGTAAAAAACATTTGTTTATATTAAAGGCTTCCCAAGCAATGCAACCCTCAATGACATTAAAAGGATGGCTAGAAGATAAAGGTTAAGTACTAAATATTCTGATGAGAAGAACATTGCACAAAGTAATTAAGGGCTCAATATTTGCTGTTTGATAGCACTGATCTGCTAAGAAGTTTGTAGAGACCCTTAGACAAAAGTACAAAAACACAGATCTGCTAATACTTTTAAAAGAAGATTAGTTTTCAAAAAAAATGAAGAAAGAAAGCAAAACAAAGTAGAAGCTAAGTTGAGAGCTAAACAAGAGCAAGAAGAAAAACAAAAGCTAGCAGAAGATGCTGAAATGAATCTCTAGAAGAAAAGATTGGATGCTTGCTGAAATTTTCGATTGATAGATGATCAGACCTGCAGAGAAGAATTGTACATCCTTTTCTCAAGACATGGTGAAATAAAATGGATAGACTTTGTCAGAGAAGCAAAAAAGGAAAATTTTTCTCTTTTATAGAAAAAACTAAGGAAGTACTGGATAAAGCCAAAGATTCAAACAATGGTAATCTACAATTAAGGAACTAAGAAGTGACTTGGGAAGTACTAGAGGAGAGGTGAGAAAAGCAGCTTTAGAAAAAAATCATAGAAGACCAACAAGAACCCCTAAACAAATGAAAGTCAAAAGGTCACAGATTTAAAGGAAAAGGAAAGGGAAATAAAGCTGCCCAGTCTGGGTCTGGTACAGGCAAAGTACAGTTTTAGGGCAAGAAAACAAAATTTGATAGTGATAATTAATATGATGAAAATGATACAACTGGGCCAGTGAAAACAGCAAGAAAAGAAAAAGACAAAGAAAAGCCTGCATCAGAGCAACAGTAAACAGAAAATGGTGCTAAACTACTGGTACTTAACCAGTAGTTTAGGGGGGGGGAAATGTTTAAATTCATCTTAGTTAGGTTTTAAATTGCCTTTTGTCTTTGGAGTCTTTTAAAAAGAAAACCAAATTAGGTCCACTTCAATGTCCACCTGTAGCAAAGGAAAAAATTTTTGTTGTTTAAGTTGACTGTTTTCTTGGAATCCAAGTGAGTTTTTTTTTTTTTTATGCATAAATCTGTTTATGTTCAGAGGATTCAAATATCAAAAGAAGATTCTTCCAATAAATTGCCTTTGTAATAACAGAATGTATAGTACAAACTAATAAAATATGTACTATATAAAAAGAGCAAAAAACCCCAAAATGAACCTTAATCCACACCTCACACCACATATAAAAATCATCTTGAAATTGATAATACATCTAAATGCAAAACCCAAACCATAAAACTTACAGAAGAAAATATTGGACAAAATCTTTATGACCTTGAGTTGGGTAAAGATACTTAAATAGGACATAAAAAGCACAAACTCTGTAATAAAAAACTGACAAATTAAACATCATAATTAAAATCTTTCGGTCTTCAAAAGATTGATTTAAGAAAAGAAAAAAACTATTTGAAAATATATATCCACTAAAGGACTTGTATCCAGAATATATTTGGAAATCTTAAAATTCAATAATAAAATGACAAAGAAACTAAATTTTTGTGGGAAAAATATTTAAATATGCACATTCCTAAAGGTATACAAATGGCAAACAAAGTACATCAAAATGTGTTCAATGTCATTATTCCTTAGGGAAATACAAATGAAAAATGTAATCAGATACTACAATTTACTCCCTAGACCAATTTAAATTTAAAAGATCAAGGATATCAAATATTGTCAAGGATGTAGAGCAACTGGCACTCCTATACTTTGCTGTATAGGATTAAAAAATGAAAAATAGTACAACCACTTTGGGAAGCATCTGGCAGCTTCTTACAAACCTACCTAACACATGACCAAGCCATTCTACTCCTAGGTTTTTATCAAGAGAAATGAAAACATACTTTCACACAAAAAGTTCTGCTCATATTTCATAGGAGATTTATTTATAACAGCTTAAAATGGGACAACCCAAATGTCTTTTAATTGCTGAATACATAAACAAATTGTGGTATATTCATATGACATATGAATATGAAGGGACAATCATACACAAGCTCTGATGAATGTCAGAGCTTGTGCTAAGTAAAAGAGGCCAGATACAAAAAGCCACAGGTTGAGTGCTTCCATTTACATGAAATTCTGGAAAAGATAAAGCTGTAGCAAGAGAAATTAGTGGTTGCCTGGAGCCAGGGGAGGGAAGGAAGACTGTCTACTGAAGAATCCAAGGGAACTTTTTGTGGTATTGAAAATGACCTATATATGCTTATATTCATGATTCATCTAATTATATACTTGCAATTGGTGAATTTTATTACATATAAATTATACCTCAATAAAACAAAAATACTTCATAGGTGGTGCTACTCCTATTTCATCACTTAATGCCTGATACATCAGTCAAGGTCCAATGGGAAAACAGAAACTATATGACTTATTTCAAGTGGAGATTCAATTTGTATGAGTGTGAGAAAGCAAAAAAGAGTAAATAACACTGATGCAAAATGTAAGCAAAAGATGGTAACTGCAGAACCTGCTATCACCCCTAAAGCTGAGGGAACAAAATGAAACTGTCCCTTTTGAGCTCAGAGGAGAGGCTTCCCAGGGATGTGGGTGAAATCTCTGAGGAAAAGGTACACCAAGACCACTGCAGGTACCTCTGGAGACAGGAGGTGTAGTTGGGGTTTCACACAGTGCTGCAACAGGCAGGAAGCTGCTGTCCCCAGAAAGAAGGCCACTGCTGAGACAACTTAGAGAAGAATAAAAAGAACAAGGATCAATCCTGTTTCTTTTCATATATATATATATAAAAATATATGTGTATGTAATTTTTTGTTTTAGTTGTTGATAGACCTATATTTTATTTATTTTTACGTGATGCTGAGAACCTAACCCAGTGCCTCACACATGCCAGGCAAGTGCACTACCGCTGAGTCACATCCCCAGCCCCTTCTTTCCCTGTTTTATCTTCCAATCTGTATTGGTTCCTATTGGTGGAACCTAACAGAGACCTAGCTATGAAAGGAGAATTTTCTTTCCAGAGCCTAACCTTAGCATCAAAGAACAAATTATAGAAAGTATGGGTATAGAACTAAAAGACAACATAAAACTTCTGGTTTAATCCCATTTTTACTAATGAAAATCAATCAGTAATTTTAGAGTAATCCCTCTAAACATTCCCAATCAATGTTTCACTTACTGGTTTTAACGTCCATTGTTTATAGTTATCTAGCTTCATTATGTCATTCAGGGTTATGGCACAGCAGTTTTCTAATTTTAGCATTCTTTATGCATTTTTTAGTTGGAATTCTACAAAAAAGAAATTCTCTCATCAAATACTTGGTCATTTTCAGAGTTGATGTCTTAGCAACCTCCAAAGATGATCAATGAGTTCGTAGCTTTTTTAATATTAGAAAATCATCACTTTTGTTTACATATTTAATGTTTTTAATCCATTGCAGACATTATTCTTCTTGATATTCAAATTTTCCCATATTAGGACAACTGGAGCTTTTGTGTCATTTTTTGTTTTGTTTTGTTTTCTGTATTTTTTTGTGTGTGTGTGTGTGGTTGTTCTGGATTATCCTTGTAAAAACGTCAGGTATGTTCAATTTAACTCAATCCTTCTCATCTGACTCCAGATCTCTCAGCTCTTGGAAGAAATTGCAACTTACCTTGAACTTTCTCTGCTTGATGAACTGCTAATAAATTAACACCTTAGTTGTCTAATATTGAGCCACCTTGTAGAAACATTCTTGAGATGATCCCTCCACTAGTACAAACAAAGCCAGTATTAATCACAAAATTTAATAAAATTGTTCAACTCTAACCAAATCTGCAAGTCCAGTCTTGAAATCTTGGGTATTATGTACAGTCTTTTAGAGGGGGAAAAAGAGGATGGGAAGGGGAATGACAATGCAGAAAAGTAAATAGAAAAGAAATGTTCAATCTAAAAAGGAAACAAGATTTTAAGTCAGTTTGTGTTTTTTTTCTAAAATAGAGGATCATAAATAGTTTTCCTAAAGTGGATTCAGTTTAGCTCCTAAGTACCACTATAGCATGTGGGAGCAACAAAAGAACAAAATATATGGGTCCTGGGATTCACCTTCTTGGGGAAACCTCTTTTTCCTCCAGAAGGGTTAGCAGTCTTTTGACTTGCATTAACACTGCTTTTTTATTCTTTTAGAGGTATGTAAAGAGGTGAATAGAAACACTTCCAACCAGATACCCAGGCCAAAACTTGGGAGATTTCTTGGGTTTCTCTCCACCACCACTACCACAGTACTATTGATAATACTTAAAATCTCTCCAATCCTTGCCTTCTTTTCCTCCATTATTGCTACAGTTTAGACTTTCAATTGTAACTGAACTAGGTTATTGGCTTTCTAAATGTGGCCAGTCTTTACACTTTAGTTTTCACATTCCTATGAAAGTAATCTTTCTAAAAGTTGTTCATTTCATAGACCCTGATTAAAATCCTTAAATGGCTCCTTGGTACCTTTAGAAAAATCCAAATTTCTTTGCATGGATTATAATACCTTTCATGATGATCTGGTCTCCATTTAACTTCCTGTCTTCCTCATTGCTGCTTCCTGTGTCATCCTCAGGACCTCTCAAGTCCCATACACAATGCTCTAGAAATACTAAAACATAACAGAACTCTCACCACTGTATGTTCTAAGTCATTTGCATTTCAATATGTCATTTCCTCTACTTGAAACAACCTCTTTTTCTTGATAAATGAGGATTTATTCTACAAAATCAGCTCTGATCACCTCTTCTGGAAAGCTTTACCTGACCTTCTCCACATCCAGAGTACGCTAGCTGCCTCCACTATCCCATGGGTTCCATGACAGACTTATTACCACAGTGATCCCTACACTATGGGACACTATCTCTCATGAGCATTCTTATGTATGTAATCTTTACCCCTGGCACCCAGCACCATGCTTGAGTGTACCCTCAATGAAGGTTTGCACCCAACATTTTTCAAACATTTTTCCAAGTCTTTGTATTAACATCTAAACTCCTAACAAAAATATAACTGAGTTCCCTATTGTCCCACATCTGTAACAACCCTTGGCATTGTCAGATATTTACATTTAAAACATTGTGATGCACCTATGGTGACTTCTCATTGTGATTTTTAATTAAGTCCATAATATGCTGATGGATATAGTGTTAAGAGAAGCCCTTTCTCACAAACATTCATTAATATTTTCTAAAACAGCAAATTTAAAGGATTTAAGGTAAACTTTTTCAAGGTACAGTAAAATTAAAAAGTGAGTCTGGCATTTCTCATCTAAATTAGTATTATACATATTCTACCAACATTACAAATCTGTGTAAGGTTTAATATGAATGTGGCAACATGCTAATACAGAACTATAGTCAAGATCTTGAAATCAGAACCAGAATTGATCTCATCAGTGGTTCTCAATTTGGGTATTCTAGAAAACCCAACATGCTTGTTCAAATTATACTCTTACAGTGCAGTCCCAGAAATTTTGAGTTTGTAGTCTAGATGTTTGGCTCTAACATCCACATTTTAATAAGTATCCCAAGTGATTTTGATGCAGTCTACAAAATGAGAACTGCATCACAAAGTAATTTATGAGACTACCTACTTGATCTGTCATCTGGTTAATGTGAGAACTATAATTTTTCTATTTTTGTGTGTATATGTAGCAGCATTTGACAAAATTAAAATTAAGCCTATTTGGAGAAGTTTAAGACAGACTTTCCATTAAGTGAAGGCCTTTGATGACGTTGTAAAACTTGGATCAGTTATGGGGAAGCACTATAGAGCATTGGTGTCACTTTCTGAAGAGGTGGAGTTGAAACTCAGATGTGTCATCATAGGCAAATCCCCTAACCTCCCTGAGTTTCCACTTCTCACCTAGAATTAGTATTATACCTATCCTTCCAACCTTCTAAATCTGTATAAGGTTCAAAGTGAGTGTGACTACCTGCTAATACACAGTACAACCTGGTTATTGTTAAGGTGATCATTGTGTTTTCAATTGACACATCTGCCTGAATTAAAGAAATAGTCTCAGGGACATTTGTTTCTTGGAATAATCTCTGCAGCTTCCTACTAAAGGGTAGTTAGGATTCTAATCACTGAACCCCTTAATGTTACAGTTTAGACAACATGTAAGGAAATCTTGAGTGGCCTGATAAGAAAACAAAATTAATTTAGAGAAAAGACCAGGGTTCAAGGGTTCTGATTATCAGTCTAGGTCACTTTCCACCATACTATACTCAGTTGTCGCTCCCATTCTTTATTATAGTTCATAAGCAAAGTAATTCTGGTACACAACCAAGTTTGGGCAATATTTTTCTACTGCATTAGATGTGGCAGTGGGGCAGAAATTATTACTGTCATTCTTTTACCCATCATTATTTTATAAACAACTTTATTATTATTCATATACCATAAAATTCACAAATTTAATTGCACAACTCTATGCAGTTTTAGTATAATTATGGAATTGTACAACCACTATCACAATGACAGAACACTTTCATCACTCACAAAGAAACTCCCCATCTGACAGCAGTCATGCTCCATTCTTCCCTCCTCCCAGCTTTTAGCAACCACTAATTTCTGTCTGTATAGATTTGCTTACTCAAGACCTTTCATATAAATGGAATCATACTATATGTGGTCTTCGTGACTAGCTTCTTCGCATGTTCCAAATATGCACTTATTTTAGAATTCTCAAAGTAACACCAGTATAGTTCAGAAATTTAAAAATCACTCATAATCCCATTCCAATATAATCAATAGTGTCATTTTCTTCTTTCTCTTCCTCTTCCCCCGACCCCCACCTTCTGAAGGTGCACTTTTACCAGATCAGAAAACAAATGGAGGATGCCCTTTACCTGGAACCCTGCTTCCACCTCTGTGAAACCAACTCTTGCTTTCCTCCCAAAGAGCCAAGAGCGCCTAAGCCGCGGAAGTAGAAGCGCCCCCGCCCATCCCTGCTGGCGCCTCTTTTACGTCACTGCTTGGAGCCACAGACCCCATCTCTCCTTCCCGGTAGCCGTAGCTTTGACAGGGCGCGATGGCGGCGGCCGGGTCTACAGGGGTGCCGGCGACCGTGTCGGAAAAGCAAGAGTTCTACCAGCTTCTGAAGAACCTGATCAATCCAAGCTGTATGGTGCGGAGGCAAGCAGAGGAAATCTATGAAAATATCCCAGGTCTGTGTAAGACTACATTCCTCTTAGATGCCGTCAGAAATAGAAGAGCAGGTTATGAGGTGAGACAAATGGCTGCCGCACTGCTACGCCGGCTTTTGTCCTCTGGGTTTGAGGAGGTCTATCCAAATCTTCCTTCTGATGTTCAGAGAGATGTCAAGATTGAACTGATACTGGCTGTTAAGTTAGAAACACATGCTAGCATGAGGAAAAAGCTCTGTGATATTTTTGCTGTGCTGGCCAGGAATTTGATAGATGAGGATGGCACTAACCATTGGCCAGAAGGTTTGAAGTTCCTTATTGATTCGATCTACTCTAAAAATGTGGTTCTATGGGAAGTTGCACTTCACGTCTTCTGGCACTTTCCTGGAATTTTTGGGAACCAAGATCGGCACGATTTGGATATCATCAAAAGGTTGTTGGACCAGTGTATTCAAGATCAAGAACATCCAGCAATCAGGACATTATCTGCTAGAGCTGCAGCTGCATTTGTACTTGCTAATGAGAATAATATTGCTCTTTTCAAAGATTTTGCAGACTTGCTTCCTGGAATCTTACAAGCTGTCAATGATTCATGCTACCAGGATGACGATTCGGTGCTAGAATCCCTTGTTGAGATTGCTGATACAGTACCTAAATATTTGGGTCCTTATTTAGAAGATACTCTACAGTTGAGCCTGAAGTTATGTGGAGATTCTAGACTTAGTAATCTGCAACGCCAGCTGGCCCTTGAAGTAATAGTGACCTTGTCTGAAACTGCAACTCCAATGCTGAAAAAACATACAAATATTATTGCACAGGCAGTTCCTCATATATTAGCAATGATGGTTGATCTACAGGATGATGAGGACTGGGTAAATGCTGATGAAATGGAAGAAGATGATTTTGACAGCAATGCAGTTGCTGCTGAGAGTGCTCTAGACAGACTGGCTTGTGGGCTTGGTGGAAAAGTTGTTTTACCAATGACCAAGGAGCATATTATGCAAATGCTTCAGAGCCCTGACTGGAAATATCGACATGCTGGATTAATGGCCTTATCTGCCATTGGAGAAGGTTGCCATCAGCAAATGGAACCAATTCTAGATGAAACAGTTAACTCTGTTTTGCTTTTTCTTCAGGATCCTCATCCAAGGGTGAGGGCTGCAGCCTGTACTACACTTGGACAAATGGCTACAGATTTTGCACCTAGTTTCCAAAAGAAATTCCATGAAACAGTGATTGCGGCTTTGTTGCGTACCATGGAAAATCAAGGTAATCAGCGTGTACAATCTCATGCAGCTTCTGCTCTTATTATTTTTATTGAAGACTGCCCCAAATCATTGCTAGTTCTCTATTTGGATAGTATGGTGAAAAATCTACATTCTATTTTGGTGATTAAACTTCAAGAGTTGATTCGGAATGGAACTAAGTTGGCCTTGGAACAACTTGTGACAACCATTGCCTCAGTTGCAGATACAATAGAAGAAAAATTTGTCCCATATTATGACATATTTATGCCCTCACTAAAGCATATTGTTGAGCTTGCTGTTCAGAAGGAACTCAAGCTTCTGAGAGGAAAAACTATTGAGTGCATTAGCCATGTTGGTCTTGCTGTTGGGAAGGAAAAAATTTATGCAAGATGCATCAAATGTGATGCAGCTATTGTTGAAGACACAATCAGACTTAAACAATATGGAAGATGATGACCCTCAGACTTCTTACATGGTTTCAGCTTGGGCTAGAATGTGTAAAATTCTTGGAAAAGATTTCCAACAGTACCTTCCACTGGTTATTGAGCCTCTTATTAAGACTGCTTCAGCTAAACCTGATGTCGCTCTCTTAGACACACAAGATGTGGAGAATATGAGTGATGATGATGGATGGCAATTTGTAAATCTTGGAGACCAGCAAAGTTTTGGAATTAAAACTTCGGGACTTGAAGCAAAAGCAACTGCTTGCCAGATGTTGGTTTACTATGCTAAGGAGTTAAGAGAAGGATTTGTGGAGTATACAGAACAAGTTGTGAAATTAATGGTTCCCTTACTGAAATTTTATTTCCATGACAATGTTCGAGTGGCAGCTGCAGAGTCCATGCCTTTTCTCCTGGAATGTTCAAGAATTCGTGGCCCAGAGTATCTTTTACAGATGTGGCAGTTCATATGTGACCCATTAATCAAGGCTATAGGAACTGAACCAGATACTGATGTACTCTCAGAAATAATGAATTCTTTTGCAAAGTCCATTGAGGTAATGGGAGATGGCTGCCTTAATGATGAACACTTGGAAGAACTGGGAGGAATACTGAAAGCAAAACTTGAAGGACATTTTAAAAACCAAGAATTACGACAGGTTAAAAGACAAGAAGAAAACTATGACCAACAGGTTGAGATGTCTCTGCAAGATGAGGATGAATGTGATGTTTATATTCTGACCAAAGTATCAGATATTTTGCACTCATTATTTAGTACTTATAAGGAAAAGATTTTACCATGGTTTGAACAGCTACTTCCATTAATTGTAAATCTAATATGTTCAAGTAGACCATGGCCAGACAGACAGTGGGGATTATGCATATTTGATGATATCATAGAGCACTGCAGCCCAACCTCATTTAAATATGTAGAATATTTTCGGTGGCCAATGCTACTAAATATGCGAGATAACAACCCTGAAGTCAGGCAAGCTGCTGCTTATGGCCTGGGTGTTATGGCACAGTTTGGTGGAGATGATTATCGTTCTTTATGTTCAGAAGCTGTTCCACTACTTGTAAAAGTTATTAAGTGTGCAAATTCCAAAACCAAAAAAAATGTCATTGCTACAGAGAACTGTATCTCAGCAATAGGGAAGATTTTGAAGTTTAAGCCTAATTGTGTAAATGTAGATGAAGTTCTTCCACACTGGTTATCATGGCTTCCACTGCATGAAGATAAAGAAGAAGCTATTCAGACTTTGAGTTTTCTCTGTGACTTAATTGAAAGTAACCACCCAGTTGTAATTGGTCCAAATAATTCTAATCTCCCCAAAATAATCAGTATAATTGCAGAAGGAAAAATTAATGAGACTATTAATTATGAAGATCCTTGTGCCAAACGCCTTGCTAACGTTGTTCGTCAGGTACAGACATCTGAAGAATTATGGTTGGAATGTATATCGCAACTTGATAATGAACAGCAGGAAGCCTTACAGGAATTGCTAAATTTTGCTTGAAGCACTTTAATATCACTTGCATATCATCTATCTATCTATCATAAAAGTAACTACAAATAAGTGTTGTGAGTGAATTCCATTATAAAATGAGAAAACTTCTCTCCCTGCTAAGCAATTTATATTTCTTCCCCATGTTTCTCCAAGATTAGTTAATGTTCTAGCCTTCTGTTCACCTTGCATGTTTTATCTCTTAGACATAGAGCTTGGTGATAACCTATGCTTCCAGTTGTCTTAGAATGTTTGTCACCTTTTCCCTATTTGGTGTGACGTATAGAGATTGTTGCTATTTGTCTGAACTATTGATGCTGGGCAATTAGTATATTTGGTGCCAAGATGTCATGCTGATTGTCACAAGATGCTAAGAGCTTACAAAGATAAGATAGGGGAATTTCCAGGACAGACATCTTTGGAATCAAGGGTGATGGATATAGTGGCAGGCTTATTCCTCCTTGATAATACTGCTGGTTTTTATGGTAATGGTAGTTTGCTGGAACTAAGCAAGAGTTTTAAGATATTGCAATGGATGTGGGAGTTTTCTCTATAATATATTTGAACTTTTTTTATAATGTACTCTTGAGAATTGGGCAGGACATACCAATATTCTAGTTTACAAAGTGTTCTGCTGAAAGTTATGAGAACTTTTAAATTTCCTAACCAACCTGGTCTGCATTTTTTAAAGTTATCCAGACCTCCAAGAATCATGGTTACAGAAAAGGGAGTCCTGGTACATCTAACATTGGTAGTATGTAATACTCTAATAGTGTTTGACAAATAGTAAGTAATCAATATTTGTGGGAGTCAAGTCAGTGTTATGTGTTTAGAGTATTGCTTTGTGTATGTATTACATTTTTCCCCCTGCAAAGCAGCTCAGTGAGAAGCCTGGATTCAGAATGGGGCTTAAATAGATCTCTATTTCAAATATCCCTAACAGATTCTTTTAGTAGCACTGAAGGAAGCTCTGTTGTAAAAGCAAAACAACTTAATTTTATCTTTAAACATAAAAAAAAAAAAAAAAAAGCTTTGAGGCTAGTCATTTATCAGTATGTGTGTATTATAAGAAAACAGTTGTATAAATCTATAGTTAATTATATGAATTGGAATGTCAGTCTTTAATGTTGAGCTTTTTGTAGGGTAGAAAAAAGGCATTCTATTCAAGAAATTTTCAATCCAAAACTTAAAAACAAATACATCTACTGTGATTTCCTGGGGGCTATTGTGAGCACTGTGTATGTAAAGTATTTAGCAAATATTTAGGACTTAGTAAGCACTCAATAAATCATTACTGTTACTGCCCTTGTTTGTCCTTCTACTTTTTTTTTTTTTAATAGTTTGGAATTCCTTTTATATTGGAATTTTCCCAGTTCATTCCCTACCAGTTCAGATGGACAAGCAATCTAGGCCACTCTAGACAGGCATATAAAGTTGTCTTACACATACAATTCCTCTCCATTCCATAGAATTACTTATTAATGAGGGGAGGGGAGAAAGTTA
The DNA here is from genome assembly GCA_025594165.1 of Tamias sibiricus. NCBI lineage: Eukaryota > Metazoa > Chordata > Mammalia > Rodentia > Sciuridae > Tamias > Tamias sibiricus. The sequence goes on along the minus strand of CM046657.1, from coordinate 155,213,814 downwards.
AGGACATTACATGTCATATGGTCATAATTTTTTTTTAAATAAATAAAGCCAGGTGTTGTGGGGCACATCTGTAATCCCAGCAACTTGGGAGGCTGAAGCAGTAGGATCCTGAGTTCAAAGCCAGCCTCAGTAACTTATCGAGGCCCTAAGCAACTCAGCAAGACCATGTCTCTAAATAAAATATAAAAAGGGGGGCTGGGGTTGTGGCTCAGCAGTAGAGCGCTCGCCTAGCACATGCGCTACCCGGGTTCGATCCTCAGCACTACGTAAAAATAAATAAAGGCATTGTGTACAACTAACTAAATAAATAAATAAATATTTTTTTAAAAAAAGGGCTGGGGATATGGCTCAGTGGTTAAACATCCCTGTGTTCAATCCCCGTACCAAAAAATTAATTAATTAAATAAAAGTATAGATGAATAAACTTAAAATTCTACCAAAGTTTTAATAGAGACTTTTTTCCTGGAGAGTGGGACTAAATGGCAATTCTTCTCACTTATGTATATTTTCTAATTTACCTATAATCAATATATTTATTGTGTGATAAAGTATTGTTGTCATTTAAGTTCAAGGGTCTGATCCTACTTTCATAACAGCTAGGATTACTATCAAGTTGGCTTCTGCATGAACTAGAGTCAAGCTTGGTTCTGCTCATCTACAGGTCTTTCTCTTTTACATACTTTAAGAAAGCCTTAATCAACATGTGCATGAGGAATTAGAAATTCTGCCAAATTACTTGTATTTTGGCATTTGAAGTTTTTGAAGTATGACACCTAGATTTGAATTTGGGCAAACATTTTCTTAACCTAAGTGTTAGTTTCCTCATTTATAAAATGAGGATAATCCCTAGCTTATAAGATCATTTTAAGAGTCAAAGGAGAAAATCAATAAAGTGCTTAGTGGCACAGGGTTCAATAAATGGAAGCTATTATCTGAGTTATAAAATATAATTGGTTCCTATGAAGGAGGATGGGATATTTGCTTTGGTAGGGTGGGCTCCAAATTTGGGGGCTTTGTGAAAGGAAATGAGGAAAGTTCAGATGGACATATATTAGTTTGCTAGTTGCTGAAGTAGGTCTGGTCCCTGCCCTTTTCCCACTGCAAGCTGAAGTATATCTCTAGCCTCTGAGGAATGTCTAATAAATTAATGTCTGGTTCAATAAGAGGAAACCTTGAATACCAGATGAGTTTGTGTGTGGAGGAAGAGAGTGTAAGTGCCCTAAAAACTCAGAAGTGGGAGCTGGGATTGTGGCTGGGAGGTAGAGTACTCACCTAGCACAGGAGAGGCCCTGGGTTCCATCCTCAGCACCACATGAAAATAAATAAATAAAATAAAGGTATTGTGTCCAACTACAACTAAAAAATAAATACTAAAAAAAAAAAAAAAAAAAAGCCTCAGAAGTGCTCCCATTTCGCCATGTTACCTACAACTAATTTAACTTGCTTGACAAAAAAAAAAAAAAAAAAAAAAAAAAAAAAAAAAATTAGTTTCTAAAATTTTATCAGTCCTTAAAACCTCACACAAGACTTAAACAATCTCAAAGGTCAGACTGTCTGAACCATTTATTTATATAATTTTACTTTTAAAATGCGTGATTTCTATAATTTTGTCTTTTGTGCTTAAACAATAACAATTTTTAAGCAAGAGTTCTGTGTAATTAGAAAAGGTATTAGGTGTATCTTTCAAACAATGTCAGAAAATAGTAGTATCTACTTTGGGGAATCATTAATTTCCCCACACAGACTTATTTTAAGCAACATTTAATCTAATGTAAATTAATGTAAATGATGCGTCCACTTTCTAGTCATTTAAACAGTAATTTTAAACCGTGTAATGAGATTGTAAAGTCACACAGATGACTATTTAACGCTCTACAGCTTAGATTTGAAATATTTAGAGATGGTTTTTTTAGCCCGAAGGATTCTTTTTATTAGAGCATTATAGCTATACATAGCAGTTGGACTCATTTTGATAAAATCATGTACGCATGGAATTTTATTTTAATCTCCATCCCGCTTCTCTCTGTCTCCGCCTTATTCACCTTACTCTACTGATCTTCCTTTGCTCATTTATTTATTTATTTGGGTACTGGGGATTGAACTCAGGAACACTCAACCACTGAATCACATCCCCAGCACGATCTTGTATGATCTTGTATTTTATTAGACAGGGTCTCCCTAAATTGCTTAAGGTAAATTGCTGAGGCTGGCTTTGAACTTGCGATCCTCCTAAGCCATTGGAATTACAGGCGTGTGCCACCCCGCCCGGCTCCTTTGTTTATTTTTGATGGGTACTTTCTACATATACATAAAGGTGAAGTCCCTGCGACATATTCATGTAGGTATATAACATGATTTGGTTAAAGTCAATTCATAGTTCCTCTACTTTCCCGACCCTCCTCCTTTCCTCTCGATCTCCCTCCTCTACTTCACTGATCTTATCTGTATCTCTCTTTCTTTCTTTGGCCCGGCTCCCTAGATTTTCTGAAAGATTTTCTTCTTAAGGAACCATTGCCTGCCTTCATTCTTAACAGAACTCAGGAATATAGCTGGGCTCGGTGGCACACGCCTGCAATCCCAGCGACTCCCGAGCCTAAGGCAGGAGGATCATGATTTTCAAAACCAGCCTCTGCAATTTACCTTAAGCAATTCAGGAGATCCTGTCTCAAGATAAAATATAAAAAGGGACTGGGGATGTAGCTCAGTGAATTAAGCGCCCCTGGGTTCAATTCCCAGTAGCTCCTACCCCCCCAAAAACACAAGAATATAGAAAGGGCGGGGATTCTTTTTTAATTTTATTGGAAAATTTAGGATGTTTTCAAAATATGAGTTGGTGTTACGAAAGAGTAACAGTAGTTTCAAGAGCTAGAATTGTATAAACCACCTCCTTTTCTCTTGCACGTCAAGTCCTTGAACTTCCTTTGTAAACTTTCCAAAATTCTAGTTTTATTTTTTAAAAAGTTGGGGTGCAAAGGGATGTAGGTTTTACAATGGAGAGGATTTGCACTTGGTGCTTTCTACTTATTTTTCATTTAAAATTATCTAGCAACTTTATTTAGGATAAAATATTATTTTTAGGTCTAACAAATATCTCGCTAACAACATATCGGAAGATTTGCTTGATCCCTAGGCAAACGCTGCTGCGCAGGCGCTCTGATTCCCCACCGTCGCACCCTTACGATCGTCGCGAGTGAATGACATCATTGGTCGGCGCCACAGCCCAGCCTTTGGGCCTGTGGCTGGGCTGAAGTCCTCACTTTCGCAGAGCGGGGCGGGACGCGAAGGGGGGCGGGGAATTTTGTTCTACTACGCATGCGCACCGCGGATGGCGACGGTGCCTCTTTCTTTGCCTCTTTCCACAGCTCTCCCCGACCGGGGGGGCTGAGTGCCCTCCCCCTTCTCTCCCCGCCCCTCCCCTTTCCCCCTCCCCCCCGCCCAGCGGGGCTTCTAACTGACAGTTGTCGCCGGGCCCGTCCGTGCGCCGCCTCCTCCTGCCCGGGTCCCCCACAGGTAGAGAGGGGGCGGGAGGGGGTGTGAGGGAGAGGAGGAGCCGGAGCCGCCGCGGCCCAGTGCCGCGGCCCACTCCAGGGAGGCAAGAGGAGAACCCCCTTTACTCCTCGCCCCCTCCCAGTCCCCCGCCGGTCCGGGAGGGGGTGGGGCGCCGCGGCCGCGGCCGCCCGGCTGAGCCCGGCCGGTGGAGAGAGGGAGGGCGAGGCGCGGAGGGGTGAAGCCGGCGAGGGCCGAGCGCGCCACCGCCGGGGGGGAGGGGAGAGGAGGGCACCTAGGCTCTCCTCTTCTCTCCCCCCTCCCCCGCGCGCCATGTAACCCCGCCCCGCCGGTGGCGAGCTTGAGACCCCCGCACGCACGGATTTGAGCTGGCGGCTAAGGAGACTGAGGCTCGATGCGGCAGGGGCTACGCGGCTCGGCCGAGCCGTGAGGAAGCTGTCCGAGATTACACGTCCACCGGCGCCTCGAGCGGCCGCGTCGCACAACCTAGCTTGGGCCTGCCGGGGGCATGAGCGTGCCCGAGACGCCGGGTGAGATGGAGCCGGCCGGGGAGGAAGAGCGGCCGCCACCAGAGGCCGAAGAAGAGGATGAGGAGGAGGTGGCAGCGGCGGCCCCGGCCTCAGGGCCGGCGCGCCGGAGGAGTGCCTCCTCGCTGGAGGACGCGGACGAACAGGAGGCGGCGGCTGAGGCGATGGTGGTCGCGAGCGGTGGCTGCAAGGAGCAGGAGCTGACCTACGAGCTGCAGCAAGGCTACCGCATCCTGGGCGAGTTCTTGCAAGGAGAAGCACCGGGGCCTCACCGCCCCTTTCCTGAAGCCCTTGGGGGGCGTTGCCACTGGGGAGGAGGAGGTGGCAGAGGGGCAGCGTAGCGCGGGCCGTGGCAGTCGCACCCTCCTGCAGCACCCGGGACAGGGCATGTGTTTGCTGAAGATGGAGGAGAAGTTCGTCAGCGGCCAGTACGCGGGCATTACCGAGTTTGTGGCGGACTTCAGGTTGATGCTGGAGACCTGTTACCGCCTGCACGGAGTGGACCATTGGATCTCCAAACAGGGCCAGAAGCTGGAGATGCTGCTGGAGCAAAAGTTGGCGCTTCTCTCTCGGTAAGCGAGTCTGGTCCCAGGTGGGATTGACAGACTGACACAAACACACTCTCACACGTGTCCGAGGATGGGCTGGGCCTGGGGCCGGGGGGCAGCTCTGATAGGTGCTGAGTCGGTGCTGGAGAACCCCAGGAGGAGGAGCAGAGCTAGGCTGGGGCCTGGAGGGTTGTGGTGGGTGTGGGCTGAACGCTGTTTACACCCAAATGAAGGGAAGTTGAGAAGGGAGCCAAATTCCCGCGCCTAAAATTTTCACCAGAGTATGTGAGTTTGTAGACGCAAAGTGGAATGGTTCCTGTAAGAAGAACACGAGTAGGCAGAGGAAAAGCTTTTGTGGGATCAAAGTTGAACCCAAAACTTTGACAGTTTTAGTAATGCATTTTTAAAAGTTTTTAGGACAAAATCTCTTCAGAAAAATATTTTGCCTCATGTGGAAGGTGATTGTTTCAAACCACTAAAATATAATTTCATCTTTTAACTACCTATTTCAGCCACCAGAGATTTACAAATAAGTTTAGACATTTGTGTGTGTGTCTTTTCCGTGCTGAATCCAGGTCCTAGCTAATGTTAGCCAAACACTGCTTCTGAAATACATCCCCAGCCCTTAGACTTTGGTTTTGGTTTTGGTTTGTTTTTCTGCCAGAACTCATAGGCAATTAAGATAGTTGTGTGTTTTGGGTATACACCACCCATAATTCCAATTAATTTACTCTAGCAAGAGAAATTAAACACAGGAGCATACTAAAGTAAACATATTATCTTAAAATTGTTATATAGTTGATATTAACCAAATTAATTTATGTTCTTAAGCAATAGAAAAATAATTAAATGTTGTTAGAAATAATTGTTGAAGTGGAATAGGCATTTTATGAGCTGAGAGAACACAACCAAATCATTTAATCTTTTGCCTTCATTTTCCTGATCTGAAAAACAGTTATAATAATGGTACCTTTGTCATACAGTTGCTGTGAGGATTAAATGAGTTTAAAAACTTAAAGTCAACAAGTGTTGGTCACACAGCCCAGTGTGTTAGCCATAGTAATAGTAGTGGTGGTGGTAGTGAATGAAATGAGAATAGACCTCATATTTGAACCTGGGCATTTTACTTCTAATTCTGTGGAATAGCTCCTCAAAAATTGTGGTAATTTTTTGGTCCTTGATTTATAATTTTAATTTAAAAATAATAGAATCTCTGTCCCTGGCCTCTCATATGCTACTTTCAAGACTGTCAGTGACTTATTACACTAAAATGTTAATAGTAATTTACACATTAGGGGAACTCTTTAAGGGGCCTCTTCTTAAGTTCTTTCATTGAAGTAGAATTGTTTGGTAATAGGATAATTATTCAGAAATTAGATTTGTAAATTACTTTTAATATTTTACTTAGTGATTTGATACTTATGTACTGTTTGTTTCTGGTCTCCAAAGTGCATTTTGACTGTGATTCATAAGAAACAACCCAGTTACATGTCATTATTTTTAAGCAGTAAAATACACTCAAATTGATGTCAAAAGATTTTTGGTCTGGATGGAACCTTAAAGTTCTTCTCGTCCGTCTATCTAGGTTTACAGTTCTGAAGCAGGGACTTAGAATAAGGCAAGAGAATAACTGAATATAAGAGAATAACTATATAAGAAATAGCTAAGAAATAGCATATAGATTTGACTGAATTATAGATGTTTTCAAAAGCACTCCATGTATAGCAAATATTAGTCTTAAAAAAGGGTAGGGTGACTGTTTCTCTTTTACATAAAGGTAAATTTTTAAATGTTTGAAATCATTCCCAGTGGCTAATGCTCAAACATATTCCCATGTGATTTTACTAGTCTTCATAATTAGGAATTGGATTTATAACATTGCATAGTTGACATTCCTCGGTGAAGAATGATTAAAAAAAATTCTTGTATTTATAGCAGAAAGTAATATGATGGTCTGAAATAGGCGAAGGTCTGAGTCCCTATATTTGTCCCTTTTTGCACCTGTATTTGATGTGTGCAAACACTTTGTAAATAATAGGTTTGCTAGATCACTCTTGTGTATACTAGGAAATCATTTCTTTTTCATATTGCCTAACATCTGAGTAATAACTATATAAATGCTTTAAGTGGGCACAACTTTGAGAAAAGTATAGATTACAACTGTTTGGAATACAATTTAATTATGTAGATGTTCCAGAACAATATTCTATAGATTGTTCATGTGAATATGGTTTTTAGCAAATAGATGACTAATATACCTTATTTGTAAATGGTAAGTGGTAGATGTTATTTTAATAATAAAACCAGTGAATCGCTCAGATGTTATTACTTTTCTTTTGTCTTTCTGCTGTATATATGTAAGACACTAAATTGACTCTTATTTTCAAGTTCTGGAAATAACTTTATAGCTTCTTAGTGAGCAATAAATGAGGTATATAAGGTAAAGAGCATGCCACACTATCATTAGAGAGTAGCCCAATGGCATTAGTACCATGGACACATTGTAATATCTTGAGTCTCGATTACATCTATATGATAAGAGGCTACATTAGTGAATTGCTGAAAAGATTCCATATTGCGCTAGACATACACATTGTTTTTTTCTAAAGTGACACTATATTTTGAAGGGCCCAACACATCTTTTAAAAATTTTAATATTAAAAATACAGTTGTTGACCACCCATTGCTAAAGATACTACTTTCTCTATTATACAACATAATTATTCTCAGAAAGTTACATTTTGAAGGGATTTCATTCATTTGTTTGAGGCAACTGAGAAACTGCAGTTAGATATGAAGAAAATCACCTAAGTGAAAAGGAATGGAAAATAATAGGAATGTACGCACAGAGATTTAGAAAATGTCATATGTTAATAAGAATTTTTACCTTTTCCAAAATTGCTTTTAAGATACGAATATTTTTGAAAGCTTTAAGAATATTGCTGTGTAGCTGGGCTCTGTGGCACATACCTGTAATCCCAGCGGCACAGGATGATCGAAAGTTCAAAGCCAGCCTCAGCAATTGAGCTGTCTCAAAAAAAGAAACAGAAAGGGTCAGGGATGTGGCTCAATGGTTAAGTACCCCTGGGTTTGATTCTTGGTACAAAAAAAAAGAAAAAGAATATTGCTATGTAGCCAAGAGGTGTTTTTTCCTGGTTTTAAAAGGTTATAAAAGACCCTAAAAGAGCTGAATTAAAATTTTAATTTTGGTCATTTAAGATAACGTTTTAGCGAAAATAATTTTGAGTATTCTTGTTAAAAATTATTCTTGATTTTTCAGTTAAGTTGTTGTTAAAAAGTGGCACATATAGAGGCTAAAAGTTCGTTCTTAAAATACAGTTGAATTTTAGTTCATAATTGATTTTTAGTGAGGAGAATATTTTTCCTGCAGATGAGAATACAAAGCATTCTTATGAAGCCTTAAAAATTTAAAAATAGAGTTATCCATTTACATGTAGTAACTGAATAAAAAGAATTCTGTACAGATTTGGATCCTCTAGTTAAATTTGCATTTTTATTGGCTTGCTTACACTCAATTAAGATAAAAATTAATTGGGAATTTTAGCAAGAGGTTTATTTTTCCCCAGTAGTCTAATTCCTCCCAGTTCTCATTAGGTACTGTAATTCTGTCTCCTTTATATAAATCCTCAAAAACTGGGGACTTTTGTTAGTAGAATCTGGATTTGCCTCTTATTCAGAACTAGAGAACTACATGATAATAAATTCCATTTAATAACCATTCTTAAACAACAACAACAAAACAGTGTTTTTTAAAGAAGGTCCAGAAAATGTTTAAGTGAAATGATGAAAGTAGAGGGCTTCAATTAATAAGATATTTATTGAGCACTTGCTCTTTAGGACTTAGGGGACTGTCCTTGTTCCCAAAGGGCTTACAACTATTAGGAAGAAATATATACAGGTGTGGTAAAAGTTAGTAAAATACATTGAGACTGTGATTCTTGAACTTTGTTCATTTTAGACTGCTTTGATATGGTACTATCTACACAGCAGCCTGAAACATTGATATATCTAACTGTATCACAAAATTTTTTGCTAAAGGGGTCCAAAAGATATAAAAACAAATTATGGAAGGAATCCCTTAATCAAAGCGATTCCGTCTAGTACCCCCTCCACACACACACACACTATAAATTGGGGAAACATGATCATGATCACTTTTGGATATCTTATAATAAATCTTGGTTCAGCTTATGAAATGATTATGTTCCAGGGGAGCATAATCTTAGGACTACTATGATGAGCTATGCTATACAGTATTAGGAGAGTGCAGACAGGTGATAACTACTATGTGGATGGGAGGAGCTGAGAGTTAAAATTTTTATTAGGTTTTATTCAACAGGTTATGGTTTGGAGCTAGGTTTTGAAGAATGGATAGAATATTGATAGGAGAAATTGAGAAGTTTATTAAATAATTATTTGAACTATTCTGTGCTAGGTAATATGCAAAGCCCTAGAGATAAAATGGTAAGTATAACCTTGTCCCTTACTTGAAGATGATAAGTGAACAGACACACACACTTGAAGAAATAGAAGTAGGAGAGTACAGAGCATTATGGAGGAATGGTTTATACCCAGTGTTTAGAGTATAGGATGAAGAGGACAGAGAATGGCAGATAAGTCTAGAAAAATAAGTTGGGGCCATTTATGGAGAACTTTGAATGCTTGTGAGGGAATTTAGGATCTAGGCAGTGTAAGTCCATCACAGTTTTTGATTTAAGAGAGTGACAGGATGATGTTACTAGTATTTTGAGGTTAGAAGGCAGAAATGAAAGAAGGAAATCAGTTTAAAAGTTTTGAATTAATTCCATTAAGAGCTAATAAGCAGTAAGAATAGAAAAGTGAATGAAGATACAAAATAGAATTTTTGTCAGCGGGTACATGTGGTAAATGGTAAACTGTTGGATATAGGGTGTGAAGGAAAAGATGATGTCCAGAGAAATTGGATCATTTGCACCCAGGTAATTGTAATGCTGAGGGAACATGACAGGAGGCATTCATTTGAAGATATCCAGCTGAGAGTTTTTTAGAAAGGTACATATGGAGCTCAGCATAGTGATGAGGGCTAGAGATGTTTAATGAAGGATTAATCTGAAGAATGATGGTGGTTGAAGAAATGAGATTTCCCAGGACAGAGTCTTAAAAAGGGAACCAAAAGCAAAACATTTTGTGAGGTGTGTTTTCAAACTTGAAAGAAAAAAAAATTTTAGAATAATTACGATTAAACTATTTATAATGTACATTAAAAGCTAAACAGCTCAGCCGGGCACGGTGGCGCACGCCTGTAATCCCAGCACTTTGGGAGGCTGAGGCAGGAGGATCGCGAGTTCAAAGCCAGCCTCAGCAATGGCGAGGCACTTAGTAACTCAGTGAGACCCTGTCTCTAATAAAGTACAAAAAAGGGCTGGGGGTGTGGCCCAGTGGTCGAGTGCCCCTGAGTTCAATCCCCCGTAAAAAAAAAAAAAAAAAAAGCTAAACAGCTCAATTAGAAAAAGCAACTAATGAAACTAAAAAGAGTTTATTCTGGTATAAGTAAAATATATTTGAAGACTGTAAACTTACAGACTTTATTAAAGGGTTTTATTCCATTTGAAAATATTAAAATATTTGAAAATATTAAATAACAATTTAGATTGCATATAAAATAAAAATATCTTAATAGAATCTAATGTATTTTGCCTTGTTTGTTTCTCATTGTATTTGTACTCTTGGTTTTTACATTGCAGAAAAAAAAACTTTGGGGGGGGGCGGTCCATGTTTTTGGAGAGAGAATTCAGTCCCTTTCATAGTTGTACTTTAGCTTTCAAATCATCTGTAGGCTATCTCCATAAAATTAGCTTTGCCCAGAACAAATAATAGTTATTTTCATTTCCTAAGAACTTGTGTAATATTATGAATCTTTAAAATTCATATTACCTGAGGGTTTGTTTCTTGTTTTAATGAGGAAAGACTAATAAGCCCCAAAGATAATATTATGTATCACCAAACCTTTCATTATATTGTGTTCCACCTGGGATCTATGAACGTAACAATTAATCATGCTTAAAAATCAGAATAATAAATATGTGCACTTTGAAAAAAGACTAAGGAAAACCAACAGACTATTAATAGTGGTTATTGCTAAGTAGAAAGATAAGGGGCAGTTTTCATTTTCTTGTAACTTTTCTATGTGTATCCTAGATTTTCTACAGTAAGCATATTACTTTTATAGTAAAATCAGATTTTCATTGAAAGGAAGTTAATATTTACAATTTTGAGTAAACTATGTAGGTAAAAAAAAAATTGGCTTAAAACTATCTATCACCAAGTCTGTGAGGTAGTACACATATGTAACTAGGTAGTGGAATTGTAGATGATTTTTAATTTTTCTTTCCACTCTAATTTTTAATTTTTTCTGCAGTGCTCATGTATTGCTGTTATTTTTATAATTCCATTCAAAAATATAAAATCCACAGATTTTCTGGGTATGGTTCTAAGGACTTGGAATAGCTAGTGCTAAGAAGTCACCCCAAATTTTAGTATTTAAAGCTTTTGAGTACAACCATCTGAAAGTACCTTCAGACAAAACACTCTTCTGATAGCATTTTAATATCTTTTTAAATGTCACATTGTCTTAGAATTCACATCTGTTCAAATCTGTGTACGTATCCCACTAAAAGATAGAAAAGGTGAGGATACAGAAGATAAGCTATTTCAAGATAAAACTGCTTGACCATATAAACCTCTTGCTGTGCTAGGTACTTTACTATGTAGCTCTTCTGTGAGAGTTTGTCTTTTGTGTTAAAATCAGTGAAAAAACATTGCCAGAATATAATGTAGGAATTGTTTGAGTTGTTATTTAGCACATGAAATATTTTGGTATCTTCCCTCTCCAAAGTATAGCTCCCTCCTTCAGGTACATCTCATTTGCTAGATATAAATTTTATTTCAAATGATAACACCCCAATCTATAGTAACTACAGTTTTAATTTACAAAAGCTTTAAAGGTTAGCAGTTTTTTAAAGAAATTGCAATCTAGCACTGTACACTGACTTTTACGGTAATGCACATTCTCAGTCTTTTGAGATAGATATCCAAGAAAATCTCTTCTTAGGTAGAATATTATTTCCCAGTGGCATTTCATATTTTTTTGTTTTAAAGACTGCTTTTCAATGTCAGTGGTAATTTGCCTACCAGTAAGGGATTAAAAAATTTGCCTAAGTGATTCCTAGTGAGTTCAGGGGTTTCCCTCATGTTTGTCCTAAAAATAAAAATAGACTCCATTTTACATGGAAGGAAATAGACCATCTGAAAAACTTTACATAGAAATATTTTCCGTAGAAGCAGTTGTAAACACAGATTGTTTCCATGTTGGTCCACAAACAAAATTTTGCTATATCTGAATTTTTTAAATTGGAAGATATTAGAAAATAATAAATAAACAAAATAGTTTCCCTCTCCTTGGTAAGTCCTTATCCCCTTTAACCTTTTTTTGTTTTTCTTCATGACTTTTATTGTAACTAAGTATATACTATACTATTATGTAATTAATATTAAACTCCCTAAATGATTTTTTTATGCTCAGGGTGTAGTGCCTCTTTCACATTTGATTTCACTTTACAATTTAGTTTTCATTGAAGTATACCTGTAGCACTACTTTTGTGATTGTCAGCCCTTATTACGGTTTGAGTTTTGGATTATAATTGGAATAGTGGGAGAGAAGTGAGAAGCAGATATCTTCATGTGGAACAGAGCTTGAAGTAACTGGTAAATAGTGAGGTATGGTGTTTTTAAGGGTGTAATTTTTCTAAATGTGGTAAAATGAAAGATAATGAATGGTGACTTTGTAATGAGGCTTTCTTTTTTAAAAATATTTATTTTTTTTAGTTGGACACAATACCTTTATTTTATTTATTTATTTTTACGTGGTGCTGAGCATCGAACCCACGGCTGCACACATGCTAAGTGCACGCTCTATCGCTGAGCCACAACCCTAGCCCCATCATGTTTTTAATATATATATTTTTTAGTTATAGGTGGACACAATATCTTCACCTTATTTTTATGTGGTGCCCCAGGATCGAACCCAGTGCCTCACACATGCTAGGCGAGCGCTCTACCACTGAGCCACAATCCCAGCCCTTCATTTATTTTTATACAATTAAAATTCACCTGTTGGACTATATGGCAAATAATCTTTTCATAGTTTCATCCTCCAGTGGAGTTTAGAACATGAAAGTGATTATCATAGCAGGCTATTTTATTTACAATTTGAGAAACTGATTTTAATTAAAATCATATCAAAGCATTAATTCTAAGAGTAAATCCTGTTACACAGAGGTGATATCTTAAAGACCATTAAAAAATAATAAAAGGAAGTCTTAGTTTAAACTCAAAGACACTGGCCCTGTGCTTTTATCCATTTAAACTTATTCGTATGGTCTTACATATTTGCTGTGAGTAATAATACTACTTTCTGTTTTCCTCTTTTGATTTTGGGGAATAATAAAAGATGTTTTGGGTTAACTGACATAGTGATGCTTTTGCACATTATCAGGCAAAGTATTTCTGTTTTTCTTATTTCTGTACTGGGAATTGAACCCAGTGGTGATTTACCATTGGGCTACATACTCTTAAGTCTTTTTTTTTTTTTTTTTTTTTGAGACAGGGTCTCACTAAGTTGCTGAGGTTGGCCTCAAACTTGAGATTCCCCCTGTCTCAGCCTCCTGAGTTTCTGAGATAACAGTTGTATTACCACTGTGCTTCACTTATCAGGCAAAGTATTATATTTATTGACCTCAGAGCCCTTTGGATGATTTTTAAATTTTGTGTTTCTCTTTTATAGTTCAATATGAGTTCCAAGGTTTTTAAGTCCTTAAAGTGTTCATCTATGACCATTCCTCCCCCCAAATACAGTACATAGTAGTGTGTGTGTGTGTGTGTGTGTGTGTGCATGTGCATATATGCACATTTTAATTTTTTTAGAGAGAAGATTCAAAGCATTATTAAGGTTATCAGAAAACCACAGACTCAGAAAAAAGTTAAGAGCCAAAAGATTAGGCCATAGAGTTAACAAATGTCCAGTAAGTCATGATGATAGGTGGTTATAGTGAAGAAAATTCCATTTAACTAACTGAAGAAAAAAATAGGCCTTTAAGAGAAATAACAGAGAATGTGAATAATACCTGAATATAAATCTTCTTATATTGTGTCCAAGATTATACCATGAACTATTTTGTTTAGAGAGAGAGTTTAATTTTGACCTTTAAGTGATAGTTTTGCTCTGCATTGTTAGAGGAAAAAAAATTTTAGAAATGGCTGTCTTCTTATTCTAGAACTCTGAAAGAGTGACTGTATGATGTTTTATACTGTAGACATCAGACTTTTGTGAGTAAAGTGAGTTTATTTCTTGTTTTTCCAGTGACACTTATATATTAAGATTGGTTTTCTCTAGAATTCCATTCATTGTCCATTAACTTCATAATATACAGAACAATTTGACAACATTTGAAGTGTCCTCTTTTTTACTTAGAAGCCCCTTTACTTTTTCTTCCTATATGTAGGTGAATTCTAATCTTCATTTGAGGTCCAGCTCAAATGTCTCCTCTTCAGTAGAGCCTGATACAGAATGAATTGCTCTCTACTCTATGATTCTTTGTTTTGAATCTGTTTATAGCACTTAAAAAAACATAAAACATTATATAAAAGGTCAGTCTGTGTCTCTGTCTGGATTAGAATCTCTATAAAGGCAGATGATATGTCTTACTCATTGCATTTTTTAGGGTTTGTGGCATACATAACATGAAATAGTATTGCTATATTAAGCCCACGTTCCTGCTTGTTGTTCATAACTAAACAGAGTTGTCACCTCCTCAGGAAAAATTATTTGCCCATCTCTGCTTTTCAGCATATGTTAGGTATATTCCTCTGTTTTTTGTAGAACCCATTGAATGCATATTAGTTTTGAAAAATGACATTGAAGTTGTCTGTTTACATTTCTCTTTGCCTTGCTACATTTTAAGATTTTCTCATGCATTTTCATATATGTAGAAACCGGAGTGCAAAGGAGTTCTATAGATACTCTTTGAGTTGAATAGAGATATCATACCCTCGCTTAAAGGGTGGGTACAGTGTTCGAAAGCATAATAGAAGGTAGTAGAGGGTTAATGTGGTAAGATAGATACAGTTCTTATGTTTAACATATTTACAGTGCTTATTGATAGACACTAGAGGAGAATTCAAAGATGAATATAGAAAGACAGGAGTTCACAATGAAGTTAATGTTGAGGTTATTCTGGTCAACAAGAAAAGCATCTTCAAAAGTGAAAAGGAAAACAGCCTGTATGTAGTTATACTATTGTATCTTAATAGTTAGGGAATAGCCAACAGTTAGTTTGGCTAGAGTGTAGTTTAACATAGGAAAGTAGTGACTGGGAGGACCAGATCATGGAAGGCTATGCTAATAGTCTGATATTCCATATCAGAAGTTATTGTATTAAAAGCTTTTAAATTAGGGAATTATAAGGAGCACGTGTGAAATGGAGAAGAAAACTAGCATCAGTTTGATATTTTCTCATCCCTTAATTTTCAGCATATCTTATTCTTTTGACTTCCAAATTAAAAGATTTGCATTTGACTTTCTTAGATTTGGTGTAGGATTGTCTGTACAAATGTGTCTGGAAAATTTTGTTTTAAATGTTGAAGAAATCCTGGCATAGTGCTAGGAAATAAAAGAAAGACTACTTTCTTTTGCCAGAATAGGTAATATGCTAGATTCACATCACTATATAATTTAGGTTGGACTTAGTGGTTTTGTTTCTGTACTTGAATAATTTTAGTCTTCTCCCAGTTCTCAGAAAGAAATTGTTAAATCCAGAATTTTACCAATCTTAAGTTTTTTCTGTCTACCTGGTTTCTGTTCTACCAAGTTATTTTTCAAAAGCTTCGTCTGCCAATAACCAAAAACAGGATTATGGCAAATATTATTAATGAGTGGTAGACATATTGGCAATGAGAGCTCTTTGTGTGTAATTTGACCCCTTAGTTTTTCTTAACAAAACCCATATTGGTAACAAATAATTGAATACGTAAAAGAACATAGATTTAAATAATCCATAACATTGCTAATAGAAGGTAGTAAGAGAAGATTAAATATGACAGTATTTCTAGGTATTTCTGAACAATTATGAGAACTGAGTTCTCCAATTTATCTAAATTCCTGATTATAGTACAATTGTTAGTACATTGGTGATTTTCCTCTATTTACTAATTCTAGGATACGGAATTTGGTTAATAGTGAAGTTTAAGTCAAAGGTTATTGGTTATTTTTAAGACTCATATTTTAGGGGCTGGGGTTGTAGTTCAGTGATAGAGTGCTTGCCTAGCACATGTGAGGCCTAACTAGGTTCAATCCTCAGCACCACATACAAATAAATAAATAAAGGTATTGTGTCCATCTATAACTAAAAAAATTTTAAAACACTTATATTTTAGGGGTTGGGATTGTGGCTCAGTGGTAGAGCACTTTCCTTGCATGTGTGAGGCACTGGGTTTGATTCTCAGCATGGCATATAAATAAATGAATAAAATAAAGATCGTCAACAACTAAAAAAATTTTTTTAAAGACTTATATTTTAAAAGTTTTATGGCAAGAATATTTAAATTATAGGGTAACTGAAATTTTAATTTTTTATTAACACTTTAAATTCTTTTTCTATTAATAGTTAACGTTTATTCATTTATTTCAATATCCTATATACTCTGTTAAGCATTGTGAAAGCTCTTTGAAGATTTGGAAAATTAGAAAGTCATCAAAAAATTAAGATTGAAAAAAAAAATCACCCATCTCATCATATAGAGGTAATTGTTAGCCTCTTTAGCCCATCTATACACACATATAATATTTATTCACACAAAATTAGATAGAATTTTTTTGTTGTTGTATTGGGGAATTTAACCCAGGGGCAACTTAACCACTGAACCACATCCCCAGCCCTTTTTTTTTTTTTTTTTTTTTGAGACAGGATCTCATGGAGTTGATTGGGGCTTCCCTGAGTTGCTGAGGCTGGCTTTGAACTCACAATCCTCCTGCCTCAACCTCCTGAGCTGCTGGGATTATAGGCATGTGCTACCATGCCTGGCTCAATATAACTTTTTGATTTGTCATATATACTTTTTTATATTCCATTTATCACCTATATAAGATTTTATTTTACTTGTGTAAATGTTGTTATGCACGAAACTATTTTATTTCAGCATTTTTCTGTTCTATATTGACAGCCATAGGACCCTATAGTGGTTTTTTGTTTGTTTTTTTTGACCTGGTAGGGCTTTTTTTTTTTTTTCCGCAAAATTTTTACTTTTTGCCATTGTGAATTAAATATATTTTGTTTTGTTTAGCTACCATTCTAACTCTATTTAAGAAGTAGATTAAGATCATCAGTGATGGGTGCCATGGTGAGTTTGAAAGACTTAAAGTAAGAATTTACCTTAAAAATATTTGATTTTTTACATCACACAAGTTAACTAGTTTTCTAATGTTTTCATTACTTCACTGTATTTTATAACTGTACTTTTCAACAGTTAATTGGTTTATCAGTCTAGAGTAAGGACTAGAACTAGAACCCAGCAGAAAATTTGAAATTGTTTTATTTATTATAATTTTAATAATTGTTAACATTTATTGTCACTGTGTAACTGTTTGCAGTGCTTTATGCATATTAAATTAATCCTCAGAATGCTAGATAATTGTTGATTTATAGAACCTGCTTACAAATGAAGACACTGAGGTACAGAAAAATTAATTTACCCAGACTAATTAATGGCAGACTGAATCCAGCCAGTTTGACTCCAGAGCCCAGGCATTTATTTAAATCAGTGCTGTGCTGTTATGAGCAATAGCTGTTAAGGATTGAGAGAAAGGCGTCTTTTCTACTGAGGAAGAGACTGGAGTAAAGGATCATAAGAAATTTCAGGGGATAGGGAGCATTTAGATACCCGTGGTAATAGGATTGACAATATTTGTAATATAGATTATTAAAAATCATTACACATTTAAAATGTAACTATAAATCTAAAGGAAATGGTTGAAATGTAACTGTTATATGTATATGGACTGTTTAGCAATCCAGTAATTAGTGTTTGTATTGTTAATAGTTTATTAGTTTAAAAAATAACATATATCTGGTGGCAAAATTAAACAGTTCAAGAGATAGATAATTCAATGAAAAATAAATGTCCTTATCTCACCAGTTCCAGGGTCTTTTGCTATTAAGAGGTTACTATTTTTAATAGTTTCTGATATTCAGTTGTTGTCTTATTATTTCACTTTTTTTTTTTTTTTTTTTTTTTTTTTTTTGGTACCGGGGATTGAACTCAGTGGCACTCGACCACTGGGTCACATCCCCAGCCCTTTTTTGTATTTTATTAGAGACAGGGTCTCACTGAGTTGCTAAGTGCCTCGCCATTGCTGAGGCTGGCTTTGAACTCGCGATCCTCCTGCCTCAGCCTCCAAGTGCTGGGATTACAGGCGTGCGCCACCGAACCCAGCAGAAAATTTGAAATTGTTTTATTTATTATAATTTTAATAATTGTTAACATTTATTGTCACTGTGTAACTGTTTGCAGTGCTTTATGCATATTAAATTAATCCTCAGAATGCTAGATAATTGTTGATTTATAGGACCTGCTTACAAATGAAGACACTGAGGTACAGAAAAATTAATTTACCCAGACTAATTAATGGCAGACTGAATCCAGCCAGTTTGACTCCAGAGCCCAGGCATTTATTTAAATCAGTGCTGTGCTGTTATGAGCAATAGCTGTTAAGGATTGAGAGAAAGGCGTCTTTTCTACTGAGGAAGAGACTGGAGTAAAGGATCATAAGAAATTTCAGGGGATAGGGAGCATTTAGATACCCGTGGTAATAGGATTGACAATATTTGTAATATAGATTATTAAAAATCATTACACATTTAAAATGTAACTATAAATCTAAAGGAAATGGTTGAAATGTAACTGTTATATGTATATGGACTGTTTAGCAATCCAGTAATTAGTGTTTGTATTGTTAATAGTTTATTAGTTTAAAAAATAACATATATCTGGTGGCAAAATTAAACAGTTCAAGAGATAGATAATTCAATGAAAAATAAATGTCCTTATCTCACCAGTTCCAGGGTCTTTTGCTATTAAGAGGTTACTATTTTTAATAGTTTCTGATATTCAGTTGTTGTCTTATTATTTCACTTTTTTTTTTTTTGTTTTTTTTTTTTTTTTTTGGTACCGGGGATTGAACTCAGTGGCACTCGACCACTGGGTCACATCCCCAGCCCTTTTTTGTATTTTATTAGAGACAGGGTCTCACTGAGTTGCTAAGTGCCTCGCCATTGCTGAGGCTGGCTTTGAACTCGCGATCCTCCTGCCTCAGCCTCCCAAAGTGCTGGGATTACAGGCGTGCGCCACCGCGCCCGGCTTTATTATTTCACTTTTAACATGTTTAAAACAGAACTTTTGCTTTGGTCTATGTTTTTTTTTTTTTTCCTTAATCTTTAGAAAGCCTTATCTTAGTACATTTTACCATCTACCAGGTGTTTCTGGCCATAAAGCTAGTGTTTTTCACTGATTCTTCTTTTCACTTACTTGTCATATGAAGTATGTCAATTGTGAGCTTTCTGTCTCTAAAATATATTTTAAATTTTGTGTATTTCATTTGTGAGAGCATGCACTTAGCATGCCTAGGCTCCTAGGTTCAATCCTTAGCACCAAAAGTAAATAATAATTATTCAGTCAATCTGGTATATTTTTCTCTACTGTCACCACTTGAGTATAAGTCATTATCATCTGCTGGAATACTGCTGTAGTTTCCTAATTTATACTGCTTCTCTTTTTTCCTCCTACTCTATTTTCTACTGATAAGCCAGAGTGGAATTTTTAAAGTATACATTAAAAGAAGTTAGTACTCATCTTAAAACTAAATGCTTCATTGACACTTAGGTTATAGTAAAAAGACTTTGACTTTCTTTTCTTCCCATATACCTGTGAAACTCAGGGCCTTTATATTTACTATTTTATCTAGAATATTCTGTTCCTAAGATTTTTTTGTTTTATGGCCTGCTCCTCCTCCTGTTACTTCCTCAGAGTAACTTCCTAATTCTTGACTGTCCTTCACAGAATTTATAGTATATAATTTAGAACTTACGTATTTTTTCTGTATTTGTTTACTGCATTTTGTATATCTTCTTTATTGTCATGTAAGTTAAGTAAGAACAGGAGTCTTGCCTATAAATGTTGATGCCAACACCTAGCCCACTACCAAGCACTTAATATTTAATGAAGGAATAAACAAGATGAATGAATGGATCTGTCTAGAATTTGGGTCAAGAGTAAGCTTGAAGTCCAACTTTTTTATTTTTCTCAAATGTCCAGCCAATTTTAACATTACTTTTTTTTCATTGTTTTGAAATACCATGTTTAGGATATGTTCCTGGTGTATATGGATCTATTTTCAAATTTTCTCCATTGTGCTCTTGACTCCTTTTCTGATGAGTCATTACTTTATTTTTAATTATTTCTTTAGTTGTCAATGGGCCTTTATTTTTATTACTTATTTATTTATTTATATATATACAGTGCTAAGAATTGAACCCAGTGCCTCACACATGCTAGGCAAGCACTTTACCATTGAGCCACAACCCCAGCCCTACTGTCATCACTTTAAAATTCATTTTAATGGCTGGGGTTGTGGCTCAGCGGTAGAGTGCTTGCCTAGCATGTGTGAGGCCCTGGGTTCTACCCTCAGCACCACATAAAAATAAATAAATTAAATAAAGGTATTGTATCCAACTACAACTAAAAAATAATATTTAAAAAATTTTATTTTAACATCTAATAAATAAGTCCTCTATTAAAATGTTCTCCCACAGGGTTTTTTTTTTAAATGTTTGTTTTTCTATGAAATATGTGGCTTTTTAGTAATGTAGTGGAATCAACATTGTTTCACCCATGTTTGATCACTTGGCATAAGAAATATGTGAGAAAACAGTAGAGATTACAGGTTTGTGGGGAATAAGGATAATATTCTTCCTATTCATTAAATGAAAAGAGACGTTGATAACATTTCTTTCTTTCTATGGACATCCACTTGTCACATCCACCTGATTTCAGTTATGTTTGTAGCTCTTGCCAAATTTCAGTTTCACTGTTAGGATCTGTTATTTCAGGTAGACAGGGGCAAGACTCACTCTTGTCTTCCCTGTCTTTCCTATTTGTGCCATTGTCTGAATCTGAAAGTGTCCTGAATTTACAATTTACTACTTTAGAGCCTCATCATTTTTTGGCAAATATTATAGAGGGGTTGGCCAGAAATAGGAAGCCAAGGTATCTGCTTGTCTCCTTTGCAGACTCATCACAACTTTATCATCTTGTAGGAAACATAAATATCTGGACAGTGAGAATAACATAGGGAACTTCTGTTCTGACTTCTCTGAGAACACTTGAATTTTTCTGTATGGCAAAAGTTAGCTATAGCAGTAATAATAATGTTGAACAGAATAGCACTAACTCAACTAAAAATGCTTACCAAACTTGTTAAAGTTAGTAAGGCACTTTTCAAATACCATTTCTATGTAAATAAAAACTTTACATGTACCTTTGCCTTCCTTAAATTCAAAACAAAATCAGGAAATAACTATGTTCTAAGCAATGTATTTGGTTTTGAAAAATAGCTCTGGTAGTCCTCATTTCTTCTTTTGGGCATTATTTATTTCATGCCATTTTAGAACTGAACAAGGCTTTGAAATGTTTTTTAACTCCTAAGATTCTTTGCACTTAATCCCTTACTAAAGTTGCCTTCTTGAATTTTACTAATGAATGCCTTCTTGCTCAATTCTTGGCTTTTACTTCATCCTTTCTCATTCTTCCTGGAAAATTAAACAGTTTAGATCACTTAGTACTTAAAGCTCTTCTCTTTTGGCCTCTGTTATTTCATTTATTAACTTCTATTATTCTTTAACTCATTTTTTTAAAAACATATTTTTTATAACTTTATTTACTTTTTATGTGGTGCTGAGGATCGAACCCAGTGTCTCACCTGTGCTAGGCAAATGCTCTACCACTGAGCTACAGCCCCAGCCCCTCTTTAACTCATCTTTTTGAGTATTCTTCTTTTATTTTGTTTTTACTTGTAATCTTAAATAATCCCTAAAATAATACCTTTATATCTTATATCCCTATACTTATTCCTCTTGAGCTATTATTTATTTTTTATGGCCATCCTTATCAATAATACTCCCAAGCCAGTATTTTAAGTTCTTTTTTGTTATATATTTTGTCCATAGAATTTTGTAGTCATAGTTGTATAACTATTACATGAAAACATTAAAAATGAAGTATTTCTAACCTAAATCTCTTCCCTAATCTTTCTAAATTTTTCCTACTTTAAAGTTTTCATTAGAGGTGTCAACAGTGTTTCAAGCTGAATATGTTAGTCATCTTGGATGTTCATACTTTTCATTTCATTTGTACAAATTGTCATGATAGTCATTGCTGAATTCCTGTTGCTCAGCAAATATATTAAATGAATTAATTAAAATAGTATGAATGGATATTTTTGTCTTTATTTAGTAGCCTTTCTTTTTATGCTTACCTAAAACTGTTTTTTTTCTGCCAAATCTAGCACAAGTTCTTGACAAGAGAATAATCAAATAGTATAGAGAGGTTGAGTAAAATAAGAGTTTTAAAATATTCTTTGAAACTCATAACTGGGAGATTATTTGGGAAGAATGATTTTAATAGAGTAGGTACAGGCAGATGCCACATTATAGTAGATTAAGATGTGAATGAAAGGTGAAGTGGATCAGCAGTTGAGATGTGACTCTTCAAGAGGAATACAACTTGGACATGCTTATATGCTAAAGGCACCTAGCAGTTAGAGAAAGAGAGATTGAAAATGCAGAAGATATTTAATAAAATATAAATTATTAAGACCTGTGAAGTGATTAGTTTTTGATCAGAAGATTGGAGAAGATTTTTCACTAAACATAAAAGTAAGGATGAGCCTGTATTTAGATAATTTTATTTTTTGAGAAGCAGGAAATTAATGAGCTTACTTTGGAATGGAGCTCTAACTACCATTTTCTCTGTGAAATAAATATTGGGCAGAGTCAACTGCCAAGTGATGGTGGGTAATGTGGTGAAGCTTTTTTTAATAAGGATGACATTAGGAATTGCTGTTCTGGAAAACAAAAGAGGAAACTGCCCACCTTCTTAGGCACAGTTGAGCCCAGTTGTGTGTATAGTTAGAAAACAGACTGCAAGGTATTTTTCACTGTAGTGCTTTAAAATGGAATTAAAGGAGTAAAGAGACTTTGGGCTGAGATGTAAGAGAATGTCTAAGTATCTGAAATAGAAAAGATAATTGGTCAAGGGAGATGATTTAAATTAGTCATGTATTGAGTTTCAGTTACTTAAATACATGAATAGCTAAAAGAGGCTAAATTGTATTACAGCATATGAGTCAAAGAAGGAACTAGAGATCTAGATGAAGACAAAGAAAAATTTCAGAGGGAATAACAATTGGAAGAATAGAAGGTCAAGATCTTGTAGAAGTTTAATAATTTGTGATAAATGCTTTTTTGTGGATATGAAACCTTTCTTGGTTATCAGGTAGCTATAAACTACCTGATGAGAGTAGTGGTTTTCAAACTGACTTCCTGAGCAGAAAAACAAATTTAATATGTATCCCCAGTATATGCACATTCATTTATAAATCATGTATAGGCACTTCTGTAAATGTTATTAATGGCACAAAAAGTTCCATTAATTTTGGCAGGGTCATTGTAATACTTTACTAATTTTGAAAATCTTGGTTTAATACCTGGCTGGAGAGAGATTTGAAAGATTTCATTTAAGTTAGGTTTATTTGGATAGCTCAATTTAATGACTACTATAGCTCAAAACTCATAAAGATAAATCTAAACGGAAGAAGTATATCAGACTAGGCTAACTATCATGGTGCTTATCTAGCAAATGTACAAAAGTTTTTGTTGCAATTCACCAGTAAAATTTTGGGCTTTTCTAATTTCATTTAGTTGCTCTAGAAAACTAATACTAAGGTCATGGTATGCTAATAGTCTTGTTTGTTCATTGGTGTGTATTCTCTTTTCTTGTACATTGATTTTTAAGGACTGTATCAATTGGTCTGCCTTGTCCTCTGATTTCTGATTGGGTTCAGACAATGAAAGGCATTAACAGGACAGAGAAGCAGGAGTATTTATTTTAACAACTTCATCTTTGCTGGGCTGTAAGTTGTCAGTAACTGTGCTCCATCTTTTTATGGTTACAGCTCTGTCCATTTAGTAAGATTCCCTTCTTTTCCCCTGTTGGGCCTAGAGTGGTAATAGCCCTCTGCTATGACTAGCCTAGGAGTAATCCACCAATCTTCCTAGTGTCTCTTAGCCTTGCCTGCATATTTGTAAATATCCCTTCAAAAATATCACCCATCACCTTTTCTATATTATCCCTTTCTTGCTAGGACCTTGAAGACTATAGGGCCATATACATTTTACTATTTTTTAAATGAATGAGTTAACACAATGATTGAAACTCTTCATTTAGAATATTTTTAAGCAGGTCAGATAATTGTTTCCAAGTTTTAATTGTGCAAATACAATTTTGTGTTTGTGTGTATTGGGGATTGAACCCAGAGCCACCTCTGAGCTATACCCCCAGCTCAATATACAGCCTTTATAGGTGATATAGTTATACATTGTTTTGATAAAAATAACAAAATCACATAATAATGAAAACCTTCCAAAATATCTGTTTTCAATAGGGGGATAGTGTTAGTTCACGTGTTAACTATAAGCAAGGCTTAGTTCATTTCCTTGTTAATACTTATTTTAATTTAATGATTTTAAGTAGAATTTAGCCTCTGAATTATGAAATTCAGAATCTTTAACACAGAGAAGACTTTTTCATGCTTTGTTAAAAAAAAAAAAAAGGAATCATGACTCTCAACTCAGTAAGTCAGCCATAATTATTACTTAGCTTTTGCTTATGGTTGGCAGTATATTTTTTAAAATATTGTCAGATGTCATGAAATAATTTTCCTCATAGGCATAAAAAGTTGAGTTTTAGAAGGGAATATGTATTTATATGATCATTGATCCATTATTTGACAGTACCTATTTGGAGGTGACGTGAGATTTATTTTTTTAGTGCATTTTCTTTTCTTTTTTTCTTTTTTTGGTACCGGGGATTGAACTCAGGGCACTCGACCACTGGGCCACATCCCCAGCCCGTTTTTGTGTTTTATTAGAGACAGGGTCTCACTGAGTTGCTAAGTGCCTCGCCATTGCTGAGGCTGGCTTTGAACTCACGATCCTCCTTCCTCAGCCTCTCATGTGCTGGGATTACAGGCATGTGCCACCACGCCCAGCTGCATTTTATTTTCTGGTGAATTAAAATCAATTAGTAGAGAATGTTTAATCAGAATTATTTTACTGTGGGGAAAAAAAAACAGATGATCAGAAACTTTTGTGCATACATTAAAAATGAAAAATTAACAGCTTGGTTTGTATCATTCCAAAATTTCCTTTGTGTGTGCATCTTTGCATACTATACATGTACACACACACACACGTATACACACATACTACAGTTTGGAGATCTGATTATACAGTCAATAAGGAAACAAAGTCCCTATCTTCCTGCAGCTTTTGTTCTGTTGATGACTTAGATAATTAACAAATAAATAGATAATTATGTAATACAGTGATGAGTAACATAAAGACAAAGAAACCAATGCGGGGGCATAGAGTGACAGGGTTTTCTTTATTAAATATTATCGTCAAGAAGTCCCCAGATTTGGTAGCATTTGAGACCTGAATTAAATGATAGTGCCTGGCTCTGTGAATATGTGGGGGAAGAATATCTTACAGGAGAGAAATTAAGTACAAAGATGCTGGGAAGTTGATGTGTTAGTATAACTGACAATAACAAGAAGAGACATTTTTGGATGGAACACAGAGCTACCATTAGAATGGCAGAAAATGAGGGCTGGAGATGAAGGCCGTATTACATTAGGTCTTGTAAGTCAGAAAACTTCAGATTGTATTCTAAATATGACTGGAAGATTGGAGAAGACAAGGCAGGTTAATGACATGTTCTGAGTAACTTTTAAAAAGTATTATGTAGATTGTTATATGAATAGTCTGTAGGGAGATCAGAGTAGAAATACAAAGACCTGTCAAGAAACAATTGCAATAGTCTAGAGAGTTTGAATTCATATGGACACAACACACACACACACACACTGCCAGATGCCATTTGTATGTGTGTATATATATATTTGTATATGATCCTTTTGGCTTAAAAAATATTTTTTTCCAGAAACTTCTTTTTACATTTAACAGTGTAATATGGATGTCTTTTCTAGTGAGTATGTACACATGCACCTGATTCCTTTTAATGGATGGATGGTGTTACATGGTACATTACTATATATAATCTGTTCTTTATCAAATGACATATTTCCAATATTTTTAATAACATGATACTCTATGTGTTTTATTGCTCGTAGTTGTAGAGGTATGTCTATAAGGTAAATTTCTTAAAACAGAATAAAGAATATGTTCATATTAAACCTTAGTGATTTTTACCAAATTGACTTTCAGAAAGACTGCCAATATATGTGTATATCATCTCATATTGTGTGAGAATTTTTCTTATACCCTTTCCAACACTGAGTAATAGAAGTCTTTTAAATCTTTACGTGTTGATCAGAGAGTAACAGCATAGTCGGATTTTTAAATGTTTAATAAATATTAAAGTTTACAAATGTTTATTTCTGATAATAAAGGGCATTACATTCTCTTTGGTTGTTGCTCTGAGAAAATAATGTTTTAAAAAATAGTTTATAACTTTGTCTTGTCCAATTATAAGACTCAACTTGAAGGGTAATAATCAGTGTCATTTCTGACTTGTTCCTCAACTTTTCTTATGTTCAATGCCTTATATACTTATTAGGTCACTGTCTCCAGTTCACTACCTGCCCAGTGACCTCTGAGATGTCATCACTGTTTAATATAATATTGTTGATTAAAGATCTCTTCCACTGCTGTTGATAAAGAAGTAATAAGATTACAGAGCTAGTTAGGTCACCTGGTAAGAAGATAACAAGATGAACTGAAGTTCATCTATTTAGTATCTTTTATTGCCAGTCAGCTGTTTTCTTTTAGCCCACAATTCCTTACTCCCAACCTATTTAGCTGTCTCATTATTGTATGCTATTGTGCACTAAAGGATCACAGCGTGAAACAGGACACTAAATTAGTCCAAATTCTTCAATATTAATAGAAAACTAGTTTAAACTTCTTCCTCTACCAAAAGCTGAATCAGTTATAGTGTTACAGTCTTACAGTAGAAAAACCACAATAGTACTGTAGTTAAGTGAATCTACTGTTGGGACCCAGATTGCAAACAGAGTAAGATTGTTATAAAGTGTTTCTAATTTAGAGTTATAAACTACTGTGGACATAGTCTAAGGATGGTAGGCTTTGTATTTTATACCATAAAAAAATTTATGCTTTAGTGGACCTTTAGACAGTTTATAGGAAAGCAGGGAAATGTAACTATAAGGTCAACATTTAATTCATGTAAATTCCTATCCAGTGTGTTGATTGCTTACTTTTTGATTATTGACTTGATTTTTTCATTGTGGAAACAACATGTACAAAACCTTCAGAGGCTCTGGCATATCTTACAAAGGTGGAAGAACAGATGTTTTCCCTGAAGCTTTTTATAATTAACCCTCACATAATGGATACTAATTCAGAAATCAGTAGTTAGCCTGGCTTTTAAAACTTCCCAAGATTAGTGTACTGTTTCTTTTTTCAATGTAAATGGTTTTAATCAGTTATTTCAAATTCATTAAGGGGACTCATGAATAATTAAGCAAACTTCTAAGAAACTTTTTTATCATTATTCTTAAGCATTAGATTAGTATCTCTATATTAATGAAAACAGAGAAGGAGACATTGTGATGAGATTGAAGAGGAAATGTAGGTTCCTAGATTCTTATACAATTTAGTTGAAAGGTTTCCAAATTTCAACCTACTATTATATGTTGTAATGCTGTATTTTTTTATAATTTCCTCAAAGTGCTCATGTATCATTGTAAATTTTCTTTCCCAAAATGTTGTTATGCTTTTTCTCAAGCCAGTGTAGTATGAAATATATTTCAAACAATAAGCTTTTCCATTAAAGAACTAGTATAGTGCTTTAAGTGTTAATTTTAATATTTCAGTTTTAGTATTTTTTAAATATAGAGAAGGGACTGACAGACTAATTATATGACGTGAATAAAGAAGTCAAAAATTATGTGGGGAGGATAAAAATCTGGATCATGGCAAAGTAAGGTTTTAGCTAAGTACTTTTAATGTAGGTAGCAAGCAAGATTCTTCTTAAGATGCTGTTAAAGTGGGTTTATTGCTTATCCCAAAGATTTGACCTTATAAATTGACTTATTCTTCTCTAAGGCACTTGAGAGAAAAGACAACGATAGCAGTTACATCTAGAGGCTATTATGGATTGGAGGATGAAAAGGGAACTGCATGTACTTCAACAAGGCGTCGGTCAACACCTCGAAGTTTGGCAGGCTTGACAAGTGGAGTTTTTGAATCTATAATGGTTCAAGTTTTGAGACAGGAAGAACAGCTGAGAGCAAAAGAAGAAAAAAGGTAAATGTTTAAAAAAAAAAATGAGTTTCATGATGTTCAGATTTCCAGGAATTACTTTTCAAAGAGTAGCTTGCATAACTTTTCTGTACCCATATCAAATTCCTGGTCCTTTTATATAGTACTCCAAAATGCATTATCACCAGAATATAAATTCATAATGAAATAGCATAGCGAAATTTGTTTAAAAATATATAAAACAAATTACCTTGAAGTTTATAAAAAATAATTTCTATAAAAGATTTCATAATACTTTCTAGATTTCTATTATTATTATCAAGGGAATTTAAAATTAGATGAGTTTTATGAATTTTAGAACAGAATCACAAACCTTTAAAATTAGGAGAAACTTCAGAAATTATGTAGTTCAAGAATGATATACAAGTTGATCTCTACCAGTTCCTCCATTGTTATTCATTTCCTGGTTAACTGAGCTTATTTTGTATTTATCAGGAAAATGTGTTATGCTCAATTAGTGGTACCTTCTAGGTACTGGGAGCATAGAGTGATGGCACTTATATAACATTTTATTTACAACAAAAGGAAATTAGGGTCTAGAGAGGTAAGTGAAACTCAAGTTTCTGTACTTGGCTGGTGATTTTTATACAAAATCAAATCTCAAACTATGTTAGGAGTGGTTGCTGATGGAATAGGGACTTGCTAATGCTAGTCAAAGGCAATTTATAATATTTTGTTACTTTTCTTTTTTCTTCTTTCTTTTTTTTTTTTTTGGGGGGGGGTGGTGCGGGAGAGCTGGGGATCGAACCTAGGGCCTCATGCATGCCAGGCAACTCTTATCACTGAGCTACATCCCCAGCCCCATTAGAAGTGTTTCTTTTTTTAATAAATGTAACTTGATTTGATATTTGTAAAATTAAAACTCATCCTTGAAACTTTCTACTCATGCTTTTAATAGCAGTTATTAATTTTGGAACCTTCTATGAAATACTTTTTTTCCTATGTAAAGCCCCATAGAACTTTGCTACTGTAGGAAAGGGGAGCAAATGGAAAGGGATAAAAATCTGAAAGTAGTATGTGATAGATTGGACTAAGTAGAATTGGGAAAAAAAAGAAGGCTTATAAGAAGTCTACAGTAATCTTGACCTTTGCTGCTGGTTACTGGAAACAGTGAAAAGTCAGATTGTTCTGGGAGCAGTTACGAGGATTTGGGTACCTTCCTTGATATAGGGAGAACAAAGGAAGAGACAAAAAGAAAAGACTCTAAAAGTATTAATAATAATAGTAACAAGAAGATAAAATAATGGTTAATATTTATTAAGCATGACTACTGGGCCAAGTTAGCTCTAAACACCTTACATGTATTCAGTATTTTTCCTGAGTCACACAGAGGTAAGTACCTTACCAAAGGTCAGGAAGTTTTTGAATGGTGAATTTAAGATTGGAACCCTATATTCTAGCTCTAGATCTTGTGCTCCTAAGCAGCTTTCCTTGTGACTTGTTAAAAAAAAAAAAAAAAAAAAAAAAAAAGGCAAACAGCAAAGAACATTAAAAATCTTGAAAATGTGAGTCCAGGGTAGAAAAAGAGCAGTGAACACATTTTGAATAAGTGTTTTTAAGTGATTATGGAAATATTTAAGCATCCTAGTAGGAATGGCTAGTAGGAAACAAGAAATTTAATTAAGTCGTCTTCCTTTCTCCAGTCTTAAATATATTTGTATGTGCCTTGAAACCAAATAAGCATGGGCGAATAAACCATGGGAGAAAAGTTCTTCATTAATGTGTTAACTATGGTAATTTAGTGGATTAATATGAATGGAACTATCTTTTCAGGTATAGTGTGTCTTTTTTTTTTTTGTACTGGGGATTGAACTCAGGGGCACTCGACCATTGGGCCACATTTCCAGCCCTTTTTTGCATTTTATTAGAGACAGGGTCTCTCTGAGTTGCTCGGTGCCATTGCTGAGGCTGGCTTTGAACTCACGATCCTCCTGCCTCAGCCTCCCAAGTGCTGGGATTACAGGCGTGCGCCACCGCACCCGGCATTATAGATCACATTTTGAGGAATATAAAATATATACTGAAAACAGAGTGCTGAAAAATGCATAATATGTGAAAAAGCTGAGACCCAGAAAGATGATCTGATTACCCTTGTTTGTTATTTTTTGTGAACTTAAGTCTTGGGAATGATATTTTATAATATCAGTGTTTTTTTCTGTACTTGTATTGTCTTTAACCTAGGGGAAAAACCAGACATTTACCATTTGTGGGTTTTTTTGTGATTTTTATAAGGAATTTTACTTACCCGGCCAGACATGGTGGCACATACCTACAATCCCAGTGACACAGGAAGCTGAGGCAGGAGGATCACAAGTTCAAGGACAGTAGCAAAGCCCTGAGCAACCTAGTGAGACCCTGTCTCAAAATAAAAACACAAAAGGGCTGATGATGTGGCTCAGTGATTAAGTGTCACTGGTACTCCCACCCCCTAAAAAATAAATTTTAACTTACCCAAAGTTATAAAAATCCTTTTTTGGGGGGTGGTGGGGGAGTGGTTTACCAAGGATTGAAGCCATGGGCACTTATTAACCACTGAACCACAGCTCCACCCCTTTTTAATATTTTATTTAGAGACCGGGTCTCTCTGAGTTGTTTAGGACCTTACTAATTTGCTGAGGCTTGTTTTGAACTTGTGATCTGCATGCATCAGCCTCTGAGCTGGTGGGATTACAGGCGTGCACCATCATACCCATCTATAAAAATCATTTTTAACCAGCATTTCTAAGTTTTGTTTTTTATGGTTATGTATGTTATCTGTTTGAAGGTAATTTTTGTGTGCAAAGTTCAGTTCATCAGTTTTTAAAATATTTTGTGTTTTTTGTGACCTACATAGGATTTTTTGGTTACCCAAGGTTATGAAAAATCTTTTTCCCCCACCAGAAATTTCTAAATTTCAGTTTTTATGGTTATTTTTATTATCTATTTGAAATTAAATTTGTGCATGTGGTATGTATGAGGTTAGGATATAGCTTATATTTTCCCCCCAGGGATACCAGTATCTCATTTATTGGGCTGTAGGGAAGACTCACTACTGATTTACCTTTTCATTTTTGTTGAAAAATCAATTAAACATATATGTGGGAATCTTTCTGTAGGTCTGTCTTTAATGTTAATATTTTGATTTGATTACGGTAGCTTTATAGTAAGCTTTGAAATTAGTGATATAAGTCTTCATTTTTCCCCAAAATTTGGCCATATTAAGACCTTCACATTTCAATATAATTTTAGAATCATGTTGTGAATTTATACAGAAAAAAGAAATAAGTCTGAGGGACTTTCAGTTAGAATACATGGATATTATCAGTTAAATTTTGGGCATTTGTTTTCTTTACATTCCCTCAGCAGTATTTTATTATTTTTCAGTGAACCAGTTTTTGCATATCTTGTTAACTTTTCCCTTATATTTTTCATGTTTGCAATGCAATTGTAAATCACTTTAAAAATTAAATTTGCAATTATTTATTGGTAATATATACAGAAATACAATTTTTAGTGTTGTGACCATTCGTCTATTTTATTCTCTCAATTCTGTCAGATTTTGCTTCATGTAATTTGAAATTCTATTAGATACAGACATACTTGTGATTTTTGTGTTTTTGTTTAATGGATTGACTTCTTTGGCCCTTTTTATTTAAATATTTCATTTTATCTCCATTATTGGCTTATTAACTATAGGTCAGTTTTTAATGTCTTAAGTAATTTGAGATATTACAGGATATGCTTTAATTTATTACAAACATCTGCTTCAAATAATGATATATACCACTTCACAGTATGCTTTTATTTACCACTTCCCATCCATCATGCTGCTGTTGTCATACATGTTCTTTGTATATGTGTTACAAACTTCCAGTACAGTTACTGTGTGTGTGCTCTTTAACAGCCAGTTATTTTTCAAAGAAATTTAAAAATGAAGAGAAAAAGCATTTTATTTTATATGTATCCATACATTTACCCTTTCCAATAATGTCTGCCTTATTTTGTATTGATCCCTGATGCCATCTTGTATCATTTTCCTGATGCCTAAAGAATTTTCTTCATCTGTAATCCCAGTGGTTTGGGAAGCTGAAGCAGGAGGATCAAGAGTTCAAAGCCAAGCCGGGCGCAGTGGCGCACGCCTGTAATCCCAGCACTTGGGAGGCTGAGGCAGGAGGATCATGAGTTCAAAGCCAGCCTCAGCAATGGCGAGGCACTTAGAAACTCAGTGAGACCCTGTCTCTAATAAAATACAAAAAAGGGCTGGGGATGTGGCCCAGTGGTCAAGTGCCCCTGAGTTCAATCCCTAGTACCAAAACAAAACAAAAAAAAGAGTTCAAAGCCATTCTCGGCAACTTAGTAAGGCCCTAAGCAACTCAGCGAGACTTTGTCTCTAAATGAAATATAAATTCTAGATTTAGAGAATTTTTTTTCCTTGTCTAAAATTTTTATTTTGCCTTTTTTTGAAGGATTGAAAATGCACATACATGTACACACACATATATTTATGACTCTAGGTTGACAAATTGTTTTCTATTTAGCATTTGAAACATGACTTTTTTTTTTTTTTTTTTTTTTTTTTTTTTTTGGTACCAGGGATTGAACTCAGGGGTACTTGACCACTGGGCCACATCCCCAGCCCTTTTTTGTATTTTATTAGAGACAGGGTCTCACTGAGTTGCTAAGTGCCTCGCCATTGCTGAGGCTGGCTTTGAACTTGCAATCCTCCTTCCTCTACCTCCCAAGTGCTGGGATTACAGGTGTGCACCACAGCACCCAGCTGAAACATGACATGTTTCATCATGCCTTGTTTTAGAGAAGTCTGCTGATGCTTCTTATCTTTGTTCCTCTATATGTAATATAGATCCTGTTTCTCTATGTGCTTTTAAGACTTTCTCTTCATTATTATTTTTTAGCTATTTATGCTGTGCACTTGGTATGGGATTATGTGTATGTGCATGTATCTTGCTTGAAGTTCAGTTTACTTATCTGATCCATAGGTTTTTCAGTCTTCCTCTCTTGAGTTAAATTTTAAGATTAATGATCTTCTGCAGTGTTCATCCAGTGATTTTTTAAATTTCATATATATTTTTCATCTCTAGAAGTTATATTTAGTTTTATATATGTATATGTATGTGTGTGTATCTTCATTTCTTTCATCATTATGTTCATTTTATTTTAATATTCTTTTCCACTAACTCCATCATCTTTGTCATTTCTAGGTCTTTCTACTGACTGACATTCCTTCTGGTCTTAATTATATTTTCATGCTTCATTGCATGTCCAGTAATTTTTATTAAAATTAGACATTGTGAATGTTTCTTCGATGAGGGTCTGGATTTTTTTTTAAACTCCCTTTACAGAGGGTAGTCTTTTTTCTTTTTCTTTTTTTAAAATATTTATTTATTTGCTTTAGTTGTATACAATGCATTTTTATCTGTATGTGGTGCTGAGGATCGTACCCGGGCCGCGCACGTGCTAGGCGAGCACTGTACCGCTGAGCCACAATCCCAGACCAGTCTTTTTTCTTTCAGGCAGTTAAGTTTCTTGTGGATTGGTTTGGTAATCCTTTGAAGTTCAGGTTTTAAGCTGTTCCAGAGTGAGTCTAGAACAGCTTTTACTCTAGTTCATCCCTACTATATGGCATGATCCTTCTGAGATCTCTACTAAGTGGCCCTAAATGATGACTGGTCATTTTTGCCAAACTTTGTAGGGTTTTATGCTATTTGTAGGCTAGTACTCAGCAAAGTCTCAAGGGGACTTACATATTATATATTAAATGTTATATGTTATCTATGAATACACATATATAGTCAAAACATAAGAAATGCATGGAAATGATCATTATCAATGCATGGAAATGACCATGATAAAGTAACTGGATCAAACTTATTAACCCTCCAACTGTAAACAGCCACAAACTGAACAAAATATATAAAACAAATGTTTTCAGTCATTGAAACAAATAGAGCAGAACTGTGATCATTAAGTTTATGAAGCTCTTTTTCTATATGTCTTTCTTCTTTTTGGAATTATTTTACAACTTCTAGGTGCTTCATCCTTCCTAAATGCTAATCTCCATCCCTGGAACTCAATTGCACCAGTCTCTCTATTCTCCTCCCTGTACTCATAGTCTGAAAAGTGCCTTTAGTCAGAAAACTGAACTATTATAGTGACTGCCTCATTTATTTCACTTATCTTAATGATCACAGTTCTGCTCTATTTGTTTCAATGACTGAAAACATATGTTTTATACATTTTGTTCAGTTTGTGGTTGTTTACAGTTTGAGGGTAAGTTTGATCCAGTTACTTCATCATGGTCATTTCCATGCATTGAAAATGATCATTTCCATGCATTTCTTATGTTTTGACTACATATGTATATTCATAAATAATATAACATTGCTTGCATGTCTTTAATTTTTGTATAAATGGCAACAGTGTTTTCATCAACATTTATGTATGTGAGCTTTATCCATATTAAACTACTTCATTTATTGCAAGTGCTGTTATAATAGTATTACATTGTGTGACTGTATCACTGTGTATCCATTTACCAGATGAGATGGACACTTTGGATTATTTCTAGTATTTTGTTATTATAGAATGCTACAATGTGTAGCCCTTAAGAATGGATATAGAGATAGCTATGTCAATGTGTATGTTATCGTGTGAGTCATACTGGTAATAATATGGTTATGACAACTTCTTTAATGTTTTATGGTATGTTGCCAAAATAATGTGATCTTAGAATTGTGAGGAAGTTGTATTGATAATGTAGTTACCATCACATGTGTTTTGTATAAAATGTTCAATAAACTGTAGCATTAAATGCCTTATAATGCATCCTTGACTTCAAGAGTAAATATATCTACTCTCTTTCTTGAAAATACATGAATCATTGAACTTTTTAACTCCCAATTACTCATATGTGCCATTGTTGTCTAATTCCATCTGGTTCTTAACTGCCTAAATGTTGCCACATCTCAATTTTTTGTCCTAGGGTCTCCTTTTCCCATGGAGACATGACTTTTGCCCAAATTTCTCCTTTAAGTTTCTAACCTAGTTGCATATCTTCTCTGGATGGGCTGTCAGGATCACATCAGTCTCTGCCATCTGTCAGAAAACATGTATTCAACTTAGAATAACTCAAGGTTTATTTTTAAAGGAGTTGAATATAGCAGAACATTAAGAGGTAAGGCTAACCAAGATAAACAGAGGGAATAGTTACTGGTACCCAGGAGAGAGAAACAAAGAGACTGTTTTGAGAGGATACCTTCTATTGAAGGACACAGCCCAAGGCAGCCTCACAGAGAGGAAACCCAGGGAGTGAATATTTCGCCTTACTTTCCTGCCTGTCTCTGATTACCTGCCAGGGCTTTCCATTGTCTGAACTCAAGGAAAGCCAGAGGATGATGTTGCCTATTGAGACAGATAAATGTATACAGTGAAGGGGATGGAGAGTGGATCTGGAAGCAAACAGAAAATATTTAGTACAGATATGTTCTTCAAATTTAACATATCTAAAATTAACTGAATATACAAGGTTTTCCTCTAAGACTTACTACAGTGCTCCCTGTCTTGGTCAATAGCGCCACCATCAGTTGGATTGTGCAAGTTAGAAAACTGGTATTCATCCTTGACATCTTCCTCTCCCTTATCAGATCTGTCCTCAAACTCTGGACCGTTTTATTTCTTTTGAATCTGCATGCTTCTCTCAGTCTTCTCTATTTTCACCCATTTCCTTCATATCTCACTTAGATGTCTGTGATCTTCACTTAATTGGTTTAACAGTGTTCATGCTCGCCTCATTCCAGTCTCTTTTCCACATTAAAACTAGAGTAAACTTTTTGAAATACAAATGTGATCTTCTACTCACCTATTACTTATCACCTCCCCAAAACAAAGCAAACTCATACAGAAACTTTAATGCCTTAGTATAGTTTGTAAGATCCTACTTTCACCTTTTGATCTCTCCCTATCTCTCTAATCTTGCCTTATGTCATTCTGTCCTTCATTCTTGCCATAGTGGGCTTCTTTTCCTCTCTTCAATGCCAAGAAAGAGTTCTAGATTTTACATGCATACAAATTTGGAGTTCACATAAAAGTACATATAAAATATGAAATGATGACAGTTTTCTTTTAACCAGTATGTTCTAATTTTTCTAAAATGAGCATGCTTTTCTGATTGAAAATGTAATCTTAAAATCTTAAAATTAGTACAATGCCACATAGCTAGTGGGATAGGCAGTTTAGTAAATGTCTTTTGAGTCTATCCTAAGATTTCTTTTTTGACCTCAGAAGAATGTGACATCTAGGCAGCAACTTATGGTCTGATATATGGGATTGCTAGACAAAGCCTCACTGCATATATACAATTACCCTGTCATTTGTTGTGGTACCTGAAATTCTGTTAACCTATCAATTCTAGCAATCTCAAGTCAGAAACTAGCTGAGAATATAGATGTACATTTGGATCTGAAAATAAATTTTGAAATCATAGGAAAGGTCATATTGGAAAACTGGGAGGGTGCCAAAGATCTTAAAATTACTTCACTTGTGCTTTAGTCTTAGCTTTTTTTTTATTATTAAAATCTTTGGCATAAGAAGTGAGAGAATAAGTTTTCCTCTTTTTAAATAGGTTAAAACCCCTTTAAAAATTTAAGATCAAGATAGCTAGGTGAAGGGCTGGGGTTGTGGCTCAGCGGCAGAGCGCTCGCCTCGCATGTGTGCGGCCCGGGTTCTAATCCTCAGCACCACGTAAACATAAATGCATTGCATTGTGTACAACTGAAGTAAATAAATAAATATTTTTTAAAAAGATAGCTAGGTGAACAATTTTCGTACATATTGTAAGATTTTAATATGATAGCACTTTAATTTCCTGATGGGTATCTGATAATTTTTATTTATTTATTTATTTATTTTTATTTTTGTCTTAGATACTTCTTTAATTTCCCCACTGATATTTTACAAGTAGAAGGAACTCCATAAGTATCAAGACATCTATTAATTTTTAGCTGATTGTCTGAGCATACACAAACCCAAAAGTAAATTATTTTTAAAAATCTTTGAAGTCCAACAATTTAATCTAATGTGTAAATTTCTAGAAATATATGATAATCAAAATAGAACCAAGAGGATGTAGAAAACTTAATCACACCAGTAGCAAGCAGTGAGACCAAAGAAATAATAAAAACCCTTCCAACAAAGAAAAGCCCAGGACTAAATGGATTCTCAGCTGATTTCTACCAGACCTTTAAAGAAGAAGTAATGCCAGTGTTTCTAAATTATTCTATGAAGTTGAAAGAAGTAGAACACTTCCAAATTAATTCTGTGAAGCCAATATCACCCTGACACCAAAATCAGATATGGACACTACAAGGAAAGAAAACAATAGACCAATGAACATAGATTTTAAAATCCTTACTAAAATATTAGCAAGCCGGGCGCAGTGGCGCACGCCTGTAATCCCAGCACTTTGGGAGGCTGAGGCAGGAGGATCGCGAGTTCAAAGCCAGCCTCAGCAATGGCGAGGCACTTAGCAACTCAGTGAGACCCTGTCTCTAATAAAATACAAAAAAGGGCTGGGGATGTGACCCAGTGGTCGAGTGCCCCTGAGTTCAATCCCCGGTACCACAAAAAAAATAAATAAATAAATAAATAAATAAAAAAAAATAAATAAATAAATAAATAAATAAAATATTAGCAAACCATATTCAACAACACTTTAAGAAGATTATACAACATGATAGAGTTGATTTCATTCCAGGCATGCATGGGTGGTTCAACATATGCAAATCAATAAATGTAGTTCACTACACAAACAGAATCACTGAAAAAAATCACACAGTCATCTCAACAAGTACATAAAAAGCCTTCAACAATATTCAGCACCAATTTGTGATAGAAACACTGAAGAAACTAATGATAGAAGGAGCTTACATCAATGTTATAACAGCTATATACAATAAACTCAAAGCCAACTCATACTTAATGGGAAAAATTGACTGCATTTCCTCTAACATTAAGAATAAAAGTATGCCTATTGAATATAATGCTTGAAATTTTAACCAGAGCAATTAGGCAAGAAAAGGAAATAACAGGAATACAAATAGGAAAAGAAGTCAAATTATTGTTGGCAGATGATATGATTCTGTACTTAGAAGATACAAAAATCTCCACCAAAAGACTTCTAGAACTAATAAATTCAGCAAAGTAGCAGGATACAAAATCAACATTCACAAATCAATGGCTTTCATATACAACAGTAATGAGTTCACTGAAAAAGACATTTAGGAAAAAAAAAACATTCACATAACCTCAAAAAAAAAAAAAAAACAATTTAGGAATAAAATTAACCAAGGAGGTGAAAGCCCTTTACAATGAAAACTACGGAACACTGAAGAAAGAAACCAAAGACAGAAAAAGGAAAGACCTCCCATGCTCTTGGGTAGGCAGTATTAGTATTGTCAAAATGGCCATATGAGGGCTGGGGTTGTGGCTCAGCGGTAAAGCGCTCGCCTAGCACGTGCGTGGCCCGGGTTCGATCCTCAGCACCATGTAAACATAAATGCATTGCACTGTGTACAACTAAAGCAAATAAATAAACATGTTTTTTAAAAATGGCTATATGACCAAACACATTATACAGATTCAATGCAATCCCCATCAAAACAACCA
Source organism: Tamias sibiricus (assembly GCA_025594165.1). NCBI lineage: Eukaryota > Metazoa > Chordata > Mammalia > Rodentia > Sciuridae > Tamias > Tamias sibiricus. The sequence goes on along the minus strand of CM046657.1, from coordinate 155,174,823 downwards.
GAGGCATTCTTAACAAAAGTAGAAAAAACAGTCCTGAAATGTATATGGAAGAATAAAAGACCCCAAACAGCCAATGCAGTTCTAAGCAATAAGTCACCATGCGGGAGTCATCACAATACCTGATTTCAAATTATCCTACAGAGCTAGAGTAACAAAAAGAGCATAATACTAGCATAAAAACAGACACATAGACCAATGGAATAGAAAAGAAGACAGACTCACACAGATAGTCATCTGATCCTTAATAAAAGCTCCAAAAACCTATGCTGGAGAAAAGAGCCTTTTTAACAGATAAGTGTCAGAAATATTGGTTATATATATGTAATATACATATTACCCCTTGCACAGAAGACAGCTCAAAATGAATCAAAGACCTAGGAATTAGTCCAGAGACTTGCAACTGCTAGAAGAAAACATAAGGTCAACACTCCAACATATAATATTTAGGCAATGACTTCCTTAATAGGATTTCTAAACCTCAGAAAATAATACCAAGAATTAACAAATGGTGTGGCATCAAGTTAAGAAGCTTATGCACAGCAAAGGAAACAAAAGCATGAAGAGAGAATCTACAGAATGAGAGAAAATCCTTGCTAGCTACTTATCAAATAGATGATTCATATCAAGAATATATAAAGAACCCAAAAACAACCATCAAAAGCAACAAAAACAAATAACCCAGTCAATAAATGTGCTAAACAGACACTTCTCAAATATGTGAAGAAGTCTTCAACATCTTTAGTAAGGGAAATGCAAATCAAAACTACACAGATTTCATGTCACTCCGAATGGGAGTCATCAAGAATACAAATAATAGGGGGCTGGGGCTGTAGCTCAGTGGTGAAGCGCTTGCCTTGCATGTGTGAGGCACTGGGTTTGATCCTCAGCACCACATAAAAATAACAAAGATACTGAGTGTTCATCTTCAACTAAAAATTTTTAAAAAGAATACAAATAATAAATGTTAGCAAGTATATGGGGGGAAAGGAACACATATACACTGTGGTGGGACTGTAAATTAGTACAACCTCTATGGAAATGTGTGTATCCACAATGGAATTTTACTCAGCCTTAAGGAAGGACAAAATTATGTCCCCTGCAGGAAAATGAATGGAACTTGAGGGAATTGTGTTAAGCAAAATAAGCCAGAATGAGAAAGTCAGGGGTTGTATGTTTTCTCTCATATGTGAAAGCTAGGGAGAAGAAAGGAGGGGAGTTTTCTCGTGAAAATAGAAGGGAGACCAGTAGAGTAGAGGAAAGGGACCATAGGGAAGGAAGAGGGGAAGGAAAGAGGAGGTAATAAGGAATTAAATTGGCCAAATTATATGTGTATATGACTATGTCACAACAAAGCCCTCTATTGTATAAAATTGTAATGCACCAATAAAAAGATGTTAAAATATTAGATAGGTTCACTATTAATTTTTATAAAACTGGATAACCAGAAATTTTGTGTATTTTTAATACTCTTTATTTCATATATTTGCCTGAACTTATTGATACTTTATTCATTTGGAAATCACTGGTGTTAAGACAATAAGTGGCTTCTATATTTTTGGAAAATAAAAGCTAGCTATGATGAAGTGATTTATTTCCAGAATCAGTATAACACAATAATAACAGTGACTTAGTGAAATAGACATTTGTCATTTGTGCCTGTCCAGCATTTTGAATAGCTTTCATACCTTATTACAAATCCTGATGCTGCAAAATGGATGCCAAAACCTTTATATTTTCATACCCACTCACAGCTAAGATGGAAGCACATAAGCAGGCAAATACTTCTTACTTGGAAGTACATGGAAGCAATCAGGTGGTAGTAGTAGGCAAGAGAGTTTGTCTTTTGATGAAGATGGAGGTAGAAGCTTGTGGTTGTCCGAGGTTCTTGGTATCAGAGGTACTAAATAAATAGTATTGGCCATCCAATTTTTCCTGGAGAAGTTCCTGAGTATTGAGACTTTTTTGTCTTCATGTCTTCTAAATTTGTTTCTCTAACCCTTAACAGAGTCTATAAGTTCCTTAATAATCTTTAAATTCTTTTTCTGTTTTAACTAGGAACTTCTTGTTGGCAGATAAGTAAGAAATTTTGACAAACTTGATATGAATGGTTGATTTGCCTAAAATATAACAGTATGTATAACTCATTTTAGAAAACATAAGTAAATGTCTTACTTTTCATTTTTATGCCACCAATTTGCTTGCATTGTATTGTTTCCTCAGTTAATGGATTATTGTGGATTAAAATCTGTTTTTCTAGATTATTCTCTGTAGTGCAGTATATATTTTTTTCACTTCTTTGTGTCTTCACACATGGTAAATGTTCAATAAAATTTTATAAAACTGGTAGGTTAGGAGACTTTACAACAAATTTTTTTTTAGTGTTTTCCAAGAATCAGCTTTTTTTTTCATTTATTCAATATTTAGACTGATACATAAGAACATAAAAATTATACATATTTATGGGATACCATGTCTTGTTTTGATACATGGACACATTGTACAATGTTTAAATCAGGGTAAACATACATATTTCCTCAAATATTTATCATTTCTTTATAGTTAAAGTGTTTAAAATCCTTTCTTTCTAGCCTTTTGAAATACATAGTACATTATCATTGTCCATAATCACCCTACTGTACAATAACTAGCCAATACTTCTTACTCCTGTCTGACTTTGACTTAGTACCAATCTGGCTTCACTTTCCAATAACCATATATAGGTTACATTAACATTTAACTTCTGTTGTCTAATGTCTGCAATAAATTTTGATTCTTTTATAGAAATATTTATTATTTTGTTCCTTCTGCTGGCTTTGTGTTTAGTTTATCCTTCAATTTCTAATTTCTTAAGATAGATTGTTAAGATTTTTCTTCTTTTCTGATATACTTACTTACAACTATAAATTTCCCTTAAAGTACATATCAGGTATATCCCATTTAATATGTTGTACATTATTTTTCCTTCTCATACTTCATAGGTTTCCTTGTAATTTATGTTTTAGCCCATTGGTTATTTAATTTTCATATTTTAAAAAATTTCCCAAATTTTTTTTTGTGTAAAACAATTTTTTTCCAAAGCTCTTCACCCATAGTAACGTGCCTGCCAAGTTACATGTGAACAAAATAACCTTAATCACAATTTCTCTTAGTATTTTACATAGTAATGGGTAAATGCTCTCCAAGCAGGAGCACCAAGATGGTGCTCCTCATTTTGTACTTTATATATTGTGGACTAGACAAATGAATCTTAATTTTATAATACCTAGTCTCTAGATATTAAAGAGGCTGCCATGTATGACAAAAGTAGGCTAGTAAACTAACACATTTTTTAAACTTTGTGTTAAAATTCATAGAAAGTCTGTCTTTTAAAAAGGACTTTTGGAAGTGAAATCATTACACATCACCATGCTGCTGAGGATCAAGAGAGACTCTATATTCCTATTTCCAAAGGGCTGTTCTGCCTTGCTGCCCTATACCAGTCATGTACTTTCTTTTTCCTTCTCACATCTCTTTACTACTCATAGTCTAAGACTAGATTCCATCATTTTTCCTTGAAAGATATAGTTTATGAGACACAGCAGTGTGAGTAGTAGCTCTTACATAATTTTAGGCAGTGTACATAGATGCCAGCATCACAATTCAAGTGTGTCATAGTCCTTCCAGGCACCTAACAGAATGTGTATATCATTGCCTAATATTCTTCGTTTTCCAAGAATAAGCCAGTTGGTACTAACCTTGGCCTACAGGCAAACTCTGTGTATTTCTAGCTCTTATACTGACCTTCTATGAAAGTCTGGTCAAGTTATTTTCTCACTCTTCTTTATGCTCTTAGTGTATCTATCACATGATTAGTTTCTGAAATTACCAGATCACTAATCTGTAATGCTCAAAGGTTGCTTATCACTGCTTTAGGCAAAAACAAGTCCATAAAAGTTTTCCCCTTTCATTTTCTTTCCCAGCCATTAGTTACTTTTTCACCTTTGCAGAAAGATATAATTCTCTACTCTATCAGGACATCAGAGCACTTCATTCATATCAATCATTGTGCATTGCCTTTAGGAGCTTAAGATGATTTTTCATTATCCTTTTCCATACTTAATGCTGACTCTTTGTATCTTTTCTAGTATTTGGTGCTCCTTAGTAGGTTAAGCATCCCTGATTCAAACATCAAAATGCTCTGACATGATACCACAAAAGGAAAATTCCACATCTGGTGGAATTTGCTGAGGCAGGAAGATGGAAAGCTCAAGGTCAGCTTGGACAACTTAATGAGATCCTGTCTCAAAATGAAAATGAAAAAGGATGGTGATGTATCTCAGCAGTAGAGTTTGCCTGGCATGTATGAGGCCCTGGGTTTAAAGAAAAAAAATTATCTTTATGTGTACAAGGTATATATGAAACATAAATGAATTTCATGTTTTAGAGTTGAATTCCATCCCTAAGTTCTCTCTCTCATATGCAAATGTTCTAGAATAAAAAATACTTTTGTCTCAAGCATTTCAGATGTGAACACTTGACTTGTACCAATGAAATTCCTACCATTCTCTATATAAAGCCTAGAGAAACTCAGTTTCATGGTAAGATACACATTATCTGTAGTTCTAACATAAACAAGAACTTTAAATCACTTGACTAGTATTCTTTCATTTTTGAAAAATTGGTTTAAGGATTTTTAATTTTACAGGGTATCTGTTAAAAGTCATACATTGCTATTAAGTCTTCTAATAAAAGAGAACAGTCTCATTCCAACTCAATTTCAAGCCCCTGATTCAGAATCATCCACCTTAACTCTTATCTGTTTCTTCTGGTAATTATTTCCACACTTCTAAATAACTGCTTATGTTGCTGTTTCTTGATTTATTCTTATTTTTATTTTTTTAGTCTGACATTATCTATTGATATCAATCCATGGAAAATGAAGATTTAATTCTTTAAACAACTATTTCCACTGATACAGAAATTGCATGCTCTCTTTGTTATTAATTTTGATATCTTTTCCCTCATTCATCTTATATACATTTTTGTTGATTAATCAATAATCCAGCTCTCATTTTTACTCCCAAACTAGACATTACTACTACTTTTTGTTAATGTAATGTATATTCTTATTTACTCATATGACTAATGATTTATTTGTTCCCAGTCCTTCTTGTATCTTTCTGTGATCATTATTCTTCCTCTAGTATATCCTGTAGAAGTATTTTCTCTATGTTTCAGTTTGGATGGTTTTTGCTGCTATCTCCAAGTACACTAACCTTTTCTTCTTCCATTTCTAATCTACCATTAATTTCATTCCATGTTTTTTTAATGTATTTTGATTGTAAATGGATACAATATCTTTATTTATTTATATGTGGTGCTGAGGATCTTACCCAGTGTCTCACATGTGCTAGGCAAGTGCTCTACCATTGAGCTACAACCCCAACCCATTAATCCATTTTTTTTTTAATCTCTAAAAGTTAAATTTGGTCTTTTTCTAAATATCTTCTAAGTTAAATGAACTTTTTGTCCATACAAAATACTACTTTAATCAAACAAATTAATCAGCAAACAAATTAATACTACTTTAATTTATCTGCTAATTCTGACATCTGTGCCATACTGTGTCAGTCTGATTTTTCTCATTGGGAGTCATTATTGCTCCCAAGTCTTGATTTAGATACCAGACATTATAAATTTAACCTTGCTGAGTGCTGGATATTTTTGAAGTCATGTAAGTCTTCATGGGCTTTTCTCTGGAATGTAGTTGTTACTTGGAAACAGTTCAGTAAGTGTTCAGAGCAATTCTTAGTCTAGATCTAATTATTCTCTACAAAAAGGCAAGGCCTTTCTGAATATTCTACCCAACATCTTTGTCTTGTATGTAGTCTAGTTTTCTGGTATGACTTGTAGGAACAGGCACTATTTTTCTCCAATATTTTGTATGCTTTTCCCTCACCTTGCTTTGGGTTCATTTCACACACACACACACACACACACACACACACACACACTCTTTCTCTCCCTGCTTCGTCCCTCTCCCCGACCCTCTTTCTCCCTTCCTCTCTCCCCCCACCCCCATTTGCATGGGCATGCGTGTGCGCTCTCTCTGATTGTCTCTTTACATGCATGCATTGATTAGTACTCTAGATACTCCAGAGGTACAGACCCTTTTTACCCTTTTGCATCTCTAGTGTTCTTTTTTATGCAGCTTTCTCTTCTTTGGTATTAGGCTGCTTTGGTTTCTCTGGACTCTTGGCTTCTCAATTCAGAGGGTCTATGGGGCTTTGCCTGGTTGCCCTCTCTCTCTCCTTCATGGTCTGGAAACTCTATTAGGGCAATGTTAGATTGGGGCAGTTGATGGACTCACTTTGTCTATTTCTCCTCTCTCGGAAATCACTATCCTTTATTTAATGTTTATGTTCTTGTTTTGTTGTTGTTTTCTTGGGTCATTTATATCAACTTTATTGATTGGTGTTTTAGTTAGCTTTGTGTTACTGTTTAGGTTCTTGAAAAACAATTTTTGTGTATTTTGCCTGACTTTTTGTTTTCCTTTTTTGTTGTTTCAGGTTTTTTGTTTTGTTTCAAGAGAGAACAAATGTGATTCAATCTTAGGTAGAAGACACTATAGAAGTTATTTTATTGTATTTGGGAATGTCTTTTTCTCTTCTTTTTAGATATACATGATAGTAGGATATGTATGTGTGTGTGTGTGTGTATACATATATATATATATATATATATATATATATATATATGATGCATATATGGAGTACAACTTATTTTAATTAGAAGCCCATTCTTGTCATAGAACATGATGTGGAGTTACACTGCTTGTGGATCTATGTATGAATATAGGAAAGTTATATCTGATGCATTCTACTGTCTTTCCTATTTCTATCCCCCCTTCCCTTCATTCCTCTTTGTCTAATCCAATGAACTTCTATTCTCTCCGCCCCCCTATTGTGTGTTAGCATCTGCATATCTGCATATTCGAGAGAACATTCAGCCTTTGGGGGGGGGGATTGGTTTATTTCATTTAGCATGATAGTCTTTAGTTCCAGCCATTTACTGGCAAATGCCAAATTTCTTTTTTTTTTTTTCTTTTTTTTTTTTTTTTTTTTTTTTTTTTTTTTTGGTACCAGGGACTGAACTCGGGGGCACTCAACTACTGGGTCACATCTCCAGCCCTTTTTTGTATTTTATTAGAGACAGGGTCTCACTGAGTTGCTAAGTGCCTCGCCATTGCTGAGGCTGGCTTTGAACTCGTGATCCTCCTGCCTCAGCCTCCCAAGTGCTGGGATTACAGGTGTGCGCCACCAAGCCTGGCAAATTTCATTCTTTTTTTTATGGCTGAGTAATAATCTATTGTGTATATACACCACATTTTCTTTATCTATTCATCTGTTGAAGGGCATCTAGGTTGGTTCTATGGTTTAGTTATTGTGAATTGAGCTGCTATAAACATTGATGTGGCTGTGTCACATAGTATGCTGATTTTAAGTCCTTTGGGTATATACCAAAGAGTGGAGTAACCGGATCAAATGGTAGTTCCATTCCAAGTTTTCTGAGAAATCTCCATACTGTTTTCCAGAGTGGTTGCATCAGTTTGCAGTCCCACCAGCAATGTATGAGTGTACCTTTTGGAAATAAAAGTCTTTAAGTTACCCTGATCCATGAATGATACTTTAGCCAGTTATACAATTCTAGTTTGATAATGATATTATCACAGCATTTAAAGATACTCTTCTATCGTTTCTGGTTTACTTTGATACTATTAATAAGACTCTCGGTTTTGTCTGTAATGTATGGTATGTAATTTGTCCATTAGTCCTCTCGGGCTTATAATATTTTCTTTTTGTCTGATGTTTTATTTGTTTTATTATCATGGGCCCAAACGTGGCATTCCTCCCCCGCCCTTCGCTACCAGGCATTGAACTCAGGGACACTTAATCACTGAACCATATCCCCAGCCCTTTTTTGTGTTTTATTTGGAGACAGAGTCTCACTGAGTTGCTTAGAGCCTCACTTTTGTTGAGGCTGGCTTTGAACTGATGATGCTCCTGCCTCAGCCTCCAGAGCTGCCTGGATTATAGGTGTGTGCCACCATGCCCAGCTATGGCATTCTTAATTTATTTATTTTTTGGCGCTTCCTGAATCAAGGATTTGTGTTCATTAGTTCTGGGAAGTTCTCAGCCATCTCAAATATTGCCATCATCAGTATCTTCCTACCTTTCTTCTTTATTCTTATTTTCTAGGGCTCCAATTGAGTTTATGTTAAACTTTAATCTGTCTTTTGATTTTAATATTTCTTCCATGTGTACCATATTTTTGTCTTTTTTGCACTGAATTTTTGGAAAATTTTTTAGCTCAACCTTCTTTTCCTATGTACATCAGCTATTTAACCATCCAATTGGAATTTTTTATTTTTGTGATTATATTTATTTTTCTTGAGTTCTTTTTCAGATCTATCTAGACCATTCTGATGATTTCTTGTTTCTTATTTCCCTATTTTTGCTTTTTAAAATATTATTTATATTATATTTTGTTTCTAATAATTTCATTAACTGAAATTGGGTAGAATCTTGCAGTGAAGTCTTGAGGACCTCAAATTTTCTATGTTAGGAATATTTTTAATTATATAATTTAATTAATTAGATATAAGATTATTCAGATTTTCATTCTTGTATCAATTTTGTTAATTTGTGTTTTTCAAAAACATTGTCCATTTAAATTGTCTCTTGGCATAAGGTTTTCATAATATCTTAATAAAATCTGTATGACCTATTAAAATTTTTTTTTATTTTTATTTATTTATGTTGGGGGGAGGTACTGGGGATTGAACCCAGAACCACTGAGCCACATTCCTACCCCTGCTTCTGATTATAGTATCATAGTCATTATTTTAAAAGATTACTGCTTTATCTTTTTCTTTCCATTTGTCCTATATTTTTTCTCTTCCCACTGCCTTTTGTTATTTTTACCTTCCATGTCTCCATCTCTACTAATTTGAGTATGTCCTAAAGTCTTTTGTTTTAATAGCTACCCTAGAAATATTCACATTCATGGTTAACTTATCAAAGTCTAAAATTAATATTTTTTACCTCTTCCTGATTAATAGAATGACCTTGAAATGCTTTCAACTTTAATCATTTTTCACCCATTGGTTTGCTGCTGTTGTATGTTTTTGAATTCTTTTTAAACTGTACATTTTTATCATTTTATGCTGTGTCAGTGTAATTTAATTTATATTACAGTTTTTTTTCCCTCTTTCCTTTCTTTGCTCTTTAGTCAGAGATCACTGTCCTTCACTGGAAGTAGATCCTTTAGCATTTCTTACATAAGAGATCTTTTAGTCAACAAATATTAAATTTTTGTCTGAAAACATTTTTATCTTTTTTTAAAATATTTTTTTAGTTATTGATAGACCTTTATTTTATTTATTTATCTGTGGTGCTGAGAATCGAACCCAGTGCCTCATGCATGCCAGGCAAGTACACTACCACTGAGCCATAGCCTCAGCCCCTATCTTTATTTTTTAAAGATGTTTTTGCTCTGGTGCTGAGGCTATAGCTCAGCACTTGCCTAGAATACATGAGGCACTGGGTTCAATCCTCAGCACCACATAAAAATAAACAAATAAAATAAAGACATTCTGTCCATCTACAACTACAAAAAAATTTTAAAAAAAGATTTTTTGCTCTGAATGGAAACTTATGTTGGCAGTATTTTCTAATTATATTAAAGATATTCCATTGTGTGGTAGCTTCCACTATTTGCTATTTAGGAGTTAACTGTAAATCTGTTTTTTTTTTTTTTTCTTATAATTTTAAATTTTTTTCTAGAAGTTCTTTTTAGTTTCTCACTCAACACTACTATTGTAGACACAATTTTCCTTATAGTTCCCTAGTTGAGGATAGGAGGAAGGAACATTATTTCTAATAAAACCATCTACTGAGTATATGGGTTTTTAGAATCCCAGCTGTGTATGGGAGAAGCCAAATTCTACCAGCTCTTACTGCTCCCATTAGTAAAAAAAAATTTCAAAAATTGAAGCATATTTTTTTATTTTTTTAAGTATTTATTTATTTGCTTTTAGTTGTACACAATGCATTTATTATGTGGTGCTGAGGATCGAACCCGAGCTGCTCACGTGCTAGGCGAGCACTCCACCGCTGAGCCACAACCCCAGCCCCTATTTTTATTTTTTTTTACCTTTATTTTATTTATTTATTTTTGCGTGGTGCTGAGGATCAAACCCAGGGCCATGCACATGCTAGGCAAGCACTCAACCCCTGAGCCACAATCCCAGTCCCAGGAAGCATTTTTTTTTTTAATGTCAGATTTTATTAGGAATGTTTAGCATTATTTATATATCAAAGTCACTGGTAAAAGTTTCTTTATTAATCTTAGGGAATTGAAATAAGGCTGTCCATTGTATCTAATAGCAAAGTAGCTATAGTATGACCTCCTAACCAAAAACATAAAAGTTGGCTTGTTCTGTATGAAAGAAAGTCTCGATATTTGCTAAAGAAGTGTTCTTACTATGTATTTGTCTTAATAGTATAGGAAATGTCAGATATTGATTTGTTTCCACTTTTTGGCTATTAAGAATAGTACTACTGTGAGGGGCTGGGTTTGTGGCTCAATGGTAGAGTGCTTGCCTAGCATGAGTGAGGCACTGAGTTTGATTCTCAGCACCATATACAAATAAGTAAAATAAAGGTCCATTGACAACTAAAAAAATATTTTTAAAAAAAGAATGCTACTACTGTGAACATCCATGTACAAGTTTTTAAAATTAATTTATTTATTAGGCATATATGACAGCAGAATGCATTTTGATTCATTGTACACAATTGCAGCACAACTTTTCATTTCTCTGGTTGTACATGATGTAGCACTATATACAAGTTTTTGTGTAGACAGATGTTTCCAGTTCTTTTGGTTGTATACCTAGGAGTAGAGTTTCTAGATCACATGATAAATCTGTTTAAGGTTCTGGAGAACTACACATTTTTCCAAAACACCTATACTGTACAGTGTATGAGGTCTTCAGTTTCTCAAATTTTTCACCAGTACTTGTTATTTTTTTTTTCTAGCAGCCATCCTAGTGGATATAGAGTGGTTTTGATTTGCATTTCTCTAATGGATAGCAATGTTGAAAGCATCATTTTATGTGCTTGATCATTTGTATGTCTTTGTAGAAATGTCTGCATAGTTTCTTTTGCCCATTTTAAAATTGGGCTATTTCTCCTTCTACAAATAAGTCTGTTATTAGATACATAATTTGCAAAATTTTCTCCAGTCTGTGGGTTGTCTTTTTTATTTTCTTAATAATGTCTTTTAAAAGTATAAGTTTCTAGTTTTGATGATGTCCGGTTTAGGTGCTTTTTTCCTCTTGCTTGTGTTTGGGTGTCATATCTAAGAAATATTGCCTAATCTAAGATCATAAAAATTTATACTTATATTTTCATCTAGCTAACTTTAAGAAGGTATTATAGGCATGTCGGTAAAGAAACTTCTAAAGGAAAGAAATCATTCATAAATCGTTCTTAAAAGTTATTTGTTTTTGTAATACTGTGTCTCCTTGATCAATGTTTGCTTATTTTCATTATTACTATTATTTGTTAAGTAGATGCTTTGTTGTATTCTGACATTTTCTATTTACATGTAATAGTCATAATTTCAGTTTTTAAGACTACATGTATTATAGTCTCTTTTTCCCCCAATTTTTTTTTTTTTTTTTTTTTTTTTTTTTTTTTTTTTTTTTTTTTTTTTTTTTTTTTTTTTTTTTTTTGTGGTCAGAGATTGAATCAGGGGCACTCGACCACTGGGCCACATCCCCAGCCCTTTTTTGTATTTTATTTAGAGACAGGGTCTCACTGAGTTGCTAAGTGCCTCGCCATTGCTGAGGCTGGCTTTGAACTCGCGATTCTCCTGTCTCAGCCTCCCAAAGTGCTGGGATTACCCCAATTTTTTTTTTAATATTTATTTATTGGTTTTAGTTGTACACAATGCCTTTATTTTTACGTGGTGCTGAGGATCGAACCTGGGTCGCGCACATGCTAGACGAGCGCTAAACCGCTGAGCCACATCCCCAGCCCCCCAAGATTTTTATTGTAGTTTCTTAATAGTTAATTTTATTTTTTCTTGATATATAAAGTTGGCAAATATAATATTTAAAGATAAATACAACCTAATTTAAATTTAGTGTTTCTTATTACTTTGTACTTAAGTATAATAGTGTAATTTGTTCATTTTTCTTTAGGCTTCGGGAGCAGGAAAAAAAAGAAGCAGAAGAAGCTTGCCAAAAGGAAATAGAAGAATGGGAAAGAAAACTTCTAGCTCAAGCAGCGCCGACTTGTATGGAGAACATGTGGGAAATTCCAGCCATTGGGCATTTCCTTTGTTTAGCCCAGCAAATTCTAAATTTGCCAGAAATAGTCTTTTATGAATTGGAACGTTGTCTTCTGATGCCTCAATGTAATGCTTTTCTGTCTAAAATAATGACTTCTCTATTAAGTCCTCCCCATCGTAGACCTACCTTACATCGAAGACCTACTTTGCCTTATAGGGCCTGGGAAGCAGCACTGAGACAGAAAGTGCAGCAGTGGTACACTGCTGTAGGACAGACTGAAAATCCTGATAACTGTGCTGAAAAACTTGGGTTGTGTCCTCAGTTTTTTAAAGTTCTTGGAGAAGTTAATCCATTGGAAGAAAAACCTTTTCACGAACTACCTTTCTACCAAAAAGTGTGGTTACTTAAGGGTCTTTGTGACTTTGTTTATGAAACACAAAAAGAAGTTCAAGATGCTGTGCTTGGACAGCCTATACATGAATGCAGGGAAGTTATCCTTGGTTATGATTATTTGGAGAATGCTTATGTACATTTTCCACAGTTCTGTGGTGCAGATGTACGGATTTATAAACAGAGACCTTTTCAGGCCCCAGAATTTCCAGTTCCGCCCATTAAAATACAAAGAGTACCTCGGATTAAACTGGAGAAATTCAAGTGTGACTATGTTAGTACAAGTAATGGAGAACATAAGTGTGGTAGAGAAGGCCTGCCCTCTACTTTTAAGAAAGAGCAGGAAATTAATTTTGATCCAGCTTGCTGCCCTGCTAAAATGAACTTTGATAATCATGACATCTCTGTTGAAATGGAAGTAAAGTCCAACTGTGAAATAAGAATTCACAGGCCCTGTGAAATTAAAAAAACTGATTGTTGTAAAGAAAATTTGGAGAAACCAGGGAGTCCAGGGGAGGTTACTGGCTTTGGAGAGCCACTTAGTCCAGGTGAAATAAGGTTTATAGAAAATCAGGAAAAATATGGTGAAACTTCCAAAATAAAGACTGAACTCACTCCGTTGAAAGAAAATGCTCTAAAATCTTGCCAAATACATGTAAATGGAAGTCACATTGATCATCCAGAAATTAACTGCCACAAGGTTGTAAGGGATATTCTTTTAGAGCAGTCACTGCAGAGCCACAAGAAACTCAAACTAACTAAAATGAGGGCAAAAAAGAAGAAAAAGAAAAAAAAGAAATTGAAAGACGTTTTGAATGAAAATTTACAGAGAAAGCGTGAAGGTCTTCATTCTCTTGCATTCAAGTCTTATAAACCTGAGATCCAGAATAAGTTATTCATCATCAAAAAGAAAGCAAAACATAAGAAGCACAAATCTGGTAAGCTAACACAAATGGGTAAGAATTACATTTGAATGTAATTCCAGTTTTCTCAGTTACACATCGTGGAAGCTCTGCTTGGCAGAATGAAATGCACACTTGTATGTGTGTAAGGGTCAAGTTTTTTTTTGTTTTGTTTTGTTTTTATTTCCCATGATTAGAAAGCTCAGAATCTTAGAAGAGACTTTTTATATACTAACAAAAAAAATTGGTATATAGTACATTTATTTTCACTTTGAATTTGCATACATTTGGACTTTATATTTTTATATTTATATTTTCATCAGATGAAGTTTCTCTGCAGTGCTTCCATTGCTTATGGTAAATGTTTGGGGTATTTTTTCTAGGCTAAGGGCAATACAAATGTAGTAGAAAAAAACACTGCTATCAGAAGATATCATTCCCAGGACTCAAGTTCATAACAACTAACAAACAAGGGTAGCCAGATTATCTTTCTGGGTCTGTTTTTTCCCATATACATTTTTCAGCATCTGTTTTATCTGATATATTTTATATCCCCAAAAATGTGAACTATAAGAAGGAAATTATATCAACTAATAAGGCATTAAGCATATGTCTATGAAAGAATTCATGAATCTGTCTTTCATCAAATTTAAATATTGTATATACTTGTCACCAGCATATTTAAACAACAAAAATCATCTTCAGTGGTTGTTTCTGTACTCAGTGCTTTTATTTCTCCTGTTGTCTGTCATTGAATCAGTTCATGTGTCATCATGAGGATAGACAAAAGCATGTAATCAACTTTATTAACCTTAGTAAAAAGTTGGCTTTATTGGGAAAAAAATAAGAATCGTTTACCAAAATGACTTGTGATTCATTCAGTATTTGTGGATTTCGGGGGTTTTTTCCTTCTCTTAAGTAGCAAAGTTCATTAAGATTTGACAACAGTTTGATAGAGTTGGCAAATGAGTGAGTGAGCTTTTGTTGGGCTAATATAGTTAGTGTTATCTGTAGTTACTTAAATCATTAAATATACTTCAATATATCTTAAAACATGCATGTAGTGAATCATTGGCAAAGAAGTACTATAAAATTTATTACCAAAAACAGGCTTAATATGTTGGAGTGAAAATTTAAAAGTGTTCCATGTCAGCCCAGGTGATAAAATGTTAGTGTTTTTCAAAGTAGCTTTCAAAAATAAGCCTTTTAAATTATACAAGTAATCCACTAGATTTTCATAAATTTAGTTTGATCTATTCTGCCAGTTCACTTTGAAATGTTAGTCTCTAACACATTAAATAATATTTTAAATTTTGGAATGTTTAAAAAATTTTAAAGTATATAGTATTGTTTTATTAATATCACTGTCACCTAAAACCTTTTGTTAAAATGAATTTATATTGTAAGCAAATAAAATGTTACATTCTTTAAAATCAAAGTTCAGTGTGTTGGGAGCTCAGAGAAAATTTATGGGCTTTTCATGCCCAGTTCTAGACAAGTGAATGAAAACACTCAGAAGGCAAAGACAGCAAGTGCTTATATATCCCCTCTGAGCCTGTGTGGTTGGGTAGAGAAGGCTTATGTGCATAAAATAGAAGAATCTTATGCACTTGTTTGTATACTTTCATTTTATCCTCAGAGCAAAGTTTAGAAAGTCAAGCCTTCAGTGACTAAAATATTTGGATCTGACAAATACAGTTTCCCTTGCTCATTAATATGGGGTGAGCATAGTCCTATTCCCTTTTGTCATCAGATATTAGTTAACTCTTAACTAATATAACAGTGTTAAATAAAGTGTTCAAATAATAATGATAGTACATTTGTTTTACATAATTTTCAGGCCACTTGTCTTTCTGAGGGTTTGCCCTATACTCCTTGATTAGGTGTTGTCTTACAGATTCACATTGTGTATTAGTACAGGTTCACAGTGCATTTTGAGAAATGCATATATGATTCATTTTGACATTCAGAAATCTTCAGATTTTAGAAGGGTATTGTGATATATGTAATATATTAAGTAACATCCCCAGTAGGGCTCTAGATACCCCCCCCCCGATATAATCAAACACAAAATTTCTACAAAAAAAATTATATGGATAACTGGGTGTAGCAGCATACACCTGTAATCCCAGCAACTCAGGAGGCTGAAGTGGAAGGATCGCAAGTTAGAGGCCACCCTCTGCAATTTAGTGAGACCCTGTCTCAAAATAAAAATAAAAAGAACAGAGGATGTAGCTCAGTAGTAGATCACCCCTGGATTCAATTCCCAGTACCATACATACATACATATGAAGTATAAATAGTCAGACTACATGAAATGAATATTATTTAAAAACCTCATAACAAGGGGCTGGGGTTGTGGCTCAGTGGTAGAGCACTAGCCTAGCATGTGCCAGTTTGATCCTCAGCACCACATAAAAAATAAATGAATAAAATATTGTGTCCAACTACAACTTAAAAAATAATAATGAAATATTTTAAAATAACTCATAACAAGTCAGGACATATTTTGTTACCATATAAATTACTTTTAGGTTTTTCAGAACTTTTTTGACTTGAGAATTGTGGATAAGTGATTTTTGGACCATTAAAGATTCTGAAAAAATCTTAAAAGAAAACTGTTCAGTTTTATTTAATAGTATTTTTTAAAGTTTATTTTAACACAGAGCTTTTTTCAGGTAATAATTGCCAAAGCCCATGTATTCTGTAGAATATACTTTGGGATAACTGTGTCATCCATGACTGATTTATGAATTTGCACTTAGAGTGGAATAACTTCTACATGTGATTAATCTGTTCCATCTTGTATTGATTACTACAGGCTTTAATTTTTGGTGATATCTCTAAATTTAGTAGGTTGCCCTAGAGTGTTGGGAGAATCTTTTTAATAAAAGGTACAGAGACAGATTGGTTGAAAATGATTTGATAATTTTAGTGTACTTTCAAGCAGTTTTGCAACTTTTAAGCATTTTAATCTATTTTTCAGAATTAGGCTTTCCTTCTGCTTTTTAAATTTTGAACTGATTTTTAGTCATTTAGGCCTTTTATTGTTGGAAGCATTATAGAATAAATAGAAATCATTGGAAATAACATAATGTCCATCATCTCCTGCTCTATCTTATATGATTTATTCAGTACATTAGAACAAGAAAAATACAATCTGGTGATTAGAAATGTTTTCTTGGTAACTTTTTGTTTTTTTGGTAACTTATTTACAAATTAAAAATTCCTGAAAATTTTGTTATTTAAACAAAGCTAGCAAGATTAACTGTTTTTAAAAAGGTGGGGGGGGGAGGCCCAGAGTTTTAAAAAAAAGTTCAAATTCTTTGGTTTTACATTTTCTTATTATAAAAGCATTACATTTTCTTTATAGACTACAGAGACAAGCAAGAATAGCCCTTTCCTTACCACCTAGTAAATGCTCATTTTTTAAATCACTTCCTTAAGGACATCTCCCATTATCTATTTAAATTTTCCTTGTTGTATGTACTTATAGTGCCAGGCACTTCTCCTTCATAGTATTTACTGTTGTTGCATTTATTTCTAGGAATTTTGATGATTTGGGGCCCTCTATAACATTCTTGAGGACAGAAGGATTTTTTCTGGTTTTGCATCCCTAGCACTTAGCACAATTGTGTAGAAATCTGTTAAATAAATGAACACATATAACATAGTTTGTCCAGATATAACTAAGGCTAGCCCTTTTTTATATGTGTCTTGTATATCTTTTTCAAGGCATACATATTTTTGAGTAGAACACTATTTTCAGCCTGCTTTGTTCCCATATAACAGTGTATCATAAGCAATTTTGTGCAAGAAATAGGTCTTTGCAGCATCATTTTAAATAGCTGCATAGGATTCTGTTTATATTTTGTAGTTTATTGAACCAATGTTGTTAGTGGATATTTTGGTCATTTCAATAATATATTTTCATAGACTGCATAGAACAAGTAGAGTTGGCTAAAATTAATTTAAAATTTTTAAATTTGGAGACTTTTTATAAAACCTGGGAAAGTAGACAAATATGATTAAAGATGGATTCACAATGATAAAAGGTTCATGATATTTTAAGTTACTCATTTTCAACCAGTCTGGTTTGAAGCATTTTTTGCCTCTCAAATAGTCATTATTTTCAAACAAATCATTTTATAATAGTGCCTCTAAACTGATTAAAGTAGATAAGACAAGTGGTCTTATTCTCTTAGAGTTTAAGAAAAACCAAGGTTCAAAACGGTAAATAGCCCTCTCAATTTAATAATTGTTAAATATAGGTAAAGACAGCATAGTAAAAGGTCAGGTAGAAGAAAAATCAGTGAATACTGTGATAGTCTGGGGAGCTTTTACAGAGGATAAAGGACTTTGAAGAGTAATGGAAATTCAGTAGGTAAAAATGATTAAGAACAAGCAAAAGCACTGAAGTATAATTAAGCAAGGTGTAACTGAAACAATTGGCACAATAAAAATTTTTCATGGAAAAGTTGAGGTTTTAGAAGTTGTTTGAGTGATGAGAGTATGCCATTTGGGGGATATATGTCTATGCATGTGGTGCTATTTTAAATAATTGAATCAAGAGCCTAATATAAGTACATGAGCTTGAACTAAGATATATCAGTGGGCTGGGGTTGTAGCACAGTGGTAAAACACTTGCCTAGCACGCGTGAGGCACTGGGTTCAATACTCAGTGCCGTATAAAAATAAATAAATAAATAAACAAATAAATAATAAAGGTATTGTGTCCATCTATAACTAAAAATATATATATTTTAAAAAAGAGCCAGGCATGGTGGCACACACCTGTAATCCCAGTGGCTTTGGAGGCTGAAATGGGAGGATGGTGAATTCAAAGCCAGCCTCAGCAACAGAGAGGCGCTAAGCAACTCAGTGAGACCCTGTCTCTAAATAAAATACAAAATAGGGCTGGGGATGTGGTTCAGTGGTCGAGTTCAACCCCTAGTTGCCCCCCCAAAAAAAGAAAAGAAAAAAGAAATATACATCAGATGTATAAAAAGCAATGAACTGCTTAATAGAAAATGAATGAGAAAGCAATGCTATTTATATTTGATTACTTCCAGGTTCATACTTGTGAAAAGTTTGTAATATTCTATATTGATAGCACTTTAGAACCTAACTATGGTTATCTTCATAGAGGAAAATTTTGAGTACCAACTGGAGATTCCAAGATATGAGTGAAAGAGTTGGCTATATTCCATGTCCTTTTATTGTTCAATCCTTTCTGTTCCCCCCAAAAACTAATATAATGCTCTACTGTGTGCCAAGCACTGTAAGTCTTATATATATTATCTCAATCTTCAAAAGACTCCAAAAAGTAAATGCTATTACATTTCCATTTTATAGATTTAAAAAGTTAAGGTACAGAGATTTATTTACTTGTCCAAGGTTACATAGCTAATAAATGGCAGGATTAGGAAAAAAGATCTCACAAGATAATGAAGATGCCATTACAACGTATGAAAAGAGGAAGAAGAAATTTAAATCCAGATAAAGAATAATGACTTTTAAATCCATATGAGGAATATGGCTATTTTATCACATTGACAGAAGAAAATTCCATTTTAAGAGATACTACAATAAGTAGCAAAATTTGGCATCTGATTCAATATTTAAGTTAAAAGGGGAAAATGGGGTGTTAAGAAGTTACTGTATTATGTGATAAAGATGAAGAATTACCAGTATGATGAAAAATTTGCTCATAGGCAAGAATAACAGAGGGAATATGAACTGTTTTATTGAGATCAAATAGATTAGAAATAGAACATTCCAGAAACTTCTACAGAATATAAATGATAGCTCAAGGCATGCACATTAGTAAATAGGGTCAATTATAAACTTCAGTTCTATGGCTTCACATTTCTGGAACTTCTCAGATTCACTATTTGATAATACAAACGCCCTTGAGTTTTTACTTTTTGACAGTAACTAATGACTTTTTAAACTACTTACTTATTAATATTTCTAAAATAAAGTCAGCAAGTAGTGACTGTGTTGGGATAATTTTAAAACACTGAAAGCTAAATCTAGGAAGGCATTGAAATGGTAGAAGTCTTTGAGAAGCCCCCACAGGCTAGAGAGTGAAGACCGACAAGGGAAACCAGGTAGAGTCTAGGAATAAAAATGAAAAATAAGAAAGCAAGGAAAGAGAAGTTGAAATGAAGATAAGTACCTTCATATCTGTAATATGAGATATATTTCCAGATTTTAGAAGACTAAGGTTTTGTGCCTCAGTTACAGTATAAAATATATTTTTGCCATGATTTCTCTTCTTACCATTTTGTTCTGTTCTAAGCATAGTGTTTAGAAAGCTTTCTTAGATGTACTTTTGTAACATTAATTACTAAGTTTTATTATTAAGGTTTATCAGTTATTAAGTTTTTATGCATTTTCCAAGTGTAAGTTGACAATTTTTGCATGTTTATGTTTTAAGCTTAAAAATAGTGTGAGGCTAAAACCTCATGCCATTCTTCAAATTCTTGTATGTTTTAAACTGATCTCTGATTCCAGCACAATCCTAGGTCTGAGAATTATATTACATTTTAAAGGACCAGGTGACGTAGGGCAGTGGAAATAAAAGACCCCCAGGTATAATGAAGGAAATGGTAGGGGAGTAAAAGCCCACTGGGGGGCAGTATGTAACTTGCCTAGTGTATGTCTTATCCTGAAACAAAAACAAATTACCAAATAAAGATTGTATGATTTTGTAATATCCCATGCTTCATTTCAGAAATAATGTTTAATAAAAAGTAAACACTGATTTTTATTTTAAAAAATGTAGGGAAATTCAAATTCAGGTTATTGGGGTTTTCTTGAGGATACAGATGGAAGGTATTAAGTACAATGAATATTCAGCTCTTCTATCCTAGTCAAAAGGAAAACTCTGAAGTCAGAAGCAGTTTGAAAGAACACAGTATTTTACCATCAAAAAGCACAGCTTTGAAGTGAAGACAGATCTAGATTCAAGTATATGTTTCACTGCATATTAACTAAAAGTTCTTCATTAATTTCTTTACCTGTTTATAGTTGGTTTCTTTATCTGTGAAAAAAGAGATAATACAGTATCTGTTTTGCTATGTTGTTATAAAGATTAATTAGAGGGCTGGGGTTGTGGCTCAGTGGCAAAGCGCTCACCTAGCACATGCACGGCCCGGGTCGATCCTCAGCACCACGTACAAATAAAGGCATTGTGTACAACTAAAAGAAATAAAACAAATAAATAAATATTTTTTAAAAAGATTAATTAGAATAGCAAATGCATAGAACCTTACATGTATAGAGCCTGGTATGTGGTAGGAATTGAATTGGTCAGGAAATGCTAACATAGGATTTTTGTGAAGTAGAATTATATAATGGAAGGAGCTTGGACTTTGGAGTTAGAATTCCTGGCTGTAGTGCATACTTACTGTGTGACACTTGAGTACATTAATTAATCTTTGGTTGTCCCACACTACAATAGGGTGTCTCACCTACCTTGGGTTGTTTTGAGAATTAAATGAGATAATTTATATAAATCACTTTAGTAAGTGTCTAGAACATAGTTGGCTCTCAATAAATGTTAGTCTTCCTACAACCAGTGCTAGGTCATGTTGTGAAACACTGATAAACAGCATAAATTATTTAAAGTCATTGGTAAATATTGTCCACACTATAAAATGGGCACAGATAGATGCAAAGAATTCTGAATAATTTTCTCCTCCTTCTCCTCCTCCTCCTCTTCTTCCTCCTTCTCCTCCTTCCTATCCCCAATTGAGCAACATGATTTCTATCATCAGTAACTCACAGTATAGTAAGGAAGACAAACATTTAAATAATTTTATTATTCTGTGATTAAATGTTACATTCATTGATTTGTGTACAAAGAGTGATAGCACAAAGGACATATGAGCAAGAACTACAATAAAGGAGTAAGAAAAAAGAATTGAAAAGTTAAAAAGAAAAATTTTCTGCTTAGATTCTTCTCACCATAGCTTAGCTAAAACAGAAACAATAACTTATTGATTATTTGCCATGTGAGCAGCAATATTCTAGGCTCTTTACATGTTGCAACTCATTTAATTCTCACAGATTAAGTAATATTATGCCTGTTCTGCACAAAGAAATAAAGCAGCTTGCTCAAGGTCATGCAGCCAGTAGGTGGTTATAGCAAATATTCAAACCCATGTAATTTAGTTCAGTTTTAAAACCACTGCATAATTATAGAATACTGCCTCCAGTAACTTAATAGTTTTGAAGCATCCTAATGCTATGGTAAACTAAAATAACCAGTAACCACTTCAACTTCTGAGCCTATTAAAATAGAGTGGCTGATAGAGTCAACTGAGAATTTAGTACCTATGTGACAACAATAAGAAGTTCATGGGACTTTCAAGGGTGACTTTTACTTACAAACAAACACAGAATCAAGTAATTTTTTAAAGGCAATTAGAGCTGTACTGCAGGGTCAGAGGGGTACACTGAAGAATTTCCTTTCTTTCAAAATGCTATTTTGATTAAGTCTTACCAGGCTTAGGTCAACAAGTTCATTAAATCTTTTCCAATAATTTTTTTTTAAGGATAAAGATAGTATGTAGAGAAAAGGCATCCTGACATTCAGATTCACAAGTCCCTTTGAAACAGCTGTATCATAGAGATACCAAGAATTTAATCACTTCTCCCAAGTATTAACTCCTTTAAGCAACCCACCCACTCACCTATTTTCATATAAGTTTAGTTTTATTATAGGTACAGTGTAAGCACAGAAGAAAATAACAGTGATGAGAGAGGAAATATATGTTGGATTACTTTATTTTAAATGAAAGCAAATGTCAAGTGACAGCAAGTTGATACTTATTAAAATAAGACAGTAAAATTTAAATCTGCGAATCAGCAGATACATACATTTTGAATCAAAAGTTATTTGAATCAAAAGAATTATTCAAATTATGGTTCTGTGATATGATTAAAAAGAAACACAGAAAATAGTACAATTATATTATTTACTGGAGTTTTATCAATTATATTGAATAAAATGTTGCAATAAAAACTAACATCTTTCATCTGAGATTAGGTAGTAAAATAGAAGCTCTAGAATTACGTACAGCAAATTTACTCTGTTTACCCCTTTTCCCTTTTGAAAAAGTAACTTTTTTTTTGGTTTTTTTTTTTTTTTTTTTGGTACCGGGGATTGAACTCAGGGGCACTTGACCACTGGGCTGCGTCCCCAGCCCTTTTTTTTTTTTTTTTTTTTTCTTTGTATTTTATTAGAGACAGGGTCTCACTGAGTTGCTAAGTGCCTCACCGTTGCTGAGGCTGGCTTTGAACTCATGATCCTCCTCAGCCTCTCAAGTGCTGGGATTACAGGCGTGCGCCACTGCACCCTGCTAAAAGTAACTTTTAAGTTGATTTTTGCCTACAAATGATTCTGAGCCAAAATTAACATAGAAGCATCAATTTTTTTTTTTTTTTTTTTTTTTGCCCTTGTTAGATTATAAACTCCTGGAGGACAAAGCCTTCATTTTATAATTTGTGATTGTATCTGTAAACTTATAGTGTACTGTATCTAGCATTTGTTGAATAATTAACAGCAATTTATTAATTGATTTTTGCTAATTACAAATATGGAAAAACATGAAAATAGAAGTTTTATGTATGTGTCTTTTTTTTTTATTAAGTTAAATACAAAGAAACAGATTTTAAATGTATGCTACAAATTGGGTTTCTTTAAGAATATGACAATTATTTAAATGGTGGATATTGAATACTGCCAAGGGAAGCCCATTAGATGAATGCAAAGCTAAAGGAGTAGAAAAACCTTCTTTGTTTCTTAAGCTACTGAGGGGATTTTCACATTAGCTTGGCTAGAGACCATAATCTTCAGATATAGTTCTTATGCAAGTTCCTGAGTGCAGAAGTCATTATTAAAGGTAAGGTTTTTTCCCCCCAATGTCATCTCATTTTAAGTTGTGAATGTAGATAGTAAGTGAACAGTAATAATGTGGCTTTTTTCCGCCAATCTTATTGCAATAAATTCTGATACTTATATAACACATTGGGAATAGTAACAGCTTGGTTCTTATATAAACAAGACAGCATTTGTTAATGTGTCTGTTACAGGTAGTTATAGTTTAATGTTTGTTTTTGCTGGGCTTGTTTGATTCATCATTTTTATTTGACTTACTAGCAGCCATCTGTTAGTTATAATTTAACTTTCAAGGCTGTATGTAATTTGGTTTTTGTTAATGAAGTGCTGTAAACAGCATTATGAAGCTTTTCTCTTTTAATCTTGAAAGGAAAAAAATCCATATCTAAAAAAGCAATCACAAAGAAGAGGAAAACTGTCACAAAGTCACCTACTGTACCAGAATTTCAGGTAAATATTTTAACTTTGTCTCAAATTTTTTGGTTTAATTTTTTTGTGTCAGTGTTTATATTATTCCTTGCGAGATTGGCTGAATTTCAAGAAACTATAACATACTTTTAATGAGTGTTTCTGACAATGTCTTTTTCTTTGCAAATACAGATATGTAACCAATATTTAATCTGCTAGTGTATCGCAACTTTTTACCTATTTTTGTTTCTTGATAGTAAAAAACAAACTGTTTTTTAATATGTTAACCTATGCTGGGTTTCATAGAAAGTAGTTTAAAGGAAATATATGTATATGTTTCTATATGTGCATATAAGTATTTTTGTCTATGTATGTATTAAGCAAATATGACAATGAAAGTCAAGAACAAATCATAATTTGTACATGATAATATTGCCTAGATAATCCATTCTTATTTCCTTGGGCAATATGGAATAGTCAGTTTATCAACTTGAAACACAAATGTTTTAATTCTTAGCTGTATATGAGCTTCAGAGAGAATATTGGGTAAAAGTTAAATGAAATGGTCTTTAAACTTTTCTACAAAATAATAGTCGTATGTACTGCCATATGAATATGTGAAGAGTGTTTGTAGCTAACACTAAGGATAAGCAGAGAATCATACTTTAATTAAATATGCTTATATTTTCTTTTTATAGAAAATGTGTTTTTTCGACAAATGACAATTTCTTTAAAAATTTCTTTGTTGTAGTCTGCCTAATCCATTTCCTAAAGTTTTATAAATTCTTTCCTTATTACCAAAAGATAGTGAATGTTGAAATGAATTTGTGGGTCTCAAGCCAATTAGAAACAAAAAGGCAATAACTGTGAAAATATTGACAATATTATGTGAGTTTATCAGTTACATATATTCGGAAAATGTGGCACACATCTATTCTCAGCTTTTAAAAAAAAATCCTGTTTTGGGGAAGTTGCTAATTGGTAAAGATCAAATATTTTTAAATAAACAGTTAAAGAAAATAACTTTTTTTAATTTTTCAAATTTTTTTTCATTTTTTGCAGTACTGAGAATTAAACTCACTCATGCTAGGCAAGTTCTCTACCACTGAGCTACATCTCCAGCCCTAGGCATATTTTTAATCTCAGTATTTTAGAATAAAGTATTTTAACTAATTAATACAGTATATTTAATGTTTGAATGAATTACAAATATTTCTACAAAATCTTCTTATATAACCTTGGTTCCAGCCTATTCAATAAAAAATATGACTTTACTGTTTACTCAGAATCCTTTCTGCCATCAATTGCCTATAACATTTAATGCTCTCATGCTGTATCATTATGCTTGCACTTATGTCATGCTAGCCTTTGCTATTTCTCCCATTCATGTTTTCCTCAATTCCCCAAAGTATTAATCCTAGAAGTATAGATTTTAGGACACTTCTAGCCCATTTTGATTTTCCCCATTTGTATGTTGGTGGGTAGATGTTTTTACACTTAGTAAGTGACATAGATTGCATAGGAAATTTTTTTTTAATTCCAAATGGCATTTTTTAGTGACGCATGAAATCAACTCAGTGGATTACATGACCACAATTTATCTTTTAAGCTAACAAAATTAGAATAGAAAAGATATTATCAGTGTATCACACTTAGTGTGTCACATGTAGTAATGTACATACATACAGTTATGTTGTTTTATGAAACTTTGGTTTTAGTTATGTGTGTGTACACAGTGACATGCATTATAAAATGTATTTTTTGACTATAGGTTATATATGTTTGAAAACCATTCATTTAAGTGATACTTTTAGTTATTGTTCTTTTACTTACCATTCTCAGATACTTAAGGTCAAAAGTACAAGTTTTTTCTCAATTGAGCTGTTCAAAATAAATGAAGTCCCCTTCCTGATTCTTAAGGCTTGGCAGGTAGAGGGGAAGGTGTGTGTGTTTGACTGGCAGACTGGCTGGCTGGCTGGCTGGCTGGCAAGCTGAGGTGGGGAATAAATAGTCATGAGAACAAGACTTCTTATGCCAAATTTACGATATGAATGCCATGGTATTAAGAAAATTTGGTAACTGTCTCCTATAGGAACAGGTCATGTGCTTCAAATAAACATGTTAATAGGAGATGGGTATCAGGCATAGTAAACTTTGCAGACTGCAAATCTTTTGTCCTCCTAAGCTAGGCACGGTGGCACACGCCTGTAAACCCAGCGACTCAGGAGGCTGAAGCAGGAGGACATAAGTTCAAAGCCAGCCTCAGCAAAATCAAGGCACTAAGCAACTCAGTGAGACCCTGTCTCTAAATAAAATACAAAAATAGGGCTGGGGATGTGGCTCAGTGTTGAAGTGCCCCTGAGTTCAATCCCTGGTACCAAAAACAAAAACAAAACAAAAAACAAAAAACTTTTGTCCTCATGTTAGAATACCAGTTATTATCAATAAAGAAGTGAATTTATTTCCTTCTCAAAAGCTCTAGTAATATGATATTCAGAGCATACAAATGACTTGTTTTAGCTGAGTTATTTTAAATATCTCATTTCTAGTATTAAACGTAAAAATACAGAAGTATTTAACTAGAACATTTTCTTCATAATTTCATCCTAATTTATTTTTTCTATTCTGGTGTTGAGGATGAAGCCCATGGCTTTACATATACTAGGTGAGCTCTCTACCACTGAGCTATATATCCCCTGTCCTCTAAAATATATTATTGCTTATTGCTGAAAATAATGAAACTATTGGTGAATAAATATTAAATCCCTTTTGAAAACTTGACCTATTTGCCAAAGACTGGTCTTCTTTGAATTGACAGAAAATATACTTAGACACAAGAGATGAAATTGTGAAGTTTATTTTTAAATACTAATACAAAAGCGAAACCTGGTTGAGGTGCACGTCTGTAATCCTAGCTCTAGGAAGGCTGAGGGAGAAGAATCACAAGTAAAAGGTTAGCCTGGGCAACTTAGCAAGACCCTGTCTCAAAAAAAAAAAAAAAAAAAAAAGCTGGGGATGTAGCTTAGTAGTATTTTGCTTGCCGAGCATGTGCAAGACCTTGGGTTCAATCCCAGTACCACCACCACCACCCCTCAAAAAAAGTGAAACCTGTTTGACTTCATTTTGAAAGTGTTTTTGTTGGCTTTTTAAAAGCTAGAAATCAAACTTACCTCCTCATTTGCTTTAGGAAGAATTCATGTTTGAAATTCCGGTTTTTCCATTCTCCAAAGACTGTGATTCTGTGAATCTGGATGAGTACCAGTAATCTACATGTGGTTAAACACATTGATTCTGGAACGAGGCTATTCAAGTTTGAATGCCAGCTCTACAGTCTACCTACTAACTCTAACCTTGAATAAGTTAGTTAACCTCTGTGATTCCAATTCTTCATCTATACAGAGGGGTATAATACCTTCATAGGGTTGTTGTGAAGATTAAATTATATAGCTTACTATTTTAGCTATTCTTATTTACTTTTTCAAATACGCATGCCAGATGCTTCTGATGAAAAATATTCTATTACAGGTTGGAAAATCAATTCAGAATTGGCTTAACCCAGGAGCATTGGCGCATGCCTGTAATCCCAGCACTTGGGAGGCTGAGGCAGGAGGATCATGAGTTCAAAGCTAGCCTCAGCAATGGCGAGGCACTCAGCAACTCAGTGAGACCCTGTCTCTAATAAAATACAAAAAAGGGCTGGGGATGTGGCCCAGTGGTTGAGTGCCCCTGAGTTCAATTCCCAGTACCAAAAAAAAAGTGCATTACAAAAAAAAAAAAAAAAGAATTGGCTTAAGAACATCTGTTATTGACCCTAGTACTTTTTCCAGCTAATGACCTTGAATTAAATCTAGGTTTTGGTCTTTAAAAGTGGTCTTTAAAAGATTAGTTTAAACAATAAAAAAAAAACAAATAATATATTTGACCACATAGTAAAAAAAACTATGCTTATTATGATAAATTATGCAGTTGGCACATGGGGGAAATTGTTGGATTTTTTTTTTTTTTTTTTTTTTAGTCAACAGTGATTGCAAAAAATAGGAAATACTTTCATTTTGAATGTTTAGGATATTGGTGACTTAGGCTTTTATAGCAAATTAACAGTTATGATTTTGTTACATTGACTATATTATATATTCGTTATCAGTTTCTAATTGAAGACCATTACACTGAAAATTAAATGTCAGTTTTCCTAATAAATTTGGTTTTACCCCAAAATTCTTTTCTTGTAATCAATCTGTTTAGTATTTGAGAAATCTAATATGAATTCTTTTGTATGTGATTATTGCAAAATGTCATAGGAAGTATTTTCAAAACAGTGTATCAAGTCCCAATAAGATAAATGTTTTCAGTTATTTAATAGCCTTAGTTACTGTGACTCTGTTTTTCATTGGTAACCAAATATATATCCTTGATGCAATGTGTACCCACTCCTATTCCATGTGTAATTTGTTCTAAACGCTAATTTGCAGAGGAAATTCAGAATCCAGCTGCCAAAATTTACATAGTAGTACTATTTTCAAACATGAACTCATAGATCCTTAACATACCCCTGGGAAAAAAAACTATATTTCTCCATCTAACTCATGAAGGAATTAAAGAATAAGAAGTAAAGTACTACCCTCAATGTAACAAATTGGACTAAAAATGAAATTAGAATTTTTAACTACTTCATTGTGTTAAGGACCTTTGGATTAAGTCATTATTTTGAATTGCTACCTCTTAATGAGTGTATTTGATCTCAGGTTTTTGTTTCACTTTCAACAACAGAGATTTTTACTTACCTCTTAATGTGCTTCCAATTTTTAAAATATAGTGCATTGAAAAAGACATCAGGTTTTGTTTGTGTGCTAGGAATTAAACCCAGGGCTCATGCACACTAAGCCAATATGCCACACCAAGCTACATCTCCAGCCCAAAACATCAAATTTTAATTATGTGGTAGTAAAAAGTATTTTGTTAATTTACTTGTTAACAAGTTTTATGCCACAGTGATATCCTTATTTGTAGGTTTTGAAGTACTCATTATTGCTGGTATGGTGATCTTAAGAAATATTTTCCTGTTTGCATAGTTTTGTTATGTTTTTGTTCATTGGTTTGGTTTTTGTTTTGGTTTGGTTTTTTTATTTGTTTTTTGGGTTTGATACTGGGAGTTGAACCCAGAGGTGCTTTTATCATAGCTCTGGTCCCCCCCTGCCCCGTTATTTTTGTTGTTTGGTTGGTTGGTTGGTTGGTTGGTTGGTTGGTTGGTTTTTTTTTTTTTGTTTGTTTTGTTTTTTTTTTTTTTGAGATAGTCTTTTTAAGTTCCCCAGGCTAGCCTCAAACTTGCCATCCTCATGCCTCAGCCTCCCAGGGCACTGGGATTTAAATAATAAGATCTTTTTTTGAGAATGGAAACAAATGTGATCCATTTTGTTTGGATATAATTTTATTTTACATGGTTTTCCCTTGGCTTTGCTTTTAAATAAAATCTTCCATGTTTCTTGTATGCTACCTTATTATTTTTTTTAACAAATAAATACCTTTTAAACATTGAATTTCTATCCAAAGGGCATAATTTAAGTAATTTAAGCAATAATGTAAGGATTATTTATTATGTAATTTTTCTGAGATGTGATCATTGTGTTAATTTGATTGCTATCATGTGATAGGGGAGGAGAGGCATAAAACTATAATACATATTCAATTTTTGTTAGGAATTATTGTTTATTTTGTTTCATTTAGGAAAAAAACCTGAAAGAGCTGATATGGTGATGCATGCCTATAATCCCTGTGGCTAGGGAGGCTGAGGCAGGAGGATCATGAGTTCAAAGTCAGCCTCAGCAATTTAGTGAGGCCCTAAGCAATTCAGTGAGAACCTATCTCTAAATAAAATATTTTAAAAAATGGCTGGTGATGTGGCTCAGTAGTTAAGTACCCCTGGGATCTATCCCCAGCTCCCTTCCTCCTTGCCCCCCTAAAAAAATACCTGAATAGCCGGGCGCGGTGGTGCACGCCTGTAATCCTAGCACTTTGGGAGGCTGAGGCAGGAGGATCGCGAGTTCAAAGCCATCCTCAGCAATGGCGAGGCACTTAGCAACTCAGTGAGACCCTGTCTCTAATAAAAACACAAAAAAAAGGGCTGGGGATGTGGCCCAGTGGTCAAGTGCCCCTGAGTTCAATCCCCGGTACCACAAAAAAAAAAAAAAAAAAAAAAAAAAAACTGAAAAAATATGATAGAAGGATTAGTCTTAAGTTCTGTGCTTTCCTCTACTAGTGTGTCATTGTAATGTGAATTGAAGATATAACATTTTATCCTAGGCTAAGACTTGGACCAAATTATGTATTTTTGGTCTCTTTTAGCTCTAAGATCTATGATTGTCAAGTAAAAGGTTAACTTGAGAGACAGTGTGAGATTCTTCTGGGGTATCTGTAACCTCTGCATTATGACTGGAAACCCTCCTCTCATCAGTGTTGGCAGTGTGACTTGACTGTAGTCTGAGCTGGAGCATTTCTTTTTTACCCCTAGAGGTCCTGTAACTCAGATATATTTTTCAAATTCCACCTAATGAGGAGGTATTAATAAAGTGTTTTGCTTTGTTCCAAAAATGCATCTATTCTCGTTATTAAGGTGAACTTTACTTATTGAATTGATTCTATTTTTAAAATACCATTCCAAATTGTGTTGAGTTTAAAGGCCACATATATTCCTTACTTTGTGAAAAGGGAATAGAGTTGCATATGACATAGAATTGGCATAAATCAAATTAATTATGGGGGCTGGGGATATAGCTCAGTTGGCAGAGTGCATGCACAAGGCCCTGGGTTCGATCCCCAGCACCAAAAAATATATATATTTATATTCATATTCCTATACAGGAATTTTCCACCTGATTCTGTATATTGCATATTAGGTATATATTAATTGTATTTATAGAGAGTATATATATATATTAGCATACAAACATAAATTGCTATGTAAACAACAACAAATATAACAATACAGATATATAAATTGTTATGTAAATATTAAGTCATTTTAATATAGCTTCAAATAAATATTGTTAAAAATATTTTGACACTCAAAAAGTCATGTCACCTATTTTAGTATTCGTCCTACTATCATGCACTTAATTCAATATGCCATCCCATATTTGGAAATTAATATTTCAAATTTTTATGTTCATTAGCTCTATAGTACCAAAATGTTTCAGTAGCCATACTGATTTATAATTCATAATCATTTAGTACCTTACTACACAAAAATGTGATCTATAGACTATATCTAGGAGTTTGTTAAATTTGCAGAACAGAAGGTCTGACTTGAGACCTACTAAGTCAAAATATGGTGTTTTAATAAGACCCCAGTGCAGTTCTATACAAATTGAAATCTGAGAAGCACTGATTTAGTACAACTTACTAACTCCGTAAGCTACTTGAAAGTATTATATAGCTGTTAAGATCTGGAAGTCATTCATGGTTTGGCCTCAGAGTCAAATATTTATATTCCTTTGGTGGAATATAAATATTTGTTGATTTCATGATTAATCAATAAGTAAAAGGTCTTAATATTTTTTAGGATGTGTTTACTTATACGAGTATATGTCTATTGTTCTTATAAGTTTCTACAAGCTACATATAAAATAAACCTTTATTCATTGTATAGTGAAGCAACGAAGATGTAAGTAAAAAATTCTCTGAGCTTTCTATGTTCAAGTTCAGTGAAAAGAGAGCGCCATCTGCAGGTCTGGGACAAATTTGACATAACTGTCATAATGGAAGATTATACTACAAGAAGTTTAGTCCTCACTGAGTAATTAATTACTTAAATCCTGCTATAGGGCCAACGTTATTCTAGTTTTATGAGTATAATAGAAGTTGAAGACATTATCTAGTTCTAGAGGTACTTACTTAATTGGCCAATCCACTGCTTGACCATCAACATTTCTTCCACAACCAGATTTGGCAAATTGGAATTTTCTAATAAATATCAGCTCTACTTTCCTACTACATTACTGCATACTGTTTTCTACTCTAAAAGTGTTTAATTTTCTTTTGGGAGGGCTGTTTGTTTTCCTGTTTTTGAGGGTTTGTGTGTGTGTGTGTGTGTGTGTGTGTGTGTGTGTGTGTGTGGTATTGGGGATTAAACCCAGATCTTCATGTGTACTATGCTAGTGCTCTACCACTGAGCTTCATCCCCAATCCTGAAATTTTTTCATTTGTATTACTTAAGTACATATTTTCCCTACTTTGTCAGGTCTGTGAGTTTGAAATTATATAGATATTTCTAATAAGTAATTATTAATACTAGTTATAATGATATCTGTGACAATTTTTCTTAATCTATTAGGTTGAACTATATAGCCATTTTTAAGATCAAAAGTTTATCAGCAATTTGTATGCTTTAACCTAATAAATAATAAAGGAAATTTAAGGAGCTTCCCATCTCCTATTTCTGTCATTCAGTAGCCAATAGGAATTAACATGTAATCTGCTTTTGCTTTTGTTGTTTTGTTTGTTTGTTTGTTTCTCTAATAAAAGTATGCCTTTTAGGAAAATAATGCCCTTATATAGAAATTAATATATGTAATAAGTTAATGGTGAAATTAAT
Source organism: Tamias sibiricus (assembly GCA_025594165.1). NCBI lineage: Eukaryota > Metazoa > Chordata > Mammalia > Rodentia > Sciuridae > Tamias > Tamias sibiricus. Next base: position 155,142,286 of record CM046657.1, on the reverse strand, counting down.
AATTTACTAGTACAGCAGTTTAAAAAATTATTACACAATATAAATGTTGCAACAAGGCTTTCTTTAATCTGAAATTTTTCCTCTCTGTGGTTGCTGTTTTGTTTCAAAGGTATTCTATTTGTTTTTCACATCAGATGCTTTCAAATGGCTTAAATCACTGTAGGAAAAAAGTTAAATATATTGAACTGAGTGGACAAACTCATTCTAATTTTACAAGAACTAAAATGTAGTTAACTAATATTTTTCTGTTGCTGACACTTCTCTGTATAAAACTTCAGTAATTAAACCCAGCTAGTTCAGTTATTAGTAACTAAGAACCAATTATTTTGGCCATTTGCCAAAGTTATCAAGGTAAAATAAAATGAGCCACATAATTATGAAAAGAAATAGATGCTGTGAGGGTGGTTTTATTAAAAACTACTAAGCTCATATTAAGAATGTGTACTTAATTTTGTTCACGTATTAGAATTTAGTAGATGTAGTTGCAGCACTTCTTTAGTACTCCCAACAGCAATAATTAAAGTTTGTCAAATTATATAGTTAGCGAACAAAAGTAAATGTATAATGTCAGTTCTCCAGGGGTACATTTAGTCACCTACCCAAGAGACTGCCTGATGAAGTACTTCTGAAAGGTGGTGAAATGTAGGGTGAGTTTCCAGATCTTTGTCATTCTGGGCTGAAAGTTAATAATGTTTAGAAAGAACCTGAATTATAAAGCAACCTAAGAGGTGGGGCTGTGGGGTGAGATCACCATTGTTGAGATTTCAGCTTATTATTATACTAAACCTGAAGTTCCTACATCATAATAAGTTAATATCTCTTAAAATATAAAGTGCAGAGCTTTCACTATTGCAGAGAAAATTAATTTTGTGAATTCAGTGTGTGTTAAAACAACTTCTGTTACCACATTTTGGGTGTTTTATATTATGTGTTATCAAGCTGTGTTTTTGTGTTTTATTTTAGCTTATTTGCACTAATCTTGATGAACTCAGGGAATTAATCACAAAAATCGAGAATGAACTCAAAGATCTGGAAAACAGTAGAAAAAAATCGGTAGGTGTTAATCCGAAAGTTCTGTCTATTATTGTCAGCATTAAAATTTATTCCTGCCTTTTTTTCTAAAGCCTTTTAAAAATTTTGTTCTCCTGGATTACATGAAAATTTGCAATTAAAGATAGAAACATTATTTCTTTTATTTCTCCTATGGTCTAATTTTTATTTTTAATACACAAAAATGGTGCCTGGGCAAGTAAATTAATTTTGTTTGCCTGGTTTATACCAGGTGTAGATTTAGATAATTCCCAGTATACTGATTGTTTTCTGATTGGTAGTGTTTTAGAATGGTTATCTTGCAAAATTCTCAATTAACAATTATATGCTTTTAATGGAAGTTTATTGCATTAGTAACAAACTTTTAATTAAGTGTAACATAAAAATAAATGTAAATTGTTTAATTGGGCCCCAGATAGTTTTGATTCTTACCAGTATGACTTTTTAAAAGAACCTTTATCAGCTAAAGGTTTTTAAATTAACTTTCACTACATTTTCTAAATAATTAATCTTTACTTTCCCCTTCTAATATTTTATTGATATTGAGAGACTACAGTATAAGGGCATTATGTTTATTTTCCCAACTTGGTAAAACACTCAATTTTGTTATTTATTAAATGAGTAACACCTATTTAACTGGCATTTACATTTGGATTATGTCATAGATTTGAAACACATACCAGTATATAAATGGGGAAGGTTTTAAACATTGAAAAAAAAATTAGTCATCATTAAAAAAAAAAAAAAAAACCTGTGTGTCTGAGGAATGTCATGAAACCACTCTGTGTCTTTGTTTAGAATCTGTTAATGTAAATATGTATAAAAATATGGTTAATGATTCAGCAAGTATGATATCAGCAGATTACCTTACATGCTAGTAGGAAAGCCATATTGTTAGTCTGAGGGAGGAGGCTGAAATGCCACAAAAGTACAACCTCTTGAGGTTATTTAGTACTAGAGTGAAAGAACCTTAAGCATTTCAGAAGTCTCTCATGGAGGGGCTGGGATTGTGGCTCAGCGGTAGAGTGCTCAACTAGCACGTGCGTGGCCCGGGTTTGATCCTCAGCACCACATAAAAATAAAGGCATTGTGTACAACTAAAGCAAATAAATAAATATTTTAAAAAAAGAAGAAGTCTCTCATGGAATACCTCTGAGAGTATAACTTTAAGAGATAAAATAATGTTCATAATAATAATCATAAATTAGTAAGAAGACTACGTTCAGTATACTGAAAATGAGAAAAACTGTATACTATATAAAATATTGATTTCCATTAAAGATGGTTTAGACCCCTGCATTTTCATACATTAGGTACCTGGAAAGTCTCTTGATATGGAAGACTTTCATTAAAATTTACTGCTGTAATATATTTCTAAAAAAAAAAAATTATGAGTATATTTTCTCTGCAACCAGAGTAGTTTTTAATGTATTTGATGTCTTATATTTATAAAATACTCATTATTTTCTGTAGTAGGAAAAAATAGTCTCTTTTTAAAATCCGTACAATTCATAGTTTTGAAGAAGTTACTTGTTTTTAGTTAGTTTTCTATAATTCATGACTAAACAGAATTCTATTAAATAAATTTGCTAAATTTCTTATGCTACAGTTAAACATAACTTTAATTTGTCCCCACATTATAATTTAAGAGTTTTTATTTGTTTTTAATGCATAGTTTTAAGCATACTTTACTTACTTAGAGCATGTTTAGAAGAGAAAAAGACTTGAAAACATCCTAGGGTTTTTCAATAAAACCATACACCTCATTTCATTGGTGAAGTACAATCATGTTGCCTTCCTTCACAGAATCAATTACAAGAAAAAATATGAGGAAACAAACTACAAATACTTGACACTGTAGTCCTTTAAAGCATGTTTATCAGAAACTTTTAGATTTCATATGGAGTGTAATTGATTACATTTTGTGTCTCTGAACAGTTTATTCATTGTCCCTCATATTTGCAATAAAGGATGTTTTCCATCCTTGAAGAAATAGGATTTCTTGGAACTATACTTAGCAGGAATAATTTTATTGAGATTACCAACATGTGAGCTATTTCCCTTTGATATAAACTTCCTAAAAGATTATTTACATGAACAGATTATTTCAAACAATGAAATGGCCACATAGCATAAAGCAATAAGACTATAAAAGTTTGCATCTTAATAGTATTCCCTAGTTTTTACAGAATCTAATATTGAGTTAGTTGCAGGAATTGACTTTATTGAATGTTTATGTTAATATTTAATACCATTTTATTTGGCATCATTTGGAAATAAGGTATTTCACTTAACTGAATTTTCTAGATAATTGAAACTTAAACTTTTAATACTAGAATCTTTATTTTAATCACTTAACTTCTTTGCTTCCTTGTACTATATTGGAGACAACATAAGCCTTTCTTGATGACTAAAGGGTCATCTTTATGAATATCAATAAGTAAATTGTTATTCTAAAAACTTACTAATATTAGCAGGGCTCTGTGGCACCTGCCTGTAATCCCACCTACTGGGGAGGCTGAGGCAGGAGGATCACAAATACAAGGGCAGCCTAGGCAACTTAGTGAGACCCCCAACTCAAAATTTAAAAATTACAAGATTTAGTATATAGCTTACTGGTAAAACATCCCTAGGTTCAATCTCCAGTACAAAAAGGAAAGGAAAAGAGATCTATTGATATCAGTAGCTCTAATTAAACATTCACCAAAAGACTTTTGTCCTGGGTATTTTAAAAGATTTTGTATGTCTTCTCCATTTTGGGCTTTTGTTCTGTCTTTCTTCATTGCTAGACTGTCTGTCAGTTGTCATCTCTTGTGTGCGTACATATATTTGCCCTAGCTGATGCACTGTAAAAAAGCAGGTAACCAAACTTGTTAGAACTGGACTAACAGAAAATCCCCTGAGGGATTTTCTTAATAATGGAAAGTATGAACTCAGTGATAGGGATAGTTGTTATGACTGATTGCTTGTCTTGTGGGCTTCCTATACTATTGCCAGACAAATGAAGTATTAATATTGCCCTTCATTAGAGGATATCACTGTCAAAACTAAAATAGTATTTAAAGCCCAAACAATTCTTTTATTCATTGAATATCACTGTTCATATCTGTAATAATAGCACCAATAACAAAGAATATATATTCCATATAAATTTTGGTTTTAGATGTCATTACTAAAGATAGAAATTATACATGATAGAGAATTTAATACAGATTCATATAAAAATAACTAGCTGCTCCAGAGGGCTTCTTTTCTGCAGAGCCTTTCCAGATAGTTTTTCCTACCAAAGCAACAAGGAAGAATGGTGCTGTTTTCTCTACTGGGTTAACATTCCATTTAGAAAGTTGTCTTTATTTTTTCATTAACAGACTTTATATTTTAAAACAGTTTTATTATGTTGACTTTAAAAATCTTTTTAACTTCTATTTTAACCTCTAAGAAGCTTTGTAATGGAAGATGTACAGTTTTTTAAAATCTAGATTGTTTACTGATTCTTGCAAGACAGCTAATACCTTTTATGGTTAATCATGTAAAGAGAAAAATGCTTTAATTTTGCTTGAGCTTACTTAGTTCACCTGATCACATCACTTAATTCAGAAGTGACTCAACATTCTTTGGATCCTGAAGTGCTAACTTAATTATCTATTTGAGATTGGTTTAAAGTGAAGCCTCTGGTTGAGGTAAATTAAAATATTTTGACAGAGTCCTTTAATTTTTTTCATCATTATTTAGATCATAGGAATCTTTAGAAATCTAAAGGAGAAATCACATTTTTTATTTTAATTGAAGTAAAATTTGTATTTTGCTTATCATTTGGAAAATATCCTTTCCAACGTAGGAATTTTTTTTGTTTTCTAGAAAGATAGAAAATTAAAGTATTGATAAATTTACCTGATGCTATTGTGTTTGAAATTTGTTAGACATTATTTCTCTATAGATAGTGAAAATTGGAAGATTTGTCAAGCTTTTATTTCTAAGTTTTTCATGTGAACTTGTTTTGCATCTTATCTGCTTTAAATCATAGTTTAGATTTTCAAAAAGTTTTAATCTTATTTCCTTCAATAAGGAAGGATTCATGTAGAGATTGGTTATAAGGAAAGGTTAAAATTTGGCAACATAAAGATGTTATTTATAAGAGAAGAAACCATGTCTGGATCATATAATGATATATGAAAGTTTATTAAGATAGATAAATTGAGACTTTAAATAAAAGACCATATCTTTGCTAACATATCTTTTAACATTCAAGTACCTCAACTTTGAACAGTATTTAAGTCAAATTACAATTATTACTAGAATTTATTATCATTATATTAGAAAAGCCATAAAACTGCCTTTGCTCTTTGATAATACTTGGGATCTAATTCTATTCTTTGCATTTCTCCCCTCCTACCCCCAGAAGTAATATACACAATGGTGTGTTTAACAAACTACCTTTAATAGTGGAAATTTGGAAATAGCCCATATGTCCAGTAGTAGACAAATGATTAACCAAACTATAATATTGATACAGTGTTATATCATATACTATTAAAATGAAATATTGGTGGGACATTGTTACTACATGAAAATATTTGTGAAATGTTGTATTTTAAGAACATACAAAATAGTATGTGCATAATGATTATAGTATGTAAAAAGATATGTTAAAAATTATTAAGGAATTTTGAATGAATAAAGTTAATATGTTCCTAAAATAATTTAAATTCATAATACAGTAAATATTAGAGAAGTCAGAAGATTAGATGAGAAATGGTGGCACCCATATTTTGGTCACAGAGTTCTGTATAAGCCAGTGGTTATCGATTAGGAATGATTTTGCCCCTTCCCCTCACTGGGAGACTTTTGGCAATGTCTAAAGACAATTCTTGGTCACAGTTGAAGAGATTGTACTGGCCTTTAATGGATAAAGGCTAATGATACTGTTGAATATCCCACATTGTAATGATCCTACAATGTGTATGACATTCCCCCCACAACAGAGGATCATCTGGCCTGTATTTGCTCAGTACCCTATTTTTTCATTCTCTATGCTGCTGTCAACTTATTATAGGGAGATAACAAGCTGATATGTTTAAAGTTAGGTGGTAATCAGTGAAATAATACCACATTCTCTAATGGGATTACATCATGTACTTCCAACTCAGATTTGTATTTGATGAAACTTTAAAATGTCAGTATTATTTTTTTACTCTTCATGATTCCATGAGATAGTTAAGAAGGATTCTTTTTTTGTGGTACCGGGGATTGAACTCAGGGACACATGACCACTGGGTCACATCCCCAGCCCTTTTTTGTATTTTATTTAGAGACAGGGTCTCACTGAGTTGCTAAGTGCCTCGCCATTGCTGAGGCTGGCTTTGAACTCGCGATCTTCCTGCCTCAGCCTCCCAAAGTGCTGGGATTACAGGCGTGCGCCACCGCGCCCGGCTTAAGAAGGATTCTTAACCTTAGCTTCCACTCAGTCTTAGCTGTCTTCAGCTCATTATAATTTACGACAAATATGTTTACTCTTTACCTTTTAGCTTCCTTAGTAGAGAATTCATAGTTATAAATAATATGGTTGTATATGTATTTTCTTTATTCATTTTAAAAAATGCAGTGTAGTTAAAAACTGAAAATATAGTGAGGAATGATACACAGGTAAGTAGAAAACTATTGTCAAATCATGTTAAAGTTCACTTAATTGCATGAATTTATATGGACTCAACATGTAGTATACTGTTGCATATACAAAAAGCCTACTATAAGGCAAAGAATTATCAAACATTAATCTTATTTTCTATCACATAAAAAAATTTAGCTCTATTATGATGAAGGATTATGAGATTTTTCCCCTTTCCATTAAATATTCTTTTTTTTCTTTCTTTCTTTGTTTTGTATCAGGGATTGAACCTGGGGTGCTTAACCACTGAGCCACATCACCAGCCCCTTTTGTTTTTATTATTTATTTATTTTTTGAGACATGGTCTCACTAAGTTGCTTAAGGCCTTGCTAAATTGCTGAGGTTGGCTTTGAATTTGTGGTCCTCCTGCCTCAGCTTCTGAGCCACTGGGATTACAAGCAGGTGCCACCACACCCAACTTATATATTCCATTTTTATGTAGTTAAGCATCAAGTCAACATTTTTTATAGAGTACAAAATCTATTTTATTACAGTGTAAGAAACTTTTAAATACAATCAGAGTCCTCAATAAACCCTGATTAACTTTATTTAATGGCTTTGGTTGTAAACATGGTTGTAGTAATTGCTAAATTATTCTTAAAATTGTATTATTTAAGATTTTTAAAATTTTTTTTCAGTTGTAGATACACACAGTATATTTATTTATTTTTATGTGGTGCTAAGGCTCAAACCCAGTACCTCACACATGTTAGGCAAGCACTCTACCACTGAGCCACAACTGCAACCCTATTTAAGGTTTTGACAATTACTTCACTGTATATAATGCTTTCTTTTTAAAAAAATTTTTAGATGTTGATTGACCTTTATTTATTTGTATGCGGTGCTGAGAATCGAATCCAGTTCAGTTCAATTCACATATGCTGGACAAGCGCTCTACCACTGAGCCACAACCCCACCCCTATAATGTTTTCTTATTGTAGTTCTTTCTGGTAAACTCGTTAATAGTTAATAAAACCAAAAACCATCCCAGCTATAGAAGGAAATCACTTTGTCTTTAGTCACTTAAAACTTCCAAAACTTAAAATGACCTTTTGAAAACATTACACAGCAGATAAAAAGTTTTCTTACCTTAGTTACAGATGCTATTCACTAGGCAAATATTTTCTGAATATCTTCTGTGTTTTGTATAGTACCAGAGATTTAATAAGGATTCTTGTCTTCAAGGAATTCACTTGTAGAGTTTAGAATTTTATCCTAAACCCTGGGGATAAGTTTTTAATTTTAATCAGGGGTACCTGGGTTAGTCCCTGTACTATTATTTTTTTCCCAGTACACAGGGTTCCACTGTGTTTTCTAGGCATGGCTTGGACTCCTAGATTCAAGCAATCCCCCTGCCTAAGCCTCATGAGTACCTGAGACTACAGGTGTGAACTACTGTACCTGGTTCCATGTACTTTTATAAGCTTAATTTTTTGTTTTCAAGTTGTGCTTACTCAGAAGTCACCAAACACCCTAGTCTCTTGTTCACTGTCCTTAATTACCTGTTTATGTGTTTTGTAAGATGGAATAACTAGTAAGCAGATGAATTTCATGAACAATCAGAAATAAACTTTTATGTTCAAAAGTATAGAAAGGAAAGCTAGATGACAGGAATTGTGAAGCAAAATAATATATGACTAGCAAGGCAAACAAAGCTTCAAATAACTAGTCACTGAGTGATTTGAGAGTGCATTTTCTTATTTATCTACAGTAAGTCTTGCTTTGGGGTGTTTTTTGACATTTAATAACTACCCTGTTCAATTAAATGCCAGGTTTTAACCCTTGTTAATAGAGTCCACTGTTACTACTTACTGCAGTTAGTAAGTAGTTTAAAGTAAATGGATGGAACTGGAGACTTATCATGCTAAGTGAAATAAACCACTCCCAAAAAGTCAAAGGTGAATGTTTTCTGTGATATGTGGAAGCTAAACCAAAATAAGGGAAGGGGGGTTAAAAAGAAATAGAAGAAAGATTAGTGGAAGAGAATGAAGGTGAGGGAGGATAAATGGGGTAGGGAAAAATAGTGGAATGAATCTGACCTAACTTTCCCATGTACATATATGAATATACCACAGTGAATCTCATCATGTATGTCCACAAGACATTAATTTAAAAAACAAACTAAAGCAAGTAGCAGAAAGATCAGTAGAGGGCTGGGGTTGTGGCTCAGCGGCAGAGCGCTCGCCTCGCACGTGCGCGGCCCAGGTTCGATCCTCAGCACCACGTAAACATAAATGCATTGCATTGTGTACAACTAAAGTAAATAAATAAATATTTAAAAAAATATTAAAAGAAAAAAGAAAAAAAAGAAAGATCAGTAGAATAAAAGGAAGGGAATGGGGGGAGGAAAGAGAAAGTAGAACAAATTATATTCCATGCTTTTATAATTATGTCAAAATGAATCCTAATGTTATTTATAACTAAAAAGAATCAATAAAAAAAGAGAGAAGAACTTGGCAGGGAAATTATCATGAAAACAATATTCAAAAACCTCTTTTTTTTCTCCAAAGAAAGTTCCAGTTAAAAAGAAAGGAGATTGTGTGATTTTCTTACATCGGGCAGAGACTAAATGTTGTATGTTCCCATCTTGGAATAAGGTTTGAGAAGAGTTGAACCAGGTGCCATATGGTTTTGTAGTAAGAGCTTCATAATATTATGACTTTTATAATCTGTCTTAACTCCTTTTGAATTACTTGTCTCACACACACTTATTCAAATATAAATAACATTTTAAATGTTATATATTTTTCAAAGTTCTAATAAATTTAAATTCTAACAGTTGCTTTATTACCTCACTGTTCTGAAAATTTTAACTTAAGCAATGGGAATTTAAGGCCAGAAAATGAACTTAAAATCATTCTGATATTTTTATTACAAAAGATAAAAAAAATCCTTGGGAAACCCTTAGTTTAAAGCCTTTTGTGAATTAGGGAATAATAATGTAAAAAAACTGAAAGGAGGGGCTGGGGTTGTGGCTCAGCGGTAGAACGCTCGCTTAGCACATGTGCGGCCCGGGTTCGATCCTCAGTACCATGTAAAAACTAAAGGCATTATATACAACTAAAACAAATAAATAAATATTTTTTAAAAACTGAAAGGAGTTAACACTAACTAAATTTTCCTACCATTTTATCAGATTTTATAGTAAAAGAAAAACTGCTGATACATTGTAATATTGAAGCAAAATTAACAGAATCCAGCAAAAACCAAAAGAATTCTAAACTGAGTGTAGTGTCCACATGTAAATGTTCTAATACCTTATAGAAAAAGGCCTTCCATGGAACCAGTTTCTTTCAATGTAGCTGTGATTCTTACAAGTAGTAGCAGCTGCTTTTAATTAGGACAAGAGATGCTTAAAACAGATTTATAGATAACGTGAAACACTGATAATTTTTAAGGACTTTAAACTACAAAAACAGATCTTAGAAGACCAGTTTAATATAGGAACATGGATAATAGCATTAGAAACCTTAACAGTGCCTGAGAGTCACTATATTAAAACATAACACTAAAACTTGTTCATAACGATGACCCAAGTCCATTAAGAGTTAAATTATATTCATTGCATTGGCAGGAAATCTGAAAGACATAGTGTATTTTAGGAACACTTCTATCATTTTTAAAAAGTCTTTTGTAGGTAAGGAGGAAACCTCAGTTATCTAAGAAATTTACTTACATAGTTGAATACCTGTTGTGATAGACATTGTGATAAGAGTATGGGAAAGTAAAAATAAGTAAGACAGTGACCCTGCTTCTAACATCATCCAGGCCATTTGGGCCTTGTGGTGTACATCTGCAATCCCAGCTCCTGGGAAGACTGAGGCTGGAGGGTCATAAGTTTGAGGCCAGCCTTGGCAACTTTGAGAGACCCTGTCTCAAAATAAAATGAAAATGGTTGGGGGTGTAGCATAGTAGTAGAGTGCTTGCCTAGAATGCAGAAGAACCTTGGGCTTAAATCCCAGTATAGCAAAAATCCAAATTTCACTTTCGTGGAATTTTCTGTCCTGATGATGCCAAATAAACATAGCTTTACTTAGCAATTTAGTGAGTTGCTTGAGATTGCTTGAGACCCCACCTTGCTGATAGCATGTACAGATTTGATAAAATTCATCAACTTTTTTGCTGTATTACCATTTTACTGAAAAAGATCAAACAGAAATTTGTGGTTAATTTCCAGCCCAGGCTTCTTACTTGTTTATAAATGGAAATGATAAGTATATTACGTGTTAAATGTGTATCATTAGATTTTCTTCTCCAGTAATAGTGAATTACCTCACTGGGAATGTGATCTGTCACCCAGTTTTTTTCCATTTGTATAAAACCAGAAGACACAGAAACTTGCAGTGTTATCATTATAGTGCTAGTTGTGTGCCTTCATACTTTCTATTTCAATGCTAATTAAGAAATATAATGGAAATATTAAACATACTATTCAGTTTAAGAAATATAATGAAAACGTACGTGCTATTCAGTGTATTCATTGAGATGCCTTCAGAATAAAATGCAAATGATTTTCTATTGATCTTATGTGAAAATTGGTGAGGGTAGCTCAAGTAAAGATAATAGCATATTGTAGTATATGTTAGAACCTCTGGAAATGTTAAAATGCATTTTAACTTTTTCTATGTTAAATGCAAATAATTCACTGTACTGTCAAAACTAGCAGTTTTTCAACAGACTATATACTAACAAGATTAATGTGATGTTTTATTTCCTAAACTGGGTTATGAAGGAGTATGTGAATATGGTAGTAGTTTCTTTAGGTAAGCAATTAAAGAAAAGGGAATACATATTAAAAATAGTATTACTTTTCATTTAACATTATTTAAACTAAGAATGTCAAATAGTTTATTAAAATACTTAATTTTATTTGTATTATTTTTTATACATGAATTTAGATTATTTACAAGTTGCCTTTGGATATTACTAGTGATTTTAAATTGAGATATTGTGTAGGGATCCTCTTAGCTTTTCTAAAAGCTACTTGTATTTTATTTGAAAAGCATAATATGTTGATACTTAAGGATTTATGTCTGTGACAAGAAGCAAGGCTATAATAAAAAATATTTTATTTTGAGATCCACATTTTTGTGCCCTAATAACATCTATAAACAAAAACATATAGGAGTGGCTAGGGTTGTGGCTCGGTGGCAGAGCACTTGCCTCACACATGTGAGGCACTGAGTTTGGTCCTCAGCACCACATGAAAATAAATAAACAAAATAAAGATATTTTTTTAAAATTGTTTTTAAAAAATGTGGGAAACTAGCATTCATATTTTTAGTATATACGTCATCTTTGTGTAGTTCTTTCATTTTTTTCAAATTGTTTTTGAGTGACATAAAATTATATGGATTTATTATGTACAGCATTAATGTTCTTTTTAATAAAATATATTTATTAGTTCCACATTAATACCTTCTCAATTTAAAAAAGCATTTTTGATATATATATAAATATATATATACACACACACACACATATGATTTTAACTTTATCATATAAATGTTGAGACCTGTTTTGTTTAACTATAACATCTAGGAAATTTGTGTAAGTATCTAGATGATTTTTTAAGCAAATGACACCTAAGTTTACCAAAGCATCTAAATTTATTAATGTACAAAATATATCTGTGCTGATACACTTAGTAAATCTAGAATTTATTTATTTTCCTCTTTTTCTTCCTTTTAGGTGTCCAATGTCCCCAGCATCAGTAGATTGCCAGCTCTCTCTCTTTGCAACACCCTCACCAGCATTTTGCTGGTGCTGTCATACCCATTCCAGATTACTGCAGCAGAATGGAGTTGTTCTTTAGTTACGAGGTAAGTTCCCCCCACACTCATTTCACACTTACCAAGATGCAGTTTTTCATTTTACAATATTGTGTAGTTTTGTAAGTTTTTTTCCCTTATAACTCCTTATTAGTTTATCATACCCGAAAACTTATAAAACTGCATAATATAGTAAAGGACTTATCTTGTGATCATAGATCAGCTCCTTTTTGTAGTAATCCCCATGGGGTTATAAAACCTGCATGGCTTAGTAGTTGGGGCATCTAATGGAAAGGGAGCTGGCAATCTGCAGCTGCTATGGACATTGGATGAGAAAGCAATGAAAGGTAAGCTTCAAATTTAGAATATATTGGATGCATTTGGTTCCATGGTACATATTTGAAATTCATACTTTATGTTGAACTTTTTATTATATTGATAAAAAGTGCTACTTCTCTTTAAAGTAACCTTTGATAAATGTTTGTTTAATAATTATCCAGTTCACATAATACATTGTAATTATCTTAGGAAGATATATTTATCCCTGGAAACAGTGAAAAATCTAAAAACAGTTAATTTGTTCCCATATTCATATAACTGTTTGTGAAGTCAGGACTAAAGTTATATGTATAAAAATTATTAAATTATTTTTATTAGAGAAAGTTATAGCCCTGCTTCACAAATGAACTTTTACTAATAAATATATCTCCCATCTTTATCTTTAATTCTATATGATTAGTGCAGATAAAGTAAGAGTCTTTCTGGCTTTTATTATATCAATATTCTTTGTATTTGAAGGTGGAACTTGCTATTTCCTTTTGTTTTAATTCACTTGTAAACTTTAGATAACTATAATTTTAAATACTATTGTAATTTTTAAATTAATAAAATTAATTTTGGAGATTTTGATTCTTGCATTACAAAGATATCTAAGTAAATATAGGTATTTATGCAGTAATTTATTTCTTCCTTAGGAATTGTCTTTGTGGAGTTCAAGAGCAACAACATTATATAATGGAGGGAGAGTGAATTTTAGCATTCAAGAGATACTGGTCTAAAGTCTATTTCTGTCCATGAGTACTTCCTTTTGTGACTTTAGACAGTTTTCTTTTAAAAAAAAATTATGCCCTCTGAGTTCCCCTTTAACTTTTAATGAATTCATCTAAGAAGAAATATGATTATTCTTGGTTTTCCCCTTATCTGTGTATATAAATAAAGTTGATTAGTCTAAAAAACATTGCTTACTTGGAGTTAATGACCTCCTTTAAAGTTCAATAAATATTTGTTTGAGTTTAAGTAGATATTTATATAAAAGATAAGGCAGATAGTTACCAACTCTAATTTGTTTTTAAAATTCACAACTTTTCTTCTCTTTACTTTAGTTCCATTGTATACTATGAAATTCTGAGATCACAACTTAGTAGAAAGGGACAGTGTCATCATTTTAATTCCATTTGGGTTGTAAGCATCATGTTTTGACCAAAGAAGATGATACATGAAACAAGCAGTGTGAGTTTCCCTTTTATTATCAGTAGTTAAAGCACCTTACCTCAAATATCAGTCTCAGAGCAGTGATTCTCAACATTTTTAAGTCTGTGCACCCTTTAAATCAAAATAAAAATATGGCCTCACATACCCGATGGCAGGCCCAGGGGTGCCTTATGTATGTATCTTCTAGGCAAAACATTTTATAGAAATTACTTTCTACAATTGGTGTTATGGAAAAAATAAACGTTTTGATTCATTTTCCAAATACAGAATGATAAATGTGCATTTTCAGATTATAAATGAATGCCATACCATCACTACCCTGAGTAGAAAATAACAAAATAAAGAAAGGGAAGAAAGCCTACAAAACATATGTGAAGTTAGGCCACAGACATTTCAAAACAGGTCAGTGGGTCAGACATAGTTATGTGAAAGTTAGAACTATATTCTCAGATTTAGATTTAAGCCTCTTTGCTTATAATATAGTCTGCTGGTTCAGTAGCATATTTTCTAGATGTTGGATTAATTGAAAATCAAAACATGAAATATTATTTTTAAACTTTTCTGCAAAAATTGATTTTGTAATTTAGCAAAGGCACAACTACATCTGGCATATGTCTTGAGATAACATTGTTCAGCTACAAAGAGTATACCCTTCCTGTTCTTCATCAACCTAGACCTAGCTAAATTCTGCATCCCCTATCCCACTGCCACCATGCTAATCCAGACAGTAACCATACAACCCAGGTTAATTCTGCAACTCTTTTCTTCCTTGTAACCCCCAGTGAGGAATTCAGCATGTTTGGTGCTCCCTGTCTTATTTTCTTTCCCCCTCTTCCCTAGTTTCTCTCTCTCTCTCTTTTTTTTTTTTTTTTCAATTAATTTTGCCACAAAGAGGATAGTCTCCCTACCTTTGTACCTTTCTTCTTTCTTCTCTTTTTAGCTTAAGAAAAGTTTGCTTCCACTCTCACCAGTTTATTTTTTTGAGCCAAATAATAGTTGAGGAGTGGAAAAGTTTATATGCCTTGTTAAGGGGAAAAATCTACCTATTTTTATTGAAACAAAATTCTACTTCATTCCGTGAAAAATTTAGGATGGCCATCATCTGTCTGCCCTTTTTTCTTCCTCAACTGCAAAATGCTTTCCCTTAATGAAGGGTTATTTTTTGGTCAGTTTTATTGTGTATCAGTTTAATAGTTTTTGTTTTTATGGATTAGAATAAGCACTTTATATAATCGCATAAAATTTTTTTGAGAAAAACAAACTTTTAAGGTATAACCCATTGTTAGCTTGGGTTCTGTGTGTACATTTAGAACACATTTAACAAGAAAGAGATCTATTTTGCTTAGTATATTTATATGAAATAAAATTTACTTTCCTTGAAATTTTTTTAATATTAAAAGTTGTCATGCTAATAAGAAGACAAAAAATAATAAGAGTAGGTTTCATATTCATTATGCACACATGCCACATATACCTCATATCTTACTATTCTTTTAATAAATATTTCCCCTTGTAAGATGTAAAAACCTCAGAGGTAGAAATGTAGCTGCTTAAGCTAGGTGCAATGGCACACCCCTGTAATCTCAGCGGTTTGGGAGGCTGAAGCAGGAAGATTGCAAGTTCAAGGTCAGCCTCAGCAATTTAGCAAGACCCTGAGACCCCGTCTCAAAATAAAAATGACTGAGGATGTAGCTCAGTGGTAAAGTGCCCCTGGGTTCAATCCCCAGTACTAAAAACAGAGAAATATGGCTGTTTATGTGTATAAACTGTTAGTTTAAAACACAAAATTTTGGGGGAGAAACTGCTATTAAAATACTGTGGCTTAAATATGACAAAATTTTCTGTGACTGAAGTATTGAAGGTTTTTATATATATATATATATATATATATATATATATATATATATATATATATATACATATACATATATATATAATTGAAATTCATGCACACATTTAGAATATACGTTTTGCTCTAGATATTGGTAATTTTTCTTACTGTTCTACATATGTACCAATTGACTCACTGTAACAGTTCCTTACAGGATGAAGTCTAATTTTATGCATGTTATCCATATGTGATCCATAGGTTATATAATTGTCTATTGCTAGAAATAAAACATGAATTGTGTGGTATGTGAACTATCTTTCAAAGCTATTACAGAAAAAATACTACATGGTTATGTAACAGTAGATGATGATGATGATGATGATAGCTCTGCAGTAACATTGTAGAGAAGCAGAGGTTTTAACTGCTATAAATTTGTTTCTATGGCATTCAATTCATTTTTCATATACTGGTGAGGTAATCTTCATCAGAAGTTTTTATAACTTACATCAGATTGAATTTATATGATGCAGTTTTTAAGAGGTAGAAATATATTTCTAAGAGCTTGGACTTAAGAATCAGGCAGATGTAGGTTCATAGGACCCTAAACAGGTAATTTGATCTCTCTGAGCCTTACTTTCATCACTTGTAAAGTGAATATAACAATACACACACCACCTCAAAAGGGTTTTCATAAATGCTAGAGTCTTTCTCCCCCCCCACCCCCTTTTAGATGGATATGTAAAATACCTAGGATAATATTTTGCAAATGGTGGGGTATCAGTAATTATTAACCTTAGTGTAGCATTGTGATATTGAAAACAGTTAACTATTGTGTTCACTTTTTGTACTAATCTCTTAAAGTGATTGTAAATTTTCCTAAGAAGTTTATGAAGAAGACTACTTTTAAATATAATAACCAACCTAGCTTTTCTCATTTTTTCCTTACTCTTTGGGAAAATTACAAAAACTTTACTAGATGAATCATATCTTTTACTTTTATCTTTTACTTACATAATGAATTTATGTACATTTTGCATCTTTACAATTATTGTTTTGTGGCACTGGGATTAAACCCCGGGTTCTTTACCTGGATTTAGTAACTGATTTATTAAAATATACAGCTGTCAGAATTAACTTTTTTTTAAATTTTTGTATCCTGGTTATATGAAATGGATTTCAGATTTTACCTATAGAAATTAAAATCATTAAATATATTAAATAAGATTTATTACAGGATATTCCCCCCTTTCTGCAGTTTGAGAGAAAATAATTTTTTGATGGGTTTTTGGCATTTTTACTCAAAAGATAGAGCTTGGAATTGACTTTTAGATTAACTCTAAGGAATTTACTTTAAATTTTTGTGTTTTTAGGGCAAATGGTATCAACGGAGGCAAGCTGTAAAAGAATTACATAGCACATTGATACGTCTTTTAAATGAATTGCTGCCATGGGAACCAAAATTAATGAAGGCTTTTCAAAGGAACAGGTAATCAAAGCTTTATAATCTGTTTTACTTATTTTAGGGCTCTTATGATTTCTGGGAAGATGTCCTAGGATCATTTAGTAGTTTTCCATTCATATGTAATTCAGCAGATAATTTTGAGTGCCTGCTGTGTGCAAGGCACTTCCCATCCAGGAGAAAAATGAGAGTGGCTTAAACCAGGATATTAGCAGTGCGGATACCAAGGAATGGTTGGATTCTACATGTATTTCAAAAGTAGGATTGGTAGGATTTGCTGAAAGATTACATATTTGGTATAAAAGAAGGTGAAAAATAAAATGGGTGTTCCCAACATTTTTACTATAAACAATTGGCATTATGGATTTGCCATTAAATGTGATGGGAGAGAATGACAGAATAGCAGCTTTGGGAGTAATGGGGATTGAGTAATTTAGATTTCAACATATTAAGTTTGATATACTTTCTAAACATCTAATTGGTGGTATTGAGTAGATAGTTCAATATATGAGTCTGAGTTCAAGAGAGTCAGTCAGACTGGCAATGCAAATTTGGAAGCTATCAACATACTGATTATACTTAAAGCTTAGAAACTGGTAGAAGTCACCTAAACACTGGACATTCCAACATTTAGAAGTGAGCTATATGAGTAGGAATCTCTCAGAAGAGATTTTGAAGTAGTACTTAGCAAGATAGGAGGATAACCAAGGAGGAAAGGTGTCCTAGAAACCAAGTAAAGAAAATGTTTTCAAAAAGGACTGCTCATGGGGCTGTACCTCAATGGCAAGATCCATTGACAACTAAAAAAGTATTTAAAAAAAAAGATTGCTCATGATATGTTGTGGAAGATAAAGAATAAGAGTTCATTATTAAAGGACTGGGGATGTAGCTCAGTGGTAGAGTACTTTCCTAGCATATGCTAAGCCCTGAGTTCAGTCTCTTAACACCACAAAAATAAAAAAGAATTCATTATTGAAAAGTGGATAAAATCTTAAATCTATTCAAGAGAATATGCGGAGAGGAATTAAAGAGTCCTCTCATTCATGGTATTTTGCTGTGAAGTGGAATAGAGAAATAGGGAAGTACCTAGAAGGACAAGTTTGGATTAAGAAAGGAATATTTTGTTTTTTGTTAAGTTTTTATTAATGGATAAATAATATGTTTTGTTATTGGTAGAAATGATCTAATGGAGACAAAAATGGACTCAGGTAAAGGAAGGTACATTTATTAGAGTGATCCTTGAATAGAGAAGAAAGGATGTGTTAGCATATAATTAGAGGTGTTCGCTTAGATGGGGAGACAGAATATATGAGTATAAATTAAGGTAAGTTGCAGATATGGTGTGAGCAAGTGAAATTTCTTTTTCAGTTGCTTTCATTTTCCATGAAATAAGGAATAGTCATTAGCTGAGACTGAAAGAAAGAAGGGAAAAGAACTTCATACTACCCCCATATAGATACTTCTCCGTTCCAATCATTTGTATTGAAAGGGAAATTGATTTTTTATCATTATATTTTGGTAACCCATTCTAGTGTCTCACAGCCCCATCCTTAAGCAATAATTCAAAACCTAAATCAATTTAACTAACACTTGTTGAATATTTATGTGCCACGTATATTATGAGGGTGAGTACTATTATTCTCCTCATTATACAATTAAGTAAAGTGATGCCCTAGATTAAGGAATTTTCCCAGTCTTAGAACTAGTAAGTGATAGAGGTAGTACTTAAACTCTGACATGCACAGATAAAAATTTGTAGCAAAAATAAATTGGGAGAATGTATGTTCAGAGTCTCCCCTCATCCCCGTAGCACAGGTAGTCAAACCCAGTAGTCTCCCAGAGAGCTCCATCTCCAGCCCTTTTCATTTTATCTTGAGACAGAGTCTTGGTAAGTTACCTAAACTGGCCTTTGTGATCCTCCTGCCTCAGAATCCCAAGTAGCTGGGATTACAGACATCTGCCACTGCACTTGGCTCAGATTTATTATTATTTTTTTAAACATAGAAATTGAGAGTAAAGTAGAAAATTGGTTGAAAGCAAAAGAAGAAGAAGAAAGGATCTCAAAAATACCATGTAATCATTTGGAAATATTTCTATCCATAGTTGCTCAGAAACATAGCTAAGATTTCAATGAAAGTTAGATTGCTTTTCAGGTTTACTGCTCTAAGCTTAATAAAAGACTAATTCTAGTAAGACACAAACACCTATTATTTCCAGGATTAAATGATGGATTTGCTTATTACAATAAATATGATAGTCACAATAATCAATATTGTTACTTAGAATTTCTTCTTTAAAATAATCTTTAACTGTAGTGCAATTAGTAATTTTATCTCAAATCCATTTTTCAATTCATCTAGGAAAATATAGCTTTCTCTCATTTAATAAGCCTGATAGCAGCCTTTAGAAAGACAAACAAGGTGGTATATTCAGAAATTTGCATGTTATCTTTTAAATTTCTTATTCTTATAGCCCAGGTTTCTTCTTCTTCAGCAATTAATTATTGGCAAGACTGAACTAAACATCTTAGATACACTTAAGATAAAGCATAATTTTTAGTGACAATTGAAAATATTTCAATACATAATTTAAAATGTTAAAAGTTAGTTTAGCATGTTCCCATCAGCACCACATATACTAAAATTGGAACAATACAGAGCAGATTAGCATAGCCCCTGCAGTATGGCAGGCAAATTTATGAAGCATTCTATATTTTTTAATGTTATCTCTCATATGTGGAAGCTAGAGAAAAAGAAAAAGAATATAAAAAAAGGGGTATCTCATGAAAATAGAAGAGAGAACAGTAGAATAGAACTAGGGTAAGGGAGGAGGGGAGGCAAATGTGAAGTAGTGGGGAATAAATGTGACCAAATTATGTTATGTGCACGTATGAATATATCATAATTTTATGTATAATGTACCAATCAATCAATAGAAGGAAGACCAATAGAATAGAGGGAGGAATCTGGGAGGAAAGAGGGAAGGGATTTTACTGAGGGTTGAAATGGATAAAACTATGCTATATGTATTTATGAATATATCAAAATGAGCCCCATTATTATATATAATTACATTACATTAAAAATTTAAAAATTAGGGCTGGGATTGTGGCTCAGAGGCGGAGCGCTCGCCTCGCACGTGCGCGGCCCGGGTTCGATCCTCAGCACCACGTAAACATAAATGCATTGCATTGTGTACAACTAAAGTAAATAAATAAATATTTTTAAAAAATTTTAAAAATTAGTTTAGCTTCTAAGAGTTGAATATATGTGTATTCATTATTTTGGATATTTTATTTAAGGAGCCGCCTAAAGAAAGACTATGATGATTTCAGAAGACAACCTGATCATGATAAATTTACTAGAGAACTGTGGACTACTGAAGAATGTGAAGGAGATCCTGGTAAAGAATCTCCTAAAGTAGAAATCAGTAAGCCTATAGACTCAACAGAGCCTCTAGATATCCTGGAAAAATATAACTTTATTTCAGGTATGCACTAAAACTTTTTAAAATCAATATTAAGTGCACAAAGAAAAGTTTCTGTTTGTTGTGAAAGGAAAAGAAAATCTGGCTATTGTATATTGTTTGGGGGAAATCTGGAATGTTTTGAAAGAAGTACTGTCCAGGTCCTTACAATAAATTTCTTGGGAGTAGTTATTACATTTTTAGGAGTTTCTGGAGCCAATCCCTGACTCCAAATGTAGGCATGTCATTGCTCATTACAGACTACACATCCTTAATCTGCAATCCCTTTGAAATTGTTTCATTCTCTTCTTTATTATTACTATTTTTGAAGCTCTGTTTCTGAAGTTTTCTTTAAATGGAATTTGGCAAGTTCCAGTTATAATGAAGATTTTTTTTTTAAATGATTGACCATGGTTGATGGCCTAATGAGACCAGAATAAACACATTATTCTAATAAGGATAGGTGCCTGCGTCAGATTAGTGTGCTTTATTTCAACTCTAAATCTAGTTTAGTGACTTTCTTTAATTCTATAAGAGATTAATATGAAAGTTTGTGGCTAGAAATGTATTAACCTATTGTTTTCCATGTTTTTGGTGAATTTTAAGAATAAATTCCTATCAACCCAATTTGACCAGATAGATATTTTACTATAAGGATAAACATTAAGAAAATGATACACATTTTTATCCTCTCTACAAAAGCATAGAATAGAAAACTATCTTTGGTATCAAGGTTTCTATGTCTAGAGAAAGAGAACTAGTAGACTAGATTCCTTTGCAGATTAAACTCTGAGGTCTAATTGTTGGCTTGAATATCTCTTTAAAAAATGAAAATTTTCCTTTTTACTTACATTTGCAGCAGAATTAAAGGATTATACCAAAAACAATTTTCTCGGTAGCAGGTTGCTCTGTGACATCATGTCAGAGGTCCCCTTGCCTTTTATCTCCATCAATGGTGCTAAAGCTTTAGAACCATCCTATGCTAGATTTCTTAGTAAATTTCCAGCTCAAAGATTGACTTTCATTTTTATAATTGGTGTTATTGCTATTTAGTTGCTACTTTCTATAAACAAAATGCTTGTTTTTATAATTTTTCAGATGATATGAAATTGTCAGAAGTAGATTTTCCTATGGCTAGAAGCAAGCTGTTGAAAAAGGAATTGCCTTCTAAAGAAGTACTGAAGACACTGCCTAAAACACTTAAACGACAGTCCAAACAAACTAGTTATCTGGATGATAGCACAAAAGAGCTTTCCCCAAGGAAAAAAGCAAAGTTAAGCACAAATGAAACAACTGTTGAGAATTTAGAAGGTGATATGCAGATTGACTGTTTAAGTGAATCAAAGCATATAGAGTCATTTGCCTCAGTGGATTTAGTACCATTGTCTACTCTCCAGAAAGGGACCAAACCTATTCAGGCCTTGCTTGCAAAGAATATTGGGAACAAAGTGACCTTAACAAATCAACTGCCCCCTTCCACAGTTAAAAGTGCTCCTTCTGTGGAAAAGCCAGTTATATCTCCTCCAGAAGCAAGCCCCATAAAGCCAGCATTGACCTGCCTCAACAGTACAAAAAGTCCTTTACAGATGGTATACAAAGTGCCCTGTACTCAGTGGTTGCCAATAGATGTTCACAATAGCTCTGTGAAGATTCAGGTGCAACCTATGGTTGATCCTAAAACAGGAGAAAAACTTATGCAGCAGGTTCTTATTTTGCCTAAGAATTTTGTGATTCAGCACAAGGAAGGAAAAGCAGTTACAAAAGATAAACCATCACTTCAACAAAAAGGTACAGAACAACATTGTTCGCCTTTACCACAGACAGCAAGTATAAACTCTTCTTTATCATCAGTTCTTGTCAACTCAGCAGCAACTGTTTCTACCCAACTACCTATTTTCAATAAGACGATTACACCTTTATCAAATGTGAGTAGTGCTAGACCACAGCCTTTGTCACCTGTAACCTCTGTAAGTAATTTATTAACACCACCAGTTAAGACTAGCCAGAGTGAGGCAGGAAAAGTCAAGAATGCAGTTTTAACAGCCACATTCCCTCAGCCTGTTGCTTCACCCACCATTTCCTCAGCAGTAACAGTTCAGCCGCTATTATCAGCAACAACACTAAGCGGATCTACAGATCCTGGTAATTCCCTCAACTCTTTTGCACAACAAACTGCTGATTCTTCTGAAGCAAAGCAAGAACTGAAAACTGTGTGTATAAGAGATTCACAGTCAATTCTTGTTAGGACACGAGGTGGGAACACTGGAGTTGTAAAAGTACAGACCAATCCAGATCAAAATTCACCCAATAGTTTATCTTCAAGTTCAGTTTTCACTTTTGCTCCTCAATTTCAGGCATTTCTGGTGCCAAAATCAATAACTTCATCCTCCTCTGCTTTTTCACAAGTAGCTGGAATGACTACTACATCTAGTCTCCCACCTTTCAGCCAAACACCAACTTCTGTTTCCATTCCATGTGGCTTTAATTCATCCATAGGTAAAAATCTCAAACTTACCGTAGGCCAACCCTCCAGCAGTGGTAATATGGGCCACATGAGAGAGAAAACTTCACACATGCCCTCTTCCCCCTTGAAGTCCTCTGTTTGTTCCAGCACTGTACTACCATCAACAACAAATAGTTCAGTAAGTGTAATTAGCATATCAACAGGAAACTTTGGACAAACCAATACAAATGTTATTCATACTCCAACTAAACAGCAACAAGTAGATTGTATCACAAAAAGTTACCCTGTTACAAGATCAGAAGCAACAACAGCAACAAATGGAGATGTCATCAGTGCAACTCCAGTTCAGAAACTTATGCTAGTATCAGCCCCATCTATTCTTCCTTCTGGCAGTGGAACTGCAATTAATGTGACACCTGCACAGACATCTACAGGCGTTTCTACCCAGAAATTAGTTTTTATTAATGCTCCAGTTCCTAGTGGCACTTCAACCCCAGCTATTGTTGCAGAATCATTAAAACAAACTCTACCTCCCACCTTGAATAAGACATATGTCAAGACCCCAGAGCAACCCCAAATAGTATTAATTCCATCTACAGTGGGAGCACCAATAAAAATAAATTCTTCACCAACTGTGTCTCAGATAAAAGATGTGAAAATTGGACTAAACATAGGTCAAGCAATTGTAAATCCTTCAGGCACTGTGCCAGCTATGGCATCAATTAATATATTGCAAAATGTAACCCCAAAAGGAGAAGACAAAAGTAGCAAGGGCTATGTTTTGCCATTGTCATCCAGTGGTAATTCAATTCCGGTAAGCTCAAATTTTGTGAGTCAAACTATTACTCCTGTTAATGAATCAGTGGTTTCTGCAGCAAAAACAATAAACATGTTTTCAGTAACAGGAGCAAATGTATCTCTGGGTTCCCTTTCAGTGACCTCATCCTCTGGTTCAGTTGGGACACGGCCTCCTGTTTTAGCTAGTGGAAATGATACCTCCTCAAGAAGTATGCCTATCTTGTCAAATAGACTTGGCACATCAAATCTCGGAAACACTGTGGCTATATCAACTGTGAAAACGGGACATCTTGCATCTTCTGTTCTGATTTCAACTACACAACCAACAGTGTCTCCTAAATGTTTGACATCAGCTTTGCAAATCCCTGTTACTGTTGCCTTGCCTACTCCTGTTACTGCGTCCCCCAAAATAATCAATACAGTTCCACACTCAGCGACAGTACCAGGATCCACACGTTCTGTATCTCTTTCTAAAAGACAATCTCGAACTTCTCTTCAGTTTCAGTCACCAGGGATTTCAACTACAGTGCCAACAAATGTAAACACAAATAAACCTCAAGCTGAATTGTCATCCGTTTCACCAAGTCCAGGTAAAATAATTAGTATTTCCAATTTTGCTTCTCTTCCAAACCAGCAAATGTCCCCTGCTTTAGTAAAATCAACTCCCAGTTATAGTTCTGTTCCAAGTGGTTCTGCCATGCACACTGCTACTGCAACATCAAATGTAACTAGTCCAGTAGCGGGTCCAATTAGTGAACCTTGTATTCAGCAAAAAATAGTCATCAACACCAGTACACCTTTGGCACCTGGCACTCAGATCATGATTAATGGAGCCCGGTTTATTGTTCCACCACAAGGTCTTGGAGCTGGCAGCCATGTTCTCCTTATATCTACTAACCCAAAATATGGGCCTCCTTTAGTTCTTAACAGTGGCCAAGGCATCCAGCCTACACCCATAGATAATGCTGTGCAGAAGATCACACTAGCATCAAACAATTCTTCAAGTGGGCAACCTGTAAAACATTCTCTAAGAAGCTCTACAAAAATTGTGAATTCTCTTGGGAATGTAAGTTCTCTACCCACAATACATACAACATCACAGATCGTAAACACAGCTGCTAAAATTTCTGTTCACTTCCTGCACCAACAGTGTCATTGACTTCAGTAATTAAGCCTCCGCCTGCTTCACATTTGTCTACAACATCTTTGGTTTCTGCCATTTCTTCCAGTAATCCTCCACTGCCAAATAGCACTTCGGTATTTCATTTGGACACATCTGTCAAAAAATTGTTGGTTAGCCCAGAAGGAGCCATTTTGAATACCATAAATACTCCAGCATCTAAGGTTTCTTCACTCTCTCCATCTCTCTCTCAAATTGTTGTATCTGCCAGTCGAAATCCAGCCTCTGTCTTCCCTGCTTTTCAGTCATCTGGTTTAGAGAAGCCTGACACAGCTGCATCTTGAATTTAGACTAAATGAGCCAGTTTTTAAATAATGGGGCATTGTTTTAACTCCCATAAAAATTTTAACTGTTTATTATACTGTTGAAAACATACTATACATAGGTGTGTGTGTGTGTGTGTGTGTGTGTGTGTGTGTGTTTTAATGTTATCTTTTTATTAGCTTGCAACGAGACATTCTTGGGGGGGAGGGAAAAGCGTGTTCCATTTCACTCATTGGTATGAGGATGTTTTCAAAGGTTCTTTGTTTAAAATACATGGTCAAGATTTACCTGTCTGTATCACATAAATTGAACAAAGTCAAGTTTGACTAGTTTAGAGTAAGCTAGCCTTTTGCACAGTTACATTGACATGTTTCTTGAATTTGGACTATTGCAGCGTGTCTATGCTATAGCATTCTGTGTCATTAGTGAAATCTTATTTTTGTTTCTGTAAAAAGAAATATATATATATATATATATTTATGCATTGTGAAAATGCAGTCAATGGTGTAAAATTGTACATATTCCTAAATCCCTAACAACCTGTACTAAAATATATGTACAAAGAACTATGCTGTCTTATTTATGTTTTGTTTACATAATGTATAGTTTTTTAAGTATTTTAGTAATTTTGGACCAGTGAACTGTTAGCAACAATGCAGAAGAATCTGCATGTAATAAACTGAGTTGCTGTATTTCTTTGTTTGAATACTATTTTTAAAGTGTGTTCTTGTTCCATTAAGAGAATATATGATACAAATGAAAATAGTCCTTAATAAAAAGGAATTAAGACTGGGAAATTTGTATTACTAATAACTAGTGTTTGCCCAAGGCCTTACAGTTTCCAAAGTTTATTTGCATATATCTCTTTTGTTATTTTCACAATATTCTTGAGGAGTTAAGTGATACAAACAAGGTTACCCAGCTAATCTATAGTACAGCCATTACTTGAACCCCTATGCTATAAATTCTTTGCCCACAGTTCTACATTACCTGTTAATTTTTTTTTAATTCTAGATTTCACAGTTTTAGATTTCTTTTAGAAATCCACCACCAAATTTCCACATGGGCCAAAATAAGTGAATTTTCTTTTTCAGACCAGTATACTTGGTCTGTTTATATACCCCAAATACATTTCTTACAGCTTTTGAAATTATTTTAGGTTCACAGGAAGTTGTAAAGATAGTACAAAAAAGTTTCATGTATCCTTCACCTTGCTTACCCCAGATGTTTAATTTTAAATTGAGATATTGGTTCATAGTGACTGATTTTCCAAAATGATATATAAGAAAATGAATTTTTTTAGTTTAGAACAAAAGGTGAATATGGACACCAGTGCTCTTTCCACTTGTTTTTATTCCAATTACAGAGCAATTATATTCCATTGTAAACCAAATTTAGGGGGCTCAGCTAATTCTCAGGGTATGACTTTGTAGCATTTCTAAATCTGCCTCATTTTAAATAAAAGGTAGCTTTTATATTTATTGGATCTTTATATCTATTATTCGAGATACCGATTATATGTACATTTTTTAAAAATATTTATTTATTTGCTTTAGTTGTACACAATGCGTTTATTTGTACGTGGTGCTGAGGATCGAACCCGGGCCGCACATGTGCTAGGCGAACGCACTACCGCTGAGCCACAACCCCAGCCCTGTACATTTTATTTATGTTGTTAAACCTCATCACATGGAGTTATAACTTGAAGTTGAAAATGTTAGGAAGAGTAGACCTAAAGATATCCTTTGAAACTACATCAAAATGATGTTATCAAAGTGGAGAAGACGGTGGGAATATTCCTGAAAAGTTGCTCCAAGCTCTCAAAAATGTGTATTTGTGCTCTAAGACCCTACATTTGTCAATCGTATCTGTGCTCTCCTCTAGTCTCTCCCAATGCCCAGCTTTTCCCTGGTTAGTTTAAAAGACTCTTGGATTTCAGGGGTGAGTGATGGTTAAAGTGATTGTGTAGCACATAGGTGGTGCTCAGTTGTAAATGTATACTCAGCCTCTAAAACAAAGTAACCTAGAGCTGTTCACCTTTGGTCTCAAAAGCATTCTCTAAACCACTTCCACAAATTAATTTGCTGAATTGCTCATGGCCTAACTTTAATCCCAGTTAAAGACCTAAACTAAGTAACCACTAAATCTGTTCTAACCAAATTCCTAAATTCAAAATCCTAATGCAGGCTTCAAAGCTCTGTGTGAGCTGGTGAACCATTAAGAGTGAAGCCTCCACTTAGGGCTTTAAAAGCTCTCCAGTCTGTTCCTGCCTGCCTCCCCTTCATTTTAATCTACTCTCCCCACTTGTTCATAGCACTCTGTTTTTTAATTTCTGGAAATTTTGAGACACATCAAGGTTTTCCCCACTTGAACTTAATGTTTCATTATAGGTACTCACTACATGTGGCAACTCCTTGCCACATGATATTGTAGTCACTGGTTGTAAGGAGGACATAGTACTTCTTTACCACTGTAATATAATTATTTGTTTGCAATCATTTAGTGTCTGTCTATTTTTACAACCTTGTCAATCATCTTTATCACCCCAGCAGCTGGCACATGGTACTCAATATATATTTTTGTTGAATGAGTGAGAAATCTGGATAGCTTCTTGTATTATTTAAGGTCTAGTTTACTTTTTAAAACTAATAGTCCCTATTTTTCACTAGAAATTTAAATTAATGGATGTAACATTGAAAAAGCCAAATTTCTTTCCTTTGCCTTCAGTTTTGTAGATCATGTAGATATCTGGGGTCTTAGTTAAAGAGTACAAAGCCTAATTCCCCAGTTCTTTGTGCTCAGTGTTATCATTAAATATTCATTAAAAGTCATCCATAAAGACATATGTATAAATGGAAGAAAAGTCACCACAGCGCTACCTAAAAGGGTTCATAGTACTAAAGGCTTTATGTCTCTACACTTAGAGTAGAATTATCTCCCATCAGTATCATTTTAAATACTAAGTTAAAACATGCCAACTTCTGATGTATTAGCTCTTCCCTTTCCTCTCATTTCCTGTATTTCTAAGTGACTTTTTAGATCCATGTTTTAATTCCAAGCCTCTTGTATGTAGTAAGTGACATCAGTAGTTTTATGATTAAAATAATGATGACTATAATATATACACAAAGGCCAATGAAAATGTTTACTTATTCCAGTAGAACATTTAACTTATAAAAGACTGAATTTGGAAAAGTTTAATATTAAAAGCTTAAGAAGGTGGCAAGTTCTGAAGGTAACCTAGGAAATTTGATGGGGATTTTAACTATCCAAACTTATACTATTATGAATTAAAGATGATAAACAATTTACCTTAAGTCATTCCCAAAGCCATTTTACCATCATCTGAGTCTGAAACCTCATTGTAGCTATAAAGCTTTTAATTATCCATTTTTTCTTTCTCATTTATTCATTAGGCATTTATTGTATATGACATGTTGCTTAGAGCTGCTCAAGGGCATGGCATAGTTTTAAATGTTTTTCTATAACATGAAGAAAAAAATAATATATGAAGAAGTCCTAGAAACTCAACAGGGCACTTTTTTTTGGTATGTAAAACATCATTTAAAAGTAATTAACATGAAAGTGTTTTCCAAAATTGTAAAAAGTCATTATACAAATTTACTGAGAACTGTATTATGTAGAAGATA
Source organism: Tamias sibiricus (assembly GCA_025594165.1). NCBI lineage: Eukaryota > Metazoa > Chordata > Mammalia > Rodentia > Sciuridae > Tamias > Tamias sibiricus. The sequence continues at coordinate 155,113,198 of CM046657.1, read as the reverse complement.
ATGAAGGAACAATATAGATGAGTCAGATCCCATTCCTGTACCCAACAGGAAAAAGAATAAAACAAAAGTAAATATCAGAGGAATGAACTACAAGAGTTCAACAGTGAGTTGGCATTTATGATGGGACTGAAAGTTTGTGCAGAACTGAACCTGCAAAGACAGTATCATTGCCTTATTATGAATACATTCAAAAATCCTTTCTTCTATTTTAAGTCAGATAATGCATTATTCTTAATTCACCTTACTGTGCTATAGAACACCAGAATTTAATATCCATACTATATAAGGAACTGAATAGCAAAACAAATAACCCAGTCTTTAAAAATGGGTTAAAAATCTGAATAGACATTTCACAAAAAGCAAAAAAATACCAATGTAAACAGATAAATGAAAAATGCTCAATATCATTAATCAATAAAGAAATGCAAATCAAAATCACAGTGAGATAGTGCCTCATCCCAGTTATAATGCCTGTTCTAAGAAAGCTGGTAAGGCTGTGGGGAAAGAGGAACAGTTATACACTGTTGAGGGGAATGTAAAATAATATGGCCATTGTGGAAAGTAGTATAACATTTCCTCAAAAAAAAAAAAAAAAAAAAAATGAAAGTGAAACTACCATGTGATCCAACAATCCCACTCAAGGAATATACTCAAAGGAAATGAAGTCAACATTTTGAAAAGACAACTACTACCCTCCCATCTTTCTTGTAGGACTATGTACAATAGCCAGGCTCTGGAATCAACCTAAATATCCATCCACAGCATAATAGATCAAGAAAATGTGGTAAAGCCAGACACAGCAGCTCAGGAGACTGAGGCCGGAGGATGGAAGTTCAAAGCCAGCCTCAACAACTTTTCAAGATCCTAAGTGACTTAGTGACCCCCCATCCCCAAAAAAAGAGCTGGAGATGTGGCTCACTGGTTAAGTGCATCTGGGTCCAATCCTTGGTACCAAAAAAAATCAAGAAAATATGGTACATATACACAACAATATTATTCAGCCATTAAAAAAAAAAAAAAAAAAAAAACATGAAATCCTATCATTGCAACAAAATGGATGGAACTGGAAGATGTTATGTTAAGGGAAGGAATATGTTTAATATGTTTTCTCCCCCCCAAATTGTAAGGAATTCTTTTACATTTTTGCAAATATCTTCAATGTTTGGTTTAATATAAAAGAGATTCCCATATTCTGCATTCAATCTGTTGTGATACGTTGTTTTGACTGAAGTACCATCATTCCTAGCTATCTGTAGGGGAGTAGTTCTAGGACTTTCCCCAACTCCTCCCCATGGATACCAAATTCCATAGATGCTCAAATATCTTATATAAAGTGGTATAGTATTTGCAGATAAAATATACACATTTTCCATATACTTTTAGTCATCTGTAGGTTACTTATGATACTTCATACAATGTAATTGTTATACTGTATTACATAGGGAATAAATTTTTTAATTTTATTTGTTCTTTTTAGATAGTGCAATCTTTTTTGATATATTTATACAAACATATCTTATTCTCATTAGGATCCTAGTCTTGTAGATGTACATGATGTGGAGATTCACTGTGGTGTATTCATTTTTGTATGTAGGAAAGTTAGGTCAGATTCATTCCATTGTTTTCCTATTCCTAATTCCACTCCCTTCCCTTCTTTTCCCTTTGTCTAATCCAGTGAACTTATGTTCTTCCCCTCCTGCTGCCCTTTGTTATGGGTTAGCATCCACATTTCAGAGAGAACGTTTGTCCTTTGGTTTTTTGAAATTGGGTGATTTCACTTAGCATGATAGTCTCCAGATTCATCCATTTACAGGCAAATGTCATAAAGTCATTCTTTATGGTTAAGCAATTTTCCAGTGTGTGTATGTGTATCACATTTTCTTTGTCCATTCATCTGTGGGCACCTAGGTTGGTTCCATAGCTTAGCTATTAATGAATTGAGCTTCTATAAACATTGATGTGGCTGTGTCACTGTAGTATGCTGATTTTAAGTCCTTTGGGTATATACCAAGGAGTGGGATAACTGGGTCAAATGGTGGTTCCATTCCTAGTTTTTTGAGGAATCTCCATATGGTTTTCCAGAGTGGCTCTACCAATTTTCAGTCCCACCAGCAAAGTGTGAGTGTACCCTTTTCCCACATCCTCACCAACATTTATTGTTACTTTTATTCTTGATGATTATCATTCTGACTGTAGTGAAGAGAAATCTCAGTGTAGTTTTAATTTGCATTTCTTGCTAGAGATGTTGAACATTTTTTTCATATATTTGTTCACCATATTTCTTCTTTTGAGAAGTGTCTGTTTAGTTCCTTTGGCCATTTATTAATTGGGTTATTTGTATTTTTTGGTGTTAAGCTTTTTTGTATACCCTGGAAATTAATGCCTTCTCAGCTCCCTCTTCATGTTCCCTTTGATTTTTAGTTTGATACCATTCATTTATTGAATCTCACTTTTAATCAAACTCTTTCCAGAAGCTAGGCTAATCTGAGTAACTTAGTGAGACTGTCTCAAAAAATAAACGACAAGGACTAGGGATGCAACTTGGTAGTAAAGTTACCCTTGGTTCAATTCCCCTGTTACCAAATTAAAATATATATATATATATTTGCAGTCTACAATGATACTTATTCATTTTGGAGACCAATCCTTTGAACTGTGATTCATTTGATTTTCTCAACTTTTTAAATAGTTTTTATTTTTCTCCCTCAAGGCTTTTCAAGGAAATGTTTAACAGCATCGATGTATTTCAATTCAAATTGATCTTTGTTTGACAGTCTAGAGGCTCTCAAATTTCTGGTTTTCTCTTGGTCTAATTGCAAGTTGCCACCAGCAGTGTAATCTTTTCTAAAGAGGGTAGGCAGATTTACCATCTTTGGTATTTTCCCCCAGTGGTTGTAAAGGGCTGTATCATTTTATAACATCTTTGATTAATAATTTCAAGTTGTCAGACTTTTTTAAAAAAAATTTGTTCCTTGATTTTCCACACTTTTTATTCTCACAGCTTCTTGGGAGAGCAGTTTTAGGTTTTCTTTAAAATGAGTGTTTTCATTTAAACCATCCATGAGGGAAATCCATGAAGTTCTGAATTTTAAAATGTTTTTGGCATCACTTGAGATTGAGGGATTTTTGATGCCTCTTTAAGTGGGGCTGAGCCCTTGAAGTGAAGCTATGAAATGAAAGGGGACTCCTTTCTGTTCTCTTTGGAGAAAGTCTACAGTATTCTAGTGTCAAGTGGACCTGTCCAGATATTAACTAAATGCTCCCAAACTCAATGTTTGTAACTTCAGAAGAGGTAACTTTGAAGGTATCATCAGTGTGTAAACTAGTCCAATCTCACTAACTTAATTTGGGCAGAAAGTCATTTGGCTAGTTTTTTTCCCCTCAAATTATGCCTGCTGTTTACTATAATAACATTCACAAAGGCTACATCAGTATCTCCAAGAGAAATCCAAAAAAGTTTGAACCTTGATTCTAGCATCAGACAACACCATTGAGGATGGTGGTGATGGGGGCAAGATGAGGTTCTATAAAATAGTGCTAACTCCGTTTTGCTCACTGCACAAATAGAAAGTGGGATTTGTACAATGCATTTGGGTAAGTGGAAAATACCAATCATAGGTAGAGGAAGACCAATCATGAGTTCTGACCAGGCTGGTCCCCACTTGGCCCTGCAGGAGGCCTAGAGTAGTAAAGCATTGCCATGTCATCCCTCGTTCTCTGCCCAAAATCATGCCAGGGCAGAAAGGTGGGGCATGCTGCAGTTGAGGATTCCTGTACCCATGTGCATAGGGAGGTTCATCTGAGTTCAAGTTTCCTTCAACAGTAGGGAAGCTTGATTCTAATCTACAAAGGTCACAAGGATCCCCCTTCCATGAGGACTCCCCTCCTCATTTCTCTTTTCTGAGATCAGCAGCAGGTGTAGAACACTGATGGGCCTCAACAGATATAGGAATAGCCCTGGATTTCCATATTAGAATGTCAGTGTCTAAACATTTCATGAATTTTCTGTGAGGCCAATTAGTGTCCCCCTTCAATCCAAGCATTCCCAGTTTAGGAAGACTCTCCTTCAGTGGTCACTACCCAGGCTCCTTGCATCATTTGACCTTTGCATCTTTAGTATGTGCCTCCCAGTGTTGCCCTGAACCTGGTTCCCAGTCCAGGAAGTTATCTGCAGAGGTAGGGCTACCTCTGTGAGGAGAGCTGGACTTTCTGAATCTTGTACTTCCTTTTCCTTCCAACAAAATCTCACTCTCATAGTTTTCCTCTGGTAGACTCATCTCAGTCCTCCATGTCCATCACTGTTTGAGGGACTCTGTGAAGACAGACCTTCCACATGGAAAGCAGCGAACCATCAGTGGGTGATAGTCTGGGAGTCCTGGAGAGGTCTAGGGCTCAAGCTATAAGTCCTTCTGTGGATGTGGAGGATTGAAGCTCAGGTGAGGCCTTCCAATGAGGGGAGAAGGTGACCAGATGCCTGATGAAGTTTTTTCCATTTGGAATTTTTTTATTTTTTAAAGATGGCAGGGGAGGGGTAAGTGGTAAGTCCTAAAAGAATCAGGAAAAGGTAGGAAAACATTTTCATATTTTGTTGAATGTCATTTTTTATACTGTTATTTTCCTTCAGTCTAATTTCTTTTGTTAATGTTATGTTTGTTCCTAGTGACACAAAATGATTTTAGGTGGTTAAGCAACTCAACATTAAACAACATAATGAATCACACAGTGATAAAGCCATTGTTTTAAAACTTGTAAACCATCTGATTATGTCAACAGCAGCCTGCAAGTTTTCTCTGACTCTTGCTAATCTGCCTCTTTAGCCAAGAAAGCAGGTCTCTGGGCTGGGATTGTGGCTCAGCGGTGGAGCGCTCGCCTAGCACGTGGGCGACCCAGGTTCGATCCTCAGCACCACGTACAAATAAAATGCATTGAATAAAAAAAAGCATTGTGTACAACTAAAAGCAAATAAATAAAAATATTAAAAAATAAAAAAGAAAGCAGGTCTCAGGTTCATAGCTTTCTACAACCATCAATGTATTTCTAGGTTTTAATAAAAATAATCTGCTTTCAGCCAGGTACAGTGGCACATACCTATAATCCCAGCACTTGGGAGGCTGAGGCAGGAGGATCTCAAGTTCAAAGCCAGACTCAGCAATGGCGAGGCACTTAGCAACTCAGTGAGACCCTGTCTCTAAATAAAATACAAAAAAAAGGGGGGGGGGGGACTGGAGATGTGACCCAGTGGCCAAGCGCCCCTGAGATCAATCCCCGGTACCAAAAAAAAAAAAAAAAAAAAAAAATGCTTTCATTATCTTCATTTTTTATAGTTATCCTCTGTTTATGGAAAATGATGCTAGTTTTCCATTTAAAGTGGTGTGTATAAATTTTGACCAAATATTTTATTTATTTTTTATTTTGTTTTGTTTTGGCCAAATGTTTTATTTAATGAGCTGACTGAAAAAACTAGATAATAAATAGTGTAAGTGATATGTGAACATGCAGAAAAAGCAAATTGCACTGCTGCTATATAAACAATGATACAGCTCCAGAATCTCTTATCTTTTATGGTTTCTTTTGTATGTTCTTGTTTGAAAGATTTCAGAACCCAAAATAGCTAAACTGCCATGGGAACACTTAAGACTATACAGAGGACAGTCAAACTTTTGCTTATTTAAATCTTTACACCACTTTCTGGTTTAAGAGAAGATTCTTATCCATAATTATGATAACATTGACCCTTGAAGTAAAATGTGATTAGAACTTCATTATATATTATATATATATATCACTGAAGGTACAGGATCTCTAGGGTGTATTATTGTAGTATTGTGGAACTTTAGAAGATGAAGAAGTGTGGCTGATATGGTCCAGATAAGATAAGTAGGTCCATTCGTTCTTAGTTTTAAGCTTGTAAGTGCCCTTTGTGAGCAGGCTGTAACATCTGCCACAATTCTGTGTACAGTTCATTTTTGTCAAGAGATTGCTACTTTAAAAATCTGAATAGAATTTTATAAGTTAGCCAAATTTCAATTTAAGAGAAATCAGATAGGGCTGGGATATAGCTCAGTTGGTAGAGTGTTTACCTCACATGCACAAGGCCCTGGGTTCAATACCCAGCACCACAAAAAAAAAAAAAAAAAAAAGGAAGGAAGGAAAGAAAGAAATCAGATAGTCCCAGAACACCCACTTGAGTTCTATTACTCAGAAAACAATGGATTTAATAACATTACTACTAGTACAAAGAGTAGATATTACAACCTTCATTGATGAAGCCTTCCCATGTTAATATTTCTCATCATTTCCTCACTTAATTAGTACTACTAGTTGTCCTGTTAAGAATTTAACACTGGTCTATTAGAGATGTACATTGTTGTATATTTCAAAGTAGAATGTCAGATGTTAAATGTAAGTTAAAGCAAAAGTGAAGGAAAGCATTTCAGCATTTCTCAGGTGACTTTGCTGGCTCTCAGGGTGAGTAAGGTGGAGGTGACTGTCCTGCAGAAAGTTTCTCATAAGCAGGCGGAGCCTCAGGGATCTGTGAGAATGAGAAAGGGAGAATGGGCTTTGGCAACAATGTCTATGTTTCTGGGGAGGCATTAAGTCAAAAGAGCATCATGTTTATATTTCTGCTGTAGACTGAAATTTCTGAGTGTTCACTTCTAATTTCCACCCAATTGGGTAGCTGTTAAATCTGACAAATATGTAATTTGAAACATTGTCAGAGAGAAGGATGAAAAAAAAATAGGACTAAGAGGTTTCCCAAAACCTGAAAGTGTATTTATACCTGGATAATTAATGTCAATAGAAGTCCCAAGTCTAACTAATGAATCCTTGAACCCTGTTTACAGATAATATACACTGCATCTTTACCACATAGATCTTTGTATTTGTGTCTAAAGGTACTACCAACTGAGCATAAATGTGTCCGTCCAACCAGGCATGGTGGCTCACGCCTGTAATCCCAGCACTTGGGAGGCTGAGGCAGGAGGATCGCAAGTTCAAAGCCAGCCTCAGCAATGGCGAGGCACTTAGCAACTCAGTGAGACCCTGTCTCTAATAAAATACAAAAAAGGGCTGGGGATGTGGCTTAGTGGTTGAGCGCCCCTGAGTTCATTCCCCAGTACCAATAAATAAATAAAAATAAATAAATAAATGTATGTGTCAGTCCTTCATTTCATACTCAACATTCTAGGAAATGTTGCAGAGTGGAAAACTGAGGCACAGAGAAGTTACTCACCGAAGATCACACAACTAGTAAGACATGAAGCTAAGACTCAAATACAGTCATTTGGCTTCAGAGTCAGTGCTTTCAAGCATTATGTCCTATAGCTTCTGTATCAGTGCCATCCAATAGAAATATAGTGCAAACCACATGCTGTTTAAAAATTTCTAGTAACTACATTTTTAAAAAGGCAGATAAAAATCTTGGGCTGGGTTGTGGCTCAGTGGCAGAGCACTTGCCTCGCACGTGCACGGCCCAGGTTCGATCCTCAGCACCACGTAAACATAAATGCATTGCATTGTGTACAACTAAAGTAAATAAATATTTTTTTAAAAATTAATCTTAATAAAATAGTTTTTAACCTGCCATATCAAAATATAGTCATCTCAACATGTAATCAGTATAAAAATCATTAATGATTTTCATATACTCTTTGAAATAAGGTGTGTATTATAGTATATCTTAATTCAAATTACTGTTCCAAGTGTCCATAACAATGCATGACTAGTGGCTACCCCATTAATAAAGCACAGCTCTATACAATTAACATTAGATACTTTTTTCCTCTTCTCTATATATCTATATTGATGAAAAAGGGAAATGTAACTAAAAACACAACATACAACATAAGGATATTTTATCTAAAACCAATTTCTTCCTTTGGGTCTTTACATGTAGGGCTCTCATTATTGACCCTGGAAAATCTGAGTATGAAAAGATACAGTTTAGCCAGGTATGGTGGGGCATGCCTGTAATCACAGTGGCTCAGGAGGCTGAGGCAGGAGGATCACGAGTTTAAATCCAGCTTCAGCAACAAAGCAAGACCCTAAACAACTTAGGAGACCCTGTCTCTAAAAATATAAAAAGCTCTGGGGATGTGGCTCAGTGGTTAAGCACAACTGGGTTCAGTCCCTAGTATCAAAATAAAACTTGAAAGATAGAATTTAAGAAAAATCTCTGTTTCCCTTGGTTTTGTTTTTATGATTATTCATTTTTATTGTGGTAAAATATGCATAACAAAAATTACCATTTTGATCATTTTTAGATCTACATTTTAATAGCACTAAATATGTTCACTCTGTCCTTGCTTTTTCAATAGAAATCAATTTGTTCAGTTAAGCTAAAAGCAGGGGCTGAGGATAAAGCTCAGTTGGTAGAATGCTTGCCTTGTGTGCACAAGGCCCTGGGTTCAATCCCCAGCACCACAAAAAAATAAATAAATAAAAAATAAATAAATAAATAAATAAAACAGAAAACTGTTTAAAAAAAAAAAAAGCTAAAAGCAGCCATACAGGAAAATATCCAGATGCATGATCTCAGCCTACCTGAGGATCACAATTTTGGTTTTGGAAAGACAGTTTGCTGTCCTGATGACCAAGCCCTTCACATGGGTATCTTTCCCTCAAGTTACTTTGAATTCCACTATGAAGATTTTTGTCCTGAAATAGAAATTTATAAAAGTGAATGGGTAAAAATAACTGAGTCCATTAAATAAAAGATGAGACCAAATCTTAAGAATAGGTTTTAATCTAGCTTCTGCAATTTACTTGCTCTGTGTCCTCAAACTAGTCACTTTACCTCTCTGAATTACAGTTTTTGCATCAGAAATAAGAAGATAATAACACCTACCTCTCAGAGTTGTGGGAATTAACTAAAGAGCACTGGTGAAGTGCCTGACACCAGGTTGTTAACTGATGAATATTTCTGAAGGAAAGGAGAAGATTGAATCTATAAAATGAACCTCTTATGAAATTGTCTTCAAAAACAAAAGAGAAATAAAGACTGTCTCAGACAAATAAAAGGTGGGGAATGTGTTGCCAGTATACCTGCCTTGCAAGAAATGTTGAGTTCTTTAGAAAGAAGGAAAATACAGATCAGAAACTCACATCTACATAAAGAAAGGAAGAATAGTGAAGAAAGAATAAATGAAGGTAAAGTGAAACCTTTTATTTTTCTTATTCTTAATTGATCTAGCATAATAACTAGTTAGAATAATAATGTATTTAATATGCATGCTTATATAAAAGTGAAATGAATGACAGCAGTGATGCAACAAATAAGAAGGAAATACTAGATGATTTTTGTTATAATAAGTGCAGCATTTCTCAACCAGGAATTGAGCTGGATTTCCACTCCGTTAATTCGGGGCAGTGAATCTGAGTTCTTCCTAACCAGGAATCGAGATGGATTTCCACTCAGTTAATTCGGGGCTGTGAATCAAAAGTTCTTCCTCGGTTATGCAAATGAGTTCGAGCCCGAGCTCCTTCCAGTTAAATGCCTGGAAGTTTGAACTTGGCTCCTCTTTGCTGATGAGATGCCACTTTTATGCGACTATAGAGGAATTAGCTTTGTCTGTATATGCTCTTGATGTATTTCTGCTGCATGGCCACCAGGTTTGAATACATTTAATTATCAAAAATAAAACCAGTTCTATGGCCCTGTGGAATCTAGCCAGAAGCTAGCTAAACCAGCAAGATAGGATTTTTCAGCTAAAGTCTAGGCCCAGTTGAAGTTTAAAGAAGATACTAGGGCAATATAACTTTATGAGCAGTCATGCCTAGAGTTGAGGAATTTTTTTAACATTAGCTTTAAGATTTTTAGAATGTTTTCCCCTGCCTATAGATAAGAATAATCAGTAGTATGTACTTAGGATAATATTTGATTTTCCCCTGGAAATTCCTGAAATTCTTTAATGTAACCTCCTTTACTGGAAATTCTTTTTTTTTTTTTTTTTTTTTTTTTTTTTTTTTTTGGTACTGGGGATTGAACTCAGGGGCACTCGACCACTGGGCCACATCCCCAGCCCTTTTTTGTATTTTATTAGAGACAGGGTCTCACTGAGTTGCTAAGTGCCTCGCCATTGCTGAGGCTGGCTTTGAACTCACGATCCTCCTGCCTCAGCCTCCCAAGTGCTGGGATTACAGGCGTGCGCCACCGCGGCCCGGCTTGGAATTCTTTAATGTAACCTCCTTTACTGGAATTCTTTTATGTAACCTCCTATAGTTGAAAATGTGAATTACTGTGTTTGTTGGGATGTATAAAAACCATGCTGAGAAAAGTAAAATCAGAGTAGAAGGATTTCTGCAACCTGTCTCCTGTGCATTATTCCCATTTCGCCCATGTTTCCCCATCAGCACCGTTTTCCAGGACTCACCCTTTCCCTGCTGCTGAAGCCAGCCTTCAGCAGATAAGGTACTCTTATTACCTGTAAAGGGAACTTAAATTAGTTGTAAATGTGTATTTCAAACTATAGGGCAACTACTTAAAAAGTTAATTTTAAAAAGTATACACTTAGAAAAGAAAGAATCATATATGGAATTCCATATATGGAATCATATAAAATGCTCATTTAAAACCACATAAGGCAGAAAAAAAGTGGAAGACAAAAATAAGAACAAAGAACAAGGGCAAAAAAATATAAAACAGTAGCAAACATAGTAGATATCAATTCCAACTATATCAATAATCACTTGAATGTCAATGATTTAAATGCATTAGTTAACAGATTAGATTGACAGTGTGGGTCAAAAACAAGATCCACTGTAAAAGACACATGTATGTGAAAATTAAATGGATGGAGAGAGAGATGTCATGCTAACATTAATCAGAAGAAAGTGGGAAACTGGGAATAATGACAAATGCCCATAAGTCCAGCATATTAGGAGGCCACGGCAAGAAGACCAGCAAGTTCAAGGCCAGCCTTAGCAACTAAGCGAGGCCCTAAGAAATTTAGTGAGACCCTGTCTCAAATAAAAAATAAAAAGTCTGGGGATGGGGCTCAGTGTTAAAGTGACCCTGGGTTAAATCCCTGGTACTGGTGGGGGGAAGAGAGAAGAAGAAAAGAAAATGGGAAACTGAGAATCATGGTGCACACCTATAATCCCAGCAACTCCGAAAGCTAAGACAGGAAGATAGCAAGTTTGAAGCCAGCCTCAGCAACTTAGCAAGACCTTGTTTCAAAATAAAGTTTTGTGGATATAGCTCAGTGGTAGAGCACTCTCACCTACCTGCACAAGGTCCTGAGTTCAATCTCCAGTACCACAAAACAAGGAAAGAAAGTGGAAGTTCATATGTTAATTTCATGAAGAGCAGACTACACATAAAGTCATGGATAAAAGGGGGCATTTCACAATGATAAATGGATTCATTCTCCAAGAAGACCTAAAACTTAACCTGTGCAGACTTAATGACAGAGCAGCAAAATACACAAGACAAAAACTGATAGAAATTCAAGGAGATACCACTGAATCCACTACGTATGTGGAATTATAGTTGGAGACTTTAGCATCCCTCTATCAGAAGTGGACAAGTCCAACAAGCAAAAAGTCAGTAAGGACATAGTTAAACCTACCAAAACTGTCAATCAACTAGATATGATAGACCTAGAGTCTAGATGCTACTAGATGCTCTCATCATCCAACATAGCAGAATATACATGGTCTCAAGCTCACATAGAATTCACCAAGATCAACCACATTCTGGGTCATAAAACATACCTTAACAAATGTAAAACAATAGAAATAAGGAACCAGGCTTAGCGGCACACACCTGCAATTCCAGTGATTCAGGATGCCAAAGTGTTGGATCTCAAATTCAAGGCTAGCCTGGGAAAGATCCTGTTTAGAGAGATCCTGTCTCAAAATAAAAAACCAAAAAGGGCTTAGGATGTAGCTCAGTAGTACAGCATCTCTAGGCTCAAACTTTAGTACCACACACAAAAAAGGATAGAAATCATGCATGTCTCTCTTTCATTTCAACAGGATTAATCTAGAAATCAGCAACAGAAAGATAGCTAAAAAATTCCTCCACCCCCCACCCCACAAATACCTGAAGAATAAACAACACACTTCTACATAGCACATGGGTCAAAGAACTCTCAGGAGAAATTTTTAAATATTTTGAACTAAATGAAATTGAAAACACAACTTATCAGAGTTTGTGGGATGCAGTGAAAGTACTTAACTGAAAATTTATAACATTAAATGCATACATTATAAAAGAAAAAATAGGGGGCTGGGGTTGTGGCTCAGTGGTAGAGCGCTCGCCTAGCACATGTGCGGCCTGAGTTCGATCCTCAGCACCACATAAGAATAAATGCATTGTGTACAACTAAAGCAAATAAATAAATATTTAAAAAAATAAAAAATAAAAAAAGAAAAGAAAAGAAAAAAGATCTAAAATCAATTGCCTAAGCTTCTACCTTAGAAAACTAGAAGGAAACCAAATTAAATCCAAAATAAATAGGGGGAAAGAAGAAGAAGAAGGAGAAGGAGAAGGAGAAGAAGAAAAGTAGACCAGAAATCTATGAAATTGAAAACATGAAAATAGTGGATAAATTTCATTACCAAAAGCTGTTTCTTGGAAAAGTTTAATAAACAAAACCCTTTAGCCAAGGGTAAGTAAGAGAGAAAGAGAAAACACTAAAAGAGAATGAGAGAAAGAGGACATCACTAAAGATCCTGTGAGTAGTAAAATGATAATCAAGAAATATTGATTATTTCTTAGGAGGCCACGGCAAGAAGACCAGCAAGTTCAAGGCCAGCCTTAGCAACTAAGCGAGGCCCTAAGAAATTTAGTGAGACCCTGTCTCAAATAAAAAATAAAAAGGCTGGGGATGGGGCTCCTTTCGCTCTATGCTCACAAATTTGAAATCCTAGCACCAATTCCTTGAAAGACATAATCTTTCAAAACTCACACAAGAAGAAATAAACCACATTAGGCCTATATTCATTGTAAAAATTGAAAACATAATTAGTAGCCTTCAATAACAGAAAGCACCTGGCCCAGGTGGGTTCACTGGTGAATTCTACCAAACATTTAAGAAAGAAATTATTCCAATTCCCTATAATCTCTTTCAGAAGATAGAAGCAGAGGGATATTCTCTAACTTATTCTGTGAGGGCAGCATTGTCTTAATACCAAAGTAGGACAAAGGTATAACAAAATGAAACTAGCTTTCATGAACATGGATTCAAAAGTCCTCAAGAAAATATTGGCAAATCGTACTCAACAATGTGTTAAAAAAATAAATAAAAGTTAGACACCATAAACAAGTAGATTTACTTAGGTATACAAGCAAGTTGGTTTATGTAAAATCAATTCATGTAATCCAGCACATTAAAAGGCTAAAGGAGAAAAATCACATGGTCATAATCAACAGATGTTAGAGCATTTGACAAAATCCAATACCTATTCATGATTGAAATTATTAGTAAACTAGGAACAGAGGAAAATTTTCTCAACTTTGCTAAAGATATATGTACAAAAGAAACTATAGCTTACGTTATACTTAATGATGAGAAACTTGAAGTTTTCCCACTGCTATCAGGAACAAAGTAAATGTGTCCTTTCTCACCACTCCTTTTTAACATTGTACTGGAAGTTCTAGCTAATGCAACATGAAAGGAAAATAAAAGGCATACTGATTGGGAAGAAAGGAAGAAAACTGCCTTCATCAATTATTGATTTTCTTTTTCTTCTAAGTCTCTCACCTACCGATAGAATAGGAGTGTGAATCATTTTCCCAGTTTACTATCCATTCTCTGCATTTCATTCAAACTCAGTGTGCATGTTAAAATGCAGACTCCTGGATCCCACCACCACAGATGGTCCCCAATTTTGCATTTTAGTGAGAATTCCAGATAATTCCAGGGCAGGTGGCTCCTCACCATGTATTGAGAAACCTAATACCTTGAGACATGATTGTAAATTGAGCTGTCAGCAAGGATCTTGAAATTCTAATCCACAATTCAAAAGTATTATGTACTAAGTTTCCAAGTGAAGATGTAAAACTAGTAATTATAAAAACCCAGTGTCCAGTTCCTCAAAAGTTATTTCCCACTTCCTGATGTGGAAACATGCTGCTGCCAGAGGCAGTCTTTCCTTTCAAATGGTGTTCTGCAGGGCTTAGGGGAATTGTTAACCAAGGGAAAAATTTTAGGTGATCTAAATTTTAACCAAACTTGCTACCATACTATGGTCAATGGAAGTTGCAAATTACACATTTCAAAGCCAAGTGAAGATGGCTGAAGCCTCAGGTACCCAAAGCTTGTATTTATTGTCATTTATGTTCTTCTGCTTTAAAATAGAAATAGAATCACTGAAGAGAAAAAAGGAGGTAATTATGTACTTAAATTGCAGTATTTACTGCACTATTTTTCATGATTTTGGCTATTTATCTTAGACTGCTGATTCCCAACCTGGCTTTTCTAGAGATGAAAAAGTCTCAAAACAAGATTTTAATGTTAATTTAAAAATAAGTATGACAGCAATTTTTTAGGCACTGGAGAAACCATGGAATTCAAACACAAAATTTTCTATCTCATGAAAATTCCAAGCCAGGCATGATGGTGCACACGTGCAATCCCAGCTACTCAGGAGGCTGAGGCAGGAAGTTGGCAAGTTTGAAGCCAGCCTAGGAAATATAGCAAAACCCTGTCTCAAAATAGATGTTTTTTTTTAAAAAGGGATGGATCTCAGTGGTACAGCACTTGCCCAGCATGTGTGAGGGGCCCTGGATTCCAATCCTCAGCACCACTCCCCAACCCCCCCCCCCCCCCAAATTTTTTTTTCAGAAACTCTTTGAATCACTGATTTAGACCTAGAGGAATGTAAGTTGAACTTGGACCTTAACAACCAAAAATGTTCACAGTATCTGAGCACATGGCATTAAGATTCTCTGTTACTCTTCAAATCGAATGAATTTAAAATGAGAGTGTTGAAACAGAAAGGAGAAAACTCATTGTCTTTGTGTTCAGTTACATAAGCTAATAATTGCAGATGGTTAGGAAGTATGAACTAATATATTGAGTTTGTGTAGCACATACTCCTTGAAAGATTAAATCACTGTGGGTTTTTATATACAAATATATGATGAAATAAAAACAGAAGAAATAGATATTAAATGAAAACTGATAAACATTATATTACATCACATATTTCCACCATGTCTAAGTGTAGAATAGAGCTAATGAAGCTTGGAAATTAAAATCTAAGGTTGCAAAGAAAGTCAATGGTAGACAATGAGACCAAATACCAATGCCATACAATTGAGTGACTGCTATGTGCTAAGCCCTGGAGGTATAGTGTCCTGGTTCATAAATGGGGGACGAGGGGAGGATGGATGGAAGAGGCAAAAAGTAAATAACCAATTATAGGGTTATGTCATTCACTCATGCTAGAGGTACAAATGAAGTTCTATGACAGAAAGCAAAGTTCCTCTACTAAACTGTAGTGGACAGGCACTAGAGAGGTGTCATATGAGCCACAGTCCTATCACTAACCTCCTAATCCAGTGTTGATTTGCAGTCTTCTTATTCAGACTCAGCACTTCTCTCTCTCCCACTAAATGTGAACACACTGGAGGGCCCTGCTTGTGATGTGTCAGACCCCAAATTTGCCCAGTTTTTCATGCTTTGTATTTGGAAAAACACTGGTAAGAAAAGCATTAGGGGAAAGAAGATACAAAACTGCCCAGTGTCTTGGCAAGGAAGGAAAATGTTGGAAGATGCATCTCTTGCTTTCTCCTTCTTTTCTTCAGACTGCCAAGCTGTAGATCCACTCACACCAATCCTACATACAACCTTCGCTGAATAAAGAATGGGACTTTTCATTTTCTTCTGTAAAAACAATATTTTTCCAAAGCTTCCAGATGTGTAATAAGAGAGGCAGAATTACAATTATAGTTTATAGACTCAGTTGATGTTTCCCACTTGTGGAAGAAGTACCCAGTGCCAGAAGAGTGGATAGGGTTGTCGTGTTAGCATCCTGCTTGTTTGGATAAAGAAGAAAAAGATACTATTAAACCAAACTGATCACCTAAAGAGAATGGAGCTTATTAAAAATGAATAATAAAACAGGAATGCTTTGAACTGCTTGATAGGAGGATGGTCTTCTCATTGCACTGATGTCCAGAGGAGTTTTGTATATCTGGGCTATGTAGAAAGAAATTTAGGAGAACCTGGAGTTTCCTAGGTTACCTGAAAGATGTAAAAGAGACAAGGTAGGAGAAGCAGTCCACTACAGGGAGTAACAAAACAGGGAGAATCTTCAAAAGCATGGTAAATCTGAGGAGTCTAATGTCCTGCTGTTAAGGTGATCACAAGCCCCTCTCTGTATGCCCCACCGAACACCAGTACTCAGCTACTCATGGCAGCCAAGTTCTCAAGTTTGCTTCAAGTAGAACCAAAGAAACGGGGCGAGTTCCTGGTTGGAATTCATGCCTGGGCAGAAGGAAAGGAAGAGTTTCCAGAAGTGCGATGTATGGAAAGATTAATCAGAAGCAGGAATCAAAGCTAGAGATGATTATGAGAACATTTTATCCCCTTCCCCAAAAATTCAGAGAAAAGAGCAGAAAAGGAGTCCTTGATCTGAAAGGATCCCCCAGCAGTGGGAACTCTACTAACCGTCAAGGTTCTGTATCCACTTCGTCTTCTACAATACCAGCAGCCGATGAGCAGTGAAATTCCCAGGATCACTATCAGGATGCCAATCCCTGCAGCCCTGGCCCAAGAGATAGACAAGTCCAATTTGGCATAGAAACATTATTCCAGATTGTAATAAAATATGAATCACTCTTCTCTCTTCCTATGGGCTTTCCCCAAGCAGGGAACCCCCACCAGACCTTCAGCTCCTGTATCAGGGACAGGCCCCAGTCCAAGAGCCTCAGGTGTGTACCCACAGGACCATTGCTAACTGCATGGCTCACGCACCAAGTTCCAGGCACAGGAAGTGCCTAGCAGTTGATCCTCATGTGGGCAATATGTTTATTGGGGAAGAATTATCTTTTCTTCTCATCAGGGCTGGTTTTAAAGCATTTTCTCCAACTCAGTCCAGAAAAAGGAGATATAAATTAGCACTGACTGAACATCTACAATAAGCCAGGTGCTGCACTGAACATTTTACATGCATTAGCTTTTTATAGCTTTTTAAATTCTCCTAATAACCCTGTTAAGGTAGATGCCACTTCTCATCCCTGTTTCATAGGTGAGAATATAAATGCAGAGGTTAAATTACTTGCCCATGGTTATCCAGAGATAGCAAATGACAAAGCTAGGATTTGTACCTGAGCCAAAGACATCTGCCCCATATTTTCCCCTCATCCCCTGTGGCCCTGGGAGAGGATTCTAAGCTAAACCTAGAGCAAAGCTTAGTTGCTTATGGAAGGATCAGATCCTAAGGATCCAAATCCAAATCTGGGATTAAGCCAGTCTGTGGACCCTGAGTCCCATGACCCCCAGGAAGCATTAGAGTTACCATAAAGGCACTGGAAACAGAACCTGGAGCTATGCACTGCCTGCATAAGATTGTCAGTTAGCTAGCATCTGCCTGATTTTTCACAAAACAGCATGATCAAAGTTGAGAGCATTATGTGTTACTTGTGGCCATAAACTTGCTAAGAAAGGCTCTGTGGATCTGGGTGATCTACAAAAGACTGAGCAGCTATAGGAGAACAAGGTTAGACAGAGGCTTCTGAAGAGAGTTCTGCCTAGTACCTCCTGCCTGGCCACCTCCAGCTCCAAGCTACTGAGGTATGAAGCATGTCCTGTCCATCTCCAAAAGGGATGCAGAGAACCATACGATTGCAGAGCTAGATAGAAGCTCTGACCAAATTATGGAGGACAATCCACCCATTTTCTAGATCATGAAGCTGAGACCTACTAAGATTTCTCAGAATCACAACCACCCTAGTGACTCCTCTACCATCCATTGAGTACCAATTTGTGCCTGGCCCCATGCTAAGCACCCTGCAAATATGCTTTCATTTTATCCTCACAACAACCATCTGAGGTAAATATGATGTTTGTTTTACAGCTGACATTAGGCTGGTAAAATGTCCAAGGTTGCACAACCAGTGTGGCAAACCCAGCAGTCTTAGTAACTGGCACTAGTCACCCAAAGAAGGAACTCTAGAATTTGGGCCAGACCCAGGTTTCCAGTCTCCCAGGCCAGTGTTCTTCCTGCAGAAATCACTCTTTCCTAAAATGAAGCTGTCACAGGAGTGTACAAAGTGCTCTCATGACTGGAGGCAGCTGATCAAATTCCCAGCATGTCTGTGCTCTAACTTTACCCTGTGGGTTCCCCTAGAACATCTCGACACAGAGAGAACTCTGTTCTAGCTCTTTATGCACAGTCACACTGTATTCACAACATTTCCAGGTGACTGAGTGCAAAAAACACCAAAGAACACTAGAAGAACCCACTGCCCAGCTTAGCAGGGCTCCCAAGTGTCACCCAGTTACTACCACCTACAGCAGAATTAACTGAGATTAATTTAAAAGCAAGCTCTGTAGACAATTTATGCCCACTCAGTTGTGAGATCCCTTGTTTACTGAGGTTTCAAAGAGGTAGTAACACTCAAAGCAGGTGGGTCGCCCTTTTGGAGTTGCCCTACTTCACATTGTTCTTCCTCAATCTATCTGGTGGTCAGATTGTAAAAAGGAGAAATATTCTCAGAGAATCTCAGAGATGTGTTGCTCCAGTACAGCTGCCTGTGTTTCCCTATCTCCATCCACCTGTTTACACAGGAGGTCAGCTGAGCAGGGACCTTTCATAAGTCCTGATGTTGGTGGCCTTATGCAGAAGTGATTAGTCTTTCACTACCCTGCACAAAATCATGTTCTTGTGCTCAATGGTTCCTGCCCACACAGACTGAGGTTAACAGAGTCACTTTGTGGGAGCTTTGGTCATTTGACCTTCATACAGACAGCCAAATGTCAAAGGAAATGACATTCCGCTTGTGCAAGGACCACTCCCACACATACAGGTCAAATGGGGTTTTGGAGGTTTTGTTTGTTTGTTCATTTGTTTTTAGTGCTAGAGCCTGAGGCTCCCCTGTGTTCTCAGGGAAGATGCCAGAGAATCCACCTGACCCTGCATCAGTGCTTTGTTCAGGATGCAAGACAGAAAGCGTAGGCCTTCAGTCAGGGACTCCTTTATATGATGATGGTAATAAACTCCATATGCCTTTTATTAAGCTGTTGTTCCCCAACTTCAAACCCACGTTTCTATGCTCTGCTTTGAGGTGCTGGGGTTGGACTCTACGAACCCCACTTCTCTTTTGCTCATTGGCTCCCATTAACACCTAGAGGGAGTCCACTAGACTGGAAGAGGGAGAAGGAGATGCTCCCTCCAGTTAGCATAGCCCCAGCAACAGTTCTTCATACCATTAGTCCAGTCACCAGCTCTACTTCTGGCACTCCAGGACCAGCCATTTTATGCTCCTCACCAGCTGATCAGTGCCCACCACAGAGATCTGAGCATTTAATCCATAGGCCTTTCCTCTAAGCTCCTGAAGCACCAGGACCAGCTAAGCAGAAACCCGTCCTCAGAACCATGGGTCCCACTTCTGTGGGGTGCCTTCTGAAGGAGCCCCAATTAGGAAGGGTTATTGCAGCTAGCTGGAAGCCATAAGTTCCACCTGATATGTATGTGACGCACCTGTAGGCACCCGCAAAGCTAAAGGTATATAACCAGGTGAAAGCGGTCCGAGTTAGGAGAACGAAGGAGAATTCATTCAGTCAGTCGTGCAGTCACTCGGTCGGTCAGAAGAAGAGTTCGAGTCAGAGAATCAGAGCGGCCAGAACGTAGGCAGAGCGGTTACAGAAGAGAAACCAGATAGAAGAAGTAATGGCTGGTCAGTCAGGCTGAGGCTCCCGAGGAAGAAGGAAGAAAGAAGAAAGAAGAAAGAAGCTCTAAAAAATAATCTTTCTCTAAGCTAAGATAATCTTTCTCTAAGTCTCTCTCTCTAAGCTAAGAAAAATCTTTCTTTCCCTCTCTAAGCTCTCTAAGAAAGTAGAAGTAAAAGTAGTAATAGCTTTACTCTGCCTCCGAGAGTTTTCCTCCCGCGGCGCCATGGCTGGCCGTGACAGGCAGCTTACAGCCTTCTGTCTGTTTCAAGTTCTGATGGCCCCACACTTCCCTTTCTTCACCCAGCCCCAGGGGTGGAAGCAGCCTCCTGCAGTTACTGCCTCTGGGTTCTCTCTGGGTCTCCTTTGCTTCCTCAGCACCTATTTAGCCAGTTCCTTATACCAAAGTTGAAATGCCTAGTTGGTTTCCGTCTTCCTGATTAGACCCTGAGAGCAATTCTGTTTGGGCTGTAGATGCCGCCTGGCTACTGTCTTCCCCAGCTAGGAGAGATGACACTATGAAGGAAAGAATAGCTCTTTTCCAGCCTACTGAGCTAACCACTTCCAAACTCCAGCCTTTGGCTTCACAGTGGACATTCTGATCTCTGACCTAACCTCTTGTTGGATGGAATTGTGCAAATATTTGCCTCTGCTGGCCTGCAGCATAGTGCTTCATCGGCAAACAAATCTGGATTTAAATCCCAACCTCATGTCCAGATACACATTTCCAATTTTCTCTAAAACTCTCCTCACATACAGCACAGCAAAGATGATACCCAATAGGGTGAGCATCACCAGTGGGGGGTGAGCAGAGGATGCCTGTCACTTGAGAGGTATGGCCCTAGCCTTGCCTTCACCTCCCCCTGTTAGTGAGACACAGAGATGATGACACACCATCTTTAACCATGTAGACAAAAGCAATGTCCAAGGGGAGTAACCAGAGAGAAGTAGACTGACCAGCTTGAATTTCAAACACTTGGACTACTATATGGGAGATTAACAGAATTACGTTTTTAAAAAGATGCTGTCAAGTCATCTTACAGTAGCTGAAACTATATCCTAAATAATTCCATGTGCGATTTACCTTCTCCACCCTCCACCCTACTCCAAAATGAGCATGCTGTTTTATTCTTGGGACAACTTGTTGAAAGATATCACCACCACCCCCTTCCCCAATTGACCACATAGGGAATGAGAGACTCTCACTGGGGTCTTCAGAGGAAATGCTCCCAGCATGAATTCTTCCTTGGTATGTGATAGGTTCTGCATCTTGCTTGTTCCTGCTAATTGAGTCTGTTAAAGATTTTTCAACATCTGTTTCCAAAAGGAAAGATTTGCAGGGAGTTTTGAATAGACCACATAAAAGATGGTCCAAATAAAAGCCTGGCTCCTTGTCCTGTTGGAGTCCCTGCTCAGAGGGTGGAGCCTGCCCTCCCACCTCGACACCCTTCCCCACTTCTAGTGCCTGCAGGGTATGTCCTGCAGCCTCTGTGCTCCCCTAACAGCACTTACACTTGCTGAGATTAACTCTCACTGGATTGTGAAAATTTTCAAAGTTAAGAACAGTGCTTTGGGCTGTTATGCAATGCTTAGCACTTGGAAATGCTAATCATATAAATACTTATTTTTAATTAACTCATAATACCAAACACCCTTCTGTAGGATAAGGCTATGATGCAAAGGTTATGGCCATCATCTTCATCCTGAAGTCAGTCCACACACCTGCACTTCATCCTCGTGGGCTCTTTGGCAACTCAACTTTATTCTATCTGCAAAGCACCTTCAGGAGCCTGAGTGGAGTTGACAGAACAAGGCTTGAGGGAAAAAGCATCTTGATCCTGGACAGATGTTTTTCAGCTTGGGTACCTACAGCTAAGACCCAATGGCCCAGAGTGTAGACAGGAACAGCAAGATGCAACTTTCTATTATTCTTATCTCCCTTCCTGTTTGGCCCAAGAGAAGCTTAAGTGAGCCCCTTGTAGGACCCTAAGTTCTCCTTTTTTTTTTTTTTTTTTTTAATTGCATTTTTTTTTAGATGTTGATGGACCTTTATTTTATTCATTTATTTATATGTGGTGCTGAGAATCGAACCCAGGGCCTCACACATGCTAGGTAAGTGCTCTACCACTGAGCCACAACTCCAGCCCCCTAAGTTCTCCTTTTATTCTCAATGTTTTTACTCTCTGGGGAGATAAACACAGGGAGATGTGTAGACAGGCTTGTGTAGGTGGAAGTCAGCAGTCCAGCAAATTGAAAACCCTACTCGGTCTTGTTTTGAACTTACTCTTCAGTTGTAATGTGAGAATGACCGTGCCCCTTCCTGGGGTGACCATAGATGAAGTGAGCCTCTTCTTGTGGCATCTTGTGGGGTCAAGGCAGAGGACACCTAACAGAGAGGCACACAGGCATCATTTAGTGTATCCAAAATGTCTTAATGCAACATCTCCTAAAGATCCACAAAGACATTGTTGCCAGGTGATGGGAATTAAAAGGGGACCTTCTGGTCTCTCTGTCTGAATGGATTTCTACCTACTTCTTTCATTAACATCAAGGACTTTAGAAACAGCTGGGCTTCTAACCCCTTCCACAATGGAAAATTAAGCTTGAAGAAAAAAACTACACATGAAAGCCAAAAATATTTCAAACTGAGTTATTATGGGGGGGTGCTCTACATTTGTCTTTAGTTTGGCTCTATACCATAAACTTATAGCAAAAGAAACAAAACACATTTCTATCCATTCTCTACCTTCCCTGACCTAGGGCATTGGTCAATAAAACAAGAGAAGTTATTCTCTCCAAAGTTACTATTTGATATCATTCCCTGGACAGTGGGTAGAATGAGATAATGTGGATTTCCCAGAGCATCCCCTGCCCAAGCTGGGCCATGGGTGTATAGGGCAGAGCAACCAAGTATAGTGTCTTCCAACTCCACATTTCAACAAGGGAAACCACCCCGAAACATGTCTTAGCTTGTCTCTGTGCACATCACCCAAAATAAGCCAAGGAAGCTCAGGACCTGACTTTGTCTGACAATGTTTTTTCCCTTTCACCTAAACCGATTTCTGCTTCCCTCTAGTTCACATCTCATGGATAGGGGTTAAAGCAATTTTTGAAAATTGTAATATATACAAAGGAACACAAAACAAAGCTCATGAACTGCAGTGGTCATGATTAAAGTGAGCTCATTAAAAACGAATAATGGAAACTTTGCTCCTTGCTATTGTGTACTTTTCTTCCCTCTCACTGTTCTGTGAATTTCAAAGGCCTGATCCCCACAGAGTTATATTAATGAGCTCCAATTTGAACAACAGAGCAAATGGAGAGCAGAGTGGGGGTTTCACCATGTGACTCCTTTCCACTGGGGGCGTTTTATGTGTAATTTGCCCTTCCTAGTAGTAAAAAAGAAATTATAGTTGAACTCATTGATCACCTCAGGGGTGAATGCTCTTCAAAATTATAGACAAGAAACCCAATTAATTCTGCATTAAATTGTTTTTGCACATCTATACCTCAAGCTCAGACCCTTAGCAAACAGTACAGGGACAGCAAATGCAACTCGTTCCACTCAAACATGAGATGTGGTCCTGTAAATGGCAAGAGAGTACATCCAGCACAGGGGAGCTGCTAGTTGCCAGCAGACTGTCCCACACTCCAGGAATAATCACTGTTCTCAAAAGTTGCAGAGGACTGAGAGAGGATCTAGGAGGAGACTGTGAGGACCCAGAAGTTGAAGGAGTACACATGTTGAGGAGAAATCCTCCTAACAGTTAATCATCAGAGAGGCAATGAGGATGGCAGAGAGGTCCACCATCATTTCTCAGGCTCCGTTCTGGAAGAATAGGACACAATGACAGTGAGAAGGAATGTCCTTACCGTCTCTGATGAGCTAGTCCTTCACCTGCTCGCTGGCCGTGTGTGTGAAGATTGCTTCTCTGGCTCTTAATCTTTTTAACAATTTTTTTCTTGGTCTCGAGTCCCATGATAGTCACGGGTTTGAATTCCTGACAGGGTCGTCTGTAATTGCTTATTTGGCATGAAAGAAACTGACTTCATTATACCTTCAAAAAAACCACAGCTCACTGTGGCCTCTGTTTTCCCCAGTCTCAATGCTTCGTCCTGGGGAAGTCATTTATTTTAAATGACCCTACAGTTCTCTGTAGGGTTGCTAGATAAATATAGAATACCCAGTGAAATTGGAATTTCTGATAAACGATGAATAACATTTCAGCATAACTATGTCTCATGCAATATTTTTTAGTATAAATATGTCCCACATACTGCATGGGACATATACTAAAAATTTTTTTTTTGTTTATTTGAAATCCAAATTTAATTGGGCACCCTAGACCCTCCCTCATCTCTACCTCAAAGAGTTGAAGAACCTGTAGGTTCAGATGTGGAGATCATCTAGTCCCATATGTTTATGTCCAAGAAGAGGAATTAGAAGATCTGTAAAACTTTCTAAGCTGAGCTCCTTGAGTTCTTTGTGATGACCCTGGGGTTAACTGCCCACGGGGACAGTGAGTTTCCATGCATTTACAAAGGGCAGATGAAATTTTCTTTCTCAAGGTGTAATCTGACTGAAGCCAGGATAATTACACTTAACATCATAATCTACCTTGGGAGTCAAATGTGTATAGCCCAGAAGTATTTCAGTGGGACACTGTAGTCACCTTTGCTAAGTGGCTCTCCATAGTCATCAGGGACCCTCAAAACAAACAAACAAAAAATTCCTCCAGAATTAAGGAATCTGAGAGTTCTAATTGGCCAAGAACTTGGGTTATGTGACCACAAAGCTCCCATCCCCCTAACAAATCCTGTGCCTTTCCAGTTTCCATGCTGGTCTGTGGGCAGGAGCTGCCCTCTGTGAGGGCAGTATCACCCTACTGGAAACTGGATACTTCGATAGCCATCACTGGACTTGGTAAAGGGAGAAACAAAACAGAAAAAGAAGAGTTGATCCTTATTAGGCAAAACAAGGAAAACCTTTCTGGAAGAAGGAAAGATTTAAGCAGATCTAAATGACAAGGGGTCAGTCATGAAAAGATGGAGAAAGAGGTACTGGGGATGTAGCTCAGTGGTAGAGTGTGCTTGCCCAGCATGTGCAAAAACCTAGGCTTGTCCCCTAATGCTGGGGGAAAAAAAATCCTGAAGGAAGAGCATTTCAACACAACCAGTGTAAAGGCCCTGAGGCAGAACAATAGAACATGACTTGGTCTGGTCCCCAGAACTGGCCCAGGAGACTTTGTACAAAAATTGGGAAGAATACAAGCCCCTGGTATCGATGAATTGGAGAGAGCAATTTTAACCTGAACCTCAGGGTTATGCCCCATAACTCCCAGAAAGTCCTAGAAGTGATTGCTAGTCTACAAAGAAGACTGCAGTTCTAAACTAATAAACCCAAGCTTTGTGCTAGGCTGAATTCTACAACTACCCTGGGCCCCTGGATGACTGGTGCTACAACTACAGAGGAGAGTGGTGCTGGCCTGGGTATCAGAGCCAGGTCAAGTCCCAGTTCTCACTTGAGTCCTCTGGTGATGGGAGCTGATTCAGGAGGCATCCTTCCAGGGTGGAGACTGCAAGGCTACTGTCATATCCCCTCCCTCTGTAACTGGGCACATACTCTCCAGTGATTTTTTTTTTTTAACCTCAGGGAGGGAGTCCTGACAGAACTTTCACAGAACTTTATGTCTTTGGGGTGTGTGTGTGTGTGTGTGTGTGTGTGTGTGTGTGTTGTTATTGTTTTTTGTTTGTTTTGTACTTTCCTTGGAGGGGGCACTAGTTCACCTGCCTACACTACATCTCTTCAGTTTGCAGGACCTTGGGCACCTTGGGAACCTCTGAAATTCTCAGAATGTACGTCCAAACCATGGGGTTAACAATATTCGCAGGTTCAAAGAGATAATGATTATCAAGTGCTTGCTATGATATCTGACACTAAACATGCTTAACAACAACAGAGTGAGTTATTCTTATGAGGTAGATGGCCATCTCTTACCTGGTTGGTCCTAGATCAGACCACTACTACATCACCTGCACCTGACCCAGGGTTAGAACTTGAACCCTTAGTACCTTGCTGGCCACTACTGGCTCTCTTCTGCCACCTAGTGGGAATTGTGCCCCCTGCACCACAGGCCCATCTCATGAAGGGTCTGAGTTTTTTCCAAAACCCTCCTGCTTACAGTGCTCAGGGGCCAGAATTCTCTTTACTCCTCCTCCTTGGGGCTAGAAACCCTCAGTGCCCGCGATAAGATTGTGAGCACACCCCAGAGCCATTACTGTCAATGTGGATTGTTGCTGCCGGCCTTTTGTAGAAGCTGAACAAACAAAGCAGGCACTTGGAAAGCAGAGAAGGCAAGTAGGCAGCACTGAGGTGAGTGAGGCTGCAACAATGCTCCCTCCCTATGCCACATGAGAGCCTTCAATCCCAGCTCTCCTTGCTTATTACTTGTGTGACCTTGGCAAGTTACTTCACTCCTGTGAGCTTCAGCATCCTCATCTGCAAACTGGGAATAAAGAATAATTACAAAATTGCCATGAGAATTAAATGAAGTAATGTATATAAAATCACTAATGCAGTGCCTGGCAAGTAAAGGAAGCTAGAGAATGGCTAGTGCTCCTGTGGATTTCCTGTGAACAGAAGCAGCTGGAAAGGGCTGGCAGGCAAGCCTGGGAGCTCATGACCACTGCTAAGTGCTGACAAGTTACTGCCTGTGGAGGAAAGAGACCTCAGAGAGGTTCTGTTTCTGTTTTTGTTTTGTTGTTGTTGTTGTTTGTTTTTTGGTACCGGGGATTGAACTCAGGGGCACTCGACCACTGGGCCACACCCCCAGCCCTTTTTTGTATTTTATTAGAAACAGGGTCTCACTGAGTTGTTAAGTGCCTTGCCATTGCTGAGTCTGGCTTTGAACTTGTGATCCTCCTGCCTCAGCCTCCCAAGTGCTGGGATTACAGGCATGTGCCCGGCTCTCAGAGAGGGCCTGAGGGTGGAGAGGGAGAGGTTAGAGAAGAGAGCAGAAAGAAGGCTGCCTAGGTGAGGAAATCCTGGCAGCCTGGGCTCAACTAAAAGACAACAGAGCCCTGTCTTCCACCCCCAAACACCCCAAAGCAAGAAAAGCAGTGTTGGGTAGGCCCCAAATAGTTATAGTTAAGCTCCTTTGCCTCCATGCTGGTGGACTATGTTATGTGTAGTGTGTAGCCAGGGCTGGGAACTGGGTATGTTATGGTTAGTCAAGGCCAGAAACACTTGGATTCAGTAAATATACTCAAGGTCATAAACATTAACTTGTGAGTATGTGCCATTTTGTGTAACCTATTGGCACAAATCTTCTTTGTTTGGTCTGAATATTAAAAAAGGCCTATGGGCTGATGGGGGCTAAATAGGGGACTAAAGTAGACCTGGCTGGGGGCTAAAGCTGGGGCTGGAGTCCAGAGACTGTTACTACCTCTGAATAAAGCATGTATACTATCCTAAATGTGTCTTGCATCTTCTTCCACCTGCTGGGACCCCAAATCTCTTTCCTGGGTCTGAGCCCCTGTGCGACAAGCAGCTACTGCTGGGTTCATTTTGGGCTCCCTCTCAAGAAGGAGTTGGGGGGGCTCCATCAGTTCCCACTCCACTAGGAAAGTTGCTGCAGGTGAAGCAACCTCCACTTGACACGTGTGCACAGAAGCTGGCTCATGTGTGTACATGACCCAGTTCTCAAGGCTGTTCAGGTGATCAGAGAAAAGCACAGTCAAACTATGTGGCCACTTGTGAGCAGTCACTATCAAGAAGGACTGCATCTTCACCTTTGGAGTGGGAAGATACTGAGGGGTCCACCTCAATGTCGCTGTGCTATCAGATTATACTGGGGCCACCCTGAGTCCTGCCTAGGCTGTGGTGGGGGTATTGCTTTTCAGTGGGGGCAGGAGGCAAGGAAAGTTCAAAGGAAGAAGGGCTTTACTGGAGTCTGGAAAGGTAAGCAGGGGTTTACCAGGTATGATATGGGAGCACTTCCAGATGGAAGATGAACAGGTTTTTGCCCGTCACAACTTGGGATGAGGGTGAGGAGGTAAGGTCAGGCAGAGGGGGTCCTCAGAGGCATAGAATGCCCAGTGGGTTTGGGGAACTGAAAGGAGCTCTCCATGGCTGGAGCTCCAAATACGAGAAAGGGAGTGGCAATTAAATTGCCTCTGTGTTTGATAGGTATTGCTCTGAAGGCTTTGTGGAGGATTAATGAAAGTCATAATCACTGTTTTCAGCAGTTCCTCTCACATGCAGGTTTCTGAAGGGAACAGGCTCTGAGTGCAGCCCTGAGGGCCACACCTTGGGTGACAGCCCTGGTCTCCAAACCTCCCTCTTTGCTCCTTAGCATTGAAGAGCTAAGGGGTTAGGAAGGTGTTTTCAGTTAATACACATCTTAAATACTCTATGCTGGCCTCCTTTCTGCCTCTGGAGGCACTTTTCTAGCTTTCCCTGTGTAGTGACCAAAACTACAATCCCACAAGGTCTGGTTTCTAAGGACATTTTTTGAGATTCCTGTAGTTTTTGTATTTAGGAGTAATGACTGTTTATGATTGAAGACTTTGACTCTGTTTCAGTAAGAAGGATATTTGGGTCTCCCATTAACCTGCTCAGTTCTGCCTTCCTACTGATAACCCTAAAATACCTGGAAACAGCCCCCAGACTTTAAACAGATGAAAATGTTAACAATCTCCAGGCAAAAAAAAAAAAAAAAAAAAAAAAAAAAAAAAAAAAATTCTGTGTGTGTGGAAAGAACAAAGCAAACCGTTTGACAAAACTCCTTGTCCCTGCCATGGAGAGTTAGCCAATGTCCTCTATCTAGGGTGAGATCTTGTGATTCCAAGAGTAATATTGGGTGTCCACACCCCCTGCAGTACTGGAGATTTTGTACCATGAGCTACATCCCCTTTTTACTTTATTAAAAGTTTGAGATAGCGTCTCACTAAAGTGTCCAGGCTGGCTTTGAACTTGTGATCTTCCTGCCTCAGTCTTTCAAATGGCAGGGATTACAGGAGTGTGCCACCGTGCCCAGTCTCAAGAGTGCTACTGGGAGAAGGAAAATGGAAGAGGTAGAAAGTGAAATAGGCCAAGGTCAGAGTTATGCTTTATAAAATCTTCCTCACTATGGCTGTTGAGGGAAAAAATACTGGTTAAATCACTTTTTTGATAATTAAGGAACTCAATTCCAGTTTGATTTTTAAAGTGAGTTTAGTGTAGCATTTTATTTTGTTAGGTTAAAAAATAATCCAGTTGACTTGATTATCTTCTGGCAGGGTGAGCGCAGGTATGGGCTTTTTTGGAATTATGGTCATGGATTGGATAAATCCATCATCCCTGACATTCTGCTGGAAATCAAGCTGAAACCTAGAGACACTGACCATGTGAGCCAGATAATCTGGTTGCCTCTTTCTGTTTTCTTACTGGGAGTTATCTGTCCCTCAGCTTAATTCACCTAGCCAACTTTGTGGGCCTACACTTGATGTCTAGTCCTAAAGAGGCAGTAGTGACCCCCAAGACCAGTGTCATTTGCCGCCAAGAGAAAGGTTCCTTTGATGAACCAGTGCCAGGGACGCTGGTTTGGGGGATTAGGGTTGTGTCTGATCAATAGAACTAGCAAATTTCATTTCACACGTTAATGTGCCTATAGATCTGTGCCAGTCCTTTGGGGATCAAAGGGAGGCAGCTCAGCCAGAGTCTCAGGGGACACTGCCTGAGAACAGCTGGCTATGGGACCAGGGACTCACATCAGGCTGTTGACATGTTTCTTAATTTTTTGTCTTTCTGGAGAGGGTCTGGTATTCAGGAAAGTCTTTGAAATATTTCAGGCAGTATCAACTGTATTGTGGGAAACTAAAGAGTTTTAATGAGGCATCAGAACAGCCCTGTGTGGGAAGCTTCGACTAGGTGCTCCCTTTCAGTCCTGATGCCTGACCTGGAAAATGAAAGGGCACAGATGCCTGACGTGGAAGCTTTAGGACTCGGATGTTCCCGGGCTGGGATTACAAGGTGTAGCCCTAAGAGTAGCTGTGCCCACTGGGCCTGATTTACACCCATCTATTCCTTTGTATCTTATTCCTTTGCCCTGTTTGGGATAGAATATTTCATGGAAACTCCCTTTGTCTGCTCTGCTCTTGATGCCCACTCAACACATGAGATGGGCGTAGACTTCCTAGATGTCTGTCAACATGCTGACAGCAAGACATCATGAAGCTAGCCTCAACCCCCTGTAACCTGACCCCTTGCATCATTTGCATGACTTCTTTCCAATAGAACTAGGCTTGAGGCATGTTTTCCATGGACCCCTAAAGTCAAAGAGGAGCTTTCACAAGATCCCAAAAAATTAAGGTAATTTTCTGTCTCCATGTGGTTATTTTGTGCAGCCCAGTTCACCTGGAGTAAACTTAAGTGTTTAGTCACGAGGATGTGACAGCCCTGGAGTGGCAACAGCAGAAAGAACCATGAGAGAACAGCTAGGTGAAAGAAAAACCCAAAGGAGAGGCAGGAACTCCGGGCTCAACCATCTCTCCCTGCCCAGAGTTTCCTTCAAGTCTAAACTTCAGGAGTTTTGTGTTTTCCAGATCCAATAAAATTGGAAAATACTGAACTAATAAACATATTTCTTCTTTGTAATTCTTTTAACATCTTTAATATATTAATATTCCTTATGAATCTTCAAGAGAAGGCAATGGCCAGCAGAGTTTCTCAGATCATTTTATCAGGAATGAAGATTTTTCTGGTCTCAGTTCTCCAAAGAAAACCCTTTGACCTATATAACTATGAAGAGTCATTGTAGGTCTTACAGCTTATGTGGTTGGCCTGTTCATTCAAATATTCAACAAGGAGTCTAAAATACAGTCCCTTTCCTTGAGGAATTCAGCCAATACATACACTAAATGTATCATTACAAAGTGCCAGAAACTAGGAAAAATGGTGATTGAAATGGACTATTTCATTTCTTCCTTGAATCCCCATGGCAACATTGTCAAGTGGGTATTATTGTTACCTCCACCTTTCATAGGAGGAAACTGAGGCTCACGAAATTTAGCTAAGCTAACTTAAGGTCGCATGGACAGTAACTGGCAAACAGCCAAACTCCCATCCTTAAACACAGTGCTTTCTCTAGAGAGACACTTCTTAGGCATCTTAGGACTAGTTTCTCTTCCTCAGGGTCAGTTATTATTTAGCAACATGTGTTTAGGGACCTTCCATGTCCATTAGTCTTTGACCTTCTCAAGGGCAGGGACTGCCTTATTTGCCTTTGCATTATCAATTGCTGGCACATAGGGCCCAATAGATATTTCTTGAATTAACTAATGAATAAAATCATAAATGACCTGGCATGCTGGCACATGCCTGTAATCACAGTGACTCTGGAGGCAGAGACAGGAGGATCCCAAGTTCAAGACCAGCATGGGCAACTGAGCAAGACCCTGTCTCAAAATAAAAAATTAAAAAAAAAGGGCTTATAGCTCAGTGGTAGAGCACCCCTGGGTCAATCCTCAATACTGCAAAAGAAAAAGTAATAAAAATAATTATTACAATAAATGATTGAAGAAAGGGGTTTACAACTGTTCATCATGATAAGTAATTCTTTTTTTTTTTTTTTTTTTTTTTTTTTTTTTTTTTTTTTTTTTTGTGGTACCGGGGATTGAACTCAGGGGCACTCGACCACTGGGCCACATCCCCAGCCCTTTTTTGTATTTTATTTGGAGACAGGGTCTCACTGAGTTGCTAAGTACCTCGCCATTGCTGAGGCTGGCTTTGAACTCGTGATCCTCCTGCCTCAGCCTCCCAAAGTGCTGGGATTACAGGCGTGCGCCACCGCGCCCGGCATGATAAGTAATTCTTAACTGGAACATGGCCCAAATTCTTTCACCTAGTCAATAAACATCTGGTTAAACACCTACAATATGCAAAAGACTTAATTCAGTCATCACCGAAACATTTTGAGTTGCTTTTGCCCTTCCTGTACCTCTAATGCTCCATGTCATGTGATAATATTTTGTCTCCTCAGATTATACGTGGATAACTTTAGGCATACCTCCTTTTCCTATGTGAATTCCTCTATAGTAAATTTCAAATCTGTTGCTAAGGGACAGGGATACTGCAGTACTGGTTAAGTATTGGAAGGATAACTCCTCAAATTAATGAATTGCATGAACCTCACTGGGGATGTAGCTCAATGTTAGAGCACTTGCCTGGCATGAGTGAGGTCTTGAGTTAAATCCCAAAAGCAAAACAAAACAAAAAGGCATGAACCCACTAACCCACAGAGGCTATAAAAGATGGAAGGTATTTAGTAAATATTAATGGAATAAATGCATGTAGATATGCAAGAATGAAGTCAGTTCTGGGCCCCAATTTCAGAGGAAGTAATCACCTTTTTAGTGGCTTATCAAGATCACTACCCAATATATACCCTACTTGGGCCCATGTGTGGTCATTTTGTATTCTTTAGGGAGCATGGACTGAAATATGGGATACTAACAAACAATGAACCCCACCTCATCCCAAGAGTCTCTGCTTGGGCAGCCCCAGATTAATCTCATAGGAATGATAGTTAAGATGAATATGGTGGTAGAACAGAAGCCAACAAGACCTATCTCTGCAGTTTATTAGCCACGTTACCCTGGGTCAATTACCTAACCTTTTGGAGCTTCACTTTGCTCAACTGTGTAATGGAAATAGTAATTTTAAATTTAAATTTTTAAATTTCTTTTTTAAAATTAGGATTATTCTTGTTTGTTTGGGTCCTCTTAGGGTGCAAAGGAAACACATGAGCAGTCTCAGGTGAGGTGGAGAGATGAGCTGTTAGGAAGAACAGCGCATTTCCAAAGCTGCTTTAGTAGACACCTGGGGCAAGGCCCCTCCTCATTAAACAAAGGACTGTGGCTGAAGTGGCTGGTCAGGAAAGGGTGCCCTCCTCCTTCGGATACTTCCTGCTGCCTCCACTTCACTTTCACACATGTAAAGGAGCTGGCTGGACTGATTTGTCATTATCCAGAATGGAGTGCCCCCCTCCTTGGACAATATTTTTGCTCTACACGACCTCATATTTGGCTCAGTTGGTATCATGGCACTCGAGTGAGAGCAAAGTCATCCTTAGAGAACAGTCCAAGGCTAGTTTGACTTGGAGGGTGTATTCCTTTTGTAGGACTGCTATAAAAATGCCACAAACTGGGGTGGATATGGGGGCTTAAAACAACAGAAATTTATTCTCTCATAGTTACAGAGGCCATAAATCCAGAATCAAGGCCTCAGTAGAGCCATGGTCTTCTTCTTGCTGCCTCCTCCTTCTTCTTCTTCCTTCTTTCTTTCTTTCTTTCTTCTTCTTCTTCTTCTTCTTCTTCTTCTTCTTCTTCTTCTTCTTCTTCTTCTTCTTCTCCTCCTCCTCCTCCTCCTCCTCCTTCTCCTCTTCCTCCTTCTTCGGCACTGAGGATTGAACCCAGGGGTGCTTTAGCACAGAGCTATATCTCCAACCCCCTTTAAAATGTTTTAATTTATTTGTATTGGTTCTTTTTAATTATATATAACATTGCAATATAATTTATTCTAATTCAGTCCCTAGTACTTCCCCTTTCCCTCCCCTCCTCCTGCCCCCATTCCCTTCCCTCTACTCTATTAAGCTTTCTGTTATTTACTTATATATATGTTTATTAAGTTAATGTCTTATTGATGTACATGATGGTGAGATTCACTGTGGTATATTCATATATGTACCTAGGCAAGTTAAGTCAGATTCCTTCCATTATTCTTCCCTTATCCTGTCTCTCTCTCCTTCCCTTAATCCCTTTCCTCAACTCCACTGATCTTTCTTCTATTTTGATAAAATCCCCCCCACTTCTCTTTTTCCTTATTTTGAACTAGCTTCTGCATATCAGAAAAAAACATTCAACTTTTGACTTTCTGGATCTGACTAATTTCACTTAACATAATGGTCTCCAGTTCCATCCATTTACTGGAAAATGCCATAATTCCATTCTTCCTTATGGCTGAATAAAACTCCATTGTGTATATATACCACATTTTCTTTATCCATTCATCTGTTGAAGAGCACCTAGGTTGGTTTCATAGCTTGGCTGTTGTGAACTGTACTGCTATAAACATTGATATAGCTGTGTCACTGTAGGATGCTGATTTTGGATCTTTTGATATGTACCGAAGAGTGGGATAGCTAGGTCATATGGTAGTTCAATTCCTAGTTGTTTTTGCTTTTTTTGTCGTACCAGGGATTAAACGCAACGTAAGCTTTTTGAGCCACATCCACAGTCCCTTCTATTTTTTATTTTGAGTCAGGGTCTGGCTGAATTGCTTAGGGTCTTGCTAAGTTGCTGAGTCTGGCTTTGAATAATCCTCTGGAGTCAGCCTCCCAAACTGCTGGGATTACAGGCATGCACCACCATGCCCATCCCATTCCTAGTTTTTTGAGGAATCTCCATACTGCTTTCAGGGTGGCTGCACTAATTTACAGTCCCACCACCAATGTATAAGTGTACCTTTTCCCCCACATCCTCACCAACATTTATTGTTATTTGTATTCTTGATCATTGCCATTCTGACTGGAGTAAGATGAAATCTCAATGTAGTTTTAATTTGTATTTCCCTAATTTCTAGAGATGTTGAACATTTTTTCATGTATTTGTTGGTCATTTTTATTTCTTTTTTTATTAAAAAATTTATTCTAATTTGTTATATATGACAGCAGAATGCATTACAATTCATATTATACACAGAGAGCACAATTTTTCATATCTCTGGTTATATACAAAGTATATTCACACCATTGGTATCTTCATACATGTACTTAGGGTAATGATATCCATCTCATTCCACCATCATTTTTACCCCCATGCCTTCTCCCTCCCCTCCCACCCCTTTGCCCTGTCTAGAGTTCATCTAATCCTCCCATGCTTCCCCTCCCAACCCCATTATGAATCAGCCTCCTTATATCAGAGAAAACATTCAGCATTTGGTGTTTTGGGATTGGCTAACTTCACTTAGCATTATATTCTCAACTCCATCCATTTACCTGCAAATGCATTTTTTTTTTTTTTTTTTTTTTTTTGTGGTACCGGGGATTGAACTCAGGGGCACTCGACCACTGGGTCACATCCCCAGACCTTTTTTGTATTTTATTTAGAGACAGGGTCTCACCGAGTTGCTAAGTGCCTCCCCATTGCTGAGGCTGGCTTTGAACTCGCGATCCTTCTGCCTCAGCCTCCCAAAGTGCTGGGATTACAGGCGTGCGCCACCGCACCCGGCTTGCAAATGCATTTTTATTTCTTCTTTGGAGAAGTGTCCATTTAGTTCTTTTGCCCATTTATTGTGCTATTTGGTTTTTTTGGTGTTAAGTTTTTTAATTTCTTTGTATGTTCTGGATATTAATGATCTATCTGAGGAGCAGATGGCAAAGACATTCTCCCATACTGTGGTTTCTGTCTTCATGCTCTTAATTGTTTCCTTTGTTGTGCAAAAGCCTTTTAATTTGATGCCATTCCACTTATTGATTTTTGGTTTTATTTATTGTACTTTAGGAATCTTGTTAACGAAGCTGGTTCTTGTGCCAACATGTTGGCATGTTGGGCCTACATTTTCTTCCAGCAGTTGCAAAGTTTATGATATAATTCATGGGTCGTTGACCCACTTTGAGTTAATATTGTGCAGGGTGAGAGATAGGGAACAAGTTTCATTCTTCTACATGTGGATTTCTAGTTTTCCCAGTACCATTGGTTACAAAGCCTATCTTTTCTCCAACATATGTTTTAGGCACCTTTGTTTACTATCAGATAACTGTATTTATGTGGGTTTGTCTTTGTGTCTTCTATTCTATTCTATTGGTCTTCATGTCTGTTTTGGTACAAATGCCATGCTGTAACAACAGCTCTGTAGTATAATTTGAGATCAGGTATTGTGATACCTCCAACATGGCTCTTCTTGCTCAGGATGGCATTGGCTATTTGGTCTTTTTTTCTTCCAAATTGATTTTAAGATTTTGTTTCTAGTTCTGTGAAGAATGTCATCAGTATCTCAATAGGGATTGTATTGAACATGTGTAACATTTTTGGTAGTATGGCCATTTTGACAATATTAATTCTGGCTTTCCCAAAACATGGGAGGTCTTTTCTTCTTTGAAGGTCTTCTTCAATTTCTTTCTTCAATTTCTATAGTTTTAATTATAAAAGTCCTTTATCTCACTCATTGGATTAATTAAAAGTATTTTTATATATTTTTTGAAGTTATTTTGAATGGGATAGTTTTCCTAATTTCTTTTTCAGCAGATTCATTATTGGAGTACAGGAAAGTGATTGACTTATGTGTATTGATCTTGAATCCTGGTACTTTACTAAATTTGTTTATCAGCTTTAGAAGTCTGGTGGCATTTTTTGGATCTTCTAAATATAGGATCATGTCACCAGCAAATAGATAATTTGAGCTCTTCTTTTCCTATTTGTTTTCCTTGAATTTCCTTCTCTTGCCTAATCACTCTGGCTGGAATTTCAAGGGCTATGTTGGCTAGGAGTAGTGACAGTAGACATCCTTGTCTTGTTCCTATTTTTAGAGAAAATTTTTTCAGTTTCTCTCCTTTCAGTATGATGTTAGCCTTGGGTTTGTCACATATAGTCTTTACAATATTAAGGTAAGTTCCTTCTATCCCTAGTTTCTCTGAAGTTTTATACATGAATGAGTACTGTACTTTGCCAAATGTTTTTTCTGCATCTATTGAGAGAGTCATGTGATTATTTTCCTTACCTCTAGTCATGTGGTGAATTATATTTATTGATTTCTGTATACTAAAGCAAACTTGCATCCCTGGGATGAAACCCACTTGATCATGGTACATGTTTTAGTTTGTGGTTTGCCAATATTTTATTAAGAATTTTTACATCTGTGTTCATCAAGTATATTGGCCTGAAGTTTTCTTTCCTTGTTGTATCTTTCTCTGATTTTGGTATTAGGGTGACACTGGTTTCATAGAATGAATTTGACAGTGTGACTCCTGTTCTATTCCCTGGAATAATTTTGAGGAGGATTGCTATTAATTCTTCTTTAAAGGTCTGGTAGAACTCTGATGAGAATCTGGTTCTGGACTTTTCTATGTTGGAAGGCTTTTGACAGCTGCATCAATTTCATTACTTGGTATTAATCTGTTTAAGTTTTCTATATTATCATGGTTCAATTTGGGTAGGTAATATTTCTGTAGGAATTTTCCAGTATCTTCAAGCTTTCTAAATTATTAGACTACAAATTTACAAAATAGTTTCTGATGATACTCTGGATTTCTGTACTGTCTGTGGTAATATTTCCTTTTTCAACTGCTAATTTTGTCAATTTGAGGCTTCTATCTCTTTCTTTTGGTTAGTTTGGCTATGGGTTTATCAGTTTATCTTTTCAAAAAACGAACTCTTAGTTTCATTAATCCGTTGTATTTTTTTATTCTCAACTTCATTGATTTTTCTTCTACTGATTTTGGTGTTGGTTTATTCTCATTTTGCTAGCTATTGAAATGTACTGTTAGATTACTCATTTGGTATCTTTATTTTTTTTAATGTATGAACTCAGTGATACAAATTTTCCTCTTAGAACCGCCTTCATACTGTCCCAGAGATTTTTATGTTATGTCACTATTCTCATTTGTTTTCAAGAATTTTTAAAATTTCTCCTGCTATTCATTCATCATTCAAAAATATATTCTTTAATCTCTGAATGTTAGAATGGTTTCTTTTTTATCTTGTCATTGATTTCCAATTTTATTCAATTATAATCTTATAGGAGTCAAGGAATTATCTCTATTTTTTTGTATTTGATAAGATTTGCTGTATGACCTAAAATATGTTCTATTTTAGAAAATATTTGATATGTTACTGAAAAGAAAGTAAGTTCAGTCATCGATGGATGAAATATTCTATAGATGTCTGTTAGGTCCATATTATTAATTGTATTTTTTATATCTGTAGAATCTACTTAGTTTATGTCTGGATGATCTATCTCATGGTGAAAGAAGTGTGTTGAAGTCACCCAGTGTTATTGTTTAGATATGAGATGTCCCCCAAAACTCATGTGAGACAATGTAAGAAGGTTTAGAGGCAAGATGATTGGGTTATGAGAGCCTTAACCCAACCAGTGAATTAATTTCCTGACAGAGATTAACTGTGAGTTAACTGTAGGTTGGTACGGTGTTGTTGGAGGAGGTGGGTCATTGGAGGTATGTCTTTGGGGTATATATTTTGTCTGTGGTGGTGGGGTCTCTCTCTCTCATTGCTTCCTGGTATAATATTCTGAGTTACTTTCCTCCACCACATTCCTTCTGCCATGATGTGCTCCCTCAGTTCAAGCCCTAAGGAATGGGACCAGCTATCTATGGACTGAGGCCTCTGAAACTGTGAGCCCTCAAATAAACTTTTCCTCCTCTAAAATTGTTCATCAGGTCTTTTGGTCACAGTAGTGAAAAAGCTGGTTAAAACAGAAATTGGTACCAAGAAGTGGGGTTGTTGCTGTGACTAAGCTGACCATGTGGTTCAGAAACTTTTGAAGTTTTTTGGAATTTGTGGGAGGAATTTTGTAAAGTTTAATGATGCAAGCTGCAAAAGCTTTAGAATGTTGTAAGTGGAGCTTAATGGGTTGTTCTGGTGGGAGCTCAGAAGACCACGGTGTTGATAGGACTGTGGACAGTAAAAACTGTACTCAAGAGGTTCCAGAGGTAAAGGAGGACTCGACTCTATTAGAAGTTGAATAGAGGCCATTCATGTTATGTTCTGGCTAAGAAGTTGTCTGTAAATTTTGCCCATGTACTAAGACTTT
This sequence comes from Tamias sibiricus, assembly GCA_025594165.1. Classification (NCBI taxonomy): domain Eukaryota; kingdom Metazoa; phylum Chordata; class Mammalia; order Rodentia; family Sciuridae; genus Tamias; species Tamias sibiricus. The sequence continues at coordinate 155,074,549 of CM046657.1, read as the reverse complement.
CTGTGAGGCTAAATTTAAAGGTGATGGACTAAATAATCTGGCAGAAATTTTTAGGCAGAATAGCATTCAGGCGATGGCATGATTGTTTGTTGTTCTTGTTTGTTTCTTTTGGTACTGGGTATTGAACCCAGGGGCACTTAACCACCACCAAGTCATGTCCCCAGCCCTTTTTAATATTTTACTTAGAGACAGGGTCTTGCAGAGTTGCTTAGGCCCTCACTAAGTTGATGAGGCTGGCTTTGAACTCATGATCCTTCTGCCTTAGCCCCCTGAGCCACTGGGATTACAGGTGTGCACCACCACATCTGGCTAGTGGCATGGTTTCAATGACAGCTTTTAGCCAACTTTATTATGATAATCAGAAAAAGAAAGCAGAGCTGAAATATTTTTTAAAAAACTTTTCAGTTTGGCCAGAAAATTGGGAGTAAAACTAGTACTAAGGAAGTTGTGATAATTAAAGAGAATACTGACACTAAAGAGAGGCTGCCAAGTACTTTACCCAGAAACAATAGGAAAGATAGCCTGAGAGTACCTTAGCATTTGGCCAGACCACACTGGGCTCAAGGGTGAAAATTCTTTTGAGAACAGACCAGCGAGGCACCCTGCTTGCACAGGGGGATCTAGGAAGTGGTTTCACTATGCTTAGCTACCCAGGCACTCAGAGGCTGCTCCAGCCATCATCCCTGAAGGCATGACTACTGCTTGAGATGGCGACAGACCTCAGTCAACAATGTGATGCTGGTTCTGCAGGAATGCAGGATGTTAGAGGGTCATGGAGGCTTCCACTAAGATTTCAAAGGATGGCTTGGGAAGTCAGGCAAAGTGCAGCAGGGTTGGAATCCCTGAGGGCAGGCCCTGAGACAGTGATGCATAGAGATCTGAGAAGAAAGTTGAAACTGCAGTGGAGGGCCCTGAGATTAAGAAATGCCAGTACCATGGAATGTCTGCTGAGGAATGCTGAAGGAATAAAGCAGAGACCAGCCAAGAGAGGTCATATGGGCTGTAACCAGAAAAGCCATAGGGGCAGAACTGCACAAGCCCTTTGGTGAGAACATCATGATGCCATGTGCCCCAGATGCTGGATGTGAAGATTCAGGACTTGTTTTCCCAGCTGGATTTCAGTCTTTCTCTGGTCCCATACCTTCTTTCTATGTCCCTAGTCCTCCTATGTAGAATGGAAATGTTTACTCCGTGCCATTTATATATTGGATATATGTAACTTGCTTTTGAGTTTTACAGGGGCTCATACTGAGAGTTTGTCTTGAGTTTCTGAGGAAACTTTGGACTTGTATTATTGGAAAACCCTGAAACTGTTGAGATTATGGGGGCTCTTGAGAATGAACTAAATGTATTTTGCATTGTGAGATAGGCATGAGCTTTTGAGGGCCAAGGGCAAAATGTTATCATTTAGATAAAGTGCCCCCTGAAAGATCACATAAGACTATGCAAGAAAGTTTAGAGGTGAGATGATTGGGTTATGAGAGCATTAACCCAACCTCGCTGCTTCCTGGTACAATATTCTGAGCCACTTTCCTCCACCACATTCCTCTGCCATGATGTGCTGCCTCAGTTCAAGCCTGAGGAATGGAAACAGCTATCTACAGACTGAGGCCTCTGAAACTTTGAGCCCCAAAATAAACTTTTCATCAGGTCCTTTGGTCAGAGCAGTGAAAAAGCTGACTAAAACACCCAGTATTATAGTCTACTTGATTATTTATTTATTTATTTATTTATTTATTTATTTATTTATTTCTTGTGGTGCTAGAGATTGAAACCAGGGCCCTGTGCTTGTGAGGCAAGCACTCTACCAACTGAGCTATATCCCCAGCCCTACTTGATGCTTAATATTAGAAAGGGTTTTTTAAATGTACATAGATGTACCATTGTTTGGGGCATAAATATATTAAATCATTTTATCTTGTTGTTGGATGTTTCCCTTAACCAGTATGAAGTGATCTTCAATCATGTCAGTCAAGCCCTGTGCTATTCAACCTTATGAAAAGAAAAAAACAACAACAACTTGTTGATCTTGTTCTCCACAGCTCCTCTAATCCAGGTATAAACTTGTAGCAAAATTCTCTCAGTTCAGCTGTTCCTTCACTGCCTTGTTCCTATGTTGTGGGGCAATCAGGAATCACTGCCTAGTTCTGTTCTGCCATCTTCTGAGTCACTCTTATTTTTTTTTTATTTTGAGACAAGTTCTCACTAGGTTGCTTAAGGCATAGCTAAATTGCTGAGGCTGCCCTTGAACTTGTGATCCTATTGCTTCAGCCTCCCAAATCAGTGGGATTATAGGTTTGTGCCACCAGGCCTACCTATTTCTTCTTCAATTTTGAAGAATAGTTTTACAGATTACAGAAATCTAGACCACTAAGGATTTATTTTTTTCCTCTCAACACGTTAAATACTTCACCTTATCTTCTTGATTGCTTGGTTTCTGAAGAGAAGTTAGATGTAATTCTCATTTTTTTCTCCTCTTTGTGGTAAGTGAGTTTTTCCTCTCTGGCTTCTTTCAGGATTTTTTCTTTATCTTGGATTATCTGCAGTTTAAATATTATATGCCTAGGTGTGAATGAGGGTTTTTGTTTTGTTTTGTTTGTTTGTTTTGGCATTTATACTGCTTGGCATTCCTTAAGCTTCCTGTATCTGTGTTTTGTTGTCTGATATTAGTTTGGGTAAATTCTTGGTTATTATTGTTTTAAATACCTCTTCTGTTCCTTTATTTTTTTCCTTCTGATATTCCATAGTTCAGTGGTTCACAAATTGTAGTTCCCCAATAAACAGCAGCAACAGCTCCTGGGGACTGGTTAAGAAAATAATAGTCTGTTTGGTTTCTTCAGCCCTTTTCTCTTTGCTTTTTAGCTTTGGAAATTTCTATTGACATATCCTCAAGCTCAGAGATTTCTTCCCTCAGCTGTGTCCAGTCCATCAAAGACATTATTCATTTCTGTTATTGTGTTTTGATCTCTAGCATTTATCTTTTATTCTTCCTTAGAATTTCCACTTATTTGTTTACAGTACCCATCTTATCTTGCATGAGGTCTACTAAGAGTCCTTGGAATATTGGTCATAGGGGTTAGGGGTATACCTCAGTGATAGAGTGCTTGCCTAACGTGCACAAGACCGTGGGTTCAATACTCACTGCAAAAAAAAAAAAAAAAAAAAAAAAAAAAAAAAATTAATCATTGTTATTGTTGTTTTCCATTTGTAGTCTGACCTGGCACAATGGTACACACCTGTAATCCCAGTTACTTGGGAGACTGAGGCAGGAGGATCACAAGTTTGAGGTCAACCTGGCTGTCTTAGTGAGGCCTTGTTTCAAAATAAAAAAATTAAAAAATGTTGAGATGTAAATCAATGGTAGAGCACCCTGGGTTCAATCACTAGTACTACAAAAAATAAAATAAATTCTGGTCTGATATTACAACATTCTTGCTAAATCTGAATTTGGTTCTGATGTTTGTTCTGTCTCTTCAAATGGTGATTTTTTTTTCTTTTCTTTTTCTTTCTTTTTTTTCCCCCCTTTTAGTATGCCCTGTAATTTTTGTTGTAAGATAGACATAATGTAGTGAGTGAAATGAACAACAGTAAATAGGCCTTTGGTGATGTGACAGGGAAGCATTCTGTAGCATGGTATGGTCCTCTGATCGGGTCTCAGGGTTTTAGTGAGCCTGTGCCTTGGGGCTGTGACATCACAAGGGCTTTTGGCTTCCTGCCCTGCTATTGTGGGACAAGATGTTAAAAGGAGCCAGTTGAATATTTCCTTTCTCCCAGGGTAGTTAGGCTCTGATAAAATAGTTTCTCTTGAGGTCAGCCCTTGTTATGAGGAACAGAATGCTTTGGCATATTTCAAAACAGTTCCTTTCCCTTCCACTACCAGATACATAAGGGGATGCCATGCACTCCTCCCCCAGTCTTCATTGTAAGAATCTGTTAAAGCTAAACAAACGGAAAATTCAACTGTTCTTCCTAGATCCATCATAATGGTGAGGTATAGTATAGACTGCTTCTCCCAAAATTATTAGACAGGCAGATACAAAGACTCACAACTTACTGGAACAGAAATCCAGGAGCAAAAACATCTGCAGGAATCAGTGCTGCAGGAACCAGTGTTAAAGCTCCTGTAAGTAAAACTCACAAATTGTGTGGCCTCTTGGTGTTTTTTTATATATATAAATATTTTTATTAGTTGTTGATGGACCTTTATTTTATTTACTTGAGAAATCGAACCCAGTGCCTCATGCACGCTAGGCAAGTGCTCTACCAGTGAGCCACACCCCAGCCCTTTCTTGGTGTTTTTAACTTAAACTGTCAACATGAGCCTCCAGCAGTTTGTCATTATGGTTCAGGCTTTTCCTACACCAACACTGGTTCGTGTAGACACTTTTGCACCTGGATTTCTGTTCCAATAAATTGTGAATCTTTGTATCTGCCTATCTGACAATTTTGGGGGAAGCAGTTTACACTATATACCTCACTATTCTGATGGATCTAGGACGAAGAGTTGAATTTTCTGTTTGTTAGCTTTTTACTTCTTATTAGGATAGAGTGATGATTTTTAACCCTACAAGGTGGACTAAAAATGGAAGTCTCTTCTTCACTTTTGAATGATAATTTCATTAGGTACAGGATTCTTGGTTGATGGTTCTTACTTTTTAACAGTAAATAGTTCACCTTATTCTTGTCTCTGATTATTCTATATGTGTAACTATGGACAACTCAATTCCTCTCTCTGGTCTCAGTTTCTTCATCTGTAAAGTGAGTGGATTCTGGTGTAGAGGGTTGGAATAGATGATCTATGAGGGTCCTTTTAGCTCTACTACTCCTTGAGTCAGTCATTCAGCTACACAGCATCAGATGTGCCAGCTGTACCAGTTGTGGTTAGTGGTGTAAGCCCTTCACATGGGCCCACTTCCAATCACACCATGTTTTGTTTAAAGAAGTCACAGTAGGCAGCACTTGCGATATGTGCATCCACATTTGGCTATGCTTCAAAAAATAGATCCCAAGCCCTAAAACTCAAAACAACAACAGAAGTCAGAATGCCTACAATCCAAATGCTTTTGCCTATATTCAAGAAGGAACTATAAAAAGAAAAGCAACATAAGCTGGGCTCAATGGTGTATGCCTGTAATCCCAGTAACTTGGGAGGCTGAGACAGGAGGATCACAAGTTCAAGGCCAGCCTGAACAACCTAGTGAAAGTCTGTCTCAAAAAAAAAAAAAAAAAAAAAAAGGGCGGGGGAGGGGGGAGCGTGTAGCTCAGTAGTAAAGTGCCTCTGGGTTCAATCCGAAGTACCAAAAAAGAAAGATAGAAATAAAAAAAAGGAGGACATACCACCCTATACTATAAGCAGGAACAAACTAGGAAAGGCAACCCAAAAGAAAAAAACCTTCCCTAAGGTCTCAAGCAAAACTGGGACTAAGTGCTTGACTCCCAGACTCTTCCAGGGCATGGTAGTAGTGAGCATCCCAAGTGAGAGGCAGCCCCAGGTTCCTTTTGCAACCTCAACCTTTTAGAAAAAAGAGGCCAAGTTAGACACAGTGGTGCACAATTATAATCCCACTCAGAAGACTGAGGCAGGAGATGGCAAGTTTGAGGCCAGCCTGGACAATTTAGGAGACTCTATCTCAGAATTTTAAAAAAGTGGAAATGCACTTGCCCAGCATATGCAACACCCTGGTTTCCACCCCCAGCACTTCAAGGGAAAAAACCAAGGGTCCATTACCATTTCCTTTCTCCAGGGAATAGCACCTCCTTCTTCTGAAAATCTCTTCTCACTCCTCAAGGGAGATGTGAGGGTTTATATTTGTGCAGAACCTGCCATCCATCTATGTTGGTTAGTTGGGTGGTACAGGTATAGGTACCTGATGGGGAAGTTCTGACATCTCTTGCCCCCTACTTCCTATTTCCCTTGAGGCCCAGCTATATCTCTGCCCTGTCGTGGTTTGGTCACAAGCCTTTCTTTTGTCTACAGAATATATTTCAGAATCCTCCCAAATGACTCCTCCTTTTGCTTGAAGATGGTTGAGGTAAGTTTCCAAATGGCAGGCCAGGAGCCCAGAAAACAGAATCCCCAAAAGTGGCAACATACAGAAAGGCCCCAGGTGGGTAGCAGAGTTTTCAACCTATCTTCACTGAAACCCTCAACTTTTAGCACCGTGTCCTGATAATGACTTGCCTGGATCTGTTCAACTATCCCCATCTTCCTCCTCCTAAATTCCAGGGCACTGGGAGGGGAGATTTGAGTTCTTGATAAAGGAGGTGAATGTGGAACCTCAGTAACTAGTCCATGGCAGGCTTTGACCTCAGAATTTAATCAGAAGTGTGCACATTAGGTCTGGGGTTGTTATTACAGCTGTAAAAAACCAAACTACAAATAACCTCAATGTCTCATAATAGTTCAGATAGGATGCATTATGGCTATTAAAAATGATTTATTGAAGATTATTTAATAATATGGAAGAGTTCTCATGATATGTGAAAGCCAGGATATATAATTGAATACACTTTAGAACCTAATTGTGTCAAGTTCAATAATATTATGTATACATAATCAGATGACCAAAAGAACCACAGAAAAATGATAATTTTATTTTCTTCACTGTATTTTCTTGTATAGTCTAAATTGTTTATTATTAACTTTCTTTCTTTTCTTTTCTTTTATGCCAGGGATCAAACCCAGGGCCTCTCACATTCCAGGCAAGTACCCTACTGTACTATATCCCAGACCCTATGATAAGCACATCTGATTTCTTAAATTTTGGTATGTTTGGACATAATCTTTTATATTAAATAATATATAAAAGATCAGTACTTCATCCATAGAGCATATTTTGTTATTAAAAAAAATCAGGGGCTGGGATTGTGGCTCAGCGGTAGCGTGCTCACCTAGCATGTGTGCAGCCCGGGTTCAATCCTCAGCACCACGTAAAAAATAAATGCAATACATTGTGTACAACTAAAACAAATAATAAATAAATATTTTTAAAAAATCAGATTTCTTTCTCTGCTGTTAGTTCTCAGCCTTTATCAGTTACATGACTAGCAGGAATGGGAAGGCCCCATTTCCTGTCATGTTCCTCCATCCAGAACGTGTGTTCTCAGGCTGCCTGCATCTCTGGAATGTTCCGCCTGGTCGGCTTAGGAGGCTGCTGTTTCAAACCCCAGGGCAGGGTTGTTTCTTTATCTGGACTGCTGACTTTTAGCATCAAACTAGTATCCAGGCTTTCACATGAACTAATTCACAGTTTCCAAACTACCTGAGGTAACTGCAGATCCTGTTCCTTGTTTTATTCCAGGAGAGGTAGGGAGCTAGCTATAGATAGATCCTGGGAGTCCCCTAGCTGTGACATAGCAATCAGGGAGCTGATGTCTGACAACCAGGACAGATCTTTGCCTGAATACATGGATGTAGCTACACAGGGGTGCCAAGCACCCAGGGGAGGAGTTGAGGTCCCCAAGCTCACAATGTACAATCTCAAATACCTTTTCTGGCCCAAACTGTTAGTTCATTCCAAAAAAGAGCAAACCTGTGCCTGGTGCCAGACACAGTTCTTAATGTTTCCTCTATATTAACTCATTTAATCTTCAGAACAACCCTGGAGCTAGGCACTTTTATCATCATCATCCCTCTTTTGCAGATGAGGAAACTGAAGTACAAGGAGGCTAAGTAACTTGCTCAAGTGCAGACACCTGGGATGTGAAGGGACAGGGACACAAACCCAGCTTACCTGGCTGTTGAATCTAGGCCATTAACTACCCCATCTATTGCTTCTCAGTGAAGTGGGTTTCAGCTCTCTTCATTCCAAACCTAGCCAGAGGTGGTCTGTTGACTGTAGTGACTCATTGGCAAAATGTCCTGTCCTCTAGGTGCCCAGAGTCAGTCACTGGGGCTCCTGCTCTACACTTCTTCCTTCTCAACTACCAAGAATGATTCAAACCCTCTTACCAGCCAAACTCTCTAAGATAAGTCAGTGGGCTGTGGGGCTCTAGTGCCCCCCACCCCATTGGCTCTATATTCTGAAGTAAGAAAATGTGGTTTTCTTGGTTTTTAAGAAAATAAGAAATATAGCTGGGTGTGGTAATGCACAAGCCTGTAATACTAAAGACTTAGGAAGCTGAGGCAGGAGGATAGTAAGTTCTAGGCTATCCTGGGCAATTTAGCAAGACCCTGTCTCAGAATAAAAACAAAACAAAAAAGGGCTGGGAATATAGTTCAGTAGTAGAGCACCCCAGGGCTCAATCCCCAGTGCCATAAAAAAAAAAAAAAAAAGGAAAGAAAGCAAAGAAAGATGACACCCATAAATTAAATAGCACACTCTGCCCGTGTATACATATGTTATCTCTTCAAACAACCCACTCATATTACTAGGCCCATTTTACAGAGGAGGCCAATGAGGCTGAGTGAGCTCATAAAACTTAAGTTCTTGCAGCTAGAAAAGGAATAGGAAGCACAGCAGGAACATGTTTACCTTGCCCTCCCATCTCCATCCTCTATTCACACATCTAGATGGTTATCTCATCCCTAGACCCCTCATCCACCAGGCACATTTGTGTAAAACATTTTAATAATGTTATCAATTCAAATCAAGTATTTGGGGTTTGAATAGTTTTCAAATTTGATTACAGGTTTCCTTGATTTCTTATACTTCCAGTTCTATGAAACCATCCTGACTTGAAGAAGCCTTTTAGAGTGGTTGAGAGAGAGGTGAGATAATCTATGTGCAAAATATTTCAAAAGCATCAAGCAATCTGCCATTCTGGGCTGTCATTTTGTCATCGTCTCTATTGATAGTGTTCCCTCATACCCTCCGGGCTGTGTGAGGAGCTGTTCTGAGAAGCTCCTGGAACAGAACCATATCATACCTAACATGTTCTGTGCAGCTTAAAAGTCAAAAAAAGTTACCTGGAAAAAGTTCAACAAGCAACATAGTCCCAACACTAATGCAAACGGATGTGAAAGAAAGACTCACCCAAACTGAAGGACTTTCATTTCCATGAGCTCCCTCTGAGTCTTTTCCATATGTAATGAATATGTATGTGTATAGCATGCTTACATTTCTGAAATAGCCTACAACAATCATATAATGATTAAAAATAGTCATAATGTCTTTGATTAAAATTTATCCTAAAAGTAATGCAGGCTTATTGTTCAAAACTTCAAAAATGCAAAAGAGAATAAGGAAGAGTATTTGAATCCCTGATAATATCAGGACCTGTCAAAATACACCTCATCATAACACACATAGGGCAGCAATATTGAGTTACAAGGAAATTTGCCAGATACCTTCCAACTGAAATTCAGAACTGAGGGGCCAGGGGTTCTGGAACACAGGCTTCCTGTCCAGAGATCACCTCCTTCTAGCTGGCCAGCTACCTCCTGGGTAAGGAGGTTGCATAGAATTCTCAAAGGTTGGCTTCTTTCACCCCCAAACATCTTGGTAATTCCTTAGTGAAGGCCTGCCGTGTCGACAGCTTTGTTTCTTAACCTTAACACTTTGAGGTTTGAAGGCAAACACCCGGAAAGGGTAACTCAGCAAACCTGCTATCAATCACTTCTACTCTATTATCAGGGAGCTTTCAATTCTTTCTCTTTGGTGGGTTTTAATGGGTAACAGAAGGGACGCTGGACTCCAAGGTGGTAAAACGGGATCCTAGTAAGGAGTTCTGTCTGCTTTGCAATGTTTCTCCAGGTTGGCCCTGTCTCCTGTGTTGAGAAAACAATGGTGTCCCCTAACAGTAAATGTTAGCAGAGGCTGGTGGAACTCTGGGAGATAGTTTCCTTTTATAAATGGCCTCAGGCTATCAGTCATTGAGGAAACTGTTTGACCTTATTGGTTAATGAAATGTAAATTAAAAGCAATCAGTTATCCTCACGCCTGTAATCCCAGCACTTTGGGAGGCTGAGGCAGGAGGATTGTGAGTTCAAAGCCAGCCTCAGCAGTGGCGAGGCACTTAGCAACTCAGTGAGACCCTGTCTCTAAATAAAATACAAAAAAGGGCTGGGGATGTGACCCAGTGGACCTGAGTTCAATCCCCGGTACCACAAAAAAAAAAAAAAAAAAAAAAAAAAGCAATCAGTTATCAATTTCCAACAATCAAATTGGCATGATATATGCTGAAAGTGAAAATGTACCATTCTGAAGGGTAATTTGGCAGTATCTATCAAAAGTCTTTTTTATAAAATGGGCATAGAGCGCACGCCTGTAATCCCAGCGGGCTTGGGAGGCTGAGGCAGGAGGGTTGCAAGTTCAAAGCCAGCCTCAGCAACTTAGCAAAGCACTTAATTCAGGGAGACCCTGTCTCTAAATATAATATAAAGAAATGGCTGGGGGGGGGGGGGCTGGGGTTGTGGCTCAGCGGTAGAGCACTCACCTAGCACGTGCACGGCCCGGTTCATCCTCAGTACCACGTGAAAATAAAACGCATTGTGTACAACTAAAAGCAAATAAATAAATATTTTTTAAAAAAAGAAAAGAAAAGGCTGGGGATGTGGCTCAGTGGTTGAGCACCCTGGGTTCAATCCTCAGTACAGAAAAAAAAAAAAAAAAGGGCATAGATACAGAAAGGTATTTTACAAGGACAGCCATTACAGTGTCCTTCATAGAAGTGAAAAATCAGGGATCTGGAGATGTAGCTCAGTAGGAGAGCACTTGTCTAGCCTGTATTCTGCAGAACTGAAGGAAAAAAAAAAGTGGAAAGTTGGAAATTATCTAAATACCTGATAAAGATTTCAAATGAAGTACAATAAATCTAAACTACTGGACTAACTACTCAGTCACTAAAAATGATATAGGCAAAAGACAGTGAAATTATTCTGACATAACTTTCCTATGTACATATATGAATATACCACAGTGAATATCAACATCATATACAACCCCAAGACTGGAATCCTAATTAGAATAAGATGTACTCCATGTTTGTATAAATATGTAAAAATATACTCTACTGTCATGTGTAACTTAAAAGAACAAATTAAAGTAAATAAATATTTTAAAAATGATATAAGTAAATATTTGTTAAGAGCAATAAAAACATCCATACTGTATTAAGTGAAAGAAGCAAGTTATAAAATAGAATTATCCCATTTTTATAAAAACAATAAAAGAACAATATATGTTTGGAAAGATAATTATTATGATAAATTTTAATGATGAAAAAGTATGGCTTCTACGATTAAAAAATTATTTTAGTTTCTGAAGACTCCAAGAAGTTTCCAATGCCAGGCATGCCCTTGACCTTCCCTCTAGTTTTAACAGTGAGACTAGTGGGTATAAAGCTGTACTCAGGCAAATCAGAGCACTGGGCCAGCCCCGAGGCAGGTCACGTGGGTGCTCTACCCTCTCCCTACCTAGACCCTCCCTCATTGTTATCACTGCTGGGTGGGGTGGGCTTTTACTCCTTGCTTTTTATCACTTTCGTTTTCTGACCTCATCCGAACCTTGGTAGTCTCAGAGTGTAAATGGGAAACTGACATTTCTAGGGCTTATCATAAAAATGTGGTAGTTATGGAAAGGCAATTCTTAGAATCTGCCAGATCCCAGTTTATGCTACAGTGTGTTTTAAAGTCACTGGCATTTGCAGAGTATTGCTTTTAAACTCCCCTGAGACAACTGTCAGTAAAGTGCAAAGTCAATGAGCTGCCAGAAAGGTGACATTTCTACCATTCCATTTCTACTAAGGCCTTTAAACTGGCATTAGTCTAAAACAATGGGGTGGTGGCCCTCTCCCTGAGGACACCGAATTTTTCACTACCCATAAGGATATTTCCAATGTCCCAGGATCTGGGATTTTCAACTCAGAGCAGAAATTGTCTCAAAAGAAGCTTTCTCAGATGAATAAGTAAATAAATAATAAAAAAATTAAAAAAAAAAAAAAAAAAAGAAAAAAAAAAAAAAAAAAAGAAGCTTTCTCAGAATCCCTGTGCTACTAGAAACAGATGTTTAGGTCTCTTTCTCTTCTAGACAAAACTCTTCTTCACTGACTCATATTTAAGGGAGCTGATCAAATTTTGGTTTTCCCCTATTGCATTTCGTTGAATTGTCATACAATGTCTTGTGGGGGGGTAGGGCTGTAATGTGACCCTTTATAGGGCCTGAGCCCCTCCCATGGCCCCCAATAAGGAAAACACCCTTAATAATGAGAACTTGCTTTGGTCAGTCTGTGCCCTGAAAAAGTTAAAGACATGGGACCTAATTATTAAGATGGATAATCAAGCACACCCCTTGTTTATAATATAAGAGTTTGGCTTTAGGTTTCACAGTTAAGTATGAAATGAAAAGTGTGGTTGTTTTTTAACTAACTCTATAATTTTTAAAGGATTGGTGATTGGCCTGTGTCTCAGTGGGCAGTCCCTGAACATCTGGTCACTTCTGATAACAGGAAGGATGACATCCACTGGCCCCATAAAAAGAGAGGTGCCAGGATCTTTCTCCCCAGAATGGCCACAGAATAGAAAATGCAGTGTTCCTCCCTTGTCACTGCTCTTTTTCCCCTAGACAGACCAGGAAGGACCTTCATCCTTTCTCCAAGGTCAGCACTGAGCTCTGTGGCATTGGGGAGAAGAGAATGGTTGGCTGCTCACTGGGTCAGCACCTCCCTCCACCTTCTCTCACAGGGTCTCAGAGCCTGTTCTGTGTGCTGGAGGCTCCCAGCTGTCCACTTCAGTGGGGAAGGAACTTGCTTTTAGTGCCGTCTCAGGAACTAGACAAATAGGTTTTTAATCAAACTGACATACATGGCTCCTGCTTCCTCCTCATTAAAAGTTATACTGAAAGTAAGGACTGGAAATGGAAAACTGATTTTACTGAAAGTAAAAATCAGCAAGTATGATTTTGAAAACTCCACCATACACCTTGAGTAGAAAAATGATAGAATCTATTTCCCCAAATCTTTTTTTGCTCAAATCCAGCACAGCCTAAGGATAATGATGACATCCTGGGAAAATGCTCTTAAGTTATTAACTCATTTTTTGCCTTCCCCAATGCTTTGCTTTTTGGATTTACACACACACACACACACACACACACACACACACACACACACACGGCCATTGTGTATTTATTGCCTCTCAGGAAATACAAAATCATCTTGACAGAGAGCATAGCTTTTTACTAAGCCACCGTTTCTGTCTGGTATGTGCTGCTATTACAGAATACCACAGGCTGTAATTATGGTGACCAGAAATTTATCAGCTCACAGTTCTGATGTTAAGTCCATTTTTGAGGTGCTGCCATCTGGTGAGGGCCTTCTTGCTCTGTCATCAGGGTGGCAGAATACCAGGGGTAAGAGAGGGTGTGAGAACAAGTAGGCGAATGAGAAGGCACCAAGTTCTTCCTCTGACAATGAACTCACTCCTGTGGTAAAGGCATTAATCCATTCCTGAGGGTGGAGCCTTTAAGTGTTTAAATACTGCTTAACAGTCCTACCTCTTAATACTATTATAATAGCAATTAAATTCCAGCTGAAGTTTTGTTGTTGTTCCTTTGAGGTAGGATTTCACTTTGTTGCCCAGGCTGATCTCCAACTCCTAGGCTCAAGAGATCCTCCTGCTTCAGTCTTCCAAGTAACTGGGACTACAGGTGTGTACCACCTCAGCTGGCTTTAATGTAAGTTTTAGAAGGAACAAATGTTCAACTCATAGCAGGACCCAACTAGAAAAGATTCCCTGACCTAAAACAGGGGTGAGCGGGAGGCAAGGAGTGTAAATGACAGAAGGGAAGTGATGATGGGGGTTGATTCTAGACAGGGACCTGGGCAAAACCTCCAAAAGGAGACCACTGTGGAGGTAGTTCAGGCTACTTCAATAACTCCCCAGAGGCACAAGAGAGCAGGACTTCTGTGTCCCACAGCATGCATGGCAGACTGGGAGCAGAAATATCCTCAACTGAAGGTGCCATGAAGGCAAGAACCAAGCACCTAAGAAGCAATTGGCAAAGACATGGTGGCAGGGCCTGAGCCCATGTTTAATAAGATATATTCCCAGTACCCTTGGCAACTGGGCATTTGAAATAGAAATTAAATTGATAAACTAAAAAATGATATTTCTTGCTTCTTAAGTTGGTGCCTGACACGCCCTTCATCACACTGTCTGTCCTCCCCAGGTGATTCCATCCTAGGATTTCACACAGCCTTGCAGAAGGTGGGGAATGCAATACCATTCAGTGTTATGTGGGATTCCCATGTCCTGATATGAGGATGTCCCTCTCCCGTTGTTTGTGCCAAGCAAAACTCAGGCTTTGAAATCAATGCCTCAAGTGAATTGGTTCTCTACTCCTCTTACCTAACACCTCAAAGTTCAGAGCCCCTCATTCTCCTTCCCCTAAGGTAGAGGCTGGTGCCACACATATAACAGCCTGGGATCTGAACATGAAGACCTTGACTTTTGGGACATTGCTCGTGGCTCTTTGCTCTTTGGCATCCATGCACACAGAAAGCTGCCACCATTAATATTATCCCAGAAGTCAAAAGTGTCTATATCAACATTTTTAAAAAAAAATTGTGGACCAGCTGGGTGCAGTGGCTCATGCCTATAATTCCACTGCCTCAGGAGTCTGAGGCAGGAGGATCACAGATTTGAGGCCAACCTGGGCAACTTAATGAGATCCTGTCTCAAAAAAATTAGGGTCAGGACTGTGGTAGAGTACCTCTGAGTTTATACCCAAGTGCCACCAAGAAACAAAAGAAAGAAATAAAGGACCATCTTTGCCAAGGAGAGAATTCTATTTAGGCCTCTTCAGGACAGAAAATATCCTATTTCAAAGGCACTTCCATTGTACTAGTAAGGAAAAGGAAAGGAGGAAGCAAAATGGAAAAAGCGTAGAGAGAAGATATGGCTGAGAGTCAGAGATAGTAGATTCAAGTTTCAGTTCTGTTTTTTGCCAGATTCTGTATTTTCCAGGAGCTCTGGGAAATCTTATCCGGATCCTCTCTGCATGGCCAAATCTTGCTCTGTATAGGGCAATACAATCTTACCGTCCTGTGAGCTCCTAAAGTGCTCTATCTGTCCCTTTTTTGGGTATTTTTTAGCTTTGGGACTTGTAATATAATCACATTTGTGCCTAGACAGGCCCTCATCTCTCACCATTCTTCCCCTAATCTGAGCTGCAGGCACTGGCTTCGAACACACACTTTCCTGCCTCCAGGATGCTCTCACTGAACAACCCAAAGTCACCTTCTATGCCATAATTGTTCTGACAAGTAGATGCTCTAATGAGAGCACTTATCCTGCAGTAAGCTCTTTACATGCCACTTCTCCTCTGATCTGTACCTGCTGCCAGGGCAAAGCTTTGTCTTGAGTCCTGTTGTATCCCGGGTACCCAAAACAGTCCAGGATGTAGGAGGTGCTAACCATCTGTCTGTTGACTACTAGCTGTCCTTTCTGGACCCTGAGTTCCTAGAAAGTAGGGACTGTGTCTTTTAGCCTTTTTAGACCTTTTTTTTTTTTTTTTTTAACCACACACATCATGATACAAGCCCTAGAGCTAGGTGCTCAGTAAATGCTGGTAAATGAATGAATGCCTTTTAAAATGGACAGATCCCTTAGGCATCTCAGTCAAGACTACAAATAACAAGGGATGATATGCTGAATATTTTCTAGATCCCTATTAGATCCACACTCTACCTTCGACCATCTGCTCAGTGCTCAGGAAGTTGACCTTTATCAGTCTGCAGGGTTCAGTCAATAGGAGGCATCAGTAGATTACTAAGGAGGGAGAAGAGTGAAGTCTAGGAATAGTTGATCCTCATCATTTGTGGATTCTGTATTGTGAATTTTCCCATTTACTAAAATTTTAGTAATCCTAAAATCAGTGCTACTCAGGGTGCTTTGGGGAGGATCATTCATGGACATGCACATAGCCCTGAAAAACTGGAGTCATTTAATGGGCATGTTCCCAGCTGAGACTGAACAGCCAACTGTTCTGCTTTCTTGTGCTCTCATTTTGCAAAAAAGGACTCTTTCCAAGATTACTTACTGCCACATTTTGTGCTTTTCATAGGTGATTTTGATGTTTAAAATGGCCCCCAAGTGTAGTACTGGTTACTGAAGTGCTGTCTAGAGTTTCTAAGTCCAAGAGGGTCGTGGTGTGCCCACAGAGAAGATATGCGTGTTAGATAAACTGCATTTAGGCATGCATTATAGTGTGGAGGACAGGAACTCAGAGTTAGTAACTTGACAATATATCTCTAAGTATCTTAGAGCATAAAAACACATGAAACAAAAGTTATATATTGATAGGTTATGTGTCAATGAGACCAGAAACTCACAGGAACGTAACCCTGTGTTTCCCACAAGAACAATGGTTCAGTGTTCAATAATTCAGTGTTTATAATGACTTAATAAAACAAAACTACTGTACAGAATGAGAACTAACTATACTTATTGCCCAGGCTGATTCTATATAATGAGTTGACATAAGCTTAACTCCATCCAACCACCAAAACTCATAACTCCTATTGTGCTGCTTCTCTGAAACTACAGCTATCATCTTGGTATTCTGGTAATCTGTTCCCTCTTAAGTCCTATAGGCCCAGAGGTGATAATAGGCTCCTACTCTTGCTAGCCCCAGATGCTTCATCATCTCTTGCTGGTTTCCCTGCCTCCTTCCTACACCTTTGTAAATAGTCCCTTTATTAAGACTCCTTTCTTACCCCTTTAAAAAAAGATACCATCTGTTTCCGGCCAGAATCCTGACTAATACAGTTAATGGAAAACTTCACCTGTGTTCTTTCTAGCACCTACACAACAGACACAAGCATGGTCCCCTCTCTTCTCACCCATCTCCAGTGAAACTCATCCCTACAGCTCCTTTCTCCCTATTGTCTGTTCCCCTGGAGGATTGAGCTTCTTGATTGTGCACCCTCCATCAGCAGCAGGGTCACCTCTTGAGAGCCTAAAAAATGCAAATTGTGGGGCATCCTAGATTTACTAAATCCGAATCTCTGAATTGTCTCTTTCATAAGCCTTTCTAGTGATTCCTATGCACCCTCAGGTTTGAGGCCACTTTCTGGAGTACTGGTGGGGTGTGGGAGTGGGAAGGTGGGCATGGGGCAGTGTTCAGGACCCTTTCCAGGGCCTTTATCTCCCATTGGCCTGAATTCCCACGGTTTCCTGGCCTTTGTTTCTCCAGGCTGAGCCACACCTGGGAACACGTACAACTTGGAGCTCAGAATCCTTTGCACCCTATCCAGGTGTGGCATTTCTTAACCAGCGGAGCTTGGTGCCTTCTAAAATACACATGGCTATTCTGGAAGCTCAGCACTAAAATGCCAGGCTTCTGTGAGCTCAGCCACAGGACAAGAGGGAAGATAAGCCATGTAGTAAAGGGGATCGGGATAGGCCATCCCAAAACATGCCACTTGGCATATTGATTCTTTTTTTTTTTTTTTTTTTTTTTTTTTTTGGTACCGGGGATTGAACTCAGGGGCACTCGTCCACTGGGTCACATCCCCAGCCCTTTTTTGTATTTTTATTTAGAGACAGGGTCTCACTGAGTTGCTAAGTGCCTCGCCACTGCTGAGGCTGGCTTTGAACTTGCGATCCTCCTGCCTCAGCCTCCCAAAGTGCTGGGATTACAGGCGTGAGCCACCGCGCCCGGCTCATATTGATTCTTTTGAGCTAAAAGTGATTGAGAAACAGACACAGGAAGAGCTCTTTGCTTCAAAAGCTTTCTGCCTCAAAGCAGGACATGAATTGCCCTGTGTGAGGGGGCATAAATTCCCACCCCTGTCTTGTGCCAGGATAAAGAAATCACCAAAGCCAGAGAGCCGGCACTGAGATGAGTCTACACAAACAGACCTACAAAAAAATTGTTATATTCCTCTCATTTCCCCTTTTACTTCCCAGGCTTTCCTATAATTTGTCACCCATACAAGCCTAAACACCTTTTTATTTGTCTTGTTACTTTTCTTGTTCCTTACCCTTTGTTGAAATGGTGTATCAGCCCCCAAATCTAACTGCTTCTTTGGGTTTTCACTTTTCTGTGAAGCTGCCCTGTATGTAACAATGTTAACATCCATATGGATGTCTTTTCCTCTGTTAATTTGTCTTTTATCAGTTTAATTCTCAGGCCCCAGTCCACTGAACCCAAGAGGGTAGAGAGAAAGGATACTTTCTCCGTATCCTACAGTGGGAAGAACTGTTATAGGTCTGGGGTCTTTCCAGAAACCACAGCAGCATGAAGACCATTCATCCTTCAAATCCCAATTTTGTGATCAAGTCAGAAAGACTTCAGACATGTTGCTTAGAGTAACAGGCATGAGTTTACTGAAGGGATAGGAAAAGGGCAAGGGGATACTCTCAAGGGAGAGAGTGGGTCCTCTCAAAGAGGAGAGGGATGGCATGCCTTTCCTGCACTCCAGTTTTATCAGGGATCCCAGAGAAGTTTCCCACCCAGGTCTACCTCTTTTGATTGACAGAAGAATGACATCAGACTTTAAAGTCCCCAGGCCATGACAACTCTAGGTCAGTTTTGCCCATGCTGATCTAGGGTTCTAATTAGATTCTTTTTTTTTTTTTTAATATTTATTTATTTGTTTTTAGTTGTACACAATGCCTTTATTTTTACGTGGTGCTGAGGATCGAACCCGGACTGCACACGTGCTAGACGAGCACTCTACTGCTGAGCCACAACCCAGCCCCTCTAATTAGATTCTTAACCATAAATTCTTACAAACTTTGTGGTTAGGAGGAATTATCTCCATAAATAAATGGGTCTGGTATGTGGAAAAGGGATTTGGGATTTGGTCTGTGAAAAAGGTCACAAAAGTGGCTGTGGCTCAGTGGTAGCGTGTACTTGCCTGGCATGTGTGAGGCACTGGGTTCGGTTCTTAGCACCACATATAAACAAATAAAATAAAGGTCTATCAACAACCTTAAAAAAAAAAGGTCGCAAAAGTCCCCCCTTCAGGATAACTTGGGTTCCTCTTTTTGACATTATTTTGGGCCTGTATTTCTCTTACAGATAACAGGTGGTTTGCTGAGGAAGGTGACATATCCAGTCTACTTAAGCCAGGCAGGGCTGCAGGTAAATTGTTTCTTGGAAAAAAAAACGTGGGCATTAGCACAGTGGGCCCAATAGATAGAATTATTCCCTTAACCTTGGGTTCCCACCATTTGCATCTATCTGTCCCCTATCAGAATCAACAGTTGAGATGGCCTTATGGCTTTGAAAAAGAAAGAATTTTCATCCCACTTACAAAAACCTGTCTTAGAGTTCTGAATGGAATCACTTATTACTTTATTAATGTCTCTCTATCTTCCCTGATTTCAAAAAGCAAATTTGAGGGCTTTGACTGTAGCTCAGTGGCAGAGTGCTTACTTAGCATGTGTAAGGCACTGGGTTCAATCCTTAGCACCACATAAAAATAAACAAATAAAATAAAAGCATTCTGGGGCTAGGGTTGTGGCTCAGCGGTAGAGCACTCGCCTACCACGTGTGCGGCCCAGGTTTGATCCTCAGCACCACATAAACATAAATAAATGCATTGTGTACGACTAAAGCAAATAAATAAATATTATTTTAAAAAAAGCATTCTGTCCATATACAACTACCAAAAAAATTTTTAAAAAGCAAATTTGAGACAGTTTATTAATATACATGTAAACAAAGCTAAAAAATAAATAGTTGCCCATGGGATTTTCAAGCTCTTTATTTAAAACATTTTAAAAATTATTAGCTTCTTACTGATATGGTAGCAAGCAAACATTCCCGTGTTTGAGCACTCGAAAGACCCTGCTGTTTATATGTACCAGGAATAAGAACATCTAAAGTGAAGACTTAAGAAAAACTTAATAATGACTGGATTATTTTTAGGATTCTGCATTTTCTATAGTTTTATATATTTTTTTAATAGCATATCTATCACAGAAATTTAGTTAGCATCTTGGAACTGAACAGGCCTGTGCGTTGTGCATAGCAACCATAAAATCTATATAACTGGAATTAAGTTTATAGTTTGAAACAGGAGCTTTTTCATTTATAAGATCATAAAATTTGAGTTTCCATTTGAATTTTCTTAACAAAACACTTGCTTACTCAATACGAATTCAATAACTCCCCAATTAGTTAATAAATTACTTTAGGCCATTTAAGTAATATTGTTTTGCAAATCGTTTTGGATTCAGTATTATAATTTTTTCTCAAAAAATTATTTTAAAATAAATGTGTGTGTGTACGCGTGCATGTGCACGTGTGTGTTTGTGTGCACGAGAGAGAAAGAGAGAGAGAGAGAGAGAGAGAATGTGTGTGTGTGTAAGTCTGAGAGAGAGCGAGAGTAGAAAAGGATTTTTCCTCCCAGTGTTGGGGATGGAACCCAGGGCTTCAGACATTGGAGGCAAGTGCTCTACCACTGAGCTCTGTCCCCAGCTTGTTTTTCTTTTTTTGATGACTCACAGTCACATTACCCAGTATTGCAGCTGCCAGGCTTTGGTATTGTGACTCCTACTGCCACCAACTTAACAGCTTGTCTGATTTTGAATAAAAATGAAAACATTAAAGGGTTTGACTATAAAAGGAGGTTCTGTAAAATCCTTGGGAAACAGCAAGAACCAGATGGATTAATTTTCAGACCATAATCCCACAGGCTGTGTAAGGGTCACATAATCTCCAACAAGCTTATACCTGCCTACTTCTAAAGATTGTGCTGTGGGGCTTCCTCTTTCAATCTTATTTGTGAGCTCTTTTTCATTCTCTGACCCAAGAGGGAAAGAAAAGCATATTAATGATGTCTTTTTGCTTGCCTAGTATGCACAAGGCCCTGGGTTCAATCCCCAGCACTGCACACACACACACACAACAAAGTTACTTTCATAGTAATTATTTGTTCTATTATTGCATGTCAGAATAAGTGAAAAGAGCATTTGTCTGGCAAAAAGAATAGGTAAACAGAAAAAAATGAAAGAAAAACTATGGAAGGAAAATAAGATGTGGCCCAGGGATAAAGTAATATAAAATGTATACCATGCCATAAGGTGCTGTATAGCTCTAAAAGCAATCCTCAGATTTGGCTCTGAGCTTCACAGCAGACAGCAAAGAACAAATCAATGACAGGATTCACTTGTCCACAATTTAGGCTTTGCTCAGCAAAGAGATGTCTGAGACAAGTCCTGAGGAACCTAAAAGAGTTCGAACCCATTCAGGGAGGCCTTTGGGGTTTGGGTGCTTTTCCCCCAGTTGATTTGTGGATGAAGTTGCTGATCCAACACTCTAGGGTTCTAGAGGGACCCAGCCTTGCTCCTCTTCATTCTCCCCTCTCCTAAGCCCTGTACTACCTTCTCATAGCCAGAGGGTTGAGTTGATTTACTTAGGGGTTATCCTGTTTTGTGGGTATTGTATTTGTTACTGTTCACATTGGCCGTGGGTTTCCTATTTTGACTTCGCATTAGAATTATTTGGGGGAATTTCTCAAACTTATATAACTGTCTGGGTACCACACAGATTAATGGAATACAGACCAGTGGGAATGGACCCCGGGATTCTTTATTTTGTCTTAATGCTCCATTGAATTGTATGTGCAATGGGAACAGAGAATGACCAACAGCTGGGCATATTCAATGATCTACAAAGCTTGACTGTTGATCAGAGACACTTGTGCAACTTGTTCAATGTTCCTATTCCTCAGCCACTCTCCCTCCTAGTCTCTCCAGCTACCTGGAGCCAGGAATTCCATATTTTAAACAAGAACTCCAGGGAATTCTGAGGCAGCTGACCCACAGACACAAGAGTTCACAAAGTGTAAAGGAGACTGGGCTCCTGTCTGATCTGACCACAGTGGGCCACGGGACTTTTTGGCCTATTAAGTGCTTTGATTTTCTTTCCTCACTGGTGAAATGGTTGGAGAAATATTCTGCTGTACCCTACATCCCAGGTGGTTGTAAAGATTTCTGGTTGATTCCCAACTAGAATGGGGACAGGGCTGGGGATGTAGCTCAGTGGTAGAGCAGTTGCCTAACATGTAGGAGGCCCTGGGTTTGATCCCCATCTCACACACACACACACACACACACACACACCACCACCACCACCACCACCAACAACAACAACAAAAAACACCTCAAAGGGGAGTTCCATGGGGATGGGGGCCTATTGATTTTTGTATCCCTGGCATATAGATCAGTGCCTGGCATATAGTAGGCACTCAACTAGATTGGAAATGAGCTCATATTTGGGGAATCAGATTAGAAAGGATTAAATATGTTTGTGGCACCCGATATGCATTCTTACTTGACGTGTGTGCACATGTGTATGTGTGTAGAAGCAGTAGGACTGAGATCCACACTTCCATCGTGGATATCCTGGGTTTCTAGGTTAATTAATTTCAAGTCTGTTTGCTGAGAGCAGTGATGTATGTGAGTTTGGGGCCTGGCACAGCAGTGCTTGGCCTGGTTTCTACCATCTTGTGTCAAAATGTGGGTGGATTTATATGTGATACAACTGGAAGATGGTGAAATTTACCACTGCCAGCATAAGCACTTCTATAAGAACACAACATGCTAACATAGTGCCACAACAGAATAATCTTCTTATAGCACGTGTAGCTCTGAAATAAACTTATTATAACTGCATGGGTTTTCTTAACGAAGAAAGGGCACTTTACTGAAGTCTGGATATCACTTGGTGATAGGAGAGATTATCTACAAATAGCACCTTCTGAATAGTAACCAAACCATGACCTTGCTTAGGTGAAATGTCCAATTAGAGTACACAAAACAGCACCAAGTGCTGAGATAGGGGAATTGAGCAGAGAAAGGACTGGGCTGGGTTAGACCCGGTGCACTGTGTGTCTTAGCCAAGTCAGTTCCCCACCCAAGACCAGGTTCCTCAGCTGTAAAATGACAGACTGAATGATTATCTCTGAGGTCCTTTCTCTCTCTCCAACAGGCTGTGAAGGTCTGATTGTAAAACTGTTAAACCAGAATTCTGGCTACGAACAACCTTTAAACAACAAGAGGCCTTTTGTAGGGTAGAAGTGGAGAGAGGTCATTCAGCTCAGTGGTTGAGTTCAGGGTCTGAACACTAAAAAAAAAATTACACTTCCCTAAATCCACATGGAAAATCAGAAATGTCTAAAGGCAACATAGAAATGAATCACTGAGACAACTACTAATGCTTTTTTCTTTCTGTTACTACTTATATCAGGATGTATGTTAGTTTCCTATGACTGCATAAAGAAATCACCATAAGCTTGATGGTTTAAAACAACATCAATCTATCATTTTGCAGTTCTGGAGGTCAGAAGTCTAAAATGGCTTGGCAGAGGTGATTTCTTTCTGGAGGTCCTAGGAAATCCCTTTGCTTGTCTTTCCAGCTCCAAGAGGCTGTCTGACCTGTGGTTCTACATCACCAGCCTCTGCTTCCATCATCTCCCACTCCCCTACCTCCTGCTTTCCCTTAGGAGAATCCTTTTGTTCACATTAGACCCACTTATATATAATCCAGGATAGTATCTCCATTTTAAGGACCGTAGTTTAATCATGTCTGAGAGTTCCTCTGGCCGACATCCTAGTGTCCTTGTGTTAAGTGTAAATACTCAGGATGATAGCTCAGACATTGCAAAACCCTAATCTTCAAAAAAACAATGTTGCAAAACCCTAATCCTCAAAAGACATTAAGTAATTGTTCACAAAAGTCTTCTAATTAAGGTAGTACATTGGAGGGTGATGTTTTATAGAGATCTTTTAATTATAAGAATTGAAAAGAGAATAATTCAGTGGGAGAGCACTTTCTTGTCTAGCATGCATAAGGCCCTAGATTTTAATCCTAGCATTGCCAACAACGCCAAACAAACCTAACAAACCCCTTCAAAAACAAAAACAAACATTTTCCAGATATAATAGCGAGTTAAACAGCAAATTCCACATCTCAGAGTTCCTTCCCTCCATCCCCTGGACTTCTTGGTAGCTGAGGACTGCCAATGAGATGTCTTTGTGTTGTGCTAAGCAGATGCAGATGAGAATATGCTGAGTCAGCTGGGAGGGAGACCATCATGCCCCTTCAGGCAAACAAAAATAGGCCCTGTTTTCAGGAAACTGTATCCACAGTGCACCTTTGAAGGTTCCATGTCAAACAGGAAAATCAACTATTCTGCCCAAGGGTATAGGTGATATGTGAGTTAGTCCAAATGGGAAGCATAATCATCCTATAAAACAAGTGAAATGACTGATGTTGAACCAGAAGGATGGCAAAATCCCCGGGATGTGAACCAGTCATAAAAGCTTTGAAGTATACAGAAATAAATACAGGTTCTTCTTATCTGCTCACACAGTTCCCTGGGAAATGTAGTTACATGTAACTACTACTCATGTGCAGGTGAAACTTTGCACTATTACCCAGAAGGAACTATCTGACATAACCATAGGTTACAGTTGCTAAGTTCTTTGGTGACTTTAAAGAGCATCCCTATATATATTTCATTTAATTCTCACAATAATCCTTTGAAATGGTTTATAGGCTTTTAAAATCTGTGTTTACAGATGAGGAAACTAGCTCAGAGGATGCAATGACTTTCTTAAGGTCACACATAAAATTAGTGACACAGGTAAGATTTGAACCCAGTTCCTGTTCTGCTTTTGACTGCCTTCCTATAAGACTGTCCATCTGTTACCTTAATGCTGACATGGACACACTGCTATGATCTGCCCTCTCCTGCCCACTGCCTCACTTTTGAGCTATTCCTAGTTTCCCCAATCTCTACCATCTTACTTCACAAAGTGTGGCTAACTAGTACGGTAAAGAAGAACACAAGTGTCCTCAGGGAGTCTGTCAGAAATGCCACATCTTTCCCACCTCATCTCCAGCCTCAGATCCCAGGAAGTTCTTGTGTACAATCAAGGTCAAGAAGTACAGTTTGATCAAATTTGCTCATCCAGGCCTGACTGATACTCCCAAGTAGCTCCTTCTCTTCCCTTCTTCCTGCATAAACATGGTGAGGGCCCAAGCAAGGAGAGTTCCACTCATTTCCTCTCTCCTTCCAGAACTTCCCCCTACAGGTCACTGGTTCTATAGCTTCAGAACTCCTCAGTCCCCTTCATTTTCCCTTGAAGCTTCTCATGCTGGCATCTGGTCCCTTTAGCAAAGACTCTACTCCAGGAAGTTTCATCACAAAAAAAGTACTTAGCAGAGCATGTTTTCCTAAGAGGCTGGATCTGACTTAATTGTTTTCTCTAGGTAGAGAGCCTGCAACCTCTCTTTGGGGTAATCAAAGAGAACCAATTTGTTCTTCCCTCCCTCAATTATGAGAATCTGTGGCTGCAGTAACAAGACACACTGGCAGCAAAGGAAGGGAAGGAAGATAAGAAGTCAAAAAGAGACCAGATAATCAATCAATTGGGGTTAATTTTGGGAAAGAAATGAGAACAGATAATTAACTTGGAAAAGTTATTCTCTTACTTTCTTGATTTCTCTACATTCTCATCTCTACCCCTTAAAACTTAAGAAACATTTTTTTTTTTTTTTGTACCAGGGATTGAACTTAGGGGAACTCTGACCACTGGGCAACATCCCCAGCCCTTTTTTGTAGAGACAGGGTCTTACTGAGTTGCTAAGTGCCTCGCCATTACTGAGGCTGGCTTTGAACTCGTGATCCTCCTGCTTCAGCCTCCCCAGTGCTGGGATTACAGGCATGCGCCACTGCACCCGGCTAGGAAACATCATTTTTAAAAGCACAAAAATTGTCAGACTCTTTCAGGCTCACAGGTCAGGGGCATTAAAAATTCAAAAATAAACAATGATCTTAAAAAAAAAATTAAAACCACCACAACAAAAAAGAACCCTGAAAGTTGCCTGATAAATACAGAAACTGGGAAAACACCATGCCTCAGGTTTCAGACCCAATAAGTACAAGTTTAAATTTCAAAGACCTTGCAGCTTTTCAAGGAAGGGGTGTCAGGGGAGGACATCCCTGGTCTTGTTGGCAGGAAACCTACCTATATCCCTAGCAGGGGCCAGGATATGTTTTACACTTTGGAGGAAACCAGAAGGCCAACATACTCAAACCAGCCCTAATTTATGATAGGCCAGTTGAGAAGAATGTGGTATTTGTTGATTGTTATCTCTGTAAAGGATGGTGTCTTTGGAAGAGCTGGGTTGACCCAACCAGAAATCTTGATTGTAAACTTGGAATATATTTATGGTTTCCTGCAAGGCTGATAAAGTTGAAGGAGATGGTTATGTAGGTCATATGCCTAGTTCTAGAGGAGTCCTTTTAGACTGATCCACTGGCTCTTTGACAAGTCTCAGTGGGTTGGCAGTAGAAGTTGCTCTTTAGCTCTCACAGCTGAGTTTTATTTCCCCTGTTGGGAAACCTGTGACTACTTGACCACTTACATCTGAGCCTGGGCAGAAAGGTCTGAAAGAATGCAAGAAGGTAACCTCAGGATTTAGGATGCCTGTGTTTTGGAAGAGAGGGAGTCTAATCTTAAGAAGGAAGGTTTTTCCTTAAGATGGGAACTGATGTGTAGGTTTGACTGAATTTCACCTCTGGGCAATGCCATCAGAGTTTACAGATTATCCCTCAAATTGAGAGTCTGTGCTACCAGGATTGGCCCTTGGGTGGAGAAGTGCTCCTTGTTCTCCATAGCTGCTTGCTTTATTCTAGGCCCCGGTACTCTCCCCTCTTCCCTTCCTTCCTCCCCACCAGACACACAAGAAGAGTAAATACAGCTGCTTATTTCAGGCTTAGCCCCAAGTCTAGGGGGGGTGGGATGGGGCTGTAACTCTGTGCTTCAGTTTCAGGGACCCTGTGTGTTCTATCCTGTCAGTGTTTAGTGATGGGGTTGAGAGGTAATAATCCATTTCAGAACATTCATTGCACATAGAAATCTTTAACTCTGCAGCAGCACAAATGTCAGAAAGGGCTCTCCTACTCAATCATTGTTCCTGCAAAATCCACTGAGCAGTGCCACAGATCGGGGAGGGGAAGGAGGCATTTGACAGGACTCACCTTCGTACCTACCTGGATAAGGAAGAGAAAGAGACCTGGCTAACTGTATCTGATAAATTCTAGCCCGTCAACTTTCCCCCCAATCCAGAGATAAGAATCCCGCCTATAACCTGATTCTCATACACGGAAATATTTTCTCTTTAGCAAGTGTGTCCTTGAGGGCTTAAAGGTGAGGGCTCAGAGGTTTCAACTGGCTGCTGGTGGGTGGGATCCAATTTGCAGACCTGTTTTGTTTGGCACTTGCAATGGTTTTCTCTTTTAAAATTAGTTTCCAACACTAACATAGCAGAAGATTTCACATACATATCTACATTACTGTCATTTCTTGGGGGGGGGGATAGAATATCTGGTTTCTATACGCCCCAAATTCCACAAAGTTCACACACACACAGCCAACCCACCTGTCCTCACCACTCCTCACAAGCCTAAACTGACCTGCTTTATTCTCTTACCTCTTCTGTCCATGTCAGGAAATGATGGGTAAATGCTTTGTTCTGTTTCCTAAATAAGTCAGAACTACTTTGCTGACACAACACCATTTTGGAATAACAGAAAAACACACAAAAGTCCGTTTGTCAATTGGACTTCTGTTTCTGAATCTTTCAATTCAGGCTCCCAAACTTGCAGGATTCTCTCACAGATCCACCTTTCCTCTGGCTAGGATGCTGGAACCATGGAGGAATCTGGGGGAAAATGGTTCAAAAACTTTAGGCTATGAAGTAAGCCATTTTCTTTGCCTTTTCTAAAGGCTCAGAATCTCTGCCACAGATCTGTTTATTGATTTTTCTTTAAAAAACTAAGGGCAAAAATTCTAATTTAGTACTTTGAATTGTTTGACAGTAAGAGGCTACTGAAACCCAAGGCATTTATTATCATTACAGTTTATGACAATAGCAACAGAGTAGCAAATTGCTTTCCTGAAACTGAAGTTGGGTAAGCATCTGTCTCTGAACCTAAGAATTATTTAAAAATTCTACCTACTACAGTTAGCTATCCACACTATATAGTGAATAAGGGTTTTAAGGTGAAATTTACCTAATATAAAAATTCAAAAGTAAACAATTTAGAAGTATTTAGTACATTTCAGTGCTATGCAGACCACTCCCTGTATCTACTTTCAAAATATTTTCATTACCCCAAAAGGAATCCTCATACCTGTTAAGCAATTGATTCTCTTTTCCCTTCCTCTCTGCCCCCAGACTACCATCCTGTGTTCTCTCTCTGTGGATTTACTTGGATATTTCATATGAACAGAATCAGACAATACATAACCTTTCTTGTCTAGTTTCTTTTACTCTGCTTAATGTTTTCAAAGCTCATCCCCCTTATAGCATATATCAGAACTTCATCCCTTTTAATGGCTGAATGATATTGTGAATAAGTTTTAATTAAAAAACAGAATCTATTCTTGGTACTTCTGGCTTTTTGCTCATTGATTGCTAATGTACCAAAGGGAATTAAGACTTGAAATGACAGAGGAAATCAGGTTCTCTCTTTATAAGGCCTCTCACCAAGAAGGTAGTTTTAAAGAGATATACACAGGTAGGGACATGAAACTATTTCCAGGAGTGGAGAGAGCAGAGTAGGAAGAAACACTTAACAATTAAATGGTTGCCTTTACTTAAAGATGCAAGTTAAGTTTCCCTCAGGTTTATGCTGCAAGTTGCCTTTCAGCAACTTTAAATTAGGTTGGTATACCTGGTGTGGTGGTGCACACCTGTAATCCCACATGCTCAGAGACTCAGGCAGGAGGATCACAAGTTCAAAGCCAGCTTCAGCAATTTAGAGAGGTCCTAAGCAACTTAGGGAGACCCTGCCTCAAATTAAAAAAATAAAAAAGGGTTAGGGATGTGGCTCAGGGTTAAGCGCCCCTGGGTTCAATCCCTGGTACCAAAAAAAAAAAAAAAAAAAAAAAGAAAGAAAGAAGAAAAATTAGGTCGGTGTAAAAGCACTATTTCTTCATACCTATCAAGCCAACTGCAGAGGTGTTGGAGGATTTGGAAGATGGTATCTTCCTTAATGCCATGCAGTTTCCTAATTGCCATGCAGATGAAGATGCCAACCATGGAGTAACAGAATAATAGCAATGAACACATCCTGAACTTTAACCAGGTCTCCTAGCATAGGGCCTAGTAGCCCCACTTCTCAGACAGGAAAACTGAAGCATAGCACAGTTAAATAATTAACCAGCGGTTACACACAGGTTAGTGGTAGAACAAAACGTACTGAAGTAGTTTGAGGGCAGAGCCCATGCTCTATCGTGTATCTGTTCTACAACACATGTGGCAAGTTGCTACATGGTTCTGGCCATTGGGGATGGGGATGGGGGATGCACAGGAAGGTAGAAGATGGGAAGATGGCAATGCAGACCTGCCATCCATAAAGTTGAAGTAAGGGTGACCTCTTAGACATGTGAACCAGATGCAGGAGCCCTGTTTGGGGATTGGCTTGAATTGCAGTTGACTATGAGCCGTGGAGATTTGGCCATTGTCGCCACCCGTAGTCTCACGGGATTTTGTTGCGGGATCTCGAGTGACTTGGCCGAAATTGCTGATTGGGTCAGCGCCATTTTAGTGGTGTGTTTGGCGTGAGTTAGTTGTTGTTAGAACCAGAGAGAAAAGTTATCAGAATAAAAAGCTGTTTGTCTCCAGTTTGCTTCTGAAGTTCTTCCCGCGGCTCCGTTGCTCCAAGCGCTTCAGGCAGCAACAGGTGGCGGCCCGTACGGGGAACTTCGGAGCGGACAGGTAAGAACTGAAAGGTCTCTAAAGATGGGTTCGAATATAACTGAATCCCAAGTGATAGAGGCTATGCAAAGACTCCTTGATATACCTGACTCTGTTCTCAGTGAGGAGTATATAGACAAAAGTGAAAGTGATCAAAAAAGTGTAGATTCCACTGGGCCAACTGAGACCAGTAAAGAGAGTATTAGAAGAGACCCAAAAATGACAAAAATCCAAGCTATTAAAGCTATTCGGGAGTTATTGGCGAAAGCTGAAGGATACTTGCTCTCACTGGAACCTGGGCCTCAGGATATTGCTGCCAGTGAAATTAGCAGTGGTGAGGAATCTAGTAAAAGTGATCCTGAGAAAATGAGGAAAAAGAAATTAAAAAAGACCGAGAAAAAGGTCCGTCAGGCAGAGGAGTCACTTGTGTCCTCTACTCCCCCATGGGTGGAATCCATTACAGAAAATATGAAGGGTATTACTAGGCATTTGCATACCCTAGAAACAGAAATAAAAAGTCTTTCTGATCGCTTATGCGCTCTCGAGGACAACTCACAGATACATTGGGAACCGCCAGCATTTGAAAAGAAAAATGGACAGAGTGTCCATCAGTCAGTAGATTTCAAAACAATAAAAAATCTCAAAGAGGCAGTAATGACTTATGGGCCCCAAGCTCCTTTCACGTTGAGTATGCTGGAGTCCCTTAACACCTTTAGCTTAACCCCCTCAGACTGGAAAAGTCTATGTAAAGCAACATTAAGCGGGGGGCAATTCTTGGTTTGGCGATCGCAATTCCAAGAACTTTGTATAGAAACGGCTAAAAGAAACGCGGTGCAGGGTTTGAAAACTATAATATAGACATGCTCACAGGAGAAGGGCAATTCGCAGACTTACAGGCTCAAACAGATTATGACCCAGATATATATGCTCAGATAAATGCAGCTGCCTTAGAGGCATGGAAAACTGTACAAGGACCTGGGGATCTACAAGGTAGCTTGTCAAAAGTGATTCAAGGACCTAATGAGCCGTATGCCGACTTTGCTGATCGACTTTTGAGAACTGCAGGTAGTGTGTTTGCAGATGTTGACCAAGCTATGCCATTAGTTGTTCAATTAGCTTATGAAAATGCAAATAAATGGTGCCAAGCAGCCATCAGGCCATGGAGAACTAAAAAGGATCTTTCCGTATATATACAACTATGTAAAGATATAAATGGCGCCTTTGTCACAGGAAATGTGATTGCAGCCTCAATGAGAGGTGCTTCCTCTCGAAATTTCACAAAGGCTAAACGTAGATATTATAATCAATCAGGCAATTCTAGGCAAAATCCCAAAAGAGAAATAAGATCAAGCTCATTCCGTGCCCCAGGCCGCTGCCCCAGGTGTAAAAAGGGAAATCATTGGGCCAATAAATGCTATTCAAAATTTGACATCCATGGAAATCCTTTGTTCAGGAATTCAAAAAACGGGGCACGGGGCCCAGTACCCCGGGGCCCACAAATGTACGGGGCATTGCAGAAGGAGTATCCTCAAGCATCCACTCAGATGCTTCCCCGACACAATCCCTACTACCCATCCACTCCCTCGCCAGAGGAACAAGAGGAAATGCAGGATTAGACCTCTGTTCCACCGCCCGAATAGTGTTAACACCTGAAATGGGGGTTCAACTGATTCCCACAGGAGTCAGGGGACCTCTTCCCTCAGGGACTGTAGGACTTATTATCGGGCGTAGTCCTAAAAGCTTATTAGGTTTGCAAGTGACCCCAGGTGTAATAAACTCAGACTACAAAGGGGAAATAAAAATAATGCTTAGCTCACCCCAAAGTATAACTTCTGTTAATCAAGGAGATAGAATTGCTCAGTTGCTTCTCCTTCCCAATTTACATAATTCATTTAAAATGGGTATGCCTCAAGAAGGGAACAATAGAGGATTTTGTTCCACTGACTCAAGTCCCATGGCTTGCTGGGTTCGAGACTGTTCAAGGAGGCCTATGTGTAAAATAAAAATCCAAGGAATAGAAATGGAGGGATTAATAGATACTGGAGCTGACTCTTCCATTATTAATTTACGCCAATGGCCCAAGCACTGGCCTCTGCAAAAAGCTTCAACCAGTTTAAGAGGCTTGGGATATAATAACCTCCCAGATAAAAGTGCAGTAATTTTAAAATGGGAGGATGATGAAGGCCATAAAGGAACATTTCAGCCTTATGTTTTACCTAATCTACCGGTTACTTTATGGGGAAGAGATATTTTGCAACAAATGGGAGTACACCTTGCAACCAAGCCTGCAGATGTTAAATGTGAAAACCTGCAGAGTAATCTTAACCATAAAAGAACTCATTATCAAAAAGTACAGAGTAATCTCAACCCTAAAAGTAATCATTGTCATAAAGGAAAAAGATATTTTTTTTCGGGGCCACTGAGAAAATAATTTTGAAAATACCATGGCTTTCTGATAAGCCAGTGTGGGTCCCTCAGTGGCCCCTATCTAAAGAGAAATTACAAGCGGCCCACCAATTAGTTCAGGAACAATTAGAAGCAGGTCATATAGAACCTTCCACTTCTCCCTGGAATTCCCCCATATTTGTGATCAAGAAAAAGTCAGGAAAATGGCGATTGTTACATGATCTTAGACAAATCAATAAAACCATGCAAGTTATGGGGCCTACTCAACCTGGACTTCCTAGTCCCGTAGCTATTCCAAAAAATTTCCATCTTATTACTCTTGATATAAAGGATTGCTTCTTTTCTATTCCCCTACATCCTCTGGATGCCCCCAGGTTTGCTTTTTCCATTCCTTCTATGAACAATAATGGCCCTGATCAGAGATATCAATGGAAGGTTTTACCACAGGGAATGGCTAATAGCCCCACCATATGCCAAATATATGTGGACAAGGCTATCCAACCCATTAAAAATAAATATCCAAACCTCATGTGTCTACATTACATGGATGATATTTTATTGGCCCACCCTAATCAAAAAATCTTATTTAATATATTCAGTGATGTGGTAGAAAATTTAAAAAAATATGGATTATATATAGCAGAAGAAAAAGTTCAAACCAGATCTCCCATATTATATTTAGGATTTAAAATCATGGATACTTTTGTTAGACCCCAAAAAATTTTAATAAATAAAGAACATTTGACCACCCTCAATGATTTCCAAAAACTACTGGGAGACATTAATTGGCTTCGCCCTACACTAAATCTCACTACTGGCCAACTAAAACCTTTATTTGACATCCTTCGTGGAGATCCTGATCCATCTTCACCACGAACATTGACTCCTGATGCTAGGAAAGCTTTAAAGTTAGTAGAAAAAGCCATCGAAGGAGCTCATTGTGATAGATTTGATTTAACTCAACCGCTGATGTTGATTATTATTTCTTCACAATATACACCCACGGGAGTATTTTGGCAACAAGGGCCTTTATTATGGATACATTTGCCCGTCTCTCCTAAAAGTATAATTGAATCTTATACCTCCATGGTGGCTAAACTTATTCTTCAAGGACTTAAGACTTCTACTAAAATATTTGGCATTCACCCTGCTACTATTATTACTCCCTATTCATCATCACAGATTGAATACTTATGCTTCAATGATAATGATTGGGCTATAGCTAAATGCTCTACTTCTGCAAATTTTGATAATCATCTTCCTAAGTCCCCTATATTATCTTTTTGTATTAATCATCCTATTATATTTCCACAGGTAATAAAAAATCAACCTATTCCTAAGGCATTTAATGTATTTACAGATGGGTCCTCAAATGGTACTGCTACAGTAGTCACTAAAAAAGAAAATATGACTTACATAACTGCACACAAATCAGCTCAACTAGTGGAATTGGAAGCTGTGGTAAGAGCTCTGGAAAATTTTAGGGACCAGCCCGTAAACATTTTTTCAGATAGCCACTATATTGTACAAGCCGTCCCAAAATTAGAGTTAGCATTACCAATAGCACCTCATACTCCAGTCTTTAAATTGTTTTATCAAATACAAAAACTTTTGTGGGCAAGAAAAGAACCTCTATTCGTAGGCCATATTAGAGCACATACTAATTTGCCTGGTCCCCTCCATGAAGGTAATCAAAAGGCTGATGAACTTACAAAAACAGTATTTATACTTTCAGCGCTACAACAAGCTACTTTATTTCACTCCCAGTTTCATGTCAACAGCACCACCTTGCAACGTAGGTTTAAAATCACAAAGGAGCAAGCCAGAACAATTGTAAAAGATTGTAAATCTTGTATGACACATTTGCCCAATCCTCATTTCGGCGTTAACCCTAGAGGATTAATGCCCAATCATTTGTGGCAGATGGATGTTACTCATGAGCCAAGTTTTGGAAAATTGCGATTTATTCATGTGACCATAGATACATGTTCAGGCATGATTTTTGCTTCCTTACATTCTGGAGAAAAAGTTAAAGATGTTACATCTCATTGTTTGCAAGCTTTTGCTGCATTGGGCATCCCCAAAATGCTTAAAACAGATAATGGCCCCGCATATACGTCCTCATCTTTCAAAGAGTTTTGCGCAAAATTCAATATATCCCATAAAACAGGCATCCCATACAATCCTCAGGGTCAGGGCATTATTGAAAGAGCAAACCGAACACTGAAAATTATGTTATTAAAACAAAAAGAAGGAAATTGGAAAAGTCCTAAGGACAGATTGGCAGTTGCCCTGTTTACCTTAAACTTTTTAACTTTAGACTCTAATGGTTATTCTGCTGGAGACAGACATTGGAATCCACACCAACAACATAAACCTTTGGTTTACTGGAAGGATGTTCTTTCAGGTACATGGAAGGGTCCAGATCCAGTATTAATTTGGGGAAGAGGATCTGTTTGTATTTTTCCAAAAGACGAATCCTCTCCAATATGGATACCATCTAGATTAATAAAACAGGTACCACATCAAAATGATCAAGATGAAGTTATTGAAGAATCAAGATTAATAAAAAAGGTACAAAATCAAGAGGACCAAGATGAAGGTATAGAATGATTCCCTCAAAAGAGTCCTTCAAAATATTTCACAACTTAAGTGTCATTTCTCCCGGCCGGGACAAGGAGATCTCTCTTTAGTGTGCACACAACTGTATTTTTTTTTTTCCTTTTTATACATGTCTTTATGTCTGTACATTTGTCTACATTTCATGTTAATGTGACGTCACAAATATATGTTTGTATGTTTGTTTGTCTGTCCAGTGTGACGTCACATAGAACAAAGCGCTTATGAAAAAGAAAATATATATATATATATGGATCCAAATAACTTTAATTCATTTTAGGTTAAGAGTATTCATTTTAGGTAAATAATTTTATAAATGAAGGTACTTTCAATTTTGATTTATAGGTGTCCCTGGGACTTCTCTTTAGCAAACAATATGACTAGTGCTATATAACCTGATATTTTGGTGTTTTGACTTAAGATTGTTTATTTGTTATTAACTTCATTTGTTTAATAGCTCATTAATTTCAATTATCTCAACAGGTAAAAGATTGCTCTGTATACAGAGACTCAAGGGTTCCAGCTAACAAATTATTTCTCTAAAGTGCCTTTACCTTTTCTTTAATCTATCTTTAATGCAGTAATTACCCTCAGTCTTTCTTTGTTTTGTTCTAAATATGATATTTTTCCAACTTATGTTTGTAGAAGCTCAACCAGCGATGTGTGTGTGAACAAAAATCAACTTTAATTTTCTAATCTAATTATTCTATTTTGTAGTTTGACAACTCGCCTCTTGACTCAGTGCTGCAATAGCACTGCCTTTCCTTTAATAATTGATGCTTGAGTTTCTAGGTAGCGGGCCCTGAAGATTTGCCGGTGGCATTGTCTAAACATAAAAAAGACGTCTGCTGCTACAGCTGCAGGGATCGCGGCCGCCGCAAGCATCCCTGCTGCTCAAACATCAAACAACCTCACCAACAGTGTGGCCTCTGCTCTACATGCATGGGGCCTCCTACATCAACATGTTACAACAAATGGACATTTTGATCTTTCATTGTTTGGGATTTTACGGGACAATGCCTTGCGGGTATTTGTCTAGAGAATTCAGTGTGTTACTTGATGGAACTTAGGGCAGCTGATTTGTTTAAACAATTTGATATGCTATGCAATTTGGCTCATCACCAAAAGGCTTGTCGCCTTAAAGCCGCAACATCTCCTCACAATTGGACGGCTGTTAGTCATCATATATAGTCGATCCTAAAGGGCTCCATTGGATGGCTGGTTAGCCAATGACGGGTAAGATCCCCAGAGGGGGACAACCTAAGACAGGCACAGTCGCACGGGACAGTCTCATGTGGCCGACATATCAACCTAAGACAGGAGTCAAGGGCACAGCCTTGATTATCCGATGACGGGTAAGAATGTTGGTTGCACATAGACGTCCTAGAGCATTACCTCTTTTAAAACAAAAAGGGGGAAATGCAGGAGCCCTGTTTGGGGATTGGCTTGAATTGCAGTTGACTATGAGCCGTGGAGATTTGGCCATTGTCGCCACCCGTAGTCTCACGGGATTTTGTTGCGGGATCTCGAGTGACTTGGCCGAAATTGCTGATCGGGTCAGCGCCATTTTAGTGGTGTGTTTGGCGTGAGTTAGTTGTTGTTAGAACCAGAGAGAAAAGTTATCAGAATAAAAAGCTGTTTGTCTCCAGTTTGCTTCTGAAGTTCTTCCCGCGGCTCCGTTGCTCCAAGCGCTTCAGGCAGCAACAACCAGATGTGGAAGAAGACCCCTGATGACACCATGGTTTGCCATTTTAGCCTGTGTACGAATCACAGGTTATAGGACCCTACCTGCAGATGCAGTAGATGGGTAGAGCATGGGAAGGTGATTTTCTGCAGGTCCTCAGGTGATTCTCATGTTATGTGGTCCTTATGAAGCCAGAATTAGACAGGAAGTCAGTATAGATAGGTAAATCGAGTCAATATCGGATCAAGGAGTGTAAGCTGCCTGGTACCGAAAACCGGGAGGAAATAAGCTGCCTGGTACCGAAAACCGGGAGGAAAAAACTCTCGGAGGCAGAGTTAAGCTTTTACTACTTTTACTTCTACTTTCTTAGAGAGAGCTTAGAGAGGGAAAGAAAGTTTAGAGAGAAAGATTAAAGCGAGCTTTTCTTCTTGTCTTCTTAGCTTAGAGTCTTAGAAAGAAAGATAGAACTTAGCTTAGAGAAAGATTAGAGCTTCTTTCTTCTCTCTTCTTTCTTCCTTCTTCTTTCTTCTGTCTTCTGTCTTCCTCAGGAGTCTCGGCCTAACTCTGACCAGTCATTACTTCTTCTATCTGGTTTCTCTTCTGTAACCGCTCTGCCTACGTTCTGGCCGCTCTGATTCTTCTGACCGACCGAGTGACTGCCCGGCTGACTGAATTCTCCGTTCTCCTAACTCGGACCACTTTCACCCGGTTATATACCTTCAGGTTTGCGGGTGCCTACAGGTGCGTCACATACATATCAGGTGGAACTTATGGCTTCCAGCTAGCTACAACAGCCCTTCCTAATTAGGGCTCCTTCAAAGGAGGCCAATTTTGAGTGAGTCTGGGAAGTTGGAGACTGTCCCCTGAGGGACTGAAATGTTAATTCTTTTGGAGCCCTTCCTCCACCCTTATCAAGAACCTGCCCCTGCTCCAACCTGTTGCTAGTTGCTAAGGTAACCTGCTCCAGGAATTGCCCCTCCCTACAGGGAGCTATAAGGTTGTTAATTAATATGTCCTGAGCTACACCATCCTGCCCACCTTCAGCCCTCCTGTTTCCCACCTTTTGGACATCCCATCAAACATTCCTGGGCCTAGTCACATAGGCAGGAAGGTGAAAGATAAGGGAAAGTGGGCAGGAGGACAAAGGAAGACTATGAAGCTTCTTGGGGTACCAGGATACCAGCTATGGCCCCCTTCTCCCTCCCTGGAGAGAAGTCTGGTACCCCTTTTTAAATAAACCCTGCTTTATATGCTTGCCTTGGCGTGCTTCTCTAATGTTCAAACTTCAACATGTGAGGGAGCAGAACTTGTCACCGATAACCAGCAGTATCACTCAGACTGCATTTATTTACTTACTTATTTATTTTAGTACTGGGAATTGAATCCGGAGGTATACTTCATCAGTGATTTACAGTGCCAATTCTTTTTATTTTTTTATTTAGAAATAAGTTCTTCCTAAATTGATGAGGGTCTTGCTAAATTGCTGAGGCTGTCCTTGAGCTTTAAATCCTCCTGCCCCAGCCTCTGGAGTTCCTAGGATTACAGGTGTGCACTGCCATACCTGGCCTCAAACCACATTTTGAAAGACATTTGTCAGTTTCATACAAGATCCACTGTTGTTTCTTTCCTTTTTGGAAAAGGAACAGCTGCAGAGGCTATTTTGGGTTAGCAAGAACCCAAAGAAGGTCACAGCTCATAGGCTAAGTGAAATCAGTCCTAGGTAGAGCCTAGGAATGGGGTTCCTGGTGGTGCAGGAAGTGCTTAACTACTTAGAATGAGGGGTGGGGAAGAGATGGGCTCGCTTGACCTGCACTCCTAAATGCTTCGAGCTCTGGCAGTGCATACTCTCATGAATGTTTTAATAGACTGAAACAGCCAGTTTTAGCATGGAGCAAATTTGCATGAGTCAGCTTGCCCAGCCCCCAAACAGCTGAGTCATACCCTCTTGTCCTAAGTCACCTGCCCCTGCAGTCCAGTGGAGAAAAGCAAACAAAGCCCTCAGTGTGTGGCCTTGAAATAAGTCCCCAGAGACCTTCAGGTTCCTGGGTTCTATGAAGGAGAAATAGAAAATTCAGAATCTAAAGCCATTTAAAAGTATGTGCACTGACTCTTCTCCCATGTCACAGGCTGAGTTTAAGAAATGATAATTAAGTGAAAACTCTCTCAAAAATTTGTTGGCTCAGCAATCAATTAATTACTGAATCTTTCCCCTAAGCTTTGTAGTAGAAATGTGCTTGGAGCTGGGAGGTAGCTTGGCAGTAGAGTATTTACTTAGCATGTACCAGTATCTGGGTTTGATTCCCAGTACTAGAAAGAAGAAAAAAAATGTTCTTTGAGGAAAACCCAAACCAGAAATCAACTTTTCGATACTATGCTCCCCTGTTGTATTACATCCATGGAAGACCTAATTTGTAAACTGCCTTTCTAAGGATTAAAATGACAGTGCTCAATAGACAAGTGCTTTCCTAGGCACAGAGCTGCTGGAGCCTGAACACAGGCCCCTGGCTTTTAAAGGAAATGCTGAATTCATGGTCGGAAAGGTGGAAAAGAGAGAAATGAATAAAGAGGAGGAAAAATCCCACAGAGATAACCACTGGTATTGTCCAGTGAATTACCTTCTACATATTTACTATTTATATAGTAAATTCAATTTTGCACCTTTCTTTTTCTTTTTCTTTTTAATGTGAGCACTTCCCCCACAATACTGAACAGACTTTGGTAATACTGTATTTAATTCTACATGATATTCCAAACTCTGAATGTACTATAATTTGACCTTTTCTTTTTCCTTCTATGCTAAAGTCATTTCCACTTATTTAACTTTTATAGATGAACATCCTCTTGTATTTTTCCTCTCTAGCTTCCACATGTGAAAGAAAACATGACCTTTGACTTTCTGAGTTCGGCTTATTTCACTTAACATAATATTCTCCAGTTCCATCCATTTACCAGCAAATGCCATAACTTCATTCTTCCCTATGGCTAAATAAAACTCCATTGTGTATGCAGACCACATTTTCTTTATCCATTCATCCATTGATGGAAACCTAGCCTGGCTCCATAGTTTGGCTATTGTGAATTGTGCTGCTATAAACATGGATATGCATGTATCACTATAGTATGCAGACCTTAATTCTTGAGGATAAATACTGAGGAGTGGGATAGCTAGGTCACACAGAGGTTCCAATCCTAGTCTCTAAAAGGCTTTTTTGGCCAGTTTTACATTCTTCCCAAATCACAGAATCTATTTTATTTATTTATTCTCATTAGTTATACATGACAGTAGAATGCATTTGGACACATCATAAGTTCTCCTTTTTCTGGTTGTACATGATGTAGATTTACACTGGTGGTGTAGTCATATATGCACATAGGTTAATAATGTCCAATTCATTCTACTGTCCTTCCTACCACCCTTTCCCCTCCCTTCACTACCCTCTGCCTGTTGGATTCAGGGCAGGGAGGTAGAAGGCCACACCTCCCCAGGTAAAAGACTACATTTCCCAGGGACCTCAGCCTGGCCAGCAGGTGCCCTCGCCACTGCCTCCTGACCTCCAGCAGCCTATGGAGACACTCGCCCCCAGGGGTCTCCCTGACCACCAGTCCACTATTTAAGCCTCCCCAGACTGAAACTGGCCCTTTTTCCCTTCTTCTTCTTCCTTCCTGTTCTCCCTTCCCTACCCCCCCTTCCCTTCCCTTCCTTTCCCTACCCTTCCCCACGTGGCACCCCAATAAACCCTTTTATTTCACTAACACAGTGTTCCCGGCTAAGTTAACTTTGTTCAGCATTTTCTTTTTCTTTTTCTTGTTTTTAATATTTATTTATTTGCTTTTGTTGTACAATGCATTTATTTTTACGTGGTGCTGAGGATCTAACCCAGGCCGAGCACATGCTAGGCGAGCGCTCTACTGTTGAGCCACATCCCCAGCCCTGTTCAGCATTTTCTAACACTGCCTTATCCAAAGTACCTTTAGTTTTCACTTGCCACTCCCCAATCCCCTTATTGTATGTGAGCATCCACATATCAGAGAAAACATTTGATCTTTGTTTTTTTGGGATTGGCTTATTTCTTTTAGCATGATATTTTCCAGCTCCATCCATTTACAAGCAAATGCCATAATTTCATTCTTTTTTAAGGCTGAGTAATATTCTATTGTGTATATATACTACTTTTTTTTTTTTTTTTTTTTTTTTTTTTTGTGGTACCGGGGATTGAACTCAGGGGCACTCGACCACTGGGTCACATCCCCAGACCTTTTTTGTATTTTATTTAGAGACAGGGTCTCACTGAGTTGCTAAGTACCTCGCCATTGCTGAGGCTGGCTTTGAACTCGCGATCCTCCTGCCTCAGCCTCCCAAAGTGCTGGGATTACAGGCGTGCGCCACTGTGCCCAGTTTATACTACATTTTTTTAGTCCATTCATCTGTTGAGGGGCATCTAGGTTTGTTCCATAGCTTGGCTATTATGAGTTGAGCTGCTATAAACATTGATGTGGCTGCGTCACAGTAGTATGCTGATTTTAGGTGATTTTAAAATCAACATACTAGAGAATATCTTCTCTAATTAACCATGGAAAGAGACAACTGGCTGTGATAGGTTCAGTGAGACACAGCTGGACTTGTTTCCTAACTCCTCTTGCTTCTCTAGATACAGGGAATTAGACAGCAGGGGTCCAACTCATGTTTGCAGGTGAGGTGAGAGTGGTATGCTGTCTTAAGCCCCGTAGACAGCTCAGCTCCTGGGGGGCAGGTAGCAAACCTCTAAAGAGAAGTCAGATTTGCAGATCTGGCTTCTGTGCCTTTTGAAATGCCTTTTCCTGTTGGCTCCTAGGCAGTCTGACCTGTTGGGGTATGCCCTGTAGTTGACCATTTTCACCAGATCTTAAAAATTTAGAGATTCATAGTTAGGAAGATCAATTATCTAGTAGCACCCTGAGGCCTCAGCTTCAGCATTAATGGATCTAAACCAACCAACCAACCAAACAGAAAACTAATGGTATTCCCTGAACCTTAGCTCCATCCCTGGACCTTTAAACCAAGCTGGCCCACCCTTATTCTACCTAAGTGAGCACATTAAACCCAGCTATGGGCAACAGCACCTGTCTACAATATTTACACAAGATGTTATTTACATTTGTAACCCTTG
The DNA here is from genome assembly GCA_025594165.1 of Tamias sibiricus. Classification (NCBI taxonomy): domain Eukaryota; kingdom Metazoa; phylum Chordata; class Mammalia; order Rodentia; family Sciuridae; genus Tamias; species Tamias sibiricus. Next base: position 155,033,024 of record CM046657.1, on the reverse strand, counting down.
TTCTTCTTGGTTTTTTAATCTTTTGACTCACTTGTCTTTCAGGTTTTGACATCGGCTTCTGTCTTTTGCATTTAGTTTCGACACTCTTCTCACCTCTTGGCTTGGAAACTTACTTAATCAGATAAAAGGCCTCAGTCCCAGGGAACTTCACCAGGTGCCCTGGTAGGCCCTCTTCCAAGAGAGGAGGCACATAGGCTGTGGTTTTCTTCTAAGGCACATCTGCTGTGGAATGGCCTGTGTGGGAACCAGAGGCTAGCAATTCACCTGAATCCTGACAGATCACATGCCCTTCCATTCATTTTGGCTAAGTTACTAGGAAATATCCAAGAAATGGCAAGAGAGAAGGGTCATGGGGCATCTCTATGCCTGTCAGTCACTCTAGCTCTCACTTTGTCATGAAGGGACACACAAGAAAAACATACTTGTTGGACAAACCAAATGAATGGATTCAGCCCCAGTGATCAATAGTTTACCATATGGGGCAGCCAGAGACTTCATATCCATCTTGTCTTCATCAGCAATTTGATACATGGGAACGACAGTGTGTCTTTCAATACACTGTGGTCATCTTTCCACACATAAATTGAAGTGACCTTAAAAACTTCAAAGGCCAGACATTATTAAGGTCTATTAGCCTATGTGATCTAGGTGTGATCATTCCTGCTCTGCCTGGGATTGAGACTGAGCGATTTTAGGAAACATCACTCAGAGCACAAACTTTCACTGCTCAAAATCACGCCAAAGTCCTTGCTGTGACCAGGAGCTCTCCCTGCTTTGGTCCCTGTCTGCTACTCTGATCTCACTTTTCCCACTGGCCCCATGGCTTGGTCTCTTTTGGTTACAGGCCTTTCTCAGTGTTGCTTCTGAACATACCAGCTCATTTCCCTTTGCCTGGAACATTCTCTTCCAGGCTTATGTGGCCCTATTTCTCACTTCATTCAGGTCACCTCAAATGTCATCTACTCAGAAAGACCTTCCCTGATCACTGAAATAAAACAGCAGCTTCTGTCATTCTCAATTTCCTCCTTTATTTTTCTCAAAGCACTTAACCCTGACATTTTATTCATACACACATACCACCTGTTTATTCTCTCCTTTTGTTAGAATGTAACCTCTGTGAAGGCAGAAACATTTGATTTGTTTTTCTGTTTCCCCACCTTTATTAGTAACTGACAGAGTAGATATCTCACATACGGTAGCTCAAAAATATTCAAATGTGAATGCCATAGTATATACAAGTCTAAGAGAAAAAAAATTGCCTTTTAAGAACCCAACTATAGGGGCTGAGGCTATGGCTCACCTACAAGTAAAAATATGTTAAAAAAAAAATAAAAGAACTCAACTATAGCTTTATTTGCACTACCCAGCACTCTGTGATTATCATGATAAGGAAAATTCTCTAAAATAGCTTTTAATGAGAATGATGTATGAGAATTGTTCATATATATTAGCTGATTAATCTTCCTTGAAGCCCATTAAGGCAGGTATATCCATTAGCACAGATAAGAACACCTAGTCTTAGTGAACTTATAACTTAAATAATGCCATGTGTATTGAAAGTACCACATCCAGGAACTCAGATATTCCTAAGTCCAATAGCCAGGATTTTTTTGTATTGTGACACACTGTCTCCCATAGGATATGGTAAGAGACGTTTACCAGGCAGTATTCATTCAGAAAGAGCGAGCTCAAGTGATTTACCCAATCACATAGCTACTTTATCCCTAGATTTCTGATACTAATCGGTCCCAGTAAGTGATGGCACAAAATAAGTAAAGCATAAAAAACTTTGAGACATTTGTGACCTTCCCTTAAGCACCAGAAACCTCCACATCTTGTTATACAGTAGACACAGTTAATTTTGAGGTCTTTCAAAAATGGTTAAAAAGTCTAGGTTTCAGGGGAAGTAAATAGCAAAAACAGCTGGTTCTTATAGGAGTCAATATATACTCATTCTTTTATTTAATAAATATTTATTGAGTAATGACATGGGCTAGGCACAGAGCTAAACAGTATGGATGTGAAGATGAATAAATAAGATGGACATTGTCTTTGGCTTCATGGAGCTTACAGACTAGAAAGAATCTCACAGAACTAAAATTATACTGTTGCCATAAAATTGTTATATTTTCATTTATACATTCACTTAAGAATTATTTATTGCTGGGTACAGTGACATACATCTATAATCCTGACAGTGCAGGAGGCTGAGGTAGGAGGATCATATGTTAGAGGCCAGCCTCAGCAACTTAGGGAGACCCTAAGCAACTTAGTGAGACCCTATCTTAAAAAAAAAAAAAAAGATTTATTGATTATGTACTACATGTTAATTTGGTGTTAAGAGCAGACAACAGTGAGCAAAACCAGACATGATTCCTGCCCTTGTGGAACCTACAGTCTAATGAGGGAGACATTAAATAATCCTGTGCATATCTGGTGAAATAGGGGAAACAAGATAGGCTTAATTTTCTTAGGAGATTCTTATTTGATGAAGTAACACACATTCTCTCCCAGGCTCATGTGGCCCTGTTTCTTACTTATACTGAGATTTGAAGTGCTGAGTTAGAAGTTAACTAGGCAATGAGGGAAGAGAAAAACATTCTAGGTAATCCAAATAGCATGTGAGAAGATCATGTTGTAGAAGGAAAGATGGTAAGCAGGAAGTCTGAAAGAGGCTAGTATGGCTGGAAAGCTAGGAATAAGAAGCATTCTGATGGCAGAGGAGCCTGAGAGGTAGGCTGGAGGAAAACCATAGTGCATTGCATCTGACAAATGTATTAAGTCAAAATTGTGCAGTGTGCTTTTCCAGTTGGTTTCTAGGTAAGGTTCATGGTACTGCATCAACTCTATGCCCAGGACACACACATGAAGCAGAGAGGCTCACTGCACCAGTAAGTGGAAAGAAGACTAATAGCTAGGATCCACACTAAAAGGAAGGCTATGCTTCTTACCACGGAGGGTGACACTGAAAGAGGAATAACTTTTCTGGTTCTTTTCCAGAGTGTCATATGTAGTAGAGGAACAGAATACTGTTTTGGAAGCCTACAAAGTTAGATTTCAATTCTTCATCAGCTATCTCTAAGTTTCTCAGGTATTAAATAGAAATAGAAAAATTACCTTTTCCGGGTTCTTAGAAGAATTAAATAAGACACTGTTAAAGCACTTAGCAAAGTGCTTGGTTCATAGCAAGTACTCCTAAATAACACGGGGTTACAAAGATCTGATTAGATTATTCATGTGAAAGCAACAGCCCGGACCTTCTCTAACTAGTCCTATTACTCATTTTAAGTCAGGAGGCTACTTTTTGTGAGCCTATTCTAGTGTTCTTTACGAAAGTCGGGCCATTGTTTCCTTCATCCACCTGGTGCACCATAAAAGCCACCGGCATTCTTTTAAAAGCTCTCTCTTTGTCTCTCTTGGTTGGGGTTGCACGTTTCCAGGTTTATGGGAGCTTTCCCCTTTGGAAATCTCTGTTCCGCATCACGCTAGGAAACCCTACAGGAGAAGAAATACGTACCACGCTCAGCCGGGGACTGCCCTACCGCGGTCAGAGAACTGCCCAAAGAAACTGGTTGCGACGCGGCCGGACGGGCCAATCAGAAGTTTGGCCCTCTGCAGTTTCCGTCCGCTCACTAGGAGGCGCTGCGGCGACGGCGGCGGGCGGGCGGCAGCGGGCGGCGGCGGCTGCCGGGGCCGTCGCGGGCTGGGTCTGTTGGGCTGGCGGCTAAGGCTAGTGGCCATGGAGTGGGGCTCTGAGCCGGCTGCTGTGAGGCGGCATCGCGGCGGAGTCGAGCGTCGGGAAGGACCGGCAACCCCGTCGCAATCTGAGGGGGAGGCCTCGACGCAGGAGCCCTTGGTGGACGCGGCCAGAGGCCCGAGGACGCGGAAGAAGAGCGCAGGGGGGTAGCGGCGGCGCTAGCCGGGGCGCGGGGACTGGGCTGTCCGAGGCGCGGGCAGTGGTGGCGATCGCGCTCTACCTGCTCGCTCTGCGGGGTCTCGTACAGCTCTCGCTGCAGCAGCTCGTGCTGCGGGGGACCTCTGGGCACCGCGGCGAGTTCAGCGCGCGCCAAGCCAGGTACCGGCAGCTCTCGCCTGGCACGGCCAGTGCGTCCCTTTGCATTCCCTGCCCGGGCGCCAGGGCACGGTACCTGTATTCACCTGCCGGTACGGGACGCGGAGGTTTAGTCCCGGTGTCCCGGGTGCACGTGGGGTGGGGTTGCCTTGGGTGTCCTTCTTTTGGGGTCTGAACTGCCGGGATGGGGACTTGCCTGGTCTCCTGTTTAGCTCGTGGTACAGATTGTGGGTGGCCGGGTGGATTGAGCCTCCTTTTTCACTTACACATGGAGCTTCCTTTTTCACTTACTCATGTGCTCTCCCTGCTCACGATTGGTTGTTAGTGGTATCCACATCTTATGGAGCAACTTCCAATTTTTTGCCTTGATTAGCTTTCCTACTTTTAAAATGAAATGAATGAGAGTGAAATAATATGTGTCCAGACTGTACTATAAATTCGTTCTTTTTTTTTGGTGTGGGGGGAAGGGCACTGTTGGAAGGGGCTAGTGTAGTGTTCTTTCTGAGGTTTACAGCCCCCAAATCTGAAAGATATGGAGTCTCAGTGGAAGACCCATTCGAAACCTTGCACACAATTTCAGAAGTTCTCAAATTGTCTTTGAGGGTCCCCTATGTTAGTGACTGTAAGGTTTAACTTTTTTTTTTTTTTTAAATATTTATTTATTTGCTTTAGTTGTACACAATTCATTTATTTGTACGTGGTGCTGAGGATCGAACCGGGCCGCGCACATTCTAGGCGAGCGCTCCACCGCTGAGCCACAACCCCAGCCCCTTAACCTTTTGTTTTTAAAAAGACCTTTAGGTATGGTAGGAAATGTGATTCAATTGAAGGTATTGTAATTTAAGTGTCTGAAAGCTAATAAAATCATAAGTCAGCAGTTTTCAACAATTACTGTGTTTTAAAAACTTTTTCTTTGAATGCAAAGTGCTGAAAGCTTATTAAGGATTTTTTGGAATACCCCTAGCCCTTTCTTTTTTTCCTGATTTGTAATGCATTGAAAACTTTTTTTTTGGCTTTAGGGTAGAGTTGTTGTGGCCTGAATTGAAGTTTTTAGGTCTTGTGTGCACAGTAGGAAGGCTGAGTCCATTCCTCACCAAATGTTTTTCTTTGCTTATTTACCCTCTTGACTTGATTGTCTTTGCTCATTGATTTCTGCCACTTAGAATTGGAAACCCAGAATCAATAACCTTCAGGAGTGGTGGCACCCTGAAGTTGTATTCTCTCCTATCCAGCCTTCAGTGTTCACACATTTTGAATATAATCCTGTCTTTCTATTGATTTGTTATGGGGATTGAGAGAAAATGAGAGACGAATGAGTAGATAAAACTGAAGGCATTAACTGTTGGGAGGCAAAATAAAATGATGGAATCTTTCAAACGATTTTTCTATAGGGTTGGGGATGTGCTTGCAAATAAGTGCTTGATTTAATAACAAGGCAGTGTTTTTCTTTCTTAATAGGAGAAATCAAAGAACTAAGCTTTTTGGGGGAAGAAGTGGCATGTAGTAGAGAAGTTGCTCTCTTCTAAGTGTTAGTTTTAAGCCTACAAGTGTTTGTCATCGTCATTCTTTTCGCTGCTTCCAGGGATTATCTTGAACATATAACATCCATTGGCCCCAGGACTACAGGAAGTCCAGAAAATGAAATTCTGACTGTGCACTACCTTTTGGAACAGATTAAACTGATTGAAGTTCAAAGTAATACACTTCACAAGATTTCAGTAGATATACAACGGCCTACAGGCTCCTTTAGCATCGACTTCTTGGGAGGTTTTACAAGCTACTATGACAACATCACCAATGTTGTGGTAAAGCTGGAACCTAGAGATGGAGCCCAGCATGCTGTGCTGGCTAACTGTCATTTTGACTCAGTGGCAAATTCACCAGGTATGTAGCTGTTTTGCAGTCATTTTAAGACTTCACAGCTAAGAAAGTTTATTAACAACCCCAAGATGTTTGGGCAGTTTTGGAGACCATTTTCTTGGACAAGACTTTTTTTTCGTTGTGATGGAAGGTAGGACAATCAATATCAGTTTAAGATCTAACCATTCAGTTTTCTCTTATGTGCTTCATTATTATCACTTTTTTAATATTAATGCTGGTAGCCCAATCATGAAGTGTTTTTGGTAGACTGAAACAGCCTAATCAGTGTTACCAGACAGTCTGTGTCCTGTGTCTTAGAGTCAGGTTCTGTCAATTCAAGTGTTTACTCAGCTAGGTATTGTAAAAGCAGTGAGGATAATTGGTAAAAAAGACAGTCTTTGCCTTTAAGGGATGCATGGTTTGGAGGACACCATGTCTGGCAGTTTCTGTTGACCTGTAAAGTGAGAATTTTGGCCCATTGGGAATATGCCATTGCTGTTAGAGTACTCAGTTAATTTAAAATCTTGCTCTGAAATACCTGGCAAAAGAGAATACTTGATATTTAGGATAGTGCCTGATATAATATATATTTGCGGGCTGGGGTTGTGGCTCAGCGGGCAGAGCGCTCACCTCGCATGTGTGCGGCCCAGGTTCGATCCTCAGCACCACGTAAACATAAATGATTGCATTGTGTACAACTAAAGTAAATAAGTAAATATTTAAAAAAAAAATATATATTTGCCAAATGATTGAAAATCCTCTAAATTGAACTTTCATTTTGTAAAATAAGATTCCTCAGAAAAATGTTTTCAATAGTTAAAGTAGGAAAAGTGGATAGATAAAAATAGAAAATAGCATTTTACAATGTTATCATTTAGAATGTGCTTGGCTTTTTCAGAAATTAGTATGCACACATTTGTTATATAAAAACTGGAGTACTTTCCTTCATGCTGGGAAAACCAGTGGGCTTTTATGTCCAGAATAAAAGCAGTAATAAAACAAACATCACCCTCTATTATACATCAATTCTGGGAAGGGGCAAATAAATACCATAATTGCTTAAAGGATATTATATAAGAAAGATGTGTGTATAAGTAAATGTAGAGGAAGAAAAAATAATTTTCCCTCTATCCTTCATAGTTCTTAGGTGGATTGGATCCCTGTAATTACAAAAAGTTTTTTTTAAAAAATATTTATTTATTTACTTTAGTTGTACACAATGCATTTATTTGTACGTGGTACTGAGGATCGAACCTGGCCCGCGCTGTGCTAGGCGAGCGCTCTACCGCTGAGCCACAACCCCAGCCCTGTTTGTTTTTTTTTGATGGTGCTAGGGATCTAACCCAGGACCTTGTGAATGCTAGGCAAACACTTTACCACTGAACCATATCCCCAGTCTGAGAAGATAGATTAAAAAGAGAAAAACAGAAGTTTAATTCCATGTATATAAGGAAGGTACCCACGGAAAATGAGTAAATATCAAAGAGGTGGCTTAGAACACTGGCTTATATTCCATAGCATCTTCAACAACAACAACAACAACAACAACAAAAAAAAAAACAGTGCCTTTTGAATTGACAAGACAAAGGAAAAGGACTCTGAGTCTATGGTCAGCAAATTGTTGGAATGCAAATATATTGTAGATAAAAGCTAGTTAGTAATGTTTGTCATCTAGATTCCTTTGCTGCTGTTTCTAGATTGATAGGTCTAAAAATTATCTTTGGTGATCAGCCCTTGTCCTTCTTGGTAGAGAGGGAAGGTAGAACACCTCCATAAATTTATATCCTGTTGCCTATTTTAGGCAGATGGGAGGAAGGCAGTAGCTTTTATCTACTTCTCAATTGCTTTCAATTCAAAATAATCCTTATGCCAATGGCATGTATTGGGGTGGCATATTCTGTTACGCTTGGTGCCAAGTGTTACAAATTGCATATGTAGTGCACTAATTAAAGAATAGTATTTTTGTGAGCCATTAGAATCCATTTTAACCTAAATTTTTATAAGAATACCCATACCAATAGTCTCAAGGAAATTTCTGTGAAGAAGTTGTTAAAAATAGTAAAACAAAGTTTTACACATTCATCAAATAGACTATTACCTGGGGCTGGGGTTGTGGCTCAGCGGCAGAGCGCTTGCCTCGCACGTGTGTGGCCTGGGTTCGATCTTCAGCACCACGTAAACATAAATGCATTGCATTGTGCACAACTAAAGTAAATAAATAAATATTAAAAACAAAACAAAACAAACAAACAAAAAATAGACTATTACCTGAATTATTCTTGTGGGATGAACTAATTGAAGCATGAGGGTTTTTTTTTTTTTTTTTGGTGGGAGTACTGGGGATTGAACTCGGGTACCTGACCACTGGGCCACGTCCTTAGCCCTATTGTTTTTGAAACTCAGGAAATAGTACCAATTAGGAGTAATCTTATCCATACAAAAGCCTTAATTATATTTTTGGGTTTGCTATGAGGTTCTCGGTCATTGGTAAAAGAGTTATTGAGTTATTTTGGGGATGGCTTCAATTTTGGGGTTAAAATAAGGGAAGATAAATGGACAGCTTAGCTTTTAATCAACCCTATAAAGATAAATACCTTTTAATTTCCCTTTTATTTATTTATTTATTTTTTAGTTATAGGTGGACACAGTACCTTTATTTTATATATGTGGTGCTGAGGATCAAACCCAGGGCCTCACACGCGCGAGATGAGTGTTCTACCATTGAGCCAGAGTCCCAGCCCCCGCTTTTATGTTTTTTTTTTTTTTTTTTTTAAACATTTTATTAGTTGTTGATGGGCCTTTATTTACTTATATGTGGTGCTGAGAATTGAACCCGTGCTTCACACGGGTTATGCTAGGTAAGCACTCTACCAGTGAGCCCCAGCCTCCTCCCTTTTACTTTTAATAAAGAAAAATTTTGTTTGCTTTTTATTATAAAATAAAATAATTCTCAGCCTCAAAGTAAAAGTAAATGTTTTAAACTTTTTTTTTTTTTTTTTCTGGAAGATGGCACTGTTTTGTTTTTTATAAAGTAATTTATTCTTTTATTTATTTATATGCGGTGCTGAAGCTTGAATGCAGGGCCTCACATATGCCAGGCAAGCGTTCTACCACTGAGCCACAACTCCAGCCCTGTTTTATTTTTTTAAATTCTTTTTATAGTTGTAGATGGACAGAATGCCTTTATCTTATTTACTTATTATTATTTAGATGGACAGAATGCCTTTATTTTATTTATTTATTTATTATTATTTTTGGTACCAGGGATTGAACTCAGGGGCACTTGACCACCGAGCCACATCCTCAGCCCTGTTTTGCATATTTAGAGCAGAGTCTCACTGAGTTGCTTAGCTCCTCACCATTGCTGAGGTTTGGCTTTGAACTCAAGATCCTCCTGCCTCAGCCTCCTGTGCTGCTGGGATTACAGGTGAGAGCCACTGTGCCCGGCCTTTATTTTTTATTTATTTATTTATTTATTTATTTTTTTGGTACCAGGGATTGAACTCAGGGGCACTTGACCACTGGGCCACATCCCCAACCCTTTTTTGGGATTTTATTAGAGACAGGGTCTCACTGAGTTGCTAAGTGCCTCACCATTGCTGAGGCTGGCTTTGAACTCGCGATCCTCCTGCCTCAGCCTCCCAAAGTGCTGGGATTATAGGCGCGCGCCACCGCGCCCGGCTCCGGCCTTTATTTTATTTGTTTATTTTTATGTGGTGCTGAGGACTGAACCTAGTTCCTCATGCATACTAGGCAAGTGCTCTGGCTCTAAACTATAGCCCCAGCCCTTTTTTGTTTTTGTTGTTGTTGGTACTAAGGATTGAACCCAGGGACACTCTACCACTGAGCTACATTCCCAACCCTTAGTTTTTATTTTTAGACAGGGTCTTGCTAAATTGCCTAGGCTAGCCTCCAACTTACCATCCTCCTGTCTAACCCTCCTGATTACAACAGGTTCATGCCACCATACCTATCCAAAGGTGACACTTTTTACTGAAGGCAACATATTCTTACTGAATAGTAATTAGATAACTATTACTTTGTTTCACTTTGATTAATACCACAATTCAGTAATCACTACCAAGACAAGAATTGTTAATAGTGTTTCTTCTTTAGTAGGAATTGGATCTAGAATTTAACAGAGCCCAAGCAAGCATTTTTATTTTAGCTGGCTTCCTTAAGCCCTTTTGTCTCATTGTGGAACAGCCATAAAAAGTTAAATTGAGCCGGGCGCGGTGGCACACGCCTGTAATCCCAGCACTTTGGGAGGCTGAGACAGGAGAATCGCGAGTTCAAAGCCAGCCTCAGCAATGGCGAGGCACTTAGCAACTCAGTGAGACCCTGTCTCTAAATAAAATACAAAAAAAAGGGCTGGGGATGTGGCCCAGTGGTCAAGTGCCCCTGAGTTCAATCTCCAGTACCACAAAAAAAAAAAAAAAAAAAAAAAGTTAAATTGAGGGGCTGGGTCTGTAGCTCAGCAGTGAGAACGCTTGCATAGCATGTGTGAGGCACTGGATTCAATCCTCAGCACCACATAAAAATAAACATATAAAATAAAGGCATTGTGTCCATCTACAACTATAAAAAATAAAATAAAAAAACTTAAATTGAACAATAAATATACCAATTATGTCAACTTTGAACTGATATTTGAATATTATGTTCCCAGAATTGAAAACTTGGAACTTAATGGAATAAGTTTACCGAGAGGAGAAGAAAAAATTAACATGGAATGCCTCCCAGGTTTTAGGTACCAGGTTTGTCTTGTATAATCTTCACAACAAACCTGGGGGTGGATGTCATTAGTCTGCTTCCTAGACTGGAAAATAGTGGAGTAAAGCAAGAGCTAAAATTTATTTCCAAGTTTTTCTTGGTGTAAAATATCCATTAAACTGTAGCACCCTGCCCTCTCAGTGCAAGATCCAAAAACGCTATTGCTTGGGTTATGATAGAGTTTATTTACTTTGAATACTCTTTAAACTTATTGTTTTTATTTATTTATTTTTTTTGTTTATTTTTGGTACCAGGGATTGAACCCAGGGATGCTTAACCACTGAGCCACATATTCAGCCCTTTTTATTTTTCATTTAGAGACAGGGTCTTGCTAAAGCTGACTTTGAACTCAAAATGCTCCTGCTTCAGCCTCCCGAGCTGCTGGGATTACAGGTGTGGCTTATCACCCCCAGCTCTTTAAACTTTTTATTATGAAAAATCTCAAATACAAAGGAAAAGAGAATGTTTAATGAACCCCAATGTGCCTATCGCTGAACTTCAGTGGTCCAATCTTACTTTTCTGCTTCTAGCCTTCTACTCCTTGATGATTTTGAAGCAGATAAGAGCTATATTGGTTCCTCTGTTTCTCAGTATTATTGAAAAATAAGGACCCTTTTTACTTCTCCTATAAAACCTAACAGTAATTCCTGAATATCTTCAAATACCCAGTCAGTTCCTTTAACTACCTCTTACAGTGCTTTAAAAAAACAAGGCAACAGAGTCCTTTTTATAATCTCCTTTAATCAACATATAAAATTTCTGAATTAAGAGGTTAGGAGATTTGACTAAATCCTCTACTTTGTCAGTGGTGGGACCAGGGATATGATGACTTAGTCTACTGTGTCTACAGACAAATGTTTTCATTGTGCTTTTCTGTCACATGATTGATCCACTTGGAAGAACCTTAAAAAGTACTGTACCATCCAAACTGTCCCCTATGTAGATGTGGAATGATTTGTAGCTTTTATTATTTGGGCAGGAAAATATGTAAGAAGGGAGTGGGTGGCAATGGAAGATGATGAAGGAAGCAGTAGGTATCAGAAATGAGAATATTAGAGGATGCAGAATAAGGATAAAAAATGACAAATAGCCTTCAGTTGCTGAGAATACCAGTTTTCAGTATTACTTTAGGTCTCATCTGTTTGCTTTATTCAACAGATCCTGTCTACCGTGAGCCTGGAATGGTTCTAGTCTCTGATTGTAAGTTAGTGAGAAAACCAAAGATCCTCATGAGGTTTATTTGTGGTGGAGATAGTGGTCACCTGACAATGACAGAGTTATGCTTCTGGTCATGCAGCTTTTGTGATGCTTCTCTGAGGAAAAAATTCCAGTCTTAGGCATTACAGGTATAATGTAAAAATTCTAAAATCTGAGAAGCAAATCTGTTTTTCTGGTTTGAAGGTGCCAGTGATGATGCAGTTAGCTGTTCAGTGATGCTGGAAGTCCTTCGTGTCTTGTCAACATCTTCAGAATCCTTACAGCATGCTGTGGTATTTCTTTTCAATGGTGCTGAAGAAAATGTCTTGCAGGTGAGAACTGTTTTAAATACCAGGCTTGAATAATAATGAGAATAATAATAATAACTAACATTTATGCATTTTTATTATTCATATAAATAGTATTATAAAATGGTATGCAAAAGACATATTGTACCTGCCAGTACTTTAGAAAATCTACTGATGTTAACATGTTCGGTATATGAAGAACTCAACTCAGAATAGTTCATCTTGGCAGTGTTTGATTCTTATGAGAGCTCTTTGATGGCATAATTACTCATATTTAGTTTTCTTTGACTGGAGTTTAAGAGATGTTTTGAGACAGGCATATAGCATGAATGTCCCGCCATAAGAATTATCTCTTCCATACTCCTATTCTCTTTGTCCTTTCTTTTGCACAGCTTCATACTTACCAAGGATGTTGTTTGGCACCACTCATGGTAATCAGGCTGACTCTCTGATAGATGACTTTCTAAAACTCAACAAACTGCACATAGCCATTAGATATAAAGAGAAACAGAAGATGTCTTCAGAGACTGCCTTTGAGAAATGATTCGTTTGTTCTTATATTCTTTACTTCATGAAGATGGTCAATCTGTCCTTTAAATAAGTACTGGAAAAATTTAGCTTGAGATCATTTAATCTATATTTATTTTCTTTCCTTCTCATCAAGGCCAGTCATGGTTTCATTACTCAGCACCCCTGGGCCAGCCTGATTCGTGCATTTATTAACCTGGAGGCAGCTGGTGTAGGAGGGAAAGAACTGGTGTTCCAAACAGGTATGCAACACTGTGCTCTGTATATTTTAATGCAATTCTGTTTTTTTTTTTTTTTTTTTTTAAAGTGGAAAGTTTTTGAACTTAAGTAATTCCTTAAACAATATCTCTTTTTTTTGTTTTTTGTTTTTGCTCAACAAGTGCTCTTGTCATTGAGGAATATACCTACCCTCTTTAATGAACTATGTCTTGAATGAGCATTCTTTTTAAAATATAAAAATGTATAAACTGCCTAAGTTTTCACAGTTGGTAAATGGCAGAGCTGGATTTGAATCTAGGCAGTTTAGGTTCAGAGAGTTTATTCTTTTTTTTAAATTTATTTGTTTGTTTTAGTTGTACACAATGTCTTTGTTTTTACGTGGTGCTGAGGATCAAACCCAGGCCACGCATGTGCTAGGCGAGCGCTGTACTGCTGAGCCACAACCCCAGCCTGAGAGTTTATTCTTTATCACTAACCAGAAAGTCATGTAGGTAGTGAACATTATTTTTATTCATTATGGGTGATTATGATATAAATAACTTTAAATGAGAATCATTTTATGAATTAAAATAAAAAAATTTACCTGTAGTATAAGGTATTTAAATTTATCATTGAATTAATTTGAATGTAAAAAAGAAATTCAATAATATTTAATCCACTAGAGCAATGTTTACAGTTTTTATTTTTATTTATTTTTTGTTACTGGGGATTGAACCCAGGGGTACTTTACTACTGAGCTACGTCCCCAGCCCTTTAAAATTTTTTTTGGAACAGGGTCTCACTGAGTTGCCTAGGGCCTTGCCAAGTTGCTGAGGCTGGCCACCTTGAACTTGTGATCCTCCTGCCTCAGACTCCTGAGTTGCTAAAATTATAGATGTGTGCCACCATGCTCAGTGAAATTTTTTTTTTTTTTTTTTTGGTACTGGGGATTGAACTCAGGGGCGCCTGACCACTGGGCCACATCCCCAGCCCTTTTTTGTATTTTATTAGAGACAGGGTCTCACTGAGTTACTAAGTGCCTCGCCATTGCTGAGGCTGGCTTTGAACTCGCGATCCTCCTGCCTCAGCCTCCCAAAGTGCTGGGATTACAGGCGTGCGCCACTGCGCCCGGCCTCAGTGAAATATTTTAACTTTTATGATTAAGCTTTTTAAGGATAACAAGATATAGTAGATAAATACTTAATTATCATCTTTCTTAATTCAAAGCTCGTAGATTTATTTAGTCTGGGTCTACTAAAATCTGACAGTAGAAGTTCCATGCCTTTTCCCTGCTCTGTTAGAAATTTGGGTTATGCATTTTATCCAGACATATAACATTTGCCCCAAGTTTTTAATATTGAGTAGTGTGTTGGGTGAGATTGGTGAGGGATGTGAATTAGGTGATATGGGAACTTATTTTATAGCACCCATGAGAGACATGGTATTGTTTAAGTTATGAAGTTATGCTAAATACTAAGGGTGTATTTGTAACCTGAACAGCACCATACTTATTGTCCATCCAACTTAAGTTTTTATGCTTCAGAATGGATGTGTGTTTTACTTCAGCTAAGCCTTTGAGAATCTCAAGGTCATAAGATTAAAAGCAGCGAGGTTTTTACTTTCTTTTCAGCTCTCAAACCTCATTGCTTCCTCTTCATCTAACTAATGAGAAGAAGCTGGACTCTAACATAGGAGTAAGTAGCTGCTACATTTTATTCATGCTCTCTGGGATGTCATTCAGGGTAGGAGGATCACATTCAACAATGACCAAATAAAAAAGCAGTAGCAGAAAATTTGTAAGCAAAGAGGACTTTGAGTCAATCTTTTCTCTTTTGAAAATCTCAGGGTTTCATATGAGCAGTAGCATGTCTGTGTATTTTCCTTGTGTGTGCTAAATGCCTTTGTTATTCATGCTTTTAGTAATTATCAGAGCACCCTAGCCCCATATTCCTCCTATCCAAGTATAATCCAGTGTAGCTTTCCTGAATTTTTTTCTGTGTGTATACATGTTAGCATATTTTACAAATGTATCGCCCAAACAGTTGAAGCACATTTACGTAGGGTTAGTCAGGTGCAGGCCCAAGTCATTTCCTTTATTTATTTATATTTATTGAGTACTCACTGTTGTTAGGTCTGGCTAGCTCAAAGTCCTTACTCTTCACTTAATGTATGTATTTTATCTAAAAATTCTATAGTTACATAAATTTTAGAAATATTTGCATTATCTGGAAGGCTATAAATAAATTTAATAATGGTCACAGTTAGATAGTGAGTATTTGCTGGTGGAACTAGGGTGGTTGTGCCTGGAGTGGAGAGGGGGCAAAATGTGAAAAAGCAGTTTGAGTTCTACATTACTTTCCGAAATTAAGACCATAATTGTCACTACTGCTTTACTTATACTCTTTATGGTTTCTGAATTGTTTAAAAATTTGCAGTACAAACATTACATTAATAATAAAGCAAAACGTGACTTAGGACTCATTAGCAGAATGTATATATATAATTTAAATGTTTTACTAATTCTAAAACCCTCATATTTCAAAACTAATATTTTTCTGAAGAATCATCAACAAAAGACTTAGATGAATTATCTCCCCCATTTCTCTGAAATTTTGTACTGTTTCCCCCTTCCTAATTTTGGAGCTTATTTTTGTGGCTAAACTGCATCCCTGAAAGCTTCCTGGGTACTTTCTGAAATTCCAATACCTTTCCCAGTATTTTTTTCACTTCTGATCCCAGTACCTACAAAGACTAACTTTTGTGGGTATATCTATCTGAAAGCTAATTAGTGTTGTTTCCATGTTTAACTAAAAGAGGATAAATCCAGGCTAGAGTTGTGGCTCAGTGGTAGAGTGCTTGCCTTGCATGTGTGAGGCACTGGGTTCGATTCTCAGCACCACATAGAAATAAATAAATAAAATAAAGGTACATCAATAACTAAAAAAAAAAATAAAAGAGGATAAATCCTCCCTCACCTGCCCCTTGACATATGGAATTGTGCTTGAAAGCATAAGCCATATATGGCTCTGTCCTTTGTGTTTTAAACAAGCCCTTTTTCTCTGTGGTAATAATTTACTTGTCCTGTCCTGAAAACTTTTCAGTTAAAACAGTCTGTACTCTCTAGTTTCTTTTCTTTTCTTTTTTTTTTTTTTTTTAAATATTTATTTATTTACTTTAGTTGTACACAATGCAATGCATTTATGTTTAAGTGGTGCTGAGGATCGAACCCGGGCCGCGCACATGCGAGGCGAGCGCTCTGCTGCTGAGCCACAACCCCAGCCCCTCTCTAGTTTCATTGTCACTTCAGAGAGATGTTTATTTTGGATTTTTTTTTTAATATTTTTTTACTTGTTGATAGACCTTTATTTTATTTATTTGTATACAGTGCTGAGAAATGGACCCAGTGCCTCACACATGCCAGGCAAGTGCACTACTGCTGAGCCCCAGCCCCAGCCCCAGCCCCTATTTGAGTTTTTAGTGAGTAGAGTTTTTAGTGACTAGAGTAGTTATTACTACTAATGTTTTGAAGAAGGGCCAGAAAGACTGATGTTATCAGATCAGTGATTTAATGAGTTGGAAAGGCTTAATTTAATAATAGTGAAGTTGTTTTAAAATCCATCCTTTCAAAATTTAGACAGAGTAGGCCAGTAATATAAATTCCTTGTTAAAAAAAGAATTTCAGATACTACCAACTTTGAGTGCAAGAAAGCCCATAAACAAAAGGACCACAGAATCTTTTATTTTCTCTTGTGGAAATATTCATGTCTCTGTGTTCCTACCACCTAGAGCAAACCAGTGCAATTTAGTCTACATCCTTTTGGAATATATTAGTGTGTGTATGTGTGTGTGTGTGTATATATATATATATATGTGTGTGTGTGTGTGTGTATACATATATTAAAAACAGGATCATACTCTGCTTAATATCTTTCTTTATAATGCATTCTTTTTATTTAAATTATAGCTTTATTGAGATATAATTCATAGACCTGGTAATTCACCATTTTAAAGTGTAAAATTAAGTAGTTTGTAGGTATATCCACAAGAGTTGAGTGCTCATCATCATAATTTTAAAATGTATTTATCACCCTGAAAAAAACTCCTATACTCAATTAGCATTCATTCCCATTTTGCCCCAAGCGCAGACAACCAACTTTCTGTTTTTTTTTTTTTTTTTTTTTTGGTACTGGGGATTGAATTCAGGGGCACTTAACCACTGGGCCACATCCCCAGCCCTTTTTTGTATTTTATTAGCGACAGGGTCTCACTGAGTTGCTAAGTGCCTCGCCATTGTTGAGGCTGGCTTTGAACTCTTGATCCTCCTGCCTCAGCCTCCCAAGTGCTGGGATTACAGGCGTGCGCCACCGTGCCTGGCCCAATTTTCTGTTTCTACAGATTTGTCTATTCTAGATATATCATATTAATGGAAGCAGATAACATGGCATCTTGTATGTGACTTCTTTTCCTTAGTATGTTTTTGAGGTTCTGCCATATTCTCATATGTATCAGTACTTTATTTCTTTTAAAGGGCTGAATAGCCCATTGTATATGGATCTGTCACATTTTGTTTATTCATTCATTAGCTGGTGGACATTTGGAGTGTTTCTACTCTTAGGTTGTAATGAATACTGCTGCTATCAACATTCATATGGAAGTCTGTGTGTGGGCACATTATTTTCATTTCTTTTGGATAGATACCTAGGAATGGGATTCTGGGTCATATGGTATGTTTATGTTTAACTTTTTAAAAAACTGCGAAACTAAGTAATAAGAAGAAATGTAAATTCATATAACAGAAAGATTTTTTTTTTCATATTAGATTGACACAAAAAGTAAGTAAATGATAAGGATGTATCTGATGAGTATAGAGAAACAGGCATCTTTATATGCTATTGGTAGAAATGTAGAATGATATATTTTGACAATATGTATTATATTTTTTTTTGGTACTGGGGATTGAACCCAGGGATGCTTAACCACTGAGCCATATCCCCAGATCTTTTTATTTTTTATTTAGAGACAGGATCTTGCTAAATTGCTTAGAGCCTTGCTAAGTTGCTGAGGCTGGCTTTGAACTTGTGATTCTCCTGCTTTAGTCTCTAGAGTTGCTGGAATTACAGTCAGGCCACCATGCCTGACTATGTATTACTTTTTATTGTTGTTGTTGTTTTTAAATATACATGACAGTAGGATGTATGTATTATTTTTTGAAATGTAGATTCTTCTGTCCAGCTGGTTCACTTCTGGGAATTTATTTTGTAGAAATAGTTGACATGGACAAATAGAGCTAAGTGTTACATAGTCTTACTGACTTTTTTTGAGAGGGGGTCTTGCTATGTTGCCTAGGCTAGCCTGGAACCCACCATCCTTCTGCCTCAGTCTCCCAAGTAACGGGAATTATAAGCATGCACCACCATACTTGGCTTGGCCTTTTTATGAATGAAACATTGAAAATAACTTTAAAGGTTCATGAGTAGGAGACTGGTTATATAGATGGTGACTTAAATTCTTTTCTCCTAAGTTCTTTTTTGTTTTCCATCATTCATATTTCCTTCTCTATAGAAATGAACTCTTTCTCTCATCTTAAAGAAAACTGCTTTTTCTCCCAACTCCAACTACTGCCTAATTTCTCTGACCATCTACTGCAAAATTCTTGAGACTGATCTATAGTTGTTTTCTCCAAGTGACTTTGCTTCTGCTTTTGGACCAGTTCTGTCAGCTTTAGCCTTCCTACCCAAACTGCTCTTGTTAATAAGGTTGCTGTGGCAAATTCAGTGTCCAGTTTTCAGGCCTTATCTTTCTTGGCTTCACTAATAATATTTGCCATTTTTTCTCCTTATTGAGGTTCCTTTTTTGTTTCTCTGGGTGCCAGTGCCACCACCCAAATGTGAAAAGAGGTAGAGTTGTGGGAATGATGATGTGGCTGTGCTTTCACTCCACTTTAGGGAGCTTTGAATTTTCATTCTTTTACTGAATTCTAGCTCCCTTCAACAACACACATGCCTATACTATTTGCATGAAAAAAGTGACTCATTCTTTTTTTCTGGTACCGGGGATTGAACCCAGGGGTGCTTTACTATTGAGGTACATACCCAGTCCTTTTTAAAAATCTTTTGAGATAGGATCTCCTTTAGTTGCTGAGGGTCTCTATCCTTCTGCCTCAGCCTCCTGAGTTACTGGGATTATAGGTGTGGGTTTATTCTTTAAGAAGTAATTAACAGATACACACAACCTGGAAGCATGATAGGATTTAGATGATGGCAAAAGATAGAAGGCAAATTGAAAATGTTTCTAAATGTGTCTGGCACCTTTTTTTTTTAAAAATTTATTTATTTTTTATTCTAAGTTGTTATAAATGACAGCAGAATGCATTACATTTCATATTACACATATAGAGCACATTTTTACAAATCTCTGGTTGTAATCAAAGTATATTCACACCATTCGTGACTTCATACATGCACTTAGGGTAATAATATCCATCTCATTCTACCATCTTTTTTTTTTTCTTCACCCTTTTGCTCCCCCCCTTCCCCTCCCTCCCCATTGGCCATTCTAGTGTTCCTCTAATCCTCCTATGCTCCCCATCCCAACCCAACTGTGAATTGGCCTCCTTATATCAGAGAAAGCATTTGGCATTTGGCTTTTTGGG
Organism: Tamias sibiricus; assembly: GCA_025594165.1. Taxonomy (NCBI): domain Eukaryota; kingdom Metazoa; phylum Chordata; class Mammalia; order Rodentia; family Sciuridae; genus Tamias; species Tamias sibiricus. Next base: position 155,013,436 of record CM046657.1, on the reverse strand, counting down.
ATTGGCTAACTTCACTTAGCATTATATTCTCTAACTCCATCCATTTACCTGCAAATGCCATGATTTTATTCTCTCTTATTGCTGAATAATACTCCATTGTGTGTATACACCACATTTTCTTTATCCATTCATCTACTGAAGGGCATCTAGGTTGGTTCCACAGTTTAGCTATTGTGAATTGTGCTGCTATAAACATTGATGTGGCTGTGTCCCTGTAGTATGCTGTTTTCAGGTCTTTTGGGTAAAGACCGAGGAGTGGGATAGCTGGGTCATAAGGTGGTTCCATTCCAAGTTTTCCAAGGTATCTCCATACTGCTTTCCATATTGGCTGCACCATTTTGCAGTCCCACCAACAATGTATGAGTGTGCCTTTTTCTCCACATCCTCGCCAACATTTATTGTTGTTTGTGTTCTTATCTGGCACCTTTCTCTTTAGGATAACTAAGACATAAAAGCTTTTGGGAGGAGGTGAGATAGGGGAGTGATGAAGAGCCCAGGGTCTGTAATTAAATGACATAAGCTCAAACCTCACAACCTTAGTGGCAGCAAGCTCTAGGCACTGAACATTGGACAAGTTATATGACTGCTTCAAGCTATAGTTTCTCATCTGTTAGTAATAATGGGTTACTATTTATATCTACCTCATATATATGTATATATTTACTTTATTTATTTTTATGTGGTACTGAGGATCAAACCCAGGGTCTCACATTTGCGAGGCAAACGCTCTACTGCTGAGCTGCAACCCCAGCCTCTGTACCTATTTCTTATGATTAATAACCATGTATTATAAAATCTTCAGGTATATATCTGGGTGGTAAGAACCACCCAGTCAAGGCAAAGTATTTCTCATTTAAGGAGCTTCCTTTTGTTTATATCATGAGGATTATCTTACTCAGGAGCTGATCGGTCTTTCTCTCTCAGTCTCCCCACCCTCCCTTTATATACCCAAAGTTGACCTGTTCACAACCTGTAAACTTCAGTGGAAGATCCACGAGAGGCTGGGGTAGGACTAGAGCACTTGGATGTTGCAGTGGAATCTTTACTGGGTTAGAGACCAGGTAGTGGATCTTTAAAACTGTAAATTCCTTTCCTGCTAATGGGTCTTGTGTTTTTCTCAAGTAGATTTTATGGTACAGAGCATAAAATGGTATCTTTATTTCATCTCTTATTATAATGTAAGAAAAGCTCACAGCTCTTAGTGTTCAGCTTAGTGAATTTTAAAAACGCAATACAATCATGTAAGCACCACCTAGATCAAGGCAGAGAATATGATAGGTACTTTGTGGCCCTTTCAGTCATTCCTGCTCCCAAAGGTTATCAATATATCAACATATCTTGATTTAATTTTGCTTGTAGTTGAACTTTATAATCAAATCATACATATTTTCTTTGTGTGTGTGACTTTTTTCCACTCAACCTTCGGGCTGTAAGATTCATCTGTGTTTTGTTTAGCAGTAGTTCATTGTTTTCCACTGCTGAATAATATTCCATTGTACAACTATCTATTCATTCTCCTGATGACGTTAGTTTGTTTTCAGTCTTTGTCTCTTATGAATGGTCCTGCTCTAAGTGTTCTTATAAATGTCTTGTGGTACACATGTATGTGTATGTTCATTTCTGAGTAGAACTGCTGAGTTATAAGGTATGCATGTTTGACTTTGGTGGAGATTTTTGGTGTATAACATCAAACTTTGATGCAAATGTCCTAAATAAAGTATTAATGATTGAATCCAGCAGATTATACATACAAAACAGGTACTTTCCAACCAAGTTGAGCAACAAGATGATTTATATTTGAAATATTTGAAAATCTGTATAATTCACTGCATTATCAGAATAAAGGAGAAAAATCATGTCAGTTTTATCTCAGTATCATATCAGTAAGTAAAGAATAGAGATATCCTCTATAACAGTACATTTATCACACTTAAGAAATTAAGTGTGATATTAATAGAAGTGTGACATTAATATAAAACTATTATCTAGTGAAAATGTATTTTGAGATTTCTCCAGGCATTCTAATACTGTCTTAACAATTTTTGTTGTTTTAATCTGGGTTCCATAACGTTGCGCATAGCATTTACTTATCATGTATTATTAAACATAGCACAGTCATTGTATAATTTGTACAAAGTATAAAACTTTATTATAAGGTGCATACCCTTCTACCCCCACCTCATGACCATGTGTAGACTCTTGCCATTCTTCCCCCCCAATTTTTCACCTCTGTCTCTTCAAATATAGTTCCTTTCTTCCTTCCATTCATGCTGAGGATCAAACACAGGGCTTGCCTCATGCTAAGCAGGTATTCTACACTGAACTATTCCCCTCCCATCTAAGACTAACTGTTATTCACTTAAAAAAATTTTTATTTATTTGTTTTAGTTGTACACAATGCCTTTAGTTTTACATTGGTGCTGAGGATAGAACCTGGGCTGTACACGTGTTAGGCAAGTGCTCTACCGCTGAGCCACAACCCCAGTCCCACTGTTATTCACTTTTTATAGTTGAACTTTACCTGTTTTTCAGTATGATTTTAATTACCACTATCTAATTATAATACTAATAGTGGTTTAATTATAATAGTGATTTAATGTAGGGTCTCATATGTTTCCCCACTATTGCTTTTCTTTTTCCATTTGTATTTTTGTCCTTAGTGCATTACATCAAGAGGCCCGTAGTATCTTTTTGTCTTATTACTGATAATGTTAACTTTTTCTCATTTGACTAAGGTATTTGCCAGGGTTTTCAACTGTTCCTTTTTGTACAGATTACTACTTTTCACCTTTGCAGTAACTACTTTGAGATTACTTACCAAACTTTAATCCTAGTTTTAGCAATCACAAAATTCTTGCCTCAAGAAATTTTTACTGGCCGGGCGTGGTGGCGCATGCCTGTAATCCCAGTACTTGGGAGGCTAAGGCAGGAGGATTTCGAGTTCAAAGCCAGCCTCAGCAATGGTGAGGCACTTAGCAACTCAGTGAGACCCTGTCTCTAATAAAATACAAAAAAGGGCTGGGGATGTGGCCCAGTGGTCAAGTGCCCCTGAGTTCAATCCCGGTACCAAAAAAAAAAAAAAAAGAAAAAAAAAAAAAAAGAAAGAAAGAAATTTTTACTATTTGTGCTACTTACTAGGTTTTTTTTTTTTTTTTTTGCCTTTGGTACTGGGGATTGAACTCAGGGGCACTTGACCACTGGGCCACATCCCCAGCCCTTTTTTGTATTTTATTAGAGATAGTTAGAGAGTTAGAGATAGGGTCTCACTGAGTTGCTAAGTGCTTCGCCATTGGTGAGGCTGGCTTTGAACTCGCAATCCTCCTGCCTCAGCCTCTCAAGTGCTGGGATTACAGGTGTGCGCCACTGCGCCCAGCTTTTTTTTTTTTTGCTTCATCATTCTATCTGTAGTAAATAGTTGGAATTATACTAGAAGGAAGGCTTTCCTTTCCCTTTCTCTCTCTCTTTCTGTTTTTTTTTGGTGTGTGTCTGTTTATTTTGGTATTTCATGTATTTTTATTTTGTTTTGTAGACTACATGTTCTGTTACTGTCATTACTTTTTTATTTTATTTATTTTTATGGTACGGGGGACTGAATCCAGGGCACTCTCCTACTGAGCTAAATACCTAGTTTTTTTTAATTTATTTTTTGAAATTTATGAGACAGAGTCTCCCTAAGTTGTCCAGACAGGCTTTGAACTTGCAGTCCTCCTGCCTTGGTCTTCTCAGTAGTTGGGATTATATGTGTACACCACTGCATCTGGCATTGCTTCTGCTCCTTTTGTCTGTGGATCTCCTAGGACTGCAGTTAATCATGCATTAGATAGACTTTTCAATGATCCCATATGTTTCTTATACACATTTCTGTATATTCCATTCCTTTTTCTTTTTGTTCTTTTTAGCATGTTAATCATAATTGTTTAAAAATCTATGTGTGATAACTCCAGTATGAATCTCTTCTATGTGTCTATAGTGCCTCCCCACCACCCCCCTCCTTTTTTGTGGTCATCTTTTTAATGTAGGATAATCTGTTTATAAAGTTATGAAAACAATATTCCCAGATGCTCTGAAATAGTTATTTTATGTGTTAAATCAATGTATTGCCAAGTTTTGTTATAAGAAGCCTAAAATCTCAGTGATTTAAAATAGCAAAGGCTTATTTTTTATTCATGTTATATTTTCAGTTTTGGGTATCTGTAGTCATATTCCATGATTATTATGTTTCATATGTCTTATTCATTCTGGGACCCAGAGTGAAGGAGAAGCCACCATCAGAGATATATTGACCTCATGGCTAAAGTTAAAGAGAAGGGATGGAATGGCTTTTAGATTGCCTGCTATGTTGAGGGTTACATCATTCCTGCTCACACTCTGTTGGCCAGAGCAAATCATGTGGCCAAGCATGCAGTTGATAATGTGGGGGAAGAGTATGTACCTATTCCACCTAGAGGCATTACAAGCGGAGAGGCATTACAAGTTGAATGTGCTAAGGTTAGGAATATAGAATTCTTTTTTTTTTTTTTTTGGTACCGGGGATTGGAACTCAGGGGCACTCGTCCACTGGACCACATCCCCAGCCCTTTTTTGTATTTTATTTAGAGACAGGGTCTCACTGAGTTGCTAAGTGCCTCACCATTGCTGAGGCTGGCTTTGAACTCTTGATCCTCCTGCCTCAGCCTTTCAAGTGCTAGGATTACAGGTGTGCGCCACCGCACCTGGCTAGAATTCTTATTCAGAGAGGGAAGAGTGAATAATTTGGAACAATAATGTGCTTTATCCAATAATTCTAAAGAAAAAACTTCCAATTTTGAAAAAGGTGTTTATGCATGATGACATGAATGCAGAATTATTAATTATGATAAAATTATAAGCAGTAGTAAGGTACTTTATATGGTATATTCAGTAAAATGTTATAGGAATTATTATTATAGTAATAATTATTTTGGTTATAGGAATAATTATTGATAATATAATGATCATTATAATATATAGCAACATAGGAAAATTCATGATATAATGTTAAGTGAAACAGCAATGTATGAAGTGTACCCTTTGACTTTGTACATTGTTGCTGTGTATACACATTCATACATTAGAAAACTAAAGATATAAAATTGATAGTAGTTATCTTAGGATGATAGACTTGTTACAAATGATTTTTCCATTTTCAGACTTAAACTTTTTCTTTTTTTCCCCAGTATTGGGGATTGAATCCAGGGATGCTCTACCACTGAGCCACATCCCTACTATTTTTTGAGACAGAGTCTGAGCTAAGTTGCCCAGGCTGGCCTTGCACTTGCAGACCTTCTACCTCAGCCTTCTGAGTATCTGGGATTATAGGTGTGTAGCACAACCCAGATTCAGACTTAAACTTTGTGTAGTGTTGTTATTTTATAATTTAAAGTAAGTTTATCTTTATAAAAGGTTATTTTTCATTTTAAAACTCATATGCACACATATGTATTAAAGAAACATTTGAAAATATAGAAAAGTGATTAAAAAATAAATTTTGGATACATTTACAAAGCCACTACTGTTATTTTTTTTGGGTATGTTAAAAATGTTAGTTCTATGGCAGCTATCAAGAACACAAACAACAATAAATGTTGGAGAGGATGTGGGGAAAAAGGCACACTCATACATTGCTGGTGGGACTGCAAAATGGTGCAACCGCTATGGAAAGCAGTATGGAGATTTCTTGGGAAAATGGGAATGGAACCACCCTATGACCCAGCCATCCCACTCCTGGGTCTATTCCCAAAAGACTTAAAAACAGCATATTACAGTGACACAGCCACTTCAATGTTTATAGTAGCACAATTCACAATAGCTAGGTTATGGAACCAACCTAAATGCCCCTCAGTAGATGAGTGGATAAAGAAAATATGGTATATATACAAAATGGAATTTTACTCAGCAATAAGAGAGAATAAAATAATGGCATTTGCAGGTAAATGGATGAAGTTGGAGAATATAATGCTAAGTGAAATTAGTCAATCTCAAAAATCCAAGTACCGAATGTTTTCTCTGATATAAGGAGGCTGGTTCACAGAGTTGTTGGAAGGGGGTACATAGGATCAGAGGAACACTAGAATGGTCAACGGAAAGGGAGGGGAGGGAGGGAGTAAGGGGGGGGTTGGAAAAAAATTGGTGGTTGAATGAGATGGATATCATTATCCTAAATGCATGATTGAAGATCTGAATGGTACTTATATACTTTGTATACAAGCAGTTGTATGTAAAAAGATACTATACTTGTGCATGATGAATAAGTAAATAAATAATAAAAAAATTAAAAAAAAAAATGTTAGTTCTAGACCTGGGGATATAGCTGAGCGATTTACATGCCCCTATGCCCTGGGTTTAATCCCTAGTGCTGCCTCACCCCCATGCCCCAAGAAAAGAATATTAGTAGACTATGTTAAAAAAAAATTACTAGGTTAACCTTGTACTATATTTTCATGTTTCATTTCAGGTCCTGAAAATCCTTGGTTGGTTCAAGCTTATGTTACAGCTGCTAAACACCCTTTTGCATCTGTGGTGGGTCAGGAGGTTTTTCAGAGTGGAATCATTCCTTCAGATACTGACTTCCGTATCTTCAGGGATTTTGGGAACATTCCAGGTATTTTGTCAATGGTTACAGGCTATTGTATTTTTCAAAAGCAAGCTTTACCTCCTGAAAGTTTATGAGTAAGCAGCATTTTCTGAGAGTATATTCTCTATGTGAGTTGTACATTCTGACTCATTAAGTAGAGTTCTTAATGTTTAGCTTTTAAATCTTCAAATTAATTTAAATGTTTGCCTCCTTTAGAATATAGCATCTTGCCCCACAATATGACTGAAAAAAACAGGGGAGAACTGTTTAGCACTTCATTCCCAAAAGATGGTAATAGATCCTTCAGGGGTCTTTGACTTTCATTGTTGTCGTCTTACTTTGCCAACTCCTTTGAGGACTTATACAGTTATTTGAAGCTAAAATTTGACTTTGGCCCAGTGAAGATATAGATGGTAAAGTTTTGATGACTGCCCAAACTCAGTATCCCTACTTCCTGCTGTGTGACTTATAATGCCTTCCTATGGAGTAGTATACTTCCTCAGTCATTATGTATTGAATTATCATATGTATAGAGTTTGTAAGAATGTAGAAGAGAATTTATATCATTCTTTAATAAATATGATATTTTGTCTTTTAGGAATTTAATATGTTAAACAAATAGGCCTAAAGCAATGTTCATATTTAAAACAAAATGACTTTTTTTTTTTTTTTCTGTATGTCTTAGGAATAGACTTAGCTTTTATTGAAAATGGATATATTTATCACACCAAGTATGACACAGCAGACAGAATTCTAACAGATTCCATTCAAAGAGCAGGTTGGTATTCCAAATTCTACTTTTAATGTACAATAAGATGAAATATTATTTCATCTTAGATTTTACAGGGATGATCTGTAAAATCTATAAATATTCTGTGGCCTGAGCATTAGAGAGGCAGTATGTGTTAGAATGAGGTAGGGATTTGGAATTGGAGAGATAAGGGCTTAAATTTTAGTCTTGCTATCTGTTTAGCAGTTAAGAAATAGAAATATTTATTACAAGCGATGTTGACCCAGGGTTATAGCAGGGTTGCTGAGCAATAAATGTGTAGCCAAAGTAGGCGAAAAGCTATAAATTGGAGGTGGCATTAGGACACAGCTGTGGGCAGCTTGCCCAGTGTAGAAAATAGTTACTTGGATCCATGATTGGGTGGGTGGTGCATGTAGGTGAGAAGCTTAAAGGTCAAGGAGTTAAAGTGCTTTATGGAAATGTCCAGAGTGAGAGGATACAAATCTGAGGCTGAGCCGTACAGTTGGTAGAATTTGGCCTGCAGAGAAAAGAGGATGTTCCAAGTAAGCACAATATGAGTAGAGTATGTTTGTGTGTGGGAGGCTATTGGTGAGTAGGCAGTCAGACTGGAATAGAAGTAGTATTTTCAAAAATAGGGAGATGAGGTAAAAGTGCATAAGGGAGAGAAAAATTGTAGGCTTTTTAAAAATCAGTAAGATGCCAAAGGGATGAAGAGGCATTGAAGATCTGAGTTCATGAATGAACTCATTAAGACAGTTTTAAATGGTGATGCATTGTGGATGGTGTGGAGATGGGCTGTTCTGACAGTGATTTTCACATGGAATAAAGGGGACATAGACAGTAATGTTGACAAAAGATAGAAACAAAAGGGGAAGGATGGAGAATTAGATGCATTTAAAATGTAAATTCAGCAAGACATGACAAGTTGGATAGAAGGGATAAATCAGATGGACATCAGCAAAGATGACAAAATATAAAGCCTAGCTGACTGGGGAAATGGGATGCCGTTGGCCACGGTGGGAAGTGGGAAGGTGATTCTTATTTATATTGTTAGTGGAGAGGGGAAGCAGGTAAGTAAGATGCAGGGGACTCTGAGCAAGTCTGATGAAACAGATGTGATATTAGAGCTCTTTGCAAAAGTTAATAGTTCTAATAGAAGACAAAGACTGCTTCCAAATTGAGAGGCAGAAATATAGGGAGTATGGGCCTTATTTGAGAAATTTAATAAGAAAAATGGGGAGAACAGGAGGAGGATAAAAAGCTTTGTCTATTCACATTCAGCTCTTTCCTTCCTTTTTCCTTTTTTTCCTTCTTCTTTTCCTCCTTCCCTCCTTCCCTTCTTTTCTTAGCACTGGGGATGGAACCCAGGGCCTCATGCATGCTAGGCAAGCATTCTACCACTGCACCACATGTATCATCAGCTCTCTTGTAGATTTTATTTTGAGACAGGGTCTTGCTAAGTTGCTGAAGCTGTCCTCAAACTTGTGGTTCTCCTGCTTCAATCTCTTGAGCTGGGATTACAGGTGTGTGCCCAGCTTTTTTTTTTTTTTTTTTTTTTTTTTTTAATGGTGGTACTGGGGATTGCATCCAGGAGCATTCTGCTGCTGATCTACATACCAGTCCTTTTTATTTTTTGAGACAGGGTTTTGCTAAGTTGCTGAGTATGATCTCAAACTTGTGTTCCTCCCGCTTCAGCCTCCAAGTTCCTAGGATTACCGGTGTGTGTCACTGTGCCTGGCTCCCAGCTAATTTCCTTATTCAAACAATAGATAATTTATTTCTGCTTTACATATAAATTGTACATATAAATTGTTTTCAAATAGTTGATTCAACTTTGTTATTTCTCTTTACTAATAGGTGATAACATTTTAGCAGTTCTTAAATATCTAGCTACATCTGATATGCTGGCTACTTCTTCAGAGTATCAACATGGAAACATGGTTTTCTTTGATGTACTTGGCCTATTTGTCATTGCCTACCCATCTCGTGTTGGCTCAATAATAAACTACATGGTGGTAATGGCTGCTGTTTTCTACCTGGGCAAAAAATTGTGGCAACCCAAACATAACAGTAAGTATTTTCCTCTAAAATTGCAAACACTGTTGTAGGATTTGCTTAAAGTTTTTCTAGTTACTGTGCTTATATCTTTCCAGAACATTAAAAATCTTAAGAACATAATGCTTGATTTATATTATGAGAGATTTTTAAATAAACATAATATTGATATGCTTATTACAGTTTTAAGTCTTGGTGAAGTACATTTTTACTCCATAAAAGTACTCTATACAAGTGCCATATAGGAGCTATTAAAAAATGATTTGTTGAGATTAACTTTTTTTATTTTTTGCAGTATTGGGGATTAAACCCAGGTCCTCATGTATGCTAAGAAAGTGTTCTACCACTGAGCTACACTCCCTGTCCTTTTTATTTTATTTTGAGACAGTGTCTTGGTAATTTTCCCAGGCTGGCTTCCATTTGTGTTCCTCTTGCTTCAGCCTCTGAGTAGCTGAGATTATAGGTGTATGCCTCCATGCCCTGTTTATAGATTTAGTTTTAATGAAAAGTCCCATTATATAAAAAGTCTTTACCACACTGTAGACTAACAGCACACTGTTGTGAAGTATGAACAAATTGTCTTTGTTTAAATTAATCCCAGCAACTTGGGAGGCTGAGGCAGGAGGATCAGATCACAAATTCAAAATTCAAAATGAGCCTTAGCAACTTAGTGAGACTCTGAGCAACTTAGGGAGACTCTGTCTCAAAATAAAAAACCAGAAGGGCTGGGGATGTGGTTCAGTAGTTAAGTGCCCCTGAGTTTAATACCCAGTTTAAAAAAAAAAAAAAAAAGATGAAAATGACCTACTTTCTAGTAAGGGTATCCCTGAATCTAGAAGACATCTGATTTATTGATAATATTCTTTGATCTTTTTCCAGTTCTAACGTTTAATTAGTAGTCTTCAACAATAGGACATTCCAGTAATTTTTCAGTTAGGGTGGTGAATTTTTAAACATTTGCCCCTTTAGCTTGCTAACTGGTTATGTAATTGATTTGATGAAGATAGTGACCTCAACTTTTTGTTTTCTCTTCATTAGCTGTTAACTACCCGAAAGACTTCTTGTGTGGACTTGGCATCACCCTCATTAGCTGGTTCACTAGCCTTGTTACGGTTCTCATTATAGCAGTGTTCATCTCTCTTATTGGACAGTCTCTCTCATGGTATAACCACTTCTATGTCTCCGTTTGTCTGTATGGAACTGCAGCTGTAGCCAAAATAATATTCATACATACCCTTGCAAAAAGATTTTATTACATGGTAAGTGTTAGGTTAGGCATATTTATTGATTTGTTTTTTGCTGCTTTCAGGAAAAGAAAACAAACTCAAGTGGGATTCATTGTGTTTGGTCTTTCAGACTACCATCAGAAATTGTTATGCATGGTTACAGAAAATGCTTCCATAACTGTTTTAAATTGCTAGAAGATTTTTTATTCTAAGTTGTGTTACAGAATTCAAGTGAAAGCTATGCCATAAACAGTATTTAGGATGGTGGTGACAACAAGACTTGTTTGCATAGCCCTCTGCCTCTGTTGCATTTGCTGCAGTTTTTGTAACTATGTTCTCATATCTACCAACCTGTCCTGAGTTCACCCAGTTATGTTTTTTGTTTGGATATCCCTGTTCTCCCCTGGGATATAAGCTTCATGAGGGCAGAAATTGTTTTATTTATTGCTGTATTCCCTGTGCTTAGGCAGTGTCTGACATAGCATTAACACACAACAAGTACTATTGCTTAAAAGAATATTGCACCTAAAGTTTTCTCTTCAATTTTTCCTTCACTTTTTTTCTTTTACCTATATGTTGTTGATGCAAATTTTGACAGTATGCATGTGTGTTATCAGAGTTAAGACACACTACTAATGAAAAAAGTGGGAAGAGAAATAGGGTTCCAAATGATAAACTGAATTTTAGAGAATATTGTCATATTATTATGGTTTCAGCTGTGTAAATTTGGTAAAATGGGAATTAGTGTTATGAAATAACATAACTAAAAATGAAGTACAGTGAGAGTCATGGTTTTTGATTTTCTATGTGTATTAAAGGGAAAAATCTTCTTAGTTTCTTTATTTTCAAGACAACCAGTAGATATCTGTGTTTTTTTTTTGTTTCTTCTTTTGATTGTTGTTTGTTCCTGTTGTTGTTTGTTTTTTTCATTAATTTGTCTTGGTAGGGTATTAGAATGGAGATATGTAACACTGCAGTCCAGCATTGCTGAACCTTGGCTGAGTTTCAGTAAATGTTGTGAGATGGTTTAAGGAACTCTTCCATGTTAGCAGCGCCTATTGAAGAAAGGTTCTTTGAGGTTAGCCATCTGCTTAGTTGAACTCATGTTTTTATCTTAGTGGCTTTGGTTTCCAAAAGAATCATACCATGGGGCTTAGTTTCACATGCTTATTCTTAGTGCAGGTTTGATTGAATATTATTGATTGGGGTAGGAGTGAGAAAGGCTTAATAAGAGTCTGTTTACTTTCATTAATTTCAATGGTCTGATCATAATATTTGAGGCTGAAAACCCGGTAATGTGTTTTATTTTCACTTCACAAGTATTCTTCAAGTACTCAATGGGCATGGTATCATGCTGCTGCATGGTGATGTGGAGATTTGTGAGAATGTGATGTTTTTCTTTGAGGAGCTTAGTTTTATTTGGGAATAGGTACAGACTAGAATGATTGTAGTACATTGTGGGAAAACGTGAAATAGATCGACACATACAAAGTGCTATAAGAATACAGGGGCAGGAGAGATGAATTTTGCTTGTGGAAGTCAGGAAAAATTCATGAAGGAGGTCGTAACATTCGAATGAGATATTTAAAGCATGAGTTGAAGTTTACTAGACAGCGAATAGGTTGATGAGTGTATGAAGATGGGAATGTACCTGATAAATTTGGGTCACAGTAAAAAGTCCAGTGTGGTAAAGAGAAGATTACAGCCCAATAACTGAAAACTTGGCCAGTGTGAAGTTGGAGCATGACCCTAAAAGTCAATGTGACCACCATTAAAATTTTCTTAGCAGGACAAAGATTTTTTGATTATAATGGATTGGAATAAAGCAGGAGTGGGATCGACAAATAGAGGTGATGATGAAAATAGATTTAAAGGACGTTTGTTTTATTTTTGGTACAGTTTAGGCACTTACTATAAAATATTTTCTGTTATTTCAGTTTTCATTGCTTATCTCTTTGATGTTTGAGTGGCATTCAGTTTCAAATTGAATTCTCAGAACCGTTTTCTTCTTTTTAAATACCAAGTCTCTTGATCAACACTGTTGAACACCTAAGTATTCAATAGCTGTAGCCTGTCTTTTCTTTTGCAAGAAGGAGTTGTCAAGTGAACCTTAATTTCTTTGGAAAATATGTGACCAGAAATCTTGAGCTCTTGAAGTAGGGTCCCTTAAAACAAACATTCTGTAGGATAAACAGAAATGAGAAGGCATAGAGAAACTTAAAGATATGTATATTCATTTTGGTATTTAGGCACTGGAATTATACCTTTCATGTTTGCATTCTCTTGCACTCACTTTTAAGTATTAAGTTAAGGCAGCCTTCTTTTGAAGGAGTCCTGGGACTTTAGGTCTCAAAAAAATGTAGTTCAGGTTTTATAATATGAAAGCCAGGAAACAAAAGGGGCAAAGATGACAAGTTGGAGATAGAAAAGACCCAGGAAAATCAAGGCAAATCCAACATAGCTGTTGCTTCAAAGGGCATGCAGTTTTGAGGTGTACTGTTGGTGGTGCTGCAGCAGTCGATAATGTTCCTTGGTAGGTCATTTCTCTAGTTTGTCTGAAACACTCTTTAGAAGTTGCACATACAGGAAAAGCTTAGAAAAATTGATGTTTGTAGGAGGTGCCTTTCTTTAATTCTGGAACATTTCCAAAGGTTTTATTTGCTTGGTGGAAGAAAAGCACAGATTAGATACAAGGAATAGAAGTAATAGTGCTTTCACTTCATCTTGTTAAATTGCCCTTTCCTATGCAGCAATAATTTATTACTTCTGGTAGGACTTACCTTTTTCAGTTTTAATGGGTAAACCCTGCTTTAAAACAAAATTAGTTCTCCTAAGCAGTTGAAGTTGTATTATAATAAGAGATCTTTATGAATGAGACTACTTGTTCATTATTATTATTTTTTCTTTCAGAATGCCAGTGACCAGTATCTGGGAGAAGTGTTTTTTGACATCTCACTGTTTGTGCATTGTAGTTTTCTGGTAACTCTGACTTATCGAGGACTTTGCTCTGCATTCATTAGTGCAGTCTGGGTAGCATTTCCGTTGCTCACAAAGCTTTGCGTGCACAAGGACTTTAAACAACATGGTAGGGTATTTTTAGTTTTAATACAAGTGGGAAAATACCTTAAAATATATAAAGCTTCCAGAGACTATTTTTTTTCCTTTTTTCCTATTTCTTTTTTTTTTTTTTTTTGTCTTGTTGAATAGGCTTTCCAAATTGTTACTGTCTTTTAAAAATTTCATACCGGGCAAATTTTATTTTATACTTTATACCCCAATCCATTCTTGTGTTTATGAACACATACTAATATATTACTTGTATATTTAAATAGTTAAAAGTATTTTATCTTGAGTGAAATTGTAGATAACATGTATCTAAAGTAGATAATGTGCCTAAAGGGTAATATTCACAGCTAATCTAATTTCTGTTAAGTGCCAAGACATATAAAATCTGCATCTCAGGTTAGAATTCCATAGATAAGTGTTTTGTTTCTCTTTTTCTCCTAGGTGCCCAAGGAAAATTTATTGCCCTTTATCTTTTGGGGATGTTTATTCCTTATCTATATGCACTATACCTCATCTGGGCAGTATTTGAGATGTTTACCCCTATCCTTGGGAGAAGTGGTTCGGAAATCCCACCTGATGTTGTGCTGGCATCCATTTTGGCTGGTTGTACCATGATTCTCTCTTCATATTTTGTAAGAAAAAAAATTGTTTCTTTTTTTCCTTTATTTTTTTATGTGAGAATATGTGATGAGTTTAGCTATACTAGATTCTGCAAAATAATGTTGCTTATACTTTGAGAAGGTCTTAGGCAAAAAAAAAAAAAAAAAAATGGTGAATGGCTGTGCATTTTATGGTAGGAAAATGTAGAATGGGTTAGGCATGTAATCTCAATGACTCAGGAGGCTGAGGTAAAATGATTGCCAACTTTGAGGACAGCCTTGATAATTTAGTGAGACCTTGTCTTTAAAATAAAAAAGGCTGAGGGTATAGCTTAGCAGTGGAGTGCCCCTGGGTTCAATTCTTAATACCACCACCACCACCCTGCTGTTGTTGATGCCATGGAATATCATTCTCTTCATTTTCTTGTATATGTGCAGCAGTATTAACAATACTGGCTTTTCTTTTTGGTACTGGGGATTGAACCCATGGGTGCTTTACCACTGAGTCACACCCCCAACCCTTTTTATATTTTATTTTTATTTTGAGAAAGGGCCTTGCTAACTTGCAGAGCTGGCTTCAAACTTGCCCTCCCAAGTTGCCTGGGATCACTATGTTTGACACCATGCCCTACTGTGGCTTTTTTTTTTTTTTTTGATAGTGGCGTATTAATAGAGAAATTATTCTTGAGTAATGGAGAACTGAACCAGAACCATAGCGCTTACTTCAGAGAACTTTTCTTTCAGTCCTTGGGAATTTATTAAATATATTTTAGAAAGCAATTAAATTTCTGTCAAGTGATCAGTTAACAGGTTTCCTAAGGTTACACTTTGTTGGGCCACTACAGTTATATTGATTGGATGAGAGCTGATATATGGGACTGCCTCTAGGAATGGAATCAGAAAAAGACTTAAAAACAGCTCAGTCATTGGCACACACTGGACATTTCAGAGTCCTTCTTATGATCCTTTTTATTTTATTTTGTACCCATTTAAGAATCTAAAGTGACATAGATATGCAGTGTTTAAGATAGAACTGTTAAGTTGATTAACCATGAAATCCAAACACATTGTTAATTTATGCCATTTCCTCCTCTTCTTTCTTCTTTGTTTGATGATTGCCATTCCATTTATTGTCATGACCAAACCTCTTCTAAAAGATGGTGAAAAGTCAGAAGATGAACCTTGTGATTTGGGCAAAAGGGAACTTGAATGTGGAAATGATTGCTTAAAGTGAGGTTCTAGGACAACTTTGGTAGTAGCTGACCTAAGAATGGCAGAAACCACAGCATTATAATAGGGAGGGTTTCCATGGCTAAACTTACCAGCCTTCCAACAGAGGGAAGACTCATTACTTGGCAGGATATTTGAAACTTTGTAAGGACTTGCATTTTACATATTGTGACTCTTAGGTGGTTGAAGACCAAACAGAGTTACAAATTGTGTTTTGCTAGCTTACTGCTTTAAATTCAGGGTGCTTTGTCTTATTTCTGTACTCACAGTATATAAACATAATTCCCTTCACCTAGGAATGGAGCTGTTTTGTTGGAAATTACCTTGAATGGGATATTTGAATACTACAGAGATGAAAATTCTTTTTAATTCTATCTAGTAGATTATGAATATTTGCTTAATTTTTCTTGATTTTTTTAAGACTTTTTTTTTTTTTTTTCCTTCTTTAAACAATACAGGAGATCATATCCAGATCCTCGTGCATGCTGGGCAAGCACTGTAATACCACTAGCTCCAAATACTTGAATTAATCACAAAGTTGCCCCCCCCCCCCAGCAGTACTGGGCATGGAACCCAAGGGGTATTTTATCAAGCTACATCCTGAGCCCTTTTGTTTTAATTTTGAATTTTGAGACAGGGTCTAAGTTATGAAGCTGGCTTCAAACCTGTGCTCCTCCTGCCTCAGCTTCTGGAGTCACTGGGATTATAGGCATGCCAGACCTTGCCTGGCCTTAAATTTTCTTTCTTTCTTTTTAATTATTTATTTGTGTTAGTTGTACACAAGGCTTTTATTCTTACATGGTGCTGAGGATCAAACCCGGGTTGCGCACGTGCTAGGCGAGAGCTCTACTGCTGAGCCACAACCCCAGCCCCTTAAATTTTCATTTTCATCTCAACAAAAATATTTTTGCGTTCATGTTTTTCTTTACTTACTAAACCTGGAGGTGGACAATAAGATGAAAAGGGCAAAAGTGGCAGCTGAGTTTAGATCATTGTTTCTCCAAGTGACTTTTAGAGGACTTCAAACCCCTGAGGGAACTGTGGATCTATCTGAGTCTTTGTTTTCTGTAGTTTTTAATTCAGTGATTTGGTTATAATGAAAAAAGCTAAGTTATTTATGGATGCGAGCCTTGACACTGAGCTATTCACTTTTACTGCCCAAGTTCAGATTTGTTGTTTTGATTGTGTTGAAATACACAAAAGGGACAGAATTGCTTTGTAATGCATTTTTTTTTTCTCAAATGCAGGTCCACAGGCAAAGCCCTGAAGGTACATCTAAATACTAGTTTATGTGAATCTAGCTCTTTGCTACATTGTAAAAGGATTATGGGTGGAATTTGAGTTTTATTGAAACATAACTACTTAAGCTTAAAAGACTTGTCTTTGGTACTTGAGTGAAAGCCTTGATACCATCACATTTTGTGCAGTTCAGTGGTGTCTGCAGTGCAGTGTTAACTATTATAGGCTGTTAATAGAATCAGAAGTAAAATAAGGTACTGACTTTACATCTACATTCTCTTTGCTTGATTGAGCACAGGAACACTGCTTAATCTGTTTCCTATTGCTTTCTGGTTACCTGTCAGAAGGTACCATCTTGGCTAGTTGGAAGCATCTTGTCATTTTCTAGGTTCTGACTTGTGATGGAATTTTCAATTCCCTAGAATTAGTGCTTTTTTATTGTGTGTTGGAGTACGTTATCACATGCTGATAAATTTTCTTCATTGTCTGTTAGATAATACCTGTTACAAAATACAGTAAGTTAAAAACACATTTTTTGTAAGTGATATGAATTTTTAATTTTTCTATTTTTGTGTTTCAGATTAACTTCATTTACCTTGTCAGAAGCACAAAAAAAACCATGCTAACTCTAACTTTGGTGTGTACATTTACATTCCTCCTTGTTTGCAGTGGAATTTTTTTCCCATACAGCTCCAATCCTGCTAATCCAAAGCCAAAAAGAGTATTTCTTCAGGTAAGAGCAATTTTGCATGAGTGATGTGAGATTCAGGAGAGGAAATTTACGTTGTGTGTTTTGAGCTTCACTAGGAAACAGGAAACTCAACTGACTTTTCTGCTGTTGACCTAATTAGTTGGTCTTGATGTTTTTGTGTAAATGGCAGTGAGGAAAAGACTGACCATCAAGGGGCATTCTTATTAGCTAGACATACTTCTCCCAAGAGGTGGAATTGTAAATGTTTGTTGTTTTTATTACTATTCAAATCGTAAAATTACTAAAAAACAAGTAAATATAGATCAGAATAATGAGCTTTTAGAAAAACAGATTGCAAAAATGTCTGCAGGCTGAGTAAAACTAAACTCTTAATTAGTAAAATAAAATAGATATTTAAAAATTGCTAGTAAAATTGAGGTTAAATAACATTCAAAGTAATAGGTAATGATGAAAATAAGTTAGAGATTATTAAATTGAGATTTAGAATGATTTTAGATTTCAGGTTTTTCTCTATACTTTTTAGAGCTGGTAGTGTAAAGATGTAGCTTCATTTACATGCTCTCTGCCTTAGAGGTTGTGGAGTGACCCAACAGAATGCCTAAGGAGTCACAACCTGGATAATTATTCAAGGACTGGAAAAATTAAAAATACTTGAAGTTGAAGAGGAGATTTTTAAAAGGGGTCAAATATTCTTTTTTAAATAGTCCTGAAGGACACACTGATACATTTTATGAGTTGTACAATTTGCAAAACCTTTAGTAAAGAATAAATAATTTTTAGGATGTTCATTGTGGTTTTCAGTGACATGCTTATTTTTATAATTATGTGTGTAGCATTTAGGAAAAACTAGATTTTATTTTTAAAAAGTCCTGCTGTGATTTGTTTTGGGGTTCTCTTTTTCCCTCTGTCCCAGAAATTGGCAGACTTTTCCTGTGAGGGGCAAGTAATAAATATCTTTGGTCTTGTCAGCTACATGGTCTCTGTAGCTCATTTGTTTCGTAGAACAAAAGTAGCTATAGACTATACCTAAGCTAGTGAGTTTGGCTGTGTTTCAGTAGAACTTTATTTATAATTAGTAGGTAATTTGACCCATCAGCTGCAGTTTTCACCTTCTGCCCTATGAAACACTTTTTCTTTCCTGTTTCATATTCTTCAGGCTGGTTACCGCTGTTAATAGAGCTATTTCAAATGAAGAGTGGTGCCTTTTCATAGAATTCTATTAGGTACAAGCTTGTCATGTAGTGTTGAGCTATGATTCTCGTTTTTTCTCTGCACATGAATTAGCTTCCTGTAACACACTGAAGGGAAAATAAGTGTGGATGTATATGTGCTTAGGATGTATTTGTTTTAAATCCTTTTCTAAAAAGAATTCTAGCTAATTCAATTCTTTTAAATCTGAAATAGGCTATTTTTTTTTGATACCCGGGATTGAACTCAGGGGCACTCTACCACTGAGCCATATCCCCAGCTTTATTTTGTATTTTATTTAGACACAGGGTCTCACTGAGTTACTTAATTAGTGCCTCAGTTTGCTGAGGCTGGCTTTGAATTTGGGATCCTCCTGCCCCAGCCTCCCGAGCCACTGGGATTATGGTCATGGGGCTTTTTCTTTTGTTTTTTTAAGACTGGATATCTCTGTATTGCCCAGACTGATCTTGAACTCCTGGGCTGAGGTGATCCTCCCACCTCAGTCACCTTAGTAGCTGAGACTATAGGCACACATCACTGTGCCCAGCCAAAACATTTTTATGTAAAATTTAAATAGATAAATGTAAGATACAATAAAAATCATCTAAATATCCATTATCCAATTTTTAAAAAATCATAGCAGTAACTTAGTAACCCTGGGTGCCTCTCCCCTTGTAGTTTTGCTCCATATCTACCTATATTTCTTGGTTTGGTCATACTTGCTATTCTTTATTAATTTGGAGTGGGAACATGGGTGAACTTGTTGTAAGAGTTTTCTCATAAGTCTTGTTCTTTTTAGCATATGACTAGAACATTTCATGACTTGGAAGGAAACATAGTTAAAAAAGACTCTGGAATATGGATTAATGGGTTTGATTATACTGGAATGTCTCACATAACACCTCATGTTCCTGAGATCAATGACACCATCCGGGCTCACTGTGAGGAGAATGCCCCGCTTTGTGGGTTTCCGTGGTATCTTCCAGTACACTTTTTGATCAGGTTGGTTCATTACTTTCCTGCAGATATTAGTTTGCGCTCAAGTTCTAACAGTACCCTGTTACTTAAACTTTCATCCTTAACCCACAAGTCAAGTGCTGTTTATACTGTTTTTCTATTACTATATAACTCTTGTTTCTTTAGTGGGTTCAAGCACTCAGAAGAGTACTTTTGTGTTTTCAAATTTAAAAAGTCTAGAAATGTGAGTAGTTAGAAAGGATGACCCTCCTAGTTATTAAAATAGATATCAGGTAAGCATCAATCTCAGATTTTATTTCTAGGAAGTTTTTATGATTTGGTAGTGAAGGATTAGATGAGAAGAAATAGAATGCATCATGGACTCAAGATCAGCTAGGTAACTCCTCTCTTCTTAAGAAATTTGGGAAAGTTTTATTATACAATAACCTGGGTTTCAGAGGAGTTGGTGTTATCATATTATTCAGTTTTTTCATACCTAAGGATGTATTCATATATTATGAACATTTCATGAATTATAGAAGCTGTCAACTAGTAAGATATGCCAAACATTGAAGCTACCTTTCCAAATAGGAAAAACTGGTATCTTCCTGCCCCTGAAGTTTCTCCAAGAAATCCTGCTCATTTCAGACTTATATCCAAAGAACAGACACCTTGGGATTCTATAAAGTTAACATTTGAAGCAACAGGTAAGTCAGATGACAGATTTTTTTCTTCTGTCCTTCACTTCTTAAATTTTTAAATAACTTGCATGTATATTTTCCCGTGAAGCCCATTGGTGTTCTACCACTGAGCTACACCCCAGCCCTCGAGATGACTTTTGTTGACCCGTTTGTTACTTAGAAGTATGTTCTCTATTTCCAAATAATTCAGGATTTTCCAGTTGTTTTTCTGATATTGATTTCTAGTTTAATCTCATTGTGATCTGAGAGCATACTTTGCATAATTTCTGTTCTAAAATTGCTAAGGTGCCGTACAGTGAGGATATGGTCTTTTATGGAAGGCTCCATGTGTGCTTAGAAAGAAATGTGTTACTGCTATTGGGTGAAGATTCTATGAATGTCATTTAGAGCTGTGTGATTGCTGATATTGTTCAGTTCAATACTATCCTTATTAATTGAGTTTTTATCTCACCTATTTTGATGCTTTGTTGTTAGGTACATATACATTAAGGATTATGTCATCTTATAGAACTGGCCTTTTATTATTATGTAATGCCCATTTATACCTGATAATTTTTCATGATGTGAAGTCTGCGTTGTCTAAAATTAATATAGCTCTTCAGCTTTTTTTGATTAATAATAACATTGTATATTTTTCTATTATTTTACTTTTAATATACTTATCTTCATATTTAAGTGTGTTTCTTGTTTGGTCTTGTTTTTTGATCCAGTCTGAAAAATCTATTAATTGGTACATTTAGACTATTAATATTCAAATGATTATTGATATTTGGATTAAAATCTACCATACTTGTTACTGTTTTGTATTTATTGCCCTTGTTTTTTGATCCTACTTATGCCTTTCCATTCTTTTTTTTTTTAATTTTTAGTTTTTTGCCTTATATAGTTTTAATTGAGCATTTTATATGATTTCATTTTCTTTCCTTTCTTAGCAATTAGTTATACTTCTTTTTAAACTTTTTTTTTAGTGGTTGCCTTAGTGTTTGCTATGTATGTTTACAGCTAATCCAAGCCCACTTTCAAATAACACTCTACCATGTCATGGGTATTTTGAGTATTTTATAATAATAAAAGAATCCTAATTTCTCCTGTGTTTCCACTGTATCATTTTTTGTCATTCAAGTAATCATGTAAGCATACATAATAAAATATATTGTTGCCACTATTGTCTTGAGCAAACTATTTTCTGTAGATCAGTTAAAATAAGAAAAGTTGAGAAAATTTTTATCTTCACTTATTTCCTCTCCAGTGCTCTTCCTTTCTTTATGTAACTCCCAGTTACTCCTATATTATGTAAGTTTTAATTGAGAATTTTGTATTTTCTGTTTTTATTTACTCTCTTACAATATCAATTACATCCATTTTAATTAATGGTTGCTGTAGAGCTTGTAATAAGTCCACCTTCAAAATAACATGAACTGCTTGGCTAGCACTGATGCTTTTTATAACATAGCATTCTTGATTTCTCCCTCTCTGGGGGTTTTATGTACTTGACTTCTGAAGCAACAGGTATGACACTTTTGTCTTTGATCCATCAATTAAAACTTTACACTAAATTGCATGTGGTTTTCCTCATCAAATTTATTATAATAACTAGCAACTTAGGAACTTATAGTGTTTCTAAAAGAAAATGAGTTTGGTTATGACTTTTAGGGAACTCTGTTGAAAAACTTTGTAGTGTCAGATATTGATTCATTGTTAAATCCATAGTAGCATTTGAACTGGCACAGTTAGATATTATGACTTTGTTTACCTTTCTTGGCACATTTTCTTCCCATTTCCATTTTTTTTTTTTTTTTTTTTTTTTTGGTACCAGGGATTGAACTCAGGGGCTCTGGACCACTGGGCCCATCCCCAGCCATTTTTTTGTATTTTATTAGAGACAGGGTCTCACTGAGTTGCTAAGTGCCTCGCCATTGCTGAGGCTGGCTTTGAACTCTTGATCCTCCTGCCTCAGCCTCCCAAGTGCTGGGATTACAGGTGTGCACCATCTCACCTGGCTATTTTTTTTTTTTTTTAAAACATGTATTTAGCTGTATACAATGCATTTATTTTTATGTGATGCTGAGGATCGAACCCGGGCTGCACATGTGCTAGGCGAGTGCTCTACCGCTGAGCCACAACCCCAGACCCCCCCCCCCATTTCCATGTTTAAAACTAGTAGTTAGCTCTTCCACCTTCTCTGTTGATATTTTGGCCTGTACATCTTCTTGCTAGGATATCTTTTATGGTGCTGCCAGTTTATCCTTTCAAAAGTAGATTTAATAATGTTGCTTCTTTATGTGAAAAACTTGAAGTTCCATTGCCTGCTGAATTGGTTCAAACTCTTTGGCAGTCTATATCCTAGCCTCTCTGTATGTTTGAATCTTTTTTTCTTTTAGCACCCCACCAAGACTTTCTTGGTAGTACCTTCTATCCCAATTCTACCCTTCTCTGCTTTGTAAATACAAAGACTTCTCTGGTCTTCCTCTCCATCAAAGTGAGCAAGTGCCATCCTTCCACTTTTTCTTCCTTTGGTACAGCTCCGTGGTAGCACTAATTATTTATTTCATATTTTTGTTTTCCATTGGAATTCAAGGGAGCTAGACGTGGAGGGTTTTTGTCTGTTTTTGGCATCCAGTACTTTAAAGGGTACTCCAGATACATTGAATTATTTAGTATGGCAGTTTTATTCTCTTAAGTAAGCAGCATACCTGAGCTTTTTTCTCTTAGTAGAGAGACAGATGTTTGAGAGAGAAGAGAAATATATGACATAGGAAATTTGTCTCATCTTCAGAAACTGACAGAATTTGTATGACTACCAGGTTTTTTTTTTTTTTTTTTTTTTTTTTAAGAATAAGCAAAGATGGGCTGGGGTTGTGGCTCAGCGGTAGAGCGCTCACCTAGCATGTGCGTGGCCTGGGTTCGATCCTCAGCACCACATACAAATAAACATATTGTGTACAACTAAAGCAAATAAATAAATAAATAAAAGAATAAGCAAAAAATAAGTTTTGCAGTGCTGGTGATTGATCCCAGGGCCTCAGTCATGCTAGTCAAGCACCACTCTGCCACTGAATTCCCTGCTCTGTACTTTTTTTTTTTAAATTTATTTATTTCTTCTAATTTGTTATATATGACAGCAGAATGCATTTCAATTCATAGTACACATATAGAGCACAATTTTTCATGTCTCTGGTTATACACAAAGTAGAGTTACACCATTTGTGTCTTCATACATGTACTTGGGGTAATGATGTTCTTCTCATTCCACCGTCTTTCCTACCCCCCTGCCTCCTCCCTTCCCCTCCCTCCCCTTTGCCCTATCTAAAGTTCCGCCATTCTTCCCATGCTGTCCCCCCATCCCTATTATGGATCAGCATCCTCATATCAGAGAAAACATTTGGCATTTGGATTTTTGGGATTGGCTTACTTCACTTAGCATAATATTCTAACTCCGTCCATTTACCTGCAAATGCCATGATTTTAATTCTTTTTTAATGCTGAGTAATATTCTATTTTGTATATATATGCGCCACAGTTTCTTTATCCTTTCATCTACTGAAGGGTATCTAGGTTGGTTCCACAATTTCTGCTCTGTACTTTCTTTATTAAGTACCACTCACATGGTAGAAAGTTGCCTCATTATGTATAACTAAAAAGCACCAATTAAAAAAAATGTTGCCTAGAATATTCATGATTGAAAAGCATTTTCAAATATGACTTTCCCCTTCATTTATTTTAAGACCTAATTTACATACAGTGAAATATGAGGATCTTATTCCATTTCATTAGTTTTGGTAAAAGCATATATTTACTCATGAAACCCTCATCCCCATGAAGATACAAAACATTTCTATTGCCCAGAATGTTTCTTTAATGTATGTTTCCAGTCTCTCTGAATCTCACTAATGCCCGTTTTGATTTTTACATTCACAGGTTAGTTTGGCCTGTTCTTGAACTTTAAATAAATGGAATCATCCAGTATGTAATTGTCTAGGTCTAGGTCATTAACCAAAGGCTTTTGAGGTTCAGCTATGTTATTTGAATATCAGTATTTTTTTCCTTTTTGTTGCTGAATAGTAGTCATTGTACAAAGATCTCATAGTTTATTATTCTCCTATTGATAGACACTTGAATTGTTTCTAGTTTGGGGTTGATATAAATAAGGCTATTATGAACATTCTTGTATAAGGCTTTTTTTTTTTGGGCGGGGGTAGGTGTTCCATTTCTTTTGGATAAATATGTAGTAGAATTGCTGAGTTCATAAGGTAGACATGTTTAATTTTTTAAGGTCGTTCTGTATTTCACTCCCAATTGGTAATATTTAAAATTTCTAGTCTTCCCATGGTCTTTTTCATTTTAACATTTCCAGTGGGTGTGTGTGTGTGTCTTGCATTTTTCTGATAATAGCATAGAACTTGTTTTCAAGTACTAATGGCCATTCACATATCTTGCTTTGTTTCTTCATGTCTTTTCCCATAATTGTAAAATTATGTTGATTATTGACTTGTAAGACTTTGTATTCTAGATAAAAGTTCTTCATGAGATACATGTTGTGAAAAATTTTTTTTAAAAATATTTATTTATTTGCTTTAGTTGTACACAATGCAATACATTTATGTTTACGTGGTGCTGAGGATTGAACCCAGGCCGCGCACGTGCTAGGCGAGCGCTCTACCGCTGAGCCACAACCCCAGCCACCTTACTCATTTTCTTAATGTTGTCTTTTGAAGTACAGAGATTTTAATTTTTTATGAAGCCTAATTTATCCAGATTTTCTGTGTTAAAAAAAAAAAAAAAATCTATGCTTACCCAGAGGTCACGAAGATAGACTTTCTCCTACAAGCTTTATGGCTTTAGCTTTTATAGGCCTCTGACCCACTTTTAATTTTCATGTATGGTGTGAGGTATAGGGTTCAAGGCTTTTTTCTCTATGGATATTCAGTTGTACTAAGCACCATTTGTTGAAAACACTTTCCCTATTGAGTTTCTTTGGTGCCTTTGCCAACAATTATTTGACTGTGTTTGCATGGATCTATTTGTGTACCATTTATCACACTTTTAATTATAAAAGCTTTATAAAGTTAATGATTAGAAGAGTTAAATTTATTTGTAATTTTCCCCCCATTATTTTTCATGCTGTTTCTGCATGTTTTTCCACATGAGCTTTAGTAATAATTGTCTAACTCTAATATGAGACTTATTGCTTATTCCTATATTTTGGAGTACCATGATAAATTCATAAATTAACTTCAGGATAACTGTTATTGAACCATCTTGTCTATTGATTGGGAGTGACTTGTCCTTTGTTCAGATCTGTTTTTTTTTTTTTTTTTTTTTTTTTTTTTTTTGGTACCAGGGATTGAACTCAGGGCCACTCAACCACTGGGCCACATCCCCAGCCCTTTTTTTGTATTTTATTTAGAGACTGGGTCTCACTGAGTTGAAGTGCCTCGCCATTGCTGAGGCTGGCTTTGAACTCGCCATCCTCCTTGCCTCAGCCTCCTCAGCCACCACGCCTGGCTCAGATCTGTTTTTATTGATATTGTAATTGGGGACTGTCTCTAGCATTATGTCCTCACTTTTTTTTTTTTATAGGTACGAAGGCAGTTCATATCTGTCAGTTTTATATCCTACCACCTTACTGGGTCTTATTTTTGTGCTAGTTTTATCCTTGATACGCTCAGATTCTTCAGTTGTACTAGGGATTGTTCAACTTTGTTCTCTAAAGGGCCACATAGTAAATATTTTAGGCTTTGCCATATATATCTGTCACAGATTTTTAAAAGAAATTCTTCAGTTAACTGCTTTTTAAAAATGTAAAAAACCATTCTTGGCCCGAGGTCCATTCAAAAAATAGACCTCAGGTGGGATTTATTGACTACTGCATATAACCTGCAAATATAGTCTGTTTCTTCTATACCAATTCTTATGCCTCTACCTGACCAGTTGTCTAATAATTCTAGCATAGTGTAGAACAGTCATATGTGCGGTTAGCATCCTTGTCTTGTTACTGATAATGGGGCAGAGGTCTCTATTGATTTCCTGTATGTAAGATATTTACTGGTCTTAGGGTATGTATTTTTATCACATTCAGCAAGCATTCATCAGTTGTCAGTTTCTTGAATTTTTAAAATTGGGAATGAGTGTTTAATTTTATGAAAAGCTTTAGCATCTTTGAAGGCAACCATAAGTGTTTTTCTTCCTTGTGCTTTTTAAGATGGTGAGTTCAACCAGGTCATGGTGTTATTTTCTTAATATGATGCTGGATTTTCTTTGCTAAAGTTTTCTAATGTTCTTTAGAAAATTTGTGTGAATACCCATGAGTGATACTGATCTATTTTTTTGTACTCTATCAATATTTAGGTGTCAGTGTCATATCATAACACAATTAGTAAGATTCTTTCATTTTCAATGCCTTGGAACAATTTAGTATAGAGTATTAAAACTTTTTTATCTCTAATATCTTCAGTTCTGATAAATTTGTATTTTCCTAAAAAAGTACCAGTTTCTTCTAGGTTTTCAAATTTGTTAGCTTAGAGGCCTGCAAAGTAATGTGTGTGATTCTAAAAAGGTCTTTTAATTCCTTTTTGTTATTTTTGTATATTTGTGCTTTCTCTGTAAGGTAGTTATTTTTAGGGCTGGGCATATAAGCTCAGTGGTAAAACACTTTTCTAGCATGTGTAATGCTCTGTTCAATTCCCAGTACCACAAAAAGAAAACAAGCGAGCTTGGGTTATAGCTCAGTGGTAGAGCACTTGTCTAGCACGTATAAGGCACTGGGTTTGATTCTCAGCACTGCATGTAAATAAATAAATAAAATAATGTCCGTCAACAACTAAAAAGAAATTAAAAAAATAAAAAAACCAAAACCAAACCAAACCAAAACACAAAAAAACATGTTTTTTACTTTTAAAATTGTTTGTTTTTCTATTTCATTTTAATGATTTGTTTTTATTTTATTTTACTATTTACTTCCCATGCTACTTTGTTATTCTTATTTTACTGATCATTTAAAAAAATTCACTGAAAAAATTTTTATTGCTATGTGTTTCCCTCTTATCACTACTTTCTGCAACTGAGTTTTAAAAAGCATTTCTGTAATTTCATTTTGTTCCTTTTTTACCCATGAGTCTTTAATAGAAGACCTTCTTGTCCAAGTGGAATTTATGTTAATTATACTATTTCAGTTTTCTATAACTTTCTGATATTTTCTGCATGACCTAACACTTGATTTTATGAATGTTGCATGCTTACTTGAAAAGGTATGTTTTGTACCTATCAGCATGTAAATTTTGATAGAGATGTATCTATATGGTCTTCTCTGGCCACTTTGTTCATGTGTTCTATATCATTTCGTTTTTTTACCCAATTGATGGGTCTTGAACCGAGATTAGCATATTGAAGTCTTTTGTGTGTTTTCAATACGCAGATAGTTTCTGACATGTTTTTTGGCTTTTTGTAGGTTTATTGGGCAGTAAATACATTTTTTTTTTTTTTTTTTTTTTTTGTTGGTGCTGGGGATTGAACTCAGGGACTTGTTCATGCTAGGCAAGCATTCTACCAACTGAGCCACATCCCCAGCCCAGTAAATACATTTTTGACATATAATATTGTCAATTTATTATGGACTTTTTGGAATGTGATCTCATCGGTCACTTGAGAAGCATCAGTATATATCTTCTTGCATCTCCTATAGTTTTGCTTCATAAAGGAGTTGCTATTGTCATTTCATACACAGATACACACAATTTTCATGCCATCATTGTGAATCTTGACTTTTAGTGTTAAAAAATTTCCTTATTTTTGAAATACCTTTTTCATACCTTTATTTTTACCCTTGTTGAATCTCTTTTAGGTATTTATATATTTTTGCATTTAATGTGTGATAGGGTCTGGCTTTTTTAAGCCATGTTGAAAATTTTTTCTTTGAGTGGGCGAGTTAGGTCTGTTTGTGTTTGTTTATTTATTTATTTTTTGGTACTGGGGATTGAACTCAGGGGCACTTGACCACTGGGCCACATCCCCAGCCCCTTTTTTTGTATTTTATTAGAGATAGGGTTCTCACTGAGTTGCTAAGTGCCTTGCCATTGCTGAGGCTGGCTTTGAACTCAAGATCCTCCTGTCTTGGCCTCCCAAGTGCTGGGATTACAGGTGTGCGCCACCACGCCCGGCTGCATTTATTTTTATGACTGATATATGGGTTTCTGCTATCATATCATGGAATTATGTTGTTTTATTTGCCATATACCTATTTCTATGATGTCTTCTTTGCTTATTAAAAATTTGGCATTTATAAAAATTTTTGTTTTAAGCCCCTATTAGACCTTCTACTATTTGTTGGTTTTTAAATGGTATATTCTTTTAACTCCTACCAAATTTGCTTATTCCATTTTCCTCTTTCCCTGTTCAGTTGCCTTCCAATTTGTGTTACAACAAGTAATGTCTGTCTTGGCCAACTTCACTTCAGTATTTGTTTTAGCAATATATCAGATATATTAAAATCTCCACTTTTGTTGCAGTTTTTGCAGTTCTTTCTTGGTTGAATGAAGCTTATCCTCTTGACTAGGGACTCATGAGAGCTGTGTTCTAGGATGTTTAAAATGGTGTTGTTCTATAACCTTTGATATTTGAAGGACAAGTGATGGACATAAAAATTTTGTTCATACTTTACAATAGTATTGTTTTAAAAAGTTGTTCTCGGGGGCTGGGGTCGTGGCTCAGCGGTAGAGCGCTCGTCTAGCATGTGCTGCAGCCTGGGTTTGATCCTTAGCACCACATAAAAGTAAAAGGTATTGTATACAACTAAAAACAAATAAACAAATATTTTTAAAAAAAAGTTGTTCTCTTTGTTGCTTTGTGCATATTTTTTGCAGTTTGATGCCGGTGTATTTCTCTTAGCCCTATAAAGTATTTGATCCTTTTACTGAAAACCTTGAATTTTTTTTTTTTTTTTTTTTTTTTTCCGTTAATGGGTATTTTAACCCAGGGGCACTTTACTAGTGAGTCACATCCCCAACCTTTTTTAAATTTTGAGACAGAGTCTCATTAAGTTGTGGAGGCTGGTCTTGAACTTGCAATCTTGTCTCAGTCTTCAGAGTTGCTGGGGTTACAGGTGTAAAAAATATACATAGTACATGGTGAAAAAAAAAAATTGAGAACTAATGGTTTTGCTAGATTTATTCTTTAAGGTTACCAGTAAGACCTTCTAATGTGTAAATTCAGGTCTTTTATTTCTGTGAAGTTTTCTTGGATTACAGATTTGAATGTTAGCTATGTTCCATTGTTTTTTTTTTTTTTTTTGTTTGTTTGTTTAAGTGAAATAAATTGAATATTGCTTCTTTTTGACCTGCTGTGTGTGCATCTTTATCTCTCTTGACCCTTCTTTCTTGCTTTTCCTTAGTTCTTTTCTACTTTCTTTAGATTTGGAATCTGTTTTGCCTTGGGCATGTTGTAATTTAGTCTACCTTTTTCTAGACCTTAGGAAAAAAATGGAGGTTCTATCAGTTTTTAAAACTTTTCCTTGTAGTATGTGTACTTTTAAGGTTTAGAATTTCTGATTTGTGGTGCTATTTTTTTCATAGCTCCAAAATGTTCTTGTGATCATATGTAGTTTAGGTTAGAATGTTGGCTTAGTTTTCTTTTACCTAATGGTTGTTTTGAGATGTGTTCTCATTTTGTTGTTTTCTAATAGCTATATAGTCCTGTTTGTCCTTTTCTTCCTCACTTTTGTGGCTACTGGGTGTTTGTAAGACGCCTAGCCAATGGATTCCTCTTCTTTCAGTATAACAAAGTTTAGATTCTTTAATAAATTTTAAAATTTGTTTTGGTGTGGATGGGTTTTATGTCTTCCAGTTTCAATTTTGCTTTGGGTCTGGCTGGACCATAAATCTGCTCTTTTTGTTTCTTTTCACCTCTACCCTCCCACCCCTGCTTTCTTTTTTGCTTTATTTCTTCCATAGAAGCTTTGCTTTTGAAAACTGGTAGTTCAAATAGTGTGTCCTGTAAGTAGCTTCCCCATAAACCTTGCTTTAACTGGACATGTACTATGCTCAGATTTAGGGTAAACTTGCTTAGCCTGCCTTTGTTTGCCACAAACCTTTGCAGCAGGAGGAACAAGGCAGGCATGAGCATGTGAATTTATTTATTTATTTATTTATTCTCAAATTTGAGTTGACTTTATCTTCACATTTGGCTGAAGGGGTAGTTTTTAAAGTTTTATATTTAGTTTGAGTTTGACAACCTCTTTTGTTAGTTTCTTGGAAGTACCTGGTGCTAATTAAATGATCAGAACTTAACTGTTTCATTGTATTGTGCAAAGGGAAAAATTAGGATCAACTATTTTAAAGTGTTAATATCAACTTTCTGAAATTACAACTCAATTCATAATTCTCTTGCTCAGTACTTTTATAGTACTTTGAAGTCTTCCCAACTTTCCCATGCTTTTTCTAATATAATCCTCTCAAAAAATTTCATAGATGAAGAAATTAAATAAATTCTTAATGTCCATACAGCAGTTGACAGTATCAATACTTAACACAGTCTTTCTTGTTTAGATTTTTTGCCCTTTCTGCTGTGCTTCATTGCTTAACTGTGTTGATAACACATCAAATGTCCAAACTGGTAGGCCTCCATTAGGTCTGTACTACATTTAAAGTGATAGAAGGCATGCACCTTTGTAGTATGGTTTGGGAGGTGAGTTAATTGCCTTTTCTTCATGCTTTTTTAGAGATTTAACTATTCTTTCTTCCTCTTCTCTTATAGGACCAAGCCATATGTCATTCTATGTTCGACCTCACAAAGGGTCAACATTCCTCCAGTGGTCTCTTGGTAATGGTACCCCAGTCACAAGCAAAGGAGGTGACTATTTTGTATTTTATTCCCATGGACTCCAAGCCTCTGCATGGCAGTTCTGGATAGAAGTGCAGGTGGGAATTTTCCATGTAATATTTAACAGAAACCTTGAATTCAGTAATCTGGCTTCAGAGAACTAACTGATTATCTCCATCAGGTTGTAGAAGAACAGCCTGAAGGAATGGTTACTGTAGCCATTGCTGCCCACTATTTATCTGGAGAAGACAAGAGATCCTCTCAATTAGATGCTCTGAAGGAGAAATTCCCAGATTGGACATTTCCCTCTGCCTGGGTGTGCACCTACAGTCTCTTTGTGTTTTAATCTTGTGGATAAGCTCTAAGTATATGCCCAAGGGATACTCCATGTGACAGTTACGTGGATATTTGTAAAGTAAGTCAATGAATTTTAATGAGCATATGTTTAAAAAGCTTTTTGGGTTAACCCTCTTTAGGGCCAGCCACTGTATGGGTTAAACTGGGATGGTGAGGTGTGACCTTTTTGACTCGAAAATGCCATTTTCTGGTACTTAATCACATGTGGGTATTGCCACTACACACATAATGTCATTTTATATGACCTTAAGGACAAGAGCCAACAAACCAGTTCAATAGCCGTCTCTCCAGGATCAATAAAATTTAGACGGTCAGACCACTGTTAACAAAAGTCATTTCTACTTAAAGCCTAAGATCGTTTGTTTTATTAGTGGAGGTGGGTAGAATACCATTCACTATGGTAATGACTCCCATAGGGACTGTGGAAGAAAGGTGGGACTTTGGAAGCTCTAAGTATTATATTTCTTCAGGCAGGCTCTAGAGTGTGCTGTGTAAGTGTGGAGCCCTGTTGAGCTGGCCAAATAGAGCTGTTGCCCTGCTACTTTCCTGAGGTGGTTTCCTATTGTCCTCGGAAATGTATTCTCTGCCTCCATCTTAGCAAATTGAGAAGGGGAACATTTGCTCAGCTATATTTCCCTGTGGGTTTTTATGGGTTCTTTTGGTTCTGAAATATTGTGGAAGCATACAACCTGAATGAACTTCCTTCTTCAGAGCACTGAGTTGCCAATGTGACTATTCTGGGGTGCAAGCTGTGGGGAGGATAGGGAATGGTATTTTACAAAAATTCTGTTTTGTAGGCATCTTCTGTTATACAAGGTTATTCCTTTAGGATAATTTTATTGATACACTGGGTCCTTTTTTGTTTTCTAGTCAGTTGCATAATTTCCTGGTAACTTACTGTCCAGTGAAACTGGCTTTCCTGAGACTTGAAGTTGTGGCTTGTATGGGAATGAGACCACTGTACCTAGAGCTGTTAGCGTTTGAATCCTGTATTATGGCAGCACTAGGCCATAAAGGTGCTTTTCATTTTGAAGATGGGGGTCTAGCTTGTGAGGTGTAACAAAGCAGCAGTAGGGTATGATGAGATCACTGGTAAATTGCACTAAAGAATTTTTTTTTTTTTTTTTTTTTTCCCATCATATAATAAGTTGGACAAATTCTGTGATAGTAAGCACAGGCCAAAACCAGTTGAAAGAAAAGCCATAGAAAAAAAAAATTCTCAGGTGATATAAGAACAAGA
The DNA here is from genome assembly GCA_025594165.1 of Tamias sibiricus. Lineage (NCBI taxonomy): Eukaryota > Metazoa > Chordata > Mammalia > Rodentia > Sciuridae > Tamias > Tamias sibiricus. The sequence continues at coordinate 154,980,711 of CM046657.1, read as the reverse complement.
GGAATGCTTCTTGAAAAGTGGCCCTGAGATCTGTCTGCATAGCAGGAACATACTAAGGGTGCATCACAGGAGACAACTTTCTTGAAGTTGCTTGTGTGATGTGTACAATATGCTCTCTTAAATCATGCTCCTCATATTGCCTAATTTATGACTTCCTAAAAACTGTGCCCACGTAGATAAACAGGGCTTTGGCCAGAGCTTTCACATGCATTACCATTGGAGTCACTGCTTTTCCTGGAATTAGTAAAAATTATGAGACTCAAGTGCTTGACGTGTCTGGCTTCTGCTGCACATGCCTAGTAGTACCATAAAGTTTGCAGGCCTTACAGCTTGTATAGAATCATAGTTTGGAGAAAGTATCTCTATGAATTTCAAAATAAAGCATATATTCTGTCCCTGTGGTTAATCTGAAATGATTAGATTATTAGAAATTATTTATAGAAAAAAGTAAAACACCATGTTGAGAACACAATGAAAAATCTGTTCTCTGTGATTTCCCCCCATCCCCACCCCACCCCTTTGGGAAGGCTACTGTTTCTCCTCTCAGTAATAATCATGGTTTTCCCTTTGCCTTGGGTTGTTTCTCTATGCAAACAATTGTTTTATTTAGCATTAAGCTTTGATATCATGCAAAGCCCATAACAAGATTCTCAGTCTTACTGCCTCCTTAATATTCTGGGAGGTTGTTTTAATGCCAGAAATGGTCAAGTAATTTGTGTTCACAGTCCTGGTAGTAAACATAATGTATCATGTTAGCAACCTCTGGGACTAATAAACCTGTTAGGTCCACCCCTGCCTTTATCTGATCATTTGAATAACATTTCTAAAAGGATCTTTTAAAACTCTAACAAAAGCATTTTCTACAGAACTTAAAAGTAGCACAGTATTGTAATATTCAGGGAAAGTGTGAAGAATTGATTTCAAAGTAGTTCTTATGTGACCTAAGAATGATTGTTGCATGATATTTGTTTCCCCAGTTTAGCAGATAAAATTAAACAAGGTAGGATACTTTTAAGATGTTACCACCCGGGGTTGGGGTTGGGATGGGGTGGGGCACACAAGCTAGCATGCTGACTCAGGAAGCTATCAGAAGAGTGATTGTGTCTGTCCATTTCTTTTTGCTGGTTTGCTGACTTGTTGAGGATTAATTGTTGCCTTACAATGTTACTGAAATAAACTTTTTAACATACTGGTTGGTATCTTCTTACTGCTAAAAGACCTAGATGGCTTATGTGGGCATAACTGCTATTTTTCAATGAATGATATGAGCAAATACCTCAGATTACTTCAGTTGAAATCTTTATACCTTGGAATGAAGTTCGTGCACCTGAATTTAATAGAAACTAAAATGACATTATTTGGTAAATGTTGAACTGTAGCATATTTAGGAGTTTTAAATCACCTCCATTAAGGAAAAAAAATCATCAAAGGGCTAATAATGAATGATGGGGGGAGGCAGGGATAGGAGAGAGGGAAGAAATTGCTTTTCAGTAAGTAGTAGTAACACACCGATTAATCTCTAGCCAAGGGAAGGGCAGCACCAATCACCAAAACAGAACACACACTTCTGATTCAAAGATCTCTATTCAGGTTTTCTGAGCGAATTCCTTCAAGGTGAAATGGCCAGACAACTTCTTAATATACCTCCCTTTCTTTTAGGGCAAATAAAGTCAAGAAGTACTTGTGCCTTGTATCTGTGTTTAGTTGAAATATTTATGGAATTTTGAAGTATATCAATTTTTTTTTTCAAATTACTACTTCCATATTTGATTTGCAAAAAATTTCTTTTCTCTAATTTAGCTCTACACCGTGACCAAATAGGAATGCAAGATTGGGTTAACATTCAAAAATCAAATCAATATAATACACATTAAGAAAGGGCAAAACAGACATTATCATCTCAGTAGATGCAAAAAAGTTTTACAAATGCAAAATCCTGCCAATGATAAAAACTCCCAACAAACTTAGGAGGCAACTCCACCTGTTAAGTTGGCTATAAAAAACCTGCAGCTAACATGATACTTAATGATGAGAGACTGATATCATTCCCTGAGATCAGGAAGACAAGATGTCCATTGTTGCCACTGTTACTCAACCCCTGTACTGGTGGCTTTAGCTATGGCTACTGGCCAAGAGAAAGAAAGGCATCCAGATTGAAAAGTTAGAGTTAAAACTAGCTGCAAATGACATAATCTATATAGAAATCAATCTAAGGAATCTACATACATATACACAAATGGAATAGTCTTACAGTTATTGGATAATGCACCACTGCTGACCTCAATATCTATTTCTATACACACAAAAATGAATTTTATTTACAAGAGCATCAAGAAGAACAAAATCCTTAGGAATATGTAACAAAAGCACAAACCCTTTAAACTAAAAACTACAAAGCACTGCTAGAAGAAATTAAAGCCCAGTATTCCTAAAACTGATTTGTAGATTGAATATAACACCTAGCATCAAAGACTTTTTGTTTAGTGCAGAAATCACAAGTTGATTCTGAAATTCATATGGAACTTCAAGGGACCCAGAATAGCTGAAATGGCTTTGAAAAAATGAATTTAGGACTCAAGCTTTCAAAATTTCCTAGAAAGAAAGAACAGTCAAGAAAGACAGCAAGTTACTGTCATAAGGATAAACACTGAGATTATTGTAACATACACATCACTGTTACTTGACAGTCTAGAAATTAACCTATACATTTATAGTCAATTGATTTTTAGCAATTCATGGAGGGAAAAAAAACTTTTCAATAAATGGTGCTCAACTGAATATCCATTTGTAAAAATTAAAAATGGATCAGAAATCTTAACTGTATAAGCTAAAATTACAAAATTCTTATAGGAAAACATAAATGTAACTTGAATTAGGCAAAATGGTTTCCTAGCTATGACACCAAAAGCAACAAGCAACCAAAAAAAAAAAAAGGACTTAAAACGGCTCTGTTTCAGCCGGGCGCAGTGGCGCACGCCTGTAATCCCAGCACTTTGGGAGGCTGAGGCAGGAGGATCGTGAGTTCAAAGCCAGCCTCAGCAATGGCGAGGCACTTAGCAACTCAGTGAGACCCTGTCTCCAAATAAAATACAAAAAAGGGCTGGGGATGTGGCCCAGTGGTCGAGTGCCCCTGAGTTCAATCCCCAGTACCACAAAAAAAAAAAAAAAAAAAAAAAAAAAAAGGCTCTGTTTCAAAGAATACCATTAAGAATGGGAAAAAGAATGAGGAAATATTTGCAAATCACATATCTGGCAAGGGCCTAGTATTCAAAATATAGAAAGAACTCTTGCAAACCAATAATATGATAAATGACCTTTTCATTTTTCAAAGATATGAAAAGATGTATAGTAGTCAATAAATAGTAAGTTAAAATATAAATTATACTGACATAACCATTTCATTCACAATTTCAATGGCTTTGACCAAAAAGGTAGACAACAAGTTTTTGTGGTAGAGACTGGGACCTCCATCCACTGGTAGTGGGAATGTTAGTGCAGGTACTCCAACAACAACAACAAAACAATTATCATATGACCCACAGTTCCACTCAAGAACTGAAGACGTCCACACAGAAATGCATACAGTAGTCAGTCCTTTGTTATCTATGGGAATACCTTCCAAGATCCCTATGCAGTGGATTCCTGAAACTATAATGTTACCTGATATATACTACGTTTTTTCCTATACATACACACCCATGACTAATTTTAATTTATAAATTAGGCACAGTAAGAGATTAATAACTAGTAGAACAATTATAACAATATGCTATCTAAAACGATTTCTTTTTCATTTAATATTTTTGGACCTCAGTCTGGCTGACAGTAACTGAAGACTCAGAAAGTAAAACTGCAGATAAGGGGGAATTTACAGTATCTGAATGTTCATATTTATAATAGTGCCAAAGAAGGAAAAAAACCTGAATAAACCCTCAACTGCTGAATTGATAAATTGACACAATGAAATAATATTCAACCTTAGGAAAGGAACTAAGGTATGGATACACAAGAAAAGGATGCCAGATAGAAAAGTCCACATTTTATATGATCATGAAATGTCTAGAATAGGCAAATTCATAGCAACAGCAGATTTAGGAATGCAGGAAAGTGGGAAACAGTGGAAATGATTTTTAATCCCACATACTAGAGAAGATGCTCAGTCTCTTGTACACTTCAATATAAAATTTCTTGCTTGATGGAGGTCATATGGCATAATTTTCTATCATTTATTATATTTTGAACATTTTCCATGTTATATTAACTGTTCTTCTAACATTCTGTTGTCAGGCATTTAGTATGCTGCCAGCTCTATATCTACATATGAATATTTTAAATAAACCTGTCTGAATTTATACTTACTTCATAAGGAAAAACTCTAGGTGAAATTGTAAACATAAGAAGTTTTTTTGAGACAGGCTATTGGTATGTTGCCCAGGCTGATCTTGAACTCCTGGGCTCAAGTGATCTTCCCATCTTAACCTCCCCAGTAGCTGGGACTACAAATTTTTGCCACCACACCTGGATGAAAAGAATATTTTTGTTGTTTTAATATATATGCTTTTTGCTGTTAACCTGAGATGATAAATAAACAAAAGTTTGTGTAATGGTTTTATTGCCCTTTGCCAAGTAAAAAATACACATTACAGAAGTAGCAGCTTTAATTACAAGCGAAGGTTGACTCTACCCCCTAATGAGTTCTTGTTTTGGTATCAGCAAATAACTTAAATGTATCCAGTAACCTTCAAATCATTATACCAAATATTTAAATTCATTGGTTAAAACTATGGCTTAAACAGTTGATATATATGTGAACCAAACAACACAGCAAAATAAAATGAGTTTTTAAAAGAAATAAGTGTATGACTTATAAATTACCAAAGAGAAAATTTCTATAAACTTGCCAATTTTTTTTTTTGCCCTGGGACGTCCTATTTCTGCTAATTGAAAAGTGAATATATTTTATAGAAGATTGACTTACGGTCTCAACTATGGGAATAACGTTAACAGTTGGTGCCCTGTTTTCCAGAGTGAGCTGAATTCAGCAGCACAATTTTATTTAGAATATTTGAAAAGTTCACAACTGTTTATAATGGCAAAACATTTTTATTGATTGACTATTCACACCAAACACAAAAGATGTTGGTTCTTCTCCTTAATGGAATAGGAAAGAAGAAATTTCAGTTTAGTTTCTTGGTGTGCTGCATGTACTCATGCAGAAAACATTTTCTATCAAAAGGTTCAGAGGAAAGGTGGCTTAAAACAAAGACTTAAATAAAAGTAGCACCAGAAGGACCAGGTACCAATTGTCACACACTCCACCCATTCAGGAATTTTATTATGTGAAATTATTGCACTTGTAAAAAGTAAATGATAGTAAATTACCAAACAATAATTTTAAATAGTTGGTAAATTTTGAAATAAGCAATTTCAAAATGATTTTGAGTTTCCCTTCAAAGGAAATCTGGCTAAAATAACTAGCTATTTACTTAAAAAAAAAAAAAAAAAAAAGGACAGAGGACCAAGTTTTATTTCTAAATTTAACTGCACTGTGAGAAAAGAGGTTTTTTTACATAGTGGTACGAATTTGGTCCACATCAAATACATTGTTATTATAAAAATAAACAAGTTTTCATAAAAAATAACATTGCATTCCTTGTTCAAATTGCACAGTACAAACAAGCTATCTAAATTAATACTGTTACTAAGTAATTAGAATTACAGTGGATATGTGTTTAGTCGGAAGCAGTTAAGGGGGGTATGTAGTTTTATTTTCATAATGTAAAAAAAAAAAAACTAAAAGTCGTATCTAGAAACAACATAAAATCTTTTTAAAGTTTACAATGAAGGCTACATTATTTACATACTAATTTCTAGTAGCTGTGATAATACAGGATTCATTTACATAAAAGCCTGTTTTTATTCAATTTACAAAAGCAATAAATAAGAAACTACATTAATTTGCATGAAACCTGTTGCACTTCATGATCAATGGGACCATTTCTATTACTTGATGACTGAGCCAATAAACCTGTATTCCTTTATGAAGACTGCTCATTTCTGGAAAGAAGAGAGCCCAGTTTTTGTTTCACGAGTATCTATAGTCATGCAGAATCCAGCATAAAACCTTACAAATATTATGATACAAGCCTTAAAAAATATGAATAGTGCCTTTGAGTATATTTACACAAGAGTATTCACAAAAAAGATACAGTCCTTTGATACAAAACAGTTTAGTGGTATCAGCATAATTGATAAGAACCCCTCACACCTCTGCCCACATTATCTAGTAGGAATCAGCTTGCTGAAGCAGGCACATTAACTCCCAGGTAAAAATCTCCCGCCAATTCAGAGCTGGGATTTAACAGGCTGGTAAAGCCAAAGAACATTTCCATTACACTGGCACATATTGTGCAAGGGGAGGCCCTCTATTCAAAAGGACCAATTAGGGAGTCCAGCAGGCTCTACTGGAGGAAGCAAACAGGCAGCTCAAGAACCCGATGAGCTACAGCAAGCACCTTAGCATTTATTTTTTTAAAAGCAGTCTAGACACACAGAACCAGAAAACAGAGGCTGTAAGTACTGAAAAAGTATGCTCATCTGGAGCAAAACAATCCCTACAGTTTAAGAGGTCCCAACCTTTGAATAAAATCAAAATATTCTCATGTACATATGTATAATACTCTTTTATTACTTTTCCACTGCAGCTTAAAAAATTTTATGAAAGATACTTTATTTGATATCACATTTTTATGGAGTCAAAGATATTTCTTAGAGAAAGAGTTCATTAAAATCTGATAATACTTAACCAAATAGTCTCTGAGCTGAGTTCTTTCCCCTGTTAAATAATTCAACTAGGTCACAGTGTACTCATGGTCGCACACTGCTGCTAATTAATACTGCCTGTCATGATGTTACCTCACTGTTGTTAGGACACAGAACAGTCATAAGTCCCATCTTGAAATGGTTCTTCCTCCTCTGCTCGAGTTGTGTCCTCCTCTTTCCGGCTGACCATACTGCTAACCCCAACTTCACTTTGGGGGATGCTTCCATGGCTGGAGGAGGCCCTGCTCTCCTCTGCCCGGGGAATGGTCTGTTCAGGAGTCTTACCCACAGCAATTGGCTGGAAGGCATCAGGCTGGACTTGCTCTTCTGTTATCTCACTGAGCTTCTGCAGTTGTGGCTTAATGATGTTTAAAAATGGCTTATATCCAGGGCTAAGTAGAGAGAAAAAACTAGTTCTCATCTGCCATAATTCAAAAGCTTGGTAAATCACTATGGGTGAACTATTAAATATGTACAATAAGAAAAATAAAAGATTATGAGGGAAAGGAAGGCTTCTTAAGTGCCTTGCCTAGCAACACAGAGGGAGCTGTACATAGCATAGGCTGAGTCTTACATTCCTGAGCAGTAGGAGCAAGGACTGACATTTAAAGCCATTTTACAACTAAGAATACTTTTTTAGTTGAAGGACCACACCACTTTAGATTAAAAAGAAAACGACCTTCAGAGAACATCTAACTTAAATGTATTTGGCAAATAGGAAAACTAGATCTAAATAAGGGAAATAAATAGAACCAAATTCATACATAACTGGTGGCAAAGACATCGCTAGAGTCCAAGGTTCTGAACTCTGATCCATTCCTCTTAGTTTGGACATGCTAGTAACTGCTATGGATTTAAATTAACACAGACTGTAACTTTTTGTCTTTTCAAACAGACATTAATCCAACCATTATATTAACCAAGTGGTTGGGTACAGAATGGTTATTAAAGAAAATATCCTTAAAAATGAACATGAGAGAGGCAGGCATGATAGCATACACCTGTAATCCCAGCAACTGGGGAGGCTTAGACAGGAGGGCTGCAAGTACAAAGCAATTTATGGAGGCCCTAAGCAACTTAGCAAGGCCCTGTCTCAAAGTAAAAAATAAAAAGGGCTGGGGATGTGGCTTAGTGGTAAAGTGCTTTTGGGTTCAACATCCAGTACAATAAACAACAGCAATAACAAAAACAAAAAAAACAACAAAAAAAAAGTAAGCATTTTTCTTCCTATTAACATGAAAAAATAAAAAAATAAATGTCCAAACTATAACTAAGCCTCAATGTGAAAGAACACATTACCAAAGGTCACCAAAAGAATACAAGCCTGTGGACACCAGCACTTACCAATCTGTAGAGGCCCATCGGTCCACAGCATGTAGCCCTGTCTTTATGTTCTGTAACATTTCTCCATCTACCTCTGAAGACTGTGCAATAACTAAAATCTGATTGATTATTGAGGATTCTCTAAGAATCAGGCCTATTACAATGCACCAGTCCAGACAGCCTGCCTCCATGAAAATGTGTAGCAAATACCTATAAATGAAGCAGAAGCAAAATATTTATGCTTAAAAAGGATCTTCAGGTGTATAGAAGGCAATGATTATTAGGAAAGTGGCTTCAGTACTCCATTTATACAAATACTCTGAGTAGGCTTTCTGTGCTTTTAAATAGCTGAGAAACTCACCTAAGTTGGACTTGGGATTTGTGAGGGCCTTTACTTGCCAACTCCATGGAGATATGTTCTAGCTCTGACTGAGTCAAACTGAGTGTAGAGAAATTTTCATCCACCATCGTCCAGTCCCCATCCACCATGGAGCTACTTTCAGTCAAATCTGTGGCTGAACCAATGCTGCATTCATCACCTGATGGAGAATTCCCCAAAGTTATAAAACAGTTTTGTATAGAAAATGTTTTCCTTTAAATATTAGCTGTTTCTCAGATGTTGATTTCTCCTTAGGATTTTGAAACCAAAACATGGAATCTACTAAAATAGCCATGTCATGGACTGGGGATATAGCTCAGTTGGTAGAATGCTTGGCTTGCATGCACAAGGCCCTGGGTTCAATCCCCAGCATCACATACAAACAAACATAATAGCCATGTCATATGAACAATAGTAAATATAAAAAAAAAATCAGTGGAGCAATAAACAGATATTATAAACCTTGGGACAGAAAGACATGCTACCACCAGAAAGTAGTCTTCCTTGTTTCCCCCAAAAACTCTAGCTTGAATTTGATCAAGTCTTTAGGTTCAACTATCCCTTTATAGGAAATAGAAGAAACTTAAACCAAACCATGAAGATGAAATCAGCAAAATTCTTAACATGAATAAATCCACAGAAGCAATATTCCTCCATGAATAAATTACAAGGGTTGGGGAATAGTCACTTTAAAAAAAAAAAAAAAAAAAAAAAACACAACACCAATGTTTGAATCTTATTTGGATCTTAATTAAAACTAAAAATTTGTGACATTTATGAAACAACTGTGAATCAGAATACTTAACAATAACAACAACAACAAAAACCTCAGAAAATAAGTGTTGGTGAGTATGTGGAGAAATTAGAACTTTTAATGCTTGATGGGAATGTAAAAAGGTATAGTTGCTATGGAAAACTATAGTGATTCCTTAAAAAGTTACAAAATAGCATTACCATGTTTCAGTCATCCCATTTCTGAGTATTTACCCCAAAGACTTGAAAGCCAAATCTCCAAGAGATATTTGTACAACTACATTCAGAGCAGCATTATTCACAATAGCCAAAAGGTGGAAACAATAAATCCAAGTGTCCCTCCATAGATTAATGGACAAATAAAATGGTTCATACACACAGTAGGATATTATTGAGACTTTAAAAGGAAGGAAATTCTGATATATGCCACAGCATATATAAAGTTCCCAGAGTAATCAAATTCACAGAAACAAAATAGAATTAGGTTGCCAGTGGCTAGCACTGGAGGGAGGAATTTGGGAGTTCTTAATATAAAGAGTTTAGTTTTGCAAGACAAAAAGTACTATGGAGAGTGACTGCACAACAGTGTGGATAGAAGTAATCAACACTACTGAACTGTATGCTTAAAAATGGTTAAGATGGTAAATTTTTTTTTTTTTTTTTTTGTTTTGTTTTTTGGTACCGGGGATTGAACTCAGCGGCACTCGACCACTGGGCCACATCCCCAGCCCTTTTTTGTATTTTATTAGAGACAGGGTCTCACTGAGTTGCTAAGTGCCTCGTCATTGCTGAGGCTGGCTTTGAACTCGCGATCCTCCCCTGACTCAGCCTCCCAAAGTGCTGGGATTACAGGGGAGTGCGCCACCGCGCTAAGTGCCTTGCCCGGCTAACTCGCGATGGTAAATTTTATGTGTAATTTACAATTATAATGTAATGGCCTCCTCATGTGGCAGCTCAGGTATCAAACAGTAGGTGAATGCCTAGTCATTAAAAAGACTGCAAAAAGAAAACAAGAAATAGCAAACCAATTACTGTTTAAACTCCTGTATTTTATAACCCTTTGCCAACATAAACTGCTTCAAAACCTCTGTTTGTAATTTATCCATTACTGTAGAGCAGAGGTTGGTGGTGTATGTTGTTTGTTAAATATCTAGCCAGTAAACAAATGCTTTGAAGGCTAAGAGGCAAAATCAAGGATATTATGTAGGAACTTAACAGAACAAATGAAAAGGCAAATTTCCACAGGAGTTTGTTGATGAAATAAAAAAAAGTTGTTTTTTTTTTTTTTTTTTTTTTTTTGCATGTGTGACACAAGTCTACTTATAGTAAAAATGTAATTCTTATGGAGATAATATTTTGCTTACTTGGGGTTAAAAGTTAATGTTTCTTTATCAAAATTGATTGCAAAGATTCATCTATTAGTGCTGATCTGTACTGAGATTTTACCTACTTCATTTTTCTAAAATAAGGCAAAATATAGTCAAGTCCAGTTTTTCCTTTGTTCTAGTACCTGTCCACTTCTCCAGCAGATACCACTGACTACTCCTTTAGGACACTGAAAGAAGAGTGAGAGTATCTCTCTGAAATGCTATAGCACACATACTTTCTTTCCAAAGAAACTGAAGAAGAGCTAGGACTTAAAATGACATTTACCTTTATTAGATAAAGGTAACAAGAAAGCATCTTGCATTTGTGGTCCATGGGATGAAGCTGTGTCTATCTCATGATGGGTGGGGCCAACGTTGCTGAGCCAGCTCTGACTTCGTTGAATATTAGAGATGCCAGCATCCATCTCAAGGTTCATAAAAGGATCAGCTGATTGAGACTTTAACAGCTGCTCTCCTACTGCAGGGTAGGTACAAAAACAAAGAGATTGAGGTGGGAGAGTCCTCAAAGATTTACCCACTGTCATTTCCAATTCAGTTCTTTTACCTTCCCCCACCTGCTCCTCAGTACTAAGCAATGCAAAGTCAATTACTATCCTACGTTGTTTCATTCATTCAATTATAACAAAAGAGAGTGACATTATTATAAAACATTTAAGTCATGTCATCTATGGTATGTTCTAAGGTCTATGATAAGGTTCTAAGGTTCTTGCCTTGGTTCTTAAGGTGACATGAAGTTTCCAAATACCATAAAAGTTTTTGTTTAAATTTTTGTAATTAAAGCAGTCCTCCTAAAATGACTTAAACTAAAAAAAAACTTTAAATTTTTATTTCACTCAAATACACATTTTACTTAGTCTTCTCTTAGTGCAGAAGATGACCCAAGATGTCAAAGATGCATTTTTACTTTATTCCTGGAATGAGTGCCATGAGGTAAACCACAAATTAGCTTATTTTGAGGTCCATGACTAATCAGTTCCAAAATTCCTTCCACCAATAAGGTAAGTGTGGTAGCTTTTACATTCAGCCAGTTCTCAACTTGTGTATAGTTTAAGATAATGGTTAAATTTATGAATTAGACTAAAAGGCCAAAAGACTTAGAGATGTAGATTCTCCTTTATTTATATCCTTGGTCAAATGGTGAATGTTAACTGAAAGATAAAAGTTGGCTTTTATTTGCTTGAGTGTGAAATGAAGACTTCCGTGAATGTCAACCACTTGGAGTAAAATACAATTTTCTTTATGAAAGTGGCAAGAAGTCTACATTACCTGTTCGGTATTTTCCATTTTTGAAAGGAGAACTGATAGAAGAGGCAGGGATGATGGGAAGTGGCCACAGGAAATCTTTGTGGAGTCTCTTGAGGGCTATCACAAAGTTGTCTACCCGGGCAGCTCGGGTACGTTCTTTGCAGAGCCAACTAATTAGTTCAAAGCCTAGCTGGGCAGCAAAGCAGCCAAGGTCCTTTAACCGCACATCTTCTAAGAGACGCCGAGCATGTCTCCAGAGCATCATGTCAATATACATGTTCTCAGCACATTCACTGTCTTTGCTCCATCTATAAGTGGTAACAGAAGAAAACTACAGAACAATCTTTATTGGAGGACTTAACATACTTTTATGCAGTAGCATTGATAAAGCTGACAAGGAGGTAAGTGATCTATTATCTGACTGAAGAGGAAGAAGATGTGATGATATACCACAACCTGTTGAAAACTTGGAGCATAGAAGGTTCTTAAGACTGATGTGTGGAATGAATATATGGACTAGAAAAAACAGCACCAGGAAGCAATATGAGTGGTTGAAGGGAAAAAGAAGCGAATAAATGCTGTCATTGAGAGGCAGTACAGTGGATCAGTAGAGACCCCAGTCTTTGCAGTAGGACTGCTGGATTCAGATCTTCACTCTGCCACCAACTATGGTTTATTTTATTATTTTTTTTAATATTTATTTATTTGCTTTAGTTGTACACAATGCAATGCATTTATGTTTACATGGTGCTGAGGATTGAACCCGGGCTGCGCACGTGCTAGGCGAGCGCTCTACCGCTGAGCCACAACCCCTGCCCTATGTTTGTTTTTTTGAGCCTATTTCTTCACCTGTACAGTGAGTACCAACTCTCATGAAGTTGTTTTAAGGATTAAAAGATTAACGTATGTAAATGTTTAGAACAGTCCTTGGCACAGAGTGAGCACTTGATAGGTTATTAGCCAATATTTAAATTCAGGGTTTGGCTCATGAGGAACCATTTGCCTGGCAATTGTTTATAGCCCTCTACGGCTACATTTTACTTGTATATAGTCCACAATTGTGTGTTTGTGTGTGTTGGTGGGGAGATTTATGGTCAGTGATAAAAGAGCAATAAAATATCATCATAAAAATGTTCAAATTTTCTGTTTAAATAACAATGGAATTGGCATAATTGGGAATGATAAAACCTGCACCCAGCCGGGCACGGTGGCGCATGCCTGTAATCCCAGCACTTTGGGAGGCTGAGGCAGGAGGATCGTGAGTTCAAAGCCAGCCTCAGCAATGGCGAGGCACTTAGCAACTCAGTGAGACCCTGTCTCTAATAAAATACAAAAAAAAAAAGGGCTGGGGATGTGACCCAGTGGACGAGTGCCCCTGAGTTCAATCCCCGGTACCAAAAAAAAAAAAAAAAAACAACAAACAAAAAAAAAAAAAAAAAAAAAACCTGCACCCAAGATGGATAAGAGAGTGTATGAAGAAGGGCTGTTAAAAATGATCTGGCTTTATCCATTTCTTATTGAAAAACTTGTTGTAAAAATGTTCCATAAGTTCTAAATACATTCAAGACAGGCACTATAGTAAGAATACATACTATATAAAAGAAAGGATTAGGGAAGAGATAAACAAAAGAACATGTAACATGAGCAGGAATACAAAAGACCTTCCATACCAAAGGAAATTCTAATGATTTTATAAGGTTCAGTGTAAGTTCACATAAACCCTTCTGGAGAACAATAACCTAACTATGGGTGATGCAGATGTTGGTCTGCAGAACACAATTCCTTTGGCTGTTAATGACTTCTCTAATCAAAAAGTTACATGAAAGTCAAATACATCGGCACAAAATTTTTATTTTTTGGTCAAGAACTATATAGTTGAAAAGAAGGGTAAAACTACTGATTTTAAGAAGGCTTTTGGATTATCTGTGGACTGTCTGGTCCTCTGTCATCAGAGGGGAAGTTAGTAGCATTCAGAACAGATATATCAAGTCTTACTCTAGTACAAAGGCACAGAAATTATACAAAAGTACAGAAATTAACTCAGGAGGAAGGAAAAAGGGAAGCCTTTTGTGGGGTCTTGATTACTTTTGGGGAATGAAAAAAGGATTTGCAATTGGATTAAGTAGTTGTTTCCATAAGATCTATAATTTATATAATGATGACATGTCAATTGACTTACATAATTATGTAATAGTTAACTTAAAAACGGGGTATTGGGGAAATGGTCTCACTAAATTGCCTAGGCTGGCCTCAAACTTACGAATCTCTTGCTTCAAACTCCCAAGTCCCTAGGATTATAGACTTAATTCTATAAATGCCCTGAAATGCAATGTGTCACAGATACCCTAAATCAGTAATGGCTCTTTATTTCTTTTACCTTTTTCCAGAAGGACCAGATGGCATACTTAGTGTTTTCTGTAAGTTGAATTTACTAGGAGGAACATTTTCAGCAGACTGGGATAAACTGATGCTTCGATTCCTGAAGAACTCGAATCCACCACTTGAACTGGGTTCCTATGATTACAAAGTGCAATTTAGTTAGACAAAGATGCCTTGTAGGTACATGGCATAAAGAAGTTATACAATTTTGCAACTAACCTGAGCTGTAGGTGTGGATGGAGGTGTCTCAGATTCTCCAGAGCCAATGGCTTTAAGAAATCGAATCATGTGTCGACATAGGTCCCACTTGCCTTGTTCCAATGCTGTGTTGAACAGAAGGGTAGCATGTTGCCTACTTACTGCTGGGACTTCCATATTCTGCAGAAACAAGCAAAGAAGATAGCATCCCTTTTGTAAATGATTTTGGAAGGTTTGAGCAATTCTTTTCTTCACACTAACCTAAACCTGAGGCATATACCTCCAATACTGTGGGGTTATTTTAACAATATGATTTAAAGGAGCATTGAAAAGTACCATACAGGTCTCTGTTGCTATAATAATATAAACTATGACTTACTGAACTCCTACGACATGCAGATATTTTACATACATTATTTCATCTATTTCTTTTAGTGACTCTGCACAATAGGCATATCATTCCTATTTTACAGATAAGGAAACAGAGTTAAGTAAATTGTTGAAGATCAGCAGAAAGAATATAAATCTAGGTCCGCTTGCCTCCAAAAAAGCTTAATTGTCTCCTTTGACAGAATTTTTTGAGGTTGTAACTAAAAAATCTTTGCTTTGGGCAATACCAAGTACTATTGCAAATACATTCAGCATCCTAAATAAATCCTTTACAAATTCAACCTATTGCCTTAAAGTGCCTAACAGACAAGTTTAATTGTAATTATCATTTTAATCCATAGCAATTTAGGAATTCTTCCGGAGAAGTTTCTAATTCCATTACTACAGAGACTGCTGTAGGTTTAAGGAGTGACCCAGAACAAAATGCCAGCAGCATTTGTTTTACATACACACACACACACACACACACATATATATATGTATGCATATACATATATACACATACACATATATAAATAAAAATGTATGTGTATAAATATGTATTTAGGTATTATATTCAATTTTATTCAGATTAATGGATCATTCCATTTTCATTCATTCAGTGATATCACAGAATAACAATTTAAATTAGGTGTGTTTTACATGGCACTTAAAAATAATATAAACATTGATTAAGGTAATATTCCAAATCTTTCTCAAACTGTACTTACTAGAGATACATTAATTAGAAACTGAAGTCTATTTATTATAATACTCAAGAGATTAAATTTCAAGCAGTAAACCTACACCAAAACACACAAACACACACACACCCTTGTTCTATCCCTGGGTATAGTTTCTTTTTTCTTTTATTTGTTCTTTTTAGATATACATGACAGTAGAGTGTATTTTGACATATTGTACATACATGGGGCATAACTTATTCTAAATAGGATCTCATTCTTGTGATTGTATGTGATATGGCGTTTCACTGGTCATATATTCATATGTAAACATAGGAAAGTTATGTCTTATTCATTCTACTGTCCTTCCTAATCCCATCCTTTCTTCCTTCCCTTCATTCCCCTTTGTCTAATCCAATGAACTATTCTTCCCTCCCCCACTTATTGTGTGTCATTTATTTTGATCCAGTTTTTTAATTCTGTGTTCTTTAGGGCTAGCCAAGGAACCACAGAATCTCATGGCTACCAGTCTCTGCTTCACTGTATTCTCTGGTTTTAATCAGCTGTCAAAAAGCAAATAAGCTGAAGTAAAATCTGCAGTTTAAACCAGGTTTATGGTTAGCTTCTTATATCAATGAAAACAATTTTGCTGTAATTTAAATAACCTTAAGTGTAGACTATAAAATCCATACAAGATTTATGTGAATAACAAACTATCAAGCCTATCTTTCAAATATATAATGCAACAAATTTTCAGAAGTCTCAAAGAATTCATTATTTTGAGAAAAATCATGTGTGATGAGGGTCATTACTGTGGCAGACCTGAGTCTATCCGGCTTGCTATGTGGAGCCAAAAATAAGGTGCTGTGTTATAAGTGAGGTACAATCAGAATCCTCTCAGCAATTCCACACTAAAAGAAAACAAATCTATTATTGTGGGGAGTTCAGAGAAATACGTTAATGTCCAATAAAATAGTTTCTTCACAATGTAGTAGTATTCATTATTATGTAGTATTTTAGTAATCAAATGTTATATTTCCTATGTATCATGTACATAGCAATGTATTACAATATATACAATAAAACACTTCTTCAGTTTTATTTAAAATAATACTTGGAACTGATTTATTTTAGGCTTATATATGAAAAACAAAACAAAACAGGATAAAATGCCCTTGCAATGCTCCTTAATAATATTAAAAAAGCTGGGCACAGTGATGCATGCCTGTAATCCCAGTGGCTCGGCAGGCTGAGGCAGGAAGATCTTGAGTTCAAAGCCAGCCTCAGCAACAGGGAGGTGCTAAGCAACTTGGTGAGACCCTGTCTCTAAATAAAATACAAAATAGGTCTGGGGATGTGGCTCAGTGGTTGAGTGGCCCTGAGTTCAATCCCTGGTACTGACGAAATAAGAAAAAAAGAAAAGACAAAAATCTGTGGTCATTTGGCAAGATTGAGTTCTTCAAAATGAAAAATATAAACTGCAAAGAAAATCTGACTATTCCTTTAAACACAAGCACAGTACCAAAACATAACATTTCTTTTATTCTAAGTAAGCTCATTATTCTTGCACCTTTATAAGAATAGGATTGTTACCTGTAAGATAATAAGGTAAGAGGCAGCTGTGTCCAAATCCTGAGCCATCAAACATTCTTCAAACAAGTCCTTGGGGTTTCCAACAGCTGCAAAAAGGTAATTCCACAGGGCATATTCAGTCTTCCTAGCACAATGCACAACTGTCTGCAGGAAGAGGGGGAATTCGGTGATAAATTTTGCCACAGTGGGAAGTAGTGGGTCGGGAATAGGCTCCCGTGAGGTAGCTTCTTCTTCCAGCACTTCGTGGAGCATGAGCTCCAGCACATGAGGGAAGTAAGGTAATGCGGCACAGGACTGAGCCAAGAGCAAGGCTTGTTCCCCGAGGTTCCTGACCAGAAGTTGACGTAGAATGTGGTGGAGGTAGATCTGAGAGGTTCTTTCCACAACACAGAAAGGGAAGAGCACCTCCAGCTGCTCCCTAGCAGTGTTCCGAGTATACAAAGAATCATAGAGTAAAGTGTCATTGACAGCACCAAGGACCAATGCATCTTCAAAAAGAACCGCCAATGGATAAATATTGATATGGAAAGGCAGCATGATCCGCTGGGACAAGAAGGAATGGGGCTTGCGGTGATCCCTAGGGAAGAGGGGTAGCCAAACTTTCATCCCTGCACCACCGCAGCTCAGCCAGAGGGCTTCCAGAAGGTGACGTTTTTGTTTATTTGCTCTACATGTAGTCCAGACATTTTCAACAGACTGGGCTAGTACAACAGGAGGACAGAACGGCAGCTGGAAAAGGAGACAAAAGAATCAGGATATTTTCCTATTAAATCTGCAGGTCCTTGTTTGTAGGTACTTTTTTTTTTTTTTTTTAATTTTTCAAAATGAGGGTACAATAACTTTGAGAAAAACCAAAGCAATATAACCAATAACCAAAACAGAGTTAGTAATAGTACCCTGCCTTTTAAAGTATACACCTTTAAATCTAAAAAGAAAACAAAACAAAAAACCCATGAACTCCAAACCATCCCTAATGTCCCATTAATTTTGCGACTAACAATACCTAGGTAATAACTTGCCTGGAGTTCAGGACATCTTATTATCATTCGGGGACTTATTCTTCATAAAGAGCTTTATTCCCAGAGACTTAAGATAAATATATACTTTCTCAGTTTCTAAATCACTTTACTCTCTTTTTAATTCTTTTATTCACCCTAATCTCATACCTTTCTTAAAATTTGAAATGATCTTCCCTTTCTTAATATTTGAAATGATCTGCCCTTTACTCACAAGTTTCCTTTGGTTCGGGTTACTGTCCTTATCCCGGATCTGAGGACCTGACCTGTCCCTCTGCATCATGATGAGCTGCCCTGCAAGGTTCAGCATAATGCTCTCTGCATCACGTGCCTGAAATTTTAGAAAAGCAAACTGGTTTCATACTAATTTATAGGTATTTTCTGGCATCCCCCCAATCCATAAGGTATATAGATGAAACAACCAACAGTACTGATTGAGGTTGTACTAGATTCTGTGGGAATACAAAGAACTTTCTGGCTAGAGTGGAACAAGGCTAATTAAGGAACCATACCAGTAAACATAAAATTGAAAGCAGAGCTGAATTCTGGAAAAACTAAGAGAACTTAAGTAGTTCATAAAAAACAAGAGATCATTTTATTATTCTAGCTAGCATAGCTGGAGAATGTATAAAGGATGAGGTGGGACTTGAAAGATTAGAAAACATACATGGGTAGAAGAGAGGGCTGGTACTCTGATTAAAGCATGAAATGTAAATGAAGACATGGAGCTAGGATAGAACAGTTTTAATGGTAAAGTGAGAACAATTTTGCTAGACTAGGGATATTATGAAATTAAAGCTGGAGTGCCACAGACCTTCAAGGGCTTAGAAATCCAGGTAAAAAGCTAACAGGAAAGAACTCTATGGTTTTCAAATAAGGGAATTAATTAAAAAATCTGAGTTAATCAGGATGGATTACTGGGGAGAAGCAGACACCATGGGTGTTGACAGGGGTCTCTCTCTTTTTCTCTTTTCTGGATAGCTTAATTTTAGAGAGCCTAGCTTGAAACTTATGACCCAGTTTAAGCAATTATGAATAGTAAAGTTTGAGAAGCATTGTTTTAAAGCAAATCCCAGATAAAATAATTTTCACCTATAAAGAGGAAAAGCATTTTGATTCAAAACAAAAATTTGCTGCTATCCTAAGGCATGAAAGGTAGAAAAAGAGAGTCGAACCAAATATGATTTAGTTATTGAATCTAGGTGAGGTACCAAACAAATTCAGGTTATCACCAACAGAAGTTAGGAAGACAAGTCAGGGAAGTGAAAAAGTTTGTTCCTTCACGTGCCATTAAACTGAAAGAACTTTGCAACTTTCATGTAGAAATGTTGTGAGTGACAACTGGATCAGAGTTGAACATGCCACCATCATAAGCATAAGGGTAAGTTTGGTAAACTGAAGGAAACAGATGAGTTTCTGAGGCTCAGTAAATGGAGGTGAGAGGCAGAGAGCACAAGGCCATCGTCTGAGCTTTTTAAGGTAAGAAGAAAAACAGAGAAGCACAATGGCACACAAACCAAAAAAGGAAACAATTCCAGGAAGGAAAGAGTAGATGTAGGATTATTTCCCAGGCTCTAATGCTTGCTGGCTGGATGAATTTAAGTTGCCAGTATCACCTAGGGTTCAGTCAAGGAAAAAAGCAGCCATCCTATGTAATCTAGTTGCAAAATATCAAGTTGCACAAAATGCTTTGGTTTATGGCTGAGTCAGTTATTACAAGGGATGACACAATAAAATAAAGAAATGGCAAAGTCAAAATGTGGATGTCTGTCCAAAACATGAAAAATTGCCAATAACTTAGAGGTTTGAAAAGGAAAAATATAATGTAAAGATACGGGAACTCTAAGAGTAAGGTATTTGGTAAAATGTAGCTAGAGGACAGAGGAAAAAGATAAATACAAATGCAAATCAAGATAATATGACTGTCGGAACTGGCATATAGTCATACTCCTCAAATACTTCAAAAGACCCTGAAAATGTTTTACTGAAATTCACTACAATACAACTAATATTCATAATGACCACCTTAAATTTTAAGATGATGAATTTCACCACTACATTTGACATATTTCATTTAAAAAAAGAATATACTTCTCTCTTCTTTACAAAGTAGATTTTTTTGGGGGTACCAGGGATTGAACTCAGGGGCACTTGACTACTGAGCCACATCCCCAGCCCTACTTTTTTTTTAAAATATATTTTTGGTTATAAGGTAGACACAATACCTTTATTTATTTATTTTTATGTGGTGCTGAGGATTGAACCCAGTGCCTCACATGTGACAGGTGAGTGTTCTACCCCTGAGCCAAAACCCCAGCCCCCTATTTTGTATTTTATTTGGAGACAGGGTCTCCCTGAGTTGCTTAGTGCCTTGCTTTTGCTGAGGCTGGCTTTGAACTCATGATCCTCCTGCCTCACGGAGTAGATATTATTAGTATTTACTCATTCAGTACTTTCTATTGAAAATATTACAGGTGTCTGCAATGGTACTCTCAGGAAACCTTAATGAACTCCTGTATGTTCAAAATCCTAAATTTGAAAGTAACTCAAAACACCATTTCTTAGCCTAAAAACTTCCAGGCAGATGGTTCTCTGTGGGAGTTTCAGGAGATCAAGAAGGAGCTCACTCTCTGATGAGAGGCTATTTGTTGAACAGTTCTCATTGTTATTACTTTTTAAAACCTTTACTATTAAATCAAGACTTTCTTAGCTGTAGTATTCTTGGTCTTCCTCCCATACCAGATATAATCAATCTCACTTCTGTTATATTTCAACTTACTACTTAATCTGTTCTTCACTAAGTTAAGTATCTTCTCTTTTTAAGAAAGGCCTCTTTTTAAGAGGTTAAAATGGGGTACCCAGTACTACTGATACCACTGATTGCCTTCTATATCTGGAATATACAAAGTTCCTGGGGGTTTTTGGTAGTACTGAGGATTGAATAGTTTTTTGTACTGGGGATTGAATCCAAGGGTGCTTTGCCAGAATTATATCCCCAACCCTTTTCATTTTAAGACAGAGTCTTGCTAAGTTGCTTAGAGCCTCACTAAACTGCTGAGGCTGGCCTTGAACTTGTGATCTTCCTGCCTCAGCCTCCTATTAGCTGGGATTACAGGTATGCACCACTGCACTCCTCTGATGGTACTGAGAATTGAACTGAGGGGTAATTTACCACTGAGCTACAGCCCCAGCCTTTAATTTTTTTTTTTTTTTTTTGTGGTACCGGGGATTGAACTCGGGCACTCGACCACTGGGTCACATCCCCAGCCCTTTTTTTGTATTTTATTTAGAGACAGGGTCTCACTAAGTTGCTAAGTGCCTGGCCATTGCTGAGGCTGGCTTTGAACTCGTGATCCTCCTGCCTCAGCCTGCCAAAAGTGCTGGGATTACAGGCGTGTGCCACCACGCCCGGCTTAAATTTTTTTTTATTTTGCAATAGGTTGTTGCTAAGCTGCCCAGGCCTGCTTCTGCTTCAGCTTCCCAAATGGCTGTGATTACAGGCATGTTATTGTACCTGGCTTTCTTTTTCTAATATAAAAACTTCAAAAATATGGCGAAAAGTACAATGAACCCACATATTCTCATCATCCAGACTCATAATTACCAAGATTTTGCCATATTTGCTCAATTTATCCTTTGTTTCTTTCTTAATTTTGCTGAGGTATTTTAAAGCAATTTAAGCTTTCTATTTTAACAATTATTTGGAGTTATCTCTCAATTCATATTTAAATATCCCTAATTATTTCAACAGTGTCTTTTTATAGCTGGTTTGAATGAGGGTACAAATAACCTTATTGGCTTGTTTTTGTGGTATAGTGATTATCACATTTGCCTCACAAATTAACTTATTACCCATTGTATTTGGTTGTATGATTCTGAAGTCTTGGTTACTCTAGACCTTTCTCCTTTTCCCCCATGTTATAAACTCAGAGCTATCCTGCATTGCTTCCTTGTCATAGGACTTAGACTAATTCTTCATAATTCCTGAGAATGGAAATGACTCTAGGCACTTAATTTAAGTTCAATGTTTTTGGCAATAATTCTTCACATGAACTTCATGTTACATTACCTCAGGAAAAATACCACATCTGGTTTTCCCATTTTTAGTGATGCTATCTGGCATGCGTATGACAACCTGATCCCTTCATTGTAAAGTTTCATCCAGTAATGGTCACTGCTGAATAAATTATTTCCTCAGGGCTGTAAAATGATGATCCTTTAATTCTCACATTCCTTGTACATCTGTTAGCTAGAATTCTTATGTAAAACAGAACTATTCCTTATCAACTAAAAATTATCTGGTTACTATGAAATACAGTTTGTGGAGGAAATGGGAGCTATGTTTTATGGAAGAAAACAAATTACAAAAGTTCATCTATAAAAGAGAGACCAAGTTAGTTAAGGGGTCTAGAACAACTATCAAATGAGATTGTTGCAGTCATGGGGATATTTGGCATGTAGACAAGAGAGAAAAGTATGAGGAGTGAAGGGAAAGCCAAAGAATGGCAATTGTCTGCAAATATTTTAGGGCATATCTATAACTTTTATTATTTCTTGTTCCAAAGAATAGAGAAATGGAATAGACTGTTATAAATAAGATTTTAGATCCTTATAAATGATAACTTGTAAAAAATTACAACTGCAGTGGAATAGGCACTTTTATGAAGTAGCTGAATTCTCCATAATTTCATTTAGTATTAAGGTTTAATGAAAGTGTCAATAAGAAGTAAAAGATACATAGGACAGACTGGAATGACAAATCTTGATAAAATTTTCTTTTGCAATAGGTCCCAGTTGATGAAGTTTGGAAACCACTGCTATTATTGAAAGAGCCCTGGAATAGGCTATGGAATCTGGGTCCTGATGGCACCATTACCCACCTGGTTACTTCATATAGAAACAATGGGATTATATATTCTCTCTCTCTCTCTGCAGAGGTGGGGATACTGGGGATTGAATACAGGAGCACTTTATGACTGAGCTACATCCCCAGTACTTTTTTTTTGAGACGGGATCTCATTAAGTTGTTAAAGATGGCCTCAAACTTGCAATCCTCCTGACTCAGCCTCCCGAATTGCTGGGATTACAGGCAAGCACCACTGCACCTGGTTGGGCTTATACGTTCTCTTTCTTCCTAATTAACCATGGAGTCCTTGATATTCTATATTCATTCTACTTCTTTCCATCTCATTTTTTTCACAGACTAAGTTCAGGTTTTGGTTTGTGTTCTCACAATAACCTATATTTTACTTTATATATATATATATATATATAATCATATATGTATATATTATACATATATAATATATACACACATAAGATGTATATGTAGATATATATATTACAAGAACAATTAATCATGCACGTAATTATCTGTTTAATGTTGAGCAGAAATCACGTCTGTTTAACTTGCTACTGCAGCCTAGCATGTTCATACAAGATACATTCTAAATATTTAGTACTTATTAAACAAATAAATAGTTCCTAAGATCAACTTAAAATACTAAAGACTGAGATGTAAATTTCAGAGTTTTGATAATGAGATGGTACCTGTTGTGGCATTTTCAAGGTGATCCCGTTCTCTGTACTCACTGATGTCAGAGTGACAGATACTACCAGGAAAGGGTGAGGAATGTAGCGTGACATGGAGACCTCCTGAAGAACTTGAATACCAGCCATAGTATTTGAACTGTAAAAACAAAAAGAAACTCTGGTAGCTCAACAATGCTAACAATGTTTTTTTTCCTTTCTGCTACTATATAGTAGTAGACTTCATGTTTAGAAAGACCCAAAAGTTCCTATTGTCCTCTCCTCCCTAAATGTCCTTCAATAATGATTAGCAAGGTTGATGGACCCAAAGAACATATACGGGAATAAGAGAGGGGGGAAAAAAAGGAACAAGACCTTGGAGAAAAGGGGGGGGGGGAAACTTAGGAAGAATTTGTAAAAATAGAAATTAATTAAGGGATAAAAACCGATTGGTTGAGAAAGGATAAAGGTTTAATTACTGAGGCTAATAATATGTCTTAATTTTTATGTGTGAATTACCAATCACTGGGCTACTTCATCAAATACATACTTCACACAGCTATGTAAACAAACAAGCACACCTCTGAGAACAAAATAAAACTCAAGAGATGTTGTCTAAATGCTGCAAGTTGGACCAGATGCCACGAATAATATGAGGCCATATGTAGTAGCAGCAAGACTTTTGCTTTATCCTGTTCTAGACTATAATCATCTAGCACAGTGGAAATGTAACTAAGTATGCTAAGGACATGCTTCCTGAGGCTGTAAAACTGTAGAATGCCTTCAAATTTCCCCAAGTGCCTGGAACTTATTTTCAAGGCTATGAAAAAATTTAGTATTTTAGGGTCTGCCTCAGCTGAAACTAGATTTTTAAAAAATGAATCCAGGGAGATTAGCTGAAGATAGTGCAGGATATGCTATTTCTTTTTCTTTTTTTCACAGCTACTACATAAATATCACTAATTAAAACTTGCATTTTTGACTTCTAAAAAAGGGAAACTAAATACAAAGATAGAAAAACTATTTTCTTTTGTTTTGAGGGGAAAAAAATTACAGAGGAAACACAATAAATAGGAGCAGAAAGTGACTTGTCATATGCTACAACTTACCCATCAGATTTTCTTTCAATACTGTAAAGGCATATTGAACAGTCTGCTCTAAATACTATTATCATGTCCCTGAAGACACTCAGCAGTAATGTTTCTGCTTGTGTCTTGGTGACATGAGCAAAAGCATTGTCCAGATTTGATGTTCGCAAGTATACTCTGAGCTGCAGAAGAAAATAAAGAAGATCATAAAGATGAAATGGCTAAATACTTTAGACAAACTGCCTTTTTTGGTGGTGCTGGGTATTGAACCTAGGGCCTTGTGCATGTGAGGCAATCACTCTACCAACTGAGCTATATTCCCAGCCCCCAAAACTGCTTTTTTATTTACTCTTTTTTCAAGTAATAGTTAAAAGACCTATGAAAGCTTTAACAATAAATTAGTTATGTATATATTTTGGCAGGCTAGGCTCATTTTACAGATAAAAGATACAGTGATCAAAATTGTGAATGCAATATTATGAGACATTCTTATTAGACTTTTATATTTAGTTCTGCTATAATAAGCCCAGCAGTTTCTCAAAACAATTATATAATCGATAAATTAATAAAGCTATCTTTTATTTATTTCTTTTTGGTACTGGAGATTTAAACCAGGGGTGCTTTACTGCTGAGCTACATCTCCAGCCCTTTTTCTTTTTCATTTTGAGACATGGTCTTGCTAAGTTGCTGAAGGCTGAAGGGTGGTGATCCTTCTACCTCAGCCTCTTGAGTCACTGGGATTACAGGTGTGTGTCTGGCTAATAAACCTGTCTTTAAGAAGTCATTCTTTTTTTAAAAAAAGAAGTCATTCTTTATAAACTTAAATTTTTAACTACTTTTTTGCTATCAAATTTTATAGAGAGGGGCTGGGGTTGTAGTTCAGTGGCAGAGCACTTGCCTAGCACATATGGGGCACTGGGTTTAAACCTTAGCACCACATAAAAATAAATAAATAAAATAAAGGTATTGGGACCATCTACAACTAAAAATATTGTTAAAAAATCTTATAGAGAATGTCTATGAGCTACAATCCTTAGAAAAGGCTATCTTAGAAATCACAATTGTCACTGAACAATTTTTTAAAATAGTAGTAACCTGAAAAATTTAAAACATTACCTAAAAGAATAATCCTATTAGCTAAAATGTTAATTATTGATTAAAAAATAAAATATTTTGTTCAGTTTAATTGGTTATTTTCTATATAAAATCAAATAGTGCTTACTAGGTCTAAAATATAAAAATCTATTATTTCTAAGAGAAAATAAAACCTACCTCTTCTTGATGGTCACTTATATTATAACATGCAAGTACCATAAAATCATTCCACCAAGCTAAGCCACCAGTCACAATCATATTTTGCTCCTTAAAAGAAATATAAAAAAACAATTTTTTTTAACTTTAATTAAGTTACCAGAAATTACAAGAAAGTAACAAAGTATTCTTAGGTAAAGAAAGCTCAAATTATTTCTGCATTACTCTCTCTCCCTTGATTACTCCAGGGACTTTAATAATAATGGTTCATATTCTATGTTTAAAAATAAATATTTCTGTAAGGAAGCAAATACATCAATGTATCATTTAGCATCATTATTCCACATCCAAGAAACATGGGTTAAAATTCTGGTTTTATCATTCATCAGATGAGCTACACCTGTTTCTCTTTTATCAAATGGTGAATATCAATAATCCTGTGTTGTTATAAAAATGAATGAGATAATGACTGATACACAAAAAGCACCTATTAAACGCCATTTTTTTGGGGGTGTGGGGGGGTACCAGGTATTGAACTCAGGGGCATTCAACCATGGAGCCACCTTCCCAGCCCTATTTTGTATTTTATTTAGAGACACTAAATTGCTTAGCACCTTGCCATCACTGAGGCTGGCTTTGAACTCGCAATCCTCCTGCCTCAGCCTCCCGAGCTGCTGGGATTACAGGTGTGCGCCACTGTGCCTGGCCCATTTTCTTTTCTTCCAATTTGATTCTTGCAAAATCCAACTTCATACACACACACACGTGTGTGTGTGTGTATTCCCCAATTAGATCACACAGATAAGCAGAGAATGATCTCAAATTTTGTGGAACTTTATTCTCATCACATTTGATGGACTCAATCTTGAGATTAAATTGTCAAGCTAAATAATTATTGTTACTGATCTCAACAAGAATCAAAAATAAACCATTTCAACACAGATCCATTATCAAATTATCAAGTACTTTCTTAAAATCAGCTCGCAGATATTAGCCAATATTAGTTTCTCATATATGAATTTCAGTTTTTATAAGTAAAAGTAGTTTATTATTGTTTTTATATTATAGTTCTATACTTTGGGAAATTGGTTTTTAATTTCAAAAAGACTAACCTGAGTAATGTTTCCAAAAAGTTTCCATTTTTTGGTGAGTAAAGAGTAATGTGCAAAACCAAACTTGCCAACCACAGCAATATTCTGTCCAAGTTTATCAATAGCTGAAAACTGTTTAAAAAAAAATTAAGAATTCTTTGCAAACTTTACACTTTAATAGGAATACAGTGGTTAATACTGTGTAAGGTAAACAGACTTAATAAGTGCTTGCTAAGTGAATTAAACATAAAATGTTAAATTATGTTAAAATAAATATAAATTAAATTATAATTTATTTATAAAATAAACATAAAATGTTAAATTAAGCTATTAAATGAAAAAATTAGAAGTTAATACACTAGTATTACTAGTGTATTACTAGTGTATTACTACATATTACTACTAATACACTACAATGTATTAGAATTTTACTCTTATAATATACCCACTGAAGGGCTCAATTCCCAGAAAGCCTCTTGCAACAAATGCTCTTCAACAAAATTCACACCAACAAAATAACAACTCACCCGTATAGGCCAATTGCTTTCTAGATAGGTACTGGAAATCTATAGAAAATAACACATCAGTTTGGTAAGGTTTATGAAATATATTTAAAATTTAAAGCACTAATTTATCACAACATGAGATTCAGCTTCCCAAGAGTGGCTACTAGTAGCACAGCACTTAGAATTTACCATTTATATATGAATCAATATTTCTCATCTCATGTCTTAACCAGCCCCAAATTCTAGACATCAGGCTCTCCTCTTTCCCCTTCACAATGCTTTTTTTTTTTTTGGGGGGGGGGGGTAATACTATACTCAACAAACACAGACCAATGAGATATTTAAAGAAGCATCCATGAGGGTAGCCATGAACTGTGCAGATAAGCAGTTTTGGTTTGCTAACATGAATAATTTCTACAACCTTATCAAATAAAATTACAGACTCAGCAAGAGTTTTGATTTTTAATGGAAATACTTTGATTACAGTTTTATTTTTCTGATTAAAAAACTAAATAATACAAAAATGTACAAAGTACAAAATAAAATTGTTGCTTAGGGACAACCAGTAGATAGTTTTTTATTCTATCCTCTAAACAAATATCTGTAAAAAGGTAAGAGTATGTTTAAGCTACTATTAGTCTATTGGAATGTTCAACTTATTTACAAGAACTGTGGTAGATATATTTTCTGTGTTATCAGTTTTCCATCTTTGTACATGGTATCCTTATATCATTGTAACAAAACTCTTATATCTTTCTATCTGTGGGATATAAATATGGGTTAACTAAATTCTAGCTCTCCTGAGACTCCTAACTCTACTGGCCCACTAATTTTCATGAGCACTTGGTGGGAGTGAAGTATGAATTAACTGAATAAAAGAACAAAGGAAGAGTCTTCAGATCCTGTAAGAAAAGCTTCAATTTATTCGTATTTATTTTAATTTTACTCAGGAAAAATGGTCACAAATTTTAAAAATAATTAAAAATTAACAAGCCATGTTCACGTGAATCAAATCTAAGAAAATTATTTGTGTAATGTGAAGACAAAATAAAAATCAAGTAAACAATATGCTGAAACTGTATTTAACCTTGATAAAATTCATTCATAAAACTATTTGTTAGACTTCTCTTGTCTACTAAATCAACTAAATTAAATAGCTGTTAATACATTAGCAAGTGCTTAAACACCAGTACTGTGTGTGCAAGCCTACCTATAGAATTAAAGATAACTCCGTAATTGATATATGCTGGAAGAATGATTAATTTGAATCTTTTTTTTTTAAAAAATATTTATTTATTTGTTTTAGTTGTACACAATGCAATGCATTTATGTTTACATGGTGCTGAGGATCGAACCCGGGCCGCGCACATGCTAGGCGAGCGCTCTACGGCTGAGCCACAACCCCAGCCCCTTAACTTGAATCTTAACAAATGTTATACTGTTCAGGCTAATTAATAAAATTCACTATAATGGGCAAATTTAGTACAGAATAATGGTAAACTTGAGGTAATAACATGGTGGTAAAATAAAAGTTAAAAAAGCAACTTCCTTTTTTGCAGAGCTGGGGATTGAACCCAGGGCCGTTCCACATGCTAGGCAAGTACTCTACCACTGAGCTACATCCTCAGCCCCAGTTAAGAGCACTTTTTATTTTTATTAAGTAAAATTCCCTTTTTTACCCTCCAATTAAGAAAAGAACAATAGTTACATGAAGAAGAATGTAATGGATGTACTGGAGTATAATTGCCCCTAAACTACCCAAACTTTGATGTATCACTAGTACTTATGAACCATGTGTGAGAGGGTAATATAGGAGCTGGGATCTCATGGCAAAAGTAGTATACGATATAAAGTTTCTAATCATGGGAAGTCAAAGCTAAGCCTTACCAAATGATTGCACCCCAATGAATATTTTATAGTCAAGAACAATTTATTCTTTTAATTTGAGAAAGTGTAAGAAGTACTGGGTGCAGTGGCACATCTGTAATCTCAGTGGCTTTGGAGGCTGAGGCAGGAGGATCACAAATTCAAAGCCAGCGTTAGCAACAGAGTGAGGCCCTAAGCAACTCAGCAAGATCCCGTCTCTAAATAAACTATAAAAAGGGCTGGGGATGTGACTTAGTGGTTAAGTACCCCTGGGTTCAATCCCCAATACCAGAAAAAATAAAATAAATGAAAGAAAATTTAAAAATTAAGTAAAATAAAAAAAAAGTTAGAAGTACCAAAAATTGCAAACAGTTTATTTTTTAAAACTCAAGATATAAGTTCAAAATGAAGATTTATTTTTCATGCAGGCTTTTTGTCTAAAAGATGTTATAAAGTACAGACTAGAACAGAAACTTATATTTTCCCTAGGTCACCTTTATTAATCTACGTGTCATCTGAACTCTGAACTCTACATGGAGAATAGGAAATGGTAGAAATAAGAAGTAGCTAATGAATGATGAAGAAACAGAGGTCAAGAACACACACGCAGAGCTCAAAAGTCATGCCACATCATTGGGAAACTGTGTGCTAAGGTACAGAAAGAATCTTTACCCTTACTGTTGGATTTTCCAGTCTCCTTTTTATAGTGGGGTGGAGGGTAATTATTGGGCATTTAACCCAGGACTTCATGCTTGCTAGGTAAGCACTCTATCACTGAGCTACATCCCCGGTGTCTGTCTGTCTGTCTGTCTCTCAAGCCATTCTGCTAAAATCCTATGTCCTGCCTAGACTAGTTTTATAACTGGTGAGATATGGAAGCCAGCCTCTAAGCAGATTTGATCTGTGCCAAATACCACACCTAGTATACTTGATACATATTGTAGGATAGCAAATAATTTGTAAGTGAAACAGCCTTTAAGATCCACAGCTGACATTCCTAACATGGTGCCTTATATACCATTGGCACTTACTTATCTCCCAAATTTTGTGAAGGTTATTCTTTCCAGGTAGTTAGAGCTAGTTAACTAAAACCAATAGCCTCAGAAAACTGGATAATGATTAATGCATCTTTCAGAAATAAATATTTACATTATACAAAATACTGAGCATTAAAATAAATGGCATCTGAAAAGTAACATAGCTTAAAACTAGAAGGTTTTCTCTGGGCACAGTGGCACTCGCCTATAATCCCAGCAGCTTGGAAGGTTGAGGCAGGAGGATCGAAAGTTAAAAGCCAACCTCAGCAAAAATGATGTGCTAAGCAACTCAGTGAGACCTTGTTTCTAAATAAAATACAAAATAGGGTTGAGAATGTGGCTCAGTGGTTGACTGCCCCTGACTTTAATCCCTGGTATCGCCCCCCCCCCCAAAAAAAATAGAAGGTTTTCATTTTTAAAAAATTTCATATTGTGCTCTCATTACTGTCTAAAATTTTAACTAAGAAAAATCAGTTTAAAAAATAAAAATAAATAAAAGCATGCTTCACTGCCAGCTACGAACACTGCTTCTGACAAGGATGTACTTTTTGTTTTAGCTTTAAAGGAAAACACAACGAACATAGAATCTTCTAATAAGGAAGTTATGGAGTACAAGATAGGGCTTAAATAAGCAAAAAATCCAGTGTTCTAAGTAAGGAACAGAAAGAGCAGAATTAGTTAGGGCTCATTAGATAAACTCTAGCTAAACAAGAAGCATACAAAGTACAAATCACACAAACAAATCAACTTTGATGGAGAATGCAGTCTTATCCTGGAAAAGATATGTTGAAAGGGGAATCAAACCAGGTACCCATGTTTCCTCAGAGTCATCATTACTGGCTTTAAAGCCTAGAAGGTAAAGATTTAGCATTATACAGACACTGTAAAGCATCCTACTGAAAGATCTCCATTAACTCTGCATTGAATCACTGGCTAGAATAGGGCAACTGGCAAAGTACAGGGCAACTCCAAATAAACACATTACCAAAAAGGCAATTACTAAATTTTAGCTCAAGGTTACTAGTATATGATTCAACATTTAGTACCTACATTTGAATATACATTAGACTTGTTAGGTCACAGTAAAGAGAGGTCTGCCATTACTCTGCTGTGTGACCTTAGTAAGTCACATAACTTCCCTGAGCTTTGGTTTCCTCATGTATAAAATCCAGTTGGACTATATGACTTCTAAGGTCCTTCCAGCTCTAAAAATTCTATGAATCTATTATAATTTAATTGTTTGGGAGCACAACTGTAGCAATGTTTTCAAAGAAACTGAAAAACCAAGTTAAACTCAGGTTTAAAAAGTTTATCTTTCTAGACATTTTTCCGCTAACAAACAGAATGATAGAAGAATCTTGCTAGTATCTTGAGTCCTAAAAAATCAGTGTCATATGCTTTTCTTATGGGATGATTCATAGATGGCTAGAATCACTGAATTTTTGAGCTGGAAGAAAATTCAATTTTGTTATTGCCTCATGGATTTTGAGTTCCAGACCTACCTTCTTTGATCCTCTGCTCTACTTGGCTCTCTGGTAACACAGACCTGGCTAGGCAGAACTGGCATTGATGCTAGGTCAGTGTAGAATGAATAGTTCAAAGTATGGGGAAATGAAAATAGCAGAGAAATGGCTATAGGAGAGAAGGGAGCAGTGGAAAATTTTAGTCAAGGAAGTAGCTGATGCAGTTCTATTTAAAATTTTGTTACTAATTATAAAATGGTATGTACATTGTTTGATTCTATGTTTATTAATGTAAATTAAATACATTTTCTTTTAGTGTATACCACATGTCAATGTAGGAGATATTCCTCCTTTGACCTTTCATATAATGACCATTTTTCTGTCTCTTATCATCTCCAAAGTCAACTGAAAATAACATGAAAGCTGAAGTAAGCTAGTCAGGTAAAGGTATAGAGAGTGGAAGGCAAAGAATTGTGGAAACAGAAAGTGACTAAAGTAACTTAATCCAAGAGTAGGCTCTGATGCATTGTGGTATCAAAGGAGGAAAGAAAACATTCAGGACTTTGAAATTATATATGTAAGTTTCTCTTAAGAAACTTCAATTTATTGAATTGCCCAATTTAATTTTTTTAAAAAATATTTATTTATTTATTTATTTTAGTTGTACACAATGCAATGCATTTTATGTTTACGTGGTGCTGAGGATCGAACCCGGGCCGCGCACTTGCAAGGCGAGCGCTCTGCCGCTGAGCCACAACCCCAGCCCCCCCAATTTAATTTTAATTGTCATCAAAATTCAGAATTAATCTTGTTAAATGACAATTTATCAGAATTATTAAAAGAAACTGCTAAAAGTGATATCAGAATGAGTGAATAATTTGGAACAAGATTAAACATTAGTAAAATCATCAACAATAAAATTCTAGAATGATCACAATTTTTATAATTTGGGTCCACTGTCAGGTGATTGACCTCAATATGGCCCCATCAGGATTATAAGGTCAGCTGTAGAGGGCACCAGTCAACATTTCCATTTCACAGTGACTATACTTTTGCCTATGTAAATCCATACAGCTATCTTATGTAAAACAGGTCCTGAAAATAAAATAGTTATCTTCAATGAGAGGGCACAACAAAAATTCCAGTTTTTGACAGTAATGGACTTAAAAGCAGGTGAGCAAACAATCTGTATCAAGTGGAAAGAGATGAGAAGAGGATAAGAACATAGAAAAGCAGAAGAGTGATGTGACAGTTCAAAAGGTTAAAAAGATTTGGTTTTCTGAAATAACAAATGAAATACTTAAAAATCTGTTCCAAGTGATATCTTACCAAGGACTGAATCACTAGTAAACAGTAAATGAACACTTACCTGTACAACATGCCAATGTCGATGTCCAAGTAAAGTGCTTAAACCCTGGGACTCTAAACCTCCTTCTGCAAATGGGCTCTTTTCCTGGCTAGGCTTATGCTGAGAGTGTGAAGAACTTCTGGGATTCTGGGTCTGTGAGGGCTCACCACAGTTCAAGTACAAGCGATCCTCTCCCTGAAGCAATACCTGCTCTTGGTTACTCTAGATAAGGAAGGAGGAAGAAGAGGAGCAAAGGAGAAAAGCAAATAAAAATAACCCAACATTAGGTAGGGAAAATTAAGTAGTACATAGATTTACTTTCATTCTAGAAAATGTATCATGTACCTCAATGTTAATTTTCTTCACAGAGGACAAAGACTACATAAAGATCTCAGCATAGTTATATTTAGAGAGAATAGGCAATGTTTTAATTATTATTTTCCAGTGTAAATAAAATCTTTGTTAGTCTGTTTTATTATATAATTGTAAATATGACTAAGTTTACAACTGCTATAGTAGTAGTACCTTTCATTACTATTTGAAAATGGCAATGATAAGAGAGATTTTTTTACATCTGAAAAATTGAATATGACCACTTATTATTTAGTTTACAAATTAGTTTTACAGAAAGTATGCTTTTAAGAAACTGTCTGGTCAAAGGCGTGTTTCTATTTGTATGATTATCCACATGCTTACATGGTAACAAGGGGGATAGATCAGGGATAACTGGATGCTGAAGGATCTTCTAAACCATGAGGAAGGAAGAAGAGAAGGCTAAGCTACAGTTTGGGTTCAGAAAACTTCAAATATCAGTGAATGTTTAGTTAGTGTCAAGGACTCTTTACAGGTCTAAGGATAAGAGACAAATAAGGCAGTTTCTACCATTTAAAATTATGTTCTGAAAAAAAAAAAAGTTCTGGTTTTCAATTAAAGGGCCAGTGTATTCACAAGTGGGTAGATTCTTGGCACCCTATCCCTTCATCTTTCCATTTTAGTCCAAATGCTGGATTGACATAAAACTCAAGGGTGCTATAAAATTACTAAGGAGGGCAAATACTCTGTTCTTATTTTTCTGGGGGTTCTTAACTTTCAACTGCACTAATGGGATCTGAGATTCAGACTATTTTTTATGATATTTTTCAATGTATTGTAAATTCAATTAACCTGTTTTACCAAATATCTTTAAATAGCCCTTGATAGCAAGGTACTAAGATTTGCATTTCCAACATATAACCTATATTACTATATATATCAGCAATATATAATGTTAATATATATTATTTCAGATTGATAGACATGGGGAGTTTATAATTTGGGACAGTGTTTCCCGAAGCAGGTTCTTAGACATACTTTCTTCCAAGTGTTCGTTAAGAGTTGATAGTTGATTAGGCATGGGGAACATTGTCCATTGTCGTTTTTTTTTTTTAAGTATTGGGGATTAAACCCAGGGGTAGTGATATCCCCATAACTTTTTGCTTTCCATTTTGAGAAAGGATTTCACTGAACTGCCCAAATTGGTCTCAAACTTGTGATCTTCCTGCCTCAACCTCCCAAGTCAATGGGATTGCAGGCATGCATGACTGGGCCTGATGTAACTGTGCTTTTTTATATTCCAACTCTTAAAAGATTTTCCTGATGTATATGAGCATATTTGAAACTCCAGAGCCCTAAAATAATTAGATTTCTACAGCTTTGTTTTAAAGTCTTTATTTCATACTTAGGTAAAAATGGATTTTTTAAAAAAAATCCCATGGAACTGCTAATATTTCTCATAAGTAGTGTGGTAAAATTCTTTGGGAAATCCTATCCAGATTAAGACTAAATTATTCAAGTTATTCAACATGTAAACATTTTTTCCCCACTTGTGACCCTACTTAAAAAAGAACAAAATACCAAAAAAACAATAACACCCCCCTCCCCCTCAAAAAACCTCAACAAACAAACAAAAACTAAAAGTATGTTCAGAAATGATTTTGGTATAAATTTATTGTAAAATGTAAGAATCACAAGAATGTGCACAAAAGAAGATAGTATACCAATTTTAGGAATATACTTGCTATCTATGGATTATGAAGAGAGGTCCAGAATTCTGATTTGAAAGACACTAAAGAAATCAACTTTAAATACACTTACCATACAAGGGTTTACAGTGAGGACACTCTTGATAAACTGAAATAGCAGAATGCTGGGCTGTTTAACTATATTTCTGAGGTCAGATTCGATTTCAATATGTTGAGAACCAAATCCACTGATTACCCATAGGTGATAGCCTTCTGCACCCCAGCTCTTGGAGGGAGGATGGGGGAGAAAAAAAGTCAAAGCATTAAAAGGACTTGTTATCCTTCCCTAACTTCAGTCAATATCTGAATTAACCAATGAGCATTATTATTGACTTCCGAAGGTTGGAGAACCCATGACAGACAAGAATGATATCTTCTAGTACACCTTAGCTATCTTCAGAGAAATCATTACCACTGTCCTCTACCAAACCACTAAATACCATTCTTAGGTTCAATTTCAGGATCACAATCCTAAGGAATACCTATTGCTTTCTATAACTTCTCCATTAATTGAATTTAGCTACCTATTAAATACAAAAGATGTATTTTTTTCTTTGGTACCGGGAACTGAATTCAGGGGCACGTGACTACTGAGCAACATCCCCAGTCCTATCTTGTATTTTATTTACAGACAGGGTCTCACTGAGTTGTTAGCATGCCTGGCTTTTGCTGAGGCTGGCTTTGAACTTGCAATCCTCCTGTCTCAGCCTCCCTAGCTGCTGGGATTACATGCATGTACGACCACGCTCTGCAAAAGACATAGTTTTATACACAGCAAAGAACTGTGGAGTGGAAGCCAAGACTACAGTTTTCATTTTAGATGGGCTTTTGTTATATTATCTTGGCCAGGCTGTCTGGTTTATCAAAGTGTTTTTTTCCTCTGTAAAATGAGAAGTTTCAAATAAAATTCTCCAGGCACATTCAGCTTTAATATTCTATAACTAAATTCCATGACAGAATTTTTTTTTTAGTTGTAGGTGGACATAATACCTTTATTTTATTTATGTGGTGTTGAGGATCAAACCCAGGGCCTCACACACGTGAGACGAGTGCTCTATCGCTGAGCCATAGCCCCAGTCCCCCATGACAGAATTCTTTAAAGATTAGTTGTTTTCAATCTGGTAAGCCAAGAAGATGGTAATGGTGGAGGTGGCGGGTGGGCGGGCATGTGTGTGTGTGTGTGTGTCCATGAATTATTGCAAAATTTTAAGAGCTTAACAGAATTTTTATGTTTTCCCTTGATAAACTTATACAAGCTAATTAAAATGTTTAGATTCTTAGTTTGTGGCTGAAATATCAACTTAGTGAGGCTGCTAACACTATTATATGCCATTAGAAGCACTGACTAGCAGTTGTAGAAATTCTCTCTGGTAGAAAACTTATTTTAAATATGGAGATGGGCTATATTCCCAGCAACTCAAGATGCTGAGGCAGGTAGATCTCAAGTTTAAAACCAGTTTCAGCAATTTACTGAGACTCTGTCTCAAAATAAAAATCAAACTGGCTGGGGATGTGGCTGAATGGTTGAGCACCTTTGGGTTCAATCCGTGGTAATAAATAAATAAATAAAATAAAAAAATAAGGAGGCAGGGTGAAACAGCAAAAGGGCTTGTTGGTGGTGAATGGCAACCACAGTGATGTTAACTTGTGGAGAAATCTAAGATCAGAAAATGCCTTCTTCTGTATAATAAAAGAGAAGGGTAGTCATAAGCCTCATAGCCACTAATTTCATAAGGATGGTACCAAGAGGGGCTATACAGCAAGAAAATAGTTTTAAGAAAATAGTTTTATGTAAAGATAAGGATTATATCTCATTGTTTTCTACAGAAATTTAAAAATAGGTAATAAAAGATTTATTATAATAGTGACTATAATTTTCTTGACAAACATCTATGAAAAGTTTTAAGAATGCACATGTATATGTCTTTCAGGAAAAATCCTCAAAGTATGTTTTACTATATGTTAAAAGAAAGGAAGCCATGAGAAGTGAGTGCCTGTGAGTCACATAAGAATGGGAGGTATGCTTTGAAAAAAGAAGAGCCTTGTTTGAACAGTCATCTTCATAAAGGTACTTACTGAACACTTCTAAACAAAACTGAAAAATCAGGCAGCCTCCCAATTAAAAAAAAAAAAAAAAACTTTCATTAAAGCAAGAACTGCATAAGCAATAATCTGCTAAGACTAAGATAATTTTGTGATTTCTATCAGACCAATATAATAGAAAAAAAGGAAGAGAAATCTACATTCTTTACACTATGCCAATTTAATAGAAAATACTTACCATAGAGTTGATCTTAAGGGGATCTTTTTTAGTACCATCAGACCTATACCTAAAACAGAATAGAAACTTAATTTGAAAGGGTCTTATAATTATCTATAATGCACATAATATTTAGCTTTAGTTTTTTAGAAACCACATTAATTTTGCTCCTTCAAAACAGAAATACATAACAAGGCATGAAATAAAAATGTTGTAGGATAATATATATAATATCACTCAGCCATATTTTCTAGGTTCAACTGACTTCTTTTTTTTTTTAATATTTATTTCTTTGATTTAGTTGTACACAATGCAATGCATTTATGTTTACGTGGTGCTGAGGATTGAACACGGGCCACGCACATGCTAGGCAAGCGCTCTACCACTGAGCCACAACCCCAGCCCTCAACTGACTTCTTGACAGCATCATGAAGTTTGGGAAGGCATATTCACTTCATCAGGACTGTAGCTCAGGGTAATATATAAAGACAGCAGACATACTAATCAACCCACTACTATTAACTCACTGGATTAAACTACATTAAACTCCATGAGAAAATGTAACTTTCCACTTCCTATTTAGTTACTTATGTATGTGGTTTATCTCTATCCTGTATAAGCAGCTACTTGAAGGCAGGACCTTGTCTCATTCAGCCTTAAATCTGACATGAGGTCAAATACACAACAAGGCTCAAAAAATAAGTGAATTATTTTTTCAGTGTTGAGGATCATTAAGTGTTACCAAATGAACTGTGTCAGTTTTAAGAGGGTGATGTTAGGAAAATCAATACATTCTGAAAAAACTAATTCTGATCCTCACAAATTATTTTGGGGTGTCAAATAAGGCAAAAGGGTAATTACATGACCCAAGGTTACTGTATACATATACTGTCTGGGAGATAATGGAGTTATTTTATCTAAATTTGTCTTTTTGACTCACGCGAAATCTCCTCCCAGTGTACAAATCAGCTGGGCTCCAAACACACTCCATAAAGAAAGTCCTCCATATTCCCATGTCACTATTACAACACTATTATCAGGAGACCATCTGATCAATTTAACAGCTCCTGTTTTGTTCCAAATGTCTGTTAAGAAATAGTGAGAAGAGTTAAAAAACAAACGATTGCTTCAGAAATACTTAATACTTTTTATAGTTCATATCTTCAAATATAAACAAGCAGAAGCATCACTGCTTCACACATGAGATGAATCCTGCTCATGTAAGGTTATTTAAAACAAGGACCACCAGTCTTGGCCAGATCTAATCAGAACAAACTTGGTGTACAGGTGATTGATTATAAGAAGTGAAAGCTGTTTTGGGCCACTATTAGCTTGAGTAATCTTTGGCCTTTGGTTTGTGCTAATCAGCTTATGTAGAATAGGGATAAGGTTGAAGCAAACACTGCATTTAGAGAAAAATATATGCTGGCCTTTGAAAAGGCTAGACAATAAGAATGATAAAAATGCAAGGAGCAAATTTCTATTTCTGGGCAGTAGAGTAAATGATGCCCCAAATGACTCTATACTGAAACAACTAAGATGCTGAATAAAATATTTAAATGCCTCAAAACAACCAAAAATATTGGGACAAAAATTTTTTTTTTTTACTGAATTTATCTGCTAAGCCCTGAGAACCTTGACTACCACCTCTGATGACTCAGGCATGCAAGGGATAGAAGAGAAACCCAGAGCTTGCCCAAGCAGGGAGTCTAATAAAAGATTACCTATGTAAAGTTAGATTACAAAGGACAATATCCACTGTATAAAGGCAATTGAGGAAAAAAAAAAAAAACTGCCAAAAAGAGAAAGAAATAGCAAGAAACACTTCCATGTTTCACCTACGGTACTGAATAAAAACTAAAGCTCCTTGATGATCTGCAGCCACAAGTCAGCCTTCACCCTCATTTGTAATTTGTGCCATTAGTGTGGTTCAAAAAAAAAAAAAAAAAAAAAATCTCAGAAATTACAAAATGCAAAGTGTTCCAGATTGGTGTAATAATACCCTCAAGCGATCAGCAAAAATACAAACAAATCTTCTCTGGTAGAAGTCAAATGCAATCCAGGCCTCAAAGTATTCACATAAATAACTTTCAAGGAAAATAATCAGCTCTCAGTCAAAACTCCTAAATTTCATAAAGAAATGAGTGAGAACCTAAAGAACTAAGTACAAGAAACAGACTCATAAAGTCTTCAGATATTAGAATTAATAATCATGTCTTTTAAAGAAACATATTAGAATTAATAATCATGTCTTTTAAAGAAACATATTAGAATTAATAATCATGTCTTTTAAAGAAACATAATGTTGAAAGTTGGAGCAGGAAGCCTAGATTGGAAAAAACTAACTTTCTGAACTAAAAATAATTAAAAACTCGACAGATCTAGTCACATATTAGATATAAACAAAGACAGAGTTGGTGAACCAAAGATTGATATGGAAATTTTTTCTAGAATGAAGTTCAGAGAAACAAAAGAAATTTTAAAATTCAAAAGCCAGGTTAAGAAGCATGGAATAAATTGCATATAGTAGTGAAAACCTGTAATCCCAGTGGTTCAGAAGATGACTGAGGCAGGAAAATAAAGGTTTGAAGCCAGATTCAGCAACTTAGTGAGGCCCTAAGCAATACAGTGAGATCCTGTCTCAAAATAAAAAATATAAAGAACTGGGGACGCAGCTCAAAGTGCCACAGGGCTTAATCTCCAGTATAAAACAAAAACACACACACACACACACACACACACACACACACACACAATAAATAAATAAAAATTAATAACATGTATTAGAGTTCCAGGAAAAAGAAAGGAGAGGCAATAATCAAGGATACTGATGGAGAATTTTCTTTCTTTTTTAATTTATAATAGTAGTATGTATTACAATTCATAATGCACATATATAGCATCTTTTTACATACAACTGTTTGTATATAAAGTATATAAGTACTATTCAGATCTTCAATCATGCATTTAGGATAATGATATCCAAATGATGGAGAATTTTTGTAGAACATATGAAAGATATGAATCCTCAGATCCAGCAAATCTGAATCTTAAGCAGGATTAAAAAACAAAATCCTTCACCATCCACATAATAGTCAAATCACAGAACACAAAATACAAAGAGAAACTCTTACAAGTAGCTAGAAAAAAAACGACTAATCTGAAAAGGGAATACAACTTGACTGAAGACTTCTCAATAGCAACACTGGAAACCCAATGACAATGGAATTTCAGTGAATATAAAGGAAATAATTTTCAATCTAAAATTGTATAACAAGCTAAGCTATAATTAAATCACAGGGTGAATTAAGCCATTAAGACCAAAATAAACAAAAACTTCACTAAAAGAAATTCCAAAGGATGTATTTCAGGGAGAAAATCATCTCAAGAAGAAGGTATGAAAGAGATGGTGGACAAAAATACTGGTATATGTACCTGAGGTAGAACTAAGTCAACAAGAAGTTAAATATTCTAATATTTAACTGAAATTTTAATGTAAAATATCTCAGTTTCTTCCTTGAAACTAATAATATTTTTTATTAACGAGTTTGATTAGATTTACATGGGTATGCTCAACCTCTTTCTGACCCCAAATATCAAAGAAATCTGTAGTCTAAGGCTCCCAATTACTAATATGGATATAGGCATAATACATTACAAAATTCAGACGACATATAGCAATGAGATTATACTGATGTTATATACAATTCTGCAAAGGTAACTGGCCTTGACTTAAAAATAGATTCATTCATCACCTGTCTATTATGTGTTTCTCATTAAACTGAATTAGCTTGGTGTAAAGAAATAGGAACCACACTATACTCAAGCTTATAGTCTAGGAGGGGGAAATATTCATAAGCATTTAAGTTCAGTAAAGCATTATTGATGTTAAGAAAGACATTATGTGCTAAGTATAATGAAACAAAGGAGGGAACAGTATTCTAACTAGTTAATAAAAAGATACTTCATTTAAACTATGTCTGGAAATATGACTAGATGTCTTCCATGTCGAAATATGAGACATTTTAGACAGAGAACAGTGTGAGAGTCAAATGTATCAAACAGCATGGAGATATTCAATTATCTGCAGGTAGTTTAGTCACACTAAGTAAAGTATAAGACTATAGTTCCCAGGCTGTGTACCAATGTACACCAGAAAAGGGCAAAAGACTTACAGATAATTTTCAAAAACAGAAACACAGTGATATACAGCATGTTTTGGATACACTAGCTACAAGTAGTTTACAATTGCAATTCATTTTGATGTTACCTCTTTGTGAAGAAGGGTTTTCAAGAGCTGCTACAATAAAAGTAAGTATTCTCTGAAAATCAATGTGAAACCAGAATGTGGATGATTGTGCCCTAAGTTTGAGAAACTGTGCAGTGTCCAAAAGGCATACACATTCCATTAGTAAAAAAAACTATGTTTAAGAAAGAGATTAAAGTATTATTTTGTTTCCATTTATAGGAAATATAAACTTTTCTTTTAATTTTTTTTAGTGGTACTGGGGATGGGAACCCAGGGCCTCTTGCATGCCTGGCAAGTGCTCAACCACTAAGCTACATCTTCAGCCCTGTTGGTCAGTTAACCCAATACCTATTGACATCTACCTTCTCCACTTCTGCTAATACAAGCTTAGAAAAAGCTATCATTTCCAAGCTTTTTCTGAAGCCTGATGTAGCCAGGCCTTATGGCCATAAATTAGATGAAAGTGGAAGACAGTTAATGTAGGTAGGAGGCAGGGATACATCTGGCAAAGCTTTTGCTTTCTTAATTAAAAAGAAAAAAAAAATCAGATACGCTTTGCATCTTTTCTGCTTGACTCTAATTCAGTCAAAAGCATCTTCAATGATGCAAAGTTTAGGCTTAATCTTGTGAACAGCAGAGAATAAAAAAGTTCAAAAATAAATTCTTATTTTATTTATCACTATGTATCCAGCAGTCAGAAGTGTCTAACATGTATTTAAGTATTTGTTTAAAAATGAATTGGAAGACATAAAATAACAGATGGAATGAAATCAAGTAAGAGATTATGGCAAAATCCAGATAAAGAATACAGGGGTTAAAACTAAGGATAGAAAGAACTAAGTGAAAGAATAAAAAATATCTCAGCAGCCTATCCTGTTACACAGAAATCTTTGGGTCACATAAAATCTTGTTACATGTTCTAACAATATTTACTTATAGCAGGTATCATTTAAGTTTAAAGCCAGCATTTGTTAGACATAGTATTACCACTATGTGTTACCCCCCTTATCTGAGGTTTGCTGTCCACATTTTCAGTTACCCAAGGTCAACTATGGTCTGAATATATTAAATGGAAAAATTAAAGAAATAAATAATTCATAAATTTAAAAATGCATACCATTCTGAGTAGCATGATGAAATTTCACTCTGTCCTGCTCAGGGCATAAACCATCACATTGTCCATTATATCCACACTGTATACACTATTTACTCATTGTCACTTAGTAGAATCTCAATTATTAGACTGACTGTTGTGGTATCACAGCACTTGTGTTTAATAATCCTTATTTTACTTAATAATGACCCCAAAACACAAAAGCAGTAATGTTGGCAATTCAGATATACCAAAGAAAAGCTGGAAAATATTTCCTTTAAGTGGAAAGGTCAAAGTTCTCAGGAAAGAAAAAAATTATATGCTAAGGTTGTGAGAGTAATCAATGTTCTATCTGTGGAATTGTAATGAAAAAATCTCTTAGTTTTGCTGATGCACCTCAAACTACAAAAGTTATGGTTGGAATGTGTAATGTATGCACTACAAAGATGAAAAAGACATTAAATTTGTGAAATACATGAACAGAAAATATTTTTAATTAACAGCAACATGTTGCATGAGAAAGCATTGAAGCCTATGTGAAGAATTCAGAAAGTGATCCTCTTTCTGAAGAGATAATGATCCATTTAGTGTAAGTAAGGGATGGTTACACAGATTTGT
Organism: Tamias sibiricus; assembly: GCA_025594165.1. Taxonomy (NCBI): domain Eukaryota; kingdom Metazoa; phylum Chordata; class Mammalia; order Rodentia; family Sciuridae; genus Tamias; species Tamias sibiricus. The sequence goes on along the minus strand of CM046657.1, from coordinate 154,937,104 downwards.
ATATAGGTTTGGACTGAAAAATAATAAACATTACTGTAGATGCTGCATCTGCCAAGGAAGAAGCTGCTGCTGCATTTCTGGCAGAGCTGAATAAGTTGTTCAAGGAGAAAGGATACCATTCAAAGCAAATCTTCAGTTGAGAACAAACTGCTTTTACTGGAGTAAGATGCCCAAAAGAACCTTTACATAAAAGTGAAAAGGAGGTAGTACCAGGGCAGAAAACACAGAAAGGCAGATTAACTCTGGTACTAAGTGGCAATATCTTAGGGCATATATTTAAAGCCAGGTATAATGTCTAGAGCACTAAACCTCACATTCAAAAATAAAAAATTATACTTTGAAAGACAGGAAAGAGAAAGGCCATTTTCCTAACTTTTATTTCAGTATATAAATGTTAATAGTTTATTATTTTTTAAAAAATATTTTATTAATTTTAAATTTTATATATTTATGGAGTAGATAATTCAATACATTTATACAACGTATAATTACCAAATCATGGTATTGTTTACTATGCCTAATAAGTAAAACTTTATCACATAGGAAAAAACAGCATATACAGTACTATTCATGTTTTCAGGCATCCACTGTAAGGGTGAGGAGGGGTGTTAGGATGTATCCCTATACAGAAGTATACTAAAGAAGGAGGACTAAACTAAAAATGCTCTTAAAAAGTACTCACCAGGATATTGTTTCGCTGTTAGCTCTAATTTATGAGACAGCAGCATGGCTCCAGTGCTGTTATCTATTGTATAAACCTGTACAGAACCACTGTGAAAAGAAAAAAAAACTTTTCATGAAAAAAGGACAAATATAAATAGAACATTTTATGAGAACTTTTATGTTCTGCTGATTTGAATATAAAGTAGAACAAAATTGTTTTGTAAATAATTTCAAGTCACCTCATTACTTTACGTAGATGCATATTCTGTATTCTAGCAATTTTGTTTCTAGATATAACCCAGAAATTCTTGTCTAATGTTTATTAGGAGACATGAACAATGTTCACTGGATTAGGTGTAATTGCAAAAGGAAAAAAAACAAAACAAAACAAAACCCCGACTATAAAACAACATGAGTAAGGGAAAATAAACTGACATATTTATATAGTGCTAACACCATAGAGCATTGGAAAAAAAAAAAAAAAAAAAAAAGAATGACCTTTAGCCACATGCAAGGCAAGGAGTTAACAAACTTGAATTACAGATTAGTGATTGCCCAGGTAGAGAAGAAGGAATATCAAAGAAGGGCAAAGAGAAGGCTTTGTTAGTACTAGCAATGTGCTGCTTCTTATGCTGGGTAATACAGATTATTATTTAATTATTTTTATGTATGTTATTTTGTGCGTATGGTATATATAAATAATTCATTTAAATATTTATAAGTATCAAATTTACAAAGGGCCAGAAACCAAAACTAAAGTCTCTATAGTACTTTTAAGGGGGGGGGGGGCATCATTTTCTGTTTATGGGGCTATTCTCAGTTCAAAAGTTCAATACCCACTCATTTTGGAAAGTGAGGTAGCTAATTCAGTTACATTACTTATACAATATAATTAATATAAAAAAAGAGAAATAAGCTTGTTCTTAAAATAATTTTTAGTTCAAGGCTGCTTTTTCAGATATTAGGAAGACAATGCTTTATGAGTGCCATAATGAAGAATTAGAAGAGAAGAGCTTGAAGGCTCTAAACAAAGAAATGATAAGGAAATGAAAATGTTAATATCCTGATTTGATTATCACACCTAAACATCTGTTGTAATATCATGCTGTACCTCATATTTATTTATAATTATTACTCCAAAAAAAGATTACTGCTCCTAAAGCAACTGAACAAAACATCTCTATGACAGAAATATGGCTACTGTTAACAAAAATGATCAAATTTAACATCATTAATACTGGGACAACTTGACATTATTGCTGAATGATGCCACAGAAAGTACACATCATCAACTATGACAAAATGTTTACCCAGAATCCAATTATTAAATATAACCATTTATATTTAAATGGTTAAGACATTAAATATAAAGGTAAAGAACTACGTTGTCCAAGACTGATCTATTGCAAAATGGCATCTTTAAAAAAAGCTGGCTTCTTACAGAACTCTAAACACATCAGCTATAGCCTAGAGCTCAATGCAATTAATCCTGGTAAGCACTGGCTTATCAGGGCTAGAAACCACTGGTTTGTGTGTCACAAAGCTATGATTAAAAAAAAATTAACCTCAACTCAGGATTATGCCAGCAGCACATGTAGTCTTCTAACCAATGAAACTGAGGTGACTGAAAGGTCATAAACCAAGATTCTACCTTCCTTATTCTAGTAAAAAGGCGAACACTTTACAGTCATGCAGTTTATAAGCTCACAGCCTAAAGCTCTGGATCCTATCCTCTGGCTCTGCTACATCCCTGGGTACCAGTCCTGAATACAGGTAATGGAAGAATTGCACGCTTACCACTACTCCTGTCTCTGTCAGTTTTCTCTAAATGCTGTTCCAAACTTCTTGTGTGAGCTTCCCAGTCATTTAACTGTATTTGCTCAACAAAATCAGTTTTCAGGTTAGTCATTATAGGTGTTAGAGAAACTAATTAAATACCATTATGAGGAAACAATGAAGCAAATTTTAGAATGTAGGACATTCTATAAAGAACTGACCTGGACTTGAAAAAGTCAATACCACGAAAATAAGAAAAAAGGCATAAGGATTGTTATAGGAAAAAGATAACTAAAGAGAAATAACAACTGAATATAATTCATGAATTTTGATTGATTCTGGTTAGAACAAAGGAGTATAAAAGAAATTTTGGTAACACCTGAGTTAATTTGAACATGATATTAGATATTATTAGGGTATTAGATATTATTATGTATTTATCATTAATTACTTGCATGTGATAAAGATAGTGGGTTTATGTAAGAAAAATGTCTCTCTCTTTTTTGGAAACCAAGATGTAATATAAAGGTCAACCAACAGAAAAGCTGATGAATTATATATTTATACACTGAAACACTGTTCATAAATCAATTAAAAATGGTTATAGCTATTGGCAAATACTATGGACGAATTCACAATGTTGATTGATACAAACAAGATACAAAATGTAAAATGTGATTCTCTAAAGTTCAAAAACAGGCAAAACTAAATTATGGTCTTTAGAAATGCATACATGGGTGACTAAACTACAATGAAAAATAAATGATTGTTGAAAAAGCCAAAATATTGTTACTGAGTCAGGGAGCGAGAAGAGTTACAATTAGAAGTGGGTAGAGCTTATGATAGGCTGGCAATGTTCTATTTCTTAATCTAGTTGTGAACATATAGATGGGTGTTTGTATTAAAATTACTTTTTTATTTTTTTGGTACTGGAGATTGAACCCAGTGGTGCTTTAACACTGAGCTACATCCCCAACCATTTTTTTTTTAATATTTATTTTTTAGTTGTAGTTGGACACAATACCTTTATTTTTATGTGGTGCTGAGGATCGAACACAGGGCCACCCACATGCTAGGCCAGCACTCTACCGCTGAGCCACAACTCCAGCCCCCCAACCATTTTTATTTTTTCTTTTGAGATGGTCTCATGAAGTTGTTTAGGGCCTTGCTAATTTGCTGAGGCTGGTCTTGAACTTGCAGTCCTCCTTCCGCAGCCTCCCAAGCCGCTGGGATTACAGGTATGCGCCACCACATCTACTACAATTACCTTTTAAACTGTGAATATTTGGGTTACATATCATCATGTTTTAAATTTATAATATGAAAGTGAAAAGGAGGATTATAAACTTTATGCCAATAATTTAACAGTATATATGAAAGAAACCAATTCCTAGAAAAATATAACTTACCAAAATTATTTAGAGAAATTGAAATCCTTTTAAATATATTTTAAAAACTGAATTGAATCAGACTTCCAAAAATTCCCCCCAAAAGAAAATTAAGGCCCAGATGGCTTCATTAGCAAATTCTGCCACATATTCAAAGATAAACAGAGAAAAGACAGGAACCCTTCTTCAACTTATTTTATGAGACAAGTATAACCTTGCTTAACTAGGAGTATCAGATGAAGGAAAATGTACTCATGAACATAGATTTTAAAATTCTCAATAAAATGTGAACAAACTGAATCTACAAATATATTTGTAAAAGCTTGTATGTCTGCATTTAATTAAATGAGAAGCAATGTGTTGAGAACAAGTTAAAATAAAAATAACATGAAGAGTTCCCACTCTACAAAGAGGTTAATGAAAGTGTAATCAAGGTGGTGATTTGTATATGTATATTACTTATTTTAATAAAAACATCTTTGATACTTATTTGGGTGGAAATGATGTAGTTGGAGACCATACTAGATGCATATGCTAGAAAACAATTAAGTCTCAATTTGAGAGCAAAATGGAATTTCATATGTAACAAAGTTTTTAAAAAGCACTATATACATTGCAAGGCAGTATTATAACTGATTGAATTAAATCATTTTTAAAATTATAAATTAAATATTTTAATCTAAGCTAATGTATAAGCTCAAAGTCAGGAATCTTTGTTTTTTAAGGTATTCTAGGTGTTTAGACCCATGTCTGCTACATGATAAGCACATAAGACATTGGTTAAATGAATAATTTTATTCCATTGTTTTAAAAATCTCTATTACATGAGTTAAAGTAAGAAATTAATTTTGCATATAAGCTTTAAATGTACTTAACTAAGGCACATGTACTAATTTAAAAAGGCAATATCAACACTGATGTCTTAAAAAGGATTAAGAAAAAATATAAATATCTTCTAGTTTTATTTATTTTTGCTGTACTGGAGATTGAACCCTGGGGTGCTCTACCACTGAGTTACACCCAGTCTTTTTTAATTTGAGATAGGCTTTTGCTAAGTTGTCGGGGGCTGGTCTCAAACTTGAAATCCTCTTGCATTTGCTTCCTAAGTTACAAGGATTATAGGAATAAACCATTGTATCAGGCTCAGGTCCTCTTTGTAACAATAAAGAACCTAAATTTTAACTGATTTATTCTTTTTAACTTGTAATTCCATTTTCTACAATTAAAGAAAAGCTTGCTTTTACAAATTAAAATGTCCAACTTCTCAATCTGCCCCTTCACCTTTGTTTCAATCTAATAGCTTTAGACTTTATATTAAGGGTGATGATAAATTATAATAGGCATGATAAGGTTTCCTAGCGTGGAAAGACATCTTTTTAAAAATTTGTTTTTTAGCTATATATGACAGTAGAATGTATTTTTATTTATTTATTTTTTTGGTACCAGGGATTGAACTCAGGGGCACTCAACCACCAGGCCACATTCCCAGGCGTTTTTTGTATTTTATTAGAGACAGGGTCTCACTGAGTTGCTAAGTGCTTCGCCATTGCTGAGGCTGGCTCTGAACTCTCGATCCTCCTGTCTCAGCCTCTCAAGTGCTGGGATTACAGGCGTGCGCCACCACGCTCAGCAGTAGAATGTATTTTGATATATCGTACATACATGGACTTGTGATATATGTAGTGTGGAGTTACACTCGTCATGTATTCATATATGAACATAGGAAAGTTATATCCAATTCATTCATGGAAAGACAGGTGAAGTCTAAAAAATTATTTCTGATAATAACTTAAAAATTTAGAAGTCTATATAAATACCTTGCACAACCAAATGCCATTAGTCGATATTTGTTATTTACTGCTACACATGTTCCATCAACAACGTCCTGTGGCCAAACTCCATGAAGCTGCTATAATAAAGAAAAACTGTTAAAGCTTTATTTGGTTTCATCTGCATAGGAAATATCCCATCAGACCTACAATCTGAATATTCTCCCTTAAAAAAGTCAAATCTTTCATCAATTGGTTCAATAAATATACCCAAGTGAACACAATCCTAGTTAATCTAAAAACACTAAAAAAATGGGTATCCAATCTCAAAACTTAAACTAAATGAAGAATGACCTGTTTATTATAATGTAAAGCTTTTGATAACAAAAACTGCACCTCACTTGTTCACTATTAATAGTCTCGTCAGCTAGCAGAATGTTTAACTTCCCGGGCAGTGGAAAGTAGTGAATATTATTTGGCCTTTTAGAAGCAATTCATTATTTGTCAATTGCTTACTACCCTCTATTATTTTTTTACTATGTAGTATGGCTAACAACATCATCTCCAGCAGCCTGACAGAAAAGCTCAAATCTATTTCAGGTGATTCTCTCAAATGACCTTTCCAAATTTTAATTTTCTTATCTCTAAATTTCTTACCTATCTGTAGCTCAAAGATTAAATGAGAATGTGCATATACACTACTTAGTACAATGCATACCCTTCAATAATTTAAGCACTCAATAAATGAATGACATTATTATTAATCTTACATGCTATTTAATTCTGTATATATGGAACAGATTTAGCCCACAGTTATTAGTTCTTATTTGTCAAAACAAGGATATTCAGCTTATAAATTGTAAAGGAAAGGTCATAACTGTTAGTTTAGAAGCACAAAAAGTAGTATGCTATAATAAAAGCATTTATTTTTTATTTTTATTTATTTATTTATTTGCTTTAGCTGTACACAATACAATGCATTTATGTTTACATGGTGCTGAGAATTGAACCCGGGCCGTGCACGTGCTAGGCAAGCGCTCTACTGCTGAGCCACAATCCCAGCCCGAAAAGCATTTATTTTTTATTTATGCACTTTTATTTTTTTTTTTGTGGTACCGGGGATTGAACTCAGGGGCACTTGACCACTGGGTCACATCCCCAGACCTTTTTGTATTTTATTTAGAGACAGGGTCTCACTGAGTTGCTAAGTGCTTCCCCATTGCTGAGGCTGGCTTTGAACTCGCGATCCTCCTGCCTCAGCCTCCCAAAGTGCTGGGATTACAGGCGTGCGCCACCACGCCCGGCTATGGACTTTTATTTTTTAATGATCCCAAAAGTGTTAAAAGATGCATGCAATATAATCACAAGTGTTTAAACTGTACTATTACAGATTTTATTCAATTCCAAAATGAACTACACAATCTGTTATCTAAAGGAGAATAATCATGTGTCAATGACAAATGTTCTGACAAATGTATTGCTCCCAATTTTATTACTGTGCAAATATCAGAGTATTCCTTCACAATTTCAGAAGGCTATGACATCACTAGGTGATATAATATTATGGGACCACTGTCATATATATGGAATATCATTGATTAAAATGTCATTGTGTAGCATATGACTGTATTTGCTCTTTGGTAGGGATTTTACTTATTTCATTTTAATAATAGGAATGGACATTGTTTTCATGTAACAAAAACATGGTAACAATAGCATTGAGCATCAATTACTCACTAGGCACTATTTGGGATGCTGAGGATATAGTAAGATGCACTATTTGAGATGCTGAGGATATAAGATTCCAAACACAACAAGATCCCTCCTTGTATCCTTGCCTTATATTTGAATTAGTACACAGACAAGTTTAAAAACTTATACAGTATATATTGCCGGGCGCAGTGGCACACGCCTGTAATCCCAGCACTTTGGGAGGCTGTGGCAGGAGGATCGCGAGTTCAAAGCCAGCCTCAGCAATGGTGAGGCACTTAGCAACTCAGGTGAGACCCTGTCTCTAAATAAAATACAAAAAAGGGCTGGGGATGTGACCCAGTGGTCGAGTGCCCCTGAGTTCAATCCCCGGTACCACAAAAAAAAAAAAAAACAAAAAAAAAAAAAAAAAAAAAAAAAAAACAAAAAAAAAAATACAGTATATTGGAGATTGGTAAATACTTTTGAAAAGTAAGGCAATTATGGTGAAGTGAGAGTATGGGAAATGAGCATATTACACAGATTTCCCTGTTCCCAAGTACCTTTTTAAACAGGGATGACAGTCTTGGAAATGGTAATACCAAGTAACAAAGGCCCATTATAGTAGCATTTCTGGCAGGATGCAAGATAGCAGAAGCTTGTGTGGGTGGAGTGAACACAGGGAAAGGTAAGGAGTACTTAGGTGGCAGATGTAAAAGGGCGCCAGATTTTTACAGCTTTGAGGCCACTGTAAAAACTGGTTTTTACTCTCAGTTACAAATGGGACTCATTGGAGGGTTTAAGATTTTTTAAAACATTTTCTATTTTGAATTATAATGTTAGAGAATACAAAAAACAAAAATGTACATATTAATTATATCACAAAGCAACACTTATGGAATTAGTACTTAGGCTAACACTTATCAATACCATAAAGTCCTTGAGTAGTGCTCCTCCTGATCACTATATCCCAACTCCTACCACAAAACTCACCAATATCCAAATGGACATAGTAATCACTTTCTTCTTTTCCTTTAGACTATTACTACTTAAAGATGTTTCCATATACTCTCTAAAGTTGCTTATGTTTTTACTTTCCTTTTAATTTTATGTAAAATAGAATCGCAGCATGTTATTTTTTTGGGTCTGTTTTCAACTCAACATGCTTGTGAGATCTATTTTGTTGCACACAGCATTGTTTGTTCAAGTTTACTATATACTTAAACACTGGGTTTAGCTCATTGGGTCTCTGGCCTCCCCTAACCTGGTAATTCTTTATTATTATGTTACCTTTTGAAAATCTTCATGCATATTTTTAAAAGTTTTTAATCTGACTTTTTTGATCCTCAGCAGGAGTTTCCCCTAATTATCTAGCTCTATTGAACAGAAAAATGGTATAATGTATGTATTTTAACACATTTATTTAATGCCATTTTGTGTATTTCCCAATTATCAGTATTCCATATATATTCTCTTGTAATTTATATTTTCCATTTATAACACAATAAAGTTCATCTGCTTTTATTTTTTTAAATCCTTATTGAAAATTTCTTTAACCATACCAATAAATGATGAGAATAACTGAACTAACTTTAAAGTACTCAGAAAAATGTTAACTACCATTTCAGCCCAAATATTTTTGTTTTCAGTAAAAACATTTAAATTCCAAATATAAATATATATACATCTTGTAGAAAAAGATTTTTTTTTTATTTGTATGTTGACATTAAGCTATCAAAAACACATTATGTAGTATCTTACTATTTATATAAAGTATAGAATATTAGAAATATTAAAAGCTGAAAACAAATAGAAGAGCAACAACAAAAATGCCCCTTTAAAAACTTGAAATTCTTTCTCATTAGACAGCAGAGTGAAAATGAATATTTAGTGTCCATAACTCCTAGACCCTAAACTTTCATACAAGATTTTCTTCAAAAGCATAAACAGACAAAAAGACAAAGAATGGGAGAGACGGCAGAATTTTTAGATAATTTTGGAAGCTGGGAAGCATATGGATAAGTAGAGCCCTTTACTGGCAGTGAAGAATACTGAGAAATGGGTAACTTTACATTGTAGTATACATGAAAGGCTTGGAAACTAAATTAGAACTGGTTTTAAAGCCATTTAAGAAGCACCTGGTTCTCTCAATGCTGAGCAGCCAAAATTATGTGACCTACACTCCAATAGAAAACTAGACATTTTTAATTGGAGAAAAAGAGGAATGTCAAAGATAAAATTCAAACCTTGAAATTGACCCTCTAGCTTAACTCTTTCATAACTCAAATTCTAGAATACTGCAGAAACCAGGTACACATCCACTGGAAAGGACTAAGAGAAAGAGAGATGATGGGATGGGAGAGGAGGGGAAGAAAGAGAAGGGAAGAGTGAAGGTAATAAACCTAAAGATAGGATGCTCCCCAAGTAAATAACTGAATAAGATCATCCTGTGGTGAAGATCATATCACCAAATCCACAAAAACTCAGTTTTCAAAAAATCCAATTTTATTTTGGGTCTCTATCACAACAGCAAAATCCGTATATTAATAACCATTAGCTATCCAAGAATCTCATACAAATAAAAGAGTTATGAGAACCCTCAGGTTGATGATGATGAAAAACCAAAAAATATAGCTATGTTAAAGGAATACTTAGTAAACAACCAGTCAAGTTTGGAGTAGGCCAGAAGGCTCCAAGAGAAATTTATTTAAGAAAAAGAAACATACAGAATACTGAATGTGTTTAAAAGACGTAGAAATGGTTGGGGGGGGGGGTGGGGGGGCTCAGTGGTAGACCAGTTGCCTAGCATGTGTGTAGCCCAAGGTTTGATCCTTAGGACAAAAAAGCAAAAGAAAGAAAAAAAAGAGAGCTGTTTATATAACTCAGTCCGTCTCCAGTTAAGTGTAAATACATAATAAAGACTAAGCAAATGTAAAAAACACTTACTAATTCCTAGAGGGACAGAAAATCTGCAGGAAATGAAAATAAACCATACATGAAAAGTAAACATATGACAGGGCTCAGGTACTAACAGGGTCTACGTACTGATAAAAATATGAACAATGAATGAATAGTAAACAAATCAAAATGATAAAACTTCATCTAATAAAATAAAGGTCCATCAACATCTTAAAAAAACAACAAAAAACTTCATTGGGAATATGGAAAGAATATGAGTATATTGGGAGTAGGGAAGAGGGAAGTGAATGGCCATTTCCATAGGAGAAAGTCAATAATACAATCTAAAAACTAAAATAAAGGAAATGCTCACAGCAGTAGAGGTAAATATTAAAATAACTAGTACAAGAATTAAAAGGGATATGCCTCTGAGAATGTAAATTGGGCAAAAGGAAAGCAGGGGGGAGGACAGGAACCATCAATTTTCTTCAATATGTCTAATATAATTTTGTCTAAGTACATTGTTTATACATATGTATGTATATAAATTAAAAAATTAATAACCCCACAAATCTTATATGAAAAGAAAATAGGGAAGGATTTAGTAACAAAGATTAAAATTAATAAATGCAAAATAAAGTAAATATTCAATGTAAATAAGCCATACCTCTGCAGTAAATCTACTTGACACTGGTGTAATAAATCCAACTTTACCATCATTAAACACAACAGCAAATCCATCAAGTGTGGCACAGTATTCCATGTCTCTGATATGCACATCGGCAAAGCCCAGGAATGAACCTACTGATGAATAAATAAGTACATGAAATAGGTTTATGAGTATAATAAAACTATCATACTTTTGCTTGCAAACCCTTTAAGGACGTTAAAAGGACAAAAAATAATGACCTAATGATCCTAAACAATTAAACTAAAATCAACGTTCATCCAAAGAAAATACCTAGATTATGTCAAATATTAAACAACTGGTTCTACCTTCTGTAGAAAGTGTAATTACCTCTGGATGATTGCAGATCTACTGAAAAGGGTACTGTGCAAAGATTAATGGCTTTCCTTCCATTTGTCATTCCTTCCCAGTGAATAAGATGAAGAAGTCCATCAGAAGTAGCAACCAGAAGATCTTCCAGTACAGACTGTAAACTGTAGGGAAATAAGCAACTTAAATCAATTCACTTTTAAAAACATGCTGGGAAAGTAATGTAGTATGAATATAATTACTCTGGAAAAGGCTAATGCAAAAAAGATCATGACATCTCCATTTATATGCAATTTAGCTATGACTTTTACCTATGCATAATTCAATCTAGATTCAGAAATTCAGGAAAAATGATGGACCACAGGCAGCCACAGTTACAAACTTGATGAATTGGGTTAAAAACCAGAAATGCTAAAACAGCAAATTAGAAAACAGAAGCACAAGTGATAAATGACATGAAAGGAAAAGAGGAGGGGAAACCATAAAAAGAACAGACATTAACAATAGGATGACAATCTAGAGCCACGGACTACGGAGGTAACAATCCTCTAGCATTGTCCAAAAGAATTTTCAATAATGATGGAAATGTTCTATATCTGTACTATCTTATAATAGTAGCCAATAGCCTTATGTAGTGATTGTAAACTTGAAAATTAATAGCATATATAATCTCTACATTAAAATTAACAATGGTGCAACAAAACATTACCAGACATATGTACAGGAAAATGTGACCCAGAGTCAAAAGAAAAATTCATCAATATAAATAAAAGACCAATAGATAATCCTGATGTTAGAATTAGCAGATAATGATTTTAAAGATGATAAAGAATCTATACAAAGACAGATACATCATATATCTTGTTTAATTAAAAGTAAACAAAATTGTTAAAACAAAGGCTGATGTCAGCTGTTAAATTAATGAATATTTCCATAAAGGATGGTAAATACAGGGCTTGCCCCAAGCCATACAAGTCCCACTAACGATTCCTTCCCCCATGAAGATCTAGTATATTAAAAGATTAATTCTTGGCATAGATGTCAGGACCCTGTACCAATAACCCACATCTTTTCATGCTATACTGGTTCTTAAATATTCTGAATATCATCCATGGTTTTAAGTACATTTAAATACACTCTAGAGAGCAATATGATACATATATGCTGCCATGTGTACCAAGGTAGAAGTAGTGTCTGATTAATCAAATATTATTCATATATTATATGAAGTATATAATTCACGTGTTAAAAACTCCAAAAATGCTATTATACTTAATATTTAATAGTAAGCATTATATACCATATATAGTTAAGTATATATAAGTTAAGTATATAAGCATCATATACTATATAGTATAGTTAAGTGCCCAGGATAGAGTAAGATGTGGAATAAACTGTGGTACTTTAAAGTTGGAAACATAATATCTAACAGTTTTAACTATAAATTGAAGTCATTAAATGATAAACATTTACCTAAACACTATCTTCAATTAATAAGAAAGATTGGATACTTAACATTAATTTCCATATTTTTTCTGAAATAAAAAATAAAAATAGTATTCTAGCTCTTATAAGCACTACCCTAACCATTATTTGTAACTTTAATTGACTTATATTTGTGATACTGGGAGGGAAAACTGTTGGTTATAAAGCCTTTCATGTCTACTCAACCAATTAAAAATTGTATGGGAAATTTCCCAAATTTCTAGCACATATGTATTACAGGTGCTAATAACATTGCTCTGAAATGTAATCATTGTATTGGAATTTGTAGAAAAACATTAGATAATTCCAACCACCTAAATTTGTAGAACCTAGCACCTGATAGGTTTAAACTTGCCCAAGTGGCAGAAAGTTTTTTTTTTTTTTTTAAATATATTTTTAGCTGTAGATGGACACAATATCTTCATTTTATTTTTTTTTTTATGTGGTGCTGAGAATTGAACATAGTGCCACACACATGCTAGGCAAATGCTCTACCACTGAGCTACAACCCCAGCCCTCAAAGTCTTTTTTTACTTTGGTGGTGCTTAGGATTGAACACAGGGCCATGCATTTGTTAAGCACAGGATCTACCCACCACACCAGCCCTACAAATTCTTTCTTTGGTACTGGCAGCTGCACTCAGGGGCACATCCCCAGACCTATTTTATAGTTATTTATTTAGAGACAGGGTCTCACTGAGTTGCTTAGCACCTCACCTTTGCTGAAGCTGGCTTTGAACTCTCCACTGGCCTGTCTCTGAGTTACTGGGATTACAGGTGTGTGCCACTGCACCGGGCATCTTTTTTTAAAGACTCATTTTCTATCCTATTTCCATGCACCAAACAGGTTTTACCAACAAATGGAAGTAAAAACCCAAGTTTGTAGTTTTCACCTTGCTTGGTACCCATATGTTTAAAATTCCTTCTATATAATAATCTATCCTGAAAAGAGAAATTGCTTCCAAATTTTATGATGATCATTGTCAAAGAAAGGTATACGTAACTGTTTTACAGTGCCACTTTTTTTCTAGATAATTCCAACTTGCCCAAGTGGCAGAAAGTTTTTTTTTTTTTAAATATATTTTTTAGCTGTAGATGGACACAATATCTTCATTTTATTTATTTTCTGAAATAAAAACTATATTGAAATAAATTATAATCATCATTGCTAATTTTTTTTTCTAATGCAATAAAACAGTAATCAAGCCGGGCGTGGTGGCGCACACCTGTAATCCCAGCAGTTGGGAGGCTGAGGCAGGAGGATTGTGAGTTCAAAGCCAGCCTCAGCAATGGTGAGGCACTTAGCAACTCAGTGAGACCCTGTCTCTAATAAAATACAAAAAGGGGCTGGGGATGTGGCCCAGTTGTCAAGTGCTCCTGAGTTCAATCCCCAGTACTAAAAAACAACAACAACAACAAAAACAGTAATCATCCCTGATCCTTAAAAAATTTGTTCTACATCAAGTTACATTCTTGAAAAGGAATTCCATGCTGAAATATATAAAATCTTAAGTGATGAGTAACCTTTTGACCAAGGTGATGATTATCCTGAACTAAATCTTTTGTGACATTTACCATGCTTAAGAAAATAACAGCATTCTTTTCTGTGAGAATATAAAAAAGATGGACTAAACAAAGCAGACAATAGCTAATCACTTGCATACAATTTTTTCTGTAATATGTTCCAGTGTCATTCTAGTCTAATAAGAAAAATGGTGAAAAAAGCCCTTTCATTAGAATTGTGAATCAAGAGGATCTTTCAAAAAATAAGTATTACACTTATATAGTTCAATACATTCATATTATATTCATATAGCTCAATATTTTTACAAAGTATACAGTAAAAAAATCTTCCAAAACCTGTCCTGAGGCTACTCAGTTCTCATCCCCAGTTTCTTATGTATTCTTCTAGAACAATAAATATTCTAATACTACCATGTTCTCTTTAGAAATAAATAGTATTATTATGTACACCTTGTTTTTTAGTCACTCACCAATATATTTGGTAATATATATTTTTCATTAAAGAATATCCTCATTGTTTTCACAGCTATATATTATTTAAAAACATTTTCTTACATTTACACAATGGCAACAATATGCAGCTAAACTAAGTGGCAGCTAAAATATCAACCATAAAACACCTTAAGAAATAATGTCAAATTATAAATAAGACCACTTATTTCATCAACAGATGTAAAAATAGATTTTTGGTATTCTCGCTGCCTTGTCATAAAATCTTTATTCATACTTGGATCAGAAAGTTTAATTTTCTTCTAAATGTAAATACATTTCTTAGAAATCTATGAAGGCTTTGAAAACAAAGGCACTTTCTCTTTTCCTTGACTTATGGTTACTTACTGATACGATTTTTATCAGTATCTTTTAGAGGAATATATTATTTAGTCAAACAATTCTAGACCTTATCAAAAAATTACAAATTCCAAAGTAAAATTACCCAACTTATGAGCTTTATTATAACAAGTAAAATAATGTACTATTTGTAAAACTTCAAATGTCTTAATCAAGTATTTCCATTTGAATTATAAAAAAATGCAAGCAATTTTCCTGCTGATTAACCAACTACATTGTCTACCATCATTACAAAATGCCAAATTTAACCAAAACACTGTACCTCATGATGGGTGCTTGTAAATCCAATATTTTCCTCATCTCTAAATTTAATGCTGGAGCACAGTGTTCTTCCTTAAAATGGGGTGTCCCCTTCATTTGTGGACTTCCTCTAAAAGAAACAGTGCAGGGTTAAAGAGAAAGATTGTGGCTAATTTATACCCAATTAGACATAACTAAACTTAAAAGTCAGGTGTTTATCCTTTAGATTCTCAAATGAAAAACAGACAAATTCTATTGTAGTAGACATATATATTTGTTAAGTGGAAAAAAGTAAGTTTAACCAATGTAACGTGTTAAAGGATTGAAAGTTGAGATTCTACTTGTGGGGGGCACTTAAAATAAAATGAAGTCTCAAAGAACCAACAGACATTTTGTTTAAAATGACTAAGGGAACTTTCTAGGTTGGAAAACAATGGAAGAAATGTATTATTCCATATACAGGGAATGTTCTAAGAGGTCCAAATCGTTAGTTCATCTAATCTTACTCCACATTTCATTTTTGATTCCTGTTCTTTGGTTTATATTAGAACTAAGGTCAGATTCAGGAATATAATTAGATACTTCAAAAATTACTTGGTAATAATAAAAAGCAAAATGGCTAAATTTTAAAAAAATCCATGGGTGTTAAATGGTTGCAATAGAGTAACTAGGTCAATGCCAACATAATTGAGCTGCCACACAGCCCTCCTCAAAAGGACTACATGAGTTGTTTTGGATTCTTTATCTCCACGTGGCATAAGAGTAGGCTACTATTCACTACACTACTTTTCTTCCTCAATGCCTGTGTTGGGATTTAATATAATCTGTCCCTTTTCTTACTGTTGGCTATCAATCTTGGCAATAATTAGCCTGCTGACATCACCTCTCTTCCTTTCCACTCACCTACAATCCTGGTACTGTTTGAAATTACATGCAAAAGTTGAACAGGTCCAATAGGTTTTAAGGTTCCTGCCTTTGTGAAAATTTTGTCGCTCACAAACTTTTCTTGCTTATTTTTTATTTCTGGACTATTTTTCATATATGTTTGGTGGTGGCTTTTTGCCTTCTTGTCCTGCTAATGCAACAACATGGAATATTTGTTTCTTTCTATATCTGAATGGCTGAGCCAGTTAAATTAGCAACATGAGTTCATGTTCAACTAATATATTTGATCAATATGAAAGTCTGTAAAATACACATGGGTAACATTTAAACTGCTAATCGTATACTCTGGTGAAGTTCCTGAGACATTCTCCTAGGATAACTGGTTTTAAAGTTAACTTGTATTTTTCAAAGTAATACAGAGAGAGAACTTAAAATTCAAATAGTGCTAGAAGGCTTGTGAAGAAGAAAAAATACATATTCATTGTAGTAGTCTTCTCAGTGGATATTTAAGACATATCTACTAAATGCAGGAGATTCTTATTAGAACAAGCCAGCTCCTAAAGACAGCTTTGAGATAAAAATGGAGAAAACTGAACAAAAACTAAGTATTTGATATTAATAAATTTCTATTTTTTTTAGGTTTAATAACTGTGATTTTGTTTCTTTAAAATATCTGTAACAGGGAAAATTAAAGTACTGAGTACTAAACTATCTGGAATTTGCTTTAAAAATTTATAAGTATGTATAGAGGAAAGGGTAAGGTTGATGACTCTGGGATAGGAATACATGGGTTTTCATTATACTGCTCTTTCTAGTGCATATTTTTACAAATTTTGTAAAAAAAAAAAAAAAAAAAAAAAAACTCAAGCCAATATATTTCCTCAGTATTTTAAAGGTTTTGTTGCAGTGTCTTTTATATTCTCATGTGTGGATACGGAATTCAATCTCTCTCTCTCTCACACATACACACACTTTTTTTTTTTTTTCCAGTGTTAGGGATCCACCCTAGTCCTCAATGATGTTCATATTCATAGACTTCACCCTTTTTATTCCACTCTTTCTATCTCAAAGTCTTTACAATCTTTTTTATTATCCATTCTGAATTTT
This sequence comes from Tamias sibiricus, assembly GCA_025594165.1. Taxonomy (NCBI): domain Eukaryota; kingdom Metazoa; phylum Chordata; class Mammalia; order Rodentia; family Sciuridae; genus Tamias; species Tamias sibiricus. Next base: position 154,919,835 of record CM046657.1, on the reverse strand, counting down.
CAGAATGATGTACTTTACACAAGTATGTGAACTTATATCACTGTGCTGGTCACTTGACCTGTTCAAGCCAATGATGTTTTAGGTCTAGAAAATTTACATATTTTGTTTCCTTAATATATTAATAAGGTTCTTTGTTTCCCATTATCTCTTTCTGAAACTCTTGTTCAATTAGATACTGAGCCTCTTATTAACTTCTTTCTCTTTTCTCTATTTTGTTTTATATTCTATGTCCAGAGAGAGTCTTTCAACGGCTTCATGCTTTTACTGAATTTATTTCTATTGTACTTTTCATCCCACAAACTTTCTTAGTTACTCTCCCCTTTTTCGTCCTCATTTTGAGGATTTCTGCTTTTTATTTTTTCCTCCAGAATCTCTCTTTTTTGAAGTGATATTTCACTTCCTGTATTTTCTTTCTGATTTCACTCCTTATATCATCCTTTACCTCATAGATGTACATTCTAAACTCCGTCTCTGACATTTCTTCCACTGTGGTATTGATGGATTCTATTATTGAAGTATCTTGGTTTATTTGAGGCTATTTGTTCCCTTGCTTTTTCATGTTGTTTGTATGTTTACCCATCTAACAGTATGGATCTGAGGTAGTAGAGTTTTTATCTCGTGGACTTATAGTATCCCTAAAGGTTTCTAGCACCTTACTTGCTGAGAAGCTGTCTCTCTGCTTTCTTGCTTTCATGTCATAGAACAGCCAGGAAAGCAACCTCCTCTATTCCACCATCTTGAAATCCTGGTATGTATGTTTCTTAAAGTCATGTTCTTGGCTCCATTTTTTCACCCTTGTTCTTTTTTTCCCATATTTTTTATTGGTTCAAATCTTAAGACAATTCTAGAATGTGCTGGCATTCCTAGTTGAACTCTGGGACTAAGAGGCTTTGCCTCTCCAACCATAGTTCTAGAAAGGCTCAGAATTATCTCTTTTCCTATATCTTACATTCATAATTGCAGACAATTATGAGGAGCAAGGGACTCCGGGAGGTTGAACTCAAGAGTTTCACGCACACTAAGCATGTGCTTTTATCACTGAGCTACACCCCTGCAATTTTTCTTTCTTTCTTTTTTTTTTTTTTTTTTTTTTTTTTTTTTTTTTTTTTTTTTTTTTTTTACTGATATGCCCATAATAATTAAAGCATTCTGGGTGAAATAAAATAATGATTTATTGGATGTGCTTGAATATACTCTAATGGAAAAAGACCAAAAACTGTTCAAGCTGACTGATGAGCATGTAAATAGTCATTTCATTATTCCACTAACAGAGTAATTGGTTTCTAGCCCCCTAGAAACAAAACTGGACAAAATATATAAAACAACTATATTTAGAAATTAAACAACAGGTAGAACAAAATTGTTATCATGAGCAAAAGAAAGCAAATAAGGTTTTCTAGCAGAAGTCACTCTCTGACTACCATGTAGGGTGGGAGAATCCAAGCACAGGATGGTAGTATAAGTTGAAGAGAGCAAGATTAAAATTCAGGGAAGCAGAAGCAGCAATTTATAGAGCAGAATAACAGAAAAGTATTATAGAAAGGGCTCTAGAAATCCACATTCCCCTGAACCTTACTGAATACTAAATTATGAATAGATAATGTGACACCCCACAAGGCCAGGCAACTGCTAAGGTTTTTGGCTGTCCAGTTCATATAGGGCTGAAAGTATTTCAATTCCAACTGGCTCAAGTGGAGAGACCTTACTATAGACTTCAGAGGTGATAAATTAGCCCAAGTAAAATTTAAATCCACTCTTAAAAAGCATGCAAACAAGCCTCAAAAGAATCAAGAACGCCAAATAACTGCCATCCAAACCAAATTTCAACACTGTCTAAAAGAAAAAAACACAAAAATCAGACAACTAATAATATGTCTAGCATCCAATCTATAATCACTGGGCATGTGATATATTCTAGTAATTCTACTCCTAATTATTTATGCAAGAGATTTAAGACAATTGGACAGTGAAATGAGATTACAATCTGAAAAAGTAGACAAGGTCCATATTTTCTTTTTTTAATCTTTATATAACTGTTTTTTTTTTTTTTTTTTTTTTTTAATGAGAAGATATTCATGGATTACCAATGTAAAAAGTTAGAAAGTTCTGGTCTGGGGCTGTGGCTCAGTGGTACAGCACTTGCCTGGCACATGTGAGGCACTGGGTTCGATCCTCAGCACCACATAAAAGTAAAATAAAGGTATGTGTTCACCTACGACTAAAAAAAATACGTATTAAAAAAAGATAACAGAAAGTTCTATGGGAGTACACTAACATACATTATTCTATGTTCAGTTCCTGAACTTGATAATGTATGCTAGTGATCTTAATATTTTTTATTCCCTTTGAGCCTATTGAAACATCACATTGAGTTTGATTTCATTTTGTATATATCTTGTAGATGTATATACTATGATCTTTAGCTGCTGAACTTTGCATACTTCATGCTTCCTTTAACTTACACCATAACTGTATGAGTACTTGTATGTATATTTTATTTATTTATTTGTTTCAAGGGAATTTATTCACAATATTTTCTTATGAAGTTTCTTAGCTGCTAAATCTCACCAACTTAGAACACTCTTACCCTAGGTTTGTTTTGTTCCCTTATAACTCCTTGAGATTCTTCTACATGTTATCTTCTCAGTGAAATTACTGAAGAATCTATTTCAAATTATGATCCAACTCCATATTCCCTTATCTGGCTTTATATTTTTGCCTAAAATGTATCTTCTAATTTGTGAAATATTATTTATCATCCTCTACTAGAGGAATACAAGTTCTATAAGCAGGATTTTTTGTTCCATTTCTTAACTGTTGCATCTTTAGCATCAACAATAGTTTTTGAAGCCTGACAAAACTGAATGCTTCTCAAATGGATGAAAATAATTTTCAGAAGAGTTTTCTTAAAGAGGTATTACTCTGACTACTAGATATTTTATAAACTACTCCCCAAATCCAAAAAACTGCAAATGAGCACATCAAATGGCTTTCAGTCTGATAAGAACAACATGCAGGTCTATTTGTGCAGATCTTTAAATGATTCTATCCTCTGAGTTTTTGTGTCATTCTCAAAGTGTGGCTAATAAAGGAATAAACTATACTACCCAGAATTTACACATGACTATTCTTACCAATCCTATTAACAAGTGCTCATACCATTATGTCATCAGTTAATGGATGCATGAAACATGCAAAGTTCAACAGCTAAAGGTCACAAGTATACAGAATATATACATACTGAAATCAAATTAGACATGATGTTTCAAGAGGCTCGAAGGGAATTACGGGCCGGGCGTGGTGGCGCACACCTGTAATCCCAGCACTTGGGAGGCTGAGGCAGGAGGATCGCAAGTTCAAAGTCAGCCTCAGCAATGGCGAGGCACTTAGCGACTCAGTGAGACCCTGTCTCTAACAAAAAAGGGCTGGGGATGTGATGCTCAGTGGTTGAGTGCCCCTGAGTTCAATTCCCGTACCCCCCCCCCCAAAAATGTTATGGTCACTAACAAACAATTATTAAGTTCATGAACTTACCATAGAAAGTGGTATATTAGAAATATGGGGAAATGCAATCAAAGTTTATTCTCTAGAAAACCAACACTCAGAACTTATTAATAAAAAGAGTCATGCAACACACAACATTTCAAAGGTGGTATTTTAGTCATCTTTGCACTGTAGTGACCAAAAAACCTGACAAGAACAAAGTAAAGGAGGAAAAGTTGATTTTGGTTCATGATTTTAGAGGTTTAGTCCATGATTAGCCAACTCCATAGCTCTGGGCCCAAGGTAAGTCAGAACATCATGGTACAAAGGTATGGCAGAGAAAAAGAGTTCAGAATATGGCAACAAGGAAGGAGAGGGAGAGAGGGATGGAGAGAGGGAAGGAAGGGGAGAGAGAGAGAGAGAGAGAGAGACAGACAGACAGACAGCACCCCACTCACCAGGGACAAAATATAAACACCAAAGACTGGCCACCAGTGACCTACTTGCTCCAACTACATCCTACCTGGCTACAGTTCCCACCCAGTTAATCCATATCAGTGGATTAATCCACTGATTGTGTTAAAGTCTTGCCTCAGACACAAACCTTTGGAAGACACCTCATATTTAAACTGTAATAGGTGGACTCCATAGAGTGGTGGTCCCATAAAATTATAAATGCCTATCAACCGGGGATGTTACAGCTATTGTAATGTCATAGGAGACAAAACATTTATTACACGTTTGTAGTGATGTTGGCATAAACAAACCTACTGAGCTGCAAGTTATATGAAAGTGTATTCATGGTTTCTGGTGTTGATATCTGAAGATATCAAAAGTGCTTGTGTAAGAATATAAAGGCAAAAAAAAAAAAAACCCAACTATACCTTTTCCATTTTTAGATGTTTAGATAAACAAATAACTTATAATTGTATAACTGCTTATAGTATTCAGTACAATTATATGCTATAAAGGTTTGTATCCTAGGATACAAAAGCTCTAAACATCTATGATAGGCTATAACATCTAGGTCTACATAAATACACTCAATACACTCTATGATGTTCACACAATGATGAAATCACCTAAAGATGCATTTCTCAGAACTATCCTGTTTTTAAGCAATGCATGAATGTAAATATATGTTGAGAGAAACTTTCATTCTACAACTAATTCAGATGTCTTCTCCTCTATATTTGATGTGATTCAGCAGATGCTTCTGGCCCATGATATAGGACTTTCCTGAAAGAAAACTGGATTTTTGGAGATAAACTGCTGAAATCAGAAATTATAGCCTCAGTCAGTTTCTTCTTCCTTTCCAGTTAGTACTAATTCATTAACAGAGAGCTTGTAAGATGAACTATGTTGGGGAGGAAAGGAGTAAAGGAGAGGGAAATTTGTTCTTTTGAAGTGATTATTTTTTTCCACAAAGAAGATAATTATCTATAACTTAGATATTTGAAAATTAAGTACAGTGAATTTTAGTAACTTTTTTCCCTTTTCAATGGTGCTGAGGATTGAAGCTAGAGCCTTACTGATGCTAGGCAAGCACTCTATCACTGAGCTACACCACCAGCCACTGTAATTTAAATGCTTTTTATAGAACTTGGGCCTCAATAAGAATAGTCTCTTAACAAAAGTTTAAAAAAGAGGTTAATGGTACTGGTGGAGAGACAAAAATGAGAAAAGTGTGGAGGTTCTCTGCTCTCAACAAAATATACATTATAAAATATATTTGCTGAAATTATTTTCATTATGAAGAAATATAATTAGCAATTTCAAGATCTACTGAACTCATTTAAATATAAGTACGCAAACACATTCCAAATCTAAAAACAAATTATTTCTGATTTATCCCTGGCAGTTTCCTTCATTAATTTCACAACATATTCTAAAACATGAAATTAAAAAGAAAAAACAAAACAAAACAAACAAACAAAAAAAAAAACAAACAAAAAACCACCACCAACAACAAAAAAAATAACAAGCTTCAACCAGCCTGCACACTGGTCTGTGTGACTAATGTGAAGATATATTTTATATAGAATGGAATCTATCAAGATACCAAATACAAAGAAACAGAAAATGTTATTTATTAAAGAATGAGTGACCTTTGAGGTAGAGTCATTTAATAAGACTGCCATCACTTTTGAAGATTGACTCCCTGTATCTACAAGGATGCTAGCAACAACAACAGGTGGAAACTATGAAATATCAAAGAGGCATCTGACCTGTGTTTTCAGATGGAACACAATGAAAATGATATGCCACCTGAGGTTAAGATGCTATCATGTACTACAGGAATCTGAGATCCTCTAGAAAAATTCATGTGATATACTGCTAAGATTTAGAGAAGTGAAATAAGAGATAATAGTATTTCTAAAACTGAGAAGACAATTAACTTTTGGTCTTAATTATGCTACCTCTGTTCTTCAGGATCATTATACAGCACTCCAGATCATTTCTCCTTTTTTCTATTCCCTATTCCCCCATTAAGTCCCAAAGTAGTAGATGGCCAGATAGGGCACAACAAGTAGTAGATGGCCAGTTAGGGCAGTATAGTAGTAGTGGTTAAAAGCACAGACTCACACACTTATATCTGAATCCTGGCTGTGCCACTTAGGAATACGACTATGAGTGAGTTACCTGGCCTCTCTGTGTAGCAGTTTGTATAATAGTTGTACCTAACTATTTCACTGGGTTGCTACAGGAATTAAATGAGTAGTGAAAGTACTTACAACAATGTCTGTGAATTACATAATTGTTTACAACGTTACAAGTGATAACGATATTGTCAAAATCAAACTTTTTTTGGCCTTTTTTTTACTTTCCTCAAACCCTTATATGACTACTATTTTTCAGGTTTTAAATATATGAACATCTAACAATTTAAGAAGAAGGTATTTTAATTTCTATTTTACAAATGAATTCTGCAGGAAAAAAAAAAACCAATAAACTTATTAAACTAACCTAACCAAAACTTAGTTCAGTGTACAAATATGTAACAGGCTGACTCTATCCTACAAAATCGCTTTGTATGTGAGATATTATTTGATTTTATGTAGCAGTTACTAAAAGTTATATGTTGGCAGAGAAGCACAGCATCAACAAATTATATATATATATTTTGTGTGTGTATATATATATATATTATTTATTTATTTAATCACTTAAAATCTTAAAATGAAGCAAAAATTTTGTGAAAGAAAAAATACACTAGTGATTACAGCAGTTGTCCTTTATTAATTTTCTCATAAGCCAGGTATTTATCTAAGCATTAAATATAAATGATCTCATTTAATTCTATGAAATGATTTGTACTGTTATCCCATTCTACAGATGAAACCATTTGGGGCAGTATTAAAAACTAGAAAAAAATCATACATAAGGTATGGTAAAAGGTGATGTTCAATTCCAGGTCTATCTGCCACCAAAGCTTATCTCTTAAACCATGATTCATGCTGTTCTAAGAACATTTTATTGAGCCCAGGTATTAAACCCCCAAATCTTCAATATAAGGAGATAATGTCCAAACTGAAAACATTATAATATTCTTTATTTAATTCTCTACCCCAACACACACAGTCAAGCACAGCAAAGATTATGCACTGTAAGGATTTAGTTAAGTGGCATCTTGTGTAGTTTTAGAATCAAAAGGTAAGATGCTATTTTTTAAAACTCTGTGATATAAAAAGTGGGTCTCAAAATACTATTCTGAAACATGTAAATACATGTAAATCATATTAGTGAGCTAAAGAAAAGAGTATTTTTACTACCTCAAGAGAAGTTATTTCTGTACTCTGCCCACAGTTGTATATACTGATTAAGTTAAATTCAGTTGACTGTGATTAACGCTTTTTATTAACAGGAACATGTCTGAATCAGGCCATAAAAAAGAGTCAGAAACAACAGTTCAAAATACACAAGTCAATAAAATTTTAGACATTGATTACAAGAGTGTTTCACAAATTTATCACTTAGAATGAAAAAATTTAGTTTTATTAATACTCACAAAACTGAATATAAAATTTCTAAATATACCACAATGTCCATATAATTGTAAGCAATATATTTATGTGTCAAAAGGGTTTCTGCATTAAAAGTTTTATATTGAAAAATAACCAAATCAATCCCATCACTAAAATTTTCCTGTACTTAACAAAAGTTTTCCAAAACTCAGCTAATACCTTAATTAACACTATATTTGTCACACAAACAAGTGGCTCTTCCATTAGATAGTTCTTTAGAATCTATGATAAAAGAATCTCTACCCCAACACACAGTCAAGCATAGCAAATATTATGCACCTATATTCTACATGACCTAGATACATTCTCAAGAATATTAACAAAGGTTACTTAAACAATAACAAAAAACTTCCATGGTACCATTTTCTTGGGAAATCATGGGTTTCTTTTGCTTTGAGATTTTTCAAATCAAATTTAACAAAATTAATACAATTTCCCTATTTTGAAAATGTTAGAAAATTTTAAGAATTGAAAGAAGCAGAAAAATCATTCTGGCACTACTATTTTGGAGTAAAATATTATGAAGAGCTTTATTATAGGGCTGGAAATATAGCTCAGTTGGTAGAATGTTTGTCTCACATGCACAAGGCCCTGGGTTTAATGCCCAGCACTGCCCCCCACCCCCCCCACACACAAAAGATCTGTATTACAGTTCTATCACTTACAGGCAAAATACTATAAAAATTTGTATTATATTGTTCTGAACTTTTTTACTTTATTTTGTTGTTGTTGGTTTTTTTTTTTAGTTGTATGTGGACACAATACTTTTATTTTATTTATTTGGTGCTGAGGATCAAACCCAGGGCTTCACACATGCGAGATGAGCGCTCTATTGCCCCCTGAACTTAGGCTTTATTTATTTTAATATGACCAGGCTCTTGAGTACATAAAATTTCCTGAGACATTTAATGACTACGTCTCCCTTGAGAAGAATGTATTACAGTTAACCTGCTAACTCCCTATTATCACACTTTGGTGTATAACATCTATCAGAAGTGAGCAACACAGAATTACTATACCTCTGCTAGTGGAATAATAATTTTACAACAAACATTTTTATATGTGAACATTTGAGTTTTTAAAAAAAATTACTAAATTTGATATTTTATTTGTATAGTCTTAAGCTTGAACAGCTTCTCTTGGGTTCATAGTAACTGCATTTCCTCTTATGAGACTGTTTTATCAATTATAGATTGTATTTATTGGCAATTTATATGACTCCTTTATTAAAAACAATAAGCTGAGGCCCTATTTACTAAAAACATTTTCCCCAAGTTTGTTATTTGCTTATTTAATGTTTTATTTTTGTTGTTAATTTTCAAAGATTTAAACTTTTCAAATAGTGAAATCTATTTTTTCCTCATTAATTCCTCACATACCTATTAAATTTGGGGTGTTTTCTATTATCTAGAAACATGATAAATAATCTTTTGTATCTAGCTTCAAAACTTGATGTTTTAAAAAAGATGTCAAGCTTTAAAACTATACATCCTTTTGGGCTGGGGTTGTGGCTCAGCGGCAGAGCGCTCGCCTTGCATGTGCGCGGCCCGGGTTCGATCCTCAGTACCACGTAAACATAAATGCATTGATTGTGTACAACTAACATAAATAAATAAATATTTAAAAAAAAACTATACATCCTTTTATTTTGAAAGTAAGGCATGCTATGGGGGAAAAAAACACAAAATATACATAAAGAGCAAAAGTTCATGTTCCCTCAAATTTTAATTAAGAGGTAACAAATGTCTGGGGTTCTTTTATTTTCTATGCATATACAAAAGTGCTTATAACATAGTCATATTTCACTTCTTCCCCTCATGATTTCTTAGCTCCTCTCCAATAAAGACTGCAGAATATTAGACCTGGAGTATATTAATAGTAATTGTGAATGGCTAAGAAAGGATACAGTACATTCCTAATGATTCCCAAACTTATTTAATTACAGAATTGTTTAATCAAGAAATTATGGTTCAAAGCCTGGTAATTTCTGAAATGCTATTTTGGAAATGCTTGCTTAGCTTTATTTCAATCCAAAACTGCAATGTTTCTGTGAATATAAAGTATACAGATTAAGTATTTAAAAATAAAAATGAAAGCCAACAAACTTACTTGGGATATACTGGTTCATAAAGGTACTTGTCACCTCTTGAAGATATAACATGAAAAAATAAGATGTAGCCATTTGCTGTCTGAAAGAGAAATTTTATTAAGCATGAATTAAAGAATAAGGCTATGACTGGTCCCTAAATTTTATATATTCTTACTATGAAAAAAAAAAAACCCTCATTCTTAGGAATCTTCCTTGGAATAATTTTAGCCTAAATATGTAAATAAAATAACTTGTAATATAACCCATTGTGAAAAGAAAGGTTTTACAAATATTTCAGAAACATATAATTGATATCAGTTGTTCATTAAATATTATAGACATGAATATTTTCTTTTTAAAATATTTTTAGTTGTACATTGACACAATATCTTTATTTTTATTTATTTATTTTTATGTGGTACTGAGGATCGAACCCAGGTCCTCACACATATGAGGCAAGCGCTCTACCACTGAGCTACAGCCCCAGTCCCTAGACATGAATATTTTCAAAAAATTACATTTATTTAATGGGTAAATTATTATTCTGCAAAATACACAGACTTTATGAATTCTGCAATAATATATCAAATAACTATTCCAAGCTTGTAAAGCAAGTAACAGTATGTAAAATGCTTGACTCTGGTCAATTAACTTTATATAATACCTCAAAATAGCCTATTTACACAATTCAAAATCAATCTTTTGGTCTCTGATTTATATAAAACACAGTCTAAATCAAAGAAAAGCAATGCTAACTTTTAATTTCCAAAAATGTGAACATTTGAACATTAAATTGAACATCATTTTTCTTTTTATTAATTGGTGCACTCTATCTATTCATAATAGTGGGATTCATTATGTCATATTTGTATATGCACATAATTTGATGAATCTCATTCCTCAGTACCTTTCCTTTCTCTCCCATCTTCTCTCCCCAGATCCACTTCCTCTGTTCTACTGATCTCCTTTCTATCATGATTACTTTAATTAGTGCTATAACTATACATACTCAGGTTTCATTGGGTAAATTTGTATTTAGACACAGCATAGTCCAAATACCATTTTTTTCTAAGTTAACAAAATATTTTTAAGATAGAAACTATATTAAAAACAAACAATGCCATTATATTATCAAAGAATAATACATCTGTGACTTGTGAAACTCAAGCAACCATTTTACATTTATATATGAAATACTATACACAGCTTTTTCTAACCAAACATTTTCAAACAGAACAGAACAAAGTGGCAAATGTTTTCCCCAAACTTTTTTATACTAACACTAAATTCCTACCATTTCAGAGGCAAGTGGGCATTTACCCAAAGTAGAACCAAAGAAAAGATCAACATTTCAAATTTCTTTCCAGTACTAGCTTCCTGTTTTTCACTTACAGAAATGACAGAGAAAAAAAATACTCAGTTTCTTCAGCAAAGCCAGGTCGGTCTGTTTTTTAACTATAAATTTAACTATTTTATAATGTGTTCTCAAAAACTAAAGTTCAATTTATCAGAATACAAAAGAAAAAGGTTGAAGATTGTTCAGATAAGATCACCTTTCTAAGCTGGGCGCGGTGGCGCACGCCTGTAATCCCAGCACTTGGGAGGCTGAGGCAGGAGGATCGCGAGTTCAAAGCCAGCCTCAGCAATGGCGAGGCACTCAGCAACTCAATGAGACCCTGTCTCTAATAAAAAAATACAAAAAAGGTCTGGGGATGTGGCCCAGTGGTCGAGTGCCCCTGAGTTCAATCCCCGGTACCACAAAAAAAAAAAAAAAAAGATCACCTTTCTAATTCTTCACAGGTAGTTTTATGTTCTTACCATATGGAAAACAAAAGGAAAATTGCTTTAAATGAAACCATACAAAAGTTATAAGCATATCATTGTTCCTTTACAGAAAAATGAGTGTTCAAAAACTTTAATCTGTACTGTTACCTTATGTGGGCAAGGGTAACATAGTATGGTCTCATGAATAACATTAACATACAAATGCTGTCCTAAGTATTAGTCACTGAAGGCAAAAAGTTTGAGTATCAAACTTTCAGAGTATCAAATGCTAATATTATAAAACATATTAAGTGCTTAAAAGACTACAATGTCAGGGATAACACAGAATTTTGCACTAGCATTTAGAAATTTTATATACATAGAATACTAGGTGAAATTACAAATAATATCTTGATTTACTGTTTTGATATCTTATATCAGTCAACTTAATATGTAAACTAAATGCCAAATAATTCCAGAGCTCATGACATCTATCACCAATCTTTTATTACTAGTCCTGATTTTGAACAATTTAAAAAGTCTTGGTAGTAAACTATCCTTAAAAAGCAGCCCCTTAACTTAAAAACAGCATATTACAGTGACACAGCCACTTCAGTGTTTATAGCAGCACAATTCACAACAGCTAGGTTGTGGAACCAACCTAGATGTCCCTCAGTAGATGAGTGGATAAAGAAAATGTTGTATATATACACAATGGAATTTTCCTCAGCAATAAAAGAGAATAAAATAATGGCATTCGCTGGTAAATGGATGAAGTTGGAGAATATAATGCTAAGTGAAATCAGTCAATCTCAAAAATCCAAATACCGAATGTTTCCTCTGATATAAGGAGGCTGGTTCACAGTATTGTTGGGTCCGGGTACATAGGAGGATTAGAGGAACACTATAATGGTCAAAGGGAAGGGAGGGAAAGGGAAGGAGCAAAGGGGAGGGCGGGGAGAAAAAGTGGTTGAATAAGATGGATATCATTATTCTAAATGCATGATTGAAGACTTGAATGCTACGAATATACTTTGTATACAAACTGTTTTGTGTAAAAAGATGCTCTATATGTGCAGTATGAATTGTAATACATACTACTACTACAAATAAAAATTTTAAAAAATGGACATGTTCTAAGGACACTATTACAAGATCAGTCTGCATTCTAGTCAGTATCTTAACATTCATTTATTTGAGAAACAGGCTAAGAAATGTTCACTTACTAGTTCATAAAAGTTTATCATTACATGGATGAAAATGTTAATGCTCATATTCTTTGTTAAAAATTTAACTTTTAAATTTAATTTTTAAAAACACAAGTGATAAAGAACAATTTTATCCTTTATTATTATCCTCTTATTAAACATAATTATCCTTTCAACTCAAAAAAAGCAGCCCCTTAATCTGCACTAAATCTGTCATTATATAGAGTTATAATGACTTTATCTTTCTTTTCATGCTCCCAAAATAATGCAAATAAAGCATGATTATTGCTTAATCTATTCCTATATCCCACCATCCTCTTCTAACATACATACACACATATTCTCACCCAAAACTAAACCAATTTTTAAGTAAATGAAAAAAATAATCTTAAAGTTCTTTCTCCTGTTATCATGACTTATTTTAAATACATTTTCATTCTTTCTATAGTACACATTTAAGGATCAATGACTTTAATGATGTATCATAAAGATACAATTTAAGAGATAAAGGGTTTGATGACTTAGATATATATTTTCTATTCCAACATATTGTTTGTTATGTCAGTCTTCAAATAAGGATGGAATAAGAGACTAGCACTCAAATTCTTTACACTGGTCTGTAAATGATACTTTGTTTTTATTTATTACACATGTTCAAAACGAGAAAAAACAAAATTAGTTACCCCAAATCATACCACCCTCCTAAGATAATAATTTAACATTTTTGTATAAACTTTTAGACTTTGTACATACATATGATTATACTTAAATGATAAATGATTACAGATTATAAATAACAAGTACCCTTAAATATAGTGGAGTGTTTTTTGAGATGCCCTTTAAAATTATTTTTCCTAATATTCCCATATTGTTTTATATCAGAGCATTAATTTGGACAAAAACAAAACAAAACAGAAAAACAACAAAAACAGCAAGACTCTGCTTCCAACCAAAATAGATTAAACTGAAGTTGATTTATGCAGTTTTGAAACAATAACAACAAAAAAAACCCAGACAATATATTGAACAATGATTTTTAAAACATGCTTCAAGCAATGAAAGCTGGTCATCCTTAACAGATGGGAAATGAAGGTGAGCCCTACTCCTCTTGCCCAGTTTATTGCCTTGTTGAGAATTTACAGGATACAGCACTGAGAATGGAAACTGCGCCTAATAGACTCCCTGGCTTCAGAAGTTAAAGCTGAGGGTTCTAGAAGAATAAGGCTGATTTATGGGGAAACTTTGGTATATATGCACAATGGAACACTACTCAGCACTAAAAGAGAATAAAATCATGACATTTGTGGGTAAATGGATGGAGCTGGAGAAAATAATGCTAAGTGAAGTCAGTCAATCCCAGAAAACCAAAGGTTGATTGATTCCTTTGCTATGATGATACTGAATTATAGTGGCAAGGGAGGGGGGATGAGAGGAACGAAGGAATTTTAAATAGAAAAAAGGGGGTGGGGAGGAAGGGGCAAAGGGATAGAAACAATGGCAGAAGGAGTTGAACATCAATATACTAAGTGCATGTATAAAAATTCAAATGGTATGAAAATACTTTGTGTAAAACCAATGACTTGGAAAACTGTGTTCTTTATATGTAATATGAAAGGAATTGCTCTCTAAAAGCATGTATAACAAATTAAATTAAATAAAAGAAGTAATTCAAGAATACCAACGAGGACATATATGTGAAGAAACTACTCACAGTAGAAGAAAGAACAATTTGAATGGATTGATAATGAGAACAGTGCATAAGCAGGACTAAAGAAAGTCATAATTTACAGTGCACTAGGTACAATAATCAGGAAAGCAGTACTTAGGTCTTCCTGTGGTAATTGTAGAAAGGTATTGCCTTAACAGTGGGCAATAACTTGCTCAAGATTAAGCTCTAAACACGTCCCCCTCACCACCCCCACACACGAGAAAAAAACTTAAAATGAGACATGAACAGATCAAATTATTCCCAAGTAACTTAACTGCATTCCAGGAAGATAAACAGGATCAGAAAGTAGTCACAACTTCTAGCATCTAATTAAAAGATGCAGGGAGGCGGGAAATACAAGAAACAGTGAAGAGAAAAGAAAAAAAAATCAACCAATTATAACAATCCAGAATGCAATAAGATTGTTGAAATGAGCACAAAAAGCCATTAAAATGGATACTATATTCCTTATCTTCAAAAGGTTACAAAAATACAGAAGACCCAACAGAACTCGAGATAAAAACTTACACATATGAGTTGAAAAACATACTGGATGGATGAATAAGTTGGACACTGCAGGAAAAAAACTTTACTGATCATAAAAGCATAGCAATAACATTTTTTTTCACAATGAAACAGAAAAAAAGAAATAAAACAGAAAGAGATCAACAAATTGCGGGCCTTCATATGGCCTAATATGCATATACACACAAAGTCCCCAAATGATAATATTTATATTTCCATTGAATTTAATTAAAATTCACTTCCTTCACTTAAATTTCCTTAAAATACTGATTTTCTTTTAAATAATAATAGAAATGTATGCTGGAGCTTATACCATAGGTAAAATAAAATGTGTATATGTTCCCTGATCTCAACAGAATTAAACTAGAGACCAATAAAATAAGATTCTGGAAAACATTCAATGTTTTCAAACTAAAACAGCATACTTATAAATAACTCATGGATCAAAGACAGAATCAAAAGGGAAATTAAAACAAATATATATTAGAGCATACCAAAATTTGTGGGACTCTGCTAAAGCAGTACTTAAGGGGAAATTTAAAGTTTTAAATACCTGTATTAGAGAAAAAGAAAATTCTCAAACCAATGATCTCAGTTTCTATTTTACACTAGTAACAAAATACCAAATGAAAGCTCAACTAAGCAGGAAGGAAAAACATAATGAAATCAGAGTGGAAATCAATGGAATAGAAAACAGAAAAGTAAAATTAATGAAAGAAATTATGAGTTTTTAAAGAAAATCACAAGAAAAAAAAAAAAAGAAAATCACTAAAATTGACATGCCTCTATTCATACTGATCAGGCAAGATAAAGAACATAACTAATACCACAAGGGAGAGTGGTAACAGGACTATAGATTCTAGAGACTAAAATAATAAGGAGGTCAGGGAAGGATGCAGAAAGGTTGATGAAATGGTACTAAGTTACAGTTAGAAGTAAGAAGTTTTGTTATACTATAGCCCAATAGGGTGATTATAGATAACAACTATGCAAAAACATTCCAATTTAAAGAGGGGTAAAAAATTTGAATAGAAATTTCTCTAAAAATGTAAAAATAGATGAAAAATGGTCAACATCATCGTCATTAGAAAAATACAAATCAAAACTACAATGAGATATATCTTCACACTCTTCAAAAAACAAAGAAACAAACAATAGAAATTAAATGCTAAGGATGATAAGAAATCAGAATTTCATATACTGTCAAAGGAAATGAGACAGTATAACCTCTGTGAGATTGATCTAGTAATTCTGCATCTGAGTATACAATCAAAAGAACTGGAAAAAAGAACTCCAACTAATACTTCTATGCTAATGTTCAATGGAGTATCATTCACAATACCCATAAGTTGGAAACAACGCAAATGTCCATCAATAGATCAATGGATAAACAAAACATACTACATACATACTATGAAATATAATTCTAAAATAAAAAAAAGAATGAAGTTCTGACACATACCACAATGTGGATGAGCCTTGAAAACACTTCCCTAAGTGAAATAAGCTAGGCACAAGAGGAAAAATATATTATGATTCCACTTACATGAGGTATCTGGTATGAGCAAATTCATAGATACAGAAAGTTGCTTATAGGTTACCAGGAGCTGGGGGAATTGGGACTGCTGAGTTATGCTGAGTTATGCTTAGTTTCTGTTTGGGGTGACGATAAAGAAAACAGTGGAGATGGTTGTGTAACACAGTGAATATAACTAATAACAATGAATTGCACTTAAAAAAGTTACAATGGCAACTTTATGCTATGTAATCTTACAATTTTAAAAACTTTATCATATAATATACCAAAAATGAGACCAAATACAGGAAATCATATCTTCTTTCATGAAACTGCCTTTTTTCTTATATTTTTTCACTAATTGCCATGAACATTCTCCCACTCATCTAAGCTTGTAACCAGAGTCATCTTCAACTACTCATACTCATTATCCTCTACAATTAGCAAATACTGTCTTTTTTTCCCCTGAACATTCCTATGAATAATAAAGAAACCAGGTTGGCTAAAGGAGAGTCCCTGAAGAAGAAAAATGAAAAAATAACATCAGAAAAGTAATAATGAAGTAGGGTTTTAGAGACGAAAGGACATTAAATGCAATGCTAAGAAGCTTGGACTTTATTATGTAGAACACGGAACTGTAAACTTTAGCTGTAAAGGGCTAGATAGTATATATTTTAGGATCTATGAGCTGAGAGAGGAAAATCAAGATTATTAGGCAGGTGCTTACATAACATGACAGTATTTTTTGGTACTGGGGATTGGACTCAGGGGCACTCAACCACTGAGCCACATCCCCAGCCCTATTTAGTATTTTATTTAGAGACAGGATTTCACTTAGTCGCTTAGCATCTCGCTTGTGCTGAGGCTGGCTCTGAACTTGCGATCCTCTTGCCTCAGCCTCCCAAGCCACTGGGATTACAGGTATGCGCCATTGCAGCCAGCTTTTAAAATATATTTTTAGTTGTAGATGGACACAACACCTCCATTTTACTTATTTATACGTGGTGCTAAAGATCAAACCCAGTGTCACACAAGGCACTTCACCATTGAGCTGCAACCCCAGCCCACCAAATGACAGTATTTTAAAAGGTAAGTTTTATTATTTATTCAGGTATGATGAGGCCAACAGGTCAGAAGGCAAGTGCCACTGAAGCATTTTATTCAGTTCCAGAAGGAGGAAGAATGACAAATCATGTAAAAGGCAACATGGGAAGTAGCAGGGTCAGTAAGGAGGCAACAGGAGCAAAGGGAAAACATGTTATCAAGAGCCTTTACTGGGATTTCCATTAGAAGGAATGGGTAAAACAGGTAAAGAGAGTTAGTACTGGTGAGTCTAAATAATTTCAGTGGGATTTCCATTAGAAGGAATGGGTAAAACAGGTAAAGAGAGTTAGTACTGGTGAGTCTAAATAATTTCAGTGGGCTCTAAACTATAGGAGTGGTCTTTAGGTATGTGGTACCTGTCCCTGAGGTTAGTAGGAGAGGGGAATAGTGGCCCAGAGTGTCAGAAGATGATAAAGATGGTAAGGATGATAAAGGTGGCTGGAGTATGGCCTTTGGATAGACTGGTTTGCATATTAAGGTACAGTTGTAGGCAAGTCCTTTACTATCTCTAGGAATAGGCTACTCCTAGGAAGGGACAATTTATCCAAGGACAACAGTGCCCTAAGATGTCACAATGAAATACAGAAAAATAAAAAGGCATGATAAATACAAAGAAAAGAACCAAACTTTTAAAATAAGTTTTAGTAATGATCATCTAAATAAAATTATAATGACAACATAGGGTGTGTGTGTGTGTGTGTGTATTTTGGTAATACATATCCACTAATAAGAGAGAATGAAATTCTTTTTATAAGGATAACATATTTAGCTAATTGGTGATTATTTAAAGTGACTCTTGCCTATATCAAAACTTTCTGTAGAGTTTTATCTATTAATACAGGTCAGTAATGAGAATTTACAGGTTTCATATCTAAAAAAAATTTTCATACAAGTACAGCCAAATATTGGTATCAATCCATGAGTATATGATTTTAATTGAATATGTCTCCTAATAGGGTATTATGGAATTGTTCTGATTTTTTACTTTAACATTGCAGATTAATTATTTCCAATTGAAGGTTTTGTGGAAGCTTTTCTTTTGCACAATTGGATTTTATACACAAAAATTTAAAATGCTATTGGAACTGCAGCTTGAACTCACAAAATATATTTTATTTGCGTGGGTTAGAGATCTTGTCTAAATTTGTAAGTATAAAACACAGCCTGACAGGGGCTGGGGTTGTAGCTCAGTGGTAGTGTACTTGCCTAGCACGTGTGAGACATTGGGTTCGATCCTCAGCACCACATAAAAAATAAACAAATGAAATAAAGGTATTGTGTCCATTTGTAACTAAAAATATTAAAAAAGAAAGAAAAGAAAAAACAGCCTGACATTACCTGTGATTCAAACAATTTTATTAGTTGTAAACTGAAACCAAGTTTACTACACATCAGTTTCACAGATAAGACTCTGTTTGCTTTATATCTTTAGATTAAATTCATTAGGAAATTCTGTCAAGTCTGCAGCAAAAGCTATTTTCTGGGCTGGAGACACAGTTTAGTACTAGAATGCTTGTGCTGTATATATGAGACCCTGGGTTCGATCCCCAGCTCTGGGGTAAAAAAGCTATTAGCCAAAGTTATTTGCCGGGCACGGTGGGGCATGCCTGTAATCCCAGCACTTTGGGAGGCTGAGGCAGGAGGATCGCGAGTTCAAAGCCAGCCTCAGCAATGGCGAGGCACTTAGTAACTCTGTGAGACCCTGCTTCTAATAAAATACAAAAAAAAAAAAAAAAAAAAAAAAAAAAAGGGCTGGGGATGTGGCCCAGTGGTCAAGTGCCCCTGAGTTCAATCCCCGGTACCAAAAAAAAAAAAAAAAAAAAGTTATTCAATGTCTGTTATGTAGTGAAGGGTGATTCTTTTCTTTTGGTACCCAGGTATGAATCCAGGGGTGCTTAACCACTGAGTCACATCCCCAGCCCTTTATATATTTTGAGACAGGGTCCTTCTAAGTTGCTGAGGTTGGCTTTGAACTCATGATCTTCCTGCCTCAGCTTCCCAAGCCACTGGGATTACAGGCATGAATCACCAAACCCAGCAGGGTGATTCTTTCAAGTTCAGAAAAACCTCATTTTCAGTCATAAGCTAAAAATGTTTCAATAAGCCTTTATTACAACTAGGCCATCCAACAGCTAGCTGTGGGGTGGGGCAAGGCAGGGTATTCACCTTAGATCGCTAACAAAACACAATAACCACAGGCTTTAAAAAGCCTTACATTTTCACAAGCTTTCTAAGTCTGTCCAACTAAATTTTTTTCCTGTTTCATGTGAATTTTTACCAACATCAATTAAGGCACACCTTAGTGGATTCCTCTTCAGATTGTACTGAATTAGAGTTTTCTCAACTTCTTTGAGAATTTTTTCAACTGAAGTTGTTCCACATAGGCTATTTATTCAGAGTAATTCTCAGTTACTTCACACTCAGCATTGATCATTCAAATAAATTATAAGCAATCCTAACATTTGTCAACTCACCAAGAATCGAGCTTACTTTGAGTGCACTTCATTTTTTGTGAAGGAATTCTGTGATTCTGCTATTTTAAATTTCTTAACTTTGTGACTATTACTTTGGGTGAACTGTAAATACTGTGATAAGTGCTTAGTCTGGTAATGCCAATTTGTATTCTTTGGGAGTAGCTTTGGTGTAATTCATTTTATAATAAGCAAAATACTTTGCCATCTAATTCATAACATATAATTATAATTTATAATACACCAAATAGAAGAGTAAAGCATTAAGAACCTCACATATGGTCACTGTCAGCACTATTCAACTCAATCTGCTATTGTAGCTTAAAAAAGCCATAGATACTACACAAATATATGATCATTTCTATGCTTCAATAAAACTTTATTTATGGACACTGAAATTAAAATATCATATAATTTTCAAGTATAAAATTTCTTCTTTGACTTGTTTTGATCATTTAAATAGGTAAAAACTATTCTTAGTTGATGGGCTACACACAAACAGGCAGCAGGGTAGATTTGGTAATATGTGGTGGTTGTCTGCCAACTCCTGCTACAAGAAGTACAGAACTACTTAATGTTTTTGTCTATTTGGGGCATTTTCAGATAATATATAATATAGTCAGCATAATATAGTACAAAGTAGAAAAAGACTTCAGTGCTGATAGTGACCACTTGTGAAGTTCTTAATGCTTTACTCTTCTATTTGGTGTATTATAAATTATAATTATACATTATGAATTAGATGGCAAAGTATTTTGCTTATTATAAAATGAATTACACTATGGCTATGCCCAAAGAATACAAGTTGGCATTACCAGACTAAGCACTTATCACAGTATTTACAGTTCACCCAAAGTAATAGTCACAAAGTTAAGAAATTTAAAATAGCAGAATCACAGAATTCCTTCACAAAAAAAAAATGAAGTATAAAAAGTGTACTCAAGACTTCGGAGACGCCATACCCCCTCAGGATGGCAGGGGAACAAGCCCCGGCCTTTGAGTGTTTCAGCTCGGCCTTTGAGTGTTTCAGCTCGGCCTGCCGACCTCGGAGACGCCATTCACGCAAGGATGGCGGGGGAACAAGCCCTGGCCTGTGAGCACTCCAGTTCTGCCCACCTATAAGCGGTCCAGCTCTGCCCACCTGCTTCGGAGCCACAGGTAGACTCCACCTCTGCCTACAGGTCAGGGAATAGGCCCCGGGGCCCAGGAACAGGGACTATTACATGGGAATACCTATCTTTTGCTTCTCCTATTAACACCCTAATTCCCGTGATTACCCTCTCATTAGTCAAATAATCTAATACCTCTATCTTCTCACATCCTACCTCACAAACATTTTAGCCAACCCATAAATCCCCCCCTTCTACCATTAGATACTGTGAACCACCACACAAAAATACTGACTAAATGGTAGAAGATAATTGATCTCAACATTTATGGTTAAAGTGTCAAAATTGTAAATATAAAAATAGAAACTAACGGATATATGGCAATACACTGGGTACTTTGAATGCTATAATATTGATCTTTCCCTTAAAGTGAGGCATGGGGTGACCTATAGGGAAGATATAAGACAATAGAAAAGAAACAGTAATACCTCAGACTTACACTGCAAGAGAGAAAAACACATAGATATCATGAAAAACAAGGAGGGAAAATGCCCCCAAACAAACCAAGATACTACAGCAATAGAATCCCTAGAAAGCACAGTAGGTGAAATGTCAGAAAAGGAGTTCTGAATATACATAATTAAAATGATTCGGGATTTAAAAAATGACCTAATTGAGCAGATACAGGCAAAAATTGATCTCTCCAACAAAGAGATAAGAGATCAAATACAGGCAACCATTGATCACGCCAACAAAGAGATAAGAGAACAAATACAGGTAACAAAAGATTACCTCAAGAAAGAGATATAGAGTCTGAGAAAAAAAACAGAAATACTTGAAATAAAAGAAACTATGCATTATGAATAAGTAAATAAATAATCTAAAAAAACAAAACAAAAACAAAAACAAAAACAAAACTCAATAGATAGTATCACCAATAGATTGGATCACTTGGAAGATAGGACCTCAGACAATGAGGACAAAATATATAATATGAAAAATAAAGTTGACAACACAGTGAAGATGGTAAGAAACCATGAACAAAATATCCAAGAATTATGGGTTACAATCAAAAGACCAAATATAAGATTTATTGGCATTGAGAAAGGCGCAGAGAATCAATCCAAAGGAATGCAAAATCTCTTTAATGAAATAATATTAGAAAATTTCCCAAACTAGAAGAACGAATTGGAAAACAAAATACAAGAAGCATATAGGATGCCAAATATACAAAATTACAACACATCTACACCAAGGCACATTATAATGAAAATGCCTAGCATACAAAATAAGGATAGAATTTTAAAGGCCACAAGAGAGAAAAATCAGATAACCTATAAAGGAAAATCAATTCGCATCTCAGCAGATTTTTCAACCCAGACCCTCAAAGCAAGGAGAGCCTGGAACAACATACATCAGGCTCTAAAAGATAAGAGATGCCAACCAAGAATCTTATATCCAGCAAAATTAAGCTTTAGATTTGATGATGAAATAAAAACCTTCCATGATAAACAAAAGCTAAGAGAATTTACAACAAGAAAGCCGGCACTACAAAACAATTTAGCTAAACAATTTAGCTAGAACTTGTCTCAAAATAAAAAATTAAAAGGGCTGGGGATGTGGCTCAGTGATAAAACACCCATGGGTTAAATCCCTGGTATCAAATAAATAAAAGATAAATACTTCCCCCGGGGAGGGGGGGAGCGCACTCAAAGTAAGCTTGATTCTTGGTGAGTTGACAAATGTTAGGATTGCTTATAGTTTATTTGAATGATCAATGCTGAGTGTGAAGTAACTGAGAATTACTCTGAATAAATAGCTTTCAAGCAGAGAGATAGGTTAGTCTAGTCATAGTCTAGTACATAGAATCTGGGTTCCTAAGTTTCTATCTTATTTCTCTGGTACACACTATCTGTGTAATCTTGGATAGGACTTAATAGTTTTTCATAGTCTCAAACTACTTATTTATTATAAAGGATACCAGTATATACTTCAAAGCACTGACCTAAAGATTAAATGAGATGATCCATGTAAACTTAGTACAACATAATACTTTATACATAGACTCAGTAAATGTTAACCATATATATTATTACTATTGAAAATTAGGTGATAATGACATCCTAAAGATGATACTGATAAAATATAAATTGAAAAGATAAATGAAGCAGTTCTAGGCACATCTAATGGAAATGCAGAAATAAATTCCAATAGATGTAAGAATTTAGTATGATGTAAAAACAAAGCTTATTATTTTATAGGATATCCTCCAAAAATGGAAGGCAGAACTTAAAACATAAATTCAGAAGTACCATGTGAATATAGATATATCTTTTAAAAGCTGGATTAGATTTCAAGGACAAAACAGGAAAGTAAGATGATCACACAGAAAAGGATACAGGTGCTATATATTAAGGATGATAGGAAGTGGTAAAGTCAACAAAGATATAGTAGGTGGAAGAATAGAGGACACAGTAGCAATATAGAAGAATCAGTATAGCAATTCCTATTACGAAGATAAATGCTTATGAGTGTGAAAAATTGAAAGAAGCCATTTAAGACAATCAAGCTTAATTGCAATGTAATGATTTCATAAGAAAACACTATTTAAGTTAAAAAATCTACTTACTGACACAGCTATCATGGTACTATCTGGTCTCCATTCAGCTTGTCTGTAGGATCCAAACTGAGTAGATGATTTTGTAGGTTCCTTGTAGGTTACAATTAACACACTAGGCTGGAAGAAAATAGTTGTATTTTTATTAATATCTCACAAAACATATACAAACAAAATTTAAGATAACAGAACACTGTGAAGTATTTTTAAAGTGAAATAAATAATCTAATATGAAATCATCAGCTTTCAACATTTTAAGCAAATCAACCAAAAAGAAAAATAATGTGTTAGGCCTCCATCTAGCAAAGAAAAGAAATCAATAATTAATGAAATGACCTTCTGAAACAAGAAAAACAAAAACAGGCCCAGATGTGTTCACAGGTAAATTCAACCAAATATTTAAAGAAGAAATTATACTAGTTTTCTACGAGGTCTTTCAGAAAATAGAAATGGGGAAAATACTTCCTAACTCATTTTGTGAGGCCACCACTGTCCTAATACCAAAACCAGAAAAAGACATTACATGAAAAGTAAACTATACACCAAAATCCCTCAGGAATATAAGTACAAAAATATTAAGAAATCAAATTCAACAATGTATAAAAGAATTATGCACCATGACCAAGTGGGCTAGATCCCAGGCACACAAGGCTGGCCCAACACTAGAAAATAAATTGGCATATCATATCAACAGGCTAAAGAAGAAAAATTCACGATTAAAAAATAAATGCAGGGGTTGGGGTTGTAGCTCAGCAGTAAAGCGCTCACCTAGCACGTGCGCGGCCCGGGTTGGATCCTCAGCACCACGTAAACACATTGTGTACAACTAAAGCAAACAAATAAATATTTAAACAAACAAATAAATAAATAAATGCAGAAGCCGGGCGTGGTGGTGCATGCCTGTAATCCCAGCTCTTGGGTGGCTGAGGCAGGAGGATCACGAGTTCAAAGCCAGCCTCAGCAATGGTGAGGGCACCTAGCAACTCAGTGAGACCTTGTCTCTAATAAAATACAAAAAAGGGCTGGGCATGTGGCCCAGTGGTTGAGTGCCCCTGAGTTCAATCCCTGGTACCAATAAATAAATAAATAAATAAATAAATAAATAAATAAGTGCAGAAAAACCATTTGACATATCTAACACCCATTTATGATAAAAAACAAACAAAAGAACAAAAACCTCTCAGCAAACTAGGAATAGATGGGAACTTCCTCAACCTGAACACCTACCAAAAAATCCACACCTAATATCATACTTTGTAGTAAGAAAGTCCAAGCTTTCTCACGAACAACAGGAATAAAGATAAGGATGTTCCGGCTCCCCACTGCTTTTCAACACAATAGCACAAATCCTACCTAATTTAATATGACAGGAAAAAAAATAAAACATGCATACTGGAAAGGAAGAAATAAAACTATCTTTACTCACAAGATAATATGATCATTTATGTAGGAATTCCAAAAAAACATAAAAACCTCTGGAAGTGATATGCAATGATAGCAAAGTTGCAGAATACAAAGATAATATACAAAACCCAATCACTTTTATATACTCCAGCAACAAAAAAGTGGAATTTGTAATAAAATATTTTCTCATTGTATTAGCTTCTCAAAAATAATATTTGGTGTATAAATCTAACAGACCCTATGTAAGATTTACATGAGGAATATTATAAAACTGATGAAAATTATCAAAGAAGAACTACAAAGATATTCTATTTTAATGAACAAAAGAGTCAATACTATTAACATGTCAGCTCTTCCCAATTTGATCTACGGATTAAATATCAAAATTCAAAAAATCAGTCAAAATCAGTCAAAATCCCAGCAAGTTATTTTGTAGATGTCAACAAACGCACTCTGACTTTTATATGAAAAGGCAATAGATGAAGAAGAGCCAACTCAATATAGAAGAAAAACATGTTGGAGAACATGATATTATTACCTGACTTTACTATAAAGGTAAGGGTACTGGTGAAAGAAGAAACAAATCAATCAAAGAAACAGAACACAGTGTCTACAAATAAACCCACACAAATACACTCAACTGATTTTTTTTTTTTTTTGGTACTGGGGATTGAACTCAGGGGCACTCAACCACTGGGTCACATCCCCAGCCCTTTTTTGTATTTTATTTAGAGACAGGGTCTCACTGAGCTACTAAGTGCCTCGCCATTGCTGAGGCTGGCTTTGAACTCGGGATCCTCCTGTCTCAGCCTCCCAAAGTGCTGGGATTACAGGTGTGCGCCACCGCGCCCGGCCTCAACAGATCTTTGACAAAGAAGCAAAGGTTATACAAGGAATAAAAGACAGTCTTTTCAACAAATAGTGTTAGAACTAATGGACATCAACATCCATGAAAATAAATATAGATGTACACGTTACACCCTTCATAAAGATTAATTTAAAATAAATCACAGAACTAAATGTAAAATGTAAAACTCTTGGAAGGTAACAGTAGAAAAATCTAAACAGCTTTAGGTATGGCAAAGGCTTTTTATAAATGACACCAAAAGCACAATGTCCAATTGATTGATGAGCTGAACTTTAAAGTGAAGAGTATTATCTAAATAAAATATACTTAGCTAATAATCTGCACTATAAAAGTGGGAAAGAATCTAGAGGGCTGGGGTTGTGGCTCAGTGGTAGAGCGCTCGCCTAGCATGTGTGAGGTGCTGGGTTGGATCCTCAGCACCACATAAAAATCAATAAATAAAATAAAGGTATAAAAATATTACTAAAAAAAGAACCTAGAAAAGGAAATTCAAAAGCTTTTTTTTTTTTTTTTTTTTTTTTTTTTTTTAGGAATGGACCTCAGGCAATGGCAGAGAAACTTGGTTGAACTAACCCTCCTGGAGATAATGACAAGAATCTAGAAAATGACGTATTTCAAGGCATTGGAAATCAACCTGAAATAGGCAAAAAGTCTTGAAAGACATGACATGCCACAGGTAGAACTGATAAATCTGGCAGGCACAGTGGCACATGCCTATAATTCCAACGGCTCAGGAGGCTGAGGCAGGAGGATTGCAAGTGCACAGCCAGCCTCAGCAACTCAGCAAGGTGCTAATGAAACTTAGCGAGGCGCTAATGAAACTTAGCGAGGCCACCATTATCCTAACACCAAAACCAGAAAAATACATTACATGAAAAGTAAACTACATACCAAAATCCCTCAGGAATATAGATACATAAACTCTCAAAAATCTTAACAAGTTAAATTAAACAATGTATAAAAAGAATTATGCACCATGACCAAGTGGTGGGGATGTAGTTCAGTGAATAAGTGCCCCTGGATTCAATCTGTGCTACCAATATATTCATATATAAACATATATATTTTATAAATCTTGCTTTTTGCCTAAATTTACACTCCAATCTGTATCTGGTTCAAGGGTACAAAAGCAGTAGATTTACTTACTTGAGGCAAAAAACAGAAAATAAAGCTCAGACTTGCTACTTCTGCTGGAAAGCCATGGAGGAAATTCTAAAAGAAACGGTGCCTCAGGGAAGATCAATTTCAAAAATACGCAAACTTCTCTAAACTACATAGGAAAGACTTTCCCCTTCATGGGAAAGACTCAACTGTATCTGATGGAAAAGCAACAGGTGGCAGTTGAGAGAAATGAAGGACGATACTAGATATTGCCTACCACAAGATAAATAGAACTTAAAGTCTGAATTGAGATAAAAGTAACAGCCCGCATGAACATAACATCTTTGGAGGAACATAACAAAATCTGGTCTATATAATTTAGTGAATGTCAAAAATTAACAAGCATGTGAAGGAAGAAGAAAGGATAAGTCATACTTAAAAGAAAAAACTGGGCTGGGTTGTGGCTCAGCAGTAGAGCATTTGCCTAGCACATGCGAGGCGCTGGGTTCGATCCTCAGCACGACATAAAAATAAAATAAAGGTATTGTGTCCAACAACAACAACAACAACAACAACAAAACTGTTAAGAGAAACTGCTAGAGAGGTATGGCCTAGAATTTGAATTTAACATAAATTTTTAAAGCAAGGTATTATAAACATGTTCAAGGAAAAATACTCATAATGAATGAAGACAAAGGGAGAAATCTCAAAACAAAAAAAGAAACCATATAAAAGAAATTGGCTCTCCCTCCTGTGTCTGCTCCTCCCCTCATAAACAACTTTTCATCCCCCCAATAAGAACCTAATGGAAATTCTATAGCTGAAAAACATTATAACTACACAGAGAAACTCACATTTTTATGAATTATATGGAGTCAATCTGTAATAAGATTGGTAGAAATTATCACAGAGAAAAAAGACTAGATTAAAATAAGCATTGTCAAAAACAAGAGGGATCATATCAAGCAATATGAATAGGAGTCCAAAAAGAAAAAAAGAGAGTGGGGCATAAATATGATTTTTCAGATCCTCAAGAAGAAACAAACAGTACCAGAAATGGTTAATATGGGTAAACAGAAAAAAACTGCATATATCTTTTCCTTTTTCTCTTATTTCTTTAAAGTCCATGATTATTTAAAGCAAAAATTATAACAGTATTATAGAATTGATAAAAAATTGATGACATATACATATTTATATGTATTACACATATACAAACAAAAGATGGAAAGAGGTAAATGGAACTATACTAATGCAAAGTTACTATATTTTATGTGAAACAGTACAATGCTATTGCTAAATACAGAGTGGTAAAGAACTATACTGTAATCACAACAACCACTATCTCTCTTCCCAAAGAAGTATAGATTTAACAGCCGACCAAGAAACTTAAAATAGAATTCTAAAATAATATTCTGGCAATCCAAAATAATCAGGAAAAGTAAAACAAACAAACAAACAAACAAACAAACAAACAAAAGGAAGGGGTGAATAGAAAATAAATAGCAAATTGGCAGACTGTTATGGTTTGAATCCGAAAAGTTTCCCAAAGGCTTTGGTCCACGGCTAGTAGTGTTATTGAGAGATGGTGGAAATGTTAGCATGTGGGGCCTAGTTGGAAGTAGTAGTCCACTACAGCATGTCCTTGAAGGGTTTATTTGTCCCCAGCCTCTACCACCCTCCCTCTCTCCCTCTGCTTCCTAGCAATCATGAGGTGAGCAGCTTTTCTTCACTATGCTCTCCCTGCCATGATTGTGTCTCACCATAGACCTAAAAGCAGCAGAGTTAGCTGACCATGTCCTGAAACTTCTGAAACCATAAGCCAAAACAAATCTCTCCTTCGTTTAAGTTGTTCATGTCAGGTATTTTGTCACAGCAACAGAAAGCTAACACACAGAAAGCTACAGTTAACCATATCAATATTTATGATAACTATAATGAAAAAACTAAGACTCATCTATATGTTGGCTATAAGAAATGGACTTTGAATACAATAATACAAAAGGATCAAAAATAAAATAGAAAAATATGTACCATATAAACAGTAAACCATAAAAAGTTGGAATGATTAAATTCAGAAAAAATAGTGCTTAATTTAAGAAACATTATTACATATAAGGAGAAATTTCCAATTAAAATGATAAATTCACTAGGAAGGCAAACAATTATACATGTCTATTAATAAAGCTTCAAAATATATGAAAGAATGTAACATCATTAAAAGGAAAAAATATACACAATTATAATCAAGGACCACTCTCCTAGAATTTTATAAAATTGACAAGAATTACAATCATGTTCATTCATTTTTCTCTGTCAGAGGCTTACAAACTTTCTGAAAAGAATCAAAGAGCAAACAATTCAGGCTCTGTGAGACACATACAAGACTGCCACATATTCTTTTCCTTTTTTTTTTTCTTTCCACTTTTAAGTTTCCATACTATCTTCTTTTTTTTTATTCAAAGTTGTTGTATTTGTAATAGTAGAATGCATTACTATTCATAATACACATATACAACCTCTTCTTACAGAACACTGTTTGTATACAAACTATATTCGTACTATTCAGGTCTTCAATCATGCATATAGGCTAATGATATCCATCTTATTATACCACCTTTCCCCCCCCCATCCATCCCCCACTTGCTCTCTTCCTTCTCCTCCCTCTCCTTTGACCGTTCTAGTGTTCCTCTAATCCTCCTATGTACCCCGACACCCAACACCACTGTGAGTCTGCCTCCTTATATCAGAGAAAACATTTGGTATTTGGATTTTTGAGATTGACTAACTTCACTTAGCATTATATTCTCCAACTTCATCCATTTACCTGTGAATGCCATTATTTTATTTTCTTTTATTGCTGAGTAAAATTCCATTGTGTGTATATACCACATTTTCTTAATCCACTCATCTACTGAGGGACATCTAGGTTGGACATTCTGCTCCTATAAACATTGAGATGGCTGTGTCACTGTAATATGCTGTTTTAAAGTCCTTTGGGAATAGACCCAGGAGTGGGATGGCTGGGTCATAGGGTGGTTCCATTCCCAGTTTTCCAAGCAATCTCCATACTGCCTTCCATAATGGTTGCACCATTTTGCAGTCCCACCAGCGATGTATGAGTGTGCCTTTTCCCCCACATCCTCTCCAACATTTATTATTGTTTGTGTTCTTAATAGCTGCCATTCTGACTGGAGTGAAATGAAATCTTAAGGTAGTTTTTGATTTGCATCTCTCTAATAACCAGTGATGTTGAGCATTTTTTCATGTATTTGTTGATTGATTGTTTATCTTCTTCTGAGAAGTGTCTGTTCAGTTCCTTGGCCCATTTATTGATTGGGTTATTTGGGTTTTTGGTGTTAAGTTTTTTGAGTTCTTTATATGTTCTGGAAATTAGTGCTCTGTCTGATGTGCATGTATTAAATATTTGTTCCCAGTTAGTTGGCTCTCTATTCACCTCACTGATTGTTTCTTTTGCTGAGAAGAAGCTTTTTAGTTTGAATCTATCCCATTCATTAATTCTTGATACTAATTCTTGCGCTACAGGATTCTTATTAAGGAACTTGGGGCCTAATCCGACGTGTTGGAAATTGGAGCTTACTTTTTCTTCTATTAGGCGTATTGTGTCTGGTCTAATTCCTAGGTCCTTGATCCACTTTGAATTGAATTTTGTGCATTGTGAGAGATAAGGGCTTAATTTCATTTGTTGCATATGGATTTCCAGTTTTCCCAGCACCATTTGTTGAAGAGGCTATCCTTTCTCCACTGTACATTTTTGGCGCCTCTAATATAAGATAGCTGAAATTACACGTATTAGTCTCTATGTCCTCAATTCTGTACCATTGGTCTACCCGTGTGTTTTGGTGCCAATACCATGCTGTTTTTGTTACTATTCCTCTATAGTATAATTTAAAGTCTGGTATGGTGATTCCACCTGCTTCACTTTTCTTACTAAGGATTGCTTTAGCTATTCTGGGTCTCTTATTTTTCCAGATGAATTTTATGACTGCTTTTTCCATTTCTTTGAGGAATATCAATGGGATTTTGATTGAAATTGCATTAAATCTGTATAATACTTTTGGTAGTATGGACATTTTGACAATATTAATTCTGCCTATCCAAGAACAAGGTAGGTCTTTCCATCTTCTGAGGTCTTCTATAATTTCTTTCTTTAGTGTTCTATAGTTTTCTTTATAGAGGTCTTTCACCTCTTTTGTTGATTCCCAGGTGTTTTTTTTTTTTTTTTTTTTTTTTGATGCTATTGTAAATGAAGTAGTTTTCAACATTTCCCTTTCAGAGGATTTGTCACTGATGTACCAAAATGCCTTTGACTTATGGGTATTGATTTTGTATCCTGCTACTTTGCCAAATTCATTTACTAGTTGTAAAAGTTTTCTGGTAGAGTTTTTTGGGTCTTCTAGGTATATTATCATGTCATCAGCAAATAGTGTTAATTTGAGCTCTTCTTTTCCTATCTGGATCCCTTTAATTTCTTTCGTCTAATTGCTCTGGCCAGAGTTTCAAGTACTATGTTAAATAGCAGTGGTGAGAGGGGGCATCCCTGTCTTGTTCCAGTTTTTAGAGGGAATGCTTTCAATTTTTCTCCATTTAAGATAATGTTAGCCTGGGGCTTTGCATAAATAGCTTTTATCATGTTAAGATATGTTCCTGTTATTCCTAGTTTTTCTAGTGTTTTGAACATAAAGGGGTGTTGTATTTTGTTGAATGCTTTTTCTGCATCTATTGAGATGACCTTATGGTTTTTAAGTCTATTGATGTGATGTATTATGTTTATTGATTTCCGTATGTTGAACCAAACTTGCATCCCTGGGATAAACCAGGATTTTGTTGAGAATTTTTGCATCTATGTTCATTAAAGACATTGGCCTGAAGTTTTCCTTTCTGGCATCTTTGCCTGGCTTTGGAATTAATGTAACACTGGCCTCATAGAAAGAGTCTGGGAGAGCTCCCTCTCTTTCTATTTCTTGAAATAGTTGAAGAGCAATGGTATTAGAGGGGAGGGGAAAGGAAAGGAAAGGAAGGGGTTCCAAGAAGGAAGAAAGGAAAGGAAAGGAAAGGAAGAAAGGAAAGGAAGGAAGGGGTTCCAGGAGAAATAATATTTGCCTATTAGCTCCCCCAAGTTACTTTTTCAAAATTTTTAACTACGAAAGGAAAGACAGTAACTTCATGGTAGAGAAATCTGGCAGACACCAACTTAACCAAGTGATCAAGGTAAACATCACCTACCAGTAAGAACATCATAAGCTCTTGGATATATCCTGAGAAGGAACAACATTTTTTTGTGGTCTTCTTGTCAACAATTACATAAACTCAGTCCATTCAAGAGAAAATCAAACAGACCCAAGATGATAAACACTCTACAAAACAGTACTCTTCAAAAAGGGTCAAGATGACAAAAAGGAGAATGAGAGAAACAAGGACTGGAAGGGACAAAGAAGAAATAACTAAATGCAATGTGAGATCATGGATAGAATTCTAAAATAGAAAAAGAACATCAATTTGAAAAATTGGGGGAAATTTCAATCAGATCTATGGTTTAGTTAATAATAGTATACCAATGTTAATTTATTTTTTGTTAAGTGAAAAATGCACCAAAAAACAAGTACACAGTATATGATTCTATTTAAATAAAAATTAAAAAAATACAAACTAATCTATATAGAGAAGAAGCAAGTAGGTAAGTGCTAACCTGGGGAAGAAGGGCAGTAAGAAATAACTACAAAGAGGCATGAGGAAACATTTAGAGGTAATGGATACTCACTATTATGATAATGGGGATGTTTTGACATATGTATACATGTCAAAACTGATCAAACTTATACTGGAAACATGTACAACTTATGTCAGTTATCTCTCAAGAAAGCTGTTAAGAGTTGAAAACAAGATATTTTGGATGGTCTTTTAGAAAACTGAATACAGAAGAAAACACTGCTTGACAGACCAATTTAGAATCTATTATAAAAGTCTATAAGAGAAACCTGAACTTACAATATACAAGAAGGAGGGGGCAGAAAGGAGAAGATGGAAATTTTAGAAAAGGAGATATAATTTGTGTATCAACTTCAATAAATATATAAGATTCAATCAGGAGTACATTTATTTTCAATTTTTTATTTTACTTTTTTAAAATATTTATTTATTTGCTTTAGTTGTACACAATGCAATGCATTTATGTTTACGTGGTGCTAAGGATCAAACCCGGGCTACACACGTGGTAGGCGAGCGCTCTACCACTGAGCCACGACCCCAGCCCCATAGAGCATCTTTTTACATAACACTGTTTGTATACAAAGTATTTTCGTACTATTCAAGTCTTCAATCACGCATTTAGGATAATAATATCCATCTTATCCTACCACCTTCTTGTTTTTTTTCCTGATTATTTTGAAAGATTTTTTTTAAAATACTGAGACCAAGGAGAGATTAATACTTCCAATAGAAAAGGGATTTTTAAAAACTGAGCTTTATTATAATTGGCATTAATGATAAACTGTCTAATAAAGGTAAAATTAGTCTAGCACTGAATGACAATATTTAATCACTTATTTAAAAATCACAGTATGTTTTACTATTTACTAATTTCCCATTTCCTAATGTTTCAACATTAAAATATATTAAAATATATTATAATTTTTTTAATTCTAAAGATGAGTAACTTTGGCTGGGCATGGTGGCACATGCCTGTAATTCCAGCAGCTTGGAAGGCTGAGGCAGGAGGATCAAGAGTTCAAAGGTAGGGCTGGGGTTGTGGCTCAGAGACAGAGCACTAGTCTAGCATATGTGAGGCACTGGGTTAGATCCTCAGCACCACATAAAAATAAAATAAAGGTATTGTGTCAACCTATAACTTAAAAAAAAAAAAAGTTCAAAGACAGCCTCAGTAACTTAGCTAGGCACTTAGCAACTCAGCAAGACCTTGTCTCTAAATAAAATACAAAAAAGGTCTTGGGATGTGGCTCAGTGGTTAAGCGCCCCTGGGTTCAATCCCTGGTACCAAAAAAATGAGTAACTTAAGTTTGGTGAGTCAGAAGCACACCAAATCTGAGGTTTCTAGTCTATACCCATATTGAAACAAACAGAATAACATACAATAATGTGGGTTTCTAAGACTGCTAAATTTTGATGTAAAGCAGACTGGTACTCTTTAATCTCACCTCTTCCCAAGTGACTTGTATTTTGCCTAGATTTTAATGAGTACTATCTTTGACTCTGGAAAACACAACAGGTTTTAAAGCCCTTCAGTTAATTGTTGACTCCATGGGGTGGGGGGGACTTTTCTCAGAAGCAATTTTACCCCCTACAACACTCTGTTTCTAAATACATGTGTATGTAAAGTCTGCTAGTTATTTAAAAATGCAGTTTCTTTCAATAAGAAACAAAATTTTGAAACATAAAAAATATGGTCCATAGAATATCCACAAATCCTTTTGTAAAGTTTCATATTATTAAACATATTTTCTTACTAATTTTGTTACATCAACTAATATTTTGAGTTCTATACTCTTTGACTATCCATAATGAATATGAAAGGGGTGCTTGCTTCAGCAGCACATATACTAAAATTGGAACAACACAGAGAAGTAATACAGACAGGATGGCCCCTGCACAAAAATGACAAGCAAATTTGTGAAGCGTTCCATATTTTTCTAATGTATTTGTAGAACTATTCTAATGAAATTTTTGTCTGGAATAAAGTCTCTTGTTCATGTGAAATAAAGCAAATTTACAAAAAAAAAAAAAAAAAAAAAAAAAGAAAAGAAAGAAAGAAAGAAAAAAGAAAAAGAATATGAAAGGGAATACCTATTTGTAAATCCTAGTAATACTCTACTTTAGTCAGAGTCAGATAAGTTTTAAACAAAATATTTGATATAAACATATGAAGTATACAAATGATAAATAATGAAATGAACACCTACAAACCCACCAGCCAGATTAAGAAATGATTCACTATCCACAACTCTGAAACTCCCTCAGTGTCCCTAAATACACACACCTGTAGCTCTCTGAGAACTAACCCACTATTTTCAATTCTGGGATTACATACACGCTCTTCTATAATTTACTCACTTCTTGTACTAACCGAATATACTATTTATCTATTCTGTTTATATGAATTCTGGAAAAAATTTACAAATTAAAAAATTTTTTTTCTTATGTGTGTGTGTGTGTGTACCGGGTATTGAACTCAGAGGCACTCAACCACTGAGCCACATCCCCAGCCCTATTTTGTATATTTTTTAGAGACAGGGTCTCACTAAGTTGCTTAGTGCCTCGCCATTGCTGAGGCTGGCTTTGAACTCCCAATCTTTCTGCCTCAGCCTCCTGAGCTGCTGGGATTAGCACCACCACGCCCAGCTACAAATTAAACTTTCTGATAAAGAAAGTTAATCTCAAAAATGAGTAATGTTGGGGTTAGGGGTCTCTAATCATACATGGTCCAATTCAATGTACTGTATAAACTGTAAAACAGGATGACTACAAATGGCACTACAGTTATTAAACTAGAGCACATTTAAATTAATAGAACTGCAAATTAATGATATTTACATGCCTACTAGTATTTTTTGTTAATGTTTTAAGATTTAAGGTTATGGTTCTACTTGGAGACTATCTGCTTGATCTTTTATGTGGTGCTGAGGATCGAACCTGGGCCGCACACTGCTAGGCGAGCGCTCTAACGCTGAGCCACAACCTCGGCTCTGCTTGCTCTTTTATTTCTTAATAACAA
Source organism: Tamias sibiricus (assembly GCA_025594165.1). Classification (NCBI taxonomy): domain Eukaryota; kingdom Metazoa; phylum Chordata; class Mammalia; order Rodentia; family Sciuridae; genus Tamias; species Tamias sibiricus. The sequence continues at coordinate 154,884,094 of CM046657.1, read as the reverse complement.
ACTCTTGTTTTCAAAATTAGTTCACTCAATGGCTGGGGATGTAGGTCAGTGGTAGAGCAGTTGCCTGGCATGTCTAAGGCACTCGGTTCAATCCCCAGCATCCCCCCTCCCCCCAAAAAAAAGTTCACTCAAGAGTATATAACTATTGATTTTATTCTCTATAGAAGTTTCCTAGGCCTGCTGTTCAAGTATGAAAAACTGGGTGGCTTACAACAAAAATTTGCATTCTCTCAACATCTGGACACTCAAACTCTGAAATCAAAGTGTCAGCAAAATCATGCTTCCTGGCAGTTCTAAAGGAGGATCCTTTCTTCCTTTTTAGTTTTTGGTGTTTACTGGCTATCCTTAGTGTTCCTTGCTTAAAGATGTATCACTCCCACCTCCTAGCTGTCACCACTGTGTGCACTAGGAATTTTCCTCTTTATTCCCAGACATTTGGCAAGCTACAATGTCCACATACAGAAGTGCTGGCACACTCAGTCCCAAAAATACTGATGGGGACTGGGCTTTGCTGCCTGGACTTGGAGAGGTGAGATATGGTGAGCAGCTAGCTCAGAAATTTACCTCCAGTCCTGCTCTGCGCCCTTTATTTGGGAGATCTAATATATTCACATAGTCTTTCTTCTATGTATGTGTGTGTTTATGTCCAAATTTCCCCTTTTTACAAGGACATCAGTTATGTAGAATTAGGGCCCACACTAATGATGTCATTTTAACTTGATTTCCTGTGTAAAGACCTTATTTCCAAATAAGGTCATATTTTGAAATAACGGGTTTAGGGTATCAACATTCTCTTTTGGGGGGTGGTCATGATTCTATTCATAACATTCTCTGTAAATGATCCATAATAACTGGGACTGGGGTATTAAAAGCAAATAAAAACATCCTATGTGTATATGTTAAACTGCATGTCTTTACTAACACTGTCCAATAAAACCATATTGCAATAACAGAAATGCCTTACATCTGTACACTCCAATATAATAGATATGTCACATGTGACTACTAGACACTTGAAATGTGGCCAGTTCAAGTAAGAAAACTGACTTTTAAATTTTATTTAACTCAATGAAATTAAAATTTTTAATAACATGTGGCTAGTGGTTTCCGTACTGGATATACTGAAGTAGGCTCTGGATAGCTTTGTAGATCAATTCAGTTTCAAAAATACTGTTGTTTCTTCACAACAGAGTATAAATGAATCTTCAATAGGTAGATGAACTCAGTAAATTTCCAAGAGCATACAGTATATTTCCCAAGCTTATTTAAATAGTTTATCTCCCCTACATTATCATACAGAATCAAGAACACCTCATATTTTTCCCGATTACCTTCAAGAAATACTATTCTCCATTTTTTTTTTTTTTTTTTTTTTTTTTTTGGTGGTACCGGGGATTGAACTCATGGGCACTCGACCACTGGGTCACATCCCCAGAACTTTTTTGTATTTTATTTAGAGATAGGGTCTCACTGAGTTGCTAAGTGCCTCGCCATTGCTGAGGCTGGCTTTGAACTCGTGATCCTCCTGCCTCAGCCTCCCAAAGAGCTGGGATTACAGGCTTGTGCCACCGCGCACGGCTCTACTCTCCATTTTTAAAGTAGCTTTATATATATATTGTGCCTAATAAATTAAACTTATTAAACTTCTACCTTTATGCATGTAATTATTAGGGTATTATTAGTATATTCAAGAACTTATCTAATCGTTACCATTTTTGACTTCCAAAATATTTTTGGTACACCCTCCAAAGAAAATCTGTATCCATTAGCAGTCACTCCCCATTCCCTCCTTCTCTTGACCCACAGCAACTAATAATTTTTCTTTTTCTTTTTCTTATTAAATTTATTTATTTTTTTCTAAGTTGTTATAAATGACAGCAGAATGCATTACATTTCATATTACACATATAGAGCACATTTTTACATATCTCTGGTTGTATGCAAAGTATATTCACACCATTCGTGACTTCATACATGCACTTAGGGTAATGATATCCATCTCATTCTACCATCTTTTTTTTTTCTTCACCCTTTTGCCCCCTCCCTTCCCCTCCCTCCCCATTGGCCATTCTAGTGTTCCTCTAATCCTCCTATGCTTCCCATCCCAACCTGACTGTGAATTGGCCTCCTTGTATCAGAGAAAACATTTGGCATTTGGCTTTTTGGGATTGGCTAACTTCACTCAGCATTATATTCTCCAACTCCATCCATTTACCTGCAAATGCCACGATTTTATTCTCTTTTAATGCTGAGTAATATTTCATTGTGCATATATACCACAGTTTCTTTATCCATTTGTCTATTGAAAGGCATCTAGGTTGGTTCCACAATTTAGCTATTGTGAATTGTGCTGCTATAAACATTGATGTGGCTGTGTCCCTGTAGTACTTTCTTTCTGACTCTATGAATTTGTCAATTCTGGACACTTTATATAAATGAAATTATAAAATATATGGCCTTTTGTGTCTGGCTTCTTGCACTTAGCATAATGTTTTAAGGTTCATTCATGTTGTACCACATATCAATATTTTATTTCTTTTATGACTGAAAAAGATTCCCCTTTATAGATATACCATTTTGTGGTTATCCATTCACTTGTTCATGGACATTTGGATTGTTTCCACCTTGGCTATTATTAATAGCGTACTATGAAAGTTCATGCACAAGTTTTTGTTTGAATACCTTCTATCAGTTATTTAGGATATACACCTAGGAATGGAATTGCTAGGCCAAATGATAACTACGTTTAACTTTTTGTCAAACTGTTTCCACACCACACAGGGTTTCAACTTCTCCATATCTTTGTAAACCTTTGTTATTATCTTTTCTTTTCTTTTTTCTTTTTTTTGTAGCCATTCTAGTGAATGTGAAGTTTAGATTTACACATCTCTAAAAATGAATGTTGTTGGACAACTTTTATGTTCAATATAAACATACTGAACTACTTGTGTATCTCCTTTAGAGCTGCCTATTCAAATTAACTGCCTGTTTTAAATATGGGTTAACCAACTTTTCAAGGGGTTATGTCCTAGTAACTGAATCTGTAAGTTGATTGCTGGACTTCTTTAAAATAATTTTTTCTACAAGAAAATTCCTTATAAGTGGTGATTAGATTCCCTGGCCAGCTCACAAAAGTTTATTCAGCGCACAAATACCATTAGGGAATATAATATACGAGTTTAGTATACAAACTAAAGACTGAATGCAAGGTTGAAGTATGGATCTGACATTTGTTTACTTGCTTTGTGACTGGACAAACCCTTTGGGACCAAGGCAAACTAACATTTGCTTGGAGGAAGGTGTAGCAGACTGACCCGAAGTGGGTACATGGAACCTTCTGGAATGTTGAAAATGTTCTGAATCTTGATTGAAACAGTGGTTACAAGTATATACATTTGTCAAAATCTAAACTTCACATTACTTAAATTCAACACTTCACATATTACATAAAATTTACCTTAAGAAGAAATGTCCAAAAATAAATAAATAAGCCATTATTCAAGTATACTGAATGCTGTTTGCAAAGGCAGGAAAGATTTCTAATATACTTTAGAGGATTTCCCAAAAAAGATTTTCTGGTTAATTGTTGATGATCCATTAGTTATTGCTTTCAAAACAGACAAAATGAGCAGTTTATTCTACTGTCACTTCATCAGTTTTGATGAGTAATTAACTCTATACTTCAAACATTCCTCAATTTTCAAAAGGCCCTCTTCTTTAAGGGTAACAGCCAATGGCAACTGTGACTGATTTCTCAATCCAAACACTAATGGCTCTTGACATTAAATTGAGATGATCAACTTCATCTATAGGAAGCAGCTTACCAATATCTTTGGTAACTTTTTCTCTCCTACAAGAAATGAGTAATATTTAAAGAATATCTAAAGCTCATTTTCAAGCTGTTTTATGCCTACCTTGTTATTAAAATCAGGCTGTTTTCTTACCCACCTAGTTACTATTCATTATCCTATGAAATACTACTTATCCATTAACACATACCTTTTTTTTTTTTTTTTTTTTTTGTACCAGGGATTGAACTCAGGGGCACTCGACCACTGGGCCACATCCCCAGCTCTTTTTTTTTTTTTTTGTATTTTATTTAGAGACAGGGTCTTACTGAGTTGCTAAGTGCCTTGTCATTGCTGAGGCTGGCTTTGAACTTGTGATCCTCCTGCCTTGGATTCCCATCACTGCCCCACCTCCTCCCGCCAAAAAAACAATAAGAAAAAGAAAATAATACTATTTATATTAGTCCTCAAAAATAAAATGCTTAAAATAAATTAACCAGGGAGGTGACACTGAAAACTAAAACACTGATGAAAGAAACTGAATATGTGAATAAATGGAAAGATATAGCATGTTTATGGGTTGAAACAATTAATATTGCTAAAACATCCATACTACCCAAAGTGATCTACAAATTCAATACAATCTTTATCAAAATTTCAATGACATGGAAATTTAAAAACAATCTTAAAATTTACATAGAACTAAAAAAAAAAAATTACAAATAGCCAAAGTAATCTTGAGAAAGAAAAAAGTGGAATCATCACATGACCTGATTTCAAAGTATACTATAAAGCTACAATAATCAAAATAGTGTGGTACCAGCATGAAAAACCACACACACAGCCCAACAAACAGAAGAGTCCAGAAATAAACCCCTACATGCACATATGGTCAACTAATTTTCAACAGAGGTATCAAGATTATGCATCAGGGCTAGGGTTGTGGCTTAGTGGTAGAGCAATTGCCCAGCATGCATGAGGCACTGGGTTCAATCCCCAGCACCACATAAAAAAACTAAATAAACAAAATAAAGGTATTGTGTCCATCTACAACTAAAATTTAAAAAAAAAAAAATACACAACAGGGAAATCAGTCTTTTCAATAAAAGGTTTTGGTAAAATAGATAATCATATGAAAAAGAGGAAGACTACCCTCATATTACACCATATACAAAAATCAACTTAAGATGGATTAAGAACTTAAGACCCGAAACCATTAAAATTCTAGAAGAAAACAGAAAAAACTCCTTCACATTGGCCTTGGTAACAATTTTTGGATGACACCTAAAGCACAGGCCAAGTAAAGCATAAATAAATAAATGGGACTACGTGAAACTAAAAAGTGAGTGCATGGCAAAGGAAACAACCAACAAAATGAAGAGACAACCTATGGAATGCAAGAAAATATTTGTAAACTATATACCTGATAGGGAGCATTAGCTTCCAAGACACTTAAGGAATTCATACAAGTCAATAGGAGGAAAAAACAAAAACCAAATGGCCAGTAGGGTTCAACATCACTAATCATCAGAGAAATACAAATAAAAATGAAATGTTGTCTCATATCTGTTTGGATGGATTTTGTCAAAAAGTAAAATGATAAAAACTACTGGTAAAGATGTGGGAAAAGGGAACTCTTGCACATTGTTGGTGACACTGTAAATTGGTATAGCCATATAGAAATCATCACAGAGGTATCTCTAAAAATTGAAAATAGCACTATTACATGCTCTAGCAATCCCACTTTTGGGGGCATACACGTGTGCACGCTTGCGCACGCGGGCACACACACACACACACACACACACACACAGACAGATCTATATTTGTACTCCAAAAGAACTGAAATCAGTATCTCACAGTTGCACTTCCATATTCATTGCAGCACTATTCAAATATGGAAATATTTCTGTACAGAATAGGAAACAGTCTAAGGACTATCAACAAATGAATAAAGAAAATATGGTATATATCAAGGATATACAAAACCCAGCAAGTTGTTATTCCTAGCATCCACATTTTGCAATAGAATATACACTATGGAATATTACTCAGCCTTAAATAAGGAAAACCTGACATTTGCTACAACATGAGTAAACCATAGTGACATTAATGGAAGCCAAACACAGAACAGATTGCATCATCACACAAGCTGCACAATCTCATATGTGAACACATATGAAAAAAGAATAGCACAGCAGTTGCCAAGAACTAGAAGGTGGGGAAACAGGGGGGCAGGGTGAGTGTTTGGTCAAAGTACAAACTTTCAGTTTCAAAATGAATAAATACTGAAGGTTTAATATACAAGATGGTGGTGCTGGGGTTGTAGCTCAGTGGCAGACTGCTTGCCTCGCACATGTGAGGGACTGGGTTCGATCCTCAGCACCACATATAAATAAGTAAAAAAAAAAAAAAAAGGTCCATTGACAACTAAAGAAAATTTAAAAAAAAATAAGATGGTGACAATAATTAATAAGAATGTATTATATACTTGAAATTTGCTAAGAGAATAGATGTTAAGTGTTACAGACATCAGAGTAACTATGTCAAGTGATGGATATGTATATTAGCTTGATTTTGGGTATTCACAATGCATATACATCAAAATATCACATTGTATACCTTAAGTATATACAATTTTTGTCAATTATACCTCAAAAAAGCTGGGGGGAAAACAAAACAGTAGTCATCAACATATGGTTATGGTAAGAAGGACTCATAGAGAAAGAAGGGTTTCAATAAAAGCCAAATATAGGTAACATTCTAATGGTAAAGATGGAGCAAGAGAACAGTCCAGGAGGGGTGTGTGTGTCTCTGATATCAAACTCAGGAGTTTGAGCTTAATTTTTTAATAAAAAGTGAACCCTGGAAGACTTTCAGAGCAGTGTATTTATAAAGAAGCTCTCTGGAGGCAGTAACAGAATAGAACTGAAAGAGCAAGAAATGGGGACAGTGAGAAAATAGAGATATAAATTAAATGGCCCTCCTGAGAGTGCACTGTTAATCATATACCTGATCCTACAGCTTGGTTCTTCAGATATACATCTCTTGTTTTTTTTCATTTTTACAACATATCAAAAGGAATGTGAATTTCTGTTAAGGAACTCAACGACACAGAATTTATTTATAAGCCTAGTAATCATGTGCCCATTTCAACTTTTTTTTAAAAAAAATATTTATTTATTTGCTTTAGTTGTACACAATGCCTTTATTTGTATGTGGTGCTGAGGATCGAACCCGGGCCACGTGCATGCTAGGCGAGCGCTCTACCACTGAGCCACAACCCCAGCCCCCCATTTCAACTTTTTATCAGCAACCTACAAAACAGTGATAACTCACAAGAATTTGATTTATCACATTAACACACTAACATCTCTGAGTAGAATATTTTCCACTTCATCCCTTTCATATAGTGCCTGTTTATGGTATTTTTCACAACTGATGTTCAGATATACTTCTGAGGGTATGTTAAATATTTGAAATCATCTGTGACCTGAAAATTGAGATATGCCTATCTAATTTAGAATGACAATACTCTAAGGTATCACTTTGCAATTCATATATATAGACCTTCACATTCCCTGGTAAGCAGTATATTAAAGGAATAATCCTAAGGCCCCTGAGGTCAACACCCTGTCAATCATAAACCATATCCCAGCAGCTTAATCCTCAAAGTTGAATCCTTTTACAATACTTTTTTAAAGAGCAAAACAAGTTCTTATAGCATCAAGGTAGTTAAAGACATTTGTAAGGACAGTATCAATTGAGATTTGCATGTTAATCCATTATAAGATGCTTGCTAGATTCCATTACAAACAAAAGCCAGCCTAAAAAACACATTTTCAAAAAAGTGTAGTTATGTAAAGTAAGAAAGTACAAGGACCAGGCTGAGGTTGTGGCTCAGTGGTAGAGCACACACCTAGCATGTGCGGCCCGGGTTCCATCCTCAGCACCACGTAAAAATAAACGCATTGTGTACAACTAAAGCAAATAAATAAATATTTTTTTTTAATTTTAAAAAAAGAAAGTACAAGGACCTCACAGATTACGATATACCAAACACATGAAAAGCAAAATTGATTTTATACTGTAGGTCTACACAAATAAAATCCTATCTTTTTTTCCCCCTTGCATATATGCTTAAATTTCTCACACAAATAACAAAATGCTTCATTTCATTCACTTCAATAGAATGAACTCCTCAGAAAAAGACTGAAAAGAATTGATAATCAACTCCAAAGTTTTATGTTTACTTTTTTTCTATTTCTACCAATTTCCTGACATATTTAATGCAGGCGAGAAAATCTTTTCAGTAAATTGAGCACATGAGTCTAATAAGTGTCTTGAAAAACTCTGACAAATTACATATATCCCAAGTTCTTTTTGGTTTTTCATCTTTTCTTTGCTTCAAACCCCCAAGTAAGTTCCTTTTTTTGAGCAACCTGTGAGTTTTCAGCCTGTGAATTTTGGCTTTTACAAATTTGTGGCAAACAATTGCTTTGGCAATTTTTATACCAAGCTCCCAAGTATCAAGCCAGTTGCTGAGTTCTTCAGGCTTCTCAACATTCTATTCCTCCACAGCCTGGACTATCTTCTTTTCAAGGCCTGACTTGTCAATCTTTTTCAGAGGGCTCAATTCTATCACTACCTCCAAACACTGAGTAAGCTCTTTCCATTGTATTTAAGGACTATTCGTTATCTGGCATTCGTTTTATCTGACTATTCGTTTTCTCTTTTTCCTTCTAAAATGTGAGGTTTTCTGTTCAGAATGTCTTTATGCAACTCTTGAAATTTGTTTCACAAATTTAAGGGAATTCCAGATGGGCACTCTTCATATGCATTTGCCTTGGCCTCTGCTTCCATTTTTGGTCCATCTGCAGGGAAATTGGAGATTTCTGTTTCTCTAACAGTCCCATCCTCTTTATCTTCCTGTAAGTTCAGACTTCTCTAGTGTGGTTTCATCTTCAGAATTCATCCCAACATCATCTTCATTTAGGCCAGGAAGCAGCAGTCCATGTCCTTTCTTTGGTCAGGAAGCACTCTTTCTGCATCCATCTTAAGACCCATTTTATAATACCCTTGACAGAAATACATCAATTGTTCCATCAATAAAGTGCTACTTGTACCACATCAAACATATATATATATATATATATATATATATATATATATATATACTATACCTGTTTTTTAACACCCGTTTGGGGGCTTCTAAATATATGGATGATTACTGTTGTAGACTCTAGAGTATTTTTTTTAAAAGAAATCCTAAGAAGAATTACAATGTAGAGAAAATAAACTTACATTAACACTTCATGCCAAAAAATGAAGCGATAAAAACTTCAAACTTTAGCAATGTAATATGCTATTTTAAAATCTCTATCAAATAATCAAATGAATATCTACAGAAACTCTTCTTGTTCCTAAACAGTCTAAAGCACCATAGTATATTTCTGATATTTGAGATAGAAAAATAAGTCTGGCTATGACTCCATAATATGAGTTCCAATAGCTACTTAGCATATATAATAGTAGCTATAAGAGGTACATAAAAGTTCAAAGACTCAAAATGTACAGAACTTACTCGTAGAGACTAAATTTAATGTTTCCATAGTCTCATGGGTAACCAACATTTCAAACATAGCAATGTTTTTTGGACATTAAAAAAGCTGGCCTAAATTATTAAATGTTTGTTCCTTCTACAAAACTAGTTTTCTCTTTTTAAAAATGCATTCCTCCTTAGCAAGTTTAATTTACTAAGTGAGCCCTAATAAAATCTTAAGCAAGCAACTCTTATTACATACTCTCCTCTCTTTGAACATGTTTCTACCTGTCTCCAAAGCAGTTGTAAGACTTCAACTACATATAACCCTTTAGATCTTCAAAATTCACTTGATGCCATAAAATTACTCACATCTACAACCTTTCTAAAAATCAAAGCTTTCCTGTTCTTATTGCAAACATTTTAAACCAATTCACTCTAAATTATATAAGTATAAATGATAGCTCCTTAATTTACCTAGCAGTAGTTTACTTTTAGCAATGTGTTAACCTAAATTTATTTTAACTTACATAGTTTCAGAAAGTTTAGAAATTCTCTAGAAAATTAAAATGGAGCTTTCACAGTGAGAGAAAAGACATCCCAGAAAGGCACTTGTTCCTCACATACCCAGTCAAATAATCACAGACTTTAGAATCATCTGGTTCACATCATGTGACCCAGCAGCTATAGCCCTCCTCTGTACTTATCCTGAAGAATTAAAGTCATCATACCATATTGATACATGCATACCTATGATAGCCAAACTATGGAACCAGCCTAAGTGTTCATTGATAGACGAATAGAGAAAATTTGATACACACACACCCACACACACACAATGGAGTTTTATTCAGCCACTAAAAAAAAGCCTGAAATTATGTCATTTGCAGGAGAACAGACAGAACTTAAGACCATTATGTTAACAGAAGCAAGCCAAACTCAGTAAGCCAAGGGTCACATGTTTTCTCTCAGATGTGGAAGCTAGAGGGAAAAAGAAAGGTGGGGTGAGGGTCTCATAAAAACCAAAGGGAGATCAGTTGAGCAGAGGAAAGGGTCCAGGAGGAGGGAAGAGGTGAGGAAAAGAGGAAATACTGGAGAATGATATTGACCAAATTCTATTGTTACACTGTGTGTGTGTGTGTGTGTGTGTACGAATATGTAACAACAAACACCCCCATTATGTAAAACTATAACACACCAATAAAAAATATGGAAAAAAAGATTTTAAAATAATTTTGGAGTTCTCTGATTTAAAAGCAAAGTAAAAAAAAAAAAAAAAAAAAATCTGGTTCCATATCTGAGTTTTCTTTCTAAGTGAAAAAGCTCAGCCCCTGGGCTGGGGCTGTAGCTCAGTGGTAAAGCGCTTGCCTCGCATGTGTGAGGCACTGGGTTCAATCCTCAGCACCACATAAAAATAAATAAGACACTGTGTGTTCATCTACAACTTAAAAAAAAAAAAAAAAAGCTTATGCCCCAGAGATCAGGGTTAACCATCATGTAAACCTACAGTACCATGTAGCCTAAAGTATTCCCACATTTCATTTTACTTCTTACCTCTGAACCCCTAGATCACCTGAATTTTTTTACATACTAGATCTTAATAATAGTGGCCCCCTAGATTTCCACCAATAGAAGTTGTATATAGAGTGGGAGTTTAAAGGAAAGGAGTATGAGTACTTTTAAATTCCAGGACTTCCTTGTATTTATATTGTATCTAAATATCAAATAATAGATATTCTTAGTATTCATAACATCATTAAGAAAGTGAAGGCCCATTTTTATATTCCTCTTGTGGGAGAAAAAAGTGGTTTAGTCTTCTGGTTTATTTATCCCTCATATTCAATTCTCTTTTGTCTAAAATTAAGTCAGGTCTTCCTTTGTAGAGGTAAGAAAAAATTTAGACTTTGCAAACAATATTATAGTCAAGTGAAATTACATACTAAATTCAAAAAACAATTTAAAATTCAAGTTCTAATTATTTTTTCTGCATGCATTTTTAAAGCTAATCGCTATATACACCTAAACAAATTAAAAATTATTCAACTGGTATGTACATTGCAAATGAATATCTCATTTAAGTACAATGAAGTACAACGTACATATCTGAAAATGCAATTAAGCACTGGACAGACCATCTTATTGCTGGTATTATGATTTTATAACATCCTGTTTTGATATATATTTAAAAACTAATAAACCAAAAATGTATGGCAAATAGTCTGATTTACAGTCCAACTATGAGAGCCAAACAGAGGAGATAACAAGAATTACCTAAATCATATCACCAGTTTTACTAAGGCTGTGAGGACAGTCAAGGACATTACGGAATTCCAATGGTAACAGAGATTTGGGGGGGGGGAGGGGGTTTGACCAAACTAAATCAGTATTTCACACAGTTATAATAAGGGCAAGGTCACAATCTATCTTTATATGGTCAAATTAACTTTGAAGAGAACATCATTCTGACATCGATTAGTACTGTCTTCTTTGGGGGGGAAGCACTCTATACTCTTAATTCTGTAGGTTTTAAAGACAGACCTATAGCAGTATTTGCAGAGTAGGGAGTATCCCATTCATCACTTATTTTTCAAGTTATTTCTCTTATCTACTCGGTAATTAGATACAAGAAGGGAAAAGATGACCAAGATCCAAAGCAAAAACAGCACTGTCCCATGCCCTCTCCAAGTCTTATTATTTCCAGGTGTTATAAGTAGCGCGGACAGAAATGAGTTCTACTTCCGTTCCTCCTAACCCCTTCTCAATTCTGTGAAAAGTTCAAAAGCAGTTAAAAAGGGGGGGGGGGGGAACCCCTAGCCTGAAAGTGGGTAAGGGATGTCAGGAATAAAGCAGGGAGTCGAAAATCCAGACCTGTAGTAAAAATAACTCCAGCTGTAAATTCCTAGAATTAAGTTATCAAAGGCCTTTAAAGTCTGACACTGGGAAAGCCCAACAGGCTTTCCCTAACTCCAAAACAACGACCTTTAAAGGAAGGGAGACCACAGCCGCCGCATTTCTAATTGAGGAAAGTTTAAACACATTTGTTCCTCAGGAATGAGGGAAGAGAAGTGAGGGCAAGTCTGGGCTCGGTTAAGGGAGCGCGCGGGGTCTGCATGGTGCTCGGCTGTCGGTCCAACGCGGGGAGGCGCAGGGATTTTCGGCAGCAGCAATTTCATCCACCTGGGAGAACGGACCCAGAGCTGTTGTCGGCGCGAAGCGACAGGGGTCCCGGGCTCAGGTCTGTGCCAGGACGCCAGGGAGGGAGCTGCGAAGGACCGCGGGGGCTCTACTTACTCGGCTGTACCAGATGCTGAGGCGGGCCGGGGCCAGCACGGCGAAGAAAGCCCTCTGAGGGTCGGACTGAACGTGGAAAGGAGCTTCTGCCGGACTCCCTGGAGGGCAGAGCAGCCTCTTGGGCCAGCCGCTCAGGAAATACATGGTCCGGGAGCAGGCACAGACGCCGGAGCCCCTGGCGGCCCCCGGCCCGGTGTGTCACACTCAGCGGCCGCGGGCCGGTGGCCCACCTCCCACACCGCCACCTGCCGAGACGGCGGTGGCGACAGCGGCAGCTCGGGGCATCTGCCCGCTGGCCTGGCCGGGCCGGGCCGACTCGATGCTACGCGACGAAGGCACCCCCGCGCTGACGGGGCCAAAGATGGGGGAGGGATGGGGAGGGAGAGTCGGGACCAAGAGCGGGAGGGAGGAGCGTAGAGGCCCGCCCCGGCCCCGCCCCTTCCTCGGGCCGCGCGGGCGTCACCACGCCGCGCCGCGTGGGTCTGCGAGGAGGGCTGGTGCGCGCACGCTCTGGTGACTTCTTCCTTCCCCCTTGCAGATTGCTAAGGCTCCGCCCCAATCTCCGTTGGCGGCCGCCGCGCTGCGTCAACACGCCGGTGGTTTAAATCTGCTCTGGCTCCTCTGCACCTCCCACTTGCAATTTGGATCTTTTGATCATGGGCGGGGCTGCTGCGTGAGACTCCGGTGGACCGAGTCGACTGAAAACGTGAAGACCGAGAACCTCAGTCCGCGGAACACGCCCTTCGCCTGGCCAAATTTGACTTCCCCTCTGGATTGGTGGGGCCTCCGGTGGGCGGGCCCGGCGCTGCAACGCCGGCGGTGGGGGCGGGGTGTGACGGCACCCGCTCGGGTTCCCAGTTTTAAGGTCACGGCAGCCTCCTCGGAAGGGCTGTAGCTGTCTACCCAGTGAGCACCTTCTGCGTACAAGGCCAACGTGGAGAACTGGTAATGAGGCGCCTGTCTTTGTGCAACTTACGTCCTAGAAAATAAACCACCTACCATGAAAGTACTTGAGTTCTGTCCTCTGCACTTCAGGAATTCAGTTTGCATTCTTTACCAACCCTGTGAGACAAAAGACGAAGCTGTCTCTTTTGCTCTCGCAATAATGTTCTGCAGAAACCACGAACTTAAATTTTAGAGCTGGAACGGTCTAGAGATGATGTAGTTTGGTATTTAACTTTTGAACCTCAGAGATCACCTTAAAAATAACTACCGTTAAAGGATTGGCATAGTGATAACCTCTGAAGTCGGGAGAGGGGTGTGGAGGGGAGAAAGGGAGTTCTGGAATAGAAGGCAGATTTACTTCTCTCTCTCTCTCTCTCTTTTTTTGGTTTGTTTTTTGTAGTTTGAATTTGCCCATGTTTGTATTAGTTTTTCAATTAAAAAAGCCGAGGTTTAAAAAAAGTTAACCAACATTAACTATTAGCAACATTAAGGGCACACAAGGAAACAAAGTAACAATCTGTATCAGATATAGCATTGAAGCTGGTATAACAAAACACTTTTCATAAATTCTCTAAACGTTTGCTGCATTCCGCAAAAGGTGATCAAAGAACTGCCTCACCACTCACCAGCCTCTTGTGGTAAGACTGTGTCTCCTTCCTTGTGCTCTCCCCTCCACCCTGGCCCCAGTCAACAGAGCAGCCTGGAATGTTGTGAGCATAGTAAACTTTGAAAATATTTGATAAATGAAACACTGTATGAAACGCTGATCCAGCTGAATTACACCATTAGGCAAATAAAGAGGCCCAGAGAAGTTTTTTAACTTGCCAAAGTAAAATTGTAGAATAACAACAAAGTTGCATCATACTTTTCATCTTAGATTCAATTGTGTCCTTGGCAGAAAGAGAGGAAATGAAAATGTTAAAGGTGCAGCAATTCCACTGGCAGTTTTACCGAGAGAGCAAGAGAGCGGATTTGTCCCAGCACTTCTTCAGACAGTGTTTGTTCTCATGAACTTCTTAAATGTGAATGTCTTCCTGCACTCTTAAGCTATTTAAGGAACTTCTAATTTTTATTGTTCTCAAATTTGACCTTACTACCCAACTTTAATTCCCCACCCTACTTTGTAACATTTTAAAATTTACAAAATAATTTTACATGCATGATTTAATTCCACAGTAAACTTTCAAGATAGGTAATATTGCTGGGATGTTGTTATTCTTACTTTCTTAATAAGGAAATAGAAGCAGAGGGGTGGCTATATTTATATTCACATGACCTGAAAAATAAATTGATCTTCTACAGATCTAGTGTTCTTGTAACTGGATTGTTTTGAATTGTGGTGGTGTTTCTGATCATTGAAAGAGAGAGAAGGAGACCTAGACCTTTTTCTGTGGGAGCATAAATGTGTACATACAATCTAATCAAACTTATTGAACTCTATTTTGAACTAAGACCTAAGTTGATAAGCAAAAGTTATTAGTGCATATTTGCACCCATCAAACTAAGACTTTTTAATTACAAGAAATAATGTTGGTAAGGCTGCACGGAAACAGGATCATGCACCTTTATTACACTTGTTATCATGTGCAACTGATGCATTAAAATTATTTTGTAAATTTTAAATGTTACAAAGGAAGATGCAGGGGAATTAGATTGTAAAGTTGGGAAGTAAGGTCAAAGTTGAGAACAATAAAAATTACTTAAAAGTTCCTTAAATTGGGGCTGGGGCTCTGGCTCAGCAGTAGAGTGCTCATCTCTCATGTGTGAGGTCCTGGGTTCTATCCTCAGCACCACATAAATAAAACAAAAGGTATTGTGTCCACCTACAACTAATAAAATATTTTTAAAAATTACAAAGAAAGTTTCTTAAATTGCTTAAGAGTGCAGGAAGATATATACATATATGCAGTGTGGATGGGAGAATAAGTTGGTGCAATTTTCCTAAAGGATAGTTGTTGTTGTATATATAAAGCAGAGATCTTAAAAATATGCATACATTTGGACCAAACTATTTCTTTCTTGTTCTTATTTTCTAAGTAAATCAACCCTGATACATATAGAGTTGTAGCTTTAAAAATGTACCCCACAAAGGTGTGAGAGAAAATATTTGGTCCTCCAAAAGACATCCAGTATTATCCTCTTACAATGAAATGCTTTGTAATGAATTTAAAAGTATGTTGGAAAGAATAATCGCATAGAAGCATTTTTATTATATATTATAAAGTATTGAAAACAGACTAAAGACATAAAATACCCACTGTTTGTGGAAAAAGATGCATTTATGTGCCTACCAAAAAAGGAAAATTCACTAAATTTGTGTGTTTTAAAAGCTCCTTGACTTTTGGATGCTTAGTATGTCCTTCTTGGGATTTTTAATGAATTCATGTTACTTTTGTAATGAGAAAAAAAGCTATTTAAAACAGTGAAGTTGTTCATGATTGATAATGTCCCACATGTACTGCTTTAAATAAGCCTTGCAGTGCTGGCAAATCAAAGGGAGTAATGTGGAGTTTCAGGCACAGTCCCAAGAATAGTGAGAGAAGGATTAGGAGAAAAAGGTCCCCTGAGTCACCAGAGTAAAAGTAGGACCTGTGTACTTTTGCACACATTCACAGGCTTCTGATGACAGAACTGTGACTGGATTTTGGTTCTGAGCATACCACTCCCAATGTTTGGGGACCTTCATAATAGCCTATGATAATATGCACTGAAGACACTAATTTGGTTTATGAATCTTTACTACTCTCTCTTTTTCTTCTTCTCCTCCTCTTCCTCTTTCTCCCCCCCCCCCATCCTCCTCATCCTCCTCCCAAGGTTTTGCTCTGTTGCCTAGGCTAGTTTTGAGCTTGTAGGCTTAAGTGATCCTCTTGCCTCAGCTTCCTGAGTAGGTAGGACTGCAGACACCTGCCACCACACCTGGCTTTTAATGTAGTTTCAGCATTCAACTTTATTACACTTATTATGTGCAACTGATGCATTTGCTTCTGGGCTGGACTCTTGTTTGTATCTACCTTCTAAAAATTGGTAATGGATAACTCAGCTGAAATGATATAATGTCTGCATTTTGCTTTAAAATAATGTGGAGGTGAACAAAGTAGGTGTATATATATGATTTGCCATTGGTTGATAACCTTTGAAGCTGAATGATGGTGGGAATTCATTGTGTTCTCCTCTTCACTTTAGTATATGGTTGAAATTATTCCTTCCTCCCTCCCTTCCTTCCTTTCTTTCTTCCCTCCATTCCTCCTCTCCTCTCCTTAGCTTTTTGCCCTAAGTTTACTGAAAATATCACAGCATAGAAAACAGATTCAAATGACTCCATGTGATGTTTTGAAATTCAGTCTGAGTGACCTGCAGTTTGGAGAGACCGCAGAAGTCCAAAACCTTCAGCATTTCCTTAGTATGGGGATTACTTCAATGATCTGATTCAGGGTGGAGACTTCAGGAGCATAATTATCTCTCCTCCCACAGTTTGATAGAGATATCCCTTACCTGGCCTCTCTCAATCCACTTCATCAGGTCTATGATGTAATCTGCTATATTGTTGTGGAACTTCTTGCTTAATAATAGTGATATCCTTACCCACGTATTTGTTTGTGTAGAACAGTACTTATAGTAGTTCTCAGTGATGACTGTCAGGACCTCTTTCTTCATGGTGCAAATACAGCACAAGTTGTTTGATCTTTGGTAAAAGCAAACTTTTCAATATTACAAATGCAAACATTTAAAGTGTATCTCAGTAACTGTGATTACATGTGACTAACCAATTTATCTTGTCCACAATTCTACTCATAGAGCAGAGTGTTAAGTATTACTTGGAATCACTTAATTCACTATAAAGGCAGGACAGCCTATTATTTTTAAGCTATAGTGGATGCAAATGGGATTTCTGAGCTGGAGCATTAGCACAAACTAGAAAATAAAGAGCTTATCATTTCTAACCTAGAAAAATGGGGAAAGAGTCACCATGTTTTCTTTTCACTTTGGTCTTTTTTCCTCCTTCTTTGACACAGGTGTCACTGTGTTGCCTGGGCTGGTGTCAGATTTTTGGACTCAAGTGATCCTTCTGCCTCAGTCTTAGAATGCTGGCACTGCAGGTCAGCACCACAGCACCTGACTTGGTCTTTTTAGAAATGGAAATTGGTTGGACACAGACTTAAATTAGCCAACAACAACAATTGTTCTGTTTGACTATGTCTCAACCAGTTCTCCAGTGTGAAAAACACAATGCTTGAATTTTTTGTGTATTTTTTTAATTAAAATTGCTGGAGGAGTTGGAAAAAGAATTTTTTTACTCCATAACATGAGACAATAGAGTGCACAATAATTCTGATTAGACACCTCTCTCAGTCTTCATTCCTACCCCTCTCTTTTCAAACAAATAAGTCTTCATTAATTTAGCCAAGATTTCATATTCAGTGTGTTATCCATTTATCTCCTGTATATATCAGTGAACTTAATGTCAAATTATGTTTATTTGTTTCATTTTGATACCAGGGATTGAACCCTGACGTGTAAAACCACTGAGCCACAATCCCCAGCCCTTTTTTATTTTTTATTTTGAGACAGGGTCTTGCTAAGTTGCTTAGGGCCTCGCTAAATTGCTGAGGCTGGCTTTGAACTTGTGATCCTCCTTCCTCAGCCTCCTAAACCACTGGGATTACAGGCATGAGCCACTGTGCCTGGCAAATTCTGTGTATTTTTAACAAACTATCCCGGAATATAGTAGTTTTGGCCTCTGTCCTGTTCTTATACATTATTTTATGTTTTCTGCTAGGTTTAATCTGATCCCTCAAGAATTATAAACCCCAATTGAATAAAACTCTAGAAATAAACAATTTCCATGATGACTTTTTTTTTTTTTTTTTTTTTTTTGGATACTGGGGATTGAACCCAGGGGTGCTCTATCACTGAGCTACATCCCCAGCTCTTTTTATTTTTTCTTTTGAGATGTGGTCTTGATAAGTTGCTAGGGCCTCACCAAATTGCTGAGGCTAGCTTTGAACTTGTGATCCTCCTGTCTCAGTATCTGAGTTTCTGGGATTATAGTCGTGCCACCGTGGTGCCTGGCTGAGATCATATTTTTAGCAACATTAACTCAAATGTGTTATTTAATGTTTGATAAACCAAAGAAAGAGAACCTCACCCTATCTTAGACACTCACTAAATGTATCCATTGACTCCTCCCCAGTTTCCTAGGAGTTGATTATATCTAGGCTTATTCTGCTGCTGTTTATTGCTTCTCATTAGCAGGCAATCTTCTATAGGACAACAAAGAAGAACAGTGTCCCAGCTTCTACCCCTCACTTCCACCTCTCCAACCCCAAGCAAATACAATGTTCTCAGAAATCTTATCAGGATTCATCTATAATAAAGGCCAAAAACATTGTAAGGATGGCAAGGCTCCTTCCATCCTTTAATCTTGAACAGATGAGGTAAACCACATGTTTAGATCAATCGTGTGGATTAGAAAAGGAAGTTAGCCATTGCCTATATATACCTTATCATTAAGCCCATGTCCTTCTATATTCAAGCAGGTAAAAACCAGTTTATATTAATGTTTGGGAACCAATGGATGTCAAGTTAGTCAACAAAGGTTATAGAGTCACAAGCTGAGAAACAATTCTTTTAAGTGTAGTAAAATTGGTATGAAAGAGCCTCATTCAGTTTTAAGTTAGTATGAAACATGCTAGATAATAATATATTCAGTTATAAATCCTCCAAAATTATATGTGTATCCTTTGTTCACTTACTTATGCCCTCCTCAATGTTCTATTAATAACATGTCGGTATTCCTATCTTGTTTTATTATCCCAGTCATTAATGGTTGCATTTCCTGGGATCTCTTACTTCTTTTTGAACTTTGAACAACTATAAGTCAAAATAGTATAGAGCAAAAGACGGCTTTTGAAAGAAGCCCCACCCAGTCAAGAGTCAACAGTGTCTCCACATTCCATAATCCTCCAAAATCTTTCTCTTCTTCCTCACAAAGACACAGTCACCTTCTAGAACAGGGAGCCACCAGACCGAGGCTGCTTCCTACGTATTGCAACCCCATGCTCTCCTTCAAGAAACACAGCACCTCTTCCACTTGGCTTCTCCTTTTTAGATCCATCTTTCCTTTACTTACTATCATAGTTTTGGTTCCCCCAGAAGCAGATCCCGAGGGGACAATATATATAAGTTTATTTGGTGGTGATCCCAGGGAGTGCTGGGAAAGGGAAGGAAGACAAACAAAGAAGGGCAACCAACAAAGGGAGTGTTTTCCATCCTGGTAGTACTACAGGAACTGAGGCTTAATCCCTCTGGTGAATTCTGAATACCAGTATAAAACCCAGGCCTCTGACTGATCAGAGAAGCAATGGAGTTGGAGAATTTATACTCCAACTCTTATCAATCATTAGTTAAGGGCTGCTCTCAGGAGGTCTTACATCTCCACACATCCATGCTCATAGCTGGAGCTCTATTCAGCGGAGAAAGCCATTAAGCAAGGTAGTCCAGATGTCAGCAGTTGGTAAGGCCCAAGAGATGAGAAGGACACCAATTATATCTGCTATACTGGTATCTGAGATCCCAATCTAGTATACTTAGACTCACTATCAAAAGCCAGGGATTATAAAATAGGGAAGAAGTTCAAAGGCTCTGGAGACACACTGATTTTAAAACATTGGTTCTTGATTTCTCTAAATTTCAAAATTGCATGAAGGAGTTGGGTGCAGTAGCACATGGCTCAGAAGGCTGAGGCAGGCGGTTCAAAGTCTGCATCAGCAATTTAGCAAGACCTTAAGCAACTTAGCAAGACCCTAAGCAACATAGCAAGAACCTCTCATAAAGTATGAAAAGGGCTGGGAATGTTCAGTGGTTAAGCATCCCTGCGTTCAATCCCTGGTACCAAAACAAAAACAAACAAAACCCCCACAAATTCCATGAAGGATTGTTATAGAGATTAAATGATGCAATTCATGTAAAAGTACCCAGTATTGTGATTACAACCATAGCACATATTCCCCCAAATGCTAGTTATTAATATTATTAACACCTAATCATCTTGCAGAGACATAAGTTGAAGAGGGCCTAAGTGTGCCCAGGTGGCCCAGCAGGGTTCCAGAAGTTCCAGTCTTGCTACTGGCACAGCATTTACACTGGCATCAGTGAGCAGATCTGACAAAACATCTGGGTCTCAGTTCAAGAAGTCTTGAAGGCAAGGCCAGATAGAGCCCTGCATCAAAATCAGTGGAGGAGAGGGTGGCCTCAAGCTGGATGGGGCTCTATAAAGTAGATAGATCTTCTAAGGAAGAGTGGGCCAGCTCACCCTCTCCATGCTATTTTCCTGCTCAGTCACTCAGTCTTTAATTTTGTTTTTTGTTTCTAAGGGAGGAAAGAACTAGTACTTACCCTTCTCCATAACAAGTTCCAACACAAAAACATAACTGCCCTTTCAATAAGCAAATATTTTTGGAATTCCTTAGTTCAAATGAAATTACATGGTTCATATGCTCATGGCATTTCCTTTCCAGTCAGTGCAGACCAGACTTTTGGAAAAACCCAAGCTTTCATTAAAGCTCAGCCATGCAGGATATAAAAGCTGGGTGGGTCTTCTTAAATTTTGCTTTGTTGTTAAACATTTCTACTTTCAACAGCAAGAACAAATTTGAAGAGTGGATACAAATGGCACAAAAAGCCCTCATGATGGCACATAAAAACGACAACAACAACAGAAAACTTGAAGACAATTCATTATATTTTCCAAAGAGCAGAAAACCCTAAATTTTTTAATTCTTTAGATAGTGACTGAAATGAACATATAGTACATTTATTTCAGTTCAGTGTAGTATTTTTCTAAATCACTGATCATGAAGATTATAAATTAAATTCGAAATTTAAAAAAATATTTTCAGGGGTCTAATATTTACTGACCCCTTATTTGATTTTTTTTTTTTTTTTTTTTTAGGTGGGGACCTAGCTGTATTGCTCAGGCTGGCCTTGAATTCCTAGACCCAAGCAATTCTCCTGCCTCAGCTTCCTGAGTAGCTGGGACTATAGGTACATGCCATCATGCCTGGCTTGTTGCCTTTCATAATAAAAATAAACACTTCTCCAAAATTGGCACTAGAAGGACATTCTCTGCCTGGGAAGGGATAGGTGGATCTTATATCCCTCTGAATTTGTCTTCCCTTGGCCCCAAGTGGAGGGAAGGATTTCCCTCTTCAATATTGGTATAAGCCTAGACAATAGACTGATCTGATCTCAGGAGTACTTGCCAGTAAGCATTCCTCACCCTAAACTCAATATCAGATGCTACTTCCCTGAGAACCCAATTTGTGGCAGCTACCCAGAGCTAAGGTGCACATACCATTCCTGAAGTCTAAACCCCAAAAAGAGTAAGGAAAAGTCCTAGCAGACATTATGGAACCCAGTAGACTGCTAATATTAATGATTACTGCTTTAGGGGGAAGTTTGCCTTTCTATCTTGTACATAGTAACCATATCAGTGCATAATCCACTAAGTACAATATTCATAATAGTGGGGCCACATGGTCTTTTTTTTTTTGTAAACTATTTTAGGAATAGAGTAAAAACCACTTTGTGAAAAAGAAAAGGGATAGTGACTTTATAGTATTAGAAGTGAAAGATATACTGATACATCTCATTTTGTTAAAAAAAAAAAAAAAAAAAAAACCACATTGCTGAAAGAGTTGCCTATGAACCACATTTTCATATTAAAATTTCTTTTAAAACAGTAGTGGATCTCAACATTTAAAGGTTTTATAATGGTTTGGTAGAAAAATGCAAATTTAAATCACTACTTTCCAATTAATTATTTTGTGAAACTAGATTGACTCACTGACATGATTTAAAGTATTATTGAAAATCTAAGCACCACAGAAAAACATCTAATATGAAATTTCATTTAATTTCTTATTGATTACTCTTAGTATAATGTTTTTAGATAGAGAAAAGGTCACTTCAAGTTAATATTCTGTGATGTTCTTCAGATTAACCAAATTTGTTGTAATATTATTGCTCAAAGTAAGTGAATAATTTACTTATTCTTAACATCAAGACTTATTCTCTTCCTAAACAAAAAAATCTTAATTCTAAAGCTACATTTTGGTAATAGATTTAGCCCTTTTGTAGATAAATAGCCAACAACAAGGAAATAAAATTTAGGTACTTTCTCTCTGCTGTCAGTGTTTTCTTTTAACCTGAGATTAGTAGTCACAGAGTAGCTATGGAATATGGTTACCAAATTGGTATCAAATTTGTATAAAGAATAGTGAACTCAGCCTTAGCTCAAATCTAGCAATCCACATTTAAATAAAGTGAATATTTGGGTGCTTAAATTGAGGTAAGATTAAATTAAAATGATTCTGGAGGAAATCAGTCCTACGTTCACATTTATTTGTAATTCAGTGAGGAATTTCCTTTGGAGAATAATAAGTAGAACTATTACTACAAAGCTCCGTAATCCCTTTTACGTGATATTACTAGAGGCAACAGGCACAAGCACATGAGTCAGTAATATCCCTTGGAAAGGAGGCATAGCTTGAACCCAGATCTGAAATTACTGACATGCATTCCCTTGAAAATTTTAGTTGCATAATAATAAATTTTAAAAATATACTTCCAGGTTACAAGTCCCTTCACTTCTCTGGGCCTGGAGACTTCTTGTGTGAAAATAGCCCATTTGGAGTGCTAGAGACATTTTGTGCCTAACACAGAGAGTGGAAATGAAAAAAATGACCATATTTCCTTATACTCAGGAGGTCTGTGCAGGGCTCATGACTCTGCTGACTCCTTCTGGATCTTCATCTTTTCCAACTCTTGAATCAGGTGTGTGTTTAACTCCCCGATAAACAGTAATACAGACTAGGGATGTGTCTTGGTGGTAGAGCACTTGCCTAGCATGTTTGAAACCCTGAGTTCAATCATCAGCACTGAAAAAAATAGCAATAGCGGTTTGGAGGTGATGTGGGACTAATGCAGATTCCATCTATACTCAAGGGTTCCAGTCTGTCTTTGTTTTTCCACTCCACATTCTTACTGCCTGTCCTGTGGATGTAAGCTCCAGTGGCAGACAAAGAAACAACAGCCTCACATATGCAGTATAACCAGCTCCCATAATTACATAAGCCAAATTGCTATAATAAAAATCCCTTATTATGCCTATTTCTCTTAATGATTCTGTTATTCTGAACCAAATCAGATTGATACATTTGGGTTATTTTTAACTATTACAGGATAGGTACATTTTCTGGTACAAGAATTCCTCTACAATACATACCTGAGAATAAATATTGATGGATTGTAAGATATGCAAATGTTCAATTTGGTAAGATACTGCCAAGTTATATTATAGGGTGGTTGTGCCAATAGATACTCATACTAGCATTGCTTAAGATTTCCCCTTGATTCGTGTCTTTGCAACTACTTAACATATTAAGCAATTTTTTTTTTTTTTTTTTTTGGTACTAGGGATTGAACCCAGGGGCACTCTACTCCTAAGCTACATCCCCTACCCTTTTTTTTTTTTCTTTGAGGCAGGAACTGGCTAAGTTGCCAGGATGGCCTCAAACTTGCCATCCTCCTACCTCAGTCAAGTTGTTGGGATTACAGGTGTGTGCCCCCACAACCAGCACAATACTTCTTAAATTTTCATCCATCTGAAGAGCATGATATGATGTTTATTTTTAGCCTTAACTTGCATTTATATGATGAACAATGAAGTGAAGAAACTTTTTATATTTTCCTTATTATTTCATACATCCTCTTCTGCAAAATAACTATTCATGCCCTTGACCCATTTTTCTGTGGCATTGTTGGCCATTTAATTATTGATATGTAGAAAGAGTTCTTAATATATCCTGGAAACAAATCTTTTAGAGTTTCATGCAATGGTGTGTTGGAGCTGGCTTGTAACAGTCTCAGCAGAGAGATTTTGTGTATCTCTTCCCAACTGTACTTAGTGACATCATGTTGGTGGCTTGGAGTAAGTCTTTCCACTGTAGAAATCATCGAATTCAGCAGACAATAGCTCCCCATCCTGAAAAGGCTGAGTTTTGTTTATATTATTTTATTTTTGGTTTTAAATAATTTAATTATAAAGCATGGTACATGTCTATGTGTGTCATGCTGGACAGTGGCTAGTAGAGAAATGAGGGTGGTATTTTTAATGTTCTATGGAAATTTTAATACCTGTCCCTGAAATGATCTATGCTTCCAATGAAAAACAAGGACAAAACCCAACAAATACAACATTACATTCCAGTAAGTTTTTCTCTCTCTTTTTTTTCTTCACATTTTTTAAATTGGTACATTATAGTTGTACATATATTAGAATTTGTTGTTACAGATTTGGACATGTTCACAATGTAATAATATAATTTGGTCAATATCACTCCCCCGCACTTCCCCTCTCTGTCCTCTGCTCCCACTTCCTGGTTTCTTTCCACTATTCTACTGATCTCCCTTTGATTTTCATGAGACCTCCTCCCATTTGACACCCTTCCCCCATACACTTTCTTTTCCTTTTTCCTCTCTAGCAAAAGCTGGGTTTTAAACATTTACCAATGTACTGGTAGTTATATAGGTTGCAAATATCTACTGCTGGTTTATGGCATATCTACAAATTCTTTTGTGGGTTCTCTTGAAGAACATAAACTCTTACTATAGTCAAAACTGTCAATCTTCTGTTTAGTTAACTTGTGTTCGTGTGTGTGTGTGTGTGTGTGTGTGTGTGTGTCTGTCTGTCTGTCCTCTTCTCTACCATAAGTCATAAAGGTATTGCTCTATATTTCCTTCTGGTTGTTTAAAATATCAGCTTTCACATCCAAGTTTTGAATACATCTAGAATTGACTTTTTATGTATTGTGTCAGCTAGGAGTTCATTTCATTTTCCCCATGTTGTCTCAGCACTACTTACTAATACTTCCTTTCCACAGTACACACAATACCATCTCTGTTGCACATTATGTTCACATATGTGTGGGTTTGTTTCTCTCCCATTATCTATTAATCCACTTGTCTATTGCAGCACGAGTACCACATTCTCCTCATTGTTATAAGTTTAAAGTCTTTAAATAGTATAGGGTAAGTCTTCTTATTTCTCTCCAAAAGTCTTGTATTTTTCATCATTGTTCATCCATACACGTTTTCAAATCAGCTTGTCTGTTTCTTAGGAAAAACGTTCAATGGGATGTAGAATTAAATTACATTGAATCTATTGAGCAAATTGAGAAGAACTTGTAACATTACAATAAATAGTCTTCCTGTTGGACATTCTTTTATTTATCTCTGTATTAGACCTTCTTTGTTGTTTCAAATAGAGTTTTAGAATTTATTCCAAATAGGGGTTGTATAACTTCATTAGATTTGACTTGTACTTTTCTATTGTTATGATAAACTAAGAGCATTTTTCCCCAAAACCATAGTTCCTGGCAATTTGTTGCTGATGCTTAGAAATATGTTTGTGTGTTGGTTAGTTTTCTATTCATTCATTGATAAGCTCTGTTTTTATTACTAATAATTTATCTGTTGACTCTTTGGGAATTTCTACATAGATAATTATATTTTAAAAAATAAAGACTATTCAAGAATTCCTATCTTTTACTTCTTTTACCAATCTTTGTTATTTTTTTTGCCTTAAGGCACTTGTTAGAAAATCCAGAATAATGCTGAATAGAAGTAGAACTCTTTGTCTTGTTACTGATTTTATATAGTCTGCATCTGACTATTTTTGCATCTCTTGAGATTATCATGTTTTCCCCCTTTAATATGTTAATGTGGTGAATTTTATTTTTTTATTTTCTAATGTTTAACTGCCCTTGCTTTTCTGGATAAACTCAACATGGGTGTATTATTTGTTTGAAATACACTCCTGGACTTGTTGTATTGGTATTTTATTTGAATTTTGCTGGTATATTTATGATTAAGATTGGTCTTTAATCAATCTTTCTTCCTTTTTTCTTTCCGTTCTTTTGCAGAACTGGGGACTAAACACAGAGCCTCACACAAGCTAGGCAAGCATTCTTCCACTAAGCTACACCCCAAGTCCTTTTGTTATTAAATTTCTATTCTGAAACAGAGTCTTCCTACATTGCCCAGGATGGCCTCCAATTTGTGATCCTCCTGCCCCAACCTCCCAAATAGCCGATACTACAGACATGAGCCACTGTACCTGGCTAAAATATTTCTTTATTGCACAGTTCTTCTTTGGTTTTGATATCAAGGATATGGTGATTTTATAGAATGAGTTGTATCATAGTCCTTTTTCCCCCCACTTTCCTGAGATGGTTTTAAAGATTGGAATGATCTCTTTCTTGGAAGCCTGGTGTAAGTCATTTGTAAAAATAACTGAACTAAATGTTTTCTTTGTGGGAATATTTTAAAGCATATCTTTAGTAGTTACAAGACAATTCTGTCTTTTATTTTTTAGTAAGTTTTCATAAGTTTTATTTTTCCAGGATTTTTTTCATTACACTCAAGTTTTCAAGTATTTGGTCTAAATTGATTAAAAGTTGTTGATTGAAAATAAATCTTTGGTTGGGTGCGGTGGCACATGCTTGCAATTCCAACAGTGTGGGTGGGAGTCAGGAGGATTGCAAATTTGAAGCCAGTCTGGGCAATTTTGAGAGACCTGTCTCAAAATAAAAAAGAAAGAAGGCTGGGGATGGAGCTTAGGGTTCGAGTACTTGCCTAGCATGTGAGCATGAGCAAGACCCTGGGGTCAATCCCCAGAACTGAAGGTAGGGGGGGGGGGGAGAGAGAGAGAGAGAGAGAGAGAGAGAGAGAGAGAGAGAGAGAGGGAGAAGGAGAAGAAGAAGAAGAAGAAGAAGAAGAAGAAGAAGAAGAAGAAGAAGAAGAAGAAGAAGAAGAAGAATAGTAGTAGTAGTAGGAGGAGTAGGAGGAGGAAGAGGAGGAGGAGGAGGAAGAAAAGAAAAAAAAATCTTTGACTTGCCTTTGATTATGTTTCTTTTAATCCTAATATTGCCTGTCTGTGTTTTCTCTCTTTTTCCCCCTTTGCTTAATTTTAGCAAAGATTTCTGTGTTTCCAAAAGAAAGCTTTTAATTTTTGTGGATTCTTTATTTACTTCTTTTTTGTGAATTCCTGTTTTTAACTTTATTATCTATTTCTTTCTACTTTGAGTTTCTTTTATTTTCTATGGTTTCCACCCTAATTTCTTTTTTTAATTTTTTAAAATTTTAATTTGTTATATATGAGAATAGAATGCATTATAATTCATATTACACATATAGAGCACAAATTTTCACATCTCTGGTTGTATACAAAGTAGAGTCACATCATTTGTGTCTTCATACATGTACTTAGGGTATTGATGACTATCGCATTCCACTGTCTTTCCTACCCATATGTCCCCTCTTTTTCCCTTCCCCCTTTTACTTTTTGCCCTATCTAGAGTTCATCTAATCCTCAGACCTGCCCCCCCCACACCTGCAGCATATTATGAATCAGTATCCTTAAACCAGAGAAATCATTCAGCATTTGTTTTTTTTTTGGGATTTGCTAATTTCACTTAGCATTATATTCTCTAATTTCATCCATTTACCTGTGAATGCCATGATTTTATTCTCTCTTATTGCTGAGTAATACTCCATTGTGTATATATACCACATTTTCTTTATCCATTCATCTACTGAAGGGCATCTAGGTGGGTTCCACAGTTTAGCTATTGTGAATTGTGCTGCTATAAACATTGATGTGGCTATGTCCCTGTAGTATGCTGTTTTTAAGTCCTTTGGGTATAGACCAAGGAGTGGGATAGCTGGATCAAATGGTGGTTCCATTCGAGTTTTCCAAGGATTCTCCATACTGCTTTCCATATTGGTTGCACCAATTTGCAGTCCCACCAGCAATATATGAGTGTGTCTTTTCTCCCACATCCTCACCAACATTTATTGTGGTTTGTATTCTTAATAGCTGCCATTCTGACTGGAGTGAGATGAAATCTTAGACTAGTTTTGATTTGCATTTTTCTAATTGCTAGAGTTGTTGAACATTTTTTCATATATTTGTTGATTGATTGAATCTCTTCTTCTGAGAAGGGTCTGTTCAGTTCCTTGGCCCATTTATTGATTGGGTTATTTGGTTTTTGGTGTTA
This sequence comes from Tamias sibiricus, assembly GCA_025594165.1. Taxonomy (NCBI): domain Eukaryota; kingdom Metazoa; phylum Chordata; class Mammalia; order Rodentia; family Sciuridae; genus Tamias; species Tamias sibiricus. The sequence continues at coordinate 154,855,409 of CM046657.1, read as the reverse complement.
AGATTTTTGAGTTCTTTATATATTCTAGAGATTAGTGCTCTATCTGACATGTGTGTGGTAAAAATTTGTTCCCAACTAGTAGGCTCTCTACTCACCTCACTGATTGTTTCTTTTGCTGAGAAGAAGCTTTTTAGTTTGAATCCATCCCATTTATTGATTATTGATATTAATTCTTGCGCTATTGGAGTCTTGTTAGGGAAGTCGGGGACTAATCTGACATGATGGAGATTAGGGCCTATTTTTTCTTCAAATAGGCACAATGTCTCTGGTTTAATTCCTAGATCCTTGATCCACTTTGAATTCAGTTTTGTGCATGGTGAGAGATAGAGGTTTAGTTTAATTTTGCTGCATATGGATTTCCCAGCACCATTTGTTGAAGAGGCTATCTTTTCTCCAATGTACATTTTTGGCACCTTTGTCTAATATAAGATGACTGTAATTATGTGGGTTAGTCTCTGTGTCCTCTATTCTGTACCAATGGTCTAACAAGTCTACTTTGGTGCCAATGCCATGCTGTTTTTGTTACTATTGCTCTGTAGTATAGTTTAAGGTCTGGTATTGTGATGCCACCTGATTCATTCTTCTTGCTAAGGATTGCTTTTGCTATTCTGGGTCTCTTATTTTCCAGATGAATTTCATGACTGCTTTTTCTATTTCTATGAGGAATGACATTGGGATTTTGATTGGAATCGCATTAAATCTGTATAGTTGTTTTGGTAGTATGGTCATTTTGACAATATTAATTCTGCCTATCCAAGAACAAGGGAGATCTTTCCATCTTCTAAGGTCTTCTTTAATTTCTTTCTTTAGCATTCTGTACTTTTAAAAATTATTTATTTATTTGTTTTAGTTGTACACAATGCCTTTATTCTTATGTGGTGCTGAGGATCGAATCTGGGCCACACACGTGCTAAGCGAGCACTCTACTGCTGAGCCACAACCCCAGCCCACATTCTGTACTTTTTATTGTAGAGGTCTTTCACCTCTTTAGTTGAGTTGATTTCCAAGTATTTTTTTTATGCTATTGTAAATGGGGGTAGTTTTCCTGTTTCCCTTTCAGAGGATTTGTTATTGATATACAGAAATGCCTTTGATTTATGGGTGTTGATTTTGTATCCTGCTACTTCGATGAATTCATTTATTAATTCTAGAAGTTTTCTGGTGGAATTTTTTGAGTCTTCTAGGTACAGAATCATATTGTCAGCAAAGTGCTAATTTGAGTTCTCCTTTTCCTATCCTTATCCCTTTAATGTCTGTCTAATTGCTCTGACCAGAATTTCAAGAACTATGTTAAATAGAAGTGGTGAAAAAGGACATCCCTGTCATGTTCTAGTTTTCAGAGGGAATGCTTTCAATTGTTCACCATTTAGAATGATGTTGACCTGGGCCTTATCATAGATAGCTTTTCTGATGTTGAAATATGTTCCTATTATCCCTAGTTTTTCTAGTGTTTTGAACATGAAGGGGTGCTATATTTTGTTGAATGCTTTTTCTGCATCTATTGAGAAGATAATATGGTTCTTATCTTTAAATCTATTGATGTGATGAATTATATTTATTGATTTCTGTATGTTGAACCAACCTTGTACCACTGCAGTGAACCCCACTTGTTCATGGTGTACTATCTTTTTAATATGCTTTTGTATTCGATTAGCCAGAATTTTATTGAGAATTTTTGTATTTATGTTCATTAGAGATATTGGTTTGAAGTTTTGTTTTTTTGATGTGTCTTTGGTTTTGGAATCAGGGTGATATTGGCCTCATAGAATGAGTTTGGAAGTGCTCCCTTTTTCTATTTCCTGAAATAAACTAAAAAGAGTATTGGTATTAGTTCTTCTTTGAAGGTCTTGTAGAATTCAACTGTGTATCCATCCGGTCCTGGGCTTTACTTGGTTGGTAGCCTTGTTATGGCATCTTCTGTTTCATCGCTTGGTATTGATCTGCTTAAATTGTGTGAATCATCCTGATTCAATCTGGGCAAATCATATGATCCTAGAAATTACTCTTAGATTTGTTTTTTTGATGCTATCCCATAATTCTTGGATGTTCTGTTCATGGTTTCTTACTATCTTCACTCTGTGGTCAACTTTATTTTCCAGATTGTATACTTTGTCTTCATTATCTGACAGTCTTTTTTTTTTTTAATTTTTTTATTATTTATTTACTTATTCATCATGCACAAGTATAGTATCTTTTTACATACAACTGCTTGTATACAAAGTATATAAGTACCATTCAGATCTTCAATCATGCATTTAGGATAATGATATCCATCTCATTCAACCACCAATTTTTTTCCAACCCCCCCCTTACTCCCTCCCTCCCCTCCCTTTCCGTTGACCATTCTAGTGTTCCTCTGATCCTATGTACCCCCTTCCAACAACTCTGTGAACCAGCCTCCTTATATCAGAGAAAACATTCGGTACTTGGATTTTTGAGATTGACTAATTTCACTTAGCATTATATTCTCCAACTTCATCCATTTACCTGCAAATGCCATTATTTTATTCTCTCTTATTGCTGAGTAAAATTCCATTTTGTATATATACCATATTTTCTTTATCCACTCATCTACTGAGGGGCATCTAGGTTGGTTCCATAACCTAGCTATTGTGAATTGTGCTGCTATAAACATTGAAGTGGCTGTGTATCTGACAGTCTTTATTCCAATTGATCTAGTCTGTTGGTGATGCTTTCTATTGAGTTTTTTATTTGGTTTATTGTTTCCTTCATTTCAAGGATTTCTGACTTTTTTTTTTTTCAGAGTCTGTATCTCTTTTTTGAAGTAATCTTTTGCTGCCTGTATTTGCTCTCTTATCTCTTTTTTTTTTAAAATATTTATTTATTTACTTTAGTTGTACACAATGCAATGATTTATGTTTACGTGGTGCAGAGGATAGAACCCGGGCTGCGCACGTGAGAGGCAAGCGCTCTGCCGCTGAGCCACAACCCCAGCCCCTCTCTTATCTCTTTTTTGGAGTGATCAATTTTTGCCTGTATTTGCTCATTTAGGTCATTCTTTAATTCACAGATCATTTTAATTATGAAGCTTCTGAACTCTTTCTCTTACATTTCATCAACTTCACTGTCCATGGGTTCTTTTATTGTAGTATCCTAGTTTGTTTGGATCAATTTTCTCCTTTGTTTTTTCATGTTGTCTGTGTGTCTTCCTTTTTTGCAGTGTGGATCTGAGATATTACAGTTTCTACTCTATATTCTTGTAGCATCCCTGCAGATTGTCTGTACCGCACTTTGATGTTGGGCTTCCAGACCCTGCAGGTGTCCCTCAGTGTATGCTACTGCAACTAAAGTTGGTGGTAGCAATAGTGGAGGTAACTTGAGATAACAGTGGAGGTGCCCCAAGATGGATGCAACACCTTACAGAGATGGGGCTGAAAGGGTGAGCCTTACATTGTCTTTGGGATGCTACTCTGAGATGCAGCTGCTTCTAGACCATCTGTTGTCAAAAGATATGGGCTACTGCATGGGGGAAGGCTATGGCAATGTCTGCAGTGTCCCAAGTTGGAAGTGGGTTAAGCTTAGGCTCCCAGGTAGCAGGGGTAGGTGGTGGACTCAGACCTACCCTAGGTCTGGGCCCACTTAGGTTGGTATAGGCAGATCTGGGCCGGGCCTGAGCTCCTGCAGTGGTCTGCTGGTCGGAAGAGGCAGTCCTGTGGCAGAGCCTGAGCTTGGTGGGTGTTTGCTCACCGCGATGGACTGGGGGACTGAGGGGTCCCCACTCTGAGCCTGGGTCCCACACAGGTTGGTGTGGGCAGATCTGGGCCGGGCCTGAGCTCCAGGGGTGGTCTCCCACCCCAATTTCTTAAGTTGAACATAGCTTACTAATTTTCAACCTTTCTTCTTGTCTAAAATAAGCATTTTTTTTTTTTCCTGTGGTACCAGAGATTGAACTCAGGGGCACTCGACCACTGGGCCACATCCCCAGCCCCCCCCCCTTTTTTTTTTTGTATTTTATTTAGAGACAGGGTCTCACTGAGTTGCTAAGTGCCTCGCCATTGCTGAGGCTGGCTTTGAACTCGCGATTCTCCTGTCTCAGCCTCCCAAAGTGCTGGGATTACAGGCGTGCACCACCGCACCCGGCTAAAATAAGCATTTAAATCAATAAATTGCCCTTAAAAAAACACCTCAACTGTATCTTACTGAACATGGTAGGTAGCATTTGTGTCACCATTTAGTTTTTACTATTTAAAAATTTCCAGCATTATTTTTTGACAAAAATTATTTATTAAATAAGTTTGTTTCAATATTTTCAAATTATGGGGAATTTTACAAACATCTTTTATTATTGTTTTTTAACTTAATTACTTTGTGGGCACAGAATGAGGTCTGTGTAATAATTTATTGAAACTTCCTTTATGGAATGATAAATGAGCACTTTTTGTAAGAGTTCAATGAATATTTGAGAAAAATATGTGCATTTTTCAAGTATTAAATGCAGGATTTAAAAAATCTATTCATTTAGTTGTGTTAATTGTTCCTTTCAAATCTTCTGTATTTTTAATATTATTGCTTAGTATGATCACCAGTACTTGAGGAACATATTGGAATCTCTCATTTCAGTATTTAGATTTTATAATTTCTCCTTGTAGTTCCATAAATTTTTCCTTCATATAACTGAAATCATTTTACTAGGGGTAAACTTAAAAATTATTTTGCTGTATCTCTCTGATAAGTAGAACATTTTATTATTAAATGGTGGCTCCCCTTTAATGATATTTATTGTCCCAAAGTCTATTTTTAAATAAATTTATTAATTTATTTTAATTAGGTATTTATGACAGCAGAATGCATTTTGATTCATTGTACACAATTGTAGCACAACTATTCATTTCTCTGTACATGATATAGTGTTGAACTATATGTGCGGTCATACATGTACTTAGGGTAATAATATCCATCACATTTCACATTTCACCATCTTTCCTGCCCCCATAACCCCTTTTCTCTCTCCCTCTCCTTTGCCCAATCAAATTTCCTCCACCACCCTCCCCACCATATGGATCAGCAGCCACTTAAGAGAGAGAATATCCAGCCTTTGGTTTTATGGGATTGGCTTACTTTGCTTAGTATGATATTATCCAACTCTATCCATTTACCTGCAAATGCCACAATATTATTCTCTTTTAACGCTGAGTAATATTCCATTGTGTATATATGCCACAGTTTCTTTATCCATTCATCTATTGAAGGGCATCTAGGTTGCTTCCACAGTTCAGCTATTGTGAATTGAGCTGCTATAAACATTGATATGGCTATGTTAATATAGTATGCTGATTTGAAGTCCTTTGGGGATAGATGGAGGAGTGGGATAGTTGGGTCAAATGGTGGTTCCATTCCAAGTTTTCTAAGCAATCTCCATATTTCTTTCCAGAGTGATTGCACCAATTTGCAGTCCCACCAGCAACATATGAGTGTGCCTTTTGCCCCACATTCTTGCCAATACTTATTGTTGTTTGTATTCTTGAGAACTGCCATTCTTGCTGGAGTACAATGAAATCTTAGAGTAGTTTTGGTTTGCATTTTTCGAATTACTAGAGATGTTGAACATTTTTTCATATATTTGTTGATTGATTGTGCTCCCAAAATGTAGGCTCTCAATTCACCTCACTAATTGTTTCTTTTGCTGAGAAGAAGCTTTTTAGTTTGAATCCATTCCATTTATTGCATCTTGATTTTATTTCTTGTGCTTTAGGAGTCTTATTAGGGAAGTTGGGGCCTAATCTGACACGATGGAGATTAGGGCCTATTTTTTCTTCAAATAGGCACAATGTCTCTGGTTTAATTCCTAGATCCTTGATCCACTTTGAATTCAGTTTTGTGCATGGTGAAAGATAGAGGTTTAGTTTAATTTTGCTGCATATAGATTTCCAGTTTTCCCAGCACCATTTGTTAAAGAGGTTATCTTTTCTCCAATGTATATTTTCAGTGCCTTTGTCTAATATAACTGTAATTATGTGGGCTAGTCTCTGTGTCCTCTATTCTGTACCAATGGTCTAACAAGTCTATTTTGGTGCTAATACCATGCTGTTTTTGTTACTATTGCTCTGTAGTATAGTTTAAGGTCTGGAATTATGATGCTACCTGATTCACTCTTCTTGCTAAGGATTGCTTTTGCTATTCTGGGTCTCTTATTTTTCCAAAGGAATTTCATGATTGCCTTTTCTATTTCTATAAGGAATACATTGGGATTTTAGTTGAAATCGAATTGAATCTATATAGCGCTTTGGGTAATATGGCCATTTTGATAATATTAATTCTGCCTAAGAACAGCAGAGGTCTTTCCATCCTCTAAAGTCTTCTTCAATTTCTTTTTTTAGTGTTCTGTAGTTTTCATTGTAGAGGTCTTTCACCTCTTTTGTTGATTCCCAAGTATTTTATTTTATTTTTTTGAGGTTATTGTGAATGGGGTAGTTTTCCTAATTTCTCTTTCAGTGGATTTATCACTGATGTATAGAAATGCATTTGATTTATGGATATTAATTTTATATCCTGCTACATTGCTGAATTTATTTATTTATTTTTTTGGTACCGGTGATTGAACTCAGCGGCACTCAACCACTGGGTCACATCCCCAGCCCTTTTTTGTATTTTTTTTTTTTTAGATTATTTATTTACTTATTCATAATGCACAAGTATATCATCTTTTTACATACAACTGCTTGTATACAAAGTATATAAGTACCATTCAGATCTTTAATCATGCATTTAGGATAGTGATATCCGTCTCATTCAACCACCATTTCCCCCCCTTTCCCCCCTGCTCCCTCCCTTGCCCTCCCTTTCCTTTGACCACTCTAGTTTTCCTCTAATCCTATGTACCCCCATCCAATCACACTGTGAACTAACCTCCTTATATCAGAGAAAACATTTGGTGTTTGGATTTTTGAGATTGACTAATTTCACTTAGCATTATATTCTCCAACTTCATCCATTTACCTGCAAATGCCATTATTTTATTCTCTCTTATTGCTGAGTAAAATTCCATTTTGTATATATACCACATTTTCTTTATCCACTCATCTACTGAGGGACATCTAGGTTGGTTCCACAACCTAGCTATTATGAATTGTGCTGCTATAAACATTGAAGTGGCTGTGTCACTGTAATATGTTGTTTTTAGGTCTTTTGGGAACAGACCCAGGAGTGGGATGGCTGGGTCATAGGGTGGTTCCATTCCCATTTTCCCAAGAAATCTCCATACTGAATTCATTTATTACTTCTAGAAGTTTTCTGGTGGAGTTTATTGGATCCTCTAAGTATAGAATCATGTTGTCATAATGATAGTTTGAGTTCTTCTTTTCCTATTCATATTCCTATAATTTCTTTCATCTGGGGATATGCCTCAGTGATTAAATACCCCTGGGTTCAATCCCTGGGGTTGAACCAATAAATGAAAAATAATAATACTAAAAAAGGATTCAAAGTTCCTTTATCTGTTGTTAGGTAATCTTCACTTTCCACTTAGCTTAGTCACATTTACCCTTTCCTATCCTGTACTTGAAATATAAGATTAATTCTACTATATTAATAATAGAATTCTACTAGATTAAAAAAATATAGTTGTTTTAATATTTCATTCTATTATATTAAAATAATCACACAAAGGAATATTGTACAGCAGTGACGATGAACAAACCACATGCAACAATATTGATGTATCTTACAGACATAATTTTCAATAAAAAAAAGATAAACTGCAGGAAAATATATACAGTACAGTTCCATTACACAAATTTAAAAGCACAAAACTGTGGAAAGAGGGCATGAAAGAAACCCCATGCTCTGTTTGCCAAGCAATAAGCCCTGGCTTAGGGTTGCATCTAACCCAAAGAAGAGGGGGAGGCTTTTTCCTAATTTTCACAAAGGTTCCGGATTGGCTAACTATGACTTTGGGTAGATGTAAAGGTGTTGGTAATGCTCTAATTTTTACATTTAGTGATGGGTTCATGGTTTTTATTTTAGAATTTTGCCTCTTTCAACTTATCAATTATGCTTGTATATCCTTCCTTAGGTATTTGAAGCCTTGTAGGTGTAGATAAATACACATTTATTCTTTTGTAAAAATCACAATGAAAACATTCTATAATGTTGCATTGGATCCTTTTTCTGCTTAACAATATATTTTGGAATTGTTCTGTATCTACATATATAGATATATACTTCATTTAAAAATGACTGCTAAGCATTCCATTGTGTGATGTACCATTAGTTATTTAGGCAGTCCTCTGTTAATGAAACATTTTGGTTGTTTCCTATATCTTGCTTTTATGCAATGAGTATTCCTTTACAGGCATTTTTTCCCACATGTGTGATTATGTGTGTAGGATAAATTCCTATGAGTGAAATTGCTGGGTCAAACAGTATGTATTTTGACCCACATTGCTGGATTGTTTTTAAAAGCTACTGCATCAATCTATACCCTTATCAACATAAGAAGTGCTCATTTTCCTCACAGAAATATACTTTTTGATTGTTATAAAGTGATAAATTTAAAAGGATATCATTGTTATATTGATTTTTCTCTTAAGAAAAAGAGGTTATATCTTCAATGGAGCTGGGGTGTGGTGGTGATGCACGCCTATAATCCCAGTGCTTTGGGAGGAGGAGACAGGAGAATTGGAAGTTCAAGACCAGCCTCAGCAACTCAGCAAGGCCCTAAGCAACTTAGTGAGACCCTGTCTCAAAATAAAATATAAAAATTTTTCAGGGATTCTGAAGAGGAAGAAATATCTGGGAATGCAGGGCACAGAAATTCTTTTAGTAGGGAGTTCTTGAACAGGCCCTGGAATAATAGAATTATGACAGTTGAGATAGAGGCAAGGGAAGAAGCAGAATATGGCAGTGAACAGGAGCACAGAGGGTAGAAAATTGCTCATAAGTAACCTAGTTTGTCTAAAGCAAAGTGAGCACAACCTGTGTAGCAAGGGCAATATGCCTTGTAGGCAGCAAGGAATCACTTAAGCAAGAAGTGCCAGACCCAGCTCTCCGTCACTACCCCTGTCGACTTTTAAAAAACATCAATGCCAAGCCTCTTCTCAAACCAATTAAATTAGAAACTCCAGTAGAAGCTTTCTTCACAGGGGATATTTTGTAGTCAGGTTTGAGAATCACTGTATTAAGGACAAATGAAGAGGGGAGCGACAAGCTCAAAAGTGGGTTTGCGGAATATTTAGTCCTGCATCACATGTAGTTTACCTTTAACAGTTTGAAATATGTTGGGAAAAAAAAAATCACAATTAGTTAGAAATTGTAGTTAGATTAATTTCTTCTGTCATTTTAAAAGAAAAAAACATTTATTCTATTCTACATACAAAAAAAATATATATTTTTCTCTTTATGGGACAAGATCCTTCACCAACTGGGTGTAATTCATGGTGAAAACTACTCACATACCAAGTGATTTGAGGCCGAGACAGTCTGGCTGCCCCAGAATTCCCCTTCAAGAAAGAGTCTCTGAGCTTGGTGAAGCATTCATTGCCTCGACACTAGGTGGAGCCATGGATTGCAATTCGGTGGAAAACTGGTGCTTCAAAGAAATTTAGTTAGAATTTGAAAAAGGGAAAGAGAGTTGGAAACCATATACTCTAATCCCTCATTTGTTTTATTTTTAATTTTTTTATGTACAAAAATTATCTACTTTTCCTATAAGTTATGTATTCATAATAGTTTGCAATTTACAAAATAATGAGGCGATACTGTCTGCATAGGGAATTCTCTGGATGCCTTCCACATCCACTCTACCCCACCATGGGCAATGAGAAGCTCATCTAAAAGGATGCACTAATGATCCCCTCTTCCCTTGAACTTACCAAATGTTTGTGCTCTGAAAAGCACTAGCATGAGAGCCAAGGGCAATGAGTGCATGGGGCTAGGGTATTTATTTCCCCATCTCCTTCTGTGCTGGGCTGTCGGTCCATAGTGGCTGGGTTCATCTAGGGGATCCTGTGGCTTCTATCCAGTAGCTTCTTCTACACCTATAGTTCTTTATAGGTTTAGCTCTACTTACTCCCCTCATTTGCTAGGACCTAGGATGACAGTGATTTCTGTCCAGCTTTCCCAGTGGAGAGTGTGTCACCATCCTTTTTTGGGTGCCTTAGCCCTATCTACACCTTTGGAAATAATTCTGTCATTAAACTCTCCTCAGTTATGCCTTTTGAGTATGCCATGTTTTTCCTGTTGGGATCCTAACTAATGTAATTTCCTTTACTTCTCTCTTCCATACCCATCCAGTTGTCCTCCCAAATAACAAATTCTTTAGCTTTCCTATATTTAGGTACAGAAAAAGTATAAAGGAAATATATGCATTCCTTTACTTATATTTATTTACTTATTTACTCAAATTACTTAATATCTTTCAGTTTCATTTTCTTCATACATGAACTAAGGAGAAATTATAGGATACTATAACCAGTTCTGTACCATAGTTTGGTTTCCACCTAAAAGTCCTATTGATCATTCTATAGCAATACATAGAAATTTTCCTTATTTCCTTTTTGTGATATTTATTTTTTAGTTGTAACTGGACACAATACCTTTATTTTATTTATTTATTTTTATGTGGTGCTGAGGATCGGATCCAGGGCCTTGCATATGCTAGGTGAATGCTCTACTGCTGAGCCACAACCCCAGCCCTCCTTATTTCTTTTTATGGCTGCATTATATTACCGACATACTCTCACTTTTTAGCCAGTCTTCTATCAATAGATATTTAAGTTATTTCCAGTCATTTGCTATTATAAACATTGTTATGAGGAATAACCTTGTACATAAGATAATTTTAAAAATACTCATTTTACGTACTGAGCCTTATTCTATGGATCATTTTTAGAAGGACAGACAGGCTAGTTAATTTTTATTATTTTCCTTTGTAAAATCAATTAAGCTAAAAGGGAATTACTAGTATGTTTTCAAGCTACAAATTAACTCTCTTAGCATGAGCACTGCACATCAATTTTCCTTATCTGTAAAATCGGGGGTGGTGGTGGTGGGATGATGTTAAATTTCCATTCCAGCTCTATTATCCTAAGGTGTCATGTTGTCTCTTCCAAAGAACAGAATTTTTCATACAATGTCTCAAAGATTTCTTTCTTTTCTTTAGTAATGTTGGTCACACGCCCAGCAGAGAAAATGCTAAGTCATGGAGTGGCATTTTTTTTTTTTTTCAAGATCATTTTCTTGAATTCCTGTATACGAAACATGCAATTAGCATTAAAGCACATGCAAGGAACTTCTATACTGGGAGCACATGACCTGTCTTTGTTTGAGGCAGATCATGTGAAATTTATACCCGGAAGACCTTCTTCTTTCCTGGGCTGGCGGCAGTGGAGAGAGGGGGAAGGAAATGCAGCACCTAAGGGACTCTTCATGCAAAATGGAAAAAAAAACCCCTCCCTTTCCTCCCTCTAGCAACAAGAGTAGAGTATTAGTCTCCATCTCCTCAGATGGGGAGTAAACAAGGCTTCATGGGCAAAAAGCCAGTTTCTCCCATTAACCTCAGGAAAGGAAATTGTTAGTAGACTTTATTGAATTTAGCATTCAATGACTTAAGCAGATGATTGGGGGAGAAGGGTGGGCAGAAAGAATCAATGTGATTTTTCAGTTGGGGAAATAGATTGCTAGAAGAGATGATCAAATATGTTTGGAGATATGTTGTACTCTGGAGATAGACCTCCAGGTTCCAATTTCGGCTTTGCTACTTACTAGCTCTGTGACTTGGGGGCAAATTACTCTCTATGCCTCATATATAAAATGGGGACATGATGGTTTCTAGCTCATAGGACAATTATGTTGTGAAGATTAAAGAAGCACATAGATTAGCACCTGACTTGCAGTAAGAACTTAATAAAAAAGTGTTTTTTTGTTGCTACTATTTTTACATGTCAAGCTTCAGAATACAGCTTCAAAGCAATTCCATACCATACAGGATGAAATTCAGCAGTCCATTATGCAGTTCTCAGAAAGAGATCAATTCAGATTTCTTCTGAAAACCAGGTAAAGAAGCAAAGAAAGAGGAGCTACGTTGGAAGGATAATGTTACAACAATCAGAAGAAATGTCTTATAACTGAAATTATAAGTTATATATTTTCCACTCAATCTTTTTTGAAAGGATGAATCTGAATTTCTTGTTAAATAATGATCTGGGGTTTCTCTAACTTTCCTGAATGGATTTGCGTATGTGTGTGTGTGTGTGTGTGTGTGTGTGTGTGTGTGTTTGCCCAATAGTATCTGAGAAGTTTCACTTGCCTCTTCTTCAAGATGTAGAAACAGCAAACAAGTGTAAAACCTTTTTAACCTGTTAGAAAAAATAAATTGTATGATATAAAATTTGAACTCTCTTCCATTGGAAATAAATATAAATATTGGCATATTTTTAAATTGTTTATTTTGCTATGTAAAATTTCTGTATTATTTTACTTATCCCATTTCTCTGATCCTCAGAATGATAAGAGAATAGACTTGCATTTGGTTCACTTAGTGAATATGGAGCATGGCTTTTTGTGTGTTGATTTTCTCTGTCACTTGAAAAGTTACAGGAAGATACTGGTGAGTTTGTGCCTAGTTGGTGGCATTTGCAGGAATACTTATCTTTTGAATCCTCCTATTCTTTCTAATTGTTTTCTAAAATAAGCAAGCATTTTTAAGAATTGAAAACTTTTAAAAATTAATATTTGTTATTTGGCTTATTTTTCTTAAAAAAGAAGAAAGGAAATGAACTAACTTGACTGCCTTCTAGAAATGACACAGAAAATAAGTACATGAAGTCAGCATTTATTATTGCCTTAAAAAGAGGATATTTTGCAATTGTCCAGTTCTTGATACCAGTATAGGTAGGTTCTTGGGAGGTCATCAGTTTTGAATTTCATAATGCTAATATTTCAAAAATACCTAATCTCTATTCTTTTCAATAATTCATTCATATTACCCTAATCACAAGCCTGACCCTAGAAAAAGGGATTAGAAGGTCTTTTAGAGGAATGGATCAAAGAGATAATATGAAGTTCCAAAAGCTATCAAATAGATTCCCAGCTGCTGCACTTGTTCTGCTACGGACACTGGAATTAAATGTTGAAAAGAGAAAAATGGAAATTTTGATATTTTACCCTATTTTCTGTGTGTGGGAATGTATTTGACTTGGGTTTTGTTTTGAATAATATTTTATCTTGAAGTCACATGATAATATACAGTATTCAGGATTCTCAGTTCCTCTTACTGCAGAACCACAGTGGTATCTTTAGTGAACAGCCTGAAGGAGAATGAGGTGATAAAAAAAGTGAAGCCCAGGTCGGGGGTTTTGCAAGATATCAGTTTGTTTCTCAGAGGAATCTCTTTCAGAGTTGCAAAGTAAAGTTCTGGATATTTTGGCCAAGGAGTGTTAACCTTTTGCACTTCCTTATTTTATCAACGTCAGTCATTGATAGCTGTAAACTCCCTGCAAATCCAGTGCCTTCTGTATTTTACAGAGCACCACACAAGTCCCAGGTAGATACAAGATGACTAACTCATGTTCCCAACTTCTGAGAGCTTACAGTCTTCTCAGAGAGACACTCATCTAGACATACCTGAGGAGCTCTTGCAAAGCAAACCAAATAAACACTATTTAAAGGTTGTATTAAGGTACTTATTCATCTGGGTTGTGCCTCAACAAAGCCAAGAACCTCAGCAGTTGGGGGAAACTCACTTATTATAATCTAACGAATTCTCTGTTGTTGCTAAATTCAACCTAAAAGAAAAAGCATATAACACTATTCATTCACAATACTTCTGACACCAAATGTGTGGTTTTCTTTCCATGTCAACAACCAATTCTCCAACTCTATGGACATAAACTGGGTATTCTACAATTCAGTTCACTTCTTATACTACCTGAGATTAGTATCAGACTCCACAGGTTAAGAGTTCAGTCCTACAGGACTTCCCTCACTTTAAATGCCAATCCCAAGTCAGGCTTCCAGTATTTCAGGCTAACTTCAGGCTACAAATCAGGAGTCCCTATAACCCTCTCTTCAAGTTTAATTATTTCCTATAATAGCTCCAAGAACACAGGGGTAGAACTTCTTACATGTACTTGTTTACTATAAAGAATATGATAAAGGGTAGAGATGAATCCCTAGATCAATAGATACATAGAGTAAGATCTCAAAGAATCCCAAGCAGGAGCTTCTGCCCCATGGAATGGAGATGCAATGCCCTCTCAGCTCATGGATAAGTTCACCAACCCAGAGCTCTTCAAATCCCATAGTTTGGGATTTTTTTAAAAAATATTTATTTATTTGCTTTAGTTGTACACAATGGGTTTTTTATTTGTACGTGGTGCTGAGGATCGAACCCGGGCCGTGCACGTGCTAGGCGAGCGCTCTACCGCTGAGCCACAACTATGTGAAGAAGCCTTCATAAAAAATCCCAGCCCAAGTTTGGGATTTTTTATGAAGGCTTCTTCACATAGTTATGATTGATTTTTCTGGTAGGGGAGGTACTGGGGATTTAACACAGGGATGCTTTAGCCCTGAGCCATATCTCCAGCTGTTTTTAAAAATTTGAGGCAGTTCTTGCTAAGTTGCTTAGAGCTTCACCAAGTTGCTGAGGCTGGTCTCAAACTTGCAATCGTCCTGCCTCAGCCTCCTGAGTCAGTGGGATTACAGGTATGTGCTACCATGCCCAGATCATGATTGATTATTAACTCTATTTCTAGCGGCCCTCCCTTCCTCAGAAGTGGAGTGGGAAAGAAAGTTCCAAGCTTCTAATTATGACTTGGTCTTTTTGGGAACCAGCCTCCATTTTGAAGCTACCCAGGTACTCACCATGAATTACCTCACAAGAACAAAGAATGCTCCTGGACTCCGGAAACTCTAAGGGACCTAGAACTACTATGTATGATACCTCTGACATCGCCATCATTCAGGAAATTACAAGGGTTTTAGGAACCTGGAGCAGAAACTAAATATATACTTCTTGCGATATCATATAGTCCCTCTAAATGAATAAAAATATAAATTTTAACAATTTTAATTTCTAATGTAAAAAAAATCCATGGTTTTGTCATGATCATATTTTCTAGTTCTGAGAATTTTTTTTAATATTTATTTATTTGCTTTAGTTATACACAGTGCGTTTATTTGTATGTGGTGCTGAAGATCGAACCTGGGCCGCACACGTGCTAGGCGAGCGCTCTACCGCTGAGCCACAACCCCAGCCCCTCTGAATGTTTTTACTGTAGAAAGTGCTTTCATTTCACTCTAAATCCTATGACCAAAATAACATCCTTGGAGTTTCCTTCATCTTTCCTTAGATCTGAAGAGATAAGAAAAGGGGCTGGGGTTGTGGCTCAGCAGTAGAGTGCTCACCTAGCACGTGCGCGGCCTGGGTTCAATCCTCAGCACCACCTAAAAATAAAGGCATTGTGTACAACTAAAGCAAATAAATAAATTAAAAAAAAAAAAAGAGATAAGAAATTTGGTGTCGATCCTGGGCAGCCTATTTTTATGCTGGTTCGAGTCTCCTAGAGATTCTGACTTTAGTCCTTACAGTTCTTTTCACTGATCTCCATGATAATCCTTTTCATGAAATGGAGCTTTGGTGATCTTGCCTTCTCAGCTGTACATTAGCATGCCCCTGACTTCTTGCTTACAATTCAGTTGCTATACCTTTAGGACCAAATGGAATTCTTTTCTGAGAATCTTCTCAGTAGCTCTGTATTCCTTTCATCATTCATTCATTCAACAAATATTTCATCAGACACTTCACTGTGACAGGCACTGTGCTTGGAGGTGGAAGCATAAAGATGGATGAGAATTGATTCCTTCCTCAAGGATCTAACATCCTGTAGAGAAAAACCAGACAGGTGTGAATTAGACAAAGTCATCCTTTCTTCTTGGAGGCAGCTCTGCACCAGGGCTCAGGCTTGGCAGGTAAAGAGCAAGATGGATTTTAGTCCCTTCTTGCCTCATTGGCCTGGAGCCTTTGTGTAGCGCATAATTTGAGCAACACCACGCTAAGGACTCAGACATGGAAACAGTGTAGTACAGTGTGGTGTGATGAGCACAGAGGAGAGAGCCTAATTGATAGGATGGAGAGCCAGGGGAAGTTTCATGGCAGAGGTTATATGTGAGGTGAGACACAAAGGAGCTCATCCAGTAAAGGGGAATGGAGCAAAGTACAGAGGATGTACAAAGCTTCACAGGTGTGAAAGCATTTTAGGAGCTCTTCAAGTTATTGATGATGGTCAGAATGCCATCCCCAGAGTGGAAGGATGAGGGTGGAAGAGAGATGGTTAACAACTGAAGCTGGAAGACATTATAACAATGATTTAGGACACAGACTCTAGGTCCTTGCTATTCAAAGTATGGCACAGGGCAACACTGACATCACCAGGAAACCTATTAGAAATGCAGAATCTTAAAAACAATGCAGAATCTGGGGCCTTGCTCAAGTCTTACTGAATTAGCTCCCACATATTGAAAAGGTCTCTAGGTGATTCACATGCACATTAAAGTCTGAGTAGCACTGGTTTAGGTGAGAGCTCATGAGAACCAGAGGTTTGCTCTGAAGCATATTCTCTAGGTATTGCCAAATATCGCATTTCCCTTATTCTTTCACATGTCTTCTGCCAGTAGATTTACTTTTAGGTTATCTCAGTGACATTAAGTGTAAGTCCCAGTTATGGAAGATAGAGACATGAAGAATTTAACTTGCCTTTAACAAGGTTAACCAGCAAATTAAAATAGAAGGAAGAGAACATAAAGAGAACATAGAATTTAATGCTTTCCCTTTCCTCTTCTCTCCATCTTTTT
Organism: Tamias sibiricus; assembly: GCA_025594165.1. Taxonomy (NCBI): domain Eukaryota; kingdom Metazoa; phylum Chordata; class Mammalia; order Rodentia; family Sciuridae; genus Tamias; species Tamias sibiricus. Next base: position 154,838,600 of record CM046657.1, on the reverse strand, counting down.
TTTTTTTTTTTTTTTTTTTTTTTTTTTTTTTATTACTCAGCCTTGTTTAACCTTAATCTTTTCCTGGGTTGAGTAGTCTAGAAATCACTCAGGTTGGAAGGAGGAATGATTAAGAAGTCTTCAGCTGAAGAAGGCAGCATCTGAGCATACCTGGGGCAGCTGGGAACAAGAGAAAAACAGAAACAACCCTAAATATCCTAGAAAGAAAGAAAGAAAGGTGACTGTCATCTCTACCTAGCCCAGTTTCACTCTCATTTCTTCTGCTTTATTCCTTTTGTCCATTCATCCAGCCATTTATTATATAATATATGTATTGAACACCTATTATTTTTCAGACACTGATATGTACATTTCCCTAGTAAATATAGGACTTTCTACACTTTCAGATCTCCCAAGAGACCCCAGCCCTTCCTTAAAGCCCCTAAATGCACCTCCCACCCTGCCCTTCCTGGACTATACTTTCCTCCCTGGTCCCAGGTGGCTCATCAGAACATTAAACTAGAAAGATATAAGGTTTCTATTTTCTGCTAAACCCTCTGCATGTGGACTTCCAGGATTCTTTTTCTACTGAAGGGGGAAAAATCCAAGTTTAAGCGGAGTTTTAGCACCTGTGGGAGATTATTGTTAGAGTTGACTCAGTGGGAGACTAGTGTGGCTTTGGTAGGACACTGAGGTCATAGCTTGGGTATATCCTTACAAACCATTGATTAATTTCCCTCAAAAGAAAGCTGGGTAATCCTAATGACTTGGGAGGCTGAGGCAGGAGGATTGCAAGTTCGAGGCTAGCCTTAGCAACCTAGACACTGTCTTGAAAAAAAAAAAAAAAAGGACTGGGGAGAGTGTAGCTCAGTGGTAAAGTACCTGTGAGTTTAATACCCAGTAACCTTCCCACTGCCCCCTAAAGAAGTTAAGTAAGTTTGAGGTGCACAAAGAAAGAGCAAAAGAGTAATAACACTAATCCCCCCAACAATTTCTGGAATATCAGCATAGAAAAATCATAAGGTTGTAATAGTGTCATTAGTTTGATAGAAAATCATGTTACCACAAAATGGGGACAAAGGAAAAGTATAAAAGAGAGGGTACAGTGGTTTTTGTTTGGGTTTTTACATCAAATTCTATAATAAGATCATAAAAAACCACTTTGAATGCTTACCAGAAGTTTGTAGTTTTGCTATGTTTCTCTCTCCCTCTTTCCCTGGCTTCTCTATAAAGTGTGTGTGCAGGACCAGAGGGAAAAATTAGGGGGAGAACATGCAAATAGGAAGTTCTACCCTAGTGCCACCAGAGTCAATTTTAATTTTTAAGATTAAAAATAACACGTAAACAGCAATCAGACAGATATATAATCTAGACCTCCAAATCTGTCTTATTTACCTTAGAATGTTTTTAGTAATTAGAGTTGTTTAAACAGGGCTGAAGATTGCTTGAGTTAAAAAAAAAAAAGACAAAGAGGGAAAAAAATAGTTGATAACTATTTAGTAAGGTGGAGACCACGTTGAGGGTCAAGGAGGCTCAGTTTGCCTTAGAAAGAAGCTTTAGGAAGTCTGTTGTAACTGAAAGTGTGTGTCAAGTGTGATCCAAGTGTTTATGATTATCCAGAACTTACTGGTCTACAAAGATGTAAGGGCAGAAACTGAACTGTTTAGATAATTTTTGGAGAGATGTGACAGCAATTTTAGGTCTATGAATCTAGTGATAAAAAAATTAGATTTCTGTTTTAGATATCTTGGCTTATTTCTTTTTTTCTTTTTTGATAAATTTTTACCATAGTTTATAAAAAACATTGATCTAGGAAGTATTATAGATTGAGAAAACCAAGTAACATTTCTCTACCACGGTCCATTTGAGATGGCTAGTCTAGATTGTGCCTTTACTATTGGTTGCTTTTGGGGCTATGTCACCGTACAACACCAGAGGACACCATCCCCATATCCAATGGCTCTGACTCCTTATCATGGCACTGTTTCATAAGAAGGCTATGAATTATCCACTTATGACAGAAGATATGCCTTTATATATAAACATAATTTTGAATGGGTAGGGGAGATTTTATAAGCATAAGTTGTCAGGTCCAGATGTATGAAGCAACTTGTATTTGAACTGGTTTTTAATTAAGCTTCAGCAACTGTTTTGAGTCCCCAAGACAGAAAGCTATCATCTCTCTATGCCTATCACATAAGAAAGCCTGTAAAGTCTTGCCATGATATCACATAAGAAAGCCTATGAAGTCTTGCCATGATATGGCTGAAACTGAGTTTTTCTTTGTGGAAGTTTTCTAGGCAGAGAGAAAGTGTTTGAACCTGGGTGCATTCTGTTACAGTTTGAGGTCAGTGTTCACTGACAGGTAACCATTTTTGTTTGCTTAGAAAGAGTAAGCATTTCTCTCAATACATTTCTTTCTTAATTATGATTTTTAAAATGTAACAGTACTTCATTTTATTTTTAATAGCTCAATTTTATATAACAATCTTAAGCAGAAACTCATCAAATTGCAAAAAAAAAGAATTCAAAAGTAAATTAGGAAAACTATACTTTGAGCTATGTACACAGTGGAAGAAAATCAGTAATTTAACATTGAACTTTTCAGACAGGAAATAAAGGTTCTATAAGTAACTTAGCAGCCATGATACATCAGTCTAGCAACTTCAATGTAAACTGGTATAAGGCACAGATAAGAGAACAAACTGGATATATGTGGATGGGAGAAAAACATTTTAAGCAACCCAATTCATCAAGGGGTATAGTTAGGGACTGTATGTTCAGTGTCCTAGAGATGATGTGCATAGGGGTGGATAGATGATAGATAGTGACCTAGGCATTCTATTCATGCTGTGTAATTTCTCCAAAGGTTTGGTGAAACCCTAAGCTTGTTAACTAGGGGGAAATATTGTGATTCTGGTCCTCTTTGTTGACTTAATTATGTTTTGATTAGATTAATTCTAAAATATATTTTCTTTTGTGGGATGGTATCATAAACTTTGGAACTGGATGAAACTATCTTGGGCCCCAGATTGTTACTTGCCTACTGGTTGTATTACTTTTGAATAGTCTCTCAGTTTCTATTTCTCATCAGCAGAACTAGGATAATTCCATTTGTCTTGCCAAGCTGTTATGAGGGGGTTAAATGAAATAATTCATGCAGAATACCTCACTTTGTATTTAGCATAGCATGCTTCCTTATGTGTTAATTTCTTATTCATTTCATTTGGGCACCATGGCCCCAAATTTTGGGAGAAGGATGAATGGTAAAGAAGGGAGGCAAAAAGAGGATGACAGCACATTTCCTGGGATTGGCCAACTGAGGTCCTTTCAAGTGAGCTGGTTTGGGACATTGTATCCCAGAATGTGTCACATGTATTTTTAATGCCCAGGGTCCCAGTGTCATGGGAGTCTGCCTAGCTACTTTGTGAGTTTAATTTAAACCATCCACAAAACCCACGAGGCAACAGAGGTGTCCTGAGTTCTCCAGCCTTCAAGGGGCCACACTTCTAATTAATGTCAAAATAACTTTGAACTTCATTCTGTTCTGTAACTGAAATAAGGTCAGTCTTTGACTTCTCACAAGGATTCTGGGAATTCCCAAGGAATGCTTACCGCCAACCATTGGTAGCTCATCTTGTAATGCCTCCAGAGAACAGAGTGTAACATTAAAAAAAAAATGTTTTTTCCTGAAGGAGATGTGGGACTAGCAGAAAGAAATAGCAATGGAGAAAAGAAAAATATCAAACTGGGCCCTTTAACACATGCCTTACCTTTACATCATAGGAGGCCTATCTCCCCTTCAGCTCCTGTCCCTCTATCATGTGGCAAGGATCAATGTTCCTATAGACAATAAGAATCTATTGACCACATCTCCCATCCCCAGATAAAACAGTCTCAGTGTGGCAATTATACTCACAGTAAAGGCAACTTTAAAAAAAAATTTAAATTATCAATGGACCTTTATTTTATTTATTTACATGCAGTGCTGAGAATTGAACCCAGTGCCTCACACATGCTAGGCAAGCATTCTATCACTGAGCCACAACCTCAGCCTAAGACAACTTTTTAAAAAAACATCATCAGTGCCTTTTATGTACAGTGTTTTGTATGATGAATGCAGCAGGTGCTCAATAAATTTTTGTGGAACAAATGAATGAATGTTTTCCCTATTCCAAATTAGGATCATGGCTTTATATTTATGTGATTAGAAAATAACTTATATTGTACCCCTCAATCATTCTCAAATGTAAATTTAAAATTTCCCATTTATTGCATACTTAAAAAATCTATTTAAAGGGTTGAAATTTACTTGGAAATAGTAGCTTTTCTCTACCCTCACACCCAACTTCTTAATTCTACCAATTAAAATTTCATGAACTATTTGGCCTCAGTCTAAGCTGGTGTACTTCATTACATGGAGCATTTACTGTTGAGAGCAAATTTCTGAAAATTCCATAATTTTCATTTTTATATAAAGCTGAGCAGACTTGGTTATTCCACAATATAGTGTTTTAAACAAATTATTATACTACTAGTAGCTAACTGTTACATTGAGATCTGTCCATATGGTTATCCACTAACTGTATAGGTTTTTTTTTTTTTTTTTTTTTTTTTTTTTTTTTTTTGGTACCAGGGATTGAACTCAGGGGCACTTGACCACTGGGCCACATCCCCAGCCCTTATTTTTGTATTTTATTAGAAGCAGGGTCTCACTGAGTTACTAAGTGCCTCACCATTGCTGAGGCTGGCTTTGAACTCGCAATCCTCCTGCCTCAGCCTCCCAAAGTGCTGGGATTACAGGCGTGTGCCACCGCGCCCGGCTGTATAGGTTCTTTAGTACATTATCTTTAATCCTCCCACTAATGCTTCCAGGTAAGTTTCATTATTTTATATATGAGGAAACTAAGGTTCAGAATGAGTGGTCTCTCTATGGTCATGGGAGTGACTGGTTAGTAGCAGATCTGTGTTCAACCCAGGTCTGAACCTCGAATTCTCAAGGCAGTGGGAAAGGGTCATATTAGATTCAACTAGAAGCTTTATGAAATTATTCCCCACTCTCCACTTCCTTGACATTACCTCTTAATGGTTATGAATCTTTATAGAAGTAAGCTGTTTCTTTTCTGGTGAGAGAGGGTGGAATTATCCATCAGTGTTTTGGGTGGTAAAATGTCTAAGAACCACCACAACATGCTACATCTCCAATCTGTCTTCCTTTGTCTGAGGCTCCAAAAGAAAGTTCTGAGAAATTCTAGCTTTTCACGCTTACCAACATTGCCCAGGGTCGACACTACTTAGTTCTGCAGAAAACACAGAACCCTATAGCAAAAATTAATAGCACTTAGCTGAACACAAGGTTCTGTTTGACTTACCTCCAGCCTTTGTAGAATCACTTTCCCTTCCTTGGTTCTGGTACCTCCATTGACCACACTAGCCTCAGTGACTAAAAGAGCCAGTACTTCACCAGGTTAAAGGCTCTGCTATGGGGCCCTCACCTACTTTGCTCATATTATTCATCTTGTGACAACTATGGTAGGACATAACCTACACAAAAGGTCAGAGAGGGAGCTTTTGTGATATTATATTAAACTTTGGAGATTAAGAGATCTATGAAATAAAGGGTTTGTTGAACTGTTAGAAATGCTAGCCAAAGGTGAAAGGACTGTACCATGACAGATTCTCTAATCTACCAGCAGTAAGGCCAGATAGCTGTTGGGAAAAGTCCAGTGGACATCAGTCAGTGTGTTTTATGATGAAATTTTGGGGAGAAGAAACATAAATCGCTTATACTGAGCCTGTATTGGCTATGGAAAGAGGGGCAGGACCACAAAAAGAGGGCAAAGTCCGAGGATAGTCCAGAAGGAGAAGCTTTTGCTGCTTCTGGATTGTTTATTCTAAAGGCAGAATGTGGCTACCTTCATGGTTGATCTCAGCATACAGGAAAGGAACATGTAACTGTTCTTCTTTCTATGGGCTCATTTAGCTGAAGCTCTGAATTAAAATGAATTCTTCATCTCTTCTCTTCTTCCATTCTCTGGCCTGTATCTTAACTTAGGACATCTAAGAATTCTTCTGTCATCAGCGATCAGCAAGCCTGGAAGACGGGTGATGTTTTACTGTCTCTGTATTCCTGGTGCCTAGCACAATGCTTAGCACCAAATGAAAGGCAAAATAAATGAAGATGGACGACATGCTGGTTTTTGCATGAATGCAATTTTCCAGGATAGCTCTGGACTCTACTTCCCTAGAAATGGCCCTTTTCCCCATGTCTTGATACAATGCCCTGGTGGGGCTAATAAATAGCAACTAAAGAGCTTCTTAAAGTCTAAAAAGACTTGGAATCCTAAAAGAAACTATCTCTGAAGCTAGTGGTAAGGTATACTTTTGGAAAAATGGGGAAAGAGAGTGTTCAGGGGAAGGGCAGGGGTGTCCCATCATGCCTCCTACCATGCCCAGGTGTAGTCACTTATTTTAGTGACTGCTCCTGCCTGCAGGCAATTCGTTGAAGAAGTACCACTGTTGAAGCAGTTACTGCCTTAAAACCAATCCCAGAATTACACCTCAGTGCTTCTCTAGCCCTGACATCATCAAGTAAAAGACAGATACTTTCTATTCTTTACAAGTTTCTCATTCTGCTTCATCAGCCTCATTTTGTTCTTAGATACAAAGAGGGCTAAAATCAGGTTGAAAGTGGGGTTGAAGAAAAAAAAAGAATTATGTTCAGAAAAAGATATGGCTCTCACTGACTTCAGTTGATTGAGAAAATTTTATTTGAGGATAAGCTCTTATGAGTCAAGTTGAAGATCAAAGATTTCTGTCTCTTGATACATGAATAAGGCTACACCTAGGACCAGATCTTCATGGGAAGGTAGATCTGGAAGGGCATTTACAGGCTATTTCACTTCATCCCTCTCAGGAAACTAAGTCTCAGAGAAGTAAAGTGAATTGTTTAAAGAATCATATGAATTTTGGGTAAGAAAACCTTATAAATTCACCGCCTAATAGAAGAATACCTTCTAGAGCATCCTAGAAAATGTCAGTTCTAGGCCATGTGAATATTTCCAGGAACCAGGAAATTAACCTTTGATGAACAGCAACAGTTGTTAGTGAGCTCTTTCCGGTTTTGGGGAAATTCTACTTCGATGTAACTTACACCCATTGATCTTGGCTCTTATGTCGTTTCTTGAGAATCCTTCTCTAGGAGAAGTACACCCAGTTTCTTCAGATATTCCTAGTCAAGGGGGATTTCTGGCTCCATTGATGGATTGGGTACCTACTTCCAGATCTACTCCAATTTATTAATGTTCCAGTTAACAAGTGGGGCCAAAAGTGAACAAAATACCCCAGAGGCAGACTGGCCTAGATGTGCCAGGTATAGCAGGACTACTTGTTCCCAGTTCTGAACAATATTCTACTATAAGTGTGCTGAAGTTCACCTTAGCTATTTTAGCTTTTGGATTTCTATTCAAACTGCACTTATAGGTATAGAAAATTCAGAAGTAAGATACTGTTTGTATTATTTTGTATTATGCCCTGAACTTTTCCATATTAGCTGATAGCAAACAACTTCTTCCATCTTAGTCATGTGGATCAAAAGCAGGACTTTACATTCCACCTTCTTGGTTTTGGCCTAATGACTCAACCTGGGATTTTAAGTGAGAAACTATTCTGTCCAACTGACTATCCCTCCTGCATCATTAATCTTCAGAAGTTATAAGCTCATCCTCTGTGTCTTCATCCAAGTCATCGCTAAGAGAGGTTAACAGAAAGAAGACAAAATTTTTTTTTTTTGGTACCAGGGATTGAACTCAGGGGCACTCGACCACTGGGCCACATCCCCAGCCCTTTTTTGTTTTGTATTTTATTAGAGACAGGGTCTCACTGAGTTGCTAAGTGCTTCGCCATTGCTGAGGCTGGCTTTGAACTCGCAATCCTCCTGCCTCAGCCTCCGAAAGTGCTGGGATTACAGGCGTGCGCCACCGCGCCCGGCAGAAGACAAATTTTTAATAGTTGTTTTTATCAGCCTGACCTCCTTTCTCAACCATATTAACTTATTTACAAGCGTATATAGGCAACACTTAGCCATGTGCTGAGGTATTTTGTGTCTATGACATCTTGCTAAGTTACCAAACTGGCAATTTACTTAAAAAGAAATGGAGGGCTGGGGTTGTAGCTCAGTGGTAGAGTGCTTGCCTAGGACAGGTGAGGCCCTGGGTTCGAGCCTCAGCACCACTTAAAAACAAATAAACAACAAATAAATAAAATAAAGGTTAAATTGTTAAAAAAAAAAAGAAATGGAATAAGTTGGGAAAGTTACTTAATTTCTCTAAATATGAGTTTCCTCATCCATGAAAGAAGATTATTTGCTCTACTCACTTTATCAGATGGTAGTGATGCTCAACAAGTATTATAAGATATTTGAAAACCTTTGCAAACTTTAATGTGCCATAGAAATCTAAATTTTACCTTTATGATTTGTTACTAATGTTGAGTGAAATTAGTTGAGGCTTTCTGTGCTTCCTGCTTACTCCTGTTTGCATTGCCTGATAGCCTGTCAGTAACTGGGTTTCTGACCTGCCCTGCCTCCTTCTCAGATCTGTTTCTTCTAATGCCCAACATACACCCAGATTCCAACTTACTTGTTTCCTTCTATTGCCACTTGCAGTTTCTGACCTGGTCTTGTATTAGGACTTGTTGCCAGGAGGCACAATTGCCATGTGGTAATTCTACCTCTGGACTGGCTCCTCAACTTGGGAGCTTTGGAGGTGTCCAGCTGCATCCCCAGCACTCAGGGCACTGAATTTCTCAAAGCACCAACTGACCAAATGAAAAACAAGCCAAGGTTGCCTTCATTCCCACTTCTGTATCTTTGCCTGTTTTTGTACTATTGTGGACAGACAGATGGACACAGAAATGGACAGCCAGATGAATAGTTAGATATATAGGTAGGCAAAGAGACAGGCAGATCAAATAAAATACCATATGTGAAAGAAAGTTTGGAAAGTTCTTGCTTTGCCATTGACCCTCATTTATGGCTGATTTTTTAACAGGCATTCGCTTACATGGCTGCATTGTTGTAGCAGATAGAATTGGATGGGAAGTGCCCACCAAATCAAGCACCCTGAATGTTCTCCATCACCCTGGCCATCCCCTGGGACTTGCTCCTCTTCCAGGACCCTCAGATTTCCTTGAAATCTAACAAACAAAGGAATAACTCCTGCCTCAGCAATAAGCTTCCAGGGTGCTTCTCCAGTATCAGCCAGTGCTTATTCTGATTGGCCAGAGCCACTGCTGGGCAGGTTAGTGAATTTTTGAATTTCAGCCCAGCCCTCCACTACTTATCTATACCTTACTCATCCATGGAGATTTTCCAGGCTCAGTACATCTTCCATTCCCTTTTCTGCTTTCTTGTGTTGCTCCTTCTCATAGGACCATCCCACCCATTCTGAATTCCTCTAGGACTTAAAATTTATTTCCATTTGTCAAATGTGGATGTATGTGGTCTTGTTTTTTACACAACCTACCCATGTGTGATGTTTTTCTCCAGTTAACTTTAAATCCCTCAAGGTGGAACATATTGAAAACATATTTTGTATCCTTCACAACACACACCTGATTGGGAGTTCAAAAATCCCAAGGCAGAATGTGATAGACCTTGGGGATTGGATGTATGCTATACAGCCCTGATAGGGAGGAGTGCTGTTGAGGTATGTGGTCTCAGTAGAGGCTCTGGTGGACATGGATTTAAACTTTTCATTTTGCTTTTTGGAGAAAAGCAGCTAAAGCCTGTCAGACTGGAATTTTTCCCTAATGTATTTAAAACATCACATTCCACCAATTTAATACTCATGCATAGAAGCTGTTATTTCCTTTACTTCATTCTGAAAATATTTAGAAGAGTTTTTGTGTTTTGGGAAGACCCCTCTTACCCACTCCAGCCTGTGAATTTACTGCCTTTGCGATGGTGGTTCTTTAGGACTACTCCCCTGAGCACTCACAGAAAGGACGCCTACAGCTCATCCTGTCACATGGGCCTCATATGTTCTGCTGCAGCCCAGTCATGCATTGTGTGCACAGGCCCCTGCGATGCTGATGAGGCCGGCAGGATGCTGACAACTCTAGTGCCTTTTCAAACTTTCACTTGGTCAACTTTCCTTTTAGTTTCTCTTTAAATTCTTGTAAAACTACAGGTGAAAGCTTGCGCCTGACAGAGGGGAAAAAACACAAGTTGTGTATACAAAAATTTTGCCAAAAATACCCATTATATCTGGCATTTGTGTGCCCTTTTGATTTTCAATAGTCAGACACTGAAATTCTAAAATATCATCATGTTTTTAAAAAGATCACTGTTTAAAGATTGCTTTCATATTAAAATGTTTGATGTGTTTTTTATGCTTTTTGAGAAAAGAATATAATAAAAATTGCTCACAATCTCATGATGCTGACAAAGAGTGACGATTATTACCATTCTAATTTTATAGTTGAGAAAGCAAAGGAGAAGAAGAAAGGAAAAAAGGAAGGCAGATGAGGTTTTTGACTTTCTTCCTAAACTTTTTAAAAAGGACTCTATGGAGGAATTTCCCCAAAATTTTGAAAAGAGATGACAGATCTCTTTGTAACAATACATGTTGTGGGAGTACCCTTCCTATTTCAACCATATTTCAATGGTTGGTAAGCTTTACAGAACTCTGGTTTCCATATCACAGTGGAAACATAAAAATAATTTTAAATCTTACATTTTAAATAATTTAAAACAATTAACATTTTTAATAAAAATATTTGTACTAAAATATTATAATTATATTGCAAAAATATTATAATTCTTCTGAGGGGAAAGTTCATACAGCCCTACTACTTGAACAAAACTCTCTTGATATTTTAGTATGCTTCTTTCTGGCCTTTTGTCCCATTCTTAATTTTTTTCTTATTTGTTATTTGTTTGGAATTAACATTGTACATGAAAGGATTCTAAGGCAATAATTATTATATGACCACTTATATCATTGCTCCACTGATTCATTCTCCCTCCCTCCTTCTCTCTCTCTCCATATATACGTATGAAAACCTTTGCTTATTATCCTTTGGGATCCTGGACTCTTATAATATGTTGGATAAGAGGGTATGGTGTGTGTGTGTGTGTGTGTGTGTGTGTGTGTGTGTGTGTGTGTGTGTGTGAGAGAGAGAGAGAGAGAGAGAGAGAGAGAGAGAGAGAGAGAGAGAGACTTGGAATTGAGTCCAGGAATGCTCTATCACTGAGCTATACCCTGGCTCTTTTCAATTTTTATTTTGAGATAGGTTCTTGCTAAGTTTCCCAAGTTGGCCTTGAATTTGCTATCCTCTTACCTGAGCCTCCTGAGTTGCTGGAATTACAGTTGTGTGCCATGGCTTTGATCTTAGTTAGCTTAGGTTTGAATCTGGCTCTACCAATGGTGTGAACTTGGGAAAATTCAAAGCAACTTTGTCTTACTTTTCTCATCTGTACAGTGAGAATCATATCCTCTCTACCCAGAGTTATGAGGATAAAAATAGATAATGTTTGTAAATTCTGTGTTGGTCTCAGTAAGTGCTCAATATATAGAAACTATTTTTTTTTCACTTAAGAGTGATATAACACTTATATTTCTATGTGATTTTTTATAACTATTGTTGTGACTAGGTAGTTGTCTGTAATGCAAATATGACAAGCTATGACTAATTCACTTTCATTTCACTTGAGAGGTTATCTCCAGTTTGGGGAAATATAGATAATACGTAATTAATTTATTTTTTCATATAACACTCCTTTCTCTTTGGTCTACTTATTTTCTTTAGAAAAATCCTTGGAATGGTGTTTCTGGGTAGAGTCAGGTATAAAAGCTTGACATGTTTCTTGCTACATATGTTTTTTAGATCACTTCCTAAATATATAGTTTAGGAGTAATCAAGGTAAGAGTTTTGTACCTTGCTCTTTTCATTTAATGTTATGGTAAAGTATATAAAAATATATGTGTATACATACATATGTGTATACACACACATACACACACACACACACACGCACGCACAGAACCTATGTCTGTTGTTTTTTCTATATTTGGATTACTTTCTTAGATTAAAATATATTTTCAGGCATAGAATTATTTGAACAAATGGTATGACAAATTGTATGCACTCTATCTACAAATCATTTTTCAAAATAATTGTACTGATTCATATGATTACCAATTTATAGTCTACCAATTTAACAACATATTCTAAAGCATTTATTTGTTGTAATTTAAAAAGACTTACCAATAGAATGGTTGAAAGGGCCTGTTTAAGTTTTCTCTCATTTAAATTTTAAATTGTCTGGTAAGTTAAGCATTTCATTTTTAAAATTTTAAAGCAAGGGGAACTGAGATATTGGAAAGTTGCCTGACTTAACCAACAGCTTGATTACATTCTTCTTCAGTATCTATAATTCAGCATTCTGGGCATTATTTGCTTCCTCTGTACTTCTTGCAGCTGTTTTAACACGGAATTCTATTTTTACAGGATAAACAGAACTCAGCAGAAAACATGCTACTCTCTTTTAGTTTTCTTTTCCTAAGAAAATCCTGGCTTTCAGGAATACACAGATCTAGACAACATATGTTATAGGAGGCAACTGATGTCTATCATACATATCATCTTTAGAGAATAACAGATTCTCTAAAGATGGCATCTCAAGTTCTTTTCTAAAAGGTCAAGAAAATTGATTCTCTCAGCAAACTCATAAATAGACTAAAAAAACTGGATTGTGTTGACCAAACTCCTAAAATATATTTTTGTAATAACAAATGCCATTGGCATACAAACACAATGTTGCTTCAGCATACTCTTCCTACAGAAAAGCCTATACTTTTTCCCCCCCAGTACTAGGGATTGAACCCAGGACTTTGCAAAAACTAGGTAAGTACTCTACCACGGAGATATATCCCCAGTCCCTTAGAAAAGTCTATATGAGAAGTCAAATTATAATCAGGTTTTTCAGTAGTTATAGAATCAGGATAGGGTGAGAGGTAGTGGCAGCAGTGGCTAGAATGATTTTAATGGCTGGTTTCATCATGATACATGAATCCAACATATTCATCAACACCGAAAGATGGAACAAGTGGGCCTCATGTAGAGAGACATCTCTCCATTGGACATGCTCAAGATTCACTATTACATTTTTCCATCTTGGCCTCTTTCCCTAGACTCATGCATACTGCCATCAATTCAATTCCAGAATATTAGTTAAGTATCTTGTATATGCTAATCATTTTACTGGGCTCTGGGACTACAAAAATGAATAGAGGTCCTTGAAGGCACAAATGGTATGAAAATACTTTATGTAAAACCATTGACTTGAATAATTGTGCTCTTTATATGTAATATAAAATGAATTGCACTCTGCAAGCATGTATAACAAATTAGAATAAAAAACATTAAAAAATTTATATGCAAAAAATAAAGCCAGCTAACACATTAAAAAAATAAATAGAAAAAGTAATTCCTGCTCCTAGGTACCTCACAGGCTGTTGCAGAAAATAAAAGACAGATATAATTACAAAAAACTAACTGATGAGGGCTTGATTGTGTTACAGGTTGAGGATATCTGAACTCTTGTGATGGCTGGCTGGTAGGATCTTAAGATTTGGCTATGCTACTTACAAGTGGTATGATGTGAGTAATTTAATGTCACCAGGAGATATATCCTCAGTCCCTTAGGAAAGTATATATATATATATATATATATATATATATATATATATATATATATGTTACATGTACAGTGTAGATGATAATAGTTCCTACCTCACTGAATTGTGACGTTTGAATGATGATTCTTGTAAAGCTATTAGAACAATGTCTATCACGTAGTATGAAAGTTTGTCCTAATGATAAACTTAATTAAAACTCATGATGGATACTGGCAATATAGCATGGCAATCTAATGTTTCAAGCCCAGAACAAGGAGAAATGAGTCATCCAAATCTTTCCCAGCACTTAAACACATCCACATCCCATAACATTATACATTATCAGGAAAGATAGGATGATCACCTTCTGAAAATATGATAATTTGCCTCAAATATAGAAATATTTTTCCTTAAGGGTCTGGCATGATAGTGATTTTTTTCTTAGAGTAAGAAAAATATATCTCCTCATATATTCTTGCAGAAGTCTGACAAAGAATATTGTTTAGATTCCTTCCTTCCTTCCTTCCTTCCTTCCTTCCTTCCTTCCTTCCTTCCTTCCTTCTTTGTTTTCAGTACAGGACATTGAACCCAGGGGCGCTTAACCACTGAGCCATATCCTCAGCCCCTTTTATATTTTATTTAGAGACGGGGTCTCATTAAGTTGCTTATGGCCTTGCTAAATTGATGAGGCTGGCTTTTGAACTCTTGATCCTCCTGCCTCCGCCTCCTGAGCCACTGGAATTACAGATGTGCCTCACTCCCCTTTCCTTTCTGATGATGCTAACCTTCCCTTGCTTGGAAACATGTTATAAGCACATATGAGACAATGGCCTTAGTGAGGGAAATCCCTATTCTTTTTAAGTTCCAAAGTTCCCAGTTCACCTGGTCTTCAGGATTTTCCTAGAATTAGTTCATAGTATATTCTGGGGGACAAGAGCAGAGTCTGACTTGGGAGGAAAAGGCTTATATTCCAAAAGAATTATGAGATTAAAAAAATTTGCAGTACCAATATATGTAGGGATGGACCCTAAAGGTATTAGACCAATAATATTGGATTAGAACCAAATTTAGGTAGCCTGGACATAATATGCTTTCTAGAGATTTTTGGACTTAATGTTGTAGATAGTTACAGTACTAACTCTGAAAAAAATCATACCATTTTGTGTATCATGCCCTCATGTAATCTCTTTACACATTGATTCTTGTGTACATGGCTATGTGCTTTCTTTGGCCAATAGTACATTAGCAAATGTGATGTAGAGACTTGAAATGCACTTGCACACTGCAGCTTTCCTTTTATTTTTGTTTTTGCTTTTGGACAAACTTCCATGGTGAAGAAACCTGGACTAACCTACTGGAGACACATAGCTCAACCAACAACTAGCACAAACTCTTAAGACAGAGTGAGGTCATCTGAGATGAGCCATCTTTCTGCAAAACTGTCATTTGGCTGCAAATACATCAGTGAGTCCAGCACATAGAGCAAAAGTGATTTGCTTGCGCTAAGCCTAGCCCTAATTGTTAACCTGCAGAATACATACATAATTGTTGTAAGTCATTAAGTTTCTGTGATTTAGTTTGTTATACAACAAAATGAACTGAAAGAAATATATTAACTTGAGAAGCTGTGAATGGATTGACTGAAACTTGGACTCAGAGGTAGGCTACATTCAATGATATTGAGTTGGCAGAACTTCTCTGGAATAATGTACAGGAAGGATTGTAAAGGTTTAAGAGAAGAAATAGCGGAGCAGCTTACAGATCTTTCTTCACTGTATTGGGCCCTGGAAGAGCTTAAGGAGTAGTTCCTTCACTAAAGCACCAAGAAATGAATTAGTGAGGGAGTCCCTGGCAACCCAAACACTTCCATGTGTCTGTTTTCTATGGGCCAAGGATGGTGGCAGGAAATGTCACCGCTTAGATGGCCTTCCTGATTTCAGTGGAAATGATAAAATCCTAGAGTAATAATTGGAACTTATTTCTCAGGAACTCTGGTAGTGGCTGGCTATAAGAATTAAATAGATGAGCAAACTACCGAATCATTACTTCATCTATAGAATACAAACCATACCTGACATGACACAATTGAGAATCAGAGCTTCTTCTTCAATTACAAAATTGGTGTGAATCAGAATGTATTTTGCTTAACCATTTGATAACTAATAAAAGAATTTTAAAATGTGATTTTAGAGATTTATCCTAAGAGAGTTAAATAAATCTTCTAAAGTCACATAGTATAAAAACAAATATGAATAACCCTGAATTGTCCAGATCATCTATACTACTATTTTATAGGTAAGTTTCAACATTAACTTGAAAAAAAAATTTTTTTTTTTTTTTTTTTTTTTAAGATGGGATCTGACTATGTTGCCTAGGCTGGTCTCAAACTTGTGGGTTAAAGTGATCTTCCTGCCTTAGCCTCCCGAGGGCTTGGATTACTGGCACAGAACACCATGCACAGCTCTATAAACTTGAAAGAAAGCTGATATTATTTTGTGCAAAAATTGACATAATTTATTAATAGAGCTCAGCATATTTTTACTAAGGTGAAAGGAATTCATGTTTCTTGGATGATTTTTATGTGCTAGATGCATACAATAAAATAATCCTGTGAGAGAGGTATTATTATTAGGGTATCTATATACAGATAATGACATTGAGACTTAAAGAAGTTAAATAATCTGCTAAAAATATTAAATTATTAAGTAAATAGATCACACAACTAGAGAATGAGTGGAGAGGGTAGGACAGATTAAGCATGAACTAATTTCAAATTTAAGAATGGGCACAGGAAGAAGTATGATTTAGAAACAAACTTGAGATAAACCCAAGACATGAAAGCTGACGTTACCATGAAGTATCAGTGTTTTAGCCTGTTTAAAATTATATTTGAAGAAAACATCCATTGTTAGGAGAATATGCTGATAGAAATATAAATGGATACTTATCAAAAGCAAATTGATAACCTGACTCAAGAGCCTGAAAGGTGTTCATACTTAACTCTGTAAATCCTTCTTCTGGCATTCGTTCTAAGGAAATTTGATGTAAAAAGACATATTATCTAAAATAATATAATATATCAATGAGGGCACTGAACTGGATAATTTGAGCATTAATTGAAGGGACTCTTTGCAAAGGTGTGGAATGGATACAGGGAACTCCAAGGAATACTACAGTACCTCAGGGCTAGCAGGAAGAGGGTGTGTGTGTGTGTGTGTGTGTGTGTGTGTGTGTGTGTTAGGCATCCAGGCCTGAAAAGGGGAGGGAAGGGAGCAGTTACTGAAAGGCAACACTAGTGTAAGCCACATAGAGAAGGTCATTAGACAGGAGCTCTGACCTTTGGTTAAAAGATTTATCTAGCCAGGAGTGACCCTAGAGTAGAAAAGCCTGGGGAATAAATACCCATCATGCCCCTTCTCTAATCCTCTGATCTCTTATCAGTATTTCTATTGGGTGAACCTAATCAGAAGCCAAAGGGCAAGAGAACCTGTTGTTATAGTCCATAGTCCATACAAGTCAGTCTCATGGGGCATAGAGCAGGGTGGAGAATGTTGGAGAGTGAAATGTGCAGGGCCTGATGGGAAATATCTAGCCCCAAAGCTTTCAACTAAAGTGACAAAAACATCAGCATCAACCATAACCTTCCATCAATAGTGAGATGGTTAAACTGCATCACAGCTGCTCAGTAGAATATTAAGCAGCCACTAAAAATGATAATTAGGAAAACTAACCAGCATCTTAAGTATAAACTTATGGTATAAGACAAAATTTTAAAAAGAATAAAAAAATTACATGTTACAATTGTATCTAAATTTATATTCATAGATGAACAAAGAAAAAATAAACAGCTAAATGAAAATATTTGTGATTGAATGATGAGATCATAGGTGATTTTTGTTTGCTTGCTCTTTCACAATACCATAAACTCTCCCTATTTTTGCTCCCTTTGTAAAAATCACTTTAAAAAAGTTGTAGAACTCACCTACCTTTTAAAAGAATTGCCATTATATACTTTTTAAGGAATCATATTAAAGTCATTAAAAGTAAGAAAGTTAAGTGTAGTTGTTCCCCTTAATATGTAATGAATCTTAGAGCCAATCATGCAGGAAACACCAAACACATACAGAGTACTCTGGGAGTGAGAGAATCCCACTCCCCCCTTTCCTCTCCAGGAGTGCAGGGGGAAGAGAGAGCATGTGCAGAAGTCCTTATGATCCAAAACTCAGAAAAAAACTGCTTTTCAGAGAGGGAAAAATAAATCATTGCTATGTACAAAGGAAAGAGAGATCATTGGAAAATATTCACTGACAGATAATGTCTAAAGGATGGACAAGATTTTTCCAGGGAGCATTGATGAAAGGAAGTATTCTGGGTAGAAGGGACAGTAGAAGACATACTTACAGTCCAGTGAGCATTTTGACTTTGCTGGAAGTTGAGGCATGTATCAGAGAGCCTGGGAAACAAACTCCATGCTATATACTTAGCCTAGAAATTTCCTGGAGAACATAGCTCACTGTTCCCTTAGGATTAGGACTTAGAAGAAATTCCCTGCAGACAAATTAGCTTGATAACATCCTGAGAATTACCTTATTTGGCAAGGGATCATGGCTGATAATTATGGGGATTACCAGTGATATTTTACATTTATCAGACATATTACTATGTTCCATACGTGCTAAGTGCCTGATAAAGGAAAGTACTAAGTACCTTTCTTATACTACTCATTTTTTAGATATGGGAATTGATGCTTAGAAAGGACAACTGACACATCTGAAGCTGTATACCTCATGCATAGTCAATCTTAGGTTTGAATCTCTGATGCCAGAGCTTGCACTCTACCTATGCTTCTGTATACCTCCTTAGAAAGAGTAAAAGTGAAATTAATCCTGGACCAGTGAAGAGACAACAGGATGCATAAAATCTCACCTTAGAGTCCCATCTGGTAGGAAATCAGGGAACATTAAGGGTTATAATAAATAGAGGTTCATTGTTCCAGCTCTATCCCTTCCACACTGAACAGGTAGCCTTAACCAAATTACTTAACCTCTCTGTGCCTCACTTTACTTATCTATAAAGTGGAGACATTAACAGTGCCTTTTCTAGCGGGGTTTGAGAGAATTCATTCCAATAGTATGTATAAAGTACTTAACAATACTAGTAAATACTTGATAAATATTAGATGTTAAGATAGCACGCTACAATACATTTCTCACATGGGGAGACACTGCCTTATGTTCTCCTATGACAATGCTTGAATTTTAGGATACTGGATTGAGTACTCCTTTCTCTATTTGTAGTATAGAAAACAGCCTCATTGTAGGACCAAAGATGGCAGTATTTTGAATCCATTATGCAACTGGATTCCTAGAGTTAAAAACAATCACTCAATACTGATTGTCAATCAGAATTCAATATGCCAAGCACATATCTGGGAGGGAGGCCCAGCACGGATGTGCTTGTTTCCCAGGGAGCAAACCTTGTGTGCTTGTATTCTTCTCTGTGGCATTGGAAAGTGCAGCAGGGCGGGGTCCCTGGGCTGCTTCCCAGCCCCAAACAGGAAGCCTGGGAAACAGCCCAGGAACCCTACTTTGCTGAAGAAGGTGCTGCTGAAAAGAGGGTCTCTAAGGCTGTCAAATCAATGGGAGCCAAAATTTAATTATTTTGCCTGACAAAAAATTAAATGTACTAACTTCAAAGGGGCCTCAGGAAGCCATGAAGCCCAAAGTAGAACATGTGAAACACTCTGAAGAATGAACAATTGAGCTGGGTGTGGTGGTGCACCCCAGCAGTCCCAGAGGCTTGGGAGGCTGAGGCAGAAGGATTGCAAGTTCAAAGTCAGCCTCAGCAATTTAAGGAGGCCCTGAGCAAATAAGCAAGAATGCCTGAAAATAGAAAATGGAAAGAGCTGGGGATGTTGCTCAATGGTTAAGCGCCCCGGATTTAATCCCTGGTACAAAAAAAAGAGAAAAAAAAAAGAAAAGAAATGCGAGTTTTATTCTTATTCTTCAGAGGCATTTTCTGACTTATATAGACAGACACTGGAGAAACTAAGAGGTATAATTTGTTACTCATTTCCACATTCTTTCATTCATATTAATCCAAATTCTGCTCAGTCCAAGTATCAGTTAAAGAGAGTGTTTTAGACTTGCTAACCTGAGACTGTTACACTAGCTCATGTACACATTCAGACAGTTCATGGTCAATTAATGTCTTGAGCTTCATGGCTCCAGCATAAAGACCAAATATAAGACAAACAACCTGTTGTGTAGACCAGTCACTCTTCCCTTCAATAAACATGATGGGAACCAACAGGGCTTCCACAGTACTAATCATCAAACATCCTGACTAGTGAGCATCACTGTTTCAACAGCTTAGAAACTGAGGCACTGAGTTTAACTGAGGTTAAGTTTAAAATTAGACAAAGGACCAGGAAAACAGACTTAGTTTGGGGCTTTGACCACTACTCATCTGAAATCTCTGCATGCTAAGTATTTTTACTGTATACCATTTATTTCTAAGGTTAAAGAAAATTTTTCTTACAGGAAGAAATAGTTAAAAAAACATTTAACATGATACCATTTGGGTTAAAAAAATATTTTGTGATTTAGACCTTAAAAAAGAGTCAATTCCTTTTTTCCATAATTTTTACACTTAATGTATACTTAACTGCTTTCTAATTGTTAGAACAACCTCAAATGCCATCAAGATTCTGGGAAGCCATAAAATATGTCAGTTATGGCTTGAGTTTGTACAAAGCCCTGT
Organism: Tamias sibiricus; assembly: GCA_025594165.1. Lineage (NCBI taxonomy): Eukaryota > Metazoa > Chordata > Mammalia > Rodentia > Sciuridae > Tamias > Tamias sibiricus. Next base: position 154,818,177 of record CM046657.1, on the reverse strand, counting down.
CTGTGAGCTTCCAGTCTCCAGAGGAAGTGATAGATAAAAATAACCATTGGCAATTGTTTGTTTCTGTAACTGGAAATTTCCACACATATCTGCTTCTGACTTGCTTTGGAAAGTTAGGGGGAAGTGATTCCCTTTGCTTTCACTCTAGCAGCAAGAAGGAGCCTCAGGACACTCACTAGGGGCCAGGATTCTATGGAATAACTTTCTAAAGTGCAATAGTGTTTGTTCAGAGCCACAGGCTGCAGAGACAAGAGCCCCAAGCAGTAAAGGGCTGGGCTATTGAGTTCCTTCCTTTAAGTACACCATGGCCAGGCGCTGTCCCATCTTGTTGTAGGCTCTTGATTAAAGTGTTGAGTCATCCAAAGATATTTGAAAAGTGCAAATGGCAAGCTCTGCTTGCCAAGGGATCCTTATTCAAATTCTGGAAGGTTCTTGAGGATGTAGTATCAGTTCAGTCCAGCTCCTAAGACTACAGGTTCAGATCTGGGGAGAAAAGTCCACAATTAGGAAAAAAAAAATCACATTTCTGAGTAGAAAAATATATCACCTCTCAAATATAGACTGAAATGAGAAATTACGTTAGAAAACACACATCTGTCTGGAACCAGCATGGTTCAAAACCTTTCATCCCACCCTTTCTACCACTGCCCTAGTCCCAGTCTCCTCCCAGATATATTGCAGGTACCTGCCCCCTCCATTCTCAGGGTCACAGATACTTTAGTAATACTGGAGCACATTTCATGGGGCTTGCTCTTCAAAATATTTTACAGTTCCTTATTGCACCAGATATTTTTATTAGTTCCTGCAGATTCATTCTCCACCCTGCTCTCCCTGTTCATGCCCCAGGATGATGACATTGTAGACTGTTGCTAATGACTTCTGCAGCACCCTCCTCTTCCCTGTGGTCTAAACAGGGAAAAAAAAAAAAAAAGACACTTGGAGTCACTTTGATGTGGGGTGGGCAATTCTGAGGATTATGAGGCCAAATAGGGTGGGCTTTGGAATAAAAAGGTAACATGAGGGCTACATGATTTTCCAAATATGTTCTGAGAAGCACAAGGTAGCTCAAAACCCTTGCAGGAAAATATAGTAGAGTATTTATATTCTCTACTCCAATTTCATCACATTTTAAGTAAATTTTTTAGAAATTTTAATCGACTCATATTAATGACATATTTGTGGGGTACAGTGTGATATTTCAATACTGTATACAATATGTAATGTTTAGATCAGGGTAATTAGTATACCTATTACCAGTAATATATCCAAATATTTATCATTTGTTTGCTTTGGGAATATCTAACTCCTCTCCACTAGCTATTTCCAAACATACAATTACTTGTTGTCAACCATAGTTATCCAACTGTGCTATAGAACAAATGATTTCTCCTATCTAACCATATCCCTTTATCCATTAACCATTCTCTCTCGATCTCCCTGTATACTTCTTAGTCTCTGATAACCACTATTCTACTCTGTACTTCTATGTGATAAACAATTTTTAGCTTCCACATGTGAGAATATGCACTATTTGTCTTTCTGTGCCTGACTTATTTTATGTAATATAATGTCTCAGTTCTATCCATGTCCCCACAAGTGACAAGATTCATTCATTATGGCTGAATAAGATTCCATTATTATAGCACATTTTCTCTAGCCAGTCATCCATCGATGGAAAACTAGTGGATTTCATATCTTGGCTATTGTGAATAGTGCTACAATGAACATGGCAGTGCAGGTATCTCTTCAACATGCTCATTTCCTTTCCTTTAGCTATATACCCAGTAGAGTAATTGCTGGATCATAAGGTAGTTCTATTTCTAGATTTTTAATGAAACTGAATACTATTTTCTATAACAGCTCTACTAATCGATATTCTCACCAACAGTGTACAAGAGTCCCCCTTTCTCAACATCCTCGCCAGTACTTATCCTTTGTCTTTTTGTCAATGGCCATTCATTCTTACTGGAGTGAAGTGACATGTCATTGTGTTTTGATTTTCATTTTCCTAGAGGTTAGTGATGTTGAGCATTTTTTCATATGTTTATTTGCCCATTTTAAATTAGATTCTTCCCATTGTTGAGTTGTTTGAGTTCCTTATATATTCTTTACCACTGTTTAAAACTGCATAATCTATAAGACTTCTGCTTGTAGTTTCCTTTGTAATGGAAAAAGAAAACAATTGGGAACCACTGGAGTAGGAAAAAGGAAAGGAAACACTGATGGTAGAGGGCTGAGGTTGCAGTTAGTTCCAGGTGGAAGTTCTTAGGGACAAGAGAAGATTCTCATGCGAACAAATAATACAAACCAGAACAAAACAAAAACAGAGAATGGGCCCATTGCCAGGGGTATATAGAAAGCTGTCTCCTTTTATTTGAATTTTAATCCAAATTATACCAATGAGAACAGTTTTTTTTTTTTAGTGTCTTATCTCTAATATTTGATTGTAAGAATCTTGGATGATTGGTATTATGCTTAATTCATTTTTATAATTTCCATAAGAGCTACCTGGAACAGAGTCTTACAAATAGTAGATTTTAGTATAGGTTTGTGAGAGGATGAATAAATGAAAGAATAGCACTATCCTGAGAATTGCAAGATCTATTTTTTTCCATCACTATGTCATTCACTTATTATTTCTTAGTTCCAATATCACTATTTCTAAAATAGTAAAGCTAGGTTATAGGGTCTACAAGCTCTAACAAAGCATGGTTTGATGCCTAGAATAATCTCTTTTTACAAAGAACCACAACACATATTTATGGCATCAGAATTGACTCCTAAAGCATTACTGCTTGACAACCTACTTGTCTGCATCCGAGCAAGAAGGCATAAGCCCAAGAGCAGCACAAGTAAGGTGAGATGCAAGATAACTTCGACAAATGCAAAGGTCAGTATACCACAGATCCTCACAGCATACCACTCGGAGGGCCTGTGTGACAGATCCAATTCTACTCATTAAGTTTTGAGATAACCTTATACAAGTCAGCACATCTCTTACATCCTTGCAATATATTCATCTTTTTTAACGTAACTGTGCTAGAAATCTTTGCAAGGCAACTAAGACACGGTATATGCCTTTATAAGAAAGTATAGCATTGCCTTCTTTAGAGTTGATAGGGACCTAAGGAATAGTCCTATATAATGCATGAACTACTGAGATATAGAGAGGTGGGTAGGAGATCTCTCTTTATCTAAGATGTAGCCTGGGTATTTAAATAGAATATGTTGGGACATTAAAAATTGTATTAAATGTATTAAACTATGAAAAAAATTCATGAAACATAAAATATTCATGAAACATAAAACCATACAAGATTCCATAACTCAAAGACAATAATTCTTGACATTTTCATATTTTTTCCTTTTCCTTTTCCTTCTTCTTCTTTTTGGAGAAAGTGGTGAGGTGAATATGTAAACTTTTTTTAATAGAACACAAATGATATACTAGATTTTTATATGTTACCTTTCCCTATTTCTTGTTATATAGAAAGAATTTTCCTACATTATTATTCTTCAGGAAGAAAGTTTTAAATGACAACATATAGTTTATTGAGTATAGGTTCTAGCTTTCTCCTGTTGTATCAGTCAGGTTATGCTGCAGTAACAAACGAGTCCAAAAAAATCTCAATATAATAAGCAAAGTTTTATTTTTGCTCATGCTCATGTCAACTGAAGGTCAGCAAAGTTTTCTTCTAATTTTTAGTTTCTAAGAGACTGAGGCTGATATAGCAATTATTACCTCAAATGTTTCAGGTTACTAAGTCAGATGGAAAAGAAAACAGCAAAGAACATGCTGGCTCTTAGGTGCTTTCATTTAGTTTACCAAAGCAGGTAACATAACTACAATTTCAGGGAAGTTCAATTCTATCATGTATACAGGCAAGAGATGCAGGAAATGGTGAAATAGCACAAACAACATCTGCACCCACCATGGAGGAGGATGGGAATGAATTATCTCTTTGGCAATCTCTAGTTTTATCTGAGTCTTTTCCCTTTACGATATGAAAACAAAAGCCTTGAAGGTCCATCTGGGTAGATTGAAGAGTGTGGATTTCCATAAGAATAAGAACATGAAGCCATTTTTCTAGAATTACCTAGAAAGTTAGGGGTAGAACCACAGAGTAGAAAACATCACTGAGCAATTGAGCCCTGCTAGGCATCTCATAATAATCAGATCTGGTTTCAGTTGCTGGCCTGTGTGGTAAAACTAGTAAGACCTTTCTTTCTTTAATAGGAAGGGAGAATATTCATCTAAATAAAAGTCTGTCAGAAGTATGTGCAATGGACATGCCCAGGCCAAGTTCCAAGAACCCGTCTCTCAAGATGATGCTGAGTCAGAATATGAGGATAGAGAATGACTCTCAGGCATCCTGAAAGTGAACACTTCCTCACAATGGAGGATTTAATGGTCAAGTTGAGCTGAGTTGGCAAAGAATGGGTATGGGAGATTGAGAGCCTAGGGCTGGCACAGCCTAAACAATATAACAATATTAACTGTGGTAATTTCTGGAAAACACATTGTACATTATTTTAAATTGTTTTTAGTTGTTGATGGACCTTTAATTTTATTCATTTATTTATATGTAGTGCTGAGGATGGAAGCCAGTGCTTCACACACACATGCTAGGAAAGTGCTCTACCACTGAATCACAACCCTAGCCCTATACATTATTTTAATATTCCTTATAATTTTTCTTTTTTGTTTATTTCAATTTCCTTATTTTATTGGTGCATTATAATTATTTATAATAGCAGGATTCTTTGTGACATATTCATGCATGCACTTGATATAACAATACAATTTGTCAATATTGTTCCTCAGTATTTCCCCTTTCCCTCATTCTTTTTCATTTTTATACTCAGAAAAAAATATATACAGTAGTGAGCCAAATTTGTTCAAAATTAGTCATCTTTAAAATTTTTACAGTATAAATTATAAGATACACAGCAAAGAGATAATGGGAAAATATCAAACATTAAATAGCTGCATTAACACTAATATCTCACTTCATTACACTGGCCAAGTAAACATAAAATATAGAAACATGGTTGCAACCAGAAAATAATGCTGTAATCATGTGCTTGAGAGTGGGCTAGACTGTGTGTTCAATGTAGAGGCGTGAGCTGGTAGATAGTCTTATAGAGTAAGCAAGGGAGGATAATGTGGCGTGTAGGTGTGGGTTCTGCACTTGGGTACTTGGGTTAATTTGCTGGGCCTAGTATTTACTAGACCTTGGGCAAATTATTTAACCTCTTTGTGTTTAGTTTTGACATCTATAAGGTGAGGGTAGAGGAGCATATACCTAAGCAATTGCCAAAATGATTAAATGAGTTAACATCTCCAAAGTATTTAGAACACTAGCCTGGCGTTGTAAACATAAAGTTAATTATTATAGTTTCTTAAAGTAGACCCTGCAAGAAGTTTGAATTTGGGTAAACAAGATGATCATGGAGGGCATTCCAGGCAGCAGAGCCAACATGGGCAAAAGCAGAGGTGGCAATGAGTTTGTCAAGGGAAGGAGTAAGGATGGCGATGGTGCTAGCGGTGGGGACTGCTTGACTTGAGGAAAGGTTTTGTTGAGGGGAATAGATGAGGTTGGCTTAGTAAAATGTGGCGGTCAAAAGAACTGAAAAATCTTGGGAGGGAATTTAGATCTGGTCCATCTAAATGGAGAAGAAACTGACATGATAACGAAAACAGGGTTTGGTGGGATTGGATCTGGCAGTGGTGTGCTGACTCTCCCTTAAGGGATCTTCCCCAAACTATCTATAAAAAATTAAAATTCTCATTGGGTGTTGTCAACGAAGATAAAATATTAGATAAGTCAAACTATCTTAAGACATCCATTTTATTGAGAAATCATTTTCAAAATTTTGGTTTGATTTTATCAAATCCTTTTGATTACAAGTTTTTCTCCCCTCTAGGTTTACTCAGATATTCCTTTTTTGAAATACACAGTAGACTCTGGAATCACAGAGGATTTTTATTGCCAAGAGTCTGAGAGACAGTGAGGAAAAAAATCCTGCTGAACTAAATGAAACCCCCAAACAGTGTGCATGCAAATCTGGAGTGGCAGGTTCATGCATGAGCAGGTATTAGACAGTTGCCTGCCTGTTAGACAACTCCAGTGACCAGATAATAGATGGTTATTTAACTTCTGTTTTTAAAGGTGTGGGCAATTTTAAAGGTCTAACAAAGCAACTTTCTCTAGCTAACTGCAGGGCCTAGATTGCACCCCCTACCCCAATCTCTTGCCTAATTTTGGTGTCATGGAGCCCAGGTCTCTGGTCAAATGCTAGTCTACATGTTATTGTGAAAGTTTGTAGCTGTGACTAACATTTACCATCAGCCAGTTTTTATTTTTAAACTCTTTTTCCTTAAGGCAGATTACATTTCACAACACAGGTTGCTTCATTCAATCAGTTGAATGCCTTGACAGCAAAAACAGGTTTCCCACAGAAGAAAGATTCTGCCTTGAGACTATAACATGAAGATTTTGCCTGAGTTTCCAGCCTGCTGGCCCAGCCTACAGATTTCAGACTTGCCAACCTCCACAATCTGTGAACCTGTTTTTTAAAATGAATCAGTCATCTGTCTCTCTCCCTCTGTCCTTCTCTTCCTTCTTGCTTCCCCCACTATTGACTCCATTTCTATGGGGTTCCCTTGACTCCTAAAAACAGACACCAGTTTCCTGGCTATTAAACACTAGGGACTAGTCTTAACCTCTTCTCAAAATCATTATATTCATATCCTGCTCCTTTTCTTTCCCAGGAGATATCAGCCAAAATGCTAAATTAGTTTTTGCTAAAGAGTTAATAACTGGTGAATAATATTATAAGAGTATCTACTAAATCTAACACATTGGTATTTGTCTTGACAAAAACCATATAATATTACTCTGAATAAAAATGAGCCACTTTTTCTATCAGTGCTGATCATTAATCAATAGCTGCATTGTATACAGATCTAAACAGGATTGTAAAGACTTAGGCTAATCAGAAAATAACTGAATGCAACTGAAACAACATAGAATACAAAATAATGTATCAACATTAGATAAGTATTAAAATATGTATGTACATGACAAAGAAGAATGAAAATACTCATAAATAAGCACATAACCATTTTTGAAGAAAAGAATATCTACTCATTGCTAGACCCCATGACTTATCCTGGTCCCAAACGTAAGGCAATGTCATTCATCAATCACCATACTCCTCACCTATAAGTGGTCCACACACCATCCTCATCTTTGCTTCAGGCATCCTTGGCCTGAGATAAGGCCTATTTACCTTTCTGGATTTGGTGACAAAACTGAAACCTAGAGAGGCAATAGATTTTACCTATGGTTTACTATGGTTTTGTAGCCAGCTCACAGAAAAATTCAAATCTAAATCTCCTGAATTTGAATCATGAGCACTTTTTATCCCCCTCGTACTGGGAATTAAGTACAGGGGCACTCCATCATTGAACTCCAGCCCCTTTTTATTTTGTTTTGAGGCAAAGTCTCACTCAATTGCCCTGGTTACTCTTAAACTTGTGATCCTCTTGCTTCAAATCTCCCAGGTAGCTGGGATTACAGGTGTGTTCCACCATACTTGACTATAAGCACGTTTAAAGGTAAAAGTGAATATTTCAAGCATAAAACAAAGTATGAAGAATAATACAGTGGACACCTGTATATTCCCCTGTATATGTAGTTGAGGAGGTTGAATTTGGGAGCAGATTCATAGCCAAGAGTGCGATGTTTTCTCTCATATGTGGAAGCTACAAAGAAAAGAGGGGAAAAAGGTGTTGGGGTGGATCTCATGAAAAAGAAGACAAACTGGTAGAGCAGAGGAAGGAAACAGGGGGAATAAGGAGGGGAGGGAAAGGGAAATACTGGGGAAGGAAATTGACCAAATTATTTTATGTGCATGTATGACTTTGTCACAATGAACTCCAGTAGTATGTATAATTACAATGCACCAATAAAAATTTCAAAATGAGGTTGAATTTAGTGTTCATCATTGCCATGCTTATGTTGGACTTTTAATTCATATGAATAAAACTACTGAAGAATTATCTGTGTTTTTAAAACTCTTTATAATAGCAATTATATTATCTGTACCTTTCTGTGATCTCTTTCCTCTCAAAATTACATTGTTTAGACAAATTCATCTAAAAAATACACCTAGTTTTGGTTCTTCCACTTCAATTACAGTTAAGCAATCCTATCCATCTATTCTATTGATACATATTTGATTGTTTCCAATTTGCTGCAGTTATAAGCAATGGTACCAAGAACTTTTCTATATGCACCTCCTTGGGCACACATGTGAACATTTTCCATGTTCCCTAAGTAGCCCTGACCTCCTAATCTCATGTCACAACTTCTCAGATAAGTGCCAGGGAGAAGGGGAGGGAGAGAGAAGAACATCAATGACTCATGTCCCTGGTTTTCACTACCCCCTTCTGCTAGAAGGGAGAGAGTATGACTGTATGTAATTGGGGAAAAGGGAAATATTCTCTTTTTTAAAAATTTGACTTTTAATCAAGATCAAGATAGTTACCTTATTTTGAATTTCAGATGCCATTAAAAGAATGTCTGAGATTTTCCTATTTATAAGGAATAGTATTTGTTAAATACGTTTAGTACCCTGTTAACCCAATAAAGCTACTCTAATAGTGCAATATTCAGACCATGTGGCAAGTCTTTAGGATATTTAATACACCCTGTGTGTTCCCTGATTCCTCAAAGAGATTCCTCAGAGAAATTTCTTTACTAATTGCTCAGATTCTAAGCCTTTTTTCTGGTAGCATTCTCTCTTTAAGACAGAGGTTGCAAAGTGATCCCCCATAAGCCATATTAGCCTATGGGTGGGTTTAATTGGCTTGTTTGCTTTAAAGTATTTTCAGCCAGCACTTAACAAATAGCAGATTTTATGTAAACATCTGGATTTTCATCTTGGCAATGATAGGCTAGCTGATAGGCCATATGTTCTCCAGATGGCAGGAGTCCCCACTACTCCCTATTTGATTGTACCAGACCATTTACATTCATTTCATCACCTGGCCAGCCCCAATCGGCATCTGAGTTGACCATCTCTGCTCTCAAGCCTTTCAACATTTCTTCCTTATACTGAGCAGCTAAAATAATTGCTTATACAAAGACTCTGAGCCCATGAATCACAAACACTGTTGCCTTTCCTGGAAACTCACCTTTAGGCCAAGAAGACTTTTATAGGAGTCCACAGTTTCAGTTCTTAAGAAATGGATATTTGATCAGGCCTACAAGTGCTAATTGGAAACTTTTATGAGTCAAGATCTCATTGTTGATTCAGAGAAGCTCAGTGTAATTGGACCTCAGTACAGTCATTTGTCCTTTGGTTCTGTGCCTAGTGTGTGAGTATGCAGTGAGGATGCAATTTCAAGATTGGCTTTCAGACCAGTAGTGGGAGAAGGGGAGGGTGCAGAGGCCAATGTCAGTCCTTTCCGTTACATTTTGTGCTCATGACTCCCATCTCTACATAGGAGCTGGACACAGACCCTGGAATTTGAAGGCCCTCTAGGGTTGTTTTCACAATGGGTACTTCTGGAACTGTGCTATATTCAGCAGAATGCTAAAATGAATACCTCTGACTATTCTGTGTTACTGGTGGAAAGTTCTTTAGTTTCTATGATTTTCCTATGTCATTTTGAATGGCATGAATCCATGCATCATGCCATATGATTCCTAGATCACAAAAGGAAAGAAAGCTTTTGCCAATTAAGCTCAAAGTATCCTTTATCCCACAGGACCCAGGCCCACCTGACCCCTGAGCACCTCTTCCACATGGTTTACGTTTTCCATCCAACCAGCCTGAATGACTTCAGCAGGCCCCCTTCTGACCTCTACATTCTTTCTTCTTTTTCCACAAATTCCAGCTCCAAGCCTGTTGCCTCATGAAGAGATTTCTGTTCACCCAGCATTGCTCTTGAATCACAGCCCTCAACAGTATACTTCTTAATCATTGTTACAAACATAAGTTGTTGATTGTATCCAGGTTGAGTTATCTTCTCTTTGCTGGCAAATTTTAACCATGCTAACTTTATGAGTCCAGACCTCTTATGCAGTATGGTCTAGGAGAGCTTAGGAATAAAGACTGAGCAAAAGATAGCATGATTGCTTTGGGGCTGAAGAGCAGACACCATCTTTGTTCTCCAAGAAAGACATGGAGCAATGCACAATAGCAAGATCAAGCCCTAGCTGAAATGCCACAGAGCAGGGAGATTGTGTATATGCTGAAACGATTCCATTGCCTTTCATGAATTAATAGAAAAGTGGTTGTAGTTGCCCCTCTGTACCCATGGGTGTCCATGTCTGTGAGTTCAACCAACTATGAATTGAAAATATTTTTTTTTTAAAATTGTACTGAACATGCATAGACTTTTTTCCTTATCATTATTCACTAAACAATACAGTATAACAACTATTTATACAGCATTTACATTGTATTAGGTAGGCATTATAAGTGATCTAGAGATAATTTAAAGTATATGGGGGATATACACAGGTTTATCTGCAAATATTATGCTATTGTATGAGAAGGCCTTGTACACCTGCTGATTTTGGTATCTGTGGGGAGTAGGGGTCCCGGGAACTAATCCACTATGGATACTGAGGGATGGTTGTATCTTTTAATTCATGCTAAGAGAGAAAAGGGGGTGAAAAAGAAAAGCAAAGTCATGCTTACTCACAGCTTTGTTCACTTCCCTCTTTACTGTGACAGATCTTTTTGTTGTGCCTGAAATAATAAAAATCCCAGAAATAGAATGAGTTTTGGGGTAAACATTAGTACTTAGGAAGGCTTGGTGTTCCTAGTGATGAGATAAGAAGGCCTTCCAAGAATGTGATAAGGAAAGTAAGGAGAAGGGAAATTGGCCACTTCCTTGTCTCCAATCTTTAAGTGGGGAATCAAAGAGGGCAAACTTGGTTGTAAAATAAAGGAATGTCCTCATAAAACATCTGAAAAAAATTTGTGTGTGTAGTGGGCATGCAACCTACCCTACATAATCCCCTTGCTTTTAGGTGTGGTGCAGATTCCCATTTTGTCCCAGCCTGCCACTGCTGAGGAACACCACGTGATTAGTAAAATGTCTAAACCCTCTCCATTGAGTCCTCCAAGTTCTTTCTTTGAGATCAGTAAACAGTATATTGGGCATTTGCAGCTCTGGTGTTGAACAAAGAGAAAATTATTCTGTTTATAGGTTAAACTATGGTAGAACAAAAAGTAAATCCATATATAGAGTTCCAAATGTCCATTGTGGTTTGGGACCTCAGACTGGATAATGTAAAATAATGTAAAATGTAAAAGATTTTACACATAATGTAAAATCTGGCCTGTATGCCAGGACTCTGAACAACAAGAAAAAATCGTTCAGTTTCTATTCCTTTGTTTGCCCTTGGATTCCCCCAAGCACTTAGATGCTGAGGGGCTGCAAATTTAGTATGTAATCCAAGAAATGTCTGTTTCTAGAATATCCTCTCCCTTTCCATTCTATCTTTTTTTTTAATATTTTTATTTATTTGCTTTAGTTGTACACAATGCGTTTTTTATTCAATGCGTTTTATTTGTACGTGGTGCTGAGGATCGAACCCGGATCGCCCACGCGCCAGGCGAGCGCTCTACCGCTGAGCCACAGTCCCAGCCCTCCATTCTATCTTAACTGCCACTTCCTGCCTTCCTTCCCTGGCACAGAGCAGAATGTATGATTGCTTAAGTTGCACTAAGATGTAAATAAGTGATGATTTAAAGTGACTATTGTAACAAAAGCTCAAGTTCATTGCTCACCACTAAATCCCCTGCTTTCATTTCCTTCCCCTGATTTTACATGTCCCTTCTACTCTGATTCCCTTCTAGGGCTTGATGCTCAACTCTTGCCTGGGTTCCTGAATTCCATTACTATTTCTGCTTTTGCTATATTCACCAGGTTTTTAGTAATAATAACTACTAAAATCATAACCATCCTGATGTTGCCCAGAATTTGAGGGACTCTACCCAGCATTGTAGCCTTCCCTAACATTTGCATTTGAAAGGAGTCCAATGGCTACTCCAGAAGAATTGAACTTGAACACTGGCATTTTCAATGGAGGCCTCTCTAATGCCACAGGTCAGTGCTACTATTATCTATGGGTCTATAGCAACCATAAACCAGCATCTGTGTGGCTTTTGGTATAGATCCCTGTAAAGCTCTGGCCCAGTGTTCTAGGGTGGTGCTACTCAGAGTCTGGTCTATAGGCTAGTGTCTGCAGACAAACTGTTTGTTATCAGCCTATGATAAGCATAGAAATTGAGTGTAAACATTTAGAAACTTTTGGAATAATGCTTTTATTATTAATTTTATGATGGTATTTTTTGAAATTGAATATTATTGCATCTAATAAAAAATAGGTTTACTGTTTTATGTTTTTGTTCCTTCATTTTTTAGTAAGTGCTTAATATAAAACATCAGCATATTGGAAATTAAAACAAACAAACTAATCCTTCAACAGAGTTTGAGAAACACTTTTCAAGATCTGGATACTTGTCCTAGAGATCTAGGTTCTATAGCTGGTGGCTCCTTTTGGATTCTGACTTGGCTTGTCATTGGCTTAGCAAATCAATGATAAAGTTACTCAATTCTTTTGGATTGAGAACTTTTTGCCTTCAATTGCCCAAAGATAATACTATTCAGACTGAACCAATTTTTATTTTTTTCAACAAAAAAGCTACAGGTTTTAGGGTCAGACCTGTGGCCCTGTGTTTACATATAAGCTAGATGACTTTGGGAAGTCTGATAACGTTTCTGAGCCTCAGTTCCTTCATCTGTAAAATAAAGATACCACCTCTATCTCAAGCAATTTTGGTGGGATTAAGTAAAAAGAAGTTTGTAAAGGGTCTAACACAGTGCTATCTAATAACTTTCTGCTGTGATGTAATGTTGCATATCTGCAGTGTCAACTATGGTAGCCACTGGCTGCAAGTGGTTCTTGAGCAGTAACATGTGTAAGCAATTAAGATGTAATTAATGAATTGAATATTTATTTAATTTAAATTTAAATAGTCATTATATTGGACAGGGCAGGTCTGGCATATTCATCTGCATATAGTAGGTTCAATGTTTACAATTTTATTGAAATCTTAAATAAGTCAGATAATGCTTTAAACACTGGGCACCTAAAAAAACAAAACAAAACAAAACAAAACAAAACACCACTGGGCACCTATTGGTGAATGAGAGAAACACAGTCCTTGTATTCATGAAACTTAAAGACTAGCTGAAAGTGGAACTTGACACTGCTTTTGCAACAGAAATTGCTAGCTTCTTCTCTGGAACTCAACAGATCATCCTGGGGCTCTTAATGGTTATTGTAGGAGGAAGTGGTAAATAGGATCTTTTATGGACCAATATTTGATGCCCTCCCAATATACCTTAGTGTGCTGAGTTGGTGGTGAGGCATAGGTAGCTAAATCTGTTTAAGAGCCAAGAAGCCAGCCGGGTGTGGTGGCGCACGCCTGTAATCCCAGCACTTGGGAGGCTGAGGCAGGAGGATTGCGAGTTCAAAGCCAGCCTCAGGAATGGCGAGGCACTTAGCAACTCAGTGAGACCCTGTCTCTAATAAAATACAAAAAAAGGGCTGGGGATGTGGCCCAGTGGTTGAGTGCCCCTGAGTACAATCCCCAGTACCAAAAAAAAAAAAAAAAAAAAAAAAGCAAGAAGCCTTCTAGAAAGAAAGAAGCCTTCTAGAAAGAAAGGAACTGAGATTGCTACCTATTTACTTGAGTCTCCAATGGATTAATAAGTTTAGGACCACAATGGCCCTAAGAGGAACTCAAGAGAAGGAAGTGAGGACAAGTGTCTCATGTTCAACATGAGCCTAGTGTGGAAGAGGCTGGCTGTGCACAGCTGTAGTTACGGCAGGAAGCCTCCCTTGCCTCTCCTGTCCGTGAGGGTCTTGCTTTGGGACCAATGGCAAAGCATGTAAGAGTGAATCATAGGAACTGTAATCTGGTATCATCATGGTCTGAATGGGAATCTGGACCTGCAAGGGTATCTTTTTGCAGTGGATGGAGACACAAGAAGAGAACAAAAATTCTGTACAGGGGGAATAGAGACAGAAACAGCACAAAACCAGGACTCTCTGGTGGACTGACCTAGCTTCTCAGTAGGCTTTCTGCCTCTTTGGAAAGAACACTGGCTCTGTAAGCTAAGAAGGCCTCCTGACAGTTTGTGGGAGGTGAAGAAACGCATACTTTGTGTGTCCGGTGAGACACTGATCTTCTTGCTAAGATGAGCAGGTGGGTGCTTGAGGGATTAATTAGAAAACTAAAAAGAATGCAATCCACTTGTAGCCAAAGCTATTAAAGCAGGTTCTAGACATTTACTTGTGTGCTGAGTGTACTGAAAGAAGAAGTGAGTGCTGTGGAAGCATATGACAAGAGGATTTAATTTAATAGGTGTAGTGAGTGGAGTAGAACTGGGACTGATGAAGTGACAGCTGAAATTTAAAGGATGACTCTAACTGAGGTAGACAGGAAGAAGGCATTTTAAGAACAGAGGATATCATAAGTTCAGAATTGACAGTGGGGTGCCTCTGAGAACTAGAAAATCCTGTATGGTGAGAGTTTGGGCAAAAAGGGTAGGTGACAGTGTTGCAGTCAAAGCTGGATATATATATGAGTTAGATGCCCAGGACTCATTGGGATTTCATCCAATGGGCAAATATAAGTCACTGAAGAGGTCAAGCAAAGGAGAAATGGTAGACTTTTTAATTTAAAGCCTATTCTAGATGAAAGGAAGAACAGATCATTAGGGAGGTGTCAGAATTAGATGCATGGAAACCAGTTAGGAGATTTATGCTGTGGTCCAAGTTGAACACAGATGTGGCAGTGAGGTTGTGTTAAAAAGCCATAAAATGTTCATTCTCTTTCTGCTTCCCATTTACACATAGAGAGACCATCTCAAGCTAGTTGTGGTGGAGTGCACTTGTAATCCTAATGATTTGAGAGGCTGAGGAAGGAGGATTGTCAGTTGCAGGTCAACCTGGCAACTTAGCAAGACCCTGTCTCAAAATAAATAAAAAAGGGCTGGGGTTGTGGCTCAGAGGTAGAGTGCTCACCTACCATGCGTGAGGCACTGGGTTTGATCCTTAGCACCACATAAAATAAAATAAAGATATTATGTCCACCTGTAACTAAAATATAAATATTTTAAAAAATAAATAAATAAAATAAAAATAAATAAAAAATAAGAAATTAAATATTAAAAAGTAAAAGTAAATATATAAGTGGCTGGGAATTGTGGAACAAATTTGACAAAATTACACCATATATATATATATCTATATATATCTATATATATCTATATATATATCTCACAGTGAATTACAACTTTCTGTTTATAAAGCACCAAGTTGAAAATAAATAAATTAAAAATAAAAGGAAGACCAGTAGAGTAGAGGAAAGGGAATAAGAGAGAGGGGGAGAGGAGGGAAAGAGAAAATATTGGGGACTAAAATGGAGCAAATTAAATTCCATGCATATGATTATGTCAAAGTGAACCCAGTTATTATTTATAACTATAATGCACTAGTGAAAGCATTTTTTAAAAAGTTTTAGGGATGTAACTCAGTGATAGAGTACCCCTGGGTGCAATCTCCATTACCAAAAGAAAAATAAATAAATAAAAGACTGTCTCAAAGTTGAGTGATTTGTTTAAGGTTGTAGGGCCAATAAATGGCAGCACCAGATCCACCTAGCTTTCTGACTCTGGTTTGAAACTCTGTCCACAATACCTACAGTTCTTTGCTCTATTCCATGGCACTCAAGGTTGTGTGCATGGCAGACACATTTCTACATGCATCCATGTATCTTCCACACAAGAAAGCAGATCTGAATGCAAATGAGCTAGATATAAAGGGATGTTATTAGATGGACAACCATGATTTCCCTCTGGTTCATTAAGAGTTAAGTGACTAAATTTGTTAACATTCCTTTTTAATGAACCAGAGAGAAATCATGGTTGCCCATCTAATAACATCCCTTTATATCTAGCTCATTTGCATTCAGATCTGCTTTCTTGTGTGGAAGCTACATGGATGCATGAGAAAGTTTTGTTCCAGTAGCTAACATGCTAGGCTTTATTCTTTGAGCTAAAAACTTTCTCTTTAAAAAGCTCAGTGTAAGGAGTTTACCTCACTAACTAGAGCTATTTTCTTCTGGGGGAAAAAATCATCAGGATGAGTTCAAAGCCCTGACTGAATTGGATTTAGTGCAGACTTCCCAGTCCACTTGATTACTGTAAATAAAACTTACCTTTTCTAGAATACAGCTTTTGGCAGAGTGGTTTTCTCATGGCTACCATTGTGACTATGAAAATTAAAATAATGATGCAGAAAGGGATGAAAATGTACATCAGTGGAGTAGTAGAGATGTTGGGTTTCATCTGACCTAGGTGAAGGAAAGAACCAGAATCTTATTACATGACAGTTCAGAAGTAGACACCAAGTTGGCCATATGAGTGGTTTTTAGCCAAATGGCAACTGTGTTGAGCCTTTACTCAGTTACTGCTAAATGCTCTGCACATCTTAGCTCATGTATCTTCACGACAACACTGTGAGGTAGGCTTAACTGCATTTTTACTAGTGAAAAAGGGCTGAGAACTTTCCCAAAGTTACACACCAAATGACTTAGCTGAGATACAACCTGGGCTGTCTGCTTCCAGACTCCATGCTTTCTGCCACTCTATATAATTATTTTTTATCTATCAACCAACCAACCACCAACTTTCTTTTTATATTTTTCTTCCTCTCTTCCTTCTCTTTCCTCCTTTCCTTTCTCGTCATTGCCTTCCCTCCCTCTTTCTGGTGGGAAAGTCCCTTGGTCCAAAAATATTTCATCCTCCCCCACTGACAAGCACTCAAGTACTTAGAATCTCTACCATTTCTCAATTTCAAGTATTAACAAGATCCTTTTGAAAACGTAGAATACCCCAGGCAGTGGTAATTTAGTAAATCTGGTGATTCCTGCCTTAGCATAAATAACTACAAATGACCCTTGTCTTGGCTAATCAAGATTGTGGCACTGAGGAAGACATCAGCCTAGTAAAGGAGGGAGATGAGAAGAGCAGTGTTGGAGACTGTGGAAAGCCTTGGGAGAGAGAGCTCTGGGTAGCTACCGACTAGGACAAGGACCTTAGACTGATAAAGAACAGGACTGCAGGGGTATTCACAGTAGAGAAATGAAAGCCTACTAAGTTAGGTTGTGTCATTTTCAAAAGTCTGAGTTTTGCCTCCTGGAGCAACTTACACAGAATAAACATAAAAGGGTCATCCAGGAAAAACTGGACAAAACTGTTCAGGAGAAAGGGCTCAGTCCTGCCAGCTGCCTCCCTTCTACCTCTTTCTTCCCTGTCCTGTTAAAGTGTCATCTGAAAACCATAGATTGTTTTAGCTGAGAAGGGATTAGAAATCATTTAGACCTGAGTCTGTCATTTTAGAGTTGAAGGAGCCCCAGAGATGCTTAATAACCCATCTGTGGTCATCACTTCCAAGTCAGTGACAGAGCCAGTGTTGCATATCCAGCCATGTCTGACCCAGAGCTCAGGCCCCTCAGATATCATCTCCATTCAAAAGAGGGCAGTGAGAATTAAGGAAGAAAATGATAAAGAATCTGTTTGGATAAGCAATGTTGAATAATGCATACTGACTACAATCTTCTTCATGTCTAGGAAGTGCTTATTAGGCACTTGATCCATTTAGCATTGTAAGTAAGAAGATTGGGCTCCTCAGTGTCCCCACCACAGAAGGGGTCTCTGCTCAGTGCTTTTAGGGAAACACTTTTCCTGGGCAGGTTCCCTCAGCGTCCCTTGCACATGCAGAAACTCATTCCTGAAGACTTTGCAAAATTGAACATGCTAGCACATCAATCTACTTGGACTGAAGTATTTGGAGGATAAAGGCCTTATATAAGTCACCTCTGAATTTTTCTGCACCTTAGAACCAACCTCATGTACTTACATGTCAATAAAAATTGTCAGGCCGAATTGATGGGCTGTGTGTCTGGTCCACCTAGATGATTTTCTTGGTCATTAGTTACCTTGTGGTAGACTGAGGGTTATCCCTTTAGACCATCCTCTCTTTATTCCCTGATATTAGTGCATTATATGAACACATAACTTCTCAGAGACAACATTTCCAGTACCCACTGAAATGAGTATAAGCTAAGTTCAAGCAGAGAAGAGGTCTTCTGGATCTCAACCTTAAAATATTGTATATATCTTCCACCGTTCTTTTTTCCTTTCTGAGGGTAGAAACACAGATTTAGCAGTGACTCTGCTTGGACAATTCAACATTCAGGAGAATGGCAGAGCAACAGGGTAGAAATAACCTGGATCATTGAATGGTTTTATGGAATATAGTTGGTTAGCTGCTCTGAACTATCTTCTATCTCAGAATATTGCATGGGGAGAAATGTATTTCTGCCTTGTTTGACTCTTGTATTTTTGGTTCTCTTCATTATGGCAGCTTAGGCTGTGTCCTAAGATATATCCTTCTAGATTGTTTCATAGTAATTGAAAGTTCTTTAGCAATGATATAATGGTGCAGTGGCAAAAAATGTTTGTCTTGTCTTACCCCATTCCCATGCATTCATAAGGAAGTCATGAATCTTGCTAGAGGTGCCATGTTTTTTCCTGTTTCCTCCCTTTCTGAGGGCTAAGTCCTTTACAAGATACTTCATTTAATCATCATGATAATCTTCTTGAAGTATCCACCATTATTTACCCTCATTCTACACCCAAGAGACTAATTTCTAGGCTGACTAAGTAGTATGTTCAAGTTCTCAACGTTTGAAATTCTGTCTTAAATTCAAAGCCCATGTTCTTGACCACTGCCTGGAATCACCTCTAGGTGTCCTAGGAGGACTTCACTTTTCTGCCAGTCCTACAAAGGTCTTTTTATAGTCATTTCCTGTGCTGTAGTCCAGTTATATTTCCAAGGGATATGCAACAAATGGATGAGTACAAGAAACCCTATGAATTCATTCCTCCCTAACTTCTGAAAGTTAAGATGTTCAGTCATTCATGCTAGAGTTATAGGCACACCTCATACCCCTCATGCTCTCATTTCTGTGTTTGTTTTATTCATTGACTTCTAGAGAAGCTTGTGGTGGTTCACAACAGCCATGAGTGAGCATCTCAATTCATAACAATGAGTAGGAAGGGAACAGTCATAAGACAACTTGAAAATGGCTTTGAAAAATAGAATCAAGGTACCTGTGGGAGGATGTGTGAATTTTGTGTTTTGTTGCTGGTATTTGTGCAACAAATCGGGACATCATTGGGCTGCCCTGATCTGACTTCCTATACAGTCTGGTAATTGAGATGATGGGACAAAAACTAAGTCTCCAACCAATCAACCCAACACTGATTGAACAATTATTATGTTATTAAAGGCAATGCACTCTGTTTTTCATTTAGTCTAGCTATAGGACTAGATATTTTCTAATTCTTATCCACATCCATTCTCTCCATTTCAACACTCTGCTCCGAGACCTGGCATGGCTGACCTTTATGGGAGCCATCAGTAGACTCCATTATTCTCAGTGGAAAACAGTGGATTCAGTCAATGGAAGGCACTGGCCAGATATTAGAGGTAGGAGGAGAGCAAGGTTGGGGTATCATTCTTCCAGCTTCTGCCCTTTGTAGTCACTGCATCTGGCAGCCTCCCTCTTCCGAAGGGCACATCTCCTAAGTGATGCTGTTCCTACAGCTGTCTCCTCCTGGTCCCAGCAGCTTCTCCAACAGTAGTAACGGTTCCCTCAATATTGATGCCTTATGTCCTGCACTATCCTTTGTAGTTTTCCTAAATTCTGATCACACCTTCATAAACAGTCCTTTTATTACACCCTACTCCAATGACTTACTTTGAGTGTGCCATCTCTTTTTTTTTCAAATTTATTTTTTATTCTAAGTTGTTAGAAATTACATCAGAATGTATTACATTTCATATTATACTTGTAGAGCACATTTTTACATATCTCTGGTTGTATACAAAGTATATTCATACCATTCGTGACTTCATACATGCACTTAGGGTAATGATAGCCGTCTCATTCTACCATCTTTTTTTTTCTTCACCCTTTTGCCCCCTCCCTTCCCCTCCCTCCCCATTGGCCATTCTAGTGTTCTTCTAATCCTCCTATGCTCCCCATCCCAACCCAACTGTGAATCAGCCTCCTTGTATCAGAGAAAACATTTGGCATTTGGCTTTTTGGGATTGGCTAACTTCACTTAGCATTATATTCTCTAACTCCATCCATTTACCTGCAAATGCCATGATTTTATTCTCTCTTATTGCTGAATAATACTCCATTGTGTGTATATACCACATTTTCTTTATCCATTCATCTACTGAAGGGCATCTAGGTTGGTTCCACAGTTTAGCTATTGTGAATTGTGCTGCTATAAACATTGATGTGGCTGTGTCCCTGTAGTATGCTATTTTCAGGTCTTTTGGGTAAAGACCAAGGAGTGGGATAGCTGGGTCATAAGGTGGTTCCATTCCAAGTTTTCCAAGGTATCTCCATACTGCTTTCCATATTGGTTGCACCATTTTGCGGTCCCACCAACAAAGTATGAGTGTGCCTTTTTCTCCACATCCTCGCCAACATTTATTATTGTTTGTGTTCTTAATAGCTGCCATTCTGACAGGTGTGAGATGAAATCTTAGAGTGGTTTTGATTTGCATTTCTCTTATTGCCAGAGATGTTGAACATTTTTTCATGTATTTGTCGATTGAATGTATATCTTCTTCTGAGAAGTGTCTGTTCAGTTCCTTGGCCCATTTATTGATTGGGTTATTTGTTTATTTTTGGTATTAAGATTTTTGAGTTCTTTATATATTCTAGAGATTAGTGCTCTATCTGACGTACATGTGGTAAAAATTTGTTCCCAATTAATAGGCTCTCTATTTACCTCACTGATTGTTTCTTTTGCTGAGAAGAAACTTTGTAATTTAAATCTATCCCATTTATTGATTCTTGATATTAATTCTTGTGCTGCAGGATTCTTATTAAGGAACTTGGGGCCTAATCCAACATGTTGGAGATTAGAGCTTAATTTTTCTTCTATTAGGTGTAGTGTCTCTGGTCTAATTCCTAGATCCTTGATCCACTTTGAATTGAATTTTGTGCATGGCAAGAGATAGAGGTTTAATTTCATTTTCTTGCATAAGGATTTTCAGTTTTCCCAGCAACATTTGTTGAAGAGGCTATCTTTTCTCCAATGTATGTTTTTGGCACCTTTGTCTAATATAAGATAACTGAAATTATATGCGTTAATCTCTGTGTCCTCTATTCTGTACCATTTGTCTACAGGCCTATTTTGGTGCCAATACTATGCTGTTTTTGTTACTATTGTTCTGTAGTATAATTTAAGGTCTGGTATAGTGATGCCACCTGCTTGAGTGTGCCATCTTGCTCTTGCCTGAACTCTGACTGATAGAGGTAGGAAGTGGGAGCGGGGAAGCTCTTACCTTGAGGGTCAATGATGGCTGAAGTAAGTTCTTTCACGTTAGCATTCCAGAACATGCAGCTGAAATTTCTTCCAGGCTGTGGCTTTAGGCGCAGAACACTAGTGACTTGGTAGAAGCCTTCAGGAGTCCTGGTATAGCTGGTGTTGGCAGGAACACTGACATTTGACCAGGACACTTCTGCTAGGGGAAAACCTCTGGCCTGGCAAGTGAGTTCCACCTCATCTGTACCTATGATCTTGAGGATTCCAGTATCTATTTTCTTGTAGGAAGCTGGACAATAGAAGAAAAAGAAGTCAGTCTTTCATTTCTGATTTCTGTAGAGCTGTGTACCCAATGCCATGTGAAATGAACAAAACTAACGCTATTAATATTAACTAATAATATTTTCACTTTTATTCTCAGGTATACTCACATACTGTTGGTGGGACTGCAAATTGATACTACCACTCTGGAAAGCAGGGTTTTTTTTTCTCAAAAACTAGGATGGAACTACCATTTTACCCAGTTGTCCTATACCTTGGTATATATCCAAAGGACTTAAAATCAGCATACTACAGTGACACAGCCATATCAATATTTCTAGCAGCTCAATTCACAATAGCTAAGTTATGGAGCCAACATAGGTGCCCTTCAGCAGATGAATGGATAAAGAAAACGTGTTATATATACACAGTGGACTATTACTCAGCCATTAAGAGGAATGACTTTATGACATTTTCTAGTAAATGGATGGAACTAGGGACTGTCATGCTAAGTGAAATAAGCCAGTCCCCCCAAAACCAAACATTGAATGTTTTCTCTGACATGTGGCAGCTAACCCACAATAAGGGGAGTGGGGTGGAGAATATAAGTTCAGTGGCTTTGACAAAGAGGAATGAAGGGAAGGGAGAGGAGATGGGAATAGGAAAGACAATATAATGATTGGACATAACTTTCCTATGTACATATATGAAAACACCACAGTGAATCTCACCATCGTGTACACCCACAAGAAATTAATTAAAAAAAATAAAAATAACTATGAATAAATGGCCAAAAGAACAGTAGAGGGAAGAGAGTAAGGGGTGGGAAAGGGAAGGAGAAGGAGAGGTACTAGGGTCCTAATTAGAATAAGATGTATTCCATGCTTGCATAATTATATCAAAATGGATTCTACTGTCATATATAACTAAAAAGAATAAATAAAATAAAAAATAAAGTTTAAACAATAGAAATAAATAAAATAAAATCCTTTCTCTGTCTTGGATATCATATTAGTTTACATACATTGAATTATTTAAACCTTACTATACAATAAAGAGGCCATTGTTGCCGGGCACGGTGGCGCACAGCCTGTAATCCCAGCACTTGGGAGGCTGAGGCAGGAGGATCGCGAGTTCAAAGCCAGCCTCAGCAATGGCGAGGCACTTAGCAACTCAGTGAAACCCTGTCTCTAATAAAATACAAAAAAGGGCTGGGGATGTGGCCCAGGAGTCGAGTGCCCCTGAGTTTAATTCCTGGTACCAAAAAAAAAAAAAAAAAAAAAAAAAAAAAAAAAAAAAAGAGGCCATTGTTGATATTTCCAATATTTGTTAAGGTTAACTGAAGATAGAGAGGTTGAGTAACATGCCCAGAATCATGGGGATAATAACTGGGGGAGCCAATATTTGAATATTGGGTGGTTGTGATTTGATCTGAGCAGTGCTCCAAGCTTCCACACACTGTGACTTCATATGGTGCTATAAATTATCTCACAGCTGGGGGCTGGAGAGAGGCTAGGGGGCAGATAAACAAAATCACTATATAATCCCATATCTCATTTTATTCAGTGCTTTTTTCAAACATCACCAATAGAAAATTTACTTTATAATTTGTCCCTTCCTCTATTCTGTTTGAGATTAAGAGAAAACATAGTACCTAGGTAATGTCTATAGTCAAGATTGGGTCTATTATTTATTATGTACTTCAACACACACACACACACACACACACACACACACACACACACACACTTCTGTGCAGCTCATACTGAGTGAATTAATCACATATGGTTCCCTAACCTCTGAAAAACTAAGATCTAAATTGGGCAAAGGTGAAATTGAGAGGGACAGGAAGACATAAGGGCAAATTGTTCAACAACTTAGACCATTTCTGAAAATAAACAAATATTAATACTATATAGAGATACCAGGGAGTGTGGAAAGTAAACTGTTGTTTTTGGTGAGGGTAAGAGGGAACCAGCATTGGCTTTCATTAGAAACAGATTTCAGGGGTTGGGGTTGTGGATCAGTGGTAGAGTGCTTGCCTAGCATGTGTGAGGCACTGGGTTCGATCCTCAGCACCACATAAAAATAAATAAATAAAAATAAAGGTATTGTGTCCATCTACAACTAAAAAAATATTTAAAAAAAATAGATTTCAGGTAAAAGGTAATCTTAAAGTAAAAGCCGTGTGATAAAACTACTATTTTTTTGTTAAATTTTGTTAAATTTTTGGATGCCTTAGAGCTATGTGTTGTGTATGAGGGTACAAATTTTGTGGAAAGTGATTCACATTACAATAATAACAACTGTATGGAAAACATAAATATGTATAATTTAGTTAATCTTCTCTATGTGTTGAGCTTTGTACCATACTACAGAAGAACAAGAATGTTTGCTCTCCATACATTTTGACCATCTGCCCACCTCCCTTATTGTGTACCTTAATGTTATGATGTGCTAATTTGATTCATTATACCCAAAGACAACCACTGAACTGAATTTTGCACCATGAAGTGCAGAATTCTGCACCATGAAGTGCAGAATCATAGCCAATAGGTCTTAGGCCTCTCTCTTGAAATTCTAATCTCCATGGGGCAAGCACACCTTGCTGGGCCTGCTGTGTGTGTGTGTGTGTGTGTGTGTGTGTGTGTGTGTGAAAACAAAACCTCACAGGTATGTGGTGGTGCTAGCCTGTAATCCCAATGGCTAAGGAGGCTGAAGCAGGAGGATAGCAACTTCAAGCTAAAACAAACAAACAAAAAACAAAAAGCAAAAGCAAAGTCAAAACATCAAAAACTAAACCTCCAGCATCTTTCCGGCTTTATCTATGCTTGGAGCATTTATTTTTTTTAAATGGTGCTTGGGGTCAAGCCCAGGGCCTCTTGCATGCTAGGTAAAAGCCCTACCACTGAGCTATACTCTTTTAACCCTGGGGCAGATGTTCTTATCCATGATGAGTGAATTTAGAGTCTGAACTGCAACTGTGGGGTCTTAGGTTAAGATAAGGGAGCAAGAAAGAAGAGGTTTCCTATTCTAAGTCACATTCTTCAGTGTAAATTACCCCAGAGAAACCCCCAAGGGAGAAGGGAAGGGAGAAGTCATGGCTCATCAAACTAGACGTGGTGTTCATTTCCCATTTGGTGATGGATTCTCAAGTGTATCACTTAGTCCAGAACTTAGAGAAGAGCTGGGGTTAGTGACTCTAATACCTGGCTGCAGCCCTATAACACAGATGTTATCTCAGTTAAACTATACACTGACCCTTGGAGGTAAATTAAATTCATATTCTTAGTTTGTAAATAGAGAAACAGTAGGGGGACTTGAACACATGCTCCCTGCATTCTGCATTAGAAACACCATTACAGGATGATTATTCATGTAATTACAGAAGCCTAGGGTGGAGCAACATGAACAGGAAAAGGAATATGTTTTCCTGAGAGATCTAGTAGGACCCAGGACTAGCAGATGAAACAGGCTACTAAAGGACTTGACCTAGTTGACCTAGTTAGACTCACCAGTCTCCTTGGAGCCAAATTTTCGCTGATCTCTAGCAATCACACAGTATCTGAAGCATGAATTTAGAGTGTCCACTTTATCTCTTATGTTATTTATCTACACTTAATTTCCCTTGATTCTCTTACAATCACTTAATCCTATTATATTGTATTTCTATAAACTCTGTCTTTTGCAGAACAAAGTCAAGGAAATGGATGCCTTAGAGCTGTGTGTTGTGTACGAGGGTGCTGCTAAATTCTGTAGGGTGGCTTGGGACAAGCAGCTCCTCTTCATGTCTGAGGTGAGATCATCATCCAGAGGTGATTTCAGAGGTAGGAGGGCCAGGAATTAGGAGCTTGGCTGAATTGAGAAACATAAATGATGGGGCAGATGGAAGAGAGGTTTAGCTAAAAGAATCAGCAAGGTTTGGAGAAAGGACAGAAGCCTACCTCCTACATTTTTACAACATCAAAGATGCCTCTACAGCCTCTTTTTTTATTTGGGAAGTGGGAGAAGAGGTATCATATCAGTAACGCATGATGGGGAAGCTGGATGATGGCTGATATTCTTCAGAAAAGATGAGTAAAGTTTAGAATTTCAGAGATGGAAGTGATCTTAAAATTCTAATTTCTTAATTCCATGCTCAATGAGAAATACCTTCTTCAGCAACCCTGCTAGATAACTATCTAGATGAATGTCTCACATGCACTTGAAAATAATATATATTCTGCAGTTGTTGGGTATAAATTTTATAATATCAATTAGCTCAAGTTTGCTAATTGTATTGTTTAAATCTTCTACTGCATTTTCTTTTCTTTTTCTTGTGTGTGGTACTAGGGATTAAAATCAGGGGTGCTGTGCCACTGAGCTACATCCCCAGCTCTTTAAAATTTTCATTTAGAGATAGGGTTTTGATAAATTGCCCAGCCTGGCCTAAACTTGGGATCCTCCTATTTTGAGGTAGCTGGGATTACAGGCATATGGCTACCATGCCCAATTCTTCTATATATTTTCTTGTTTGTTTGTTCTCTCAATTATAATAGAGATAAGTTGAAAGCTCAAACATGATTGTAGATTTGTCTCTTTCTCACTTCAGTCTGCCAATTTTTGTTTGACATTTTGATACTAAGTTGATAGGTGAACACACATTGAAGATTGTGTCTCCTTGTAGGATGGATTTTTTTCCATATTTACTTCATTTATTTTCATAATTGTCAACTACATAGACATACTAGTTTGTTAAATTGATTCTTGTTCCAAGTTAATACATAATGCTAGAATAAATATATTTGAACATAAGTCTTTTTGCAAACATATAGTTTTACTTTCAAAAAAGGAAAAAAGTATGCCTTAAGTGTTTCTACTAAGACTTCAAGTGCTTTACCTCAACACTCTTGCCAATGATACTAAAATTTTAGTCACTTTACAGTTGAAAAACAAAATTGCATTTTTATAGGACCTATTCTTTTATCATTATGAAATGCTTTTTATATTTAGTATTACCTATTTTTCTGATCCTAGTAATCAGCTAGCTGGATAGCTAACTTTTGGTTAAATACAGCCTCAAATGGAAGTTCCTCCTTTGTCTAGAAGCAGTCTTTGCTTGGATTAGATAGTCTTGGCCAGGACTAATAAGTAAGTTAAACTTTGATTGGGAAGATCATTCTTACACCAGTCTCTTTGTTGCTTCAACCATTGGTACTTATTTGGGTTAGTATAACAACATATGGTAAGAACAGTAATTGATAACATGGACTTCAGAATTTGAGGGCTTTTCTTCTTCTTCTTTTAGTACCAGGGATTGAACCCAGGAATACTTAACCACTGAGCCACATCCCCAGCCTGTTTTATTTTTTTATCTCTATAAGTTGCTTAGGGCCTCAAGAAGTTGCTGATGCTGGCTTTGAACTTGTGATCCTCGTCTCAGTCTCCATCACATTGACGCAAATGAGATGGAAAAAATGTAGTTTTGCACGTCTTGATCTTGAGGATCCAGGCAAATTTCTAGCAATCACTGAAATAAATCTTTTAGAATTGTTTTCCATTTGCTTGTTAAACAGCCTGAGAGAAGCATCAGGTTAGAGTTTGCAATTCCCAGAAGCTTTCCCTCCTTTGAAATTCAGGACGTTGTTTTCTCAATGCCAAATTTCCTTATCATCTTGTTCCCCCAAGGGAAAATAGACATTGTGAACAGAGATATAGCTCCATGATAAGTTATGTTAGCAAATGCTTTTGCTGGCCCTAGAGGCTTAACAGTCAACCTTTTTACTTCTGCCTTGCTTTTCTTCCACTGCTAGTCCTGAGCCCTTGGTCTTCCTCTTCTTTAAATGGAAATCATGCTGTCTCTTCCTGTACCTGTTAAAGGTACACTCTTGTCTATCTTGGGCTTTTTATTTTATTTTTTGCTTAAAGTACTTCTGAAAACATCAGCAAATTCCTGGTGTTGGCTCTTCCCTGTACCCATCTCCACCTTACTCTGTTCTTGTGTGGGGGTCCTTGGCATCATACCCCTCCTGGCCTGTGGAGCCTTGTGTACTGTTTGCTTCAGCCAGGCTCCCTGCCATAGATTGCTCCCGGTCATGTAGTCACCACATGGCTTTTCAGAAACCACAGCACTTTAATATTATCTCCTCTGGATGCTCCAGCCATTACAACTCACATTTCTCCTATCCCTTTGAAGTCAACTCTCTCTTCACTATATTTAATGCCAATTGCTGTGTGGACATTAAAGAACATAATATAAATCTACTTTCAAGGTTTATGCCATGAAATTTAAGGCAAAAGTCTGTTCTCCTCCAGTCCTATTTCATTTATGGGAACACTCCCTGGGGCCCCAGATCTACCCTGCTTCCTTTAGAAGTCTCTGATCAGGATAAGATACTCTTAGGTGCTGTTCTTCAACATTTTTGTTTTGTTTGCATCCCTCCTCAAAGAACTGTGAAACACTATGCTTCCTCATATATTGATTCTTAGATTTTTTTCTAAGTTTCTACATTGGAAAATTAGAATTTTTTAATAAATATTTATATTGTATTTTTTAGTAAAACAACTATTTCATTCTTACATATGCATCTAATGGCATCCAAATATTAAAGGAGTCTTTTTTTACACACCATCATCCAGTGACAAATACAGACAGAAAATGTTTTTTAGTGGTCAGAGCTTTATATTGTATCTTTTCTTGAATCTCACTTCTCATTTTAATCTCCCCATAGAAGTTAATTTTTTTTCCAGTGCTGTGATGGAACCCAGGGCCTTAAACATGCCAGGCAAGCACTCTACACTGAGCCACACCCCTAGCTCCAGAAGTTTATCTTAATGAGACAAATGTTTATGTTCAACAGCTTTTTGATTTATTATCCTCATGCACCTTGCAACAAAATCTGTATAGTTACTGAAGTTAATATTTTTCTTATAACTATGAGGCTTTAAGTACTTAAATTTTTCTTCTGCACTGAAATCTAATTTCCATTATCAGCATATATATGATTACAATGTAAAATGCTATGAATATTGGTAATTATTCAACATGAAAGATAAAAATTTCCTGGGAATGTTTTTCTTATGTTTCAAATTATTCATGAATCTGAGGATGCATATGTCTTAGGGTTAGACTGATCGAATGTGGTAGTATACAACATCCATTCTCTTTCTAATTTTCATTGTCTGTAGCTAAGAAGGGCTTTGGGATCTTGTTTGTATGAGTAAGTTGATGGGAACTGGGAACAGTTTTGTTCTACCTATTTATGTCATTCTTTGAATGACATGATTTCTATGGCAAAAATTACTCAGTTTTGACTATCTGTTCGTCACTGTATTTTTGTTTCCATCCATTTTGTTGAAAGCGGAAAATTTGACACCATCTGCTTTGCAAAACGACCAGTCAGTCAGCATGGTTCCATAAGGTGTGGGTATTTCTGTTCACTCTTGTTTGGTACCATGGAGTTTTAAACCCTGGGGTAATGGACTACATTTATGATGAGGGAGAAGTGAACTTTTTATGAAGTGGAAGAAAGCACTAATAAAAAAGGAAGTGTTTTATGGGAACCCCAACAGCCTTGCCTGGAAGACACATTTTGAAGTTCAACAATTTTGGGAAAGAGAACTTGGGGAAGATGAGAATCTAAAAACTTATTTCCTAAAACTGACCGAGCTCGTGCATCCCTTAGAAAGTTTTCGTGCTTCTCATGTGCTCCAACATGTATTGCCTTAAGGAATAAATCTTTCTACACTCGAGAAATCCCTGATCTAGCTGAGGAAGTAGGTGAAATGTCTCCCCAGGAATGAGGAGCAGCCCTCAGTCTGAAAGAATTAGGTAGCCATCCCCCAACTTCTCAAAGACCCTAGACATACCATAAATAGGGATCGATAAACCTGGGGGTAGTGTTCGGGGGTGCAGATACTCTAGTACTTTAGGGGATCTTGAGACTGCACAGCTTTCTTTCCTTATATGAATTGAATTCAGACTAACATCAGTGTTCTCCAGTTCCTCCATGCTGATGCTAAGATGTAGGAAAAGCAATAAAGAGAAAGCAGGTATGTGGCTTTCCTCTTGATACACTAATGGGTGAAAGGTGGGGAAGCACAAAAAGATTTGGGTTTTTTTAAACAAATCTCTGGACACTTTCTCTATGCCAGCCACCATGTCCAGTTCTTTATGTTTATTATCTTTTTTTTTTTTTTTAAATATTTTTATTTATTTGCTTTAGTTGTACACAGTGCGTTTTTATTCAATGCATTTTGTTTGTACGTGGTGCTGAGGATCGAACCCGGGTCGCCCACGTGCTAGGGCGCGCGCTCTACCGCTGAGCCACAATCCCAGCCCCTGTTTATTATCTTTTTGATGTTTATAACAATCCTATGTGGTAGGAGCTACTATTATCCTCTGACTGATTAGAAAAACGCGAGGTTATGAAAGGTGACACAAATGAAGTCAATGTTCACCCTTGTGCCTAATCCTTCTCTTATGTCCTTCTTTGTTCTAGATCATAGGCACAGCATTGCTGCCAAGGTCAATAGTATTTGGGGGCCAAAACCCACAGAGCATCCAGAAGGGCAGATCGTCTGGCCTAATGAGTGGGGTGGGGAGGGCTAGAGAGCTGCTGGCAGTTTAGGTCAGAAGTCTATCAACAAGCCAATCAACAAGCTGATTCCAATCTTTCATAGTTGTTAAGAGTCTTGC
This sequence comes from Tamias sibiricus, assembly GCA_025594165.1. Lineage (NCBI taxonomy): Eukaryota > Metazoa > Chordata > Mammalia > Rodentia > Sciuridae > Tamias > Tamias sibiricus. The sequence goes on along the minus strand of CM046657.1, from coordinate 154,787,719 downwards.
TCAATATGACCTTTCCCAGAACAAACGAGAGCATGAAGAGTCTCTTCAGATTGAGGTTCCTGGCTCTTTTGGGGTAGAAAGAGCTCCAAACCCAGAGAAATGGGGACAACGATTGGCTTAACTAGGCTCTCTTGGGCCACCCACTTTACTTCTCTGGACTTTGGTTGTCTCATCTGTGATAGATAGAACTTGGACTTGAACAATGTTTTCCAAACTTTTTATAACCCAAAGTGAGAAAGAGAGGGAAAGAAAACTTTAAGCCTTGACTCACACACACACACACACACACACACACACACACACACACACACCTGAAATAAGAGTTTGATTGTTTTTGTTTTCATAGAGCTGGGGATTGAACCTAGGGGCATTCTACAACTAAACTACACCCCTAGCCATTATTGTTGTTGTTGTTATTATTATTGTTATTATTATTATTATTGTTATTAAAGACAGGGGCATGTTGAGTTGCTCAGATTGGTCTAAAACTTGGGATCCTTCTGCCTCAGTCTCCTGAGTTGTTGGGATTACAGGCATGAACCACTGTGCCCAGCCAGAAACAAGAGTTTCTAAAGCAACACTCATCTCTAATGTGTGATACTCTCTGTTCTATTTATTCTTTTTTAGGTAGGGGGAGAGGAAATACCCATATGATTGCTACTCACTAACTTGATATTTTATCACAATTATAGTTGGAAAAATATAGTTTCTGGACTAGAGGCATAGCTACAAAGAGTAGCTTACTAAGCTGGGAATGTTCCATGAAAGAACTAAGTTAGGCAAAGCTTATCTTTGGTATCTTCCCACCTTTTGGGATCTTGTTTTCCTGGCTTATTCTAGCCTCATTTTATTTCTACAAATCCTACCCCCATTTATCCTTACTTAGCTGCTTTATATGCAGATGTCAGAAAATATTTCCAAGCAGGTGCTTCTCCCCACCCCCTCTGAAACAGCTATCTCCTTAAAATCCTTCTACAGGTTTCTGTTACTTGCAGCTAACACAGCTGGAGAGGTGACTCCATGGATTCTAGTCCTTGAAAACACTCACCTTTGACCTCCACAGTCAGGTACTTATAGTCCCAGGCAAGCCCACAGATGATCAGGCAGCGGTACTGCCCTGCGTCTCTCACTTGCACTCTGGGGATGTGGAACAAGGCCTTCCCTAGGGGCAGCTGCTCCTCCAGTAGAGTGGCTCTTTCGCTGGGTGAGGATGTATCATTCTCCATCCTTTGAAAACTGGCTTTTATTGCTTCAGGTTCCATACAACCTTCAGTGTCAAAATTACACTCAAGGGTGACATTGCTGCCATAGTCTACTGTGTACAGTTTCTTCGGGACTGTCACGGTGAATAAAGCTGAAAGGGAAAGACAGTTCACTGTTGCCTGCCTCTACTTGACAGTTCAGTTCTTCCAGAAAGGGAGCTGAGCCCCATTCCACCTCATTTTCTAGGAGATACCTGTTGTTATCTGGGCCTTCTCCTCTTTCTCCTTTGCCCATTCCAGCAGGGCAAGGGTGGAATTCTTGGTCCATTGCTCTGAGTTGGTGTACATTCCCACCCATGCACCTGACTGCTTTTCTGCTCTTTCTTGGGCACCCCAAACATGAGCTTCTGATGGACAGCAGTGCTTGCTCTCTACAGCATCTCCCACCTACTCCCCTAGTACCCCGTGGTCATTCCAGATCATCCCTCTTGGGAGAACAGAATTTCTCCTTCTGACTCCCCTGCCATCAAAGTCTGAGTCCATGTCCTTAATGGCCTTCACACCCTATTATCTGGGCTCATTTTCTTCAATCTATACAGATCAATTCATGCCTTTCCCTGCTAAATATTACTTTCTTAACCAGTGATAGTAATAAAAATTATCACTTGTAGACTTCTTAAACACTTCTGCTGACACTTTATCTCATTTAGATTTCCCAGGAAGAGAGGTAGGCAATACTGTTATCCTCTTTTTAGAAAATTAAATTGAGACACGGAAAAGTTAAGCAGCTTTCCCAAGATTGCACAGCAAAGATCAGACGAGGTATTTCTTTAACTCACAAATGCTATTGAACACCACATCATACAAACCCACTGTGGATGCTATTTTCTATCAATAAAGGGAAAGGAAAAAATGGAACTAATATTTAATGTGTATCTACTATGTGCCAAGCACTATGCTAGGCACTTTATGACTATATTATTTAACCCTAAAAATATGATCATGAAAAACATATTATCATTAAGGTTGCATAGTTAAGGAAACTGGCTCAAAGAAGTTGGCTCCTGGAATATAGTTAGTAAGGTTAATATTCATAACCAGTGTTTGACTTCAAAATCTATAGTTTCCATTCAGACAGTATCTCCCAAAATGCGAAGCAAATATCAATAGAAGTATATATGATAATTCTAGATGGGGTAGAATCAAAGCCCAAAGAAAGTTGAATTATTTAGAGATGAATTTATCCCCTTTAAGAATGCATTTCAGAGATCCTGGGAAGATGGCCGACAGGAGGGAGGTGCTCTCTGGACGCAGTTGCTGAAGGACGCGGAGTGGGAAGTTTGAGCGCGTTGCTCGCGGTTCTATTGCAACTGAAAGGGAGCCGAGACATTCCTGCACCTCTGGACAGCGAAATACAAGGTTCTCCAGACCACAACAAGCAGGGGCAGAGTCGCAGCGGTCCACAGTCCAAAGCAGCGCTGTTTGTGCTGCAGGCGCAGGGGCCAATACCATCTCGGCAAGGAGACGATCCACCCAGTGGCTTTGAAACCGATCCACAAGGAGGGATAAAAAGAGGCCTAGAGGTGTGGGCGGTGTCCACGTGGAGCTCTTTCACACTGCTTGCCAAGCGGATCCCACACGCTCTGGACTGACACAAGGGTCTGTGGAGCTGCTGTTGAATGGGACGAGAATGCCGCCATCTTTGAGAAGTGCAGTGGCTGACCCAGACAAAGGGGAAAAGACGGAGGAGACAACAGCTGCAGACATCCAGGGAGCCCCAGCGCCCTGAAGGCAGCGCACACCTGGGTGAGACTCGGGTAACCAGCAGGGGAGGGCGTGTCTGAGGCCAGCCCAGTGGCCACAAGAAGCTACAACTGTGGGTGGGCGTGGGGAAAGGGTGCCTTCTGGAGGGTCCCCTTCCCGGTGCCATTCATCTGTTGACACACAAACACCCTGAGCCAATCTTCCCCCTGAGCCATTCGGCTACAGGCCTAGGGTGCAGACTTGACTCCACTGACAGGGTCGCAGACTATCTGGACGAGGTCCGATGCAGTTGGCTTAAACTGGAAAGGGAAAAGAGAGGGGGGCTTCCCAGGGCCCGTTTTGTTTGAGACTTGGGGTTCGACGTTTTTTTTTCTTTTTTCTTTTGGTTGGTTTGCTTGTTTTATTGGTTTTCGGGGTTTTTTGTTTGTTTGTTTTTCTTTTTCTTTTTTTTGGCTTTGTTTTGTTTTGCTTTTTTTTGCATTGATTGTCAGTGTGTTTGATTGTTTGCTTCTGCTCCTTTTCTCATTCCTTCTTTTCTTCCTTCTCACTTTGGCATCTCTTCTTCCTCCTTCATCTTTCATATTTGCACCCTGCCAGTGCATACTAAACAGAGGCAAAAACAAGCTTTACGCAGAACTTGGGATTTCTAGAACCGGCGCAATTGAACTGGATAGCAAAGCAGTGTTATATATAGTTTACTCTCTATTTTCTTGATTCTCTCTCTCCTCTCTCTTACACCAATTTCTACTCTTTTATCATTTTTTTCTTTTCCATCTTACTTTATATATAAATTGGTCTCTCCACCTAATTGTCTACTCCATTCTCTATCTTCTCTCTTCTACTGATACTAAACCACTTCCAGTAAACCACTTCAATAGAACTCTCCTTTCATACTTTCCAAGAAAGAACAATTCAAGACACATCCTTCTTCTTAAACACAATACCTCTGTATCCAATACTTGAAGCTATAAAACCCCATCAGAAGCGTACAGAGTAAATTGGAAATAATATCTGGGTTAACAAAATCTGTATATTGTGATCAAAATTGAATTTTCTGAATAGAAAGTGTTAGGTTTTAAAGTGTAAAGAAATTATAAGGGGATCTGATAGCATTGTACTACAGGAACAACATAAGGCATTAAGGTAAAATCGAAACAGTCAAGGTCCCACAGTGCAGGAAGAAAAGACACACAAGCATCATGAAAAAACAAGGGAAGAAAATGACACAAACAAATCAAGATTCCTCATCAGTAGATTTCATGGCAAACACAGTTGGTCAAATGCCAGAGATGGAATTTAGAAATTACATATGATAGGGAACTTAAGAATGAACTAAAAAATGAGATGAGGGAGCAAGTACAGGAGGCAAAAGATCATTTTGACAAAGAACTCCAAAAACAAATACAGGAAGTAAAAGATTACTTCAATAGGGAAATAGAGGCTCTAAAGAGAAACCAAATAGAAATTCCAGAAATGAAAGAAGCAATAAACCAAAATAAAAGTTCAATTGAAAGCATCTCCAACAGAGTAGACCACTTGGAAGAAAGAACCTCAGACAATGAAGACAAAATATATGTCCTAGAGAAGAATTTAGACTATACAGCAAAACTCATTGGAAATCAAGAACATAACATCCAAGAATTATGGGACAGCATAAAAAGACCAAACTTAAGAGTGATTGGCATAGAGGAAGGGGCAGAGTTTCAAGCCAAAGGAATGAGTAATTTATTTAATGAAATAATTACAGAAAATTTTCCAAACTTGAGGAATGAATGGGAAAACCAAGTTCAAGAGGCATGCCGAACACCAAACAAACAAAATCTCAACAGATCCACACCAAGACACATTATAATGAAAATGCCTAATATTCTGAGCAAGGAGAGAATACTAAAAGCCACAAGAGAAAGGAAGCAGATCACATATAGGGGGAAACCAATCAGGCTATGTTCAGATTTTTCAACCCAGACCTTAAAAGCAAGAAGATCCTGGAATAGCATATTTCAAGCTCTGAAAGAAAAGGGATGTCAACCAAGAATCTTATATCCAGCAAAATTGAGCTTTAGATTCGAAGATGAAATAAAAACCTTCCACGACAAGCAAAAGTTAAAAGATTTCACAACTTGAAAGCCAGCACTTCTGAACATCCTGGGCAACATTTTTCATGAAGAAGAAGAGAAAGATAACAATGCAAATCTACAAAGGGAGATATTAAACTAAGGGAAATACCAACCAGAAAAGAAACCAAATCAAGCTAAAGACCATAATTCAAATAAAAATGGATGGGAATAAAAATCACATCTCAATAATAAACCTGAATGTTAATGGCCTAAACTCACCAATCAAAAGACACAGATTATCAGAATGGATTAAAAGAAATGGTCCAACAATTTGCTGTCTCCAAGAAACACACCTCATAGAAAAAGACATCAACAGACTGAAAGTGAAAGGCTGGGAAAAGTCTTATCACTCACATGGCCAGCGGAAACAAGCAGGGGTTTCCATCCTCATATCAAATAAGGTAGACTTCAAACCAAAACTAATCAAGAGGGACAAAGATGGATATTTCTTACTACTTAAGGGAACCATTCATCAACAGGATATAACAATCATAAATCTATATGCCCCAAATAATGGAGCACCTACCTTCATCAAACAAACTCTTCTCAAGTTCAAGAGTAAAATAGACCGCAACACAGTTATTCTAGGGGACTTCAACACACCTCTCTCACCAATGGATAGATCATCCAAACAAAAGCTAAACAAAGAAACTTTAAACTTACTTAAAACAATTAACAATTTAGACCTAATGGACATATATAGAATATTTCATCCCTCAGTAAATGAATACACTTTTTTCTCAGCAGCACATGGCTCCTTCTCCAAAATAGATCATATATTAGGTCATAAGGAAACTCTCAGCAAATATAAAAAAAATGAGATACTACCCTGCATTCTATCAGACCATAAAGGGATGAAATTGGAAATCAATGACAAAACAAGGATTAAGAAAAACTACTTCAACAACTGGAAGCTAAACAACATGCTACTGAATGAACAAGGGGTTGAAGAAGACATCAAAGAAGAGGTTAAAAAATTCCTAGAGGTAAATGAGAACACAGATACAACGTATAGAAATCTCTGGGACACTATGAAGGCAGTAGTAAGAGGAAAAATCATTGCACTGAGTTCATTCCTTAAGAGGAAAAAAAACCAACAAATAAATGACTTAACATCACACCTCAAAGCACTAGAAAAAGAAGAACAGACCAACACCAAGAGCAGTAGAAGACAGGAAATAATTAAAATCAGAGCAGAAATTAATGAAATTGAGACTAAGGAAACCATTCAAAGAATTGACAAAACTAAAAGTTGGTTCTTTGAAAAAATAAACAAAATTGACAGACCCTTAGCAATGCTAACAAAAAAGAAGAAGAGAAAAAACTCAAATTACTAACATTCGTGACGAAAAAGGGAATATCACAACAAACACCTCAGATATACAGAAGATAATTAGAAATTACTTTGAAAGCTTATATTCTAATAAAACAGAAAATATTGAAAGCATTGACAGATTTCTTGAGTCTTATGATATGCCTAAACTTGAAACGGAGGCTATACTCAACTTAAACAGACCGATTACAAGCGAAGAGATAGAAGACGCCATCAAAAAGCTACCAACAAGGAAAAGTCCAGGACCTGATGGGTTTACAGCCGAGTTCTATAAGACTTTCAAAGAAGAACTAACACCAATGCTCTTCAAACTATTTCAAGAAATAGAAAAAGAGGGAGCTCTTCCAGACTCTTTCTATGAGGCCAATATCACATTAATTCCAAAGCCAGGCAAAGACACATCCAAAAAAGAAAACTTCAGGCCCATATCTTTAATGAACATAGATGCAAAAATCCTCAACAAAATCCTGGCAAATCGGATGCAAAAACATATAAAAAAGATAGTGCACCATGATCAAGTGGGGTTTATCCCAGAGATGCAAGGCTGGTTCAACATTCAGAAATCAATAAGCATAATACACCACATCAATAGACTTAAAGACAAAAATCATATGATCATCTCAATAGACGCAGAAAAAGCATTTGACAAAATACAACACCCCTTTATGTTCAAAACACTGGAAAAACTAGGAATATCAGGAACATATCTCAACATTATAAAAGCTATTTATGCAAGGCCCCGAGCTAACATTATCTTAAATGGAGAAAAATTGAAAGCATTCCCTCTAAAAACTGGAACAAGACAGGGATGCCCCCTTTCACCATTGCTATTTAACATAGTACTGGAAACTCTGGCCAGAGCAATTAGACAGACGAAAGAAATTAAATGGATCAAGATAGGAAAAGAAGAGCTCAAATTAGCACTATTTGCTGATGACATGATAATATACCTAGAAGACCCAAAAAAACTCTACCAGAAAACTTTTACAACTAGTAAATGAATTTGGCAAAGTTGCAGGATACAAAATCAATACACATAAGTCAAAGGCATTTTTGTACATCAGCAACAAAGCCTCTGAAAGGGAAATGATGAAAACTACCCCATTTACAATAGCATCAAAAAAAAATAAAATACCTGGGAATCAACCTAATGAAAGAGGTGAAAGACCTCTATAATGAAAATTATAGAACACTAAAGAAAGAAATCATAGATGAACTCAGAAGATGGAAAGACCTACCTTGCTCTTGGATAGGTAGAATTAATATTGTCAAAATGTCCATACTACCAAAAGCATTATACAGATTTAATGCAATTCCAATCAAAATCCCAATGTCATTCTTCAAAGAAATTGAAATAGCAGTCATGAAATTCATCTGGAAAAATAAGAGACCCAGAATAGCCAAAGCAATCCTGAGCAAGAAAAGTGAAGCAGGGGGCATCACCATACCAGACCTTAAATTATACTATAGAGCAATAGTAACAAAAACAGCATGGTATTGGCACCAAAACAGACTGGTGGACCAATGGTACAGAATTGAGGACACAGAGACTAATACATATAATTTCAGCTATCTTATATTAGACAAAGGCGCCAAAAATGTACAGTGGAGAAAGGATAGCCTCTTCAACAAATGGTGTTGGGAAAACTGGAAATCCATATGCAACAAGTTGAAATTAAACCCTTATCTCTCACCATGCACAAAACTCAATTCAAAGTGGATCAAGGACCTAGGAATTAGACCAGAGACAATACGCCTAATAGAAGAAAAAGTAAGCTCCAAATTCCAACATGTCGGATTATGCCCCAAGTTCCTTAATAAGAATCCTGTAGCACGAGAATTACTACCAAGAATTAATGAATGGGATATATTTAAACTAAAAAGCTTCTTCTCAGCAAAAGAAACAATCAGTGAGGTGAATAGAGAGCCAACTAATTGGGAACAAATATTTAGTACATGCACATCAGACAGAGCACTAATTTCTAGAATATATAAAGAACTCAAAAAACTTTACACCAACAAAACAAATAACCCAATCAATAAATGGGCTAAGGAATTGAGAAGACACCTTTCACAAGAAGATACATGATTAATTAACAAATACATGAAAAAATGTTCAACATCGCTGGTAATTAGAGAAATGCAAATCAAAACTACTCTAAGATTTCACTTCACTCCAGTCAGAATGGCAGCTATCAAGAACACAAGCAACAATAAATGTTGGAGAGGATGTGGGGAAAAAGGCACACTCATACATTGCTGGTGGGACTGCAAAATGGTGCAACCATTATGGAAAGCAGTATGGAGATTTCTTGGAAAACTGGGAATGGAACCACCCTATGACCCAGCCATCCCACTACTGAGTCTATTCCCAAAGGACTTAAAAACAGCATATTACAGTGACACAGCTATCTCAATATTTGTAGCTGCGCAATTCACAATAGCTAGGTTGTGGAACCAACCTAGATGTCCCTCAGTAAATGAGTGGATTAAGAAAATGTGGTATATACGCACAATGGAATTTTACTCAGCAATAAAAGAAAATAAATTAATGGCATTTGCAGGTAAATGGATGAAGTTGGAAGACATAATGCTAAGTGAAGTTAGTCTCAAAAATCCAAGTACCAAATGTTTTCTCTGATATAAGGAGGCTAGTTCATAGTATTGTTGGATGGGGGGGGGGTACATAGGAGGACTAGAGGAACACTAGAATGGTCAAGGGAAGGGAGGGTAAGGGGGGGAGCAAGGGGGGAGGGAGTGGGAGAAAAGGAAAAAAAAAAAAAGAAAAGGTGGTTGAATGAGACGGATATCATTTTCCTAAATGCATGATTGAAGACCTGAATTGTACGAATATACTTTGTATACAAACAGTTGTATGTGAGTTGTACACATTAAAAATTATTTTAAAAAAAATTTTAAAAAAAGAAAAAAATGCATTTCAATCCTTTAGGTACACATAATTTATAACCACGCTCTTACACTATTAACCTTTTTCTTTTTCCTTTTAATAAAACAGGAAGCTTCCAGGCAGATAAATGTTATCAGGGTGGAGTTTAACAACACTACTTTATTTTCATTGCATTTATTTTGTTTCTAGCCTATATTTTACTAGTATAAGCACTACTGAATTTCCAAGTATAAAGGAAAAGGAACATCCTGTCTAGCTTAAAAAAAAAAAAGCTGAATTGATTTAAATAATTATGTGAAAACCAATAGTATAAAGAGTAGCCAAACATGGCAAAATTATTGAAGGCAGTGTTTGTATGCATAAAGCATGAGACACTGCCCAAAATTATTCTGCTTCCATCATTAATGAATAGGGATCATTATGGTGGAGTATGGGAAGATCTGGAAATAGTTTCCAAATCATCACAGATTAGATCAAATTATCTTCAGTAGAGTTTGCTTCATTCATTCCTGAATTTATTCAATCAAATTGAAATCAATCAAATAAAATCATTTGCTCAAAAATATTGGTGGGGGCTTCATCTAAGCATTTGCTTTTCAAGGGCCTTATCAGTATAAAATGTGGTGGGAAGTGCACAGAATCTAGTGAGTTCAAATTCTGCCTATTTCAGGATTAGGAGCCTTTGATCAGGAACTCAACACTTAACTTCCATGAATCTCAGTCTCTTTTTTGAAAGATGAGGTTAGTATTTACTTCTCAATATCATGGTGAAAACTAGAGAAGGTGTTACATGTGCAGGGCCCAGTTCTGGTAACTAGTAGTCACTTGGCAAACGTTCATACCATGTTTTAATTCTTGCTAAAGTAGTAATCCATTTATGGAATGCATGGACACTCTTTATTAGTCAAAATTCTTTTTACAAACCAGGATAGTTCATTCCCTGACAAGAGTTCAGGCACAGTAACTTTTGGGTTTCCTGCTGCTTGAGTGATTTACAGTACAATTTTCTTTGGATTCAAGTTTTTCCTCCCATTGAACTGAAAGTCTTTGATGGCAATAACCAAGTTGAGTTTTCTTTGATATCATTCAGTGTTTAACACATGCTACGTTCCAGATAAGGGTTTGGCAAATGAATGGCATAAAAGAGAGAGGGAGAAAGAAGGATGAATATGATCATATTCTCTTCTCACTAAATTGCACCTTGCCAGAGATGGCATGAATTGGCATTCTCAGTCACCACATAGCACAATTGATATTTATCTACAAAAATGGGCTTTATAAAAAATGATGGATATGTTTATATTTTGCCTACACTCCCTGTTACAACCACAACTTTGACTCTTTCTACAGAGATCTATGGTACGGAGAGGAAGTTCACATGTGCCCACATTCTTTTGTGCAAGATGGGATCAGGGCCAGGGCTATCAGATGAGTGTTTTCATATAAAACAATGCTAATCACATCTGTGCTTGCCAGACCAGGAAGAAAAGACCCTGAGATAATATTCATGAAAAGGGACATTGTGCTTCAGGATTTCATATATGATTCCACTTTGTAGAATCCACTGCATATTGTAACAACAAAGCTTCACATAATGGGACCATAGTCTCCTTAATGGGACCCTATTAAGGACAGACCCCTTTATGATGGGACCATCTCTACATACCCAATTCCCTTATAACTAAGATACTCTGCCTTGAAAGAATCATATTTATTTACCAAAGACATATTAGCTGCCTTCTATTTGTCAGGTTCAGGAATTTTCTACTACTTTCACTCTTTTCATAGTACTTCCTTCTTTTATTGTATATTACATGATAAAACAAGAAACATGGAAGGAGATGGGGTTTGAAGAGAAAGTTGCTGTGTCTTAGTAACAAGAAGAATTAGAGAGATTTGGTTGTCGATTCTATTGACTCTATTTAGCAAATTTATTTACCACATGATGCTTTCTTTACCACATGAGCAAGGGAACATCTGTAACTTCCTCTGGAATTCCCCTTAGAACACAGCAGAACTCCCCTCTTTACTGCCTGAGCCCTAGATAGGTGTGTGTTTTCTTCTTGTTTTTCTCCTCTGCCTTGTACAGGATATGTGTTAAGGGTTGTAGACATAAAGTATGCTACTTTTCAGACAGGTGGCATTTTTTGGTTAGTATTCACAAGAGAAAAGAGTAATGAATGAACATAAAGCATGTATATGAGTACCTTGGAGTTACTGAGGTTAATTGTTATTTGATAAAACTTTGCCTCGAAGTTTCCAAGATATGCAAAGCTTTGGGCTTGATTGCCTCCTATAAAATGAGGGGATTAGGAAATGCAACACACTTGAAATCCTAAAGCATTCTTATTTTTTATAAATTGCATAGGAAATCAAAACACTTTTGCAAACAATTCTGTGAAGAGACTTTTCTCAAGCTTGGCTGCGCATCAGCATCACTAAGCAGAGGGCCTCAACCTCAGCTGACATTGGAATCACTGAGAAGCTGTCTTGGTCTGTTCAGTGTTTCTTTAAGAGAATACCTAAGGCCATGTCTTTTATAAAGAGGCTCATAGTTCTGGTGACCTGTGGGTCCAAGCAGCTTGGCACCAGGCTCCTGGTAAGGGCCTCCTGGCTCTATCACAACATGGACAAGCAGCAGAAAGGGAACTGGCCACATGCACAAGAGGCCCAACACTCATGCACAGTGCTCAGGGTGGCTTCATTTTATAACAGCCCACTCTCAGGACACAGGCTTAGCACATTCATAAGGGTGGAGCCCCTAGGACCTAATTACCTTCTACTAGGTCCCATCTCTTAAAGGTTCTACCACCTTAACATCGCCACATGGTGGACCAAATCTGCTGGGCATGAGATTCCAGGGCTAAACTACATCCAAATCATAGCAGAGGCTTCTAAAAACCACTAATGGCCAGACCCCACTTTGGCTCCTTTAAAATTAAATTATTTCAGGGGTGGGACCAGCATTAATTTTTAAAGAACAATTTTTCCTGGGAATTTCTAATGTGCAGACAATACTGAGTAGCATTAAACTAATAAAATACATGTACTTGCAAACTCTTTTTACCATCTTTCCCAAGAGTTATCCTCAGCTTTACCTGGAAACTAGTTAGAAGTAAAGAATCTCAGGGTTTCTCCAGATCTAGAGAATCAGGATCTGCATTTTAACAAGATTTTGGTGATTCATATGCACAGTAATATTTGAGTAACAGCATTATAAAACTTGTCTGCATCTGGACTGTTGCTACTAGGAATTGGAGTAATAATTAACATTTTTAAAACACTTACAATGAGCCAGATGCTGAACTAACCCTAATATCATCATCTCATTTGATCCTGCCAACAATTCTGCAAAGTAGGAGTTACTATCCATATTTTAAGGATGAGAAAACCGAGGCTTAAAGCAGTGACACAACTCATTCATTGTCAAAGAATGATGGCCATGTAATTGGAATTCAAAATCATTTGTGTGTCCTCAATGCACATTTATCTCTATGTTCCTAATGACTCTATAAATATGACTGTATTTCCACTGGCATGTGTATATTACACCCATGAATGAGATAAATATACTTTTTAGCTTTATGTTAAAGAAAAGATATTGTTTTCATTTCATGTCCCACACAGTTACTAAATTAAGTGAGTTGAACTTCTGAAGTTATCAAACGAGAAAATTGGGAAGTTTGCAGTTTCCACAACTGCAAAATTTAGCAGGCAGCATGGTTTTTCTCATTCATTTGGGGCTCTTAAATAAATGAAAGGGCAAAGGACTTAGTAAAAGCATGAAAAATTCATATATGCAAGTCTCTTAACCAGATTAAAGCAGCTAACTTGAATAATGCTGTAGTCTTTTTGAAAATTCTGAGGGCAACTTTGCATTTTATTTGCAACCAGGCATCAATGAACGTTAGCACCTGTCCCATCTCCAGGAAACACAAAACAAATCATTTGCATTATTTCCCCAAATAGTTTTTTCTCCCAAGATAGCTTACTCTTTAAGCTAATTATACATTATATATTTTCCAGTTAACATCAGAAGCTTAATTTTTTTCAGACTTCCTATACAATGTACTTGAAAGACGAGAGGGGGCTGGAGGGCTGCTTTACACAGCTATATTCTTTAGAAAATTCTGCAGTTTCTGGTTTAGGACAAAATCCTGCTCTGTGTACCTGACTCATGCTCTGCTCTGTGTATGAGCACTGTATGGAGACACAGTAATCCTGCTCTCTTAGAAATCCTTTTCCCAACCTGATTCTTCTCTTTTGTATTTCTCAGCAGTCAGAAAAAGTAGTGGAAGATAGGCCAAGTAGAACAACCCAGGATCTGGTCTCTACCCCAGAGTAACCTCAGTTACTCATGATCATGAATACTTCTCGTTTTCATCCACCTCTGAAGGATGAAGAGAGGGAAACATCTATGAGAGAAGGATGACTAGGCTTTTTTCCCTCCAAGACATGATAAAGTATAAAAATAAATATTTCCCTTTAATCATTTATGGGTTACAAGATATTCTTGAGTTTTGAACAAAAGTATAGGAATAAAAAAAATTCAACTATAAAGCTACAATAATCAAAAGAGGGTGCTGCTGGCAAAAGGATAGACACAAATCAGTGGAGCAGAATAGATATTAGAAATAGACCCACACATTGGTGCAACCATTATGGAAAGCCGTATGGAGATCCCTCTGAAAACTTGGTATGGTGAATTATGTTTATTGATTTCCGTATGTTGAGCCAACCCTGCATTCCTAGGATGAGCCCCACTTGATCATGGTGCACTATCTTTTAAATATGTCTTTGTATGTGATTTGCCAGAATTTTATTGAGAATTTTTGCATCTATGTTCATCAGGGATATTGGTCTGAAGTTTTCTTTCCTTGATGTGTCTTTGTCTGGTTTTGGTATCAGGGTGATATTAGCTTCATAGAATGAGTTTGGAAGGGTTACCTCCTTTTCTTTTTCATGGAATGCTTTGAGTGGTGTTAATTCTTCTTTGAAAGTCTTGTAGAACTCAGCTGAGAATCCATCTGGTCCTGGGCTTTTCTTGGTTGGTAGGCTTTTGATGGTGTTTTCTATTTCATTACTTGAAATTGATCTGTTTAAATCATGTATGACATCCTCATTCAGTTTGGGTAGGTCATAAGTCTCTAGAAATTTGTCAATGTCTTCAATATTTTCTATTTTACTAGGGTATAAATTTTCAAAATAGTTTCTAATTATCTTCTGTATTTCAGACATATCCATTGTGATATTTTTTTCTTCATCTTTTATTTTAGTAATTTGAGTTTTCTCTCTTTTTCTCCTTATTAGCATGGCCAGGGATTTATCTATTTTATTTATTTTTTTCAAAAAACCAACTTTTTGTTTTGTCAATTTTTTCAATTGTTTCTTTTGTTTCAATTTCATTGATTTCAGCTCTGATCTAAATTATTTCCTGTCTTCTACTGCTTTTGGTATTGATTTCTTCTTCTTTTTCTAGGGTTTTGAGATGTAGTGGTAGGTCATTTATTTGTTGATTTTTTATTCTCTTATGAATGCACTCAATGAAATAAACTTTCCTCTTAGTACTGCCTTCATCATGTCCCAGAGATTTTGATATGTTGTATCAGTGTTCTCATTTAGCTCTAAGAATTTTTTTATTTCTTCCTTGATTTTTTTCTACTATCCATTCATCATTCAATTGTGTATTATTTAGTCTCCATTTGTTACAGTAGCTTATATTTTATCTTTGATTTCTAATTTCATTCCATTGTGGTCTGATAGAATGCAGGGTATTATCTCTGTTTTTTAACATTTACCAAGAGTTGCTTTGTGGCATAAGATATGGTCTATTTTAGAGGAGGAGCCATGTGCTTCTGAGAAGAAAGTATATTTGCTCATTGATGGATGAAATATTCTATATATGTCTGTTAAGTCTAAACTATTGATTGTATTATTTAGTTCTCTAGTTTCTTTATTTAGTTTTTGTTTGGAAGATAAGTCCAGTAGTTGAGAGAGGTGTATTAAGGTCACCAAGTATTATTGTATTGTGGTCTATTTGACTCTTGAAATTGAGAAGGGTTTGTTTGATGTACATAGGGGCTCCACTGTTTGGGGCATAAATATTTATAATTGTTATGTCCTGCTTATTTATACTTCCCTTAAGAAGTATGAAATGTCCTTCTTTGTCTCTTCTGATTAACTTTGGGTTTGAAGTCTACTTTATCTGAGACGAGAATGGAAACCCCTGCTTGTTTATGTAATCCATGTGAGTGATAAGTTTTTTCCCATCCTTTCACCTTCAGCCTGTGGATGTCTTTGCCCATTAGGTGAGTCTCTTGAAGACAGCATATTGTTGGGTCTTGCTTTTTAATCAAATCTGCCAGTCTCTGTCTTTTGGTTGATGAGAATAAATAGACTTGAAAACAAGAATCATATGATCATCTCAATAGATGAAGAAAAAGTATTTGATAAAATACAGCACACCTTCATGTTCAAAACACTAAAAAATCTAGGAACAGTAGGAACATACCTCAACATTGTAAAAGCTATGTATGCTAAACCCAAGGCCAGCATCATTATAAATGGAGAAAAATTGAAAGTATTCCTGCTGAAAACTGGAAAAAGACAAGGATGTCCCCTTCCACCACTTCTATTTAAAATCATCCTTGAAACTCTAGACAGAGCAATTAGACAAGAGAAAGAAATTAAAGGGATACAAATAGGTAAAGAAGAACTCAAACTATCACTATTTGCTGATGACATGATTCTATATCTAGAAGATCCAAAAAATTCCACCAGAAAACTTCTTGAACTAATAAATGAATTCAGCAAAATAGCAGGATATAAAATTAAGATCCATAAATCAAATGCATTCCTATACATCAGCAATGAATCCACTGAAAGAGAAATAGGAAAACTATTCCATTCACAATAGCCTCAAAACAAAACAAAACCTAGAAATCAATTTAACAAAAGAGGTGGAAGACCTCTACAATGAAAACTACAGAACACTAAAGAAAGAAATTGAAGAAAACCTCAGAAGATGGAAAGCTCTCCCATGCTCCCAGATAGGCAGAATTAATATTGCCAAAATGTCCCTACTACCAAAAGCGTTATATATATCTAATGCAATTCCTATTAAAATCCCAATGACATTCTTCATAGAAAGAGAAAAAGCAGTCATGAAATTTATTTTGGAAAAATAAGAGACCCAAAATAGCTGAAGAAATCCTTAGCAAGAAAAGTGAAGCAGGAGGCATCACAATACCAGAACTTAAACTATACTACAGGGCTATAGTAACAAAAACAACATGGTATTGGCACCAAAATAGACTTGTAGACTGATGGTATAGAATAGAGGAAACAGAGACAAACCCACACAAATATGAATATCTCATACTGGACAAGAGTGCCAAAACATACATTGGAGAAAAGATAACCTATTCAACAAGTGGTGCTGACAAAACTGGAAATCCATATGTAGCAAAATAAAATTAAACCTTTATCTCTCAGGTTATATAAAAATCAACTCAAAGTGAATCAAAGACATAAGCACTAGAACCTAATAGAAGAAAAAATAGGCCCAATCTTCACCACGTTGGCCTAGGATCTGAATTCCTTAACAAGACGCCTAAAGTGCAAGAAGTAAACTCAAGAATCAACAAATGGGATGGATTGACATTAAAAGCTTCTTCTCAGCAAAGGAAACAATTAATAACATGAGGAGAAAGCCTACAGATCGGGAGAAAACTTTTACCACACAAATGTCCAATAAAGCATTAATCTCTAGGATATATAAAGAACTCAAAAAACTTAACACCACCACCACTACCACCACCACCACCAACAACAAAAACCAATCAATAAATAGGCTAAGGAAATGAACGGACATTTCACAGAAGAAGAAATACAATTGATCAAAAGATATATGAAAAAATGTTCAACATCTCTAGAAATTAAAGAAATGCAAATCAAAACTACTCTAAGATTTCATCTCACTCCTGTCAGAATGGCAATCATCATGAATACAGGCAACAATAAATGTTGGTGAGGATGTGGGGAAAAAGTTATACTCATATATTGCTGGTGGGACTGCAAATTGGTGCAACCATTATGGAAAGCAGTATGGAGGTTCCTCAGAAAACTTGGAATGGAACCACCATTTGACTTAGCTATCCTACTCCTTGGTTTCTACCCAAAGGACTTAGAATCAGCATACTACAGTAATGCAGCCATGTCAATGTTTATAGCAGCTCAATTCACAATGGCTAAACTATGGAACCAACCTAGATGCCCTTCAAGAAAAAATGTGGTATGTATATGTAATGGAATATTACTCAGCCTTAAAAAAGAATGAAATTATAGTATTTGCCGGTAAATGGGTAGAGCTGGAGAATATTATGCTAAGCAAAGTAAGCCAATCCCACAAAACCAAAAGGCAAATGTTTTCCCTGATATGTGGATGCTAATTCATAATGGGGTGAGGCTAGGGAAGAATAGAGTTACTTTAGGTAGAGGGGAGTGAAAATAGGGGAGGGGTTATGGAGGTAGGAAAAACAGTAGAATGAATCAGACATTATTACCCTATGTACACACATAACTGTACAACTGGTATGATTCTACATCATGTACAGTGAGAAAAATGAGAAATTACACTCCATCTCCATTATATATGATGTATCAAAGTGTATTCTACTGTCATGTATAACTAATTAAAACAAATTTTAAAAAACTAAAACAAAGAAGTACTCCCTCACAAATACAACCGAGTGCTTTTTGACAAAGATTCAAGGGCACTTCTATGGAGAAAGGATAGACTTTTCAACAAAGGCTGGAACTTCTGGATAGTTTTATGGAAAAAATAAACAAGTCTCAACCTATACCTCATACCCTATACAAATACTAACTCAAAATAGATTATAAGCTTGAATGTAAAATGTATAAACATTAAATGTTTAGAAGAAAATCTTTTAGATACTGGGCTAGCCAGAGTACTTAGATATGGCAACAAATGCATGAAACATAAAACATTAATAAATTCAAGTCTGTTACAATTGAAAATCTTTGCTCTGGAAAGACCCTGTAAAAGAATGAAAAGAAAAGCCACAGACTGTGAGAAAGTATTTACAAAGTACATATCTGATAAAGGACTTGTGTCTGGAATATTTAGAGAACTTTCAAAACTTTTCCTGAAAATGAATGACCTAAATAAATATTGTCCAGTGATTTGAACACACAATACCAAAGAAAATACATAGATTGCCAATAAGCACACAAAATTGTGCCTTACATTATTGTTTATTCAAAAAATATAAATTAAGACAACAATGAGATATTTCTACACACTTATTAGAATGATGTAAAATAAGAAAACAATGATAGTAAGGATGAGAAGAAATGGAAATTCTTATGTACTGCTGCTGGGCATCCAAATATTAAATCTATGGAAAGATTTAATAATTTTCTATAAATTAAGTTGTACTTAACATATGACCTAACAATCTCACTCCTAGTTGTTTATCCAAATAATTTGAAAATGTATGGTCACACAGAAATGTAGATGCACATATTTATAGCAACTTTATTTAAAATAACCCCAAATGGGAAACAACCCAAATGTCCCTCAACTGGGAATGGATTAACAAAATATGGTACATATATACAACAGACTATTACTTACTAACAAAAAGAAATGAACTATTGATACATACAATCATATGAATGAATCTCAAATGCATTCTTGTAAGTGAAAGAAGCCAGATTAAAAAGCCTAATATACAGGGCTGGGGCTGGAGCTCAGTGGTAGAGCTCTTGTCTCACATGTGTGAGGCCCGGCATTTGGTCCTCAGCACCACATAAATAAAACAAAGGTATTGTGTCCACCTACAACTAGAAAAATAAAAAAGCTAATATACAATACATACTGTACACATGTATGGAAATATCACAGCAAATTCCATAAATTTGTATAATTAATCTGTATTAATAATAAAAAGATAATGATTTAAAAGAATATCAGATGAATGATCCCATTTATATGACATTCTAGAAAGATTAAAAAGAAATTTTTTTTTTAACTCAAGGGCACTTGACCACTGGGCCACATCCCCAGGCCTTTTTTGTATTTTATTAGAGATAGGGTCTCACTGAGTTGCTAAGTGCCTTGCCATTGCTGAGGCTGGCTTTGAACTCGCAATCTTCCTGCCTCAGCCTCCCAAGTGCTGGGATTACAGGCTTGTGCCACCATGTCTGGAAGAAAGATTAAAATTTTAAGGACAAAGAATAGGTCATTGGTTCCTGGCTTTAAGAGTTGGGCGAGGGCAATATCAGTGCATCAGATATAAAGCAAGTATTAAAGGACCTAAGGGGAGAGACAGACTCTAATACAACAATAGTTGGGGACACCCCACTTTCAGCAATGAATAGATCCTTCAGACAGAAAATAATAATAAAAAAAAAAAAAAGCAGAGTTAAATTGCCCCCTAGGCCAAATGGATCTAACAAGACATCTACAGAATTGTTAGCTGGGTGCAGTGGCTCTTACCTGGAATCCCAGCAGTTTAGGAGGCTGAGCAGGAGAATCACAAGTTCAAGGCCAGCCTTAGTAACTGAGACCTTAAGCAACTTAGTTGGACCCTATCTCAAAATAAAAAATGAAAAGGGCTGGGGATGTAGCTCAGTGGTAAAGTGCCCCTGGTTTCAAACCCCAGTTCAAAGGAAAAACAACAAACAATTAAACAAACAAAAAAATGGAAACTACAAATTAATATCTTTGATGAATATAGATACTAAAACCCTCAACAAAATCCTAGAAAATCAAATTCAAGAGCAAATTAAAAATATTATTCACTGTGAACAAGTGGGATTCATCCCAGGATGCAAGAATAGTACAATATATGCAAATCAATAAATACAAACACCATATCAATGGAATAAAGGACAGATAGAATTCCCAAATGAGAAAATACATTCAATAAAATCCAACATCCCTTATGATAAAAACTCTAAACAGCGGATAAACTGAAATCTCTCTAGGATCTGGAACAAGACAAAGATGATCACTTCCACCACTTTTATTCAACATAGTGCTGGAAGTCCTAGGCAGAACAATAAGGCAAGAATAAGAAATAAGGGGCACTCAAATCGGAAAAGAAGAAGTCAAATCTTCACTGTTTGTATATAGAAACCCTAGAATTCCACCCTAAAATTATTAGAAGCAAGAAATGGATTCTGAAAAGTTATAGGATACAAAACCAACACACAAAAATTAGTAACATAGTTATATGAGAAGACCTCTACAACAAAACTACAGAATGCTAAAGAAAGAAATTAAAGAAGACCTTAGAAGATGGAAAGATCTCCACTGTTCTTGGATAGGCAGAATTAATATTATCAAAATGACCATACTCCCAAAAGCACTATTCAGATGTAATGCAATTCCAATCAAAATCTCAATAACATTCTTCATAGAAATAGAAAAAGCAATCATGAAATTCATTTGAAAAAAAATAGGAGACCCAGAATAGCCAAAGTAATCCTTAGCAAGAAGAGTGAAGCAGGTGGCATCACTATACCATGCCTTAAACTGTACTACAGAGCAATAGTAACAAAAAATGACATGGTATTGGCACCAAAATAGACTTGTAGACCAATGGTACAGAATAGAAGACACAGAGACAAACCCACATAAATACAGTTATCTCATACTAGACAAAGGCGCTAAAAACATATCGGAGAAAAGATAGTCTCTTCAACAAATGGTGCTGGGAAAACTGGAGATCCATATGCAGCAAAATGAAATTAAACCTCTATCTCTCACCATGCACAAAACTCAACTCAAAAGTGGATCAAGGACCTAGGAATTAGTCTACAGACCCTGAGCCTAATAGAAGAAAAAGTAGGCCCTAATCTTCATCATGTTGGATTACACCCTTATTTCATTAACAAGATACCTAAAATGCAAGAAAGAAAATCAAGAATCAATAAATAGGATGGACTCAAACTGAGAAGCTCCTTCTCAGCAAAAGAAACCAATGGCATTCTTTATGCAACTAGAAAAAAAATTCTAAAATTTATGTGGAGCCACAGAAAAACTTATAATAGCTGAAGTCAATTTTTAGCAAAAAGCATGAAGCAGGAGACATTACACTACATGACTTCAAGTCTATTACAGATGTGTAGTAATCTAAACAGCACAGCACTGGCATAAAAACAGGCACTCAAACCAGTGGAACCAAACAGAGTGCCTAGAAGTAAATTTATATATCTACAGCCAACAATTTTTTTTTTTTTTACAAAGGTGCTAAGTCTTTTCAATAAATGTTGGGAGAATTTGGTATCCAATTTTATGCAGAAGAATGAGGCAATCTCTATCTCTAAATCAGTCACAAAAGTCATCTCATGATATATTGAAGATTTAAATTTAAGACCTTAAATTATCAAACCACTAGAAGAAAGCAGGGGAAATGCTTTAGGACCTTGGTCTGGGTAAGGATTTTTTGGACAAGACCCTCAAAACACAGGAAATGAGAGCAAAAATAGTCAAATGGGATAACATAAAACTAAAAAGTTTCCGCACAGCAAAGGAAACTCTTAACAGAGTGCAGATGCAACCTATATAATGGGGTGGATGTTTGCAATGTATACAGCTGACAAGGGGTTTATATCCATAATATATAAGGAATTCCAAAAACTCAATAGCAAAAATCAAATAACCCAATTTTAAAAATGGACAGTAGATCTAAATAGACATTCCTCAAAAGAAGACATACAAATGGCCAACAAGTACATGAAAAATGACTCAACATCACTAATCACTGGAGAAATGCAAATTAAAACCACAGTGAGGTATGACTAATACCTCAACCAGTAAAAATGGCTAATATCAAGAAGACAAAATGTAACAAATGCTGGCAGGGATGTGGAAAAAGGGGAAGTCTTGTACACTACTGGTGGGAATGTGCATTAGCCATTATGGAAAACAGTATGGAGGTTGCTTAAAAAATTAAAAATAGAATAATCAGATGATCCAGAAGTTCCCCTATGGGTATATAATCCAAAAGAAATGAAATAAGTATGTCAAAGAAAATACTGTACTTCCGTGTTCACTGCAGCAGTATTTATAGTAGCCAAGAAATGTAAACAACCTAATTGTTTGTCAGTTGATAAATGGACAAAGAAAATGTGGTACACATACATGATAGAACACTATTCAGCCATAAAAAATGAAATCCTGACATTTTCAATAACATGGATGGAACTGAACATCATTATGATAAATGAAGTAAAGCAGGCATAGAAAGACAAGAGTCACGTAATCTCACTCATATGTGGAATCTAAAAATGTTGATTTCATAGAAGTTGAGAGCAAAATGGTGGTTACCAGTGGCCAAGAATAGTAGGGCAGGAGGAGGGATTGTGAAAAGTTGATCAATGGATTTAAGACTCAGATAGGAGTAGCTGGGTTATTATAGCATGGTATGATGACTATAGAGCACTATACATTTCAAAAAGCTAGAAGAAAGTATTTTGAAAGTTTTCACCACTAAGAAATGATAAATGTTTGAAGAAATAAATGTGGTTAGCCTGATTTAAACATTATACAATGTTTACATGTATCAGATATTACATGGTATCTCATTAATAAGTACATCTTCTATGTTTTTTATGTATCAGTAAAAATGTTTTAAAAATTTAAAATAAAATTGGGAGGAGGATTTCTCATTTGGCAAATGATGGAACTGTTCTGGATCTTGATTGTGATGGGGTTTTTTATGTCATTCGTCAAAATTCATAGATGAAGTTTATGTATGCCAACTTAAAAATTAAAAATATGAAAATGTATTTCTAATATTTTACTTCAGACTTTATAGATAATTCAGAAGAGCATATTCAGAGCATACAAGTAAGAAAAGAGTTAATGATTAATAGTTCACTGGAATCATATTTCTAGTCAACTTTTGTCATTGTCTTTGGGAGGCACATTTGTTTTTCAAGCATTAATCCAGGAAAAAATTGAAATTACTGCAGTGTCCATCACTAGGGAATTGGTTAAGTGAATTATAGCATATCAAATGAAATATAGAGAGCCACTTAAAAATTAGTGGTACATATATTTGCTGATTTGAAAACTATAAAAACATACACTTACTGAATACTTACTTCTTAGTATTTCATAGTCTTTAGTAATTTCTTTTATGGAAAAAAGGGGACAGAAAGGATAGTGCTATGTGGAGTGTTTGGATAGATTAATCAAGGCTTGGGCAGCTAAAGAAATTCTGGGGAGTTGGCAAAGATCCACTTCTTGATAAGGGTGGTGCTTGTAAAAGGGTTCAGTAATGTTACATTTGTTTCATGTGTTTTTTTTGCCATCTATTGTATATTTTACCATCAGAAAGGCTTTAAAATGAAAAATTATAAAAAACTATTTAATTAGGGCTGGGTTGTGGCTCAGTGGTAGAGTGCTTGCCTAGCATGTGTGAGGCACTGGGTTTGATCCTCAGCACCACATAAAAATAAGTAAAGTTATTACATCCATCTTCTGCTAAAAATATTTTTAAAAACTATTTAACTAAGTAATGTACATCTGTGACCCCACCACCTACCCAAAGAACTGGAACATTACTTAGTAATACACATCTACTATCTCCACCAGAGGTTTTTTTTTTATGACATCTGCATATCGTGTTTTTCAATCTCTTGCATACATTTTTAGCTTTGTCTTATATGTATAAGTATGCTTAAGTAATATATTATTTATAAAAAGGACATTGTGCTATATACCATATTTCTGGGCTTGACTTTTTTTTTTAAGCATAACATTATGCAATTCACATATATGGATGCAGTGGCATGTTTATAATTAATTTATTTGCACATAGTATAATATTCTGTTCTGCTCATATTCCATAATTTCTCTATCCGTTCTCCAGAACATTTGTTTTAATTTGAAATGACTAAATGCTGCTATAAGCATAATTTTTAAACATTTAAAAAAATTTATTTTAGTTGTAGATGGACACGATACCTTTATTTTAATTTATATGGTGCTGAGGATCAAACCCAGGGCTTCACACATGGGAGGCGAGTGCTCTACCACTGAGCCACAACCCCAGTCCTATTTTTTTTTTTTTTTTTTAGTTGTAGATGGACACAATATCTTTATTTATTTATGTAGTGCTGAGGATTGAACCCAGTGCCTCACACATGTGAGGCAGGCACTTTACCACTGAGCCCCAGCCCCTAGCCCTATTTTTAAAATTTAAAAATAGAAATGTATGCAGAGAGAGTACTAAGGCATCATATCGACAAAATTCAAATATCCTGTTTTTCCCTGTCAATGAAGAGTGCAGGTGGAGGTCTGCATAAGGAACAATGAAGCAATGGGCTCTTCAGTCTGGCCACTGATGGCATGACTCTCCCAGGAGCTGGATGTGGTAGCCTGACTGCTCTCATATGCTTTTTAAAGATTTATTTTTAAAATTATAATTTTTACAATACAAATAATTCCTAAATACAATCTTTTGTTTCAAAGTTTTTAAAATGAGTAAACATAATGGCTAAAATTGTCCTTTTTATAGCATCTGAGACCTTTTTCCCCTTATCAAAAGCAAACATTCAGAATCTTTGATTTTTAGGTGTTTTGTTTTTCTTTCTCCTTTGAAATGCAAACTCTTTAATTAGGGAGATGTGAAATGACAAGGTTTTAAACCTACCCCTGAGAAGAAGGCCTTCTAATTAAGGCATTTAATATTTGTCTGAACTGAAATTATCTGCAGTGTGGAAATAAGAGAAAAATTCTGAGTTTGTGGAAAAGCAAGGAAGTAATGTTTTTAACTTCTTTTTGGTTAATTTGTCAACTATCACCCATATGTTTTACTTTTTGAAATGTTCAGAATAAACTTTCAATAGATATCTATATTCATATCTATGTACAAAACCCATTCCCAAGTTGGAAGACTTATGGATTATCTTCCATATTTGCTTACCACCATTATTGTAGCCCAGTAAAATAAAAAGGATAATAAATTTGTTGAAATCTTTCATGTGCCACCTAACTACATAATTTTAAGTAAATTAAATAACTTTCTCAAGTCTGTTTCTCCACCTGCCCAATGGTTATCGTGAAGATGAAATGACATATAACGTTGGTAAATTGCCTAGCATAATGTCAGGCATTTAGTTCATGTTCTCAGTAATTCCCTATGCCATTTAGTATACTTAATGGAGAGCTAGTGCCTTCTCATTGCCTTGTGCTGTTTATCTTAAAAAGAAAAATCCTTCCTCTCCAGAAAAAGCCAGTGATGGATTAAAAATGCCTAGCTCTTTTTTTCCTTGGAGAAAAGACCAAAACAAATCAAAACAAAACAAAACAAAAACAAAAACACCATTAGGCATTTAAACTACAAACCCACAGAGTTTGCATAATCCCCAAGCTTTCACCTGAAGCATTCAGTCCTGTCAGGGGACAGGGAACTCTAGTTTCAGACCCTTCTTTTGAACTTTGGTCCCCCTAATTACTTTATGAAAACTTGAAGCTCCTTAGCACAAAGGCGTGCTTGCACCTTTTGCATGTCTCTAAAATTCCAGCCAGGTAGCATTCTTTGCAAAGGAAACATAAAGTGCTTCTTTAGCTAATACTGCTGGCATGGGGTAGGAGGAGGCAGAATATTTGGGTCTTCCTTTCAGGAGGGTGCCAAATCTATGTCTCCAGTGCCAAAGAAAGCTGGGCAGCCCAAATAAGGGAGTGGAACATAGCTGAGAGAAGAACCATCTGGGGCCACCTGGACCAGGAAAGAAAGCTCTTCAAAAGGTTATCAAGTGCCAAAGAGTTATTTGTCAACAAAGAGCAGAATGTTAGGTGATTTCCATGGGGCTAGGGCTGCTGTCACCAAGGACTTTATCCCCTTTTCCACCTCTTTCTTCCTTTCTTAACTCCTGTCATTTGACCAAAATAATGCACTCCTGGTCCTTACTGCACACTCTAAGGGTCTGAAGTCTGTTTGCCAGGAAAATAACCAATTCTTAAATGACACTTGCCCACATCCTTCAGTAGATGACCCATCGTCAAGTCTAAAGGCAGAGACTTCAGATGCATTGTTCACCGGGGCTTTAGGAAGACTCTGAGTTTTCAATTCAAGTAGTCCACATTAAGGTAAGAATGACCAATGGCTGATATTGTTGCATTTTAAAAGAGAAACTCACACGAACATATAATAATAGGTACAATGTCTGCAAGAGACTCTGTCCTCTAGATGTTCTGGACATTGTCTACTCACTGTACCTGCCAGAAGGGAAGGGGGAAAGCCCCTTGGCATTTCAC
The DNA here is from genome assembly GCA_025594165.1 of Tamias sibiricus. Lineage (NCBI taxonomy): Eukaryota > Metazoa > Chordata > Mammalia > Rodentia > Sciuridae > Tamias > Tamias sibiricus. The sequence goes on along the minus strand of CM046657.1, from coordinate 154,761,093 downwards.
TTTTAAACAGACTCCATCACTGCTCTTTTGTATCAGTTTAGATGCATGGGATCTGAGTAGTCCTTCCTTCTTGTCATTACTTTTATTGGATAGTGGGGGTGGATGGATCAGTATCCTCAGTCCCTATTTCCACAAGACAGGGAAATTAGAATACACAAGCCACCCTGAACACTATTCTTTTGCTTGAAGCAGCCAATAATCATACTTCCTCTCAAAGGAAGCCCTCAGTCTAAGGACCCCATGCTCATTATTGGCTCCCTGAGTGAGGGGCCACTACTTGCTCCCCTCCAGGACGACTCCCTCCCTTTGTCTTTTCTTACCTGCTGCCTGATGAAGCTGCGATCCTAGGCTCAACACTAGCAGAAGGAGGAACATGTTCTGTATTTGATCTGAAATAGACAATTGAAAGTTTCAGAGCCTAACACAGCCTTTCTGGGCCTCATGATTTGGTGATTTGCTCACTCCAGAGAATAGGGTAATGATTCGTAAACAAATATTTTGGGGGAAGGCATAAATGGCGGGGGAGTGGAGCTGTGAAGAGAAGTTGTAGTCTGACTGTCTGGAGGACAGGGGATGTAGCATAGAAGGAAGTGAGACAGACTTTCTCAGGCCAAAGGAGAAGCTATTCTTCCTTTTCTAATGGCTTTTTCTGAAGATGAACCAGTTCTCACGAGTTGCCCACACTGGTGGTTATCTGCACCTCTTTGTGTCTGCCACAGAACTTTACATAGTTTCCCCACACACACACCATAGCAGGCCCTCAAATACCAGCTGTGTCTGTCAAATGGATAATGTACACCAGCTTCTTTGGCTGGATTGGAAATCAGGGAATTGGACACTTGAGAACAGGGTTTGGTAGAACAGAGCTGGGTTCTCAGTAAATACTTGCTAGTTGACTGAGTAGCACAGTAGAGCTCTCTTGAGTGCTGCAATCCATGTGTCCATCATGTGACTTACTTCTTACCAAGAGGTTTAAATGGGGAAGACAGAGAGTAGGTTATGATAGGGTTTGCCCCACCTTGGTCCTGCTCTACCTCCTGTGCTTCTAGTTTTGATCCCAGGCTTTTCCCATCCAAAGGATGGTGCTGGTTGAAAGGAAGAGGGACAGGGTACACCACTGTCAGCTGTTGTGTCTTTGAAGGGACTTTCAAACATTTATTAGCCAAGAAACCATTTCTCAAGGGAAATCTGTTGGAGCCAGACATCTGAGGTGATAATGGCAGAGATACTCTGAGTGTGATGGGAAGTCAGTTGAGTGTTTGGACCAGGAGAATGGAACGACCTCAGTTACATTTCTAAAAGAGGGCTCAGCTTTGGCTAGAGGATAGACTTGTTGGGAGGAGAGGCAGTTGGCAACATTAGAAGCAAGAAGATCAATTAGGTATGTCTTTGCAGAAATGGTGATAGCTTGGATTAGGGTGGTAGGGCTAGTGGAGGTGAGAAGTGGTCTTGAGGCATTTATGCATTTTTCTTTGTCTTTTAAGTTTATTTTAAAAATTTCAACAGCTTTATGAAAGTATAGCTGGCATACAAAAGAAAGCAATCTCTTAAAAAAGAGAAAGTAATCTCCTTGTATATATATGTGTGTTTAAAACAGACTTTTAAAAATTGTACAATACAATTCAGTGGTTTTTACTATATTCACAGAGTTGTGCAACCAACACCACTATCTACTTTTGGAAGATTTCAATTATCCCCAAAGGATCCATACCATTAAAAGAAACTCCCCATTTCCCTGTCCCTCTCTCCATAGCCTCTGACTACTGCTTTCTGTATCTATCAATTGCTTATACTGGTCATTTCATATAAATGGAAACGTACAATGCATGGCTTTTTGTGACTTGTTTCCTTTACTGAGCATAATGTTGTCAAAGTTTATCTGTGTTGTAACATGTCAATACTTCTTTCCTTTTTTATGACTGAATAATATTAAATTGTATAATATAGTGCATTTTGTTCATCCATTCATCTGTTGATTAGTATTTGAGTTTTTTCCACTTGTTGGCTATTTTGAATAACTCTTCTATGAATATACATGTGCAATTTTTTGTGTATATATGCTTCAAACATATGATTTGAAAATATATTCTCCCTAGATTGTCTTCAAAGCTTTTTGATAGCATTCTCCCAAGCATAAATGTTTCAATTTAATTTAAATTTAACTTTGAAGCACAAATAAACTTAATTTATTTATTTATTGTTTATTTATTAATTTAATAAACTTAATTTATTTGTGCTTCAAATATTATCTACTTTTTTCCTTTATTGTTTGTGCTTTTGGTGTCATATCAAGGAAACCATTGCCTGTCTGAGGTTATAAAGATGTACATCTTTGTTTTCTTCTAAGAAATAAATATGTTCTAGCTCTTATACTTAGGTCTCTGATTCATTTTGAATTAATTTTTGCATATAATCTGAGGTAAGGCTCCAAACTCATTCTTTGGCACATAGATATCCAGTTGTCCCTGAATAATTTGTTGAAAAAACTATACTTTATACTTTCTCTATTGAGTTGGCTTGGTACCCTTGCAAAAAATTGCTTGACCAGAGATGTTTGGGATTTATTTCTGGACCTCCAATTCCATTTCATTGAACTTTGTATCTCTATTTCTCCTATGTGAGTACCCACAGTAGTGATTATAATAGATTTGTGGTAAGTTTTGAAATCAGGAAGTATGAGTCCTTCAACTTTGTTCTTCTTTCTCAAACCCCCACCCCCACCCCATTCTGACTCCCTTGAATTTCCATAGGAGTTTTAATGGGATTGTTTATTTCTGGGGGAAAAAAGTTGAAAATTTGGTAGGAATTGTATTGATTCTGTAGATCTGTCACAGGAGAAGAGATGTCTCTGGAGAAGGGTCCAAGGAGTTCCCAGAGGAGAGGGGGAACTCAATTAAGGACCAGCAGGGTTCTTGGCATACGTGATGGGAAGGAATTTCAGCATGAGCCATACAAAGGCATAGACAGAAGTTTATTTAGGAAGAAGATACACATTCAAGAGAAAATGTCTCGAGAGCAAGATGCAACCCTGACTTGGGCTGGGTGTCTAATGTAAGAAGGGCTTATCAGGGGCCAAACTGGAGGGGGATCCAGGATGGAGCTGCCCAATTTTGTGTCAGTTTTCCCTGCCATTGGCCATTTCCCTCATTTTACAAGGGCATGGGCCAAGGGAGCGTTACTCAAGATTTACAACTTTTCTTTCTACATCTCAATGGCTTATTGGGTGTTTCCTTTAAGATTCAACATTTTCTCTTTATTCTAAATCCCTATCTCAGAGCCATTTGTGGAATACAGTCATCTTAATAGTATTAAGTCTTCTAAGCCATGAAGATAGCATTTCCATTTACACAGATCTTCTATCTTGAAAGAAGACCTAAAGGGAAATGCCAACAGTTTGGATATGTAGTTTGAAACAATAAAGAAATATAGGAAAATTCCTCAGTTTTAGGCTTGAGTAGTTAGGTTAGCGGAGGTGCTATTTATGAAAATAGAGAGGCCTGAAGGAAAAGCAGGTTAAGGAGAAGAAACTACAAGTTATGTTTCGTGTTTGTATGATTTGAAATGCCTATTAGACTGGCAAGTGGAGGTGTCTAGGAGGCAGTTGGATAACAGGTCCAAAGCTTGAGGAAGAGATATTAACTTAAGAGTCATCAACATGTAAGTGTTATTTAAATCCATGAGCTGCATGACATTGCCTATGGAGAGACAGGAAAGAGAAAGTGGACAATAACTGACATGTGGGGCATTCCAACATTTATAGATCTTGGTGAAGAGAAGGCACCTTCAAAGAAGACTGAGAAGAAGGGTAATGTGGCAAATGATAGTATATATTTACCATATCCTTGTTCTCTGTATCCTAATGCTTTGATTTCCTGGAGAACTGCTCACCCTGAAGGGATTTCCTATCCCTAGGTTAGCCAGTTACAAGAGGTAGGAAACAATGTGCACATGAACACACCTTTCAAATGCAAACCAACCAACCCAAAGCTCATACTCTCAACCTCTTCCTTTATTGTGCCCTTCCACATTTCCAGTCACTAATCACCTGCCCTAATCACCCCAGCCCCCCAAAACTAGAGACAGTTCCTATGGCCCAGAGCCTGCAGAAATTATTCATAATATTAGTCAATCCAGAATCTGCTTTCCTTGCTTCACCTGCTCCTTCCTATGGAAACCACAGTAAAGGTGCCCGCCCACGTGTCCTACCTCCCTCCTTCTGCCCCATGACTGACCCTGGTGCTTCCCTATGTAGCCCCTGCACTTGCATCCTTTTCTTTTGGGATCTTGAATATAACAAACTATCTTTCCAATGGATGAGGGTTGGCCACATGGGACATAAATTCCTTGAATAACAATGTGCTTAAATTGTTTTTCAGGAAAAGCCTTCGGAATCCTCTCAAGGATGATGTGATCAGCTGTTCAAGAATGGACATGTGCAGAAGGAGCTAAAGCTCCTCTGGTTAATGACCTTTTGACGTCAAAAGCTCCAAATTCCCTGCATAGCACATAACTCCTTCAGGAAAGAAACATGCTCCTGCTGAGGCAAGATGACCATCTTTGCCTGTGAAGAGGAACCTGAACTCTCTCTTCTTGCCAATCAGTCAACAAGCAGTTTCTCCCTTATCCCTCTCTGCAGATTTCCTGGTTACCAAATAAGCCTTTTCCCCACTATGCTCCTGACTTCCTTTCCGGGTGACCTTCCAAGAAAGCTATTTCTTTTTGTAAAGAACAGTGCCATAGTATCAGCCTCTATGCACACAGACAATGAGACCTTGCTTGGTATCAATGGCAGTTGCCTCCTGATCTGTTGGCCTCACCATACCTGAATACTAATAAAACTTACATTTTAAAGCATAGCACTACAAGGAAGGAGCGACTGGTAGAGGCAAATGTTGCTGCAACTTGGATTTAGTAGTATGGAAGTCATCAATGATCTTGACAAATGCACATGAAAGTTCTAGTTATATTTAAGAAAGACTGGTAGGTAAAGATGTGGAGACAATAGAATATAGCTAACTCTTTAGAGGAGAGTGTTACAAAACCATGAATAGAAATGAATCAGTAACTAGAGGGAAATGTGAGGTCCATAGTTGGTTGTATTCTTGGTTTGATTTTCAGAAGGATGGGAAGGGTAACAAATGAGAGCTTTCCACAGGGAAGTGCTCATGGCACACCTAGCTGAACCTGACAATACTCTTCCTCATCAAAATGGAAATATACAAGCTGGGACATGCCTGTAATACTAGTGAGTTGGAAGGATGAGGCAGGAGGATTGCAAGTTCCAGGCCATCCTGGAAAATTTTGTGAGACATTGTCTCAAAATAAAAAGGACTGTGGATATAGCTCAGTGGTAGAGTGCCCTGGGTTCTCAATTCTTAGTAACACACACACACACACACACACACACACACACACACACACGGAGATATAATTTGAAAAGGTATCATCTTATGCACTTAGCACTTATGAGCTTATTAGCACTTTTAAGCACTTATGAGCAGTACTTACCAACTTCCTATTTTTAGAACACGAAAGGATGACATAACATAGTTCTAGTAATAGAAGGGACTCCTGGATCACCCATGACTGGCTTTAACTTCTTCTTCCTTGCCCATCCAAGGGGACTTTCCTGGCATACTATGTCCTTGGTGAAACTGAGGAACAGACACTGTTACAAAAGTACTTTCCAACCACAATTCTCCTGTATTAAACTTTCTTCTAAGAAAAATGTGCTCCATGAAATGGTTAAGAGCTCAGACTCTAAAATCAGACACCTCTAGGATCAAAGTCTGGGGTTAAAATTTATTAGCCTCAAACACCTTGGACAACTTGTGAAACTGTGTTTTATTTTCCTGGAATGTCAATAATAATAATAGCCACCTCAAGACAGAATCTTGGGGGTCATCTTAGACCCACTCATCTCTCATCTGCTAAATCCAGTCCATCCCTTAGTTCTGTTATTTCCTAGGCAGGAAGATAGACCTTCCATAAGTAGCCAGGATAAGGGTGTTGGAGAAGGACAGGGGACATCATGCCAACCTGAAAGGAGACATTGGGTCTGTAGGACATCCTGTGACTTGCTACACCATGCATTAACCACAATGCCTTCTTCTGACCTAGAATACCTGTTTTTATTCTTCACACCTTCAATCACTGCATCCCTTGCTTAGTTACTCTTGCCCTTATCCCTAGCAATAGCTGACCACAAGCAGACCTCTACCTGAAATAAATGCTTCCTCTAATAAATGTGTGGAATAAATAATGTTAAATAAAGTTAAATAAATAAGTGCTTCCTCTAATAAATGTGTGAAAAACCACCAGGTGAGAACTGACTTCTTAGTGATGTAAATAAAGGATTGGAATTATGCATTCCTGATGGGTTTAACAAGCACAGATCTTGAAGAACTTGACTGATGTCCCTCAACCCACCAATCACCTGGGTCATCAGACATGCCTTTAAAAACCCATAGACAACAGATACCCGTTGGCATCTCTCTTGGGGCCCCTCCCCTTCGGAATCTCTGCTTCTTTCTATTACTCTGGTAAATCCTGTTACTTTGCTTTCACCCTTGTGTCCCTGAATTTCATTTCTTGAATTCGTGAGACGAAGAACCTGACTGCTTAACATCCTGTTACATTTCTACCTCCTTGATGCTGCTTAGATGACCTCTGTTTTCTGCACCCCATTAACCATAACCTCATCATTTTTTCTTATCTCATTGCAGGGCCTCCCTCCTCACTGCTGCTTTCCCTTCTCATCTTGCTTCCCTCAGCTCTATTTTCCATTCATTGAAGTAGAGGACAAAAACAATGGAGTCATCCTTAACTCCTTTCTTCTCTCACCCTACATCTGATTCACTAACAAATTCTACAGACCCTTCCTTCAATGATATCTAGAACATGACCTCTTCTCATGCCTTCACTGTTTCTTTATCAGTCAGAGCCATTATTATCTCTTCTGGCACTGCAACAGTCTGATAACCAAACTCTCTGATTCTAATTTCACCTTCCTAAAGTTGATTCTTAACACAACAGACAGAATGATTCTTCAAAAAAATATGAGTCAAATCATGTGTGCTGATAGATTAACATTTCACACAGAGAAAAGTTCAAAGTCCTTCCAATAGCCCAAGCAAGAGGGACCTCTGTCTTGGGCTCCATGCTTTGGAAGCTCCCGCTTTGGCCCTTCCTCTCCTTGCAGTATGAGGTGTTTGTAGAACCAAGAGGACTCTTCTAGAAGCTTTTACCTCCCCACCTCCATCCCTCACAATCTGGGTCTTTGGGACTTGGAACTCCCTGTCTGAATGGCTCTAAGCCTGCTACCAGGCCTGTGTGTCTTCCTCTCCAGATCTAGCTCCCAAGGACAGATCTGGCAGTGTGCCAGGTTCTACAATCTGGACACCTTTATTGCTCTTTCTAATAATATTGTATTTCGAAAAATTGCAACAGCAACTCTACCCTTACCTCAATGTTTTTATCTTTCCTTACCCATCTCTTAATTCCCCAAAGCGACTGCTTTACCATCTAATATATCATATGATTTACATCTTTATGATGTTGTTGCCTATCATACTTCATATGAATATAAGTACTAAGAGGGCAGTGATCTTTGCTTTGTTCATTGTTATGCTTTCATCCCCTAGAACAGTAAGTAGGCCCTCAGCATTTGTTGAATGAATTACTCCTTTATACAGTAGGCAAAATAATGTCTAGAATAATTAAACCCAACCATGTCACTCCTGCCTAAAGGACTTTAACAGCTCTCCTTATTTACAAAGTCAAGTCTTCCTTAGTGTGGCCTGCAAAACCTTCCCTAATCCGGTCTTCTGTCTTCATCCACATGGAAATATAAGCATTTTCCAAGAGTAGGACCTCATGGATGCTTTGAGAATTCTAATCTCATTTTATTTTTACTAATCTTATTTTTCCTGTACCTCAGTTTCATCATGAACTTTAAAAAATTGTATTGCATATTACACTTTTTGTTAAGAGGCCTTTCATCTTTCTACTTCCAACACAAACCTTTCCTAACTACCTCAAGGGATCCTCTATACCTCAACTGTGTCTTTTTTTTTTTTCCTTCTAGTGTTAGTTATTTACTCATTACTGGTATAAATTGCTATAGTTCTGTCTTCCTTGCTAGAACAAGAGCTCCCAATACGTAATTAGGTTCTCATGACTTTGTTGAATGAACAAAGAAATGAATGGTTGTATGCGAAGGATATGGAAAACAACAAGTCCCCAGGGGAAAAGGGGAACAAGGACCCCCAGGGAGAAAGGAGGACAATGGGTCCTGGGGAGAGAAGGAAAACAATGGGCTTTGGACTTTTACCATTTCCCAGCAACAATGGGCTTTGAACTTTCACAACTGCTTCCCCTGACTTGGGCTTTGAACTTGTGCAACTGTTACCTCTATCTACCCAACTGATGCATTCTGCTATGATTTAAGTCTCACTTAAACCCTATAAAGATCAGACCCCTCTTGTAACCAGTTGCCATTTTCTCTCCTGAAAATGTGCCCCTCTGATGCTTAACTTCACCACTTTATTAACTTTTATTAAAAAGGCATTGCTGATCTGTTAAGATCTGTCCTTGTTGTGGTTATTTTTGCTTTCAGCAAGCACAAGGATTTAGCATCATACTTAGAAATCTGAGACTTACTTCTGGTTGGCTTCTTCCCCTTTCAGAGAAACAGAAAGCTTAATTTGTTTACTTATTTTGGCAAAACCTATGAAAGGACTTTCCATCAACTAGTGCCACTTGAAATGGAATGGGCCACTAATGGGATGGGAGGTCATCATCTTTGGACTTTTTAAGAAAAGGGTTCATGTTGAAACAAGGGTTTCAACCTTAAGAAAACAGTCAATGTTGAAAAAGGACCATTTTTTTTGTTTTCAGGGATGGTGATCCTTTTTCAATAGTAAGATAACTTGCAAGGTTGTCACCCAGAGGAATAGTCACCAGAGTCCTAGGCCAGAGGCCTGACTCTGGGGGTTCTAACAAATCAGGTCTGGCTACTTGTCTCAAAAACTGAATAGAAAAGGTAATGGTGAAAAGAGGGAAAGAAACCTTGATCAATGTGTTCATGTTGGGAAGGTAAAGCAAGGTATGGCACCTTAGCCCTGACAGGAGAGTTAGGTATAAGCAGAGGAAGAATTGGGGCAGGGAATAAGAGATATGCATAATTAAGTATTCTTGGTCAAACCGTGGTCTGGTTGATAATTATTTCATTTTCAGTTCTGTGAGGTAGCTTTGGAAAAGTTCTTTTTTTCTCTGTTTTTTAATTTATGAAATGAATTTATTGTTTGGCTCCTTTTTAAAAAATTTTTAATTCATTCTTGGTAGTTATACATGACAGTAGAATGCATTTTGACACATTGTACACAAATGAAGCACAACTTCTCATTCCTCTGGCTGAACATGGTGCAGAGTCACACCAGTAGTGTAGTCATTGGTGTATATAGGGTAATAAAGTCCATTTCATTCCACTATCCTTCCTACCCCCAAACCCCCTCCCCTCCCCTCACTCCCCTCTGCCCAATCCAGAGTTCTTTCATTATTCCCTACTGCCTTCCCTATTATGAATCAGTATTCGCTTATCAGAGAAAACATTTGGCCTTTGTTGTTTTGGGTTTGGCTTATTTCACTTAGCATGATATTCTTCAGCTCTACCCATTTACCTGCAAATGCCATAATTTCATTCTTATTTAAGGCTGAGTAAATATTTCATTGTGTATATATGCCGCATTTTCTTATCCATTCATCTGTTCAAGGGCACCCAGATTGGTTCCATTGCTTAGCTATTGTGAATTGAGCTGCTATAAATATTGAAGTGGCTATGCCACTGTAGTATGCTGGTTTTAAGTCCTTTGGGTCAGATACCTGGGTCAAATGGTGGTTCCAGTCCAAGTTTTCTTAGGAATTTCCATGCTGCTTTTCATAGTGGTTGCACCTATTTGCAGTCCTACCAGGAATGTATGAGTGTACTTTCTTCCCCACATCCTCACCAACACTTATTGTTGCTTGTATTCTTGATAATTGCCATTATGACTGAAGTGAGATGAAATCTTAGAGTAGTTTTTCTCTAATTGCTAGAGATGATGAACATTTTTTCATGTTTGTTGATCAATTGTATTTCTTCTTCTGTGAAGTGTCTGTTCATTTCCTTAGCCCATTTATTGACTGGGTTATTTGTTTTTATGGTGTTGGTTTTTTGAGTTCTTTATATATCCTGGAGATTAATGCTTTATCTAAGGTGTGTGTGGTAAATATTTTCTCCCATTCTGTAGGTTCTCTCTTCACATTATTGATTGTTTCCTTTGCTGAGAGGAATCTTTTTATTTTATTTTATTTTTATTTATTTATTTATTTTTTGTGGTACTGGGGATTGAACTGAGGGGCACTCGACCACTGGGTCACATCCCCAGCCCTTTTTTTGTATTTTATTTAGAGACAGGGTCTCACTGAGTTGCTAAGTGCCTCACCATTGCTGAGGCTGGCTTTGAACTCTCGATCCTCCTGCCTCAGCCTCCCAAAGTGCTGGGATTACAGGCGTGCGCCACTGCGCCCGGCTCTTTTTATTTTTGAATCCATACCATTTATTAATTCTTGATTTTACTTCTTGCACTTTAGGTATGTTGTTAAGAAGTCAATTCCTAAGCTGACATGATAAAGATTTGGGCCTACATTTTATTCTATTAGGCACAGGGTCTCTGTTCTAGTGCCAAAGTCTTTGATTCACTTTGAGCTGATTTTTGTGTAATGTGAGAGATAGAGGTTTAATTTCATTTTGCTAGATATGGATTTCCAGTTTTCCCAGCACCATTTGTTGAATAGGCTATCTTTTCTCCAATGTATGTTTTTGGCACCTTTGTCTAACATAAGGTAACCATATTTATGTGGGTTTGTCTCTGTGTCTTTTATTTTGTATCATCGGTCTACATGTCTATTTTGGTGCCAATACCATGCAATTTTTGTTACTATTGCTATGTAGCATAGTTTAAGGTCTGGTATTGTGATGCCACCTGCTTCACTCTTCTTGCTAAGGATTGGTTTGGCTATTCTGAGTCTCTTATTTTTCCAGTGAATTTCGTGATTGCTTTTTCTATTTCTATGAAGAATGTCATTGGGATTTCAATAGAAATTGCATCAAATCTTTATAACACTTTTGGTAGTATGGCCATTTTGACAATATTAATTCTGCCTTTCCAAGAGAATGGGAGATCTTTCCATCTTCTAAGGTCTTCTTCAATTTTTTTCTTTAGTGTTCTATAGTTTTCATCGTAGAGATCTTCTACCTTTTTTGTTAGATTTATTCCCAGGTATTTTATTTTATTTTATTTTTTTAGGCTATTGTGAATGAGGTAGTTTTCCTAATTTCTCTTGCAGTGGATTCATCACTCTTGTATAGCAATGCGTTTGATTTATGGGTATTGATTTTATATCCTGCTACTTTGCTGAATTTATTAAAGTATATATTCACAGCAGAGTTCTACAAGAACTTCAAAGAAGAATTAACACTGATACTCTTCAAATTATTCCATGAAATAGGAAATGAGGGAAACCCTGCCAAACTCATTCTATGGGGCTAGTATCACCCTGATACCAAAACCACACAAAGATACATCAAGGAAAGAAAACTTCAGACTAATATCCCTGATGAACATAGATGCAAAAAATATCAATAAAATTCTGTCAAATCACATACAAAAAACATATTAAAAAGATACTGCACCATGATCAAGTGGGGTTCATTCCAGGGATGCAAGGTTGGTTCAATATATGGAAATCAATCAATGTAATTCATCACATCAATAGACTTAAAGACAAGATTCATAAGATCATCTCAATAGATGCAGAAAAACATTTGACAAAATATAGCACCTCTTCATGTTCCAAACACAAGAAAAACTAGGAATAGCAGGAACATACCTCAACATTGTAAAAGCTATCTATGCTAAGTCCAAGGCCAACATCATTGTAAATGGAGAAAAATTGGAAGCATTCCCTCTAAAAACTGAAACAAGACAGGGATGCCCTCTTTTACCACTTCTATTCAACATAGTCCTTGAAAAACTAGCCAGAGCAATTATACAGATGAAAGAAATTAAAAGGATACAAAAGGAAAAGAAGAACTCAAACTATCACTATTTGCTGGTGACATGGAAAAGTTCTTGTCTCTTAAGGAGGCAATTTCTACTTGCTACTCAGGATGATCTATCAAACCTGTGATCCTGGAAGCGGCAATTCAATTCCTGTGAATTGACTGCTACTGCTTAAGGGGGCAGTTCATCATGAGTATTTTCTAGAAGGTGTCAGACAACCACTGAAGATTCAAGGTACCACTCCAGGGGTCTGATGTTATAAAAGCTGACCCTAGAATGTTCCTGAAAATCTTGTCTCAGTCTTGAAGGTAGATAGTTGAGGTAAATTTAGGGATAATAACCTCGTATTAACAGTTTTAGGTGAATGTTCCTTAAATGGTCAACATGTGTACATGCAGAGCTAAGCAGGTTACAGTTTAAAGTAATAAAGGAGACATACAAAATGAAGGTAGAGAGTCCAAGCTTTATCCTGCTTTCAGTAACTCATCGGGCAGCTGCAGGCCTAGATAGAGAGACACTGCTTTTGCAAAGGCAGCTTCTTTAATCCCTGTTATAGAATGTTTTCCCAGGTATCTCAAGCCCCTCACCAAACTCTCTCAAAACTTTGGCCAATTTGGATAAGACCTTTGCCTTCCAGATTCCTTGTGGGAGCTATGTTTTCTGAAAGAGTAGAGCCTTTAAAGTTAGGGAATCAAAATAAAATTAAAAAGTTATGGAAGCATAAACTCTTTAATACCCAGGCAGACAAGGCCTGAAAGAGTTTCTTTAGAGAACTTATCCGATACATGGTCAAAATTCATGACTTCATCACATAATTTGCAGAGCATGCACTCCTTCAGCTGCATGAGCATTGTGATGGTACTTCTCCAGGAGACAAAACAAACAAGTTCAAACAACCAGACCACCTCCTTAGTCTTCCATTCTAAAATTCTCTTGTGTTTTATAAATAAGTCTCTTACTGTCCCTTCCTGTTTGGTTGTCCATTTTCATCTTAATTGTATGGGGTGTGGGTAGATTGTAAATCAAAAAGTCCTCCAACATCTCTGTCTCTCAGCTAAATCACAGATACAGAACAGAAATGCTTGTGGGTCCTTGGACAATACCTGGTAAACACATTCATTGTCATTATCACTTATGAGGGAGGGTGACTAGTGATCTTTGGTCTAAAAATTGCACAAATTCCTATACGACCACTTTTTTCACCAGCCACATTAAGATCTTACCTAAGGAAGAGACTACTTGGTTTTAAGATTCACAAGGCCCCAACTCCTTCATTAAACCTACTCTGATTCTCCTAAGCAAACATTTGTTGAACCGTTGTACTTCAAGGGCATTTCTTTTTATCTACTTTATATTTATTGGTTTATATTCAACTTTCTCCCTAGTGGAATTTTATCTGTTATTTTGCCTATTTCTATCCAAAAAGTACTAGTATCAGTTTATTCAATTGCATTGGAAATTTGTATCTTTCCAGAGAATTCAAAAAAACTTTGGTAAATTATGAGAAGAGGTTTGTAAACAGAACATGAGAAAAACTTTTTCAAGCCCAATTTGCAAAGTATCAAAATCATGGTAGGTGCTGGCAATTTCACTTCTTGCTTACTGTAGGCCTAGCTTTGTGTTCTCTCTACTGTCTGCTGAAATCTATTTTCAGTGAAATTTGTTGTGCTGCAATAATGTAGAAAGCTTGAATTCTTTATTTTCTTCTTCTTTATTTCTTTCTTATCCTTTTTTAAAAATTCAAAACATTTACTTGGTATTTACTACGTGCCAAGCTCTATTTTTCATAATAAGACAGAGTCAGTGCTTTCAAGCAATTAGGCATAAACACTCTGGAAATACCTCAAGAATCCTAGCAAAGCATTCCTTTGTATAATGATAGCCAGCATAAAGGATCACATTTCACTTGACTTTAGTTAGTCAAAATGTGGAGAAATGATCGGATCATGTTTGCTTAACGCTTCATTCTTTGCTGAATATTGCCAGGCTTATCTCATTTGGCTCCCCCCTACTCATAAGTGTCCAGCACAGCCTTAGGTATTAATGGAGACCTATGTAAACACACACCAAACTGAACTGACCACTGTTTTTGAAGTCAAGTGTTTAAGGCATAAATTGTACTGCAATGTTTTAAAATACTTGAATGCCTTTAGGCAATAATGCAGAATTGCTCCCAGATTCTACCACTCCTCATTGTATTATACCCATTCAAATATTTTTGTTATCTGCCAGTCTCTATAAGCACCTAAATTTTTAGGGGCTCTTTTTTACAGCCTGTGCTCTTCTCTCATAGGTGTATGAGTAATTATTTGATCTTTAAACTACCTGTGGAATAATAGACTACCTGTAGCCTGAAGATGCTATTCTACTTAATTTAAGGTGCACTTTTAAGTTCAAATTGCATCTCAATTTTTTTAGTCAATAAATACTGAGCTCCCAGTTTCTGCAACCCTTTATATTAGATTGTGGAGAATTTACAGAGAGATTCATCTAAGCGTCCCTCCCCTAAAAGGTAATGGTTAGAAGCTTAAACCTTGCAAACATGAAGAATATGATTCTTACTAGAACTGGTGTAAAAGGAATGATAGAAGTGCAAAAATCCTGGAAGCTGTCTAGAGGAAGGGAGACTTCCCAGAGGGGTAGAATTTGAACAGGCCCTGGAAACACTTGTGAGATTTGGAATTAAAGCTATTTCAGTGGGCACTGCAGGTGCAAATGCACAGGTGAGTTAAGGGGACAATGAACAGCTTAACTTGGTTAAAAATTTAGGTCGAGATGAGAATGTCAAGGGATTAATGCCATGCAGAACCTCCAATGGAGAGATAGTGACAGTCACTAAAAAATGGAATTACAATACCAAAGAAGTGTTTGGAAAAGATTAAATCTTTTTTTTTTCAAATTTATTTTTTATTCTAAGTTGTTAGAAATGACAGCAGAATATATTACATTTCATATTATACTTGTAGAGCACATTTTTACATATCTCTGGTTGTATACAAAGTATATTCACACCATTCGTGACTTCATACATGCACTTAGGGTAATGATATCCATCTCATTCTACCATCTTTTTTTTTTCTTCACCCTTTTGCCCCCTCCCTTCCCCTCTTTCCTCATTGGCCATTCTAGTGTTCCTCTAATCCTCCTATGCTCCCCATCCCAACCCCACTGTGAATCGGCCTTCTTATATCAGAGAAAACATTTGGCATTTAGCTTTTTGGGATTGGCTAAAAGATTAAATCTTATTATTATTTTTTCAAAATAAAAAAGGACCATACCTTTAAGATTTTCTGGGGTAGGGATGGAATTGAAACCCATCCACTCAATTAGGGGGTCACTATATTCATTCACATGTTTGATAATCAAGCCCCAGCACTGAGTCAGAAAAGCGAAGCAAAGGAGAAGAAAGAAAAACTTGTAACAAGACAACCGACAGGACAATTGTATATGATCAGTCATACAAGAAAGATTGTGATTTTCATAAGAATGGGAAGTTATACTCCATGTATGTATGATATGACAAAATACATTCTATCATCATGTATAACTAAAGAGAACAAATAAAAAAATGAAAAAAAAACAACAACCCCAGAGACTGTGGTTTTAAGGTCAGACAATGGAGACAATATTGGAGCCTTTGGAGGTAGGGGAAAGAAATTTAAAACCAGGAGTTGGTTTTAGAAAGAAGACAATGAGCTGGATTTGAGTCACAGGGTAGTGCAAAGCATTCAAGTAAAATGTAGGTCTAGATTCTGGGAGACAATTTAGGAGATAAGATTACAATTACCTCATTGCAGAGTAACCCTAGCATGGTACAATAAGGCACATGGTATATTTTGACATTGGCATGTGGAATAAAAATGACACAAAACCTATGGGTCATGTAAAACATGACCTATAATACAATCTGTGAGGACATTTCCACCATCTCCTTTTCACATCAACATCAAACTGTCCCCTATATATTAAATAAACATTTTATATTGGTAATTTGCTTGCTATTTCACCAAAGCAATTATTTCAGCAATTCAACAAGTGCCCAATGACTATGTATTGCTAGACACTGGGCCAGGTAGTTAGGACTCAGAAAATCTTAAAAGTGTGGTCCTTGTCTATGAGGATCTCCAGTTCATTGGAAAGGATCACAGACAGGAGAAACCTGGGGAGAAGATACCTGGAAGCAGCAGGCCAGGAAGAGCCTGCTGGTGTGTGAGAAGCCAGGTAAGGAAAGCATATAGACCAGGTTCCTGTGGCCAAAGTGGCCAGAGCAATGTTGTTCATCCACTTGTGGAGCCACAGGTTGTAAGAGAACTTGGAGGACATACAGGTCAATCAGTATTTGACTGCTGATGAAACAGAGAGCTCCTGAACTTCTTCATCCTGAGAATAAGAACTATCCCCTGGCCCATATGGGCGCCAGTGACATGTTCTCTGGCTGGCACAGCCCAACTAGCTCTACATACATACTTCACCTGGCTTTTGTTTCTATAAATTGTGACCGCTTCTGTAGCTATTTCTCTCCAGTTTGATTAAGCTGCATAAAATTCACTTTTTCTTTTTATGTCATTTGCTAATTTCTTATGAGGATGGTGGAATCCAGCCAGCCAAGATCCAGGTAGATTCCCTTGGCTTAGATGCCAGTAACACTGATGAAACTATCTGATTATGGCTCACACTGAATGTTTTTGCTCTGTATTTGGGCAATTTGTACCTGTGATTCCCTTACACAAAGCCATAGAATTTCAGGGCTAGAAGTCCTGATTAGTAGGTAATCAAGTTTCACCTCTCCACAGCCACCCCTTCCCACATGAATCCATTATTCTACTCTTCTACTATGTAAGTCTTGGAGGTAAAAAATGAATAGCAAGGGTTAAAATTGTCTTTAATTTTTACTCTCTCCTTTGATCATTTTATATGAAAAAAATAAGCCTTTTATTTGGTTCCAAATCATGCTTTTGTTATATAGTAGTTATCTCTACAAGTTAGTGAAATAATAGTTTTTTGTTTTGTTTCCTAACAGCTTATTCTTAGAGCATTGCTTATAAACACAGGCCAGCCTAGAGTATGGACTGCCTACCAAAAGGATAATCACAAACATATGTCAGTTGTAGAAAAACATTTTTAAGTTCTTAACCATTAACCCTTCAAAACCTCTAAGATGAGAGATATATCAGGAATAAATGTTTTCTACAGTGCACATTTTCAGTATAGAAAATATTGCACCTCCACAGTGGTGTTGGGTGTCAGGGTACTTAGGAAGATTAGAGGAGCACTAGAGTGGTCAAAGGGGAGGGAGGAGAAGGGAGGGAGCTAGGGGGGTATGGGGGGTGGGAAAAAAAGGGGAGGTATAATAAGATGGATATCATTATACTAAATGCATGATTGAAGACTTGAATAGTATGAATATACTTTGTATACAAACAGTGTCATGTGAAAAGAGGCTCTATGTGCGTATTATGAACTGTAATGCATTCTACTAGAATGGCCAATGGGGAGGGAGGGGAAGGGAGGGGGCAAAAGGGTGAAGGAAAAAAAAAAAGTGCTCTATATGTGTAATATGAAATGTAATGCATTCTGCTGTCATTTATAACATCTTAGAATTTTAAAAAAAAAACCAATACCATAAAAAAAGGAATTTCTACCAAAAATAAAATTCGTTCAGAGTTAAAAAAAAAAAAAAAAAAAGAAAGTATTGCACTTCATAAAACTGTCCAACAAGAACAATAAGCATTGGGACAAGTGAGAGAAATCCTACTATTTTGGGAACAGAAGGAAATTTGCTTGTTTATACCCTTGAGCATAATTTCTGAGGCAGAATTTCTCCTGCCTCAAACAACGGAAAACAAAGATATGTCCACACCTCCCCCACCACGGCAGCCTCACCAAAGTCTACAACACAGAAAATACAAGAAAAACCCAACCCGCCAGTACTCACATCAGCACTTTGCACAGCTCCTCAGGAAAAGACACAAAAGAAAAGCAATATGCAGTTGCTATTGGCATCAGATTCTATTAAAGAAACCAACAACAAGAGTAAACAAAACCAAAACCAAAGCAATCAGTGAGAAGTAGCACCAGCCCAGGATCCTCTTTAGCTGGGATGTAGCATGTGTAACAAAGATCTGTCAAAATCTGGGGTTAACATATTAAGCAAGAAAATGTGTAATCAATCACGTCAGTCCAGCTCGGCTTTCCTGTAACATGAGGGTAATTAAAACCAGAACAGGTTCTGAGGAACTGATGGAAGCCCGGATTAGGGGCAAGGTTAGTTTTGCTTTCAGTATTGCTTCTCTGCACAAAGATGGCCTCGAGCTGTGTCCCTGATGAAACTGGTACACTAGTTTCCCTACCAGGAATAGGGCAAAGGAAGGGAAAAAAGAACACCAGCAGGTCCTGGCCATGTGCCAGGAACTTTGAATTGTCATTTTTATCCATTTCCTAGGGCTGCTATAATAAATTATCACAAACTGGGTAGCTTAAAACATCAGGTGCTTATTTTCTCATAGTTCTGGAAGCTGGGAATCTGAGGTCCAGGTGTTACATGCTCCCTCTGAAGGATCTAGGTAAGAAGGCTTGCCTGCCTCTTCCTGGCTTCCTCTCTAAGTGGTGCTTGGCAGTTCTCACGTGGCAGTCCTTGGCATCTCTTGCCTCGTAAGGGCATCACTCCAATCTCTGCCTCCCTCTTCACATGGACTCTTCCCTTGTGTATCTCTGTATGTCCTCTCCTCTTCTTACAAGGATACCAGCCATTGGATTATTGCCCACCCCAATCCAGTATGCATTTACCTAAACTAATTATATTTGCAAACCCCCTATCTTCCATCTGAAAAGTAGCACTTTTTTTCTCTGTTCTGTATCCTCTTTTTACTTCATCCCTTGAGCAAGAAGAAATGACTGCAAATGGGAGTGGCTGCCTCAACCACAAGAAAGGGGTCCCTGTTCCTGGAAGCTGTCCTTCCTCTGGGGACTCCACCAAGGGCTCCAGGCTTGTGTGTGGACCTGCCTGGAGGTTCCCACTCTCTTTCTCCAGCAGTAGTGACTGGCTGAAGAATAGACACACAGTCTCTGATTCTGAGAGTTTCGAGTATGTGGCATCCACACCCCACCCCAGCAGAGTGCAGGTCCCTCTACTAGTGAAGCACAAATCCCTCTGCTTCTCTTCTTTTACCACAAACTTCCTCCTATGGGCCCACCTTACCTATAGTCGTTACTCTGAGCAACTCAGCTCTTTTTATAAATGATTATGTTTGAGGAAACAGATTCATCTAGGAGCAAGGGAAAGCCCAGCTACTTTCATATCAGGGCCAAACAAAACTCAAACTAATGTCTCAGCCTGCCTCAGAAAATCTATATGCCTAGACAAACTACGAGAGGAGTAGATACTAAGTGTTGATCAGGGTACTCATGAGTAGAGGGCTTGTATGTGATTTTGAAGTTGCTTTTTAAAATTGTCTTACACTTATTTCCTGCCATGAATACAAATTACATAAAAATAATGTTTAAAAAGCAGCAATGGAGAGTATAGTTAGATCACTGAATAATACAAGCTAAGAAAACATTAAAGAACTCACAAAGGGTTTATGTGTTTCTAATTAATTTTAATTATTTAATAAACTATCCATAAGTCCTTTGCTAAGTTCTTAAATTAGAAAACACACATCTGCTCGTTTCTTTGTTTGCTTTATAAATGAAGGTCACTGAGAGGCATAGCTATTGTGTGTGTTTGTGTGTGTTATGTGTAGAATCACAACCCTCACACTGCATTGATACTTGGTAATACAAATATTAGGATTTAGACCACAAAAAATTATATTACAATATGCGTAATAATCATCTCACTGGTGTACACAACCAGACTACTAGGCCCCTTCCCTTTATAGAAGTGAAAGTTGAGGCAAGGAGAAATTACACAGCTTAACCAGGTTCACCTTGTGATTGTGTTAGAAAGCAAGATATGCCCTGGAGTACAAATGGCAGTGGGGGTCTGCCATGCCAGTGCTTGCAAACTTGCCTGGAGAATTTCAAGGTGTCGCACTTAATTGTAGACAGGAGGTTATCAGACAGGAAAGGGAAAGGGAAAAGAGGGGCATTCTCAAGGAAGAAAGAAGAGAATGGATCATCTCAGAGAGGTGAGGGGCAGCCCTCCTCCTACACTTCAGTTTTACTGGGGGGTTCCAGGGAAGTTTCCCAAGAGACCCGCTCAGACTTTCAAGTCACCACTGTGCATGGTCTTACCATATGGAGAGGAGGTTTTACTATTATAATGACATGCTAAAGACCCAGGAAACTCTGGGTCACTTTGGCCTGTGCTGACCAGTTCTAGTTGGAACTTGTTCTTACAGATTTCATGGTTGGGGGGCTTTGCTCTACTTATCCTATCTCCATGAATCTGCAATCTGGTCAGTGTAAAGTCACAAAGGTGCTCCCTTCAGGGTAACTTGTGCTCTTCTTATCAGCAGGGAGGAATGTTGTGGACTGCATTTCTCCGACAGATAGCAGGTTGTTTACTGAGGAATATAGCATATCCCATTGACTTGAACCAGGCGGGACCAGAGTGGTCTCAGGTAAATTGCCATTTTTTTTTTTTTTTTGTACTGGGGATTAAACCTAGAGGTGCACTACCACTGAACCCCATCCCCAGTTCTTGTTGTTTATTTATTTATTTATTAAGACAGGGTCTTGCTAAGTTGCTGAGGGTCTTGCTAAGTTGTTGAGGCTGGCCTTGAACTTGCAATTCTACTGCTTCAGCCTCCGAGTTGCTGCAATTACAGGTGTGTGCCAACACACAGGACTGATAAATTGCTAGAAAGCTTGTCTAGAGGCTTGGGAGGTTGAGGCAGGAGGATTGCAAGTTCAAACCTAGTCTTAGTAACTTAGTGAGGCCCTAAGAAACTTAGAGAAACCCTATCTAAAAAATAAAAAAAAAATTGGACTGGGGATGTGGCTCAATTATTAAGTAGCTCTGGGTTCAATCACCAGTACCAAAAAAAGAAATAAAAAAAGAAATAAAGAAAAGCAAGCATGTGGATGTTAGTGCAGTAAGGCCCAGTCTATAGAATTATCCCCTTTAGCTTCATGTTCCCATTGCTAATATCTGTCTGTTATCTATCGAGTGTATTGTAGCTGGAGGAAGAAATGCGACAACAATTTTTTTTTTTCTAAATTCAGTGTTCATTTTTAAATGCAGTGCAATACAATGGATGCAATGTGTGGAATGTGATGTGATGTAAATATTTATGTGAAGCACCTAGAACAGTGCCTGCCACAGGGTAGATACCAAATCAATGTCAACTAGTTTAAATATGAAAAAAAGTAAGTACAGACTTTCCCTTTTCACCTGAACATATAGGGTTGGGGGGCGTGGAGCCTGAGGATGCATACATACAGACAGACACAGACTGAGGATAAGAAAGAAATTCACCTAAGTTTTGGGAAAATGGGCAAAAAAGGACTAAGGAAGGGGTGAGAGCTGAGGAGTCAGCAATTTATTCAGAACTAGCCTTGGCAACTTTTCCAAAACCAAGAACCAAGGTTCTGATGGGAATTTAATCTGAAATGTGATAAAAGGTCACTGTCCTCTCTTGAAAATGGGGACAGGAGATTCATGGCAGGAAGAAGATCATAAGCAGCTGGGGATAAAGAGAGGAGGAGGGAGGAATTCACGTGGGAGTCAGCCTGAAAATTGACCTCACTTGTGTCATAGCCCAGAAACTGGAGGTTGGTCAGTCACTTGAAACACATAAGCCTATTGTCAAGGGAAATGAAGGAAAGGTATGGATGGGAGTTCTGGTCAGAGCAATTGAGATGCTTGCTTTCAGAAGGACACAAGTCTAGGTTTGGCTCATTCATTGAAGAGAACTTCAACATAAAAGGAGGTTTATTGTAAATATAACAGGTTGAAGGATGAGATGAGACACTAATGAAGCACTCTTCCTGTCCCAGCTCCACCCCACCACAAAGTCTTTGAAAGTGAAGAAATAACCAGGGAGATAGCTCCTAGTTAAGAAAAAGTTTTCAGAGCTTATAAAGGTCAAATTTCAGTAAGTCAAATATCATGATTTCTTGAGTCTCTCAAGTGCAGGGGTGGGGCAAGAAGTGAGGGCAAGAGAAGAGAGGGGGATGTGAGAGGCAGAACAGGCCCACCATCCTTTAACAAGGAAATGAGAGGACTCCTGTGACAGGGAGAAGGTTCTAGGTGCTTGAAGATGCCAACTGTCCTCTTCCCCTCTCATCCTTGAAGAGAAAAAGGGGGTGCTGGACGCACACCCTAAAGTTTGTGACAGAGCCTAACAAATATATTAATACTAGCTTTTTACCCAAATTTTCTGAAGGTCAGAGGTTCACTGTATCTGTCATGGCTGTGGGTGTGAAGGGATGTGGGGTTGTACTTAGGGATGAAGAAAATGGGAACAGCCCTCATTCCAGGCCCCTGAGACCTAGGAACTACCAAGACACCAACAGTTAGTATGGCTCTGGGTTATGCAGAAGGGAGGGAAGCCAGTGGTACAGACAGCTAGGAGCTTATCAGAGGCCACTAACAGTAGACAGAACCAGGCTGAGACTGGACATTTCCCTCTCTCACTCCAAAACCCCAGGGCCATCAGTTTAGTTTGTTCTGCAAGGAGAGAGTTTTGGAAAAGATATGGGATTAGAATTTTAAATGGGACTTAGTTGGTTCCGCAAAATGTTAAACATGGATTTACAGTATGGTCCATTATTCTCCTCCTAGCTATATATACCCAAGAGAAGTGTAAGTATGTGTCCACACAAAAATCTTTACACAAATGTTCATAACAGCATTATTCATAATAGGCAAAAAGTGGAAATGTCCAAAAACTAATGAATGGGAAAAAAATTGAATTACGTCTATACAACAGAATATAACACGGTCTTAAAAAGTAATGAAGTTCTGACACATGATATGATGTGTATTGAAAGCATAATGCTATGTGAAAACAGTAAGTTGCAAAAGACCATATATTACATAATCCCATTTACCTCCAGAATAGATCAATCCATACAGGCAGAAAATAACTAAGGGTTGGAAGATATGAGAGGAAGCAAGTGGGTGGGTAGGGTAACTGTGAAAGGGTACCAGGTTTCATTTCAGGATGAAAATGTTTTAAAATTGATTGTAGTACTGGTTGTACAACTCTAAAAAAACATTTAAATGGGTGAATTGTGTGGTATGTGAATTATATTCCAAAAGCCATAGGAAACAAGGGACTAGTCTGAGTCAGAAGTGACCTGTAAATTGTGAAGGTCACTCACTATCCTACAGGCTAGGAGGGTTTGACAGAACACATTATAAAAATAAAATATTTCAACGAATTGAGTTTCTTCAGTCCAATTGGTGACATGAATATGGGCAGGACCTGAAACTGTCAGAAATAAGGTAATACCAATGCCAGCCACTTCCTTTGCATACCTCTCATAGTTCATAGAGTTTCTCTTCCCCTCAGCTCATCTCTACCTATGAGAGATGCTGAAATCCAGGTGTGGTGGCACATGCTTGTAATCCCAGTAACTCAGGAGACTGAGGCAGGAGGATTGCAAGTTCAAGGCCGGCCTCCGCAACCTAGCCAGGCCCTAGGGAACTTGGTGAGACCCTTTCTCAAAATGAAATGGGCTGGGGATGTAGCTGAGAGAAAGGGAGGAGGGGGGCACCAAAGAAAGAAGCAGATGAGAAAGAAAACAGGCCTGACTAGCATCCTGGTCTTGGTTCCAGTCCCTTCTGCAGACTGGGTTGTGGTCCCAGCCTCAGGCTTGGCTGGATACCCATATGTACTTAGCATTTTCTGCTCAAGCAGCTGGCTGTTACATCAGAGGGCTCTATGAATAGTGTGTGTGTGGGGGCATGCTGACCCAGGCCTGACCTCATTTGTAGAGCAGTGAGATCAAGATAGACCCAAGGAATATATCATCTGGAGCCTTTCCTTTTCTTTCCCGATTTTGCCTCAGGAAGGTCAGAGGGAGACAAAATCACAGGACGGGACGTCAACACCACACCAGGGTATGCTGTAAGATGAGGGCCCAGAAACTGAGGGCTGAAGAATTCCAGAGTCAGCCAGTTCCCCAAGGAAATGCCTTGCCAGAGATAATCAGGACTACAACTGATCGCAGGATTAAAGTGAGGAAGGAATTCACCTCCTGAAGCCTGAGCAGACATCTCTTGGCCTTTTGACTTGGGGAAGCCAGGTTGAAAGATGAAGTACTTGGGCCAAGGAGAATTCTAAACTTAAACTCAAGTAAAGGAAACCAGAGGTTCTCATAATGACTCATTGGTGTCAACTCAGTTGAAAAAGAAAAATAAAAAAGTAAAATGACTCATTTCTCCAAATGCAGTCAAAAGTGAAGAGTAGACATTTGACTCATGTTTTGGAATTAGGTCAGTGATTCCCAAACCTGATGGTTTCTGGCTGCACATCAGAACCCCCTGGGAAACTTCAAAAACAGAGTTACCTAGGCACTACCAAGATCTCCTAATTCAAAATATCCAGGGCTGAGGTCCAGGAATCTGCATTTTCCCAAACTTCAGGTGGTTCTGAAGTAATCAGCCCTGCTCTTGTTTGGGGATCAGCATTCGGGAATCCCTGGGCTTGATTTTGCTGGTAACAGCAATCCTTGAAGAGAAGTAAGTAAGAGGGAGAAAAGGAAGGTGAACATCCAAAGACAAATTGTGCCTATTTCAACATGTGGCTTATGTCTCTCTGTCCATACTTCTTAGAATTTCTTTCACCAAGACAAACTGGCATCATGATGTGCAATTTACCAATGGTAAATTGGGGAAGGAAATATTCAGATATAAATGAATCCCTCCTTGGTGCTAAAATGCCTGAATTAAAAGACAGAGCATTGCAATTTTAAGTTATATTTTATAATTTGTACATAAAGCCTAGAATTTCTTTTTTTCTTTTTTGGTACTGGGTAATGAATTAAGGGGTGCTTTACCACTGAGCTACATCCACTATCCATTTTATGTTTTATTTTGAGACAGGGTCTTGCTAAGTTGCTGAGAGTTTTGTTAAGTTGCTGAGGCTGATCTTGAACTTGTGATCTTCCTGCCGTAGCCTCCGAAGTAGCTGGCATCACAGGCATGCACCACCATATCTAGCTACCCTGCAAGTGCTGCTTTCCCTATTACTCTGGTATCACAAGGCCATGTGGCTGTATTTCTGATTCACTCAACAGAGGACGTTTTTAAATTGAATGATGTATTCCAGAAGCTGGAGACACAAAGCTGCATGAAACATTGTTCCTGAATCCAGGGGATAGTGGGGAGAATGTCCAGTGGGGAGAATGTCAGGGGGGGAGAATGACAAACGAACCAGAATTATCATAGAGGGTGATGAATGCAGGGACAGAGAATGCCTGTGTCTCATAGCCTGAAACAATGGGATGTTGGTGGTAGTGGTGTGGGGGCAGTACAAGTGCCACAATAGATGTAGCTAGTAGGTCCCTAGTTGGCATGCAAGGTGACTAATTAATTCTAAAAGGAATGGCTTGGAAAAGGCTGCTTCATTATACAGAAGATGAATCTGAAGCCCTGTGGCGTTAAGTAAACAGGTGGCACATGGGAGACTGAAGAGCAGCCACTTCTGCCTTCTCTGCTCCCTCATCAGTCTGGTTCCTACTCATACCTGATTTCCTTCCTTTCATCCCCTGCAGATAGAACAGGTGAGCTGTATGCTGAGCAGCACAGGGATCATATGATCAGACACTTTGTTTTCTTGTTTTTGGTACTAGAGATTGAACCCAGGGGTGCTTAACCACTGAGCCACATCCTCAGCCCTTTTTAAATTTTTTTTTTTTTTTTTTTTTTTTAATTTTGAGACAGCATCTCACTAAGTTGCTTAGGGCCTTGCTTACTTGCTGAGGCTGGGCTCAAACTTGTGATCCTCCTGCTTCAGCCTCCTAGTCACTGGGATTATAGGCATGTGCCACTACACCTGGCTATGATCAAACACTTTGGAAGCAGAGCTTTGTCCCAATCTGTTTCACCCCTTACCACCTCAGAGACCTTGAACAAAGGACCTTTTCTCTTGGTGCCTTTCTCATTATCTATAAAATGGGGATCATAAAAGACTTGCTTCGTAGGGTTGTTATATAGATTAAGTGAATAGATAGAGAGAAAGTGCTTAAAACAGGGCCTTCTGGCACATAGTAAGTGCTCAAAATGTTAATTATTTTAGTCTTATGCTATTAACTGGTTGGTGTGGCCAATGCAAGATCACATTCCCTAACCATGATTAAATTAGCTCATTTTTTTTTACTCAGAATTTAAATGTAAAAAGTTTCTTTCTTCCCAAGAGCACAAAATAACACATTGTGCCATTATGAAATATTTTAAAAATACAAACACAAAGTATAAAAAAGAAAGTAAAGATGACCCAAATACCAAACCCCAGAGGTAATTGCTGTTGGTATTTTGGTAAACATAATTCTCTATGACTCTTTGGACATATTCATAAAAATTTAATTTTACTATGTGCCATTATATCAGAATCGGTTCAATGAACAACTTTTATCATTCACCAAAGGTGCTGTAGACACTTTTTCATGTCAATAGTTACAGATCCCATACTTATTTGTGGAGACTGAGAAGTTATTTCATTGTATGGTATGCCATAATTTATTTAAGCTATCCCCTATTGGTGGCCATCTAGGTTGTTTCCAATACAGTACTGTTGTTAAAACAAAACAATGGCCACAAACCACTCTGCACAACCAGCTTAGGGCAGTTGTCTGAGCATTTCCTTGAGGCAACTTGCTGTAAGTGGATCAAAGGGTGTATACCTTGAACAAATGTCCCAGTAGAGGAACTCATATTATGGGAAAACAGTTCAGTTGGTCAGCTGGTTTGACAAGAACTGACATGGTGTGGCTTTTGCAGCCACTCAGAGCCTGGCTGTGGGAAGGCACATAGGCTGATGGCCAGTTTGTGAGAGGGCAATTACATACAGTCTGTCCTTTATACAGGTTTCAGAGACGTCGTTCCTGTGCTATCAGGTAAATTTTCAGGCCTGAGAGGGAACTCTGTGTAAGAATTTACTGACCTCTTTGTTAGACATCTAGTGCCTTCCAATTTCTCTGAATTTCTGGCTTTTCTAGGAAATCAGGTTAAGGAAGTTCAATTGTTTGAAAAATGTCACATAACTTTTGAGGAACCTTCTGAGGGTATAATATCCATGGGTATTTTACTCCAATCAATCTTAGGGCAGATTTTTCCAGGCACCAAACTTCCTTATTCCCTGGCAGTAATCCTGAGCATCTACAACAGTGGTGGCCAGGAGGCCCACCAGCTTCTACTGGCTGGAGAGTAGGAATGGGTGGGCAGAGAGTGGGAGGAAAGGCCAGAGGAGGACTGCATCAAGGCTTGGCCAGCTCCTGCTGGCTCTTCTGTAGGTGGGGGAGGGGAGGAAATGCCTGGGCCCCAAGTGGAAACCAGAGGTCAACCAGTCTACATATTTCTCTCCAGTCTCCCTTCCTGATTCCTCAGAGGGAGACTTTGAGTAGAGCATTGTGTCACACAGGCTTGGGGTGGGTGATGGGTGACCAGAGAGGTCCAGTGGGATGTGGCACCTGCTATCACTTTCAAGCATTCCTCACTGAAGACAAAAGCAGAAGTTCAGGCTAACATCTACAGAAGTCTAAAAATCACCAGGGCAATTCCAAGTGCCCTATATATTTCAATCCATCTAACTCTCACAACAATCCTGGGAGAGAGGTGTCCTCATCAATTCCCATTTTATGAATAGGAAAACTGAGGCACAGGGAGGGTATACAATTTGCCGAAATTCACACATCAAGTGAATGAAAGAACTGAGATTTCACCCTTATAATCTGGTTTCAGGTTCCTTTTATTTACCATTGTTTCTCTTCATCATAATGTTAGTGCTGGTAATAATGGGCATCCGTGATTCTACCTTTGATCAAACACTCCCAAGAAAAACAAATTAGACATCCCAGTAACTCTAGATAAGCTAATGGGATCAATCTTGAACCATTTGATCAAAGTGACGTCTCTTAAGAGTGATCAAAAACTGATCCAACAAGAGTACTGAGTGGAGCCCTACCTGGTCTGTGATTGGGAAAGACAACCGTATCTTTAGAGAACAATGGAAATTCCAGCTAGAGGATTTGCACCAAAAGTAGAATGCATGGTCCATCTTTGCTTTTACTCTTTGTCAACTCTAGTTTCTTACCATTTTCCTTCCTTTTTCTTGTGTCCCTTCTTCATAGGCTGCAACTACCTTGTATACAATAGACATACACTATGGATTTGTTTTGTATGTGCATTTTGTGTGTGTGTGTGTGTATGTGTGTCACACACAAAATTTTTTTCCACAGATATTTAATTTTCTAGAAGTGTTAGTAAGTCATCTAATTTAATAAACATTTTATTTCCATGCCATGTATGAAATTATGACCTTACTCTCAAGACAGAAAAATGATTGGGTCAAACATGGTACCTAAAACTGCCAGGGGCCCCATCAGGCTGGTTGAGCCATCGTTGGATGTACAAAGAATGAAGAAAGGCAGAAGTGACCAAAGAGTGGACAAGCTAGCAAGCCATCTTGCAATGGATGGGAAAGAGACTGGTAAGCTGGGAGGGCTGGTCTGGAGAGGGACCACAGTGTATTTAAAAAAAAAATATTTATTTATTTGCTTTAGTTGTACACAATGCAATGCATTTATGTTTACGTGGTGCTGAGGATCAAACCCGGGCTGTGCATGTGCTAGGTGAGCGCTCTACCACTGAGCCACAACCCCAGCCCCACAGTGCATTTTTATTATGGATAAAACAGCTTCTATATTTACTCCCTGTCCATACCCACACTGAGCAGTCATTTCTAGTTCCTTTACCAAGAAATTTTAAGGATAATCGTGGTATTTTGATTTGACACAGCCCACTCACAAAAGATGTTATTTTCTTTCTGATATGTGTGTGTGGGGGTGGGGTGGGGTATGCGTGCAAGAACAATGCATGTGTAATGATTCGTTTCCAGTAACCTCTTAAAGTTCAAACCAAAGCATTTTCACAATCACCCTGACCTTTGAAGGAGTAGCTTCCTATCTTATTTCACCCTGTCCACATTCATTCCTCAGTTCTCCAGTGTAGCCCCTTTCTCATAGCAAAAGAACTTGAGACTTTTTTTTTTTTTTTTTTTTAGGTACTGGGATTGAACCCAGGGGCAGTCTACCTCTGAGCTATATCTCCAGCCTGAGACTTTCTTGAATTCTGTCCACACAATTTCCCATTGTATACCTTTCACATAATACAGGAAAAAATATCACAGAGAAACTGCTTTCTGAGATCTATCATCTACAATCATCAATTATTCCTTGTGGTAATTTGGGTTTTATGGATCTACTTTCTCTCAAGCCCCAACTGTTTTCACAACTTAATCCTTTTAATTGAGAAACACCAACACACTGGAGAAACAACAGGGACATTTCTTTTCTTTCTCCCCGCCCTTTTCACTTTGGTATTGGGGATTGAACCCAGGAGCGCTTAACCATTAAGCCACATCACCAGCCCTTTTATTTTTCAGATAAGGTCTCACTGAGCTAATTAAGGCCTTGCTGAATTGCTGAGGTTGGCTTTGAACTCATGATCTTCCTGACTCAGCCTCACCAGCTGCTGGAATTCCAGGCTTGTGCCACCATTCCTGGCAGGGCATTTCTTCTTTTCAGGTAATATAATGAAATTATCTTGAGGACAAAGAAAGAATCTGTTCTAGGATTCTAGGACTGCCCAGGATATTCAGAAAGGATTTAAGGATATTGACAATGGCCTATAACATGCAAGAAATTGCACAGATAAGAAGTGGGGCTAGAAAGAGGAGGGAAATAAGAATAGGACTTGAAGCCAGAGCCTGCTGCATTCCCTGGGCATGACCCAGGAGGAGAGTGTGCTTGCTGCCAGAACTCACTGGCTTGCTAGGACTGAGCCACCGTCAGCCTTTTCCAAACTGTGACAAACAACCCCCAGTGTTCTTACTGCTCCCATGCCCCTGTAGTGCACCCCCCACATCACAGTGAATAGTCTCCTAACAGTCAGATCAATCTATTTAGCACCTCTGTTTTGCACCTTCAATCACTTCCCATTGCCTTTAGAACAGAATCTGAACTCTTTACCATGGCCCTCAGGGGTCTACATGATGAGCTTTAACATTTATTTGTGCTCCTCATCCCCTTCCTCACCACTTCCTAGCTTCCCTGGTGTCCATTCTCTCCCTTAAACTTGAACTCAACTCCACCTTAGTGCTTTGGTGTACATTGCACTTACCTGCTGGGGCTATAGTACCTTTAGGATGACTAACTCCACTTAAATGTCACCTTTCAGAGATGCCCCTGTCCCACCTGTGTTATTGAAAGTTGGTTTCCAACTCTGTTATCCTTTAGGTTGGATCTTTATTGATTGACATTTTGTACTTACATAGCTACTCATTTGTTTATTTTGTATCTCCGTACCTGCCTGCTGACTAGAATGTGAGTTTTATGAGGTAGGAGCCAGGTCTTCTTTTATTTGCTTTTTTATCCTCAGTGCCTTGTTCCAAGCTTGACATGTAGCAAGTGCTCAGTAAATATTACTTGAATGAAAGAATATCATCTCTAAGCTTTCTAAGCCAATCTTGGACAGTTAAGCAATTAAAATTTCCAAGACTGGTGGTTAAAGCAAAGCAACTTGTTACTTGATGAAACAACTATTTTGGCATTAAGATGAAAGGGAGAGTTTGAATTAATGACATGCCGAGATATTATCTGGGTGGTGGGAAAATAAATGCACATATTTTTCCTTAGTTAGAAAAACAAATCCATGTAACACAGCCTAAAAAGATCAAGAAACAGCTCTAGAGGATCACTTGATCTGTGGATCAATTGAATGATTTAATTGAATAAATAAATTTACAAATAACCAAAAACTGTGTCACTGTTATATTGTCCGGTATGAAACCCAAACCCTGCTAGACAGACTGCATAGGACTGCCCTACACCATTGCCTTATCATCTTTTTTTTTTTTTTTTTTTTTTTTTTTGTACCGAGGATTGAACTCAGGGGCACTCGACCACTGGGCCACATCCCCAGCCCTTTTTTGTATTTTATTAGAGACAGGGTCTCACTGAGTTGCTAAGTGCCTCGCCATTGATGAAGCTGGCTTTGAATTCGCGATCCTCCTGCCTCAGCCTCCCAAGTGCTGGGATTACAGGCATGTGCCACCGTGCCTGGCGAAGAATCTTTTTATAAAATTAAAAACTACTGAATTTATAGTAGAAAATATTCACTGAAAGCTACATACATAGGTAAGTGTAATTCAATTTCATTTAAAAAAATTATATGGCAAATTCTATATTCAATTGCTTTTAAAATGATACATAAGGAAGAGAAGATATCCAACAGATAAATGATAAAAACATACTTTTATACTTATGGAGAGATAAACACATACAGAGAGAAGATAGAGACTGAATAAAGACTTGGGGGTAAAGTGAGAAAGAAAAATAGGAGGAGAGAGTGATAGGGGCTATCTGTTGTGTTACACATATGCACACAGGATGGATGCCTTCATAGTTGCCATGGTGTGGCTAGGGCTGGAGGTGAGAAATCACACCCCAAGTGTTGTCTTGGTTCCAGGAGGCAAAATTCAAATTCATAAAATACTACTTTATTAGATAAATAGAAAGACATAGATACAGATATCGTCACCTGGCTTTATGATAAAGGTGACACTGCCATACGGTGGAGCAAACAATGATATTTGCAATACAGTAAATGGCACAGGGACAACCAGCCATCCATAGGAAAAAAATATATTTTGGCACCTATCTCACACCATGTACAAACAGCTAATTCCAGAAGGATTGCAGATCTAAGTGTGAAAAATAAAACAACATAGACTTAAAAAGAAAAACTGGAGGAATCTTCTAGACTTTAGAGTAAGCAAAGTTTGCTTAAACCAGTACACACAAAAAAAATGTGCTAGCCATAAGGAAAATATTGGCAAATTGGACCACATAAAATTAAGAACTGCCATTTGTCAAAAGAATCCATTAAGAGAGGGTATAGGCTGGGCTGGGGGTATGGCTCAGTGATAGAGCACTTGCTTAGCACGCAAGAGGCCCTGGGCTTGGGTTCAATTCCTAGCACCTTAAGAGCGGAAGAAAAAGAGAGAAAGAGAAAGGGAATAGGCAACCCACAGAGTGGGAGAAGATATTTTCAACTCATGTACTGGAAAAAGGACTTGAATCTAAAATCTGGTAAGAATTTCTACAAAATAGAAAAGACAGAGAACCTATAGTAGTACCTTCTTATCCCTTATCATTTTTATTTGTAGGATACTTTCCAAGTCTCCCAGTGGATGCCCCAAACCACAGGTAGTAATTACTAAAACTTATATATAATAAGCTTTTTCTATAACATATATTTATGATAAAGTTTTTATAAATTTGGCATAGTAAGCTATTAAAACAATAAATAAATAGAAAAATTATATCAATATACTATAATAAGTCATATGAATGTATTTTTTCTCTGCATGTCTTATTGTATTATAGATTTGACCAAACTTAGCATGTAATTTCTTTTCTTTCCTGAGTCAAGAACTTTTTACTCTTCTCTTAAGAAAACATGCTATTCCTTCTCTTTGGCATATCCAATTTCCAGCTTTGGTGTTGTTATTAAGTAAAATCAAGGTTACTTGAACACTAGCATTGCAATACTGTGATAGTCTGATAACCAAGATGACTGCTAAGTGACTAATGAGTGGATAGCATATATAGCAAGAGTACACTGAATAAATTTACATCCTGGGTGGAAAGAGAGAGACAGCATAAGATTTCATGCTTCATTGGTTTG
This sequence comes from Tamias sibiricus, assembly GCA_025594165.1. Classification (NCBI taxonomy): domain Eukaryota; kingdom Metazoa; phylum Chordata; class Mammalia; order Rodentia; family Sciuridae; genus Tamias; species Tamias sibiricus. The sequence continues at coordinate 154,728,129 of CM046657.1, read as the reverse complement.
TGTCTAGATTTTTGACAAACATTTAGTTGTCTTTTCTTTAGTTTTACTTTTGGAGAAGTAGTAGCTGAACTCATAAATCAAGGTAGTATGTTTCCATCTTCATGTCTGAGTCATTTTTGTATTTCCCATAATGCCTAGTGAATCCAGTAGGCACTCAATGAATGTTTAACAAAGAGGGTAACTTATCATTTAGGATTGTTGACATCTACCTGTTAGAAACCAAACCAAGGCATTGTTTTATTATGTTCTGTTTTCGTTTTGACTAAAGAGTGGACAGAAATATTTAACTTGAGGTATAAAAAGAGCAGTTGCTTTCCACTAGAAAGCTGTTTGTTCTGAAATTAGCAAAATGAGACACCTTTTTTAAAAAAACAAAACAAAACAAAACAAAAACACGGTTTATTCAAAATAAACTACAAAATTGCCCCTAGATTAAGTTATGTTATCCTGTGTAAGTAACTTTGGTTTTGCCACAGCTCAGCATTTATGGATGATAGAGACCCAAATGATTCTAAAAAGGAACTGATGCCAGAATTTTAAATATGCAAATTGAAAAGGAAAGAAAGTTTTAGTTAATTTTGACATTATGAAAGATTACAAAATTACTGTCTATCCATTTAGATCTTCCATCTGGTACATTTTTAAAAAATATTTATTTATTTGCTTTAGTTGTACACAGTGTACTTATTATACACACGCACACACTCATATATATATATATATATATTTACTTATTTTAGTTGTACACAATGCGTTTATTTTTATGTGGATGCTGAGGATCGAACCCGGGCTGCACACATGCTAGCGAGTGCTCTACTGCTTAAGCCACAACCCCAGCCCCCATCTGGTACATTTTAATGCAGTTGTTTTAAGTTTTACTATAGATATAAAAGTTAAACACTTTAATTTTCAAAACATTTAAATATTTTACTTAATAAAAATATTTATTAAAAGCAGTTTTTAAGTTACTCATAACAGTAAAAATCTGGCTGGACTTATCATTTTTCCAGATGAATTTCATGACCTCACTGATTGTTTCTTTTGCTGAGAAGAAGCTTTCCATAATACCAAAAGCATTATACAGATTTAATGCAATTCCAATCAAAATCCCAATGTCATTCTTCAAAGAAATAGAAAAAGCAGTCATGAAATTCATCTGGAGAAATAAGAGACCCAGAATAGCCAAAGCAATCCTGAGCAAGAAAAGTGAAGCAGGTGGCATCACCATACCAGACTTTAAATTATACTATAGAGCAATAGTAACAAAAACAGCATGGTATTGGCACCAAAACAGACTGGTGGACCAATGGTACAGAATTGAGGACACAGAGACTAATACATATAATTTCAGCTATCTTATATTAGACAAAGGTGCCAAAAATGTACAGTGGAGAAAGGATAGCCTCTTCAACAAATGGTGCTGGGAAAACTGGAAATCCATATGCAACAAATTGAAATTAAATCCTTATCTCTCACCATGCACAAAACCCAATTCAAAGTGGATCAAGAACCTAGGAATTAGACCAGAGACAATACGCCTAATAGAAGAAAAAGTAAGCTCCAATTTCCAACATGTCGGATTAGGCCCCAAGTTCCTTAATAAGAATCCTGTAGCACAAGAATTATTACCAAGAATTAATGAATGAATACATTTCTTAATACAGCTGGATTTTCTTTTCTGTCATTGTCACCTGGAATAAAACAACTCTTAGGTCAATGAGTTTCCTGGTATGTACAAATGAATGATTTTTGGTTTTGTTTGTGAGGTTTGTTTATTTGCAGTTTTTTACTAGATACTTAAATTATGTTAATCAAGTTTTGAAGTCCACAGACATCTTTAGTGTCTTAGAAAGAGATCATTTTATTTGATTTCATCCACTTTAGCATTCAGAACTTACCCCAAACTTGCTAAGTCATCTCTGTCTAGAAAGAAGAGATGATTGTTAGAGGAAGCCTGCTCTTGGTCATGTGCCATTGTCGATGTAGTTTTTTCCATTGTTTTGGCCTGATGTGGCATTTTTTCAATTTTCACAATAACAACAAAGTTTCTCGTAATCAGTTTAGTTTATGTAAATTTTGTTGTCTATTAACTTCTCCTGATCTTCCACTTCATTCTTCTCCACCACAGAGCACTGAGGTGAAAGCAGCTTTGTGTGTCTTTGGAAGGCTGGATACTTGATCTTAAGGGAGGCAGCCAAAATTTCCCATGAAGAAGCCAAGATGCTGAGAGGGGAAGCCTAGGTTTGGAGGATTTTGGTAGCTATTAATAGCCCCAAAATGCTGACCAAAAGCCTCATTCATCTCTGTCATGCTGAAACTTCACTGGTAAGGGTGTATTAAATTTAGTTCTCAGAATGCATACATATAAATCAAGATCATTCTTGCAAGCTTTCCCAATGTTCAAATCTCTTAATTTTTTTCATGTCTGTGGAAGCATAAACCTTGGGTTGATTTGGTTCATTTGTGTTTTTATAATGTGATAATATCATTTATCAGCATGCATATCTAATCCTACAACTGCTTAATTGGAGACCATAAATAAACTGATCATGAATCCACAAATTAGAGCCTATGATGGGCATGAGACCAGTTCAACATAGGGAAAAATTATTTGATTCAGTTAAGTCCAGACTGAAATCCAAGGGTGACTAAATTGAGCTTTTTAGACTCCTTCATCTCTAAAGTTTGTATTTGGCCTTATACATCAATAAGAGTTACAATTTCCTTAAAAGTTCATGAAAGTCCCTGGAAGGCAAATAATTGAGCCTAGACTTTTAAAAATTATAATTTATTTATTTGAAATAGGCAATATGTTCACTAATTTCAAAAATCAAAAGCTATAAAAGGTGGCATAGTAAAATTCTCCCACTAGTAACCCACTTTGCCCCCATAGAGGCAAGTAGTTTTATTTGCATATGGTTTTTGCATGTGCAAGCAAAAACACTTATGACTTTTTCCTTTCCAAAAGTGAAAAGTTTGTATCTGAAAAGATGCATAATATACATAATATATAATCTCAGTGTGCAAATATTCATACTAAGGACCCAGTATGCAAACTAATTATCATAGTATGCTTATTCTTTATATAATTAATATAATGCACTGTACTCTTTGTTCTATATCTTCCCTTTTTAATCAACAAAAATACGTGTCAGAGATCTGCTTCATGTTGGTACAGAAAGAATTTCTTATTTGTTTTTGTGGCTGTGTACTATGGGCTATGTACTTTGGATGTGCCACCACAGTTATTTAACCAGTTCCCTATTAATGGACATTTGGGTTGTTTCCAGTATTTTGTTATTATGAACAAAGATGCAAAGATTCAATGAATTTCCTTATACATGTGTCATTTTGCAAACATGAAAATATAGCTGTATGGTAAATTTTAGAAGTGGAATTGCTAGGTCATTTATACTTTTTTGTTTTGTTTTGTTTTGCAGTGCTGGGACTTGAACCCAGGGCCTCATACATGCAAGGTGAACTCTATTCCACTGAGCCACATCCCCAGCTCTCATTTATACTTAAATTTTTTTTCAGTTATTCATGACAGTAGAATGTATTTTGGTAGACTATACATACATAAAGTATAACTTATTCTATTAGGTTTCACTCTTGTGGTCATACATGATGTGGAGTTACCCTGGTCATGTATACAAATATAAGGCTCGGAAAGTTATGACCAATTAATTCTATTGTCTATCCTATTTCCCTCCCCACTCCCTTCCCTTTGTTATCCTTTGTTTAGGCCAATCTATTTCTATTACCCCCTCCCCAACCTTCCTTGTTTTTTACTATCATCTACAAACCAGAAGGAATATTTGGCCTTTGGATTTGGGGTATTGGCTTATTTCACTTGGCATGATATTCTCCAGTTCCATCCATTTAATGGCAAATGCAATAATTTCATTCTTTTTTATGGCTGAATAATATTCCAGTGTGTGTGTGTGTGTGTGTGTGTGTGTGTGTGTGTGTGTGTGTGTATCACATTTTCTTTATCCATCCATCTGTTGAAGGACACTTAGGTTGTTTCCATAGCTTGGCTATTGTGAGGTGAGCTGCTATAAACATGGATGTGGCTGCAGCTCTGTAGTATGCTGTTTTTAAGTCCTTTGGGTATAGACTGAGGAATGGAATAATTGGGTCAAAAGGTGGTTCCATTCCAAGTTTTCTAATAAATCTCCATACAACTTTCTATAGTGGTTGAACCAATTTACAGTCCTACCAACAACATATTGAGAGTATGTTTCTCCCCACATTCTTGCCAACATTTATTGTTACTTGTATTCTTCATAACCACCATTTCTATACACCAATGATGTATCAGCTAAAAGAGAAATCAGGAAAACTATCCCCTTTACAATAGCCTCAAAAATATTTGGGAATCAACAAAAGAGGTGAAAGACCTCTATAATAAAAACTAAAGGACACTAAAGAAAGAATTTGAAGAAGACCTCAGAAAATGGAAAGATCTTCCATGTTCCTTGATAGGCAGAATCAGTACTACCAAAAGCGCTATACACACTTAATGTAATTCCTATAAAGATCCCAATGACTTTCTTCACAGAAATATGGAAAGCAATCATGAAATTCATTTGGAAAAATAAGAGGCCCAGAATAGCCAAAGCAGTCCTTAGTGCAAAAAATGATGCAGGAGGCATCACAATACCAGACCTTAAATTATACTGCAGAGCTATAGTAACAAAAACAGCATGGTATTGGTACCAAAACAGACATGAAGACCAATGGAACAGAATAGAAGACACAGAGACACACCTACATAAATACAGTTATCATCCTAGACATAGGCATCATAAATGTACATTGGAGAAGAGATAGTCTCTTCAACAAATGGTGCTGGGAAAACTGGAAATCCATATATAATAGAATGAAATTGAACCCCTATATCTCACCCTGCACAAAATTCAATGGATCAAAAACCTAGGCATTAGACCAGAGACCCTGCACTTACTAGAAGAAAAAGTAGACCCAACTCTCCAACATTTCAGCTTGGGAAACAAATTCCTCAACAAGACTACTAAAGCACAAGAAGTAAAATCAAGAATCAATAAATGGGATGGTATCAAACTGAAAAGCTTCTTCACAACAAAGGAAGCAATCAATATTGTGTACAGAGATCCTACAGCTAGGGAGAAAATCTTCACCCACAGTACCTCAGATAAAGCATTAATTTTCAGGATATACAAAGAACTCAAAAAATAGCACCAGAAAAATAAATAAACCAATCAATAAATGGGCAAAGGAACTGAACAAACACTTCACAGAAGAAGAAATATGAACGGTCAAAAGATATATGAAAAATCTTCAACATTTCTAGCAATTGGAGAAATGCAAATTAAAACTACACTGAAGCCGGGCGCGGTGGCGCACGCCTGTAATCCCAGCACTTTGGGAGGCTGAGTCAGGAGGATCGCGAGTTCAAAGCCAGCCTCAGCAATGGCGAGGCACTTAGCAACTCAGTGAGACCCTGTCTCTAATAAAATACAAAAAAGGGCTGGGGATGTGACCCAGTGGTCGAGTGCCCCTGAGTTCAATCCCCGGTACCAAAAAAAAAAAAAAAAAAACAAAAAAAAAAAACTACACTGAGATTCCATCTCACTCATTTATACTTTTCATAGTGCCAGATTATCCTTTCTAGATGTGGTACCAGTTTACATCATGTCTAGCAATGTAAGTTACGAGCACAGATTTTCGTTGTTAAGTTTACTCTCAATGTAATGTGAAGCAGACTCTTTTGTGAAGGCTTCCTAGGCCCTAGGATTCTGCTTTAGTTTGTTTTGTGTTGCTGTACCAAAAGTGGAATCTGAGTATTTTATAAAAAAGAGAGATTTTTACTCCGCTTATGGTTTAGGAGGCTGAAAAGTCCAAACTGGGGTGGCTACAATTGGCGAGGGCCTCCTGTGGTGTCACAACATAGAGGATGGCGTCACAGGGTGGGAGCCAGCGTGACACCAGCCTGCAGTGAATGCAGAACTAACATAGCAAGAGAGGAAGCAAGAGGGCAAATAGAGGAAACTGAGCTCACTTTATAATGATCAGGTAATTTATCCAGTCCCGTGAGAACAAGAACTGAGAACAGCACTCTTGCACTCTCCTGAGACCTAAAGCACTTTCAGAGAAATGCATCAATCTCTATCTTAAAGACCTAACCACCACCTTAAAGGTCTTAAAGGCCCCACCACCTCAATAATGTTGTACTGGGGACCAAGCTTCCAGCACATGAATTTTTGTGGCACAAACCACATACAAGCTATAGCATTTTCTCTCCTCTACTTTGACATTTGCTGTCCTCTCACTGTCTTGAGATGTTTTCTTAAAGCCTCATTCATATTCTCTAATATTTGAACTATTACTTAATTATTCATAAATTTATATATCATCTCCTCAGACTGTAGACTCCATGAGGACATTAAATGTTTCTTTTTTTTTTTCTTTTCAGTTGTAGTTGGACACAATACCTTTATTTTATTTATTTATTTTTATGTGGTGCTGAGGATCAAACCCAGTGCCACGCATGTGCTAGGCGAATGCTCTACCACTTAGTCACAACCCCAGCCCCCTGAATGTTTCTTTGAATCCCTTACAACGCCCAGTAAGTGCTTAGCCTGTGGAAGACACCCAGTGAGTGACTGTCTCATTGAGATGTTCACAGAATTGTGGAAAAGGTAAGTGGAAATTCAGGTAATAAATGGTACTGTGTATGTCTCAGCTTTGGCATGGGGTAGGGGAGGGAAATATTTATCTGATCCTCAGCTTCAGAGAAGGAGAGCAGAGGTAGAAGGAAACAAAGAAAAACTCCATATGTTGAGATATGCTGCAATTCTGCCACAAAACCTGATGGTAAACCCATTTACTTCTTACCTTGAAAACTTTCCTTCCCCAAAATGTTGGTATGGGAACACTGTCCTCACGCAGGTTTCACCAGAGCCATAGTCATCCACAGAAGTCTCAAAGCATTGAAAGTGCAAATGTGTGATGCTTTATCCTGGCCTCCAGCCTGGAGCCCTATAAATTGAAAGACTGGGTAGACCTTAGCCTTCCTTTCATCCAGGATGCTGCTTTCATTTTCTCAAACTTATCTTTGCAGTAGGTGATCCTTCAGCAGGGGCCAAGATCTTAACATTCCCGACCTCCCCACCCCACCTAGTTCATCCTAGCCTGAAAAACTGACGTGGGATTAAGTCATGAGTGACATTTCACTTCGAACTATTGACTGCTGACCAAGTCCTGGACGGATTGCCTTCCTGGCAAGATGAGGTTAGCAGTTCTCATCTTGCTTTTTTTTTTTTTTTTTTTTTTTTTTTAAATACTGGAGATTGAACCCAGGGGCATTTTACCACTGAGCTACATCTTCAGCCCTTTTTATTTTTTATTTTGATTTGCTAAGTTGCTGAGGCTGGCCTTGAATTTGGCATCCTCCTGCGTTAGCAGGAGGTGTGTGTGTTACCACACCCAGCAGCTCTCATCCTGTGCAAGAGACCTCCTAGAAAGGTCACACTGACTGGAAGGAAGAAGTTGGAAATCTGTGTTTAGTGATGGTGCTTCCCTGGATTGAAATGGATATTATAAACTTCCTGCAATTTTCTACTTTAGAATTCACAATCAGATCTAAAGTTTGTGACAACTGGATATTACATATGATAGCTTCACCAACTATGAATCTCAGAACCATATATTTTAGCCATTGTTTGGCCACTTATTCTCCATTCCAAAATTAATGTCTTATTATTTAACATTCCTGATTTGACTCTCCAGGCAAACACAGTACCTTTATTTGGTACAACTCCTTGTCAGAATATGGCATTAAATGAGATAATATATGCTATCCCAGTGCCTGGCATACAATATATGCTCACCAAATGGTAATAATCATCATGATTAATTAATGATAAGACTCTACCACTTACACTTAATTCATTTGGTCAAAATTTTATTTCCTTCAAAATGTAAATAAGTCTGGGTATGTTTAAATTACAATAGGGGTAAGTTGTTTTATTATATCAATTTCCTTGAAACTTTGGGAGCCTAGGGTAGGGAAAAGTTCTAAAAACAGGATATATCTGTCTTCACAAATTTGATAACGGATATCAATAGTGCAAAAGTCATTCTGAATTCTCAGCTTTAAAATAGTAATAATCTTTCTGGGCATGGTGGTGCATACCTATAATCCCAGAAGTTCTGGAGGCTAAAGAAAGAGCATTGCAAGTTCAAAGACAACCTTAGCAATTTAATGGGGCCCTAAGCAATTTAGCAAGATCCTGTCTCAAAGTAAAAACTAAAAACGTGCTGGGGATGTGGCTCAGTGGTTAAGTGCCCCTAGGTTCACTCCCTGGTCTCCCCCCACCCCAATAAAAAAATAAAAATTATAATAATCTGTAAGTGTTATAAAATTTAGATAAAAATATATTTGCCTGCTATGGCAGACAGCCACAGCTTGAAAAGCAGCTGGAGGAAAGTTTAATAAAAGCTATGGCTCATTATCATTTTTTTTTTTTTTTAACTAGGAATTGAACCCAGAGTCTCCTACATGTCTGTCAAGCACTCTACCACTGAGCTACATCTTCAGCCATTGTTTGGCCACTTATTCTCCATTCCAAAATTAATGTCTTATTATTTAACATTCCTGATTTGACTCTCCAGGCAAACACAGTACCTTTATTTGGTACAACTCCTTGTCAGAATATGGCATTAAATGAGATAATATATGCTATCCCAGTGCCTGGCATACAATATACGTTCACCAAATGGTAATAATCATCATGATTAATTAATGATAAGACTCTACCACTTACACTTAATTCATTTGGTCAAAATTTTATTTCCTTCAAAATGTAAATAAGTCTGGGTATGTTTAAATTACAATAGGGGTAAGTTGTTTTATTATATCAATTTCCTTGAAACTTTGGGAGCCTAGGGTAGGGAAAAGTTCTAAAAACAGGATATATCTGTCTTCACAAATTTGATAACGGATATCAATAGTGCAAAAGTCAATTCTGAATTCTCAGCTTTAAAATAGTAATAATCTTTCTGGGCATGGTGGTGCATACCTATAATCCCAGAAGTTCTGGAGGCTAAAGAAAGAGCATTGCAAGTTCAAAGACAACCTTAGCAATTTAATGGGGCCCTAAGCAATTTAGCAAGATCCTGTCTCAAAGTAAAAACTAAAAACGTGCTGGGGATGTGGCTCAGTGGTTAAGTGCCCCTAGGTTCACTCCCTGGTCTCCCCCCACCCCAATAAAAAAATAAAAATTATAATAATCTGTAAGTGTTATAAAATTTAGATAAAAAATATATTTGCCTGCTATGGCAGACAGCCACAGCTTGAAAAGCAGCTGGAGGAAAGTTTAATAAAAGCTATGGCTCATTATCATTTTTTTTTTTTAACTAGGAATTGAACCCAGAGTCTCCTACATGTCTGTCAAGCACTCTACCACTGAGCTACATCTTCAGCTCTCAGGTTATCTTTTCTATATACAGATTCTCAACATGCCACAAAATTCCAGCTGTAACTGTGATCACCAAAGCCAGCCGGGAAGACTGTTTCTTTATGTTCTTCCCAGATCAAAAAAGTGAGATATTGCTGGGTGTACTAGGGAATGTGCATGTAATCCCAGCTACACGGGAGGCTAAGACAGGAGGATTGCAAACCTGAGGCCAGCCTGAGCAATTTAGTGAGAGCCTGTCTCAAAATAAAATAAAAAGGGCTGGGAATACAGCTCAGTGGTAAAGCGACATCAGTTTCAATCCCCAGTACTGGAAGAAAATGAAGAATCTAATGTATATTATTAGAAATAGCCAGCATCATCCTTTAAAAACATCAGATTCAGAGAAATGATCAAAAGCCTCATTAAATTGAATTTGATGACTAAGTACTAAAACTATATGACACATGAAAAGATCATTCTTCCTTGAATGACATCTTATCATGTTGGTTTTTAAAATCTAGATGTTTTTAATGGTCCCACTCAGTTCTTAGACCTTCATCCTCAATTTGGCCTAGTTATAGGTTCCTCACTTTCTTTTTAGAAACGGGAGATTGAAATACATCTACCTTCATGTGCTCTAGTTTGTATATCATGTTTATAGATCTGAGAAGGGTACTCTGGGAGAAAAGCCCCTTCATTTCTATATGCTTCTTGAGTCCCCTTCCTTATTTCCTATCTTCTCTCCCTCAGATCTTCAATTTCGATGACAGAATTTTTTTTTTTTTTTTTTTTTTTTTTTGTACTGGGAATTAAAGCCAGGGACTCTTAACCTCTGAACCACATATCCAGCCCTATTTATTTATTTAAATTTTGAGGCAGGCTAAGTTGCTTAGGGCCTGGCTAAGTTGCTGAGAATAGTCTTAAATTTGTAATCTTTTTGCCTCAGCCTCCTGAGTTCTTGGAATTACAGGTGTGCACCACTGCACCTGGCTGGGTGACAGAATTTGTGTTTTGTCTTGGTATTGTCCTAAAAGAAACTAGAAAGAAAATAAAAAATTTTCAGGAATTATTTTAAAAAATGAATTCTTTTGATTTCTTTCATTATGCAGGATTCAAGAACATGCTGTGTAAACTGGGTGTGGTGGCATATGCCTGCAATCCCAGTGGCTTGGGAGGCTGAGGCAGGAGGAATGCAGGTTCAAAGCCTGCCTCAGCAATGGTGAGCCACTAAGCAACTCAGTGAGACCCTGTCTCTTAATAAAATAAAAAACAGGGCTTGGGATGTGGCTCAGGAGTTGAGTACCCCAGAGTTCAATCTATCTATCCACCTATCTAAATATCATGCATCCATCTATCCATCCATCCATCCATCCATCCATCTATCCAATATATATCTATGAAGAGGGCTGCAGATATTCCAAGTAACTTTTTCTATTGGTAGGTAAAACTGGGAGTGGCTTTATAAAACAATAAGAAAATGGACATATTGGCATACTGAGAAACAAAATAAATATTTTATTAAATTAATGCAGGTACAAACAACGATAATCAAATATAGAACTAGACAACATCTCTGCCTGTGCAGTTTACAATGAAACACAAAACAAAAGGGTTAAAGTGCTTTGCAAATCCAACACCATGAGGTGTTGAGACTTAGGAGTGGAGTGAATGTATGAAATGAATGAACATCTTGCTCAGCCACAGTCTTTACTTATATCAAACAAAGGACATTGTCACACAAATTATTGTATAAATAAATACGTAGGAACACATAATATAAGGGGTTCTGTTGGAGACTCTGTTTCTTTAGTATTGACATGTGGCAAAACAAAGAAGATGCTAGTAAATTGCCAAGAGGGAAGGAAAAGTTTTGAAAGGTCATCTGAATCTTAGCGCCTCTGGAAAACAATATGTTATGAGGCCCATGTAGGGATGAGAGATGGTGACATTCAAGGGTTTTAAGCAGAGGAATGGGCCCTTTCTGTTGCAGATGAGAGTCCAGGGCAGCCAGCAGTTAAGGTACGATGCTGGAATTTCCAGAAATAACATGTAATTATGCAAGTGCATCATCAAGGTGAAGTTTATACTAAGGGTGTGGTGGGGCATGCCTGTAATCTTAGCGGCTGGGGAGGCTGAGGCAGGAGGATTGAAAGTTCAAAGCCATTCTCAGCAATTTAGTGAAGCCCTAAGCAACTTAGTGAGACCCTGTCTCAAAATAAAATATAAAAAGGGCTGGTGAAGTGGCTCAGTGTTTAAGCACTCCTGGTTTCAACAATCCCTGGTACCAAAAAAAAAAAAAAAAAAAAAAAAAAAAAAGAAAAAGAAAAAAGAAAAAAAATATATTTAAAAAGTTTTTGACATGTTTCTCTCATATAGAGTTAATAATAAGGCTGTTGCTAGGTGCAGTGGTACATGTCTGTAATTCCAACCACACAGGTAGCAAACAGGAGAATCGCAAATTGGAGGCCATTCTCTACAACTTAGCAAGACCCTGTTTTAAAATAAAAAGGGCTGAGGGTGCAGATCAGAGGTACAGAGCTTGTCTAGCATGTGCAAGGTCCTGTGTTCAATCCTCAGTAGAGGAAAAAAAAAAAAAAAAGGCTGCCTTTCAATGCTGAATTGACTCACTGTAACCTGGGAACCCGTGAGCATCACTCTGTGCAAACACAAAATAAGCATAAATGGAGAAAAAAATAAAAAGGAAGTGCTAAGCAATGCCAGACACTACATAGAGAAGTATCAGATTAGATGGCAAAGACATATCAGGGATAAATATAATGCTAGAAGAGGAATTCCAGAGTTATTTTCCACAGTTCTTTTAAATACTGACTTCCCATAAACTAAAATTGCTTTGATTATTATCATGTTTAAGTATATCCAACTGATATTTTTATTTTGCTCACATCTATAGACTCAATGCCTGGCACAATGCAAACATGTGTAACATGCAAAAGTATTAAACACTTTTTAAATAAACAATTTCTTAAAATAGAGATGTAAATTGTATTCCAAAAGGACAGCAGGTAAACTGAGGAAATCTGAAGGCTGCTGTTTACTGCTGTGGACAAGCTACTTAATCTCTCTGCTTCCTCAGCTATTAAATGGGTGCAATAGTGGTTACAATGACAGGGATGTAACAGGGATAAATGAGATCATGTGAGTATAATACCCCACAGTTGTAAAGCTGATATTTAAAAGGAACTGATATTGCAGCAGACCCCTGAGGTCTGAGAATAGGATTATTCAAGTCAAACAAAGTATCAATAAGTTAAATAAGGTAAAATACTATACAAACCAATGGTTTATTTTCTATGCCTCCTATTTGTAACGTCAGTTACAGAGAATACCAGTATCTAACAAATACTAAATGTTTCACTGAACACAAACAAGCAGTTAAGTATCGAGTTTGGTGACAAGATTTGAACATCTACTGCAGTATGTCTTCAAAAGAAATCATTCATAACCACATTCACATGACAAGAACCCACAGACTAAAAATAAATAGAAACAACTCGTACTTAAACACTGTTGCAACACTAGGAGCTGCCGAAGTCAAGTGGAGGCAAAGGGCACTTCTGCAAGAATAACCATGAAATCAGGGATCTTAACCCACTTTCCTGGCATGAGTGATGGACGGTTTGCTTGGAGATGCCTCATTCAGAAGTGTTCTTTGTCCCTTTTACATGCACCAACTAGTCTCCTGGCTACGTTGAAGTACCCAGGTTTCTTTCCAGGCTCTCCTTTCTACTCCATCTTTCTTTCTTCTCCTCTTCTTTCCCCAGCTTACATTTTCAGTGTTTGGGCCTTTTAAGTCCAACATCATCAGCATCCCACAGGCCCTTTCATTCATGAACTCCCAAACAACAGGCCGAGAATCCCTGCTTGAAGAGCCCAAGTTTCAATGCTGGTTACGTCTCCTCAAACTGTGTATCTGAAGAACAATAACAGTACTATTAATTGTGGGGGGCTTCTGGAAAAACTAGAAATTGACAAGAAACAAAATTCATATTTTCTAATCATTCAATCAGTTTTTAATAAGAGAAAGAGGCCGATTATATTTATGCCCAATTATCCTTGCATGATAAAAGATGACTAACTTCTGGTTTGCCCGGGACTGTCCTGTTTTAAAACTGAAAGTCTGATGTCCTGAGAAACCCCTAAGTTTTGAGCAAATGGGGAGGGTCAGTTCCCTAGGATGACCCACACATTTACTAATTAGCTTTACAGTGCAAATTAACCACCTGATGAAACCTGCCTGGGCTTGTCCAATTTACTTAGACTATTTAAACTTGGGCTCATTGTTAAATTTTGTTTCTAACTACATTAAAACGAATTAGAAGATTTAATAAAATTGTTTTAAGTTCTATCAGCTGGATGAGGTTTCGCTGCCCTTTTATAAGCATAGGCATTTGTAGCAAAATGAATTGAAGCAAATAAGTGAAGAGTAAGTGTCCATGGTCAGGCTAGTGGGCCTACAAACTTGGTTTTTGGTCACAAGCTATGTATTTTGGGGTACTTTTCATTACCATCTTGGCTCTCTGTTCTATGCTCTAAAATGGAGATAATTCTAGTATTTATCTCTCATTCTGTTAGTGGTGGTGGGGGAGGGGATTAAATGAGATACTATACACTACACACAAATCAGTTAACCGTGCCTGATATGCAACACGGTAGAATTATCCATCCACTTAAGTCAACATGGTCCCCTGTGGCAGGAGATGTTGGGATGCAGGGCAATAGAAGGTTAGTAAAGAGAGGCTGCCTCTCCTCCTTTCCCCTCTTGTATCCTCTCTCCACAAAGCTGCTCTTCACTCTTTCCCCTGGAGGGTCAGCCCTAAACCTCCTCAGGCTGTAAGGAGTTCTTAGAGTTGTGAGGCAAAGAGGAACCAGCAGTTCCAACAACCAGCCTTTTCCAAAAGGAAGGGAGACTGTGATGGAGAGAATTCTCCTTGTTATTATTTTAGTTTTTTTTAATTCTTTTTCCTTCAACTTCCCAATCCCTTCTGACATTCTTACCATTTTGCTTCCTTGAATTTATATCTTGGATGGCACATTTTTCCACATCTAGCATTCTCACTAAAGAAAGAAAAATAATTTTCATTTTCATGTAGTACAACACCATAGCCCACACAATGACTCAAGTTTAAACTCCAGGTTCCTATGAAACATTTTTAATTCCCTAGAAAATCAGGTGAATTTCCTTATTCCAAGGTCCAAACTCACAAAGTTAATTAATTCAACAGTTTAGAGTATATACTTTTGCTCTTAAATTTTCTTTAGGAGTATATGCTTTCATTTTCCATCCTTTTTAAAAGGGATGGGGAAAAAAAAAGATGGGCCATATTCTGAGGTACTTCATTATCTATTGGTTTTCTGGCCATTCTCAATGCCAACTAATCTTTTCTCCAGGGAAATATTCAAAATGCAAGTTGGTAATAATCATTTCCTTGTGTAGATCCACTCCATCTTGATACCTCACTGCTACTGAAACTTGACCCGTATATTCTGGCTAACTGTCTCAGTTCTGCTAAGGGCCTATTCTTTGAAAATAACTGATCTGTACTCATCCAGTTACATATTTTCCCAGGTCCACCCACCCTCCTAAGGGGTTGTGGGGAATTTCTAAATGACTCTTGGAATTCCCTCCATATTCTACTTCCCTATGTGACATCAGATACCCCTATGTGAACACCATCATTGGATCTCTTGGTATATAATCTCAAAGTATTGGGGGAAGTGTTTACTCTGAATCATTTTAGGAGGAAATTATTTGAATATACTCATTTTCCTGCATTTTAATCATTCCTATGGCTATGTAAAGAAATAAACACATGCAAATTATTTCTAAAACTATGTAACAATCTCTTCCAGAAATCTTGCAATATACTCCATGGTAAAAGTACCACACCTCTATGGAAGGAACTACTTATTACTTAGGACACTCAGAAACCAGCCAATATAATGTTGTAACTAATATAAGACTCAAATTCAACAGGAACTTGAGTGCATTCTCATCTATAAATATGTAGTTATTTGCATGGTGGGAAGAAGCTGTATGACACTGAGTCTTCTTCAGCCTCCATACCTGCTAATTCTTCTACCTCTTCTCACTGTACACCTGATCTTCTGGCAATTCCACTCAGCTTTACTGTGATTGCTATTAACAGTGGGATATCTTGGTGCCACCTTGCAAAGCTAAGCCAATTTCCCTGCAGACATTATTCAACTCTCACCCTTTGAAAATGCTTCTACCGGGTTCAGTGCCACCCTTCAATATAGGTGATGGTGCAGAACAGCAAAATGAGCAGCATTGAAGGAAGAGGTGATACACAGGCTCACCTGGTGGCAAAACGAAACCCACTGCATAGTTGAAAGTGCACCCTGAGAGGGAAAGCTAACAGGAAGGCAGCATAAGGCAGTACTCTAGCATTTTGAGTGGGATAGTTCTCCCCTCATGGGGACTGTCCTGTACATGCAGGACAGTCAGCATCTCTGGCTCTGCCTATTAAGTGTCACTGTGCCAACAATGAAATCTTCACATACTTCACATCCCCAGGAGAAACCATTGCAATTAAAGAAATACCATCTTTTCTTAAGCAGAACAGGATTGTCAGTGCTGCACCAAAGAACAATAGCACAGCTCCCAGCTTCACAAAGTGAGTCCTTTGAAATGATGGTTTTTCAGATGGTTCTGAAAAAGAAAACAAGACCAAAGATAAAAATTTTCATGGGAATTAGTCAGGAAAATAATCATCCTTGAAGTTTAATTTAGTTTCAGGTTAATTTTCTTAACTATTCTTAACTACTAAAGCTCCTGGCCAGTGAGTGGCTGGAATGATGAGATATCTCTGATAAGAATGGAAGCAGCATGGAGAAGTGGAAGAGGGCCTGGCCTTGGACAGATGGACTTGGGGCTTAATTCTGCCCCCATTGACCAGCTTTGAGATCTCCAGCAAGTTCTTTAACCAGCCTACAAAGTGGAATGCTAAAGAAATTTCTAAATTTCTCGTGTGGCGCTTACATGGTACCACAGGGAATGCCTGCTCAGTATTAAATGGCAGAATGCACTATGTCATTTTGTCTTGCATTCTTGAATATAGAAGTTAGCAGGCTACTGTACTTGGCAAGGATGGCCCACTGTAGAACATGGAAAGCCAACTGGCACTGTTCAAGGAGTTTCTGCCTCCCCACATCCATGGTCATGATCAAGGACCAACATTTGTTATCTTTCTCCCAAGTTTGAACATATTGGGGCATCACTGGTTTCTATCACCAGTTTCTCTGTCTGCAATCCCATGTAGAAGCTAAAGGGGTCCCACAGCACACGCATGCTTGGAGACTGCTAACTCCTTTATCTTTCACCATAAGTCACATAGCCTCACTGTCAGCTGAGACCCATGATTCCTAACTACCTAGTTTGAGTTTTAAAGTCACAACAGCAGCTGGATTTTGTCTAGTAGACTATAGTTTAAAAAGCCTGTTCATACATGTTTTGGGTCTCAAGGCAACATTACAAGTTAGGCATACCAGGTATTAAGAAAAAATCCCCAAGTTATAGATGAGAAAACAGATTTATAGCAGTTAGGTGACTTACTCCAAGTTGCCACACAAATAAGTTATCATAAAACAATTTTTAAATGGCAGGAAGCCACTAATACATCTCTTAATTGAAGGTCAATCCCAGTAAAAGCATCTCTACAGCTTTTTGCTCTTTTTGTTCAAAAAAGATTGGTTTTTCATATGGGTTACTTTTTCATATGGGTTGACTTTTCTATCAAATTTTCCAGTTTTCTTCTCTGAAGTACATGGAGTTTTCCCATCAATATCTATAGGGGGGAAGGGGTAGTGAAAAGCATTTCTCATCAGAACACCTTTGGGTTTATACCAATCATCATGCTCATCCTCTTCACTTATTCAAATGGTCCAAGACTCATCAGACTCTGTCTCCTATTCTACCTACTTCTGCTGAGTAGTGAGAATAAAAGCAGTTGAATTTGTGCTCACAAGGGTCTCAAATAATTTGCATATACTATAGCTCATTTTTTTCCCCCTACAACAACCTTGTCTTATTATTATTATTTTTTTGTGTGTGTAACCGGGAATTGAACTCAGGGGCACTTGACCACTGGGCCACATCCCCAGACCTTTTTTGTATTTTATTAGAGACAGGGTCTCATTGAGTTGCTAAGTGCCTCGCCATTGCTGAGGCTGGCTTTGAACTCGCGATCCTCCTGCCTCAGCCTCCCAAGTGCTGGGATTACAGGCGTGCGCCACCGCGCCCGGCCAACCTTGCCTTATTAATATACCCCTACTGGAAAAGTGGAGCCCACAGAAGTCTAGTAATTTATCCAGAGACATGCAGCCTTTCATTCTACGTGCTAAGCAGGACGTCTTGAGTTGAAAAACTATAAAATAGTTTGAGAGAGGCACATGGGGAGAAAGGATCTCCCCTATTTGGAATAAGATAGAAAAGTATATTCCATTTGCTTCATGGCATAGAAACTGTGGAGAGAAGGGAACAGCTCTGATGTGATAGACTTTGGATTTCTAACAAGTCCTGAGTTGAGTATTGTTCTCAGGTTCCTCCAGATGCCCCAACTACAAGAGCATTTCCAACATGCAATTGGATTATCTCTTTTCTTACCTGTTTCCTGGATAGTATGAACTGTGTCCTGTTCTTCTACAAATACCCAGCCCTTAATATACTACTTGGCAAGTTGGGAATATTCCATAAATATTTTCTGAATGTATATCAAGTGGCAATATGACTTGGATGCATGGAAGTGAGGGAATAGCATAATGGCATGCATTTTGTAAATACTATGCTATTCATTCATTTATTCAACCGTCACTGAATGACTATGATGAGCAGGCATCATGGTAGCTATTAGGGGACAATGTTAGACATGCTTTAGTAAACACATTCAGACTATTACCTGGGATGACCAACTCAGCTGTATTGTTTTCTCTGAAACTTAATCTCTGAAAAGTACAGTAGAAAATCTCATTAGCTGTTGTGTTGATTCTCAGTGTGCTGGTCACATTGAAAAACTTCTCTTCCCTCTGGGATTTGGTGGTGGTAGTTTTGCCACTCAGGACTTGGTGGTCACTGCTTGTCCAGATGACTTCAGCCTCAGGGTAGCCCTCAGCCTGACATGTTAGTTCATATTCAGAGGTGATTGGATCCATAGATATTCTTTGGCTGATCTCACGGTATGGGGCTGCATCATGAGAAAAAAAGAAGTCAAGGCTTTCTCTAGACATGTGTCTTGGTGTTGTCTACATTAGAAACTATCAATGCAGGCTGGTTCTCAGAGAAACAGGCTTAATGGTTAGCTGTCTCATCAGTGGGGAACCCCTGCCTGTTGACCTCAACTCTTCTGTTCAAGCACAGGCCAAGTTTGGGCTTTAACAAACAACTGTCTTGCTATAAAAATAATGTTGGTATATGAATACATGACCAGTTAAACTTCACATCATGTACAACCACAAGAATGGGAAGTTACACTTCATGTATGTATAATATGTGAAAATACCTTCTACTGTCATGTATAAATAAAAAGAACAGGTAAAAAATTTTAAAAATCATGTTGGTATATGTATTGAACTCAAACTAAAATATAGACTGTCATCTTTAAACCAGTAGTCTTTTTATCCAAATATAAAATATGTCAACTTATTCACATTTTTATGTTTTTTTTCCCCCCAGCAAAATGCTATAACTTTTATAAAGGGCAAGGGCTCCATTTCTTCTTAAATATAATCTGATTTTGATAGTCATTCACTTGTTCAACTTTGAGCCAATGATCAGAAGTTAGATATGAAAAGACATACTATGTCACTTGTGAAAATAATACTTGTTCCTAGTGATACTTTTTAAAGTTTAAATATGTTTTTAAATTTGAGAATGGTTTTAGATCTACAAAAATGTTGGAAAAAAAATAGTTGCTGTACACTCCTTACCCAGATTCACCCATTATTCACATCTTGGTATAGCCGCCATGACTGAAGTGCCAACATTAGTACATCACTATTAACCACACTCAAAACAACATTACAAGTTAGGCATACCAGGTATTAAGAAAAAAAAAAAAAAAAAACAGGCTTAATGGTTAGCTGTCTCATCAGTGTGGAACCCCTGCCTGTTCACCTCATGATTTTTAAAATTTTTTATAAATAATGATGTGATGCTTTGGTGCTCTTAAATCAAGGAAATCACAACCAATGAAATTAATATAATTATGATTTTGGAACATAAAAATAATTGGGTTGTCCATCTTTTATCTGTCATATTTATTCCATTCCACCAACTTTTCCATAATGTACTTTTCCTGCTCTAGGATCTCATCTGGGATGCTATAATATGACTTTTTTTTTTTTTTTTTTTTGTGGTACCGGAGATTGAACTCAGGGGCACTCGACCACTGGGCCACATCCCCAGCCCTTTTTTGTATTTTATTTAGAGACAGGGTCTCACTGAGTTGCTAAGTGCCTCGTCATTGCTGAGGCTGGCTTTGAACTCGCGATTCTCCTGTCTCAGCCTCCCAAAGTGCTGGGATTACAGGCGTGCGCCACCGCGCCCGGCTATAATATGACTTTTTAAAAAGATATTTTTTATGTCGGCTATTTTAGTACATCTTTTAACTATTAGACTCATGACAGAAAGTCTGATTAGTTTTTAGATAATTGATTTGGGAGCTTTTTAGGATTAAGATACTCAGTCTGCTGACTATTCTAGTAGATCGTTTAATGCTTACATATAGCATAAGATGTATATTCATGTTTACTCATTACATCTACATATTTTTAATTCTGTTGACATAACCATTGCTTCATTCCTAATACTTTAATGAACAACTAATCATCTGTAACTCTCCAGTTCTTTACCAAAGACATAACAAAAGCTTTGTGATATAATATTTTCACAGAGATTTAACAAAGCAACTAGCATAAAACAAAATAAATAATGATGTGATGCTTTGGTGTTCTTAAATCAAGGAAATCACAGCCAATGAAATCAATATAATTATGATTTTGGAACATAAAAATAATTGGGTTGTCCATCTTTTATCTGTCATATTTAAAAACCATTTAAAAATGAATCCACTGATTATACTTCACAAACTGCTATTACCAGAACAGGATCCAGTTCACATAGCACAGAGCTTGATTTATGGGCAATTAGAATTTCAACCTAACTTACTGTTAATGGTAAATACTAGGGGTAAAATGCTTTTGCTTTTTTTTTTTTTTTTTTTTTAACCCTTCTATTATAACTTTTTAATGGAAGAAGGGTAAAGGGGATACTGTTTCACACGGAGGAGCAAGTACACATATGACACACCCCTAAGAGCCAACAAATGAGTGGCTTCACTCTGCAAGGACTGATTACATAGCTGCACATTAGTCTCTAAAGAGGGGCACATGTATGAAGGTGTGGGAAGAAAATGCTAGAACTACTTATATGCATTTCTGTCATATCAATTAAAAATAATTTAAGCTTCACAGGCTTTGCTGTTTGGCTCTGGTTTCACTTAGTTGGCCACACAAGGGTCTTACAGGAAGAGGACTTTCACAACACAAAAGGGAGAATGGTGACCCATTTTGGACTTACTATGGATTTTCAAATTCTAATATCTACTTTTAACTAAACTAATCTTCTCATGAAATGAACAACTAATTAAAAACTTTTCCACAAAGAAACCAAAAAATGAAGATAATACTAGTAGTTTAAATACAAACCAAAAGGAAATGTCAGAAGGGATTTTTTTTATCAGCTACTTTATGAGGTTAAAATGATAAGTACCTGATTGAACTTGACAAAGTGTTGGCAAAAACCCTCTAGATTATCAAGACTATCTTTGCTAATGATGAATTTTACCTTAAGGTGCATAATTATGCCTTGCTATATTAACTAATGAGTGAAGCATCTCAATTAGCAAGATATTAAAAGTATTGCTTGTTAAATTTTACTTCACCTTTTGAAATGTCTATTTTTGTATATTCCTAGAACATATCATGTACCATATGAAATTGGTGAAAATCATTCTCTTTTGCCCTTTAAAATGTCAATTCCTTATAATACAATCTACATATTAGTACAAAGTATATTCTTTATAATTACATACATACTAGTTTAAAATGCTTTACAATTTTTGCTGACTCTTGGTTTACTAGACCTAGAGCACTATGCTAATGTTGGATGATCAAGATTAAGAAAACTTCAAGGTAGTTTTGAAGTCATACAACATGATACACATGCCAGAGGTACACAGATAGGCAGAAAAATATGATTGTTAAGGACACAGACTTTAGAGCCAGTCTGCTTCAGTTTAGAACCCAGCTTTACCACTTAGTAGCTGGATGGCCTTGGATATATTGCTTGATTTCTCAGACCTCAGTTTCCCCATTCTTAAAATGGGGAAGAATAATGCCACATATCATTGAATCTAAGATACCTATCAAAAGACACATTCAAATTTCAGAGCTAGTAAAATGTGAAAAATATTCACCTTAGACAAGAGTCATGTTGAAAATTAAATGAAATGATTCAGGCAAAAAAAGTTTAATACAGAGCTTAACCCACAGAAGTGCTACCCAAGTGTTAGCAATAGTGCTGATAAATCTGCTTCTCTTCCTCTTTTAATACTGAAGTGTACTCTTGTGGCAATCCCTGATGAACACCCTTGGAAATAATTTTTCACATATTATAACCTGTTCACAAAAGGTCCAATAACACCCAACGTGATAAGAATTGAGTTAATCCAAAACCAAACCTTTTCAAATTTCACTTTTGAAATGCTTCACTTATAAAGCCCCATGGTGAGTAAACTCCCTGTGGGGAAGCTGTGTTACCACACATTTGCAGTGATGGGAAGAGAAGTCCAAGAGCATTACTGTGAAATCATTTGCATAAGGAGGTGACTCAGGAGTTCTATTTCCTTGGGTTGTAAAATTGTGCATGCTAGCCACCAAATGCCCACAGATGGCAGTGCCTCAGTGCAACTGTAGCTTGGTGGCTGGCTTGTTCTCAACACAGAATGTTCAGACTTGCTTTTGCTCAACTCATCTCCCCAAATTCCTGTATGCAAATAACAAGATGGTTTGGGACAAGATGCTAATTTAGTACTTTATAGAACAAAATGGAATGGCCAAACAAAACAGATGTCAAGTCTGGTTGGTCATTTGCTTTGCTCCATCAAGGACCCCTCCTAGGGAAAACCTTCAGAGCTAGAAGATCTTTTAGTATGTTGAAGAGATATTATGGAGCCCCAGATAACCTGGTATAAACTCCTTCTCACAAAGTCAGCCATCTCCTATATACTCCTGACAGGCTGATGAGAGACCTCTGGAAACAGAAACTTAAGCTCTAAGCTTCCTTCTTCGTGACTGCCAGAATGATGTTCTTTCACTCCATCCTAGATCTAGCAAGCTTAAGGCTTAAGGGTTGCTAATTTCTATAATTGCCTTTGAACACAATAGATATATAATATTGCTGGTGAACCAAAGAAAAGTTGGCAATTTAAACAACCACATCTCAAAGTTTTTTTCATGACTGTCATGAGGAAGAAGTAAGTGGTAAAACATAATGAAAATTAAGTCTACTTCATGAGGCAAGTGACATTTTCTTAACGACAGTAGCATTAATTAAGCCAGCATCAGACACCCAGTAATGTGCCATAAAATGGATACATTTCTCCTAATCACTATATAATTTTATTTTTGAGCTTAATTATCAGTGATCTTTCATAATAAATCTAAATATTACTGTTTATATAATGGACCTTCAGATTGATGAGGGTTATCCTAGGAATGGAAAGACCAAGGGGAGATGATTTAATTCTGGTAATTATGGAGAATATAAGAATAGAAGGTCCGCCATGTGAGTTGGTGCATGCCTATAATCCCAGCGGCTGGGGAGGCCAAGGCAGGAGGATTGCAAGTTCAAAGTCCAGCCTCAGCAACTTTGCAAGGCACTAAGCAACTTGGCAAGACCCTGTTTTAAAATAAAGAATAAAAAGGGATAGGGATGAGACTCAGTGGTTAGGTGTCCCTGGGTTCAATCCCTGGTATAAAAACAAACAAACAAACCAGAAACAGAAGATCCTTTGGGAGGGGGGGTTTGTTCTTTGTGGGAGTTTGGATTAGCTGCCCATGCCTGGGATCCTTTTAGCTCTCAATTCTATGAAACTCAACAGTGAAAGCAGAGGTGGTCAGCTAAGGTGTTTTCCTTCCTTTGGCTAGTACCAACCCAATACTTTGAACTCAAGTGACCTAATGACATATTTATGGGTTAATACTCAGGAATTTACACTTGCAGTTCCTCTTCAACACTCCAAGATAACATGGTACACACTCTCTCAAGATGAATGCATGCCTGGTGAGCAGAGTTTGTTGGCATCTTTGAGGACAAATGGCTTTCTCTATATTTAATGTGATTATTTTTTGCCTTCATAGATTGGTTTCAAGTGTTATTGAATGTGAACCTAATGGTGGGATTTGTTTTGAATATATTTATTGGAGTTTGAGACACACAGACATTCCAAGGAAGGAAAATGCAGCAGACCTAATAGAATAAAAAAATAACAATTGAATTAAAAAAAAATCTTCCAAAGGGATATACAAATAGTGTTAACTATATTTGTATGCTGTGGAAGAGAGTGGTAAAGGGAGGAGGGAAGCTTTTGCAATTCATTTTATTCCTTCCCATAGATTCCAAATTATTTGCAGGTACATGTATTGCTTTTATAATAATAAAAAAATAAAAACTGGGAATTTATTATGTGGAAAACTGAACATACTGTAGAACATGGCTCTGTGTTATTTGACTCTGGATCACCAGTGACTGCCAAATAAAAGGTGCTCAAAAAAGTGCTCACTAGATGAGCATATGAAAGAATGAATGAATTAGTGAACAGGCTGCTGCTATTCTGTTGGAAATTAAGTCTCAACGTCCAAGAATGATAAGCTCTCAACACTTGGGATATGTTTTTTCATTAAGGTCAAGTCTTCTTTATCTACAATAATTCTTACCATTGACTTTCAAGGTAATCCGCTTGTAGTCTGCACCACCATAGCTGATCATGCAGCAGTAAACCCCAGCATCCTGCAATTTCACATTCATGATCTGAAGGGCAGCATTTCCCTGGTAGAGCTGGTCTTTCAACAGCCAGGCCCTCTGCCTGTAGCTACTGTGCTGAACCTTCGGGTCTTCTTTCCCATGCACAAACTGAATAATTTGCTCATTCTCCTTTCCCCAGTAGACAACTAATGAATCCAGGTCTAGTTGGTTTTCTACTGGGAATTTGCATTCGATTGTCACATTGTTGCCGTACTCAACTATATACAGGTCCTTGGGAACAGTGATACTAAAGGCTGAAAAGAAAAATGACAAATCTTCAGAACATGGAAAATTCCTTAAAACATTTCCAAAATGGGTAGAGGGCTTGGAATCACCTCATTGGGTGAATTATGAGATAATTATATTTAAGGATTTAGGTCCTTAAAATACATGTTTTATCCAGTGGGCTTGAAACATGTTTTGGGATGCTATTTCTAATCCCTGCATTAGAATTATGAAATTAGCTAATCAAGTTGCCCCACAGTTTATAAACACACATTACTGTAAAAATTATTATAAGGTGATGGAGTACTTATAACCACAGAAACTTGTTTTCACGTGGACATCCCCAGAATGTCCTTCGACTGGATACACGTTTACTTTCAACAGTCTGAATGGTAGATTCCAATAATCTTCTCTTCTTACTCCCCTACATTTTTGATCCATTCTCTGGTCAGAGGTTTGTAGGTATGGAAATTTAGAGAGGGCCTCAGTATGTTACCTGCGCTGTGTTACCCTGAAAATTTCAATATAGGCTAAAATTCTTCTTTAGAATATTTTTATCAGGAAAAGCAGATCATAAGCAATATCAACAGTGATTCTGGCTTTGTTTAATACAAGCAAATAATGTACCCATAGGCCATTTCTCTAGAAATTTTCAATAGCTTATACATGGAAAACGAGTGAATTTTGTTTCTTTTAGTTGGTCTGTCTTTATACAATGACACAGGTGATTTTTTTTTTAAATGAAATGAATAGACTGCTCTCTCTGTACAAATTATATCCACTTAAAATTATTATCTAAGTTTTAAGCTCATAATTAAAATACAGAACCTAATGAAAGGATTTGGTGTCTTACCATTCAGCAAATGACAGAAGGATGTGAATATAAAGACATTAAGTATCCTCATCTTGCAATGACCTAGTTATGGAAAACACAAAAAGAAGACTGCTTTATTCAACAGTTGAACACATAGCACAACAGTATGGCACTTGGCAGTTCTATGTGAAACAGTCCTAGTAATCAGGTGATGACTGATATCTAAGTGTGGAAATAGCAGGGGAATTGGAAGTTAAGTGCCTTTATTTAATAGCACAGAACCACATAAAGCCAAGTGAATAGAATTACTATGATGAGAATTTTTAAATTTGGTTACAGGCCTGAAAAAAAAAAGTAAATTGTAATGTACACTTAAAAAAATCAAGAAAACACTTTGCCCAAATCCTCTCAGCTATTGCATGTTTTCTGTACTGTAACTTATCTAGAAACCTAAATGTGCCCTACGCAAAAATTTCAAAGTAAGGAAAATTTGATTTCTACTTCTCCACCTTTCAACATTTTTTTCCTTCTGTGACTAAATTTTCATTTTAACCTTTGACTCTTCAAGACTTCTACTTCATTATAACAACTAGACCAGATGCATACCTCAAAATCTTTTATACCTCTCACTTATCCCAAACTATAAATCCTACTCTCAAGAAACACAGTCTACTAGTAACAAGAGATGGGAAGAAGAGAGAGATTTGGCTAATTTATGCTAAGATATGAATGCCTAATGATCACTCTCCCAGAGTTATCTATATTCATTCTTTTCTTCATTTTTGTCATCTTGCTTAAATTTTTACTGATTTTTTATTCAGCAAACATTGATCAAGCACTTCTGTGATTGACACTATTTTAGGAACTGGAGATATGGCAATGAGCAGGAAAGAAAAGTCATTCTTCTCTTGGAGTTTATATTCAAGTAGGGGAGGAAGAGAACTTTGTAGTATTTTAGCCTGCTGTTTATTATAACACATTTTCTCTTTTGTGTTATATTTACACACTTTGATAAGAAAGTCAGTGTCTTTCCAACCTCTATATACATACACAATTAATCAATGCTACACATATATAAAGCAGAATATTAATGCTCCTAATATATAAATGACTCCTAAAAATAAGAAAACTACACTAACCCAAGAGGAAGACAAGTAATAATTTCTAATACACAGTGTAGAGACTAAGAAATACCAATAACCAGTAAACATAGGAAAGGATGGCACCAATAAAAAGTATATTTAGGATATAAGATACCATTTTCACTTATTAGCTTGACCAAAATTACAAAGATTACTAATGTTTGGTGTTTATGAGGACATATACAAATAGGAATTCTTGTCCATCAATGGTGGGAATGAGAAGCTGTATAACTTTTTTGGAGGGCGTTTGGTAATCTTTTTTTTAAAATTTTAAATGAATATGTCATGATCTTTCACTCCCTCTCCTAGAAATCTATCATACAAACCCACAAACACATACATATAATAATACATGTAAAGACATTGCATTGTTAATAATAGCTCCAAACTAGAAATACCCTAGATGGTCTGAATGGTTAAATAAATTTTGTTCTATTGATATAATACCATTAAGGATAGAATTCAGTACATGTATATGTATTGCTTTTGCAAAAAGAGGCATAGAAAGGGAACTTCAGAACAGTATATGAAGCAGAAATCCATTTTTGTTAAATAAATAAAATGTGTGTGTGTCTTTAGACATAGGAAATGTCCAAAATACTGACAACAATCATCTCTATGAGTGAAATTAGAGGGAAGGCAAGTAGGTTTTCACCCACTTATAGTTTTTAAAAGAAAGAAAAGACAGAAAAAGGAGAAATGAGATTGTGAATGATTTCATCAGTGTTTTTCTGTCTGAAATTTTCAAATGAATGATTGTTTTACTTTTCTTATCAGAAAAAAAGAAATTAGTTATTTCACCTTGCCAAACAGGCAGACTAAAGTGGTATAATGGAGGAACCCCAGAAATGGAGTCCAATGATCTGAACCCCGGAAATGAAGTCCAATGAGGACATTAATTTAATGTTGATCTTCATTACAAATGTGATTTAACCACATTACAGACAAAAGAGAAAGGAAGGAGAAAACCACCCTCTATTCTATCACTGTCATGAGGGACATTTAGTAATAATCTGGAAACATTTTTGGTTGTCAAAACGGGTTTTGGGCAGGGGAAGGTTGCTGTTGGTATCTAGGGGTGAGGCCAGGGATGTGCTCTGAAGCACAGCTCAGCGTTCCTACAACAATGACATGTCTGGCCTAAAAAACAGTAATTGCCAAGGTTGAGAAACTCTGTAACCATCGTATTTCAGTAAAATATTCTTCTTTCAGTCTTTTTCCCTATGAATCTTTAAAAGAGTGATTGTTAACATGCTTAATATTCAGTTTTTTATTGAAGATTATGATAAATGTTTTCCATTTTGGTGTGTGTGTGATAGTCACAGATATTATTTAATGATCTCATTTTATTCCTTTATTGTTAGGTATCAAATTATTGCCAATTTAAAAAAAATCACAAGTGTTTGTGTATTCAGAAACTATTTGTTGAGTATCTATTGTGTGCCAGCCCTTGGTTAGCCCCTAAAGATAGATTTTCCCCCAAAGAATTGATGATCAAAGAGAAAAATATTTTTCTGGTTCTTAACATATTCTGAAAATTGGTACCAGTATACTGGATATTCACCCACCTCTGGCATTATTTTAAAAATTTTTCCTAATTTTATTACTGAAAAGTACAATTTGAATTTTTTGTGGGTTCATTTATTGTTTAGTTCTTTGGGAATTATCTGATAACTTCTTTGTCTGTTTATACTAACATGTTTCCTTCATGTTAAAAACAACATATATGAAAAGGGTAAAAATAAAATGAATCATCCTCTCCTTAGTTCAAGGTGCACAATTCTTATTTCTTTCCTCTCTAGCTATACTGCAGATGGAAAGCAGAAATATAACCAGTCCTTTGAGGACACAAAGGTTGCAGAAAATGAGCCTGCAGCATCTGACTGACCAGTATTGATTATACTACAATTATAAAATATTAATGTGATATTATAAACACAAATATGTTTATTACATTAGGATACCTCTAATTACAAGAAAAGCGCTGTTGAATAAAACAGAGAGACAGTAAATCTACTTGTGGGTTACAACTAATTTTGCAAATGTTTATGGCATACTCTGGTGGAGTTTTAATACTTTAATGAATATGGTTGAAATTTAAATGCAATTAAAATTTACTGAAGGTGATGGATTGGATTTGATATTTACCTAATTCCTCATCATCCCTTCTCTTCTAAGGCTTAGTTCCCTTGGAGTATAATTATCATGAGTGGGAAAAGAAAAGGAGGAGGAAGGGGCTGGGGATATAGCTCAGTTGGTAGAGTGCTTGCCTTGCATCTATAAGGTTCAATACCCAGCACCCCCCCCCCCCACAAAAAAAAAAAAAAAACTGGAGGAAGGAGACCATGTAAATAAACATGGTCTTTGATCTCTAAAACCCACATGAGAGTAGTTGGTCAAAGAGAACACCCATATCTTCTTCAGGTAAGAAACTGACCTTGTGTGAATTCCCAGACAATAGTGGAGACTTTCACAGAGCAATGAATTGTGACCTGGGAAAGAAACAAGGGCTCATTCAGGATGGAGAAGTGGGTTTGCCCCTGGGAGAAGTCCAGTACAACACCAAGGAACTGATACCATGTCTCTATCTTCCCAGGGTAGAATGGCTAGGAGGAAGATGCAACGATGCAAGTTTTCTTTCTCAAAAGTAGGAGCAAGGACTAAGAGAGTTATATAGTTATATAGTAAAATTTCAAGCTCTATTAAACTGTACTAAACCTTATCCCCCTACCCCAGGTACATTGAATCACTCTTATACATTTTCCACGTGTGGCTGTAAACCTCCAAACTATTTCTCAGGCTTTCTGGAAGACCACACTCTGAGTGCTGTCATGTAGCTTCTGCCTATCATCTTCCACTGAAAAAATATCTACTTTTTGTTTTTTCTTCAGGGTATCATAGCTCTCCTTATATACTGTTGGCCATTGTCATTGTCAACTGGTACATCTTTTCTGGAAGGCAATTTTCAATTTTCATGAAAAGGTCTTTCAAATATTCGACACTGTGACTAGTTACACTTCTAACAGTTTATCTAAAGGCAAAACTTGGCAATTTCCTAGAGACTTACATGCAATGGTTTGGTAAATGGCTAGGGCAGTGAACCCCTATGAATAGCCATTATATTCAGCAATGGGAGATCAATCTCATAATATAGGTTACCTAGCACCATGAAATGCAACAATTAATAAACATTTTAGAAGGCTACTTAGTTCGTAGAAAAGCAGTCACAGTTAAATATACAATAACAACTAGTTATAACAATGGCACTTTTACTCCTTGTGTTTTAAGACAATCCCAAACTGAATTTAGACATAGGTCAAAGTCAGCGTGAGTCAGTATGTCTAAGAAATGTCTTAACATTTTTATTCTTAGGCTCTTCCACTCTTCCTCCAGGATTCCCTTAGATCTTTCAAGCAGATACAGCAAGAAACTTAGGCTTTGGCATCCTGGATCTCAAGACTGAAGGGACCTTAGGAGACGACAAAGGTGGGATGACTTAGGCTGAGTCATATTACTAGAGATCATTTAAGGTTGGACTAGGACCCAAGTGTCCTGGTTTCGAATCCAGGAATTTCTCTGTAGACCCAGCTACCTCACAGGACTATATTCATGCACATGCACTCACATAAAAGATTGACATTAGAGCAAAACAATCTCAACTGTCAAAAGGCCAGATATATTGCCTGTCTTTAGGTCTTAATCCTACAATACAATCAGTTCTGCTGCCCCAGAAACTATCGCACTTCCCATTTCCTTTCTCCTTTCTCCATCCCAAAGAAAGAGTCTAGAGACCCAATCTTTAAAGTGCCCTACACTTCGACCAGAGACTCCCGGCAGTGGGTGCTGGGGCGGGAGAAGGACGCTCCCTACCTTCAGGCGTCTGCGCAGGGAGTCAGGAGCCTGTGCCCAGGACCAGGCGGCCCCGGGGATGTAGCGTGTGCACTTTAAAGACTTCGGGGGCGAGGTCGTCCCGCCCATCTCTGCCCCTAAGCTCCGCCCCAGGGCAATTCCACTAGGTGTAGGGCTTTTCCCTGCCAGCCGAGCTTGAGCTTCTATTCTGTAAGTTATTGGATTTTGGGTTCTTGGAACAAATACCTATGGAAACGAAATGAAAAGTGAAACTTTCCAGCCCCGTTATTTCCCGTAAGTCAGGTTTTCATGAAGAACAGTGCTCAGCAAGTGAATTAAAAGGACACTCTCAAAAGAAAAAATATAAAGCCCAACAAATACATGGGAAAAAATGTTCAGCATCATTAGCAATTACAGCAAATAAAAACTACAGCTGAGATTTCATCTCGTACCAGTCAGAATGGCAGCCATCAAGAACACTGTAATAAATACTGGAGAGGTTGGGGAGAAAAAGGAACACTTTTACACTTTTGTGGGACTGTAAATTAGTACAACCACTGTCGAAATCAGCATGGCAGTTCCTCAAAAGACTAGGTATGGAACCACCATATGATCCAGTTATACTACTCCTCAGTATTTATCCAAAAAAAATTTAAGACATCATTCTATAGTGATAATGTGCATGCCCATGTTTACAAGCAGCAGGATTCACAATAGCTAAACTATATAACCAGGCTAGGTGTCTATCAACAGATGAATGGATTAAAAATGTGATTATATATATATATATATATACACACACATATATGTATGTATATATATATATATAAATTCAATCATATAGAACAATGAAATTATTCCATTTGCAGGAAAATGGATGGAACTTGAGAATATTATATTAAGTGAAATAAGCCAAACTCAGAAGGTCAAGGGTTGTATGTTTTCCCTCATATGTAGAAGCTAGAGGAAAAAAAAAAAAAAAAAAGGAAAAGAAACGTGTGTGTGTGTGTGTGTGTGTGTGTGTGTGTGGTGTAAATCTCATGAACGTCCAAGGGAGCTGAATAAAGAAATGGGGGAGGAAGAAGAGGGAAAGGGTAAATATTGGGGAATGATATTAGCCAAATTATATTATTATATTGTGTGCATGTATGAATATGTAACAAAATCCCACATCCAACTATAATGTGCCAATAAAAAAAATGTGGGAAAAAATCGAATCTAACCACTCTTAACAGTGCTCAAAATTAAAACAGACTTACATCTATTAAGTTTGTTACATGTTTTAAACAAAAATTTAAAATAAGTCAACATCTGAAATCACAAAGATTTCAGTCTTTGATTTTAGGTTTTTCCATTCTTACTCCAGGACATCTTAGTAAATTCTACTGTCAGGTTCTGCCCCATTCTAACAAGAACCTTTGGAAGATGACTGATCATCTTGAAATTACTTGATATATCTTGGTACAACTATAGACAGTAGACAACAGACTCACATGACTTTGGTTTTTATTCTAGAAAGTAGTTATGTGTGTATAATAGGAAATATATTTTTAAATTGTGGATTTTGTGACTTCCTCAAAGTTCCTCGACATAGTGAAACTTCAATTGTTTTGTCATTAAAAGAACTTCCCATCACAAGCTGAGCTATACCTTTTAAGAATGCTCTAGATCCTTGCTATACTACCATCTTTGGGATCTAAGCTGGGGAAGCATAATTTTAAATGATGAATACCACCCTTCTGGAAACTCTGAATCAGAGGGTGTCATCCAACAGAAATTATGTGACTACAATAGAGCATGTTGTCTTAATTTACTTAAATATGCCCACTGTTGGACTTCTGAGTCATTCCTTCCTTCCTCCTGTCCATCAATTATCATTTGCCTTTCCTGCTTATTCATTTCAACTACAATTCAAAATACTGTATGATGAATGAATATTGAGATGCCCTTTGGCTTGATTGTGGCATTTGCTTCCGTAGTTCAAATTTTTCACACAGGGCATTACAGATTTTTATTTTTTATTTTTTTGGTACTAGGGATTGAATTTATGGGTACTTTACTACTGAGCCACATCCTAGCACTCTCCTTTTAAAATTAAAAAAAAAAAATTTTGAGACAGAGCCTCACTAAGTTGTTGAGGCTGGTTTTGAACTTGCAATCCTCCTGCCTCAAGCTCTGGAGTCGCTGGGATTACAGGCCTGTGCCACCATGCCTGGCAGATTTTAATTTTAAACTTGGAAATACTGAAGATGATACTTCCTTAGAGATCTGGTAGGAAATGTGGGATTCCCATAGTAAAATTGTAACAGACTTTGGAGACCCAGTGCTCCTTCTTTTCTCTTTTGAGGCCATATAATGGAATAGAACAGGTTTACCAATTTTTAGTGTTTAACCTGTGATAAAATATAGACTTTATGTGGTAATCCAATTTGCATATATATGTGTATGGGTGTGAGTGTACACACATATACAAACATGTTTCATGCAACAGTAGCTGTGTGTGTAATTAATACCCTCTGACATTTCCTTTTTAATGTTTAATTTTTCTAAGAATGATGGTCAAGATCCAGGAAATAGACTTCATGATCTGCTAGTGCATTATTAAGGTCTAAAAAAACTGGCTCTAGAATCACCGACTGCAAGCCAACTAAGTTATCTTGGTCAAATAGTTTACTAAATCATCAGAATTAGGTCATATGCTCTTGGATAGTATTTATGATCTACGAATCATTTTTAAACCTGGAAAGAGGGATGCTTTGTTTTTTGATTATTTTATGAAAGGTATACACAAATGATTAGCAGGGAAAGCAGGAAGTGAATAAAATTTGCCTTTCTCTGAAGCTGTTAGTGGGAATTGAAGGTATATACTTTGGCGTGTGCTTAGGGATTTGCATATTAGTAATCTGAGGATATGTGTTGTGTTTTTCCATCTATTCCATCTCTTTCTTCTCTTCAGCTGTTCATATTCCCATGTAATTGATCAAACTTCTTAATGAGGTTTTTGGTATCCTCCAGAAATAGAAAAACAGAATGTGCCTTGAAAAAGAGAAATTTTGTCAGCTCTAAAAATATATATAAATCCAAAGAACTGGATGTTGGGAAGTGTTAGTCTTGAAAAACTGTGTGAGTTTTATGATCTGGGCAAAGTGGATGGAGCAGAGCTAAGATAGAAGAGCAGTGGCTAGCCAGGGCTGAAAAGCTAGACACCTTGTCACCTCTAATGTCACCATTTCCCCTTCCCCTTCGCCCTCCTCATTCATTTTTAGAGGTAAAAACTCATCATTGCCAATGTGCTTCCCCTCCTCCTCCTTCTCTTCCTCCTCCTTCCTCCTCATCCTCCTTCTTTTTCCTCCTCCTCCTCCTTCTTCTTCCTCCTCTTATTCTTCTCCCTCTTCCCCTTCCTTTTCTCCTCCTCCTCCTTCTTTTTGGTACTGGGAATTTGGCCCAGAAGCACTTTACCTCTGAGCTACATCCCCAGCCCTTTTTATTTTTATTTTGACTCTGGATCTTTCTA
This sequence comes from Tamias sibiricus, assembly GCA_025594165.1. Lineage (NCBI taxonomy): Eukaryota > Metazoa > Chordata > Mammalia > Rodentia > Sciuridae > Tamias > Tamias sibiricus. The sequence continues at coordinate 154,694,021 of CM046657.1, read as the reverse complement.
AATTGCCCAGGCTGGCCTTGAGCTTGTGATCCTCCTTCCTCAGTCACTGGGATTACAGGTGTATGGTACCATGCCCAGATAATGTTCTAGGGTCACTTGCATCATGGTTGACTTGGGGTAAGTGTTTAAGATATAGATTCTAGAGCTCTGCCATAGTCATGCTAGATCTGAACTTTGCAGCAGGTGGGGTGGGGGTCTTGGAAGTTGACATTTTAATGTTCTCAAGTGAGTGATGTTCACATTAAAGTTTTGAAAACAGATGGCTTAATGTTTAAAGGGGAAAAAAATCGAATCAAGAATTCTTTTCTAAGTACAGTGCCAACTCCTCTTCCTCTAATTTGGCTGATTTAGATCAATTCCACTTTTCACTCTGCCTCTGCCTACTCCATTTGCCACTTTCCCCCCTTAAACAAGAGAGATGAACATCAAAACATACCAGTAACAACAAAAATTGGCAAACTGCTTCATCTGCATTGAATATTTTAAAATCCATTTTATTATGTGAAAAGACAATATTCAGATTTATCCCCATTTCCTATTTTAATTGTGCAGGGTGGTAAACCACTGCCCTCTGCAAAGCCCATTTCTCTCTCACTGTTCCCATTCCAACTCTTGACTTTGGTTGCTCCATCTTTGCTATAGATTGATGCATGAAGACTCCCGGAGCAGAATACTTTACCCTGGTTACAAAAAACATTGGCTTAGATGACAGAAGTAATTAACATGTGGGGAACAGAGAGTAGCAGCTGTCCTCACCTGACACTCAGATGCTTTCCTTCTTAGTGCAGTATTTATCTCCTTCCTCTCCTAATGTGTGGAAGAGCTCATGCCTTTATGAGGAGCTCCCACAGCACAGGGACTTAAAGATAAAGCCTCCAAGAATATTCCCTGTCCTCACCAAGTACACAAAACCATATATAAATAGTTATGAACTGGATACATGCTGTGGAAGTTTGGGAACACTTTGTGGTCAATGCTTTAACTACAGGGAATATCGATAAATCAACAGAAAGCCACTAAATACTAGTTTGCAATAGGGAGATGAGTTTTTAGGAGATGCTGGGCAACATCTTGTTGATTTAATATCCTGAATAACTTAAGTGAGTATCATACAAATGAAACAGCTACCTCATGGGTCATTTACTTGATGTAAGGACACAACTTGGTTTAAATGTCTCCTATAGAATAATCTCCAGAAGCATTATTTTATACTGACACCTGGTTATAAACTGATAAAATATGACTCAGAAAACTAAAATTCTACAAAACTTCTACTTTGAAAAGGACAAGTACTTTTGGTTTTGTTTTGATTTGGTATGAGTATTTATTCAAAGACCAATTATGGTTACCTCCAGGTTAATTGGACTGAGAACCTAATTAGTCTGCTATGATGTAGGCTCATCATACAAGAATGGGAAGCAGTTTTTTCCTTTCCCCACCTTTTCCTGAAAAGGCAGCAAGACCATTGTGTTCTGAGAGAGGTACATTCAAAATATAAATTAGTGCATAAAAATTTCAGACACTAAAGAGTTCTACCAAAAAGAAAAAAGAATTAGAAAGCTGGAAGAATAATACAGTAGAGTGTGAAAGTGTGGTGTTCACTCAGTGGTCAGGGAATACATAAGAGGTGGTTTTTGAGAAATGAATTGTGAAGATATTCATGAAAAGATCTCTAGAAACAATATATTTTAGGGAAGAACAGGTGCAAGAACTATAAGAGCCAGGGGAGAAGCCGGGCAACTTTCAAGGATGGAAAGATCATTGAGTCCTGAGTATAGAGGCAAGAAAAGGATAGTAGATCAGATCACATCTTGAATGGCCCTGAGGGCTAAGGATAGAGCTGGATTCTAACTGCAATAGAAAGCCACTAGATAGTTTTAAAACACAAGAATTACCTAATGGACATTCTGAAGATTAGAGTATAGAGGGGCTTTATGTTCATGGAAGCTGGAGGCCTTTAAGAGTGATTGCTGTAGACAAAATTCAAATGACAGTTTGGAAGTACAATCATTAGAACCTGTAGATAGATATTAGTGATAATGGCAACAGGGAATCAGGATTATATTTATTTTAATATGCTGTTCTAAAGTAAGGTACCACAGCCAGATAACCTATACCAGTCTTTCACCAAGATTATGTGAGTTCTCTAAAGTTAGAGTCTGAAAACAAAAAAACAAACAAACAAACAAACAAAAACCTCTCCTATTACATTGACAACTGGGAAATTGACAATCAAAAGACTAATAATTTCTAAAGACAAATTTACAATCCTTTCTGGAAATAGAGAGGAAGTTGGTGGCAGTTGCTGGGAGTGGTTCAGGGCTTTAGCCCCGCTCTTTGAGCTTGCTGTTAACCAGGCTGGGAAATGAATTCTTTGGGTCATTTTCCATCAGAAGTTGAAGAAATTGGTGGGGAATGCCAGATCAGGTATGAGAGTAGAGTTCTGAGTAGTGGTTATAGCATTTCTTTGACAAAGTACACAGAGGGAAAGCCTCATTGGCTGAGCAGTGCTGTTGACCTGGGCATTGGCATTAAGGCAGGTGCTTGTGAACTCAGGATGGATCATTTGTACTGCCTTACGGAACAGGGCAGGGAGGAGAATAAGTGGAAAGCAAGATTTCATTCATGCTGTGCATGGACAAGCCAAATAAAAATGTGTGAATTACAGACTAGAGTTATAGACATCTCACAATCTCAAGAGAAGGCTCCTAAGCTAGAAGTTTTTGTTGATTTTTGTGCTAGTAAGAACTGACAAAGCAAGTCAATTATATGGAGAAGGTTGGGGTAGCATTTTCAGAGTAAGACAGAATAACGAGATTCCTGGGGAGTGAGAGCAATGCAGACATAACATACTTCTATCCCATCAACTCCAACCTTTTCTAGGCAAGTCCCTGGGGAATGCAGATAAGCAATTTCTCCCAACACAGTGAGTCATAGCTTAGGTTTGGGTTGGAAAAGGTAGCCCTATTTTACTTCTGGTCATAAGGTTGGTCTCAAGTAAAATCATTTGGTATCCATTTCCATGAAGACTCCCAATAGTTATGGCAATTAACCAACATTAACTTGCTTGGTTTTGGTAAAGGAGTTAGTTAATGCCTGCTGTAATTTAAAAAATTTTAACATGGTTAATTCCTCTTTTCCACATGTTTTTAGAGGTCAAGAGGAAGATGGTGAGTTGGCATGGGGAAGAACAAGTTTTCAAGGCCAAGCTGTGAAGTACTTTCAATGATGATTACCATAGAAAAAGGAGAAGAAGAAAGAAGATGAGATCCAGAGATGGATTTTTGGTGTCTTTATTGTGAAAAACTATAAAAAAGAGGAATATATAATGTAAACAAGATAGGAAAAGCTAAAACAAACTTTTCCCTACTCTCATATGTTTGTCAAAATGTGCATGGAGTTTTCCCTACACACCAAGCAATTCTCCAGCAGATACCAATTAGGTGTTCTAGAAGTCAATTAAATTCTGACACTATGGGGAGTTACAGAAAAATCCTACAATTTAAGGGCCCAGTCCCACAGGAGGGATCCCACTTCAGGGAGCCCTTAAGTCAAGGCCCTTGGAATGTCTGACAGACCAGCTACATATTGTGGTTTTCCATGACTCTCTCCTCAGGTTTGATTAATTTGCTAGAGTGGCTCTCAGAACTTTGGGAAACAGTATACTTACATTTACCAGTTTATAGTAATGGAAATTACAAAGGATACAGATGAACAGCCAGATACACAGGGTCATGCATGGGGGAGGGGGAAGGGATCTTACAAGCCCTCTGAGAACTTCCAGGTGTTCAACAACCCAGAAGCCTCATGCACTCTCTGATCTTTATGGAGACTTTATCACATACACATCAGCAACTGTTAACTCAATCTTCAGCCTTCTCCCCTTTGTGGAGGATGGAGGTTGGCTGAAAATTCCAAACTTCTGATCATGGCTTGGTCTCTCATGACCATTTCGTACTCAGGAGCTCACAGTCACTTCTCTAGAAGGAAAGACAGTCCTGTGACTCAGGAAATTCCAATGGCATTAGGAGCTCTATGTCAGGAACTGGGTTACAGATCAAATATTAGAATAAAAGATGTACCTACTACCACTGTCCCTCAAGAAATTACAAAACTTTTAGAAGTTGTATGCCAGAAAATGGGGATGGAGACCAAGAGTGTCCACAATACCACAAAAAAATAGAGTAGATCATTTTACTCATCAGCATTCAGGGAATGTTTTTTATAAAAATAGAAGCATTCAGGTAGAAGAGCAAGCTGAATTTCTCAGGGCTACAGGAGGCTGAGTTTCACAGACTGAGAACAGGGTCATGTGAGTTGCATAAGTTTCAGAAGGAAGTTAACAGGGTCTTAGTCAAGTGGCATAGTGACATCACAGTTGAGAAGAAAGATAGACACAAGCAGCTACTGTGAGTGGAAAAAGTCTGGAAAGAGAAATATCTAAATAAGGTTTTAAGAGGTTCTGCTGTATAGAATATTGTATAGAATATGTATATTGATCATGCTGTATAGAACATCTGAACATTCTGTAATGCCTTACCAGTTGTTTTCTTAGAATGCATGTTTTCTTAGAATGAACTGTGTGAATCCTTGGTTTGATTCAGGTTATACTCTGAAATATAATCACCCCTGCCCTTTCATTACTTTTTAAATTAATAAAACAAAATGAAAAAATCATAACAATAAAGACTAAAAGGAACAGTAATACTAAAAGAGCATTTTTAAAAATGTCAGACACTGTTTTAGTGATTTATATATGTTAACTTATTAAAATGTTATAACAATCCTATGAGGAAGTTACTATTATTGGCTCTATTTTAGAGATGTGGAAACTGAGACATACAGTGTAAGAAATTGTCTAAGCTTACACAGCTAGAACAATGGCACAACTCGGATTCAAACCCAGACATATGTCTCCAGTGTCTTCTCTCAACACCTACAAATTGCTGATTAGTGTCCTTATTCACTGCTGGTGGCATTATATATTTGTTTTTAACCCCTAAAAGTTAAACCCAGAGTTATCATATGCTAAAGAAATTCTACTATTACATATACCCCAGCGAACTGAAATATGTTCACATAAATTAAGCAGTGTTATTCATAACAGCAAAAAGTGGGAACAATCTAAATATCCACCAAATTTGAACAGATAAAACCAACTGTGGCATATTTACACACTGAAACATTACTCAGCCATAAAATGAAGAACTGATATATGCTATAAACTTGGATGAACCTGGAAAACTGTATGCTAACTAAAGGAAACCAGACATAGAAGATCATTCAATTTTTATGAAATTTCTAGCATAGGCAAATCTATGGAAACAGAAATTAGATTAGGAGTTGCCAGGGCCTAGGGAAAGGGAAGAATGGGGAGTGACTGCTAAGGAGTCTGTTTTCTTTCTTTTTGAGACAGGGCCTCACTAAGTTGTGATGCTCCTGCCTGAACTTTTCCAAATTGCTGGGATTACAGGCATACAACTCCCCTCCACCTTGAGTTTCTTTAGGGGGTGATGAAAACATTATGTAATTAAGTAGTTGTGATGCTTGTACAATTTTTAAATATGTTAGCCACTAATTACATATACTTTGGAGTGATGAATTTTGTGGTATGTAAATTCTTCTTCAATTTAAAATATCTTTAGGTAGTGAAAATAACATGATCTAATGAGTTCTCTCTCTGCTGCCACATAACACATTGCCACACGGTGTCACTGTTGAGGAATGCAGGAAGTCCAAATAAGACTCCTACAGAGTTTCTGTGATGATTTTCTGGTCCAGATTGTGCTTAGGCTACAGGTGTGACCCAGAATTGGAGTGAAAAGTTAAAATTTGGAATTTAGAGAACCTCACTTCAGAATAGTTTAATATTAAAGAGCATCTAGCCTCAGTCCCACACTTTGCAACTCCTTGCAGTGCTTCACAAACTGGGGTTCTTGGCTAAACTGGTTCTCAGATTAATGGCGGAAGTTTCACACTCCTGCGAAAACATCTCAAATCCCCTCCCCCTTTTGTTTTTGGTACCAGGGGTTGAACCCAGGGCACTTAACCACTGAGCCACCTCTCCAGCCCTTTTTAAAATATTTTTATTTTTAATATTTTATTTAGAGACAGGGTTTTGCTGAGTTGCTTAGGGCCTCTCAGGACTCCTGATCCTCCTGCCTCAGCCTCCTGAGCTGTTGGGATTACAGGCATGCATCACGGCTCCAGCACCCCCTTTCTTTTAAAGCAACTTTTTTTATTATCATACACATACTTCATAGAAAAAGAAATGCTTCAAATAGGTCAGGAAACTATGACAAGTAATGCAGTTTGTACATGTCACTCTATGTGTGGGAGCAGGGTTCTCCCTATGTTGGGGCAGGGGTTGCACTTGTCTGATGTCCCTTTGTAGAGCACATTCCTGGGCACACTTAGCATAGCCTGTGGCAATAGCTTTTCTTGCATATAGTACATATGCTGTCTTTACATTTGCAGAAACCACCACTGATACGTCACAGTTGGGGTCTATTTCAAATGCAAGTGAGTCAATGCCCAATAGGAAGGGTAAATAGGCAGAGGTGTGTGCTCTAAGTCCATTTTGAACTTTCAAAATCATTATTTTTTAAGAAAAAGCTGATACTTTTTAGAAGGATAGGGAGCTATTGAACAATTTTACCATCCTGATGTAAGGAGTTTCTATTGAGTTGAGGATTTTACATTCATTTTCTCTAGAGTATTACACTATTTAATCCAGCATTTCTAATCAAAATACAAAAAGCTACATATACATGAAGATGATTCTTATGATGTTCACAATAGAAAAAAAAAATCAGAAATGTCCAAAATGGAAGTTGCTGTACACACATTTGCTGAAAATCATATAGTTGTTAAAATTAGTAATATGAATGCTATGTAATAACATAAAAATTCTCATGCTATAATGCAAGATGATTAAAAGCCCACATTTCTCTGTGTGTAAAAATATAAAAACATATTCACAAATTCATATAACTGGATGTAATCTACATACCAGTTAAAATTATATGTCACTTGGTATTGAAACATTTCCTTTAGTCATTTTAGCCCACAATTCATAAGATGTGTCCAATAGCTAAACCAAGATTTTTCTCAATTCGCTAGACATATTATTATGGTCATTTTTTTTCACTTATATTTTGAAGTTATGAACAATATCATACATGTAATATATTTATGATGGTATATATAATTTAAAGTATATCTATTTGGTTTCTAATCAGGGATTGGAATTTTATTTGTTGGCTCAACTAAGAACATATCAGTGAAGACAATATTTAAAAGGCTGTTGGAGTGGGTTAAGAGAACCATCAAGCTGAGGCATCTAGGGAGTCTAGTAACAATGGGAAGCCTGTGCCATGTCTAGGCTGTAGAATAAGGTCGGAAGTATGTCCAAAGCCTAGTAAACTGGAACAATGGAGGAGGGAAACTTGTCAGGAGCTGCAGTTGTGAAGGAACATAGCTACCACCAGAGAAAGAATGGTGAAAACATACCCTGATACCTCTTCCTTCTTGCTTTTCATCTCCTGTGAAAGCCCCAAATGGAAACCAGCTGGGGAGAGCCCAGGTGATGCTTTCCTAAAAGGCCATCTTCTGTAGTCCAGTAAGTACAAGAAACAGGGGAGAATGTGTATAAGGGAAGGCAAACTGAAGAGCCAGAGTCTACAAGCTTTACCACCCAGCATTATTCTTGCCCTTTGCTCAGATGAATAGAAACGGATCCCCCACTCACAGGAATCATGAAGTGTGACTAGTGTTGAACTCAACCAAACTTCTGTAAGGCTTCTCAAAGCCCTCTCCTCGCTTAGACTTTGAACTCAGGCTCCTGTGTTCTTCCTTGCAGAGTCAATTTTAGCAAGAATCATGCAAAGGCAGTTTAAAGAGAATTCCTTGGCTGTGGATATATGATCACCTTCCATATCTGATCAAATTCCTCATTCCCCACTACCTCTCAGGTGATATCTGATCATTTTTAGCTGCTTTCAGTAAGAATTCTTAGGTCAATTTAGTAAGAATTCTTTGTATCCTTCATGTCTCCACTTCATAATTTTTCATCCACTGGCTGCTTCTACCACCCTTGCTTCTTAGCTATAAACCTCCACTTCTCCTTGCTATATTTAAATTTGAACCCAGTTCTCTACAGAGGTCCTTTTCCCTCCTATTTCAGTAGTTCCTGAATAAAAGCTATTTTTTATTCCTTTGACTACTCTCTGGCTCTGATTTTCTATAAGTCCCATCAGCTACCATAATGCCTTGAGGTGAGGTCAATTCAGGTGTACTCTCACCTAAATACTAAATTATATTTGTCTTCAAAGTACTCTTTAGGCAAGGTAGCAGGAGAAAAGGGGTGGGGAAGGAATAGTAAATTAATATTTTATAAGTGGAGCTACTATAATTCCTGCCTCTATACCTTCTTGCTGAGCTAAAGTTGATAATCATAGCTTCCTATTCATTCACTCATGTTCCCCCTGCCCTCTGCCAGCACCTTTGTAGATCAGGATATTTTTATCTGAAGTAGTGATAAACACTTCAATTTTTGCATAATTGAAATTTAATTGGTCCCAATTTTATTGACTTACTGCAGCTATCTACTGGTCATGGTCATTGTTGTTGCTCATGAGAGGATTAGGAGATACCCAGTGAATCTCTGGTTGTCACACATAGTTCTCCTTGCCCTTCTTGAATAGGTACAACCCAATTTCCTTTTAGTAATTGGGATCAATCTTCTCAATTTTATCACTATGATGAACCAAAATAACCAGAGGGCACTTCCAACTTCCAATTCCAAGCATTTCTTCCTTTTGAACTAGGACTTTCAAATGTGACAAACCCAAGGTCAGAGAAATGGTGTACTGCATATTTTCTTGTTTTCCCTGTAGGCATTGTGCCTAGGAGCCTAACTACCATAGAGGGCATCAACCTGACTTCCTAGTCTTCCTTTCTTCTGGCTGCCTTGTGGATCTAGCCAGTGGTAGACCCTGACAGGATATCAGAGCATGGGAGGACAGAGAATTGGCCTTCCATCTTCACTCTGTTTCCACTTTGAACTGAGGTACTGGCAATGGCTACAACTATAGAATCTCATCCTGCTCTGCCAAAGGTTGGCATTGACTGCTTTCCTCTATAAACAATATGGCTCCTATTGGGTAACTTCTCCTATAGCTGCAGCTTCAAATCTCATCTGGTTTTGGTAATTGTTCCCTCTTTCTCTCCCTCAGAATTAGAATTAGTAACAGTTCTCATTGTTACTGGTTACTACTATTTATTAAATCCTATATGCCAGACACTCCTAAGTGTCTAACTATATCATCTCATTTAGTCCTAATAACCCAATAAATTAGATGTTTTTCATTATATTATAGATGGAGGAGATAATGTGAGAGGGTGACAGTGACAGAGCTGGAAACTGGATCTAGGTGTATTTATGTCAGTCTGTGTATTCAAACACTACTCCACACTCTCAAATGTTACTTCCTACTTCATGGATCAGTTTAAACATCCCTTAAAAAGTCAAACCTTGCCAGGCGCGGTGGCGCATGCCTGTAATCCCAGCACTTGGGAGGCTAAGGCAGGAGGATCAAGAGTTCAAAGCCAGCCTCAGCAATGGCGAGGCACTTAGCAACTCAGTGAGACCCTGTCTCTAAATAAAATAGAAGAAAAGGGCTGGGGATGTGGCTTTGTGGTCAAGTGCCCCTGAATTCAATCCCCAGTCCAAAAAAAAAAAAAAAAAAAGTCAAATCTCCTTACGGTTTTGCTCCTGACAACACAGTCTTGCTCCCACAACTGGAAGAGGGGATGTTGTTGCAATTTTCCCATTCAGCCATTGAACAAATGGTGTTTGAAAGCTAAATACTGAGGGCTGGACCTTCCTCAAGGCCAGAGACTAGTGAAATCCATTAGAAATCCATGCTATTTCCCCAGGCCATTTGGTAACAAAGGATAGCTCCTCAAATAGTCTCAACAAGGCTGGGAAAGAAACTTTGTTTACTCAAGCTAGAAATTGCTGGTTGGAATGAAAAATGGGAATTTCTCAGAGCAGCAGGGATAAATATGGCTTTATCCAAATAAGAACCTGTAATTCTGGTCAAGTTTGTTCCTTTTGTTTCCTGTCTTACCCTTTTGCTACTTTAATGGTGGCAGCTTTACAGCTGAGGAAACTGAGGCATTTGAGATTTCCATTCTACTTCTTCTGCCTTGCCTTAAAAACAACTGCTGACATTTTTAAGAAGAAATGTAACTGGAAAAATCAAGAAAGACTATTTAAGCTCACTAGAAGTCAAATATCAGCTACAATTGCAATGAGGTTATACCCCTATTAAGTTAGCAAGTTAGTAGAATGTATATGTATGTATACAAGTGTATATATGTATGAATATATATATGCACATGCAGAAACGCCCTCTGCCATGCCAGGTCACAAAAGCTCCAAGAGGAAGGAATAAAACTCTTTCTATGTGATCAACTACTTTGTTCTGAGACTCCAGCTCAGTAACTAAAACTGAATAAGTGTTTAATAAACATCTGTTGTTTGAAAACTTGCCAATGAAGTCATGGTGTAGCTGACGTACATTTTAGAATTATTAGTATTTTTATCTTTAACTTTACTAGTTTCTAAACATAATAAATTATATAAATTGACCCAGTCTTTCTTTTAATTATTCTGATTCTGGTTTGTTTCTAATATTTTTTTTTGTCCTTTATTTAGCATTGTAATGTGCTTATTTACATCATGTTTTAGTGCAACTTACAAGACAAATATCGTGCCAGAGAAAATTGCTTTGTAAATGTAAAAATGTAAATCAAACAAAAATTCCATTCCAACAACAACAACAACAAAACAAAAAGAACAAAACAAAACAGAAACCGACTGCTGAATTGTTATGCTTTTGAATTTGCCTCTTTGACCTACCTGTTCCATTCCCACTCCCGCCTAGACCGGAAGAACACGCCAGGCTTCTGTTAGGAATGCGGGCCCTTTAAGGAAGCCAAGGGCCGCACTGATTGGTTGGGGCTCCTAACATCTGTCATGACCAGCCAATCCTGAGGCTCTGCGGGGCAGGGCCTCGTCCCAGCCGCGGTAAAAGGGAGCCCTAGCTTGGAGGCCTCTGGAGCCATCACCTGGTCCCTGCGCTGCTTTACCCACTGCCGGTGAGTTAGCGCCCACCAAGGGCTTGGGGGGAGGGGAGGGTCGGCACCGCAGCGTCGGCCGGCGCAGCTCCCAGGCCCGGCTGGAGAGGCGGCTGTCCTCGCGAGTGCCTTCCCCTGGCTCTCCCACTGCACCTGGTGCTGATAAGTATTTCCAACCTCATTTCAGAAAAGCTGGTTCTGTACGCATTGACTTGAGATCTCTTTATATCGTGATAATGGAGTTGGGTAAAGTCTGCCGAGGAAATCAGCATACCACTTGAGGGGAATGTCTAAATTACAGCAGTTGGGTCCAGAGATGGAGGGTGGAGACTATTACAGAAAGCCTTCTGTCACTGGGTTGAAATTTGCAGGGGGAATGGCCTAGTTTGGATTGCAAACATTTATTGAAAATGATTGTGATTATGCGACCAGTCATAAATTCAAGCAATATGTTTTTTTTTTTTTTGTTTTGTTTTGTTTTTGGTCAGGAAATAAGTGAGGAAATTTGGATGTCAGAAGTCATGGAATTCATATTCTCTATCTGAAAATCAAATTCAGGTTTCCAAGGTGGCCACAGAAAGACTGTCTGGAATTTGCAATTCTCCTTCTGGCAAATACACCTTCCCTTAGTAATCTATAGGATAAGTCAAGATAGGGCTGGAGCATTATGGACTCTTCCAAGGTCTCACAAGTAATCAAAGGAAAAACGAAGGCAGAAGAGACCCCCAAGTCAATTTTCTCAGCTTTCTGAGACACATTGGTGTCATACCTTGTAAAAGTAGTAACACATTCGTAATCCATGATAAAGTGTTGGATTCTTGACAGACTTACACAAATCAGTGAAATCAAAGTTATTCCTATTGCTTATTTTCTGATAAATATTTTTGTGAGTGGGAGAAAGAAAGTTGAGAATATTCTAAACATCTTAAGGAACACTCCCAGACTTTGGAAAATGGATTTGTTACCAGTAAGAAAAGGGAGGAGGTTTAAAAAACTCCAATGAGGGTGAAGTTTACAAGATGTGGCACACATATTTTCAGATATGGTTTCCTGAAAGAAAGCTTTTCTTTCTGCTTGGCTTCCACCTTTAACCCTTCTATCTGGGAGTGTCCCATAACCTGCCTAACTATAAGCCCAGTCTCAAGGAAGCAAGGTCCAGAAAGAGGTAAATCTAAATCCTAAATTTCTAGAGTGTCTCTCTTCTGTAGATGATTGACATGGGGACTGTCCCACTTCAGGGGAGCACTCTAAGGGACATAGAATATGTGCATGGAAACTAGAGGATAAATGTTTTCTTTATGCTTGCAGCAGATGTAAAAATCCAATCATTCTGTACTATATGCAGAAGAAAAAATAATAAGGAACTGCAATGACTTGAGCCAAAGGTCTTGTACTGCATCATCTGCTTTGTGCAAACACTTGTGGGAAGTAGACACCATGGAGACTGTCAAGATGGATAACATATTGCTCAGGGCTTTTAGACAAGTTCTAGGTCTGCCATCTGGTCTGTACATGGGGTGTAAAAACTTGGAGAAAGAATAGATTTGCCAGATCTTCTCACCCTCACTGGGTGGCCTCTATCTTTGGCCATAGGTGTTAGAGTAGGACAGAGGGAGAGGAAAAACCTTATGACTACACAGTTCTGTTCTGGGTCCTGCCTCTTCTCTTTTGCCCAGTTTTAACACTGATTCTGGCTTAGTGGCCCCAGTAATTCTAGGGTGTATCCTTAGCCAGAACACAGGGAAGCCATTGAAGTCTGGTTTGTGGCTCCCACTCACCTGGAGCACCATTGGCACGGGTAAACCATTCTACCTGACATTAAATACCCCCTTCGTCATCTCCTAAGTTAGCCAGAATCCAAGATTTTCTGATGTTGCAGGATATGGAAAATAGGAGCTGTCTGAGCTTCTCACAGAATACTTGTTAATCCTGGATATGAAGCATTAAGTCTGGCTACCCTGACATGAGCTCTACCACCCTATTCAACAGCTTATTAGAGGGAAGCAGTATCAGCAACATTGTTGAGGAAGGTATAAAAGTTGTGACTTTCCCTGGGTTTTGCCATCTTTTAAAAGTAAAATCAAGAACTAAGTGTCTTCTCTGCTACCCAATTGGATAGAGAACAAAATTTGGAATTCTGACCCACCTAGAATTGATAGCCCATTTAAATATTTCTCAGGTAAGATTATAAAATAGAGGATGGAGATAATCTTTGACTTACATAATGGTTTGACTTAGAATTTTTTCACTTTATAATGGTGCAAATGCCACATGTCTTCAGTAGAAAATATACTTCAAATTTTGAATTTCAGTCTTTTCCTGGGTTATGATATACAACAACCATTCTGTTTTTCACTTTCAGCATAGTATTTAATAAATTACATGAAATATCCATCACTTTGTAAAATAGACTTAGTGTTATATGATTTTGCCCAACTGTAGGCTAATGTAAGTGTTTCGAGTATGTTTAAGGAAGTCTAGGCTAAGCTATGATGTTGAATAGGTTAGGGATATTAAATGCATTATTGACAATAATATTTTCAACTTATGATGAGTTTAAATAAGTGGCATGTTGAAAAGGGACACAAGTTATGGCAGGATTGATGTACTGACCTTGAGACACCTAAATCTTCTTAAAACACAAATGCAACGAACACAGAACAATCTGTTTACAAGATACTCAAAGCATGTTCTGATTCACCTCTCCTGAGATGCAAGGTTTTATTGTCCACCTGTACAAAGGGTAAGAGGATGAGTGCTATCCACTATGCTCTCAAGATTTACAACAGGAAGAAAAACCAGGAAATATGGAGCCATATACTTATAGAGTAGGGAGAGATTTTGAAGATGGTCTTGTCCAATCAGCTATACTTAGGTGAGTAAATGATGACCAAGATGGTTAAGCTAGATGGCTCGTAAGGAGCAAGGACTAGAATTTACACTGTGTTCTAAGTCAGAAATTTTTCTTTTTTCACTTTGTCATAAAAGTCATGGTAGCCCAAAGCAGAGCATGCAAGAATGCACATAGTATATTATTTTAATTTTCCTTGTATTTTTTACACTTTAGATCAAGATGGGTTTTATATTTTCAAAATCTATGAATGAAAACATGAAAAATCAACAAGAGTTCATGCTTTCCCATGCCCGACTACAGGTATGTTTAGAAACAATTAAGCTGTTACGTTGTTACAATGGTGAAGTTCTACTACTTGTACTTTGGCTGTTCTCTTTGACCTTCCCCCTCCAAAAAATTAAATAAAAAAATCTGAAATGCTCTTGGGGCCTCTTCCTCAAAGACAAGATGAAATGGATTGCTAATAATCTGATGAATGCCCTTGTTTAAGTCTCCAATCCAGATACTTGTGTCAAAATTTCCATTCTGTAGAAAGAGATAACTACTCATAGAATATAATAGGTAAAATAGTGCCCTCCTCAAGATATCTATGTCCTAATTCCCAAGAACTGTGACTATGTTAAGAATGTTACCTTGCACAGCGAAAGAGATTTTATGATGTAATCATTTAAGGAGTTTGAGATGGGAAGATTATCCTGGATTATTAGATGGGTCCATTGTAATCATAAGGGTAAAGAAGGAAGCAAGAAAGAGTATGAAAGAGAGTGAGGGGGGAGGAGGGGAGAGAGTTTAGGGTACTGTACTGCTCTACTTCTGGCTTTGAAGATGGAGTCAGTCAGGATTGAGAGCCAAGGCATATAGACAGCCTCTAGAATGTGGAAAAGACAAAGAAGATTCTGCACTGTAGCCTCCAGAGGGACCAAGTCCTGTCAGGCCATTTTGTACTTTAAACCTCACAACTATAAAATAATAGATTTGTGTTGTTTTAAACCATTAAGTTCTTATAATTTGTTGCAGTAGCAAAAGGAAACTAATACAGATAATGACACTTTTATACCAGATTATACAATGGGTAGATAAAAAAGATCAAAGCACAGTAGAGGGTTGTCCAGTTGCCTAATAAAAGTTGTCAAAAAGTAAGCTGGGCATGGTGGCACATGCCTGTAATCCCAGCACTTGGAAGGCTGAGGCAGGAGGATTGAGAGTTCAAAGCCAGCTTCAGCAATGGTGAGGCACTTAGCAACTCAGTTAGACCTCGTTTCTAATCAAATACAAAAAAGGGCTGGGGATGTGGCCCAGTGGTCAAGTGCCCCTGAGTTCAATCCCCAGTACAAAAAAAAAAAAAAAAAAAAAAAAAAAAAAAAATTGCCAAAATGTTGGAATTTAAAATCAAGGGTTAAAAGTTTGACTCAAATTATTTTCTTAAGATTTTAGATAAAGACTTGTAGGTCTTGGTTGTCCTTTATAGCACTGGGAATTGAAGATTCTACTGTTAGGCAGTAGAACTAGTGGTTAAATGAGGACCAAAGCCAGATTGCCTGCATTTGAATCCCAGCTGCACCCATGACTAACTGTGTAATTTGTGACTCAGTCTCCTGATTTGTACTCTAGAGGTAATAACATCCCCTTCAGAGAGATGTTTTATGGAGTAAAGTCAGTATATATTGTATAGAACCATACCTTCAGTAGTCAACAAAATGCCTTTAGGCATTAGGGTGTATTAGGTATTGCTGTTGTTATTGCTATTAAAGACTGATAAGAGTGTCCTGTGCAGGATAAAGACTTCTTTGGGGGGGGGGATGGAACAATTGAAAGAATGGAAAATTGAATTATTGTAACAGAGCAAAGTGACCTTTGGTTTTCTGGGGATTGACTTTTTTCACTTAGCATGGTAATCTCCAGATCCATCCATTTACTGGCAAAAGTCATAAAGTCATTCATTTTTATGGCTGAGTAATATTCCATTGTGTATATATATCACATTTTCTTTATCCATGCATCTGTTGAAGGGCACCATAGTCGGTTCCATAGGTTGGCTATGGGAATTGAGCTGCTATAAACATTGATGTGTTTGTGTCACTGGAGTATGCTGATTTAAGTCCTTTGGGTACATACCAAGGAATGGGATAACTGGGTGAAATGGTGGCTCCATTCCAAGTTTTCTGAGTAATCTCCATACTGCTTTGCACAGTGCTTGCACCAATTTGCAGTTCCACTAGTAATGTATGAGTGTACCTTTTCCCCCACACCCTCACCAGCATTTATTGTTACTTGTATTCTTGATAATTGCCATTCTGACTGGAATGAGATAGAATCTCAGTGTAGTTTTGATTTGCATTTCTCTAATTGCTAGAGCTGTTTAACATTTCTTCAAATATCTGTTGATCAATTAATTATATTTCTTCTGTGAAGTGTCTGTTCAGTTCCTTAACCCATTCATTGATTGGGTTATTTTTTTAATGTGATTTTTTTGAGTTCTTTATATATTCTGGAGATTAATGCTCTATCTGAGGTGCCTGTGGTAAAGATTTTCTCCCATTCTGTAGGCTCTCTCTTCATGTTCTTGATTGTTTCCTTTGCTATGAAGAAGCTTTTTATTTTGATACCATCCCATTTATCGTTTCTTGATTTTACATCTTGTGCATTAGGAGTCTTGTTGATGAAGTCAGTTCCTAAGTTGACATGATGGAAATTTGGGCCTACGTTTTATTCTAGTAGGCACAGGGTCTCAGGTCTAATGCCTAGGACCTAGACAACAAACTTACCTGTCAAATCATTACCAAGAGTATTTGGTATGTCCAAATACTCTATGTCCAGCAGGTGGCGCTGCTGTATAAGGCAAGGAGCCTGTCTGCAGGTCACCTGTCATTTTCCCTATTTTTCCTGGGGAACTTACAATATTTCTATAAGACCACTTGGGAGGGGGTCGGACATTCAGATCCTCTGGCCACTATGGGTTTTATAATACAAATATGTAACACATCAATATCATAAAACATTTATATGCACTGGGAAAGTGTGGACATTCAGTACAGTATCTTGAATTGGTTCAAGGTCCTTCTAATTTCCCTTCCTCACCTTAAACTTTGCTCAAACTCTAACCAGTTGAATTTAGGTGTTCCCCTCCCAACCCCACTCTTCCGCCCAGTTGGAACATGAACCAAGGAGTGTAACATAAGTGCTTCAGGGGTTATCATAGCAGCAGAGTAGGCAGGTGGGGAGATCAGGAGTACACAGGGTAGGAAGGACTTTTTGTTCTTTGACTCCTCATCACAGAATGGACACTCCTGTGTGCCCCTGGCTGTGTTCAGGGGAATTGCTTTTTTAGTCTTCATTGGTGCCACAGTGCTGCCTTATAGTCCTTGGTAACCTGGGCCACCTTGGTGCTTAGCACACCTCTCTCCATGGGGCCAAGTAGACTCTGGAACATGCATCCAACAGAGCCATAAAAAGTTAGGTCCTTCCTCAAAGTTCCCCATCACACCCATACTTCTTCTTGAAAGACCTAAAATTGGGGAGGGGAGTGCACAGAATGAGGTTCTGAGGGAAAGGAGCGGCGGGGGAACAGGGGAACAGCTTGGCACCAGAAAGCAAGTTTTTGTATTTACTTTCAGTTTCAAGTGGCTTCCTACCACGGCTCAGCAAATACATTTCTAATGATTTCAGTTGATCAAAGTTCTATATACTCACTCTGACACCCTTTATTTAGGCTTCAGGGACCCCTTGCTTCAGCAGCCACAGCCACATTATATTGCCTTTGGCTGGAATATGGAACCTGCAGCCCCATTATCATAAGAGCATCCTTCCTTTCACCCACCCCAGAGGAGAACATTGCCATAACTCAAACACTATTTGGGAAGTTTGTTTCAACCCTATATGATGATGATGATGATGATGATGATGATGATGATGATGATGATGATTTTTGCAGTACTGGGGATAGAGCCCAGGGCCTTGTGCAAGCAGGGCAAGCACTCTACCACTGAGCTATATCCCCAGCTCTCAACGCTACTTTTTGTTGCTCAATCTCACTCAACACACAGGACAGTGTGTTTCTTTACTCTCCCATCTTCACCATTCAGGAGAGAGCATTTATTATGAGGTCTTAGGGATTTTACTCACATCCTCTAACTCAACTAATGAGAGCCATTGTCTTTTTCAGAAAGCCATGTCTCGATCATCATGTCATTCTTGTTGCCCAAACTGGTTTTTACCTGACTTGTAAATTAACAAGTTAGCTTGTTATGATTTCACAGATGCTGGTGGAAGACCTTATTCTCACAGCACAGCACAGCACACAGCATGTTGGCACCAGTTTTTTATGTACTCTATTTCCCATGGGGATGTAGGTGAGCTTAGCTGGAGGTTGAGATGAATATGGTGGGTTTGTGACATAACTGAGGAACACTGGGTCTTGTGAAATCTACCACTTTTATTATGAGTGGCAACAAACCTGCACTTTAGTGAGGAGGAGATGCTACCTCATTGCTCAAGGCTGCTAACCACAACTATGGGAAAGTGCCCAAAGAGAGAGCTGCATTCCTGGCCTACCCAGCAAGAACATGCAGGAAGACCCAGGGACATGGAAGATTGATTCTCCTAACATGTGCTGGCTAAGAAGACTAGTTTTTTCATTGGTTGTTATTTCCTTGTTGATTATTATTTATCTGTTAATTTCAAGGAAGGGTGGCCGGAGAATATAGATAACACAGTTGAACAAGTCTTGGAACCCTGAAGCTAAGCTCTGATCCTAATTGGGCAGCCTAGAAAGAAACATTCTCATCTGTAATAGTTTTGGAAGATCAGGTTTGTCTTTAAATGTTCCCTATTTAAAAGAATTAAGCTTCCCAATTCATTCTTGGGTTTAGAGCTATTCTTTCTTTCTTTTCTTTTTTTTTTTTTTTTTTAAAAAGCATCATGAAGTATTTGACACATACAACAGAATATATTTATAATAGATTTTTAAATTCTGAAGCATAGTAAAATGAACATCAACCACCCCTCCACTAAACTTAAGAATTATGTTATCACAATACTCTGGAGCCACATATGGCTTCCTTCCTACTTTTTGAGTGACTCTAAACTGCTAAAGCTAGGCTGTACTTGATCTTCTGTCCCAGAAGTCCTGAGGACAGAGGAAGACTCTGCAGTTGTGATGATGTGGACCACTGGAATGGAGGATGACTTGTCTTTATAAGATCTTCAAAGGAGAAATTACAAAAAAATCCTTATTGAAATACCATGCTTAAATAATATATTTAGCTTATTATTATGTGTTGTGTGTATGTTGACTATTTTCCTTAATGAAAATCATAGAATAAATAAGCAAAATTTTTATTACAGAAAACATAATGACTCAAATCCTTATTCTAGTGGGTTTTATTTCTACTTTATTTTTGTAAAATAAAAAAAGAAAAATCACAACTCAATAATTCCTTAGTATTATTTTTTTCTTGTGGAAAAGCACTAAAATTAGAAATTCAGCAACATCTCCTATACCAGTTGCCAGGTTCTCAATCCTGGCTGTACATTTGGTTCATTCAGAGACTCTTGAATATTTAAGGTCCTGCCCCAGACCAGTTGGATCCATCATGGCTGTGTGTGGATGTCATTGTTGTTACTTTAAGCCTTCCAGGGGGTTATAGTACACTGCCCAGGATGAGAAACTTTGTCCTTTTCTTCTTTCTCTGTGATGCTACATAAGCATAATTAGTGATCGACAGTGATTTAATAAAATCTATGTAGGAGATAGAACCAAATAAGTTTTCACTTCACAGTAAGTGAATCATGAAATAAAATGAAATTAATCATTGGGGTCTGATCAATCAAAATTTATAAGTCCTGGAACTGAAATGTTTTCTTCTATTGAAAGATGGATGGAAGTCACACTATTAGTTATAATGATATTTTCAGATCATGAGCAATGTTCAATTTCACACTAGAAATTACCTTTTCTAACCTCTTACTGAAGATGATGTATAGGTAGTTAGCAAGCTTTCACTCCTATAAAAATGAATACTTTCTTAAAGATGCCACTAGGTGGCACACCTAGACTAATTTTATTTCACTCCAATGTCTTGAAAAACATCTTGCTGTTATGAAATAGGATGGAAACAGGAAGTCTAAAGCAGAGAGACAGAACAGATTCCGTAGGTCCATGCTATGCTACAATGCTATTATGGTTAAAGATTAGTTGTACAGTGAAGAAATATTTATTCATTCTTTGCTACTTTGGGCAACAAACCGAAGACTAAAAAAGAACAAACCAAACAGAACAAAAATAAAACCAAAACAACAAGAAAACAACAACAACAGCAACAACAAAAAAACCCAAGACAAAAAACTCAAACCAAAACAGAACAAAACCCCATGAAAAACAGACCTTAACCTGTATAGTGAAAGAATGAAGCCGGAATTTATAGACTCAGTTCATTTTCCTTAAAAGCTGATGAAAGATACTGTTCCAAATGTACTAATAAAAAGAAAATTTTCTTAGCCATTTTAATATTCATTTGTTCATTTCCATAAATTTCTATGGAATGCCTAACATGTGCCAGATGATACTTTGCTAAATGGATTTCTTTTTCCAAGCGATCCTTTTTTTTGTTTAGGGGTAGTGGCAACCAGCAGTTTCAATATCATGTTCAGAACTAAAAATTCTATAACCTTTGTGAACTAAAATTGGGTTGGTGTCAAATGTCTTCAAAGTGCTAGAAGATTATGAAGCAACATCTTCAGTTTTGAGAGGAAACCCCCCACATCCTATATTTAGCTAAATCATACACACACGTGCAGATGAAAAGAGAAATTCAGACATGCAGATATTCAGAAAACGAGTCATCTACGTGTTATTGAAAAAATTAACTGAAGATATATAATCTTGCCAATTAATGAAGAAATATTAAGAGCTACCAGCAAAATCTAACTTGCTATTATGCATATGGAGGAGAGGAAAAGGTATAACTTTAAACCCAACACTTTGTCAATCTTGTTTCTTCTATCCCATCTTTCTTTACCTTTATTATTATTATTATTATTTTTTGTTTTTGGCTGGAATGTACTTTATGTCAAATTTCAACTTAACTGTAAGTACTTCAGTATGAATCTCCATCAGATTGTATGCTATGCCACAATGCTATGTAGACAAATCAATTAGGGCTAAAGATTAGTTGATCAGTGGCTAAATATGGCTATAACCATATTTAACTAAATTAATATGGTTATTTGTAACCAGATTTAACTAAATTTACAATAATTCTTTCCTGTTGCGATACCTCATCTCAATTGCCTCATAAATGTCTTTTTATAATTGTTTGAAATCGGTATCTAAGCAAGGTTTTTGTATTACACTTGGTTAGTAGGGCACCTAAGTCTTTCTTCATTTGTGACAATATCCTTTCCTTTTGACCTGCCATAACATTTGTTTATTGGAGAAACCAGGTCATCTGTTCTAAGCAGACCCCTGATGGCTTCTTCATCAAATTATTGAATATGTCCTTCTGTCCTTCTGTCTGTCCTTCTTCCTAGATGCTGGCATAGTCTAGGGCTTTGCTGAGACTCAGGTTCAGTCCCCCCCACCCCCCAAGAATCCGTTAGAAGTGGAGCTTGTACATCACACCACAAGCACATAAGGCCTGGTTGTTTTACTTTCAGTGATGTCAACCTGACCTATCCCTTATAAAGTTTCCCACCAACCTGGCATTGTATGACTTTACTACCCATTTGTGATCTTTGCCAGATATATTACTTCATTAGGGCTTGCAAACTGGTAATTTAAAAAGATTCCGTCTTTCTGCATTTATTAGCTGAAAGTTTATTAAGAACTTTCCTTTAGTAACTATTGGTTATTTCAAGTACAGTTGGTACAGGAAGCACAAAATGAATGCTTGACCTTTTCCTTTAATTTAGTCATTTTCACAGTAGTGAATTGATAGCAGAGATATCTACATATTTAATAAAATAGTTTTTTTTATTTGTATACTATGATTATGAACTCTTGATGTATTTTAATCAGTTGTAGTCATTATTGGTTTTGATGCTCAAATTGTCCCATTTTTGGCTAGGGGGAGCTCTTTCAACTTGACAGCTGTGTCATTTGGATAAGACCCAAGAGCAGGTCTCATCTCCCATATCTAAGTATATAGCTTAGTAATAAGGATTATTATACTTTGTATAGTTGCTCTGAGGTTTAAATGAAGTGATGCACATGGAGGAATTTAGCACAGACCATTGACCCCATGTAACACTCAGCAAGGTCAGTAATATAAGCCAAACTTTTATTACTAGCAGTGCCATTCATGTACTCACCATACATTTGTGAAGCTCTGCTCTACTCTAGGCAATAATCTGGAAGGGGAGATACAACGGTGCATGACAGCGGCAAAGTCCTTCCCTTGTGGAGCTTACACGCCAGCAGGGGTGCAGGCAACAAGCCAACGAGCTAGAATGTGTTGCTGGTGTTGAGTTCTATGAGGGAAAAAACCAAGGTGAGGGCATAATTTCAGGAAAATGTGGATTGGTGGGGAGATGCCATTTTCAGTAGAATAGATGGTAACATCCTCTCAAAAAGGTGACGTTTGAGCAGAGCCTTGAGGGAACTGAAAATGTAAGGCAAAAGAAAGCCAAGAAAAGATGGTTTCAGGCAGAAGGAAAGCAAGGGCAGAGAGAGCCAGTGCTGAGTTGGAGGAGCACCACAAAGGCCTGAGCTCTGGAAGGGGGTTGGGCGGAGAGAAGAAGAGGACAAGGTCAGAGGCCACACAGGCCTATCATCCATCAAAACTGTTTTGAAATGTATTCTGAGTGACCTGGGAAGTCATTAAAGGGTCTGGTGTAGAGGAATAGCATGGCTTGATGGTTTTTATGACAAGAAATATATTGTGTGCTCAATTTGCTTTTTCAAATACATAAAAATAAAATAAAATAACTTTCATAAGAAAGAACACTATAAAATTGCCTAAACCCTCCTAATTCCAAAATCTGTCCTTCTTGTGCCCTCCCATCTGTTTTTCTTTTTGCTTTATGTGGAAATTTTGCCAGAATCATGAACAGGAAAGGGCTCTGTGTTCTCAGAAAGGAAGAACAGCACAGCATGCACTTTGTAGACTTGGGGAGACACAGAACCCAAAATGTAGATTAGGTGGTGAGAAGGTGGGGAGAGTAGCCAGATTTTCTGTAGGTGGAGAAATGAGGGAGTAGGTGGCAGGTGGGTGCAGGGCCTGGAAGTGTCAGGGATTTAGCTAGGAAGTGCCTTGAATAAAAGGGGCATCCCGATCACAGGTTCACGAGGACCCTGTGTGGCTGTGAGGAAGCATGATCAAATTCCTATGCTTATGTTTCTAACTGTCCTCAACTTATCTTCTGGGACTCATTTAAGGTCCATGCCCTCCACACCCACTATCTGTTCCTGGTCTCCCCATGTCACTTACCCATAATCATTTTTCTGAGGTCTTTTAAAAAAATTGTGATAAAATACACATCATGTAAAAATCACCATTCTAAAATGTACAATTCAGTGGCATTTAGTAAATCTACAATGTTGTACAATCATTGCTAGTATTTAATGTTTTTTTTTTTTTTTTTTTTTGCAGTGCTGGGGATTGAACCCAGAGCCTTGTACATGTGAGACAAACACTCTACCAACTGAGCTATATCCTCAGGCTGCCACTATTTAACTTTATAATGTTTGCATCACCCCCAAAAGGAACCCTATGCCTGTAGAGCAGTCACTTGTAATCCCTCCAACCCCAACCCTAGATCTTGGCAACCATGAATCTGTTTTCTGTCTCTATGGACATTTTATATAAATGGAATCATACAACACATTGTCTTTTGTGTCTAGTTTCCTTTACTTAACTAATGTCTTTCCAAGATTCAGCCATGTTGTAGCATGTATCAGTACTTTGTTCTTTTTTTTTTTTTTAGTGGCTGAATAACATTCCATTATAGATGTATCATATTTTGTTTATCCTTTCATCTCTTGGTGGATATTTGTGTTGTTTCTACCATTTCGCTATTATGAATGATGATGCTGCTATGAACATTCCTGTACAAGAATTTTTTTTTGAAAACTTGTTTTCAATTATCTTGGGTAAATACTAGGAATGGAATTGCTGAGTCATGTGGAAATTTTATGTTTAACTCACTGAGAAACCACCAAATTGTTTTCCACAGTGGCTACACTTTTTACATTCCCACCATATGTGGAAGGATTTTTCCGATCCCTACCAATACTTGTATTTTCTCCCTTCTTCGTCTTTCTCTCTGCCTTCTCCTCCTTTTTGCCATCTAAAGGGTTTAAAGTGGTATCTTATCGTGGTTTTGATTAGAATTTCCATAATGACTGAAAACATTGAACATTTTTTTATGTTCTTGTTGCCCATTTGGATATCTTCTTTGGTGAGATGTCTGTTCTGGTCCTTTGCCCAGAAGGACAATTTTAAAATTTGAAATTTACAATTTTAAAATTGGGTCATTTGTCTTTTCATTGTTGAGTTGTAAGAATTCTTTACATATTATGGGTACTAATCTGTGGGTCATCTTTATTCAGTGGTGTCCTTTGAAGTATATACATTTTTAATTTTGGGGAAATCCAATTTTTCTTTTATTGCTTGTACTTTTGGTGTCATATCTGAGAAACTGTTACTAAATTCAGGGTCATAAAGATTTGCTCCTATTTTTTCTTCTAAGACTTTTAAGGTATTATCTCTTATTTTGGTCTTTGACCCATTTTTTAGTTAATTTTTTATATAGTATGTAATATACTGCATGTGGATCTTCAGTTGTCCTAGCCTGAGATCCAATCTTTTTAAAAAACATATTCTTCCTCCCTCCCTCGCTCCTTCTCTCCCTCCCTCCCTTCCTTCCTTTCTTCTTTCCTTCCTTCCTTCCATTCTCCAGGGGTTGAACCCAGGGCACTTAACAACTGAGCCACATCCTCAGCCCTTTTAGTTTATTTATTTTTAAATACTTTTTTAGCTGTAGATGGACACAATATCTTTATTTATTTATTTATTTTTATGTGGTGCTAAGGATCGAACACAATACCTCATGCATATGAGGCAAGTGTTCCACCAATGAGCCATAATCCCAGCCCCATTTTTAAAAAAATTTGAGACAGGGTCTTGCTAAGTTGCTTAGGACCTTGCTAAGTTGCTGAGGCTGGTTTTGAACTTGCAGTCCTCCTGATGAAGTTCATTCTTTATGAGCATAAAGAAGTTAACCACCATGCAACAAAGATTTGGGGTTATAGACTAAGTCCATAACTGCTTCAGATGAAGGTCCTATCCATGCAAACCCCCTGAAGAGGAAATCTTGACCCATTAGTGGTCTTTGTCTAGGAATGGTAGGGAGTGAAAATGAAACAATTTAGGAAGATTGTTGGTGCCATAGACACATGTCTACAAAGGTAGACAAATGGCAAATAAAGGTCAAGCCACCAAGCTGATCCTTTGCTACCTACCCCTCCCATCCAGGCAATGGGACCAGACACTTATACTCACTTCTCTGAGGGCCGACACATTGGTTCTGGGTTGTTCACAAACTTAAGTGAGACCAGTGAATCCACTTATAGAAAATCAAAAGGTTCTTCTTTTTCTTTTCTTCCCTGAAACTATAAGTTTGTTTTCTGATTGGAGTGAACCTTATTTTGTTTTTAGTCCATTATTGCTTAAGCAAGAAGGAATCAGTCTTACTCTGGAATGTTATTTGAGACTGAAGATTATGGAGAGAGAGGATGACTGAACTTTCATGCAGGTTGCTAAGGGCATAATGGGAAACCTAGGAAGGAAAATTGGGCCCCAGTGTCACATACAGGATTTAAGGCCATGGTATGACTGCTAAGAACTGTGGATTCATTTTCTTTTGTGTGTAACTGAAGTTCACAGGCATTGGAGTCAGACACGTCTGGTTCCAACCCTGCCTTCATCACTTCCTGGTTGAATGACCGTGTTAGGCAGCTTTCTGTTGCTGTGGCAAAATACCCGAAATGAACAATTTAAAAGGAGGTAAGATTTTTCTCAAGGTTTCTGTTTATGGTTACTTGGTTCCATCATTCTGGGCCTGTGATGAGGCAGATTATTATGGTGTGGAGCATGTGGAAGAACACAGCTACCCACCTCATGGTGGCCAGGAAGCAAAACAAGAGGGTATGTTTTTGTAACAAAGCCCCTTCCCTGAATCCATTAAGCTGTGAATCCATAAATGGATTAATCCATTCATGATGTCAGAGCCCACATGATCCAACCACCTCCAAAGACCCCACCTCTGAACACTGGTACATTGCAGACCTAGCCTTTGACCCCCTCCCCCTTCCTGGGGGACGTGACAATGACTCTGTGTAAATAACATAGGCTTCTTCATCTCTAAGATAGGATGATATCCAAGTACTAGGTCATGTGGCAGAATATGCTCAGTAATATTCCCTTTTTTTGTTGTCTACTTTCCTCTCCATTTGCTCACAATCACTATTTCATTCTTCTATCTCTACTTTCATTTTCCTATTTTTCACTCTTTGCCATCTTTTTTATCCTTCTTCATCCCTATACCTTCAGTTTTAGAGTATGCATATGCTCTTCCAGTTCCCTCTCACCACTACCATGTAGGATATTTAGCACTTTAAGCAATCAATCATGGCAAATGGCTAAGGGTCAATTTGCCTGTCAGCCCACAGCCTTCACAGGATCTCTGGATCCCAATGGGCATGCTTAGCTCTGAAACCCTAGGAAACACTTGTGAGTGTTTCCTCCCGAGCCATGGAAGAACCAGAGCCATTCCAAAAGTTTCCTGTGACCTGACCTAAAGAACGTGGTGTGTTCCTTTGGGTTCAACTTGTACAAAAATGAATTGCTGCTTCTTCAGTCCTTTTGTGCATAGATATTTCTGGGTTCTTATGATTTTTTTTTTAAGGAAACTTCAGAACAAATCATTCCTAGTTTAAAATGAGTTCAGTAAATAGCAACCTGACTTGGGTTGTATGTGGAATATTGCAAAGAAACCAGCACAAAGTTAGGAAGTTCCTGAGTAGAGATTGTACTGAATCATGTATTTAAAGCTGATTGAATACAAGCATTGCATAAGGATATTTCCTGTTTCCATTTTTTTTTGTCCAGAGATTTGACATCTATTCCCAATCTTAGCATTTACTTTACAACTATTTCCAATCTGTACATAACCATATTTTTTTGACTGGAATTTTTTAAAAGTTAATGATTGAAAATTCATTGCCTACCTTTAATAGTTTCTAAGACTTTTGAGTCTAATACAAACCAGAATTCTGGACATATTCTCTCATGCTGCTTCAAATCATTATTCCATATCAATCAGGTGACCATTATGTTAGTTTTTTGTTTGACCCACCCTTACCCCTACTCAGCTCCATTCCCTTTCTCCTTCTGTACTAGAAGTGCTAGTAACTTCCTGTTGTTGCCAGCCTCTGGTGCCTTCCCATCCCTGTGGTTACTTAAACTCCATCATAGTCAGCACACTGTCCCTTCATTCAATTCTTTTTAGTTAAACTGTTTTCAAGTCTAAGAGGATGTGCACTCTCTATTTCCTGTTGATACTGCTCAAAGAAGATAATGAACATGTTCATGTTTTTGTATAAGCCATTATCTGAAATTTAAAAGGTACCTACATTTATCATGAGCACTAAAAAGGTGATGAATTTTAAGTTAATCTCAAACTATAATAAGGCTTCTGGCAATTGCAGATTTAGTGTGATGCTTATAAGACTACTTTAAATAAATGCCAAAATTATAAATTAAAAATTTGGGCCTGTTTTTGCTATAACTCTGGTCCCAGTTTAGTTCTCTGAACTAGTTGGTGATTTCTTTGATTCCCACATTGGGTATATCCATTAAATAAAATAATGATTGTCTATGCTGACCACAGAGAAGAGACTTAGAACTCAAGTATGTTATACAAAATTTACAATAAAGCAGCTGATTCTTTAATAAAATTGATGTCCCCTTTCAGCTATAGATATGGAACCAGAGATACATTACAGAACTACAACTTATGTACATACTGGGAAAATAAGCTAAACTAAATGCTGTTTTCCAAATACCATTTCATTTAATCATGTAATAATTAACAATATGACATCAAGCCCAAGAGTGGTACATATTGATCCCTAGGTGAAATCCTCTGCTTGGCGGGGGGGGGGGGGGGGGGAGACAAAATTTTCTTGTTCACTTTTAAAGCTTATTTGAGGTACTGGAGCCATTTCTTGGCTTTCTCTTGGATCCAGGCCATGCTGTGGATCTGTCTTATTCCAAAGGCCTTGCAGCAGACCCTAGTGTTAGACAAAGTTTTAGTGTGTGAACAAAAATTTCAGTGTATTTTTTTTTAAAGAAGCATAACCTACAACAATTTTCCAGTCCCTTTGATATTAGAACTAATTATTGCCTTAATTATGATTCTCATGTTTGTGGCTTCTGTTAATTTCTTTGTCTTAAGCTGACAGCAATGTTGGTTGCATAGATTGGGTAATAAAATATAATCACTTACACTTAAAAATGACAATCTTAGGTGCTCACTTCTGTTGCCAATAATAATAATAATGAATAAATAAATAAATAATTAACAGATACAATTAAGGCCAGTTATAACTTTTCTTGGTTTTTTAAAAAATATTTATTTATTTGCTTTAGTTTTGCACAATGCGTTTATTTGTACATGGTGCTGAGGATCGAACCTGGACCGCGCACGTGCTAGGCAAGCGCTCTACCACTGAGCCACAACTCCAGCCCCAACTTTTTCTTGCTTTTAAAAATCAAGTTTGAAAGCCAAAAATCTAATTTTATCATTTTAAAGTCAATTATTTTATTGTCGTATGAGCTTGGTTTCTGGAGTTTTGAAGGTAAAATCTCTCCAAATCTCACTTCTATACTTATCCTTAAACTTAGACAAGAATTTGTAAAGCAATGCCTCAGGATGTTTCTGAAAAATATATCAGAATTACCTTATACTTCTGCCTAGCAGTGTGATGGAGCATATTGGCATTTTCATTTGAATTTTCTTATTAATGTTTATGTTAAAGATAGAACCCCAAGAAAAATATTCTAAAATCAAGTTATTGTTTATTCAATTCTTATTAAGGACTGCTGTGTGCCAGGCCCTGTGCTAATGAGGATCTAAAGATAAAAAGACAAGGTTTAGAAGTTTTCTGGTATTTGTGTGTTCTTAAATAGGTCAAATTACTTTACATGGTGTTTTTCTTGGAAGAAGAAATAGTTGGATCATGTTCAGTAAACAAAAATTTTGTGTTCTCTTTGAATCTATTTAGTAAATTAATGATATTAGTTTTAGATTTACTGGTTCAGTTCAAATATTATTTATTGAAGATAAATTAGAAACGTGGGCCATTATATAAGGGATTTATTTTATTATAGTAATATGAATGTATCATTTGGGCTCTGAATTTTTGTTATATATGGAAATACCCACTTGATTTTACAATTGTTGATGACTTAAGTGCCAATTTATGTTATAAAATAGTTATTTTTAGTTATGTACCCCAAAATAAAGATATTAATTTGAAGCCATATTTGTTATGAAGAAAACTTGAACGTGAAGACCTCAAAGTTTTAAAAGCGATATTGCAGTGGGTTAAGAGTGATTTTCCTCTCTTGAAAAACTCTGATTATATGTTATATTTATAATGTATATACTTATATATTTATAATGTATATAATGCAGCACAGACCTATACCTTAACAGTACCAACTCTTAATCAGCCCACAGGCTTCTCATGAATCATTCCCTGCACATATTATAATAAAAATCCAAACCATGATAAGGTCTATTTGGCAATGAATATTTTAATTCAATATTCTATTCATATTTTTAGCATTTAGATATTTGCATATGCAAAGACTTTGGGACACTAAAATGTAAAGGAAATTTTATTCAGTTAATTTAAAAAGCCTTTTAATATTATTTCCTTTTTTACACAGTTCTTTGTTATTTGCCCTTTTAATAAATGGAACAATTAGAGCTTTCATTTTCAAAGCCATCATTTGCAAATGCTTTCTTTCCTTTTTAAAAGTATGTTTAAATGGGATACAATTTCTCCAAAGTTTTATGATATAAAATAGGGTAGTTCAGATGTGGACCTCTCTAGTGAGAGGATCTTAAAGGCATAGATAGCTCTTTGCTTTATGTTCCTCATATTTTATAGTGGGTTGGGGTATGCTTGTAGAGTCACCAAAATTTTATGAAAAGTTAGAGCACCTAAATATGAATCACTCAGAAATCAAATTGTTTTCTGTGGACTTCCTTCCTCAAGAAGACTCAAAGAAGCTGCTAGAAGGAGGGAAGATCAATGCTTACTTCTTTCAGTTTTCCTTCTTTCCATAGAAGGCTTGTACCAATTTTGCGGGTTAACAAAATTAATATTTTCTCCCTGGACCTCTTGATCTCCCTTGATCTCTTTAGGAAGTTCAGCTTCTATAGCTCTTCTGTGATTAAAGCTTATATTTCTTCTGGAGGGTCTCTGGCATGCTGAAGTTCCACAACTGGGTGGTAGGTTTCTCATTCTTCCTAAATCTGAGCAGCAAAGCATTTCCGGAGCATCCCTGTCCCTGGTGTTTTTCCGTTTTGTGGGGTGGGATTGGGGAAATGGGTGAGGATGTTGCTGCTGCCCTATCAGCTTGCCTGGAGTCACAAAGAGAATCTCAATCTTGAAAGAGCCCTTATTTATTGTCTGCCCTATTTTGCTGTCCATCTGCTGGATAATCTAATCTATTTGCTACATGTCCTCACAAGATGTGGTCCAAACTCAGTTTTAACCCCTTCCTTCATATTTTGATTTCTCTGCTGCAAAGTTCTTATTTACACAGCTTCAACTATGCCTTCCTTCAGGTTTTATGCCTCCCAGTTCTAGTTTTTAAATACATGGAAATAAAGCAGAGAAGGAAGAGCCCAGGGCTCCCAAGGGCTGCCTCAGAGTCACATTTAAAAATGGGGAAAAAGCTCAAAAACCTTAGGGGTTATGGTGAGTGAAACCAAACACCAGAACCAGCGGACACTTGCTGTCTCTTTGTGCCCCTTGAATTCATTGACCTCATGTCAGCATTTGAGTCAACTACCTGTAGTGACTACACTCCTCCTCCCCAGCCAGGCTGGACTTGGTTAAGGAAATACTTAAAGTCCTCTAACTGCTTGACCCTTACTTCATCCCCCCTTTCATTCATTCATTGATTCTCACATTTTACAAACATTTATTAAACATCTACTTAAGGTGATGGGGATACAACAATGAACAAACGGATTCACTGCCCATATATAGCCTTCATTTACTTCATTTTCATATATACATGAATGAAAAAGCTGTCTCTGAGGGGGAAATATCTGAGCAGAGGTATAACCTGAGGTCTTTACCTAAGTAAAGCCTGTGCCAGGTAAGGGAATAGCATGGTTGCTTCATTCATCTTACTTGTTGCCACTAATTGGAAGCCCATAATTTTGTTTTGTAGCCCTCACATTCGTATTTATGATGAAATATTTGCATCTAGGTACAAATATACTCAACATAAAATAAAAATAAAATTTAAATTGAAATTTTAGCTATAAAGGTGATTTTAGTTTATTCAGAAGAAAAAAATTGTCATTTTTGCCTTTATTCTTACTATGAAACAAGAATCACTTCCAATTTACAACTTTAAAAATGAAAATCATTGTGTGATCCCTCAATTCTTTAAAAACAAAGTGCCTGATTTCGATGGGACAAATTGTTTCAATGTATGTTTTACTATATCACTGTAGAATTATCTATAGTTGACTTTCTATCTGTACATTGAGAAGAGCAATGATATGAATGCAACAAAATAATACTTAAGTATTACTTCAGCACAGATTCTCAGAGGGCAAAAATATTTTTCCTCAGTTTATTCTTCCAACAGATTTATTTAATTAATATTTTTAGTGCCATCTGGATATTTTCTAAGTTCATTTCTTTCAGTCAAATGATTTGGCATCTCTCTAGTACTTAGCATTTACTTTGCAAATAATTCTGATTTGTATATAACCATGATTGCTCATGAAAACAAAAAAAAGTTAACAATTTAAAATTTGTTATCCAAATATTAAATCTAATCCATACCAGAATTCTGAAAATATTCTCTCAAGCTGAATCAAATAATTATTTCATGTTAGGTCAGGGTACCATTCTGTGTTTGTCACCTCTTCACATTCACAACTCCAGGTCCATTCTCTGTCCTTCCCTGCCCTAAGTCTTGGGGTCTGACCTCCTGTATTGCATTTCGCAGGTTCTCTTGCCTCTCTGGCTTCTGGTGGGGCTCAGTGAGCTGGAGGCACCAACAGGAGAAAGGAGGGTGGAAGATAATGAGGTTGGGTTGCTATTGTGGGGTGGCAGTAGGTCCCTAAGGCCTTGTCTCTTCCCAAACTTCAGCCCTGGCTGGGTATGGTTAAGTTTCCTCCCCTTTCAGAATCAGCCTAGGAGTGTTAATAGCTACTTACTGTTTTCAGCCCCTGGATGTATGCTTTATACCCTTCCCTCAGACAGTGCAGAGTCACTTCAAATTCTTCTCAATGGAGCTCTTGTGAGGGAGTGTTTTCTACTTCCTTTTGATACCACTCACATAAAATAATGGTATGTTCATGTTTTTATTATAAACAGCTACTGTATTTATCATGAACACTAAAAATGTACAAAAATTGTGAGTGTGCATTAAACTGTAACCAGACTTCTGACATATTTGTAAATTTATTTTGAAGCTCCCTAAAATGCACAAGATAGGTGCTAAACTGTAGATTAAAAATTTGAATAGAACTTTTCATATAAATCAGAACATAATTTCTTTAAGATAGTTGGAAATTTCCTTTTAAAAATTTCTTCACTGGCTGTATGCATTAAATGAAATGGAACATGTATATGCTCACAAGAGAAAAGACCTAGAACTCAATCATGTTATGTGGAATTTACAACAAAGCTGCTGCTTTGTAAGAAAGTTGATAACCCCTTTTAGATGTAGATATGAAACCACAGAGATGTTATAGGACTTTAACTTATGTACATGCCTAGAAAGCAAGTTAATGTTTTCCAAATGCCATTTTCTCTAGTCATGTAACAATTAGCAATTAGAAATATCCAGATGGCACTAAAAGTATTAAATAAATAAATCTTTAGGAAGAAACTAAAAATGCTGATTTTTCATCCATAATTGGTCCCTAATGTGAAAGTCTCTGATGAAAAAAAAAAAAAAAAATGGAGACAAAATTTTCTTGCTCATCTGTGAGGCTCATGTGGTACATTGGAGTCATTTCTAATTTTTCTCTAGGGTATGGACAATAGAATTGTACTAAAGATGAACCACCTTAATTACTAATTCTGTTAATTAATTGGGCTTTCTTGTTTGATTTACTGTAGATCTACCTCATTTCAATGTTATGCAACAGGCAGTAATGTTAGACAAAGTTTCAGTGTCAACAAGTTAATGTAGTATAGCAAACAATAATCTAAAACATGTTTTTTCTAGTTTTCCCTGCCTTTAAAACTTCTTGTTGCTCTAATTATGATTTCTATATGCTTTAGTGTGCTTCTGTTAAATTCTATAGCTTGAACATATAGAGACATCTATTCTACAGATTAAATAATGACACACTGAACTTTTAGTACTTGAAAATGACAATTTCAAATGTTCATATCAGATACACACACACACACACACACACACACACACTATTTAGCAGGTGCAATTAAGAGCAGTGATGACAATTTCTTCTCTTTTTAAAATTATAGTTTTAAATTAAAATATTATTTTAAGCCAATTATTTCAAGAGCTTATCTAATGTAGTTTCTAGGATTTTTTAAGGATGAAGTCTCCCTATAATCCCACTTTTCCTACACTTGTCCTTAAACTTAAGCAAGAATTAGAAAAAGCAATGCCTCAGAATGTTTCTGGAAAAATGTCAGAATTATATTTTGCAGCTGCCTACCAGTGAAATTGACTATGTTGGCTTTTTCTTTTGTTGCTTCTACTAATGTTTATATTAAGGATAGAACCCCAAAGAGAATGTTCTAATACTGACTTATTTATTTATTTTTATTTTTGTTTTATTTCATTTTTTAAAATTTAATTTTTGTTTCTTTTTATTTTTTAGTTTTATTTTTTATTTTTTAAATTTCATTTTGATACTGATTTATTTATTCAATATTTAATTAATTAATGATACTAGTTTTTAAAAAAAATTTATAATAATTACAATTCGTAGTGCCCGTATATAGCATCTTTTTATATACAACTGTTTGTATACAAAGCATGTTCGTACAATTCAGGTCTTCAATCATGCATTTAGGATAATGATATCCAAAATGGCACTAGTTTTAAGTTCACAGTTAGGTTCAGTTCAAGTATATTTACTGAATGTAAATTATAAATGTGGGGACCATTGGGTCAGGGGTTTATTTATTTTAATAAGATAATTATGTCATTTAGGATTTGAAGTTTTGTGATTTATAGGGATATTTTGATTTTTCAATCATTGTACATTCTTTTGATTCCAAA
This sequence comes from Tamias sibiricus, assembly GCA_025594165.1. NCBI lineage: Eukaryota > Metazoa > Chordata > Mammalia > Rodentia > Sciuridae > Tamias > Tamias sibiricus. The sequence continues at coordinate 154,659,497 of CM046657.1, read as the reverse complement.
TTGAGGTATAAAATATATATATTTTAGTTATGTACTCAAAAACATATAATTTGTTTTTTGGGGGGTGTACCAGAAATTGAACTCAGGGGCACTTGACCACTGAGCCACATCCCCATCCCTATTTTTTAATTTTTTTAATTTAGAGACAGGGTCTCACTGACTTGCTTAGCTTATGCTGAGGCTGGCTTTGAACTCATGATCCTCCTGCCTTAGCCTCCTAAGCCACTGGAATTACAGGTGTGCACCACCATGGCCGGAAAAATATATTCATTTAAACCATATTTGCTTTAAGGAAATTTTGAGGATGAAGATGTCAAAGTTTTAAATGCTGTAAGAGAGTAGAAATTATGAGTAATTTTCTTTTCTTGAAAAACTAAAAATTTATCTTACTATTTACACAAACAAGTGAACAGCATAGTGAGCTGCAATTCTATATCTTATACCTTAACATTAACAACTGCTAATTTGCTGATTGACATACTAACATATATATATATATATATATATACACATATATATGTATATATATATATAAATATATTTATTTTGTTTATTCATTTTTATGTGGTGCTGAGGATTGAACCCAGTGCCTCGCATGTGAGAGGCAAGCGCTCTGCCGCTGAGCCACAACCCCAGCCTGAGAATATATATTTTAATTCAATTTTTGTTCATATTTGTAGCTTTAAAATGTTTGTATATTTAAAGTTTAGAGTACTTAAGAGCAAAGGAATCTATATTAGGCTAGATTTTTTAAACCTCTAAAAATTAATTCATTTCTAAGTAATATTTTGTTTCTATGATCCTTTAATAAATATACCAGTTAGAAATTTCATATTTGAGAACTGTCATTCACAAGAACTACATACCCAAATAACAAAATATAAATAAAAAAATACCAACAATCTGCCTGTTGTGAGAGATGGAAGGAAGAACAAGTAATCCCAAGAAACACGGGGCGAAAGTAAATGAACATGGCGGTAGTTTTTCCTCTTCATGTATTTTGTTAGAGGAAAAGCAACCTAGTGGTGCTTCCTTCTAAGAAAAAAAAATGTCTAAGCATGATATAATTTCCCAGAAGTTTTATAGTGTAAAATGAGGTATTTCAAATATGTTCCTCCATGAGAGGATCTAAAAAGCACATCCATTTGCTTTATGCCGTTCATATATTCTATTGTGAGGTTGGGTGCAATGGGGGAGAAATTCCCATTGTGTTCATAGCTTTACCAAACTGAAAACTTAGCACATCTTACTATTAAGACCTAGAGATGAAATGGGTGTCTGTAGACTTTCTTCACCAGGGACACTCAAAGCAGTTGCTTAAGGAGGGAAGATCATTACTCATTTCTCTCAGTTTTCCTTCCTCCAGGTTAAATGTTGTGCTACTTTCTTGACTTAACAGAGTTAACTTTTCCCCATGGATCACTGTATCTGGCTTTTGGAAACTTCAGTATTTACATCTTTCTGCAATTGAAAGTGCCTTACTTCTAGAGAGTCCCTGACATGCTCATGCTGAAGTTTCAAGACTGGCCTTAGGTGTCTCATTCTTCCTTAATCTGAGCAGCAAAGTATTTCTGGAACATTGATGTTCCCTTTTTGTAGGGGTGGTGGGGTTAGAAGTTGAGGATACAACTTGCTGCCCTATCAGCTGGCCCAGCATCAGAGGACCTCACAGTTGAAGGGGACCCTGTTCAGCTGTCTCCTCCTGATTGCTCATAATCCACTAGATAAATGAATCTCTCGCTACCTGTCATCAAATGATATGGTCCAAGTTCTGCTTTTTCTCATACATTTGAAATTTGGTAACTTTTCTACAACATTCTTATGTGTACAAATCTCAACTAAGTTGTCCTTCAGATTCTAATTTCCCAGTTCTTTTCTATATATTAAATTAAATAGAATAGACAAGGGAATGACCTGAAATTCCTAGGGTGCCTCATGCAAGGAATAGAGATAGGAAGAAGCTCATTAACCTCAGCCGGTTTTCTGGGTGCAGCTGGCACCACAGCCAGCCAGCATTCTCATGCCTTTATTTCCCATGAATTCAATGGATCTCAGTGCACCATCTGTGATAGCTGCCTGCAGCAGGCATTCCTTCTCCCAAGGCCCCAGCAAGAATGGCTTTTTTTTTTTTTTTTTTTTTTTTTTTTTTGCGGGTGGGGGGTTGGGGTGGAATACCTCATCTCTCTCCATGCTGACCACTACTTCATTCTTTTATTTTTTCATTTATTTATTAATTCAGCAAATACTTATTGGACATCCATCTGAAGTGGCGAAATACAGACCTGAACTAAGTCACTGCTCAAATAGTCTACTTTTAAATAGGAAAGATACCAATAAACAGACATGTACGTTGTTAAGTGATGTGATGAACACTAGAGTTGGGACGTGGAATTCAAGGAAGACCATTCTCTGAGGAAGTAGTATTTGGGCAGAGACTTGAGTCAAGTGAAGGGGAAGCAATGAACCAGATGGAGGGAATAGAAATAGCATTTCCTTTTGTCATCTTACATGAAAGTACATGAGTTCATTTAGTGATGGATTGGATAATCTATCACCACTAATAGTGAGTTCATAATTTTGTGTTCTCATCCTCACATTCATACTTAGCACTGATATATTTGTATTCAGGGTAGAGGTTAACTCAAAACAGAATGTAAGAATGCTATTAAAATTTAAGTGTCTGTTTAAAACTGTTATTTTTTTAAATCCTGATTTAGTAGAAACATATTCTTATTTTTGCCTTTATTCTAATTGTGAAGTACAAACCATTTCAAAATTTACAACATAAAGAATAAGAATTGTATTGTGGTCCCTCAACTCACTCTTAAATAAAGTGCCTAATTTTTGTGAGATAAATCATTCTAACCTTTGTTGTTAATTTAGAATAATCCAGTGCTGGCTTCTATATTCTAGAATGGGACCAATAATAATGTAACAGAATAATACTTATTTCTACCCAGCCTTCCCGCACAGTTTACCCAGATGGGAAAATTATTTTTGTTATGTATTTCCTGTTTTCAGTTTTTCTTGTCAAGAGATTTGACATCTATTCTAATTTTTGCATGGGGTATAGGCCATAGAATTGTACTGGAGGTACACTATCTTAATTATTAACTCTACTGCTTTATTAAGTTTCATTGTTTGTTCTATAGGGTGTTTTTAGCTCATTCTAAATGCCATACCACATACAACATCATTGGACAGCGTTTCAATGTGAACAAATTAATGCAGTTTTTTAGAGAAGCATAATTATATCAATAACCGTTTTCAGGCTCCTCTATTTAAACTTATTGTCTTTTTTATTTCTTAATGCCTTTGGTGGGCTTCTATTAGTTTTCATGATTTGAGCATAATAGGAGGTCTGTTGTACAAATTGGGTAATGGAACTAGTGCTACAATATCTGAAAATGGACAGCCTTAAATGCTAACATTAGTCACTTTCCCCACAAATTAAGAGTAATAATTAAGGCCAACAATAGAAGTTTTTCTTTCCCTAAAAAAAAATTTAAGAGAAAAATGGTATTTAATTATTTCTAAGACCATTATTTTAAAGTATTATCTAATTTGGTTCCTAGGATTTTGAGAGTAAAGTCTCCAAAAACCCCCACTTCTATATTTTATTAAAATATTTTTTAAAAGATGGACACAATATCTTCATTTATTTTATTTATTTTTATGTGGTGCTGAGGATCGAACTCATGTGCGAGGCAAGTGCTCTATTGCTGAGCTATAACCCCAGCCCTGACCTCCCACTTCTATCTTTGTTTTTATACTTGAGCATGAATTTGCAAAGCAATACCTCAGAATATTTCTGGAGATACATGTTAGAATTGCATCATATTGGTGACAATTAGTCATTAAACATAGGCCATTAAACGTGTTACTATTTAATTTTTTAAAAAATTTATTTATTTTTTTATTCTAAGTTGTTATAAATGACAGCAGAATGCATCACATTTCATATTACACATATAGAGCACATTTTTACAAATCTCTGGTTGTATGCAAAGTATATTTACACCATTCATGACTTCATACATGCACTTAGGGTAATGATATCCATCTCATTCTACCATCTTTTTTTTTTTTTCTTCACCCTTTTGTCCCCTCCCTTCCACTCCCTCCCCACTGGCCATTCTAGTGTTTCTCTAATCCTCCTATGCTCCCCATCCCAACCCGAGTATGAATTGGCCTCCTTATATCAGAGAAAACATTTGGCATTTGGCTTTTTGGGATTGGCTAACTTCACTCAGCATTATATTCTCTAACTCCATCCATTTACCTGCAAATGACATGATTTTATTCTCTCTTATTGCTGAGTAATACTCCATTGTGTGTATATACCACATTTTCTTTATCCATTCATCTCCTGAAGGGCATCTAGGTTGGTTCCACAGATGAGCTATTGTGAATTGTGCTGCTATAAACATTGATGTGGCTGTGTCCCTGTAGTATGCTGTTTTCAGGTCTTTTGGGTAAAGACCAAGGAGTGGGATAGCTGGGTCATAAGGTGGTTCCATTCCAAGTTTTCCAAGGTATCTCCATACTGCTTTCCATATTGGCTGCACCATTTTGCAGTCCCATCAACAATGTATGAGTGTGCCTTTTTCTCCACATCCTCTCCAACATTTATAATTGTTTGTGTTCTTAATAGCTGCCATTCTGACAGGTGTAAGATGAAATCTTAGAGTGGTTTTGATTTGCATTTCTCTAATTGCCAGAGAGGTTGAGCATTTTTTCATGTATTTGTTGATTGATTGTATATCTTCTTCTGAGAAGTGTCTGTTCAGTTGCTTGGCCCATTTATTGATTGGGTTATTTGTTTTTTTGGTGTTAAGATTTTTGAGTTCTTTATATATTCTAGAGATTAGTGCTCTATCTGACGTGCATGTGGTAAAAATTTGTTCCCAATTAGTAGGCTCTCTGTTCACCTCACTGATTGTTTCTTTTGCTGAGAAGAAGCTTTGTAATTTAAGTCTATCCTATTTATTGATTCTTGGAATTAATTCTTGTGCTACAGGATTCTTACTAAGGAACTTGGGGCCTAATCCAACATGTTGGAGATTAGAGCTTACTTTTTCTTCTATTAGGTGTAGTGTCTCTGGTCTAATTCCTAGATCCTTGATCCACTTTGAGTTGAATTTTGTGCATGGTGAGAGATAGAGGTTTAATTTCATTTTATTGCATATGGATTTCCAGTTTTCCCAGCACCATTTGTTGAAGAGGCTATCTTTTCTCCAATGTACATTTCTGGCGCCTTTGTCTAATATAAGATAACTGAAATTATATGTGTTAGTCTCTGTGTCCTCTATTCTGTACCATTGGTCTACCAGCCTATTTTGGTGCCAATACCATGCTGTTTTTTGTTACTATTGCTCTGTAGCACAGTTTAAGATCTGGTAGAATGATGCCACCTGCTTCACTCTTCTGGCTAAGGATTGCTTTAGCTATTCTGGGTCTCTTATTTTTCCAGATGAATTTCATGACTGCTTTTTCTATTTCTATGAGGAATGTCATTGGGATTTTGATTGGCATTGCATTAAATCTGTATAGTGCTTTTGGTAGTATGGTCATTTTTACAATATTAGTTCTGCCTATCCAAGAACAGTGTAGATCTTTCCATCTTCTAAGGTCTTCCATAATTTCTTTCTTTAGTGTTCTGTAGTTTTTATTATAGAGGTCTTTCACGTCTTTGGTTAAGTTGATTCCCAAGTATTTTATTTTTTTTGATGCTATTGTAAATGGGGTATTTTTTCTCATTTCCCTTTCACAGGATTTGTCACTGATATATAGAAATGCCTTAGATTTATGGGTGTTGATTTTGTATCCTGCTACTTTGCTGAATTCATTTATGAGTTCTAGAGGTTTTCTGGTGGAATTTTTTTGGGTCTTCTAGGCATAAAATCATATCATCAACAAATAATGATAATTTGAGTTCTACTTTACCTATCTGTGTCCCTTTAATTTCTTTCATCTGACTTATTGCTCTGGCCAGCATTTCAATTACTATGTTGAATAAAAGTGGTGAAAGAGGGCATCCCTGTCTTGTTCTAGTTTTTAGAGGGAATGCCTTCAATTTTTCTCCATTTAGAATAATGTTGGCCTGGGGATTAGCATATATAGCTTTTATGATGTTGAGATATGTTCCTGTTATCCCTAGTTTTTCTAGTGTTTTGAGCATGAAGGGGTGCTGTATTTTATCAAATGCTTTTTCTGCATCTATTGAGATAATCATATGGTTCTTATCTTTGAGTCTATTGACGTGATGAATTACTTTTATTGTTTTCTGTATGTTGAACCATCCTTGCATCCCTGGAATAAACCCCACTTGATCGTGGTGTATTATATTTTTGATATGTTTCTGTATCCATTTTGCTAGAATTTTATTGAGAATTTTTGCATTTATGTTCATTAAATATATGGGTCTGAAGTTTTCTTTTTTCGATGTGTCTTTGCCTGGTTTGGGGATCAGGGTGATGTTGGCCTCATAGAATGAGTTTGGAAGTGCTCCCTCTTTTTCTATTTCCTGAAATAAATTGAAGAGTACTGGTATCAGTTATTCTTTGAAGGTCTTATAGAACTCAGCTGTGTATCCATCTGGTCCTGGGCTTTTCTTGGTTGGAAGGCTTCTGATGGCATCTTCTATTTTGTCACTTGAAATTGGTCTGTTCAAATTATGTATATCATCCTGCTTAAGTTTGGGCACATCATACAACTCTAGAAATTTGTCGATGCCTTCAGTGTTTTGTATTTTGTTGGAGTACAAGTTTTCAAAATAATTTCGAATTATTTCCTGTATTTCCATAGTGTGTGTTGTGATATTTCCTTTTTCATCACATATGTTAGTAATTTGAGTTATCTCTCTCCTTCTTTTGTTAGCCTGGATAAGGGTCTGTCAATTTTATTTATTTTTTTCAAAGAACCAACTTTTTGTTTTGTCAATTTTTTCAATTGTTTCTTTGGTTTCAATTTCATTAATTTCAGCTCTGATTTTAATTATTTCCTGTCTTCTACCACTTTTGGTGTTGGATTGTTCTTCTTTTTCTAGAGCTTGAGTTGTAATTTTAAGTCATTTATTTGTTGACTTTTTCTTCTTTTGAGGAATGAACTCAATGCAATGAACTTTCCTCTTAGAACTGCCTTCACAGTGTCCCAGAGATTTTGATATGTTGTATCTAGGTTCTCATTCACCTCTAAGAATTTTTAAATCTCCTCTTTGATGTCATCTGCAACCCATTGTTCATTCAGTAGCATGTTATTTAGTCTCCAGGTTTTGGAGTAGCTTTTATTTCTTATTTTATCATTGATTTCTAATTTCATTCTATTATGGTTGGATAGAATGCAGGGTAGAATCTCAACGTTTTTGTATTTGCTAAGAGTTGTTTTGTGGCCTAGTATATGGTCTATTTTAGAGAAGGTTCCATGTGCTGCTGAGAAGAAAATGTATTCACTTGTTGAAGGATGAAATATTCTATATAAGTCAGTTAAATCTAAGTTGTTTATTGTATTTTTGAGTTCTATAGTTTCTTTGTTCAGCTTTTGTTTGGAAGATCTATTTAGTGGTGAAAGGGGTGTGTTAAAGTCACCCAGAATTATTGTGTTGTGGTCAATTTGACTCTTAAACTTCAGGAGAATTTGTTTGATGAACATGGATGCTCCATTGTTTGGGGCATATATATTTATAATTGTTAAGTCTTGTTGGTGTATGGTTGCATTGAGCAGCATATAGTGTCCTTCTTTATCCCTTTTGATTGACTTTAGCATGAAGTCTACTTTATTTGATATGAGGATGGAAACCCCTGCTTGTTTCCTCTGTCCATATGAGTGGTAGGATTTTTCCCAACCTTTTACCCTCAGCCTATGGATGTCTTTTCCTATGAGATGAGTCTCTTGGAGGCAGCATATTGTTGGGTTTTTTTTTTGATACAATCTGCTAGTCTATGTCTTTTGATTGGTGAGTTTAGGCCATTAACATTCAGAGTTATTATTGAGATGTGTTTTGTATTTCCAGTCATTTTTATTTCTGGTATTTACCTTGACATGGTTTCTCCTCTGACTGTTTTTTTTCCTTTAGTGTAATACCTCCCTCTGTTGATTTTCATCATTGTTTTTCTTTTCCTCTTCATGGAATATTTTGCCGAGGATGTTCTGTAGTGCTGGCTTTCTACTTGCAAATTCTTTTAACTTTTGTTTATCATTGAAGGTTTTTATTTTGTCCTCAAATCTAAAGCTTAATTTTGCTGGGCATAAGATTCTTGGTTGGCATCCCTTTGCCTTCAGAGCTTGGAATATGTTGTTCCATGATCTCCTAGCTTTGAGTGTCTGAATTGAAAAATCTGCTGTGATACAAATTGGTCTCCCCCTATGTGTAATCTGATTCCTCTCTTTTGCGGCCTTTAAAATTCTATCCTTGTTCTGTATGCTAAGCATTTTCATTATAATGTGTCTTGGTGTAGGTCTGTTATAATTTTGTACATTTGGTGTCCTATAAGCCTCTTGTATTTGGTTTTCCAATTCATTCTTCATGCTTGGGAAATTTTCTGATATTATCTCATTAAAGAGGTTGTGCATTCCTTTGGTTTGAAACTCTGTGCCTTCCTGTATCCCAATTATTCTTATATTTGGTCTTTTGATGCTGTCCCATACTTCTTGGATGTTCTCTTCATGGTTTCTTACTATCTTCATTGTGTGGTCAACTTTATTTTCAAGTTTATATACTTTGTCTTCATTGTCTGAAGGTCTTTCTTCCAGTTGATCTAGTCTGTTGGTGATGCCTTCAATTGTGTTTTTTATTTGGTTAATTGTTTCCTTCATTTCAAGGATTTCTGACTGTTTTTTATTTTTTCAGAGTTTCTATCTCTTTTTTGAAGTAATCTTTTGCTACCTGTATTTGTTCTCTTATATCTTTGTTGTAGTGGTCAATTTTTGCCTGTATTTGCTCATTTAGGTCATTCTTTGTTTCACAGATCATTTTAATTATGAACCTTCTGAACTCCTTCTTTGACATTTCTTCAGCTTTGTTGAGCATGGGTTCTGTTATTGTAGAATCCTGGTTTGTTTGGGGTATTTTCCTCCCCTGTTTTTTCATGATGTCTATTTGCTTTACTTTTTTGCAGTGTAGATCTGAGTTATTACAGATTCTTCCCTATATTTTTATAATGCCCTTGCAGGTTGTCTGTGCCTCCCCTTAGCACTGGACTATGTGAACCTGTCGCTGACCCTCAAAGTATGCTACCTGGGGCTGGGTTCACACTGGTTGGTGTGGGTTGAACTGGTTGAGTCTGAGCTCCTGTGGTGGTCTGGGGCTAACCGCACTGGGGTGAAGATCAGTGGGACTGCCCTGGGCCGGCCTGGGCTCAGGCAGAGTTGGCAGGTCTGTCCTTGCTGTCTCCTGCTCTGGGGAGGAGGTTGGCAGGACTGGATCCCTGTTACTATTTTCATTTGTCTCTTTACATTAATGTTTATGTTAAGGATAGAACCCCAAAGAGAATGTTCTAATAGTGACTTATGTGTTCAGTTTTATCAAATGTTGACTATAAGCCAGTCCCTATACTGGTCAGTATGGATATAAAGATGAAAAGATAAGATTAAATATTTTTATAATATTAATTCATATGTTCTGGTGATTCAAGTTATTACACATAATACTTTCATTGGAAGAAGAAGTATTTGGATTATGCTTAATAAACAAAAATTTTAGCTAGACCTGGTGGTGCAGACCTATAATCCCAGTGACATGGGAGGCTTGGTTTGGTTCAGTTATGGTATATTTACCATAGACAAATTAGAAATATGGGGGCCGTCAGATTAGAAATTTATTTCTTTATGATAATAAAATTTTGTCACTTAGTATTTAAATTTTTGTTATAGAAGGGCACATCATTTGATTTTTAAAAATCATTATATGTAACTTGAATGTAAGCTTACAGTGTAAACAATTATTTTCAGTTATGCACCTGGACATTTAAAGTCATATTTATTTTGAGGAAATTTTTAACATGAAGACTTCAGAGTTAAAAATTCTAGTTTTTTCTTGGGAAATCTTTTTGTAATTATGTTTTCTTTTTAGGCATATTAACAAATGAGACAAAAAAAACCCACAATGAAAGTTGCAGTTATAGTTATGAACCTTAACATTAGCAACTATAACTTCTCAATTTACCTGCAGGTTTTGGTGAAATTTTCTTTGTATATATTATAATAAAAATCATTTCCACCTTAGAAGCTGATTAGAATGCATATTTTAATTCAGCATTTTGTTTATATTTGCATACATGAAGACATTGGGACATAAAAGCAGAGGAGATTCTCTTAGTTTAGATCTTTAAAAAACTCTTAAAATTGGGCTGGGGTTGTGGCTCAGTGGTAGAACACTCGCCTAGCACGTGCGTGGGCTGGGTTCGATCTGATCCTCAACACCATGTAAAAATGCATTGTGTACAACTAAAAGCAAATAAATAAATATTAAAAAACTCTTAAAATTAATGTTTCTAGGTGATCTGTTATTACTATGTACCTTTAATAAATACAGCAGTTAAAATTTTCATTTAAACCTTTCTAGGTTCTTTAGCTGCTCTATGAATTAAATTGACATAAGATAGATTAACCAGAGGAAAATGATTTTAATTATGAACATAATTAAATCTCATATTTTTGATGTTTTAGGAAGCAGTCAGATGATTGAGATTATGCATTCTCCTGAGCTACAGAAAGGAATTGGGATTTGGGGCTACTGGGGAGTGGTGGAGACAAATTATCAGAAGGTGAGGAGAGAAAATGAATAGTGAATAAATGTTGCCATGTTTTGCAGGTAAGGTTGCAGGTGATTGAAATTGTATGGGAGTAGCTTTTTCCTGATAAAGACAGATACATTTACTTTATAAGTGCAAATTACCTTTACAAAAGGGGATCTTATATTTTATTTTAAGCACTTCAGGGGGAGAATAGAGGGCTTTTTCTGAATGGGCTCATCTTTTACTTTGAAATAATCAATATGTCAGAGTGGCATATTTGGGGATGAAGTGTTTTGAACCCCATTACTACTTGGTGACATAACAATGCATATGCTGTCTTTAAAAAAATATTTAAGCACTACAGAATTTCCCTGAGGCTTTATGATACAAATGAATATTTCAGATGCAGATCTCTCTGTGAAAAGATCCCAAAGGCACAGCTGTTTGCTTTATATCACTCATGGTCTATAATGGGGCTGGGTGCAGTGTACGGAAAATGCCAGCATGTTCATAATTTTATCAAACTGAAAGCTTAGTGCATCTTAATACGAAAAACTCAGAGATTAAATTGTGCCGTTTTTAGGGCTTCATGGAGCAACAAAGCATTTCTGGAGTATAATCCCTGATAGTCCCTCTTGCGGGGGCACAGGGGAAGGTGAGGATGCATCCACTGCCCTGTCAGCTCACCCACAGTGAGAGAACCTCACACCTGAAAGAAACTTTATTCATGGTCTGCTTGCATTTCTTGCTGTCCACAACTAGATATTCTAATCTCCCTGCTATAGTTTTTATTCATACTGATCTCAACTATGCCCTCCTTTGAGTTTTATGCCTCCCAGTTCTAGTCTTTAAATACAAGGTAATAAATTGGAGAAAGAAGTGACCCAGAGCGGGGTTGGAGGATCAGGGCTAAGACAAAAATCCCTTTAAGTTTTTGTTATAGTTTGCATATGAAATGTTCCTGCAAAGCTCCTGTTAGTGCAGGAATATTCAGAGTTAAAATAATTGCATTATGAGAGTTGTAACCTAAACAGTCCATCCTAGTTTGAATGGACTGACTGGGTGGTAACTGTACGAAGGTGGGGCGTGGTTGGAGGAGGTGGGTCACAGGAGGTATGTCCTTTTTTCCTGTGGCCCCTTCTGTGGCCATGACCCTGCCTTCCCTACTTCCTGGCTGTCACGTCCTGAGCTGCTTTTCTTCTCCTGCCTTCAACTTATCAGCATGTCATACAGGCTTTCTGCTTCTACTTCCCAGTAGTTAAAAAAAAAAAAAAATCTGTTATTGTGTCAGAAAGTCTAGATTGCTAGACATTTGAAAATTTCACTTAACAAAGGTAACATAAAAATTGATGTGTTCATAGTTCCTTAGGAAATGGATTATGAAATTTGTTTATAATAAAAACAGCAATGCTAGATAAAAGGCTAGGCTATGGAGATGTTAATTTCTATAGATTTACCAATCAAAGGAAAATGCATCCCAGTAAAACAAGGTGATTTTTTTTTGCAAATCATCAAACATCTGTATATGATTATCATGATTCAGTTTTTAATGTGTGTACACACATACACGTGTGTGTGTGTGTGTGTGTGTGTGTGTGTGTGTGTGTGTATGTATGTATTCTGCTGCTGCCCAATTAAGTCAATGACTGGAGAGAAAGTGATGGGAGAAGAAACAGTTTATTGACAATAAGATGATAGGTAGAAGATGAAGAACTGTGACCCAAATTCCACTTTTCCATCACAAGTGCAAAAGCTTATATGGGGTCTTTGAGGAATTTAATTTTAGCTATAGCCAGACAGGCACTGGAATGATCATTAATTCACAGCAGTAATTAGTTCTCTTGACTTGGTTTGGATGTTGTCCACAGGTCACCGGGTGTTCCAGCCATTCCTAGTTTCTGCAAATTCGAAGAAAAATTACTGATTATGAGGTTGTATTACTGGTATTGTTCTTTGATGTTTTCCCTTATTCTTCTTTACAGGCAAAGTTGACATTATGGGTTAATTATTTAGGAAGTAAGGCACAGAGAAGTGAGGTAAAACAGAAATAGTGAAAAACAGACAAGCTGGTGCTAGCAGTGAGTTAGCCCATCCATCAGCTTTGGCAGTTGGTTTACACAAATATGTTAACCCTAAACAACTACTCAGAATTATGATAGTATGTTATTGTGAGCATTTATTATAACTTGACAAGTATCTCTGAGTTTATCCTAATAGCACATCCTAGGAGTAATCCTGAAGAGATCAGATGATATGTCTGTTACTATATTGTCTCAAATGTAAACAGAAGAAACCCAAAGGCACAGAAAAGTCAAGAGTTGTGCCATGCATGCTTGGCATGCATGAGCCTTGATTTGTTTAAACACCAATTTCCCAGCATTGTTCTAAGAGATTTGCTGCCTCATCCATTTTCTTCCTCTAGATGTCAGTATAAGTGTTAGAACTCTAAGAGGCGAGAGCCTAGAAGATGAGCCTAGGATTGTTCAACACAAGGAACATTCCTTCCCCTCACTTTGCATAGTAGCAGTACGGGGGAAGGTTCATTCAAATTACCTGTGGGGCTTTTTCAACCAACATTTCTAATAAGTTACCCACTCCAGTGCATCTTGGCGTACTCAAAGTTTGAGGACAGTTAAACTGGACAAAGCATCATTGTGATTGAACACATCAAGACATCTATGGGGCTGTCTGCTTTGTTTCTTTGTTTCACCAAGGTGAAAGGGCAGACTTACTTTTGCTTCAAGGCCACAAAATCTGAAGAACAGTTTCCAAAATCTATGTCCCTGATCACAGAGCAATGAGGAGAAAGCAGAGCTGGATCTTTTCCAGTTTACCAGCGCTTCTGATCAAAGACTCTAAGAAATAGTCAATGCAGCAACATTTTTGTATCCAGGTGCACAACTCATTATGTTACAAATGAGTTTTGTGTAATCTTCTGATATGAAACCAAAGTATGCTACCATTAGGAGAATTATTGTGATAAACTAGATAAAACTAGTATTGGCAGCAGTTTATGACTTCCTTTTCTTATCTTTGTTTTACCCTCAGGCAATGTTCTTTGCTATCTTGTCTGTTTTCTGTTTCACCCTGAGAAACCAAGTGTCATAAACTGCAATTATTTCAAAGAAAATTAATCCTATTCAGATTTAGCACAAATCAAAGCCATTTTACATCATCCAAGACAGTCTCAAATCAATAACTTTAAAGTTAAGGATGCTGTAAGCATACACAAATACTTAACTATTCCAGTCAAGTTTTTAAGGTCTTCTGTGGCCAACATAAATTCTGCAAAGTATTTTTCCATTTATTGGGTTATGCTAAGTGTTATTTAGAGCTCTTAGAAAATGTGCTGTTTTGTTATTTAAGATGGACAAATGAAAAAATATCTGCAGTGTTACAATTTTCTGACAGTTGAGTAGTATATTAGTAAATAGAACTTTTTAGAAAAGATTTAATTATTTTATATTTTAAACACATTTAAAAATTCCTTCCTTTCCCACTTTACGTGTCCCCACTTGATGTGAATAATGAAAAGTAACACTATTGTAGATTTGACTTGGCCCCAACCTTTAATATTGGTGACATCAGGGCTTGCTTTTTTGCATATATCATCCTTAAGCCTTACAACAGTTTTTCAAGGAATGTGTTAGTAGATACATTTTATACGTGGAAGAGCTGCATCCTAGAGGAATACCATGGATGAGATCAGGTGGCTCGTACCCAAAAATGCCTGAGTTGAAGATTAGGGTCTCTCTGGCTCCAAAGTCATAGAACCCAATTTTATTGGTGATTGTGTGAGTCAGATTTCCATCACTGTGTTAAATACCTAAGAAAACTGAATTAAAGGAGGAAAGATTTATCGTGGCTCCTGGTTTCAGGGGTTTCTGCCCAAGGTCACTCAGCCCCTCAGACTTTGGGTCTGAAGGCTAAACATCATGGCAGAGAGACATGGTGGAGCAAAGCTGCTTACCTCATGATGGCTGGGAAGCAGAGAGAACGAGAGCGAGAAGGGGAGGGGGAGAGGGAAAGGGAGGGAAGAAGGGGCCAGAGACAAAATAAACCTTCAGAGGCATGGTCCAAGTGACCTACTTTTCCCAACTAAGTCTTACCTCCTAAAGTTTCCACTACCTTCCAGTTATGCCACTAGCTGGAGACCAATTCTTCAATACATGAGTCTTTGGGGGACATTCCAGATCCAAACTATAGCAGTGATTTATAGCATGCCAAAGAGAAGAAAAATTATAGAGGATAGAAAGGAATGATGACATGGTGTCCTCTTCTGCTCTTGAACACTGTGGGTATGGAATACAGACAGGAAGCATCTCCAGGCCCTTACAGCCTACCTCTTTGATTCTTTCTGCCCGAGGTCCCTCTGGCCCTTCCTTTGATCTTTCAGATTCTGAAACTTGTCCAGCACCAGGCTGCCTTGATCAATTCAATAATGGTGTCAACATGTTCAGGTCTTACCCTGCCAGTCCCATGGTTTTGCAAGGCTACTTTTACATGGAGAAAGGCGAACAAAATATAATAAAGTCTGAATTAGACAGAGCTGGAAATTGCTGGGATTTTATATAATAACACTCTAGACTGAGGCAGACAAAGGCTGGCACCTTGGTTTCAGAGCCTCCTAGATAGCCTTCACTGGTTCCTCTGACTCTTCTGGGTCTCCTGAATGAATATTTGACTTCAAAGACACATTTCTAATGCTTTTGTTCATGTTACAACCTTACTGCACATTTTACATTTCAGGGCCCAGGCCACCCGTAGGCTCTAGGCCACCCTCAGGCTCTGTCTCATGACACATTACTCAGATGGTGTCACAGTAAAGTATGAAAGTTCTTCCTCTTCAAACCACATGACATTTTTTACTAATAAAGAAAGCATACCCCTCATAGCTGGGATCTTCCCTGGAATGATCGGAAAGGCCGTGGTGTTCTCCTGTAGAATACAGAAATGTCAGAGGTCATCATCAGATAAGGCCATGCTGTAATCATGATACAGCAAGACAAAAAAAAAAAAAAAAAAAAAAAAAAAAACAAGATCACTTTGTAACCATATTAAAATACAGAGGACAACATGAATGTTGTCCAGACTACAGTGGTGACCAAGAATCCCCGTTCTGGCTAATATGCATACCACTACATCTTTACTGTTTATTGCATTGACCTGCTTTGTCCCTCCTGCTTCTAGTGAAGTCATAAGATATCCATCATAGAACAACTGCCATTTCCTGATGGAACCCATTCCAGATCATCTTTAAACCCTCCCAAATCACCTAACAGAAGTCTGTGTCCTATGGGAAGTTCTTTCTAATACCCTTTTACCCTTTTGCCTCCACTTCTCCCTGACAGTTGCACCTTCCTGGAGTGGCCTTGGTTCAGTTTGCCATTGTCTTCTTAGCCAACTATTTTCATGTCTAGGCAATCTTGTTCAGTCTTGTAATTCCAAACCTATGTAACAAATACATTCAAATTAATATTTCTAATTCAAACTTTGACCATAACTACAGACTGGTCTATCAGACTGCCTACTTGACACTTTCACCTGGATGTCCATAAACATCTGAGACTAACATGTCTAAAACACAATTCCTCATCCTCACTGAACTGAATCAGCTAATTCTGTGATCTTCCTAGTTCCATAAATGATACTATATGCCATGCTCAGGTTGTACACGTGGAAGCCATCTCTTGCCTATTTCCTTTCTCTGCCATCCCTTTATCCAGTCCATCAGAAAATTAGTTTCAGTCCTAAATTCCAAACATATCCAGAACCTAACCACTTTTCACCTCTTCTACTGCCATAATTCTGCTCCATTCCCTGGTGTCTTGCCTGGATTAATGCTATAGCCTCCTAACTGCTCTCCTTGTTTTCTTCTTTGCCACTTTACAGTTCTTCTTTTCTTCTTATGCTAATATATAACATAGATACAAGGAAGTACACAAACATCAAATTTAAAATTTGATATATTTCTATTTATATCTATAAAATTACTACCCAGATCAATAGATAGAACATTTTCAGGCCCTGGAAGGCTTCCCCCTGCTTCTTCCACTGCTAACAGCAACCAGTATCCAGGAACTATAGAGGAACTTCTCCAAGATCTGAGACTGTATCCTACTTGCAGGTTAGTAAGTTAGTCCTGCATAATTTTATGAATGCTGGCAGAAGAGACAGGAGTCCTAGGTCAGAAGAAGGACTTTATTAGACATGTCAGTAGCAGTGTTGAGTGTGTTAGCATTTCCTTGCATCAGTTCCCTTTGCCTTCAAGTCCCATGGGAGCTATGTGAACAGGGCCAGAAGACATGTGGATACACAGTGGGCTGTATTACAGAGCTGAAGGAACCCAAATGTTTTATAATGGACAATAATCTCAGCCATCTTTATCTCCTGAAAGAGATGTTCTCTGTTTTCCAAGGCTTTTTCTAAATAGGCATCCTTAAAAATACAAACTGGAAGAAAGGAAATCAGTGCCTTTGCTCACAAGGCATACAGAAATGTGAGAGACCCTTTGAGAATTGCCTCTTAACAATGTCTTTCTAACTGTAGACCACAGATTTTGGCTGCCTTCCTCTCCCTTTGACCACCTTCTGTGAAAGTATTCTTCCCATATTTCCAAGATTCTCTTCTGAAAATGTCTGTGATCTCATTTCCCTGAAGTGAAGGGTTTCAAGGGTTTCCTCCCTTCCCCATGAGTTTTTTTTTTTTTTTTTTTCCAAGCAGACTCTATTCTGTTTTCTCCAGAACAAACACACAGGTACTATTAAGACATCAATTAAGGTGTCTTTTTCAACCCAAATAATCTGAGGGGAGGTCACAAGAATAACAAACATTAGGAAAGTTATAAAGGTTATAACAATTCAAAAAAAGTTATAATATTCATTTGATGTCTTAAATTTTATAAGCTAGAGAAGCATTTATTGAGACATAACTATGTACTGTTGTAGAAATAATAATCACAGTGTTACTTCTTTCCTCAAAGCTTTCCATATCACTAAGAATAAAACCTGAGACATTATTCACAACAACCTACAAGATCCCATAGGACCTGCTCTTCCTAGTCAAACCCCCATTTGACCTTATCTCACCTTTCTGCCCATCTCTGACCTTGTCTTTCCTCAGTTTGACTGTTGTTGTTGTTCTTGTTAAGTAAAGGTATGAGCAATACCAAATATCTGAGGAAAATTAATTCATTTATCAAAATCATTATATTTGTTTATAAATTTAAGTGCTACATCTTGGGTGATAGGAAAGAAATTAAAATTAATTAGGTACCTTCTGTGTGACAGAAGCTATGCTGTATTCTTGTACTAGAATCTTCTCACTCTGGTTTTCATGTGGTAGTAATGAATATATTCTGTGTGTTAGTTAAGAGTAGCTATGAATTTCTAACTCATGTCTCAATTCAGTCCATCATGATCTTAGCTCTTTTTCATGATGTGCTTACACATGGTCAGTCTTTCTTCATCTTACATCTGTACAGTTTGGTTTTCTTTCCACAGATGATTTGGACTAAACCAGTATGCTGTCCCCATAGTGAGTAAGTATTAATATGAAAATCAATCTCACTCTTTAGTGAGGTTTTGACTTTTTTTTTGCTGGTTAAAAGTCACTATCCAAATATATCATTGTCCTAGTGAGATTTCATTCTTTTTCACATTCAGCCAATTCTCATAAAGTGTGGCATAGCATGCACTATTGACTTCCTCCTTCCTTGCAACAGAACATCTAAATAATGGAGAGTATGAATTATTTTATAAATTTTACCCGAAATTTCATTAAAATTATTGTTTTACTCAGATATAATTAAACAATTCTCCTATCTAGTTGTGATCTGATCACCTAAACATCTTTTACGCCCTCTCAGTTTCCTTTTCCAGTGTCCCGCTTTTTTGCTGTTCCTCAAAGTAGGGTCTTCACTTCTAGAGCTGCTTTAACAAACTTGGTGACTTTAAACAGCATAAGTTTATTTTTTCACAGTTTTGGAGGCCAAAAGTCCAATATGAAGGTGTGTCATCAGGACTATGTCCCTACAAGGGCTCTAGGGAGAATTGTTCT
Source organism: Tamias sibiricus (assembly GCA_025594165.1). NCBI lineage: Eukaryota > Metazoa > Chordata > Mammalia > Rodentia > Sciuridae > Tamias > Tamias sibiricus. Next base: position 154,640,706 of record CM046657.1, on the reverse strand, counting down.
TTACTTCTTCTGGTTTCTGGTGGCTCCAAGTGTTCTTTGGCTTGTGGTTGCTTCACTCTAATCTCTGCCTCCATTTTCACATGACCTTCTCCTCCTCCTCCATGTGTATTTTGTAAGGATATTTGTCAAAGGATTTAAAGCCCAGTGGGATAATCCAGGATGTTTCTTCTCAATATTCTTAATTACATCTGCAAAAATTCCTTTTATGCGTAAGGTCACATTCTTGGATTCCAGGGGTTAGGATGTGCACATATTATTTATTTATTTTTTTGCTGGGGACATCATTCAACCCAATACAGGGAGGCCGTTCTTAATCTTCTTTCCTTCTTTCCCTAGATCTAGTTTCTCACCAGTTCCTACCCATTCTATACCCTTTGGAGCCCATCCATTTTTTTCCATTTCTACCATCCTACTGTGGAGAACTTCCTAGTTGTCTGCCTGCACCCAGTTCTGTTCCCCTCTATTCTATTCCACACAGTGCAGCCAGGGCCCATTTTAAAATGCAAATAGAAGCATGCCACTGTTCTCTTTGGTGGCTCCCCATGAAGTCCAACATTGTCAGCATGACCTCGCAAATCTCTGAAGCAAACAGCCCTGCTGTCCTTTTTCATTCTCTTGGCTCTCCTTTATCTTCAGTAGCCAATATAGGATTTATCAAATTTCATCAAATTTACTAGTGTTTGCTCTTCTCTTATGACTTTGGACATGCTGTTCCCTCCTCATCCTCCTCCTTCTTTTAAAATTCTTTTTAAATGTTCGTCTTCCTCAATTACACCATAGGCTATACGAAAGCAAAAACTCTTCTATCCATAGCACTGAGGCAGCAGTGGCTTGTGGTGGGCTCCCTGTGAATACATGGCAAATAAGTAAATGAATGAAGTCTTAATAAGTAGCTTATTTTCCAATGATATGTTATGTGAACAAATTTAAATTTCTCTACTTTGGGAATAAAGCAGGGAAATTGTGAAGTTGACACAATCTTTTTCCAGGTTGCTCATTTCCATTATCACGGAACAACTGCTGAGTCCTTTGACATGGCAAATAGGCCAAGGGAGGAATGTCTGTCTTGGCCCTGGGAGCTGGCTTGGGAAAGTGGTCCTGTCTTGGATGAAACTCTTGCTTCATGATATTGTCCCACTGTGATTTGACACAATTCAAGGGTCTGTTGGGGAAATTTGTTACTTAAGCTTATTGTTTTTCTTTATATATTTTTTAAAAAAACTATAATTTCTCTGCATGTTTTTAGATCAACTTCCAAACAACAAAGTCCTAGTACAGAGGAAAAGAAAGTGAAGGGCCTGCTCACCCTCTTGGTCCCAATTTCATCCTCTTCCAGGAGTGACTCTTTTAGAGCCCCTGATCTTCTTCTTTGTGTTTGCAAATGTGCAGATCTGGGTGGGATTCAGATTATTAGAGACTCCAAACTTAAGGTATCTCCACAACCCCATGAGAAACTAAAAATCAGAGCAATATAGGCTATCACATTGGTATAAGAAAGTACAATACATTTAAATATTTCCATGATGATTACTGAGATTTAAAAAAATATTGAATTGCTTTCCAGGTATTTTCTTTTCTCTTTTTTGGGGTGCATCCTTTGCTAGTGCTTAAATCATCTACTACTTAGCCTGTGGGGCTCTCTGAGTCTGTGTATTTTATAACAAGTTGTATGTGTATGTGAAGGGCTTATTTTATTTTTATGTAAATGAAATAATATAAATACTGCTTTGCAACTTGATATATATATATATATATATATATATATATATATATATATATATATATATATATATTTGGTACCGGGGATTGAATTCAGGGATACTTAAGCGCTGAGCCACATCCTCACCCCTTTTTATTTTTGAGACAGGTTCTTGCTAAGTTGCTTAAGGCATTGCTAAATTGCTGAGACTGGCTTTGAACTTGCAATCCTCCTGCCTCAATCTCCCAAGTCTCTGGGATTACAAATGTGTACCACCATACCCAGGTGATTTAAAAAAAAAATATTTTAACCTAACAGCAAGTATGTCAGATATACTTATATCACTATATTTCAAGGAATCACATATACATCAAATATGCTGTGCAGGAAATAGTATGATTGTATATACTTTATTCCAGATGTTGGAGCTGGTATAATGTGATGGTGGTAGTGATGGGGTGGCATGTATAATATAGTGGTTAAGAACATGGTTTTAAGTCAGTCTTTCTGGGTTCAAATTTCAGTTCTGCTCCTTAGCAGATGTTTGTCCATGAGAAAGTCATATGAACTTGGGATGATTCATTCAATTCAAAGTATTTATTGTGTACTTATGCTAAGCACTGTTCTGGGTACCAAGGATATAGCAAATGAATAAAAGATAAAAAAAAAAATATATTGCCCTCATAGAGCTTGCCTTCTAGAAGGAGAAGAAAGGGAAAATGAACCAAATTAAAAAGTGAAATATGTACTATATCTGAAGGTGAAATTTTAATAAAGCAGAGAAAGGAACAGTGCATATGGTTGTGGGGCACTTGAAAGTAGGATCAGAGAAGCCCTCACGAGAAAATGATATTTGGTTATAATACTACCACCCAAGCCATAGAGTTTTATTCTATGAAATGAGTTAATAGAATAGTACCTGGCACATAATATCTATAATATTCTATAAATATTAGCAATTGTTTTTGTTTGTATCAAGTCTCATGCCTACATTAAGAGTGTATCAGAATTTATTGAACTATTCCCTTATTGGTAGGTATTTAGATGGCCTCCATATTACAAATAATGCTTATACTGAAAGTATATATTTGATCAGATATACAAATATTTCAATAGATACCTTCCTAACCAAAAATTACACGGGAAGAAAGCCTAAGTATTTTGTCTTTTGGTGCTGCCAAATTGTCCTCAAAACTGCCATACTCATGTCTGTGTCTCACTCACAGTATTTGAGTGCCCCTTTCCCATTCTCTTACCAAGAAAAGGTACTGCCAGTTTGCATGGATAAAAATCAGATAAAAAATAAAAAATTGGACATGTATATTATTTAAATTTTAATTTTCTGACTACTAATGAAGTTGAAATTTTTTTTGTCTTCATACATGTATTTAGGGTAATCATGGATAACTCAGTCTACTATTATTCCTATCCCCTTGGCCCCTCTTCTCCCTCCCCCCTCTTTGTTCTATTTAAAGCTCTTTCGTTCCTCTCATCCCCACTCCCTTGCCTTTATAAGTTAGTATCTTCATATCAAAGAGATCATTCGACCTTTGGTTTTATGGGTTTGGCTAACTTCACTTAGCATTATTTTCTCCAACTCCATTAATTTATCTGTAAATGCCATAATTTTATTCTCTTTTAGTGCTGAGTAGTGTTCCATTGTGTATATATACCAAAGTTTCCCTATCCATTCATCTGCTGATGGGCATCGGGGTTGGTTCCACAATCTAGCTATTGTGAATTGTGCTGCTATAAACATTGATGTGGCTGTGTCCCTGTAGTAAGCTGTTTTTAAGTCTTTTGAGAATAGACCAAGGAGTGGGATAGCTGGGTCAAATGGTGGTTCCATTCCAAGTTTTCCTAGGAATCTCCATACTGCTTTCCAGATTGCCTTCACCAATTTGCAGTTCCACCAGCAATGTAAGAGTGTGCCTTTTTCCCCACAACCTCGCCAGCATTTATTTATTTATTTATTTTTTTGATAGCTGCCATTCTGACTGGAGTAAGATAAAATCTTAGAGTTGTTTTGATTTGCATTTCTCTAATTACTAGAGATGTTGAACATTTTTTCATATATTTGTTGATTGTTTGCATATCATCTTCTGAGAAGTATCTGTTTAGTTCCTTGGCCCATTTACTGATTGGGTTATTTGTTTTTTTTGGTGTTAAGGCTTTTAAGAGCTTTATAAATCCTTGAGGTTAGTGTTCTATCTGATGTGCTTGTGGTAAAGATTTGCTCCCATTCTGTAGGTTCTCTATTCACCTCACTGATAGTTTCTTTTGCTGAAAGAAGCTTTTTAGTTTGAATCCATCCTATTTATTGATTCTTGGTTTTAGTTCTTGTGCAATAGGGGTCTTATTGAGGAAGTTGGAGCCTAAACCATCATGATGGAGATTTGGGCCTACTTTTTCTTCTATTAGGTGCAAGGTCTCTGGTTTAATTCCTAGGTCCTTGATCCACTTTGAGTTAAGTTTTGTGCATGGTGAGAGAAAGAGATTTAATTTCATTTTATTACATGAGGATTTCCAGTTTTCCCAACACCACTTGTTGAAGAGGCTGTCTTTTCTCCAGTGAAAGTTTTTGTCACCTTTATCTAATATAAGATAACTGTAGGTGTGTGTGTTCATCTCTGTGTCTTCTATTCTGGACCATTGGTCAACTGGTCAATTTTGGTGCCAATATCATGCTCTTTTTGTTACTATTGCTTTGTAGTACAATTTAAGGTCTGGAATAGTAATGCCACCAGCTTCATTCTTCTTGCTAAGAATCGCTTTGTCTATTCTGGGTCTCTTATTTTTCCAGATGAATTTCATGATTGCTTTTTCTATTTCTATGAGGAATGATATTGGGATTTTGATTGGCATTGCATTGAATCTGTATAGTGCTTTTGGGAGATTGGTCATTTTGACAATATTAGTTCTACCTATCCGTGAACAAGGTAGATCTTTCCATCTTCTAAGATATTCATTAATTTCTTTCTTTAGTGTGCTGTAGTTTTTATTGTAGAGGTCTTTCACTTCTTTTGTCAAGTCGATTCCCAAATATTTTATTTTATTTTATTTTATTTTGAGGCTAAAGTAAATGGGGTGGATTTCCTAGTTTCTCTTTCTGAGGCTTTGTCACTGATGCACAGAAATGCCTTTGATTTATGGGTATTGATTTTATATCCAGCTACGTTGCTGAATTCATTTATTAGATATAGAAGATTTCTGGTGGGATATTTTTGGATCTACTATGTATAGAATCATGTCGTCTGCAAATAGTGATAATTGAGTTCTTCTTTTCCTATCCATATCCCTTTAATTTCTTTCATCTGTCTAATGCTATGGCTAGGGCTTCAAGAACTATGTTACATAGGAGTGGTGAAAGAGGGCATCCCTGTCTTGTTCTAGTTCCAGAGGGAATGCTTTCAATTTTTCTCCATTTAGGATGATGTTGGCCTAGGGCTTAGCATAGATGGCCTTTACGATGTTGAGGTATGTTCCTGTTATCCCTATTTTTTTCTAGCATTTTGAACATGAAGAGATGTTGTATTTTGTCAAATGCTTTCTCTGCACTTATTGAGATGATCATTTGATTTTTATCTTTGAGCCTGTGTATGTGATGAATTATATTTATTGATTTTCTTATATTGAACCAACCTTGCATCACTATAATAAAACCCACTTGATCGTGGTGTACTATCTTTTTGATGTATTTTTGTATTTGATTTGCCAGAATTTTGTTGAGAATTTTAAAATCTATATTCATTATAAATATTGGTCTGAAGTTTTCTTTCTTTGCTTTGTCTCTGTCTGGTTTTTGAATCAGGGTGATATTGGCCTCATAGAATGAGTCTGGGAGTGTTCCCTCTTTATTTCATGAAATAGTTTGAGAAGTGTTGGTGTTAGTTCTTCTTTAAAGGTCTTGTAGAACTCGGCTGTGTAACCATCCAGTCCTGGGCTTTTCTTGGTTGGTAAGTTTTTTATGGCATCCTCTATTTCTTTGGTTGAAATTGATCTATTTAAATTGTGTATATCATCCTGATTTAGTTTGGGCATGTCATACGTCTCTAGAAATTTGTCAATGCCTTCGTTATTTTCTATTTTATTGGAGTATAAATTTCCAAAATAATTTCTAATTATCTTCTGTATTTCTGTAGTGTCCGTCATGACATTTCCTTTTTCATCATAGATATTGGTAATTTGTGTTTTCTCTCTTCTTTTATTCATTAGCATAGCTAAGGGTTTATCAAATTTATTTAGTTTTTCAAAGAACCACCTTTTGTTTCTGTCAAATTTTTCAATTTTTTTGTTTCAATTTCATTAATTTCAGCTCTGATTTTAATATTTTCTGTCTTCTACTTCTTTGGGGGTTGATTTGTTCTTCTTTTTCTAGGGCTTTGAGATGTATGCATAGAATACAAAATAAAGATAGAATTTTAAGGCTGCAAGAGAGAAAAGTCAGATTACCTACAAGGGAAAACCAATTCACATCTCAGCAGATTTTTCAACCCAGACCCTCAAAGCCAGGAGAGCCTGGAACAAGATATACCAGGCTCTAAAAGATAAGGGATGTGAACCAAGAATTTTGTATCCAGTAAAATTAAGCTTTAGTTTGAGGATGAAATAAAAACCTTCCATGATAAGCAAAAGCTAAAAGAATTTACAACAAGAAAGCCTGCTCTATAGAACATTCTTGGTAAAATATTCCCACCCAATCAGGGGCATTTTTCTCCCTTGTTTTTTTCATGATGTCTATGTATTTTCCTCTCTTGCAAGGTAAGCCCGAGGTATTACAGCTTCTGCCCTTTTGTCTTATAAGGTCCCTACAGGTTACCCAAAACCTCACGTTTTAGGGAAATATCAATATTAGAGCTTTCAATGTACCCAATATATATCCATATATCAGTTAGTTTCTATTTTTATATTTACAGTTTTGTCACTGTGGCTCCTGATTGGGTGGGCCGAGCTGGAACCGATGCAGGTGGGTGGGGCTTGTTCCCCAAATGTCCTCAGTGGGAATGGCCTCTCTAACGTGGTGGGTGGGGTGGTGGGTGGGCAGAGCTGGAAAGCCTGCAGGTGGGCCCAGCTGGACCTCACTCTGGGAGGTCCAGCTGGGAACTCCCACCAGCAGGTCAAACTGGGAACCCACTCTGGCAGGCCAAACTGGGAACTCACGCAGGCAGGCCAAACGTTGAGCTTCCGCCCGCAGGCCTAACTGGGAACTCATGCCGACAGTCTGAACCGCTGAAGTTGAAAATTATTCATGTATTTACTTTGTATTTTTTCTTCAGTGAAATGTCTGTTTATACCTTTGTCCTTTGTCTAGTGGGTTAACTTCATCTTATTGATTTGCAGATTTATTATTTGCTAAACTTCTTTTGTTTCTTATATATTAATATGTGTTTATGTATATACATATATCTGATAGACTGAAAGTATGCATTATGTGCATATATATATATGAGTTTATATTTATATATATGCACAGACATACATATATGTGGCTATTAAGTGCTTGAAATATGACTAGGGCCACTAATAAACATAATTTTTAATTTTAATGTAAATACTTAGATATAGCTTATATCTGCCATATTGAACACATTTCCATAGTAACTTTGGATGTCTGGAAGGTAGGACAATTTTCAAAATCACCTTTTCTCTTCTTGCATATTTTTCCCTGTAGGTATATTTTACAGTGAGCTTGTCAAGTTTATTATGGTAATTCCTGACAGAATTCTGATTAGGATTTTTGTAGGTGTTATGTAGTATTTGTATTATTGTATTATTGATTGGTTTTTAATGGTTTTGGCACATAGAAAAATTTCTTTTTTTTTTTTTTTTTGCACCAGGGATTGAGCTCAGGGGCACTCGACCAGTAGGCCACATCCCCAGCCATGTTTTTGTATTTTATTAGAGACAGGGTCTCCCTGATTTGCTAAGTGCCTCACCATTGCTCAGGCTGGCTTTGAACTCATGATCCTCCTGCCTCAGCCTCCCAAGTGCTGGGATTACAGGCGTGTGCCACCGCGCCCAGCTCGAAAATCTTTAACTTTTGTTTGTTGATCTTACATTCATCTATCCCATTAACTTATCTTGTTGATTCTAATAGGTTTTTTTTTAGTTAATTTTCTTGAATTTTTACAGCTAGACAATAACTATCTAGTTGTTTTAATTTTTGCTTTTATTGAACTACAATGGAAAAAAAAGGATTGAGTTCTGCTTTGGAGAATTTATTGGGATATTTTATTGTGGTATATTATAATGTTCTCTGAATATTTGTAAAGAATATTGATCTATGTTTGTTGAGCATAACACATATACATTATTAAGCATGTTAATTTAATTACTTAAACCCTCAATATTCCTACATTTTAAAAATTAGATCTATAAATCCTACCATTATTGTTAATAATTTGTAAATTTTTCCTTTTTTTAAACAGTTTTGCTTTATATATTCTAAATCTATATTAATGTCTAAAAGTTCTTTACTAATGTATGTTTTTTTTGTGTGTTTTAAATTTTTATTTGTTCTTTTTAGTTACACATGACAGTAGAATGTATTTTGACATTATACATACATGGCATATAACTTTCCATTTTTTGTGGTTGTACAAGATGTGGAGTTATGATAGTTTTGTATTTGTATATGAACATAGGAAAGTTAATTCCAATTCATTCTACTATCTTTTCCATTCCCATCCCCTCTCTCTTCCTCTCCAGTGTATCTTTTTGATTTATTATATATGCTTTCTATAGTGTTGTAGTATTCAGCTCAATTAAGTTTTACAGATTCAACATAAACTGTAAGCCTCAGCTCGACCCCTTCCCATTCTTATCTTCACTTAAGTTTAACCTCTATCCTGACTCCCAGCAGCACAGTCTATTTTATCTTTACACATTGGATTCCTAGGCTAGCTTCTTTTGTTTTAGCATTGATTGTGAGATTCATTCATCTTGTGCACAGTGCCATCAGCCCCTATGTGAGCTACCTTAGTGGAACCTAAAACTGCAAGCCAGCTAGAGAAATCATTTACCTGAACGCAATTTTCCTTCAAGGATACATGCAAAAATAGGGAAAGCAGACTCTGATCATAAGGATTACATTGTTTTCTTCTGTCCCCAATAATTCCTTTCATCTTCCATTTTTTAATGCACCTTGACCCTTCTCTGTTATACTCTTTGCTTCCATTAGAAGTCTGATAGCTATTGGTTTCCTGTTCATATGCACGATGAACTAGGGAGATTAATGTAAGTAGCTGGCATGGATTTCCTCTGTAGTCTGTGGGCTTTATGGAATGGGCAACATGGGACAACAGAAAGGCTTTCCTTTAGGATGGATGAGCAAAAGTACCAATTTATAAAATAACAAATGGCAGGAGGGTCAGGGAGGTAAGAGGTACTAGGGACTGAAATGGAGCAAATTATCTTCCATGCATGTGTGATTATGTCAAAATGAACCCCACTATTATGTTTAGCCTTATAGCACTAATAAAAACATTGGGAAAAAACACCCTGAAGAGCAAAGACTTACACTCAGGTGGAATATTTAGTCCCCAGCGTTACTGTCTTCTCTTTGTCTTTTCCTCTTTTTCTGTTGGAGTCCACAATTGCCTCAAAAGAAGCTCTTCTCTCTTTGACCTCATCCCCTAGAATGGAGCTTTCCCTAAGAAATGTTCCACTTTGGAGAAAATTTGGCTGGGGACAAATAGTCACATCTGTGTGTTGAAAGGGAAGGGCATCATTTGTCATTGCATAGGTAATCATTGAATTATGTCCCAAACTTAGAGCTTCTCCAGCATTTTTACAATCTAACACTCTGGGGGGGGGGGGGGAACCAAAGTGTTAGCTTGTAGTTTCTTCTCTGGAGTTACCATCATTCAATTCCCTCTGTTCATCTATGGCCATACCACCTGAACGTGCCTGATCTAGACTGATTGCATCTACTTTATTTCTTTCAGAAATTATTCAACATTTCTGGCTTGCTGATGTCACCCTTCCTTGTTTCTCAGCACCATTATGGATTTATACTTTTTAAAAATGTTATTAGTTTATATATATGTATGTATCAATATAAAAAAGTGACTACCATATCATCTCACTACCCGGTAATCCCTCCTACATTTCTCCTTTTTATTATCATTTTTATCTATCTATCTATCTATCTATCTATCTATCTATATCTATTTATCTACCTATCTATTTATTTATTTATTTTTAGGACTGCCTGTTACAGAAATTAATTATTTTGCTGGAAAGCAAGTTATAGTAAAAAACAACAACAGATTGTCCAAGGATCTTACAATGATTAAATTAAGATGATAATGGGTACAACACAACAAGAATATCCAGCTCTATAAACGTAAGATATAAATACGTCTGTGATAGTCAGTTTTATTTGTCAACTTGGCCTGTTATTCAGTCAAACTTCATGTACATGTTGCTATGAAGGAATTTTGTAAATGTGACTGAGAAAGGGAGACTGTCCTAGATTATCCAATGGGCCTGATTCTATCAGTGGAAAGCCCTTAGGGACATAGCAGAGGCTTCCCTGAGGAAGAAGAAATCTCAGCTGTGGACAGTAGCTTCAGCTCATACCCGTGAGTAACAGTTGCTCTTCCTGCAGGGCTCTCTGACTTGCCTTGTGTATCCCCACAATGGTGTAAGCCAAATCCATTGCATCATCCATTGCATCATCATTTCAATCCATCTCTTCAAATGCATCCTCTACTGGTTCTTTTTCTCTAGATAAACACAGACTGATAACAGTGTATGTGAATGACTGATAAAGGCCCCAGGAGAAATGGGGCTGCATATTCTGGCCCATTGAGTAACAACAGACCCAACAGCAGTTTGGGAAAAAATAATCTAAAGGACATTTCCTTTGGGGGAAGGAACAGAGATGGGGCCTCCAGCCTAAAACAACTGGTTGGAGCCCTCTTAGAACTCCCTAAAATTAGCTCTCAAGCAAAGAAAAGCAGGGAGGGTCCCCTTAGCAGGCCAGTTTTGTGCCCACCTCCACTTTACAGATTCTATTTAAAAGTCTCTGAAGAAGACCACAGTGGTCTTCAAGTCAAGAAGCTTGAACTGAACATAACTAGCATTTTGATGAAATGATGCCCAAATGGCTAAGGACAGATGCAGATTCTAAGCAAGGCAGCCTGGTGGAGCTGACACAGACACAGTCCAACCAGAGCCCAGAGGGAGAATGCATCCCTGGGATAAACCCCACTTGATCATGGTGCACTATCTTTTTGATATGTTTTTGAATCTGATTTGCCAGAATTTTGTTGAGGATTTTTCCATGTATGTTCATTAAAGATATTGGCCTGAAGTTTTCTTTTTTGGCTGTGTCTTTGCCTGGCTTTGGAATGAATGTGATATTGGCCTCATGGAAAGAGTCTGGAAATGCTCCCTCTTTTTCTATTTCTTGAAATAATTTGAAGAGCATTGGTATTAGTTCTTCCTTGAAGGTCTTGTAGAACTCAGCTGTAAACCCATCAGGACCTGGACTTTTTCTTGTTGGTAGTTTTTTGATGGCATCTTCTATTTCTTCGCTTGTAATTGATTTGTTTAAATTGTGTATAGCCTCCAGTTTCAGTTTGGGCAATTCATACAACTCTAGAAATCTGTCAATGCTTTCAATATTTTCTATTTTATTAGAGTACATGTTTTGAAGTAATTTCTAATTATCTCCTGTATATCTGAGGTATTTGTTGTAATATTTCCTTTTTCATCATGGATGTTATTAATTTGAGTTTTTTCTCTTCTTTTTGTTAGCATCACTTAGGGGTCTATCAATTTTATTTATTTTTTCAAACAACCAACTTTTGGTTTTGTCAATTCTTTGAATTGTTTCTCTAGTCTCAATTTCATTAATTTCAGCTCTGATTTTAATTATTTCCTGTCTTCTACTGCTCTTAGTGTTGATCTGTTCCTCTTTTTGTAGTGCTTAGAGGTGTGATGTTAAGTCATTTATTTGTTGTTGTTTTTCTTTCTTTTAATGAAGGAATTCAGTGCAGTGAATTTTCCTCTTACTACTGCCTTCATAGTGTCCCAGAGATTTCTATACGATGTATCTGTGTTCTCATTTACCCCTAGATTTTTTAATCTCCTCCTTGATGTCTTCTTCAACCCCTTGTTCATTCAGTAGCATGTTGTTTAGCTTCCAGTTGTTGGAGTAGTATTTTTTTTTTTTTTAGTTTCTTGTTTTATCATTGATTTCCAATTTCATCCCATATGGTCTGATAGAATGCAGGGTAGTATTTATATTTTTTTATATTTGCTGAGAGTTGCCTTGTGACATAATATATGGTCAATTTTGGAGAAGGACCCATATGCTACTGAGAAGAAAGTGTATTTGCTTACTGAGGGATGAAAGATTCTATATATGTCCGTTAGGTCTAAGTTATTAATTGTTTTAACAAGGCCTAAAGTTTCTTTATTTATCTTTTGTTTGGATGATCTATCCATTGGTGAGAGAGGTGTGTTGAAGTCCCCTAGAATAACTGTGTTGTGGTCTATTTTACTCTCGAACTTGAGAAGGGTTTGTTTGATGAATGTAGGTGCTCCATTATTTGAGGCATATAGATTTATAATTGTTATATCTTGTTGATGAATGTTTCCCTTAAGTAGTAAGAAATATCCATCTTTATCCCTTTTGATTAGCTTTGGCTTGAAGTCTACCTTATTTGATATGAGAATGGAAACCCCTGCCTGCTTCCACAGCCCATGTGCATGATAAGACTTTTCCCAGCCTTTCACCTTAAATCGCTTGATGTCTTTTTCTATGAGATGTGTTTCTTGGAGACAGCAAATTATTGGGTCATTTCTTTTAATCTAGTCTGACAATCTGTGTCTTTTGAATGGTGAGTTTAGGCCATTAACATTCAAGGTTATTATTGAGATGAGATTCTTATTTCCATCCATTTTTAATTGCATTTTGGTATTTAGCTTGATTTGCTTTCTCCTCTGGTTGGTAATTCCTTTAGTTTAATATCTCCCTTTGTTGATTTTCATTGTTATTTTTCTCTTCTTCTTCATGGAAAATTTTGCCCAAGATGTTCATAAGTGCTGGCTTTTGAGTTGTGAAAACTTTTGACTTTTGTTTGTTGTGGAAGGTTTTTATTTCATCTTCAAATCTAACGCTCAATTTTGCTGGATATAAGATTCTTGGTGGACATCCTTTTTCTTTCAGAGCTTGAAATATGCTATTCCAGGATCTCTTCGCTTTTAAGGTCTGGGTTGAAAAATCTGAGCATAGTCTGATTTGTTTCCCCCTATATGTAATCTGCTTCCTTTATCTTGTGGCTTTTAATATTCTCTCCTTGCCCAGTATATTAGGCATTTTCATTATAATGTGCCTTGTTGTGGATCTGTTGTGATTTTGTATGTTTGGTGTTCAGTAAGCCTCTTGAACTTGGTTTCTTATTTATTCCTCATGTTTGGAAAATTTTCTGCTATTATTTCATTGAATAAATTACTCATTCCTTTGGTTTGAAATGCTGCACCTTCTTCTACCCCAATCACTCTTAAGTTTGGTCTTTTATGTTGTCCTATAATTCCTGAATGCTCTGTTCTTGATTTCTTGCCACTTTTGCCGTGTAATCTAGATTTTTTCCAGGATATATATTTTGTCTTCATTATCTTAGGTCCTTTCTTCCAAGTGATCTAATCAGTTGGTGATGCTTTCAATTGAGCATTTAGTTTGGTTTATTTATTCTTTCATTTCCAGAATTTCTGTTTGGTTTCTCTTTAGAATCTCTATCTCCCTGTTAAAATAATCTTTTGCTTCCTGTATTTGTTTTTGGAGTTCTTTGTCAAAATGCTCTTTTACCACCTGTATTTGCTCTCTCATCTCATTTTTGAGTTCATTCTTAAGATCCATAAACATTTGGAATATGTAATTTCTGAATTCCATCTCTTGCATTTGACCAACTGTGCTTGCCATGGGATCTACTGAGGGGGTATGTTGATTGGTTTCAGCCACTTTCTTCCCTTGTTTCTTCATAATATTTGTGTGTCTATTCTTCTAGCACTGTGGGACCTTGACTATTTCGATTTCACCTTATAGCCTTATGTTGCTCCTGTGGTACAATGCTGTCAGATCCCCTTATATATACTTAACACTTTAATATCTAACACTTTCTATTCAGCAAATCACAGTTTGATCACAATGTACAGATTTAGTTAACTCAGGTATTGTTTCCAATTTACTCTGTATGCTTGTGTTGGGGTTTACATTTTCAGTATTGGACACAGAGATGATATGTTTAGGAAGAAGGAAGTGAGATTATTGAGATGTTTTTTCTTAGGAAGTATGAAAGTAGAATTCTTTGAAGTAGTTTAATATCAGCTGATGGGAGAGGAAAGAGAATGGACTGAGCAATTTAGAGGGAAGACCAATTTATATATAAACCAAACTTATGTAGCCTTTGAGAGAAGAAAAAAAAAAAGGAAATATGGAAAAGAAAAAATAAAAAGGAACAATAAAAGATAACAAAGAAGTAAGAATTAGTGTAAGAGAGAGGAGAGAGAAAGTGAGTCAAGAAAACAGAGAGTAAACTATATATAACACCGCTTTGCTATATAGTTCAGTTGCCCCAGATCTAGAAATCCCAATTTCTGCATATAACTTGTTTTTGCCTCTGATGAGTACACAATGACAGGGTGTAAATAGAAAAGATGAGGGAAGAAGAGACAAAAGTGAGAAGGGAAGAAAAGAAAGAAAGAGGAACAAAAACAAACAAATAAGCACACTATCAAACAGAACAAAAACAAAGAAAACAAAACAAAAACAAACAAACAAAAAAATAGAGTCAAACCCAGGAATAAGTCTTAAACAAACAGAACCCTGGGAAGCCCTTCTTTTTTCCCTTCCAGTTTAAGCCAGTTGTCCCGGATCACGCCCAGACAGTCACAGAGCACCAATTAATGGAGTCAAGTCTTTTGCCAGTGGCAGAATGGCACAGTCAACCTTTTGCCAGTGGCAGAATGGCACAGCAGAAGAGTGGCTGGGGTGTGTGTGTGTGTGTGTGTGTGTGTGTGTGTGAGCATGTGAATGGCACCAGGAAAGGGTTCATCCAAAAGGCACGCATTCCCCACTTCTGCCCCCAGTTATAGCTCTTGGGGTTGCTGCACTGGCCTCAGACAGGCCTTCCCCTGCTGGCTGCCCGCATCTCACCCAAGTGTGTGCTGTTCTCAGAGCCCTGGCTGGACATTGGATGCCTTCAGCTGCTTTTCTTCCTTGTTTATTTGTCCAGGTCAGCCGTGGCTTTTCTCCAGGATGGCTGCGTTTTCCCCGGTCTCAACAGCAGTACCCCAGACCTGTGTGTCACTCTGAAGCGTGCAGGTCTGTTATAAGCAAAGGCGACTTAAACTGGACTTGGAGTGTCTCTACCTGATGGCCCATTGACCCACCCTTAAACAGTCTCCACCTGAGGGCCTGAGGGCATATTAAACCTGTGCTTTATAAACCCTGCCTTTGCTATAAGCAGGCACCATTTTCTACTATCCTGCTTTGTGCTGGACGTAGTTGGTGGCCCTGGCCAGAATAAAGGCTTCACTGGCTATTACGTGAGTGGCTTGTGAGACTTTTTTCCTGAAAATTGGGTACAACAGGTTCAGTTTGGCAATTTGCGTGAAAGAAGTTTATGAGGATGCTGCTCGTGTCTAGCTTCCCCTTTATTCTTCTGCGCTGTTCGGTTTTAAAGCCTTACTACAATGTTACCGCGGCTGCTGCACCGCTAATGCTGGTTCTATTTGTGGGCTGCTCGCACTGGGCCCCCGTGTGTGGGCGGTCTGGAGTTCGTTGTATTTTACCATCCAGATGTGCACGGATGTCCCAGCTCCCTCTCAGTTGCAGGAGTATTGCTAGGAACGCGTTCAAACTTCCCGCTGAGCCTCTTTTAGTGACAGTCTCTCGAAAGCACCTCTCTGCTGTCCGCCGTCTTTCCTCCTCTCCTTATCATTTTTATTATAATGGAATGAAACAACTCATAAACAAAATTTATATGATTCATATCTATAGAAAGAAGAAAAGATTACCACAGTGTTACCCAATACAACCATACTTGACATTTCTTCTTGCATTTTTTTCTGTGCTACATTTTTTTTAGTTTAGTTGTTATCATATTCTATACATTTTTGTATGGCCTTTTGAGCTGACACTGTCTTAGCATTTTCTAGTATTGTAGACAGCCTTTACAATGTAGATTATAAAAAGTCTTAGCATATTTAATTGTATGAGTATTCCACTACTTATTCACTTCCCTGTTGACAGATGGAAAAATAGACATCTAATTTCCCAGGCACCATGGGTAAAGAAATTCTGAAATGGGGGCTTAGGGACTTTGCTTTCTTTCTTAAAAAAAAAAAAAAAAAAAAATTGTAATATTTTTTAATTCATGCATGAATCAAAATTCTGAAACAACAAGAGGGTATATAATGATAGCTCCCTTTTACCCCTGTCCCCAGGTACCTGGTTCATCTCCTCAGATTCAACCACTAGTACTAGTTTCTTAATAGTCTTTCAAAGAAAGTGCATGGTTAGGCATATTTAAATGAGTGAGTGAGTGGTGAATGTATGTGTGCACATAAATTACGTGGTAGCATAGTATACCCTCTTTATACTTTGCTTTTCCCATCTAACAATAACTTACATATTTTTCCTCATCTGAATACATAGCTGCATATGAATAATGATAATGATGATGAAAATTAAAAAAAAAAAAAAAAAGGAAGCAGAGGAAAAAAAATTAGTTTTTACCAAGTGTTGACCCTGCTGGAAAGTGAAATTACTAGATTGAAGAGAGGTGCATTTCAAATTTAGATGTTTATAAAATCAACTTACTATTTCTGCATGCTACTTTCATTAATAATAAAGTGTTCAGCATAACCCCTTGAGGTGTTTACCATGATTGTCTACATTTTATAAATGAGAAAACTGAGGTACAGATAGATTAAGGGATTTGCCCAAGGGTGCAAAGGTAGTAAGTGGTGGTATCAGGACTCAAATGCAGTCAGTGTGACTGTGAGGCCTGCACTCAGCTTCTGCACCTTGCCTCTTCCTCGTGTTGCCCTGTGCAACCATCAACAGCAAGCATCTTCAGAACATACTCATTTTCCCTAACTGAAACTCTGTTCCCATTAAATTCTACTCCCCATTCCCCCCAGTCCCTGGAAACCACCATTGTACTCTGTCTCCATGAATTTGACTACTTATTTCACATATAAATGGAATTATATATTTGTCCTTATAATATGATGGCTTGTTTTATTTAGCATAGTGTCTTCAAGGTTAATCCAGGTCAAAGAATATTTCAGAATTTCCCTCCCTTTTAAAACTAATACTTCATTATATAGAAAGCTAAATATTTTTGAGATGGCACTCTTATACCCTGTCCATTCTACCTCTATTTTCGATATTGGCTCAATTTTTGCAAGTTTACTTACAGTAGACTACAAGGTTGGATGTAGGGCAGGCAGGCTTGGGTTTGAATCCTAGACCTGCACTTATTAACTGTAACCAAAGGGAAATCACTCAAACTCTGCTCTTAAGTTACCTCAACTATAAATGAGATCGTACCTTAAGTGTCAGGGAATAGGTTGCTCAACCTCCATCCCACTCAAACTCCCTTACAACATGCCTATCTAACAATAGAGGCTAGAAGCCAAAGACAAATTTCCCAAACTCTCTTGCAGTGGGGTTTCACATCTGACCTGATTCTGCAAGGGAGTTTGTAAAGCCCTGAAATAGACTTGGGAGATGAAGGCACCCTTGAAGGACACTTGGGAGGTAAAGTAGGTGAAATAGGTGGTGTAAAGCTTTGAGAATACATTGTGTCTTCTGGTAAGCACTGTAGTAGAGGTAAATGGTATTTTGGGAGTGGTAGATGTGGAGTTTCAGTGTTTGATCCTGAGCATCTCTGTGGAGGTGGCAGAAGCTGTGAGTTTCCCCCAGGGTAGTCCCAAGTTCTGGATGAGTGTTTCTCCTGGTTATGTTCCTGATAGTGTAGAATGCAAACTTATTTTTTTTTTGAGGTCTTATTTGATTTTATTTCCATTCGTTTGTTTATTTCAGAATAATAGGATGGTAGACTCAGTATCATAAGCCAGGTAAAGAAATATAGTTTACTGAAAGTAATGTAAGAATAAATAACAGGACCTTTATTTACTTGTTTAACTCAATGATTAAATTCCCTTGACTGTATTTTGCCAGGAGTTCTTTTTTTTTTTTTTTTTTAGGTTTATTTATTTATTTATTTTTTTAATAATTTTTAATGTGTACAACTCATAGTGCATGAATTTAGCATCTTTTTACATACAACTGTTTGTATACAAAGTATATTCGTACAATTCAGGTCTTCAATCATACATTTAGGAAAATGAAATCCGTCTCATTCAACCACCTTTTCTTTTCTTTTTTTTTTTTTTCCTTTTCTTCCCCTCCCTCCCCCCTTGCTCCCCCCGTTACCCTCCCTTCCCTTTGACCATTCTAGTGTTCCTCTAGTCCTCCTATGTATCCCCCTCCATCCAACAATACTATGAACTAGCCTCTTTATATCAGAGAAAACATTTGGTACTTGGATTTTTGAGACTGACTAACTTCACTTAGCATTATGTCTTCCAACTTCATCCATTTACTTGAGAATGCCATTATTTTATTTTCTTTTATTGCTGAGTAAAATTCCATTGTGCGTATATACCACATTTTCTTAATCCACTCATTTACTGAGGGACATCTAGGTTGGTTCCACAACCTAGCTATTGTGAATTGTGCTGCTATAAACATTGAGATAGCTGTGTCACTGTAATATGCTGTTTTTAGGTCCTTTGGGAATAGACCCAGGAGTGGGATGGCTGGGTCATAGGGTGGCTCCATTCCCAGTTTTCCAAGATATCTCCATACTGCTTTCCATAATGGTTGCACCATTTTGCAGTCCCACCAGCAATGTATGAGTGTGCCTTTTCCCCCACATCCTCTCGAACAATTATTGTTGCTTGTGTTCTTGACAGCTGCCATTCTGACTGGAGTGAAGAATGCAAACTTATTTCCATGGCTCCCCACCAAAATTCTTAAGCTTCCAAATGTCTTATAATAATTTTGTTTTGTTTAAGCTAATGGTAAGAGTGGATTGCATTGTCTGTAACTCATAGACTTTTCTCCTAGGATTTGGGGAGAAAGTCTATATATGTAACAAGCACAGAACTTCACATATACTGTGCCACAAGATTATTATTATTTTTTAAAATATATTATTTAATTGTCAATAGACCTTTAATTTTATTTATTTGCAGTGCTGAGAATTGAACCCAATGCCTCACACATGCTAGGCAAGCACTCTGCCACTGAACCACAACCCCAGCCCCACAAGATTATTATTATTATTTAAAATTTTGTCAGGTTATTATAATTATACATAATAGAGGGTTTATTGTGATATATTTGTACATGCACTCAGTATAAATTGGTCTACTTCATACCTCCATTACTCCCATTGCTTTCCCCATCTCCCTTCTCTACACCATGTCTCTCTATTCTATTTTCATGAGGTCTCCTTTCCTTTCCTTTCCCCTCTCTAGTTTCCCTATAACCCTGATTTTCTAAGTCTGACTTATTTCACTTATCATGATGTTCCATCCAGTTGCATCCATTTTCTTGCAAAAAACATAATTTCATTATTTTTTTATGGCTGAGTAAAAATCCATTGGAACCATGTTATGATTTTTGTGTGTTATCAGTTGCCGTAATAAATTAGAAATAAGCATCCTGATTTGCTTAAGGGTTTCTGATTTTTTTAAAATTATATCTTACTCTTTGGTCTTATGATTGTAGAGTAGAGCTCTTAGATTTGTACATTCTTAGGATTGACAGTAGAACATTAACTATTAAACTAAGAAGTCTGTACTCTTTCAAATGGGGAGAACCAGGAGGAAAGAAAACATCCTTATGATTTTTATTTAATTTCTAGAATTATTTTCAACATCAGTTAACTGTGTTTATAACACACCAGATACTGTTTGGAGCTGAGGCTTTAAAGAATTTTTGATAACGATTGAGAAGTTTTGAATTTTGGGGGAAAGTTTTATTGGAGAATAGTATTAGAAACTACAAATGGGTGTGCTTCTTGGCAAGAGGATGTGATCACTTCTGTGTCCTCCCAGTGAACAGAGCTAAGTTGGTGTATGTAATCACACCAACTCATTTTACATGCATATCTATGTTGTTATCTCTCCATCTGCATCCACATTAGCCTAACCATGAGTTCAGACTGATGTCATGACTTTAATCCATGACCACAAGCCTTATTCTATTCTTTTCCTCTTGCTTGTTTAAAATTTCCCTCTCCAATAGTTAGAAACTTGGCTTCCACCATCTGCCATCAACTTCCTTGTTTGCTTCTGTCCAGTAGACAGGTAAAACCATTTCAGAACTGTTAACATGTACCCTGTGATAAATAGTTTTACCAACTAGAGCACAGTGCTCATGTTGTTCTTTTAAACTTTAGTTCTACAGTTTCTAGACAAAACACCATTTTCCGAGTAAGGTAGATCATTCCTTTCCTTATACCCCTTCAGTGAGGTTACATCGCACATTTGTAATACAATGAGAGTATTGTCACAGTCCATGTTCCATCTTGTATATCCCATGATTTCTTGGATGATTTACAACATTTGTTTACACTGAGGTTTGGTCTGTGATGTAAAGTTTTATGCATTTGACAGTGTGGTATGTTCATTATAATAGTGGTTTGTCCTTCTACCCTTGAAAAACCCTCATAATTTTTGAGAGTTCCCAGGGGATCTACTCCAGAATGATAACTCAGCTTGATCTTTGGTAGGAAAAAAACCACCAAGCTGTGAGTTAGTTCTTTTCAGGCAGTGCTTCTCAATCCTGGGTGCCCCCTAGAATACCTGGACATCTTTTAAAAAATATTTAGACCTGATTCTACCTCCAGATCCTGATTTAATGTGTCCCACCTGATTTAATTGGTTTGGGGTGTGAGTCTGGGCATTGATTGGGACTTTGAAACAAACTCCTCAGATGCTCATGGTGGTGAGCTAATGTTTAGAACCACTAATCTTGAGATCTTCCATCTTGTTTGATCCAGATGCCTTTTGATCAAAAACACCAATGATTGCTACATTTACATCAATTTGGGAAATGGTATGAATTATCATCTAGGTTTTTTGAATGAGTAATAGAGCAAGGGTGGGTTTCATATACAAAATAATCATGTACACAAAACACATTAGTTATTCTTTACTCTCTGAGCTCAAAATGAACCTCTGTTTCTACTGATGAGGACAAACTGAATTTTAAAAAGTCAAAGTGATATAATTACTTCAATTTAAGACTCACTTCTGAGATTGAATTTAGTTTTTCCCTCTCTTCTTCTCTGTTCATCTTTTCCTTGGAACAATCTAGGTTTGGGTTCATATATTAGGAGAGCAATATCTGGTTGAAGAAGGCCTTTCTGCTACTATTTTCTGTTTGATCAATCTGGGCAGTACCAGATGATTTTCTCTGAGGGCATTTAGTCATGTTCCAGGCTAGATTGGCCATCACCTTTACAGATTTGGGTGCTGTGGATCCTTTGAGATCCAGCTGCCTTCTTCACTCAGTCTCTAGCTTATTATCACTAACCAAGTGTCTATTTTGGGGTCCCATGGCAACTCTGGTGTGCTTCCTGCCTTAAATTTTTGTATCTCTCCTGTGCCCCTCTCCAGATGACCTGGAAATCTTGCAGTCTTTCTCCACACCCCTTGATAACTGAGAGAGACTATGCCTGGATGTGCCCCAGAACCATTTCTACCCTACTGTAGCTGTCCCCTCTGAGAATTCTCTATAGGAGGCAGGACCACAAATCGTCTTTGTTTGGGAACCCCAAGCCCGTCTAAGGTTTGCTTTACATTTCCTAGCACTTAACCCGCCAGGAAAGGCCAAATAGCTGAGACTTATCTTACCTGGAAACTCTCATTCTCCTCTCCGAGTTCCTGCCCACCACAGAAAGAGGGAATGGTGAGGAAACTGAATCATGTTATTACTCTTTCATCACAAATCCTAGATTTGCTGTCCTCTAGATTTACTAATGATATGCAGTCCTGACATTTTAGAATTAAAAAGCCAAAAAGAAAACAATATTTTTCTCTTTCTAGAATCTGATTCTCTTTGAATAAAAGGCTTGGGCTTTCAGTCTGTTACTTCTCTGTGTATTTCCTAAAAACCCATTCAGATATTCAGTCTCCTGTGTTCTGAGCTGTTATTTGCATTATGTTCCAAAGCAGCAAAAGGCACTGACTAAATAGGCAAAGGACCTGATACAAGGAAAAAAAAAAATGAGGCAAAGAAAAATCTCCATGGATGTTGCAAAATAGCACTTCTTTATCTTCATATCACAGTGTGATATGGATCTGATGCTCAAAGTCAATCTCAATCTGTAGCTGGATGGATCTGGAAGGCAAAATTAGTTCCATGCATGTGGTAAAAGTAAAGCCAGATAAGATGTATCTATGTTTAAAAATCCATAGATCTTTCCTTATATATAATAGAAAAGTTGGACATCTATTTGAGGTTTGGATAGAAGCTCCAGACCAAATGCATTCAAGACCTCAGAAAGCAAACATAGAATATCAATATCTATTCTGTATGTATTCCAAGATTTCACAGGCAAAGTAACAGTTGGGGATCAGTGTTCAGAGGGACTTCAGTTAAAGTCTATTGAGATTTAAAAAAAAAAAAAAAGGAATCAAAGCAATGAAGAATGAAAATCCACAGGAAAACCAGATTCCAACTCTGTGTTCAGATTCAAAGACAAGTAACCACATATTTTCTTTCATTTTGTCCTCAGCTGGAAAGGCAGCTAACGTTGCAGAATGAAATGAGGGAAAGACAAATGGCCATGCAGGTTGCTTGGTCTCGGGAATTCCTCAAATATTTTGGAACATTTTATGGCATTTCAACCATCTCTTTAACAGCTGGGTAAATTTTCTATTTACTTTAACATTTTAAAAATAATTTACTTCTTTTTGTCTTTACTACAATCATATTAATTTGGCAAAGATAGGACTTTGGTCCAAACAGTATACATGTAAACAAAGAAACCTCTTGTAGATTAATCCTTGGGGGTAACTTGGTAGAACCTGCATAGTAATACTGAATTCTGCCTTTAATTCCTTGAATTTTATCTTTCCTTTTCTCCATTTTGTAAAGTAGGGAGAGGACTGACTGGACACCAAGATAGGGGGTCTCTATGGGTTTATCTGCAGTCCCTGAATGGTAGCTCTTAATCTTCATCCATTTTAAAAACAGGAACCTGAGCATCAAAGTCAAATAAAAATGAGCAGCCTGTGGTGCACATCTGTAATTCCAGTGCCTCAGGAAGTTGAGGCAGGAGGATTGCAAGTTCAAAGCCAGCCTTAGCAACTTAGTGAGGCTCTAAGCAATCTAGCAAGACCCTGTATCAAGACCCTGTATAATTAAAACAAAACAACAAAACACAACGGGATGGGGATGTGGCTCAGTGGTTAATTGCCCCTGGGTTCAACCCCTGGCACTAAAAAAGAGAGGAGGGGGGGGGGGAGGGAGAGGGAGAGGGGGAAAAGGAAAGGGAGGGGGAGGGGGAAAGGGGGAGGAGGAGGGGGAGGGGAAGGAGGAGAGAGAAGGGGGGTATTGGGTAAGGAAATTCTTATTTCCCTACAATTTTTAAATGAATTAAATAACTTCTGCCATGGAGGGCATTCTTCCAGAAAGCAAGTAACTTTTTTTCTTCAAGTGTAGACATATGTATTTACAGGTTATTCCTTAATAATTTTTTTTTCATTCTTGAAACAGAGCAATAAAACAAAAGAAGCCAGCTTTCCTCTTCCCTATAGTTCCATTAAGCTTCATCTTCATCTATCAGTATGACTTGGGCTATGGTACTCTTCTACAAAGAATGAAAGGTAAGTCTAATAAACCAGAGTTTCTATTTTCTGATTTATTTTCTTGTTCAAGAATCCCCGAGAGGGGAGGGAGAGGTAGGGGCAAGGGGATAGGAATAATGGCAGACTGAGTTATCCATGATTACCCTAAATACATGTATGAAGACACAATTGTTGTAAAAATACTTTATATTAAACCAGCAACTCAAAAAATTGTGCTCTTTGTAGCCGGGCGCGGTGGCGCACGCCTGTAATCCCAGCACTTTGGGAGGCTGAGGCAGGAGGATCGTGAGTTCAAAGCCAGCCTCAGCAATGGCGAGGCACTTAGTAACTCAGTGAGACCCTGTCTCTAATAAAAATACAAAAAGGGCCGGGGATGTGGCCCAGTGGTCGAGTGCCCCTGAGTTCAATCCCCGGTACCAAAAAAAAAAAAAAAAAAAAAAAAAAAAAAAAAAAAAAATTGCTCTTTGTATGTAATATGAAATGAAATGTACTCTGCAAACGTGTATGACAAATTAGAATAATAAAAAATTAAAAAAAAGAATCCCCTTCTTATAAATCCTTGCCTTCAATAACAATTCTCCAAGCTTCTAATGACCAACATTTATGTTCCCTCTCATATACTAGTAACTGCCCATACAGTGGCACACACCTGTAATCCTAGTGACTCAATTTTACCAGCTCATCAGAACTGATTGGCAAATTTTCAGGAATTTTATAAACTGGATATTAAACAGTCATTTAATTTATTAAAAAGTAGATTATATAGAATTATAATTAAATAAATTACAATAAGTAAATATTAAATTATACTTAAAACAAAAGTACTACTCAAAACTCATGTTTCTAATTATTTTTGCAATACTTTCTTTCTCTCTCTCTCTCTCTCCTCTCTCTCTCTCTCTCTTTTTTTTTTTTTTTTCAGTACCAGGGATTAAACTCAGGGGTGCTGTACCACTGAGAAACATCCCCAGCCCTATTTTGTATTTTTATTTAGAGACAGAGTTTCCCTGAGTTGCTTAGCACCTCACTTTTGCTGAGGCTGGCTTTGAACTTGCAATCCTTCTTCTGCCTCAGCATCCTGAGTCACTGGGATTACAGGTGTGCACCACTTTGCCCTGCCAATTATTGTATATACTTTCACATTATTTGTATCAATTGTATCTGTAGGATAGAAATGAAGATACAATATACAGATACAACAGAATATAGCTACATGGCCCATACAGTGGCACACACCTGTAATCCCAGTGATTCAGGAGGCTGAGGAAGGAGGATCACAAGATTGAGATTAACTGCAGCAATTCAGCAAGGTCCTAAGAGGCTTAGCAAGACCTTGTCTCAAAATAAAAAATAAAAATGGGGTGTGGATATAAATCAGTGGTAAATCACCCCTCAGTTTAATCCCCAGTATATATATACTTAAAAACTTTCATTTTAGTGACATCCCAGTGGTACCATAAGGTAAGTCACAGTGGAAGTGTTTACACCATGGAAATCTTCAAATGCCAAGTCAAGGCTTAAATTTTTATTTTGTTGATTTTCTATATCAGGAGTTAGCCTAGCTCACTATTTTTGACAATAAAGTTTTATTGGAACAAATCCATTCCCATTTATTTTTTCATTATTTATGGCTGCTTTCCCATGACCATGAAAGAGCTGAGTCATTGAAATGGAGACATAAGACCTCAAAAGCCTAAATGTTTTGCCCTTCATGAAAATTTGCCAACCCATAGTCTAGACTTCAGAAATAGATGGAAAAAAAATGCTAATAGTAGTGATGAAGCTAAATGTGCTGTATCTGTAGCCATTTGTTTTAGTCAGCTTTTTTACTGCTGTGACTAAAAGATCTAACCAGAACAATTGTAGAGGAAGAAAAGTTTATTTGAGGGTTCACGGTTTCAGAGGTGTTAGTCCATAAAAGGATGGCCCCATTCCTCAGGGCTTGAGGTGAAGCAGAACATCCTGGCAGAAGAGTGTGGGAGAGGGAAGTGGCTCACGTTGATGATCAGGAAGCACACACACACACACACACACAGAGAGAGAGAGAGAAAAAAAAGAGAGAGAGAGAGAGAGTGTGTGAGAGGGAGAGATCTCCACTTGCCAAATACAAATATATACCCTAAAACCATGCCCCAATTTCCACCTCCTCCAGCTGCACCCTACCTGCCTTCAGTTACCACTCAATTAATACCATCAGGCGATTAATTACTGATTGGGTTAAGGCTCTTGTAGCCCAACCATTTCTTCTCTGAACATTCTTGCCTTGTCTCACACGTGAACTTTTGGGGGACATCTCACATCCAAACCATAACATTCTGCCTCTGGCCCCCAAAAGCTCACATTCATCGAACAATGCAAAATACATTTCGTCCATTCCCAAGAGTCCTCCTAGTCTCAACAGTTCTGAGATTGCTCAAAATTCAAGGCCAATTTCCTCTGAGACTCAGGGCAAACTTGCATTATGAGTTCCTATAAAAATCAAAAGCAATTTACAAGTAGCCAATATATAATGGTACAGAGTAAACATTTCCATTCAGAAAAATAGGGGCCTAGAAAGAAGGGATAGGACCAAAGCAAGACTGAAATACAGCTGGGCAACCAAGTCCTGTAATTTTGTGTCTGGCATCTGGAGCCATGGCATTATGATGTTCTGTCCAAAGGGCTTGTGTAGATCCTCTTCTGTGGTCCTGTTTGTTGCAGCCCAAGTGGCCTTTCTGTTGGCTTGTCTTAGCTTGATTCCTGCAGCTTTCCTTGGATGATGTCCCACATTGCTGGCATTTCTTAATCTTGGGGATCTCCACTGCAGCTTTGGGTTCCTCCTCAAATCTCCACACATTGCCCTGTCAGGGGGTGCCTGCAGGGACTCTGACCATGCTGCACTTTGCCTGGCCTCCCAGGCCTTCCTCTGAAATCTTTTTTTTTTTTTTTAATTCAAAGGACATTTACGGAAATTTAAAAGAAAAAAGGTAATTGGAATATGTTGTTGTGTAAGAACACACTACATGCCTGAAAAACTCAAATCAATAAAGAGAAATTCCACAATAACTCTAGCGAGTTATCTGGATTTCCAGACAAAAAGACCAAGTTACTTAGGAAGAAAAAAGTCAGAATGTCTTCAGATTGTTTTTAAAGTTTTACACCAGAAAGCAATAGAGTTACAAAAATAAGGTACTTAAGCAAAGAAAATATGAGTCATGAATTTGATATTCAGACCAACTGACTTTGAAGGATAAAGAATGCAATCATCAATAAACAGAGAAACTAAAATAATATTATTCCTGTGATGTCTTCCTGAGGGACACACTATAAAAAGAACTTCAGACAACCAATACAAGTGGACTTTTTCTTATAAAAAATTGCTGACCTTGAGCACTGATGGTTGTTAAGGAAAAAGAGAAACAGCCAGATATCATGTGCCTTTGTACAAAATAATTTACAGCTACCTATAAAATAGTCCTGCCAAACAAAATTGAGCTTAAACCTAATCAAGCCAGTAGGTTCAACTACTGATTAGTAGAAAATTGAAATAATAGAAGAAGAATATGTTAACTACTCCACAGGAATCTGCTCAGCCAAACTCAGAACATGGGAACTCTATAAAATAACCAATCCTTCAAGTTTCCTCAACAAATACATTGCAGAAGAAAAAAATAAGGAACATAAGAGATAGAAGGAAGGGGGAACCTATAGATAAAAGTGCATTTAAAAGATAACAAATTTCCTTAGTTAGATATTTTCTGTAATTGTGATTTAAAAGTAGAAAAAGAGAATTTGGGGGAAATAATTATAAATTTAAACATTCAAATGAATATTTGATGATTAGATAATTGTTGCTAATTACTAAGTAATTGTATAAAAGATTGTGTTAAAAGTAGCTGAAATAATGAAGATGCATACTAAAATATATGCAGGTGAAAGAAATGGTATAATATTTGAGATGATTTTAAGTTAATATAGACTAAAGAGAAGGGTAGAGGTATATAGATGAATGATTGGTTGGTCATAGGTTAACAATCACTGAAGTCAGCTGATAAGACACATCAGAGAGTTCATTTGAATAATCTGCATACTTTTTGTATTACCAGTCATTTTTGTCTATTTTTGGTATTTAGCTTGACTTGGTTTCTCCTTTGGTTGGCTTTTCCTTTATTGTAGTCCTTCTCTTTGCAAATTTTCATTGTTGTTTTTCATTTCCTCCTAATGGAATATTTTTTTTGCTGTAAATCCTTTTAGCTTTTGTTTATCATGGAAGGTTTTTATTTCATCATCAAATTTGAAGCTTAATTTTGCTGGATATAAGATTCTTCTTTGGCATCCATTATCTTTTGGAGCTTGGTATATGTTGTTCCAGGATGTCCTGGCTTTGAGCCTCTGGAATCTTGGTGGAAGCCTCCATAATACCCTAACTCCAGCATCCTGTAATCATGCAGAATCAGTACCATCTCAAGCAATAGCCAAGCCTCCAAAGACCCTAGCTGCAGCAGCCACTGAGTTCCTGCGTAGCTAAGCATGTTGAAAAAAGCTTCCTAGGCCCCCTTTGCAAGAAAGGTATCCCACTGGTCTCATCTCAAGAGAATTTTTACTTTTGCTCCCTTGATCTTGAGATAGGTGTAGTCTTGCCAGCTCCTGAGATGCCCTCAAGCTATCTTTCTCATTGTCTCTGGGCAAAGTCTTTAGCATTTCTTTAGTGGTAGTAATGTCTGCAACTTCCTTAGTCCCAGTTTTACTCCTGCCTTTCAAGTCCAAGTTTTTAAAATCTTTCTGCTCTGCTTTCTGCTCCAGATTATCACACTAAATTTGGCTAAAAGTGACTAGCAATATCTGTATCACCACCTGAGTGTTATGCTGTCTAGAAATTTCTTCTGCCAGTTTAGGAAGTCCATCGCTTTTAAAATCAGCTTCACAGAAAGTCTCCGGACATGGGCAAAATGCAGCCAACTTCTCAGCCAGATCATAACATGAATGGCCTCTACTCCAAATTCCAAGAGTGTCCTCCTTTTCCTCTGAGACCTTTCTTCACTTTTTACAGTTCTCTTGGCATTCTGGTCTTCTGAGCTCCCACCAGAATTGTCCACTAACCTCAGTTTACAATAATCTAAAGCATTTCCAGCTTGCACTGTTAAGCATCTCAAAATTCCTCTTACCAATTCCAAAAGGCTCCAAATGCTGATGAATCACATGGTCAGGTTTGTCACAGCAATGAACCCACTCTCAGTACCAATTTCTGTTTTAGTCAGCTATTTTGCTGCTGTGACTGAAATACCTGGAAAAAGCAATTTTAGAGGAAGAAAAGGTTTTTTTTTTTTTTGTGGGCTCCTGGTTTCAGAGGCCTCAATTCATAGACAGCAGACTCCATTCCTCAGAGCTTGAGGTGGGCATTGGGGGTATGGCTTTGGGGTACATATTTTGTATTTGCAGAGTGGAGTGTCTCACTCCTGATCATCATGTGAGCTGCTTCCCTCTGCCACACGCTTCTGCCATAATGTTTAGCCTCACCTTGAGCCCTGAGGAATGGAGTATGCTGTTTATTGATTGAGACCTCTGAAACTGTGAGGCCCCAAGTAAACTTTCCCTCCTCTAAAATTGTTCTTGTCAAGCCTTTCAGTCACAGCAGTGAAAAAGCTGACTAAACACCATTATATTGTGAATAGTGTAAAAATGTAAGAAAATATTCTCCAAGTATTTAAAAACTATTATCTGATTTAGCAAAGTTGTTCACAATAGTCTCAAATGAGTGCAGCTCCAATATAGTCATCATTGTTTCACTTTTGTTCCACTCATTAGTGTGAATGAAAATATCATTCATCATTCATGTTGAAATTATACTCTCTCATCAACTGCAACTATAGTTTAGTTATGGATTCAAAATTTCAACAAAAATCAGTGAAAACATTCAGTGAGAACCAATTTGCTACATGAAATTTATGATCAAGAGTGTTATATGTTTTACTGTATGCTATATATATGTGAAATTTATAACAAACAGGTTTATTCATTCATTTTTTTTCTTTTATTTTTTATAATTTATTTATTTTTTATTTTTCTATTTTTTTTCCAAATCTATTTTTTATTCTAAGTTGTTAGAAATGACAGCAAAATGTATTACTTTTCATATTATACTTGTAGAGCACATTTTTACACATCTCTGGTTGTATACAAAGTTTATTCACACCATTCATGACTTCATACATGCACTTAGGGTAATGATAGCCATCTCATTCTACCATCTTTTTTTTTTTCTTGACCCTTTCCCCCCCTCCCTTCTGCTCCCTCCCTTTGGCCATTCTAGTGTTCCTCTAATCCTCCTATGCTCCTCATCCCAACCCAACTGTGAATCAGCCTCCTTATATCAGAGAAAACATTTGGCATTTGACTTTTTGGGATTGGATAACTTCACTTAGCATTATATTCTTTAACTCCATCCATTTACCTGCGAATGCCATGATTTTATTCTCTTTTATTGCTGAATAATACTCCATTGTGTGTATATACCACATTTTTTTTATCCATTCATCTACTGAAGGGCGTCTGGGTTGGTTCCACAGTTTAGCTATTGTGAATTGTGCTGCTATAAACATTGATGTAGCTGTGTCCCTGTACTATGCTGTTTTTAAGACCTTTGGGTAAAGACCAAGAAGTGGGATAGCTGGGTCATAAGGTGGATTCATTCCAAATTTTCCAAGGTATCTCCATACTGCTTTCCATATTGGCTGCACCATTTTGCAGTCCCACCAACAATGTATGAGTGTGCCTTTTTCTCCACATCCTTGCCAACATATTTCTTTCATATCTTTATATGTAATATTTATTCATTTTGAGAGCTGGTTGTTAAATATTCACTGCAATAACACTGTTCTCACAGGATCTTGTCTCTTACTACCTTGGAAGATGGTGCTGCTGCCACAGAAGCCATTCTTGTCCTAGGGAGATAGGGTTGCTCATTAGTCTAGGATATCAATGTCTCCCAAATTCCTACCATTTCTCTGAGAGTCACACTCTAATAAAGATCCTTGTCCCTTCTTCTTAACCCTTTAGTATGGAGCACATTGAGCATGTGCTTTACCAGCCTGTGTTTCCTGGGCCATGAGCCTATTATTATTCTATTATACTGGTTTGGTGTGGCAAAGGAAGAATTATAGACTCCTCTCCAGCTATTGGGAGTAAAGAACAGAACATTTTATACCCAGGCCTACGGAGATGGAGGGGTTCTTAGAAATTCCCATTTGAAAATGGAAATGCATTTTGCACACAGAAACTATCTGAAAATGTCCATTTAGACTCAGGTATTATTGGTATCATGATTTAACTATATTGTAAGCTAAACAGTTTTTGTGGAGAGAATTGAAATTGATTTATAGAATTATTTCTATGTTACATTCTAAGTTCCAAAACACTAATTTATGAATTAACTTTTGGAATATAAACTCATTTTAAGATGGAAACAGTATACAACTTATTTACAAATATTAAATATCATGTCCATTGCCTGATCAGTTTCATATTACTCATCTGCTTAATAATTCATTAGTCTATGCTCAAATATACCTATTATTCTATGCTCTAATGTACCTATTTATATGGAGAATAGAATTCTTAGTGCCTCATAAAAAATGACAGGTAATATTAAGAAATATCAATTCCATTATTTGGCATTCACTTGAACATATTACTAAAGGAAAGCAAGTTTATTTTCTAGAAAAGTTTGATTGGAAATTAATTTTATCAATCAAATATTTAAAATTTCAAGGCATGTTATGTGAATTTATTTTAAAAATATTATAGCTTTAGAATCCATCAGGAAACATCACAATAGAAACCTGTGATTATGGATTATGTTTCTTCCCCTGCTAGTAGTGATGATTATAAAATATGAAATTCCTGCTTGACTGAATCTTACATGGAAAATATCTAGTCTTTCCTCAAAGGCCAACTATTTATATATAGGATTTTATCTTATTTTTTTACTTAGTATTTAAGATTGAGGCAAAAACAAAAAGATGTTTGCAGATGTTAAAATGTTCTTGTAATTTGAAAGTTGTAGCCTGCTTCATGGATTTGGAGTACATTAAGAAATGATAAATGAATAAGGTCATGAATATGCTAAGTACCATGATTTGATAAATATACAATGTATAAATGAATACAAACATCAATATATACCGCATAGTATGTACTTATAAATTGTCAATATAAATAAATTAATTAATTAGAGTATCAAAAGACGAGTGCTTATAGCACTCATAGGCAGGGTTGTAGAATGTCAACAACATGTATTATAATTCTTAAAAAATTTTGTTAATTTGTTTTCAGTAATAAAAGCAAATGTCACTGGGCCCAAGAAATTACTACATTGTTTAGTTCTTGCTTGAAAGAGGAATTATTTATTAAAAATGTATATATGCCAGGCACAGTGGTGCATGCCTATAATCCCAGCAGCTTGGGAGGCTGAGGCAGGAGGATCGCAAGTTCAAAGCCAGCCTCAGCACCTTAGTGAGGTCTTAAGCAACTTAGTGAGACCCTGTCTCAAAATAAAAATATAAAAATGGCTGGGGATATATAAAAATAATGTACATGCATGTGTATACATTTTTATAGACTATAGAATGTTTAATATTATTTTGGGTATTTGTGAGTGATTTCAGGTCAAAGAATAGCTTTCCTGAAAAATAAGAATTTTTAGTAGAATTGACTTTATCTCCTGTCATTTATATTGAGGGACCACAGGAATGACTGTAGTTTCTAACTCTCATTCCATTGTGAAATGGACAAATTACATAGAGTTCAAACACAACTAATACTGATGATCCTGCTTTGGTTCAAGGAAAGAAATATTGCTTATCTTGGTCTTCTTTCTCTTCTACATTTTCAAATGCTGTCTTCTTTCAAAAAAAGTTGTAGCACCTGATTGGTTTACAAGTTTCAGAATTCATCATTGTGTTTTCTCTGGTAGGTGCATTGGTGCATTACTTCTGAGGAAATGGGTGAAAAATTAAACTGTGGGATATGGGGAAATGGCCACATATGGTGTTATAGCATGTCACAGGAACACAGCAATCAGGCCTGCTCACAACATGCTGATGACCGCTTTGTCACCTTGCATATATCTATGCTTTGTTTAAGGTGAAGCTGAGGACATACTGGAAACAGAAAAGAGTAAACTGCAGATGCCCAAAGGAATGATTACTTTTGAAAGCCTTGAAAAAGCCAGAAGGGAAGAGAATAAATTTCTCATGGACAAATGAAGCCAGGTTTACCCACTGACTCTCAAAGCACAGAATTGTTGGCTTGAATCATGGTTTTTCACAATTTTTTTAAATGATCAAGATTTTGATATAATGGATTTTATTTTGAAATAATAAAATGTAAGATGAATTTTGTTGAACTATTTTAAATAAAGTTTATAACATTCAACACAAAATCATGTGGTACTCCAAAAAACTTTTACATTTCCTGTATATATGTGTGTTTTATAATTGTCTAAATAAAAAATTAATAAATTATACTGCCTGGAAGCAAATATCCTGCTGCTTACAATTTTTTGGCACACAAATGTTCTGCATCACATTGAACTGTCACAGGTGCTTATTTTGTTTTGATTTATTAACAGTGTCCTGTCCTCACATAATAGCAAACAACCAATTTCAGTGACTAACACATATACTGAACTTGCTACGAAGAGACTGTTTGGAGTGTTGTGTACATGTTCTTGTAATCATCCTAGTAAGCCCATAGGGCATCATTTTATGAATGTGAAAACTGGGCAAAAAGAGGTTAAATTACTTGTTCAAGGTCATACATGGGTAGGGTTTGAATCTGAACCTTGACAGTTTGGCTACTCTGTCTGTATTGAAAAAAGCCTTGAAATAGTTAGGTCTTCTATTGAACATGCAAAGAATTGGTATGAAATACAAAAGGTAGCAACATTCAAATAATGACTCAGAACATAGTTGAGAGAGGTAGAAGGAAGTTGATTGACATGCCTGCCTTTTTAATTTTTTAGATTTGTTTTAATTAGTTATACATAACAGTAGAATGAATTTATGCACTTTGATATACATGGATGGGGTATAATTTCTCATTTTTCTGATTGTACATGTTGTTAGAATAACATTGGTTAATTTTGACTCACTGGGAAACCTATACTACTATTTATACTATTCGTTCAGATGCATACCCTGCATATATTACTCTCATTCCAATGGTATTTATTGAAGGCTACTCTGTGACAGGCACTGTTGTATGCAGTAGAGCTACATCAGTGAAGAGTACAGAACCCTACATCCTGGTTAGATGAGTAAGTTCTGGTGAGGGGTGGGAGAACAGGGGAGGGCAGCAAACTAACATGGGGATAAACAATGTTATTTTTTTGTGGTGATGAATGCTTCAAAGGAAATGGAACCATATGCTAAGAAAATGATTGGGAGGATAGGGTAAGGCTTTAGATCTGGAACTGCAGACACTGTATCTCTGCAGTGGTGACATTTGTACTGTGACCTGAATGATGACTAAGCCAGTCTGTGAAGAGCAGAGCAGGGTGTGGGGACAGAGAAGGCATCTCTAGGCAAAGGGAGGAGCCAGAGGAAAAGCTTTGGGACTCCATATGTCCAAAGAATGAAAAAAACAGGGAGAGTAGCAAGTGATGGAATCTGAGGACAGAAGAAAGCATGAATGTGATGGGGACCCTATCTTTAAGGAGATGATGACATATCAACTTGTGATGTTGATACAGTTACAATTATAGAGAACCTTAGGCCAAGTCTTGAAAGATGCATTAAAGTTCTCCACAAAGTAAAAAAGAGTAGGAGGAATGGTATCTCAGATAGAAAAAGGAGCTTGAACAAAGGCAGGACCATGTGTGCCAAACTCAAAGGATCATTCTGCTGTCTGGGGCAAGGGACTCTTCAGCTGGGAGACTGTGTGTGTGTGTGTGTGTGTGTGTGTGTGTGTGTGTGCGCGTGCACACGCGCGCGCGCATG
This sequence comes from Tamias sibiricus, assembly GCA_025594165.1. Taxonomy (NCBI): domain Eukaryota; kingdom Metazoa; phylum Chordata; class Mammalia; order Rodentia; family Sciuridae; genus Tamias; species Tamias sibiricus. The sequence continues at coordinate 154,606,119 of CM046657.1, read as the reverse complement.
CGTGTGCTGGAGAATGAACCCTGTGAAACTCATGACTGAACAACATTCCCAGACCATTTTATCTTATATTTTGCGAGCAATCTTGCTAAATTGCCTAGGCTGGCCTCAAACTTGCGGTCTCTCTCCTATATAACTGGAAATACAGACGACTGATACCATGCCTGGCACATGTAGGACTTGAAAGAAATGAACCTAGTGACACAATTCAACTCCTGGAGAGCCTTGGATGTAACACCAAGAAGTCTTGGACTCTCATTAGGGTGATTTGAGTGAAATAATCCAATTTGGGATTTTTACCAGGATTAGTGGATTGGAAGGGAATAATCCTAGAGTTCAAGCAATGACATATGATGGAGTGATCCACTTGAGCACTGACAGGGTCCTGAATTAAGGCTGTGGCCTTGAAGATACTCTGAGAATAAAGAAAGACTAACATGACTAGGAAACTAATTTGAAGTCGTAGAGGGAGGAGAAAATGATTTCCCTTCATTTAATTATGGGTTAACTAGGGACCCTGGAAAACATGGGAACAAAAAAGTAATAGGAAGAAATACTGGTGGCTAAAATTATTTGTAGACCATGTCAAAATCTGGCATTGTATTTTTTTCCCCCTTAAGTTGAATCATGCTATCCAAACTTTCCTGATGTACTTTAGCTCACCAACTATAGTTTTGAGGTACTTACAAGTGTTGACCTGGCTAAAGACCTTACATGGGATTTGTGCTGCTGTGCAACATAACTAGACCCTGGGTCCCCTTGGAACCACCAGGCCATTCACTTGTATTGACTTATCTTGGCACCCAAACTGAGTTCATTCATAATTTTGTCTCAAGAGAAGCACTGCTGATAAGTACACTCACACATAAACTTATGCATTTTTTTTAAAAAAAAATCTTAATTTTTAAAAATTTATTTATTTATTTATGTGCTGCTGAAGATTGAACCCATGGCCTCAAGCATGGGAGGCAAGTGCTCTACCACTGAGCTACAACCCCAGCCTAACTTATGCTTTATTTTTGCTCCCAATTTATATATAGAGACAAAATCAAAGCAGAGTCATTAATATAATGATGCAAGGATACTAAAACACAGTTCAATTGTCTGTGGTATTGCTGATATCCATAGCGTTTCCTTTGTTATTATTACACTAACCTTTTATTGTAAGGACAAACATTTCAGCTGTGACACTCAAGCAGCCTCTTGGTTATTTATGTTAATTAAATACTTATATGCACTATTATTTATTATTCTTAAGCTCTAATTACCTACTAAACCTCCCATCTTTCCAAATACTGAAACTTACTTCACTCACCTAGTTTATAATCTTTGCAAATTTTTTTCCAAGAAAAATGTGAAAACATGAGAAAGTATGTTAGGAGAAGGATAAGAAACTAAGGTCTCATTATGAATAAATATTTAAAAATTAGAAAATGGCAACCTCTCTCAATGTCCTTGTCAGTAATCAGAAACAAAGTTGTGGGGAGGAAATCTTACTCCAACCATACATGGCTGTTCCCTTTCCAACACAGTGCTAGAGACTCCCCCTATGTGTATGAGTCATCTCAGTCAAGGTTGAAGGGCATAAATATAGGTCCAGAGATTTTTTGTTTTTGTAGCAGAAAATCCCTTCTTAGGAATCATTTTGTAATAGTGACAATGTAGTTTGTGATATTGTAGTACCTAAGTGTTTTGAATATTTATAACCTTCTTTCAAATGATAGAATTCTGCTCCACATTATACCAAAAGTAATGATTTAAAATTAAAACTAAACTAAACTTATATGGTAGTTTCCCATCTTGGCAATGATGAAGTTTCCTTTAGGTGTGATACTCATGGCACTATATAAAGACCATGGTAGTGCCCACAAGGTACTCCAGATGGTTTTAGTTCACCACTACTGAAATTATAGTCAAGAATGTTAAGGATCAAAGGAAAAACCTTACATATATTTTAGTCCAAGCTTCCATTTTACAGTTGAAGAAATGGAGGACCTGCATGATTCATTCAAATTTCTATATATGGAAATAGTAATTTGTACTAAAGCCTTGGTGTTTGGTATTCTGGGAAGGATTATTTTTAATACAACATGTTACCTGACTTTGATTAGATAGTTGCAAAGCCAAAAGAAAAAGTGATTTTTTTTCTTTCCCCATTTTTTGATGGTTCATTACATTGTAGTTGTACATGATGATGGAATTTGTTGTTACATATTGGTACATTCACACACTTCCCCCCTTGCTTCCCCTTCTCCCACTCTTATTCCTATTCTTCTACTGACCTTCCTTGGATTTTCATTAAGATTTTTGCTCCTTTTTTTTTCTTCTTCTTTTTCATCTCTAGCTTCCATATATGAGAGAAAACCTGATCCTTGACCTTCTGACTTTGGCTTATTTCACTTAGCATAATGCTTTCAAGTTCCAGCCATTTTCCTGCCTATGACATAATTTATTTTTCTTTAGGACTGAATAAAAACACATTTTCTTTATCTTTTGATAGACACCTAGCCTGTTTCCATAGTTTGGCTATTGTGAATTGTGCTACTATCATTGTGGATATGCACATATCACTGAGTATGTTGACTTTATTTCCTTAGGGTAAATACTGATAACTGGTATAGTTGAGTCATGTGGTGTTGTCATGCCTAGGCTATTGAGCAGCCTCCATAGTGATTTCCATTGTGGTTATACTAATTTACAATCCCACCAACAGTTTAAAGGATTCCTTTTTCTCCACATCCCCCCAGCATTTATTATAGTTTGCATTCTGACTGGTGTGAGATGAAATCTCAGTTTTGATTTGTATTTCCCTAATTGCTAATTATGTTGAAATTTTTTTTCATACATTTGTTGGTCATTTGTATTTCTTCTTTTTGAATTGTCTGTTTAATTCATTTGACTATTTAGTAATTGGGTTATTTGTTTTTCTGATGTTAAGTTTTTTGAGATTTTTATGTTCTCTAGGTATTATTCCTCTGTGGAGGAGTAGCTAGCAGAGATTTTCTCCCCTCTGTGAGTTCTGTCTTCAAACTATTGTTTCCTTTGTTGTACAGAATCTTTTTAATATGATGCCATTCCATTTATTAACTCTTAGTATGATTTCCTTAACTTTAGGGGTCCTATTGAGAGAGTCCTTTCCCAGTACTGCCCCCGCCAACCTGCATGAACCTAAGCCCAGGCCCAGGCCCAGGCCCGACCAGCTGACCCAATAATCCACCAACCCAAGCCAGGGTCCAGGCCCAGGCCTAGGATCACCCCTCATGTGGAGTGGAGGACTATACTTCTGCAGCTCCCCATTTACCAATGTGTGGTTCCCCAAGCCCGCTCCATCTTGGGACACTACAGCCATCACCGTAGCTCTCCCCATGTAATAACCTCCACCTTGGGACAACACACAGGGCCTGGAGGCAGCTGCCTGTCACAGGTCTGCCTGCCAGTGCTGTAGCTCCGAACAGGCCACCCCAAACCATCGTAAGTCCTGCCTTTTCAGCCCCATCTCTGACAGTGTTTTCCTCCATCTTGGAACACCTCTACCACCATTTTGGGTTACCTCTGTTGCTGCTGCCACCACCATCTTTGTGGCAGCTTCCATCTTGGGACACTGTCTGAGGACTGGAAGCCCAACACCAAGGTACTTACAGGTATGATGCTACTGCTGCCACCAACTAGGGACATGGCCACTTCCATCTAAGGACAACAACTAGGACCTGGAAGACCATCACCAAGGTCCCTGCAGGCTTGATTATGCCAGAGGTACCCCTACTCGGTGTGCTAATAGCCACCAACTTGTTGCAGAGACAGGAGAGAGCCTTGCACAGGTTGCCTCTTTCTCTCTCTCTTTTCTCCTGTTAATAGCCAACTTCTTTTGATTCCTCTTTCACTCTTTCTATGATCTAATGCCTCTATATTTTCACCTTCTGTAACCGGCTGCGGGCAAGTTACGGCGAAGCTGTGGAAAGAACTCAAAAGACAAAATAGAAAAGAAAAGATTAATTTAATTTTCCCGGGCAAGATCCCACTACCACGCGGTCCGGCAGGAGAGAGAGAATGGCCCCTGTTGGTTATTTCCTCTGGTAAAAAATTTTTTCTATCTTGCATCAAGTCCCGTGAGATTTTAAGGCGAGCGAGATCCGGAAGGCATTTCCGATGTAAACAAATGGTCTCCGCAGACTCTACAATCAGGGCTTCTGCAACCTTCTACCTCATAAGCATCACACCTGACCCCCCATTTCTCTCTTTGTCCACCAGTAGAAACTATAGACCCTTTTGCAAACCTACTGTTTATATTGCAGATATTGATTGAACACATCACTTCTGTTTATTGTGACAAAACTGTACTCATCTAAACAGGAACTATTTGGCTTAAAAATGTATATTGTTTGTATTGGGTGCTGTTAATATTGATCTCCCCTTTAAAGGAGAGGCACCAGAAGCCTGCAGGGACACTATAAGATTATAAGATAGAAACTGTAACACCTCAGATCTGCACTACTAGAGGGGAAGACACACAGAAAGCCTGAAAAGACAAGGGAAGAAAGTGCCCCAAACAAAGCAAGATGATATAATAATAGAATCCATTGACAGAGCAGAGTAGATGAAATGTCAGAGATGAAGTTCAGTATGTAATTAAAATGATCTGCAAATCAAACAATGACATAAGAGAGCAAATATGGGCAACACTGATCACTCCAACAAAGAGGTAAGACAGTAAATACAGGCAACAATTGATCACTCCAGCGGAGAGATAAGAGAGCAAATACAGGTAGCAAAAGATTACTTCAAGGAAGAGATATAGATTCTGAAAGAAAACCAAACAGTAATCCTCAAAATGAAGGAAACAATAACACAAGTGAAAAAATTTAATAGAAAGCATTACCAACAGACTAGATCACTTTGAAGACAGAACCTCAGACAATGAAGACAAAATATACAGTCTTGAAAATAAAGTTGACTACACAGTGAAGATGGTAAGAAACCATAAACAGAACCTCTAAGAATTATGGGATAACATCAAAGACCAAATTTAAGATTTATTGGGGTAGAGGAAGGCACAGAGATAAAAACCCAAAGAGAAAGTCATTGCCTGGGTCTATTATGCTGGAGTGTTGACTGTACATTTTCTTCTAGGAGTGAAATAATTTCTGGTCTAATTCCTGGGACTTTCATGCATTTTTAGTTAATTTTTGGGCAAGGTTAGAGATAAAGATCTAGTTTCATTCTTCTACATATCGCTAACTAGTTTTCCAAGCACCATTTTTTGTACAGGCTGACTTTTCTCCAATGTGTGTTTTTGGCACCTTTGTCAAGGATCATATGAGTGTAAATGTATGGGTTTGTCTCTGTGTTTTCTATTCTGTACTATTGGCTTATTTGTCTGGTTTCATGCTGGTACCATGCAGATTTTGCTACCATATCTTTGTAGTATAATTTGAAGTTAGGAATTGTGATACCTCCAGCATTGATTTTTTTGACTTATAATTGTTTCAGCTATTCTGGGTCTTTTATTTCTCCAAATTAAATTTTGGACTCTATCTAGTTCTATGAAGAATGTCATTGGTATTTTCTTGGAGATTGCACTGAATCTGTATATTAGTTTTTGTACTATGGCCATTTTTTTTGGGGGGGGGGATATATATATATATTTTAAAAATATATATATATATTTTATTGGAAAAAGCCATGCTGGGAACATCTTGTAGAAAAGGGGTTTATTAGGGTGCCATGTGGAAGGGTATGGAATAGGTGGTGTGGAAGGGCAGGGAAGGGAAGGACAAGGAAAAAGGAAGAACAAGGCACAGTTTCAGTCCAGAGCAGGCTTAAGTAGTGAACTGGTGGTCAGAGGGGCCCCCCAGAGGGGACCCCAATTCCATAGGCTGCCAGAGGTCAAGGGCGGGTGGTGTGTGTCACAATTGGTCCAGTCAGGCACCTGAGGCACCTGGGAGGTATGAATTCATACCTGGGAGGTGTGGCCTTCCTGCCCAGAATCTAACATTTCCCATTTTTGTTTTCTTAGGAAGTGGGGCGTCGTGTTTTGATCTGGCTGCTTCAAGCTGAAATGGGGTGACGTGGGGTGCTATGAGGGGAGGAGATGCAGGCAGGTAGGTTAGGCTTGAGGGTGGAAAAATTTCCCAGGAGGTAGGCGTGGAAAAGATGAATCTCTCCAGGTATGAGATGGATGAAGTTTCCTTGAAGCCATAGATCAGTGAGGGTGTCAAACCAGACTTCTGCAGAAAGTCACTGAGGGAGTCAGCTGGCTATCCTCTCTAAGAGCATTTAGAAATTATAGGCCTTGTGAATTTACAGATAACTCTATTATGAAAGCAACAAAGGGAAAGAAGGTGAGATGGGTTATTGTCCATAGGCCTGTGTTCCACCAGGTGGGACTTACAGTGCAGAGGCCAATGGAGAGTATGAGGCACATCATAATGCGTGTAGGGTGGCAGGTTAGGGGCCTCTCAGAGCAGACTGATGAAGAGTCTAAATCATCTCTGGTTGGAAAGTCATCCGTTGGTTTTTTTCAGCAGTTGATAATCCCTGAGGAAAAGCTGGTTAAAGGTTCAAACAAGAAAAACAAAAGGATTATTTTGAGTCGGTATTGGGGACACGAGAGAAATGAACTTTTAGGGGATCGGTGGGAACGGGAGAGCAAGTATACTGAGATAGTTGTTTGTCGTCCTTTTGTGGATCTTCAGTTGGTTGAGCAGCTGGTTTCAGTCTGGAAATATGAATCCAAGATGTCAAGTTCCCTGAGGTTTCATGAAGCTTAGCAGCTGTGGGTGTGCACAGCACACCCTGGAAGGGGCCTGTCCACTTTGGGGAAAGGGAGACTGATCCTGTGTCCTGGGGAGGGGAGAAATATACTCAAGAACTGGGTGTTAATGGAAATGAAGCAGTAAGTCTACTTGGGTCAGGCAGGATGTAATCTTGGCACCTCCATAGCTGATGTCTGATGAAGGATAAGAGGAGAAGAGAGATCTTTGGGCAAGGGTCCTTGAATTGGGGAAATTCTGGGTGGAAGAGCTGGCCGCCCAAACATGACCTCAAAAGGGGATAGTAAGGAAGGTTTCTTTGGGAGGACTCGGAGCCTGAAGAGGGCGAGGGGAAGAAGCTTGACCCAGTCCAAGCGAAGCTCCAGGGAGAGTTTAATCAGAATATTCTTAAGAGTTCTATTGGTTCTCTCTACCTTCCCTGAAGACTTGGTGTGATATGGGATGTGAAAGCACCAAGGTATGTTAAGAGAAGTAGAAACATTTTGGGTGACACAAGAGAAAAATTCAGGCCCATTGTCAGACTGGATGGACATGGGCAACATGAAGCAGGGAAGAATTTCTGAAACTAAAATAGAAGCTACTGTGGAGGCCCTTTTGTTGGAAGTAGGAAAGGCTTCTTCCCATCCAGAGAAGGTGTCTACCAAGACCAGGGATATTTGTGTTTCTGGACAGTTGGCATGTTGGTGAAGTCTATTTGCCAATCAGCTCCTGGAAGCTGACCTTGAGCTTGGTGAGAGGGCAATGTTCCTAGTTTAAGGGGGGTATATGGGTTGGTGTGCTGACATGCAGTACACATGGAGGTGAGTTGATGGAGAAACTGTGTGTCCTCTGGAGTCAGGGTGAGGAAAGAGGTAGTGAATGTTTTGAGGGCCTGAGGGTTAGGATGGAATAGAGAATTGAGATAGGAGAGGATTGATTGTACTGAAGGGGATGTGGAGGTCTTTGTAGTAGATTGGACTGGAGCCAGAAGAGAAGGAGAAGATAGTGCTACTTCCTTTGCTGTCCTATTAGCCTTCATGTTTTCCTGAACTATGGGAGAGTCCCCACTTTGGTGTGAAGGACAATGGGAGATCCCTATTAGTTTGGGCAGAAGAGAGGCTTGCAGGAGCTTTGATATTAATTTAGAACTAGTAACTGCAGAGCCTTTTGTGGTGAGGAGCCCTCACTCCTTCCATATTGCCAAATGAGAAAGCAAAATATGGTAAGCATATTTTGAGTCTGTGTAGAGGGTGAGGTTTTGGTCAGCAGCTAATTCGAAGACACAAATAACAGCTATTAGCTCAGTCTGTTGATTTGTGATATTGAAAGGGAGGGGGGCTGCCTCAGTGACCTCTGATAGGGAGACTACAGCATAACTGGCAAAACATTACCCATCCTTAAAGAAAGAGCTGCCATCTGTGAACCAAATTAGGGTAGAGTCAGGAAGTGATTCTGTAAGCTGCCTGTCGTGGCCAGCCACAACGCTGCGGGAGAAAAACTCTCGGAGGCAGAGTAAAGATACTACTACTTTTACTTCTACTTTCTTAGAGAGAGCTTAGAGAGAGAAAGAAAGATTTTTCTTCTTCTTAGAAAGAGCTTAGAGAGAAAGATTAGAGATAGCTTTTTCTTCTTCTTCTTCTTAGAGCTTAGAGAGAAAGAGAGAGAGATTGAGAGAGATTTCTTCTTTAGAGAGAGAGAGAGAGAGAGAGAGCTTAGCTTTTAGAGCTTCTTTCTTCTTTCTTCTTCTTCTTTCTTCCTCGGGAGCCTCAGCCTGACTCTGACCAGCAATTACTTCTTCTATCTGGTTTCTCTTCTGTAACCGCTCTGCCTACGTTCTGGCCGCTCTGATTCTTTTCTTCTTCTCCGACCCAAACTCTTCTTCTGACCGACCGAGCGACTGCACGACTGACTGAATGAATTCATTCTTCTCCTGACTCCGACCGCTTTCACCCGGTAATATACCTTTAGCTTTGCGGGTGCCTCACGTGCATTTACAGGTGCGTCACATACATACTTATTATTAGGTGGAACTTATGGCTTCCAGCTGACCGCAATAGCCATCTCCCTAATTGGGGCTCCTTCATGATCCCTCTTGAATGTGAGAGGGGTGGGGAATTAAAGTCTCGAGCATCTCTATACAATCATGCTCTGGAGGTTCTGAGGAGACTGGGAAGAGAGAAGCTGGGTATAAAGAGGAACAGGGTTAGAAAGAGATTGAAGAGTCATGCAGAAAAGAAATGAGGAGAGAGAGAGAGAATGTGACAGGGTGGGAGAGTTTGAAGGCTCTTATAGGTTAGTAGATCTTTTAAATGGTGAGGAGAGGCAATAGTGACGTGAGCACCAAAGGTCAGCTTTTTTGATTCCTGTAGAAGTAGGTAAGTAGTAGCCAGAGTCCAAAGACAGGGGGTCGATCCACGTACGGTGGGGTTAAACTGTTTAGAAAGGTAGGCAACCGGAGCAAAAGTGGAGGCCTTATTTTGGTCTAAAACACCTAGAGCCAGAACCTTCACCTCATGAACATAAAGATTGAGTGCCTAAAGAAGGTCTGGGAGGTGAAGAACTGGAGCTTATAATAGTGCCTGCTGCAGAAAACCTAAACTCAGCCCGAATGCTTTCAGGGATGGGCTTTCCCTTAACCCCCTTAGCTGCCTCATATAGAGGTTTTGCATAAAGAGAGAAATTGGGAATCCAGGGATGGAAATATCCTGCTAGGCCTAGGAAGGAAAGAATCTCTTCCTTTGTCTTGGGACATGGAAGAGCCTCGATGAGAGCCTTTCTGTCTACAGTAATGGACCTAGACTGATGGGAAATCTGAACTCCTAGGTAAACTACCTGGGTCTGAGCAAGTTGCATCTTAGATGGGGAAACACGATACCCATGAGAGGAGAAAAAATTTAAAAGATTGCAAGAGTCTTCATGAGCTGTGAAAAAGAAAGGACTGCAGAGGAGAAGGTCATCTACATACTGCAGGAGAATGGAGTCAGAGAATTCAAAGTCTTTGAGGTCAGCAGCCAGTGTCTGTCCAAAGATATGAGGGCTGTCTCGAAAACCCTGAGGGAGGACTGTCCAGGTCAGTTGTTGGGACTGTTGTGTGTTGAGGTCAGTCCAGGTGAAGGCGAAGAGGTCTTGCGACTCCTGAGCTAAAGGGACAGTGAAAAAGGCATCCTTGAGATCAATAACTGAGAAATGGGTAGATATGGAAGGAATTAGGGAAAGAATGGTATAAGGATTTGAGACCACAGTGTGTACAGGCCTGACAGCCTTATTGATGAGACAAAGATCTTGGACTAGCCGGTATGACCCATTGGACTTCTGAACTGCCAATATAGGAGTATTAAAAGGGGAATGGGTGAGTCTGAGAAAATGTTTCCATAGAAGATCTGAAATAATGGGTTGGAGACCTCTAAGGCTAGTGGCTGGAAGTGGGTATTGGGCTCTGTTGGGGAAACACCAGAGATCTTTAAGGTGGATTTGTACAGGGTCACAATGAGCAAGGGAAGGGGTATGGGTGTCCCAAACTTTGGGGTCTACCAGATCGGTGGGGGCAGAGTACTGGGAGGTTTCTACATCAGTCAAGGGCTGAGGATTTTCTGCATGGGTAGAGAGTTGGGGGGTTCCTGCTTCGGTAGGGGGCTGGGGGGGGTCCTTCAGAGGCACCAGTGGCCTCTAAAACTGCATGAAGAAAGACGGAGGTGGAGCTGGAGTGAGACGAACTAGGGAGCACAACTGAGCTAGGCGATTAGAGAACACGACTGAGGCCTGAAATTTGGCCAGTATGTCTCGGCCCAGTAAAGGCACAGGACACTGAGGTATTACTAGGAACTGATGGGTGAATAGATGGTGGTGTAGCCAGCAAGACAGCATAGGAGTCTTGCAGGGGCGAATAGCATTTCCCTCTACTCTGACAATAGGGGATGGTGCTATGGTAGTGGGACCCCAGAACTCCTTCAAGACCGAGGAAGTGGCTCCTGTGTCCATCAGGAAATTTATGGGGTGGCCATCAACAAGGAAGGTAACCCTGGGCTCCTGCAAGGCGATGTCAATGGTCGGGAAAGGAGTCCCTGAGCCCTATCAGTCCTCTGTAGCCAATTCCAGCAGGTTGGGGTTTGTGTCTGGTCCAGCCCCCCCTGCAGGGATTGGGGCAGTCAACACCCCAGTGTCCCACTTTGGAACTTTTAGGGCATGGATGCTTAGGGGCCCTGGGATTAGGGCAGGCCCTAGCCCAATGTCTTTCGTTCCTGCACCTATAGCAAGGCCCTGGGGGTTCTCCCTGTATGGACCTATGAACCCCTGTTTTTGAGGCCTGAGCATCGTCAGGGCCCCGAAGGGCTTGAGCCAGCATTTGAAATTTTGGTCGTTCATATTTTTGAAACTTGCGATGCTCCATCTCCTCTTCTCGATTATGATATGTCTTAAAGGCTGTGGCCAAAATCTCGGTCTGAGCTGTTGCAGGCCCTTGCTCCAACTTTCTTAATTTAGCCCATATGTTAGGGTAGCTTTGGGATAGAAAATAAGTCATAAGGACTTGGCGGCCCCATGGGGACTCGGGGTTTAGATTAATTTACCGCTGAAGCGCTTTTGTCAGCCAATCAAGAAACTCAGAGGGAGTCTCTTCTCTTTTTTGTATAATTTCCTACAGATTATCAAAATTAACGGATTTCTGAGCTGCTCCCCTAAGACCAGCCACTATGCAAGTGATAAACTGGTCTCTTAAATTCATGCCCCCTGATGAATTATAGTCCCAGTTTGGATTTGCATCTGGTACAACTTCAGGACCAATGGGAAAGTCCTGGTTAGTTCTGTTAGTCTCATCTGCATAGGCTCTTGCCTGTTCCCGGACTCATCTGCGCTCCTCTGGAAGTAGAGTATTTGCTAAAATGATGTAAGCATCATGAAACGTAAGATTATACGCTTGGGTGACCCATTGAAATTCTTTCAAATATGTTGTGGGGTCTGTAGCCTAAGAACCCAATTGCTTCTCAATCTGGGATAGATCTGCCATGGAAAATGGAACATGAACTTTAATTACTCCCTCCGCCCCCGCTACCTCCCCCAAGGGCGCTATGGTCTGTGTCAGCTGTTCTGCCTGCTTTTTTGAACGGGTGATATGGGGACTGAAGGTGGAATTGAGCAGCGTGATAGACTGTGAGTTTGGAATTTGCTCTGAAACTGCACTGGGAAAAGCCGGAGCGGGGGGAAGGAGCTGAATTGGTTGCAGGAGATGATGTAGGAGGAAGAGATGGAAGAGGAGCGCCTAAAGGCAAGGTCGGGGTTGAAGGAGCTGGCAGATCCATGAGAGGCAGAGCTGAGGGTGGAGTAGGGTTCCTAGAATGGTGGTAAGGGGGGTGCTGAACCTCTAACCCTGGGTTGAAGTCCGGGTCACCTAGAGATGACTCGCTCGGTTGGCATGGAAGGAGGGCTGCAGCACAGCCAGTGCAAGAAGCGAGTGAGGGGTTTAGACCGAGGAGAAGAAATGCGTCTGCATACAGTAGCTCCTCCCACCATCTCAATTGACGGCAAAAGTTGAAGAGCTGCTGCAACCCACCAGGTCCACTGAACCCAAACTCGGCCACCAGTTTGTTAGAGGATATTTGGGCCAATCGTGAGTGCATAGCGTAACCAGTTTTTTTGGTTGTATCTCGGAACTCAGGCCGAGGTTGGCCAAGTTATCAAGGAGAAGCTGTAGAGGGCAGTCGGCTGGGCGCAGGTGGGATGGAAAGGGAAGTGACCAATAGTGAATGACTGCTAGACTGAGAAGTAAAATGATCACCAGAGTAGAAAATAATCAGAATTCACTCAGCTGGCAAAGGTTGGCTTAAGTCCTCTAGGAAGGATGAAGGAGTTTGAGTTTGAGGTGCTGATGAAAGAAGTGCCCCATATTTTTGTTCTGCACGGAAAGGTCTGGGGCGCAGGGCTGCGGACGAATGGGGGAACTGTGGAGCAGAGCCACACAGTATCCCCGGCTGCAGTGGAGTCTGGCCTGCTCGGCTTAAAAGTAGATCGGAGGAGGCAGAGCGGTGCAGGTAGCGGAAAAGACGAACCTGCACAGGTGTGGGGATCAATTACAAACTGAGAGACTGAGAACGCGCGGGGCCCGCGGACTTATTGAAGTGAAATTTAAGTCTGTGGCTCAGTACATTAGAGCCAGGCAGACATGGGGTCTGTGTCCCATGTGAACGGGAAAGAGAGAGCTAAAGGCCTGAAGGGAATAGGGCATTGAGCTGGATGAATGGTGGACACATGATCGCGGTTTGCTGGCGGGGGAGGGGGGTGCAGACGCGCAGCAGGGATACAAACTGACTGGGAGATTGCAAATTCAACTCTTCTCTGGAAAGAGGAAGGGAGATTAATTCCCTCTGTTGGGGGCCTGACGGGTTAAGAGCTCCTGAGATGGAACAAGTTTACCCATCTGGAGACCTGGTGATGGAAGGTCAGTGGAAAAAGTCAGCGGTTGGAAGGCGAGCAAAAAGCTGTTCCCGGAGTAGCCTTTGTCCACTGGCTGGAGACGTGCCCTGTGGCAGGTGCCATATATTGGAAAAAGCCATGCTGCCAGGAATGCCTTGTAGAAAAGGGGTTTATTAGGGTGCCGCGTGGAAGGGTAGGGAATGGGTGGCGTGGAAGGGCAGGGAAGGGAAGGACAAGGGAAAAGGAAGAACAAGGCACGGTTTCAGTCCAGAGCAGGCTTTAGTAGTGAACTGGTGGTCAGAGGGACCCCCTAGAGGGGACCCCAATTCCATAGGCTGCCAGAGGTCAAGGGTGGGTAGTGTGTGTTGCAATTGTTCCAGTTGGGCACCTGAGGGCTGGCCAGTGGAGCTGGTCAGTCTGAGGCACCTGAGAGGTATGACCTCATACCTGGGAGGTGTGGCCTCCCTGCCAGGAATCTAACATATATATGCATATACACACACACATATATATATGTGTATGTATATATATTTATTTATTTTACATGACATTAGAGTTATTTTGACATATTATACATACATGGAGTATACCTTCCCATTCTTGTGGTTTTACATGATATGGAGTTACACTAGTTATGTATTCATAAAGAAGATAAGAAATTTATGTTCAACTTATTCTACTTTCTTTCCTATTTCCAACCTTTTCTTCCCTTCATAATATGGCCATTTTAACAATATTAGTTATGTCTATCAATGAGCATGGGAGGTGTTTCCATATTTTGAGATCTCCTTCAAATTTTTCTTCAATGTTCTGTAGTTTTCATTATAGAGATTTTTCATTTCCTTGGTTAGATTTATTTCTAGCTTTGTTTGCTTTGAGGCTATTGTGAATGGAATGGTTTTCCTTATCTTTCACGGTAGATTCATTATTGGTATAGAAAAACTATTGATTTTGTATGTTGATTTGTAACGGGATACTCTGCTGAATTTGTTATTAGCTCTAGAAGTCTTTTTGTGGAGCTGTTTGATCTTCAAATTCTAGAATTATATCATCTGCAGTGATGATTTGAATTATTTCTTTCTTATTTTTATCCCTTTTATTTCCTTCTCTTGCATAATTGCTCTGGCTAGAATTTATAGCGCTATAAGTAAAACTGATGAGAGTGAACATTCTTGTATTGTTCTAGATTTTAAGAAAATGCCTTCAGTTTTTCCCCCATTTACTATGAGTTTGGCTTTGGGTTTTTCATACATAGCCTTTATGATATTGGGGTAGGTTCTTTATATCCCTAGTTTGTTTCCTTTATCTTGAATGGGTCCTGAAGTTTGTTAAAGACTTTATCTGCATCTATTGAGACTAAGTGATTTTATTCCTTAATTCTATTTATGCAACAAATTATATTTATTGACTTGTATATGTTAAACCATATTTTCATCTTTGGGATAACACCAACTTGGTCATAATACACTTCTTATTATGTTTTTGAACATGATTTGCTAATGTTTTATTAAGGATTTTAGCTTCTAAGTTCATCAGGAATATTGGTATATAGTTTTCTTTTCTTGATGTGTCCTTGTCTGGTTTTGATCTGAAGCTTTTAATTTTAATTTAATTTTAAAACCCAAATGTCTCTTTTATGTAATTGTTTGCACCCATTTTAATGGAATAAATATCTCTTATTATATCTTCTTGTTGAATTGTTTCCTTTGTCATTGTGAAGTGACCTTCTGTGTCTCTTGTAATTAATTTTGTTTTAAATCTGCTTTGTCAGCTATGAGAGTATCTACTCCTTTTCGTTTTCAGGCTGCTTTGAATAGAATATCAATTTCCATTCTTTCATTTTCAGCCTGTGGCTGTCCTTGCCTACAAAGTGCATCTCTTGAAAACAACATATAGTTGATTCCAGTTTTTTAATCCATTCTGCCAGCATATGTCTTTTAATTGGAGATTTGAGAAGATTTACATTCAATTTGTTATAGAGAAATGTTTGTTAACTCTTGCCATTTTGATTTATTTCTGATGTTTAATTTATTTCTGTTTTTCATTTACTTAGCTACTCTTCAAATAAGATTTGTTCATTTGTGAGCTCTGGGGTTTGTTTTTATTTTTTCTGTGTGGTATATTTCTTTAAGAAAGTTCTGTTGTACCCACTTAATATAAATTTTTTGAGTTTCTTCTTATTTTGAAAGACTTTCATTTCCAATTTAATTTTGAAGGTTAGCTTTGGTGAATCAAACAATCTTGGTATATGGTTACTTTCTTTCAGAACTTGAAATACATCATTCCAAGCCCTCCTGGTTCTTCCTGGTTGTACTGAGAAATCAGAAGTGATTCTGATTGGCTTTTCTCTAAACATGACCTAATGTTTTTCTCTGGGGCTTTTAAAATTCTATCCTTGTTGTGTATGTTAAGCATTTTATTTATTATGTGTCATGGAGAAGTTATTTCTTGATCTTGTTTATTTGATGTTCTGAATGCCTACTCTGTTTGTCTCATTCTTTAAGTTTGGGAAATTTTCTGTTGTTATTTCCCTGAAGAGTTTACCTATTCCTTTACTCTGCCCCTCACAATCCTCCTCAATTCCAATTCTTCTCTTCTTCTTCTTTTTTTTTTTTTTTTTTGGTGGGGGTTGCCAGGGTTTGAACTCAGGGACACACCCCCAGCCCTATTTTGTAGTTTATTTAGAGACAGGGTCTCATTGAGTTGCTTAGTACTTTACTTTTGCTGAATCTGGCTTTGAATTTGTAATCCCCCTCTCAGCCTCCCAAGCTGCTGGGATTATAGGTGTGTGCCACTATGCCTGGTTTTCCTATTTTTTTAAAAAAATGTACACACACAAACACGAGGAGGAGGAGGAAGAAGAGAAGAAGAAGAAGAAGTAAAGGAAAAAGGAGAAAAATTTTTAATAAAAATGATGATCAAGGGAAAGGAAAATGGCAGAATAGAGAAGGCTGCATTCCTGGCTGTTCTGTGGCATGAAACCAAGAAAGCAGATAGGCAGCTTCTCAGCAGTATTGGTGAAAAAAGACAGAGGGCACTTTATTGGAAATTAATTCTAGACATTTAAAGCAGCTCATGGACTCAGGAGGTTGGATATAATAAAATAAAAAAGAAATTCCCAGTGCCACTGCCACAGCTGGCAGCATCTGCTGGGGCAATCCCTTTCATGAAAAAAGCAGAGGTATCATCAATTAAAGGAACCTGCATTTTCAGGAGGCTTTCCATGTGTCTGGGTAAGGAGAGATCAGAGATCAAATACACTGTCCAACTAATCTGAACGGTGTGATGCACAATATCATTATGAAGGAAAGAAGCTGCATCTCTCCAGACTGCCTGTAGTGGACAAAGGAGAAAACCATTTTGCAGCCATAGCACAGGGGAAAATGGATTCCTGGCAACCTGAGCTTTGCTTGAAATACAGGCCTGGCAAAACCACACCTCATGATGGAGAGGGGTTTACACAGAGGAATACAGGTGTGGGGTAAACCTACCTGGCTCCCTCTCTCTCCCTCCAGACCAGCCACTTGATGAACAAGCTTGGAGAGATGCACCCAGCTGGGAATTCAAAAGGGTGGGGGTAGGATTGATTAAGTTCAGAGACTGAACCAAAGAGACCAGAAAACATAGGGTCCACAGGTGACTGAGGGGACTAAGTATTGGCTCCTCCACTGCATGAGTGGAATTCTGGGAGGCAGCCTCCCAGCATGGACCAGCAATTGCTAGGCCCAGGAGGTGTGCTGATTTAAAGTCTTCAGAACAATCATCATTCAATGAGAACATGCAGCTTACCTAAGCTTAAACACCATCTCTAGGAGCCTTGCCAATGGGATTTTCTATTACACTCTAGCAACCCCACCTAACACAGCTGAGAAGGGAAGCCAAGAATCTTTTGAACTCCAGTGGAAATAATTCTTTATCTTTTCATTCAGTTTTTTTTTTTTTTTGGTACTGGGTATTGAACTCAGGGGCACTCAACCACTGGGCCACATCCCCAGCCCTTTTTTGTATTTCATTCAAAACAGGGTCTCACTGAGTTGCTTAGCACTTCACTTTAGCTGAGGCTGGCTTTGAACTTGTGATCCTCCTGCCTCAGCCTCCCAAGTATTGGGATTACAAGCATGTGCCACTGCATCTGGCCAGATATTTTTAAATTTTATTTTTTATAATTTTTTCTTTTCAATTGTGACCTGAATGGTTCATCGACACATGCAGATTCATATCTGCTTCTATTTTCTCATTTCTAGCATTTTTTGAAGGCAGTTATTTTTCATGGATCAGTATTTTGAGGACAAGGATGTTTGATTAGTATATTTCAGTTTTGTTCTTATGTTATTTTATTTTTTATTTAAAATAAATGTACTTTATACATTTTTCTCACTTATATGTTTTCCTCAATTCTCTTTCTCTCTTTTCACTTGCTGACAACCAATCTCTATTGTTCTCTCTTTCACACCTCTGTTAAGTTTTTACTTCTATTTTCTCTCCTGCTCCTCCTCCCTCAAAATCATTATATCCTATATAACTTCTGTTCTCTGTTCACTACTTGAAATTGTAAACACTTTTGTAAACTTACTGTTTTGATCATGGGCAATAATTGATCATACCATTTATGCTTATGGTGACAATTAACATTGTAGATGTCACAGCAGGAATGATTTGGTGTAATGCTATAAATTGTTTGAATTAGATATTATTGTTTCTCCCTAAACTGTGAAGTACTATAAACCTTCAGGGACACTATAAGTCCACAGGGTAGAAACTCTACTGCTTCAAATACATACTGTTAGGTGGGTAGACACACACACAAACAAAAGAAAAATGAAAAAGAGAGGGAACAAAATGCCCTAAATAAACCAAAATACTTCAATTACAGAATCCATCAACACTACAGTGAAAGAAATGTCAGAGAAGGAGTTTACAATGATCATAGTTAAACTGATCTGTAAGGTAAAGGACAATGTAAGAAGTGCCATCAGAGAGAAAATACAGGAAGTGAAAGATCACTTCAATAATGAGATAGAGATGCTCAAAAATGAAGGAATAAATAAACCAAATGAAAAATTCACTGGAAAGCATCACCAGCAGACTAGACCACATGGAATACAGAGTTTCAGAAAATGAAGACAAAATTTATAATGTTGAGAATAAATTTGACCATGGAGAAAATATGTTAAGAGACCATGAACAGAATTTCCAAAAAGTATGGGACAACATGAAAAATCCAAACTTAAGATTTATTGGGATAGATGAAAGCTCAGAGATAAAAATCAAATGAGTACACAAACTTTTCAACATAACAATATCTGAAAATTTCCCAAACATTAAGAAGGAAATAGGAATTCAAATACAGAAGGCATGCAGGACCCTAAGAATACAAGATACAACAGACCCACACAAGGGCACAATATTATGAAAATGCCTAACATACGAATAAGGATAGAATTTTAAAGGCTGCAAGAGAGAAATGACAGGTAACATTTAGAAAGAAACCAATCTGGATCTCAGTTGATTTCTCAACAGACCCTCAAAGCTAAGAGGCATTGGAATAACATATACCAAGATCTGAAAGAAAATGGATGCCAACCAAGAATACTATACCCAGCAAAATTAAGCTTCAGAATTGATAATGAAATAAATATCTTCCATGATAAACAAGAGTTAAAAGAATTCACAACTAGAAACCTTTCTGCACTACAAAACATTAATAATTCACAAAGAAGAAATGAAAAATAAAAGTGAAAACCAACAAAGGGAAGAACTGCACTAGAAGAATAATCAATAAAAGGACAAATCAATTCAAATTAAACACCAGAAAAAATAGGGACTGAAGCTATGGCTCAGTGGTAGAGCACTCGTTTTGTATGTGTGAGGCCCTGGGTTCAATCCTCAGCACCACATAAATTAAAAAAAGTATTGTGTCCACCTACAACTAAGAAATATATTTAAGAAAAGAAAACAGAAATAAATTGACAGGGAATAAAAATAATTTCTCAATAATAACTTTGAATGTAAATGGCCTAAACTCATCAATCAAAAGACATAGACTATTCTGTATCACCCTGCCACAGGATTACACAAATCATCAGCATCACCCAGTCTATCCCACCGAATTAATAAAAAAAAAAAAAAAAGATATAGACTGGAAGATTGGATTAAGAAACAAGACCCAACAATATGCTGTCTCCAAGAGATGCACCTCATAGGCAAAGATAGTCACAGATTAAAGATAAAAGAATGGGGAAAAAATATCATTCACATGGATCTCTTAAACAAGCAGGGGTTTTATCCTCACAGCAGATTAAGTGAACTTCAAGCCAGAGTCAGTCAGAAGGGACAAAGAAGAACATTTCATACTGCTTAAGAGAATTATATATCAACAAGACACAACAATAGTAAATATTTTTGCCCCAAACAACTGGGCATCTATATATGTACAATAAAACCTTCTCAATTTAAAGAATCAAATAGACCACAACACAACAATATTGAATAACTTTGACACCCCTCTATCATCACTGGACAGATCCTCCAAATAAAAACTAAATAAAGAAGGTCTAGAATTTAAAAAATACAAGTAATAATTTAGACTTAACAGACATATATAGAATATTCCATCCATCAATAACTGAATATACTTTCTTCTCTACAGCACCTGGATCCTTCTCTAAAGTAGACCCTATCTTAGGCCACAAAGTAACTCTTGGCAAATATCAATAAATAGAGATAATACTTTACATTCTATCAGATCATAATGGAATAAAATTATAAATCAGTGATAAAATAAAAAAATAGAAGCTACTGTAAGATCCGGAAGCTAAAGAATACCCTATTGAATGAACAATGGATAGATGAAGAATCAGGGAAGAAATAAAAATACTTAGAGGTAAATGATAATAGTGAAACAACATATCAAAATATCTGGGACACTATGAAGGCATTTTTAAGAGGAAAGTTCATTGCATTGAGCTCATTCATTAAAATGATTCTGCAACATGTACACTTAGAAAAATGATAAATTATATCCCAACTATGTATGATATGTCAAAGTTCATAAATGTATTCTACTGTCATGTATAACTAATTAAAACAAAACAAAAGAACAGAGAAAACTGGTATTATAGTAGCAGATGAGATAAGTCAATAAAATTTGAAAGTTGGAAAAAAAATAATTGAAAGTCACTAAATAAATAATCAAATATTACATCTTAAAGCCCTAGGAAAAAAACAAATCAACAACAAAAGCAGTAAAAGACAATAAACTATCAAAATCAAAGCTGAAATCAATGAAATTGAAACAAAAACAAGCAAGCAAACAAAATTGAAAAAATCAATAAAACATGTTGGTTCTTTGGAAAAAATAAATAAAATTGATAAACACTTAGCCAAGCTAACAAAGAGAGAAAAAACTCAAAATACTAAAATTCATGATGAAATGGAAATAGCACTATGGACACTACTGAAATACAGATGATAATAAGAAACTATTTTGAAAATTTATACTTGAATAAAATAAAAAATCTTGAAGACATCAACAAATTTCTAGAGACATATGACCTATCCAAATTGAATCAAGAGGACATAAAAAATTTAAACAGATCAATTTTAATCTATGAAATTGAAGATACCATCAAAAGCCAACCAACAAGAACAACAACAAACCCAGAATCATACAGATTCTCAACCAAGTTCTTCCAGACCTTCAAAGAAGAACTAACACTAATCATTCTCAAATTATTCCATGAAATATAAAAGGAGGTAACCCTTCCAAACTCATTCTATAAATATAGTATCACCAAAAAGCAGACAAAAATACATCAAAGAAAGAAAACTTCAGACCAATATCCCTGATGGATATAGATACAAAAATTCTTAATAAAATACTGGCAAATTGCATACAAAAAACATACTAAAAAGATAATGCACCATGATCAAGTGGGGTTCATTGAGGGGATGCAAAGTTGGTTCAACATACATAAATCAACAAACATAATTCATCACATCAACAGGCTTAAAGACAAAAACTACAAGGTTATCTCAATAGATGCAGAAAAAGCATTTGGTAAAATATAGCATTGTTCATATTCAAAACACTACAGAAACTAGGAATGGTAGAAACATACCTCAACATTGTAAAAGCTATATATGACAAACCCAAGGCCCACATCATTCTGAATGGAGAAAAATTGAAAGCATTCCTTCTAAAAACTGGAACAAGACAGGGATGTCCTCTATCACTACTTCTATTCAACATATTCCTTGAAACTCTAGCTGGAGCAATTAGGCATAAGAAAGAAATTAAATGGATACAAATAGGAAAAGAAGATCTCAAACTCTTCCTATTTGTCATGACATGATTCTATGTTGGAAGACCCAAAAATCTCCACCAGAAAACTATTATAACTCATAAATGAATTCTAACGAAGTGGCAGGATATATCTGAAAGAGAAATTAGGAAAACCATCTTATTCACAATAGCTTAAAAAATACTTGCAAATCCACCTAACAAAAAATGTGGAAGAATTTTACTCAGCAATAAAAGAAAATAAATTAATGGCATTTGCAGGTAAATGGATGAAGTTAGAAGACATAATGCTAAGTGAAGTTAGTCAGTCTCAAAAATCCAAGTACCAAATGTTTTCTCTGATATAAGGAGGCTATTTCAAAGTATTGTTGGATGGGGGTACATAGGAGGATTAGAGGAACACTAGAATGGTCAAGGGAAGGGAGGGTAAGGGAGGGAGCAAGAGGGGAGGGATGGGGAGAAAAGAAAAAAAAAAAAGTGGTTGAATGAGATGGATATCATTTTCCTTAATGCATGATTGAAGACCTGAATTGTACGAATATACTTTGTATACAAACAGTTGTATGTAAAAAGATACTAAATATATGCACTATGAGTTGTACATATTAAAAATTATAAAAATAAAATTTATAAAAAAATGTGGAAGACCTCTACAATGAAAAATACAGAACACTAAAGAATTGAAGAAGACCTTAGAAAATCAAAAGATCTCCCATATTCATAGATAGGCCGAATGTGAAAATGGCCATACTACCAAAAGTGCTGTAGAGACTCAATGCAATTCTATTTAAATTCCAATGAAGTTCTTCATAAAAATAGAACAGGTGGTCATGATATTCATTTCCAGAGAGTCCTATCCAGGTTTACCTCTTGACTTTTGACTAACATCAGGATTGCATCAGACTTTTAAGCTTCCACTGCACATGGTAAAGATTGGAGGCAACTCTCAATCACTTTGGTCCATACTGACAAGTTTTGAGTATCACATTACCCTGAATTCTGGAAACTGGTCTATATAAGGGTCATAAAATAAGACCCGCCACCCCCCTCCTTCAGGGTAACTTGTACTCTTCTTATTAGCTGAAGGAGCCTTTTGGGTTTGTAGATAATAGGTTTATTTCTGAGAAATTTAACATATTCTATTGACTTAAGCCAGGCAGGCTGCAGGTAAATTGCCTTTTAAAATATGATTTTTATTTTTTTAAAATTTATTTATTTATTTTACAGTAGAATGCATTTTGACATATAGTTTACAAATGGAGTACAACTTCTCATTCCTCTGGCTGTACATGGTTCAGAGTTACTCCAGTAGTGTAATCATACATGTATATTGGGTATTAATGTCTGTCTCTGTCTACCGTTCTTCCCATCTCCACAACCCCAACCCCTCACTACCCCCTACAAAAACCAAAGAAGAGTTAAGGAACTTTGATAAAATTGATTTTTGAATGAAAGCATGTGGGATCAGCAGTTCATAGAATTATCCCCTTAACATCATGTTCCTACAGTTCACATCTCTTTATTTCCTATTGGTGGTGATGCTTACAAATATGGAACAGTTAAATCCAAGTCTCAAGAGCTAGCAGCAACATAGTTGGGTGAGTGACTGAGGACTGTTGCTTCTGGGGTGGTTTCCACATGTCCTGGTTCCCTGATACTCTGTAGAGATCAACTCCGTTATTGAACAAGACTTTTTTTTTTTTTAAGCTGAAATTATCAGATTTGATTTAACATGCCAATACAATTAATACTGATAATAAATTAATATGTACAGTTATAAAAATGGTGCTATCCAAGAAAAATGCTTCTGAATGCATAAAGTATATGTAGAATCCTTTAAACAGCCAACTTAATTTTCAAACTCAAAAGTGGGGTAACATCAAGTTATTGATGAAAACTTGAGTTTCCATTCCCTCTAATTCATGATTCAGACAATTTTGAGTTTATAAATGTTTTAATCACCTTTTCCATTCCAGCAATCTCCCATACCTGAAGTGAGAACTAACAGCTGAAAACCTTCTTACCCCAGTCAAAAGAGTCATGGGGTTGAATGATGGAGTGTTAATCTCAGTCAATTTGTTTTTTCTTAGAAGACTTAATTTGTGGTCAACAACATTATGTGGAATATATGTATAAGTCAATGGGGTAGAGATATTCATATATTGAAATATGATAAGGAAGGTTTGTGTAAATTGATCATATAATTTTTGTCTTTCATCTGTTATTGTGATTAACACTTACTCATTTATGTATACTGAACCATCCTGAATCTGTGAATGACCTTTTGTATAGGCTTGTAGATTTGATTTGATTTTCTAGTATTTTGTTGAAATAAGGATAGGTATCAGGGATATTGGCCTATAGTTCTTTTTTGTTTGTTGTGTTTTTGTCTCCTATTGGTATCAGGGGGATGCTGGTCTGGCAGAATGAGTTTGGAGGATTTCCCTTTGTTTTAATTCTTTGGAATAGTTTGAGAAGAATGGGCACTCATTCTTAAAATTTGGTTAACCAGGTGTCATGGAACATGCCTGTTATCTCAGTTTCTATGGAGGAGGCTGAGGCAGGAGGATTACAAGTTCAAGGCCAGCCTGTTAGGAAGATTTTATTTCAACAGAGGCAGAAAATGCATTAGATAAAATTCAACATTTCTTCATGATAACATCCCTGAACAAATTAAGTATAGAAAGAATGTACAACACCACAAGGAAGGCTAGGTGTGACAAAATCATAGACAGCTACATAGTGAATGGGAAAATCTTCAAGCCTTTCTTTTAAGACCTGGAAAATACAAGGATGTCCACTATCACTACTCTTAATCAATAGAGTACTGGAAGATTTAGCCAGAGCAATTTGACTACAGAAAGAATTAAAGGAATTTGATGAGAAGGGCAGGAGGTTAAATTATCTGTTTGTGGATGATATGATTCTAGGTATAGAAAAATCTGAAGACTCCACTAAAAGACTACAAGAAGTAAAATAATTTCAGTAAAGGATACAAAATCAACATGCAAAAATCAGTAGTAACAACTTTGCTGATGAGAAATCATGAAAACAACCCCATTTATGTCAGTAACAAAAATACAAAAACAAAACTAAAATTATCTAGGAATCAATATATCTAAGGAAGCAAAAGTCTTCTACAATGAAAATTACAAAATACTGATGAAAGAAAGTGAAGATATGAAAAAAAAAAAAGTGGAAAATCCTCCTGTGCTCATGGATTGTAGGAATTAATATTGTTAAAATGTCCATACTATAATAAGTGATTTAAAATTTGATGCAATCCCCATCAGAAGACCAATGGAAAAAAAAAAATCCTAAAGTTCATATGGAAGCACAAATAGCTAAAGCAATCTTGAACAAAAAGAACAAAGCTGGAGGCATTGCAGTATCTGATTTTAAGACATACTACAGAAACACAGTAACCAAAACAGCACAGTGCTTGCATGAAAACAGACACATAGACCAACTAAATCAAATAGATATCCCAGAAATAAACACTTACACCTATGGAGAACTGATTCTTCATAACAGTGCCAAAACATACATTGGAAAAAAGTCAGTCTTCAATAAATGGTATTGAGGAAACAGCACAAGCAGAAGTTTGAAACTTGACCATTTTCTCACCCTTTACAAAAGTCAACTCAGAATGGATCAACTCCTAAAAGTGAGACCAGAAACTATGAAACTAGTGTAAGAAAACATGGAGGTAATATTTCAAGACATTGGTATAATTTAGTGATTTTTTGGATATGACCCCAAAATACAGGAAACAAAAGCAAAATGAACACATGGGATTATATCAAACTAAGAAGCTTCTATGCAGCAAAGGAACTACTCAGCACAGTTAAAAGAGAAGTGATAGAATGGGAAACTATTTTACAATGTATTCATATGACAAGGGATTAATAGCCAGGAGATAAGGAAACTTAAAAAAGTTAGTACCAGTGAAATCATCCACTTAAAAATGGGCATGTGATCTGGATAGGTATTTCTCAAAAGAAGAAATGCAAATGACCAAGACATATATGAAAATACCCAATATCATTAGCCATCAGGGAAATGGAAATAAAAACTACAATGAGATATCATCTCACTCCTGTCAGAACGGCAATGATCAAAAAGACTAAATAAAAAATAAATAAACAAATAAATAAACAAATGCTGGCAAGGATGTGAAGAAAAAGAACTCTTACACACTGTTGTTGTGAATGTAAATTATATCCAGAAAAGTATGGAGGGTCCTGAAAATAGAGGTGGATCCACCATATGATCCATCTATTCCAAAAGAATAAAATCCAAAGGAAATGAAATCAGCATACCAAAGAGACTTCCAGTCCAATGTTTACTGAGGCCCAACTTATAATAGCCAAGATAAGAAACTAACCTATGTGGCCACTGACACACAGTAGAATATTTTTCCACCATAAAAATGAATGAAATCCTGTAATTTTTAGGAAACGGATGGGAATGGAGGACAGTATGTTAAGTGAAATAAGTCAAACATAGCAAGACAAGTACCACAGGTTATCTTCCATATATATGAAAGCTAAAAATAAATATGTCTAAATGTAGAATACTGACTGTAGATTCTTGTAAGATGGTGGGGGAGGATAAAGATAAGTTGGATCACTAGTAGCAAAACACATTTAGATAGAAGGAATAAATTCTGCTTGCTCATGTATCACTGGAATGACTATAGCTTACAATACTACAGTTTTATATATTATGAGGATCTAGAAGAGATAGTTTTAAGACTCTAAACATAAAGATATGACATGGAGGGGCTGGAGTTGTGGCTCTGTGGTGTAGCGCTTGCCTAGCATGAGTGAGGCACTGGGTTTAATCCTCAGCACCACATAGAAATAAATAAATAAAGATATTGTGTCCATCTACAACTAAAAAATTTAAAAAAATGACATGGAGAGTGAAATGCATATTACCCTGATTTGATCAGTGTACTCTATATGCATGTGTTGACATATTACACTGTACCCCATTAATATGTTTGTTAATAACAAATTTAAATCTCTCTCCCCTTCCCCCTTGAATAGATTATGTTCTCTGTAAATAGCAGAAAACACCAAAGCAATGACTCATAAGTGCTGATAGGATAAACATCCAACTCTGTTTAGCTTCTGAATGATGCCCGCAGATTCCTCCCTCTTTTCTAGCCAGTCATGCTTAGTATGTAAAATTTTCTCCTGATTCTCTCCATCTCATAGTTTCAAGATGTCTGCTTCAATTCACTTTCTCAATGTCTTTTCAGGCAAGAAAAAACAGAAACAAGACAGCTTAGTGCTCGAAAAGGAAAATCAAAACCTTTACCAGAAACCTCCACATTTGTGCTTACACTGCATTGGACAGAACGGTGTCAAACAAACTCTGATACCTGCAAGAGATCTTGGAAAATCATGACCAGCACTTAACAGCCTCATGAGCCAAAGGTTTTCACCTTCAGCGATTCTTACAAAAACATCGATCTGTGTCTATTAGGCTTCACTACTCATGTTTAACTCCCACTGGAACTGGACTCAAGGGATACAATGTTGCCAAGGAACAGGGGTTTTCAAATCTGGTGGACATGGGTTGGAATCTCTACCTCTAGCACTTGCCAGTTGTATGCATGGATTGTTTATCTTTTCTTCTTAAAAACGTTTTCTGTTTGTGTATTTGTTTTGATGTATAGAGACATGAAATGTCTTTTATTTGTGCCTAAAAAGGTTGTGAATCCTTCATTTTTCTGTTGCTGTAACAGTAGTAAACCTGCAGCCCACAAACATGCTGGCCAAAGTTGCATTGGACAAATATGTGACCACTTTCAATTTATTTCTTCTCTCTGTAAAATGGGAAAGTTGCCACTTCACTGGACAGTTGTGAAGACTCTATAAAACATTCAAGCAAAGTGAAAATTAAAACATTCCTGGAAATGTACATTTTGCAATGATCAATTCCTTTGGGAGACAGATTTGCAAATGGATTGTGTTTGCGAGGACTCTTAAGCCCCTCTGCCCCCAAAATACCTTTAAACCTCAGTTTTGAGATGCTTATCCCAAACTGCTTGTCTAAGTGCAACACTATTTTTAAAAAGCAGTGCCTAACATTTTCATCAGGTATGTTTTGAGTAATTATAGAGTGCTTAGCATTTGAGCAATGCTAACTGGGCTCTTTTGAAATTAGAACTATTTTAGTCCATAGCTGTATTTGTTGCTTAGCTAATCTGAGTAGGTTATGAATTGGAGCAAATAAATTATTGGAAAAAATGAACCTATTTGCACTAAAAAATTCCCTGTATGCTTAGAATGGTTGTTTAATGAGCATATTAACTAAAACTCTTGGATTTTTTAAAAGTTAAAAGTGGTAAAAATCACCTCTTCTCAAATGCAGTAAGCATAGATTATAGTAAAAAACAACAAAAAAATAAGCATGTAATTTTTGTGCTGTAACATACCAAAATACTTTCTCTAGATGCCTGATTCCACTGCTTCTTCTTTCTTTCTTTATGTACTCCCTCCATCTCTGTCTGTCTCTGTTTTTCTCTTTCTCCCTTCTTTCTTGGTGTCTTTTCTCCAATCTCTTATGGTATAGAATATAACCTCACATTACAGGATTCAGGTAGCTGGTTACAATTAAGCTGTCTCCCAGAGGAGAAGGCAAGTACAATGAAGAAAGTGTGTTATAAATTTAGCACATTACTGTATGAGCCTATCATCTGTGTGTTTTAACTAGGTTTTATAGTCACCAGTTTTTTCCTCCTGTCAACAACTTAACCATTCATGCATTATGTGTTTTATGAATTGATATGCCAGACACTACATGATTAAATCTAACTATAATCTTACTTAGGCTAGAAGGTAACATGACAAATGTTCACGTTTGAAAAGTTTTGCTTGTAAGAAGATAGATGATTTCAATGTTATTTTTGGCAATGTAATTCAGTGTAATAGCTACTCCTTGCTCCACAATAAAGGAAATTCTGTGAATACAGAATAACGTTACTACACAAAGTGATTTGAGGGTAAGAAAAGATAAGAAAAGTTCAATTATAAAAAGGCCCAGTGCAAAAGGATAGAGTAATGGAGGAAAGATGAGGAAGGTGAACAAGAGCTAAGGAAGAAAACTCCATGGAGGTGGGTGGGGAAAGGGTGGAGCTAGCACCCAATTGGCTCAAGAGCATTTAGGATATAAAAGCCTCATTGAGGCAGGTAAGAAAAGCAGCCTGAAGCCAGACAAGCCACATAGGCTCTGGTCTGTAGGTAACATCCACTGTAGTCCCCAGAGACTACAGAGCAGAAGACTGCCAGAGCAGAAGAGGCCCAGATGTCTCACCTGTTCTTTAAAAAAAAAAAAAAAATATATATATATATATATATATTTATTTATTCTAATTAGGTATATATGACAGCAGAATGCATTTTGATTAGTTGTACACAATTGCAGCACAACTTTTCATTTCTCTGGTTGTATACAATGTAGCAACACACCAAGATCCACCTCCTAGGAGTCTGGCTGCTGCTGAGCAGAATAATCCTGGCCTCATCCACAGAGATCGGAATTACTCCCTCCATTTTGTTTTTCTGTATGAGTTTG
The DNA here is from genome assembly GCA_025594165.1 of Tamias sibiricus. Classification (NCBI taxonomy): domain Eukaryota; kingdom Metazoa; phylum Chordata; class Mammalia; order Rodentia; family Sciuridae; genus Tamias; species Tamias sibiricus. Next base: position 154,577,076 of record CM046657.1, on the reverse strand, counting down.
AGAAGGACTGGCATTAGTTCTTTAAATTGTTTTGAACTAGTACTGAGGCCATCTCTTCTGGGCTTTTCTTTGACAGGAGATATTTTATTACTGATTCAACCTCCTTACTTATTATTGTGTGTTCATATTTTCTATTTCTTCATCATTAAGTCTTGGTAGATTGTATATATCTAGGAATTTGTCCATGTCTTATAGATTATTCCATCTGTTGGTATATAATTCTTCATAGTAGTCTCTTATGAACTTTTGTGTTTCTGTCGTACTTGTGGTAATGTCTTTTTGTTCATTCCTGCTTTTATTTATTTAATTCTATATCTCTCACCCATTGTTTTAGCTAAAGCCTTGTCAATGTTATTAATCTTTTTAAAAACTCAATTGCTGGTTTGTTGAATTTTTCTATAGTTTTCTAGCCTCTATTTTATTTATTGCAGTTATGATATTTATTTTCCCCCCATTCTGCTCACTTTCAGTTTAGATTTCTTCCTGTTTACTTGAAAAATAGTGTTAGTAGTTTATTTGAGAGCTCCATTTATAACGTAGGTGTTTATTGCTGCTATAAATGACTCTTGGAAATACTTTTGCTGCATCCTATAAATTTTTGCATGTTATGTTTCCATTTTCACTTTTCTCCAGTATTTTTTTTTTAATTATTATTTTAACATCCTCTGTGACCTTTTGGTCATTTGGAAGAATGTTTTGTAATTTACACACATTTGTATGTTTTCCAAAATGTCAACTGTCATTGATTTATAGTTTCTACTGGAATTCAAATGGATATTTAAAATAATTTTAGTCCTCATATATTTATGACTTACTTTCAAGTGTTTTAGGGCTTCTGTAGGAAGCCTATGGTTGGATCTTAATTTTGTAATTTTTTTTTTTTTTTTTTTTTTGTGGTACTGGGGATTGAACTCAGGGGCACTTGACCACTGGGTCACATCCCCAGCCCTTTTTTGTATTTTATTAGAGACAGGGTCTCACTGAGTTGCTAAGTGCCTCGCCATTGCTGAGGCTGGCTTTGAACTCGCGATCCTCCTGCCTCAGCCTCCCAAAGTGCTGGGATTACAGGCGTGCACCACCGCGCCCGGCTTAATTTTGTAATTTTCAAAATCTGTTCAGACACTCTATAATTTTTGCTCGAAGAATTTAACACATTTACATTCAAGGTAATTGGTAGGTAAGTACACGATACTGCCATTTTAAGATTTATTTTTGAATGTTTTATAGGTCATGTTTCTTCATGTCTTGTGTTTATACTCTGTAATTCAGTAGCTTTCTTTAGTAATATGCTTTAAATACTTATATTTTGTGCAACTACTATTTGTTTATAGTTACCACAAATCTTACATAAAACATATTATCTTTTTAATAAGCCAACTTAAACTAATAAAAACTTTACACACAAAATTCTTCATCTTCATTGCCACCCCCCAAATTTTTATGATTTTCATTTGAAAACTTGTAATTTTTCTAATTTGCATGCTGTATCAATTTACTTTTCTGTTCCTGTTTTTAATAGTTTTGTCTTTGTTATGGTTTAGATGTGCTGTCCCCCAAAAAGCTCACATGTGAGACAATGCAAGAAGGTTTGGAGGAGAAACGATTGGGTCATAGCCTTAATCTAATTCATGAATTAATTCCTCTGAGATTAACTGTGTGGTAACTGGAGGAAGGTGGGTTGTGACTGGAGGAAGTGATTCATTGGGGGCATGGCTATGGGGTATATATTTGATTCTGAAGAGTGGAGTCTCTCTTGCCTTCCTGATCACCATGAGAACTGCTTCCCTCTGCCACACTCTTCCACTATGATGTTCTGCCTTACCTCCAGCCCTAAGGAATGGAGTCAGCCTTCTATGGACTAAGACCTCTGAAACTGTGAGCCCTCTAATAAACTTTTCCTCCTCTATAATTGTGCTGGTTGGATCTTAAGTCACAGGAGTGAAAATGCTGACTAAAACAGTCTTCTAACCTTCATAGTTTGACAGCATTAAAATGCACACTACACTAAATCATGGAAGATTTCTGAATATGACTATTATGACATATCTTTAAGGATTTTTTCTTTCATGTGGTTTGTGTTAGTAACTAGCAACCTTTCATTTCAGTTTAAATATCCTCCTTCATCAATTCCTATAAAGCATTCCCAGTGATGATGAATTCTCTTAGTTTTTATTTGGGAAAATTTTTATGCATTTCTCATTACTGAAGGACAGTTTTGCTGGGTGAAAGGTTCTTGGGTTGCAGCGTTTTGTTTGTTTGTTTATTTGCTTCAGTATACTGAATATATCATCCTCTTCTCTCCTGGCCTGTAGTGTTTCTTCTGAGAAATCTGCTGAAAGCTGTATATGGAGTTCCCTTGAATGTGATGTTTTCCTTCTCTCTCGAAGCTTTCATTTGTCCTTCTTTGTCTTTGTTGGTAAGTTGATTATGGAGTCTTTGGTGAACTGTTCTATGGTTAAATTTCATTGGCGATCTTGTGGCTTAATTCACCTGGATGTTGTCTTTCAGCAGATTTGGGGATTTTTTTCAGGTATTATTTTCTTAAATTTATTTTGTTATGCTCCCCCCCATCCTTCTGGAACTGCAATTATGTAAAATATTTAAATGTGATTAATGACATCTTGTAAATTAATTATTTTTCATTCTTATTTTTTTGTGTTAGTTCCTTTGATAAGATAATTTCAAATGTACAATGTACGAATGCACTGATTCTTTCTTCTACTTGTTCAAGTCTGCTGTTCAAGCTTGCTATTGAATTTTCATTTTGGTTATTACTTAATCTCCAAGATTCCCTTTTTATTGTTTCTATTTCTTTGTCAAACTTCTCATTTTGTTCATGAATTATTTTCCAATTTTCACTTAACTCTCTACCCATATTCTTTTCTGTTATACCTAAATTCTTGCAAAGGATTAATCTAAATCCATTGTTCATCATTTATAGATCCCTATTTCTTACAGGTTCATTATTGAAGCTTTGTTAGTTTCCATAGTGATGCCATATTTCCCTGATTTTTCATAATCTTTCTGTTGGTGCCTTTGCATTGAGGAGATAACCATCTCTTCTGGCCTTTGAAGATGTTTTTGTTAGTGACAGACAGTAGATATTTACTCTATCCTAGGATTCTAGATGGACCAGCTAGTATTGACCCTGCACAGGTAGACCTTGGGTTAGGTTCTCTGGTTGTACTGAGACTCTGTGCTCTGAGGTCAGAGGGTAATGCTACTTCTACTCTGAAGTCTGGAGATATCACTGACTAGACTCTGGACAGGCAGAGTTACTTACTGGTCTTTGTGATAATCTCAATCATCTCTCAGTGGATAGTGTTGCATGTGTCTTCCTTAACTGGGTAATACTAATGTTTGGGTTTTGTAGTTGAGAAGTGCTGTGTACTAGGCTTCAAGGATCTGTGAGAACTGTGTGGTCATTTCTCAACCACATAGTATGGCCAGGTATGCTATACTCCACAGATACCTCCAGACCTAGGCTTGAGTCGTGCACTAGGATAAGCTTTAACAGTGTGCTGAGGCTTGAAAATTCACCACTCGACTACTGGGGTTGGGCTGGGCCAGATGTTCCTTCTACTGGCAAACACAGAATGAAACTTGCCTCTTGTACTGGGGTAAGCTTCATGAGAATACCAAGGCTTTGTTTGATAACCTCTTGACCCCTGGGTTTGGGAAGGGCCAGCTGCTCTCCTACAGGTTAATGTTGAGCTTCACTTGTCTCCCTGCCTAGGGAAGGCTTAAGGAGAATTATGAACATAACTGGAAAGCTGCCTAGGGACTTTTGTCTGATAGATTTATGAACCACACTTCCTGCAGTACTATGTTATTGGCTGGTCTCTCTGGTGTTGTACCCCCATTAGTCAAATGTAGAGCAACCACCCAGATCTGTATGGTAGTCACTAAGAACCCCTACTTTGCTTCTAACTGACCACAGGTGATGTAGCCCTGTTAGTATTCCCAGGGGTTCCCCATGGAATGAGACAAAAGAGAGCCCCCTCCAAAGAGCACCAGAATGGTGGGAACAAAAAGTCCTCTAGCTCTTTTTTTGGAAGGTAGGAACCATGGGCCCAGAAGACTCTATTGATTGTGGCATTGTGCCATCTTGTGGGAGGGGTATGCAGTTAAAAAGAAATCATTCCTCTTATCAGTCAAACAAGTTTTTGTCAATTCTGCTGTCCAGCAGATATCTTAGCCTCACTTCTGAGTTCTGGGATATTAACAAAGATATTATTGGCTGTGAGTATTTGATACTTTGATTCTGTGGGTAAGGGGGTAGTGGGACTGTAGAACTATATCAACATTATTACTTCTTGCTGACATCACTCTCCTGCCCCCCATTATTTCTGCATATATCTTCTGAGATATATGTCTTTTCCTATGCTTATTGGCCATCTTCTTTGGAGTAATTCTGGTTTAAATCACTTGCCTAGTTTTGAGTTGGCTTATTCATTTTTATGTTGTTGATAAGTAGTTTTGAATGTATTCTCAATGTTAGTACTTGGTATGGTATATAATATTCAGCTAATTTCTTCCATTTTTGAGTTTGCATTTCCCTCTCTTGATAGTATGTCTTTTGATGCACCAAAGGTTTTCATTTTGATGTAGTAAAATTGATCTATTTTTTGTGTTTCCTGGGATATTTTGATGTCTTATGCAAGAAGTCATTACCAAATTCAACATCAGAAATCTTTCCCCCTGTGTTTCTTTCTAAAGATACTCTAAAGTTTTATAGTTTTAGTGGTTACACTTAGGAACAGGTAAAGTTTAAGTTTTCCTGCCCTGGGCTGGCTCTAGCAGCAGGTTTTTGTTCCTGAACTTTTGTTCCAGTGTTCTGAGACTCACTTTATCCTCCTATCTCTTCAACTTGAGGGAGCTGTCTTTTCTTGAACTTCAATTCTCTGATGAATCTAAAGAGTTGTTGGTTTTTCAGGTACTCAGTCCTTATTTTGTTGTGAGAATGGGAAAGACAACTTGGAAGCTTCTTACATGTCTCCACAGAAGGGTGAGCCCATATCTGGCTCAATCAGCCACTGTTGTACTAAAGAAGCATATGACTATCTTCAACACGTGTCCTTTCTCTGTGAAAAGGAAAAGTGGCCACTTGACTAGACAGTGTGAAGGCACCTTTAAGACTATCCATGGAGCTGGGCATGGTGGTGCACACCTGTAATCCCAGACACTCAGAGGCTGAGGGAGGAGCATCCCAAGTTTAAACCTAGCCTCAGCAACTTAGCGAGGGACCCTGAGCAACTCACCAAGACCTTGTCTCTAATAAAATATTTTAAAAAGGGCTAGGTATATGGCTTGGTTGTTAAGGACCCCTGGGTTCAATCCCTGGTATAAAAAAAAAAAAGACTATCCATGGAAAGTGTCTGGTGCAAATGAGTACTCAGGGAATGTGCACTCCTTTCCCCTTCTTTCTCTCTGTGACCATACTTATGTTATAGGAAATAACACAAATGCAGTAAAAAGAGACAAAAAGGTCACTGTAGAATTACAAAAGCACCTCTGCTTAGAGGTGCTCCAAGATCCATTTGGCTTTCATGTATCAATAGTCAAAGTATAGGATGTATGTCTAAATAGAATCCATGGCTGTTGGATTGAGGTTTAACTTTTGTCTTCTAAGAATCCAAGCATATATGAGGTTTGTTACTTTGTCCAATTATTTGTCTGAACAAATAATTCTTGGTACTTTGTCCAATTGTTTCTCATCTATAACTATGTTGATATTAAAATAATTTACTTATCTAATACAAGCAATAATCAAATGTAAAATTTTAAACATTATGCTAAAGTCAAAAAGAAAAACATCTATTTTTTTAAAATAATAACATATAATTATTTGATTCTTCTCTCCCCTATTCTTAGTCTACCTAAGGGTTTGCAATTTTGTTTTTTCTTTTTGTACAATGATCATTGATCCTTTGTATTATTTTTAGTCTCCATTTTATTTATTTCTGCTCTTTTTTAAAAATAATTTCTTTCATTCTGCTAAGTTTGGATTTAGTTCATCTTTGTTTTCCTAGTTGCTTGAGATGTAGTAACAAATTGTTTATTTGAGGTCATTCTAATAGTTGGTGTGGTCATTGGTTGTTATAAACTTCCCTCTTAGTCCGTCTTTTGCTGTATTTAATTCGTTTTAGTGTGTTTTGTTCCGTTTTCATTTGTTTTGAAATTTTAAAATTTCTTTCTCAATTTTTTCCTCTACCCATTCATTGGTTGTTCACAAATAAGTTGTTTAATTTCCATATGTGTGTATACTTTCCAAAAATGTTCACGTTATTGATTTCTGGTTTTATTACATGTGATGAAAAATATAATCAATATGATTTTAGTTTTCTTAAACTTGTTAAGACTTGTTTTGTGGCCCATAATATGATCTGTCTTGGAGAATGTTCCATGTATTGATGGAATGTCACTGTTGGAAGGAATGTTCTGTAGATGTCTGTTAGGTTCATTTTCTCTAGAGTGCAATTGAAACTCGCTTATTTCTTTGTTGATTTTCTGCCTGGATAATCTGTCCATATCTGAAAATGGGATGTTAAATTCTCCAACTATGATTCATTGGATTGCTCTCTCCTATTAGTCCTATTAATAGTCGTTTTATGTATTTGTGTATTTAAATTAGATGTAGATGTGTAGATATTTAGAATTGTTATTTCCTCTTGCTGAATTGATCCTTTTGTAATTCTATAGTGACCTTTTTGTCTCTTTTTACTGCATTTGTGTTATTTCCTATAACATAAGTATGGTCACTCCAGCTTTCTTTTGGTTTTCATTTGCATGGAATATCATTCCATCATTTTGCTTTCAGTCTTTATGTGTTCTAGAAATGAAATAACTGTCTTGTAAGCAACATAGAATTGGGTATTGATATTTAATCCATTCAGTTACTTTATGTCTTTCCATTGGAAAATTTATGCTAATTACCTTCAGGGTAACTGTTTATACGTAATGCCTTATAAAAGTCATTTTATAACTTTTTTCTAGTTTTGCTGTAGTTTCTTTCTTTCTTTCTTTCTCTTTCTCTCTCTGTTTTTGAAATCTTCCTTGCTGGGTAAACAAATTAATAGTGTTTTGATTTCTTGCTTATTATATTTTGATATCCTATGATATATTATTGCTTTGTGGTTATGGTGAGGTTTACAAAAACATCATTTGTAACTACTTGTTTCAAGAAAATAGCAACTTAACATAATCATAAAAAAATAAGAACAGAAACAAAACAATGAATAAAAGAAAACACATGAAGACAATTCTCCAGTTGTGTTCCATTCCTTCCTACATTTTCAATTTTTCATATTTCATTTTACATCTTTCCATATTGCCTATGGCTTATAACATTAATATAATTATTATTTTCAATTCTATTTTTGGTCTTCATACTGAAGATATGAATAACTTATAATATTAGAACACTCTAAGTTTGTATAATTATTCTTACCAGGGAGGTTTATACCCTCCTATGTTTTCTTACTTTTAACATCTTTTTCTTTTCATTTGAAGAACTTGCTTTAGCATTTCTTGTGGAACAGGTCAGATAAATGCACATTCTCTCAGCTTTTTGTGTTTGTTTGTTTGGGGGGGGATGTCTTTATCACTTCTTCCATTCTAAAGGATAACTTTGCTGGATACATTTTTTTTTTTGGTTGACAGATTTTTTCCCTTCACTTCTATGAAAATTTCTAGGATTTGAAGATGACAGATTACAGGAAGGCTGCATTTCTAGTTGCCCCAGGGCTTGGGATTCAAACAATACAAGTATTGTTTCAAAGTAAGGTGGGTGAAAGAGAGATTTCATTAAATTCAATTTTGGTCAGAGTGTCTTAGAGACTCAGAAATTCAGGTGAATTGAACGAACAAGAAAGTACACTGGATCCAAGCCAGTGGCAGCAGCAACAGTAGCACTGGTCCACCAAACAGGAGAGAGAGAACACAGAAAGAAACATAACGATCAGATTTGGTATGTAAAAACCTGAGATCAGAAAAGCGGTTTGAACTTATCTGATCCAGAGGCTACAATGTGATCTGGTGTTTGAAAAATGCTTGGTATTTCTCAACTGGCAAGCTAAGAGCTGACAGGGGAGCCATCTTTGGGTGGCCACTCTACAGCTGCTGCTGTGGAGGTCAGAGATTGTACTGTCCTGGCAAACACCTACCACATGGCCTAGGGTGTACCTAGAAGTATGTGAGTGAAAGAGGTACAGAGAAAATTGTACCCAGGGGATTCAAGTCAGAAAAATGAAGGACAGCCTAATATGTCTCTTCCTTTGAGTCTGGCATCTCCAGTGTCCAGGGAAGAGGGTGGTGAATCTGAACAGGCAGGTGTGAATACTCTCAGGAATTAAGCCTTGGAAGGTTGTGTTTGTGGGCAGCAGAGTGTGAGGAGGACTGGCTTCCCTGCCCCACAAGTAGAATTCCTGGGAGGCTCTAGAGAGTCAGACTACCAACAGAGATCTATATCTTCCTGGCCCTAGGGTTTATTGATCTAATCTCTTCAGAGAAGACACCACCCAACAACACCCCCCCCCCCCCAGCCTTATTAGACATAAGCATAGCTACTGAACTCCCCTCAGTAGAACTCTGTAGCAGTCCCACTCTGGGAGTACATTGATCTGGTCTGTGCACACAAAACTCCTTTGGCAGTACTGCCCACTCTAACCTATCTTAGCCTGGTAAGAAGGGAAGCTGAGAGCTGTGTCAACCAGCTTCAGTCTTAGTTCACTCCAACTGGAAGTTCAGTGAATAACTGGAGAGGAGGAAGGTGTTACCAACCTCCAGTCCTTGCTCTGTCTTTCTGTTTCTCTCAGTTCATAGCCCAATTAAAATGGAAAGAAGGACAGTTGGGCATAGACAATAAATATCCAATTTTCTACTATTTTGACCACCTCAGTAGAGATGATGTCTTTATTTTATTTTATTTTTTTAAATTAAGAATCCTTTCCTTTTTGGTTTGTCTGTTTTTTTTTTTTGTTTTGTTTTTTTTGGTGTGTGTGTGTGTGTGTGTGTTTTGGTGTTCTTGGTGTGCTGATTGGTTCATGGACATACATACATACATATCTTTGTTTATGTTTTCTTATTTTTAGCATTTAAAAATATATTTTCCTGACTTTATCTTTTTGGGGTTTTATTTTTTATTTCTTTTTTGTGTGTGTGTGTGTGTGTGTGTGTGTGTGTGTATGCTGTAGTCTGTTTCTCTTGTTCTCTCTTTCACTTTCCTTTTACTTGTTTTTTTTTTTTTCCTATTTTTTAACTTCTTTTCTTGCAATCATCTACTACATCTCTTCTGTATTCTCTCTGCTCACATTTGTATATTGTAAACTCTCTTCTACCTTCTTATTACATTGTCATTTCTCTTAACTGTGTTTATAACATCTTTCATAACTCATTGGTTTATATATCTCCTACCCCCATGACTCATCTTCTTGTAATTATAACTGCTGTGGATTACATCAAGAAACCTGCTGTTTGCTTTAAACCCAGATCTACTACATGGTTATTTATTGTTTTTGCTGTTGTCACATGCTGATCTCAATATTCCTATTTTTGTGGTGATTAATGTTGTAGCTGTCATAGCATCAATGGGTAGTCACTTTAATACTGTATATTGTTTGCATTTTTGGTTGCTATTGTTTGTTTATCATTGTCCTGTAAACTGCTGGGAATATACCAGGGATACTACAGATTCCTATGACAGAGACTATTCTACTGTACTAAGCTCAGCCAAAGCACAGCACACCTTGATCCACTCACAAATTAATGACATTCAGACTTTACATATCCCTTAAGAATAGTATAGAAAACAAAGAATACAAATAATAAAAGAGATAAGAATGCAAACTAATGACCAAGCATTAAGTAGGAATGGTTAGGTGTTGGGTCCTAAGGTACCATTCATGGACATTAACTGCTATGGCAAAAACAGAATAAACTTAAAGACTTTTGATACAACAAATATGAGTTTGTCTCAATCTAGATCATTCTAGGATGCTTTTCAGTGCAAGTGGAGGCTGTGTCTTAAAAAGGCCCACAAATAAGAGTAGAAGAAATATCCATCTTAACAGATGCATAAAACCCAACACAGGAAGATAAGGAATATGAAAAACCAAAGTAACTGGACACTTCTTAAAGTTCATAATTCACCACTAACTGACCCCAAAAATATTGAAGTGGATGAAATGCCAGATAAAGAATTCAAAAGATTGATTATAAAAGTGATCAGTGAATTTCATGAAAACATAGAAGACAACTGAATGAATTAGGTAAGTCAATACAATATATAAATAAGAATTTATATAAGCAGATTGAGATTTAGAAAAAATCCCCACACAGAAATGTTGGAACTAAAAGATATCATAATCAAATAAAATGTTCAGTTGAAATTCCCCCTAACAGAATAGGCCATGCTGAAAACAGAAGCTCAGAGCTGGAGGACAAAATTTTCAGATTAAACATTCAGACAGTATTAAATAAAAGAAAATAAATAACCATGATATGAACATACAAGAACACTCGGACAACAATAAGAGACCAGATTTAAGAATCATAGGAATTGAGGATGGTTTTGAGATGCAGATTAATGGAATAAGTAACCTCTTAAGGGAACTAATAACAAAAAATTCCCCAAACCTTGAGAAGGAGATGCATATCAAGATGGAGGAGAAATCAGAATCTCATATAGATAAGATCAAAAGAGCTTTTCCATTGCACATTATAGTTAAAATGCCTAACATTCAGAACAAGGATAAAATTTTAAATGCCCCAAGAGAAAATCATAGTTCACATTTAGAAGCAAACCAATCAGAATCACTTCTCATTTCTTAGCACAAATACTACAAGCCAGGAGGGCTCCAATGATGTGTTCCAAGTACTGAAAGAAAAATAATTGTTGACCAAGATTGCTTGATCCAGTAAAGCTGTGCTCCAAAATCAAATTGGAAATAAAAACCTTCCAAGGTAAGCAGAAATTGAAACAATTCATGAGTACTAAGCAGGTACAACAGAACTGTCTTAAAGCAATACACTACACAGAAGAAATAAAAACAAACCCCAGAGCTCACAAATGTAGAAATCTCATTTGAAGAGTATATATGAGAAATGAGAAACAGAAACAATTTAAACATCAGAAATAAACTTAAAATGCAGGAATTAATAAATATCTCTATATAATAACACTAAAGGTAAATCGTCTCAACTCTCCCATTAAAAGACATAAGCTGGCAGAATGGATTTCAAAAATAAGACCCAACTCTATGTTGTTTGCAGGAGATTCCCCTTACAGGCAAAGAGAGCAATAGAATGAAAGTGAAAGGATGGAAATTGATATCCCATGCAAATAAAGTTGGAAGCAAGAAAGAGTAGATACATGTATGAAGAAGCAGATTTCAAAGCAAAATAATTCAGAAGAGACAATGAAGGTAACTTCATACTGGTAAAGGGATCATTCCAAGAAGATATGATAATAAATATTTATGCCCCAAGCTTGAGTGCAACTAATCACATACAAGAGATACTACACAAATTGAAGCTTCAGATAGACCCTAGTACAATATACTGGATGATTTCAACACACATCTCTCACCATTAGATAGGTCTTCCAGCCATAAACTCAGTAAAGACCCTTTGGACCTGAAAAATATTATAAAATATTATAAACTTAACAGTGATCTATAGAACATTTCATTCAATAAGAGCTGAATATCCTTTCTTCTCAGCTGCTCTGGGAACGTTTTCTGAAATAGATCATATTTTAAGCTACAAAGCAACTCTTAGCAAATACTAAAAGAATTGATGTAATAATGCCTTGCACCATATCAGATCATAATGGAATTAAATTAGAAATCAACATGCCAAAACCCTACAGAAACTATACAAACACATGGAGATTAAATAACACACTTTTGAATGATGAATGATATAAGAAATTATGGGAGAAATCTAACAATTCTTAGACTCAATTAAGAATGGTGATACAACATACCAGAACCTCTGGGACACTATGAAGGCAGTACTAAGAGGACAGTTTATAACTATGAATGTCTACATAAGAAAATCAGACAGAACCCAAGTAACATTCTAGAGCTGCACCTCAAGATCCTTGGAAAAGAAGAACAAACCAATTCCAAAACCAGTAGAAGGAAGTAAGTAATTAAGATCAGAGCGGGCTGGGGTTGTGGCTCAGCGGCAAAACGCTCGCCTCCCACGTGTGCGGCCCAGGTTCGAACCTCAGCACCATGTAAACATAAAATGCATTGCATTGTGTACAACTAAAGTAAGTAAATAAATATTTTTAAAAAAAGAGCAGAGCGCATATCAATGAAATAGAGAGAATAAAAAATTACAAGTGATCAATGAAACAAAGAATTGGTTCTTTGCAAAGATAAAGAAGATTGATAAGCCCTTAGCCAAATTTACCAAAAGAAAGAGAGGAGACACATATGAATAAAACTAGGGTCAAAAAGGATAAATCACCATCACTGTTGAACCAATTAAAAAAAAAAAAAGATAAATCACCACAGACATCATAGAAACCCAACAGCTGATTAGGTACTATTTTGAAAACTTATACCTCAATAAGATGGAAAACCTAGAAGAAATGGATACATTTCTAGACACATACAATCTGCCAAAATTGAATCAAGATATCATAGAAAACCTAAAGAGACCAATATCTTACCAAGACAAAGAAGCATTAATAGAAAGCTTTCCAACAAATAAAAGTCCAAGACCAGAAAAATTTGCAACTGAATTCTACCAGATATTTAAAGAACTCATGCAAATGTTCCTCAAATTATTCCATGAAATAGAAAGGGATGGAACACTTCCAAATTCATTCTATGATGCCAGTATCACACTCATACCATAGCCAGGTAAGAACACATTATGGAAAGAAAACTACAGACCAATATCCCTGATGAACCTAGATGCTTAAATCCTTAAAAACATACTAGCAAATCATGTTCAACAACTTATTAAGATGCTTGTATATCATGACCAAGTTGGTTTTATCCCAGAGATGCAAGGATCGTTTAACATGCACTAATCAATAAATGTAATTCATCACATAAATAAAATTAAGGACAGAAATAATTAGTCATCTCAATGAGTACAAAGTCTTTGACAAAATTTGGGATGCATTCCCAATAAAAGAACTGAAGAAACTAGTGATAGAATAAGCCTACCTCAACATCACAAAGGCTACATGTAAAAAAAGTCAACACCAAACTCACAGTAAATGGAAAAAAATAAAAGCATCCTGGATGTGGCACTCTTACCACTCTTATTTAATATAGTGCTAGAAATTCTAGATAGAGAAATTAGGCAAAAGAAGGAAATAAAAGGATAAAAATAGGAGAGGAAGAATTCAAATTATCACTATTTACAGATGATATGATTCTATACTTACAGGATCCAATCAGCTTCACAAAAGACTGCTAGAGCAAATTCAGCAAGATATCAATTACAAAATCAATGTACAAAAATCAAATATTTTGGGCTGGGGCTGTGGCTCAGCAGCAGAGCGCTCACCTTGCACGTGCGTGGCCTGGGTTTGATCCTTAGCACCACATAAATGCTAATTGCATTGTGTACAACTAAAGTAAATAAATAAATACTTTTTAAAAAAATCAAATATTTCACTGGGCGTGGTTGTGCACACCTGTAATTCCCAGCACTTGGGAGGCTGAGGCAGCCTCAGCAATGGCGAGGCACTTAGCAACTCAGTGAGACCCTGTCTCTAATAAAATACAAAAGAGGGCTGGGGATGTGGCCCAGTGGTTGAGTGCCCCTGAGTTCAATCCCTGGTACAAAAAAAAAATATTTCATATATACCAACAATGAATCTGCTCAGAAATATCAGCAAAATAATACCATTCAAAAATATCTCATAAAATAATACTTAGAAATAAATCTAACCAAGAAGCTGAAAGATCTCTACAAAGTGAACTATAGAACATTGAAGAAATAACTTGAAGATCTCAGATGATGGAAAGACCTCCCATGCTCATGGATAGGAATAATAAATATTGTTAAAATGGCCATACTACCAAAAGCAATATGCAGATTCAATGCAATATCCAGGAAAATACTAATGACATTATTCCTGGAATCACAAAAAGCAGTCCTAACATTCATTTGGAAAAATAAAACACCCAGAATAACCAAAGCAATTGTAAGTAAAAAAATCAATGCTAGAGACATTAGGATACTTGACTTCAAATTGTAATAGTGCTATAGTAGCAAAATCTGCATGGTACCAGCATAAAACAGACACATACACCCATAGTATAGGATAGAAGACACGTAGACAAACCCACACATCTACACTCATGATCCTTGACAACTGTGCCAAAATCATACATTGAATAAAAGAATGCTTTTGAAACAAATTGACTGTTAAAACTGGTTATCCATATGCAGAAGAATGAAACTACACTCTTATCTCTCACCCTGCACAAAAGTGGAATGAAGCTTAACTCATGATGGATCAAGTCCTAGGAATTAGACCAGAAAGTATGAAACTCTGAAGAAAATGGACGGTCAACACTTCAACATATAGGCACGGGCACCAACTTTCTCAATAGAAGCCCTAAAACTCAGGAAATAATGCTAAAAGTTAATAAATTGAATGGCATCATTAAAAAGCTTCTGCATAGCAAAGGAAACAATTAAGAATGTCAAGAGAGAATCTACAGAAAATTTTTGATAGCTAATATTCTACAAAGCATTAATACCTTGAATGTTTTAAAAAAAACTCAAAAGCAGTTAACACCCCAAACCCAAATAACCCAATTAATAAATGGGCAAATGAATTAAACAGACACTCTAAGGAGAAGAAGTACAAATGGACAAAAAAATTATGAAAAAATGTTCAACATTGTTAGCAATTAGGGAAATTCAAATAAAAATTACATTGAGATTTCATCTCACACCAGTCAGAATGGCAGCCATCAATACAGCAAACAATAATAAATGCTGGAGAGTGTGTGGAGAAAAAGGAACCCTCTTACACTGTTGGTTGGATTACAAAATATAGACCCAGATACACATGCTGGGTCTATTATATAATGGAAATTACTATGGAGATTGCTAAAGTAAACTAGGCATTTAAGAATATATATATGAAGATAGATATGAAATTATATATCAAGATAATATATATGAAAAATATGTGAAGCTATACATGTAGATATATATGAATAAATATATGAGTATATATATGAATATATATATGTATGTATATATATATTTATATAATTATATTCAGCTGTATCACTTCCAGGTATTTATCCTAAATAATTAAAGCCATCATACTATAGTGATACATATATACCCATATCTATAGTAGTACAATTCACAAAAACCAACCTATGGAACCAGTCTAGGTGTCCATCAATATAGATGAATGGATAAATAAAAAGAAGTACATATACACAATGGAGTTTTATTTGGTCATAAAGAAAAATAAGATTATGTAATTTGCTGGAAAATGGCTGGAAATTGAGAACATTATGTTAAGTGAAATAAGCCTAAGTGAGAAGGTCAAGGGTTATATTTTTTCTCTCATATGTGAAAGTCAGAGAGTAAAAGTGAAAAGAAAGGTGGGAAGTGATTACATATAAAGCCAAAGTGAGATCATTAGAATAGAGGAATGGGACCAGGAGGCGGAAGAGTGGAGGGAGCAGAAAAGCACCGGGGAGGGGTATTGTCTGAATTACATTGTTATATTGTGTGCATCTACTAATATGTAACAATATAAAAGAAATATAAAAGAAAAATACAAGAGAAAATCTCAAATCACTCTTTCCTGCCCTATAAAGTTCCTGCTAAGAAGTGTGCTGTCAAGTCAACTGAGATACCCCCTATTATTATTTGTTTCTTTTCTGCTGCAGCCTTGCAAAACTTATTTTTAACCTATTTTAACCTTTGACCTCTCTTTCCCTGGATACTTACAACCTCTCTAAGTTTGCAAAAAGTTTTCTGTCATTATGTCTTTGAATAAACCCTTTTGCATTATTTTTTGCCTATCTCACCAGAAATTGTAAGCAAGTTGCTTATTTTCTGTGATGCTATATTTACTTCCATTATTTCAGCACTGGGTAGTGCACAGATTCAGCTTTGATGGAGTCTGTTGTTAATGTGATTCATTGTTTCAGTACTGGAGGATAATCCAAGCATGGATTTGTCCCAAATATACTGTTGGTGTATTATTCAGAAAGAAACAAGGGAGCACCTAGAAAGAGTAGTCTGTCCCCATAATCCTCTCTATGGGGCCAGGGTAGGCCCAAGTGCCTTTCCACCAGTTACCAGCATGTGGTCAGACAGTGCATAATTCTGCTTTTCCCTGAGAAGAGTCACTGTGGATGGACCATCTCCAGGCTCCTATGTCACACCTATAGCTACCAAAGCCATCTATCTGTGTCATACTCTAAGCCCACAGCCCACAAAGACTAACACAACACTGGGTTAAGACCAAAGGCTACTTAGGTGGAATTCTGGTCCAAGACCATGCAATCAAGTGCAAATGATACTAACTGCAATTGGCAGAGGAATGTAGAAAATTGGTAAGGAGTAATAGCATGTAATTTCCCACCACTGTAGAAGGGCCTCAAATCAGCATTTCCCCACAACTGTCCAAGAAACCATAGAATCCTTTGTGCTTTCTCATCCTCATCAGGAGCTCTGGAAGTCACATGTAAGTATAGATCCATTCTGTAGTTTCTCTTCATTCTGTTTCTTGTGTCCTTTGCTGAGCAGAGATTTTTAGTTAGATATAATCCCATCTGCCAATTTTTGTTTTTGTTTCCTGCACTTTTGGGGACCCATCCAGAAAAACCACTTCCTGTCCCAATGTCTTGAAGTTTTTCCTTAAAACCACTTCCTGTCCCAATGTCTTGAAGTTTTTCCTTAAAACCACTTCCTGTCCCAATGTCTTGAAGTTTTTCCTTTGTGTTTTCTTCTAATAGTTCCTGGACTTACATTTAGGTATTTGATCCATTTTGAGTTGATTTTGTGGGTGGGTTTACGTCAGTTTGTAATAATTTAATGTGCCTGATAATTTTTGTAAAAGTATTTCATCTTTCATTATACTTTGGAAAAAGGTATTTGTGACCAACTTTACTTACAAGAAAATTTTTACATATGTAAGTATGCAACATAGCCTAATTTCTATTGATTGCAGGTTTTGATTAATCCCTTCCAGCTTCCAAGGAAATTTGAAAGACATGCAATCAACATTTGTCTTCCTTAGCCACTGTATTATCCAGAAAATATATTCTTAAAAACTAGTTTCCTTGGTTCCAATTTACCTATAATTTCATTCTTAAGTTTCTCCCATTCCTAACCACATTTTGTTTTCATTTTGATTTGTTTTTTGAATATTGCCTACAAATACAAATTTTAAAATGAGCTTTCTGTCATCATAAATACAAAGGAATTTGGATGATGTTTCAGTTCACAGTGGCTCGAATGCCTGAAAAGAGAAAGGAAGGGGGAGTCTTAGCCTATGATAAAAGGAAAAAAGGTAAAATTCCATGTTTTGACAATGCTGTGAGCACACCATTAGATAGATAATTTAACCAGACATTAGCAGGCAAACATTTAAGCATCTCACTCCATCTGAGTAACAGATTGAGCTCACTATACCAAACCTTTTGTAACAGGTTTGTCAGAGCAACAAAGTTACTCCTTTTCTCATCTCATCCTTCCAAAAGGTTCTTCCTGCTTATGCTCCCCAGAAGTAAAAGCTGCCAGCAAGTTCTGTTTTCTGGTGTGTTTTAGTATTACTGAATTTATTATTTTGAGAAGAAGGCAGAGTAGAGGAAATTTGTGTTCCAAATTATGCCATAGTTTGAAACCCAAGCAAAGCGTGTACACATCTCAGTGATGTGGGTGAAAGACATAATTCACTAAAATTCAAAATTCGACATTCAAAATGGCTTAAGGACTCAGAAATTTGGGAAGAAAAAGGCAAGCTGAGTCTTAAATTAAACAGCTTCAATCATAGGTTGCTCTAACTGGCAGCTTAGAGAGCAACACAAAACCAGGAGGGGGTGAACAATCTGCACATTTTGCTTTCTCTATCAGTAGATAATTCAAGAAGAAATGGAAAGAAAGATGGTTGGGCATAGACAGTGACCAGCAAACAGAAATGATTTGAGCTCCTCTTTTCCTATTTATATTTCTTTCTTTTTCTTTCCTGATTGCTCTGGCTAGATTTTCAAAGACCATCTTGAATAGGAGTGGTAAAAGTGGGCATCCTTGTCTTGTTCCTGTTTTTAGAGGATATTTTTCAGTTTTTTTTTTTTTTTCTATTCAGTATATTGTTGTCTTTGGGATTGTCACGTACAGGTTTTCCAATGTTGAGGTAAGTTCCTTCTATTCTTAGTGTCTCTGGTATTTTAAACATGAATGGATGCTGTGTATGTTAGGCATTTTGATTATGATATGTGTTGGAGAGCTTATCATTTGCATAGGTCTAGTTAGGGTCCTGTATACCTCCTTTATGTGGATGTCTATCTCATTTCTGATATGGGAAAATTTTTCTATAACTAATTTCTTGAAAATGTACTTTATGCCTTTTGTTTTTATCTCCATGCTCTCCTCTATCCCAATGAGTCTCACATTTGGCCTTTTAATGTTGTTCCATAGTTCTTTTGTATTCTGGTCATGTTGTATAATTTTTTCCCTTTATTGTATTCTGTGTACTCGAGGTCATACACCCTGTCTTCAGGGCCTGGAGTTCTGTCTTCAGGTGATGAGGTTTTATTTTCTATATAATCTAACCTGTTAGTGATGCTTTCAGGTGAATTTTTAATTTTATTAATTTTATCTTTCATTTCTAGGAGTTCTGCTTGGTTTCTTTTCATTACTTCTATTTATTTATAAAAGTGGTATTCCTTTCCTATCTTTCTTCTCTGTTTTGTGTTTTTCTGTGTTTTCCTTCTTCTGTGGTGAATCAACATTGCACATGACACTGCTTTTGGCACTCAATGCAGCAGGAATTGTGGGTCAGTATTTGCCCGCATCGAAAACAATACGTAACCATCAACTGGATCTGGCTTTAAAGCAAACAACAGGTGTCAACTATGTCTTCTACAGCAGTAACAATTGCAACAACATCAATACTTGGGGAAGGAATTATACAAACCAGTTCTAAACGATGGTTCATTTAGAGAGAAGAAATTGTGGTATGAGAGTAAAAGAGAGTTTACAACATTCAAAAAGTAAACAGAGACAACGCAGAAGAGATGTTGGATGAATGGTAATAATGAAAGAGGATTAAAAAAAAAACAAGTAAAAGGAGAGAGGATGAGAGAACCAGAGAATTTGTCTGTTAGCAGGACAAGAAAAGAGAAACAAATGAAAGCAAAACAAAACCAAAATAAACAAACCCCAAAAACCTAGCTCTCGAAAGAGAAGGTAAAGAAAAATATCTGTATTAAGAAATACTAAAAATAGGGGCTGGGATTGTGGCTCAGTGGTAGAGCACTTGCCTAGCACATGCACAGCCCAGGTTCGATCCTCAGCACCACATAAAATAAAGACATTGTGTACAACAAAACAAAACAAAACAAAACAAAAACCTAAAAATAGAAACAAAACAAAACAAAACAAAACAAATATGTTTGAACCAACCAGCAGCAAAACACCAAAGAAAAGGGAAAAATTCTTACTGAACAATGAGGGAATTTTATCCACTGAGGTGATCGAAATAGTCAATAATATTCAATGTTCACTTCCTGTGCCCAGTTGTTCTTTCCATTTTTAATTGGGCCACACTGAGAGAGAGAGGAGGCTGGGCAGGGGGTGGTGGACAGAGAGAGAGAGAGAGAGAGAGAGAGAGAGAGAGAGAGAGAGAGAGAGAGAGAGAGAGGGCATGAGCGAGTGTGAGCGCAATGGTGGTTGGGGGTTCCCCTACCTCTTTTTCTGTTATTCACTGACCTGTAAATTGGAGAGGCTTAAAACTGAAGCTTGTTGAAATATGAAGCTTGGTGAAATATCTCTTAACTTCCCTTCTCACCAGTATAAGGTAGAATGGAGTGGCTAGTATTGTCAGTGGGAGTTTTGTCTTCTTAGACCAGGTCAATGCACTCCTAGGGTAGGTCTGCAGCAGAGTTTTATGGGTGAAGTTCCAGTGACTGGGTCTTCATTCTAATGAGTTCCTACAGGCTTTGTTGGATGGTGTCTAGTCTAGAGCGACTAGATCAACTAATCCCTAGGGCCAGGAAGATACCAATCTCTGTTGAGAGTCTGAATAGCCAGAGCCACTGAAGAATTCTGCTCATTGGGCAGGGGAGACAATCCTTCACAATCTGCTACCCACAAACACAACCTTCCCTGTAAGTCACTGAGTATATTCAAACCACTCTGTTTAAATTCATGACCCACTTCAGCTGGACAAATGAGAGATCAGTCTCAAAGGAAAAGTGAATTGGGCTCCCCTTCATTTTTCTGACATTAATCCCCCTGAATACAATCCTCTTTTTGCTTATTTCACTCAAATTCTTCTAGTTATACCTTAGAGCACACAGTAGGTCCTTATTGGGGTGGTTTGTAAATATTTGCTATGATTTCCCAGGCTCTTGCAGTAGCAAGCTACAGTGAGGATGCCTCAAGATGGCTGCTGCCTCAGCATTCTGTGGCCAGCTGAGAAACAAAGCACTTTTCAAGCACCAGTGCACGGTGCAGCCTCTGGATCAGCTAAGTTCAGGCTGATTTTCTAATTGCAGGTTTTTCCACATCAAATCTGTCTGTCATGCTTCTCTTTGTGTTCTTCCTTTCCTCTGTGATGAACCAGCACCACTACTACAGCTGCTGCCACAAATGGCTTGGATCCAATGGACTCTTTCTTCTTTATTCAACGTACCCAAATTTCTGAGTCTCTAAAACACTATGACTGACCAATTTTAGTGAAAATACCTCTTTCTCCAAACACTATGACTGACCAATTTTAGTGAAAATACCTCTTTCTCCAACTTGCTAAGATGTAGTACACCTGATGTTTGAATCCTGAGCCATGGAACAGCTGGAAATGCAGCTTTCCTCTAATCCATCATCTGCTTTATTTCTAATAAGTGATTCTAAAAACAGTCACATATGGTCTTGGGATATAGTTAAGTGGTAGAGCACTTGCCTAGCATGCACAAGGTTCTGGTATTGATCTCAGCACCACAAATAAAACAAAATAGTCATATGTCCATCCCTGTTGCCATAAAATGTCTAGAGATATGGGTAGAAGTTCATAGTTAGAGAGGGAAGCCAGAACAGGGAAACCCAAGTCAGGCACAGGAAAAGTGAAGAGGTAAAGAAGTGAGAGAGAAAAGAGCAGTGAGAGTCACCACGTATTATTTTGGATGTCTCTTTGACATAATCATATGATTACTTGATTATAAAGCATTGATTGAGCAACTCTTATATTATAGAAGTTGTCCTTTATCTTTAATGAACTTACAATTAAACAAAGGGATACATTGGGAGAGGTAAAGTAATTTGGAAACAGTATAAGGCAACACATGATTTAATGCTAAGTCAAGGCTTGTATAATGTACTGTTGGTGTTCAGTGAAGGGATAAAGGAAGTTTTAAATGTTTGATGATTTTGTGTGAGAGGTGAGTTTTTAGGTAAGACTTGGGTCAGATCTGCAAAAACTGGTAGGTAGAAGGAAACCTCATATTTACTAAGTATATACTTTGAGGTAGTCAATGTGGTCGTATTTGCATATATTTTGCTTTATTTGATCCCGACGATAAATGTGTGATGATGTTGATGAATTTTTATGCCTATTTCATGAATAAAGTTAAGGCCAGGTAAAATAACCCACCCAAAAACATTGAGCTGGAAAGGAATGGGCCCAAGATTTGAATTGACGTCTCTCTGTCTCCCGATTCTAACCATGTGTCCTGAAAGAGAGGAACTTCTGGGGGCTGGAAAAGACAAAATACTAGGAAAACTGCAGAATAGAAATAATAATGACAGGAAAGAAATCCTTTTGGGGAATACTGGAAAACTAGATTGGTGATAAATTTGTTGAGTTTGAAATTCTTGCAGAGAGTTTGGCTTGCTGTACAGAACGTAAGGAGATTTTTTTCAGCAGAGGGCGGAGATGCAAAGAAAGTATTGAAATGTATCATTTTTATGACTTTGGCTCTAGCTAGTAATAGTTTGATTCTACCCAGTGGTAAGGACCATTGAAAAATTTTAAGTTTATTACCAGATGTATGATCCTTGGGGGCAAAATGAAAGAAAGAAAGAAAGAAAGAAAGAGAGAAAGGAAGGAAGAAAGAAAAAACAAAGACCAGGAATCTCAAGTTGTAATGGTCAAAAGCCCAGCAAAGGAGCTGGAAACAAATCCCTCTGTTCATCATGGTGCCAGTGTGCTTAGAGTTATAGGGTCACACATCACTGATTTCTGGGGTAGGATCACACTGTTACATCACCAAAATGTTAAAGAAAAAGTGTTTGTGTCTGTGTACATGTGCATGTATGTGCACATGTATGTGTATGTATGCATAAATGTGCTCTTGGATTTTGAGTTACTGCTAACTCCAGAACAGATTCTGATAACTTTACATTTGATATATAACATTGTTAGCTCATTTGTGGTCTTTTGTTCCTTGGCACCCATTTTCATCAAATTGATGATATGCCATGAAATGCGCTATATTGTATATTACTTTAGAAGACACTGGGCATTCACAGAAGTGTGGTGGAAACTGGGCAATACAGAGTTCAACATGGCTGAAGTCCTGATGACTTGGTTATTTGTGTTCCCAAGTGGTGAGGTGAGATCATGGCTGAGGGAGGAAGAAGGATAGTATGAAGAATTACCCTGCCTGTGTTTAATCCTTCTAAAGAAATTAATGAGAGGTCTGGGGTTGTGGCTTAGTGGTCGAGCACTTGCTTAGCATGTGTGAGGCACTGGGTTCAATTCTCAGCACCACATATAAATAAATGAATAAAATACAGGTCCATCAGTGTCTAAAAATATATTTTTAAAAAACCCCCAAATTAATGAGGGCAGTTTACACCAGTCCAAAATGATCACCTTGGCATTTTTAATGAGCTTAAAGCCTGGTCATCCATTTTGCTTACAAATGGAGTGAGAGGATTACCTTCAGATCAAGAAGAAGAAGTGATGGCTGTTAGCACAAACCTGCCAGCAAGCCAAGAGAGCCACAGCAGTCCTTGCTTACTGGCTTTTGCAATCATGCCAGGAAGATTTTCTTCCTTCCTTCCTTCTTTCCTTCCTTTATTCCTTCCTTCCTTCCAGTTTTCTTTTTTCTTTCTTTCTTTTGATAGATTTCTGATGTCACTAAAAGTAGTAGGCATGAATTTATTAGATAGGAAGGAGAAGAAAAATGGGGACACTGTAAAGAAAGAAATTGCGTCTTCTCAGAGAGGACAGGGCAAACTCCTACTTCCATGCAGATTTACTGGAAGTTCCAGGGAAGTTTCCAGAGAGTCTCAACCAGGTACATCTCTTGACTATTGACTGACATTAGGATTGCATCACACTTCCATGTCCCCACTGCATATGGTAAGTATCCAAGGCAACTTTTGGTCACTTTGGCCCACCCTGATAAACTCTAATTTTCATGTCTTCCTGAATTCCGTAATCTGGTCTAGTCTATCTAAGGGTCATCAAAGTCTCATCTGCTGCTCTCCTTTAGGATAAACTGTGAAGTACTATTGTCAGGAAGGAGCATTTCAGGTCTGCAGATAACAGGTTTACTACTGAGGAATTTAGCATATTCTATTGACTTAAGCCAGGCAGGGCTGCAGGTGAATTTCTTTTTAAAAGAAAACATGTGGGATCAGCACAGTAGGCCCAGTTCATAGAATTATCCTCTTAACTATGTTCCCACTGTTCACATCTGCTTATTTCCTATTGGTGGTGATGCCTACAAATCTGGAACAGCTAAATCCAATCTGTAAGCAACACACACAAGCCTTAAGCCTTAAGTTGGGTTAATGACTGAGAACTGCTCTTCTGGGGAGATTTCCACAGACATGACCTGGTTCCCTGGTGCACTGCTTCTTCACTGAGAAAGACCTTTGTAACCAAGTCCTAGACCAGAGGCTTGACTCTGGGGATCCAATTAATCAGGTCTTGTCACTTGCCTTAAAACAAAACTAAGATACTATACTTGTGCATGATGAATAAGTAAATAAATAATAAAAAAATTAAAAAAAAAAAAAAACTAAATGGAAAAGTAATGGTGGAAAAAAGAGAAGGAGCTTGAATCAATATAGCTATATTGGGAAGATAAGGGGGACTCATGTCTAAACCCTGAGTTTGAGGGGTTAACAATAACTTCGAGGTTTTATAGAAAGGAGATTGAGGGAAATGTTTGGGGTTTCCATAGCTGGATGGTTTGCAGAGCTATCAAAGCAGGTGATCTTGGTTAGGTGTGGTCCGCTTCATCATGGCTTCATCATGATCTCAGGGTTTGTCAGGAGGAGTCTTGTCACATGGGGCCTTATTACCAAAGGAAAGTTGCCATTATTTTGGACATAGTTTTGACTTATGTCACAAGATGTTTATTAGAGCTTTTGTCCCTGGAATTCAACATCACTCTAGAAGAGAATGGCTCAGGAGATCTCAGAAGGAGAGGTAAAAAGAGTTACAAAGCCAAGATGGAGTCAAAATGAAGTTAGTTCAGTGACTGGGTCCTCCTTCCCCTTCACTGCTCTGGAAAAGAGGACTGTGCTGGTTATTGCAAGCCATAAAGTGTCACTTTGTCTCCATCACCTTTAAGGGGACAGTGCCTAGGCAGCATCTGCTCCTAATTTTAACACTAAATCTTGAGGAAACAGTGTAGGAAAGGATACTCACTACCACACATAGAAGTAGGGAAAGGGTAAAGCTCTCAAACAGCACCTTGCAACCCCCAAATGCATATGGCAAGGCTATAAAGTGTCAACTGTAGTGAATGACACTTTAGTTTTTGGCTTATTGTTTAGCACTGAAAAGCATGTAGTGGGGGTGATTACAGTAGCACCTTGGGAGACTGAGGTATTCTCTGGCCATGCTTTGGATAGATACTGTGCTTGGTATTTTACCAGGCTAATCAGGAAGTCTCCAAAATCCATGTTGCATCAGAGAAGGATGACCAGTCCTGCAAAAGTCCACTGTCCAATAAGGTTATACTTTCTTGGTGTTTTTAAAGCTTGCATTTTGGATTTTCTGGACCAAAGAGCTCACTTTTTCTTTAGAAGAAAATGAGAGTTTGTTTTTCTAAATATGGGAGTGGAAGGAGTAAGCTAGTGTGATAGTACAGTGAGTAAGGAAGGAGTAAACTTGGACACTTATATTGCAAATTCTCCTGGAGGTTTCAAGTAGCATTGTTGAAGGGGCTTCATTTTTAACTTCATCTTCTTTGTGAGAACCTAATTCCCCTGAAGTGATGGCAGAGACTGTGTGATAATACCTGACCCTGGAGAGGCCAACCTGCCAAGAGTGTGGATAAGCAAATTGGCCTAGATAGCAAGTTGACTTTTGTATTAATGTAATGATTTTTGTTTGTTTTAAGGAATAATTTTTATTACAGTGTCAAGTAAAAGTTTTAACATAATAAATGTATAGAATAAATGTGCAATAACAAAATAAAACTCTTTTGGTACAAACTTCAGTCTGTCCTCCTTTCTTGTACTACCTGGCTTTTCCCATAATATTGTTTCAGCAAGACTGTGTTAATTGTGCTTTTTATTGGTACTGGGGATTGAACTCAGGGGCACTCGACCACTGGGCCACATCCCCAGCCCTTTTTTGTATGTTATTAGAGACAGGGTCTCACTGAGTTGCTAAGTGCCTCGCCATTGCTGAGGCTGACTTTGAACTCCCAATCCTCTTGCCTCAGCCTCTCAAGTGCTGGGATTACAGGCATGTGCCACCACGCCTGGCTTCTAATTGTGCATCTTTTGAAGAAATGTGACTATAGATTAAGACTTTACTTAGAATTATTTTGAATTGTTTGTTTTGGTTTTATAGAACATTCTGTATAAATATTTGAATGCACAAATACCAGATGTGCTATATAGAAAAATCACATTAATGTTTTAGTTTTTAAAAGGAGGACACAGGTTAGAGAGGATGGGGAATGTGCAGACTCATATTGCAAAAATAATCTGTAACCAATATAATCTAAATATGAACCATCTAAAATTATCTATAGACTTCAACAATTTCAATACATGCATGTTCAAATGTGTTAACCTACAGACACTAGCTAGAGCCTAGATATTTTTTCTCTTCCACCATTCCAGGTAAGGAAGAAACTCTTCCTGGGAAAATAGTATTAAAGTCTCTTACTTTGGCAGTGTGGTATCTTTTGGCCTTGGAATTTGTCTATTCTGTAATAGGATAAGAAGTTCTCCTTACAGTTTGGTCTGGTGGATGCCCACAGGAGATTTCAGAAATATTGTGTATATAGCCAATTGTCTAATTTGAGGAAAGTATTTCTAGTATTTCTCTTGAGGCTGACTATTTAACACCTCCACTGTTTTTTCTTCTTCTGACAACTTTGGGTCAGTCCTGTGGTTTATGAAGACTGGAGCAGTACTTGGGCTCCAGGTATACCAGGAATCTGAGAGTGGTTGGGAGCTTGGGGAGTGAGACAGGTCTAGAAAGTAAGAATGGAGTCAAAGAAGAACAGTTTTTGTGAAGGGAGGGAGCTGACTCAAGTGCCACCAATGGTAGATAGATCAAGATTGGTTGGCAAGGTTCAGTTACTGACTTCTTGACTTTGAACCTCCTATTTCAGCACCAAATACCAAGGTTAGCAGTGGGATGTCCTTACAGACCTGTTAATTTGTTTTGTTAACTTGGTCTTCTGGCAGCTACTTGAATGACAGTAAGAAGTTGATTTGGCTCAGCACAAATCATTATGTCCATAATAAAAGCAACTGGAAACCTATATTCCACTGATAGGGACTCAGTGGCATCACTAATTCTGAGGTTTGCATGACAGTTCTAGTCCATAACTGCCAGTTCAAAAGTGTCATGGGGTTGAATGATGGAGTGCTAACCTTGGTTAATTTATTTTATGTTATTATTTTTTTTTTCTTTAGAGTACTTCTTATCTGTGGTCAGCAACATTCTGTGGGCATTTTCTGTGCAGACCCTGACCCCAAGTTGGTCTAGGCATGTCTTTTACTGTTACGAGAACATAATTCAGGATGAAAGCATGTCCTAGGAAGGACTGGAAATCTAGGAAGCTTGGGAAGTTTCCAAAAAAAAAAAAAATGTTAAGGAAATTCTCATGGAATATATACAAGTCAATGGTTTAGAGAATGGTAGTTTGAAATATGATAAGGAAGGTTTGTGAAAGCTGATCATATGAGTTTTTTTCCTTTATTCTGTTGATGCAATTAATACTGATTTATGTGTATTGAAACATCCTTTCTTCCTTGCAATAAATCTCATTTGGAAATGATAAATTACATTTTTGATAGGCTTTTAGGTTTGATTGGTTAGTATTTGATTGAGAAAAGGACAGAACATACAAAAACTATAGGCTAATATTCCTGATAAACATAGATATTGGCCTGTAGTTCTTTTTTTGTTTTTGTGTTCTTGTCTCCTATTGGTATCAGGGGGATGCTGGTCTGGCAGAATGAGTTTGGAGGATTTCCCCTTGTTTTAATTCTTTGGAGTAGTTTGAGAAGAACGGGCACTCATTCTTAAAATTTGGTTAACCAGGTGTCATGGAACATGCCTGTTATCTCAGTTTCTACGGAGGAGGCTGAGGCAGGAGGATTACAAGTTCAAGGCCAGCCTGTTAGGAAGATTTTATTTCAACAGAGGCAGAAAATGCATTAGATAAAATTCAACATTTCTTCATGATAACATCCCTGAACAAATTAAGTATAGAAAGAATGTACAACACCACAAGGAAGGCTAGGTGTGACAAAATCATAGACAGCTACATAGTGAATGGGAAAATCTTCAAGCCTTTCTTTTAAGACCTGGAAAATACAAGGATGTCCACTATCACTACTCTTAATCAATAGAGTACTGGAAGATTTAGCCAGAGCAATTTGACTACAGAAAGAATTAAAGGAATTTGATGAGAAGGGCAGGAGGTTAAATTATCTGTTTGTGGATGATATGATTCTAGGTATAGAAAAATCTGAAGACTCCACTAAAAGACTACAAGAAGTAAAATAATTTCAGTAAAGGATACAAAATCAACATGCAAAAATCAGTAGTAACAACTTTGCTGATGAGAAATCATGAAAACAACCCCATTTATGTCAGTAACAAAAATACAAAAACAAAACTAAAATTATCTAGGAATCAATATATCTAAGGAAGCAAAAGTCTTCTACAATGAAAATTACAAAATACTGATGAAAGAAAGTGAAGATATGAAAAAAAAGTGGAAAATCCTCCTATGCTCATGGATTGTAGGAATTAATATTGTTAAAATGTCCATACTATAATAAGTGATTTAAAATTTGATGCAATCCCCATCAGAAGACCAATGGCATTCTTCACAGAACTAGAAAAAACAATCCTAAAATTCATATGGAAGCACAAATAACTAAAGCAATCTTGAACAAAAAGAACAAAGCTGAAAAAAAAAATTAGTGAGGTGAATAGAGAACCTACAGAATGGGAGCAAATCTTTACCACAAGCACATCAGATAGAACACTAACTTCAAGGATTTATAAAGCTCTCAAAAGCCTTAACACCAAAAAACAAAACAAAACAAAACAAAACAAAACAACAACAACAACAACAAAAAACGAACAAAAAAAAAAACCCCAAATAACTCAATCAATAAATGGGCCAAGGAATTAAACAGACACTTCTCAGAAGATGATATTTAATCAATCAAAAAATGTATGAAAAAATGTTCAACATCTCTAGCGATTAGAGAATTGCAAATCAAAACAACTCTAAGATTTCATCTTACTCCAGTCAGAATGGCAGCTATCAAAAAATCAAACAACAATAAATGCTGGGGGGGGGGGGATGAGGGGAAAAAGGCACACTCTTACATTGCTGGTGGAACTGCAAATTGGTGAAGCCAATCTGGAAAGCAGTATGGAGATTCCTAGGAAAACTTGGAATGGAACCATCATTTGACCCAGAAAAGGCTGCAAATGGAGGATGATTTTAGTACACAAAATGGTTTGAGGGTAGGAGAAGAGAAGAAAAGTTCAATGTGAAAAGGCCCAGGGCAAAAGGATGGGGTAATGGAGAAAAGATGGGGAGGGTGAACAAGAGCTGAGTAAATTCCACGGAGGTGGGTGGGGAATGGGTGGAGCTGTGACCATTGGCTCAAGAGCTGAGGTAGAGCCCAGAGAATGTAAAAACCTGGTTGAGCCAGGTAGGAAAAGCAGCCTGAAGCCAGGGAAGCCACACTGCTACAGCCTCCAGAGAAAGGCTGCCAGCGTAGGAGAGAAAGGGCCCAGATGTCTCACCTGTTCTTGATCCACCTTCTAGCAGTCTGGCTGCTGCTGAACCAAGCTTCCACAGCACCCCCACCAGGATGGTGGGAAGAGGTTGTGCAGCTGTGCAGTCGCCAATTAGTCCGGGAACTGATCAATGTTTGTGGCCAGGTAACGTGGAACAGGCGTGTGAGACAGCCCCATCGGAGATCTGCAGGTGAGAACTTTGTTCTGCCTAGGCTTCCTGCACCCTCCACCAGTGGTCCAGCACTTCCCATTTGTTGTTATGGGACTGCCAACATATCCAGTGGGGACTCATGATGTCTGAGATCCCATCCTACTAGCGGTGTTTGTTGCCCAAAGCTTGAACCTTTCCTTTGTAACTTGCTTTTATTGAAAGAACCTTGCAGGGATTCTTGGCAGAGGGAGGGGAAATGCAAGAATAGCAAAAAGTCTCATCCAAGAGATACTTGGTATTCTTTTCACCTGGCACCATGTCAACACTGTGGGGACATGAGGGAAGCCACAGAAGAGGTGATGCTGACCAACTTCCAGCAGGAGATAAGTGCATTCAGAGGAAAAGCTGAGCAGGTTAGATGGCAGGCATGGTGGTAACCTGGCTCCTAGAAAAAGCATCTCGTACTCAAAGGAAAGGGGACAAAAAGTGAGCTGGTGAGCTGGTTATCTTCTAGTTTCTGTGCCAAAGGGCACATAGCAGCACCCTGAGACCTCTGTTGGGGTCTTGAAAAGTGAGACGGCAAGTGTCTTAGATTTAGTGACTATCTTCCTTGTCAAAAACTGGCAGTGGCCTATGCCACAAAGATCACCTCTACTCCCCCTTTTTTAATGTTTATTTTTTTTAGTTGTAGTTGGACACAATACCTTTATTTTATTTATTTATTTTTACGTGGTGCTGAGGATTGAACCCAGGGCCGCACATATGCTAGGTGAACACTCTACTGCAGAGCCACGACCCCAGCCCCTCCACTCCCTTTTAATATACCTTGTAGCAGAAGCCTGGCCTCCTTACCTTTTAGAATTGGGTCTTGTAGTTCAACTGTGACAGAGGTGATGGAAGAGAAACAAAAATGACTGGATGAGTACAGAAAAAACATAAAGGATACCAGGGACAAGGGAAGTTTGCTTCTTAGACCACAAAAGCTGAAGATTTTAATTGATGCTTTCTATTTTTAGAAATTGCAATGGATACATTTTTTAAGAACAAGATCTCAGAACTAGGTACAGTTCAAATATGGATTGGTTTTAAAAGATGTTTATTATTTCTAAAGCATTTAGGAAGATTAAATGGAAGCCAAATTAAAAAAGCAGTGGAAACCCACAGAGGGGTCTATTAAATTCAGAGAAAGCAAGCTAAATTACCAAAAATTAAGTATTTTACATTTTATATGGTGTATGTAATTCATGACAAACCACAAGTAGGTTTAAAGGCTATTTGCAGATGGTATACATAAGTGATCCTCTTGCAGAATCAATGTGCAAAATAAATACATTTACTTTTCTTTCTTTTTCTAAGCATGAAAATAATTTATTGATTAGACATCTGATTTATTCAAGCAGGAGGCCTACCGAAGTAGAATTAACACAGCTCATGGAATAAGAAAAAATATTCCATCCAGCACCTGCATCATTTCATATTTCCTGGGGACAGTTTATACATTCTGTATCATAGCCTCACCCTAAAGCATGTGCTTGAAGTTGATGAACTTGAATAGGATATAAGAAACTTTATGTATACTCAGTTTGGCAAGTAATGTGTAATGTGACTTTCAGAAGTAATTAGTAATGTGACTTTCAGAAACATCCTTAGTCACTAGGAATAACACTGCCTGCAGTTAGTCTTTGAAAATTAAAGAAAAGAATACCATTAAATATAATCTTAAAAACAGAAAGGAAAATATATGCATTTTTCCAATGGATTGCTTGACATATCAGAAAAATGTTGTAATGAGATTTTCTTTCTAGGAGATTAAAAAATAACTTTTAATTGATAGGTGATTTTGTGGTATTAAAAATCAGAGAAGGGGCTGGGGTTGTGGCTCAGCGGCAGCAGAGCGCTCGCCTCGCATGTGCGCGGCCCGGGTTCGATCCTCAGCACCACGTAAACATAAATGCTATTAAATTGTGTACAACTAAAGTAAATAAATAATTTTAAAAAATCAGAGAAAATTAAAACCAATTTAACTTAAATGGAATTTAAGAAGAAATGTAGGACTAGTAATGTGGAATAAGACCTATGTCAATTAAACATTTTTAGTCAAATTTTATTAAAAAAATCAGCAGAACAACATTACAATTCAATAATCTAATCTAAATATGTGCTCAACAATGAAGCACATCTGAGTATGGAGTGAAAAAGATTTTCCAAAAAAACTATCAAATATATTATCTCAAAATATCCAAATACCCAAATTATAAACCATTCCTTAAAAGCCTTTTGTTAGGTGGAATCATAAAGAACTGAAGATTTATTGCTGTGAAAACAAATCTGTAGTACCGTATTATGAATCTTGGGTATTAAGCATAAGCAGTTGAATCAAGAAGTTGAAAATGTGGTAAGAATGTGTGTGCGTGTGTGTGTGTGTGTGTGTGTGTGTGTGTGTGTGTGTATGTGAGAGAGAGAGAGAGAGAGAGAGAGAGAGAGAGAGAGAGAGAATATAAGAGAGAAAAGGAGGAGGGAGAGAGACAGAAGACTGAGACTATAAGCCAGTTGACCCAAGAACAACTGAGATATCGAACTTGTTCAGTAGAGACCAGGCATCATGTCAAATCTCCATTTTTTTTTCAGAAGGCAATTAAAAATCAATTCCACAGATATTACTACTTTATGTATATATGTGACTACATGACCAATATGATTCTGCAACATGTGCACTTAGGAAAATGATAAATAATATCGCATCTATGTATATCATAGTGCATAAATGCATTCTACTGTCATATATAACTAATTCAGAAAACAAATAAAAATATTACAGAAGATGCAGAAAAAAAGCCATTGAGCTTTGGCAAGAAAGCCATAAAGAAAAATAAAGAAGAGACAGAAAAGAAAAAAATAAAGAAGAAGAGACAAAAAAAAAAAAAAAAGTCAAAGCCGCTTATGCAGTTGTGCTTAACAAAGTGCGTTAGTTGCTACAAATGGTGGTCCGTCCGGGGCTCGGCAGGCAGAGAAGAAAAGCTAAGAAATAAGAACAAGAAGCTAAGTAGAAGTATAGTGAGGAGAGCAACGAAAAAAGCATAGCCTCAGACTCAGTTGAGACCAGCAAAAAGAGTAGTAAACAAGAGAGCATAGCCTCTGACTCAGTTGAGGCCAGTTAAGAATTAAGCTGAAGCAGAGTAGCCAGCGAAAAGCCGAAGCGAGCCGGCCAAAAGCCGAAGCAGAGTAGCTGGCCAAAAGCCATAAAAAAATATAGAGAAAAAGCCTTGAGCTTTAGTATAAAGAAAAAAAGCCATGAGCTTAAAAGAAAATAGAGAATTAAATAGCATGGTAAAAAACCATGCAGAAAAAAAAAGCCATTGAGCTTTGGCAAGAAAGCCATAAAGAAAAATAAAGAAGAGGAAAAATAGAGAAAAAGCCTTGAGCTTTAGTATAAAGAAAAAAAGCCATGAGCTTAAAAGAAAATAGAGAATTAAATAGCATGGTAAAAACCATGCAGAAAAAAAAGCCATTGAGCTTTGGCAAGAAAGCCATAAAGAAAAATAAAGAAGAGGGAAAAAAAAAAAAAAAAGTCAAAGCCGCTTATGCAATTGTGCTTAACTAAGTGCGTTAGCTGCTCCTCAGCAGTAGGCTTCCTTAAAAGCCGCAGCACCTCCTCAAAAAGGGCTCAAATAAGGAGCCCTAATTAGGAAGGGCTGTTGCAGCTAGCTGGAAGCCATAAGTTCCACCTGATATGTATGTGACGCACCTGTAGGCACCCGAGCCTCAGACTCAGTTGAGACCAGCAAAAAGAGTAGTAAACAAGAGAGCATAGCCTCTGACTCAGTTGAGGCCAGTTAAGAATTAAGCCGAA
Organism: Tamias sibiricus; assembly: GCA_025594165.1. Taxonomy (NCBI): domain Eukaryota; kingdom Metazoa; phylum Chordata; class Mammalia; order Rodentia; family Sciuridae; genus Tamias; species Tamias sibiricus. The sequence continues at coordinate 154,543,644 of CM046657.1, read as the reverse complement.
GCAGAGTAGCCAGCGAAAAGCCGAAGCGAGCCGGCCAAAAGCCGACTTAGTTGAGGCCAGTTAAGAATTAAGCTGAAGCAGAGTAGCCGGTGAAAAGCCGAGCCAGCCAAAAGCCATAAAAAATGAAGAAGCCAGACTCAGTTGAGACCAGCAAAAAAAGAGTAGAAACAAGAGAGCATAGCCTCTGACTTAGTTGAGGCCAGTTAAGAATTAAGCCGAAGCAGAGTAGCCGGCCAAAAGCCATAAAAAATATAGAGAAAAAGCCTTGAGCTTTAGTATAAAGAAAAAAGCCATGAGCTTAAAAGAAAATAGAGAATTAAATAGCATGGTAAAAACCATGCAGGAAAAAAAAAAAGCCATTGAGCTTTGGCAAGAAAGCCATAAAGAAAAATAAAGAAGAGGAGAAAAAAAAAAAAAAAAAAAAAGTCAAAGCCGCTTATGCAATTGTGCTTAACTAGGTGCGTTAGCTGCTCACTTGAGGAAGACAGAAGACAGAAGAAAGAAGAAAAAAAGAAGAAGGAAAAATCCCAAAGATTTATAACACATGCATACAAGAAACACCTGTTTCTTGACGTGTGATGCCCTGTGCTGCTGCACAGGGACTTTGCTAACAAGAAGGGTATCACCAGATGTAGTCCTTGGCCCAGAACTGTGCATCAAAATAAACCTCTTTTCTTTATAACTTAAAAAAAATCACAATTCCAACAGCCCACAAATCAAATAAAAATATTGTAGAAAGAAATTAAAACCACGTTCAAAGAGCTTTTTCTCCCAGTTTGTTTTCAGCACCCCAAGGAAAATAAAAGCATCTATGACTATCGCAGATGAAAACAAAATGGATGTCTTTGAAATCAGTTATTTTTCCCCACTGAGGTATAAAATATATATAGAAATTTGATACTATAACAAATTGTACTTCTCACAGTTCTATTTTAACTTTGTTTAAATGCTGTTTAATATAGTTTTTTTTTTTTAATGTTGTAAAAATGTTGTTTTCATGATTCTGAATCTGATTCTAGTTCTTTTTCATTTGCTTTTATGTCAGTATTTAATATAATGGCTAACAGTTCTAATCAGGAAAAAAAAAATCTTGATAATATCTTCATTGACAGCACACTCAGCAGAAATTACTGATGTGCAAGAAAACCATAAAAGGTGCCGCTCTTCAGAAAGCACATTTTGTTGACTATTTTATTGTCTGAATAGTCTTTCCCATGATTCTTGATGAAAGACTCTTTCAAACATCAGTGTTCAATTCTTACTACTATGCAGTTTCACATCCTTGGACAGGAAGGCTGGTTCACAGCTAGTGAAAAGCTAGAGGAGTCTGGACTGATAAACCTTACATCATGCAGAGGAGGAAAACACTTTTCCTTTTTTGCTACTTAAGAATATGGCAGAAATATATGCTGAGGTAGCCCATTCAATCCTTATTTTTTTCTTTTTAAAAAAATTTGGTCTCAGAATATTTCTGGAAGGGTAATATTTTGAAGAAGCCACTGCTGGAACTGGCTTCCATCGCAGTCTCTAATGCTGGGCACCTGGCTGTCCTCTTCTGTGGCTTTATCCAGGCACTGATTACTGTTCACATGCCACAGGGTTAATTTCACTGGGTCATACTCCCAGAACTGGTTGCCTTTTAGGTGGTGGCACTTGAGCATGGTTACCGGGCCATTAAGTTTGGAAACATCCAAGCAAAGGTCATCTGTTCTAATTTCTTTATTGGCAGTATAAGAGAAAACCTGATTGCCTCCCATACCATGATAATTAAAAATTCCAACTTTTCATCCTCTTTTCTAGCCATGTTATCTAGACACTGATTTGTTTCCATATTTCATATCTCTCCCAATTGAAAATAGTGATGTGGAATTTGAGAATCAGGGTAAATGTTCTGTAGGTACCAAGAAAAAGGTTTGTTGCCGCCTGTGGCTGCCGCTTGCAGCAACATCGCTGTGGGAGAAAATTCAGAGGCAGGATGGAAATAAAAAAGTTCTTTTATTCTTCTCTCTCTGGCTCCAACAACCTCTCCAACTCCAACTCCAACCACCAACAAACTCACCCTCACCTGGTTAAAAACTTTTTGCCTTAACAAGGACACGTGCTAACAGCTCGAGCTTACAGGTGCGTCACGCAGTGTTCATGGGCATAAAAAGATTCAGGTGAAAATACTTGAACACCTTAATGGCTCTCAGCTAGCCGCCATCTTAGCTATCTCCTCAATTAGGGCTCTTACAAAGGTTTGTATTGTAGTTTGTGTCTTAGACCAAGTCTTGATGATATATCCCCATAATCTACCTTTGTAACATCTGGAGATATTATATGGAAGAAATTCTTGAATTCATTCATCCATACTTTTGTAAATTGTCTGCTATTTAAAATTTTTTTTTTTTAATATTTTTGGTACTGGGCATTGAACTCAGGGGCACTTGACCACTGGGCCATATCTCCAGCCCTTGTTTGTATTTTATTTAGAGACAGGGTCTCACTGAGTTGCTAAGTGCCTCGCCATTGCTGAGGTTGGCTTTGAACTTGCAATCCTCCTGTCTCAGCCTCCTGGGATTATAGGCATGCCCCACTGCACTTGGCTGTCTATTATTTTTATTGATAATTTGCCCTGCGCCTCCTGGAAATGTGTATGGGGTAGCTTTCCGAAACATGTCCAACATGTGAGCAAGTGACAATTTCCAAAGTTCCTCCACACTGCCAAGTCCTAAATGAAATTTCTAGGTTTTCTCCTCCCCAAACATACATTCCAGCACCATATGTTCCAATTTCCTGACAGTAATCTCTGTCTATTGAAGAAAGGCCTCCTGCCATTGTAAGCGTTCTGCCAGGAAGAGTCCAATCAACTTTCTTTCTGTCCATTTCTCTCTGGGGAACAGGATACCAGCGAAAATTGAGCTTCCAGTTGGATCCACCATAGGTTATATCAGAGCCTGCCATGTACTCAAAAGTATCACTGATCACATCAATGATAGGACATACCACTGTTCTCCTGTCATGTTTGATCTTTGGTAAGAGAGGCTCCAGCCACCCAACAGTGCACTCCAAATGAGCATCTAAGATGATGATCACCTGGTCTTTGGACACCGCAGCTCCTTTCAATCTAGCTCTGATTAATCCAGAATATTGTTCCATTGTAATTACATGAACTGGCACTTTTAGTTTCTTCACATAAGTCTCTAGAGGTGTTTTCAAAAACTCTCTTTCACTGGCATCTTCTACTAGAATTATTTCTTTTATCATGTGTCTTGGTGAGCGATTAGTGACACTATGGACAGTTTGCAGAAGTGTGCTCCAAGCTTCATTATGGAAAACAATCACCACACTTGTTGTGGGAAGATTATCTGGATGCACCTTTGTTTTACACCCTTTCAACCTAACATCTAGTAAAGATCTGTTGAGTGCAATCATCTCGCTTGCCATTAAATTGAACTGATTGATCTTAAACATCTCTTTCATCTTTTCTTGATCCTCTTTAGGAATGACAACTGGTTTTCCCATTTCTCCAGGACCTCCTTGAGGTTTTTGTACTGGCTCTAGAACATCACCAGCAGGAAGTCCTCTCTCCTTTTTCTCATCACATTTGTTGCATTCATTGAAGTAAAGCAGCAAGAACATATCCAACAGTACCCAAATTAAGGAGGCGGCTAGTACCACCTTGCAACATGCAAATTTTCTCACAGCACTTTAAGTCAAAGGCAAGATTTAAACACACACACACACACACACACACATCATGAAAATAATTCCAATCCAGTTTCATCAGAAATCACGTTCACACTCCCAAAGCGGATTTTCAAATGAATTCATATTTCAATCCGTGTGTCCTACATTTCCTCCTTCTGTCTGCGGTAGCGGTGGCTGCTGGCGCTCCTCAGGGCAGGTCCTAGCGGGTCCTAGTGAGCATGGGGGCTACTCTGGGGCCACCTCCACCGCACGGCACCTTTACTTTTCATTATGGGATTTAAAGTATGATTTTTAAAGTTATTTGCTATATTGTCAGAGATTGATATAATACCATTCATTCCATAATTCTTGTATAATAGTTATAAAGAATACCACAGAATCTTGGAATTTACTAATTCAAACTAGGGGAGCTGAAATTGCACTGCATTTGCTTTTTGTTAGTGTTCTTTTTAACCCGTTTCTCTTTTGAATGTCAAAGCCTATTGACTTGGAGTAAATAGTCTGGGGAAAAGTGATTGCTAAAGAGATGCCTGAAGGATGTCAGAGACATATCCTCAGCTAATTACATCAGAGCTCTTGGAAATTCCTCATTTTAAACTTTTTTCTGAGGCAGGAATTTGCCACCATGAAACATTGGACAGGTTAATGTTATTATGGTCCTTTTCAAGGATTACTATCATAACTCAAAATTTTTTAGTAATGAAAAAATTAGTAAGGTAAAAAAAAAAAAAATCAAAATCCAGCATGGAGCAGTGGCACACAGTTGTACTCCCAGTGGCTATGGAGGCTGAAGCAGGAGGATCATGAGTTCAAAGCCAGCCTGAGTATCATAGCAAGGCCCTAAGCAATTTAATGAGACTCAGTCTCAAAATAAAATGAGCTGGGATGGGGTTCAGTGGTTAAGTGCCTCTGGGTTCAATCCCTAGTACCAAAGGAAAAACATTTCCATCTTTTGTTTAAATTAGTGATTCAATGAACAACATGACATCAGAAATATGAGAGATGAATGTCAAATGGTGAAAGTATCATGATAAAAGCAAAGAGGAGATGATGAGGAAAAAAGGTGACAGAGGGCCAACTGGAGTAAAGCAGAACCTTGACAAGATTATAGTACTTTAAGCCACCCAATTATAAGAATACTCACTTGCTTAGATAGCAGGATACTTGTTGCTTCTCTTTCAATGTTTAAGTATGTTGAGGAAATGCCTTCCTTTTTGTCTATTACATTTACAGTTATCCTGATGCTTCTTGACATCAATATTTTCTCCCCTTTCCCACTTTTTGTTTTTTAAACTTAAGATACCATGCCATCCTCCCTCAACGATGATTCAGGTGCCTTCAGTATGATGTTGGGATTCATTCCTAATTTGCCACAGCAGCTGAGGGCAACACCATCTGAGAGGCTGCCATTGTCACTAGAGCTACGACAACATGAACCTGCAATAGAGGATTCAAAGCCTAGTCCTGAAGAGTTGAAGGATACTATTCACAATAGACAAGGGGAAGCAGAAGACAACAGCCCTTTAGAATTAGAATATTTAAGCTTAAATACTCATTCCCGAAAAAAGCGACAGATCAACAAGGCACTGACTGAGAAATGTTGCCAACGTGAATGTACCAGAAGATCTTTGCTTAAATTTTGCTAAGATGAAGCTAATTGTGCATATCTACCTGATGGTCACATGTATTCTTGATGAAATGTTTACTGATGCCTCTATCTGGCTGCATGATTATTAGAATATGAGAAATGAATGGTATTATTTGGATTTTTCATTTGATGTGAAAGGAAATGTTCTTTGCATTATTGTAGTTTCTGTTAATAAAACTTCTTGTGCTGAAAAGTCTTTTATCTTTTTTTTTTCACAATCTGATTACATTATTGCTTTTTAGTGCCATTAATTAAAATTTTTTTCCAATCTTTGTGACTTTACCACACATAACTCATTTTAATGCAATGCCTAACAGGAGTTACATAAAGTGGACCAAATGCTTTTATTGACATTAATTATGAGATTAGGTATGACTAAAACCAAAAAGATTTGACTCTCACTCAATTTTGAAATATTTTTATATCTTATTGAATCATTCATTGGAAGCAATCAGATTGGATACTCTCTCAACTTTATTTAGGTAAGGACATATAAACTAAGGTTATATTCTAAGGTGTAGGTTTTGGGAGACAAAAATAGTTTTTAAAGGAGATAAATGGATAGACATACAGAGAAGAGAATAAAGTATCATATATATTATAGAACTGACTTAGTAAGGAAAGACAGTTTATGTTTAATAATTTATAACCTACAAACCATGCTTTTAACCAAAACAATTGTAGAGTGATATGAAAACTTGTTAGAAAAGTAAATAACATAGCTCCAATCTTTGTTTCTTGCCAGTTCCTTCAAATTGCCTATACATACTTGTTAGCCAGCATTTAAATGGCAAGGTAATATGTTACATCAAATGTTTGCAATCAGAATTTAAATGGCTTAAGACAGAAATTTGCTTTTCGAATTCTATACATAACTAATCACAATGAAACCTCTAAAATTGATTAAATCCTCACAAAGCCAATTTGCACAGCTTCATAAGTGGCTAAAAACCTTGGAGACCATGAGCCAGTTTGGAAGAAGTCATGAAGAGTACAGTCTAAAATGAAGCTTTCAATGAGGTCAATGCCAGGAAACTTACAGATCAGAGAGCACAAAGGGCTCCCACCCAGAAGCATGAGTCTGCTATTCAACCCTGCCCTGGTCTATGTCCTACATCTGTCTGGTCCTCCGCAAAATCCATGGAGGCAGGGTTTGTGCAATTAGTGTGTATTTACTGCTTCTGATCACACGGACAATTTTCTTTTAATGTGGTGCCTTCAACACATCTTTTCTGTCCCACTTTGATTAGGCTTTTATGTATAAAAAATATTTTCCACTGCTTGAATAACAACAGTTCAAGTAAGATGACAAATGGTAACTAATATGTGACCATGGCAATGGAGTGACCATAAAAAACTGGTGGAGTCTGCAGTGAGCTGGAGAGTTTCTACCCATCAACCACTTGTAAAGCAGCAAAAGAAAATCTGTGGTTAGCCATCTATTACCAATACTCAATCAGTCAGCATCTTTAATATATCCAGGGCTTGTGCTACTAAAGTCTACCTAAATGCCATGAGAAACTGATCACATTAGCTCATGCACTTCTCATATAAAAATTATTGTTCATATACATGTATCAGTTTGGATGGTGTTCTCTGTAACAGAAAACACTAAAACAGTGGTTTAAACAATGCCTATAGAATAAGCATCCAACACTGGTTAGCCTCTAAATGATGCCAGCAGGATACTCCTGTCTTTACAAGTCACCCATGCTTAGCATGTAAGTCTCCTTCCTGATATTCTACATCTTTTGGCCTCAAGATGGCTGTTTCATCTCCCTTTCTCAGTGTCTGCTTTAGACAGGTAAGGAAGGGGAAATAGTAATGCTTAGTAATGGCTCAGAGGAAATAAAAAGACTCTGCAGTTGTGTTAATATTGCATTAGCTAGAACTGTGCCACATGGACACTGCTGTCTGCAAGAGGTACTGGAAAATCATATTCAATGCTTATGAGCTCAGGAGCTGAAGATAAGGGAGAAGGTTCTAGGAAAACATACTGGGAGTTATCCTATAGGGTTACACATGTTCTCTGTTCTTGTATCAACAACACCTCTTTGACAGACAATAATGTTCAATTATTTATCTTTGTCAGTAAATTAACTCCAAGTGGTAATGGACCAAGTGATATTCAGCAGAGAGAGGGTTTTGGAATCCAGTAGACATGGGTAGGAATCACAGCATATGCACTAACCAACCATAAGAATGGACAAACATATTTTCCCTTTACAAAGTAACTTGTTTCATTTGTTTTTATGTAAAACATTTATTTTTATTTTTAAATGATTAACTAATCAGAAATTATTTCATTCCAGGTTTATAGAAAAATATAGTGGAAAACAGAGTTCCCTGATTCCCCCTGAGATCACCATAGAAACAGTTTTCTCTGTTTTTAAACTCTTGCATTAGAGTGGTACATTTGCACCAATTTCTGAAATAACATTGGTGTATATATATTATTAAAGTCTACAGTTTATGCTAGGTTCACTCTTTTTGGTGGACACTATGGAATTTTGGTACCTTGCTTGCAATCCTTTTGGATGAATGTGTTGAAGCAGAATTGCTGTATCATGTGGCCATAATCCTTGTATTCTCAACTTGCTGAGGAATCTTACATTCCCACCAAGAATGAAAAAAGTTTTCAGTTTCTCCACATTCTTGACAACCTTAGCTATTTCCCTTTGGAAGTGATAGACATCCTAATAAATGTGTAATGCTATCTCATTATGTTTCTTCTTCTTTTATTATTTTTAATTAACAAAGCACAATTGTAGATATTTAGGGGATACAATGAAATGTTTTGACATACGTATACAATATAGAGTTGCTAAGACAAATCAATTAATGTGCCCAATTGTCTTGATTACCTATCCTTTCTTGCAGTGAAGCACTTGGAGTTTACTTTTCCCTATTTTGAATATACCCAACAGATTATTATTATTATTGACTCTTGTCATCCTACCATGCAACAGTTCTCAAAACATTTTTTCTCCTATCAGAAATTTTATACTCTGATCAGCACTACCCATTTTTTTCTATTCTCAAGCCCCACTCCTAACCTTGGTAACTATCATTTTGCTCTGTGCTTCTAGGAGCTCAACTCTTTCAGATTCCATTTATAAGTGAGATTGTATGGAACTTGTCTTTCAACACCCACTTTATTTCACTTAATAAAATGTCCTCCAGTATGTTCCTTTTGTAGCAAATGACAGGATTTCCTTCTTTTGTGAGGCTAAGTAGTATTCCGTGGTGTATTTGTGTGTGTGTGTGTGTGTGTGTTTATATATATGCCACATTTTTTTTATTCATCCATTGATGAAAATGTAGGTTGTTTCCGCATCTTGCCTCTTTTGAGCAATGCTAAAATGAACATGAATGTGCAGATATGATTTGGATTACTGCTTTTCTACCCATCCTTTCCAACACTTTTTGTCTTTTTGATAAAAACCATTCTCAGGTATGAGTTGTGATATTCTGATTTTAATTGCATTTTATTTTTGTCTAGTGATGCCTGACATTTTTTCTGTGCCTGTTGACCATCTGTATACATTTTTTGAGACATATCTATTCAGATTCTGTGGTGTTCTTAAAATAAGGTTGTTTATTTTCTTGCTGTGGAGTTGTTCAAACTCCTCATGTGTTTTGGATGTTGACTCCTTATTGGATGGATGGTCTGAAAATATCTGCTCCCATTCTGTGAGTTGCTTCTTCATCTCACTAATAGTTCCCCTTGCTGTGTAGAGCTGTTTTGTTTGATGTCATTCATTTGTCTATTTTTGCTTTTCTTGCCTAAGCTTTCAGGATCATATCCAAAGAAATTGTTACTGAACCAATTTGTGGAGCCTTTCCTCAATTCTTTTTCTAAGCTCTTTCATCCATTTTTTTTTTTTTTTTAATTTCTGCATGGTATGAGATAGGGTCTATTTTCATTCCTTCTCAGTGGACATCCAGTTTCCCCAGCACCATCTGTTGAAGAAACTGTCCCTTCCCATTGGTGCTCCTAGTTCCTTTGTTGAAAATCAATTGACCATAAATGAATATGCTTCTTTCTGGGCTTTCAATTCTCTTCCAGGAGTCAATGTGTCTATTTTCAGCCAGTCCAGTTCTGTATTGATTACAGTTGCTTTCTAATATGCTTTGATGTCATAAATTGTTACCCTACAAATTTGTCCATCTTGCTCAGGATTATTCTGACTATTTGGGGTCTTCAGTGACTCAATTAAAAATCAATGACATTTTCCCATTTTTCTGAAAAATGACATTAAAATTTCCATCAAGATTTCATCAGATCTGTAGATCCCTCTTTTGACATTTTTGTGGTGTTTGTAAAAGGCTTTATATTTCTCTTTTTTCATATTTTTAAATTGGTACTTTATAATTATACACAATGGAGGGATTCTTTGTTACACATTTGTATGTGAAAATGGTATAACAATATAATTTGGCCAACATCATTTCCCAGTGTTTCTCATCTTCCTCTCCTCTTGCCTCCTCTGATCCCTTCTACTTCCTTTGATTTTCATGAGATTCACGCACCTGACCTTTCATTTCCTTTTTACTCTCTTGTTTCCTTGTACAAAAGAAACCATACATCCCTTGAGTTTCTGAGTTTGGCTTATTTCATTTAACATAATATTCTCAAGTTCCATCAATTTTCCTGTAAATGATGTTATTCCCCTCTTCTTTATGGCTGAAAAAAAACATGATTGCATTTACATATCTCATTTTCTGTGTCCATTAATTCTGTTGATGAATACATAGGATATTTCCATAGTTTGCCTATTGTGATTTGCTGCTATATACGTGAATATGCGTGTATCAATATAGTATGGCGCCTTTAGTTCTTTAGAATAAATACTGAGGTGGGGTAGAGATGAGTCATATGGTAGTTTCAGGCCTAGTCTTTTGAGAAACCTCCATACTGATTTCCATAGTGGTTATGGTAATTTACAGTCCCACCAGTAGTGTAAAAGTGTTCCTTTTTTCTCCATGAACTCTCTAACATTTATTATCATTTGTGTTCTTGATGGCTGCCATTCTGACTGGCATGGGATAAATCTCAGTGTAGTTTTGATTTGCAGAGAAGAGACATTTGTACTATATTAATTCATTCAATCTATGAAGATGGCTTGTATTTCCATTTATCTGTGTTTTTTCCAATTTAATCACTGATTTATTTAAGCATTTAAGCAGGTGCTTCCTTCTTAGTTATATGTACACCTGAGCACTTTATTTTTCATGCTATTATAGAATTGGTTTTCAGATGATCTTTCCAGATAGCTCATTATTAGTACATAGAAATGCTATTGATTTTTGTATTTTGTATTTCTATCCTCCAACTTTAATGAATTGGTTTATGACTTCTGCCAGTTGTCTTCCTTTTTTTTTTTTTTTTTTTTTTGGTGGATTTTTTGCATGTCATCTGCATATAGGAAAAATTTCACCTTTTTGTTCCTATTAGGGTGCATTTTCTTTCTTCTTGTTCATAAGTGTTCTGCCAAGGACTTCCAATACTATGTTGAATAAAAGTGGTGAAGCGGACCTCCTTATATTGCTCCTCATCTTACAGAAAAAGCCTTCAAGTTTTTGACTTTAGAATAATTTCAGCTATCGATTTGTCATATATAACTTTCATTATCATGAGACATAGATAGCACCTCCATTCCTAATCAGATGACAGTTTATATCTTAAAAGGATGGTGAATTATCTTAAATGATTTGCTGCATGTATTGGGATAATCATGTGATTTTTATCCTTCATTCTGTTAATGCAGTATATCCCATTTAACTATGAGTGTATGTTCAGACATCCTTGCATCCCTGGAATAAATTCCACTTGATCATGATGATTAATTCTTCTAAGGTATGTTGAATTTCAGTTGCTATTATTTTGTGAAGATTTTTGCATTTATGTTCACCAGGAATATTGGCCCATAATTTTCAGTTCTTGAATTTTCCTTCTCTGGCTTTGGGATCAGAATAATCCTGGCCTCATCCAAAGAGATTTGAGTACTCCTTCCATTTTGTTTTTCTGTATGTGTTTGAGAAGGACTGGCATTAGTTCTTTAACTGTTTTTTTGAAGTAGCAGTGAGGCCAGCTCTTCTGGGCTTTTCTTTGACAGGAGATATTTTATTACTGATTCAACCTCCTTAGTTATCATTGTAGGTTCATAATTTCTATTTCTTTATCATTAAGTCTTGGTAGATTGTATATATCTAGGAATTTGTCCATTTCTTACAGATTATTCAATCTGATGATATATCATTGTTCATAGTAGTCTCTTACAAACTTTTGTGTTTTAGGATTTGTATTTACGAAAATGTCTCTTTGTTCATTCCTGCTTTTACTTATTTAACTCAGTATCTCTCACCCATTATTTTAGCTAAAGCCTTTTCAATTTTATTTATTTTTAAAAACTCAATTCCTAGTTTTGTTTTTTTTTTTTTATAGTGTTCTACATTCCATTTCAATTATTGCAGCTATGAGCTTTATTTTCTCCTTATTCTGCTCACTTTCAGCTTAGATTTCTTCCTATTTACTTGAAAAATAATGTTAGGTTTTTAATTTGAGAACTTCTTTCATTTATAATGCAAGTGTTTATTGTTGCTATAAACAACACTTGGAAATATTTTTGTAGCATCACATAAATTTTTCCATATTATCTTTCCATTTTCACTTGTCTTCTTTAATTCTTTAAAAATTTAATGTCCTCTGTGACCCTATGGTAATTTGGAAAAATGTTGTTTATTTACACATATTTGTATATTTCCCAAAATGTCAACTATTCGTGGTTCATAGTTTCCACTGGAATTCAAATAGATATTTTCTATGATTTTAGTCACCCTATAATTAAGACTTATTTGAAAGTGTGTATAAAAAGCTTATGGTGGAATCATCTTTTTATTTTTAAATCTGTTCAAGCACTCTATAATCTTTGAAGAATTTAACATATGTACATTCACAGTAATTGTTGGTAGGTGAGGACATAATACTGCCATTAAATAATTTATTTATTAAATATTTTCTAGGTGCTTTGTTTCTGTTTTTCCCCTCTTGCTATTATGCTCTGTAATTCAGTGTCTTTCTGTGGTAACATGCTTGAATCCTTCTTACATTTTTTTTTTTTTTTACACAATCTACATTTTCAGTTACCATGAATCTTACATGAAACCTTTTATCCAATTAAGTGGTCATTTTAAACTAGTAAAATACTTCAATTACACACAAAATTCTACGTCTTCACTAACCTCACCCAAATTTTTGTGACTTTTATGTAAAAATGTTTTTCTGTAATTTCATCCTGTAACAATTTACTTTAGCTGGTCTTGTTTTTAATGATTTTGTATTTTTACCTTCATGTTTTGACAAAATTGCATCACACATCTCCCCTGAGTTACATGGGTCCTGTATTCATATCTGAGCAAAGGAAACTTATGTCTAATTCATTCTTCTGTCTTTCCTATTCCCACCCCCTTCTCTCCCCTTCATTCCCCTTTTTCTAATCCAATGAACTTCTATTCTTCCCCTCCCTACCCACTCTTGTTCTGGGTTAGCATCCACATATCAGAGAGAACATTTTTTCCTTTGTTTCCTGGGTACTGGATTATTTCACTTAGCATGATAGTCTCCAGTTCCATTTATTTACTGAAAAGTGCCATAATTTCATTCTTCTTTGTGGACAAGTAATATTTCATTTTGTATATATACCACATTTTCTTTATCCATTCATCTGTTGAAGGGCACCTAGGTTGGTTCCACAGTTTAGCTATTGTGAATTGAGCTGTTGTGAACATTGATGTGGCTGCATCACTGTAGTGTGCTAATTTAAAATCCTTTGGGTATAGGGCTGGTGTTGTGGCTTAGAGGTAGAGTGCACGCCTAGCATGTGTGAGACACTGGGTTCCATCCTCAGGACCACATAAAAATAAAATAAAGGTATTGTGTTCACCTACAACTAAAAAATAAATATTAAAAAAATCTTTTGGGTATTAACTTAGGAGTGGGATAACTGGGTCAAAGGGTGAGTCCATTTCAAGTTTTCTGAGGAATTGCCATACTGTTTGCCAGAGTGGCTCACCAATTTGCACTCCCACTAGCAATGTATGACACTTTTCCTCTCATCCTCACCAACATTTAGTGTTTTTTTGATAATTTCCATTCTGTCTGCAGTGAAATGGGATCTTAGTGTAGTTTTAATTTGCATTTTTCAAATTGCTAGAGATGTTGAACTTTTTTTTCCCATTTATTTGTTGAACACTTGTATTTGTTCTTCTTGAAGTGTATGTTCAGTTCCTTTGCTCACTTCTTGATTGGGTTCTTAGTGGTATTTTTGGTGTTAAGGTTTTTGAGTTCTTTGTATATCCTAGATTTTAATGTTCATGTGGTAAAGATTTTCTCCCATTCTGTATGCTCTCTGTTCATGCTATTAATTGTTTCCTCTAATAGAAGCTTTTTACTTTGATGCCATTCCATTAATTGATTCATTGATTTTTTTTAAATTTTAATTTGTTATATATGACAAAATAATACATTACAATTTATATTACAAATATAGAGCACAATTTTTCATATCTCTGTACAAAAAGTAGTCACATCATTCGTGTCTTCAAACATGTACTTAATTATGAATTAGAATCCTTAAATCAGAGAAATCATTTTGCGTTTGGTTTTTTGGGATTGGTTAATTTCAATTAGCATTATATTCTCCAGCTCCATACATTTACCTGCAAATGTCAGGATTTTACTGCCTTTTAATACTGAATAATAATCCATTGTGTATATATACCACATTTTCTTTATCTACTCATCTACTGAAGGGCATCTAGGTTGGTTCCACAGTTTAGCTATTGTGAATTGTGCTGCTATAAACATTGATGTGCCTATGTCTCCGTAGTATGCAGTTTTTAAATCCTTTGGATATAGACTGAGGAGTGGGATAGCTGGGTCAAATGGTGGTTCCATTCCCAGTTTTCCATGGATCTCCATACTGCTTTCCATCTTGGCTGCACCAATTTGCAGTCCCACCAACAATGTACGAGTGTGCCTTTTTCTTCACATCCTCGCCAACACTTATTGTTGTTTATATTCTTTTTTTTTTTTTTTTTTTTTTTTTGTGGTACTAAGGATTGAATTCAGGGGCACTCAACCACTGGGTCACATCCCCAGCCCTTTTTTGTATTTTATTTAGAGACAGGGTCTCACTGAGTTGCTAAGTGCCTCGCCATTGCTGAGGCTGGCTTTGAACTCGCAATCCTCCTGCCTCAGCCTCCTAAAGTGCTGGGATTACAGGCGTGCGCCACCGGCTGTTTATATTCTTAATAGCTGCCTTTATGACTGGAGTGAGATGAAATTGTAGAGTGATTTTGATTTGCATTTCTCTAATTGCTAAAGATGTTGATTATATCTTCTTCTAAGAAGTGTCTGTTCAGTTCGTTGGCCCATTTATTGATTGGGTTATTCGATTTTTGTTTTTTGTTTTTTTTTTGATGTTAAGATTTTTGAGTTCTTTATATATTCTAGAGATTAGTGTTCTGTCTGATGTTTGTGTGGTAAAAATTTGTTCCCAATTAGTAGGTTCTCTATTCACCTCACTGATTGTTTCTTTTGCTGAGAAGAAACTTTCTAGTTTGAATCCATCTCATTTATTGATTCTTGGTATTAATTCTTGTGCTATAAGTGTCTTATTAAGGAAGTTGGGGCCTAATTTTACATGGTGGAGAGCAGGGCCTACTTTTTCTTCTAATAGATGCAGTGTCTCTGGTTTAATTCCTAGGTCCTTGATCCACTTTGAGTTGAGTTTTGTGCATGGTGAGAGATAGGAATTTAATTTAATTTTGTTGCACACAGATTTCCAGTTTTCCCAACACAATTGTTGAGGCTATCTTTTCTCCAAAGCATGTTGTTGGTGCCTTTGTCTAATATAAGATAACTATAATTATGTGGGTTAGTCTCTGTGTCCTCTATTCTGTACCATTGGTATACCAGTCTATTTTGGTGCCAATACCATGCTGTTTTTGTTACTATTACTCTGTAGCATAGTTTAAGATCTGGTAGAGTGGTGCCACCTGCTTCACTCTTCTTGCTAAGAATTGTTTTAGCTATTCTGGGCCTCTTATTGTTCTAGATGAATGTTATGACTGCTTTTTCTATTTCTATGAGGAATGTTATTGGGATTTTGATTGGAATTACATTAAATCTGTATAGTATTTTTGGTAGTATGGTCATTTTGACAATATTAATTCTGCCTCTCCAAGAACAAGGGAGATCTTCCCATCTTCTAAGGTCTTCTTTAATTTCTTTCTTTATGTTCTGTACTTTTTATTGTAGAGGTTTTTCACCTCTTTATTTGATTCCCAAGTTTTTTATTTTTTTGAGGCTATTTTAAACAGTGTAGTTTTTCTCATTTCCCTTTCAGAGGACTTGTCACTGATATGTAGAAATGCCTTTGATTTATGGGTGTTGATTTTGTATCCTGCTACTTTGCTGAATTCATTTACTAGTTGTAGAAATTTTCTGGTTGAATTGTTTGGATCTTCTAGGTATAGAATCATATGGTGAGCAAATAGTGCTACTTTGACTTCTTCTTTACCTATCCATATCTATTTAATTTCTTTTGTCTGCCTAATGGCTCTGGCCAATGTTTCAAGAACTATGTTAAATAGAAGTGGTGAAAGAGGGCATACCTGTCTTGTTCCCGTTTTTTAGAGGGAATGTTTTCAATTTATCCCCATGCAGAATAATGTTGGCCTAGGGCTTTGCATAGATAGTTTTTATGATGTTAAGATATGTTCCTAATATCCCTAGTTTTTCTAGTGTTTTGAACATGAAAGGGTGCTATATTTTGTCAAATGCTTTGTCTGCATCTATTGAGATGATCATATGGTTCTTTTCTTTAAGTCTATTGATGTGACAAATTACATTTATTGATTTCCATATGTTGAATCAACCTTTCATGCCTGGAATGAATCCCACTTGATCATAGCGCATTATCTTTTTGATATGTGTTTGTATTTGATTTGCCAGAATTTTATTGAGAATTTTTGAATCTATATTCATTAGAGATATTGGTCTGAAGTTTTCTTTTTTTGATGTGTCTCTGCCTTGTTTTGAAATCAGGGTGATATTGACCTCATAGAATGAATTTGGATGTGTTCCCTCTTTTTCTATTTCCTGAAATAAATTGAAGGGTATTGGTATTCGTTCTTCTTTAAAGGTCTTGTAGACCTCGGCTGTATATCCATCTGGTCCTGGGCTTTTCTTGGTTGGTAGGCTGCTGATGGCGTCTTCTATTTCATCACTTGGAATTGAAATGTTTAAATTGTATATAGCATCCTGATTCAATTTGGGCAAATCTGGTGACTCTCAAATTTGTCAATGGCTTTGATATTTTTTGTTTCATTGGAGTACAAGTTTTCAAAATAATTTCTAATTATCTTCTGTATTTCTGTAGTGTCTGTTGTGATATTTCCTTTTTCAGCACATATTTTAGTAATTTGAGTTTTCTTTCTCCTTCTCTTCATTAGGATGGCTAAGGGTCTGTCAATTTTATTTATTTTTTCAAAGAAACAACTTTTTTTTTTTGTGTGAAGCTTTTCATTTTTTTTTTTTTTGGTTCGGTTAAATGTTATTGATTTCAGCTCTGATTTTAATTATTTCCTATCTTCTACTGCTTTTGATGTTGGATTGTTTTTCTTTTGCTAGGGCTTTGAGATGTAGTGTTAAGTCATTTCTTTGTTGACTTTTTATTCTTTTAATGGTTGAGCTCAATAAAATGAACTTTCCTTTTAGTACTGCCATCATAGTGTCCCAGAGATTTTGATATGTTGCATTACTATTCTTATTTACTTCTAAGTATTTTTAAGATTTCATCCTTGTTTTTTTCTGCTGTTTGTCATTCAATAGCATATTATTTGTTTTCTAGGTTTCAGAATAGATTCTATTTTTAATTCTATCATTGATTTTTAATTTCACTCCATTATGAACTGATAGAATGCAGGGTGTTATCTCTCTATTCTTTTGTTGCTAAGAGTTGCTCTATTTTTGAGAAGGATTTGTATGTTGCTGAGAGGAAAGTGTATTTACTCATTGATGGATAAAATATTCTATACATTTCTGTTATATTTAAATTATTTATTGTATTGTTCAATTCTATAGTTTCTTTTCTTTTTCTTTTTTCTTTTTTGTTTTGAGGTTCTATCCAGTAGTGATAGAGGTATATTAAAGTCACCCAGTGTTATCATGTTATGGTCTATTTGATTCTTGAAATTGAGAAGTGTTTGTTTCATGTATATAGATGCTCCATTGTTTGGGGGCGTAAATATTTATTATTGTTATACCTTGTTGATGTATAATTCCTTGAAGCAGAATGAAATGTCCTTCTTTGTCCCTAGCAATGCACTTTGGCTTGATGTCCACCTTTGTCTGATATGAGGATAGAAACTTCTGCTTGTTTAAGAGATCCATGTAAGTGATATGTTTTCCCCATTATTTCACACTCAATCTTTGGATGTCTTTGCCTCTTGGAGTCTCTTGGAGACAGCATATTGTTGGGTCTTTTCTTTTGTTTTATCTTCCAGTCTATGTCTTTTGATTGATGAGTTTATGGCATTAATATTTAGGGTTATTACTAAAATACGATTTATATTCCCAGTTATTTTGGTTTATTTTTAGTTTTTAATTTGAATTAGTTTGTCCTTTGCTGGACTATTCCTTTAGTGTAGTTCCTCCCTTTGCTAGTTTTCACTTTTATTTTTCATTTCATCTTGATGGAATATTTTGTTGAGAATGTTCTATAGTGCAGGCTTTTTAGTTGTGAATGCTTTAACTTTTGTTTGTCATGGAAGGTGTTTAATTTCATCTTCAAATGTGAAGCTTAATTTTTTTCTGGATATTGAATTATTGGTTGGTATCCACACCCCCCCACCCCCTGAGGTTGGTATATTTTATTTTAGGATCTCCTACCATTGAGGGTCTGGGTTGTTAGAAATCAGCTGAGATACAAACCATTTTCCCCATAACATTATGTTATTTTTTTTTCTCTCACAGACTTTAAAATTTTCTCCTTATTCTGTATGTTAGGCAGTTTCATAATAATGTGTCTTGGTGTGGATCTGTTGCAATTTTGTCCATTCTGTGGACGAAAAATAAACCTGTTGTATTTGATTTTCCATTTCATTCTTTAAGTTTGGAAAATTTTCTGATATTTTTTCATTGAAAAGATCATGCATTCCTTTGATTTGTATCTCCACACCTTTATCTATCCCAATTAATCTTAAATTTGGTCTTTTAATGTTATCCCATAATTCTTGGAAGTTCTGTTCATAGTTTATTATCATCTTCTCTGTATGGTAAACTCTATTTTCAAGATTATATATTTTGTCTTCATTACCTGAAGTTCTGTCTTCCAAGTGGTGTAGTGTATTGGTGATGCATTCCGTTCAATTTTTAATTTTGTTGTGTCTTTCATTGAGAGGATTTCTGGGTTTTTGTTTGTTTGTTTCACAATCTCTGCCTCTTTATTGAAGTGATCTTTTACTTCCTGTATTTTATCTCTGATTTCACTCAAACTCTGTACACTCTGAACTCCTTCTCTGACATTTTTTCACTGTGGTGTCAATGGGTTTTGTCACTGGAGTATCTTGGTTTGTTTGGGGGCAATTTGTTCCCTAGCTTTTTCATGCAGTTTGTATGTCTTCCCATCTACCAGTATGGATCTGAGGCATTAGAGTTTCTATCTGTAGACTTACAGTTTCTCCGAAGTTTTCCAGTACCTTGCTGTTTAGGGGGAGACAAATAATACCAACCAATGCAAACAATATATAGCATTAAACCAAATAGTTTCTACTATGACATCTAAAATGTTGTTTATCATAAACAGAAATCTTGTGATCAGTTATTGCCTACAATAAAAGCAGCAAGTTTGCAAAAGGGTTTACAACTTCAAACGGTGGACAGGGAGAGAACAGAAGTGACATAAGTTGTGATGATTATAAAGGAGAAGGAGAGAAGATAGAAGCAAAAAGTTAAAGGAGAAGTGAAAGACAGAACATTAGTTTTTGACTATTAGTGGAAAAAAGAAAGAATCACGGAAACAGGTAGGAGAAAATGTATATATATAAAACAAAAAAAATTTAATGTAAAAACAAAAATAATGTAAAAATAAAACCAAAATATACTAATCAAACATCCTACTTCACAAACAAACTAATAGATGAAAACTATCTGGCTTCAAAAGTGCTAGAAATGAGAAAAAATGTGATTATGTATAAATGTCTGTGTACCACTAAGGTCACAATTAAACAGAGAAAAGGAATAAAAAGAAAAGAAAAGGGGGGGAAACACTTGATGAAAAGTTAAAGAATTCTTTCCATTGGAGTTCAAAAGATTCTCAGCTTTTTTCCCCAGGAGTTTCAGGCGAGGTCACTTGGAGTGCCACACTCCACCCTCTGTACTGTTGGAGTGAGAAAGGTAGTCCTGTAGGCAGAATTCCTGGAGGCAAGGTTTAGATTTAGGAGGGCTCCAGGCTCTTTGCTAAATATAAATCGGTGTGGAGATTTTAAATCAGCTAATTCCATGCACCCAGTACTTGCTGGTCCATGCTGGAACACTGTATTGTGGGGATATCCCCTGGGTTCCATTTATGTGGTGGGGAGCCAATGCTTAGTCCCCTACATCACCTTTAGAACACACGTTTCCTGGTATTGGGTTCAGTCTCCAAACAATCTCTCCCACTTCCACCCTTCCAAGTCCCAGGCTAGAGGCATCTCTCCTAGCCAGTCCTGTAAGCAGCCAAATTGGAGAGGAAGGGGTAGAGCTGGGTGCATTTTCATGAGCAGTGGTCCCCTGTGTAAATCTCTCTTCATGTTGGATTGTCTCCTGGTCACTTAAGCACACTCTATATCATGCAGTGTGTGTTTACTGTGTCTGTATTTTGGGCCAAAACCTGCGTTTACAAGGAATCGTCTCCCTCAGCTGCTGGCCCCTGTGCTGTGGCTACAAAATTGTTCCTTTATTTGTCCTTTCAGGCTGCCTAGAGAGATGGCAGCTTCTTTCCCCTCACAAGGCTATTCTTCAGTGCACCTTTCAGGTTAGTAAGGCAATGTCTTTGATCTCTAAATGCACCATACCCAGACACGCCTCAGGCTTCCCAAAAATGTGGGTTCCTTTAATTCTCTTATCCCTTCTCTATGCTCATGGAGGGACCATTCTGGCTTTTGCTTCTGGCCTAGCCACAGCAGTAGTTATGCTGCTGGAAATTTTTTCCTTATTTTATTGTATCCAACCTCCTGTGTCCACAGTCTGATTTGAGTGTCCACTATTAACTTCCAGTAAATTTCTCCCTTTTTATTTATGTCCTCGCCTCTCTGTTTTCTTGGTTTCACATCATGCAGCAGCCAGAAAAGTGACATCCTTTGTTCTACCATCTTGCCAGCCTTAAAAATTTCTATTCTAATAGGAAAAATTAACAATGAGATGGAAGAAATTTTAAAAATCCTACAGAAATTATTAAGCTGAAAAATATACTCAGTAAAATTAAAAATGTGATAGCAGGATAAATGTGATGCAGGCTATTTGAAAATGCACAGTTGGAGGAGGGAATCAAACAATGAATGAAGAAGGATAAAGTTAAAGCTCATGGAAATTCATGACAGTATTAAAAGAACAAATATTCTTGTGTGGGTGGTTCAAGAAGAACTTGAAAATGCCAAAGGGTTAGACAATTAATTCAAAAATATAATGATAGAAAACTTTACAACTTAGAGAGAGATGTACTTATCCAGGTATAGAAAGGTGAAAGTTCATTGGTCAAATTTAACCCAGTGAAGTCTACCCCAAGACATCTTATCCTCAAACTCTCACAGGTGAAAGAAAAATGAAAACTTTTTCAATAATGCAACACAAAAGAAACAAATAGTAATAGAGATGTCTCAGTTCACTTGTCATTATTCTTCTTAGCAGAAACCTTATAGGCCAGGGAAGAATGATTTGTGATTTTCTCTTATTTTTCTTTAATTTTGTCACATTATAGATGTACATAATGGTAGAATTTGGGTTACATGTTAACACACACACACACACACACACACACACACACACACACAATAAGAATGTAATTTAGGCAACATCCCTCTCCAGTGCTTTTTCCCTCTCTCACATCCTTCCAATTCCTTCCTCTATTCTGTAGATATCCCTTGGCTTTTCATGCAAAAACTACCCCTTCCCAAACACACACACACACACACACACACACACACACAAATTTCTTTCCCTTTTCCTCTCTGGTTTCCACATATGAAAGAAAATATGACCTTTGAACCGATTCTGACTTTGATTTATTTTACTTAACATAATGTTCTCAAGTTTCAGCCATTTTCCTGCAAATGATATCAACTCATTTTTTCTTTATGACTAAATAAAACTCCATTGTGTATATATTCTGCCTTTTCTTTATTCATTCATCTTTTGATGGACACCAAGGCTGGTTCCACAGTTTGGCTATTGTGAATTTTACTGGTACAAATATGGGTATGCATGTGTCACTATAGTATTATGACTAAGTCACATGGTGGTTCCATGCTTAGACTTTTGTGCAACCTGAATACTGATTTCCACAGTGGTTGCATCAATTTACAATCCCTCCAACTATGTAAAAGTCTTTTTTTCCCCCCTCCAGAACCTCCACAGCATTTATTACTCTTTCCATTATTGATGGCTGCCATACTGACTGGTTTGAGATGAAATCTCAGTGTTATTTTGATTTACATTTTTCTAATTGCTAATAATGTTCAACATTTAAAAAATATATTTGTCATTCAATTGTATTTCTTCTCTTGAGAAGTGTCTGTTTACCTCATTTGCTTATTTATTAATTGGGTAATTTGGCTTTTTGATGTTAAGTGCTTTGAGTTTTTGTACATTCTAGGTATTAATTCTCTGTAAAATATTAGCAAAGATTGTTTTCCATTCTGTAGGTTCTCTCTTGGCATTCCTAATTGTTTCTTTTGCTGTGCAAAAGCTTTTAACTTGATGCCATTCCATTTGCTAACACTTGGAATTATTTTCTGAGCTTTAGGGGTCCTATTGGGAATGTTATTTCCTGTGCCTATATACTGGAGTGTTACATTCTTATTTGTGTGTGTGTGTGTGTGTGTGTGTTAACATGTAACAGCATTTTCAACGAGGAGTTGCATAGTTTCTGGTCTTATGGGTCTTTGATCCACTTTGATGTATTTTTCTGCATTTTGAGAGATAAGGGTCTAGCTGTATTCTTCTACATATATATCACGAATTTTCCCAGTACCATTTGATAAAAAGGTTGATTTTTTTCCAAACTATGCTTTGCCACCCTTGTCAAAGACCACATGAGTATAGATGGTGGGTTTGTCTATGTGTCTTCTATTTTCTACCATTGGTCATTGTGTTTGTTTTTTATGCCAGTACCATAGATTTTGGAACTATAGCTCTGTAGTATAATTTGAAGCCAGTAATTATGATGCCTCCAGCATTGCTTATTGGACTTACAATTGCTTTGTTTATTCTGGACTTTTTATTTTTCCAAATGCATTTTAGGACTCATTTTTCTACTTCTGTGATGAGTGTTGTTGGTATTTTCATGGGGATTGTATTGAATCTGTAGAATGCTTTTGGTAGTGTGGTCATTTTAACAATGTTTGTTATGCCGACCCATAAGCATGGGAAGTCTTCCCATCTTCTATGATCATTAAATTCTTTCTTCAATGTTATACATATTTCATTGTAGAGATCTTCCACCTACCTTTTAAATTTAGTCCTAGGTTCTATTTGTCTGATTTTGTTATTTGAAGCTCTTGTGAATGAGATGTTTTTCTTGATTCTTCTTCAAAGATTCACTGTTGGTATATAAGAAAAAGCTATTGAGTTTTTTATGGTGATTTGTAACCTGATGTTTTGCTGATTTTTTTTATTAGCTCTAGTAGTTTTTTTTTCTTTTTCTTTTTTGTGGAGCTAAATTCTAGGATCATATCATCTGCAGGGATGATTTGAATACTTCTTCTGTTTTTATCCCTTTTATTTTATTCTCTTGCCTAATTGCTCTAACTAGAATTTCTAGCACTATGTTCAAGAAAAGTGATGAGAGTGAACATCCTTGTCTTGTTCTAGATTTTAAAGGAAATGCCTTTAGTTTTTGCCCATGTGCTATGAATTTGGCTTTGGGTTTTTCATATATAGCCTTTATCATGTTGAGTTAGGTTCTTTCTATCCTTAGTTTCTTTAGTTCATGAATGGGTCCTGCATTTTGTGTTATAGACTTTCTCTGCATCTATTGAGATGACTAAGTGAGTTTTGTCTTTAATTCTATTTATGCAATGAATTACATTTATTGACTTGTGCATGTTAAACCATATTCATATCCTTGGGATAACACCAACTTTGTCAAAATGTACTTCTTAACATGTTGTTGAACATGGTTTGCTGTTTTATTAAGGATCTTAGCATCTAAGTTCATCAGTCTGTAGTTTTCTATTCTTGATGTGTCCTTATGTTGTTTTGGAACGTGTGTGATACTGGCTTCACAGAATAAGTTTGCACATGTTCTACCCTTTCTATGTCGTGGAATAATTAGAGAGACATTGGCATAAATTCTTCTTTGTAAGCTTGGAAGAATTCAGTTGAGAATCCATCTGGTCCTGTGCTTTTCTTAGTTGGCAGGATTTTAATTATTCTTCTTCTCATTACTTGCAGGAGCCCTGTTTGGGGGGATGGCTAAGATTGCAGTTGACTATGGGCCATGGAGATGTTTGGGCATTGCCGCCTTCCGTAGTCTCACGGGACTTGGCCCGGGATCTAGAGAGACTTGAGCTGAGATTGCTGATCGGGTCTGCGCCGTTTTTGGTGTGTTGGTTGTTTAGTGGTGTGTGTGGTGTGTGTTAAAGTCGTTGTTAGAGCCAGAGAGAAAAGTTATCAGAATAAAAAAGCTGTTTGTTTCCATTTCGTCTCTGAACTTCTTCCCGCGGCTTCGTTGCTCCAAGCGGCCATCACTTCCAGCGGCTACAATTACTAGCAATTGGTCATTTAAAATTTTCTCTTCAATCAGTTTTCACAGCTTGTATGAGAATAGAAATGCACGCATTTTTTATAGGTTTTCCAATATTGCAATACATGTTTTTAAAATAGTTCCTAATAATCCAGTGGATTTCTGGGATGTCTGTGGTGATTTTCCTTTGTCATTTGTAACATTATTAATTTATATTAATTTAATATTATACATAATATTATATAATTTAGCATTATATCATTGCAGATTATATAATTTAATATTAATTTAATATGATATGCAATATATTAATTTTCTATTTTTTCTTTTTCTTCTGCTTTGTTTTGCTTAGTTTGACTAAGGGTGCATCAATCTTCTTCATCTTTGCAAAGAACAGATTTTTTTTTTGTTTCATTGATCCTTTGTATTTCATTGATTTTAGCTCTGATTTTAATCACTTTCTTTCATCTCTTGGTTTTGGAATTAGTCTGTGCTTCTTTTTCAAGGGACTTGAGATGCATCATTAGCTTGTTTTTTTTGGGGGGGTTCATTCAGATTAACTTATGTGCTCATAGCTATCAAGTATCCTCTTAATGCTACTATGTTCATAGTGTCCCAGAAGTTCTGTATGTTGTATCATTCTTCTCATTCAAGTCTAAGAATTGTTAAATTTCTCCCCTGATTTCTTTAATCACCAATACATCATTCTAAAGTGTTTTATCCAATCTCCATGTGTTTACAAATTTTCTGTAGGGTTTTGCCATATTGACTTCTAATTCAATTCCATTATAATCTAATAATGTGCAAGGAATTATATCAATTCTTTTTTGTAATTGCTAAGAGTTGCTTTGTGGCTTAAAATATGATATATTTCAGAAAAGGTCCCCAGAGCTTCTGAGAAGAAAGTGTATGTAGCTATTGTTGGATGAAATATTCTGTAGATATCTGTGATGTCCACTTGATTTATAGTATTTTTCAGGTTCAAAGTGTCTTTAACTGAGTTAATTTCTTGATGACCTAACTAATGGTGACAGAAGTGTGTTGAAACCACCAAGTATTATTATACTGGGGTCTATCTGAGTCTTTAGTTTGAATAGTATCACTTATGTAATTGTTTGCAACCATGTTAGTGTAATAAATATTTATGGTTATATCTTCCTTCCTTTACCAGTGTTAAATGACCTTGTTTACCCTTCTGATTATTTTTGCTTTGAAGTCTGCATTGTCAGCTATGAGAGTATCTACTCCTTCTGGCTTTTAGCCTCCTTTTGCATGGGATATCAATTTCCATCCTTTCATTTTTAGCCTGTGTCTGTCTTTGCCCATAAAATGAGTCTCTTACAAGTGACATATAATTGGGTCTTGTTTTTCAATCCATTCTGCCAACATATGTTTTTTAATTGAGGAGTTGAGTTCATTTACATTCAATGTTATTGGAAAAGGCTTATTAATTCCTGCTTTTAAAAATTTATTACTGATGTTTAATTTATTCTTGTTTCTCATTTACTTAGCTACTCTTCAAATGAGATTTATCCAGTTGTGAGGTCTGGGATGTGTTTTTTAATTTCTTCTCTGTAGTGTATTTCTTTTAAGTTCTGACGTGCCTGTTTAGTAGTAATAAATTCTTTTAGTTTCTGCTTACCTTGGAAGGTTTTTATTTCCAATTCAATTTTTAAGGATAGCTTTGCTGAATCCAGCAAACTGTCCTCCCCCCCCCCCCCCCCCCCCAGGACTTGGAACAGTCATTCCAAGCCCTCATGGCTTGTAGCATTTGTACTCAGAAATGAGAAGTGATTCTGATGGGTTTGGTTCTAAATGTGACCTGACTTTTTCTCTTGAGGCTTTAAAAATCCTGTTCTTGTTCTCTATGTTATGCAAAACCTACCCCATTAGCCTCCATTTTACAACCCTCCTCAATTGCCATGATTCTTAAATTTGGTCTCAATGTTATGCAGGGTTTTTGTATGATTATATCATGATTATATCATGGAGATACACACACACACACACAGAGTTTTATTTAATACTATCTGCATGTTCAAGCCTGAAAAGTTTGTCTTCCAGCTCTGAGCTTCTGCTTTCAACATGAACTCCCCTGTTAGAGAGACTTCTAACTGAACATTTTATTTGATTTATGGTGTCTTTCATTTCCAGGATTTCTGTTTGATTCTTTTTTAAAATCTCTACCTGCTTATAGAAATTCTCATTCATATCTTGTACTGACTTTCTTAGTTTATTCAGTTGTTTTTCTGTGTTCTCTAGGAATTAATTGATCATTTTAGTAATCATTCTTTTGAATTCTTTATCTGTTATTTCATCCACATTAATACCTTTGGAGTCAGTTGTTGGTGAATTATGAATTTTAGGAAGTGTCATGTTACCTTTTTTTAAAAAAAAAATATTTTTTATTGTCTTCCTGTGTTGGGATTTATGCATCTGCTGGGGTGGATAGTTCTTCTACTCCTATACATGGGCCTATTGGTGCACAGCTTTCAGTTGAACTAAAAAGTATTCTACAATGATGTAGATTGAGACCCACCCATAGTTGTATCCACATCCTTTATGTTTATTCTGTTTTTACTGAAGCACTGCATATCCATGAATGAAACTTGAGGGCCCAACTCTAAGTATCCTTACTGGGGGCCTGGTAATTATTTGGGGGTTTTGTCTCTTCAATTCTTTATATGAAAGTATAGCTGAAGACTGATTGTTGGTGATTTGTGTATGGAGCAAGGTGTGCTGTCTTTTGGCTGAGTTTTGTTCATCAGCACAGTCTCTACCCTACAAACTTATAGTGTCTCTGTAAGTTCTCAGAAATTCACAGGATAAGGGAAAATAAACAGTAGTAACAATAGCAACAACCAATGCAAACAACATACAGCATTAAAATGAGTACCCATTGCTGCTATGACAGCTAAAACATTAATCACCATGAAAACAGGAATACTGAGATCAGCATGTGGCAACAGCAAAAACAAATAATCATGTAGTAGATCTGGTTTTAAAGCAAACAGTAGGCTTCTCAATGTTATCCACAGCAGTAATAAATGCAACGAGATGAGTGGTGGGGGTAGGAGTTATATAAACCACGAGTGATAAAAGATCTATAAACACAGTTAAGAGAAATGAAAATATAATAGGAGGGTATAAAAGTTTACATTGTGATCAGAGAGAATGCAGAAGAGATGTAGTAGATGATCTATAAGAAAAGAAGTGGAAAAATAGGAATAAAAACAAGTTAATGGAGAGTGAAAGAGAGAAAAACAAAAGCAGGCTAAAGCGCGTGTGCGCGCGCGCGCACACACACACACACACACACACACACACAGAAGAAATAAAAAATATAACCCTAAAAAAATAAAGTCAGGAAAATGTATTTTTTAAATGCTAAAAATGAGAAAATATAAACAAAGATATATATGTATGTGTTTCCATGAAACAATCAGCACACCAAGAACACCAAAGATGGACCCCCCCCCCCCCCCAAAAAAAGGAAAGGATTCTTAATCAAAAAAATGAAGGCATCATTTCTATTGAGGTTTTCAAAATAATCAACAAAATTGGATATTTATTGTCAATGCCCAACTGTCCTTCTTTCCATTTCTAATTGGCCCTGAACTGAAAGAAACAGAAAGACAGAACAAGGGCAGGAGGTTGGTAACACCTTCCTCCTCTACAGTTATTCACTGAGCTGCCAGTTGGAGTGGCCTAAGACTGAAGCTAGTTGAAACAACTCTCAGCTTCCCTTCTTACCAGGCTAAGATATGTTAGAGTGGGTAGTACTGACAAAGGAGTTTTGTGTGCACAGACCAGATCAATGCACTCCCAGAGTAGGGCTGCTACAGAGTTCTATTGAGAGGAGTTCCATGGGCTGTGGCTTATGTCTAATTAGGCCATAACGGGGTTGTTGGGTGGTGTCTGCTCTGAAGAGATTAGATCAACAAGCCCTAGGGCCAGGAAGATACTCATCTCCTGGGAGTCTGAATTTATGGAACCGCCTAAGATTCCTACTTGTGGGGCAGGGCAGCCAATCCTCCTCATGCTCTGTTGCTCACAAACACAACCTTCCAAGGCTTAATTCCTGAGAGTATTCACACCTGCTTGTTGAGATTCACCACCCTCTTCCCTGGACACCTGAGGTGCCAGACTGAAAGGAAAAGCCATGTTAAGCTCTCCTTCATTTTTCTGACTTGAATCCCCCTAGGTACAATTTTCTCTGTACCTCTTTCACTCACAGACTAATCAGTAAACCCTAGACCACATAGTAGGTGCTTGCCAGGGCAGTACAATCTCTGACCTGCATAACAGCAGCTATAGAGTGACCACCTCAAGATGCCTTCCATGTCAGCTCTCAGCTTTCCAGTTGAGAAATACAGAGCACTTTTCAAACACCAGATTACAGTGTAGCTTCTGGATCAGATAAATTCAATTTCCTTTCTGATTTCAGATTTCTAGACCAAATCTGATCCTTATGTTTTTTTCTATGATATCCCTCCCTTTCTCTCTCATCTTGGACTAGAGCTATTGCTCCTTCTGCTGCCATGCTGCTACCACTATTAGCTTAGATTTAATGTACTTTCTTCTTGGTTTGATTCACCTGAATTTCTGAGTCTCTAAGACACTCTGTCCAAAATTAAATTTAGTGAAATCCCACTTTCATCCACTTGACTATGAAACAGTGTTTGCAATAATTGAATTCCAAGCCAGGGAGCAACTTGGAATGCAGCCTTCCTCTAATCTGCCATCTTCAAAGTCCTGAAATTTTTATAGAAGGGAAGGAGAAAATCTGTAAACAACAACAACAACAACAGCAACAACAGAAGATTGTATCCAGGAAAGTTATCCTTTATAAATGAAGACGTGATAAACATTCCCAAACAAACAAAAGCTGACAGAATATGCCTCCTTCAGAACTGTTCTACAAGAAAAGCTAAAGGAACTTCTTCAAATGGAAAGAAAATTATGTTAAAAGTAACAAAACATATGAAGGTATAATACTGCTAAGAGTGATTATAGAAAGTTAGAATGCTCAAATATCTTAAGTTTAGTGCATAAATTATTCACCTCTTTATTATAAAGTCCAAAAGTAGAAATAAAATAACTATTACTTTAATATTGTATCTAGGCATTGTAGAGAGATGTAAGACACAATGTTAAAAATTCAAAATGAGCAAAGAATGGAATGCAAATGGGAGTTTTTTTCCCTATATTTTCTTTTATCCTTTGTTTTGTTTCCATTCTTATATTTACTATCATGTTGCCATTATCTCAAAATAGATAGTTACAATTAAATATGCTTTTGTAAATCTCATGATAAACAAAAATTCAAGAATCTTTAATAGAGAATTCTAAAGTAATAAACAAGGAATCACAAAACAATACTAGAATAATCTGTTTAAACAGCAAGGAATGTTGTAAGGGGAGAAGAAAAGAAAGAAATCAAGAAACTACAACAAAATTAGAAAACAAGTTGCATAATAGGTGCAGTAAGACTTTACCTATAATCTATCACCCTAAATGTAAGTAGATTAAATTCTCCAATTAAAACACATAACATGACTGAATGGGTAAAATAACAAGATTTGACTCTATGATGCTTACAAGAAATGTGCTTCATTTCCAGGAAGACTGAAAATGAAGGGATGGAATAATAGCCCATGCAAATGGAAATGAAAAGAAAGTAGAAATGATCATACTTATGTAAGGTAAAATGAGCTTTAAAACAAATGCAGTAAAAATAGAAAGGAAGGTCATTATGTAATGGCAAAGGGTTCAATTCAGCAAGAGGATATATCAATTATAAATATGCCTTTAATATTCAAGTACATCTAGATATAAAAGCAAATATTTATGGACTAATGGAAGGGAGAGATCCAATGAATCATAGCTGGAGAATTTAACACTGCACTTTCAGCAACAGACAGATCATCCAGACAGAAAATTAACAAACAAGTAAAAGTTTCATTTGCAACCTGGAGCAAATAGACCTAAACAGATATCTACAGAACATTCCATACAACAGCAGCATTCCATCAATACATGGAACATTCTCCAGGGTTGATCATATGATGGGCCACAAAATAAGTCTTAACAAATTTAAGAAAACTGAAAATGTATAGAGTGTCTTTTCTGATCACAATGAAACAAGACCAGAAATAAATAACATGAACATTTTTGGAAAGTATACAAGCACATGGTAATTAACTTATTTGCAAATAAACAACAAGTAGAGGAAGAAACTAAGAAAGAAAATTTTAAATTTCTCAAAAAAAAATTAAAATGAAGACATGATATACCAAAACCTCTGGTATATAGCAAAAGAAGTTCTAAGAAAGAAGTTTACAGCAATCAATGCTCACATCAAAAGTAGAACACTCTCAAATAAACAACTTGTTATTAGTTGCATTTCAAGAAACTAGAAAACTAAGGAAAAACTAAATTCAAAATTAGTAAAAGGAAAGAAAACATGAAGATTAGAGAAGAAATAAGTGAAATGGAGGCTAAAAACAACAGATCAATGAAACAAACAGTTGTTTTTTCAATAAGAAAAACAAAAGAGGAAATAAATTAACTTGACCAAAAATAGGAGAGAAGACTCAAATAGTATTACCATATTGTTTGCTGGAAATGGAAATTTTTCTTTTTGAATTTATCATAATGTTTTAAATTTTATATATTTATTATTTGCATTGGATAAGTAAATTATTTTAATATCAACACAATTGTACATAAGAAACAATTGAACAAAGTAACAAGAATTATTTGTTCAGGCAATAATTTCTGACAGATCTCATATATTTTAGAATTCTCAAAGGAGATAAAAGTGAGATAGGTCTCAACTCAATAGACACAGATTCTATTTAGACAT
Source organism: Tamias sibiricus (assembly GCA_025594165.1). Classification (NCBI taxonomy): domain Eukaryota; kingdom Metazoa; phylum Chordata; class Mammalia; order Rodentia; family Sciuridae; genus Tamias; species Tamias sibiricus. Next base: position 154,512,428 of record CM046657.1, on the reverse strand, counting down.
ATATCCTATACTTTTATCTCTTGATGCATGAAAGCCAAATAGATCCTTTAAGCAGACCATAACATAGAGAGAAAGAAGGAGGAAAAAATGAACATTCCTTGAGTACTCATTACCATCAGACACTTTCCATAGACCATCTTAAAGGTGCCTTCACACTTTCTGGCCATTTTTCCATTTCACAGTGAAAGGACACATGTTGAAAATGGTCATATGCTTCTTCAGTGCAACAGTGGCTGATTGTGCCAGATTTGGGCTCACCCTTCTGTGAAGACATGTAAGGAGCTTCCAAGTTGTCTTTCCCATTCTCACAACAAAATAAGGACTGAGTACCTGAAAAACCAACAACTCTTTAGATTAATTAGAGAATTGAAGTCCAAGAAAAGACAGCTCCCTCAAGTTGGAGAGATAGGAGGATAAAGTAAATCTCAGAATACTGAAACAAAAGTTCAGGAACAAAAACCTGCTGCTAGAGCCAGCCTAGGGCAGGAAAACTTAAACTTCACCTGTTTCTTAGTGTAAACACTAAAACTATAAAACTTTAGAGGAACTTTAGAAAGAAACACAGGAGAAAGTTTTCTGACTAACTTTGGTAATGACTTCTTGGATAAAGCACAAAAAATCCGAGGAGACAGAAAATATAGATAAATTTTGCTACATCAAAATGAAAACCTTTAAGGCATCAAAAAACACACTGTCAAGAGGGGGAAAATTCAAATCCAAAATGGAAAAAATTAGCTGAAAATTATGTACCAGGCCAAGTGCTAACATTGAGAACACATTCAAAACTACTTATTAAGAACATAAAAACAAACAAACCACCTCAAAAATAGGAAGTGATTTGAACCAGAATTACTACAAAAAATATGACTAATAAGCTCATGAAAACAGGATCAGTATGGAAATTTAAAAAAGGAGGGGGAGAAGGGGCAGGTGAGTGATGTCATTATCATGTTGAAATATTTCTCCAGTCTTGCTAGCCCTACCCCACAGATCAAATTATCAAATACCCACAAGCAATATCTTTGTGAATATCCCAGAATTCAGAAGTGAGGCTAAGACACCTGCTTAGATAGCAGAATTTATTTTTTAAAAAAGTGTTTGATAAGAGAAATGTTTCTTTTTAACTGTATGCCTCTCCCACAAGATAGCAAAGTGCCACACTTGGCAGAGTCCACTGGGATCATGGTTTCTACCTTCAAAAAAGAGAGATAAAGGAGGACATTCATTTCCCCACCATTCTGTGACCCTTTGGAGGGGAATCACTCCTGGCTCAATCCATAGGGAAACCTTTGGAGTGCTTACAGGGCTACATCACCTGTGGTCAGTTAGAAGCAAAGAGCAAAGGTGGGGTTCTTAATGACTACCATGCAGATTTGGGTGGTTGCTCTGCATTCTGGCTAATGGATGTACAGCACCAGAGACACCTGCTCTTTTAGCAACTGTGAGCCAAAGACCTGACAAGAAAAATTAAGGGGGAAGAGTTGTTTTTTTTTTTGGGGGGGGTGCTCACTATTTCAGAAGTCTCAGTCCATAGACAGTGGAGTCCATTCCTTGGGGCTCAAGGTGAGGCAGAGGATCATGGTGGAAGAGTGTGGTGGAGGAAAGCAGCTCATGTGATAATCAGAGAGAGAGAGAGAGAGAGAGAGAGAGAGAGAGAGAGAGAGAGAGATTGTCTAAGCTCAGTTTACCAACTATATAACCCAAAGGCACACCCCCAGAGAACCATCTCCTCTAGCCACACCCTACATATCTTCAGTTACCACTCACTTAATCCCTGTCAGGGGAATAATTCACTGATTGTGTTAATGCTGTCATAACCCAATCATTTCAATTCTGAATGTTCTTGCACTGCCTCATACATGAGCTTCTGGAAGACTTCTAAGATCTAAACTATCACACCCTCCAATAATATAGTACAGCAGGAAGTATGGTCCATAAATCTGCCAGGCAAAAGTTCCTAGTCAGCTTCTTGCATAGAACCCTCCATAAGCCTTTCCAAACCAAGGAAGCAAATGGAGATCAAGATTAACCTGTAGATAGTTACCAGGTGTTTTAGTCAGCTTTTTTCACTGCTGTGACCAAAAGATTTGACCAGAACAACTACAGAGGAGAAAATATTTATTTGCAGGCTCATGGTTTCAAAGGCCTTAGTCCATAGAAGGCCAGAGCAATTCCTCAGGGCTCTAGGTGATGCAGAGCATCATGGTGGGAGAGAGTGTGGCAGAGGGAAGCAGCTCATATCAGCAAGCAGAGACTCCACTCTCTAGATACAAATATATACACAAAAGCCATGCCCTAATTCCCACCTCCTCTAGCCACACCCTACAACTTCAGTTGTCATTCAGTTAATCCCTATCAGGGGATTAAATCACTGATTGGTTAAGATTCTTATAACCCAATCATTTCTCCTCTGAACCTTCTTGCACTGTCTCATACATGAGCTTCTGGGGGACATCTCACATCCAAACCATAACTTTCAGACCCTGGCCCCCAAAATCTCATCTGACAATGCAAAATACATTTAGTCCATTCCAGAGTTCCCATAGTCAACAGTTCTGAGATTGTTCAAAGTTCTAGTGCAAAGTCTTCTCTGAGGCTCAAGTCAATTTCACATTGGGAGCTCCTGTAAAATTAAAAGCAATTTACAAATATCCAACTTATAAAGGTATCACATACATATTTCTATTTACAAAAACAGGGGCATAGAAAGAAGGGGTAGGACCAAAGCAAGACAGACATGAAGCTGGGCAAACAAGTCCCATAGCTGCATATCTGACACCTTGGGCACATGGCATCTTGATGTTCTCTCCAAAGGGCATGTGTAGCTCTGCCCTGTGGCCTTGTTGATTGCAGCACAAGTTGCCTTCTTGTTGGCCTGTCTCTGCTTGATTACTGCAGCTTTCCTAGAATGATGTCTCATGTTACGGGCATTTCTAGATCTCAGGGCTCTCCACTGCAGCTTCATCTTCCTCCTCACATCTCCACTATTTGCCTTCTCAGAGGGTGCCCACAGGGACTCTGACCATGCTGCACTTTTTCTGGCCTCCCAGGCCTTCCTTTGAAATCTTGGTGGAAGCCTCCATGACCCCCTAACTCCAGCATCCTGCATTCCTGCAGAACCAGCACCACGTGGTTGATGCCAAGGTCTGCCACCATCTTGAATAGTTCCCAATCCTCCACAGACCCTGGCTGCAGGGGCCTCTGAGTGCCTGGGTAGTTGAGTATATTGAAAACAATTCTTAGACACCCTATGCAAGAAGGAGGCCACACTGGTCTCTTCTTAAGAGAATTTTCACCTTTACTCCCTTGAGCTAGAGATGGGTGTGGTATTTCCAGCTCCTGAGATGCCCTCAAGCCATCTTTCTTATTGTCTCTGGGCAAATTCTTCAGCATTTCTGTAATGGTGGTAATATCTTTAACAATTGCAACTTCCTTGGCCCTAGTTTTACTCTGGCCTTTCAAGTCCAAGTTTTTCAAATCTTTCTGCCCCTGATTATCACAATAAGTTTTGCTAAAAGTTGCCACCAATATCCATGCCACTAACCAAATGCTATACTGCCTGGACATTTCTTCCACAAGATTAACAAGTCCATTTCTTCTAAAATCAGCCTCACAGAAAGTCTCTGGGCATGGGCAAAATAAAGAAAGCTTCTCTGTCAGAACATAACATTAATGGCCACTTCTCCAAATTCCAATAGAGTCCTTTTTTTCTGAACCCTCATGTGCACTGTCTTAACTGACCATGGTCCTATTGGCATTCTGGTCTTCTGAGCTCCCATGAGAATTGGCCATTAAGATCTATTTACAACATCCTAAAGCATTTCCAGTTTGCACTGCTAAACATCTCAAAATTTCTCCCACTAATTCCAAAAAGCTTGAAAAGCTTCTGAACCACATGATCAGGTTAGTCACAACAACAACCCCACTTCTCAATACCAATTTCTGTTTTAGTCAGTTTTTTTTTTCCTGCTGTGACTAAAAGATTTAACCAGAACAATTATGGAGAAGAAAAAGTTTATTTCAGGGCTTATGGTTTCAGAGGTCTCAGTCCATAGAAGACTGGCTCCATTCCTCAGGTCTTTAGGTGAAGCAGAGCATCATGGTGGGAGAGTGTGGCAGAGGGAAGGGGCTCACATCAGGAAGCACTCTCTAAGTACAAATATATATACCAAAGCAATATCTAACTCCCACCTCCTCCAGTCACATTCTACCACTTATTACCAATCAGTTAACCCCTATTAGGGGATTAAACAACTCATTGGTTAAGATAACCCAATTATTTCTCCTCTGAACCTTCTTGCATTGTCTCACACATGAGCTTCTGGGAGACAACTCACATCCAAACTATAACACCTGGTGTTAGGAGGTGATCCAACTAAGATTGGTACTCTCTTATAATATTCCCCAAGAGGTAAGTTCCATTCTGTGTTTGCCTATGGAGGGAGCACCAAATACTTCCCAACCCCATTAGCTGAGTGGCAACTTCTTCAAGCCTCAGTACAATGTTGAAGTTTATCCTGGGGCACAACTCAAGCCTAAGTCTGAAGATATCTGTGGAATGTAGCATGTGGCCCTTCTTCCTCTGTGTGGGTGAGGAATGACCCCATAGATCTAACCCAGTGTTGAAGCCCAGAACACAACCCTGCTCAACTACAGAGCCCAAACATTGTCCAGTTAGGGAAGACAGTTGCAACCCTACCCTAGGAGAGATGATCACAAAGACAAATCAGCAATTCTGCTTGTCCAGAGTTCTGTCAATGACATCTCCAGACTGTAGTGTGGAGGGAGCATTACCATTTGACATAAGAGCACAGAAGGAGACTTAGCCCAACTAGAGAAGCTAACATAAGGTTTATCCTATGTAGTATCAATATCAGCTGGTTCATCCAGAATATCAGGCCAGACTGAACAGTTAATGTCTGTCACTGACAAAAACATCTGCAAAGGCCAGAAGTGATGACCATTGTCTCAATGTAAATGCACCAACAGAAGGATTATGAAAAATCATGGACATATGACATCACTAAGGAAAGTAATAAAGCTCCAACAATGGACCTGGAAGAGATGTAGGTCTATAAATGATGGACAATAGATTCAGAATAATCCTTTGAGAAAATTTAGAGGCAACCAAAAGAATATGGATATAAAGTTAAATGAAAATTGGAAAACAATTCATGAATAAAATGACAAGTTTGACAAAGAAAAATAGAAATAATATAAAAAGAAGTCTTGGACACAAAAAAGTAATAATCAAAATGAAATTTCAATAGCTTCACTAGAAGACTTGAATAAACAGAGGAAAACATCAGTGGGCTTATAGGTTGGATGTTTGAAATTATCCTGTCAAAGGAGCAAACACAAAAAAGAACAAAAAATAATGAATAAGGTCTATAGGAAGTATGAGATATGATCAAGCACATGTAAGAAACTTTGCATAATAAGAGTTTCAGAAGGATGGAGTAGCAAGAGTCACAACAATCTCATTTAAGCCAATAAAAGCTGAAAAATCCCCAAATCTGATGAAAGACAACATACAGTTGAATTTAGCCAAGAGATCTCTGTTCAAATTTAGCCTGCAGAGGATTTCACCAGAGATTCCTTAATCAAATTACCAACAACCAAAGAAAAGAAAGAATACTGAAAGCTCTAAGAGAACAGGAAAACATCCCATTCAAGGGAACTCTATTATGGCATTCAGTAGATTTCTCAGCAAAAACCCTGCAGGTCAGGGGAGAAGAGGATGATATAGGATGATATATTCAGTGTGCTAATGGAAAAAATTAATAAAAGATTTAAACCCAACCACCCAAGAACTTTTTACTTGGCAAAACTGTTCTTGAAAAATGAGAAATGCATAGACCAGAGACCTTGCACGTACTAGAAGAAAATATAGCCCCAACTTTCCATCATATTGGCTGAGAAACTGACTTCCTAATTAAACTGCAGAAGCCAAGAATCAATCAAGAATCAATAAATGGGAAATCTGACCATATCAACCTATGCAGGACCCAGGCTCAGAGTTGGCCTGGGGTCCATCCTGCCACTGGCAGAGACCTGCTGAGTTCAGTCTCTGTGAAAGGATCACCTCTTCCAACCTCTGACCAGCAGACAACTGTGGGAGCTCAGGCCCAGCCCAGATCTACTTAGGCCAACCTACATGGGACCCAGGCCCAGGGTAGGTCTGAGTCCACCACCAACCTCCCCCACCTGGGAGCCCAAGCCTAACCCACTTCCATCTTGGGACACTGCAGACATTTCCATAGCCTTTCCCGCACAGTAGCTACCTTTTGACAACAGACAGGGCCTAGAAGCAGCTGCATTTCAGAGCAGGCATCCCAAAGACAGTGTAAGGCTCACCCTTTCAGCCCCATCTCTGTAAGACATTGCATCCATCTTGGGGCACCAACACTGTTATCTTGAGTTACCTCCACTTAGGCCACCACCACTTTTAGCATACATTGAGGGACACCTGCAGGGTCTGGAAGCCCAACATTGAGGTGAGGTAAAGACAATCTGCATGGATACTACAAGAACAGAGGGTAGAAACTGTAATATCTCAGTTCCACACTGTAAGAAAGCAAGACACATAGACAACATAAAAAAAAAAAGGGGGGGGGGAAGTGCCCCAAACAAACCAGGATACTACAATAACAGAACCCATGGACAGCGAAGTTGATGAAATGTCAGAGAAGGAGTTCAGAAGGTTCTTTGAATTAAAGAATGACCTAAGTAAGCAAATACAAGCAAAAATTGATCACTTCAACAAAGAGATAAGGGAGTCAAAACAGGTAGTGTGGAACCCCCCTTTTCAGCCCCAAGCCTCTTTTCAGTTTAACTGCTTCTTTTTTGCTTCTGTAAAATGCTTGGCTTAAAGATAAAAGAAGCCAAACTGCTGTAACTCCATTTTGTTATCAGCTGCCTCAAACTGTTGCAAGTCTCCTGTCATAAGGCAAGAATAAGAAAGGGTATGATAAGCCAGCCCATGCACAATAAAATAGGGCAATGGCAGGGCCCTGCAATCAACAGTCAGCACATTCCATAGCTCTGGAGATAGCCTCCGCCAATAAAAACTTCCTTAGTCACACATGGGCTCCCCTGGACAATCAGGTGAACCCCCTCCCCCTCCTTGCTTCTACCCCTATAAAAACTCAGTCTTCCCTCAGTTCCGGGCTCTCAGTACAGATCCACTGTGTTGGTGAGGTCTGAGAGTCCGAGCTTAAGATCAAATAAAGGCTCTTTGTTTTTGCATGCATTCCAGATTCCTTGGTGGTCTTTGGGGTCCATACTCTGGGCATAACAGTTGCAAAAGATTACATCAAAAAAGAGATAGAGACTCTAACAACAACAACAACAAAGTCAGAAATCCTTGAAATGAAGGAAACAATAAACCAAATAATAAACTTAATAGAAAGCATCATCAACAGACCAGATCAATTGGAAGAAAGAACATCAGATGATGAAGACAAAGTATATAATCTGAAAAATAAAGTTGACCACAACACAGTGAAGATAGTAAGAAACCATGAACAGAACATCCAAGAATTATGGGATAGCATCAAGAGTCCAAATCTAAGAGTAAATGGGATAGAGGAAGGCACAGAATTTCAAACCAAAGGAATGCACAATCTTTTCAATGAGATAATATCAGAAAATTTCCCAAGCATGAAGAATAAATTGGGAAACCAAATATAAGAGACTTACAGGACACCAAGCGTACAAAATTACAACAGATCTACACCAAGGCACATTATGATGAAAATGCCTAGCATACAGAATAAGGATAGAATCTTAAAGGCCACAAGAGAGAGGAATCAGATCACATATAGGGGGATACCAATTTGTATCATGGCAGATTTTTCAACCCAATCACTCAAAGCCAGGAGATCATGGAACAACATATATACCAAGCTCTGAAAGAAAAGGGATGCCAACCAAGAATCTTATACCCAGCAAAATTAAGCTTTTGATTTGAGGATAAAATAAAAACCTTCCATGATAAACAAAAGTGGAAAGAATTTAGAACTAGAAATCCTGCACTACAGAACATCCTCAGCAAAATATTCCATGAAGAGAAAATGAAAAGCAATGATGAAAATCAGCAGAGGGAGGTATTACACTAAAGAAAAATCAAGTCATAGGAGAAACCAAATCAAATTAAATACCAAAAATAAACAAAAATTCCTGGGAATACAAATCATGTCTCAGTAATAACCCTGAACGTTAATGGCCTAAACTCATCAATCAAAAGACATAGACTAGCAGATTGGATAACAAAAAAACAAAAAACAAACAAGCAAACAAACAAACCACTATGCTGCCTCCAAGAGACTCATTTCATAAAAAAGATATCCATAGACTGAAGGTGAAAGTTTGGGAAAAAATCATACCACTCATATGGACTGTGGAAGCAAGCAAGGGTTTTCATCCTCATATTAAATAAAGAAGACTTCAGCTACAGTTAATGAACAGGGATAAAGAAGAACACCACATATTGCTCAAGGAACCATACACCAACAAGACTTAACAATTATAAATATATATGCCCCAAACAATGAAGAATCTACATTCATCAAACTAACTCTTCTCAAGTTCAAGAGTCACATAGGCCAAACACAAGAATTTTGGGTGACTTTAATACACCTCTTTCACCACTGGATTGATCTTCCAAACAAAAGCAACCAGAGAACTTAATAATACAATCAATAACTTAGACTTAACTGAAATATATAGAGTGTATTATCCATCAATGAGTAAATACATTTTGTTCTCAGCAGCACATGGATCCTTCTCTAAAATAGACCATATATTATGCCACAGAGCAACTCTTAGCAAATGCAAAAAAGTAGAGATACTACCCTGAATTCTATCAGATCATAATGGAATAAAATAAGAAATCAATGAGAACACAGATACAACACATTGAAATCTCTGGGACACTATGAAGGCAGTTCTAAGAGGAAAGTTCATTGCATGGAGTTCATTCTCACAAGAAGAAAAAGTCAACAAAGAAATGACTTAACACTACATCTCAAAGCCCTAGCAAAAGAAAAAAAAATCCAACATCAAAAGCAGTAGAAGACAGGAAATAATTAAAATCAGAGCTGAAATCAATAACATTTAACCAAACAAACAAACAACAACAAAAATTGAAAAACTTGACACAACAAAAGTTGGTTCTTTGAAAAAATAAATAAAATTGACAGACCCTTAGCCATCCTAATGAAGAGAAGGAGAAAGAAAACTCAAATTACTAAAATATGTGCTGAAAAAGGAAATATCACAACAGACACTACAGAAATACAGAAGATAATTAGAAATTATTTTGAAAACTTGTACTCCAATGAAACAAAAAATATCAAAGCCATTGACAAATTTGAGAGTCACCAGATTTGCCCAAATTGAATCAGGATGCTATATACAATTTAAACATTTCAATTCCAAGTGATGAAATAGAAGACGCCATCAGCAGCCTACCAACCAAGAAAAGCCCAGGACCAGATGGATATACAGCCGAGGTCTACAAGACCTTTAAAGAAGAACGAATACCAATACCCTTCAATTTATTTCAGGAAATAGAAAAAGAGGGAACACTTCCAAATTCATTCTATGAGGTCAATATCACCCTGATTCCAAAACGAGGCAGAGACACATCAAAAAAAGAAAACTTCAGACCAATATCTCTAATGAATATAGATTCAAAAATTCTCAATAAAATTCTGGCAAATCAAATACAAACACATATCAAAAAGATAATGCGCTATGATCAAGTGGGATTCATTCCAGGCATGAAAGGTTGATTCAACATATGGAAATCAATAAATGTAATTTGTCACATCAATAGACTTAAAGAAAAGAACCATATGATCATCTCAATAGATGCAGACAAAACATTTGACAAAATATAGCACCCTTTCATGTTCAAAACACTAGAAAAACTAGGGATATTAGGAACATATCTTAACATCATAAAAGCTGTCTATGCAAAGCCCTAGGCCAACATTATTCTGCATGGGGATAAATTGAAAACATTCCCTCTAAAAAACGGGAACAAGACAGGTATGCCCTCTTTCACCACTTCTATTTAACATAGTTCTTGAAACATTGGCCAGAGCCATTAGGCAGACAAAAGAAATTAAATAGATATGGATAGGTAAAGAAGAAGTCAAAGTAGCACTATTTGCTCACCATATGATTCTATACCTAGAAGATCCAAACAATTCAACCAGAAAACTTCTACAACTAGTAAATGAATTCAGCAAAGTAGCAGGATACAAAATCAACACCCATAAATCAAAGGCATTTCTACATATCAGTGACAAGTCCTCTGAAAGGGAAATGAGGAAAACTACACTGTTTAAAATAGCCTCAAAAAAATAAAAAACTTGGGAATCAAATAAAGAGGTGAAAGACCTCTACAATAAAAAGTACAGAAGATAAAGAAAGAAATTAAAGAAGACCTTAGAAGATGGGAAGATCTCCCTTGTTCTTGGAGAGGCAGAATTAATATTGTCAAAATGACCATACTACCAAAAACACTATACAGATTTAATGCAATTCCTATCAAAATCTCAATGACATTCCTCGTAGAACTAGAAAAAGTAGTCATGAAATTCATCTGGAACAATAAGAAGCCCAGAATAGCTAAAACAATTCTTAGCAAGAAGAGTGAAGCAGATGGCACCACTCTACCAGATTTTAAACTATGCTACAAAGTAATAGTAACAGCAACAGCATGGTATTGGCACCAAAATAGACTTGGTAGACCAATGGTACAGAATAGAGGAAACAGAGACTAACCCTCATAATTATAGTTATCTTATATTAGACAAAGGCACCAACAACATGCATTGGAGAAAAGATAGCCTCAACAATTGTGTTGGGAAAACTGGAAATCTTTGTGCAACAAAATTAAATTATATCCCTATCTCTCACTATGTACAAACTCAACTCAAAGTGGACCAAGGACCTAGGAATTAAGCCAGAGACACAGTGTGTATTAGAAAAAAAAAAGTAGGCCCTACACTCCACCATGTCAGATTAGGCCCCAACTTTGTTAATAAGACTCTCATAGCACAAGAATTAATATCAAGAATCAATAAATGGGGTGCATTCAAACTAGAAAATTTCTTTTCAGCAAAAGAAACAATCAGTGAGGTGAATGTAGAGCCTACTAACTGGGAACAAATTTTTGCCACACACACATCAGATAGAGCACTAATCTCTGGAATTTATAAAGAACTCAAAAATCTTAACATCAAAAAAAACAAATAACTCAATCAATAAATGGGCCAAGGAGCTGAACAGACACTTCTTAGAAGAATATTTACAATTAATCAACAAATATATGAAAAAATGTTAACATCTCTAGCAATTAGAGAAATGCAAATCAAAACCACTCTACAAATTCATCTCACTCCAGTCAGAATGGCAGCTATTCAGAATATAAACAACAATAAATCTTGGCGAGGATGTGAAGAAAAGGGAACACTTGTACATTGCTGGTGGGACTGCAAATTGGTGCAGCCAAGATGGAAAGCAGTATGGAGATCCATGGAAAACTGGGAATGGAACCACCATTTGACCCAGCTATCCCACTCCTTAGTCTATATCCAAAGGACTTAAATACTGCATACTACAGAGACATAGGCACATCAATGTTTATAGCAGCACAATTCACAATAGCTAAACTGTGGAACCAACCTAGAAGCCCTTCAGTAGATGAATGGATAAAGAAAATGTGGTATATATACACAATGGAATATTATTTAGCATTATAAAACAGAAAAATCCTGACATTTGCAGGTAAAAATATATGTAGCTGGACAATATAATGCTAATTAAAATTAGCCAATCCCAAAAACCAAATGCAAAATGATTTCTCTGATTTATTAAGAATGTTAATTCATAATATGCTATGTGGGAGGTGATGGGAGGATTAGGTGAACTCTAGATAGGGCAAAGTGTAAAAGGGGAGGGAAGGGAAGGAAAGGGTGCAGGGACAGGAAAGATGGTGGAATGCAATGATCATCATTACCCTAAGTACATGTTTGAAGACATGAATGATGTGACTCTACTTTGTGTACAACCAGAGATATGAAAAATTGTGCTCTATATGTATAATATAAATTGTAATGCATTCTTTTGTCATATATAACAAATTAAAGTTTTAAAAAAGAATCAATTAATGGAATGGCATCAAAATAAAAAGCTATTAGAGGAAACAATCAATAGCATGAACAGAGAGCATACAGAATGGGAGAAAATCTTTACCACAAAACATTAAAATCTAGGATATACAAAGGACTCAAAAACCTTAACACCAAAAATACCACTAAGAACCCAATCAAGAAGTGGGCAAAGGAACTAAACACACAGTTAACAGAAGAACAAATACAATTGATCAACAAATAAATGAAAAAAAAATCAAATCTCTAGAAATTTGAAAAATGCAAATTAAAACTACACTAAGATCCCATCTCACTCCAGTCAGAATGGAAATTATAAAACAAAAAAACAAAACAAAAAAAAAACCCACTAAATATTGGTGAGGATGAGAGGAAAAGTGATCACTCATACATTGCTGGTGAGATTGCAAATTGGTGTAGCCACTCTGGCAAACAGTATAGCAATTCCTCAGAAAATGTGAAATGAATTCACCCTTTGACCCAGTTATCCCACTTCTAAGTTTATACTCAAAGGGTTTTTTTTTAATGTTTATTTTTTTAGTTGTAGGTGGACACAATACTTTAATTTTATTTTTATGTGGTCCTGAGGATGGAACCCAGTGTCTCACGCATGCTAGGTGTACACTCTACCTCTAAGCCACAACACAGCCCTATACCCAAAGGATTTTAAATTAGCACACTACAGTGATGCAGACACATTAATGTTCACAACAGCTCAATTCACAATAGCTAAACTGTGGAACCAATCTAGGTGCCCTTCAACAGATGAATGGATAAAGAAAATGTGGTATATATACAAAATGAAATATTACTTATCCACAAAGAAGAATGAAATTATGGCACTTTCCAGTAAATAAATGGAGACTATCATGCTAAGTTAAATAATCCAGTACCCAGGAAACAAAGGACAAAATATTCTCTCTGATATGTGGATGCTAACCCAGAACAAGAGTGGGTAGGGAGGGGAAGAATAGAAGTTCATTGGATTAGAAAAAGGGGAATGAAGGGAAGAGAAGGGGGTGGGAATAAGAAAGACAGAAGAATGAATTAGACATAAGTTTCCTTTGCTCAGATATGAATACAGGACCCATGTAACTCAGGGGAGGTGTGTGATGCAATTTTGTCAAAACATGAAGGTAAGAATACAAAATCATTAAAAAACAAGACCAGCTAAAGTAAATTGTTACAGGATGAAATTACAGAAAAACATCTTTACATAAAAGTCACAAAAATTTGGGTGAGGTTAATGAAGAATTTTGTAATTGAAGTATTTTACTAGTTTAAAATGACTGCTTAATTGGATAAAAGGTTTCATGTAAGATTCATTTTCTACTGAAAATGTAGATTGTATTTAAAAAAAATGTAAGAAGGATTCAAGCATGTTAACACAGAAAGACACTGAATTACAGAGCATAATAGCAAGAGGGGAAAAACAGAAACAAATCACCTAGAAAATATTCAATAAATAAATTATTTAATGGCAGTATTATATCCTCACCTACCAACAATTACTGTGAATGTACATATGTTAAATTCTTCAAAGATTATAGAGTGCTTGAACAGATTTAAAAATAAAAAGATGATCCCACCATAAGCTTTTTACACACACTTTCAAATAAGTCTTAATTATAGGGTGACTAAAATCATAGAAAATATCTATTTGAATTCCAGTGGAAACTATGAACAACTAAGTGTTGACATTTTTGAAAATATACAAATTTGTGTAAATAAAAAACATTTTTCCAAATTATCAAAGGGTCATAGAGGACATTAAATTTTTTTTTTTAAATTTTTTTTTAAACATTTATTTATTTACTTTAGTTGTACACAATGCAATGCATTTATGCTTACGTGGTGCTGAGGATCGAACCCGGGCCGCGCACGTGCAAGTCGAGCGCTCTGCCGCTGAGCCACAACCCCAGCCCCAGGACATTAAATTTTTAAAAAAATTAATGAGGACAAGTGAAAATGCCCACAGAGACACACCTCACTGGGATTCTGTAGCTACTCAACCCAACATAATATAATTATGGGCCTGATGCTGCCACTGCCACAAAACTGAGTTAGCGACACTACTACCAAGGAACAACAAAAAGGTCCTGGTAGGACATCACTAAGGTCCCTAGAGACCAGAATGCAAAAGAAGGTACAACTAGTTATGATGTTGTGAACTAACAGGGAATCTTACACGGGGTTGTCTATCTCTGGCTTCTTCTACTAACAGCCAAATTCTAATGATTATACTCTCACTAGTCAATTAATCTGCTACCTCTATTTTCTCACATCTTACTTCATAAACGTTTAAACCAACATCTAAGTCCCCCTTTCTATCATTAGATACCGTAAACCACCATGCAAACATAGAGACTATACAGTATAAGATAACTGATCTCATCATTTCTGTTTATAGCGACAAAACTGTAAATATGAAAATAGAAACTAACTGATATATGGACACACAATGGGCACTTTGAAAGATCTAATATTGATATTTCCCTAAAAAGTGAGTTTCTGGGTAACCGGGAGGGACCTTATAAGATAAAAGGGCAGAAGCTGTAATACCTCAATCTTACCTTGCAAAAGAGGAAAATACGTAGACATCACGAGAAAACAAGGAAGGAAAATGCCCCAAACAAACCAAGATACTACAACAATAGAAGCCATAGAAAGCACAATAGGTGAAATGTCAGAGAAGGAGTTCCAGATATACATAATTAAAATGATAAGGGATTTAAAAAATGACCTAAGTGAACAGATACAGGCAAAAAATTAATCTCTCCAACAAAGAGATAAGAGATCAAATACAGGCAACCATTGATCACACCAACAAAGAGATAAGAGAACAAATCCAGGTAACAAAAGGTTACTTCAATAAGAGATAGAGAGTGAGATAAAACCAAACAGAAATCCTTAAAATGAAAGAAATAGTAAGCCACTTAAAAAATTCAATAAAGCATCACCAACACATTGGACCACTTGGAAGATAGGACCTCAGACAATGAGGACAAAATATATAATCTTGAAAGTCAAGTTGACCTCACAGTGAAGATGGTAAGAAACCATGAACAGAATATCCAAGAACTATGGGATACCATCAAAAGACCAAATGTAAGATTTATTGGAATAGAGGAAGGTGCAGAGATTCAAACCAAAGGAATGCACAATCTCTTCAATGAAATAATGTCAGAAAATTTCTCAAACAGGAAGAATGAATTTGAAAATCAAATACAAGAGGCCTATAGGACGCCAAATGTACAAAATTACAACAGGTCCACACCAAGGCACATTGTAATGAAAATTCCTAGCATACAAAATAAAGATAGAATTTTAAAGGCTGCAAGAGAGAAAAGTCAGATTACCTATAAAGGAAAACCAATTCGCATCTCAGCAGATTTTTCAATCCAGACCCTCAAAGCCAGGAGAACCTGGAACAGCATATACCAGGCTCTAAAAGATAAGGAATGCCAATTAAGAATTTTATATCCAGCAAAATTAAGCTTTAGATGTGAGGATGAAATAAAAACCTTCCATGATAAACAAGAGCTAAACGAATTTACAACAAGAAAGCCTGCTCTACAGAACATTCTTGGTAAAATATTCCATGAGAAGGAAATGAAAAATAATAATGAAAATCTGCAAAGGTAACAACTACAATAAAAGGAAAAACCAACCAAAGGAAAAACTAAGTCAAAGTAAATACCAAAAATAATAATAAAAAAATGACTGGTAATACAAATTATGTCTCAACAATAACCCTGAACATTAATGGTCTAAACCCACCTATTAAAAGACACAGGCTAATAGAATGTATTTTTAAAAATACCCAGCAATATGTTGCCTTCAAGAGACACATCTCATAGAAAAAGATGCCCACAGACTGAGGTGAAAGGATGGGATAAAATATGCCATTCACATATTCTACATAAGCAAGCAGGGATTTCCATTCTTGTATCAAATATAGTAGACTTCAAGCCAAAGTTAGTCAAAAGAGATAAAGATGGACATTTCATACTGCTTAAGGGAATCATAGATCAACAAGATATAACTGTCATGAATATATATGCCCCAAATAATGGAGCATCTACATTCATCAATCAAACTCTTCTCAAGTTCAAGAATCAAATAGACCACAACACCATAATTCTAGGTGATTTTAACACACATCTTTCACCACTGGATAGATCTTCCAAACAAAAGTTAAACAAATAAACTATAGAACTCAATAATACAATCAATAATTTAGACATAACTGACATATATAGAGTATATCATCCATCAATGAGCCAGTACAATTTCTTCTCAGCAGCACATGGATCCTTCTCAAAAATAGACCATATATTGTGCCATAAAGCAACTCTAATCAAATATAAAAAAGTAGGGATACTACCCTGCATTCTATCAGATCATAAAGGAATGAAATTAGAAATCAATGATAAAAAAAGAAAGAAAAGCTTCTCTAACACCTGGAGACTAAATAATATGCTATTGAATGACCAATGGGTTGCGGAAGACATCAAGAAGGAGATTAAGAAATTTTTAGAGGTAAATGAGAACAAAGATACAACATATCGAAATCTCTGGGACACTATGAAGGTAGTACTAAGAGGAAAGTTCACTGCATGGAGCTCATTCCTTCAAAAATAAAAAAGTCAACAAATAAATGAACTAACATTACATCTCAAAGCCCTAGAAAAAGAAGAACAAATCAATCCCAAAAGAAGTAGAAGACAGGAAATAATTAAAATCAGAGCTGAAATTAATAAAATTAAAACAAAAACATTGAAAAAATTGACAGAATGAAAAGTTGGTTCTTTGAAAAAATAAATAAAATTGGTAGAACTTTAGCTATGCTAACAAAGAAGAGAGAAAACACAAATTGCCAATATCTATGATGAAAAAAAAATATCATGATGGATACTACAGAAATACAGGAGATAATTAGAAATTATTCTGAAAACTTATACTCCAATAAAATAGAAAATAACAAAGGCATCAACAAATTTCTAGAGGCCTATGATATGCCCAAACTAAATCAAGATGATATTCACAATTTAAATAGGTCAATTTCAAGCAAAGAAATAGAGGATGCCATAAAAATCTTACCAACCAAGAAAAGCCCAGGACGAGATGGATACACAGCTGAGTTCTACAAAACCTTTAAAGAAGAATTAACACCAATATTTCTCAAACTATTTCATGAAATAGGAAAAGAGGGAACATTTCCAGGCTCATTCTATGAGGCCAATATTACCCTGATTCCAAAACCAGACAGAGACAAAGCAAAGAAAGAAAACTTCACACCAATATCTCTTATGAATATAGATGAAAAAATTCTCAATAAAATTCTGGCAAATCAAATACAAAAACACATCAAGAAGATAGCGCATCACGATCATGTGGACTTCATTCCAGGGATGCAAGGTTGGTTCAATATAAGGAAATCAATAAATGTAACTCATCATATCAACAGGCTTAAAGATAAAAATCATATGATCATCTAAATAAATTCAGAGAAAGCATTTGACAAAATACAACATCCCTTCATGTTCAAAATGCTAGAAAAAAATAGGGATAACAGGACCATAACTCAACATCGTAAAGGCCATTTATGCTAAGCCCCAGGCCAACATCATCCTAAATGGAGAAAAATTGAAGGCATTCCCTCTAAAAACTGGAACAAGACAGGGATGCCTTCTTTCACCACTCCTATTTAACATAGTTCTTGAAACCCTAGCCATAGCAATTAGACAGACGAAAGAAATTAAAGGGATATGGATAGGAAAAGAAGAACTCAAATTATCACTATTTGCAGATGATATGATTCTATACATACAAGATCCAAAAAATTCCACCCAAAATCTTCTAAATCTAATAAATGAATTTAGCAATGTAGCTGGATATAAAAATCAATACCCATAAATCAAAGGCATTTCTATACATCAGCGACAAATCCTCTGAAAGAGAAACTAGGAAATCCACCCCATTTACTTTAGCCTCAAAAAAAAAAAAAAAAAATTGGGAATCAACTTGACAAAAGAAGCGAAAGACCTCTACAATAAAAACTACAGCACACTAAAGAAAGAAATTAATGAAGATCTTAGAAGATGGAAAGATCTACCTTGTTCATGGATAGGTAGAACTAATATTGTCAAAATGACCATTCTCCCAAAAGCACTATTCAGATTCAATGCAATACCAATCAAAATCCCAATATCATTCCTCATAGAAATAGAAAAAGCAATCATGAAATTCATCTGGAAAAATAAGAGACCCAGAATAGTCAAAGCAATTCTTAGCAAGAAAAATGAAGTGGGTGGCATTACTATTCCAGACCTTAAACTGTACTACAAAGCAATAGTAACAATAACAGCATGTTATTGGCATCAAAATAGACCAGTTTACCAATGGTCCAGAATAGAAGACACAGAGACGAACCCACACATCTACAGTTACCTTATATTAGACAAAGGTGCCAAAAAAGTTCACTGGAGAAAAGACAGCCTCTTCAACAAGTGGTGTTGGGAAAACTGGAAATCCTCATGTAATAAAATGAAATTAAATCTCTTTCTCTCACCATGCACAAAACTTAACTCAAAGTGGATCAAGGACCTAGGAATTAAACCAGAGATCTTGCACCTAATAGAAGAAAAAGTAGGCCCAAATCTCCATCATGTTGGTTTAGGCTCCAACTTCCTCAATAAGACCCCTATTGCACAAGAACTAAAACCAAGAATCAATAAATGGGATGGATTCATACTAAAAAGCTTCTTTCAGCAAAAGAAACTATCAGTGAGGTGAATAGAGAACCTACAGAATGGGAGCAAATCTTTACCACAAGCACATCAGATAGAACACTAACCTCAAGGATTTATAAAGCTCTTAAAAGCCTTAACACCAAAAAAAAAAAAAAAAAAAAAAAAAAAAAAAAAAAACAAAAACAAATAATCCAATCAATAAATGGGCCAAGGAACTAAACAGATACTTCTCAGAAGATGATATGCAAACAATCAACAAATATATGAAAAAATGTTCAACATCTCTAGTGATTAGAGAAATGCAAATCAAAACAACGCTAAGAGTTCATCTTACTCCAGTCAGAATGGCAGCTATCAAAAAAAAAAAAAAAAAAAAAAAAAAAAAAACCCAATAAATGCTGGCGAGGTTGTGGGGAAAAAGGCACACTCTTACATTGCTGGTGGAATTGCAAATTGGTGAAGCCAATCTGGAAAGTAGTATAGAGATTCCTAGGAAAAGTTGGAATGGAACCACCATTTGACCCAGGTATCCCACTCCTTGGCCTATTCCCAAAGGACTTAAAAACAGCTTACTACAAGGACACAGCCACATCAATGTTTATAGCAGCACAATGCACCATAGCTAGATTGTGGAACCAACCTCAATGATGCCCATCAGCTGATGAATGGATAGGGAAACTTTGGTATATTTACACAATGGAACACTACTCAGCACTAAGAGAATAAAATCATGGCATTTGCAAGTAAATGGATGGAGTTGGAGAAAATAATGCTAAGTGAAGTTAGCCAATCCCAAAAAAACAAAGGTCAAGTGATCTCTTTGATATGAAGATACTAACTTTTAAAGGCAAGAGAGTGGGGATGAAAGGAATGAAAGAGCTTGAAATAGAACCAAGAGGGAGGAGGGAGAGGACGGGGCAAGGGGATAGGAATAATGGCAGACTGAGTTATCCATGATTACCCTAAATACATGTATGAAGACACAATTGTTGTAAAAATACTTTATATTAAGCCAGCAACTTGAAAAGAAAAATTTAAAAAAAATTAAAAATATTTGATTAATAAAAACAACAATAACAACAAAAAAACCAAACAACAAAACCAAACAACAATAAATGCTGGCGATGATGTGGGGAAAAAAGCACACTCTTACATTGCTGGTGGAACTGCAAATTGGTGAAGCCAATCTGGAAAGCTTTATGGAGATTCCTAGGAATACTTGGAATGGAACCACCACTTGGCCCAGCTATCCCACTCCTTGGACTACTCCCAAAGGACTTAAAAACAGCTTACTACAGGGACACAGCCACATCAATATTTATAGCAGCACAATTCACAATAGCTAGATTCCATAATTGTTGTAAAAATACTTTATATTAAGCCAGCAACTTGAAAATTTGTGCTCTTCATATGTAATATGAAATGAAATGTACTCTGCAAAAAATGTATAATAAATTAGAATAATAAAAAATTTTAAAAAAGGAAGACAACTGGCAGAACTCATAAACCAATTCAGTAAAGTTGGAGAATAGAAATGCAAAATATAAAAATCAATAGCATTTCTATATACTAATAATGAGCTATCTGGGAAGATCATCTGAAAACCAATTCTATAGTAGGAAGAAAAATAAGATGCTTAGGTGTACATATAACTAAGAAGGAACCACCTGCTTAAATAAATCAGTGATAAAATTGAAGAAAAACACAAATAAATGGAAAGACAAGCCATCTTCACAGATTGAGTGAAGTAATATAGTACAAATGTTTCTTCTCTGCAAATCAAAACTTCACTGAGATTTATCCCATGCCAGTCAGAATGGCAGCCATCAAGAACACAAATGATAATAAATGCTGGAGAGTTCATGGAGTAAAAATGAACACTTTTACACTACTGGTGGGACTATAAATTACCATAACCACTATGGAAATCAATATGGAGGTTTCTCAAAAGACTAGGCCTGAAACTACCATATGACTCATCTCTACCCCACCTCAGTATTTAGTCTAAAGAACTAAAGGCACCATACTATATTGATACACGCATATTCATGTATATAGCAGCAAATGATAATAGGCAAACTATGGAAAAATCCTAGGTATTCATCAACAGAATTAATGGACACCGAAAATGAGATATGTAAATGCAATCATGTTTTTTTCAGCCATAAAGAAGAGGGGAATAACATTATTTATAGGAAAATTGATGGAATTTGAGAATATTATGTTAAATGAAATAAGCCAAACTCAGAAACTCAAGGCATGTATGGTTTCTTTTGTACAAGGAAACAAGAGAGTAAAAAGGAAATGAAAGGTCAGGTGCGTGAATCTCATGAAAATCAAAGGAAGTAGAAGGGATCAGAGGAGGCAAGAGGAGAGGAAGATGAGAAACACTGGGAAATGATGTTGGCCAAATTATATTGTTATACCATTTTCACATACAAATGTGTAACAAAGAATCCCTCCATTGTGTATAATTATAAAGTACCAATTTAAAAATATGAAAAAAGAGAAATATAAAGCCTTTTACAAACACCACAAAAATGTCAAAAGAGGGATCTACAGATCTGATGAAATCTTGATGGAAATTTTAATGTCATTTTTCAGAAAAATGGGAAAATGTCATTGATTTTTAATTGAGTCACTGAAGACCCCAAATAGTCAGAATAATCCTGAGCAAGATGGACAAATTTGTAGGGTAACAATTTATGACATCAAAGCATATTAGAAAGCAACTGTAATCAATACAGAACTGGACTGGCTGAAAATAGACACATTGACTCCTGGAAGAGAATTGAAAGCTCAGAAAGAAGCATATTCATTTATGGTCAATTGATTTTCAACAAAGGAACTAGGAGCACCAATGGGAAGGGACAGTTTCTTCAACAAATGGTGCTGGGGAAACTGGATGTCCACTGAGAAGGAATGAAAGTAGACCCTATCTCATACCGTGCCAGAAATTAAAAAAAAAAAAAAATGGATGAAAGAGCTTAGAAAAAGAATTGAGGAAAGGCTCCACAAATTGGTTCAGTAACAATTTCTTTGGATATGATCCTGAAAGCTTAGGCAAGAAAAGCAAAAATAGACAAATGAATGACATCAAACAAAACAGCTCTACACAGCAAGGGGAACTATTAGTGAGGTGAAGAAGCAACTCACAGAATGGGAGCAGATATTTTCAGACCATCCATCCAATAAGGAGTCAACATCCAAAACACATGAGGAGTTTGAACAACTCCACAGCAAGAAAATAAACAACCTTATTTTAAGAACACCATAGAATCTGAATAGATATGTCTCAAACAATGTATACAGATGGTCAACAGGCACAGAAAAAATGTCAGGCATCACTAGACAAAAATAAAATGCAATTAAAACCAGAATATCACAACTCATACCTGAGAATGGTTTTTATCAAAAAGACAAAAAGTGTTGGAAAGGATGGGTAGAAAAGCAATAATCCAAATCATATCTGCACATTCATGTTCATTTTAGCATTGCTCAAAAGAGGCAAGATGCGGAAACAACCTACATTTTCATCAATGGATGAATAAATAAATGTGGCATATATATACATATACATATACATATACATATACATATACATATACATATACACACACAAACACACCACGGAATACAACTTAGCCTCACAAAAGACGGAAATCCTGTCATTTGCTACAAAAGGAATGATACTGGAGGACATTGTATTAAGTGAAATAAAGTGGGTATTGAAAGACAAGTTCCATACAATCTCACTTATAAATGGAATCTGAAAGAGTTGAGCTCCTAGAAGCACAGAGCAAAATGATAGTTACCAAGGTTAGGAGTGGGGCTTGAGAATAGAAAAAAATAGGTAGTGCTGATCAGAGTATAAAATTTCTGATAGGAGAAAAAAATGTTTTGAGAACTGTTGCACGGTAGGATGACAAGAGTCAATAATAATCTGTTGGGTATATTCAAAATAAGGAAAACTAAACTCCAAGTGCTTCACTGTAAGAAAGGATAGGTAATCAAGACAATGGGCACATTAATTGATTTATCTTAGCAACTCTATATTGTATACATATGTCAAAATATTTTATTGTACCCCCTAAATGTCTATAATTGTGCTTTGTTAATTAAAAATAATAAAAGAAGAAGAAACATAATGAGATAGCATTACACATTTATTAGGATGTGTATCAATTCCAAAGGGAAATAGCTAAGGTTGTCAAGAATGTCGAGAAACTGAAAGCTTTGTTCATTCTTGGTGGAAATGTAAGATTCCTCAGCAAGTTAAGAATACAAGGACTATGGCCACATGATATAGCAATTCTACTTCATCATGTTCATCCAAATGCGTTGCAAGTAAGGAACCAAAATTCCATAGCATCCACCAAAAAGAGTGAACCTAGCATAAACTGTAGACTTTAATAATATATATACACCAATGTTATTTCAGAAATTGGTGCAAATGTACCACTCTAATGCAAGAGTTTAATAACAGAGAAAACTATTTCTATGGTGATCTCAGGGGGAATCGGGGAATTTTGCTTTCCAATATATTTTTCTTTAAACATGGAATGTAATAATTTCTGACCAGGTAGTCATTTAAAAATAAAAAAATAAATGTTTTACATAAAAACAAATGAAACAAGTTACTTTGTAAAGGGAAAATATGTCCATGCTTATAGTTGGTTAGTGCATATGCTGTGATTCCTATCCATGTCTACTGGATTCCAAAATCCATTCCCTGCTGAATATCAGTTGGTCCATTACCACTTGGAGTTAATTTACTGACAAAGATAAATAATTGAACATTATTGTCTGTCAAAGAGGTGTTATTGATACAAGAACAGAGAATATGTGTAACCGTATAGGATAACTCCCAGTCTGCTTTCCTTAGAACTTTCTCCCTTGTCTTTATCTCTTGAGCTCACAAGCATTGAATATGATTTTCCAGTACCTTTTGTAGACAGCAGTGTCCATGTGGCATAGTTCTGGCTAATGCAACATTAACACAACTGCAGAGTCTTTTTATTTCATTCTGAGCCATTACTAAGCATTACTATTTCCCCTTCCTTACCTACCTGAAGCAGACACTGAGAAAGAAAGATGAAATAGATGTCTTGGGGAAAAAAGATGCAGAGTATCAGGAAGTAGACTTATATGCTAAGCATGGGTGACTTGTAAAGGCAGGAGTGTCCTGCCTGCATCATTCAGCGGCTAACCAGTTTTGGACGCTTATTCCATAGGCATTGTTTAAAGCACTGTTTTAGTGTTTTCTGTTATTCACAGAGAACACCATTCAAACTGATACATATATATGAACATTAATTTTTATATGAGAATTGATGTAATGTGATCAGTTTCTCATGTCATTTAGGTAGACTTTAGTAGCACAAGCATTAGATAATATTAAAGATGCTATTTGGTTGAGTATTGTTAGTGAAACCTCTGGTTACTGGTAATGATTTATGGTTCCACAGATGTTGAAGTATAATATTAGAGAAACATAGTGAGGCAAGCCTGTAAAGCAGGGTTTATTTAAAAAGGGGTAGCATAGACTTCTCCCAGTAGGGAGAAGGGAGCCATAACTGGTATCCTGGGATCCCAAGATGAGTGCATTTTACATTTTTTATATGTCCTAGGCTTCCTTTGTTCTTCTTCTCTCTTCCCCTTACTCTCTCCTTCCTAGGCCCAGGAGGTGCTCAGGAGGGATGGCCAAAAGGTGAGAAGCAGGTGGGCTGTAGGGCCAAAGTGGCTGATCTGGGCAGGAAGGGAGAATAATTAACAACTCCCTGTAGGGAGGAAAAATCAGGTTACCTTAGCAACAGGTTAGAGCAGGGGAAGGTTATCTTGATAAGTTTGAGGAAGGGCTTTGAAGGAATTAACATTCCAGTCCCTCTAATCTGGATCTGATCCTTGCCTATCTGCTTGTCTAATTCTGGCTTCAGTACTAGATGGCTAACCACAGATTGTCTTTTGCTGCTTTTTTTTTTTTTTTTTTTTTTTTTGGTACCTGGGAATGAACCCAGGGGTACTAGACCACTGGGCCACATCCCCAGCCCTTTTTGGTATTTTATTAGAAACAGGGTCTCACTGAGTTGCTAAGTGCCTCGCCATTGCTGAGGCTGGCTTTGAACTCACGATCCTCCTGCCTCAGCCTCCCAGGTGCTGGGATTACAGGTGTGTGTCACCACGCCCAGCTCTTTCGCTGCTTTACAAGTGATTGATGGGTCAGAGCTGTCCAGTTCATTGCAGTCTCCACCTGCTTTTAATTGCCACCTTATTGCCATGGTCCCATATTAGTTACCATTTATCATCTTAGGTGAACTGTTTTTATTCAAATAGTGGAACATATTTTTTATACATAAGAACCTAATCAAAGTGTAGAGAGTGTGTCCAAATGGCTCAGACTGAATGGGGCTTTCTTTATCAGAGAATTGTGTAGAATACACTGCCGGAGTCTTGTATTCACCATGGCTGCTTCTGTTATCCCAGGTGAAAGAACTGGAGAAGCATGCCTCAGGCCAGGCTTTTGAGTTGATTCTCAGCCCTCCGTCAAAAGAAGCCTTCCCATATTTCCCCCTTTCCCCTCCAAAGAAGAATTATATTTCCCTGGAGGAAATTCAGGAGAAATTAGAAGCTGCAGAAGAAAGATGCAAGTCCTATGAAACCGAGGTCTTGAAGCAGCTTGCTGAGAAAGGACAGCATGAGAAAGAAGTGCTTCAGAACGCAATAGAAGAAAAAACAACAACTTCATTAAGATGGCAGAAGAAAAACTGACCCACAAAATGGAAGCTAACAAAGAGAACTGAGAGGCACAAGTGGCTGCAAGCTGGAGTGTTTTCTAGAGAAGGATAAGCTCATTGAAGAAATGCGGAAGTACAAGCAATCTAAAGACCCTGCTGATGAGACTGAAGCTAATTTGTTCTAAGAACTGACTTTCTCCCCTTCCCCTTCCTAAATATCCAAAGACAGTACTGGCCGGTGTCATTTTATTTTTTTTTTTCCTGACAAATATTCTAGAAGCTGATGTAGGACTGTATAGGTAGATCCAGACTGTAAGATGTTGTTTACGGGAGAAAAGGGAGAAACTGAAACTCTTTTAAAAAATCTTTTTATAAAGTTTGGTCTTTTTAATGTAGCTATTTTTATGGTTGCATTTTTCTACTTCAGTGTACTTGGAGTGCTGGTTCAATGGTTAATACTCTATTGGTTCTGTGAAAACATGTTTGTGAAGTGTATATAGTGATTTCTTTTACAGTGTTAGATGCTGAATCTCTGTTTACTTTTCAATCCCAATTCTTTCCCAATCTTACTGGATGCTACTGTACTTGAATGGTTAATAGAACTGCACAGTGCTGTTGGTTAAAAAAAAAAAAAAAAAAAAGTAGAGAAAAGACAGAGCGAAGAGACCACATTAAAAGAAAAATGACCAGATTATCAGAAGTAGCAAATACACACTGATTCCAGGAACACTGCCTCCATGGGTTTTGTGGAGGACCAGATGTGGGACATGGACTAGGGCAGGGTTGATGAGCAGCCTCATCCATCTGGGTATGGGTACATTGTGCTCTCTGGTATGTGGGTTTCCTGTGCATTATCCTCATTCATGTAGGTGGAAAGCTCCATTTTAGACAGTGCTCTTTCTGACTTTGTTCAAGGTGGTTCATGGTTCCTAAGGTTTGACAGACATTTATGAAGCTGTGCAATGTGGCTTTGGTGAGGATTTAGTAAATACTAGAGGTTTGTTATAATACTCATGAAATATAAAAATTTTTGTTTTAATCTCTCTAAATTCTGATTACAAACATTTGAAGGAAGATATTCCTTTGCTTTTTAAATGCTGGCTAAGAGGTGTGTGTAGTCAATTTGAAGGAACTGGCCCAAAACTAAGATGACATCTGTTACTTACTTTTCTAACAAGTTTTCATGCCATTCTACAATTGTTTTGCTTACAAGAATGGTTTGTAAACTCCAAACATTAAACATAAATTTAATAAATTTCCCTACTAAGTTAGTTCTGTAATATGCAGGACAATGAGTTGTTTATCCTCTTATTGTATGTCTATTTATTTTTCTCTTTTCAAAATCATTTGCTTTTTTTCCTCACTTTTGTCTCTCAGAACCTATACCCGAGAATATAACCTCAGTTTGAATGTCCTAAACTAAATAAAATTGAGGAAGGGTCCAAACTGATTGCTTGCAATGAATGATTCAATAAGACAAAAAAATTTTCACAATTAAAAGAGTCAAAGTTTTATGTTTTTAGGCATATCTAATCTAAGAATTAATGCCAATAAAAGAATTTTG
Source organism: Tamias sibiricus (assembly GCA_025594165.1). Classification (NCBI taxonomy): domain Eukaryota; kingdom Metazoa; phylum Chordata; class Mammalia; order Rodentia; family Sciuridae; genus Tamias; species Tamias sibiricus. The sequence goes on along the minus strand of CM046657.1, from coordinate 154,485,190 downwards.
GTCTATTTTATGTAACCCCTGTTAGGCATTTCATTAAATTGACTTACGTATGAATAAAGTGACAAAGATTGAATGAAATTTTTAATTAATGGCACTAAGAAGCAACAATGCTGCTAAAAAAAGACAAAAGACTTTTTAATATGAAATATTATTAACAGAAACTACAATAATGTAAATAATTTTCTTTCACATCAAATCAAAAATCCAAATATTAATATTCATTTCTCACATTCTAATAGTCATGCAGCCAGAAAGAGGCATCAGTAAAAATATCAAAAAGAACGCATGTGAACAACAGGTGACGTGTGCACAGTTAGCTTCATCTCAGCAATATTTAACCATAGATCTTCTGGTACAATATTGTCTGCAACAATGTTTTAACATGTCCACATTGTTCCGTAAACTTTGTTGGGAATGAACATTCAAAGCTAAGTATTCTGATTCTGATGGACTATTGTCTTCTGCTTCCTTTTGTCCATTTTGAATGATATACTTCAACTCTTTAGGAACAGGCTTTGAATCCTTTATTACAGGTTCATGTTGTAGCTCTAGTGATGATGGCTGCCTCTCAAAAGGTGTTGTTGCCCTCAGCTGCTGTGGCATCATGTTGAAAGCATATGCATCTTTGTTGAGGGAGGATGACATCATATCTATTAAGTAAAAAAATGTTGGGGGGGAATATTGATGTCAAGGAACATCAGAAAAACTGTAAACATAAGAATAGACAAAAAAGGAAGGCATTTCCTCAATATAATTCAACATTAAAACAGAAGTAGCAAGTATCCTGATATCTAAGCAATCTAGTTTCCTTATAATTGGGCAGATAAAAGTACTATAATCTTGTCAAGGTTCTGCTTTACTCCACTTTGGCCCTCTGTCACCTCTCTACCTCATAATTCCTTTTTTGCTTTTATCATGATACTTTTCACTCTATGACATTGATCTCTCATCTGTCTGATGTCATGTTGGTCATTGAAATCACTAATTTTGACACAGATGGATTTGTAGGGAATGTACTGGGGATTCAAAACAGTAGTGCTCAACCACTGAGTCACATCTCCAGCCCTTCGTATTTTATTTTTTCTATTTTGAGATGAGGTCTAATTTGCTAGTCTGCTTTTGAACTTGTGATCCTCCTGCCTCAGCCTTCCAAGCCACTAGGACCCTAGGCATGTGCCATTGTACCTTGCTTGACTTTATTTTTTTTCCTGAGTAATTTTCATCATTCTTAAGAAAATTCTGAATGACAACAATAATGTTTTAAAAGGATTGTAATAACATTAGTCTATCTAATGTTTCATAGTGACAACTTACTGCTTCAATATAAAGTTTAAAAGGAGGGATTTCCAACAGCTCTGATGTAATCAGCCTAGTATATGTCTGTGACTTCCCTCACACATCTCTTCAGCAATTGCTCTTCTCCAGACTATTTACTCTGAGACAAAAGACTTTGATATTAAAGAGAGAAATGAGTTAAAAGAATACTACCTAAGAAAAAGCAAAGGCAATGTAATCTAGTGTTCTCTGGTTTGAATTGGTTAATTCCTAAACTCTGATATTCTTTTATTACTTTTATACAAGCATTATGTAATGAAGGCATAAAATCAATCTCTGACAAACAATGTAGAAAAGTACATAACTTTATAAGCATACTTTATATTCCATAAAGAGAAGTAAATATATTTATTGTGTACAATGATTCTGAATGAGGATCACTTGTGTACAACATACACAAATAACCTGTAAAACCTAGTTATGGTTTGTCATAAATTTCATACACCATATGAAATGCATAACACTTAATTATTGGTAATTGAGCTTTTCTGAATTTAATAGAACACATTACACTGATTATCCTATGCCTCTGAGTTTTTGTGGCTTCTTTAACTTGGTTTCCAAACCATCTTTCTAAGTATTAGAACTAACAAACATATTTTAAAGAATCAATCCACATCTGAACTGTACTTATTTCTTAGATCTTGCTTTAAAAGTAGCTCCATTATACTTTCTAAAACTCAAAAGTATCAACAAGATCTTCAGCTATGATGATTTAAAGGCAACTTTCCCTTGTCCCTGGTGGCCTTCAGTTTTTTCTTTATTCATCCAGGCACTTGTTTATTTTCCATAACCTCCGTCACAGTTTCTCTCAATAAGGTGCATTAAAAGAGGGTGGAGGTATTCTCCATGGCATAGGCCAACAGCTATTTGATAAAGAGGATGGTCACTAAATCTAAGTCACTTCCTGTCTCACTTTTCATGGCCTGGACAGACATCTCAGGGTCCTGCTATGTGCCTTTTGGCACAAAAGTAAGCTTGACAACCAGCTCACCAGCTCACCAGCTCACTTTATGCCCCCTTTCCTTTCAGAGATGCTCCATCTAGGGAACAGGTTACCATTATGCCTGCCATCTGGCCTGCTCAGCTTTTCCTCTGGGGTCTGGGAGTGCACCTATCTCCTGCTGGAAGCTGGGCAGCATCACTTTTCTGAGGCTTCCCCATTTCTCCTCACCATTGACCTGGCTGCCAGGTGAAGAATACCACGTGTCTGTTGGATGAGGTATTTTGTGATTCCCACAATTCCCCTCCCTCTGGTGAAATTTCTAGTGAGGTTTTTGATAAAAGCAAGTTACAAAGGAAAGGTTCAAGCGTTGGGCAATAGACACCTGGAGTCAAGGCTGAGCTCTGGTAGCAAATGTGATATCCAACCCAGCAGTTCAGACCCCCATTCCAGTAGGTTGACAGCCCCAGAGCAACCAATGAGAAGTGCCAAAAGGCTCTGGGGAAACAGGCTCTTACCTGTAGATCTCAGACTCTGCAGTCCCACGGACGTTTCCAGAGTTGCTTTCGAGCAAACAAGCATCTTTTCCAGGTATAATCGGTGATCACAAAACCGAATAACTTTCCCCCACCATGTTGATGAAACTTTTGTGGAAGATTGGTTCAGCAGCAGCCAGACTCCTAAGAGGTGGATCAAGAACAGGTGAGACATCTGGGCCTTTTCTCTCCTGCACTGGCAGCCTTTCTCTGAAGACTGCAGCAGATCTCACCCACAGACCTGAGCCTGTGTGGCTTCCCTGGCTTCAGGCTGCTTTTCCTACCTGACTCAACCAGGCTTTTATATTCTCTGTGCTCTAGCTCAGCTCTTGAGCCAATGGTTCCAGCTCCACCCTTTCCCCACCCACCTCCATGGAATTTACTCAGCTCTTGTTCACCTTCCCCATCTTTCCTCCACTACTCTATCCTTTTGCTCTGGGCCTTCTTACAATTGAACTTTTTTTTTTCTTACACTCAAACTCTTTGCATACTAATGTTATTCTGTATTCACAGACTTTCCTTTATTGTGGACCAAGGAATGGCCATTACACTGAATGGCCATTACATTGCCAAAAATGACATTGAAATCACCTACCTTCTTACAGCACAGTTTTCCAACGTGAATATTTGTCAAGTTACCTTCTCACCTAAACAAAATTAGAGTTAGATTTAATAGTGTAGTGTCTGCCATATCAATTCATAAAACCCATAAAGCATGAATGGATAAATTGTTGACAGGAGGGAAAAAACTGATGACTTTTACTGTAAAACCTGGTTAAAATACACACGATAGGCTGTACAATAATGTCTTAAATTTATCACACACTTTCTCCATTTTACTTGCCTTCTCCTCTGGGAGACAGCTTGATTGTAACCACCTACACAAATATTGTAATGTGATATTACATTTTGTATCTTAATGGATTGTAGGGGAGAGAAAGAGAGAGAAAAGAGAGAGAGAACGCAGGAAAGGAAAGATAAAGCAGTGGTATTCTACATCTCTGAAAAATTATTGTGGTAACATGTTATAGCACCAAAATTATATACATTTTTTAATTGTAGACTATGTTTGCTGTATTTGATAAGAGGTGATTTTGACACTTCTTATATTTTAAAAACTTCAACAACAAAGGTTCAGGTAATATGCTCACTAAACAACAGGGAACTTTCAAGTGCAATTAGGTTCATTTATTCCAATAATTTATTTGCTCGCATTCATACTCAGATTACCTCAATTACTGCTATGGACTAAAATAATTCTAATTTCTAGTGCTTCAACAGGGCCCAGTCAGCATTGATGAAATGTTGAACAGTGTACAATTACTCCATACATACCTGATGAAAAGGTGGAACAGTTAGAGGCATTGCTTTTTTAAAATAGTGTTGCACTAAGACAAGCATTTTGGTAGAGGCTTCTCAAAATTGAGGTTTAAAGTATTTTGGAAGCTGGGATTGTGGCTCCCCAATAGATTGCTCGCCTAGTATGTGTGAGGCACTGGGTTCAATCCTCAGCACCACATAAAAATAAATATATAAAATAGAGGTTTTAAGAGAAAGTATTGGTGGGGAAGAAGTGTTTAAGAGTCCCTGAAAAACCAATCCATTTGCAAGGCCATCTTCCAAAGGAATTGGTCATTGCAAAATGTAAATGTCCAGGAATGTTTTAATTTTTACTTTGCTTGGATACTTTTATACAGTCCTCACTTCCAAAGAAGTGGCCAGCTTCGCATTTTACAGAGAGAGGAAATAAATTGAGAGTGGTCACATACTTTGTCCAGCATGTGTGTGAGATGTGGGTTTGAGACTGTTATAGTAACAGAAAAATGCAGGATTCACAATCTTTTTAGGCACAAATAAAAGACATTTCATGTCTTTATACAATAAAATAAATACACAAACAGAAAACCTTTTTAAGAAGAAAAGGTAAACAATCCATGCATAAAGCTGGCAGGTGCTAGAAATGAGATACCAACCCATGTCTACTGGATTTGAAAGCCCTGATCCTTGGCAACACTATATCCCCTGAGTCCAGTTCCAGCTGGCGTTAAACATGAGTAGTGAAGCCTAATGTTTTTGAAAGAATCACTGAAACTCAAAAAACTTAGACTCTTGAGGCTTTGAAGCGCTGGTCATGATTTCCTAAGATCTCTTGTAGGTTTCTGGGTTCATTTAACACTGTTCTGTCCAATATAGTGTAAGCACAAATGTGGAGGTCTTTCCCTATTCAAGCACTTAAGCATTCTTGTTTCTGTTTTTTTCTTTTTTCCCTTGCCTGAAAAGACATTGAGAAAGGGAACTGAAGCAGTTCCCATGAGACCATGAGGTGGAGAGAATCAGAAGACAATTTTACATGCTGAGCATGGCTGGCTAGAAAAGAGGGAAGATTCTGTAGGCATCATTCAGAAGCCAAACAGAGTTGGACGTTTGTCCTGTCAGCCCTTCTGAGTCATTGCTTTAGTGTTTTCTGCTATTTCCAGATAACGTAATCTATTCAAGGCATGGGGATAGAGAGAAATTTAAACTTGTTATTAACATATTAATGGTTCCTTAGCACATTTGTTGATTGGGTTATTTGTTTTTTTGATGTTGTATATTTTTTGTATATCCTAGAGATTAGTGGATCATCGGAGATGCATGTGGTAAAGATTCTCCCAATCTGTAGGCTCTCTTACATTATTTATTGTTTCCTTTGCTGAGAAGAAGCTTTTTAATTTGAATCCATCCCATTTATTGATCCCTGACATTACATCTTGTGCTTTAGGGGTCGGAATAGACACTTCACAGAAATAGTCAATCAAGAAATATATGAAAAAAGTGTTCAACATCTCTGGCAATTAGAGAAATACAAATCAAAACAACACTAAGATCTCATCTCACTCCAGTCAGAATGGCAATCATCAAGAATATAGGCAACAATAAATGTTGGTGAGGATGTGGGGGAAAAAGTGCACTCATACATTGCTGGTGGGACTGAAAATTGGTATAACCACTATGGAAAGCAGTATGGAGATTCCCCAGAAAACTTCAAATGGAACCACCATTTGACCCAGCTATCCCACTTTTTGGTTTATATCCAAAGGACTTACAATCAGCATAGTATGGTAATGCAGCCATGTCAATGTTTGTAGCAGCTCAATTCACAATAGCTAAACTATGGAACCAACTAAGATATTCTCCAATAGATGAATGGATAAAAAGAAAATGTGTCATATATATTCAATGGAATATTACTGAGCTTTAAAGAAGAATAAAATTATGGCATTTGCCAGTAAAATGGATGGAGTTGGAGAATATCATGCTAAGCAAAATAAGTCAATCCTAAAAAAAACCAAAGGCTGAATGTTTTCTCTAATATGCAGATGCTAATTCACAATAAGGGGCAGGGCACTAGAGAAGGATAGAGTTACCATTGATTAGATAGAGGGAAGTGAATGGAGGGGAGGGGAAGGAATGTGGGGATGGAAAGGATAGTAGAACAAAACAGACATTATTACTTTGTGAATATATGTGACTGCATGACCAATGTGATTGTACAACATGTACACTCAGGAAAATGAGAAATTATATCCCATCTATGTATGATATATCAAAGTGCATAAATGCATTCTAATGTCATGTATAACTAAGTAAAACAAATAAAAATTTTTTAAAAAATCAAAGAACACAAAATAGATATCCACTAATTGCAGTTAGGTTTACAAAATGTAAATAAATAAATAAATGCAAAGTTCCCCAGATCTTAGGAAGTTTCTGTGCAAGTGAGACATCCTCATCCTTAAGCATAGTAACTTCACAATAAAAAATAACTTCACAATAAAAATCACCCCTGATGGACTTGGCCACTTCTTTATTTTTCCTTTAGTGATTTTTGATAAAAGCTGCAATTGAAAGAAGTAAGTGGTATAAATTAAAGTTTTCAGTGCTAAAATGTGAGCAGGAACCATATATTGTCAATCTCTGAAAACCCCATCCCAGTGAGTTTTTTAACCATTTCAATACCAAGGATTTATAAATTCAGGCTTGTAGACAGATTTGGTGTAGCTAGTACAGTATTGTAAAAAGTCAAATTTGAATTTCCCATAGTTGGGACATCTTATTTCGCCATAACCACCAGTCTTTCTATTATACTTCACCTGTCTACTCTCCACATTTATTTTTCCTTCCTCATCAGGGACAGCCATTGAGTTTGTAATCCTGCTTTGGAGTGAGGTGATTGGTAAAAGGAAACTAAAGGCCCTAGGTATAAGTCATATATTAACTTCAGTATAACAGGCAGTTGTCTCAGAAATTACAATCTGGCAGCTGGCTTCTCATTCTGATTTCTCCTCAGAAAGCTCTTTCATAGAAGGAAATCACAGGTAATCCATAGAAAATTTCTGCCATTTTCCTATATACACATATGAATACACCACAATGACTCTCCACATCATGTACAAACAAAAGACTGGGAAACTAATTAGAATAAGATGGACTTCATGTTTGTATAAATACATCAAAATAATCTTTATTTTCATATATATCTAAAAAGAACAAATAAAATTTTTAAAAAACATTAATGGGGTATAGTGTAATATGTCAACACATGCATATAGAGTATGCTGATCAAATCAGGGTAATATGTGTTCTTCTCCTTGCCATTTCTTTAAGTTTGGAGTCTTGGAATGAACCAGGGGTCTACCCAAGTGGGCCTCGGTCCTAACCCAATGTTGTGTTGGTCTTTATGGGCTATGGGCTCAGAGTTTGACACTGCATGGTGACTTTGTTGTATGAGTATGGAGCTGGTCCAGCACAGTGACTTGGTCTAGGAAGAGCAGAATTTTGCAGTGTCTGACCACATACTGGAAACTGGTAGAAAGGCACCTGGGACTACCCTGGTCCCAGAGAGAGGATTATGGGGACAGACTACTCTTTCTAGGTGCTCCCTTGTTTCTTTCTGAATAATACACCAACAGTATTTATGGGATAAGTCCATGCTCGGATTGTCCTCCAGTAATGAAACAATGACAACACAGTAAGAGCAGACTATAGGCAAAGCTGTCCCTGAGTACCACCCAGTGCTGAAATAGTGGAAATGACTATAGCAACACAGGAAATAAGCTGACTGCTTAGAATATATGGAATGATAGGGAAAAGCAACCAGATTAGGAAAATTGAAATAAATACCTGACTCTTTAAAGCTCAAATGATTTCTTACATCAAAAATGATCAAGAGCTTTCATGAAGCCATAACCTCACCTATTACTCAAAATAAGCCACCAAAAATGAATCAAGCAGTGATCACTATGAATAAACTCTAAGAGAATTTACAGTAGCTATTAAAAAAAATGAACTCAAAGAAAATACAGAGAAACATTTCAATATTATTTTTTATCCTGATTTTTAAAATTCTAAATAATTATACATGACAATAGAATATATTTTGACACAAGGAGTACAATTTCTCATTTTTTCATTGTATGTGATGTAGAATTACACTGATTGTGTAATCATATATGCACATAGAGTAATAATGTCTAATTCATTCTTCTATCTTTCCTACCCCCATCCCCCTGCTTCGCTTCACTCCCCTCTGTATAATCCAAAGGACCTGTGTTCGTCCTAAACACCCCCCCCCACACACACACATTGTGAATTAGCATCAGCATATCAGAGAAAACATTTGGCCTTTGGTTCTTTGGGGTTGGCTTATTTCACTTAGCAGGATATTCTCCATCCCCAACCATTTACCAGCGAATGCCAAATTTTCATTTTCTTTGAGGCTGAGTAATATTACATTGTGTATATGTACCACATTTTCTTTATCTATTTATCTGTTGAAGGACACCTAGGTTGGTTCCATAGTTTAGCTATTGTGAACTGAGCTGCTACAAACATTGATGTGGCTGTATCACTATAGTATGCTATTTTTAAGTCCTTTGGGTATAAACTGAAGAGAGGGACAACTGGGTCAAATGGTGGTTCCATTCAAAGTTTTCTCAGGAATTGCCATACTGCTTGCCAGAGTGGTTACACCAATTTCTGTCCCATCAGCATTTTATGAGGGTACCTTTCTCTTCACATCCTTGCCAACATTTATTGTCGCCTCTATTATTGATAATTGCCATTTTAGCTGGAGTGAGATGATATCTACGTGTAGTTTTGATTCCCATTTCTGTAATTGCTAGAGATGTTTAACATTTTTTCATATATTTGTTGAATATGCAGATGCTATTTCAACAAATAGCATCTGCATATTCTGTTCAGTGTCTGTTCAGTTCCAAGACCATTTGTTAGTTGGTTTATTTGTGTTTTTTGGTGTTAAGTTTTTTATATATCCTAGAGATTAGTGCTCTGAGGTACATGTGGTTAAGATTTTCTCCCATTCTCTAAGCTCTCTGTTCATGTTCTTGATTGTTTCCTTTGCTGTGAAGAAACTTTTCAGTTTTTACCATCCCATTTATTGATTCTTGATTTTACTTCTTGGCCTTTAGGAGTCTTGTTAAGGAAGTCAGTTCCTAAGCTGACATGGTGGAGATTTGGGCTGACATTTTCTTCAAGTAGGGTCAGGGTCCCTGTTCTAATGCCTAGGTTCTTGATGTACATTGAGTTGAGTTTTGTGCAGGGTGAGAGATACAGGTTCACTTTCATTCTGTTACATATGGATTTCCAGTTTTGCCAGCACCACTTATGGAAGAGGTAATCTTTTCAGCAATGTATGTGTATGGTGCCTAATCTAGTATGAGATAACTATATTCATGTGTGTTTGTCTCTGTGTCTTCTATTCTGTACCATTGGATCATGTGTATAATTTGGTGCCAATATCATGCCAGTTTTGATACCATGGCTGTTTAATATAATTTATAGTCTGATATTTGATGCCTCCTGCTTCACTCTTCTTGCTATTCTGGGTCTCTTATTTTTCCAAATAAATTTCATGAGTAATTTTTCTATTTCCATGAAGAATATCACTGAAATTTTAATTGGAACTGCATAAATCTGTATAAGAGTCTTGGCATATTGGCCATTTGACAATTTTAATTCTGCCTATCCAATAACATGGGAGATCTTTCCATCTTCTAAGGTCTTCTTCAATTTCTTTCTTTAGTGTTATGTAGTTTTTATTGTCAAAGTCTTTCACCACTTTTGTTAGATTGAATCCTAAGTATTTTATTTTTTTGAGGGGATTGTGAGTGGGGTAGTTTTTCTAATTTCTCTTTCAGTGGATTCATCACTGAACTATATGAACACAATCGATTATAGGTGTTGATTTTATATCCTGCTATTTTGCTGAATTCACTTATGAGTTCTAAGAGTCTTTTGTGGAATTTGTTGGATCTTCTAAATACAGATTCAAGTTGTTGGCAAATAGTGATAGTTTGAATTATTCTTTCCTATTCATATACCTTTAATTTCTTTCTTCTAATTGCTCTGGCTAGAGTTTCAAGGAAGATTTTGAATAAAAGTGGTATAAGAGGGCATCATAATCTTGTTCCAGTTCTTGTATGAAATGCTTTCAATTTTTCTCCATTTAGAATAGAGTTTAGTGTATATACCTTCTACAATGTTGAGTTATGTTCCTACTATCTCTGGTTTTTCTAGTGTTTTGAACATAAACGGGTGCTATATTTTGTCAAATGCTTTTTCTGCATCTATTGAGATAATCATATGATTCTTATCATATAAAATATGTGAGCATCCATGCTTAGCATGTAAAATTATCTTTTGATTCTCCCCACCTCGTGGTCTCATGGGAACTGAACTTCTTCAGTTCAGTTCCCTTTCTCAATGTCTTTTCAGGAAAGAAAAGAAAAAAAAAAAAAAAAAAAAAAAACAGAAACAGAAGGCTTATTGCTTGAATAGGGAAAGCAAAACCTTTGCCAGAGACCAACATATTTGTGCTTACACTGTATTGGACAGAACAGTGTCAAATGAACCCTGATACCTACAAGAGATCTTGGGAAATCATGACCAGCACTTCAAAGCCTCAAGAGTCTAAGTTTTTTGAGTTTCAGTGATTCTTTCAAAAACATTAGGCTTCACTACTCATGTTTAACGCCAACTGGAACTGGACTCAGGGGATATAGTGTTGCCAAGGATCAGGGGCTTTCAAATCCAGTAGACATGGGTTGGTATCTCATTTCTAGCACCTGCCAGCTTTATGCATGGATTGTTTACCTTTTCTTCTTAAAAAGGTTTTCTGTTTGTGTATTTGTTTTATTGTATAAAGACATGAAATGTCTTTTATTTGTGCCTAAAAAGATTGTGAATCCTGCATTTTTCTGTTACTATAACAGTCTCAAACCCACATCTCACACACATGCTGGACAAAGTATGTGACCACTCTCAATTTATTTCCTCTCTCTGTAAAATGCGAAGCTGGCCACTTCTTTGGAAGTGAGGACTGTATAAAAGTATCCAAGCAAAGTAAAAATTAGAACATTCCTGGACATTTACATTTTGCAATGACCAATTCCTTTGGAAGACAGCCTTGCAAATGGATTGGTTTTTCAGGGACTCTTAAACACTTCTTCCCCACCAATACTTTCTCTTAAAACCTCTATTTTATATATTTATTTTTATGTGGTGCTGAGGATTGAACCCAGTGCCTCACACATACTAGGCGAGCAATCTATTGGGGAGCCACAATCCCAGCTTCCAAAATACTTTAAACCTCAATTTTGAGAAGCCTCTACCAAAATGCTTGTCTTAGTGCAACACTATTTTAAAAAAGCAATGCCTCTAACTGTTCCACCTTTTCATCAGGTATGTATGGAGTAATTGTACACTGTTCAACATTTCATCAATGCTGACTGGGCCCTGTTGAAGCACTAGAAATTAGAATTATTTTAGTCCATAGCAGTAATTGAGGTAATCTGAGTATGAATGCGAGCAAATAAATTATTGGAATAAATGAACCTAATTGCACTTGAAAGTTCCCTGTTGTTTAGTGAGCATATTACCTGAACCTTTGTTGTTGAAGTTTTTAAAATATAAGAAGTGTCAAAATCACCTCTTATCAAATACAGCAAACATAGTCTACAATTAAAAAATGTATATAATTTTGGTGCTATAACATGTTACCACAATAATTTTTTAGAGATGTAGAATACCACTGCTTTATCTTTCCTTTCCTGCATTCTCTCTCTCTTTTCTCTCCCCTACAATCCATTAAGATACAGAATGTAATATCACATTACAATATTTGTGTAGGTAGTTACGATCAAGCTGTCTCCCAGAGGAGAAGGCAAGTAAAATGGAGAAAGTGTGTGATAAATTTAAGACATTATTGTACAGCCTATCGTGTGTATTTTAACCAGGTTTCACAGTAAAAGTCATCAGTTTTTCCCTCCTGTCAACAATTTATCCATTCATGCTTTATGGGTTTTATGAATTGATATGGCAGACACTACACTATTAAATCTAACTCTAATTTTGTTTAGGTGAGAAGGTAACTTGACAAATATTCACGTTGGAAAACTGTGCTTTAAGAAGGTAGGTAATTTCAATGTCATTTTTGGCAATGTAATGGCCATTCAGTGTAATGGCCATTCCTTGGTCCACAATAAAGGAAAGTCTGTGAATACAGAATAACATTAGTATGCAAAGAGTTTGAAGGTAAGAAAAAAAAAAAAAAGTTCAATTGTAAAAAGGCCCAGAGCAAAAGGATAGAGTAGTGGAGGAAAGATGGGGAAGGTGAACAAGAGCTGAGTAAATTCCATGGAGGTGGGTGGGGAAAGGGTGGAGCTGGAACCATTGGCTCAAGAGCTGAGCTAGAGCACAGAGAATATAAAAGCCTGGTTGAGTCAGGTAGGAAAAGCAGCCTGAAGCCAGGGAAGCCACACAGGCTCAGGTCTGTGGGTGAGATCTGCTGCAGTCTTCAGAGAAAGGCTGCCAGTGCGGGAGAGAAAAGGCCCAGATGTCTCACCTGTTCTTGATCCACCTCTTAGGAGTCTGGCTGCTGCTGAACCAATCTTCCACAAAAGTTTCATCAGCATGGTGGGGGAAAGTTATTCGGTTTTGTGATCACCGATTATTTCGTGAAAAGCTGCGTGTTTGCTGCAAACTAGCTATCGAAATGTCTATGAAAGTGGATGGTCTGAGATCTACAGGTAAGAGCTTGTTTCCCCAGAGCCTTTTGGTACTTCTCATTGGTTGCTCTGGGGCTGTCAACCTACTGGAATGGGGGTCTGAACTGCTGGGTTGGATATCACATTTGCTACCAGAGCTCAGCCTTGACTCCAGGTGTCTGTTGCCCAACGCTTGAACCTTTCCTTCGTAATTTGCTTTTATTGAAAACCTCACTGGGAATCTCACCAGAGCAAGGGGAAATGGGGGAATCACAAAATACCTCATCCAACAGACACTTGATGTTCTTTCCACCTGGCATCCAGGTCAATGGTGAGGAGAAATGGGGAAGCCTTAGAGGAAGTGATGCTGCCCAACTTCCAGCAGGAGATAGGCACACTCTGGGAACCCAGAGGAAAAGCTGAGCAGGCCAGATGGCAGGCATGATGGTAACCTGGCCCCTAGATGGAGCATCTCTGATTCAAAGGAAAGTAAGCTGGTGAGCTGGTGGTTAAACTTGCTTCTGTGCCAAAAGGCACTCTGAGATGTCTTTCCATGTTCTGAAAAGTGAGACAGTAAATATCTTAGATTTAGTAACCATCTTCCTTACCAAAATCCCGGCATTGGCCTATGCCATGGAGAACACCTCCACCCCCTTTTAATGTACATTTGGAAGGGAGCCTGTCCTCCCCATTTTTGGGGATTGGATCTTGTAGTTCCACTGTGACAGAGGTTATGGAAGAGAGACAAGTTACTAGATGAATAAAGAAAAAACTGAAGGGCACCAGGGACAAGGGAAGGTTGTCTTTTAGATCATCATAGCTGAAGATCTTATTGATGCCTTCCAGTTTATAATCTCCATTATACTTATGGAAAATTTTTTAAAGCAAGAACTCAGAAATGAGTGCAGTTCAGATGTGGATTGATTCTTCGAAATATGTTTGTTATTTTTAAACTACGTAGAAAGATGGTTTGGAAACAAAGTTAAAAAAGCCACAAAAACTCAAAGAGGCATAGGATAATCAGTGTAATGGATTCTATTAAATTCAGAAAAGCTCAATTACCAATAATTAAGTGTTATGCATTTCATATGGTGTATGAAATTTATGACAAACCATAACTAGGTTTTATAGGTATTTGTGTATGTTGTACACAAGTGATCCTCATTCAGAATCATGTGTACAATGAATACATTTACTTCTCTTTATGGGGTATAAAGTATGCTTATAAAGTTATGTACTTTTCTACATTGTTTGTCAGAGATTGATTTTATGCCTTCATTACATAATGCTTGTATAAAAGTAATAAAAAAATCAGAGTCTAGGAATTAACTAATTTAAAACCAGAGAACACTAGATTGCATTGCCTTTGCTTTTTCTTAGGTAGTATTCTTATAACTCATTTCTCTCTTTAATATCAAAGTCTTTTGTCTTGGAGTAAATAGTCTGGAGAAGAGCAATTGCCAAAGAGATGTGTGAGGGAAGTCACAGACATATACTAGGCTGATTATACCAGAGCTGTTGGAAATCCCTCCTTTTAAACTTTGAAACATTGGATAGACTAATGTTATTACAATCCTTTTAAAGCTTATTGTTGTCATTCAGAATTTTCTTAACAATGATGAAAATTACTCAGGATAAAAAATAAAGTCAAGCAGGGTACAATGGCACATGTCTAGGGTCCCAGTGGCTTGGAAGGCTGAGGCAGGAGGATCACCAGTTCAAAACCAGACCAGTAAATTTGACCCAGTCTCAAAATTAAAAAAATAAGATGGTTTGTGGATGTGACTCAGTGGTTGAGCACTACTGTTTTGAATCCCCAGTACATTCCCTGCAAATCCATCTGTGTCAAAATTAGTGATTTCAATGACCAACATGACATCAGAAAGATGAGAGATTGATATCAGAGAGTATCATGATAAAAGCAAAGAAGGGATGTTGAAGAAGAGATGTGACAGAGAGCCAAGGTGAAGTAAAGCAGAACCTTGGCAAGATTATAGTACTTTTATCTGCCCAATTATAATGAAACTAGTTTGCTTAGATATTAGGATACTTGCTACTTCTGTTTTAATGTGGAATTATATTGAGGAAATGCCTTCCTTTTTAAAAATCTATTCTTATGTTTATAGTTTTTCTGATGCTCCTTAACATCAATATTTCTGCACCCCCCAACATTTTTTTTTTTTACTTAATAGATATGATGTCATCCTCCCTCAACAAAGATGTATATGCATTCAACATGATGCCACAGCAGCTGAGGGCAACAACACCTTTTGAGAGGCAGCCATCATCACTAGAGCTACAACATGAACCTGTAATAAAGGATTCAAAGCTTATTCCTGAAGAGTTGAAGTATATCATTCAAAATGGAGAAGGGGAAGCAGAAGACAATAGCCCTTCAGAATCAGAATTCTTAGGTTTGAATGCTCATTCCCAAAAAAAGTTATGGAACAATGTGGACATGTTCAAAAGTTGTTGTAGAAAAGAATGTACCAGAAGTTCTATGGTTAAATATTGCTGAGATGAAGCTAACTGTGCACATGTCACCTGTTGTTCACATGCATTCTTTTTGACATTTTTACTGATTCCTCTTTCTGGCTGCATGATTATTAGAATGTGAGAAATTAATATTAATATTTGGATATTTCATTTGACATGAAAGAAAAAATTATTTGCATTATTGTAGTTTCTGTTAATAATACTTCTTATATTATAAGGGAAAGCAGTATTGAGATTCCTCATTTTGTCTCTTTTGAACAGTATGATTACATTGTTGCTTCTTAGTGCCTTTAATTAAAAATTTATTTTAATCTTTATCACTTTATTCATACATAACTCAATTTAATGCAATGCCTAACAGGGGTTACATAAAAAAGACCAAAATGCTTTTATTGGCATTAATCCTTAGATTAGGTATGTCTACAACCACAATAAATTTGACTTTTTAAATTTTGAAATATTTTTGTATCTTATTGAATCATTCATTGCAAACAATTGGTTTGGACCCTTTCTCTATTTTATTTAGTTTAGGACATTCAAAGTGAGGTTACACTCTATGGTATAGGTTCTGAGAGACAAAAATGAAAAAAAAAAAAAAAGCAAGTGATTTATAAAGGAGAAAAATGAATAAATATATAATAAAATGATAAAAAACTCAGTATCCTGTATATTACAGAACTAACAAAGTAAGGAAATTCACTGAACACTTAATGTTTTGGAGTTTACAAACCTTATTGGATGGATGGTCTCCAAATATATTCTCCCATTCTGTGAGTTGCTTCTTCACCTCACTAATAGTTCCCCTTGCTGTGTAGAGCTGTTTTGTTTGATATCATTAATTTGTTCTATTTTTGCTTTTCTTACCTAAGCTTTCAGGATCATATCCAAAGAAATTGTTACTGAACCAATTTGTGGAGCCTTTCCTCAATTCTTACTCTAAGCTCTTCAATCCATTTGCATTAACTTCTGCATGTTGCTGAGGTCTGGCCTCGCCAGGGGGTGCTTGGCGGCAAGGCTGGGGTGCTAAACAGCATGTTTGGGGTGCAAAATAGCACGGGGGTGAAACGTAGGCGGTCGAAAACAAAGGAAGCACACACACACACACTCTTGGAGGCTTCTCTCTTTTACTTTACTTTTTCAGTTCAGTTTGTATAGCCTAGCAAGCACAGCAATTCACATTACAGCTTTTGAGGGTTACATCAAAGAATTTCAAGGAATTTCAGGGTCATATAATCAGGAGAAAACAGAATATTTTTCCTAAGTACATACTACTGATTAATCTTATCTATAGACAGAAGCAAACATATTTTTATCATTCCTAAATGTCACAATAATATATGATTATATCTTAAAACTTATTTTTAATCTAAACCTATATCATGATTCCTCAAGTCTAGGCATTCCTCACTCATAAGGTTTTACAGCTAAATTGCCCTAATAGATCTTCTTTAAACTTTATCTGAGCCCAGACTCCTAGGCTCCTTCGTTTCCCTATATAATGTCTTTGTTTTGAGCTCAGGAAGAAAAAAGTATGGTTGTTTTTATCCTAAACTTACTTAAAAGGTAAGAGGAGTCCTTATAAAACAGAAGAAGACATTTAAAGCTTTTCTATGGAATACAGGATTATAACAAGGAAAAGGTTAAACAACAGGTATTTGCTGTGCTCATGATTACAGCAGGGAGGGGTTAAGCGTTGAGCATTTGCAAAAGCTAATTTCTAACTAAAAACCTGTTATACTAGTTCAACTTAAGGAGATGTTTTCATGCTCCTGGCTACAATTCCCAGAACCAGTTTCATTCTTAATAATTAATGCATCAGACCTGATGGTCATATGAGCAGAAAACAAGACAGCAAGAAGGTCCAATGCCATATTTATGTTGCATCTTCCTTTTTTTTTTTTTTTTTTAAATATTTTTATTTATTTGCTTTTAGTTGTACACAATGCATCAATGTATTTTATTTGTATGTGGTGCTGAGGATCGAACCCGGGTCGCCCACGTGCTAGGCGAGCGCTCTACCGCTGAGCCACAATCCCAGCCCGTGCATCTTCCTTTTTACAGGGGGTGCCTTGCCTCCCCCAAGGTGGACAGATTCTGCTGTCTATGATGGGGATGCCTTGCTTGCCATCAGAAGGAAGATGTCACAGCATATGTTATGAGATGGTGTCTACTTTTATTCCTTCTCAGTGGACAGCCAGTTTCCCCAGCACCATTTGTTGAAGAAACTGTCCCTTCCCATTTGGTGTTCCTAGTACCTTTGCTGTAAATCAATTGACCATAAACAAATAAGCTTCTGACTGGGTTTTCAATCTTCTTCAAGGAGTCAATGTGTCTGTTTCCAGACAGTACAGTACTGTATTGATTATCATTGGTTTATAATGTGCTTTGATGTTTCAAGTTTGATGACTACAGATTTTTTCTTCTTTCTTAGGATTGTTTTGGCTATTAGGGGTCTTCAGTGGCTCAGTTAAAAAGTCAATGGTCTTAAAAAACAATCAATGGCCTATTTCTATTTTTCTGAAAAATGACATTAAATATTTGATCAAGATTATTTTGCATCTGTAGATCACTTTGGGTAGAATGGACATATTTATAGTGTTTGTAAAAAGTTTTATATTTCTCTTCTTTCATAATTTTTAGTTTTTGATTATACAGAATGGTGGGATTCATTGTTACATATTTGTACATGTAAATGTTGCAATATAATTTGCCCAATACCATTCCACAATATTTCTCCTTTTTCTCCCCTCCTACATCCATTCTGCTCCCTTTCTTCCACTCTACTGACCTTCCTTCACTTTTCATAAGACTCATCCTCTCCTTTTTTTATTTTTTACTCTTTAGTTTTCACATATACGAGAAAGCATGTGACCGTTAACTTTATAAATTTGACTTCTTTCACTTAAAATTCTTAAGTTTCATCCATTCTCTTGCCAATCATAAATTTCACTACTTTTGTGGCTGAACAAAACTGCATTGAGTGTATATAACACATTTTCTTTACCCATTCATTCCATGGAGAACACCTTGAGAACTTTCAGTTTGCCTATTAATTGTGATGCTATAAACACGGGTATGCATGTATCATTGTAGTATGCTGACTTTAATTCTTCAGGATAAATACTGAGGAGTGATATAGCTGTCATAAGGTAGTTACATTCCTGGTCTGTTCAGCAAACTTCATACTGATTTCCAAAATGGTTGTAGTAATTTACAGTCCTACCAGCATTATAATTGTTCCCCTTTCTTCACAAAATCTCTAGCATTTATTATTGTTTGTGTTCTTGATGGCTGCCATGCTAAGTGAAGTGAGATAAATATCAGTGTGCTTTTGATTTTTGTAGCATAGACATTTGAAGTACGTTAATTTTCCCAACTTGCAAAAGTGGCTTGTCTTTCCATTCATCTGTGTTCTCTTCAATTTTATCAGTGTTTTATTTAAGCTCTCCTTGGTTATATTTACACTTAAGAATTTCACTTTATTCAATTTTGTTGCTACTATAGAATTCTTTTTCAATTTTTCTTTCCAGGTAGCTCATTATTAGTATATAGAAATGTTACTGATTTTTGTATTTTGCATTTTATCCTCCAACTTTACTGAATTGATATATCAATTCTACCAATTGTCTTTCTGTCTTTCTTTTCACTTTGGTGCATTCCTTAGGATTTTCTGCCACATGATTTCATCTTCATATAGAAAAAAATTTACCTTTTCATTCTTATTATAGTGTCTATTATTTCTTTTTCATAATTGTTCAGGCAAGGACTTCCAATACTATGTTGACTAGAAGTGGTAGAGTGGATATTGTCATCTTGTTCCTTATCTTAGAGGAGAAGCTTTCAAAATTTCAACATTCAGAGTGATTTCAGCCATGGGTTTGACTTATTTATTTATTTTTAATTGTATTTAGACAAATATGACAATATAGTGTATTTTAGCATATTATACATACATGGAGTATGATATATCAATTAGGAGCCCACTCTTATGATTGTACATGATGTGGAGTTCCCTTGTTCTGTATGCAAATACAAAGATAGGAAAGTAATGTGTTATTAGTTCTACCGTCTGTGGGAATGCACCCATGAAATCTGTGTGGACCTTTTCAGCATTGAAGCCAGTGAGGGGGAATGTCTGGTCTTTGGGAAATCACAGTGGCAATCCTGTTGTCAAGATGGCCTGATACACATGAACTACCTCTCAGCTCTGCCCAAAAAGGTCCCACACAGCACCAGAGATGAGTGGGACCCATTAGGAACTGAGAAACCTACTTGCCCCCACATCTATCTTGTTTGTGTGAATAACTTTTTATGGGATCCCTTTAATCTGTTCTGATATAAATAAGCCAGGTGGGGGCTCCTTTTTTTATTAGAAGCTGCACCAGTCTGATTAGCTTGGCCCATCGCTGCCCCTGCACTGAAATTATCTTTCTGTGTTCTGTAGTTATTTTGTAGTACTATTTTCCTGGTTTTTATTTCTCAGCCAACCCTCCCTCTGGAGGGGAAACCCTTTCCCTTGCCCAGGTGGGATGAGATTGCGAATTGCCACCGGGAAACAGGCAGGAGACTATTTGCAAGGAAACGGAAAGAGAAAGGTAACCAATGGGTGCTTGTGACTTCTCTTGCAGGAAGTGCTTATGTAATTAGCTTATTTAGAGAAAGAGGAGAGAGGAAGTTTCTTTATTGCATGTTGTTAAGCATGGAGAAATTGCTCTCTACAGAGAAGAAAATTTAGTTTGCTAGTCTCAAGATGATTGTGAAGCAAAAGGGGAAATCTATGAAAAATCTCAACTTGCTCAGTTCTTAGAAGCATTTAGGGAAGTTTTTTTCATGGTTTTGTGAGAAGGAATTGCTTGATTTGCATACTTGGGAAAAACTCAGCAGGGAGATATATGCTGGTTGTATTTCAGTTAACATGTCTAGGAGTACAATCAAGAATGTAGAAAAAAAATTGGATGGTAATAAGAGACTTGTTTATATTTAAGCCAAGGTATTGGATGATGGTCCTTGGGAGATTTAATCACAGGCCTTATAAATGTAGTTAAAAGTCTTAGACCAGTAAATACTTTTGCACAGATCCTAGAACTTCTCTGTCTGCAGGAAACTTAACACATCAAAGACAGGGAGAAGAGTTAAGGTTGAAACTAGAACACACCCCCTAGACTGTGAAAATCAGAAAGATGACCTAAGGAGAGAACCAAGGCTACTTCATTCATAAAAAGTGAGAGACAGGGAAACAGCCTGGGGCACAGCCAGAGGCAATTGGTCATTTGTAACAAGTAAAAGGCAGGGAAACAGCCCAGTTAACATTTCATTAGAAAGAGAGATACAAGAAGATTGGGTAAGTGTCATGCTAGAGGACTCAAACAAAGACTCTCAGTCAGAGGAAAAACTTGAATTGGAAGCAGACCTCTGTAATTTGCATTTGAATGGTCCTGCTTCAGTAATTTGCCCTACCCCACAGGAAAGACTAAAACTCAAGAGTCCCAAATATGGCTGTCATGAAAATTTCTCTGCTCAGGCAGGGTCTCTGAACCACCAGAGAGTCAGGAGAAGATATATTAGAGTCCTGCCAACCTCTGCTCCAGAGCAGAAGATGCAAGGAAAATCCCACCCAACTCCGCTTGAGTGCAGGTGGGCCAAGAACAGTCCCAGGGACCTACACTGGAGTGTGGCTAGGCCCAGGTCAGTCCAGCTTACCTCCACCCTACCGAGGCCAGGCTCAGGTCAGTCCTGCTGACATTTGCTTGAGTGTGGCCAGGCTCAGGGCAGTTCCACCAACCTCTGCCTAAGTGCAGGCAGGCCCAGGACAGCTTCATTGACCACCACTCAGAGGACCACCTCTTCCAACCAGCAGACCACTGCAGGAGCTCAGATTCAACCAGTTTGGCCCACACCAACCTGCGTGGAACCCAGCCCCTAGTAGCATACATGGAGGGACACCAGCAGGTTCTAAAAGTCCAACATTAAGGGGAGGCACAGACAACCTATATGGATATTATAAGAATAAATCAACACCCACAAATCTAAGGCATTTCTATATATCAGTGACAAATCCTTTGAAAGGGAAATGAGGAAAGCTACCCGATTTACAATAGCACAAAAAATAAAATAAAATACTTGGGCATCAACTTAACTAAAAGGTGAAAAACCTCTATAATGAAAACTACAGAACACTAAAGAAAGAAATTATGGAAGACCTTAGAAGATGGAAAGATCTACCTTGCTCTTGATTAGGCAGAACTAATATTGTCAAAATGACCATACCACCAAAAGTGCTATACAGATTTAATGCAATTTCAATCAAAATCCCAATGACATTCCTCACAGAAATATAAAAAGCAGTCATGAAATTCATCTGGAAAAATAAGAGACCCAGAATAGCTAAAGCAATCCTTAGCCAGAAGAGTGAAGCAGGTGGCATCATTCTACCAGATCTTAAACTGTGCTACAGAGCAATAGTAACAAAAACAGCATGGTATTGGCACCAAAATAGACCAGTATACCAATAGAGCAGAATAGAGGAAACAGAGACTAACGCATATAATTTCAGTTATCTTATATTAGACATAGGCGCCAAAAATCTACATTGGAGAAAAGATAGCCTCTTCAACAAATGGTGCTGGGAAAACTGGAAATCCATCTGCAACATAATAAAATTAAGCCTTTATCTCTCACCATGAACAAAACTCAACTCAAAGTAGATCAAAGATCTAGGAATTAGACAAAAGACACTATGCCTAATAGAAGAAAAAGTAAGCTCTAATCTCCAACATGTAGGGTTAAGCCCCAAGTTCCTTAATAAGACTACTGTAGCACAAGAATTAATGTAAAGAATCAATAAATGGGATAGATTCAAACTAAAAAGCTTCTTCTCAGCAAAAGAAACAATCAGTGAGGTGAACAGAGAGCCTACTAATTGGGATCAAGTTTTTACCATACATACATCAGATAGAGCGCTAATCTCTAGAATATATAAAGAACTCAAAAATCTTAACACCAAAAAAACAAATAACCCAATCAATAAATGGGTCAAGGAACTGAACAAACACTTCTCAGAAGAAGATATACAATCAATCAACAAATACATGAAAAAATGTTCAACATCTCTGGCAATTAGAGAAATGCAAATCAAAACCACTCTAAGATTTCATCTCACACCAGTCAGAATGGCAGCTATTAAGAACACAAACAACAATTAATGTTGGAGAGGATGCGGGAAAAGGCACACTCATACATTGCTGGTGTGACAGCAAAATGGTGCAGCCAATATGGAAAGCAGTATGGAGATTCCTTAGAAAACTGGGAATGGAACCACTTATGACCCAGCTATCCCACTCCTTGGTCTATATCCAAAGGACTTAAAAACAGCATACTACAGGAACACAGCCACATCAATGTTTATAGCAGCACAATTCACAATAGTGCCTGGCGCTGTGGTGCACACCTGTAATCCCAGCACTTGGGAGGCTGTGGCAGGAGGATTGCGAGTTCAAAGCCAGCCTCAGCAATGGTGAGGCATTTAGCAACACAGTGAGACCCTGTCTCTAATAAAATACAAAAAAGGGCTGGGGATGTGGCCCAGTGGTTGAATGCCCCTGAGTTCAATCCCCAGTAATAAAAACAAAAACAAATAAACAAAATTCACAATAGCTAAACTGTGGAATCAACCTAGATGCCCTTCAGTAGATGAATGAATAAACAAAATGTGGTATATATATATATATATATATATATATACATATATATATATATATATATATATATATATATATAATGGAGTATTACTCAGCAATAAAAGAGAATAAAATCATGGCATTCACAGGTAAAAGTATGAAGTTGGAGAATATAATACTAAGTGAAGTTAGCCAATCCCAAAAAGCCAAATGCCAAATGTTTTCTCTGATATAAGGAGGCCGATTCACAGTGGGGTTGGAATGGGGAACATAGGAAAATTAGAGGAACACTAGTATGGCTATTGGGGTAGGGAGGGTAAAGGAGGGGGCAAAAGGGTGAAGTGGAAAAAAAAAGTTGGTAGTATGAGATTGGTATTATTACCCTAAGTGCATGTATGAAGTCACGAATTTAGTGAATATACTTTGCATACAACCAGAGATATGTAAAAATATGCTCTATATGTATAATATGAAATGTAATGCATTCTTCTGTCATTTATAACAACTTAGAATAAATAAATTACAAAAAAAAGATAGTGTCTGGGTGATGGGTGATGTGGTGCGCGCCTGCAGTCCCAGCTACTTGGGAGACTGAGGCAGGAGGATCTCAAGTTCCAGGCCAGTCTGAGCAACTTAGACCTGCCTCAACATCAAATAGAAAATGGACTGGGCTTGTAACTCAGTGGTAGAATGCTTGCCTGGCATGTGCAAGATGCTGGGTTCGATTCTAGCATTCTCCTACCCCCAAACATTCAATAGTGTTTACCCTGGTGGGGGAAGAATCAGGCCTGTGATCAGGGAGGGATGTGTTAGTTGCTCATTAACAATCTCTTAGAGATATATGGTTAGGTAGGAGTTTGTTTTATTCTTTGTTTTAAGGTGGTAGGGATAGAACCCAGGGTGCATGCTGTCTCTAGCTTTTTAAAAACTCTTGAGAGGGTTTCACTACGTTGTCCAGGCATGGCTTGAACTTGCAATTCTTTTGCCTCAGCCTTTGGAGTAGCTGAGATTAAAGGCGTGTGCCACCATGCCTGGCTAAGAGTTCGGTTAATAATCATTCTTTAAATGAAACGTACATTTACACACTTCTGCACTTGTTGGGACAAGATGGGACATCCCATTTAAAAATAAATGGAGAAACCCATTTTTTTAAAAATAAACAAAAAAAGGGGAATTGTTGGGACTATGTCTGCCAAGAGGCAAGGTTTGACTGCTTACCACGCCCTAAAGGACCGGGGCTAAACCAAGCGGTGTGGCTATGACATAGCGTGAGAGACTGAACCGCCTTGCTTGCTGATTGGTTAGTTCTAGGCCTATTTAAGTCAATGCTTGTTCAATAAATCAGAGTTTTTCTTGTAAAAGCGAGTATGCTTTTAGGGCGGATAAAGCTGGATAAACTCCCGGAGGCGGGGATTCCCCGTACTCAATTTCTCGGTCCCTTAAAATTTGTTTTATTTCGTCCCAAGTCTCCCAAGAATTAAAATCAGACTTTGGGAGCCAGGGAGCCGCCCGTTTTAACTAATTCCAGATCACCTCCAATTGACTGTCAGATATTTGGAGACCTTGTTTTCTTAAAATACCGCGCCATGCCTCGAGGGCTGGGTCTTGTGATTTCCTGAATGTTAAGATTTGTCCCATAATAAAAGGGTATTTCTGCCAGCGAAAGAGACGCTGTGTCTCTAACCTTATTAAGCTCACCGATAATTTTTTCCCTGCCCCACATTGGGACGCCAACCTGTCGGGGTTGCTGAGTTATGAAAGGGGCCAAGTTCTAAGCTATCTTCCTTTCAGGCCCTAAAAGGAAGTTTTTCCTGCCAGCAAGAAAATATAACTTACTCGGTGAGAATGAGCTTAAGGACAGAAATCGCTAGGTGCCTTACCTGAGAAAACACGCCACCTAGGGAGTCTTGTATATAGCATGCGGGATGCTCGAAAAACTCTGATTTATTGAACAAGCATTGACTTAAATAGGCCTAGAACTAACCAATCAGCAAGCAAGGCGGTTCAGTCTCTCACGCTACGTCATAGCCACACCCCTTGGTTTAGCCCTGGTCCTTTAGGGCGTGGTAAGCAGTCAAACCTTGCCTCTTGGCAGACATAGTCCCAACATGCACTTATAATCCAGTTTTTTAAAAAAATTATTTAACTCTTCTTAACCTCAATTATTTATGTGTCTGCACTCGTAGATGGGGGGATCTGGAGCTCTTGATTTATTGTCCTTGTCAGTTATGTTGAATAACACAGTCTAGTGTCTTGTTGGGCAACTGAGTAGATGAACTTTGATAATCTTGAGGAAAATAGCCAAATACAGAAAAGTTCGGATTTTGCCAGAAGTAGATCTCAAAAAGACAAAATTCTTGATGTAGAATGAAAGGAAAAACAGAATTTTTGTAGAGAGCAACTATGATGTGCCAGGCTCTATGCCTGCAACTGTAAATAAGATCTTCCCATACTGACAGTCTGTTCTAGTTTTTAGATTTCAGAGCTGTATTCACTTATGAATCAACAATGCTTAGCCTGTGAAAGGCTCGCGTATATAGTTTCAGACTGTTGCATTATCTGTTCTTTCCAGTTCTTTAATGCTATAAGGGAGACTAAAAATATCCTGTAACAAGTGGGCAGTACATATCCAGAAACCTAGTGTGATGTACCACTGTTAAGTTGTTTACATAAAAAGTCAGAGACAAATCCAAATCTATTGCCTGAAATGTATGCTAATTTTTATGTATGCAGGACAATTAAACTGGCTAATTGTAAAGATATTTTAAAACAGCGTAACATATATAGTTTACATGTTAACATATCAATATTATTTGAAATTTGTTATAGTTGAAACTAAAATCATAATTTATTTTTTATAAAATTATTTCTATAAATGTTATAAATACATCCATGTTTAATCATTTCTGGTAAATATGTATACCCATTCACTTTTAAACTTTCCCTAGTAAACTCAAAATTCAATAAATGCTCATGTTCAAAAGATTAAAAAAAAGATACATTGGGTTCAAATTATTTCCAATTTTTGAGCAGTTAGATGAGCAAAACCAATGTGTACAAGTTCACAAAGATGTCTCTGTGGTCTCCAGTAGTTCTGGCCCGGTATTGGGCTTCATACACAGTACCTGCCCACCAAGAAGGCACTGGACAGATCTTTCAGTCTGCTCAAAGTGCTCAATACCTCCGATGGGAAGATAAAGATGGCTGTTTGGGGCTTTTTAAGCCTATGTCTTCTATACTTTGATAGTAAACTTTTGGAGGCGAGGTATTTTGAGCAGCGTAGGAGTTTTATTAATAATTCCTAGTTTCATGGTGTCACCTGAGATGCTTAATTAAGGATCTATTTCCACTAAAGGATTACAAGAAAATCACCAAGAAGGGTATTTACCTATGCCTCAGTCTTCTTAACAAAGAAAATTTAAATTATTTAATTCATCTAATCAAATATTTTAATGAGGGCATTTGTTTGTTCCCTGGCCCAGAAAACAGCAGATAATGGCCTCTTAAAGGGGAAAAACTCTATGTAGTTCATAATATAGTTCAAGAACACATTCAAGCTGGTTATATCGAGCCTACCCTCAGCCTTTGAAAACTCCAATTTTTGTGGTAAAGAAAAAAATCTGGCAAATGGAGATCATTACAAGATATCAGAGCCATTAATCAAACTATGGAACCAATAGGAGCCTTAAAGTCTGAATTTCCTTCTCCTACAGTTATCCCTCTTGATTATCAATTAATAGTAAT
This sequence comes from Tamias sibiricus, assembly GCA_025594165.1. NCBI lineage: Eukaryota > Metazoa > Chordata > Mammalia > Rodentia > Sciuridae > Tamias > Tamias sibiricus. The sequence goes on along the minus strand of CM046657.1, from coordinate 154,458,414 downwards.
AGATTTAAAAGATTGTTTTTTTTTTTTCACTATTCCATTACATCCAGATGATTGTAAGATATTTGCTCTTAGCATCCCAGCTATAAATTTTGAAGAACCAGTTAAGAGATTTTGCTGGAAGGTGTTGCCTCAAGGTATGACCAATAGTCCCACATTATGTCAAAAATTTTCATCACAGGCTGTGGCTCCAGTACATATATAATCCATTACATGGATGATATCCTTTAGTCTCATGTTAGTTCAGATATGCTTTTTAAATTTTTTGCTCAATTAGAAACTTCATTTACTTCAATGGGTTTATGTATAGCACCTGAGAAGGTGCAAAATTCTTGTACTTTTCAATATTTAGACAATTTAATCAAAGGACACATGATTCATCCACAAAATCTACAAATCAGAGTGGATGGTTTGCATACTCTCAATGACATTAAAAAATTATTAGGTGATATTAACTGGCTATGGCCAAGTTTGAAACTAATTACTGCAGATTTGAATTCTTTATTTCGAAGTACACGGGGAGATTCTTCTCCAACTTCTCCTCATCAGCTTACAGTAAAGGCAAGAACTGCCTTGACAAAAGTTGAATCTGCCATTAAGACTGCCCAGCTTACTAGGAATGACCACAAGAACCTATATATTTATTAACATTTCTCACTATTTATACCCCTACAGGAGCAATATGGCAGTCATTGGGAGTTATTGAATGGCTTCACCTAGCTCTCTCTCCCCAAATGTCATTGACTCCATTCCATAACTTTATTGCTCAGTTAGTTATTAAATGAAGAACATGAGTCTTACAATTGGTTGGATCAGAACCTATTATGGTGACCCCTTTTTCTATTCAACAGCATAATTGGTTCAGACTATCTTCCAATACTTGGCAAATAGCTTTTGCTAATTTCCCTTGTCAAGTAGAATGTCACTATCCTTGTGATAAAATTGTTCAATTTACTCGTGTAACTTCATTTATTATTTTCCAAAATCATACATGCTTAACAAATAGTTAAGTGATGGATCAAGTTCAGGAAAAGCAGGCTTCTATAGTGATGCTCATACTGAGATAATGCAGACATCATATAATTTTGCACAATGAGCAGAACTTCCAGCTCTCCTTTATGCTTTACTTCACTTTACTAATGAACCAATTAATGTCTATAGTGATAGTACATATACAGTTGGAGTTGCAAAAAATATTGAAACATCCATCTTTTGATGGAAACACACCATCAAAAGATTTATTTCATTTGTTCCATATTTTACAAAAGAAAATTCTAGTGCATCATTATCCTTGCTTTATTGGTCATATCAGAGCACATTCTAATCTTCCAGGTCCTTTTGCATCAGGTGATAATAAGATTGATAAACTTGCTGCTGTCTGTCAGCAGATGTCTTTATATGATTGTACACAAGCCTCAGATTCTTTACATAATCAGAATGCTTCTAGTTTACATAAAAAGTTTTGTATTACTAGGGAACAAGTTCATCCAGTTGTTCGTCAGTGTCCACAATGTGTTATACATATTCCATCTTCACCAATTGCGATTAATTGCCACAGTTTATGACCAAATCACTTATTGCAAATAGATGTAACTCACATCCTTCAGTTTGGCAAAAATTGTTATGTTTATATTTTTGTTGACACTTATTTTCAATTTATCTTTGCCACTGCCCATGTAAAACAAAATTGTCAACATGTTATTTCTCATTGCCTAGCTGCTTTTGCAGTATTTGGTTGTCCTTTACTGATTAAAACTGATAATGTTCCAGCGTATACTAGTTCTTCTTTTCAACAGTTTTGCCACCAATTTCATATTGACCATAAAACAGGTATTCCTTATAATCCTCAAGATCAAGCCATTGTAGAAAGAGCTCATTTATCTATTAAGCAACTACAAAAGCAAAAAGGGAGAAATAAGAACCCACAAAACAACCTTAATCATGCTTTTTTTTTGTTTTAAATTTTAAAAATTGTGACTCTGAAGATTGTATTACTGCCAAAGGACACATGTCTTCCACTGCAACAGGTTCATTGTACCTAGTTTGGTGGAAAGATTTACAAACAGGACAGTGGAAAGGACCAGATCCAGTTATAATGTGAGTTAGAAATCATGCTTGCATTTTCCCAGAAGGTGCATTTCATCATATTTGGGTACATGAAAGTGCCATCAGACATGGAGGACTTGAAGCCAAGATTCAAATGACTAAAGATTGATCCAGAGATGTCAGCCCTGACCCCCAGCAGGAATAGGAAGCTTTTAAGGAGGAAAAGAACAAAGAGGGCCCAGAGTGACCAAATGTGCAAGCAGCAATCATGGAAACAACTGAAGAATCTAATGCAATAGGTTGAGCAGATGGTTCAACAACAAGGAGAAATTAGTCTCCAGCCACAATGTTTGTGGCCACAATAGCTCTATTGAGCTGTTAATTAAGTGGGGTCTACAAAGAAACTTATTATACCTATTTCCCAGATCCACCTTATTATACCTATTTCCCAGATCCACCTATTTTCCAGTCCAGTGTGGACTGGAAAATCCACCCCAGTATTTACTAGTGATACTCATATGATGGGAGAATTTACAGATACATACATTACACCTATCCATGTGACTGGATTTAATTATACTGGGTACAGTGGACAACTACCTATATGTTGGTCCCATGATAAACATGCTGGCTGTTTAAAGGAAAAGACTGCATATGGGGAAACCTAAACCAGCCAATCATATTGGCCTCTTGGATGCAAGATTTTATGTCCAGTTATTAAAATGGGACTTTCTCATAACAAGCCAGTCATACTGGAAGAACATCCACCAATATCTTTCTGCCCTAATCATTCTGCAATAGAATTTGGCACCTTTCCTAAATGGATGGAATGTACAAATATCTTGCCAGTACAACATAGAGTTTATAGAAATAGTGGTTATATTTTGGACTCATCTCCAAGAATTGCTAAAAGACAACTATATAAGGATGCCATGACCCCTGGACATTTTGTTGGTAATATTCTAACCTTTAGCAAAGGTGGTATTCAAAAAGATCTATGGTGTTTAATTGCAGCCTCAGATTTTCTACATTATACAGATGGCCCTATACTTGACTTTGTAGGCAGGAATTGCAAAAAGGGTTCCTGCTATGTACTGTAAGCCTGTGTTCAATTTCCTTATGCTTTAATTACTGGAAATGTAAGAGTTAAGAAAAAAGGTGATAAATATCTTGTAGCCTGTGAAAGATGCAATCTAACTAATTGCATCAGTATATTTAACAGAGGGGAAAGGAATGTTAATCCTTCATCAACCCTCTTTTGTCTTTCTACCAGCCAACATTTCAGAACCATGGTATGCTGATGCTGGTGTTCAAGTTCTACAACAGATGTATGCTCAGTTAACCAGAACTAAATGAGCTCTTGGTCTCATAATTCTTGGAGTGGCTACTTTAACCTCATTTATAGCCTCTACTGTGACAGCCTTGGTGGCTCTATCTCAAAACATTCTACATGCAAATTTTCTCAATAGTTTGGCTCAAAATACTTCTAAAAGCCTCCATAGTGAGATAAATATTGATGGCAAGATTGAAGATAAATTGAACACCTTGGAAGCTACTGTCATAAATATCAATAATGTGCTTTGGTCACTGGCTATTAGAGTAGCATCTATTTTTATTTTACTTTTGATTTCTAATTTTATTCCATTATGACCTGATCAAATGCAAGTTATTATCTCCATTTTTTATATTTTCTAAGATTTTCTTTGTGGCCTAAGGTATGGTCTATTTACCAAGGAATTCAGATGCTGATGAGAAGAAATTGCAATCAGTCCTGATGGGTGAAATATTCTATCTATCTCTATATAACTATATCTATATCTATCTATCTATCTATCTATCTATCTATCTATCTATCTATCTATATGGTAAGTCTAAAGTTAATTGTATTTTTTGGTTCTATATTTTCTTTATTTAGCTTTTATTTAAAAGATCTATCCACTGGTGAGAGAGGCATTCTGAAATCACCCAGTATTATTGTGTTGTGGTCTATTTGATTCTTGAGTTTGTGAAGGGTTTGTTTGATGTATGTAGGTGTTCCATTGTTTTGAGCATAAATATTTATTTTCTTCTTTAAGTGACTATTCTTCTGTTGTAGCTCCCTCCTTTCCTCCTTTTTACTTTTTAAATTTATTCTTCATGAAATACCTATTGAGTATGTTTTGTAGTGCAGGCTTTCTAGTTGTAAATTATTTTAACTTTTGTTTATCATGGAAGATTTTAATTTCATCAATAATTCTGAAGCTTAATTCTGCTGGATATAGTATTCTAGGCTGCCACCTATTTTCTTTTGGAGCTTTGTATATATTATTCCAAGTACTCCTAGTGTCTGGGTTGAGAGATTACCTGCTATCTGGATTGGTTTCCTCTAAATATGACCTGTTATTTTTCTTTGGCAGCCTTTTAAATTCTATCTTTACTATGTATGTATCTCCAAGTTATCATATATCCTGATAAATCTTATGTTTGAACTTTTTGTGTTATCTCATATTTCTTGGAAGTTCTGTTCATGGTCTCTTAACATCTTTTCTCCATTGTCCTATGCATTACAAATTCAATGGAGAGGGGGAGCCTCCCTGATCTCTATTACCCCTAATCAAAATGGTCATCATGCCAGAAATTCTCTATACCAGAGATTTTATTAATTTGTTAGGCTCACTTTAGATCTTGCTGTTGGCATCAGCCAGATTAATGTATTTGTTTCATCCTCAAACTCACAGATCTAAGTTCGCAGTCTGAGTTTGCACTGAAGTCTTATGGAGGTATTAAAGTGTTTTCAGCTTGTGCTCCCCATATATGGCTCACACACCATGACTTTTGTGTACAAGTTTCTTGGTCCAAATAGCCTCTGGGTCAGCCCAGGGAGGGATGCCCCTCTGATATTGGGATTCACATGCCAAAATTTTCCCAGCAGTTTTTGATCTTTTCTGATCTTGTGTATTTTCCCCACCCAACCTGGAACAAAGCTCCAGTTCTGTTTCCTGTCATTGTCTGGTGAACCCCAAATTTCTCAGTATTCAAGGCTCTCTGTCTAGTATTGAATATCAGTGGAGCGTTTTGTTTTTTTTTGTTTTTTGTTTTTTTCCCCACTCACCTCCCATTGAAGTAGTTTTCTCACTTTTTAAGTTCCAAGTCATGGAGCTGTGAGAAAAGTCACTTCCTGCTAATCTACCATCTTGTCTATTCTCAGATATGGGTTTTAATATACAGCTTTCATTGTATGGAGGCAACCCCATACCTAATTAGATGACAATTTTTATCATGAAAGGATGTTGAATTTTAAATGCTTTGTCTCTGTGTGTTGGGGTAATTGCATGATTTTTATTCTTCATTCTGTCAATGTGATATATCAAATTTCACTATGAGTGTATGTTCAAACATCCTTGCTGTCACAGGAATAGATTCCACTTTATCATGGTGACTAATTCTTTCAATGTGTTTTGAATTCTCTTTGCTAATATTTTGTTAAATATTTTTGCATTCACATTCACCAGGATTATTGGTTCATCATTTTCTTGTCTTGTATCAGAATAATTCTGATCATTGAATGAGTTTGGAAGTATTCTCTAAACTTTGTTACTCTGCAAGAGTTTGAGAAGAACTGCCATTTGTTTTTCTTTAAATGTTTTTTCGAAGCAGCAGGGAGGCCATCTCTTCCTGGGTTTTTCTTTGACAGGAGATATTTTATTACTGATTCAGCCTCCTTACTGTTATTGGTATGTTCACATTTTCTATTTCTTCATTATTCAGTCTTGGTAAGTTATGTATGTGTAGGAATTTGTACATTTCTTAAAGATTATCAAATCCCTCCACATATACTAGTTCATAGACACTTGTTAAAAACTTTTGTATGCCTATGAGATCAGTAATAATATCTTCTCATTCATTCCTGATTTTATTTATGTCTTCTTCTATCACCTTAGGTATTTTACCTTGTCAATTTTGTTTCTTTTCAAAAACCCAATTTTTAGTTTTTTTTTTTTCTAGTCTCCATTACATTTATTTCAGCTCTCGTCTTTATTTACCCCTTCTTTCTGATGACTTTCAGCTTAGTCCTTTCCCTAGTTTCTTGAAGAATAATTTTAGGTTGATTGAGATTTTCCTTCATTTATAATGTTGGCATTTATTGCTATAAATAACTCTTTTGGAAATGATGTTGCAGTGTTTTTATTTTCATTTGTCTCAAGGTTTTTTTTGTTGTTGTTTTGTTTTCTTTTATTTCTTCTGTGACCTATTGGTGATTTAGAAGAATGTTGTTTACTTTAAACATATTTGTATGTTTTCCAAAATGTTAGCAGTTATTGATTTCTAGCTTCCAGTGGCATTCAATGAAATATTTCATATGTTATTAGTTCTCTCCTATACTTAACAGTTATTTGCAAGTCATTTGTAGAAAAGTGAAAGATTGAATCTTGTTTTTTAAAATTTTAAACCTGTTCAGACACTCTATAATCTTTCATTGAAGTATTTAATGCATTCACATTCAAAGTAATTATTAGTAGGTAAGGACATGCTACCACCATTTAATAATTTATTTTTAAAATTTTTTCTAGGTTCTTTGTTTCTTCCTTCTCATCTGTAATTCAATGGCTTTCTGTTGTAATAGGCTTTAAATCTTTCTTATATTTTGTGTAACCACTATATGCTTGCAGTTATCATGAGTCTTACATAAACCATTTTATCATTACCATAGGCCATTTTAAACAGATAAAAATTTAACATTAATTGCATACAAAATTTTATATCTTCATAGATCTCCCCCCAACTTTTATGATTTTGATGTGAAAATATATTTTTCAGTAACTTGTATCTGGTATCAATTTGCTTTAGCTGTTCTTATTTTTAACAGTTTTGTAATTTAGCCTTCATTTTGACAAAATTGCATCACACACAACCCTTGAACCATGAGAGATTTCTAAATATGACTAAAAATCTATAACTTTGAGTTTTTCCTTTCATATGGTTTTTGTTATTAACTAGCAGTCTTTCATTTGAAGATACTCCTTCGTCAGTTCCTATAAAGCAGAACCAGTGGTGATGGATTCTCTTATTTTACCTGGGAAAATTTTTCTGCATTTCTATTTTCTAAAGGACAGCTTTGACAGGTAAAATTGTTGGATGGCAATGTTTGAATCATTTATTTATTTTTTCCATTAGCACACTGAGTGACCACCGTCTTCTTTCATGAGCTGTAGGGTGTCTGCTGAGACACCCTTAGAAATCTGCTGAAAGTCATAATGGAGTTCCCTTGAATGTGATGTTTTCCTTCTCTTAGAGCTTTTAATATTCTTTCTTTGTCTTTGATTGTTGGTAATGTATTATGGAGTCCTTGGTGAATTCCTCTGTGAATTCAATTTGGAGATTTGCTAGTTTAATTCACCTGGACATTATCGTTCCTCAGATCTGAGGATTTTTTCAGCCTCTATTTTGTTGTTACTCTCCCCACCTTATTCTTCTGAAACTCCTATTATGCAAAAGTTCTTACATGCGCTTGATGTTATTTCATAATTTCTATAGGCCTTCTTCATTATATTTTATTCTTTTTTCTGTTTTTTCCTTTGACAGGATCATTTCAAATGTTTAACATATGAGCCCACTGATTCTTTCCTCTGTTTGTTCAAGTCTTCTATTGAAGCTTTCTATTGAATTTGTCATTTTGGTTATTATTTTATCTGCAAGACTTCTTTTTTTTTTCCTTTCCGTTTCTATACTCTGATCAAATTTCTCATTTTATCAATAAATCGTTTTCCAAATTTCATTTAACTTTTTATCCATATTCTTTTGGTTTCCCCAAAATTCTTTCAAAGGATTATTCTGAATCAATTGTCCATCACTTATATATCTCTATTTCTTCCAAATCCATTGTTGGAGTTTTATTAGTTTCTTTAGTGATGCCATATGTCCCTGATTTTTCATAATACTTGTGTTGGTGCCTTTATATTGAGGAGATGTCCATCTTTTCTGGTCTTTGAAGATGTTTTTGACAGTGGCAGACATTTACTACTCAGTTTGTTCTGTTATTTTGGATGGGCCAGCTGGTGTTGACCCTGCACAGGTTGACCATGTTAGGTTCTCTTATTGGGTTCATTCACTGTGCTCTGAGTTTAAAGGGCAATACTACTTCTGCTCTGAAATCTGGAGATATCACTAATTGGACTCTGCACAGGCAGAGCTGCTGAATGGGCTTTGTGATCATCTTAATCATCTCTCATTGGGTAGTGTTGCATGTGTATTCCCTAACTGGGCAATACTAATGTTTGGGCTCTGTAGTTGAGAAGTGCTGTGTTGTCACAACATGCAACTAAATCAGGCAGAGTCACTCCAGGTGAATTGGGCTAGATATTAAATAATCACACAGACACAGAAAGTACCCTTTTCTTGGGGGCATTTCAGCAATAGCTCCTCAGCACCAGTTCCAACAAGGGAAGCAAGAGAGTTAGTCAAAAGAGAGAGAAGCACATTCTGAAGCCCTATTTATTAAGGGGAGCCTTTCAATAGAACATTCCATCCAGAAAAGGTAAGGGGTAGTATTACAGAGGAACAAGAAGGCAGCCCACCCCCATTGGATAACACCAACTCCCAAAGCCTTACTACCCTGCTGAGCGGAGATTGGAATCCACCTGCTTCCCCATGCAGGGAAGCCAGTCTCCATTGCTCAAAGCTAGTGGGTGCTCAGCTCCTATGTGGCAGCTCCTGACACTGTGTACTGGGCTTGAAGTCTGGATGAGATCTCTGGGGACATGTCTCAGCCACAGAGTATGGCCAGGGTCAAATACTATGCTCCATAGATATCTCCAGACTTAGGCTTGATTTTTGCACCAGGATAAACTTCAACAGTATGCTGAGGCTTGAAAAAGTCACCACTCAGCTACTTGGGTTGGGCAGGGCCAGATACTCCTTTCATAGGCAAACACGGAATGGAACGTGCCTCTTGGATTGGGGCAAGCTTTTTTAGAGTACTGAGGCTTAGTATGATACCTCTTGACCTGTAGGTTTGGGAAGGATCAGCTGCTCCCCTACAGGTTAATGTTGATTTCTACTTGTCTCCCTGCCTAGGGAAGGCTTAAAGAGAATTCTTAACTGGAAAGCTGCCTAGAGACTTTCGCCTGGCAGATTTATGAACCACACTTCCTGCAGTATTATGTTATTGGCTGGTCTCTCTAGTGTTTTACCCCCAACCACCCAGATCTGCATTGTAGTCACCAAGAACCCCACCTCTGCTCTTTGCTTCTAACTGACCACAGGTGATGTATTCCTGTCAGTACTCCTAGGGTTTTCCCATAGAATGAAACAGAAGAGAGCCCACTCCAAAGAGTCCCAGAATAGGGGGAGCCGAAAATCATCATCTAGCTCTCTTTTTGGAAGGTAGAAACCATGGGCCCCGTGGAATCTGCCAAGTGTAGCACTGTGCCATCATGTGGGAATGGCATACATTTAAAAAGAAACAATTCCTCTGATCAGCCAAACATGTTTTTGTCAATTCTGCTGTCAAAACAGATGTCTTAGCCTCACTTCTGAGTTCTGGGATATCAACAAAGATATTGCCTGTGGGTATTTGATAATTTGATTCTGTAGGGTAGGAATAGTGAGATGGGAGAAATATTACAACATCTTAATGGCATCACTCTCCTGCCTTATTTATTTATTTATTTTTATTTCCCTACTGATCCTGTTTTCACATGCTAAGTGGTCATAGTCTTTGGAGTAATTCTGGTTCAAATTACTTGCCTATTTTTGAGTTTGCTTTTTTTTTTTTTTTTATGTTGTTGACAAGTAGTTTTGAATGTATTCTCAATGTTAGTACTTGGTCTGATATATAATTTTCAGCTAATTTCTTCTACTTTTGTATTTGAATTTTCCACTCTGGATAGTGTGTCTTTTGATGCCCAAAGATCTTCATTTTGATGTAAATTTATCTAGTTTTTCTGTCTCCTGGGATTTTGGGTCTCTTATCCAAGAAGTCATTACCAAATTCAATCAGAAAGCTTTCCTCTGTGTTTCTTCCTAAAGTTCCTCTAAAATTTTATAGTTTTAGTGGTTACAATTGGAAACAGATAAAGTTTAAGTTTTCCTTCCCTGGGCTGGCTTTAGCAGCATGTTTTTGTTCCTGGACTTTAGTTCCAGTATTCTGAGATCCACTATATTCTCCTGTCTCTTCAACTTGAGGGAGCTGTCTTTTCTTGGACTTCAATTCTCTGATGAATCTAAAGAGTTGGTTTTTTAGGTACTCAGTCCTAATTTTGTTGTGAGAATTGAAAAGACAACTTGGAAGCTTTTTACACGTCTTCACAGAAGGGTGAGCCAAAATATGGCACAACCAGACACTGTTGCACTGAAGAAGCATATGACCATTTTCAACATGCATCCTTCTTGAAACAGAAAAATGGCCACTTGACTAGACAGTGTGAAGTCACCTTTAAGACTGTCTATGGAAAGTGTCTGATGCAATGAGTACTCAAGGAATGTGCACTCTTTTCCCCTTCTTTTTCTATGTTATGGTCTGTTTACAGGTGCTCCAAGATTCATTTGGCTCTTATGCATCAAGAGTCAAGGCACAGGATGTATGTATAAATAGAACCTATGGCTCTTGAATTGAGACCTAACATTTATCTTCTATAACAATCCTAGAATTTATGATATATGTCCAAAACTATTGCCTGAACAAATAATTCTTTTTTTTTTTAAACTGGGGATTGAACCCAGGAACATTTACTTACTGAAACATATTCCCATCCTTTTTATATATTTTATTTAGAGACAGGGTCTTACCGAGTTGCTTAAGGCCTCACTAAATTACTGAGGCTGGCTTTGAAGTTGAGAAGTTAATTTGTTTATCTTTTTTTTTTTAAAAACTAGCACTTTATTTAAGTGATGTTTAGTATCATGTTTTTAGCTTCCATTTTATTTATTTCTGCTATGATCTTTATGATTTCTTTCCATCTACTAATTTTGATTTTAGTTTGCCCTTGTTATTCTAGTTCCTTGAGATGTGCTGGTTGTTTGAGATCTTTCTACTTTTTTTTGATGTGGGCCTTGATTGTTATAAAGGACGCTGTTAGTACTTTTTTTTTTTTTTTTTTTTTGCTGTGTTCCATAGGTTTGGATATGTTGTGTCTCGATTTTCATTTATTTTAAGAAATATTTAAATTTCCTTCTTTATTTCTTCTTTTATCCATCCATTATTCCAAAATAAGTTAATTACCATGTACTTTTGTACTTTTCAAAAATGTTCATGTTATTGATTTTTATTGCACTGTGGACAGAAAAGATACTCAATAAGATTTCAATTTTCTTAAATTTGTTCAGACTTGTTTTGTGGCCCATTGTGTGATCTATGGAGTATTTGAGTATTAAATGTAAAAATATTTAGAACTCTTATTTCCTCTTGCTTAATTGACCCCTTTGTCATTATATAATGAACTTCCATGTCTTTTTTTTTTTTACTGCATTTGTTTTAAAGTCCATATTATATGATATAAGTATGTTCACTCTGATTCTTTTGATTTCCATTTGCATGGAATATCATTCCATCCTGCCACTTTCAGTCTTTATGTGTCCTAGAAGTGAAGCACATTTGTTGTAAACAACATGGAGTTGGGTCTTGTTATTTTTTGAACCAGTCACTTTATATGTTTTAAAGACAGAATTTAATCTATTTGCATTAAACATAATTGTGTATAGCTAACATCTTAATATCATCATTATGTAACTTGTTCTCTGGTTTTCTTGTGCTGGAGCTGCTGAGTTATGAATGGGGCCGAGTTCTAAGCTACCCCCCTTTTGGACCCTAAAGGGGGTTTTCCTTCCGCCCGCAGAAGGAAATGTAACTTACCCGGCAAGGATGAGCTTAAGGACAAAAATAGCTGGGTGTATACCTCTGTCTGGTGAACAGAAAAACCACACCACACCCAGGGAGTTTTGTATAGCAAGCGAGAATCCAGAAACTCGGATTTTATTGGCAAGGTGCTGAACTTAAATAGGCCTAGAACTAACCAATCAGCCAGCAGGGTGGTCCGGTCTCTCACGCTACATCATAGCCACACCCCTTGGCTCAGCCCCGGTCGTAATAGGGTGTGGTAAGCAGCCAGAGCCTGTCCCCTTGGCAGACATGGAGTCCCAACAATTCCCCATTTTTTGTTTTATTTAAAATGGGGTCTCTCCATTTATATAAAAATGGGATGTCCCATCTTGTAGGGTGTCCAACTCATTAGAGAGTGTGCCCGTCTAGGTTGACTTCTCTTCTCTGGGAAAAATCTTACCTGTCATTGGCTATCACTCTAGCACTATAGGTGGACATACCTAGGGCAAGCAGGTGGCCAAGGGGAGCACACGGCACATGACAGTCACCTTTGGGAAGGCTTGACTGGGTGGCATACCTCTGCATCTTGTTAAGGACCGTGGCCAAGCCTATAGGGCTATAGCTCAGCGTGACAGCAGACCACCTAGCTGTATCAATCTGGCTAGTTCTATAGGGCTAAAAGTGCACACAAAGACAATGACAATCAGGGATTTCACCAAAAAGAGAAAGTCCATCCATTTAGCTTAGTTTAAAGGAAGTCTTTTGGTATAAAGTCCGGACAATTGTCACAGGAATGGAACTATTCTCTTACAGTCTAAAGGAAGCCGTCCAGCATAAAGTCCAGATAATTGTCATAAGATATAGCGCTCTTCTCTCAGAGTCCAAAGGAAGTCGTCTAGCATAAAGTCTAGATAATTGTCACAGGAATGGCCCAGTCCCTCTTCTCTCATCGCAGAGGGTTGAGATACTGACAAAGAAGGAGTCCAATATAGTGTTTTTGATGAATTTTGGAATGGATGTGATGAGAAGTTTAATCACAGCAGGACAGGAGCTTTGTCATGGTGTTTTCATTTCTGTGGAAAAAAGAAAGGATCACTCCTCAAGAGCTTGTGCTCCTGGGTAGTCATTTTGGTCGGATTGGCAGTAATTGAGATCTCTGGCAGGCACCCATATAGGGTTTTGTTCTCCCATAGGGAAGACACATCCAAAACCTCTGCCAGCACTTATTAACGGATCAGGACCTCTCCAGACTCTAGTTAATGGGTCTTTCCATCAGACCTCAACTTTTACATAAGGCGTTTGGTTAGACCAGTGTCTTTGAAACGCAGACAGAGGCTGCTGTTTGGAAAAATTTAAAATATTTAAAGTAAGCATAGGTGTTTTCAACTGGTCATGGGGGTTGCTTCTCCCATTTTGTTTTATTAATTGGTCCTTTAGGGTTTTATTATGTCTCTCTATGATGGCTTGTCCTTTTGGGTTATATGGGATCCCTGTGGTATGTTTAATATGCCAAGTTTGGAAGAACTTTTGTAATGATTTGCTCACAAAACAGGGTCTGTTATCGGTTTTAATTTGTTTTGGCAATCTAAGAATAGCAAAGCATTGTAAAAAGTGACTTTTAGCATGTTTAGCCCTTTCTCTAGAATGTGCCGTGGCCCAACAAGCATGTGAATAAGTATCTATGGACATAAATATATATTTTAATTTTTTAAATGGCACATAATGGGTTACATCAGTCTGCCAGATAGCGTTGGGCCGTAGGCCTCTGGGATTTACCCCAGGGGACTGGAGAGGTGGGACCTGTAAGAAGGGCAAACAGGATTAACATGTTCTTACAATCTTTTTTAAATCTTTTATAGGAACTAAAGGAAATCTATTATGTAGACCTCTCCAATTTAAATGAGTAAGGTCGTGAAGACCTTGGACTAACTGAAGGTCTTGTTGATATGGGACTGTAACTGTTAATACACCTGTGGTGGCCAAACGGCCAGCGGCCTGATTTCCCTCAGAGAGGGGCCCAGATAAGCCTTGATGTCCCCTAAGATGTTGGAGGAAAACAGGTTTATTACGCCCCTTTAGCAGGGATCGAACCTGGATCATCGGAGGGGTGATAGGATTATTATCTATCTTTATATATGAGGCATTTAGAGTAGGTAATAGGTTAATTACATATAAACTATCTGAGAAAAGATTTATAGGCTCTTGGACATGGGTCAAGGCTAATGTAACAGCATATAATTCTTTAAATTGAGCAGAACTAGTAACTGCTTCAAAGTATTGTGTCCTTTGGCCTGAGGATGGGTGAAATATTACAACTGTTGACCCTTCTTTTCCTCTATCTGTGAAGACATTTACTGCCTTGGGGAGTGGCTTGTTGGAAAACAGGATGGGGGGAGTCTACTCCAGTTTGGGAAAAGAAGAGGTCCATTTGGTTGACCCGTAATGACAGTCAACTTTTCCTAGAAATCCTTCTAAAGTATAGGAGACTCTAGGGTTGTTTCTCTGTATCTATTTAAAGTCTGACAAACGGTAAGGAATTGTTAAAATATCTGGGTCTTTTCCATAATGTCTCAATGATGTATCTCTCCCTTTTATTACAAGATCTGCTAATTGATCTAATTGGGAATAAACTCGAGGTGCTCCTCCCACAGAGGAATGTATCCATTCTAATGGATTTCCCATCTGGGTGAGCACAGCTGTAAAGAGCTTAGCACCTGAGAAAATCCATAAATATAAAGGTTGCTTTGGTTGGTATCGAGCCAATTGGGTTGAATTGAGGGCATCTTGGACTTTTTGTAATATTGACAGATGACTTTTTTTTAGTAAAATCACATCAGAGGGGGATTGTCCCCATAGTAACTCAAAGAGAGGTAATAAATCTTCAGTAGAGATATGAAGCCAAGGTCTTAACCAGTTTAGCTCTCCTAATAGCTTTTGTAACTCTGCCAAGGAATAAGATTTTTGAATGAGAAGCTGGGGTTTGAGAGGACAAACCGAGTCTAGGCTAAGTTTTGTCTCTAATATTTTAAAGGGAGGAATAGTTTGTATTTTATCATTGGATATGTGTAATCTTTTTTTTTTCTAAGAGCTTTCGAAGGGTTAAGTAAGCAGAGTTTAGTTGTTGGACATCAGCAGCTCCCAGGATGATGTCATCCATATAAACATATAAGGTGAGCTGTGCTTTTTTCATTAATGGTGACAGAAGACATGAAACATAATATTGACAAAAAGTTGGGCTGTTAGCCATACCTTGAGGGAGAACTATCCATTTATATCGCTCATTTGGTTTCTGAAAATTGATTGAGGGGACCGAGAATGTAAACTTTTCATAATCATCTGGATGAAGAGGTATTGAAAAATAACAATCTTTAATATCAATAACAATTAAGGTTAAATCTCTTGAGATAGAAGGGATCTAGGGGAGGCCACGCAGAGGTGTGCCAACAAGGAACATCCTATCGTTAATTTTTCGGAGGTCTTGTAACATCTTCCATTTTCTTGTGGCCTTTTGTATAACAAAAACAGGACTGTTCCATGGGCTAAGAGAAGGTCTAATGTGTCCTAGGGCTAACTGTTCTTGGACAATTGTCCTCAAATGGTTTAGTTTTTTTAGTAGGAAGGGGCCACTGCTCGACCCAGATTGGGGGGCCATCTTGCCATTGAATGGCAGGAACTTGGGGAGCAGTGGCCCTTAGGATTGGGGGTCAGACTCTATTTGATGATTGGAAGTTTTTCTCCCCGTATCATTTTGAAGCTCTCTATGGGTTGTAGTAATGTATGCCTCAGCTTCTCCTAGGATGTCTTGACCTAATAAATTAGAGGTTAATCTAAGGGCCACAAGGGGACAAACTTCCCCTTGGTTTCTATCTATATCTCTCCATTTAAGCCAATTTTTGGTCTCTTCTGAATGAGTGTTTCCACCTACTCCAAGTAACTGAGGCCCTAGAATTAGTTCCCATTGGGGTGGAATCTCTTCTTTTCTTAGTACAGTACGATTTGTCCCAGTATCAATTAGGCAACAAAATTTCTTTCCTGATATATAAATATCCATCTTCGGTCTAATCTCTGAAACAATAGGAACTGTCCAATGTACCTGAGGGGGACTGTGAGCAGGGGAACCTCCTTGGCATAACGGGGCTGGAGGGTGCCCCTTTAGGAGTTTAAAGGTTTCCCCTGAATATCAAATTTAGACCTGCAAACTTTTTTCCAATGATACCCTCTTTTACACCTAGGACAGAGTGTTCTAGGGGCAGCTGGACTTTGAGTCTGGCCAGGGGAGCATTCTGGAGGCCGACCATGGCCATTGGGGCAGTCTTTTTTAAAATGGCCTTGTCTTCCACACTTAAAACAGGCTTCTTTTCCATTTAAAACTGTTGCTAATACCTTAGTGTGGGCATTGAGTGCAGTGCTCAATATCTGAGATTGGTGAGTTGTTGAACCCACATCTTTGGTGGCAATAATCTATCTCCCCATAGATCTATCTTTTAACCCAGCACAGGCCAGTTTGTGATCTGTGGTCATTCCTTCCCAAACTAACATTTTGGCAAATTGGTCCCTCATTGCACCAGGTGGAAATTTCCTTTGAAGGCTTTTTTCCACTCTCTCAATAAATGTGGCTAGATCTTCATTAGCTTTTTGAGTGATTTCAGCTATAGGAAGCTCTGTGGGGCCTTCCTGTAGCTTCTTCCATGCTGCCAGCCCTAAAGATCATACCTGTTCTCGGTACGGAGCTGGTAATGTTGCTTGTTGAATTTCTGTGGCATATTGATCACTAGTTCTTGACAGCATCCCAAAGGTTATTGGTATGGGAGGATTTGCTGTTTGGTTCCTCTCAGCCTGCATATGGCATTCATCAGAAAAATATGCACACCATTTAAGGAATAACGGTCCCGGGAGCATAGCTTTTGTTAAATCGTTCTAATCTCTACTCGTACAGGCGTGATGAGCAAGATTTTGTAAAATGTATTTTGCCCATGGTGAGTTTGGACCATCTTTTGCTATAGGCTTTTTTAATTCTTTTAATTTTTGAGTCTCCCAGGGATACCAAATACCTGGCCTGTCTTCTCTAGGATTTAAATTAACTGGAAATGTCATTACAGGTGAAAGCCCACTAGAGGGCGCTAGTGCCTCTTGGTATAGCGGTGGCGCAGAAGGCTCAGCAGAGGTGGGTGTGGGTTCATAAAATGGCAGATCCCGCTCGTAAGGTACTGAGCCATGTGGCCGGTGGCCTTTGTCCCCAGGGCATTTGTTAAAGATCTCTAAAGGAGGGGCTGTAACTTCTAATTCCCTGGAGCGGGGTTTTTTTTTGTCTCTAGGGATTGGTTCGGCCTTTCAAAATTTGCGGACCAAGAGGGGGTGTTTAATTTTCCAGACCGGGAAAGATTAGATCCTTTTGTTTTTTGTAAGAGCGAGCATGCTTTTAGGGCGGATAAAGCTGGATAAACTCCCGGAGGTGGGACTTCCCCATATTTAATCTCTCTGTCTCTTAAAATTTGTTTCACTTCATCCCACGTTTCCCAAGAATTAAATTTAGACTTTGGGAGCCAGGGAGCCGCCCGTATTAATGAATTCCAAATCACCTCTGCTTGGCTATCAGATATTTGGAGACCCTGTTTTCTCAGAATACATCACCACGCCTCGAGGGCTGGGTCTTGCGATTTCCTAAATGTTAATGTTTGCCCCATAATAAAGGGTATTTTTTCCAGAGAAAGAGACGCTGCGTCTCTAACCGTATTAAGCCCACTGATAATTTTTTTTTCCCCGCCCCATGTTGGGCGCCAACCTGCCAGGGCTGCTGAGTTATGAATGGGGCCGAGTTCTAAGCTACCCCCCCTTTTGGGCCCTAAAGGGGGTTTTCCTTCCGCCCGCAGAAGGAAATGTAACTTACCCGGCAAGGATGGGCTTAAGGACAAAAATAGCTGGGTGTCTACCTCTGTCTGGTGAACAGAAAAACCACGCCACACCCAGGGAGTTTTGTATAGCAAGCGAGAATCCAGAAACTTGGATTTTATTGGCAAGGTGCTGAACTTAAATAGGCCTAGAACTAAGCAATCAGCCAGCAGGGCAGTCCGGTCTCTCACGCTACGTCATAGCCACACCCCTTGGCTCAGCCCCGGTCCTACTAGGGCGTGGTAAGCAGCCAGAGCCCGTCCCCTTGGCAGACATGGAGTCCCAACATTCTGGTATTTTCTTTCTTTTTAAAATTCCTTCCATCTATTTACCAGTTTGTCTATTAGAATACTGAAATATTTCTCTGTATTTTCTTCAAATTCATTGAGTTTCTTTAAAACAGCTACTCTAAATTCTCTGAGAATTCATCCATACTGATCACTGCTTGATCAGTTTCTGGTGTCTTATTTTGAGTATGAGGTGAGGTTATGGCTTCCTGAAAGCTCTTCATTATTGTAGATGTAAGAAATCATCTGAGTTTTTAAGAGTCAGATATTTATTTCAATTTTCCTAATCAGTTTGTTTTTCTCTATCATTCCATATATTCTAACCAGTCTGCTTATTTTCTGTGATGCTATAGTCACTTCCATTATTTCAGCACTGGTTGGTACCCAAGTCCAGCTTGGCCAGGAGACTGCTGTTAATTTGTTGTCATTGTTTCAGTACTGGGGGATAACCCAAGCCTGTCCCTTATATAACTTTAGTATATTATTCAGAAAGAATCAAGGGAGCATCTAGAAAAAGTAGTCTGTCCCCACGATTATCTCTCTAGGGCCAGGGTAGGTCCAGTTACCAGCGTGTGGTCAGACACTGCATAATTCTGCTCTTCCTTGAGCAGAGTCATTGTGGTTGGATCAACTCCAGGCTCCTATGTCACACCTATGACCACCAAAGACATCTTGCTGTGTCACCCTTTAAGCCCACAGCCCATCAACACCAACACAACATTGGGTTAAGACCAAGGCCCACTTAGGTGGACCACTGGTTCAAGACCATTGCAATAAAGTACAAATGATACTACCCAGAAATGCCAGAGAAATAAAAGGAAAGTGGGAAATTGGTACGAGTTAATAGCATGTAATTTCCCACCACCATAGGAAACTCTCTAATTAGTGTTCCCTAAGACTGTCCAGGAAATCATAGGGTTCCTGATGCTTTCTCATCCTCATCAGGATCTCTGGAAGTCAGGTATAATTATAGGCTCATTCTGTAGTTTCTCTTCATTCTGTTTCTTGTTTTCTTTGATGTGCAGAAACTTTTGAGTTTGATGTAATCCCATCTGCCAATTTTTGGTTTTGTTTCCTGCACTGTTGGGTTCCCATTCAGAAAACTCACTGCTTATCTCAGTGTTTTGATGTTTTTTCCCTTATATTTTCACGTATAACATTTAGGTCTTTGATCCATTTTGAGTTTTTTGTTGTGTTGGGTGAAAGGCAAAGGTTAAGTTTCAGTCTTCTGCATGTGGTTATCCATTTTCTCAGCACCACTTATTGAAGAGGTTTTTCCTTTCTCATATGTGTGTTTGACACCTTTATTGAGAATTAGGTGGCTTTAGATGCATCCTTTTAAAAAAATTTTTTTTCTAGGCACTCTATTCTAATAGTTGGTCTCTGTTTTTATTTTTATGCTGTTTTGATTAGTAGAGCTGTGCAGTACGTGTTAAAATCAGGTATTGTGATGGTTCTAACTTTGCTCTTTTTGCTCAGGCTTTATTGGGCCATTTGAGATCTTTTGTGCTTCCGTGCTAATTTTAGGGCCTTTTCAAAAGTCCACTGAAGAATGTCACTTGCATTTTCATGAGTATAAGTTTTGGGATTTTTATTAAAAGTTTTTTATAAAGGGATTTAAAGTTCAGTAACTTCAATGAGTTGTTGGGCATGGTCAGGGAGAGGGAAGCATGAGCTGATAGGAATCACCAATTATAAAACTGGGGATGAGAGTCCAGATCACATAGGATGAACATCATTTTGAAGTCTTTTTTCCTAATAATTAGTTGTGGATTAAAGACTCAGTGAGTGCTTAAACAAAATGTGATATATCCACATCATGAAATAGTTAACAGCAATAAAATGCAACCATGTATTGCTACACAGAGCAACATAGGGGAGTCACAAAAGATTTCAGCTGAGTAAGATGAGCCAATTCTACAAATTTATATATTGTATAATTTATTTATAAAACATTCCTAAGTGAGTGACAAAATCTTACAGATGAAGAATCATTTTACCAAATGTTAAGGCCAGAGATGCAACTAGGAAGACTCTTGTAGCATTAGATTGTTTTTATATTTTGGTTACATCAGTGTTAATATCCTAGGTGTGATATTATAATATAGTTACCCAAGATGTTAAGATTGGGGTAAACACAGGCAGGCTGTCTGCATTATTTCTTATCTTCATATGCATTAATCAATACTATCTCAAAATGTAAAAATTAATTTCAAAAATTACTGAAGACTGAAGAGTCACAGGAGTTTAGTATGAGTTGTTTCTATGAGCAGTCACATAAATAAATAGGAACTCATAGAAGACATGAGGTGGTTGAAAGGGTACTGGTTGTGAAATATAAAGGAGCAGCAAATTCACTTCTTAGAATAGCTAATTTAAGTGTTACTGAAGTATGCCAAAACTCTCATGAGAAATTGACAAATGTAAGAACTTACTTTGCATATAAAGCCCACAGATGACATCACTTTCAACAGGAAAGGACAGAAAGCTCATCCACTCTAATCAGGAGCTGGCAAAGATACTTACCTTAACCACATCTATTCAGTATTGAAAGTCCTAGCCAGAGCATTTAGTCAAGAAAAATAGAAGGGAATAACATCAAGCACACAAAAAAAAAAAAAAAAAAAAAAAAAAAAAGGAAAGAAAGAAGTAAAATATTCTCCAATTGCATATATGAAGAAAATCTGAAATCTTGAAAACAATTGTTAGAACTAGGAAATTATTCCCCTTGAGAAAAGATACGAAAGCAACAGGCAAAATTTGGTCACTAAAAACATTCAGAACAAAATTAGGATCATTCCATTTTCAATAATATCAAAAACAGTAAAATGCTTTGTAATACACTTAAGTAGAAATCTAAAAAATATTGCTGAAAAATATAAATAAGGCACAAATAAATAGAAACATGTAATATATTCATGGATTTCCCTGGACTGGAAGACTTAATATTATTAAAATGTCAACATGACCCAAAGCAGTCTATGGAACTCCATAGACTTATCAAAATTTCAATTGTGTTTTTTTTTTTTTTCCAGAAACAGAAAAATTCTTCCTAATGTTATTATATAATCCTTGGGAGACCCCAAATAGTCAAAAAAAAAAAAAAAAAAAAAAAGTCCTCAAAAATAAGAGTAAATTTGGAGTACTCAATTTTTCTGGTTATAAAACTTTCCACAAAGCTATAGTAATCCAAACATTGAATTATTGCCATAAGACATGTACACTAATGAAACAATAGAGAACACAGAGAAAAATTGTTGATGATTAGTAATGATTTTTGACTATATTGCCAAAAACATTTCATGGGATAGGACAGTCTTTTCAGCAATTGGTAATGGAAGGCTTCTTTTATTGACAGTCAAAGGAACTTTGATCCTTACTTTACATCATATACAAAATTTATCTCAAAAAATACCAAAGATTAAGTGTGATAGTTTAAAACAAAATTGTTAAAAGAATACAAAGAGGCGAAGAACCATTTATCCATGTTGTGTTGTGGTAACATAATACTTGAGAGTAGTAATTTATACAGAATAGAAATCCATTTTCTACAGTTCTGAAGTGGGGAACTGTAAGTTCAAGGAACCTACATCTGGTGGGGCACTTCTAAAATGACTGACTCTAACCATTATGTATGCTTAGACAAGTATTATTTGAAAAGTTACACAATGCTTAGCATTTAAGAAATGAGTGGCACTTCTTCCAAATAGGAGGAACCTATATCAATCATATTTTTATTGGGAACTAAGAGAATTTATTAGTTTATTTTAAAAATACCAAAACTTCCATCAAACCTTCAGGTTTACTTGAGTGAAAGGGATCTTCTCTGACTAGATTTTCAAGTTGAACAAATCAGGCTTATAAACATGTGGTCCTATTTGCATTTAAAATTTATCTGTACTTTAAGAGTCATCTAATAAGCCCATTACTCCCAAACTGTTGACATGCCTTAAAATTTATTTGACATAAAATAAAAATTTATGTTCACAAATTACAATAGATGCAGTGCATGGTAAATTAATTGTAGAGATATAAAATTTTATGCATGAACATGTGTTATGATATGGGAGATTCAATTTTTTGTCTTTCTCTCTCTTTCTCAGTGTGTGTGTGTGTGTGTGTGTGTGTGTGTGTGTGTGTGTCATCTAGTCTCTAGAAATAGTAATTATAATTTTAAATTAAAATATTCAGATAACTGGTAACAATTCACCAACCACCCACTGGAATTCAAAGAGAAAAATAGATGGAAAGGTTTAAAGTCTCATTTACATTACTGTAAGAAGACCTCTGATGGATGCTCTTTCAATACTTAGGAGTCAACCCCTGGATATTTTCTCATCCTTGCCAGTATATCTGGATTAACTATGGAATTTTTGAGTTTCCTGTAAGCTTAGGATTCCAGTTTTCCTCAATTGTCAATGGGAAAGTGTGTTATACATTTAAAACATTAGCATACAAGCCTAGAATGATGTTATTGCTCTTTTAATGCTTTTTACAGGACTGTTTTAAAAATCATCTTTTTTTTCTTTTGTGAAGAATTAATCCATCCAATTAGGATGCTGTGGATGGATACCTAGGCATTATAGAAACTCATCTAGTTATAATCTTTTAATGCTTTGAATCAATACAAACAAATGTCCAGGATTTCAGAATATTAGAGAGTTATACAGCACATGTTAACTGAAATCATCTTTAGTGGATGAAATTAGAAGTTGATTTTATTTTTGCTTTACCAATATTTTCCATGATGATCATGATTTGCCTTTATATAAGCATAAAATAACTATGGAAGTGGAAAAGAAAAAGGAAATGGAAAATTCAAAATAAAACCAGATAGGAGAACTTGTGACCATGGAGGGACATGGGGTGGGGAAGAAGGGAGGGTAAACAGAGCTGAGGGAAACAACTCTTTGTAGATGATCTAGAAAGGGGTGGAGCTGGAGCCATTGACTCAAGAGCTGAGTGAGAGGTCTAGGGAAATAAAAGCCTCTTTGGATTACAGAAGGCAGCTTAAGAACCAGGATAGGTACCCGGGCACAGGACTGTAGGGAAGAGCAAGGGGGAAATTCCTAGAGAAAGGCTGAGATGCCCAGAGCAGGAGAGGCCAGATCCAGGATGCCCAGCCTGTTCTTGTCCCACCTGCCACTAATCTGGCTGCTTTTGAGTCATCTCCAAAGAGTAACCTTCGCCAAATGGGAGGATAATGAGAAGCTGAAGCTATGTGGCACTGATTTCGAAGGAACCTTGCTAGCCATGTGCTACCAAATGCTTGGAGACGGACTACATGCCTCTGGATCACTCACAAGTGAGTGCTCCCTCTAGGGCTGAGTTTACTCCCTGCTGCCGCTGATGCCTAAAATTTGAGCTTTTGATTTGTAACTTGCTTGTGTTCAAAGGCTCTCACTGGGATCTCACAGGAGGAAGGAAAAGATAAGAGAAGAGAGGTGCTAGATGATCTTTCCACTGAGCATGATAGAGTAAATAGAGGGTGATGCCACAGAGGAGGTGAAGCACCACTGCAAGACCAGCAGTCTTGGGAAGAATCCACAGAGGGGACAGGCTAATGTTGGTAGCACCTCAAATTGCCCAACCCTAAGTCACCTAAGTTGTTTAAGTGTTAGGAAACTTGCTGATTCTTTGATGTTTAATTATGTTAAGTCAATGGTTACATTTTGGTCTAGGCAAATTTTTATAATTTTTCTGATTCTCTTTGATATGAACATTTTCCATACTTCTCACATCTCTTTTTTAACTTAACAGAAATGGTGTCATCCTCCAGCAACAAAGAGACAGGAACCTTAAACATGAGGTCGGAATTTGTTCCTAGTATGTCAAAGGACCTGAAGGTCATACCATATGGGAGGCGGCCAACGTTCAAGAAGAAGCTACATTCCCAGAAAAAGAGAGATATACTTGATGATGTCAGTAAAATATGTTGTAAAGAAGGTTGTGACAAAAAAACTTTGCTTAAAGTATGCAAAAACAGAGTGATTATGGGTTTCCCTCCAATGTGGATTCCCCAGACAACACTCACTGATGCATAATTCAGTCACTACTGATCATTAGAGCATGAGAAATCCTTATTGGGCTTTACATTTTTTATTTGGATTTTAGTCTTTCTATGATGATATTTTCTATTAAGAATTAATCTTTTTTTCTGCTGAGTGTCGTTCTTATTGGTAGTATGCTTAAACCAGTTTTTAAATTTTTATTAATTTTATTATGATATTAAAACTTTTCTCTCTCTAACCAACATGATGACTTCTGAAACACACACTTAATACCATATTTATGTATATATTATATTTTTTATGTACCCCTAATACCATATATATGTATATATTTTTATGATCTTATCAACATAGGCTATTGGGGCTCAAAAACCACAAGTGTTGAAATTTTCTTCTTTCATTGAATTGGATTTTTTGGGGAGTCATATTGAAGTATTATCTGAAAACAACCTGAATCAAAAATAAATAAATTTTCATTTCTGTATCTAAAGTAACTCGAATGCTTTTCAAGTAAGGTTTCTCTTATGTTTCCAAGAGATTCAGTAAATGGTTTTCAGTGATATAAATAAATGATCACATAGGTTATTGAATTAATAGTTCAATGTTTTATATTAGAACTACTTACAATACTTCTCAATATTTTATCTTAGAACTACTTTGGTAAGAGAATGTATTCAGGGTCACTGTTTTAGAATTTTCAGAACATTTATGTAAGCAAAATGAAGTGAGAAATTATATGAACTGTTCTTAGAATAGTGAACCAGTATGGTTTCATCTTAAATTTTTATTAGTTTCTTCAACCTCTGTGCCAATATATTTTTAGTCAGCATTTGCAGAGCATGTGAACTTTTAATAAGTTAATCTTCTTGATCAAGGTTAGTAAACAGAATTGTAAGAGATGAACCCAGAAGTTCCTATATTCCAAATAGCAATGCATAACTAACGATAACCAAGCCTCTGAGGTTAATCATATCCTCCCTGAGGCCCTCTTGGAGAGCTGCTTCTCCTTGAGGAAGCAGAAACCAACAGAAGTAACTCTTAAGGGAAAAAAATTAATGTGTTCCCAGAGTTACACTTTCATTCTGTCCCCTGTGTGGCTGATTATAACCCTGTATTTAATTAAACTGATGTATCTGCAGCATGTTGATCATTGTTACTCCAGAACTGCATTCTCTCCAAGGTCCCCTTCTTATCCACTTGTTTTCCACCTAGTACTTACCAATAATACTGAGGTCTTTCACTATCATCCAGTGACTCAATTGCTTTCACCTCCATCAGAACATACTGCTACCAAAACTGGTATGTGTCACATCTTTCTTTTTCCTAACAGACTGCTTATACGTGTAACAGGTATGAACTTATAAGCACATCCTCTGGTATGCAAGAAATTTCCAACTTCTTCATTTTTAACATATCAATAGAAATGCAAATTCTGTCACTGGGTGGGAAACTCTGATATTATTTTAATGGAATTCCCATACTATGGTGTATATTGAATCTGCGTCTTAGCACTGAAGTATCAAGATCCTTGGGGTCCACTATCCTCAGTGGTACCAGTGCAGCATTCATGGCACAACCCTGCAGGAGCCTCTCAACTTTGTGCCTACTCCCTTCACTGGCAGACTGAGGGAACAGTGCCAAGAATGAGGGAATGAGGGCTTTTGTATTTTGGACATGACACCATCTTCCCTTCTGAGGTCGTCAGCTTTCCAGCTACTGTGCTACTGTGCAGTGCACAGTGAAATCCACCTTGAACATCAGTGTAGTTTTAAGGAAAATAACACATTCTTTCTTCCATCTCCTTTTCTGTCTCTGTCTCTATATATCTTTAACTCTGGCTCAGGTCCTACCAAGGAGATACACATAACATTTCACCATCTTTAGGCATTTATAAAAAGTGGGAAGTGCAGCTTTAAACATCTTCTGCTTCAAAACCCATCACGCTCAGTCAGGCAAAAATCAAGGCACAGGCTTCCTGCTTGAACTGAGCTAGGGAATTGTGATTTCAGACAAAACATCAAGATATATTGAGACCCCTTCAGGGAAACATCTCAAGAAAATCTAATATGCACATTGATTGCTAACCTTTTTAGACTTTTGTTTTCATGGGCATCTTTTCCAGTTTTCTAATGCTTTCCATAGATAAACAAACACTCTCCTATTGCCAATCCTGTCCCCACAAAACTTCAAAATATCCATATGAAGCTCTTCACCTCTCATCCCTCTAACTGTGACTAGAATTCTACACTCTGATCCTGTTGGATGCCACTATGGTCCCTAAGTACTCAAATGGTGTGGGGATGCTTGGCTTTTATCCTCTTACTTCGCTGACATTTCACCCATTTTTGCTTATGACTTGTGTATGTATGTGTCTATATATACGTAATAATAGGTATATATGTATGTACATATACGTGTATATATGTATATAAGTATACATATATGCATGTATACATGTACATGTATACACATACATAATACATGTGTATGTATAAGTACATATATACATACACATGCATATGTATGCATATACAGAGATTGTGTAGATACATATTTGTATATATGTGTACATGGATGTGTGGATATATGTATGTATAAAAGTTGTAACATTACAAATTTCACAGAGATGAGTAAGCAATAAATGCAATTGAATTATCCCTAAAATCTCTACAGGGTCATTGGGGAATAGTAAGATGAAGATTACCCAGATTTGCAATACACTGTAAACTATTAAAAATCTACAAATACTGAATCCTGGCTCCCACAACCACACATATTGACTTGTTTCAGGATGCAATATAGGCACCAGGGGATTTTAGAGTTCTCCAGATGAACCTAAGGTGCTGCTACACTGGAGAACTATTGGACTAGGATAAGGACTCAGGTTGCCAGTGGGTGTCATAGACAATTGGCTGGTCTGAATATCTAATCATCCTACTAAAGACTAGCTTCCAGATTACAGATGGTTGAATTTTATTGGAAATTTAGTTTTCTCTAATAAAAGAGTTGTGTTTCTAAATTTTGTGGAAATATGACAGGGTAAATGTGAATGTGGGGAAGATGTGCAAGGAATAAAGGCAAGAAACCATGGGAAAATATTTTAAAACACCCACACAAGCTGGACATGGTTGGCACACATCTGCAATTCCAGTTACTCAGGAGGCTGAAGTAGTAGGAGGAGTGCAAGTTTAAAGCCAGCCTATGCAACTCAGCTAGACCCTGTCTCACAATAACATTTAACGAAAAGGTCAAGGGTGTGGCTTAGTGGTAGAGTGTATGACCAGCAGGTATGAGATCCGGGATTCAATACTTGTATTGCAATCAATTCATTCATCAGTCCATAAAACACACACACACACACACACACACACACACACACACACACACACACACATTCACATACAGGTAGATCTCTCAATACAGTATTTTCCCTTTTCTAGAATTGGAAGAATGTGTTTTAGTGAGCTTTGAATTAATACCATGAAATATCTGAGACAACTATGAAATATTTGAGACAACTAACTTATTTTTGAAAAAGGTTTATTTGAGTGACAGTTTTGGAGGTACAAAGTTCAAGATCAGGCATCCCCATTTGTTTGGCCTCTGTTGAGGGTGGTAAACGGAGGCAAATCATGGTGGGCACTATGGTAAAAGAAAGAGTTCACAATTCCAACAGGAGCACAGAGAAAGAAGAAGAGCAGATCAGGATTGATCTTTTTATAACAATCCTCTTGGGAGAATTGCCAAGAGAAATACCAAAGGAGTCCCACAAGAAATAACTCATGCCCCTACTGGCTTCCCATTAGACACACCAACTCCCAAAGTTTCCACCACCTTCCAACAGCAGCAACCTGTTGACCAACACTCAAATTACAATATACCCTTGGGAGACACATGCATATTCAAATTATAGAAGAATACAGGAGTTAGGGCAATAGTTTCCCCTTGTTTAAAATCAGAACTATAGAGGATTAAAAAAAAAAAAAAAAAAAAAAACCTGACAGTGGCAGGTGTTGAGAGGAGTTAAACATGATAACCCTGAAGGAGCTCCACAGACATCTCTAATCCCTGTATCCATGGATTCTTACCAAATACAGAACCCCCTCATGCATTCTGCTTCCCAGATTTCTAATCCACAATCCTTTTATGAATTCCTCTATACCCACATAGAGGAATAGATTCCCAAGAGATTCCCTCTTCAAAGAGATAAGTTACCTTACCATTAATCTTCCTATACCATTTCTGCAGTTGTCATGAGGGTCACATAATTTTAATCATAGACATTGGTATTGTCTAATCCTACTAACCTGGGCACTCAGTGTATTTTCACTCTTTAGAATGTTCTAGTACTGTATACTCCCTTCACTCCAGAAGTTGCAAAAACCTCCTCGTCAGGTGCGATTTCTTTTAGTAGCATGTTGTGAGCACCAATTATTTACCTGCCAAGAACCCTACTCTCCAGTCACAGGAGATCACAGTCTACCGTGAGAGGCTGATGAATGAAAGGAAAATAAATGCAGTGATATCAATAGAGCATCCTTGAGAAAGAAATTAACCCAAGTAAATGAGGTCTTTTAAAATGCCACCGTGGCTAGTAGGAAAACAAAGGAAACAATGGATATTAGAGAAGAGAATTTTTAAAAATTTCCTTAACAGAATCAAGGCTCAATCTGATATTGACAAGTATTCAAGAAAAAGAGGGGAAAGAATGGGGACACAGAACGGCACAGGAAAGAGCACCCAGCACACCATGGACACAACTAGCCATGAGTCAGTAAGATAGCAGGGCAAGTAGTGTAACGAAGATTGTCAAGATGTTGCTGCAGATGGAGACAGGGAGGTGGGACCTTCAGTCATTAACTTCATCCTGGATATGGACTTTAGGCTGCATCCTGGGGTTTTGGAGAACATCCTAATCATGATTTGTCTCTCATAAAGAATATAGGGCATATTAGAGAAAACATTCGGCCTTTGGTTTTGTGGGATTGGCTTATTTCACTTAGCATGATATTCTACAACTCCAACCATTTACTGGTAAATGCCCTAATTTCACCCTTCTTTAAAGTTGAGTAGTATTCCATTGTGTATATATACCACATTGTCTTTATCCATTCATTTATTTAGGGACACCTGGGTTGATTCCATAGTCTAGCTCTTGTGAATTGAGCTGCTATAAACATTGATGTTGCTGTGTCTCTATAGTCTGCTGATCTTAAGTCCTTTGGGTATAAACCAAGGAGTGGGATAGCTGTGTCAAATGGTGGTTCCATTACCAGTTTTCTGAGGAATCTCCATACTGCTTTTCATAGTGGTTGAACCAATTTGCAGTGCCACCAGCAATGTATGAGTGTACCTTTTTCCCCACATCATCACCAACATTTATTGTTGCCTGTATTCTTGATGATTGCCATTCTTACAGGAGTGAGATGAAATCTTAGAGTTGTTTTGATTTGAGTTTCCGTAATTGCTATGCTGATTCACAGTAAGGAAGGGGGGCACTAGGGAAAAATAGCATCAGATTAGGTAGAGGGAAATGAAGGGAGGGGAGGGAGGGGATGTGGGTATGGGAAAGATAGTGGAATGAAACAGACATTATTACTGTGTGTATCTATGTGACTACATGACCAATATGATTCTGCAACATGTACACTTTGAAAAATGAGAAATTATATCCCATCTATGTATGATATGTTATAGTACATAAATGCATTCTACTATCATGTACAACTAATTAAAACAAATAAAGAAAAATTTTAAAAAAGAATACAGGGCAGCGAATAAGCAAATGGTGGGATAGTAAGGGCACACACCCCAAAACTGCTTACAATGTACTGCAGCATCTGAAATGAATGTCCTGCTTTGCCCAAGCTATTCTATGCTGTTCCTTTAGAACAAGAGGAGGAGGCAATAGGGTATATTATTTCACATTAATAGTGATAAATTAATGATAGATGTTTCAGGGACAGGGTTGAGGAGGCTCTTCATTCATTCAGGACACTATAATTCAGTTCCTTTTACATCAAAATCCTTAGGTTTCATGTGTGAAAGTACAAACATGATGCTCACAATGAGCTTCAACCTGGACATGTGACTGCTTCCCAGTTTTTCCTTGCCATGCGTACCTTGCACATAACTGAAACGTGAGAAAATAGCTTCACAGAGAATCTCCACAATCTTAAATGTTATATAAAGTATAAAAATACATCTCCATGAAAAATCCAAAATTTGCTTCTTGGAGGATTTTAGAAGATGCAAATTTCCTTTATTCTGTGTTTCAGGGTTTCTGGCAAATCAGTTGGACAACTGAAGTGAGAGGTCTACCTCTCACCTAGGGTAGTTTGAATCCCCTCTGTTCATTTCTGAGGGCTGATGTACCCACGGATTTGGGTGGGATGGCTTAAAACAAGAGAAATAATGGGATTCATCATTTTGAATGATAAAAGTTGAAATATAGGTGTTGGCAGTGCCACTATGTTCCTGAAAACTTTGTGGGTGGGGACTTTGGGGAAGGATTCTCCATTTTAACTTCCGTTGCAGTTTTCGGATTCCTTGGATGAAGCTCTGGCTCTTCAGTGCTGCCCCTTGACACATGCTGTTCTCTGTTCCTCCATTTTCACAAGACTTTGTGGGTCCTGCTGGATTCCACTATTCATTCTATTGGATGTAGGACCCATGTAGCTCTAGTGTGACCTCATTTTAACTAATCTCATCTGCAATGACTGCAATCTACATATGTGCCATGGTGCAATACTGGTGTTTATGATTTCAATGTGTCTATTGAGGAACACAATTCTATTCATAACAGATGTTGAGGACAAACCAAGACAAAATGGCCCACGAGAGTGAAAATTACACAGTCACTATATTAACTCTTCTACCTCTCTATATATGCTGAAAGGAAGGAAAAGAAAAGGAGAGGAAAGCAAAGCAAAGCAAAGCAAGTAACTGTGTCAAAGACATTCTGTGCCCAACTATTTTGACTATATTGCTTTGTAGAAAGGATTGGAAATAGGAAGTTGAGTCCTCCAACTTTTTTCTTCCATTACAAGAATATTTTTTACTGCTTGGGAATCCTTGATATTCCATATTAACATTGGAAAGTGGTTTTCTGTCAAAAACCACATTGCAAAAAGTAACAATGGGATTTTGATAAGGATGGCATTGATTCTGTAGACTCCTTTGGATAGTACTGACATTTTACAGTATTAAGTCTTCTGCCAATTCAGGAAACTCTATGAATAATATTGTAATTCTTTCCATTAATTTATGTCTTTAAATATCTTTCAACAATGGTTTGTACATTTCTCAAGTATATTCAAAAGTTTGCAATTATTTTATATTGAAAATATAGCCATTACTCCCATTTTGTTTTTGGATGTGGCAGTGGCAACCAATTTTTGTATGTGTTTTAGTCCTCTTTATACAAATTACTTACAAGTACTAAGAGTTATATTATTAATCTTCAGGTTCTTCTATAGATAAGCTTGCATCATCTGCAGCAGAGTGTGAACTCACTCTGTCCAGCTGAAGCCCACCGAACAGCTGAGGAGGGTATGGAGACGGAATTAAAAAGAGACCTCCAGAGACCAGCTTCAGAGAACTTGATCCACTTTATTATTGCTTAGGCAAGCATTTTATGCATACCTGTTACTGGTAAATTAGCTGAGGGCCATAGTAATTCAATGAGCTAGCAACACCCTTAGGAGAGGCAACCAATGGGCTAATAGGTCAGTGGCAAAAAAAGCAGAAGGGAAGGTACGTGCTGTGCATCTGAGGATGGCCAGGATACCATGGTGATGGGGCTGAACATGGTTAGTGTTCCAACCATAAATATCCAGATTCAGTGTACTGAACCCTGAGGGATTCTCACATAGACAAAGTAGGTTGCCTTCCAACCCACGGGCCCAACATCTTCCCCCTCTGAATTTGCCACAGTAACCTCAGCAAGCATGGCCGCTTTCCATTCAGTGCTAGCTGTTTTTCGGCATAATTGTCTAATTATGCAATAAAACACAAAAAGTAAGACTGCAAGCAGAACCAATGTAATAATATTATAGGGAGAAATCAATTTAAAAATCATGTTTTTCCAGTGCTCAGTCAATCCCTTAAAGAAAAAGGAGGCCATTAAGATAGACACTTTAGACTTCCGAAAAGATGGTGGACAGCAGAAAAGCGCTCTCGAGAGACTATCACTAAAAGAGGCTTAGCGGGAAGTTTGAATGCATTCCTAGCAATACTCCCGCAAATGGGAGGGAGCTGAGACATCCGCGCACATCTAGATGGTGAAATACAACGAACTCCAGACCACCGACGCAAGGAGTCCAGTGCAAGTGGCTCACAAACCGAACCAGCATTAGCAGTGCAGCTGCCGTGGTAACATTGCAGTAAGGGAAGTACGGACCATGGCCTCGAACAGCGCAGAATAAAAAGAAAGCCAGACGCGAGCAGCAGCCTCACAGACTTCTTTCATGTAAATTGCCGAACAGGACCTACACGCCTCAGAGTGACACACAGGTCCGGGGTACTGCTGTTGAGACCAGGGAAAGCACTGCCATTTTGGAGGAAAGCTGTGGCTGACCAGGACAAAGAAACAAAGAAGAAAAACAGCTGCAAACATCCAAGCATCGGTCCAGGACCCGGAGAACACCACACACCTGGGTGAGAGGTGCGCAGGCAGCTAGCAGGGAAGGGCCTGTCTGAGGCCAGCCCAGCAGCTACGAGAGAGCTATAACTGGGGGTGGGCTTGGGGAATGCGTGCCTTTTGGATGAACCCTTTCCTGGTGCTATTCACGTACTGACCCCCCCCCCCCCCAGCCATTCTTCCTCTGTGCCAATCTGCTGCTGGCCGAAGCTACAGACTAGACTCCACTAACTGGTGCTCTGTGACTGTCTGGGTGTGATCCGGAACAACTGGCTTAAATTGGAAGGGCTTCCCAGGGTCCTGTTTATTTGAGACATGTTCCTGGGTTCAACTCTTGTTTTTTTTGTTGTTGTTGTTTGTTTTTGTTTTTGTTATGTTTGATAGTGTGCTTATTTGTGTGTTTGTATTCCTCTTTCTTTTCTTCCCTTCTCACTTTAGTCTCTTCTGCCCTCATCTTCTCTATTTACACCCTGTCATTGTGTACTCATCAGAGGCAAAAACAAATTATACGCAGAAATTGGGACTTCTAGACTTGTGGCAATTGAAATATACAGCAAAGCGGTGTTATATATAGTTTACTCTCTATTTTTCTTGACTCAGTTTCTCTCTCCTCTCTCTTACACTAATTCTTACTTCTTTGTTATCTCTTGTTGTTCCTTTTTATTTTTTTCTTTTCCATCTTTTGTTTTTCTTCTCTCAAAGGATACATAAGTTTGGTTTATATATAAATTGGTCTTCCCTCTAAATTGCTCACTCCATTCTCTTTCCTCTCCCGTCTGCTGATATTAAACCACTTCCATAGAATTCTATTTTCACACTTCCTAAGAAAGAACATCTCAATAACCTCACTTCCTTCTTCCTAAACATATCATCTCTGTGTCCAATACTGAAACTGTAAACCCCAACGCAAGCATACAGAGTAAATTGGAAACAATACCTGAGTTAACTAAATCTGTACATTGTGATCAAACTGGGATTTGCTGTAAATAAAGTGTTAGATCTTAAAGTGTAAGGTATTTATAAGGGAATCTGACAGCACTGTACCACAGGAGAAACATAAGGCTATAAGGTGAAATTGAAATAGGCAAGGTTCCTCAGTGCTAGAAGAATAGACACATAAGCATTATGAAGAAGCAAGGGAAGAAAGTGGCTGAAACCAATCAACATACCCCCTCAGTAGATTCCATGGCAAGCAGAGTTGATCAAATGCCAGAGACAGAATTTAGAAATTACATATTCCAAATGTTTATGGATCTTAAGAATGAACTAAAAAATGAGACGAGAGAGCAAATACAGGCGGTAAAAGAGCATTTTGACAATGAACTCCGAAAACAAATACAGGAAACAAAAGATTACTTCAATAGGGAGATAGATATTCTAAAAAGAAACCAAACAGAAATTCTGGAAATAAAAGAATAAATAAACCAAACAAATGCTCAATTGAAAGCATCACCAACAGATTAGATCACCTGGAAGAAAGGAACTAAGATAATGAAGACAAAATATATATCCTGGAGAAAAATCTAGATGACATGGCAAAAGTAGTAAGAAAACAAGAACAGAGCATTCAGGAATTATGGGACAGCATAAAAAGACCAAACTTAAGAGTGATTGGTGTTGAAGAAGGTACAGAGTTTCAAACCAAAGGAATGAGTAATTTATTCAATCAAATAATAGCAGAAAATTTTCCAAACATGAGGAATGAATGGCAAAACCAAGTTCAAGAGGGTTACTGAACACCAAACGTACAAAACCACAACAGATCCACACCAAGGCACATTATAATGAAATTGCCTAATATACTAGGAAAGGAGAGAATATTAAAAGCCACAAGAGAAAGGAACCAGATTACATATAGGGGGAAACAAATCAGACTATGCTCAGATTTTTCAACCCAGACCTTAAAAGCTAGAGGATCCTGGAATAGCATATTTCAAGCTCTGAAAGAAAGGGATGTCAACCAAGAATCTTATATCCACCAAAACTGAGCTTTAGATTCAAAGATGAAATAAAAACCTTCTATGACAAACAAAAGTTAAAAGATTTTACAACTCAAAAGCCAGCACTTCTGAACATCTTGGGCAAAATTTTCCATGAAGAAGAGAAAAATAACAATGAAAATCAACAAAGGGAGATAGTAAACTAAAGGAATTACCAACCAGAGGAGAATCCAAATCAAGCTAAATACCATAATACAATTAAAAATGGATGGAAATAAGAATCACATCTCAATAATAACACTGAATGTTAATGCCCTAAACTCACCATTCAAAAGACACAGATTGTCAGATTGGATTAAAAGAAACAACCCAACAATTAGCTGTCTACAAGAAACCCACCTTATAGAAAAAGACTTCAAGCGATTGAAGGTGAAAGGCTGGGAAAAGTCTTATCACACACATGGGCTGTGGAAGCAAGCAGGGTTTTCCATTCTAATATCAAATAAGCTAGACTTCAAGCTAAAGCTAATCAAAAGGGATAAAGATGGATACTTCTTACTACTTAAGGGAACTATTCATCAACAAGATATAACAATTATAAATCTATATGTCTCAAATAATGGAGTACCTACATTCATCAAATAAACCCTTCTCAAGTTCAAGAGTAAAATAGACCACTGTAAGCTGACTGTCATGGCCAGCCACAGCGCCGCAGGAGAAAAACTCGGAGGCAGAGTAAAGCTATTACTACTTTTACTTCTACTTTCTTAGAGAGAGCTTAGAGAGAGAAAGATTTTTCTTCTTCTAAGAAAGAGCTTAGAGAGAAAGATTAGAGATAGCTTTTTCTTCTTCTTCTTCTTAGAGCTTAGAGAGAAAGATAGAGCTTTTCCTTCTTCATCTTCTTAGAGCTTAGAGAGAAAGAGAGAGAGCTTGAAAGAGAGAGATTTCTTCTTTAGAGAGAGAGAGAGCTTAGCTTTTAGAGCTTCTTTCTTCTTTGTTCTTTCTTCTTTCTTCCTCGGGAGCCTCGGCTTGACTCTGACCAGGAATTACTTCTTCTATCTTGTTTCTCTTCTGTAACCGCTCTGCCTACGTTCTGGCTGCTCTGATTCTTTTCTTCTTCTCCGACCCGAACTCTTCTTCCGACCGAGCGACTGCATGACTGACTGAATGAATTCATTCTTCTCCTGACTCCGACCACTTTCACCTGGTTATATACCTTTAGCTTTGCGGGTGCCTCACGTGCATTTACAGGTGCGTCACATACATACTTATTATCAGGTGGAACTTATGGCTTCCAGCTGACCGCAATAGCCATCTCCCTAATTGGGGCTCCTTCAGACCACAACACAATTATTCTAGGGGACTTCAACACACCTCTCTCACCAATGGAAAGATCATCGAAACAAAAGCTAAATAAAAAAAATTTAGGCCTTGTTAAAACAATTAATAACTTAGACCTAATGGACATATATAGAATATTTCATCCCTCAGTAAGTGAATACACTTTCTTCTCAGCAGCACATGGCTCCTTCTCAAAAATTGACCATATATTATGTCACAAGGTGAATCTAAGCAAATATAAAAAAATAGAAATACTACCTAGCATTCTATCCGACCATAATGGGATGAAATTGGAAATCAATGATAATACAAGAAATAAAAAAAACTACTCCAACAACTGGAAGCTAAACAACATGATACTGAATGAACAAGGGGTTGAAGAAGACATCAAGGAGGAGATTAAAAAATTCCTAGAGGTAAATGAGAACACAGATACATCCTATAGAAATCTGTGGGACTCTATGAAGGCAGTAGTAAGAGGAAAATTCATTGCACTGAATTCCTTCATTAAAAGAAAGAAAACAACAACAACAAATAAATGACTTAACATCACACCTCTAAGCACTACAAAAAGAGGAACAGATCAGCACTAAGAGCAGTAGAAGACAGGAAATAATTAAAATCAGAGCTGAAATTAATGAAATTGAGACTAAAGAAACAATACAAAGAATTGACAAAACCAAAAGTTAGTTCTTTGAAAAAATAAATAAAATTGACAGACCCATAGCAATGCTAATGAAAAGAAGAAGAGAAAAAACTCAAATTACTAACATCCATGATGAAAAAGGAAATATCACAACAAACACCTCAGATATACAAGAGATAATTAGAAATTACTTTGAAAACTTGTACTCTAATAAAATAGAAAATACTGAAAGCATTGACAAATTTCTAGAGTCATATGAAATGCCCAAACTGGAACAGGAGGCTATACACAATTTAAATAAATCAATTTCAAGTGAAGAAATAGAAGACGCTATCAAAACACTACCAACAAGAAAAAGTCCAGGTCCTGATAGGTTTACAGCCGAGTTCTACAAGACCTTCAAAGAAGAACTAATACCAATGCTCTTCAAAGTATTTCAAGAAATAAAAAAAGAGGGAGCTCTTCCAGACACTTTCTATGAGGCCAATATCACATTAATTCCAAATCCAGGCAAAGACACAGCCAAAAAAGAAAACTTCAGGCCAATATCTTTAATGAACATAGATGCAAAAATCCTCAACAAAATTCTGGCAAATCGGATTCAAAAACATATCAAAAAGATAATTCACCACGATCAAGTGGGGTTTATCCCAGGGATTCAAGGTTGGTTCAACATTTGGAAATCAATAAACATAATACATCACATCAATAGACTTAAAGATAAAATCCACATGATCATCTCAATTGACGCAGAAAAAGCATTTGACAAAATACAACACCCTTTTATGTTCAAAGCTTTAGAAAAATTAGGAATAACAGGAACATATCTCAACATTATAAAAGCTATCTATGCAAAACCTAAAGCTAACATTAACTTAAATGGAGAAAAATTGAAAGCATTTCCTCTAAAAACTGGAACAAGTCAGGGATGCCCCCTCTCACCACTGCTATTTAACATAGTAATTGAAACTCTGGCCAGAGAAATTAGATGAAAGAAATTAAAGGGATCCAGATAGGAAAAGCAGAGCTCAAATTAGCACTATTTGCTGATGACATGATAACATACCTAGAAGACCCAAAAAACTCTACCAGAAAACTTTTACAACTAGTAAATGAATTCGGCAAAGCAGCAGGATACAAAATCAATACCCATAAGTCAAAGGCATTTTTGTACATCAGTGACAAAGCCTCTGAAAGGGAAATGATGAAAACTATTCCATTTAAAAGAGCATCAAAAAAATAAAATAAATTACCTGGGAATCAACTTAACGAAAGAGGTGAAGGACCTCTATAATGCAAACTATAGAACTCTAAAGAAAGAAATCATAGAAGACCTCAGACAATGGAAAGACCTACCTTGTTCTTGGATAGGTAGAATTAATATTGTCAAAATGTCCATACTACCAAAAGCATTATACAGATTTAATGCAATTCCAATCAAAATCCCAATGACATTACTCAAAGAAATAGAAAAAGCAGTCATGAAATTCATCTGGAAAAATAAGAGACCCAGAATAGCTAAAGCAATCCTGAGCAAGAAAAGTGAAGCAGGTGGAATCACCATACCAGACTTTAAATTATACTATAGAGCAATAGTAACAAAAATAGCATGGTATTGGCACCAAAACAGACTGGTAGACCAATGGTAGAGAATTGAGGACACAGAGACTAATACATATAATTTCAGCTATCTTATATTAGACAAAGGTGCCAAAAATATACAGTGGAGAAAGGATAGCCTTTTCAAGAAATGGTGCTGGGAAAACTGGAAAGCCATATGCAACAAAATGAAATTAAACCTGTATCTCTCACCATGCACAAAATTTAATTCAAAGTGGATCAAGGACTTAGTAATTAGACCAGAGACAATACACCTAATAGAATAAAAAGTAAGCTACAATTTCCATCATGTCAGATTAGGCTCCAAGTTCCTTAACAAGAATCCGTTAGCTCAAGAATTAATACCAAGAATTAATGAATGGGATAGATTTAAGCTAAAAAGCTTCTTCTCAGCAAAAGAAACAATCAGTGAGGTGAATAGAGAGCCAACTAACTGGGAACAAATATTTAATACATGCACATCAGATAGAGCACTAATTTCTAGAATATATAAAGAACTCAAAAAACTTGACACCAAAAAAACAAATAATCCAATCAATAAATGGGCTAAGGAATTGAAAAGACACTTCTCAGAAGAAGATACACAATTAATCAACAAATACATGAAAAAATGTTCAACATCGCTGGCTATTAGAGAAATGCAAATCAAAACTACTCTAAGATTTCATTTCACTCCAGTCAGAATGGCAGCTATGAAGAACACAAACAACAATAAATTTTGGAGAGGATGTGGGGAAAAAGGCACACTCATACATTGCTGGTGGGACTGCAAAATGGTACAACCGTTATGGAAAGCAGTATGAAGATTTCTTGGGAAAATGGGAATGGAGCCACCCTATGACCAAGCCATCCCACTCCTGGGTCTATTCCCAAAGGACTTAAGAACAGCATATTATAGTGACACAGCCACTTCAATGTTTATAGCAGCACAATTCACAATAGCTAGGTTGTGCAACCAACCTAGATGTCCTTCTGTAGATGAGTAGATAAAGAAAATGTGGTATATATAACCAATAGAATTTTACTCAGCAATAAAAGAGAATAAAATAATGGCATTTGCAGGTAAATGGATGAAGTTGGAGAATATAATGCTAAGTGAAATCAGTCAATCTCAAAAATCCAAATACTGAATGTTTCCTCTGATATAAGGAGGCCAGTTCACAGTATTGTTGGGTCGGGGTACATAGGAGGATTAGAGGAACATTGGAATGGTCAAAGGGAAGGGGGTGGAAGGGAGGGAACAAGGGGGGAAGGGGGAAAAAAAGAAAAAGTGGTTGAATAAGATGGATATCATTATTCTAAATGCATGATTGAAGACTTGAATGCTGCGAATATACTTTGTATACAAACTGTTTTGTGTAAAAAGATGCTCTATATTTGTAGTATGAACTGTAATACATACTACATACTACTACTATAAATAAAAATTAAAATAAAAGATAGACACTTTAGTCTCATTGATTTGACAATGGCCTTAGTGAGGTTATGCACAGTCATAACATAGTTAGTATCCCAAGTACCCTTAATATACTGAAAAAAAATTTGGAGAAGTGTAAAGTGATGACACAGCATATTGGGTGGCACAAAAACTAAAAAATTCAGGGTCATAAGTGAGGCTTTGCAACATAAATAGCATATCTTGTTGTTCCAGGTGGAGGTATAGTTCTTGCTGAATGAATCAAATAGTGGTTTGGGACAGATTATTTAAGTCATTTTGAATTACAAAGGCTTCTGCTGTGGCAGTAGACAAATTGTTTATAGTCTGAGAGGTCTGAATACCCTGAGTGAGTGAAGCAGCAGCTGTGGCTCTGGTGGCGATGGTGGTCACCAGAGCAAGAATCCCAGTGATGATGAGGCCAATTGCATGCCTTGTCCAGGGCAGAATCTCATTCAGAAGATTCTTTATCTCCATGTCCTATAGACTTCTCCATTCTCTGGACATGTTCACTGGAGGCCAAATTGCGGGGAGCTCTCTGAGGATAAATATAAGTTTAGCTTTCATAGCTGGGGTTAGACAATTTTTGAGACAGCAGGGTATATTGACTGTACAAGGGATTTCTGTGTGAGTGGTATTTATGTCATTAGTATCATTGATTATTAGCATAGTAAAGGGTAATGTAACACAAGCCTGTGCATAGTGGGTATGGATATAATTTTGATAAAGGTAAATTCATGGTTAGGGCCTTGTCTCAAAATTGACCCATTCATCCAGCTAGCTGCTGCCCATTCAATGGGTCTAGCAGCCAGCAATATTGGCATGATATACTGATTTCCTTCATAAAGTTGGTAACAGCTTGTCCCGTGTGGCAAGTTACTACAGTAGCCTATATGGTTAGGGAGCATATCAGAGGGATTCCAGGGAACTGTGCCCAGGTGCATAGGTATTACTCTTCCCTGGATACATTCCTCTTATCAAGGTGATAGGGCCTGGATGTGAAGCATTTCCAGGGAATGATATCATTATCTGAGAGGGGCTTTCCAAAAAGCATTAACAATAACTCTAAGGTCAGTGAGAGATAGCCCAATATATGACTCGTTGTATTTATCTACAATAGTTACATTAGCAAGAGCAAAGCAAGGGGGGTTGTCTTTATTATAGGTCTCATTATCAACTATGGAGAAACAAATTGGCAGAGTAGGCATGAGAATGTTGGTATTCCTCTGTATGATTGTTACTTGTACAGCTAATTCAGAATCAATAACATTAGAGTTATTGGAAAAGAATTTAGGTAGGGCTCCTTCCCAATAAGCCATTGCTAAAAGTGGTGGCCTAGTGATCAAAGCTCAATTTATGTGATGGGAGGCTTCACTGTTAGCAGTGAGCCAGGTTACCTTTTGTGAGGTCCATTTTCATTGTTGAGTCCTTTGCTTGTGGTGTTTTCCCTCCAGAGTTAGTTCCTTCATATTCTTGGTTGGTGGTTCTGGGGGTCCACAGCTTGACTTTTCTGGCAGGCAACCAGATGGGGTGAGGCTCCTGTTAACATGAAAACCCTTAACCCATTGTTAGAAGGGGCCCCAGACTATTCCATGCATTTGTTATGAAATTATTTCATGAGACCATAGGTAGATGGGAGGGCCCTGTAAGGGGGACCCAATGCTTATGGGATGCTATTTCCATAGAAAATTTTGAAATTGAAAGAAAAATTAAAGTAAATAAGGTTTTGTTCAAGGCATTGTGAGGGGACTTTGCATAGCTTTCCATCCCCGTCTGTTTTTGTAGCATGGTCTTTAATTCCTTGTGTGTTCTTTCTATGATGCCTTGAGCCTGAGGGTTATAGGGGATCCCAGTTAAGTGCTGTATATGCCAATCATTGCAAACCGCCTGAAATGTCTTGCTAGTATAGGCTGGCCCACTGTCAGTTTTAATAGACATGGGAACACCAATGATTCCAAAACATATTAAGGAGATGGGAGATGACTTTTTTTGTGGTTTCTCCTGTGGAAGCTGTGGCCATTACACAGCCTGGATAGGTATCAATGACTACATGAATATATCCAAAAGTTGTATAATGAGTGACATCTATTTGCCATAAAGCATTAGATTTTGACCCTTGGGGATTCACTCCAGCAGGTTGTAAAGGGCCAGTAGGAAGGAAAGAGGCACATTTTCGCAGTCTCTGACTTATCTGTTTGCAAGCCTCCTTAGTCAGTTCTGGATATAATTTGTGGAGGCTCTGGGAATTCTTGCCAGAACTGTCCTGTTCCTTCACATCCCCAACGAGTGGAGCTCCCTCGTCCTTTATTATTACATTGTCCCTTCTCTAATGAAACTGCCATGGCTGAGGCCAGCAGAGAGGCTTGTGCTGTTTGTGTCCCTATATCCTGGGTGGTCAAAATTCAGTCATCTATGGTGCCATTGTGCAACAGTGCAACAGCAGCCCCTATGCTCCTTGTTTAATCTTTCCTAGATTAACTCCTTGGCTAGGGCTTCCCTAGCTCATACATGAGACACTTTTTCTTCCACTGCCTCATGTACTCTATCGATAAATTGTGGCATGTCTTCAGTGGCTTTCTGCCTTAGGCTCTGTATAGAAACTGTTCCTCCCCCAGCTGGTAATTTCCTCCAGGCTCTTAAAGCACAGAGTTGCACCTGATCAAAATAATTTGGCAGACCTGTAGCTTGTACTGCAGGAAAACTGTACATTCCCTCTCCCTGCAAGCATTCAGCTGGGAGGTTAACATTTTCAGTGTGGTTGCAATCCCCTTGCTGTTTACATTATCATAGAAA
This sequence comes from Tamias sibiricus, assembly GCA_025594165.1. Classification (NCBI taxonomy): domain Eukaryota; kingdom Metazoa; phylum Chordata; class Mammalia; order Rodentia; family Sciuridae; genus Tamias; species Tamias sibiricus. The sequence continues at coordinate 154,415,972 of CM046657.1, read as the reverse complement.
AATGCCTTCCACTTTAGGTGTGTGGAGGGTTCAAGGGCAGCTTTTGCCACGTCCTTCCAGTTTAAATTTAGGCTAAGGGTTTCTAAGGGTTTCAAGGACTTGTTCAGCAAAAGGACTCCTAGTTCCCTCCTCCTTCACTGCCTCCTTAAACTCTTTCAATGTAGCTAGGTCATGAGGATACCAGTGCAGTGGCCTCTCAGGGGTGGGGTTGATGATGACTAGGAACACAGTTGGCATCTCCTGTTCATAGGCACCCCATGCTTGGTCCCTTGTTTGACACAGATCTGAGAACAGCTTAGATTCTGAACACAGAGGAGGTCCTGGCTAAGGTGGAGGAAGAACTGCAAGTTTCTTCCTTCTACTGCCTTCTACTTGTAATTGTTCCATTAGATTTGACAAAGAGAAGTAAATTTTCTTTGGCTTAATTGCATTTGGCCCCTTTTCTATTTGTTGTGGTTCGAAGGGCTTTGCAAAGAGCTTATTTGTGGTTATTTCTCCTTTTTGTTCTGTTCTCCCTCTTTTTCCCCTGCCTCTGATGACTGAGCAACCATAACCAAGCAGGGGTTTGAGCCTTTATGCCCCAGAGATTGTTGTATTGCTGTGATAATTGAAAAGAAATGAAGAGGCAGGGTATATCCCTGCCTAACTTCTGCTTGTCTTATACTTGGTACAAACACATTAGCCGCTTTCACCCAGAGATTGGTATCAATCAATACATTCCCAAATTTATGTGCTTTCTTTTTATTTAGTGTTAATCCTCTTGTGCTAAGGAGAGTACACAGGAGCAGTAGCTCTGAGTCCTTAGTAGAGGTTGGCAAGTTGCCTATCCTTCCCCTATTTCCTGGGGGTCCAACACCCACACTTACTGGATTGCCTCATTGCTGAAGTCCGGTTTCATCACAGGGGTGGGTGTCACAGTCGGATGGTGAAGAAGTCGGAGAAAGCGGTGGAGAAATCAGCACACAGACACGAAAGTCAGAGGCTGAAATCCCCTTTTTAATTTTTTCATGGCATGGTTTAACAAAGCTTTAAGGTACATCACAAGAAAGTTAAGAGAAATTACAGTCATAAAATTCAGGGAAGTGGAGACATATGCTGATTACATTTCAGACATTTTGATCTTTTACCCAGCATATTTTCAAGGTCTTGTTGGAAACCATGGTTACGCATTTATCTGGATGTTTTGTATTCCTGCTAAACTTTACCTATGGACTAGTTTAGGTTTGATTTATTCCTTATGGGCCATGGACTCTCTGAAGCTGCTACTCCGCACCACCTGTTTATCTGTCTGATTGAAGTTAATTTTTCCTGCCTGGTTTTATAGCACTATAGTGTTTCTGCTTAAATTCATTTTCTATTAACTCTAACTACTAGTCCTAACTTAAGGTCATAATGTCCTTTCTTTGATCAGGAGGGGAGAATAGGAGGGGTTTTAGTTATCATTTCTACAGGGGGAAAGGAGCGGAGTTGGAGTCTTAGGGCCTTGCAACATAGCCATCCTAAGTTTATCAAAGAAAACTCTGTTTTGGAACTTTGTACTTTTACATCTGAATTCAGAGTCCACCTCACTGCAGTTTACATATGTAGTCTCATTTCCTTGAAATCACATCAGGCTTTAGTGGTCATATGAGCTGTAAAGAGAATTTCAGGAACAGAAAAGACAATGACAAATCGTCCCAACACTTTTTTTTTTTTTTTTTTTTGGCTATTACCTCTTTTATAAGGAAACAATAAAAACAGTGGCTAGAACCATATTGAACAGAACCAAGAAGTAGTGGTTAAGTTTATAGACACAAAGTTGCCGTTCACTAAGATACAATTCATCCTCAAACTTGACAAAGTCAGTAAATATGATCATCTCACTTTCACTACTCTCTTTAAATGGTAAAGTTATCTGTATTAAAGGAAACACAGACCCATAGAAACTGCTAAAGATCATTTATAAAACATCTCCTTTTTTTGGGATCATTACATTGCTCAGCTTCAGTGATTCCCTCTTTCTCAACTTAATATGAGCACAGATCCCTCCAAATCTATTTTATTTTAGTTTATAAAAATTAACAAACTTTGGCTTCCTTACAAACATTCTGTACTTATATTTTTTAAAAGAGTGATTAAAAGTGGTACTGAATATGAATCACTTCTGTAAAGATTTAATGAGTGAGAAACATTCCACCAAGGTGCTATTCCTTGGAAAATCCTACAAAAACTGAATTTTATAAAGAGTTACTTATTTTGATAGAAGTTCCACTTGTAAATAGCAGTCATTACTTCACTGCCTACAACACTGCAGGCTATCACATTTTATGTTTAGAATTCAAATATTTGAAGATCAGATTTTCTAGTAAGCATTAAAACAACAAAGATGGGTTAGTTACCTCAGGCTAAAGGAGACAGCTGACTTCCATGATTTTACTGCTCAGACAGGTACCCACAACCACTGGATTTATGCTAATGAGCATGACAATATTTATATTTTTTTGTTTAAAGAGGAAGCAACATTAATCTGGTGGAAGGTAGTTGCAACAGGACTTACTGAGGCTCTTTTGTAGTCAAGGGACAAACTATCACAGAACGTTAGTACAGGAGAGACTTTTGAGTTAACAAACCTGAGAAAAGTATGCTATTTAGAGGCTGAGATAATCCTGCTCCTGAATCTACTGTGGTGAGATGGTGTTTTCTGAGGCCCATGTGGAAGAAATTTGGACCAGAACAGACATATGTGTAAACAGGGGATGCTGGCTGGGTCATGCTGCTCCTAATAAGTGACTAACAGCATTGAAATGGAAGGAGGATAAATGCATTTGAATAATGGGGAGATAGACCTTCTGCAAATAAGAAGTCTTAAGCACATTAAAATCCATCCCAACTGGGAAACATTTTGCTGCCTGAACAAAGCACAATGAGGACTGTAGTTTGAGAATTCTCAGGGCCAGAAATGAGAACAGAGAAGGGCAACATTTGAAATAAGGGGAGGTAATATTTTGTATCTTTCTTTCTAGGCAGGCTGAACATTTCTTGACAAGCCTGGTGCTACTTAGGAGCAAGGTCACCTGAGTTCTAAGACTATTTCGTAAAACAGAAGCCTGGGTATGGGACCAAAAATGAGGTGGGGAATGGTGCCAGAAAGTATCACTGATAGTACTCACAGAGGGAAGAGGGGTACGGTGGGAATTTTTGTTTCTGCTTTTTCTTTTGGGTGGGAGCAGTTAATATCAAGACCAAATCCTAAGCCAGAGCTGATCATGGTCACTCAGCATACCAATACGCTTGCAATTAACTCCAGACAGCTGCTTTTCACTTAACAATTCTGTACATCACTCAGGAGCTATACAAGTTGGCATCCCTATCCACAACCTCAGTTTCAAGAAAACCATTTCTTTCATGTTTGCTCTCTCCCATCCTGAATCTTCCAGGGTGACTCATAATTTTCCCAACTAGGAATGAAAAAGAAAACATTTTGAACAGATTTTGATGTAGACCAGGGACTCAGCACAGGAACACGAGCATGAACTTTGACATATATCCACATAGCTGTCTCTGGAGAGTTAACACTCAGTCCAACCTCTGTGTGGCTTCCTGAGAGCCCAGGATTTATTACCATGTCAGATAAATGCCCAATAGGAGCCACAGATATTAGGACTTCAGAAATATCTTGGCTGACCCTTCTTCCTCCTCCATACATGGTGTCAGAGCTCTTCAATGAAGAATTGCCACAATAATAAAGACACTTGATTTCAAGGTACATACATAATCTGCCAAGCAGGTATTACAGTGGCTAATAGTATAATGATCCCACTTCAGAAACTAGTAAGACACTTGAGTTGTTTGTTCCTGTCTTCTTGATGCTGAATGGAACCAACAGATAGATTATTTGAGAAGAAAAAAAAACAATCACAGATTAAATGAAAAGTTTCTAAAAGAATGTGTGGTGGTAACCAAGCCCTGACTCTGGAAATGTAGTCAGAAACCACCACTCTGAGCCCTAGGGAAAGGAGCATAGTGTATAGAAAATTTTGCAAAACCTAGCACCAGTTCTTCCTTCAGAGGGCTCACAAAAGCTTGCTTCTAAAATAACCCATACATGCACTGACAAAAATGCCAGGGAAGCCAAACATTCTCTGCAGCTGTTTTTCCACTGGTGAACATACAAGTACATGTTTGTTCAGTTGTAAGCCTCCCCCACAGACTTATGCCTTGGAGAAGGGGTAAAAATAGTGGACTGCATTTTCCCAAATAAGGAAAATCAAATCACCTGGAGGCAAGAGCCTACACTTCTCCCACCCTTTAGTGACAACATCCCTAATTACATCAACTTCAAAGGGACTAAATTGGTGCCTGCAGGTCAGAGGTCAAACCCATGGTTTGTAATCTTATCAGAAGTCATATACAATCTACTTACCTGAATAAAACCCCAAAGCATCAATACCCACCCTCCCTTCCCAGGAAAGGGAGAAGATTTAAGTCCTTTTCTTCTTTCACCATAGTAACTTGAAGAGTCAAAGAAGGTGGTGTGGGAGGAAGGAGCATTCTGTTTCATCTTAAAAAATAAAGATCTCTTGAAGTGTCATCTGAAGTTGTAAAAAAAAAGTTCTCTGGTGTGGTTGTCTCCAGAGGCTTGTCTTCTAAGCCAAAGCTCAGGTTGTCACCTAGCCCCTCAAACTGCTTGCTGAGACTGCCTGCAGAGTCCATGAACATGTTAGGGATGTCTTTGCCAAAGTAAATCTTGCTGTTGGAAGCGATGGCTTTATACTTCATCAGCTGTAAATATTCTGGTGTCAGTTTCAGCCTATTTGCTTCAGCTGTTTTCAAAGCAGTGTAGCGCTCAACATCAGCCTTTGCCTTCTCCCAGGCCAGAAACGCAGCATCTTCAATTTTTGAGATCTTCTTTTCAGTTTCCTTTTCCATCACTTTCTGCCCATAGGTGATTTCTGCAACCTGAGCTACTTCTACCTCAATGAGAGCCTTCTTCCCCTCTGTCTCAGCCTCCTTTTCCACCACCTTTTGTTTCTGGGCTGCAATAAGAAGCTTTGTCTTCTCACTTTCCATCAACTCATAGTTCCTGCGGATTGACTCATGTATATTGGGCTTTGTTACACAAACAGCTTGAATGACAAGCCCAGGGGCCATTGAGGTCAGGTTGTGTTGCAAAGCCAGTTTGAGATTTTCATCAATCTGGTCAAACAGCTCAATGTAGACCTCTTGAAGTGTATGTACACTGCAGAACTGGTTAAGCTCATGGTGGATCTTGTTGAAGATGAGGGCCTTGACATAGTCGGCAGTATAGTTCTTCACTATATCATACACTGCGTTTGGTACTAGGAAATTCACCACTTCGATTCTGTCAAAGTAGATCATCACACCACCACTGGTTCCACAAGGTACATTCTTCACTTCATCTGTCTGGAGTGTGGTCTGCACAGACTTATATGATGTGATGAAAGGGAGCATGAGATGGAAACCAGGGCCGCTGGTGGAAGTCAGCAGGGTACCGCCTCTGTAATATACCCCAATGTGTCCCTCTTCTATCTTGTGCGCAGCAGGCTGTCCCTCCAGGCGCTCCATACTAGTCAGAACCCCAGTGCAACCGCCGAAACCGCCACACCCCTCAGCACGCTGCTTCCTTCCCCCAACACTATCTTTATGCCACATTTCCCTAGAGGATAATCACCTTGCGTCATCCACCCTAGGACAGCCTTGCTCCATCCATAGGTCAGGAGAGAGATGTGGCACCTCATGTCCCTGTTCAGGTGCCAGATGTGAGCTCACTCTGTCCAGCCAAAGCCTACCAAACAGCTGAGAAGGTGTGGTGATGGAGTCAAAAACAGACCTCCAGAGACCAGTTTCAGAGAACTCAATCCACTTTATTACTGCATAGGCAAGCCTTTTATGTATAGCCTATTACTGGGCAAATTAGCTGAGGGCTATAGTAACCCAATGAGCTAGCAACACCCTTAGGAGGGGAAACCAATGGGCTAATAGGTCAGTGGCAAAAAAGCAGAAGGGAAGGTACATGCTGTGCATCTGAGGGTAGCCAGGTTACCATGGTGATGGGGATGCGCATGGTTAGTGTTCCAGACTCAGTGTGCTGAACCCTGAGAGCCCTTCACATAGGCAACATAGGCTGCTTTCCAACTCACAGGCCCAACAACAGAGAATATTTTACACCTTCTCCTCCAATTTTCAAGCCTTTTCCCCATATCTTTTGTTAACTAATTGACCTAGTTAGGACTTACTATAGTCTGATGAATACAAGCTATTAGGTAGTATTCTTGTCTTGTTCCTAATCTGAATAGATAAGCTTTCATCCCTTTGCCATCTGTGAGTTGCTTTAACTGTATATTTTTTATATGCAAAATCAATTGAGCTCACATTTATATTAGTTTTTCATTTTCATGTGTGAGTACTTTAGTAACATTTGAATGCACTATTTCTTAAAAATTTTAAATTAATTTTTAAATTTGTTTTAATTAGTTATACATGACAGTAGAATGCATTTATGCACTTTAATATATCATATATAGATGGGATATAATTTCTCATTTTTCTGTGTACACATGTTGTAGAATCATATTGGTCATGCAGTCACATATATACATAAAGTAATGATGTCTGTTTAATTCTACTATCTTTCCTATCCCCTTATCCCCCTCTCCTCCCCTTCATTAACTTCCCTATATCTAATCTAAGGTAACACTATTCTTCTCAGTGCCCCCGCTTTATTATGAATTAGCATGCGCATATTAAAAAAAATTTGGCCTTTGTTTTTTTGGAATTGGCTTATTTTGCTTAGCATGATATTCTCCAACTCCAACCATTTACTGGCAAATGCCATAATTTCTCTGAGTAATATTCCATTGAGTATATATATCACATTTCCCTCTACCAATTCTCTTGGTTTATACCCTAAGGACTTAAAATCAGCATACTACAGTAATGCAGTCACATCAATATTTATAGCAGCTCAATTCACAATAGCTAAACTATGAATTCACTATTTTTAAAATGATAATATTTTGAAATTTTATGTCACATCCAATATCTTTCCAACTCTCTGTCTCTTTTCTTCCATGTATTTCTAACTTTGTATGTGACTGACAATAGCAAATAGCTCATGCCCAATCCTTATGATTCTTAGGACTTTGAGAAAATTATTATGTTAACTTTCAAATTTTGGAATAATGTACAAGAACAAATATGAAGCCAGAAGTAATGGAGAGAAATCCTGTGTTTCCCTTGAATAGGGTTTTCCAATAGTAATACCTATCACAACTAGTATATTGACAATTTAATCAATAATCAAAACAGAATACCACATCCATAGCACAGGAATTCTCATGATCAACCCACTTTGTTCCCTCACTTCTTCTCAAGCTTGTCAAAATGCTTCTCCATTACTATAAACTCATAATTTTCTTCAACCACTCACTGTATTTTTTTATCCACAAGCATATATTACAAAAAGGTAACTTTCCAATGGATTTATCCTCAATAATCTGGAATCTGTTCCTCAAAAACATGACCTGTGTTTTGGATCAGTCCAAGTTCTCCACACCCAATAGAGGTAGTAAATATGACCAGTGAATCTTCAGGGTTAAGGCACATTTGATTCCCTTAGATATATTTTAAGAAAACTTCCAATGCTTAAGTTTCATGATGAAACAATTAAATCAGAGTCCCTCTTCTGTCTGATCCAGGTATCAATAATTTATGCAAAGTTGACATTGTACTGCCTAAACACTGCCCAAAGGACCTGTTACAATATCCGAAGAGTATTTGGGTTCCTGTAGAATTAGAATGCATGAAAAGGTGGTATGGTATGTTTAGGCTTTGAGTGTCTAGGAAACCAGTGCCTCCTGTGAGGCTGCAGTGGAGCCTCCTTAGAGGATGCAAGAGGTTGGCAACTTCTGTTGAAGACCAGGGAGCTGTGTTGTCAGTCAGGAGTCATGATCCACAGTGGAGAGTAGAACTACGGCCAGCATGAATCCCATTCTCCTTCCAGAAGTGGAAATGCTCACAGATCAGGAAAATACATAAAGCATACTCTTGCATGATCTTACTCCAAGACAGTTTGCAGATGTTCCAGATCAAAGTTCATGTCCAGATCTGAATATAGGTCTAGATTCTGAAGAAGATTTCAAAGGCTATGCAAGGTCATGGTCTTGATCTCACTTCCAAATATGCTCCTCTATTAGGTGTTACAGTCAAGATTATCCAGAAGGCACAGTCACAATCTCCCATGTCCACTGGAAAAACTCATGTGGAGAATCTGACAAATCCTGGCCCCAACTGTTTTCTTGGAGTGTTTAGATTGAGCTGGTATATTATGGAAACAAGCATGAAGTTGAAGGTATTCTGAAATCTGCCATAGACCCAGGATATTTCTTTGGGACTTTTTTAATTGTGTCCTGTTTAAAAGGTTAACAGGGCCTAGTGAAGGCAGGTGACTTTTACAATTTTTATGAGGACTACATTTAGTGGAGTTGAAATGCTGTTTTCATCCTGCAGTTGTGTAGTTTGGTGCTTTGTTAAGTGTTTTTAGAAAAGTGTATTTTGCATGCATTATTTTACAGTCTAAATTTTGACTGTTGAGAAGTTTCTATTGTACAAAAATCCACTTAAAAAGTTTTTCTATAGAATCCAGTGTATTCTGAAGATTGAAGCCTGTGTGCAAAATGCTGCCAAAGGATAAAAGCAAATATAAACAATTTGATTTCTACTTTTCTTTCTAGCTTATCTGTGTTTATAACTATTCCAATTTAAGTTGTCACTAATGCTGTGTATGTTTTTGTAGTATAGAGGATTACACCACCCAGGGCCTCATGAATGAATGAATTCAGCAAAGTAGCAGGATACAAATTTAACACCCATAAATCAATTGCATTTCTATATTCCAGTGATGAATCAGCTGAAAGAGAAATTAGGAAAACCATCCAATTCAAAATAGCCTCAAGAAATACTTAGGAGTCAATCTATTGATGAGCAATCAATCTAACAAAAGAGATGAAGGATCCCTACAATAAAAACTACAGAACACTAAATAAATTAAAGAATACATTAGAAGATGGAATGACCTCCCATGTTCTTGGACAGGCAGAATCAATATTGTCAAAATGACTAAACTACCAATGACATATACAAATTCAATGCAATTCCCTTCAAAATTCCAATGAAGTTCTTCATAGAAATATAAAAAGCAGTCATGAAATTCATTTGGAAAATCTAAGAGACACAGAATAACTAAAACAATATTTAACAAAAAATATAAAGCAGGAGGGATCATAACACCAGAACTTAAATTATACTAAAGCTATAATAACAGAAACAACATGGTATTGACACCAAAATAGGCAAGAAGACCAATGGAACAGAATAGAAGACACAGAGACAAACCCACAAAAAAAGTTGCCTCATAGTAGACAAAGGTAAAAACACACACACACACACACACACACACACACACACACAAAGAGAGAGGCATACACACAAACACAGAGAGACACGGGAAGAAAGATAGACTATTCAACAAATGGCACTGGGAAAACTGGAAATCTATATGAAATAGAATGAAAGTTAACCCCTGTCTCTCACCCTGCACAAAAATCAACTCTAAATTATTCAAAGACCTAGGAAATAAATAAAAAAACATACACATACTAGAAAAAAATGTAGGTCTAACTCTTCAACATATTGGCACAGGGACTGACTTTCAGAACAAGACTCCCAAAGCATGAGAAATAAAATGAAAAATCAATAAATGGAGTGGCATCAAGCTAAAAATATTCTTTACAGTTTAAGAGCATGAAGAAAGAGCCTACAGATAGGCAGGTCCCGCCCACCCGCCTGCCTGCCCCACCACATGGCAGCTGGGAGGAGATCCAGAAAGGCTGGCCCAACCACCCACTCACCCTGCAACACTGAGGCCCACAGAAGATCTGGAGAGACAGCAGCCCGCCCTGGGCCCGCATACTGGAAAGGTACCCCATGCCCATGGAGAGGCATTTGCACTTGGGTTTCTTACACACCAAAGCGTGGCTGCACAGCCCAACATCAGGATAATTATAGGCTTGACGCTGCCACTGCCACGAAACTGGGATAGTGCTGCTTCTATCAAGAGGCAACAATAAGGAACTGGTAAGACATCACCAAGGTCCCTGTGGACCTGGCTGCACCAGAGGTTTCTCTACCAGAGGTGCTGACAGTTATCCTGTTGTTGAGCTAACAGGGAGGGATTCTTGCATGGGGATGCCTAACTCTTGTTTCTCCTACTAATAGCCAACTTCTTGTGATTACCCTCTCACTAGTTAACCTAATACCTCTATTTTTCACATTCTAACTCATAAACATCACAGCCAACACCCCAGACCCCCTCTACCATTAGAAAGTGTAAACCATTGTGCAAACCTATTGACTATATGGTAGAAGATAACTGATCTTATTATTTCTGATTATAGTGACAAAACTGTAAATGTAAAAATAGAAGCTAACTGATATATGGCTATATATTGAATACATTGAGTGTTGTAATATTGATCTCTCCCTTAAAAGTGATGTATTGCTAACCTGTAGGTACACTATAAGACAATAGGGCAGAGGCCATAATACCGCAGATCTACACTGCAAGAGAGGAAGGCACATAGACATCATGAAAAAAAAGGGTGGGGGGAGGAAAATGCCTGAAACAAACCAAGATACTACATCAGTAGAATCCATAGATAGTACAGTAGGTGAAATGTCAGAGAAGGATTTCCAAATATACATAACTAAAATGATATAGGAATTAAAGATGACCAAAGTGAAGAGATACAGGCAAAAATCAATCTCTCCAACAAAGAGATAAGAGATCAAATACAGGCAAGCATTGATCACACCAACGAAGATATAAGAGAGCAAATACAAGTAGCAAGAAATTACTTCAAGAAAGAGATAGAGATTCTGAAAAAAACAAATAAATAAATAAAACCAAACAGAAATCCTTGAAATGAAAGAATCAATAAACTATTTTAAAAATTCAATAGATCACATCACCAACAGACTAGATCACTTGAAAGACAGGAGCTCAGACAATGAAGACAAAATATACAATCTTGAAAATAATGTTGGCCTCACAGTGAAGATGATAAGAAACATGAACAGAATATCCAAGAATTATGGAATACCATCAAAATACCAAATTTAAGATTTATTGGAATAGAGAAAGTTTCAGAGATTCAAAACAAAGGAATGCACAATCTCTACAATAATATCAGAAAATTTCCCAAACATGAAGAAAGAATTGGAAAATCAAATAAAAGTGGCCTATAGTTCACCAAATGTACAAAATTACAACAGATCTACACATTATAATGAAAATTCCTAGCATATACAGAATAAGGATAGAATTTTAAAGGCTGCAAAAGAGAAAAATCAGAATACATGTAAGGGAAGACCAATTTGGATCTCAGCAGAGTTTTTCAATCCAGACCCTCAAAGCCAGAAAATCCTAGAACAACATACACCAGGTTCTAAAAGAAAATGGATGCCTCCAAAGAATCTTATATCCAGCAAAATTAAGCTTTATATTTGATGATGAAATAAAAACCTCCCATGATAAACAAAACTTGGGAATCAACTTAACAAAAGAGGTGAAAGACCTCTACAATGAAAACTACAGCATGCTAAAGAAAGAAATTAAAGAAGATATTAGAAGATGGAAAGATCTACCATGTTATCCCTATTTTTTCTAGCTTTTTAAACATGAAGGGGTGCTGTATTTTGTCAAATGCTTTCTCTGCGTCTATTGATGATTGAATTGATTTCAATTGAATTGATTGAATTGATTTCTATTGCGTCTATTGAAGATCATATAATTTTTATCCTTGAGTCTATTGATGTGATGAATTACATTTATTGATTTCTTTATGTTGAAGCAAACTTGCTGGAACATACCTCAAAATAGTAAAGGCCATCTATGCTAAGCCCCAGGCCAACATCATCCTAAATGGAGAAAAATTGAAAGCATTCCCTCTAAAAACTGGAACAAGACAGGGATGTCCTTTTTTACCACTTCTATTTAACATAGTTCTTGAAACCCTAGCCAGAGCAATTAGACTGATGGAAGAAATTAAAGGGATATGGAGAGGAAAAGAAGAACTCAAATTATCACTATTTGCAAACAATATGATTCTATACATAGAAGATCCAAAAAAATCCACCAGAAATCTTCCAGAACTAATAAATAAATTCAGCAAAGTGGCTGGATATAAAATCAACACCCACAAATCAAAGGCATTTCTGTACACCAGCAACAAATTCTCAAAAAGAGAAACTAGGAAATCCACCCCATTTATCATAGCCTCAAAAATATATATACTTGGGAATCAACTTAACAAAAGAAGTAAAAGACCTCTGCAATGAAAACCACAGCATGCTAAAGAAAAAATTAATGAAGATCTTAAAAGATGGAAAGATCTACCTTGTTCATGGATAGGTAAAACTAATATTGTCAAAAATGACTATTCTACCAAAAACACTATACAATTTCAATGAAATCCCAACATTATTCCTCATAGAAAAAGCAATCATGAAATTTATCTGGAAAAATAAGAGACCCAGAATAGCCAAAGCAATTCTTAGCAAGAAGAGTGAAGCTGGTGGCAATACTATTCCAGACCTTAAATTGTACTACAAAGCAATAGTAACTAAAACAGTATGGTATTGGCACCAAAATAGACCGGTAGACCAATGGTACAGAATAGAAGACACAGAGAATAACCCACATATCTACAATTATCTTATATTAGACAAAGGTGCCAAAAACGTACTGTGGAGAAAAGACAGTCTCTTCAACAAATGGTGTAGGAAAATTGGAAATTCTCATGTAATAAAATGAAATTTAACCTCTATCTCTATCCATGCACAAAACTCAACTCAAACTGAATTATGGACCTAGGAATTAAACCAGAGACCTTGCACCTAATAGAAGAAAAGGTGGGCCCAAGTCTCCATCATGTTGGATTAGGCCACAACTTCTTCAATAAGACCCCCATAGTGCAAGAATTAAAACCAAGAATTAATAAATGGGATGGATTCAAATTAAAAAGCTTCTTCTCAGCAAAATAAACAATCAGTGAGGTGAATAGAGAACCTACAGAATGGGAGCAAATCTTTACCACAAGCACATCAGACAGAACACTAACCTCAAGAATATATAAAGCTCTGAAAAACCTTAACACCACAAAAACAAACAAACAAACAAACAAAAACAAACAATCCAATCAATAAATGGGCCAAGGAATTAAACAGACGCTTCTCAAAAGATGATATACAATCAATCAACAAATATATGAAAAGATGTTCAACACCCCTAGTAATTAGAGAAATGCAAATCAAAACTACTCTAAGATTTCATCTCACTCCAGTCAGAATGGCCACTATCAAAAACACAAACAACAATAAATGCTGGTGAGGATGTGGGGGAGATGTCACACTCATACTTTGGTGGTGGGACTGCAAATTGGTGCAGCCAATCTGGAAAGTAGTATGGAGATTCCTAGAAAAACATGGAATGGAACCACCATTTGACGAGCTATTCCACTCCTTGGTCTATTCCCAAAAGACTTAAAAACAGCTTACTATAGGGACACAGCCACATCAGTGTTTATAGCAGCACAATTCACAATAGCTAGATTGTGGAAACAACCCAGATGCCTATAAGTAGATGAATAGATATGGACTATTTGGTACATATACACAATGGAACACTACTCATCACTAAAATAGAATAAAATCATGGCATCCGCAGGTAAATGGATGGAGTTGGAGAAAATAATACTAAGTGAAGTTAGCCAATTCCAAAAAACCAAAGGTCAAATGATTCCTTTGCTATGGTGATACTGTCTTATAATGGCAAGGGAGAGGGGATGAAAGGAATGAAGGAACAATAAAACAAAGAAGGGGAGGGGAGAGGAGGAGTCAAGGGGATAGGCATAATGGCAGAATGAGTTAGACATCAATACCCTAAGTACATGTATAAAAATCATGAATGGTGTAAAATACTTCATGTAAAACCAGTGAATTGAAAAATTGTGCTCTTTATATGTAACACAAAATGAATTGCACTCTGCAAGCATGTATAATAAATTAGAATAAAAAAATACTGCATACCCACTAAAGAAAATTAAAAAAAAGATCTACTGTGTTCTTGGATTGGTAGCATTAATATTGTAAAAATGACCATACTACCAAAAGTACTACACAGATTCAATGCAACCTCAATAAAAATACCAATAACATTTCTCATAGAAATAGAAAATAAATCACAAAATTCATCTGGAAAAATAAGAGACCCAGAATAGCCAAAGCAATCCTTAGCAAGAAGATTAAAGCTGGTAGCATTATTATTCCAGATCTTAAACAATACTACAAAGCAATAGTAAGAAAAACAGCATGATATTGGCATTAAAATAGACCTGTAGACCAATGGTATGGAATAGAGGACACAGAGACTCACCCACAAAATTACAATTTTCTCATATTAGACAAAGGCACCAAACACATACATTGGAGAAAAGATAGCCTCTTCAACAAATGGTGCTGGGAAAACTGGAAATTCATATGCAACAAAATGAAATTAAACCCCTATCTCTCACCATGCACAAAACTCAACTCAAAGTGGATGAAAGACTTAGGAATTAAACCAGAAACCCTGCATCTAATAGAAGAAAATGTAGACCCTAATCTCCACTATGTTGGATTAGGCCACAACTTCCTTAATAAGACTGCTATAGCACAAGAACTCAAATCAAGATTCAATAAATGGGATGTATTCAAACTAAAGTTTGTTCTCAGCAAAAGAAACAATCAGTGAGGTGAATAGAGAGCCTAAAACATGGGAGCAAATTTTTACCCCTCACATATGAGATAGAGCATTAATATCGAGGGTATACAATGAACTTAAAAAGCTAAAACACACACACACACACACACACACACACACACACACACACACACACACTAATCCAATCAATAAATGGGCCAAGGACCTGAACAGACACTTCTCAGAAGAAGATATACAATCAATCAACAAATATATGGAAAAATGTTCAACATCTCTGGCAATTAGAGAAATGCAAATCAAAACTACTCTAAGATTTCATCTCACTCCAGTCAGAATGGCAGCTATTAATAATACAAGCAACAATAAATGTTGGCAAGGATGTGGGGGGAAAGGCACACTAATACATTGTTGGTGGGACTGCAAATTGGAGCAGCAAATATGTAAAGCAGTATGGAGATTCCTTGGAAAACTGGGAATGGAAACATGATTTTACCAAGCTATCCCACTCCTTGGTCTATACCCAAAGGACTTAAAAACAGCATACTACAGGGACACAGCAATATCAATGTTTATAGCAGCACAATTCACAATAGCTAAACTGTGGAACCAACCTAGATGCCCTTCAGTAGATAAATGGATAGGGAAACTTTGGTATATGTACACAATGGAACATTACTCAACACTAAAAGAGAACAAAATCATGGCATTTGCAGGTAAATGGATGGAGTTGGAGAAAATAATGCTAAGTGAAATAAGCCAATCCCAAAAAACCAAAGGCCAAATGATTTCTTTGATATGAGGATGCTGAATCATAATGGCAATGGGGTGGGGGGCATGCGAAATATGAAGAAACTTTAAATAGAACAAAGGGGCGGGAGAGGAAGGGAGGGGGCAAGGGGGTAGAAATGAGGGTGGAATGAGTTAAACATCAATACCCTAAGGACATGTAGGAAGACACAAATGGTGTGAAAATACTTTGTGTAGAACCAGTGACTTGAAAATTTGTGCTCTATTTATATAATATGAAATGAATTGCATTCTGCAAGTGTGAATAACAAATTAGAGGAGGGATCCAAGACAGTGGAGCAGAGGGAGGAAGCACTCCGAATCACTATGTGTCGCAGGTCTTAACTAATGAGAATACTGCTTCTCTGAGACAGATGTCACCTCCACTGCTCTCATGCAGAAATCCTCTCAGGTGTGCCCATGTGCAGGGCTCTACACCACAGCATTAAAGAAGTTCTCCTGACTCCCTTCCTTGGCTATTAGCCCACGCAGTGTTCCTGAGTACATTAACAGGATCACTACATCAGCACCAGCTACAGAATTCCTAGATGCAGATTCCACACGGGACACCCTTTGACTTATAGGTATTGATTTTGTATCCTGTTACTTTGCTGAATTCATTTGCTAGTTGTAAAAGTTTTCTGGTAGAGTTTTTTGGGCCTTCTAGGTATATTATCATGTCATCAGCAAATAGTGCTAATTTGAGCTCTGCTTTTCCTATCTGGATCCCTTTAATTTCTTTCATCTAATTGCTCTGGCCAGAGTTTAAAGTACTATGCTAAATAGCAGTGGTGAGAGGGGGCATCCCTGTCTTGTTCCAGTTTTTAGAGGGAATGCTTTCAATTTTTCTCCATTAAAATAATGTTAGCTTGAGGTTTTGCATATATAGCTTTTATAATGTTGAGATATGTTCCTGTTATTCCTAATTTTTCTAGAGCTTTGAACATAAAGGGGAGTTGTGTTTTGTCAAATGCTTTTTCTGCATCAATTGAGATGATCATATGGTTTTTATCTTTAAGTCTATTGATGTGATGTATTATGTTTATTGATTTCCGAATGTTGAACCAACCTTGCATCCCTGGGATAAATCCCACTTGATCGTGGTGAATTATCTTTTTGATATGTTTTTGAATCCGATTTGCCAGAATTTTGTTGAGGATTTTTGCATCTATGTTCATTAAAGATATTGGCCTGAAGTTTTCTTTTTTTGGTTGTGTCTTTGCCTGGCTTTGGAATTAATGTGATATTGGCCTCATAGAAAGTGTCTGGAAGAGCTCCCTCTTTTTCTATTTCTTGAAATAATTTGAAGAGCATTGGTATTAGTTCCTCTTTGAAGGTCTTGTAGAACTCGGCTGTAAACCCTTCAGGGCCTGGACTTTTTCTTGTTGGTAGTGTTTTGATAGTGTCTTCTATTTCTTCACTTGAAATTGATTTATTTAAATTGTGTATAGCCTCTTGTTCCAGTTTGGGCAATTCATACGAATCTAGAAATCTGTCTATGCTTCCAGTATTTTCTATTTTATTAGAGAACAAGTTTTCAAAGTAATTTCTAATTATCTCCTGTATATTTCTACCCACCCACAGGAATGCAGGCCTATACTCATCTGTGGACTCCCTTCTGCCAACGTGGGGCTCCAACAGTTTTATCATTTTTAAATAACAAGGTTTTATGGCAATGGTCACTGTAGATAACAATCAAAGCATACAATGAAGTTTGGAATGCAAATAGGGTCATATGTATATTATGTGCTTGTGTTCAAAAGCTAGGCAGATTATCTCTACTTCCTCAAGAAAATTTGAGGACTTCATGTAACTGAGCCTACTTTAAAGTAAACTAGTAAACAACTTAGCTCAAAAAAAAAAAATAGGGTTTACATTTTTTATTTTTTGAAGAGGGCATTTTTAAAAGTTGAATAGGACATGTATAGCACCAAAGGGAATAAACACCCATCTTGACCAATTTTTTTTCCTGAGCACAATAGGAGAGATAAAGACTTTATTCCTGGCATTTGCAGGCAATCTCTGAGATGGTTTTCTTGGAAATCAGCAAGGATTCTGACACCTCACTGGTTTGATATTATAATGCTGTCCCTGAAGTTTTGGGGCAGACCTAAAAATGGGAACCCCATTTAAAGAACTTTAGACAACTTTCCTTGCAGTGCAAGAAGTTTGATACATGGTTGATTTATTAAAGCAAAGGAGTTGAATATTGATTGCACACCACAAACTGTTCTTGCTAAATTATATCTGTTATGCAGAGAAAACTAATCTCTAAGAGCTATTCATTTTGGTCACTTAACAATGTTAACTAAAACTCCTAAGCATGAAAGTAACAACTCTAAAAATGAATGAGTTCCTTTGGAGCAGAACATACAAGTGAAATAGATTTGGTATCAAGTCCACATATTTGAAAAGTATTATGTGAATAACACTGTTATGGGAATCAAGAGAGAAGCAGCAAATGGCACTCCAAGAGTTGGAGAAACCAAAGTTTATTTTATGCAGTGGAGTTTTGAGCATAAAGTCTCCATTTATGTCCCCAGGATAACGTATCTGCCATAACCACAGTGGGTCTCTTCCCTAAGGTCACACAGCAGAGCCTTCAGAGGAGAATGGGGAATACACTTAACACCAAAAAAACAAATAACCCAATCAATAAATGGGCTAAGGAATTGAAAAGACACTTCTCAGAAGAAGATACACAATTAATCAACAAATACATGAAAAAATGCTCAACATCGCTGGCAATTAGAGAAATGCAAATCAAAACTACTCTAAGATTTCATTTCACTCCAGTCAGAATGGCAGCTATCAAGAACACAAACAACAATAAACATTGGAGTGGATCTGGGGAAAAAGGCACACTCATACATTGCTGGTGGGACTGCAAAATGGTGCAACCGTTATGGAAAGCAGTATGGAGATTTCTTGGAAAACTGGGAATTGAACCACCCTATGACCCAGCCATCCCACTCCTGGGTCTATTCCCAAAGGACTTAAAAACAGCATATTACAGTGACACAGCCACTTCAATGCTTATAGCAGCACAATTCACAATAGCTAGGTTGTGGAACCAACCTAGATGTCCCTCAGTAGATGAGTGGATAAAGAAAATGTGGTATATATAACCAAAGGAATTTTACTCAGCAGTAAAAGAGAATAAAATAATGGCATTTGCTGGTAAATGAATGAAGTTGGAGAATATAATGCTAAGTGAAATCAGTCAATCTCAAAAATCCAAATACCGAATGTTTTCTCTGATATAAGGAGGCTAGTTCACAGTATTGTTGGATGGGGGTACACAGGAGGATTAGAGGAACATTAGAATGGTCAAAGGGAAGGGAGAGGAAGGGAGGGAGCAAGGGGGAAGGGAGGGGGAGAAAAGAAAAAAAAAAAAAAAAGAAGAAAAGGTGGTTGAATGAGACGAATATCATCCTAAATGCAAGATTGAGGACCTGAATGGTACGAATATACTTTGTATACAAACAGTTGTATATAAAAAGATGTTATATATGTGCACTATGAATTGTAATTATCATAAATAAAAAATAAATTTAAAAAAAAAAAACAACCAAATTCCTCCAACCTTATAGGTGTGGGATTCACAGAAAGGGATGCCTGCCCGTAAGCCAGTTGTTCCTATTATCGTAAACCCTTTACCGGTGAATGAGGCAATGAGTTGTGTGACTACTGTGCTCTGTGCCTGTGTCTACAAGAAATGTCACTGGGTGGCTTGCTACTGTCATCTCGAACAAGGGCTCCATTGGACCAAGAGTCAAAGAGCCCCCAGTCTCTCCTATTCTGAGTCCATCCCGGCTGGGCCCAGATGGTGCTGGGTTCCACTCCTGATTCAGTGGTATGTTCTTTTGAATGGGTTTGGCCTGTTTATGATTTGGGCATTCACGTTTCCAGTGGCCTAGTTCCATGCAGAATGCACATTGGTCTTTCCACAGTGTAGGGTGGCTTCCAGGTGTTTGGTTCTTGACTGGTGGCTCAGGCTGTCTGACTGGGTCCAAACATCCAAGTGTTTCTGCCAAGAAGGACACCTTCTATTTCATGAATCTGTCTGCCTCTCTCTGTGTAGTCTGATACCAGTTAACAAAGACCTTGTTGGCTATGTGTTGTGAGCCACCCATAGGCTTTGTGTGTGAGCTATACGCATTTGAGCGTATAAGGGGACTGGTCTGACATTACTGCCTGACTGGGCTGTGCAACATATGTGTGCCTTTTCTCTCACTCTGCCTTTGATCCCACTCAGCACCTGAGATAGATGTGGCTTTCCAAAATGTCAGTTAATCTGCTGAACATAAGACATCACCAAGCAAGACTTCACCCTTCCAAAACCAATCCCTTGCCTTATTTGGGTGGAACTTTCTTGAATGTCTTTTTCGCAATAAATAGAAGGTTTGGGGTGTGTTTTCTCTTGCTCCTTCCATCACTGGAGCTGACCCTTGGGTCACCGAGGCATCCTGCCTTAGAAACTTATGTTTGTGTGCTATATGGTTTCTTCATCATTTTATTAGTTATTGACATAGCCAGCTCCTTTTAACCCAGTTCATATTGCCAGCCCAGCCAGCTGGTGATACTCTTTCAAGAGGCTGGGAAGAGTTCACACCTGTGAACTCCTATAATTTCTGGAGTTTCTTTCTGATATCTGGACTGGACTGGGCCACAAAAGCCGCATTGACCATGTGCTGATTCTTGGGGACTTCTGGATCAAATGGTGTGAAAATTTGAAAGCCTTCACAAAACCCCTCAGAAAACTCTGAAAGGGGGAGGGGTCTTCAGGCTTCTGGAGTGCTATAGCTATTTTAGACATGTTAGTGGGCTTCCTTGCACTTGACCAGATCCCTCAGAGGAGGGCACTTCAGCATTGCTCCAGCTGGTTGCATCCCTATTCAGTGTTGTGACCACAGGCTGGGTCCTCCTCTGGGGTTGCCCTTCATGCCCACACTTCTTCATCTACCTCTTGGTCTGGGGCAT
Organism: Tamias sibiricus; assembly: GCA_025594165.1. Taxonomy (NCBI): domain Eukaryota; kingdom Metazoa; phylum Chordata; class Mammalia; order Rodentia; family Sciuridae; genus Tamias; species Tamias sibiricus. Next base: position 154,395,385 of record CM046657.1, on the reverse strand, counting down.
GTTCTTGGAGCCATTTACAGGCCTCCCTCAAAATGCATCTACTCTCCTCAGTGCTAAAGAATGTGAGAAGGAGCCGGTGGCATTCTCCCCATGTTGGTCAGTGGGTTTGGAAGATTGACTCTAGGAGCTCCCTAAGTGCTTGTGGTTTTTCTGAGTATGAAGGGGTATGGTCCTTCCAATTCAGTAGTACTGAAAGGTTGATAGTAAAAAATGGAGTGCCCTTTCTAAACAGTGCCATCTGTATTGACCTGTGGAGGCACATAAGTCTCAAACAGGGGCAGGTGCAGGGCTTGTGGCTGTTGAGCAGACCTGAGTTATCTCCCCACATGTTCTGGTCTCTGTTTCTGGTGGGGGTGGCAGCAGCTGGCAAGACAGATGGCAGCAGGGTATTAGGCAGGGAGACAGGTTGTTTGGGGGCCAGTTGTAGAGCAGCAGGCAAGTAGGGTGGTAGAGGCAGTGGCTCCTCTTCAGGATTCCCTTAATGAGTGTGCTTGGTGGTCTTTGGAGTTTCCAGGATTTTGGCTAACATAACCCTACACTGACCCTTGGAGTTAATGCTGAATTGCACCCACAGAGGCAAAGTCTTGGCAATATGGAGCCAGGAGTCTATATAAGAAAACTGATCTGGGTGACCTGGGGTCCCGGTGACAATGCGGTGCATTTCCCTGACAGGGGGACATGGAAGGTGCCTTATGGAAGCCAATTGACATCAAAAGCAGGCCATTCAATGGCACAGAGAGTGCAGAGTTGGCCCTTTGTCAGATTAATGCAGTAATCCTTAGAACAGCCTTTCCTAAAATTCTTGATCATATAGTCCAGGACTGTAGGTTTAGACCTGTATCGGTGTTGCAAGACAGAAAAAAGTGTGTGTGTGTGGGGGGGGGGGGGGGGGGGGGGGGGGGGGGGGGGGGCGGTTAGACAAGGCATCTGCCTGGCCATGTCTCCAAAGGAAAGGAGTGCTTCTTGGCTGAAGGCATACCTGAATAAACCCTGGGCTCGGTAAGAGGTTCTGTTACAGGATGTGAATTGCCATTATGCCTTATGAAGTCACCACCAAACTGCAGGTTGAGGATTCACTCAGAGTTTGTACCTGAAGCTGTGGAGCCATAAACAGTCTCACATCCACTCACACCAACACAGACACTTAAGAGTTTAAAGCATTTTTTCCCCTACCCATCTTCCTTCAAGGGTCTCTACACTTTCACAGGTGGCTGTAGGAGGTGATCAGTCTCTCCTTCTGTCTTTAGGGACAGGCCTGTCTGGGGTCCTGGGTCCCAGGACCTTACCTTCTTCAGTAGACTTCCCAGGAGTTTTGGCCCACTCTACAGGAAGTCTGGGCACCAGAGGTCATTCTAGAGGTGCAGGCCTTCTAGGCAAAAAAGATCCCAGAATTCTCAGATGGCACCTTCCCAGCTGGTCTGAGGGGCACCATGGACTCCAACCCAGTTCACCCGCCACACTAGTGGCTCTAAACCCCTGTGAATGTTGCTTCCCCACCAATGCACCAGAAATGTGGGAATCAGACGGGAAGTGGCAAAGGGCACTCAAAGAGCGGGAGAAACCAAAGTTTATTTTATGCCAGCAGGCCCAGAGGATATGAGCACTCCATATTTTGAGCACTAATTTTTCGCATTTATAGACTGTCTAGTGTCATAAATTTTCTAGTCTAAAGTGATACATGCACAAGATTTCAAAGAAAAAAAAAAGATATGAATTGTGTTGCTATAAACATTAATGTGGCTGTGTCCCTGTAGTATGCTGTTTTTAAGTCCTTTGGACCAAGGAGTGGGATAGCTGGGTCATAAGGTGGTTCCATTCCCAGTTTTCCAAGGAATCTCCATATTGGCTGCACCATTTTGCAGTCCCACCAGCAATGTATGAGTGTGCCTTTTCCCCCCACATCCTCGCCAACATTTATTGTTTGTGTTCTTAATAGCTGCCATTCTGACAGGTGTGAAATGAAGTCTTAGAGTGGTTTTGATTTGCATTTCTCTTATTGCCAAAGATGTTGAACATTTTTTCATGTATTTTTTGATTGATTGCATATCTTCTTCTGAGAAGTGTCTGTTCAGTTCCTTGACCCATTTATTGATTGGGATATTTGATTTTTTGGTGTTAAGATTTTTGAGTTCTTTATATAGTCTAGAGATTAGTGCTCTATCTGAAATGCATGTGGTAAAAATCTGCTCCCAATTAGTAGGTTCTCTATTCACCTCACTGATTGTTTATTTTGCTGAGAAGAAGCTGTTTTGTTTGAATCTATCCCATTTATTGATTCTTGATATTAATTCTTGTGCCACAGGAGTCTTATTAGGGAACTTGGGGCCTAATCTGACATGTTGGAGATTAGAGCTTACTTTTTCTTCTATTAGGCATAGTGTCTCTTGTCTAATTCCTAGATCCTTGATCCACTTTGAGTTGAGTTACAAGATGCTCTTCAGTAGATGAATGCATAAAGAAAATGTGATATATATACAAAATGGAGTATTACTCAGCAATAAAAGAGAATAAAATCATGGCATAGCCAATCCTAAAAAGCCAAATGCTGAATGTTTTCTCTGATATAAGGAGGCCGATTCATAGTGGGGTTGGGACGGGGAGCATGGGAGGATTAGAGGAACACTAGAATGGCCAATGGGGAGGGGAGAAGGAAGGGGGCAAAAGGGTGAAGAAGAAGAAAAAAAAGATGGTAGAATGAGATGGATATTATTACCCTAAGTGCATGTATGAAGTCACGAATGGTGTGAATATACTTTGTATACAACCAGAGATATGTAAAAGTGTGCTCTATAAGTATAATATGAAATGTTTTAAAAAAAGAAATTGCAATGTGAAATGTATTGGTTAAAGGGCTTTAAAAACTGATAAGATGTTTTAGAAATTGGTATAGTATAATGCCATCATTAGTTAAACATATACAATAAAATATTACTTTTCATTTTTAAAAAAAAAAGATGTGATTGTGTGTAAGAGTTTTCAAGTTGGAAGTGTGTTTGCAAAAGCAGGGTGCTATAAGGAAAATTGGCTCCTTTTACAAGGCATCTCCATCCTTGGGACAGGAGTCTTTACAGGGGCATTTACATTTCAAAGGGTAGTAGCTATATCCTAGGGAAAGTCCTTTATAATCCAAGAGGTAAGAGTGAATGGTGCTAATTAGTTTCCTTGAAAACCAGCTTGGTGGAGGGGGCTCTCCCTTTCCCAAGTGTTAATTTTCTCAGAGTGTCTTAGTTAATTTTTAGATTCAGGCCTGGGTTAGTTACCCACTATAGCATCAGAAAAGGAATTTTGACTTGATTAGAAAATTGCAGGAATTGTGATGGTGTTAAGATGGTTTAAGTTGACAAGGGCAGTAAAAGTATTTTACCTTCATAGGTACCTGCTGGTGGTCAATGTATACAGAGAGTATTTATGTGGGATAATGTGGTAAAGGTTTTATAATCATCACTAGGTGGAGGGGATTAAAGGGAAATTGATGCAATTATACCATTCATAAAATAGGACAGGAGACTTCTCTGGCAGAAAAATATAAATTATCAGTTCATGCTACAATCACTGGAAGATTTTATTCTTAGAGTGAAAATGTCATTGTAGTATGTTTCCAAGAAGTGTTCACAAAACAAATTAAACTGTGATGAACAATGTAGGGAAACAACTATGCTTTTAGTGCTATAGGATGGAAGGAAATGTACTGACTGTGCTCAATGGCTACACATAGGGGTCACGTAAATGTAGGACATGCTGATATCTTCTAAAATGTCATTGTGTATATTATACATTTTCTATGTAAGACCTAAATCACCTACATTAGAAATAAAACATTTTTGGTAATTTACTTTGGCTTTTCAAAATTTAGCATAGACTGACAGAATAACATATATCTCCTTGAAAATCTGCCCTTGCCAGTTTGAAGGTAAACTCTAGTTTATAAAAACCCTGTGACTTGGAACAGATTAAAATACTATTCTTAAATTGAACTCTCCTCAGTTCTGAACTATTGCTTCTAAAAACAACTCATTCAGATTCAGAAACTTGGAAGTGTTATTCAGATCTTCAGCTAGGATGGTGGCAAGGACAAGCACTGAGCATTCTTGTTTCTTATCCATCCATTTTCTCAATGGAGCTACAAGACCAAATTCAAGGACTGAATAGGCAAGGCTGCATCTGATAGGCTGCAAGCCAGTTTCTTGACCAGGTGCTAAATTAAATGCAAATTAATGCAAAGCCTTTCCTATGGTTCATTATGGGAGCTTGAAAAGAGGTCTCAGAGTACATTTGGGCACAAACAGGCTTGATAACTTGCTAACCATGTCACCTATAGTTACATTTCCTCTCAATTAAAGAGGGTTCTTCCAGGTGTCCAGTCTCCAGCTGGTCTAGTATTTGACCTCTGTGGTCCAGAAATAAGCCCCACCTAATGTCAAACTTCCCCGGTACTTCACCTCCTCAGTGGCTTCCTCCTATACCCAATCTGTCATGCTGGGTGCCAGGTGAGGACACTGAACACTTTTCTTCCCACATCTTTCCTTCCTACTGGTGAGATTCCCAGTGAAACCATTTGAATACAAGCAAGTTGAAATACAAAAGCTCAAATGTTAGGCATCACCTACCATAGGGAGTAATCTCAGCACATGTACACAGTAAGAACTTGCCTTGCTTTTCAGGCCACAATTTTGATTGGTCAGTACTCTGAGGGCAGCCTTTGGGAAGTACAAAAAGGCAGCAAGCAGGAGACCTCATTTCTGAGCATCCCAGAGGCTCTGGACTGGCTCTCCTGGACTTTGGAGAGTCTGTGAACAGACTGTGCACACAAAGATCATGATGGTGTCTTGGAATTCATCCATTGCTGAAGCTTTCTCTGGAAAGCTGACTCAGTAATAGCCAGATGACTGGCAGGTGGGACAAATACAGGATGGGTATCCTGGATCTGGCCTCTACTAATAAAGGACTTTCACAATTTCCCTTGGGATTGTCACTGTCCTTTGCTTACACAGCACATGTGTCTATGTACCTGATTGGTTTCAGGATGCTTTCTGGTTCCACCAAGTTTCTTATATCTCTTGGTACCACTTGGATCTTAAGAAGTTCTAGTCCCTTATTTCTGAACCTCCTACAAGTAATTTTGCCCCAAATCTCTTTGCACCCTCCTTCAAATCTTTCCTGACATTCCACATCCATTCATCTTCTCAACATTTACCCACTCTCTGCTTAATTTAAAGTTTATTGCCTCTCTCTTTGGAAACTTTCACACCTAACTTTTCCCCCCTATCTTTGATTCCAGGAGGTGTTTAATAGATGCAAATTATCTTTATTCTTTGCCCTCTTATTCCTTATAAATCAGTATGACAACGGAAATGAGAGCTCTAAAAACACCTAGAAGAGTTATAAGGCCCTTGTTTACATTTCCAAGGGCTTATGGATCCATAAACCTAAGCAGGATTGCTTACAGCAAGAGAGATCTGTTCTTTTATCTCTCTGGATGTTAAAAGTTGAAATAAAGGTGTTGGCAGTGCCATCATCTTTTTGAATCCTTTGGGGGAAGTATTGTCCCTTTTTCTTAACTTTTAGTACAGTTTGAGGATTCTTTGGATGCAGCTGTGGCTTTTCAGTGCTGTTCCTTGACACATGGTATTCTCTGTTCTTCTATCTTCACAGAGTTTTTGTGAGTCCTGCTGGATTCCAATACCCATTCTATTGGATGTAGGAACCACTTAGCTCTAGTGTGACCTCATTTTAACTAATCCCATCTACAATGACCTTAATCCACACATATTACATTTTGAAGTACTGGTTTTTATCACTTCACTGTGTTTATCCCAGGACACAATTTTACCTGTAAGAGATGTTGAGGAGAAGCCAAGACAGAATGGCCCAGGAGAGTAAAAAGAACATACTCATTATCTCTTCTACCCTTTATATGCTGAAAGACAAGAAAATAAAAGGCAAGATGAGAAAAGAAGAGTAGGGAAAAGAAAGCAAAATAAAAGATAAGAAAACAAGATGAGATACTACACTGTCAAGGATATATTGTACCTGACATTTTTTGTCTATAGAAGCTTTGTAGAAGGTTTGGAAATCCCAAAGTTGAGTTCTCCAACCTATTTCTTCCTTTTCAAGATCCATCTATGTATGATACATCAAAGTGCATAAATGAATTCTACTGTCATATATGAATAATTAAAACAAATTTTAAAAAAATTAAAAAAGTGTTTAGACTGTTTGGGAGCCCTTGAATTTCCATACTAACATTAGAAAGATTTTTTTTTTTGGTCAAAATGACATTGCATAAAAAGACATAAGGAATTTGATAGAGATGGCATTGATTCTGTATACCCCTTTGGATAGTTCTGATGACTTAACAATACTAAGTCTTCTGCCAATCCAAAAAACTGCATGAATATAATGATAGTTGTTTCCATTAATTAGTTCTTTGAAATACATCCCAGCAATGTTTTCTATGTTCCTCCTTAAGTATATTGCGCAATTTGTAATTATTTTAGACACTATTGAAAATACAACTGTCATAACTTAGAAGTTGGAAAGTATCCCATGTTCTTGGATAGAAAAATTAATATTGACCAAATGGTTGTACTACCAAAAGTGTTAATTTAATGCAATTCCAAATAAAATCCCCCAAACACTCCTCATAGAAATAGAAAATGCAATCATGAAATTTATTTGGAAAAATAAGAGACCAAGAATAGCCAAAGCAACCCTTACCAAGAAGAGTGAAGCAGGAAGCGTCACAATACCAGACTTAAACTATACTACAGAGCTATAGTAACAAAAATGGTATGGTTTTGGTACAAAAATAGACATGCTAACCAATGGTACAGAATAGAAGACACAGAGAGAAACTCACATAAATACAGTTATCTCATATTAGACAAAGGTGCTGAAAACATACATTGGCAAAAGATAGCCTCTTCAACAAGTGGTGCTGGGAAAACTGGAAATCCATATGCAGCAAAATGAAATTAAACCACTATCTCACATCATGCACAAAGCTCAGCTCAAAGTGGATCAGCGACCTAGGAATTAAACTAGAGACCCTGCACCTAATAGAAGCAAAAGTGGGCCCAAATATTCATCAAGTCAGAATAGGTCCTGCTTCCCTTAATCAGACTCCTAAAGTGCTAGAAATAAAATAAAGAATTAATAAATGGGATGGATTCAAACTAGAAAGTCTCTTCTCAGCAAAGGAAACAATCAATAATATGAAGATAGTGCCCACAGAGTGGGAGAACATTTTTACTACATGCACACCAGATAAAGCACTAAACTCCAGAGTATAAAAAGAACTTTAAAAAAAGAAAAAAAAAACCTTAACACCAAAATAAATAAAATAAATAACCCAATCAATAAATGGGCTAAGGAACTAAACAGACACTTCTCAGAAGAAGATATACAATCACTTGACAAATATATGAAAAAATGTTCAACATCTCTAGTAATTAGAGAAATGCAAATTAAAACTACACTAAGATTTTACCCACTTCAATCAGAATGGCAACTTTCAAGAATACAAGCAATAATAAGTGTTGGTGAGAATGTGGAGAAAAGGGTACATTCATATGTTGCTGGTGGGACTGCAAATTGGTGCAACCTCTGTGGAAAGTAGTATGGGGATTCCTTAGAAATCTTGTAATGGAACCACCATTTCACCCAGCTATCCCACTCCTCAGTCCATACCCAAAGGACTGAAAGTCAGCATAGTATGGTGACACAGCCACATCAATGTTTAAACAGCTCAATTCACAATAACTAAATTGTGGAACCAACCTAGATGGCCTTCAACAGATAATGAATTTTAAAAAACCTGTGGTACATACACACAATGGAATATTACTCAGCATTAAAAGAGAATAAAATTATGGCATTTACGGGTAAATGGATGGAGCTGGAAAATATCATGCTAAGTGAAGTAAGCCAATCCCTAAAATCCAAAGGCCTAATGTTCTCTCTGATAAGTGTATGCTGATCCATAATGGTGGGGGTGGGGAGCAAGGGGAGAATGGCGAAACTTTGGATAGGGTAAAGGGAGGGAGTGAAGGGGGCAAAGAGAGGTTATGGGGGCAGGAAAGATAGTGGAATGAGATGAACAATATCACCCTAGGTACCTGTATGACTACACGTGTGGTATGACTGTACATCATGTACAACCAGAGAAATAAAAATTTGTGCTTCTTTGTGTACAATGAATCAAAATGCATTCTGCTATAATATATAACTAATTAGAGCAAATAAAATAAATAAATAAAAAACAAAATACAACTGTCACTTCAATCCTGGCTTTGATATTCACCAGAAATCAATTCTTGTATTTTTTATTTCTTTATTGAAATTGTTTATGAGTACAAAAGTTGATTTCTAATTTTTAGTTTCTTCTAAAGGTAAGATCACATTATCTGTAGGTAGAGAATATTTTATAACCTTGATTCCAATTTTCCTGCCTTTTCTTCATCTTTTTATTGCTCTAGTTAGGACTCACCATACTAGGATGAATAGAAGTGGTTAGGTAGGCACTTGTTTTTTTTTTCCTAATCCTTTATCATTGAAAGTAACATTATCAGTACATTTTATATACACAATAAAGCTCAACTAATAAATTGAGCTTTCATTTATTAGTTTCTCATGAGAATTTTAGGCATATTTCAGAAATACTTGAATTAGTTATTTTAAAGAAAATCTTATGAACTTTTTATTTTACAGCTGATATCTTTCCAACTCCCTCCTATCTTTTAGGTACTCTTACCTTTATATGTGATTGACAGTAGCAAACAGTTTACACAAAATCCTTATAAGTTGTAGGAGTATGAGAAATTATTTGAAATGACTTTAAGGTTTTGGGATAATGTAGATGCACAAATATGAAGACAGAAAAAATGCAAGGAAATTCTAGGTTACCCTAAGTAGGGTCTCCCAACAGTGACACCTTGTAAAATAAAGGTACATACCATAACTAAGATATGAACAATGATAACAAGTAAGAATCAAGACAGAATACCATTTTCACAGAACAAGAATCCTCATAGTTAACTCTTTGCTCTCTCAAGTTTTCTCCTGCCTATAACCCTTGGCAAAGCATTTCTCCATTTCCCTAATTATATCATTTCAAAAATCTTTCATAAAGGCTATAGTACATAACATTTAAGGATTGGCTTTTTTCACTCAGTCTAAAACTTCAGTGATTTCACAAGTTGCTGTATGTACCAACACTTTATTACTTTTTATTACATGATATGAATGTATCACAGTTTTATTCATTTGTTGTATTTTTGTCTACAACTATATATTAGAAAAAGAAAATTTTCCAATGGATTCATCTTTAATAATCTAGACATTATTCCTCATTAGGTAGCATGATCTGTGCTTCAGGTTCATCCATACTCCCTACATTCAACTAAGGCAGTTAACTGTGGTCAGTGATTCTCCAACATTATAACACATTTGATTACCTTAGAAAGGTTTTAAGAAAATTTCCAATGCTTAAGGTGCATGTTGAAACAACTAAATCAGAGTGCTTCTGGTGTCCAGACAATCATAATTGTTTTGAAAGATCTCCTTTTGTGTGCTATAATGCTAAAAATGTACTGTCAGCCCCTGTCCAAAGAATCTATTGCAATATCTAAAGAATATTTCAACTGCTCCTTTTCCTCATACATCCCTACACAATAGACACCTGTTCACCTTTTATGTATATATCAATCATTATCCTAAATGTGTCAAGTATCAGAAGGCTCAAAGAGAATCTTCTTCAACCTGCTCTTCTCCTTATTTGTAAATGCCTGTTCAGCCAAGAATTCACACATATATTTGTCACAAGGTAAAGAACAAAGGGAGAAGAATAAAGATAGATTTTTCAAATAGAAATTGATTTTTCCTCTACCTCACTACCAATATCTCTACCTTTGTACAGTGTTATAGTCTTGGCTTTTGCCATGCACTGCATAGAGGTGGTACCATGGAGAATAGAAATCTACTTTTGGCAAAATTATCCTGTACCCCAAAATAGAGACAAGCACTGAAATTAAGGAACATGCAGAGTAGCACTAAGGATGTTGAAGCACCAAACACTGTACACTGAGTACCCTGAGAGTCTTGGTACGTTAGTGCTAGGACTCCAGGATTCAAGACAGAGGTACATGTGAGATTTCTTTGTTTTCTTTTTGCCTGTGAGAGACTGTGTTGATAAATTCATGCCTGTTGCACACAGAAAATTTATTTCATGACCAAGTCTTTAGCAATTCAAAGGATATAGTAGGCTCACTTTCAAACATGAAAGAATCCTATTTTGTAAAGAATCAAATATCTTTTTGGCATAAAAATGCAAATGAGGGGGATTCCTACTTTGAAAAGAGTCAAATATCACTGGGCGTTATTCTAGACACAAATGATGGTGATGTTGAGCAGTGGTAAAGCACCCCTGGATTAAATCACCAGTACCAAAAAAAAAAAAAAAAAAAAAATCCAAATGACCTCAATTCATTTAGTGTACATTCTGGTGGCTGACAAAAGAACACATCAGTAAGACAAAGTGTGTACATTTTGAAAGGAGCAGAAAATTGAGAGGCCTGATGTTTCACATTCAACTTGTCTATGCTGAAGTTGTCCATAAACAATTTCGTTGGCTTTTTCCTCCTGGAGTTAGGCAGTATAAAGTGATTCATAGTACTGCCTATCTCCTAAACACTTTAATCATTTTGAAATCTGTACAAATAAAGGTAGTTGATGTTGCTAGCTATACCATCACCAAAGGGAGAGACATGCAGACCACTTTCTCAACAAGAATTACATGTTGGCACAAATGACAATCCTTGGGAAACTGTTCCTTTCAGAAAATTGAAAATATGAACAACACACCAAGAACTATTTCTCACGATTTTAATAATCACTGGTGACTGACTTGTGTTTAGAGATGTTATAATTGAGATTGCATATCAATATTATATAACAAATCAATGATTGCCCTTATCAATTACATAAAGTTTTCTTAAGTTGCTCTACACATTTATATACACAACACACTATAGTCAATGCTTTGATAAAACGAGTCTGGGTTTTTGGATATTTTAGCTTCCTCAGTAATGACCAACTGTCAGAAAGTGTTGCCTTCAGCTCCTTTGGAAATTCAGGATTGTACTCTGCCAATGTTTTCAAGGCTTCTACAGCACTGTGGCTGAAGATTACAGGGACTTCTGTGATGTTGAAAGAGTAGAGGAAGAGTCATGTGAAAATATATTCATGTCAAGTAGAGTCAGGCAAATGGCAACATTTTTCCTATTAAGAAGCAAAAACTTGTTTGCCTTCTTATAATGTAACATCAAAATAGACCTGATTGTGTCGCTCCTACCTTTGTCTTTGGGCAGCTTCTCCTCCTATTGGGGCTCTATTATTTGCACACCATGATGCCCTGGTTGCCAGGCAGAAAGGTACACAGCGCCTCTTGCAGGAGCCCTGTTGGGGAGATGGCTAAGATTGCGGTTGACTATGGGCTTTGGACATGTTTGGGCATTGGCACCTTCCGTAGTCTCACGGGACTTGGCCCGGGATCTTGCGAGACTTGGCCGGAGATCTCGAGGGACTTGAGCGAGATTGCTGATGAGGTCTGCGCCATTTTTGGAGGTTAGAGGAGCGTGGCCGGCATGTCGGGGTGTAGTTAGAGCCAGAGAGAAAAGTTATCAGAATAAAGAGCTGTTTGTTTCCAGTTCGTCTCTAAACTTCTTCCCACGGCTTCTTTGCTCCAAGCGGCCATCGCTTCAGGCGACTACAGCCTCTGGCATGCCAGAGGATATAAAAGCCATTCTCTCAGCCTTCCCTTCCTCTAAGCAAAAAGTCCACACTTGGAGGAATCTGTTTCTGCAGAGTGGGGCTGAACATAGACAGACAATGAAAATTCCAGCAGTGCCCCCAGGTGGAAGTTCAGCCCTTCTGCAGCTGGAGAACCTCTAATATTCAGTGCATAAAGACAGAGGAGTAGGTTGGGAACTCTTACCTGACAGTGGTTCTTCTTGCGGTGTGGCATGCTCATGGACATTTGAGTTCATCGCCCACATTGCATTGCATTGATTTTCAATTTGATTGACAAGTTTGTTTTTACAAATGCTACTAGACTGATGCTTCAGTGATTCTACAGTGGTCTTACTGGGGAATTGGCCCAGCAGCATCCAGACTCCTAGCAGGTAGAAGAAAAAGCTTGCCATCCTGAGCCTGGTGGCTCCTGCTCTGGGCTTTTCAGTCCTACTGTGTGGACTGAGGGGTGTCTCCTGTGGAACTGAGCCTGTGAGTCTTCCTGGGCTTCAGGTTGCTTTCCCTCCCTGGTTCAACCAGGTTTTTATATCCTTTGGGCTATAGCTCAGCTCCAGACCTGGGTTCCAGGCTCCACCCCTTCCCCACCCACCTCCACTGGTAATTGAATTCTTTATTTTGTTCAATCTCCCAATCTTTCCTCACTCACCTCACATTCCTACATCCTCCCATTGATCTTTTGCTCTTTGCATGTTTGGGAGTTTCAAATGCCTTCTTCCTTATTCATCCATTGCTTCCTCTAGAAGTATTGTCATGGTTACTGCAATATTTGTAACCTATTTTATGCTTGTTTTCTAATTTCTTTTTTATTAATTAGTTAATTTGTTCTAATTTATTACACATGACAGCAGAATGCATTTAAATTTATAGTACACAAATGGAGCACAATTTTTCATTTCTCTGGTAGTACACAATGTAGAGTCACACCATTTGTGTCTTCATACAAGTAAATAGGGTAATGATGTCCATCTCATTCCACTATCTTTTCCACTCCCATACCCCCTCCTTTTCCCTATCTCCACTTTGCCCTATCCAATTTACTCCATGCCTCCCATGCTCCTCCTCACATCCATTATGGATCAGCATCCACTTATCAGAGAGAACATTCAGCATTTAGGTTTTGGGATTGGCTTACTTCACTTAGCATGATATTCTCCAACTCCATCCATTTACCTGCAAATGCCACGATTTTATTCTCTTTTAATGCTGAGTAATATTTCATTGTGCATATATACCACAGTTTCTTTATCCATTTGTCTATTGAAAGGCATCTAGGTTGGTTCCACAATTTAGCTATTGTGAATTTTGCTGCTATAAACATTGATGTGGCTATGTCCCTGTAGTATGATGTTTTTTATACCCCACCTCTAGGAGTTGTTTTCTAATTTCAAACTCAAGGGAGTCTCATCTTAGGAAACAGAGTTGAACAAAAGACATATAAACCTGCCCTGTCAGCTCACTGGCAGTTTATCTCAGTTCACTCTTGCATCATAAACTGGCTTCCAACTAACTCTAATTCTTTATGTTTCTTCATTAAGTCATTACAAGGTTAGAGTTAGTTACTGTTTCTTGTACACCCATCCATAATATTTTGACATGCAAATAGACAGCTTTTTCACACAGAATAGAATACTGATGAAAATTAAACTAAATACTGTGAAAAGAATAAAAATTCCTAGTAACATTACAGTAACAGCATCCTTTTTGGTTAATTTTGGAGAAGATGGAAACTTAAGTGTAAAGGAAAATTAAAAGTCATTATTACATCTGCTCTCCAGAGAGCCTGAAGAGGACAACAAGCAGGGGGCATCTAGTCTTGCCTGGAAAGTCTTGGGGGAGCACAGATGGCTGGTCTCCTCACACTGGGAGAAGAGATTCTAATTATCTTCTATTAGTTACCATTGATTTTTCTGGGGCATTTGTTGATTTTTATTACCTGTTGCAAGAATGTTTTACATTGACATTGTTTATCTATTTTTAGAGATGCAGAACCCACACACAAACACACACAACACATAAGAAAAAGCAGTAGAAACCTATATTCCAAAGAGTGTTATTGGTGCATGTTCTTCCAAAAGAATTAAGACATTTATGACAAATTTTCTGTATTCTATGTGTGTTATGTGAGAGGGAAAATGTTTTATCATTTTCACACAGCATAGTTTTCTTGGCCATGGGCACACTACATAACAATCAAATCATACAGTGTCCTTGTAATACAAAATAGGGCCACATATTTATAAGCTTCTTTTGTTTGTGTTCAGAATCTAGGCAGATTATCTTTGTTCCCTCAGGGAAACTGGAGGACTTCTTGTCCATTGGGGTTACTTTAAAGATACTAGTAAACACCCTTAGTTCAAAATAAAAGGTAGGATTTAATTTTTGCAATGTGGAAGAGGGTCTTGTTAGTCATCAAATATCAGGCAACAGTTTCTCTTCAATAATACATATCTTGAGATAGAGTGTGGGTGTGGTTTGTCATTTGGGTGACCTCAGAATGTGATGTATATAGTGACCTAGGAAATAAGCACCAATTTTGGACAATTTTTTTTTTTCCCCTGCCCACATTGAAGAAGATGACCTCTGAATTTATGGCACCAGTAGGGAATCCTGGATCGAGTTTTCTTGGGAAACATCAAAGGCTTGAAAACCACTGGTTTGATAGTATGGTGCTATCCCTTAGGTTTCCGCCAGAGCTAATAATTACAATTCCATCTAAATGCCCTAGAAAAATTTTTCTCACAATGCTAAAAGTTTGCTTATGGTTGATTTATTAAACAGAAGAAGTTGGATATTTCTTGCATGCCAGTGACTGTGCTTGCTTATCATTCTTGGCACATACAGAAACAATCTCTGAGAATTATTTATTTAGGTTGCTTCACAGTGTGTTAAATCTCTTAGCAGCATAAAAAGAAACACTCTTAAAAATGATTGAGTTTTGGGATAGGGTTGTAGCTCAGTGGTGGAGTGCTTGGCAAGCATATGTGAGGCATTGGGTTCGATTCTGAGCACCACATATAAATTTTAAAAGAAAGTTCTATCAACAACTAAAAATATTGTTAAAAAAATGGTTGAGTTCCCTTGGATAGAAACATTCAAGTTAAATAAATATTGTGTCTAGTATTTTTGTTTGTTTTATTTTTTCAGGGCAAAGGCAATATGAATAGCACCAGGAAAAAAAAAAGATAGAAGAGAAGAACTTTGACTTAGGTGGACCCTGCATAATTTTTTATTTTATTTTCATATTGTCTTAATTGACAAGCCACTAAAAATATTTTTTTCAACTTAATAGAATCTGATGTTAGCAAATATATACAGTGTTTATATTGGTTAAAGTGATTAAGATATTATAAGCCTCACTAAGTTGAGAAGATTGAAAAACAATTGATATAATTGTACCAATAATATAATAGGAGAATGATACTTCTTTATCAGAAAAGTATTAATTATAAACTCATGTTACAGCACTAGATTTTATTCATACAGTAAATACATCATTGTACTACTGTTCTGATACCAGAATTAGAGGTCATAAATGAGCCATTATTCTCAGGTGTTGAAGATTAAACACCCAAAAAACACAGAGGCAAGCTAGAAAGCAAGTTTTATTTAAGAAAGTGACGGTGACAGACTTAAAAGAGAACAGGACCTAGAGATGGGTGCCTACAGGAGAAAGTGTGTCTTGCTCTTTTGTTAGCAATCCAGAGTGCCCAGAATGACAATTAAAGAGGCTAACAATTCATTGTCCCCTGTTTGATAATCAGTCATCATTTTTTCTCAACCCTCATCCTTCATTACCTGCACTGACTGCCTGACCTGCATCCCTTGCCTCAGATTACTGAGGAATGTGATATACTCTGTCCGCTCAGACCAGGCAGAGGTGTAGGCAGATGGCTTTCTGGCAAAGAATACATGGGGGGGAGTGGGGGTCAACATAGTAGGCTCATTTTATAGAATCATTCTCTTGAACCCATGTTCCCACCATTCTCTATCCCTTTATAATTGCCCCTCAAGTATTTTGTGCCCTTAAATTCTTTTAGGGTTGTAAGCTGCCTGTCGTGGCTAGCCACAACGCCGCAGGAAGAAAACTCTCGGAGGCAGAGTAAAGCTATTACTACTTTTACTTCTACTTTCTTAGAGCTTAGAGAGAGAAAGAAAGATTTTTCTTCTTCTTAGAAAGAGCTTAGAGAGAAAGATTAGAGATAGCTTTTTCTTCTTCTTCTTAGAGCTTAGAGAGAAAGAGAGAGAGCTTGAAAGAGAAAGATTTCTTCTTTAGAGAGAGAGAGAGAGAGCTTAGCTTTTAGAGCTTCTTTCTTCTTTCTTCCTCGGGAGCCTCGGCCTGACTCTGACCAGGAATTACTTCTTCTATCTGGTTTCTCTTCTGTAACCGCTCTGCCTACGTTCTGGCCGCTCTGATTCTTTTCTTCTTCTCCGACCCGAACTCTTCTTCAGACCGAGCGACTGCATGACTGACTGAATGAATTCATTTTTTTCCTCCTGACTCCGACCGCTTTCACCCGGTTATATACCTTTAGCTTTGCGGGTGCCTCATATGCATTTACAGGTGCGTCACATACATACTTATTATCAGGTGGAACTTATGGCTTCCAGCTGACCACAATAGCCCTTCCTAATTGGGGCTCCTTCATAGGGTATTTGGTGTGAACTCATTCTGATTACATTCAGTGAAAAAAGGTGACATCTATGGGAACAAAACCCAAAGAAAGTCCTTGTTCCCATCAGAAGTGGCATGGAGAATTAAGAGTATTTAGCATCAGGGGAGTACATTGGTCCATGGTGACAGTTTGTGGGTGATTGGATAAAGTGTAAGCAGAGCAGAGATTATGCTAAGAAAACAATAAATATGACAAAAAAGCATTATTTCTGTAAGGAATTAGCATGTAAAAAATCAGTATTATTGGCTGATCTCTGAAAAACATGAACATAGGTAACTCATTAAAGCTCTATGTGGGCACTACATGCCCCTAATTTATGAGAGGCTAGTTAAGTCTTCAGAAATATTAGCATAGTTGTTAGAAACACACACACTATTTAGTTTTTATAATGTTACAGATGTGCCCATGAGCTGTAGTTAAGATATCTACAGTCTTCTGGTTTTTGTAAAATACCTCTCTATTGCATTACCTCTGTGTTAAATAGAGATTCATTTATCTCTGTAACTTAGAGCTAGATAATCATATAAGCAAACACATTTCAGGCCTATCTATGTAGGCGTGTAGGAAGATTTTCAGGTCTCAAATTGACTATAAAAAGCATGTGAATTTGACAGTCTCTTTTGATAGTTACCAGGCACTCCTGTCTCAGAACCCTTTCTTCATAGCCTCCAGCTTTACATATTTTTGGTGGGTCTGACACAAGGGAATATCTTAAGTTACACTAAAAGAACTATTTTCTTTCCATTAAATGTCAAGGTAGAGCATTTCTTTGGTTCTAACTCTCCTGCCAGAAGCTTAAGACAAATCTTCTCAAATTGACATTGATCCTATCCATAATTAAGAGTCCACTTAGGTTCCTCAAAGGGTAACTCTTGGGAAATTGGGAGGTGCCTCTTAGCTTCCCTAGAGCCATCTTCTAGGATAGGCCAAGAACTTGCTAAGCACATGTTGCTTCCCTTGAAAGCATTAGGGATATTTCCCTCTCCAGTAAAGCTCCTCTTTGAAGCATGTGCACTGGTTGGTTAGCTGTTCTTTAGGGTCCCATTGGGCTTCCCAATTGGAGGTCATGTGGCCCAAGTTGCAAAGCAATTAGAGAAGTCCTCTTGCTCCCTGGTTCAAGCTGACCTCAGAGGGCAAGAGAAAAATATTGTCTATTTTCTTTCTTTGCCCTTTATTTTCTTAAATTTCAGCTCCAAATTTTGGTTTTAAACATCTAGCAGGTCAGTTTCACCAGTCTTAAAGAGGAAGTACTGAGTTTTAATTTTTTAAAAAATATTTTATTAGTTGTAGATGGACATAATACCTTTATTTTATTTATGTGGTGCTGAGGATTGAACCCAGGGCCTCACACATATGAGACAAGTGCTCTACCACTAAGCCATAGTCCCAGCCCCTAGTTTTTAATTTTAATGTCAGTTATGATTTAGATGTGGTGGCTCCCAAAAGCTCATGTGTGAGACTATGCAAAAAGGTTCAGAAAGAAATTATTGGGTTGTAGCTTTAACCTAATCAGTGAATTAATTCCCTGGTTGGGATTAACTGAGTGGTAACTAAAGTGGTAGCAGTGTGGCTTGAGGAGGCAACAATTGGGCCATGGCTTTGGGGTACATATTTGTATCTGGCAAGTGGAGACCTCTCTATCTATGCTTTCTGATCACCATGTGAGCTGCTTTCTTATGCCACACTCTTCCATCATAACGTTCAACCTCACCTTGAACGCCAAGAAATGGAGACTGCTGTCTATGAATTGAGATCTCTGAAACCATGAGCCCCCAAATAAATCTTTCCCCCTTTACAGTTGTTATGGACAGGTACTTAGTCACAGCAGTGAAAAAGCAGACTGAAACAATGTGTATAATTTTATAATAACTTACCCCTTCTAATTAATCAACACCAATATTTGTACTGGAAGTCAGCCTTATATCATATCTAGGTGATTAGCTATTATCTCAAATTAACTCAGGTTAATCTATTGGAAGTTGTACTTCTCTAAAGCACTCAGACAAGAGTTATAAAATTTTATAAGGAAAATATAAAATGAAATTAATGAGAAAATACATCTTTAGTTGGTATAATAGCTATGAACCAAGAAACAAAATTTTGTAATCCCAAACTTCTATTTATTATATATTATATTCCCTGTTTATTTTAAGATCACAGTAATCTGCATAACAAAAATATCTATTTTTTAACTTTAAATTAACTGAATTCTAGTCTACTTTGGACTCATGTTTACATGGAATAAGGTGAGAAGCAGAATCTTAAGTCAGTGAGGTGGCGTCTTGACAATTCAATCTTAGGTCATTTTTTGTTTTTCCTGAGGCTGATTGCTCCTCTTTCTTAAATATTATTTCATAAAATTTTAATATTGTTTTCTGAGCCTAGTAGATATCAGTTAACACAATTCAACATTATATCTGGAACATGAGTTAAAAAGACTAAGAGATCTTTTAACCACTTTTTTGTGGAAAGTGGCAAAAGGAATTCATGTTCCACATTTTCAACCTTTAAATAAACTGGGCTTTACTTATTACCTTCCCAAAATTACCTTCCAAAAAGAATAAAACAAAATGTTATATATAACTTATTGATGACAGGTTCTTTTTACCCTGTTACAAAATGTTAAATGATATGAATAAAATTCAAATTATATGTGCCATTTTTATATAAGTCTGAAAGAGATTGCTGATACAGAAAACCTCAGTCTGAAGAACACCAGGTTGTTAAAATGCACTCCAAAAATTCATATCCTGTAGGCTTGTATAGTGGGATATTATGAATACATCTTATACACAAAGAAGCCAGTAATAGTTGTTTATTTAACCAGAGTTGTACAAATCCTAATTTTTGTAAGACCAGTTCCCCTAAATAATGGGACCTAACAGACATTGGAAATTATCTTGATAGATAAAACCAGATTAGTGTTTTAATAAGAAATTATCTTGATAGATAAGAGTTGACTAGAGCTTTAAGAAACCCTTGTTATTTCAACAAATAGAAAATTAATTTTGGATTTTTGAGATTCAGAGGAAAACCTCAAACATAAGGTACATTTGATGACTTATTTTTCCAAGTCTTTGCATAACCAAAAGTTTATAAGGTGTGGATTTTTTAAGGTGTGGGTTTTTACATTAGGTTTCCTCTGGAGACTATTTTTCTATCTTGACAGTTGGGAATCAGTCAAGGTTTGTAGAAAATTATAAGTAATTGTTTAAAAATGTGATTAGGTCTTTCCCATTATAATTTTGAGGATGAGGCTCCCCTCTGAACAAAAATTAAAATGGATGAAAGAGAACAGAACATGGGTGCCTGAGTAAAGGAAACTCAATCCTTGCCTAAGGACATCTTCCTGATCCTGGAGCCTATAGGGGTCAGCAGATTCTGCCCCTTCTGCCATGACTTATGAATTTAAGTGTTGCCTTACCTTCATTGGCATTATTTTTCTCCTCCTTCATGGATGGCCATGAAAAAAGTGAAAGCCCCTGGATTACCCACCCTTACTGTGTGGCTTATTAACCTGGAAGAATGTGAGACCCTGAGATGCCTTCTTTTCCTGTCTGTACTGAGCCTAATATTAGTTAACAAACTTTTTTTGGGGGGAAGGTACTGGGCCTCATTCAAAATGAAGGATCATAGCTGAATATTATTTGCATTTTGGGCACAATTTGTGTTTTTCTCTTAGTCCTACACATATATAGGGAACTTCAGAATATTTTTCTTCTTTAACAAAACAGGCTAAGCTGCAGAATTGTATTAAAATTTATATTTTAGCAGTTGTATATAAAAAGATGATATACTTGTGCATTATGAATAAGTAAATAAATAATCTAAAAAAAATTTATATTTTACTCTGACAACTATGATTTTCTATTGGATACTTTGTATTGAGGACATGCTTGGCAGAAGAAGAAAATGAGACACTTTTTCTTAAGCATTTGTGGGTTAACTTTGCTTTACTTTTACAGTATGCAGGTTAGTGGTGAACCTGGTATGACTATTTTGATCAAAGCTGCCATCTGTATATGAGAAAACAGAACTCAGGCATCCATACCAGAAAAACCACCCACTTTGCTAGGGACATCTCCCTAATGAGCTTCTGAGGTCAGAAAATCCATCTCTCAGTTTCCATTTTCTTCTGAATTTATTACTGCATCGTCAGCAAGAATGCAAAGATTCTGTTTGCCACACACTAAAGATGCAAGATATTCAGACTCAGTGATGATTACTGATTTCCCTCTGCCACTATCAAATTTCCAAATGTGATGCTTCAGATCTTCTTCTATCAACCAACGTCTGAGAAGTTTGTACAAGACCAGAGTCACTTGGGATAAAGGATGAAATAAAGAGATTATACCTGCTTTGTGCCAAAAGAATCTACAGAGGCCAAGGAGGATATCTAGTGGTTGTGAAATGCTTAATGTCCTTTTCCTCAAGGAATTTTAAGGAAGAGGTCAATTAAAAATACATGCCTTTCCTTATGAATCATTCCATGTAACATGTCTGTCTCTTAGTGGTTAGAATCTGATCGAGGAGGGAATGGGGGTGCTCATGAGGTTCAAGCAGAGGCAAGAAAATGTGATCAGCTCACAAGGTGGTATTTGTGTTACTGGGGCTTGCACAGCATTGCCTAATTGACCAATCATCATAGGATACCCAGAGGGTTGTCAGGAGAGAAGGTAGGGGGAGAAGCCAAAGAGATTCGCTAGGGAAGGTTGTAGCTAGAATCTTGAAATTGCTTCCCTCCTTTGCTCAACACCTCACATACAAAGGCAGATCAGAAGAAGGGCAAACAGTTTCCTAGCTCCTGACAAGCTCAGAACCAGGAATGTAGAGTAGGAAATGACCTTTGCAGAGCCCATCATGCCTAATCCACAGTTATTAGGAGGCATAAAACCCATGAAACCTTTTTGACCCAGTTGTAAGTTTAGGCAGCCTATGTTGATTGCATTTAAATGACTGATGTGTACCCAAATTATCCTCTAAGATGAAACAGAAAGATGCACCTCAGGAAGACATAAGGTGCAGAGGAGCTTACCTTGGTGATGTTCCCAGGACAGCCCCCACCTGATACTAGTCTTGGAGATCAGAAACAGGTCCATGTTCCTCAGTGCTGAAGATTAAACCCCTGACAACTGCTGAATGAATGAAGCAATGTTTATTTCAGAAAGTGATAGTGATAGACTTCTCCAAAGAGCAGGATTGTCCATGAGAAGGGTCATGTCTTGTTCTTTTTCAAAACTCCTATTTTGATTTTTGCCTTCTCTTTCTTCTCCATCTACTTTTCTAAGTGGAGAGATGTGGAGCTAAATTGTTAATAATACAGAGTGCTTAGGAGCAGGATTACAGAGGTTAAAAATCCATTGATTAAAGGGAGTGGAGGCTGATTACTTTCTGGAAAAGAAAGCTTAAGTGAGGTCAGCACAGTGGCCTCATTTTATAGAATTATTTTATTAGCCTCATATTGCCACCGTTCTCATCTGTCTGTCCCCTTACCGTTCTAAGTAGTATTGTAAAAATAATTGAAACTGATGAGTAGCATAGGAAAATGATTTAAAGATCAGGATTTTAGACATGTAGGATGAAAGTAAATGTACTGACTTCATCATATCAAATAGGGGACACTTACATGTAGAATGTGCTAATATATTATGAAATATTATCGCGTATATGACATATTTTCTATGTAAAACCAAGAAAATTATATGTAGTGTAAAACAATAGTAATTTACTTTGGCTTTTCAGAATTTAGCATGAATATTAGACCAAACAGAATAACAGGTATCTCTGGAAAGCTGCCCTTGTCAATTTTAAGGTAGCCTCTGTTTTATGAATATCCTGTAACTTGGAAAATATTGAAGCACTGTTCTGAAATTGAACCACCCTTGTTTCTGACATCTTTCTTTTAAAACTACCCCAGTTTTCAAGATAGCAGAATAAAGAGTTTTGCTTTCCTGGCTGTTCCATGGCATGAAACCAGAAAATAAGATAGGCACCTTTTCAGCAAGGTGGGTGAAGAAGAAAAAAGGGGGGGGGGCTTTACTGGAGTTTAATACAGGATAATAAAAGGATATCAAGGACTCAATATATTGGATGTAATAAAATAAGCAAGAAGTCCCCACTACCATAGGCACAGCTGCAGCTGGAGACACAAGACAGAGTGTTCCCTCCACAAGAAAAGTGAAGGGATAAAGGAATTAAAGGAACCCACATTTTTACAATGCCTTAAGCATGTCTGGGTACAGAAAGTTTAGAGATCAAAGACACTGCCTGACTAAAATGAAAGGTATGTTACATAATATCCTTTTGCAGGAAAAAAACTGCCTCTCTCCTGGCTGTGAGTGGAGGACAGAGAAAAAAATCATTTACAAGTGTTGCACAAGAGCCAGCAGCTGGGCAGGTGATTCCTGAAAAAACTGAGTTTGACCCAAAATACTGGCCTAAGAAACCCACACTGCATGATATAGGTGTGTCTACATGAGAAGGAGAAAAGCAAAAGTGGAGAGTGGTTACACTGGGGATTACTTGTCTGGAAGTCCATTAGGCTCTCCTCCTTTCCCCCCAGTCTGGCTCCTGGCAGGATGGCCTGAAAAAGTGCAGAAATGGGATAGAGTTTGGAGTTTGGAGACTGAACTCAATACCAGAATACATGGGGTTCACAGGTGACAGAGTGGACTAAGAATTGGCTCCTCCATCACATAAGTGAAACACAGGAGAAGGGTGAAGTCTTCCGGTGTGGACTGGTAATTGCTTGGCCCTGGCGGTGCACTGATTTGAAATGTTCAGACCAAGTGGCATTCAGTGAACAGGCTGCAGCCAATCTAAGCCTAATACCCCTCTCCAAAAATTTCACCTACAGGATTACCTCTCTGACTCTAGCAACCCTACCTTGAGGGTGGAGCAAACATCACAATCCAGATGACTCCATATATCACTGCTGAGAAGGGAAGCTGAGAATCTTATGAACTCCAGTGAGAACAATTCTTTAACTTTTTCACTAATGCCCTTTCTTTTTTTTTTCTTTTTTTCCTGTTCTTTGTTTAATTGTGACCTTAATGGTTCATAGCCATTTATACATATTCATATTTGTTTTGTCTCATTTATAGCATTTTTTAGGTCAGGTATTTGTCATCATCAGTATTTTTAGGCCAAAGATGTTTGATTAGTATATTTCAGGGTTTTTTTCTTTTATATTTCTTTTTAATTTTTAAAAGTTTTACTTTATATATGTTTTTCTCTCACTTATCTGTTTCCTTTGATTCTCTCTCTCTCTCTCTCTCTCTCTCTCTCTCGTATGTTACCAGCCAATCTATTTTTCTCTCTTTCAATGTTCCTTAATTTTTATTTCTATCTTCTCTACCCCCTTCATAATCATCACAACCTCCATCCTTTCTGCTCTCTCCCTGTCCACTATTTGAAATTGTAAACCTTTTTGCAAACATATTATTTTTTATTGTAGACAATAACTGATCATCTCATTTATGTTTATTGTTACAATTAATATTGTAGACATCATACCAGAAACTATTTGGTTTAATGCTGTATACTGTTTGCCTTCATTGTTGTCATTATTTGTCTCCTGCTAAATAATAAAGTACTGAAAACATTCAGGTATACTGTAAATCCACAGGGCAGAAACTCTAATACCCCAGGTATATACTGTTAGATCAGTAGACACACAAACAACATGAAAAGACAGGTAACAAATCATCCCAACCAAACCAAGATACTTCAATATGAGAATCCATGTATACCACAATGGATGAAATGTCAGAGAAGGAGTAGAATGTACATAGTTAAACTGATCTACAAGGTAAAGTATGATGTAAGGAGTGTAATAAGAGAGAAAATACAGGAATTGAAAGATAAACAAAATCAATAACTAGAGGTTCTGAAAGAAAACCAAGTAGAAGTCCTGGAAATGAAGGAATTGATAAATAAAATTTAAAGTTTAATGGAAAGCATCAATAACAGACTAGACCTCATGGAAGACAGAGTTCCAGGCAATGAAGACAAAATATATAACCTGGAAAGTAAAGTTGAGCCTGGAGGAAACAGGTTAAGATACCATGAACAAAATTTCTAAGAAATATGGTATAACTTGAAAAAAAACAAAATTAATATTTATGAGGATAAATGAAAGCTCAGAGATACAAACAAAAAGAGTGCCCAATATTTTCAATGACAATATATCACAAAATTTCACAAACCTAAAGACTGAAATGGAAAAATCCAATACAAGAGGGTTAAGTGACCACAAATATACAAAATTACAACAGACCCACACCAACACACATCATTATGAAAAATGCCTAATATATAGAATAAGGATAGAATTTTAAAGACTGCCAGAGAAAAAAGACAGGTCATATTTACAGAGAAAGTGCAGATGAATTCCCAATCCAGACCCTCAAAACTAGAAGGACTTGGAATTATATATACCAAGGACTGAAATAAAATGGATGCTAGCCAAGAATACTGGACCCAGCAAAATTAAGCATCAGAGTTGAGGATTAAACAATAACCTTCCATGAAAATCAAAAGTTAAAAGAATTCACAAATAGAAATCTTGCTTTACAAAATATACTTGATAAAATATTTCACAAAAAAGAAATTAAAAATAAATGTGAAAGCCAACAAAGGGAGGAAAAACAAAAGAAGAATAGTCAATCAAAGGAAGAACTAATTCAAATTAAAAACCAGAAATAAATCGAAATGACAGAGAAAAAATTATTTCTCAATAATAACATTGGATGTAAATGGGCCAAAATCATCAGTCAGAAGACATAGACTGGAGGATTGGATTAAAAAACAAGACCCAAGAGTATGCTATCTCCAAGACATTCACCTCATAGGCAAAGACATCCACTGACTGAAGGTAAAATGATGGGGGGAAAAGCCTATCATTCATATGGATCTCATATACAAGCAGGGGTTTCCATCCTCATATCATTGAATACTTCATACATATGTAGAATACTTCATACATCAATAAAGTGGACTTCAAGCTAAAGGTGATCAGAAGGGATAAAGAAGGATGTTTCATACTGCTTAAGGAAATTATACAGCAACAAGACATAACAATCATAAATATTTATGCCCCAAACATTGGAATACCTATGTACATTCAATAAAACCTTCTAGATTTCAAGAATCAAATAGAACATTACACAATAATACCAGGTGACTTTAATACACCACCCTCCCTACTGGCTAGGTCCTCCAAACAAAAACTAAATAAAGAAGCTATAGAAATACAAAATAAATTAATAATTTAGACTTAAAACTCATATATAGAATACTTCATATATCAATGGCTGAATACACTATATTCTCAGCAGCACATGGATTCTTCATTAAAATAGACCACATCTTGGCCACAAAGCAATTCTTAGCACACACACACAAAATAGAGATAATACTTTGTATTCTATCAGATCATAAAGGAATGAAATTAGAAATTAAAGACAAAATAAAAAGTAGAAACTAATCTGACACTTGGAGGCTAGATAATATGCTATTGCATGACCAATTAATAGCAGAAGAAATCAGGAATCAAATTTAAAAATATTTAGAGGAAAATGAAAACAGCAACACAACATATCAAAACCACCAGGACACTACAAAGGCAGTTCCAAGAGGAAGATTCATTACATGGAGCTCATTAATTAAAAGAATAGAAAGTCAACAAATAAATAGCCTAACTTTGCATATTAATACCCTAGAAAAAAGTGGAACAAATCAAAACAAAAGCAGTAGGAGACAGGAAATAATCAAAATAACAGCTGAAATCAATAAAATTGAAACAAGAAATACAATTCAAAAAATTGATGAAAAAGTTGGTTCTTTGAAAAAAATAAATAAAATTGATAGACACTTAGCCAAGCTAATGAAGAGAGAGACAATTCAAATTACTAAAATTCATAATAAAATATCACAATTGACACTACTGAAATAAAGCTGAGAATGAAAAACTATTTTGAAAATGTACACACTAATAAAAAATAGAAAATCTTAAAGATATTGATAAATTTCTAGAGAATTATGATACACAAATTGAATCAGGAAGACATAGAAAACTGAAACAGATCAATTTTCAGCAATGAATTTAAAGATGTCATTAAAAGCCTACCAAGAAAAAAGGCCGAGAACCAGATAGATCTTAGGCAAATTCTACTTAACCTTCAAAAAGGACTAACACCATATTCCTGGGGGAACTGCGACCTGCCCAGCTGCAACTGGAAGAAGAGGTAGGCACCCACCAGAAGGAGTGACCCAGCCACCAGCTCTCCTGGTCCCCGGCTCTCACCTGGCTGCCGGCTCACGCAGCCATAGCCTCCGGAGCTGGGAATAGCAGCTCCTTGTTGCAGACAGGGCCCAACTCGAGGAAAGGCCCCGTCCATTCCAGGGGGAACAGCAACCTGCCCAGCTGCCAACGGAACAAGAGGTAGGCACCCGCCAGAAGGAGCGACCCAGCCACGAGCCCGCCAGCTCAACCACCAGCCTATGCCATCACCAGGACCAGGAACTGCAGGCTCCATGCTGTGGAAGGGCCCTGCTGCCCACCTGCCCAACCCCCACAGAAACAACTAGACTGGGAGGAGACCCATGAGGAGGAGAGTGGGGAGAAGAAAGCCAGACTGCCTGCTCCACCAAACTGCAGCCAGGAGGTGATCTGGAGAGAGAGGCCCGCTCCACACCTGCAAAGTGGAGAGGCAACCCGCATCTGCCCAGAGAGACACACTGAACTGGGATCCCATAGCTACTCAACCCAACACCAATATAATTATAGGCCTGAGGCTACCACTGCCACAAAACTGAGTTAGCTATGCTACTACCAAGGAACAACCAAAAGGTCTGGGTAAGACATCACTAAGGTCCATAGAGACCAGGATGCACCAGAAGGTGCAACCAGTTATGATGTTGTGAACTAACAGGGAATCTTACACAGGGTTGTCTATCTCTGGCTTCTTCTACTAACAGCCAAATTCTAATGATTATATTCTCACTAGTCAATTCATCTAATACCTCTATTTTCTCACATCTTACTTCATAAACGTTTAAGCCAACATCTAAGTCCCCCTTCTATCATTAGACACTGTAAACCACCATGCAAACATAGAGACTATACAGTATAAGATAACTAATCTCATCATTTCTGTTTATAGCGACAAAACTATAAATATAAAAATAGAAACTAACTGATATATGGACACACATTGGGTACATTAAAAGATCTAATATTGATATTTCCCTAAAAAGTGAGTTTCTAGGTAACCGGGAGGGACCTTATAAGACAAAAGGGCAGAAGCTGTAATATCTCAGGCTTACCTTGCAAGAGAGGAAAATACATAGACATCATGAGAAAACAAGGGAGGAAAATGCCCCAAACAAACCAAGATACTACAACAATAGAAACCATAGAAAGCACAGTAGGTGAAATGTCAGAGAAAGCGTTCTGGATATACATAATTAAAATGATAAGGGATTTAAATGATAAAGGATTTAAATTTAAATTTAATTAAAATGATAAGGGATTTAAATGATAAGGGATTTTTGCCTGAACAGATACAGGCAAAAATTGATCTCTCCAACAAAGAGATAAGAGATCAAATACAGGCAACCATTGATCACACCAACAAAGAGATAAGAGAACAAATCCAGGTAACAAAAGATTACTTCAAGAAGAGTTAGAGAGTTTGAGAAAAAAAACAAACAGAAATCCTTGAAATGAAAGAAACAGTAAGCCACTTAAAAAATTCAATAGAAAGCATCACCAACACATTGGACCACTTGGAAGATAGGACCTCAGACAATGAGGACAAAATGTACAATCCTGAAAATCAAGTTGACCTCACAGTGAAGATGGTAAGAAACCACGAACAGAATATCCAAGAACTATGGGATACCATCAAAAGACCAAATGTAAGATTTATTGGAATAGAGGAAGGTGCAGAGATTCAAACCAAAGGAATGCACAATCTCTTCAATGAAATAATATAAAAAAAAAATTCCAAGCAGGAAGAATGAATTTGAAAATCAAATACAAGAGGCCTATAGGATGCCAAATGTACAAAATTACAACAGGTCCACAACAAGGCACATTGTAATGAAAATGCCTAGCATACAAAACAAAGATAGAGTTTTAAAGGCTACAAGAGAGAAAAGTCAGATTACCTGTAAAGGAAAACCAATTCGCATCTCAGCAGATTTTTCAATACAGACCCTCAAAGCCAGGAGAGCCTGGAGCAGCATATACCAGGCTCTAAAGGATAAGGGATGCCAACCAAGAATTTTATATCCAGCAAAATTAAGCTTTAGATATGAGGATGAAATAAAAACCTTCCATGATAAACAAAAGTTAAAATAATTTACAACAAAAAAGCCTGCTCTATAGAACATGCTTGGTAAAATATTCCACGAGGAGGAAAAGAAAAATAATAATGAAAATCTGCAAAGGGAAGAACTACAATAAAGGGAAAAACCAAGTCAAACTAAATACCAAAAATAATAAAAAAATAAAAATTACTGGTAATACAAATTATATCTCAATAATAACCCTGAATGTTAATGGCCTAAACTCACCAATTAAAGACATAGGCTAACAGATTGGATTAATAAAACAGACCCAACAATTTGTTTCCTTTAAGAGACACATCTCATAGGAATAGACACCTACAGACTGAAGGTAAAAGGATGGGATAAAATATATGACTCACATGGTCTATGTAAGCAAGCAGGTGTCTCCATCCTCATATCAAATAGAGTAAACTTCAAGCCAAAGTTAATCAAAAGAGATAAAGATGGACATTTCATACTGCTTAAAGGAATCATAGATCAACAAGATATAACTGTTATAAATGTATAACAGTTATATGCCCCAAGTAATGGAGCATCTACATTCATCAATCAAACTCTTCTCAAGTTCAAGAATCAAATAGACCACAACACCATAATTCTAGGTGATTTTAACACACCTCTTTCACCACTGGACAGATCTTCCAAACAAAAGTTAAACAAAGAAACTATAGAACTCAATAATACAATTAATAATGTAGACTTAACTGACATATAAACTTTTATTTTATTATTTCTTCTCAGCAGCACATGGATTCTTCTCAAAAATAGATCATATATTATGCCATAAGGCAACTCTAATAAAATATAAAAAAATAAATAAATAAAAGTAATGAATAAAAAAAAAGGACTAACACCAAACTTCTTTTTAACTAATCCCATCTACAATGACCCAAATCACACATGTACCACTGTGCAGTACCAGTGTTTATGATTAAAATGTATCAATTTAGGGACATAATTCTATCCATAGCAGAAGTTGAGGAGATATCAACACAGAATGGTCAAGGAGAGTGGAAAAAACACACTTGTATTAAGAGGTCTCCCAGAACAAAGAGCAGATAATGTGGATCAATGAGTATGTGCACATGGGTGACTCTGTTGCAAATCTGTTATACATGACACTGTTATAACTTTGTTGCAACTCTATAGTATAGAATACCCAATCAGGATGTATGCTACTATATAGGAGAGATAAAGGGACTAACATGCACAGGGTGTCTAAAAATGGATATATAACACAATGACTTGTGGTATTTAAAGCTCATCCTTTGGATGCAAATCCACTGGAATAGTGCTGGCACTAACAATCACTGATGCCTGCTGAAAGCCCCAGTGTCCTGTCTCTCTGTGAGAGTGACATTTCTTCAGGGTTCATGCACAGGAATCAGAGACAGTGGTTTTACTGTCTAGAGACATTGACTAGACTTACTCAAGAATTGAAAATTTCTCCAACCATTTTTGGCACCATGTTAATCTCCAATTTAAAAGCCTCCCCAGCAGACCAACATAGCTCTAAGCTGCTATAATATGCTGGCCAGACAGAAACATGAACATTGTATAGAAATAAGTAAGAATACTGATCCTCATAGGAAACTGGCTACAAGCTTTCAAGGAAAAAGGCCCTAAACTGACAAGAAATAGTCAAATACCTTGGTTTTCACCTATGCCACAGAAAATGTCAACTCGACCTGGAGAGAAACCAGGCCATCTGCTTGATCCTGGTTCTGTCAACATGATGTCAGGTTTGCTCATTCCTCAGAGTCACAGGTTTTAGAAGAATCTGAATCCTAACTTCTTTGTCTTGGCAAAACCACTTTATGAGGCCACAAATGGAAGAGAATGAGAACCTGTGTTATGTCCAAGCTTTTCTCCTTATATATACATGAGTGTACTGGCATTGCAATAGGTGTCCTGATCCAAATATTGGTAACATTGTATTGTCCAGAGGCATACCTCTTTAAGCAACTTCACTCTGTCACCCAAGGCTGCCCACCCTGCCTATAAGCACTTTTAGCCACAGCCCTCTTAATACCAGAGGCTGAAAAACTGACAATGGGACAAGAATTAATGTCCCAAATTCTTCACTCAATACTGGCATCAATGTATTATAAAGGGCAATATTGGTTGAGTAACGCCCATATGGTCAGGGATCAGGGAATGCCATGCACAAATTCATACATTTCCTGGAAGTTGTACAGTCCATCAATACTGTGACTCTACTGTCTGTTGTGTCAAGTCAACAAGATCCTGACTTCATCAAAGTCATGGATGAAGTTTCCAGCCAACCAGACTTATCAGATCAGTCTCTCAGAAATACTGTTTCTGAGTACTTTTCCAGTGGTAGCAGTTTTGTGGAAGAATGCCTCTCTAGGACCTCTGTGGTGACCCTAAATTCAACCATGGAGGTGAAACATCTGCAAAAAGGAACCTCAGCACAAAAGGCAGAACTCATCATGCTGACCCAAGCCCTTCAACTGGTGGCAGCGATGTGTGTGAATATGTACACAGACTCTAAATATGGCTTCACCACCCTCCATATACACAGTGCTTTATATAAAGAAAAAGGCCTAATCTACTCAGGAGGAAAAGAAAAGATGGCAAAGAAATCCTTGAACTCTTAGATGCTGCATGGGCTCCTAAAGATGTGGCAGTCATGCAGTTTTAGGGACATAAAAGGGAGTATGCCACAGTCACTGGGTGAATCATAAAGTAGACCAAGAAGCAAAGTTTATGGCCTCCAAGAGGCCATCAGAACCAACAACCTTCAATGCTGCCATGATCCCTAATACATTGATATTATGTGACAAAAGTTACTAACAACTTGAGAATACCTGGTAAAAGAATGAAATGTCCAACTCCTAAAGCCTCTTTGTATGGGTCTTTTCAGTGCGATTCCTGTACTGCAGGTGGCCCAGGTGGTCCCCTGAATTCACCACAACATAGTGAAAACAGCTTCTCTTGATGGAGTGTGTCCTTGATCAGGCTGCATTGTGCAATGTGACAATCCAAAACGTGAGCTTCATCCTGAGAGACCTGCAAGGACAACAGCCCTGCTTTAGTACCCATAGAAACAGACTAATCTATGCACTGCAGTATTTTGAGGAACCAGATGCCTGTCAGGATAAACAGAATATTCTTTTTATCCATGTTAGTTTTTCCACTGTAATGCTTTGACACAGTCACCCCCTACCCTCTCTGTTGCTACAATCTTCACATTAATTTTTCTGAAAGATTATCAGAGACTGATCAGGTCAACTGGAACTGGGTTAAAAAAATTTTAAAAAAGCTTCTATTAGCAGTCTTTTACCTACATTGATAGAATGTTTCATTGCTATTTGTTATGTCTGATCTGGCTCCCATCTATACACTTAAGTCCCTCATCCTGTGACTCATGCCTTTGCATGACTTTATCAGGCCAAGGCATTGCCATGAACTTATTTTACCATATCCATTTCTCCTGTTAGGGAAAATTCTCAGGGACCTACACACATGAGACCACCTATTCTATCTGCCAACAGGGAGATCAATATACTTATTTTGACACACACAGTATTCCCTGACTGAGGAATGTCTGAAAGTCTAAAGGTCTAAGGAAAGCAATGTGGAACAGGGCACTTTAATTTACAAATTTCAGGTTACTAGTATTAGTATTGAAACTGGTTGCTTTGGATGCATATAGGGTCATGAACAAGGGTTGGGCAAATGTTGTGACCCAAAGTATATGAGCCACATCATGTGGAGGTTTATATTGGGGGGGTGTGCAGATTCAATGACAAGTATGTGTGAAAACAGCCTACAAATAATATGTAGCCCATGTGTATGGATATGTCAAATTTTTCTGTCCCTCTTGGAGTGTGTTACATGGGTCACTTAGCAGAGTAAGAGCAAAACTTTCCTCCTTCAAAATGGTGTCAGTACACCTCAATGTAAACTGGGATCCCATAAACCTATTAATGTTTCTAGTCTTGACCCTGAAGACTCAAGATGGAAAGCAGGCTGCCAAGTTGGCATGCATACATATGGATGAGACACTGAGACAGGAACCATACTATACTTCAAGTAGGTCACAACTTCACTTAAGTCTTCCTCACACCAGGTACTATATTCCTATTATGAGGAAATAGAAAAAGGTCCCCCTCCCTTTTGGCCATAACAATAAATCTGTTCCTAAACTTGGCAGAGACTATCAATCAATCTCTGAATCTTTTTCTGTGCTATGTGTGTGGAGGAACTAATATGGGGGCATCAATGGCTATGGGAGGCTAAAGAGATAGGCCCCTCCAAGATTCCTAAGTGGAACAACATTTCCCCATTTAACTACTAGTGTTTGGTTCCTCAAAAACTCAATTTTTGGAAAATTAGTCTTGCCCAAGAGGAAAACAGTTAAACATCTTGGAACTTTGACATGTCTGAGCCTAAAATTTTATAATGTAATTACCCAGACATTGTCCAGTGGTGGGGATGCTCAAATCACACAGAATGAAATCCTTATCCTCTGTCAAACTTATCTAACTTCAAACAGGCCTGGGAAAATTCCACTGCAGAAATAAAATTCAAGCTTCAGGGGATGACACTGGATATGTGGAAGGGCCACTTATGCTCAACTGTTCCAATTCTGCTCTGGATCCAATGTGCTGGGGACAATTCACCCCTCCTTTTTTCTCATTCCATTAACCAAGGGGGAACAAATGGGAGTCCTGGTACATGAAGACTGAGGTGCCCAGAGAGTGGAGAGCCTTTTCAGTTGGTAACTGGAAAAATGATAAACGGCCCTGCAAATGGATAATTTATTTTTCTGGCCCTGCCACCTTGGCAGAGGATGGGTCCCACAGGTATCAAACTCCCATCTCTATGAGAAATTGCATCATTAGATTAAAGACTTTTGCTGAAATTATAACTAATGTAACTGCAAGGGAACTCAATTTACTGTCCAAAGAGAGTACTCAAATGAACAATGCTAAGACCGCATAGACTTAGACTACTTGCTTTCTTCTGCATGTGGTGTATGTGGGGAATTTAACCTAAGCAACTGTTGCTTACAAATAAATGATGAAGTCCAGGACCTGGGAGAAATCATAGATCATATGAGAAATATTGCACATGTCCCAGTCATGTCCTGGAAATTTTGGAACCCTAGGGAATTAGTTGAAGGATATTTGTAGGCTCAAATATCCACCATGTCAGCTTATGACCTGACTTCCTTAAAAAGATTTCTAGTCTTCTTTCCCTCCTAGTGCAAGAAGTAAAATCAAGAATCAATAAGTGGGATGGATTTAAACTCAAAAGCTTTTTTTTTCATCAAAGGAAACAATCAATTACATGGAGACAAAACCTACAAAATGTGAGAAAAACTTTACCACATACACCTTAGATAGATCACTAATCTCCAGGACATATAAAGAACTCAAAAAATCAACACCAAAAAACAAAACAAAACAACAACAACAACAAAATAACCCAGTCAATAAATGGGCTAAGAAACTGAACAGACACTTCATGGAAGAAATACAATCGATCAACAAATATATAAAAAAAAATTTTCAACAACTCTAACAATTAGGGAAATGCAAATCAAAACTACTCTAAGATTTCATCTAACTCTAGTCAGAATGGCAATTATCAAGAATGAAAGCAACAATAAGTGTTGGGTAAGATGTGGGTAAAAAGGTACATTCATACACTGCTGATGGCACTGCAAATTTATGCCATGAGTATAGAAAGCAGTATGGAGATAACACAGAAAACTTGAAGTGGAACCACCACTTGACCCCAATTATCTCATGCCTCAATTTATACCCAGAGGTATACTATAGTGACACAGCCACATCAATATTTATAACAGCACAATTCACAAGAGTTAAACTATGGAACCAACCTATATGCCCTTCAACAGATGAATGGATAAAGAAACCATGGTATATATACACAATAGAATATTACTCAGCCTTAAAGAAGAATGAAATTATGGCATTTGTAGGTAAAAGGATGGCATTGGAGAATATCATGTTAAGTGAAATAAGCCTATCCAAAAGAACAAAAGAAATATACACAATGGAATATTACTCAACCTTAAAGAAGAATGAAATTATGGCATTTGCAGGTAAAAGGATGGCATTGGAGAATATCATGTTAAGTGAAATAAGCCAATCCAAAAGAACAAAAAGTCAATGTTTTCTCTGATATGCAGATGCTGATCCATAATGGGTGGGTTAGGGAAGAATGGAGGAAATTTGGATTGGGCAGAGGGAAGTGTGGGGAGGGGAGGGGTCTTGGGGGTTGGAAGGGTAGTAAAATGAGATGTACATTATTACCATATATACATGTGTGATTGCATGACTGGTGTGACTACATCATGTATAGCCTCAGGATAAGATGTTTTTCTCCATTTGTGTACAATGTGTCAAAATGCATTCTTCTGCCATGTATAACTAATTAGAACGGATTAAAAATTTTTAAAAATAAAAAATTTGGGGTGATGGTGATGGGGCGTATTAAAAACTCTCATAAGTGTTGTGATTTTAATGCTGAGGTCTGTGTATTCCAACCATGCTTGTTAGCCCTGGTTATAAGATCTCTGTCCAGTTTCACGGAGGGTATGGTTGAAAAGAAAAGAGCAACTCATGTCATGATTTTATGGAAATATAAGCTGTTGAATCAGGATGATGCTATTTGTCACTGAAAGATTCAAATATAAAAGAGGGGAATGTAGTAAGGTGTCTCCTCTTCCTACATTTAGTATCTATGGGTAATTGTATGACTTTGTCAAGCAATGTGGGACAGTCAGTATATATAGGCACACTTGTGACTCTTTTGCAGATCTGTTAAGTGCAACACTATTGCAGCTGTCTTGTAACACCATTGTATAGAACACTCCATCAGAATGTTTGTAACATATAGGGGAGAGAAAAGGGTTAACATGTAAAGGAGAGACTAATAGAGAGGATATAAGGCAATGCCTGGCAACTTGGGTTTCAGTCTTGGAATAAAAATCTGCTGGACAAGTGATGACACAGGTTTCTTCCTGAAAGCCATGGGGTCCTCTCTCTCCTTGAAAGAATCCTGCAACACACTCATTAACTCTTCTACCTCCCTCTAAGCAGGACATAAATTACCTATTTTATCTACAGCACCTTTGTAGAAAGTTTTAAGATTAGGAAACTGAATCTTCCAACATTATTCTTCTTTATCAGGAATGATTTTGCTGTTTGGGAAACCTTAACTTTCCATATTAGTATTGGAAAGGACTATCCTGTCAAAAACTTATGGCATAAAATGCCTGTAGAATTTTGATAGGGGTGGCATTAAATCCTAGACCACTTTGGGGTGTCTCTTAACAATATTAAGTCTTCTCAACCAGGTGTCATGGTGCATGCCAGTAATTCCAGTGGCGGGGAGGCTCAGGCATGAAGATGGCAAGTTCAAAGCCAACCTCAGCAAAAGTGAGGTGCTAAGCAACTTAGTGTCACCTATGGACCAGAGCCTGTGTGTCTCCCTGGGCTTCAGATTGCTTTCCCTCCCTGGCTCATCCAGGCTTTTATGTTCCTTGGGCTAGAGCTCAGTTCCTGAGCCAAAGTTCCCAGCTTTTCCACCCCTTCCCCATTCACCTCCACTGGAAATTGACTTCTTCAGCATTTTTTAACTCTGCCCACCTCTCCTGACTCACCTCACATCTCTGCATCCTCCCATTGATATTTTGCCCTTTGCTTGTTTAAGAGTTTAAAATGCCTTCTTTATTCATTCATTTTTTCCTCTAGAAGTATTGTCATGGTTACTGAAATATTTGTAACCTAATTAGTGCTTGTTTTCTAATCTCAAACACAGAGGAGTATCATCATAGGTAACATAATTAAATAAAAACATGAAAACCTGCCTTGTCAATTTATTACCAGTTGATTTTAGTCACTCTTGCTGCATAAACTAGCTTCCCACCAACTCACATTTTTTTTTTTTACATGTCTTCTTTAAGGCATTACAAAGTTAGAATTAGATAGTTACAGTTCCCCATACTTCCATACATAATATTGTGATGCAGGAATGGACAGATTTTTCAAAAAGAATGGAAAACTGATGACCATTAAGCTAAGTTCTGTGAAAAGTATTAACATTCCTAGTTACACCATTTTAGATTCTATAAGGATGTCTAAATGTTACAGCGCTTTCCTATTTATTTTTGCAGAAGAATGGAAACTTAAGTGAAGCAGAAACTCAAAGGTCATTATTACATTTGCCCTCCACAGAGCCTGAGGAGGACTATAAGCAGGAGCTCCTAGTGTTGCCTGGTAAATGTTGGGAAAGCACAGATTGCAGGTCTCCTCACACAGGGAGAAGTCAAATTCTAATCACCTTCTAGTCTTTCCTTCCATTGATTTTTGGGGAATTAGTTGATTTTTTTTATTAATTCTTGCAAGAATGTTTTATTTTGAGAATTTATTATTTATGACTAAGATGGAGAAACACACACACCAACACACACTGTACCAAACTTAAAAAAAAAAAAAAAAAAACAGTAAAATACTATCATCAAAGAGAGTATGATGTTGATGCTTGTTCTTCAAAAAAAAAAAAAAAAATTAAAATGTTTACAATTCATTTTCTGTATTCTATGTGTATTCTGTTGAAGAGAAAACATTTTATCATTTTCATGCAGCACAGTTTTCTTGGCCATGGGTACACTACATAAAAATCAAATTATACGATGTCCTTTGAAATGCAAACAGGGCCACACAGTTATAAGATTCTTTTGTTTGTGTTCGAAATCTAGGCAGATTATCTCTGTTCCCTCAGGGGAACTGGAGGACTTCTTGTAATTTGGGGTACTTTAAAGAAACTAGTAAACACTGTAGCTCCAAATAATTTATAGGATTTAATTTTTTGCACAGTGGAAGAGGGTCTTGTCATTCATCAAATATCAGGCATCAGGATACCCTTTAAATAATACATATATCAAAATAGAGTGTGAGTGCGGCCTGGCATTTGGGTGACCTCAGAATGACACATGTATAGTACCTGAGGAAATAATTTGGGACAATTTTTTCCTGCTAACCCTGAGAAAGACAAACAATGAGTTTCTGGCACCACGAGGCCATCCCTGATGGCATTTTCTTGGGAAGCAACAAGGTATTGACACATACTGGTTTGATAATATAGTGCTTTCAAACCTCAGGCTTCAGATGGACCTTAAAATGGGAACTCCATTTAAATGTTCTTAGAACCATTTTCCTTGTAGCTTTAAAAGTTTGTACATAGTTGATTTATTAAAATGGAGTTGGATATTTCTTGCATGCCACAGACTGTTCTTACTAATTCCTACTTGGTACATGCAGAAACTATCTCTGAGAATTATTCATGTAGGTTGTTTAACACATAGTGTATTAAGCATGAAAGAAATATCCATTAAAATGATTGAACTCCTTTGGAAAGAAAAATTCAAATTAAATAAATTTTGTGTCTATTGGTTTCTTTTGTTTGTTCTGGGCAAAAGCAAGAACAATAACATCAGAATAATGATTTGTGATTTTATTTTCATATGGTTTTTTTTTTTTTTTTTTTTTTGGTACCAGGGATTAAAACTCAGGGGCACTGGACCACTGGGCCACATCCCCAGCCCATTTTTGTATTTTATTAGAGACAGGGTCTCACTGAGTTGTCTCGCCATTGCTGAGGCTGGCTTTGAACTCTCGATCCTTCTGACTCAGCCTCCCAGGTGCTGGGATTACAGGCGTGCGCCACCGCGCCCTGACTTCATATGGTCTTAATTGACAAGTCATTAAAATATTTTATCAACTTAATAGTATCTGATGTTAAGAAATGTATATAGTGTTTATGTTGGTTAATGTGATTAAAATGTTATAAGCATCACTAAGTGGAGAAGACTGAAAAGCAATTGATGTAATTGTACCATTAATATAATTGGACAGGATATTGGTTTATCAGAAAGAATATTAATTATGAACTCATGCCTACAGCACTAGATTTTATTCTTACAGTAAAAAACATCATTGTATTATGGTTATCTTATCAGTCTTGAAAATCAGGAAAAGGTCCTTGTTCCCAGGTGGTGAAGATTAAACACCAAATAAATGCCCAGGCAAGTATAGAAAGCAAGTTTTATTTAAGAAAGTGATAGTGACAGATACTGGGCTCCAGAGATGGGTGTTTGTGGGATAAGGTGTATCTTGATTTTTTTTTATAGAAATCCAGAGAGCCCAGGAGCACAATTAAAGAGGTTAACAACTCATTGTCCTCTCTGTTTGATAACCATTATAACCAGTCATCATCTTCTCTCAATCCTCATCATTCATTACCAACACTGACTGCCTGACTTTTGTCCCCTGCCTCAGTTGGCTGAGGAATGAGACATGTCCTGTTCACTCAGGTGAGGCAAGGCTATAGGCATTTTGCTTTCTGGCAAAGAATGCATAGAGGGTGTTCGGCAGGGTGGGCTCATTTTATGGAAAACATGTAGTCACTACAAAAGCATGAGCTCAAAAATTTTAGGAAATAAGAGGAGTTTAAAAAAATGACACTGCTACAATTACTCTAGGCATGAAGCACATGGAACGTCTTCATCCAGTCAGAGTGTACTTTTGGGACAGACTAGAGTCAGTCCAGATATGTAAGACTTTGGGATCCCTGAAACCCTCAGATAAATGTTCTCAAAGTTTACTTGTATATATAAGATCATTACATTTCCCCTCCCTGTACTTTAGCATTTAGTGAAGAACTTGTTAAGAGAGCAGAGTCACACAGTGCAAGAGCAGATAAGACATACATTTAGGTACCTCTGCAGCTTGAAATTAAAAGTGACACTTTTTTCCTTCTCTGGTCCCAACCAGCTTTTGACAAATTCCACTGCAGCATACATTCCAGATGAAAGCTTTGGTGAGATAAAGATCTGGCAGAAAGCTAAGAGGTAAGAAAGCTAACTTTTTGAGCTTGAGAGGCAAAACCTCATATGTAGGGCAATTTTGACCACTTATTTTTCCTACCCTTTGTAAAAACCAGTCTCTTAAGGTATGCTGTTATGTTTTATATTTTCTCTAGAGACTATTTTTCCATTTTGATATTTGCAAATCAGACCAGGTTTGGAAGCAGAAAATTATAAGTGGTTATTTTTTTTAAACTGTTATTAGTTCTTCCTTAATATGATTTTTGAGGATGAGGCTCCATCTGAACAAAAAGTAAAATGAATGAAAGAGAACAGAACATGGGCACCTAAACAGATGAAACTGTCTCCTTGGCTTGGGATATCTCCCTGATCCTGGACCCTGTAGAGGTTAGCAGTTTCTACCCCTCCTTCCATGACTTATAAATGTCACTGTTACCTTACCAGCATTAGCATAATTATTCTCCTTCTTCATGGTCCGCTATAAAAAATATGCATGTGTCTGGATTATATATTCTTACTCTGTGACTTGTTACACTGGGAGACATTAAAACAGATGTCTCTTGTTCTATCTGTACTAAGCCTAAAATTAGTTAATTAAGTTTCTTTTGCAGGGGGATCCTGGGCCTCACTCAGAATGAGGGATCCTAGTTGGACTTAATTTATATTTTGGGCACAATTTGGGTTTTTCCCTTAGGCCTGTACATAGATGGGGAACTTCAGAATATTTTCCTTCCTTTAAAAAAACATGGTAAGCTGCAGAATGGTATTAAAATTTATATTTCCCCCGGTGGCCATAATACCCTATTGGAGAGTTTGTACTGGGACCACACATGGCAGAAAAACAAAATGAGGCTCTTTCTTCTAGAGCATCTGTGGATTAACCTAGCTTCACATTTTCAGTATGCAGGCTAGTGGTAAACTTGGCACAACTGTTGTGATCAAAACTAATATCTATATGTTTGGAAACAGAATTCAGGTACCCACACCAGAGGAACTCCACACTTTGCTAGGGATGATGTCTCCCTAATGAGCTTCTGGGGGTCAGCAAATGTGTTTCTCACTTTCCATTTTCTGCTGAACTTATTGCTGCATCACCAGCAAGAATTTGAGGGTCTCTGTTTGCCACATGCCAAACACTCAAGGGAACCAGATAAGTGGTGATTACGGATTTCTCCCTGCCACTATCAAATTTCCAAATGAGACACCCCAAATCTCCTTCTACGAGGCAAGGTCTGAGAATTTTTTGCAAGATCAGAGTCACTTGGGGAAATGTTGCTTCCTGACTTGGAGCAACAACGCTGCGGGAGAAAAACTTGGAGGCAGAATGAAGATGAAAGAAGGTTTTTTTATTCTTCGACTTTAGCAATCTCTCAAAACTCTAACACTGGCTCTTTCAGCAACCTCTCTGACTCTTTACTTCTTCTGACTACTGACTCTTTACTTCTTTACTTTACTTTCTTTTACTTTTACTTTCTTAGAGAGAGCTTAGAGAGAGAGAGAAAGAGAGAGAGAGAGAGAGAGAGAGAGAGAGAGAGCTTCTTCTTTCTTCTTTCTTCTTCGGCAGCCTCGGCCTGACTCCAACCAGCAACTACTTCTTCTCTCTATCTTAGTCTGACTCCTCACCCGGTTATATATCTTTAGCTTTAACAAGGACCA
The DNA here is from genome assembly GCA_025594165.1 of Tamias sibiricus. Taxonomy (NCBI): domain Eukaryota; kingdom Metazoa; phylum Chordata; class Mammalia; order Rodentia; family Sciuridae; genus Tamias; species Tamias sibiricus. The sequence continues at coordinate 154,354,003 of CM046657.1, read as the reverse complement.
CAGGTGCGTCACATAGTTCACGGGCATACAAAGATTCTTTCAGATGGAAACCAGAACATCTCTTATGGCCGTCAGCTAACCACAATTAACCATCTCCTATTAGGGCTCCTTCAGGGAAATGGCTAGAATAAAGAGATTACACTTTTTTGTGGGCCAAAGGAATCTCCAGAAGGCAAGGAGAACTTCTAGTGGTTGTTAAATGCTTAATGCCCTTTCCTACAAAGAGGTCAGTTAAAAGACACATGCCTTTCCTTAGGAGGGAGGAAAGTGTGGTCAGCCCATAGAGAGGAGTATGTGTTACTTGGGTGATCACAAAGCACTACCTATCACCATAGGATACCCAGAGAGCTCTCGGGAGAGGAGGTCGGGAGAGAAGTCTTTGTGACTCATTGGGGAGTGGTGTTAGCCAGAATCTTCCAGTTGATTTGCTCTATTGCTTAATTCCTTACATCCAAAGGCAGAAAAGAACCAGAGGCCAACTGTTTACTACTGCGACACATGTTCTGAGCAAGGATAAGAAAGTAGGAAATGGCTTTTGCACAGCCCAACATTCCTAACCCACAGGGCAGGTGATTAGAAGCCACAAAAACCCATGAAAAATTTCTCAACCAAGTATTAAGATTGGCAGTCTTCACTGATTGCCTTTAAATGAATGACAGTTGCCCAAAATTGTCCTCCAGAAGGAAACAGAACAGCACCTCAGAAAAATGTAAGGTACAGATGAGCTTACCTCTATGATGTTCCTGGGAGAGCTTCTACCTGATACAGGTCTTGGAGAGCACAGTTTTTATTCCCCAGTGTTGAAGATTAAATGCCTGAGAAATGCTAAGGCAAGCATAGAAAGCAAGTTTTATTTCAGAAAGTAATGGAAGTAGACTTCTCCAAAGAGAAGGAGCCACAGAGCAGGGTGTACATGTGAGCAGTTATGTTTTGTTCTTCTATGGACACCAGAACCCCTCTTTGAACTTTTGCCTTCATTCTTCTCCATGTATGTGCCTAAGAGAAAAGATGTGGATGTTAATTATTAGTAATCTGCAGTAACCAGGAGCATGATAACAGAGGTTGACAATCCATTGCCAGGAGGGGCTGTAGGCAGATTGCTTTCTAATAAAGAAAGCATGAGGAGGGCAGTACAATGGATTCATTTATAGAATTATTCCCCTAACCTCATCTTTCCTCTATTCTCATCCATATGACCCCTTACAGTTCTAAGAAGTGTTGCCAAACTAAGTGAAACTGACAAAAAACATAGAAAACAACTTGAAGTTCAGACTTTTAGACCTGTAGGATGGAAGTAAATGTACTGACTGCACCATGACTATGATAAGGATCACTTATATTTAGGACATGCTGATATCTTCTAAAATGTTATTGTGTATATGGCACATTTTCTATATAAAGCCCAAGAAAACTATATTCAATGAAAAACAATGGTATTTTACTTTGACTTTTCAAAACATAGTATGAATATTAGACCAAACATAAAAACATATCTCTGTAAAACTGCCCTTGCCAGTTTTAACCTCTCATTGATGAATATACTGTTACTTGGAAATTTTTGAAACACAGTTCTGAAATGTAACCATCCTTGTTTCTGAAATATTACTTGTAACAACTACCCCAAATACTGATTCAGAAGCTTGAAAATGTTAATCAGATCTTCAGAGATGATGGTGGTAAGGGCAAGCTTTTTTCTCTCTGGTAACTTTCAATTCTCTCTTTAGCCAACATGCATTCATGTTTCTCATCCATCACTTTACTTAGTGGAGCTATGAGACCAAATTCAAGCTTGAGAACAAGGCTCACTCTACATGAGATAAAAATAAAAATTGAAAATTGAAATAAAATAAATTAAAGGACCTTCTCAATATGATAGGCTACAACCAAGTTTTTTGATAGAGGAGAGTCACTAATTGCAAACCCTTTTCTTTCATGCATTCTAGGATACTGATGGGATATCTCAGAGTGCTGTTCCCCTCCCTCTTGAGCAATAAAAGGCAGCAAGCAGGACCTCTCATTTTTAAGTGACCCATAGGCTCTTGGCTTGCTCTCCTGAACTTTGGGGATTCTGTTCACAGGCTCTACATGCAAATATCACCATGGAGTCTTGGAATTTACACATTTGGTGAAGCTTTCTTTGGGTATCTGACTCAGTTGCAGCCAGATAACCAGCAGGTGGGACCAGAACAGGATGAACATCCTGGATCTGGCCTCTCCTGCTCTCTGCCTTTCACACTTTCCATTGGGACTGTTGCTGCCCTTGCTTACCACCACCTGGGTCTATGTGCCTATGCTTGGCTTCAGGCTGCTTTCCTCACCTTGTTCACCAGGCTTCATATATTTCTTGGTACTACTTGAATCTTAAGAATTTCTAGTCCCTTTTTTGCTAACCTCCTGCAAGTAATTTTGCCCCAAATCTCCTCACACCATCCTTCAAATTTTTTTCCCTACATTCCATGTCCATTCAGTTTCTCAATAATCAACCACTCTCAGCTTATTTTTAATTTAAATCTCTCTATGCTATCACTCATTCATACTCATCATTGAAGTAATTAATAAAGTTTGCTTTTTCACTTGTTTCTTTTGACTTTTCTTACATGAAACATATAGAAAGATCATGATAGATAATATAGTTTTGTTCAGGAGTCCAATAAATTTATTTATTTGAATCAAACATATTAGGGCCTTCTATGTGTTAAATGCAATGCCTAGGCTTTTTTTAGGGGGTAGAGGGGGGGTGTTTAATAGAGTATAGCAATTTAATCAAACAATAACCTAGTAAAATCTACTCCAAGAATGAAATTCATCTAAATGTCAGAAGTCAATCAATATAATTCATTAAATCAATAAATTAGGGAATATAGGGCTATAGTAGAAAATCAGTAGATGGTGAAAATCTATTTGTGGCCTATATATATTTTCCATATCCATCATTTTTTTTATTATTAGTTATAATGACAGAAGAACATACTTTGGCAGATTATGCATACATAGATTATAACTTATTCTATTTAGGTTCCTACTCTTGTGGTCATACATGATGTGGAGTTACCCTAGTTGTGTATACAAATACAACATTAGGAAAATTATGACCAATTAATTCTACTGTCTTCCATATTTCCTCACTCATCCCTTCCCTTTGTTTCCACTTATCAAATACAATGGATTTCTATTTTATCCCCTCCCCAACCCCCTTGTTTTGAGTTAGCATCCACAAATCAGAAAGAACAGACCCCAGGAACACAAAGTACCCGGTGTGTCCCAGAAATCAGTACAGGGAGTGATGCTCATCAGACACATAAGAACCTGTTTTCAAAATGTCAACCTGCCCCTATGTGGCAGAAGGGGAGCCTAATAACCTCCCAAAGTTACCCAGTAGTCTCGATTGCATAAGACAAAATTGCAACATTAATGTTCTGGACAGCAGGTTGGAGAGACTATATGAGTACAAGGAAATGTTGACTAAATCAGACAGGTGGAGCCCAAACTGAGTGCAGAGGCCTCATCCATGTGTCTATGGTGATCTTCCTATGGCTTAAGGCAGCACCCTGGTCTCTATACACTCCCATGCCTTCTCGAGGTTGGGGGTTTATAATGACCTGCCAATGCCAAGAGGCACCTGAAACATCTCCAAAAGGAGAGCTGCCAGACATGGCCAAAGTGATTGCTCACTCCTTTCCCCTTTACCCTTCTTCTCTGTGTGATTGTCCTCTTTTAGGTGTCAAGTAAAGCAAACATACCCTGCTAGAGTGTATAATCAAGAATTTGAAAAAGGGATATTCAAGAGACTATGGAGTAAAGTTGACTCCTAGAAAACTCCCCACCTTCTGTTAAATAGATTGGCTCTTGTTTGGAATAGGTTGGTTGGCTTACTGAGGAGCCACTAGATAAAAACTAATTAGCAAGGTGTTTAGAAAAAAAAAAACTAATTAGCAAGGTGTTTAGAATCATTGTATGGGACACAGGCCACACTGATCAATTCCTCTACACTGACCTTTGGCAAGACATGATCTTCTCTCAGCCACATTGGCTGAAGGTTTGTCTGGAAGAGAATCTTAAAACTCTTGACAGTTCAGATAATGACTCCCTCAAAAATCCTGACCATAACCCAAGTAGCTTATTTCACATGGGGAGGCTGAGGAGATTCCCCCACCTTATGCATCTCTATCTGCCACTACCACCTGTACTCCCCATACCTACTTCAGCTGGAACTCTACAAAAGGCCAGTCACATCTCTGACAACACCCCTTTCATGTACCAGCCAAACGTTCCTGTTTCCACCCAGAACCACCAATCTTAACCCTGTTTACTCTGGCCAGGAAGCACCAGTAAGATCCTGTAAGTCCCTCTCTTAATAGATGCTAACGTGTTCTACAGAAGCAACTCTATGATCAAGATTGTCAGGTGCAATGGGTAACACACTTTTATATGTCAGCATTTTACAACACTGATATGAACTAAAAAAACTATACATCCTCCTTCACTGAGAAATTTCAGGATATGATTGATTGCAATCTACCATTTAGACCCACATGCCGACTTGGACTAAATGCCACCATCACTTCTGACTGTTCAACTGAAAATGCACTGAATTTCTCAAGCCATGTTAAAGTTGTTGGAAGAACATGCCCCAGGAGGAACCAGGTACGCCCAGGCTTATGCCCAAAGCCAATTACTTGAGAAAGATTCCCAGTGGGATTTTGATGACAACCAGAGATTTCAGATGCTTAAGCACTATCAAGAGGTTCTTTTCGGTGGCATGAAGGAAGAAGGGAAGAAAGCCATGAACTAAGCAATACCTCAGAAAAATTCCAGGGACCAGAAGGAAGTCAATTCTAGGAGAGATTATGTGAAGTGTTCTGATGTTACACCCCATTTAACCAAAAAGCAACTGAGAATCAGCAAATAGTTAATGCAGCCTTTGTCAGGCAAGCCAATGGAGATATAAGGCATAAACTATGGAAGCTAGGGGGCTTAGCTAAAATCAATACCAGCCAAATAGTGGAGGTTGAGACAAAAGTCTTTGTCAACCACACCAAGAAGCCTAATGTAAGGCAGAATTCCCCTTATTTGTTTTTTAAGTGCAAGTGATGTGTTGTTACTTGAAGTCCCTGGATCTGATTTCTGAACATATGGCAACTTATTATCATAACACAACAGATAATTAGTAACAAATATATAATTCCAAAAATATACCATGGGGAATACTTCAATACATTTCAAGGATTAAAACATAAGGAGATTGAACACAGGCCCATAGGCCTTATCAGGAACATTCCTTGCAGTAACTGCCTATAAAGTCAAGCATGGGGCCATGTATAAAATGGAGAAAATCTAAGGCAGCTATTAAACACCACAGATCTTTTTTCTAATAAACAAATTATAACCACATCTAACATTAAAATGTGTTTTAGTTAAGAGTACTTGTTATTTCTATATTTAGTAAGTGATATTTTAGCACTTTAACTTTGTAAATTAATAAAGATCTACTTTGATAAAGACTTATATAATTAATCCCATTTTTCTTAGATTTAATTTACTTATTCTTAAGTGTGAAAGCCAAGACACCAAACAAATGTGGTAACAGTATAAATATCTCTTTTCTATTGAAGAAAATTGTTAGACCAAAGAATATAAATTACAACTTTATTAATTATCTGACCAGCTGGAAAAACATGTTATAAGTTTTAAAGGCATCTTTATTTTTATCAGTTTACCCAAATTAAATTGAAACTTTTAAAATCATTTTTTGATCCATTTTTTAGAAATTTTAATTAATGTGTGATCTTTCACCCATATGCCAAATTTGGCACCATGAGAATAGCATATAGAAATACAATAACAAAAAAGGTAGAGGAAGAATCAAAAGAAGACACAAAGATTCATAACTTTTATAAGTGAAGCTCCACAAGTTGAAAGTTATGGTAGAAATTCTTATCAAAAGCTTTATTTGATTTAATATGTTAGAAATTAAGATAGAACCAATCACACTTTTATATAATTTAATTATAAGGGAAGCCTATGTAGATGGAAATGCCAGGTCTAAAATCTGACAATCGTGAGGACACTGAAATAAATATTTTAGATCACAGGCTTATTGTCCTGATGATTGCTAGATTCACCCCCAGCATTAAACTCTCCTGGAGTTGCCCTTTGAACAATGACAGTGAAAAAACTTACACCGTTAGATAAAATAAAACTGATTAGAAAAATACATTAATTTAGAAACATCCAAAGAATGCAAAAGCCTGTAAAAAAAAAAAAAATCATTCTTTTAAAGAAAAACAAAACTTGTACATTTAGAATCTTTCCATTTTCCTCTGCTGGTGCTGTAGTTAGAAAAGGAGGTCATTAACAAAGAAGCATGATCAAATCAGAAACAGTTTGAGTTTTAAAAGGTAAATTTTTTCCCCTCTGTATTTGTAAATCCTGTAGAACTGCAGCAGTGGCAAAAATATAGCTCTGCTTTGCTTGGTTTGTTTTTACAACCATGCAGCAACCTACAGTTTCTGGCCAAATCACTGTTAAATTATCTCCTTCTGGAGTTTTATATCCAAGAATGTTGAAAAATTTGCATTGCCAGAGTTTTAGCTCTTCCCTCCTCCTTCCTTTGTCTGCTCTCAATAAACAAAGACTGCAGCAGGGAAGGAGAGGGGCTGGGGAAAATGCAGGAGGTTGAAGATTCTTGGTTAGCTTTTTACACTCATTAAAATCATAAATTGAGTAAGAAAGCAAATATTTTACACTATTACAAGGTGGGCGAAGACAATTTCCTAACCACAGATAAATGCTTCCATGGGAAGTTTGTGTCAAAGTCCACTTTATTTATTTATTTATTTATTTATTTATTTATTTATTTATTTATTTATTTTTGGCAGGGAGGGTAGTGGGGATTGATTTCAGGGGCACTCAACCACTGAACCACATCCCAGTACTATTTTTTATTTTATTTGGAGACAGGTTTCACCGAGTTGCTTATCCTCTCACTTTTGCTGAGGCTGGCTTTGAACTCACAATCCTCTTGTCTCAGCTTCCTGAGCCAGAGCCACTGGGATTATCTGCATTTTTAATCATACCCTTGGGTATATCAGCTGAATTACAGCCATCCTGCAACTCTCTGCTAAGTCTTTCCTAAACACACAAATCAAATGGTCCCTTCATAAAGAATAAAGCCTAAGCATAACATAACTCTCTTTAGAGTTTGAATTCCAAGTTCTTAATATTAAGCTATCTTGAAAACATTGTGCTTCTCTTTAGTTCTCTTTGAACTGACCAGTGTGTGCTTTCTATGAGCGAGGACCAGACACCCACCAGATATTTTTCCTTCTAAATTCCTCTCAAGGGTCCCTGCTTGGGCACCAATTCCTGTTCATGATTTACATGGGGAGGGAAGTATGGGCTGGCTGGAAATAAAGGTGAGGAAAGTAATATTAAGAAATAAACACATAAAACCAGAATTACACATATTTAAAGCAGGGGCATTGACATGTAGAAGAGATCTGATGGGTCTGAGCCTAACAAAGGGAAAAGCCCACAAATGTTTTATTTATAACACAACAAAGGAATTTATGGTGAGGAGGGTTTCTTCAAGGTAAACAAGAAGTAAGAAACTTTGGGGATGTTGGCCTGGTAAAAGACTTACCACTTGCACAGAAATTCTTCATCCTCTAGGCAGCGGGCTAAACAAGGCTAGTTAGGCTCACTGATATCTCCTTCACCCCATGGCAGTGGATTCAAAGCTATTGAACCCATAAATTACACACCAGGCATGGAATTTGCTCCATTAACAGTGGCCACCAGCAAATGAACATGTCTTTCTACACCTTCGCATGGAAAGATTCCCAGATGTGGCAGTCAAGCTGACCAAGAATATGAAATTCAAATCAGTAATTTATTTGCCACTCCTCACAGCAGACTATAAAAGAAAGAACAGGTAGGACTGCTTGCTGCCTTCCTCATGGAGCAGTCAGGGCAAGATGGAAGAGGTATCCTGTCAGGTCAGAGAAGATGCCAGAAAAGGAGCCAACAAACAGGACCACCTCACACAGAGGTGTGATTTGGATGAAACCAGTGTGCTTTCTGCCACCCATAAGGTCACTGGAAGAATGAGTGCCCCTATGTTGGGCCCATGAATTGGAAAGCAGCCTCTGTTGCCTATGTGAGGGGCTCTCAGGGTTCAGCACACTGAATCCAGTTACTTGTGGTTAGCACACTAACTGCACTCAGCCCCATCATTATGGTAACCTGGCCACCCTCAGGTGCACAGCATGTTCCTTTCTTTCTGCTTTTCTGTCACTGACCTATTAGCCCATTGGTTGCCACTCATAAGGGTGTTGCTAACTCATTGGATTCTTATGGCCCTCAGCTGATTTGCCCAGTAACAGGCTATGCATGAAAGGCTTACCTATACAATAATAAAGTGGATCAAGTTCTCTGAAACTGATCTCTGGAGGTCACTATTTTTTATTATTGAATTATTTATTCTAATTTGTTGTACATGCTTGCAGAGGGTAATTCATTTCATATTACATATAAAGACCACAGTTTTTCAAGTCACTAGTTTTACATAAAGTATTTTCACACCATTTGTGTTTTTATATATGTACTTAGTGTATTGATGTCTAACTCATTATGCCATTATTCCAATCCCCTTGTCCCTCCCCTCCCCTCCTCCCATTCATTCTAATTAACATTTCTTCATTCCTTTCATCCCCCTCTCCTTTACCATTATAATTCAATATCATCATAGCAAAGGAATGATTTGACCTTTGTTCTTTGGGGATTGGCTAGCTTCACTTAGTATTATTTTCTCCAACTCCATCCATTTACCTGAGAATGCCATGATTTTATTCTCTTTTAGTGCTGAGTAGTGTTCCATTGTGTATATACACCAAATTTTCCCTATCCATTCATCTATTAATGGGCATCAGGGTTGTTTCCACAATCTAGCAATTGTGAATTGTGCCGCTATAAACATTGATGTGGCTGTGTCCCTGATAATAGTAACTAAAACAGCATGGTATTGGCACCAAAATAAACCAGTAGACCAATGGTACAGAAGACACAGAGACAAACCCACACATCTACAGTTATCTTATATTAGACAAAGGTGCCAAAAACATACATTAGAGAAAAGACAGCCTCTTCAACAAATGGTGTTGGGAAAACTGGAAATCCTCATGAAATAAAATGGAATTAAACCTCTATCTCTGTCCATGCACAAAACTCAACTCAAAGTGGATCAAGGACTTAGGATTAAACAAGAGGCCTTGCACCTAATAGAAGAAAAAGTAGGCCTAAATCTCTGTCATGTTGGATTAGGCCCCAACTTCCTCAATAAGACCCCCTATAGCACAAGAATTAAAAGCAAGAATTAATAAATGGGATGAATTCAAACTAAAAGCTTCTTCTAAGCAAAAGAAACAATCAGTGAGGTGAACAGAGAACCTACAGAATGGGAGCAAATCTTTACCACAAGCACATCTGATAGAACACTAACTTCAAGGATTTATAAAGCTCTCAAAAGCCTTAACACCAAAAAAAAAAAAAAAAAAAAAAAAAAAAAAAAAAAAAAAAAAAAAAAAAAAAAAAAACTCCAATCAATAAATGGGCTAAGGAACTAAACAGACACTTCTCAGAAGATGATATACAATCAATCAACAAATATATGAAAAAATGTTCAACATCACTAGCAATTAGAGAAATGCAAATCAAAACTACTCTAAGATTTCATCTCACACAAGTCATAATGGCAGCTATCAAAAACACAAACAACAATAAATGCTGGCAGGGATGTGGGGGAAAGGGCACCCTCATACATTGCTGGTGGGACTGCAAAATGGTGCAGCCAATCTGGAAAGCAGTATGGAAATTCCTAGGAAATCTTGGAATGGAGGTCTCTTTTCAACTCCATCACTACACCCTCCTCAGCTGTTTGGTGGGCTTCAGCTAGAATAAGAGAGCCCACACTCCTAACAGTCAGAAGATTATCAGCTATACTGTGAATGAAGAAGAAAATGCCAAGTGATTCAAGGGCTGTACCAATAGCTTCAGTGAATTTATAAAGCCCCTAAGATTGATTTTGTTGGATTGGCCATCACAGGACACTGTGAGGAAGAGAAAGGCATACCAGGCTCCATTTTGTTAGGCCCAAGAAGCCTGTGGTCTGAATGATTGTGGGGGCCAGCTCATGAACTTCATGGTTGACACACAGGAAAAACATTCCATGGTGCCTCAACCTATGCGCTCCTCTCACAGAAAGAAGCCACTATAGTGAAATCCACAGGTAGCCAATGTCATTGCCCCTTATTAATGCCTTGACAATGCAATTTTGGTGGCCATGAACTAATTTAAAATCTCTTATACCTCCCTGATTGCCCTGTGACTATAATGGGTGAAGACCTACTGGGAAAACATAGGACCAGATAACTTTCAATTCTCATGGCCAAGCCATCCTGATACTGAGAACCAGAGTAAAATTCTGGTTCTCTCAGTACCCCAAGAAGAAGAATGGTGCCTCTATGGTCTCATAGAAATGCCACAGCTGTTACCTGAGCTTATTTTCAAGTTGCCTGGTGTGGGGGCTAAAAACAATCCTCTGGGACTGGTCAGAAGAATAGACCCAGTAGGAGTAGAACTAAAATCAGGGGCTGAGGCTGCCCATGAAAAACAATATTCTATTTCTTGCAAGGCACAAATTGAGATGCAGAGGCACCTGGAGAGACTTCCAATGATCCTAATTTTCCTGGAAATACCTCTCTTTCCAGTCCAGAAGTTGTGAATGGATGATTGTCAGCTGATTCATGAGCTATCAGTCATAAAGCAAGCCACTGTTGCCTACATCCAGTGGCCCATAACCCCTGTACTCTACTGGGTCTCAACCCATTGAAACTGCCTTTTTCACATGTCTGGACATCAAGGATGCCTTCTGTATCTGCCTGGCCTCTTGGAGTCACAAACTCTTTGCCTTTCTGTGGAAGAATCCTGATAACAGAGGCAAGATGACATGGACTACACCAACACAGGATTTAAAACTTCTCCAACCATTTTTGGAACCATGTTAGCCTCTAATGTAAAAGCCTTCCCAGCAGAGCAACATGGCTGAACACTACTGAAGTATGCTGGCCAGAAAAAAACAGGAGTATTGTATGGAAGGAACACAAGATTTCAAAGAAAAAGGCCCAAATCTGTCAAGAAATAGTCAAATACCTCGGTATTCACATATCCCACAGACAATGTCAACTCAACCTGAAGAGAAAACAGGCCATCAACTCAATCCCAGTTCTGTCAACATGACACCAGGTTTGCCAGTTCCTCAGAGCCACAGGTTTCTGTACATTCTGAATATGTAACTTCTCTGTCTTGGCAAAACCACTTTATGAGGCCACAAAGAGGGGAGAATGAGAACCTGTGTTACTGGAACAAGCCCAACAAAAGGCCTTTTAGAAAATTAAGAGGGCCCTTACCAACACACCCAGCTTGGGTTTCCTGGATCTATCCAAGCATTTTTTTTTATTTATATATGTACATGATTTTACTGGCATTGCAGTGGAGGTCCTGACTTAAATTTTGGGGTCACAGCATTGTCCAGTGGCATACCTCTTTAAGCAACTTGACTCTGTCACCAAAGGCTGGCCAACGTGCCTAAAAACACTTGCAGCCACAGCCCTCTTAATGCCAGAGGTTGACAAACTGACTATGGGGCAAGAATTAATGGTCCAAGTGCTGTAGTCAGTAATGTCATTAATGTAGTATTAGGGTCAATGTTAACTGAGTAACACCCAGATTGTCAGGTACCAAGGAATGCAATGCACAAATTGATACATCCTCTTGGAAGTAATGCAGACCTAAAACCCTGAGACTATCTTGCCTTTGTGCAGGGTCAACAAGATCATGACTCCACTGAAATCATGGATAAGGTGTTTTTTTTTTGTTTTGTTTTTTTTTGTTTTTTTTCCACCAGCTAACCACACTAATCAGATCAGCCTCTTAAATACCTTGATGGTGAGTACTTCCTTAATAGTAGAAATTTTGTGAAAGAGGGAGAATGCTGGGAGTAGTCATTTGAAGCACAGTCTCTAATTCTCCTATATCAGGAGCTGCACCTGTGCTGGGAAATTCCTGTGCAAAGGTGCAGGTCAAGACTGCCTAGTTGCCATGGTGATGTCCTGCCTACAGGAGGTTATGAGCTAGGCACAGAACTATCCATTTTGACCCTGGGTTCAGAGAACAGCAGCCTGAGAAAAATAAATTATGACTGCAAGTTGATAATTATAATTTGTCAAGCAGTATTTTAACCTTCAATCCTGCATGCTTTGAAGAAAGTTTCTCACAGAAAATCCTTTTGATGATAATACATATATAATGAACTTGCTGAGCTAGCTCTGTGTCAATCATCCTCCATCAGGGAATGATGAACAACCTGGCCACAATGTTCCCTCTCTATGTGTATCTGTTTATCCATAGCCCCTCATCAGTTTTCTGAATTCACAGCTATGCAGGTAGCAGCATAAGAATGCATTGCTGCGCTTCCCGTGGTGACATTAAATTGCACAATTGAGGTGAGACCTCTGCCAAAAGGAACCTCAGCACAAAAGGCAGAACTCATCATGCTGACCCACCCCTTCAACTGGCAGCAGGTATATGTGTTAATATATACACAGAATCTAAATATGCCTTCACTACCCTCCATATACTATGCATTTTATATAAAGGAAAGGAGCCTAATCATCTCAGGAGGGAAAGACATAAAGTATGGCAAAGAAACTCTTGAACTCTCCTGCTGTATGGCCTCCTAAAAGGATGGCAATCATACATTGTCTGAGACATCAAAGGGATATGCCACAGTTGTTGTGGGAAATCATAAAGCAGACCAAGATTCAAAGTTCACAACCTGCAAGAGGGCATAAGAATGAACAGCCTTGACTTCTGCCCAATTCACTAATCCATTGACATAATGGGATCCTAATTACTCAGAACATGAGATCAGCTGGTTTTAAATGGAAAATAGGAATTACCTCCCGTGTTGATGCTGGAGATTTGAAGATGTCCAAACAGCAATTCTGAAGCCCATGTTCCAGCCATTTTCAAGTGTTTCCACGAGAAGACCTACATAGGTTTGATGGCTCTGGAAGTCACATGGGGCCAAAATTTCTACATTCCCCAGCTCTCCATCATAGCTAGAACAGTGTGAGAACAATGTGAAACATAAGTCTGCAATAACCCACTTCAAGCTTGTAAGATCTTTGGGTACAAAATGTTGGAGGGGGCCCCATTTGAAAATATACTTGTCAACTGAACTCCCCCAGATCCTGTGTCCAGGGCTATAAGCATTTACTAGTCTTTGTGGGTATATTCTCAGGTTCTGTGGACGCTTTCCCTACCTGCTGAGTAGGCACATAAAGTGGCCCCCTTTTTCATGAATGAAATTATTCCTTTTTTGTTGGCATACCAATCACCATGGGTCTGATAATGGGCTATCATTTGTGGTTGAGGTGGTGCAATTGGTGGTAAGAGAATTGAAGATCACCTGGAAATTACACACTGCATACCATCCCCAGAGCTTCATGAAAGTGGAGAGAATGAACCAAACTTTAAAATTACAGCTAAGCAAAACTGTGTCTGCAAACACACCTACACTGGAATCAGGTATTGCCAATTGCTTTATTAAGGATTAGTTCTAGCTCTACTAGTCAGAGTTTTCTCCTTATGAAGCTCCTTATGGATGCTCCCCTTCCATTATAAGAGATTTGTGAGATCTAAATGATTTGAGCAATATTACTCTGAGGCAGTAATTGTAGTCCCTTGGCTCTGACCATTATACATTATTGGGTTAGGAAATACCTAACCCAATACCTGTGAGCCTGACTAGAGATGCCCACCCTTTTAAACCAGCACATGTAGTTTGGGTAAAAGAATGGAATGTTCAACCCCTAAAGGTGCTTTGGAGGTGTCTGTTCACTGTCATTTTATCTACCCCTACTGTAGTGAAGGTACCTGGTGTGGTGCCCTGAATTCACCACAACCTAGTAAAACCAGCTTCTCAATCATAGAGCGTGTTCCTGTTCCTGATCCTGTGGAACCATGTAAGGTAACCATTTGAAAAAGCAAGCTGCAACCTAAGAGACCCCAGAAGCAGAATAATCTATGCACTGAAGTAGCTTGAGGAATCAACCACCTGTCAGGATAAACAGACAATTCTTGTTTTCTATATTACTGTTTCCACTGTACTGCTTTGGCACTGTCATACCTGACCCTCTCTATTTCTACAGTCTTCACATTAATTTTTGCCATAGGATTAGTAGAGACTGATTTGGTCAACTGGCACTGTTTTAAAAGCTACTACCAACAGTCTTTTACCTGCTTTTGATAGAATGTTTCATTTCATTGATAGAATTGTTTCATTTTCCATGTCTGTTCTGGCTCCCATCTGTACAATAAAGCCCCTTATCCTGTGACCATGTCTTTTTGTGACTTTATCAGGCCAAGCATTGTCAAAATTCTACTTTATCACACCTATTTCCCCTCCTAGTGAATAGTCTTCAGGACCTGCAGAAAAGACCATCTATTCTTTCTGCCAAGAGGAAAATTAATACAATTTTTTTGATCTACAGTATTTCCCAAAGAGAAGAATATGTGGAAGTCCAAAGCTGCTGAAAGTCAATGTGGAACAAGACCAATTAATTTGTAATATTTGGCTTACTAATCTAAAGCAGCCAGTGTCATTCAATTTGATGCATGTGGGGTCATGAAAAGGCTTGGACTATTTCTGTGAACTACAGTGTATTTACCATTCATGTGGAGGTTTATGTGGGGGGAGCAGGTTCAATGAAAAGTATATGTCTGAAAAGCTTACAAATGTGACCATGTGTACTGATTATGACAGGTTTTTCTCTCCCACGTGGAATTGTGTTACATTGGCCAATTGGCAGAGTAAGAGCAAAACTGCCATCCTTAAAAAGGGTATTGCTATAGCCCCTTGAAAACTGAGAGCCCATAAACCTGTTAATGTTCCTATTTTTTCTTTTTAGGGGGAGTACTGTGGATTGAACTCATGGTACTTGACCACTGAACTACATCCCCAGTCCTATTTTATATTTTATTTAGAGACAGGATCTCCCTGAGTTGCTTAGCACCTCACCTTTGCTGAGTCTGGGTTTGAACACATGATCTTCCTGCCTCAGCCTCCCGAGCCTTTGGGACTACAGGCACGTGAAATGTGCCCAGCTGAAGTTTCTATTTTTGACATTGAAGGCTCATGATGAAAAGCAGGTGTAGTGTTGGCATACATATACATGGTTGAGACACAGAAACAGGAACAATACTTCAAAAGGTTCACAACTTCACTTAAGTCTTCCTCCCACCAGGTATTTCATTCCTTTGGTAAAGAAATAGAAATATTTCTGCCATAACAAGAAACCTGTTCCTAAACTTGGCAGATCTATAGTTTAATCTCTGAATGTCTCTTCTTGCTATGTGTATGGAGGAGGTAATTTGGGAGATCAATGCCTATGGGAGTTTAAAGAGATAGACCCCATGAGCCCTGTAAACATTTCTCCAATTCAATTACTAGTGTTTGGTTCCTCAAAACTTTAGTTGTTGGGAAATATTTTCTTGCTGGAGAGGGAAAACAGGTTAACATCTTGGTTGGGACTTTGACATGTCTGGGCCAAAAATTTTATGTAATCATGTAACTACCCATAAAAACCAGTGGCAGGGATGCTCAAATCACACATAACCAATTCCTGTCTTCTGTCAAATTTCTCTACCCTCAAACAGGCCTGGGACAATGTCACCACCAAAATCAAATAGCAAGCCCCAGGAAAATTATACTGGATATGTGGAAGGACCGCTTATGCCCAACTGCTTTGAATCTGCTCTAGATCTTGTGTATTGGGAAAAATTTACTCCTCCATTTTTCTCCTTCCATTCACCAGAGAAGAACAATTGGTAGTCCTAGTTCACAAAGACCAAAGGGCCCAGAGAATGGTGTATCTTTGAAATTTGTTACTGGAAAGATGATGAATGAACTTGTGAATGGAAAATTTACTATTATGGCTCTGAAACCTGGGCAGAGGACAGGGACTAAAGATACGAAACTCCCCATCTCTTTGTGCAATCATATTATCAGGTTACAGGTTGTTGTGGAAATTAGAATTCCAAGGGCCCTCAGTTTACTGACTGAGCAATGTTATTTGTCAAAACTCACTTAGACTTAGATTACATGCTGTCTTCTGAAGTTGGGCATATGTGAGGAATTTAACCTGAATGAATGTTGCTTACAAATAGATGATGAAGGCAAGGTCGTAGAAGAAATTACAGATCATATGAGGAACATTGCACATGTCCTAGTCCAGACCCAGAAATGTCGGAACCCTAGGGAATTATATGAAAGATAGTTTGCAAATATTGAGCAATTTGAAACGTCACAGGATTGTAGTTTTATGCTGGGGCCTCCCCATTCTTACCATGCCTATTACCCCTGGTCATAAGATTTGTCTCCAGTTAATGGAGGCTGTGGTTGAAAGGAAAACAGCAACACATGTCATGATGTTATGGAAATATAAGATATTGATTCAGGATGATGGTCTTTGTCCCTGACAGGATGCAAATTTAAAAGAGGGGAATGTAGTAAGGGGTCTTTTCTTACTACTTTGGGTATCTTTGGGTGCATGTGTGAGTCTGTCAGGCAATACAGCTCAGTCAGTATGTATGTGTGCATTTGCAACTCTGTTGTAACTCTGTTAAGTGCAACATTTTGCAACACTACAGTGCACAATACTCAATCAGAATACTTGTAACATATAGAGGAGACAAAGTGATTAACATGTAAATGGAGAACAAACAAAGAGTAGATAAGGAAACAAATGGCAACTTTCAGGTTTCAGCCTTTGGATACGAATTTGCTAGGACAGTGCTGGCACTAATAAACTCTGCTTTCTGCTGAAAGCACCGGATCCTGTCTCTCTGTGAAAGAATCCTGCAACATATTCATTAACTCCTCTACCTCCATTTATGCAAGACACAATTTGCCTGTTTTATCTACAGTACCTTTGTAGAAAGTTTTAAGATTAGGAAACTGAATCCTCCAACATTATTCTTCTTTATCAACAAACGATTTGGCTGTTTGGAAACCCTTGACTTTCCATATTAATATTAGAAAGGACTTTCTTGTCAATAACACATGGCATAAAATGCCTGTAGGATTTTGATAGAGATGATATTGACTCCTACACCACCAACATTATTAGGTCTTTTGCCATCCAGGAAACTTCATGAATTAGATGGTAGTTGTTTTCATTAGCTTATTTCTTCCTTGAAATAAGAGCTCTTGAGATGAGACTAGATTCCCCAGCTTTGCTAATTTCCTTCTGGGTTCTTGTTTTGCAAATTTTGAAGAATTAAATCCACAGACAAGAATGAAGGAAGAAGAAAAAAATAGCAGATATACTTGAGTAAGAAAAGAGAACTCCCACCATATGAGAAAGGGCCAGATAGCAGAAAAATACATTTGGTCTGCTAGCCTAGGAGCTTATATATGGTTTTAAGTAGAGCATGGAGAAAAATCTATGTTAAACAAACATAGAAAATCATTGATCAAAAATTTAAGTAAAACTGTCATTGAAAACAGCAGAAAGGGTATTGCCTTCCTATAACTTGCATCTGGGTTCAAACCTACCTTCACATTTTTCTACCTCTGGGACTAGAGTTGGCTGGAGGTGTTCCTACAGGTGAGCCTCAAGGACTTTTACCTTGAAATAGGCCATGATGCTACTCATTTATATTTCTATCAGTTAGCCTCCACTGTGACTTCTGTATTTGAATAAGAACTCAATTTGGGCCCATTATTTCTGATTACTGACCTTTAACTCTTCTTATTCAGTATCTTTCAGCAATATTTGGTAGGATTCTCCTGAAGTACATACCAAAGTTTTCAATTATTTTAGACTACATTGAAAGTGTCACTGTTATTTTAATATTGATTTGGATGTTCAGAGATAACCAGTTTTGCTTATTGTTTATTATCTTTTCTATTAAAATAATTTACAACGATTAAGAGATATTTTCCAGGCTTCAGGTTTTTATACATAATATTACAACACCTACAGGCAGAGAATATATTATACCTTTCAATTATAATTTCATTCCTTTCAACCACTTTTCTTTAATTTATACCTTTGGTTAGTCTTTTTGCACCCTGCCTGATTCTTTAGAATTTCTCACAAGTTGCTGTGTGTATCAACACTTGATTGCTTTTTATGGCTGACTACTATTCCCTAATATAAATATGTCAGCTTTTTTCAACCATTCACTGTATTTTTTTCCTACAACTATGTATTAGAAAAAGTTAATTTTCCAATGGATTCATCTTCAACAATCTGTAATCTATTCCATAATAGCATGATCTGTGATTCAGATCTGTCCATCTCCGCACAATTGCAGTTAACTATGGCCAGTGATTCTCCAGCATTATAGCACATTTGATTATCTTAGAAAGGTTTTACATATATTTCCACTGCTTAAGTTGCATAATGAAACAAATAAATCAGAGTGCCTCCGGCATCCAGCCAGGCTTAGTATTTTGAACAATTCCATTTTGTGTGCATCCAAGTTAACAATGAAA
Source organism: Tamias sibiricus (assembly GCA_025594165.1). Lineage (NCBI taxonomy): Eukaryota > Metazoa > Chordata > Mammalia > Rodentia > Sciuridae > Tamias > Tamias sibiricus. The sequence goes on along the minus strand of CM046657.1, from coordinate 154,335,381 downwards.
TTCTCAGCCACTGAACAAAGAACCTACTGCAATATCTGAAGAGTATTTCAACTGCTCCAGTTCTACAAACATCCCTTCAGAATGGGCACTGGTGCACCTTTTCTGTATGTACCAATCATGAGCCCAAATTTTTCATATATCAGAAGAGCCAAACAGAATGTTTCAGGGTTAAGTTTTTATCATTTCAAAGTACATAGATGGGTCACTTCCAAATATGAAAGAATCCTACTTTGATGAGTCATATACCTTTGGGCATAAAAATTCAAATGACAGACTAAGTTTACACACTGGTGTCTGATAAAGAACACAGCAGATAGACAAAGTGTGTACTTTTAAACATAAGCAGAAAATTGGGAGCCCTGTGGTTTTATGTTCAACTGATGAATGCTGATCTTGTCCATGAAAAAAGTGTTGCCTCTTCCTCCTGGAGGTAGGTATTTTCAGAAGGTCATAGTACTGTCTGTGTCACAAACATTTTAGTCATTTTGAAATCTGTACAATTAAATGTAGTTGATGTTATTATACCATTAACAAAAGAAGATACATGAAGACCACTCTCCCAATAAGGATTATATGTTGGCAGATAAGTGGAAATGCAAACAACACACCAAGAACTATTGCTCATGATTTTAATAATCACTGGTGGGCGACTGACTTGAGTTTTAGAATGTTATAATGAGACTACAAATCAAGATTATGTAACCAATCAATTATTGCCATTATCAATAACATATCAGAGATTTAATTTTATCCATACAACCTAAAGTAGTACATACTTGACATAGGATTTTGACAAAATGACCCCGGTCTTTTGGGTGTTGTAGTTTCCTCCATAATCTCCAACTGTTAGAAAGCATTGCATTCAGCTCCTGTGGCAATTCTGGAATGAAATCTGCCAACATTTTTAAGGCTTCTACATCTCTGTGGCTGAAGATTATAGGGATTTCTGTGAGGTTGAAAGAGTAGAGAAAGAGTGGTGTGAATATATATTTATGTCATAAAGAGTCAGGCAAATGGCAACAGTTTTTCTATTGAAAAGCAAAAACATAAGTTGCCTTCAAATAATGCAACATCAAAACAGTCCCAACTGTGTCCCTCCCACATTTCATTTTTGGACATCTTCTCCTCTTGCCTGGGTTTTTGTGTTTTTCCCACCCTTACCCTGGCTGCCAAGTGGAAGGGCACACAATGACTCTGGTGTGCCTATTCCTCATTCTTGCAGCCTTCCCTAAAGTTGACGTGTTGAGGAATCTACCCCTGAAGAGTGAGGCTGAGCAAAAAGCACCAATGAGATCTCTAGCAAAACCCTCATTTTGGAATTTCACCCCATCTGCCAATAGAGTAAATCTAATGCTCAGTGCAGAAAGATGGAGGAAAGGACTGGGAGCTCTTACCTGGCAGTGGCTCTTCTTGCAATGGCTCTTCCTCATAGATATTAGAGTCTCTCTGCCCCTTTGACTTGCATTTTGAATCAAAGAAATCCAATACTTTGCTACAAATGCCTCTGGACTGGTGGTTCACTAAATGAGCTGTGGTCTCCCTGGGGAACTGGCCCAGCAGCAGCCAGACTGCTAGGAGGTAGGACAAGAACAAGCTTGCCATCCTAGGCCTAGTCTCTCCAGCTCTTGGCTTTTAGAGCTACTGTGAGGATTACAGAGGTGTCCACTATAGACCTGAGACTGCGTGTCTCCCTGGGCTTCAGGTGGCTTTCCCTCCCTGGCACAATCAGGCTTTTATATTCTTTGGGCTCTAGCTCAGTTCCTGAGCCAAATTTCTCAGCTCCACCCCTTCCCCACCCACTTCCACTGGTAATTGACTTCCTCAGCTTTTGTTCACTCTGCCCACCTCTCCTCACTCACCTCACATCCCTTCATTCTCTCATTGATCTTTTGCCTTTTGCTTGTTGTAAAGTTTCAAATACCTTCTTCCTTATTCATTCATTTCTTCCTTTACAAGTATTGTCATGGTTACTGAAATATTTATAACTTATTTTGTGCTTTTTTTCTAATCTAAAACACAGGGAAATCTCACCATAGGAAACAGAGTTGAACAAAAGACAACCTTCCTCATAAGCTCTTTGCCAATTTATCTCAGTTCACTCTTGCAGGAATTGACTGCTTTTTCAGAAAGAACAGAAAACTGATAACAATTAAAATAAGTACTGTGAAAAGTATGAAAATTCCTAGTAACATCACTTTAGGTTCTATATGGATGACTACATGTTAAAATGCCCTTTCCTGTTAATTCTTGCAGAAGATTGGAAACTTAAGTGGAGAGGAAACTCAAAGGTCATTATTCCATCTGCCCTCCACAGAGCCTGAAGAGGACAAAAAGCAGGGGGCATCTAGTGTTGCCTGGCAAGTCTTCAAGGAGCACAGATTTTTCTGACACTGAAAGAAGAAATTCTAGTCATTTTCTATTTTTTATTTTTATCAATTTTCTGGGGCATTGTTTTTTTTTTTTTTTTTTTTTTGTTTTGTTTTTTGTTTTAATTACCTGTTGTAGGAATGTTTTATACCGAGATTCATTTATTTATTTTTAGAGATGCGGAACCCACAAAAACAAACACACACAACACAAAAGAAAATGTAGGAGAACCCTAAAATCCAGAGAGAGTATGTTCTTGATGCATGTTCTTCCAAAATAATTAAAACACTTATGATAAATTTCCTGTATTCTATGTGTTTTGTGTGGGAGCAAAAAGGTTTTATCATTTTCATGCTGCACAGTTTTCTTGGCCATGGACACACTAGATAACAACCAATCATACAGTGTCCTTGGAATGAAATTGCACCACATATTTATAAGCCTCTTTTGTTTGTGTTCAGAATCTAGGTAGATTATCTTTGTTCCCTCCGGGAAACTGGAGGACTTCTTGTCATTTGGAGTACTTTAAAGATACTAGTAAGTACCCTAGGTTCCAAATAAAAGAGAGAGTGTGTACTATTTTTTTGCACAGGGGAAGAGGGTCTTTTCATTCATGGATATCAGGCATCAGTATCCCTTACATAATACATATCTTTAGATGTTGGTGTGGTTTGTCATTTGGGTGACTTCAGAATGTGACATGTAACAGGGCCCTAAGGAATAAACACCCAAGTTTGGGTGATTTTTCCTTGCCTGCAGTGAGGAAGACAAACAATGAGTTTCTGGCACAAGCAGTACTTCCCTGATGGTGTTTTCTTGGGAACCAGAAAATGCTTGATACCTATGAGGTTGATAGTATAGTGTAATCCCTCAGGTTTCAGGCAGAGCTTAAAATGAAAACTCCATTTATATGTCCTTAGAATCATTTTTTTTTTTTTTGTAGTGCTAAAAGTATACACATGGTTGATCTATTTAAGTGAAGAGGTTGGATATTTCTTGCATGCTAGGGACTGCGATTACTAATTCATATTTGGTACATACTTAGTACATACTCTTTCTGAGAATAATTCATTTAGGTCACTTAACTGAAGGAGCCCTAATTAGGAAGGGCTGTTGTAGCTAGCTGGAAGCCATAAGTTCCACCTGATATGTATGTGACGCACCTGTAGGCACCCGCAAAGCTGAAGGTATATAACCGGGTGAAAGCGGTCCGAGTTAGGAGAACGAATTCATTCGGTCCGTCGGGCAGTCACTCGGTCGGTCAGAATCAGAGCGGCCAGAACGTAGGCAGAGCAGTTACAGAAGAGAAAACAGAAGAGAAATGACTGGTCAGAGTTAGGCCGAGGCTCCTGAGGAAGACAGAAGACAGAAGAAAGAAAGAAGAAGAAGAAAGAAGAGAGAAGAAAGAAGCTCTAATCTTACTCTAAGCTAAGACTCTAAGCTAAGCTCTACTCTATCTTTCTTTCTCTCTAAGACTCTAAGCTAAGAAGACAAGAAGACAAGAAGCTAAGCTCTATCTTTCTTTCTCTCTAAGCTAAGAAGAAAAATCTTTCTTTCCCTCTCTAAGCTCTCTCTAAGAAAGTAGAAGTAAAAGTAGTAAAAGCTCTACTCTGCCTCCGAGAGTTTTTCCCGGGTTTCGGTACCAGGCAGCTTACACTTAACAATGTGTTAAAACTCTTAGAAGCAAAAACAAAACATTCACTAAAATAATAAAGTTCCTTTGGAAAGAAAAATTCAAATTAAATAAATTTTGAGTTCAGTGGTTTTGTGTGTATTTTTGGCAAAGGCAATAAGAATAGAATTAGAAAAATAGTTCTTTTGATGCAACAAGACACTACATGGTTTGTGAATTTATTTTCATAAATTTTTATTTTTCTTGTTTTAGTTGACAAGTCACTAAAAATATTTTATTGATAGTATCTGAGGTTAGGAAATGTATACAGTTTTACATTGATTAATGTGATTAAGATGTTATAAGCATCACTAGTTTGAAGACTGAAAAGAAGTTGATGTAATTATACCATTAATATAATAGGAAAAGGACACTTCTTTATCAGAAAAGCATTAATTATGAGCTTATGCTACAGCACTATATTTCATTCTCACAATAAAAATATCATTGAATTCTGATTCTGATGCCAATCTTGGTGATTGGGTATGGGTCCTTCTTCATGGGTGTTGAAGAATAAACACCTGTGAAATACCAAAAAAAAGTGTAGAAAGCAAGTTTTATTTGAGAAAGTGATAGTGACAGACTTCAAAGACATTGGGCCCTAGAGCCATGTCTCTTTGGGAGGGGATGTGTCTTTCTCTTTTGTTAACAACCCATAGTGCCCAGGAGCATGATTAAAGAGGTGTACAACCCATTTTCCTCTCTGTTGGATAACCAGTCATCCTCTTTCAACCCTCATCTTTCATTACCTACACTGACTTCCTAACACAGTTTGCTGAGGAATGTGACATATCCTGTCCATTCAGGCCAGGCAGGGCTGTAGGCAGATTGCTTTCTGGCAAACAAAGAATGGGGGTGGGTCTCCTTTTGTAGAATCATTTTCTTGGACCCATGTTCCTAGCATTCTAATCTATATGTCCCCTTACGTTCTACCTCAAGGAGTTTGGGTGCCTAAACTCTTTTAGTGTATATGGGTGTCAAATCATTCTGGCTACTTTCTGCTGAAAAGAAGTGACATCTAGGGGAAAGAAAACCAAATTCCTTGTTCTTCATCAGTAGGAGCATGGAGAATTAAGGGTATTTAGCATTAGGGCAGTCCAATGGATAATTCATGGCAGTTGTGGACTGACTGGATGAGGTGTACACAGGGCAGAAATCATGCTAAGACACAATAAAGATGAGAATAAAGCAATTTTTTTTTTGTAAAAATAATGCATGTATGCAATCAGTATTATTGGATGGTCTCTGAAAACATGAAAATAGTAACTCAGTAAAGCTCTAGGTGGGATGCACATGCCACTAATTTTTGAGTGGAGGCCAGTTAAAGCTTTATAAATATTAGCAGAGTTGTTAGAAACATATAGACAACATTTAGTTTTTATAAAGTTACAAATGTCCTCATGAGCTTTAGTTAAGATATCCAATGTTTTCTGATTTTTGTTTAAAACTTCTATTGGCATTAACTCTCTGTTTAGTAGAGATCATTTTATCACTGTCACTTGGCACTAGATAATCATATTAGCAAACAGATCAAGTCTGCTTGTGTAGGAGGTTAGGAAGATTTGCAGGTCTCAAATTGACTATGAAAAGCATGTGACTTTGATATTTTATGAACTGCTGTCTTAGAAACCTTCCTTTATAGCCTCTATCTTTATTTACTTTTGGTGGGGGGATGACACAAGTTATATTAAAAGAACTATTGTTTTTAACCCTGATTGGAGGTCATGTGGCCCAGAGTTACAAGGCTCTTAGAGAAGTACACTTGCTCCCTGGGTTCAAGCTGACCTCAGAGCACAAGAGACAAATGTTGGTTATTTTCTTTATTGGCCTTTTTATTTTCTTAATTTCCATCTCCAAGTTCTGATTTTAAACCTCTAGCAGGTCAGTTTCACCAGTCTTAATGTAGGAATACTGGGTTTTAACTTTAAAGTCTATAATTTTATAGTTACTTACCCATTCCATTTAATTGGCATCAGTATTTGTATTGGAAATCTGCCTTACATCCTCTCTATCCTATAGGTGATGGCCTAATATCTCAAATTAACTCAGGTTGTTCTATTAGAAGTAGTTTTCTAAAGCACATGGTCCATAGTTATACAGTTTTATAAGGAAAATACAAAATGAAATTAATAACAGCAAAGATATCTTTAGTTGGTATAATAGCTATGAACCAAGAAAAATGATTTTTATAATCTCAAAAGTTTTGTATTATATTCCCTGTTCATTTTAAAATCACAGTAATCAATATAGCATAAAATCTATTTGTGGAATTTAACTTTAAATGAACTCATGTCTAACTTACTTTGGACTCATCCTAACTTGGAATATGATGAGAGGCAGATTCTTAACTCATGTTGGTGGCCTCTTGACAATTTTTATGTAAAGTGCTTTATTTCTGAAACTGATCTTTGCCTCTTTCTTAAATATTATTTTATAGAGTTATAATGTAATTTATTGTTTCCTGAGTATATATGAATAACAGTTAAAATAATCCAACATTATATTTGAAATGAATCAAACAAGCTAAGATATCTCTAGATCACTTTTTGTGGGAAAGTGGAAAAATAAATTTATGGTCCACACCAACAACTGTAAATAAATCTGGCTTTCCTTGTTATTTTCCAAAAATACATTTAAGTTCACATTTCAGTGTAAATAAACACAAAATGTTATGCATTAAGTTATTGATGATAGGTTATTTTTACCCTATTACAAAATATAAATGATATAAATAAGTTCCCAACTAAATGTGTTACTTTTATATAAGTCTGAAATAAATTGTTGCTACAGAAAACTTCAGTGTGAAGAACATCACCTTGGTAAAATGTGCTCCTAAATTTTATATTTTAAGGACTTATATACTTGGATGACATGATTACATCTGATATACAGAGAAGCCAGTAACAGTTGTTTATTTCCCAGAGTTGTACAAACGCCAATTCCTTTAAGACCAGTTCCCCAAATAATAGAACCTAAAGACACAGGAAATCATCTTGATAGATAAGACCAGATTAGTGTTTTAAGAAGCCTTTACTACTTCTACAACAGAGGATTGAATTTTGGATTATATTAGCACTTTAATATTTGATCTTAGGAAAAAAAAAAAAAAAACAAATACTTTTAACTGATTGTGTTAATTACAGCCAACTATTCAGACACAAACTTTTTGAAATTTACCCTCCACAAACCTTGTGAATGCTCTTAGACACTCTACAACTTGTTTATTTACCATACAAAAGACTTTCTCATCAAGAAGTACTTATTTCCCTTTGATTTCCATTTATAATATATTTCCATACCTAGAAACTTTTATATCTCTTTCCTAGTTGCCAACACTTTTTAAAATTTGCATTCAGAAACAATTCTTATAAAATTTCTGAACATGGACAAATTACTCCATTTTAAGAGGATGAAATCCTTTATGCTTCTTATAGTATTTTAATTGAAACACAACTGAAAGCTTTTGTATTTTTGTGCATATAATTAAACCTGTTCAAATTTTAAAGCTTAGTAACCTTGCTTTTAGTGAAAACACAGAAACAAACAATCTTAAGCTTTTTTTTTTTTGTCATTTACCCATTTATAAAAGCACATTGAATAATTAAATATTTATTACCTTATGGAATTTAAGAAGAGTATTTTATTTTATAGCAGATGATGTTCTAGCATTTTAACTTTGTCAATTAATAAGAAGTCTTTCACAAACACATTTGTGAAGATCAATCCCATTTATGTTAAATCTAATTCACTCATTTTTAACTCTAAAGCCCAAGATATCAGACAGGTGTAGTTAACAGTGTTAGTCATCTCTTCACTGCTAAAGAAAAATCCTAGGATCAATGGATATTACACTCTAGACATTTTATAAAAATGAACAATCTATTAATTTTTTGACCACCTAAAAAATCTTGTAGATTAATAACTTTAAATACATCCATACTCTTATCTCTTTATCTAATTTAAATTAAACCTTTTAAACATTTAAATTATACAAGCAAAAAGGTATTTGAATCCATTTTTTTCTGAATTTTTAATTTATGACTATTCATTTATTTATATGCCAATGTTTGTACCAAGTAAATTATATGTGTGTGTGTGTGTGTGTGTGTGTGTGTGTGTATGAAGACACACATATAGACATACATACAATATATTGATGTGCACAAAAGCCATCACAAAACCAGGTTTTTTAATAGTTTCCTTAAGTAATTGACCTCTGAATGTAACAGTGAAAAAAAAATTACTGTCAGATAAATAAGACTGATCAGAACAAAATATATTAATTTAAGCATGCAGGATTTAAACACAAAAACAATGAGCTAAAAATACAGAAATTTAGAAAAATGAGAGGTATTTTTAAAAAATCACACAGCCACGATTACTCTAGTAAATAAGCATGAGGAATAGCTTTCTTAGGTCAGAGTGTACTTTTGGGTCCGATTAGAGTTAGTCCAGATATTTAAGACTGGGAGCCCTTAAATCCTCAAGTAAAGGTTCTCAAAGTTTTCCCAGCACCATTTGTTGAAGAGGCTATCTTTTCTCCAATATACATTTTTGACGCCTTTGTCTAGTATAACATAACTGACCTTTCTAGCGTTCCTCTAATCCTCCTAGGTACCCCGACCCAACACCACTGTGAATCAGCCTCCTTATATCAGAGAAAACATTCGGTATTTGGTCAAAGGGGAGGGAGGGAAAGAAAAGGAGCAAGGGAGGATGGAGGGGAAAAAAAGAAAAGGTGGTTGAATAAGATGGATGTCATTATCCTAAATGCATGATTGAAGATTTGAATGGTACGAATATACATTGTATACAAACAGTGTTTTGTAAAAAGATGCTCTATATGTTTATTATGAATTATAATGCATACTACTATTATAAATACAACTTTGAATTTAAAAAAAGACTTAACTGGAAAAAATTTTAAAAAGATAACTGAAATTATATGCGTTAATCTCTCTACCAGTCCATTTTGGTGCCAATAGCATGCTGTTTTTGTTACTATTGCTCTGTAGTACAATTTCACTCTTCTTGCTAAGGATTGCTTTAGCTATTCTGGGTCTCTTATTTTTCCTGATGAATTTTATGATTGCGTTTTCTATTTCTATGGGGAATGTCATTGGGATTTTGATTGGAATTGCATTAAATCTGTATAGCACTTTTGGTAGTATGGTCATTTTGGCAGTATTAGTTCTGCCTATCCAAGAGCAAGGTTGATCTTTCCATCTTCTAAATTCTTCTATAATTTCTTTCTTTAGTGTTCTGTAGTTTTCATATGCAAAATAAAAATGAAATTAAAACTCTATCTCTCACCATGCACAAAACTCAAATCAAAGTGGATCAAGGATCAAGGAATTACACAAGAGACACTATGCCTCATAGAAGAAAAAGTAATCTCTAATTTTCAACATGTTGGATTAGGCCCTAAGTTCCTTAATAAGACTCCTATAGTGCAAGAATTAATATCAAGAATCAAAAAATGGGATAGATCAAACTAAAAAGCTACTTCTCAGCAAAAGAAACAACCAGTGACCTGAATAGAGAACCTACTAATTGGGAACAAATTTTTACCACATGCACTTTAGATAGAGCACTAATCTCTAGAATATATAAAGAACTCAAGAATCTTAACACCAAAAAAACAAATAACCCAATCAATAAATGGGCCAAAAAACTGAACAGACACTTCTCAGAAGAAGATATGCAATCAATCAATAAGTACATGAAAAAATGTTCAATATCTCTGGCAATAAGAGAAATGCAAATCAAAACCACTCTAAGATTTCATCTCACACCAGTCAGAATGGCAGCTATTAAAAACAAAAACAACAATAAATGTTGGCGAGGATGTGGGGAAAAAGGAAACACTCATACATTGGTGATGGGACTGCAAAATGGTGCAGCCAATATGGAAAGTGATATGGAGATTCCTTGGAAAACTGGGAATTAACCACCTTATGACCCAGCTATCCCACTCCTTGGTCTATACCCAAAGGACTTAAAAACAGCATACCACAGGGACACAGCCACATCAATGTTTATAGCAGCACAATTCACAATAGCTAAATTGTGGAACCAACCAAGATGCCCTCCAGTAGATGAATGAATAAAGAAAATGTGATATATATACACAATGAAGTATTACCCAGCAATAATAGAGAATAAAATCATGGCATTCACAGGTAAATGGATGAAATTGGAGAATACAATGCTAAGTGAAATTAGCCAATCCCAAAAAGCCACATGCCGAATATTTTCTCTGATATAAGGAGGCCGATTCACAGTGGGGTTGGGACAGGGAGCATGGGAGGATTAGAGGAACACTAGAATGGCCAAAGGGGAGGAAGGGGAACGGAGGTGGCAAAAGGGTGAATGAAGAAGGAAAAAAAAAAAAAGATGGTAGAATGAGATGAATAGTATTATCCTAAGTGCATGTATGAAGTCATGAATGCTGTTAATATACTGTGTATACAACCAGAGATATGTAAAATTGTGCTCTATAAGTATAATATGGAATGTAATGCATTCTGCTGTCATTTCTAACAACTTAAAATAAAAAAATTTTTAAAACAGGTTCTTAAAGTAAAGGAGACATGTACATATGAGATCCTTCCATTTTCCCTCTTGTACTGTAGCATTTAGGGCAGAACATGTTAAGAGAACAGAGTTACACGGTGCAAAGCAGATAAGACATTGAGGTCCCACGGTGGCTTGAATTTAAAAGTGACACTTTTTCCCCCCTCTGGTCCCAAACTGGTTTTTGACAATGTCCTCTGCTACTTACATTTTAGATGTAAGCCTTGGAGAGAGAGAGATTTGGCAGAAAACTAAGGAGTAATGAAAGCATATGAAAGAAAGGCTACTGTTTTGAGCTTGAGAGGTAAAATCTCATACAAACGGTACTTTTACCACATCTTTTCCTACATTTTATAAAAGCAGTCTTTTAAGGTGTGGTGTTATATTTTATGTTTCCTCTGGTGACTATTTTTCCATTCCCACAGTTGGGAATCAGGCCAGGTTTGGAAGCAGAAAATTATAAGTATTATTTTTTAACTGTTATTAGGTCTTCCCAAATTGACTTTTGAGGATGAAGCTCCCCTCTGAACAAAAAGTAAAATGAATGAAAGAGAACAGAACATGGATGTCAAATAGAGGAAACTATCTGTGGCTTGGGCAATCTCCCTGATTAAGCTCCTAGTGGTCAGCATTTTCTACCACTCCTTCCATAACTTATGAATGTAACTGTTGCCTTAAGAGTGTGAGCATAATTTTTCTCCTCAGTTATGGTTGGCTATGAAAAATGTGCAAGCCTCTGGATTATATACCCTTACCATAGAACTTGTTACCCTAGGAGACCTTGAAACCCTTAGACATCTTTCCTATTCTGTCTGTATTAAGCCCAACATTAGTTAATAAACTTTTGCCTATTGGGGGGTGGATTCTGGACCTCACTCAGAATGGAGGATCATAATTGAATATAATTTACATTTTGGGCACAATTTGTATTTTTCTTTGGACCTGTACATAGATGGGGAATTCAGAATATTTTTCTTTCTTTCACAAAATAGGCAAAGCTGTAGAATTGTATTAAAATTTATATTTCCATCTGGTGGCAATGATTCTCTATCAGAGAGTTTGTATTGAGGCTATGCATGGGAGATAAAGAAAATGAGGCACTTTTTCTTGAGCATCCATGGTCATCTTTGCCACACTTTTTCATTATGCAGGCTAGTGCTGAACTTGGCATAACTCTTGTGATAAAAGCTTCCGTCTGTATGTATGAAAATAGAACTCAGGAACTCAGTCCAGAGGAATTGTTTACTTTGCTAAGGATGTCTTCCTAATAAGTTTCTTCTCAAGGTGAGCAAACTTGGTTTTCATTCCCCATGTTCTGCTGAATTTATTTCTTCTAAGAAGAATGTGAGGGTCTCTGTTTGCCACATGCTGAAGACCCAAGGGATTCAGACTCAGTATGGATTACTGATCCCCTGTCAAATTCCCAAATGTTATGCCCAAAATCCCCAATTAGGCAAGGACTGAGAAGTTTGTGCAAGACCAGTCATTTAAGGAAAAGGCTAGAATAATGAGCTTATAGTTGCTGTTGGCCAAGGGAATCTCTAGCGGGCAAGAAAGACATCTGGTGTTTGTTGAATGTTTAATGTTCTTATCTCCAAAAAATTAAAGAAAAAAGCCAACTAAAAGACACACACCTTTACTTATGAATAATTTCACAGAAAACCCTCTCTCGATGGGTAGTGTCTGATCAGAGAGGAAAGGGTAGGTTCTCAGAGGCACAAGAATAAAGAGGAAATTGAAGTCATCAAATTGGGGGTATATGTGTTTTAGGGGCATTTTCTCAGAACTGGCTAATTAACCTAGTCACAATAGGATACCCAGAGGGCTGCCATGAAAAGAGGTTGAGGGAAACACCTTTGAGATTCACTGGGGAGTGGCCCTGGCCAGAATCTTGCAGCTGTTTCCCTCTGCTGCTCAACACTGTTCATCCAGATGCAGAGCAGTAACTGGCCTCAGCTGTATATTCGTATTAGACATGTTCCAAGCCAGTATAGGAGAGTATGAAACAGCCTTTGAATACCAACATGCCTGACCCACACAGCAAGTGATTAGGAGCCACAAAACCTGGAAGCCTTTTGACCCAAGTTTTAAGATTGACATGCTACACTTATTATGTTTAAATCATTAATGAGTGCTCAAAATTTTCCTCCAGAAGGAAAGAGAACATGCACCTTAGAAAGACATTACACTATTTGCTCCCCTTCCCTCAATTGGAGATGTCCATTTCAGGTGTCCTCTCTTCATTTGACTTAGTGTTTGACCTCGCTAGTATTTATCTGGATGCAGGGGATGACCTCCACCTACTGCTGGTCTTTTGGGATGTACCTAACCTCCCCAGTGATTTCCTCCTCTTGCCACTCTGTCATGCTATGAGCCAGGGAGGAACAGCATTGATTTTCTCTGTTCCCACATTTTTCTCTCCATCCAGTGAGATTCCCAGGGGAACATCCTTAGCTTTCTATATGTTTGTATATTTGTTTTTGGTGTTAGAGATTGAGGTTAAGAATGCTTTACACTGAACTACATCCCCAACTTTTTTTTTTTCTTTTTCCATTTTTGAGATAGTGTATTGCTAAGTTGCAGAGGCTGGCCACAAAAGTGTAATTGTCCTGCCAAATCTCCCTACCAGTAAACCCATTTGAATATAAGCAAGTTACACAGCAAAAGCTCAAATGTTATACATCAACTACATTAGGGAGTAGTCGCAGCACATGCAGCCAGGAAGATCTTTCCCTGCTCTCCAGGCCCTATTCTGATAGGTCAGTACTCTGAAGGGAACCAACAGGGAGGGTGTAAAGGCAGTGGCAGGACATCTCATTTCTGAGTGCCCCAGAGGCTCATGGCTGGCTCTTCTGGACTTTGGAGATTCTGGTCACAGACTCTGCATGAAAATGTCATCGTGGTGTCTTGGAATTCATCCATTTGGTGAAGCTTCCTCTGAGAAACTGACTCAGTAGCATCTAGATGGATGACAAATGGGACCAGAACAGCCTGGGCATTCTGGATCTGGCTTGTCCTACTCTGGGCCTTTCACACTTTCCCATGGGACTGTTGCTGCTCTTGCTTACCCAACTATATGAATATGCTTGTGCCTATATGAATATGCTTGGGTTCAGGCAGCTTTCCCTACATAGGCCTAACAAGCTTCATATATCCCTTGGTACTACTTTGATCTTAAGCCCACTAACCACGAATCATCTTCTTTAGCAGTGGTTTTTTAAATTTCTGTTACTATTTTGGCATTTATGGGTATCTCTTCTTCAAAGCATAGGGAGATTATAACAAGACAAGTTATTGGTATATCTGTCTAGAAGAAGCAAGAAGAAGCATAAATTTATCACCAATTTAGAAAACTGTAATATTTAATATAAGTTCTGTTACACAAAATTTAAGACTAACAACAAAGGTTCCCACTCACTATTGTAAAAGATTGGAATATTAAGCAAAGAGAGAACTGTCTACTGTATATCTGCACTTCTGAGATAACATATTGATTTGATGTTTTATTCTTCATCACTAGAAACTGGAGAATACCTACACTCACATAGTATTTTAAAAGAAATTGATGGGGCGGGGGCAATAATTTGGTCTAGGCTTCTGCACAAAGAGATCCGTCCAAACTTGAATGTAACCACTGGTACAAAATGCCGTTTACTAAAATGGAATTTTCAAAGCAGTCAGTTGCAACAAAAGAAATGTAAAATATATTGAAAGGCTAAAAGAAAGTAATCATGTGATTCTCCCCTGCCCTACTGACACTAACCTGGACACTCATTGCATTGTCCTTGATAGCTATGTTGTAATATTGCACAGTCCTTCCCCCACAGATGCTGCCAATACCTCCTAATCAGGTGCAATTTTCTTTAGTAGCATGCTGTATACACTAATTGTTTGCCTGGAAATGACCCCGCTCTCAACTCATATGAGATCACAGTCTACAGTGGAAAGCTGATGAGTAAAGGAAAAATAAATGCTATGATATTATTAGAGCATCCTTTAGAAAGAAATCAACCCAAGAAAATGGGATCTTGTTTAATGCTACTATGGCAAGTAGGAAAACAGAGGAAGCAATGGGTATTAGAGAAGAGAATATTTAAATTGTCTTTAACTAAAGCAAGATTCAGTCTGCATGTTGACAGATGTCCACATAAAGGACAGGAGTAACTGGGGACACAGAAAGGCACAGGAAAGAGCACACAGCACAGCATGGAACAACTAGCCATTAGTCAGTAGGATAGCAGGGCAAGTAATATAATGAGAATTGCCAAGATGTTGCTGCTGATGGAGACAGGGAGACTGGAGACAGGGAGACGGGATGTCGCATCCCATGACTAAACACTTAAGGTCACTTCAGGTGAACTGGACTGGCACAAAATAATCACAGGGAGACAGAGAAATACCTTTCTTTTGGGGGGGGGGTCTTGTGATGGCTCCTCTAACATTAGGGGTCCATGGAATAAGAAAGAGAGAGAGATCATGCCTCGGACATGGTTTTATTTGGAAGAAGCCATTCAAATGGGGCAAGGGGTCAGATTTCAGGGGGTTGAGTCTAGCTTCCTGATGTCTTGCTGTCAGCAGGTTGACTGACATCTAGGAAGGCCACGCCCATCTCATGTGCTGAGTGGGAACCAAAACCATAGCAAAAGAAGGGGACCCACAAAGGGAGTTTCCATGGAACATTCTATCCCAAATAGGGAAAGGGTATAGGATTACAAAGGAATAGGTGAGTGTAACTCAACCCCAGTGGGTATGCCTACTCCTGAAGCCATGCCTTGATATCCAAGCTGGGACAATGCCCAAGCCATTAATACTGGTTGGGCAAAGTCTCATGCATTGGAAGTTAAAGGTGTGTTCATTCACGGCAGCTTCTGACTTATTCCCCCTTTCTTAACATAAAAAAGCAATTGGGGAATTATATCCTTTTGGTGGGAGGTTGTCATGACTTACTATTGAGACACAAAAGGAATTAGTAGAAAACAGATCATTTGAATAACATACCATGTGGAACAATGTTCCAACACATTTTTAGGATTAAAGTCATTTAATTAACTTTGGAAGATCCAGATTATTATTATTACTCTGCCAAACACTCATCAGAAGATTCTTAATCTTTCCCCAATTTTACTGGGAAGCATTGTGTTTGGCCATAGTAAAACAGACATATTTAATTGGCATGACATTTAAGCCTGCCCTCAAACCATAGAGCAGAGGGTTCATTCACATTATTTATTATATTGGCTTCTAGAGCATTTTAAATTAGTTCCAATCCTTCCATGAGCACTTATCTGTCTATGAAAAATCTTGGAAGTAATTTAAGTTAATTTATTAAGAAAATCCATACGTTGTAAGTTTTGAGACATAGCCACAAATGCTGTAATTATAGAAACAATGAATAATAGTCAAAGTTGTTGCTGCCTGAAGCGATTGCCTCTTGGAGCAATGACACTGCAGGAGAAAATTCGGAGGCAGGATGGAAATTAAAAATTTCTTTTATTCTTCTCTCTTCTAACTTCTCTCTCCAGCTCCAGCAACCTCTCGAACTCCAACCACAATTCCAACTAACTAACCTCACCCGGTTATATACATTTTGCCTTAAAAAGGACAAGTGCTTACAGCTCGAGCTTACAGGTGCATCATACACTGTTCACGGGCATACAAAGATTCTTTGATAAATGTATGACTATCAGGTGGAACTTGAACATCTTTTATGGTGCTCAGCTAACCGCAATCTTAGCTATCTCCTTAATTAGGGCTCCTTCACAAAGTAGTCATTTCAAGGATCATGAGATCAAGAACTTGACTAGATCTGGTTAATTGGCATGTGCCTGATTCAAGGCCTGAATGTTAATTTCAGCATGCTAACTGCCAATAGGACAAGGGAACATTGATGAAGGATCAATGTCCTTATTCTCTACTATAACTAGTGATAATTTAGGCAAGTTGTACCTTTTACAGGTTACAGGATATTCATTACCTTTTCTCTTAAATCTCACATTTAAGGAATCTTAGGTCTGCCAGCAATGTAAAAATGTGGAGGCAGAAGTCAGGCACATAAACATCCTTTGGGATGCCACCTTCACAGAAGGTCAGGATATTACTAATGAATTCTCCAGGGTTCATAGCTGCACCTTGCATAATTGTTTTTTGTCAATTCTGGGAGACCAGTCTAAAATATGCCCATTATTTCTAGACACATCATGTTACACTGGCAAGACATTTGCACAATCCATCCACTTAGGAAAGGTACCAATTTCTATTGGAGAATGACTAGGGCAATAATACATTGGTGGATATTTTGTGTAAATAACTGGGCCTGTATAGGTAAAATCTATTTTAATAATCTTTCTGACATGTGCCAAGATAAGTAAATATAGTTTTATCTTTAAGGACCAGCATGACTGGCTGGTTTAGGTTTATTTTTATCCTTTTTTAAATTTTTTATTCAAAGTTGTATTTATAATAGTAGTATACATTATAATTCACAATAAACATATAGAGCATCTTTTTACAAAACATTGTTTGTATACAATGTATATTCGTACCATTCAAATCTTCAATCATGCATTTAGGATAATGACATCCATCTTATTCAACCACCTTTTCTTTTTTACCATCCATCCCCCTTGCACCCTTTCTTCCACTCCCTCCCCTTTGACCTTTCTAGTGTTCCTCTAATCCTCCTATTTACCCTGACCCAACACCACTGTGAATCAGCATCTTTATATCAGAGAAAACATTCAGTATTTGGATTTTTGAGATTGACTAACTTCACTTAGCATTATATTCTCCAACTTCATTTACCTGCGAATGCCATTATTTTATTTTCTTTTATTGCTGAGTAAAATTCCATTGTGTATATATACCACATTTTCTTTATTCATTCATCTACTGAGGGATATCTAGGTTGGTTTCACAATCTAGCTATTGTGAATTGTGCTGCTATAAACATTGAAGTGGCTGTGTCACTGTAACAAGCTGTTTTTAAGTCCTTTGGCAATAGACCCAGGAGTGGGATGGCTGGGTCATAGGGTGGTTCCATTCCCAGTTTTCCAAGAAATCTCCATACTGCCTTCCATAACGCTTGCACCATTTTGCAGTCCCACCAGCAATGTATGAGCGTGCCTTTTCCCCAACATCTGCTCCAACATTTATTGTTGTTTGTATTCTTAATAGCTGCCATTCTGACTGGAGTAAAATGAAATCTTAAGTAGTTTTGATTTGCATTTCTCTAATTGCCAGCGATGTTGAGCATTTTTTCATGTATTTGTTGATTAATTGTGTATCTTCTTCTGAGAAGTGTCTTTTCAATTCCTTAGCCCATTTATTGATTGGGTTATTTGTTTTTTTGGAGTTTTGTTTTTTGAGTTCTTTATATATTCTAGAAATTAGTGCTCTATCTGATGTGCATGTATTAAATATTTGTTCCAAATAGTTGGCTCTCTATTCAACTCACTGATTGTTTATTTTGCTGAGAAGAAGCTTTTTAGTTTGAATCTATCCCATTCATTGATTCTTGATATTAATTCTTGCACTACAGGATTCTTATTAAGGAACTTGGGGCCTAATCCGACATGTTGGAAATTGGAGCTTACTTTTTCTTCTATTAGGCATATTGTGTCTGGTCTAATTCCTAGGTCCTTGATCCACTTTGAATTGAATTTTGTACATGGTGAGAAATAAATGTTTAATTTCATTTTGTTGCATATGGATGTACAGTTTTCCTAGCACCATTGGTTGAAGAGGCTATCCTTTCTCCACTGTACATTTTTGGTGCCTTTGTCTAATATAAGATACTGAAATTATATATATTAGTCTCTGTGTCCTCAATTCTGTACCATTGGTCTACCAGTCTGTTTTGGTGCCAATACCATGCTGTTTTTGTTACTATTGCTCTGTAGTATAATTTAAAGTCTGGTATGGTGATGCCACCTGCTTCACTTATCTTGCTAAGGATTGCTTTGGCTATTCTGGGTCTCTTATTCTTCCAGATGAATTTCATGACTGATTTTTTTATTTCTTTGAGGAATGTCATTGGGATTTTGATTGGAATTGTATTAAATTTGTATAATGCTTTTGGTAGTATGGACATTTTGACAATATTAGTTCTACCTATCCAAGAACAAGGTAGGTCTTTCCATTTTCTGAGGTCTTCTATAATTTCTTATTTTAGTATTTTATAGTTTTCATTATAGAGGTCCTTCATCTTTTCATTAAGTTGATTCCCAGATATTTTATTTTTTTTTTTGATGCTATTGTAAATGGGGTAGTTTTCATCATTTCCTTTCAGAGGATTTGTCACTGACGTACAAAAATGCCTTTGACTTTTGGGTGTTGATTTTGTATTCTGATACTTTGCTGAATTCATTTACTAGTTGTAAAAGTTTTCTGGTAGAGTTTTTTGGGTCTTCCAGATATATTAGCATGTCATCAGCAAATAGTGCTAATTTGAGCTGTTCTTTTCCTATCTGGATCCCTTTAATATCTTTCATCTGTTGAATTGCTCTAGCCAGAGTTTCAAGTACTATGTTAAATAGCAGTGGTGAAAGGGGGCATCCCTGTCTAGTTCCAGTTTTTAGAGGGAATGTTTTCAATTTTTCTCCATTTAAGATAATGTTAGTTTAGGGCTTTGCATAAATAGCTTCTATGATGTTGAGATATGTTCCTGTTATTCCTAGTTTTTCTAGTGTTTTGAACACAAAGGAGTGTTCTATTTTGTCTAATGCTTTTTCTGCATCTATTGAGATGATCATATGGTTCTTATCTTTAAGTCTATTGATGTGATGTATTATGTTTATTGATTTCCGAATGTTGAACCAACCTTGCATCCCTGGGATAAACCCCACTTGATCGTGGTGAACTATCTTTTTTTGATATGATTTTGAATTCGATTTGCCAGAATTTTGTTGAGGATTTTTGCATCAATGTTCATTAAGATATTGGCCTGAAGCTTTCTTTTTTGGCTGTGTCTTTGCCTGGCTTTGGAATTAATGTAATATTGGCCTCATAGAAAGAGTCTGGGAGAGCTCCCTCTTTTTCTATTTCTTTAAATAAGTTGAAGAGCATTGGTATTAGTTCTTCTTTGAAGGTCTTGTAGAACTCGGCTGTAAACCCATCAGGACCTGGACTTTTTCTTGATGGTAGCTTTTTGATGGCGTCTTCTATTTTCTCGATTGAAATTGATCTGTTTAAATTGTGTATAGCCTCCCATTCTAGTTTGGGCAATTCGTCTGACTCTAGAAATCTGTGGATGCATTCAGTATTTTCTATTTTATTAGAGTACAAGTATTCAAAGTAACTTTTAATTATCTTCTGTATATATGAGGTGTTTGTTGTGATATTTCCTTTTTCATCATGGATGTTAGTAATTTGAATTTTTTCTCTTCTGTTTTTCATTAGCATCACTAAGGGTCTGTCAATTTTATTTTATTTTTTTCAAAGAACCAACTTTTAGTTTTGCCAATTCTTTGTTTCTTTAGTCTCAATTTTATTAATTTCAGCCCTGATTTTAATTATTTCCTGTCTTCTACTACTCTTAGTGTTGATTTGTTCCTCTTTTTCTAGTGCTTTGAGGTGTGATGTTAAGTCATTTATTTGTTGGTTCTTTTTTTTTTTTTTTTTAAGGAATGAACTCAGTGCAATGAATTTTCCTCTTATTACTGCCTTCATAGTGTCTCAGAGATTTCTATACAACGTATCTGCATTTTCATTTACCTCTAGGAATTTTTTAATCTCCTCCTTGATGTCTTATTCAACCCCTTGTTCATTCAGTAGCATGTTGTTTAGCTTCTAGTTGTTGGATTAGTTTTTCTTATTTCTGGTTTTATCATTGATTTCCAATTTCATCCCTTTATGGTCTGATAGATTGCAGGGTAGCAGCTCTACTTTTTTATAATTGCTGAGATTTTCCTTGTGGCATAATATATGGTTTATTTTGGAGAAGGAGCCATGTGCTATTGAGAAGAAAGTGTATTCACTCACTGAGGGATAAAATATTCTGTATATATCCGTTAGGTCTAAGTTATTAATTGTTTTAATGAGTCCTACAGTTTCTTTATTTAGCTTTTGTTTGGATGATCTATCTATTGGTGAGAGAGGTGTGTTGAAATCCCCTAGAATAATTGTGTTGTGCTCTATTTTACTCTTGAACTTGAGAAGGGTTTGTTTGATGAATGTAGGTGCCCTATTATTTGGGGCATATAGATTTGTGATTGTTATATCCTGTTGATGAATGGTTCCCTTAAGTAGTAAGAAATATCCATCTTTGTCCCTTTTGATTAGCTTTGGCTTGAAGTCTACCTTATTTGATATGAGAATGGAAACCCCTGCTGCTTCGGCAGCCCATGTGAGTGATAAGACTTTTCCCAGCCTTTCACCTTCAGTTTGTTGATGTCTTTTTCTATGAGGTGGGTTTCCTAGAAACAGCAAATTGTTAGGTCTTCTTTTAAAATCCAGTCTGACAATCTGTGTCTTTTGAATGGTGAGTTTAGGCCATTAACATTCATGGTTATTACTGAGATGTGATTCTTATTCCCATCCATTTTTATTTGTTTATGGTATTTAACTTGATTTGTTTTCTCCTCTGGTTGGTATTTTCTTTAGTTTAATATCTCCCTTTGTTGATTTTCATTGTTATTTTTCTTTTCTTCTTTGTGGAATATTTTGCCCAGGATGTTCAGAAGTGCTGGCTTTCGAGTTGTGAAATCTTTTAACTTTTATTTGTCATGGAAGGTTTTTATTTCATCTTCAAATCTAAAGCTCATTTTTGCTGGGTATAAGATTCTTGGTTGACATCCCTTTTCTTTCAGAGCTTGAAATATGCTATTCCAGGATCTTCTTGCTTTTAAGGTCTGGGTTGAAAAATCTGAACATAGTCTGATTGGTTTCCCCCTATATGTAATCTGCTTCCTTTCTCTCGTGGCTTTTAATATTCTCTCCTTGCTCAGTATATTAGGCATTTTCATTATAATGTGCCTTGTTGTGGATCTGTTGTGATTTTGTACGTTTGGTGTTTGGTAAGCCTCTTGCTCTGGGTTTTTCCATTCATTCCTCAAGTTTGGAAAATTTTCTGCTATTATTTCATTGAATATATTACACATTCCTTTGGCATGAAACTCTGCACCTTCCTCCACCCTAATCACTCTTAGTCTTTTTATGTTGTCCCATATTTCTTGAATGTTCTGTTCTTGATTTCTTACAATTTTTGCTGTGTAATCTACATTTTCCTCCAAGATATATATTTTGTCTTCATTATCTGAGGTCCTTTCTTCCAAGTGGTCTAATCTCTTGGTGATGCTTTCAATTGAACATTTAGTTTGGTTTATTGCTTCTTTCATTTCCAGAATTTCTGTTTGGTTTCTCTTTAGAACCTCTATTTCCCTATTGAAGTAATCTTTTTCTTCCTGTATTTGTTTTTGTAATTCTTTGTCAAAATTATCTTTTACCACCTGTATTTGCTCCCTTATATAATTTTTGAGTTTATTCTTAAGTTCCATAAACATTTGGAATATGTAATTTCTGAATTCCATCTCTGGCATTTGACCAACTGTGCTTGCCATGGAATCTTCTGAGGAGATATGTTGATTTGCTTGAGTCACTTTCTTCCCTTATTTCTTCATATTGCTTGTGTGATTTTTCTTCTAGTACTGTGGAACTTTGACTATTTCATTTTTACCTTAAATCCTTATGATGCTTCTGTACTACAATGCTATCAGATCCCCTAATAAATACTTTACACTTTAAAACCAGACACTTCCTATTTAGATAATCACAGTTTGATCACATTGTACAGATTTAGTTAACTCATATATTGTCTCCAATTTACTCTGTATGTTTGTGATGGGTTTTATAGTTTAAGGCGTTGGAGACAGAGGTGATAAGTTTAGGGAGAAGGAAGTGAGATTATTGGGTTGATCTTTCTTAGGATGTGTGAAAAGAGAATTCTTTGGAGGTGTTTTAATATCAGCAGACAAGAGGGGAAAGAGAGTGAGCGATTTAGTGGAAAGACCAATTTATATATGTGCCAAACTTAAGCAACCGTTGAAAGAAGAAAAAAAGAAAGATGGAAAAGAAAAGAAGAACAAGAAAGAAGAAAAGAGAGATGACAAAGAAGTAGGGATTAGTGTCAAAGAAAGAAAAGAGAAAGTGAGAAAAAAAAAGAGAATAAATACATTATATATAACACCGCTTTGCTGTATAATTTAGTTGCCCCAGTTCTAGAAATCCCAATTTCTGTGTATAACTTATTTTCACCTGTGTTGAGAATGCAATGGCAGGGTGTAAATAGGAAAGATAAAGGAAGAAGAAAGGAGACAAAAGTGAGAATGAAGAAAAGAAAGAAAGAAAAGAGGAATAAAAGCAAACAAACAAACACACACACAATCAAACAACAACAACAACAACAAAAAAAAACAAAAACAAAAAACAAAAAAACAAAGTCAAACCCAGGAACAAATCTCAGGAATAGATCTCAGTCAAACAGTGCCCTGTGAAGTCCTTCTTTTCTTCCCTTCCAATTTAAGCCAGTTGTCCCGGATCACGTCCAGGCAGTTACTGAGAACCTGGGAAGCTTGTAGACCGGGGCATGTTCTCCTGCTGTCCTGCTCTGGTATCACCTTTCTGTGGTTGGCAGGCTGGAAAGTCTGCTGGTGGGGGACTACCGGGGAAGCTTGCAGGCCAGGGCTTTTTCCACTGGGGTCCCATGCTGGGATTGCATCTCCGAGGTGGGCAGGTTGGGAAAGTCCTCTGGAGGGCCTAGCCGGAAAGCTTGTAGCCCAGGGTTCTAGGTTTCTATATGCTGTCTTTTTCTCAAAAGATTCTCCCAGACAGTCTATTTACCATAGAATCAACATATAGGTATAACTGACTATTACAGTCAGTACATTTATTCTAGTTTCATGGGTGGGCTTTCCAGTCCACACTGTAAGTTATATTAAGGGTGGATCTGAGAGATGGGTCCACAGAAGTTTGTTCATAATTTTTACTTACCTGATAAGCTCATGAAGCTGCATGGCTGTAAACTCTGCAGCTGGAAATTTACCTTCCTGTACCAGATTTTTCAGTCATTATCAAACTCTCCTTTGAAATCTGATTTAATTTACTAAATCATGTTCAGTAGTAGTAAGGCTCTCAATATTACAATTTAAGAAAAATTAAAAAAAAAAAAACTTTTCAGGAAAGTAGACATGCTTTATTTAGAGTTGGTAATAGCCTCCAGCTTCAGCTTTATCCCCAGCCAGTTCCATTTTAGTCCCTGTTTTAACCCCATTTAGTTTTTTCCATAGGCACTTTTTATATGCAGGCCAAAGACAGCACACTGCCAACAGGTTACATCAGTAGGTGCATGCTCACAAGTTAATGTTTATGACCTTGAGTCTATATGCTGAATCAGAGTGTTGCTGGCCTTGACTAACCATAATATAGTTGGCTCCCAGCCCTGGCTATACACCAAAAACATAACATAGCCCATTGGAATCTGGCCAAGGGAGCCTAACTATAGTCATTTGGGGCCTGCCTCAACACATATCTTTGATAATAATTTTGAAATAACCAAATTTGTGTTTTGTTTGATTTATTTAACCAATGTTTGTGCTTTCATCTAGAAGCCACCAGGTCATGAGGATTTTCTCAGTGTTCCCTGTAACTTTCTGCTAAGGTGTGTTATTCCTACTATTCCAAGTTAGTGCACGGTCATAGGTGAGTGGTTTCAGTTATCTGCTGTGACATGAGACCCCAGTAAACCAATCTACTTCTGCCCATGCCCCATATGTTAGAGGCAACACTCACTGCCGTCTCTAAATCCAAGTTTAGTATGTATATAGAAATCTGGCTTGGCTAATTAGCCATATAAGAGAAATATTGGAAGGTTAGGTTTAAAGAAATGGGAAGTAGAGTCATTTGAATGGATATATGAGAATGGTCATATGTTGTGGTCATAAAAATATTTTGTAAGATCTAGTATGTGCCTGTGGGGTCCTGTTTTCCCCCCTTTTCTTTATTCAATAAAATTGAGTAAAGGCCTGGTGTAAGCCACAGCATCATCAGTTTAAGTTATAGATAATAATACAAGTATTTGAATAATAAGAAAGGATTTATTTTCTCTAGCTGGTCATAAAACTTGACAAAGATCATTTACTAACTATGTTAAGTCTAATATTAACGTGTTGGAGAGGGACTATGGTGAATAGAAACTTAATTTTTACTAATGTATGATTTAATTTTGACTTTAATAGAATTATTAAAAAATAAAGGATATAGTAAAAATTTATATTTTGAAAATAGTTCTAGATGAACTTTTAATGACTACCTTAATTTGAAATGAAGTGAGACAGAGTTTATAATTTAGTGGTGGTCTTTACTAGGGGCATGAGAAAAATATAAACATCTATCTGAAGCAGTAAGTGCATATGTTAAATAAGCCTAGAGAAGATATTTTGTTTTTTACCATTAATAAAAAATAAATAGTCTTTTATCTATGAATCCATGGAAAACTGTCTTTATTGTTATGAAATTTAGCATTGACCTAAGTATGGGGAGTTAAAATCTTAAATATTAATGGGTAAAAGTAAGTCAACAGTATTGTTTCAGATAGTGTTTTAATTAGAATTTTATATGGCATTGAATTAGCAATAACCTTTTGAGAGATCTATGTTAAAACACTCTCTGTATATACAGTAACAGTTATATAAACATATTTAATAGCTTTACTTAATGTAGCAAAATTAGCTCTAATAACTATATATAATTTGTGGCCTTACCAATTTTAAAAAATATCAATGTATGTAGGGCATTATCCCACATTACTAAGGTTGAGAAAATGTCTATCATGTTAAATTTCTTATTGAAATAAGCTACTGACTATTGAGCTGATTTATTTATGGCTGTCTGGCTAATATTTTAGGGATAACTATTTTCAGAGTTATTTTTCTCAGTGATAAACTGTTGCCAGGGGCTTGTATTAAGGCCCTGTTTTAATGTTTAGAGGGGTCTAAAATCTGTTTATATCTTAGAAGATGAGTAAAATTTTTAATTAGGAAGCTTGTTTTATTTGGGGTAAGTTTAGCATTTGAATCTCTTTTTATTTGTATGTTTGCCTTTCTTATTCTTTATTTGGGCTCCATTAACTATGGTGTAACATCTAAACTTGGCTAGAATTATGTTAATCTTTATAAATCCCTTGGAATGTCTAGGGCTAACTAGATGATAAATGCATCTTTTGAAAATGGGTGGCCCCCTATAAGTTTCAGTGTTGTATTGTCTCTTTAAGTCTGTCTATGAAAATAGTAGGATTTTTCTAAAGGCCTACCACAATCATTTGGTAGGCATCCTATTTACCTGTTGGAATCCTGTTTTCGGTATTTGTGTTCCAGACAGACCATCAGGTTTTGTCTTTATTCTGTGTTACTGGGACATGGTAAAGATGAATCTCCTTTAAAACTGTTTTTAAGATGGCCCTCTACTTTAAAGTTTAGCTAAATATCTCTCTAGATTAGATTAGACAACTGGCATACATTTTGAAATATTACAAGATATGAATTTGGATCTCTTGAAAATCTCCCAGAATTTGTTTTGGTCTATATTAAGTTTGAGAGGTCCCCTTTGATTTTAGTTTCCAGGAGGTAACTTTTTAAGGCTTTCTTTGTTAATAGTAATTGAGGCTAGATATAAAATTGAGACATCTTTGATTAATTATTATAATTTTTTTAGTATATAAACTAGTTGATTCATTTTGATATTATGTGTAAATGGACAATTTAAAAGGAACCCTCAATCTCTTCCTGAAAGAAGGTCTCAAAATATCTCTATATCTCAGAATATTATCCTTTAATTGAGCATTTCTTAATTGTTTTTTAGAAAATATAATTAAGGTTACTTCCTAGTGTAGGGAGTAGTGTAGAAGTCTTACAGTGTTTCACAGATCATAGGTCCAACCAGAGAATTTTTATAACATAAGTAAATTTTCCACAAAGTTTGTAGCATTATTACTCAAGGCTAACATATGACTTTAATTTGGAGAGCTCCAATTCTAATAAAATGTTCTCTCAAATCTCAAACATCCAACAAACAGAAGTTTTATGCAAGAATCAAATTTAGTCTCCAAGGAGAAGTGTCAAATTTGGAATTTAAGTCAGCAGTTTAAAATATTTAGTGTTTAATCAAGGATGTGAATTTATTCACTAAAATTAATCCTTGCCTTAAACGTTAAGAATCACTAGTTAGTGATGAACTTAACATTTTAATAGGCATTTATCATGCCAAAATATGGACATAATCTTGGTTTGTATCAGTATAATAAAACCAGGAAAAGCCTGAAATATCTTAGAATTAATAAGTTCAAATATTTATAGTCATTCCAGGATACATAAATCTGTTTTTTAATTGTTTTAGTTTTCTATATCATTTGTCTCCATAGTGATATAAAGATTTCCCTATTTAGAAAAATCCTTTTATCATTAAAATGTAGAATATAAAGATCTTGTTTTACCCAAGGATGATTTCTTTCTTTATCTCATAACCAATATGTGCTTCCTCTCTGTGGAAGTGTCTTCTTCTCCTTTTAGAATTTTTCTTGTTTATACTTTGGAACAATTTCTGTAAATCTTAGCATCTAAACAAATTATTGTACCTTGATAAGAAGAAATATCTCAATACAAATATAGTTACAGTCCTTGTATATTTCTGTAGACAGAATCATATTTGTTTATAATCTTACAAAAGCTTATACAATAATTTGAGTTATAGATTATTTGATCGTATTACCTCTTGAAAGCAATTTTATAGTAAAATACATTTATCTTAGATATTTCTAATTACAAAAAGCAGAGCATCAGATAAATATATATGTAGATAGATAGATTATATATGTTATATGTTTTCTGTTGAAGGAAAATGATTAGAAACAAAGAAATACATATTAATTAAACAATTAGACATATGTTACTTATTTTATGAATTAATGACTATAGATTATCCAAATACATGGGGAAATATGCATTAAGAATAAAGGCATAGTTTATAATTATGTAAACCTTATGAAACCATGTGGTTCTTAATATATTTGGATCCATTTTAATTTATTTTTAATTAGGAGTGCACTCTTATTTTTATGTGACGTTATAAAATTTCTGTGCACATATTTGTTTAAATCTTGTATTTACTTAATTAGAAACCAGAATAATCAAGACATTTGATTGCCAAGAGCTTGTGAGAAAATCACCTGAGATTGTTGGCCCTTTTTTGATATTAAAAAAAGCATATGGATGACATTCTTCATTAATCTAGTATTACTAAGTAGTATTACCATAGAGAAAACAAATTAGGTTGTTTAAGCTTGAAGAACAAGTCAGGTGGAAGGCCGAAATAAAGAGTTTTTCTCGAATTAGATATTGCCTGAAAAGGAATTATTTTGTTAGTATTGAAATCCATGGGAGAAAAAGAATTCTAACAGGTGGGCATCCTTAAGTAAAATGCAGGCTCTGTGTAGCTCTAGTAGTAGACCTGGTGAGGCAGAAAGTACAGGATAGTGGCTGGGGAGTGGGACCAGAAGTCCTGTCTGAGTGATGAAAAGACTGATGGGAAGGCTGCGGAAAAAATGCGGGAGGTGGGCTCATTTGCCATATTGCCCCAGCCATGCAGCCGGAGAATTCTTCCGGTTCGCCATAGGCCAAGGTTTTGTCTGAAATTTGGGATTTTTATCTCGTGCATTGCTTGTTCTGACCTTTGTAGTCCTGGTTGTATAGTGCTGAGCCTGGAGGCATGGGTCCATAGCTTTGTGTTGTTTACATTGCTTAACTGGGAGCGGTTGCCTAGCAACCAGAAAGCTTGGAGTTCATTGCATTTGCATCGAAGGTAACAAAGTTCCCCTTTGGTCGTCAATGTTTGCCTGTCCCGTGGTAGCGTCTGGCTCTCCGTGGAAGTCCCCGGCACCGGGCTGACCCAGCGCTTGGTTGCTGCCCACGCCCGTCCCCCAGGAACATGCGGTTGGCAGTTTGGCAGTGAGCCATGGAGCCTTTCGATATGGAGGCATGCAGCTCCAACCGACGGGGAGTTTGTCCATTTGCGCCCTGGGAGCGAGCTGCGGGAAGTCTGTCCACCCTTCCCTGCCTAGGGTCCCTCTGCGACCACACCACATGCATTTCGCCCTATGTTTGGGGGCTGTCTCAAGTGGGGTCGTAAACCAGCAATTTGTCCCTTCCCTGCTAGCAAATCCATCAGAATGTGGAGTGTTGCTCCCAAAACTTCCGGATCTTGCCTGATTTGTACTTGCTTTAAATCCCTCTGGGGCAGCGCCACATGGGCACTTTGAAAGTGAGTTTAAACAATAGGCACCAGAGTTATTATCAGATCTTAAGGCAATCTGCGTTCGGCACCCAGGCCAGGTTGTTTTAACCATTAGGTTGAAAGTACTGCTGGCAGTGGGTCTAGTTACAGACCCCATAGGGAACAGAGGCTAAAGCCTTGCATTTGTCCCAAAATAGTAGCTGAGTTACAGCTATTTTGATCCTGATAGGACAAAAATGCAGTGAAGAGGCTCAATATAAATTGTTTGAGCACCTTTCAAAAACAGAAAAAAAAAAAAAAAAAAAAATTGCCTCTCTAGAAGTAGAAAATCTTTTATATCAAGTCTCTCCATAAAAATCTTTCTTTTTTTTTATCTCTCACATTCTCCAAGTGCAGATTTCTACATATAACCCTCCAAAATCTTTACCTAATATTTTAAAAATATAAAAATCCATAAAAGAGCTATTCTCATGGGAGAAGACAAAACTTAGCAATATATCCCATTATAATCTCCTTAATAAGGGGCTGGGGTTGTGGCTCAGTGGTAGAGCACTCATCTAGCATGTGCAAAGCACTGAGTTTGATCCTCAAGACCACATAAAAATAAATAAATAAAATAAAGGTAATAAAAATCACCTTAATAATTCTTTACATTTATTTAGGGTCTCTAGAATTACAA
Source organism: Tamias sibiricus (assembly GCA_025594165.1). NCBI lineage: Eukaryota > Metazoa > Chordata > Mammalia > Rodentia > Sciuridae > Tamias > Tamias sibiricus. Next base: position 154,305,811 of record CM046657.1, on the reverse strand, counting down.
AAATAAAAAATGTCTTATCTTTCTAAAGATAAAAAATTTTCCAGATATTAAAAAGTTTAGTGTCACAGATTATTCTTCTAATTCACTTACTTTCTACAATTCAGCCCACAATACTCTGAAATCCTAAGCGCTCTGGAGAGAAATTTCAAACCCACTAAATCTCTAAAATTCACCCTGGAGTCCCTGTATGGACCACCATTTGTCATATCTCATGACTAAACACTTAAGGTCACTCCAGGTGAACTGGACTGGCACAAAATAATCACACAGAGACAGAGAAATATCTTTTCTTTGTGATGACTCCTCTGACCTTAGGGGGTCCGTGGAATGTGAGAGAGAGAGAGCACATGCACATGCCTGGGACCTGGTTTTACTGGGAAGAAGCCATTCAAATGGGGCAAGGGGTCAGGTTTCAGGGGGTTGAGTCTAGCTAGCTTCCTGATGTCTTGCTGTCAGAAGGTTGAATGACATCTAGGAAGGCCACGACCATCTCATTTGCTGAGTGGGGATCAAAAGCAGAACAAGAAAAGGGAACACACAAGAAGATTTTCCACGGAACATTTTATCCCAAACAGGGCAAAGGGGTGAGATTAAAAAGGAGTGTAACTCAATCCCAGTGGATATGCCTACTCCTGAAGCCATGCCTTGATAGCTGAGCTGAGACAATGCCCAAGCCATTAATAGTGGTTGGACAAAGCCTCCAGCATCAGGAGTTAATTATCTTCATCCTGGTTATGGACTTTAGGCTGCATCCTGGGGTATTGGAGAGCATCCTGATTGTGATTTGTCTCTCATAAAGAACACAGGGCAGAAAATGGGCAGAATGGTAGGATAGTCAGGGCAAACACATAAAAACTGTTTACAATGTACTACAGCCTCTGAAATGAATGTCCAGGTTTGCCTAAGTTATTCTACATTGTTCTTTGAGAAAAAGAGGAGGAGGCAATACAGTATATTATTTCACATTAATAATGATTAATAAATAATAGATATTTCAGGAGTAGGCTGAGGGGAATATTTTTCATTCGGGACAGTATAATTCAGTTTATTTTACATCACAAGCAGTATTCTGGATCCTTAGGTTTTAGTGTGCAAGTACAAACGTGATGTTCATAGTTATCTATAACCTGGAAATGTGATTACTTCTTAGCTTTCCCTTTCCATGTGCACTTTGCACATAAATAAGACATGAGGAAATAGGATGGTAGAGAAAGCTTAATACTATTAAATGGTATAGATCATTTAAAAATCCCTTCAATGTGAAATGTGCAAAACTTTTCTTTCTAGATGATTTTTGAAGATACAAATTCCCTTTATTCTGTGTCATTATTCCTTAAAAATCAGTGTCATAACTGAAGTAAGAAGCCTACAAGCATCTAGAGTAGTTTTAAGCCCTTTTGTTTGTTTCCAATTGCTGATGGGCCCACAAAACTTGAGTGGGATAGCTTAAAGCAAGAGACATAAGTGGTTTCATCATTCGGGATGGTAAAATTTGAAATATAGTGTTGGCAGTGCCACCATTTTCAATTTCCTAAAACTTTTGGGGAAGGATTCTCCTTCTTTTAACCTACAGTGCAGTTCTGGGGTTCCTTGGATACAGCTGTGGTTTTTCAATTCTGCACATGGTATTCTCTGTTCTCTGTTCTTCCATCTTCACATAGTCTTTGTGAATCCTGGTAGATTTTAGTACCAATTCTATCATATGTATGACCCATGTAGCTCTAGTATGACCACATTTTAATAAACCCATCTGCAATGGAACCCAATTCACACATATTTCACTGTGCAGTACTGATGTTTATGATTTTGATGTATCTATTTAGGAACACAATTCTATCCATAAAAGATGTTAAGGAGAAACCAAGACAAAGTTGCCCAGGAGAGTTGAAAGAACACACTTGTATTAAGGACTCACCCAGATCAATGTGGAGAGGATGTGGTGCAGTCAGTATCTATGTGCACATGTGTAGCTTTGTATCAACTCTGTTATGCATAACACTGTTGCAGCTTTTTTGCATCTCTATTCTATGGAATATTCAATCAGAATGCATGTTACTATATGGGAGACTTTTTTTTAAAAGGAGCTAACTTATAAGGGGGGGGGGGCAAAGAGAGGATATGTACAGGAATGCCCTGTGGTGTTTAGGGATCAACTTTTGGATACAAATATGCTGGGTCCATGCTGCACTAATAATCAATGCTTGATGCTTAAAGCCCAAGTTCCCTGTCTCTGTTGGAGAACAGTTTTCTTTAGGAGCTCATATCTAGGATTCAGAGAATTGTTGCTGGGCTGGGAGTGAGCCTGGGATGCAAGAGATGTGACCTTGCTTGGCACCAGAGGACCAATTGATCCACAAGGTCTACTCCTCACAGAATGCAGGGACAAGAACTCCTGGAACACAAAGAAACCCAGTGAGTCCCAGGAATCAGTGCAGGGAGTGCTGCTTATCACACAGGTAGGCACTGAATTTCAGGAAGTTGACTTACCACTATGTAGCAAAGGAAAAACCTGATTCCCTACCAAAGTAGCCTGAGTAGTCTCGATTGCATAAGATGAAACTACAACTCTAAGGTACTGGGTAGAGGGATGGAGAAATTGTTTGAGTACCAGTAAATGGTGACTGAATGAGAAAGGCTGTGCCTGAAATGAGAGTGGAGTTGTCATCTGTGGGTCCGTGGTGATCCTCATATGGCTTAAGGCTGTACCAGGTTCTCCATAAGGTTTATGTGCCTGGTCTGGGTCCAGGGTTTATACCAACCTGCTGATGCTAAGAGGCACCTGAAATATCTCCACAAAGAGAGCTGCCAGACATGGACAAAGAGATTGCTTACTCCTCTCCCCTTTCCCTTCTTATTTTTGTGATAGTCCTCTTTTAGGTTGAGGAAATGGATGGCAAGTGGAGCAAGCTTACCTCACTAGAGTGTATAATAAAAATTTCAAAAATTATCTGGATATTCCAGAGACTATGGAACTAAGTTAACTCCTATAAATCACCAGACCTTCTGTGCAATAGATTGACCCTTATTTGGAGCAGGTTGGCTTAGTAAGGAGTCACTAGATAAAGAACTAGTTAGCAAGATGTTTAAGGCACAGGACCCTGGCCACATTGACCAATTCCCTTAACTGACCTTTGGAAAGATATAATCTCCTCTTTCCAGGTTAACTGAAGGCTTGTCTGGAGAGAACTGTGAAATCATGACAGTTTGAATGATGGCTGCCTCAAAATCCTGACCATCACCCAAAAAAAACCCATTCTATCTGGGGAGCCTGAGGAGATTCCCCCACCTTATGCACCACTCTATCTGCCACTGCCACCTGCACTCACCATACATACATAGCTGGAGCCCCACCAGAGGCCAGTCACACATTTGAGGCCACCCTTCCCATGGGCCTCCCAAAATTCCCCTTACTCTTTCCACCCCAGAACTATTATTCTTAACCCTGTATAGTCTGTTAAGGAAGAACAAGTAGGATACTGACAACACCCCCAAAAAGATGCCAAGGTATTCTACAGGTGCCACTGATAGAAACCCAGAGGTCCATCTACTGTGATCAAGTTAGTCAGGCGCAATATGGGCAAACACACCTTCATGAATCAGCATTTTATATTACTGATCTGAAACTGAAAAAAATATACAACCTCTTTCACTGAGAAAACTCAGAATTTGATTGATTGCAATCCATCAATCAGACCCACAAATCCAATTGGACTGATTGCCAACATCTACTCTGACTGTTTAACCTTGAAGAATGACACTGAAGTACCCAGACCATGTTAAAGTGATTGGAGGAACACACCCCAACAAAACCATGAATGCCCAGGCTTATGCTCAAAACCAATTCCCCAAGAAAGAACCCTGATGGGACCATGATGATGACTAGAGATTTCAGTTGCTTGAGCATTATCAAGAGGGTATTTTATGAGGCATGAAGGAAGGAGGGAAGAAGGCCATGAACATGAGTAAGACCTCATAAGTGCAATAGGGACCTGAAGCCCAAGTCAATTCTTTGAGAGGCTATGTAAAGCCATCCGATATTGCACTTAGTTGAACCCAAATGCAGCTGAGAATCACAAATGTTAATGAGGCTTTTTCTGTCAGTCTCATGGAGACATTGGACTTATATAAGCCTCAGAAGTAACAGGGCTTTACTGGAGTGAATGGCAGCCAAAACTTGGAGGTTGAGACAAAAGTACACCAAGAAGCCCAATATGAGGTAGACCAGAAAAGGAAAAGGAAGATGAGTCTACTTGTTGCCATTCTCATGGAAGAGTCATAACAATCCTGGAGAAGTGTCCCATCTGACCAGATCTGAGGCCAGACAAAGAGTCAACAATTAGGACCACCTCACCCAGAGCTGAGGTTAAAATAGAACTAGCATGCTCGTTGCAATCAATAAGGTTACTGAAAAAATGAGTTCCCTCAAATGTCAGAGGATTATCAAATGGACAAAGCGAGAGAGGCCAAGTGATTCAAGGATGGAATTAACTCCTACATCGACCATATGGAGTCCCTAAGGTTGATTTTGTTGGACAGGCCACCATGAGAAATAATAAGGAAGATTAATCTCCATTTTGTTAGGACCCCAGGAGCCTCTGATATGAATGACCATGGGAGGCCAGTCAATGGACTTCATGGTTGACACAGGGGTGGACACTCCATTTTTTAAAATTCTTATTCTAATTTGTTATACATGTTTGCAGAGTGCAATTCATTTCATATTACATATAAAGAACACATTTTTTCAAGTTGCTGGTTTTATATAAAGTATTTTTACAACAATTGTGTCGTCATACATGTATTTTGGGTAGTGATGGCTAACTCATTCTATCATTATTCCTATCCCCTTGCCCCCTTTCCTCCCTCCCCACTTTTGTTCTGTTTAAAGTTTTTTTTATTCCTCTCATCCCCACTCCCTTGCCTTTATAAGTTAGTATCTTCATAATAAAGAGATCATTCTGATAGATAGGCTTGGGCCAATGGGCCACCTCCCCCATGGGAATTTCCATGAGGAGCAACCTGGTTTCATTTTCCCCAGGCAGGAGCCAATCAGCTTAAAGGTCGCTCTGTTCCCTGGGCAGGAGCCAATCGGCTTAAAGTTTGCCCTATTCCCTGGGAAAAGATCCAATAGTGTTAAAGGTCACTCTGGCACACCCCCCACCAGAAATCCCTACTTAAAGCTCCTGCCTGCCTGGAGCTCAGACACAACAGCTCCTCCCTGCTGAGAGGAAGCAGCCGCTGCAACAGCTCCAGACTCACCATCTCCAGCCCGATGGCATCTGCCCCAGCCAACAGCTCCAGACCCACCATCTCTAGCCTGATGGCAGCTACCCAGCAGACAGCTCCAGAGACCACATCCAGCATGACCAGGCACCAACCCTCTGGTCCAGAGCTCGCACACTCCCCTCTCCCTGACTCCTCTCTCCCACCAGAGCTTGCACACATCCCTCTTCCTGACTCCTCTCTCCCTGTATTTCTGACCAGCCATAAAGGTTGGTGAATAAATCTCTTGGCTGCACGGTTGTCTCTGATGTAATTTTTGCCTGTCATTGGTGCCGAAACCCAGGACCCTGTCCCGTGCCCAAGGGCATAATCACCCGGAACTGCCTCAGCCTTTGCCCATTTTTGATCGCCGCTCCGACGCATTCACCACCGGCCATCGGATTGGTAAGCCCCCCTGTCCCAAGAGCTCCTAAACCCGATGGGCCTTGTACAGTGGGAACTAACTGTTGATTGTCCGGCAGCCCCGCTGGTGGCCTGTACGGGGAGGACCGCACCCCACCTAGACCTTCACGGTCACAGTAGACCTCAGGATCTCTTTCTCTTTCTCTCTTTCCCTCCCTCTCTCCCTTTTCTTGGAAGGTGTCCTTGTCCCCAGAGCTCCTAACCCCCTTGGGCCTTTCACAGTGGGAACTGTCCATTGATCGTCCAGCAGCTCCACTGGTGGCCTGTTCAGGGAGGACTTCACCCCACCTAGATTTTCACCGTCACAGTGGACCTCATGGAGCTCTCTCTCTATCTCTCGCTTTCTCTCTCTCTCCCTCTCCCTTTCCTGGGAACAGTTGAAGAAAGCCCTTTCTGGCCTCTGGCCTCCAGACTTGGGTCTCTCCTTCCCATCCAGGATGGCACATGGAAAACCCCTGCACAGCATGGCCCATTGTCCTCCTGTCCCCTTGGACCCCATGTCTGTTTGACTCCAGTGACGACTGAGTCTCACGGACTTGGATCTCTCTGATATATATCTTGAGGGGGACACTCCTCAGGATAATATACCTCTCCCATTCAGAACGGGGAGATGGGGGCTTCTTCTTCTTCTTTTTCTCTTCCTCCTTCATCCCTCCCAGCTGAACCACTCCCATCCCTCCTGGCCGACTACCCTCTGATCACTCCCCTCTTCACTCTCGTCCTCGCTCTCTTCTTTGGTTTCACAATCACTCACTCTTTGTCGCTCTCGTACCCACTCTGATCCTTCCCAGCTGACTCCCCTCTACAATGCTTCTTAAACAACCTAGCCACTCTTAGCCTAACTCCCGATATACAACCAACAAGACTTATCAAGTTTTTCACCCAAGATTGGCCCACATATCCCTTAGATAACCAAAACAAATGGCCTGCTTCTGGGTCCCTGGATCCCTCTGTACAGAGAGATCTTTTCGACTTCTGTGAGTGATCAAAAAAATGGGTAGAGATTTCATATGTTCAGTCCTTCTCCCTCCTCCGTTCAAATTCCTCACTCTGTACCCACTGTAGCTCCAACAATATCCTCCTAGCCTGTCAACCAGTTGCTCCCCTACCATCCCCCTCCTTTTTTGATTTTGATCCCACAGACAGGCCGCCCCCATATCTACCTGAAACCTCTGTCCCTCCCTTGGCCCCTCCAGCCCTACTTCGACCCACTCCTGCCACCTCCTCCTCCTTCAGCCCACCCCTCACGCGATCTCACACAATGTCTGCTAGCCCTCCTTCACATGCTCCTGCCCAAGTCCTGGCTCAACTCCGGGAAGTTGCGGGGCCAGAAGGAATTGTCCGTGTCCACGTTCCCTTCTCAATGACTGAGGTAGTGCAAATTGAGAAACAGCTGGGCTCTTATACCACTGACCCCACTACATACCTCAAGGAATTTCAATGGGTCCTCCAAACTTATAGCCTTTCCTTCCATGCCTTTATATATATATATATATATATATATATATGATTCTGGCAAATACCCTCCTTCCTGAGGAGTATAGGTGAGTCTGGGAGCAGGCAAGGGCCTATGCTGATGAGAACCACAGAAACTACCCTAACCATCCCATTGGACCTCAGACCGTCCCCAAAAGGGACCCTAACTGGGATTATAATTCCCCAGGGGACATGGCATTGCAAGATCAATTTTCCACTTGTATACTAGCTGGTCTTAAGTGTGCAGCACAAAAAGCCATTAATTTTGACAAGCTGCAGGAAATCATACAAAAAAGGGAAAAGACCCCCTCCGAATTTCCAGATTGACTGACCAAAGCTCTCCAACAATACAACAATTTAGATCCTGAATCTTCAGGGGTACGTCAGGTCCTTATGATTTACTTTTTATCCCAAAGTTACCCTGACATACAAGTTAAATTGAGAAAATTAGAGCAAGGACCTGCAATACCTCAGACTGAGATCTTGGCCACAGCCTTTAATGTCTATCATAACAGAGATAAGGATACCAAATGCCGTAGTTTTCAGAAATATGAAAAGGCTGAACAAACAAAATTCCAAATGCTGGCCCAGGCCTTATGGGGTTCCGATGCTTGGGCCTCACAAACAATGGGCCATGACCCCACACAGAGGGGACCTCCAGGGCCCTGTTTCAGGTGTGGGAACAAAGGACATTGGGCTAGAGCTTGCCCCAACCCCAGGCCCCCTATGTGCCCATGTCCTAAATGCTCCAAGATGGGCCACTGGAGTTTCAACTGCCCCAGTTCCCACAGGGGGACTAGATCAGTCATGAAAACCAACCTGCTGGGACTGGCTGCAGAAGATTGACTGGGCCCTGGGGTTCCTCTCCTGACAGTTGTCATCGCCTTAGAGGAGCCTAGGGTCACCCTTCTTGTTGATGGCCACCCCATAAGTTTCCTACTAGATACTGGAGCCACTTTCTCGGTCTTGAGGGAGTTTTGGGGGCCCACAACCATATCGTCCCCTATTGTCAGAGTAGAGGGACATACCATTCACCCCCGCAAGACTCCCATGCTCTCTTGCTGCCTTCACCGCCATTCATTTGCCCATCAGTTCCTAGTAATCCCTAAATGTCCCGTGCCTTTACTGGGCCAAGATATACTGGTCAAATTTCAGGCCTCAGTTGTGCTCTGTGACCCGCCTCGCACAGTTGTGCTCCCCGACTCATCTCACTCCATCTCCTCTATCTTTCTCCTCACCGCATTAGGAGTTGCTAACCCTGAAAAGACCTTTCAATGCTCTAATAGTGCAGAAACATCCCATTACCCTGCCCCTGCCCATCTGGCAGACCCCAAAGTTTGGGACACCCAGACTCCCTCCCCTGCTCAATGCGACCCTGTACAAATACACCTTAAAGATCCCCAGCATTTCCCCAACAGAGCCCAGTACCCACTCCCGGCCTCTAGCCTCAGAGGTCTCCAACCTATTATCTCAGACCTCCTGCGGAAACGCTTTCTCCGACCCACCCATTCCCCTTATAATACTCCCATATTGGCGGTTAAGAAGTCCAATGGGTCATACCGGCTAGTCCAAGATCTTCGTCTCATCAATGAGGCTGTTAGGCCCATACACCCTCTGGTCCTGAATCCTTATACTATTCTCTCCCTAATTCCTTCCTTACCTACCCATTTCTTGATCATTGATCTTAAAAATGCCTTCTTCACTGTCCCTTTAGCTCAGGAATCACAACACCTCTTTGCCTTTACCTGGACTGATTCTGATACTCAACGGTCCCAACAATTGACCTGGACAGTCCTCCCACAGGGTTTTCGCAACAGCCCTCATATCTCTGGACAGACACTGGCTGCTGACCTCAAGGATCTTGAGTTTTCTGACTCCCCTCTTCTGCAATATGTAGATGACCTTCTCCTCTGCAGCTCTTCCTTTTCCACAGTTCATGTAGACTCTTACACCCTTTTAAATTTTCTTGCTTCTCGTGGGTATTACGTTTCCCCATCTAAGGTACAACTTGCCCAGACCCAAGCAGTTTATTTAGGAGTTCATATCTCCCATCAATCAAAGGCCATTTCCCTAGACCGAAAGGCCCTCATCAAGGCTCTCCCATGTCACAAGATAAAGGAAGAGGTTCTTTCCTTCCTGGGGTTAGCAGGATATTTCTGTGCCTGGATTCCCAATTTCTCTCTTTATGCAAAACCCCTATATGAGGCAGCTAAGGGGATTGAGGAAAAGCCACTCCCCGAAAGCATTTGGGCTGAGTTTAGGTATCTGCAACAGGCAATATTACAGGCCCCAGCTCTTCATCTCCCGGACCTTCTTCAGCCATTCACCCTTTATGTCCATGAGATGATGGGTCTGGCTCTAGGTGTTCTAGGCCAATATAAGGCCTCCACTTTTGTTCCCGTTGCCTACCTTTCTAAACAACTTGATCCCACTGTTTGCGGATGGGCCCCTTGTCTTCAGGCTCTGGCTGCTGCTTACATACTTCTACAAGAATCAAAAAGCTGACCTTTGGTGCCCATACCACTATTGCCTTTCTTCACATCTAAAGTATCTACTGACCTATAAGAGCCTTCAAACTCTCCCGCACTGTCGCATTCTCTCTCTCTCCTCGTTTGTTTTTTTTCTACATGATTCCTCAATCTCCTTCCAACCCTGCTCCTCTTTACACCCGGCTACCCTCCTCCCAGTCTCCTCCAAGCCCCCAGAACATGATTGTGTACAGATGCTCAAGGCTTTAATCCCTTACCCCTCCCACATTCAAGATGGACCACTTTCTGACTCTTCCCTAATCTGGTTCACGGATGACAGCTCTTTAATTAAGGATGGGCAATGCTTTGCCAGCTACACTGTCATTTCCCTATCAGAGGTTATCGAGGAAGCACCCCTTCCCCCCAACACCACAAACTAACAAGCCAAACTTACAACAGTTATTCGTGCCTTTGAATTGGTGGCTGACCAAAACCTCACCCTTTACACAGACTCAAAATACATCTATCATATTTTACTTTCCCATTCCTCAATATGGAAAGAGCGGGGGCTCCTGACCACAAAGGGCTCTGCAGTCACTAATTCCAAACTAATATCAAAGCTTCTACAGGCCTCTCTTCTGCCCAAACTAATAGGAATCTTTCATTGTCCCGCACACCAAAATGATGGGTCTCCCATGACTCAGGGCAACATAAAGGCAGATAGGGCAGCAAGGGAGGCAGCACTATCTTCTCCCTCTCTTTTGGCCTCCATCGAATCCACCACCCAGACCTCCACATCTCCTCCCATACAATCAATCCTCTCCTATCTTCACTCTCTTTTCCATCCTAACCCTCAGGCTCTTAAAACATTTGTTACCTCCTTCCTCACCCTGACCTCAGAGGACGCACAGTTCTGACCTATGGCTTTAGGGAACCTTCACCCACACCTGCAGAGATTCATCTTTTGGCACCAGTCTCCTGAGAATCCTTTCGCCCTTGAGCCTGACCTACCTGTCTTTTCATATACCCCCATAACACTCCACGTCGACCTATTTCAGCAGAAAGTAGCCAGGCAGATACATGACATCCCACGTCCTAAGAAAACAAAAATGGGGGAATGATAGATAGGCTTGGGCCAATGGGCCACCTCCCCATGGGAATTTCCATGAGGAGCAACCTGGTTTCATTTTCCCCAGGCAGGAGCCAATCAGCTTAATGGTCGCTCTGTTCCCCAGGCAGGAGCCAATCTGTATAAATGTTGTCCTATTCCCAGGGAAAAGAGCCAATAGCAGTAAAGGTCACTCTGGTACACCCCCCCACCAGAAATCCCTATTTAAAGCTCTTGCCTGCCTAGAGATCAGTCAGACACAACAGCTTGTACTTGCTGAGAGGAAGCAGCTGCTACAACAGCTCCAGACTCACTGTCTCTAGCCTGATGGCAGCTGCCCAGCAGACAGCTCAGAGACCACAGCCAGCACGACCAGGCACCGACCCTCTGGTCCAGAGATCGCACACTCCCCTCTCCCTAACTCCTCTTTCCCACCAGAGCTTGCACACTTCCCTCTCCTTGACTCCTCTCTCCCTGTACTTTTTCTACCTCCAACCAGCCATAAAGGTTGGTGAATAAATCTCTTGGCTGCATGGTTGTCTCCAGTGTGATTTTTGCCCTTCACATTCGACCTTTGGTTTTTTGGGATTGGCTAACTTCATTTAGCATTATTTTTTTCCAACTCCATCCATTTACCTGCAATTGTCATGATTTTATTCTCTTTTAGTGCTGAGTAGTGTTCCATTGTGCATATATACCAATGTTTCCCTATTCATTCATCTGCTGATGGGCATCAGGGTTGGTTCCACAATCTAGCTATTGTGAATTGTGCTGCTATAAACATTGATGTGGCTGTGTCCCTGTAGTAAGCTGTTTTTAAGTCCTTTGGGAATAGACCAAGGAGTAGGATAGCTGGGTCAAATGTTGGTTCCATTTCAAGTATTCCTAGGAATCTCCATACTACTTTACAGATTGGCTTCACAAATTTGCAGTTCCACTAGCAATGTAAGAGTTTACCTTTTCCCCCACATTCTCACCAGCATTTATTGTTGATTGTTTTTTTGATAGCTGCCATTCTGACTGGAGTAAGATGAAATCTTAGAGTAGTTTTGATTTGCATTTTTCTAAATGCTAGAGATGTTGAACATTTTTTCATATATTTGTTGATTTGTTGATTTGTATATCGTCTTCTGAGAAGTGTCTGTTTAATTCCTTGGCCCATTTATTGATTGGGTATTTATTTATTTATTTTGGTGTTAAGGCTTTTGAGAGCTTTATATATCCTTGAGGATAGTGTTCTATCCGATGTGCTTGTGGTAATGATTTTCTCCCATCTTGTAGGTTCTCTATTCACCTCACTAATTGTTTCTTTTGCTGAGTAGAAGCTTTTTAGTTTGAATCCATCTCATTTATTGATTCTTGGTTTTAGTTCTTGTGCTATAGGGGTCTTATTGAGGAAATTGGGGCCTAAACCAACATGATGGAAATTTGGTTCTACTTTTTCTTCTTTTTGGTGGAAGGTCTCTGGTTTAATTTCTAGGTCCTTGATCCACTTTGAGTTAAGTTTTGTGCATGGTGAGAGAAAGAGATTTAATTTCATTTTATTACATGAGGATTTCTAGTTTTCACAACACCATTTGCTGAAGAGGCTGTCTTTTCTACAATGTATGTTTTTGGCACCTTTGTCTAATATGAGATAACTTAGATGTGTGGGTTAGTCTCTGTGTCTTCTATTCTGTACCATTGGTCAACCAGTCTATTTTGGTGCCAATAGCATGCTGTTTTTGTTACTATTGCTTTGTAATAGAATTTAAGTTCTGGAAGAGTAATGCCACCAGCTTCATTCTTCTTGCTAAGAATTGCTTTGTCTATTCTGGGTTTCTTATTTTTCCAAATGAATTCACGATTGCTTTTTCTATTTATATGAGGAATGATATTGGGATTTTGATTGGTATTGCATTGAATCTGTATGGTGCTTTTGGTAGAATGGTCATTTTGACAATATTAATTCTACCTATCCATGAACAAAGTAGATCTTTCCATATTCTAAGATCTTCATTAATTTCTTTCTCTAGCGTGCTGTAGTTTTCATTGTTGAGGTCTTTCACTTCTTTTGTTTAATTGATTCCCATTTTTTTTTTTTTTTTTAGGCTAAAGTAAATGGGGTGAATTTCCTAGTTTCTCTTTCTGAGGATATGTCGCTAATGTACAGAAATGACTTTGATTTATAGGCATCGATTTTAAATCCAGCTACTTTACTGAATTCATTTAATAATTCTAGAAGACTTTGGTGAAATTTTTTGGACCTTCTATGTATAGAATCATATTGTCTGCAAATAACGATAATTTGAGTTTTTCTTTTCCTATCCACATCCCTTTAATTTCTTTCAACTGTCTAATTGCTCTGGCTAGGGCTTTTAAATAGGAGTGGTGAAAGAGAGCATCCCTGTCTTGTTCCAGTTGGTAGAGGAAATCCTTTCAATTTTTTTCCATTTAGGATGATGTTGGCCTGGGGCTTAGCATAGATGGCCTTTACGATGTTGAGGTATATTCCTGTTATACCTATTTTTTCTAGCATTTTGAACATGAAAGGATGTTGGATTTTGTCAAATGCTTTTCTGTGTCTATTGAGATGACATATGATTTTTATCATTGAGCCTGTTGATATGATGAATTACATTTATTGATTTCCTTATATTGAACCAAACTTGCATCCCTGGAATGAAGCCCACTTGATCGTGGTGTACTATCTTTTTGATGTGTTTTTGTATTCGATTTGCCAGAATTTTATTGAGAATTTTTGCATCTATATTCATTAGAGATATTGGTGTGAAGTTTTCTTTCTTTGATTATACTCTGTCTGGTTTTGGAATCGGGGTGATATTAGTCTCATAGAATGAGTCTGGGAGTGTTCCCTCTTTTTCTATTTCATGAAATAGTTTGAGAAGTATTGGTGTTAGTTCTTCTTTAAAAGACTTGTAGAGCTCAGCTATGTATCCATCTGGTCCTGGGCTTTTCTTGCTTGGTAAGTTTTTTATGGCATTCTTTATTTCTTTGCTTGAAATTTACTTAATTAAATTGTGAATATCATCTTGATTTAGTTTGGGCATATCATATGTCTCTAGAAATTTGTTGATGCCTTCATTGTTTTCTATTTTATTGGAGTATAAATTTTCAAAATAATTTTTAATTATCTTCTGTATTTCTGTAGTGTCTGTCATGATATTTCCTTTTTCATCATAGATATTGGTAATTTGTGTTTTCTCTCTTCTTTTCTTTGTTAGTATAGCTAAAGGTTGATCAATTTTATTTATTTTTTCAAAGAACCAACTTTTCATTCTGTCAATTTTTTCAATTGTTTTTTAAGTTTCAATTTCATTAATTTCAGCTCTGAATTTAATTATTTTCTGTCTTCTATTTCTTTGGGAATTGATTTGTTCTTCTTTTTCGAGGGCTTTGAAATGTAATGTTAGTTCATTTATTTGTTGACTTTTTCTTTTTTGAAGGAACGAGCTCCATGCAATGAACTTTCCTCTTAGTACTGCCTTCAGAGTGTCCCAGAGATTTTGATATGTTGTATCATTGTTCTCATTTACCTCTAAGAATTTCTTAATCTCCTTCTTGATGTCTTCTGCAACCCATTGATCATTCATTAGCATATTATTTAGTCTCCAGGTGTTAGAGTAGCTTTTCTTTCTTTTTTATCATTGGTTTCTAATTTCATTCCATTATGATCTGATAGAATGCAGGGTAGTATCCCTACTTTTTAAATATTTGCTCAGAGTTGCTTTATGGCATAATATATGGTCTGTTTTTGAGAAGGATCCATGTGCTGCTGAGAAGAAAGTGTATTGGCTCATTGATGGATGATATACTCTATATATGTCAGTTAAGTCTAAGTTATTGATTGTATTATTGAGTTCTATAGTTTCTTTGTTTAACTTTTGTTTGGAAGATCTATCCAGTGGTAAAAGAGGTGTTTTAAAATCACCTAGAATTATTGTATTGTGGTCTATTTGATTCTTGAACTTGAGAAGAGTTTGATTGATGAATGTAGATGCTTCATTATTTGGGGCATATATATTTATAACAGTTATATCTTGTTGATCTATGATTCCCTTAAGCAGTATGAAATGTTCATCTTTATCTCTTTTGACTAACTTTGGCTTGAAGTCTACGCTATTTGATATGAGGATGGAGACCCCTACTTGCTTATGTAGAACATGTGAATAGCATGTTTTATCCCATACTTTCACCTTCAGTCTGTGGGCAACTTTTCCTATGAGATGTGTCTCTTGAAGGCAACATATTGTTGGGTCTTTTTTTTTTTTTTTTTTTTTTTTTTAATACAATCTATTAGCCTGTGTCTTTTAATTGGTGAGTTTAGGCCATTAACATTCAGGGTTATTATTGAGACATAATTTGTATTACCAGTCATTTTTATTTTTTATTACTTTTGGTATTTAGCTTGACTTGGTTTTTTCTTTGGTTTGTTTTTCCCCTTTATTGTAGTTCTTCCATTTGTAGATTTTCATTATTATTTTTCATTTCCTCCTTGTGGAATATTTTGCCAAGAATGTTCTGTAGTGCAGGCTTTCTTGTTGTAAATTCTTTTAGCTTTTATTTATCATGGAAGGATTTTATTTCATCCTCAAATCTAAAGCTTAATTTTTCTGGATAAAAAATTCTTGGTTGGCATCCCTTTTCTTTTAGAGCCTGGTATATGTTGTTCCAGAATCTCCTGGCTTAAGTGTCTGGGTTAAAAAATCTGCTGAGATGTGAATTGGTTTTCCCTTTTGGTAATCTGACTTTTCTCTTGCAGCCTTTAAAATTCTATCTTTATTTTATATGCTAGGCATTTTCATTACAATGTGCCTTGGTGTAGATCTGTTGTAATTTTGTACATTTGGCATTTTATAGGCCTCTTGTATTTGATTTTCCAATTCATTCTTCCTGCTTGGAAAATTTTTTGATATTATTTCATTGAAGAGATTGTGCATTCCTTTGGTTTGGATCTCTGCACCTTCCTCTATTCCAATAAATCTTACATTTGGTCTTTTGATGGTATCCCATAATTCTTGGATATTCTTTTCATGGTTTCTTACCATCTTCACTGTGAGGTCAACTTTATTTTCAGGTTTATATATTTTGTCCTCATTGTCTGATGTCCTATCTTCCACATGATCCAATCTGTGGGTGATGCTATCTATTGAATTTTTTAAGTGGATTATTGTTTCTTTCATTTGAAGGATTCTGTTTGGTTTTTTCTCAAACTCTCTATCTTTTTCTTGATGTAATCTTTTGTTACCTATATTTGTTCTCTTATCTCTTTGTTGGTGTGATTGATGGTTGCCTGTATTTGATCTCTTATCTCTTTGTTGGAAAGATCAATTTTTGCATGTATCTGCTCACTTAGGTCATTTTTTAAATCCCTTATCTTTTTTATTATGTATATCTGGAACTCCTTCTCTGACATTTTGCCTATTGTGCTTTCTATGGCTTCTATTTTTGTAGTCTTGGTTTGTTTGGGGCATTTTCCTCCCTTGTTTATTCATGATGTCTATGTGTTTTCCTCTCTTGCAAGGTAAGCCTTAGTTATTAGAGCTTCTGCCCTTTTGTCTTTTTTAAAACTTCACTTTTAAGTAAATATCAATAGTAGAGCTTTCAATGTACCCAATGTCTGTCTATATATCAGTTAGTTTATATTTGTATATTTACAATGTTGTCACTATAAACAGAAATTATGAGATCAGTTCTCTTATACCATATAGTCTCTATGTTTGTGTGGTGGTTCACAGTATCTAATGGTAGATGGGGGGACTTAGAAGTTGGCTTAGATGTTTATGAAGTAGGATGTAAGAAAATAGTGGTATTACATTATTTGGCTAGTGAGAGTTTAATCATCAAAATTTGGCTGTTAGTAGGAGAAGCAAGAGATATGCATCCCCATGTAAGATTCCCTGTTAGTTCACAACAGCATAACTGGTTGTACCTTCTGGTGCAGCCTGGTCTCCAGGGACCTTAGTGATATCTTACCCGGACCTTTTCATTTTTCCTTAGTAGTAGCCTCGCTAACTTAGCTTTATGGCAGTGGCAGCCTATGGCCTATACTTATATTGATCTTGGGTTATGTAGCTATGGAATCCCAGTGAGGTGTGTCTCTCTGGGAAGATGTGGGTTGCCTCTCCAATTTGCTGGTGTGGGTCAGGCCTCTCTCTCCAGAGCTCCTCCTAGCCACAGTGTGGTGGAGCAGTGGGTCTGGCTTTCCTCTCCTCACTCTCCTCCTCCTGGGACTCCTTCCAGTCTAGTTGTTTTGGTGGGGGGTTGGGCAGGTGGGCAACAGAGCCCTTCCATAGGGCAGAGCCTGCTGCTCCCAGTCCTGGTGGTGGTGTGAGCCAGTGGTTGGGCGGGCGGGTGGCTGGATTCTTTTGCCAGTGGCTGCTGCTTGTTCCAGTCATGGCTGGGCAGGTTGTAGCACCATAGGCAATGGGCAGGGCCCTTCCTCTGGTCAGGCCCTCTCTCCAATGAGAGCCTGTTATTTCCAGCCCTGGTGGTGGCATGAGCAGTTGGTCTGGCAGGCCGGTAGCTGGGCCGATAGCAGTCCCACAGGCAATGGGTGGGGCCCTTCCTCTGGTTGGGCCATGTCTCCAATGGGGACCTGCTATTCCCAGCCCGGGTGGCAGTGTGAGCCAGCGGTCAGGCAGGCCAGTGGCTGGGCCGTTCCTTCTGGTGGAGTCCTGACATTCCATTTTGACTCAACCTATGGGCTCCCTCTCTTAGAGACAAGCCACTAGAGTGGGAACTACTGGTAGGAGAGATCATTGCCATTCTTAATGCCTCAACCATGCAATTTAGGTGTCCATAAAGTAATTCACAAATTCCTATACCTCCCTGACTACTATATGACTTTAGTGTGTGGGGACTTATTGTGAAAACTGCAGACCCAGATAACTTTCAACTCTCATGGCCATGTTACCCTGATCCTAGAGACACCAGAAGTTAAAATCCTGACCCTCTTGGTACCCCAAAAAGAAAATTGGTGCCCCTATGGTCTCATATAAAGTCCACAGAAAGAACCTGATCTTCCTTTCAATGTGCCTGGTGTGTAGGCTGAATAAAATTCTTCTTAACCTACCTGAAACAAACCCCAATAATAGTAGAACTAAAACCATTGTCAGAGCCCTCCCTCCAAAAATAATCTTTTATTCTTTGCAAGGCAAAAATTGGGATCCAGAGGCACCTAGAGAGAATTTTAAAGTATGTAATACTCCAACCCTGCCAGTTATTCTGGGTTATACCTCTTTTGCCAGTTCAGAAACTGTGAACAGATAAATATCAGTTAGTGCAGAACCTATGAGACATAAACCATGCCACTGTTAGCCCACACCCACTTGTCCCTAACCCCTGTACTCTCCTGGATCTCATCCCTACTGATGCTGCTTTTACAAATGTCTGGACCTCAAGAATGTCTTCTTCTGTATCTGACTGGCCTGTCAGGATCACCAATCGCCTTCCAGTGGGAAAATCCTGAGAACGAAGACAAAGGCAAGCTGACATGGACTAGACAGATGCAAAGGATTTAATATTCTCCAAACATTTTTTGGAACCATGTAAGTCTCTGATTTAAAAACCTTCTCAGCAGACCAACATACCTCTATGCTGGTATAGTATGCTGAACAGACAGAAATAGGAGTATTGTATGGAATGAACAGTACTGTATGCTACTGCAGTATTCAGGCCAGAGAGAAAGAGGAGTATTATATGGAAGAAAAAGGACTACTCCTCACCTTTGTGTGGGAAGCCGACTACAAGATTTCAAGGAAATATGCTCAACTCTGTCAAGATATAGTCAAATGCCTTGGTTTTCACCTATCCCATAGACAAATTTAATGCAGCCTTGAGAGAAAACAGGCCATCTGACCAACCCTAGTTCTGTCAACAGGCTGCCAGATTTGCCAGTTCCACAGAGCTGAAGGTTTCTGTGCATTCTGAATACCTAACTTTTCTGTCTTGGAAAAATCACTTTATGAGGTCACAAAGGAGGAAAAATGGGAATGTTTTTATGGGAATAAGTCCTACAAAAGGCCTTTGAGAAGCCTACACAAAGGAATGATCACCCAGCCCACCATACCAAATGGAGGAATGACTGTGCCTGGGTAAAGGAAAAACACATTGTGGTTCCACATCTACCAACATGTGTCTCCCCTGGCCTGTTTCCATCTAAGGACAGTGAAACACCACCATAGCCCTCCCCACATGGTAGCCATCACCTTGGGACAGCAGACCAGGCCTAGGGGCAGCTGCCAGCCACAGCACTGAACGCCACAACACTGGACCCCTGGCCACCCAAGGTCATCGCACAGACTACCCTTTCAGTCCCATCTCTGAAAGCAGTAACCTCAATCTTGGGACACATCCACCACCATCTTGGGTTATCTCCACTCCAAAACCAGAATCTTTAGTTGGGACAGCTTTCATCCTGGGACACTGGCTGGGACCTGGTAGCCCAAAACCAAGGTACCTATAGATTTGGTGCTGCTGCTGCCACCAACTAATGACATGGCTGCTTCCATCTAGGGACAACAGCCAGGACCTAGAAGACCATCACACAGGTCCCTGCAGTCTTGGCTACCAGAGGTATCCCTTCTAGATGTGTTAATAACACCCATCTTGTTAGAGAGGCAGGAGAGAGCATTGCTTGGGGTTGCCTCTTTCTCCTAGTAACAGCCAACTTCTTTTGATCCCTATTGCACTCTTCCTATAATCTAATACCTCTTTATTCTCACCTCCTACCTCATCAACATCACATCCTATACCTGACCCTCTTCTCTCTTTTTTACCATTAGAAACTGTAGACCTTTTTGCAAACCAACTGTTTATATTGTAGATAATAATCAACAATTGTTTCTGTTTATTGTGAAAAACTGTAATTGTCTAAATAGGAGCTATTTGGTTTAAGGCTGCATATTGTTTGCATTGGGTACTATTAATATTCATCTCCTCCTCAAAGGCTAGGCATCGAAAACTTGCAGCAATGCTATAAGATTATAGGGTAGAAACTGGAATATCTCAGATCCACATGGCTAGAGAAGAAGACACACAGACAACATAAAAAGACAAGGGAAGAAAATGCCCCAAACAAACCAAGTTGCTAAAATAATAGATTCCATTGACATCACAGTAGAAATATGTCAGAGAAGGAGTTCATGATGTACATAAGTAAAATGATCTGCAAGTAAAGAATGATATAAGAGAGCAAAAACAGGCAACAAATGATCATTCCAACAAAGAGATAAAAGAGCTAATACAGGTAGCAAAAGATTAGTTCAAAAAAGAAATGAAGATTTTGAAAAAAAGAATCCTTGAAATGAAGGAAACAATAAACTAAATTAAAAATTCAATAGAAATCATCATTACCAGACTAGATCACCTAGAAGACAGAACGTTAGACAATGAGAAAAATATATATAATATTGAAGTAAAGTTAACCACACAGTGAAGATGGTAAAAAACCATGAACAGAACCTCCAAGAATTATGGGATATAATGAAAAGACCAAATCTGTGATTTATCAGTGAGAAGAAGGCACAGAGATACGAATCAAAGGAATGCATAATCTCTTCAATGAGATAATATCGGAAAATTTCACAAACCTGAAGAATGAATTGGAAAATCAAATACAAGAGTTTTACAGGACACCAAATGTACAAAATTACAACAGAACCACACCAAGGCACATTATAACAAAATGCCTAGCCTACATAATAAGAACAAAATTTTAAAAGCTGCAAGAAAAGAGTCAGATTACATATAACACAAAATCAATTTGGATCTCAACAGATTTCTCAACCCATACACTCAAACTAGGAGGTCCTGGAAGAACATGTACCAAGCTTCAAAAAAAAAAAAAAAAAATGAATGCCAACCAAGAATATTATTTCCAGAAAAATTGAGCATAAGGTTTGATGAAGAAATAAAAACCTTCCATGAAAACAAAAGTTAAAATTATCTACAATGAGAAAGCCTACACTACAAAATATTCCATGAGGAGGAAATGAAAAACAACAATGAAAATCAGCAAAGGGAGGAACTACACTAGAAAAAAAGCCAATCAAAGGAAAAACTAAATGAAGTTAAAATAAAAAAATAAATCTAAATGACTGGAAATATAAATTTTTATCAATAATAACCCTGAATGTTAATGGCCTAAACTCATCAATCAAAATACAAACTGGCAGATTGGACGTTTTAAAAAGACCCAACAATATGCTGCCTTCAAGAGACACATCACATAGGAAAAGACGCCCATAAATTGAAGGTGAAAGGATGGGAAAAAACATATCACTCACATGGACTCCATAAACAAGCAGAGGTTTCCATCCTCATATCAGATAAAGTGGACTTCAAACCAAAGTTAGTCAGAAAGGATTAAAAAGGAAATTTCATACTGCTTAAGGGAATTCTACATCAACAATACATAATAAAAATAAATATGCCCCCCCAAAGGGAGCATCTACATATAACAAACAAACCCTTCTCAATTTCAAGAATCAATTAGATCACAACACAATAATACTGGATGACTTCAACAAACATCTCTCAACACTGGATAGATCTTCCAAACAAAAGCTAAACAAAGAAACTATAGAAATCATTAATGGAATCAATAATTTAGACTTATAGACATATATAGAATAATTCATCTGTCAATGAGTGATTATACTTTCTTCTCAGAAACACATGAATGCGTTTGAATAAATAAATAAAATGCGAATGAATAAAATAAACCATTTTAATGCCACAAAGCAAGTCTTAGAAAATACAAAAAAAAAAAGAAAAGAAAGAAAAAAATGGTAATACTATCCTGCGTTCTATCAGATGATAATGGAATGAAATTAGAAATCAATGATAAAATAAAAAATAGAAACTACTCCAACACCTGGACAATAAATAATATGCTATCGAATGATGAATGAATAGCAGAAGAATCAGGGAGGAAATAAAAAAATTTAGATGTAAACAAGAACATGGACACAACATATCAAAATCTCCGGGACACTATGAAGACAGTGCTAAGAGGAAAGTTTATTGCATTGAGCTCATTCATTAAAAGATTAAAATGTCAACAAATAAACTCCCTGACATTACATCTCAAAGCCCTAAAAAAAAGAAGAACAAATAAACACCAAGGGCAATAGAAAACAGGAAGTAATTAAAATCAGAGCTAAAAGTCAATTAAATTGAAACAATAAAACAACAAAACAAAAATATAGTTCTTTGAAAAATTAAATAAAATTAATAAACAACTAGGCACCCTAATGAAGAGAAACAGAAAATTCAAGTTACCAAAATATGTGATGAAAAGGATATATCACAATAGACACTACTGAAATACAGATGATAATTATTAAGTATTTTGAAATGTATACTCCAACAAAATAGAAAATCTTGAAGACATCAACAAATTTCTAGAGATATATGACCTACCCAAACTGAATCAAGAAGACATACATGATTTAAACTGTTCAATTTCAAACAATGAAATAGAAGACATGATAAAAAAACCTACAAACCAACAAAAGCCCAGGACCAGATGGATTATCAGTCAAGTTCTACAAGACTTTCAAAGAAGAATTAAAATTTATACTTCTCAAATTATTCCATGAAATAGAAAAGGAGGGAACACTTCCAAACTCATTTTAGATTCCAAAACCAGACAAAAAGACATCAAAGAAAGAAAACTTCAGACCAATATCAGTGATGAACATAGATGCAAAAATTCTCAATAAAATTCTGGCAAATGGCATACAAAAACATATTAAAAAGATAGTGCACCATGATCATCTGGGTTTCATCTCAGGGACACAAGTTTGGTTCAACATATGAAAATCAATAAAAATAATTTATCACATCAATAGACTTAAAGATGAGAATTATATGATCATCTCAATAGATGAAAAAAAAACATTTAACAAAATGCAGCACCCTTTTATTTTCAAAATAGTAGAAAAACTAGGAATAGTAGAAATGTACCTCAACATGGCAAAATCTATCTATGGTACAGCCAAGGCCAACATCATTCTAAATTGATAAAAATTGGAAGCATTTTCTCCAAAAAGTAGAAAAAGACAGGGATTCTGTCTTTCCCCACTTCAATTCAAAAAAGTCCTTGAAACTCTAGCCAGAGCTATTAGACAGATGAAAGAAAGGGATACAAATAGGAAAAGAAGAACTCAAACTATCACTATTTGCCTATGACATCATTCTAAATTTAGAATATCCAAAAATGTCCACCAGAAAACTTCTAGAATTAATAAATGAATTCAGCAAAGTAGCATGACATAAAATCAATACCCATAAATCAAATGTATTTCTATACATCTACTGAAAGAGATATGAGAAAACTACCTCATTCACAATAGCCTCAAAAAAATAAAATACTTGGAACTCAATCTAATAAAAGAAATGAAAGACCTCTACAATGAAACTACAGAACACTAAAGAAAGAAATTGAAGAAGACCTCAGAAGATGGAAAACTCTCCCATGCTTCTGCATAGGCAGAATTAATATTGTCAAAATGGCCATGCTATCAAAAACGTTATACAGATTTAATGCAATTATAATTAAAATCCCTATGACATTCCTCATAGAACTAGAAAAATGCAATCATGAAATTCATTTGGAAAATAAGAGACCAAGAATGGCCAAACCAATCCTTAACAAGAAAAGTGAAGCAGGAGGCATCACAATGCCAGACTTTAAACTATACTACAGAGTTGCAGTAACAAAATGGCATGGTATTGGTACTAAAATAGATATGTAGACCAATGGTACAGAATAGAAGACAAACTAACCTAAATCAATCATCTCATACTACACAAAGGCACAAAAACCATACATTGGAGAAAAGAAAGCCTCTTCAACAAATGGTGCTGGTAAAACTGGAAATCCATTTGCAGCAAAATGAAATCAAGCCACTGTCTCTCACCATGCACAGAGCTCAACTCAAAGTGGATCAAGGACCTAGGAATTAAACCAGATACCCTGCATCTAATAAAAGAAAAAGTAGGCCCAAATCTTCATCATGTCGGATTAGGTATTGACTTCCTTAACCAGAATTCTAAAGCACAAGAAATAAAATCAAGAATTCATAAATGAGATGAATTTAATCTATAAAGCTTCTTCTCAGCAAAAGAAACAAACAGTGAGGTGAAGAGAGAGCCCACAGAGTGGGAGAACATCTTTACTACACACACATAAGATAGAGCACTAATCTCTGGGATATATAAAGAACTCAATAAAGTTAATAGCGAAAATAAATAAATAAATAATCCAATGAATAAATGGGCTAAGGACCTGAACAGACACTTCTTAGAATAAGATAGCCAATCAATCAACAAATATATGAAACAAATATTCAACATTGCTAGTAATTAGTGAAATGCAAATCAAAACAACTCTAAGCTTTCATTTCACTCCAGTCACAATGGCAAGAATACAAGCAATAATATGTGTTGGCAAGGATATGGGGGGAAATGTACACTCAAACATTGCTGGTGGGACTGCAAATTTGTACAACCACTTGGGAAAGAAGTATGGAGATTCCTTAGGAAACTTGGAATAGAACTGTGATTTGACACAGCTATCCCACTCCTTGGTCTATACCTAAAGGACTTAAAATCAGCATAATACAGTGACACAACCACATCATTGTTTATAGCAGCTCAATTCACAATAGCTAAACTGTGGAACAAACCCAGATGCCCTTTAATAGATGAGTGGATAAAGAAACTGTGGTATATATACACAATGGATTATTACTCATTAAAATAGAATAAAATAATGGAATTTGCAGGTAAATGGATGGAGCTGGAGAATATTATGCTAAGTGAAATAAGCCAATCTCCCAAAACCAAAGGCAAAATATTGTCTTTGATATGTGGATGCTGATCCATAATGGGGGCAGAGGCATGGGAAGACTGGAAGAACTTTGAATTGGACTGAGAGGAGTGATGGGATGGGAGGGGTTTGGGTTAGGAAAAATGGTGGAATCACATGGACATCATTAACCTAGGTATATGTATGATTGCACAAATGGTATGACTATATATCAAGTACAAACAGAGAAATAAAAATTTGAGCTCTATTTGTGTACAATGAATGGAAATACATTATGTTGTCATGTATAACTAATTAGAACAACAAAAATGTCTTTGAGAAGATTAAGTGGGCCCTCACCAATGCACCCCTCTTGGGAATCCCAGACCTGTCCAAACCTTTCTTCTAAAATGTACATGAGCATACTGGCATTGCATGGGGTGTCCTGACCCAAATGTTGGGGTCACGGCATTGTCCGATGGCATAATTCTCTAAGCAAATTGACTGTTACCCAAAGCTGGCCACCCTACTTACAAGCACTTTCAGCCATGTCGGATTATTATATGGGGTTGAGGTCTTTAGCACCCCCTACCCGGGATGGACCTCCCTTGTAAAAGAGGCCAGAGGGACCTACCTCAACGATGATACTGGATTGGGAAAGTAAAGGCCGCCAACACCTCCGCCCCCCCCCCCCCCCCCCCCCCGCCTTTAAAAGACTCAGAGCCACGTCGGGGAGCCCAGTCAGTAGAATGCCAGAACTTGGTTTATTGAGGAAGTTGGACAGTATTATAGAGGACATGGGCCAATCAACAGAAAGATCATAGGGACACATAAGGAGCATGGGCAGATGCCATTGGCGGAACCATTGGCCTATCTTTGGGGTGATTTCAGTTCTCACAGCCACGCCCCCTGCTTAGCCTAGGTCCTGTAACAGGGCATGGTAATGTGGCAAGTAGCCAGAAAGCAGTGTAAGATCCAGACATTGCCACATCTCTCTTAATGTCAGAGGTTAACAAATTGATTTGCCATACTCTGTGATGGCATTAACATAGGATAAGGCAATATTGGCCAACTAGTTAGTTGTCATTTGTTGACAATATTGGTCAACTAACACTTGGAGGTCAAAAATGCAGGAGTACTATGCTCAAATTCACACATCCCCCTGGAAGTATGGCAGACCTTAAACCCAATGACTCTACTGCCTGTTAACACAGTCAACAAAATCACAACTTCACTGAAGTCATGAACAAGTTATGTTCCATCCAACCAGACTTATTCAATCAGCTTCTCAAAAGTCCCAATGGTGAGTACTTTATCAATAGTAGAAGTTTTGTACAAGAGGGAGAATGACTTGCTGGGTCCCCCATGGTGACCCTAAATTCCACAATGGATGTAAAATTCTGCCAAAAGCAACCTCAGCACAAAAGGCAGAACTCATCATGCTGACCCAAGTTCTTCAACTGGCATCAGGGATATGTGTTAATCTATACACAGATGCTAAATATGCCTTCAGCACCCTCCACATACTATGAACATTATATAAAGAAAAGGTGACTAATCAACTCAGGAGGGAAGGACATAAAGTATTGCAATGAAATTCTTAAGCTCTTAGATGGTGCATTGCCTCCTAAAAGAGTGTCAGTCATGCATTATCTGGGAATCAAAGGGGGTATGACACATTTGCTGCGGGAAATCATAAAGCTGACCAAGAGGCAAAGTTAAGGACCTATAAGAGGGCATCAAAACAAACAACCTTGACTTCTGCTTTGTTCCCTAATCCATTAACATAATGGGACTCTATTTACTCACAACATGAGATCAGCTGGTTTTAAATGGAGAATGGGAATTACCTCTTGCATTGATGTGGGAGATTTGAAGATGTCCATAGTGCAATTCTGGAGGCCTAGTCCCAGTCATTTACAAGTCCAGGAGACCTTCATTGGTCAGGTGGCACTCAAGGTCACATTAGGCCAATATTTATACATTCCTCAAAGCTTCATCATAGCAAGAGTAGTGTCAGAACAATGTGAAACATAAGCCCACAATAACCCACTTCAGGTACCTAAGATCTTTCCTGGGATGCAAAGTGTTGGATGGGCCCAACTTGAAAATATAGTTGTCAACTTAACTGAGCTCCCCAAATTCCAGGGCTATAAGCATTTGCTAGACTTTGTGGGTACTTTCAGAGATTCTGTGGAAGCCTTCCCTACCACACAGAGAAAGTACAAGAAGTGGCGCAACTTCTCCTGAATAAAATCATTCTTTGGTTTGGAATACCAATCACCATGGGTCACAAAATTGGTTGGCATTTGTTGCTGAGGTGGTGGAATTGCTGGCAAAGATCCCCTGGAAGTTACCCTGTGCATACTGTCCCCAGAGCTCCATGAAATTGGAGGGAATGAACCAAACTTTAAAATTACAACTAAGCAAACTCTCTGGAAACACAGCTACTCTGGAACCAGGTGTTGCTAATTCCTTTGTTAAGGATTAGGTCTAGTCCTACAAGACAGACAGGGTTTTTTCCTTATGAGATTCCTTGTGGGTGCTCGCTTCTCATTATGAGAGATAAATGAGAAGATCTTAACAAATTGGCAATATTATGCTGAGGAAGAATATGCAGGCTCCTGGCTTTGACCACTATCCACCATTGAGTTGGGAAATGGATACCTGTGAGCCTGACCACAGATGCCCAACTGTTAAACCAAGACATGTTCTGAAGGTGGCTGATATTGTCCACTTAATTTACCATCACATAGTATAAAACCAGCTTATCATGATGGAATGTGTTTCTGTTACAGCTGCAGTGTGGAAGTTGGCCAACCAAAAGAAGTGAGCTGCACCTGAAAGACCCCAAAGGACAATAGTCCTACTTAACTTCCCCTGGAACCGCACTAATCTATACACTTCAGTGGCCTGAGGAATCAACTGCCTGCCAGGATAAACAGACTATTCTTGTATTCTATATTAGTCTTTTCATCATAATGCTTTGGTTTGGTCACCCCTAATCTTTTCTGTTGCTTTAGTCTACACATTAATTTTCATCATAGGATTAACGGAGACTGCTCCAACCAACTGGCACTGGGTTGAAAATCTTCTATTAGCAATCTTTACCGATGTTTGATAGAATGTTTCATTGCTATTTGTTATGTTTGATCTGCCTCCAATCTGTTCAGTAAGGTCCTTCAGCCTGTTGTGACTGATGCCTTTGTGTGACTCTATTAGTCCATGGCATCACCACAATCCTCCCCTTACCATACTGATTTCTTCTGCCAGTGAATAATCTGGGGGACATGCAGACATAAGGTCACCTCTTCTATCTGCCAAAAGGGGAATCAATATACCTGTTTTGACCCACAGTATTCCTAACTGAGGAATGTCTGGAAGCCCAAAGCTTGCAGGAAGCAATATGGAACAAGGCTCACTAATTTATAAAGTTCAGTTCACTAATCTTAAAAAACAGTGTCAGTACCTTTTGATTCATGTGGGGTCATGAAGAAGCCTTGGGAAATTGCAGTGACCCCACAGTATCTTCATCACATCATGATGAGACTTCTCTTGGGAAAGGAGGAGCAAGGCCCAATGACAAGTATATTTGTGAACAGCCTACAAATGGTATGTGACCCATGTGTGCTGATTATGACAAGTTTTTCTGTCACTCATGAAGTTGTGTTATATGGGCCATGTGGCAGAATAAAAGCAAACTGCCATTCTTCAAATGGTCTAGTGTCACTAGACCCCAGTGTAAATTAGGAGCCTATAAACCTGTTAAATTTCTATCCTTGACATTGGAGGCTAAATATAGAAAACAGGCCCAATTTGCATAAATATATGTGGGTGAGGCACTGACACAGGGACCATAGTATACTTCAAAAGAGTCACAACTTAAGTCTTTCTTCCACCATGTCTTTCATTCCTTTTATGAAGAAATAGAAAAAGGCCCAACTTCCACTTCTGCCATAACAAGAAGCCTGTTCCTAAACTTGGCAGATACTATAGTTCAATCTCTGAATGTCCCTTCTTTCTATGTGTGTAGAGGAACTAATATGGGAGAACAATGGCTATGGAGGCTAAGAAGCTAGAACCTCATGAACCCTAAGTAGAACAATGTTTCCCTGTTCAACTACTGGTGTTTGGATCCTCAACACCTCAATTATTGAAAAATACTGTCTTTCCCTAGAGGGAAAGTAGGTTAACATTTCAGTTGAGACTTTGACATGTCTGAACCAAGAATTTTACAATGTGAAGACCTGGAAAAACTAGCAGTGGTGATCTTCAAATCACACATAACCAAATCCCCACTCCCTGTCAAATTTCTGCTACTTTGAACAGGCCTGGGATAATGTTGCCACAGAAATCAAATGTCAAGACTTCCAGAAGACTATAAGAGAATGTGGAAGGGCCTCTTATGCTCAACTACTCTGAATCTGCTCAGGATCATGTGTACTGGGAACAATTCACCCCTCTATTTTCTTCCTTCCGTTGGTCAGAGGGAAAACATTTGGAGGCCTAGTATATGAAGTCCAAGGGACCCAGAAAATGATGAGCCTTGGCAATTGGTAACTAAAAGGTGATAAATGGCCCTGTGAATGGATAATTTACTATTCTGGCCCTGCCATCTGGGAAGCAGATGGGTCTTATGGGTACAGAATTTCCATCTTTATGTTAAATTGCATCATCAGTGTACAGGCTGTTTTTCATTGTTTTGGACTACATTAAAAATGTCACTGTTGTTCCAGCATTGATTTGGATGTTTAAAGATAATCAATTTTGCTTGTTGTTTATTATACTTTTTATGAAAATAGTTTACAAGTGTGAAGAGGTAAATGTTGGATTTCTTTGTTTTCTTTTCGCCTGTGAGAGACCATGTTGATAAACTCATAATCATTGCACACAAAAATCATACCTCAGGATCAAGTTTTTATCAATTCAAAATACATAGTTGGGTCACTTCCAAACATGAAAGAACCCTACTTTGAAAGGAGTTAAATACAAATGGACATAAAAATCCAGACGACACAGATTTACTTTACATTCTGGTAGCTGGTGAAGAACAAATTTGTAAAACAATGTGTGTGCATTTTTACAAAAGCAGAAAATTGGGAGGACTTTGGTTTTATGTTCAACTGGTCTATGCTGATATTTTCCATGAAACAATATTGTTGCTTTCTTCCTCCTGGAGATAGGAAGTGTCAAAGTAAGTCATAGTACTGGCTAGCAAATAAACTCTTTACAAGTTTTAAAATCTGTAGAATTAAATGTAGTGATATTATTACACCATTAAAAACAATAGATATAAAGACCACATTCCCATGAAGGATTAAATATTGGCACAAGTGGAATTCCTAGGGAGATTGTTCCTTTCAGAATTGTGAAAATATTAACAACACACCAACAACAATTGCTCATGATTTTTATAATTACTGGAGACTGACATAGGTTTCTGAGAAGTTATATTTGAAAATACACATCAATATTCCATAATAATAAGTGATTTCCATTATCATTCACAAATAAGTTTTCTAAGAAACTTTATACAACCAAAACGACAACACAGCATAGAGAGTGCCTTAAGAAATGTATTTTCTTCTAGAGGTTTTAGATCATCCAATAATGACAAAATGGAAGAAATTTTGTCCTTCAGATCTTCTGGAAAGTCATGATTGATCTCTGACATCATTATTAGAGTGCCCACATCTCTCTGGTGGAAGATTGCAGGGCTTTCTGTGAGGTGGGAAGAGTAGTGGAACAGTGGTGTGAAAATATACTCATGTCAAGGAGAGTCAGGCAAATGGCAACAGTTTTCCTATTGAGAAACAAAAACATGTTTGCCTTCATATAATGAAACACCAAAATAGTCCTGAGTGTGTCTCTCCTACCTTTGGTCATTGGGCAGCTTCTCCTCCTGTCTGGGCTCTGTGTGTGGCCCACCCACTTAAGCCACCTGCCAGGTGGAAAGTCACACAGTGCTTCTAGTGTGCCTCTTCCACATTCTTTCAGCCTTCCCTCCCTCTGGTGAGAAAAGTCCACACTTTGAGGAATCTTTCCTGCAGAATTTGGCTGAGAACAAGTAGCCACTGAGATTTCCAGCAGAGTAGCCCCTCGGTAGCTGCAGAACCCCTAATGTTCAGTGCACAAAGACAGAGAGGAGGGCTAAAAGCTCTCACCTGACAGTGGCCTTCCATGCAGTGTCTCATTCCCATGGGCATGTATGTCTTTTGCCAAATTTGCCTTGCATTTTTCTTCAAAGATATTGAGAACACTGTTGCAAAAACTTCTGGATAGGAGTTTCTTTGAATCTGCAGTTGTCTTGCTGGGGAACTGACCCCAAAGCAGCCAAACTCCTAGCAGGTAGTACAAGAGCAAGATTGCCATTCTGGGCTTGGTTTCTCCTGACCTGGGCTTTTCAGCTCTACTGTGGGGACTGTAGAGGTGTCAACTATGTCACTGATCTTCTCTGTCTTCCTGGGCTTCCGGCTACTTTCCCTCCCTGGCTCAACCAGGCTTTTATATTCTTTGGGTTGTGTAGCTCAGCTCCTGATCAAGGTTCCAGACTCCACCCCTTCTCCACCCACCTCAACTGGTAATTGACTTCAGTTTTTGTTCACTTACCCTACCTCTCCTCACTCACCTCACATCCCTACATCCTGTCATTCATCTTTTGACCTTTGCTTATTTTAGAGTTTCAAATGCCTTCTTCTGTGGGCACAAGTGTATGAAGTACTGCATATGTGGCATACCTTAAGGGTGCCTGAATGTCAAGCTACTCCCCTAGTGCTAGGTGCAAGAGCAGCAAACCATTTACCCCTTAGGCACAGCCCTAGGCATGAGGCCACATGTTGCAGTCACAGTGCTTCCTCCATGGCCTGCTCCTTAATTGGTTGCTGCAAGGACAGTTGGCAAGAAATTGTATTGGTAGCTGCCTACAATCTGCTTTGCTACTGCCCAAGTATATATACCTGGTAACTATGCAATAAAATCAGACCTGCTTCCAGCTTGGTGTCCAGAGGTCTTGAATAGCAACTCTGCAGTCACACTTTCCTCTACCCTGTTCCTTATACTTCCTCACTGGATAAGAGAGAGCCCATGCATTATTCCTTATTCAATCATATTATTCTACAAATATTGTTATGGTTACTGAAATATTTGTAACCCATTTGGTGTTTATTTTCTAATACCAAGCACAGGGAAGACTCATCATAGGAAACAGATTTGAACAAAAGACATGAAATCCTTCCTTTTAAATTCACTTTCAGTTTATATCAGAACACTCTTGTTGCATAAACTAACTTCCCACCAACGCAATTTCTTCTTTAAGGCACTATAAGATTAGAGTTAGTTATACTTCCTGCTATATCCATTCATAATATTGTGATGCAGAAATTGACTGCTTCTTCAAAAAGTATAGAAATATGATCACAATTAAAATAAGTACTGTGAAAAGTATGAAATATCCTAGTAACATCACTATAGGTATCTATAAGGATGTCTAAATTTTACAGTGCCCTTTCCTATTCATTCTTGTAGAAGTTCAGAAACTTAAGTGAAGAGAAAAATTAAAGGTCATTATTACATCTGCCTTCCAGAAAGCCTGAAAGGGGCTCTTAGTTTTGCCTGGTAAGTTACTGGGGAGCACAGATTGCAGGCCTCCTCACACTGGGACAAGTCAGATTATAATCACCTTCTATTCTTTCTTTCCATTGATTTTCTGGGGCATTGTTTGATTTTATTCCCTGTTGCAGGAATGTTTTTGTTTAAGACTGTATTCTTCATGTTTATAGATGGACAACACACACACACACACACACACACACACACACACACCAGCACACACAACACAAAAGTAAATAAAAAGCAGTAGGATTTCCTATTATTTGAGAGAGTATGTTGTTGATGGATGTTCTTCCAAAATATTTTAAATATTTATGAAATTTTTCTATATTCTATGTGTTTTGTGTGGGACAGAAAACTTTTTTTTTTTTTTTTTTTCATTTTCATTTCTTGGCCATGGGCAAAAGAGATAAGAATCAATTCCTCTTGAATGCAAATAGGACCACATATTTATAAGCCTCTTTTGTTTGTGTTCAAAATCTACACAGATTATCTCCGTTCCCTTAGGGAAACTGGAGGACTTGTTCTCATTTAAGGTACTTAAAAAAACTAGCAAATTCCCTTAGTTCCTAATAAAAATAGGAATTTTTTTGTACAGTGGAAGAGGGGTTTTCATTTATCAAATATCAACCATCAGGTTACCCTCGAATAATCCATATCTCAAGATAGAGTGTGGGTGTGATTTGTCATTTGGGTGACCTCAGAATGTATAATGTATAATGTATAATGCCCTCAGAAATAAACACCCAATTTTGAACATTTTTTTTTTCCTGTCCACAGTAGGAAAGAAAAACACTAAGTTTCTGATACCAGCAGGCAATCCTAGATGGTGTTTTCTTGGGAACCAGCAAAGGCTTGACACCTACTGGTTTGGTAATATGGTGCTAGACTTCAGGTTTCAGGCAGAGTTTAAAATGGGAACTCCATTTAAATACCTTATAACAATTTTCCTTTTAGTGGTAAGAGTTTATTCATGGTTGATTTATTAAATTGTAGGAGCTGGATATTTTTTGCATGGCAGGGATTGTGCTGGCTGATTCATACTTGGTACATAGAGAAACTATCTCTGACAGTTATTCATTTAGGTCACTTAACATGTAGTTTGTTGAATCTCTTAGAAACATAAAAGAAACACTGCATTTGCACCATCCAAAAAAAAAAAGTGATTGAGTTTTTTGGAGAGAAACATTCAACTTAAATAAAATTTTATGTCCAGTGATATTTTCAAAGGCAATAAAAATAGCACAAGAAATAAAACCAATTTGACTCAAGAAGACACTGCATGGTTTGTGATTTTATTTTCGTATGTCTTAAATGACAAGTCACTAAAATATATATTATCAACTTCATGGTATCTGGTGTTAGAAAATATATACAGTGTTTATGTTGGCTAATGTGACTAATATGTTAAGTATCACTAGAGAAGATTGAAAATCAATTGATATAATTATGCCAGTAATAAATAAAACAAGAATATTTCTTTATCAGAAAAGTATTTGTTATGAACTCACTTTGTAACACTAGATTTTATTCTTATAGTAAAAAAATCATCATTCTTGAGTTCTGATACCAGTCTTTAAGTTCAGGTATGGACATTGTTACCAGGTGTTACAAATTATACACACAGGAAATGTTGAGGCAAGTGTAGAAAGAAAGATCATTTAAGAAGGTGATAGTGACAGACTTCAAAGTGAATGGGACCCAAAGTTATATGTCTGTGGGAGGGGTTATGTCTTGCTCTTTTGTTAGCAACCCAGAGTACACAAGAGCACAAAGAGGTTAACAACCCATTGTCCTCTCTATTTGATAACAAAACAGGATAAGCTAAAAAATGGTATTAAAATTTATATTTTCCTCTGATGACCATGATTCTTTGTCAAAGAATTTGTATTTGGGCCATGCTTGGTAGAAGAAGAAAATGAGGAGATTTTTCCTGAGCATCTCTGTGTCACACTTGCCCCACTTTTTTTTTTTGGTACCGGGGATTAAACTCAGGGGCACTCGACCACTGGGCCACATCCCCAGCCCTTTTTTGTATTTTATTAGACAGGGTCTCACTGAGTTGCTAAGTGCCTCCCATTGCTGAGGCTGGCTTTGAACTCGTGATCCTCCTGCCTCAGCCTCCCAAGTGTGCCACCGCGCCCGGCCACTTGCCCCACTTTTACAGTACACAGGCTAATGGTGAACCTGGTATAACTGTTGCAATCAAAGCTCCCATCTATATTAGAAAGCCCCAACTGATACTAGTCTTGGAGATCAGGAATAAATTTTTGTTCCCCAGTGTTGAAGATTAAACACCTGAGAAATTTTGAAGCAAGCATAGAAACGAAGTTTTATTTAAGAAAGTGACAGCAACAGACTTCTCCAAGGAGAAAGGTCCCCAGAGCTGGAATTCCATGGGAGGGGTGTGTCATGTTCTTTTATAGACTCCAGAATTCCCTTCTTATTTTTTGCCTTCTTTTTCTTCTCCATGTACCTGCCTAAGCACAGAAATGCAGAGGTTAATGTTTTGTAACCCAGAGTGCCCAGAGGATGATCCCAGAGATTAACATCCAATTGCCAAGAGAATGCAGGTAGAATGCTTTCTGGCAAATAAAGCATGAGGGGGTCAGCACAGTGGATTAATTTATAGAATTATTTTCTTACCTTGTGTTACCACCATTCTCATCTATCTGTCCCACTATAGTTCTAAGAATTGTTGCCAAAATAAGTGAAACTGATGAACAAAATAGGAAAATGATTTTAAGATCACACTTTTAGTCCTATCTGATGGAAGGAAATGTACTGACTGCACCATGACTATAATAGGGGTTACTTATAAGTAGGACATGCCACTATCTTATAAAATATTATTGTATATATGGCATGTTTTCTACGTAAAACCTTAGGAAAGTATATTCAATGTAAAACAATGGTAATGTACTTCAGATTTTCAAAATTTAGCATGAATATTTGACCAAATAGAACAATATGTATCTCTGAAAAGCTGCCTGTGCCAGTTTTAAGGTAATCTCTGATTTATGAATACCCTTTGGCTTGGAAATTTTTGAAGCACTGTTCTGAAATGGAACCATCCTTGGTTGTGAAATCTTACTTGTAATAACTACCCCAATACAGATTCAGAAGCTTGAAAGTATTAATCAGATCTTCAGCTAAGATGGTGACAAAGGCAATCTCCCATCTCTCTGCTCACATTCAATGCTCTCTTTAGTCAACATGCACTCTCGTTTCTCATCCATCCCTTTTCTCAATGGAGGTATGAGATCAAATTCAAAACTTGAGAGGCAAGGCATACTCTTCATGAGACAAAAAGAAAAAGTTAAAAATTGAAATAAAATAAATAAAATTATCTTCTCAATATAATAGGCAAACCCTTTGCTACCACTCATTCTAGGACACTGACAGGATGTCTCCGGATTACAAACAGGCTTGATTACACACTCACCACTTTACTATTTTCTCACATTTCTCTCAATTGAAGAAGACTATTCCAGGTGCCCTGTCTCCATTTGACTTAGTGTTTGACATCTCTAGTCTTTCTCCGGAGCCTGTAGATGAGTTCTGCCTATTGCTGGTGGGGGAGGATACTTCAACTCCTCAGTGGCTGTCTCCTCTTGGCATCTGTTACACTGGGTGCCAGGCAGGAAGGGCACTGAATGTCTTTGTTTGCACATCTTTCTCTCCTTCCTGAGACATTCCCAGTGGAACACCCCCAGCCCCTTGTTTTGTTTGTTTGTTTTGAGTACTAGACATTGAACTTAGGAATGATTTACCACTGAGTTATATCCCCAGATTTTTTTCTTTCTTTTTCCATTTTTATTTTGAAGCAGTGTCTTACTAGGTTTCAAGGGTTGCCCTCAAAGTTGCAACTCTCCTGCCTAGCCTCTCTACCAGTAAAACCATTTGAATACAAGCAGGTTACAAAGCAAAAGCTCAAATGTTAGGCATCAGCTACAAAAGGGAGTAGTCTCAGCACATGCAGCCAGTAAGATCTTGCCTTGCTGTCCAGGCCACCATTCTGACTGAACAGTACTCTGAGGACAGACAATGGGGAGAACATAAAGGCAGTGAGCAGGACCTCTCATTTCTGAGTGTCTCAGATGATCTTGGTTGGCTGTCTGGGAATTTGGAGAGTCTGGTCACAGGTTCTGCATGGAAAGGTCATCATGGTGTCTTGGAATTCATCCATTTTGTGAAGATTTCTTTGGACAGCTGACTTAGTAGCAGCCATATGACTCATAGGTGGGACCAGAACAGGCTAGGCATCCTGGATCTTGCCCCTCCTGCTCTGGGCCATTTACACTTTCCCTTGGAACATTTGCTGCCTATTGCTTAGGTATATGCTTTGCTTCAGGCTGCTTTCCTCACCTGGTTCAACAAAACTTTTTATATCCCTGGGTACTGTTTGAATCTTAGGAATTTCTAATCCCCCTTTTTCCAACCTCCTATAAGAAAATATGCCCCAGATCTCCTTGCATCCTCCTTTACATATTTTTCCACATTCCATGTCCATTCATCTTCTCAAAAATCATCCATTCTCTGCTGATTTTTAATTTAAATCTCTCTGTGCTGTCACTCATTCATTATCATTACTGTAGTAATTAAAGTTTGCTTTGTTTTTTCACTTTGTTCTCTTGAATTTTTATATATCAAACACACAGAAAGCTCATGATAGAAAATATATGTTTAAATGAAAAAAATAATAAAACTTTCTTTTAAGTCCACTAACCATAAATCATCTTCTTTAACAGTTGCTATGTAAATTTTTATTACTATTCTGGCCTTAGGGTATCTCTTCTTGAAAGCATGGGAAGATTATAAATAGATAAGTGCTATAGCTGTCTATAGTAGAAGCAAGTAGAACCATACATTCTTAACCAATTTAGAAAAATGTGATATTTAAAATAAGTCATGTGAAAAGCATTCAAATTCTAAGTGCTATAACTTTAAGTTCATAGAGAGGGAACTTTCTTGTGTATATCTGCACCCCAGAGATCACATATTGATTTGAGATTTTATTCTTCATCACTACAGACTGGAGAATACCTACACTCACATGGTGTTTTAAAAGAAATTGATAGGAGGCCAATAATTTGGTCTAGGCTCCTGCACCAGGAGATCTACCCAAACTTGAATGTAACCATTAGAACAAAATACTGTGTACAGAAATTGAAATTTGAAGGCAGTCAGTTGCAAAAAAATTTTTAATAGAATAAAATAAACCTACACTATCCAGTCAGAGAGGGGTCCAGTTACCTAGATCATGAAGTCCCCACTATTTAAAGACTGACAAGAAAGTAACCATGTGATTCTCCCCTTACCTACTGATAATAACCTGGACACTCAGTGCATTGTTCTTGATAGCCTTGTTGTACTATTTCATACTCTTTCCTCCAAAGAAGCTGGCAATACCTACTAATCAGGTGAGATTTCCTTTAGGAGTATGTTTTGAGCACCAATCATGTGCCTGGAAATGACCCCACTCTCAACTCTCAAGAGATTACAGTTGACTGTGGAGTGCTGATGAGTAAAGGGAAAATAAATGCTATGATATCAGTAAAGTACCATTGAGAAAGAAATCAACCCAAGAAAAGGGGTCTTGTTTAATGCTACTGTGGCAAGTAGGAAAACAGAGGAAGCAATGGGTATTAGAGAAAATTAAAATTGTTTTTAACTGAAGCAAGGCTCAGTTTGCATCTTGACAGACATCCAAACAAAGGACAGGAAAGACTGGGGACACAAAAAGGCACAGGAAAAAGCACATAGCACAGCATGGACACAACTAGCCATGAGTCAGCAGGATAGCAGGGCAGGTCGTGTAATGAGAATTGGCAAGATGTTGCTGTAGATGGAAACAGGGAGGCGGCATCTTCAGTCATTAACTTCATCCTGGATATGGACTTCAGGATGTATCCTGGGGTGTTGGAGAGCATCCTGATCATGATTTGTCTTTCATAAAGAACACAGAACAGAGAATGGGCAGAATGGTGGGATAGTAAGGGCACACACTTCAAAACTGCTGAATGAATGTCCTGTTTTGGATAAGCTACTCTACATTGTTCTTTGAGAACAAGAGAAGGAGGAAATGTTGTATGTTATCTTGCCAAGACCTTATGGCTGGGCCATTAATACAGAAACTGGATGAGGGGCAATAGGAGATCAAGAAAAGAGACACACATGGAATAAAAAGGTGGGGCCAAGTGGGTTGCCAAACTCTGCTGGATTTTGACTGATCCAGGCTACCTCGGCATGTTTATTTT
Source organism: Tamias sibiricus (assembly GCA_025594165.1). Taxonomy (NCBI): domain Eukaryota; kingdom Metazoa; phylum Chordata; class Mammalia; order Rodentia; family Sciuridae; genus Tamias; species Tamias sibiricus. Next base: position 154,267,387 of record CM046657.1, on the reverse strand, counting down.
ACAGGTTTTATCAAAGTGTTATATGTGGGAAAGTTTCAGCAAATCAAGCAATATGAAGGATGCAGTCAGGACTGGTAAGACATTAGGGTCATCTTGTTTTGTTCAGAATCCTCTATTCCTGGGAGTTGGTGTCTAAACTCAAGGCCTCAAATAATCAATCTGACATTTGCACAGAATATTATTAGTCTGACATGACCATAGCAACTGGACCATCTCAACCCGTTGTTTTACACAGGCATCTTCCAATGCAAATGCAGCCATGAGAGAGTCAGAGGCCATGATTTAAATCACTGTTCTTCATATTATCTCACATTTGTAATGATCAATTAATGATTGCTGTTTTAGGGATGGGGCCAGAGAAACTCTTTATTCATTCAGGACACTATAATTCAGGTCCTTTTACATCACACAGTGCTTTGGGTCCTTAGGTTTCAGGTGAGCAAGTGCAAACATGATGCTTACAGTGAGCTTCAACCTGAACATGTGACTGCTTCCCAGCTTTCCCTTGCCATGTGCACTTTGCACATAACCACAACATGTGGAAATAGCATGGTAGAGAAAGCACCATCACCTTAAATGTTTTATGATGTGTAAAAATCCCTTATCTATGAAAAATCGAAAACTTTGACTCCTGGAGGATTTTATGAGATTTAATTCCCTTTATTCTCTATTTCGTGGTTCCTTGTAAATAAGCATGACAACTGAAGTGAGAGTCCTAGAAGCACCTGGAGTAGCTTGAAGCCCTTGTGTTCATTTCTGAGGGTTGATGGACCCACAAAATTTGAGCGGGGTGGCTTAAAGCAAGAGAAATTAGTAGTTTTGTCATTCTGGATACTAAAAGTTGACAGTGCCACCATTTTCCTGAAAGCGTTGGAGGAGGTTTCTCCTTCTTCCTAACTCCCAGTGCAGTTTTAGGATTTCTTATATACAGGTGTTACTCTTCAGTGCTGCCCCTTCACACATGGTGTTCTCTATTCTTTCATCTTCACACAGTCTTTGTGAGTCCTGATGGATTCCTTTACCCATTTTATCAGATATGAAACCCATGAAGTTCTAGTGTAACCTCATTTTAACTAATCCCATTTGCAATTACTCCAACCCACCCATGTGCCACTGTGCCGTATTGGTGTTTATGATTTCAATGTGTCTATTTAGGAACACTATTCTATTCATAAAAGATGTTGAGGACAAACTAAGACAAAATGGCCCAAGAGAGTGAAAATTACACAGTCACTATATTAACTCTTCTACCTCTCTATATATGCTGAAAGGAAGGAAAAGGAGAGGAAAGCAAAGCACAGCACAGCAAAGCAAGTAATTGTGTCAAAGACATACTGTGCCTGACTCTTTTGAGTATACTAGCCTTGTAGAAAGTATTGGAATAGGAAGTTGAGTCCTGCAACTTTTTTCTTCCATTACAAGAATATTTTTTTACTGCTTGGAAGCCCTTGATATTCCATATTAACATTGAAAAGTATTTTTTCTGCCAAAAACACTTTGCATAAGGACTTTGGTAGGGGTGGCATTGATTCTATAAACTCCTTTGGATAGTGCTGACATTTTAACAATATTAAATCTTCTGCCAATTCAGGAAACTCTATGAATATGATAGTAATTCTTTCCATTAACTTATGTCTTTTTAAATATATTTCAGCAATGTTTTGCACATTTCTTAAGTATATTCCAAAGTTTGCAATTATTTTAAACAGCATTGAAAATACAACACTTACTTGCAACCAATTTATGTATGTATTTTAATCTTCTTTATAGAAATTATTTACAAGTGCTAATAGGTTTTTTAATTAATTTTCAGGTTCTTCTACAGATAAGCTCATATCATCTGCAGGCAGAGAATCTTTTACACCTTCTCTTCCAATTTTGAAGCTTTTTCTCATGTCTTTTGTTAACTAATTGATCTGGTTGGGACTTACAATACTCTGATGAATACAATCCATTAGGTAGGCATTCTTGGTTTGTTCCTAAACTAAAGAGATAAGCTTTCATCGCTTTGCTAATCATGAAAGACTTGTGTATTATTTATATGCAAAATAAATTGAGCTCACATATATTAGTTTTTCACTAGAGTTTTAGGAATACTTTAGTAACATTTGAATTTACTATTTTTAAAGTACAAATCTTATGAACTTTCATGTCACATCCAATATCATTCCAATTTCCTCTTATCATTCATGTATTCCTAACTTTGTATGCCATTGACAACAGCATATAGCTCACATCCAATCCTTATGACTCTTAGGACTTTGAGAAGGTTGTTGAATTGTCTTTTAAAGTTTGGGATAATGTAGATACAAAATTATGAAGTCAGACACAATGCAGAGAAATTTTATGTTTCCACTGAATAAGGTCTCCTGATAATGACACCTTTGGAAAGTATAGTACATATCACAGCTAGGATATTGACAATGACATAATCAAGAATCAAGAAAGAATACCACTTCCATAGCACAAGAATCCTCATGATTCTCCCACTTTGCTCCCTCACTCTTTCTCCTGATATTAAACCTTGACAAAATGCTTCTTCATTACTATAAGCTTGTAATTTCAAGAATGTTTAGTAAAGGTTACAATACGTGACCTTCAAGAATTGGCTTCACCCAGACTAATTATTTGGTGATCCTCACAAGTGTATACTTACAATTGGTTGCTTTTTATGGATGACTACTATTCAATGATTTGAATGTATCACAGTTTCTTCAACCACTCATTTTATTTTTTATCCTCAACTATATTTTAGAGAAAGGTAACTTTCTAATGGATTCATTATCAATAATCTGAATTCTATTCTTCAGGAGCATTATTTATTTGTGTTTCAGATCAATAAATGTTCCGCACACTCAACAGAAGCAGTGTGATGAGTGATTCCTCAGTGTTAAGACACGTTTGATTTCTTTAGACATATTTTAGGAAAACCCAATGCTTAAATTGCATGCTGAAACAATGAAATCAGAGTCCTTCTCTTTTTGATCCAGGTATCAATATTGTGTGCAGTGTGTTGCAAAGTTGACAATGTACTGCCTAAACACTGCCCAAAGACCTGTTGCAATATCTGAAACCAGTGCACCCTGTGAGGCTGAGGTGGAGACTTCTTAGAGGATGCAAGAGATTGATAGCTTTTATTGAAGCCCAGTGAGCTTTGTTGTCAGTGAGGAGTCAGTAGTGACAGTAGAGAGAAGAACTGTGGCCACCAGGAATCCCATCCTCCTCCAAGAAGTAGAAGTGCTCATGAACCAGGGAGATCTATAAGGCATATCCTTGCAAGGTTTCACTCTAAGATAGTTTGCAGATGTTCCAGATCAAAGTTCAGGTTCAGTTATAAATGTAGGACTGGATTCAAAGGAAGCCTTCAAAGACATTATGCAATGTCATGGTCTTGATCTCACTCTCAAATATGCTCCTCTATCAGGTGTTAAAGTCAAGATTATTATAGGAGGCACAGCCACAGTCATTTGGAAAGCCTCATGTTGGCAATTAGACAAATCCTGACCCCAACTGTTGTCTTGGAGTGTTTGGGTTGAGATGATACACAATGGAAAGAAATCTAATAGAAGTGTGTTCTAAATGTGGCCCCATTACTGATGTGTCTATTGTATGTGACCAACAGTCTAAGCATTCAAGAGGATTTGCCTTTGTATATGTTGAAAACATAGATGTCAAGGAAGCTAAGTACATACCAGTGGGATGGAACTTGATGGACATAGAATTAGAGTTGATTTCTGTATAACAAAAAACACCATACACCCCAACACCAGGAATTTACATGGGAAGACCAACTTCTTGCAGCTTATAGTGTGAGAATTACTAACAGAGGATATGGTGGAGCCTATAATAATTGGAACTATAGTAGTTCATACAGAGGAAGAGGTGGAGGAGAGCTGCTCTAAAAAGAAATCAGATTTACAGAAGGGGTCACCTTTCAGTATTATAGTCATGGAGCATAAAGGTCACATTCCAGATCTTGATCCTATTCACATCCTTGCTATTAAAGCATGAAGTTGAAGATGTTCTGAAATCTGCAATGGAGCTGGGATATTGTTTGAGAACATTTTTTTATTTTCTCCTGTTAATAGTGAACAGTGTCTAGGGAAGGCAGTGACTTTTACAATGTTTATGAGGACTACATTTGGTGGAGTTGAAATGCTTTTTTAATTCTGAATTTATCTAGTTTGGTGTTTTGTTTGAACTTAAGTGTATTCAGAAAAGTATATTTTGCATATATTATTTTACCATCTAAATTTTGAGTGTTGAGAAGTTTCTATTGTACAAAACTTCATTTTAAAATGTTTTTTATTGTGTAGTTGTTATTTTTACTGAATCCAGTGTATTCTGAAGATTGAAGCCTGTGTGTAAAATGCTGCCAAAAGAAAAAAAAATAAACAACTTTATTTCTACTTTTCTTTCTAACTTATCAGTGCTTAGAACTATTCCAATTTAAGTCATCACTAGTACCGTTCATTTTGTTGTGTCTTTGTAGTACAAGGGATTAAATGTAGAGCCTCACTCATAAATGAATTCAGCAAAGCGCCAGGATACAAAGTTAACACCCATAAATCAATTGGATTTCTATATTCCAATGATCAATGAGCTGAAAGAGAAACTAGGAAAACCATCCCATTGAAAATAGCCTAAAAAGAAAAAAAAAAAACTGAGGAATCAAAGTATTGATGACCAATCAATCTAACAAAAGAAACAAAAGATCTCTACAATGAGAACTACAGAACACTAAAGAAATTGAAGAAGACATTAGAAGGTGAAAAGATCTCCCATGTTCTTGGATAGGCAGAATCAATATTCTCAAAGGTGCCATGCTACCAAAAGCACTTTACAGATTCAATGCAATTCCCATTAAAATTTCAATGAAGTTCTTCATAGAAATATAAAAAGCAAAAAAATAAATAAATAAATAAATAAAAGGTAGAATGAGATAGATATCATTACCCTAAGTGCATGTATGAAGACATGAATGGTGTGAATATACTTTGTATACAGAGATATGTAAAAATGTGCTCTATAAGTGTAATATGAATTGTAATGCATTCTGCTGTCATATATAACAACTTAGAAATAAAAGGGGAAAAAAGAAATATAAAAAGCATCATGAAATTTATTTGGAAAATATAAGAGACCAGAATAGCTAAAGCAATCTTTAGTGAGAAATACAAAGGAAGAGGCATCACAATACAAAAACTTATATTATCCTAGAGAGCTATAGTAACAAAAGAGCATGGTAATGGCACCAAAATAGGCAAGAAGACCAATGGAACAGAAGAATGAGACAAACCCAAACAAAAACAGTACCTCATATTAGACAAAGGCACAAATCTCTCTCTCTCTCTCTCTCTCTCTCTCTCTCTCTCTCTCACAAACACACACACACACACACACACACACACACAAGGGAGGAAAATAGCCTCTTCAACAAATGATGCTGGGAAAATTGGAAATCCATATGGAATAGAATGAAAATTAGCCCTATCTCTCACCCAGCACAAACATAAACTCTAAATGGATCAAAGACCTGGGGATTATACCAGAAACCCTGCACATACTAGAAAAAAATATAGGCAAATCCTTCAGCATATTGGCACAGGAACTGACTCCCTAAACAAGAGTCCTAAGGCACAATAAATAAAATTTAAAAACAATAAATTGTATGACATTAAACTAAAAACCACCTTCAGTCAAGAGCGTGAAGAGAGAGTCTGCAGAATGGGAGATAAATTTTGCCACTTTCACCTCAGAGTATTAATTTCCAATATACACAAAGAAATCAAGAAACTTAACACCATAAAAACAAATAGCCAATCAATAAATGGGCAAAGGAACTGAATAGACTCTTTTGAAAAGAATTTTATACCAATCATCAATACATATATGAAAAAACATTCAACATCTCTAGCAATTAGAGAAATGCGTAAGAAAACTATGACATTTTATCTTATACCAGTCAGAATGGCAATTATCAGGAATACAAGTAACAACAAATATAACCAAGGATATGGGGAAAAGGGAACTCTCATACATTGCTGGTGAGAATGCCAGTTGGTGGATTCCCACTCTTGAAATCAACATGGATTTTTTTCTTGAAATCAGCATGGATATTCTTCTCAAAAACTAAGACTGGAAACCACCATTTGACTCAGTTATCCCACTCCTCAGCATATTTTCAAATGATTTAAAATTGCATACTACATTGACACAGCCACATTAATGTTTATAGCAGCACAATTCATAATGGATAAGCTATGGAACCAACCTAAGTACAAATCAACTGATGACTAAATAAAGAAATCATGGTATATATATACAATGGAATATTAGTCAGCCATAAAGAAAAATGGCTTTGTGAAGTTTTCTAGTAAATGGATGGATCTGGAAACTATCACACTAAGTGAAATAAGACAATTCCAGAATACCAAAGGCTGAATGTTTTCATTGATATGTAGAGGCTAAACAAAAATAAAGTGTGGGAGGAGAAGAAGAAATGTTCAGTAGATTAGACAAAGGACAAAAACATAAGGGAGAGGAATGGAAATAGGAAAGACAGTATAATAAATCTAACATAATAGTCCTATGTAGACATATGAAAGCACCTAAATGAATCCACCATGTGCCCACCCACAAGACTGGAGTCCTAATTAGAAAAATATATTCCAACCTTGTATAATTTTATCAAAATGGATTCTGCTGTTATGTATAATTAATAAACAATAAAAATAAATAAATGAATTACCAATTTTTTTATAAAAAGGATTGGGGGTTTGGTTTAGTGGCAAAATCCCTCTAGGTTCAATCCCAAATACAAAAAAAAAAAAAAATACCACTTTTCTCCAATCATGAAATATAATATGTTTAATATATCTGCAACTAAGTGCTTAAAAAACTTTTTTAAGAAAATATGATCTGTAACTGTGTACAGGTAGTAGCAGAACTAAAAGTCTTTCAATACAGGAAATGCCTAATGCTTATGAATGTGGATTTGTCCACCTTTATGTATTCTGTATTATAGCAGGAAATATGAATCAAACATTCTATGCTTTAAGGAAGTTTCTTAAATCTTTTATAAGGGAATAACTACATTTCAAATATTTACCAGTACATGACAGTACATTACACACAAGTATACTCTTATTCTTCTAGTATCTAGACTGTATGGAGAAACTGGGTGCTTCAGAGTGACAGAAAGATAAGAGAAGGCAATACTGTGCCTACATCATGGATGAACCTAAGGCTTTGCCTGTTAAGTTTTAAAAATTCTATTTTCAGAACGTTTGCTTCCCAAAGGAGGCCCAATTTCACTGAAATGTTTTGAGAATTGTGTTAAACAAATGCAAGTGGAAAAAAAAATGCTGACACTTTTCAGTTTATAAAGAAAAAAAAAATAGTATTTCAATTGCTGCTGTTCCCTTATATTAGAAATGACAAGGTGCCACAAAAAATCACACATGCTCAAGAATGAGTGGGCAAGGCAAACCTTTACTTCTTCCAGAAGGGTGAGCTACCAGAACCTGGCTAGCAAGCATGTCTGAGTTGGCAGTCCACGGATTTACATACTTAATGCAGCACTGCCCTTCACTCAGGTTGGATGACTCAGGGTACATTCTATGCGATTGGGCGAAAAATGTAGGGCTCCAATTAAAATGACTACAATTGGATCCAATGAAGGCTGAATACTCTATTTTGAAAAGGGACAACCAAAATTTTTACTTCTCACAAATCCCCTCCTTTTCTTTTTATACCTTTTGGTGTCATTTTCATTGCATCAGTTGGTATTGCCATTTATACTAGACATATTTTTTTTTTTAGGTGGAAATCAGCCCTGGTAATGAGTTCTTCCCATTTTGGCATTTCAGGTAACCATTCAAGGTCCTTTCCAGCTTGGTTCTCCAGGTGTTGATTAAAATCAAGTCATTAGGCTGGAAGTGATGAATTGCAAATTCTAGAAAGAGAATCCAAGCAGCAGATTATAATAATCATACCAGCAAAAAAGTACAGATAGGTCTCAAATTGACTTGGAACAAACTTGTAAGTTTTAGGTACTTTTGAGAGAACAGACACAAATGTAAATCTATAGTTACCTTAGAAGAAATGTTGCCTTTTCTTTGAAATGCCCCTGTAGGACTGTGTTTTAGCTACACCATAATGCCAGGTGATTAATATCAAGTTTATCAAAATTGACCTTGTTCCTTCCTATCAATAAAAGTCACCTGAGGTTCTGCAAATGGTCACACTTGGGAACTTGGGAGAAGCCTATTAACTTCTCCAGTTCCATCTGCCAAATTGGGTCAGAGTCTTGTGGACCACATGTGGCTACCTGGGAAGTATCAGGGATATTCCCATCTCCAACTGAGACCAGGGAAAAGGACAGATAGCTAATTATTTTTTAAAAAAAGAGAGAGAAAATGGATAGTTGGCACTCTCCATCACCTGGTTACTAACAGCTTCTGGGGAATGGAAAGGATCCCATTTTCCAACACAAGCCATTACCCCCTCCATGGTTCTCTTCATAGAGGGGCATTAGAATAAAGCAAACCTGAAATATATAAAGGGGCAAAACTTGCCCACTTTCTCAGACACCAACTCTGGACCCCCTCCTATCTGGAAGCGTCTCTCTCTCTCTCTCTTTCTCTCTCTCTCTCTCTCTCTTTCTCTTTCTCCCTGCCCCCCAACTTTTAAATAAAATTTACATTCTTTGCTTGACTTTACGTTTCCTTTTTTTCATTTTTTGATTTGTTGGCCTTCACATTTCTTGGGTATTCAATCTTCAACACCAGAGGAACCAGTACCATATCCTGACTTCCAAGACCAGTTTCAGATGGGGGCTCTGCCAGAATTGTCACTGATATAGGCTTGTATACCACCTCACATTTTTCTGAGGTGCAACTTTATATTTCTTCTTTTCTGAAGGACAATAATGGACACCCATCAGCTAATTAAATGCAGTTAGTGCAAGCCACCATTCTACAATACTTGAGTGACAGGATTCACCCCCTACTACTTCCTAATTATCTGTCCTGTGGGTTGGGCATGTTGGATTCTGTCAAACCATTTCTCATTATCCTATTTAGGCTCAGAGCATATCTGGTGTTGGTAGATGGTGTCCTTCCCTAATCCCAGTTCACCTTTAGATGCGTGGAGATGGGCAAAGTATTAAAACGACTGTGAGATTATGGCCTCAGCTCTTCCCCAGTGACTCTTGAATGTTTCTACCGAAACCTCCTCTCCTGACTGCACTTATGGGTATCCTGACAGTCAAGTAGCCCTAAGTGAATGCCCCAGTAATATATGCACCTTGGTATGAGCCATACTGCACTTTCCCACACTCGCTCCTACGGAGCAATCCCTCCCATTGCCAATTAGATTTTAGCAATTGAGACAGACATTTTACATGTGTTTGTTTATAAGAAAATGCCTGAGTTCCTTTTGTTCAGAGATTAAGGCACAGTAAGCCTGTAGGGATTCTCCCCATTGTTATTTCTGTGTTCCTGTGTGCTTCACTAGCTTCTTTGACTACAAAAGGGGAGATTTATACAGATAGCCCTCTGAAGGTTCCTTTGACCCACAGCAAGTATAAACTCTTTATTCCAGCCTTTACACCTAATGTTCTGCTGCTGAAAAACATGGTCCCAATACAAACTCTCTGATCAGAATCATGGTGATCAGAAAGAAATATGAATTTTAATACCATTCTACAGCTTAGACTGTACTGTAAAAAGGAAGAATATAGTCTAAGGTTCCTATGTGCAGGACTAAGGACTTTTCAGGCTTTGTTTTAAAAAAAATCAAATTGTGCCAAAATATGTAAAATTAGATATGCCTTTGATCATTTTATGCAAGGCCAAATTCCCACTTCAAGGTTCATTAACTACAGACAGATCAAGATTTTTTACTGAAAGAGGTCTCATGTTCTCCCAGGAACTATAAATCACACAGTAAGAGTGGCTAATCTGGAGGCTTGTATATATTTAATGGCCACCCATGAAAAAGCAGAGGTTATTACCACACTGGCTAAAGAAGCAATTAAATCCAGAGGTCATGCATAGAAGGAGGGGTGGAATCTGCTCGCTGGTAGAGGCTCCATGATCTAGAGGCTCCAATATCTGGAGAATGTCCCTAGAAAAGAAACAGTTCTTCAGTGCTTCTCTCTTCTTCATGTTGCTTGTTATTGATGAGAAGGGAGGCTTGTTCTCAAAGGTATTAATGGGAGTTGATATCTCATAAATTTATGCATCCAGACCTGGCTTAAGTACCAACTGAGGGAATGAAAGATGTCTCCAGAGGAAACAAACTATAGCACCACACCTTAAGATACTGATTTTCCAAAAGAGTTAAAATGCACTATGTATGAGGTTTTGCCTCTCACGTATAGTAGTACCTTCCCTTACTTTTTAGCTTCTGCCAGATCTCTATCTCTCCAAGGCTTGCATCTGAAATGTAAGTTACAAAGATTTACAGAGCTTGCAAGACTTACAAGACTTGCAGAGATTGTCCAAAACTGGTTTGAGACCAAAGGAGGAAAAAAAGGTGTCACCATTAAATTCAAGCAGCTAAGGGACATAAATGGCTGGCCAGCTTATCTGCTCTTGTGCTGTACCACCTACTTTCTTAACAAATTCCTCCCTAAAAGCTACAACACAGGGAGGGAAAATGGAATGATCTCACATATACAATTCTCCTTGACCTTGAGAATCTTTACCTGAGGACTTCAGAACTCTCACTTCTTTGAATATCTGAACTGACACTCATCTGACCCAAAAGTGAACTCTGATGTGATAAAGATGTTTTATATGCTCCTTCAGTAGAGTAGCTACAGTTGTGTCATGTTTTAGAACCCCTGTTTGTTTGTTTATAAATTTCTATATTTTGAGCTCATGATTATATGGTGAATTTAAATTTGATCCTGTGTGCCTAAATTAATGTATGCTTCTGAGCAGTCTGTATCTACCTACAGAGGTTTTTATACTCCCTCTTTGTTCAGAGGCCAATTTTCAATGGTTAGCTCTCAAATACATTGGAAATATCTCTTTCACAAAATCCTAAGAAAGACATAGGCATGGTGATGTTAGGATTAATCTGATAGCCATTGAGGACAACTGGCCTCCTGAATCTTTGATTTCAGGGTCCACCATGGCTGTTGGACTTACACCTAATATTTCCAATTGAACAGGCCTGTCCTATATTTATGCCAAAATGTGAAAGTCTGATAGGCTCTATTTTAATTTCCAACAGGTTAAAACTAATAGAGGCTTTAATAAATATCTTTAGCATTTCTTCCTCCTTGAAGAGATCTACTTACAAAAGCAATAAGATCTTGTTTTCTATTTATATGTGCACACCTGTGTATTGTATTATTGTGTCCACATATGTGCTTGTGTCCATATATCATGTACATGGAATATAAATTGACATATACATAAATGAGCACTCATACATTAACATTTAAATGAGAAATGGATCCAAGTACCTTTTAGTTCACATGACTTTAAAAAGGTTCAATTTAAGTTAGGTAAACAGATGAGAGTAAAGATGTTTTTAAAATTGCTAATTCACAAGTTTTTCTAGGTGTTCAGACATTAATAGCACCTAGAAATACCAGGTCAAATTAACCAGCTAGGTCTTAATCACCTAGCAAAATAAGTTATAACCGAAGCATAGACATACCTGGGCATTTAAAAGAAGACAATAAGTCATTTACCGTAACTTAAGATGTACACTTCTGTCAACCCCCCACAAAGAGTAAAAGAGGAGAGGCTATAAAACAGGGTATCTTAGACAATAATGCCTGATGGCTATCAAAAGAGACTATCAGAGTCAGAAGACCTACAAATCTTTCAAACTTCCTACATTGGGGACTTATCTGTGTTTGAGAATATATAGCCCTAATTGACAGTAAATATAGGTATTTCTAGTATACACAGAGGTTATGCCAATAGAAAGGCATTTTACAAAAATCAGATGACATTAGATATCTTAACTACATCTCATGGGGGTTTCTATGACATTATAAAAACTAAGTGTATGTTTACATTCCTAAAATCCCTGGCAAGGTAACTAACATCATTAAAGATTTACATTTCAAATAAAGGCCATGTCCTCACCAGCCTTGTCATCAAATAATTTCTTGACTAGTGCACCTTCTGGTAAAATATTATTGGTTTCTGTCAACATTATGATATTCATTGACATATTCCATTTGCTATGACATTATTTTGTATTACTTTCATTCTAGTACTCATGTTCTTGTTTCTCTCATAGAAGCACAGACCTCCAAGATGACTTTACAACCTGTTCTTTTCAAACAAGACTTACAACAGACCCCTCAACTGACCAAAATTACTCCTAAAAGGGAAACCCAAACTGCTTGCCCCACATCACCTCCCGCAGCCTGAAGCATCCAGAATGGTCACAGTCCTTTCTCCCTTATGGTAGTAGTGTTCCCTTAATCAGAGAAGGGAATTAGATCAGGGCAAAGGACAGGTAGCTAATTATCAAAGAAAATGAAATGGGTAGATAGCATTCCCCATCACCTGGTTACTAATAACCTCCAGGGGATATGAAGGATCATATTTTTCCAACTCAAGCAATTACTCACCCCCTGGATGGTACTCTTAATGTCCTTTGGCTACATAAGCAGGATAGGAGGAAGGAGCATGAGAACAAAGGAAATCTGAAATATTTAAAGGGGCAAGACTCCCTCATTTCCTTGGGCACCAGCTCTGGACCCCCTCCTCTTAAGAGAAGCTCTCTCTTTCTCTTTTTGATACTTTTAAAAATAAACATGTTTTCGTGCCTTGGTGTTTCTTTGGTGTTTAATCTTCAACATCAGGAAAATGAGGACCCCATCCTGATTTTCAAAACCAATTTCACAATTACCCTCTTCTTTTCAAAATGTGCCCTGGTTGGTTTCCTGTTCTCCAAGGTCCCTTTGATCCCCTTAATTGGGTGGTCATGTGACCCAGATTTGCAAATTCTTTACAGGAGTCTCATTATTATCAGGGCCCTAGTTGACTTCAGAAGGCAAGTACTAAATACTGGTTGTTTTTTTTTGTTTTGTTTTGCCTTTTTATTTCCTTTCATTTCCTTGTGGTTATAAACATGCAGCAGGCCAGTTTCACCAGTCTTAAAGTGGGAATACTAGGTTTTAACTTTAATGTCTATAACTTTACAATTATTTATGCTTTCCATTTAATTATGGTTGGTATTAGTACTGGAAATCAGCCTTATATTTTGTCCTATAGGTGATGGCTTATATTAAAATTAACTCAGGTTATCCTGTTAGAAGGAATACCTTTTAAAAACACTAATTGGCAAAAGTTTTAAAGTTCTACAAGAAAAATACAAAATGAAATTAACAAAATCAAGAACACATTGCTTGTATAATAGCTTTGAATCAAGAAACATGATTTCTATAATAACACTAATATATCTATGGTGTCTATTTTGCCTCCACAAATACACATACATTTCAACTCAATCACATGTGAGAACTTTACAAATTTTACTTTCTTTTAAAACTCTCTTCTACCAGTGTAATTCCATATCATGTACAACCACAGTAAGAGGAAGTTATACTCTATGTATGTATGATATGTCAAAATACATTCTACTATCAAATACTGAGAGGTCCACAATTTGTAGTTTTCTAGATTGAGAAATACTACATAAGTTGTCAAAGTTATTATGGAGCTTTTGAATCTGCAACCTTAAGAAATGTGCAATAATGCAGCAACAGACTTTTTTGAAGTACTTTTCTTTTTTTATTTCTTTTTTTAATTTGTTCTTTTTAGAAATACATGGCAGTAGAATATATTCTGGTATATTATATATACACAGAGTATAACTTATCCTAATTAGTATCCCATTCTTGTAGATGCACACAATGGTGATATTCACTGGGGTGTATTCACATATGTACATAGGAAAGTTATGTCTGATTTATTCTACTATCTTTCCTAGTCCTATCCCCAAATCCTTCCCTTCATTCCCCTCTGTCTAATCCACTGAATTTATGTTCTCCACTGAATGATCAGTAAAGCACAACAGAAAGGCCTATTTTTCAGGGTGGCTTTTTTGCAGCAGTCATTAGGTTGAAAGTCTGGGGAGAGACAGAATGCAGATGTCAATAGACAAAGAATGGACTCTTCAGCCTTAAAGATTATATCTAGACAAATTCTTAGGCTGTGGGTTCATATAATTCACCAGAAACAAAAAACTGTGTCCATAGAAAGTTATAAAGATTCACTTAGTGAACTTGGACTATTTCAAAAAAATAGCTATGAGCAGATGTGACACATGTCACTCTAGGGTCTTCAGTTTTTAGCCACAATCTTTTTTCCTTCTGCTTCAAGAACCACAAAGCTCTAGAGAAAGAATTAGCTGTAGAATGAGGTTCATGAGGAACAGAACTGTGACTGTATACCAATTGAAAAGTGGTTGAAAATACACAAGATTTTGTCATTGTCTAATTCAAAATTTTGAGGTCCTTTTAGCCTATCATTTCCTAGCTTGACCATACATAAGGCCTTATTGCTTTTGGGAAGCCAAAAGAATATTCAGACAACAGTAAGTGACCTCTTGCCTCAGTTATTGCACATGGGCTTTATTATGGAAATAATTTCACACCATCCAAAAAGGAAGAAAGCACAATGGGAAAAATGAAAGGCTAAGAATAGGCAAGAAATGATAAAAGTCTGAATAAGGTACAAGGAGTATGAAAACTTTTTAAAAATGGGGTAGAGACAGGGAAATTTCACAGAGTTTTCACTAAGGAGTTGATAGTACTCTGAAGTTAATTTTTTGTGTCAATTTGGCTGGGCTATGGCACTTAGTTATTTGACTAAACACCAATCTTGGTGTTGCTGTGAAGGTGTTATTTAGATATGATTAACACTTAAATAGTAAACTTTGAGTGAGGCAGATTATTCCTCATAATGTGAATCTCTGCCAATAAATTGGGGGACATTAAAGCAGAGATTGAAGACTCTTGAAGAGGATGGAACTTTCCTCTAAACTGTCTGTGGACTCAAAACTGTAAAATCAGTTATTGTTGGAATTTCTACCCTGTCACACTGACAGTGCTCATTTCTGTTATCTGGAGAACCCTTGTGAAAGAAAGCATGTTAACAGCTTAACAGCTTAAACACTGAGGTGGTTTAGAGAGTTCTTGGCCTTCAACCCCTAGGTCTTAAGATGTCAACACAAATGTAGAGAGAGAGAGAGAGAGAGAGTCTCCATTGTATTCTGGTGTGGTTCAAACCTAAATATAAGAAGTGTAATTTAAATGGAGTAAACAAGAGAGTGAGTATGAGCCCTTACTAACAATGATGCTTGGAATACGTTTACTTCCACAAACAAGATGGAATCATTTTGCTAACACTATTAGTTATCACTGCAGACATTGGAAATACATGGTAAATGGGAAAAGATCATTTATAACAGGGTAAGCATAAAGCATGATTCTTCAATTTTAACATGCTAATCATTAATTTCTTTGCCACTACTATTTAGTGTAACTAAGGTTTTCTAAATTTGAGAGAATTAAATGCAAATCCGCCTTCTGTGAAGTAATAACTTTAGAATGAGAACATATTTGGGAATGCAATTTGGAAACTTTAATCGATACAGTGATTATGAAAACCAGTTGGTTAGAAAAAACAAATTAATTGGGACATAAAAATTTACACAATTTTAAAAATGCTTCCCTTAACTTATGTATGTTAAAGGAAAAAGAGCAATTGGACTAGAAAAGAAACATCAAAAGATTTGTGAAATGGTATGGCTGCATTGTATATGTTTTGTAGAGCACATTCTTATTATGTATTGGTTATCTTAAATTCTGTTCATCTTTGGTGTGATAGTAGGTTGCTTTCATTTTTTAAATAAAATGTTGTATAAAAAAGTATAACTAAAAATAAAAAAAATTTTTAAATCAAATGTGTATAAATGGTAAAAAAAAAAAATCCCTATCTTATAATGTTACATATCTTTTATAATTTACCCAAAACTTTACTTAGTTTTGTCTTATACACCTTGGTTATTTTGACTTCATAGTAGTTTTTACAACAAACATCTATCCTTTGGACACAACTTTAAATAAGCCTAAGTCTAACTTATTTGGAGACATCCTAACTTGAAATAGTGTAAGAGCCAGATTTATCTCAGGTAAGGTGAGGCTCTTGACAACTATCACAATGTGACATTACATCTGAAACATGAATCAAACAAAAACCAAGGGAGTTCTTAACTTTGTTCTTGTGGAAAAATATTAAAAAGTGGCAAAATTATTCCACATTTCCCATTGTTAAACTTTAAACAAATAGTTTCTCTTAATTGCCTTCCAAAAATACATTTAAATTTCTATCCCAGTGCAGAGAGTTACACAAAATTTTATACATATCACTTCTTGATGACAATTTGTTGGGACTTTATGTCTGCCAAGGGGATGGGGCTCTGGTTGCTTACCACGCCCTTTGGAGGACCGGGGCTAAGCGAGGGGGTGTGGCTATGACATAGCGTGAGAGTCCGAACCGCCCTGCTGGTTAATTGGTTAGTTCTAGGCCTATATAAGTTCAATACCTTGTCCAATAAATTTGAGTTTTGAATCTGGTCCTCTACAAAACTCCCCGGGTGTGGCGTGTGTCCGTCAAGCAGGTGGGGGAGGCACCCGGCTATTTTTGCTCGTTAAGCCTATCTTCGCCAGGTAAGCTACGTCCTTTCTGCCGGCAGAAAGAACCCCCTTTTAGGGCCCAAAAAGGGGGATAGCTTTAGACCTCGGCCCCATTAATAACTCAGCAGTCCCGGCAGGTTGGCTTCCAACGTGGGGCACGAAAATTATCGGTAGGCTTAACTCGGTTAGAGACGCAGCGTCTCTCTGGCAAAAATATCCTCTAATATGGGGCAAACATTAATATTTAAAAAATCTCAAGACCCAGCCCTCGAGGCATGGTGGTGTATTTTAAGAAAGCAAGGTCTCCAAATTTCTGATACTCAAGTTGAAAAAATTTAGAGTTCATTAATACGGGCGGCTCCCTGGCTCCCAAAGGCGGATTTTAAAGTCGTGGAAAACGTGGCACCAAGCAGAACAAATTTTAAGATAAAGAGAACATAAATACGGGGAAGTCCCGCCTCTGGGAGTTTATCCAGCTTTATCCGCTCTAAAAGCATGCTCTCTCATGCAAACAACAAAACAATCTGCAGAGGCCACAGATCAGGCACCTCAAATCATTCGAATTGAGGTAACGGAGCAGGCCCTGTGGGAAAATAAAATATCTAATCTTTCCCGGTCCGGAGAATTAAACAGCCCCTCCCGGTCCGCAGATTTAGAGAAGCCTAACCACTCCCTAAAAGTAGAGAAATCCCGCTCCAGGGAATTAGGAAAAACTAACAATAAAGAAATTACAGCCCCTCCCTTAGAGAGCTTTAACAAATTCCCTGAGGACAAAGGCCAGCGGCCACATGGCTCACCACCCTATGAGCGAGATCCGCCATTTTATGAGCCCACCCCTGCTGGGCCTTCTGCCCCACCGCTTTACCAAGAGGCGCCAATTTCACAGCAGCTGCTAGCGCCCTCTAGTGGGCTTTCACCGGTAATGGCATTTCCAGTTAATTTAAATCCGGGAGGAGAGACAGACCTCAGATTTGGTACCCCTGGGAGACTCAAGAGTTAAAAGAATTTAAAAAAGTTGTGGCGGAAGATGGGCCAAACTCGCCATGGGCAAAATGTATTTTACAAAGTCTCGCCCATCACGCCTGCACGAGTAAAAATTAGAAGGATCTAACCAAAGCCGTGCTACCGAGACCTTTATTTATTAAATGGGGTGCATATTTTTCTGATAAATGCCATATGCAGGCTGAGAGGAACCAAACTACAAATCTTCCCATACCAATAACCTTTGAAATGCTGTCAGGAACTAGTGACCAATATGCCACAGGCATTCAACAAGCAGCAATACCAGCCCCTTACCGAGAGCAGGTGCGAGCTTTAGGGCTGGCAGCATGGAAAAAGCTAGAGGAAGGCCTTACAGAGCCTCCTATAGCTAGAATCACTCAAAAATCTAATGAGGATCTGGCCACATTTATTGAGAGAGTGGAAAAAAACCTTCAAAGGAAACTTCCACCTGATACGATGAGGGACCAATTTGCAAAAATGTTAGTTTGAGAAGGGATGACCACAGATCACAAGCTGGCCTGTGGCGGGTTAAAGGATAGATCTATGGAGAGATGGATTATTGCCACCAAAGATGTGGGTTCAACAACTCACCAATCTCAAATATTGACCACTGCCTTTCATGCCCATACTGAGATATTAGCAACAGTTTTAATTGGAAAAAGAGCCTATTTTAAGTGTAGACAACAAGGCCATTTTAAAAAAGACTGCCCTAATGGCCCTAGTCGGCCTCCAGAATGCTCCCCTGGCCAGACTCAAAGTCCAGCTGCCCCTAGAACACTTTGTCCTAGGTGTAAAAGAGAATATCATTGGAAAAAAGATTGTAGATCTAAATTTGATATTCAGGGGAAACCTTTAAACCCCTAAAGGGGCAGCCTCCAGCCCCGTTACACCAAGGAGGTTCCCCTGCTCACAGTCCCCCTAAGGTCCATTGGACAGTTCCTATTGTTCCAGGGATTAGACCAAAGATGGATATTTATATATCAGGAAAGAAATTTTGTTGCCTAATTGATACTGGGGCAGATCGTACTATACTAAGGAAAGAAGAGATTCCACCCCAATAGAAATTAATTCCAGGGCCCCAGTTACTTGGTGTAGGTGGAAACACTCATTCAGAAGAAACTAGAGATTGGCTTAGATGGAGAGACATAGATGGAAATCAAGGGGAAGTTTGTCCCCTTGTGGCCCTTACATTAACCTCTAATTTATTAGGCCAAGACATCTTAGGAGAAGGAGAAGCGTACATTACTACAACCCATAGAGAGCTTCAAAATGATATATTAACTAAAGATGTGAAGAAAAAAACTTCCAATCATCAAATAGGGTCTCACCCCCAATCCTAAGGGCCACTGCTCCCCAAGTTCCTGCCATTCAATGGCGAGATGGCCCCCCAATCTGGGTCGAGCAGTGGCCCCTTCCTGCTGAAAAACTAAACCATTTGAGGGCAATTGTCCAAGAACAGTTAGCCCTAGGACACATTAGACCTTCTCTTAGCCCATGGAACAGTCCTGTTTTTGTTATACAAAAGGCCACAGGGAAATAGAGGATGTTACAAGACCTCCGAAAAAATTAATGATAAGATGTTCATTGTTGGCACACCTCTGCGTGGCCTCCCCTGGATCCCTTCTATCTCAAAAGATTTAACCTTAATTGTTATTGATATTAAAGATTGTTATTTTTCAATACCTCTTCATCCAGATGATTATGAAAAGTTTGCATTCTCTATCCCCTCAGTCAACTTTCAGAAGCCAGATGAGCAATATGAATGGATAGTTCTCCCTCAAGGTATGGCTAACAGCCCAGCCTTTTGTCAATATTATGTTTCATGTCTTCTGTCACCATTAATAAAAAAAATCGCAGCTCACCCTATATGTTTATATGGATGACACCATCCTGGGAGCTGCTAATGTCCAACAACTGAGTTCAGCTTATCTGACCCTCCGAGAGCTCTTAGGAAAAGGAGGGTTGCACATATCCAATGACAAGGTACAAACTATTCCTCCCTTTAAAATATTGGGGACAAAACTTAGCCTAGACTCGGTTTGTCCTCTCAAACCTCAACTAGTCATTCAAAAATCTTATTCCTTGGCAGAGTTACAGAAGCTATTAGGAGAGCTAAACTGGTTAAGACCATGGCTTCATATCTCTACTAAAGATTTATTACCTCTCTTTGAGTTGCTACGGGGAAAATCCCCCTCTGATGTGATTTTACTAGAAGAAAGTCATCTGTCAATATTACAAAAAGTCCAAGATGCCCTCAATTCAGCCCAATTGGCTCGATACCAACCAAAGCAACCTCTATATCTGTGGATTTTCTCAGGTGCTAAGCTCCTTACAGCTGTTCTCACCCAGATGGGAAATCCCTTACAGTGGATACATTCCTCTGTGGGAGGAGCACCTCAAGTTTATTCCCAATTAGATCAATTAACAGATCTTATAATAAAAGGGAGAGATACATCATTAAGGCATTATGGAAAAGACCCAGATATTCTAACAATTCCTTACCATTTGTCAGACTTTGAGTAGATACAGAGAAACAACCCTAGAGTCTCCTATACTTTAGAAGGATTTCTAGGAAATGTTGACTGTCATTACGGGTCAACCAAATGGACCTCTTCTTTTCCCAAACTAGAGTGGACTCCCCCCGTCCTTTTTTCCATAAAGCCACTCCCCAAGGCAGTAAATGTCTTCGCAGATGGAAGAAAAGAAGGGTCAACAGTTGTAGTGTTTCACGCATCCTCAGGCCAAAGGACATAATACTTTGAAGCAGTTACTAGTTGTGCTCAATTTAAAAAATTATATGCTGTTGCATCAGCCTTGACCCATGTCCAAGAGCCTATAAATCTTTTCTCAAATAGTTTATATGTAATTAACCTATTACCTACTCTAAATGCCTCATATATAAAGATAGACAATAATCCTATAACCCCTCTGATGATTCAGGTTCGATCCCTATTAAAGGGGCGTAATGAACCTGTTTTCCTCCAACATCTTAGGGAACATCAAGGCTTATCTGGGCCCCTCTCTGAGGGAAATCAGGCCGCTGACCATTTGGCCACCACAAGTGTATTAACAGTTACAGTCCCATATCAACAAGACCTTCAGTTAGTCCAAGGTCTTCACGACCTTACTCATTTAAATTGGAGAGGACTACATCATAAATTTCCTTTAGTTCCTATAAAAGATTTTAAAGAGATTGTAAGGACATGTAAGTCCTGTTTGCCCTTCTTACAGGTCCCACCTCTCCAGTCCCCTGGGGTAAACCCCAGAGGCCTATGGCCCAACACTATCTGGCAGACTGATGTAACCCATTATATGCCATTTGGAAAATTAAAATATATATTTATGTCCTGAGATACTTAGTCATATGCTTGTTGGGCCACGGCACACTCTGGAGAAAGGGCTAAACATGCTGAAAGTCACTTTTTACAATGCTTTGCTATTCTTAGATTGCCAAAGCAGGTTAAAACCAATAATGGACCCTGTTTTGTGAACAAATCATTACAAAAGTTCTTCCAAACTTGACATATTAAACATACCACAGGGATCCCGTATAACCCAAAAGGACAAGCCATCATAGAAAGACATAATAAAACCCTAAAAGACCAATTAATAAAACAAAATGGGGAAAGCAACCCCCATGACCAGTTAAAAACAGCTATGCTTACTTTAAATATTTTAAATTTTTCCAAACAGCAGCCTCTGTCTGTGTTTCAAAGACACTGGTCTAACCAAACGCCTTATGTAAAAGTTGAGGTCCGATAGAAAGACCCTTTCTATCTGGATTCTGGATTCTGGAGAGGTCCCAATCCATTAATAAGTGCTGGCAGAGGTTTTAGATGTGTCTTCCCAATGGGAGAACAAAACCCTATATGGGTGCCTGCCAGAGATCTCAAATACTGCCAATCTGACCAAAATGACTACCCAGGAGCACAAGCTCTTGAGGAGTGATCCTTTCTTTTTTCCACATAAATGAAAACACCGTGACAAATCTCCTGTCCTGCTGTGATTAAACTTCTCATCACATCCATTCCAAAATTCATCAAAAACACTATCTTGGACTCCTTCTTTGTCAGTATCTCAACCCTCTACGATGAGAGAAGAGGGACTGGGCCATTCCTGTGACAATTATCTGGACTTTGTGCTGGACGGCTTCCTTTGGACTCTAAGAGTCCCATTTCTGTGACAATTGTCCGGACTTTATGCCAAAAGACTTCCTTTAAACTAAGCTAAATGGATAGACTTTCTCCCTTTGATAAAATCCCTGCTAAATGGATGGACTTTCTCCCTTTGGTGAAATCCCTGATTGTCATTGTCTTTGTGTTCACTTTTTGGCCCTATATAACTAACCAGATTGATACAGCTAGGTGGTTTGCTGTCATGCAGACCGTGGCTTGGCCACGGTCCTTAACAAGATACAGAGGTTTGCCATTCAGTCAAGCCTTCCCAAAGGTGACTGTCCTGTCCCGTGTGCTCCCCTTGGCCACTTGCTGGCCCTAGGTATGTCCACCTAAAGTGCTAGAGTGGTAGCCAATGACGGGTAAGATTTTTCCCAGAGAGGAGAAATCAACCTAGACAGGCACACTCTCAAATGAGTTGGACACCCTACAAAATGGGACATCCCATTTTTAAAATATAAAATGGAGAGGCCCCATTTTGAAAAAAATGAAAAAGGGGAATTGTTGGGACTTTATGTCTGCCAAGGGGATGGGGCTCTGGTTGCTTACCATGCCCTTTGGAGGACCGGGGCTAAGCGAGGGGGTGTGGCTATGATGTAGCGTGAGAGTCCGAACTGCACTGCTGGTTGATTGGTTAGTTCTAGGCCTATATAAGTTCAATACCTTGTCCAATAAATTTGAGTTTTGAATCTGGTCCTCTACAAAACTCCCCGGGTGTGGTGTGTGTTCGTCAAGCAGGCAGGGGAGGCACCCGGCTATTTTTGCTCGTTAAGCCTATCTTCGCCAGGTAAGCTACGTCCTTTCTGCGGGCAGAAAGAACCCCCTTTTAGGGCCCAAAAAGGGGGATAGCTTTAGACCTCGGCCCCATTAATAACTCAGCAGTCCCGGCAACAATTTATTATTATCCAATTATAAAATATTAAATAACATAAGTAAATCCACAACTAAATTTACTATTTCCAGATTAGTCTGAAAGAGACTAGCACTGTAGACAACTGTAGTTTGGGGAACACACCTACTTGGTAAAATGGTATCTAGCTTTACATTTTACTTTGAGGACAAAGATACATCTAATATACAAAGAAGCCAGTAACAGCATCACAATCACAGTGATGTCCTTATATTAACCAAGTTTAACCTTTAAAGAAAATTTTAGAATTCATGGTATAGGGGAATAAACTAAAATAACAGTTGTTTGTTTAATTAGAGTTGTACAAACCCTAATTCCTTTAAGAATCAGCTTCCCGGGGTGTTGAGTTTTTTAGCACCCTGACTCCTCTCGACCCTCAAGAGAAGGGGGAGCACACCCCAACAAGGACGGATCAGGAAAGGTAAGAGACGACTGACCGCCCACACCCAGCCTTTCGGAGGACAATCAGAAGCATCAGGGAGACCGGTCAAGGCACGAGCTCAGTTTATTGAAGAAGTTGGACGGCCTTTATAGAAGACATGGGCCAATCAGCAGAAAAGTTATAGGGGAGCATAGGGAGCACAAGCAGATCACATTGGAGGAACAGCCACTAGCCTATCCTAGTGGTGGTTTGATTTTTCATCATATGTCAGGACAACACCCCTGGGCTAGGCCAAGTCCACATTTCAGAAAGTGGGAGACAGCCAGAGATTTAGGTTTTCATTTCCTTGACTTAAACTTCTATTCTTTCGGCTGACATGTTCTTAATGTCCCCAACACCTGGGTACTAAAACCTAACAGACTGTAAAGAGCACTCTAATAAGGAAGCATCCAGACAGTATGAGCTGACAGCTAACTTGGACATGTGATTACCCACCTGCCACCTTATCCTTCTGCCTCTTCTGCAAGTAGCAGAAGGTAGCTGGCAATAAGGATGACAATGAGGTCATGAAAACTGCAAGGGGGCCTATATAAGCAATCACAGAAGCAAAACTCCCTAAGAGAAGCACCCAGGGAGGCCAATACCCAGACTCCCTGAGGCCTACTATCATAGCAGAAGCACTCTCCCTGTGAAGTGATTCAGGTAACTATTTGGATGGCTCTTAGGGTCGCAGGAGCACTCACTCCCCCAGAGAAACTATCCATGCAACCCATTAGAAGGGAAGAAGCACTCAGGGAGGCAACTGCAAGTGCACTCTCCCAGCAACATCATTCATGCTACTCCATTGTCACTGCGAAATCCACTGACACTCTGATTGGAGCTACCTGAATCCGGCAGTTAAGGGACCACCTTGGTGGCC
Source organism: Tamias sibiricus (assembly GCA_025594165.1). Lineage (NCBI taxonomy): Eukaryota > Metazoa > Chordata > Mammalia > Rodentia > Sciuridae > Tamias > Tamias sibiricus. The sequence continues at coordinate 154,243,315 of CM046657.1, read as the reverse complement.
AAGAGGCATTGCGCTATTGGCAGAATGGTGTCTGTTACCTCTGAGGGAATTGCTGGCTGGGTTGAATGGGAATAGTGCTGTTCTGTGTGTATTAAGAGTGTGTTCAACATAACTGCATTTGAAACGTACCCGGCTCTAGCTTAGTTCCTGATACACCGCTCAAGACACAGACACAAGAAGTTATCTTGATAAGAGCAGATCAATGCTCAGACTTTGCTTCCTATCAGTACATTAAAATCCAAATAACTGATGGTGCTAACTATAGCCACTTTCTTAAATTTATATTTTGAAACAATCCTCATGAATGTTATCTATGCAGTTAATTTACATAATAAATTTCATCCCAGGAGAGAGATTGGGCAACCTGGAATATGCAAAAAGTTTGTACCCAGAAACTCTTTGGGGCCTTTTTGTGTACATTAGGCACACTGATATTCAATAGAGGAGAGGTCTTTTCCACCTCTCCTTTTTTATGCTACCTTGAAGTCCTCTTTGTAGAAGCTGCCAACAAAATACAGGTTGGCTTTAGTTTCTGTTTTGTACTTTTCTGGGTGTAGTTGTTAATCTTGCCAATCTCCTCGTAGATTTAGTTTGATGGCATATTGTCACAGCAGAATTGCTATACCCCACTGTTGCATATCCCCTGGCCAAAATGAAGTGTCCAACCAGACCTTAAAAAGGGTTACTACCCTTTTCATCCACAAGTCACAAACCAAGACTGCTAAATTTATTAAGCCGTCCTCAGCCAGCAGCTTTCATATCCCACCACCCAATGTGACAGGCTAGCCCATTTTCAGGCACTGAATGTAATGGCCTCAATCAAGGTTCCTTTGAATGTAGAAGTCATCCACAAGACCAAATATTCCAGTCACTTTCTCCATCCAGGAGCAGAGAGAAAATGGAGGCGGAAGCAGACCCATATGGAAGTTACAGTAAATTTTGAATTCAAGAACAGGACATAATCGGTTAGAAAATCATGGGCCAAACCAATAATTTTGTATCCTCCCCTTGCCCATACCACATATTCTAGTCATTAGCTCCAACACTTTTTAAATGTCTGTTTAATGTAGACTCTGGTTAGTGCCTTCATCCAGAAACTGTAAGTCCCCAGAATAGTACATCCAAGTGGAAAAGCCTTCTTTCTGCTAGTTTTCCCCCTCATCAGGAGAGTCCTACCTTTTTTCATTTAAACAAAGTATACTCCTTTAATAAAATGAAATACTTTACTCTCTACAATACTTTAATCAAAATACAGCTAAAATTGTTCCCACACATAAAGAATTACAGCTGCTAGAATTTAGATTCTTGCTTTTAGGCTAAGACCTAGAAACATGCAATCTTAAACTTTTATTTTAATTTATCAAATTTCTAAAAATATATTTAATAGATTCAAATATATGTTACCTTATAAAATTCAAGAAGCTGAGAGTACTTAAATTTATATTTGGTTGATGTTTTAATATTTTAAATTTCCAAATTAATTAAATGTCTCCTCTAACAAATACATTTATGAAGATTAATCCCATTTATGTTAAAACTAATTTAGTCATTTCTAACTTAGATTACTCATGAAAATCAACAAATCAAACAAGTCTAGTTAACACTCTAAGTCAGTTATTTCTGCCCCTCAAAAAATCCTTAAAATCCATATACATTGTACTTCAAACACTTTAGAGAAATTAACACTCTGAGGCTTATTTTTAAATGGACACGTGTTATTCTGACTTTCCCTTCTTCCCCTCCCCAACTCATGTGGAGAACAGGACCACCTTGCCATTAGTCCCTGAGCACATACCCAATACAATGGTTATCTTCCATATTAACAAGTTCATTATAATCCTCTAACAGGGAACACATGGAATGGACACTTGAATAGCTTCTTTAGAAACCTTGGTCTGTCTTGTTCCTTTTATTTTCTTCCTGCCAGTAAAACAACAAATCTTCATCCTCCTTCCCAAAACTGTGTTTTAACCATTTTTAAATGGAATCAGGGCAAGGACTGACCTTGTAATAATTTGGCCACCTAGAAAAATGTATGGGTTATTAATTTCAAAGCCATCTTTACTCTTCCCAATTTAGAGTTTATTTATTTAAAACTCTTTTATTTAAAGTTTTATTTAAATCATGTGAACTGAGAAACATTTGGTTCCATTCATTCAATTTATAATTATCCATTCATTTATCAGCCAATTTTTGATACCATGTACATGATAAAGACACAAACACGGACCCAGCCACCAGGTCACCTGGCTTCCAGGGCCCGGAGTAGCAGCTCCCTGCTGCTGCACACAAGGCCCAACCAGAGGAAAAGCCCCCTCCACTCCCTGGGGAAGTGCTACCTGCCAAGCTGCGACCAGAACAAGAGGTAGGCACCTGCTGGAAGGAGTGACCCAGCCACCAGGTCACTTGGCCTCCAGGGCCCTAAGTAGCAGCTCCCTGCTGCAGCACTCAGGGCCTGACCAGAGGAAAAGCCCCCTCCACTCCTGGGGGAAGTGTGACCTGCCCAGCTGTGACCAGAACAAGAAGTAGGCACCCGCAGGAAGGAACGACCCAGCCGCCAGGTTGCCTGGCCTCCAGGGCCCAGAGTAGCAGCTCCCTGCCGCTGCACACAGGGCCTGACCAGAGGAAAAGCCTCATCCACTCCTGGAGGAACTGTGGCCTGCCCAGCTGCGACCTGAACAAGAGGTCTGCAGAACTGCTATTGAGCCCAAGGAGAGCACCACCATCTTTGAGAAAAGCAGTGGCTGACTGGGACAAAGAAACAAGGAAGAAAGGAAAAGCAGCTGCAGACATCCAGGGATCCACCAGTGCTCTGAGAACAGCACTCACCTGGGTGAGACTTGGGTAACCAGCAGGTGAGGGCGTGTCTGAGGGCAGCGCAGCAGCCCCAAGAAGATACAACTGTGGGTGGGTGTGGGGAAAGTGTGCCTTCTAAAGGGTCCCTTTCCCGATGCCATTCATCTGCTGACACATAATCCCCCTGAGCCACTCTTCTGCTGTGCCATTCTGCCACTGGCCAAAGGTGCAGACTTGACTCCACTAACAGGATTGCTGTCTGGATGTGATCTGGAACAATTGGCTTAAACTGGAATGGAAAAAAGAAGGGCTTCCCAGGGTCCATTTTGTTTGAGTCTTGTTCCTGGGTTCGACTGACTTTTTATTTGTTTGTTTGTTTTGTTGGGTTTTGTTTTTGTTTTTGTTTTGTTTTGCTTTGCTTTTGTTTTGATTGACAGTGTGTTTGTTTGTTTGCTTTTGCTCCTCTTTTCTCTCTTTCTTTTCTTCTTTCTCACTTTTGTGTCTTTTCTTCTTCCTTCATTGTCCCTATTTACACCCTGCCATTATATACTCAACAGAGGCAAAAACAAGTTATATGCAGAAATTGGGATTTCTAGAACAGGCAAAATTGAACTATATAGCAAAGCGGTATTATATATAGGTTATTCTCTATTTTCTTGACTCAGTTTCTCTCTCCTCTCTCTTACACTAATTCCTACTCCTTTGTCATATTTTTTCTTTTCCATCATTTTTTATTTCTTCTCTCAACGGTTGCATAAGTTAGGTTTATATATAAATCGGTCTTTCCACCTAATCGTTCACTCCTTTCTCTTTTCTCTCTCATCTGCTGATACTAAACCACTACCATAGAACTCTCTTTTCATACTTTCTAAGAAAGAACAATTTAATACACTCACTTTCTTCTTCCTAATCATATCACCTCTATGTTCAATACTTGAAACTATAAAACCCCATCAGAAGCATACAGAGTAAATTTGAAACAATATCTGGGTTAACTAAGTCTTTACATTGTGATCAAACTGGGATTTTCTGAATAAAAAGTGTTAGATTTTAAAGTGGAAAGGAATTATAAGGGGATCTGATACCATTGTACTACAGGAGCAACATAAGGCTTTAAGGTAAAATTGAAATAGTAAAGGTCACACAGTTCAGGAAGAAAAGACACACAAGCAATATGAAGAAACAAGGGAAGAAAGTGACACAAACAAATCAATATACCTCCTCAGTAGATTCCATGGCAAGCACAGTTGGTCAAATGCCAGAGATGGAATTTAGAAATTACATATCCCAAATGTTTATGGAACTTAAGAATGAACTCAAAAATGAAATGAGAGAGCAAATACAGGTGGTAAAAGATCATTTTGACAAAGAACTCCAAAAACAAATACAGGAAGTAAAAGATTACTTCAATAGGGTGATAGAGGCTCTAAAGAGAAACCAAACAGAAATACCGGAAATGAAAGAAGCAATAAACCAAAATAAAAGTTCAATCGAAAGCATCACCAACAGAGTAGACCACTTGGAAGAAAGAACCTGAGACAACGAAGACAAAATATATATCCTAGAGAAAAATCTAGATTACACAGCAAAAATGGTAAGAAATCAAGAACAGAACATTAAAGAATTATGGGACAACATAAAAAGACCAAACTTAAGAGTGGGGTAGAGGAAGGGGAAGAGTTTCAAGCCAAAGGAATGAGTAATTTATTTAATGAAATAATTACAGAAAATTTTCCAAACTTCAGGAATGAATGGGAAAACCAAGTTCATGAGGCTTACCGAACACCAAACACGCAAAATCACAACAGATCCACAACAAGGCACATTATAATGAAAATGCCTAATATACTGAGCAAGGAGAGAGTATTAAAAGCCACAAGAGAAAGGAAGCAGATTACATATAGGGGGAAACCAATCAGACTATGTTCAGATTTTTCAACCCAGACCTTAAAAGCAAGAAGATCCTAAAATAGCATATTTCAAGCTCTGAAAGAAAAGGGATGTCAACCAAGAATCTTATATCCAACAAAATTGAGCTTTAGATTCGAAGATGAAATAAAAACCTTCCACGACAAGCAAAAGTTAAAAGATTTCACAACTCGAAAGCCAGCACTTCTTAACATGCTAGGCAAAATTTTTCATGAAGAAGAAAGAAATAACAATGAAAATCAACAAAGGGAGATATTAAATTAAGGAAAATACCAACCAGAAGAGAAACCAAATCAAGCTAAAGACCATAATACAAATAAAAATGGATGGGAATAAAAATCACATCTCAATAATAACCCTGAATGTTAATGGCCTAAACTCGCCATTCAAAAGACACAGATTATTAGAATGGATTAAAATAAATGACCCAACAATTTGCTGTCTCCAAGAAAACACACCTTGTAGAAAAAGACATCAGTAGACTGAAGGTGAAAGGCTGGGAAAAGTCTTATCACTCAAATGGCCTGTGGAAGCAAGAGGGGGCTCCATTCTCATATCAAATAAGGTATACTTCAAGCCAAAACTAATTAAAAGGGACAAAGATGGATATTTCTTACTACTTAAGGGAACCAGTCATTAACAGGATATAACAATCATAAATCTATATGCCCCAAATAATGGAGCACCTACATTCATTAAACAAACTCTTCTCAAGTTCAAGAGTAAAATAGACCACAACACAGTTATTCTAGGGGACTTCAACACACATCTCTCACCAATGGATAGATCATCCAAACAAAAGCTAAACAAAGAAACTTTAGGCCTCATTAAAACAATTAATAACTTAGACCTAACGGACATATATAGAATATTTCATCCCTCAGTAAATGAATACACTTTTTTCTCAGCAGCACATGGCTCCTTCTCCAAAATAGACCATATATTAAGTCACAAGGCAACTCTCAGCAATTATAAAAAAATAGAGATACTACCCTGCATTCTATCAGACCATAAAGGGATGAAATTGGAAATCAATGACAAAACAAGGAATAAGAAAAATGACTCCAACAACTGGAAGCTAAACAACATGCTACTGAATGAACAAGGGGTTGAAGAAGACATCAAGGAGGAGATTAAAAAATTCCCAGAGGTAAATGAGAACACAGATACATTGTATAGAAATATCTGGGGCACTATGAAGGCAGTAGTAAGAGGAAAATTCATTGCACTGAGTTCATTCCTTTAAAGAAAAAAAAAAAAACCCAACTAATAAATGACTTAACATCACACTTCAAAGCACTAGAAAAAGAAGAACAGATCAACACCAAGAGCAGTAGAAGACAGGAAATAATTAAAATCAGAGTAGAAATTAATGAAATTGAGACTAAGGAAACAATTCAAAGAATTGACAAAACTAAAAGTTGGTTCCTTGAAAAAATAAACAAAACTGACAGACCCTTAGCGATGCTAACAAAAAGACGAAGAGAAAAAACTCAAATTACTAACATTTGTGATGAAAAAGGGAATATCACAACACCTCAGATATACAGAAGATAATTAGAAATTACTTTGAAAGCTTGTACTCTAATAAAATAGAAAATATTGAAAGCATTGACAGATTTCTAGAGTCGTATTATTTGCCTAAACTGGAACTGGAGGCTATACACAATTCAAACAGATAGATTAGAAGCAAAGAAATAGAAGAAGTCATCAAAAAGCTACCAACAAGGAAAAGTCCAGGGCCTGATGGGTTTACAGCCAAGTTCTACAAGACTTTCAATGAAGAACTAATACCAATGCTCTTCAAACTATTTTAAGAAATAGAAAATAGGGAGCTCTTCCAGATTCTTTCTATGAGGCCAACATTACATTAATTCCAAAGCCAGGCAAAGACACAGCCAAAAAAGAAAACTTCAGGCCAATATCTTTAATGAACTTAGATGCAAAAATCCTCAACAAAATTCTGGCAAATCGGATACAAAAACATATCAAAAAGATAGTGCACCACTATCAAGTGAGGTTTATTCCAGGGATGCAAGGCTGGTACAACATTCAGAAATCAATAAACATATTACATCACATCAATAGACTTAAAGATAAAAATCATATGATCATCTCAATAGATGCAGAAAAAGCATTTGACAAAATACAAAACCCCTTTATGTTCAAAACACTGGAAAAACTAGGAATATCAGGAACATATCTCAATATTATAAAAGCTATTTATGCAAGGCCCTCAGCTAACATTATCTTAAATGGAGAAAAATTGAAAGCATTCCCTCTAAAAACTGGAACTAGACAGGGATGCCCCCTGTCACCACTGCTATTTAACATAATACTTGAAACTCTGGCCAGAGCAATTAGACAGATGAAAGAAATTAAAGGGATCCAGATAGGAAAAGAAGAGCTCAAATTAGCACTATTTGATGATGACATGCTAATATACCTAGAAGACCAAAAAAACTCTACCAGAAAACTTTTACAACTAGTAAATTAATTTGGCAATGTTGTAGAATACAAAATCAATACCCATAGTCAAAGAAATTTTTGTACATCAGCAACAAAGCCTCTGAAAGGGAAATGATGAAAACTACCCCATTTACAATAGCATCAAAATAAAATAAAATAAAATAAAATACCTGGGAATCAACTTAACAAAAGAGGTGAAAGACCTCTACAACGAAAACTATAGAACACTAAAGAAAGAAATTATAGAAGAACTCAGAAGATGGAAAAACCTACCTTGTTCTTGGATAGGTAGAATTAATATTGTCAAAATGTCCATACTACCAAATGCATTATACAGATTTAATGCAATTCCAATCAAAATTCCAATGACATTCTTCAAAGAAATAGAAAAAGCAATCATGAAATTCATCTGGAAAAATAAGAGACCCAGAATAGCCAAAGCCATCCTGAGCAAGAAAAATGAAGCAGGTGGCATCACCATACCAGACTTTAAATTATACTACAGAGCAATAGTAACAAAGACAGCATGGTATTGGCACCAAAACAGACTAGTGGACCAATGGTACAGAATTGAGGACATAGAGACTAACACATATAATTTCATTTATCTTATATTAGACAAAGGTGCCAAAAACGTACATTGGAGAAAAGATAGCCTCTTCACAAATGGTGCTGGGAAAACTGGAAATTCATATGCAATAAAATGAAATTAAACCTCCATCTCTCACCATGCACAAAATTCAACTCAAAGTGGATCAAGGATCTAGGAATTAGACCCGAGACACTACACCTAATAGAAGAAAAAGTAAGCTCTAATCTCCAACATGTTGGATTAGGCCCCAAGTTCCTTAATAAGACTCCTGTAGCACAAGAATTAATAACATGAATCAATAAATGGGATAGATTCAAATTACAAAGCTTCTTCTCAGCAAAAGAAACAATCAGTGAGGTGAATAGAGAGCCTACTAACTGGGAACAAATTTTTACTACATGCGTGTCAGATAAAGCACTAATCTCTAGAATATATAAAGAACTTAAAAATCTTAACACCAATAAAACAAATAACCTAATCAATAAATGAGCCAAGGAATTGAACAGACACTTCTCAGAAGAAGGTATACAATCAATCAACAAACACTTGAAAAAATGTTCAACATCTCTGGCAATTAGAGAAATGCAAATCAAAACCACTCTAAGATTTCATTTCACACCAGTCAGAATGGCAGCTATTAAGAACACAAACAACAATAAATGTTGGCGAGGATGTGGAGAACAAGGCATGCTCATATGTTGTTGGTGGGATTGCAAAATGGTGCGGCCAATATGGAAAGCAGTATGGAGATTCCTTGGAAAACTTGTAATAGAACCACCTTATGACCCAGCTATTCCACTCCTCGGTCCATACCCAAAGGACTTAAAAAACAGCATACTACAGGAACACAGCCACATCAATTTTTATAGCAGCACAGTTCACAATAGCTAAACTGTGGAACCAACCTAGATGCCCTTCAGTAGATGAATGCATAAGGAAAATGTGGTATATATACACAATGGAGTATTACTCAGCAATAAGCAAGAATAAAATCACGACATTCACAGGTAAATGGATGAAATTGGAGAATATAATGCTAAGTGAAGCTAGCCTATCCCAAAAAGCCAATTGACAAATGGTTTTTTTTTTTTTCTGATATAAGGAGACCGATTCACAGTGGGGTTGGGATGGGGAGCATAGGAGGATTAGAGGAACACTAGAATGGCCAATGGGGAGGGAGCGAATGAGAGGGGGCAAAAGGGTGAAGAAAAAAAAAGACGGTAGAATGAGATGGATATCATTACCTTAAGTGCATGTATGAAGTCATGAATAGTGTGAATATACTTTGCATACAACCAGAGATATGCAAAAATGTGCTCTACGCGTATAATATGAAATGTAATACATTCTGCTGTCATTTCTAACAACTTAGAATAAAAAATAAATTTGGAAAAAAAAAAAGAAAATCCATCCTTACCAGTTTTAAGGTAAACTCTAGATTATGAATACCCTGTGATTTGGAAAAGATTAAAATATTATTCTCAAATTCAACTGTCTTCAGTTCTGAACTCTTGCTTTTAAAAATGACTCCACCTCAGATTCAAAACCTTGAAAGTGTTATTCAGATCTTCATCTAGGATAGTGGCAAGGGCAAGTTTTGTTCTCTCTGGTCCCTTTCAGTGCTTTCTTTAGTTACTGAGCACTCTTGTTTCTCATCCACCCATTTTCTCAACTGAGCTACAAGACCAAATTCAAAGACTAGAGGGGCAATGCTGCATATGATATGCCACAAGCCAATTTCTTGACTAGGAGGTTAAATTAAATGCAAATTAATGCAAAGCCTTTCCTGTCCCTCATTATAGGAGCTTGACAAGAGGTCTCAGACTACATTTTGGCACAAACAGGCTTGATGATCTGTGAGCCATGTCATTTATAGCTCCCTTTCCTCTTAACAGAAGATGGCTCTTCCAGGTTCCCAGTCTCCAGCTGATCTAGTACTTAACCTGTCCTGTTTTCTTCCTCTGTGGTCTAAATATGAGCTCTACCTAATGACAAACTTCCCCTGGTACTTCAACTCCTCCTATAGGTGGAGTTGAAGGTGGCTTCTTCCTATACCCACCCTGTTATGCTGGGTGCTAGATGAGGACACTGAGAACTTTTTTTCCTACATCTTTCCCTTTTACTGGTGAGATTCCCAGTGAAACCTTTGAATACAATCACGTTATAAAGCAAAAGGTCAAATGTTATACATCAACTACATCAGGGAGTAATCTTAGCACAAGCAGCCAGTAAACACTTGCCTTGCTCTCTAGGCTACCAATCTGATAGTTAAGTACTCTGAGGACAGGCAATGGGAAGTACAGAATGGCAGTGATCAGGACCTGTCATTTCTGAGTTTCTCAAAGGGTCTTGGATGGCTCTTCAGGACTTTGAAGATGCTGTTTGCAGGCTCTCCGTGCAAAGAACATAATGGTGTCTTGGAATTCATCCATTTGGTGAAGTTTTCTCTGAACAGCTGACTCAGTAGAAGCCAGATGAGTGGCAGGTGGAAAAAGAACAGGCTGGGCATCATGAATCTAGTCTCTCCTGCTCAGGGCTTTTCATGCTTTCCCTTGGGACTGTTCCACTATTGCTTACCCACCACCTGTGTTTATGTGCCTATGCTTGGCTTCATGCCACTTTCTCTACCTGGTTCCACCAAGCTTCTTATATCCTTTGGTACCTCTTTGGATCTTCAGAAGTTCTAGTCCTTTATTCCTCAACCTTACTCAAGTAATTTTTCCCAAAATTTTCTTGTACCCTCCTTCATGTATTTTCCCTCATTCCTTGTTCATTCATTTTTTCAACATTCATCCACTCTCTGTTTATCTTGTAGTTTATTACCCCTCTCTTTGGTAACTTTAACCAAACTTTTTCCCCCCATCTTTGCTTCCAAGAAGTGTTTAGGAGATGCTAATCATCTTTATTCTCTTCTTTGTTATTCCTTATAAATCAGTATGACAACTGAAATGAGAGCTCTATAAACACCTAGAACAGTTCTAAGCCCTTGTTTATATTTCCAAGGGCTTATAGACCCATAAACCTAGGCAGGATCACTTAAAGCAAGAGAAATCTGTTCTTTCATTTCTCTGGATGTTACAAGTTGAAATACAGATATTGGCAGTGCCACCATTCTTTTGAATCCTATGGGGAAGTATTCTCCTTCTTCTTAACTTCCAGTAGAGTTTGAGGATTCTTTGGATGCAGTGGTGGCTCTTCAGTGCTGTCCCTTGACACATGGTATTCCCTGTTCTTCCATTATCATACAGTCTTTGTGAGTCCTGCTGGATTCCAATACCCATTGTATTGGATGTAGGAACCACTTAGATCTAGTGTGACCTCATTTTAACTAATCCCATCTACTATGATCCCAATCTACACATGTTCCACTGTTCAGTATTGGTGTTTATCATTTCATCATATTTATTTAAGAACATAATTCTACCTATAAGAGATGTTCAAGAGAAAATGAGACAGAATGGTCCAGGAGAGTAAAAAACAATATTCATTATCCCTTCTGTCCTCTATATGCTGAAATAAAAGAAAAGAAAGGCAGGTGAGAAAAGAAGAGAGGGAAAAGAAAGCAAAATAAAAGATAAGAAAAAAAGATGAGACACTACTCTCTCAAGGACATATTGTACCTAATATTTTTTTCTAAAGAATCTTTGTAGAAATTTTGCAATCAGAAAGTTGAGTTTTCCAACCTAGTTCTTCCTTTTCAAGAGTGTTTAGACTGTTTGGGAGCCCTTTGATTTCCATATTAGCATCCAAAAGGGTTTTTTTTTCTGTCAAAACCACCTTGCATTAAAAGACATAAGGATTTTGAAAGGTATGGCATTGATACTGTATACCCCTTTGGATAGTTCTGACAACTTAATGTCTTCTGGCAATCCAGGAAACTTCATATGATGATAGTTGTTTCCACTAATTAGTTCTTTTAAATCTATTTGAGCAGTGTTTTCAATGTTACTTCTTAAAGATATTCACAAAATTTGTAATTATTTCAGACAGTATTGAAAATACAACTGTCACTCCAATTTTGGGTTTGATGTTCACTGGAAATCAATTTTTATATTTTTTATTCTCTTTATTGTAATTGTTTATGAGTACCAGGAGTTGATTTCTAATCTGCAGGTTCTTCTACAGGTAAGATCATATTACCTTCAGGCAGAGAATATTTTATATCTTGATTCCAATTTTCATACCTTTTCCCCATCTCTATTTGTTTAGTTAGGGCTTTCATTACCAGGTTGAATAAAAGTGAATAGGTAAGCACTTTTGGTTTGTGGCTAATTCTTTATCATTGAAAGTGACATTTTTCAGTGCAATATGTATACAAAATAAATTAAGCATTCATTTATTAATTTCTCATGAGATTTTTAAGGTATACTTCAGTAAGATTTGAATTAGTTATTTTAAAGAGCAAATCTTATGAACTTTTATTTCATAACTGATATCTTTCCAACCCTCTCCTATGTTTATGTACTCTTACATTTATATGTGATTGACAGTAGCAAACAATTCACATAAAATGTTTATATATATTTTTTCAGGCTATAGTAAATGGGGTGGATTTCCTAGTTTCTCTTTCTGAGGATTTGTCACTGGTGTGCAGAAATGCCTTTGACTTATGTGTGTTGATTTTATGTCCAGTTACTTTGCTGAATTCATTTATTAGTTCTAGAAGATTTCTGATGGAATTTTTTGGAACTTCTACGTATAGAATCATATCATCTTCAAATAGTGATAATTTGAGTTCTTCTTTTCCTACCTGTATCCCTTTAATTTCTTCTATCTGTCTAATTTCTCTGGCTAGGGCTTCAAGGACTATGCTAAATAGGAATGGTGAAAGAGAGTGTCTCTGTTTTGTTCCAGTATTTAGAGGGAATGCTTTCAATTTTTCTCCATATAGGATGATATTTTTATAAGTCCTAGGGATTTGAGAAAAACTTTGAAATAACTTGTAAATTTTGGGATAATGTAGATGCACAAATATGAAGTCAGAAAATGCAAGGAAATCCTAGGTTTCCCTGAATAGAGTCTCCCAATAATGACACCTTGGAAAAGACTGGTACATGCCACAACTAGGATATGGACAATGATATAAATAAGAATCAATACAGAATACCATTTCCACAGCACAAGAATCCTCATGGTCCACCCTCTTGGCACCTTCAGGCCTTTTCTTGCCCATAACCCTTGGCAAAGCACCTCTCCATTTTGCTACAATTTCAAAAATGTTTTATAAAATATGTAGTTTTGGCTTTAGTCACTCTGCCTAAAACCCTGGTGATTTCACAAGTTCCTGTGTGTAAGTTTGTTCAACTATTCACTGTATTTTTGTCTACAACTATATATTAGGAAAAGAAAAATTTCCAGTGGATTCATCTTTAATAACTTGGACTTAATCCCTCAATTGATAGCATGACCTGTGTTTCAGATCTGTCCATGCTTCCTACCTTTAACTAAGGCAGTTAACTGTGGTCAGTGATTCTCCAGCATTATAGCACATTTGATTACCTTAGAAAAGTTTTAAGAAAATTTTCAATGCAGAAGTTTCATGTTGAAACAGCTAAATCAGAATGCCTCTGGTGTCCTGCCAGCATAAATGCTTTGAAGGATCCCCTGTTGTGTGCTATAATGTTCACAATGTACTGCCCAGCCACTGTCCAAAGAACCTATTGAAATATCTAAAGAGTATTTCAACTGCTCCTGTTCTTGATACATTTCTCCACAATAGATACCTGTGCACTTTTTATGTATACACCAATCATTAACCTAAATGTGTCAAGAATGAGAAGCCTCAAAGAGAATGTTCTTCAACCTCCTCTTCCCCTTATTTGTAAATGCCTGTTCAGCCAAGAGTTCACATAAATATCTGTCACAAGATTTAAAAAAAAAAAAAAAAAAACCCAAGGGAGAAAGAGAAAGTTAGAATAAAATTATTTTTTTCCTCTACCTCTCTACTAGCATTTCTACCTTAGTATGATGCTACAGTCCTGGCTTTTGCCATGCACTTCCTAGTGGTGGTACTACAGAGAATAGAAATCCACTCTTTGTGAAATTTTACTGTACCCAGGAAGAGAGACAAGCACTGAGATTAGTGACCATGCAGAGTAGCACTAAGGGTATTGCAGCACAAACCACTGTACACTGAGTACCCTGAAAGTCTTGATACTTAAGTGCTAGAACTCCAGGGTTCAATGCAGAGCTAATTGTGAGATTTTTTTGTTTCCTTTTTGCCTGTGAGAGACGATGCTGATAAATTAATGCCCATTGCAACCAAAAAAGAAAAAAAGATATATCAGGACCAAGTCCTTATCAATTCCAAGTAAATAGTAGGCTCACTTTCAAACATGAAAGAATCCTACTTTGAATAGTGTCAAACACCTTTGGGCATAAAAATCCAAATGATGTGGATGTTGATCAGTGGTTAAAAAATATGATCCAAATGAAAATGATTTAATGTACAATCTGGTGTCTAGCAATGAACACATCAGGAAGACAAATTATGTACATTTTGAAAGGAGCAGAGAATTGGGAGGCCTGTTGTTTTGTGTTCAACTTGTCTATGCTGAAGTTGTCCATAAAACAATTCTGTAGACTTCTTTCTCCTGGAGTTAGGCATTGTCAAAATGAGTCAAAGTTCTGCCTATCTCATAAACACTTTAACCATTTTGAAATCTGTACAATTAAATGTAGTTGATATTATACCATTATCAAAGGAAGAGACATGAAGACCACTTTCCTAGCAAGGATTATGTGTTGCCACAAATGACAACCCTTGGGCAAATGTTCCCTTCAGAAAAGTAAAAATGTGAACAACACACCGAGAACTATTTCTCATGATTTTAATAATCACTGGTGACTGGCATGGGTTTTAGAGGCATTATAATTGAGATTGAATATCAAGATTACATGGCCTATCAGTGATTTTGCCCTTATCAATCACAAACAAGTTTCTTGGTTTTCTTTATACATTTATGCAAACAACAATTTAAAATTAATTCTGTGAAAAAATGACACTGGTCTTTTGGATGTTGTTGCTTTCTCAATAATGACCAACTGTCAGAAAGTGTTGCCTTCAGCTCCTTTGGAAATTCAGGATTGTACTCTGCCAAATTTTTAAGGCTTATATGTCTCTGTGACTGAAGATTACAGGGACTTCAGTGAGGTTGAAAGAGTAGAGGAAGAGCCTGTGAAAATATATTCATGTCACACAGAGTCAGGCAAATGGCAAGAATTTTCTTATTGAGAAGCAAAAGCATGGTTGCCTTCATATAATGTAACATCAAAATAGACCTGAGTGTGTCCCTCCTACCTTTTGTCTTTGGGCAACTTCTCCTCCTGTTGGGGCTCTGTGTTTTGTACCCCATGATGCCCTGGTTGCTGGGTGAAAAGGCACATAGTGCCTCTGGTTTGCCAAAGGATATAAAAACCATTCTCTCCAACAGTGCCCCCAGGTGGAAGTTCAACCCTTCTGCAACTGGAGAACATCTAATGCTCAGTGCGGAAAGACAGAAGGGAGAGCTGGGAACTCTCACCTGAGAGTGGTCCTTGCGGTGTGACTTCTTCATGGGCAAGTGAGTCAGTCTTCCCCATTGCCTTGCATTGCTCTTCAATTTGATAATGTCATTTTTACAAATACTTCTGAACAGGTGTTTCAGTGATCCTGCAGTGGTCCCACTGGGGAACTGGCCCAGCAGCATCCAGATTCTAACAGTTAGGACAAAAACAAGCTTGCCATCCTGGGTCTGATCGCTCCTGCTCTGGGCTCTTCAGCCCTACTGTGAAGACTGCAGGGGTGTTGCCTATGAACCTGAGTCTGTCTGTCCTCCTGGGCTTCAGGCTGCTTTCTCTCTGTGACTTAACCAGACTTTTATATCCTTTGAGCTGTAGCTAAACCCCTGAGCCAAAGTTCCCAGCTCCACTGCTTCCCAACTCAGATCCACGGGTAATTGACTTCCTCGGCTTTTGTTTACTTTCCCAAGCTCTCCTCACTCACCTCCCATCCCTGCATTTTCCCATTGATCTTCTGCCATTTCCATGTTTTAGAGTTTCAAATGCCTTCTTCCTTATTCAATTATTTCTTCCTCTACAAGTATTGTCATTGTTACTGAAATATTTGTAATCTATTGGATGCTTTTTTTTTTCTAATTTCAAACACAAGGGAGTCTCATCTTAGGAAACAGAGTTGAACACAAGACATATAAACTTTCCTTTTCATCTTACAGGCCGCTTATATCATTTTGCTCTTGCTGCATAAACTGGCTTCCCACACTCACATTTCTTTATATTTCTTTTTTTAAGTCATTATAAGATTAAAGTTAATTACTGTTCCTGGTACATCCATCCATAATATTGTGATGTGAGAATGGACTGCTTTTTCACACAGAATAGATCACAATTTAACTAAGTACTGTGAAAAGTATGAAAATTTTCAGTAACATCATTTTAGGTTTCCATAGAATGTATAAATGTAACAGTGCCCTTTCCTATTTATTTTTGCGGAAGATCAGAAACTTTAGTGTAGAGGAAACTCAAAGGTCATTATTACATCTTCCCTCCAGAAAGCAAGAAGAGAACAACAAGAGGGGGCTCCTAGTGTTGCCTGGCAAGTGTTCAATGAGCACAGATTGCAGGTCTCCTCACACTGGGAGAGAGATTCTAATCATTTTCTGTACTCTATTTCCATTGATTTTCTGGGCATTGGTTAATTTTTATATTACCTGTTGCAAGAATGTTTTACATTGAGACTGTTTTATTTTTATTTGTAGAAATTCAGAATGCACAAAAGCAAACACAAAATTAAAGAAAAAGCCTTAGAAACCTATAATCCAGAGAAAGTATGTTGATGATGCAAGTTCTTTCCAAAGAATTAAGACATTTATGATAAATTTTCTGGATTCTGTCTTGTGTGGGGAGCAAAAAGGTTTTGAAATTTTCATACAGCACAGTTTTGTTGGCCATGGGCACGCTAGATAATGATTAAATCATACAGTGTCCTTGAAATTCAAAATAGGGCCACATATTTATAAGCCTCTTTTGTTTGTGTTCAAAATCTAGGCTGTTGCTGCCTGCAGCTATTGCCACCTGCAGCAACGATACCACAGGAAAGAATTCGGAGGCAGACTGGAAATGAATAGGTTTTTTATTCTTCCTTCTTCTGACTTCTCTCTCCGGCTCCAACAACCTCTCCAACTCCAACCACCCTCTCTAGCCAACCTCACCCAGTTAAATACTTTTTGCCTTAACAAGAATACACGTGTTAACAGCTCAAACTTACAGGTGCGTCACATAGTGTTCACGGGCATAGAAAGATTCTTAGATAAATGCATGAATAGCAGGTGAAAATACTTAAAAACACCTCTTATGGCTCTCAGCTAGCCGCCATCTTAGCTATCTCCTTATTAGGGCTCTTACATTGGCAGATTATCTTTGTTCCCTCAGGGAAACTGGAGAACTTTTTGTGAGTTGGGATATTTAAAATATACCAGTAAACACCCTTAGTTCCAAATAAAAGGTAAGATTTAATTTTTTGCAATGTGGAAGAGGGTCTTGTCCTTCATCAAATATCAGGCATCAGTTTCCTCTCAATAATACATATCTTGAGATAGAGTGTAGGTGTGGTCTGTCATTTGGGTGATCTCAGAATGTGACATGCTTTGTGCCCTAGGAAATAAGCATCCAATTTTGGACAATTTTTTTTCCCTTCCTACATTGAGGAAGACAATCTCTGAATTTCTGGCATCAGCAGGAAATCCTGAATGGTGTTTTTTGGGGAAATAGCAAAAGTTTGAAACCTATTGGTTTGATAGTATGATTCTATCCCTTAGGGTTTCAAGCACAGCTAATAACTAGAACTCCATATAAATGCCTTAGAAACATTTTCCTGGGGCTGGAGTTGTGGCTCAGCAGTAGAGTGCTTGCCTAGCTTGTGTGCAGTCCAGGTTCGATCCTTAGCACCACATAAAAATAAAGGCATTGTGTACAACTAAAAGCAAATAAATATTTTCTAAAAAACACATTTTCCGTGCAGTGCTAAAAGTGTGTACATGGTTGATTTATTAAAGAGAAGGAGTTGGATATTTCTTGCATTCCATGGACTGTGCTTGCTAATTCATACTTGGTACATAGAGAAACTATTTCTGGGTATTATTCATTTAGGTTGCTTAACAGTGTGTTGAATCTCTCAACAACATGAAAGAAACACTCTTAAAAATGTTTGAGTTCACTTGGAAAGAAACATTCAAAATTAATTAATTTTGTATCTTGTATTTTTGTTTGTATGGTTTTTTCCCAGGGCAAAGGCAATATGAATAGCACCAGAAAAATAAAAGAGAACTTTGACTCAGTTGGATTCTGCATGGTTTTTATTATTATTATTATTATTATTATTATTATTATTATTATTATTATTTTCAACTGGTCTTAATTGATAAGCCACTAAAAATATTTAACCAATTTCACAGTATCTGATGTTAGGAAATATGTACAGTGGTTACATTGGTTAATGTGATAAAGATGTTATAAACATCACTAAGTTGAGAAGACTGAAAAGCAAATGATGTAATTGTACCAATGATATAATAGGAGAATGATACTTATTTATCAGAAAAGTACTACTTATAAATTCATGCTATAGCACTAGATTTTATTCATTCAGTAAATACATAATTCTTTTATTGTTCTAATAACAAGCTTAAAGGTCAGGAATGGGTCATCATTCCTAGGCCTTGAAGATTAAACACCCAAAAATGCAGAGGCAAGCATAGAAAGCTAGTTTTTTTTTTAAGAAAATGATAGTGACAGGCTTCAAAGAGAAGGGGACCTAGACCTGGGTGCCCACAGGAGAAGGTTTGTCTTGCTCTTTTGTTAGCAATCCAGAGTGCCAGGAGCAAAATTAAAGAGGTTAGCAATCCACTGACCTCTGTTTGATAACCAGTGATAAACAATCATTATCTTCTCTCCAAGCTCATCATTCATTACCTACACTGACTGTGTGACCTGCATCCCTGCTTCAGTTTGCTGAGGAATGTGACAAATCCTGAACACTCAGGCCAGGAAGAGCTGTAGGCAGATGGCTTTTTGGCAAAGAATGCGGGGGGTGGGGGGGAAGGGTCAGCACAGTGGGCTCATTGTATGGAATTATTCTTTCCCACCATACTCATCTATCTATCCCCTTATATTTTCACCTCAAGGACTTTGAGCACTTAAATTCTTTTAGGGTATTTGATATCAACTTATTCTGTCTACTTTCAGTGCAAAAAGGACACATAGGGGAACAAAAACCAAAGTCCTTGTTCTCCATCTGTAGGGGCATGGAGAGTTAAGGGTATTTAGCAGCAGAGGACTACAGTGGTCCGTGGTGGCAGTTGGAAGGTAAGTGGATGAAGTGTACACCTGGCAGAAATCATTCTAAGGCAACAATAAATTGAACAAGAAAGCATTATTTTTGTGTGAACAAGTAGCATGAAAAAAAATCAGTATTATTGGCTGGTCTCTGAAAACCATGAAGATGGGTAAATCACTAACAATCTATGTGGGAACAACATGCCCCCAATTTGTGAGAGGAGGCCAGCTAAAGTTTTAGAAACATTAGAACATTTGCTCAAAATAGATACACAACATTTAGTTTTTATGATATTACAGATGTCCCCATGAGCTATAGTTAATATATAATGTCATCTGATTTTTGTAAAATACCTCTCTATTGTATTACCTCTGAGAGTAGAGATCTCTTTATCTCTGTAACATAGAGCTAGATAATCATATTAGAAAACAGATCAAGCCTGCCCATGTAGGAATTTAGGAAGAATTTCAGGAGTCACATTGACTATAAAAAGGCATGTGATTTTGACAGTTTCTTTTGATAGTTATCAGGCACTCCTGTCTGAAAAACCTTCCTTCAGCTTTACAAACTTTCAGTGGGTCTGACACAAGTGTACATCTTAAGTTATACTAAAAGAACTATTTTCTTTCCATTTAAATGTCTAGGTAGGGTGTTGGTTTTGTTATAACTCTAATGACAGGTGCTTAAGACCAAGCTGGTCAAATTGAAATTTTTCCTAAGCACAATTAAGAGTCCACATAGGTTCTTTAGAAGGTAGATCTTGGGAACTTGGAAAAATCCTCTTAGTTTCTCTATGCCATCTGCAAGAATATGTCAAGATCTTGTTGAGCATGTGTGGCTTTCCTTGGAAGCATTAGGGATATTTTCCTCTCCAATGAAGATCCTCTTTGCACCATGTGCCTTGGTTGGCTTCCTGTTCTTTAGGGTCCCGTTGATCCCCATGATTGGAGGTCATGTGGCCCAAGTTGCAAAACTCTTAGATATGTTTTATTGCTCCTGGGTTTAAGTTGACTTCAGAGGTCAAGAGAAAAATATTAGCTATTTTCTTTCTTGGCCCTTTTATTTTCTTAACTTTCATTTCCAAGTTTTGATTTTAAATATCTAGCAGGCTAGTTTCACCAGTCTTAAAGTAGGAATATTGAGTTTTAATTTTAATGTCTTTTATGGTTTAGTTGTTGTGTCCCCAGAAAGTTTACACATGAAACAATGCAAGAAGGTTCAGAGGAGAAATGTTTGGGTTATATCCTTAACTTTATCGGTGAATTAACTGAGTGGTAACTGATGTAGGGTGTGCTTGGAGGAGGTGGTAATAGGGGCTTGGCTTTGGGGTACATATTCATATCTGGCAAGAAAAGAACTCCCTCCCCCACCCCTCTCTCTTTCTCTAGTTCCTGAATACCATGTAAGCTGCTTTCCTCTGCCATACTCTTCTTTCATGATGTTCAACTTCACCTTGAACCACAAGTAATGGAGCTTGCTGTTTATGGACTGAGATCTCTGAAACTGTGAGCCCCCAAATAAACTTTCCCCCTTTAAAGTTGTTCTAGTCAGGTACTTAGTCACAGCAGTGAAAAAGCAGACCAAACAATGTGTATAATTTTATAGTTACTTACCCCTTCTATTTAATTGACATAAATATTAGTACTGGAAGTCAGCCTTATATTCTGTCTATCCTATAGATGATTTCCTATTATCTCAAAATAACTCAGGTTGTTCTATTAGAAATTGTACTTCTCTAAAGCACTCAGACAACAGTTATAAAGTGTTATAAGAAAAATACAAAATTAAATTAAAAAGAGAAAATACATCTGTAGTTGGTATAATAGCTATGAACCAAGAAACAACATTTTTAAAATCTCAAACTTCTACTTATTATACATTATACTTCTTGTTCATTTTAAAACCACAGGAATCTGTAGAACAAAATATCCATTTTTTGAACTTAACTTTAAATTAACTGAAATCTAGTGTACTTTGGACTCATTCTAACATGGAATAAAGTAAGAAGCAGAATCATAACTCAGGTGAGGTGGCCTCTTAACAATTCTTAGGTAAATTTTTTTTTTTCTGAAGCTGATTGTTCCTCTTAAA
This sequence comes from Tamias sibiricus, assembly GCA_025594165.1. Taxonomy (NCBI): domain Eukaryota; kingdom Metazoa; phylum Chordata; class Mammalia; order Rodentia; family Sciuridae; genus Tamias; species Tamias sibiricus. The sequence continues at coordinate 154,222,106 of CM046657.1, read as the reverse complement.
TATTATTCCATAAAATTTTAATCCATTGTTTTATGAGCCTAATGGATATTAGTTAACACATTCCAAAATTACATTTGAAACATGAATCAAAAAGATCTATTAACCTCTTTTGCGGGGGAAAGTGGCAAAATGAATTCATGTTCCAAATTGTGAATGTTTAAATAAATTGGCTTTCTTTATTACCTTCCAAAAATACTTCATATTTTATTATAACTTATAACACAAAATGTTATATATAACATTGATGACAGGTTCTTTTTACCCTATTACAAAATATTAAATGATATCATTAAATTTCCAATTAAATATGTCATTTTCATATAAGTCTGAGAGAGATTGTTGCTACAGAAAACCTTAGTCTGAAGAACACCAACTTGGTAAAATGCACTTCTAAAATTTATATACTAAAGAATGTGTGTGTGTGTGTGTGTGTGTGTGTGTGTGTATAAATGTATACTGGGATGACAAGAATATATCTGGTATAAAAAGAAGCCAGTAATAGTTGTTTATTTAACCAGAGTTGTACAAACTTTAATTCCTTTAAGATCAGTTCCCCTAAATAATAGAACCTAACACACACAGGAAATTATCTTGATAGATAAGAGTTGACTAGCGTTTTAATAAATCCTTGGTATTTCAACACATAGAGAATTAAATTTTGTTTTTTTTGAGCTTCAGAGATAAAACCTCATACAAAGAGCACTTATTTTTCCTAGCTTTTGTATAACCAAAAGGTTATAAGATGTGCGTTTTTAAAATGTGTGCATTCTTACTTTAGGTTTCCTCTGGGAACAATTTTTCTATTATGACAGTTGGGAATCAGGCCAGGTTTGGAAGCAGAAAATTATGTGATTTTTTAAAAATTTGATGAGGTCTTTCCTAATTTTGAGGATGAGCCTCCCCTCTGAACAAAACTTAAAAATGAATGAAAGAGAACAGAACTTGGGTGCCTGAGGAGAGAAAACTTTCTCTTTGCCTAGGGACATCTCCCTGATCCTGGAGCCTCTAGTAGTCAGCAGTTTCTGCCCCCTCCTGACATGACTTATGAATTTAAGTGTTGCCTTACCTTCATTGGCATAATTTTTCTTCTCCTTCATGGGTGGCCATGAAAAAACTGTAAGCCCCTGGAATACCCACTCTTACTGTGTGATTTATTACAATGGAAGAATGTGTCTGTACTGAACCTAACATTAGTTAATAAACTTTTGGGGGGTAGGTACTGGGCCTCATTCAAAATGAAGGATCATAGCTGAATATTATTTACATTTTGGGCACAATTTGTGTTTTTCTCTTAGTCCTGTACATAGATAGGGAACTTCAGAATATTTTTCTGCTTTAACAAAACAGGCTAAACTGCAGAATTGTATTAAAAATTTATATTTCACTCTGATAGCTATGATTTTCTATTGCAGACTTTGTGTTGAGTCCATCTTTTGCAGAAGAAAAAAATGAGGCAGTTTTTCTTGAGCATTTGTGGGTTAACCTTGTTTCACTTTTACAGTATGAAGGCTAGTGGTGAACCTGACATAACTGTTTTGTTCAAAGCCACTTTCTACATATAAGAAAACAGAATTAAAGCACCCACATGACAGAAACTGCCCACTTTGCTAGGGACATCTCCCTAATGAGCTTTTGATGGTCAGCAAACCCATCTCTCATTTTCCATTTTCTGCTGAATTTATTGCTGCATCATCAGCAAGAATTCAATATTTCTGTGTGCCACACAACAAAAACCCAAGGTATTCAGACTCAGTGCAGATTACTGATTTGCCTCTGCCACTATCAAATTTTGAATGTGATGCCCCAGATCTCCTTCTATTAACCAAGGTCTGAGAAGTCTGTACAAGGCCAGAGTCACTTGGGGTAAAGGATGAAATAAACAGCTTACACTTGCTGTGTGCCAAAGGAATCTCCAGAGGCCAAGGAGGACATCTAGTGGTTATTGAATGCTTAATGTCCTTTTCCTCAAGGAATTTTAAGGAAGAGGTCAATTAAAAGATACATGCCTTTCCTTATGAATCATTTCATGTAATATGCTTGTCCCTCAGTGGCTTGAGTCTGATCCAGAGTAAATAGGGGTGCTTAGGAGATGCAAGCAGAGGGAGAAAAATATGGTGAGCTCACCAGTTAGTATATGTGTTACTGGGGCATTTGAACAGCATTGTCTAATTGGCCAATCACCATAGGATGTCCAGTGGGCTGTCAGGAGAGAAGGTAGCGGGAGAAGCCACTGGGATTCACTAGACAGCACTCTGGCCAGAATTTTGAAATTTATTCCCTCCTCAACACCTCACATAAAAAGGCATATTTGAATCAGGGAAAACTGTTTCCTATCTCCAGAAAAGCTCAGAACCAGGATTAGAGAGTAGGAAATGACCTTTTCAGAGCCCATCATGCCTAACCCACAGGGCCAGTTATTAGGAGGCATAAAAACCCATGAAACATTTTTGACCCAGTTGTAAGTTTAGGCAGCCTATGTTGATTGCATTTAAATGACTGATGGGTACCCAAATTACCCTCCAAAATGAAACAGAAAGATGCACCTCAGAAAGTCATAGTGCAGAGAAGCTTACCTTGATGATATTCCCAGGAGAGCCCTATTCTGATACTGATCTTGGAGATCAGGAACGGATCCTTGTTCCTCAGTGTTGAAGATTAAACACCCAAGAAATAATGAAATAAGTGAATAACATAATGTTTATTTCAGAAAGTGATAGTGACAGACTTCTCCAAAGAGTAGGAGCAAAACAGCATAGTGTCCATGAGAAGGGTTATGTCTTGTTCTTTTTCAAAACCACTCTTTTAATTTTTGCCTTCTCATTCTTCTCCATCTACTTTCCTGAGAGGAGAGATGCGGAGCTAAATTGTTAATAATACAGAGTGCCAAGGAGCAGAATCACAGAGGTTAAAAAAACATTGATTGAAGGGAGTGGAGGCTGATTACTTTCTGGAAAAGTGGCCTCATTTTATAGAATTATAGAATTTTTTATTAGCCTCATATTGCCATCATTATCATCTATCTGTCCCCTTACTGTTCTAATTCATGTAGCTAAAAATAATTGAAACTGATAAACAGCATAGGAAATTGATTTAAAGATCAGGATTTTAGACATGTAGGATGAAAGTAAACATACTGACTTCATCATAACAAATAGGGGACACAGTGTAAAATGTGCTAACATATTATAAAGTGTTATTGTGTATACAGCACATTTTCTATGAAAAAAATAATATTTAGTGTAAAACAATGGTAATTTACTTTGGCTTTTCAGAATTTAGCATGAATATTAGACCAAATGCAATAACATGTATCTCTGGAAAGCTACACTTGTCAATTTTAAGGTAGCTTCTCTTTTATGAATACCCTGTGACTTGGAAAATATTGAAGCACTGTTCTGAAATTGGACCATCCTTGGTTCTGACATCTTACTTTTAAAAACTACCCCAGTTTTCAAGATGGCTGAATAGAGAGTTTTGTTTTCCTGGATGCTCCATGACATGAAACCAGGAAATAAGATAGGCACCTTTGTAGCAAGGTGGGTGAAGAAGAAAAAGGGAGGGACTTTACTGGAATTTAATACAGGATGATCAAAGGAGATCAAGAATGCAATAATTAAATATAATAAAATAAGTAAAAAGTCCTCAGAACCTCAGTCATAGCTGCATATGAAGACACAAGCCACTTTGCTTTGTGGAGGTATAAAGAAATTAAAGGAACCTGCATTTTTACAAGGCCTTAAGCATGTCTGTGTACAGAAAGTTTAGAGATCAGAGACACTGCCTGACTAAAATGAAAGGCATGTTACATAATATTCTTTTGCAGGAAAAAAACTGCCTCTCTCCTGGCTGTGAGTAGAGTACAGAGAAATAAACCATTTAAAACTGCTGGTCAGTGGCCAGCAGCTGGGCAGGTATTTCCTGGAAAACCTGAGTTTGACCCAAAGTAGTGGACTAGGAAACCCACACTACATGATATAGAGTATGTCTAAGTGAGAAAGAGAAAAGCAAACGTGGAGAGTGGTTACACATAGGATTACTTGTCTGGAAATCCACCAGGCTCTCCCCTGCCTCTCCAATCTGGTTTCTTGATGGACAGTGGACAGTGTGCAAATAATGCCCCTGACCTAAAATTCAAAAGGGCAATAATGGGGTATATTAAGTTTGGAGACTGAACCCAAGACCAGTATACATAGGGTCTGCAGGTGATGCAGTGAACTAAGAATTGGCTTCTCTAACACATGAGTAAAACACACGGGAGATCCCTGGGATGAAGTCTTCCACTGTTGACTGATAATTGCTTGGCCCTGGAGGTGCACTGATTTGAAATGTTCAGACCAAGTGGCATTCAGTGAACAGGCTGCAGCCAATCTAAACCTAAACCCCATCTCCAGAAATTTCACCTACAGATTACCTTTCTCACTCTAGCAACCCTACCCTGAGGGTGGAGCAAACATCACACTTCAGATGACCCTGCTGGAGAAGGGAAGCTGAGAATATTATGAACCCCAATGAAAAGATTTCTTTTTCATTGAGACCTTTGATTTTTTTTTTCTTTTTTCTGTACTCTGTTTAATTGTGACCTTAATGGTTCATGGACATTTATACACATTCATATTAATTTTGTATCATTTCTAGTATTTTTTGAGCCAGGTATTTTTCATCATAAGTATTTTGATGACTAAGATGTTTGATTTGCATATTTCAGTTTTGTTATTTATTCTTTTATTTTTATTTTTAACTTTTAAATTTTTACTTTATGTATTTTTTTTCTCTTACTTATTTGTTTCCTTTGATTCTCTTTCTCTCTTTTTATTTTACCAGCCAATCACTGTTGTTCTCTCTTTCACTCTTAATTCTTACTTCTATCTTCTCTCCTCTTCCCTCATAATCATCACATCCTACATCCTTTCTATTCTCTCCCTGTCCACCATTTGAAATTGTAAAACCTTTTGCAAACATACTATTTTTATTGTAGACAATAACTAATCTTATCATTTATGTTTATTCTTACACTAACATTGCAGACGTCATAGCAGGAACTACTTGGTTTAATGTTGTATATTGTTTGCCTTCATTGTTGTTATTTGTCTCCTGCTAAATGATGAAGTGCTGAATACCTTCAGGTATACTGTAAATCCACAGGACAGAAATTCTACTGCCTCAGATCGATACTGTTAGATGAGTAGACACACAAACAACATGAAAAGGCAAGGTAACAAATCACACCAAACAAACCAATATACTTCAATATCAGAATTCAGGGATAGCACAGAGGAAGAAATGTCAGAGAAGGTGTTTAGAATGTACATAGTAAAACTGATCTGCAAGGTAAAGAATGATGTAAGGAGTGTAATCAGAGAGAAATACAGGATGAGAAATATAAATTAATTCAACAAAGGGAGATTCTGGGAACAAAAACAAGTAGAAACCCTGGAAATGAAGGAATTAATAAACCCAATTTAAAATTTAAAGGAAAGCATCAACAACAGACTATACCAGGTGGAAGACAGAGTTCCAGGCAATGAAAACAAAATATGTAACCTGAAAAATAAAGGTAAGCCTGGAAAAAATAGGTTAAGACACCATGAACAAAATTTCCAAGAAACATGGGATAACATGAAAAGAACAAAATTAATATTTATCAGGATAAACTAAGCATCAGAGTTGAGGATTAAACATAAACCTTCCATGATAAACAAATGTTAAAAGAATCACAACTAGAAATCATGCCCTGAAAGATGCTTAATAACATATTTCCTGAAGAAATGAAAAAATAAAAGTGAAAACAAGCAAAGGGAGGAGCAACATGAGAAGAATAGTCAACAAGGAGGAACTAATTGAAATTAAAAACCAGAAATAAATCAAAATGACAGAGATAAAATTATTTTCCAATAATAACATTGAATGTAAATGGCCCAAAATCATCAATCAGAAAAACATAGACTGGAGGATTGGATTAAAAAACAAGACCCAACAGTATGATGCTCCAAGAGACTCTCTTCATAGGCAAAGATATCCAGAGTAAAGGAAGAAAAAATTGGAAAAAAACTTATTATTCATATGGTTCTCATATACAAGCAAGGGGTACCATCTTCACATCAGGTAAGATGGTCTTAGCTAAGGAACACCTTAGCTAAAGGTGTTCAAAAGGGTTAAAGAAGAACATTTCATGCTGCTTAAGGGAATTATACATCAACAAGACATAACAATCATAAATATTTATGCCTCAAACAATGGAGTACCTATGTACATTTGAAAAAAAAAACCTGCTAGATTTTAAGAATGAAATAGACCATAACACAATTAATACTTGGTGACTTTAACACCCTCCTCTCACTGGATAGATCCTCCAAACAAAAACTAAATAAAGAAGCTATAGAAATTTTTAAAATAAATTAATAATTTAGACTTAACAGTCATATATAGAATATTTCATACATCAATGACTGAATACACTTTATTCCTAGCAGCACATGGATGCTTCATTAAAACAGACCACATCTTAGGCCACAAAGCAATTCTTAGCAAATACCAAAAAAAAAAAAAAAAAAAGAGATAATACCTTGTATTCTATCAGATCATAATGGGATGAAATTAGAAACTAAAGATAAAATAAAAGTAGAAAATACACTAACATCTGGAGACTAAATAATATGCTATTGAATAACCAAATGGTTGTAGGGACAGACGAGGCAAGGCAAAAAAGATAGAAGGAAACAATTTTATTTGGTTGCAGCCAAGTTCAGAGGGTACAGCCTTCACTGTAATCAATTATTCCCCTGAACACTGAGTTCAGATAGTAAGCTTTCAGGAATTTTATACCCAGCATGTAAAGGGAAAGGCTTAGAAGTTCAGAGTTTACAGAAGTTCACAGAAAAGCAGTGTTTTGTTTTGTTTTGTTTTTCTTTCACTGTTCTGGACAAGTAGCTTTAACACTTCAAGGACAACACTGGAGAAGGGGAGAGCTTCTTCATCCCTTTCTTTCCTCCCCCTGCCAGCTGTTACCATAAAGCCCAATTAGTAACTTTTCTTATCTTAGAAATGTAGATATCTCTGTTTGAAGCTCCAGCTCAAGGTAAGAGGCCTTGTTTAAAGAATTTGTCCTTTTTTTTTTTTTTAATCACATTTTGCATTTGCAAACACACTTCTACAAACTGTTATACTTGATACATTTTTGTGAAAAACAAGTAAAGGGGTGTCCAGCACCTGGAGTGCTGATTTCATTCAGGCCACTGGCCAAGTAATAGAACAACAGGAAAATAGGAAGTTTATCTACATTGAACTTTTTTTTAGAAACTCTTTTGCTGACAGTCCTAAAATCAGCCGTGGTGAAAATTTCTGGAGAAGTTTAGTTAATATTTTCTGTAAAGAAAGGGGGTACCACTACAAAACAATAGCAGAAGAATCAGGGATGAAATTTTAAAAATACTTAGAGGAAAATGAGAATAACAACACAATATATCAAAATCACCTGGACACTATGAAGACAGGTCTAAGAGGAAGATTTATTGCATGGAGCTCAATAATTAAAAAAATAGAAAGTCAACAAATAGCCTACCATTATATCTCAAAGCCCTTAAAAAAAAAGAACACATCAACATCGAAATTAGAGCTTAAATCAGTGAAATTGAAACAAGAATAACAATTTAAAAAACTGATAAAACAAAAAGGTTCTCTAAATATATATATATATATAAATATATATATATATATATATATATATATATATATATATATATATAGACACTTAGCCAAGCTAACAAAGAGAAAGAAAGAGAAAATTCAAATTACCAAAATTTGTGACAAAATATCAGAATGGACACTACTGAAATAAAAATGATAATCAGGCACTGTTGGAAAATTTACACTCTAATAAAATAGAAAATCTTGAAGATATTGATAAATTTGTACAGACATATGACCTACACAAATTGAATCAAGAGGACATAAAAAAATTTAAACAGATCAATTTTTAGTAATAAAGTTAAAGATGCCATCAAAAGGCTAAAAACAACAACAAAAAAGAAAAACCTAAGACCAGATGGATTCTCAGCCAAATTTTACCAGACCTTCAAAGAAGAACTAACACCTATCCTCATTTTAATTAATCATATCTACAATGACCCTAATCCATACATGTGCCACTGTGCAGTACTGGTGTTAATGATTATAATGTGTCTATTTAGGGGACATAATTCTATCCGTAACAGAAGTTGAGGAGAAACCAACACAGAATGGCCCAGGAGAGTGGAAAAAACACACTTCTATTAAGAACTCTCCCAGAAAAAAATGGCAGATAATGTGGATCAATTATTATCTATGTGCACGTGTGTGACTCTGTTGCAAATCTATTATACATGACACTGTTGCAGCTTTGTTGAAACTGTATAGTATAGAAAACCTAGTCAGAATGTATGCTACCATATAGGTGAAACAAAGGGGCTAACATGAAAAGGGGATTTAACAGAGGATATATAAGGCAATGTCCTGTAATATTTGAAGCTCATCTTTTAGATATCAATCCCCTGGGCTAGGGCTGGCACTAAAAATCACTGAAGCCTGCTGAAAGCCCCAGTGTCCTGTCTCTCTATGAGAGCAACATTTCCTGGGGGTTCATATACAGGAATCAGAGAGAGTAATTTCACCTCCCTGGTAACGGATAATCAAGTCTTATATGCAGGGAGAGGTGACCTTGCCTTGCACCAGTGGACAAATTGATCCATAAGTGACTATGCAAACCTCCCATCTTGCAGAGGCAAGGACTCCAGTAACAAAAAGGAATACAGTGGGTCCCAGGAACCAGTGCAGGGAACAATGCTCATCAAACAAATAAGAACCCAGGTTCAAGACATTGACCTGCCCCTGTGTGGCAGAAGGGGATTTTGATCACCTCCCACATGTGCCCAAGTAGTCTTAATTGCATGAACCAAAATGGCATCTCTAAGGTCCTGGGCTGGAGACACTGTTTGAGAATGAGGAAATGGTGAGCTAATGATATGGGCTGAGCTTGAAGTGAGTGTGAAGTTCTCATTCATCTGTGGTGATCTTCATACAGCTTAAGATAACACTAGGTTCTTATGAGGTTTACTTGCCTGGTTATGGTCGGGGATTTATACAGATCTTCCAATGACAAGAGATTCCTGAAAAGTCTCCACAAGGAGAGCTTCCAGACATGGACACAGTGATGGCTCACCCTTTTCCCCTTTCTCCTTCTTATGTGTGTGATTATCATATTTTAGTATGGGGAAGTAAGTGGTAAGAAGAGTAAACTTATCCCCCTAGAGGGTATTATAAAGAATTCAAAAAGGGATTTTCTGGACACTACAGAGTTAAGTTGACTCCTGGAAAACTTTGGACATTCTGAAATATATATTGGCCCTCCTTCGGAGTAAATTGGGACAATGAAGTACCACTAAATAAAAAACTAGTTAGCAAGGTGTTTCAGGTCATTGTACAGGACCTAGGACACATTGACAAATTACCCTTTGACACTGAACTTAGCAATACGTGATCCTTTCTCAGCCACCTTGGCTGAAGGTTTATCTGTAAGAGATGGTTCAGGTGATGGTTACCTCTAAAAGCTAACTAAAACCCAAAAAGCCCAATCTATATTGGAATGCAGATACCCCCAAGTTTATGCACTACTGTATCTGTCACTGCCACCTACACTCCCTATACCTACTGCAGCTGTCACTCCACTAGAAGATGATCAACCCCTGAAGCCATACCTCCCACAGACCACCCAAAATGACCCTGATTTTAACCACCCCAGAACAACCAGTATAAACCCTGTGTACTCTAGCTGGAAGCACCAGGAGAACCATGGAAGCCCCCTCCAAATAAACAACAAGTTGCCCTATAAATGTCACTGAGAGCAACCTGGGGTTATCTACTATAATCAAGATGGAGAAGTGCAAGGTGAGGTGGGGCAACACACCTTCAGATATCAGCATTTTACCACCCCAATCTGAACTGAAAATTTCATATGCCCTCCTTCACTGAGAAACTTTTGGCTATTATTGATTCCAATCCACCCTTCAGACCCACAATTCCAATTGGACTGATTGCCACCAGCTACTACTGACTAACCTTGAAGAATGCCAGTGAATTACCCAGGCCATCTTTAAATGATTGAAGGAACACACCCTAGCAAAAATGATGAAAGCCCAGGCTTATGCCCAGAGCTAATTACCTTATGAAGACACCCTATGAAACCCTGATGATGACAAGGGATTTGAGATAATTGAGCATTATCAAAAGGTTCTTTTAGGTGGCATGAAAGAAGAAGGGAAAAGGCCATGAACCTGAGCAAGACCTCAGGAGTGCTCCAGGGACCTGAGGAAAGCCCAAGTCAATTCTATGAGAGTCCATGTGAAGCATTCTGATGTTACACCCCATTCAACACAGATGTAACTGAGATCAGTGAATGGTTAATACAGCTTTAGTCTTAGGCCGATGGAGACACTGGGCATAAACTACAGAAGTTAGAGGGCTTCACTGAAATGATTGTCAGCTAACAATTGGAAGTTGAGACAAACATCTTTGTCAACCAAACACCAAGAAATCCATTGTGAGGCAGACTGTAAAATAAAGAGGAAGGGAGGTTGGCTTGCCACTGCCCTCTTGAACAGTCCTGACCCTCCAGGAGGGTTGAACTGTCATGTAAAATAAAGGCCAGAGAAGGAGCCAATAAGAAGAACTGCCTCATCCAGAGGTGAGATTAGGATGGAACCAGTGTGCTTATTGCCTCTGATAAGGTCACTGGAAGAATGAATGTCTCCAACAGTCAGAGGATTATTAGCTATACCCTGGACAAAGAGGGAAAAAGCAAGTAATTCAAGGACTATTCCAATAGTTGCAGTGACCATATAAATCTCCTTAGATTGATTTTGTTGGATTAACCACATGGGAAACTGTGAGGAAGACTAGGAGACACCAGACTCCATTTTGTTAGGTACCAAGAAGCCTCTGGTATGAATGACTGTGGGGGTTAGCCCATGGACTTCATGGTTGTTATGGGGCAGAACATTCCATAATGACTCAACGTAGGGGTCTCCTCTCTCAGAGACAAGCCTCTATCATGAGCCACAGGTAGCCAAGTTTGTTGCCCATTACTACTTCCATGATAATGCAATTTAGGTGGCCTTAATGTTATTCACAAATTTCTGACTGCCCTGTGACTTTAATGAATGGGGGCCTATTAGGAAAACTGAATACCCAGATGACTTTCAACTCTTATAGCCAAGTTGCCCTGACACTAGGGAAGCCAGAAATAAAAATTCTGATTCTTGGTCTGTCCCCCATGGAGTAGAGTGGTACCCCTACAGTCTCCTAGAAAGGCCACAGCAGGGACCTGAGCTTCCTCTCAAGGTGCCTGGTGTGTGGGCTGAAGACAATCCTCCCTAAAGGAGCTGAACAAAGCAAAAGGCTGAGATGCCCACCCAAAGCAATATTTCATTCCTTGCAAGGCACAAATTGTGATCCAGATGCACCTACTGAGACTTCTGGGTATGGAATTCTCCATACCTGTCAGTCATCCTGGAACGTACCTCTCTTGTCACTCCAGAAACTGAATGGATGACTATCAGCTGGTTCAGGACCTATGAGACATAAACCAGGCCACTCTTAGCTTACACCCAGTGGTCCATAACTGCTGGGTCTCATCCCACTGTAGCTGCCTTCTCCATATGTCTTGTCCTCAAGAATACTTTCTGTATCTGCCTGGCCTCTTGGAGTCTTTGCCTTTCTGTTAGAAAATCTCGAGAACAGTAACAAAAACAAGCTGACATGGACTAGACTTACTCAAGGATTGAAAATTTATCCAACCATTTTTGGCATCATGTTAGCTTCTGATTTAAAAGCCTCCCCAGCAGACCAACCTACCTCTATGCTGCTACAGTATGCCAAACAGAAACAGAAGTATTGTATGGAAAGAACAGTATGGTTCCTCATCTTCATATGGGAAACTGGCTACAAAGTTTCAAGGAAAAGGGCCCTAAACTGACAAGAAATAGTCAAATACCTTGGCTTTCACCTGTCCCACAGAAAATGTCACCTCAGCTTGGAGAGAAAACAGGCCATCTGCTTGATCCTGATTCTGTCAAAATGATACCAGGTTTTCCAGTTCCTCAGAGGCACAGGGTTTTGAAGAGTATGGATACCTAACTTCTCTGTTTTGGGAAAACCATTTTATGAGGCCACAAAGGGGAGAGAATGAGAAGCCATGTTATGAAAATTAGCCGAACAAAAGGCCTTTGAGAAAATTAAGAAAGCCATCATCAATGCACCCAAATTGAGAGTCACAGATTTATCCAAACCTTACTTTTTATATATACATGAGTGTACTGGCAATGTAATAGGTGTCCTGACCCAAATTTTGGCAATATGGCCTTATCTAGTGGCATACCTCTCTAAGCAACTTGACTCTGTCACCCAAGGCTGCCCACCCCACCTTACAAGCACGTGCAGCTATAGCCCTCTTAATGCCAGAGGCTGACAAACTGACTATGAGACAAGAATTAATGGTGAAAGTGCTGCACTCAGTGCTGGCATTAATGCAGTATAAGGAGCAATGTTAGCTGAGTAACACACTGATGGTCAGCTAGTGTTATGTACAAATTTACACATCCACCTGGAAGTAGTACAGTCTTTAAACTCTGTGACTCTACTGTCTGTTGGGCCAGGTCAACAGGATCACAACTTCATCAAAGTCATGGATGGGGCATTTTCCAGACAACCAGACTTATCAGATTAGCCTCTCAAAAATGCTGATTCTGACTACTTCTCCAATAGTAGCAGTTTGATGGAAGAGGAAGAATGCCTCTCGGGGACCCCCATGGTGACCCTAAATTCCACAATGGATGTGAAACATTTGTCCAAAAGAATATCAGCACAAAAGGCAGAACCCATCATGCTCACCCAGGCCCTTCAACTGGCAGCAGGGATGTATGTCAACATGTACACAGAATATAAATATGCCTTCACCACCCTCTACATACTATGGGCTTTATATAAAGGAAAAGGGCCTAATCAACTCAGGAGGGAAATAAAGTATGGCAAAGAAATCCTTAAACTCTTAGATGTTGTATGGGCTCCTAAAGAGTGGCAATGATGCATTCTTGGGGTCATCAAAGTGGGTATGCCACAATCACTGGAGGAAATAATAAAGAAGACCAAAAGTCTAAGTTCATGGCCTCCAAGGGGCTATCAGAACCAATGACTTTCACTGCTGCCATGTTCCTTAATATACTGGTATTGTGAACCCTAGTTACTAACAACTTGAGAACACCTGGTAAAAGAATGTAATGTCCAACCCTTAAAGCCTCTTTGGATGGGTCTTTTTTAAATTTTTATTTATAGTAGTATGTATTACAGTTCATACTATACATATATAGCATCTTTTTACACAAAACAGTTTGTATACAAAGTATATTCGCAGCATTCAATTCTTCAATCATGCATTTAGAATATTGACTGGATGGGTCTTTTTGGTGCTATTTTATACACTCCTCCTGCATTGCACATGGCCCAGGTGGTCCCATTAATTCACCACAACATAGGGAAACCAGCTTGTTATGATGGAGTGTGTTCTTGATCAGACTGCATTGTGCAATGTGACCATCCAAAACAACTGAACAGCATCTGGAGAGACCTGCAAGGACAACAGCTATATTTTAATCACTACAGAAGCAGGCTAATCTATGCACTGCAGTAGCTTGAGGAACCAGACACCTTCCAATAGTATATAAACATACTATTCTTATTTTCTGTTAGTCTTTCCGGTGCAATGCTTTGGCATGGTCATTCTTTACCCTCTCTGTTGCTGTAGGATTAGCAGATACTGATCAGGTCAATTGGCACTGGATTGAAAAGCTTCTATTAACAGTCTTTTACCTATGTTTTATACAATGTATCTCTGCTATTTGCAATGCCTGATCTGGCTCCCATCTGTAAGCTGCCTGGTACCGTAAACCGGGATAAAAACTCTCGGGGGCAGAGTTAAGCTTTTACTACTTTTACTTCTACTTTCTTAGAGCTTAGAGAGGGAAAGAAAGATTTTTAGAGAGAAAGATTAAAGCGAGCTTTTAGAGCTTCTTTCTTCTCTCTTCTTTCTTCCTTCTTCTTTCTTCTGTCTTCTGTCTTCCTCAGGAGTCTCGGCCTAACTCTGACCAGTCATTACTTCTTCTATCTGGTTTCTCTTCTGTCTTCTATCTGGTTTCTCTTCTGTAACCGCTCTGCCTACGTTCTGGCCGCTCTGATTCTTCTGACCGACCGAGTGACTGCCCGGCTGACTGAATTCTCCGTTCTCCTAACTCGGACCGCTTTCACCCGGTTATATACCTTCAGGTTTGCGGGTGCCTACAGGTGCGTCACATACATATCAGGTGGAACTTATGGCTTCCAGCTAGCTGCAACAGCCCTTCCTAATTAGGGCTCCTTCACCCATCTGTACACTTAAGTCCCTCATCCTGTGACCCATGCCTTTGCATGACTGTCAGGCCAAGACAATACCATAACCCTATTTTACCATACCCACTTCTCCTTCCAGGGAAAATTCCTAGACCTGAACACATAAGACCACCTATTCTATCTGTCAACAGGGGGGTCAATATACTTATTTTGACCCACAGTTCCCTGACTAAGGTATGTCTGGAAGTCCAAAGCTCTCAGGAAAGCAATGTGGAACAGGACACATTAATTTACAAATTTCAGCTTACTAATCTAAAGCAACTAGTGTCAGTACATTTTGATGCATGTGGAGTCATGAACAAGGCTTGGGCAAATGTTGTGACCTAAAGTATATATGCCATATCATGTGTAGGTTTATGTTGGGAGTGGGTTCAATGGCAAGTATATGTGCAAACAGCCTATGAATTATATGTGGCCCACGTGTACTGATATGTCATTTTTTTCTGTCCCTCTTGGAGTTTTGTTACATGTGCCATTCGGCACAGTAAGAACAAAACTACCCTACTTTGAAATAGTGTCACTATACCGCAATGTATTCTGGGAGCCTCTAAAACTCTTAATGTTGCTATTCTTGACCCTGAAGACTCAAGTTGAAAAGCTGGCTGCCAAGTCGGCATACGTATGTATGGATAAGACACTGAGACAGGAGCCATTCTATACTTCAAATGGGTCACAACTTCACTTAAGTCTTCCTCACACCAGATATTACATTCCTTTTATGATAAAATAGAAAAAGGCCTCCCTCCAATTTTGACATAACAAAAAATCTGTTGTGAAACCTGGCGAGATTATATTTCCATCTATGAATGTTTTTCTATGCTATATGTGTGGAGGAACTAATATGGGGTATAAATGGCTATGCTGGATAAAGACATAGACCTCCCAGAACCCCTAAGAAGGACAACATTTCCCCATTCAACTACTAGTGTTTGGTTCCTCAAAAACTCCATTTTTGGAAAGTTAGTCTTGCCCGAGAGGAAAACAGTTTAACACCTCAGTTGGGACTTTCACGTCTGGGCCAAAAATTTTATAATGTAACTACCCAGAGAAACCAGTGGTGGAAATGTTCAAATCACACAGAACCAAATTCTGATCTTCTGTCAAATTTCTCTGTCCTCGAACAGGTCTGGGAAAATGCCACTACAGAAATAAAATGTCAAGCCTCAGGGGGACAATACTGGACATGTGGAAGGGCCACTTATGCTCAACTGCTCCAATTCTGCTCTGGATCCAATATACTGGGGACAATTCACCCCTCCTTTTTTCTCCTTCCATTAGCCACAGGGAAACAATTAGGAGTTCCAGTACATGAAGATGAGGTGCCCAAAGAGTGGAGAGCCTTCATAATTTGTAACTGGGAAGATGATGAATGGTCCTGCAAATGGATAATTTTTTTTTCTGCCACCTGGGTAGAGGATGGGTCTTACAGGTACCATACTCCCATCTCTATGTGAAATTGCATCACTAGGTTATAGACTGTTGATGAAGTTATAACTAATAAAATTATAGAGGAACTCAATTTACTGCCCAAACAGTATTCAAATGAGCAATGCTATTTTTAAAACCCACTTAGCCTTAGACTACTTGCTTTCTTCTACATGTGGTGTATGTGGGTAATTTATCCTGAGCAACTGTTGCTTAAAAATAAATGATAAAGTCCAAGTCATGGAAGAAATCATAGATCATATGAAAAACATTGCACATGTCCTGGAAATGTTGGAACCCTAGGGAATTAGTTGAAGGATACTTGTAGGCCCAAATATCCACATGTGACTTTAGGACCTGATTTCCTTAAAAAGACTCCTAAATTTTAGTTCTGTAAAATAAAGAATAAATAAATGGGATAGATTCCAACTAAAAAGCTTTTTCTCAGCAAAGGAAACAATTAATAATATGAAGAGAGAGCCTACAGAATGGGAGAAAAGCTTTTTACATGCACATCAGAGAGAGCACTAATCTCCAGGATATATAATGAACTCAAAAATTTTAAACACACACACACACACACACACCAAAAAAAACCCCTCAATCAACAAATGGGCTAAGGAACTGAACAGACACTTCTCAGAAAAAGAAATACAATCAATCAGCAAATATAGGAAAAAATGTTAAACAGCTCTAGCAATTAGAGAAATGCAAATCAAAAGTACTCTAAGATTTTATCTAACTCCAGTCAGAATGGCAATTATCAAGAATACAAGCAATAAATGTTGGTGAGGATGTAGGGAAAAATGTACACTCATACATTGATGGTGTGACTGCAAATTGGTGCACTACTATGGAAAGCAGGATGGAGATTCCTCAGAAAACTTGGAATGGAACCACCATTTGACCCAGTTATCCTATTCCTAGGTTTATACCCAAAGGACTTAAAATCAGCATGCTACAGTGACACAACCACATCAATGTTTATAGCAATTAATTCACAGTATCTAAACTTGAAACCAGATTAGATGTCCTTCAACAGATAAAGAAAATGTGGTACATATACACAGTGGGATATTACTCAGACTTAAAGAATTAAGTCATGGCATTTGCACTTTATAAGTGGATGGAGCTGGAGAATATCATACTAATCCAAATAAGCCACACCCCCCCAAAAAATGACCAAATATTTTCTATGATAAACAGATGCTGATCCATAATGGGGGTGGAGGGCATCTAGGAAACAATGGAGGAAATTTGGATTGGGCAGAAGAGAGTGAGGGAAGGGGAAGGATTTTGTGGAGTAGGAAGGATGGTGGAATGAAATGGACACTATTAACCTGTATACATTTATGATTGTACAAGTGTGACTCTGCATCATGTATAGCCAAAGGAATGAAAAGTTGTGCTCCATTTGTATACAATGTGTTAAAATGCATTCTGCTGTCATGAATGACTAATTAGAACAAATAAAACATTTTTAAAATTTGGGGGATTAAAAACTTTCATAAGTGTTGTGGTTTTAATGCTGAGGCTTGTATATTCCAACCATGCCTGTTAGCCTTGGTTATAAGATCTCCCACAAGTTTCATGGAGGATATGGTTGAAAGGAAAAGAGCAACACATGTCATGATTTTATGGAAATACAAGCTGTTGAATCAGGATGGTGTTATTTGTCACTGAGAGGATTCAAATCTAAAAGAATGGAATGTAGTAATGGGTCTCTCCTTACTACATTTAGTATCTATGGGTAATTGTATGACTTTGTCAAGCAATGTGGCACAGTCAGCATATATGGACACATTCATGACTCTTTTGCAACTCTAGTAAGTGCAACATTGTTGCAGCTGTCTTGCAACACCATATTACAGAATACCCCACCAGAATGTTTGTAAACATATAAGGGAGACAAAAGTGTTAACATGTAAAGAGGGACTAACAGAAGGTATATAAGGCAATGCCCTGTGACTTTTGGGTTTCAGCCTTTGGATAAGAATCTGCTGGGTCAGTAATGATACTAATAAACATGTTTTCTTCCTGAAAGCCCCGGGGTCCTGTCTCTCCTTGAAAGAATCCTGCAACACATTCATTAACTCTTCTTTCTCCCTCTATGCAGGACATAATTTGCCTGACTGTTTTATCTACAGTACCTTTGTAGAAAGTTTTAAAAATTAGGAAACTGAATTCTCCAACATTATCCTTCTTTATCAAAAATAATTTGGCTGTTTGGAAAACTTTGACTTTCCATGTTAATATTGGAAAGGACTATCTTGTCAAAAACTTATGGCATATAATGCCTGTAGGATTTTGATAGAGATGACATTAAATCCTAGACCACTTTGGCTTGTCTCCTAAAAATATTAAATCTTCTGCCACGCATGAAACTCCATGAATTACATGGTAGTTTTCTCCATTCATTTATTTTTTCCTTAATAATGAAACCATAGCTCTGAGATGAGATTAGATTTCCATGCTTTTCCAATTTCTATCTGGGCTCTTGGCTTGCAAATTTTGAAGAATAAAATCCACAGACAATAATGAAGGGAAGAATAAAAAGAGCAGGATATACTTGACTGAGAAAAGAAAGCACTCCCACCATGGAGGAAGGAGCCATATAGCAGAAAAAATGTGTTCTGGTGTGCAAGCATCAGAGCTTATACACAGTTCTGGGTAGAGCTTGGAACAAAACCTATGTTAAACAGGCATTGAAAACATCACCCAAATCATTGATCAAAAATCTATGTAAAGGGGGCATTAAAACAGCACAAAGGATATCACCTTCCTATAATTTCCAACTGGGTTCTAACCCACCTTTCCATTTATTCACCTCTGGGACAAAAGAGTTGGCTGGAGGTGTTCCCATAGGTAAGCCTCAAGGCCTTTTACATTTTAAATAGGCTATGATGATACTCATTCATATTTGTATCAATTAGTTTACACCTATGGCTTTTGCATTTGAACAATATCTCAATTGGGTCCCATTATTTCTGACTCCTGACAATTAATTATTCTTATTCAGTATCTTTCAGCAATATTTAGTAAGATTCTCTTTAAATACCTATCAAAGTTTTTAATTATTTTAGACTAAATTGAAAATGTCACTGTTATTCCAATTTTTTTGTTCTAATGCATGATAACAGAATGCATTTTGATTCATTGTACACTAATAGAATGCAAGTTTTCATTTCTCTTCTTGTACACCATCTGTGCAATCATATATGTACCTAGGGTAATGATGTCCATCTCATTTCACCTTCTTTCCTACTCCATACCTTCTCACCTGCCCTCACTCCCCTTTGCCCAATCCCAAGTTCCTCCACTCTTCCCATGACCCCCCCCCCCAGCTGCCATTTTGAATTCACTGAGCAGTGTGAAGCCCAGGATCACACTGAATAGCCATGTGAGCCCAGGAATGACTGCACCCATGGAAGGAATGACTGCACCCGCAAGCTGCAGTTCGCCACCAACCAACCTCCTCCACCTTGGGACAAGCGATATGGCCTGGAGGCAGCTGCCTGTTGCACCACCTCACACCACAGTGCAGCATCCCTGAACAATCTGCCTAATTCTATTACCCGGCCTACCATTTCAGCCCCATCTCTGAAAGAGGTCATCTCTATCTTGGGACACCTCCACCACCATCATGTGATACCTATACTTCCACCACTGCCATGTGTAGTTGGGACAGCTTACATCTTGGGACACCGGCCAGGTTCTGGAAGCCCAACACCAAAGTACCTACAGGTTTGACACTACTGCTGCTACCAACTAGGGATATGGCCACTTCCATCTAGGGCAACAGCCAGGACCTGGAAGATCACCACCAAGATCCCTACAGGCTTGGTTACACAAAAGGTATTCCTGATAAGTGTGCCAATAGCCACCATCTTGTTGCAGAGGAAGGAGAGAGACTTGCATGGGGTTGGCCCTTTCTCTCTTTTCTCCTGCTAACAGCCATCTACTTGTGATTCTTCTCTCACTCTTCCTATGATCTAATACCTCTATATTCTCACCTCCTAACTCATAAACATCACACCACACTCCCCTCATTCTCTCTTTGTCCACCTTTAGAAACTGTAGACTCCTTTGCAAACCTACTGTTTATATTGCAAATAATAATAAAAAATATAATTTCTGTTTATTGCAACAAAACTGTAATCATCTAAATAGAAGCTATTTGGTTTAAGGTTGCATATTTTTTGCATTGGGTGATATTAATATTGATTTCCCCATTAAGGCTGAAACATTAGAAACCTACAGGTACACGATAAGGATATAGGGTAGAAACTGTAACACCTTGGATCTGCACTGCTAGAGGGGAAGACACACAGACACAACATAAAAGACAAGGGAAGAAAGTGCCCCCAAACAAACCAGGATGATACGATAATAGAATCCACTGACAGCACAGTAGAAGAAATGTCAGAGAAGGAGTTCACAATGTACATAATATAAATGATCTGTGAAGTAAAGAATGATATAAGAGAGCAAATTCGGGCAACAAATGATTACTCCAATAAAGAGATAAGAGTAAATACAGGTAGCAAAAGATTACTTCAAGGAAGAGAGATACAGATTCCGAAAAAAAAAAATCCTTGAAATTAAGGAAACAATAAACCAAATTAAAAAATCAATAGACAGCATCCCTGAACTTCAAACAATGAAGACAAAATATACAATATTGAAAATAAAGTTGACCACACATGAAGATGGTAAGAAACCATAAACAGAAACTCCAAGAATTTATGCAATAACTTGAAAAGACCAAATTTAAGATTTATCAGAATAGAGAAAGGCACAGAGATACAAACCAAAGGAATGCACAATCTTACCAATAAAATAATATCAGAAAATTTCCCAAACCTGAAGAATAAATTGGAAAATCAAATACAAGAGGCTTACAGGATGCCAATGTACAAAATTACAACAGATCCACACAGGGCACATTATAATGAAAATGTCATTCCAGTATTCATTTGGATGTTCTGATATGACCAGTTTTGCTTGTTGTTTATTAGCCTTTTTATGAAAATTATTTACAACTGTTAAGAGATATTTTTCAGGCTTCAAGTGTTTATACATAATATAATATTATCTACAGTCAGAGAATACTTTACACCTTCCAATAAAAATTTCACTTCCTCCCCCCTCTATTTATTAACTAATTTCTCTGGTTAGACTATTTTCATCCAATCTAATTACTTAGAAATTCTTATGAGTTGCTGTGTATACAAATACTAGATTACTTGATTGCTTTTTATGGCTGACTACTTTTCCATGATATGAGTATATCAGTCTTTTCAACAATTCACTGTATTTTTTGACTAAAAACATTAGAAAGGATAAATTTCCAATGGATTGATCTTCAATAATATGGACTCTATTCCTTAATAGCATGACCTGTGTTTCATAGCCTTAATGCTTTTTACACTTAACTAAGGCAGTTAACTGTGGCTAGTGATTCTCCAGCATTATAGCACATTTGATTAACTCAGAAAAGTTTTAAGAAAATTTCCAAAGATTAAGTTGCATGATGAAACAACTAAATCAGAGTGCCTCTAGAGTCCAGCCAGGCATGAATATGTTGAAATATCCCCTTATGTGTGCTGCAGTGTTGACAATGTACTGCCCAGCCACTATCCAAAAAACCCATTGCAATATCTGAAGAGCATTTCAACTGCTCCTGTTACAAATACATTTCTCCACAATAGACACCTGTGCACCTTTTATGTATACACTAATTATTAGCCAAAATGTGTCAAGTAACTGAAAAACCAAATAAAATATTTATCAACATGTTCTTCCCCTTATTTGTAAATGTCTTTCAGGCAAGATTTCACACAAATGTCTGTTACAAAGTAAAACACAAAGGGAGAAAAGACGTAGAAATAAAGAAATGGATTTTTCATTTCTCTACCAGTATCTTTATTTTTGTAAAAAGCTCTAGTCTTGGCTTTTTCCATGCACTGTCCTGTGGTCGTGCCATGGACAATTAAGTATGTGAGTGCTATGTTGGAGAGGATGTGGGGAAAAAGGCACACTCATACATTGCTGGTGGGACTGCAAAATGGCGCAACCATTATGGAAAGCAGTATGGAGATTTCTTGGAAAACTGGGAATGGAACCATCCTATGACCCAGCCATCCCACTCCTGGGTCTATTCCCAAAGGACTTAAAAACAGCATATTACAGTGACACAGCTATCTCAATGTTTGTAGCTGCGCAATTCACAATAGCTAGGTTGTGGAACCAACCTAGATGTCCCTCAGCAAATGAGGGATTAAGAAAATGTGGTATATATGCACGATGGAATTTTACTCAGCAATAAAAGAAAATAAATTAATGGCATTTGCAGGTAAATGGATGAAGTTGGAAGACATAATGCTAAGTGAAGTTAGTCAGTCTCAAAAATCCAAGTACCAAATGTTCTCTCTTATATAAGGAGGCTATTTCAAAGTATTGTTGGATGGGGGTACATAGGAGGATTAGAGGAACACTAGAATGGTCAAGGGAAGGGAGGGTAAGGGAGGGAGCAAGAGGGGAGGGAGGGGGAGAAAAGAAAAAAAAAAGGTGGTTGAATGAGATGGATATCATTTTCCTTATTGCATGATTGAAGACCTGAATTGTACAATTATACTTTGTATACAAACAGTTGTATGTAAAAAGATACTAAATATATGCACTATGAGTTGTACATATTAAAAATTATAAAAATAAAAAAAAAAGTATGTGAGTGCTATATCTATTGTAAATACACTAAGGAACAGAAAGCCACTTGTACCAAAATTCACCTTTATTTCTAATTTCTAAAGAATTAGACTGGGTGAAAATAGCCTAACCAGAGAAATTAGTTAATAAAGGTGAATTTTGTATTTTGTACCCAAAGGAGAAACAAGGTCTAAGTTTAGTGGACCATTCACAGTAGCGCAAATAGTGTTGCAGCACAAAACACTGAAAACTGAGACCCATAGGAGTCTACATACTTTGTTGCTAAGATTCCAGGGTTCAAGACAGAGCTAACTGTGGGATTTCTCTGTTTTATCCTTCTGCCTTTTATCAAATTTCTTATTATTTATTTATTTATCTATCTATCTAGCTATTTGTTTGTTTGTTTGTTTTTGCATGTGAGAGACTGTGCTGACAAATTCATGGCTGTTGCACAAAGAAAAATGTCTCAGGACCAAGTATTTAGCATTTCAAAAAACATAGTTGGGTCACTTCCAAACGTGAAAGAACCTTACTTTGAAAAGAATCAAATACATTTGGGCATAAAAATCCAAACGAAACAGATTTAGTGCACATTCTGGTGGCTAGCAAAGAACACCTCAGTAAGACAAAGTGTGTACATTTTAATATGAGCAGAAAATTGTGAAGTCTGTAGTTTTTTTGTTCAATTGGTGTAGGCTGTTATTGGCCATGAAACAATTTTGTTGCCTTCTTCCTCCTGGAATTATGCAGTGTCAAAATGAGTCATAGTACTGTAGTGGCACCCCTCCTCCACAGAAAATCTTAACTAAGCTTCTCCAGAAATCTTCACCATGATTGATTTTATTACTATCAGCCAAAGAGTCTCTACAAAAGAGTTCAATGTAAGTAAACTTTTTATTTTCCTGTTGCTCTATTTTACTTGGCCACAGGCCTGGAAGAAATCAGCACTCCAGGTGCTGAATGCCCCTTTACTAGTTTTTCCACAGACATTTATCCAGTATAGTAATTTGTAGAAGTGTGTTTAGAAATGCAAAATGTGACAAAGAAAAAAAGACAAATTCTTTAACAAGGCCTCTGGCCTTGAGCTAGAATTTCTCAGAGATGTGTACATTTCTAAGATAAGAGAAGTTACCCTTTGGGCTCCTTGGTAACACATGGCAGCGGGGAGGAAGAAAGGGGAAAAGAAGCTCTCCCCTTCTCAGGCACTGTCCTTGAAGGGTTAACTTGCCCAGAACAGTGAAAGAAAGAGCTGCTTTTGTGTAAACTTCTGCAGATTGTGAACTTCTGAGCCTTTCCCCTTACATGCTGGGTATAAAGTTCTGAAACTACCTGAACTCGGGCTTCATGGAGATTGATTTATTACAAAGAAAGCTTTGCCCTCTGAAACTGGCTATAGCCAAATAAAAATCTGATTCCTGTTTCTATTTCATGTTTTGCTTCATCTGTCCCCTGCAACAGTAGTGCCTATCACATAAACATTTTATTCATTTTGAAATCTGTAGAATTAAATGTAGTGATGTTATTATACTATTATCAAATGAACAGAAATTAAGACCACTTTCTCAACAAGGATTATCTGTTGGCACAAATGACCGTTCTGAGGAGACTGTTCCTTTCAGAAAAGTGAAAATGTGAAAACACACGGAGAACTATTGCTCATGATTTTACTAATCACTGGTGACTGACCTGGGTTTCAGAAATGTTATAATTGAGATTGCAAATCAATTTTACAGAACAAGTCAATAATTGCCATTATTAACCATGAAAAAGGAGTCTTAAATTTCCTTAAACATTTGTAAATACAACATGCATTAATTAATGCTTTTAGAATAAGAACCCAGTCTTTTGGATGTTATAGTTGTCTCAATAATGACAAAGTGTCAGAAAGTGTTGCCTTTAGCTCCTGTGGAAATTCAGGATTGAACTCTGACAATATTTTTAAAGCTTCTACATCTCTGTGGCTGAAGATTACAGGGACTTCCATGAGGTTGAAAAAGTAGAATAATAGTGTGACAATATATTTATGTCAAGGACAGTCAGGCAAATGGCAACAGTTTTCCTATTGAGAAGCAAAAGCATGGTTGCCTTTGTATAATAGAACATCAAAATAATCCTGAGTGTGTCCCTTCTACCATTGGCCTTTGGGCAGCTTCACCTCTTCTGGGGTACAGTGTTTTGTGCACCCTCTCACCCTGTCTGCAAAGTGAAAGGATACATTGTGCCTCTGGTGTGGCTATTCCACATTCTCTCAGCTTTCCCTCTCTGTCATTAGAAATGTCCGCACTTTGAGGAATCTGTCCCTGCAGAGTAAGGCTGAGCAAAAAGCACCAATGAGATCTCCAGAAAAGCTCCCATTATGGAATTTCAACCCATCTGCAGCTGGAGTAATCTAGTGCTCAGTGTAGAAAGACAGAGGAAAAGACTGGGATTTCTCACCTGACAGTGGTCCTTCTTGCATTGTCACTTGCTCATGTACATTTGAGTCCCGTTGCACATTTCTTTGGCATATATTCCCAGTATGACATAAAAGGAGGCTACATATGCTTCTGGACTTTTGTTGCAGTGAACCAACAGTTTTCTCCCTGGGAAACTCGACTGAGAGCAGCCAGACTCCTACAAGGTAGGATAAGAACAAGCTTGCCATCCTGGGCCTGGTCGCTCCTGCTTTGGGCTTTTCAGCCTTACCATGGTGACTGCAGGTGTGTCACCTATGGACATGAGCCTGTGTGTCTCCCTGAATTTTAGGCAGCTTTCCTTCCCTGGCTCAACAAGTCTTTTATATTCTTTGGGATATAGCTCAGTACCTGAGCCAAAGTTGACAGCTCCACCCCTTTCCCACCTACCTTCACTGGTAATTGACTTCCTCACCTTTTGTTCTCTCTCCCACCTCTACTCACTCACTTCCCATATCTGTACCCTCCCATTGATATTTTACCCTTTGCATGTTTTAGAGTTTTAAATGCCTTCTTCCTTATTCATTCATTTCTTACCTACAAATATTGTCATGGTTACTGAAATATTTGTAATCTATTTGGTGCTTGTTTTCTAGTCTCATCATAGATAACAGAATTAAACTAACAAACAAACAAAAAATGAAAACCTGCCTTGTCAGTTCATTACCAGTTTATATTAGTTCACTCTTGCTGCATAAACTAGCTTCCCACCAATCCATATTTATTTATATTTCTTCTTTAAGGCATTACAAGATTAGAATTAGATAGTTACACTTCCCAGTACATACATCCATAATATTGTGATGCAGAAATGGACTGATTTTTCAAAAGAATAGAAAACTGATGACCATTAAGCTAAGTACTGTGAAAAGTATGAAAATTCCTGGTAACATCATTTTAGATTTCTATAAATATATGTAAATGTTACAGTCCTTTCCTATTTATTTCTGCAGAAGAATGGAATCTAAAGTGGAGCAGAAACTGAAAGGTTATTATTACATTTGCCTTCTACAAGCAGGAGCTCCTAGTGTTGCCCGGCAAATGTTGGGGGAGCACAGATTGCAGGTTTCTTCACACTGGGAGAAGTCAGATTCTAATCACCTTCTAGTCTTTCTTTCCATTCATTTTCTGGGAATCGGTTGATTTTTTGTTACTTCTTGCAAGATTTTTAAAAATTTATTTATTTGCTTTTAGTTGTACACAATGCCTTTATTTTTACATGGTGATGAGCATGGAACCTGAGCCACGCACATGCTAGGTGAGCACTCTACCGCTGAGCCACAACCCCAGCCCCTACTTCTTGCAAGAATGCTTTATTTTGAAAGTGCACTCTTTATGATTAAGATAGAGAAACACACACACACACACACACACACACACACACACCAACATACACAACAGAAAAGTAAAGAAAAAGCATAGAACCCTATAATACAGAAAGAGTATATTGTTGATGCATGTTCTTCCAAAAGCATTAAAATATTCATGATAAATTTCCTGTATTCAATGTGTATTCTGTTGGACAGAAAACATTTTATCATTTTCATGCAGCATAGTTTTCTTGGCCATGGGCACACTAGATAACAATCAAATCATACAGTGTCTTTTGGAATGCAAACAGGGCCACAAATTTATAAGACTCTTGTTTGTGTTCCAAATCTAGGCAGATTACCTCTGTTTCCTCAGGGAAACTGAAGGACTTGTCATTTGGGGTACTTTAAAGAAAACAATAAACACCATTAGTTCTAAATAATTTATAGGATTTCATTTTTTACACAGTGGAAGAGGGTCTTGTCGTTCATTAAATATTGGACATCACGTTAGCCTTCAAGTAATACATATATGAAGATAGAGTGTGGGTGTGTCTGGCATTTGGGTAACCTCATAATGGGACATGTATAGTGCTCTAGGGAATAAACACCCAATTTCAGACAATTTTTTCTTGCTCACCCTTAGGAAGACAAACATGAGTTTTTGGCACCAGCAGGCCATCCCCAATGGTGTTTTCTTGGGAACTAACAATGTGTTGATATACTGGTTTGATTATATAGTGTTTTCCTTCAGGCTTCAGGTGGACCTTAAATATGAGAACTCCATTCAAGTGTCCTTAGAAGCATTTTTTTTACAGTGCTAAAAGTTTGTACATAGTTGATTTATTAAAGAAATGAGTAGGATGTTTCTTGCATGCCTGAAACTGTGCTTGCTAATTCATACTTGGTACATGCAGAAACTATCTCTGAGAATTATTCATTTAGGTTGCTTAACATCTAGTGTATTAAAACTCTTGGAAGCATGAAAGAAACATGATTGAGTTCCTTTGGAAAGAAAAATTCAGGCTTCCAGAGGCGCCACTGCCATGCCCAGAGGTGTTTTCTCCAATCAGCTGCTGCCTGCACTGCTATCACCATCACCACTGCTGCCACCCCGAGGTTGCCTAGAGGTCTTCTTTCTAGGTGCTGCTGCCCTTGCAGCTATAACCACTGCTGACACAGAAGACACCACTGTTCCTGGATGCAACTGATGCCCACACCTCTGCTGACCCCAGGAGATCACCTGGTGATGCTGCCCCCACAACTGCAGTTGCAACCACCACTGCTGCCAACCAACAACCACCACAGCCACTACTGCCTAGAGGTCTACTGTGGGGGAGACTCAAGATTTGGCTGCACATTGCTGCACCCATTTTGGGACACAAGCCATGGCCTGGGGCCCAGGTGCCAGCTGGTTTATCACCACAAAACCCTCTCTCTGGGGACTTTGGCTGGGACCTGCAGGTACAGTGTGAGGGTGCCGGTGGGTTTGGAGCCACCTGGGGTCTTCCTGCTGGGAGTGCTGGTGGCCCTTATCTTGTACCTGCATCTCAGGGTTGCTCCTTTTCATGAGTGTATTCCTTGTAGTCTCTCTGCAACTAAGAGCAGTGGTCTCTCTGCAAGTAAGAGCAGCATTAATATCTTGGCAACTTGGCAGAGTCTGAAGTATCTGAAGCCCAGATCAGTGGAATAGTGAATGGGTCTGTGAGGGATGATCTGGGCCTGTTGATCCTGAAAGACAACAGAGACAGGGCTGAGAAACTTCTGAATGCTGATGGAGACAGTTTAACTTTCCAGCAAGATTTATTTTACTTTTCAGTTCACTAATATCTCTACCATATTTGGAACAGAGTGTTTTTATGCATCGGTGTGTGGAGGACAATGATATATGAATGGTGTTTTGCATTTTTGATGTATTCTTATTTCTGTTTTTTTTTTTTTTTTTTTCTCTTTGTTCATATTCTTTCTCTCTCTTGTCTGTTTTCTTGGATTTTCTTTCCAACATTTCTCCCATCAACAGCCAATCACTGTTGGCTCCTCTTGCACTCTTCCTTCCCTGTTCATTAGGGAGGAAGAGAGAGGCTAGAAGCAAAAATTCACAGAAAGAGTGGAATGCACAATCTTTTCAGTGATATAGTGGCAGAAAATTTGTGCATTTCTTTGGTTTGTATCTCTTCTCCTTCATCTATTCTGGTAACTCTTAAATGTGGTCTTTTCATGTTATCCCATAATTCTTGGATGTTCTGTTCATGGTTTCTTATGATCTTCTTTGCATGGTCAACTCTCCTTTCAAGATTATATATTTTGTCTTCATTGTATGAGGTTCTGTTTTCCAAGTAATCTAGTCTGTTGGTGATGCTTTCTACTGAATTTATAATCTGGTGTACTAATTCTTTCATTTTGAGAATTTCTGCTTTTTTTTTTTTTTTTTCACAATGTCTCTTTATTGAAGTGATCTTTCACTTCCTGTATTTTTTCTTTGATTTAACTCCTTATACTATCCTTTACTTCACAGATTACTTGACCTATGTACATTCTGAACTTCTTCTTGGACATTCTTTCTACTGAGTTTTCAGTGGCTTCTGTTGTTGAAGCATCTAGGTTTGTTTGGGGTGCTTTATTCCCCCTTTTTTTTTTTCATGTTGTTCATGGGTTTTCCCATCTGGAAGTATGGATCTAAGGCAGCACAAATTTTACTCTATAGCCGTATTGTGTCCCTGAAGGTTTTCAGCACCTCATTTTTAATGGTGAGACCAATATCAACAGCACCCAGTGTAAACAATATATAGTCTTTAACCTAATAACACTCACTGATTTCTACTACTGATTTCTTGCTTAAACCAAAATGATGAGTTCAATAACTCTCTATAGTATAAATAGAAAATTTGTTAAAATTGTTTACAATTTCAAAGAACAGAGGTAGAATAGGATTAAAAAGCAAGACCCAACAATATGCTGTCTTCAAGAGACTCACCTCATGGGCAAAGACATCCACAGGCTAAAAGTGAAAGAATGGGGAAAAACTTATCACTCATATGGATTGCATAAACAAGCAGGGGTTTCCATTCTCATCCCAGATAAAGTAGACTTCAAACCAAAGTTAATCAGAAGAAACAAAGAAGGATATTTCATTCTTCTTAAGGGAAGTATATATCAGTAGGACATAACAATTATAAATATTATGCCCCCCAAAATGGAGCATCTATGTACATCAAACAAACCCTTCTCAATTTCAAGAGTCAAATAGATCACAACACAATAATACTGGGTGACATTAACAAACCTCTCTCACTATTGGACAGATTTTCCAAACAAAAACTAAATAAGGAAACTGTAGAACTAAATAAAACAATAACTTAGACTTAACAGACCCATATGGAATATTTCATCCACCAATGAGCAAATATACTTTCTTCTCAACAGCACATGGCTTTTTCTCTAAAATAGACCATATCTTATGCCACAAAGCAACTGTTAGTAAATACAAAAAGAAAAAGAGAAAAAGAGAGAGAGATAATACCCTGCATTCTATCAGATCACAATGGAATGAAATGAGAAATAAATGATAAAATAAAAAACACGGCTGGGGTTGTGGCTCAGTGGCAGAGCGCTCGCCTCGCACATGTGTGGCCCGGGTTCGATCCTCAGCACCACGTAAAACATAAATGCATTGCATTGTGTACAACTAAAGTAAATAAATAAATATTTTAAAAAAACACAAGCTACTGTAACAAATGGAGACTGAGGAATGCATCATTGTATGATGAGTGGATAGTAGAAGAAATCAAGGATAAATTTTTAAAAAATTATTAGAGGTAAGTGAGAACACTGATACTACATATAAAAATCTCAGAGGCTGGAGCTATAGCTCAGTGGTATGGTGCTTGTCTCATATGTGTAAGGCCCTAGGTTTGATCCTCAGCACCACATAAGTAAAAAATAAAGATATTGTGTCCACCTACAACTAATAAAAATATTTTTTTAAAAAATCTCTGGGACAGTATGAAGGGAGTACTAAGAAGAAAGTTTATTGCATTGAACACATTCATTAAAATACTAAAAAGTCAACAAATAAATGACTTAACACTACATCTCAAAGCCCTAGAAAAAGAAGATCAAATCAACACCAAAAGCAGTAAAAGAGAGAAAATAATTAAAATCAGAGCTGAAATCAATAAAATTGAAACAAAAGAAACAACTTAAAAAATTGACAAAAATAAGTTTGTTCTTTGAAAAAATAAATAAATAAAAAAGATAAACTCCTGGCTATGCTGACAAAGAGAAAAAGAGAGAAAACTCAAATTACTAAAGTACAAGATGAAGAAGCATATATCACAATGGACATGTCTGAAAAACATAAGATAATTAGAAACAACTTTGAAATTTTATATTCCAATAAAATAGAAAATATCAAAGACAGTGACAAATTTTTAAAGACATATGACCTACCCAAACTATATGAGGAGGTCATGCATGTTTTAAACAGACCAATTTCAAGTAATGAAATAGAATCTCCACCAAATGCTTACCAAACAAGAAAAGCCCAGGACCAGATGGATTCTCAGGCAAGTACCACAAGATTTTCAAAGAAGAATTAACACCAATACTCCTCAAAGTATTTTATGAAATAGAAAATGATTGACAAATTGCATACAAAAACACATTTTAAAAAATAGTGCACCACGATCAAGTGGGGTTCATCCCAGGGATGAAATGTTGGTTCAACATATGGAAATCAAAATACATAATTCATTATATTAATAGACTTAAAAACAAGAATCATATGATTATCTCAACAGATGCAGAAAAAGCATCTGACAAAATACACTTCATGTTCAAAACACTAGAAAAACTAGGGATAGTAGGAATATACCTCATCATTGTAAAAGCTATATATGATAAACCCAAGGCCAGCATCATTCTAAATGGAGAAAAATTGAAAGCATTCCCTCTAAGAACTAGAACAAGACAAGGATATCCTCTTTCACCACTTCTATTCAACATTATCCTTGAAACTCTAGCCAGAGCAATTAGACAAAAGAAAGAAATTAAAGGGATATAAATAGATAAAGAAGAACTCAAACTATCACTATTTGCTGATGACATGATTCTATATATAGAAGATCCAAAAATTTCACCAGAAAACTTCTAGAACTAATAAACGAATTTAACAAAGATAGCATATTCAACAAAAGGTGCTGGCAAACTGGAAATACTGATGTAGCAAAATGAAATTAAACCTCTGTCACCTTGCACAAAAATCAAATCAAAGTGGATCAAAGACTTAGGCACTAGAACAGAGACCCTGTGTCTAATAGAAGAAAAAGTAGGCCCAAATATTCACCATGTCAGTCTAGGCTCTGACTTCCTTAACTAGACTCCTAAAGCACAAGAATTAAAATCAAGAATCAATAAATGGGATGAATTCTAATTATAAATCTTCTTCTCAGCAAAGGAAACAATTAATAATGTGAGGAAAGAGCCTGAAGATTGGGAGAAAATCTTTACCACATACACCTCTGATAAAGCATTAATCTTTAGGATATATAAAGAACTCAAAAAAGTTAACACCAAAAAAACAAATAACCCATTCAATAAGTGGGCTAAGGACTGAACAGACACTTCACAGAAGAAGAAATACAATTGATCAACAAATATATGAAAAAGTGTTCAACATCTCTAGCAATTAGTAAAATGCAAATTAAAACTATGTTAAGATTTCATCTCACTCTTGTTAGAATGGCAATCATCAAGAATACAAGCAACAATAGATGTTGGCAAGGATGTGGAGTAAAGCACTCATATACTGCTGGTGAGACTACAAATTGGGGCAACCACTATGAAAAGCAGTATGGATTTTCCTCAGAAAACATGGATTGGAACCACCATTTGACCCAGATATCCCACTCCTCAGTCTATAACCAAAGGATTTAAAATCAGCATACTACAGGAATGCAGCTATATCAAAGTTTATAACAGCTCAATCTGCATAGTTAAACTATGGAACCAATCGAGGTGTCCTTCAATAGATGAATGGATAAAGAAAATGTGGTATATATATTCAATGGAATATTACTCAGCTTTAAAGAAGAATGAAATTGTGTTATTTACCAGTAAATGGATGAAGTTGGAGAATATCACGCTAAGTGAAATAAGCCAATCCCAAAAAAATCAAAGGCCAAATGTTTTCTCTAATATAGAGATGCTAATTCACAATAAGGGAGGGGACACTAGAGAAGAATATAGCATTACCTTAGATGAGGTAGAGGGATGTGAAGGGAGAAGAATGGAGGGGATGTAGGGATAGGAAGGATAGTAGAATGAAAAAGACCTTATTGCTTTATGTATATATGTGACTGCAAGGCCAATATGATTCTATAACATGTACACTCAGAAAAATGAGAAATTATATCCCATCTATGTATGATATATCAAAATGCATTCCACTGTCATGTATAACTAATTAAAACAAATTAAAAATTTTTAAAAAATTCAAATTAAAGAAATTTTGTGTCCTTTATTTTGTTTAGTTTGCTCTGGCCAAAGGCAATAAGAATAACCCCAGAAGAAAAAGAACTTTGACTCAGCTAGTTACTGCATGATTATTTTTTCTTTTTTCAAAAATTTATTTATTTATTTTAATTAGTTATATATGACAGCACAATGAGTTTTGATTCATTGTTCACAATTGCAGCACAAATTTTCATTTCTCTGGTTGTACACAATGTAGCATTGCACCATATGTGCAATCATACATGTACATAGGATAGTGATGTCCATCTCATTCCACCATCTTTTCTGCTCCCATACCCCATCTCCTCCTCTCCCTTTTGCTCAATTAAAGTTCTTCCATTTTTCTCATACCCCCCCAATTATGGATCAGCATCCATTTATCAGAGAGAACATTGTCCTTTGGTTTTTTGGGATTGGTTTACTTCGCTTAGCATGACATTTTCCAACGTCATCCATTTACTTGCAAATGCCATAACTTTATTTGCTTTCAATGCTGTGTAATATTCCCTAGTGTATATATACCAGAGTTTTGTTTTGTTTTGTGTTTTTATTTTAATCCATTAGTCTTTTGAAGGGCATTTGGGTTGCTTCCACAGCTTAGCTATTGTGAATTGAGCAGCAATAAACATTGATGTGGCTGCATTATTGTAGTATGCTGATTTTAAGTCCATTAGGTATAGACCAAGGAGTGGGATAGCTGGATCAAATAGTGGTTTCATTCCAAGTTTTCTAAGAAATCTCCATACTACTTTCCAGATTGGTTGCACCAATTTGCAGTCCCACTGCCTTTTCCTTCACATTCTCACCAACACTTACTGTTGTTTTTATTCTTAACAACTGCCATTCTGAGTGGAGTGAGATGAAGTCTTAGAGTAGTTTTGATTTGCATTTCTCTAATTGATAGAGATGTTGAAAACTTTTTCATATATTTGTTGATCAATTGTATTTCTTCTTCTGTGAAGTGTCTGTTCAGTTCCTTTTCCCATTTATTGATTGGGTTATTGATTTTATGGTGTTCTTTATATATCCTGGAGTTTAGTGCTCTATCTAATGTGAATGTGGCAAGAATTTGCTCCCAAATGTAGGCTCTCACTTCATCTCATTGATTATTTCTTTTGCTGAGAAGAAGCTTTTTAGTTTAAATTCATCCCATTTATTGATTCTTGGTTTTATTTCTTGCACTTTAGGGGTATTGTTAAGAAAGTTGGGGCCTAATCCAACATGATGAAGATTTGGCCCTACTTTTTTCTCTATTAGGTGCAGGGTCTCTGGTCTAATCCCTAGGTCCTTGATACACTTTGAGTTGATTTTTGTGCATGGTGAGAGATAGGGGTTTACTTCCTTTTTGCTGCATATGAATTTCCAGTTCTCCTGGCACCATTTGTTGAAGAGGCTCTTTTCTCCATTGTATGTTTTTGGTGCCTTTGTCTAGTATGAGATAACTATATTTATGTGGTTTTGTCTCTGTGTCTTCTATGTTGTGCCATTGGTCTACAAGTCTATTTTGGTGCAAGTCTGTTTTTGTTACTATAGCTTTGTAGTATAGTGTAAGGTCTGGTATTGTGATGCCTCCTGCTTCACTCTTTTTGCTAAAGATTGCTTTAGAAATTCTGGGTCCCTTATTTTTCCAAATGAATTTTATGATTGCTTTTTCTATTTCAATAAGAAATGACATTGGTATTTTAATTGAAATCTTATTGAATCTGTATAGCACTTTGGGTAGCATGGCCATTTTGACAATATTAATTTTGCCTATTCTATAGTATAGGAGATCTTTTCAATCTTCTAAGGTCTTCCATAATTTATTTCTTTAGTGTTCTGTACTTTTCATTGTAGAGGCCTCTCACCTCTTTTGTTGATTCCCAAGTATTTTATTTATTTATTTATTTATTTATTTATTTATTCATTCATTCATTTTAGGCTATTATAAATGGAGTATTTTTCCTAATTTCTCTTTCAGAGAATTCATCAGTGATACATAGAAACGCATTTGGTTTATGGGTATTGCTTTTATATTATGCTACTTTGCTCAATTCATTTATTAATTCTAGAAGCTTTCAGATGGAGATCTTTGGATCCTCTAACTATAGAATGATGAGTTCTTCTTTAGGAAAAGAAGATTCATATCCCTTTAATTTCTTTCAACTGTCTAATTGCTTTGGCTAGAGTTTCAAAGACTATATTGAATAGAAGTGGTGATATAGGGCATCCCTGTCTTGTTCCAGTTTTTAGAGAAAATGCTTAAAATTTTCTCTATTTAGAATGATTCTGGCCGTGGGTTTAGCATAGATAGCTTTTACAATGTTGGGGTATGTTCCTACTATCCCTAGTTTTTCTACTGTTTTGAAACATGAAAGGCTGCTGCATTTTGTCAAATGATTTCTCTGCATCAATTGATATAATCATATGATTCTTATCTTTAAGTCTATTGATGTGATGAATTATACTTACTGATTTCTATTTGTTGAACCAACCTTACATCCCTGAAATGAACTCCATTTCATCATGGTGCACTATTTTTTAAATATGTTTTTGTATGTGATTTGCCAGAATTTTATTGAGAAATTTTGCATCAATGTTCATCCAGGATATTGGTCTGAAATTTCCTTTCCTTGATGTGTCGCTCCCTGATTTTGGTATTAGGATAATACTAGCCTCATAAAACAGGTTTGGAGGGGTTTCCTTTTCTATTTCATGGAATATTTTGAGGAGTATTGGTATTAATTCTTCTTTGTAGGTCTTGTAGAACTCAGCTCTGAATCCATCTAATTTTATTCCATTATGATCTGATAGAATGCAGGGTAGTATCTCTTCTTTTTTGTATCTGCTAAGACTTGCTTTGTGGTATAATATATGGTTTATTTTGGAGAAGGATCCATGTGCTCCTGAGAAGAAAGTGTATTCTCTCATTGATGGATGGAGTATTCTAAATTATTGATTGTATTATTGAGTTCTATAATTTCTTTTTTTAGTTGTCTTTGGACAATCTATCCAGTGGTGAGAGAGTTATATTAATGTCACCCAGTATTATTGAGTTGTGGTCTATTTTCTTCTTTGAGAAGGGTTTGTTTGATATACATAGATGCCCCATTTTGGGGGGCATAAATATTTGTGATTGTTACATCTTGTTGATGTATTAATCCCTTAAGCAGTATGAAATGTCCTTCTTTATCCCTTTTCACTAGCTTTGGATTGAAGTCCACTTTTTCTGATATGAGAATGGAAACCCCTGCTTGTTTATGTGGTCCATGGGAGTGGTACATTTTTTCCCACCATTTCACCTTGACTCTTTGGATGTCCTTTACTGTGAGATGAGTCTCTTGAAGGTATAATCTTGTTGGATATTTTGTTTTTTTTTAAAATACAATCTGTCAGTCTATGTCTTTTAATTGATGAGTTTATGCCATCCACATTCAGGGTTATTATTGAAATATGATTTATACTCTCGGTCATTTTTTTTTCTTTTTAACTTGATTTGGTTTCTCCTTTGGTGGGCCTTTTCTTCAGTGTAGTTTCTCTCTTTGTTGATTTTCATTGTTGTTTTTTATTTTCTCCTTCTGGAATATTGTGCCAAGACTGCTCAGTAGTGCAGGCTTTCTCACTGTAAATTCTTTTAACTTTTGTTCATCATGAAAGATTTTGATTTCATCATCAAATATGAAGCTTAATTTTGCTGGATGTAAGATTCTTGGTTGGCATACATTTTCTTTCAGAGCTTGGTATATGATGTTCCATGATGTCTTGGCTTTGAAGGTCTGGGTTGAAAAATCTGCTGAGATACGAATTGGTCTCCCCCTATTTGTGATCTAATTCCTTTCTCTTGTGGTCTTTAAGATTTTATTCTTCTTCTGTATGCCAGGCATTTTCATTATAATATGACTTGCTGTAGATATATTCTAATTTTGTACATTTGTTGTCCTGTAAGCCTCTTGTATTTGATTTTCTGATTTTATTCTTCATGTTTGGGAAATTTTCTGATATTATTTCATTGAAGAGATTGTGCATTCCTTTGGTTTGAATCTCTGTATCTTCCTCTATCCCAATAAATCTTAGATTTTGTCTTTCAATGCTATCCCATAATTCTTGGATATTCTATCTATGGTTCCTTACCATTGTCACTGTGTGGTTAACTTTATTTTCAAGATTGTATATTTTGTCTTCATTATCTGATGTTCTGTCTTCCAAGTGATTTAGTCTGTTGGTAATGATTTCCATTGAGTTTTTTATTTGGTTTATTGTTTCCTTCATCTCAAGTATTTCTAATTGTTTTTTTCCCCAGAATCTCTATCCCTTTCTTGAAGTAAACTTTTGTTACATATATTTGCTCCTATATTAGTCTCTTTGTTGGTGTGATCAATGGTTGCCTGTATTTACTCTTTTATCTCCTTGTTGGAGTAATCAATTTTTGCCTGTATTTACTCACTTAGGTCATTCTTTAATTCACAGATCATTTTAATTATGTACATCCTTAACTTCTGTGAAATTTCATCAACTGTTCTGTCCATGAATTCTATTATTGTAGTATCTTTGTTTGATTGGGGCACTTTCTTCCCTTGTTTTTCATGATGTCTATATTTCTTCCTTTCTTGCAGTGCAGATCTTAGGTATTACAGTTTCTACCCTATAATCTTGTGGTGTCCCTGTAGATTACCTGTACCTCACCTTGGTGTTGGGCTTCCAGTCCCCAGCCAGTGTCCCACAATGGGTGCTACTGTGCCACGTCTCCCTCCTGAATCGGGACGCAGCAAGGCTCTCCTGATGTGCATGGCACAAAGCAGCCATCCCCTAGGGAAATGTGGCATAACAAAAATATTAATTTGGCTCTTGGGAATTTTAGTAGTTATAAGAATTGTGCTTTCCTATTATACAACCATTAAGTCTGTAGGAATTGCCTTAGGAAACAGGTCATTGTGAATTAATTGCAATAATTCTGAATCAGAGTCAATCATAACCTTAAGTAGGAAAGTTTCTCTTGAAGACTCAAATAGAAAGATTTTGATAAACTGAAACAAGCAATTATAATAATGCCACAGATTACTACTCCAGAAACACTTGAAGTTCTTCCTGTTAAAAGTTAAACCAATCAGAAAAACTGAGAAACCTAGGTGTTTGGTGCCCGCAGTCATGGGACCCTTTGAACCTGCCTATCTGATTAGAGGCAGGTCTTAGTACCCTTCTAGAAGCCCCTGCCCCAAGCCAACTTCAACATCACCCCTCTGATTTTGAATAGGCTATGAAGATGAAAGAAAGGACCCTGTTGTGGGAATAAATAACAATTTGGATAAAAATGAAATCTTAAGTACATAGGAAAGAATTAGGAGGAGTGGGACCCCATGGTACATAAAAAGTGGGCAAGAGAAAAAAGAACTTTGATCAAACAATGGAATAGGTATTTTAGGAAATAATGTCTCCATTGCCCCTGGTTGCTAAGAGATGAAAATGACATTAATATAGCTGAACCTGATATAAACTAATGACCACATAGCTTAAACATGGCTGTCACATTGAAGGCTGTGAGTCAATTGTCCAGATTAATTATAATCATTAGAAAAGTTTAGCAAAACAGAAATAGCTTAAGGTGGAACAAAAGGTAAAAACTTCTGCTTTGCTACAAGTTAATAGTTATTAAAATACTTATCTGATGAAACTTACTTAGAGTTATTTAGAACTTGTTTTTCTACTTCTCCATGTATTTCTTCTTCTACTTCCTTTTTGTAATCACGAGACTCTATATTCATACCAAAAAAGCATAGTATATAGATAACCTAATTTTGAGTAAAGATTAGATTCAGCAGCCTGACTCTTGTGTCTGTGTGCTGTTTCTCCGCAGTCCCTCACTGATTCCTCACTCTCCACCAATATCTACATACCCCCTGCTGGAGCTGGACTTCAGCACTACTGCAACTAAAGGTGGTGGTGGCAATAGTGGAGGTAACCCAAGCTAGTAGTTGGGGTGTCCCAAGTTGGATACCACCATTTTCAGAAATGGGGCTGAAAGGGTGGGCCTTACAAGGGCTTTGGGCTGCCTGTTTGGAGATGCAGCTACCTCCAGGTCCTGTCTGTTGTCCCAAGGTTGAGGATACTGCATGGGGAGGGCAATGGCAATGGCTGCAGTGTCCCAAAATGGAAGTTGGCTAGACCTGAACTCCAAGGTGGGTTGCCAGAGTGATTCTGTACTTAACCTGGGCCTGGGCCCCCACAGTTCAGTGGGGGTCATCCTAAGACCTAGGCCTAGTTTGGATGGTCCTGAGCTGGGGTCTATGCCCCAGTTTGGGCCTGCAGGTCAGCAGGGACAGTCCTGGGCCTGGGCCTGGGCTGCCACTCAGGTCATTGGGGGTGGTCCTAGGCATTGGTCTGGGCTCCAGCATGGGTCTGCTCATTGGCGGGGGCCCACTGTATGATTTTTTATTGTATTTTTCATAGGTCTTAATTGACAAGTAACTAAAAATTTTTTTATCAACTTCATGTTATCTGATGTTAGAAAATTTATACAGTGTTTATATTTGTTAATTTTATAAAGATGTTATAAGCATCACTAAGTTGAGAAAACTGGAAAGCAAATGATATAATTGTACTAATAATATATAGGAAAATGATACCTATTTATCAAAAAGTACTACTTATAAATTTATGCTATAGCAGTAGATTTTATTCATTCAGCAAATACATCATTGTAGTATTGTACTGATACAAGACTTAGAGGTCAGAAATGGGTCAACATTCCCAGTTCTTGAAGATTAAACAACCAAAAATTCAGAGGCAAGCATATAAAGAAAGTTTTATTTAAGAAAGTGATAGTGACAGACTTCGAAGAGAAGGGGACCTAGATCTGATTGCCTACAGGCAAACGTGTATCTTGATCTTTTGCTAGCAATCCAGAGTGCCTGGAGCAAAATTAAAGAGGTTACCAATTCATTGTCCTCTGTTTAATAACCGGTAATAAATAATCATCACTCTCGACACCCATCATTCATTACCTACACTAACTGCGTGATCTGCATCCCATGCCTCAGTTTGCTGAGGAATGTGACATATTCTGTACACTCAGGCCAGGCAGAAGTGTAGGCAAATGGCTTTCTGTCAAAGAATGAATGGGGGGGATGTCAGCACAGTGGGCTCATTTTATGAAAACAGTCTTTAAACTTGTGTTCCCACCATTTTCATTTATCTGTCCCCTTATACTTCTCCCTCAAGGACTTTGAGCATGTACCTTCTTTTTTTAAAATATAGATTTTTTTTTTCAGTTGTAGATGGACACAGTATCTTTATTTATTTATTTTTACATGGTTCTGAAGATCAAACCCAGGGCCTCACACATGCAAGGCAAGCACTCTACCACTGAGCTACAATCCCAGCCCTGAGCCCTTAACTTATTTTAGGGTATTTGACGTCAAATCATTCTGGCTCTCTTCAGTGAAAAAAGGTGACACATAGGGGAACAAAAACCAAAGTCTTTGTTCTCTATCAATTGGGGCATAGGGAGTTACAGGTATTAAGCATCAGGATGTACAGTGGTCCATGGTGGCAGTTGGAGGTTGAGTGGACAAGGTGTACACCCAGCAGAAATCATGCTAAAGCAACAATAATTCAGAAAACAAATAATTATTTGGGGGGTAACAATTAGCCTGAAAACAATCAGTATTATTGGCTGGTCTCTGAAAACCATGAAGATGGGTAAATCATTAAAAATCTATGGGGGAACAACGTGCCCCCAATTTGTGAGAGGAGGCCAGCTAAAGTTTTAGAAACATTAGAACATTTGTTCAAAATATATACACAACATTTAGTTTTTGTAATATTACAGATGTCCCCATGAGCTATAGTTAATATATAATGTCATCTGATTTTTGTAAAATACCTCTCTATTGCATTACCTCTGTGTTAAATAGAGATCTCTTTATCTCTATAACTTAAAGCTAGATAATCATATTAGAAAACAGATCAAGCCTGCCTATGTAGGAATTTAGGAAGATTTTCAGGTGTCAAATTGACTATAAAAAGACATGTGACTTTGACAGTTTCTTTTGATAGTTATCAGGCACTCCTGTCTGAGAGACCCTTCTTCATAATCTTCAGCTGTACAAACTTTTGGTGGGTCTGACACAAGTGTATAGCTTAAGTTACACTAAAAGAACTATTTTCTTTCTTTTTTTTCTTTCTATTGAAATGTCTAGGTAGGATGTTGGTTTTGTTATAACTCTAATGACAGGTGCTTAAGACCAAGTTGGTCAAATTGAACTTGTTCCTATGCACAATTAAGAGTCCACTTAAGGTCCTTCAGAGGGTAAATCTTGGGAACATGGGAGAATCCTTAGTTTCTCTAGGTCATCTTCGAGGATATGTCAAGATCTTATTGAATATGTGTGGCTTTCCTTGGAAGCATTAGGAATATTTCCCTCTCCAAAGACCCTCCTTTTTGTAGCGTGTGTACTGGTTGGCTTCCTGTTCTCTAGTATTGCACTAATTCCCCTGATTCAGAAGTCTGTAGCCCAGAAACCCAAAGCACTTAGAGATATCCCCTTGCTCTCCCAGTTTGAGATGATGTCAGAAGGAAAGATCCAAATATTTACTGTTTTTTTTCTTGGCCCTTTTATTTTCTTAACTTTCTTCTCCATGTTTTGGTTTCAAACATCTAGCAGCCAGTTTCACTGATCTTATAAATAGATAAAGTGGGTTCCTTAATTAAATTTTTATAATGTTTTAGTGACATACATCTTCCATTTAATTGTCATCAATATTAGTACTGGAAGTCAGTATTATATCCTGTCTATTCTACAGGTGATGTCCTATTATCTCAAATTAACTCAGGTTATTCTATTAGAAGTTATACTACACTAAAACATTCATACAACACTTAGAACATTTTCTGAGTAAAATACAAAATAAAATTAAAAAGAGCAAAGACATTTGAGTTTTCATAATAGCTATAAACCAACAAGATTAATTTTTTATAATCCCAAACCTTTTCGTATTTTTAATTCTATTCCATGTTAATTTTAAGATCACAATAATCTGTACAACAAAAAATCTATTTCTTGGATTTAACTTTAAATGAACTCAGGTTTTACCTACTTTGGACTCATCCTAACATGAAATATGTGGAAAAGCATATTCTCTACTAAGTTTGGTGGCCTCTTGACAATTCTTAGTAAATTATTTTATTTCAGAAGGTGATATTTGCCTCTTTCTTAAATATTATTTTATACAGTTTTAATGTAATAAATTCTTTTCTCAGTCTGAATAACAGTTAAAAGAATCCAACATTATGTCTTAAATGAATCAAACAAGCTAAGAGAGCTCTAAACCCCCTTTTGTTTGAAAGTGGCAAAATGACTTCATGTTACACATTGTCAACATCAAATAAACCTGGCTTACCTATTATCTTCCAAAAGTATATTTAAGATATCATTTCATTGTAAAGAGTAACAGAAAATATTATACATAACTTGTTTATGACAGGTTATTTTTACCCCATTACAAACTATTAAATATTAAATGATATTATATTTCCCTCTTGTGGCCATGATTCTCTATTGGAGAGTTTGTATTGAAGCCATACATAGTAGAAGAAGAAAATGAGGTGCATCTGTAGGTTAACCTTGCTTCACTTTTTCAGTATGCAGGCTAATGGTGAACTGTTGTATCAAAGCTACTATTTAAGGGATAGGGTTGTGGCTCAGTAGCAGAGTGCTCGCTTAGCATGTCCTCAGCACCACATAAAAACAAATAAATAAAATGAAGGTTAAATTCTTTTTGTTTATTTATTTATTATTCTAAGTTGTTATAAATGACAGAAGAATGCATTACATTTCATATTATACTTATAGAGCATATTTTTACATATCTCTGGTTGTATACAAAGTATATTTACACCATACGTGTCTTCATACATGCACTTAGGGTAATGATATCCATCTCATTCTATCATCTTTTTTTTTTCTTCACCCTTTTGCCCGCTCCCTTCCCCTCCCTCCCCATTGGCCATTCTAGTGCTCCTCTAGTCCTACTATGCTCCCCGTCCCAACCCCACTGTGAATCCACTTTCTTATATCAGAGAAAACATTCAGCATTTGGATTTTTGGGATTGGCTAACTTCACTTAGCACTATATTCTCCAACTTCATCCATTTACCTGCGAATGCCATGATTTTATTCTCTGTTATTGCTGAGTAATACTCCATTGTGTACATATACCACATTTTCTTTATACATTCATCTACTGAAGGACATCTAGGTTGGTTCCACAGTTTAGCTATTTGAATTGTGCTGCTATAAACATTGATGTGGCTGTTAGTAGTATGCTGTTTTTAAGTCCTTTGGGTATAGACTGAGGAGTGGGATAGATGTGTCATAAGGTGGTTCCATTCCCAGTTTTCCAAGGAATCTCCATGCTGCTTTCTATATTGGCTGCACCATTTTGCAGTGAAACCAGCAATGTATGAATGTGCCTTTTCCCCCACATCCTCACCAACATTTATTGTTGTTTGTGTTCTTAATAGCTGCCATTTTGACTGGTGTGAGATGAAATCTTAGTTTTGATTTGCATTTCTCTTATTGCAAGAGATGTTGAACATTTTTTCATGTATTAGTTGACTGCATATTTTCTTCTGAGAAGTGTCTTTTTAGTTCCTAGGCCCATTTATTGATTGGGTTATTTGTTTTTTTGGTGTTAATATTTTTGAATTTTTTATATATTCTAGAGATTAGTACTCTATCTGACGTGCATGTGGTAAAAATTTGTTTCCAATTAGTAGACTCTCTATTCACCTCACTGAGTGTTTCTTTTGCTGATAAGAAGCTCTTTAGTTTGAATCTATCCCATTTATTGATTCTTGATATTAATTATTGTGCTACAGGAGTCTTATTAATGAACTTGGGGCCTAATTCTACATGTTGAAAATTACTTATTTTTTCGCTTATTTTTTTTTCTTCTATTAGGCATAGTGTCTCTGGTCTAATTCCTAGGTCCTTGATCCACTTTGAGTTAAATTTTGTGCATGGTGAGAGATAAAGGTTTAATTTAAATTTGCTACATATGGATTTCCAGTTTTCCCAGCACCATTTGTTGAAGAGGCTATTTTTTCTCCAATGCACATTTTTGGCACCTTTGTTTAATATAAGATAACTGAAATTATGTGCACTAGTCTCTGTTTCCTCTATTCTGTGCAATTGGTCTACCAGTCTATTTTGGTGCTAGTACCATGCTGTTTTTGTTTCTATTGCTCTGTAGTATAAT
This sequence comes from Tamias sibiricus, assembly GCA_025594165.1. Classification (NCBI taxonomy): domain Eukaryota; kingdom Metazoa; phylum Chordata; class Mammalia; order Rodentia; family Sciuridae; genus Tamias; species Tamias sibiricus. The sequence goes on along the minus strand of CM046657.1, from coordinate 154,177,993 downwards.
TTAAGGTCTGGTACAGTGACGCTACATGCTTGACTCTTCTTGCTAAGGATTGCTTTAGCTACTCTGGGTCTCTTATTTTTCCAGTTGAATTTCATGACTCCTTTTTCTATTTCTATGAGGAATGTGATTGGGATTTTGATTGGAATTGCCTTAAATCTGTATAGTGTGTTTGCTAGTATGGTCATTTTGACAATATTAATTCTGTCTATCCAAGAGCAAGGGTAAATCTTTCCATCTTCTAAGGTCTTCTGTAATTTCTTTCTTTAGTGTTCTGTGGTTTTCATTATAGAGGTCTTTCATGTCTTTGATTAAGTTGATTCCCAAGTATTTTATTTTTTGTGAGGTTATAGTAAATGGGGTGGATTTCCTAGTTTCTCTTTCTAAGGATTTGTCTCTGATGTACAGAAATGCCTTTGATTTATGGGTGTTGATTTTACATCCAGTCACTGTGCTGAATTCATTTATTAGTTCTAGAAGATTGCTGGTAGAATTTTTTTGGATCTTCTAGGTATAAAATCATGTCTTCTGCAAATAGTGATGATTTGTGTTCTTCTTTTCCTATCCATATCCCTTTAATTTCTTTCATCTGTTTAATTGCTCTGGCTAAAATTTTAAGAACTATGTTAAATAGAATTGGTGAAAGAGGGCTCAGTAGTAGAGTGGTTACCTAGCATGTCCTCAGCTCCACATAAAAACAAATAAATAAAATGCAGATTAAATTCTTAAAAAAAATAAAAGCTGCCATCTTTATATGAGAAAATAGAACACAGGCACCTGCACCAGAGAAACTGCACTGTGCTAGGAACATCTCCCTAATGAGCTTTCCATTTCTCAATTTCTGCTAAATTTAATGCTGGATCATCAGCAAGAATGTGAGAGTCTCTCCGTTTGCCACATGCCAAGCATTCAAGGGATTCAGATTAGTGATGATTACTGATTTCTCCATGCCACTATTAAATTGTCAAATCGATGGTGAAATTTTCAGTACATGGTGAAAATCTATTTGTTGTTTCTATATATTTTCCTTATCTATCATGACTTTTAAAAATTTTTTTAGTTATAGTGACAGTAGAATGTATCTTGGCAGAATATATATACATAGATTATAACTTCTATTTGGGTTCCCACACCTGTCATACATGATATGAAGATTCCCTGGTTGTGTTCAAATACAAGGCTAGGAAAGTTATGACCAACTAATTTTACTGTCTTTCCTAATCCTCTCACCCTCCCTACCCTTTGTTTCCATTATCTAATACAATGAATTTCTATTATTCCTCTCCCTAACCCATTTGTTCAAAATTAGCATCCACAAATCAGAAAGAAAATTCAGCCTTTGGTTTTTTGGAATTGTCTTATTTCATTTAGCATGATATTTTCCAGTTCTATTTACTGGAAAATGATATAATTTTATACTTCTTTATGGCTGAGTAATATTCTATTGTGTATATAGACCACATTTTCTTTATCCATTCATCTGTTAAAGGACACCTGGATTATTTCCATTGCTTGCTTATTGTGAATTGAACTGCTATAAACAAGAATGTGGCTGCATCACTGTACTATGCTGTTTTTAAGTCCTTTGTGTATAGACCAAGGAGTAGGGTAACTTGGTCAAATGGTGGTTCCCTTCCAAGTTTTCCAAGAAATCTCCAGACTACTTTCCATAGTGGTTGCACCAATTCACAGTTCCTCCAACTATGTATGTGAGCATTCTTCTCCCAACATTCTTACCAACATTAATTGTTATTTGCATTCTTTATAAATGCCGTTCTGACTGGAGTAAAATGGAATCTCAATGCAATCTTAATTTATATTTCTCTAATTGCTAGAGATGTTGAACATTTTTAAATATAATTTTTGACTATTCATATTTCTTCTTCTGTGAAGTGTTTGTTAGTTCCTTTACCCATTTATTGATTGGATTATTTATTTTCCTGGTTTTTGGAATTCTTTGTATATTCTGGAAACTAATGCCTTATCTGAAGTACTGGTGATGAAGTTTTTTTTTAAATTTTTTATTATTCTAATTTGTTATACATGTTTTCAGAGTATATTTCATTTCATATTACATATAAAGAGCACAATTTTTCAAGTTAATGGTTTTATATAAAGTGTTTTTACAACAAGTAATCATACATGTATTTAGGGTAATTATGGATAACTCAGTCTGCCATTATTCATATCCCCCTGCCCCCTCCCCTCACACCCAATCTTTGTTCTATTCAAAGCTCTTTTATTTCTATCATCCCCACTCTCTTGCCTTTATAAGTTGGTATCTTCATATTAAAGAGATCATTTGACATTTGTTTTTTGGGGACTGGCTAACTTCACTTAGCATTATTTTCTCCAACTCCATCCATTTACCTGCAAATACCATGATTTTTATCTCATTTAGTGCTGAGTAGTGTTCCATTGTGTATATATGCCAAAGTTTCCCTATCCATTCATCTATTGATGGGCATCAGGGTTGGTTCCACAGTCTAGCTATTGTGAATTGTCCTGCTATGAACATTGATGTGGCTGTGTCCCTGTAGTAAGCTGTTTTTAAGTCCTTTGGGAATAGGCAAAGGAGTGGGATAGCTGAGTCAAATGGTGGTTCCTTTCCAAGTTTTCCAAGGACTCTCCATACTACTTTCCATATAGGCTTCACCAATTTGCAGTCCCACCAGCAATGTAAGAATGTGCCTTTTTCCCCACAACCTCGCCAGCATTTATTGTTGTTTTTTTTTTTTTTTTTTTTTTTTTTTTTTTTTTTTTGATAGCTGCCATTCTGACTGGCATGAGATGAAATCTTAGAGTTGTTTTGATTTGTATTTCTCCAATCACTAGAGATGTGGAACATTTTTATATATATTTATTAATTTTCTGTATATCATCTTCTAAGAAGTATCTGTTTAGTTCCTTGTCCCATTTATTGATTGGGTTTTGGGGTTTTTTTTTTTTTTTTTTTTTTTTTTGTGTGTGTGTGTGTGTGTGTGTGTGGTTTTTTTGTTGTTGTTGTTTTTGTTTTGGTGTTCAGGCTTTTAAGAGCTTTACAAATCCTTGAGGTTAGTGTTCTATCTGATGTGCTTGTGGTAAAAATTTGCTCCCATTCTGAGGTTCTCTGTTCACCTCAGTGATTGTTTCTATTGCTGAGAAGAAGCTTTTTAGTTTAAATCCATCCCATTTATTGACTCTTGATTTTAGTTCTTGTGCTATAGGGATCTCATTGAGGAAGTTGGGGCCTAAACCAACATTTTGGACATTTGGGACTACTTTTTCTTCTATTAGGTGCAAGGTCTCCGGTTTAATTCCTAGGTCTTTGATCCACTTTGAGTTAAGTTTTGTGCATGGTGAGAGAAAGAGATTTAATTTCATTTTATTACATGAGGATTTCTAGTTTTCCCAACACCATTTGTTGAAGAGGCTGTCTTTTCTCCAATGAACGTTTTTGGCACCTTTGTCTAATATAAGATAACTGTAGGTGTGTGGGTTTGTCTCTGTGTCTTCTATTCTGTACCATGGGTAAACTGGTCTATTTTGATGCCAATACTATGCTGTTTTTGTTACTATTGCTTGTAGTATAATTTAAGGTCTGGAATAGTGATGCCATCTGCTTCATTCTTCTTGCTAAGAATCGCTTTGGCTATTCTAGGTCTCTCATTTTTCCAGATGAATTTCATGATTGCTTTTACTATTTTTATGAGGAATGATATTGGGATTTTGATTGGTATTGCATTGAATCTGTATAGTGCTTTTGGGAGAATGGTCATTTTGACAATATTAGTTCTACCTATCTATGAACAAGGTAGATCTTTCCATCTTCTAAGATCTTCATTAATTTATTTCTTTAGCATGCTATACTTTTCCTTGTAGAGGTCTTTCACTTCTTTTGTTGATTCCCAAATATTTTATTTTATTTTTTGAGTCCATAGTAAATGGGGTGGATTTCCTAGTTAGGATTTGTCACTGATGTACAGAAACGCCATTGATTTATGGGTATTGATTTTATATCCAGCTATTTTGCTGAATTCATTTATTAGATCTACAAGATTTCTGGTGGAATTTTTTGGATCTTCTAGGTTTAGAATCATATTATCTGCAAATAGTGATAATTTGAGTTCTTCTTATCCTATCCATATCCCTTTAATTTCTTTCGTCTGGCTAATTACTCTGGCTAGGGCTTCAAAAACTATGTCATTAGGAGTGGTGAAAGAGGGCATACCTGTCTTGTTCCAGTATTTAGAGAAAATGCTTTCAATTTTTCTCCATTTAGGATGATGTTAGCCTGGGGCTTAACATAGATGATGTTAAGGTATGATGTTGAGGTATGTTCCTGTTATCCCTATTTTTTCTAGCATTTTGAACATGAAGGGATGTTGTATTTGGTCAAATGCTTTCTCTGCATCTGTTGAGACGAATATATTATTTTTATCTTTGAACCTGTGATGTGATGAATTACATTTATTGATTTCCTTATATTGAACCAATCTTGCATCCCTGGAATGAAGCCCACTTGATCATTGTGCACTCTCTTTTTTATGTGTTTTTGTATTCGATTTTCAAATTTTTATTGAGGATTTTTGCATCTATATTTATTAGAGATATTGGTCTGAAGTTTCCTTTCTTTAATTTGTCTCTGTCTGGTTTTGGAATCAGGGTGATATTGGTCTCATAAAATGAGTCTGGGAGTGTTCCCTCTTTTTCTAGTTTATGAAATATTTTGAGAAGTATTGGTGTTAGTTCTTCTTTAAAGGACATGTAGAACTCAGCTGGGTATCCACCTGGTCCTGGGCTTTTCTTTTTTTTTAATTTAATTTAATTTGTTATACATGCTTTTAGAGTGCAATTCCTTTCATATTACATATAAAGAGCACAATTTTCCAAATCATTGGTTTTACACAAAGTATTTTCATACCATTTTTTATACATGCACTTAGTGTATTGATGTCCAACTCCTTCTGTCTTTGTTTCTATCCCCTTGCTCCTTTCCCTCCCCTCCTTCCTTTATTCTATTTAACATTCCTACATTCTTCTCATCCCCCCTCCCTTGCCACTATAATCCAGTATCATCATAGCAAAGGAATCAATTGACCTTTGGTTTTCTGGGATTGCCTGACTTTACTTAGCATTATTTTCTCCAATTCCATCCATTTAGCTGCAAATGCCATGATTTTGTTCTCCTTTAGTGCTGAGTAGTGTTCCATTGTGTATATATACCAAAGTTTCCCTATCCATTCATCTATTGATGGGCATCTGGGTTGGTTCCACAATCTAGCTATTGTGAATTGTGCTGCTATGAACATTGATGTGGCTGTGTCCCTGTAGTAAGCTGTTTTTAAGTCCTTTGGGTATAGACCAAGGAGTGGGATAGCTGGGTCAAATGGTGGTTCCGTTCCCAGTTTTCCTAGGAATCTCCATACTGCTTTCCAAATTGGCTGCACCAATTTTCAGTCCCACCAGCAATGTAAGAGTATGCCCTTTTCTCCACATCCTCACCAGCATTTATTGTTGTTTTTGTTTTTGTGAGCTGCCATTCTGACTGGTGTGAAATAAAATCTTAGAGTAGTTTTGATTTGCATTTCTCTAATCTCTACAGATGTTGAACATTTTTTCATATATTTGTGTTGATTGATTTATGTCTTCTTCTGAGAAGTGTCTGTTCAGTTCCCTTATTTAGATTGGGCTGTTTGCTTTTTTGGTGTAAAGGTTTTTGAGAGCTTTATATATCCTTGAAGTTAATGTTCCACCTGATATGCATGTGGTAAAGATTTGCTCCCATTCTGTAGGTTCTCTGTTCACCTCACTGATTGTTTCTTTTGCTGAGAAGAAGCTTTTTAGTTTGAATCCATCCCATTTATTAATGCAGGGTTTTAGTTCTTGCACTTTAGGGGTCTTATTGAGGAAGTTGGGGCCTGATCCAACGTGTTGGAGGTTTGGGCCTAGTTTTTCCTCTATTAGGTACTTTGTGTCTGGTTTATTTCCTAGGTCCTTGATCCACTTTGAGTTGAGTCTTGTGCATGGAGAGAGCTAGAGTTTTAATTTCATTTTATTACATAAGGATTTCCAGTTTTCCCAACACCATTTGTTGAAGAGGCTGTCTTTTCTCCAATTAACATTTTTGGCACCTTTGTCTAATATAAGATAACTGTAGATGTGTGGGTTAGTCTCTGTGTCTTTTATTCTGTACCATTGGTCTACTCATCTATTTTGGTGCCAATACCATGCTGTTTCAGTTACTATTGCTTTGTAATACAATTTAAGGTCTGGAATAGTAATGCCACCAGCTTCACTCTTCTTGCTAAGAATTGTTTTGGCTCTTCTGGGTCTTTTATTTTTCCAGATGAATTTCATGATTTCTTTTCCTATTTCTATGAGGAATGACATTAGGATTTTCACTGGGATTGTGTTGAAATTGTACAGTGCCTTTGGTAGAATAGTCATTTTGATAATATTAGTTCTACCTATGCATGAACAAAGTAAATCTTTCCATCTTCTAAGATCTTTAATTTCTTTCTTTAGTGTGCTGTAGTTTTCATTGTACAGGTCTTTCACTTCTTTTGTTAGGTTGACTCCCAAGTTTTTTTTTTTTTTGTTGTTTGTTTGTTTTTGTGATTTTCTTTGTTGTTATTGTTGTTGTTGTTGATGATGTTATAGTAAGTGGGGTGGATTTCCTAGTTTCTCTTTCTGAGGATTTGTTGCTGATGTATAGAAATGCCTTAGATTTATGGGTATTGATTTTATATCCAGCCACTTTGCTGAATTCATTTATTAGATCTACAAGATTTCTGGTGGAGTTTTTTTTGGTCTTCTATGTATAGAATCATATCATCTGCAAATAGTGATAACTTGCGTTCTTTTTTTCCTATCTGTATCACTTTTATTTCTTTTGTCTGTCTAATTGCATTGTCTAGGTTTTCAAGAACTATGTTAAATAATAGTGGCAAAAGAGTATATCCCTGTCTTGTTCCAGTTTTTAGAGGGAATGCTTTCAGCTTTTAACCATTTAGGATGATGTTGGCTTGGGGCTTAGCATAGGTGGCCTTTATGATGTTGAGGTACGTTCCTGTTATCCCTATTTTTTCTAGCATTTTGAACATGAACAGGTGCTGTATCTAGTCAAATGCTTTCTCTGGGTCAATTAAAATGATCATATGATTTTTATCTTTGAGTCTATTGATGTGGTGAATTACATTTATTGATTTCCTTATGTTGAACCAACCTTGCATTCCTGGAATGAACCCCACTTGATCGTGATGTACTATTTTTTTTTAATGTGTTTTTGTATTCAATTTGCCAGAATTTTATTGAGGATTTTTGCATCTATATGCATTAGTGATATTGGTCTGAAGTTTTCTTTCTTTGATTTGTCTCTGGTTTTGGAATCAGGGTGATATTGGCCTCATAGAATGAGTCTGGAAGGGTTCCCTCTTTTTCTATTTCATGGAATAGTTTGAGAAGTATTGGTGTTAGTTCTTTAAAGATCTTGTAGAACTTGGTTGTGTATCCATCTGGACTTGGGCTTTTCTTGGTTAGTAGGTTTTTGATGGCATCCTCTATTTCTTTGCTTGAAATTGATCTATTTAGATTCTGTGTGTCATCCTGATTTAGTTTGGGCATATCATGTATTTCTAGAAATTTGTCAATGTCTTCATTATTTTCTATTTTGTTGGAGTATAGATTTTCAAAATAATTTCTAATTAACTTCTGTATTTCTGTAGTGTCCGTCATGATGTTTCCTTTTTCGTCACATATATTGGTAATTTGAGGTTTTTTCTCTCCTTTTTTTAGTTAGCATAGCTAATGGTTTATCAATTTTATTTATTTTTTCAAAGAACAACCTTTTGGTTCTGTTGATTTTTTGAATTGTGTTTTTTGTTTCAATTTCATTAATTTCAGCTCTGATTTTAATTATTTCCTGTCTTCTGCTGCTTTGGGAGTTAATTTGTTCTTCTTGTTCTAGGGCTTTGAGGTGTAATGTTAATTTATTTATTTGTTAACCTTTTCTTTGAAGGAATGAACTCCATGCAATGAATTTTCCTCTTAGTACTGCTTTCATAGTATCCCAGAGATTTTGATATGTTGTATCGGTGTTCTCATTTACCTCTAAGAATTTTTTAATCTCCGTTTTGATGTCTTCTGCAACCCAGTGTTCATTCAATAGCATATTATTTAGTCTCAAGGAGTTGGAGTAGGTTTTGTTTCTTGTTTTATTTTCTAGTTTCATTTATTTATGATCTGATAGTATCTGATAGAGGACGGCACAGAGTTTCAAACCAAAGGAATGCACAACCTCTTTAATGAGATAATATCAGAAAATTTCCCAAGCATGAAGAATGAATTGGAAAACCAAATACAAGAGGCTTATAGGACACCAAATGTACAAAATTACAGCAGATCTACACCAAGACACATTATAATGAAAATGCCTAGCATACAGAACAAGGATAGAATTTTAAAGGCCGCAAAAGAGAGGAATCAGATTACATATAGGGGGAGACCAATTCGTATCACAGCAGACTTTTCAATTCAGACACTCAAAGCTAGGAGATCACGGAACAACATATTCCAAGCTCTGAAGGGAAAGGGATGCTAACCAAGAATCTTATACCCAGCAAAATTAAGCTTTAGATTTGAGGATGAAATAAAAACCTTCCATGATAAACAAAAGTTAAAAGAATTTACAAGTAGAAAGCCAGCACTACAGAACATCCTCTGCAAAATATTCCATGAAGACGAAAAGAAAAACAATGATGAAAATCAACAGAGGGAAGTATTACACTAAAGGAAAGAAACAATCAGAAGAGAAACCATGTCAAGGTAAATACCAGAAATAAAAATGACTGGGAATACAAAACACATCTCAATTATTATTATATACTCAATTATATACTCAGAATGTTAATGGCCTAAACTCACCAATCAAAGACATAGACTAGCAGATTGGATCAAAAAAACAGACCCAACAATACGCTGCCTCCAAGAGACTCATCTCATAGGAAAAGATATCCATAGGCTGAGGGTAAAAGGTTGGGAGAAATCCTACCACTCATATGGATAGAGGAAACAAGCAGGGGTTTCCATCCTCATATCAAATAAAGTAGACTTCAAGCTAAAGTCATTCAAAAGGGATAAAGAAGGACACTATATACTGCTCAAGGAAACCATACACCAACAAGACTTAACAATTATAAATATTTGTGCCCCAAACAATGGACCATCCATGTTCATCAAACAAACTCTCCTGAAGTTTAAGAGTCAAATTGGCCACAACACAATAATTCTGGGTGACTTTAACACACCCCTTTCACCACTGGAGAGATCTTCCAAACAAAAGCTGAACAAAGAAACTATAGAACTCAAAAATACAATAAACAACTAGACTTAACTGACTTATATAGAATATTTCATTCTTCAACAAGTGAATACACTTTCTTCTCAGCAGCACATGGAACCTTCTCTAAAATAGACCATATACTAGGCCACAAAACAACTCCAAGCAAATAACAAAAAAGTTGAGATTCTACCCTGCATTCTATCCGACCATAATGGAATGAAATTAGAAATAAATGATAAAATAAGAAATAAAAGCTACTCTAACACCTGGAGACTAAATAATATACTACTGAATGAACAATGGGTTGCAGATGACATCAAAGAGGAGATTAAAAAATTCTTAGAGGTGAATAAGAACACAGACACAACATATCGAAATCTCTGGGACACTATGAAGGCAGTTCTAAGAGGAAAGTTCATTGCATTGAGTTCATTCCTCAAAAGAAGAAAAAGTCAACAATTAAATGACTTAAAATTTTATCTCAAAGCTCTAGAAAAAGAAGAACAATCCAACACCAAAAGTGGTAGAAGACAGGAAATAATTAAAATCAGAGCTGAAATTAATGAAATTGAAACCAAAGAAACAATTGAAAAAATTGACAAAACAAAAAGTTGGTTCTTTGAAAAAGTAAATAAAATTGACAGACCCTTATCCAGGCTAACAAAGAGAAGGAGAGAGATAACTCAAATTACTAACATATGTGATGAAAAAGGAAATATCACAACAAACACTACGGAAATACAGGAAATAATTCAAATTATTTTGAAAACTTGTACTCCAACAAAATACAAAACACCAAAGGCATTGACAAATTTCTAGAGTTGTATGATATGCCCAAACTTAAGCAGGATGACATACATAATACCAAGAATCAATAAATGGGATAGACTCAAACTAAAAAGCTTCTTCTCAGCAAAAGAAACAATCAGTGAGGTGAACAGAGAGCCTACTAATTGGGAACAAATTTTTACCACATGCACGTCAGATAGAGCACTAATCTCTAGAATATATAAAGAACTCAAAAATCTTAACACCAAAAAAACAAATAACCCAATCAATAAATGGGACAAGGAACTGAAAAGACACTTCTCAGAAGAAGATATACAATCAATCAACAAATACATGAAAAAATGTTCAACATCTCTGGCAATTAGAAAAATGCAAATCAAAACCACTCTAATATTTCATCTTACACCTATCAGAATGGCAGCTATTAAGAACACAAACAACAATAAATGTTGGAGAGGATGTGGGGAAAAAGGCACACTCATACGTTGTTGGTGGGATTGCAAAATGGTGCAGCCAATATGGAAAGCAGTATGGAGATACCTTGGAAAACTTGGAATGGAACCACCTTATGACCCAGCTATCCCACTCCTTGGTCTTTACCCAAAAGACCTGAAAACAGCATACTACAGGGACACAGCCACATCAATGTTTATAGCAGCACAAATTCACAATAGCTAAACTGTGGAACCAACCTAGATGCCCTTTAGTAGATGAATGGATAAAGAAAACGTGGTATATACACACAATGGAGTATTACTCAGCAATAAGAGAGAATAAAATCATGGCATTTGCAGGTAAATGGATGGAGTTAGAGAATATAATGCTAAGTGAAGTTAGCCAATCCCAAAAAGCCAAATGCCAAATGTTTTCTCTGATATAAGGAGGCCAATTCACAGTCGGGTTGGGATGGGGAGCATAGGAGGATTAGAGGAACACTAGAATGGCCAGTGGGGAGGGAAGGGAAGGAAGGGAGCAAAAGGGTGAAGAAAAAAAAAAAAAGATGGTAGAATGAGATGGATATCATTACCCTAAGTGCATGTATGAAGTCATGAATATGTGAATATACTTTGCATACAACCAGAGATTTGTAAAAATGTGCTCTATATGTGTAATATGAAATGTAATGCATTCTGCTGTCATTTATAACAACTTAGAATAAAAATAAATTTATATATATATATATATATATATATATATATATATATATACAGACTCTAAATATACCTTCACCATCCTCCACATACTATGCATTTTATATAAAGGAAAGGGGCCTAATCAACTCAAGAGGGAAAGACATAAAGTATTGCAAAGAAATCCTTGAACTCTCATGCTGTGTAGACTCCTAAAAGGGTGGCAGTCATGCATTGTCTGGGACATCAAAGGGATATGTCACAGTTGCTGGGGGAAATCATAAAGAAGACCAAGAGGCAAAATTCACAACCTCCAAGAGAACTTCAGAATAAACACCTTGATTTTTGCCTCCCTAATCCTTTCACATAATGGGGCCCTATTTACTCACAACATGAGATCAGGTGGTTTTAAAGGGAAAATGGAAATTACCTCCTGTGCTGATGCTGGGGATTTGAAGATGTCCAAAGTGCAATTCTAGAGGCCCTACCCCAGCCATTTTCAAGTGTTTCTACCAGGAAACATACATAGGTTGGATGGCTCTTGAGGTCATATTGGGCCAAAATTTCTACATTCCCCAGCTCTCCATCATAGCCACAGCAGTGTGAAAACAATGTGAGACATAAGCCTGTGATAACCCACTTCAGGCACCTAAATTCTTCCCTGGGATGCAAAGTGTTGGAGGGGCCCAATTTGAAACTATAGTTTTTAACATAATTGAGCTCCCCTGGGTCCAGGTCTACAAGCATTTGTTAGTGTTGTGGGTACTTTCTCAGTTTCTGTGGAAGCCTTCCCTGCCTGCAGAGGAGGCACTTCTCCTAAATGAAATCATTCCTTTGTTTGGATTACCAGTCACCATGAGCTGAATAATGTGCTGGCATATGTGGCTGAGGTGGTGCAATTGGTGGTAAAAGGGTTGAAGATCACCTGGAAGTTCCGCACTGCATACCATCCCCAGAGCTCCATGAAAATGGAGGAAATGAACCAAACTTTAAAATTACAACTAAGCAAACTCTGGAAACACACTGGAAATAGGTGTTGCCAATTGCTTTGTTAAGGATTTAGTCTAGCACTACAAGAAAGAAAGGGTTTTCTCCTTATGAGGTTTCTTATGAATGAATGCTTCCCTCCAATTATAAGAGATTTGTGAGATCTAAATGAATTGATCAATATTACTCTCAGCAGCAATTGTATGCCCTTGGCTGTGACCACTATACACAATTGGGTTAGGGAATGGCTACCTGTGAGCCTGATCACAGATGCTCACCCCTTTAAACCAGGACATGTGGTTTGAGTAAAAGAATGGAGTGCCCAACTGCTAAAGGTACTTTGGAGGTATCTGTTCACTGTCATTTTATCTACCTACTATAATGAAGGTGGATGGTGTGGTGCCCTGAATTCACCACAGCCTAGTAAATCCAGCTTCTCGTGACAGAGTGTGTTCCTGATCTGGTGGCACCATGCAACAAGCCATCTGAAACAAGCCAGATGCAACCCAAGAGAACCCCAAAGATAAGTCACTTTTCCAAGATACTCACTGAAGCAGTTTGAGGAATCAATCACCTGTCAGGATAAACAGACAATTCTTCTTTTCTATATAACTGTTTCCACTGTACTGTTTTGGCACTGTGATTCCCTGACCCTCTCTCCTGCTGCAGTCTCTCCTGCAGAACATTAATTTTCACCATTTCATCATAGGATTAGCAGAGATGGCTCTGACCAGCTGGCACTGGTTGAAAAGCTTCTATTAGTTATCTTTTTCTTACTTTTGATAGAATGTTTTATTGCTATTTGCTATGTCTGCTCTTGCTCCCATCTGAACTCTAAAGTCCCTCATCCTGTGACCCTGTCTTTTTATCAGGCCAAGCATTGTCACAATCCCACTTTAACATACCAATTTATCCTTCCAGTAAACAATCTTGGGGACCTGCAGACATAAGACCACTTATTTTCTCTGCCAACAGGAGGATCAAAATAATTGTTTTGACCCACAGTACTCCCCAAGAGAGGAATGTCTGAAAGTCCAAAGCTTGCAGGAAGGCAATATAGAACAAGGCCAAGTAAGTTACGATGTTCTACTCACTAATTTAAAGCAGCCAGTGTCAGTACCTTTTGATGTATGTGGGTCATGAAAAACCTTGGGCCATTTCTGTGAACTAGAGGGTATTCACCACATCATGTGGAGGTTTATGTTCAGAAAGGGGATGCAAGATCAATGACAAGTGTATGTGTGAACAGCCTACAAATGATATGTAACCCATATGTACTGAGTATGACAAGTTTTTCTGTCCCATTTGGAGTTGTGCTACATGGGCCACTTGGCAGAGTAAGAGCAAAACTACCATCCTTCCAATGGGTATTGATTGCTACACCCCATTATAAACTGGGAGCCTGTAAACCTGTTAATGTTCCTATTCTTGACACTGCAGGCTCAAGATGGAAAGCAGGCCATACAGTTGGCATACATATACATGGTTGAGACACAGAAACAGAAACCATACTGTACTTCAAAAGGGTCCCAACTTCACTTCAGTCTTCCTCCCATCAGGTATTTCATTCCTTTGGTGAAGAAATAGAAAAAGGCCTACCTCCCATTTCTGCCATAACAAGAAAGCTGTTCCTAAACTTGGTAGATATTATAGTTTAATCTCTGAATATCTCTTCTTGCTATGTGTATGGAGGAGGTAATTTGGGAGATCAATGCCCATGGGAGTTTAAAGAGATAGACCTCGTGAGCCCTATAGTTGAACAACATTTCCTCATTCAACTACTAGTGTTTGGTCCTCAAAACCTCAATTTTTTGGAAAATATTGTCTTGCTAGAGAGGGAAAACAGATTAACTTCTTGGTTGGGACTTTGACATGTCTAGGCCAAAAATATTATACTGTAAATACCCATAAAAACCAGTGGCAGGGATGCTCAAATCACACAGAACCAATTCTTATCTTCTGTCAAAATTCTCTACCCTCAAATAGGCCTGGGACAATGTCACCACCGAAATCAAATAGCAAGCCCCACAGAAATTATACTGGATATATGGAAGGGCCGCTTATGCACAACTGCTTTGAATCTACTCTAGATTTTGTGTACTGGGGAAAATTTGCTCCTCCATTTTCCTCCTTCCATTCACCAGAGAGGAACAATTGGTAGTCCTAGTACACAAAGACCAAGGGGCCCATAGAGTGGTGTGTCTTTGAAATTTGCTACTGGAAAGATGATGAATGAAACTGTGAATGGAAAATTTACTATTATAGCTCTGAAACCTGGGCAGAGGACAGGGACTACAGATACCAAACTCCCCATGTCTATGTACAATCACATCATCAGGTTACAGGTTCTTGTGAAAATTAGAATTTCAAGGGCCCTCAACTTACTGACAAACCAAAGTACTAAAATGAGCCATGAGATTTGTCAAACCCACTTAGCCTTAGACTACATGCTTTCTTCTGAAGTAGGGGTATGTGAGAAATTTAACATGAGTGGATGTTGCTTACAAATAGGTGATGAAGGCAAGGTCATAGAAGAAATCACAGATCATATGAGGAACATTACACATGTCTTAGTCCAGACCTGGAAATGTTGGAACCCTAGGAAATTATATGGAAAATAGTTTTCAAAAATTGGGGGATTCAAAACTTCATAGCATTGTGGTTTTTTGCTGAGGCCTGCCCATTTTTACCATGCCCATTACCCCCCGTCATAAGATTTGTCTCCAGTCATATGGAGGCTATGGTTGAAGGAAAACAGAAACCCATGTCATAATATTATTAAGACATTGATTCAGAATGATACTTTTTGTCCCTGAGAGAATTCAAATCTAAAAGGGGAATGTAGTAAGGGGTCTCTCCTTACTACATTTAGTATCTATGGGTGCATGTGTGTGACTCTGTCAGGCAATGTGGCAGAGTCAGTCAATATACTTGCATTCAAGACTTTGTCATGAATCTGTTAAGTGCAACACTGTTACAGCTCAGTTGCAACACAATAATGTAGAATACCTAATCAGAATGTTTGTAAGATATAGGGGTGCCAAGAGAGCTAACATGTAAGAGAACTAAATAGAGGGTATTTAAGGCAACACATGGTGAGTTTCAGGTTTCAGCCTTTGGATAAGAATATGCTGGGGACGATGCTGGCACTAATAAACTCTGCTTCTTACTGAAAGCACAGGGTTCTCTCTCTGTGAAAGAATCCTGCAACACATTCATTAACTCCTCTACCTCCATTTATGCAAGACATAATTTGCCTGTTTTATCTACAGTACCTTTGTAGAAAGTTTTAAAATTAGGAAACCGAATCCTCCAACATTATTCTTCTTTATTAATAAATGTTAGGCTGTTTGGGAACACTTGACTTTCCATATTAATATTGGAAAGAACTATCCTGTCAAAAACTTATAAAATGCCTGTAGGATTTTAATAGAGATTAAATTGACTCCTACACAATTTTGGATTGGCTCCTAACAATATTACATCTTCTGCCATCCAGGAAATTCCATAAATTAGATGGTAGTTGTTTCTATTTGTTTATTTCTTCCTTGAAATAAGAGCTCTGAGATTAGACTAGATTAAAACCAGAATTCTAAAATGAAACTAGATTCCTTTGCTTTGCTAATTTTTTTCTGGGCTCTTGTCTTACAAATTTGGAAGAACAAAATCCATGGCCAAAAATAGAGAAGTAAAAGGAGAAGATATACTTGAGCAATAAAACTGAGAACTCCCACCATGTGAGAAAGGGCTAGATAGCAGAAATATACAATTTGGTCTGCTAGCATAGAAGCTTATACATGGTTTGGGTAGAGCACAGCGCAAAATCTATATTAAACAGACATTGAAAACAACACCAAAATTATTGATCAAAAATCTATGTAAATCTGTAATTGAAAACATCATAAAGGGTATTGCCTTCCTATAATTTGCATCTGGGTTCAAACCTACCTTCCCATTTTTTCCACCTTTGGGACAAGAGAGTTGGCTGGAGGTGTTGCACAGGTGAACCTCAAAGTCTTTTACATTTGAAATTGTCCATGATGATACTCATTAATATTTCTATCAGTTAGCCTCCACTGTGGCTTCTGCCTTTCATCAAGAACTTGATTTGGACTCATTGTTTCTGATTTCTAACCATTGACTCTTCTTATTCAGTATCTTTCAGCAATATTTGGTAGAATTCTCCTGAAGTACATGCCATTTGCTTATTTGCTTCTCCATTCATGTCCATGGATTTTATTCTTCCAAATTTATAAGACAAGAGCCCAGAGTAAATTAGCTAATCAGGGGAATTTAGTCTCTTTTCAGAGGTCTGGTTTCAATCTAGTCTCATCTCAGAGCTCTTACTTCAAGGAAGAAATAAACAAATGTAAATAACTAAGTGGTCAATTATTTTAGACTGCATTGAAAATGCCACTATTATTCCTTTATTAATTTGGATATTCTTTTATTATTGTTTTTAATAGCCAGTTTTTATTATTGTTTATTAATCTTTTTATGAAAATCATTTACAACTATTAAGAGATATTTTCCAGACTTCAAGTTTTTATGTATAAGATCACAATATTTACAGGCAGAGAATATATTACATCTTTCAATTATAATTTTATGACTTTCAACATCATTATAAAATGAGTTAATAATAAGTTAATAATAACTTATTGCTTTGGTTAGTCTTTTTTCACCCAACCTAATTCTTTAGAATTTCTCATGAGTTGCTGTGTGTATCAACACTTGATTACTTTTTATGGCTGACTAGTATTCCCTGATATGAATATGTCACAATTTTTTCAAACATTGACTGTAGTGTTTTTTGTCTACAACTATATATTAGAAAAATATAAATTTCCAATGCATTCATCTCAATAATCTGGACTCTATTCCAGAATAGAATGACCTGTGCTTCAGATCTGTTCATTCTCCCAGCAATCAGCCAAGGTAGTTAACTATGGCCAGTGATAGCCATAGCACATTTGATTACCTTAGAAAGGTTTTAAGAAAATTTCCAATGCTCAAGTTGCATGATGAAACAAATAAATCAGAGTGCTTCTGGCATCCATCCAGGCTTAATATCTTGGATAATCCCATTTTGTGTGCTGCCACGTTGACAATGAACTGCTCAGCAACTGTCAAAGGACTTATTGCACTATCTGAAGAGTATTTCAACTGCTCCAGTTCCACAAACATCCCTCCAGAACAGACACTGGTACACCTTTTCCGCATACACCAATCATTAGCTCAAATCTTTCATATGTCAGAAGAGCCAAACAGAATGTCTCAGGATCAAGTCTTTATAATTTCAAAGTACATATTTTGGTACTTACAAACATGTAAGAATCCTACTTTGAAAAATCAAATACCATTGGGTTTTAAAATCCAAATGACAGATTTAGTTTATGTACTGGTGAGTGACAAAGAACACAAAGGTAGACAAAATATGTACTTTTTGATACATTGGGAGTCCTGTAGTTTTATGTTCACTTGATGAATCCTGAT
Organism: Tamias sibiricus; assembly: GCA_025594165.1. Taxonomy (NCBI): domain Eukaryota; kingdom Metazoa; phylum Chordata; class Mammalia; order Rodentia; family Sciuridae; genus Tamias; species Tamias sibiricus. The sequence continues at coordinate 154,160,272 of CM046657.1, read as the reverse complement.
CTTCTCCGTGCAAAAACTTTGTTGTCTTATTCCTCCTGGAGTTAGGCATTGTCAAAGAAAGTCATAGCACTCCCTATTTCACAAACATTTTCCTCATTTAGAAATCTGTTGTTTAAATATATTATATTACTATATTATTACATTATTATTATACTATTATACTATATTATGTTATTATACTATTAACAAAAGAAGAGACATGACCACTCTCCCAACAAGGATTACATGTTGGCAGAAAAGTGAAAATGCGAACACACCAAGAACTACTGCTCATGATTTTAATAATCACTGGTGGATGACTGAGTTGGGTTTCATAAATGTTATAATTGAGATTACAAATCAAGATTACATAAAAAAATCAATTCTTGCCATTATCAATAACAAAAAACAGATTTGATGTTATCCATACAACCAAACAAACAACACATATTACCTAGTGATTTGAGAAAACAAATCTGGCTTTGTAGGTCGCTTAATAATGACCAACTGTCAGAAAGTGCTGCCTTCAGCTCCTGTGGAAATTCTGGAATGAACTCTGCCAACCTTTTTAAGGCTTCTACCTCTCTGTGGGTGAAGGTTATAGGGATTTCTGTGAGGTTGAAAAAGTAGAGAAGGGTGGTGTGAATATATATTTATGTCATGAAGAGTCAGGCAAATGGCAACAGTTTTTCTATTGAAAGGCAAAAACACAGTTGCCTTCAAATAATGAAACATCAAAACAGCCCCGAGTGTGTCCCTCCTACCTTCCATCTTTGGGCAGCTTCTCCTCTTGCCTGGACTTTGTGTTTTGCCCACCCTTACCCTGGCTCCAGGTGGAAGGGCACACAATGCCTCTGGTATGCCTGTTCCACATTCTCTCAGCCTTCCCTCCCTCTGATGAGAAAAGTCAACTTGTTGAGGAATCTGCCCCTGCAGAATGAGGCTGAGCAAGAAGCACCAATGAGATCTCTAGCAGAGCCCCCATTATGGAATTTCAACCCATCTGCCATGGGAGTAAATCTAATGCTCAATGCAGAAAGACAGAGGAAAGGACTGGGAGCTCTCACCTCGCAGTGGCCCTTTTCGCAATGGTACTTCATCATAGATATTAGAGTCTCTCTGCTTCTTTGACTTGCAATTTGCCTCAAAGAGATCAAACAGTTGGGAACATAAGCCTCTGGATGGGTGTTTCAGTGAATGAGCAGTGGTCTCACAGGGGAACTGGCTCAGCAGCACCCAGACTGCTAGCAGGTAGGACAAGAACAAGCTTGCCATCCTGAGCCTAGTCTCTCCAGCTCTGGGCTTCTAGCACTACTGTGGGGATTGCAGAGGTGTCCACTACAGACCTGAACCTGTGTCTCCCTGGGCTTCAGGTGGCTTTCCCTCCCTGGCACAATCAGGCTTTTATATTCTTTGGGCTCTAGCTCAGTTCCTGAGCCAAAGTTCCCAGCTCCACCCCTTCCCCACCCACTTCCACTGGTAACTGACTTCCTCAGCTTTTGTTTCACTCTCCCCATCTCTCCTCACTCACCTCACATCCCTGCATCCTCCCATTGATCTTTCGGCCTTTGCTTGTTTTAGGGTTTCAAATGCCTTTTTCCTTATTCATTCCTTTCTTTCTTTACAAGAATCATCATGGTTACTGAAATATTTGCAACTTTTTTGGTACTTGTTTTCTAAGCTCAAACAGGGGAACCTCACCATAGGAAACAGAGTTGAACAAATGACATGAAAACCTGCCTTGTAAGCCCACTGTCAATTTATCTCAGTTCATTTTTCCTACATAAACTAGCTTCCCAAGAACTCACATATCTTCATATTTCTTCTTTAAGCATGACAATATGAGAGTTAGACAGTTATAATTCCTAGCATATCCCTCTATAATGTCATATGCAGGTATTGACTGCTTTTTCAGAATGGATAGAAAACTGATGATAATTAAACTGAATATTTTGAAAAGTATGAAAATCCTAGTAACATCACATTAGGTTTCTATACAGATGCCTACATGTTAAATTGCCCTTTCCTGTTCATTCTTGCAGAAAAGCAAAAACTTAAGTGGAGAGGAAACTCAAAGGTCATTATTACATCTGCCCTCCACAGAGCCTGAAGAGGACAATAAGCAGTGGCTGTAAGTGCTGTCTGGCAAGTCTTCAAGGAGCACAGATTGTAGGTCTTCTCACACTGGGAGAAGAGATTCTAATCATTTTCTATTCTTTACTTCCACTGATTTTCTGGGGCATTGTTTGGTTTTTTAATTACCTGATGCAGGAATATTTTACATTGAGATGGTTTTATTTAGATTTAGAGATTCACAAATGCACACTAACACACACAACACAAAAGCAAAGAAAATGCAGTAGAACCCTATAATCCAGAGAGAGTATGTTCTTGATACATGTTCTTCAAAAAGAATTAAAAACACTTGTTTTCAATTTCCTATATTCTGTTTTGTGTTAGAGAGAAAAGGTCTTATCATTTTCATGCAGCACAGTTTTTTTTTTGTTGTTTTGTTGTTTTTTTTTTTTTTTTTTTGGCCATGGGCACACTAGATAATAACTAAAGCATACAGTGTCCTTGAAATAAAATCATGCCACATATTTATAAGCCTCTTTTGTTTGTGTTCACAATCTAGGCAGATTATCTTTGTTCCATCAAGGAAACTGGAGGACTACTTATCATATCGGGTTCTTTAAAGATACTATTAGTAAACACCCTTAGTTCCAAATAAAAGATAGGATTTCAATTTTTGCACAGGGGAGGTGGGTCTTATCATTCATCAAATATCAAGCATCAGTTTCCTTTCAATAATACATATCTTGAGGTAGAGTGCGGGTGTACTCTGTCATTTGAGTGACCTCAGAATGTGACATGTATAGTAGGAAATAAACACCCAATTTTGGACAATTTTTTCTTGCCCACACTGAGGAAGACAAACAATGAGTTTTGGGTACAAGCAGGACAGCTCTGATGGTATTTTCTTGGGAACCAGCAAAGGCTTGACACCACTGGCTTGGTAATATGGTGCTGCCCCTCAGGTTTCAGGCAGAGCTTAAAATGGGAACTCCATTTAAATGTCCTTAGAACCATTTTCCTTGCAGTGCTAAAAGTTTAGACATAGTTGATCTATTAAAGCAAAGGGTTTGTATATTTCTTGCATGCTAGGGACTGTGCTTGCTAATTCATACCTGGTACATACAGAAACTCTGAGAATTTAACACTTAGAGTGTTAAAACTCTTAGAAGCACGATGAAAACACCCATTCAAATTATTGAGTTCCTTTAGAAAGAAACATTCAAATTCAATAAATTTTACTGGGCACAGTGGCGCATGCCTGTAATCCCAGCAACTCAGGAGGATGAGACAGGAGAACCATGGGTTCAAAGACAGCCTCAGCAATGGTGAGGCCCGAAGCAACTCAGTGAGACCCTATCTCTAAATAAAATACAAAATAGGGCTGGGAATGTGGCTCCATGATTGAGTGCCCGTGAGTTCAACCCCTAGTACTAAAAAAAAAAAAAAAAAAAAAAAAAAAAAAATTGAGTCCAGTGGTTTTGTTTGTATAGTTGGCAAATGCAATAAGAATATCGCAAGAAAAAAAAATTTTGACACAACAAAACACTGCATGGCTTGAGATTTTATTTTCATATGGTCTTAATTGACAAATCATTAAAAATATTTTATCAGCCTAATAGTACCTGATGTTAGGAAATGTATACAGTGTTTATATTTGTTAATGTGATTAAGATGATACAAGCATCACTAAGTTGAGAATCCTGAAAAGCAGTTGATGTAATTGTACCATTAACATAATAGGACAAAGATATTCTTTATCAGAAAAGTATTGGTTATGAACTCATCCTACAGCACTAGATTTCATCCATACAGTAAAAACATCATTGTATTCTAGTTTTGATACCAATTTTGGTCATTCAGTATGGATCCTTATTCACACATGTGGAAGAATAAACACTTGTGAAACACCAAGGAAAGTGTAGAAAGCAAGTTTTATATGAGAAAATGATAGTGACAGACTTCAAAGAGAATGGGCCCCAGAAATATGTGTCTGTGGGAGGTGTGCCTTGCTCTTTTGTTGGCAACCCAGAGTGTCCAGGAGCACAAAGAAGTTAACAACCCGTTGTCTTCTCTATTTGATAACCAGTGATAAGCAGTCATCATTCCCTCTCTACCCTCTTTATTCCTTGCCTACACTGATTTTTGTCACAGTTTGCTAAGGAATGTGACACATCCTGTTCATTCAGGCCAGGCAGGGCTGTAGGCAGATTGCTTTCTGGCAAACAAAGCATGGGGGTGGGTGATCAGTGGGCTCCTTTTGTAGAATCATTTCCTTAAACTCCTGTTCCCACCATTCTCATCTATATGTCCCCTTCATTCCCCACACAAGGACTTTGGGTGCCTAAACTCTTTTAGAGTATATGAGTGCTGAATCATTCTGGCTACTTTCTGCTAAAAAGAGGTGAAATCTAGGGGAAGTAAAACCAAAGTCCTTGTTCTCCATCAGGAGGGGCATGGAGAATTAAAGGTATGTAGCATCAGGGCAGTGCAGTGGATCATTGGTGGCAGTTGGGAAGTGAGTGGATGAGGAGTACACAGGACAGGGATCATGTTGAGACAACAATAAATATGATAGTAATGCATTTAAAAATATATAGCCTGTGTGCAATCAGTATTATAGGACAATCTCTGAAAACCATGAAAAGCTCTAGGTCAGATGCACATGCCACTAATTTAGAAACATTAGTAAAGTTGTTAGAAACATATAGACAACATTTAATTATCATAAAGTTACAAATGTCCCCATGAGCCATAGTTAAGATATCTAATGTCTTCTGATTTTTATTAAAAACTTCAATTGGGGCTGGAGTTGTGGCTCAGGGTAGAGCGCTCGCCTAGCATGTGTGCGGCCCGGGTTCGATCCTCAGCACCACGTAAAAACGCATTGTGTACAACTAAAAGTAAATAAATATTAAAAAAAAAAAAAAACTTCAATTGGCATTAACTCTCTGTTTAGTAGAGATCCTTTTATCACTGTCACTTAGGGCTAGATAATCATATTAACAAAAGCAGATCAAGCCTGCTTGTGTAGGAGGTTAGGAAGATCTCAAATTGACTCAAATTGCAGGTCTCAAGTTGACTATAAAAAACATGTGACTTTGACAATCTCTTTTGATCAGGCATTCCTGTCTAAGAACTCTTCCTTTATAGCTTCTATCTTTATTTACTTTTGGTGGGGCTGATACAAGTGTACCTCTTAAGTTAGATTAAAAGAACTATTGTCTTTACCTCTGATTGGCAATCATGTGGCCCAGAGTTGCAAAGCCCTTAGAGAAGTACACTTGCTCCCTGGGTTCAAGCTGACCTCAGAGCACAAGAAACAAATGTTGGTTATTTTCTTTATTGGCCCTTTTATTTTCTTAACTTCCATCTCCAAGTTTTGATTTTAAACCTCTAGCAGGTCAGTTTCACCAGTCTTAATGTAGGAATACTGGGTTTTAACTTTAAAGTCTATAATTTTATAGTTACTTACCCATTCCATTTAATTAGCATCAGTATTAGTACTAGAAATCAGTTTTATATCCTCTCTGTCCTATAGGTGATGGCCTAGTATCTCAAATTAACTTGGATTGCTCTATTAGAAGTGGTACTTCTCTAAAGCACTCACTCCACAGTTATAGTTTTATAAGGAAAATACAAAATGAAATTAAAAAGAGAAAAGACATCTTTAGTTGGTATAATACCTATGAACCAAGAAAAATAATTTTTACAATCTCAAAACTTTTCTTAGTTTTATGTTACATTGCCTGTTCATTTTAAAATCACAATAATATCACAATAATATGTACAACAAAAAATATATTTGTGGAACTTAACTTTAAATGAACTCATGTCTAACTTACTTTGGACTCATCCTAACTTGGAATATGATGAGAAGCAGATTCTTAACTCATGTTGGTGGCCTCCTGACAATTTTTATGTAAAGTGTTTTATTTCTGAGTCTGATCTTTGTCTCTTTCTTAAATATTATTTTATAGAGTTATAATATAATTTATTGTTTCCTGAGTATATATGAATAACAGTTAAAACAATCCAACATCATATCTAAAATGAATCAAACAAGATAAGAGATCTCTAAACCCTTTTTTGTGGAAAAGTGGCAAAATAAATTTATGGTCCACACTGACAACTTTTAAATAAATTTGTCTTTCCTCATTACATTCCAAAAATACATTTAAGTTCACATTTCAGTGTAAATAATAACAAAAAATGTTATACATAACTCTTTGATGACAGGTTATATTTCTACCCTATTATAAAATATTAAATGATATAAATATATTCCCAACTAAATGGGAATTACTTTTTTTAAGAAGGAATTATTCTTTCATTCTTAAGTCAAAAGACAAAATTTACTTGCTAAAACACAATTCTCTAAATATGACAATGTTTATGACCTCTGGATTAACACAGCATCATTTTATGATCATATATTAATATAATTAATTACCAGCATCTGGGATTTTTATATAATTTTAAAGAACAGAAACTTAAGTATACAACAACTATTAACATGGCCAACATTATATTACTATAAAATTCTTTTACTAGTTGTAAAAGTTTTCTGGTAGAGTATAACATTTAGGAGAGTATTTTACCAAAGTGATGTTCTACAGAATAAAGTTTTCTGTAGCAGCAATCTCTTTCATACTTATATAAAACTGGAATTGTATGGCAGTTGATGTTTTAGCATTTTAACTTTGTCGATTAATCACAAACACATTTGTGAAGATCAATCCCATTTATGTTAAGTCTAAGTCACTCATTTTTAACTATGAAATTCAAGATATCAAACAGGTGTAGTTAACAGTGTTAGCCATCTCTTCACTGCTGAAGAAAAATCCTAGAAGCAATGGATATTACACTCTAGACATTTTATAAAAATGAACATTCTACTAACTCTTTGATAACCTAAAATATTTTGTGGGCTAACAATTTTAAAGACATTCATACTCTTATCTGTTTAACCAGTTTAAATTAAACTTTTTCTTAAACTTTTAAGTCACGTAAACAAAAAGGGATTTGGATCTATTTTTTCTGAATTTTTAACTTATGACTACTATAAGAAGACTTGTACATATGAGATTATTCCATTTTTCCTCCTGTCCTGTAGTGTTTAGAACAGAACTTGTTAAGAGAGCAAAGTCACACAGTGCAAGAGCAGATAAAATAGGCATTAAGGTCTCACAGCAGCTTGAATTTAAAAGTGACACTTTTTTTTTTCTCTGTTCCCAAACTGGTTTTTGACAATTTCTTCTACCACCTACATTTCAGATGCAAGCCTTGGAGAGATAGAGATCTGGCAGAAAACTAAGAAGTAATAAAACTACTATTTGAGCTTTAAGGGTAAAACCTCTTACAGAGGGCACTTTTACCACTTCTTATCCTAGCTTTTGTAAAACCAGTCTCTTATGGTGTAGTGTTATATTTCCTCTGGAGACTTCTTTTCCATTCCCTCAGTTTGGAATCAGGCCAGATTTGGAAGCAGAACATTATAAGTGATTATTATTTTTTAACTGTTATTAGGTCTTCCCAATTATGACTTTTGAGGATGAAGCTCCCCTCTGAACCAAAAAGAAAACTAATGAAAGAGAACATGGGTGTCTAAGCAGAGGAAACTATCTCTGGCTTGGGAAATCTCCCTGACTCTGGAGCTTGTAGTGATCAGCAGTTTCCACCACTCCTTCTATAACTTGTGAATTTAACTGTTGCCTTAAAGTGTGGGTATAATTTTTCTCCTCAGTCATGGTTGACCATGAAAAATGTGCTAGCCTCTGGATTATATACCCTTACCATAGAACTTGTTACCCTGGGAGAACTTGAAGCCTAACATTAGTTAGTAAACTTTCTTTTTTTGGGGTGTGGATCCTGGGTCTCACCCAGAATGGAGGATCATAACTAAATCTAATTTACATTTTAGGCACAATTTGTGTTTTTCTTTGAGTCTCTACATAAATGGAAAATTTCAGAATATTTTTTCTCCTTTCACAAAACAGGATAAGCAGTAGAATTGTATTCAAATTTATATTTCCCTCTGATGGCAATGATTCTCTATCCGAGAGTTTGTATTGAGGACATGCATGGAAGAAAGAAAAAATGAGGTGCTCTTGATCATGCGTGGGTCACTTTTGCCCATTTTTTCATTATGCAGGCTAAGGCTGAACTTGGCTTAACTCTTGTGATCAAAGCTGCCATCTGTATATGAGGAAATAGATCTAAGTCACCTGCATCAGAGAAACTCCACACTTTGCTAGGAATGACTCCCTAATGAGCTTCTGATGGTCAGCAAATTTGTTTCTCATTTCCCATTTTCTGCTGAATTTATTGCTTCATCATGAGAAGAATGTGAGGGTCTCTGATTGCTATATACCAAGACCCAAAGGATTCAGACTCAGTTTGGGTTACTAATCCCCCCTGCTACTATCAAATTTCCAAATGAGATGCCCCAAATCTCCTATTAAGCAAGGGCTAAGAAGTTTGTGCAAGACCAGTCATTTGGGAAAAAGGCTGGAATAAAGAGCTTACACTTGCTCTTGGTCAAATAAATCTCCAGAAAACAAGGAGGACATCTAGTGTTTGTTGAATGTTTAATGTCCTTTTCCCCAAAGAATCAAAAGAAGAGGCTCATTAAAAGACACACATCTTTCCTTATGAATCATTTTATGTAAAGGATCACTCTCTCAATGGCTAGAGTCTGATCAGAGAGGAAAGGGATAGTTTCTCAGAGGCACAAGCATACAGATGAAATTGAAGTCAACTAATTGGGGGTACATGTGTTACTGGGCATTTTCTCAGCACTGCCTAATTGACCAGTCTCCACAGTATACCCCGAGGGCTGTCATGGGAGTAGGTTGAGAGAGAAGTCTTTGAGATTCACTGGGGATTGGCCCTGGCCAGAATCTTGCAGTTGCTTTCCTCAGCTGCTCAAAAGTATGCATTCAAATGCAGAGCAGTTATCAGGGCTTAATGCAGAGCAGTATCAGGGCTGAAATGTATACTAGCATCAGACATGCTCCAAACCAGTATAGGAGAGTAGGAAACTGCCTTTGCAAACCCAACATGCAAACAGTGGATGTGTTTAAGAGCCACATAAAGGCATGAAGCCTTTTTGATCCAAGTTTTAAGATTGATATGCTGCACTGATTGGATTTAAATGACTGATGAGTGACTAAAATTGTCTGCCAGAAGGAAACAGAACATATGACTCATAGAAATGTTTCACTATTTGCTCCCTTTTCCCTCAATTGGAGATGCCCATTCCAGGCGCCCTGTCTCATTATTTCTTAGCATTTAACCTCTCTAGTATTTATCTGGAAGCAGGGGATGAGCTCTACCTACTGCTGCTTTTTGGGACATATGAAACCTCCCCAATAGCTTCCTCCTCTTGCCACTCTGTCATTCTTCCCAGGGAGGAATCACACTGAGTTCCTTTGTTCACATATTTTTCTCTCCTTTCAGTGAGATTCCCAGGGGAACACCCTCAGCTTTTTATATGCTCATTTGTTTGTTTGTTTTTATGTACTAAAGATTGAGGTTAAGAATGTTTTGCCACTGAACTACACCCACAGATTTTTTTGTTTGTTTGTTTTATTTTTCCATTTTTGTTTTGAGACAGTGTATTGCTAAGTTGAAGAGGCTGGCCTCAAAATTGTAATTGTCATACCAAGCCTTCCTATCAGTAAAACCACATGAATAGAAGAAGCCAGTTACACGGCAAAAGCACAAATGTTAGTCATCAGCTACATCAGGGAGTAGTCTCAGCACATGCAGCCAGGAAAATCTTGCCTTGCTGTCCAGGCCACCATTCTGATAGGTCTGCACTCTTAGGGCAGCCAATGGGGAGGGCATAATGGCAGAGAGCAGGACCTCTCATTTCTGAGTGTTCCAGTGGCTCATGACTCTCCTGGACTTTGGAGATTCTGTTTGCAGGCTTTGCATGGAAAGGTTATCATGGTGTCTTGGAATTCATCCATTTGGTGAAACTTTCTCTGAGCAGCTGATTCAGTAGCATCCAGATAAATGACAGGTGGGACCAGAACAGACTGGACATCCTGGATCTGTCCTCTTCTGCTCTGGGCCTTTCACACTTTTCCTTGAGACTATTGCTGTCCATTGTTTACCCACCACATATGCCTATATGAATATGCTTGGCTTCAGGCTGCTATCCCCACATAGGCCTACCAAGCTTCATGTATCCCTTGGTACTACTTGGACTTAAGCCCACTAACCACAAATAGTTGTTTTTTTTTTTTTTTTTTTTAGCAGTTGCTATGTAAATTTATATTACTATATTTATGGATATCTCTTTTTCAAAACATGGGGAGATTATAACTAGATAGATTACTGGTATATCTGTCTATAGCAGGAGTAGGTAGAAGCATACATCTTCACCAATTTAGGAAAATGTGATATGCAAAATAAGTCTGTGAAAAGTATTAAAATTCTCAGTGACATAACTTTAGGTTTCCACAATATTTATGATTAACAACAAAGGTTCCCACTCGCTATTTCAGAAGATTGGAATATTAACTTCAGAGGGAACTTCCTTGTGTATATCTGCAACCCAGAGATCACATATAGATTTGGGGTTTTATTATTCATCACTAGAAACTGGAGAATACCTACACTTATGTCGTATTTTAAAAGAAATTGATGGGAGGCCATTGTTTTTGTCTAGCTTCTTGAACCAGGAGATCCAACCAATCTTGAATGTAAATGTAACCACCATTACAAAATGCCATGTACTGAAATGGAACTTTGAAAGCAGCCAATTGTTTAAAAAAAGGTTGGGAAGGAAGAAATATAGAGTATCCAGTTAGACAGTGGTCCAGTTATCTTGGCCAGGATGTCCCCACTATTGAAAGGCTAACAAGAAAGTAACCATGTGATTTTCTCCTGCCATACTGATACTAACCTGGGCACTCAGTATATTGTCCTTGGTAGACATTTTGTAATATTAAACACTCCTTCACCCACAGAAGCTGCCAATACCTCCTTATCAGGTGAGATTTCCTTTAGTAGAGTGTTGTGAGCAACAATTTTTTGCCTGGAAATGACACTCTCAACTCACAAGAGATCACTGTCTACTGTGGGAGGCTGATGAGTAAAGGGAAAATAAATGCAGAGATATCAGTAGAGCATTCCTGAGAAAGAAATGAACCCAAGGAAATGAGCTCTTGTTTAATGCCACCATGGCAAGTAGGAAAACAGAGGAAGCAATGGGTATTAAGAGAAGAGAATTTAAAAATTGTTTTTTAGCAGAAGCAAGTCTCAATCTGCATCTTGACAGACATCCAAACAAAGGACAGGAAAAGCTGAGGACATGGAAAGTCACAGGAAATAGCACATAGCACAGCATGGATATAACTACTCACGAGTCAGTAAGATAACAGGGCAGGTGTGTAATTTGGATTTTCAAGATGTTGCTGCAGATAGAGACAGGGAAGCAGGATCTCCAGTAGCAACTTCATCCTGGATATGGACTTTAGGCTGCATCCTGGGGTGTTGGAGAGCATCTGGATCATGATTTGACTCTCATAAAGAACTCTGGTCAGAGAATGGGCAGAATGGTGGGATGGTAAGAGCACACACCTCCAAATTGCTTACAATGTACTGCAGCATCTGAAATGAGTGTCTTGCTTTGTCTACGCTATTCTACATTGTTATTTGAGAAAAAAAGAGAAGAAAACAATATGGTATATTATTTCACATTAATAATGATCAATAAATGATAGATGTTTCAGAGGTAGGCTGAGGGGAATATTTTTCATTTGGGACAGTATAATTCAGTTCCTTTTACATGACAAGCAGTGTTCTGGCTCCTTAAGTTTCAGGTGTACAAGTTCAAACATGATGCTTATAGTGAGTTTCAAACCTGTACATGTCACTACTTCCTACCTTTCCCTTGCCATGTTCACTTTACACATTACTAAGACATAAAGAAATAGCATGGCAGAGAAAGCTTCATAGTATTAAATGGCATAGAACATATAAATATCCCTTCATCATAAAATGTGCAAAACTTTGCTTCCTGGAGGATTTTTGAGAAGCAAATTTCCTTCATTCAGTTTCATTGTACCTGATAAATCAGTGTACCAACTGAAGTGAGAAGCCTACAAGTACTTGGAGTAGATTGAAGCCCTTTTGTTTGTTTGCAAGTGCTGATGGCCCCACAACTTGAGTGGGATAGCTTAAAGCTCTTAAAGCTAGACACATAAGTGGTTTTATCATTCGGGATGGCAAAAGTTGAAATACAGGTGTTGGCAGTGCCACCATTTTCCTGAAACCTTTGGGGGAGGATTCTCCTTCTTGTAACCTACAGTGCAGTTCTAGGATTCCTTAGATGCAGCTGTGGTTTTTCAGTGCTGCCCCTTGACGCCTGGTGTTCTCTGTTCTTCCATCTTCACACAGTCTTTGTGAGTCCTGGTGAATTTCAGTAACCATTCTATCAAATGTGCGGCCCATGTAGCTCTAGGTTAACCACATTTTAATTCATCCTGTCTGCAGTGGAACACAATCCACACATATTTCATTGTGCAATACTGATGTTTATGATTTCAATGTATCTTTTTTAGGAACACAATTCTATCCATAAAAGATGTTGAGGAGAAACCAAGACAGAGTGGCTGAGGAGAGTGGAAACAACACACTTGTATTAAGTGCTCACCCAGAACAATGTGTAGACGATGTGGTTTAATCAGTATCTATGTGCACAACTGTGGCTCTGTTGCAGCTCTGTTATGCATAACAGTGTTGCAGCTTTGTTGCATCTCTTTACTATAAAATACCCAATAAGAATGCATGCTACCATGTGGGGGATTCAAAGGGGCTAACTTTTAAAGGGGGCAAAAAGAGGATATATAAGATAATGCCCCATGGCATTCAGGGCTCAAATTTTGGATACAAATATGCTGGGCCCATGCTGGCACTAATAATCATTGCTCACTGCTTAAAGCCTCAGTGCCCTTTCTCTGTGTGGGAGCACCTTTCCTTATCTAGGATTCAGAGAATTGTTGCTGGGCTGTACAAGGACCCCAGAACACAAAGGAACTCAGTGAGTCTCAGAATCAGTGCAGGGAGTGCTGCTCATTACACAGGTAGGCACCTACTTTCAAGAAGCCAACCTCCCCATATGTGGCAAAAGAAGAGCCTGATCCTATACCAAAGTTTCCTGAGTATTCTCAATTGCATGAGATGAACCTACAACACTAAGGTAATGGGTGGAGGGTTGGAGAAACTGTTTGAGTACCAGTAGATGGTGACTGAATGAGATGGGTTGTGCCTGAAGCAAGAGTGGAGTTGTCATCTCCATAAGGTCTATGTGCTTGGTCTGGACCCAGGATTTATACCAACCTGCCAATGCTAAGAAACACCTGAAATATCTCCACAAAGGGAGCTGCTAGACATGGACAGCTCTCTCATATGTGTGTGATTATCCTCTTTAAGGTTGAGGAAATGTGTGGCAAGTAGAGCAAACTTACCCCACTAGAGTGTATAATAAAGAATTTCAAAAAATATTTTGGATATTCTAAAAACTATGAAGTTAATATGATTTCTGGAAATCTCCACCTTTTATGAAATAGATTGGCCCTTGTTTGGAATAGGTTGGCTCACTGAGGAACCAATAGATAAAGAACTAATTAGAAAGGTGTTTAGGGTCATTGTAAAGGACCCAGGCCACATGGATAAATTCCCCTACACTAATCTTTGGCAAGGTATGATTTTCTTTTGGCCAGATTGGCTGAAGGCTTGTCTAGAAAAGAGCTGTAAAATTATAATGGTTTGGATGATGGCTGCCTCAAAATCCTGACCATCATCCAAGAAACCCATTCTATCTCGGGAGCCTGAGGAGATTCCCCCACTTTATGCACCACTCTACCTGCCACTGCCACCTGCACTCACCATACATACTATAGCTGGAGCCCCACCAGAGGCCAGTCATACCTGTGAGGCCACCCTTCCCATGGACCTCCCAAAATTCTCCTTACTCTTTCCACCCCAAAACTATCATAATTTACCCTGTGTAGTCTGGCCAGGAAGCACGAGTAGGATCCTGGCAACCCCCCTAAAAGATGCCAAGGTGTTCTACAGATGCCACTGAGAGAAACCCAGAGGTCCATTTACAATTATCAAGTCAGATGCAATGGGGGCAACACACCTTCATATATCAGCATTTTACATTACTGATCTGAACTAGAAAAATTATACATCCTCCTTCATTGAGAACCCTCTGGCTTTGATTAATTGCAATCCATCAATCAAACCCACAAATCCAATTGAACTGATTGCCAACATCTACTCTGACTGTTTAACCTTGAAGAATGCCACTGAAGTACACAGGCCATGTTAAAGTGGTTGGAGGAACATACCCCAGCAGAAATTGTGAATGCCTAAGATATGCTCAGAGCCAATTCCCCAAGGAAGATACCTGGTAGAATACTTATGATGATTAGAGATTTCAGTTGCTTGAACATTATCACTAGGGTCTTTTAAGAGGCATGAATGAAGGAGGGAAGAAGGCCATGAATATGAGTAAGATCTCAGAAGTACTCTAGGGACCTGAAGGAAGCCCAAGTCAATTCTATGAGAGGCTATGTAAAGCATTCTGATATTGCAGCTGAGAATCAGAAAGGGTTAATGAAGCCTTCATCTGTTGGGCTCATGGAGACATTGGGCAAACATAAGGCTTCACTGGAATGAATGCCAACCAACTATTGGAGAAAAAAGTACACCAAGAAGCCCAATGTGAGGTAGACCAGAAAATGAAAAGGAAGGTAAGTCTACTTGCTGCCATTCTCATGGAAGAATTGTAACAATCCTGGAGAGGTGTCCTCTCTGGCATCAGCTCTGGCCAGACAAGGAGCCAACAAGAAGGACCATCTCACCCAGAGCTGAGATTAAAATAGAACTAGTGTGCTCATTGCAATCAATAAGGTCACTGGAAAAAATGAGTTCCCTCAGATGTCAGAGGATTATCAGCTAGGCTGTGGATGAACGGGGAGAGGCCAAGTGATTCAAGGATGGAATTAACTCCTACAATGATCATATGAAGTCCCTGAGGTTGATTTTGTTGGATAGGCCACCATAAGAAAAAATGAGGAAGACTAGGCTCTGTTTAGTTAGGCCACCAGGAGCCTCCAATTTGAACATCTATAAGGGGACAAGTCCATGGACTTCATGGTTGACACAGGGGTGGAAAAATTGCATTTTGACTCAACCCATGGGCCCCCTCTCACAGAGACAAGCCACTATAGTGGAATGTAGCTGAGTTCATTGCCCCTTCTAACTGCCTTGACAATTCAATTTAGGTGTCCATTAAGTAATTCACAAACTCCTATACCTGTCTGACTGCCATGTGACTTTAGTGTGTGGGAACGTACTGCGAAAACTGCAGACCCAGATAAGTTTCAACCCTCATAGCCAAGTCACCCTGATCCTAGAGACACCAGAAGTGAAATCCCTGACCTTCTTGGTCCTTTAAAAAGAAAAGTGGTGCCTTTGTGGTCTCATACAAAGTCCATAGCAAGAACCTGAGTTTCCTTTCAAGGTGTCTGGTATGTGGACTAAAGAAAATCCTCTCGGACTTGACTGAAACATGCTCTCATAGGAGTAATACTAAAGCTATGGGCTGACCCCACCCACCAAAAATAATATTTTATTCCTTTTAAGGCACAATTTGGGAACCAGAGGCATCTAGAGAGAATTCTAAAGTACAGAATCCTCCAACTCTGCCAGTTATTCTGGAATATACCTCTTTTGCCAGTTCATAAGCTATGAACAGATGATCATCAGCAGGTTCAAGAACTCATAAACCAGGCCTCTGTAAGCCCATACCCACTTGTCCCCAACCCCTATACACTCCTGGATCTCATCCCCACTGAAGCTGATTTTTCACATGTCTGGACCTCAAGAATACCTTCTTCTGTATCTGACTGGCCCATTGGAGTCACCAATATTTGCCTTTCAGTGGGAAAATCCTGAGAACAAAGGCAAAGGCAAGCTGACATGAACTAGACTAGACTGACTCAGGATTTTAAAATTCTCCAAACATTTTTGGAAGCACATCAGCCTCTGATTTAAAAACCTTCCCAGAAGACCAACATGGCTGTCTGCTGCTGCAGAATGCAGGCCAGACAGAAAGAGGAGTGTTATATGAAAAGAACAGGACTATTCCTCACCCTTGTATGGGAAGCTGACTACAAGTTTTCAAGGAAAAAGGCCAAACTGCCCAGAAATAGTCAAATACCTCAGTTTTCACCTATCCCACAGACGGAGAGAAAACAGGCCATCTGCTTGATCCCAGTTCTGTCAACATGATGCTATGTTCACCAGTTCCTCAGAGCTGCAGGTTCTGTACATTCTGAATATCTGACATCTCTGTCTTGGCAAAACCACTTTATGAGGCCATAAAGGGGGGAAAATGAGAACCTGTGGCCGGGCGTGGTGGCACACACCTGTAATCCCAGCACTTGGGAGGCTGAAGCAAGAGGATTGTGAGTTCAAAGCCAGCCTCAGCAATGGCGAGGCACTTAGCAACTCATTGAGACCCTGTCTCTAATAAAATACAAAAAAGGGCTGGGGATGTGGCCCAGTGGTCGAGTGCCCCTGAGTTCAATCCCTGGTACCAAAAAAAAAAAAAAAAAAAAGAACCTGTGTTATGGGAAAAAGTCCAACAAAATGCCTTTGAGGAAATTGAGCGGGCCTTCACCAATGTACCTGTCTTGGAAATCCAAGACCCGTCCAAGCCTTTCTTCTTAAATGTACATGAGCATACTGGCATCGCAGTATGGGTCCTTGACCCAAATATTGGGGTCATGGCATTGTCCAGTGGCATACTCTCTAAGCAACTTGACTCTGTCACACAAGCCTGGCCACCCTGCCTATAAGCACTCATAGCCTCAGCCCTCTTAATGCCAGAGGATGGCAAACTGACTAGATTACAAAAATAAGTGATCCAAGTGCCACACTCAGTGCTGGCATTAATGTAGTATAAGGGGCAATTCTGGCCAACTAACACCAAGAGGTCAGGAATGAGGGAGTACTATGTTCAAATTCACACATCTACCTAGAAGCAGTGCAGACCTTAAATCCCCATGACTCTTCTGCCTGTAAGCCCAGACAACTTCACTAAAGTCACAGACAAGTTATGTTTCACCCAACCAGACTTGTCAGATCAGCCTCTCAAAAATCACAATGGTGAGTATTACACCAATGTTAGCGGTTTTGTGTAAGAGAGAAAATGCTTTGCTGGATTCCCCCAATGGTGATCCTAAATTCTACCATGGAGGTGAAACTCTGCCAAAGGAATCTCAGCACAAAAGAATTCATCATGCTGATCCAAGTCCTTCAACTATCAGCAGGGATATGCGTTAATATATACACAGACTCTAAATATGCTTTCAACACCCTTCATATGGTATGGATTTTATATAAAGGAAAGGGACCTAATCAACTCAGGAGGGAAAGACATAAAATATGGCAACAAAATCCTTGAAATCTTAGATGCTTCATGGCATCCTAAAAAGGGTGGCAGTCATTCATTGTCTAGAAATCAAAGGGGGTGCACCACATTTGCTGTGGTAAATCGTAAAGCAGACCAAGAGGGAAAGTTCATGAACTCCCAAGAGGCCATCAGAATGAATAGCCTTGACTTTCTGCCCCGTTGACTAATCCATTGACAGAAGGGGACCCTATTCACTCACAACATGAGATCAGCTGGTTTTAAATGGAAAGTGGGAATTACCTCCTGTGCTGATGCTGGAGATTTGAAGATGTTCAAAGAGAAATTCTGGAGGCTATAGCCCCAGCCATTTTCAAGCATTTCCATAAGGAGACCTATATTGGCAGGACGGCACTTGAGGCCACATTGGGCCAACATTTCTCCATTCCCAAGCATCCCATCATAGTCAGAGTAGTGTGAGAACAATATGAAACATAAGCCTGCAATAACCCACTTCAGGTACCTAAATTCTTTCCTGGGCTGCAAAGTGTTGGATGGGCCCAACTTGAAAATATGGTTGTCAACTTAACTGCACTCCTCAGATTTCAGGGCTATAAGCATTTGCTAGGCTTTGTGGGTACTTTCTCAGGTTCTGTGGAAGGCTTCCCTACTGCACAAAGAAGGCACAAGAAGTGTCCCAAATTCTCCTGAATGAAATCATTCTTTGGTTTGGAATATCAATCACTATGGTTCGAATATTGGGATGGCATTTATGGCTGAGGTGCAACTAGTGGCAAAGGGGTTGAAAATCACCTGGAATTTCCACACTGCATACCATCCCCAGAACTCCATGAAAGTGGAGGGAATGAATCAAACTTTAAAATTACAGCTAAGCAAACTGGAAACACCACTACACTGGAACCAGGTGTTGCCAATTGCTTTGTTAAGGATTAGGTCTAGCCCTACTGGAAAGATAGGTTTTTCTCTTTATGAGATTCCTTGTGGATTCTCCCCTCTCATAATAAGATATGTATGAGAAGATCTAAATGAATTGTGCATTATTATGCTAAGGAAGCATATGCAGGCTCCTGGCTCTGACCACTGGGTTAGGAAAGGGCTACCTGTGAGTGTGACCACAGATGCCCAGTTGTTAAACCAAGACATGTTCTTTGGGTAAAAGAATGAAAAGTTCAATCCTGAAAGTCTCCTCAGAGGGTCATTTTATCCACCCTTACTGCATTGAAGTTGGGCTAATGTGGTCCCCATAATTCACCATGGCATAGTAAAACCAGTTTGTCATGTTGAAATGTGTTCCTGTTCCAGCTTCAGTGTGGAAGGTGACTAACCAAAACAAGTAAGCCACACCCAAAAAGACCCCCAAAGACAACAGCCTTACATGACTCACCCTGGAACCATACTAATGTATACACTTCAGTGGCTTGAGGAATCAACTGCCTTCCAGGATAAACAATCTATTATTGTTTTCTATGTTAGTCTTTCATTGTACTGCTTTCAGCATGTCACCACTGGCCCTCTCTGTTGCTGCAGTCTTCATAATAATTTTCAAGAAAGGATTAAAATAAACTACTCCAGCCAACTGGCACTGGGTTGAAACACTTCCATTAATAGTCTTTTACCTAATTTTAATAGAAAATTTTACTGTTATTTGCTATGTCTGATGTGGATCCCATCTGTGCACTAAAGTCCCTCATCCTATGACCTCTGCCTTTGTGTTACTCTATCAGGCCATGGCATCACCACAATCCTACTTTACTATACCCATTTCTCCTGCCAGGGAGCAATCTTGGGGACATGCAGACATAAGATCACCTATTCTAACTGCCAAAAGGGCAATCAATATACTTGTTTGGACCAACAGTATTCTCAACTGAGGAATATCTGGAAGTCCAAAACTTTCAGGAAGGCAGTGTGAAACAGGGCCCATTAATTTACAAAGTTCAGCTTACTAATCTAAAGCAACCAGTGTCAGTACCTTTTGATGCGTGTGGGGTCATGAACAAGGCTTGGGAAATTGCAGTGAACCCACATTATATCCATCACATCATGTTGAAGCTTATCTTGGGAAAGAGGGTGCAGGCACAATGACAAGTATATGTGTGAACATCCTACAAATGTTATGTGACCCATGTGTATTGATTATGACAAGCTTTTGTCCCTCTTGGAGTTGTGTTACATGGGCCACTTTGCAGAGTAAAAGCAAAACTGCCATCCTTCAAGAGGGTGTCAGTACACCCCTCAGTAAACTGGGAGACTGAAACCTGTTAAATTTCTATTCTTGACACGGGAGGCTCAAGATGGAAAGCAGGCTGTTGTGTTGGTATACATACATATATATATATATATATATATATATATATATATATATATTATATATATGGATGAGGCACTCATACAGGCATACAGGGACCATAGTGTACTTCAAAAGGGTCACAACTTCACTAAAGTCTTTTCTCTCACCAGGTCTTTCATTCCTTTGATGAGGAAATAGAAAAAAAGTCCAACTCCATTTCTATCACACAACAAGAAACCTGTTCCTAAATTTGGCAGAGACTATATGTCAATTTCTGAATGTCTCTTATTACTATGTGTGTGGAGGAAAAAATATGGAGGAATCAATGGCTAAGAACCTAGAACCCCATGAACCCTAAGTAGAACAATGTTTCCATGTTCAACTACTGGTGTTTAGATCCTCAAAACCTCAATTTTGGAAAATATTATCTTGCCGGAGAGGGAAAACAGGTTAACATTTCAGTTGGTACTTTGACATGTCTGGACCAAGAATTTTACCATGTAACAACATGGAAAAACTAGTGGTAAGGTTCCTCAAATCACACAGAACCAAATCCCCAACCCCTGTCAAATTTCTGTAACTGTGAACATGCCTGGGACAATGCTGCCACGGAAATCAAATGTCAAGCCTCAGGGAGACTATACTGGAATATGGAAGGGCCTCTTATTTAGGCTCAAATACTCTGAATCTGCTCAGGATCATGTGTACTGAACACAATTTACCCCTACATTTTCCTCCTTCTATTTGCCCAAGGGGAACAATTGAGAACCCCAGTACATGAAGTCCAAGGGGCCCAGAAAGTGGTGAGCCTTGGCAGTTGGTAACTGGAAATTTGATGAAAGGCCCTGTGAATGGATAATTTACTATTATGGCCCTGCCACCTGGGCAGAAGATGGGTCCTATGGGTACTAAATTTCCATCTTTATGTTAAATTGTATTATTAGGTTACAGGCTGTTGCTGAAATTATAACTAATGAAATTGCAGTGGCCCTCATTACTGTACAAAGTACTCAAATGAGCAATGTTATTTATCAACCTCACTTAGCCTTAGACTACCTGTTTTCTATTGAAGGTGGAGTATGTGGGGAATTTAACCCAAGCTGAGCAATATTGCTTACAGATAGATGAAGCCAAGGTCATAGAAGAAATCACAGATAGTATGAAAAGATGGCCCACATACCAGTCCAGACCTAGAAAAGATGGAACAATAAGGAATTATTTGGAGGATAGTTTTCAAATGTTGGGTGTTTTGGTCAGCTGTGATCTAAAAGATCTTCCATAGAGGAAGACTTCTAAAACCATGAGCTCTAAAATAAACTTTTCCTCCTTTAAAATTTATGTTCATTGCACACAGCAAAAAATGTCTCAGGATCAAGCCTTTATCCTTCCCAGTACATAGTTGGGTCACTTCCAAACACAAAAGACTCTAAGGCTATTTGAAAAGAGTCAAATAGCCTTAGATATAAAATCCAAATGACACAGAGTTAGTGTACACACTGGTGGTTGTCAAAGCACAAGTCAGAAAGACACGTTTAATAAGAAGTTCATAAATTTAACTGGAGAGAAAAATCAAGGGTCATTATTACATTTTCCTCCAGATAGCATGAGGAAAACAACATGCAGAGGTTTCTAGTGTTGCCTGGCAAGCCTTGGGGAAGCACATTTTGACAGGAGCAGAAAACTGGGAGACCTGTGGTTTTATGCCCAACTGGTTTATACTGATATTGTCCATGAAAACACTTTCTTGCCTTCTTCCTCCTGGAATGAGGCAGTGTCAGAGTGAGTCATAGTACTACCTATCACATAAACAATTTAATCACATTGAAATCTGTAGAATTAAATGGAGTGATGTTATTAAACCATTAACAAAGTATACATATAAAGACCACATTCCCAAGAAGGATTACATGTTGGCACAAGTGAAAGTCCTAGAGAGACTTCCTTTCAGAATAGTGAAAATGAAAATGTGAACACACCAAGAAAAAATTGCTCATGATTTTAATACTTACTGGTGACTGACTTGGGTTTTTGAGAAGTTATAATTGAGAATACAAATCAATACTATGTGACAAGTAAATGATTGCCATTATCAACCACAAATAAGTTTCTCAATATTCTTAACACAATTAAAATAACAACCATTATAGTGAGTTTATTGAGAAACTGACCCAAGTCTTTTGGATGGAGTTTCCTCAATAATATCCTAGTGTCAGAAAGGGTTCCCTTCAGCTCCACTGGAAAATTAGGATTGATCTCTGACAACACTATTAGAGCTTTCACATCCTTGTGGCAGAAAATTACAGGGCCTTCTGTGAGGTTGAAAGAGTAGTGGAAGAGTGGTGTGAAAATATATTCATATCAAGGAGAGTCAGACAAATGGCAATTGTTTTCTTATTGAGAAGTAAAAGCATGGTTGCTTTCATATAAACTGTGGTCATTGGGCAGCTTCTCTTCCTACCTGGGCTCTATGTGTGGTCCATCCTGTCAGCCCAACTGCCAGGTCGAAGGTCACACAGTGCTTCTGGTGTGCCTCTTCTTTCAGCCTTCCCTCCCTCTTGGTGAGAAAAGTCCACACTTTGAGGAATCTTCCCTGCAGAGTGTGGCTGAGCACAAGTAGCCACAGAGATTTCCAGCAAAGTCCCCAAGGTGGAAGTTCAGCCCCTCTGCAGCTGGAGAGCCCCTGATGTTCAGTGCACAAAGACAGACGGGAGGGCTAAACGCTCCCACCTGACAGTAGTACTTCTTGCAGTGTCTCATCCCCATGGATGTATGAGCGTTTTAGCACCTTTGTCAGGCATATGTCCTGAAAGTGACTGAAAACATGGCACAAATACTTCTGCACAGGTGTTTCAGTGAATCTGCAGTGGTATGGCTGGGGAACTGGCCCCAAAGCAGCCAGACTCCTAGCAGGTATGACAAGAACAAGCTTGCCATCCTGAGCCTGGTTGTTCCTGCTCTGGGCTTTTCAGCCCTACTACGGGGACTATAGAGGTGTCAACTATGGCCCTGATTCTGTGTATCTCCCTGGGATTCAGCAGCTTTCCTTCCCTGGCTCAACTAGGCTTTTATATCCTTTTGGCTATAGCTCAGGTCCTGATCAAGGTTCCAGGTTCCACCCCTTACCCACCCATGTCCACTGGTAATCGGCTTCCTCAATTTTGTTTACTCTTCCAATCTCTCCTCACTCACCTCACATCCCTGCCATCCTCCTATTGATCTTTTTTGCCCTTTGCATGTTTTAGTGTTTCAAATGCCCTCTTCCTTATCCATTTCTTTCTTTCTTTACAAATGTTGTTATTGTTACTGAAGTATTTGTAACCTATTTGGTGCTTGTTTTCTAATATCAAATACAGGGAAGTCTCATCATATGAAACAGAGTTGAACAAAAGACATGAAAACCTGCCTTGTAAGCTCATTGCCAGTTTATCTCAGTATAGTCTTGCTGTATAAATGAGCTTCCTACCAACTCAATTTCTTTATATTTCTTCTTTAAGGCACTACAAGATTAGACTTAGTTATATTTCCTGGTATATCAATCCATAATATTGTGATGCAGAAATCGGCTGCTTCTTCAAAAAGAATAGAAATCTGATCACAATTAAACTACTTACTCTGAAAAGTATGAAAATTCCTAGTAACATAATTTCAGGTATCTATAAGAATGTCTGAACATTACAGTGCCCTTTCTATTCATTCTTGCAGAAGTTCATAAACTTAAGTGGAGAGACAACTCAAAGATTATTTGCCCTCCAGAGAGTCTGAGGAGGACAACATGCAGGGATTCCTAGTGTTGCCTAACAAGTTTTGGGGGAGCACAGATTGCAGATCACCTCACACTGTGAGAAGTCAAATTGTAATCACCTTCTATTATTTCTTTCCATTGACTTTCTGGGGCATTTGTTGATTTTTTTTCCCTGTTGAAGGAATGTTTTAGTTCCTATATGTTTAGAGATGGACAACACACACACACACGTACATACACACACACACACAACAGAAAAGTCAGGAAAAAGCAATAGAATCCTATCATCTGAGAGGATATGCTATTGATGGATGTTCTTCCAAAAGATTTTAAATATTTATGAAAAATTTTCTATATTCTATGCGTTTTGTGTGGGACAGAAAATATTTTTTCATTTTCATAGAGCAGTCTTCTTGGCCATGGGCAAAAGATAAAAATCAAGTCATACACTGTCCTCTAGAATATAAATAGGGCCACATGTTTATAGACCTCTTTTGTTTGTGTTCAAAATCTACACAGATTATCTTTGTTCCCTCAGAGAAACTGGAGGACTTGTTGTCATTCGAGGTACTTTGAAAAAAAACTAGCAAACACCCTTATGCCCTAATGAAAACAGGAATTATTTTTTTGCACAGTGGAAGAGGGGTTGTCATTCATCAAATATCAGGCATCAGGTTACCCTCAAATAATCCATTCCTCAAGATAGAGTGTGGGTGTGATTTGTCATTTGGGTGACCTCAGAATGTAAAATGTGTAATGCCTTAGGAAATAAACACCCAATTTTGGACAATGTTTTCCTGCCTTCTGAGGAAGACAAACACTGAGTTTCTGACATCAGCAGGCAATTCCAGATGGGGTTTTCTTGAGAACCAGCAAAGGCTTGACACCTATTGGCTTGGTAATACGGTGCTGCCCCTCAAGTTTCAGGCAGAGCTTAAAATGAGAACTCCATTTAAATACCTTAGAAAAATTTTCCTTGTAGTGCTAAGAGTTTGTTCATAGTTGATTTATTAATGTGTACAAGTTGGATATTTCTTGCATGGCAGGAATTGTGCTTGCTAATTCATACTTGGTACATAGAGGAACTATTTCTGAGAATTATTCATTTAGGTCATTTAACATGTATTTTGTTGAATCTCTTAGAAACATAAAAGAAACATTCTAAAAAATGATTAAGTTATTTTGGAGAGAAACATTCAACTTAAATAAATTTTGTGTCCAGTGATTTTTTTTTCCAAAGGCAATAAAAATAGCAATGGGAAAAAAGACTTTGATTCAAGAAGACAGTACATGGTGATTTTATTTTCATATGTATTAACTGACAAGTCACTAAAAATATTTTATCAACTTCATAGTATTTGATGTTAGAAAATATATACAATGTTTATATTGACTAATGTGATCAAGATGTTTAGTATCACCAGAGAAGATTGAAAATTAATTGATATATTTATGCCATTAATAATAGGACAAGAATACTTTTTTATCAGAAAAGTATTGGTTATGAATTCACATTGTAACACTAGATTTTATTCTTATAGTAAAAACATCATCATTTTAGGGTTCTGATACCAGTCTTTGAGTTCAGGTCCAGGTCCTTGTTCCCAGGTGCTAAAGATTATATACACAGTAAGTATTGAGGCAATTGTAGAAAGAATGATTTATTTAAGAAAGTGATAGTGACAGACTTCAAAGTGAATGGGCCCCAGAGCTATGTGTCTGCGGGAGGGGGTATGTCTTGCTCTTTTGTTAGCAACCCAGAATGCACAGGAGCACAATCAAAAAGGTTAACAACCCATTATCCCATTTGATAATCAGTGATAACCAGTCATTA
Source organism: Tamias sibiricus (assembly GCA_025594165.1). Taxonomy (NCBI): domain Eukaryota; kingdom Metazoa; phylum Chordata; class Mammalia; order Rodentia; family Sciuridae; genus Tamias; species Tamias sibiricus. Next base: position 154,134,891 of record CM046657.1, on the reverse strand, counting down.
TCGTCTCTCAACCCTCATCATTCATTGCCTACACTGACTGCCTGACTTTCATCACTGGATCAGTTTGCTGAAGAATATGACAAATCCTGTCTGCTCAGGCCAGCAAGGCTGTAGGCAGATTGTTTTCTGGCAAACAAAGCATGGATTGGGGTCAGCACAGAGGGCTCAATTTATAAAAATCCATTCTCTTAATATCATGCTCCCATAATTCTCATCTATATGTTGCCTTAAATTTCTCCTTCAATGAATTTGGGCCACTGAATCCTTTTGGGATATTTGGGTGTCAAATCATTTTGAATACTTTCTGACGAAAAGAGGTGATGTCTAGAAGAAGAAACCCAAAGTACTTGTTCTCCATCATGAGGGGCATGGAGAATTAAGAGTATTTAGATCAGGGCAGTCCAGGAGTCCATTGTTGGCAGTTGGTGAGTTGTGTGGATGAGGTGCACACAGGGGAGGGATTATGCTAAGACAACAATAAATACCACAATGTAGCATCATTTTTTGTAAACAATTAACATGTAAACAATCAGTATTATTGGCTGGTCTCTGAAAAACCATAAAGATGGAATTCATTAAAGATCTAGATGGGATGCACATGCCACTAATTTGTGAATGACATCTATTTAAGGCATTAAAAACATAAGCAGAGTTAAAAACATACACACATTTAGTTTTTATAATGTTACAGATATCCTCATGAGCTGTACTTAAGATGTCTAATGTCATCTGGTTTTGTAAAGTACCTCTATATTGCATTACCTTTATCTCTGTCACTTAGGGTTAGATACTCATATGAGCAAACACAGATCAAGCCCACCTATGTAGGAGTTTAGGACGATTTTTAGGTCTCAAATTGACTATAAAAACATGTGACTTTGATAGTTAACATGCACTCCTGTCTTAGAAACCTTCCTTTATAGCCTCTAGCTTTACTGACTTTTGGTGGGGTTGACACAAATGTACATCCTAAGTTACATTAAAAGAACTAGTGTCTTTCCTTTTACATGTCCAGGTATGGCAATGCATTGGTTATAAGTCTCTAGCCAGATTCTAAGACCAAGATGTTCAAATGGTCTTTTTCTTATTTATATTTAAGATTCCTTAGGTGGTCATTCTTGAGAACTTGGGAGAAGTCTTTAGCTTCTCTAGTGCCTTCTGCCAGGACAGGTCAAGATCTTGATGAACATGTGTGACATCCTTTGGCAGCATTAAGGACATTTTCCTCTCCAATGACTCTCCTCTATGCAGCATGTGCATTGGTTGTTTTCCTGTTCTCTAGGGTCACATGGATCCCCCCATTGGGATGTCATGTGGCCCTGAATTTCAAAGAACTAAGAAACTAAAAACTTCTTCCCTAGGTTTGTGCTGACCTCAGAGGGAAAGAGAAAAATATTGGCTCTTCTTTTTCCTTTTTATTTCTTAATTTTCATCCCCAAGATTGGTTTTAACCATCTAGGAGGCCAGTTTCATCAGTTTTGAAGCAGGAGTACTGGGTTTTAACATTAAGGTCTATAGTTTTATGGTTACCCATTCCATTTAATTGGCATCATTATTTGTACTGGAAGTCAACCTTGTATCCTTTCTATCCTATAGATAATGGCTTATTATCATAAATTAACTCAGATTGTCCTATTAGAATTTGTACTTTGCTAAAGAATTCAGACATTCAGGGGAAGATGGCCAACAGGAGGGAGGTGCTCTCTGGACGCAGTTGCTGAAGGACGCAGAGTGGGAAGTTTGAGCGCTTTGCTGGCGGTTCTATTGCAACTGAAAGGGAGCCGAGACATTCCTGCACCTCTGGACAGCAAAATACAAAGTTCTCAAGACCACAACAACCAGGGACAGAGTCCCAGCGGTCCACAGCCCGAAACAACGCTGTCAGTGCTGCAGAAGCAGGGGCCAATACTATCTCGGCAAGGAGACGATCCACCCAGCGGCTTTGAAACCAATCGGCGAGGAGGGATAAAAAGAGGCCTAGAGGCCTGGGCGGTGTCCACGTGGAGCTCTTTCGCACTGCTTGCCAAGCCCCCCCCCCCCCCCCCCCCCCCCCCCCCGCACGATCTGGACTGACACAAGGGTCTGCGGAGCAGCTGCTGAATGGGAGGAGAACGCCGCCATCTTTGAGAAGTGCAGAGGCTGATCCAGACAAAGGGGAAAAGACAGAGGAGACAACAGCTGCAGACATCCAGGGAGCCCCATCGCTCTGAAGGCAGCGCACACCTGGGTGAGACTCGGGTAACCAGCAGGGGAGGGCGTGTCTGAGGCCAGCCCAGTGGCCACAAGAAGCTACAACTGTGGGTGGGCGTGGGGAAAGGGTGCCTTCTGGAGGGTCCCCTTCCTGGAGCCATTCACCTGTTGACACACAACCCCCCCTGAGCCAATCCTCCCCCTGAGCGGCTGCTGGCATATGGTGCAGACTTGACTTGCAGACTTTCTGGACGTGATCCAATGCAGTTGGCTTAAACTGGAAAGGGAAAAGAGAGGGGGGCTTCCCAGGGCCCGTTTTGTTTTGAGACTTGGGGTTCGACTTTTTTTTTTGCTTTGTTTTTGTTTTTGTTTTTGCTTTTTTTTTTTTTTTTTTTTTTTTTTGGTTGGTCGGTCTGCTTGTGTTATTGGTTTTTGTTAGATTGTTTATTGTTCTTTCTCTTTTTTTGGCTTTGTTCTGTTTTGCTTTTTTTTGCATTGATTGTCAGTGTGTTTGATTGTTTGCTTCTGCTCCTTTTCTTGTTCCTTCTTTTCTTCCTTCTCACTTTGGCATCTCTTCTTCCTCCTTCATCTTTCATATTTGCACCCTGCCAGTGCATACTAAACAGAGGCAAAAACAATCTGTACGCAGAATTTGGGATTTCTAGAAACAGCGCAATTGAACTGGATAGCAAAGAGGTGCTATATATAGTTTACTCTCCATTTTCTTGATTCTCTATCTCCTCTCTCTTACACCAATTTCTACTCTTTTATCTTTTTTTTTTTCTTCTTTTCCATCTTACTTTATATATAAATTGGTCTCTCCACCTAAGTGTCTACTCCATTCTCTATCTTCTCTCTTCTACTGATACTAAACCACTTCCAGTAAACCACATCAATAGAACTCTCCTTTCATACTTTCCAAGAAAGAACAATTCAAGACACTTCCTTCTTCTTAAACATAATACCTCTGTATCCAATACTTGAAGCTATAAAACCCCATCAGAAGCATACAGAGTAAATTGGAAATAATATCTGGGTTAATAAAATCTGTACATTGTGATCAAAATTGAATTTTCTGAATAGAAAGTGTTAGGTTTTAAAGTGTAAAGGAATTATAAGGGGAGCTGATAGCTTCATACTACAGAAACAACATAAGGAATTAAGGTAAAATCGAAACAGTCAAGGTCCCACAGTGCAGGAAGAAAAGACACACAAGCAGCATGAAAAAACAAGGGAAGAAAGTGACACAATCAAATCAAGATTCCTAATCAGTAGATTTCATGGCAAACACAGTTGGTCAAATGCCAGAGATGGAATTTAGAAATTACATATGCCAAATGTTTAGGGAACTTAAGAATGAACTCAAAAATGAGATGAGGGAGCAAGTACAGGAGGCAAAAGATCATTTTGACAAAGAACTCCAAAAACAAATACAGGAAGTAAAAGATTACTTCAATAGGGAAATAGAGGCTCTAAAGAGAAACCAAATAGAAATTCCAGAAATGAAAGAAGCAATAAACCAAAATAAAAGTTCAATTGAAAGCATCTCCAACAGAGTAGACCACTTGGAGGAAAGAACCTCAGACAATGAAGACAAAATATTTGTCCTAGAGAAGAATTTAGACCGTACAGCAAAACTCGTTGGAAATCAAGAACATAACATCCAAGAATTATGGGACAGCATAAAAAGACCAAACTTAAGAGTGATTGGCGTAGAGGAAGGGGCAGAGCTTCAAGCCAAAGGAATGAGTAATCTATTTAACGAAATAATTACAGAAAATTTTCCAAACTTGAGGAATGAATGGGAAAACCAAGTTCAAGAGGCATACCAAACACCAAACAAACAAAATCTCAACAGATCCACACCAAGACACATTATAATGAAAATGCCTAATATTCTGAGCAAGGAGAGAATACTAAAAGCCACAAGAGAAAGAAAGCAGATCACATATAGGGGAAAACCAATCAGACTATGTTCAGATTTTTCAACCCAGACCTTAAAAGCAAGAAGATCCTGGAATAGATATTTCAAGCTCTGAAAGAAAAGGGATGTCAACCAAGAATCTTATATCCAGCAAAATTGAGCTTTAGATTCGAAGATGAAATAAAAACCTTCCACGACAAACAAAAGTTAAAAGATTTCACAACGCGAAAGCCAGCACTTCTGAACATCCTGGGCAACATTTTTCATGAAGAAGAAGAGAAAGACAATAATGAAAATCAACAAAGGGAGATATTAAACTAAAGGAAATACCAACCAGAAGAGAAACCTAATCAAGCTAAAGACCATAATTCAAATAAAAATGGATGGGAATAAAAATCATATCTCAATAATAAACCTGAATGTTAATGGCCTAAACTCTCCAATCAAAAGACACAGATTATCAGAATGGATTAAAAGAAATGACCTAACAATTTGCTGTCTCCAAGAAACACACCTCATAGAAAAAGACATCAACAGACTGAAAGTGAAAGGCTGGGAAAAGTCTTATCACTCACATGGCCGGCGGAAGCAAGAAGGGGTTTTCATTCTCATATCAAATAAGGTAGACTTCAAACCAAAACTAATCAAGAGGGACAAAGATGGATATTTCTTATTACTTAAGGGAACCATTCATCAACAGGATATAACAATCATAAATCTATATGCCCCAAATAATGGAGCACCTACATTCATCAAACAAACGCTTCTCAAGTTCAAGAGTAAAATAGACCACAACACAGTTATTCTAGGGGACTTCAACACACCTCTCTCACCAATGGATAGATCATCCAAACAAAGGCTAAACAAAGAAACTTTAAGCCTCCTTAAAACAATTAACAATTTATACCTAACGGACATATATAGAATATTTCATCCCTCAGTAAACGAATACACATTTTTCTCAGCAGCGCATGGCTCCTTCTCCAAAATAGACCATATATTATGTCACAAGGCAACTCTCAGCAAATATAAAAAAATAGAGATACTACCCTGCATGCTATCGGACCATAAAGGGATGAAATTGGAAATCAACGACAAAACAAGGAATAAGAAAAACTACTCCATCAACTGGAAGCTAAACAACATGCTACTGAATGAACAAGGGGTTGAAGAAGACATCAAAGAAGAGATCAAAAAATTCCTAGAGGTAAATGAGAACACAGATACTTCATATAGAAATCTCTGGGACACTATGAGGGCAGTAAGTAGTAAGAGGAAAATTCATTGCACTGAGTTCATTCCTTAAGAGGAAAAAAAACCAACAAATAAATGACTTAACATCACACCTCAAAGCATTAGAAAAAGAAGAACAGACCAACACCAAGAGCAGTAGAAGACAGGAAATAATTAAAATCAGAGCAGAAATTAATGAAATTGAGACTAAGGAAACCATTCAAAGAATTGACAAAACTAAAAGTTGGTTCTTTGAAAAAATAAACAAAATTGACAGACCCTTAGCGATGCTAACAAAAAGAAGAAGAGAAAAAACTCAAATTACTAACATTTGTGATGAAAAAGGGAATATCACAACAAACACCTCAAATATACAGAATATAATTAGAAATTACTTTGAAAACTTGTACTCTAATAAAATAGAAAATACTGAATGCATTGACAGATTTCTAGAGTCATATGATTTGCCTAAACTGGATGTGGAGGCTATACACAATTTAAACAGATCAATTACAAGTGAAGAAATAGAAGATGTCATCAAAAAGCTACCAACAAGGAAAAGTCCAGGACCTGATGGGTTTACAGCCGAGTTCTATAAAACTTTCAAAGAAGAAATAATACCAATGCTCTTCAAACTATTCCAAGAAATAGAAAAAGAGGGAGCTCTTCCAGACTCTTTCTATGAGGCCAATATCACATTAATTCCTAAGCCAGGCAAAGACACATCCAAAAAAGAAAACTTCAGGCCCATATCTTTAATGAACATAGATGCAAAAATCTTCAACAAAATCCTGGCAAATCGGATACAAAAACATATCAAAAAGATAGTGCACCATGATCAAGTGGGGTTTATCCCAGAGATGCAAGGCTGGTTCAACATTCGGAAATCAATAAACATAATACACCACATCAATAGACTTAAAGACAAAAATCATATGATCATCTCAATAGACGCAGAAAAAGCATTTGACAAAATATAACACCCCTTTATGTTCAAAACACTGGAAAAACTAGGAATATCAGGAACATATCTCAACATTATAAAAGCTATATATGCAAGGCCCTGAGCTAACATTATCTTAAATGGAGAAAAATTGAAAGCATTCCCTCTAAAAACTGGAACAAGACAGGGATGCCCCCTTTCACCACTGCTATTTAACATAGTACTGGAAACTCTGGCCAGAGCAATTAGACAGACGAAAGAAATTAAAGGGATCCAGATAGGAAAAGAAGAGCTCAAATTAGCACTATTTGCTGATGACATGATAATCTTCCTAGAAGACCCAAAAAACTCTACCAGAAAACTTTTACAACTAGTAAATGAATTTGGCAAAGTTGCAGGATACAAAATCAACACACATAAGTCAAATGCATTTTTGTACATCAGCAACAAAGACTCTGAAAGGGAAATGATGAAAACTACTCCATTTACAATAGCATCAAAAAAAAAATAAAATACTTGGGAATCAACCTAACGAAAGAGGTGAAAGACCTCTATAACGAAAATTATAGAACACTAAAGAAAGAAATTATAGATGAACTCAGAAGATGGAAAGACCTACCTTGCTCTTGGATAGGTAGAATTAATATTGTCAAAATGTCCATACTACCAAAAGCACTATACAGATTTAATGCAATTCCAATCAAAATCCCAATGTCAATCTTCAAAGAAATAGAAATAGCAGTCATGAAATTCATCTGGAGAAATAAGAGACCCAGAATAGCCAAAGCAATCCTGAGCAAGAAAAGTGAAGCAGGGGGCATCACCATACCGGACCTTAAATTATACCATAGAGCAATAGTAACAAAAACAGCATGGTATTGGCACCAAAACAGACTGGTAGACCAATGGTACAGAATTGAGGACACAGAAACTAATACATATAATTTCAGCTATCTTATATTAGACAAAGGTGCCAAAAATGTACAGTGGAGAAAGGATAGCCTCTTCAACAAATGGTGCTGGGAAAACTGGAAATCCATATGCACCAAATTGAAATTATATCCTTATCTCTCACCATGCACAAAACTCAATTCAAAATGGATCAAGGACCTAGGAATTAGAACAGAGACAATACGCCTAATAGAAGAAAAAGTAAGCTCCAATTTCCAACATGTCGGATTAGGCCCCAAGTTCCTTAATAAGAATCCTGTAGCGCAAGAATTACTACCAAGAATTAATGAATGGGATAGATTTAAACTAAAAAGCTTCTTCTCAGCAAAAGAAACAATCAGTGAGGTGAATAGAGAGCCAACTAATTGGGAACAAATATTTAGTACATGCACATCAGACAGAGCACTAATTTCTAGAATATATAAAGAACTCAAAAAACTTTACACCAAAAAAACAAATAACCCAATCAATAAATGGGCTAAGGAATTGAGAAGACACCTCTCAGAAGAAGATACACGATTAATTAACAAATACATGAAAAAATGTTCAACATCGCTGGCAATTAGAGAAATGCAAATCAAAACTACTCTAAGATTTCACTTCACTCCAGTCAGAATGGCAGCTGTCAAGAACACAAGCAACAATAAATGTTGGAGAGGATGTGGGGAAAAAGGCACCCTCATGCATTGCTGGTGGGACTGCAAAATGGTGCAACCATTATGGAAAGCAGTATGGAGGTTTCTTGGAAAACTGGGAATGGAGCCACCCTATGACCCAGCCATCCCACTCCTGGGTCTATTCCCAAAGGACTTAAAAACAGCATACTACAGTGACACAGCTATCTCAATGTTTGTAGCTGAGCAATTCACAATAGCTAAGTTGTGGAACCAACCTAGATGTCCCTCAGTAAATGAGTGGATTAAGAAAATGTGGTATATACGCACAATGGAATTTTACTCAGCAATAAAAGAAAATAAATTAATGGCATTTGCAGGTAAATGGATGAAGTTGGAGGACATAATGCTAAGTGAAGTTAGTCAGTCTCAAAAATCCAAGTACCAAATGTTTTCTCTGATATAAGGAGGCTAGTTCATAGTATTGTTGGATGGGAGGGTACATACGAGGACTAGAAGAACACTAGAATGGTCAAAGGGAAGGGAGAGTAAGGGAGGGAGCAAGGGGGGAGGGAGAGGGAGAAAAGGAAAAAGAAAAGAAAAGGTGTTTGAATGAGATGGATATCATTTTCCTAAATGCATGATTGAAGACCTGAATTGTACGAATATACTCTGTATACAAACAATTGTATGTAAAAAGATGCTAAATACATGCACTATGAGTTGTACATATTAAAAATTATAAATAAAAAAAGAAAAAAAACAGGGAATCTAATGAATACAAAATATAAAAAAAAAAGAATTCAGACAACATTTATAAAGTTTTGTGAGAAAAATACAAAATGAAATTAACAAGAGCAAAGCCATATTTAGTTAGTATAATAACTATGAAGCAAGGAAAATAATTTTTATAATCTGAAAACTTTTCTTAGTTTTATATTACATTCCCTATTTATTTTAAGATCACATTAATCTGTATAATTTTTAAAATCTATTTTTTGAACTTAACTTTTAAGTGAACTCAAGTCAATCTACTTTCAACTCATCCTAACATGGAATAAGGTAAGAGGCAGATTCTTAACTCAGGTGAAGGGTCTCTTAACAATTCTTAGGTAAAGTGTACATTTGTGTCTGTCCAGATAATTCAAGAATATGTGAGAGCCCCTAAATCCTCAGGTAAATGTCCTCAAGAAGACTTGTACATATGAGATTGTTCCATTTTTCATCCCTGTGCAGTAGTGTTTAGGGAGGAACTTGTTAAGAGAGCAGAGTCACACAGTGTAAGATCAGGTAAGATAGCCACTTAGGTCCCACAGCATCTTGAATTCAAAAGTGACACTTTTTTCTTCTCTGATCCCAAACCAGTTTTCAATAATTGCCTCTGCAGCTTACCTTCTAGATGCATTCCTGAGAATGGTAGGTATCTGGCAGAAAGATAAGGAGTAAGAATAACTACCATTTTAAACTTGAGAGGCAAAACCTCATACATAGGGTATTTTGTGTCACTTTTTTTCCTGCCATTTGCAAAACCAGTCTTTTAAGGTGTAATGGTATACTTCATGTTTCTTTTGGAAACTATTTTTTCATTCCCCCAGTTGGGAACCTGGCCTAATTTGAATGCAGAAAAATTATAAGGGATCTCCTTTTATTTTTTTAACTTAGATTAGGCCATATGTTATTAACTTTTTTAAAAAAATATTTTATTTATTTATTTGCTTTAGTTGTACACAATGCCTTTATTTTTACGTGGTGCTGAGGATTGAACCCTGGTCGCACACGTGCTAAGCGAGCGCTCTACCGCTGAGCCACAACCCCAGCCCTGTTATTAACTTTTGATGGTGAAGGTCCCCTCTGAACAAAAAAATAAAATGAATTTAAGAGAACAGAATATTGGCACCTGAACTGAGGAAACTGTCTTTTTAGCTAGGGATATCTGCCTGATCCAGGAGCCTCTAGTAGTCAGTGGGTTCTGTACCTCCTGCATGACTTACACATTTAACTGTTGCCTTACCAGCACTGGCATAATTTTTCTCCTCCTTTGTGGATGGCCATGGGAAAATGCACACCTCTGGATTATACACCCTTACCACGTTCTGTGTTACCCTGGGAGACCTTAAAGCACTGAGATGCCTTTCTTGTTCTGTCTGTGCTGAGCCTACCATTAGTTAATAAACTTTTCAGGGGGAAAACTGGGACTCACTCACAATAGAGGATCTTGGCTGAATCTAATTTACATTTTGGGCATAATTTGGATTTTTTCTTTAGGCCTGCACATAGATAGGGAACCTCGGCATATTTTCTTTCCTTTTAACAAAACAGGATAAGCTGAAAATGATATTAAAATTTATATTTCCCTATAATGGCCATGATTCTTTATTAGAGAATTTGTATTTAGGCCATGCATGTCAGAAGAAGAAAATGAGGAGATTTTTCTTGAGCATCTCTGTATCACCCTTGCCCCATGTTTTTGGTACATGGGCTAATTGTAAACCTGGCATAACTGTTGCAATCAAAGATCCCATCTATATTAGAAATCCCCAATTGATACTGGTCTTGGGGATCAGGAATGCATTTTTGTTCCCCAGCGTTGAAGATTAAACACCTGAGAAATGTTGAAGCAAGCATAGAAATCAAGTTTTATTTAAGAAAGTGATAGCAACAGACTTCTCCAAGAAGGGTACACAAAGCAGGGTTTCCATGGGATGGGGTGTGTCATGTTCTTTTATAGACTTCAGAACTTTCCTTTTAATTTTTGCCTTTTTTTTTTAATCCACATACCTGCCTAAGCACAAGAATGCAGGGGTCAATTGTTAGTAACCCAGAGTGCCAAGGAGGATGATTGCAGAGATTAACCTCCAATTGCCAAGAGGCACTGTAAGGCAGAATGTTTTCTGGCAAATAAAGCATGAGGGTGCCAGCACAGTGGATTAATTTATAGAATTATTCTCTTAACCTTGTGTTCCCACCATTCTCATCTGTCTACTTACAGTTCTGAGAAGTGTTGCCAAAATAAGTGAAACTGATGGAAAAAAAATAGGAAAATGATTTTAAGATCATGCCTTTAGTCCTGTATAATAGAAGTAAATGTACTAACTGCACCTGACTATAATAGGGGTTACTTGTAAGTAGGACATGCTGCTATCTTCTAAAATATTATTGTATATATGGCACATTTTCTATGTAAAACTTTAGGAAAGTATATTCAATGTAAAACAATGGTAATATACTTCAGATTTTTGAAATTTAGCATGAATATTTGACAAAATAGAACAATATGTATCTCTGAAAAGCTGCCTGTGCCAGTTTTAAGGAAATCTCTGGTTTATGAATACCCTGTGGCTTGGAAATTTTTCAAGAACTGTTCTGAAATTGAACCATCCTTGGTTGTGAAATCTTACTTGTAATAACTACTCCAATACAGATTCAGAAGCTTAAAAGTGTTAATCAGATCTTCAGCTAAGATGGTGACAAAGGCAATCTCCCATCTCTCTGCTCACATTCAATGCTCTCTTTAGTCAACATGCACTCTCGTTTCTTTTCTCAATGGAGGTATGAGATCAAATTCAAAGACTTGAGAGGCAAGGAACACTCTTTGTGAGACATAAATAAAAAGTTAAAAATTGAAATAAAATAAATAAAATTATCTTCTCAACATGATAGGCAAACCCTTTGCTGTCACTCATTCTAGGACACTGACAGGATGTCTCAGAGTGCTATTCACTTTCCTCTGGATTACAAGCAGGCTTGATTACCCACTCACCATTTTACTATTTTCTTGCATTTCTCTCAATTGGAGAAGACTATTCCAGGTGCCCTGTCTCCATTTGACTTAATGTTTGACATCTCTAGTCTTTCTCTGGAGCCTGTAGATGAGCTCTACCTACTGCTGGTCAGGGAGGATACTTCAACTCCTCAGTGGCTTTCTCCTCTTGCCACTCTGTTATGCTGGATGCCAGGTAGGAAGGGCACTGAATGTCTTTGCACATCTTTCTCTCCTTCCTGAGACATTCCCAGTGGAACATCCCCAGCCCCTTGTTTTGATTGTTTGTTTGTTTTGAGTATTAGACATTGAACTTAGGAATGATTTACCACTGAGTTATATCCCCAGCTTTTTTCTTTCTTTTTCCATTTTTATTTTGAAGCACTGTCTTACTAGTTTTCGAGGGTTGCCCTCAAAGTTGCAACTCTCCTGCCTAGCCTCTCTACCAGTAAAACCATTTGAATACAGGCAGGTTACAAAGCAAAATCTCAAATGTTAGGCATCAACTACAAAAGGGAGTAGTCTCAGCACATGCAGCCAGTAAGATCTTGCCTTGCTGTCCAGGCCACCATTCTGACTGAACAGTACTCTGAGGACAGACAATGGGGAGTACATAAAGGCAGTGAGCAGGACCTCTCATTTCTGAGTGTCCCAGATGCTCTTGGTTGGCTGTCTGGGAATTTGGAGAGTGCTGAAGGCCAGCTTCAGCAAAGATGTTAAGTTCTTCCCGTTTTGGTGCTGAAGGGAACGTCGACGACAGGAATAATCCACACACGAGTCAGGTTGTAGAAAATCTTTCTACTGTTCTTTTTTTACTTTTCTCAGTATGGTTTTTTATACATTTCAACAAGCACAGTAATTCACATTTTTTCTTAGGGAGGTAACATAAAGGAATTTCAGTAGAGAAGATTACAATAAAGGGTTTCCAGGAATTATCTATACAATAAAAATTTCCAGTAATTGATTATCAGGTTTCCAATAATTAGCTCAATAAGGAATTTCAGGAATTAGCCATGATAAAGAATTTCCAGTAACTAACAGTAAAGAATGTTAGGAATTAACTATAACAAAGAATTTCCAGTAATTAACTGTAAAGGGTTTCAGGAATCACCTAGGGAAGATCAGTTATCCTAACTCCTGATTAATCTTATCTATAGGTAGGGGAAGGTTCTTTAACTTTAGGTGTGCCTGATCATAAAGTTATGTTGTCCTAGTATCTTCTTTAAACTTCAACTGGGCTCATCCTACCGGCTTAGCTAGTTTCTGGCTTTAGATTCCACAGGGCCATTGAACTGGTTTTATTATAGATAATTAAATATATTAGAACCTGGTGGTCATACAATAGAAATACATCAAGAGTACAGACAGAAAGCACACAAACTTAATTCTTGGTGGTCGCATAAAGTGGCATCTCATCCGCAAAGAGGAGCGGAGCTCAGACCTCCAGGCATTTGGAGGGAGCTTGGGCTCAAACTCATTTGCATAACCAAGGAAAAAACCCAGATCTCTGGATAAGCAGACAGACACCTGGCTTGATTCTTGGATTGGAAGAACTAGGCCCACACAGCCCTGAATTAACAGGTTGGGGGTAAGCTCAATTCCAGGTTGGGGAGATCTCAGACTCACAGCCCCGAATTAACGGGTTGGGGTCGAGCTCAAATCCCCAGATGAGAAACACCACAGGAGAGTCTGGTCACAGGTTCTGCATGGAAAGGTCATCATGGTGTCTTGGAATTCATCTATTTGGTGAAGCTTTCTCTGGAGAGCTGACTTAGTAGCAGCCAAATGACTGGGGGGTAAGACCAGAAAAGGCTGGGCATCCTGGATCTGTCCTCTCTTGCTCCAGGTCATTTACACTTTCCCTTGGGATATTTGCTACCTGTTGCTTATGTATATGCTTCATTTCAGGCTGCTTTCCTCACCAGGTTCAACCAAGCTTCTTATATCCCTTGGTACTACTTGAATGTTAGGAAGTTTTAATCCCTTATTTCCCAGCCTCCTACAAGAAAGTTTGCCCCAAATCTCCTTGCACCCTCCTTCACATATTTTTTTCACATTCCATGTCCATACATCTTCTCAAAAATCATCCACTCTCTGCTGATTTTTAATTTAAATCTCTCTGTGCTGTTAACTCATTCATGATCATGATCATTATTGTAGTAATTAAATAAAGTTTGCTTTATTTTTTTTCACTTTGTTTTCTTGAATTTTTATATGCCAAACACAAAGAAAGTTCATGATAGAAAATATAGGCTTAAGTGGGGAAAAAAAAAAAAAAAACTTTCAAGCCAAGAAATCATCTTCTTTGCCAGTTGCTATGTAAATTTCTAATCCTAATCTGTCTTTTATGGGTATCTCTTCTTCAACGTATGGGGAGATTATAACTAGATAATTACTGCTATATCTGTCTATAGAAGAAAGTAGAACCATATATTCTTCACCAATTTAGAAAAATGTGATATTTAAAATAAGTCCTGTGAAAAGTATTAAATTCTAAGTACTATAAGTTTACAGAGAGAGAACTTTCTGTGTATATCAGCATCCCAGAGATCACATATTGATTTGGGGTTTTATTCTTCATCACTAAAAACTGGATAATACCTACACTCACATAGTGTTTTTAAAAAATTGATGGGATGCCAATAATTTGGTATAGGCTCCTGCACCAGGAGATCCACTCACACTTGAATATAATCACTGGTACAATATACCATGTGCTGAAATGGAATTTTAAGGGCAGTCAGTCATCAAAATGTTAAAAATAGGATAAAAGAAATGTAAAGTATCCAGTCATACGGGGGTCCAGTTACCTGGGCCAGGATGTCCCCACTATTGAATGGCTAACAAGAAATTAACTATTTTATTCTCCCCTGCCCTACTGATGCTAAACTGGACACTCAGTGCATTGTCCTTTGCAGCCTTGATGTACTATTTCATACTCCTTCCTCCAAGGAAGCTGCCAATACCTTCTCATCAGTTGAAATTTCCTTTAGTAGAGTGTTGTGAGCAAAATTTTTTTTTTTTTTTCTGAAAATGACCCTACTCTCAACTAACATGAGATCACTGTCTACTGTGGGAGGCTGATGAATAAGGGAAAATAAGTGCAGTGATATCAGTAGAGCATTCTTGAGAAAGAAATTAACCCAAGGAAATGGAGTCTTGTTTAATGCCACCATGGCAAGTAGGAAAACAGAGGAAGCAATGGGTATTAGAGAAGAGAATTTTAAAATTATTTTTTAGCAAAAGCAAGTCTCAATATGCATCTTGACAGATATCCAAACAAAGAACAGGAAAGACTGAGGACATGGAAAGGCACAGGAAAAAGCACACAGCACAGCATAGATGGACACAACTAGCCATAAGTCAGTAGTATAGCAGGGCAGGTAGTGTAATGAGGATGGGCAAGATGTTGCTACATCTGGAGTCAGGGAGGAAGGATCTTCAGTAATTATCTTCATCCTGGATATGGACTTTAGGCTGTATCCTGGGGTGTTGGAGAGAGCATCGTGATCATGATTTGTCTCTCATAAAGAACACTTGTCAGAGAATGGGCAGAATGGTGGAATAGTAAGGATATAAACCTCAAAACTGCTTACAATGTACTGCAGCATCTGAAATAAATGTCCTACTTTGCACAAGCTACTCTACATTGTTCTTTGAGATCAAGAAGAAGAGGCAATATTGTATGTTAGCTTGCTAAGGCCTTTATACCTGGGCTGTTAATACAGAAACTGGATGAGGGGCAATAGAAGATGAAGAAAAGACAAACAGATGTACATAGAGAAAAAAGGTGGGGCCAGGTGTGTAGCACCCAGGATACGTAAAAAAGTCTTATGACTTCTCCCCCGTTTTTAACTTATAAATGTAGATAAGCGGTATAACTTCAAATCACTGGATCCTTGATCTCAGAGCATCATAATCTATTACTATGATATAAAAAGAATTAGTAGCAAACATATCATTTCAATAACATACCATGTAGAATGTTTTAATATGTTTTTAGAATAAGAGTCAATCAATTTACAAAGTATTCAACCAGCTAGAGTTGCAGGATCCATAAGATTGGTTCTGCTTTTTTAAGTATCCTGGGTGCTTTGATGTATCTCCATAAAGTTTAAGCCATTATTATTGTTATGCCAAATATTCATCAGATGGTTTCTAATATTTTTTAAATTTTATTGGGATGCATGAAACTTGGCTGCAGTAATACAGGCATACTTAAATTTAGTATGGCATTTAAACCTTTGAGAATAGAAAGCTTATTATTTATACCTATAATAATAGCTTTTAGAAAAATTAATGTAGATGTATACTTTTATTGATACTTACCCGATTGCTCAGGACTTTGGAAATATTTTGAGTCAAATTATTAAGAAAATGAGCTTAGTTAGACTACATTTTTTATAATTTATATGATATTTATTATTCATTTTTCTTATTTCTATATCTCCAATAATTAAAACATAAGAGGATTAAATATAGGCTCACAGGCCATAGAAGAAACCAACCTTGTGGTTTCTGCCTATAAAGTTAGATATGGGGTCATTTGTAAGATGGAGAAATTGAGGCAGCAATTAAATGCCAGAGATCTTTATGGGATATCATCTTTCCTGAAAGTTAGAATATTACCAATGAAATTTCATGGGTCATAGTAGCATGAGAGAATGGATAAATATAGTGAATAAGGAGAGAGATATAAGCCTGAAAGAATACATTAAGATATATAGGACCCAAGTTATCATCAAATAAGACTGTTATAAATTCAAATGTGAGTTATTTTTCTTTATAGTATAACATCAGTCAGTTTTCCAGGCTTTAATTTGGCCTTCATTATATAGCTGTAAATAATACCCAAACAATAGGGAGTAATTTAAATCATATGGTTTTTTAAAGAATCAAAATGATAGTGTATCTAATCTTGTGTTTGTATTCTGAAAGTAGTTTTAGATAACTCAATTATGTTTCTAGCTTCTTAGATCTTTTATTAAATTAAGAATCCAAATTAAACATGGTTGTTTGCAAATTTCTTTTAAGAAGTAGAAGTGAAACACATTTAGTGGCAGTGCTTCCACATTAAGTCCTCCTGGCTTTGGACTTTCTGTAGGAAGTAGCATCTTGATATAACTGTCTTTTGTCAATGTCTTGATCATCAATTCAGTACATATCTATCACCTCTAAAGATTTTATGTTGCACAGGCAAAGCATTTGTATGTCACATTCATTTAGGAAAGGTGCCAAATTTTATTGTAGAATAATTGGGGCAGTAAAATATTTGTGGATATTCTGTGAAAATAACTAGTTTGTTATGAGAAAATTCTATTTTAATAATCATTCTATTTTAAAAACTGTTCAGATATAATCTTAAGTCCTTAGGACCAGTATGATTGACTGGTCTGGGTCCTTCTTATGTTGTCCTTTTCTTAAAAGTTACCTTTAAATAGCCACTATGTTCGTTATGGGATCAACACGTAGTTAGGTTCCTACTGTAGCCAGTATACTTAAATCTAATCACATGGATGTATGTAATATGAGTATTTGTAAGACCATTCATCATATGAGTATCATTAATAAATACTTGAATGGATTCTCCAGTCTACATTGCTAGGTACATTAAAGGTGGACTTGGGGAATGGGTCCATAATTAAAGGTGGACTTGGGGAATGGGTCCATAGAAGTCTCTCCATAGATTTTACCTACTTGATAGCTCACAAGGCCTGCATAGTTGTAAATGCTGTGGTTAGAGATTTACCTTCCTGTATCAGGTTTTTCAGCCATTTCCACGATGACAGGTTTAGATTCTATCCTTTGAAATTTGATTTATCTGGTTGTTCCATGTGTTGTTCAGTGTCACAATTTAAAGAAATTTTGAATAATTTTATGAAATAAGCAGGGACATGTAGGGTTCTGTTTTCTCCCCTTTTTTATTTAAAATTGAAGAAAAAGTTGATATAACCTGGAGTATCATTAGTCTTAAATTATAGATAGTGGCATAGTATAGTCCTATGAACCTAACTTTAAATGAACTTGGATGGGTATTGTTAGAAAAATTTTGCAGGATGGATAGACGCATGCTGGAACCATCATATAGGAAAAGGGAAGGGGTTTATTGAATTACCAAAGAAACACGTGGAGGGGATGGGGACGAACCATGGGGAATGAACGGGAGCTGGAGCACGCAGGAACGGAGAGCAGGAACAGAGAGAGAGCTCAGTCCAGCCCTGGTTTAAATAGAGTAGGGGTCATAAAACCCCCTTGGAGTGAGTCCTTGCCCTATTGGCCAGCAGAGGTCGGGGGGGGGGGGTAGTGGACAGGGGACTTGCTGGTCAGGTTTTTTGGTCACGCTGAGGATCTTGGGAGGTGTAGTTTTTAACAAAGCACCTGGGGAGGTGTGGCCTCCTGCCTGGGAGGCACAGCCTCCTGCCTGGAATCCAACATTCCCCCCTTTTTGTTTTCTTAGGAAGTGGGGCGTTCGTGTTTCGATCTGGCTGCTTCGGAGCTGAAATGGGGTGATGTGGGGTAATTTTGAGGGGGGAGGGATGTGGGCAGGCAGGTCAGGCTTGAGGGTGGAAAAAAATTTCCAGGAGGTAGGCACCGAAAAGATGGATCTCTGCAGGAGTGAATTGAATGAAGGTTTCTTGAAGCCATAAATCAGTGAGGGTGTCAAACCAAGCCTGCAGAGGTCACCGGGGGGAGTCAGCCAGAGAGCATGTAGAAATTGTGGGTCTTGCGAGTTTGCAGGTAACACTATTATGGAAGCAACAAAGGGAAAGAAGGTGAGATGGATTATTTTCCATAGGCCTGTGTTCCACCAGGTGGGACTTACGGTGAAGAGGCCAATGGAGAGTGCGAAGCACATCATAATGAGCGTCTGGTGGCAGCATAAGGGCAGGACTCAGCAGGGGTCTCTGGTTGGAAAGTCATTCGTTGGTTTTTTAACAGTTGATAGTCCCTGGGAAAAACTGGTTAAAGGTTCAAAACGAGAAAAACAGAAAAGATTATTTTGAGTCAGTATCAGGAACACAAGAGAAACGAATTTTTAGGGGACCAGTGGGAATGGGAGAGCAAGTATACTGAAGTAGTTGTCTTTTTGTGGATCTTCAGTTGGTTGATCAGGGGGTTTCAGTCTGGAAATATGAATCTAAGAAGTCAAATTTTCTGAGGTTTCACAAAGTTTAGCAGCTGTGGGTGTGCACAGCACAACGTGGAAAGGTCTTGTCCACTTTGGGACAAAGGAGATTGTTCCTGTGTCCTGGGGAGGGGAGAAATATACCCAAGAACCGGGTATTAATGGGAATGAAGCAGTGAGTCTACCTGGGTCAGGCAGAATGAAATCTTGGCACTTCCATATCTGATGTCTGATGAAGGATAAGAGAGGAGAAGAGAGATCTTTGGGTAAGGGTCCCTGAGTTGGGGAAACTCCGGGTGGAAGGGCTGGTTGCCCAAACATAACATCAAAAGGGGATAGCAAAGAAGGTTTCTTTGGGAGGACTCGGAGCCTAAAGAGGGCGAAGGGAAGTAAGAGTTCTATTACTCTCTACCTTCCCTGAAGACATGAAGTGATACGGGATGTAAAAATGCCTGAGGAATGTTAAGGGAAGTAGATATATTCTGGGTAACTAGTGCAATGAGCACAACTGAATCGGGTTTGATCAGAGGAGGAAGAAAGCTTGAATATAAAAGAAACTTTGCCCATTCTTTTGACCGCTAGTAGAAATTGAAAACAAATTTTCTAAGGGACTTTAGAGGGGTGAGATGGATTAAGAAGTTCCAACGACTAATACAATATTTTGAAAAGCGTCCTTTTCAAAATAAGTATTAGAGGGAGATCCAGGTCTGTGACTCGGTCGTCACCGGAGCCAGGCAGACGTGGGATATCATGAGAAGCTCAAGATATGGAGGACTATGAGCCACCTTGTGCAAGGGTTTTCCGTGTCCTGTCCCGGCAGGAAAGAGAGAGAGACTCAAGTCCGGAGTAGGCCAAAGGGCCTGGAAAGGAACCTCTGTATCCATCTCCAGCTGAGAGGCAAATGTTGCCGGAATGACACCAAATTTAATGATATTGCGGTCGAAAAGGTGAGCAGAGGCTGAGTCAGGCGATTCCAGAAGGTTTATGCCCTTGGAATAGGATGGAAAAGTGAATGGAGATAGGAGACGATTGATTGTATGGCAGGGAATGTGGGGGCCTGGGTAGTAGATTGGACTGAAGCCAGAAGAGAAGGAGAAGACAGTGCTGCTTCAGCCTTCATGTTTCCCTGAACTATGGGAGAGTCTCCACTTTGTTGTGAAGGACAATGGGAGATCCCTATTAGTTTGGGCAGAAGAGAGGCTTGCAGGAGTTTAAGCCTGAAGCATCTCTATACAATCATGTTTTGGGGGCTCTGAGGAGACTGGGAGAAGGAAAACTGGGTGTAAAGAGGAGCAGGACTGGAACGAGGTTGAGGAGCCGAGCACGACAGGGCAGGAGAGTTTGAAGGCTCTTATACTTTTAGTCTTTAAATGGTGAGGAGAGGCAATAGTGAAGATGAGCACCAAATTTAGCTTTTTAGATTTCTGTAGAAGTAGGTAAGCAGCGGCCAGAGCCTGAAGACAGGGGGCTCATCAATGAACGGTGGGGTCAAGCTGTTTAGAAAGGTAGGCAAAGGTGGGGCCCTTGTATCGGCCTAGAACACTGAGAGCCAAACCCTTCATTTAATGGACATAAAGGGTGAATGGCTGAAGAAGGTCTGGGAGATGAAGAGCTGGGGCCTGTGACAGTGCCTGCTGCAGATGTTTAAACTCGGCCTGAATGCTGTCAGGAAGGAATTTTCCCTCAATCTCCTTAGCTGCCTCATTTAGGAGCTTTGCATAAAGAGAGAAATTGGGAATCCAGGCACAGAAGTATCCCACTAGGCCTAGGAAGAGAAGAATCTCTTCCTTTGTCTTGGGACATGGAAGGGCCTTGATGAGAGCCTCTCTGTCTACAGTAATGGCCCTCGACTGATGGGAAATCTGAACTCCTAAATATACTACCTGGGTCTGGGCAAGCTGCACCTTAGATGAGGAAACACGATACCCACGAGAGGAGAGAAAGTTTAAAAGAGTACAAGAGTACTCACGAGCTGTGGAAAGGAGGGACTGCAGAGAAGGTGATATTATAAGGGAATGGGTGGATCTGAGAAAACATTTCTGCAGAAGATCTGAGATAGCTCCCTGTAGGGAGGGGAAATTCCTGAGATGGGTTACCTTGACAACATGTTGGGGCAGGTTGTTAAGGGTGGACGAAGGGCTCTGAGGGAATCAGCATTTCAATCCCTCAGGGGACAGTTTCCCAACTTCCCAAAATTGGCTTACTCAAATTGGCTTTCGACCTGACATGATTTACCTATATATGCTGACTGCCTATGAGATTTTGGCTTCACTTCCCTTCTAACCTTAGGAACTCCTTACTACTGTAAGGGAATGGGTCGATGACCAAATCTGGCTTCTTCAGGCTGAACGGGGACGAAGTGATGGGGGCAGTAGTTTGGAGTTCCTTTTGTAGAAGTTAGGTCAGATTGAAGCCTGGGGAAGGTTGTAAAGTCATCAGGGACGGAAGCTTCTATTAGAGAAACAAAAGACATGAGTACTGAATAAATGTTGCAGCATCTGAAACGTCAATGTATACCATGAAGATGATAATTCAAAGCTTTAGCATGTACAGAGTTATCGGGAATGTAAATACAACACTTCACTTAGGGCTGAAGTTACCTTTGCTTCTAAAATGTTCAGAAATGGTTGTGCATCTGTTTTAACTGTTACTGGATGTCTAGGATGAAATTTGTCAAACTGACTTCTGTTTTGACCATTGGTAAGAGTCAGCTGTTTCTGATGGGAATCTTGGGGAAACTTGAGAGCAGCTTTTGTGCTCCGTGCCTTCTGTAAGGATGGGTCCAGGTCTTGCTTGACCTTGTGGCTTCCTTCAGAAGCATTAGGGATGTTTCTCCCTTTTATGGACCCTCCTTTTAGCAAGTGCACTGATTGACTTTTTCCTGTATGGTCTCATTTATCTCCCTTATCAGGAGATCATGTGACCCAGAGATGTAAAGCTCTGTAGAGATCTTTCCTCTTCCCTCACAGGCAGACTCTGGGACAAGAACCAAATACTGGTCTTCTTGGCCCTTTTTGATTAATTTAAAAGTTTTGATCTTAGCCATCCAGTAAGCTAATCTTAAATTGAGAACATTGGGCTTTAATTTTAATGTTTATAAACTTACAGTAGCCAGGGTCTGTGGTACCTATCTGTCTTGATGGTTTTTGAAGGTCAGGTGTTTAAGTTTGAAGTTGATTTCTGTTAAAGAAAGGCTGAGGACATTTAGCTGACAAAATATTACAATTACATTGATGTTTCCATAAATCAAGTTTAGCTCCTAAAGAGAGAACATGATATTCTGAAATAATTGTTGTTTAACCATAGCTATACAATTTTCAATTCCTTTTAAGATTACTTGCTCAAAAGAAACAAAATTAATAAACACAACATTATGGATAAATTAATGTTTTAAGAAATCTTTGTCTTCTTATCACATAGATAGTATATTACCATTTAACCTTAGGGGGAAAAAAAACTTTACATAGTTTTTGCTGATTGTTTCACACACTTATTCAACCAACTTCCACAGGCCTTTACATCACTTACATAAACCCTCTTATTTACTTAACTATAAGACATTCTTATCTTGAAACATTTCTTTTTCCTTCTATTGAGTATGGTTTCCACACCTATAACCTTCTAATTTATTTCTCTCATGTGTTAACTCCTTTCTCTGTTCATCCTTTGAAACAATCCTTATAATAATTTGAATTTAGACAAATTATTTTATTTTAATAAAAATATTTTGTTATTTATAGTACTCTTAGCTGGAATAGAAACCTTTGAGCCTCTGCATACATAGCAATCTTTTATAAACCTTTGTATATAAAATTACACACATCTGGTAACCATTTCATGAGAACACGGTGTTTAAGTATGTAGAATCATACCTGTTAAAGCACATTTAACAGTTAGCATTTTAACCTTGCAAATTAATTAGACGTTTCCTGGAAAAAACTTGCGAATTAAGTTTGAAGTTTGAAGGCACCTTTATTTATTGTGCACTTTGGAAGAGGAAGCGAGGAGCTAAAGAGGCAAAGGTGATTTTAGCAGGGGCTGAAAAAGAGCGGGTCGGAAGCAGAGACAGACTTGGGTGGAAGAACACTGCGGATCTGAGGAAGGGGGAGGGAGCTAAGTAGCAGAACCAGTTGATCGGAATGGGGGAAAGAGGCTGACCGTGAGGCTGAGAAGTTGTGATGTTGAAACAAAGGAAAAGTGCACCCATGTTGTCGGGCCGGGGGGGGGGGGGGGGGGGGGGGGGGGGGGGGGGGGGGGGATTTGGCCGCGCACTAAGAAACGCTCGGCTATCAGAGGGTGGAACGGGTGGTCGGGTGCCAGATGTAAGAGAGCAGAGGGCTGCAGCGGTGGTCACCATTCGCTGGCAGGGAGAGGGGGGAAGCGCGCAGAGTTAAGGATGGACTGGAGCCCGAGAAATTTTGCGTTTTGAATAAAGGATTGCCTGCTTTTTCGAATGGGTCAGGGGAGGACTGAACGCGGGGGGACAGAGTATCAGGCGGGTCTGGGAGGAACAGTACGGGAACGGCTGGGGCCAGGAGTAATTCTCTCCCAGCGCCGCTGCCAGAGCCATTGGGGACGAAATAAGGAATGTGTGGCAGAAGCGGAAGCGGCAGCGGCAGCGGCAGCAGCAGTGGCGGCGGCCGTGGCTGCGGCGGCAGCGAGGGGAGGAGGGAGGGCGCGGTCCTACCACGTGGTGCAGACTCTTAGACTGGGAGCAGGCCTGCGGGCAGGCAGGGGCACGCATTGCAGTGCGTGGGGCCGGCCCAGGGCTCTGCAGCGCGGGCCGGCAGGCGGGGCATGGCCATTGGTCGGGGCGCGGAGCTAAGAACAGGAGGTTGAGTGGGCGGGGGTAACGGCGGGAGTGGCGTGAGCTGGGAACAGGAAATGAGAGGGCGGGGGTAGTGGAGGTGAAGGCACCAGAAATGACGTGGACAGAGAAGGCGGGTCTACAGAGGAGGATTCTGACAGAACGGAAGGTGGGGGTGGAGCAAAGGATGAAGACAAAGCAGGAGGAGGATCTAAGCTCGGAAGCCGCCAATTTCAAAATCTAAAGCCTGAGCTGGGGGGGGGAGCGGTCTGGAGCAGCGTCCGAGGCTGCTGGTACGGGGGAGGTGGAGCCTCTAATCCTGGATCGAAATCAGGGTCAATGAAAGATGGGGGGGGGTGGATCTGCAAGCCTGTAGGCGAGCAATACCGTCTCGGGACTGCACCTGGTGCACAAGAAAGGATTTGAACAGAGAAGGGAGAAGGCGTCCACGTAGAGGGGGCAGATAAAGGTGGGGGAGGGGGAGTTCCCGGGGTCCACCGTCGCCATTAAGACTTGGGTGGGGTGTCGTTCCCCCCGTATGGGCCGCGGGCGATATTGCCGGACACTCGATGGTCAATTCTCACAGCGCTGTGGCCAGACAGGTTTGGGAACTCGGGGTGGATGGGGGCTTACCGAAGTCCAGCGTTGCTGTGGAGGAGGTGGACACGCGTCTCCCTTCCCGGGTTTCGGCATCAAATATTAGAAAAATTTTGCAGGATGGATAGACGCACGCTGGAACCGTCATATAGGAAAAGGGAAGGGGTTTATTGAATTACCAAAGAAACACGTGGAGGGATGGGGACGAACCGCGGGGAACGAAGGGGAGCTGGAGCACGTGGGAATGGAGAGCAGGAACAGAGAGAGAGCTCAGTCCGGCCCTGGTTTAAATAGAGTAGGGGTCATAAAACCCCCTTGGAGTGAGTCCTTGCCCTATTGGCCAGCAGAGGTCAAGGGGGGGGGTAGTGGACAGGGGACTTGCTGGTCAGGTTTTTTGGTCACGCTGAGGATCTTGGGAGGTGTAGTTTTTAACAAAGCACCTGGGGAGGTGTGGCCTCCTGCCTGGAATCCAACACAGCATACCTGGGCATTTAAAAGGAAAGACAATAGTTCATTGACTGTAACTTAAAATGTATACTTGTGTCAGGCCCCCACCAAGAGTAAGAAAGACTAGAGAATATAAAAGAGGGTTTCTTGGACAAGAATGCCTGAATAACTATGAAGAGACCATCACAATCAGAGGTGTTTTTATTCAACTTAAGGCCTAAAGTCTTGCAAACCTCCTACATAGTGAGATTTAATCTGTTTAAAAGTATAATTATCTAGCCCTATATGACAGTAAATAAAAGGATCTCTACTACACACAGAAGTTATGCCAATAGAAAGGCATTTTTAAAAATCAGATAACATTAGATATCTTAAGTACATCTAATGGGGGCTTCTAAGACATTATTAAAAAGTGTATGTTTACATTCCTAAAAACTCTGGCAAGGAAACAAATGTCATTAAAAATCTACATTCCCAAATAGAGGCAATCTCCTCACTGAACTTGATATGGGAAAAATATCTTAGCTCATGCACCTCCTGGTAAAATATTGGTTTCTATCTTCATCATGATATTCATTGACATATTCTATTTGCTACAACATTTATTTTGGATTAATCTCATTCCAGTACTCATGTTCTTGTTTCTCTCATAGAAGCAAATATCTCCAAGATGACTTTAAACCTGTTCTTTCCAAATCAGACTTTTTAAAAATAATTTGTTTTGTAGCTATAGATGGACTGCATGCCTTTACTGTATTTGTTTATTTTTATGTGGTGCTGAGGATCAAACCCAGTGCCTCACACATGCTAGGCACTGAGCTACATCCCCAGCACCCAAACGAGCCTTTGATCATGAACCCCTCAACTGACCCAATATTCCTCAAGGAAAACCCAAACTGAGGATCAAACCCAGTGCCTCACAGTGCTAGACACTGAGCTACATCCCCAGAGCCATCATGACTGACCCAATATTCCTCAAGGGAAACCCAAACTGAGGATCAAACCCAGTGCCCACAGTGCTAGACACTGAGCTACATCCCCACCCAAACGAGCCTTTTATCATGAACCCCTCAACTGACCCATTATTCCTCAAGGGAAACCCAAACTGCTTGCCCCACATCACCTCCTCCAAGCCTGAAGTAGACAGAGTGTTACTTTCTATTTCCCCTTACAGTAGTAAGCGTTCCCTTAATCAGAGGAGGGAATGAGCTCAAGGAACAGAACAGGTAGCTAATTATCAAAGAAAAGAAAATGGATGGATAGCATTCCCCTTTACCTGGTTACTAACAACCTCCAGGGGGAGGGGAAGGATCATGTTTTCCAACACAACAATCACCAACCCCTGGCCAGCACTCTTAATGCCCTTTTGGTCACATAAGCATGATAAAAGGAGGGGGCATGAGAACAAAGGAAACCTGAAATATTTAAAATGGCAACACTCCCCCATTTCCTTGGACACCAGCTCTGGACCCTCTCCCATCACAGAAAAATCTCTTTCTCTTCTTTTCTTTAAAAAAAAAAAAAACCCTATGTTCCCGCCTCAGCATTTCTTTGTGTTTAATCTTCAACATTGGGAAAAATGAGGATCCCATCTTGATTTTCAAGACCAGTTTCACAATGACCCTCTTCTTTGAAGAATGTTCCCTGGTTGTCTTTCTTTTCAGGATCCTGTTGATCCCCTTCATTGGGAAGTCATGTGACCCAGATTTGCAAAGCCTTTGGAGAAGTCCTGTTATTCTCTGGGCCCTAGTTGATTCAGAAGGCAAGTGCCAAACATTGTTCTTTTGTTTGTTTCTCTGTTTTGGCCTTTTTATTTCCTTGCCTTTGATTTTCATTTTAAACATCCAGCAGGCAAATTTTATGAGTCTTAAAGCAGAAGTACTGGGTTTTAAATTTATTGTCTATAACTTTACAGTTTTATGCTTTCCATTTAATTGCAGTCTGTATTAGTACAGAAAATCAACCTTATATTTTCTTCTATAGGAAAAGGCTTATATTAAAATTAACTCAGGTTACCCTGTTAAAAGGAACACTTCTTTACAACACTAACAGGCAGGGGCTGGAGTTGTGGCTCAGCGGTAGAGTGCTCGCTTAGTACATGTGGGGCCCTGGATTGGATCCTCAGCACCACATAAAAATGAATGGATGGAATAAAGATATTATGTCCAACTACAACTAAAAAATAAATATTTTAAAAACACTAACAGGCAAACATTTTAAAGCTCTACAATGAAAATACAAAATGAAATTAACAAGATCAAGAACACATTGCTTGTATACTGGCTTTGAACCATGAAACATAATTTCTATAATAACACTAATATATCTTTGCTATCTATTTTGCCTCCAGAAATACACATACATTTTAACACAATCACATATGAGACCCTTCACAAATTTTATTTTCTTTTAAAACTCTCTTATACCAGGGTAACTCCACATCATGTACAACCACAGTAATGGGAAATTATACTCTATGTATATATGATATGTCAAAATAAATTCCCCTGTCATGTATAACTAAAATGAACAAATAAAAAACAATCAAATATGCATAAATTGTTTAAAAATCCCTGTCTTATAATGTTACATATTTTTTATAATTTACCCAAAACTTTACTTTGTTTTGTCTCATATCCCTTGGTTATTTTGACTTCACAGTAATTTTTACAACAAACATTTGAACACAATTTTAAATAAGCCTAAGTGTAGTTTACTTTGGAGCCATCCCAACCTGGAGTAGGGTAAAAGCCAGATTTATCTCAGGTAAGGTGAGGCTCTTAGCAAACATCAAAATATGACATTACATCTGAAACATGAATCAAATGAAAACTAAGAGAACTCTTAACTTTGTTCTTGTGGAAAAAATACTAAAAAGTGGCAAAATGATTCCACATTTCATACTGTTAACCTTTAAACAAATTAGGCTCTCCTAATTGCCTTCCAAAAACACATTTATGTTCCTACCCTAGTGTAGAGAGTAACACAACATTTTATACATCTCTTTTTGATTACATCTTATCGTTATCCAATTATAAAATATTAAATGACATAACTAAATCCTCAACTAAATTTGCTATTTCCAGATTAGTCTGAAAAAGACTACCACTATAGACAACTTTAGTTTGGAGAACACACCAGCTTGGTAAAATGATATCTTAAGCTTTACATTTTACTTTGAGGACAAGAATACATCTACTATACAAAGAAGCTAGTAATAGCATCACAATTACACTGATGTCCTTATATTAACCAAGTTTAACTTTTAAAGGAAAAATTTAGAATTCATAGTATAGGGGAATAACATAAAAATAACAGTTGTTTGTTTAACTAGAGTTGTATAAACCCTAATTCCTTTAAGATTCAGCTTCCCTGTGTAATAAACCTAACAGACACAAGAAATTATCTTGATAGATAAGAGCAGATCAATGCTTAGACTTTGCTTCCTATCAGTGCATCAAAATCCAAATAACTTTAACTGACGGTGCTAATTATAGCCACTTTCTTAAATTTATATTTTGAAACAATCCTTATGAATGTTATCTATGCAGTTAATTTTTTTCAAATTTATTTTTTATTCTAAGTTGTTAGAAATGACAGCAGAATGTATTACATTTCATATTATACTTGTAGAGCACATTTTTACATATCTCTGGTTGTATACAAAGTATATTCACACCATTCGTGACTTCATGCATGCACTTAGGGTAATGATATGCAGTTAATTTAAATAATAAATTTCATCCCAGGAGAGGGATTGGACAACCTGGCATATACAAAATTGTGTACCCCAAATCTCGTTGGGGCCTTTTTGTGTACATTAGGCACACTAATACACTAAGAGAGGCCTTTTCCATTTCTCTCTCTTTTTTTTTTTTTTTTAGGTTTACTTGGAGCCTTTTTTATATAGGTTGCCAATGAAACACAAGTTGGTTTTAATTTCTGTTTTCTTCTTTTCTGGGTATAGTTGTTAATCCTGCTAGTCTCCTCATAGGTTTGGTTTGATGGGATACTCTCATAGCAGAATTGCTTTACCCCACTGATGCATATCCCTTGGCCAAAATGAGGTGTCCAACCAGATCTTAAAAAGGGACACCATTTTTGTCTACAAGTCACAAACAAAGAGTGCTAAATTCATTAAGTCCTCCTCAGCTAGAAGCTTTTGTATCCCACCACCCAACAAGACAGGCTAGCCCATTTTCAGGCACACACTGTAATGGTCCTAATCAAGGTTTTTTTTTTAATGTAAAAGTCATTCCCTGAGACCAAAAATTCCAATTAATTTTTCCATCCAGGAGCAGAGAGAAAAAGTAGGTGGGGGCACACCCAAATGGAAGTAACAGGAAAATTTGAATTCAAGGACTAACAGGACATAATCAGTTAGAAAATCATGGGCCAAACCAATAACCTTGGTCTTCTCCCATTGTCCATTTCACATAGATTCTAATCATTAGCTCCAACACTTTTTAAATGTCTATTTAATATAGACTATTGTTAGTGCCTTTATCCAAAAGCTGTAAGTCCCAAGACTAGTATGCCCAAGTGGAAAAACTTTCTGCTAGTTTTTTCCCTCATCATGAGAGTTCTACCTTTTTTTATTTATTTTTTATTTTTTTAAAAAAAATTTTATTATTCTAATTTGTTACACGTTTGGAGAGTACATTTCATTTCACATTATATATAAAGAGCACAATTTTTCAAGTTGCTGGTTTTATATAAAGTATTTTTACAATAATTGTGTCTTCATATATGTATTTAGGGTAATCATGGATAACTCAGTCTGCCATTATTCCTATCCCCTTGAATCCCCCCCCTCCCTATCTTCTGTCGCCCCCCTCTTTTTTTTTATTTAAAGGTCTTTCATTCCTCTCATCCCCTCTCAGCTCTTGCCTTTATAATTTAGTATCTTCCTATCAAAGAGATCATCTTTCCTTTGACCTTTTTTGGGGGGGGATTGGCTAACTTTACTTAGCATTATTTTCTCCAACTCCATCCATTTACCTGCAAATGCCATGATTTTATTCTCTTTTAGTGCTGAGTAGTGTTCCATTACGTATATATACCAAAGTTTCCCTATCCATTCATCTGCTGATGGGCATCCGGATTGGTTCCACAATCTAGCTATTGTGAATTGTACTGCTATAAACATTGATGTGGCTATGTCCCTATAGTAAGCTGTTTTTAACTCCTTTGGGAATAGGCCAACGAGTGGGATAGCTGGGTCAAATGGTGGTTCCATTCCAAGTTTCCCTAGAAATCTCCATATTACTTTCCAGATTAGCTTCACCAATTTGCAGTTCCACTAGCAATGTAAGAGTGTGTCTTTTTTCCCCACATCCTTGCCAGAATTTATTGTTGTTTGTGTTTTTGATAGCTGCCATTCTGACTGGAGTAAGATAAAACCTTAGAGTTGTTTTGATTTGCATTTCTCTAATTGCTAGAGATGTTGAACATTTTTTCATATATTTGTTGATTGTATATCATCTTCTGAGAAGTATCTGCTTAGTTCCTTGGCCCATTTATTGATTAGGTTATTTTTTATTTATTTATTTTTGTGTGTGTTAAGGTTTTTAAGAGCTTTATAAATCCTTGAGGATAGTGTTCTATCTGATGTGCTTGTGGTCAAGATTTGCTCCCATTCTGTAGGTCCTCTATTCACCTCACTGATTGTTTGTTTTGCTGAGAAGAAGCTTTTTAGTTTGAATCCATCCCATTTATTAATTCTTGGTTTTAGTTCTTGCACTATAGGGGTCTTATTGAGGAAGTTGGAGCCTAAACCAACATGATGGAGATTTGGGCTTACTTTTTCTTCTATTAGGTGCAAGGTCTCCGGTTTAATTCCTAGGTCCTTGATCCACTTTAAGTTTTGTGTTTGGTGAGAGAAAGAGATTTAATTTCATTTCATTACATGAGGATTTCCAGTTTTCCCACCACCATTTGTTTAAGAGGCTGTCTTTTCTCCAGTGAACATTTTTGGCACCTTTATCTAATATAAGATAACTGTAGGTGTGTGGGTTAGTCTCTGTGTCTTCTATTCTGTACCATTGGTCTATTGGTCTATTTGGGTGCCAATATCATGCTGTTTTTGTTACTATTGCTTTGTAGTACAGTTTAAGGTCTGGAATAGTAATGCCACCAGCTTCACTCTTCTTGGTAAGAATCACTTTGGCTATTCTGGGTCTCTTATTTTTCCAGATGAATTTCATGATTGCTTTTTCTATTTCTATGAGGAATGATATTGGGGTTTTGATTGGTATTGCATTGAATCTGTATAGTGCTTTTGAGAGAATGGTCGTTTTGACAATATTAGTTCTACCGATCCATAAACAAGGTAGATCTTTCCACCTTCTAAGATCTTTGTTAATTTCTTTCTTTAGTGTGCTGTAGTTTTCTTTGTAGAGGAAAGAAATCTTTTCCTAAGTCGATTCCCAATTTTTTTGGGGGGGTCCTGTAGTAAATGGGGTGGATTTCCTAGTTTCTCTTTGTGAGGATTTGTCACTGATATACAGCAATGCCTTTGATTTATGGGTATTGATTTTATATCCAGCTACTTTACTGAATTCATTTATTAGATCTACAAGATTTCTGGTGAAATTTTTTGGATCTTCTTTGTATAGAATTATATTGTCTGCAAATAGTGATAATTTAAGTTCTTCTTTTCCTATCCATATCCCTTTAATTTCTTTCGTCTATCTAATTGCTCTGGCTAGGGCTTCAAGAACTATGTTAAATAGGAGTGGTGAAAGAGGATCCCTGTCTTGTTCCAGTTTTTAGAGGGAATGCTTTCAATTTTTCTCCATTTAGGATGATGTTGCCCTGGGGCTTAGCATAGATGGCCTTTACGATGTTGAGGTATGTTCCTGTTATCCCTATTTTTTCTAGCATTTTGAACATGAAGGGATGTTATATTTTGTCAAATGCTTTCTCTGCGTCTATTGAGATAATCATATGATTTTTATCTTTGAGTCTGTGGATGTGATGAATTACATTTATTGATTTCCTTATATTGAACCAACCTTGCATCCCTGGAATGAAGCCCACTTGATTGTGGTGCATTATCTTTTTGATGTGTTTTTGTATTTGATTTGCCAGAATTTTATGGAGGATTATTGCATCTATATTCATTAGAGATATTGGTCTGAAGTTTTCTTTCTTTGATTTGTCTCTGTCTTGTTTTGGAATCAGGGTGATATTGGCCTCATAGAATGAGTCTGGGAGTGTTCCCTCTTTTTCTATTTCATGAAATAGTTTGAGAAGTATTGGTGCTAGTTCTTATTTAAAGGTCTTGTAGAACTCAGCTGTGTATCCATACTTTTTTTCATTTAAACAAAGTTTACTCTTTAATAAAATTAAATACTTTACTCTTGACAGTGCTTTAGTCAAAATACAACTGAAACTTTTTGCATGCATATAGTATTACCCCAGCTAGAATTTAAATTCTTAGTAACCTTGCTTTTAGGTTAAGACCCAGAAACAAGCAATATTAAACTTTTATTTTAATTTGCCAAATTTATAATAATATATTTAATAGACCCAAATATATGTTACCTTGTGTTTAAGGATGGCCTTAGCCTAACTGTAATGGCCTTAGCCTAAGTAACTCCATTTTTAAAATCTATTTTAAATAAACCTGCAGTCCCACCAGGCATCATCCTACAGAGCCCTCCAATATGCCATCAGGCATAGCCTGATAAAGACAAGTCACTTTCCACAATGCTAATAAAACTCAAAGTGAAGTCACTGTCATTTGCCTTTACCCTGATAAAAGTCAGAGGTGTGAGATCAGGGTGGAAACCACCATACCATATGTCCTTACCCTAGAAGGAAAGATGTCACTAAGAAACCCAGTAATGACTGATAGGGACTGAAAGGGCAGACAGAAGCCCCAAAATTTAGTATAAATGATGGAGCAAATGAACAGACATTCAGCCAGCCGACACTGAGGCCCACATGCCAGAAAGCCTGATAAGGACCTGGACTGACAACCCAACTCATCTCATCATCTGCCTGATCCTCTGCATCATCCTCACTGCTCTCAAACTCAACAGCCACATCTTGACCCTGGTGAGAATGACAACTTCTCCTTATAACCCTCTCGTCAACCAGCCATCAGCTCCACCCCAGGAGAAGCCTCCATTTGTTCCTGATCTGATCACTGCAGTCAGAGTGAGGGTGCAGCTGCTGGACTTAAGGCCTAAGACTTGAGACTCTAGATCTGGCACTTGAGCTTAGCATGCAGAAGGAATGTCTGTAATAAGTCTGTCATGATTAAGTGTGTTTACAGTGCTTAGAATGAACTTAGAATTGTTTGCTTTGATTTGATTATGTCTATTGTAGTGCCCAGGATTAAGGATTGTCATTTTTTTTATTAAGAACCTATACAGTAAAATTGTATTGAGTGATTTGAGTGAATAAAGCATTGAAAAGGGCAGAAGCATCTGGACATTCTTTATTTCTACCCTCGACTGCAGATGTCGCATGTTTGACCATCGTGACACTATGAAATTTAAGAAGCCAAAAGTACTTAAATTTATTCTTAGTTGATGTTTTAATATTTTAAATTTCCAAATTAATTAGATGCCTCTTCTAAAAATCACATTTATGAAGATGAATCCCATTTTTGTCAAAACTAATTTATCTATTTCTAACTTAGGTTACCCATGAAAACCAACGTCTCAAAAAAGTCAAATTAACATTCTAGGTCAGTTATTCTTGTCCAAAAGCAATCCTTAGAATCCATGGACATTGTATTTTAAATTTTTTGTAGAAATTAACACTGGGGCTTATTTTTAAATGTATACTTCCTGTTTCCCCTCCCCAACCCTTGGGTGCAGAACAGGACCATTCCTGTTCCATCCCAGGCTGAGCCATTAGTCCCTGAG
This sequence comes from Tamias sibiricus, assembly GCA_025594165.1. Lineage (NCBI taxonomy): Eukaryota > Metazoa > Chordata > Mammalia > Rodentia > Sciuridae > Tamias > Tamias sibiricus. The sequence continues at coordinate 154,101,417 of CM046657.1, read as the reverse complement.
CAAATAATTATTATCTCCCTAATTAACAAGTTAATTATAATTTTCTCAGAGGGAACACCAGGAATGGAACCATTGAATAGCTTCTTTGAAAACCTCGGGCAGAACAACTCCAACCATAATTATTGTAGTAGCACTCCTTCCTCCACAGAAAATCTTCACTAAGCTTCTCCAGACATCTTCACCATAATTGATCTTAGGACTACCACCACAAGGGTCTCTACAAAAGAGTTCAATGTAGTTAAACTTCCTATTACCTGTTGCTCTATCTTACTTGACCACCAGTCTAGAAGAGATAGCACTACAAGAGAGTTTTTCACAAATATTTATGGACTATCTAATATAAATAACAACATACATAATAGTTTGTAGAAGTGTGTTTGCAAATGCAGAGTGTGATAAGTAAAACAAATTCTTTTAACTAGGCCTCTGGCCTTGGGCCCAAGCTTCACAGAGATGTTTATATTTCAAAGATAAGAGAAGATGTTACTAATTGGGCTCCATGGTTAACAGCTGGCAAATGGAGGGAAAAAAGGGAGAAGAGGCTCTCCCCTTCTCAGGCAGTGTTCTTGAGGGGTTAACTTGCCCAGAACAGTGGAAGAAGAAGCTGCTTTTGTGTGAACTTCCACAGACTGTGAACTTTTGAGCTTCTGCCCTTACACACTGGGTATAAATTTCTGAAAATGCCTGAACTCAAGGTTCAGGAGGATTCATTGATTACAGTGAAAGCTGTGAGATCGGTGATGTGTTATCGGTGATGAGTTCTGCTCCCTCACATGTTGAAGTCTGAACATTGAGAAGCATGCTGAGGCAAGCATATAAAGCAAGGTGCATTTAAAAAGGGGTAACAGAATTCTCCCAGGAGGAAGAAGGGGGCCATAATTGGTATCCTGGAATACAAGAAGTGAGGGTATTCTGCCTTTTCATAGGTCTTAGGCTTCCTTTGTTCTCCTGCTCTGTTCCCCTTATCTCTCTCCTTCGTGCATGGGTGACTAGGCCCAGAAATGCTCAGTGGGATGGCCAAAAGGTGGGAAACAGGTGGGCTGAAGGATAAAGGGCAGGATGGTGTAGCCCAGAACATATTAATTAACAACCTTATAGCTCCCTGTAGGGAGGGGCAATTTCTGGGACAGGTTACCTTAGTAACAGGTTGGAGCAGGGGCAGATTCTTGATAAGGGAGGAAGAAGGGTTCTGAAAGAATTTCAGTCCCTCAGGGGACAATCTCCAACTTCCCTGAGTCACTCAAAATTGCCCTCCTTGATCCAACCTGACTGGATTTACCTATCTATACTGACTGCCTAATTCTGGTTTCAGCTGTACCCTCTGAACCTGGCTGCAGCCAAATGTTCCTGATCCTGTTTCCTATTTGGTGCCCTGCCTCAGCTGTCCCCTATACAGTATTATTTATTTTGTTATAAAGACTCTGTAAAGGAAGATAATATTTGCACATATAAGCTCTTTCCATTATTCTTCCTTTTTCCTAGGGCTAGAATTTGTATTCTACACTTTTGGTAGGTTTCCATAATGGAATTTCCTTTGTACATTTAACCTCCTGCACACCATGTATTCAATCCCTATTACTTGGGGTTTCTTATACATGCTGAAACCCCACCATTGTGTTCAATCCCCCTTATTTTAGATTTCTTGCATAATACAGGCCCTTCCATGATCAATCCCAATTACTAGAAATTTCTTCCATAACCACATCCCATTTTCCTTGGTGTGAGCTTATGTTCAAACTTATATAAACCCAGGATAGCCCTACCAAACAAAGAAATACTTCTTCTTCAAGTTTGAGAACAGATTTTCCTACCTTGGCCTATAGAATTACTTTGTCACCGTGGTACTTGCCTAGGCTCTTTCCCTGCATTTCAATCCACTTTGGATTGGGGGGGGGGGGGTCCTCTGTCAACATCAGGAATGGCAGGTTCCACTTCCACTCCGAGGGCACCTCAACAAGGGAGTGGGACATGTCTTCTCAGAGGAGGGTGTCCCTTTAGCCCCTAGGTGACATACGGAGCCCAATGCCAGGTACCAAAATTATTAAAAATAAGGAGGTGTTACAAGTAATTAAACATGTGCTCAACATGGGGTGGGCAAGGCAAAATTTTACTTCTGCCAGAAAGGTGCACTACTGGATCCTGGCTAGCAAGTGAGCCTGGGTGGGCAGTCTGCCAGTTTATATACATAATTGCAGTGCTATCCTTTGTCCTGATTGGAGGACTCATGGGTACAATCCATTTGATTGGCTAATTTTAGCATTAGCATGGGTAAAAGGGAAGGGCTACAATTAAAATTATTACAATTGGATCTGATTAAGGCTGACTAATATATTTTTAAAATGGTCCACCAGACTTTCTATTTCTCACACCTATACATCCCTCCAGATTGGTATAGGTGAACCTTTTATATATACACCAATTAATAGCTCACTTGAGTCAAGTATTAGAAGAGTCAAAGGGTCTTTAACTTGCTTGTCCCATCAGGTGTCAATGCGTGTTCTGCCAAACAGTTATGTAAATATTTGTCACAGGGTAAAAGAAAAGAGAGGAAAAAAACAACAGAGAAAAGGATTGATTTTTTTCCTTCTATCTTCCCGCATATACCTCTACATCTATATGAAGATCTAATACTAATTACTGCCAGCCACTGCCCTATGGTGATGCCATGGAGAATTAAAGATGAGAGTGGAAGAAGCATACTATCCTAAATGATAGCTGATGTTACTGTACCACTGAAGAAAAGGAGACAGGAAGACCACATTCCCAGCAAGGATTACCTGCTAGCATAAATAACAGTCCTAGGAAGACCATTCCTTTCAGAAAAGTAAAAATGTTAAAACTAACACTATGAAAAATTGCTCTTGATTTTCTTGCATATGTCCTCAATCCTATTGAAGAATTTTGTTGTCACATAAGCTTCTGGACAGGTGTTTCAGTGAACCTGTAGTGGTCTCACTGGGGAACTGTCCCAGTAGCAGCCAGACTCCTTGCAGGTAGGAAACAAACAACCTCACCATCCTGGGCCTGGTATTCCTGCTTTGGGCTTTGGCTTTTACTTAAAAAAAAAAAAAAAAAAAAAAAAAAAAAAAACTCTGTCTATGCCTTTGTCTGGCTTATACTAAAATTTTCTTCTCTCATGTATACCAAGAATGCTGCTGGTCTTGGGTTCAGTTCCACTTCCATCTGGGAACTTCTCCAATCCTTCTCTGGAGATACTTCTTCTCCCATGACGCTAATGTGCCTTGTAAATCTTGGGGCAGCACTGATTGCAGGTCTTCTCAAACTGACTGAAATGAAGATTCTATCACCCTCTGCTTATTTTTTTCTTTTCTTTGATTCCACTTGGACACTAGTTGATTATTTTTTATTATTTGTTTATTATTTTACCAGTTACATATTGTAGTTTAAGATTGTAGTCTTTATTCTTAGAGGTAAATAACACAAACATACAACATAACAGTATAAAACAAAAACAGGAGAATCCTGTAATCTAGTCAGAATATGTATGTTCTTCCAACAGAATTAAAACATTTTGACAAATTTCCTTTATTCTATGTTCCTTAACATATGGAAGAAAAGGTTTTATTATTTTAAATAACAAGGTTTCATGGCAATGGTCACTGTAGATAATAATCAAATCACACAGTGAACTTTGGAATGTAACTAGGGTCTCATGTATGTTATGTGTATGTGTTCAAAAGCTAGGCAGATTATCTCTATTCCCTCAAGGAAATTTGAGGACTTCATGTAATTTTGGGTACTTTAGAGAAACTAGTAAACACATTTAGTGCCAAAAAAAAAAAGGATAGGATTTATTTCTCTGCTCACTGGAAGAGGGCCATTTGAAAGTGTGACCTCAGAATAGGACATGTGTAGCACCCTAGGAAATAAACACCCAACTTGACCAATTTTTTTTCGTGACCACAGTGGGGGAAATAATGACTGAATTTCTGGTACCTCCAGGCAATCCCTGAATCTCTTCTCTTGTTCCCAAGAGAACAGCACAGATTCTGACACCTGATTGTTTGATATTATGGTTCTGTCCCTCAGGTTTCAGGGCAGAGCTAAAAATGGGAACCCCATTTAAAGGTCTTTAGAGCAATTTTCTTTGCAGTGCAAGGAGTTTCATACATGGTTGATTTATTAAAGCAAAGGAGTTGAGTATTATTGCATACCAGGAAATGTGCTTGCTAAATCATACTTGGTATACAGAGAAAAAACTCATAAGAGCTATTCATTTAAATCACTTAACAATGTTAATCAAAACTCCTAAGCATGAATGAAACAATTCTTAAAATGACTGAGTTCCCTGAGGGCAGAACATGCAAGTTAAATAGATTTGGTATCCAGTCCACATGTTTGAAAGATTATTTGAATAGCATCAGAAAAGGGACTTTAACTTGACTAGAATACTACAAAAATTGTGATTATGTTCAGATGGTCTAAATTGACAAGGTCACTAAAAATATTTTGTCACCTGATCTTGGGCAATGTATACAGAGAGGGTTTATATTGGTTAATATGGTAAAGGTTTTATAGTCAGCACTAAGTGAAGGAGATTAAAGGGAAATTGATGAAATTATACCATTCATGAAACAGGACAGGAGAATTCTCTGGCAGAAAATTATAAATTATCAATTCATGCTACAATCACTGGAAGATTTTATTCTTAGAGTAAAAATGTTATTGTAGTATGTTTCCAAGAAGAGTTCACAAAACTCTGGCTTATGCTAAAATTCTCTTCTCTCATGTATACCAAGAATTAATTAAACTGTAATGAACAATGTAGGGAAATAACTATGCTTTTAGTGCTGTAGGATGGAAGGAAATGTACTGACTGTGCTCAATGACTACACATAGGAGTCACATATATGTACGACATGCTGGTATCTTCTAAAATGTCATTGTGTGTATCATACATTTTCTATGTAAGATCTATATCACTTACATTAAAAGTAAAACATGGTTGGTAGTTAACTTTGGCCTTTTAGAACTTAGCATAGACTGAACAAAAACTGAAAATCTCTCCTTGCCAGTTTTGAGGTAAACTCTAGTTTATGAATACCCTGTGACTTGTAAAGATTAAAATACTATTCTTGAATTCAGCTGTCCTCAGTTCGGAACTCTTGCTTTTAAAAAATGACTCTACTTCAGATTCAGAAACTTGAACGTGTTATTCAGATCTTTAGCTAGGATGGTGGCAAGGCAAGCTTTGTTCTGTCTGATTCCTATCAATGGTCTCTGTAGTCACTGAGCACTCTTGTTTCTCATCTACCTATTTTCTCAATTGAGCTACAAGACCAAATTCAAGGACTGAAGAGGCAAGGCTGCATACGATAGGTCACAAGCCAGTTTCTTCACCAGGAGGTTAAATTAAAGGCAAACTAATACAAAGCCTTTCCATCAATCATTCTAGGAGCTTGACAAGAGGTCTCAGAGTACATTTGGGCACAAACAGGCTTGACAACCTGCTCACCATGTCACCTATAGTTACCTTTCATCTCAATTGAAGATGGTTCTTCCAGGTGCCCAGTCTCCAGTTGGTCAAGTATTTGACCTTCCCTGTTTTCCTCTGTAGTCTGGAAATGAGCCCCACCTAATGTCAAACTTCTCCTGGTTCTTCACCTCCTCAATGGCTTCCTCCTACACCCACTCTGTCATGCTGGGTGCCAGGTGAGGGTACTGAGCACTTTTCTTCCCACATCTTTCCTTCCTACTGGTAAGATTCCCAGTGAAACCATTTGAATACAAGCAAGTTGAAATACAAAAGCTCAAATGTTAGGTATCAGTAACACCAGGAAGTTGTCTCAGCAAATGCAGCCAGTAAGAAATTGCCTTGCTTTTCAGGCCACCATCCCCCCACCCCAGTGGTTATTTTTCTTTCTTTTTTTTAATTTATTTTTTATTTATAATAATTACAAATCATAGTGCACATATATAGCATCTTTTTACATAAAACTGTTTGTATACAAAGTATATTCATACCATTCAGGTCTTCAATCATGCATTTAGGATAATAATATCCGTCTCATTCAACCACCTTTTCTTTTTTTTTTTCTTTTCTCCCCCTCCCTCCCCCCTTGCTCCCTCCTTTCCCCTCTCTTTCCCTTTGACCATTCTAGTGTTCCTCTAATCCTCCTATGTACCCCCATCCAAAAATACTGTGAACTAGCTTCCTTATATCAGAGAAAACATTCAGTATTTGGATTTTTGAGATTGGCTAATTTCACTTAGCATTATATTCTCCAACTTTATCCATTTACCTGCAAATGCCATTATTTTATTCTCTTTTATTGCTAAGAAAAATTCCATTGTGTATATATACCACATTTTCTTTATCCACTCATCTACCAAGGGACATCTAGGTTGGTTCCACAACCTAGCTATTGTGAATTGTGCTGCTATAAAACATTGAAGTGGCTGTGTCACTGTAATATGCTGTTTTTAAGTCCTTTGGGAATAGACCCAGGAGTGGGATAGCTGGGTCATAGGGTGGTTCCATTCCCAGTTTTTCAAGAAATCTCCATACTGCTTTCCATAACGGTTGCACCATTTTGCAGTCCCACCAGCAATGTATGAGTGTGCCTTTTTCCCCACATCCTCTCCAACATTTATTGTTGTTTGCGTTCTTGATAGCTGCCATTCTGACTGGAGTGAAATGAAATCTTAGAGTAGTTTTGATTTGCATTTCTCTGATTGTCAGGCCACCATTCTGATTGGTCAGTATGCTGAGGGCAGCCAAAGGGAAGTGCAAAAAGGAAGCAACCAGGACCTCTCATTTCTGAGTGTCCCAGAGGTTCTTGGCTGACTTCCCTGAGGTTTGGAGATTCTTTTAACAGGTTATCTATGCAAAGATCATGATGATGTCTTGGAATTCATCCATTTGGTGAAGTTTTCTGTGAGCAGCTGACTCAGTAGCAGCCAGATGTCTGGCAGGTGGGACAAGAATAGGCTGAGCATCATGGATCTGGCCTATTATGCTCTGGGACTTCCATGCTTTACCTTGGACTGTTGCTGCCATTGCTTACCCACCACTTGTGTCTATGCACCTATGCTTGGCTTCAGGCCATTTTCCCCACCTGGTTCCACCAAGCTTCTTATATCTCTTGATACTACTTGGATCTTTTTTTTTTTTTCTTTTGTTTTAACTTCCAAAGCTGTCACACATTTAATACTGTTATTACTATGTGGTTCATTTGACTAAAGTGCCTATATTTTTTTTAAAATTTAGTTATTTATTTACTTATTCATAATGCACAAGTATAGCTTAAAAAGTTCTAGTCCCTTGTTTTCCAAGCTCCTACAAGTAATTTTTCCCCAAATCTCTTTGTACCTGCCTTCAAATCTTTCCCCATATTCCATTCCCATTCATCTTCTCAACATTTATCCACTCTCTGCTTATTTTAAAATTAATTACCTCTCTCTTTGGTAACTTTCACACCTAACTTTCTTCCCCCTATCTTTGCTTTCAGGAGGTGTTTAGGAGATGCTAATCATCTTTAATCTCTGCTCTGTAAACACCTAGAATAATTCTAAGTCATTGTTTACATTTCCATTGCTTAAAGCAAGAGAGATCTGTTCTTTCATCTCTCTGGATGATAAAAGTGGAAATACAGGTGTTGGCAGTGCCACCATCAGTTTGAATCCTTGGGAAAAGTATTCTCCCTTCTTAAATTCCAGTACAGTTTGAGGATTCTTTGGATGTAGCTGTGGCTCTTCAGTGATGCCCTTTAACACATGGTATTCTCTGTTCTTCCATCTTCACAGAGTTTTTGTAAGTCCTACTGGATTCCAATATCCATTCTATTGGATGTAGGAACTACTTATCTCTAGTGTGACTACACCATCTTCGATGACCCCAATCCACACATGTTCCAATGTGCGGTACTGGTGTTTATCATATCACCATATCTGTTCAGGGACACAGATCTACCTGTAAGAGATATTGAGGAGAAACCAAGACAAAATGGCCCAGGAGAGTAAAAAGAACATAATCATTATCTATGTGTTAGATGAAAAGAAGAGAAAGGCAAGATAAGAAAAGAAGAGAGGGAAAAGAAAGCAAAATAAAAGATGAGAAAACAAGACAAGCCACTACTCTGTCAAGGACATATTGTACCTGACATTTTTGGGCTACAGAAGCTTTGTAGAAGGTTTTGCAATCAAAAAGGTGAGAACTCCAACCTTGCTCTTCCTTTTCAAGAGTGTTTTGACTGTTTGGGAGCCCTTGGATTTCCATACTAACATTCAAAAGGGGTTTTCTGTCAAAACCATATTGCATAAAAAGACATAAAGATTTTGATAGGGTTGGCATTGATTCTGTGTACCTTTTCGGATAGTTCTGACAACTTAACAATATTAAGTTTCCTGACAATCCAGGAAACTCCATAAATTTGATAAAAGTTGCTTTCACTAATTAGTTCTTTTAAATCTACTCCAGCAATGTCGTCCATGTTCCTCCTTAAGCATATTACAAAATTTGTAATTATTTCAAACAATACTGAAAATATAACAGTCACTCCAATTTTGGCTTTGATGGTCACTGGCAGTAAAATTTTGTATTTTTTATCCTCTTTATTGAAATTTTTTATGAGTACCAGAGTTGATGTCCAATCTTTAGGTTCTTCTACAGGTAAGATCACATGATCTGCAGGCAGATAATATTTTATACCTCTATTCCAATTTTCACACCTTTTCTTCATCTCTTTATTGCTCTAGTTAGGACTTACCATGACAGGTTGAATAGTAGTGGTTAGGTAGGCACTTTTGGTTTGTTCCTAATCCTTTATCATTGAAAGTGACATTATCAGTGCATTTTATATACAAAATAAATTTAGCTTTCATTTATTAGTTTCTCGTAAGAGTTTTAGGCATACTTCAGTAAGATTTAAATTAGTTTTTTTAAAGAGCAAATCTTACAAACTTTTATTTTGCAACTGATATATACCAACTCCCTCCTACCATTTATGTATTCTTACCTTTGTATGTGGTTGACAGTAGCAAACAGTTCACATAAAATCCTTATAAATCTTAGGGGTTTGAGAAAATTTGTAACATAACTTGTAAATTTTGGAATAATGTAGATGCACAAATATGAAGTCAGAAAAAATGCAAGGAAATCCTAGGTTTCCCTAAATAGGGTCTCCCAAAAGTGACACCTTGGAAAAGAACGGTACATACCACAACGAGGATATGGAAAATAATAAAAATAAGAAACAAGACAGAATGCCATTTCTAGAACACAAGCATCCTCATGGTCCACCCTCTTTGCTCCCTCAGGGCTTCTCCTGCCCATAACCCTTGACAAAGCATTTCTCCATTTCTCTTATTCTATCATTTCAAAAAAGTTTTATAAAGGATATAGTACATAACATTTAAGGATTGACTTTTTTTCAATCCATCTAAAACTTTGGTGATTTCACAAGTTACTGTGTGTACTAACAATTGATTGCTTTTAATTCCAAAATATGAATGTATCACATATTGTTCAACCATTTGCTGTATTTTTTGTCTAGAACTATATATTATGAAAAGGAAAATTTCCAATGGACTCATCTTTAATAATCTAGGTGTTATTCCTCAATCAGTAGCATGATCTATGCTTCAGGTTCATCCATGCTCCCTATATTCAACTAAGGCAGTTAACTGTGGTCAGTGATTCTCCAGCATTATAGCATATCTGACTACCATTAGAAAGGTTTTAAGAAAAAATCCAGTGCTTAAGTTGAATGTTGAAACAACTAAATCAGAGTGCTTCTGGTATCCAGACAAGCATAATTGTTTTGAAACATCTCCTTTTGTGTTATCTAAAGTTAAAAATGTACTGCCCAGCCACTGTCCAAAGAATCTATTGCAAATTCTGAAGAGCATTTCAACTACTCCTTTTCCATATACATCCCTGCAGAATAGACACTGGTGTACTTTTTATGTATGCACAAATCATTAACCAAACTGTGTCAAGTGTCAGAAAAGCCAAAAAGAATCTTCTTCAATGTGCTCTTACCCTTATTGGCAAATGCTTATTCAGCCAAGAGTTTACACAAATATCTGTTTACAAGGAATAAAACAAAGGGAGAACAATAAAGGAAGAATAAAGAAATTGATTTTTCTTGTATCAATCTACCAGTATCTTTACCATTGAAAACTCCCTAGTCCTGGCTATTGCCATGCACTGTCTAGTGGTGGTATCATGGAGAATAGAAGAACACTGTTGCAAATTTCTCCCGTGCCCAGGAAGAGTAAAATACTGAGTTTAGGGAGCATGCACAGAAGCACTAAGAGTGTTGCAGCATAAACCTCTGTACACTGAAAACTGTGGGAGTCTTGATACTTCAATGCTAGGACCACGTGGTTCAAGACAGAGCTAAATGTAGGATTTTTTTTTTTTTTTCTTTTTGCCTGTGAGAGACCATGCTGATAAATTCCTGGCCATTGCATGTAGAAATGGTGTCTTAGGAACAAGTCTTTATCAATTCAAAGTATATAGTTGGGTCACTTCCAAACATGAAAGAACCCTACTTTGAAAATAGTCAAATAGTTTGGGGCATAAAAATCCAAATGTCACAGATTTATTGTGTACATGTCAGTAAAACAAAGTGTGTACATTTTGACACATGCAGAAAATTGGGAGACCCGTGGTTTGATGTTCAACTAGTCTGTGCTGATATTGTCTGTGAAACAATTTTGTTGTCATCTTCCTCCAGTAGTGAGGCAGTGTCACAGTGAGTCATAGAACTGGCTATCTCATAAACTCTTTACTGATTTTAAAATCTGTAGGATTAAATGTAGTGATGTTATTATACCATTATCAAACGAAGAGATATGAAGAGCACTTTCCCAACAAGGATTATGTATTGCCACAAATGACAATTCTGGGGAGGCTGTTCTTTCAGAAAAGTGAAAATGCAAACAACACACCAAAAACAATTGCTCATGATTTTAATAATCACTTACGACTAACTTTAGATGTGATAATTAATTTGCAAATCAAGATTACATGACAAATCAAAGACTGCCTTTACCAGGTGCACATAACTTTTTTGCAAACTTTACACAATGAAAATAACAACAAACTTTAGAAACAGCATCAAGAAAAATACCCCGTTCTTTTGGATATTGTAGCTTCCTCAATGAGGACTGACTGTCAGAAAGTGTTGCTCTCAGATCCTGTGGCATTTCAGGAATGAACCATGACAATGTTTTTAAGGCTTCTGCATCTCTCTGGCTGAAGATTACAGGGACTTCTGTAAAGTTGAAAGAGGAAGGAAGAGTAGTGTGAAAATATATTCATGTCAAAGACAGTCAAACAAATGACAACAGTTTTCCTACTGAGAAGCAAAAGCATGATTGCTTTCATAAAAAGGAACATCAAAGCAGTCCTGAGTGTATCCCTCCTACCTTAGATCTTTGGGCAGCTTCTCTTCCTGCAGGTGCTCTGTGTTTTGCACAACTGGTTGCCCTAACTGCCAGGTGAAAGGGGACACAGTGCTTCTCATGTGTCAAAGAATATAAAAGCCCTTCCCTCAGCCTTCCCTCTCTCTAATGAGAAAAGTCCACACTTTGATGAATCTGCCCCTGCAGAGTGGGGCTGAGCACAGACAGTCACTGAGATATCCAGCAGAGCCCACAAGGTGGAATTTCAGCCCATCTCCAGCTGGAGAACCTCTAATGCTCAGTGCAGAAAGACAGAGGGGAGTGCTGGGAGCTCTCACCTGACACTGGTCCTTCTGGCACTGTGACTTCCTCATTGACACTTGAGTCTGTCTGCCTCAATGTTGGGCACGTCTTTTCCATGTGGTCCATAATTTTGTTTTTACAAAGGCTTTCTGTCAGGTGTTTCAGTAAACCAGCAGTGATTTCACTGGGGAACTGGCCCAGCAGCAGCCAGACTCCTAGCAGATAGGACAAGAACAAGCTTGCCATCCTGGGCCTGGTCTCTCCTGCTCTGTGCTTTTCAGCCCTACTATGGGAACTGCAGAGGTCTCACCTATTGACCTGATCCTGTGTCTCCCTGGAATTCAGACAGCTTTTTCTCCTGTCCAACCAGGCTTTTATATGTTTGGGCTGTAGCTCAGCTCCTGAGCCAAAGTTCCCAGCTCCACCTCTTCCCCACCCACCTCCACTAGTAATTGTCTTCCTCAGCTTTGTTCACTCTCCCCACCTCTCCTCACTCACCTCACATCCCTGCATCCTCCCATTGAATTTTTGCACTTTACATGTTTCAGAGATTCAGATGCCTCTTATTTGTTCACTTCTTCCTCTACAACTATTGTCATGATCACTGAAATATTTGTGACCTATTTGGCAAACACAGGGGAGTCTCATCATAGGAAACAGAGTTGAACAAAAGACATGAAAAACTGCCATAGAAACTCATTGCCAATTTATCTCAATTCATTCTTGAGGCATAAACTAGCTCTCCACCAACTCAGAATTCTTTATATATCTTGTGTAAGGCATTACAACCTAGAGTTATTTATAGTTTTTCATATATCCATCCATAATTTTGTGATGTGGGAATGGACTGCTTTTTCACATTGGATAGAAAACTGATGAGAATTCAAATACATAATATGAAAATTTCTAGTAACATGATTTTAGGCTTATATGTCTACATGTTACAGCACCCTTTTCTTCTCATTCTTGCAAAAGTCTGGAAATTTGAGTGGAGAAGAAACTCAAAGGCCATATTACATCTGCCCTCCAAAGAGCCTGAGGAAGACAATAATCAGGGGCTCCTAGTGTTGTCTGATAAGTCTTGAGAGAAGCATTGCAGTTCTCCTCAAACTTGGAAAACCCAGATTCTAATCACCTTCTATTCTTTCTTTCCATTGATTTTCTGAGCCATTGGTTGATTTTTTTTTTATTGTTGCAAGAATGCTTTGTTTCCAGATTGTATTCTTTATGTTTAATGATGTAGAACACACACAACAACAACACAAAAGTAAAGAAAAAGCAGTATGAAACCTATAATCCAAAGAGAATATGTTATTGATGCATGTTCTTCCAAAAGAATTAAATCATTTATGATCAATTTCCTGTATTCTATGTGTTTTGTGTGGGAGAGAAAATGTTTTACCATTTTCATATAACACAGTTTTCTTGGCCATGGGCACACTAGATAGCAATCAAATCATACAGTGTGCTTCACAATGCAAACAGGCTACATATTTATAAGCCTCTTTTGTTTGTGTTCAGAATCTAAGCAGATTATCTCTGTTCCCTCAGGGAAACTGGAGGACTTTTTGTAATTTGGGGTACTTTAAAGAAACTAGTAAACAATCTTATTTCCAAAGAAAAGATAGGATTTACTTTTTTGCAGTGGAAGAAGTTCTTGTCATTCATCAAATATCAGGCATCAAGTTACCCTTCAAATAATAGATATTTGTAGATAGAGGGAGGGTATACTGTCATTTGGTTGACCTCAGAATGTGACATGTATAGTGCCCTAGGGAATAAACACCCAATTTTGGACAAGTTTTCCCTGTTCAACATGAGAAAGACAATGGGTTTCTGGAACCAAACCCAATCCCCAATAATGTTATCTTGGGAACCAGCAATGGCTATTATTATGGTTTCATAATATGGTGCTATCCCTCAGGTTTTAGGCAGAGCTTAAAATGGGAACTCCATTTAAATTTCATTAGAACCATTATACTTAACAGTGCTAAAAGTGTACATAGTTGATCTATTAAAGCAAAGGAGTTGTATATTTCTTGAATGCCAGGAGTGTGCTTGCTAATTCATACTTAGTCAATAGAGACACTATCTCAGAATTATTCATTTAGGTCACTTAAAATATAGTGTGTTAAATCTCATAGGAGAATAAAAGAAACACCCTTAAAAATGATTGCATGCCTTTGGAAAGAAATATTCAAATTAAATAAATTTTTTGTCCAGTGTTTTGTCTTGTTTGTTTGTTCTGGGCAAAGGCAATATAAATGGCACCAGGGGGAAAGGGAAAAAAAAAAACAGCTTTGACTCAGCCAGTGACTTTGTGATTTTCTTTTCATATGGTTTTAACTGAGAAGTCACTAAAGTCATTAAAAATATTTCATTAACTTTATAGTATCTGATGTTAGGAAATCTATACTGTGTTTATGTTGGTTAATGTAAGATGTTATAAGCATCACTAATTTGAGAACACTGAAAAGCAATTGATGTAATTGTACCATTAATATAATAGGATAGAATACTGCTTTATTGGAAAAGTATTAATTATTAATGCATGCTACACTACTAGATATTATTCTTACAGTAAAAACATCATTATAATATGTTGACATTACCAGGCATGGAGATCAGGAGTGGGTTCTAGGTCCCAGGTGTTGAATATTACACTGGTGAGAAGTGCCAATGCAAGCATAGAAGGTAACTTTTATTTAAGAAAGTAATAGTGATAGACTTCAAAGAGAAGGGGCCCCACAGCTGGGTGTCTATCTAATGGAGGTGTGCCATGGTTTTTTATTAGCAACCCTGGGTGTTAGCAATGTTCAGGAGCACAATCACAGAGGTTAACAATCCATTGTCCTCTCTGTTTGATAACTAGTCATCATCATCATCCTCTCGACCTCCATCATTTATTACCTACACTGAGTGCCTGACATCTGTGCCCTGCCTCAGTTTGCTGAGGAATGTAACATATCCTATCCACTCAGGACTTATGGGACTGTGGGCAGATTGCTTTCTGGAAAAGCAAGAATGGGGGGGGGTGCCTGCACAGTGGGTTTATTTTATGAAATCATTCTTTTAATCTCTTGTTCCCATGTTTCTCATCTATGTCTCCTTACATACTCCCCTCAAGGATTTGAGTCTTTAAATCCTTTTAGGGAGTTTGTGTTCATTCTGGCTACTTTTTACTGAAAAGAGATGACATCTAAGGGAAGGAAAACCAAGGCCCTTATTCTCTAGCTGGAGGGGCATGAAGAATTAAGGGTATTTAGAATCAGGCAGCCCAGTGGTCCGTTGGTAGCAGTTGGTGAGTGACTGTATGAGGTATACACAGGGCAGGGATCATGCTAAGACAATAATAAATAAGACAAAAAACATTATTTTTATAAACAATTAGCACATTAACTATAAGTATTACTGAGTGGTCTATGAAAACCATGAAGATGGTAAAACATAAAAGCTCTATGTCAGATCAACATGCCCCTAATTGTGAGTAGACACCATTTCACAGTTTAGAAACATCAGCAGAGTTGTTAGAAACATGCATAACATTTAGTTTTTTATAATGCTACAGACACACTATGAGCTGTAGTTAAGATATCTAATGTCACCTGATTTTTGTAAAATGCCGTTCTATTAGCTTTACCTCTGCATTCAGTAGAGATCCCTTCATATCTGTCCCTTATAGCTAGATAATTATACTAGCAAACACAGATCAAGCCTGCCTATGTAGGAAGTTAGGAAGATTTTTAGGTCTCAAATTGTCTATAAAAAAATGTGACTTTGACAGTCTCTCTTGATAGTTATCAGGCACTCATGTCTAAGAACCCTTTCTTTATACCCTCCAGCTTTACTTACTTTAGGTGGCGCTGACAAGTGTACATATTATGTTATATTAAAAGAACTATTGTCTTTCTTTTTAAATATCCAGGTATGGTGGTGTTTTTGTTATAACACTCTGGCCAGGTGCTTAAGACCAAGCTGGTCAAATTGACCTTGTTCCTATCTATAATTAAGAGCCAGCTGAGATTCCTCAGTTGGTCATTTTAGGAACTTGAGAGAAGACTTTTAGGTTCTCTAGTGCCATCTGCCAGGATAGGTCAAGATCTTGCTGACCACATGTGGCTCCCTTTGGAAGCATTAGGAAATTTCCCAATCCAATGACCCTCCTTTTTGCAGCATGTACACAGGTTGGCTTCCTTTTCTATAGAGTCCCATGGATCCCCTGATCAGGAGATCCTGTGGCCCAGAGCTGCAAAGCCTTTAGAGATGTCCCCTTATTGTGTGGATTTGAGCTGACCTCAAAGGGCAAGAGCAAATATTGGCTATATTCTTTCTTTGCCCTTTTATTTTCTCAACTTTCAACTCCATGTTTTGCTTTTAAACATTTAGTAGGCCAGTTTCACCAGTCTTGAAGTAGGAGAACTGGGTTTTAAATTTAATGCCTATAATTTTATAGTTTCTTACCCGTGCCATTTAATTGGCATCACTATTAGTACTAGAAGTCAGCCTTATATCCTGTCTATCTTACTGGTGATGGCCTATTACCTCAAATTAACTCAGATTGTTCTGATAGAAGTCGAACTCATCTAAAGAACTCAGACAATTCTTACAGAGTTTTTTAGGGAAAATACAAAATGAAATTAACAAGAGCAAAGATATTTAGTTTGTATAACAACTATGAAGCAAGAAACATAATTTTTATAATCCCAAACTTTTCTTAGATTTATATTATATTCTCTGTTTATTTTAAGATCACAGGAGCCAAGGGAGGTGGTGCATGCCTGTAATCCCAGCACTTGGGAGGCTGAAGCAGGAGGATCGTGAGTTCAAAGGCAGCCTCAGCGATGGCGAGGCACTTAGCAACTCAGTGAGACCCTGTCTCTAATAAAATACAGAAAAGGGCTGGGGATGTGGCCTAGTGGTCAAGTGCCCCTGAGTTCAATCCCCAGTACAAAAAAAAAAAAAAAAAAAAAAAATCACAGTAATCTATATAACAAAAAAAAAAAAAAAAAAAAAAAAAACTATTCTTTGAAGACTTTAAATAAATTCAAATTTAGCCTGCTTTGGTCTCATCCTAACATGGAATAAGTTGAAAGGCACGTTCTTAGCTCAGGTTGATGGCCTCTTGACAATCAATAGTTAAAATGTTTCATTTCTGAAGCTGATAAATGCATGCGTCTTTCTTAAATATCACTTCATAAATTTTCATATAATATATTGTTTCCTGAGTTTATATGAATACAAGTTTAAACAATCCAACATTGCAACTAAATCAAACAAACTAAGAGAACTCTAACCCCCTTCCTGAAGCAAAGTAGCAAAATGATTTCACATTCCACACTGCCAACCTTTATATAAACCAGGCTTTCCTTACTCCCTTTCAAAACTACACTTAAGTTCCCATTTCAGTGTAAACAGTAACACAAAATGTTGACATAACTTACTGTTGACAAGTTATTTTTATCTAATTACAAAATATCAAATGATAAATAAATTCCCAACTAAATGTATTATTTTTATGCAAGTCTGAAAGAGATTGTAGCTACAGAAAACTTCAGTCTGAAGAACACCAGCTTGGTAAAATGCTCTCCTAAATTTTATATTCCAAAGACTTATATACTGGGATGACATGAATACATCTGATATACAAAGAAAACTATAATAGTTGTTTTTTTGAACCAGAGTTCTACAAACCCCAATTCCTTTAAGACGAGTTCCCCTAAATAATGGAACCTAACACATCCAAGAAAATATCTCAATGGATAAGAGCTGATTAGTGTTTTAAGGAAACTTGATACATCAACACGTAGAGAATTCAATTTGGGTTTATATTAGCACATTAATATTTGACCTTAGTGGGGAAAAGCTAACATATGTTTAACTGTGTTAATCATAGCAAAGTTACGCAAATTTTAGAGATTTACCCTCTACAAATCTTGTGAAATTATTTAGGCAATCAACATCTTGTTTACTTTACCATGGAAAAGACTTGCTCACTGAGAAACATTTCCTTCCTTTGATTTATAATTTAAAATATATTTCCATATCTAGAAACTTTGTATGTCTCTTTCCTAGATGGTGACACTTTTTAAAATTACATTCTGAAACAATCCTTATATAAAATTGCTGAACATGGACAAATTATTCCACTTAAAGGAGATGGAATACTTTGTTTCTTACAGTACTTTAATTGGAACACAACTGAAACCTTTTTTTGTTTTTTGTATATAGAATTATGCCTGTTAGAATTTTAAACCTTAATAATCTTGCTTTAAGTGAAGAAAAAGAAACAAAACAATCTTAAACTCTTTTTTTTCTTTTACCTATTTATAAAAGCACATTTAATACTTAAATATATATTACCTTATGGAATTCAAGAAGTCAAGAGTACCTGATTTTATAGCAGTTGATGTTTTAGCATTTATCATTGTAAATTAATCACATTTCCCCTAAGAAACACGTTTGTGAAGATTCATCCTATTAATTAATTAATTTATTTATTTATTTATTTAGTGGTACTTCAGTGGTACGGGGGATTGAACTCAGGGGCACTCGACCACTGGGTCACATCCCCAGCCCTTTCTTGTATTTTATTTAGAGACAGGGTCTCACTGAGTTGCTAAGTTTCTCGCCATTGCTGAGGCTGGCTTTGAACACGTGATCCTCCTGCCTCAGCCTCCCAAAATGCTGGGATTACAGGCGTGCACCACCGCGCTCAGCCATCCCATTTATTTTAAATTTAATTTACTGATTTTTAACTGTAAAACCCAAGATATGAGAAAAGAGTAATTAAGAGTATTATCCATCTCTTCCTTGCTTAAGAAGTATCCTAGAAGCAATGGATATCTCACTCTAGACATTTTATAGAAAACAACATTATTAATTGCTTGACCATCTAGAAAAACTTGTGTATTAGTAATTTTAAAGCCATCCATAATCTTAGCTGTTTACTCAATTTAAATTGAAATTCTTAAACATTTACATGATGTAAACTAAAAGACATTTAGATCCATTCCTTTTTCTTGGTTTTTTTTTATTCAAAGTTGTTGTATTTATAACAGTACCATACATTACAATTCATAATACACATATAGAGCATCTTTTTACATAACACTGTTTGTATACAATGTATATTCGTACTATTCAAATCTTCAATCATGCATTTAGGCTAATGATATCCATCTTATTTTGCCACCTTCATTTTTTTTTTCTTTTTCCCCCTTATGAGTGTTCATTTATCTATATGCCAATGTTGGTACCATGTAAATAATATATAGACAAAGACACACATATATACCCACATACAATACACAGTCACATAAAAATTTACTTAAAAACCAACAAGAAACAAGGTTGTTTGAGTTTTTTCTTGAGTAATTGACCTCTGAATAAAGAACTTGGGTAAAATAGTACCAAAAAAAGAAAAAAATACAAACCTATATAGCCAGATAAAACAAGACGGATCAGAACAAAATATTTAGGCATGTAGGATTCAAACATAAAGTCACCCGAAAACAATGAGCTCAAAAAATACAGAAATTTTTTTAAGATCACAGGATTGTTTTTAAAAAATGACATGGCTACAATTACTCTAGTAAAGGAGCATATGAAGTATCTTTACCAGAACAGCTTATTCTTTTAAACAAAATTATATTCAGTCCAGATATTTAAACTGTGGGAACTCTGAAATCCTCAGGTAAAGGTTTTCAAGGTAAAGAAGATTTGCACATATGAAATCATTCTGTTGTTCATTCCTATGCTATAGCATTTAGGGAGGAACTTTTTAAGAGTGCAGAGTCACAAAGTGCAGAGCACATAAGATAGACAATTAGGTCCCACAAAAGTTTGAATTTAAAAGGGACACTTTTTTTTTTTTTCCTTCTCTGGTCTCAAACCAGTTTTTGAAGATTGCCTGGGCCACTGACATTCCAGATACAAGCCTTGGAGAGATAGAGATAAAGCTAAGGAATAAGAAAAGCTACCTTCAGAGATCTAAGCTACCTTTGAACTTCAGAGGCAAAAACCCCATCCAAAGGGCAATTTTAACCACTTACTTTCCCTACCTTTTCTAAAATCAGTCTCCTAATGAGTGATGTTATACTTTCTGATTCCTCTTGATACTATTTTTTTTCCATTCTGACAATAGGGAATGAGACCAGGTTTGGATGCAGAAAATTATAAAGATTTTTTTTAACTGTGATTAGTTCTTCCCCATTATGAATTTTGAAGATAAGGCTCCTCTCTGCACAAAAAAATAAAATCAATGAAAGAGAACAGAACATGGGTATCTCAGACAAGGAAACTGTCTCTATGGCTAGGGACACCTCTGAGATCCTGGAACCACTAGTAGCCTGCTAATTCCACCCCTCCTTTCATGTGTCATGAATTTAACTGTTGCCATAACTGCATGGGCATAATTTTTCTCCTTCATGCAAGTCATAAAAAAGGTACAAGCCTCCAGACTATACGTTCTTACCATGTGAATTGTTACACTTGGAGACCTTGAAACCCTTATTTTATGCTTTGGATGTGAGGTGTCTCCTCACAAAATTCATGTTTAAGACAATGCAAGAAGCTTCAAATGAGAAATGGCTGGGTTACAAGATTCTTACCCCGATTCGTGAATTAATCCCCTGGTAGGGATTAACTGAGTGGTAATTAAAGTGGTGGGGTGTTGCTGAAGGTGGTGGCAATTGGAGGCATGGTTTTGGGGTATATAGTGGCATCTGGTGAATGGAGTTTCTCTCTCTCTCTCTCTCTCTCTCTCTCTCTCTCTCTCTCTCTGCTTTCTGATCATCATGTTAACTTCTTCCCACTGCCACACTCTTCTGCCATGATGTTCTGCCTCACCTCAAGCCACAAGGAATGGAGACAGGCTTCTATGGACTAAGATCTCTGAAACCATGAACCCTCACACAAATTTTGCCTCCTGTGCAATAGTTCTGGTTGAGTTCTTTTGTCACAGTGATGAAAAAGCTAACTAAAACACCTTTGATGCTTTTCTTTGTCTTGTGCTGAGCCTAACATTAGTAAATGAACTTTCAGAGGAAAGAACTATGCCTCACTCAGAAAGGAAGATCATAGCTGAATCTAATTTACTTTTGGGGTTCCATTCATGTTTTTCCCTTAGACCTTCACCTAAATAGGGAACCTCAGAATATTTCCTTCCTTTTAACAAAACAGGACAAGCTGCAGAATGGTATTAAAATTTATAGTTCCCTCTGATGGCCATGATTCTCCACTGGAAAGTTTGCATTGAGGCTATGCATGGCAAAAGAAAAAAAAAAAGAGGTGCTTTTTCTTGAGCATCTGTTGGTGAACCTTGCCCCACTATGTCACTACACACTATTATGCTACTGGTGAACCTAGCATAACTGTTGTGATCAAAGCTCCCATCTGAATATTAGAAAACAGAATTCAAGAATCTGTGCCACAGAAACTGCACACTTTTCTAGGGACATCTACCTAATAAGATTCTGTTGGTCAGCAAACCTCTCTCATTTCCCATTTTTCTTTAATTTATTGCTACAACATCATCTGTGAAAATGTGAGAGTCTCAGTCACGTGCCAAAGACCCAAGGATTTCAGACTCAGTGGAAATTACTGATTTCCACCTGCTATTATCAAATTTCCAAATGTGATGCAAGTTCTGAGAAGTCTATGCAAGGCCACAGTCATTAGGGGGAAAGTCTGGAATGAACACCTTATGCTTGCCGTGAGCCAAAGTAATTTCCAGATGGCAAGGAGGACATCTACTAGTTGTGAATTCTTGATGCACTTTTCCCTGAATATTTTTTAAAAGAGGTTGATTAAAAGACACCTGCCTTTCCTAAGAAATCATTCAATGTAAAATGTCCCTATCAACATCTCGAGTCTGATTAAGGAGTGAAGGGGCAGGGTACTCAAGAGGTATAAGCAGAGGGAGCTAAGGGTGGTTGGCAATCAGGAGGTGTATGTATCACTGGAGCATTTTCCCAGCTCTTCCTCATTGACCAGTCACCACAGTATACCCAGAGGGCTCTCAAGAGAGGATGCTGGGAGAGAAGACTTTGAGATTCACTGGGGAGAGGCCTGGGCCAGAATCCTGCAGTTACATACCTCTTTTGCTCCACTCCTCACATTCAAACATGGACCAGAATCAGAAGCCAACTATTTACTAGCTCCAGACATCTCAGACCCACAATAGGAGAGTAGGAAATTGTATATACAGAGCACAATATGCCTGACCCACAGGGCATGTGACTAGGAGCCACAGAAAGTTATGAAGTCTCTTTGACCCAAGATTTAAGATTGACAGCCTGTACTGCTTGTGTAAAATGACAGATGGGTCCCCAAAATTGTCCTCCAGAAGGAAACAGAAAGTAGCATCTCAGAATGACATAAGGTTTGGAGAAGCTTATCAGAGTGGTGCTCCCAGGAGAGCCTCTACTTAATACAAGTCCTAGAGATCAGGAAGGGGTTCTTATTCCTCAGCCAAGAAATACCAATGCAAAAGAAGAAAGCAATGTGTATTTCAGAAAGTGATAGCAATAGACTTTTCCAAAGAGTAACGGGCCACAGACCAGGGTGCCCATTCAAGAAGATGTGTCGTAAACGGGCACGGTGGTGCGCGCCTGTAATCCCAGCACTTGGGAAGCTGAGGCAGGAGGTTCACAAGTTCAAAGCCAGCCTCAGCAATGGCGAGGCACTTAGCAACTCAGTGAGACCCTGTCTCTAATAAAATACAAAAAAGGGCTGGGGATGTGGCCCAGTGGTCAAGTGCCCCTGAGTTCAATCCCCGGTACAAAAAAAAAAAAAAAGAAGAAGAAGAAGAAGTGTCGTGTTCTTATATAGACCCCAAAAACTCTCTTTAAATTTTTTACCTTCTCTTTATTCTCCATATATGTGGCTAGCAGCAAGGATAAGGAGGTTCATTTTTAATAACCCACAGTGCCCAGAATCATGATCACAGAGGTTAAAAACCCATTGCCAGGAGGCACTGTAGGGACATTGCTTTCTAGCAAAGAAAACATGAGGGGGTCAGCACAGTGGGCTCATTTTATAGAATTATTACCTTAACATCATATTGCCACAGTTCTCATCTATCTGCCTCCTTACAGTTCAAACAAGTATTGCCAAAATAAGTGAAAGTTATTATCAACATAGGAAAATGATTTGAAGATAAGGCTTTTAGGTTTTTTTTTTTTTTTTTTTTTTTTTTTTTTTTTTTTTTTTTTTTGGTACTGGGGATTGAACTCAGGGGCACTCGACCACTGGGCCACATCCACAGCCCTTTTTTTATATTTTATTTAGAGACAGGGTCTCACTGAGTTGCCAAGTGCCTCACCATTGCTGAGGCTGGCTTTGAACTCCGTGATCCTCCTGCCTCAGCCTCTCAATTGCTGGGATTACAGGTATGTGCCACCATGCCCGGCAAGGCTTTTAGTTCCTCAGATGGAAGAAATGTACTGACCGCACCATTACTATAGTAGGGATCACTTATATTTAGGATATGATGATACATTCTAAAATGTTATTGTGCATATGGCACATTTTCTATGTAAGCATAGTATAGTCAACTATATAAAACAATGTTAATTTATTTGGCTTTTCAACTGTAGCATGAATATTAGACAAAATAGAATAATGTGTATCTCTGGAAAGCTGTGCTTGCCTGCTTTAAAGTAACCTCTGGTTTATGAATATCCTGTCACTTGGAAAAGTTTGAGACACTGGTCTGAAATTGAACCATCCTTGATTCTGACATGTTACTTTTAAAAATTACCCTAAGATTTCAAGATGGTGGAATAGAGAATGTTTCTTGGCTGCTCCATGGCATGAAATCAAGAAAGAAGATAGTCAGCTTCTCAACAATGTCCGTTAAAAAGGGTGGGGGGACTTACTGAAATTTAATACTGGACATTCAAAGCAAACTGGGGACTCAGGAAGTTGCATATAATAAAATGAGGAAGAAGTCTCCAGCACTACAGGTGCTGTTGCAGCCAGAGGTACCAGCAAAAGTGGTCCCTCCTTGAGCAAATGAAGGGATAAAGAAATTAAACGAAACCATATTTTTTAGGAGGTTTAGGCATGGGCATATCTGGGTATGGAGAATTCAGAAATCAAAGACACTGCCCAACTAAACTGGAAAGCATACTACACAATATGCTTGTGCAGGAAAGAAGCAAAATCTCTCCTGGAGTGGAGGATGGATGAAACCATCTTAAAAATGCTGCATGAGGGTCATCTGCTAGGGAGCCAATTCCTGGAAAACTCGAGTTTGACCCAGAATACAGGACTGGCAAACACATACTGCATGACATAGAGTGTGCCTAAGTGACCAAGAGAAAATAAAAAGTGGAGAGTGGTTTATATGGGGCAATACTTGTGGAAACCCACCTGATTCTCCCCCCTAACCCTCCCACTCCAATCCAGCAGCTTGCAGAACCAGCTGGAAGAGATGCCCCTGGCTGGGAATTTGAAATGTGGGTGTGGGAGAGATGAAATTTGAAGACTGAACCCAAGACCAGGAAATGTGGGGTCCACAGGTGAGGTACAGACTAAGAATTTGCTCCTTCACACATAAGTTGAAACCAGGGGAGGTCCTTGGGGTGAAGTCTTCCAGCATGGACTGGCAATTGCTGGGCCGTGGAGGTCACTGATTTAAAATTTCCAGACCAATTGGCATTCAGTGATCAGCCTGGAGCCTACCTAAGCTTACACCCTGCCAGTAGGACTTCCACCTACAGGACTACCTCTCTTACTCTAGCAACCCTACCCTGATGGTGGAGGAAGCATCAAACTTCAGATGAGCCCACTAACACTGATGGGAATGGAACTTTAGAATCTTTTCAACTCCAATGAAAACAATTATTTAACTTTTCATTCAGATTTTTTTTCTTTTTTCTTTTCTCTATTTAATGGTTCATGGACATTTATACATACTCAAATTTGTTTTTTTTTTTTTTTTCTTATTTCTACCATTTTTGAAGTCAGGAATTTTTCATGGACCAGTTTTTTGAGGATAGGATGTTTGGTATATTTCCATTTTTTATTATTTTCTTTTTCTTTTTAATTTTTAAAAATTTAACTTTATATATAATTACTTCTCCCACTTATCTGTTTCCCTTGATTTTCTTTCTTTTCTTCTACTAACAGCCAATCTCTATTGTTCCTTAACTCTTCCTTTAATTTCTTACTTCTATGTTCTCTCTTCCTCTCTCATAATCATTACAACCTACATCCCTCTGTTCACTCCATGTCCACCATTTGAATTTGTAAGCTCTTTTGCAAACTTACTTTTTTATTATAGGCAAACACTTATCATATCATTTATGTTCATTGTTACAATATTGTAGACATTGTAGCAGAAACTATTTGTTTTAATCCTGTACATTGTTTGCATTCATTGTTATTATTCTTTTCTCCTGCTAAATGGTGCAGTACTATAAACCTTCACAGACAATATAAGTCTACGGGATAGACGTTCTACTGCCTCAATTCCACACTGTAAATGGGCACACACAAAAACAATATAAAAAAAAAAAACTAGGGAACAAATTGCACCCTCAAAAACCAAGATACTTCAAAAGCAGAATCCAGCAACACCACAGTAGGAGAAGTGTCAGAGAAGGAGTTTGGAATGTATATAGTTAAACTGATCTGAAATGGTAAGGATGATGTAAAAAGTGTGATCAGGGAGAAAATACAGGATGTGAAAGATAAACAAATTCAATAAAGGGGAATTCTCAAAGAACACCAACCAGAAATCTTGGAAATGAAGGAATCTATAAGCCAAATTTAAATTTCAATAAAAAGCATCAATAACAGACTAGACCACATTGAAGATAGAGTTTCAGGAAAAGAAGACAACATATATAATCTGGAAAATAAGTTGACCATGAAGAAAACAGTTTAAGATACTATGAACAGAACTTCCTGCAAATATGGATTAACGTGAAAAGACCAAATTTAAGATTTACCAAGATAGATGAAGGCTCAGAGATACAAACAAAGAAATGCACAATATATAATGAAATAATATCAGGAATTTTCCCAAGCCTAAAGAATGAAATGGAGAATCAAATATAACTGATGTACAGGACCACAAGTATGCAAAATTACAATAGACCTAGGCCACATTATTATGAAAATGACTAACACAGAGAAAGGATAGAATTTTAAAGGCTGTCAGAGAAAAATGTCAGGTCATATTTAGAGGCAAACTCATCCAGATCACAGATGATTTCTCAACCCAGACCCTGAAAGCAAGGAGGTATTGGAATAATATATACAAAGCCCTGAAAAAAATAAGAAATTCCAGCCAAGAATAATGCACCTATCAAAATTAAGCTTAAGAATTCATGATGAAAGGAAAACCTTCCATGATGAACAAAAGGTAAAAGAATTCACAACTAGAGAGCCTGCACTATAAAACATACTCAATAACATATTTCATGAAGAAGAATCAAAAAATAAATTGAAAATCACAAAGGGAGGGAGTGCACTAGAAGAATAGTCAATCAAAGGATAAAGTAATTCAAGTTAAAAACCACAAGTGAATCAAAATGACAGAATAAAAATAATTTCTCAAAAATAATGTTGAATGTAAAATGCCTAAACTCATCAATCAAAAGACATAGACCAGCAAATTGGATTAAAAAACAAGACCCAAAAACATCCTGTGTCCAAGACACTGACCTGACCAGAAAGACATCCACAAACTGAAGTTAAAATGATAGCGGAAACCTATCATCCATATGGATCCCATAAACAATCAAGGTTTCATATCCTCAATTGGATAATGGACTTCAAGCTAAAGATGATCAGAAAGTAAAAAGAAGGACATTTCATACTGCTTAATGGAATTATACATTAATAAGACATAACAGTCATAAATATTTATGCACCAAACAATGGAGCATCTATATACATCCAACAAACCCTTCTCAATATCAAGACTCAAGTAGACCACAACACAATAATACTGGGTGATGTTAACACACCACTCTCAGCACTGGACAATGGTCCAAACAAAAACTAAAAAAAGAAGCTATATAATTAAAACATACAATTAATAATTTAGTCTTGACAGTCATATAAAGAATATTTCATCCATCAAAAACTGAATATACTTTCTTCTTAGCAGCACATGGATCCTTCACTGAAATAGACCATATCTTAGGCCACAAAGCAATAAGCTAATAGATAGAAAAAAATAAAAGATAATACCTTGCATTCTATCAGATCATAATGGAAAAAAATAGAAATCAACAATAAAATAAAAAATTGAAGCTACTCTAACATGTGGAGACTAAAAAATATGCTATTGAATGACTGATGCATAGCAGAAGAAATCAGGGTTGATATAAAAAAAAATACTTTGAGGTAAATGACAACAGTCACAAAACATCAAAATCACTGGGATTATAAAAGCAGTTCTAAGAAAAAAAATATTGCATTGAGCTCACTCATTCAGAGAATATAAAGTCACCAAATAAAGGATCTAATATTATATTTCAAATCCCTAGAAAAGTAAGCACAAATGAAGACCCAAAGTAGTAAAGACAGGAAATAATTAAAATCAGAGCTGAAATTAATGGAATCCCAGCACTTGGGAGGCTGAGGCAGGAGGATCACGAGTTCAAAGCTAGCCTCAGCAATGGCGAGGCACTTAGCAACTCAGTGAGACCCTGTCTCTAATAAAATACAAAAAAGGGCTGGGGATGTGGCCCGGTGATTAAGTGCCCTTGAGTTCAATCCCTGGTACAAAAAAAAAAAAAAAAAAAAAAAGAAAGAAAGAAAGAGAAAAAGAAAAAAGAAAAGAAATTAATGGAATTGAAACAAAAAAATTCAGAAAAATGTCAAAACAAAAAGTTGGTTATTTTAAAAACTAAATAAAATTGATAAACCCTTAGCCCAGCTAGCAAAGACAATGAGAGAGAAAACCCATGTTACAGAAATTTGTGATGAAAAAAGAAATATCACAATGGACACTACTGAAATACAGATGATGATCAGAAACTATTTTGAAAATTTATACACTAATAGAAAATTTTGAAGACATCAAAAATTCTAGTGACGTATGACCTACCCAAATTGAATCAGGAGGAAATAGAAAATTTAAACAGATAGATTTCCAGCAAATAATTTGACAATGCCACCAAAAGCTGACCAACAATGAGAAGCCCAGGACCAGATGGACTCTCATCTGAGTTCTTTCAGACCTTCAAAGAAGAATTAACAATAATCCTCCTCAAATTATTCTATGAAATAGAAAAGGAAGAAATCCTTTTAAACTCACTTTATGAAGCTAGTATCATCCTGATGCCTAAAGAAAAAAAAGACACATCAAGGGAATAAAATGTCAGACCAATAATCCTGATCAACATAAATGCAAAAATTCTTAATCATTCAAGGACAGCATCATCCTAAATGGAGATAAATTGAAACCATTTCCTTTAAAACTGGTACCAGACATGAATGCCCTCATTCACCACTTCTATTCAACATAGTCCTTGAAACTCTAGCCAGAGCAATTAGACAGAAGAAATAATTTAAATATATATCAATAGGAAAAGTAAAACTGAAACCATCCTCTTTGCCAATGACAATACTCTATAAATTTAGAAGACCCACAAAACTCCACCAGTGGGCTGGGATTGTGACTCAGCAGTAGAGTGCTTGCCTAGTTTGCATGAGGCACTGGGTTTGCTCCTCAGCACCATATAAAAAAATAAAATAAAGTTTATTTTAAAAAAAACTCCACCAGTAAACTTCTAGAACTCATAAATGAATTCAGTAAATGAGGAGGATGCAAAATTAACACCAAGAAATTGTGTTCCTATACCCCAATGATGCATGTTGAAAGAGAAAAATCATCCCATTTACACTAGCATCAAAAAATAAAATAAAATTGTTAGAAATTGCACACTCCTTCCACCACAGAAGCAGCCAATACTTTCTCATCAAGTTCAGTATTCTCTACTAGCATGTTGTGAACATTACTTACCTAGAAATGACTCAAATCTCAAGTCACAGGAGATCACAGTCTACTATGGGATGCTGATGAGTAAAAGGAAAATAAAAGCTGTGGTATCAGTAGAGCATCCTTGAGAAATAAATCAACCCAAGGAAATGTGGTCTTGTTTTAATGCCACCATGGCAAGGAGGGGGAAAAAGAAAGCAATGTGTATTAGAAGAGAGAATTTGAAATATTCTCCTTTAAAGAGGAAAGGCTTGGGACTGGAGATATAGCTCAGTTGGTAGAGTGCTTGCCTTGCATGCAAAAGGCCCTGGGTTTAATTCCCAGCACCAAGAAGGAGGAGGAGGAGGAGAGGGAGGATGATGAGGAGAAGAAAACAAAAGTCTCAATCTGCATCTTGACAGGTATCCAAACAAAGACCGGAAAGTCTGGAACTCCTTGGCTGTACTGTGGAGCTCCTACCTCTGCAGGGTCCAGGGATTCCCAAAGGAGTCATTCCCTTTGAGCAATCTCCAAAAAGAAAGCTAATTCTGCCTTCTCTGGGTCCATATTTATTATGCTTTTTTCTCATTATGGATTCAGAATCAGCAAAATAATACGTCATTGATTTACAATTTCCCAGATGTGACATTTCCTTAATAATCATCATGGGTACAAAATCATTAATAAAATGCATCACTAATTTACATTTTTCAGATTTTCCCAAGATGTAATATTTCTTTATTAACAGATGCCAAACTATGTAACTAGACTGTAAGTCTCCTAGCCCATCATTAACCTTTAAGTTTAAAGTACACCTGTACTTTATTTCCAATGTAAGATCCCTATCTGAAAGTCCCCTTAAGTCTTAAAGCTTATGTTAGCCTAAAATCTATAAACTTGTTCTTAAAGCATCTAAAAAAACAATACAGGTAAGGATTTAAGAATCTTTTCCATTATTCTAGATTATTATTTTTAACATTATTTTTAAAATAAATCTTATAAGGCTATTTTAATTAATGCGTACATTTATTCTCATAAAACTGGTTGAGCTGCTTTCTCAGATAATTTCTTTTCTTTTAATATTTATTTTTGAGTTGTAGTTGGACACGATATCTTTATTTTATTTAGTTATTTTTACGTGGTGCTGAAGATTGAACCCAGGGCCGAACGCATGATAGGCGAGTGCTCTACTGCTGAGCCACAACCCCAGCCCCTCTCAGAGAGTTTCTTTGTTCCTTAGTCAAAGTGCACTAGTTTTTATATCTTTGTAATCTCTCTAACTGAAAGGCAAGTTCTAACCATCAGTCCACCTACCGCTAATATTAACTATGCTCATCATAAGTCCCTATGTAAGGTAAAAGAAGGTCTGTTCTATGGGGAGATGTATTTTTAAAAAAATTTTTTTTATTTAATTTAATTTGTTATACATGCTTTTAGAGTGCAATTCCTTTCATATTACATATAAAGAGCACAGGTTTCCAAGTCATTGGTTTTACACAAAGTATTTTCATACCATTTGAGAATTTATACATGCACTTAGTATATTCATGTCCAACTCCTTCTGCCATTGTTTTTATCCCCTTGCCCCTTTCCCTCCCATTATGCCCTTTTTTCAATTTAACATTCCTTCATTCCTCTCATTCCCCCTCCCTTGCCACTATAATTCAGTATCATCATAGCAAAGGAATCAATCGACCTTTGGTTTTCTGGGATTGGTTGACTTCACTTAGCATTATTTTCTCCAACTCCATCCATTTACCTACAAATGCCGTGATTTTATTCTCTTTTAGTGCTGAGTAGTGTTCCATTGTGTATATATACCAAAGTTTCCCTATCCATTCATCTATTGATGGGCATTGGGGTTGTTTCCACAATCTAGCTATTGTGAATTGTGCTGCTATGAACATTGATGTGGCTGTGTCCCTGTAGTATGCTATTTTTAAATCCTTTGGATATAGACCGAGGAGTGGGATAGCCAGGTCAAATGGTGGTTCCATTCCAAGTTTTCCTAGGAATCTACACTTTCCAGATTGGCTTCACCAATTTGCAGCCCCACCAGCAATGTAAGAGTGTGCCCTTTTCCCCACATCCTTGCCAGCATTTATTGTTGTTTGTGGTTTTGATAGCTGCCATTCTGACTGGCTTGAGATGAAATCTTAGAGTAGTTTTGATTTGCATTTCTCTAATTGCTAGAGATGTTGAACATTTTTTCATATATTTGTTGACTGATTGCATATCTTCTTCTGAGAAGAGTCTGTTCAGTTCCTTAGCCCATTTATTGATTGGGTTGTTTGTTTGTTTGTTTTGGGGGGTGGTGTAAAGGTTTTTGAGAACTTTATATATCCTTGAAGTTAATGTTCTGTCTGATGTGTATGTGGTAAAGATTTGCTCCCATTCTGTAGGTTCTCTGTTCACCTTACTGATTGTTTATTTTGCTGAGAAGAAGATTTTTAGTTTGAATTTATCCCTTTTATTAATGTTTGGTTTTAGTTCTTGTGCTATAGGGGTCTTATTGAGGAAGTTGGAGATTAATCCAACATGTTGGAGATTTGGGCCTACTTTTTCCTCTATTAGGGGCAAGGTCTCTGGTTTAATTCCTAGGTCCTTGATCCACTTTGAGTTGAGTTTTGTGCATGAAGAGAGATAGAGATTTAATTTCATTTTATTACATAAGGATTTCCAGTTTTCCCAACTCCATTTGTTTAAGAGGCTGTCTTTTCTCCAATGTATGTTTTTGGCATCTTTTTCTAATATAAGATAACTGTAGATGTGTGGGTTAGTCTCTGTGTCTTCTATTCTGTACCATTGGTCTATTTGTCTATTTTGGTGCCAATACCATTGATGTTTTAGTTACTATTACTTTGTAATACAATTTAAGGTCTGGAATAGTAATGCCACCAGCTTCACTCTTCTTGCTAAGAATTGCTTTGGCTATTCTGGGTCTCTTATTTTTCCAGATGAATTTCATGATTTCTTTTTCTATTTCTATGAGGAATGACATTGGGATTTTGATTGGGATCGCATTGAAATTGTATAGTGCTTTTGGTAGAATAGTCATTTTGACAATATTAGTTCTACCTATCCATGAACAAGGTAAATCTCCATCTTCCATCTTCTATGATCTTTTTTAATTTCTTTCTTTAGTGTTCTGTAGACCACTGGGCCACATCCCCAGCCCTTTTTTTCATTGTACAGGTCTTTCACTTCTTTTGCTAAGTTGATTCCCAAGCCCGGCTCTTTCACTTTTTTGATTTTTTTGTTTTTTGTTTGTGATGTTATAGTAAATGGAGTGGATTTCCTAGTTTCTCTTTCTGAGGATTTGTTGCTGATGTATGGAAATGCCTTAAATTTATGGGTATTGATTTTATATCCAGCCAATTTGCTGAATTCATTTATTAGATCTAGTAGATTTCTGGTGGAGTTTTTTGTATCTTCTATGTATAGAATCATATTGTCTGCACATAGTGATAATTTGAGTTCTTCTTTTCCTATCCATATCCTTTTTATTTCTTTTGTCTGTCTAATTGCATTGGCTAGGGTTTCAAGAACTATGTTAAATAATAGTGGTGAAAGAGGACATCCCTGTCTTGTTACAGTTTTTGGAGGGAATGCTTTCAGCTTTTCTCCATTTAGGATTGGGAGATGTATTTTATTAACCTTTTCTCTCCTGGGTAGATACCACAAACTTCCTTTAATCTAATAAGCTACATATGGTGGGCTTTGTGCAGTAAGCATAATAATTAGGCTTTTTAAGAGATTGGATATATGGGCTTAGGTTCTTAGTTGATATAATCAATGTGATGCCTAAAGTTTTCATGACCTTTCGGAGAATGATTGTTGCCCATTGATATCAATTTTGTCCTCAATGTACTGAAATAGTAGAACATCCTTCTGTTTTGTCCTTGATAAACTGAAAGGTAACAGGACAGCCTTCAAGGCATGAACTGCCTGTTATGTTCTAACCACTTAGATTTTAATTTGATTTAGCAATAAGTATACTCATGCTTCCTGTCATGAATATGAGCATAAGAAAGAAAAAGTCCCAATCACAGAAAAAGGGTCTCATGGCTTCAGTTTCCCACAAGTGGGCCTTGCCAACACTTATCATCCTTACTGTGACCTTGTCAAGACAGCAGGGGGAGGAAAGCCTTCACCAGCGTACATATGGCTTTTTATGGAGAAAAAGAAGAAGAAAGGGTCATTCTGCATCTTGACAGGTATCCAAACAAAGACAGGAAATCCTGGAACTCCTTGGATGTATGTATGGCTTTTCAGTGCTGCCCCTTGATACACAATGTTTGCTGTTCTGCCATCTTCATACAGTCTTTGTCAGTCCTGCTAGATTCCACTATCTATTCTATTGCATGTAGGACCCATGTAGCTCTACGTGATCACATTTTAACATATCCCATTTGCAATGACCTCAATTCACACCTGTGCCACTGTTCAGTAATGGTGTTTATGATTTCAATGTATCTATTTAGGGACATTATTCTATCCATATCAGATATTGAGGAGAAATTAAGATAGAATGGCCCAGGAGAGTGGAACGAACACAAATTTATTAAGGGATCTCCCATAGAAAAGGGAAGGAAAGAAGACACAATCACTATATTTATGCACATGTGTGACTCTGTTGCAACTCTGCTATGCATGACACTGTTGAAGCTTTGTTGCAACTCTACCATATAGAATACCCAAATCAAAATATATGTATCAATACAAGGGAGAGAAATGGCTAACATGTAAATGGGGTCTAACACGGGATATATAATGCAATGTCCAGTGGTGTTTAGAGCTCAACCTTTGAAAACAAATCTGCTGGGTTAGTACTAGCATTAATAATCTCTGCTTCTTGCTGAAAGGTCCCAAGCCCTGTCTCTCTGGGAGAGCAACAATTCTTGGGTGCTCATATCCAGACCTCAGAGATGGTGATTTCACATCCCTTGTGGCTAGGGATTCAGCCTGGGATGCAGGAAGAGGTGAATTTGTCTATCACTAGTGGACAAATCAATCCATAGGGCAATAACCAATGCTACTGGTTTGCAGGGGCTAAGACCCCAGAACACAAAGGAACCCGGTGGGTGCAGGAACCAGTTCAGGGAGCAATGCTTATCGGACAGGTAGGAACCCAGATTCAAGAGGTCAACCTGAACTTATGTGGCAGAAGGGAAGCCTGATCACCTCTCACATATTCCAAAGTAATCTTTTTTTTAAATATTTATTTATTTACTTTAGTTGTACACAATGCAATGATTTATGTTTACGTGGTGCTGAGGATCGAACCCGGGCCGCGCACGTGCGAGGCAAGCACTCTGCCACTGAGCCACAACCCCAGCCCTCCAAAGTAATCTTGATTTCATGAGATAAAAGGTACTGGGAAGCAGGCTGGAGACAACATTTGAGTGCAAGGAAATGGTGAGTTAATGAGACAGGCTGAGCTCAGAGTGTGAAGTCCTCATCCATGGGTTTGTGCTGATGTGCATATGGCTTAAGGCAGCACCAGGACATTCATAAGGTCTAGGTGCCTGGTCCAGGTCTGGTGTTTATACAGACCTGCCAATGCTAAGATACATGTGAAATATCTTTGCAAGGAAAGTGGCCAGTGATGGAAAAAATGATTACTCATCTTTTTCCACTTTTTCCATCTCATGTATGTGATTGTCTTCTTTTACGTGGAGGCACCGTGTGGCAAGCAGAGCAAACTTAACCCCTAGAATGTATGAAAAAGAATTTAAAAAATGGATAATCTAGAGACAATGACTCTGGACCTCCTTGAAATAAATTGTCCCTTGTCCAGAGTAGGTTGGCCCACTGAAGGCAAAGATGAAGAACTAGTTAGCAAGATTTTAGGGTCATTGTCCAGGACCCAACACACTGACCAATTCCCCTAACCTTACCTTTGGCAAGATATGATCCTCTCAGCCATGTTGGCTGAAAGCTTGTCTAGAAGAGAACTATAAAATTTTGATGATTCAAATGATGGCTCCCTTAAAATGCTAATCAGAACCCAAGAAGTCCATTCTATCTAGGGAACCAGAAGAGATTCCCCCACCTTATGTACCACTGGATCCGCCACTTCTGCCTGCTCTTCTTGTACCTACTGCAACTGGAGCCCCACCAGTGGCCACTCACTCTCCTAAGGCCACCCCTCCCATGGGCCTCCTGAAATACTGGGGATTTTATCTGCTTGAGCATTATCAAGAGGTTCTTTTGGGTGGCCTGAAAGAAGGAGGAAAAGATCATGGACATAAGAAAGACCTCAGAAGTGCTCCATGGATGTAAAGAGAGCCCAAGTCAATTCTGTGAGAGACTATGTGAAGCATTCTGACTTTACACCCTGCTCAACCCAGAAGCTACTGAAAATCAGTGAATGGTTAACTCAGTAATTGATAGGCAGTCCAATGGAGAATTCAGGCATAAACGACAGAAGTTAGAGGGCTTCCCTGGACTGAATGCCAGCCAACTATTGGAGGTTGATACAGAAGTCTTTATCAAATGACAACAAGAAGCCCTATGTGAGGCAGACCATAAACTGACAAAGAGAGATATACTTGGTATTACCCTTGTTGAACATTCAGAGCACTCCTGTACAGGTGTCCTGTTAGGCAAGAGTCAAGGCCAGAGAAGGGGAAAATAAGGATGACCTCCACCCAGAGGTGACTTTAGGATGGAATCAGTGTGCTCATTGCAATTAGCAATGTCACTGAAAGAATGAGTGCCCCCAACAACCAAGGGATTATTGCCTAGTCCTGGAGATAGTAGAAGAGGCCAAGTGATTCAAGGACTGTACCAACAACTGCAAAGACAATATAAATCCCCTGAAAATGATTTTGTTGGATTGGCCACCATGGGAAACTGTGAGAAAAACTAAGACAGACCAGACTCCATTTTGATCAGTCCAAAGGAGACTGTGGTCTGAATGACTGTGGTGGGCGGACCCAAGGATTTCATGGTTGATACAGAAATCCACAGTGACTCAAACTGTGGGCCCCCTCTCACAGAGACAAGCCACTATCATGGAAGCCACAGGTAGCCAAGCTCTTTGCCCCTTTTTACTGCTTTGACAATGCAATTTAGGCAGCCATGAAATAATTCACAAATTCCTGTACCTCTGTGACTGCCCTGTGACTTTAATGGGTGGGGACCTATTGGGAAACTGCAGGCCAAAAAAAACTTTTCAACTCTCGTGACCAGGCTTCCCTGATCATAGAGAAGCCAGAAATGAAAATCCTGACTCTCTCAATCCCCCAAGAAGATTGGTGCGCCTGAAATCTCATAGAAAGGCCACAGTAGGGACCTGAGCTTTCTTTCATAGTGCCTGGGATGTGGTCTGAAGACAATCCTCATGGAACTCCCCAAAACATACCCCCAATAGTAGTAGAACTAAAGCCAGGGGCTGAGCCCACCCACCAAAAACAACATATCATTCCTTGCAAGGCTCAAATAGGGATCCAGAGGAACCTGGAGAGACTTCTGAGGTATGGAATTCTCCAACACTGCCAGCTGTCAGGGAACCTACCTCTCCTGCCAGTCTAGAAGCTGTGAACAGATAACTATCAACTTGTTCAACAAAAACCAGGCCATTGTGAGCCTACACCCCTATGTGTTCTGGGGTCTCATTCCCATTGAAACTGCCTTCTTCATATGTCTGGACCTCAAGAAGGCCTTCTTCTGCAAACACTTGGCCCCTCAGTGTCAACCAATCCTCACCTTCCAGAGGGAAATTCCTGAGAACAGAGACAAAGGGAAGCTGACATGGACTATACTGACTCAAGGGATTTAAAAATTCTCCAAGCATTTTTGGAACCACTTAGACTCTGATTTAAAATCTTCCCAGTGGACCAACATAGTAAAACACTACTGCAGCATGCTTGCCAGACAGATTCAAGAGGATTGTATGGAAGGAACTGGACTACTCCTCATCCCCCTATTAGAAGCTGATTACAAGGTTTCAAGGAAAAACACCCAAATCTGTCAAGAAAAAGTCAAATATCTTCATTTTTACCTATCCCATGGACAGTGTCAACTTGGCCTGGAGAGAAAAAAAGCCATCTCCTCATTCCCAGTCTGTCAACATGATGCCAGGTTTGCAAGTTCCTCAGAGCCTCAGGTTTCTGTAGAATCTTGATACCTGACTTCTCTGTCTTTACAAAACCAGTTCATGAGGCCACAAAGGCAAGAATGAGAAACTTTGTTATGGGAATGAGCCCAACAAATGACCTTTGAGGAAATTAAATGGGACCTCACCAACACACCCAGCTCTGGAATCCCAGACTTGTCCAACCCTTTCTTTTTACACTACATTTTCATACTGGCATTGCAGTGGGGGTCCTAAAGCAAATATTTGCGTTATGATATTGTCCAGTGTCATACCTCCCTAAGCAACTTGACTCTGTTGCCCTAGGCTGGCAACCCTGCCCACAAGCACTTACAATCACAGAACACTTAGTGCCAGAGGCTGACAAACTGACTACGGGACAAGAATTAATGGTCCAAGCACCAGACTCAGTATTGTCATTAATGTAGCATAAGGGGCAATTGTTGGGACTCCATGTCTGTCAAGGGGATGGGTTTTGGCTGCTTACCACGCCCTAGTAGGGCTGGGGCTGAGCCAAGGGGTGTGGCTATGATGTAGCGTGAGAGACTGAACTGCTCTGCTGGCTGATTGGCTAGTTCTAGGCCTATTTAAGTCAGCACCTTGCCAATAAATCTGAGTTTCTGGATTCTCGCTTGCTATACAAAACTCCCTGGGTGTGGCGTGGTTTTTCTGCTCATCAGACAGAGGTAGACACCCAGCTATTTTTGCCCTTATGTCCACCCTCGCCAGGTAAGTTATATTTTCCTTCTGCGGGCAGAGGGGAAACTCCCTTTTAGGGCCCAAAAGGGGGATAGCTTAGAACTCGGCCCCATTCATAACTCAGCAGCCCGGCAGGCAATATTAGCTGACTAACATCCTGATGGTCAGGTATCAGGGAATGCTATATGAAAATTCACACATCAACCTGGAAGTAGTGAAGACCATAAAACAGGTAACTCTACCACTTATTGAGTAATGTCATTGAGATCATAACTGCATCAAAGTTATAGATGGGGTGTTTTCCAGCCATCTAGAATTAATATATTAGACTCTCAAAAATCCCAAAGTTGAGTACTTTACCAATTGTAGCAGTTTTGTGGAAGAGGGAGAATGCCTTGCTGGGTCCTCCATGGTGACCCTAAATTCCACTATGGAGGTGAAATGTCTGCCAAAAGGAACCTCAGCACAAAAGGAAGAACTCATCATGCTGACCCAAGCCCTTCAACTGGCAGCAGGGATATGTGTCAATATGTACACAGACTCTAAATATGTTTTAATGCCCTCCATGTACCCAGGGTTTTATATAAAGAAAAAGGCCTAATTGATCCAGAAGTGAAACACATAAAATATGTCAAAGAAATTCTTGAACTCTTAGAGGCTATATGACCACCTGAAAAGGTGACAGTCATTAATTGGAAAATCAAAAAGGGTATACCATGGTGGCTGGTGGAAATCATAAAGCAGACCAAGAGGCAAAGTTCATGGCTTCCAAAAGGACATCAGAACCAATGGCTTGACTGCTGCCCTGCCTAATGCATTTAAATTAGAGGAATCTTATTGCTTACAACATGAGAACACTTGTAAAAGAATGGAATTTCCAACCCCTCTTTGGGGGGGTATATTCAATATCATTTTATCCACCCCTCATTCAATGCAAGAGGCCCAGATGGTCCCCTGAATTCACATAGTGAAACCAGCTTCTCATGTTGAAGTGTGTTCTTGATCCACCTTCATTGTGCAAGGTGAACATCTGAAACAAGAGAACTACAGTGTGAGAGACCCCAAAGGACAATGGTCCTGCTTTAGTCACCCCAGAGCTGAACTAATCTATATACTGGATTGGCTTGAGGAAACAACAGCTTGTTGGGATAAATAGACTATTCTTATTTTCTCCATTAGCCTTTCCATTGTAATGTTTTTGCACTCTCACCCCTGACCCTCTCTGTTGCTGCAATCTTCATGATTATTTTTGCCATAGGATTAGAAGAAACTGCTCCAGCCAACTGGAAATGGGTTGAAAGGGTTCTATTAGCAGTCTTTTACCTACTTTTAATAGAATATTTTATTGCTATTTGCTTTGTGTGATCTGACTCCCATCTGTACACTAAAGTCCCTCATCCTGTGACCCATGCCTTTGTGTGACTCTGTTAGGCCAGGGCATCACCACAGCCCTACTTTACCATACCCATTTCTCCTGCCAGGGAACAGTCTTGAGAACCTATAGACATATGAACACTTATTCTATATGCCAACAGAGAGATCAATACAAAGTTCTGACCCACAATATTCCCCAACTGAGGAATGACTGTTAGTCCAAAGCTTGCAGAAAGGCAATGTAGAACATGCCCCACTGATTTACAAAGTTCAGCCTACTAGGTTAAAGCAACCACTGTCATTACATTTTGATGCATGTGGGTCATGAACAAGAGTTGAGCAATTGCTGTGACCCACAGTATATTCATCACATCATGTTGAGGCTTATCTTGGCGAAGGGGGTGCAGGCTCAACAAGTATATGTGTCAACAGCCTCTAAATGGTATGTGGCCCATGCATACTGATTATACCTAGTTTTTTCTGTCCTTCTTGGAGTTGTTTACATGGGCCACTTGGCAGAGTAAGAGCAAAACTGCCCTCCTTCAAAAGGTTATTGCTACTCTTGACTATAAACTGGGAGCTTATAAGCCTAAAAACCTGTTAATGTTTCTATTCTTGACCATGAAGACTCAAGATACAAAGCAGGATGCCGAGTTGGCATACATCTATATGGATGAGGCACTGACACAGGAACCACACTATACTTCAAAAGGGTCACAACTTCACTTAAGTCTTCTTCCCACCAGGTCCTTCATTCATTTTATGAGGAGATTTAAAATTGCCCACCTCCAATTTTTACCATAACAAGAAACCTGTTCCTAAACTTGGCAGAGACCATGATACAATCTCTGAATGTCTTTTCTTGTTGTATGTTTGGAGGAACTAATAAGGGGGATCAATAACTATGGGAGACTAAAGACCTAAACCTCCATGAGCCCTAAGTGGAACATTTTCCTATTCAACTACTAGTGTTTGGACCCTCAAAACCTCAGTTATTGCCTATAAGGAAAACCATGTTAACATCTCAGTTGTGACTTTGACATGTCCAGGTCAAAAATTTTTTAATGTAACTTACCTAGAAAAACCAGTGGTGGGGATCCTCAAATCACACAGAACCAAATATCCAAACCCTATCAAATTTCCCTAAATTAAAACAGGTCTGAAACAATGCTTCCACAGAATCAAATGGCAAGCCCAAGAGGCACTATACTGAATACATGATAGGTCTGCTTATGCTATACTGCTCTGATTCTGCTATGGAACTTTTGTACTTTGCACATTTCACCACTCCACTTTCCTCCCTCCATTAGAACAATTGGGAGTCTCAGAAGATGAAGACCAAGGGGCATGGAGAAAAAAAAAAGGCTTCAAAATGATAACGTAAATATGATGGATGGCCCTGTGAATGGATAATTTACTATTACGGCCCTGCCACCTGGCCAGAGGATGGGTCCTACAGGTACCAAACTCCCATCTATATGTGAAATTACCTCATTAGGTTACAGGATGTTGCTGAAATTATATCTAATGAACTGCAATGGCCTTCAATCTACTGGCCACTGTACTCAAATGAGCAATGCTATTTATCAAAACCACTAATCACTAGACTAAAAGCTTTCTTCCGAATGTTGGTATGTGGGAAATTTAACCTGAGCAAATGTTGCCTACAAATACATGATGAAGGCAAGATTATATTAAAAAATCACAGATCGTATGAGAAAGATCACCCATGTCCCAGTCCAGACCTGGAAATACTGAAAAAATAGGGAATTACTTGGAGGATGGTTTTCAAATTTGGAGGGATTCAAAACTCTCATGAGTGTTGTGATTTTAATGCTGGAGGCCTACCTATTCATACTGTGCCTGTTACCTCTGGTCATAAGATCTGTCTCTAGTCACATGGAGGCTATGGTTAAAAGGAAAAGAGCAACACACACCATGATGTTATGTAAATATAACCTGTGAAATCAGGTTAATGCTCTTACCCTAAAAGATTCAAAGCTAAAAACGGGGAATGTAATAAGGATTCTCCCCTTACATATCGGTGCATGCATGGCTTTGTCAAGCAATGCGGCACAGTCAGTATATATGTGCACAATTGTGACTCTGTCAAGACTCTAAGTATGACTCTGTTATATAGAATACACATCAGAATGCTTTCAACATATAGAGGAGACAAAGGGGTTAACATTAAAAGGGGAATAACAGAGAGTATATAAGGCAATGGCCTGTAACTTTCAGGTTTCAGCCTTTGGATAAGAATCTGCTGAAATAGTGCTCTCACCAATAAACTCGGCATTCTGCTGAAAGCCCTGGTGTCCTGTCTCTTTGTGCAAAAACTCTACAACACTCTCATTAACTCTTATACCTCCATCTATGCAAGTCATAACTTACCTGACAGTTTAGTTCATAGTACCTTTGTAGATTTTTTAAAAAAATATTTATTTATTTACTTTAGTTGTACACAATGCAATACATTTATGTTTACGTGGTGCTGAGTTTCGAACCTGGGCCGCGCACGTGCAAGGCGAGTGCTCTGCCGCTAAGCCGCAACCCCAGCCCCTTTGTAGAATTTTTTAAATAAGGAAATTGAATCCTCCAACATTATTCTTTCTTATCAAGAGTGATTTGGCTGTTTGGGAACCCTTGACATTCCATATTAATATTGAAAATGACTATCCTATCAAAAACACATGATGGCATAAAATGCCTGTAGGATTTTGATAGGGATAACATTGACTCAGACCACTTTCAATTATGTCCTAACAATATATGTCTTCTGCCTTCCAGGAAACTCCATGAATTAGATGGTAGTTTTTTCCACTAGTTTATTTCCTCTTAATATTGAAACCAGATCTCTGAGATGAGACTAGATTTCCCTGCTTTGCCAATGTCCTTCTGGTTTCTTGTCATGCAAATTTTGAAGAATAAAAACCATACACAAGAATGAAGGGAAGAGTAAAAGGAGTGGGATATACATGAATGAGAAAAGAGAGATCTGCCACCATGTGGGAAGAGGCCAAGTAACAGAAAAACCTGTACTGGTGTGGTGTGCTATCTTAGGAGTGTGTTTATGGTTCTGGGTATTGCCTGGAACAAAATCTACTTTAAACAGGCATTGGAAAGAGCACCAAAATTGATGATCAAAAATCTATGTAATTTGTTGATGTCTTCAGTATTTTCTATTTTATTAGAGTATAAATTTTCAAAATAGTTTCTAATTGTCTTATGTATTACAGATTTGTCCATTGTGATGTCTCCTTCTCCATCTTGTATTTTATTAATTTGAGTTTTCTCTCTTTTTTTCTTCATTAGCATGGCCAGGGGGTTATCTATTTTATTTATTTTTTTTTTTTAAAAACCAACTTTTTGTTTTGTTAACTTTTTCAATTGTCTCTTTTGTTTTGATTTTATTTATTTATTTCAGCTCTGAATTTAATTATTTCCTGTCTTCTACTGCTTTGGGTATTGATTTGTTCTTTTTCTAGGGCTTTGAGATGTAGTGTTAGGTCATTTATTTGTTAACTTTTTATTCTTTTATTAAATGCACTCAATGAAATGAACTTTCCTCTTAGCACTGCCTTCATAGTGTCCCAAAGATTTTGATATGTTGTTTGAGTGTTCTAATTTACCTTTAAGAATTTTTTAATTTCATCCTTGATTTATTCTACTATCCATTCATCATTCAATTCTGTATTATT
The DNA here is from genome assembly GCA_025594165.1 of Tamias sibiricus. Taxonomy (NCBI): domain Eukaryota; kingdom Metazoa; phylum Chordata; class Mammalia; order Rodentia; family Sciuridae; genus Tamias; species Tamias sibiricus. The sequence continues at coordinate 154,058,924 of CM046657.1, read as the reverse complement.
TAGTCTCCATGTAGCTTCTATTTTTTATCTTATAATTCATTTCTAATTTCATTCCATTGTGGCATTGTGGTCTGATAGAATGCAGGGTGTTATTTCTGTGTTTTGTGTTTTGTTTTGTTTTGTTTTGTTTTGTATTTACTAAGAGTTGCTTTATGGCATAAGATATGGTCTATTTTAGAGAAGGATCCATGTGCTGCTGAGAAGAAAGTATATTTGCTCGTTGATGGATGGAATATTCTATATGTCTGTTAAGTCTAAATTATTGATTGTATTATTTAATTCTATAGTTTCTTTATTTAGTTTTTGTTTGGAAGATCTGTCCAGTAGTGAGAGAGGTGTGTTCAAGTCACCCAGTATTATTGTATTGTGGTCTATTTGACTCTTGAAATTGAGAAGGGTTTGTTTGATGTACATAGATGCTCCATTGTTTGGGGCACAAATATTTATAATTGTTATGTCCTGCTTGTATATATACTTCCCCTAAGAAATATGAAATGTCCTTCTTTGTCTCTTCCGATTAACTTTGGTTTGAAGTCTACCTTATCTGAAATGAGAATGGAAACTCCTGCTTCTTTACACCCAAACTGAATGAGGAGGTCATACATGATTTAAACAGATCAATTTCAAGTAATGAAATATAAAGTGCCATCAAAAGCCTACCAACCAAGAAAAGCCCAGGACCAGATGGCTTCTCAGTGGAGTTCTATAAAACTTTCAAAGAATAATTAACACCAATACTCCTCAAAGAAGTTCATGATATACAAAAGGAGGGAACCCTTCCAAACTCATTCTATGAAGCTAATATCACCCTGATACTAAAACCAGACAAGGACACATCAAGGAAAAAAAAAAAACTTCAGACCAATATCCATGATGAACATAGATGAAAAAATTCTCAAAATTCTGGCAAATCGCATACAAAAACATATTAAAAAGATAGTGCACCATGATCAAGTGGGATTCATCCCAGGGATGCAGGGTTGGTTCAACATATGGAAATCAGTAAACATAATTCATCATATTAATAGACTTAAAAACAAAATACATCACACCTTCATGTTCAAAACACTGGAAAAACTAGGGATAGTAGGAACATACCTTAACATTGTAAAAGCTATATATGCTAAACCCAAGGACAGCATCATTCTAAATGCAGAAAAATTGAGAGCATTCCCTCTAAAAACTGGAACAAGACAAAGATGTTCTTATTTTAGTTTTTTATTATTCTAATTTGTTATACACTTTTACAGAGTACATTTCATTTCATATTACATATAAAGAGCACAATTTTTCGAGTTGCTGGTTTAATACAAAGTATTTTTACAACAATTGTGTCTTATACATGTATTTAGGGTAATCATGGTAACTCAATCTGCCATTATTTCTATCCCCTTGCCCCCACCTCTCCCTGCCCCCTTTTTGTTCTATTTAAAGCTCTTTCATTCCTCTCATTCCCTTTCTCTTGCCTTTATAAGTTAGTATTTTCATATCACAGAGATCATTCCACCTTTGGTTTGTTGGGATTGGCTAACTTCACTCAGCATTATTTTCTCCAACTCCATCCATTTACCTGCAAATGCAATGATTTTATTCTCTTTTAGTGCTGAGTAGTGTTCCATTGTGTATATATACCAAAGTTTTCCTATCCATTCATTTGCTGATGGGCATCCGGATTGGTTCCACAATCTAGCTATTGTGAATTGTGCTGCTATAAACATTGATGTGGCTGTGTCCTTGTAGTAATCTGTTTTTAAGTCCTTTGGGAATAGGCCAAAGAGTGGGATAGCTGGGTCAAATGGTGGTTCCATTCCCAGCTTTCCTAGGAATCTACATACTACTTTCCAGATTGGCTTCACCAATTTGCAGTTCCACCAGCAATGTAAGAGTGTGCCTTTTTCCCCATATCCTCGCCAGCATTTATCATTGTTTGTTTTTTTGATAGCTGCCATTCTGACTGGAGTAAGATGAAATCTTAGAGTTGTTTGGATTTGCATTTCTCTAATCGCCAGTGATATTGAACATTTTTCATATATTTGTTGATTTTCTATATATCATCTTCTGAGAATTGTCTGTTTAGTTCTTTGGCCCATTTATTGATTGGGTTATTTGGGTGGTTTTTTGTTTGTTTGTTTTTTGTTTTTTTGTTTTGTTTTGTTTTTTTTGGTGTTAAGGCTTTTAAGAGCTTTATAAATCCTTGAGCTTAGTGTTCTATCTGATGTGCTTGTGGTAAAGATTTGCTCCCATTCTATAGGTCCTCTATTCACACTGATTGTTTCTTTTTCTGAGAAGAAGCTTTTAGTTTGAATCCATCCCATTCATTGATTCTTGTTTTTAGTTCTTGCGCTATAGGGGTCTTATTGAGGAAGTTGGAACCTAAACCAACAAGATGGAGATTTGGGCCTACTTTTTCTTCTATTAGGTGCAAGGTCTATGGTTTAATTCCTAGGTCCTTGATGCACTTTGAGTTAAGTTTTGTGCATGGTGAGAGAAAGAGATTTAATTTCATTTTATTACATGAGGATTTTCAGTTTTCCCAACACCATTTGTTGAAGAGACTGTCTTTTCGCCAGTGCCACATCATCCTAAATGGAGAAAAATTGAAAGCATTCCCTCTAAAAACTGGAACAAGATATGAATGCCCTCTTTCACCACTCCTATTTAACATAGTTCTTGAAACCCTAGGCATAGCAATTAGACAGATGAAAGAAATGAAAGGGATATGGATAGGAAAAGAATAACTCAAATTATCACTATTTGCAGACGAAATGATTCTATACATAGAAGATCCAAAAAATTCCACCAGAAATCTACTAAATCTAATAAATGAATTCAGCAACGTAGCTGGATATAAAATCAATACCCATAAATTTAAGGCATTTCTGTACATCAGTGACAAATCCTCAGAAAGAGAAACTAGGAAATCCACCCCATTTACTATAGCCTCAAAAAAAAAATGTTTTTGAATCAACTTAACAAAAGAAGTGAAAGACCTCTACAATGAAAACTACAGCACACTAAAGAAAGAAATTAATGAAGATCTTAGAAGATGGAAAGATCTACCTTGTTCATGGATAGGTAGAACTAATATTGTCAAAATGACCATTCCCCCCAAAGCACTATACAGATTCAATGCAATACCAATCAAAATTCCAATATCAGGGCTGGGGTTGTGGCTCAGTGGTAGATTGCTTTCCTGGCACTTGTGAGGCACTGGGTTCAATCCTCAGTACCACATAAAACTAAAAATAAATAAAATAAAGTATTGTGTCCATCTACAACTAAAATTTTTTTTTAAATCCCAATATCATTCCTCATAGAAATAGAAAAAGCAATCATGAAACTCATCTGGAAAAAAAAGAGACTCAGAATAGCCAAAGTGATTCATAGCAAGCAGTGTGAAGCAGGTGGCATTACTATTCCAGACCTTAAATTGTACTACAAAGCAATAGTAACAAAAACAGCATGGTATTGGCATCAAAATAGACCAGTTGACCAATGGTACAGAATAGAAGACTCAGAGATGAACTCACACACCTACAGTTATCTTATATTAGACAAAGTTGCCAAAAATGTTCACTGGAGAAAAGGACATCCTTTTTCATCACTTCTATTTAACATGGTCCTTGGAACTCTAGCAAGAGCAATTAGACAAAAGAAAGAAATTAAAGGGATACAAATAGGTAACAAAAAAAATAAAACTATCACTATTTGCTGATGACATGATTTTATATCTAGAAGATCCAAAAAATTCCATAAGAAAACTTCTAGAACTAATAAATGAATTCAGCACAGTAGCAGGATATAAAATCAACACCTATAAATCAAACACATTTCTAAATCAGTGATAAATCCACTGAAAGAGAAATTAGGAAAACTACTCCATTCACAATAGCCTCAAAAATAAATAAATAAATAAATAAATAAATAAAATGCCTGGGAATCAATCTAACAAATGAGGTGAAAGACCTCTACAATAAAAACTGTAGAACACTAAAGAAAGAAATTGAAGAAAACCTCAGAAGATGGAAAGATCTCCCATGCTCCTGGATAGGCAGAATTAATATTGTCAAAATGGCCATACTACCACACAAGCTATACAGATTTAATGCAATTCCTATTAAAATCCCAATGACATTCTCCATAGAAATAGAAAAAGCAATCATGAAATTTATTTGGAAAAATAAGAGACCCAGAATAGCTAAAGCAATCCTTAGCAAGAAAAGTGAAGCGGGAGGCATCACAATACCTGACCTTAAACTATAACACAGAGCTATAGTAACAAAAATGGCATCATGGTATTGGCACCAAAATAGACTTGTAGACCAATGGTACAGAATAGAGTACACAGAGACAAACCCACATAAATACAGTTCTCTCATACTAGACAAGGGTGCCAAAAACATACACTGGAGAAAAGATAACCTTTTCAACAAATGGTGCTGGCAAAACTGGAAATCCATATGTAGCAAAATGAAATTAAACCTCTCTCACCCTGCACAAAAATCAACTCAAAATGGATCAAAGACTTAGGCACTAGAAAAGATACCTGTGCCTAATAGAAGAAAAAGTAGACCCAAATCTGCACCACGTTGGCCTAGGATCTGTCTTCCTTAACAAGACTCCTAAAGCACAAGAAGTAAAATCAAGAATCCATAAATATGGTGGATTCAAATTAAAAAGCTTTTTTTCAGCAAAGGAAACAATTAATAATGTGAGGAGAGAGCCTACAGATTGGGAGAAAATCTTTACCACATGCACCTCTGATAAAGCATTAATCTCTAGGATATATAAATAACTCAAAAATCTTAACACCAAAAAACCAAATAACCCAATAAATAAATGGGCTAAAAATCCTAACAGACACTTTACAGAAGAAGAAATACAATTGATTCAACAAATATATGAAAAAGCAGTCAACATCTCTAGCAATTAGAGAAATGCAAATCAAAACAACTCCTGTCAGAATGGCAATCATCAAGAATACAGGCAACAATAAATGTTGGCAAGGATGTGGGGGAAAAGGTACACTCATACATTGCTGGTGGCACTGCAAATTGGTGCAGCCACTATGGAAAGCAGTATGAAGATTCCTCAGAAAACTGGGAATGTAACCACCATTTGACCCAGCTATCCTACTCCTTGGTTTCTACCCAAAGGACTTAAAATCAGTATACTATAGTGACACAGCCACATCAATGTTTATTGCAGCTCAATTCACAATAGCTAGACTATGGAACCAACTTAGGTGTCCCTCAATAGATGAATGGATAAAGAAAATGTGGTATATATGCTCAATAGAATATTACTCAGCTTTAAAGAAGGGTGAAATTATGGCATTTGCCAGTAAATTGTTGGAGTTGGAGAATATCATGCTAAGTGAAATAAGCCAATCCCACAAAATCAAAGCCTGAATGTTTTCTTTAATATGTGGATGCTAATTCACAATAAGGCGGTGGGGGGCACTAGGGAAAAAATAGCATTAGATTGGGTAGGGGGAAGTGAAAGGAGGGGAGGGAGGGGATGTGGGGATGGGAAAGATAGTGGAATGAAACAGACATTATTACTGTATGTATATATGTGACTACATGACCAATATGATCTGCAACATGTGCACTTTGAAAAATGAGAAATTATATCCCATCTATATATGATATATCACAGTGCATAAATGCATTCTACTGTCATGTATAACTAATTAAAGCAAATTTTAAAAAAATTAAAAATGCAGAAAAAATTTTAAAAGATGCAGAAAAATAGGGAAAAAAATCTATGTAAAAGGGCATTGAAAAGAGCACCAAGGATATCACCTTCCTATAACTTCCACCTGGGTCCAAACCCTACTTCCCATTTTCCCACCTCTGGGAAAAAGAGTTAGCTAGAAGTGTTCCTACAGGTGAGCCTCAAGGCCTTTTACATTTGAAATAGGCCATGATGATACCTATTAATAATTTCTACTAGTTAGCCTCCAGCTGTGGCTTCTGCATTTGAACAACATCTTAATTTGGGCCCATTGTTTCAGATTCCTAATCATTGACTATTCTTATTCAGTATCTTTCAGCAATATTAGATAGGTTTCTCCTTGAGTACATACCAAAGTTTTTTTTTTTTTTTTTATTATTTTAGACTGCATTGAAACTGTCACTGTTATTCCAACACTGATTTGGATGTTCAGAGATAAACAGTTTTGCTTGTAGTTTATTATCCTTTTTATGAAAATTTTTCACAACTGTTAAGAGATATTTTCCAGACTTCAATTTTTTATACATAAGACCACACCATCTACAGGCAGAGAATATTGTATGCCTTTCAATAAAAATTTCATTCATTTGCACCCTCCCTATAACTAATTGCTCTTGTTAGGCTCTTTTCACCCAGTCTAATTCCTTATAAATTTTCATGAGTCACTGTGTGTACCAACACTTGATTGCTTTGTTTGACTACTATTTCATGATATGAATGTATCACAGTTTGTTCACTCATTTACTGTATTTTTTTGTCTAGAACTATATGTTAGAAAAAGATAAATTTTCAATGAATTAATCTTCAATAACCTCAACTCAATTTCTCAATAGCATGACCTGTGCTTCATATCTGTCCATGCCCCCTACACTCAACCAGGGCAGTTAATTCTGGCCAGAGATTCTCCAGCATTATAGCACATTTCTAAGGTTAGAAAGGTCTAAAACAACTAAATCAGAGTGTATCTGGTGTTCAGACAGGCATCAATATTTTGAAAGATCCCCTGTTTTGTGCTGAAAAGTTGACAATGTACCCCCCCCCCACTATTGCTCATGATGGTGCCATGAACAATTAAAGATGTGAGTGGCAGATTTGTAATAAGTATACTGGGTAATAGATAGTCACTTGTGGAAAAAATTCTCCTGTATCCAGGAATAGAGACAACTACTGAGTTTAGGGGATGATGCACAGTAGCATTAGGGGTGTTGTAGCACAAAACACAGTACGCTGAGGACGATGGGAGTCTTAGCACTTGGGAGCTACAACCCCAGGGTTCAAGACAGAGCTAAATGTGGGATTTCGTTGTTTTTTCTTTCTGTCCTTTTGTGTGGTTTTTGTTATTTCTTATTTTTTGCCTGTGGGAGACTGATAAATTCATGTCCAGTGACACAGAAACAATGTCTCAGGACCAAGTCCTTATTATTTCAAAGGACATAGTTGGGTCACTTCCAACATGAAAGGACCCTACTTTGAAAAGAGTAAAATACATTGTGGCATAAAAATCTAAATGAACACATCAGTAAGACAAGAACACATCAGTAAGACAAAGTGTGTACATTTTGACACAAGCAGAAATTTGGGAGACCTGTGGTTTTATATACAACTGGTCTATGCTAATATTGTCCATGAAACAACTTTGTTTCCTTCTTCCTTTTGGAATTAGTGTCAAAGTGAGTCATGGTATTGGCTATCTCATAAACACCTTAATCATTTTGAAATCTGTAGAATTAAATGTAGTGATGTTATCATACCATTCACAAGAGAAGAGCCATGAAGTCCACTTTCCCAAAAAGGATTACATGTTAGCACAAATGACAGTTCTGGGGAGACTGTTCCTTTCAGAAAAATGAAAACACAAATAACAAAGTAAGAAAAATTGTTCATAATTTTAATGATCACTGGTGACTGTCTTGTGTTTCAGAGTCATTATAATTGAGGTAGCAAATCAAGATTATATAAAAAAACAATGATTTGCATTTCAGTCACAGAAAATATTCCTAATTTTCTTTATACATTTGAAAAAAAACATCTTTATTAATATTTTTAGAAAATGACTCTGGTGTTTTTCGATGTTTTAGCTTCCTTAGTAATGACCAACTGTCAGAAAGTGCTTCCTTCAGTTCCTGTGGAAATTCAGGATTGAACTCTGACAATGTTTTTAAGTCTTCTATATCTCTGTAGTGAAAGATTATAGGAAATTCTGTGAGGTTTAAAGAGTATAAGAGGAGTGGTATGGATATATATTCATGTTAAGGAAAGTCAGGCAAATGGCAACAGTTTTCCTATTGAGAAGCAAAAGCATGGCTGCCTTCATATAATGAAACATCAAATAGTCCTGTGTCCCTCCTACCTTTTGTCCATTGGAAGCTTCCCCTCCTGCTGTGCTCTGTTTTTACCACCCTGTTTCCCTGGCTGATAGATGAAAGGGGACACAGTGCTTCTCATGTGTCAAAGAATATAAAAGCCATTCCCTCAGCCTTCCCTCCCTCTAATGAGAAAAGTCCACACTTTGATGAATTTGCCCCTGCAGAGTGGGGCTGAGCACAGACAGCCACTGAGATCACCAGCAGAGTCCACAACGTGGAATTTCAGCCCCTCGGCAGCTGGAGAGCCTCTAATGCTCAGCAAAATGACAGAGTGAAGGGTTGGAAGCTCTCACCTGACAGTGGTCCTTCTTGCAGTGTCACATCCTCGTGTACATTTAAGTCCCTCTGCATCTTTGTCCTGCACATGTCCTCAAAAAAATTAAATAAGATGCTACAAATGCCTCTAGACGTGTGTTTCAGTGAACCAGCAGTGGTCTCCTTAGGAAACTGGCCCAACATCAGCCACACTCCCAGCAGCTAGTACAACAACATGTTTGCCATCCTGAACTGGGTTTGTCCTACTCTGAGTTTTTCAGCCCTATTGTGGGGACTGCAGATGTCTTGCCTATTAACCTGAGGCTGTATGTCTTCCTGGACTTCAGGCAGTATTCCCTCTCTTCCTCAACCAGGCTTTTATATTCCTTGGGATGTAGCTTAGCTCCTGAGTCAAAGTTCCAAGCTCCACCCCTTCCCCACCTACCTCCACTGGTAAATGTCTTCCTCAGCTTTTGTTCACTCTCCCATCTCTCCTCACTCACCTCACATCCTTGCATCCTTCCATTGATATTTGACCCATGTGGGTTTTAGAGTTTCAAATTGATTCTTCTTTAGTCATTCATTCTTCCTGGACAAATATTGTCATGGTTACTGAAATATTTGTAACTTACTTGGTGCTTGTTTTTAAATCTCAAACAGAGGAGTCTCATCATAGGAAACAGAGTTGAACAAAAGACATGAAAACCTGCCTTGTCAGCACATTGCCAGTTTATTTCAGTTCACTCTTGCTTCATAAAAAAAACTTCCCACTGACTTACATTTCTTTTTATTTCTTCTTCAAGGCATTACAAAATTAGAATTAGTTATAGTTCCTGGCACATCCATCCATAATATTGTGGTTTTTTCATATAGGAGAAAAAACTGATGACAATTAAACTACTGTGAAGTGTATAAAAATTTCTAGTAACATCACTTTAAGTTTTTATAAGGATGTATAAATGTAACTGTACCTTTTCCTTTTCATTCTTGCAAAAGATTGAAAACCTAAGTGGAAAGGAAACTCAAAGGCCATTATTACATTTGCCTCCAAAGAGCCTAAGAAGGGCAACATTTAGGGCTCCTAGTGTTGCCTGGTAAGTCTTGGGAGAGCATTGCAGTTCTCCTCAAACTGGGAGAAGCCAGATTCTAATCACCTTCTATTCTTTCTTTCCATTGATTTTCAGGGGCATTGGTTGTTTTTTTTTTTTTTTTTTTTTTTTTTTTTTTTTTTTTTTTTTATACTGTTGCAGGAATGTTTTATTTTGAGATTACATCTTTTTGTTTAGAGATGGAGGACACACACACACCAACATACACAACACAAAAGTAAAGGCAGTAGAATGCTATAACCCAGAGAGAGTATGTTGTTGGTGTATGTTTTCCAAAAGATTGAAAACATTTATGATTTATTTTCTTTATTCTATGTGTTTTGTGTGGGAGAGAAAATGTTTTATCAGTTTCATAGAGCAGTTTTCTTGGCCATGGGCACACTAGATAACAATCAAATCATATAGTGTCCTTTGCAATGCAAATAGGGCCACATATTTATAAGACTCTTTTGTTTGTGTTCAAAATATATGCAGATTATCTCTGTTCCATCAGGGAAACTGGAGAACTTGTCATTTTAGGTACTTTAAAGAGACTAGTAAACATTCTTAGTTGAAAATAAAAGAATTTCTGTTTTAGCCAGCTAACCTGCTGCTGTGACTAAAGGACCCTACCAGAACAATGTTGGGAGGAGAGGTTTACTTGAGGGATCATGGTTTTAAAGGTCTTAGTCCATAAAGGGGCTCCATTCCTTGGGCCTGGAGGTGAGGCAGAACATCAAGGCAGGGAGAATGTGGTGCTAGGAACAAGTTAACAAAATGATCAGAAAAAAAAAAGAAAGACTCCACTCACCATATACAAATATATACCCCAAAGCCACACCCCTAATTCCCATCTCCTCCAGCCACACCCAACCACTTCAGATGCCATTCAGTTAATCCCTTTCAGGATATTAATTCACTGATCGGATTAAGACATTCATAATCAAATCATTTCTCCTCTGAGCTTTCTTGCATTGTCTCACATGTGAACTTTCAGTGGGCACTTCACATCCAAACTTGATTGTGCAGTGGAGGAGGGTTTATCATTCATCAAATATTGGGCATCAGGTTACCCTTCAAATAATACATATCTTGATATAGAGTATGTGTGTGGTCTGTCATTTGTGTGGCCTCAGAATATGACATGTAGAGTGCCCTAGGGAATAAACACACAATTTTGCAAAATTTTTCCTGCCACAGTGAGGAAGACAAACAATGAGTTTCTGGCACCAGCAGGCATACACTGATGGTGTTTCCTTGGGAGCCAGCAAACTCTTGACACCTACTTATTTGATAATATGGTGCTATCCCTCAGGTTTCAGGCAGAGCTTAGAGTGGGAACTCCATTTAAGTGTCCTTAGAACCATTTTCCTTGAAGTGCTAAAACTTTGTACATAGTTGATCTATCAAAGCAAAGGAATTGTATATTTCCTGCATGCCAGGGACTGTGCTTGCTATTTCATACTTGGTACATGCAGAAACTATCATTAAGAATTATTCATTTAGGTCGCTTAACACTTAGTGTGTAAAATTTCTCAGAAGCATGAAAGAAACACCCTAAAAATGATTGAGTTCCTTTGGGAAAAAATATTCAAATTAAATAAATTTTGTGTCCATATTTTGTTTTGTTTGTTTATTCAGGGAAAAGGTAATAGGAATAGCACAGGGGGGTGGGGACAGCTTTGACACGGCTAGTTGCTGCATGGTCTGTGATTTTATTTTTATATGATCTTAATTGACAAGTCCACTCAGGCCAGGTGGGGCTGTAGGCAGATTTCTTTCTGGCAAATGCATGGGTGGTGGGTCAGTACAGTGGGATCATTATATAAAATCATTCTCTTTACCTCATGTTCCCACAATACTCAACTATATGTCCCTTTACATTCCCCACTCAAGAACTTTGGGACTCTAAATTCTTTTAGGATATTTGGGAGTTGACTCATTCAGGTTACTTTCTCTGAAAAGGGTTGAAATCTAGGGAAAGGAAACCCAAAGTCCTTGTTATAAATCAGGAGGTGCATGGAGAATGAATGGTATTTAGCATCCGGGTAGTCAAATTGTTCATTGGTGGCAGTTGATAAATTACTGAATGAGGTGTTCACAAGGCAGAGATCATGCTAAGACAATAATGAATAAGATAGCAAAGCATTATTTTTTGTAAGCAATTAGCATGTAAACAATCAGTATTATTTGCTAGTCTCTGAAAATCATGGAGATGGTAGTTCATTAAAGCTCTAGATGGGAAGAACATGACATAATTTGTGAGTGGAAGTCAGTAAAGAGTTTGAAAACATTAGCAGAGTTATTGGAAACATATACACAACATTTAGTTTTTATAAAGTTACAGATGCCCCATGAGCTATAGTTAAGATATCTAATGTTATCTGATTTTTGTAAAATGCCTTTCTATTAGCATTACCTCTGTGTTTATTAGATACATTTATCCCTGTCCCTTAGGACTAGATAAACATACTAGCAAACACAGATCAAGCCTGCCTATGTAGGAGGTTAGGAAGATTTTCAGGTCTCAAATAATCTATAAACACCATGTGACTTTGACAGTCTCTCTTGATAGTTATCAGGCACTCACATCTCAGAACCCTTCCTTTATGCCCTCCAGCTTTCTTTCTTTTGGTGGGGCTAACACAAGTGTACATATTCAGTTACATTAAAAGAACTATGGTCTTTCCTTATAAATGTCCAGGTATGGTGGTGCTTTGGTTATAACATTCTGGCCAGGTGCTTAAGATCAAGCTGGTTAAATTGACCTTATTTCTATCTAAAATTAAGAGTCAGCTGAGATTCCTCAGGTTGTCACTCTTGGGGACTTGGGAGAAGCCTTTTAAGTTCTCTAGTGCCATCTGCCAGGATAGGTCAAGATCTTACTGACCATGTGTGGCTCCCTTTGGAAGCATTAGAGAAATTTCCCAAACCAATGACCCTTTTTCTTGGTAGCATGTGCATAGGTTGGCTTCCTTGTCTCTAGGGTCCCATGGATCCCCTGATCAGGAGGTCCTGTGGCCTAAAGTTGCAAAGCCTTTAGAAATGTTCCCTTGTTTTCTGGGTTTGAGCTGACCTTAGAGGGAAATATATATTGTCTATATTCTTTCTTAGCCCTTTTATTTTCTTAACTTTCATCTCCATGTTTTGCTTTTAAACATCTAGAAGGCCAGTTTCACTAGTCTTGAAGTAGGAATACTGAGTTTTAAATTTAATGCCTATAATTTTATAGTTACTTACACCCACCATTTAATTGGCATCGTTATTAGTACTGGAAGTCAGCCTTATATCCTGTCTATCCTACAGGTGGTAGCCTATTACTTCAAATTAACTCAGACTGTTCTTATAGAAGTTGAACTCATCTAAAGCACTCAGACAATACTTATAGAGTTTTGTAGGAAAAATACAAAATGAAATAAACAAGAGGAAAGATATTTAGTTTGTATAATAACTATGAAGCCAGAAACATAATTTTTATAACCCCAAACCTTTTCTTAGATTTATATTTCCTGTTATTTTAAGATCACAGTAATCTATATAACAAAAAAAAAAAAAATCTATTGTTTGAACTTAACTTTGAATAAACTCAAGTTTAGCATAGTTTGGTCTCAGCCTAACATGGAATAAGTTGAGAGGCAGATTCTTAACTCAAGTGACATGGCCTTTTGACAATTTTTAGGTAAACTGGTTTATATCTGAGATGATTTATGCCTGTTTCTTAAATATTATTTTATAAGGTTTTCATGTAATATATTGTTTCTTGAGTCTGTATGAATATCAGTGAAAACAATCCAACATTACATCTGAAATGAATTAAACAAGATGAGAGCTCTAAACCTCTTTCTGCGAAAAAGTGGCAAAATGACTTCTTGTCAAAATTTAAATAAACCTGGATTTCCTTATTCTATTCCAAAACTACATTTAAGTTCCCATTTCAGTATAAATAGTAACACAGAATGTTATATATAACTTATTGATGATAGGTTATTTTTATCCAATTATAAAATATTAAATTATATAAATAAATTCCCAACTCAATGTTATTTTTACATAAGTCTGAAAGATATTGCTGCTACAGAAAACTTTAGTCTGAAGAACACCAGCTTGGTAAAAATGCTCTCCTAAATTTTATTTTCCAAATACTTGTATATTGGGATGACATGAATACATCTGATATAAGAAAAATACAACACTAATTTTGCAAAGCCCAGGAAGGCCCAAGAAAGCCCCACCAACACCCATGGTGACCAGGTAGGCCCAGGACAGCTAAGTGGACACTCTTGGAACTTTTAATTTTTTTTATCATGAAAGGTTTTTATTTCATCATCAAATATAAAGCTTAATTTTGCTGGATATAAGATTCTTGGTTGATATCCATTTCCTTTCAGAGCTTGGTATATGTTGTTCCAGGATCTTTTAACTTTCAGAGTCTGGGTTGAAAAATCTGCAGATTTTTATGCAGATTTGGTCCAGAGAGAGCTGACAGCCACAACACTGCATGCCACAGGGCTGCATCTTTGAACACATTGCCCAACAGTGCCCACCCCCACCCCACCCAACCTGACACTCCATTGCTGAAAGCAATTGCCTCCATCTTGGGATACCTTAATTGCCATATTTAGTTGGGGCAACTCCCAGCTTGGAACACAAGCTGGGCAGGTACCAATGGTCTCTAACTCCCCCCGCCCCAAGCAGCCGCTAACCCCACACAGTGACTGCCCAATACAAATCAGCTCACCAAGATAGGTGTGCAGACCCCAGAGCACAACCCACAGACTTTCAGAGAAAAAGATCCCCAATTAGGAAGAAGAAAGGGAGAGGGTGCATGAGATACAGTTTAGAGACTAAATTAGAGACCAGGAACTGTGAGGAACTTCTACAGGCAACATAAGGAGATAAGATCAGGCACCCAAATCACACAAGTGGGTCCCAAAGGAGATCCTTAGGGTGCAGTCTCCCATTGAGGACCAGCTGGTGCCATACCCCACTCTCAGGTGCCTTGCACCCAAGACCAACCCTCCCACCCTGGTAATGTTCACCATGCTGAGTTTGGAGATACCAGCAAACAACAGACAACCCCACATTTTGAATGAGAAGGGAAGCAAGAAAGATACTAATCTCCAACTAAAACAATCTTTGTTTCTTCCTTTGAGAATTTTTTTTCTTTCCTTTTTTCTCCCTCTCTATTCTCCTGCCCTCACATCCCCAACATTTGTGAAACCAAGTACTTTGCATGAATTAGGATACTGAAGACTAGGATGTCTGAATAGTATATTAAAGTTGTGTTGTACATTCTTTTATCTCCTATTTTTACATTTTTATTTTTCTTAATATTTATGTGTGTTTGTTTTACATACTCTATTGTTTTCCCACTTATCTCCCCCAAATCACTTCCTCTCTCTTCTCCTGTTACTAACCATCTTCTTTAGATTCCTCTTTCATACTTCCTAAGATCTAATAACTCTATACCACCAACTCCTATCCCCTCAACATCTTATCTCACAACTCACCCCTGATTCTTTGTCCACTATCGCAAACCTACTGTATGTATTGTAGATAATAATTGAATTCACCATTTCTGTACATTGTAACCAAACTGTAAACATCTTAATAGCAACTATTTGGTTTAAACTTGTATATTTTTTGTATTGGGATCAGTTAATATTCTTATTCTCCTCAAAAGAGAGGTATTGGAATCCTGCAGGGGCACTATGAGCCTATAGGATAAAATAGGAAATGCCTCAGATCCACAGTTCTAAAAAGGAAGACACACGAACAACACAAAAAAACGGGGGGGGGGGGGTGGAGTGCTCCAAACAAATCAAGATACTACATTATTAGAATCCGCAGCTAGCACAAAAGAAAAAATAACAGAGAAGCAGTTCAAAATGTACATAATTAAAATGTTCTGTGAATTAAAGGATGATATAAGAGCAAATACAGGCAGCAAAAGATCATTTCATAAAGAGCTACATAAACAAATACAGGAAGCAAAAGATTACTTCAATAAGAAGACAGAGGTTCTGGGGGGAAAAAACAGAAATCCTTGAAATGAAAGAAACAATAAATCAAATTAAAAGCTCAATAGAAAATATTACCAAAAGATTAGAACACTTGGAAGATAGGACCTCAGACAATGAAGACAAAATATATTATCTTGAAAAGAATGTAGATCACACAGTGAAAAGGGTAAGAAATCAGGAGCAGAATATTCAAGAAATATGGGATAACACAAAAAGACCAAATTTAAGAGTTAGCAGGTTGAGGAAGGCATAGAGTTCCAAACCAAAGAAATGAACAATATATTCAATGAAATAATAGCAGAAATTTTCCAAACATGAAGAATGAATTGGAAAACCATATACAAGAGACTTACAGGATGCCAAATGTACAAAATCACAACACATCCACACCAAGACACATTATAATGAAAATGCCTAGCATACAGAATAAGGAGAGAATTTTAAAAGCCACAGAGAAAGGAATCAGACTACATATAGGAGGAAAACAATTAGGATATTTGCAGATTTTTCAACCCAAAACCTGAAAGCTAGAAGAACCTGGAACAACATATACCAAGCTCTGAAAGAAAATGAATGCCAACCAAGAATCTTATATCCAGAAAAATTAAGCTCTATAAATTATATCCCATCTATATATGATATGTCAAAGTGCATAAATGCATTCTGCTGTTATGTATAACTAATTAAAACAAAAAATTTTAAAAACCTTCCATGATAAACAAAAGATAAAAGAATTTACATTTAGAAAGCCTGCACTACAGAACATCCTCAGCAAAATATTCCATGAGGAGGAAATGAAAAACATCAATGAAAATCAGCAGAGGGAGGTATTACACTAAAGGAAAAACCTAATCAAAGGAGAAACAAAGTCAAGTTGAATACCAAAAATAAACAAAAATGGCTGGGAATGCAAACCATGTCTCAATAATAATCCTGAATGTTAATGGCCTAAACACACCATCAAAAGACATAGACTGGCAGATTGGATTTAACAAAAAAAGAAAGAAAGAAAGAAAGGCCCAATGATATGCTACCTCCAAAAGACTCATCACCTAGGAAAAGACACCCACAACTGAAGGTGAAATGATGGGGGAAAAAAATACTAACATAGATGGCGGAAACAAGTAGGAGTCTCCATCCTCATATCAAATAAAGTACACTTCAGCCAAAGCTAATCAAAAAGGATAAAGAAGGACATTTCATACTGTTCAAGTAACCATATATCAACAAGACATAATTGATATAAATATATATGCCCAAACAATGGAGCATCCATGTTATTCAAACAAACTCTTCTCAAGTTCAAAAGTCAAATAGACCACAACACAATAATTCTGGGTGACCTTAACTCACCTCTTTCACCACTGGATAGATCTTCCAAATAAAAGCTGAACAAATAAACTATAGAACTCAATCATACAATCAATAATTTAGATTTAACTGACATATATAGAATATTTCATCCATAAATGAGCAAAAACACTTTCTTTTCAGCAGCACATGGATCCTTTTCTAACATAGACCACATTATGCCACGAAGCGACTCTTAGCAAATACAAAAAAATAGAGATACTACCCTGCATCCTATCAGATCATAATGGAATAGAATTAAAAATCAATGATAAAATAAAAACTAGAAGCTATTCCAACACCTTCAGACTAAATAATATGATACTGAATGAACAATGAGTTGCAAAAGACATCAAAGAGGAGATTTAAAAATTCTTATGGATAAATGATAACACTGACACAACATATAAAAATCTCTGGGACACTGTGAAGGCAGTACTAAGAGGGAAGTCCATTGCATCAAGTTCATTTCTTAAAAGAACAAAAAGTCAATAAATAAATGATCTAACATTATATCTCAAAGCCCTAGAAAAAGAAGAACAAATCAACCCCAAAAGCAGTAGAAGACAAGAAATAATTAAAATCAGAGCTGAAATCAATGAAATTTAAACAAAATAATCAAAAACATTGACAGAACAAAAAGTTGGTTCCTTGAAAAAATAAATAAAATTGATAAACCTTTAGCCATGTTAATGAAGAGGAATAAGAAAACTCAAATTACTAACATCTGTGATGTAAAAGGAAATATTATGACAGACACTACAGAAATACAGAAGATAATTACAAATTATTTTAAAAACTTGCACTCCAGTAACAGAATATTGAAGCCATTGACAAATTTCTAGAATCATCTGATTTGCCCAAACTGAATCAGGATGATATACACAAGTTAAACACACCAATTTCAAGAACTGAAATCCAAGACGTCATCCAAACCCTATCAACCAATAAAATCCCAGGACCAGATGGATACACAGCTAAGTTCTATAATACCTTCAAAGAAGAACTAATACCAATACTCCTCAAATTATTTCATAAAATGGAAAAAGAGGAAACACTTCCAAACTCATTCTATGAGGCCAATATCACCCTGATTCTACAACCAACAAAGACACATCAAAGAAAGAAAACTTCATACCAATATCTCTAATGAACACAGATGCAAAACTTCTCAATAAAATTCTGCCAAATCAAATGCAAAAACATATCAAAAAGATAAGGCACCACAATCAAGTGGGGTTCATCCCAGAGATGCAAGCTTTATTCAACATACAGAAATCAATAAATGTAATTCATCACATCAATAGACATAAGAATGATATGATCATCTCAATAGATGCAGAAAAAGCATTTGACAAAATACAGCACCCCTTCATGTTCAAAACACTGCAAAAACTAGGGATAACAGGCATATACCTCAACATTGTAAAAGCTATCTATGCTAAGGCCTGGGCCAACATCATCCTAAATGGAGAAAAATTGAAAGCATTTCCTTTAAAAACTGGAACAAGCTAGGGATGCCCTCTTTCACCACTTCTATTTAACATAGTTCTTGAAACACCAGCCCGAGCAATTATATAAAAGAAATTAAAGAGATACGGATAGGAAAAGAAGAACTCAAATTAGCACTATCTGCCAATGATATGATTCTATAACTAGAAGACCCAAAAAATTCCACCAGAAAACTTGTAGAACTAATAAATGAATTCAGCAAAGTAGCAGGATATAAAATCAACACCCATAAATTAAAGGCATTTCTGTTTATCAATGACAAATTCTCTGAAAGAGAAATGAAGAAAACTATACCATTTACAATAGCTTAAAAAAAAAAAAAAAAAAAAAACCTTGGGAATCAACTTAACCAAAGATGTGAAAGACCTTTACAATGAAAACTACAAAATGCTAAAGAATGAAATTAAAGAAGATCTTAGAAAATGGAAAGATCTCCCTTGTTCTTGGGTAGACAGAATTAATATTGTCAAAATGACCATACTAACAAAAGCAATATACAGATTTAAAGCAATTTCAATCAAAATCCCAATGACATTCCTCACAGAAATAGAAAAAAACAGTCATGAAATTCATCTAGAAAAATAGGAGACCAAGAATAGCTAAAATAATCCTTAGCAAGAAGAGTGAAGCAGATGGCATCACTATACCAGAACTTAAACTATACTACAGAGCAATAGTAACAAAAACAGCCTGGTATTGGCACCAAAATAGACTTGTAGACAAATGGTACAGAATAGAGGTCACAGAGACTAACCCACATAATTACAGTTTTATTATATTAGACAAAGGCACCAAAAACATATATAACCTCTTCAACAAATAGTGCTGGTAAAGTTGTAAATCCATATGCAACAAAATGAAATTAAGCCCCTATCTCTCACCATGCAAAACTCAACTCAAAGTGGATCAAGGATGTATGAATTAAACCAGAGACCCTACACCTAATAGAATAAAAAGTAGATCCAAATTTCCATCATGTCAGATTAGGCCCCAGCTTCCTTAATAAGACTCCTATTGCACAAGAAATAAAATAAACAATCAATAAATGGAGGAGGCCCGGGAGAGGAAGGCCCAACCACCACCACCACAACGCACCCAGGAGGAGGAGGAGCCTAGGAGAGGAAGGCCCCACTGCACGCCTGTCCGACCCCCCAACACACACAACTTGACTGAGAGGATACCCAGGAGGAAGAGAGTGGGGAGAGGAAAGCCAGACCACCTGCCCCACCACACCTCGGCTGGGAGAAGATCTGGGGAAAGAAACCTGCCTGGGCCCCACAACTCAGAGAGGCATCCCATACCTGCCCAGAGAGGCACTCCACACTGGGGTTCCTTACTCACCAAAGTGTGACAATACAGCCCAACATCAAGATAATTATAGGCTTGAGGCTGCCACAGCCACAAAACTGAAATAGTGCTGTTACTATCAAGGGACAATAATAAGGACCTGGTAAGGCATCACCTAGGTTCCAGTGGTCCAGGCTGTACCAGAGGGTGCTCTACTAGAGCTGCTAACAGTTATCCTGTTGTTGAGCTAACAGGGAGTTTTGCATGGGGATGCTGAACTCTTGTTTCTCCTACTGACATAAAACTTCTTATGATTACCCTCTCATTAGTCAAATAATTTAATACCTCTATTCTCTTACATCCTACCTCATAAATGTCTTAGCCAATCCCTAAGCCCTCCTTTCTAACATTAGAAATAGTAAACAACTACACAAACATAGTGACTATATGGTAGAAGATAACTAATCTCATCTTTTCTGTTTTTAGTGAAAAAACTGTAAATATAAAAATAGAAGCTATTGGGCTGTGGCTGTGGCTCAATGGTAGCACACTTTCCTGGCACATGTGAGGCACTGGGTTCCATTCTCAGCACCACATATAAATAAATAAAATTCTATCAACAACTAAAAAAATTTTCATTTAAATAGAAGCTAACTGATATATAGATACACATTGGGTACATTGAGTACTGTAATATTGATCTCTTCCTTAAAAGTGAGGTATTGGGTAACTTGTAGGAATGCTATTAGACAGTAGGGCAGAAGCCTTAATACTTCAGATCTACACTGCAAAAGAGGAAAACACATAGATATCATGAACAAGGGAGGAAAATGCCCCAAACAAACCAAGATGCAATTTTTAGAATCTGTAGAAAGTGCAGTAGGTGAAATGTCAGAGGAGGAGTTCCAAATACACATAATTAAAATGATTCAGGATTTTTTAAATTATGTAAGTGAGCAGATAAAGGCAAAAAATCCATTTCTCCAACAAAGAAATAAGAGATCAAATACAGGTAGCAAAAGATTACTTCAAGAAAGGGAGAGAGTCTGAGAAAAAAAAACAAACAGAAATCCTTGAAATAAAAGAAACAATAAGCCATTTAAAAAAACTCAATAGATAGCATCACCAACAGATTGGATCACTTGGAGACAAGACCTCAGACAATGAGAACAAAATATATAATCTTGAAAATAGAGTTGACCTCACAATGAAGATGGTAAGAAACCATGAACAGAATATCCAATAATTATGGAATACCATCAAAAGACCAAATTTAAGATTTATTGGAATAGAGGAAGGTGCAGAGATTTAAACCAAAAGAATGCACAATCTCTTCAATAAAATAATATCAAAAAATTTCCCAAACATGAAGAAAGAATTGGAAAATTAAATACAAGAGGCCTATAAGACACCAAAAGGACAAAATTATAACAGATCTACACCAAGGCACATTATAATGAAAATGCCTAGCATACAAAATAAGGATAGAATTTTAAAGGCCGCAGAGAGAAAAATCAGATTACCTATAAGGGAAAACCAATTCGCATCTCAGCAGATGTTTCAACCCAGACCCTCAAAGCCAGGAGATCCTGGAACAACATATACCAGGCTCTAAAAGATAAGGATGCCAACCAAGAATCTTATATCCAGCAAAATTAAGCTTTAGATTTGATGATGAAATAAAAACCTTCCATGATAAATGAAAGCTAAAAGAATTCACAAGAAAGCCTGCACTACAGAACATTCTTGACAAAATATTCCAAGAGGAGGAAATGAAAAACAACAATGAAAGTCTGCAAAGAGAAGAACTACAATAAAGGAAAAATCAACCAAAGGAGAAGCCAAGTCAAGCTAAATACCAAAATTTTTTTTAAAAATGACTTGTAATACAAATCATGTCTTAATAATAACCCTGAATGTTAATGGCCTAAACTCACCAATCAAAAGACATAAGCTGATAGATTGAATAAAAAAAAAAAAAAGACCCAACAATATGCTGCTTTCAAGAGACTCATCTCATAGGAAAAGATGCCCACAGACTGAAGGTGAAAGGATGGGATAAAATATACCAATCACATGGTCTAGGTAAGCAAGCAGGGGTTTCCATACTCATATCAAATAAACTTCAAGCCAAAGTTAATCAAAAGGGATAAAGGGATTTCATACTACTTAAGGGAACCATACGTCAACAAAACATAACTTTTATAAATATATATGCCCCAAATAATGGAGCATCTACATTCATCAATCAAGCTCTTCTCAAGTTCAAAAGTCAAATAGACCACAACACAATAATTCTGGGTGACTTTAACATGCCTCTTTCACCAGTGGATATATGTTTCAAACAAAAGCTGAACAAAGAAACTATAGAACTTAATAATACAATCAATAACTTAGACTTAACTGACATATATGGAATATTTCATCCTTCAGTAAATGAATACACTTTCTTCTCAACAACACCTGGATCCTTCTGTAAAATATACCATATATTATGGCACAAAGCAACTCTTAGTGAATATAAAAAAGTAGAGATAGAACCCTGCATTCTATCAGATCTTAATTGTATGAAATTAGAATTCAATGATAAAATAAAAAAAAAAAATAAAGGCTACTCCAACAATTGGAAACTAAATAATATGCTACTGAATGAACAAAGGGATGCAAAAGACATCAAGAAGGAGATTAAAAAATTTTTAGAGATAAATGAGAACACTGATACAACATATCAAAATCTCTGGGACATTAAGGCAGTACAAATAGGAAAGTTCATTGCATGGAGTTCATTCCTTCAAAGAAGAAAAAGTAAACAAATAAATGAACATTACATCTCAAAGCCCTAGAAAAAGAAGAACAAATCAATCCCAAAAGCAGTAGAAGACAGGGAATAATTAAAATCAGAGCTGAAATCAATGAAATTGAAACAACAAAAAAAAAAAAACAATGGAAAAAGTTGACAGAACAAAAAGTTGATTCTTTGAAAAAATAAATAAAATTGAAAAACCATTAGCTATGCTAATGAAGAAAAGGATAGAGAAACCTAAATTACCAATATCTGTGATGAAAAAAGAAATATCACGACAGACACTACAGAAATACAGAAGATAATTAGAAATTATTTTGAAAATTTATATTCCAATAAAATAGAAAATATCAAAGGCATCAACAAATTTCTATAAACATATGATATGCCCAAACTAAATCAGGATGATATACACAATTTGAAGAGATCAATTTCAAGCAAAGATTCTACCATCTTTGCTTGAAATTGATACCATCAAAAGGATATCATCAAAAACCTACCAACCAAGAAAATACCAGGACTAGATATACAACACTGAGTTCTACAAGACCTCTACAGAAGAACTAACACCAATACTTCTCAAACTATTTCGTGAAATAGATAAAGAGGGAACCCTTCCAGGCTCATTCTATGAGGCCAATATCACCCTGATTCTAAAACCAGGCAAAGACACATCAAAGAAAGAAAACTTCAGACCAATATCTCTAATGAATATAAATCCAAAAATTCTCAATAAAATTCTGGCAAATCAAATACAAAAACATATCAAAAAGATAGTGTACCACAATCAATTAGGGTTCATACCAGGACTACACGGTTGGTTTAGCATACGGAACTCAATAAATGTAATTCATCACATAAATAGACTCAAAGATAAAAATCATATGATCATCTCAATAGATGCAGAAAAAGCATTTGACAAAATACAGCACCTTCATGTTCAAAACACTAGAAAAACTAGGGATAACAAAAACATACCTCAATGTTGTAAAGGCCATTTATGCTAAGCCCCAGGCCAACATCATCCTAAATGGAGAAAAATTGAAAGCATTCCCTTTAAAAACTGGAACAAGATAGGGATGCCCTCTTTCACCACTTATATTTAACATTCTTTTTGAAATCTTAGCCAGGGCAATTAGACAGATGAAAGAAATTAAAGAGATATGGATAGGAAAAGAAGGACACAAATTATCACTATTTGTAGATGACATGATTTTATACCTAGAAGATCCAAACAATTCCACCAGAAATCTTGTAGAACTAATAAATGAATTCAGCACAGTGACTGGATGTAAAATCAAAACCCATAAATAAAAGGTATTTCTGTCTTCCAACTTCATCCATTTACCTGCAAATGCCATTAATTTATTTTCTTTTATTGCTGAGTAAAATTCCATTGTGCATATATACCACATTTTCTTAATCCACTCATTTACTGAGGGACATCTAGGTTGGTTCCACAACCTAGCTATTGTGAATTGCTCAGCTACAAACATTGAGATAGCTGTGTCACTGTAATATGCTGTTTTTAAGTCCTTTGGGAATAGACCCAGGAGTGGGATGGCTGGGTCATACGGTGGTTCCATTCTCAGTTTTCCGAGAAATCTCCATACTGCTTTCCATAATGGTTGCACCATTTTGCAGTCCAACCAGCAATGTATGAGTGAAGTTAGTCTCAAAAATCCAAATACCAAATGTTTTCTCTGATATAAGGAGGCTAGTTCATAGTATTGTTGGATGGGGGTACATAGGAGGATTAGAGGAACACTAGAATGGTCAAAGGGAAGGGAGGGTAAGGGAGGGAGCAAGGGGGGAGGGAAGGGGAGAAAAGAAGGAAAAAAAAAAGAAAAGGTGGTTGAATGAGATGGATATCATTTTCTTAAATGCATGATTGAAGACCTGAATTGTACAAATATACTTTGTATACAAACAGTTGTATCTAAAAAGATGCTAAATACATGCACTATGAGTTGTACATATTAAAAATTATAAAAATAAAATTTTAAAAAAGAAAATAATCACAAAGTAGCAACAATGTACACATTCTCAAAAAAAAAAAAAAAAAAAAAAAAAAAAGCATTTCTGTACATCAGTGACAAATACTCAGAAAGAGAAACTAGGAAATCTACCCCATTTACCGTAGCCTCAAAAAATAAAATACTTGGGAATCAACTTAACAAAAGAAGTGAAAGACCTTTACAATGAAAACTATATAGCACGCTAAAGAAAAAAATTAGAGAATACCTTAGAAGATGGAAAGATCTACCTTGTTCTTGGATAGGTAGAATTAATATTGTCAAAATGACCATTCTACCAAAAGCACTATACAGATTCAATGCAATACCAATCAAAATCCCAATATCATTCCTCATAGAAATAGGAAAAACAATCATAAAATTCATCTGGAAAAATAAGAGACCCAGAATAGCCAAAGCAATTCTTGGCAAGAAGAGTGAAGCTGGTGGCATTACTATTCAAAACCTTAAACTGTATTACAAAGCAATGGTAACAAAAACAGCATGGTATTGGCACCAAAATAGACCAGTAGACCAATGGTACAGAATAGAGGACACAGAGACCAACCCACACATCTACAGTTATCTCATATTAGACAAAAGTGTCAAAATGTTTATTGGAGAAAAGATAGCCTCTTCAACAAATGGTGTTGGGAAAAACTGGAAATCGACATGTAACAAAATGAAATTAAACCTCTATCTCTCACCATGCACAAAACTCAACTCAAAGTGGATCAAAGACCTAGGAATTAAACCAGAGACCTTGCACCTAATAGAAGAAAAAGTAGGCCCAAATCTCCATCATGTTGGATTAGGCCCCAACTTTCTCAATAAGATCTGTAAGAGCCTTTAATGAGGAAGTAGCTAAGATGGCGGCTGGCTAAGAGCCAAGAGGAGGCGTTTACTTGTTTACACCTGACCTTAATGTAATTGACTAAGAATCTTTCTGTGCCCATGGGCACTGCATACCGCACCTGAAAGTTGAGTTTGTGACACGTGTATGCTTGTTAAGGTAAAGAGTATTTAAAGAGACTGTGGGGGAATCAGGGGGACAGAAGAGAAAAGATAGAGAAGAAGAAGCAACAATAAAGGAACTACTCATTCCCAGTCTGCCTCTGATTTCTTTCCCACAGTATCGTTGCCTAAGGCGGCAACAAAGATCCCTATAGTGCAAGAATTAAAACCAAGAATTAATAAATGGGATAGATTCAAACTAAAAAGCTTCTTCTCAGCAAAAGAAACAATTAGTGAGGTGAACAGAGAACCTACAGAATGGGAGCAAATCTTTACCACAAGCACATCAGATAGAGCACTAATCTCTAGAATATATAAATAACTCAAAAATCTAAACACCAATAAAATCAAATAACCCAATCAATAACTGGGCCAAGGAACTGAACAGACACTTCTCAGAAGATGATATATAATCAACCAACAAATATATGCAGGTAAATGGATGGAGTAGGAGAAAATAATGCTAAGTGAAGTTAGCCAATCCCCAAAAACCAAAGGTCTAGTGATTTCTTTGTTATGAAGATACTGACTTATAATGGCAAGGAAGGGGGAAATGAGAGGAATGAAGAAAAATAGAACAAAGGGAAGGGAGAGTAGGAAGGGGTCAAGGGGATAGGACTAATGGTGGAATGAGGTAGACATCATTACCCTAAATACATGTATGAAGACACAAATGGTGTGAAAATACTTTAGGTAAAACCAGTGACTTGAAAATTTGTGCTTTTTTTTTTTTTTTTTTTTTTTTTTTTTTTGGTACCAGGGATTGAACTCAGGGGCACTCGACCACTGGGCCACATCCCCAGCCCTTTTTTGTATTTTATTTAGAGACAGGGTCTCACTGAGTTGCTAAGTGCCTCGCCATTGCTGAGGCTGGCTTTGAACTCGCGATCCTCCTGCCTCAGCCTCCCAAAGTGCTGGGATTACATGAAGGAGCCCCAGTTAGGGAAATGGCTAGTACGGATAGCTGGAAGCCATAAGTTCCACCTGATAATAAGTATGTACGTGACGCACCTGTAAATGCACGTGAGGCACCCGCAAAGCCAAAGGTATATAACCGGGTGAAAGTGGTCGGAGTTAGAAGGAAGAAATTCATTCAGTCAGTCATGCAGTCGCTCAGTCGGTTGAAAGAAGAGTTCGGGTCAGAGAAGAAGAAAAGAGTCAGAGCAGCCAGAACATAGTCAGAAGAAGAAATAAGAGTCAGAGCGGTTAAGAGTTCTGACAGAAGAGAAACCAGATAGAAGAAGTAATTGCTGGTCAGAGTCAGGCCGAGGCTGCCGAAGTAGAAAGAAGAAAGAAGAAAGAATCTCTCTAATCTCTCTCTCTCTCAAGCTCTCTCTCTCTCTCTAAAGAAGAAAGAAGAAGCCTTCTCTAAGCTAAGCTCTCTCTAAGCTAGCTCTCTCTAGAAAGAAGAAGCCTTCTCTGAGCTAAGCTCTCTCTAAAGAAGAAATAAGAGGCCTTCTCTAAGCTAAGCTCTCTCTAAGCTAGCTCTCTCTAAGAAAGAAAAAAGAAGAATCTAAGAATCTTTCTCTCTCTCTAAGCTCTCTCTAAACTGAAGAAGAAAGCTCTTTCTAAGCTAAAGAAATATCTTTCTTTCTCTCTCTAAGCTCTCACTAAGAAAGTAGAAGTAAAAGTAGAAGAATCTTCATTCTGCCTCCAAGTTTTTCTCCCACGGCGGTTTGTGGCTGTAAGTCAGGCAGCTAACAAAAATTACAGGCGTGCGCCACCACGCCCGGCTAAATTGTGCTCTTTATATGTAATATGAAATGAATTGCACTCTGCAAGCATGTATAACAAATTAGAATTTTAAAAATTGAAAAATATAATCAATAAATGGGATAGAGTCAAACTAAAAAGCTTCTTCCCAGCAAAAGGAACAATCAGTGAGGTGAATAGAGAGAATAAAGAATGGGAGAAAATTTTTACCACACACACATCAGAGCACTAATCTCTAGGATATATAAATAACTCAAAAATCTAAACACCAAAAAAAATCAAATAACCCAATCATTAGATGGGCCAAGGAACTGAACAGACATTTCTCAGAAGATGATATACAATTAATCAACAAATATATGAAAAAATGTTCAACATCTCTAGCAATTAGAGAAATCAAAACTACTCTAAGATTTCATCTCACTTCACAAGAATAGCAGCTATTAACAATACAAACAACAATAAGTGTTGGCGAGGATATGAGGGGAAAGGCACACTCATACATTGCTGGTGGGAATGCAAATTGGTGTAGCCAATATGGAAAGCAGTATGGAGATTTTTGGAAAACTGGGAATGGAACCACCATTGACCCAGCTATCCTACTTCTTGTTCTATATCCAAAAGACTTAAAAACAGCATACTACAGGGATGCAGCCACATCAATGTGTATAGCAGCACGATTCATAATAGCTAAATTTTGGAACCAACCTAGACGTCCCTCAGTAGATGAATGGATAAAGAAAGTGTGGTATATACACAATGGAATATTACTCAGCATTAAAAGAGAATAAAATCATGGCATTTGCAGGCAAATGGATGAAGTTGGAGAATATAATGCTAAGTGAATTAAGCCAATCCCAAAAAAAACAAATTCCAATATAAGGATGCTGATTCATAATGGGGATGGTGATGGGGGGGCAATAGACAAACTTTAGATAGGGCAAAGGGGATGGATGGAAAAGGAGGGGAATGAGGGTAGGAAAGACGGTGGAATGAGATGAATATCATTACTCTAAGTACACGTATGAAGACACGAATGGTGTGACTCTACATTGTGTACAACCAGAGACATGAAAAATTGTGTTCTATATATGTAATATGAACTGAATTGCATTCTGCTGCCATATAAAACAGAATAAAAAAAAAAACAGTACTAATTGTTCATTTAACCAGAGCTGTACAAACCCTAATTCCTTTAAGACTAGTTCCACTAAATAATAGAAGCTACCAAACTCAGAAAATTATCTTGATAGATGAGAGATGATTAGTGTTTTAAGAAACCCTTGCTAGGGGTTGGGGTTGTGGCTCAGCGGTAGAGCGCTCGCCTCGCACGTACGTGGCCCCGGTTCGATCCTTAGCACCACGTAAACATAAATGGATTGTGTACAACTAAAGTAAATAAATAAATATTTTTTTAAAAAAGAAACCCTTGCTACTTCAACATATAGAGAATTAAATTTTGGTTTACATTAGCAGCTTAATATTTGATCTTAGGGAAAAAACTTAGATACTTTTAACTGATTGCATTAATTACAGCCAAGTTAATCAAGCACAAACTCTTTGAGATTTACCCTCCACCAACCTTGTGAAATTACTTAGACACTCTACAATTTGTTTACCATACAAAAAAAATTTCTCATCAAGAAATGCTTCTTTGCTTTTGATTTCCATTTTAAAATATATTTCCATATCTAAAATTTTTTGTATCTCTTTTCTTGTTGCTGACATTTTAAAATTTACATTCTGAAAATTTACATTCTGAAATTCTTATAAAATTTTTGAACATGGACAAATTACTCCATTTTAAGAAGATGAAATACTTTTTGTGTCTTGTGTTACTTCAGCTGAAACACAACTGAAGCCTTTTGTATATAGAATTGTACCTGTTAGAATTTTAAATCTTAATAATCTCATTTTTAGTGAAGACACAAAAACAAAGCAATCTTTTTCTCATTTATCCATTTATAAAAGCACATTTAATATTAAATATATATTACCCTGTGGAATTCAAGAATTCAAGAATACTTGATTTTATGGCAGTTGATGTTTGAGCATTTTAACCTTGTGAATTAATCAGATATCTCTTCTAACAAACACCTTTGTGAAGATTAATCCCATTTATGTTAAATCTTATTTACTTATTCTTAACTGTAAAACCCATTATATCAGACAAGAGTATTTAATAGTATTAGCCATCTCTTTCTGCTGAAGAAATATCCTAGAAGCAATGCATATTATACTCTAGACATTGTATAGAAAACAACACTATTAATTGTTTGACTGCCTAGAAAACCTTGTGCATTTAAAGACCTCCATACTCTTATCTGTTTACCCAATTTAAATTTAACTTTTTCTTAAACATCTAAGTCATGTGAACTAAAAGGCATTTGGATCCATTTCTTTCTCTTAATTTTTAATTTATGGGTGTTCATTTATCTATATGCCAACATTGGTACCATGTAAATAATATATAAAGACAAAAATATAAACACACATACAAAACATAGGTGCTCACAAATACACATAAAAATCTAATGAAACAAAGATCTTTGAGGTTTTCCTGGAAGAATTGACCACTGAATAAATCAAGTAGGTAAAATAGAGCAAAAAAATACTGAATAGTCAGATAAACAAGACTGTTTAGGCCAAAATATATTAATTTAGCCATACAGGATTCAAACATGAAGTCACCATAAAACCATGAGCTCAAAAATACAGATATTTTTTAAAATAACAGAAGTTTTTAAAAAGTGGCAGCCACAATTACTCGAGTAAAGGAACATGTGGAACATCTTTATTAGATCAGAGTAATTTTAAGTCAGATTATAGTCGGTCAAGATATGTAAGAATGTGGGAATCATGAAATCATCAGGTAAATGTTCTCAAGGTAAAGAAGGCTTGCACATAGGATCATTCTATTTTCCATCCCCGTGCTGTAGTATTTAAGAGGAAATTTTTAAGAGAGTAGAGTCACACAGTGCAGAGCAGGTAAGATAGCTATTTAGGTCACACTGCTGCTTGTCCCAAACCAGTTTATAACAACTGCCTCTGCCACTTACATTCCAGATGGAAGCCTTGGAGAGACAGATATCTGGCAGAAAGCTAAGGAGTAAGGAAAGCTACTGTTTTGAGCTTCAGAGGCTAAACCTCATACATAGGGCAATTTTGACCACTTATCTTCCCTACATTTTGTAAAACCAATCTCTTAAGATGTGGTGTTATACTTTATGTTTCCTATGGAGACTATATTTTCCATTCTGACAGTTGGGAATAAGGCCAGGATTGGATACAGAAAATTATAAGGGATCTCTTCTCTTTTTTTAAACTGTGATTAGTTCTGCAATGTTATGATTTTAAGGATGAGGATCCCCTCTGCACAAAAAATAAAAACAATAAAAGAGAACAGAACATGGATACCTGAGAAAAAGAAACTGTCTCTTTGGTTAGGAATACCTTCCTAATCCTGGAGCCTCTAGCAGTCAGCAATTTCCAGGATTCCTTCATGACTCGTGAATTTAAGGGTTGCTGTTCCAGGCTGGGCATAATTTTTCTTCTTAATCATCAGTAACTATGAAAAAGGTGCAAGCCCCTGGATTATCCACACTTACTATGTGACTTGTCATGCTTGAGGACCCTTAAATCCTTAGATAGCCTTCCATGGTCTGTCTGTGTTGAGCCTACCATTAGTTAAATGTTTCAGGGGAAAATTGGATCTCACTCAGAATGGAAGATTATATCTGAATCTAATTTAAATTTTGAGCACAAGTTGTGTTTTTCCCTTAGGCCTGCACATAGATAGGGATCCTTGGAATATTTTCCTTCTTTTATTTTTTAACAAAAACAGGCTTAGCTGTAGAATGGCATTAAAATTTTTATTTCCCTCTGATGGCCATGATTCTCTAATGGAGAGTTTTCATTGAGGTCATGCTTGGGAGAAGAATAAAATGAGGCACTTTTTCTTGAGTATCTGTGGGTCAAACTTGCCCCACTTTTTCCAGTATGCAGACTAGTAGTGAACCTGGTGTAATTATTGTGATTAAACCTTTGTTCTAAATATAAGAAAACAGAACTAAGGTTCATGTGCCAGAGGAAATGCCCACTTTGCTAGGGACATCTCCCTAATGAGCTTCTGGTGGTCTCCAAACCCATCTCTAATTTCCCATTTTCTTCTGAATTTATTGCTGCATCACCTGTGAGAATGTGAGGCATCTCTATTTGCCACATGCCAAAGACCCAAGGAACTCAGAATCAGTGGTGATTACTGATTTCCTCTTGCAACTAACAAATATCCAAATGTGATGCCCCAAGTCTCCTTATATAAAACAATCTCTGAGATGTCTGGGCAAGATCAGATTTGTTAGGGGGAAATATTGAAATAAAGAGCTTACACTTGCAGTGGGCCAAAAGAACCTCCAGATGACAAGGAGGACATCTAGTGGTTGTGAATGCTTAATGCACTTTTCCCTGAGGAATTTTAAAAAGAGATTAATTAAAAGACACCTGCCTTTTCTAACAAATCATTCAATATAAAATGTTCCTCTCAACATCTAGTGTCTGATCAAGGAGGGAAGAGAGGGTGCTCAGGAGGCACAAGCAGAGGGAGCTAAGGGTGGTTGGCTAATCAGGAGGTGCATGTGTTGCTGGGGCATTTCACCACAGTATACCCAAAGGGCTTTCAAGAGAGGATGTTGGGAGAGAAGACTGAGATTCACTGGGGAGTGGCCTGCAGTTGCAAACCTCCTTAGCTCCACTCCTCACATCCAAATGCAGACCAGAATCAGAAGCCAACTATTTACTAGCTCCAGACATCTCAGACCCACAATAGGAGAGTAGGAAATGGTCTTTGCAGAGTACAACATGCCTGACCCACAGGGCATGTGATTAGGAGCCACAGAAAGCCATAAAGTCTCTTTGACCCAAGATTTAAGATTGGCAGCACATACTGCTTATGCTAGGATGACTGATGGTCCTCTAAAATTGTCCTCCAGAAGGAAACAGAAAGAAGCACCTCAGAATTACATAAGGTTAGAGAAGCTTCCCACAGTGGTGCTCCCAGGAGAGCTTCCTCTTGATACCAGTCCTGGAAATCAGGAAGGGATCCTTATTCCCAAATGTTAAACACTCAAGGAATGCCAATGCAAGAGAAGAAAGCAATGTGTATTTCAGAAAGTGATAGCAACAGACTTCCCCAAGAGTAGGGGCCACAGACCAGGATGCTCACTTGAGGGGGGGTGTGTTTTGCTTTTTATAGACCCCAAAAACTCCTTTTAAATTTTTGCCTTCTCTTTATTATCCATATATGTGGCTAATAGCAAGGATAAGGAGGTTAATTGTTAATAACCCACAGTGCCCAGGATCATGATCACAGAGGTTAAAAGCACATTGCCAGAAGGCACTGTAGGGACGTTGCTTTCTGGCAAAGAAAGCATGAGGGGGTCAGCATGAGCTCATGTTATAGAATCATTAACTTAACATCATATTGTCCTTTTCCCCTTGTTTATTTTCTTTCTTTCTTTCTTTCTTTTTTCATTTTGAGACAACTAAGTTGTTGAGGCTAGCCTCAAAATTCTAATAGCCCTACCAAGCCTCCCTACCAGTAAAACCATTTGAATACAATCAAATTATAAAGCAAAAGCTCGAATGTTAGGCATCTGCTACAGCTGGGAGTAGTCTCAGGACATGCACCCAGTAAGAACTTGCCTCGCTTTCCAGGCCACCATTCTGACTCGTCAGTACTCTGAAGGCAGTTAATGGGAAGTGCAGAAAGGCAGCGACCAGGACCTCTCATTTCTAGGTGTCTCAGAGGCTTTTGGCTAGCTTTCCTGGACTTTGGAGATACTGTTCACAGGCTCTCCATGCAAAGATCATGATGGTGTCTTGAAATTCATCCAACTGGTGAAGTTTCCTCTGAACAGCTGACTCAGTAGCAGCCAGATGACTGACAGTTGGGAAAAGAACAGGCGGGGCATCCTGGATCTGGCCTTTCCTGCTCTGGCCCTTTCATGCTTTCCCTTGGGACTGTTGCTGCCATTAATTACCCACCACCTGTGTCTGTGCACCTATGCTTGGCTTCAGGCCCCTTTTTCTACCTGGTTCCACCAAGCTTCTTAAATCCTTTGGATCTTAAGAAGTTCTAGTCCTATATTTCCCAACCTTCTACAAGTAATTTTGCCCCAAATTTCCTTACACAATTCTTCACGTATTTCCCCACATTCCTTGTCCATTCGTTTCAGCATTCATCTGCTCATTTTTAATTTAAATCTCCCTGTGCCATTACTCATTCATGCTCATTATTGTAATAATTAAATAAAGTTTGCCTTTTCACTTTATTCTCTTGACTTCATATGTCAAACACATAGAAAAATCCTTATAGAAAAAAGTTTTCTATTTAAAGTTTTCAAAGAAGAAAAATAAAACTTACCTTTAAGCCCCACTAACCACAAGTCATCTTTTTAACAGTTTCTATGTAAATTTCTTTTATTTATTTATTTATTTATTTAGATTATTTATTTACTTATTCATAATGCACAAGTATATCATCTTTTCACATACAACTGCTTGTATACAAAGTATATAAGTACCATTCAGATCTTTAATCATGCATTTAGGATAGTGATATCCATCTCATTCAACCACCATTTTCTATGTAAATTTCTATTACTAATCTGTCTTTTATGGGTGTCTCTTCTTCAAAGCATGGGGAGATTATAACTGAATAGGTTACTGGTGTATCTGTCTATAGTAGGAGCAAGTATAAGCATACATTCTTCACCAATTTAGAAAACTATGACATTTAAAGTAAGTCCTGTTAAAAATATGCAAATTCTCAATGCCATAACTTTAGGTTCACACTATATTTAAGACTTACAAAAATGGTTCCCACTCACTATTGCAGAAGATTGAAATATTGAGCTCAGATGGAACTTTGTTATGTATATCTGCAACCCAAAGATCAAATATTAATTTGAGATTTTATTCTTTATAACTAAAAGCTGGAGAATACCTACATTCAAATAACATTGTTAAAAGAAATAGATGTGAGACCATTACTTTGTTCTAGGGTCCTGCACCAAAAGATCCAACAAAACCAGAATGTAACCCCTCATACAAAATGCCATGTATTGAGGTGGAACTTTGAAAGCAGCCAGGCATCAAAAAAGGAAATGCAGAGTCTCCAATCAGAGAGTGGTCCAGATACCTTGGCCAGGAAGTCCTCACTATTGAATGGCTAACAAGAAAGTTACTATGTGATTCTCCCCTGCCCTATTGATACTAACCTGGGCACTCAGTGCATTGTCCTCATAAGGGCCAACATATCTACATTCCCCAGCTTTCCATCATAGCCACCGCAGTTTGAGAACAATGTGAAACATGAACTCACAATTATCCACATCAAGCAAAGTGTTGTATGGGCCCCATTTGAAAATATAGTGGTGAACTTTGCTGAGCTCCCCCATATCCAGGGCTATAAGCATTTGCTAGTCTGTATGGGTACTATCTCAAGTTCGGTGGAAGCCTTCCCTACCTACACAGAGAAGGCACATGAAGTGGCCTTACTTTCCATGAATGTAATCATTCCTTGGTTTGGAATACAAATCACCATCGATCAGATAATGGGCTGGAATTTGGGGCTGAGGTGCAATTGTTGGCAAAGGGGTTGAAAATCACCTGGAAGTTACCCACTGCATAACGTCCAGAGAGCTCCATGAAGGTGCAGGGAGTGGACCAAACTTTAAAATTACAATTGAAGAAACCATGTCCAGAAACACACCTACACCAGGTGTTGCCAATTGCTTTGCTAAGAATTAGGTCTAGCCTGACTAGACAGATAGGGTTTTTCTCCTTATAAGATTCCTTGAACTTCAACCATACTGCACCTTCCTCATTATAAGAAATATATGAGGCTTTTGGCTCTGACCACTCTACACCATTGGGTTAGGGAGTGGCTACCTGTCAGCCTGACCACATATGCCCACCCCTTTAAACCAAGACATAATGTTTGGGTAAAAGAATGGATATATCAAGCCCTAAAGCTTCTTTGGAGGGGTCTGTTCAATGTCATTTTATCCACACATACTGTGGAGAAGGTGGCCAAAATGGTCCCCTGAATTCAGCACAACATAGTGAAACCAGCTTCTCAAAAGGGAGTGTGTTCCAGATCCAGCTGTACTATGCAAGGCAACCATTTGGAATAAGTGAGCTGCAACCCAAGAGACCCCCAAGGACAATAGCCCTGCTTTAGTCACCCCAGAAAAACGCTAATCAATGCACTCTAGTAGCTCATGGAATCAAACACCTACAGGGATAAACAGACTATTCTTAATTTCTGTATTAGTCTTTCCACTGTGATGTTTTGGCATGGTCACCCCTGACCCTCTCTGTTGCTGCAGTCTTCACAGTAATTGTCACCATAGGATTAGCAGAGACTGATCTAGCCAACTAAAACTGGGATGGAAAGCTTCTGTCAGCAGTCTTTTACCTACTTTATATAGAATGTTTTATTGCTATTTGCTATGTCTGATCTGGCTCCCATCTGTACACTAAAGTCCCTCATTCTGTGACCCATGCCTTTGTGTGATTCTATCAGGCCATGGCATCACTACAACCCTACTTTACCATACACATTTCTCCTGCTAGTGAACACTCTTGGGGACCTGCAGATATAAGACCACCTATTCTATCTCCCAAAAGGGGAATCAATATACTTGTTTTGACCAATAGTATTCCCAACTGAGGAATGCCGGAAAGTCCAAAGCTCACAGAAAGGCAATGTGGAACATACCAGTTAATTTACAAAGTTATGCTTACTAATTTAAGCAACCAGTGTCATTGCCTTTTGATGCAGGTGGGGTCATGAACAAGACTTGGCTAACTGCTGTGACCCACAGTATATTCACCACACCATGTTGAGGTTTGTCTTAGGAAAGAGTATGTAGACTCAATGACAAGTATATGTGCAAAAAGCCTTCAAATGATATGTGGCCCTGATTATCTGAAGTTTTTCTATCCCTCTTGGATTTGTGCTTCATGGGCCACTTGACAGCATAAGAGCAAAACTGTCCTAATTCAAAAGGGTGTTACTATACCCAACTGTAAATGTGAGCCTAATGTTAATGTTCCTATTCTTGACCCTGAACACTCAAGACAGAAAGCAGGATGTCTAGTTAGCATATATGTATATGGATGAGGCACTGACACAGGAACCATACTGTACTTCAAAAGGGTCACAACTTCACTTAAGTCTTCCTCCTATCAAGTGTTTCATTCCTTTTATGAGGAAATAGAAAAAGGCCCACCTCCCATTTCTGCCATAACAAGAAACCTATTTTTAAATTTGGCAGATACTATAGTTCAATCTCTGAATGTCTCTTCTTGCTATGTGTATGGAGGAGCTAATATGAGAGATGAATACCTATGGGAATTTAAAGGGATAGACCCCATGACCCCTATAGTTGAACAACATTGTCCCATTCAACTACTAGTGTTTGTTTCCTCAAAACCTCAATTATTGGAAAATATTGTCTTGCCTGAGAGGGAAAACAAGTTAACATTTCAGTTGGGAATTTGATACGTATGGTCCAAAAAATTTATAATGTAACTACCCAGAAAAACCAGTTGGGTGGGGGGAAATCCTCAAATCACACAGAATCAAATCCCAAGCTCCTGTCAAATTTCTCTAAATTCAAACAGGTCTGGGGAAATGCCACCACAGAAATCAAATGGTAAGCCCCATGGGGGACTATACTGGACACGTGGAAGGGCTGCTTATGCTCCACTGCTCTGATTCTGCTCTGGCTCTTCTGTCTGGGGACAATTCATCCCTCCTTTTTCCTCCTTCCATTAGTCACAGAGGAAACATTGGGACTTCTGGTACAGGAAGACACAGAAGCACTGAGAGCAGTGAGCTTTGGCAATTGGTAATTGGAAGATGAAAAATGACCCTGTGAATGAATAATTTACTATTATGGCCCTATTATTATGGTCCTTAATTTACTATTAAAGACCCTGCCCAGGGGACAAGTCCTATTCAATTTATTGGCCAAGTACTTAATAGCAATGCTATTGACCCAAACCACTCAGCCTTAGACTACATGCTTTCTTCTGAATGTGAGGTATGTGGGGAATCTAACCTGAGCAACCATTTCTCACAAATAGATGATGAAAGCAGGGTCATAGAAGAAATCACAGATTGTATGAGAAAGATCACTCCCAACCCAGTCCATATCTGGAAAGGTTGGAACCCAAGGAATTATTTGCCTGCCTACTCCTACTGTGCCTATTATCCTGGTCATAAGATCTGTCTCCAGTTTTCCGGAGGCTATGGTTGAAAGGAAAACAGTAACACATGATGTTATGGAAATATAAGCTGTGGAATCAGGATGATGCTCTTTGATGCTGAAAGATTTTGAACTTAAAATAGGGGAATGAATTATGGGCTCTCCCCTTACTACATTTAGTATCTATGGGCCCATGCCTGACTCAATCAAGCAATGTGCTACAATGAGAATATATATGCACATTCATGACTCTGTTGCAACTGTGTTAAGTGTAACACTGTTGCAGCTCTATTGCAACACCATAGTATAGAATACCTAATCATAATATAAGTAACATATGGGGAGACAAAGAGGTTAACATGTAAAGGGAGGACTAATAGAGGGTATGTAAGGCAACACCCATGACTTTCAGATTGAGACTTTTGGATAAGAATCTGCTGGTCCAGTGCCAACATTAATGATTACTGCTTCCTGTTGAAAGCCCCAGGGTCCTGTCTCTCTGTGAAAGAGTCCTACAACACACTCATTAGCTCTCCTACCTCTGTCTATGCAGGACATAATTTGACTGACACTTTTGTCTACAGTGCCTTTGTAGAATGTTTTAAAATTAAGAAAATGAATCCTCCAATATTATTCTTCTTTATCAAGAATGATTTGGCTGCCGGGCGCGGTGGCGCACGCCTGTAATCCCAGCACTTTGGGAGGCTGAGGCAGGAGGATCGCGAGTTCAAAGCCAGCCTCAGCAATGGCGAGGCACTTAGCAACTCAGTGAGACCCTGTCTCTAAATAAAAATACAAAAAAAAAAAAAGGGCTGGGGATGTGGCCCAGTGGTCAAGTGCTCCTGAGTTCAATCCCCGGTACCACAAAAAAAAAAAAAAAAAAAAAAAAAAAAAAGAAGAATGATTTGGCTGTTTGGGAAACCTTGACTTTCCATATTAATAGTGGAAAGAACATTCCTATCAAAAGTGACTTTTATGTATACACTAATAATTAGCCCAAATGTGTCTGTGTCAAGTATCAGAAGAATCTAAGAGAATCTTCTTCAACAGCACTTCACCTGAGTTTAAACACCTGTTCAGCCAAGAGTTCACACAAATATCTGTCACAGGTAAAACACAAAGGGAGAAAGAAAGAGAAATAAATTGGTTTTTCTTCTCTCTCTCTATCAGTATCTCTACCTTTACATAAAGCTATAGTCCTGGCTTTTGCTATACATGGCTCTGTCATGGTGCCATGGAGAACTGAAGATGTGAGTAGGAGATTAGTAGTAAGTACACTAGGGAATAGAACGCCACTTGTGGCAAAATTCTCCTGTACCCAGGAAGAGAGACAGCACTGAGTTTAGGGGACCATGCACAGTAGCAGTAAGGGTGTTGCAATACAAACCACTGTACACTGAGGTTCGTGGGAGTCTTGACACTTTGGTGCTAGGACCCCATGGTTCAAGACAGAGCTAAATGTGAGATTCCTTTGTTTTCTTTTTGCCTGTGAGAGACTGAGCTGATAAATTCATGCACAATGTCAGAAAAAAATATGTCTTAAGACCAAGTCCTTAGCATTTCAAAGTACATAGTTGGGTCATTTCCAAACATTCAAGAACCCTATTTTGAAAAGAGTCAAAACACCATTGGGCATAAAAATCTAAATGACTTGGGCTTAGTGTACACCCTGGTGGCTGGCAAAGAACACACCAGTAAGATGAATTGGGTACATTTTGACACAAGCAGAAAATTGGGAGGACTGTAGTTTTATATACAACTGGTCTATGCTGATATTGTCCATGAAACAATTTTGTTGTCTTCTTCCTCTTGGTGTTGAGCAGTGTCAACATGAGTCACAATACTATCTCATAAACCCTTTAATCATTTTGTAATCTGTAGAATTAAATGTAGTGATGTTATTATACCATTAACAAGAAAAAAGTCATGAAGACCATTTTCCCAACAATGATTACGTGTTGTCACAAATGACAATCCTGGGGAGGCTGTTCCCTTCAGAAAAGTGAAAATGCAAACAACACACCAAGAACAATTGCTCATAATTTTAATAATCACTGGTGACTGACTTGTGTTTCAGAGTCATTATAATTGAGATTGCAAATCAATATCACATAAAAAATTCATGATTGCCATGTAAACCACAAATAAGATACTGAACTCTCTGTATACATTGAAAATAACAACAAAATTTAATGAATGCTTTTAGAAAACGATGCTAGTCTTTGAGATGTTGTAGGTTCCTCAATAATGACCAACTATCAGGAAATGCTGCCTTCAGCTCCTGTGAAAATTCAGGATTGAACTCTGACAATGTTTTTAAGGCTTCTGCATCTCTGTGGCTGAAGATTACAGGGACTTCTGTGAGGTAGAAGGAGAGTAGAGGGAGAGTGGTGTGAAAATATATTCATGTCAAGGAAAGTCAGGCAAATGGCAATAGTTTTCCTATTGAAAAGCAAAATCATGGTTGCCTTCATATAATAGAATATCAAAAGAGTCCTGAGGGAGTCCCTCCTGTATTTGGTCTCTGGGCAGCTTCTCCTCCTGCTGGGGCTCTGTTTGTGCACACCCTATCACTACGGCTGCCAGGTGAAAGAGAACACAGTGCCTCTCGTGTGCCTGTTCTATATTCTCTCAGCCTTCCCTCTGGTGAGAGAAGTCCACACTTTGATGAATCTGCCCCTGCAGAGTGGGGCTGAGCACAGACAGCCAGCAGAGCCTCCAGATCTCTAGCAGAGCCCCCGTGGTGGAAGTTCAGACCCTCTACAGCAGGACAGCCGCTAATATTCAGTGCACAAAGAAGGGAGGGCTGGGAACTCTCACCTGACAGTGGTCCTTTTTGTAGTGGCACTTCCTCATGGATATTTGAGTCTCTCAGCTCCCTTGACTTGCATTTGTACCCAATGTCACTAAAAATCAGGCCACAAACTCTTCTGGACAAGTGTTTCTGTGAACACAGTGATCTCCCTGGGAAACTGGACCAATAGCAGCCAGACTCCTGGAACCTAGGAAAAGAACAAGCTTGCCATCCTGGGCCTGGTCTCTCCTGCTCTGGGCTTTTCAGCCCTACCTGTGGACTGCAGAGGTCTCGCCTATTGACCTGAGCCTGTGTGTCTCCCTGGGCTTCAAGCAGCTTTCCTTCCTTGGCTCAACCAGGATTTTATATGCTTTGGGGTATAGTTCAGCTCCTGAGCCAAAGTTCCCAGCTCCACCCATTCCCCACCCATCTCCACTGGTAATTGTCTTCCTTAGGTTTGTTCACTCTCCCCACCTCTCCTCACCTCACATCCCTGCACCCTCCCATTCATCTTTTGACTTTTGCTTAAGAGTTTCAAATGCCTTCTTCCTTATTCATTCATTTCTTTTTCTACATTCTATTGTCATGGTCACTGAAATATTTGTAACCCATCTGGTGCTTGTTTTTAAATCTCAAACACAGGGGAGTCTCATCATAGGAAACAGAATTGAACAAAAGACATGAAAACCTGCCTTGTTGCCTTGTCAGCTTACTGCCAGTTTATCTCAGTTCACTCTTTCTGCATAAATAGCTTCCCATCAACTCACATTTCTTTATATTTCTTCTTTAAGGCATCATATGATTAGAATTATATAGTTACAGTTCCCAGTACATCCATCTATAATATTGTGATGCAGGAATGAACTGCTTTTTCACAAAGGATAGAAAACTGATGATGATTACCTAAGTACTGTGAAAAGTATGAAAATTTCTGTAATATCACTTTAGGTTTCTATAAGGATGTCTAACTGTTACAGTGCCCTTTCCTATTCATTCATTTACAAGTTCAGAAACTTAAGTGAAGAGGGAACTCAAAGTCCATTATTACATCTGCCCTCCGAGAGCCTGAGGAGACAACAAGCAGGGGCTCCTAGTGTTGCCTAGTAAGTCTTGGAGGAGCACAGATTGCAGGTCTCCTCACAATGGGAGAAGGCAGATTCTAATCACCTTCTATTTCTTTCCAATGATTTTCTGGGCCATTGGTTGATCTTTTTTTTTTTTCCCCTATTGCAGGAATGTTTTAGTTTGATACTGTATTCTTTATGTTTAGTGATGGACAACATACACATACAAACACAAAAAAACACACCAATACACACAACACAAGCGAAAAAGCAGTAGAAACCTATAATCCAGAGAGAGTAAGTTGTTGATGAATATTCTTCCAAAAGGATTAAAATACTCATGATAAATTTCCTATATTTTGTATGTTTTGTGTGGAAGAGAAAATGTTTTATCATTTTCTTACAGCACAGTTTTCTTGGCAATAGGCACACTAGATAACAGTCAAACCATACAGTGTGCTTTGGAATGCAAATAGGTCCACATATTTATAAGCCTCTTTTGTGTTCTGCCTAGATTGTCTCTGTTCCCTCAGGGAAACTGAAGGACTTGTAATTTGGGGTACTTTAAAGAAACTAGGAAACAACCTTAGTTCCAAATAAAAGATAGAATTTACTTTTTTTGCACAGTGCAATAGGGACTTGTCTTCTGTAATTTTTTAAAATTAAAAAGTAATTGATGTGGTTATATCATTAATAAAATAGGAGTAGGATACTTCTATGGTAGAAAAAGATTAATTTTCAACTCATGGAAATAATGGAAAGATTTCATTTTTACAATAAAAACATCATAGTATTATATTTCCAAGAAGGTTACTTTTCAAGAAATGTTTATCTCAAGATAGAGTGTGGTTGTTTTTAGTGATGTGGGTGACTTAGAATGGGATATGTATAGTGTCCTAGAGAATAAACATCCAACTTTGGCTTTTTTTTTTTTTTTTTTTTTTTTTTTTTTTTTTTTTTTTTTCCTGCCCACAGTGAGGGAAACTAACACTGAGTTTTTGGCAATGCAAGCAATCACTGAGGGTGTTTTTTTAGGAAACTAAGGGACTGTAAAACCCTACTGATTTGAAAATATAGTGTTAACCCCCAGGTTTCTAAGCACAGAAAAATGTTGGAACTGAATTTAAATGTCTTTAGAATAATTTTCCTTGCAGTGCTAGAGTTTTTGATGCATAGTTGATTTATTAAAGTGAATTTAGTGGATATTTCTTGCACAGAAGGGACTAGGCTTGTAATTCATACTTGGTACATACAGAAACAATTTCTGAGAATAATTCATTTAGGTCACTTAAAAATGTTATTTCAATCTTTTAGAAGCATGATAGAAACCAGTCTAAAAGTGATTGAATTCCTTTGGGGAGAAAAATTCAAGTTAGATTTTTTTCACAGTCTGCTTGTGAGCAAAGGCCATTTGAATAGCACCAAACAAGTACTCAATTAGAACATTGCATGGATTGTGATTTTATGTTTGGATGCTGTTAATTGACAAGTCACTAAAATTATTTTGTCACTTTAATATGTACTTGTTTAGGCAATATTTGTTGGTTAAAGTGATAAACATGTTGCAATCATTTATGTTAGAAGATGAAAAAGCAACTGATGTAATTACACTGTTAATAAAATAGAACAAGCATACTTCTATGGCAGAAAAGTATTTTCAACTCATGCTCAATCACAGATGATTTCATACTTACAGTAAAAATATCATCATATTATGTTTACAACAAGAAAGCAGGAACCTCTTTCATGGCTACATTTTCTATTAACAGGGGTCCAGTGTTCTTAGGTTTCATTTAGACTCCTGATGAGAAAGGCCAGAAAAATAGATGAAAAGAAGGCGAGAGGGTATTCCGGGCTCTTATTTTGAAAGCTACAGTTTATCACCCTGGATTTCCTGAAGGATAGAAGAGAAATCTAAGTGCACCTGGAGTCTCCTCAACTTTGTGCACTCAGGAGGTCTGGGGATGCTTTGAAGGCCGCTGGGACGCATGCGCAAATGGGCATCGGGTCGGGGCAGGTGGGGCCGACAGACAGCCGTTGTAGTGCTACCAGGCCCTTACTGGAGGACCCAGGGATGACGCAGCTCTTTGGTTTATATTTGTTGTGGTTTGAGCCCCTGCTGCTTCAGTTCTCCGATCAACTGGGGAAAGACTTAACCCAAACCAGGAAGCTGTGCGGCAGGTACCTGGTGAAAGAAATAGAAAAACTCTGTGGCACTACTAACTGGAGCCAATTCCAGCTTGAGCAGAAAACCCCTTTTAAAGAGTTGAAGCCCCAGGCTCCAGAGAAGATTGAAGTCTACAACCCCTACGATTTCAGAAGCTCCAAGAACCCTTCTCCCCCGTGGGGAAGAGTCACGTACCCAGGTAAAAATCTAAACCAAGGGCATGTTTGTTCATCTCAGTACATTTTTTTATCTTCAAGCTTGCTGTGCGAGATAGTGAGCTTCTGCAGGAAGTGGAATTTGTACCCAGTACACAAGTAAATAAAAAAATTTTGAAGGGCAGTATATTGAGCATATATTAACTCTCTATGAGAAAACTTCTTTAAAAAAAAAAAAAAAAAAAAAAAAAAAACCTTAGGGGAAATAAATATATATACATGTACATATAAGAACACTGTTCCTTCCCCTGCTTCACCTTGCTGGTGGGCTCTTGGCTTCTGGCACACTCTTTTTGTCCTTCACAGTCCACCATAGATATTTTCCCTGTAAAATCATCATTGATCTTTCCATAGTCCATTGCTTCATGCTCCATTCTGTCACAGTATCTGGGCCCATGCGGTAGTTTTATTTGACTATCATTAGGACGGGTTGCATAATTGGCCCAATCCAGTGCCCTATCCACTGTTCTAAATGCAGAAAAGATCCAAATGTACTAAAATGTAAAGCTTTAATTGTTTTTTGTCTGTACCTCCTTTGCTCACACTTGGTCCTTTCTCCCATCAGACTTCACTTAAAAGTTCATGTACTTACACTTCACCTACAAGTTCAATGATTAAGTTATTGAGAATTTCATGACTGCAACAACAGAACTGTAAAAGCAAATGCACATGTTGGGTACAAATCTCACACCTATAAAGTCAGCCATGCATACCACATCATAATATGGGAACTATCTCATTCATGTTTTTACCTAAAATGCCTAAGCAAAGGGTTTAGCATATAATATGTGCTTAGTATATATTTAATTTGTACTTTAAGCTTTCAAGCAGTCTTCAGGAGAATATTCTTGTGTCTTGTCTATAAGTATCTTCCAAATACACTTTTACGTTTTGTGACTAACATATTTTAGTCCTTATATGATTTGCCATTTTAATAGAAAATGCACTTTGTTAATATTCTATTCACAGTGTAGTCATTGAAATTATTGCCTTTTAAAGTGATTCACTTGATTTTTGGACAAATCTTGCAAAAGTCAACTAAAATTAAGGAAAGAGTCAACTGTCTTGCCAAAGATAGACACTAATGTAGAATGTAAAATGCTGGCACATTTTAAGCACTCATTAAATTTAACTTCTTACCT
Organism: Tamias sibiricus; assembly: GCA_025594165.1. Lineage (NCBI taxonomy): Eukaryota > Metazoa > Chordata > Mammalia > Rodentia > Sciuridae > Tamias > Tamias sibiricus. Next base: position 154,014,100 of record CM046657.1, on the reverse strand, counting down.
GAGTGAATGAATGAATGAAGGCATGGCTGGCTGGCTGAATGGAATTAAGTAAACTATTGCTGTTAAGGGAATGAAAACTTTGATACAGAAACTATCAGACTAAATCTTGATTATTTTACACCATCAAACCTACTACTTTATTTGTAAATAAACTTATCTTGTCCTCTTACAAAGGAGGAAGTCTCTCTCCCCAAAGTCTTCTACTTGTGATTTAGTTCAGCGATTCTCAGATTTAATGTTCATATGAGTCACTTGGGAATTCTGTTAATATAGAATATGCAGAGTCTGATTCAGTAAGTTGGTGATGGGGTCTGAGATTTTGCATTTTTAACAAGTGCCTTGGGCAGTGCTGATGCTACAAGTTGGTGGGCAATATCTGTCACAAGGTCTAGTTCACCTTCTCTCTGTTTTCTTCCTTCCTCTTTATTTTTTTTCTTCCTTCTTCTTTTCTCCATTTGTTTTAGGTTTACTGTCGCATTAATTCAAAGAAAACTCTGTCATTGGTGCGGTCTTTCAGGCATTTCATTAGTTCATATTCCAGCAGAGAATTCAGTTAAGAAACTGCTACCTGCACCAGTAACATATGCTTTCCAAATCCTCTGCCTTATGAACCTCAGCTGTCAAGCCTACTCTGAAGATGATTTTGGTGTTATTTATACTTTCTTGGATGAATAAATGATATTAATTCAATGATAGGGAAACTACAATGAAATTCGAGTTGCAAGTGTGTCTGATAATGTTTCAGAATTGTCATACCCATTAAACTTGTTAATATGGCAACTCTTAGGTAAAGGGTAATTTGCTGAAGTGGAAATATCATGTGCCACCATTGTTTTGAAATGTGTGGAAGAAGAAAAAATCTGTTTGAATGTGTATCAAAAATTTAAAAGTTATAAGAGAAGATGACATTTATTCTGTCCTGTTAATTTCTAATGAATAATTTAGAAATTGAGAGGTACTTTTTTCCAGTATTGAACATATAATTATGCCTTTTACATATGATATGGTTAAGAAATTTATTAATTTTTATTTAGCTATCACCAGTGGGACACATTACTGTATTAGATAAGTCAGCTATCCACAATTTTAATCTTCTAATGATCTGTTTGACTCTTCACACAGGAAAAGATAGTGTATACACTGATATTAAAAAAAATTTTTTTCAGAGCTATTCATACAAAACTTGAATCTGAAATTGTATGCTTCTTGTTAGTGGGTATGTGGGCTGGGTCTCCAAGACCTACCCAGGATGTGGCACCATGAAACAGACATCATACTTCTAAACTATGGCTGAGTATAGCCAGGTGAAATCATTCATGTTTCAACATCGGCTTTTCATAATCCATAACCCCTTTTCCAGTTAAATTGATCACATTCTCTTATTCTTGGGCTTATTCATCTATTCTTGGTTTTCTGTTTGTGTTTTTAGATATCATCACAATTAGTCCATGCAGGGTTTCTCTCTTTACATATTAATTCAACAATTTTTTAAAGATTTGGTACTGAGGATTGTTGAGCCCAGGGGTACTTTGCCACTGAGCTACACCCATAGTCCATTCCACTTTTTTTTTTTTTTTTTTTGTACCAGGGATTGAACCCAGGGGCTCTTAACCACTGTGCCACATCCCCAGCCCTTTTTTTAATTTTGAAGGTCTTGATAAGTTGCTTAGGGCCTCGATAAATTACTAAGGCCGTCTTTGAACTTGTAATCCTCCTGCTTTAACCTCCTAAGCCACTGGTATTACAGGCTTGTGCCACCACACCTTGCCCTTTTTATTTTTTATTTTGAGATAGTGTCTCACTAAATTGCCCAGGCTGGCCTTAAACTTGTGATCCTCCTGCCTTAATCTCTTAATTACCAGGATTATAGGCATGTGCCACTGCACCCAGCCTAATTTAACAACATCTGAGTAACTATTATGTGCTACACATTCTCTTGGTACTTGGGATATAAGAAAAAACAGTTAATGCTCCTGCCTTCATAAGGTTTACAGAGTAGTGAAGATAGAAAAATATAAGTAAATTATACAGTGTGTCAGAGCATCATTATCTTCCCTTATCCCCCTTTCCTACTTCCATTCCCCTCCTTTCATAGGCAGCTATTCCAATACATTTATTATGTATGCTTGTTTTATAAGTTTTTGAAAATTATTCATTGCTTCCTGCATATCTTTTAAATATATCTAAATTGTAGTTAAGATCTCTTATTGTTGTTATGTAAACATTTAGTTCATTGCTTTTAACTGCTGCACACTACTCATTTTGCCTCAACTTGCTCTTGGTTTGAACATATTTTCACATGCTTCTCAGCCTTTTGGCTTTTCTCTTTCTAAAACATTTCTGTTTTTGTATTTGGTTGGGTGTTTTTTAGGGGGGGGGGGTTGTAATTATTCATTTTTCATTTGATTTGTAACAGTTATTCAAATACAGTAGTTATACTTTTAGTTTCCACACTATGTCCTTAATTCTTCTGGGGTTCATTTTTAGTTCTGGTCTAGGTAGGGATACTCTCTTATATTAGTTTTATCAATAAGTCTTACTTTTCTCTATGTAGGGAGCTAGTTTTCTGAACACTTTTACCAATCATTTTTTCCCATTGATTTACAGGGGCCCACCTTTATCATTTATTAAATTTGAATGAGCTTCCTATTCTATTTAACTGGTTTATTTGTTTGACCTTGTAACATTACTACACTATTTCTAATGCTATAACTCTGTAGTATGCCATTTATCTGTGAGGAAAAATCTTCAGTTTAACTTTTTAAAATTTTGCTCCCTTAAGATTGACCAAGTTAATTTCCAACCTTTGTTCTTTCCTATATATAATTAATGATTTTTAAAATCCATCTGAAAATTTAATTGGGATGCATGGAATGTAGAGCTGAATTTGAAGATAATTAACATCTTTATAACATTAAAATCAATCAAAAACATGAAATGTGTTTATATGTTATTATTAGAATTTTAAAGTTTTCTCTATGGAGACTTTCTGTGTTACTTAAGTTAATGCTTAACACTTTGTTTTTGATAAAATTATAAATAGTTGTGAATTATACTTTTTCATTAGTGATTATTGGTTAGAGAAACTCAATTGATTTTAAAAGGTGAACTTGATCCAGAAACCATGCTGAAATATTTTCATGGTTCTAGTAGTTTTCTGATTGTATAGGTTTTTCTATCATTTGCAAATGATAGTTTGTCAGTTTCTTTCTAAACCCGCTACCATGTTTTTTCTTTCCGCATGAAGCCAGCCAGGTTGTCTAGTCATCATTATGATAGTGGGATATCTTATCTTGTCTCCATCTTAAAGAGCAAGACTTTAAATTGCTTCATTAGGTATAATATTTGTAGGTTCATGCTATGTAATCTTTACTAAGACAAGGAAACTTGCTAAAAGGTTTATTTTTGATAATTATGAGTGGGGTTGAAAGTATTAAGAACTTTGGTTTACATTATGTACAGTCACATGATTTTTAAATTTTTATTAATTAATTCAGCAAATACTTATGGGATACTAACTAAGTGCAAGGCATTGTTCTAGATCCTTGGGATACATAACTGGACAAAACAGACAACGCTTCTGGCCTCATGGAACTTGTCTAAATAATAAATGTAATAAATAAGGAAATATTAGAAGGTAATAATATCTACAGAAAAATAAAATAATTAAATAGGATAAGGGAAAAAATAGAACAGGGGATTGAAAGGTGGTCAAGAGTAGGACTCATTGAAAAGGTGATATTGGAGAAAGGATATTTCTGTGCTTTGAATATTTCCACCAAAGTTCATATGTTGGAAACTTACTCCCCAGTGCAGCAGTGTTAGTGGTGGGGCCTACTAAGAGGTGATTAGGTAAAAAGGGCTCTTCCCTTATAAATGGATTAATGTTGTTAATGATATTATCATAGGAGTAGGTTATCACAAGAGTGAATTATTTGTAAAAGCAAGTCCATTTCCCTGTTGCTCTCTTGTTCTTGCCTTCTCTTGTCCCTCTATTCATAGGATGATGCATCATGAAGGGCTCTTACCAGATGCTGGCATCATGCTCCTGAATTTTCTAGCCCCCAAGGACCATTAGGTACATAAATTTATGTTCATTATAAATTACCTAGTATCAAGTATTCTGTTTCAAGCTGCAAAAATGGATTAAGACAGAGGTGGCAAGGGAATTATCCAAGTGAATATCTAGGGAAGAGTATTTCAGAGGAAACAGCTGAGCAAGCTGGTGCATGCAAGAAACAGAAAGTAGGCTGGGATGACTGCAAGAGAGAATAGATGAAAGTAGTAGAAGATAGATCAGAGAAATATCAGTCAGGAAAGTTAAAATAGGATATTTGAGGCCATTTAAAAGACTTTATATTTTACTCTGACTGATACAGGGAGTAATTACAGATTTTTGAGCAGTGAAGTGACATGAGTGATATTTTAAAGGGATCACTGTGCCTACTATGTTGAGAATAGACTATAGGGTAGAAAGAGTAGAAGCAGAGAGGTGTATTAAGGAGGGTCTTAGGGTTGGTAGCAGTGGAAGTAGTGAAAACTGTTGTAATCTAGATATATTTGGTGTGAGATATAAGCAAAAGAAAATAAAGAATGACTGTTAAACATAAAAAAAAAAGTGATTCTAAAGTTTTTATGTGGATCACCTGGAAAGATGGGTATTCCATCAACCAAGATTGAACAGGCCTCAAGTGGAACAAGTTTGGAAGACAATATTAATAATTCAGTTCTGGACATATTTTGTAAAATTAAGTTAGAGTTTTAAATATATTGAGTTTGTTTAAATGAGAAATATTGAGGTAGAAATGTTGAGTAAGGAATATTCTATGTGAATCTATAGTTTAGAAGAGAAATCTTGTTTGAAGGTAGAAATTTAGGAGTTAGAGTTACATAGATGATTTTTGAGCCATACTATTTAAGGAGATTTGAAGAGAGAAAATGCAGATAGAAAAGAGAACCAAGAAATGAACCTTAGTAGACAAAAAATATTTAAAATTCATGGAGAAAGAACTTGCAAAGGAGATAGAAAAAGGGACAGCTAGTCAAGTAGGAAGAAAAGAGAATGTGGTGTCCTGGAAACCAAGTGAAGAACATATTTCAAGAAGGGGTTAGTGAGGTTATAAATTTCATAATCTAATGTTTTCACCTCTGAACATTTCTACACTGGAGATCATGTTTCCAATGCATGAGCTTTGGGCAGGGGGCATTCATGTCCAAACCATAATATTCTAACCCTGGCCTCCAAAACCTCATTCTCATCTCACAATGCAAAATGCATTTAGTGCATCTCAACAGTCTTCATAATCTTAACAGTTCCAGTATTTCTCAAAAGTCCTCAAGTCTAAAGTCTCAACTAAGACTCAAGACAAACTCTTGAGCCCCTGTAAAAAATCAAAAGCAAGTTACATATATCCAATATGCAGTAGCACAAAGTAAATATTCCCATTCCAAAAGGGAGGAATAGGAGCATAGAAAGAAGCAAGACCCAAACCGAACCAGGCAAACGTTAGGTCTTAGAACTACATGTCTGCTACCTGAGCCACATGGTGGTAAGATATGAGATCCAAAGGGCTTGGGCAGCCCTTACCCCTGTGACATGGCAGGGTACAGCCCATATGGCCTCTCTCTTCAGCTGGCTCTGTCCATATCCTTCAGCTTTCCTGTGCAACCATTCCATGTTCCTGGCATCTCTTCATCTCTTAATTCTTGGGGTATCCATTCCAGCTTTGGCTTTATTCTTTTTCTTTTTTTAATTAAACATTCTCTATTCACATCAAACAAACCTTAACCACAATAATATTCATCTTTTTCTGAATATCAAGTAACAAACTGAGTGAGCAATTAGTTGCCAGCATATCTTTTCTTACATATTTTAAAACATGTTATTGGATTATAAAATTAGCACATTTGAATTTACAATTAAAATATTCACAGATTTGTTTTTAACTAAAGTAGACTTAGGATAGTAGTAGAAACACTCTACCTTGCCTGTCTGGCCTCTGCCTCACTGGCTTCACACTGTGTAGCTGGGCCTGCCTAATGTTGGGAACATCATGTGCTCCAACTTTCTGCTGGCATCTTCAGTCCCATGTGGCCTCCAGTCTCAAAGTCTGTTCTGGGTCTGTCTCCCCTGGGTCTCCATTTCTTCCAGTACACGGCCTTCTTAGAGCTCTAGGCCTCCCTCCTTTGGAGGAATGCTCACCCTCAGCTGAGTTCCTTATCCATGAGGAGTTCTACAGGGTTCTCTGGGATTGTCAACTTTGGCTTCATTCTTACATCTTCATGTGCCACCCTCTTGTGGGCCTCAAACAAGGATTCCAATCCTGCTACACTTTGCTTGACCTTCCAGGCTTTCCTCTGAAATCTTGGTAGAAGCCTCTGTGATCCCCTCATTCCATTATCCTACATTCCTGCAGAACCAGGACCACGTAGACAATGCCAAGGTCTGCTGCCAACTTGTGTAGTAGCTGGCCTCCCTTGCTCCATGGGTGCAGCAACCTCTGAGTGCCTGGGTAGCTGAGCATGGTGAATCAAATCCTGGGGAAACAACTTCCTAGCCTCTCTGTGTGAGAAAAGTCTCTTCTCATATGACTTTTAACTCTTACCTGACCCTTGATCCTACCATGGGCATGGTCTTGCAGCTTCCTAAAATGTCCTCAAGGCATCTTTTCTATTATCTCTGTCCAAAGTACTTAGCTTCTCTTCAGTGGTGGTAATCTCTTCAGCAACCATGCTTTCCATGGCCCCAATTTTACATGTGCTCCTTTTCTAACCAAACTTCAAGTTTTTCAAATATTTGCTCTCCACTTTCTGCTTCTGATTCCCACAATAAACTTAGCAAAAAGCTGGCAGTGGTACCTGTGCCACCACCTGAATGCCATGCTATGGAGGGGCTGGATCTACAGTGGAGGCTCTTGACAAATATATCTTCCTAGAAGGTTCTCTAAATGAGCAAGGGTCATGATGGAAGTCTAACAAGTCTCCAAATAATTGTCTTCTGGAGTTATTTTGGTTTCTTGTGAATAATATCCAATAATGTTGAATGATTTAAGAGCACTATAATAGCAACAATCAGATCATTCACTGTACCTTGAGCATACATTACTTCTCATTTCTTTATATTTTGATGAAGAAAAAAATGGTTTCTAATTACTGCTTACTTATAAAATATCTATAAAGAGACAACCCAATTTAAAAAATGGATGAAGGGTTTAAATGGACATTGATCCAAACAAGATATCCAATAAGCACATAAAAAATTTGTTTAGTATCATGAATTAGGTAAATATAAATAAAAACTCAATGAGATAACATTTCAAATCCATTAGGATAGCTATATCAGAAAATGGAAAATATCAAGTGTTGGTGAAAATAAGGAGAAATTGGAATACAATTTTGTCAGTGTTGAGATTGTGCAATGGTATAGTTGCTGTGGAGAAGTTTGTCAGTTCCTCAAAAAGTTGAAATTACCATATGATCTAGCAGTTACACTCTTATGTATATAGCCAAAAGAATTGAAAATATGTTCACATAAAAACTTGTATGTGAATGTTCATAGCAGTGCTTTTTGTATTAGCCCAAAAGTATAGACTACTTAAATGTTCATCAACTGATAGGAGATAAATGGATAAACACAATGTAATGTGGAATATCTCTACAATGCAAACCTTTTCAGACATAAAGAAATGAAGAGATCACACATACTACATCATGAACATAGAAAACATTCCAGACACAAACAGCCACATAGTATATGCTTCTATTTATATGAAATATACAGAGTAGGCTGTATATCCAAAGAAACAAAATAAATGAATGGTTGCCACAGGCTTGGAGGAGAAAGAAATGGGAATGCCTGATAATTGTGACTGCTTTTTTTTTGTTGTTGTTTTGTTTTGTTTTGGGGGTGATAGATATGTTCTGGAATTAGATGGTGATGATGGTACATCCCTGTGAACATAGTAAAAACCACTAATTTACATACTATAAAATTTTATGGCACACGAATATTTTTTAAAATGTTATTACAAAAATGTTCAAAGATTTCTAGCCTTTTTTAGGAAAATCCCACAACTATTTTAGATAAAAATATGTTACCTTTGAATAACCATGCTTTCTATTATTTATTTAAAATGTAATTGTTTTTAATAATTAGCTGACTTTTTTGTATTCCAGTGTTTAATTTCAATCTCAGGGAAAACATTAATAAGGCAGTAATTTTCTTCTTGTTTCTCAACAGCCTCTCCTTCTGCCTCTCGGGAAAAAGCAATAAATCATTTGGGGATACAGTCACTCTCTAGGTATCAGTATAAAAAGGTCACCTGGATACCTGAAGAGACAATAGAATTTTCTTCATCACATGATGTTGATCCATATATTCATGACAGTATAAAATTGGAGAAGAAAAGCACAAATAAAATCAAAACATCACACAGTTTATTTTGGAGGAATCATCCCCAAAGAAAACGCAGAGGATTCACAAATAAGTGTTGTCTTAAAGGATGTTCAAAAGCAGAACTTGCCATTGCATGTCTTCCATATATTGATTTTTTAAACAGTGATAAAAGGACCATAACTTTTGACTGAGATATGTTATCCATCCTATGAACTGTATTAACCTAATAAAAGCTTATTGTGTTTAATTTACTATTTATTTTTGGTAATTGTGCTTTGTAGGTGCTGTGTTGTAAACTACATCTGCATGTACTTGCAAGCACTTAATAATATGGTAGTAATAGGAATCTTAGTATTTTTCTCAATGACTCCTATTTTTTTCTCATGTTATATATATATATTTTGAAGAAGATGTTATTGGAAGTGGCAGGATCCATGGAGGCATCTAAGAATCACCTGTTTGTTTCTTGTTATTATGAATGAACCCTCTGTTAGCTGAGGGATGGAACATTATGGAATGTTGTACATCCTATCTATATGACATATAGACTAATGTCTATGACTATTAGGTTTACACAAGTAATCCAATACACTCTTGTACCAACTTAGAAATAACTAACCAACTACACTCCTGGTAGTTCTGTCATAGTAGGTACACTTTTATTTCCTTGACTTGTATTACAGAAGCTTGGCACATTTTCTTAAAATTTCTGCTGAGAGAATTCAGTGAAAGTCAAGGCTTAAAATCTCTCAAAGATAATCTGTCTTTAATTTGAAGGTATTAAAATAAGGTGTATGAACAACTAATTCTCAATATTATTCAGAAGTCTGCAGCAGGGGTTCTCAAAACATGGTCCTGGTCAAACCAGAAGTATCAGCATCACCTGAGAATTTGCCCCTGAGTTCAATCCCTGGTAACCCCACCACCACCCAAAAAAGAAATACAATTCTAAGGGGTTCCACCTAGATTTGCTAAATCAGAAACTGGGTATGGGGACCAGTAATCTGCTTTTTTAAACAGGTCTTCCAAGTCATTCTGACATAGATTAGAAGTTGAAAACTGATGGCAATAAAGTAACTATGAGCCGGGCGCGGTGGCTCACGCCTGTAATCCCAGCACTTTGGGAGGCTGAGGCAGGAGGATCGCGAGTTCAAAGCCAGCCTCAGCAACGGCGAGGCACTTAGCAACTCAGTGAGACCCTGTCTCTAAATAAAATACAAAAAAGGTCTGGGGATGTGACCCAGTGGTCGAGTGCCCCTGAGTTCAATCCCCGGTACCACAAAAAAAAAAATAAAATAAATAAATAAATAAATAAAGTAACTATGAACAGTTATAAAGTCCTACAATGTGTACTTGCATAGAAGAGGGCTAAGGATGTGGCTCAGTGCCCCTGTGTTCGATTTCTGGTACCAAAAATAAATGCATATCTAAATATAGATGTTATAACACTACAGAATATCAAGTTTTGGTATATTTTTCCACATGAGATAATTTTAATTCTACTAAGTAGATCAAAATTTAATCCAAAGACTCCAAAGTGTTATTCCTACTTCCTGCCCATTACTTAATGAGTAAGCATCATTTAAAAAAAAAAAAATACTTTATCTCTAATTTCTTCTCCAAGTATGTGCTATAATGTTCTTTTCAATTAAAATTTTTATTCCTATTTAGCTCTATTGTTTCTTAAAACAAAGGTTCTTTTTTACATATATCTATATCACATATCTATATCACACTCTGAAGGCATTAGCAAATGTTGCATTTTTTCCAAATGTTGCATTTTTTTCAAATTAAAATGTTGCATTTTAATCAACTTTAGAATATAGTCTACAGTTATCTTTGTAACATAAGGAGCTACTTATTTATATAGATAGTGACAGATGATATCATGGTTGAATGACAGAATAGGTCTGCTAGCTTCAAATGAAAATTCACTATTGAGAATTGTATAGGTAGTTTAGAAAATGTATTTGTAGTTTAAGAATAAGAATGTACCCTATTAACTTACTAATATCTACACATCAAAAGTCCAAATTAGAAAATCATGAGATTAACCAAGTGCATTATTATTTGCACCGCTATTTAGTTCCATACACACTTCAATAATTTGTATGTGCTATAACTTGACTGATTATCTCCCAAAGGCCCATGTATTAAAAGCTTGGTCCCCATCCTGTAGGACTATTATAAGGTAGCAGAACCTTCTGTAGAAGTGGGACTAGTTGGAAATCTTCTGGTCATAGTCGGTATGGCCTCAAAGGAGATATTGGACTGTGGCCCCTCCTCTTACTCTGCTTCCCTGCCACCACGCAGGGTACAGCTTCTTTGACCACACCTACCCACCCACCCTACCACAGGCCCAAAAGCAATGGAGCCAAGAGACCATGGACTGAAACCCCTGAAACTGTTAGCCAAAATATACCCCTCTTTACAAGTGTATTTATCTCTGGTATTTGTTACGGTAATGGAAAATTAACACCAGATGTTAGGTCATATTTTTTTTCTGTTTGGCTTGGAGTCTGCCTTTCAATATTAAGAATTATGCTAACAATGATGTTGTACATTTGGATAGAACACTCAAGTTTATCTTATGGGCTTTTTGGAGCAACCCTAAAGTAGGGGGAAAATGAATGAAAGCTGAGATACCTTGATATTGTTAGGAAATAGGGAAGCTGTAGGTAAACAGAACAGAGCCAAAGCCAGGATAGCAAAGTTATTTACATCAGGAAATGAGAGAGAAACACTACACAAAGAACAACAGGCAGTTTGATGTTTGAGAGGTTGACTCAACACACTTGACACATGTAGACCTTTTGAAAAGTCCTTGGTACAACACCAAGAAAAGATAAAAAATGCAAAAGAGGCATTGTAGGGAACTTCATTCTTGTTGGAACAAAACACTCTGAGTGAGTGAACCAATCAGCTTAGCACTCCTCTGATCCCCAATTAGCATAGATGGTGAACAATGTCAGTATTAATGTAAGTCCCTAGACTAAAACACTTGGATGGCAAACCTTTATCAGAAACACTGTCACTCAATGAGAGCTCTTTCCTTTCTTGCTTGCTTGAATAAATATTATTCTTTTGTGCTCATTCTCCACTATCCATGGATTTTATTCTTTGCATTAGTGAGACAAGAACCTTGTCTGGTGGAATGGCTGGTAGTCTGCTGCTAAATGGCAATACCTGCTGCAGAGCTAATGAGCTGTAACACAAACAGGCCTCACCCGCCACTATCCGAAACATCCAGTTTCAATATTAAGTACCTTATTGAAGATCCTGCATGTTAAGTTACTTGTTAGTGGTAGAGCGTAGAGCTGGATCATGACTTTAATCCTCACATTTCACGCAATACTACTGTAGTCAATAAAATCATGAACCAGAATTCTCCATACATTTTTGGTTTGCATTCATTATTTAGCTTCTATGTCATTTCATTTGGCATTGTGTTAAAGAGTAATATATTTGTTTTCAGCACCAAGTCTCCTCTTTTATACTCTGTTTTCTGATGCTGGGGCTTGGATTCTGTAAACCATGCTTTTTGTAGTAACTGGATTTTGTTAGGTTCTGCCAACGCAGGTACTAGAGGATCGGTCCTCCTTCTTCTTGTCTTCCCATTTCAGCATCACCCCAGCAGCATTTCTGTACACTGGTAGTGGCAGTTGTATCCTCCACTTCTAGAGCCAGCCTCATCACCTTCCCTCAGACATGCTGACACCAGCTGCTTGCCCCTTTCTCAACTCTGTCCCATCTCTGTGGGGGCCATCCCCCAAGCTTCTAAGGCACAAACATCACTGGGGCAATACGTTCATTAAGAAGTTTTAGTTTAGATCCATGGACACCCTTTCTCCAGGCTTTTAGTTTTTGATAACCTCAGCTTTTTTCCTGTGTTTAGGTATGGAAGCTGATTGTGTGGGATGTGTGTGTGTGTGGGGGGGGGATGCTGGGGTTTGAATCCAGGGCCTTGACATGCTGCTAACCAAATTCTACCACTAAGCTATATCCCAAGTCCTTTCCTAAAGTTTTTCTCTCTGTATTAACTCAGTGTTCAATATTTTCCTTTTCAATCCTCCAGTATGAGCTTAATTCTTTTATTTGTTCATTTTAATTACACACAATATTGGGATTTATTTTGATATAATCATACATGCATGGACTATAATTGGCTCCAATTCAGTCCCCAGTACTTCTCCTTTTCCTTCCTGCCCCTGTTTACTTTCCTCGACTCTACTGATCTTTATTCTACTAATTTATAGTTTTTGCTATATTGTTGCATTATGTATATACATAAAGGTGAAATTCACTGGTTTATATTCATGTATGTACATAGGAAAAATTTGGTAAAATTCATTCCACCATTCCTTCCTTTTCCCATTTCCCCACCCTCCTCAACCCCCTCAATCCCTTCCTCTACTCTACTTATCTCTCTTCTATTTTCATGGAATTCTCTCCTCCCTTTCTTCTTGTTTTTTTCTTATTTTATATTAAATTCTCTGTTTAAATAGTCAACATGGTTTCTTTCTGTTTTCTTGAGTTGTCTGGAATGATAAAGTCCCTGACATGGTTTGAAAGTGGTATTGCCAGGCGTGGTGGCACATGCCTATAATCCCAGCACTTTGGGAGGCTGAGGCAGGACGATCGCGAGTTCAAAGCCAGCCTCAGCAATGGCGAGGCACTTAGCAACTCAGTGAGACCCTGTATCTAAATAAAATACAAAAAAGGGCTGGGGATGTGGCCCAGAGGTCGAGTACCCCTGAGTTCAATCCCCGGTACCACAAAAAAAAAAAAAAAAAAAAAAAAAAAAAAAAAGTGGTATTGAGTTGTTTTGGTGCAAGAATGATAAAAGGGTTTCATCTTAAATGCAAACAGCTTGTCCATCTGTGCTTAGGAAACCACTGCAATCATGGATAAATCTTCCCTTTTCTAAATTCAATGTAAATGGAATCATGCATCATATGCATTTATGTCTGACTAACTTCACTTAGCATAAAGTTTTTGAGATACATACATATTGCTGTATGAATCAGTAATTTGTTCCTTTTAAACTTTGCATTACATTCCATTGTGTTAGGAATAAAGTTGCTATAAAAATTCATTGACAAATTTTAGTGTGGACATAAGCTTTAATTTCTCTTAGATAGGAATACATAGGAATGGCAATGCTGTGGCATTTGAAAAGTATAATTTATAAGAGATTGTCAAATTGATTTCCAAAGTGAGCTACAATTGCTCTGTATCCTCCATCTGTAGCCATGCTAGTGAGAATATTGTGCTAGTTTGTTATGGTTAAAATTTGTATTTTCCTGATTAATAACAATGTTGAGCCTCTTCTCGTACTTTTTTTTTCCTTCTTATTTTATTTTGTATTTGTTTTAATTAGTTATACATGACAGTATAATGCATTTATGCACTGTGATATGTCATACATAGATGGGATATAATTTCTCATTTTTCTAAGTGTACATGTTGCATAATCATATTGGTCATGTAGTCATATATATACATACAGTAATAGTGTCTGTTCATTTTTAATTGATTTTTTCTGATTAATATAAGACGTTTTCATTGATTCTGGATACAAATTCTTTGTGGATATATACGTTGTAAATATTTTCTCCCATTCTGACTTACTTGTTTTTGTTTTCTGTGGCTATGGGGTTGAATCCAGGGGTGCTTTACCACTGAGCTGTGTCTCCAACCCTTTTCATATTTGTTTCATGACAGGTTCTCCCTAAGTTGCCAAGGTTGACTGCCGCAACCTGCACAGTCGCTAATTCAGAAAACTGGTAAGGGGTGATGGGGGATTAAGAAAGACACACAAGCATTTAGAGAGAAAAGCAGGATCAGGTGGGACACTGATCTCCAGTGGATAGGAAGTGACCCAGAGCTGGCTCTGCACATTTATTGTATAGGGTCTCACAATTAGGAAGATAAAGATTATAGAATAGTAACTAGAAACTTACAAGACTAGAAACATTTTTGTAGCTATTCCACTGTTGCAATGCTAGGAGTTTCCTGTAGCACCCAGGAAGCCCATTGTCCAAAATTTCTACTACATGGGAAGGCTTGGAGGTTCCAGCAGCAGTGAAACATTATGGTTATCTTGCTGTGCTCAGAATCCTCTATCCCTGGGGATAGAACCTTCATGGACAGGGAGTCACCATAGTAACTGGGCAATTTTTTTTGGTGGGGGGAGGAGTACCCAGGATTGAACTCAGGAGCACTTGACCACAAGACACATCCCTAGCCCTATTTTGTATTTTATTTAGAGACAGGTCTCACTGAGTTGTTTAGCACCTCACTTTTGCTGAGGCTAGCTTTGAACTCTAGATCCTCCTGAGCTGCTGGGATTACACTGCACCCAGCTAACAACTGGGCACTATTGACCCATGCTTTTTGCACGAGAAGTTCCCAGGGTTTGAAAGCACACAATAGGCACCAAAGACTCTGATCCAGATCATCACACAGTTGACCCTGAAATAGAGATACTCCTGCCTCAGTTGGGCTTGTCTCTTTTCTATTTCCTTAACAATAACAGAACAGAAATTTTTAATTTTTATGAAGTTCAATATATCGATTTTCTTACTATTTCTGATATTTTTCATTTTATATTTAATTTTGCCTTTTTAAGTTCAAGATTTTCTTCCAAGTTTTCTTATAGAAGTTTTATCATTTTAGCTTTTATATGAGGTTTATGATCCATTTGAATTCATTTCATTCATAGGAGTCAATGTTTGTTGTTTCCATTTTTTTCTAACTAGAAATTTCAAAAAATTTATTTAAATACTACATTTTTCCTCCAATCAACTGGTGCTCAAGACACACACACACACACACACACACACACACACACATATTTATATGGGTTTATTTCTGTTACTCTATTTTGTTTCCTTAATCAACACATCTATCTATACATTTATCTTTATGCTAGTACCAAACTGTCTCAATTACTGCAACTTTTAATTAATTCTTAAAATATGATAACTAAATTCTCTGATCTTTTAATCATTTTTCAAAATTGTATTGACTGTTCTTGGTTCTTTGTATTTCCATTTAAATATTAGAACCATTTGTTATTTTTTTACAAAATTATTTTTTAATTATGATAAGGGCTGCATTGGTTCTATAGTTCTATTTGGGTGGAATTGACTCTTGTAACAAATGAGCATGATATATTTTTCCAATTTTTAATGTCTTATATTGCAGCAAAACTTGTAATTTTCATCATACAATTCTTATATTTTGTTAAACATACCCCTAAGTGTTTTATGCTCTTATAAGTGATATTTTTAAAAATTTGTTTTTAATTGTTGCTAGTATAGGTAAATAGCTAATTTTTTACATCGGCTATGTATCATATACAACACTGTAAATTCAATTTTTAATTTTTCTAGTATCTTCTCTAAAATTTTTATAGAATGTTTAGCATTTTCTACATAAACCATCATGTCATCTGTGGGTACAATTTTTCTTTTATTATAACATGATGTCTTTTTGTTTTCCTTGACTCGTTGCATTACCTACGACCATTAATACAACATTGAATAGAGAATTGCCCTTCTTGCTTTGTTCCAATTCTAGAGGAAAGCTTTTTTTTTTTTTTTTAAACATCATTAAGTATTTTGTTAAATATCAGTTTTAGGATTTTTGTAGATAAATTTTATGTGGTTGAAAATATCCCTTCTATTTTCCTTGTTTACTGGGAGTTTTTATTGTAAAAGGGTGTTGAATTTTGTTAAGTTCCTTTTCTGCATTAGTGAGATGATTATTTAGGCATTCTCTTTTATTCTGTTCATGTAGTAAACATAAATCTGTTGCTAATAGGGGATTTTTGTGTGTATACAGAGATAATTGTTTATAGTTTTATTTAATGTCTTTGTTTCTTTTTTAAATATTTATTTATTTGTTTTTTAATTGTACACAATGCCTTTGTTTTTACATGGTGCTGAGGATCAAACCCAGGCCGCACATGTGCTAGGCAATCGCTCTACTGCTGAGCCACAACCCCAGCCCCTGTCTTTGTTTCTTCTTGATAACAGTAATAGGATCTCATGAAGTGATTTGTGAAGTGTTCCCTTCTTTATTTTCATGAATGAACTGTTTAATATTATATGATTTATTCCTTAATTGTTTAATAGAATTTAACAGTGATGTTATTTTGGCAAGGAGTTTTTAATTACAATTTAATTTTTTTTTAAATATGTATTTCAGGCTGGGATTGTGGCTCAGCAGTAGAGCACTTGCCTAGCACATGCACAGCCCGGGTTCAATCCTCAGCACCACGTAAAAATAAATAAAGGCATTTTAAAAATAAATAAAGGCATTGTGTACAACTTAAATAAATAAATATTTTTAAATGTGTATTTCTATTTAGAATTTGTATGTCTTCTTGAGTCTGTTTTGGAATATTTTCCTCTTAAGAGATTTGTCAACTGTGTCTAGATTGAGTTATATTTATTGGCATAAAGTTGTTCATTATATTACCTCACAATCCTTTCAATGATTGTAGAATGGGTATTCTAACTCCTCTTTTTACTACAGATTTTGATAATTCACGTGTTTTTCTTTTTCTCTTGATCATTGATTAGCTGAGGTTCATCAGTTCTATTGATATTTTCAAAGCATCAACATTTGCTTTCACTGATATTTCTATTGTTTTTCTATTTCATTGATTTATGTTTCTAATTACATTTCATCCCTTTTACTTACTTGAATTTATTGTGTGTATGTGTTTTTCATAGTTTTATTGAGGTAAAAACGAAGTACAATAAAATGCACATATTTGAAGTATGCAATTTGATTAGTTTTGACTTATTTTGACACATATGGAACCAATACAATCAATATAAAAAGCATTTCTATTACATTTTTTAAAAATTGAAACAATGCAGACTGTGTTTCCTGCATGATTTATTACCTTATAAATCAATCACTTTAAGATATGTAGAACCCCACTCCCACAAATCAACTACTTCAAAATTAAATGGTACACTTATAAATTTATATCTCATGGGTCAAGGAAGAAAGCAAAAGAAAAGTAAATAAAAGTGCTTTGAACTAAGTGATAATAAAAGCTTAAAATAGGGGTTTGGGTGGGTAGCTCAGTGGTAGAGCACTTGCCTAGCACGTGTGAGGCACTGGGTTTGAGCGTCAGCACCACATATAAATAAACAGAATAAAGGTATTGTATCCATCTACAACTAAAAATATTTTTTTAAGAAAGCTTAAAATATCATAATCTCTGGGATGGAACAGTACTCAGATGAACATTTATAACTGAATACTTAGTTGAATTTAATTTCCTTTTTGTTTTCTAGTTTCTTAAGTTATTGATTTTAAACTTTTCTTTCTTTTCAGCAGAAGCATGTAAAATTGTAAATTTCACTCTAAGAAAAGCTGTAACATCACATGCTGCTTTCATTTTCATTAATTATTAAATTTTTCTATTTTCTTTTGTGATTTTCTTTGCTGTATGGGTTATTATGTTTATTTTTCAATTTCTAATATTTCATCATTTACATCTTTATTTTATTGGCTTGTGCATATATTGCTGACAGAAAATATTAGTTTAAACTTAAAATATTAATTTAAAAATTTTTGATAATTGTTTTATGGCCCAGTATATACTTCATAATGAAATTTTTTTTTCATGTGTACTTGAAATGAATGCATATTATGCTGTTTGATACAATGTACTAAAAATATTCATTAGGTCAATTTGGTAGATACTATTGATCTTCTGTTTTCTTATTTTGTAAATTAGTAAGAAAAAATTTTTGAAATCTCAAATTATAGGTTTCTATACTACTTTTAGGTCATTTATTTTTCATTCTTTCATTCTTTATGCATTTCAACATTCTGTTGATAGATGCCTATCATATTTTCTTAATGAATTGTCTCCTTTTGACACTAGTGATTTTCTTGATAGTAATTTAGCCACTCCGGCTTGCTTTTGATTAGTGTTTTCATTCCAATATCATTTTTCACCTATCTACATCTTTATATTTAAAATTGGATTCTTGTAAACATGTTATTGGTCCTAGCTTTGATTGAGTTAAAAAATAACTGCCTTTTATTAATGTGTTTAGATTATTGATTAATGTTAATTATCAATATAGTTTGGGTTTAAAGTGATAATCTGGCTTTTTAAAAAAATTTATCCCATCTTGTTGTACCAAAAATGTTGTAACCAATGAGATGCCAATTAAAACTCCAAGCAACGTCACACTAATGCCAAAAAAAGCCTTTATTAAACTGATCAGCAGCCACCATCCCCACACATCACACAGTGTGGCAAGATGGTGCGCAGGCAGTGATTTTTCAAGGGTTTATAAAGAGCAAAATCACAGAGGGCGGAATATTCAATTGCAGGGTTTTAGCCAATACAAGCAAGCCACAGTACAGAAGCTGAATCTAGGCAGTTAGCAAGACAAAGCAATGGGTACAATAATATTTCCCACGGGACTTTCCAGGTTGATATAGCAACGATCAAGTAGAAGGGAATGGGTCATGATGACCCTAGTTGAGTACATGTTAGAGAATGGTTACTAACGTCTAGACAATCAATCTCTGACAAGGTATTTGCCCAGGAAAAATGGAAACCAAAGAGAGCAATTTTACATTGTATAGAAATTGCTATTTTTATGCTGGCAAGCGTATTATGCTAGGTAACGATTAATGGGTACACAGGCAGGACTTTCTGTATTCTATTATTTCTGAGAAACAGAACTATTTCTCGGAACTCCTAAGATGGCTGCTGAAGAACAAGATGGAGTCCCTTTAGTTCTCTTATCACAATCTGCTCTATTTTTCTCTTTTTTGTAAAATTTCATTTCATTCTTCTATTGACCAGCTATTTATCTTAATTTTTAATTTTGGTTTTTAGTTTTGCTCTGTCTATGGTTTATAATATACATCTTTAAATCACAGGCTGCCTTCAAATAATAATATACCATTTCACATGCAGTTTGAATTTTATAATTGTCTGTTTCAATTTTCCCCTCCTATCTTTTCTGCTCTTTGTGTTATACTTTTACTTCTGTATGTATCATAAACCACAAAATATTATTTTTCTTTAAACACTCAATTATCATTTTTGTTCATGTACTTTTATTTTTTCCATGTTTTTATTGGTGCACTATAGTTATACATAATTGTGGGGTTTGTTGTTGCATATTTGTGCATAAATATTTGGCCAACATTTTATGCACTTTTAGTGAGATTATTGCCATTGCATACATCATTTAACTAAGTTTTACATTAAGTCACTACCCACCATGTAGCAATAAAATATCTTACACTAACTTACACAGGTTTTTAGTATTAGAATCTTGGTTTTTGAATCACTTACTTTCTGACTGCTTTCATGAAGTCCTTATATTCCGCAAATTCATAAATACACCCACTGTGGTGCAAACATTTCTCAGGTTTTGCTATGATTTAGATGAGTATCCCCCAAAGGTCCATATTTAAAGGCTTGAACCTTAGCATAGTATTGGGTGGTGTTGTGGATCTTTAAGAGGTGAGGCCTAATGGGAAGTCCCTAGGTCATTTGGGAATGTCCTTAAAGGGGTCTATAGGATACTGGTTTCTCTATCTCTGTCTTGTTCCCTTTCTCTGTTTACTGGTTTGAAGTGACCATTTGATCCTACATAAACTCCCACCATGATATAGCACCATCTGTCACCCTCACTAGAAGCTTAACCAATAGGGAAACCCTATTTTAGACTTTAAACCTCCAAGCATGTAAGCTAAATAAACCTTTTCTCTTTATTCAGTTGCCTCAAATATATCTTTGTAAGACAAAACAATAGTCTGTTTCATTAAAGTCATCTGAGCTTCATACTTTTTTCTAATAATCTATTCATCATGCCTTGTAAGTGTCTATGTGGATTTTAATATATGTAATCTTGGTTGTTCATCTGACTATTCAATAGTTTCTATTTGCTTGGAGGCAGCAAAATAGGATCCACTCTACTTGGCTGTTTGCCATCACAATCATTTTAGCTCTGTGAAGAGTCTCATATTCTTTCATTTCATTAACCCTATTTAAATTTTCTGAATCTTTCAGCTGAAGTACTTTCAGAAAACCAGTGTCCACATCAATGGCATCTGTTTTTTGTGTAAAAGTGATGCATAGCTGATGACCCCTGGCATAAACAGTTCTCTGAGCACATGAGCATTTCACCCATGTATTCGTCTACAATAAAACTAGATTATAACATTTAAGAAATTGAGTGTTTTCAAGATAACAGAATAGAAAAAGTTGCTTCCCTGGCTGCTCTGCGGCATGAAACAAAGACAGCAAATAGGCAGCTTCTCAGAAAGATGAGTGAACAAAAAAAGCAGGTGGGGAGAGGGACTTTACTGGAATTTAATATTGAATGTTCAAAGCAGATTGGGAACTCAGGAGTTTGGATATACTAAAATAGAGAAGAAATCTCCAGTGCCCAGGGCCCCAGCTAGAGTAGTCCACCCATGAGCAGAGCGGAGGAATAAGGAAATTAAAGGAACCCACATTTTGAGGAAGCCTGAGGTATGACTGGATATGAAGAGTTTAGAGATCAAAGACACTGCCCAACTAAACTGAAAGTCGTGCTACACAATATCCTTGTGCAGGAAAGAAGCCCCGTCTCTCCTGGCTACATGTGGAAGATAGATGAAGGAACAATTTTGCAGTCATGTTGGGCCAGCAGTTGAGGGTGCCAATTCCTGGCAAACCTGAGTTTGGCCCAAAATACATCCCTAAACCAACACACGTAAGTGTGCCTAAGTGACCAGGAGAAAAATCAAATGTGGAGAGAGGTTTACACATGAGAATTCTTGTCATGGAAACCCACCCAGCTCTCTCTCTCCCCAGCCAAACTGGCTGCCTGCAGGAACGGCTGGAAGAAAGTCCCCTGGCCAGGAATTCAAAAAGGTGGGGGAGGGAGAGTTTGAGTTTGGAGACTGAACCCAAGACCAAAAAGTTGGGGCATACAGGTGATGTAGTGGACTAAGAATTGGCTCCTCAACTAGAGGAGAGGAACTCAGGGTACATCCCTGGAGTATAGTTTTCCAACAAGGCCTGCAAATTGCTGGAACCTGGGAGTACACTGATTTAAAATCTCCAGACCAATTGGCATTCAAAAGAAGAACATGGAGCCTACCTAAACCTAAATCCTGCCTCCAGGAGTTCCACCTACAGGATTACCCGTCTCACTCTAGCAACCCCACCCTGAGGGTTGAGCTTCACACAAGCATAAATGCTGATGATTATTATATCATCTTTTTTTATAGTAGTAGTATGTATAACAATTCATACTGCACATATAGAGCATCTTTTTGCACAAAGCAGTTTGTATACAAAGTATATTTGTAGCATTCAAGTCTTTAATCATGCATTTAGAATAATGATATCCATCTTATTCAATCACTTTTTCTTTTTTTCCCCTTTATCCCCCTTGCTCCCTCCCATCCCTTTGACCATTATAGTGTTCCTCTAATCCTCCTATGTACCCCAACCCAACAATACTGTGAACCAGCCTCCTTATATCAGAGGGAACATTCAGTATTTGGATTTTTGAGATTGACTAACTTCACTTAGCATTATATTCTCCAACTTCATCCATTTACCAGCGAATGCCATTATTTTATTCTCTCTTATTGCTGAGTAAAATTCCATTTTGTATATATACCACATTTTCTTTATCCACTCATCTACTGAGGGACATCTAGGTTGGTTCCACAACCTAGCTATTGTGAATTGTGCTGCTATAAACATTGAAGTGGCTGTGTCACTGTAATATGCTATTTTTAAGTCCTTTGGGAATAGACCCAGGAGTGGGATGGCTGGATCATAAGGTGGTTCCATTCCCATTTTTCCAAGAAATTCTCCATACTTCTTTCCATACGGTTGTACCATTTTGCAGTCCCATCAGCAATGTATAAGTGTGCCTTTTTCCCCATATCCTCTCCAACATTTATTGTGGTTTGTGTTCTTGGTAGCTGCCATTCTGACTGGAGTGAAATGAAATCTTAGAGTGGTTTTGATTTGCATTTCTCTAATTGCCAGCAATGTTGAGCATTTTTTCATGTATTTGTTGATTAATTGTGTATCTTCTTCTGAGATGTGTCTTTTCAATTCCTTAGACCATTTATTGATTGGATTATTTGGTTTTTTGTTGTTAAGTTTTTTGAGTTCTTTATATATTCTAGAAATTAGAGCAGTATCTGATGTGCATGTATTAAATATTTGTTCCCAATTAGTTGGCTCTCTATTCACCTCACTGATTGTTTCTTTTGCTGAAAAGAAGCTTTTTAGTTTAAATCTATCCCATTCATTAATTCTTGATGTTAATTGTGGCACTACAGGATTCCTATTAAGGAACTTGGGGCCCAATCTGACATGTTGGAAATTGGAGCTTACTTTTTCTTCTATTAGGCGTATTGTGTCTGGTCTAATTCCTAAGTCCTTGATCCACTTTGAATTGAATTTTGTGCACGGTGAGAGATAAGGGTTTAATTTTATTTTGTTGCATATGGATTTCCAGTTTTCCCAGCACCATTTGTTGAAGAGGCTATCCTTTCTCCACTGTACATTTTTGGCACCTTTGTCTAATATAAGATAGCTGAAATTATATGTATTAGTCTCTGTGTCCTCAATTCTGTACCATTTGGTCTACCAGTCTGTTTTGGTGCCAATACCATGCTGTTTTTGTTACTATTGCTCTATAGTATAATTTAAAGTCTGGTATGGTGATGCCCCCTGCTTCACTTTTCTTGCTCAGGATTGCTTTGGCTATTCTGGGTCTCTTATTTTTCCAGATGAATTTCATGACTGCTTTTTCTATTTCTTTGAAGAATGACATTGGGATTTTGATTGGAATTGCATTAAATCTGTATAATGCTTTTGGTAGTATGGACATTTTGACAATATTGATTCTACCTATCCAAGAACAAGGTAGGTCTTTCCATCTTCTGAGGTCTTATATAATTTCTTTCTTTCGTGTTCTATAGTTTTCATTATAGAAGTCCTTCACCTCTTTCGTTAAGTTGATTCCCAGGTATTTTTTTTATGCTATTGTAAATGGGGTAGTTTTCATCATTTCCCTTTCAGAGGCTTTGTCACTGATCTACAAAAATGCCTTTGACTTATAGGTATTGATTTTGTATCCTGCTACTTTGCTGAATTCATTTACTAGTTGTAAAATTTTCTGGTAGAGTTTTTGGGTCTTCTAGGTATATTATCATGTCATCAGCAAATAGTGCTAATTTGAGCTCTTCTTTTCCTATCTGGATCACTTTAGTTTCTTTCATCTGTCTAATTGGTCTGGCCAGAGTTTCAAGTACTATGTTAAATAGCAGTGGTGAAAGGGGGCATCCCTGTCTTGTTCCAGTTTTTAGAGGGAATGCTTTCAATCTTTCTCCATTTAAGATAATGTTAGCTTGAGGTTTTGCATAGATAGCTTTTATAATGTTGAGATATGTTCCTATTATTCCTAATTTTTCTAGAGCTTTGAACATATAGGGGTGTTGTATTTTGTCAAATGCTTTTTCTGCATCTATCGAGATAATCATATGGCTTTTATCTTTAAGTCTATTGATGTGATGTATTATGTTTACTGATTTCTGAATGTTAAACTAACCTTGCATCTCTGGGATAAACCCCACTTGATCGTGGTGCACTATCTTTTTGATATGTTTTTGTATTCGATTTGCCAGAAATTTTGTTGAGGATTTTTCATCTATGTTCATTAAAGATATTGGCCTGAAGTTTTCTATTTTGGATGTGTCTTTGCCTGGCTTTGGAATGAATGTGATATTGGCCTCATAGAAAGAATCTGGAAGAGCTCCCTCTTTTTCTATTTCTTGAAATAATTTGAAAAGCATTGGTATTAGTTCTTCTTTGAAGGTCTTGTAGAACTCGGCTGTAAACCCATTAGGACCTGAACTTTTTCTTGTTAGTAGATTTTTGATGGCATCTTCTATGTCTTTACTTGAAATTGATCTGTTTAAATTGTGTATAGCCTCCAGTTCCAGTTTGGGCAATTCATATGACTCTAGAAATCTGTCAATGCTTTCAATACTTTCTATTTTATTAGAGTACAAGTTTTTGAAGTAATTTCTAATTATCTCCTGTATATCTGAGGTGTTTGTTGTGATATTTCCTTTTTCATCACAAATGTTAGTAATTTGAGTTTTTTCTCTTCTTCTTTTCATTAGCACCACTAGGGGTCTGTCAATTTTACTTATTTTTTCAAAGAACCAACTTTGGGTTTTGTCAATTCTTTGAATTGTTTCTTTAGTCTCAATTTCATTAATTTCAGCTCTGATTTTAATTATTTCCTGTCTTCTACTCCTCTTAGTGTTGATCTGTTCCTCATGTGATGTTAATTCATTTATTTGTTTTTGTTTTTGTTTTTGTTTTTTTCTTTTAAGGAAGGAACTCAGTGCAATGAATTTTCCTCTTACTACTGCCTTCATAGTGTCCCAGAGATTTCTATACGATGTATCTGTGTTCTCGTTTACCTCTAGAAATATTTTAATCTCCTCCTTGATGTTTTCTTCAACCCCTTGTTCATTCAATAGCATGTTGCTTAGCTTCCAGTTGTTGGAGTAGTATTTTTTATTTCTTGTATTATCATTGATTTCCAATTTCATCCCATTATGGTCTGATAGAATGCAGTGTAGTATTTCTATTTTTTTATATTTGCTGAGAGTTGCCTTGTGACATAATATATGGTCACTTTTGGAGAAGGAGCCATCTGCTGCTAAGAAGAAAGTGTATTCGCTTACTGAAGGATGAAATATTCTATATGTGTCTGTTAAGTCTAAGTTATTAATTGTTTTAATGAGGCCTAAAGTTTCTTTATTTAGCTTTTGTTTGGATGATCTATCCATTGGTGAGAGAGGTGTGTTGAAGTCCCTTAGAATAACTGTGTTGTGGTCTATTTTACTCTTGAACTTGAGAAGGGTTTGTTTGATGAATGTAGGTGCTCCATTATTTGGGGCATATAGATTTATAATTGTTATATCTTGTTGATGAATGGTTCCCTTAAGTAGTAGGAAATATCCATCTTTGTCCCTTTTGATTAGCTTTGGCTTGAAGTCTACCTTATTTGATATGAGAATGGAAACCCCTGCTTGCTTCTGCAGGCCATGTGAGTGATAAGACTTTCCCCAGCTTTTCACCTTCAATTGCTTGATGTCTTTTTCTATGAGGTGTGTTTTTTGGAGACAGCAAATTGTTGGGTCATTTCTCTTAATCCAGTCTGACAATCTGTGTCTTCTGAATGGTGAGTTTAGGCCATTAACATTCAAGGTTATTATTGAGATGTGATTCTTATTTTCATCCATTTTGAATTGTATTATGGTATTTAGCTTGATTTGGTTTCTCCTCTGGTTGGTAATTCCTTCAGTTTAATATCTCCCTTTGTTGATTTTCATTGTTATTTTTCTCTTCTTCTTCATGGAAAATTTTGCCTAAGATGATCAGAAGTTCTGGCTTTCGAGTTGTGAAATCTTTTAATTTGTTTGTCATGAAAGGTTTTTATTTCATCTTGAATCTAAAGCTCAATTTTGCTGGATATAAGATTTTTGGTTGACATCCTTTTTCTTTCAGAGCTTGAAATATGCTATTCCAGGATCTTCTAGCTTTTAAGGTCTGGGTTGAAAAATCTGAGCATAATCTGATTGGTTTCCCCCTATATGTAATCTGCTTCCTTTCTCTTGTGGCTTTTAATATTTTCTCCTTGCCTAGTATATTAGGCAATTTCATTATAATGTGCCTTGGTGTGCCTCTGTTGCAATTTTGTACATTTGGTGTTCGGTAAGCCTCTTGAACTTGGTTTTCCCATTCATTCCTCAAGTTTGGAAAATTTTCTGCTATTATTTCATTGAATAAATTACTCATTCCTTTGCCTTGAAACTCTGCCCCCTCCTCTACCCCATTCACTCTTATGTTTGGTCTTTTTATGTTGTCCCATAATTCCTAAATGCTCTGTTCTTGATTTATACCACTTTTGACATGTAATCTAGACTTTTCTCCAGGATATATATTTTGTCTTCATTATCTGAGGTCCTTTCTTCCAAGTGGTCTAATCTGTTGGTGATGCTTTCAATTGAGCATTTAGTTTGGTTTATTGCTTCTTTCATTTCCAGAATTTCTGTTTGGTTTCTCTTTAGAATCTCTATCTCCCTATTGAAGTAATCTTTTGCTTCCTGTATTTGTTTTTGGAGTTCTTTGTCAAAATGCTGTTTTACCGCCTGTATTTGCTCTCTCATCTCATTTTTTAGTTCATTCTTAAGATCCATAAACATTTGGAATATTCAATTTCTAAATTCCATCTCTGGCATTTGACCAACTGTGCTTGCCATGGAATCTACTGTGGGGGTATGTTGATTAGTTTCAGTCACTTTCTTCCCTTGTTTCTTCATAATGCTTGTGTGTCTATTCTTCCAGCACCGTGGGACCTTGACTATTTCGATTTCACCTTATAGCCTTATGTTGCTCCTGTGGTACAATGCTGTCAGATCCCCTTATAAATACTTTGCACTTTAAGATCTAACACTTTCTATTCAGCAAATCACAGTTTAATCACAATGTACAGATTTAGTTAACTCAGATATTGTTTCCAATTTACTCTGTATGCTTGTGTTGGGGTTTACAGTTTCAGTATTGGACACAGAGATGATATGTTTAGGAAGAAGGAAGTGAGGTTATTGAGACGTTCTTTTTTAGGAAGTATGAAAATAGAATTCTATGGAAGTGATTTAATATCAACAGATGGGAGAGGAAAGAGAATGGAGTGAGCGATTTAGAGGGAAGACCGATTTATATATAAACCAAGCTATGTAGCCTTTGAGAGAAGAAAAAAAAAGAAAGATGGAAAAGAAAAAATAAAAAGGAACAATAAAAGATAACAAAGAAGTAAGAATTAGTGTAAGAGAGAGGAGAGAGAAAGTGAGTCCAGAAAATAGAGAGTAAACTATATATAACACCGCTTTGCTGTATAGTTCAATTGCCCCAGATCTAGAAATCCCAATTTCTGCATATAACTTGTTTTTGCCTCTGATGAGTACACAATGACAGGATGTAAATAGAAAAGATGAGGGAAGAAGAAAAGAGACAAAAGTGAGAAGGGAAGAAAAGAAAGAGGAACAAAAACAAACAAATAAGCACACTATCAAACAGAACAACAACAACAAAAAAAAAAAAAAAACAGAGTTGAACCCAGGAACAAGTCTCAAACAAACAGGAACCTGGGAAGCCCTTCTTTTTTCCCTTTCAGTTTAAGCCAGTTGTCCCGGATCACGCCCAGACAGTCACAGAGCACCAGTTAGTGGAATTAAGTCTGCACATTTGGCCAGTGGCAGATTGGTGAGGCGGAAGAGTGGCTGGGTGGGGGAGGGTGTCAGCGCGTTAATGGCACCGGGAAATGGTTCATCCAAAAGGTGTGCATTCCCCACGCCCGCCCCCAGTTATAGCTCTCGCGGTTGCTGCGCTGACCTCAGACAGGCCCTCCCCTGCTGGCTGCCCGTGTCTCACCGAGGTGTGTGCTGTTCTCCAAGCCCTGGCCGGATCCTTGTATGCCTGCAGCTGCTTTTCTTCCTTGTTTCTTTGTCCCAGTCAGCCGCATCTTTCTTCCAAGATGGTGGCGCTTTCCCGTCTCAACAGCAGTACCCCAGACCTGTGTGTCACTCTGAAGCGTGCAGGTCCAGTTCGGCAATTTGCATGAAAGAAGTATATGGGGATGCTGCTCATGTCTTCTGTGCCGTTCGGTTTTAAAGCCATGGCCCGTACTTCCCTTACTACAATGTTACCGTGGCTGCTGCGCCGCTAATGCTGTTTCAGTTTGTGGGCCGCCCGCACTGGGCCCCCGTGTGTCGGCGGTCTGGAGTTCATTGTATTTTACCATGCAGAGGTGCGCGGATGTTAGCCGCAGGAAAGGGATTGCAGCCTGGAACGGTTAGTTAGCCGCCGGAAAGGGATTGCAGCCTGGAACGGCAGCGCCGCGGGAAGGAGTCCGGAGACAGGATGGAGACGAAAAAATTCTTTAATCTTTCTGTCTCTGTCTCTTGTAATTTCTAACACTACATACACACTCTCACAAGAAACCAAGCCACGTACTCTTACAAGAAACTACAATGTATCTATACAATAGCGATAACCCTGTCCTTTCTCTCTCTGGTCTCATCCCATGCGCCCGAGCAGGAATGGTGCTTGCTCGATCTGCTGAGTCACTCCTCAAATCTCTCGAGATCCTGGGCCAAGTCCCGTGAGACTACGGAAGGCGACAATGCCCAAAAATGTCAATCTGCTGAGTCATTGCTCAAATCTCTCGAGATCCTGGGCCAAGTCCCGTGAGACTACGGAAGGCGACAATGCCCAAAAATGTCTATGGCCCATAGTCAACCGCAATCTTAGCTATCTCCCCAAACAGGGCTCCTGCATTTCCCCCTTTTGTTTTAAAAGAGGGGATGCTCTAGGACGTCTATGTGCAACCAACATTCTTACCCGTCATCGGATAATCAAGGCTGTGCCCTTGACTCCTGTCTTAGGTTGATATGTCGGCCACATGAGACTGTCCCGTGTGACTGTGCCTGTCTTAGGTTGTCCCCCTCTGGGGATCTTACCCGTCATTGGCTAACCAGCCATCCAATGGAGCCCTTTAGGATCGACTGTGTAAGATGACTAACAGCCGTCCAATTGGGAGGAGATGCTGCGGCTTTAAGGCGACAAGCCTTTTGGTGACAAGTCAAATTGCATAGCATATCAAATTCTTTAAACAAATCAGCTGCCCTAAGTTCTATCAAGTAACACAGTGAGTTCTCTAAACAAATACCCGCAAGGTACTGTCCCATGAAGTCCCAAACAATGAAAGATCAAAATGTCCACTTGTTATAACACGTAGATCTAGGAGGCCCCATGCATGCAGAGCAGAGGCCACACTGCTGGTGAGGTTGTATGACATTTGAGCAGCAGGGATGCTTGCAGCGACCGTGATTCCTGCAGCTGTAGAAGCAGCCGTCTTTTTTATGTCTAGACGATGCCACCGGCAAATCTTCAGGGCCCGCTATCTAGAGACTGAAGCATCAATTATTAAAGGAAAGGCAGTGCTATTCTAGCACTGAGTCAAGAGGCGAGTTGTCAAACTAAAAAATAGAATTATTAGATTGGAAAAATAAGTTGATTTCTGCTCACACACATTGCAGCCTGAGCTCCCACAAACATAAGCTGGCAAAATATCATATTTAGAACAAAACAAAGAAAGACTGAGGGTAATTACTGCATTAAAGATAGATTAAAGAAAAACTAAAAGCACTTTGGAGAAATAATTTGTTAGCTGGAACTCTCGAGTTTCTGCATACACAGCAGTCCTTTACCTGTTGAAATAATTGAAATTAATCAGTTATTAAACAAATGAAGTTAATAACAAATAAGCAACCTCATGTCAAAACACCAAAATATCAGGTTATACAGCACTAGTCATATTTTTTGCTAAAGAGAAGTCCCTGGGACACCTATAAAACAAAATTGAAGGTACCTTCACTTATTAAATTATTTACCCATTTTGAATACTCTTAAACTTAAATGAATTAGAGTTATTTGGATCCATATATATATATATATTCACAAGCGCTTTGTTATTTTTGATGTCACACTGGACAGACGCACATACAAACATATATTTGTGACGTCACATTAACATGAAATTTAGACAAATACACAGACATAAACACATATATAAAAAGTAAAAAAAATATATATATAATTGTGTGCACACTAAAGAGAGATCTCTTCGTCCCAGCCCGGGAGGAATGACACTTAAGTTGTGACATATTTTGAAGGACTCTTTTAAGGGAATCATTCCATATCTTCATCATGGTCCTCTTGATTTTGTACCTTTTTTATTAATCTTGATTTCTCAACAACTTCATCTTGATCCTTTTGATGTGGTACCTGCTTTATTAATCTAGATGGTATCCATATTGGAGAGGATTCATGCTTTGGAAAGACACAAACAGATCCTCTCCCCCAAATTAATACTGGATCCGGACCCTTCCATGTACCTGAAAGAACATCCTTCCAGTAAACCAAAGGTTTATGTTGTTGATGTGGGTTCCAATGTCTGTCTCCAGCAGAATAACCATCAGAGTCTAAAGTTAAAAAATTTAAAGTAAACAGGGCAACTGCCAATCTGTCCTTAGGATTTTTCCAGTTTCCTTCTTTCTGTTTTAACAACATAACTTTTAGTGTGCGGTTTGCTCTTTCAATAATGCCCTGACCCTGAGGATTGTATGGGATGCCTGTTTTATGGGATATGTTGAATTTTGCGCAAAACTGTTTGAAAGATGAGGACGTATAAGCGGGGCCATTATCTGTTTTAAGCATTTTGGGGATGCCCAATGCAACAAAAGCTTGTAAACAATGAGATGTGACATCTTTAACTTTTTCTCCAGAATGTAAGGAAGCAAAAATCATGCCTGAGCATGTATCTATGGTCACATGAATAAATCGCAATTTTCCAAAACTTGGCTCATGAGTAACATCCATCTGCCACAAATGATTGGGCATTAATCCTCTAGGGTTAACACCAAAATGAGGATTGGGCAAATGTGTCATACAAGATTTACAATCTTTTACAATTGTTCTGGCTTGCTCCTTTGTGATTTTAAACCTACGTTGCAAGGTGGTGCTGTTGACGTGAAACTGGGAATGAAATAAAGTAGCTTGTTGTAGTGCTGAAAGTATAAATATTGTTTTTGTAAGTTCATCTGCCTTTTGATTACCTTCATGGAGGGGGCCAGGCAAATTAGTATGTGCTCTAATATGGCCTACGAATAGAGGTTCTTTTCTTGCCCACAAAAGTTTTTGTATCTGATAAAACAATTTAAAGGCTGGAGTATGAGGTGCTATTGGTCCTGCTAACTCTAATTTTGGGACGGCTTGTACAATATAGTGGCTATCTGAAAAAATGTTTATGGGCTGGTCTCTAAAATTTTCCAGAGCTCTTACCACAGCTTCCAATTCCACTAGTTGAGCTGATTTGTGTGCAGTTATGTAAGTCATATTTTCTTTTTTAGTGACTACTGTAGCAGTACCATTTGAGGACCCATCTGTAAATACATTAAATGCCTTAGGAATAGGTTGATTTTTTATTACCTGTGGAAATATAATAGGATAATTAATACAAAAAGATAATATAGGAGACTTAGGAAGGTGATTATCAAAATTTGCAGAGGTAGAGCATCTAGCTATAGCCCAGTCATTATCATTGAAGCATAAATATTCAATCTGTGACGATGAATAGGGAGTAATAATAGTAGCAGGGTGAATGCCAAATATTTTAGTAGAAGTTTTAAGTCCTTGAAGAATAAGTTTAGCCACCATGGAGGTATATGACTCAATTATGCTTTTAGGAGAGACAGGCAAATGTATCCATAATAAAGGCCCTTGTTGCCAAAATACTCCTGTCGGTGTATATTGTGAAGAAATAATAATCAATATCAGCGGTTGAGTTAAATCAAATCTGTCACAATGAGCTCCTTCTATGGCTTTTTCTACTACCTTTAAAGCTTTCCTAGCATCAGGAGTCAATGTTCGCGGTGAGGATGGATCAGGGGCCCCTCGAAGGATATCAAATAAAGGTTTTAATTGGCCAGTAGTGAGGTTTAGTGTAGGGCGAAGCCAATTAATGTCTCCCAGTAGTTTTTGGAAATCATTGAGGGTGGTTAAATGTTCTTTATTTATTAAAATTTTTTGGGGTCTAACAAAAGTATCCATGATTTTAAATCCTAAATATAATATGGGAGATCTGGTTTGAACTTTATCTTCTGCTATATATAATCCGTATTTTTTAAAATTTTCTACCATGTCACTGAATATATTAAATAAGATTTTTTGATTAGGGTGGGCCAGTAAAATATCATCCATGTAATGTAGACACATGAGGTTTGGATATTTATTTTTAATGGGTTGGATAGCCTTGTCCACATATATTTGGCATATGGTGGGGCTATTAGCCATTCCCTGCGGCAAAACCTTCCATTGATATCTCTGATCAGGGCCATTATTGTTAATAGAAGGAACTGAAAAAGCAAACCTGGGGGCATCCAGAGGATGTAGGGGAATAGAAAAGAAGCAATCCTTTATATCAAGACTAATAACATGGAAATTTTTTGGAATAGCTATAGGATTCGGAAGTCCAGGTTGAGTAGGGCCCATGACTTGCATGGTTTTATTAATTTGTCTAAGATCATGTAATAATCGCCATTTTCCTGATTTTTTCTTGATCACAAATATGGGGGAATTCCAGGGAGAGGTGGAAGGTTCTATATGTCCTGCTTCTAATTGTTCCTGAACTAGTAGGTGGGCCGCTTGTAATTTCTCTTTAGATAGGGGCCACTGAGGGACCCACACTGGCTTATCAGAAAGCCATGGTATTTTCAAAATTATTTTCTCAGTGGCCCCAAAGAAAAATGTCTTTTTCCTATATGATAATGATTTCTTTTAGGGTTAAGCTTACCCTGTACTTTTTGATGATTTCTTTTAGGGTTAAGATTACCCTGTATGTTTTTACATTTAACACCTGCAGGTTTGGTTGCAAGGTGTACTCCCATTTGTTGTAAAATATCTCTTCCCCATAAAGTAACCGGTAGATTAGGTAAAACATAAGGCTGAAATGTGCCTTTATGTCCTTCATCATCCTCCCATTTTAAAATTACCGCACTTTTTTCTGGGAGGTTATTATATCCCAAGCCTCTTAAACTGGTTGAAGCTTTTTTTAGAGGCCAGTGTTTGGGCCATTGACATAAATTAATGATGGAAGAATCAGCTCCAGTATCTATAAGACCCTCCATTTCTATTCCTTGGATTCTTATTTTACACATAGGCCTCCTTGTACAGTCCCGAACCCAGCAAACCATGGGTTTCGAATCAGTGGAACAAAATCCTCTATTGTTCCTATTTAGAGGCATATTCATTTTAAATGAATTATGTAAATTTGGAAGGAGGAGCAGCTGAGCAATTCTATCTTCCTGATTAATAGAACTTATACTTTGGGGTGAGCTAAGCATTATTTTTATTTCCCCTTTATAGTCTGAGTTTATTACACCTGGGGTCACTTGCAAACCTAATAAGCTTTCAGGACTTTGCCCGATAATAAGTCCTACAGTCCCTGAGGGAAGAGGTCCCCTGACTCCTGTGGGAATCAGTTGAACCCCCATTTCAGGTGTTAACACTATTCGGGCGGTGGAACAGAGGTCTAATCCTGCATTTCCTCCTGTTCCTCTGGCGAGGGAGTGGATGGGTAATAGGGATTGCGTCGGGGAAGCATCTGAGTGGATGCTTGAGGATACTCCTCCTCCAATGCCTCATACATTTGTGGGCCCCGGGGCATTGGGCCCCGTGCCCTGTTTTTTGAATTCCTGAACAAATGATTTCCATGGATGTCAAATTTTGAATAGCATTTATTGGCCCAATGATTTCCTTTCTTACACCTGGGGCAGCAACCTGGAGTACGGTATGAATTTGGTCTTATTTCTCTTTGGGGATTTTGCCTAGAATAGCCTGATTGATTATGATAATTTTGCCTAGAATATCCTGATTGATTATAATGTCTATGTTGAGCCCTTGTAAAATTTTGAGGGGCAGCATCTCTCACAGCTGCTGCAATCACATTCCCTGTGACAAAGGCATCATTTACATCTTTACATAGTTGCATATATATGGAAAGATCCTTTTTATTTTTCCATGGCCTGATGACTTCCTGGCAATATTTATTAGCATTTTCGTACGCTAATTGAATAACTAATGGCATAACTTGATCAATGTCTCCAAAAACTCTACCTGCAGTTCTCAAAAGTCTATCAGCAAATTCAGCATATGGTTCATTAGGTCCTTGAATTACTTTGGACAAGCTACCTTGTAGATCCCCAGGTCCTTGTACAGTTTTCCATGCCTTTAAGGCAGCTGCATTTATCTGAGCATATACTCCTGGGGTATAATGTTTTTGATCCTGTATGTCTGCGAATTGCCCTTCTCCTGTGAGCATTTCTATATTATGGTCTCCAAACCCTGCATCTGCATTTCTTTTAGCTGTTTCTATACAAAGTTCCTGAAATTGCGATCGCCAAACCAAGTATTGTCCCCCACTTAATGTTGCTTTACATAGACGTTTCCAGTCTGCGGGGGTTAAGCTAAAGGTGTTAAGGGACTCCAGTATACTCAACATGAAAGGAGCTTGGGGTCCATAAGTCATTACTGCCTCTTTGATATTTTTTATTGTTTTGAAATCTATTGGCTGGTGGCCCCTCTGTCCATTTTCATATTCAAATACTGGCAGTTCCCAATGTATCTGTGAGTTACCCTCGAGAGCGCATAAGCGCTCAGAAAGACTTTTTATTTCTATTTCTAGGGTATGCAAACGTCTAGTGATACCCTTCATATTTTCTGTAATCGATTTCACCCATGGGGGAGTAGAGGACACAAGTTCCTCCACTTGATGATCCCTTATCTTGGTCTTCCTTAATTTCCTTTTATTCATTTTCTCAAAATCACCTTTAGTTAATTCCTCCTCACTACTACTACTCTCATTGGTCCTAACTGACTCAGTAACATCCTGAGTCCCAGGTTCAATTGAGACCATGTATCCTTGAAATATCTCTAATAAATCTTGAATAGCTTTAGCAGCTCGGATCTTTGTAATTTTGGGGACACTTCTAATACTCTCCTTACTGGTCTTAGTTGACTCAGCGGAATCTACGCTTTTATGATTGCCTTCACTGTTTTCTAAATCCTCCTCACTAACGACAGACTCATCCATATCAAAGAATTCATCAAGAGCCTCGTACACTTGGGTCTTAGTTATTTTCGAACCCATTTTAACCGCTCTGACTAGAGACTCCTGCGAGGTTTCTCAGTTCTTACCTGCCGTGCTGAATTCCCCGTACGGGCCACCAACTGTTAGCCGCCGGAAAGGGATTGCAGCCTGGAACGGCAGCGCCGCGGGAAGGAGTCCGGAGACAGGATGGAGACGAAAAAATTCTTTAATCTTTCTGTCTCTGTCTCTTGTAATTTCTAACACTACATACACACTCTCACAAGAAACCACGCGGATGTCCCTGCTCCCTCTCAGTTGCACGAGTATTGCTAGGAACGCGGTCAAACTACCCGCTAAGCCTCTTTTAGTGACAGTGTCTCGAGAGCACCTTTCTGCTGACCACCATCTTTCCTCCACTCTCTCTATTATATCATCTTGATATATATAATTACCTTAAGCAGTATGAAATGACCTTCTGGCCCCTTATAATTAACTTTGCTTGAAGTCCATTTTATCTGATATGAGGACAGAAACCCCTGCTTGTTTATTAGATCTATGTGAATGGTATGTTTTCTCCCATCCTTTTATCTTCAGTCTGTGGATGTCTTTGCTTATGAGGTGAGTCTCCTGGAGACAGTATATTGTTGGGTCTTGTTTTTAATCCAATCTGCCAGTCTTTGTCTTTTGTTGATGAGTTTATTCATTTACATCTAATGTTATTATTGATAAATGATTTTTATTCCCTATCATTTTGATTCATTTCTGGTTTTTAATTTGAATTATTTTCCCCTATGATTGCCTATTTGTCTAGCATAGTTCCTCCCTTTGCTTGTTTTCACTTTTTTTATTTCTTCTTCATGAAATATTTTATTGAGAATATTTGTAGTGCAGTGTTACTAATTGTGAATTCTTTTAACTTTTGTTTATCATGGAAAGTTGTTATTTCATCATCAATTCTGAAGCTTAATTTTGCCAGCTATAGTGTTCTTAGCTGTCATCCATTTTCTTTCAGAGATTGGTATATATTATTCTATGACCTCCTAGCTTTGAGGGTCTGCGTTGAGAAATCAGCTGAGATCCAGACTGATTTCCCTCTAAATGTGATATTTTGTTTTTTTCTTGTAGCCTTTAAAATTCTATCCTTGCTGTGTATGTTTTTTAAGCATTTTCATAATAATGTACCTTGGTGTGGGTCTGTTGTAATTTTGCATATTTGGGGTTCTGCAAGCCTGCTGTATTTGGTGTTCCATTTAATTCTTAAGATTTGAGAAATTTTCTGATGTTACTTCATTTAAAAAATTGTGCATTCTTTTGTTTTGAATCTCTGAGCCTTCATCTATTCTGATAAATCTTAGTCTTTTCCTGTTATCCCATATTTCTTGAAAGTTCTGTTCATGGTCTCTTTACATTCTTTTCCCCATGGTCAACTTTATTTCTAGATTATATATTTTGTCTTCATTGCCTGAAACAATGTCTTCCAAGTAGTCTAGTCTATTGGTGATGCTTTCCATCATGAAATTCATTTGGAAAGATAAGAGGCCTAGAATAGACAAAGAAATCCATAGTGAGAAAAGTGAAGCAGGAGGCATCACAATACCAGACCTTAAATTGTACTACAGAGCTATAGTCACAAAAACAGAATGGTATTGGCACCAAAACAGACATGAAGACCAGTGGTTCAGAATAGCAGATACAGAAATAAACCCACATAAATACATTATATCATACTAAAAAAATGCACCATAAGCATACATTGGAGAAAAGATATCCTCTTCAACAAATGGTACTGAGAACTGGAAAAATAAGAGGCCCATAATAGCTAAAGCAATACGTAGCAAGAAAAGTAATGCAGGAGGCATCACAATATCAGACTTTAAATTATACCATAGATCTATAGTAATAAAACCACAAAAATATAATTGAAGACCAATGGAACAGAACTGAAGACACAGAAACAAACTCACATAAATACAGTTATCTCACACTAGACAATGGCACCATAAACATACATTGAAGGATATAAAAAGAACCCAAAAAACTTAACACCAAAAAAAAAACCCAATAACCAAATGAGCAAAGAAACTGAACTGGCACTTCATAGAAGAAGAAATATGAGTGATCAGCAAATATATCAAAAAATGTTCAACACCTCTAGCAATTAGAGAAATACAAATTAAAACTCCACTGAGAGTCCATCTCATTGGCGGTATAGAGATTCCTCAGAAAACTCAGAATGGAACCACCATATGACCCAGTTATCTCAGCCCTCGGCTTATACCCAAAGAACTTAAAATCAGCATACTACAGTGACACAGCTCCTTCAATGTTTATAGCATCTCAACTCACAATAGCCAAGCTATAGAACCAAACTAGGTGCCCTTCAACAGATAATGTACAATGAAAATGTGGTATATATACACAATGGAATATTACTCAGACATAAAAAAAGAATGAAATTATAGCATTTGCTGGTAAATGGATAGAACTAGAGACCATAATGCTAAAGGAAATAAGCCAGTCCCAGATAACCAAGGGACAAATGTTCTCTCTGATATGCTAACATGCAATAAGGGAAAGAGGAGGAATAGAAGTACATTAGATTAGACAAAGGGGAATGAAGGGAAGGGTGGGAGGATGGGAATAGGAAAGACCATAGAATGAATGAGACATAACTTTCTTATGTTCATATATAAATACACAACTAGTATAACTCCACATCTTGCACAACCACAAGAATGAACAGTTATACTCCTTGTATATATAACATGTCAAAATACATTCTACTGTCATGTATAACTAAAAAGAACAAATAAAAAATTTTCAAAGAGAGGAAAAACAAAAAGAAAATGAAGTCTGTCTGGCTAATACCAATTATTGTCAATAGGTTCTCCTTGTATTTTGTGGTCCATATAATAGGCTTTTAGAGGTAATACATATCCCTACATGCTGGAATAATCCTGTTTTTAAGAGGTAGTTCAATTACCTGTCTTAATTCCCTGATCTTTTCAAGTTCAGAATGAGAAATATTCCCAGTGTTCTCATTAAACACGCCACAAGCCAGTGCATTTTGGCAAATATCAATGAATAATACTCTTGTAACTGGCCACTCTATACTCTTTATAAGTTGTCAATGAATGGAAATTCATTGTATTATGAACTTTTCTTCTATGAGTTCCTGAAGTGTTTCACTCACAATCTGATCAATACCTTGTACATGCTTCAGATCATTTTGAAAATTTTAACATTGATTGGTAAGTTCCTTTAGTTGTTACTTTAACCCTGTAAGACAGATGGTTCACCCTTTGTGCTCCCAAACCATTTTTTGATAGCCTTGAAACTT
Source organism: Tamias sibiricus (assembly GCA_025594165.1). Taxonomy (NCBI): domain Eukaryota; kingdom Metazoa; phylum Chordata; class Mammalia; order Rodentia; family Sciuridae; genus Tamias; species Tamias sibiricus. The sequence goes on along the minus strand of CM046657.1, from coordinate 153,975,558 downwards.
GCTATCTTTATGGTATACTTTGATGAAATACCATACTTATGGGGGATGCTGAGAATGGCTATGGTTACTGGGGTGGATGAAGAGGTAAAATTGAGAGGAGAGCAGTACTGGAAAGAAGGGTATGGGTGGTCCTGCCCATTCCAATTATCTCTTAAGGAAATCAAAAAGGAAATATTATATGTTTACCTTTCTAGTCACCATTTTTGGGTCTGTTTCTTTCTTTATTGTGGAATCAAGCTTCCATGTAGTATAATTTTCTTATTGTCTGAAGATCTTCTTTATTTATTGTAGTAAGTAGGTAATAATGAATTCTCTCAGCTTTTGATTTTCTGAGAAGTCTTTATTTTGGACAATAAACTTTATGTAAGTCTTTACTTTGGAAAATGTTCTTGTTTTGGAGAATATTGTATAAATTTTAAGTTAACAGTTGTTTTTTTTTTTCCCTTCACATAGCTTTATTTTCATTCTTCTGAGGATTCATGATCTTTTTGAACCCATGTTTTTATTGTTTGAAATTTAGAACATTTTCAGTCATTAACTCTTCAAATAATTTCTACTTTGTGCATGTGTGGTGCTGGGGATTGAATCCAGGGCCCTGTGCATTTGAAGCAAGCACTCTATCGATGAAGCTATATCCTCAGCCCCTCTTCTACTTTTTTATTCTGTGGCTTCATCTTACCTCCATTTTACCATTTTTCCCCTCTAAATACAACTATAGAAGTACCCACAGCTATTTAAGACTCATTCTTGTGCTCTGGATTCCATTCAGGATATCACTCCTTTTATAATTTTCTTCCCTGTATCATTCCCTCACTCTATTGCTCACCTCATCAGTATATAAGCTTGGTATAATATCTCACAACTGAAAAACAATTAAATTATCATGCTATTATTTTGTTCCCCTTCATGGCAAAACTTCTCAAGAGGATCTTCTTTCACTATTTCCACTTTCTTGCCAAACTCATCACCTCTTCAACCTGATCCAGTCTGGAAGTTATCCTTCCACTATACTGACTTTACCCATCTGTTCAATGTGGCTAGTTCTGGTGGTCAATTCAAGGTACCCCTATTACTTGATCCTTCAGCAAACTACAACTCAATTGATTGCTTTCTACAATTAAAACAATTGCTTTCTACAATTTTTTTCTCTTGCTTTCATGAAACCTCACTATCATTTTTTTCCCTTTTACTTCAATGATCACTCATTGCCCTTCCTTGCTGATTTTGTCAGTCTAAGTTGTAAATGTCAGACTGCCTGGGTCCTGCCTCTAGTTGCTTCAATTCTCTAACACTTCCTTAAGTTACCATTATATGTGTTATTTTAAATGCCAACCTATATGAATCACCACTTAAAATCTATTAGGCATATAAAATTTAACATATCCAAAAGAGAATTCTGTCTAAATGCCCTCTCCCCAAATAGTAAATAGCTCATACCAAAAAAACTTGAGACATCCCATGATCCTGCTCTTTCTTTCATCCTTTCGATGTATTTCATCCAATACACCAATAATATGCTTTTCTACTCTTCATTTCTATCACCATCTTCCTAGTCCAAGGTAGAAGAAGCATTCAAGAAATACGTGGTGAATAAACTAGTTGAGTTGGAAAATTACTGTTGGAGAGTAGTGGTAGATAAATATAAGAAAGTTTAGGTGTGTTTTGAAGGTCTTGGAATGACAAAAGCCTAGTTTAAAAGGGTAGCAGCACCATGTGTAGTGGCACATACCTCTAATACCAGTACTCAGGACACTAAGGAAGGAGGACTGCCTAAGCTCAATAGTGTAAGACCAGCCTGTGCAACATAGTAAGACCCTACCTCAAAACCAAACTAAACAAAAATAATAACTTGGGGTGGGAGCAGAGGGAAATATGCTTTCTGTGCATGAGACTCCTAAAAAAGTAATACTTTCTTAATAATTGAAAATATGTTGCCTTAACAGTTGAAACTATGATAAAAAATGCTAATAGACTAAGACACAGGTAGAAAGATATTAAAAAAATTTCTTAAAAAAAGGAAAGAAAGAAAACCACCAAGATAGACTTTTCCCCAGGGCCCCTTTGTTTTTGTTGTTTGTTTGTTTTAGTTATACATGACAGTACAATCTATTTTAACATATTTATACAAACACGGATTATATGTTATTCTAATTAGGATCCCAGTCTTATGGATATACACAATGTTGAGATTCACTGTGGCATATTCATATATTTATGTCAGATTAATTCCACTGTCTTTCCTATTCTTTTCCCCCCTCCTGTGCCTTTATTCCCCTTTGTCTAATCCACTGAACTTCTTTCTTCCCTACCCCACCCCATTATTGTGTGTTAGTATCCACATATCAGACAGAACATTCAACTTTTGTTTTTGGGGGATTGGCTTATTTCACTTAGCATGATTGTCTCCAGATCCATCCATTTACCAGCAAATGTCATAAAATCATTCTTTTTGAAGTTAAAATCTGGCTCTGGCTCTGACAAATCTGGGATCATGGACTTTCTCCTCTAAGAAATGGGGAGAAACAGATAACTTTTGAGAAGAGTGACATATTTAAAACTGTTACAGGAAGAACGATCTGTGATGTGCAAGACTAATGAGGAAAGGTTAGGAAGACTAATTAGGAAGTTATTATGATAGTCCACACAAAAAAATTATAAGAGATTATAAGAGGTGACAGAAACCCTGAGAAAGAAAGAGGGGAAAGTGCATACGATTAAAAACAAGGGTCAAAGGGGTGGGAGTGTATCTCAGTGGTAGAGCACTTGTCTAGCGTGTGCAAAGCCCTAGGTTCAACCCTCAAACAGCAAAAAATAAATAAAAGCAAAAGTCAAAGGTTTTTACTCACATGTTTTGAGTTGTGATGACTAATAGAGTTGTGGTGCCATTATTATGACCAACCATATTAAGAATGGAAGCTGTCTTGCAGAGAAAGTTTGAGTTCTGCCTAAGATCTGACATCTGTGAATGATAGTTCTCAAGTGTGGTTTTACTTGGTATAATTGGTGTAATTCCCTGGATCAGTCACCATCATACAAAATAGTTTTCTAATCCCAGTTCTAGGTTAACATTCCCAAGGTAATTGATTTAATTTAAATAGAATGTCTATTTGCTATAATCATAACTGACACTTCTCAAATTTTCTTTATCACTCATTTTCTTCTACAGCAAATTCATCAGAAGTTATTTCATTTCAGAAACATGTTATTGAATGTTCTATTGTTTTCTTAGGTATTTACAAGTTGTTTTTATGATGCTTTCTAAAGATACAACTTGGCCACTTCTCATTAAAACAATCCCTTGTCAAAAAGCTTGAACATCTTTGTTCACCAACATTTAGTATAGTGCCTTGTTCACTAAAGTCTCTCAAAATAGATTGTGATAAATAAGCATGAGGTGCTTACAATCTAAGCTTATTAAAAATAATTTAGCATGCTGTAGTAGAAAGCACTTATCAGTGCCAGAAGACTGCCTGGCTTTGCTGTTGACCAGATGTGGGATGTGGGCACATTAAAGTAACTTCTTTGGACTTAGTTTGCACATTAAAGTAACTTCTTTGGACTTAGTTTGTTCAGTTGTAATACAAATAGTTTCAAATAAATTTGATTCTTTTCTAGTACTTCAGTAACTCTTTGATGTAGCAAATATTATGGTGACTTTTGGACAGTAAGGTTCAATTCCTCAATCAACTAGACATATGTCTAGACTTGAATCCAATTAAACACTTCTGTTTTGACCTAGTACTCTGAGAAGCAAAGATCATCTATCCAAGTTTTTTAAAACTCAATTTAATTTAAACTTTCTCTTGTCATCTTGCAAAAGATGGTGTTATTCCCTATATACAAGTAATTCACTTTACATTGTATCAAATTGTTGAACAATTAAATTCTTTTGTTTGGAAAACAGGATGTAGTAATTCAACTAAAAATACTTTCAAATAATTTCTACTAGGAACTGAAATGATTTGGTCACCTTGCTTCCAGGGCAATATAACCACAGATTACTGCAGGTCATCTAGTTGATTTCTGCTTAGTATGTATTGCTGCCCAAACTATGAAAGGCAGCACAGCCAAGTTGGGGTTACAAATTCTGGCATTGGAGTCAGACTGCCTGAGTTCAAATTCTAGTAGGCTTTCTTTCTACTTGTAGGACTTGAGAATTTACCATGTCTTGCTAAACTCCAGTTTCCACACATTTAAATATGAGAAAATGATTCCTATTCATATAGTTATAAAATGAGATAGTCCACCCTAGGAGGATACTACCCCTTCCCAAAGTAATGTACATTCAGTGCAACCTCTATCAAAATCTGAATGACTTTTTTTTTTTTTTTGTAAATTTAGAAAACCCATCCTAAAATTCACATGAAATCTCAGGGGACCCTAAACAGCCAAACAAGTCTTTATAAAAAAAAACAAAGTTGGAGAGCTCATACTTCCTGATTTTAAGACTTTCTACAAAGCTACAGTACTCAAAACAGTGAGGCAATGGTGTAAGTATAGTCATTTAAAACTATACTTTATTTAAGTATAGTCATTTAGTGGAATAGAGACCAGAGAAATGAACCATTGGGTGTTTGGTCAAAAGATTCTAAACAAGGGTGCCAACAGCAGTCAGTCAGGAAAGGAGTTTTATCAATAAGTGGTGCTAGGACAACTCAGTATATTTATGTAGAGGGATGGAATTGAAACCTTACTTTATACCACCTAGAAAAATTAACTCCAAATGGATTATAGACCCGCCCCCCCCCCAAAAAAAAATCGAACACTTAGAGAACCTCATTTGAGGTTCATGAAATTGAATTTGGCACTGATATTTTGGTTATGACATTAAAAGGAAATGCAAGTAAAAATAAACTAGAAAATATCAAAATTAAGAATTTTTGTCAATCGAAGGACACAGTTAACCAAGTGAAAATGCAACCCACAGAATGGGAGTGAATATTTGCAAATCATATATCTGTTAAGGGACTAGTATCTAGAATATATAAAGAACTCCTATAACAACAACAACAAAAAAAGGTAAAGGATTTAAATAGATGTTTCCCCCAAAGAAGATATATAAATGGCCAATAAGTAAATTGGACATGCAAAGATGCTCAACATCACTTGTCATTAGGGATATATAATTCAAACCCACAGTGTTATACTACTTCACACCTATTGGTATGGCCGCAATTTTTTAAAAGTATTTTTCAGTTAAAGGAGAGTACTTTGTTTTCTGAGTAAATTTCACTTGAGGAAATTTTATTTTGACCTTAACATAGAATAATATGATACATAGGTTAGTATCAAAAGGTATTTTATTATCTCCTTGTATGACCAAGAATATTAAATATCCCATGTTAAATTTTTGAGATATTTTATTTCATAAACAAACCATCAAAACAATACTCAGAAATGTATCTCATTGAAAATACCCAATTTTTTTCATCTGTCAGAAGAAAACTAGATTTTAGAGATTAAAATTAGATGACTCCCCTATATCAAACTATAACAGTGTACATTTGCTCATGAACTGTATTTCTGTGCTTTAAACATAAAAAAGAAATATTCTTCATCCCCCAACATCAATTTTCATCCCCTTAGATTAGGTAATGCCCCCTATGTTGAGAAATATGCTCTAGAGAGAATATTTAAAAATTTCAACTCTCATACTGGGGTCAGACCCAAGATAACCTTCCTATGGAACCTTTATATGTGAGATTCTTTGGTGCCATACCAAATGAGGTTCTCTGAAAAAAACATTAGAGTTCATTTCCCCAGAACTATAGAAGGACAGAAATGTTTAATCTCTTGATTTTGTTAGAATACTTATTTAACAAGGAATTCTTAATTGATACCATCAGGATTTACCCTCACATAAAATAATCCAAGATTCCTTTGCTATGTCAATAAATGGTTTATCTATCTATTCTTCTTTATTTTCAATATGTGAACAAGAATTAGGATATTATGAAAAAAATTAAGAGGTCATGATTTCATTATTACAACCATTAACATGAATTTCCTGATGTAACTTGAAAGTTGTAGGTAGTTAACACTGTGGTATTAATAAGTGGGTGCATATGCAAAAAGATCTGAAGTGTTATATAATGTGAATAGAGTCCTCAGAAAAACTTGGAAGGAAACCACCAGTTGACACACCTTGGTCTATACCCAAAGGACTTAAAATAAGCATATTTCAGTGATGCAGCCATGACAATGTTTATATAGCAGCACAGTTCACAACAGCTAAACTGTGGAACCAACCCAAATGCCCTTCAATAGATGAATGGATAAAGAAACTGTGGTATATATATATACACAATGGAATATTACTCAGCATTAAAAGAAAATAAAATTATGGCATCTGTGGAGACAGGAAAAATAGTAGAATGAAACAGACATTATTGCCTTATGTACATATATAACCAATGTTATATTGCATAACTAATGTGATTTACAACATGTACCATCAGAAAAATGAGAAATTATACCCGATCTATGTATGATACATAAATGCATTATACTGTCATGTGTAACTAATTAAAACAAATTTAAAATTTAACTCCCCCCCCCCAAAAAAAAAAAGAACGGGAAAGGACTCTTCCAAGAATTTAACCACTAAAAAATAGCTGAACTATATGAGCAACTATGAGAGAATGACCTACACAATCATTAGAGGCAAGATTTTTGGCATTTGATTGAGGTATTCTTACATTAACCTTCCACATTAAGTACAGTAATTGTAAAATAGTAAAAGTTCAAGATATTGGGGGAAAATTATCTGTTAACACACAAATAATCTCAGATTTGTCCTTTTCCACTTACTCATTTCTCTTTAGGTTACAAATTTCCAATCTCTTTTTTAGGAAAAAGTTTGTTTTCTTCCATGAAGTCTCAATTTTTAGAATCTTCTTCCTCTGAGATAATAGTTTCAAAATTAATGGTGGCTCCTTAGGAACTATAATGGTATGCTCAATGTCCTAGTGTTGAACTTCAACATTTTTTCAAAGTCCTTCAATGAAAAGTTTAAACTTGGTTCCAATTTTCTTTGTAAACGATACCTCACTCCTATTGTCAAGAATTTCTATTCAAAAAACTGCAATGCACTGTTATAAGACTAATAAAGGAAAACAAGTGGTATTAGGAGATTTGTGCTATCTTCAAAATTACTCTTAGAAATAAATAAGCATTCAAAATAGTCCCTAAAAATGAAATAAAAAAAGTTTTGGGAGAATTGGGGGGAAATATTGTGTGACTATTATTTTGAAAATGATTTCTGAACATCAGTCAATGAATGCTATCAATCAACAGAAAGTAATTCTTACTTGAGCTCTGCAGTCTTTCAATTTTGTTGGAAATGCTAAAGGTACAATAAAGACATTAGCATCATCTCAATAAATTGAGCACATAAGTCACCCCATGGAGAATGGCTCCCTAGATAGAGAAATGTAGACATTTTCTAATGTTTATTGCATAATAAAACTGTTTAAATAAAATTCAAGTATCAGAATTTATAACTGTGATAAAAATTTCAATTAACTTTAAAGCAGGTATATTGGATTATAAGAAAGCACTGTTCCACAACAAATGGTAGTACCCCAGCAGCATATACAAACAGCATGAAAAAGTGATCATTTCCCAAAGCAAGTGCCCAGGGAAGTAAATAATTACTTATATCAAGATTATGTAACATAATGAAATGTGTACAGAATTCTAAGTAAACATTTTCCCTCATTTCTGAAGAATATGGAGAAATATTTGTCATTAACTGATACCATAATTACTTACCTGTTTCTTTTTTTTTTTAAAATATTTATTTATTTGCTTTAGTTGTACACAATGCAATGCATTTATGTTTACGTGGTGCTGAGGATCGAACCCGGGCCGCGCACGTGCGAGGCGAGCGCTCTGCCGCGGAGCCACAACCCCAGCCCCTACCTGTTTCTTTAATAGATCCAAATTAGCATAGATACAGGGTTAACTTCTTATGTAGAGCCAAAATCTAAATATAAAATATTCCAAACTTTCATTGTAAAAGAAATCTACTGAAAACTTCAAATTTTACAATAAAGTAGGCATCTCACTTTAGAAACTTAAGAATATGTGGGATTTTTTAAAACTAAAAAATGAAACATTTAAAAATGTGTAGTTCCCATCATTGTTTTAAGAAAATAAACAAAATATTACAGAACTTTGAGAAGAATCTTTAAGTACTTAAGTTTTAGTACAAAGTTTGAAGTTCACTTGAAAAGTAGTAGAATATCTCTTACTTGAGAAGTCTATATAAATATTTATTATACTCAATTTTAATCAAAATATCCATCAGAAATCTTTTTGTTAAAAAATTGAATACACTCTCATTTTAGATGACGTCTACTAAGATACCTTATATACAAAGAATGCAAGAAGCATTTCTTCACATTCCTTCCCTTCAACCCCAAATTAGAAACCCTGAGTACATGTTTTATAAAATGGCATACACCACTGAAAATAAAGAAGCCATTTCCTTCTTAACCAAAGTACTATTATTGAACTTTGTATAATTAATACACATACACACACATGCACACACACAAACCCACCATATTTTATTTTAGGTATGGGATCTAAATGGAGTCACAGTAAAACAGATGACAACAAATTCTTTACACTTGTATGAAAATATGTATGTTCTCTCTCCTTTTCCTTAAAGCTATATACATCATGAATTTTCTACCGGCATTTTTAAATCAAATTATTATAAGCATATTTTTTCACCAATTTACCTCTTTTATGTATGAGACGCTCTAAAAAAAAAAAATCTCTCTATGACTGAAATAGAAAGTTTGGAAACCACTCAAATACATATTCTTTAGAAAAATAATTCCTAACCCAATATGTATCTTAATGAGCTTATATATTTTAGAAATTATTCTATGGCTTATGTTTAAATTTAATGCATACCACAGGTACCAGGGATTGAAAAATCTTATTGGCAGTCAACGGCTCAAGGGATTACAATATTCCCAGCATTCTTAATCTCAAAATTTTTAAAGAATACTATTCATTATAGTCTTAGAAAAATCTGAAGATACTTCTATTAAAAAAAATATCACAAACAGATACAAGGGAAACATATAAGAAAATAGATTGTGTTATGTTTTTGTAAGCTTGTTCCATTTCGAAATGTGTTCTTTAGAAGGTCAGGGAAATTTCCTATACAAATAAAACTAGACTTTTGTTCCCTATGCTTTGAAAAATATTTACAGTACACGAAACTACAAGTCAAAAGTATAAGTCTGCTTAATATTACTAGACAGTGACACAGATGAACAAGAACACAAAGTTGCTAATTCAATTTCTTAAGCATCTTAATTTGTTTGTATAATGAAATTATTTAAATCAATTATGGAAAAATTAGAAAACATTATTAATGAACATCAGCCCTTGTGTATCTCACACAAGATGCCAAAGTATAATACATTCACTGTGGTAAAAACTGTACATATATATTCTATGCATCTTTAACATTGCAAAATTTACATTATAATATTTCATATCTCAAAAAGCTGAGTTGAAAAAAAAAAGTCTATTGTTTTTCTTTTGCCAGAGGAGGAGATGTAACTGACTGATAAAATTCATGATACTTTTTACAAACTTTCTTGCTCAAGAATTTTCATCAGTGTCTTCTACAGATGGCTGAATGAAGAAAAATTCACAAAATTTTGAAGTTTTGAGCAGGTATTTCACATCTTTGCCAGCTGGCATCATGGTTTATATAAGAATGATATGTGTAATAATAGTCCACAGCATGGTGAAATATAAAACTTTCTTTCCTAAGTGTACTTTGGTCTCAGTTTAAAGGTGATTTATTTCATCCAGACATGCTGTCCCTTATTTGATCCACTCGAAGTGCTAGGTCCCTGAAGGTGGGGCGTTGATTTACATTATTGTTCCAGCATTCTGTCATGATCATATAAATCTGCAAAAGAAAAAAAATTACAATGTACACAAAGTACCATCTTTTCAATTGGTGGAGAATGAATTTGGAATTCCTATTTAATTTTCCTATAGATTATATATTTCATAGCTATGCCTTGATTCACAGTCATCTGTTTGTGCTATTTATGTAAAAGCTCAGCAATTTCAGTGACCTAAAATATTTGAGTAAAAAGAAAAATAAAATGGAGGATTACTGTGAATTAAAAAAAAATGCTACCTCATCTGGGCATCCATCTGGCCTTGGTAATCTTCCATTACTCTTCAGGAGTTCTATCAAATGGAACACAATCATCTGTCCTTGCTTGTCATTGCCAATCATACGCATAAATTCCTGAAATACAAACTCATATTTTAATGATGCTTTTGTATTTTTAATTTGAAGAATTCTTTCTCAACTTTTTCTAGTAAATGTGGAAAATTCAGTTTATGTATGATTTTAAACTTTTTCAAAAATCAGACTATATTAAGGATCAAAAACTTCCTTTTCAGTCATATTTCAGAAAAGACTTAAATGGGTATGGAACCTCTTTAATACCATTTCCACAATTTTCCTTGAGAAAGGCCCAAAACACATAAACTAAAAACATATTACTTAAGATTTTATTATTGTTGTTTTAACACATCTTATTATATTTCAGTTGAAATAAAATGTTGAATTGTAAAAGAGAACATGAAAGAAGAAAATTCAGAATGAATATTTTAGCATAAATGCAATGGAGAGAAAGATTTCATATACTAAAAATTCATAAAATTAAATTCTGAATTATAAGCTAGGGAAATATTTAAAATAAGCATATCATGTTTATTTTTAAATAAACTATTTATAAATTGGTAAAAAACATTACAAATGCAAAAACAGGCAAAGCATGGAGGAGACAATTTACACACACGTACTTTAAACATTCAATAAATACATACTCAATCACACTAATAAGAGAAATGCAAGTTAAAGATAACAACTCTCATATCAATTTCACAAAATTACATAAAAACATAATTGCTAATGTTGGCAAATGATAAAATGTATGTCCCTGAGCATTGCTGTTAAAATATAATCTGGTACAATTTTTCTTAATTATTTTGAAATAATTTAGAGCCTTTACAAAAAAAAAAAAAAAAAAAAAAGCTTTTACTAAGCTCATGACCTTTCACCTATAATTATGCTTTTATTCTAATATGATAAACATAGATAAACAAATATTTATGTATAAGACTATTCATTATGTTCACTGAAGTATTACATTGGAATGTTACATAAATGAATGAAAATTGGAAAGTAATTGTCCAAAAATATATATCCTTGTGATGGAATTCTACTTAGAAACTAGTAATGATATTTTAAGTAAATATTTACTAATATAGTAAATAAAGTACCTAAAATGTAATAATGAAATAGGATAGCAATCTGTATAGTATAACCTTAGTTTTATAAACCAATATATAAACTTCTACATAAAATTTCACTTTTATATATAAAATTAAAAGAAGCCTAGAAGAAAATATATCACAATGTTAAAGTGGTTGTTTCTGAGTAATTGCATTAGAGATGATTTTTACTTTTTCACATTTTCCTATATTGAAAACAAATCTGAAATGAACAAAAAAAAATTACTTTGAAAGGTTTAACTAGAATGATTGAGATTACTGAATTTACTTAAAATAATATTAAGAGATGCTCTGGCTTGGATGTAATTTGTCCTCTAAAGGGTCCTATGTTAGAAATTCGGTCCCCAGTGTGGCATTAAGATGGTGGAATCTTTAAAAGGCGGGGCCTAGTGGAAGGTAATTAGGTCATGGAGGTCACAGTCCTCCAAATGGGATTAACCCTAGAAAGAGATTAAGGCTGATTTTACAGAGTGTTACTTCTCTTGAAAGCAAGTCATTTTATGGAAAGAGCAAGACTATCCCCTCCTGGCTCTCAGCATGCAGCTAGTTGCCCTTCTGCTAACCTGTCATGTTGTGATGCAGTCAAGGACTCTCTCACTAGAGGCTGAATATATGGGTCTTCTTGATATTGAATGGACTTTCATTCTCCAAAACTATGAGCTGAATAAACTAACATTCTTTTCTCCTTTCTCTTTCTCTCTTTCTCTCTCTCTCTCTCTCTCTCTCTCTCTTTCTTTATATTTTTTTTAAATTTTGATACTGGAGAGTTGAAGCCCCAGGTACTTTACCACTAAGCTATATCCCAGTCTTTTATTTTTTTTAAATTTTGAGACAGGGTCTCACTAATTTTCTTAGGGTCTTGCTAAATTGCTGAGGCTGGCCTAGAAATTGTAATCTTCCTGCCTCAGTTTCCCAAGTCACTGGGATTATAGGCTTATACCAGTATGTCCAGCAAAACCTTTTTCTTTATAAAGTACTCAGCCTCAGGTATTTTGCTACAGCAACAAAAAATGGACTAAGAAAGAGATTATACTGTATAGTGTTCTAAAAAACCCCCTTTTACAAATGTTAAGTTAATTTAATGTTAATTTAATGTTTTATGTTAATTTATTTAATTTAGGGTTATTTTGTTGGATAGCACCTTACAAATTAGCAACAAGAGGCTCTACAATGAGCCCTAGGCTTATTATTATTCTTTGGATAATACCTTTCTCATGTTAGGAAAAAAAAAAAAAAGAAAATACATAAAACAGCACACTGACCGCTGGCGGACTTTTACTCTTTTCAATGTATGTGAAAAGTTCATACAAAACCACTCCAAAGCTCCAAACATCCGAGGCTACAGAAAACTTGCTCTCTGTTAGAGATTCTGGAGCATACCTGTACATGGAAAACATTTAAAAAGACAGTTATTTATGTGACAAGTCTAGATTTTACCAACAAAACACTATTTGTTTGGTTTTTTAAAATTTTACAGAAAAGTGTTAACATAGCAGGCCTGAGACTGACATCCTTGGAAGGGCCTCCTTGCAATGTTGATCCTTGACTGGCACCTGGGAGATTTCAGAAAGGTTTCTACAATTCCCTAAATGATGAGCACCTTACTGTGTCTTAAGTATTTATGGAAACAATGTGGTTTATGTTCACATCTGCTGTTCTTATGAGAGTCTGCAATTTTCGTATGAGCCAGGCATAGAGTGCTTATGTAACCATTCCTAATAAAAATCTTGAATTCTAATGAGCTTCTCTGATAGACAATATCTCACATGTGTTGTGGCCATTTGTTGGTGGAAGAATTAAGTTATGTTCTATATAACTTTACTGGGACAGACACTTGGAAATTTGTGCTTGTTTTCCTCCCAGCTTTGCACAACACACCTTTTCCCTTTGTTGATCTTGCTGTGTTATTCTTCCCTGTAATGAAGAGTGCTGTGAAGAGGACTATATGCTAAATACTGTGAGTATTCCCATCAAATTGTAGAAACCGAGAGTGGCCTTGAGAACCTCTGACATACACAGATAAGGTCAGCTTCCAGGAGCCAATTGGCAAATAGACTTCGCCAACATGCCAACTGTCCGGAAACACAAATATCTCCTGGTTTTGGTAGACACCTTCTCTGGATGGGTAGAAGCCTTCCCTACTTCCAACAAAAGGGCCTCCACAGTAGCTTCTATTTTAGTAGAAATTCTTCCCCATTTCAGGTTGCCCATGTCCATCCAGTCTGACAATGGACCTGAATTTGTTTCTCGTGTCACCCAAAATATTTCTACTTCTCTTAACATTCCTTGGAGCTTTCACATCCCATATCACTCCAAGCCTTCAAAGAAGGTAGAGAGAACCAATAGAACTCTTAAGAATATTCTGATTAAACTCTCCCTGGAGCTTTGCTTGGACTGGGTCAAACTACTTCCCCTTGCCCTCTTCAGGTTCCTAGTCCTCCCAAAGAAACCTTCCTCACTATTCCCTTTTGAGGTTATGTTTGGGCACCCAGCTCTTCCACCTGGAATTTCCCCAATTCAAGGATCCTTGCCCAAAGACTCTTCTCCTCTGTTATCCTTCATCAGACATCAGCTATGGAAGTGCCAAGATTACATCCTGCCTGACCCAAGTAGACTCACTGCTTCATTCCCATTTACACCCGGTTCTTGTGTATATTTCTCCCCTCCCCAGGACACGGGATCAGTCTCCCTTGCCCCGAAGTGGACAGGCCCCTTCCAGGTTGTGCTGTGCACACCCACAGCTGCTAAGCTTTGTGAAACCTCAGGGAACATGACTTCTTGGATTCATATTTCCAGGCTGAAACCAGCTACTCAACCAGCTAAAGATCCACAAAAGGATAACAAACAACTACCTCAGTATACTTGCTCTCCCCTTCCCACTGACCCCCTAAAAATTAGTTTCTCTCGTGTCCCTGATACCAACTCAAAATAATCTTTTCTGTTTCTATTGTTTTGAACCTTTGAACTAGCTTTTTCTCAGGGATTATCAACTGTTAAAAAAACCAACAGATGACTTTTCAACCAGAGATGACTTAGACTCTTCGTCAGCCTACTCTGAGAGGCCCCTAACCTGCCACCCTATGCTCATTATGATGCACCTTGCATTCTCCATTGGCCTCTTCACCGTAAGTCCCACCTGGTGGAACACAAGCCTGTGGACAATAATCCCTCTCACCTTCTTTTCCTTTGTTGCTTTCATAATAGTGTTACCTGTAAACTCGCAAGGCCTACAATTTCTACATGCTCTTCGAGAGGATAGCTGGCTGACTCCCTCAGTGACTTTATGCAGAAGCTTGGTTTGATACCCTCACTGATCTCTGATTCAAGGAAACTTCATCCATCTCATACCTGCACAGATTCATCTTTTCTGCGCCTACCTCCTGGGAATTTTTCCACCCTCAAGCCTGATTTGCCTGTTTTGTAGGCCCACATCCAGCCCCCATAACACCACACATCGCCCCCTTTCAGCTCCAAAGCAGCCAGATGTAAACACAATGCCCCGCTTCCTAAGAAAACATAAAGGAGGGAATGTTAGAAAATCCGGCCAACAGGCTACGCCTCCCAGGTAGTTTAACCAGGCCACACGCCCTGGGTACCTGAAGACTAGACACATCCCTGCTGGCCACACCTCAGGTGCCTTACTGAGCCAATTACGACACACTGGTCCCCCTCTTGACCCCCGGCAGCCTATGGAGTTGGGGACCCCTCTAGGGCTCCCGCTGACCACTAGTGCCCTACTTAAGTGTTCTCTGGACTGAAACCAACCCTTCCTCTTCCCCTTCTTCTTCTTCCCCTTTTCTTTTTCCCCCTTTTCTTCCCTGCTCTTCCATGCTGCTCTTCCCTGCTTGTCGCCCGGTTTCGGTTCCTCCCACTTTTCCTTCTCCCCTCCCTTCCACATGCCCCTAATAAAACCCTCTTTTACTGACACAGCATTCCTGGCATGGGTTTTCTTGTCCTTCACTTTCAAGTATCGTGAGGGCTCAAAAGATTTTGGATTTCAGAATATTTTGTAGTAGAATTTTTTTCTTTTCCTTTTGGCAGCGCTGCGGTGTCACAAGCCATCTGTGGGCTGTGTGTGGACTGTCGCACATCGCAGCCTAATTGAATAGGGAAATCTGGTATATGGGAACTATCAGCAGACATTTCCTCTGGTTTAGTGCCCAGACACACTGGGAGCCTTATTCATGCTTTGCCAGGTCCCACTCAGCACCCAAGATGGGGTGACCTCCTATGGTCCCACAGCCCCTCTGAGATGGATGTGACCTGTCAAGATGCCAATCAACCTACTGACTTGCAAGACATCATGAAGCAAGACTCCACCCTTGAAAGCTTACCCCTGCCTTTGATGTACCCCCTTAAATAAACTACAGGAGCTATTTTCTAATTGTCTAGCTCCAGCTCCCACATGGACTGGATCTATCAGGGGCTCCATCTTTAAAACTATCTTTTCTGACTCTTTGTCTTATGTTCTTCACTAATTATTCTAGACTTTAATTTCTTAGGAGGCTTATCCCTCCAAGCAGGCAAGAATTCCCTGGTGAAATGCTGGACATCCCATGATATTAGGTATCGAACCCAGCACCTTGTGCATGCTGGATGAGTGCTCTATCATTGCACTGCACCCTCGATCCTTTTCAGAACATTTTGGATTTTCAAATTTGGGATGTTCAGTATGTATTCTTATGGGCTATTATGAGGATTAGGTGAGATAATCCACGAGATGCATTTAACCCAACATAACACATATGATAAATGATTGCTACTATAATAAACAATATTTAATATTATTATATGTTGTATAATAATAATAGTAACAAGAATGTTTGAAGTTTGTGCTTTAAAATTTCATTTTATAATACTGAAATAGACTGTACTCACCAGAATATGGGACTTTCACCAGGTTCTTTTACTTTGTAGTATTCTTTGTCTTGTGGCAAGACTTTTGTTAATCCAAAATCTCCAATTTTAACTCTGTTCTCATTCTCCACCAATATATTTCTTGTTGCTAGATCTCTATGGATATACCTTTTTGTACCAAGATACTCCATGCCCTATGGATAAAATAATATTTTGCTTTCAGCTGGTTGTATAGACATAATTTAAATGACTTCATTATTATAAATTCCCTTTGTTAGTTAATAAAAAGTCTAGAGGGTTTCTTAAATTACTTCAGTATGCTCTTCATTTACAAAAAAAAAAAAATAACAAGGATATTAGGTACCTTGCATATCTGAGATGTGTACTGCAGAAGTTTCTTGTGATCTATCCGTTCTTTATGTTTTTGGAGGTAGTCTCGTAAACTTCCATATGGTAAATATTCCATAATTAATCTTAGATTACGCCGTCCTTTTAATGTACAAACAGAACACAATATTATACTTTGCTTTATTTGACTACTGCTAGAAAAAAAATATAAATCACTTAAATAAATGAAAATCTATGCCTAAGATGATAACACTTCATTATAACTTAAAGGTTATATAGCTTAAAGGTGACATAGCAGTTAAGAACTACTTAGTTAAAAACTACACAGGGTTTTTTCAAATCCAAAAGTTTTGGGAAGAAACATTAAAATATGTTTTAATCTTCCATGTTTATGTTTTAGTCTTCTAAAATAAATTGATAAGACAACTTTGATTTTCCTCATTTGTAATGAACAAAATCATGTAGTTTAATAATACTTTGATAGAATATATAAGGAAAGATTTAAAAAAAAAACTCTTGTTAAATTTAAGCAAGTGGTGAGGAGAATGATTAATCAACTAGTCAAAGACTTCCTGTAGTTATAGCCCATGACCTCCATGCACAATCTCTAGTCATATAGTATGCATCTTTCTATGGGCACCCTCATATGCTAAGTCCAGATCTTTAAGCATTAAGTGTTTTGATTACCTAGGATGTCAAAGTCAAATCTTCAGTTTAAAATAGATTTCAATGGGCAACATACCAGCACTGTAGCATACTCCTTTGTACTTTACAATGTTGTCATGCTGCAGAGATTTCAAGATTTCAATTTCCCTTTCAAAGTCTCTGAGATGCTCCTCAGTACTGTGCTGAAGCTTTTTTACAGCCACTACTTCCCCAGTGTTGTCTTGTAGAGGGTCATACCGGCACATCTCCACACTCCCAAAATTACCCTAAACAACACACTCCATTAAGATAGAAATCTTAATCAAGTTTTTCAGACAAATTACTAATGAATTCTAATTATACAAGAAATCCTAGCAGCTGTAATTAGTAGACATATCTCTAAGCTTACATTAGGCAACTTATAGAGCAAGAAAAGGAAATACTATCTCAATAAGTGGGTAGTAAACATATATATTTAATTTTTTAAAAGGAATTATATAGGCTGCTGAAATGCAAATTATTTCAAAAAGGCATTTAAACAAGTGATAAACGTTAATTATTAATAATTAATAATCTTAAGCCAAAGGACATGCCAGAGAGTTCTTATATTTCTGTAACTAACTTTTAGAAAGAACTTCTTCAAAATGAGTCTTTGATATCACTCTAAGTGATCTGGATGCAATAAGGAAGGGTCTGTTACAAACTGAATGCCTATACTGTCTCAAAGTTTATACGAGGAGCCCTAATCCCCAATGTGACTGTATTTGGAGTTAAGGCCTTGTGAGGAAGTAGTGAAGTTTAAATGAAGTCATTAGGGTGGGCCCTAACACAAACAGGCTAGTGCCCTAATAAGAGCTGGAAGAATCACCAGAGCTTTCTATCCCAAGGGAAGACACACTAAGCAGGTGCCTCTGAAAGCTAGGAAAAGATACCTCACCAGACCAAACTCTGCTGGAACTTTTATCTTGGACTTTCTTAAGCCTTCAGAATTGTGAGAAACAAATTATTATTTAAGCTACCCAGTCCAGGGTATTTTGTTATAGCAAACCAAGCACTAAATACAGAATCTGCTTTATTTAAGAAAGTAAATTTTTTAGCTTATGGAGATGTTCCTACATTTTTTAAAAAAAGATCAGCCTTTAGAAAATTCATTCTCCCTTTACTTAGACTCAATTATCTATATAGAATTGGTACATCGACATAAGAAGTAAATAATTTGTGTATTAATCAAATTCACATATTTTGGATATTACTGTATTCTTAAACAATGTAGTTCTTAAGATACAAGACTGTGTGAGTACTAAATTTTCAGTTATATACTTGATATCAATTTTTTAAAAACCAAGACCATATGTAGGCTCAAAGTTAGATCTCTATTTTAGAGAAGGAGCCATGTGCTGCTGAGAAGAAAGTATATTCACTTGTTGATGGATGGAATATTCTATATATGTCTGTTAAGTCTAAATTATTTATTGTATTATTTACTTCTATAGTTTCTTTATTTAGGTTTTGTTTGGAAGATCTGTCTAGTAGTGAGAGACGTATGTTAAAGTCACCCAATATTATTGTGTTGTGGTCTATTTGATTCTTGAAATTGAGAAGGGTTTGTTTGATGTACCCAGATGCTCCATTGGTTAGATCATAAATATTTATAATTGTTATGTCTTGCTGATAAATACTTTCCTTAAGTAGAATGAAATGTCATTCTTTGTCCTTTCTGATTACTTTGGCTTGAAGTCTACTTTATCTGAAATGAGGACGGAACCTCCTGCTTGTTTTTGCAATCCATATCAGTGATATGTCTTTTCCCATCCTTTCCCCTTCAGTCTGTGGATGTCCTTGCCCATGAAATGAGTCTCTTGGAGACAACATATTGTTGGGTCTTGCTTTTTAGTCCAATCTGCCAGTCCATGTATTTTGATCAATGAGTTTAGGCTGTTTACTTTCAAGGTTATTATTCAGACATGATTTGTATTCCCAGTCATTTTGATTTATTTCTGGTTTTTAATTTGACTCAGTTTCTCCTTTGATGGACTATTCCTATAGTGTAGTTCCTCCCTTTCCTGGTTTTCACTTTCTTTTTTCACTTCATCCTTATGAAATACTTTGTTGAGAATTTTTTGCAGTGCAGGCTTTCTAGTTGTGAATGCTTTTAATTTCTGTTTGTTATGGATCATCTTCAAATCTGAAATTTAATTTGCTGGATATAAAATTCTTGGTTGGCATCCATTTTCTTTCAGAGCTTGAAATATATTATTCCAGGACCTCCTAGCTTTGAGGGTCTGAGTTGAGAAATCAGTTCAGATCCGAATTGGTTTCCTCCTAAACATAATTTCATTTTTTTCTCTCATAGGCTTTAAGATTTTATATTTATTCTCTGTGTTAGTCATTCTTATTATAATGTGTCTAGGTGTGGGTCTGCTATAATTTTGTACATATAGACCATATCTTATGCCATAACGAAACTCTTAGTAAAGAAAAAAAAAATAAAGGTAATACCCTGCATTCTACCAAATTATATTGGGATGAAATTAGAAATCAATGATAAAATAAAATACAAGCTACTCTAACAAATGGAAACTAAATAATACACTATTGAATAACAAATGGATAGTAGAAGAAATCACGTATAAAATTTTAAAAATTTTCTTAGAGATAAATGAGAACACCAGTACAAAACACCAGTATCAAAATCTCTGGGACACTATGAAGGCAGTACTAAGAGTAAAGTTTATTGCATTGAGCTCATTCATTAAAAGAATAAAAAGTCAACAAATAAATGACATAACACTATATCTCAAAACCCTAGAAAAAGAAGAACAAATCAATACCAAAAGCAGTAGAAGATAGGAAATAATTGTGATCAGAGCTAAAATCAATAAAATTGAAACAAAAGAAACAACTGAAAAAAAAACTGACAAAACGAAAAGTTGGTTCTTTAATAAAATAAATAAAATAGATAAACCCCGAGCAATGCTAACAAAGAGAAAAAGAGAGAAAACAAATTACTAAAATACATGATGAAGAAGGCAGTATCACAGTAGACAGGTCTGAAATACAGAAGATAATTAGAAACTATTTTGAAAATTTATATTCCAATAAAATAAAAAATATCAAAGACATCAAGAATTTTCTAGAGACATA
Source organism: Tamias sibiricus (assembly GCA_025594165.1). Classification (NCBI taxonomy): domain Eukaryota; kingdom Metazoa; phylum Chordata; class Mammalia; order Rodentia; family Sciuridae; genus Tamias; species Tamias sibiricus. The sequence goes on along the minus strand of CM046657.1, from coordinate 153,955,212 downwards.
TGACCTACCCAAACTGAATAAGGAGGTCATACACAATATAAACACATCAATTTCAAGTAATTAAATAGAAAACACCATCAAAAGCCTACCAACCAAGAAAAGCCCAGAACCAGATGGATTCTTAACTGTCTTCTACAAGACCTTCATAGAAGAATTAACCCTAATTATCCTCAAAGTATTCCATGAAATAGAAAGGAAGGGAACCCTTCCAAACTCATTCTATGATGCTAATATCACCATGATACCAAAACCAGACAAAGACACATCAAGGAAAGACCAATATACTTGATGAACATAGATGCAAAAATTCTCAATGAAATTCTGTCAAATTGCATACAAAACATATTAAAAAGATAACACACCATGGGTCAATTGGGGTTCACCCCAGGGATGCAGGGTTGGTTCAACATATGGAAGTCAATAAATGTAATTCATCATATGAACAGACTTAAAAACAAGAATCATATGATTATCTCAACAGATGCAGAAAAAGCATTTGACAAAATACAGCATCCATTCACCTTCAAAACACTAGAAAAACTAGGGATAGTAGGAACATACCTCAACATTGTAAAAGCTATATACGTTAAACCCAAGGCCAGCATCATTCTAAATGGGGGAAAAAATGAAAGCATTCCCTCTAAAAACTGCAACAAGACACGGATGCCCCCTTTCACTAGTTCTATTCAACATCATCCTTGAAACTCTAGCCAGAGCAATTAGACAGAAGAAAGAAATTAAAGGGATAAAAACAGGTAAAGAAGAATTCAAACTGTGACTATTTGCCAATGACATGATTCTATATCTAGAAGACCCCAAAAAGCTTATAGAACTAATAAATGAATTCAGCAAAGTAGCAGGATATCAAATTAATACCCATAAATCAAACACATTCCTATATACCAGCGATGAATCCACTGAAATAGAAATTAGGAAAACTACCCCATTCATAATAGCCTCAAAAATAAAATAAAATAAAATAAAATACCTGGGAATCAATCTAACAAGAGGTGAAAGACCTCTACAGTGAAAACCATGGAACACTAAGGAAAGAAATTGAAGAAAACCTTAGAAGATGAAAAGATTTCCCATGCTCCTTGATAGGCAAAATTAATAGTCAAAATGACCATACTACCAAAAGCATTATACAGATTTAATGTAATTCCTATTAAAATCCAATGACATTCTTCATAGAAATAGAAAAAAAATCATAAAATTCATCTGGAAAATTAACAGACCCAGGATAGCCAAAACAATATTAGCAGAAAAAAAAAAAAAAAAAAAAGTGAAGCAGGAAGCATTACAATACCAGACCAGACCTTAAACTATACTAAAAAGCTATAGTAAGAAAAAAAGGCATGGTATTGGCACCAAACAGAAAAGTAGACCAATGGTACAGAACAAAAGACACAGAGACAAACCCACATAAATAGTTATTTCATAACAAAGGTGCCAAAAAATATATTGGAGAAAAGACAGCCTCTTCAACAAATGGTGCTGGCAAAACTGGAAATCCATATGCAGGAAAATGAAATTAAACCTCTACTTCTCACCCTGCACAAAAATCAACTCAAAGTGGATCAAAGACTTAGGCACCAGAACAGAGACCTTCAGCCTAATAGAAGAAAAAGTAGGCTCAAATCTTTACCAGGTCGACCTAGGATCAGACTTCCATAAAAAGATTCCTAAAGCAAAAGAAGTAAAATCAAGAATCAATAAATGGGATGGATTCAAACTAAAAAGCTTCTCAGCAAAGGAAATAATAAAAAACAATCAATAATGTGAGGAGTGAGCCTACAGATTGGGAGAAAATCTTTACCACACACACCTCCAATAAAGCATTCATCTCTAGGATATATAAAGAACTCAGAAAACCTAACACCAAAAAAACAAATAACCCAATCAATAAATGGTCAAAGGTACTGAATACGCACTTCTCAGAAAAGGATATACAATCAATCAACAAATGTATGAAAAAAATGTTCAACATCTCTAGCAACTACAGAAATGCAAATCAAAACTACTCTGATTTCATTTCCCTCCAGTCTGAATGGCAATCATCAAGAATACAGGCAACAATAAATGTTGGCAAGGATGTGGGGAAAAAGGTACACTCATACATTGCTGGTGGGACTGCAAACTGGTACAGCCACTATGGAAAGCAGTATGAGATTCCTCAGAAAACTTAGAATGGAACCACCATTTGACCCAGCTATCCCATTCCTCAGTCTATACCCAAAGGACTTGAAATCAGCATACTACAGTAATGCAGCCAAGCCACATCAATGTTTATAGCAGCTCAATTCACTATAGCTAAACTATGGAACCAATCTAGGTATCCTTCAATAGATGAATAGATAAAGAAAATGTGGTGTGTGTGTGTGTGTGTGTGTGTGTGTGTGTGTGTGTGTATTCAATGGAATATTGTTCAGCTTTAAAGAAGAATGAAATCGTGGTATTTGCCACTAAGTGGATGGAGATAGAGAATATCATGCTAAACGAAATAAGCTAGTCCCAAAAAATCAAAGGTCAAATGTTTTCTCTAATATGCGGATGCTAATTCACAATAAGAGGGGTACACTAGGGAAGAATAGTTACCTTAGATTAGGTAGAGGGGAGTAAAGGGTAGGGAAGGGAGGGGATATGGGATAGGAGGAATAGTGGAATGAAACAGACATTATTACTTTACATATATATATGCATAAATGCATTCCACTGTCATGTATAACAAATTAAAATGAATTAATTTTTTTAAAAGTTAGATCTCTATTTACACAGTTTGAAAGGCCACAGAGAAGTGAGGAAGATCTGACACTCTCCAGCCAGGCAGACTGGGGCTAGAATCTTGGTGTACTAAGTCCTCCCTTTGTGACCTCAGACAATTCACTTTCCTCCTTAAAATGGAAGATAATAAAATATCTACCTTATATTGCCATTGTCATAAATTATTCCAAAGGGCGCTTATAAAAAGCGAAAGTGGGAAATAAAAACTTTATATCATTTCCCCTTACTTAACAATGTTAAAATTTTATTTTCCAATGCCATTATATGTTCCTTGAAAATACATATTTTCTTGATTTTTAATTATTGAATACTGTTAGATAAATGTGCTAATGTTTAAAATTGGAAACAATGTACACTGAGATAAGATTTTAAAGCACATTCATGTCATTGCAATGATACTCTTATTCATAAATATCTGTGTACAACTTTACGGAGGATACTTAAGAATTAGTTGTTCAAAAGATATGGGCATTTCAAAGGCACTTCATACCTAATGCTTCAGAAACTCTCTAGAAAAGTTTAGTAAATCTGTTATGATTAAGAGTGGGAAAGTGTTTATCACATCTTTGCTAACACTGGCCACTGTATTTTTTCTATAATTTGTCAATTTGATTGACAAAAAATCAGTCTTGCTGTTTTAATTTGGAATGCCTCCATTTCCTTTTAGAAGAATAAGAGGAAGCCAAATGTTGAGGGCAAAGACAACAATTAGGATAGAAAATTAGAAGGGAATGGAATGGAACCAAAGAAGAAACAATGTAAGGGAGAGTAAAATAACTATCACTAAAAGAATCTTAAGTACCTAGTCCTGAAAATTAGTTCAAAATGGAGATAAACACTTATATCTGATTTTTTTCTTGTAGCATTTGAGAGATGAAAGCATAAACAGGAAAAAAAATCAGAACTGTATTTTCACTATACTAGGAAATAACAGGGAAAGTGAATCCAATAGTCAAGGGGAAGAGGTTGATATAATTATAGATACATGTGAAAGTAGTGTCAATAGTCCATTCAGAAATCTACTCAGCAAGGAAAGGAGTCAGTTGAATCCAGAAGGTGGCTAACAACTTTATAAGGAGGACAGTGTCAGCTGGGCTTGGTAGAACATGCTGTATTCCCAGTGACTTGAGAGACTGAGGCAGAAAGATCCTAAATTCAAGGCCAGCCTTAGCAATTTAGCAAGACCCGAGCAACTTAGCAAGACCTGTCTCAAAATTTAACAAAATGAAAAGGGCCAGGGGTTTAGCTCAGTTATAGAGCACCATACAAAAACAAAAAAAAAAAAAAAAAGGAAAGTTAGTGTCAAAGACATTAGCAATACCCATGTTATTTTTTAAGTGTGTGTTGAGAAAAGTCAAAAGATACAAATTTATAATTAGAAGCATCTGTTGGTAATTAGAAGGGGAGACTTCGGGTTCAGAAATTCCATAAGCAAGGTTATTATAGGGGATTACAGAGTTCAAAGTAAGCTCATCTAATACAGACATAGGGTAGAAAAGTCAAGAAGTTTTAAAAAGGTATTGGTTGGGCATCCATGGCAGGAAGTAAAGTGAAGAAAACAATGAACACCCAAAGTACTTGTGGACCAAAATGTTATCCAATGATGGTAAGAAGGAAGAATAGCAATCATATTCAGAAAAGACTAAGAATTAGGGATAACACATAAGCACACAAGTTAGATACTGAGGTAAAACAGTCCATGTATATGATTCTCATTCAGCAATGCATACTGGTACTTAAGAAATAGACATAAAATCATCAAAACATCACTGATTTAAATAACAAAGAGGAAGAATCAACAGACAGAATTATAAAGTATTGCAAACAATCACTAAAAGTTCTGCTCTGATTTGAGATGAAAATCTGTTTTTAAAGGAACCAACAGAGGCTATAAGGTATACATTTTCCAGTCTGTAACATTTATTTTCAAACCATGGTTGAAAACTTCAGGTGAAGTATGGATGACAGAACTATTTGAATACCTCCTAATTTATACTTCCTAATTCATTTCTGCCTCTAAATTGGTCTTAATCACCAGCTATGAAAAAGTACATCAACATTTAACACAGACATGGCTAAAAAACAGGTAAATACATAATTTTATTTCCTATCTAATCAGGCAAATAAGAAAGGGGAAATTGTAATTATTATTTTAAGGAAGCTCAAATATCCATTACTTTTAGAAAATAATGAAAATCGTCAGATTTTAAACTAAATAAGACTAGTCTAAATAAGTGAACAGTAAGCCAAAGGGTAGTTATTGAACTACTGAAGGGTAGCTTTATCAATGTAGTTACTTTTTCTAAGCAATTTCTCTACAATATACAGAAAAATGTGTCACATGTCCATATATGGCATATATGCCTAAATATTAATTCTCTTATAAAATATTTTAAAACAATATAATATACTTACATCCAGCTGAGTTTGAATTATTAAATATTGAGATAGTTGACTCCAAATAATGAGATTGTAAGGTACATTTACAAAATGAAAATTATCTAAAAACAAGAGACATACCCTAATAATACCAGATAATATTCCTGAAAATAATTTTATAATATTTTGATACAAATAGGTATATCACAATTTACTACAGGCCTGTTTCACTTAGGAATACTTTCTGGGTAATTCTAAGCCATTTCTCACTAAGTACTGAATAACAACTCAGTATTGCATTCTTTTGTATAAATTATTTATTTTTTATTTTTGTAGTGCTAGGGATTGAACTTGGGTCCTCATGCATGCTAGGCAAATGCTCTACCACTGAGCTATATCACTAGTCTTGCATCCTATTTTTTAAAATATCATTCAAACTATGACCAAAAACATGTAAGGGCCATGTATGACCAAAACTATGTAAGGGCCATGTTAATGGAATTTTATGTGAAAAGCAACTTGCATTAAGGAAGCCATAAACTATCTCAAAATTAAAGAATAATCAAGCATCACAAATATACATAAAATAATTAATGTTGACATTTGTTCCAATCACACCTTAAAGAAATCTTAGAAACTGTGATCCGCATGGAATTTAAGAAGAGTACTTCTTATCATACTTCCTTCCAAGGATATCCAGTTCCTAGAGTACCCTTTAGATTTTCATCCACAGGTTTAAAAAGTACTGATTCTAATAGCAAGCATGATTTCTCACTTTGGATTTTGGAATTTGAAACACTGACTTTTTTCCTAGAAAGTCGAGAAAGGTCTTTTTTGGTTGTTATTTTTTGTCTTCAGCTTTATTAAGGTAAAATTGGGAAATAAAAATTGTGTGTGGCCGGGCGCGGTGGCGCACGCCTGTAATCCCAGCACTTGGGAGGCTGAGGCAGGAGGGTCGCGACTTCAAAGCCAACCTCAGCCATGGCGAGGCACTTAGCAACTCAGTGAGACCCTGTCTCTAATAAAATACTAAAAAGCGCTGGGGGTGTGGCCCAGTGGTTGAGTGCCCCTGAGTTCAATCCCCGGTACCAAAAAAAAAAAATAGTGTATATTTAAGTTATATAAGCTGATGATCAAATATATATGAATACATTGTAAAATGATTACTTTAATCAAGCTAATTGACATAGAAAGGGTCTTAATCATACAAATGTTCATATTAAAATTAAGAAGTATAAGAAGAAAATTAAAAGGCTAATTGAAAATATCACTTTCAACTGAGTATAATGAAATTTAACTAGATTTCTTCCCTTTACTTCAAATAAATTGAACTTTTATTTCTAAAGCTTTCTCTATACTCAACTTTCTAACAGAGATAATAATACCCATTAAAGGTTATATGTAAGGACTAGAGAAATTAAATTGTTCAGAATCATAGATAAAATAATTTTTAAGGCTTTCAGGATTTTGACACCAAGAATTATAATCAAGTGTACCAATGACTACTGTTTGTGGTCATGAAAATATCTATATAACTAACAACAAATTTATTCAACAATAAACCCATGAATAAGTCGTACTGCACTAATTTCTGCCTTTTATATAAATCATTTAGTCTTTTGCCATGTGATCGAAATAAAACCTTTGAGTGGGTTTTATTTTGTCTTAATGGCACAATATATGATTTGCCACAGAAAGACTAGAAGATGCTAAATATAATTGAAGCATATTTACACCCACAAAAAAAAATCAAAGAAGAAATGGGCAGAAGAAATAGCATAGAATTAGGAGTAGGGAAACAAAGGCTCATGTCACATCTGCTACTATCTTGCTGTATGACCACAGGCCAATTATTTAACTTCTCTATACCTCAATTTTTCTCATCATAAAATGAAGAGATTTATTCCAATATCTAAGGAATCATTCCCCAAATTGTTCTAGAGAACACTTTTAATGAAATGACAATAAATAATCGAGGAGGGCAGTGAAAAGGCCTAATGATCTAAATCAAATCTGGACACACTACATATTACCAATAAATTGGTTCTAGTGACAAATAATGAAGCTAAAATCAGCTAGCTTGTTGGAGGACTCTAAGATATTTCTCAATGATCTTCACCTTCCAGTATTCATGTTCTTATATAACATCTTCTCCTTTAGCATGTGGATTAGATTTATTGACTCACTTGTGAAGAAAAAATATTGTAAGAGTATGATGACATGCTCTCAAATACTAGGATGTAAAAAGACCATGGCTCCCACCTTGAGTTCTGCTCTCAGCTGCTTTATTGTGAGGCAGCCCTGTGGAGAGGTCCTTATAAGGAACCAAGAAATAAGATCTGAGGCCTTCAATGGCCATGTGACTGAGCTTGGAAGTAGTTCTTCCTCTAGGAGAGCCTTCAGATGAGACTGTGAGTCCTGCTTGATACCTTGATCAGCTAAATTATTGCAGGTTCCTGACTCACAGAAACTGGAGATAATAAATATTTGTCTGCAGCTGCTATGCTTCAGGGTAATTTGTTACACAGCAATAGATAACCAATATACCCAAATACTTAGACTTGTATGTGCTTTTTAATTGCTATATCCCTTCAAATGTTCTTAAGAGTATTTTACAAATAAGGAATAAACAGAAAAGTATTAATATAGTTAAGCCAAGCAAGAGTTCCACAATCAAATCAATTTGGGAATTACTGCCTAATTTATAACCTCTTGAAGATGTTCATTGCACATTACATTATAAAGGCTCTGAAAAGTTCTTCATTTCTTTCCTTCAGTTCTTTATTTCACAGAATATTTCTCTAATCTCAGACAATAAGCCTTTATTCTAAAAACACCCCTTAAAATGTTCATGTAAAGTGGACTTCAGAGACTGTTAAAAGCCTTTTTTATTCCCACATAAAATGCTACACTCTATTTGAAAAACTTAAGACAAGATACCTTGCCAAGTTGCTGTAGAAATTTCAAGTGTCTCTCTTCAAATTGTGTAGGGTCTCTGTCTTCAAATGCACCAGAAAACCCTAGGGCACCTATCCTCATGTTTGGTAGCATGTCATTTTCTGTTAATAGTTCATAATCTGGAGAAATAGAGAAAAACACCATCTAAAGTTGGCAAATACATTCTCTGGGTTAAACTGATACACATTCAAGCTGACAAAATAATCAGAGTGAGTTAGAAATACTAAATGATATAAGGAAATGCAAATGGTTAGATTATCTTTAGGGCCTTTACTTATTATTCATATCTAATACACTTTAAAGAAATATTTTGCAAAGAATGAATGATCATTTTCCAAAATAGGTAGTTTTAATATTCAAATAATAAGGTATGTATTCTGATTTTTGTGGTGAGAATGATGAGTAATACTGAAGCAGGAAGTACCCATGGGGAAAACACATGTGTATTTAGCTCAATATTTTAAAGCAGGTAAGAACCAAAACCAAATTCACTTCATGGTTAGAAAATCAATCATTAATAAACTATATGGGAACTAGTTGAAAACCTAAAGAACTGTTATTAAAAAATCAATGTAGCCAAATAAATATCTGTACCCAAATAAACATGCTTCTCATTAACTGGCAAACTAAAATTAAGTTGGAGTCTAATACTCTCATGTTGTGGGCATATAATAAGTTCTGTTTCTTTTTCCTTTTCAAATGAGCAAACAAACAAAAATGAAGTTACTGAAGAATAAAAGTTATTAAAAAAAAATAAAACACTACCCAATCAAGGAGATCAAAATATGTACAAAGCATGAGAAATCATATAAATTAAGAATGCCTAGAAGACATCACAGAACTTTTTGAAAGGGACTGCAGAATTAGTAAAGTTTATTAAATACAACAAAGAAATATGGTTATCAGTAAGATGACTCAATCAATACATACCTGGAGTAAATAAACTGTTAAGATCTCTTATGATGGCTCTGAAAGAAGGCCTAAAATCTGGTTCATAATCCATGCAATTATTTATAAGGTTTGCTAATTCTGTCCACTTTGGTGCAGGAAGCTGATGCCTATCTTCATAAAACTGTAGCTTCTACAATTAAAAAAACAAATGCTAAAAATAAACTGTATAATGGTATACCAACCTCCTTATTAAAATTAATGTGTTAAGAAATATCAAGTCATCTGGAAGAAATATGAAGGATCACAAAGTCATTCTAGATTCAGTCTATATCAACTTACTCTTTGAGAATCTAGAGCATTCAGAGGCTTATCTCCTCCACTGCAGATTTCCCATAAAGTGGTACCAAAACTCCATTTGTCTGTTGCCAAATTTAGATTTTTAGGATTTTCAATGCATTCAGGTGGTACCCACGGTATTCTCTCCTGAAGAACTTTTAAATGATAGGGACAAAGTGTAATAGTTAAATAACCCCCACAAATAAACCAGTGTTTTACATGCAAATAGTTTTCAAATTTATTTGAATAATTGAGTCCTGTTTTGTTGGAGGGGGAATGCTCACCCTTACACTTGCATAAGCTTGGAAGGTACATTTGAGATATCTAATTCAATATTGCAATGAATAAAAACTGACTAATTTGTCCAAAGTTATGCAATTTGTTAGCAGCAGGGACAGCATTAAAATCTTGTACAAGGAGTTTCTTATCACTTAAACTTGTTTGCATTAAACCTTAGCATCTCAAATGGCATACTGCTTTCTCTTCCCATAAGTTCAGCTTTCAAAAAAATAAAAACGTTTTAAAACTACAAAATTTGCCCTAAATACTTCCTGACATTTTAAAATTTTATTTCAATGTGAAAATAGTAAATGTGTTGTTAAATCACTGAAAGTGATTGGCCATTCTGACTTGCAGATAAACAAGGACCAACAGACATTTACCATTACATGAAGTGAATGACTAAATTATACAAAAATATTCTAGGTATTGACAAATTGTTTTCTGCTCACATCATAGAAATTCCAAAGTGAAGTTTGGTCTATGACTGCAACAGAAAGAGGATATTCAAAGAAGAAAGAAGTAATATAACTCTACCCTCTGGTATTCTGGCACAGGTAGATGAATAGGTTGTAGATACACAATAATAGACAATTATATCTTTCAGTATATTTTGGTAAAGCAATGTGAATATTTTTTCTGTATAATCAAGATTAAAGTAGACATCAATTCCCTTCCCCTTCATCATATGAATATATTTTTCTCTATCTTTACCTCTCATTGGAAAGGGTAAAAGTTCCTCAAGTGCCAGATCTAAGACCCTATAAGATTTTCTGCCCTATACTACTGTCCTATTATTGCTGTCTTCACTGTTGGATAAGCCATCAAGTTTAAGTACTACTGGATCAAGTGAGATGCTGTACATCAATGCAAAAATATTGATCATTTTAGATTCTAAATTAGAACATTTCATTAGAAAATTTAGCTAAGATAATGAAATACAATTAAAATATTATTTGGACACCACACCCCCACTGCCAAAAAAAAAAAAAAATCTCTCAATTCTGAAATTTTTTCTATTAACTTACTGTGCAAATAGAAGATTAACAGACACACAAAAAAGATTTTTTAAGAAAAGTTATTAAATGTCAGAATTAGCCAAATAATTAGATGAGATCTCAAGCTAGATAATATCTCTTTTCAAAAAAAAAATTTTAAGTAACTAGAGAAAGGGAGATTTTAAACATTTACCCTGGCTCAACGAATAATATTAAAAATTTTCAAAATAAAATCCTATCTTCCATACACAATTAGGGATTAAAACTGCTTTTCAAAATTATCTCACAGTCCACAATGACATGCTTATCATGAAGAAGAAATGGACAGAGACAAGGATGTAACTGTAACTTGAAATTGTTAAAAGGGATAGCTTAATGTTATTTTTAATCCAGAACATAGCAGCAAAAGAGACAGTTCAAGGAAAAATGACAACATGCTGAGGAAAGACTTATAAATGTTAAATGCAATCCCTATAGAACTTACTGTCCTTTGGCAAAACTGTAATACTAATGCCAGGATCACTAAGTTTGATGAAAGGAGGATTTCCTGTTTTCCTGTCTTCTTCTCTGATAAGCAGAATATTTTTGGCACATACATTCCCATGAACAAGGGATTTTTCTTCCTAATAAAGTTAAAAGGACATACATTCAAATAACAATCCACAAATACTACAGCATTTAATATGGTCCAGACCCCAAAGTAGATTTAAAGAAAAATATGTAAGACAGCATAATAAATATTAATGTGGTAGCATGATTTGAGACAATAAAAGGAAGTTTTTATGACAGTACAGTTTTCATTTGCACTTTATATAACACAATAATTTATTCTGAAGATGAATAAATTAAAACTACCCAGTATTGCTTCACTTTCCAAAGCTGAGATTCTAAACAGTATGTATTTCTAGATGGTAGGAAGTATTGTTTTCAGTTCAACAATAGGACACAGGTACATTCTGAGGGTCTGAAAACTGGCTCACCCTCTGATATTCTGCTTCTCTGTCAACACTGCTTTCTCACTGGACATAAGGTTCAATTGCCCCAAAACACCGTAACAAGGTATTTTCTGCTATCCACAGCAACACATTTCTGCATAATTTTTGGTTAAATTTTCTAAACTAACTGATACACTACAGATTGTCCAACAGTAGTTCTATGAGACCAATGGGATGACAAAACCGCTTCTTTCTAAAGGTATTTTTTATTTAAATAAATGTATATATAAAATAATCCCTTTCATCACCTAACACAGACATTTTTGAATGACTCACAAATATATTTCTTATTGCCAGGTCAACATAATTTTACAGTGCTTCATAAAATAAAATAAAAAAATACTAATTACTTACTAGAAAATGCATGGCCCATGCCAACTGTTTAGCCACTTCAAGTTTCCATAATATATTTATAGAATTTTTATTCTTTTTCAGATATGTATCTAGTGATCCAAATTTTACAAACTCCTGAACCAGAATATCTGCATTAAAATATAGGTAATAATAATAGGGCTCAAGTATGAATATAATTAAAAGTATATGTTTTAAACTTTTATAAATATAGTTATAGTTATCTTTGGATAGCATAAATAAATTAACTAAGCAAAATTCATTAATATAAATGAAATTTAATGGATATAAAGAATTTTTAGTTTTTTTGTTTATTCACAAAAGATATAGCAATCTAAACAATTGTATATATTTCATATAATTACATGTAACATACATTATACAATATTATATGTCATTACTCCAGTACAGATGAATAATATTTCTGATATCAATATCTAATAATTCCAGTCAGCTCCATTAATAATTCAGTCTTTATTTATAAACTTTGTCTTCATGATTCTAAATAAATAATTATTTGAAAGGGCCAATTGTTTAAATATTACGCTGAACCAGCCAAAGTCTGTATTGCCATGGTAAACATAAAAAGGTTGTAAAACATTTGTTTACTATAATATTCTATTCTTTAGTCATTGTACCATAAGTGTATTAACTATTTTCTGCATTTTAACTTCATTCATTGGGTTCCTTTTTAACAAGGTCTAACTTCACAGTCCTAAAACGTTTTCTGGCCCAACGATATTTAATTCCTACTAAATTATAGTTTATACTGATACCTAACAGTGATCATGAGGCTGAATTTTCTATATAAGCAAGAATGGATTCTCTAGGAGAGGCATAACCCTAACATAAGAAAGCAAATGGTTTTACTTACTCTCCTCTCCACAGACACATACTCCATAATTTAAAACCAAATGCTTATGAGAAAGTTGGCTCATCATGCTTGCTGCTTCAAAGAAAGACTAAGGGAAAGAAAAATAACAAGACATGATTATTGTGTGACTTTTATTCTTAAGTATTCATAGTTCAGAAAGGTAGTCTCTGTTCAGAAAGGTACTCTCTGCCATTAGAGAAATACACTTTCTCCTACACTCAGCAGGCTTGTTCCCCTTATATGGACTTGCAACTGACATCAACTTTAATGTTCGTGGTGAGGAAACCCTTAAGTAAGCCTGGAATATGGAGATAGGAATGAAATAAAGCAATAGTGGTAAAGGGTACCATGAACAATGCAAGTCAAACAGGCTCAGACCCAGAACTCCTGGAATACAGACAGACATCAGACACGTGATATGAAACTGAGGTAGGAGGATATAAACTTTAAACAACGGTTCCTAAATAATTAAGAATGGTCTCTGTGCAAATAAATAACACCTATGTCAGGATACTGGTATTGTGTTTATATCACTCTAACAACTAAACTTTGACAGGAACTTCTAATTCTATGGAAACCATAAGGCTCTGGAGAGCAAGTTTAAAAGCCCACTAATTCAGTATGTGAAGAGATATAATAATACCCATAACACAATGCTAAAAGTAATTAATTTGGAAATCAGCTATTATTTTTAAAAATTTCTATAATTTTAATAGCCGCATCAGAACACATTCTCAGAAAATTCCTTGACACACTTTTTAAAATTACAATTTTGAAAAGCTGTATACATAAATCTTGTGTGCATATGAAAGCACATCTCTACATAGAATAAACTACATGAACTAAAGAACATACACACCTCTGAATAATTTCTATGTGCTTTATCCAGAACTTTTAAAAGAACTTCCGTTTCATGCAGTTGACCATAGTCTCCTACTTCTCTTCTAATACCTTTAAAAATTTTTGTAAAAGTGCCTTGACCAAGGCTTTCATTCTTTAAAAGAAAAAAGAGATTAAAAGAATGAGTAAAGATGGAGAAAGATGTGGGAAATAGGAAATATAACCAATAACGAAGACTAAAAACTCAAAATACAAGGCAATAGTAAATATTTTTTTAAAAACTAAACCTACATTTGAGATTATAAATTAATTCTTCTTCTTTAAAAGTAATTAAAGACAGAAAACAAGGATTAATGAATAAAGTACATTTTGGTTCTACCCTTTTTAAACTCCTCTGCATTGGCTGTAATTATCACTTTTTAGAGTCAGTGTTTACCTACATTTATTTATAGATGAGTCTCTTTTTCTGTTTGTGTTTCCTACTAATGCAAGAAAAAAGTAAACCAGTGTGGTCCGGAAAGGCAGAATATCTGACATGTTCCTTATCACATACTAGATGTTTGACCTTGTATGGGCTATTTTCCCTCTGTGCTGCACTTGTCTTGGTTTCTTCATCTGAGGAATATGGAAAAATAACAATCTTTCCCTTAGGATTTTTTTTAGCAGTAAGTGAATGAATACATGAAAGCACTATGGTACAGTCCATGACACATTAAATAACAGCTACTACTAGCAATAACAGTACCAGTATTTCTTGTATATCCTTATTGACTATTGAAAGCCTACACTCTGAAGCAGGATTACCTGTGTCCATATCCAAGCTCTACTCCTCATTACTTCTGAATTGTTGGTTAAAATTCTTGGCCATGAGATTTCATGCCTTTACAGTTCTGGGTAATTCTATCATCTCTTCATGGAATTTCAACATCAATTGGTCTTCTAACTTCCCTTCCCTCAATTTCTTTTTCATTTCTTTCTATTTGCTGCATCCTGGATAATTTCTTCAGGTCTATCTTTTAATTCACTAATACTCTTCGGTTATGACTCATCTGCTTTCTCATCTGTCCACTGCATTTAAATGTCAATGAACATATATTTGATTTCTATGCCTCCCCCACCAGAATTCTTTATCCTTTAAAATAATGTCTCATTAAGCAGGGCACAGTGGCAAACACCTGTAATCCCAATGACTCAGAAGGCTGAGGCAGTATGATTGCAAATTCAAAGCCAGCCTCAACAATTTAGAAATATTTTCTATTTCTCAAAATAGAAAATAAAAAATGGGTAGGGAAGTGGCTCAGTGGCTAAGCACCCACGGATTCAATCCCCAGTACCAACTAATAGTAGCAATAGTAGTAATAATAATAATAACAATAACAATAATAATGTCTTATTTTAATTTTCCCATGTTTTCCACTCCTTTGTTTATCTTTAAAAAGTTTTGCAGATCATGATCACACTGGTAGCATAAACTAAAATTCAAAAGCTTATGACTATAAATTCTTAGAAGAGTCTCTTTTTCCTCAGAGCCCAATTAAAAAAGACAATGTTTCTTTTCCTCTCCTTTTGCAAGTTGGTGAATATTTCACATTCCATATATATTTTTTGAACTGAGGATGAATATTCTTGAGGGATATGACTCAGAGCTGGTCTCACTTTTAACTCCTATCCTTGCACAGGCCTAAAATATGGCGCTCTTCTTTGTACTGCTTGAATTTTAAACCCCATGATAAATGAAACTAACCTCCACCCTCCCAACACCAACTGACAATCAAATCATCAGCTCTTATGTACTGTTTTGCTTTCAGTTCTTTCCTTATTTTTAATCCCTTGAATTTCCCTTACTTTTTCTTGAGAACTTGAGATTTAAGATATGTCTTCTATAGATTTTAAATTTTTATGATTTGTAGAGGAATATTTTTCGATTTCTGAAAAAGGCTTTCATTCTTAAAATAATTAATTTTGCTAATTTCTCACACAAGGTTGGCATATTTTTCACAATAAATAAAAATATTTAAATTGCAAGTAAAATTTAACAATATGGTTTGTAACAAAATAGTTCCAAATGTCACACAAATATAAGTAGGGTAGTAATTCAAGAAAAGTTATTATTTTAAGAGGATAAAAAAGACAATATTAAGTATCTAATGACTTACGAATATTAAATCTTCATTTCTGATTTTGTGAAACACCATTTGGTTCACATTATTATGCCTCTGTAATGTTGGTGAGGTTGGTACATCAGAAATGCCATTGGTTCTGAAGACCAGAAGATTTGATTTATCTAGAAGAAAAGCAATAAACAAATATAAATATATGTATATATGTGTGTTTATAACTGTACATATCATCGAAACACACTGAAAATATGAATTGCTCCAAAGATGAATAAAATGTGTTCTATATGTAAGAAACTCTTAATAACTCATTATTGTTAATCTTTTTCCTAGAAAATTACTTTAGGGGTTTATTCATTGAACTTTAAAGTACTCTTACTAATTATTTCATATATTCAAAATCACAATCTCTACCTTAACAAATATAATTTTTTCAGGAATTTCAATAATTTTTAATAAGACATTATTTCCATAAATTGCCAATCTATTTTTAAAATATAGAAATTAGAATCCTAAAAGCATGTTTAAGTTTATATTTAAAACACCTGAGAATTTGGTAACTTCCAGTTCAATAAGTAAGCAACTGATTTATACCAAGTAACTATTATCTTTAAAATGTCATTTTAGAAAAATAGAAATTCAAGTCACTTTTATACAACTCAAACCAAACTATACAATCCTATTTGATGATGTTTGCATGACAGAATGAGACAAACTTAACTTGTTTTTGGACTACTGCTTTAATATTCCTTTTGAAATCAGTGTACTTAAGTTACCTCCCACCACAGACACCAGTATTTTTTAAATAACTAGAAAATTACCTTTTGGCTTTGGGGGACAGCATTTAGTAAACTGGAAAATTATATTGTCTGAGCGAACAGTTTCCATCTGGTAGCAATTCAAAAGATCTTTAAGATTACTGAAGTTCTTCTTAGTTCCACTGAGATTGTACTCTCTATTTTCATTTTTAGTAATCAAACAGTGTTTATATTCAATGACATTTTCTCGCTACAAAGTTTAATTATAAAGAGAGGGAAGGAAAATCACAATGAACATCATAGTGATTATTCTGTCAAAAAAAGATATCACAAAATAATCAAGAGAATATTCAGACATTTGAACTATGAATCCTAAAGTAAGTGCTGGTATAGTTATATAGACAAGAATTTCCTCAAAAATGCATAATTATAATGTCATATACCCTTTTATTAAAAGCAAGAAAAATTAATAGTAATTTATTAGATAAATAATATATAAGATAAAATCTAAACCTAGTGTCATCATGGCCCTTCATGAGTTTGTTTATCCCTCTATCTTCAACCTCAGTTCCTGCCCCTTCCAACATGCAACCTATTTTACAGCCAAATTAAATGACTTAAATAATTTCAAGTACCGGCCATACTGTTCACACCTTTGTAACTGTACATGCCATTCCTCTACTATGATTGTACACCCTCCCTGAAAATGAACTGTTACTCATTCCTTAAAATTCAGCTCAAGCTCTACTTTTTCTGTAAGGTCCTAACAACACTTATCCATTTCATAGAAAGGTTACTGAATACTTATTCATTGCACCACTATTGTATTTGTTATAATTATCTCTAATATGGCACTTCTAATATTTTGCAGTTTTAAAATATTTGTCTTATGTACTATACTATGAATTTGTTCGTTCATCTACTTTTTTTTTTGGGGGGGGGTACTAGGGTTTGAGCCCTACTAAATGCTCTAGAAAGGGCACTTAATTAACTACTGAGCCACATCTCCAACCCTTCTTTATTTTTTATTTTGAGACAGGGTCTCACTAAGTTGCTTAGGGCCTTGTTAAATTGCTGAGGCTGATTTTGAACTTGTGATCCTCCTGTCTCAGGCTCCCAAGTTGCTTGGTTATCTTACTATTTTTAAGCTGCCTTTTATAAGCATATTCATTCTACTTAGAACCATTTGCAAAACATGTACCAGACCCTCAATTTCAAGTATTTCCTACTCCTAAAGACCTTTCTTAAAAAATTGCAACCCTTTTTGTTATCATCTATATTTGTCTATGCTAGATAGTTACTATGCTAAATTTAGTATTTTTGTTATATTTTTAATTTTTGACTTTCAAAAGATAAGTTACTCAAAGATAGGGTTATATTGTATGTTCCCTAATGCTTATCATTCACATTAGGGTGGGCATATATAGTAAATTATATATGCATTTTGATTTTATAATTCAGTGTAATGAATAGTTAAATGTTATAGTAAAAAGGTACTCTGAAATTAGGATATATTATAAATTTTATACAATAGTAAATGATGAGAGGAAACATTCAAACCTTTATAACTATAATGTTCTAATTTAAAAAAAGAAAAACTAAAAAAAATGGTAAATGATGGGGCAATCTACCTTCTATATTTATAATTAATCTATTCTCTACTTGTACTAAATGTAAGATGGTTGCTTTTATAATAATTTTATTAATCCTTACTTTCTCTACTTTTAAAAAGTAAAATGTACCTAGATGCTGTTATAAAGTTTCTCATTTTAAACAATGAAATTGCCTTATAAATGATATTATCTTTTAAGATAATTTCAGATAGCAAGTAAATCTTAAATAAGATTGAAGATTATCTATATTAACAATAAGGTTTCACTGCAGCTTTTCACTTAAAACAAATTACAAATCATTATTCTTAAAATTGGAAAATCACTAGTTAAAAGTGCTATGATAATTCTGTTTATTATTACCATGTTTTGCTCTAATTAGTAACTGCTGCTAGTAAACAGAAAATTTACTTCTAACTTATTTTATTCTAACCGAGAGGGTACAGATTTCCATTTTTGTGAAGAGATCACCAGAGATTTGATGAAATGCCATTTGACACACTGATAACACTCAAACATCAAACAAACAAAAAAGAAATGCCAAATAAAACTATAAAAAAAACTTGTATATCATTTTATACTTTAATAAAAACACTAGGAATTATATATTTATTTATGCAGAATTCCTGAGGTAAATGACACATTATCATGCCAGTTATATCCAGAGCTGTAATTCTGCATATTAAAAAATAAATACTGTATGGTAGATAAATATGAAGAGGAAAGAACATGGACTAAACAACATGCTATTATTAATAAATGTGATATACTAACCTCAACAGCAAAAGTCAGAAAATACTTATTAAAGTCCTTAGGACTACATCGAAGTACATACAGCCCAGTCTGATTACCTGCTTTTTTCAGTTTACTGATGGCAAAATCCATTCTAAAGGTAAAGAAGAAAGAATTTGAAGGATAGAAAGCACCATGACATTATGACCAAATGTCATCCAAAATTCAGAAATAAAATCTAAAATTCTCAGAATTTTTAGAAGACTTCACTACTTTGTATGTTTATCAATAATCTTTCAAAGAAAAAACCAAAGTAACAAACTACTTTACAATAAGTTCAAAGCAATTCAAGGGGCAATTATATTACTTTAAAAACACAGAAAAGATATTACGAGATAAAAATCACACAAAAAATTCACTTAAATATTTTGCCTTCTGATTATAGATTTAATATTTTATCATACTCTCTTAAGATTTCATTCAACTATGCAGACAACATATCAGAAACACTCCTCATGTCTCTGGTATCATAATAGTTACTAATACCAACAATTATGTATACTACTTTAACATTTAGTACAATATCAAAGTTTAATAGAAGGCTTGTGGGTAGCTGAAAGACTACTGAGTTTTAAAATTTTCTACATTTTGAAGCTGCATATCTTAAAAGAAAAGCAAAATATAATCTACGTGAAAGCAAGAGCTGTTTCTATTTCAGTTGTCACCATATTTCTCATGCACAGACCAGTGCTTACATTCAGTAGGTACTCAGTAAATATTCTACAAATAAATAATAGTTGATAGATATAAGGGTCAAGGGTCAGTGAATGGATGAATACAAGGAGTTTTTACAGTGTTGAACATATACAATACAAAGATAAATTTCAAGAAGTTCAACCTTATAATAACAACCATATTAATTACTAAGTAAACACCGAGCACAGCAGCAAGTCTTAAATATTATTCAAGATACATTTTCTCAAACATTTAGATGTAGGTTAAGTTCAGGAAACATGCTCAGAATCCCAGATCTCATTTTATATTCAGGTTCTTCAAACATGATACCAATCATAAAAAACATCCTATCTGAAAGATAACTAGAACTTACATTTTAAATAAATTTTATACATCACAGCTAGCTTTACCCAGTGTTAAAGCCAAGTTCTGTAACTCTGTAGGTCAATATAAAAGTTATTAGGCATACATAGGTATTTAAATGTAAAGAAATTAAAATTGGATTAAATATAAAATTCAATTTCTCAGTTGCAGTAGCCACATTTCAAATGCTAAATAGCCACATGTAGCTAGTGCCTACTGGATTAAGTATCTTATATAAAGAACATTTTCCTCACAGAAGAAATTTCTATTGCATAGTACAAATCTAGAAATATTGACATCATATATACATCTTGCATTTGAAGCTTCAGTAAAAGAAGTTGGATTATTCAAAAATAATAACAATTTTCAAATTTTGACTTGTAGTTCCTTTGCAGTATTTCAAAATTAGTGTAATATAAATCGGAAGTGTTCTTTAAAAAAGAACATCTAAGAGTTAATTAAGTATGCAAAAATAACTAAATGTTAAAACTTGTATAACAAGTTGTGAGTATTGTAGATTGGGACACAGATGGTAAATTATGTCCAAAATAATTGTTATGTGATCTGACTTATGCAAACAGACATTATGTCAAAAATGAAAACATAAATTATAAAAATATTTTTCAAAAACTTCTAAACCTATATCTATTGTAGGAAATTTTCTTTGTAAATACAGTCATCCTGTGGCATCCAGAGGCTTGATTCCAGAATCAAACTCTGAGGATGCTCGAATCCCTTATATAAAATGGCATGATATTCACATATAAATATGTACATCCTCCTGTATACGTTAAATCATCTCTAGATTATTGATAAAACCGAATATAAGTTCTATGTAAGCTGGGCGTGGTGGCACATGTCTGTAATCCCAGCACTTTGGGAGGCTGAGGCAGGAGGATCAAGAGTTCAAAGCCAGCCTCAGCAATGGCGAGGCACTTAGCAACTCAGTGAGACCCTGTCTCTAAATAAAATACAAAAAAGGGCTGGGGATGTGACCCAGTGGTCGAGTGCCCCTGAGTTCAATCCCTGGTACCACACACACACACACAAAAAAAGTGTAAATAGTCATTACACTGTATTGTTTAGGAAATAACGAGAAAAAAGTTTGGTACATGTTTAGTACAGACACAAAATTTTTAAAATATAGTTTTTCAACTGTAATTGATTGCATCCATGGATGTGGAATCTGAAGATAAGGACTGTGCAAAACTTGCTTTTTTTAAAAAAAAATTTACTTTTAAGGTCTGTATTACTCACGAAATTGGGCCATGACAATTGCTCTGTATGTTTTCAAGCATTGTTGGAGGTGCTACTTCTTTACAGAGATAATGATGTGCATCTGCAGTTAATCTGTAATACCCATCAATTAATGACACAAAAGACAAGGCTTCTCTCAATGAGCTAAGTTCAATTTCCTAAGCAGAAAAAAGAAAAATAAGCCATTAGGTATCATTTAAAAATTCAATTGAATGCTAAATAATGAAAGTTCACTACACTCCATGTTACATTATTTATCCTAATTTTATTTTTTTTAAATTGCTTTAAAGTCTTTTATGATTCCCAGGTACTTTATCATTCCCTTCTACTTATAGTTCACTCTATATCCATAAGTTTACTGTATTTTCCAATACCCCTATTATACTAAAATAAGTCTTCTCATTTAGAAATTCATTTAATCTGATATAAAAGTTGGTATTGAGAAATTATGAGCAGTTTTTTAACATACCTACTGCACACTGCTAAGTATTCATGCTATAAACTAAAATGTTAGGATATGTAGCTATGTTGTGATTGTATCATTATATATACATATGTGAACATACACTCAGCCTAAAATACAGTATTTATCTAATGGGAAAACATACATAAATATATAAAAGTAAATGTGTATGTGTGTATACACACACACATATTCAATTTTATTATATAATGAAAAAATAAAGCCCTATTTAAAATAATAAAAATATGTAGTACTGAGGATTAAAGTTAACAAAAAATGTGCAAAATGATTATTTAAAACTTCAAAACACTTGTATAACACAACTTTTTATTTGAATATACAGAAGACTACCTCTGTGTTCCTGCATGGAAAAATTCAACATCATCAAAATGTAAAAATCTTCCCTAAATTAATTTTCCATTTTGTCAAATCCTAAAAATACCAATGAGTACTAGAGGACATAGCAAGAAGAACAAGGCAAATATGGGATTCAGAGAACCAGGGATCCAACATAAGAGAGATAAGATAATAATTCCCAGGATGATAAGAAAGGAATGCTCAAAGATTACAGCTGTGGTTATTGACAGCTGTATCTAGAGAGCTTCCAGGTGAGATTGGGAAAGCCAGTATCCATTGATCAAGGCAGAGCTTCTCTGGAAGAAAGACATTATATAATATTTGACAGGTTTGACTATATGAAATTTTATACTGAGAAATGAGCTACTTTACAAAGTCTTGTACAGAATGGAAAGAAAACTATAAATACAAAGGAGAAAAGCAATAATTAGCTACTGGAAAAACAAAAGTTTACTAAAGAATGGAAATGCAATCTGAGTATACTTCTTGGCTCTTCAATAAATAATTATTACATAATCACAGTGGGAACACAGAATAGGGAATTAGAACAAAAAGTGTAATAAGAAGTATGTGATATGTTTGAACAACAAAATATTTAGTTAATAAAATAAAGCCGTAAAAATAGTTATTGTAGCTGGGTGTGGTGGCACACACCTGTAATCCAGTGGCTTGGGAGGCTGAGGCAGAAGGATTGCAAATTCAAAGCCAACCTCAGCGAGGCCCTAAATCAGCGAGACACTTTCTCTAAATAAATTGTAAAAAGGGCTGGGATTGTGGCTCAGTGGTTAAACACCCCTGGATTCAATCCCTGGTACAAAAACTATCTATCTATCTATCTATCTATCTATCTATCTATCTATCTATCTATGTGTATGTGTGTGTGTGTGTGTGTGTGTGTGTGTTTACTGTAAAAGATTCTATAAGTTAAAAGCCATTGAGAATTACAAGCCTGTACAACAAATGACTGATACTCATATGTATTGGGGGAAAATCCTGTAAATCAACTAAAATTAAAAAGGAAAATTAGTCAAAGAATATGAAAAGGCAATCCATAGAGAATAAATAAAAATAGCTACCCTATATAAGCACATAAGGAACTGCTCAATCTCAGGCTCTAATTAAAGAAATAAAATATAACAAAAGGAATACATTTTTTGTCCATCGATTTAGCAGAGAAATTAGGACTGATAACATCCAGTGCTGGCACAGGTTACAGGGACATGGGGATATACACACATTGGAAACACTGTCAGGAGGCACTGAAAAGTCTATCAAATTATAAATATTTATATTCTTTGGCCTAGCAATTTCACTTCCTGGTATATCTCTTTTTTTATTGTTTACCAGGTGCCTAGTATATCTCTTAATGAGATATTGACATATGTATATAGAAAAGCATATTCAAATGCCTACTTCAAGCTTTTTTTTTTTTTTTTTTTTTTTTGTGGTACCAGGGATTGAACTCAGGGGCATTCGACCACTGGGCCATATCCCCAGCCCTTTTTGCATTTTATTTAGTGACAGGGTCTCAATGAGTTGCTAAGTGCCTCACCATTGCTGAGGCTGGCTTTGAACTTGAGATCCTCCTGTCTCAGCCTCCCAAGTGCTGGGATTACAGGCGTGCCCCACCACACCTGGCAGCATTTTTTGTAATGACAAAAAATAGCCAAAATTAAGTATCTAACAATACAATTATTATAAATTCTAAATTAAAGATATATACATTATGGAATGATATGCAAAAAAGTTAATTATAAATTATAAGTTAAGGTATATATACAATATGGAGCAACTTGCAATAGTTTTTATTAATTAGATCTATACATACACAGAATGACAAGTCTTATTTAACAAGTCTTATTTTTTAAAATCAAGTTCAAGAACAATACATAAAGTATGACTATTTTTGTAAATAAAATATTTATGTTAAATAAAAATGAAAACATTTATTTTTAATGAAAATGTCATATATATTGATATGTATAAAAATACAAAGGCCAGAAAAATACATACACACAGAGATGGTCACCTCTGGAGACGGGAGTAAGACTGAATGAATGTTGATGAAAAAGAATAATAATCTACTTGTTCTTACACAAGAAAGCAAAGGAAAGGGACACACATAAGTAAATATAAAATAATATTGACTTAGAACTTAAGAGGGGAAAATTTGGAATAAAAGTATTTTATCAGGGGCTGGGGTTGTGGCTCAGTGGTAGAGCGCATGCCTAGCATGTGCACAGACCGGGTTCAATCCTCAGCACCACGTAAAAATAAAACGCATTGTGTACAACTAAAGCAAATAAATAAATTTTTTTTAAAAAAGTATTTTATCAATCAAAATAAGTCAGAAAGAGAGGACTAAAAACAAAACAAAATTCATAGGACAATCAGAAGCCAAATAGCAAAATGGTAGGCATAAAATGCAACTGTATTAGTAATTATGCTAAATTTAAATGGACAAAATACTCTACTATATTAAAGATTTTTTTTCATATAAAATAACTATTAAATATGAGAAGGCAACCCACTAACTAGAAGATAGCATGCATTTTAACAGATATCCTACAAAAGATATGTATCCAGAATTTTTAAGAACTCTACAAATTGATAAGAAAAAAACAGGTGAATGAAAAATGAATAAAAGATTTGCACAAGAACATCACAAGTAGGCTATCCAAAGGAATAATAAGCATATTAAAAAGTGTTCAACATCATTAATATCAGGGCAATGAAATAAAAACCACAATGAGCTGCCAGTATTCACCAAAATCACCTTTTTGGACATAAAATTATAGCTTGGTGAGCATATGGAGCAATTGAAATTTCCATACACTGATGAATAAAGGGTGCATTTATATAACAACTTTGGAAAACTGTTTATCAGCATACTAAAGCTGTCACCATGACTCAATAATCCCACTCCTAATGTCTACCAACAGAAGAATGAATTTAAAAATGCAATACTACCGAATGTTCCCTCTGATATGTGGATGTTAACACACAACAGGGGTGGTGGAGAATGGAAGTTCAGTGGATTGGGCAGAAGGAAGTAAGGAGAAGAGAGGGGAGGGGAGAGGGATAGGAAAGGGAGAGACAGTAAAGTGGGTCTGATACAGTTTTGCTATGTACATATATGAATACACCATAATGAATCTCCACCATGTACAACCACAAGACTGGGATCCTAATTATAATAAGGTATACTCCATGTTTGTACAAATATGTCAAAATATACTCTCATTTATATCTAAAAAGAATAGATAAGTATTTTTTTAAATGCAGTACTACCCAGCAATAAAAAAGGAATGAACATGTAAAAACATGAGTTTTCAGATATGCTAAGGATAAGAATCTATAGATTTTTAAAATTACATACAATATTATCCCATTAATATAACCTTAATGAGCAGAGATAATTGAAGGTAAAAGTCAGAATGATGGGTACCTTGAATTGGAGGTGAGGGTGGGAATAAGTGGAGAGAAGCATGTGGAAATCTTCTGAGAATACTTGAAATAGATCTATATCTTAAACCAGGCATGGCTACACAGGTGTGTGTGTGTGTATGTGTGTGTGTGTGTGTGTGTGTATACATATATATGTAAAAAGTATTGACCTATACACCTAAAATTAATGTATTTTACCTGTGTTCAAGTTATGTCTCAACAAAAGTAAAAGAAGAAAAAAAAAAGTAAAAACAGCTACATTGAACTACCTCAAAATTAAAAACTTCTATGCATCAAAGGACACAAACAACAAAATAAAAAAGCATATTATGAATAGAAGAAAATATTTGCAAACCCTATGTCTGATAAGGGGTTAATGTCCAGAATATAAATAACTATTAGAACTCAACAACAAAAATGGCAGCAAGTATATGAAAAGACAACCAACATCACTAACCATTAGGAAAATGCAAATTAAAACCATAATGAAATACCACTTCATTCCCATCAGTATGGCTATTATTCAAAAACAGAAAATAAATAGTGTTGGTGAGGATATGGAAAACCTAGAATGCTTGTGCGCTGCTAGTAGGAATGTAAAATGGTACAGCTACAACAGAAAATAGCAGGGTGGTTCCTCAAAAAATCACATATAGAATACCATATGATCTACCAACTTTATTTCTGAGTTTATCTCCAAAGTAACTGAAAGCAGGATCTTGAAGAGATATTTGTACACACATATTTTCAGCAATTTTATCTACAATAGCCAAAAGGAGTGGAAGCAACCCAAAAGCACATCAATGGATGAATAGATAAACAAATGTGGCATATATATACAATGGTATATACATATATATTTAAAAGGAAGGAAATTCTGTACATGTTATAACATGGATGAACCTTGAGTGTCACATGATAAGTAAAATAATACAGTCACAAAAAGTCAGTATTGTGTGATTCCACTTACAAGGTTTCTAGAGTAATCAAATTTATAGAGTCAGAAAATAGAATGAGGTTTCAAGAGTTTTTAATGGGTACAGAGTTTCAGTGTTGCAAAAATAAAAAGTTCTAGAAATTGGATGCACATGATTCTAAACTTTATTTCATATATATTTTACCAAAATTTTAAAACAATAAAAAGACCAAAAAAAAATCAGAGTAAAGAGAAAAATAGTAGTAAAAAACATAAAACTACTTTTAGTGTTAATCTGTTCTTCTTTTTCTAGGGCTTTGAGGTGTGATGTTAAGTCATTTATTTGTTGTTGTTTTTTTATTCTTTTAAGGAAAGATCTCCATGCAATAAATTTTCCTCTTAATACTGCCTTCATGGTGTCGCAGAGATTTTGATACGATGTATCTGTGTTCTCATTCACCTTTAGGAATTTTTTAATCTCCTCCTTCATGTCTTTTGCAACCCCTTGTTCATTCAGTAGCATGTTGTTTAGTTTCCAGGTGTTGGAGTAACTTTTTTTTATTTTTTGTTTTATTATTGATTTCTAATTTTATTCCATTATGATCTGATATAATGCAGGGTAGTATCTCTACTTTTTTATATTTGCTGAGAGTTGCTTTGTGGCATAATATATGATCTATTTTAGAGAAGGAGCCACATGCTGCTGAGAAGAAAGTGTACTGATTGGTTCAGAAAAGCATAATATATCATTAATCAAATTCAGCAAGAAACATGATATATCAATATGAATAAAACTATTAAAAGTCATTGAAAACCAAACATAATACATGGATACAAAAGAAATATAAGGTATTTCTAAAATAGTATATGTTATATGGGAAAGAAATGTCAACCCTTCCCAAATTAATCTTTAGTGCAAATCCAACAAAATGTCAATGTAATATTTTTAAGAAGCTTTAGGAATACTCACAGTTAAAAACTTAGGTTTTCAAATAATGGATTTCAATTTAAATAGCCCTAACATTTTGCCAATATTGTGACCTCAGAAAGTTAAATAACTTCTCTGTATTGCAAACTTCATAAATTAAGCCAACACACCTTTCCATAAGGAATATTACTATAGAATGTTCACATTAGTATCAACAAACTTTTCCAGAAATTTTTATTATATATGCACAAGAGGGTTGATAATTATTAAACACCATGAAATTTTATCATACTCATAAACTAGCTCCTGGAGCAACGTGAAAAATGCAGGAAGTACAAACACATGAAAATATAATTCTTGCCTTCAAGAAATTCCTAGCCTACTAAATAATAGGTGTACTTTATCATGTTTTTATCTAAGAACAGGAAAATATGCTGAATAAAGTCAAGTTATTTTTTGGTAATACACCTCTGAAAGGGACAGAGAGGGAGGCTATATGGATATTTAAGATAAATGAACAAATAACACTAACATGGCATTTAACCCAGCAGGAAGTCAAGAAGCATCTAAGTTAAAAAGAAATCAGAGCCAAGAAACAGGAAATCTAAGAGCAGAGTACAAAATAATTTATTTCTTCCTTTCAACTAAAATAAATGGGATTTCTGAAACTATTTAAGGTAGAATGAGATGGATATCATTACCCTAAGTACATGTATGAAGACACGAATGGTATGAATATATTTTGTATACAACCAGAGATATGTAAAAATGTGGTCTATATGTGTATTATGAATTGTAATGCATTCTACTGTCATATATAACAACTTAAAATTTAAAAAAAAGAAAAATTGGAAGTACAGAGAACTAAAAAAAAAAATAAATATCACAAAATGTACACATGTATTAAAATATGTTACACCATTAATATGTCCAATTTTTATGTTTTTATGTATTAGTTGATTGAAATTAACTTAAAATTTTAAAAAATTGTAACTCCTTTCAGATCATTAAGTAAAATATGATTAGTGAAGTGTCAAAAATTTGTATGAAGATATTAAACCTGACCTGGGATTAGTTTGTATTTTGTCATTAAATTCCATATAATATTGCTTTATTTTTCTCCTTTAATCAGGCAAAATGGTGGGCATTATGCACATCCTTCCTGATTTAGTCAGGAATGAGCACTACCACAGGCAACTAGCACAACCCAGAGTCAGAGGGAGTGGGGAAAAGAACTGGTGCTTTGTTAATCACAAAAATGAGTGAAAAACAGTAATGTATAAAAAAACTGTGGGAAGAGTTTTTGGTAAAAAGTGAGGTACAATGAAAAAAAGTTCACGGAACTGACAATTATGTTTAGGACTATATTAATAACGACAATCAAAAAAGTAACTTTAGTGCTGTCATGTATAACTGATTAGAACTAATAAAAAATATTTGTAAAAAAGTAACTTTTGTGTTATAAAAAAGTAAATTTGGTGTTCGGATTCTGAAATATTTATTTCTGATAAATGTTCAATGTAACTACTATTTAGTCATAAAACAAACTTACCAAATTTTTACCATCTTGTTTATGGATAGTTACAATTCTACTTTCATTTGAGCCTTCCTGGTTTGCTTGCTTAATACTGACATCAATAACTTCAGGAAAATCACAATATAATTGTAAATTCTGTAATTAAAAAGCATTTAAAATTTAAAAGTTATGGAACCATTTTTAAACAAGACTTAAAAAGGAGACAACATTGGTTCAAAATTCTTTAAGAAATAAATTTTTTAATTGATAACAATAGATAAGCATTATGTGATTCCTTCCCCAAAAAAATCTAATCCCAAGACTATACTGTATCTTACTTTGAATTATAAATGAGAACATTAAAGGATGCAAGGAATCTAAAATGTGTTATAGTACTCTCCAGCCCAATTAACATTAATAAGAACTACTGCCAGAAAAATGAAAATCTTATTACCAGAAAAAATTAAAAATAAAAATAAAATCATCTTAAATCTCTAAAACAATCTAAGAACAATATAGATATGAAAAAATTTGAAACTTGCAATGCAAACCTTAAAAAGTAAATTAATTATTTAATAGGCATATATTATAAAAATTAATTTAAATGAATATTTTCCTTTGTTTTGTGATTGTGCCTTATCAATAATAATGAATGTAAAAAGAAGGCAAGACTACCTCTTAAAAATCACTTATAGAATTCAACCCTTTTCTGAAACAATAAGAAAGTCATTAGTAATTATTTTGTCTTAAAAGGATTAATTAAAAATCCATTTCAGAACAATGAGAGAATAACTATAGATACAACCTTGATAGTGTCACATGCTACTAGAAACTTCCACTTCTAACAGTAGAAGAAGTGCAAGACCAGGTTTTAAATAACTAAAATTACTTTGCTTATATTGCCATTCTACTTAAAATTTAAAACAAATAATGAGAACATATCATTAAGGATTACCTGTTCTGTCAGTGTCTCACTTTCTTTATGTTTCCCTCTTGACCACTGAATTCCACCGTTTCCAGTTATTATAATGGTTGCAAAAATCTCCTCACCTGAAGGACCTCTTCCAGGTTCTTTTACTTCAAATTGCTCTGTGTAGAAGGCAGACTGAAGAGTTTCCAGATTTATAAGATACTTAAGTTTCAAGTTTCTGGCAGTGGCTTTGCATTGACTGAACTGCTGAATAAATTTGCGAAATCTGTACCTTATTCGCTTCCTTGTCAAAATATGATAGTCTTGAATCTTTGCTCGAACACATTTTGGTAAGAATGTCTTATAGCTAAGAATGAAGAGCATACACAGAAAAGGAAAACAAAGAAAACAAAAATTGGAAAATAAACCTAAAACAAAACTGAAAGACAAGTTCCTATCTTTTCCATGATAGGTAGGTGCTACAACACGGTAGTCAAATAGGGTAAGTTGATATAACCATCCACAGAGGAGAAAACCTCAATGTTTCATTTGATGATACACACACTCTGAGTTACCATAAAGCTCAGAATAGAAGATTTTACTTTTTTTTCTCCTCATGAAATGCATACTCAAGTCTAATAAAAGAGTCTCTAAAAATTCATTTTCTCTGATTATCTTATATCCCTGGGACAGTGGTTTATAAGTTGGTTTTTTTTTTTTTTTTTTTTTTTTTTTGCACTGATTATACTGCACTGCAAGTATTTCCTATAATGTCGAAATTTTTATTTGAATTTTATCCAGATATTATCTGAATTTTGAAAATTGTTGCTTTTTGTTGGTGCTGTTTGTTGTTCATTATGCAAACATACTTTTTTGTATATGTTATTTTGTTAAGTCAACTTCCTAAATCCTAATAATTCCTCTGATCAAAATAATTCTTTCTTGGGGGCTGGGGTTGTGGCTCAGCAGTAGAGCGCTCGCCTAGCATGTGCACGGCCCGGGTTCGATCCTCAGCACCAGGTACAAATAAACGCATTGTGCACAACTAAAGCAAATAAACAAATATTAAAAAAATAATAATAATTCTTTCTAGAAATGCTCTGACCTTTCTTTTCTTTTATTTCTACATATACAATAGCCTAAAAGGAGGGGAATAAATTAATTTCTCTGCTTCTAATGAACATGAACATACAGAGTAACTTCTTATATGTGTTTTTTTAAACCTAGAAAATCTAGAAAAGAACACGTATTTAATTAGAGTATTCAAAGATCTATATCCTACTGGACATTTCCAGAAACGAGCACCTTATTTCATTCTGCAAGGACTAATTTTTTATCTGTTCTCCCATCAATTCTAAGTAACTTAATAGTAATTAGAGTTCCTTGATTATTTTTCAAAAATTACCATCAATAAGAATTCAGAAAACAACAGTGAATTAAATATGTTTTAAACTATATTAAGAAGGCAAGAAAAGCAAGCATGTTTTGCCATAGGACAGAAATAAATTATTTATCCACTCCTAAAACGTTATGACATGGTAGATAAAAGAAAAATACATATGTTAGGGTATTTCAAATTCAAAACTTTTGTTCTGCAAATGATACTTTCAAGAAAGTAAAAAAAAAAAAATAATACACAGAATGGGAGAAATTATTTGCAAATATTATATGATAACTTGTATTTGGAGACTTATATACAGAATATAAAAAGAACACTTAAACCTCAATAATAAAAAGACATCTCAATTTTAAAATGAGCAGAGAATTTCAATAGACATTTTTCCAAAGGAGACATATCTATGGCCAATAAAGCACATGACAAGATGCTAAAAAATCAGTAGTTATTAGGGAAATGAAAATCAAAACCAGAATGGGATAACACTTCTACTTGGTAAGGTGGGTAAAATAAAGACAGAGAAGTACTGAAAAAGTTGGAATTCTCATGTACTGCTAGTGAATCTAATATATGCTGCTTGGGAAAAGTCTGGTAGATTGTCAAAAAGTTAAATTGAGTTACCATATGAAATAGGAATTCTATTCCTAAGCATATACATAGCAGAAATAGATATGTACATCCACAAAATAACTCATATACAACTATTCATACCAGCATTATTCACAGCAGCCAAGAAGTAAAAACAAGCCAAACTTTCATCAAGTGATGAACAGGTAAACAAAATGTGGTATGTTCATACAATGGAATAATAATACTAAAAAGGAATGAAATATTGACATATGCTACAACATGGAAGAACCTTAAAAACATTATGCTAAGTAAAGGAAGCCAGACAGAAAATGACACCACATATTGTATGATTTCAATTATATGAAATGTCCAGAATAAGCAATCCATTGAAACAAGAAGTAGATAAGTGATTGCCAGAGACTGGGGGGAAAGAGGATGAGGGTTGAATGCTAACGGACATAGGATTTCTTTTAGGAAGGATAAAAATATTCTAAAATTACGTTGTTATTATCTCTTACAACATTTTGAACACATCATGAAAAGTATTTAATCATTTACTTTAAATAGGTGAATTTTATGATATGTGAATTATATTTCAATAAGTTGTTTTAAAGTACCATCAAATTTTATAAGGAATGTATAATATTTATGCAATTTAAAAAGTAAAGCAAAAGAACAATGCAGAATTTTGCAGATATGTTTATATACCAGTTCAGAATATGGGTTAAGAGAATCAGAGAAATACAATTAATAAACAAGAATAATAGATGATATGATTCCTGGCTTCAAACAAGCCACAACCTATGTGGAAAGATTCTATTTAACTTTGGATATGACCTAGTCTCAAATGCAAAATTATCTCTCCACAGCAGAAGCCTAAAGATGGCTTCATATTTACAACATTCATCCTAGTGACTCAAAACTTCTATTCTTCAACTGTGTTTCCTTCAATTTTCATCAACAGCTTTTAAAATACTCTTCCTCTAAATCTGTTCTACTATGACTTGACATATGCCAAGTATTCAATAAATAGCTGTTTGAATGAATGAATGAATGAATGAATGAATACACTAATATCTAAGAAGTATCTGTCTGCATCTTAATAAAGACCAAGGAATTAGTAGAAAATAGAGATGTTTTTGGTGTTCCTTTCAAACTAGTCTTCTAGATTCCTGAGTGACTTCACAAAAATCATACCTATGGCCTATTCTATTTGCGTTAAGGCCTAACAGACATCTGAAAGCAAAACAAAAATACTTAAAACCAAAGAGAGAAACAGAAACTGATCTTCTAAAAATTGGGTATGGAACTACTTTGAGAAACTTAGTGACAAAACAATGTCAAAAAAGAAAGGAAGTCAGCCACATTGACTTTTAATCTCATAAGTATGTAATATATAAAATATTTACTCTTCAAACTTAAGGAAAATCAAAGTATTCTTATGTAGAACTTTTTTTTTGGGGGGGGGGTACTAGAGATTGAACCCAGGGGTGCTCCATCACTGAACTACATCCCCAACCCCCAGCCCTTTTTATTTTTGATTTTCAGAGAGGGTCTCACTAAGTTCTCCAGGCTGGCCTCAAACTTGCCATCCTCCTGCTTCAGCTTCCCAAGTTATGGGGATTATAGGCATGCACAACCATGCCCAGTTATATAAAACTTCTTTAAAAAGTAGAAATTTTGCAGACATTAAACCTGGACAATAGAAGCAGTGTTTCAAAGAACTGTAATTTAAAATTGTCATGACTGTCAAAATCCAATATGCAAAATAATAATTTGGGGAATGCTGAGTGTGGACAACTTATATAAACAGAATCTCTGAAGCACTTGTAAAATTTCATATTTGTGGGCTTCATCTTAGAAATTTTTTTCTTTTTTTGGGGGTGGGGGGCACCAGAGCACTTAACCACTGAGCAACACTTCCAGCCCTTTTTTTAAGATATGTTATTTAGAGACAGGGTCTTTCTATTGCTTAGGGAAGAATCTTCAATTTTAACAGACACCTCAGGTGATTCTAATGCAAGTAAAATACAGACCACAATTTGAGAAATAGTGATTCAGATAATTTATACAAAAAAATTAAGGATCTACTACCAAAATTATTCCTCCAGATGTTCTTTCCATTCATCTCAACTTACCTACCCTTTTCAGAATAAATGAATCAAACAACAAAGTGATACTGATCATCTATGATAGTCTCTGTAGCACTACAACTTTTTCAATAATTTCGTCTCACAAAGTATGTGTCATACACGAGAGCAAAAGTTACCCATGTGATTTTTTTATTATAAAATCAAAAGGTGGGGACAAACACAGAAAATACAAGTAAGTTATATAAAATCTCTAATTGTTCACATTTATGCATATGCAGAAGGAAATTACCTGATAGAGTTATAAATGGCCAGTGGAGTTTGATCATTTTCTTTGGCTATTCTCATCATATCTAACACTGCCATCCCAAGACATTCTTCCTGTGTTTCATGAGTCACAGGCACTTTTATCCATCCATGCACAAAATCATGCCGCCACTAAAAAAAGAAACAAAAATATCTAAGGAAATATTTCAGCATAAAGTTTAATCTACTATGGTATTTTAACCTATAACATAATTTCCAGAACATATGTATTTAAAAGGAATAAATCAAAAAACAACATTAGAAACATAAATTATAGCCTATGTATTAATATAATCCTATCTTCTCAGAGCCATGTTAGAATTCTGTAGTAATCATGAAACAATTTGTCAAAAGTGGTCCTATTTCAAAGTTGTTTGGACAATAAAAGCTTATTATTGTTTTCATTAGGATATAAGTATTTATATTAAGGCTATGCAAGAGAAATGCTTACCATAGGAAACATCTCACTTACTTTCCTAATTCATTTCTTTATCTTTTTTTTTTTTTTTTTTTTTCGTACCAGGCATTGAACTCAAGGGCACTCGACCACTGAGACACAACCCCAGCCCTATTTTGTATTTTATTTAGAGACAGGGTCTCACTGAGTTGCTTAGCACTTTGCTTTTGCTGGGGCTGGCTTTGAACTCACGATTCTGCTGCCTCAGCCTCCCTAGCCACTGGGATTACAGGCATGTGCCACCATGCCCAGCTTAATACATTTCTACGAGAGAACCGAATTATCTTGTGGGTCAGAAAATACTAGAATTCTTCTTAGCTTTATTGACATAGGTCCATACTAGTAAATTGCTGACCATACAGTTTTATTTAACAAAATAAACATAAACATAATTTTTTTCCATAATGGTCATATATTAAAATTAATTGTCAATGAAAAAAAGGCATAGGTCAACTCCTTCCTTGGTTTTAATTTTGTCATAAAATTTTAGTAAAAAAATTTGCAAATGGAAACTGATCTAAATTGGGTGTGCAGCTATAGAACATACATGCTATAAACCTATTTCACTGAATATGTTTTCAAATTGTATCTCCTACATAAAAATTACCTAAATTAAAATAGTAAAAAATTATGTCCTCAATTCCACTTAAGTTAAAAGCATTATAATAGAGATTGTGTTGCATACAAAGAAATACCTATTGCAGGCTTAGCCATGAAAAGGACTACAATCTAGTTTAGATGCTAAACATGAAAACAAATAATTTTAATGCCAGATACTGAAGAAGGGCCACATGATTGCTGATTTAGGATATTTGAGAAAGGTGAAATTGTATACACTTAGGGTAAACAGGGAAGGTTTCATGGATGATTTGAAATTTCATGTAAACTTTAAAGATGAAGAAATTTTTTATGAACAAAAAAATCAGTAAGTAAATAGAATGATGAAAACAAAGTATAAGACACATACAAAGATGTAAATTAGTTTGGTTGGGGACAGAGTATAGGTACTCTTAAATGACTTGACTCTACAAACAATGAAGATCTGTTTTTTTGTAAAGCATCAGTTTCATCATATCTCTTTCAATGCTAGAACAGTAGCAGTCAGAAATGTGCTTAAAGAAAATTAAATGTGCTCAAGAGGCTCTAAGAGACTGCTGTATGGCTCAGATCGAAGGTAGTAAGTATATGATATAGAAAAGAGAAGATGCTAAAATTATCTCACCACTGGATAGATCCGCCAAACAAAAACTAAATAAAGAAGCCATAGAACTAAAAAATACAATTAATAATTTAGACTTAACAGACATATATAGAATCTTTCATTCACCAACTAATGAATATACTTTCTTCTCAGCAGCACACAGATCCTTCTCTAAAACAGATTAGGCCACAAAGAAACTCTTTTTTTTTTCCCTTCATATGTCCTTTATTATTATATGATATTATTTTACTTATAAAAATAAATATTTTCACATGATTGAAAATTTAAAGATACATTTGAAGTCTGTCTTTTCTACCTTAGCAAATACAAAAAAATAGAGGGAGGAAGGAAGATAGCAGACCAGAGAGAGGAGATATTTGGAGTCAGTCAAGAGAAAATTCATAACAGAGAATTTGGCTGAGTTACCAGAGATATTCCTGCAACCATTGGGGAGTCAAGGCATTTGTGCTTCTCTGGGGCACTGAGATGGCATAAACAGCAAGGGTGCATCTCTGAGTCGCTGACTCGCGGGGACCCAGCACGAGATGTTGGCAGTGGAGCCAGCGAAGAACGGCACAGTAGAGCGGGGACCCTGACAGTGGTATCAAAGTGGAGCATCATGCAAGATAGACGCAGACAACCTTGAGGCCCAGAGTCTTTCACGCAGATTACCTGGCAGGTTTACATGCACAGGAATACTACTCAGGTCCTGGGAGGTGCCTTTAAGCCCAGGAAGAGCGATTGCCACCATTTTTGAAAGTGGCTGCAGCGGTAGGAGAAGGAAGGAAAGAGGAGGGGAGAAACACCTGTGCACAGAAATCAGCAGGCATCCGAGGAATCTGCGAGTGCTCTGAGGGCAGCATACAGCTGGGTGGGCCACCAGTCAGCCAGCAGGGGAATGCCTATCCTTGTCCAATGCGAAGGCCACCCGTGACTCTGCAACTTTGGAGGGGTGTGGAGAGTAGACACCTACTGGATAGATTGTCTTTCGGCATCATTCACCAGGTGGCCCATCTCCCAGCACCAGTTTTCTGCTAACCAGGTATGCAGACTTAACTCCACCCACAACTACTCTACAATAGCCAGGGCGAGTTCCATGACAACTTGCTTAACAGCCAGAGAATGAAGAAAGAATCTTGAAAACAGACATCAAGCATCCACATCCACTAGATGTGAAGGAAAACAGAAAAGCTTCCCTAAAGTTTGCTTGACTAAGACTTATTTGTGGGTTCAACTTTGTGTGTTTTTTTAACTGTGTGTGTGTGTGTGTGACCATTTTGCCCTTTCATTTAGTCTTTATTGTTTTGTTTATTTAGTCCTGTCCCCCCATCGTTTTTATTATTACTATATTTTTTAAAAATTTTTTTATTTTCTTTCTCTTTTCTTCTTCTCTCATCTTTCCTCTCCCTATTTATGCCTCACCCTTGCACTCTCAATAGAGTTGTGAAAACAAGTTTTATACAAGAATTAGGATTTTGAGAACTGGGGCAACTGAATAATACATCAAAGCAGTGTTATATATACTTTCTTCTCTATTTTTTTGACTCACTTTCTCTTTCTTCTCTTTTTCACTAATTTCTACTACTTTGACATTTTTTATTTCTCTCAACATACACATAAGTTTGGTTTTATATATACATCAGTCTTCCCACTAAATTGTTCACTCCAATTCTTTTCCCTCTCTCTTCTGCTGATATTAAACTACTTACATATATTTCTCTTTTCACACTTCCTAAGAAAAAACAACTCAATATCCTCACTTCCTTCCACCTAAGCATATCACCTCTGTGTCCAATATTAGAAATTATAAACCCATTTACAAAATTACAGAGTATATTGGAGACAATATCTGAATTCACTAATTCTGTACATTGTGACCAAATTGTGAATATCTGAATAGAAAATGTCTGGTTTTAGAGTGTAAAGTGTTTATACGGGGATCTGATTGCATTGTAATACAGAAGAATCATAAGGTTTTATGGTAAAAACAAAAAAGTCAAGGTTACACAGTGCTAGAAGAGAAGTCACACAAGCAATATGAAAAAAACAAGGAAAGAAAGTGTCCCAAACAAATCAACATACCTCCTTAGCAGATTCCTTGGCAAGCACAGTTAGATGAAATGTCAGAGAAGGAATTCAGAAGGTACATAATCCAAATGTTCATAGATCTCAAGAATGATATGAGGGAACAAATACAGGTAGTAAAAGATCATTTTGACAAAGAACTTCATAAACAAATACAAGAAGCAAAAGATTACTTCAATAGGGAGATAGAGGTTCTAAAAAGAAACCAAACAGAAATTCTGGAAATGAAAGAAGCAATAAACCAAATTGAATGTTCAACTGAAAGCATCACCAACATATTACACCACTTAGAAGAAAGGACTTCAGATAATGAAGACAAAATATATAATCTGGAGAAAAATGTAGACTACAGAGTGAAAATGGTAAGAAACCATGATCAGAACATTCAAGAAATATGGGATAGCTTAAAAAGACCAAATTTAAGAATGATTGGGGTAGAGGGAGGTGTAAAGTTCCAAACCAAAAAAATGAGTAATTTATTCAATGAAATAATAGTAGAAAATTTTCCAAACATGAGGAATGAATGGGAAAACCAAGTTCAAGAGGCTTACTGAACACCAAAAGTACAAAACCACAACAGAGCCACACCAAGGCACATTATAATGAAAATACCTAATAAACTGAACAAGGAGAGAATATTAAAAGCCATGAGAGAAAGGAATCAGATTACATATAGGGGGAAACCAATTAGATTATGTGCTGATTTTTCAACCCAGACCTTAAAAGCTAGAAGATCCTGGAACAACATATTTCAAGCTCTGAAAGAAAAGGGATGTCAACCAAGAATCTCATATACAGCAAAATTAAGATTTAGATTTGAAGATGAAATAAAAACCTTCCACAAAAAACAAAAGTTAAAAGATTTCACAAATAAAAAGCCTGCAATTCAGAACACCCCGAGCAAAATATTCCATGAAAAAGAAAAGAAAAATAACAATGAAAATCAGCAAAGGGAAATTAAACTAAAGGAAACACCAACCATAGGAGAAACCAAATCAAGTTAAATACCATAAACAAATAAAAATGGATGGAAATACAAATCACATCTCAAATAATAACCCTGAATGTTAATGGCTTAAATTCACCATTCAAAAGACACAGACTGTCAGACTGGATTAAAAGAAATGACCCAACAATATGCTGTCTCCAAGAAACTCACCTTATAGAAAAAGACATTGACAGACTGAAGGTGAAAAGCTGGGAAAAATCTTACCACTCACACGGGCTGCTGAAGCAAGCAGAGGATTCCATTCTCATATCAAATAAGGTAGACATCAAGCCAAAGTTAATCAAAAGGGACAAAGATGGATATTTCTTACTGCTTAAGGGAACAATTCATCAACAAGATATGACAATTATAAATGTATATACCTCAAATAATGGAGCACCTATATTCATCAAACAAACCCTTCTCAAGTTCAAGAGTCAAATAGACCACAACACATTGTTCTAGGGAACTTAAACACACCTCTTTCACCACTGGATAGATCATCCAAACAAAAGCTAAATAAAGAAACTTTAGACCTCATTAATACAATTAATAACTTAGACTGAATGTACATATATAGAATATATCATCCCTCAATGAACAAATACACTTACTTCTCAGCAGCACATGGCTCCTTCTCTAAAATAGAAAATATATTATGCCACAAAGCAACTCTCAGCAAATATAAAAAATTAGAAATACTACCCTGCATCCTACCACACCATAATGGAATGAAATTCGAAATCAATGATAAAATAAAAAATAAAACAAGTTACTCCAACACCTGGAGACTAAACAACATGCTACTGAATGAACAAGGAGTTGCAGAAGACACCAAGAAAGAAATTAAAAAGTTCCTAGAGGTGAATGAGAACGCATGTACATCATATAGAAATCTCTGGGATACTATGAAGGCAATATTAAGAGGAAAATTCATTGCATGGAGATTATTCCTTAAAAAAGAAAAAACAACA
The DNA here is from genome assembly GCA_025594165.1 of Tamias sibiricus. Taxonomy (NCBI): domain Eukaryota; kingdom Metazoa; phylum Chordata; class Mammalia; order Rodentia; family Sciuridae; genus Tamias; species Tamias sibiricus. The sequence goes on along the minus strand of CM046657.1, from coordinate 153,915,351 downwards.
AATAAATGACTTAACATCACACCTGAAAGCCCTAGAAAAAGAAGAACAGATCAACATTAAGAGCAATAGAAGACAGGAAATAATTAAAATCAGAGCTGAAATTAATGAAATTGAGAATAAAGAAACAATTGAAAGACTTGACAAAACTAAAAGTTGGTTCTTTGAAAAAATAAATAAAATTGACAGACCCTTAGCAATGCTAATGAACAGAAGGAGAGAAAAAACTCAAATTACTAGCATCTGTGATGAAAAAGGAAATATCACAAACACCTCAGAAATACAGAAGATAATTAGCAATTACTTTGAAAACTTGTACTGTAATAAAATAGAAGATATCGAAGGCATTGACAGATTTCTAGAGTCATATGAATTGCCCAAACTGGATCTGGAGGCTATACACAATTTAAACAGATCAATTTCAAGTGAGGAAACAAAAGATGCCATCAAAAAGCTACCAACAAAAAAAAAAAAAAAGCCCAGGACCGGATGGGTTCACAGCCCAGAGCTACAGGACCTTCAAAGAAGAACTAATACCAATACTCTTCAATTTATTTCAGGAAATAGAAAAAGAGGGAGCTCTTCCAGATTCATCCTATGAGGCCAATATTACACTAATTCCGAAGCCAAGCAAAGATACAGCCAAAAAAAAAAAAAAAAAAAAAAAAAAAAAAAAACACTTAAGGTCAATATCTTTAATGAACATAAATGCAAAAATCCTCAACAAAATTCTGGCAAATCAAATACAAAAACATAGTGCAACACGATCAAGAGGGGTTTATACCAGGGATGCAAGGTTGGTTCAACATGTGGAAATCAATAAATGTAATACATCACATCAATAGACTTAAAGATAAAAACCATATGATCATCTCAATAGAAGCAGAAAGAGCATTCAACAAAACACAACACCCCTTTATGTTCAAAACACTAGAAAAAATAGGGAAAACAGGAACATGTCTCAACATTACAAAAGCTATTTATGCGAAGCCCCAGGCTAACAGCATCTTAAATGGAGAAAAAATGAAAACATTCCCTCTAAAAACAGGAACAAGACAAGGATGCCCCCTTTCACCACTGTTATTATAACATAGTACTTGAAACTCTGGCCAGAGCAATTAGACGAAAAAAATTAAAAGGATCCAGATGGAAAAAGAAAAATTCAAATTAGCAGTATTTGCTGATGATATGATAATATACCTAGAAGACCAAAAAAACTCTACCAGAAAACTTTTACAACTAGTTACTGAATTTGGCAAAGTAGCAGGATACAAAATCAATAGCCATAAGTCAAAGGCATTTATGTACATCAGTGACAAATCCTCTGAAAGGGAAATGATGAAAACTACCTCATTTACAATAGCATTTAAAAAAAAAAAAAAAAAAAAACCTGGCAATAATCAACTTAACGAAAGAGGTGAAAGTCCTCTATAACGAAAACAACAGAACACTAAAGAAAAAAATTATAGACCTTAAAAGATGGAAAGACCTACCTTGTTCTTGGATAGGCAGAATTAATATTGTTAAAATGACCATACTACCAAAAGCACTATACAGATTTAATGCAATTCCAATCAAAATCCCAAAGACATTCCTCAAAGAAATAGAAAAAGCAGTCATGAAATTCATCTGGAAAAATAAGAGACCCAGAATAGCTAAAGCAATCCTTAGCAAGAAAAGTGATACAGGTGGCATCACTATACCAGACCTTAAATTATACTACAGAGTAATAGTAACAAAAACAGCATGGTATTGTCACCAAAATAGACTGGTAGAACAATGGTACAGAATTGAGGACACAGAGACTAATACATATAATTTCAGTTATATTAGACAGAGGCACAAGAAATGTACATTGGAGAAAGGATAGCCTCTTCAACAAATGGTGCTGGGAAAACTGGAAATCCATATGCAATAAAATGAAATTAAACCTTTATCTCTCACCATGCACAAAACTCAACCAAAGTGGATCAAGGACCTAGGAATTAGACCAGATACAATATGCCTATAGAAGAAAAAGTAAGCTCTAATCTCCAACATGTCGGATTAGGCCCCAAGTTCCTTAATAAGACTCCTATAGCACAAGAATTAATATCAAGAATTAATAAATGGGACAGATTCAAACTAAAAAGCTGCTTCTCAGCAAAAGAAACAATCAGTGAGGTGAATAGAGAGCCTACTAACTGGGAACAAATTTTAACCACATGCACATCAGCTACAGCACGAATCTCTAAAATATATGAATAACTCAAAAAATCTTAACACCAAAAAAACCAAATAACCCAATCAATAAATGGGCCAAGGAACTGAAAAGACACTTCTCAGAAGAAGATACACCATCAATCAACAAATACATGAAAAAATGTTCAACATCTCTGGATATTAGAGAAATGCGAACCAAAACTACTCAAAGATTTCATTTCACTCCAGTCAGAATAACAGCTGTTAAGAACACAAACAACAATAAATGTTGGAGAGGATGTGGGGGGAAAGGCACACTCATACATTATTGGAGGGACTGCAAAATGATGTAGCCTTATGGAAAGCAGTATGGAGATTCCTTGGAAAACTGGGAATGGAATCACCTTATGACCCAGCCATCCCACTCCTGGGTCTATTCCCAAAGGACATAAAAGCAGCATACTAGAAGGACAGAGCCATATCAATGTTTATAGCAGCACAATTCACAATAGCTAGGTTGTGGTACCAACCTAGATGTCCCTCAGTAGACGAGTGGATAAAGAAAATGTGGTATATATACACAATGGAATATTACTGAGCAATAAAAGAGAATAAAATCATGGCATTCGCAGGTAAATGGATGAAGTTGGAGACTATAATGCTAAGTGAAGTTAGCCAATCTCAAAAAAATCCAAATGCCGAGTGTTTTCTCCGATATAAGGAGGCTGATTCACAGTGGGGTTGGGTAGGAGAACATAGGAAGATTAGAGGAACACTAGAAAGGTCAATGGGGAGGGAAGGAAAGGGAGGAGGCAAAGGGGAATGAAGGGGGAAAAAAAGATGTTAGAATGAGATGGATATCATTATCCTAGATGCATGATTGAAGACATGAATAGTATGAATATACTTTGTATACAAACAGTGATATGTAAAAAGGTGCTCTGTATGTGTATTAGGAATTATAATTCATGCTACTGTTATATACACAACTTTGAATAAAACAATAGAGATAATATCTTGAATTCTATCAGATCATAATGAAACAAAATTAAAAATCAACAATAGAATAAAAAATAGAAATTACTCTAACAAATGGAGACTCAATAATATGCTATTGAATGACAAATGGATTGCAGAAGAAATCAGGAATGAAATAAAAAATACTTAGAGGTAAATGAGTATTGCAATAAAACGTATCAAAATCTTCGGGACACTATGAAGGCAGTGCTAAGAGGAAAGTTCATTGCATTGAGACCATTCATTAAAAGAATAGAAAGTCAACAAATAAATAACATAATATCATATCAAAGCCCTAGAAAAAGAAGAACAAATCAACACCAAATGCAGTAAAAGGCAGAAAATAAATAAAATCAGAGCTAAAATTAATGAAATTGGAACAAAAAAAAATCAACAAAATGAAAAGTTGGTTCTCTGAAAAAGTGAATAAAATTGACAAATCCTTTGGCAAGCTAACAAAGAAGACAGCAAAAACTCAAAATGCTAAAATTTGTGATGAAAAATGAAATATCACAATGGACACTACTGAAAGATGATGATACTCAAACTATTTTGAAAATATATACTCAAATAAAATAGAAATTCTTGAAGACATCAACAAATTTATAGAGATCCATCCATATAGAATCGGAAGGACACAGGAAACTTAAACAGATATATCTCAAGAAATGAAATTGAAGAAGAAATCAAAAGCCAATCAACAACAACAACAAAAAAAGCCCAGGACCAGACAGTTTCTCACCCAACTTCTACAAGACATTCAAAGAAGAAGTAACACCAATTCTCCTCACATTATTCCATGAAATAGAAAAGAAGGGAAACTTTCCAAACTCATTCTATTAAGCTAATATTACCCAGATACTAAAACCAGAAAAAGACACACCAGAGATAGGAAATTTCAGACCAATATCCCTAATGAACATAGATGCAAAAATTTTTAACAAAACACTTGCAGATCACATACAAAACCATGTTTAAAAGATAGTGCACGATGATCAAGTGGGGTTCAACCAGGGATGTAATGTTGGTTCAATATATGGAAATCAATAAATTCATCACATCAATATACTTATGACAAGAATCATATGATCATCTCAATAGATATAGAAAAAGCATTTGACAGACTACAGCATCCATTCACCTTCAAAATTCTAGAAAAATTAAGGGAAATATGAACACAACTCAACATAGTAAAACCTACATATGAGCTAAATCCAAGGCCAACATCATTCTAAATGGAGAAAAACTGAAACCATTCCCTCTAAAAACTGAAAAAAGACAGGGATGCCCTCTTTTACCACTTCTATTCAACACAGTCCTAGAAACTCTAGCCAGAGCAATTAGACAGAAGAAAGAAATTAAAGGGATACAAATAGAAAAAGAAGAATACAAACTATCCCTATTTGCCATGACATGATTCTATATTTAGATAACCCAAAAAACTTTCAGAAATTATAAATAAATTCACGAAAGTGGCAGGATATGAAATTAATACCCATAAATCAATTGCATTCCTATATGTCAGTGATGAATCAACTGAAAGAGAAATTAGGAAAACAATCCCATTCACAAAAACCTTAAAAAAAATTGGGAATCAAATTAACAAAAGAGGTGAAGGACCTCTCCAATGAAAACTACAGAATCTAAAAGAAAGAAATTGAAGACAACCTTAATAGACTGAAAGATCTCCATGTTCCTTAGATAGGCATAATTAATATTATCAAAATGGGCATACTACGAAAAATGCTATGTAGATTTAATGCAATTCCTATTAAGATTCTGATGAGGGCTGGGGATGTGGCTCAGCGGTAGAGTGCTCGCCTAGCACGTGCGCGGCCCGGGTTCGATCCTCAGCACCACGTAAAAATAAACGCATTGTGTACAACTAAAAGCAAATAAATAAATATTTTTAAAAAAATATTCTGATGATGTTCTTCATAGAAATAGAAAAGGCATGAAATTCATTTGGAAAAATAAGAGGCCCAGAATAGCAAAAGCCATTCTCAGCAAGAAAAGTGTAGCAACATTTAGGGTTATTATGGGGACATGATTTGTATTACCAGTCATTTTTAATTTTTTTTTTAATTTTTTTTTTTTTTTTTTTTTGGTATTTAGGTTGACTTGTTTTCTCTTTTGGTTGATTTTTCCTTTATTGTAGTTCTTCCCTTTGCAGATTTTCATTATTGTTTTTCATTTCCTCCTCTTGGACTATTTTGCCAAGAATGTTCTGTAGTGCAGGCTTTCTTGTGAATTCTTTTACTTTTGTTTATCATGGAAGGCTTTTATTTCATCATCAAATGTAAAGCTTAATTTTGCTGGATATAAGATTCTTGGTTGGCATCCCTTATCTTTTAGAGCCTGTTATATGATGTTCCAGGATGTCCTCACTTTGAGGGTCTGGGTTGAAACATCTGCTGAGATGCGAATTGGTTTTCCCTTATAGGTCATCTGATTTTTCTCTCTTGCGGCCTTTAAAATTCTATCCTTATCTGTATGCTAGGCATTTTCATTATAATGTGCCATGGTGTAGATCTGTTGTAATTTTGTACATTTGGTTTCCTATAGGCCTCTTTTATTTGGTTTTCAAATTCTTTCTTCTTGCTTGGGAAATTTTCTGATATTATTTCATTAAAGAGATTTTGCATTCCTTTGGTTTAATTCTCTGCACCTTCCTCTATTCCAACAAAACTTATATTCAGTCTTCTGATGGTATCCCATAATTCTTGGGATATTCTGTTCACGGTTTCTTAACATCTTCACTGCGAGGTCAACTTTATTTTCAAGATTATATATTTTGTCCTCATTGTCTGAGATCCTGTCTTCCAAGTGACACAATCTGTTGGTGATGCTATGCAGGAGCCCTGTTTGGGGAGATGGCTTAAATTGCAGTTGACTATGGGCCATGGAGATTTGGGCATTGTCGCCTTCTGTAGTCTCACTGGACTTGGCCCGGGATCTCGAGTGATTTGAGCCGAGATTTCTGATCGGGTCAGCACCATTTTTTGGTGGTGTGTGGTGTGTGTTAGTCATTGTTAGAGCCAGAGAGAAAAGTTATCAGAATAAAAAGCTGTTTGTTTCCAGTTCACCTCTGAACTTCTTCCCGCGGCTTCGTTGCTCCAAGCGGCCATCGCTTCAGGCGGCAACAATGAGTTTTTTAAAAAACTATTGAGTTTTTTAAATAGCTTATTGTTTCGTTCATTTCAAAAATTTCTGTTTGGTTGTTTTCTCAGACTCTCTATCTCTTTTTTGAAGTAATCTTTTGCTACCTGTACTTGTTCTCTTAGCTCTTTGTTGGCGTGATCAATGGTCGCCTGTATTTGATCTCTTATCAATTTTTGCCTGTTATCTGCTCACGTGTGTCATTTTGTAAATCCCAAATCATTTGAATTATGTATATTAGGAACTCCTCTCTGACATTTCACCTACTATGCTTTCTGTGGATTCTATTGATGTAGAATCTTGGTTTGTTTTGGGCATTTTCCTCCCTTGTTTGTTCATGATGTCTACGTGTTTTCCTCTCTTGCAGTGTAGATCTGAGGTATTACTGCTTCTGCCCTATTGTCTTAAATCATCCCTACAGGTTACCCAATACCTCACTTTTAAGGGAAACATCAATATTATAGCATTCAATGTACCCAGTGTGTTGCCATATATCAGCTTCTATTTTTATATTTACAGTTTTGTCACTTTATACGGAAATGATAAGATCAGTTATCTTCTACTATATAGTCAGTATGTTTGCTTTGTGGTTTTCAGTATCTAATGGTAGAAGGGGGGACTGAGGGGTTGGCTAAGACGTTTGTGAGGTAGGAGGTGAGAAACTAGAGGTATTAGATTATTTGTCTAGTGAGAGGGTATTCATAACAATTTGGGTGTTAGTAGGAAAAACAAAAGATAGGCACCCCCATATAATATTCCCTGTTAGCTCAGCACAGGATACTTGTTAGCACCTCTAGAAGAACACCCCGTGGTGCAGCCTTTTCCACAGGAACCTTGATGATGTCCTACCAGGACCTTATTGTTGAAAGACCTCTACAATGGAAACTACAGCATGCTAAAGAAAGAAATTAAAGACGATTTTAGAAGATGGAAAGCTCTACCTTGTTCATTGATAGGTAGAACTAATATTGTCAAAATGACTATTCTACCAAAAGCACTATACAATTTCAATGAAATCCCAATCAAAATCCCAATATCATTCCTCATAGAAATTGAAAAAGCAATCATGAAATTCATCTGGAAAAACAAGAGACCCAGAATAGCTAAAGCAGTTCTTAGCAAGAAGAGTGAAGCTGGTAGCATTACCATTCCAGACCTTAAATTGTATTACAAAGCAATGTTAACAAAAACAGCATGGTATTGACACCAAAATAGACCAGTAGAACAATGGTACAGAATAGAAGACACAGATATTAACCCACATATTTACAAATATCTTATATTTGACAAAGGTGCCAAAAACGTACTGTGGAGAAAAAACAGCCTCTTCAACAAATGGTGTTGGAAAAACTGGAAATCCTTATGTAATAAAATGAAATTAAACCTCTATCTCTCTCCATGCACAAAACTCAACTCAAAGTGGATCAAGTCCTAGGAATTAAACCAGAGACCTTGCAACTAACAGAAGAAAAAGTAGTTCCAAATTTCTATCATGTTGGATTAGGCCCCAACTTCCTCAATAAGACCCCTATAGCGCAAGAATTAAAACAAAGAATTAATAAATGGGATGGATTCAAACTCAAAAGCTTCTTCTCAGCAAAGGAAACAATAAGTGAGGTGAATAGAGAATCTACAGAATGGGAGCAAATCTTTACCACAAGCACATCAGACAGAACACTAGCATCAAGGATATATAAAGCTCTCAAAAACATTAACACCAAAACAAACAAACAAACAAAAAAACAAACAACCCAGTCAATAAATGGGGCAAGGAACTGAACAGACACTTCTCAGAAGATAATATACAATCAATCAACAAATATATGAAAAAATGTTCAACATCTCTAGAGATTAGAGAAATGCAAATCAAAACTACTCTAAGATTTCATCTTACTCCAGTCAAAATGGCAGCTATCAAAAACACAAACAACAATAAATGCTGGCGAGGATGTGGGGAAAAGGGCACACTCATACATTGCCGGTGGGACTGCAAATTGGTAAAGCCAATCTGAAATGCAGTATGTAGATTCCTAGGAAAACTTGTAATGAAACCACCATTTGACCCAGCTATCCCACTCCTTGGTCTATACCCAAAAGACTTAAAAATAGCATACTACAGGGACACAGCCACATCAATGTTTATAGCAGAACAATTCACAATAGCTAGATTGTGGAAACAACTCCGATGCCCATCAGCAGATGAATGGATAGGGAAACTTTGGTATATATACACAAATGGAACAAAAAAAAAATAAAAAAAAAAAAAAATGGAACACTACTCAGTACTAAAAGAGAATAAAATCATGGCATTCACAGGTAAATGGATGGAGTTGGAGAAAATAATGCTAAGTGAAGTTAGCCAATCCCAAAAAACCAAAGGTCGAATGATTCATTTACTATGATGATACTGACTTATAATGGCAAGGGAGGGGAGATGAGAGGAATGAAGGAACTTTAAATAGAACAAAGGGGAGGGAGGGAATAGGAAGGGTCAAGAGGATAGGAATAATGATAGAATGAGTTAGACATCAATACCCTAAGTACATGTATGAAAACACAAATGGTGTAAAATACTTTATGTAAAACCAGTGAATTGAAATATTGTGCTCTTTATAGAAAATACAAAATGAATTGCACTCTTCAAGCATGTATAACAAATTAGAATAAAAAAAAGAAAAGTGAAGCAAAAGGCATTACAATATCAGACCTTAAATCATACAATAGAGCTATCATAACAAACAAGGCATGGTATTAATATCAAAACAGACATGAAGATCAGTGGTACAGAACAGAAGCTATAGAGACAAGCCCACATAAAGTTATTTATATACAGTTATCTGTATTTATGTGGAGAAACATTAGAGAAAACATTGGAGAAAAGATAGACTCTTCAACAAATAGTGCTGGGAAAACTAGAAATCCATATGAATAAAAATGAAATTAGAACCTTCATACCCTACACAAAACTCAACTCAAAGTGGTTCAAGAACATAGGCATTAGACCAGAGACCCTACACTTACTAGAAGAAAAAGTAGTCCCAAATCTCCATCATGTTGGCTCAGGAACTAACTACCTCCACAAGACTCCTAAAGCACAAGAAGTAAAATCAAGAATCAATAAATAGGATAGCATCCCATTAAAAAGCTTCTTTGCAGCAAAGAAAACAATCAAGAACATGAACAGGAAGCCTACAGAATGGAAGAAAATCTTTGCCACCTGCACCTCAGACAGAATATTAATCTCTCGGATATAGAAGAAGAAATCAAAGAACTTAACACCAAAAAAATAAATAACCCAATCAATAAATGGGAAAAGGGGGCTGGGGTTGTGGCTCAGTGGTATAGTGCTCACCTAGCACGTGCACGGCCCGGGTTTGATCCTCAGCACCATGTACAAATAAACACATGTGCAAATAAGTAAATATTTAAATAAATAAATAAATGGGCAAAGGAACTGAACAGACACTACACAGAAGAAGAAAAAATGTTCAACATCTCTAGCAATTAGAGAAATGCAAATTAAAACTATACTGAGATTCCATCTCACCCCAGTCCGAAAGGCAATTACCAAGAATACAAGTAATAATGAATGTTGGTGAGGATGTGGGGAAAAAGGTTCACTCATACATTGCTGGTTGGATTGCAAACTAGGGCAATCACTCTGGAAAGCAGTATAAAGAGTCCTCAGAACACTTGGAATGGAACCACCATTTGACCCAGTTATCCCACTCCTTGGCTTATACCCAAAGGACTTAAAATCAGCATACTACAGTGATGCAGCTACATCAATGTTCATAGCCACTCAATTCATAAAAGCCAAGCTTTGGAACCAACCTAAATACCCAAACTTGTGGTATATATATTCATTGGAATATTACTCAGCCATAAAGAAGACTGAAATTATGGCATTTGCCATAAATGGATGGAACTGAAGACTGTTATGTTAAGTGAAGTAAGCCAATCCCCCAAAAAGAAAGGCTGAATGCTCTCCTTGATATGTGGATGCTCACTCATGATAGGTGGAGGTAGAATGGGGAGGAGTGGAGGTTCACTGGATTGCATAGAGGGAAATGGGGGAAAGGGAGGGGAAATGGAAATAGGAAAAACATTACAATGAATTGGACACAATTGTTCTATGTTCATATATTAACACACAACCAGTATCATGTACAATCACAAAAATGGGAAGTTATACTCCATGTATGTATTATATTTCAAAATACATTCTACTGTCATGTAAAAGTAAAAAGAATTTCAAAAAAAACTTTTTAAGTTTTATAGAAACTTTTAAGAACTTAGAAGATAAATAATTTCATTAAAAATAAGAACTACAGAGCGCACTGCACATGCGGGAAGATGGCTGCCTGGCATCCTGACCGCCGTGGGGCACCCTCCTCCCCTTGCGCTGGCTGGAGTTCATGGGCTAGTGGAGCCTCAGCGGGCTGGCCACCGAGCCAGGCATCGCCCCCCAGCAGGCTGAGGGCCTGCTCCATGCCCGGCACCGGCACCGGGAAGCAGGTGAGTGGAGGGTGCCGCTGGAGCCCACCGCAGAAGGTGGAGAGCTCATAAGCGAGAGGGGCGTGGGCCATCCACTCAGCAGCATGAGTCAGCAGCTGCCAGCTAGGAGACTGCTGAGCCTCCTTGTGGAATCAAGGAGGAGAAGGTGCACCCTGCTGCAGTGACCCCATCAACGTGGAGACCCTGCTACCATAAAAATTAAGGATTAATTTAGAAGATAATGTACAATATGTGTCAATGAGAAAAACTCTAAAAGTGAAGAGACCTCATTTTGATGTTTATTTAACTCGAAAATTTATGGATCTCGTCAGATCTGCCCCTGGGGGCATTCTCGACTTAAACAAAGTTGCAACAAAACTGGGAGTATGAAAATGGAGGATCCAGGACATTACCAATGCCTTAGATGGAATTGACCTTGTTGAAAAAAAAAATCTAAGAACCGTATTTGATGGATAGGAGGATCTCATCTTAACAATTTTGGAGCAGTACCCCAACAAAAGAAGCTGCAAGAGGAACTTTCAGACTTATCAGCAATGGAAGACGCTTTGAATGAGTTAAAATTAAGGATTCTGCTCAACAGTTATTTGAATTAACAGATGATAAAGAAAATGAAAGACTGGCATATGTGACATATCAAGACATTCATAGCATTCAAGTGTTTCAAGTGTTTCATGAACAGATTGTTATTGCAGTTAAAGCTCCAGAGGAAACCAGGTTGGATGTTCCAGCTCCCAAAGAAGACTCTATCACAGTACACATAAGGAGCACCAGAGGACCCATAGATGTGTATTTTTGTGAAGTGGAGTAGAACCATTCAAAGGACAAAATATCTGACAGGGTATGGACCTCTTCCTCTAAAGCAAACATCCAGAACACCCTGAAAAAGAAGAAAATCCTCAGCAAGGTGAAGATGTGCTTGAAGTGAACAACTGATAGCATTTGAGAATTGATGGATTGAGATTTTTTTCCCTTTTCTTTTTGGAACATCCTGTGTGGATGAATTATGCATCAATTTGAATCTCAGAGCAATAAGTCATCCAGGAAGTGCTCTCATTCTCAGTAGCAGCATTAAGGCCAGTAGTGTCTTCAAGTAGCTCCCTACTTAGATTACCAGGTAATTATGGTTTCTGCATTCAAAAACAACTTTTTTTTTTATAATTGTTCACTGCATTTCTTCAGTGAAATAGACATCTTGCCTCCTGAAATAACTTCTTCACAAAGAGTATCACAAAAACAGATGGTCAGGCCTTCCTTAAAGGATTATGTCATATATCACAAAAATAATTGCCTTACACTTGTTCACGTTTGCAGTTAAGTGTTGTACATTAGCCAGGTGTACACACGGATCTAAATGTGATGTTTTTGTATATATCTGTATAATGTTTAAATTACTTATGAAATATGTCTAAGTGACACTTTTCACCCTTGTACAGCCAAAATAAAGAGTGACAGACAAATGCTCTAATTTCCTTGGAACCTATCTATATAACTTATTAGAATCTTCAGATGAGGGTTAGAGGAGAGTTTTTCCAAACTTCCACATGTAGAAGTCTCACAAATGTGCTATACATTTAAGCTCATAATACTAATTAAAGTATTTTAATGTGGTTCCCAGTGCTAAAATTGGAGTTGGATGCTTCTTGATGTCAAGATGCCTACAAAGTTATTGTGTCCCAGCAGATTTGTGGCATGCCCCAAATTCTTGGGGGAAAGTATAGAAATACCTCAGTACAGAAATGCCTAATTCACTGAGAAATGAATTCAATCATGGTGAAATTGGAAACTGTGTTAAGCTTTTTGCAAGCAGATTTTATAATGTGACTGTGTGCAGCCTTTCTCCTCAGAGGGGTTTCACTTACCATGAGTTGTACCTTGCCCTCTCTCCAGCTCTAGTCCCACCTTTCCAAGACCTAACTATTTCTACCTCAGTGGGTAAGTCATTTATCACTCTGTGCCTCAGTTTACTCAGTAGTTTACCATTAGACTGTGAATCCTTGGGGGACTTTTTCATAATCATTGTTATATCCCAGCATCTTGCACCATGCCTGGCCCATGGGAAGTGCACAGTGAATGTCTGACAGATCAGTGAGTGCATGATTGCCGAATGAGGTGGATAAAACCTGGCTTGTCTGTCACACAGGATCCGTGAGCATCATTTGAAGCCTCTCTTGCTTTCAAGGAAAAAATTGAAGTGACTTAAAATTAAGACTGTGTATAAAAAGATTTGCAATAGGGATCCAAAATCAAAATATTACAAAATGATGGATTCACATACTCTGAGCTCAGCAGCTTTTGCCAGTCCTGTCCTCTGCTGGATACCAGCTCCTCCCCCACACAGTCCCTGTTTTTTAATTTCTATATGCTTGGGGACTGCTAGTAAACAGAATGCTTAGCCTTGAGGCATCATCTCCCTCTGTCTTAGACAAAAAGTTGTCTTGAAATCAGCCAAAGAAAAGCCACAGGGGCACTGGTCACTGGACTAGTTGGTGGTATGGTTTGACGAGATAGGCAACTGTAAGCTGCCTGTCATGGCCAGCCACAGCGCCGCGGGAGGAAAACTCGGAGGCAGAGTAAAGCTATTACTACTTTTACTTCTACTTTCTTAGAGCTTAGAGAGAGAAAGAAAGATTTTTCTTCTTCTTAGAAAGAGCTTGGAGAGAAAGATTAGAGAGAGATTAGAGAGAGCTTTCTTCTTTCTTCTTTCTTCTTGTCTTCTTAGCTTAGAGAGAAAGAAAGAGAGAGCTTAGCTTAGAGAAAGATTATTTTTTAGAGCTTCTTTCTTCTTTCTTCTTTCTTCTTTCTTCCTTGGGAGCCTTGGCCTAACTCTGACCAGCAATTACTTCTTCTATCTGGTTTCTCTTCTGTAACCGCTCTGCCTACGTTCTGGCCGCTCTGATTCTTTTCTTCTTCTCTGACCCGAACTCTTCTTCTGACCGACCGAGCGACTGCACGACTGACTGAATGAATTCATTCTTCATTCTCCTAACTCCGACTGCTTTCACCCGGTTATATACCTTTAGCTTTGCGGGTGCCTCACGTGCATTTATAGGTGCGTCACATACATACTTATTATCAGGTGGAACTTATGGCTTCCAGCTGACCGCAATAGCCATCTCCCTAATTGGGGCTCCTTCAGGGAACACAGGAGGAACAGCAAGGGTGGGATAACAATTAAGTTTTGGACATGAAAGTGAGAGTCCAGGCAGGAAGTTGTATATGTGTAGGTCAGGTGCTCTTGAACAGATCTGAGCTCTGTGTAGTAGATTGGGCAGATATTAGTTGATATGTGATCTTTAAATCATGAGAGTAAAAGAGGTCATCTAAAGAGAATATAAAAAGGAGAGTCCCAAGAACAGCTATGTTAAAGGGGAATACAGAAGAAAGAGCCTTTCCTGAGAAGAAATAACAGGGAAATAAAACTAAAGGAGATAGTGTCCCAAAACCAAGGAAGCATTGCCAAAGGTGAGCAGCAATTCCTGACTTGTGAAATGTGATGAGTGTTCTGCCTCATACATTGTTCTGAGGGTAAAATGAAATCACGTCAGCAAAAATCTCATGTAAATTGTAAATGTGTTATATAAATGAAGTAGCTCTGCCACTCCAAAAAAAAAATAAGAAATATACATTCTAAAGTGGTATTTGACTTTCTGTTAATAAAATATAAATGATATTTTACTATACAAAGATAAACTAAACTATTTAAAAAGTACAAAACAATAAATAATCATTATTAACTGAAACAAAAGCCTAAATGTTAGTAATACAAAACTTATTTAAGGAATAAGTTAGATTTCTCTCTGCTCAATTTTAAACACTTATTTTCTCACACTTTTGAAAATGGGTAAGTTACACTGTTTAAATAAGATGATAGATAACTAGATAGATTATTTCTAATAGCATGCTTTTTGTTCCATATGACATACAAAACTAGCAGATAAGTTCTGCTTCTCGGAAATTCTATGGAACTCATGATCAAAAGATAGTAAATATGTAAAAAAAATCAGTGAGTACAAATATTGTGCACAATATTTGTATACAAATATTTCTTTAAGTCCTGTATTTCAGTTCTGTTTGTAATTTTTTGAGGAGCTACTATGCTGTTTTCCAAAGAGGATACACCATTTTTCATTTCTATAAGTGGTGTACAAGTGTTCCAATTTTTCCACATCCTTAGCGATACTCTGTTTTTTTGATAATAAATGTCCTGATATGTGTACAATGGTATCTCATTGTGATTTGAATTTTTATTTCCCTAGTGGTTACTGCTATTATACATCTTTTCATATGTTTGTTGGCCATATGTATATTCTTTTGGAGAAATGTCTATCTGCATGCACATGAATGCAGCTGGACCTTTCCCTAACACCATAAATAAAAATTAACTCAAAATTGATCAAAGGCTTAAATGGAAGAGCTAAAATATAAAACTCTTAGAAGAAAACATGCAGGAAAGGCTCATGCACTGGATTTGGCAATGATTTCTTGGGTATGATACTAAAAGCATAAACAACAAAACAAAAAAAATTGGAATACATCAAAATATAAAACTTTTGTCCATCAAAAACACAAGCAACAGAGTGAAAAGGCAACATATGTAATAGGAAAATATGTGTAAAAACATATACCTGATAAAGGATTAATATCCAGAATATTAAAGAACTCCTACAATTCAACAAGACAAGCAAACAACATGAACAAAACATGGGCAAAGGACTTGAAGAGACATTTCTCCAAAAACGGCTACAAAAGTGATGAGCACACACATATGAAAAAATACTTAAAACATCATTAGCCACTAGAGAAATGCAAATCAAAACCTTAATGAAAAATCATTTCACATCTATCAAGACAGCTATTATCAGAAAAACAAATCATTGTCAAGGATATAGAAAAAGTGGAACACTTGTACCCTGCATATAGAAATGAAAAATGGTGCAGCCATATTGGAAAATAGTATAGCAGCTCTCCAAAAAATTGCAAACAGAATTACCAAATGATCTAGGAATTCAACTTCTGGATATATGTACAAAAAATTGAAAGCAGGGACTCAAATATGTAATGAATGAATACATAAAATATAGTATATACATACAATGAAATAATATTCAGCTCTAAAAAGGAAGGAAATTCTCATACTTGCTACATTGCTTTTTCTGAGCATTTTATCATGCAAATCTTGCCCCAACTCCAGAATTAGGTGGTTGCTGACCAAACATGGATGAACCTTGATGACATTATGCTAAGTAAAATAAGCCAGTCACAAAAAAGACAAAGATGATATAATTCCATTTGTATGAGGTACTTAAGACAGGCAAATATGTGCAGATAAAAAGTAGAATGATGATTGACAATGCCCAGGGAGGGAAGAAATGGAGAGTTGTTACTGCTTCAGTTTGGATAGATGAAAAGTGTTCTAGAGAAGGATGGTTGGTGATCTTTGTAAAATAACGTGAATATACTTAATTAATGCAAATGAACTATACACTTAATAATGGTTAAAATGGTCAATTTTTATGCACTTTTACCATAATAAAAACAAATTGGTTGACCCTGTTTCTAAATAAAAATACAAAAAGGGCTGGGGCTGGGGCTCAGTGGTTGTGTGCCCCTGAGTTCAATCCCGGTAACCCCCCCCCCCAAAAAAAAAAAAAATGGTTGACCTCACACTCCAATAAGTAAATACTTTGTGATTCATTGCTCATAAACTTAACAAGTCTTACTGGGCTTTTCGGAAATATGAAGCATGAGGATATGTAGGGCTATATCCCATGACATTGGCAAATCTTATTTAGAACTCCTTAATAACACCTTGTGAATATCTTTACCCAAGAGCACTAACTGCCTTTTCTTTTCTTTCTTTAGTTTCTATTCATATGACTCCAACAACACATGAAAACAAAAGTTATTTAATAATAAAATATTTAAATTAAGATGAAAGAGAAGAAAGCATTATGAAACATTAAAACACAATACAAAAATTTAGTATAATGGTATTAATGAACAACCAGTAACCTTCCTAAGAGGACTTATTCAAACTATCATAGATCATTTTTAATGATGCTTTCTTTACTTTTTACTACCCACTGTTTAAGTCCAAAGATTGTCTAGACAAAAAAAAAAAAAAACACTCAAGAAATTGTACTGTCTTAATATTTCAACCACATAGGTAGGTCCACGTGACTCATAGTGTAAAACTTAGTATACACTTTGTGAAATCCTTAAAAAGATCTAAAGCCCTAAATTTAAAAAATTTCAAAAAGATCAATTCAACAAATCCATTTAAAATAAATTCTATTATTCATAAATGATGAGATTAAAACTGTTAAAAAAGCTATCTCTGTACCTGCCATGGAACATAGAACTCAGTTTTCCCATATGAAGTTTGCCCTGATTAAAAAATATACTACATAAGAAGAAATTTATCACTTATTGCACATACAAATAAGATAATATAATCGTACCTGAGCAAAAAGATAAGACATGACAAAGTCATCAAGAAGAGGAGCTTCAGCACCTCGAGATATCCCATGCCGATAAGTTCTGTTGTTGCCACTGCAATACCAGTGAGGAAAGTAAAATCTAAAAGGCAGTTAAAACCATCCATTAGCCTCTAATGAGATAAAATATAAACATATTTCATATAAAGAACCACTTCTAGCATAATTAAAGGTGTCTCTCATTATCAGAAAACCTCTTGTTAAGACGTTGATAATAATGTAGATAAAAAATACAAGAAACACAAGGGTAAAATCAATATATTGCTCACTTTAATGCAATATAGAATGTAGAAATAGAAATAATCATAGGTAACAGAAATGTAGAAATTAAATATTAAAAATGTTTAATCCATTAACATCAGTAAAGGAATCAAAAATGCTAAATTGGGGTAAAAAAAATAATTGCTTCTTCTTTTAGAGAAATGGAGGTTAAAACCATCCTTTGAATAAAAGGACTCTCTATTGATTCAGTTAATAGCATTCAATTTAATGTTCTGTAAAATATGCACAGTGTTGTATCAACATCATTACAATCTAAGTATTTTGCTGAAGATTTTTATAACTATATTTATAAAGGATACTGATCTGTATATTTCTTTTCTTCTAGGTGTCTTTGAATTTAGTTATCATAGAATACAGCTGGAAGGTATTCATACCATTTCTACTTTTTGTGAATAACTGGAAATAATTCTTTAAATGTTTGATAGAATTAACCAATGAAACCATTTGGGCCTGGACTTTTCTTCTTGGGGAGTTTTTTAAAATTATGAATTAATTATCTTTACTTGTTATAGATCTACTTAGACTTTGTATTGCTTCTTTTGTTAGTTACTATAATTTGTATCTTTCTAGGCATTTGTCCATTTCATCTTGGTTGTCCAATTTGTTAGCAGAAAATTGTTTCTAATAATCCTTTTTATTTCTGTAGTCATAATGATGTTCCTTTTCCCATTCCCAACTTTAATAATTTTTCTTCTCTCATTTTTAGTCTAAGTCAAAAGCAGGTCAAATTTGTTGATCTTTTCAAAGAACTTTATCTCTCTATTGAGTTTCTATTCTTAATTTTATTTATTTCTACTCTGATCTTTATTATTTCCTTCCTTCTACTTGCTTTGTGTTTAATTTACTGTTCTCTTTTTTTTTCTTTTTCTTTTTTGTACCAGGGATTGAACCCAAGGGCACTTAACCACTGAGTTATATGTCCAGCCCAGCCCATTTTTATATTTTATTTAGAGAAAGAGTCTCATTAAGTCGTGTGGGATCTAAGTTGCTAAGGGTGGCCTTGAACTCACAGTCCTCCTGCCTCAGTTTTTGAAGCTGCTGGAATTATAGGCATGTACCACCATGCCCAGCTTCTTAATGGGAAAGTTACAGATTGGGAATGTTTTCATTTTTAACATAGGTGCTTACAAATAAAAATCCCCCTTCTAAACACTGCTTTAGTTGCATAGTGCAAATCTGACAAGTTGGGTTTTCATTTTCAGTGATTTCAAAGTACTTTCTGTTTTTCCCTCCTTGGACTCTTTGGCTACTTAGAAGTGTGTTGGTAATAACCATGTTTGTGAAGTTTCCAGTTTTCCTTCTGTTATTAATTCTCTCTCTCTCTCTCTCTCTCTCTCTTTCTCTCTCTCTCTCTCTCTGGTGTGAAGTTTTTTGAGTTCTTTGGATATTCTGGATATTAATATCTTATCTGAGGAACAGGTGGCAAAGATCTTCTCCCATTCAATAGGCTCTCTCTTCACACTCTTAATTATTTCTTTTGCTGTTAAGAAGCTTTTTAATTTGATGCCACACTATGTACTGATTTTTTATTTTATTTCTTGTGTTCTAGGAGTCTTGTTAAGGAAGTTGGTTCCTGTGCTGACATGTTAAGAGAGTTAAGCCTACATTTTCTTCTAGCAGTTGCAGGATCTCTGGTCTAATTCCTAGGTCTTTGAGTTGGCTTTGGTACATGGTAAAATATAGGGGTTAAATCTCATTCCACTAAATGTGGATTTCCAGTTTTTCTAGCACCATTTGTTAAAAAGGCTGTATTTTCTCCACTGTATGTTCTTGGCACCTTCCTCAGATAACTGTACTTATGTGATTTTTGTCTTTGTGCCTTCTATTCTATTCCATTGGTCTTCATGCCTGTTTTCTGGTGCTCATATCATGCTGGTTCTGTTACAATATCTCTGTAGTATAATTTGAGGTCTTGTATTGCTTCACTTTTCTCATTAAGGATTGCTTTAGCTATTCTGGGTCTCTTATTTTTCCATATGAATTTCCTAAATGCTTTTTCTAGTTCTGAGAAGAATGTCATTGGAATTTTGATGGGGATTGTACTGAATCTGTATAGCACTTTTGGTAGTATGGCAATTTTGACAATATTAATTCTGCCTATCAAAGAATACATGGGAGGTCTTTCTATCTTCTAATGTCTTCTTGAATTTCTTTATTTAGTGCTCTATAGTTTTCTTTCACCACTTTTGTGAGTTTGATTCCCAAGCATCTTATTTTTTTGATGCTATTATTAATGGGATAGTTTTCCTAATTTCTTTTTCAGTAGATTCATCATTGGAGTATAGGGAAAGGATTGATTTATGGGTGTTGACCTTATATCCTGCTACTTTGCTGAATTTATTTATGAGCTCTAGAAGTCTTCTGATGGAATTTTTTTTGTCTTCTAAATATAGAATCATGTCATCAGCAAAAAGATAACTTGAGCTCTTCTTTTCTTATTTGTATCCCTTTAATTTCTTTCTCAACTGCTTTGGCTAGAGTTTCAAGGTAATGTTGAATAGGAATGGTAAAAGTGGGCATCCTTCTCTTGTTCCTATTTGTAGAGGCAATGCTTTAGTTTTTCTCCATTCAATATAATGTTGGCCTTAAGTTTGTCATACATAGCCTTTAAGTTCCTTCTATCCCTAGTTTTTCTAGTGTTTTTAAACATGAATGGGTGCTGTGCTTTGTCAAATGCTTTTTCTGCATCTATTAAGATAATTATGTGATTCTTGACTTTGACTCTACTTACATAGTGAATTACATTTATTGATTTCCATATGTTGAACTAACCTGGCATCCCTGGGATGAAACCACTTGATCATGGTGCACTATCTTTTTAATGTATTTTTATATAAGGTTTGCCTATATGTTATTACAAATTTTTGCATTTATGTTCATCAAGAATATTGGCCTGAAGTTTTCCTTCCTTGGTATGTCTCTGCTTTTGGTATCAGGGTGATACTGGCTTCACAGATTGAGTTTGGCAGTGTTCTCTCCTTTTCAAATTCATGGAATAATTTGAGAATAATGGGTATTAGGTCTTTAAAGGTCTGATAGAACTCAGTTGAGAATACATCCAGTTCTGGGCTTTTCTTTGTTGAAAGGTTTTTGATAGATGCTTCAATTTCATTATTCAATATTGGTCTGTTTAAGTTTACTATATCCTTAAGGTTCAATTTGCATAGGTCATAGATTTCTAGGAATTTATCAATATCTTCAAGGTTTTCTAGCTTATTGGAGTATAAAGTTTCAAAACTGTTTCTGATGAACCTCTGGATTTCACTAGTGTCTGTGGTGATACTTCCTTTCATTTCAGATTTTCTTTTTATTTCATTGTTTTCTCTTTTTCTTTTGTTTACTTTGGCTAAGGGTTTATTAATCTTGATTATCTTTTCAAAAAATAAATCTTAGTTTTGTTGATCTTTTGTATTTTTTTATTCTTAGTTCATTGATTTTGGTTCTGATTTTATGGGGGTTTTTTTTGGGTTTTTGTTTTTATTTTTATTGTAATTTGTTATACATGTTTGCAGAGTGCAACTCATTTCATATTACATATAATGAGCACAATTTTTCAAGTTGCTGGTTTTATATAAAGTATTTTCACAACAATTGTGTCTTCATACATGCACTTAGGGCAATGATGGCTGGTTCTGATTTTAATTATTTCATGTCTTCTACTAATTTTGGTTTGGGTTTGTTGTTCTTTTTCTAGGGCCTTGAGATATAATGTTAGATTTGTTATCATTCTACTATTTTGATGTATAAACTCAATGTTATAAATTTTCCTTTTAGAACTGCCTTCATACTTTCCCAGAGATTTTTGATACATCACTATTCTCATTTACGTCAAAGAATTATTTTATTTCTCCCCCAATTTCTTCTGCTATCCATTTGTCATTCAAATGTGTATTATTTAATCTCCAAGTGTTAGATTAGTTTCTGTTTTTTAATCTTATCTAGATTTCTAATTTGATTCTATTATGATCTAATAGAATATAAAGTATTACCTCTATGTTTCTGTATTTGCTAAGATTTGCTTTGTGACCTAAAATATGGTCTATTTTATAAAATGTTCCATGTGCTGCTGAGAAAAAAGAAATGGATTCACTCATTAATGGATGAAATATTTTATAGATGTTTTTTAGGTCCATATTATTAGTTGTATTTTTTTATTTCTATATAATCTTTATTAGTTTACGTCTGGATGATCTATCCAATAGTAAGAAAGGTGTGTTAAAGTCACCCTGTATTATTGGATTGTGGTCTATTTGATTCTTAATATTGAGAAGGGTTTGTTTTATATAGGTAGAAGCACCATTAGTAAGGGTGTAAATACTTACAATCATTATATCTTGTAGTTGTATGATTCCTTGAGCAGTATGAAGTAACCTTCGTCTCTTCTGATTAATTCTGACTTGAATTCCACTTTGTCCAATATGAAATAGCTACCCCTGCTTGTTTATAAGTACCATTTGAATGGTATGTCTTTTCCCATCCTTTCACCTTCAGTCTGTAAGATGTTTTTTGCCTGTGTGGTGAGTCTCCTGATGAAAGCATATTGTTGGATCTTGTTTTTTTAATCTAATATACAACATATGTCTTTTAATTGAAGAATTTAGACCATTTACATCCAATTTTATTATAGAGAAATGATTTTTATTTTCTGTAATTTTGATTTATTTCTAACATTAGAATCTGACTTTACTTTCCCCTAATTGACTATTCTTCTAATGTAAATCATCCCTATGCTGGTTTTCATTTCTTCAAGAATATTTCATTGAGTATATTTTATAGGGAAGGCTTTCTGGTTATGAATTCTTTTAGCTTCTGTTTATCATGGAGATTTTTATTTCATTTTTAATTCTGAAGCTTAATTTTGTTAAGTATAGAATTCTTAATTGGTATCCATTTTCTTTTGGATTCTTGGTTGGTATCCATTTTCTTTTATTTATTTCTTTTAGGTATATACTATTCCAAACCCTCCTGGCCTTTAGGGTCTCAACTGAGAAATGGGTTGAAATCCAGATTGGTTTACTTCTAAATGTGACAGGTCATTTTTCTCTTGCAGATTTTTAAAAGTCTATCCTTATTCTGTATGTGAGGCATTTTCATTTTAATGTGGATGTAATAATAATGGAGTGGATCTATTGTGATTTTGTATATTTGGAGTCCTATATACCTCTTGTATTTGAATTTCAATCTCATACTTAATGTTTGGAAATTTTTTTGATTAGTTCATTGAAAAGACTGTGCATCCCTTTAGTTTATATTTCAAGCTAAATCTACCCCCAATAATTCTTAAATTTCACCTCTTGATGTTATTCCAGATTCCTTGAATATTCTGGTCACAGTCTCTTAACTTCATTTCTTTATGGTCAACTTTATTTTTAAGATTATATACTTTGTCTTTGAGGTCTACAAATCTACCATCAAAGTGGTCTAATCTGTTAGTGATGCTTTGCACTGGATTTTTAATTTGGTTTACTGAGTTTTTCATTTCCAGGATTTCCATTTGGTTCCTTTACAAAATCTTTATCTCTTTACTGAAGTGATCTTTCACTTCTGTATTTTCTAATATCACTCCTTACATTTATTTTAGCTCAAAGAACATTTCACTATGAACTCTAAATTTTTTCTGACATCTGTGCTGATGGAGTCAGTTTTTGAAGCATTATGGGCTATTTGGAATGGCTTATTCCCTTCCTTTTTCCTATTGTTTGTATGTCTACCTATCTATTAAGATATTTGCCACATCTTTTAAGCAACAGACTACTTTGTGGCCTTCTTTCTTGTAAGAGCCCTAGGTTGGGTGAATATCCAGCTATTGATACTTTAAGTCAATGTGTGATGTATGCTGATCCCAGTATCAGCACCACTTTGAAAGATGACATTGAACCCTATTTACTATAATTGCTCCAGAGCCAAGCCTCAGTTCAACCTTATGAGAACAAAAACTTGTTAGTATTGTTCTCCACAATTCCTCAAATCCAGGTATATACATGTAGTAAAGTTCTGGAATAGGTTAAAAAAATACTTCTTAATCTACTAAAATTGCTATAACTTTAAATGAGGGCTAAATCAGGGAAAAGAAAGATTGGGCAAAAAGGAAAAGAAGAAAGAGAGAGCAATAAAGAGATAAGAAGAAAGAAAATATAGAAAAGAATAATCCATAGCAAAGTACAAAGGAAGAATAGATGGGTGGTAGGTATTTGAGGTAGCAAAAGATATAGAATAGGATGAACAGCAGGTAAGAGGAAGAAGTATAAATTAGAACTAGGAAAACAAATGTAGAAAGATAGATTCCAATTAATTCTTTAAAATATTAGATGAAATACATTCAAATGGGTTGAAGGTACAATCTTGGCTAATAGGGTAGCCACTATTGTTCAAATTAAAGAGTTATTTATATGTTCAAAGTTGATGTTATATAAAGAAGAATGTAATTATGGCATTTGCTGGTAAATGGATGGAACTAGAGAATATCATGCTAAGTGAAATAAGCCAGTCCCCAAAAAACCAAAGACAGAATGTTCTCTTTGATATAACCCACAACAAGGGAGGGAACATTAGAAGTTCAATAGGCTAGACAAAGGGGACTAAAAGGAAGGGAAAGAGTATAGGAATAGAAAAGACAGTAGAATGAATTGGACATATCTTTCCTATCCTTGTATATGAATATACAACCAATGTAACTCCACATCATATACACCACAATAATGGGATCTTAATTGGAACAAGTTATACTTATTCTAAGTATGTATAATATGTAACACACACTCTACTGCCATGTATGTCTAGAACCAAAAAAAAAATTATAATTTTTTTAAAAAACATACTGTTATTTTAAAGTGAGAAATTTGAAATTGGATTATTTTTCTTGGTTTATATTGTCCTTGATGACTTAGATGTGTCATTGACTTCTGAAATAACTAATAAAAGTTGAAATTAAAAGTGAAAAAAAAAATTGATATTAGAGTTACTTATAGGAAAACCATACCAAGGTGAAGAAAATTCATTTTAAATCTTGGTTTGAATTTTATTGGGGTTTGGACATTAAGCAGATGTACAACATTCTTTGGCTGTGGATCTCTCCAGAGTTGCAGGAGCACAGGAGTCAATTCCCTAGCTGCTATGGAACTCCCACCAACTAGCTCTGGTTTGTCAGCTCAGGTCCTGAAGCTGACTGCTTAGAAGGTACAGTGTTGTGACTTGTTTTTTTCCTATTATGTGCAGGAATTCAGGATGCAGGCTCTGGAGTGTCCCTGTGATTGCTGTGGATCACCATGTACCTGCTCTGCTCTATAGGAGCCGTTTCATGGTGGTGTAAATCCTGGTGGCTCTCTGTGAACATACGATCTCTGGTTGTGGATTTTCCACAGGTGTTCTGTGGTCCAGAAGTATTCCCCTGGCCAACACCAGTCTCTGCAGTACTGTAGTATAGGGATTCAGTTAGTTCACTTGGGTTCTAATTTCCACTGCCCCATATTGTGAACAGCAGGTGTTGATTCCCTCTGCTGACTATGACTGATGCAAGGTCCAGCCAGCTTTCAAACAATGCCCTTTCACTCACTAGTTGTGATCATAGGTAAGGCTGGAAGCCAGTTAGGGCTGGGAGCAGCTACTTCCTTATTGCCTTGGATCAGGCAATTTTCCACCTTAACTGATCTCTCTCTAGCTGTGTTTGCAGATGCCTATCACTTAAGTTTCCTGGGGTATTCAGGGAATTTCTTCTAGCAGCCTTCTACTGGATCTCTATGTCACTGAATATTCAGGCAGCTTCCCTCTAATATGGTCCCATGATTGAGAAGAAAGTCCCTAGGATTCCCAGGATGCCTCCCCACACTGTCAGTGGTTGGGGCTGGGGCAGCCCTGATGGATCCACTTTCCTCTGCTGTGACCAAAGCTGTTTTGCTGCTCTGTCTCTGGGTCACAGAGGCTGAGCAGAGCAGTGGATTAGACACACTTCCCCCATGGTGAAGGGGAAGGGGGAGGAGTTTCTGTGATTACCCCCAGTATTGGTCCCTCTAAAAGTTCTTTCTAGTTGGATTCTTAAGAGGTCTCACTACAGGGGACTTCCCTCTGATTTAATCTGCGACTATCTGGACTTGGAAAGATGCCACATTGATTTAAGGGAATGACTAGTCAGCTGAGGGCTCCACAAGATGGCTGTAGACTCCCAGCACAGCTTTCTTTTCACAATTTGGTTTAAGCTGTTTGCTCTGTTTTAAGGACCCTACTGTTCCCATTGTATTTTAAATTTTGTCTGCCTTGCCAAGTATTTTTATGGAGGTGAGCATAAAAGATTTTCCACTCCATCTCTCTCACTGTTGACTCTTCCCACTCCCCCACCCTGGTTTTGGTTCAAATTAGGTTACTCTGAACTTATTTTTTTTAACATCTTTATTTATTTATTTTTATGTGGTGCTGAGGATCAAACCCAGTGCCTCATGCGTGCTAGGCAAGTGCTCAATAACCCCAGCCCTCTGAGCTTATTTTTGTCTCTGGTAACCAAACTTCAAGTCTCTCCAGCTCTCAGATTTTGTAATATTTTGTAATATTGGTTATTTATTTTGTCACCCACCTCTCAATTCTGCTTTTCCTTCAATGCCTTCTTTCTGTGTTGCTCTTGTGTTTGGATTTTTCTTTTTTTCTTGTTTGTTTTGTTTTGTTTGTTAAGTTTTTTTGAGTTCTTTTTATATTCTGGATGTTAATCCTTTGTAAAATGAATACTAGAAAAGATTTTTTCCCCCATTCTGTAGGTTGTCTCTTCACTCTGTTGTTGGTTGTTTCCTTTACTGGGCAGATTTTTAATTTGATGTGATCCCATTTGTTAATTCTTGTTTTTGTCTCCTGAGCTACTGGAGTCCTATCTGGGAAATCATTGTCTGTGCTAATATTTTGAAATGTTTCTCATGTTTTCTTCTGGTAATTTTAAAGTCTTACGTTAAGGTTGTTGATCCATTTTGAGCTGATTTTTTTTTTTTTTTAAACCAGGAGAAAGATAGGAGTCTAGTTCCAATCCATTACATGTGAATATCTAGTTTCCCCAGAATTATTTGTTGAAGAGGCTATCCTTTCTACAACACGTTTTGGGCACCTTTGCTGGGAATCAGTTCATTAAAAATGTCCAGGTTTATCTCTGGGTCTCCTATTCTGCTCCATTGATATACATTTCTGTTATTACGTTAGTATCATGCTGTTTTGTTACTATTATCTGTAACATGTTTTAAAATCAGGTATTGTGATGTCTCTAGTACTGCTCTTTTTATTCAAGATTGCTTCAGTTATTCAGGGTCCTTTGTGCTTCCATATGAATTTTAGGATTGTTTTTCCTAGTTCTGTGAAGAATGTTATTAGTATTTTGATGGGGATTGCATCAGTTCTAGGCTTTCTTTGCAGGGAGATTTTTTATTATTATTTCAATTTCATTACTTATTACTTATCTATTTGGGTTTTTTAATATTCTCTAAGTTCAACTTTGGCAGGTCATATGTGTCCAAAAATCTGTACATTTCTTAAAGATTTTCCAATTTATTCCATATAATTTTTCAAAATATTCCCTAATGATCCTTTGAATTTTAGTGATATATGTTACAATGTTTCCTTTTGTATATCTAATTTTATCAGTTTGGGTCTTCTCTCTCTCTTTTTTTTTTTTTTTTTTTTGGCTATTTAGATAAAGGTTTGTCAGTTTTGGTTTATCTTTTCAAAGAACCAATTCTCATTGATTTTTTTAGTCTCTATTTCATCTCTGATGTTTATTCTTTCTTTCCTATTGTTTTTGTTGGTCCTCATTTTTCTAAGGCCTTTAAATGCATCATCAGATTATTTACTTGAGATCACTCTATTTGTTTACGTTGGTGCTTACAGCTATAAACTTCCTTCTTAGTACTGCTTTCAGTGTAACCCAAAAGTTCTGGTATATTACACTTACATTTTCACTTAATTCCAGAAATTTTTAAATTTCCCGTCTGATTTCTTTAATGACAATGTTCATTCAATACTGTTCAATCTCCACGTGTTTAATTTCTGCAGTTTCTCTTGCTGTTGATTTCTAGTTTTATTCCATGTAATCAGATAAGATGCAAGAAATTATTTCAATTCTTCTTAATTTTTTAAGGCCTGCTTTGTGGCCTAATATATGGTCTATCTGGGGAAAAGTTCCATGTGCTAATTTAAAAAAAATTATAAAATATATATATATATATATGTATTATATATATATATATATATATATATATATATCAGCAGTTGGAGGGAATATTATGTAGATTTCTGTTAAGTTCATTTGACTTGCAGTGTAATCTAACTTTGATGTTTCCACATTGATTTGTGCCTGGATGATCTGTCTCTTGGTAATAGTGGGGTATTGATGCTGCACACTGCTTTTGTATTGGGACCTATCTCTCCCTATATGTCTAGTAGTATTTGTTTTATTAATTGGGTGTTCCCATGTTTGGTACATAAATGTATTTATAACCATTATATCTTCTTAATGAATTGTGTCCTTGTTCTAACTCATTTTATCGTGAACTCTATTTTGTCAAATATAAGTATGTCTGCTTGGTTCTGGATTCCCTTTGTTTGAAATATCATTTTCCATGCTGTCACTTTCAGTCTGTTTGTGTCATTGCAAGTGAGTTAACTTTCTTATAGGCATCATATTGTTGGGTCTTATTTATTCAGTCATTTACCCAGACTGCATCTTTTAACTAGAGCACTAAGATCATTTATATTCAGGGATATTATTGACTTATTCCTGTCATTTTGTTGTTTTCCTTTTCATTGATTTGAATATCATGTGTTTATTTCTTCCTTTATTATTGATCTTGGAAGTTTGATGATTTACTGTGTTTATAATGATTTTTTAAAGTATTTATTTTTTAGTTGTAGTTGGACACAATGCCTTCATTTTATTAATTTCATTTTTCCGTGGTGCTGAGGATCGAACCCAGGCCACACATGTACTAGGCTAGTGCTCTACCTCTGAGCCACAACCCCAACCCCATAATGTTTGATTCTTTCCTACTTCTCATTTGTGTGTCTACTCTTCTAATGAAATTTATTCTTGTAATTGTATTATGTATAATTTATTCTTATAATTGTGTTTATATTTCTTTCTCTTTCTCTTCTGGGTATAGGATTCCTGTAAATATCTTCCGTAATGCTGGTCTAATAGTCATGAATTCCCTTGATTTATGCTTACCTTGGAAGGTGTTAATTTCATCTTCAATTCTGAAGGATAATTGTGCTGCAATCTTGATTGGCAGTTATTTTCTTTCAGGACTTGAAATATATCATTCCATACCCTCCTAGCCTTTAGAGTTTCTGATGAGAAATCTGCTGTTAGTCTAACAGGATTTACTTTAAATGTGATTTGGTGCTTCTCTCTTCTTTGGAAATTTATACTGTGTTATGGAGAGGTTCTTTTCTGCTCATGTCCACTAGAGGTTATAAGTGCCTCCTGTACCTGGATGTCCACATATTTCCCAAGATTTGGGAAATTTTCTGACATTACTTCATTGAATAGGTTTTCTTTCTCTTCATCCTGTAGCTCCTCTCCCTCATGTATGCGGATAATGCAGACAGTAAGTCTTTCAACAGTGTCCCAGCGATCTTGTGTGTGTTCTGCTAAATCTTGCTTTTCTTCCTTTATTTTCTTCCTTCATTCTTGCTTGAATGCAATATTTTGTCACACTTGTCTTCAAGCTCTGATATCCCTTCTTCCATTTGATCTAGTCTGTGGATCAGGCTTTCAACTGAGGTTTTTATTTGACCTATTGAGATTTTCATTCCCAAGATTTGTTTGGTTCTTTTTCAAAATCTCTCTGTTTATTTCTCTCTATTTTGAAGCAGTCTCTGCTACCTAATAAGACCCTGTCTTAAAATTAAAAATAAAAATGGGTGAGGATATATCTCAGTGGTAGAGCACCCCTAGGTTCAATCTCCAATACTGTAAAAATAAATTAATTTATTAAATTTAAAAAGAAAGCAGGAGAAAAGTTAAGAAGTACAAAACAGGGGGAAAGAGGATAAAAATTGTAAGAAAAAGAAAGTATAAATTAAAATAAAAATTCCCTTCCTGTCCAAGGCACTTGAATTGGTAAGAAGGAGAGTAGATGGTCACAACCTATGCCAATCAAAACTTCCCTCTGGGTCTTCTTAGGCTGAGGGCCCTGTGGACAGGGTGAAGGCTGAGAGTTATTCACCTCTCAATTCTTTTTGTTGTTGTGCTCCCCGGTGACTGGTTAGAGTGATATGTGGGTGAAATTAGTTGGAATTCCTCCCAAATGCTTTGTGTACCAGAACAAGGTAACTTAGAATGTGAAGCTCAGCCAGCAAAAATTTTCTCTGTAGCTTTTTGTGTTGTACATTCCAAGGGTGAAGCAAATGCTAGTGCTGTAACATGTAAATGAGCTAGCTGGAAATGTGGAGGTTAGTAAGCAAAGATTCTCTGGAGCTTTTAGGGCTGGACAATCCTTGGGTGATATAATATGTCCCCAGCTGCCCCACAGGTAGGAGAGGCAAAGGAGATATTGGAAGTCTCAATCTCTTTAAACCACATATCTTTGAGGTGACAAATTTTGCATTTAAGGGGCTCACTGGGACTCTTTCCCTTTCATCTACACCACCCAGGGGGTATCTCCCATCCCCCTGCCAAGATGCCATGCAATCGATGCTGAGCTGATCTGTTTCTCCCACTATTCCATTATCAAAAATCTCTAGGTTTCTCATGTTTGTTTGTTTGTTTTCTCTCTACTATTGAATTCCAGTGCTCTCTTACAGTCACTCATCTCAACAAGCAACTATACACCTGTTGTTTTGGTTCTACCTTATAAAAAAGCAGGTGAGTATTGAGTGCGTCTGATTTACTATCTTGAATCCTCCCTGCTCCTCACTTTACGTTGTATCTTTTTAAATCCTTTACTTTCACCCTATTGTATCTTTGAATATAAACCATGTCTCTACAAACAGTATGTAGCTGGATCAGGTTTTTTATCCATTCCTTCAATCTCTGCATTTTGATTTAGTATTTTTTCTATTTATAATTAAAGCAATTACAATGAAGTAGGACTTATGTTTGTCATTGTGCTAATAATTTTCTAAATAGCTCATCTTTTTTGTTCATCTATTTCCCTATAATAATTTGTTTACATTAAAAAGGTATTTTCTAGTGTATTGTCCCTTATTTTTTCTTTTACTATGTACTTTTGAGTTATAAGAAGTAGCCCTGAGGATTACAATTAACATCTTAACTTAAAATAATCTAGTTTTTATTAATACCAACTTAATTATGACACTATAAAATCGTTCCCATATCCTTTGTGCTATTATTGACATATAAATTACATCTTTATTCACCATAAGCTCTTCAACAATTTTTAATTATTGCTTTTTTATGTTGTCTTTGATCTAATTCCTACATATTTAATAAAAGAAATGAAGAATAACACCAGGTAAGTAAGACTTTTCAAATTATACAAGATCTCCTCTTCAATAGCTTCTGGTCAAACTTTTCTTGGAACTTTTGATTATAGGTAGCTATGGATATATAACCCTTTAGTTTAAGAAAAGGAAGAATTTATTTCTTTTCTAATGGTAAGAGAAACATTTTTCAATTCTTGAGATTAGCAAACTGTAGCTCATAGGTCATATAGCCCATGCCAGTTTCAGTAAATTAAAAAAAAAATTATAATTTTTGAGACACAGCCATATCTACTTATTTGCTTATTGTCTCTGAATTCTTTCACACAACAGACTTGGATAATTAATAGGAGAAACAGTATGACCTACAAAGCCTAAAATATTTAGTATCTGTCATTTTTTCAAAAGAAATTGCTGACCCTGCCTGCTCTACATGCATTTTTAAATAAAAAAGGTACTTGGTAGATTGCATAAAATATGGCAAATAAAGTAAATAAGGGAAAATTCTTCATAAGATATTTTTATATTGTCAATCTTATATAATATTCTAGCAAGCTACAAATACAAAATTCTAGTCTAAAACCTGCAGAAATGTCTTATATAATTTTGGATAGATTTAATACTAGATACTTTGCTATTAGTTGCTGTTAAATGACCTCATTTCTGTTTGTGGCATATAGAGATGAGTGATTTTTTAAAATACTGACCACAGAAAATTAGCAACCTGCTGAAAGCTTATAACTTATGCCTGTAGCTTTGTTCATATTTTCTATGATAACAAGTCTATCAATTCCAATGACTTTTTGTTTCTTTGTTCTAAATTGTTAAACATTTTAGTTATTTTTCTTGTCTTACTATATTAGTTAGGTATTCCTCTAAAATCCTGATATAGTAGTGATTGTGGACATCTTTGCTTAATGCCTCTAACATTTTACCACTAAAACTATTTGCTACATGTTTTTAGTAGATATACTTTGTCATGTTAAGTACTTTCATCTTATACCTTACTTTATTGAAGTTTCTTCTTCCTTTCTTTTTCTAATCATAAGTGAGTCCATATTCTTTTTAGTATGCCATACTGTCTGCCTACAAAAAATGGACAGGAATAAGGGCCACCTATAATCTAAAAATCTACAGAAAACCATGAGGAATAGCATGTTACACAAGAATAGCAAATACTGTAAAACTATTTTCCAAAGATGCTATACAATATTAGGTTTTCACTAGTTAATCATGAGAACTTGCTGGCTTCAAGTATTGATTATATTCATAACTAATGAGATCAAGCATTTTTTCAAAAGCTCATTATTTATTTGCTCTTTTGTGAAATAACATCTTTTTATGTATTTTTAAGTAACTAATTAATATAACGGTAGTTTAAATTTTATCTTAGTTTTTACTAAGATACTAACAACTAAGATCTACTAGATCTACTAAGATCTACTAACAACTATCTTATTTGTTGAAACTATCTTTAAAGTTTGCATTTTAATTTTGAGAGTTTATTTTAACTTTCAGAAGTTTAAAATTTTTTATAGTTAACAATAGCAATAGTCCCATATGATTTCTTCTACTGTTTTCAAGCTTAAATGGTATTTTCCAAAGGAATTGATAGTTATTCAATTCCAATTCAGGTATGACTTTATGTTTTTTTCCCACATTTCTATTTGTATATCAATCTACTCTTAAATCAATCTAAAATTTATTCAGATATACATTGTCAAGTAAGAAGTTAAAATTTTATCCAAACAGGTAACCAACTCTCCTACCACCATTTATTGACCAACCTTTCCCTTCCTCATTCTTATGAAAAGATTTCAGCATATATTAATTTTCCATCTGTATGAAGGGCTAAAATTTTCAAGCTATTTAAATGTCATCACTCTATTGATGTTATGATTTTGAATTTAAACATGCAGCTTTAATAATAGATACTGCTTTGTAGCTTCATATAATATGACAATATTTCCTAAAATATTTTATAACAAATAAAACTTCTTTCTTTTGATTATCTTATTTAACTAATAGTTTGAGATTAACTTTGTAATAATGTGGTAGGTTCCTTAAAATGCTTTGTTGAGATTTGACTGGATTAGAGTTAATTCTATATTTTGAGCAAAACTATTATCTTTATAGTATTCCATCTCTCCAGTCCAGTACAGTCAGAAGCCCTCCCTATACATGGGTTCTGCACCTGTAGATTCAATCAACTGCTGATCAAAAATATTTAGGAAAAAACTGAATCTGAACTGAACATACATACATTTTTTGTTGTTATTTCCTACACAACACAGTATAACAACTATTTACATACCATTTATATTGTATGAGGTAGTATAAATGTTCTAGAGATGATTTAAATTATATAATATGATGAGTATAGGTTACATGCTAATATTAGACATACGTGACTTGAGCATTTGTGGATAATAATATCTGAGGGGGTACCTATAACCAATGTTCTATGGATAATGAGGGATGGCTGTATTATATTCTTATTCTTCATGTTTTCAAGGAAGTTTGTAATTTTTCCATCCTATCTGGTGTTTTTCTTAATAAGATTATTCCTGCATGCTTAATGTTTTGTAGCTATTTTGAGTGGATCTTCTTCATCTATTATGTTAATATTGGCAGTATATAAGAATATATTTTTGTAAATGACACTTATTGAACTCTAATTTGTCTTTTTGATAATTTCATCAAAAAATGATGTGTTCAGTGTAATGTAAATTATACCCTGGGAATCAGAAAATTTAAACACATCAAAATACATATTTTCATACAGAACAGAGTGAAGAAAAGAAGCAGTTCAATATTAAAATATAGTAAAAGCCAACCAATTGATAGGTACAATGTTAAATAATACATACACATTATTATTTAATGAGGTACATATAATATATTTAAAAGGCAAGCTTAGGAAGAAACTAGGTTGTATTTGAAACCTGCCATTTCCTAGCTATAAGACCATAAGTAAATATAAGAAATGCCTCAAAGCTACATCTAAAAAGAACAAATAAAATTTTAAAAATTTTAAAAATGAAATACCTCAAAGCATCATATATTTTTATCTTTAACATGGAACTTTAATACCTCATGAAGTTGTGAAGAAAAATAATATATATAAATCCTTTTAAAACCACAGGTATGTGTTATTCGCTCCCTCCTTTTGGATAAAAAAATACTTCTGGATTTCTCTAAGTAGGCATTACACATTGCCATACATTATTAAATAAATTAATGTAAAATTTAAGGCTGTAATTAACGTAAAATTTAAGGCTGGGGATAAAGCTCAGTAGAGCACTTGCCTCGCATGCACAAGGCTCTGAGTTCAATCGCAGCACCACAAAAAAAAAAAAGAATGAACACCAATAAAAATTTATCTTTCTTTCACTTCAACATTTTAAAAAGTTATTTATGAGGAAGAAATGTGAGGCCATATTTTAATGCACAAAATATCAAATTTCCTGGGAAATCAACAATATTCCAAACATTTTGGATTTTACTGATAAAGGCCATTCCCGTCCCTTTTTATTAAATTTCACTAATTATAATCTAAAGAGGTAAAATGGCATCTCACCAGAAAACATTATAATTATCAAATTATATAGCTGGAACTCTCTCACACTTTGCTCTTTTTCCAAAAAGTAGGTCACTACATGTGATAAACGATAAAGTACCTTATTCTGTAAAGTACATTATGCCTCGTTGACTCATCTATATGGAAGACGTGGTTGGGTGGATACCAGATCCTGTCTGTTTCACTCATTAAAGCAAACATATTATGATACACAGGTGTGATACCTAGAAAATAAGCAGATATAAAACTGATTTCAGATAGTGTTTTTAAAAAACTATTAGAAATCAAGAGAAAATGAAGTAGCAATTGAAATCTTCTGGTACAACAACACTTAAAATTGAATCAGACACCTTTAATCCCCATATTACTAAAAAATGACTGTTAGGACACCTTTTATTCCCCATATTATTAAAATATGACTCTTGGGTTGGACCTGGTGCCATACACCTGTAATCCCAGGTATTTAGGAAATTGAAGCTGGATCTCAGGTTCAAGGCCATCTTCAGCAGCCTTAGCAACTTAGAAAGACCCCATCTCAAAAAAATATAAGAGGTCCACCTCAGCGACACCATCCTGACTCAGGACGGCAGAGGAACGAGCTCCAGCCCGTGAGCATCCCCGCTAGGCCTGCCTGCAAGCATTCCAGCTCAGCCTGCCTGCATGCATTCCCAGATCTGCCCACCCACTCAGTAGCCACAGGTATTCTCTGCCTCTGCCTACAGGTCAGGGAATAGGCCCTGGGCCAAGGAACAGGGAATATTACATGGGGATACCTATCTTTTGTTTCTCCTACTAACACCCTAATTCCCATGATTACCCTCTCACTAGTCAAATAATCTAATACCTCTATCTTCTCCTACCCCACAAACGTTTTAGCCAACCCATAAATCCCCCCTTTTAACATTAGATACTGTGAACCACCACACAAAAATACTAACTAAATGGTAGAAGATAATTGATCTCATCATTTATGGTTAGAGTGTCAAAATTGTAAGTATAAAAAGAGAAACTAACTGATATATGGCAATACATTGGGTACTTTGCTGTAATATTGATCTTTCCCTTAAAAGTTATGCATCAGGTAACCTGTAGGGATGATATAAGACAATAAGACAGAAACAGGAATACCTCAGACTTAAACTCAAGAGAGGAAAACACAGAGATATCATGAAAAAACAAGGGAGGAAAATGCCCAAGATATTACAGCAATAGAATCCATAGAAAGCACAGTAGGTGAAATGTCGGAAAAGGAATTCCGAACATACATAATTAAAATAATTCGGGATTTAAAAAATGACCTAAGTGAGCAGATACAGGCAAAAATTGATCTCTCCAACAAAGAGATAAGAGATCAAATACAGGCAACCATCGATCACACCAACAGAGAGATAAGAGAACAAATACAGGTAGCAAAAGATTACTTCAAGAGAGAGTCTGAGAAAAAGCCAAACAGAAATACTTGAAATGAAAGAAACAATAGGTCATCTAAAAAACTCAATAGATAGTATCACCAATAGATTGGATCACTTTGAAGATAGGACCTCACACAATGAGGACAAAATATATAATCTTGAAAATAAAGTTGACCATCACAGTGAAGATGGTAAGAAACCATGAACAAAATATCCAAGAATTATGGGATACCAACAAAAGACTGAATATGATTTATTGGAAGTGAGGAAGGTGCAGAGAATCAATCCAAAGGAATGCAAAATCTCTAATGAAATAATATCAGAAAATTTCCCAAACAAGAACAAATTTGAAAACCAAATATAAGAAGCATATAGGAGGGCTGGAGTTGTAGCTCAGCGGTAGAACGCTCGCCTAGCACGTGCGCAGCCCGGGTTCGATCCTCAGCACCACGTACAAATAAACCCATTGTGTACAACTAAAGCAAATAAATAAATATTTTTTTAAAAAAAGAAGCATATAGGATGCCAAATGTACAAAATTACAACAGATCTACACCATGACACATTATAATGAAAATGCCTAGCATACAAAATAAGGATAGAATTTTAAAGGCCATAAGAGAAAAATTGGATAACCTATAGAGGAAAACCAATTCTCATCACAGCAGATTTTTCAACCCATAACCTCAAAGCAAGGACAGCCTGGAACAACATATACCAGGACCGAAAAGATAAGGGATGCCAACCAAGGATCTTATATCCAGCAAAATTAAGCTTTAGATTTGAGGATAAAATAAAAACCTTCCATGATAAACAAAAGCTAAAAGAATTTGCAACAAGAAAGCTGGCACTACAGAACATCCTTAGCAAAATATTCCACAAGGAGGAATTGAAAAACAACAATGAAAACCTTCAAAGGGAAGAACAACAATAAATAAAAACTAGCCATAGGAGAAATCAAGTCAAGTTAAATACCAAAAATAAAATAAAATTTAAAATGACTGGTAATACAAATCATATCTCAATAATAACCCTGAACATTAATGGCCTAAACTCACCAAATAGAAGTCACAGGCTGATAAATTGGATTAAAAAAAAAAAGACCCAACAATATGCTGCCTTCAAGAGACACATCTCATAGGAAAAGACACCCACAGACTGAAGGTGAAAGGATGGGATAAAATATACCACTCACACGGACTACATAAGCAAGCAGGGGTTTCAGTCCTCATATCAAACAAAGTAGACTCCAAGCCAAAGGTAATCAAAAGAGATAAGGATGGACACTTCATACTACTTAAGGAAATCATACATCAAGAAGAAATAACTATCATAAATATATATGCCCCAAATAATGGAGCATCCACGTTCATCAAACAAACCTTTCTCAAGTTCAAGAGCCAAATAGACCACAACACAATAATTTGAGGTGACTTTAACACACTGCTTTCACCACTGGACAGATCTTCCAAACAAAAGCTAAACAAATAAACTGTAGAACTCAATAATACAATCAATAGCTTAGATTTAACTGATATAAATAGAGTATATTATCCATCAACGAGTCAGTACACTTTCTTCTCAGCAGCACATGGATCATTCTCTAAAATAGATCATATATTATGCCACAAAGCAACTCTAAGCAAATATAAAAAAAAAATTAGAGATACTACTCTGTATACTATCAGATCATAAAGGAATGAAACTAGAAATCAATGATAAAGTAAGAAACAAAACCTATTCCAACACCTGGACACTAAATAATATGCTATTGAATGAACAATGGGTTGCAGAAGACATCAAAAAAAATTTTTTAAATTCTTAGAAGTAAATGAGAATACAGATACAACATATTGAAACCTCTGGAACACTATGAAGGCAGTACTGTATCTTGTCAAATGCTTTCTCTGTGTCAACTGAGATGATCATATGATTTTTATCTTTGAGTCTATTGATGTGGTGAATTACATTTATTGATTTCTTTATGTTGAACCAACCTTACATTTCTGGAATGAACCCCACTTGATCGTGATGTACTATCTTTTTGATGTGTTTTTTTTATTTGATTTGCCAAAATTTTATTGAGGATTTTTGCATCTATATTCATTAGTGATATTGTCTGAAGTTTTCTTTCCTTGATTTGTCAAAATTCATTAAATGGAGTTCATTCCTTCAAAGAAGAAAAGGTCAACAAATAAATGAATTAACATTACACCTCAAAGTCCTAGAAAAAGAAGAACAAATTAACCCCAAAGCAGTAGAAGACAGGAAATAATTAAAATAAGAGCTAAAAATCAATGAAATTGAAAAAGAAAACACAATTGAAAAAATCGACAAAACCACAAGTTGGTTCTTTGAAAAAATAAATAAAATTGATAAACCATTAGCTATGCTAACTAAGAAAAGGAGAGAAAAAACTCAAATTACCAATATATGTGATGGAAATGGAAACATCACGACAGACACTACAGACATACAGAAGATAATTAGAAATTATTTTGAAAATCTATACTCCAACAGAATAGAAAATAATGAAGACATTGACAAATTTCTAGAAATATACGATATGCCCAAACTAAATCAGGATGACATACACAATTTAAATAGATCAATTTCAAGCAAAGAAATAGAGGATGCCATCAAAAACCTAGCAACCAAGAAAAGCCCAGGTCTAGATGGATACACAACAGAGTTCTACAAGACTTTTAAAGAAGAACTAACACCAATACTTCTCAAACTATTCCATGAAATAGAAAAAGAGGGAAGCCTTCCAGACTCATTCTATGAGGCCAATATTACCCTGATTCCAAAACCAGGCAGAGAAATCAAAGAAAACTTCAGACCAATATCACTAATGAATATAGATGCAAAAATCCTCAATAAAATTTTGGCAAATCAAATACAAAAACACATTAAAAAAATAGTATATCACGATCAAGTGGGGTTCATTCCAGAAATGCAAGGTTGGTTCAACATAAGGAAACCAATAAATGTAATTCACCACATCAACAGACTCAAAGATAAAAATCATATGAACATCTCAATTGATAAAAATCATATGAACATCTCAATTGACGCAGAGGAAGTATTTGACAAGATACAGCACCCCTTCATGTTCAAAACGCTAGAAAAAATAGAGATAACAGGAACACACCTCAACATTGTAAAGGCCATCTATGCTAAGCCCCAGGCCAACATCATCCTAAATGGAGAAAAGCTGAAAGCATTCCCTCTAAAAACTGGAACAAGACAGGGATGTCCTCTTTTGCCACAATTATTTAACATAGTCTTGAAACCCTAGCCAATGCAATTAGATGAAAGAAATAAAAGGGATACGGATAGGAAAAGAACTCAAATTATCACTCATTGCAGACGATATGATTCTATACATAGAAGATCCAAAAATCTCCACCAGAAATCTTCTAGATCTAATAAATGAATACAGCAAAGTGGCTAGATATAAAATCAATACGCATAAATCTTACGCATTTTTGTACATCAGCAACTAATCCTCAGAAAGAGATACTAGGAAATCCACCCCATTTACTATAACGTCAAAAATAAAATAAAATACTTGGGAATCAACCTAACAAAAGAAGCAAAAGACTTGTACAATAAAAACTACAGCACACTAAAGAAAGAAATTAAAGAAGGTCTTAGAAGATGAAAAGATTTACCTTGTTCATGGATAGGTAGAACTAATATTGTCAAAATGACTATTCTACCAAAAGCACTATACAATTTCAATGCAATCCCAGTCAAAATCCCAATGCCATTCCTCACAGAAATAGAAAAAGCAATCATGAAATTCATCTGGAAAAATAAGAGACCCAGAATAGCCAAAACAATTCTTAGCAAGAAGAATGAAGCTGGTAGCATTACTATTCCAGACCTCAAATTGTATTACAAAGCAAGAGTAACTAAAACAGCATGGTATTGGCACCAAAATAGACCAGTTGACCAATGGTACAGAATAGAAGACAGAGAATAACCCACACATCTACAGTTATCTTATATTAGACAAAGGTGCCAAAAACATATGTTGGAGAAAAGACAGCCTCTTCAACAAATGGTGTTGGGAAAACTGGAAATCCTTATGTAATAAAATGAAATTAAACCTCTATCTCTCTCCATGCACAAAACTTAATTCAAAGTGGATCAAGGACCTAGGAATTAAACCAGAGGCCTTGCACCTAATAGAGGGAAAAGTAGGCCCAAATCTCCAACATGTTGGATTAGGCCCCAAATTCCTCAATAAGACCCCTATAGCGCAAGAACTAAAACCAAGTATTAATAAATGGGATGGATTCAAACTAAAAAGCTTCTTCTCAGCAAAAGAAACAATCAGTGAGGTGAACAGAGAACCTACAGAATGGGAGCAAATCTTTACCACATGCACATCAGACAGAACATTAACTTCAAGGATATATAAAGCTCTCAAAAACCTTTACACCAAAAAAAAAAAACACAAACAACCCAATCAATAAATGGGCTAAGGAACTGAACAGACACTTCTCAGAAGAAGATATACAATCAATCAACAAATATATGAAAAAATGTTCAACATCTCTAGCAATTAGAGAAATACAAATCAAAACTACTCTTAAGATTTCATCTCATACCAGTCAGAATGGCAGCTATCAAAAACACAAACAACAATAAATGCTGGCGAGGATGTAGGGAAAAGGGCACACTCTTACATTGCTGGTGGGGCTGCAAATTGGTGCTGCCAATTTGGAAAGCAGTATGGAGATTCCTAGGAAAACTTGGAATGGAACCACCATTTGACCCAGCTATTCCACTCCTAGGTCTATACCCAAAGGACTTAAACATAGCATACTACAGGGACACAACCACATCAATGTTCATAGCAGCACAATTCACAATAGCTCAATTGTGGAAACAACTCCGATGCCCATCAATAGATGAATAGATAGGGAAACTTTGGTGTATATATATATGAAGGAGCCCCAATTAGGGAGATGGCTATTGCGGTCAGCTGGAAGCCATAAGTTCCACCTGATAATAAGTATGTATGTGACGCACCTGTAAATGCACGTGAGGTACCCGCAAAGCTAAAGGTATATAACCGGGTGAAAGCGGTTGGAGTGAGGAGAAGAATGAATTCATTCGGTCAGTCATGCAGTCGCTCGGTCGGAAGAAGAGTTCGGGTCGGAGAAGAAGAAAAGAATCAGAGCGGCCAGAACGTAGGCAGAGCGGTTACAGAAGAGAAACCAGATAGAAGAAGTAATTCCTGGTCAGAGTCAAGCTGAGGCTCCCGAGGAAGAAAGAAGAAAGAAGAAAGAAGAAAGAAGCTCTAATCTTTCTCTAAGCTAAGCTCTATCTTTCTTTCTCTCTAAGACTCTAAGCTACTCTAAGCTCTTTCTAAGAAGTAGAAAAATCTTTCTTTCTCTCTCTAAGCTCTCTCTAAGAAAGTAGAAGTAAAAGTAGTAACAGCTTTACTCTGCCTCCGAGAGTTTTCCTCCCGGTTTTCGGTACCAGGTAGCTTACATATATATATATATATATATATATATATATATATATATATATATATATATATATATATATACACACACACACACACACACACACACACACACACAATGGAACACTACTCATCACTATAAGAGAATAAAATCATGGCATTCGCAGGTAAATGAATGGAGTTGGAGAAAATAATGCTAAGTGAAGTCAGCCAATCCCAGAAAACCAAAGGTCGATTTGATTCCTTTGCTATGATGATACTGAATTATAGTGGCACGGGAGGGGGGATGTGAGGAATGAAGAAATGTTAAACAGAAAAAAGGGGGGGATAGAAACAATGGCAGAAGGAGTTGGACATCAATATAGTAAGTGCATGTATAGAAACTCAAATGGTATGAAAATATTTTGTGTAAAACCAATGACTTGGAAAACTGTGCTCTTTATATGTAATATGAAAGGAATTGCACTCTAAAAGCATGTATAACAAATTAAATTAAATTTAAAAAAATAAAAAAAAAACAAGAGCTAGGGATGCAGGCCCATGGTAGAGTACTTCTAGGTTTAATCACCAATACTGCCTGCCCACCAAAATATACATACACACACACACACACACACACACACATATATGTGGATCCCAATAATTATACACACACACACACACACACACACACACACACCCCCTTCATGCAATTTTTTAAAATTCAGTTTTAACTGTCCTCTGTAGAAAGGTTAATTCAAATGTTCAAGTTTCCTTTACCTGAAGGGAAGCCCATTTGTGTATGTACATATGTGTGTTTTTTAATTGATATGGAGAATATCAAATCACTAAAATATTTAGAAATCATCCAATACACTAGTAATTACATCCCTTTCACCTTTAAATTTACAATAAGAATTTTTACCATCAACTTAAAATGTGCAAGGGTACATGATTTTTTAAGATATTTTAGTAGATAAAAAGTTGAAGGGCACTGAGTTAAAAAAAAATATAGAAAACCTAAGCTTCACAAATACTATGTATTATTTTCAAACACATATGAATAGAAGCACACAAATGCACATAATAATCATCTGAACTCAAAATGAGGTCTCTACAAATGTCAAAGAAAACCAACTATACATGTCAAAAAGATAGTACTGCAACTACAAATAAATTTGAAAATAGTGGACAATTTTCAGAAAAATACAACTTTAGAAAAAGTTCAAGAATTTTTTTTTAAAAAACCTCCAACGGAACTATAATCATTAAACACACAGAATCAACCCACTTTTTAAAATAGCGAAGAAAGAAAAAGGAGGAAGAAAAAGAAAGGAAAATAATAAAGAAGAAAGGAAAGACCATCAGATCTGGATGGAATTGTATGTGAATTCAACCAAACAAGAAAGACAATTCCACCTTCAGTATACTATTACAGAGAATAGAAAGAAGCAAACAGAGAAACTGATATATTTTGTGAGTTGAAATTGACCATGAAACCCAAACCAGACGAAGATCATAAAAGGCTAATTTCGCTTACCAAAATAAATATAAAAAAATCCTAAACTAAGGGAGATCCAAGATGGTGAGCTACAGGGAGGCTGCATTCTGTGTCACTCCATGACCTGGGATTCAAGTAGTGGGAAAACTGTTTCTCTGCAAGTGATTAAAGGATCCCCAACAGCTACTCCCACATAGGAATCATGGTCATTGTGCCTGCACAAGTCTCAGGCCTCAGCATCAGCACAAAACTCCCAGCCATTCTCGGAGGCAGGACCTCTGGGTGCTGAAGCAGGACCACGGGTATCAACACATGTGCAGGACTCCTGGCCGTCCACCCAAGCAGGAATCCCAGCCCCCACTCTCATGCAGGAAACCTGGCTGCTGTCCTGGCTCAGGAACTCTGACTGCCACTCCCGTGTGGACCCACATCTACCAACGTGGGACACCCCCTGTCACCTCCATCTTAGGACACTGCAATCACTGCCATGGTCCCCTACACGCAGTAGCCTGCACATTGGGACACTGCACAGGGTCTGGAGACAGCAGCCAGCCACAACACAGCACACCACAGAGCTGCATCTCTGAACATGCCGCTCACTGCCCAACACTATTGCCCAGCCCCACCCAACCCAACACCCACTGCTGAAAGCAGCTGCCTCCATCTTGGAACCCCTTGGTGGCCATCTTTTAATTAGGGCAACCTCCAGCTTGGAATACCAGCTGAGGCTTAGAAGTAATATCAAGGTAAATTTAGTCCCCAATTCCCCCATCTCCCCAGCAGCCACAAACCTGGCACAATGCTTGCAGCTATGTGGAAAGTCTATAGCTCACAAAACTTGTTTCTGAACTGCCCAATACAAAACACCTCTCTGTGACAGATGTGAAGCCCCCAGAGCGCAGCCCACAAAACCTCTGGAGAGAAAGGTTCCTGATTGGGAAGTAGAAAGGGAGGGGGTGAGTGAGATAGAGCTTAGAGACTAAATTAGAGACCAGGAATTGGGAGGTTTACAGGCAATATAAGAAGATAAGACCAGGTGCCCACATCATATGAGTGGGCCCCAAAGGAGATCTTTGGGGTACAGTCTCCCACAGGGGACCAGCAAGTACCATACCCGACATTTAGGAGCTCTGACCCAAGACCAACCCTACTACCCTAATAACCTTCACCATACTGAGGGTGGAGATACCAGCAAATAACAG
Organism: Tamias sibiricus; assembly: GCA_025594165.1. Lineage (NCBI taxonomy): Eukaryota > Metazoa > Chordata > Mammalia > Rodentia > Sciuridae > Tamias > Tamias sibiricus. Next base: position 153,871,131 of record CM046657.1, on the reverse strand, counting down.
CCAACCACACCTGTTGGATGAGAAGAGAGGCAGGAAAGATACTGTATCTCCAAGAAAAACAATCCTTGTATCTTCCTTAGAGAATTTTTTTTTTCTCTTCTCTCTCTCTCTCTCTCTCCTCCTGCCCCTCACATCCCCAACATTTGTGAAACCAAGTACTTTTCGTAAATTAGGCTACTGAGGACAGGGATGTCTGAATACTATAGTACAGTTGTGTTGTATATTCTTTTCTCTCCTATTTTTACATTTTTTATTTTTATTAATATTTCTCTTTGTTTTTTGTACTCTACTGTCTTCCCACATACTTGTCTCCCCAAAATCATTTTCTCTTTCTTTTCCTGCTACTAACCAACTTCTTTAGATTACTCTTTCAGGCTTTCTAAGGTCTAATATCTATATCCTCACCTCCTACCCCCTCAACATCTCATCCTACACCTCACCCCCAGTTCTTTATCTACAATCAAAAACTGTAGACACTTTGCAAACCTACTGTTTACATTGTAGTTAATAATTGAACTCAACATTTCTGTATATTGTGACAAAACCATAAACATCTTAATAGCAGCTATTTGGTTTAAGGTTGTATATTATGTGTATTGGGATCTGTTAATATTAATCTCCCCCTTAAAGGAGAGGTATTGGAACCCTGCAGGGACACTATAAGCCTATAGGGTAAAGACTGTAATGCCTTGGATCTGCAGTGCTAGAAGGGAAGAAACACAAACACTATGAAAAAACAAGGGAAGAAAGTTCACCAAACAAGCCAAGATACTACATTATTAGAATCCATGGCTAGCACAACAGAAAAAATGACAGAGAAGGAGTTCAGGGTGTACATAATTAAAATGTTCTGTGAATTAAATGATGATAGAAGAGACCAAATACAGACAGCAAAAGATCATTTCTATAAAGAGCTACATAGCAAATACAGAAAGCAAAAGATTACTTCAATAAGGAAAAAGAGGTTCTCAAAAAAAAAAAAAAAAAAAAAAAAAACCAGAAATCCTGGAAATGAAAGAAACAATAAACCAAATTAAAAACTCAATAGAAAGCACCACCAACAGATTAGATCACTTGGAAGACAGGACCTCAGACAATGAAGACAAAATATATAATCTTGGAAAGAATGCTGACCACACAGTGAAGATGGTAAGAAACCATGAGCATAATATGGGATAACATAAAAAGACCAAAGTTAAGAGTTATTGGGATAGATGAAGGCATACAGTTCCAAACTATCTATTCAATGAAATAATATCAGAAAATTTTCCAAACATGAAGAATGAATTGGAAAATCAAATACAAGAGGCTTAACAGGACACCAAATGTAAAAAATCACAATAGAGCCACACCATGGCACATTATAATGAAAATACTTGGCAAACAGAATAAGGAGAGAATTTTGAAAGCCACAAAAGAAAAAAAATTTATTATATATAGGGGGAAAACAATTCAGATATCTGCAGATTTTTCAACCCAGACACTGAAAGCTAGAAGATCCTAGAACAACAAGCTCTGAAAGAAAATGGATGCCAGCCAAGAATCTTATATCCAGCAAAATTAAGCTTTAGATTTGATGATGAAAATTAAATTAGATTTGATGATGATAACCAAAATTAAAAGAATTTACCACTAGAAAGCCTGAACTACAGAACATACTCAGAAAAATATTACATGAAGAGGAAATGAAAAGCAACAATGAAAACCAGCACAGGGAGGTTTTACACTAAAGAAAAAAAACCAATCAAAGGAGCAACCAAGTCAAGTTAAATACTAAAAATAAACAAAAATGACCAGGAAAACAAATCATGTCTCAATAATAACCCTGAATGTCAATGGCCTAAACTCAACAATCCAAAGACGTAGACCGGCAGATTGGATTAAAAAAAAGAAAGACCCAACAATATGCTGCCTTCAAGAGACTCATCTCATAGGAAAAGACATCCACAGACTGAAGGTGGAAGGTTGGGAAAAAACATACCACTCACATGGACTGCAGAAACAAGCAGGGGGTTTCCATCCTCATATCAAATAAAGTAGACTTCAAGCCAAAGTTAACCAAACGAGATAAAGAAGGACATTTCATACTGACTAAGGGAAGCACACTTCAACAAGACATAACAATTACACATATATATGGCCCAAAGAATGGAACATATACTTCCATCAAACAAATACTTCATCCATCAATGAGTGAATATACTTTCTTCTCAGCAGCACATGGATCCTTCTCTAAGAGATCAATCATATATTATGCCACAACACAACTCTTAGCAAATACAAAAAAGAAGAGATACTACCCTACATTCTATCAGAACATAATGGAATGAAATAAGAAATCAATGATAAAATAAAAAATAGAAACTATTCCAACACCTGGAGACTAAATAATATGCTACTGAATAAACAATGGGTTGCAAAAGATATCAAAGAGGAGATTAAAAAATTCTTAGAGGTAAATGAGAACACTGATACAACATATCAAAATCTGGGACACTATGAAGGCAGTACTAAGAGGGACGTTCACTGCATGGAGTTCATTTCTTAAAAGAAGAAAAAGTCAATAAATAAATGACCTAACATTACATCTCAAAGCCCTAGAAAAAGAAGAACAAATCAACCCTAAAAGCAGTAGAAGACAGGAAATAATTAAAATCAGAGCTGAAATCAATGAAATTTAAACAAAAGAAACAATTGAAAAAATTGACAAAACAAAAAGTTGGTTCTTTGAAAAAATAAAATTGATAAACCTTTTACCACATGAAGAGAGAGAGAAAACTCAAATTACTAACATCTGTGATGAGAAAAGAAATATCACGATAGACATTACAGAAATCCAGAAGATAATTATAAATTATTTTGAAAATTTGTACTCCAATACAATGGAAAATATCAAAGCCACTGACATATTTCTAGAGTCATCTGATTTGCCCAAAATGAATGAGGATGATATATACAAGTTAAACAGATCAGTTTTAAGCAATGAAATAGAAGACATCATTAGAAGCCTACCAACCAAGTAAAGACCAGGACCAGATGAATACACAGCTGAGTTCTACAAGACCTTCAAAGAACTACTAATACCAATATTCTTCAAATTATTTCATGAAACAGAAAAAGAGGAAACACTTCCAAACTCATTCTATGAGGCCAATTTCACCCTGATTACAAAACCAGACAAGGACACATCAAAAAAAGAAAACTTCAGACCAGTATCTCTAATGAACATAGATGCAAAAATTCCAATAAAATTCTGGCAAATTGAATACAAAAATATATCAAAATGATAGCGCACCACAATCAAGTAGGGTTCATCCCAGGGATGAAAGGTTGGTTCAACATATGAAAATCAATAAATGTAATTCATCACATCAATACACTTAAAGATAAGAATCATATGATCATCTCAATAGATGCAGAAAAAGCATTTGACAAAATACAGCACCACGTCATGTTCAAAACACTAGAAAAACTAGGGATAATAGGAACATATCTCAACATTGTAAAAGCTATATCTGCTAAGACCCAGGCCAACATCATTCTGAATGGATAAAAATTAAAAGCATTTCCTCCAAAAATCGGAACAAGACAGGGTTGCCCTCTTTTACCACTTCTATTTAACATAGTTCTTGAAACACTAGCCAGAGCAATTAGACAAAAGAAATTAAAAGGATACAGATAGGAAAAGAAGAATGCAAATTAGCACTATTTGCCAACAATATGATTCTATATGTAGAAGACCCAAAAATTCCACCAGAAAATTTCTAGAACTAGTAAATTAATTCAGCAAAGTAGCAGGATACAAAATCAACACCCATAAATCAAAGGCATTTCTGTATATCAGTGACAAAACCTCTGAAAGAGAAATGAGGAAACTACCCTATTTACAATAGCCTCAAAAAATAAAATAAAATACTTGGGAATCAACTTAACCAAATATGTGAAAGACCTTTACAATGAAAACTATAGAATGCTAAAGAAAGAAAGAAGACCATAGAAGATGGAAAGATCTCCCTTGTTCTTGAATAGGCAGAATTAATACTGTCAAAATGACCATACTACCAAAAGCAATATACAGATTTAATGCAATCCAATCAAAATCCCAATGACATTCCTCATAGAAATAGAAAAAGCAGTCATGAAATTCATCTGGAAAAATAAGAGACCCAGAATAACCAAAGAAATCCTTAGAAAGAAGAGTGAAGCAGGTAGCATCACTATACCAGACCTTAAACTATACTACAGAGCAATAGTAACAAAAACAGCATGGTATTGGCACCAAAATAGACTTGTAGACCAATGGTACAGAACAGAGAACACAGAGGAAAAACCCACATAAATACAAATTGGTGCAACCACTATGGAAAGCAGTATGAAGATTCCTTGGAAAACTTGGGATGGAACCACCATTTGACCCAGCTATCCTACTCCTGAGTTTATACCCAAAGGACTTAAAAACAGCATACTATAGTGACATAGCCACATCAGTGTTTATAGCACCACAATTCACAATATCTAAATTGTGGAACCAACCTAGATGCCCTTCAGTAGATAAATGTATTAGAAAAATGTGGTATATATACACAATGGAATACTACTCAGCATTAAAAGAGAATAAAACCATGAATTTGCAGGTAAATGGATGGAGTTGGAGAATATAATGCAAGTGAACTAAGCCAATCTCAAAAAAAACAAATGCCAAATATTTTCTCTGATATGAGGATGCTGATCCACAATGAGGATGGGCAGGGAGCATGGGAAGAATGGAGGAACTTTAGATAGGGCAAAAGGGAAGGAGGGAGGGAGGGGGTATAGGGGTAAGAAAGACAGTGAAATGAGATGGACATCATTACCCTAAGTACATGTATGAAGACACAAATGGTGTGACTCTACTTTGTGTACAACCAGAGACATGAAAACTTGTGCTCTATAAGTGTACTATGAATTGAAATGCATTCTGCTGTCATGCATAACATATTAGAATAAATATATATTTTTTTTTTTTTTTTTTTTTTTTTTTTTTAATATTTATTTATTTGCTTTTAGTTGTACACAACGCGTTTATTTGTACGTGGTGCTGAGGATCGAACCCGGGCAGCGCACGTGCTAGGCGAGCATTCTACCGCTGAGCCACAATCCCAGCCCCAGAATAAATATATTTTTAAAAAATCCTAAACTAAGTACCAGCAAAGTAAATCCATCAATGTTTCTTTAAAAATATTACAAAAATATTCGTCCATTTATCTTAGAATTGGCAGAGATAACAAAATTAGAAAAATCTCTTAATGCAATTAATTCATCACAATAATGTATTAGTGCAGGTTTCAAGATGGCTGAATAGAGATGATCACTTTCCTGGCTGCTCCTCCATGGCATGAAACGAAGAAAGCAGACAGGCAGTTTCTAAGCAAGGTAGGTGAACAAAAATAAAGCGGGCAGGGTACTGGAATTTAAAACTGGACATTCAGAGCTGATCTGTCATTCGGAGAATCAGGAGGTTGGATATAATAAAATAAGGGAGAAATTCCCAGCGCCAAAGCTGCTGCTGCAGCCAAAGGCACAAGCCAGAGCAGTCCCCTTGAGAGCAAAGCAGAGGGATGAGGGAATTAAAGGAACCCACATTTTTGGAAACCTGAGGTGTGTCTGAGGTTTGGAGAGTTTAGAGATCAAATACACTGCCTAACTAAACTGAAAGGCATGCTACACAATATCCTTATGAGGGGAAGGAGCCGCCATCTCTTCTGGCAGCATGTAGAAAACAGAGGAAGGAACCATTTTCAGCGCAGTGTGAGAGCTGGCAGCTAAGGGAAATAATTCCTGGTAAACCAGAGTTTGGACCAAAATACAGGCTTGGCAAACCCACACTGCACAACATGGAGTGTACCTAAGTTACAAGGAGAAAATCAAATGTGGAGAGAGGTTTACATAGGGGATAACTGGTTGTGTAAACCCATCCAGCTCTCCTTCTCCCCCTCCAATCCAGTGGCTTGCAGGACTAGCTGGGAGAGACTAACGTGGCCAGGAATTCAAAAGGGCGGGGGTAGGAAAGATTCAGTTTGGAGACTAAATCTGAGACCAGGAAACTTGGGGGTCCACAGGTAACATAATGGACTGAGAATTGGCTCCTCCACCACACAAGTGGAATCAAGGGGAGATCAATGGGTTGCAGTCTTCCACTGTGAACCAGCAACTGCTGGGCACTGGACCTACACTGATCTAAAATCTCCAGACCAACTGGCATTCAGCCAAGAGCATGGAGCCCACCTAATCCCAAATCCCACCTCCAGGAACTGCACCTACGGGATTCTACCTCTCTCATTCCAGCAATCCACCCAGAGAGTGGGGCATCACACTGCAGAGGACACTACCTAACACTGCTGAGAATCTTTTGAATTCCAACCGAAACAATTCTTTAACTTTTCATCAAGATTTCTTTCCTCCTTCTTTTTTTTTTTTTTTCTTTTCTCTGTTTAATTGTTATCTTAATGGTTCATGGACATCTATACATACTCACATTTGGGTTTTTCCCTCATTTTTAGCATTTTTTAAGCCAGTTAGTTTTCATGGATGAGTTTTTCTAAGGACTAGGATGTTTGGTTAGTATATTTCAGTTTTGTTTTGTATTCTTTTATTTCTGTTTTTAATTTTTTTTTAATTTTACTTTATGTGTTTTTTTTCTCTCACTTATCTGTTTACCCTGACTCTCTTTCTCTCTTTACTCTGATAGTCTCTACTGTCCTCTTTTTCACTCTTCCTTTAATTTTTCACTTCTATCTTCTCTCCTTCTCCCTCATAATCATCACATACTACATCACTTCTATTCTCTCCCTATACACCATTTGAAATTGTAAACCCTTTTGCAAACCTACTGTTTTTTATTTTAGGCAATAACTGATAATATCATTTATGCTTATTGTGACAATTAACATTGTAAATATCATAGCAGAAAATATTTGATTTTATGCTATATATTGTTTGCATTGGTGGTTGTTATTATTTGTCTCCCCCTAAATGTTGAGGTACTGCAAACCTTCAGGGACACTATAAGTCCACAGGGTAGAAATTCTACTGCATCAGAACCATACTGTTAGATGGGTAGACACACAAACAACATGAAAAGGCAAGGGAACAAATCACCCCCCCAAAAAAAACAAGATATTCCAATAACAGAATCCATCAATTCCACAATGGAAAAAAATGTCAGAGGAGTTTAGAATGTATATAGTTAAACTTATCTGTGAGGTAAAGTACCATATAAGTAGTGAAATCAGAGAGGAAGTCAAAGATCACTTTAATAAAGAGATAGAGATTCGGGGGGGGGGGGGGGAACAAGCAGAAATCCTCAAAATGGAGGAATCAATATACCAAATTAAAATTTCACTGGAAAGCATCACTAATAGACTAGGATTACTTGGAAGACAGAGTTTCAGAAAATGAAGACAAAACAAAACAAAGTTGGCCATAGATAAAAGATGTTAAAAGATCATGAAAAGAACTTCCAAGAAATATGGGATAACCTTGAAAAGATCAAACTTAAGATTTACTGGGATAGATGAAGGTTTGGAGACATAAACCAAAGGAATGCACAATATTTTCAATGAAATGATACCAGAAAATTTCACAATAATATATTTTAAAAATATCTGAAGTAAAAAAAAATATCAAAATTATATATTTGCAAAGTTCAGTGGTGAGTACGCTAGTACCTATTTTGCTTTTCTATTATTTGACATATTCCATAATTAAAACAGCATTAAAAATTAACAATGGCAAAATGGAAATAAATTATTCATAGTACAACAAACCCATATGACAAATAATCATGCAAATGGATAATAATATGCAGTATTGAAGGAAATGCAAATAAAAATTACATGAAAGTGCTTTATACCCACTCATCTAGCAAAAACAATAAGGACAACACACCTAGTAGTAAATTGTAGTGAAAATGATACTGCTACAGTATTACTAGAAATGTAAAGAAAGCAATATAATGCAACTCAGAAAAATTAATGTCTACAAAAACTGAAAAAAACCCTTGAACCCAACAACCACTCCTATGTATTCCTAAAAGGGTAATGCAGAGGTGAAAAAATAGAAACAAAAAAAAAAACATAAATTTAAGAGCAGGAGATAAGAAAAACTTGTGGTTGTAAAAGCAAATGTAAATGGTTTAAATGGATTTTTCACAATGTGTTTCTCATAAGAAAAGCAAGATGGACACCAGAATATGATTTCATTTAAAAGAATGACCTCAAAATCCTAAACTGGTGGGGGGAAAAATAGTGTACAGAAATGATTACTATGCAATCATGGAAAAGATCACAGACATTCACAAGAGAGGGCTGCCATAATTATCAGGATGGAGAGTACAATGGAGAAGAAACATCATTTTTATTAAAAGGAATTCAGAAGATAGAAATAGAAAACCCTCATGTAAAAAAGGAATAAAAGTCAAAGAAAAAAGTAAAAAGTTGCCAAGAATAAAAAAGGAGGTAAAGCAATACCAACATGAGGCAGGTTCACCCTATAATTCAACTCCAAACTATAGAGAATAATGACTTATGTAAACTTTAAAATAACCATAATGAGATAGGAAACAATGCTATTCAAATAATGTACCAAAAAGTCATTTTGACTAGGCGAATTCTGTGTTGAAGAATGTTTTAAACTTGGACATTCGAATGTCATCATCTATCTAATCAAACATCATAATTCCATGTCTATGCCTTGAACTCTTTTATTTAGAAGGTATAACTCTCCTCTACCACTAAGTGTCTAGGTACTCAACTAGTGTTCTAGGTTCACAAGAAACACAGTGGGAGATGAAACTGCCCAGGAAGGGGCCATAAAAGGCCACTACTCCATTATTCAGAAAAACACTAAAAAGAGAACCTTAGTCTTAAAGCTGGAATTTATTTTAAATGTCACCATCTAAATAAAATTTTAATCTCTATTCTTAATATATTATAAGGAATTTTTAGAATAATACAATGCCATAATTTTTTAATACAGCATTTATACCAAGCATGAAAAGAGAATTCAGATTCATGACTCATCTGAATTTCTGAAATGATGAACAATGCATTTGTTTTTTAATATTTATTTATTTGCTTTTAGTTGTACACAATGCGTTTATTTTTACGTGGTGCTGAGGATCGAACCTGGGCCGCGCACATGCTAGGCGAGCGCTCTACCGCTGAGCCACAACCCCAGCCCAAACAATGCGTTTTTAATATCGGTAAGACCCCATACCTTAATTGGAGGTATCAAAATAAGAAAATGAATGTGTGGACATATAAATTGGCACAAACAGGTCAGAAAAAGGGGATAAGCACCAAAAGAAAAATGGTTGAATTAGCGCTGCAAGCAAATAACAAAAGACAAACTTATAAGTCATGTTTAGTCAAAGATTCCTTATTCCAAAATTGTAGCTATATATTATACTAGTTATATTTGTTTCTTAGTAACTCACATTAATTTGGGTTGTCCTAAAGAAGAAGAAAAAGTAGTGACACTGTATTTGAGATATATTTTATAATGCAAAGACAGGAACTCAAAGAAACCTCAGAATCATTGTTAACTCCCTTTTCTTTCCCTGCTATTATGGTTCAGATATGAGGTATCTCCCAAAAGTTCATGTGTAAGACAATGCAATATAGCTTAGAGGTGAAATGATTAGGTTATGAGAACCATAACATAATCAGTGCATTAATTCACAAATAGAGATTATCTGAAGAGTTAGGCAGGTAGGATGTGACTGAAGCAGATTAGTCATTAGGGGCATGCCTTTCGGGTATATATTTTGTCCATGGTAAGAGGAATCTCTCTCTCTATGCTTCCTGGTGCCATGTCCTAAGCTGCTTTTCCTTTGCCACATCTTTCCACCAAGATGTTCTGCCTCACCTCATACCCTCAGAAATGGAGTTGGCTGTCTATAGGCTGAGACCTCAAAAACCATGAGCCCCAAAATAAACATTTCCTCCTCTAATTGTTCTTGTCAGGTCTCTGGGTCACAGCAGTGAAAAAGCTGACTAACACCAGTATGCCATATCCAAATTCTTTTTACTCTTATCTATTAAAAATCACCACAGTATGTTTCTTTCTTTCCCAAGCCATTTTATCAGAACTGTCATTCAGATTCATAATCTAGAGGAGGACTAGCCATCCTTCTACTAATATTAACAGAGTCCTTGTTTTATAATAAGTGCAAGGCAGGTATTATAAATACAAGAATGAAGAAGAATGCCTAAAAGTTAAGGATCTCATAGTATAGTAGATGAGACAAAGACAACAGTGGAAAATTATAATTCAAAAAGTTTACTGTAATTATAGTAGAGACCACAGAAGAACAGAGAGGTACAGAAAAGAAGTTAAAAAATTATCACAAGGGTCAGTACAGTAAAATTTTCAAAAAAAGCTTCTGAAAATGTAATTCATAAGCCAAAATACCTTATGAGCTAGGTATTATATTCTACATAATTCCAGGCAGAAATCATAAAATATACATAGGCATGGAGGTGTGATTGTATATTAACTGTAAACGTGTCTGGAGCTAAAATAGTTACACAGAAAAATAAAAAAGTGCTACATAACCTAGTGTTTATAGATAGGATGAGCATATAAGCCAGCTGGACCAAATAATTTCAGTTCGTGTGTAACGTTCCAGCATAATAACAATTAGTATTAATGTTAATATTTCGGTGGTGCTTGGGATTAAATCAAGGAACACTCTACTTCTGAACTACCTCCCCAGCCTGTTTTTTATCTTATTTTGAGACAGGACCTCCTTAGGTTGTTGAAGCTTACCTCCTTCCGACTCAGTCTCCTAAGTAGATAGCATTACAGATGTGTTCCATTGTGCATGGCCAATACATTTTTGTTTTTTTTTTTTTTTTTTTTTTTTTTTGGTGGTACCGGGGATTGAACTCAGGGGCACTCGACCACTGGGTCACATCCCAGACCTTTTTTGTATTTTATTTAGAGACAGGGTCTCACTGAGTTGCTAAGTGCCTTGCCATTGCTGAGGCTGGCTTTGAACTCGCGATCCTCCTGCCTCAGCCTCCCAAAGTGCTGGGATTACAGGTGTGCGCCACCGCGCCCGGCTTTATTTTTATATTTTTTATTGGTGCATTTCAATTGTACATAATGGTGGGATTTGTTGTTAGATATTAGTACATGAACACCATATAACAACTATAATGTAGTCAATTTGGCTCCCAGAACTCCTTCTTCTCACTCCTCCTCCCATTCCCAGATCATTTACACACTGATCTTCCTTTGATTTTTACATTTCTTTTTCTTTTTCTTCTCTAGCTTCCACATATGAGAGAAAACATATGACCCTGGACCTTTTGAGTTTGGCTTATTTTGCTTAAAATAATGTTCTCAAGTACCACCCATTTTTCCTGCAAATGATAGAATTTCATTCTTCTTTATGATGGAATGAAGCTACTCTGTGTATATATACCACATTTTTTTCCATTCATCTGTTGATAAACACCTAGGCTGATTACATAGTTTGGCTATTGTAAATTATGCTGATTTTAACATGGGAAGGTATGTATTACTATAGTATGATAACTTAATTCTTTAGGAAAAATACTGAGGAATGGTATATCTACATCATATGGTGGTTCCATGCCCAGTCTTTGAAGGAACATCCAGACTGATTTCCATAGTGGTTTAACCAATATACAATCCCACCATAAATGTGAAATTGTTCCTTTTCCTCCACATCTTCTCCAGCATATATTATTGTTTGTATTCTTCATGACTGCCATTTTGACTGGTGTGAGATGAAATCTCAGTGTAGTTTTTTTTTTTTTTTTTTTTTTTTTTTTTTTTGCTTTGCATTTTCCTAACTGTGTCATGTCTTCTACAAAATAAGGTACTTTATCATTTATCACATACAGCGACTTACTTATTAATAAAGAGGCAAAGTGAGGGAGGTTTACAACTATTTTGGAGAAGGTCCCATGAGCCATTAAGAATAAAGTATATTCAGCTGTTGTTAGATGAAATGTTCTATAGATATCTGTTAAGTCCATTTGATTTATAATACTTTCCAAGTACAAAGAATTTTACTGAGTTTAAGCCTGGGTGACCTATCTAATGAATGGTAAGAAAGATATGTTGATATCACCCAATATTATGGTACTAGGGTCTATCTGGGGCTTTAATTTGAATAGTATCTCTTTTATGTAATTATCTACACCCACATTGGGGATATAAATATTTATAATTGTTATATCTTGTCTTGCTGGATTATTCCCTTTACTAGTATGAAGTAACCTAATTTATTTTGGTTTGAAGTCTGATTTGAGATATGAGAAGAGTTATTCCTATTTGTTTGGGGGCTCCATTCACATGGTATATCAATTTCTATCCTTGCCCTTTCAGCCTGTGACTGTCTTTGTCTGTGAGTCTTTTGCGAACAGATATAGTTGGGTCTTATTTTTTAATCCATTCTGCCAGCCTATGTCTTTTATTTTATTCTAAGTTGTTATATATGATGACAGCAGAATGCATTACAATTCATATTACACATATAGAGCACATTTTTACATATCTCTGGTTGTATGCAAAGTATATTCAAGCCGGGCACGGTGGCGCATGCCTGTAATCCCAGCACTTGGAAGGCTGAGGCAGGAGGATCATGAGTTCAAAGCCAGCCTCAGCAAGGGCAAGGCACTTAGCAACTCAGTGAGACCCTGTTTCTAATAAAATACAAAAAAGGGGCTGGGGATGTGGCCCAGTGGTCGAGTACCCCTGAGTTCAATCCCTTGGCACCAAAAAAAAAAAAAGTATATTCATACCATTCGTGTCTTCATACATGCACTTAGGGTAATGGTGTCTATCTCATTCCATCTCATTTTTTTTACCCCCTTGCCCCTTCCCTTCCCATCCCTCCCCACTGACCTTTCTAGAGTTCCTCTAATCCTCCTATGCTCCCCATCCGAACTCCACTATGAATCAGCCTCCTTATATCAGAGAAAACATTCAGCATTTGGATTTTGGGGACTAGCTAACTTCACTTAGCATTATATTTTCCAACTTCATTCATTTACCTTCAAATGCCACAATTTTATTCTCTTTTAATGCTGAGTAATATTCCATTGTGTATATCCTAGTTATGGTTACTTATTTTCTTTATTATGTCTGAATGTTCAAGGCTTGCCATTTTGTCTTCCAGCTGTGAGATTCTGTATTCAGCATGGTCGACGCTATTAGAAAGACTTTCAACTGAGCATTTTATTTGATTTATTGTGACTTTCACTTCCAAAAGTTCTGTTTGGTTCTTTTTCAATATTTCTATCTTTATTGAATTTCTCATTCATATCCTATACTAACTTCCTAATTCATTCAGTTTTTCTGCATTCTCTTAGAATTCATTGATCATTTTTATAATCATTCTTTTGAATTCTTTATCTGGTATTTCATCCACTTTAATATCTCTGGAGTCGGTTGCTGGTGAATTATGAACTTAAGGAAGTGTCATGTTACCTTGTTTTTTCATATCTTTTGTCTTCCTGTGTTGGGTTTTATGTATCTGTTAAGATGGATTTCTCTTCCACTCTTTTGTGGGGGCCCTTTTAGGGCACAGTCTTCTCTTGCCAAAGTGTCCTAGAGTGATCTGGATTGATACCCCCTTACAGGTATGGTAATCAAGACCTTGTATTAATTCTGTTTTTGCTGTAGTTGTGGACATCCATGAGTAGGACCTAAAGGCCTACTCTGAGCCATTCCTACTTGGGGCCTCGTCATTAGTTTAGGTTTTTGTCTCTCCTGTTCTTTGTATAGAAGCATAGCTGAAGCTAGGTGAGGTGGTACATTCCCATAATCCCAGTGATTTGGTAGGCTGAGACAGGACAATCTCAAGTTCAAGATCAGCCTTAGCAAATTAGCAAGGTCCTCAGCAACTTAGATTCTGTCTAAAAATAAAAAAAAATTAAAAAATTAAAAGGCTGGGGATGTAATTCATGGTAAAGTGCCCCTGGTTCAAGGCACAGTACCAGGAAAAAATAAAAAAAAAAAAAACGTGTAGCTGAAGTCTGAATGTTGTTAATTTGTATGTGGAGCAAGGTGCCCTGTCTTTTGGCTGAGTTTAGTTCAGCAGCAGATTCTCTACCCTGTGAACTTGTGAACCTATAGTTTCCTAACAACTCAAAGAATAAGGGAAAACAGCAGCAACAGCTAATGCATATAATATAAGCATTAAAATAAACACCTGATTTCTACTATGACATCTACAACATCAATTACCACAATGAACAAAAACAGTGGGGTCAACATGTGTCTAAAGAAAAAACAATAAATAACCATGAACTAGATCTGGCATTAAAACAAATAGCAGATGTCAACTATGTTATCCACACCAGCAATAACTGCACCAGCATGAATGGTGGGGACAGAAGTTATATAAACTAATTAGTTCTAAAAAATGGTAAAAATACAGATCATTAAGAGAAAAGAAAATGTGATAGAAAGGTAGAAGATAATTTACAATGATCAAAAAGAAAACAGAGAATCCAGAACAGATGTAGCAGGTGATGGTTGAGAAAGGAGTAGAAAAGTAGGAAAACAAAGGGAGAGAAAAGGAAAAAACAAGAGCACTTGGCTATTAGCATGAGAAGAAAGAAGAGGAGAAAAAACAAAAGAGCAAAACAAAACAAAAAAATAAACAAACCAAAAGCCCTAATACACACACACACACACATATACATATATACACATATATATACATATATATTATATATACACAAATCAACACAAGAAAACCAAAAACAGAAGAAAATATTCTTAATGAAAAATTAAGGACAGTCTCCACTGAGGTGGTCAAAAAAGTTGATGATCACTGCCTTCACATAACTGTCCTTATTTCTGTTTCTTCTTGGGATATTTACTGAGAGGGAGGGCAGGGGGTAGTGTTTTGTGGTATTCACTGAGCTGCCAATTAGAGTGGCCTAACCCTGAAGCTGGCTGAAATAGCTCTCATCTTCCCTTCTCACAAATATAAGGCAGGATGGAGTTAGATGTACTTTCAATTGGAGTTTTGTCTGCACAGACCAGATGAATGCACTCTCCTGGTTGCTACAGAGTTCTATGAGACATTCTTGTGATTGGGGCTTAGGTCTAATCAGTAATCAGGCCTTAGAGGCTTTGTAGGATGTTATCTGCTCTGGAGAGATTAGATCAACACACCCCTACAGGCCTGTCAGGAGTCTGGATCTCAGAAACCTCCAAAGAATTGTACTCAACCACAGGGGAGCCAAACCTCCACACACTCCGGTGCCCAGGAACACAGCCTTCCCAGGCTTAGTCCCTAAGTGTATTCACATCTACCTGTCAAGATTCACAACCCTCTTCAGCTGGTCATGTGAACCATCAGATTCAAAGGAAAAGTAGTTAGCTGCCCCCTTCATTTATCTGACTTGAATCTCCGTGGGTACAATCTTTTTTTCTGTGCCTGTTTCACTCATATTCTGCCAATTATCCCTAAGCTGGATGATAGGTGCTTGCCAGGACAGTATGGCAATGTTTGTTATGGTCTCCCTTGCTCCTGCAGCAGCAAGCTGCAGTATGGCCTCCTCAAGATGGCCATTGCCTCTGCTCTCCACTGTCCAGTTGAAAAACAGAGCACTTTTCAAACACCAGTTCACAGTGCAGCCTCTGGATCAGCTAAATTTAGGCTGCTTTTCTGGTCTACAGATTTTTCCATACCAGAACTATCCGTTGTATTTCTTTCTCTGTGTTATCTCTCCCCTCTATGGTGAACCAGTGCTACTGTCTTTGCACCTGCCTCAACAAGCTTGGTTCCAATGTACTTTTTTCTTTGTTCAATACACCCGAATTTCTGAGTCTCTAAGATACTCTGATTGTCCAATTCTGAATTTTAGTGAAATCCCATCCACCCACCTGGCTAAGAAGCAGTATTCCCAATGCTTAAATCCTGAGACATGGAGCAACTAGGTATGCATTTTTCCTCTAGTCCACCATCTTGAACCTCTCCTCCAAAGCATAATTATTAATAACATCCCTTTCCATTTCAAAAGGGTTCCAGTTTGAAAAGTGGCAACACAGTTATTCAGTGTAAGCTCAAAATCAGATATGGGTTAAGTCCAAGTTCTGCCAAGTACTAGCTTGACAACTTGTGATAGTTAATTTCTCTAAGCCTGTTTCATCATCTATGGAATTAAGACAAAAAAAAAAAAAAAAAACTGAGTTCATAAGAGAGTTGGAAGAATAAAAGTGATGATATGATTAAAGTGCTTAGCAAAGCATATGGCACAAAAGAACAGGTTCCATAGCAAAGAGCCCAGGAGCATGTCCTAACTGGGTTATATAAGCTACATAAATACTTTTTGTTGTTTGCTGATTTCTCCTAACTGAATCAGCTAAACCAATACTTTTCTAACTTTGATATTTCTAAGAATAACTTAGGGACTGTGTTAAAATAGACATTATTTTTCAGTAAACATAAGAGGGGCCTCAATTATGTGACCTTAGAAAAAAATTTTAATAAAAAGATAATCAGAAAATCCCCAAAACAAATCAGTATCCAGATTTACTGTATTATGTAAATATCCAGTTTTTAACAAAAAGACTATGAGAAATACAAAGAAACAGAAAAGTGTAATCCATACACAGGAAAAAAGAAAGCAGCAAATACTGTTTATAAGAAAATGTCAGATTTACATTACCCTAAGTGCATGTATGAAGTCACGAATGGTGTGAATATACTTTGTATAAAACCAGAGATATGTAAAAATGTGCTCTTTAAGTATAATATGAAATGTAAAAAAAAAGAAAGAAAGAAAGAAAGAAAATGTCCGATTTAACAAATAATTAAAAGCAGCCATTGCAAATATGTTAAAATAACTAAAGGAAACCATGATTACAGAAGTACGGGAAGAAAGACAGCTGTGAAATGGTGGAATGCATTGCTCCTAAGTTCTACTCTTCTAAATAAATAAAAGAAAGAAACGAAAAACTGAGTAAAAATTGTCAGAGTGAACTTTATAAGAACTCTAAAAATAGTCAAAGATAAACATTAGTCAAATAAGGCTGAATTAAGAAAATAATGACTTTAAAATGGTAGGAAATTTTTGCAGCATTTTTACTTTCCCTCACACCATCCCTTCCCTGTTCAGTAAGGTGTTGAGGATGGTAAAAGGTGGTCTCAGTGTGGAACTCTGCACCTTGGCTCTAGAATGTTCAGAGTCAACCTTAGCCCCAGTGGACTGTTTTATCTCTCTTTTGATATTACTAGAGGCTGACTAAAAAGCTGATGCAAAAATATCACCTATGTTTCACTTAATTCAAAACTTTCTTGGGGCATAAAAGTGAGACAAGAAGATTCTTGACAACACTGTAAGGCAAATTAACAATTAATGCCATGTGAGGCAAAGGTCTAAAGCTGGGGCGAACAACAGACATGTTGAAAGCCAAACAGGAAATACAGGGAGAAAGTTTATTTGAGAAATTAGAGCATTGAAAAGCACTCACATATATTGGAAAATAGAAAGGCCACATCCATGCCAGTGGAAGGGCACTGAGAGAAGACTGTAAACTCTCACTTCATAATGGCCCAACTATATACTATCTACAAGAGACTCATTTTAAATCTAAAGGCACAAATAGATTGAAAGAAAAAAGATAGAAAAAGATCATACATAAAAATAGTAAGCAAAGACAGGCAAGCATAACTACACTAATATCAGACCATATAGACTTTAAGGCACAAAGTGTTATAAAAGACAAAACAAAAAATATTATGTACCAACAAAAGTATCAATCTTGCAAGAAGATATAATGATTATAAAGATATATGTACCTCACAAAATAACTCCAAAACACATACACCAAAAATTGAGAACTCAAGGGAAAAATAGACAATTCAACAATAATAGAGAATTCAATACCCCAATTTCAATAATGGACATAACAAACTACATAGAAGAATAATAAGGCACAAGGGACTTGAATAAAACTATAAATCCACTAGATTTAACAGACATTTTAAAAAAAACACTACTCTAAAACAATACGCTTTTCAAGTATATATAGAATATTCTCCAGGATTGGCCATACTAGGTCACAAAATCAATCTCAATAAATTTTTAAAGATTGAAATTGTCCAAAGTTTTCTTCTTTGACCACAATGTAACACAGAAAATTAGAAATAAACAAAAGAAGAAAAACAAGAAATTTTACAAATATGTGGAAATTAACCCACTATGAGATAATCAGTGAATCAAAGACGAAACCACAGGGATATTATAAAATACATTGAGATTTAAAAAAAAAAATAAAAAATTATGGGATGCAGAGAAAACAATAGATAGAGGGAAAACTATGGTTTTAAACATCTACATTAAAAACAAAGCCAGTCAAAGTGGCATACACCTGTAATCCCAGAGACTTGGGAGGCTAAGGCTAAAGGCTCACAAGTTCAAGATCAGCCTTGGCAACTTAGTGAGTCCAAGTCTTAAAATAAAAAGTGCTGGGGATATAGGAGTGATAAAGCATACCTGGGTTTAATCCCAGTAATGCAAAAAAAAAAAGAAAGAAAAGAAAGAATGAAGGCATTAAGTCAATAACCCAACCCAACTCTATACACCCTAAGGAACTAGGAGGTAAAATAAAACTAAACCCAAAACAAATAGAAAGAAGAAAATAATAAGGACTAGAGCAGAGACAAAAGAATAGAGAATAGAAAATGATAGGGGGAAAAAAATCAATGAAACTAAAAGTTGGTTCTATGAAATGATAAATATGAGACAAACCTTTAGCTAGATTGAATAAAAAAAAGATGAAGAAGAAGAAAAAGATTCACACTACCAAAATTAGATATGAATGTGGGTACAATACTATTGACATTAAATAAATAAAAGGGCCGGGCTCAGTGGCGCATGCCTGTAATCCCAGCATGTGGGAGGCCAAGGCAGGAGGATCACAAGTTCAAAGCCAGTCCCAGCAATGTTGAGGCACTTAGCAACTCAGTGAGACCCTGTCTCTAATAAAATACAAAAAAAAAGGGCTGGGGATGTGGCCCAGTGGTCGAATGCCCTGAGTTCAATCCCCGGTACCAAAAATAAATAAATAAATAAATGAATAAATAAATAAATAAATAAATAGGATTATAAGAAATATCATAACAAATTATTCCCAACAATTATACAACCCACATGAAACACCAAAATTTCTAAAACAACTATTTACAAACTGACTCAACAAGAAATAGAAAATCTAAACAGATCTATAAGAAATTAAAAAATTGATTACTGTAATTACTGTAATCAAAAACATCTCAAGAAATAAAAGCTTAGAACCAGATGGCTTCATTTGTGAGTTCTATCAATCATTTAAAGAAAAAATAACAACAAGGCCCACTCAAAAATCTTCCAAAAAAACAGAAAAGGCAATACTTTCTAAATTATTCATTGAGATCAGCATTGTTCCCAAAGTCAGAAAAAGACACTAGGAGAAAAGAAAACTACAAACCAATACCCTTGATGAATACAGATGTAAATTTCCTCCCAATATAGTAACAAATTACAGCCAGCAATAAAGGATTAAAAGGATTATTCACCATGACGAAGTAGAATTTATACCAGAAATACAAGGTGGTACAACTTACAAAAATAATTAAGGGGAAAATTCATCTTAGTTTATGCACAAAAAGTATGTGATGAAATCCACTACACTTTTTTTTAAATCACACTTAAACTAGGAATAGTAGGGAACTTCCTTAACCTGATAAAGGGTATTTATGAAAATAACAAGTTAATATCCTAATCACTGATGAAAGATTGAAAGCCCACCCCTAAGATCAGAAATAAGTCGAAGATTCTCACATTCACTACTCTGATTCCACACTGTAATGGAAGTTCCAGCCACAGCAATTAGGCATAGATGGATGGATGGATAGATGGATAGGTAGATAGATAGATAGATAAATGGCATCCAAATGGGAAAAGAAGTATTTAAACCATCCCATTTTATAATGACATGATTTTATATCCAAAAAACAATAACCCCCCCAAATGATTAGACATCATAAATGAATTCAGCAAAGTTTCAGAATATAATATCAACACACAAAAATCATAAAAATCAGTTGTACTTTATTTCTTCAGTACTGGGGATTGAAACCAAAGTTTCATGCATGCTGTGAAAGTGCTCTACCACTGAGCTACACCCCCAGGCCTAAAAATCTTTGTATTCCTATATACTAGCAATGAACAATCCAAAAAGAATAATAGGAAAGAATTCCATTTACCCTAATATCCAAATGATTAAAATACCCATGAATAAATTTCAAAGATAAAAAAACTGAAAACCATAAAACACTGTTAGAAAAAAATAAATATTTAAATTAGTAAAATGACATCCCAGATTCACAAATTGGACTGAAAGTCTTAACACTGTTAAGATGATAATACTCCCCAAATTAACTTGTATATACAATGCAATCACTCCTGAAATCTCAGATGTATTTTTTTCAGAAATTGATAATCATAAAATTCACGTCAAAATTAAAGGGACTGGAATCACCAAAATAATCTTATAAAGTAACTAGAAAATTAAAAGACTCACATTTCTTGATTTCAAAATCAGGGATGTAGCTCAATAGTAGAGTATTTGCCTATCACATGCAAGGCCCTGGGTTTGATTCCCAGCACCACACCAAGAAAAAAAAAAATAAACTTATTCCAAGCTACATTGATTTACAGCATGAAGACCACTAACATCTAGCTACACTATACTTCTAGTTTTTAAAACAAAACAAAGCAAAATAAAAACTTTTTTGGTTTCAAGCATTATTTCTATAGAGTACTTAGAATTTTTTAATTAAAACAATTTAACATTAGAAGAATTTTTCTAGTATTATATAGTTGTTATATCCATATTTTTAAAAAGCTGTATATATATATATATCAGTAGTCCTCAGTAGCTGGATGGGTCTCAAACATAAAAAAGGGAGATAACTCACTCTTTCTAAAACAAACTATGAGCAAAGTACAGAGCAGTCTATTAAACTTACCTTTAACTTTGTTCAATTGAGAAAGAAAAAATTTTAAAAGTATTCAGCAAAATCAAAAGGGGACTTAATGTCTGAAAAAGTCTCTGTAAACTATTTTTATGCCAACCAGCTTTTCTTTTTCTTTTCCCATTGTTTCATCTTTCCCAGCATCCCATTTGTTATTTAATGGAATTACATCTATAGCACTACTGAAAAGAAAGAACAATTAAAACGGCAGGTTTTTCTCCAAACCTTATCCCTTTTCATTGGCTTCTCAAATTAAATATACTGTAAGTAAAATGAGATTAAAAAAATGATTAAAGCTCACATGCTCTGTCTTGACACTTACTTTCTTCATCTCATATGTAACAAATTATAAAAGCTACTCAACAGGCCAATTGACCCGTCAGCATCTTAACATGGTCTGAGTCGAAACTGTCATTCAAGTAAAACAAAGTTTGCAGGGTTAAAAGAAAACTTTTGAACTACTTTGAAAGCATCAGGAATACATTTACTTTGAAATTCCTACCACAAAACTTTTAGAGGTTTTTTTGTTTTTTAGGATA
This sequence comes from Tamias sibiricus, assembly GCA_025594165.1. NCBI lineage: Eukaryota > Metazoa > Chordata > Mammalia > Rodentia > Sciuridae > Tamias > Tamias sibiricus. Next base: position 153,849,537 of record CM046657.1, on the reverse strand, counting down.
AGTAGTTTTTCTTTAAACTATATTCTATTAGGGTATTTTCAAATGCAACTAGGACTTTATTTAGAGTAGAAAGAAATTATGATTGCATGCAGTACTTTTATACAAGTAGACTTTTTATAGAAAATCTAAAAGAAACAAATCTAAGATAGTTGGCAGATATTTTAGGAACTCTATAAATTTGAAGTTATATTTTATTTTAAAATAACAATGTACATTTTATTAGTAACTAAAAGAGACACTCAGAGAATGTGTGATGATTTCAAGATGTTAATAAAAGCAAACTAATGATATAATAAAGATTGTATAAGTAATTAACCTAAATAATTCATCAACTAATCTTAAGAAAATAACCACTATAGATTTGGGACAAATAGCTACTGCTACTTATAAATAGATCATTTTGATTTATAAAATTTCCTCTTTGGAACCACTGCTTTAAAAATTACACTTAATAAAAGTAAATTTATGTCAATTAATGCATACTGTTTACAAATTTAAACTGTTCGTCTACTAATTAGTGTTAGTGCACTTTACTTTTATATTCTAGTTCAAAACTAAATATATGAAAATCATTTCCTCCAACTCACATTAAATGTTATTCTAACCTATACTGATCAGCTAATCTCATCTGCATTGTTAAATAAGACAGATAAATTCATGCTACAGCATATTCTTATGACTATTAGACATCTAATTCACCTATAGAATTAAAATCATACTAAAAACAAAATACATACAAAACAAAAATAAACATCAACTGATCCTTCTAATAAAAGAACATTTAAGAACTGGATCCCATGATATAGGCTCTTTAGTAATCTCAGTGGTCCAGTAAAATGTGTCAGCTCTACAGAAAGAGTTCTATGGTCCATAGTTTTGGATAGGCTGTAAAGACAGAAAATAATCAGATCTCAAGAGTGAAATTTATTTTAAGACACACCAAAGAAATAAGAAAACTGGGCTGGGGTTGTGGCTCAGCGGTAGAGCGCTCACCTAGCATATGAGCAGCCCGGGTTTGATCCTCAGCACCACGTACAAATAAATGCATTGTGTACAACTAAAGCAAATAAATAAATATTAAAAATAAATAAATAAGAAAACTGTACTTAAGAGGAGAGACTGACAGAGATCTTCAACAACTACAAAAAATAATGATCTTCAACCTTGGTTATAAAATGTTTCATCAAGATTGATGCCCTTCAGTAGATGAATGGATAAAGAAAATGTGGTATATATACACAATGGAATATTATTCAGCACTAAAAGAGAATAAAATCATGGCATTTGCAGGCAAATGGATGGAGCTGGAGAATATAGTGCTAAGTGATATTAACCAATACCAAAAAACCAAATGCTGAATGACTTCTCTGATTTAAGGATGCTGATTCATAATATGCTGGGGGGGTGTAATTAGATGAACTCTAGATAAGGCGAAGGAGAAAAGGGGAGGGAGGGAAAGGGAGGGGGCATATGGGTAGAAAGAGGAGGAATGCGATGGTCATCATTACCCTAAGTGCATGCATGAAGACAGAAATGATGTGACTCTACTTTGTATACAACCAGAGATATTAAAAATTGTGCTCTATATGTGTAATATGAATTGTAAGGCATTCTGTTGTCATATATAACAAAATTTTTTAAATTTTTAAACAATTACCTATGAAAATAAGATTTTAAATTGAATACATAGTCCAACATTTTGTTTTTATGCTGTACTCAGGATGTAGCTCTAAGATTGAGTTACGAGAGTTGAAAGAAGATGGCAGATTAGAGGAAGAATGCACTTCCCAGCAGTTCCTTAGCTACAGAGGAAAGAGCGGGAAGACTGCTCCTCAGCAAGGCAGGTAACTAAGGGAACTCACTCAAATTCAATACTGGCCAGTAAAAGAAACCATACAGACACAGAAAATCAGAATCTTCAAATATAATATAAGAAATAAAGTTACAGATGTGCCAGTCTTCCTGTCAGCAGCAAGCACTGCTGCTGAGGGGAGGGGAAGGGGAAGCACAGGTAGAAAGAGTTTCCCTATACCCTAAAAGTATAATTCATGGGAGGGACCCAAGACCCAGATGTCCTGCAGAGATTGGCATCTCCCCAGCAACAGAGGGTATAAATCATATCTCAAATACCTACCAATAGAGCTCCAAAAGTCAGTGAAGATTAAATCCGAACTACCGGAACATCCAATTTAGAACTCTGCACCACCCCGACTACAGGAGTACACACAATGTATTGCACTCCCAAGTCTATCCCACCCTATACTGAGAGACAGGAAGCTGAGAGCTACTATAACCAGCTTTGGTTCCTAGCCACAACACCTGGCAACTAGGTAAGGAACAAAAAGATGGACCTAACAACTCCTATCCCTTGACCCCAAAGGTTTGAGAGCCCAAAAATAAATAAAAAGAATGAAAATTCATGCTTGCCAACAATTCTGATAACCTCAGTGGAAACAAGCCCTATATGTCTCATGAAGAATTTTTAATTTTTTTTAATATTCCACCATTTTTAAAATTTTTAAAGTGTTTTTATCTTTATTTTAATTTTGAAATATTTTTTAAAAGGCTCACAGTGAAGAAATCCTGCTACCAAGCAATACTTACAACTCAGTCAAGTAACAGCAAATCTCATTCCATTTACTACCAAACCCCACCCGAGCCTCAACGATACTTCAACACATAAAATAGGGGAGACAAAAAACTCAAAACATCAACCAGGTCCCAAAAAGGAACAACCAGGCAGAGACCTCAAGTCCCACTTCTGAACATCTACTCATGCATCAAAAACAGAGAGAAGCCCCAGAACAAAGAAGATAGGAAAGGGAACTCCATCTCAATTGATGGATGAAAACATGAGGGAACAGGCAAATAAGTCTCCCCACTCAAAAAAAATTTTCATAACACCCCAACAATATGCAAGTGAATGAAATTCCAGAAAAATACTACAAAAAACCGATTTATGAAATGTTCAATGAACTAAATGAAGGTCTAAGGAACAAATTATGAGAACAAATATAGGAGATGAAAGACTATTTCAATAAAAAAAATAGAGATAATGAAAAAATCAAAATTTCTGAAAATGAAAGTCAAAATGAGTCAAATTAAAAATTCTCTTAAATGCATCACCAACAGATTAGATTTCATAGAAAACAGAACATCAGGCCTTGAAGACATGGTATATGAACTTGAATACTCAGTATGCAATAAAAGACCATGATCAGAACATACAAGAACTCTGGGAGAGCATCAAGAGAACAAACCTGAGAGTCTTTGAAATAGAAGAGAATGTGGAGATATAGACTAAAGGCATTAAGAATATCTTCAATGAAATAATACCAGAAAATGTTTCCCGTACTGAAAATGAAAGATTCGCATAAAGGACACACATATACCCAAATAGACAAGATCAAAACAGAATCTCTCCAAGACACATCATAATCAAAATGCTTACCATAGAAATTAAGGAAAGAACATTAAAAGCTACAGGAATAAAATGTCAGATCACATTTAGAAGCAAGCCAATAAAACTCACTTTCAACTTCTTAATTCAGACCCTAAAATCAAAGAGAGCCTGGAATGAAATATTCCAAGCTCTAAAAAAAAAAAAAAAAAAAAAATTGCCAGCCAAGATTGCTATATTAAGCAAAACTCTCTTTCAAACTCTATGTAGAAATAAAAACTTCTCATGATTAAGAATAAAAGAATTCATGACCTATAATAAGCCAAACTACAAAGAATATCCAGAGAAACCCAAAAACAAACCCCAAAACTCCTAAATAAATGAAGATCACTAGAACAGCAACCAACTAAATGACAATCTAGTCAGAAATAAATATAGAAAAAAAAAAGAAAAATGGCAGGAAATAACAAATACCTATCCATAACAACACTGAATGCAAATGGTCTCAAGTCCCTAATTTAAAGACAGATTAGCAGAATGGGTCTAAAAACAAAACCCAACTATATGCTATTTGAACGAGACTCATCTCATAGGCAAACACCCATAGGCTGACCATAAAAGGATGGAAAAAGGTATTTCACACAAATGGAGTTCAAATGCAACCAGGAGTACCTAGTCTCATATCTGACAAAGCAGAAATCAATCCAAAATTAATAAGAGACAAACAAGGCCACTACATACTAGTAAAGGGAACAATCCAACAAAGAGGCAAAAATTGTAAATATATATGCCCCAAAGGTCAGTGTACCTAATTACCAAAAAATAAAACTTCTTGACATAAAATCCTGGATAGACCACAATACAATAACACTGGATGATTTCAACATACCCTTATCACCAACAACAGACAGGTTATCAAACCAAATCAATAAAGATATTTCTGACCGAAATAATATAATAAATCAAATGGACCTAACAGACATCTACAGACTATTTCACCACAAAAGAGCTCAATTTATTTTCTTCTTAGCAGATGATGGAACTTTTTCCAAAATAGACCATATTCTAGATCACAATGTAAGTCTTAGCAAATTTTTTTAGAAAATACATATATCCCATGCATTCTATCAGATCATAATGAAATGAAAATAGAAATCAATAGCAAAAAAAAATAGAAAATACATAAACACATGGAGATTGAATAATACTTTTTTAAATGAAGAAAGGATCACAAAAGAAATGAGAGGAGAAATCAAAAAATTCTTAGAGATGAATGAGAATAGAGATTTAACATGTCAAAATTTCTGTAACAGTATAAAAGCAGTACTAAGAAGAAAATTTATTGAGCGCTATGTTAAAAAATAGATCCCAAATAAACTTATGCTCCACCTTAGAAGAAAAAAAAAAACTAACTCCAAAATCAAAAGGAAGGAAATGATAAAGACCAGAGTCAAAACTGATGAAATAGAAAATTTAAAAAATACACAGGGTCAAAGCAACCAAGAGTTGGCTCTTCTAAAAGATGAATAAAATTGATAAACTCTTAGCCAAACTAACCAAGAAAAAAAACTGAGAGAAAACCCAAATCAACAAAATTAGAGATGAAACAGGAGATATCATCACAGATACTTCGGAAATGTATGCGATCATTAAAAAACTATTTTGAAAATCTATCTTCCACTATACTTGAAAATCTAGAAGACACTGAAAAATTTCTAGGCAAAAATGACCTGCCCATATTAAACCAGGAAGATAAAGAAAACCTAAATAGACCAATAACAAGTAATGAAATTGAAACAGCAATTAAAAGTCTTCCAACAAAGAAAACCCAGGATCAGATGCATTCTCAGCAGAGTTCTATCAGACCTTTAAAGAAAAACTAACACCAGTCTTTCTCAAATTAATCCATAAAATTGAAAGGAAAGGAACACTCCCAAATACATTCTATGAAGTCAGAAAAAGACAAATCAGACAAAGATACACCAAGGAAAGAAAACTACAGATCAATATCCCTGATTAACATAGATGCAAAAATCCTTAATAAAACATTAGCAAACTGCATTCTAAAACACATCAAAAAGATAGTATATAATGATCAAGTGGGTTTCATTTTTAGAAAGGCAAGGTTGGTTCAACATATGCAAATCAATGACTATAAATCACCATGTAAATAGAATTAAGGATAAGAGTCATATGATCATCTCAATAGATACAGAAAAGGCTTTTGATAAAATCTAACACCCATTCATGTTAAAAATACTGAAGAAACTAGGATAGAAGGAACTTACCTCAACATTAAAAAGTCTATATATGACAAACCCAAACCAAACCTTATACTGAATGGAGAAAAACTAAAAGCATTTCCTCTAAATGGAACAAAACAAGGAGTTCACTCTCATCACTTCCATTCAATATAGTTCTTGAAACTCTAGCAAGAGCAATCAAGCAAGAGAAGGAAATTAAAGGGAAACAAATAGGAAAAGAAGAATTCAAATTTCTCTCTTTGCTGATGACATAATCCAAAAAACTCCACTAGAAGACTTCTAGAACTGATAAATGAATTCAGCAAAGTAGCATGATAGAAGATCAACATTCATAAATCAACAGCTTTCTATCCTGCAACAGTGATTCTGCCGAGAAAGAAATCAAGAAAACTATGCCATTCACAATAACCTCATAAAAATAAACTACTTGGGAATTAATCTAACCAAGGAACTTAAATATATTTACAATGAAAATTAGAGAACAATGAAGAAAGAAATTGAAGAAGACACAAGAAGATGGAAACCTTCCCCTACCTCCATGTTCTTGGATAGGCAGAATTAATATTGTCGAAATGGCCATACTACCAAAAGCAATTAAATTCATTTGGAAGAATAAAAGACTCAGAATAGCCAAAGCACTCCTGAGGAAGAAGAGTGATGCAGGAGGCAACACAATACCTGATCTACTACAGAGCTACAGTAAAAGCAGCATGGTATTTTCATCAAAATAGATGTAAAGACCAATGGAATAGAAGACACAGAGACAAACCACATACTCACAGTAATCTTTTGACAAAGGTACCAAAAATATATGTTGGATAAAAGCCTTTTTTTTAACAAATAATGCTAGGAAACTGGATATCCATATGAAGCAGAATGAAACTAGATCCCTATATCTTACCTGCACATAAGACAAATAAAAGTGGATCAAAGACTTAGGAATTAGACCAGAAACTTTGAAAATGCTGAAAGAAAATACTGGATGAACACTCTATCATATTGGTACAGGCACTAACTTCCCCAACAAAACCCTTAAAGTTCAAGAAATAAAACCAAGAATCAATAAGTGATTGCCATCAAATTAAAAAGCTTCTGCACAGCAAAGGAAATGATTAAGAGCATGAACAGAGAACCCATGAATGGGATAAATTCTTTGCCAGCTATTATGACAGCAGATTAATATCCAGAATATATAAAGAACCCAAAAGGCTTAGCAACAACAAAAAAAAATCAATCAATAAATGAGCAAAAACCTAAACAAACATTTCTTAAAAGAAGAAAAACAAATGACCAACAAATAATAGGTCTTGTAATCAAGGAAATGTAAATCAAAACTATAGTAAGATTTCATTTTACTTCAGTTAGAATTGAAATTATACAGAACACAAATAATAATAAAGGTTGGCAAGGATGTGGAAGAAAAGGTATTCTCATACACTGTTGGTGGGACTGCAAATTAGTACAACTACTCTGAAAAGCAGTATGGAGATTCCTCAAAAAACTAGGAATGGAACCACCATATGATCCAGCTATTCCACTCCTTGGTATTTATCCAAAGAACTTAAATCAGTATACCATAGTGATACAGCCACATTAATGTTTACAGAAGCACAGTTCACAATAGGCCCATTATGGAACGCCCAGATGCCCATCAATAAATGAATGGATTAAGAAAATGTATACACACACACACACACACACACACACACACACACACACACAGTTTTACTCAGCCATAAAAAAAGAATGGAATTATAGGATCTGTCAGTAAATGGATGGAAATGAAGAACATCATGCTAAGTGAAATAAACCAGACTCAGAAAATCAAGGGTCAAATGTTTTCTCTCCTATGTGGAAACTAAAGAAAAATAAGGGAAACAAGGGGGGTCAGGGATCAGATATTATAAAAGATATAGGGAAGATCAGTGGAGAAGAAGAAAGAGAGAGTAAGGGAGAAGGGATGGAGAGAGGGGGAAACATGGTATGAATTTAACAAAATCATGCTATGTGCATATGTAAATATACTGTAGTGAATTCCGCCTTTATGCACATGTATAAAGTACCCAACAAAAATAAATAAATAAATAAGTGAAAGGGAAGATCTGTAGAGGAAAGAGAATAGGGGGAAGGAGGAGGAAAGGGAAAGGAAGGGCACCTTTTTTTTTTCATGTTCTTATTATTTATCATAGCAAAATACTCTTTGTTTTTATTTTCTGTTTTTTTTTTGTTTCTGTCCCTCATTTTTTTCTCCAATATTCCCCTATTTAATTTATTCTTCTCGTCTCATGATGGCTATTTTAATATCTGCTTCCACGACACAATTTTAGATTTTTTCCAATTTGCTTTTTCTTGCGCTTACGTTGCTCATTTTTCCTTACTTATTCCTTTTGTCTTCATGCATTTCCAATTTCTTTTATTGCGTTGTTATATTTTCCTAGACCTTTAATTCATTTTTCGAAGTATTACTCGATTTCGCTATTGCCTGACAATGTTTTTCTCTTTTTTGCCTTTTTTATGCTAAGACTGATTTAACAATTTTTCCATATCCTTATTTTCCTTTGTTTGATTGTTCTAGTTGATATTTCTTGTTTCAACCCTTACCCCTTATTTGATTTCCCACTTTCTAAGTTGTGTTTCTTTATGTTCTTATTACTTTTTGGCATCATGCTCCTAGGGTTTGGCAAATTTCAATTTTTTTCTTTTCTTTATCTTTTATTGTTCATATTATTGCCATTCTGTTGTCAACATCTTCCCTTTCTTGTTTCAAATTTTTCCCAGCCCACTAATTTCGCTATCTTGTCTTCGCCTTGATATTTCAAATTTTTATACCTTTTTCACGTTTTTATCCCCTCGCGTTTTCCGTTCTTTCCCAACTTCTATTACTCTTATACTATACATTATTTATCTATTTAATATTTTTTTCTTTTTTTATATCATTGCTTTTTTCCCCGGGTATCTTTTTGCTTTTCGATTGATTACGTCTTTTTTTTTGTAAGAGGTTCTATTTTTATATCTCATTTTCTATATCTCTTATTTTTCCTTTATTTAAGTTCTTACCTTTTTTTTTATTTAGTTTATACTTGTGTATGCTCTTGGCCCCCTACTGGTAGTATTGATTATCGTTCCTGGTTTCCATTTTATTGTGCCTTTTTTTTTCCTTTTATATTTTTTTTTTATTTTGATGTCTTTCACCTTTATTTCACTTCTTTTTCCTTTTTAGTTCTATTTATACTTATTTTTAAGGCTAACTTTATTTCGTATTCTGTTTCCTATGTTCTATCTTTACACCATTTTTTACTCTGGTCCGTGGATTTCGATTTACTACTTTTTCCCTTCTGGCTTTTACTCATGATATACCTATTGCTTGTTTGCTTCCTATTCATTTTTTCCTTACTTATTATTATCACTTTAGCTGCTCTGCGTTACATTCATTTATAACTTTTTTTTTTTTGTGACTCCATTTATTCTTGTTTCCGCGTTTCAGTGTTTATATTCTTGTTATTTTTTTTTTTGCCCTTCGCCTTTTTTCCTTTTCCGCTTTATAAATTGTTTTGCTTTGTTAATCCGAAATTCTTAATCTTAATTTTCTACAGTTTTTTTATCCTTGATTTTGTCTATTGTTATCGTTTTTTTAATTTTCTCTAGAGAACTTGTTCCATAAAAAAGAATGGAATTATAGGATCTGTCAGTAAATGGATGGAAATGAAGAACATCATGCTAAGTGAAATAAACCAGACTCAGAAAATCAAGGGTCAAATGTTTTCTCTCCTATGTGGAAACTAAAGAAAAATAAGGGAAACAAGGGGGGTCAGGGATCAGATATTATAAAGATATAGGGAAGATCAGTGGAGAAGAAGAAAGAGAGAGTAAGGGAGAAGGGATGGGAGAGAGGGGGAAACATGGTATGAATTTAACAAAATCATGCTATGTGCATATGTAAATATACTGTAGTGAATTCCGCCTTTATGCACATGTATAAAGTACCCAACAAAAATAAATAAATAAATAAGTGAAAGGAAGATCTGTAGAGGAAAGAGAATAGGGGGAAGGAGGAGGAAAGGGAAAGGAAGGGCACCAGGGATTAAAATGGAGTAAATCAAAATCCGTGCATGTATGATTTTGTCAAAATTAACTCAACTACTATGTATAACTAAAATACTCTAATAAAAAATAGATTTAGTTATGAAATATTTCATAATAGGATTTTTTAGTCAACTTATATGGCCTTTAAAAAATGCCTAGTAAATATTTATAAGCAACCCAAGGAAAAGTCACCTTAAATTCTCTTCTAGTGCTATTCTCCTTTTTTGTGCATGTGAAAATACACCTGCATTATCCATATGCACTGGGTTGGAGTAGCATAATCAAAGCAATGATCTATCAGCACAAAGAAAAAATGCTGATTTTTAATACTTACCACAAGCTTTAGAAGCAGCAATACATATTTCTTCTGCAATGTACTCTCCACTTGGAAACTTCAGATAATCTCCCTCAGCTTTCCCAAGGGAATGGTAAAGATACACCTGAAGAACTGGATCTATTTGCTTTAGAGAATTAGTGTTTCCAGGAATATCACCATTCTGATGTACAGGAGATATGGATGTTGTTTCCATTTCTGTCATCATAAGACAAGCCATTCCCACGCAGAGTCTTTCTCAGAACATTGGCCTATTGGAGGAAAAAAATTACAAATCAAAGTGATATTCATAATTTACCCCTCATACACAAAGAAGTCTTCTTGACAGCAGTGACTCTCAAAGCCCTTAGCACAGTGCAAGAAATCAGATCATAAACTTCCAGCAATCAAAAATCTCCATTTAACCTAAAAAATCATAATATGTGATATAACAAAAAAAACATTAAAATCAATTACAGACAGCAGAAAAAAAAACATGACTACTCAACAACTGAATTACTCTGACAATTGTTTAGTGGTGTCTGGAGAGGAATACCAACATTCAAGCTGGAATCACCAATGAGCTTCATTAAAAACATTTAAAACTGAACTTGAAAAATGGATTGGATTTAGATGAATGGAAGAAGAAAGATATTCTAAGAGACTTAATGTGCTAAAGAGTAGGAAGGTATAAAGGTACAAGACATGTTCAGTAATTTATTGGGGTGAATTGCAGTGTATGAGAAATTATACCACTAGGGAAAGGATTAAAAACACAAATGCGTATAGTGACCTACTCAATCAATATTCTTCTTCCTTGATACAGAATCTCAATTTTATTGGAGATACCTAAGTGCCCACCAAAAATTGTACTTCCCCACAGATGGATAGTTTCATGAACATGTTTCAGCAAATGAGATTTAAGTGGAAGTTATTAGGTGGTTCTTTAAGGACCATCTTTGAGGCTGACCTAGCTGGCATGATCTGTTTTGCTTTTTTCTCTGCACTTTCTTTCTACCTGAATCTGACCATGAATTTAGGATAGGGCAGTCACCACAACACCATGGCCTCATAAAGGAAAGGCCAAGAGAAAAACACCTGGCAGGCTTAAGCAGCTGAATTTCTGCCAGAAATCACCTACCTACTACCAGACATCTTGTTACTTGTAAATTAATGCAATCCTGAGTACAAAATTAAAGAAAGGAAGGTTTGAATGTCAGCCCCAAGAATTTAAACTTGATTCCACAGACAACGAATTAGAAAGGTGATACAATTAACAGTTTAAAAAAAATTATTGCAGCAGTTCAGACAGGAGCAAGAATCTGAACTGAAACAACTGAATGAGAAGTAACATAAAAACAAGACTTGATGCTACTGGGTGACTGACTGCATATGGAGGGAGCTAAGGGAGTAAAAGAAGATGTTCAGAGTTCAAACTTAGGAAATATGTAAAACCATTAACCAAAATAAGAAAGTGAGAAGGACATTGCCCCTTGACATTGGAAGGTGAAAAGAATAATAACTACTGTTTCACACGTTTTCATTTAGAAATTTAGTTGGGTAATTATACCAGAATTGAGCTGGCAGCCAAAATATGAGATTGGTATTTAGAAGAGTTCATGGCTAGAAATGAAAATCTAACAATGTTTCCCACAGATGTAATCATGGGCAGCAGGGAAGGGAGGTGAAAAACATCAAACAAACTCAAAGTGTTTTCTATGTGTGAAGCAATACGCTAAGTCATACAGATACAAAGAAAATATTGAATAAGTATATTGCAACTTACTCTATTTATTCTATATTCACTTAGAGAATATTACTCTATTAGAGAAAATATTAGAGTTAATGCTTAGTTATTCAAATAATACCCCATGAAACTTGCAGTGAGCAAAATAAAATAAAAACCTGACAACTGTTGGAACAAATATAAAACCACAAGATTTTTGAAGTTCATCTGCAACTGAATATGCAAAATTTTAAAGAATTTTAATTTGTTCAAAAATATATAATTTTTAAAACCATTTCTTGTAATCTATTAATTCTTGCGAATTGTAGAAATTCAATTAAGCACAGCACAAGCAGTTGTTTGTTTGTTTGTTTTTGGTACCAGGGATTGAACTCAGGGGCACTCGACCACTGGGCCACATCCCCAACCCTTTTTTGTATTTTATTAGAGACAGGGTCTCACTGAGTTCCTAAGTGCCTCGCCATTGCTGAGGCTGGCTTTGAACTCGTGATCCTCCTGCCTCAGCCTCCCAAGTGCTGGGATTACAGGCGTGCTCCACCGTGCCCGGCTCAGCCCAAGTAGTTTTAAGGGGGAACTTGACAGCAATAAACACATCAAAAAAGATCTCAAACAACCTAACCTTACAGATCAAGGAACTAAAAAAACAAAAACAAAAACAAAACTAAGCCCAATGTTATAAAGAAAGAAATAATAAGACCAGAGCAGAAATAAACAAATAAGAACTAGAAAAACAATGGGAAAGATCAACAAAACTAGTCCAATTTTTTAAAAGTCAATTAAAATAAATTATTAGTATTATAGAGCAAATTTGCTAGAATTATATCACTTTGTGCTCACCACTGTTTTGAAATTCTATATCTTACTTCTGGACTTACTTCTTCCTGTTGAAATCATCTCTTTTGGTAGATCTTTCAGTGAGTCTCAGTGGGTTTTTAAGTTGTAGTCATTAAAAAATATTTTGCCCTCACTCTCAAAATTCTATAGTTCTTTTCTGCCAGCACAGTAAAATATTGCTGTATTTTTTGTGGCATTTATTGATATAAATATAAAATCTGCTGTCACATTAGATATCATATTTTTCCTTCTAGTCATTTTAAGATTTTTTGTTTAACAGCAATGTTCTGTAACTTCTTTGCAATCATATTGGTGTAGATTTATTTTTATTTATCTTAATCAAAATTTACTATATACTTTTAACCTTAAGCCTTGAGGGTTTTGTTTTTCCCCCCATTCCAGATAATTCTCAGCAACCATGCATTCAAAAGTTACCTTTTTATCATACCCTCTAATTTTTCTTAGCAGAGTTATTCATTAACCCTGGGAGCCTCTCAAGTTCTCTTGCACATCCCTTAAGTGTTCTTGCTCATGGTGACAAAAGTTAGGACAATGTTCACCTTGGAAGGGCAAGAAGACTAGTAGGAGGTGTAAGAAGCACATGAGACCACTGAGGTGCTGGTAATAATCTATTGTGGTCAGTAATGGTTAACACAGATGTGTTCATCTTATGAAAACACTTCAAGCTATACAATGAATGACTTTAAAAATTTTTTAGAAGTAAATTCATGTTTCAATCTTTTTTTATATTTTTGTAGTACTGGGGATCAAACCCAGGGCCTTGTACATGCAACACAAGTATTCTATCATGGAGCTATATCTCCATCGCTTTTTATTTTATTTTGAGACAGGTCCTCACAAAGTTTTCCCAGGCTGGCTTTGAACTTGTGATCTAGAAATGCCAGAAAACATCGTGATCCTCCTGCCTCAGTCTCCCAAGTAGCTGGGACAGCAGTAGTACACCACAATATCTAGCTTGTGTTTCAATTTTCAATTTTGTTGACTATCTTTCTTTGCATTAGAATTCTTTATATATTTTGAAATTTGGTTGGCAGGCTCATTGCACTATTTCCTTACCCCCCGAAACACATGTGTAGTCTGTGATGACCACTTCTTGTTTGTGGTTGCCTCAACCTGGCTATCCATTCATAGAATGAAGTCTCACAACAAGTTAAAATTTCTGACAGGAAGAGGCATCATATACAATGTAAATTCAGTCACAAAGCAGGGATACTTGGCTCCATTTTAGTGTTTTAAACTCTGCATCATCTAGAATTCCTAAGCCTGCAACTCATCCAAAACTAGCACCAGGCAGCATTTGGCAGGAGGATCCTCTTCCAATAGCCTATTTAGAAGGAAGCAATGGATGTCAGCAAAAGTTAACATTCTAGACCTACTCTATGTTATATCAAGAAAGCAAACCTCTCAGTCTCCAGCACCTGCTTCTACACAGGGAACTCAGGAAACCACAGGCTTTAACCTACTGTGTTTTGTATTTATAATCTATAGGTATGTTCAGCTTGACCTGTTTTTATCTAGAATATGTGTTTTTGTTGTTGTTGTCACTTTTTACATTTTAGAATGACCCAAATGTGTTTAGAACAGAAAGGATGTTAAATGAATATCCCACCACCTCAAATAGTCATACATAGCCTAGAACTCCACAGGCACTCCACTCAATAAATGTTTACCTAATTAAAAGAATTCAGTATTTCAGAAAACATACAGATACACTATAGAATTCCTCAATTTTTAAAATAAATGAACTATAGCTTTATGCAGTATGGATAAATCTTACAAAAACAATGCTGTGAAAACAGCAGATTGTAGACTTGTAAGCTATAAAATAACCATTTCTTTATAGCTCAAAACAAGCAAAACTGAAAAGTGCATGGTCAAGATACACACTAAAACAAGTCAAAAAATAAAGCAAAAAGCAATGTCAAGCCAATTCAATTCATTACTGTAGTCCAGTACCTAGAATAGTGCCTAACACATAGAAGTTGTTGAATAAATGAAGATTAAGTAAGAGTTGTAATGAAAAATAAGAGACCCAGAATAGCCAAAGCAATTCTTAACAAGTAGAGTGAAGCTGGTGGCATTACTATTCCAGACCTTAAATTGTATTACAAAGCAATAGTAACTAAAACAGCATAGTATTGGCACCAAAATAGACCAGTTGACCAATGGTACAGAATAGAAGACACACAGAGACTAACTCACACATCTATAGTTATCTTATATTAGACAAAGGTGCCAAAAACGTTCATCGGAAAAAAGACAGCCTCTTCAACAAATGGTGCTGGGGAAACTGGAAATCCTCATGTAATAAAATGAAATTAAACTTCTATCTCTCACCATGCACAAAACTCAACTCAAGGTGGATCAAGTCCTAGGAATTAAACCAGAGACCTTGCACCTAATAGAAGACAAAGTAGGCCCAAATCTCTATCATGTTGGATTAGGCCCCAACTTCCTCAATAAGACACCTATAGTGCAAGAATTAAAACCAAGAATTAATAAATGGAATGGATTCAAACTAAAAAGCTTCTTCTCAGCAAAAGAAACAATTAGTGAGGTGAATAGAGAACCTACAGAATGGGAGCAAATCTTTACCACAAGCACATCAGATAGAGCACTAACTTCAAGGATATATAAAGCTCTCAAAAACCTTTACACCAAAAAAGCAAGTAACCCAATCAATAAATGGGCCAAGGAATTAAACAGACACTTCTCAGAAGATGATATACAATCAATCAACAAATATATGAAAAAATGTTCAACATCTCTAGCAATTAGAGAAATGCAAATCAAAACAACTCTAAGATTTCATCTTACTCCAGTCAGAATGGCAGCTATCAAAAAAACAAACAACAATAAATGCTGGCGAGAATGTGGTGAAAAAAGGCACACTCATACATTGCTGGTGGACTGCAAATTGGTGAAGCCAATCTGGAAAGTAGTATGGAGATTCCTAGGAAAACTTGGAATGGAACCACCATGTGACCCAGCTATCCCACTCCTTGGTCTATACCCAAAAGACTTATAAAAATGGCATACTGCAGGAACACAGCCACATCAATGTTTATAGAAGCACAATTCACAATAGCTATATTGTGGAACCAACCCCTATGCCCATCAGCATATGAATAGATAGGGAAACCTATATATACACAATGGAACACTACTCAGCACTAAAAGAGAATAAAATCATGGCATTTGCACATAAATGAATGGAGTTGGAGAAAATAATGCTAAGTGAAGTCAGCCAATCCCAAAAAACCAATGGTCCAGTGATTTCTTTGTTATGAAGATACTGGCTTATAATGGCAAGGGAGGGGGGTATGAGAGGAATGAAGAAACTTTAAATAAAACAAAGGGGAGTAGGGGAGGGAAGGGGGCAAGGGGATAGGAATAATGGTAGAATGAATTAGACATCATCACCCTAAGTACATGTATGAAGACACAATTATTGTGAAAATACTTTATATAAAACAGTACTTGGAAAATTGTGCTCTTTTTTTTTTTTTTTTTTTTTTTTTTTTTTTTTTTTTTTTTTTGGTGGTACCAGGGATTGAACTCAGGGGCACTCGACCACTGGGTCACATCTCCAGCCCCTTTTTTTATTTTTTGTATTTTATTAGAGACAGGGTCTCATTGAGTTGCTAAGTGCCTCGCCATTGCTGAAGCTGGCTTTGAACTCTTGATCCTTCTGCCTCAGCCTCCCAAAGTGCTGGGATTACAAGCGTGCACCACCGCACCCAGCTTGTGCTCTTTATATGTAATACAAAATGAATTGCACTCTGCTAGCATGTATAACAAATTAAAATAAAAATAAATAAATAACTTTTTTTTAAAAGAGTTGTAATGAATTTTAATACAAAATAATTTGAGATAAGCAGAGGAATAACTAAAGAGAAACACATATGTTAAGTGCAAATAAATGGTAATATTCTAGTTCCTGAAATGAATGTTGGATTAATGAATATTTAACATATTATTCTTTAGAAATTACATGTAAGTTATATCTATTCTATTTTTTTTATTTTTTTTATTATTTATTTACTTATTAATCATGCACAAGTATAGTATCTTTTTACATACAACTGCTTGTATACAAAGTATATAAGTACCATTCAGCTCTTCAATCATGCATTTAGGATAATGATAGCCATCTCATTCAACCACCAATTTTTTTCCAACCCCCCCCCTTACTCCCTCCCTCACCTCCCTTTCCATTGACCATTCTAGTGTTCGTCTGATCCTATGAACCCCCTTCCAACAACACTGTGAACCAGCCTCCTTATATCAGAGAAAACATTCGGTATTTGGATTTTTGAGATTGACTAATTTCACTTAGCATTATATTCTCCAACTTCATCCATTTACCTGCAAATGCCATTATTTTATTCTCTCTTATTGCTGAGTAAAATTCCATTTTGTATATATACCATATTTTCTTTATCCACTCATCTACTGAGGGACATCTAGGTTGGTTCCATAACCTAGCTATTGTGAATTGTGCTGCTATAAACATTGAAGTGGCTGCGTCACTGTAATATGCTGCTTTTAAGTCTTTTGGGAATAGACCCAGGAGTGGGATGGCTGGGTCATAGGGTGGTTCCATTCCCATTTTCCCAAGAAATCTCCATACTGCTTTCCATAGCGGTTGCACCATTTTGCAGTCCCACCAACAATGTATGAGTGTGCCTTTTTCCCCACATCCTCTCCAACATTTATTGTTGTTTGTGTTCTTGATAGCTGCCATTCTGACTGGAGTGAAATGAAATCTTAGAGTAGTTTTGATTTGCATTTCTCTAATTGCCAGTGATGTTGAGCATTTTTTCATGTATTTGTTAATTAATCGTGTATCTTCTTCTGAGAAGTGTCTTTTCAATTCCTTAGCCCATTTATTGATTGGGTTATTTGCTTTTTCGGTGTTAAGTTTTTTTAGTTCTATATACATTCTAGAAATTAGTGCTCTATCTGATATGCATGTATTAAATATTTGTTCCCAATTAGTTGGCTCTCTATTCACCTCACTGATTGTTTCTTTTGCTGAGAAGAAGCTTTTCAGTTTAAATCTATCCCATTCATTAATTCTTGGTAATAGTTCTTGTGCTACAGGATTCTTATTAAGGAACTTGGGGCCTAATCCGACATGTTGGAAATTGGAGCTTACTTTTTCTTCTATTAGGCGTATTGTCTCTGGTCTAATTCCTAGGTCCTTGATCCACTTTGAATTGAATTTTGTGCATGGTGAGAGACAAGGGTTTAATTTCATTTTGTTGCATATGGATTTCCAGTTTTCCAGCGCCATTTGTTGAAGAGGCTATCCTTTCTCCACTGTACATTTTTGGCGCCTTTGTCTAATATAAGATAGCTGAAATTATATGTATTAGTCTCTGTGTCCTCAATTCTGTACCATTGGTCCACCAGTCTCTTTTGGTGCCAATACCATGCTGTTTTTGTTACTATTGCTCTATAGTATAATTTAAAGTCCGGTATGGTGATGCCCCCTGCTTCACTTTTCTTGCTCAGGATTGCTTTGGCTATTCTGGGTCTCTTATTTCTCCAAATGAATTTCATGACTGCTTTTTCTATTTCTTTGAAGAATGACATTGGGATTTTGATTGGAATTGCATTAAATCTGTATAACGTTTTTGGTAGTATGGACATTTTGACAATATTGATTCTACCTATCCAAAAGCAAGGTAGGCCTTTCCATCTTCTGAGCTCTTCTATGATTTCCTTCTTTAGTGTTCTATAATTTTCCTTATAGAGCTCTTTCACCTCTTTCGTTAAGTTGATTCCCAGGTATTTTATTTTTTTTTTTTTTTTGATGCTATTGTAAATGGGGTAGTTTTCATCATTTCCCTTTCAGAGGCTTTGTCACTGATGTACAAAAATGCCTTTGACTTATGGGTATTGATTTTGTATCCTGCTACTTTGCCAAATTCATTTACTAGTTGTAAAAGTTTTCTGGTAGTGTTTTTTGGGCCTTCTAGGTATATTATCATGTCATCATCAAATAGTGCTAATTTGAGCTCTTCTTTTCCTATCTGGATCCCTTTAATTTCTTTCGTCTGTCTAATTGCTCTTGCCAGAGTTTCCAGTACTATGTTAAATAGCAGTGGTGAAAGGGGGCATCCCTGTCTTGTTCCAGTTTTTAGAGGGAATGCTTTCAATTTTTCTCCATTTAAGATAATGTTAGCTCTGGGCCTTGCATAAATAGCTTTTATAATGTTGAGATATGTCCCTGATATTCCTAGTTTTTCCAGTGTTTTGAACATAAAGGGGTGCTGTATTTTGTCAAATGCTTTTTCTGCATCTATTGAGATAATCATGATTTTTATCTTTAAGTCTATTGATGTGATGTATTATGTTTATTGATTTCTGAATGTTGAACCAGCCTTGCATCCCTGGAATAAACCCCACTTGATCATGGTGCACTATCTTTTTGATATGTTTTTGTATCCAATTTGCCAGAATTTTGTTGAGGATTTTTGCATCTATGTTCATTAAAGATATTGGCCTAAAGTTTTCTTTTTTGGATGTGTCTTTGCCTGGCTTTGGAATTAATGTAATATTGGCCTCATAGAAAGAGTCTGGAAGAGCTCCCTCTTTTTCTATTTCTTGAAATAGTTTGAAGAGCATTGGTATTAGTTCTTGTTTGAAAGTCTTGTAGAACTCTGCTGTAAACCCATCAGGTCCTGGACTTTTCCTTGTTGGTAGCTTTTTGATGACATCTTCTATTTCTTTGCTTGTAATCGATCTGTTTAAATTGTGTATAACCTCCAGATCCAGTTTAGGCAAATCATATGACTCTAGAAATCTGTCAATGCATTCAGTATTTTCTGTTTTATTAGAGTACAAGTTTTCAAAGTAATTTCTGATTATTTTCTGTATATCTGAGGTGTTCGTTGTGATATTCCCTTTTTCATCACAAATGTTAGTGATTTGAGTTTTTTCTCTTCTTCTTTTCGTTAGCATTGCTAAGGGTCTGTCAATTTTGTTTATTTTTTCAAAGAACCAACTTTTAGTTTTGTCAATTCTTTGAATTGTTTCTTTAGTCTCAATTTCATTAATTTCTGCTCTGATTTTAATTATTTCCTGTCTTCTGCTGCTCTTGGTGTTGATCTGTTCTTCTTTTTCTAGTGCTTGGAGGTGTGATGTTAAGTCGTTTATTTGTTGGGTTTTTTTCCTTTTAAAGAATGAACTCAGTGCAATGAATTTTCCTCTTACTACTGCCTTCATAGTGTCCCAGAGATTTCTATATGATGTATCTGTGTTCTCATTTACCTCTAGGAATTTTTTAATCTCCTCTTTGATGTCTTCTTCAACCCCTTGTTCATTCAGTAGCATGTTGCTTAGCTTCCAGTTGTTGGAATAGTTTTTCTTATTCCTTGTTTTGTCATTGATTTCCAATTTCATCCCTTTATGGTCTGATAGCATGCAGGGTAGTATTTCTATTTTTTTATATTTGCTGAGATTTGCCTTGTGACATAATATATGATCTATTTTGGAGAAGGAGCCATGTGCTGCTGAGAAAAAAGTGTATTCATTTACTGAGGGATGAAATATTCTATATATGTCCGTTAGATCTAAGTTATTAATTGTTTTAAGGAGGCCTAAGTTTTCTTTGTTTAGTTTTTGTTTGGATGATCTATCCATTGGTGAGAGAGGTGTGTTGAAATCCCCTAGAATAACTGTGTTGTGGTCAATTTCACTCTTGAACTTGAGAAGCGTTTGTTTGATGAATGTAGGTGCTCCATTATTTGGGGCATATAGATTTATGATTGTTATATCCTCTTGATGAATGGTTCCCTTAAGTAATAAGAAATATCCATCTTTGTCCCTTTTGATTAACTTTGGCTTGAAGTCTACCTTATTTGAAATGAGAATGGAAACCCCTGCTTGCTTCCGCAGGCCATGTGAGTGATAAGACTTTTCCCAGCCTTTTACCTTCAGTCTATTGATGTCTTTTTCTATGAGGTGTGTTTCTTGGAGACAGCAGATTGTTGGGTCATTTCTTTTAATCCATTCAGATAATCTGTATCTTTGAATGGCAAGTTTAGGCCGTTAACATTCAGGGTTATTATTGAGATGTGATTTTTATTCCCATCCATTTTTATTTGTATTATGATCTTTAGCTTGATTTGGTTTCTCTTCTGGTTGGTATTTCCCTTAGTTTAATATCTCCCTTTGTTGATTTTCATTGTTATTTTTCTCTTCTTCTTCATGAAAAATTTTGCCCAGGATGTTCAGAAGTGCTGGATTTCGAGATGCGAAATCTTTTAACTTTTGCTTGTCGTGGAAGGTTTTTATTTCATCTTCATATCTAAAGCTCAATTTTGCTGGATATAAGATTCTTAGTTGACATCCCTTTTCCTTCAGAGCTTGAAATATGCTATTCCAGGATCTTCTTGCTTTTAAGGTCTGGGTAGAAAAATCTGAACAAAGTCTGATTGGTTTCCCCCTATATGTAATCTGTTTCCTTTCTCTTGTGGCTTTTAATATTCTCTCCTTGCTCAGTATATTAGGCATTTTCATTATAATGTGTCTTGGTGTGGATCTGTTGTGATTTTGTATGTTTGGTGTTCGGTAGGACCTCTTGAACTTGGTTTTCCCCTTCATTCCTCAAGTTTGGAAAATTTTCTGTAATTATTTCATTAAATAAATCACTCATTCCTTTGGCTTGAAACTCTGCCCCCTCCTCTACCCCAATCACTCTTATGTTTGGTCTTTTTATGTTGTCCCATAATTCTTGAATGTTCTGTTCTTGGTTTCTTACCATTTTTGCTGTGTAATCTAGATTTTTCTCTAGGATATATATTTTGTCTTCATTGTCTGAGGTTCTTTCTTCCAAGTGATCTACTCTGTTGGTGATACTTTCGATTGAGCTTTTATTTTGGTTTATTGCTTCTTTCATTTCTGGAATTTCTGTTTGGTTTCTCTTTAGAGCTTCTATCTCCCTATTGAAGTAATCTTTTACTTCCTGTATTTGTTTATGGAGTTCTTTGTCAAAATGATCTTTCACCTCCTGTATTTGCTCCCTCATCTCATTTTTGAGTTCATTCTTAAGTTCTGCTAACATTTGGAATATGTAATTTCTGAATTCCATCTCTGGCATTGCACCAACTGTGCATGGCATGGAATCTACTGAGGAGGTATATTGATTTGTTTGTGTCACTTTCTTCCCTTGTTTCTTCATACTGCTTGTGTGTCTATTCTACCTGCACTGTGGGACCTTGTCTACTTTGATTTTACCTTAAAACCTTACGTTGCTCCTGTAGTACAATGCTATCAGATCCCCTTATATTTCCTTTACACTTTAAAATCAAACACTTTCTATTCAGAGAATCCCAGTTTGATCACAATGTACAGATTTAGTTAACCCAGATGTTGTTTCCAATTTACTCTGTATGCTTCTGATGGGGTTTTAAAGTTTCAAGTAATGGACAGAGAGGTGATATGTTTAGGAAGAAGGAAGTGAGTGTACTGACTTGTTCTTTCTTAGAAAGTATGAAAAGAGAGTTCTATGGAAGTGGTTTAGTATCAGCCGACGAAAGAGGAAAGAGAATGGAGTGAATGAATAGATGGAAAGACCGATTTACATATAAACCTAACTTATGCAGTGGTTGAGAGGAGAAATAAAGAAAGATGGAAAAGAAAAAAAAAAAAGAAGAGAAAAAATAAATAACCAAGGAGTAGTAATTAGTGTAAGAGAGAGGAGAGAGTAAGTCTAGAAAATAGAGAATAAACCATATATAACACCACTTTGCTATATATTTCAATTGTACACATTCTAGAAATCTCAATTTGTGCGTATAACTTGTTTTTGCCTCTGTTGAGAATGCAATGGCAGGGTGTAAATAGGGAAGATGAAGGAAGAAGAAAAAATATAAAAGTGAGAAGAAGAAGAGAAAGAAAGAAAAGAGGAGCAGAAGCACACAAACACACTGTCAATCAAAACAAAAACAACCAAAAAACCCCCAAGAAACAACAAAACAAACAAACAAGCAAATAAAAACAAAAACGTTGAACCCAAGAACAAGTCTCAAACAAAATGGACCCTTGGAAGCCCTTCTTTTTTCCCTTCCAGTTTAAGCCACCTGACCCAGATCATGTACAGTCAGCAACCCTAGTGGAGTCAAGGCTGCACCTTTGGTCCGTTGCAGAGTGGCACAGTGGAATAGTGGAAGGGGCTTATCCTCAGGCTGGGCCCTGCTTACAGCAGCAGGGAGATGCTGTTCTGGGCCCGAAGACCAGGCAAACTGGTGGCTGGGTCTCTCCTTCCACCGGGCGGGAGTCTACCTCTTGCTCTGGTCGCAAATGGGCAGGTGGCACTCCCCCATAATGGAGGAAGCCCTTCCCCAGGTCTGGCCCTGCGTGCAGCAGCAGGGAGCTGCTACTCTGGGCCCTGGTGGTCAGGGGCACTGGCGGCTGGGTCTCTCCTTCCAGCGGGCGGGAGTCTACCTCTTGCTCTGGTCGCAAATGGGCAGGTCTCACACTTCCCAGTAATGGAGGAAGCCCTTCCCTAGGTCTGGCCCTGCGTGCAGCAGCAGGGAGCTGCTACTCTGGGCCCTGGCAGCCAGGGACACTGGCGGCTGGGTCTCTCCTTCCAGCGGTGGGGTCTCTATTCTATTTTTACAGGATTTTCCCCTTTATGTACAAATCTCAAATGTACTCAATGAGTCTGGACAATGCCCATACCTGTGTAGCCTAAAGCCTACAGATATTATCATTATCCCAGAAAGTTCTTTTATGCTCCTTCTCCACCAATCCCTGCTCCTACCATCCAAGCAGCCACTACTTTTCTAATATTTTTTTCCACTATAGGCTAGATTACTCTTTTGCTCACTGATTGTCTTATATCACCAGAATAAAAATTTCCAAAAAGTGCGAACTGGATGTCTCATTCACTACTGCATTCTTAGTGCCTAGAACAGGACCAGACGCACAGAAGTTGTGAAATAAATGAAGATTAAATAAGCATTATAGTGAATTTTAATCAACCTGTACATATACAATGGAAACACAGAATCTCAAATATGAAACTTTTAGAAGTTGATATTATCAACATTTACTCATATACTTTATAACTCTAAGAGACACTGTCTTCTCAGATCAGTAATACCCATGAGGAAATAATGTAATAGACTAAAACACTACTAAGCTGGGAACTAAGAGACCTAAAAATAATTTTAATCTATTATTATTGCAAACTAATGACAAGTGAATTACACCTTCCTGGCTTCAATAATAAAATCAATAAATTAAATTACAAATGTTTTTCTCAATTCTTAAAAATCTATGATTTCCAGTCAGTTAACACATAGTTTAAGTACCAAATAAATAATTTAAGTGCTGCAAAACTGACGAGGAGAGAATGATTGTGATTACTAAAAAAGAAAGAAAAGTTTTAGAAATTTTACAGGGCAATTACAACATGGGCTAGACCTTAAAAAAGAATTTAAACAATGAGAAACATAACATTATTTTCAGGGAGAAAGGCATTAAAAACGTGAAAAGAAGAGTGTGCACAGCATATTCCTGGAAGATACAGATCCCAAAAAAAAAGAATTAAGGGAAAATTAAAATTATAATGATTTGGGAAAGGTGGTGCATGCCTGTAATCCCAACTACTAGAGAGGCAGAGGCAGGAGTTTGAGGCCAGCCTGAGAAACTTAGAGAGACCCTGCCTCAAAATAAGAAATAAAAAAGGACTGAATGTATAGCTTAGTGGTAAAACACCCCAGGTTCAACTCAAGTACTGCTAAACAAATAAAATATTATGAGTCTAATCTTCATGTTTCAAATTGGCAAAGACCAAGGCATCTGAAAACATTCTGTTAATAAATGTGTAGAAAAATCATGCCTATATTAATTTGGCAATATGTGTTAAAATTAGGAACACTCTCCAATTATAGACAATTCCCAAAGCTAAATCCCAGATCCACACGCTTCTGAGTACTAGAGTGCCAGCCTTCACTTCTTTACCAAGTTCTAGTCATATGTCCCAATGTCTGGCTATAGATTTTCACTTGCCTATTCCACTGTCATTTTAAACCCAACATATACAAAATATAGGCTCTGATACAGATAGGATCTCAACTCACTACTACATATGCAATTTTGTCAGTATTATCATAATCAAATTCTAGTTCTTTCTTTGTCATTAACAAATTGAGTACCATCAAACATATTTTTATATCTCTCTGGGTCTCAACATTTCTAATGCACAAAATGTATGAACTGGCTCAAATGTTCTAAGATGTCTTATAGTTCCAAAACCCTCTAGTTTCCTGCCACTAAGGATCAAAACTTCAAAGTCATCTTAAATTACTCCTCTCCCCACATCCCTTTTTTATTCAGTCCAAGACAGAGTCTTGTGACATCTCTCCACTCTGACTTATTTCCACTAAGTCCAATTCTGCATTATTTCAGGCCTGGAATACTTTCCTACCTCTATCGCTTCATTTTCAAATTCATACCACACTAGTACTGACCCCACTTTAATTTTCCTAAAATATTTATTTAAGAAAGCTCTTTCCCAATCTAAAACTTTTAAAGTTTCTTTTTTGCCCAAGGGGCAAGATAGAGTCTTCTCATCCTAATACTTAAAGCCTCCATAAAACAACTCTAATCTACATTTAACCTGATTTCTTACTACTTTCTCACATAAACCTTCCTTTCAGTCAAGTTTTCTATGTTCTGTATACATGTCAAATATATTTTACCCTTGATTACCTCCTACACAAGTTCCTTTCTCTTACACAAAATCAAATCCCGACTAGTTTTGAGTCTTTCTCCTCTCTAAAGCCTTCTCTGCTCACTTCAACCCTAAGTGGTCTCGAATATTTACAACTTTTATTATTTATCTTATATCCCCAATTATACCATAAGTCCCCAGGAAAAAGAACCAATTTCATATTTTTCTGTATATTTTTCAGATGTAGCAAAATACCATTTATGGTGCAGGTATTAGTAAATATTTGGTGATTTAAAGTCCTTTTTAATTTACAACTAACATATATTTATTGAATATTGCCCACATGTTCTGCACTGTGTGGGTTTTTTTTTTTTTTTTTTTTTTTTTTTTTTTGGTTACCAGGGATTGAACTCAGGGGCACTCGACCACTGGGTCACATCCCCTGCCCTTTTTTGTATTTTATTTAGAGACAGGGTCTCACTGAGTTGCTAAGTGCCTCGCCATTGCTGAGGCTGGCTTTGAACTCACAATCCTCCTGCCTCAGCCTCCCAAAGTGCTGGGATTACAGGCGTGTGCCACCGCGCCCGGCTCTGTGTGTGTTTTTTAAACCTAAGATACTATGCATCAAAGAATACACAATAAAACTGAAAAGATATAAGACAAGGGAAATAACTTATCAAACAACCAAAACACAGCATATAATTAAACTATGTGAAGATGTGCTAAGACTAAGAAGTTATGTGAATACAGAAACAAACAAAAAAAAACATATTTACTGAGAAACCGTAGCACAAATTAGAGAAAATTTTCATTTTTATAGCAGTAGTATTAATTAATAATAATAATGATTAACATTTAAGGCGATTTTAAGGTGCTAGGCTTAAGAGCTTTTAATGTATTAATTCATTTAATTCTTACTATAGTCCTGTTGGAAAAGTACCATAATTCTTCTCATTTTCCAGATTAGGAGACTAAGTGATCAGTTATTCCATAACAAGTAGCTGTGAAATAGGGTGTAGAATTAAGATGGAGAACATGAGCAAAAGTTAAAGGATAGACCAAACATGGTTTGTTATTAGAAAATGGAGAAATTAACTTGCCAATCTACAGCACAGAATACATGCTGAGAATCCTTAGACAAAAGACTGAACAGGGAAGAGACTAATAGAGTGTCATGAAAGCCAGGAAAACAAAGTTAAATTTAATGGGTAAAAAAAATAAGCCACTAAAGATATGGGAATAGGAGAATGTCACAAAAAGGAGTATTACAATGATAACTTTACTGAGGACAAACAGGAGGAAGAGACACAAGATTTTGAGGAGCTTATACAACTTTCAATGTTCTAAGCATTGAAACAAGTCTTGGGATTCAAGTGGTGAAGGGGAGAAAGTAGAAATAGGATAGACAAAAAAAATTAATAACTATATTGAATGGGTTAATATAGTAAATGAAAGAGGCAATTTAAAGATAATGCCTAATTTAAAGACTACATGACCAGGAGAAGAAAATTAGCTTTGTGTTAATCAGTTTTCTGTTGCTGTGATAAAATACTTGACATAATTAACTTAAAACCAGGAAAGGTTTATTTTGGCTCATAGTTTCATTCCATGGTTGCTTGGGCCCACTGCGTTGGACCTATGGTGGCAAAGTAATTTGTAATGGGGAGCATGTGGAAGAAGGGGCCTGTTTCACCTATGGCAGCAAGGAAGCAAAGACAGAGAAAGGAGGGGCTGGGGTCCCAAACCACCCCCAAAAGAGGGATGCACCCATAACCTAACTTCCTTCCACTAAGCCCTACCTCCCAAAGGTTCCACAACCCCCCAGTAGTGCTACAAGCTGGTAACCAAACTTCTAACTCACGGGCCTTTGGAGGATATTCAAGATCCAAAGTAAGACAGGTGTATAAGATGATGATTTTCATTTGGGTCATATTCATCTGGAGATGATCAGAAATAGTGTTGGACCAGTACTGAAAAAACTAGTAAGTGATTGGAATGACAAGTAAGCAACAGAATTAGTTTCTAAATGAAAGAACTGAGCAGAAATTATAATGATATAAAAGGAGAGGAAATATATTAAGCCATGATCAACTGGCCCTAGCTTTTTGTATCAATAATTATATCAGAAAAACCAACTAAATGCTAACACAGAGGTTCCTAAATTGTCTCCAATCAAGGAGCCCTTAGAATCTCAGTAATTTTTTCATGACATCCCTGCACTAAAAGAAATACTTTAGCATGTTCAAACAACCTAATAAGTTTAATTATCCTTACAATTTAGTGTCTGTTAGGTACTGTACAACTTCTGAAACCTCGGAATCCAATTAAACACTACCAATAATTTCCTGTTCCACACCAATTTTCACATAATTACTAGCTGATTTTCAGCAGAGCATCATTTGAAAACATAGCTTTACAAAGATAGAACATTGTAGAAAGGGATGTAGGTATCTGACATTGAAACTGTGAAGTAGTTCAAACTAATAGTTCAAGCCTGAGTTCACTGATGCTCCAGGCAACTCAGTACACAGTTTGGGAAACTGGAGACTAAAGGAAAAGGCTCCCCAAAAGGAAAAAAATAATATAATGAGGGAAGAACAACAAAATAAAAGTTCTTAGTATAGTGAACCACAGGAGGGCAGCACACTAGCTACTAGCTACTAGGCTAGGTGATGGGGCTCAAAAAGAGAGATAAGAGTAAAAGTCTACAAGACCCCTTAGCCAGTTCAAGATCTAAAAGAGTTTTTTTGTTCCTTATACTAAAGTGTAAGAAACACTGGTCACTGGCAGATCACCATATGTGCAGTCATCTTACCTTTCTTTGAATTGCCTTTGCCTGCCCAATTGCAATAGTAGCCAAGACTTTTTGTTTTGTTTTTTCCCTGCCTTCCCCAGTCAGGTTTTTACTACATTGCCCAGGCTGATCTCAAACTTCTGGACTCAAGTGATCCTCCCACCTTAGCCTCTGGAGTAGTCTGGGACTACACCAGTCTGGCTTAATCAAGACTTCTTTAGCAGCCAACTTACTACTTTGCATGCATCTTATTTAAGCCTATAACAATCTTATAAGAAAAATGAGGCTCAAAGACATTTTAAATAATACAACTGTTAAGAAGCAAGAATACCATGATTCAAACACAGATCTGATTCCAAAGCCAAATTTCTTTCCTATTTGCCTAAAAAGCTTCCTACCTTTCAAGAACAGCCAGGTCAAGAAGAGAAAGACATTACATTTGCCTCCCATACCTGAGACACCTGTCTCAAATCACTAAGGAAGATACTAAAAAAAGTCCCTAACCAGTCCCTTAAAACATGTTATAAACTCCAAACAGAATATTCACTTGGAGCAAAATACACATTATGTGCTCATCTAGCCAACAAGTACTGCAGCTTTCCTGTACAAGTAAATTCATGTACTATTATGGCAAGTGCTGGACACATTTAGTTTACAGACATGTTATACTCCAAAAGATAAGTACACATACAAGCAAGTGAATCTCACACTTGATGAAGTAAAAGGTGAAGCAGATGGGAGGAAAAGAGCCAAAAACTGATTACTCATTTTCAAATTTGCTGGGTGTTATTAACAGAATAATGCAGTAGCCCAACAACTCATTGTATAAACCTATTATGAAACCAAAAGCAATCAACATCTCCCTATTTCCACTTCGTTTTCTTTTTCCACATTTCTCCTCCCCTCTCTGACATACTCAGCTGTTCCTATCCTTTCATTCAGAGAAAGGAGTTTCCCTTGACAGATTAATAACCACCGGAAAGAAAAGGGGGTAAATTCAACCGACACAGCAAGATCAGACAGATAAAACTACCCAGGAAGCATTCAATGTGGTAGCAGAAAGCCCATCAAGAACAACTCAATAGGTATTCCTTACTACCTGGAAATATCCCTCTGAAAGTTTAAGAATTTCTGGCTGTTTAAAGATAAAGAGAAAGGGATGCTTTGCTTTTCTCTGCAAAGCCATGTTACTTGTAAAACCAACAAGGAATGTTTCTTGAAATATCTAAGAGCAACAATAAACACCCCAAAATTATTGTCCTAGGCCAACATTAAAAGTTCAGTTCAGCTCTGCCATTTTCAGAGTAAGCAACAAGGAGCCCTGCTTGTCCACACGGGCATCCAACCTTCCTATGCACACAGAGCTCGCCTTTACACCCTCACCTTACTGCGTCAATAGAGGACAGCAGCCAGGATATCATACCCACTGTCGCGGGAGGGGGAGGAAGGGCCTCTTTTTCTGCAGAAGAGAAACAGTTCACATCTTGTTCCCGTTGCCTGCTTCCGAAACCTAAAAATAGAAGCAGCTGTTACTACCGCAGAAATCCAGGGGAAATAGATGCTCCTTTCTAGGCTGTTTAAATGTCTCAAAAATGTTAAAGAGGGACAAGTAAGGAGGGAGGGACTATAAGGGACACACGGATGCAAATATCAATAGCAAGACATTCCGTCCTCGGTTTTGTCTTAAAGAGGAAGATTTTTCTGGCTAAGTTCACTGCCACTGGCCGGAGGGGGGTGGGGGGAGTCGGGGTTCGCAAGGTGGAAAGGGGTTGGAGAGACAACTGGTGCCCTCATCTAGACGCCAGGCAGCGACAACACCCACCGGCTGCATGGATCGGGCGACGAGGGACCGTCCTCAAGCCCTAAAGGGTTGCTCCTTCACGGTGCCTCCGGTGGGCCAAGGTCTGCGAAGCGCCGGGACCCGACACGGGTCCAAGCGTCCGCCAGGCTGGGCCCTCGCGGGCCCTCCCGTGCGGGCTCGGCTCCCACTCACATCCCTCGGCGGCGAAGACCCGGCCTGTCCCTGCGCCGCAGCACCCTCCGCCCCGACGGGTGCCGCAACACCGGGCTCAGGGGCCCACGGGCAGAGGTGGCTGACGCGGCGGCGCGAACTCCGGAGAGCGCGGGGCGCCCGCCCAGCCTGTCAGCGCCGCGGGAGGCCGTTAGCGGCGGCCGCTGCTGCCCCCTTCTGCTCCTCTTCCTCTCTCCTTCCTGCAGCACACACCACTCCCACTTTGGGCAGCCGGGAAGCCCGTCACAGACGTAGTCTCCACCCTTTCCCGAGCCACACCGTCTTCTCAGCGCCTAGGCGACACTCCTTTGGACGCCCTATTTGCGTCGGACTCAGCCTCCGCGTCGGCCTCCAGTCGAACCGCCAGTTGGCGGCGGGCAAAGGCCGGCTCCCGGCCGGGCCAAGGAGGCAGCAGGACGCTCCCCCGACTGCGCGTGCGCTGCTCGGCGGGCTACGCTTTTCCTGGCGCTCGCCGGGATTTGGAAAGAGTGGGCCACGCAGACCGCGGCCTCTCGGGAAGCTGGCGTGCGCGCGTGGAGATTCCCGGGGCAGCCCCTGGCGTGAGCGCGCGAGGAAGTGAAGGTAGCGGCGGCTAGCTGAGCGCTGGGGCCTGGCTGGGGATCGGTGTCAGCACCGGTCCCGGCACTCCCCAGATGGGCGTGTATGTGGCCGCCGCCCGCCGTGAAGGCGGCTGGGAATGAGTCAGCCGGGCCGGGAAGGCCCCACTGCACGCAGGCTGGCACCAGAGGAGGAAGGGCTCCCTCCGCACGGAGAGTTTCCCCTCCAATGCACGTTGTCCCCTTTCTGCTTTGGCTTCCAGGTTCCGGTTACCGCAGACCTGTGCTTACTCAGGCTCTAGGCCGCAAGGGTCGAGGCAACTGGATCACAGGAGTTGTTTAGTGGCAATACAAATCCTGAGTGAGCCCCTGACTCCAGTGAGCCACCTCTGCTGAAAAAGGGAAAGAGTAGAATGAGGTGCACAGCGAATGAGGAGAAAACTTCTGAAAGAGCCTTATTCATTCATTGAAACATTTACCTGTGGCCTACTAGGTCTTAGGTGAAAGCAACCCGCATTTCCTTGTCCTGCCTGTCTTCTCACAGACATGACAAAGTATGCTTTGAAAGTGTAACCTACTGGGTGTGTAATTGCCACTAAGAAAAATAATAGTAAAGGAGTAGAAAATGAGGGGGACGTCATTTTATGGCGGCAGAAAAAGACTTGCTAGAGTTAATGACATTTCAGCAAAGTTATGTAGAATGAGAATGTGACAATCCGGAATGGGTTTCAGGTACAGGGAATAGCAAAAATAAAGACCCTGAGAAGGGAATGTGTTTGGCAAGTTGAAAGACCAGGAAATAAGTCATTGTGACAGTAAAGGAGGGAGCAGTGGTAAGAGGTGAGGCCAAAGACATTGTTGGGTACCAGACTGTATTTTGTCCACCTGAATGCATTTATAGCTTCTATTTCCCCCTTACATAAATGATGCTGCATTCAGATCTATCTTGTATTTATTTCTTTAAATAACTTCACCAGTGCAACTCCTGCATTTCTTTCTACATAAGACCCATTGCCAAAGGTCTCTGAGCAAATGATAGCAGGATACGAAATGATTTGAATTCACACTGACTCCTTTAAATAATGAACTAGAGCCATTGTTTTCTCCTAAGGTGTAGGGTGGGGGAATTTACAAGGATATTGCATACCTGTGGTTACTGTGGTTACTGCCTTATAAGCAAAATATGCTGGAACTCCTTTTTTTTTTCCCCCCTTAGAAACTGAAGTGTAACTCAATGGCAAAACTAAAATCTGCCTAAATTATTAAGGCTGAAATTACAAACAACAATCACCATGAGAGTTCCATTTTCTATAAACAAAACTTTTGCTGAGGTAAAGGCTGGAACACAGACCCACACAAAGAAGTGCTGAAGATGGTCATAATGTCATTGTTAAAATCAAAAACAACAGAACTGTGGGAAAAGATTATCTTTCCTGAAGAAAAAAAAGAAGTTTTAGAACTCTGAAACTATGTGAATGTATCATTGTAATAAATGATGTTTCTATATTTTGCAATGATGTGTTGTTCTCCTTTTTTGGTACCTGGGATTGAACTCAGGAGCACTCAACCACTGGGCCACATCCCCAACCCTTTTTTGTATTTTATTAGAGACAGGTAAGTGCCTCGCCATTGCGAGGCTGGCTTTGAACTCGCCATCCTCCTGCCTCAGCCTCCCAAGTGCTGGGATTACCGTGCCCGGCAATGATGTGTTATTCAACTTGACAATGTCTATTACTGTCTCCCACCTGTTTTCAGGAAGAAAACATTTGGAACTAGTGAATATTCAGGAATATTTTTGGGGGGAGGGGGCTTTTTTTTTTGTACTGGGGATTGAGTCCAGAGGCACTTTACCACTGAGTCACATCCTTAGTCCATTTTTTTCTCTCTCTCTCTCTCTCTCTCTATCTCTCTCTCTTTTTGAGACAGGGTCTCACCAAGTTGCTTAGGGCCTTGCTAAATTGCTCAGGCTGGCTTTGAACTTACAATCCTCCTGCCTCAGCCTCCCAATTCCAATTCACTGGGATTACAAGCATATGCCACCACACCCAGCAGAAATTTCTTTTTTATATTAGAGATTTGGGTATGGAAGACACAGTAGACAAGCAAAATATATTATCCATAAGCTTACCAAATGAGAAATTGAGAAATCCTCTACCTACCCACACCAATGGAAGACAAAGTAGACAAGCAAAATATATTATCCATAAACTTACCAAATGAGAAATTGAGAAATCTACCTACCCACACGGAAAGATTAAGTAACTTGCTTATTGTCATTCAGAAAGAAAAGGTCTCTTTCTTCCCTATGATATGATTTTAAGCCAGTGCTAAGATGGAATGTTGATCTCTTTTTACCCTGTGTACCAGGGAATTTTGGAGCTCTTTAGGTGATTCCTAGTATAGCATATCTTGAAATTTGCAAACATTTCAGAAAGTCACCCTTGTTCTTTAATAATGAAAAAGGAGAATTCTAAAAAATTTAACCAAGTCTTTGAAGACATTCATTCAATATGGAGATAAGAAATGTTAACTAGATGGTTAACACATTTGGATTCAAAACTGATTATATGACCACATTTACAGGTTAAAACAAGCATCTAGTTGTCAATTGTGGCACTATGTATGGAGTCACATGGCAAGATTCTGTCCTTCTACTATAGTAGAGCATGCCAGCAGAGGATCTTATATGCCATACCCAAAACCTACACCTGCAACAAAACTTTGACCCAGTCAAGTGGGAAATGGGGCCTTGGCTCCTATGTTTTCTTTTTTTTCTTTCTTTTTTTTTTTTTTTTTTTTTTTTAAGTTCTTGGGTAGTTTTGATATAAAACCATGGTTGAAAATTCATGGCCAATTGGTTAAAGTTACACTTGACAGTCCAAACAACCCAGGTTTCAATCACAGCTTTCTCCAAGGAAGTCATGTAAATTTTCTAAACCTCTGCTTCTTCATCAGGATAATAACATTTCCCTTGCTTAAAAAGACTTGTTCTAGTTTGTTTTGTTTTTTTTATTTCTTTCTTTCCCACATTTTTCTATTGGTGCATTACAGTTGTACTTATTGATGGGATTTGTTATTACATACTTGTATATTCACACTTTGAAGAGATGTTTTTAAGATTAAATGAAACAGTATTTTTAAACCCTTAAGCATAGTTATTAATACTTAAGGAAAGGGGGGACAGTAAGATACCATATCCATGAATGCCCCTTTCTGTTTCCCAAAATCCTGCCAAGTTATGAGAACAAGCCTGGGCCAGAATGTCCAGATACATATTATCTTGAAGGACACTGGCTTTTCTCTTATGCAAATGAGAGATAGGGAAAATAAATGTTATTTGTAGAAAATTCCATTTTGCACTTACACAGGACAGTTGCTCCTTGGAGTGCTGGTCACACAAGTAAACTAAGCAAGCTAATGCCGATGAGATTGAAAGAGGAGATGAAGGAATCCCCCCTAGAAGATTCAGAGGGCCCATAGCCCTGCTAGCACCTTGATTTAGGAAGTCTACCCTCCAGAACTGTGAAAGAATAAATTTTTATGATTTAAGACACCAAATTATGGTACTTTGCTACTACAGTCTACTAAACTAATATGCCACCCTACAAGCCTTGAGAATAATTTTGTTGTTGTTGCTAACAGGACTGGGGATTGAACCCAGAGCCTCACACATACTAGGCAAGTAAGAGTCCTACCACTGAGCCACACCCTGTCATTTTTATCTTTTATCTTGAGACATGATCTTTTTTGTGTTGTCCAGGCTGGCATCAAACTTGTGATCTTCCTTCCTCAGCCTCCTGAGTAGCAGAAATTATAGGCATGCAGAATTTTCTCTTTTGCCAGCCACACCTAACACTGCCTCCCACTGAGCATTGATATAACTGTCCACTTGGAGGGGGGAAAAGTACCTTTTTGCATTCTACTTTGTGTATTGGAGCTTCTGTTTAATTGTTTGTTCATTGACTGTCATCTTCACTAGTTAAAGAACAAGCATAAAGTGGTGTAATAGTCCTAAGACAAACTCTTTTGGAGGAGTACTCCAATGCCACAAGAATTGTATTATCATGTGCTTTCCACTCAGACGCCAATTCAGCTCTTCACTATTCACAGGAAATGTGCTGGGAATCAACAGCATTACAAGTAATAAAATTTTAGTAAAAATGATAACTTTGAAAATTTTTAAAAACAACTGTTCATTACTGGAGTAGACATGTTTTAAGGTCCATGAAAATTTACTGTTTTTACAGTTTAAAATCTATTATCCATACCAAAGTT
The DNA here is from genome assembly GCA_025594165.1 of Tamias sibiricus. Lineage (NCBI taxonomy): Eukaryota > Metazoa > Chordata > Mammalia > Rodentia > Sciuridae > Tamias > Tamias sibiricus. The sequence goes on along the minus strand of CM046657.1, from coordinate 153,814,544 downwards.
TTCTAAATATATTTGTTGAGCATGCTACTTTTTCTCCCTTTTAATGCACAAGTAAACATTAATATGTACTAATTATGGAAAATCCAAACAATTTAGTGCACAAAGTGGAAATTGCTGTTGATCCTCTTTTCCTAGCCCTCTTCACTTTCCAGAATCAGCACTGATAACTCTCTGAGGAATAAAATTTCGAACTTTTTCCAAAGCATTTTCCTACTTATTTCCTGTAGATACAGTTTGAGTTCTGTAAACAAAGTGAATAATACTACACATATTTCTGTTACATTTTTTCAGTTTTAATATCTTGTCTTTATATATTCTTTTCTTTTCTTTTTTACTTGTTTTAATTAGTTATACATAATGGTAGAATGCATTTATGCACTTTGATATATCATACATAAATGGGATATAATTTCTCCTTTTTCTGAGTGTACATGTTGTAGAATCATATTGGTCACGCAGTCACATATATACATAAAATAATAATGTTTGTTTTGCTCTACTATCTTTCCTATCCTCACATCCCCCCTCCCCTCCCTTCACTTCCCTCTACATAATCTAAGGTAACACTATTCTTCTCTAGTGCCCACCCCCATGGCCTTATTGTGAACTAGCATTTGCATATTAGAGAAAACATTCAAATTCAACCTTTGGTTTTTTGGGATTGGCTTATTTCACTTAGCATGATATTCTTCAACTCCATTCATCTGCAGGCAAATGCCATAATTTCATTTTTGAAGGACATCTAGCTTGGTTCCATAGTTTAGCTATTGTGAATTGAGCTACTATAAACATTGACATGACTGCATTGCTGATTTTAGGTCCTTTGGTATAAACCGAGGAGTGGGATAGCTGGTTCAAATGGTGGTTCCATTCTAAGTTTTCTGAGGAATCCCCATACTGCTTTCCATAGTGGTTGCACCAATTTGCAGTCCCACAAGCAATGTGTGAAAATACCTTTTTCCCCACATCCTTGCCAACATTTATTGTTGCCTGTATTCTTAATGATTGCCATTCTAACAGGAGTGAGATGAAATCTTAGCATAGTTTTGATTTGCATTTCTGTAATTGCTAGAGATGTAGAACACTTTTTCATATATTTATTGATCGATTGTATTTCTTCTTCTGTGAAGTATCTGTTCAGTTCCTTAGCCCATTTATTGATTGGGTTATTCGTTTTTTCGTTGTTAAGTCTTTTGAGTTCTTTATATATCCCAGAGATTAATTCTATTACATTTTTGCACTTAATGTATCTTGGAGATCTTTCATTTCAATACATATAGATTTTCCTCATTTTTAAAAAGACTCATAACATTAGATAATTACAAATATTTACATTCTGATTTTTGACAATAAAAATGATAAAAACAGAACACATGTATATTTCACAAGCTCAAAAGTATTTCCTAAGATAGATACTTAAAAATAGATTTTCTGAACCAAGGAAAATATATATTGAAAATTTGTTGGCAATTGCCAAATCAGCTTGCAACAATTTCACAGTCGTCTATTAATGCCTATTTCTCTATAATCTACAATCTCTAGATATTATGAATCTTTAATTTTAGAAAATATTAATTCCAAATCACAATCATTTTAATTTTGACATATATTCATTAAACATCTATTATGTGACAGGTACTCTGCAAATGTTAAATAATTATTACTGTGATATTAGATAACAACATTAGATTATAAAATTCACCAACCATATTGATCAAGAAAATAATTTTTCAATCAATGTTACAGCTTTCTTATACCATTTTCCTTACTGGAGAAAAATTATTCCTTTGAGAAAATGCTAGTAAAATACAAAGATCACAGATGATTACTAGTTGGGAAACTGGATCAGTTATCCAAATTCAACCTTTCTGAACTTCTGTTTCCTACTCTCGGCAATGAGAATAATAGAAGTGCTTACCTTGATTGATCTGAAGTGACAATGAGATGACTATTATAATAAACACTCAACAATTTCTGATAACAATAATAGGTAACATTCCAGCGCATACAATATATCAAGCATTGTTCAAGGGCTTTGTATATATTTAAAAAAAAGAAAAAAAAAAGCCTCTAGTATTCTCATCATGCTTAGTCACTGGCTCACTGGCTAAGAGGAGCCCAAGGAGGGAGGGAAAAAAGGAGGAAGAGAAAGCTTTCAATGTAACTCTGCAACTGACCAGAAGTGGGGACAGCTGGAGGCACTCAGCCAACCATGCACCTCATAACAGGTTCTCTTGGGCCGAGCACTTCTATGACTGCCTAAGAGTAAGAGAAGATAGGTTATAAGAGTATAAAACTGACAATTGATTTTTTTTTATTTTTTGATTGTTGTTTTTTTCTGTGTATGGAGAGCAAGGTCAGTTGGGTTCAGTGGTACATACTTATAATCCCAGCTACTCAGGAGACTGAGGAAGGAGGATCATAAATCCAAGGCCAGCCCCAGCAATTTAGAGATCCTGTCTCAAAATAATTAAAAAAAAAAAAAGTTGGGGATATAGCTCAGTGGTAAAGAGCTCCTGGGTTCAATCCTGGGTTCAAACCGGATTTTTTTTTCTTTTTTTTTTTAAGCAAGGTAACTGACAGAGAATGGGGGAGAGGAGGTAGAAATGTTGAGGTTTTAAGATAAAAGTGAAGGCATGAAGAAGTTCTCTAGAAGAGTAGGAGGGTGAAAAGACCAAGGACATGCACAGTTTGATTATCAGGCAGAAGTAAGAGCCCACTAGACCTCAGGTATCTGACGTGAGATTCAGCAGCAGTGTGGTTTTGGGGTTTTCTCCACCCACACTCAGCTGCATAAGTCAAAGACCAGAATAAAGAAAAAAATCAATTAAAGCAGGGTTGGAATTTTCCCAGGTGTGCAAGAGGAAGTGAAAAAAGGACAAAAGATGAGAATGCATGCAAATGACAGATGCAGGTTAAGTATCCCTATCCAAAATGTTTGGGACCAGAAGTGTTGCAGATTTTTGGATTTTTGTGGATTTGGAATACTTGCAAATTTTCAGATTTTGGAGCATTTTAATTTTTGAGTTTTCAGATTAGGGAAGTTCAAACTGTACAATAGTTGATCATGGAATTTAAAGTAGGTAAGTAAGGAAATGAAGATATGGGGGTGTAACAGTGGTCTACTTTTTTTTTTTTTTTTTTTTTTTTTTTTGTACCAAAGATTGAACTCAGGGGCACTTGACCACTGGGCCACATCTCCAGCCATTTTTTGTATTTTATTAGAGACAGGGTCTCACTGAGTTGCTAAGTGCCTTGCCATTGAGGAGGCTGGCTTTGAACTCACAATTCTCCTGCCTCAGCCTCCCAAGTGCTGGGATTACAGGCGTGCGCCACCGCGCCCAACTCAGTGGTCTACTTTATGCTTGCTGTTCTGCCACTGCAACTTAGTTTTAAAATGCACAGTTCTTTCTCTTTTTCTCTCCCTGATCCTCCCTAATCTCTCCCCATCCCTAATCCCAGGGGAAACAGAATTACCCTTCTTCCCCATCCTAGGCAGAGTTATCTGACCTTGAGTACACACCCACCATAAAAACCAAGTAATCCAGACTTTGGGGATAATAACAGCAGGTGTCAGAAATGACAATCTCCCAGATTAACAAGTAAATTACAACTCCAACAGAGAACACATGGAATGTAGCCTTTGAATCATCTCTTTAAAAGCCCCCTGCACCTGCTGATAGGCAGAATCACAGCCTCTTCGACTGGAAGGAGTCCCCTGTATTTCTCCTTTGCCAGCAAAGCAATAAACATTGTCCCACTTTTTCTCAAAACTGTGTCCTGGTTATTGGATTGGCATTGGGACAGAGATTGAGCTTTTATCAACAAATTTGGCACCCAAGAGGACTCGAGAGCAACCTCTGCTCTGGCTTTCCTAGGCAGGCAGGCCTGGTTCTCCAAGGAACCTCACTTCCATGCTGAGGATTCAAGGTGCTGGAGAACTTGTTGAAAGCCAACTGCAGGTGAGTGTGCCTCAGGTAAAACCAGAGGAGCTATTCCTGTGAGTAAAGGGAGGGTTGAGGGACCGTTAGAGTAGCCACTGAAGCCCCTTTTGCTTTAGGGAACACCTGCCTTCCTTCCCTGAACTATAGGGATTTCTCCATCTTGGTATAATTTGAGAAAAAGGAAACTGAAATGCAGTAGTCACGACACCTCAGACTTTTAGTAAATCCTCCAGTGTACCCTCCAACACCTTTGATTCCACACATCTGGTTCCTCTTTGTGGGAACACAAGGTCCCTCTTTATGGAACATATGTGGCACCACTGGTGTAGAAGTCATGGTTAAACGGGACTTGAGAACCTAGGGATATTTTCTCCTTTCTGATCTGTTCTAGGTTCTCATCCATTTGTTGGTCTTAAGTTTGGGAATTCCCTCTTTTTGTCTGTATGTGTTTTTGTTTTGTTTGAATCTGTTACTGCCCCTTTTAAAGACATGGCCAGTACTGCATTGATCCTATAGATAGTCTCTTGGGAAAGATCTTGGCTGCTCAATTTAAATGTTCCCATCTGTTGGTCATGATTTGGGGGCTCCTTTCTGATCACCTCTGTGTTTCTTTTTTGTATAATCTTGCAATTGGAGTTGGTCTGTCAGAGGTAAAACAAGTTGAAGAAAGGACCCCTTATAGGTATAAGTCTGTCTAAGATAATGTTGTACTATAATGATCTGGCTTTTAAATAGCTTTCTGGATTATTGTACAATCTTGTAGTTGAAGTTGGTCTGTCAAAGGTAAAGTAAGTGGAAGAAATTTGTATATGTCAATCTGGCTGTTTTAAAGGTTCCCATCTGTCAGCCCTGGTTTCCATGATCTCCTCTTCTCTGTCTGTCTTTTTTGTTTGGTTGGTTTTTGGTAGGCCATCTAAGACATGGGCCACTCTGCATTGATCTTACTGGTAGTCTCTGGAAGCAGAGAGATCTTGGCTGAATGGGCCACCTAGAGGGATAAGCCTTTCTAAGGGAAAAAGATGTACTGTAATGCAATCTGGCCTTTGAATGGTTTTTCTGGATTATTATACAATCTTGACATTGAAATTTGTCTGTCAGGGGTAAAAGTATATGAAAGAGATTATGTACAGGCATTTATGCAGTTGCATGATAAAGGGTCTGAGCCATCAGGAATTAAGTTGAAGGTGCCAAAAGACACTGACTCTGGTGTGCAGAGATAGCAAGACACAAGAATAAAGGGTTAAAAAGATTTAATGCTTTAAACCCAGTGCTGGCAATCCCAGCACTGTTTCTCAGCCTGGCCCCAGGCAGCCATAGATCATCTCACTGTGGGTCAAGTACACCAGCCCTAAACTGGGGGGGCCTGGGACAGGGTTAGAAATTTCAGAAAAGGTGCCTGGGTTGTAGAAAAATGGCCAAATAGAACCTGACCTCTGTCCTTCCTTTCAGCTCCTTTCTCCCCTGTAGGATGGTGGCTATTGGCCACAAAGAATGTGGTAGTAGGTTCTAGCACTGTCCATTTAGGAACTGGGGATAGGAATAGTCTTCCCTTTTAAGATCTGACAGGATACCCCATTTAATCAGAAGATATCCATCAGAAGGGCAAAACAATTCTAGCTACAATAGTATCCCATCAAATTAAAAGCCTGGGGAGGCTGGCAGATTAAATAACTGCACCCAGGGGAGGGGAAAAAAAAAGACAAACTAAGGCCAACCTGTGTTTTGTAGGCATCCTCTAAAAAGGGATCTTCAAGGGTTTTCAAGGAAATCTAAAAAAAAAAAAAAAAAAAAAAAAGCCTAAAGAAAAGAATGGAAAGGGCCTCCTCCATTGCCTTATCAATATGCCCAGTATAAGAAAAAGGCCCAAAATGAGCCTCTGGATGCAATTCACACTTAAAGTTGATGGAATTTTGATAATGATATTGGAGACAGGTCAGGCTCAAAAATATCCTGTGCTCCAACCCCTTGAATGCAATCTGGGAGAAAAAAAGATTAAGGCATGGTTTTTGTATACACTGGATTGTCCAACCATCTCCTGGGATGAAATTTGTTGTGTAAATTAAATGCACAGATAACATTAATAAGGTCTGTTTCAGAATATGAGTTTAAAAAAGGATCTAAAACTAGAAAAGATTTTTAAAAAGGATAGGTATGAAAATATATCTTAGTATGGAAAATTAAAAGGTAAAAGAAATGTTTCTGGATGATAAAGTATATTGTCTGGTGAAATAATATTCTTGTGCTAAGGTCCAAGATGAAAGAGGATAAAATTAAGGATATAAAGTTGTGAGTGTCAGAGCTGGGCGCAGTGGCACACGCCTGTAATCCCAGCACTTGGGAGGCTGAGGCAGGAGGATCGCGAGTTCAAGCCAGCCTCAGCAATGGCGAGGCACTTACCTGTCTCTAATAAAATACAAAAAAAGGGCTGGGGATGTGGCCCAGTGGTTGCGCACCCCTGAGTTCAATCCCCAGTACAAAAAAAAACAAAAGTTGTGAATGTCTAGGTAAGTCACAGAAGGTTTGTGGAAGGTAAATCTCAAAAAATTTGTATTAATGATTAAATTGGCTACAATTAGCCGAGTCAGTTGAACTTATTTGAACTTTAATGTACTGATAAGAATCAAAATCTGAAACGTTGATCTGCTCCTATCTATCAAGATAATTTTCTTGTGTTTGTTAGGTTTTATTACTTGGGGAAACTAAGTCTTAGAGGAATTAGGATTTGTACATGTTTAAAAGTCTTAAATGATTAGTTTGTAACTGGTTAAATAAACAACTGTTATTTAGGTTATAATAATATAGTTGACACCCTAAATATATGTGACTAAGTATATGTATGCATCTAAGAACTATATCTAAGCCTTGTTTAAGTGTTAAGTAAAAGTTTGTAAAATGAAAATTTATGTAAGTTTACTGGCAAGATAACCAAAAACTGCACTCTTGTATATATTGTATCTGACATCGAAGGCCATACTGTTACTTGAAGACCTGTCTTATGTCTGCTTGCTTTGACAAAGTCTATTTCTGATCATTAATACTGTTTCTGAAATGTATAAGAAATCTAAGGCTATCCTTTGATTTTTGTTAATGCATGAAGACCTGAGATTATTGTTACTATACACTCTGTATTCTAAATTGTACTTTAAAACTTAAATTAGTTAAATGTAAAGCTTAGGAGAGCACTTTGCCAAGTTGGTATTCTCCAAACTAAAATTATGTGAGCAAAAGTCTCAGATTTGTCATTTGATGTTTTATAGCTGGATAAAGTAACCTGTTCTCAATGTTATACATAAAATTTTGTGTTATTCTTCACACTGGAATAGGAATTTAAATGCATTTTTGGAAGATAATAAGTAGAGCCTGGTCTGTTTAAAGGTGACATTGTAAAACAGGAAAGCATTCAGCCTTTTCTCACAGAAAGCCTTTCTTTGATTCATGCTTCAGATGTAGTGTTGTTTTGTGTTATTTGTAAAAAGCCTACCTTATGTGAGATAAGGCTCTGCCTCTCATCTTACTCCATGTTAGAATGGCTCCAAATTATGCTAGACTTCAGTTCATTTAAAGTTGTGTTCAAAAGATTGATTTTTGTTGTGAAGATTACTGTGATCTCAAACAGGGGATATAGTATATGACTAAGTAAAGGTTCAATATTATAAAATCATTTTTCTTGGTTCATAGCTGTTACACAAACTGAATGTTTTTGCTCTGTAATTTCATTTTGTATTTCTCTTGTAAACTTTATACATGTTCCCTGATTAGTGTTTTTCAGAGATATGCTTAAAAAGAAAAAAACAAAAAAAAAGCACCTGGTTAATTTGAGATAGTATATAATGCTGACTCCTAGTACTAATACTGACCCCAATTAAATGAAAGGGGTAACTGTAAAATTATTGATATTGAAGTTATAACCTGTTACTCCCTCTTTAAGACTGGTAAAACTGACTTGCTGGGAGTTTAAAACCAAAAACTTGGAAACCAAAGTCAAAGGAGTAAAAGCACCAAGGAAAAAGCAGCCAACATTTTGGTCTTTGCCATCTAAAGTCAGCCATGACCCAAAGAATGACAGGATCCCTCTCTGGGCCCTGTAACTCTGGTGAGTCACCCAATCTTCTGATCAGGGAGATCAAGAGGATCATAGAGAACAGGAAGCCAACCAGTACACATTCTGCAAAGAGGAAGAGAGGGTCATTGGAGACAGAAATGTCCCTGATGCTTCCAAGAGAAGCCACACGTGTTCATCAAGACTCTGACCTGTCCTGGAAAATGGTACTACTTTTGAACACAACTTTAAATGAACTGAAGTCTAGCATAATTTGGATCCATTCTAATGTGGAGTAAGATGAGAGTCAGAGCCTTATCTCACATAAGCTAAAGGAGCAAAGAGGCTTTGCACACTTCCCCAAGAATTATCTCTGAGGAATCTCAACCAACCTCTAGGAGTAGATAGGAAGGTCAGTTTTGACCAACCTGGTCTTAAACACCTGGCAGGAAAGTGTAGCCTAAACACAGTCCTACCTGAACATTTAAAAGGAAAAACAATATTTATTTTAATGTAACTTGAGATGTACACTTGTGTCAGCCCTGTCAAAAGTAAGTAAAGCTGGAGCATATAAAGGAAGGGTTTTTGTGTAGAAGTGTCTAATAATGATGATCACAAAGGACTCTAGAGTCACAAGTTTGTCCTACGTTAATTTGAGCCTGATCTCATAGAGCTACCAGTCTTCTAACCTCTTACATTGATAAACTTAATCTGTTTTTCACTGATAAAATTATGAGTTACTGTGTTCATGATTTTCCGAGACTGACTGAAACACTAATTGCTTTTGTGCTAATTGTTTACAAAGAAGTAATTCTTTGCTGTCCTGTATATTGTTGTCATCTTAGCATGATCCCTGCCCTATGTATGCCTTGTCTAGTCACCTGCCATCTGCCACTGTGGACCTCTGGACTACTCTTATGCTGAATACCCTTAACTGTCCATGCCCCACCTGAGAGAGAAAAAGGACTTAGGGTTACTTCCCCCAACTTCGCTCCCTTTCAGCAGGAAGCATTTTGGAGATGTCATTGTCCATTTTTCTATAGAAATTGAATGTAGAAATTGACAGTGGGGAAATGTAACAGAGGTTCCCTTGCTGCTCTGCCACTGCAACTTAGTTTTAAAATGAACATGTTTCTTTCTCTTCCTCTCTCCCTGCTCCGCCTTAATTTTTCTCCCCAATCCCAGGGGAAACAGGATTACCTTTCTTCCCCATCCTAGGCAGAGTTATCTGTCCTTGATCCAAGCAATCCAGACTTTGGGGATAGTAACAGCAGAAATGTCAGAGACTGTCAGAAATGACAGTCTCCCAGATTAACAAGTAAATTACATCTCCAACAGAGAACACATGGAATGTAGCCTTTGAATCATCTATTTAAAATCTTCCTGTTCCTGCTGGTGGGCAGAATCACAGCCTCTTGGACAGGAGTCCGCTGTGTTTCTCCTTTGCTAGCAAAACAATAAACCTTTTTTTTTTTTTTTTCCTCAAAACTGTGTCCTCATTATTGGATTGCCATCAGGGACAAGGACTGTGCTTTTGGCAACAGGGGAATGAGGGCAAGCAGAAGACAATGTTTGTCCCGGTAGGCACTTATTTGAAGGATCATTAAAGTTAAGGTACTAATGAGAGTGAGCTGGAAATAGTAGAGATGGAAGTACAAAAGGTAATAAGATTTCAGAGAAGCTTCTGCTGCCAGCTTGTCCACCATGTTCCCATTTTACAAATAGTTTTTGTCTCTCAAATCAAGGTGCACCTACTACTTTGAAGAATTATCCTTTACTATTTGAATGATGAACTTGAAAATATTGGTTGCCTAGATAAAAGATTATCTTTATCAATTTCTAGATCTATCAGACTTTTTTTTTTTTTTTTTTTTTTTTTTTTTTTTTTTTTTTTTGTGGTACCGGGGATTGAACTCAGGGGCACTCGTCCACTGTGTCACATCTCCAGCCCTTTTTTTTTTTTGTATTTTATTTAGAGACAGGGTCTCACTGAGTTGCTAAGTGCCTCACCACTGCTGAGGCTGGCTTTGAACTTGTGATCCTCCTGCCTCAGCCTTCCAAAGTGCTGGGATTACAGGCATGCGCCACCACGCCCGGCTGATCTATCAGACTTTAAGCCTTAAAGCATGCCTCAGAATGGCTCTCCACACTGGGTTTTTAAAGTCATAACTGCAGGCAGTATCTCCATTTTTACTTCCTTTTTTCTTTTTGACCTTCATTAATAATATCAAAACAAACTTGAATTCTTTTCCTGATCTTTGACATAATTTTAAAAACTTTGGGAATTATTTTCTTTAGAACTTTTTTAAATGTTTTTAGTTTTGTGGATGGACATGATGTCTTTATTTTATTTATTTATTTATATGTGGTGCTGAGGATCAAACCCAGTGCATTACACATGCTAGGCAAGCACTCTACCATTGAGCTACAACCCCAGTCCTGGAACATTTTTTTAAAGTAGTATTTTTCAAAAAAAAAAAAAAATTCTGTTTGCAATAATTGGGATTGAACTATGGGCCTAGATATACCACTGAGCTACATCCCCAACCCTTTTTATTTTCTTTTTTTATTTTCTATTGTTGAAGCTCGTCTAGAATTGTGATCCTCTTGCTCCAAACTCCTGAGTAGCCAGAATTACAGGCATATGCCACCATGCCTAGCTTTTTTTTTTTTTTTTTAACTCATAAATTTTCCTACTTCTTTCTCCGCTACAAAGTTGAATCCTCAAGCCTTGCTACTTCCAGTGTGATCTGGAGTCCAATAGTATCAGAATGACTTGTCCAGCAATATCAGGGTCTTAGGCTCTACTCCAGATGTTCTGAATTGGGTTCTACATTTCAACAAATCCTGGGTTAATTATTTTTTCAAATTTATGTTTTATTCTAAGTTGTTACAAATGACAGCAGAATGCATACATTTCATATTATATTTGTAGAACACATTTTTACATATCTCTGGTTGTATACAAAGTATATTCACACCATTCATGACTTCATACATGCACTTAGGGTAATGATATCCATCTCATTCTATCATCTTTTTTTTTTTTTTCTTCACCTTTTTGCCCCCTCTCTTCCCTTTCCTCTGGGTTAATTTTTTTTAGATTATTTATTTACTTATTCATAATACACAAGTATATCATCTTTTTACATACAACTGTTTGTATATAAAGTATATAAGTACCATTCAGATATTTAATCATGCATTTAGGATAGTGATATCCATCCCATTCAACCACCATTTTTCCCCCTTCTCTCCCCCTGCTCCCTCCCTTGCCCTCCCTTTCCTTTGACCATTCTAGTGTTCCTCTAGTCCTATGTACCCCCATCCAATCACACTGTGAACTAACCTCCTTATATCAGAGAAAACATTTGCTATTTGGATTTTTGAGATTGACTAATTTCACTTAGCATTATATTCTCCAACCTTCATCCATTTACCTGCAAATGCCATTATTTTATTCTCTCTTACTGCTGAGTAAAATTCCATTTTGTATATATACCACATTTTCTTTATCCACTCATCTACTGAGGGACATCTAGGTTGGTTCCACAACCTAGCTATTATGAATTGTGCTGCTATAAACATTGAAGTGGCTGTGTCACTGTAATATGCTGTTTTTAAGTCCTTTGGGAACAGACCCAGGAGTGGGATGGCTGGGTCATAGGGTGGTTCCATTCCCATTTTCCCAAGAAATCTCCATACTGCTTTCCATAGCGGTTGCACCATTTTGCAGTCCCACCAGCAATGTATGAGTGTGCCTTTTTCCCCACATCCTCTCCAACATTTATTGTTGTTTGTGTTCTTGATAGCTGCCATTCTGACTGGAGTGAAATGAAATCTTAGAGTAGTTTTTATTTGCATTTCTCTAATTGCCAGAGAGGTTGAGCATTTTTTCATGTATTTGTTGATTGATTGTATATCTTCTTCTGAGAAGTGTCTTTTCAGTTCCTTAGCCCATTTATTGATTGGGTTATTTGCTTTTTTGGTGTAAAGTTTTTTGAGTTCTTTATATATTCTAGAAAATAGTGCTCTATCTGATGTGCATGTATTAAATATTTGTTCCCAATTAGTTGGCTCTCTATTAACCTCACTGATTGTTTCTTTTGCTGAGAAGAAGCTTTTTAGCTTAAATCTATCCCATTCATTAATTCTTGGTAATAGTTCTTGTGCTACAGGATTCTTATTAAGGAACTTGGGGCCTAATCCGACATGTTGGAAATTGGAGCTTACTTTTTCTGTTAGGCGTATTGTCTCAGATCTAATTCCTAGGTCCTTGATCCACTTTGAATTGAGTTTTGTGCATGGTGAGAGATACAAGTTTAATTTCATTTTGTTGCATATGGATTTCCAGTTTTCCCAGAACCATTTGTTGAAGAGGCTATCCTTTCTCCACTGTACATTTTTGGCACCTTTGTCTAATATAAGATAACTGAAATTATATATATTAGTCTCTGTGTCCTCAATTCTGTACCATTGGTCCACCGTCTGTTTTGGTGTCAATACCATGCTGTTTTAGTTACTATTGCTCTATAGTATAATTTAAAGTCTGGTATGGTGATGCCCCCTGCTTCACTTTTCTTGCTCAGGATTGCTTTGGCTATTCTGGTTCTCTTATTTCTCCAGATGAATTTCATGATTGCTTTTTCTATTTCTTTGAAAAATGACATTGGAATTTTGATTGGAATTGCATTAAATCTGTATAACGTTTTTGGTAGTATGGACATTTTGACAATATTGACTCTATCTATCCAAGAGCAAGGTAGGTCTTTCCATCTTCTGAGTTCTTCTATGATTTCTTTCTTTAGTGTTCTATAATTTTCTTTATAGAGGTCTTTCACCTCTTTTGTTAAGTTGATTCCCAGGTATTTTTTTTTTTTTGATGCTATTGTAAATGGGGTCATTTTCATCATTTCCCTTTTGTCACTGATGTATAAAAATGCCTTTGACTTATGGGTATTGATTTTGTATCCTGCTACTTTGCCGAATTCATTTACTAGTTGTAAAAGTTTTCTGGTAGAGTTTTTTGGGCCTTCTAGGTATATTATCATGTCATCATCAAATAGTGCTAATTTGAGCTCTTCTTTTCCTATCTGGATCCCTTTAATTTCTTTCGTCTGTCTAATTGCTCTGGCCAGAGTTTCAAGTACTATGTTAAATAGCAGTGGTGAAAGGGGGCATCCCTGTCTTGTTCCAGTTTTTAGAGGAAATGCTTTCAATTTTTCTCCATTTAAGATAATGTTAGCTCTGGGCCTTGCATAAATAGCTTTTATAATGTTGAGATATGTTCCTGATATTCCTAGTTTTTCCAGTGTTTTGAACATAAAGGGGTGCTGTATTTTGTCAAATGCTTTTTCTGCATCTATTGAGACAATCATATGATTTTTATCTTTAAGTCTATTGATGTGATGTATTATGTTTATTGATTTCCGAATATTGAACCAGCCTTGCATCCCTGGAATAAAACCCACTTGATCGTGGTGCACTATCTTTTTGATATGTTTTTGTATCCGATTTGCCAGAATTTTGTTGAGGATTTTTGCATCTATGTTCATTAAAGATATTGGCCTGAAGTTTTCTTTTTTGGATGCGTCTTTGTCTGGCTTTGGAATTAATGTAATATAATGTAAAAACATTTCAAGGATGTTAAAATATACATTACTTCTCATAAGGCCTTTAGCCAGTGACAGAACCTTTTCAGGAAAATTCAAAGTTTAAGATTACTTATGAAGTTGGAGTATAATTTAGAATAATTCTTTCAATAACTTGGTAATATATTCAAGAATCTTAAAATGGTGGGCTGAAGATGTGGCTCACTGGTAAAGGTGTTTGCCTGGCATGTGTGAGGCTTTGGGTTCTATCACCAATATAAAATTTTTCAAAAATTAAGTTTAAAAGAGAATGAGTAACTACATTGTTTGTGTTGCTGTTGTTGTTGTTGTTGAGTAACTACATTTCTGGAAATGTATGCTAAAGAAAGAAACAAATGGAATGATAAAAGTTTTTAAGTAGAAAAATGTTCATCTAAAATGTTTTTTTAAAGCTAAAAACAAACTCAACATTTCTCAGTAGTACAGAACTAATAAATTATGGTACTTCTATGGGTAGAATGTTATTTAACAACAACATACATGTTGGTGTCATGTATGTTCTCTAAAATATATGACATTGACAGAAAATGGCAAAGTAGAGAAATACAGCTCTCTGTCTCTCTGCAAAAGCAATGAATGAGCTAGCTAAACCTGCCAAATCCAATTTTTGTGAAACTCTGTTATCTAGTTAAAAACTCAGAAGAAGGGCTGGGGATATAGCTCAGTTGCTAGAGTGTTTCACGTGCACAAGGCCCAGCACCCCCCTCCCCCAAACTCAGAACAAGCAGGAGGAGGTTTGGAGAAGAATCTACTTTGTGCTTGAGAACACTGCAATATGCTAAATTGTCTACCTCCCATCCCTCCCACCCCAAGCAGCAGTGGTCAAGAGGATCACAGCCACACTCCTGGAGCAGGTTGCCAGGACCAGGGGGAACAAGACAAGTTTTATTCTCAAAACACCAAAGATGTGAGTTTTGAACTCCTGAAACTCCTGACAGTTCCCTTGAAGACCTTTGTTTCATCTGACTCAGAGTGTGCCCAGAGCTGGGGCAGGTTCCAGGGTAGCTTTTTTTTTTAAAGCATTAAAGACATACATATTGGTCACAGTGGCAGGGGCAAGGACAAACAGTTTGGATAGAAACTAAGACTGGAAAGAAAAAGATAAGATTGGGAGAGGAGATATGTAGTAGGGATTTTTAAACCTCCCTAGTATACAGGAGAATTAGGAGATTATGGGGACATCCAGTGCAAGACATACACTCCAAAAACAAAGAGCAGCTATGTATGGTGGCATACATCTATAGTTCCAGCTACTTGGGAGGCCAGGCAGGAGGATTCCTTGAGCCTTTGAGTCTAAGGCCACCCTGGGCAACACAATGAGAAGTGAGAACCCATTTCAAGAAAAAGAGAGAGAGAGAGAGAGAAATTTTAAATCAAGATTACACAAAGGAGAATACACATACATGCACACACAATAAATGTTCAGGTGCTGCTAACACATAAATAAATGCTCAAAACCATTTGTCAATGAGACATTGCTATAAACACATCAGAATGGCTAAAATAAGACTTTGCAACTCCCAACATCAGTGAGAGTAAAGAACAATTGAAACCTTATACACTGTAGTAGGTTATTCTTTATATATTATTTGTTGCTGAATTTAGGTTTTTATTGGTGTCTTACCTCTGGGGTACAGGGACATAATGGGTTAAGATTGTGCATTCACTGTATGTAAAATATTAACTCCTCCAAAATCCATATACAAACATTGAATTCTAATTAATGATATGATGGAGTAAAATGATATCTACAACTTCACCTTGAAATGCCTAAAAAAACCCCAAATGGATTGACAGATGGATAGAGAGATCAATAGAAGATTGGATAAGCATGTGATAAAGCAAATTAATTGCTAATTACAGAACTAGGTAGTGAGCATACATGAATTCACTGTGCAGATATTTCAATTTTAATAATAAAATGTTAGAAAAAAACTACACATTAAAAAAAAGCCTGAAAGGAAACACACAACTGACTTCAACACTTTGTAATATTTAGTCAAGTTATTTATAATGGCACATATTAATTTGATAAACAAAAATGCACTGTACATTTTTTAAACTTCCTGCCATTTCTATGATACAAATAGTATTTTTTTCAATTTTTTACTAATCAGTAGAATATAGCTTTCTAGCTAAACAATGAATCCAAGTTTTGAAATGAAACTTCACACTAAAGACAAAATGAGAGCCGGGCGCGGTGGTGCACGCCTGTAATCCCAGCACCTGGGAGGCTGAGGCAGGAGGATCGCTAGTTCAAAGCCAGCCTCAGCAATGGCGAGGCACTTAGCAACTTAGTGAGACCCTGTCTCTAATAAATTACAAAAAAGGGCTGGGGATGTGGCCCAGTGCCCCTGAGTTCAATCCCCAATACCAAAAAAAAAAAAAAAAAAAATACAAAATGAACATTATTGTCCCATAATTAAATTATTTTAATTTGGTTAAATTACTTGAAGCACATTGTCTTTGTGTATTCATAGGGTTTCACACTCAAGAGCTTCAGAATCTAATTATATCATAGATACTAAGTAGTTGTGTGACTTTTTAAAAATGTAAACTTCTCTTAGGAATATCTTTAAAATGTACATGAAAATGCCTGACTCACTTTATGAAATAATGTAAAATAAAATAGTCATGTACTACTGCACAATGATGTTGCTTTTAACAGTGAAGCACATATGACAGTAGTCCCATTAGATTACATTGGCTACTCACACAGCTGTCTTAATTTGTATAAGTACTGTCTATGATATTGGAACAACAAAATTGTCTAACAATGCATTTCTCAGAACATGTCCGATCAATAAGCAATACATAGATATATGATGAATATACAGGTATTTTGAAAATGTAAATTTATGATAATAAATCTGTTCAGATGGTATTAAATGTTTTTCATTTTATTCATGTTGAATACCAGCTTTTATGAAATCATAAGTTTGACTTTTATACATTTTCCAAAGACTTAATTAAATCTGCTACAGTCTTTTTTATTGTAACAATGATTGCTATGATTTGTTTAATTATCCTACTTTCTATTGTAACAATAATGGCTATAAGTTACTTTTGTCTGTTCAAGAGAAAAAGCTCTTTGGGGTAAGGGACCTCATTTGATAGAATCTAGAGTACCATATAATAATAGTGCTAAAAATTGTGCTTTCATTCATTCTTCAGGGATAATTGCTAGTTAATCAGAGTGTGAATTTACTTTTTCTTTGGAAAAGACATCTAGGTACTGTACTTCAAGCCAAAAATTACATTTCAGAAGGAAGTCCTCTAAGCTAGAACACAAAATGCCAAGCTCTCATCTTTCAGTGTCCCCATCTATCCATTTAGGCTAAGCTAGATAAATTTTCCTAAATTAAAATGACCCTAACATCATTGCCTGACATTGATGTTTCCCTGATCTCTTATTTCTATACAAATTTTAAACTGAATTTTGAGGAACAAGAATATGTTTCTCCATTAATTTCAAATCAGATAAAATTCCCTAACAGTTTTCCTTGGACCTATCACTTGCTCTTTTACCCCTGATGTATCAGCTCTTCTTGTTTCTTAAAGTTCTTGTTCCAATGTAAATGATTCTGTCTTGAACTCAGACTTTACTTCTCTCTTGCTTTTGCTTTTTATACCGAAACAAAGAAAGAAAAAATTTCCAGAGAAGTGTTCTCATTTTGAAAAATTGAAAACAGAACTTCTAGTTTAAAACTTTTGGCTTTAAATCAGCTTTTTTTTTTTTTTAAAGAAGGCTTATTTTTGTAGAGACTCATAACAAAATAAAGTTTAAAACCACAAGGAACTTCTTTTCTTGAGTCACCTTTTCTTACCAAATAGTGGTTTCTATCAAGTGATTTCCTTTCAGGGTACATCTTACTCCTTGGTTACACACTACTAAAAAACAAGACTGTGGATATAGGTGTGGGTAGGTGGGGATGGGTAACCCAAATTCAAAATCCAAAATCAAAATTTCATCTACAATTTCTACTTGGCTAGACACCCAGCATAGTCAAAACTAGCAATTTTCATTAACGTATCATGATATATATGGTAATTGAACTATTACCATAGAAATAGTTCAGGTATATGGTAAATATATATGAAATATATGGTAACTGAACTATTATGTTAAGTTTTCACTGGTCTACTTGGGAAAACAGGATATTGTTCACACATGAAAATGATGTTACTTATTCTGCTAGCCAGTAGGTATTTCTCTTGAATTATTTGAATTAATATACTAGCATATCGTCCACATGGTAGATTAGATTACTGTTCTCAATCCTTCACCTCCTTCTTCTGTCATGAGAACTTCCCATGGAATTATTTTTCTACCCCATTGATGCTGGAAAAGATCATGTATATGACTTGGTTTGGTCTATGAATGAATAATAGCAGACACAGATGCAGGCCTTAAATAAGTAGTTTGACTGGGCCTCTTGTGTTTAATGATCAATTGGGAGAAGAATGTGTTTCAGGTAGCCAATGGGATTGTAAAGTAGAGCATGTGAAGCAGATCTGATAGCAAACTGAAACACTGATACAAGCCCAGCTGTCCTGCAACAGAAGCAAACAAAGAAAATAAAATGCTTGTTTTTATAAACCATTGAGTTTGTGAGTTGTTCATTACAATAGCGGTGGCATAACAATAGCTGACTAATATATTGTACATTTCCCTTTTGTTCGTGTCATACATATGTGTGAAAACTAACTGGTAGAGTTATATACTTATATTAATTTTCATTCCTATGATATGCAATTGGAAGCTCAGATAAACAAGCACATTCTAGTAGCCAGTGTTTCTTGCTATTATCAAGAAAACAGACATATGTAAAACATCAGATAATCTTCTGTAATGAAATTGGGGAGAGAATAAAGTAAAGGAATCAACAAAAATGTAGAAAATTCTAAAGCTGTTTAAGAGCCAAATAAAAATAACTGACATGGGGAATATTTAACTGAGCAATTTGCCTTAATAACTGATTTAGTGACATCGCCCTGAACTGAATTCTCCTCTGGGTGTCAGAGCCTGGAGTGTTATACTCTGTAACAATCTTTTCCCTTTTTCTCTATTTGATTTCAACTAATGACATTAGACCTTTTCCTTCCAGATCTCATAGCTAGGATAAACAGGATATCCTAGAGAACAGTTGAGGGGGATTTCTTAATAGCATATTTTGGATCCTTCAAAAACATGCTTCAAACATGAATAGTATGAATATACTTTGTATACAAACAGTGATATGTAAAAAGGTGTTTTATTTGTGTATTATGAATTGTAATGCATGCTACTGTTATATGTACAGCAACTTTGAATAAATAAAAAAAAATGCTTCAAGAAAAACTCTTTTTTCTCTGTAGTCTCTCTCCAGTTTTGTTAGAGGACAGAACAGGAAAAAATCAGAGGTTGGACATATCACTGGAGTGCTTATTTTTGGAAAAGGGGTTTTATACTTATATTTGTTTAAGTCCCCAAATAAGATTGCAAGATTACTTTTGTATTCCTGCTAGTCAAGTTTAGTTACTAGAGTTTTGGGAATAGAGGAGAGAAAAATTAATTTAAATATAGCAATTTTTATTAAAAATTAAGTACCAAATTTATATATTGATTAATAAGAAAATGCTTCTTCCATACTCTTTCTATCATAAAAATAATTCTAATCATTTCTTTGTACACGTCATTTTTTTATATATTGTAAGATTTTTCATGTGGTTACAAACTAGTGAAACTCAGCATTTTTCTGTTTTCGTGTCACTGATTTACCTAAGGTATTTCCACTAGGGTTATCTACTGTAATGTCACTATCTGTCATGGTTTTTCATAATCATTATTTGTAATGGCTTCATAGTCTTCAACTGAGTAAATGTACCATAATCTAATCAACTATTCCCTATGGACTTTAGAGTATGACTAATTTTTCAGTAAGTATTACAAATAAGTTTCCTATAATGAAGCACAATCTTTAATCATACTTTTTTTAATCTTTGGGTTATTTCCTTAGTAAAAATTCCCAGAAGATTCCACTGGTCAAAAGGATATGAATATTTTAAAAGTATCTTGATAAATATATCTAAATTTATTGTGTTAGAAATAAAAGACTTTAATTCTGTTAGGCTAAGTAGCACAGGCTTGTAATTCCAGGCTGAAGCAAGAGAATCATAAGTTTGAGGCCAGCCTGGGTAACTTAGTGAGACTCTATCTAAAACTAAAAAATTAAATGCAAAGGGCTGGGGATGTAACTGGTGGTAAAGCACCTGGCTAGCATGTGCAAAGCCCTGGGATCAATCTCTAGTACCACAAAACAAAACAAAACCCTTAATTCCATGGTAATGTGTGGAATTACTACAAACACTGAATATTATTATAAATATTGCTTTGTTTTGTAGCTACATGAATGGAAGAAAAAAGGCATCATATTATTTTAATTTCTACTTCTTTAAAATTAAATGAGATGGAACATTTTTCTATGTTGTTTAACTACCTAGATGATCTCTTCCTCAGTATCTATTTATTACACTGTGAAAGAACTGAAGTAGCATTCAAGCAGTGGGGACCAATATTTGTTTGATTTATTATTTCTTATGTGACTGTTTCATGTGGGTTGCCCTATGGCTTTGTATGTAAATCTATTCCCACAGAATAAGTCAGTCAGGAACATTCTTTTACAAAAACCTAAGGAAAAAAAATCAGAGCAAACAACAAAATATTTCTGGGGAAAAAAAAGTGCTAGAACATTTTGCCAGCATTTATTTACTTTCATACAAAATATTGAGTTTATAGAGGGACCTAATCAACTTAGCAAATCAGCCAAAAACAACAGTGCAGGACTGATCAAATTCCATTTGAACAAATACCACACAGACTGGGTAATTCCAGAGGGCAGAAGTAGGACCAATGAGTGGAAGTTGAAGGGAGACAAGATTTTTGCCTGTGATAGGAAGGACTTTCAAAGAGCTCAAGTTCAAAATGGACATAGGCTGTCCTGTGAGGCAACAGCAAAGATAGTCAGGAATATTTTGGAGAACTATGTATTGGGGTAGAGGAGCCTTGCAATGAGCAGGATGAGTGACTTCTATTTTCCCTTAAGCAGCCAACCCTTGAACCCAAAATTCTTGGTTCTAGGAATAGGGAACTACTTTGTGCAGGAGAGAGAAAGAGGAAGAAACTGTCTCTTCTTGAGGGTGTGGCTAATTATAGACAGAATTTTGAAATAGAGTTTATCTTCGACATCTTCTCACTTCCCTTTCTAAATTTTGCTTTCTCTCTCCCCCAGATCTAAGGCCTAAGGCAGCACTACTCCTAATGCATTATTCCTTTCTCTCTAACCACTTCAAACACCCATTTTTCCTATGCAGCTAACCTCAACTAGGTGTTGAAAGAAAAGCAATCTGGCTGGGCACAGTGGCGCACGCCTATAATCCCAGCACTTGGGAAGCAGAGGCAGGAAGATAGCGAGTTCAAAGCCAGCCTCAGCAATGGTGAGGCACTTAGCAACCCAGTGAGACCCTGTCTCTAATAAATACTAAAATAAAAAAAAGAAAAAAGAAAAAAAAAGGGCTGGGGATGTGGCCCAGTGATCGGATGCCCCTGAGTTCAACCCCATACCAAGAAAAGAAAGAAAGAAAGTTAAGCAATCTGTTTGAAATATTTCACTCCAAAATGTGAATGAATGATTAGTCCCATGTTTTTCCCAGACATGTATGAATTTTCTAAACAAGATGTTTTGGAAACCCAAAACTAACCATGTATGTTAAACTGAACTCCAACTAATACAACTTCTAGAGTCCCAACTCCTTTAATAATGGTCTGATGATCTTGAGAACATTACTAAACCACCTATGTTTCAATATTTTCATCAATAAATGAGGAAGATATATAGTGAAACCAAAAAATTGAAATATCCTGCCTAACATAATGCTTGATACATGAATATTAATAAATGCTAGTTATGATCCTCCCCTATGCAGTCCTCCATGCACAGGTGTAAACACGAATTTCTAACTTTATTTTTCCTTCTCTACTATCTACAACCTATATTCCTTTGACTAGGGGGTGGGCCTTCAAGTCAGAGACTGGACAGCTGAGATGCTAGAGTAAAAAGAAGATTTTTTCAAGTCTAGCTGTCTATTCTACCTTTTTCTATTGCATTCTTTTCTACCATTATTTTTTTTTCATTTTCTCTTTTCTTTGTATTTACTTATTTTCAC
The DNA here is from genome assembly GCA_025594165.1 of Tamias sibiricus. Classification (NCBI taxonomy): domain Eukaryota; kingdom Metazoa; phylum Chordata; class Mammalia; order Rodentia; family Sciuridae; genus Tamias; species Tamias sibiricus. The sequence continues at coordinate 153,792,705 of CM046657.1, read as the reverse complement.
TTGATTAATCTTTGGAATGGGGGTTAAATTTTTATTTGAAAATTTGATTAACATTTTTAATGTCTCATTTTCTAATACATATATTTAAGACATTTGTTTCCCTCTGAGAAGCATATTGATTATAACCCACATATTTTATACAGTAATGTTTCTGTCCATTTATCTTTACATGCTGTAAAATTTCCACTTGATTTTCTCCTTAACACAGGAGTTATTTATTAATGTTTTTACTTTTTCACATACATAACCATAGTGGAAATTATTATTGATTTGTGATTCATGAGCAGTCTTATTATGAATATAGTCTTATAATAAATAAATGTAGTATGTTAGGACCTTAAAAGCCAGAAGCCATCTGATGGCTGTACAGCCTTTCTCTCCTCTTTAATGTCATAAGTGATGCTCATTCTAAAAGTTTATATTTAGTGCAGGTAAGCTGTAAAAAAAAAACTTCATTAAACATATTTTTTAAATAAATAATATAGTAGAGTCATTTCAGCAAACCACACCAACATTATTTTAACAATTCTGATACAAGAGCGGAGTGTGGTGGCTCATGCCTGTAATCCCAGCACTTGGGAGGCTGAGGCAAGAGGATCACAAGTTCAAAGCCACCCTCAGCAATGGCGAGGCACTTAGCAACTCAGTGAGACCCTGTTTCTACATAAAATACAAAAAAGGGTGGGAGGGCTAGCGATGTGGCCCAGTGGTCAAGTGCCCCTGATATCAATCCCCAGTACCCCGAAAAAAACAAATTCTGAAACAACATATTGTATTCTATTATCAATAAAGGAAGCTGTAATAAAAGCAAAAGTATGGTTAGCCAAAATTTAAAATCTTGTGCATGCAATGTGTATGTGCATATGAATGTGTAAAACGCAACATCTTTGCAGATGTAATATATTTATTGTCACATGCTAAGCTAAAATTTGCAGTGTTTTATTAGTGGTTTCAGCCATGGAAGTTTAATTATGTAACTGTTTTTATTTTGAAAGGCACATTGGGAGTTCTCTACTGATTATAAGATTGCTTTATCTTAATGACATAGCAGAATTGACATCCTCCCAAACTGGGCTAGTGGTTTACTTATGAAAAAATCTATCTTTTTTCCCACAAATACTAGAGCCCAAATTCACAGCCTTATTAATGTGCAAGTTAAGAGATCATAATCTACTCTTATATTTGGGTCTTAAAAGGGTAAACAGATATTTTGGTTTGCCCAGGATTTGGGGGTTTCCTGAGATATGGAACTTTCAAGTGTTAACATGGGGACAATCTAGAACAAACTTAGACAGTTGGTTATACTACTTTATTTTTAGTGACTACGCTTTATTTTTAAATTGATACATCAAAATTGTACATACTTATGGGATACCATTTTATGTTTCAATAAATGTTTACAATGCATAATATTCAAATCAGGATAAGCATATCTGTCTCCTCAAATATTTACCATTTTTTTTCTAGTGAAAGCATTCAAAATCCTTCTAGATTTTTTGAAATATACAGTACATTATTGTCATCTATACCCACTCTACTTTGTATAACACACCAGAACCTATTTCATTTATCTAACTATAACTTAGTATCCACTGACCAACCTTTCCCCATCTCTCCCCATCTTTCCCTAGCCTCTGCTAACTGCTATTCTACTCTCAACTTCTATAACTTTTCTTTCTGTATCTGGTTTATTTGACTTAACATAATGATCTCCACTTCTATCCATTTTGTCACAGATGACAGTATTGTATTCTTTTTGTGGCTGAATAGTATTCCATTTTGTATATTTTCACATTTTGTATATATCACATTTTCTTTAATCCATTCATCGGTTGGTGGACATTTAGGAAATCCTGGCTATTGTGAATAGTGTTTCAGTGAACATGAGTGTGCAGATATCTCTTTGACAGACTGATTTCATTTTCTTTGGATATATATACCACAGTGGTGGAATTGCTGGGTTATATGATAGTCCTATTTTTAGTTTTTTGAGAAAACTCCACGTAGTTTTCCATAATGGTTATACTAGTTTACATTTCCACCCTAGGTGTGCAAGAGTTCCCTTTTCTCTACTTCCTCAACTACACTTGTTACTTTTATCTTTTTGATAATAACCACTATTACTGGAGTGAAATGATATATCTCTTATGGTTTTAATTTGTATTTCCCTGACGATTGGTGATGTTAAGTATTTTTTTCAATACACATTGGTCATTTCTGTTCTTGACAACTGTTTATTATAGAGCCAGGCAGGGTGGTGCACACCTGTAATCCTAGGGAGGCTGAGACAGGAGATTGCAAGTTTAAGACCAACTTCAGCAATTTAACAAGGCCCAAAACAGTGAGACCCTGGCTCAAAATAAAAATTTTTAAAAAGAGCTAGGGATATGGCTCAGTGCTTAAGCACCTCTGAATTCAATTTCTGGTGAGGGAGGGAATGAAGAAGGGGGGAGAGAGAGAGAGAGAGGAGAGAGAGAGAGAGAGAGAGAGAGAGAGAGAGAGAGAGAGAAAGTTTATTTAGCTCTATTGTGCATTTTTCCATCAGATTATAGTTTTTGTTTGTTAGCTATTGGGTTGTTTGAGTTCCTTATATATTCTGGACATTAGTGGCTTGTCAGATATATAAACAAACTACAAACATTTTCTCCTATCCTGTAGGTTGTCTCTTAACTCTGCTGATTACTATATTTGTAATGCAGAAACTTTTTAGTTTGACATAATGCCATAATCCCTATTTTGTCTATTTTTGCTTTTGCTTCATGTTTTTGGGGTCTTCTCAAAAACAAAACATAAACAAAACCACCCTTGCCCATTCCTATGTCCTGAAGTGTCTCCCCTGTAGGAAGGAAACTAGTTTGTTCTAGCAATTTCATAATTTCAGATGTTACATTTAATTCCTTAGCCCATTTGTATAGATTTTTTAAATATGGTGGAAGTTTCATTCTTTTGCATGTAGATTTCCAATTTTCCCAGCATCATTTGTTCAAGAGATTGTTCTTTCTCCAAAGGTTCTTAGCACTTTGTTGAAGATCAGTTGACTGTAGACGTATGGTCTGATTTCTAGGCATTCTATTATATTACATTGATCTGTGTATCTGTTTTTATGCCAATATCATGCTTTTTTGATTATTATAGCTTTGTGGTGGTGTATTTTGAAGTCAAGTAGTGAAATACCTCCTGCTTTGTTCTTTTTGCTTAGGATGGCTTTGGTTATTCTGGGTTTCTTTTGGTTCCATACAGATTTTAGCATTGTTTTTCTAGTTCTGCAAAACTAGACTCTACTGGTATTCTGATAGAGATTACATTAAATTTGTAGATTGATTTGGGTACAGAGGACATCTTAACAATATGATTCTTCCAATTCATGAACGTGAATGTTTTTCCATTTTTGTGTGTGTGTGTGTGTGTGTGTGTGTGTGTCTGTCTGTCTGTCTGTCCTCTTCAATCTTGTTCACCAACATTTCAAGTTTTCATTGTAGAGATCTTTCACTTTCTTATTATTTCCTAGGTATTTTATTATTTTTATAGGTAAACTATTAGAAATGGGATTGGCCAAGCATGGTGGTGCATGTCTATGATCCCAATGACTTGGGAGGCTGAAACAGGAGAATCAGAGATTCAAAGCCAACCTTGGCAACTTAGCAAGGCCCACAGCAAACTTAGCAAGACACTATCTCAAAAAATAAAAAGGACTGAGGATGTGGCTCAGTGGTTAAGTCCCCCAGGATTCAATTCCAGGGAAGGGAAAGGGTGGGGAGGGGAGGAGAGGGGGAAAGAAAGAAAGAAAGAAAGAAAGAAAGAAAGAAAGAGAGAGAGGGGGGGGAGGGAGATAGGGAAAGGAAAGGAAGAAAAGAAAAAGAAGGAAGAAAGAAAGAAAGAAGAAGAAAGAAAGAAAGAAAGAAAGAAAGAAAGAAAGGGGGAGGAAAGAAGAAAGGAAGGAAGGAAGGAAAGAAGGATTGCTTTCTTAATTTCTTTTTCAGGTAATTTAATATTGATGTATAGAAGCTCTACTGATTTTTGTATGTTGATTTTGTATCCTTCAACTTTGCAGAATTCAATTATTAGTCCTAAAAGTTTTCTTGCAAGGTCTTTGGGGTTTTCTATATATAGGATTATGCCAGTTTCAATCAATGACAATTTAACTTCCTCCTTTCTAATTTGGATACCCTTTTATTCTTTTTCTTGCCTGATTGCTCTGGCTAAGATGTCCATTTCTATATTGAATAAAAGTGGTGAAATTGGGCATCCTTGTCATATTCCAGATCTAGAGAGAAAGCTTTCAGTTGTTTCCCCATTAAGTATGATGTTAGCTATGGAGGTGTTGTATATAATCTTTATTATGTTGAGATACAGTCCTTCTAAACTTAGTTTGTTCAGGGTTTTTATCATGAGGGACTTGAATTTTATCAAATGCTATTTCTGCATCGATTGAGATAATCATATGGTTTTTGTCCTTTATTCTATAGATCAGATATATACAGTTATTGATTTGTACATGTTGAACCATCTTCACATCCCTTGGATGAATCCCCATGTGCCGTTAGATTTGGCTTGGTGGTATTTTGTTGAGAATTTTACTTCTATGTTCAAAATAATATATTGGTCTATAGATTTCTTTTGTTGTTGTTGTGTTTTTATCTGGTTTTGGCATCAGGTTAATGCTGACCTTGTAGAATATGTTTGTAAGAATTCTCTTTCCTATTTTTTGGAGTACTTTGAGAATTGGTATTAGTTCTTCTTTTAATATTTGGTAGAATTCATCACTGAAGCCATCTGGTCCTGGACTTTTCTTTGATGGGAAACCCTTTTAAAATTACTGATTCATCTCATTACTTCTTATTGATCTGCTTTGGTTTTATATTTTTTCATGAATTTTAGTATAGGGCATGTGTCCAGGAATTGGTCTATTTCTTACAGGTTATCAAATTTGTTGGAATGTAATTGTTGAAAATTTTCTTGATGAAAATGGGAGTTTTTCTTGATGAAAATTTCTTTCTTATAGAAGCTCCACAGTACTCCCTATACTTTTGGAAAGTGGTAGTTTACGTGAATTTTAGGCCCCTGCAGATTTTCTCCTTTCTGTAACTATACCTCAAATTTCTCACTTTGTGCCTCATTTCTTTGGCTTAAGACAAACAAGCTTTATTTCTATTTAAAATGCATAATCCTTTGAATAACCTTTTAAGCTTCATGAAGATTTAAATTTATTCTAATTCTTACATTGTAGTACAGATACTTATATTGGAGTATAGATGCACTTATGATCTCCTGTTCTGAGAGAGGTTTTGTAATAAGAGAGGGGAGAATGAGAATGAAGAACTAGTGACCTGAAGAAAGGTGTAGAAAGGCTGGCTGTGGTGGCGCATGCTTGTAATCACATCAGCTGGGAGGCTGAAACAGGAGGATCACAAGTTCAAAGCAGCACCTGCAGTAATAGTGATTATGTGGAGACTGAGGTTAAGTACTAAATGAATTATAGAGATGAAGCAAAATACATAATATGATGTTAATAAATCTCCCCTCCTTGCTTCTCAGAACTTTGCATAACATATCTAAGGAATTGCTTTCTCTTGGATTGCCAGATTTAGAAATCAGCAACATCAATTAGGGAACCCAGTTAAATTTGGATTACACATAAACAACAAATAGATATTTAGTGTATGTCACAAACATCAATATTGTTTATTGGAAATATTGTTTATCTGTAATTCAAATTTTACTAAGCATCCTGTAATTTATTTGGCAACCCTACTTGACATGGGAATATTTGGACCTTCCATTCATTGTTTCTTTTTAAAAAAAATTTATTTATTTGTTTTAGTTGTACACAATGCCTTTATTTTTACATGGTGCTGAGGATCGAACCCAGGCTGCGCACATGCTAGGCAAGTGCTCTACCGCTGAGCCACAACCCCAGCCCCCATTCATTGTTTCTTAAATACATATTTAGAAACACACTTGCCTTTACAACCAGGTGACAAAGTCAAGTTTCATGATTGATAAGTACCTTCCTACAGAAAAATATGTTCCTTATCATCCTGAGAACACAAGTAACAAAAACAGAAAGGCCAGCCTCTGGGTTGCATTCTATTCAAGAGAAACTGATTTTATCTGCCCTTCCCTTCAGTTCTTCCAACTACAACTGCCCTATACGCTTCCCTTGGCCAAGGAGGTCTATAGAGACCACAGTTGATTGGACAACTGCCTGACAGTGACTAATGTCATCTGGCATAGAAAATTGAGCTGAACCAATCAGATTTCTGGTGTCTCTAAGAAATTTTGACTAAAGAAAAGAGGCAGTTATCAATGGCAGCAGTAAAAGGAGCAAAGAGGCCTAGATAGCTTTGTACAAACTGAATTTAAGACAGTAGAAAGTTGGGGTAAAATACAGTCATCAGAGAGGGAAAGAATACATTTGAATTACAGACACAAGCATATTTGCAAAAGGTACCTAGGATCCATTAATGATGAAAAACCAGAGAAAGTTGCATTTACTCATGAGATCTTCATAAACTCTTAGAATGCAGAACCAACCTCAGGCTCCTGCTTCCCCAAAACTCAGTTGCTTTTCTTTCTCTTGTATAGTTAAGGATTAACCTTCCTTATATTCTTAAAATAATTTCCTCCTTATTTGCTACTGCAAATAAGTGAGTACCCTTGTGAAAAAAAAGCCCAAACAACCATCCGGGACCTTCACTACAGGTTGTTGGGCCTCAAAGAGATTAGGTAGTTTCAACAAGAAATTCACATGCAACTCAGCCCTGTGAAAGTTCAGAACTCTATTATCAGAAAAGAGTAAAAGTGGCAAGGTGGTAAAAGGAGTCATCTACTCGTTTCAGACCCTAATTTATAGGAGTCTGGATTGGGATCCCCTCAATAAATGCAGAGTGGCACTGCTCTTCTTACTTACTTTCTATTCCTATTTCTCCCATTCCTTGCTAAATGCAGGTATGGTGGTGCTGCAGCTGTTGTTGGGCCATATCCAAAGCAAAAACCACTGTAGCAATAAAATCTAGTTTTCCAAGAGACTACTGTCCCCAGGTATTTTGCTAATGATATAATCTATTCCTATATAATGAACATTAAGTATAAAAAATCAGGATGAATATTATTTTCCAAGAAAAGAAAATAAGTGTTAAAGAGGATGTGGAGAAATTGGAATACTTATGCATTGCTAGTGGGAGTGCAAAATGGTGCAGCTTCTATGGAAAACAGTTTGACGGTTCCTCAAAAAATTCAACAGTCAGGGGTTTGGCTCAATTATATAATGATTGTTTAGCATGTCTGAGGCTGTAGATTCAGTTCTAGTCAGTTTTCTTCTCAAAGTCCAGCTTATGTATGAATTACCTGGGCATCTTGTTAAGTACAAATTCTTATTGGTGCTGTATAGTAGTATCTGAGCAATTCTAAGCTCCCAGGTGACACCAGTGTCACTGTGGACCACACTTTGAATAGTAAGGCTTATCTTTGCCAGTTGTATGTATGTATGTCATCTGAAAATTCAATCAGCATTTAAGAAGTGATTCTATGATTTACAACTTTTTTATTAAGAGAGTCTTCATATACCACATTTTTATTACCCACATTTCCTCAGCCTAATATAACATTCCTCCATGCCCTTCCCTCAGAAACCCAGATGTTATCATCAGCTACTTAAGACTACTGAATGTTCATCCTCAATTCTGCTTTTGTCTATCTTTACATGTTCTTATGGATTTAACTATAGATCCAGAAATATCAGTTTAATGAACTAAAATTATTTCCACATTTTAGTTGCAGTACAAAAAAAATGCAACTATCAACATTTCAGTCAGGCTTTGTGCCAGATAATTCAGGAATAAATCATACAAGATACCTATTATGGCTTAAATATAAGGTGTCCCCATACAGCTCGTGTATGAGACAACACAGGAATGTTCAGGGGTGAAATGATTAAATTATGAGAGCTAGAGCCTAAAAGTGTTTTAATTTATTTGATAGATTAATAATTTGAATGGATTAACAGGATGGTAACTATAGGAAAGCAAGTTATGGCTGGAAGAAGTAGGTCACTGGGGGTGTGCCTTTGGGGACTATATTATGCTCAGCACCTTGCCCACCAGTTCGTTCTGCTTCCTGACTGCCATTAGCTGAGCAGCTTTCCTCTGCCATGCCTTTGCACCCTGATGTTCTGCCTCACCTTAGGTCTAGAGCTATGGATTGTCTGACCATGGACTGAATTTCTGAAACCATGAGCCAAAATACATGTTACTTTTTCTGCTCTAAGTTGTTCTTGTCAGGTCTTTTGCTCACAGTGACCAAAAAATGAGAAACACAATATCTTTACTAATGATATGAAAACCATTGCTTGTCTTCATCAGGCAATAATAAAAAGGAAAAATATATTTTAGACTTCCATGAAAATAAATATCACAATGATGCCAATTATGTATGAATAAATTCATTTTATCACACAATTTTGTTGTCAGAGAAGACACAGAAACTTCAGGTTTTGAAGAGTCTCAAAATGTATGAGGTCTCAAATAATAATGGTGATTAGAATTCAAATACCTTGCCTTTGGAAAAACACATTGGGTGAGTTATTTATAAAGATTGGTAAATGGATGTCATTATAAAAGATAGATCATGTTAGCATCAACTTGTTAGATTAAATATAAACCAAGAAGAACAGAAAAGAAATTACAGAGATTTATTCTAAGTTTTTTTGGGGGGGTTGTTTTGTTTGTTTGTTTGTTTTTTGGTTCTTGGGGGGGTTTTGTTTGTTTTTGGTTTTTGTTTTGTTTTTGGTATCAGGGATTGAACCTAGGGGCAGTTAACCACTGCCACATCTCTAGCCCTTTTTATGTTTTACTTTGAAACAGGGTCTTGCTAAGTTCCTGAGGGCCTTACTACATTGCCAAGGCTGGCTTTGAACCTGCAATCCTCCTGCCTCAGCCTCCTGAGCGGCTGGAATTACAGGTATGCACCACCATGCCCAGGTCTAACTTTTATCTGATGCTGGAACAATGCTGGTGCCAGTTTAACTGGTGCAACCCATTTAGAAAACATAGCTCAAAAGTCACAAAAAGTTTGTAAATGTGCAATTTCCAAAAGTAATGAATGATAACAATGTACTCTAATGGTATAAAGACAAAAATAAAAGGAAGAGAGGAAGTAAAAAAGAATAAAAACAATAAAGCAGAGAATTTCTGAGAATAGTTACTCAAAATATATTTTTCCTAAACAAACTGATGATGACAATTTAAGGATCCCATTACAGTATCTGATGATTTCAATTTTATAGCAAAAAGCATTGAGATTAGCTTTCAGAGCAATAAATAAGGACACTAAAATAATAGAAGCCATAATAAATAATGCAAAAAACAAATCCTAAATTCATGTTCCAAATAGCTATATATCAGTAAATAAGTAAAATGAAAACTTATAGAAGAAATAAAACCTTGATCAAGAAATTTCAATCCTGTGCTTCCAGAACAACATGCATCAAAAAGATAAAGCATTAATAAAAATACTACAGATCTGAGTAATTCATTATATTGCTCAGTGCCTCTTAGATTAATTCTTTATGAAAAAATCCTCTCAGAGCTAATAGCTAAGACAGAATTTCCTCTCCTAATTAACAGATACTCTTTCTAAGTAACAAAAAAAGACTAGAGAACTACTTCATAAAGTCTCAAAATTGTAAAACCCAGGTATTTTCCTTTTTGTCAAGGCTCTTAGAAAGCTCAGGGCCAGCCAGGCACAGTGGCACATGCCTGTAATCCCAGCAGCTCAGGAGGCTGAGACAGGAGGATCGCGAGTTCAAAGCTAGGCACAGCAAAATCGAGGTGCTAAGCAACTCTGTGAGACCCTGTCTCTAAATAAAATACAAAATAGGGTTGGGGATGTGACTCAGTGGTTGAGTGCCCTTGAGTTCAATCACCAGTGCCAAAAAAAAAGAGAAGGCTCAAGGCTAAACTTTATTTTTTTAAACTATTTATTTATATATTTACTTTAGTTGTACACAATGCAATGCATTTATGTTTATGTGGTGCTGAGGATCGAACCCAGGCTGCGCGAGGCAAGTGCTCTGCCGCTGAGCCACAACCCCGGCCCCCAAACTTTATTTTTAATGATGGCACTTTCTTCAGTCTGACTGCTTAAGATAGTATAAAATCTATCCTCCTCTGCTTGACTTTCTTACTGTCTCTGTTCTTTTATTTTAAACCACCTCATATTAGTTTTGAAGTATATCATGAAAAATAAATCAATACAAATGAAGGTTTGAAATGGTATCTAATAAGAGAACAAGTTGTTCAGACATGTTGGAAATCCTTGGCTATCCTCAAAATTGGCTCTTTTAAGAATGGACAGGAACAGGCAGGCATCCCTGGGTTGTAAGGCTTTTAAAGGACTCCTTTTCATTTGCATAAACCAGCATTAAAATGCACGGCACAAATATAGATGGTTCAGATGTGAGATTTTTTGGCAAACCCTGTCATGAAATGTCTGCTACACTGGTTTGAATCCGTTTTTCTAACTAGAATAATGGGCATGGGTCATTTTCTTTCCCAGTTCCTAGCTTGCTTGTCTTCATTTTGGCTTCCTCAGTACTGATATTTTTCCAACCCTTGCTAAGAACAATTCTCACCTAGAGAATCCAGCAAGCTGATTCTTCCAAGAGCTAATCACTTCCAATGCTCAGACCTGACCAAGTCTATTTAGATCCTGGCACAATGGGAGACACCATGAAAAACATGAGAGCCAAGGGAATTCAGAATACATGCCTTCTTTCGTAATGTGTCTTTTCACATTACAAAAAGACAAGCAGAAAAGCACTTTGTGATTATAAAAATTAAAAAAAAAGAGCACCAATTCTTTAAAACATCTATAAACTTGAAAACAATAAAGACACATGGAAATGTTAATGTCTCAAAATCTATGCAAAGAAAATATTTCTAAGCCTGATTATCTTTCCTGTGTTACAAGCTCAATTTTCCAAATTTCTTTTATGTAGCTATTATGGTTTGTATATGAGGTATCCCCCAAAAGCTCCTGTTAATGCAGGAATATTCAGAAGTGAAATGATTAGATTGTGAGTACTATAAACTAATCAGTCCATCCTGGTTTCAATGGACTGACTCAGGGCAAGTGATAAGTGACTGGAGGAGGTAAGTCACTGGGGTTGTGCCCTGTGAAAGCAAATGAAAGAGAAAGAAAAAGAAACAGAGACAGACCTGAATGGATCAGCAATGCTTCATTAAGCAGCAGAGGGACACATTTTCAAGAGGAAAATGACAACTGGTTACAATAGGGGTCTAAGTTTTTAGGGTTCATTTTCCCAGTTGGTAATCAGGCCAGGTTTAGATGCAGAAAATTATTGGGCAATTCCTTTATCTCAACTGTGATTAGGTTATCCACTACTTTTAAGAATGAGGCTCCCTTCTGAATTTAAAAAAAGAGAGAGAGAGAGAAAGAACAGAACATGGTTGCCTGTGCCGTGAAAACTGTCTTTTTGGCTAGGGGGCATCCCCTGATCCCAGAGCTTCTAGTGGTCAGCAGTTTCTGCCTTTCCTTCCATGACCTCTGGCTGGGATCTCACTCAGAATGGAAGATAAAAACTAACTTCTTGGTAACTATTTTAATTTAAGGGAGGACATTGTCAGTTAGTTGTGCCCTTAAAATTTCTTACATATTCCCTTTGACCTTTTGGATCCTAACACTCACAGGACCATGATTTCATATTATTCTCTTCAATTTGAAGTGGGAGATAGGCCTGTTAGTGCTCTGGGTAATGTCTCCACTAGAGAAAGTGAATAATTTGGATTCCTGAATGAGGACAGAAGAAGGGTAGTTTTACTCTAATTAACTGAGACAGATTTTCTGGTCTTCTTCCTGCCACATGAGGAGAGTACAGGAAAAAAAAAATGTGTCTTGTGAGAGTCTAGAGTAGGTAGTCTAATTTTAAAGCTAGGGTGCTCTATCTTGAGAATCTCTCTTCTTAATGGGTCCCTGTTTAAGAGACAGGCAGTATGGACAGAATTAGGATAGAAGTATTTCTGAAGAGGGAGAGATTGCTTGTCTCACACTCTGGGGATTAATGGGTCAAGTCTTTCCCATAGACCTCAGATCAAACAAAGATTTCATCTCAGAATCCAAGATTCATTGGACAAGGATGCCCTCCACCATGGGGCCAAGTCAATCAGAAACAGACAGATAGTGGTCAATATTTTATACCCCTGAAGGCTTTCAGGGTCAGACTCGGAAGATGAGACCTTCCTGCAGCATTGGGAGTGGCCCTGGCCAGCTGCCTTGAGTTGTCTCCAGCCTTCCTCTATCCCACACCAAATTTCTCCCATAGAAAAGAAACTGAAGAAAATTCAGGAATGAAATTCCCAACATATGGTGAAAGGGGATCCAACCTGATAGATAGGTTACCCTCCCCCCAGAGTTCTCCACATCCTGAGAGAAGCAACCTTGTTTCATTCTCGGCAGGATGTTTCTTCCCCGGACAGGATGTTTTTTCCCCCAGGCAGGATGTTTCTTCCCCAGGCAGGATGTTTCTTTTCCCCTGGCAAGAGCCAATAGGCTTAAAGATCACCCTGTTCTAGGGGCAAAGAGCCAATGGCATTGGGGTTGCTCTAGTGCACACCCCACCAGAAATCCCTATATAAGGCCCTGTTTGAGAGACTCAGATCAGACAGAGAGAGACACACGGACACACGACATCGGATTGTCGCTGCTGAGAGGAGGAAGACAGATACAGCTCGGCTCGTCGCTGCAGAGAGGACGGAGCTGCCCAGCTGCAGCAGCTCCAGACCCATCGCCTCCAGCTCGACGGCAGCTGCCCCAGCCACAGCTCCAGACCGACCACCTTCAGCCCGACGGCCGCTCCCAGCTGACAGCTCCAGCCTCCAGCCAGACAGCGGCTGCTTTAGCCGACAGCTCCAGAGATCCCAGCCGGTGCAACCAAGCATCCACCTTCTGTCCAGAGCTTGCACACTCCCCTCTCCCTGACTCCCTTCTCCCACCAGAGCTTGCACACTCCCTTCTCCCTGACTCCCCTCTCCCACCTCTTCGACCATCGACCAGAGCACCTCTTCTCCGGTTTTCGCTACCAGCCACGAAGGCTGTTGAATAAATCTTTTGGCTGCACGGCTGTCCCCAGTGTGATGCTTTGCCCTTCACAACCCACCTCTCATCAACATTAGAAGAGGTCGTTTGCTAAGGAATGTGACATATCCTGTCTACAAGAGCCAGGCAAAGCTGCAAGTAAATTGCTTCTTAGAAAAAAATGCATGTGGGGGTCAGCTCAGTAGGCCCATTTGATAGAATTATTATACATAACATTTAGCTTTTATAATGTCACTGATGTCCTCATAAGCTGTAGTTAAGATGTCTAATGCCATTTGATGTTTGCAAAATGCCTTTCTTTTGGCACTCTCTCTGTGTTTAGTAGATCCTTTTATCTGCATCAGTTAGGGCTTTCTTGGTAAAGTTCTAACTAACTTTAATTTGAGGGAAGTACATATGAGAGAAATGTGAGAGAAGTAGAAAAGTGAAAGAGTTAAAAATCATGTAAAGGTGGGCTGGGGTTGTGGCTCAGCGGCAGAGCGCTCACCTCTCACGTGCGCGGCCCGGGTTCGATCCTCAGCACCATGTAAACATAAATGCATTGCATTGTGTACAACTAAAGTAAATAAATAAATATTTTTTTAAAAAATCATGTAAAGGTGAGGGGACTCAATGACTAAAATCTAAGGCAAGGGAGGAAAGTGGCATGGATAACATACAGGCTTCTCGTTTTGGCAGAAGCATTCAGTACTTTGACCTGGAAGAATTGTAATTACTGCTTCAATGTCCCTGCTTGCTATTGGTCCATTTAGGTTTTCTGTATCCTCTTGGTTAATTTTGGTAGACCATATTCATGTTGAAATGTAGAATTTTTTTAGATTTTCCAATTTATTGGTGAATCATTTTTAAAATAGCCCCTAATGATCCTCTGAATTTCTGTGATGTCTATGGTGCTATCTCCTTTTTATTTATAATTTTATTAATTTGAGACTTCTATTTCTTTTGTTTAGTTTGGATTAGAGTTTATCAATATTGTTTATTTTTCACAGAACCAAATCTTCATTTCATTGATTCTTTGTGTTATTTATTCTCTATTTCATTGATTTTGGCTCTGATCTTAATTATTTCCTTTTTTATACTACTTTTAGGATTGGTTTGTTCTTTTTTTTCTAGGTCCTTGAGACCCATTATTAGGTGGCTTAATTGGGATCTTTCTTATGCAGCCACTCATAGATATAAACTCTCCTCGTAGAATTGCCTTCATCATATCCCAGAGATTTTGGTATACTGTATAACCCTTCTCATTTAAATCTAAGAAATTTTTGGTTTTTCACATGATTTCTTCTATCATCCAATCATTGTTCAAAAATATATATCAAATCTCCATGTATTTATGTAGTTTCTGTAGTTTTTCTTGGTGTTGATTTTTAATTTTTCCCATTGTGATCTGATACAATGAAAGGAGTTATATATAAATTTTTTCCTTCATATTTGCTATGAATTACTTTGTGGCCAAAGATCTCTTTTGAACAAGGTACTATATTCAGATATTGCTGAATATCTCATTCATATCTTTTAGTGACTTCCTTAATTCATTCAGTGTTTTTTTGTATTCTTTTAGAATTTATTGATGATTTTTATAGTCACATTTTAAAATTATTTATCTGGCATTTCACCCACTTAAATGTCTTTGGAATCAGTTGCTGCTGAATTATAAACTTTAGGTGATGTCATGTTACCTTTTTTATACTTTTTCTTTTTTGGACGGGGCAATACCAGTGAATGAACCCAGGGGTGGGGTTTGGGATATAGCTGAGTTGGTAGAGTGCTTGCTTAGCATAAACAAGGCCCTGGGTTAAAACCCCAGTACCACCACAACCAAAAAAAAAAAAAAAAAAAACGAACCCAGAGGTGCTTAACCACTGAGCAACATCCCCAGCCCTCTTTTAATTTTTTTTTTTTTTTTTTTTAATTTTGAGACAGGGTCTCACCAATTTGCTTAGGATCTTGCTAAGTTGCTGAGGCTGGCTTTGAACTTGCAATCCTCCTACCTCAGCCTTCCAAGCTGCTGGGATTATAGGTGTGTGCCACCATACCTAGCTTTTATATTTCTTATAGTTTTGTGTTGGGTTTTATGCATCTGCCAGGATGTATTTATCCTTGACTCCTTTGTGTGGGCCTTTATAGGGCACAGTCTTTTTTTGACAAGATGTTTTGGGATATCAGGTTTTTGTGAATTTCTCAATCTATTTCCAAGTACCTTCTATAGTATAATTTCCCTGCTTATTCTTTGGTAATGATTGGTGTGTTTTGATACTGTGTGTGTTACGTCAGAACTTGAGGATCTAACAAGAACTTGAGGTCTAACAAGAATGGGATCCTTCTTGTTGATCTGTCAATTGTGTCACATATAGTAGGATTTGTGGGTTACACCTTTGTGATTGCTCTTCTTCATGTAGCTCTGTATATTATAAAAAGGTATAAGAATGATCTAGTTGGAGACCCTTTGTGCTGTGGTGTCCACACTCTTTGTGTTAATTCTGTCTGGTTTTGCTGTAGGAGTGTATGTCCATGAGTTGGACCTGCCCCCTCCAACTGAGTCATTCCTACTTATGGCCTAGTCATTGGTTGGGGGGGGGGTTATCACCCTTATTCTTTGTATTGAAGTACTAATGGAGTTTGAGCTTGGTTAGTTTGTGTGTAAAACAAGGTGTACTTTCTCTTGACTGGGATTTTGGAGTTGCTTAGCTACCCTGTGAACTTCTAGTGTACTAGTACATTCCCAGCACCTCACAGAAAGGGGGAAAACAAACAACTGCAGCAAAAGCATGAACAATATGCAGCATTAAAATAAATATCTAATGCCTACTATGAAATCTATAACACTAGTTGCCACAAAAACATGAATGGCAGGATAAGCAATTTACAACAGCAACAATGACAAATAGCTGTGAACTAGATCATGTATTAAAGTAAACCACAGGTGTCAACTGCACCATTCACAGTAATAATAATCACAAGATGAATGGTGGAGGCAGGAATTATATAAGTCAAATAGTCCTAAAAGATGGTAAGAATACAGTTCACTAAGAGAAAAGAAATGTAATAGGAAGGTAAGAGAATGTTTAGAATGTTCAAAATGTGAGCAGAGAGGAAGCAGAAGAGATGTAGCAAATGACAGATATAAAGAAGTAGGAGAAAAAATAAATAGAACAAGAGAAGTTGAGAGAATTACAGCCTCTGAGACAGGAGTCACCTGTGCTTGTCCTTTGCTAGCAAAGTAATAAAACTTCTTTTTCCTTTTTCTCAAAACCTTGTCTCTGTTATTGGGTTGGCACTGGGGATGAGGACCAAGCTTTCAGTAACAAATTGGTGACCAGGGCATGACCCGAAAGAAGCCCCTGCTCCAGTTTTCTTGAGCAAGTCTAGCACTTCAAGTGACCCCTGCCCCCCTCCCACTTCCATGCTGAGGCTACAAGGTGGCTTTTGGATTTGTTGAGAGCTGACCACTGGAGCAACTGATAGGCCATGTGAGTTTACCTCAGACTGTCCCTGTGAGTAAATGGAGGGGCTAAGGGACTGTCCCAGTAGCTGCCAAAGCTCCTTTTGCTCCAGGGAACTCCAGCCTTCCCTCCATGAACTGCAGAAGTTGCTCCATCAGTTGCTCTACTTTGAGAAAAAGGAAACTGAACTCCATAAAGTCTCGACGCACCTTTGACCAGCTGTTAAGTCCCCCTGTGTGCAAGCCAAGACCCTTGATTCCACACATCTGGTTCCTCTTTGTGGGAACATCTTGTCCCTCTTTGTGATGACATCTGTGGCATCATGGTTAAAGGATTCTTAGTTAAGCAGATTCTGAAACCTGGGGATTTTACTCTCTTCTGGTCTGCTCTAGGTTTTCATCTGTCTGTCAGGCTAGGTTTGGTAATTCCCTCTGATTATCTGTGTTGTTGTTTGTATCTGTTACTGGCCCTTTTAAGACATGGGCAACACTGCATCAATTTCCATCCATGGTTCCTTAGAAAGATGCTGGCTGACTGGGGCATGTATAGCTATAAACCTATGACTAAGAAAAAGATGGTGTTTAACTGTAACACAGTTTGTTTGATGTATGTTCTGGAAGGGGAAGAAAGGTGGCCATTGTCTTATACTCTGAATTACCATAGACTCTTGCAGTTGGAGCTATTCTGCCAGAGATCAGGAAAATGGGAAGAAATCCCATATGTGCAGGGATATGTTGCTACATAATAAGGAGTGTGAACATTCAGGGACTAAGTTGGTGGTGCAGAGAAAAGCACAGCTTCTCATGTGTGAAGATAGCAGACAGTTGGTAGAGAAAGTTGAGGAGGATTTGATGAACTTAAGTATAATAAAACCCTTCAATCCTAATTCACCTCTGGGTCCCACTAGCTCTCTTAGTCTTATAGGGAGACATTCACATGAAGGAAAGGTGGAGCAAAAGGGGCTCCCAGTATGGGCATCACAAGGCTATCACTAGGGTCAGGGATGGTCTCCTCATCTAAAACCTTCCAGGGTACTCCTTTTGGCTGGGAACCACCTGTTGCTGGGGCAAGTCAATTCCCCCTAAGGCAATACCCTATCAGCATAAATTCACATGGGAAACCAATAGGTTATTACTGGGATTATAGTCCCACCTCAACCTCTGACTTGATGAATTGGAAAAATTCAAACCCAACCTATTTAGAAGACACACAGAAAATGGTGAGTTGTTTTACTATGATTTTTGCCACTCACTGCCCCACCTGAGCAGACATATAAACTCTGCTTAACATGTTACTCATGGCTGATGAGCACTGACTAGCAATACATAAGGCATGAGAAGAAGCTCAGAGGCTCCATTATAAGGATCCCAATCAAACCCCTGCACCAGCAGAAGCTATTCCTATGAGGGATCCCAATTGGGACCCAAATGTTGTGACAGACAGTGCAATGATTAAACATTATGGGAAATGTATTTTTGAGGGTCTCAGGAGGGGAATATCCAAACAAAAAGTTTAAATAACATTCAGGAGTTACAGCAAAAGATCAATGAGGACCCATCAGAATTTTTAGAATGAGTTTATCATGCAAACAGGAAATACACAGATGCAGATCCAGACACCCCTGAAAACCTTTTCATGGTCAATATGACTTTCACTGGGCAATGTGCCCCAGACATAAGAAGGAAAGTTTTGTGGATGGAAGGGGCAATTGGTATAAATCCCTCACAGCTGATTGCCCAATGCCCAAGAGAAACAGAAAAATAAAATCAGCATGTGTTTTATTGGTAACCCCTGCAAAGGAAGCCTTAAGAAAATCCAAAAGAAGGGATAGGAATGGGTGCCCTTCATTAAGGCAAGACCAGTGAGCCTACTGTAAGGAGTAACAACATTGGAAAAAGGATGGTCCAAGGAAGTGAAGGATTGTCCAAGGACCAGATCACTCCAGTGAAAAAGAAATGGTCTCCTGAATCCAAGGCTCAGATGACAAGTGATGGGGCCCAGGGCTGCAGGCCTTTTTGAAGGCTTCTACCAGCCCCAGAGGAGCCCCAGGTACAATTGACAGTGCAGAATTCACTTAAAGTTGGTGGCGGTCAATCAACCACACTCGCACCACTACCACCATTGCTGCTGCCTCTGATTCCACTGCTGCCGGCCTGAGGTTGCCTGGAGGTCTTCTTTCTGGGCTGCTGCAGAAGCCGCTGCCATCCCTGGAGGTCTCTCCCCCCCCCACCACCCCCCACCCACCCCCCCCCCCCCCCCCCCCACCCCCCCCCCCACCCCCCCCCCCCCCCCCCACCCCCCCCACCCCCCCCCCCCCCCCCCCACCCCCCCACCCCCCCCCACCCCCCCCCCCTCTGGGCACAGCCTCAGTTACCTCAGACACAAATTGCAAGGCCACCTCTAAGGTCACTGCTGGGAACTGGAAGTCTCCTGTTGATCAACTGCTGTCTGCACTGCTACCACCATTGCTGCTGCCTCTGATTCTGCTGTTGCCATCCTGAGATCACCTGGAGGTCTTCTTTCTAGGTGCTGCTGCCATAGAAGAAACCACTGCCCTGGATGCAACTGAAGCTGATGCTGCTGCTGACCCCCAGAGATTGCCTGGTAACCCTGCCCCCACAGCTGCAAACTGCCGCTACTGCTGACCCGCTGCCTGCTGCCAACAACCACCGCCACTACCACTGCTACCATGCCTAGAGGATTGCTTTGGGTGAGACTCCAGGTTTTGTTGCATATGGCTGCACCCATTATGGGACACCAACCAGGGCCTGGGGCCTGGGTGCTAGAAGGTTTACCACCACAAGAGCCACTGTCTGGGGACTCCAGCTGGGGCCTGCAGGTCCAGTGTGGGGGAACCTGCAAGTTAAGAGGAACTTGGGGTCTTCCTGCTGAGAGTGCTGGTGGCCCTTCTCTTGCTGCTATATCTCGGGGTTGCTCCTTTGCATGAGGGTATCCTTGGTGGTCTCTCTGCAAGTAGGAGCAGCATTGAGATCATAAGACTGCAGTGTGGCTGAGACTGAGGTATCTGAAACCCAGATTAGTGGGATAGAGACTGGGTTTCTGAGGGGGGTTAATCTGGGTTTGGTGATCCCAAAAAACATCAGAGACAGGACTGAGAAACTGTTGATCACTGACAGAGACAGTTCAACTTTCCAGCAAGATTTATTTTATTTTATATTTTGATTCACTATTCTCTACCATATTTGGAACAGGATGTTTTTAATGCATCAGTATGTGGAGGACAATGATATATAAATGGTATTTTGCATTTTTGTTGGATTCTTATGTCTTTAATTTTTTCTCTTTGTTCACAGGCTTCCTTTCTCTTATCTATTTTTTTGGATTTTCTTTCCAACTATTATTCTTCAACCAACAGCCAATCTCTTTTGGCTCCTCTTCCACTCTTCCTATGAATTTCTACTTCTAGCTTCT
The DNA here is from genome assembly GCA_025594165.1 of Tamias sibiricus. Lineage (NCBI taxonomy): Eukaryota > Metazoa > Chordata > Mammalia > Rodentia > Sciuridae > Tamias > Tamias sibiricus. Next base: position 153,772,717 of record CM046657.1, on the reverse strand, counting down.
CTCTTCCTTCCTCATGAATATTGCATATTACACTACTTCTGTCCTCTCATCCACCATTTGAAATTGTAAGTAGTTTTAACAAACATTCTGTGTGTACTAGAGATAGTTATTGAACTCATCATTTTGGATTACTGCGAGAAAGCAGTAGATGACTTAAAGGAAACTATTAGTTTTAAGACTATATATTGTATACACTGGGTGTTGTTGATATTGGTCTCACTAGTAAAGGCAAAGTGCTGGAAACCTCTTAGGGACACTATAGTTCTACAGGGTAGAATTTATCCTGCCTTAGATCCATACTTTTACATGGGAAAACACACTAACAACATGGAAAAACAGGGGAATAAAGTAGCCCAAACACACTAAGATGCCTCAACAACAGAAACTACTGATAACACAGTGGAAGAAATGTCTGAGAAGGAGTGAGTTCAGATTGTATATAGTTAAACTGATATGTGAAGTAAAGGATAGTATAAGGAGTGAAATCAAAGAAAAAATACAGAAAGTGAAAGACCACTTCAATAAAGAGTTAAAGATCATGAAAAAAAAAAAAAAAAAACAAGCAGAACTCCTTGAAATGAAGGAATCAGTAAACCAAATTATAAATTCAATAGAAAGCATCACAAACAGACTAGACCACTTGGAAGACAGAACTTCAGACAATGAAGACAAATTATATAATCTTGAAAGTACAATTGAACATGTGGAGAAGATGAACAGAACATCTAAGAATTGTTGGATAACATGAAAACACCAAATTTAAAATTATTGGAATAGATGAAGGAGTAGAGATACAAGCCAAGGGAATGCACAATCTTTTCAATGATTTAATGGCAGAAAATTTCCCAAACCTAAAGAATAGAGTGGAAAATCAAATACAAGAGGCTTACCGGACCCCAAGTGTACAGAATTACAACAGACCCACACCAAGGCATATTATAATGAGGATGACCAACACACAGAATAAAGATAAAATCTTAAAGGCTGTGAGAGAGAAAAATCAAAACACGTATAGGGGAAAAAAATTCGGATCTCAACTGATTTCTCAACCTAGACCCTCAAAGCTAGGAGGTCCTGGAATAATATATTTTGATCTCTAAAAGAAAATGGATACCAACTCAGAATTTTATATCCAGCAAAATTAAGTTTCAGATTTGAAGGTGAAATTAAAACATTCCACGATAAACAAAAATTAAAAGAATTCACAACTAAAAAGCCTACACTACAGAGCATTCTCAACAGAATGTTCCATGAGGATGAAATGAAAAAAAAAAAAAAGTGAAAACCAGCAAAGGGAGAATCTACACTAAAAAGACATTCAACTAAATGAGAAACTAAAACAAATCAAAAACCATAAATAAATCAAGATGACAGGGAATACAAATCATATCTCAATAATAACCTTGAATGTTAATGGTCTAAATTCATCAATCAAAAGACATAGACTGGCAGGTTGGATTAAAAAGCAAGACCCAATAATAAGCTGTCTTCAAGAGACTCACCTCATGGGCAAAGACATCCACAGGCTGAAGGAAAAGGATGGGGGTGGGGGGTATATCACTCATTATGGATTGCGTAAACAAGAAGGTGTTTCCATTCTCATTTCAGATAAAATAGACTTCAAACCAAAGTTAATCAGAAGAGAAAAAGAAGGACATTTCATACTTCTTAGGGAAGTATATATACAAGCAGGACATAACAATTATAAATATTTATGCCCCAAACAATGGAGCATCTATGTACATCAAACAAACCCTTCTCAATTTCAAGAGTCAAATAGACCACAATACAATAATACTGGGTGACTTTAACACACCTCTCTCGCTATTGGACAGATCTTCCAAACAAAAAACTAAGTAAAGAAACTATAGAATTAAATAATACAATTAATAATTTAGACATAACTGACATATATCGATTATTTCATCCATCAACGAGCAATTATACTTTCTCCTGAGCAGCACATGGATCCTTCTCTAAAATAGACCATATCTTATGCCACAAAGCAACTCTTAGTAAATACAAAAAAAAAAAAAAAAAAAAAAAAACAGAGATAATACTCTTCATTCTATCAGACCACAATGGAATGAAATTAGAAATAATGATAAGATAAAAAATAGAAGCTACTATAACAAATGGAGACTAAATAATACATAATTGAATGATGAATGAATGGTAGAAGAAATCAAGGATGAAATAAAAACATTCTTAGAGGCAAACAAGAGCAATGAAACAACATATCAAAATCTTTGGGACACTATGAAGGCAGTACTAAGAGGAAAGTTTTATTGCATTGAGTGCATTTATTAAAAGAACAAAAAGTCAACAAATAAATGACCTAACACTATGTCTCAAAACCCTAGAAAAAAAAGAACAAATCAACCCCAAAAGCAGCAGAAGATAGGAAATAATTAAAATCAGAGCTGAAATAAATGAAATCGAAACAAAAGAAACAATTGAAAAAATTAACAAAACAAAAAGTTGGTTCTTTGAAAAAATAAATAAAATTGATAAGCCCCTGGCCATGCTAACAAAGAGAAAAATGGAGAAAACTCAAATTAATAAAATACAAGATGAAGAAGGAGACATCACAACTGAAACACCTGAAATACATAAGATAATTAGAAATTATTTTGAAAATTTATGCTCTAATAAAATGGAAAATATCAAAGACATCAACAAATTTCTAGAGACATATGACCTACCCAAACTGAATCCAGAGGTCATACATGATTTAAACAGATCAATTTCAAGTAATGTAATAGAAAACACCACCAAAAGCCTACCAACCAAGAAAAGCCCAGGACCAGATGGCTTCTCAGCGGAGTTCTACAAGACTTTCAAAGAAGAATTAACACCAATACTCCTCAAAGTATTCCATGAAATACAAAAGGAGAGAACCCTTCCAAACTCATTCTATGAAGCTAATATCACCCTGATACCAAAACCAGACAAGGACACATCAAGGAAAGAAAGCTTTGGACCAATATTCCTGATGAACATAGATTCAAAAATTTTCAATAAAATTCTGGCAAATCACATACAAAAACATATTAAAAAGATAGTGCACCATGATCAAGTGGGATTCATCCCAGGGATGCAGGATCAATAAATGTAATTCAACATATTAATAGACTTAAAAATAAGAATCATATGATCATCTCAATAGATGCAGCAAAAGCATTTAACAAAATACAGCACAACTTCATGTTCAAAACACTAGAAAAACTAGGGATAGTAGGAACATACCTTAATATTATAAAAGCTATATATGATAAACCCAAGGCTAGCATCATTCTAAATGGAGAAAAATTGAAAGCATTCCTCTAAAAACTGCAACAAGACAAGGATGTCCTCTTTCACCACTTCTATTCAACATCATCCTTGAAACTCTAGCCAGAGCAATTAGACAAGAGAAAGAAATCAAAGGGATACAAATTGGTAAAGAAGAACTCAAAATATCACTATTTGCTGATGACATGATTTTATATTTAGAAGATCCAAAAAATTCCACCAGAAAACTTCTAGAACTAATAAATGAATTCAGCAAAGTAGCAGGATATAAAATCAACACCCATAAATCAAATGCATTCATATACATCAGCGATAAATAAAGTGAAAGAGAAATTAGGAAAACTACTCCATTCACAATAGCCTCAAAAAAAAAAAAAATACCTGGGAATCAATCTAACAAAAAAGGTGAAAGACCTCTACAATGAAAACTGTAGAACACTAAAGAAAGAAATTGAAGAAAACCTCAGAAGATGGAAAGATCTCCCATGCTCCTGGATAGGCAGAATTAATATTGTCAAAATGGCCAAACTACCAAACGAGCTATACAGATTTGATGCAATTACTATTAAAATCCTAATGACATTCTTCATATAAATAGAAAAAGCAATCATGAAATTTATTTGGAAAAATAAGAGACCCAGGATAGCTAAAGAAATCCTTAGCAAGAAAAGTGAAGCAGGAAGTATCACAATACCTGACCTCAAACTATACTACAGAGCTATAGTAACAAAAACAGCATGGTATTCGCACCAAAATAGACTTGTAGACCAATGGTACAGAATAGAGGACACAGAGAAAAACCCACACAAATACGGTTATCTCATATTAGAAAAGGTTGCCAAAAACATTCATGGGGGAAAAGATAGCCTATTCAACAAATGGTGCTGGCAAAACTGGAAATCCATAGGCAGCAAAATGAAATTAAAATTCTATCTCTCACCCTGCACAAAAATTAACTCAAAGTGGATCAAAGACTTAGGCACTAGAACAGAGACCCTGAGCCTAATAGAAGAAAAAGTAGGCCCAAATCTTCAACACTATGGCCTAGGTTCTTACTTCCTTAACAACACTCCTAAAGCACAAGAAGTAAAATCAAGAATCAATAAGTGGAATGGAATCAAATTTAAAAAGCTTCTTTTCAGCAAAGGAAACAATTAATAATGTGAGGAGAGAGCCTACAGATTGGGAGAAAATTTTTACCACATGCACCTCCAATAAAGCATTAATCTCTAGGATATATAAAGAACTCAAAAAAATTAACACCAAAAACACAAATAACCTAATCAATAAATGAACTAAAGAACTGAACAGACACTTCACAGAAGAAGAAATGTTTCTGGATGAGAAAGGATTTTTGTCTGATAAAGTAATATTTTTGTGCTAAAGTTCAGGAAGAAAGGAAGAACAAGACTAAGGATATAAACAAGTTGTGAATGTCTAAGTAAGTTGCAGAAGGTTTGTGGAAGGTAAATCTCAAAAAGTTTGTGTTTGTGATTAAATTGACTATAATTAGAACAAAGTTATTTGGACTTTAATGTGCTCATATGAACAAAAGTCTGAAATATTGATCTGCTCTTATCTATCAAGAAAATTTTCTTGTATCTATTAGGTTTTATTATTTAGGGAAACTAAGTCATAGGAATTAGGGTTCATACTTGTTTAAAAGTCTTTTTCACAATTATTTTATAACTGGTTAAATAGATGTCTATTTTAAGTTATGACTATAGTTGACATCCTGAAGATATGTGACTAGATATAAGTATACATCTGATAGTTATATCTATCTGAACCTATCTAAGTGTTATGTAAAATTTATAAAATGAAAGTTTATCTAGTTTACTAGCAAGGTAACAAATAAGTGCTCTCCTTTATACATTGTATCTGAGATAGAAGGAGCACATTATAATTTGAAGACCTGTCTTGCTTTGACAAAGTCAATTTCTGATCATTAGCACTTTTCCTAAATGTATAAGAGATTTAAGGATATTATTTAATTTTTGCTAGTATTGCTAACAGATACCAAACTGTAATTATTGTTACCATACTCTATGGGTTCTAAATTGTACTTTAAAAAATAAACTCAGTTAAATGTAAAGCTTAGGGGAGAGCAGTTCACCAAGTTGGTGTTCTCCAAACTAAAATTATCTATAGAAATTGTCTTGGAATTGTATAGAAATAATAAATTTGGTTGCTATTTATTCATGTCATTTGATGTTTTATAGATCAATAAAGTAATCTGCTGTCAATAAGTTATATATACAATTTTGTGTTACTTTTCACACTGGAATAGGAATTTAAATGTAGTCTTAGAAGGTAATAAGGAGAGTCTGATCTGTTTAAAGATGACATTATAAAACATGGAAGCATTTTGCCACTTTTTCCACACACAAAAAAAGTTAAAAACTCTCTTAGCTTTTGTTTGATTCATGTTTCTGAGGTAATGTTGTACTGTGTTATTTGTCAAGAGCCCCACTTACCTGAGATAAGGCTCTGCTTCTTGCCTTACTCCACATTATATTTGTTCCAAAATAGGCTAGACTTCACCTTATTTAAAGGTGTTCAAATGATACACTTTTGTTGTAAATATTACTGTGATCTCAAAATAAACAGGGGACACAATGTATAACTAAGTAAAGGTTTAAGATTACAAAAATAATTTTTCTTTGTTCATTGCTCTAACACAAATTGAATACTTTTTTCTCTGTTAATTCCAATTTGTATTTTCCTTGTAAAATTTATAACTACTGCCTATTGGTGTTTTGCAGAAGTACTACTTCTAATAAAACAACTTGAGTTAATTTGAGAGAATAAACCATCACCCAAAGGATAGATAGTATATAATGCTGACTTACAGTGCTAATACTGACCCCACCCTTAATTAAATGAAAGAAATATCTTTAAAATTATAGATATTGAAGTTATAACCTGTTACTCCCTCTTTAAGACTGGTGAAACTGGCTTACTGGGAGTTTAAAATAAAAAAACTTGGAGACCAAAGTCAAAGGAGTAAAAGCACCAAGGAAAAAGCAGCCAACATTTTGGCCCTTGCCATCTAAAGTCAGCCATGACCCAGAAAATGATAGGATCCCTCTCTGGGTCCTACAACTCTGGTGAGTCACCCAATCTGCTGATCAGGGAGATCAAAAGGATCCTAGAGAACAGGAAGCCAACCAGTACACATTCTGCAAAGAGGAAGAGGGTCATTGGAGACAAAAATGTCCCTGATACTTCCAACAGAAGCCACATGTGTTCATCAAGACTCTGATCCATCCTGGAAAATGGCATCACTGGTAGAAGAAAGCTAACAGAGCCAAGAGGCTTTGCACACTTCCCCAAGAGTGATCTCTGAGGACTCTCAACTGACTCTTAGGAGTAGATAGGAGGAAGATCAGTTTTGACCAACCTGGTCTTAAATACCTGGCAGGAGAGTATATCCTAAATACAGTCCTACCTGGAAATTCAGAATTTTTTAATTAAAAGACAATTTTTTAATGTAACTTGAGATGTACACTTGTGTCAACCCTACCAAAAGTAAGAAAAGCTGGAGAATATAAAGAAAGGGTTTTTGTGTAGGAGTGTCTAATAATGATGATCACAAAGGATTCTAGAGTCACAAGTTTGTCCTAAGTTAATTTGAGCCTGATCTCATAGAGCTACAAATCTTCCTAACTTCCTACACTGATAAACTTGATCCATTTTTCACTTATAAGAACAGGGACTTTGGAATACTTCCCCCAAATTCATCCTCTTTCAGGAGGAAACATCTTGAAGATATTGTTGCCCATTTTCCATAGAATGTAGAAACTGACAGTGGGGATATGTAAAAGTGGTTCACTTTATGCTTTGAATATAGCCCTTGCTGCTCTGTTGTGGCATTTTCTATAAAGCCCTCTCCTTTTTCATGAAAGATATCATGGTGTTGAAAGAGTTAACTTTGACTTCTACTTGCTATTCAGTTCTTTATTCACATATATGGCCACCGGGTATCACTATTTCAATTATTTAGATCCAGACTAACTCTGTACATTTATTTTTTCTTGAAATGAGTAACACAAATCTTTTTCTATAAGTACTTAATTTCTAGTTAATAAGCTTTAAGAGTCTTTTTGTGATTAGAAATAAATTTCTCTTACTTTTAAAGTAGATATAAATCTCTTAGAGCAAAAAGTCCTTCATGAGCTAACATTCAGCCTTGCCTCCCTCTTTTCCCTGCTTCTAGGTTTTATAAACAACTGCTATAAAAGAAAAACAATAGTGCTTTGCAATCCCAGACAGAAAAAGTTGACTTTTATCAGACAGCCTGAATGGTGTACAGAGAAAACAGTTTCAGGGAATCCATGAGAGATAAATTTTCACCCAAACTAACTAGATTAATAATGACAAAATTATAATATGCCTAGGCAGTCACTTACAGGGCCTTGAAAAGGTGCAAGTGACCTCAAAACCTTGAAATATATATATAATAAGAAATTTAATATGTCTAAAAATTAAGTCATGTCTCTAGTGAAATCACCAAAGAAAGTATAAACAATCTGTACTGCCAAAAATTGTGCTTAAAACCTACAACAAAGTGAAAATAAAGAGAGAAGGTTCCACAGCCTGACTCATGTGTCAGTGTGTTATTTTCCCCATCGCTGTTTGTCTGCCTTCATACATCGTTGAGCGCTCACGTTGTACCCCCCGGCTGGGGCTGGCCCCCAGCACTGCTCTGTCACTACAACTGTTTTAAAATGGACATGTTTCTTTCTGTTCCTCTCTCCCTGCTCCTCCTAATCTTTCCCCCTCCCTAATCCCAGGGGAGACAGGATTACCTTTTTTTCCCCATCTTGCAGAGTTATCTGTCCTTGAGTACACACCCACTATAGGAACCAAGTAGTCAGGACTTTAGGGATAGTAACAGAGGTGTCAGAAATGCCTATTTCCCAAATTAGCAAGTAAACTACAACTCCAACAGAGAACACATGGAATGTGGCCTTTGAATTACCTCTTTAAAAGCCCCTTGTTAGAGCCAGGCCCGGTGGCTCATGCCTGTAATACCAGCACTTGGGAGACTAAGGCAGGAGGAATCACAACTTCAAAGCCAGCCTCAGCAATGGTGAGGCACTTAGCAACTCAGTGAGACCCTGTCTCTGATAAAATACAAAAGACGGAGGCTAGGGATGTGGCCCAGTGGTCGAGTGCCCCTGAGTTCAATCCCGGTACCTTGTTTCTGCTGGTGGACAGAATCACAGCCTGTTGGACAGGAGTCCCCTGTGTTTCTCCTTTGCTAGCAAAGCAATAAAACTTATTTTTCCTTTTTCCTCAAAAAGAGAGGAAAGGAGAGAGAGAGAGAGAGAGAGAGAGAGAGAGAGAGAACAAAGTTAACTATTTGAGAAGAAAAGAGAGAAAGAGAAACAAGAAACAGACCCCCCCAAAAAAAAACATAATCAAAAAAAACCCTAACCTTCAAATGATAGAACAAAGAAAAATAATAAACATTTTTAAATGAGCAAAAAGGAAATATATATGTGTGTATACTTATTTTCATGAAAAAATCAGCACAGCATAAAGACCCAAAAATGGAGGAGGGTGTCTTAATTAAAAAGAAAAGAGTGTCTCCATTTTGGTGACCAATACTGTCAACAAGGACAGATGTTCACATTCTATGCTGGAGTGCCCTTCTTTCTGTTTCTTCTTGAGCTATGTACCCCTTAAGGAGAGCAAGGACAGAGGGTTGTTAGACGCTTCCTTTTACTATGTGGCTCACTGAGCTACCAGCTGTGGTGGCTTGGAACTGAAGCTAGTTGAATCAGCTTTCACTTTTCCTTCTTACCAGTACAAGGTTGGATGGAATGAGAAGTAACAGCAATTGATATTTTTTCCAGACAGAACATATCCATGTGCTCCCAGTTTGGGGCTGCTACAGAGTTCTAAATTGGAAGTACCAGCATCTGGAATTTAACTCTAATCCAGCCTTTGGGACTTTGTTGAGTGGTATCTGCTCTAGAGAGATTATATCAGCAGATGCTGATCTCTGCTGAGCATCTGGATCTCAGGGACCTCCCAAGAATTCTGCTAGTAAGGCACAGGAGTCAACCCTTGACAGGCCTCACACATTCCACCACCCACAAATGTTGCCTTCCCAGGCTCACTCCCTGAGTGTAATCGCACCCACTTTTCAGTTTCCAGGCCCTCTTTATCTGTCACATGACCCACGAGACTCAAAGGGAAAACAAGTTTCACTTCCCTTCCTAGCTCTCAGTTGAATGCCCTGGGATACAATCTTCTCTGTGCCTATTTAAATCTTATTCTGTTAGGGACACCCTAGGCCATGTGATAGGCAATTGCCAGGATAGTATGACAATGTCTGCTATGATCTCCTAGGTTTGCAGCTGCAAGATGCAGCATGGCCTCATTCAAGATGGATCCGCCTCAGCTCTCCACTTGCCAGTTGAGAAACACACATCACTTCTCAAATACCAGATCACTCTGCAGCTTCTGATTTAGCTAAGTTCAAACTGCTTTTCTGTTCTCTAGGTTTTTCCATGTCAGATTTGTCCACCGTACTTCTCTGTTATTCCTTCACTTTGCAGTGAACCAGCACTGCTGCTGCTGCTGCCGCCACCAGCTTGGCTCTGATGTACTCTTTCTTGAACTTTGTTCAATGCACCCAAATTTCTAAGAGTCTCTGACCATCCAATTTTGAATTTCCATGAATTCCCTCTTTCACTCACAAAACTGAGAAGCAGCATTGCCACTGCTTAAATCCCAAATCACAGAGAATCAGGAAATTTTGCTTTACACTTTTTAAATGGTTGATTGCAGGAGCCCTGTTTGGGGAGATGGCTTAAATTGCAGTTGACTATGGGCCATGGAGATTTGGGCATTGTCGCCTTCCGTAGTCTCACGGGACTTGGCCCAGGATCTCGCGGAACTTGGCCCGGGATCTCGAGTGACTTGGCCGAGATTGCTGATCGGGTCAGCACCATTTTGGTGGTGTGTGTGGCACGTGTTAGTCGTTGTTAGAGCCAGAGAGAAAAGTTATCAGAATAAAAAGCTGTTTGTTTCCAGTTTGCCTCTGAAGTTCTTCCTGCGGCTTCGTTCCTCCAAGCGGCCATCGCTTTAGGCGGCAACAGGTGGTGGCCCGTACGGGGACTTTGGAGTGGACAGGTAAGAACTGAAAGGTCTCTAAAGATGGGTTTGAATATAACTGAATCCCAAGTGATAGAGGCTATGCAAAGACTCCTTGATATACCTGACTCTGTTCTCAGTGAGGAGGATATAGAAAAAAGTGAAAGTGATCAAAAAAGTGTAGCTTCCACTGGGCCAACTAAGACCAGTAAAGAGAGTATTAGAAGAGTCCCCAAAATGACAAAAATCCAAGCTATTAGAGCTGTTAGGGAGTTATTGGTTATAGCTGAAGGATACTTGCTCTTAATGGAACCTGGGCCTCAGGATATTGCTGTCAGTGAAATTAGCAGTGGTGAGGAATCTAGTAAAAGTGATCCTGAGAAAATGAGGAAAAAGAAACTAAAAAAGACCAAGAAAAAGGACCGTCAAGTAGAGGAACCACTTGTGTCCTCTACTCCCCCATGGGTGGAATCCATTACAGAAAATATGAAGTGTATTACTAGGCATTTGCATACCCTAGAAACAGAAATAAAAAGTCTTTCTGATCGCTTATGCGCTCTCGAGGGTAACTCACAGATACATTGGGAACCGCCAGCATTTGAAAAGAAAAATGGACAGAGGGTCCATCAGTCAGTAGATTTCAAAACAATAAAAAATCTCAAAGAGGCAGTAATGACTTAAGGGCCCCAAGCTCCTTTCACGTTGAGTATGCTGCAGTCCCTTAACACCTTTAGCTTAACTCCCTCAGACTGGAAAAGTCTATGTAAAGCAGCATTAAGCTGGGGGCAATTCTTGGTTTGGCAATTGCAATTCCAAGAACTTTGTATAGAAACAGCTAAAAGAAACGCGGCTGCAGGGTTTGGAAACTATGATATAGACATGCTCACAGGAGAAGGGCAATTCACAGACTTACAGGCTCAAAAAGATTATGACCCAGATGTATATGCTCAGATAAATGCAGCTGCCTTAGAGGTGTGGAAAACTGTACAAGGACCTGGGGATCTACAAGGTAGCTTGTCAAAAGTGATTCAAGGACCTAATGAGCCATATGCTGCTTTTGCTGATCGACTTTTGAGAACTGCAGGTAGTGTGTTCGCAGATGTTGATCAAGCTATGCCATTAGTTGTTCAATTAGCATACGAAAATGCTAATAAATGCTGCCAAGCAGCCATCAGGCCATGGAGAACTAAAAAGGATCTTTCCGTATATATACAACTATGTAAAGATATAAATGACGCCTTTGTCACAGGAAATGTGATTGCAGCAGCTGTGAGAGATGCTGCCCCTCAAAATTTCACAAGGGCTCAACCTAGACATTATAATCATCAGGATATTCTAGGCAAAATTATCATAATCAATCAAGCTTTTCTAGGCAAAATCCCAAAAGAGAAATAAGACCAAGCTCATACCGTACCCCAGGCCGCTGCCCCAGGTGTAAAAAGGGAACTCATTGGGCCAATAAATGTCATTCAAAATTTGACATCCATGGAAATCCTTTGTTCAGGAATTCAAAAAACGGGGCACGGGGCCCAATACCCCGGGGCCCACAAATGTACGGGGCATTGGAGGAGGAGTATCCTCAAGCATCCACTCAGATGCTTCCCCGACACAATCCCTACTACCCATCCACTCCTCGCCAGAGGAACAAGAGGAAATGCAGGATTAGACCTCTGTTCCACCGCCCGAATAGTGTTAACACCTGAAATGGGGGTTCAACTGATTCCCACAGGAGTCAGGGGACCTCTTCCCTCAGGGACTGTAGGACTTATTATCGGGCGAAGTCCTAAAAGCTTATGAGGCTTACAAGTGACCCCAGGTGTAATAAACTCAGACTACAAAGGGGAAATAAAAATAATGCTTAGCTCACCCCAAAGTATAAGTTCTGTTAATCAAGGAGATAGAATTGCTCAGTTGCTTCTCCTTCCCAATTTACATAATTCATTTAAAATGAGTATGCCTCAAAAGGGAACAATAGAGGATTTTGTTCCACTGACTCAAGACCCATGGCTTGCTGGGTTCAAGACTGTTCAAGGAGGTCTATGTGTAAAATAAAAATCCAAGGAATAGAAATGGAGAGATTAATAGATACTGGAGCTGACTCTTCCATTATTAATTTACGCCAATGGCCCAAGCACTGGCCTCTGCAAAAAGCTTCAACCAGTTTAAGAGGCTTGGGATATAATAACCTCCCAGAAAAAAGTGCGGTAATTTTAAAATGGGAGGATGATGAAGGCCATAAAGGAACATTTCAGCCTTATGTTTTACCTAACCTACCAGTTACTTTATGGGGAAGAGATATTTTGCAACAAATGGGAGTACACCTTGCAACCAAGCCTGCAGGTGTTAAATGTGAAAATCTACAGGGTAATCTTAACCATAAAAGAAATCATTATCAAAAAGTACAGAGTAATCTTAACCCTAAAAGTAATCATTATCATAAAGGAAAAAGATATTTTTCTTCGGGGCCACTCAGAAAATAATTTTGAAAATACCATGGCTTTCTGATAAGCCATGTGTGGGTCCCTCAGTGGCCCCTATCTAAAGAGAAATTACAAGCGGCCCACCTACTAGTTCAGGAACAATTAGAAGCAGGACATATAGAACCTTCCACCTCTCCCTGGAATTCCCCCATATTTGTGATCAAGAAAAAGTCAGGAAAATGGCGATTGTTACATGATCTTAGACAAATTAATAAAACCATGCAAGTTATGGGCCCTACTCAACCTGGACTTCCTAGTCCTGTAGCTATTCCAAAAAATTTCCGTCTTATTACTCTTGATATAAAGGATTGCTTTTTTCTATTCCCCTACATCCTCTGGATACCCCCAGGTTTGCTTTTTTAGTTCCTTCTATTAACAATAATGGCCCTGATCAGAGATATCAATGGAAGGTTTTACCACAGGGAATGGCTAATAGCCCCACCATATGCCAAATATATGTGGACAAGGCTATCCAACCCATTAAAAATAAATATCCAAACCTCATGTGTCTACATTACATGGATGATATTTTATTGGCCCACCCTAATCAAAAAATCTTATTTAATATATTCAGTGACGTGGTAGAAAATTTTAAAAAAATATGGATTATATATAGCAGAAGAAAAAGTTCAAACCAGATCTCCCATATTATATTTAGGATTTAAAATCATGGATACTTTTGTTAGACCCCAAAAAAAATTTTAATAAATAAAGAACATTTGACCACCCTCAATGATTTCCAAAAACTAATGGGATACATTAATTGGCTTCACCCTACACTAAATCTCACTACTGGCCAACAAAAAACCTTTATTTGACATCCTTCGCGGAGACCCTGATCCATCTTCACCGCGAACATTGACTCCTGATGCTAGGAAAGCTTTAAAGTTAGTAGAAAAAGCCATCGAAGGAGCTCATTGTGATAGATTTGATTTAACTCAACTGCTGATGTTGATTATTATTTCTTCACAATATACACCCACAGGAGTATTTTGGCAACAAGGGCCTTTATTATGGATACATTTGCCCGTCTCTCCTAAAAGTATAATTGAGTCTTATACCTCCATGGTAGCTAAACTTATTCTTCAAGGACTTAAGACTTCTACTAAAATATTTGGCATTCACCCTGCTACTATTATTACTCCCTATTCATCATCACAGATTGAATATTTATGCTTCAATGATAATGATTGGGCTATAGCTAAATGCTCTACTTCTGCAAATTTTGATAATCATCTTCCTAAGTCTCCTATATTATCTTTTTGTATTAATCATCCTATTATATTTCCACAGGTAATAAAAAATCAACCTACTCCTAAGGCATTTAATGTATTTACAGATGGGTCTCAAATGGTACTGCTACAGTAGTCACTAAAAAAGAAAATATGACTTACATAAATGCACACAAATCAGCTCAACTAGTGGATTTGGAAGCTGTGGTAAGAGCTCTGGAAAATTTTAGGGACCAGCCCGTAAACATTTTTTCAGATAGCCACTATATTGTACAAGCCATCCCAAAATTAGAGTTAGCAGGACCAATAGCACCTCATACTCCAGCCTTTAAATTGTTTTATCAAATACAAAAACTTTTGTGGGCAAGAAAAGAACCTCTATTTGTAGGCCATATTAGAGCACATACTAATTTGCCTGGTCCCCTCCATGAAGGTAATCAAAAGCCTAATGAACTTACAAAAACAATATTTATACTTTCAGTGCTACAACAAGCTACTTTATTTCACTCCCAGTTTCATGTCAACAGCACCACCTTGCAACGTAGTTTTAAAATCACAAAGGAGCAAGCCAGAACAATTGTAAAAGATTGTAAATCTTGTATGACACATTTTCACAATCCTCATTTTGGTTTTAACCCTAGAGGATTAATGCCCAATCATTTGTGGCAGATGGATGTTACTCATGAGCCAAGTTTTGGAAAATTGCGATTTATTCATGTAACCATAGATACATGCTCAGGCATGATTTTTGCTTCCTTACATTCTGGAGAAAAAGTTAAAGATGTTACATCTCATTGTTTGCAAGCTTTTGCTGCATTGGGCATCCCCAAAATTGCTTAAAACAGATAATGGCCCTGCATATACGTCCTCATCTTTCAAACAGTTTTGCGCAAAATTCAACATATCCCATAAAACAGGCATCCCATACAATCCTCAGGGTCAGGGCATTATTGAAAGAGCAAACCGCACACTGAAAATTATGTTATTAAAACAAAAAGAAGGAAATTGGAAAAGTCCTAAGGACAGATTGGCAGTTGCCCTGTTTACCTTAATTTTTTTAACTTTAGACTCTAATGGTTATTCTGCTGGAAACAGACATTGGAATCCACACCAACAACATAAACCTTTGGTTTACTGGAAGGATGTTCTTTCAGGTACATGGAAGGGTCCAGATCCAGTATTAATTTGGGGAAGAGGATCTGTTTGTGTTTTTCCAAAACACGAATCCTCTCCAATATGGATACCATCTAGATTAATAAAACAGGTACCACATCAAAATGATCAAGATGAAGTTGTTGAAGAATCAAGATTAATAAAAAAGGTACAAAATCAAGAGGACCAAGATGAAGGTATAGAATGATTCCCTCAAAAGAGTCCTTCAAAATATTTCACAACTTAAGTGTCATTCCTCCGGCCGGGACGAGGAGATCTCTCTTTAGTATGCACACAATTGTATTTTTTTTTCTTTTTATACATGTCTTTATGTCTGTACATTTGTCTACATTTCATGTTAATGTGACGTCACAAATATATGTTTGTATGTTTGTGCATCTGTCCAGTGTGACGTCACAAATAACAAAGCGCTTATGAAAAAAATATATATATATATATATGGATCCAAATAACTTTAATTCATTTTAGGTTAAGAGTATTCAATTAAGAGTAAATAATTTTTATAAATGAAGGTACTTTCAATTTTGATTTATAAGTGTCCCTGGGACTTCTCTTTAGCAAACAATATGACTAGTGCTATATAACCTGATAATTTGGTGTTTTGACATAAGATTATTTATTTGTTATTAACTTCATTTGTTTAATAGCTCATTAATTTCAATTATCTCAACAGGTAAAAGATTGCTCTGTATACAGAGACTCAAGGGTTCCAGCTAACAAATTATTTCTCCAAAGTGCCTTTACCTTTTCTTTAATCTATCTTTAATGCAGTAATTACCCTCAGTCTTTCTTTGTTTTGTTCTAAATATGATATTTTCCAACTTATGTTTGTAGAAGCTCAACCAGCGATGTGTGTGAACAAAAATCAACTTTAATTTTCTAATCTAATTATTCTATTTTGTAGTTTGACAACTCGCCTCTTGACTCAGTGCTGCAATAGCACTGCCTTTCCTTTAATAATTGATGCTTGAGTTTCTAGGTAGCGGGCCCTGAAGATTTGCCGGTGGCATTGTCTAGACATAAAAAAAGTCTGCTGCTACAGCTGCAGGGATCGCGGTCGCCGCAAGCATCCCTGCTGCTCAAGCATCAAACAACCTCACCAGTAGTGTGGCCTCTGCTCTACATGCATGGGGCCTCCTACATCAACGTGTTATAACAAATGGACATTTTGATCTTTCATTGTTTGGGACTTTACGGGACAATGCCTGCGGGTATTTGTCTAGAGAATTCAGTGTGTTACTTGATGGAACTTAGGGCAGCTGATTTGTTTAAACAATTTGATATGCTATGCAATTTGGCTCATCACCAAAAGGCTTGTCGCCTTAAAGCCACAACATCTCTTCACAATTGGACGGCTGTTAGTCATCATACACAGTCGATCCTAAAGGGCTCCATTGGATGGCTGGTTAGCCAATGACGGGTAAGATCCCCAGAGGGGGACAACCTAAGACAGGCACAGTCGCACGGGACAGTCTCATGTGGCCGACATATCAACCTAAGACAGGAATCAAGGGCACAGCCTTGATTATCCGATGATGGGTAAGAATGTTGGTTGCACATAGACATCCTAGAGCATCCCCTCTTTTAAAACAAAAGGGGGGAAATGCAGGAGCCCTGTTTGGGGAGATGGCTTAAATTGTGGTTGACTATGGGCCATGGAGATTTGGGCATTGTCGCCTTCCGTAGTCTCATGGGACTTGGCCCGGGATCTCGCGGGACTTGTCCCAGGATCTCGAGTGACTTGGCCGAGATTGCTGATCGGGTCAGCGCCATTTTGGTGGTGTGTGTGTGGCGCGTGTTAGTTGTTGTTAGAGCCAAAGAGAAAAGTTATCACAATAAAAATGCTGTTTGTTTCCAGTTTGCCTCTGAACTTCTTCCCGCGGCTTCGTTGCTCCAAGCGGCCATCACTTCAGGCGGCAACAGTTGATAAAGGCCCAAAGAAGAATATTTTGTGAAATATGAAAATTAATGAAATTTCAGTGACTATAGTTTTATTGGAATACAACTATACTCATCCATTTATGTTTGAATGCTGTCATACAACAACAGAGTAAAGTAGTTACAACAGAGACTATAAGGCTCTTTTAATATTTAAAAAAAATTTTTTTTTGTAGTTGGACACAATAACTTTATTTTATTTACTTATTTTTATGTGGTGCTGAGGATCGAACCCAAGGCCTCACACGTGCTAGGCCAGCACTCTACCGCTGAGCCATAACCCCAGCCAAAGACTTTAAGGCTTTTGAAGTCTAAAAAGTTTACTATGTGGCCCACTATAGAAAAAGTTTGCCAATATCAGGAACATACTGCTGATTAACAACAAATCTCTAAGCCCTTAAAAGCAGAAAAAATGAATGACAGAATTCTGTAGAGGAAGCCATTCTTAGATTCCTATGCCTACAATAATTTAGACAGGAAGCCAGAATTTCCCTTTGAAGGTGTCACTTAATCTTTTACAATTTAATTAAGGGTTTTACTCCTACTTTTATAAATGAAAAAAACTGAACATAGGTATTTAGTGGTGGTGCAAACTTCTGGGCAAAGGTGGTATAAAATAAAAATTCAGAATATTCATTCTTAATGTTATTGAAATAAACAAAAATAGAAAATCCTAAAGTTTACCAAATATATAACCAAACATGGTAAAGATGAGTCTTATGTCATGAACTTCTAAACTTGGCTGCTAATGAAGGAAAACCCATAAGCATGCCACCAAGGAAAAATAAGACAAAAATACTCTCATTAATTATCCTTACTTTGTAAATGAAGTGAGAGATGGGTAACAAATTCAGGGGAAAGTAAAAGTCAGAGTTTACAGAGACAGAAGGAACTGTCATTTTCCAGGATATTGTGCTGAGTTGGAGGAATGAGTTAAAGCCCTCAGACGTGGAAGTTTCCACAAACATCTCAGCAGGCACAGCAGAACCCAACTAAAGACTGCACTCAGTCTGGCCCAGCTCACTTCCTCCCTAGACCTATATCTATACTATTGGTTTGCAGAAAAGTGGATAGAAAGCAGCACTTAACAGGGGTAGAATGAGGACAGATAATCTAGTCCAGTGAAAGTGGAAACAATTGTCATTTGAATAGATGCCATGATGGAAAATGTAACAGATAATCAGTTAATGCACAGGAAAAAGACAAGTTAAGCCAGTTAAAAGGAAAGATGATAAGCTGGGCATGGTGGCACACGCCTGTAATCCCAGCACTTAGGAGGCTGAGGCAGGAGGATTGCGAGTTCAAAGCCAGCCTCAGCAATGGTGAGGCACTTAGCAACTCAGTGAGACCCTGTCTCTAATAAAAATACAAAAAAGGGCTGGGGATGTGGTCCAGTGGTCAAATGCCCCTGAATTCAATCCCTAGTACAAAAAAAAAAGATGATAAAGAGAAAAATAAAGATAATCATGTATAAAAATAAGTGGGCTCACTGATTACATAGATGGCTCTCAAAATGGCATTAAAAGACAGCAAAGCTAAGACTCAACCTGGAGTTTAATTCAGACTTTACACATCCAATAGAATATGAAAATGTTGGTGCTTTTTCTAGTGAATATGGTTTTCTTCCCAAATTTCCCACCCTTTTTAAAATAGGAAAAATATCTACAGGAAAAAGTTAAAGTCAATGGAAAAACTGGAGATCTCAGGAATATTGTATACATTGAATACTTCAAGAATAAAATCACATTCATTTCTGAGAAATTGTTCCTGAGTATGTATTTGAAATATCTTGCCAAGAAATACCTTAATTAAAATAATCTTTGATTGGTTTTGTGTCATTGGATCTGAGGAGGAGACATAAACTTCATTACTTCCATATTAGTCAAGAAGGGGAGTTGCTTTTAAATAATACAAATAAAACATACATGAGAAAGAGACAGCTGGAAATGGAGTTTTAATTTGTTAGTGAATAAAAAATGTTGTACTTCAAAAAATAATATTGGCATCCTGGGAAAAATTGGTGGAATATAAATAAATGTTCAGAAACTTAATATAAGAAATTTTCCTTGCTGAGCACAGTGGCTCACACCTTTAATCCCAGTGGTCCAGGAGGCTGAGGCAGGAGCATTGTCAGTTCAAAGCCAGCCTTAGCAATAAGGAGGCCCTAAGCAACTTAGTGAGACCCTGTCCCTAAATTTTAAAAAAAAATTTTTAAATGGGCTGGAGATGTTGCTCAGTGGGTAAGCACCCCTGGGTTCAATCCCTGGAAAGAAAGAAAGAAAAAGAAAAAGAAGAAGAAAGAAAGAAAGGAAGGAAGGGAGGGAGGGAGGGAGGGAGGGACGGGGAGGGAGAAAGGGAGGCAAAGAAAGGGAGGAAGAAAGGGAGGGAGGAAGGAAGAAAGACAATTTCCTGGAATGAATGAAGAATATTAAAAATATCTAGTGCTTTGTTGTTATTTTCAGCAGCCTCCATCCACTATAGGCAAGATGGGCTCAAAGACAGGGCAGAAGCCAGGTTCTCTTTGGCCATTTTTCTATACCCCAGGCAGATCTTCTAGGATTTCCCATCCTCATTTTGGGGCTGGTATACTTGACTCACAGTGAGATGATTTTCAGCTGCATGAGGCCAGGCTGAGAAACAGTGTTGGGACTGCCAGCACTGTGTTTAAAAGATTTAAATCTTTTTTAACACGTTTTTTGATGTCCTGCTATTCTTGCACACCAGAGGCAGTGCCTTTTGGCACCTTCAACTTAGTTTCTGACTGTTCAGACTTGTTATGCAACTGCATAAATGCCTGTACATACAGAGTCTCTTTCATATACTTTACCCCTGACAGCCAACTTCAAGATTGTATAATAATTCAGAAAAACCAATCAAAGGCCAGTTTATATTACAGTAAACCATCTTTCTCTTAGGCTTATCCTTATAGCTTTCCCATTCAGCCAAATCTCTCTGCTGAAGAGACTACCAGTAAGATCAACACAGCATGGACCATGTCTTAAAGGGCCAGTAATAGATTTTTTAAAAAAAGAAAAACACAGACAAGAGACGATCACCAAAACCAGGGCTGACAGACAGGAGCTTTTAAAACAGACAGACCTACATGTACAAATTTCTTCCACTTACTTTATATCTGACAGACCAACTCCTACTGTACAATTCTACAAAAAAAAAAAAAAAAAAAAAAAAAACCAGAGACAATCACCAAAACCATGACCAACAGAAGGGACCTTTAAATTGAAGAAGCCAAGATCTTTCCCAAGAGACTACCTATAAGATCAATGTGGTATTGACCATGTCTTAAAAGGCGCAGTAACAGGTACAAACAGAACAAAAACACAGACAACCAGAGGGAATTCCCAAATCCAAGGCCAACAGATGAGAACCTAAAACAAAGCAGAAGGAAGTAAATATTCCTATGTTTTCGAGTCCGGTTTAACCATGACTCCTACATCAGATGTTCCCATTAAGAGGAACCAGATGTTAAGAGGAACCAGATGTGCAGAATCAAAGATCTCAGCTTGCACACCAGAGGATTTACCAGATGGTCAAGGATGTCTTAATTTTACTGAGTTCAGTTCCTTTTTCTCAAAGTGGACCATGATAGAGCAAACTGTACCATTCAGGGAGAGAAGATGGAAGTTCCCTGAAGCATAAGGAGCTTTGGCAGCTGCTGGGAGCATCACTCAGTCCCTCCCTTACTCACAGGAATAGCTCCTCCAGTTCAACCCAAGGCAAATTCACCTGTCTTCTTACTCTCTAGCAGCTGGCTTTCAACAAGTTCATCAGCAACCTTGCATCCTCAGCATGTAAATGGGGTTCCTTGTTTTTTCATATGAATTTTGAGTTTTTTATGTATTTTTAGTCACTTCTAAAATTTACACATAATAAAACTCCTTTTTTTGTTGTTGTGCGGTTACATAGTCATATAACTACCTCCAAAATCAACACATAAACCAGTTGCTTCCCCACACAAGCTTTCCACATGCTACTTCTTTGTACTCATACCAATCCCCCAAGCCACTAATCTCATTTTCTCTTATCCTTTCGCTTTCCCAGAATTTCATGTAAATGGAATAATACAATATATAGCCTTTTGAGGCTGGCTTCTTTCACTTAGCATAATTCATTTCAGATCCATTCATCTTATGTGTATTAGTAGTTTATTCACTTTCATTATTTAGTAGTGTTCTGTTGTTTGGCTGTTTCCACAGTCTGTGAATCCACTCGCCAGCCAGTCCAAGGACATTTACATTGTACTCATTTTTTTTATTCTGAATTAAGACATTAAAACATTTTCATCTCAGGTTTCATGTGAATATACGTTTCAATTTTCCTTGAATAAATACCCAGCAGTGGGACTGCCAGTTCACACTGTAAGTTGTATGTTTCATTTTGTTTGAAATTGACAAATTGTTTTTCAGTAGCTGTGCTATTTTCCATTTTTCATTAGCAATTTATGAGATTTCCAGCTTTCTGCATCTTCATCATCACTTAGTATTGTAATATTTGTTTATGGTTTTTTTATATGCTAAAAGTATAATATGTAGTATGGTATATTAAGTGTGTGGTAGTATCTCATGATTTTTAATTTATATTTGTTTCAACTTGAATTTTCTATAAGTGTCATTTTTTAGGGAAAAAGTTTAAATTAATACTTAAAGATAAAACATAGAACTTTAAAATTCAAAAAAAGTCACAAGATATTTTTATAGGTTTCCTTTTATAGGTTTCCTTTGGAAGTGTGATGCACAATCAGTCAAGAACCACCTATCTTCCTCAAGAGATCACATGTTATTCCCAGCTCTGCCACTTTGTAACTGTGAGACCATATCCTCCAAGGCTGATTCCTCAATTGAAAAATGAGGGTTTGGACCACCTCAATTGTTCTCAACTTTGCCTGAATCTTAAAGCCACCCAGGAAGACTTGAAAGTCTTCTTTTTTTTCCACATTTTTTATTGGTGCATTATAGTTGTACATATGATGGAATCTGTTGTTACATAATTATACATGCATACAATTTAACAATATAATTTGTCTAATGTCACTCCCCAGCACTTTCCCCCTCCCTCTCTTCTTCCTACTCCTTGGTCTATTTCCTCTGCTGATCTGCCTTTGATTTTTAGGAGATCCATCCCCACCTTTCTTTTCCTTTTTCCTCTCTAGGTTCCACATATGAGAGAAATTATATGACCCTTCACCTGAGTTTAACTGACTTACAGTCCCACCAACAGTATAAAAGTGTTCCTTTTTCTTCAAATCCTCTCCAGCATTTATTATTTGTATTCTTGATGACTGCCATTCTAACAAGTGTGAAATAAAATATCAATGTAGTTTTGATTTGCATTTCCCTAATTGCTAATCATGTTGAACGATTTTTCATATATACTTGGTGGGGGGGGGGAGGGGTACTGGTGATTAAACTCAGGGGCACTCAACCACTGAGCCACATCCCCAGCCCTATTTTGTATTTTATTTAGAGACAGGGTCTCACTGGGTTGCTTAGCACCTCACTTTTGCTGAGGCTGGCTTTGCACTCCCGATCCCCACCCCCAACCCCCACCCCACCACCCCCCACCCCCACCCCCCTGCAAGCTGCTGGGATTACAGAAGTGCGCCACTGGCCTTATCTTAATCACTTTAAACACCAACCTTTTTTTTTCCTTTTCATTTTATTTGTTTAAGAATGAGGTCTCACTCTTGTCCATGTTGGCCTCAAACTCCTAGGCTCAAAACAATCCTGCCTCAGCCTCCTTCCTAACTGGAGCTAAAGTGCAGGCCACCGGGCCTGGCTAAAACTTCAAATTTTTGTTAGTCTAATTTCAGCTATACCAGGCTCTTTAAGTCAGGCTCACTACATTGGAGCTGGATGTTTATTTTTAGGGAGTGGAAGACTCTCTTACAACTGCAGGATGTTAAGCAGCATCCCTTGCCTCTTCACACCAGGTGCTAGGAATAATCCCCACATGCTAGCCCCAGTTATCAGTTAACCAAAAATGTCTCTGAACATGGCCAAATGTCCCTTGGGAGGCAATCATCCGATTCTCTGCCCCACTGACACCCACTGCTTCACTGCAAGCCACAGTAAGCTAAGCACAATTCAGTTGAATTTAAACGAAACATGTTATGTCTTGCTTTTTCCTGTCTGCTAGTGTCTCCACCCTAACTTTTTATTAAACCTGCAGAGAAACTCTATTTCCAGACTTTAATTTTGAGATTGAGTCATCAACAACCAGCAGAGGGCACCTCTAAACATCAACTAATACTTCTACTTTTCTTCAGAGCCCCCGAGGGCGGTGATAAGTGACAGGTGCCAGCTGCAACCCCACTGCCAGCTGCAACCACACCTCCGCAACCCCTGCATGTCAGATGAAGGGAGTACAAGGAGCAAGACAAGAGTAGGGCTGAAGAAGAATCTGAAGAGAGAAAAGATAACCAGAGAATTGGCAATGATCAAAAATGTGGACCACTCAATTGGAAACTGGTTCTAGAAACTAATGAGGATCCCAGCCACATGGAGAACTGAGGTCACTTCTAGTTCCCAGGAAGGGCCTGGAAGGAGTGTGCAGGAACATTTAGACTTCTTTCTCCTTTTTCCTGGTATAACCCAACTGCATATAAGATGAAGCACCCAATTAAGGTATAAACAGTCCCTCACCACTTGCAACCTTGTAAGGGTGCCCAAGATATCACATTGCAACTGCCAGTGTGTCGTAAATTATAATGGCTATGGTACAGGTTATACCATCTAGTTTTCTGAAAGGTCTTAATGTTCCACAAGTCTCTCCAAGCTTCTGTCATGCTGGTTTTCTTATTATTCTCAATAAAATAAAATACTATTCGCTCAGTTTTAAGAATTATGAACTCTTCTAAAAATAGGTCTTCTAAAGTCAGCTTTGATGACACACTCCTTCTCTTTACCAGCAGGCTTGATTTGCCCTCTGGCTTTCCTTCTTTCAACAACATATTCCAAACTTCTTTCAGAGGGGCTTTACCTGGATTCTCACAGTTCTAGTTTGCTGCCTCTTTGGTCTTTTGGCAAAATCAGAGCAGTACCTATCTCACAAGGAGAAGAATGGCCATCTGAGATAGTGTAATTTTTTCTAAAAATAGTTTTATCATATTTTTCCATTTTAAAATAATACATGCTCAATACAGAAAAATTTGCTAAGTAGAGAAGAGTAAAAAAAAAAAGAAGAAGAAGATAATGAAAGTTAGTGGAATTTTAGGAACAAGAAAAATCTACTAGTGTGAAAACTTCATCAAACTAAATAAATCACTTGCATCATCAAGAGTCTCTTTGGCCCTTGAGTACAAATATCCTCAGAGGATAAATACGTTAAACTTTAAAGTTTTCTTTGGAATACAGTTTAGCATAGAGAGGAAGAATTTAGGCTTTGGAATCCACTAGCCCTGGGTTAAGTACTAACTCTGGCAACTACTAGATGTGTGACCTTATGAAAATAACCTAATCTCTCCAAGTGTTGCTTTCCACCACTTAGAAAAAGGCGGGGGGATGATAATAACAGAACTCAATGTTCCAATTCCTTAGGAATAATATGGGGCACATACTAAGCATTTTTTAAATCTCCTTATCTAAGAATTTTGTAATGAAGTCTTTCAGACAGATATTGAGTTTTTTAAAGTCCTAAACTTTTTTTTTTTTTTTTTTTTTTTTTTTTGGGTACTGTAGATTGAGCCCAGGGGCATGCTACCACTGAGCCATATGCCTCTAGCCATTTAACTTTTTTATTTTTGAGACAGGCTCTTGCTAAGTTGCTGAAACTGGCCTTGAACTTGGGATCCTCCTGCCTCAGCCTCCTGAGACACTGGGAATACAGTTGTGTACCACCATGCTTGGCTCCTGGAGTCCTAAACTCTTGATGACCATTGGTCTTTGGAGTATCTCTATTTGCCAGTTTCAAGTTATACTTAATTTAGTATAAATGCCCCTAAAAAAGAATAATAAAATCTTAAAGTATTTCCTCTAACTCAACACCTACTTGTTGCAAATAGAGACTCAAAGAGAGTAAGTGCCTGGCCCAAGAAGGTCTAGTTGATCTCAAGAGCTGGGATCACACAGGTTATATTTAGAGAAAATATAGGCAGATTGGTTCTGCATCCATCATTAAGCCAATTTTTTTATTCCATATATAGTTAATGCCAATGTATCATTGTCACTTTCTTTCACAGATGACAAACCTTGGTGAATTATAAACTGCAGAAGCTTTGTGTCCATGTTTGAATTTTGATTTTTCCCCTTAAGGTAAAAAAGACAACAGTGATCTTTGGCCTAACATAGTGCCTGGGATACAGTCAATGATTAATATCAGTTGATGATACATGAGTTAATATTGAGAAAGGTATTGGGTTTTTCTTGAGAGTAAGGCAGAATACAATCATCCTTGATAGTGGGTTAGTTATGCCTAAAAGGTATAAGATATAAAAGACTATTCAGGAGCACTTTGAGACAAGACCTGGCAGGATAGATTTTAAAGAATAATGCAAATGGATGACTCTGTAATTTGGGAGAGATATAGAATTATAATTTACTAAGAGGTCATAAAATACTATGTGAATCACTCTTGAGAACAAAGCTGAGAGAGTTAAATGACTTAGCAGGATTGGAATTCATTCAGAACACAAATTTAAGCAGTTTGGGTAGTTTTTGTCTTCTCCTAGAGCCATTTTATTTTCCTCAAGATGTTGTTCTTTAGGGGCTAGGGTTATAGCTCAGTGGTAGAGCGCTTGCCTTGCAGGTGTGAGGCACTGGGTTAGATCCTCAGCACCACATAAAAATAAATAAAATAAAGATATTGTGCCCATCTTTAAAAAATCTTAAAAAAAAAAAAAAAAAAAAAGAATGTTGTACTTTAGTCCCTGGGATTACCATATAGTACAAATTGAACAGACTCCAGCTGAGAACAATAGAATGGCTAACTCTGAAACCACTGGTAACCCTAACATAATTTGTGTTGCATTTGAGAAAATTCGAACTAAACACAATTGCTTATAAATTTAATGGAATTTCCCCTTGAAATTCCTTCTCAAGTTGTTGATATTTGCATTTTTGTTTCACAGTAACTTGTTCAACCAGGACATAGGATGGTCCTTTAGATATACAGCAGTAAGACAACACAGGTTTTTATGTGACTTTCAAGGAAACATCTATCAATAATGACCAAAAACAACAACAAATGAGAATCATAGCAGTGTTAACAAAAAATTTAGACTTCAGAAGTTTATGTATATTTGGAACTGGAGTGTCTCTCCTTTCATTTTAAAATTATACCTCTTCATTCTGTCCCAACTTTCCAATCTAATCTTACTTTTTGGGTGTTGTGATAAACCAAACAGCAATGTTCTGAGAAAGTGTATATTTAAAGGGAAAGTGTATGTCACTATTGGTCTGACATAAAGTCAATCCTCATTATTAGAAGACTCATTGTGAATTTACCTAGTTGATAATTTATTTTAACCCTAAAATCAATACTGAAAGAGCTTTGGCAGTCATTTACAGACATACACAGAATGGAGAAAATTTTTAATTATCTGAGACACACATTCACTGGTGAGGAAAACAAAGTAATTGTTCTACCTTCTTGTTTCAGTTTTTATACCATAAATAAGTGTTCTTTTCATAATCTAATTAAAACCATGCTTTTCATATTTTTGTTGGTGATTTTGATATTTAAAACAGTCCCCAAGTAACCTGAAGTGCTGCCTAGTGTTCACAGGAGGTTTGTGATGTGCTTTATCAAGAAAATAAATGTGTTAGGCATTATTTATGCAGTGGGCCAATGTTAATGAATCAATAATACATGGTGAATTAAGATGTTTTTAAACCGAAGACAAGACTGGGAATGTAGCTCAGTGGTAGAGCACTTGCCTAGAGTATGTGAGGTCTTATGTTCAATCCCCACCACCCCAAAACAAACAAAACAGAAACACACATAAAACAAGGTTACATATTGGTCAGTTGACAACAATATTGTGACCAGAGACTCACAGAAACTTAGTCATGTATTTCCCCAAGAGCAATGATCCGGTATTGGTTATTCAGTGTTCACAACATTAGAGGACTATCGCAAATTCTGAGTTAACCATCATCAGATTGCATTTATCTGTCACCCCCATACCTCTTCAGCTTGGTTCTAGTTATGACTCTAAATTAGACATACATATACTTTGTACTTTCCATTAAGAATACAGTCTTAGTTAAAGGATTCCAAATGGTTAGGCTTTTTAGGATGACATATCTGAATATCATTTTATTTCTCCTAATTTAATTCCTCAAAACCAAGTTCATTTGGAACTAATTCCACTTCCCAGACTGAAGTATTTCCAACTATCTTACTGGTCCATCAAGATTTGCTTTTACCTATAAACTTAGATGCTAAATAATGTTCTCTATGAGTTACTAAATTGGTGCAAAAATTAATTCAGAAGTCTGGGTCATATGCATATTAAAATATAACCAATTTCTTTGGTTAGCTGGATCTAAAATTACCCTGATTCTTTCCAACAGGGAATTTACGTGGGTAGAGAACAAATATAATCCAATGATAATTTAGTGGAAAATTAGCCAAGAACATCTATGAGTTTTTCTTCCCTATACTCATACCTTTTTATTGTTTAAAATATATGTAAAAGATTATGAGGTATGTTAAGATAGAAGAGATAATAAAGTTCTGGTAGTTCACGGGAATGATTAAACAGGGACAGAAACCTGATTGTCGTCAGTTTTCTCCCAGAGCCACATAAGAAAGTCATCATATTCATAAGAATGCAAATTAAACAGAGAGCAATATTTATGTTGCTAGAGGATTTTAATAGGCTAAAATCAATTTTAAAAAAAAACAGCACTTAGAGGGCTGGGGATATAGCTCAGTTAGTAGAGTGCTTGCCTTGCATGCACAAGGCCCTGGGTTCAATCCCCAGTACAAAAAAAAAAAAAAAAACACAAACAAACAAAAAAACCCAGCACTTAGGATTCTCAAGCAGATTATATCAAGGATAAAGAATGGACATTAGGGGCTGGGGTTGTGGCTCAGTAGTAGAGTGCTTGCCTAGCACGTGCGCGGCCTGGCTTCAGTCCTCAGCACCATGTAAAAATAAAGGCATTGTGTACAACTAAAGCAAATTAAAAAAAAAAAAAAAGAATGGACATTAAACATGAAATATGAGCTATCAGCTTGCTAATGTATTAAGAGTGGTGTAATCAACATAAAGATAAATACAAACATTCATTTTTTTCTTCTCCCTGATGGTATACCTCACTTTTGCTCTCCTTCTTTCCCAAAGAAATTATACAGCTTCAAGACTGGCAACATTGATCTGAGAGAAATTATGTCCCTTGATTTATTCAAGACCGGGCATGTGACTCAAGACTGGCAGATTAGATAACAAGATTATTTTGCTAGATGGAAATAAGAAAATATGCAGCACTGAGTGTCATAAACAGCCAACCTACAACAGAGGGGAGTCAGCATTAGCATGAAACCAGCACCACAGATGAAAAAACTAAGAAATCAACAGAACCTGAGCCTTTGATGGCATTATTGAACTTCTATTTTGTTTTTTGTTTTACTAGAGAAGTCAAAAATGTAGTTTACTAAAAGATCTGCATTCTCACATAGAGCAATAGCAAGCAAAGGAATCTAAAAGTTTAAATAAATGTAAAAATTTTAAAACTAACAAAAGATATAAAGCTGAAGTCAATGCCTCGGATCATTCATAAGGCTGAAACATTGAAACTGACATAATGGCTTGCTTCTTACATCCAAGAGTCAAATTGGGAATAGAAATGAGCACACAGTTTCCTTGATAATGAAGATATATCTGTAGTGACCATTTTACTCTTAGGGCATTTTAGGCAAGAAACAAAATACTGTAAACATAACTTAACAGAGCTTGTACAAAACAAGAAGTAAACCCAAATTTACAAGTGGATTAAAAACAACAAGGGAAGCTTCAAACAAAGTTCTCTCTCCTGTGCCAAGTGATTTGTTTTTCATTACAAATAAAATCCTTACGTGAAAACCTGGTATTTGGGGGGGAGAGCTAACATTTCATGGAAAGTATCCAAAGGATGTTTACACTGTTTACTTTTCTCTAATAATATTAACTTCCAGAGACAGTTCTGAAGGTGTGACTTTGGAGACATCTAAATTTACTGTTGCACCTGCTGTAGTGCTTGCAATGGGGACAGATGTGCGGTATCCTCTGCTTCTTCCAGTTTGTCCTAGAGCTGACTCTAGACAGCAGGACTGCAGCAGGGAACCACTCCTTCAGGAAGCAACTCTGTAGGAGGGTACACAGGAGTTGAAGTAGACAAGTCAATTGATCCAGTAAGGAATCACTTTCTCACTAAGAATCTCTGATAAAGCTGAAGAAAATTGATTGTGGTTTTTATGCATCAAATGATGTGTGTTGTCTTTGTATTCTTTTCCCTGTTCTACAGTTGTTGTTGTTGTTGTTTTCTATACCATCTTCTAGGAAGTCAGTGGTCCCTAGAACAAAAGCTTCTTTAAATGTAAATGTTTCTCCTAGTTCAGAAGCACTTCCTGGGGAAATTTCAAATATTGCAAAAAAAGGAATAAGGATTGCCACCATAAGCACATTCTCTGCCACATACTTCAATTCCTGAATGAAAAACTCCAATTCCAATACATGAGGTGTTATTCATTCATCCGGTGCATGCCCTACACATTGAGCACTACTAACTGGTTAGTCCCCATCTTCCTTCCCACAGCCACTGCCTCATCCCAGAGGAGCCACCCAGTCTCCCTGAGGGGCAGAGGCCACCCCCACCAGACCACTTCAGGGGGCCTATGCCAAGTGGGCTCTAAGCTTAAAACCTTGCCCAGCCATAGAACTTAGGGCTGAAGTATAGGCCACTAAGGAATGCCGTCAACTCCTGCCCTAGGAAAGAGCCAGATCCATGCCACATAGACCATTCCTAATGACCCTCCTTTCTTTGAGTTTGCTCTTAGTGAGCCAAGAGAGTGTAAACCAGTTTTATTTGGATGTTCTGAGACTTGTAATGAAAAGCATCCTGATACAAGTGGGAATAGCTATCTAATTCTTTTCTCTCTGATTATAGCTTTTGTTCCAAAATTTGACTTGGGATAGAGCTTCTGAGAAGAGACTACCAAAGAAGATACTACTCCCTGAGAAATGGTACAGTGCCTCAGCAAATCTGTGTCTTATACTTCTGGACCCAGAGAAGAAGATCTGCATATTCCAAAAGGACTCCCCTTCAAATGTTCCTATTCTACTTCCAAAACCAGTGGGGCTGGGTAAAATATTCACAAATCATACATCTGATAAGAGATTGATATCCAGAGTATATAAAGAACTTCTACAACTCAATAATAACCGTAACAAAACAGCCCAATCCAAAACTGGGCAAAGGAATTGAAGATATTTCTCTAAAGATGATACACAAATGGCCAATAAACCACAGGGAGAAGTATTAAACATCACTAG
This sequence comes from Tamias sibiricus, assembly GCA_025594165.1. Classification (NCBI taxonomy): domain Eukaryota; kingdom Metazoa; phylum Chordata; class Mammalia; order Rodentia; family Sciuridae; genus Tamias; species Tamias sibiricus. The sequence continues at coordinate 153,741,998 of CM046657.1, read as the reverse complement.
TCACTAGGAAATGCAAATTGAAACCACAATGAAATACCACTTTTTAATAGAAAATAAGTAATGATGAGAATGTAGAGAAATTGAAACCATGGGAAATTGATGGTGGGGATTGTGAAATTGTGTAGTCACTGTAGAAAATGGTATAACAGTTCCTCAAAAAATTAAACAGAATTACCATATGATCTAAAATTCCAATTCTAGATACTTACCCAGAAGAAAGGAAAGCAGGGACTTAAACAAATATTTTCATATTAATGTTTATTGTACCATTATCTATAACAGTCAAAAGGTTGAACCAATCCAAATATCTATCAACAGATGAATGAATGAGTAAAATGTATAAATGTAAAATGAAATAACCATCTTTCAAAAGGAATGAAATTTTGATACATGCTACAACATGAATTAACAATGAAAATATCATGCTCAGAATATATAATATACATTATACTATTCAATTTAGATGAGGCATCTAGAGTAGGTAAATTTATAAAGCCAGAAATTATAATAGAAGATACCAAGGACTGAGGAGGGGGTGGTTATTGTTTAATGAGTAGAGTGTTTGATATGTTTTAAAAGTTCTGGAAATAAATAGTGGAGATGGTTGCACAACATAGTGAATGTGTTTACTGCCAATGAAAGTACACTTAAAAATAACTAAGATGGCAACTTTTATTTTATGCATATTTTACTACAATTAAAACAAACAAACATTTGGGCCATGGGTCTTATAAAAGAATTTGCAGCCACTGTCAGATATAGAAGGATCTTATTCAGGATGAGGGGAAACACTTTAGCAATAAGAATTCCACAGAGAAAATGCTAATTATATTTTCCCAGAAATTGGGTGATATAAAGGAACAAAATGTCATTTAAAAAGACTACATGGAAGTCAAATATATCATTGCCAGAATTTTAAAATTCTCAAAATTGGTCTGAATGACTAAATGAAGACAGTTGAAGAGGGAAGTATAAACTTTGACCAAAATAATTACCTACAGCTACACAATAAAAATAATAATAATAATATAAGAAAAGCTAAGAAGAAGAAATAATTCATAAAAGCCCTAGTTACTTCTAACTGTTGATATCTGATGTGGTTGCCCCTTGGAGAAAATAGACTTCTTATTTCGCCTAATGGGAGTACCCTCTGCAGGCAGCCCTCAGCAGTCAGGCAATTAGGGACTGGATCAGCCAAGAGATCTTGGGTTACACCTCCTCCCTGGGATGGCCCTCACTCAAGCCTGATCTACCTGAGGACATGAGAAAGTCCAGTCATTATTTAGAACTACATACCTCTGAAGAGGCATCCACAACCAAAATTCCTAACACTGTAGGCTAAAATCCCTCTGAAAGGCATCACAAAGAGATTTTTTTCCCTTTCCTTCCCCTTTAAGGATCCCCAAAACACACCCTAATAAAATTCCTTTTTGACTCAGAGACTCTTTCCTGGAGAACTGAAACAGCAACAAATACTAGAAAAAATGTGATTTCCAGAAAATAGAAACTAAGACCCTGTCTCAAAAGAAAAAAAATTAAAAAGGGTTGGAGATGTGGCTCAATGGTAAATTGCCCCTGGGCTCAATTCCCAGTAACTAACACACACAAATAATCATAATTAATAATAATAAAAACAAATGTTTTAAATAAATTTAACAAAATATAGGCAGAAATAGAAGGGAGAGCCAAGGACTAGGGAAGAGTAAAAGCATCTAATCTTCATGAGGGAGAAGTCGATATTTACTAATTAATTCTCAATATTAATCTGAAACAACACTATCTGGTAAAGCATTTTTGTTATTGTTTTACTTTGTTTTGTTTTGTTTTAGAAATATAAAGGGAAACAGGATTCAAGGTGGATTAGAGGAAGGGTGTACTTTAAAATTGCTCTGTGCCTCAGGATACAAGAAATAGGAGTGCTGCTTCTAAGCAGGACAGGGTGATTACACTTGGGCACTGATCCTGGGAAAGCCATAATCATGGGTGGTGGAGTATGTGAGACCTATGGAGGAAAGGTTACCCCACCCAATGAGTATAATTCTTGGGAGGCCCCTGGGACTCAGAGCCCAGCAGAGCTCTTCTCTGCCTGGCCCTAGGGATATAGTGATCTAATTCTCTGGAGTAGATTCTACCCAGTGAAGCTCTGAAATTCGGATCAGAAAGACTTCTTATTTCTCAGCACAAACTCCAAATTTCAGGAGGGCTTGGAACAAAAATAACTGTCAACTAAAATGGCTATGTGCAGCAAATTTATTCTTCAGAAGAAAGAGAAATTAGAACCTTCCAGGATAAAGAGAAACAAAAAAACAAAAAATGACTATTAAGCTAATCCAGCACTATATACAATACTAAAAGAAATGCTACACATGGAAGAAATTTTAAAAATAAAAAACAAAAGGAAAGAAACCCTAGAACTTGCAAATGGACTTATCTCATTTGAAGAGTAACTAAGCAAATGAGAAATAGAACTGAATTAAACCTCATAAATAAATCAAAATGGCAGGAATTAATAAGTATCTCTTTATAAAACACTGAATGTAAATGGTATCAACTCTCCAATTGAAAGACAGGCTGACAAGATAGATTAAAAAACAAAATGCAAGTGTATGTTATTTCCAAGAGACTAATCTTACAGGCAATACTGCCACTGAATGAAAGTTAAAGGATGGAAAATGATATTTCACACAAATGGAACCTAAAAACAACTGAGTAGATCCTCTCATATCTGACAAAGCAGACTTCAAGCCAAAATTAATCAGAAGAGACATAGTCACTTCATACAGATAAAGGGAACAGTCCATAAGAATATATAATAATAGTAAATATTTATGCTCCAAATGTCAGGGCACCTAACTACATAACACAGACACTATTAGACTTCAAGATTCAAAACACAATGCAATAAAACTGGATGACTTCAACACTTCTCTCTCACCAATAGCTAGATCATCCAGAAATAGTAAAGAATCTTCAGACCTAAAAAATATTATAAATCAGCCAGGCACAGTGGTTCACGCCTGTAATCCCAGCACTTGGGAGGCTGAGGCAAGAGGATCGCGAGTTCAAAGCCAGCCTCAGCAATGGCGAGGCTCTTAGCAACTCAGTGAGACCCTGTCTCTAATAAAATACAAACAAGGGCTGGGGATGTGGCTCAGTGTCAAGTGCCCCTGATTTCAATCCCCGGTACCAAAAAATAAATAAATAAATTTAAAACAAACAAACAAACAAAAAATATATATATATTATAAATCAAATGGACCAACAAATACAGAATGTTCCATCCAACAGCAGCCAAATTCACTTTCTTCTCAGCTGCTCATGGTACTTTCTTCAAAATAGAAGATATTTTTGTCCACAAACAACCTTACCAAATACAAAAAAATTTATATAATTCCTCATCAGCATAAAGAAATATAGAAATTGACAAGAACAACTACAGAAATCATATAAATACATGGAGATTGAACATAGTTATCTCAATAAATACAGGAAAAGCTTTTGATGAAATTCAGCACCTATTCATGATAAAAATATTGAAAAAACTAGGGATAGAAGGGACTTAACTCAACATTATAAAGGATGTATATGACAATCCCAAAGCCAAAAATCATAGTGAATGATTTTGAAATAATAAATATGTTGAAAGGGAAATCAAGAAAACAATTCCAAAAAAAAAAAAAAATCCATTCACAATGCCCTAAAAAAAATAATAAATTACCTAGGACTAAATTATGCAAGGAACTAAAAGACCTCTATGATGACAATTATAAAACACTGAAGAAAGAAATTGGAGAAGACACTAAAAGATGGAAAGACTTCCCATGATCATTGATAGACAGAATTAATATTATTAAAGTGGACATATTACCAAAAGAAATCTGCAGATTCAATGCAAACAGTCCCAAAATTAAATTGGAAGAATAAAAGACCCATAATAGACAAAGCAGTTTTTAAACCAAAATGCACTGCTTGAGACTATATTATATTAGCTATATTAGCAAAAACTGCATAGTACAGTCATCTCATCTGTGACAGAGGTGCCAAAAACCTACTCTGTAGAAAAGACTGTCTTTTAACAAATGGTGCTAGGAAAACCGACTATCCATACATAGATAAATGAAACTAGATCCCTATATCTTACCCTACACAAAAGTCAACCCAAGATGCATCAGAGACCTAGGAATGAGACCAGAAACTTTGTATGAAAACATAGGGTCAACATAGGGAAAGAACTCCTCAATAGGACTCCTAAAGTTCAGGAAATAATAGCAAGTATTAATAAATGTAATAACATCAAATTAAAAAGCTTTTGCACAGCAAAGGAAGGAAGAGCATGAAGTGAGATCCTATAGAATGGGAGAATATTTTACTAGGTACTCTTCTAACAGAGATTAATATCCAGAATATATAAGGAGTTAAAAAATTTAACATTAAAAAACCAAGTAACCCAATCAATAAATGGACAATGATGGGGCTGGTGCTGTAGCTCAGTTGCAGGGCGCTTACCTAACACATGTGAGGCATTGGGTTCGATCCTCAGCACCACATAAAAATAAATAAAATAAAGGCATGCTGTCCATTTAAAACTACAAAAAAAATTTATAAATGAGCAATGAACTAAACTGACATTTCTCAAAAGAAGAAATAAAAATAGCCAACAAATATATGAAAAAATGTCTCACATCTTTAGCAAATTAGGGAAATGCAAATTAAAACTACACTGGGGCTGGGGTTGTGGCTCAGCGGTAGAGCGCTCGCCTAGCACATGCGCGGCCCGGGGTTCGATTCTCAGCACCACGTAGAACTAAAAACACATTGTATACAACTAAAGCAAATAAATAAATATTTAAAAAAAAAAAAACTACACTGAGATTTCATCCCACTCCAGTAAGAATGGCAGTCATTAAGAATATAAATGACAATAAATGCTGGGGAAAGGAATTATACTGATTATACTGTTATATTGGGTGCCTTCATGAATATGTAACTATGAATCTCACTATTATGTATAATTGTAATGCACCAATGAAAAAAGAAAAAAAAAGGTATACAAAGGTAAGCATTCAAAATGCCAAAGTAGTGTTTCTCAAATTTTAATGTGCATAAGTGTAACATGGTTGGTTTATATTAAAATGTAGATTCTAAGACCCTGATTTATTAACAAATACCAGTCTTTTTTTATAACTTTATTTTATTTATTTATTTATTTTTATGTGGTGCTGAGAATTGAACCCAGTGCCTCCCACATGCAAGGCAAGCGCTCTACCACTGAACCACAACCACAGCCCCAAATACCAATCTTGAGGTGGGTGGAACTGTGAACACAGTTTGAAAAACACTGTCCTAGAGAAATAAAAAAGAAAAAGAAAATTCAACCAATTCAACTTAACAAACAAGAGCTGGGGGGAATAATATTTTTTCAATGAGAAAGCAAAACAAGATGCTAGAATCAGGAGGAAACATATCAATAATCAGAAGGAGTGTAAATGGGTTAAATTTCCTGTTTAAAGACTAACTGGCTTTTATTTCAAACTTCTTCCAGCTATAAACTATGTACAAGGCTTTAAAAGAAAATGACACAGAAAGCCAGGTGTAGTCCCAGCCACTCAGGAAGCTGAGGTGGGAAGATCACTCAGTGTAGGAGTTAGAGGTCAGCCTTGGCAACACAGCAAGACCTTGCCTCAAAAACAAACAAACAAACAAACAAACAAAAAACATGCACAATGCTCTGGGTTTGATTCCCAGCACACACACACACACACACACACACACACACACACACACAAACAATAATAATAAATAAAATTATATATTTTCATATGTATATGCAGCTGGTAGTAATAGAACAAGAGTGGCAAAATTAATAGAATGAAATTAATAGAATTCAAGACAAAAATCTTTAAATGAGAAAAGGGATGCATCATACTGATAAACTCATTTACTAATAAAACTTTTATGTACCTTTCTACATGGAATTAAAATAAATAACTTTAAAACTACCAACAAAATATAATCACAAATTATCAGACTAACAACATGATTTTTTTAATGAACAAGTGTGTTTAAATTGTTCATTTATGGAAATTTTAAAATCATGTAAAAGTAGAGAAAGTATAAATAATTAGACTTCTGTATCCACCACTCTGTTCAAACAGCCATTAATATTTCATCTATTCCCTACTTTTTCCTTGATTATTTGAAAGCAAATTCCAGACAACATACCATCTCACCTGTAAATACTCCAGTATGTACATCAATGGATAACATTTTTTCATCACCACTCTATTGTTATCATATGTAGTGCAACCAATAAGAAAATTTTCATACCTAATGCTCAGACCATATCCAAATTTTGTGGATTATCTCAAAGGTATATTTTTACAATAGATTTGTTTGAATGAAAGTCTAACAAATGGTCTTCAAATTGCTTTTGATAATTTTGTATATTAAGATTCTCATTCTGTAACAGTCCACTTGACTATTCTATTTAAAATTCAGTAGATTTTAATATTCATATAGTTGTATAGCCATTACCACCTCAATTTTAGAATGTTTTCATCACTCTCCCACTTCCAAAGTAAACTCCGGGCCTCAAAACCATAACTATTCACTTTAACATTGGTTTTAACATTAATTTCCAAACATGCTGCTTAGCTCCGTAAGAGTTGCAAACCAGTGATTCTCCCTTTTTATCATTCTTTCTGCATTAGTTGCACTACTTCATAAAGAACTTCTGTCAATTGTTTGGTTATCCTGAAATAAAGTTTAAATATGAAAGATAGGATAATGTTTAATTATTTCTTTTTATTTATTAAAGGTAAGTTGGTGCCTTAGCTACCTTCAGTAGTGACTAAAGTTTTGTATGTTTTGCATTATTATGAAATTTTACATATCTGATGTGAGTCAATGAATTACAGTTATTGGGGTTTTCTTTTCCTGATGTCTCTATTTTTCCCACTAGTCTTTGATAGCTTGTTTATTTTGGGGTATGCTTAATTTTCATGTTTAGCTGATCCATTTCCTACCCTGAAAGTACAATCAGAAGCCTGATTCCAAGGAATGTGGGTTCTGTTTAGTTGGAAATAGAAACCATTTGGATACTAGAGTGCTTATTGCTGCTGCACTGTTAAATGCTTTTATGTCTTTTCAGTGGGCAGGGTTAGGAAACGCATACTGGAGGGGGGAAAAAACATAAAATTACACTGATATTTCCATTTTAAAGTTAAGAGTATAGGATATTTACTTATCTGGTTTTAAGTGCGTCTCTTTTCTCCTAAGCTGGAAAACTGGGTTTCTATCATTAACAGAATTGTTTCTTTCTTATGATATATCTATAATGGTTTTAAAAGAGCAATGTCAATATTATGTAATGTTTTAGCCTACTAAATACAATTTTACATTTCTTTGAGGGTCTTCATTCTAGGGTAAACAGAATACTGCATTTTAAGATTGCTTCAGGTAATGATTTCTTTATGTGATTTTGACATCACTTGATACACAGTTTTTGTTATTTGTTTTCAATTTTTAGAGATTTATCTTTAATATTTTTAAATTTTTCTTGATTGTAGATTGACACAATACCTTTATTTTTATGTATAAAAATAAATAAATAAATCCTATATATATGTGTGTGTGTGTACATATACCTCGAACCCAGTGCCTCACACATGCCAGACAAGCACTCTACCACTGAGCCACAACCCCAGCCCCTAATTTAATTTTTGTGTGTGTGTGTGTGCCAGAGATTGAATTCAGGGGCACTTGACTACTGAGCCATATCCCAGCCCTATTTTGTGTTTTTATTTAGAGACAGAGTCTTCCTGAGTTGCTTAGCGCCTCGCTTTTGCTGAGGCTGGCTTTGAACTCACGATCCTCCTGCTTCAGCCTCCCGAGTCATTGGGATTACAGGCATGCACCATCACACCTGGCTTAATTTCTTTTTATGTAAACCACTTAGATGGCTCTAAAGCCAAAACTACAAAACAAAATTTGGCATAAGTCTTGGTTCATCCCCATCCATTCCCTCAAACCTTGTTCTTCCCCATAGATACCCAATTTTATTAGCTTTTGACCTATATTTTCAGGGTTTTAAAAATAAAAATTGTATGTATCTATGCCCTCCAGTTTCAGAAAGATAGGATAGTATAAACAGCACTGTGCATCTTATCTTTTACACTTTAAATATATCCTAGAGGTAACACCATGTAATGCATAGAAATCTTCCTCAGTCATTTGTACATTTGCATGGTTAGAAGATATTTTATTAAAGCAAAAATTATACTTGCAATTGATCAGCTAAAAAGCCTTGTAAAGCTTTCCAATTGCACTCTATAGAACCTAAACTCCCAACTTAAGTTCTCAAAGCCTTATCTTATCTGGACTTGCTAATAACTCTAAACTGACCTTATTCTCTGCTCCCTCTGGCCCAATGTTTCTCAACCCTATTTGTGTGTTATAATCATCTTGGCTGCTTAAAAATTTGATGGGGCTAGAGCTGTAGCTCAGAGGTAGAACACTTGCTTAGCATGTGCAAGTCCCTGTGCTCAATCCCTAGCACTACAACAACAGCAAAATTTCTTTTTAGCCTCACTCTAGAACAATTAAATCAGAATTTCACAAGGGCAACAGAAGTTTTTGAAGAGTTGTTCTTGAAGTTTAACATTCATTAGAATCATCTGAAGAGCTAGTAAAACCTAGGTTCCTCAGAGATTCTAATTCAGCAGGTCTGAGCAAGGTTCTGAGAATCACACTTTTAAAAGCTCCTCCCAGAACTGACTCATCTTACTGAAGGAGCCTATAATCAAGGAGATAGCTAAAGATTGCGGTTAGCTGAGAGCCATAAAAGATGTTCTAGTTTCCACCTGATATTAATACATTATTCAAAGAATCTTTGTATGCCCGTGAACACTGCGTGACGCACCTGTAAGCTTGAGCTGTAAGCACGTGTCCTTGTTAAAGCTATATGTATATAACTGGGTGAGGTTCATTAGTGTGTGGGGGGAAGAAGAAGGTGGTGGTTGGAGTTAGAGCATTTGGAGTGATTGCTGGAGCTGGAGAGAGAAGAAGAATAAAAGACCTTTTTTCATTTTCATCCTGCCTCCGAATTTTCCTGTGGCGTTCGCTGCTCCAAGCGACTTCCGCTTCAGGCAGCGACAGGTGGTGGCCTGTACGGGGAATTCGGCAGCAAGGTAAGAAAAAAGAAAATTTAAAAAGATGGGAGCACCCCCCCCCCCCCCCCCCCCCCCCCCCCCCCCCCCCCCCCCCCCCCCCCCCCCCCCCCCCCCCCCCCCCCCCCCCCCCCCCCCCCCCCCCCAATATAACAAAAAGTCGGTTTATAAAAGCCATGAATGAAATTTTTGATATTGAGAACTCAGATAGTGAGAAAAATGAACAAGAAAGCATATCCTCTGATTCAGTTGAGACCAGCAAGGAGAGTAGGAATGTAAATTCAAAAGTAAGATCTGCAAAAGCCATCAGAAGCTTAATAAAATTAGCTGAGGAGTATGTACTCTCCTTAGAAACTGAAACTCAGGATACTAGTGAAAGTAATAATAGTAACAAGGAGCCAAACCATGAAAGTACAGTCTCCTCTACTGAGCCAGTTAGGAATTATGAAGCTAGTAGTGAAGAGGAATCAAAAAGCGATTCGGAGAGCACAGTCTCCAATAAAAAGAACAAAAAGAAATTAAAAAAGAGAAAAGACCATCAAATAGAGGAACCACTAGTGCCCTCTGCTCCTTCATGGATAGAATCCCTAACAGAAACAATAAAGAGTATTGATCAGAGTGTACGTGCCCTTGAGGTAGAAATTGGCGGCCTTTCTGAGCGCTTATACGCTCTCGAACAACATAGACCGCAGGAGCACCTAGAACTGCCAGTATTTCAAAATGAACAGGGACAAAGATATCACGAGTCCCTAGACTTTAAAACAATAAAGAATTTTAAAGAGGTGGTAATGACCTATGGGCCTCAAGCTCCGTTCACATTAAGTATGATAGAGTCACTTAACACCCTAACCTTAGCCCCCTCAGATTGGAAAAGTCTATGCAGAGCGGTACTAAGTGGGGGACAATACCTAATCTGGAAAACTCAATTCCAGGAACTTTGTTCAGAAATAGCAAAGAGAAATGCTGCAGCAGGTTTCCCTCAACGCAATATAGATATGCTCACAGGGGAGGGTCAGTTCGCCAAACTACAAAATCAGCTACAATACGATCCAGGTGTGTATGCCCAGATACACACTGCAGCTGTGAAAGCCTGGAAGACAATCTCAGGCACAGGGGATCTGCAAGGCAGCCTATCAAAAGTTATACAAGGGCCTAATGAACCTTACGCTGATTTTGTAGATAGGCTCTTAAAAACAACATCTAGAGTTTTTGGCGAAGTCAAGCAAGCTATGCCTCTAGTTATCCAATTAGCGTACGAGAATGCTAATAAATATTGCCAGGATTCAATAAGGCCGTGGAGAAGTAAAAAAGACTTATCAATTTATATCAGACTGTGCAAAGACATTAACGAGGCTGTTATCACAGGCAACGTAATTGCTGCAGTGATGAAAAATTCCTCCCCTCAAAATTCCCAAAGGATTCAACCTAGAACAGGATATTCCAGACAAAATTATTATAATCAACCAAGATATGCTAAACAATATCCCCCAAGGGTAATAAAATCAAATTCATACCGTGCTCCAGGCTGATGCCCCAGGTGCAAAAAGGGTATACATTGGGCCAATCAATGCCATTCTAGATATGATATATATGGAAATGATTTATCAAGGATTTCATAAAACGGGGCACGGGCCCAATGCCCCGGGGCCCACAAATGTACGAGGCACTAGAGGAGGAAGGCCCTCAGATTCAAATGATTCCTCGTCACAGTCCCTCCTACCCATTAACTCCCTTATCAGAGGGACAAGAGGAAGTGCAGGATTAGATCTCTGTTCTACTGCCCGGATGGTCCTGACACCTGAAATGGGGGTTCAGCTGATTCCTACGGAAATCAGGGGACCTCTCCCTTCAGGAACTGTGGGACTAATCCTTGGGCGTAGTTCCAAAAGTTTATTAGGCTTTAATGTTATACCAGGGGTTATTGTTCAGATTATAATGGAGAGATTAAAATAATGCTAAGTACACACAGGGGCATCATCTCCGTAAATCAAGGAGACAGAATCGCACAGCTGCTCCTCATTCCCAGTCTCCATAATTCTTTTAAAAAGCATGCCACAAAATAGAAATAGCAGAGCATACTGGATACCCAGGAAGAACTATAGTTTGAGTCAAAAGGCAGTGTGTTATCAATTCTCCATAATCATGTTAATTATCTTTCTCTGGAGAACCCTGATGATCACAGATATATACCCAAAAGAAATGAAAACAGATATCCACATAAGGGCTTGTACACAAGTTCATTATTCACAATAGCCAAAAAAGTGGAAAGGAATGTCTGCCAACTTATGAATAAATAAATAAATGTAGTACATATACACATGTATACATATATGTACACACACATACACACACATATATAGTATGTATATATGCATGCATATATGTATGCATATATAATATATATACTATATGTGTATATATACACACATGTACACTTTAGTATTTTATAGAATTATTCAGCTGTAAAAAGGAGTGAAGTATTGATACATACCAGAGTGTGGATGAACCCTGAAAAAAGCAATCAAAATTATCCAATTTGTCAGGAAAAAAAATCGAAGAAAAAAAAAACCTCTATTACATGAAGGAATATATCTAGCAGAATAACACAAAAGTCATCACTGCAAAAACAAAATAAAAGAAAACCACACACACACACACACACACACACAAAACCACAAAACAAAAACTGAGGGTTACATAAAAAACCCATTGCAAAAAGATTGGCACTGCAAAAACAAATTTAGTTAAAAGACGTTCTTGAGGTTGGAAGAAAATGCTATCAAATGGAAAAGTCCATCAGTGGAATGTACCTGAAGTATTATCTATGTGGGTACATATAAAAGATGATGATTTTTCCTTCTCTTAAATATTGTAAAATGGCTAGGGGTGCAGTTCAGAGGTAGAGCATTTGCCTTCTATGCACAAGGCCCTGTGTTTGATCCCCAACACTAGGGGAAAAAAAAGTTATATGAAGATAACAGAAAGCAGAAACAATGACATTATGTTGTAGAATCTATTGCATTAATAGATGTAAAATAAATGGCAACAATGGCTCAAAGAGTAGGGAATTACTGTTGCATGATTCTTACTTTTTAGGTGAAATGGTATCATATTTCTAAACAGGCTGGGATTAAGTTAAAGATGCATCTTCTAATGCCTAGAACAGTGGTTTAAAAAATGATACAAAGAGAAATAGCTAAAAAGGAATTATAGGAATTCACATAGGAATTTTAATAATTTCTTCTAAAGATGGAAAAATAATTTCTTCTAAACATATGCCACTAAGTTCCACTTTTAGCTATTTACTCAAGAGAAATTAAAACATATGTCCACCAAAAGATGGGTTTTAAAAATGGCAATATAGCTTTAATGGATCCTGGAAATAATCTAAAGGACTATCAAAAGGAGCAAAAAGCAAGGCACTAAGCAAAGCAACTCAGTGAGACCCTGTCTCTAAATAAAATACAAAATAGGGCTGGAATGTGGCTCAGTGGCCAAGTGCTCCTGAGTTCAATCCCTAGTACCACTCCCCCCCAAAAAAATTCTACAAAATTCAATGAATGCAATCCACTATATCAACAAGCTAAAGAAGAAATGTCACATGATTATATCAATTGATGCAGAAAAATAATTTCACAAAATCCAACAACTAATAGAAACTCAAGAGCAAACTAGGACTAGGGGAATTTCCATGATTTGATAAATAATATCTACAAATCCCCTACATATAACATTATATTTGTGTTAGTTTTCCATCACTATAACAAAATATCTGATATAACTAACTTATATAGAGAAAAGTTTCATTTTGGCTCACAGATTTAGTTTCTAGTCTATCATGGGGTATATCCATTGCTTGGGGCCTGAAGCAAGGCATTACATGATGGTGGCTATTTAACAAAACTAGACAAGAATAATTTCTGGGGACAGAAAATTATAGACAAATCTGACTTGTGAATATAGAGGTAAGAATACTTAATAAGAGACTAGAAAATTGAATCTATTAAAATATTAAAAGAATAATCCTCTTATTAGTGTATTTTATCATAAAGTTACTATATTAACAGATTAAAGGAGAAAAAGTATTTGATCATTTCAAAATTTTCCAGCATATTTTTATAATATTCAACTTCCATACATAATATTTTTTAGTGTTCTCAGTAAGGTACAGAGAGAATGATATTTCCTTTTTTGGTAAAGAAAATCTGAAAACTAAAGCAAACATCCTATTTAATGTTGAGTCCTTAAAAACATGTCTGTTAGAAATATGCCACCACCAATCTCTCTCAACATTGTAGTCAATGGAATAAGATAAGAAAATGAAAGCTAAATATATTGGGAGATAAATCCATGATTACTTGCAAATATTTAACTTTTAAAATCTCAGAGAATGAACTAAAAACCCATTTGCATTGACAAAAATAATTTAATGACATGGCAAATGCTGTGGTTGGATAAATGTCCTCCAAAGGCCAAAATGTTAAAAGCCTGACCTCTGGAGGCTTAGCATGAAGGACTGTAAGTTTGATGCCAGCCTGTCTCAAAAAATAAAAAGGACTGGGGATATAGCTCAGTGGCAGAGCTCCCCTGGGGTTTGATTCCCAGTACCACCAAAAAAGAAAAAGCTTAACCTCCTACCCCTGGTGCTATTGAGAAGTGGCAGAACCTTTTAGAGGTGGGGCCTAGTACGAGGTCTAGGTAATTGGGGGCATGCCTTTAAAGGGGTATGTGAAATGTATTCATTCATTCATTGTTTCCCAACCATGACAAGAGCAGTTTTGCTCTGCCACAGGCTTCTATCATTATAACATGCTGCCGCAGGCCCAAAGCAACAAGGCCAACCAATCATGGACTGAAGGCTCTAAAACGATGAAACAAATTAAATCTTTTCCCTTTGTAAGTTGATTATCTCAGGTATTTTTAATAGTGGTGGAAAGCTGGCTAACACAGCAAGATTTAAGACAGAATGCAGAAATTAATGGTATTCCTATACAAGCAATAACCAATCAAAAAATAACACCAATTCTCAGGATTCAGAATTGGCCACAGGAAAAAAATGTGCAAATATGTATCTTGAAAATTAATGTCTGAAATGGAGGCACAGAAACTTCTACTTACCTCACTTACCTCACCACCACCACCACCGTCTTTTCCACCTGTCACACTTGTCATCAGAAACTCAGTGTGAATTAGTTTATTAGATTGCTTTCCCCTTTGATAGAGGGAGATATTTAATAATGTTTGTGCCATTATTTCTTGTATCAGATTTATCTGTGCATGTATCTTTTTTTTCTCCATAATATAAGTAACTTCCTCTTTATATTTTATCGCACAGTATTTGGGCACAGTAAGTGCACAAAAAGAATAAAGAGAGAAACAGGTGTCAGAAAAGACTGAAGGAGACAAGTTAGTGATAGTCTTTGCATAAGTAAATTCTTATATGAATACCTTTAATTTCAAAGTGGTATAAATTCTAGAGAAGAATATTAAGTATTTCAAGAACTTCCAGTGAAAAGACTAGAAATATCCCCCACATAAAACAACTTAACTGTGTTGGGTCTTCCTCATTTTTTTGCAGGATTTTGATTTATTTTTTCTATTCCTTCTTCCCTAAATTCACCCAAATACACATTTCTCTTACCTTAGCCTCATTTCTATTTGTTTTTGGTTTTTTTCCTCTTCTATTTTCCTCCTCTCCTTCCTTCTTTATCTCCTAAAACTAGAAGGTTTTCCCTTCTCTTCAGTTAAACCTTTGCTGGGTTTTATGTAACTCAGCCATTGTCCTCTGTGGTGTGGGAATGACAGGTTCAGATGATCAAACATGTACTGAGTGCATTCCGTGTATGTGAAGAGTGAAAATTTGGGAATTAAATAGAACTGGGTGAGGCTCCACACTTCCATGCCTCATTGCTTTCATCAGGAAGATGAGGACAATAACAGCAGCTACCATAGTGCACTACTATGTAGATTAAATAAGATATTGCTTGTTTAATGCTTAATTCAGAGTAAGCACTCAGCAAACAACACTCATTAGGGAACTATGTTTGAAAAGCAAGGAAGGAAGTAGAAAGGTTTACTCCAGCTTTCTCTCCCATTTTCCTCCCCTTTAGCCTAAAATTATAGAGAGGAAAGATGAGCCTGGGAGGGGCTTGTGGACAAAGCAATACTATACTGTAATTTAAATCTTAATACCCAATTTAACTAGCAGATTAAAATCGAGGACATTGACATAAGTTTTTCTTTCATATGCCTAACTTTATAATTTATTGCAGAAAAATTATCTACTCAATAACATTGAATTTGGAGTAAGAAATTTCACAAGAGAAAAATGTTCAGGAAAAATGTTCTGAGACCAAAACTCCAGTCAAACAGACACACCCAGATTACTCACTGGCTGCTTAAGTTAGGCAAAAATCAAGACATAGTTTCTCCCCTTGCCCACCCTCATATCAATATACTTCCAAGTTCTCAAAAGTTAAGCTCTTGTGTTTCATGCAATAAGTAAACAACAATGCCCCAAAACTCATGGAGATACTGTGGAAGAGGGAAAAGGAAGAATTTCATCTAATTAGTCATTTTTCTGAATATTTTGAATCTATTATACATAAAAAAATAGAAATGCCTGTTGTAGATAATTTATTCCTGGTGATAATGAATTATGATTCACTTGCAAAGTGTCTTCAAAGCATATAGACACATTTTTTTCAGAATCATAGTCATGTCCATAAGCATTGCTACACTTATACACATTTCTGATTTTTAAAAAAGGTTCAAAATGGACAAGTTTCACCATAGTCCTCTAAGAACATGCTTCACTTCCCTCTGTGTGCTATTCAGCCCTGGCCATATCTGATTTCAGTGTAAATGAAACTACTGCATTTTAAGTAATAAAGAACACATTCCCGTTACCACTGAAAAGATATTTCATCAGTCTTCCTGTTAGTATGAGTCACAGCAGAGAATTTGATGCTTTGCAAGAAGAAACCACAGTCCACTAATAAGCACTCTAAATCTTTATGCACAGGAGAGTGGAATCAGCAACAAATATTACTCTCTATTTTTCTTTGAGTACCTACTATGTAGTAGCACTAGTTCAGGTTTTGTGGTACTATTTTAAAAAGCACAGGACATAATGCCTGACTTTGAGGAATGTTTAATCTGTAATTTTCTTTATAAAGGAATCAGAATTCTTTTTATATAAGTACTCTACTCTTGAGACTTGAAAAAGCAATCCAAAATAGCTTAGTCTTAGAACCAAGACAAAAGACATTAACATTAATACTCAGATTTTACCAAGTTGAAGCCTCCCACTTTGCTTAACCATAGGAAGTCCAAGTTTTCAGAATATCTCCTTCAAGGCTATTTCCTGGAACCTACAAAGGTACCTACAAATGCCCACACAAAAGAGCTACTGAACCCACTTAGGTAGAAAAGTTGTTTGAGCCTGGAAGTGTTAAGTGGCTAGTCCAGATAGCTCTTTCATTAGCCACCTTATTAAGCAGGTTATATACTGACAACACGCAGGGGTCACAACATCCTGTCAATGATGGACATTTAGTTACCCAAAAATGACTTTGAAAAATGACAGGCATGCTGCCTGAATCCAGGGGTAGTCAATATCTGAATATCCTATTCCCAGAGTCCCACCTTGCAAATCAGTGCCTGTGTCATCAGAATCACCTAAGCCCAGCTCTAACCCAGCTAAGTGCTGTTACATCAACCGACAAACACTGGGAATGTAACTACCAGGTGAGTGGTCATAATGATGAACTAAAGTAACCATAAGCCTGCTGAAAATATAAAAAGCCTTCTTGGAGCAAATTGATATTTTCACTTGTCAGTTACCCAACTAAGAGAGGACGGAAGTTATGTGACCAAAAGACTATTTAAAGTGATCAGCACAAGAGAAAAGTCATATTAAAGTCTACAAAAATTAATGTTTTATTTCTTTGAGAAATGTCATTGGGATTTTGATTGGAATTCACCCTATGACCCAGCCATCCCACTCCTGGGTCTATTCCCAAAGGACTTAAAAACAGCATATTACAGTGACACAGCTACCTCAATGTTTATAGGAGCACAATTCACAATAGCTAGGTTGTGGAACCAACCTAGATGTTCCTCGGTAGATGAATGGATAAAGAAAATGTGGTATATATACACAATGGAATTTTACTCAGCAATAAAAGAGAATAAAATAATGACATTCGCAGGTAAATGGATGAAGTTGGAGAATATAATGCTAAGTGAAATCAGTCAATCTCAAAAATCCAAATACCGAATGTTTCCTCTGATATAAGGAAGCCGGTTCACAGTATTGATGGGTCGGGGTACATAGGAGGATTAGAGGAACACTATAATGGTCAAAGGGAAGGGAGGGGAAGGGAGGGAGCAAGGCGGGAAGGGGGAAAAAAGTGGTTGAATAAGATGGATATCATTATTCTAAATGATTGAAGACTTGAATGCTGCGAATATACTTTGTATACAAACCGTTTTATGTAAAAAGATGCTATATATGTATAGTATGAACTGTAATACATACTACTATAAATAAAAGTTAAAAAAATTAATGTTTTACATGCAGCTTTTCTTTTCTCAAAAAATTTTTCATTTTAGCATCTTATGTGCCCAGAGTCAGAAACCAAGCCACAATAAACTGGAAATAACCTGCTTAAGGGATTTTAGAGATTGAACATAGCAATTTGAACACAATTTAGTTCCAAATGGATAAAATCCTGGAACGATGGAGGAACATGAAAAGAAACATTTTATGAGAAATTCAATGTGCCAAGTATTGTACTGCTTGCTGTGCCTGCCTTGTCTCACATGATCAAACACTGCTGTGAAGTAGGTACTATAATGACCTCCACTTTACATATGTGAACACAAGGGTTCTAAAGCTCACTGCCTTCCAGGGGGCTTCATCCTGGGGTTTGAATTCTGTTGAATTTGAACAGTTCTGTTCTTATAGGGTTATTTAGCCTTACCACCTTGTCTGTAAAATGGGAAAATAAAACCTACTTCCCAGGATGTGGTAAGGATTCTCTGAAATAACATTTACAAGGAGTCCAATACAGTGCTGTCATTCTGTGAGGAGGAGGATCTGTCTGCTGTAGCTTCCATTTCTGGGGCATTGTGGGCAATGTCACAGATGAAGAAAGCCAGCATCTTTACCAGGTGCAGTGGTCACATGATTTAGGCATGAAAAGGGTAGGACATCGTCACTGACTTCTGAAAACTTAACTTACTTGCTAAACTACCTAGACAAAAAAAAACTACCTAGACAAAACTTAACTTACTTACTAAACTACCTAGACAATTTTTGCCTTTGTCCAAAATTGAAAAATAATGATTATCTACTTGTTTTCCCTTCCTCCTTCCCTCCCTTCCTTCCTTCCTTATTTTTGCCCCCTTGTCATTAGATTATCTCAATAACAGATGCATCCTTCCTTCTTATCATGGTTTCTTGGAGCACATTTTTTCTCTTTGATTCTTTTTTTAAAATATTTATTTATTTATTTTAGTTGTACACAATGCCTTTATTTTTACATGGTGCTGAGGATCAAACCCGGGCTGCACACATGCTAAGGGAGCGCTCTACCGCTGAGCCACAATTCCAGCCCTCTCTTTGATTCTTAAATATTGTCATATTCTATCTTTTAATATATTAAAAATGTGACTTCTATTCCTTTCTATGCTCAGCCTGATTCTATGTATGATAAGAAAACCAATGTAATGTATAATCTCATGATATCCACTCTACATGTCATAATTTGTTACTATTTAGGCAAAAATCTTCACGAAATACTTGGTATAGGCCTCTGAATCTATTTACTTAACAGCTATACTTTTGTTTGTTCCAATATGACAATTCTGTTTAAAAACCTAATGACAATCCAGTATCCTGAGTAAACCACCACATCCACCTCTTGACTCATCCCTCTCTTTACATTGCTCCGAGGAAAAACTCATTTCTTTTGGAGCAAGTACCAGACCAGTGTCCCAAGTACAGAGGTCATGGAATTCAATAGGTGCTGCCAATGGCTTTCTCTAAATAACACTATAATGAATGAATAATGTATTACTGATCTCTACAAAGATCCTGTCCAGTGGAAAGGCAGAGGTGAGGTCTTAGGAAGGAGAGATAAAATGTTGATTTCCCCAAAGCAGTATCCAAATGCACCAGAATCCTCGTGGAACCTTGTAAAACATAG
Organism: Tamias sibiricus; assembly: GCA_025594165.1. Lineage (NCBI taxonomy): Eukaryota > Metazoa > Chordata > Mammalia > Rodentia > Sciuridae > Tamias > Tamias sibiricus. The sequence goes on along the minus strand of CM046657.1, from coordinate 153,722,617 downwards.
AATCCTGAGACCCTTATGTAAATTTTTATATCAAGTAGCTATTCTAATTTGGTAGGTCAGAACAGGTTTAAAAATTTGTATATTCTTAAGGCTAATTTTCATGATAGCATGCACATAAAAAAATGAAAAATTACTAGCATACAGAATAGTTTCCATGAGTAATCATACCCAGAAAACTAATCAGATCAAGAAACAGTATAAGCACCCCCCAAATTCTTTCATATTCTTCTTCCACAGCCTCTTCCCTGAAAGTCAATATCTTGACTGTTCATAGTATAGAATAGTGTTGCTTTTTAAACTTTACATAAATAGAATTATACAATATAATACTTTGACTTTCTTTGCTCAGCATTATGTTCATGAAATTTATACTGTCACTATGTGTGAGCTTTATTCATTTTCATTGCTGGTCTGTTGATGAACATTAAGTCATTTCCAGTTAGGGACTGTTACAAATAGTGTTGCAATTAACATTCTAGTGTTCATTTTGTTCATGTCTTTTGTTCACGTATATATGCCTGACTACTGGGTACATATCTAGGAATAAAATTGCTGTGTCAAAGACTATGCAAATGATTAGTTTTAGTATATACTACCAAATGGGTTTTCTTGGTGGTCATATCAAATACATTTTTAAAAACTGATTCCATGTTGATTCAGATGCCAGGTCTGGATCTGAGGGATTTGGGGAGTAGTCTCTGTGAGAACAGATGACTGGTTTGGTTGAGAACCAACCAAACTAAAGCAATTTGAAGGTAGCCACCATGTTAGCCTCTTTCTGTTGCTCCCAATGTATTACAGGTATCTTATACATGGTAAGATATCAACAAATATCTGTTGGATTGTGTTCAGATTAAATTTTTCACATCTATTCATAAGTGAGGAAAACAAAGTTGTCACTTCATTTTTTGGTTACCTTGCAGTTATATAAAGAACCACAAATGAGATAATGAAAAGGAGGCATAAACCCAACCAAACCAGTCATCTGTTCTTACTTCATAGAGACCACTCCCCAAATCCCTCAGATCCACCCAGAAAACTATCCTACTAGAACTAATCCTGGCTCAACAACAACAACAACAACAACAACACACACACACACACACACACACACACACACACACACACTGCAATTTAACAAGCATTTACTGAGCTCACTGGGTTTGAATATTATTTTGATAATTTTAACTAGTTCTAAAAAAGAACTAGAAGTTGACTTTCAGGGGGACACCTTAGCACACTGTTTCAAAGCATTTGCTCACTGGTTTCCAGAGAAAGAGACTTCTGATATCTGCCTTCATCAGGGAGACAAATCCTTCAGAACTATGGTTAGGTTGTTCCAAATTCACAAGTTCCAGTACCCAGCATTGGCACTAAGAGTAGTTTAAATAGGCAAGGGCTCCCTCAAAAGAAGAATGATTCTATATAAAAGACTGAAAATTAGGACTAAATTATCTTTTCAAGGGGAAAAACATTTGTTTATGACTAAGAATTTTCAAAAAAAATGGACAGTATAATCCCAATATTTTAAAAATCTGCTTATGTGTCTGTGTATATACTTACATACACTCAGACCTATACACAACAAAAGAAAAACCACAAAGCCTGAATGACTAAAGGGGAAAGTCTCATATATATCAGTAGGACTATAAATTGCTTAAGCCTTTATATATGGCAGTTTGACAATGGCTGTTATGATTTAGATATTAAGTGTCACCCAAAAGTTCATGTGTGAGACAATGAAAGAAAGTTTAGAGGTAAAATGTTTGGATTTTGAGAATTTTAACCTAATCAGTGCATTAGTACCCTAATAAGAATTAACTGGGTAATAACTACAGGCAAGTCTGATGTGGCTGGCAGAGCCAGGTTGATGAGAGCGTACCTTTGGGGTTTATATTTTGTCTGTCATGAGGACAGCTCTTTCTCTGCTTCCCGGTGCCATGTCCTGAGCTGCTTTCCTCCACCACACTCTTCTCCTGTGTTCTGCCTCACTTCATGCCCCAAAGAATGGAGTCAGCCATCTATAGACTAAGACCTCTGAAACCATGAGCCCCAAATAAACTTTTCCTCCTCTAATTGTTCTTGTCGAGTCTTTTGTTCACATCAGTGAAAAAGCTGACTAAAACAACAGCTTTCACATTTTAAATGTAAGTGCTTTCTGACCCACAAATTCCACTTCTGTGATAATTCTTAAACATATCTTAGTATAGGAGCCCAATCACAAATGTACTAAGATGCTTATTACAGCATTATTGGTCATAAAAAAAAAGTGAAAACACTCTAAATGCTCATCGAGAAAGGAATGGTTAAAAAAAAGTAATTACATTCATACAATGGAAACCTGTGTAGTCTTCAGTAAGAACGAAATAGGTGTTGTTTTGTTTTGTTTTTATAGGTACTGAAGTAGAAATCTATGATACACTGTTAAATTAAAAAAGCAAGTCATTTAGCAATATTTATAGTATGATCCCACCTGTGTTAACAAGGTTAACTCCCTACATATGACTGTGTACAAAATCATAAAAGGTAAGTCTGGAAGGACAGAGTTGGTTATGGTTACCCCTGGGAAAGTGGCATAGAGGACAAAGGATATAGTTTGCTAGGGCTGCCATAAAAGATACAATAGACGAGGTCGCTTAAATGACAAAAATTTATTTTCTCAGTCTGGAGGCTGGAGTTCAAGATCAAGATGTCCATAGCTTTGTTACGAAGCCTCTCTCCTTAGCTTGCAGGTGACTGCCTTCTCAGTGTCCTCACGTGCTCTTTCCTGAGTACACATGCCTAGTGCCTCTTTGTGTACCCAAATTTCTCCTTTTTAAAAATACACCAGTAAGATTAGACTGGGTCTACACTAAGGGCCTCGTTTTAACTTAATTACATCCCTAAGGTCTAGGAGTTAGACCTTTAACACGTAAGTTTTAAGGGGATCTGATTTAGCTCAGAACAGGATGACCTCCACACTATATTCTACATTATCACAGCTTTTCATAATGAGCATATGTTTCTTTTGTAATTTTAAAAACAATAAAACAGAAAAAAATTGACTAGAAAACAAAAGTAAATAGTGAAATGTTAACATGAGTTACCCCTAACTCGTGTAAGTGAGTCTTACTTTTTCCCCTTCATTTTTCAGTTTATTCTCTAATACTTTTCAATGAACATATACTACTTTTTAATTAGAAAGAAGAATAAATGTTATTTTTTGATTAAATAAATAAATAAACAGCTCCCTCTACAGCCTAGAAATGAGACACAGTTCCAAGCCTGGAACTTTCGGAATTGACAAATGATCTTTAATAATCTGTAATGATTCCCCACTTAGAGCCAAGCTATTTAAAATACGCTGTCATTCAGAGATGGCATATGATTCTTAGGGTCTGAAAATCGACATATCTTCTCAGTTTTCCAGGTTAAAATAGTTAAGTGAATCCATTTCTAAGCTAGTAGCCTTTTCAAACAATCGTTCAAATTAAAGATTTTTTTAAAAAAATATTTATTTATTTACTTTAGTTGTACACAATGCAATGTATTTCCGTGGTGCTGAGGATCGAACTCAGGCCGCGCACGTGCGAGGCGAGTGCTCTGCCACTGAGCCACAACCCCAGCCCTAAAGATTTTTTTAAACAAGGTTTACATTATACCTATGCTGTTAATGCTGTGAATTGTACTTTTTCTTTATTAACTCAATTCCATTAAGTAATAAGATCCTATATATTAATGGACTATTTTTTCAAGAGATGTACAATATAGTCATTAATGCCATCATATTATAAAATCACTGTGAAGAAATGTATTAAGAACAAGAAAATAAATAACATATAACTTTAATACTTACCTACTTTGCCGAAGAGTTAGAACTCAGCTGGAAATACCCACGAATTCACTGATTCCTAGGTTCTGCAATTCTACCTTGGGACCCATGTGAGTAAAGTACTACAAGGTGGTAGGTTTTCAGTCTATTTCCCAGAAGAGTTCTTATCAGTGTTGAGAAACACAGGAAGCTTCAAACATCCTAATAAGGAAATTGTTGCACATTGCCCAAGGGGCTACTGGAAGGATGGAGATGATGTCTTCTAAACTGGATCTTCTTTTTTTCCCCCCTGTCTTTGGAAATTACCCTTAGTGCTCATAAGAGTGGATTTCCCAGAGTTGGAAAGAAGTCTAAAACAAATACTGGAAATTTTGAAATTTTCCTTTCTGTGGTCAGTATTCCCAACAATTTTCTTCTCATTGGAGGAGCCACTCATAACTCCTGATTACTCATGAATCCACTAGAATGCAACAGATTTGGATATCCCACCTCTTTACCATGCCAAGTCTTGTCAATGACAGTAGTTTGCATTTACCATTGCCTTGAGAAACAAGAAGGGTCCTTTTTCACATTTTTAGCTGCAATAGACCAAAACAAACATTTGGAGAATTACTGTGTATAGATGATTGCAGAGGATTAAATAGCTTCCAGTATTATACCACTGAATGTGATATTCCATGATCTCTTTGGCAATAGCAATACTGTACTTACAAATATTTTCTTTCCATAAATTTGAAACTAAAAGTTGGCTTAAATCTGCAGTTATCTAAACATCTTGCACAACTGTATGCAAGCTGCAAAGGTTAACCTTATTTGTTTACCTGCTGGGAAAAGGGTGGGAAAGAAGAAGGAAGAGCCAACTGCCAAGTGATTGAGAGTGCTATGGGGTTTGCCTGTGTAAACTTAAATAAAATAATTAACTTCCATGTGCCTCATGTTTCTTATTTATAAAACAATATAATAATAATAATACCTTCTTCATAGGATTGAAGTGAAAACAAAATGAGATAACACAAGTCCTCAATACATGATGTAGCACATAATCATCCCTCAATAGATGTTAGCTATTATTATTTTTTTCAAATTTTTTAGATGTTGATGGACCTTTATTCATTTATTTATATGCAGTGCTGAGAATCAAACGCAGAGCCACATGCTAGGCAAGTGCTCTACCACTGAGCCACAACTCCAGCCCTGTTAGCTACTACTTAAAACCAATGTTTTTTTTTTTGTATGATTTCTATGTTTGGTATCATCTTTCCCTAAAATTACTTATTCACTCATATTTCCTTCTTAATGTCATTGTGCTTTACATTTATTTTGTCTACTTGGAATTTATTTGGATATATGCAATAAGGAAGGGGGCTTTGTTTTTTTATTTATTTATTGTTGTTGTCGTTTTCCAACTGGCTTTAAACAACAAAATCATGTAAAGTACACAATGCTCCACAACAGTCAGGAATGGGCAATTCTTTCATAATAAAATCAAGTTCAGTTTTAACTTTTTTTTATTGTGGTATATTCTTTTCTAACTTTTTTTTTAGTTATAGGTGGATACAATATCTTTATTTTTATTTTTATGTGGTGCTGAGGATCGAACCCAGTGCCTCACACACACTAGGTGAGTGCTCTACCTCTAAGCCACAACCCCAGCCCTGTGGTATATTCTTTCTTTCTAATATTTTTAGTTGTTTAATGGCCAATGGACATTTATTGTATTTATTTATTTATTTATATGTGGTGCTGAGAATCGAACCTACTCCCCCACACATACCAGGCAAGTGCTCTACCACTGAGCCACAACGCCAGCCCCGTCATTGTGGTATATTCTTTTTAAAAAATGTTTTTATTAGTGTATTATAGTTGTATGTAATAATGGTGTTTATTTTGACATAATCATACATGCACGGAATATAATTTACTCCATTTCAGTCCCCAGTACTTTCTCTTTCCCTCCCTTCTTCTCTCTCCTTGTTCCTCTTCTTCTATTGATTTATTTATTTTTAATTGGTTTTATATATATACACAGAGAGAGAGAGAGACACATAAAGGTGGAATTCACTGTGGTATGCTCATCTATTGCATAGAATAATTTAGTCAATTTCATGCTGCATTTCATCCCTTTTCATGTCTTTCCTCCTTTCCCCTCAATCTCCTTCCTCTAAAATGAAATAAAAATAAACAAATAAATATAAAAATGAAAATAATTTCTGTAAGGGATGTTTTCCTCAAAGGCTATGAGATTATTGTAGTTCTTATTGTAGTTCTTCTTGGTTTCTGTCATAAAAAATAACAAAAATTATTTCGTCTTTTCAAATTATTAGGGAAAGAATATTCCAAAAGCATTATTCATTGGAAATAAAAAGAGAAATAATGACATGCTGGTTGTACCAAATAACTCCTGTTTATTGATGGCAGGACTGTGATGTCAATAATCCATACTTCAGGAGGAAGCATATAAAAAGCAAAATATTCATATTTTAATTTGCTTATACTTAATTTTAAAATTAATATACTTTGATGAAACACATAAAAGAGTAAATTAGAAATAAACAATAAAAATGTGGCAAAAGAAAAAATAAAAGTATAAATAGGAAATAAGAATAAAGCTAATCTAAAAATACTTACCATTGAATTCTGTGCATTTTCTAAAAATGGGATACAGATTTATCTCTTGAGTTTTCAACTACCAATGCAGAGTTAAACAATCTCAATTATAAAATGACAACTATCTGTAAGAAAAAAAGAAAGCCATTTCTCAGAAGATACTGTTTAAGAATAATACACAAAGGTGAATATTATTTGTTGTATTCCCCGACTCCATCCTCCCCTTCATTCTTCCTAACAGAGTCTCAGTTTTGTCCAGGGATCTACTTTTTCCTCATGCAGCATTTGTGATTGAAGGGAGCTGATCCCAGATGTGACCAGCTGATTAGTATAAGCTTATTATACCAATTAGTATGAGCCAAGCAGTGATTGGTTTAAGAATGAACATATGACTCCACTGCAGCCAATAGGATACAAGGAGATGGTTGTTGAAGAACTTCCAGGAACATTTTCTTGGCCTTGAGCAAGACTAATGAGAAGCCAATGTCTCTTACCTGATATATGTGAAAAGAAGCTGCAGTTGCTACAGACATCCATATGGAAACCATGAGGGAAACTAGACTGAGGATAAACAAAACATACAAGAAGAGCCAAAACACTGAAGAGAAGTGAATTCATCTCTATCAGAAGTTATTACTGCTGCTAGACATCCACCCATATAAACATCATTATTTACTGATTTGATTCCAATGTCTGATATCCGTAGTCCCAAAAATGCAGATGCATATACCCTCCAATGTATAAAAGCATGGTCTCTCTCCCAAACTCAACATCTAAGTAAGTGTAACTCTATAGCAACACACTCTCTCCTACTCAACTACACATATCACAAATATTTTCCTGAGCATATCTCACATGGCATGTTCTGGGAATGTAGTGATGTGATGGTGATGGTGATGTAATAAGTGATATGAAAAAAGTACTTCATGCTGGGCACGGTGGCGCACACCTGTAATCCCAGCACTTGGGAGGCTGAGGCAGGAGGATCGCGAGTTCAAAGCCAGCCTCGGCACTGGCGAGGCACTTAGCAACTCAGTGAGACCCTGTCTCTAATAAAAATACAAAAAAAGGGTTGGGGATGTGGCCCAGTGGTAGAGTGCCCCTGAGTTCAATCCCTGGTACCAAAAAAAAAAAAAAAAGTACTTCATGCCATAGGAAGGGGATCTGATCTATTCTGTGAGGCAAGCTGGAGGCCTTCTAGGAAGATCCATTTAAATTGAGACATGAAGGATTTAAATTGAGGAGTCATTTGCCAGGAGGAAGAAATAAAGGAATAAGAATATTCTAGGCAGAGGAAACAGCATTTATCTCAGACGTAGTGGAACTGAAGTTAGTTCAGTAGAGCTGGAACTGAGATAATAAAGTAAAAAATAGGATGAAATGAAGCTGAGGGAAAGGAAAGTGCCCCCTAAGCAACATGAAGGATTTGGAGCTTTATCTTCATGACAATGGGATATCCTAGAAGTATTTTACGTAAGGGTGAGATAACATTTTCAAAAGACTATTCTGACAAGGGATGACAAGGGTCCAAAGTGGATATGGGAAGCCACTTTCAGAGGCTCATGTCATAGTCAATGTGACAGATGATGACGGCGTCAATAGATGGTAGGTAGCTATGATGGATGAAGACAGGCATAGACTAGACAATGTAATCTCCAAGATTTGTTGATGATGTGGATGTGAAGAATGTGGAAAAGAGAGAGGTAAAAAACAAGTACCAGGTTGTGTGAGTAAAAGGGGGTGCCATTTCATGAAACAAATAGCAGTACACTAAGAGTAGGCTTGAAGGGTGTAGGAAGTAATGAGTCAGTGTTGGATTGGTTAATTTTTTCTAACATTTTATTATGAAAAATGTTCAAGCATACAAAAAAGCTCAAAGAACTGCATAATTTACCTTCATGTACTCAACATCTAGATCCTATAATTAAGGTTTTATTGTATTTTCTTTATCACATCAAATATTAATCCACTTTATTTATTTATGTATTTCAAAATTTCAGCAATCAACACATTTCATCCCCTAGACACTTCAGCATACATATCATCAACTAGATATTAAATATTAGCTTTTGACTCCTTTTTTATTCTCCTTTAAGGTAAGATTTAAATGTACATAAATGTGTATAATTCTGTCAGTTTTGGCAAATTACAGTCATGTATTTCTTAATTGTGGGGTTACATTCTGAGAAATGTGCCGTTAGGTAATCTTATCAGTATATGAACATCATTATATGTATTTACAAAAACCTGGAAAAAAGTACCTACAACACATCTATGCTACATGGTTCAACCTATTGCTCCTAGACCACAAAACTATATAGCATGCTATTGTACTGGACACTATAAGCAACTATAATACGAGTATCAAAACATTTCTAAACATAGAAAAAACACAGTACAAAAGATTGAAATGGTATACACTTACCATGGAGCTTGAGAACTGCAGTTGCTTTGGGTGAGTCAATGAGTGAATGTGAAGAGCTAGGATATTAACTGTATGCTACTGTAGACTTTACAGATACTAAGCACTATAGATACTAATTTTTTAAAATTCTCTTAAACAAAATATTAACTTCAGTTTACTGTAACTTTTTTACTTTATAAACTAAGTTTTTTGACTCAATAACAGCTTACATATACATTGTAAAGCTATATAAAATATTTTCTTTATCTCTTTATAAGTTTTTTCTATTTTTATAAGTTTTTATTTTTATTTATTCTTATTTTTAAAATTTTTTGTTTAAAACTAAGAATGGGGCTGGGAGTGTAGCTTAGTGATACAGTGCTTGCCTAGCATGCAAGGCTTTGGGTTCAATACCTGGCACTGTAGAAAACAAAAGAAAAGAAAAGAAACCTAAGAAAACAAACACATTCTTTAGCCTACACCCACACAGGATCAGGAGTGTCAGTACCACTATCTTCCACCTCCACACTTTGTCCCACAGAAAGGTCTTGGGGGCAATGACATGCATGGAGCTGTCACCTCTGATAACAGGGCCCCTGGAATCCCTCCTGAGGGGCCTGCCTGAGGTTCATCTTGAGGAGGTGGAACTCTTCAGAAATATGCCTGTGGTGGTTTGCTTTTTTTTTTTTTCCACCATATATTTGCTTGTGAGCAGATAATGCATCACGAACATTGCTCTCTATTATTGAAAAACCTCTTCGTGATGGAGGGTGTGTTTTCAACCTTTTTAAGGTGCTTGTTTAGATCTGCAAGAGCTTCTGTTAAGCTCTTCTGAATTTTTTCTTTTTCTTTGGCAATTTCCTTTTCTTTTGCCTTTTCTTCAGCTATGTGTTCACTAGGTGATAGCAATGTTTCAGCTCCATCATATATGTTTCAGGACCCCCATCATATATGTTGTTCTTATTGACCAAAACATCATAATGTAGCACATGACTGTACATTCACCTGTGTAACCCATGCCCCTACTGTGATTAAACATTACCATTAACCTAGAAAATTCCACATGCCAGCTTGTTCCCAATAAATTAACTCTCCAGCACCCAAGAGGAAATCACTTATGATTTTTTTTTCCTATAGTTTGGCTTTTGCTCTTCTAAATTTCCATTTGAAAAAAAGTAGAATCACTTGCATTTACTCTACTATGTCTAGCTTCCTTCACTCAGCATGTTCTTGAGAGTCATTCAGGTTGGTGCATAATCAGTACTTCATTCCTGTCCATTGCTGAGTAGCATTCCATCCTATGACTATTGCATTTTATTTGCTGTTTACCCCTTCTGTTTATTATGCCTCTTTTCCTCATTCCCATCCTCTTTCATGCTAACAAAATTGTTTTTAGAATTCCTTTATAATTCATGTGTTGGTATGTATATATTATCAGGTGGTATGTCCCCTCACCTTTCTCCTTGTCCTTAATATCACCATTATCAAATCTTCATCTAAGTTGACAGTTTTCCATTGAAACTTTAAAGATATCACTGGCCTCACAGTTTCTGAGGAGATGTCCAGTCATTTGAATCATTTTTTAATCTGTGTATAAAATTCTGTTTTCCTCTAGATGTTTTCAAATTTTTCTCTTCATTGATTTTCAGAACTTTGTGCCTAACACAGTTTTCCTTGTATTTATTCTTTTTTTAATATTTATTTATTTACTTTAGTTGTACACAATGCAATGCATTTATGTTTACGTGGTGCTAAGGATCGAAACCAGGCCGTGCACATGCGAGGCGAGCGCTCAGCTGCTGAGCCCCAGCCCCAGCCCCCCTTGTATTTATTCTTGATAGGGCTCTTCCAGAACCTAGAAATATGTCTTTTACCAAATTTGAGAAAATTTTGGCCAACTGTTTCTTTTTTTTATTTTTATTGGTACATTATGATTATACATAATAGTAGGATTTGTTGTGACATTCATATATGAACATATTATAATTTGATCAATTTCATTCCCCAGGATATCTGTTTCATTAAATAAATTTTATGCCTTGTTTTCTCTTTTCTGTCCTTCTGGAACTCAATTACATGAATTTTAGGCCTTTTGGTATAAGTTCCTGGAGTGCGCTTATTTAAAAAATCTTTTTCCTTTCTTTTCTTCAAATTGGAAAATTTTGATTCCTCTGTTTCAAGTTCACTGTCTCCTATGTTTTTTGTTTGATTAAGATCTCCAGTAAATTTTTATTTAAAATACTGTATTTTTTAGTTCTAGAATTTCTATTTTGTTCTATTTTATTATTTCTATTTTTCTGTTAAGAGTTATCATTTGTTCTTTTAGTATGTGCATATTTCCTCACCTTCATAAATTGTTATAATACCTATGAAATCTTTATCTACTAAAATCTTTACCTACTAAATGTACTATCTAAGGAATCTTAAGGTTAGTCTCCATTGACTGCCTCCCTTCCTTTGAATATATAATCACATTTTCAAATTTTATGCTTAGAAATTTTGGATTCTGTGTAGACATTGTGAATGATACATTACAGTTGCTCTTGATTGTTATATTTCTCTGAAGAGTATCAATTTTTTCTGTTTATTTGCTTGTTTTATTCAGTAATTTGGCTGAACTCATTTAAACTCTGCCTCTCCTGGATGGTAGCTGAAGCCTCTGTTAAATACTAGTCTCAGCAGGGCTGCTTGGAGTCTGCCCCAAGCAAAGATGTCCAGTGGGTGGTTAGCTGGATACATACATTTGAAGCTCAGGAAAGAGACTTGAACTAGAGATAAAAAGATTTTGAGGAATCAGTATATAGATGGCAGATAAAGTGACTGGAGTAGGTGAAGTCACTGAAGAATAAAGTGAGAAGAAAGGAAATTATATTAGTTTTCCAGGGTCACTATAGTAAATTACCACAGAATAGATGGTTTAAACAATAAAAATTATTTTCTCATAATTCTGGAAGCGTAAAGTCTGAGATCAAGGTGTCAACGGGTTGGTTTCTTCTAAGAACTCTCCCTGTTAGTTTTGTATCATTGTGACCAAATACTTGACAAGAACAACTTTGAGGAGTGCATTAGTCAGCTTTTTCACCACTGTGATTAAAGGATCTGACCAGCACAACTGTAGGGGAGGAAGAGTTTATTTGATGGCTCATGGTTTCAGAGGTCTTAGTCCAGAGAAGGCCAGCTCCATTCCTTGTGGCTCGAGGTGAGGCTGAACATCATGACGGAAGAGGATGGCAAAAGAAAGCAGCTCACATCATAGTGGTCAAGAAGCAGAGAGAACAATTCCAGCTCCAGATACAAAATATATACCCACAGCCATGCCCCCAATTAACCACTTTCTCCAGCCACACCCCACCTGCCTCTAGTTACCACCCAGTTAATCCCATCAGGGATTAATTCACTGATTGGGTTAAGACCCTCACAATCCAATCATTTCTCCACTGAAAGTTTCTGCATTATCTCATACATGAGCTTTTGGGGAACACCTCATATCCAAACCATAACAAGGAGGAAAAGGTTATTTTCACTCACACTTTCAAGGGGTTAGTCCATGGTGAGCTGACTCCCTAGCTCCAGGTCCAAGGTGAGGCAGAACATTATGTCAAAAGGGCATGATGGAGGATTGCTGCTCTGTTGTTCATGGCATCCAGGAAGCAGCGGGGTGGGGCAGTCACTGGAAAGATGAACCTTTCCAGGGCACACCCCAGTTACCCACTATCTCCAGCCATGCCCTACCTGCTTACAGTTACCATCCAGTTAGTCCGCTCAAACTAGGATGAACTGACTAGGTTACAGTTCTCAATTTAATCATTTTTTAACCCTCCTGTATTAACCATAGAACCTTGGCTTATAGCTGGTCACCTTCTGAGGGTTTACATGATCTTCCCTCTGTATCCATCTGTATCCAAGTTTCTTCATCTTATAAGGACATCAGTCATTTTAGCTTAGGGCCTACCCTTAATAACGAACGTCATGTTAGCTTAATTAGCTCCTTAAAGTCTCTAGCTCCAAATACAGTCATATTCTGAAGTTCTGGGTATTAAGACTTCAACATATGAATTTGGGGAGGAGACACAATTCAGCCAACATAAGAGAGAGCATAAATTAACCAAAGGAACTCCAGCATTTAGGGTCAGAAAATGAAAAAGAGAGGCCAGCAAAGGAGGCTTGAAAAAATATGTTATAGAGGTAGAAAGACAACCAGGAGAATATTCTAGGTGCCAAAGGAAGAATGAGCTTCCAAGAGGGCAAAGTCAACCACACCAAGTGTTCCTGTGAAGTTAAACATAATAAAGACTAAAAGATATCTATCCAATGGGTTTAATGAAAGGAAAATCACTGGTAATCTTGATGAGAATTGTTAAAGTGACAATGGAAATTAAAGTATGATAGATTGAGCAGTTAGAAAGAAGGAAAGAGAGGCATTTAACTCCTCTGGGGTTGGAAACTGAAAGAAGGCAATAAGAAACAAGTCTGGCATCACTGCAGCACTTACTGTAGATTACCTCATTCAACTCTCACTTCAACCAGTTTACTGTGGTATACTCATGAATTAATTGAATTTAATACTTGTTAAATGTCTACTATGTGTCACACATTATTTCAAAAGCTTGGAACAAAACAAATATCCCTGCTTTTGTGGAATTTAATTCTTGTGGAAAGAAACAAACTAGAATCATTAATAATAATAATAATAATAATAAACTTTAGTTATATAACATAAAGCTATGAAATTATATAACCTATTAGAAGGGATAAGTACTATGAAAAAAGAAAAAAAAGGATAAAGAAAATGAGAATCATAAAAAATGGGGAGGGGGAAAAGCTGCAGTATCAAATATTGGGCATAAAATTAATGAAAATATGCAATATTTCTACACTTAGAACTACCAAACTAAAAAATTTTAAGAGATTAAATACATGAAAAGATGTACATTTTCATGGATGCCTCTATATTGTTACTGTATCAATTCTCTTCAAATGGGTTCATATAATAAAGGCAATCACTATCAAAATCATGGCAGATATATTTTTGCAGGAATTGGTGACTTAATCTTAAATATATAAAAATTTTTAAATCCTTTAAAAAAATCCCAGGAAAATCTTGGAGGAAAAGAAAAAATTGGAGGTCTTCAATAATAATTTTCAGAATATAGTATACAGCAACAGAAATATCCACCTGCTGGCTTCCCTTGTGTGCAACTAAGATCTATATACCTGTCCAAGCCAGGTGTGGTGGCGCACGCCTATAATCCCAGCACTTGGGAGGCTGAGGCAGGAGGATCGCAAGTTCAAAGCCAGCCTCAGCAATAGCAAGGCACTTAGCAACTCAGTGACACCCTGTCTCTAATAATAAAAAAAGGGCTGGGGATGTGGCCCAGTGTTCGAGTGACCCTGAGTTTAATCCCCCGGTACACATCCATACACACACACACACACACACACACACATATACATATACATGTATATGTCCAAGAATCTTTTATGCAGTAAAAAGCACATCACAAAAACAACCTAAGTTAAATCGAAGTCTTCCCAAAGATACAAATGGACTAAATATACCCCAATATTAACATTTGGTAATGTTGTCCAAGGTAGGCAATGCATTAAGAAAACTATTTTATCTCCAAAGAAAATTATTAGCTCACTGGAGATTGATTTTCAATTCTGCTTGCCCTGATCCAAAATTTCCCAAAGTGTATTACTTGGTAATGGTACTTTATGAGAATGAAGGGGAATAATTCTTGATCAAATAGGGTTGTGCTGAGCTCAATAAACTTTTCTACAGTGATTCTATTGATGCAGAACTTCCCAGAACTTTTAATATGTTAGCGTGCATTGTAAATATCCAAGACAGCAGAGAGCAGACATCTGCATTTCAAACCTTGATAAAATAACTAGTGTTCAATGAAATAATATACTTTCAGAAATTCTATCTTAGGTCAATGAAAAAATGCTGCAAATATCAACTAAAGTTTTTCAACTCAAGAAGAAAGAGCTAATCTTAATGCTTATTAGGAAAAATCTTGTATTGTACGGGATACAAGGCACCCACATTTTGCCAAAAGAACATAGGATTAGAAACCAGGAGATGTAATCTCTTCTAACTCGCTGTTGTTGAGGTAGGAATTTGGGGATACGGAAAAAGAAAGATAGACTGAATCTCAAAAGAAAAGTGCCTAAGAGCCTTTGGAACGCAGGAAACACTCATGAGCCCAAATACAAAACAAGCATTCCTGAGCAACCCAGCTTGTGCCCTTGGTAAGGACCTTTGACCCATGCTCTTGCCTACAAAAAGTAACACAAGGGCCAGAGGCAAACTGGCATGAAATTGTTTTAACTCCACCCTGACTCCATCTCAAGTTCAACCCTTAGCTACTATAAATATTAACACCACTGAGTAAGGGCTGTCTGTCTCTCCTTTCGGAGATGGCCTTCCTTTCACTTGCGTATTAATTTGTATTTAATTGGTTCTTTATGTAATCTTATTCTTCTCTCCTTCCCTCCCCATTTCCTTTTTTTAACTCTAGCTTCTGCATATGAGAGAAGACATGTGACCTTTGAGTTTCTGAGTTTGGTTAATTTCACTTAGCATGGTATTCTCTATTTCCATCCATTTACTGGCAAATGCCATGATTTCATTGTTTTTAATGGCTGAGTAGAACTCCATTGTGTATATATGACAATTTCTTAATCCATTCATCTACTTACAGGTATCTAGATTGATATAATTTAGCTATTTTTAGTTGTGCTACTATAAACATTGATGTGGCTGTGTCACTGTAGTATGCTGATTTGTGATCTTTGGGGAAAATATCTAGGTGTAGGATAGCTGGGTCATAAGGTGGTTCCATCCCCAGTTTTTTGAGGAATCTCCATACTGCTTTCCAGAATGGTAATACTAGTCTGCAGTCCCACTAACAATATAAAAGAGTTCCTTTCTCCCTAAACCCTGCCAGCATTTGTTGTTTATATTCTTGGTTGTTGCCATTCTGAGTAGAATGAGATGGAATCCTAATGTAGTTTTGATTTGCATTTTCCTGATTTCTAGAGATATTCACCATTTTTTCATGGGGCAAGACAAACTGATGAAAACAGAACAATACCTCTGAGTGAGAGATGGGAAGGAATAACTGGAAAGGGGAATCATAGAAATGTTCTCTATGTTGAATGGGGTGCAGATAGCAGGAGCACATACATTTGCAAAACTCATCAAATTGCATGCTTAAAATCTGCATTTTATATGAAAATTATATCTCAATTTTAAAAAGAGATTACAAAAAGCATAAAAAGTTGCTTCTGCCCTGTATGATAGATACTTAAATTGGCTCCTTCAAACTATTTCATCTCCTCTGTGGAGAAGTTGGAAATCTGAGAGTATTCTTCCCTGCAGTCAGGCTTCTGGATCTGAATTGGATTTGCCAATTAGGTATGTCTGCACAAGACTTGGATAGTGGAAAGAAAGCAACATCACCTTGCCATTTCCATGGATCTTTGAGCAACAGATAGACTCTGACAAATGATAGTGCTGGCAGTGGCCAGACTCCACACCGCTATAGGGTGGATGGCAGTGAGAGCCAGACAGACAACAGTGACAGAATGACAGTGGTAAACAAACCTCCAGATCTCAGATGAGGAATGGTGGTGGTGGTGGAGGGGGATGACCTTTAGACCAAGAGCTCAGGGGCTTTGTCTCCTCCAGCCCTTCTGAAGGCTTTGTTCTAAATTCCTTTCTGGTTCAAATAGCTGGAATGTTTTCCATTTCCTGCTCTGAACCCAGATACAGAGCCCCACCCCAGACCTAACAGAGTAATGCTAGAACCACATTCAAGGGTGACTGTGAGGCTTGCATGAGATCCTACATTTAAAAAAGGAAAAGGGGACTTGCAATAGAGTAGATGCTCAGTATATTAGGAATCTAAATTATTGGGATTATTGGGTTAAATTATGGACATTATCACTGAACAAGGTATATGAGTACATAAAAACTTAGAGGCCTATTGCAAAAATACACTCAAAATGTCAACCAAACTCATTCTTTCCTAAATTCATGTGGATTATGGTATTGCAATCAGGGAAAGTTAAAGATGTTACTTAGATGCAGTTGTTTGGACCAGTGACTGGTGACAAAGCCCAAGGATGTGATACTGGGTGTGAACAAAAAGAAATCCAATTGCCCTAAAGCTGCTGATTGGGGTCAGCCTTTCCCATTTGGTCTCTCCCATCTACTCCAAGCGCATGAACACACCAGTCTCCGTACAGCAGGCATAATGGTCTTCTAAACTTGCAAATAAGATCAGATGACTTCCTTTCAATGACTTCCCATTATCCTTAAAATTAAACTGTAAAAAAAAAAAAAAAAAAAAAAAACCCTTGCAAGTCCTAGCTAATAATACCCCTGTGGTCTGTTCTCTATCTGGTGTGCAGATCTTATCTCACACTATCTTTCCCCTCATATTCAGGTCTCAGATTAGGCTGTATTCTGAGTATCTATATCCCATAAAATTCATAAGTTAAAACCCTAGTCCTGATGTGACTGCATTTGAAGAAGGGGCGTTTGGGAAGTAATTAGGTCATGAAAGTAGAGTCCTCACATGAGTGATACTGGTGCCATAATAACAGCCAGAGGTCTAGCTAGCTCTTTTTTTGCCATGCAAGGATACAATGAGAAATCAGTAGTCAGCAACCCAGAAGAGGGCCCTCACAAGAACGAACCATGCTGGCACACGGTCTCACTTTCAGCCTCCAGAACTGTAAGACATAAATCTCTGTTGTTATAAGCCATCCAGTTTATGGTATTTTGTTATAGTCTTATAACACTAAGTTAGACACCAGTGGGTTTGGGAAAATATGATTGGTTTCTGGTGGCAAGTATTGCCAAAGTACCCACTAAGGAACCACAGATGCAGAAAATTCTGATAAACTGAGTCTTTTGTGTAACCATTTTTTTTTTTTTTTCATTTATAAGGAAAGTTTCTTTCATTTCAAAATGTTTTTCATTTATAAGGAAACTGAAGCAGTTTCCATCACCCAGTTTTTTGCCCCAAAGCAAAAATCAGATATTATTATTATTATTTCAGCTTGAATCATGCCAGAAAATTACCTTTGCCTTTCTAAAGTTGCTCAGATAGTGCAGTCTCCTGTGGAAACACCAGACAGTGCTTTCCTACAAATCCCACACACCCCTGCTCTGGAACCAGAGAAAATGAGTATGGTTCTTGTTCCCTCTAAGAGCCTTAAGCCCATGAACACCATTTACTGAGCATGCCCAGGCTCTGGGTGCACTATGGGCAGGCACAAAGAAGAATGAGACACAGTACTATCTCTAAGGAACCAAGAATTTGACAGAATGTATAATGTTCTGCATAGCCAGGCTCAGTGCCTGTAGAAGTAACTCTAAAGAGTTTGCATGAGGATTAAGGATAGCACCCTTAGTCCTGAGCCTGGCAGATGGTCACTGTTCAAAAATGTTAGCCATTATCATCATTATTGAGGCTAAAATTTAATTCTAAAATAACTTTCATCTCAGAAGCTTTTCTCCTAATCTCTTAGAATTCACAAGATTAAGAAGACAATTTTCCTCCTACAGAAAAGGTAAAGGGTAAGTTTCTCTTTTTCTTGTTGTTCTCTTATTGTTCGTGGTTTTCCTGATGAACATTTGCTGAGCACCTCCAATGTTCAAAGAAGCATGCTAAACACTGGAGGTAACATGCAGTTTTGGACCTGCACCTTTTGTATCCAGCTGTTACAGTGCAAATTTTCACTTAATAATTTAATGACAAAAGAAGGCAAAGAATGGAAGTACTATGAAAATATAAAATAGGGTAAAAACTGACCTACACTGGAGGTAAGGAGAGTTGCCTGGAGCAAGTTACAGTTGAGCTGAACTTTAAAAGATAGGTAGAAATTAGCTAAATCAGGGTTTGAATATGAGAGGTGAGAGGCCCATTTCAGGCAGAGGAGTAGCAAGGAAAGGACTGTGAAGGAGCAGGGCAGGTTTCCTGTTTGGTGGTGATGTATATGTGTGGTTATATTTGTGTCTTTTTACCTTTCTCCATAGACCAGAACCTCAATGTTATGGTTTGGAAATGAGGTGTTCCCCAAAAGCTCCTATGTTGATGAATGAATATTCAGAAGTGAAATCATTAGATTATGAGAGCTATAGCCTAATCAGTCTACCCTAGTTTGAATGGTCTGACTGGGTGGTAACTATAGGCAGGTGAGGCATGACTGGAGGAGGTAGATCACTGGGGGCATGCCCTGGAAGGGTTCAGCTTTCCTATGATCCCTTATTCTTCCTCTCTCTCTGCTTCCTGGCCACCATGTATGCAGCAGTTTCTCTGCCATGCCTTTTCACCATGATGTGCTGCCTCACCTTAGACCCAGAACAAAGTAATCAGCCAACCATGAACTAAAACTTCTGAAACCATGAGCCAAAATAAACATTTTCCTCCCCTAAAGTGTCCTTGTCAGGTATTTTGGTCACGGTGGCTGAAAGCTGACTAATACACTTGGGAATTATTAAGCCTAAACATGGACTTGTAAAAGACACTAAAATGGAGATCCTGGACACTTGTTCTAGCGGAGTCATTATCTGGCCTCTGCACATACATATGAGATCTTAAGTCAGTCTAACTTTTGGGGGGCTTCCATTTCTTTATCTGAAAAATGAGGCTGTTATGATAAAATGATCTTTAGGGTGATTCTGAGGCTCTTATACTATTCAGAGATGGTCTGACATATGTTGACATATTTACTGGATCCTCCTTCTCTGGATATGCCACGTTTCTGATATATGACACCTACCACTCTGAACATGACTGATTTGGGGTTGTGAATCTAATTAAAGCTGGTTTTCTTCCCTGGAAATTTAAAATTAGGGTAGTCCTCTGAATAAATTAAATAAAAACTGGGAGGTTGTTGTGACATTGCTTTCTTCTCACTGGGTAGAATAAGTAGGGAAAGAAGGATTTCAGAGGGAGAAGAATGAAGCATATGAGCAGAAAGTTCTTATCTAAATTCTTATTCAAGTTCTTATTTAAGGCTTAGGTGTATGCTTCTGCTTGTATTCCACAAGTCTCCCTTATATTTTTAAGAATAAATCTCCCTTTTTCTTTAAGCTAGCTTGGATTACATAGTGGATTATAGTGTTTCTCAAATGATGTTACCCACATCATCTAAGGAGTTAACCACTCTTTTTGGTTTACCTAGGGAATTCTCCCCCGACTTTTCATGGGGCCCTACCTAGTAGGACAAACCATCATCAACACTGCTTTCAAGGATGAGCATATGATTATATGCTGGCCAATTATATCCTGGCCAAGGAGGGCACACTATGGCCACAATGGCCACAGTGGCCACAATGATTGCTTTGTGTATGGGCATATGACCCAAGCAAGGTTAATCAATGTCTTCCCTAAGATTGATGTGATAAGTTGGAAAAAGAAGTTCTCTTTCTGCTGGGTGGCAATTGAGATATGTTTGGGATGCTCAGCCACCATTTTACCTGATTTGTGAAGTAACACTATCTGCAGAATGAAACCAACAAGGGACAAGCCAACCCAACAGATGAAGAGAGAGAGATCTGAAGACATCATTTGTACCTTAGATTATGACCTGCATAAAACCAGGTCCACTACTAGACTTTCCTGGTTATAGAAGCCAATTAATTTATTTCATTGTTGCTTTGTTTAAACCAGCTGGAAATGGGTTTCCATCACTTGCAACATAAACATACCTGATTAATATCAGTTAATTTCTATTACTTGCCACCCAAACCTTAACTGAAACAATACATACAAATAAAGAGTTTGATGAAGTCTTGGAAATTGAGCAATTTTCCTTATAGAATTAAGAAAACCATTGTTTGAGCAAGGGCTCCTGAGTTATTCATGTAACTCCTTTCAGATCCACTCACTTCAATCTCTGGTTTCCATCATGGATTGAATTGTGTGTCCTCTTAACAAAAGTAGTTGAAGTCCTGATCCCAGTATTTCAGAATGTGACCTTACTTGGAATTAGAGCCTGTTGAAGTTATAAGTAGATAAGAAGAAATCATACTGAAGTGAGGAATGGGGGCCTAATCCAATATAAGCATCTCTATAAGAAGGCATCCACTGAAGAAAGAACTCCAAGGAAGGCTGCTCCTACTATCCAACAGACATCTACTCACATCTACAAACCAAGGAATGCTTGTAATTATCAGAAGCTAGGAGAGAAGTGTGAAACAGATAAGATGCTCCCTCAGAGCTCTAAGAAGACACCAGTCCTGATGACACCTTAATTTTGGACTTCTAGCTTCCAGAGCTGTGAGACAATAAAAATTTCTGTTCTTTTAAGATGTCCAGTTTATAGTTCCTCTGTTATGGCAGCCCTAGGAAACAAAGCTCCCAAACCATGAAGCACTGCTTGGGTGATGGTTCTAGGTACGTATATATGCTGTTGCACTTGCTGCCTCCCACAGGTTGTAGTTTTATTTAGATTAGAACAGATGTCCTTAGGCTACCTCCCTACTACACCACTCCTCTTTCATAATTTGTTTTCCTTTGACTCTAAACAAACTGGAGACCCAGATGGAAATTCTGATAGAGTAGCCCATGGTCAACCCCAGTGGAATTGAGTTCAGAGCCTGGTTTCCAAGGGACACAGACATCTGAGGAAGATGGCATTCATGACTGGCAGCAGAGGAAGAAAGAAGACTATGAGAACCACATGCTGGTGGCAAGGCAGACATCCATCAGCTAGCTTCCAAGGCTCTGTTCCCAGTCTACGTTTGGGCAATGTGTGTGGCAGCCGTGTTGAAGAATGTGGGAATTGTCCTTTTCTTTTCCCAACAGCCAGTGCCAACCCTCAACACAACCTCTGGGAGAGCCAGCCCAGGGCATGGAAAAGGAAGGGAGCAGAAGGCTGAACAAAAAGTGAAACAAGCACAAAACCTGTATCTCTGTTCCTAGAAGAGATGTACAGGAAAGAAAGTCCCAGTCCAAGCATCTAACCTCCTTGGCAAGCTAATTAGAAACCAGATATGATGTGGCATAATGCCAGTACATGATAAAAGGCACCTGCACTGAGGGCTACATGGTTCAGCTGGATATAGTCCCAACGAGCTGCAAGTGAGATTCAGAAGATGAGCTGGCGGGGCTGGGGATGTGGCTCAGCGGCAGAGCGCTCGCCTAGCACGTGCGCGGCCCGGGTTCGATCCTCAGCACCACGTAAAAACACATTGTGTACAACTAAAGCAAATAAATAAATATTAAAAAAAAAAAAAAAAAAAAAGAAGATGAGCTGGCAATAGTTACTCAAGCATTGTTCCTCTAGAGTCTTCCTTCTGAAAAGACCTAACCTCCATTCTAACACCTCACTCTCCCTGCAGGGAGAACCTGCCAAACAGTAAGGACTCATTACAGGAGCAGTGCTGAGCTGAGTCCATTTTCAAGCTCATCCAATGTTAGTATGTGTAAAGGAGAGGGAGTGGAAGCCACTTTCCTACTGAAAAGGATGACCTAAAGAGCACAAAGAGCACCTTGTAGTTTTGGAAGAACAAAACAATCTCCTCCTTGGAGATGTCATATATTTGATATTCATTGGTTTCCCAGCAACAGCTCCATTAAACTGGGATTTGATTTAATGTTCAAGTGAGGTCAGCACCAAGGAGTAGAGCAAACTGTGCTGGTCCTTTAGAACAGACAGGTTTTGGTGACCAAGATCTCACAGGTATGAGTGGATCAGGGTCAGGCTTCTCTGGTGCAAGCAGCACTCAGGCAATCAGAAAAACACAAGCTCAACTTGGTGCCCTCCCCCACCTCACCATGCCCTGCTCATGTCTCAGGGCCCTGTCCAGTCCCTGCTTTTATCTTTACCCACTTTATAGCCTTACCATGTCCTCAGCTTTTGGAAATCTGGATGTAGGAAAGATGAGGGGACTGTGGGACAGGATCACACTGCACCAAGCTCTTCTCTAGTGTTATAATTTAAATCTGGAATGTCCTCCAAAGTTTCATGTGTTAAAGGCTTGGACCCCAATGCAGCAGAGTTCAGAAATAGGGATTTGGGAAGGTGATTAGACCATGAAAGCTCTGACCTCATCAGTAGATAAATCCATTGATGGCTAAGTGTACTACGGGGAAGTAGTGAAAACAGGGGACAGATGGAGCATGGTTTGAGGAAGCAGGTCACTGAGGACATCCCTTGTTGTAGCCAAAAAGGGATTGCAGCCTGGAACGGCGACGCTGCGGGAAGGAGCCCGGAGACAGGATGGAAATGAAAAAATTCTTTTATCTTTCTCTTTCTGTCTCTTGTAATTTCTAACACCACATACACACTCTCACAAGAAACCAAGGCACGTACTCTTAAAAGAAACTACAATATATATATATACACAATAGCGTTAACCCCGTCCGTTCTCTCTCAGGTCTCATCTCACGCGCCTGAGCAGGAATGGCGCTGGCCCGATCTGCTGAGTCACGGCTCAAGTCTCTCGAGATCCTGGGCCAAGTCCTATGAGACTACAGAAGGCGGCAATGCCCAAACATGTCCATGGCCCATAGACAACCACAATCTTAGACATCTCCCCAAACAGGGCTCCTGCATTTCCCCCCTTTTGTTTTAAAAGAGGGGATGCTCTAGGACATCTATGTGCAACCAACATTCTTACCCATCATCGGATAATCAAGGCTGTGCCCTTGACTCCTGTCTTAGGTTGATATGTCGGCCACATGAGACTGTCCCGTGCGACTGTGCCTGTCTTAGGTTGTCCCCTCTGGGGATCTTACCCGTCATTGGCTAACAAGCCATCCAATGGAGCCCTTTAGGATCGACTGTGTAAGATGACTAACAGCCGTCCAATTGTGAGGAGATGCTGCGGCTTTAAGGCGACAAGCCTTTTGATGACGAGCCAAATTGCATAGCATATCAAATTCTTTAAACAAATCAGCTGCCCTAAGTTCCATCAAGTAACACAGTGAGTTCTCTAGACAAATACCTGCAAAGCACTGTCCCGTGAAGTCCCAAACAATGAAAGATCAAAATGTCCACTTGTTATAACACGTAGATCTAGGAGGCCCCATGCATGGAGAGCAGAGGCCACACTACTGGTGAGGTTGTTTGACGCTTGAGCAGCAGGGATGCTTGCAGCGACCGCGATCCCTGCAGCTATAGCAGCAGCCGTCTTTTTTATGTCTAGACAATGCCACCGGCAAATCTTCAGGGCCCACTACCTAGAGACTCAAGCATCAATTATTAAAGGAAAGGCAGTGCTATTCCAGCCCTGAGTCAAGAGGCAAGTTGTCAAACTAAAAAATAGAATTATTAGATTAGAAAATTAAAGTTGATTTCTGCTCATACACATTGCTGCTTGAGCTCCCACAAACATAAGCTGGCAAAATATCATATTTAGAACAAAACAAAGAAAGACTGAGGGTATTTACTACATTAAAGATAGATTAAAGAAAAACTAAAAGCACTTTGGAGAAATAATTTGTTAGCTGGAACCCTCGAGTTTCTGCATACACAGCAATCCTTTACCTGTTGAAATAATAGAAATTAATCAGTTATTAAACAAATGAAGTTAATAACAAATAAGCAACCTTATGTCAAAACACCAAAATATCAGGTTATACAGCACTAGTCATATTTTTCGCTAAAGAGAAGTCCCTGGGACACCTATAAAACAAAATTGAAGGTTCCTTCACTTATTAAATTATTTACCCAAATTGAATACTCTTAAACTTAAATGAATTAGAGTTATTTGGATCCATATATGTATATATATATATTTTTTTTTCATAAGCGCTTTGTTATTTTTGATGTCACACTGGACAGATGCACATACAAACATATATTTGTGATGTCACATTAACATGAAATTTAGATAAATACACAGACATAAACACATATATAAAAAGAAAAAAAAATACAATTGTGTGCACACTAAAGAGAGATCTCTTCGTCCTGGCCGGGAGGAATGACACTTAAGTTGTGACAAATTTTGAAGGACTCTTTTAAGGGAATCATTCCATATCTTCATCTTGGTCCTCTTGATTTTGTACCTTTTTTATTAATCTTGATTGCTCAACAACTTCATCTTGATCCTTTTGATTTGGTACCTGCTTTATTAATCTAGATGGTATCCATATTGGAGAGGATTCGTGCTTTGGGAAAACACAAACAGATCCTCTCCCCAAATTAATACTGGATCTGGACCCTTCCATGTACCTGAAGGAACATCCTTCCAGTAAACCAAAGGTTTATGTTGTTGATGTGGGTTCCAATGTCTGTCTCCAGCAGAATAACCATCAGAGTCTAAAGTTAAAAAATTTAAAGTAAACAGGGCAACTGCCAATCTGTCCTTAGGATTTTTCCAGTTTCCTTCTTTCTGTTTTAACAACATAACTTTTAGTGTGCGGTTTGCTCTGTCAATAATGCCCTGACCCTGAGGATTGTATGGGATGCCTGTTTTATGGGATATGTTGAATTTTGCGCAAAACTGTTTGAAAGATGAGGACGTATATGCAGGGCCATTATCTGTTTTAAGAATTTTGGGGATGCCCAATGCAGCAAAAGCTTGTAAACAATGAGATGTGACATCTTTAACTTTTTCTCCAGAATGTAAGGAAGCAAAAATCATGCCTGAGCATGTATCTATGGTTACATGAATAAATCGCAATTTTCCAAAACTTGGCTCATGAGTAACATCCATCTGCCACAAATGATTGGGCATTAATCCTCTAGGGTTAACACCAAAGTGAGGATTGTGCAAATGTGTCATACAAGATTTACAATCTTTTACAATTGTTCTGGCTTGCTCTTTTGTGATTTTAAACCTACGTTGCAAGGTGGTGCTGTTGACATGAAACTGGGAGTGAAATAAAGTAGCTTGTTGTAGTGCTGAAAGTATAAATATAGTTTTTGTAAGGTCATCTGCCTTTTGATTACCCTCATGGAGGGGACCAGGCAAATTAGTATGTGCTCTAATATGGCCTACGAATAGAGGTTCTTTTCTTGCCCACAAAAGTTTTTGTATTTGATAAAACAATTTAAAGGCTGGAGTATGAGGTGCTATTGGTCCTGCTAACTCTAATTTTGGGATGGCTTGTACAATATAGTGGCTATCTGAAAAAATGTTTACGGGCTGGTCCCTAAAATGTTCCAGAGCTCTTACCACAGCTTCCAATTCCACTAGTTGAGCTGATTTGTGTGCAGTTATGTAAGTCATATTTTCTTTTGTAGTGACTACTGCAGCAGTACCATTTGAGGACCCATCTGTAAATACATTAAATGCCTTAGGAGTAGGTTGATTTTTTATTATCTGTGGAACTATAATAGGATGATTAATACAAAAAGATAATATAGGAGACTTAGAAAGATGATTATCAAAATTTGCAGAAGTAGAGCATCTAGCTATAGCCCAATCATTATCATTGGAGCATAAATATTCAATCTGTGATGATGAATAAGGAGTAATAATAGTAGCAGGGTGAATGCCAAATATTTTAGTAGAGGTTTTAAGTCCTTGAAGAATAAGTTTAGCCACCATGGAGGTATAAGACTCAATTATGCTTTTAGGAGAGACAGGCAAATGTATCCATAATAAAGGCCCTTGTTGCCAAAATACTTCTGTCGATGTATATTGTGAAGAAATAATAATCAATATCAGCGGTTGAGTTAAATCAAATCTGTCACAATGAGCTCCTTCGATGGCTTTTTCTACTAACTTTAAAGCTTTCCTAGCATCAGGAGTCAATGTTCGCGGTGAGGATGGATCAGGGTCCCCTCTAAGGATATCAAATAAAGCTTTTAATTGGCCAGTAGTAAGGTTTAGTGTAGGGTGAAGCCAATTAATGTCTCCCAGTAGTTTTTGGAAATCATTGAGGGTGGTTAAATGTTCTTTATTTATTAAAATTTTGGGGGGTCTAACAAAAGTATCCATGATTTTAAATCCTAAAAATAATATGGGAGATCTGGTTTGAACTTTTTCTTCTGCTATATATAATCCGTATTTTTATAAATTTTCTACCACATCACTGAATATACTAAATAAGATTTTTTGATTAGGGTGGGCCAGTAAAATATCATCCATGTAATGTAGACACATGAGGTTTGGATATTTATTTATTTATTTATTTTTTATTAAATTTATTTATTTACTTTAGTTGTACACAATGCAACGCATTTATGTTTACGTGGTGCTGAGGCTCGAACCCGGGCCGCACACGTGCGAGGCAAGCGCTCTGCCGCTGAGCCACAACCCCAGCCCCCGGATATTTATTTTTAATGTGTTGGATAGCCTTGTCCACATATATTTGGCATATGGTGGAGCTATTAGCCATTCCCTGCGGCAAAACCTTCCATTGATATCTCTGATCAGGGCCATTATTGTTAATAGAAGGAACTGAAAAAGCAAACCTGGGGGCATCCAGAGGATGTAGGGGAATAGAAAAGAAGCAATCCTTTATATCAAGAGTAATAAGATGGAAATTTTTTGGAATAGCTACAGGATTCGGAAGTCCAGGTTGAGTAGGGCCCATGACTTGCATGGTTTTATTAATTTGTCTAAGATCATGTAATAATCACCATTTTCCTGATTTTTTGATCACAAATATGGGGGAATTCCAGGGAGAGGTGGAAGGTTCTATATGTCCTGCTTCTAATTGTTCCTGAACTAGTAGGTGGGGCCGCTTGTAATTTCTCTTTAGATAGGGGCCACTGAGGGACCCACACTGGCTTATCAGAAAGCCATGGTATTTTCAAAACTATTTTCTCAGTGGCCCTGAAGAAAAATGTCTTTTTCCTATATGATAATGGTTTTTTTTTAGGGTTAAGCTTACCCTGTACTTTTTGATAATGATTTCTTTTAGGGTTAAGATTACCCTGTAGATTTTTACATTTAACACCTGCAGGTTTGATTGCAAGGTGTACTCCCATTTGTTGCAAAATATCTCTTCCCCATAAAGTAACTGGTAGATTAGGTAAAACATAAGGCTGAAACGTTCCTTTATGTCCTTCATCATCCTCCCATTTTAAAATTACCGCACATTTTTCTGGGAGGTTATTATATCCCAAGCCTCTTAAACTGGTTGAAGCTTTTTGCAGAGGCCAGTGTTTGGGCCATTGACGTAAATTAATGATGGAAGAATCAGCTCCAGTATCTATAAGACCCTCCATTTCTATTCCTTGGATTCTTATTTTACACATAGGCCTCCTTGTACAGTCTCGAACCCAGCAAACCATGGGTTTCGAATCAGTGGAACAAAATCCTCTATTGTTCCTATTTAGAGGCATATTCATTTTAAATGAATTATGTAAATTTGGAAGGAGGAGCAGCTGAGCAATTCTATCTCCCTGATTAATAGAACTTATACTTTGGGGTGAGCTAAGCATTATTTTTAATTTCCCCTTTGTAGTCTGAGTTTATTACACCTGGGGTCACTTGCAAACCTAATAAGCTTTCAGGACTTCGCCCAAGAATAAGTCCTACAGAGCCTGAGAGAAGAGGTCCCCTGACTCCTGTGGGAATCTGTTGAACCCCCATTTCAGGTGTTAACACTATTCGGGCGGTGGAACAGAGGTCTAATCCTGCATTTCCTCCTGTTCCTCTGGCAAGGGAGTGGATGGGTAGTAGGGATTGTGTCGGGGAAGCATCTGAGTGGATGCTTGAGGATACTCCTCCTCCAATGCCTCGTACATTTGTGGGCCCCGGGGCAATGGGCCCCGTGCCCCATTTTTTGAATTCCTGAACAAATGATTTCCATGGATGTCAAATTTTGAATATCATTTATTGGCCCAATGATTTCCTTTCTTACACCTGGTACAGCAACCTGGAGCATGGTATGAATTTGGTCTTATTTCTCTTTTGGGATTTTGCCTAGAATAGCCTGATTGATTATGATAATTTTGCCTAGAATATCCTGATGATTATAATGTCTAGGTTGAGCCCTTGTGAAATTTTGAGGGGCAGCATCTCTCACAGCTGCTGCAATCACATTTCCTGTGACAAAGGCATCATTTATATCTTTACATAGTTGTATATATATGGAAAGATCCTTTTTATTTTTCCATGGCCTGATGGCTTCTTGGAAATATTTATTAGCATTTTCATATGCTAATTGAACAACTAATGGCATAACTTGATCAACGTCTCCAAAAACTCTACCTGCAGTTCTCAAAAGTCGATCAGCAAATTCAGCATATGGTTCATTAGGTCCTTGAATTACTTTGGACAAGCTACCTTGTAGATCCCCAGGTCCTTGTACAGTTTTCCATGCCTTTAAGGCAGCTGCGTTTATCTGAGCATATACTCCTGGGGCATAATATTTTTGATCCTGTACGTCTGCGAATTGCCCTTCTCCTGTGAGCATTTCTATATTATGGTCTCCAAATGCTGCAGCTGTGTTTCTTTTAGCTGTTTCTATACAAAGTTCTTGAAATTGCGATCGCCAAACCAAGTATTGTCCCCCACTTAATGTTGCTTTACATAGACTTTTCCAGTCTGTGGGGGTTAAGCTAAAGGTGTTAAGGGACTCCAGTATACTCAACGTGAAAGGAGCTTGGGGTCCATGTCATTACTGCCTCTTTGAGATTTTTTATTGTTTTGAAATCTACTGACTCGTGGCCCCTCTGTCCATTTTCATATTCAAATACTGGCAGTTCCCAATGTATCTGTGATTTACCCTCAAGAGCGCATAAGCGCTCAGAAAGACTTTTTATTTCTATTTCTAGGGTATGCAAATGCCTAGTGATACCCTTCATATTTTCTGTAATCGATTCCACCCATGGGAGAGTAGAGGACACAAGTTCCTCCACTTGATGATCCCTTATCTTGGTCTTCCTTAATTTCCTTTTGTTCATTTTCTCAGAATCACTTTTACTTAATTCCTCCTCACTACTACTACTCTCATTGGTCCTAACTGACTCAGTAACATCCTGAGTCCTGGGTTCAATTGAGAGCATGTGTCCTTGAAGTATCTTTAATAAATCTTGAATAGCTTTAGCAGCTCGGATCTTTGTCATTTTTGGGACGCTTCTAATACTCTCCTTACTGATCTTAGTTGACTCAGCGGAATCTACGCTTTCATGATCACCTTCACTGTTTTCTAAATCCTCCTCACTAATGACAGACTCATCTATATCAAAGAATTCATCAAGAGCCTTGTACACTTGGGTCTTAGTTATTTTCGAACCCATTTTAACCGCTCTGACTAGAGACTCCTGCGAGGTTTCTCAGTTCTTACCTGCCGTGCTGAATGCCCCGAATGGGCCACCAACTGTTGTAGCCGGAAAGGGATTGCAGCCCAGAATGGCGGCGCCGCGGGAAGGAGCCCAGAGACAGGATGGAAATGAAAAAATTCTTTTATCTTTCTCCTTGTGTCTCTTGTAATTTCTAACACCACATACACACTCTCACAAGAAACCAAGGCACGTACTCTTACAAGAAACCACAATATATATATATACACAATAGCGTTAACCCCGTCTGTTCTCTCTCAGGTCTCATCTCACACGCCTGAGCAGGAATGGCACTGGCCCGATCTGCTGAGTCACGGCTCAAGTCTCTCGAGATCCTGGGCCAAGTCCCGTGAGACTACGGAAGGCGGCAATGCCCAAACATGTCCATAGCCCATAGTCAACTGCAATCTTAGACATCTCCCCAAACAGGGCTCCTGCAATCCCTTGGGGACTATATCTGGTCTTGGGCCCCTAGCTCTCTCTCTCTCTCAGCTTCCCAGCTTCCATGAGCTTAGCAGGTTTCCTTCTGCCATGATGTTTCTGCCTTGGCCAGCTGATCATGGAGTGAAGTCTCTGAAATCATGAGTCAAAATAAAATCTTTCCTCCTCTAAGTTGTTTCTTTCAGGTATCTGTCACAGTGATGAAAATCTAACAAAACCAGTTTAAGGGTTGGGGTTGTAGCTCAGTGGTGGAGCACTTGCCTGGCATGTGGGAGGCACTGGGTTCAATTCTCAGCACCACATATATGTAAAATAAAGGTACACTGACAACTAAAAAAAAAGTATTAAAACAAACAAATACCAGTTTGAGAGTTTTTATCTCCAAGGCCACCAGAGATGGCTCTTCCACGCAGACTGCGATGGAGGTAGGGGAGAAATGAAATTCTGGGTCTGGGAACCTTTTGGGTGGTGAAGGAGAAATGCTTTCAGTTTTGCCACTTGAGTGTGTCAAATACTGAAGCTAGAATTATTCTTGAGGGCATCCCATTCCCACTCCATACCATGTGCCAACACTTGGGTATAAAGAGACAAATATAATTGGATCATTTGGGGACCTTATAATCCATCAGGTAAGAACCAAGCAGTAAAACACTGTGGGATAAATGCTGTGACATTCCGAGAGAGTTGTGTCTAGGGTATGATGGGGATCCATCAAAGATGTCACCTGGTCCAAGATGTCCCCTGTTTACACATTCTTATTATGTGCATCACAATACTGAATTGCTACATTGGACGCCATAGGACCCATGTAGCTATAATTACATAGGACAAATGCTTATTTTTGCTTAAGCCTGTTTGAGTTCTTTGCAGTCACATTCTAAAGAAAAACACTTAATATAATTTCCAGGGGAAATGTTTGAGTCAATATGCATTGGTCAACTATAGGTCTTTTTTTTTGAAACTTTTCAAAAAAAAAAAAAAAACATGAAAAATTAGAGTGCTGCCCTTTTTACCTTTTTCTCAGTGTTCATCTTCCATCTCTAGTTACTGGAAAGACTTTTAAAGAATATTCATTTGAAAGGTCACCAAGGTATGACTTGCTAGTGATATTCACATGCAATGGTTCAGAGCTACTGGAACCCAAAATTTAATAATGTTCATGATGCAGTGTCTCCGCTAATTATACAATATAAGTCTCATAGTTTTTCTAAGCCTAAATTTAGCAGTGTCTGTGAGAACTATATGAGATCATGTTTATGGAAGTATTTTAAAACCCATAAGGCAGTGAGTGGTACATGTGAGTCAAAGCAGATAGAAACACATTCCACCTTGGAAGCCAGCTGCTTCGAGGAGCAAAACACCCTGAGTGGAGGAAGCAGCACTTATCTCAAAGCAGGGAGGTCAATAGGGACATTTTAGTATTAGATCAATAATGCCAATTGGAACTCCCTCCCTTTGATGATTGAGAATGGCTCAAAAACTGAGCTGACCTACAGTCTTATCCTTTCTTTCTCCTAACCCTCCCCAACATAGGCAGACAATGTTGGTGGCATGAAGTTCAAAATTCCCAGAACCTTCAGGATTATTCTCATTACCAAGACAGTTAACCAACTGGAAACTACTACTGTGGAAAAAATAATTTTACAATGTCATTCCAACCTTTTCAAAAAAGCACAAGGACCTCTTTTAAACACCTATAATTTCCGAAGACCTGTTTCTATATGAAAGAATCTGTTAAGAAAGTACTGTTGATTTAGAAATAGTATGATTCAGCAATGCTTTAAAGTGGATTTATATGCTATTCACCATCACCATAGTTTTAAACATTTGGAAAGCCAGTCCTACAAGAAGTACGAGGTGTATGATATGTTCAGTCATCAGACTGTCCTCTTGGGACACACAGATTTCTGGCAAACAGATCAGACAAGTAAGACAGTCCCTGAGGGACTGAGACAGCTGATCCATTCCTATTCCCCCTTCAGCCCCCTTTATTGTTAACAAAAGTTTTTGCCACATTCTCCTTTGATCTTCTACCTTTCAGGTAAGTGGACAGTAAGTTCAGGGTCTTGTGGGTTTTGGTTTTGTTTTTTGTTTTTTTTCCATAACCTAGGCTGCATTCAAGGCTCTGATTGAACCTTCACCGGCCCTTCACCATCTGTACTCCCAAAAAACAAAACTTGGGACTGTGAATAGCACTCACTCAGGCTGTCAAGAGAAGAGATGCAGAAGTGTATCCTTGGCATACAGGATCAACGGCTCTTAAATACATCCATGAGGTAAACTCAGAGTATTGGCCAGGCTCTTTTCTGGAGAGCCCACCAGAAGAGCAGGGCTGGTGGAGATTCAAGAAAGGGGCTTGTTGTATGTACAAGAATAGCTTTTCAAAAGCCCACTTACAAGGCCCATGTCCTCTCATGTTCCCAACAACTAGGTGCATTGCCTCCAAAACCACATCTTTGCATCTGAGTGATAGCTACTGCCAGACAGAGCTCCAGTCAGACTTCTCTACAAAAGTAGGTGTTTTGAGGATCAGACTTGAATATGGTCAATCACAGGACTTTGAGGAAACCTACATTTCTCCATGGTTCCCTCCCCAACCCCACAAGGGTTTCTCCCTAAACTCTCCAGCCTTTGCTTGCTGACAAAGTGGACTCTACTGCTATGTTGAGCCTCTGAGTCATGAAGAACAGGTAGTGTGACTCTCAAAAAAACAGGGAAATTTTTATTACACACCTGACCCCTCAAATTCCTAGAAGTCTGGACAACAAAGGAAGGTGGTTTGGAGCAGAGTGGAGATAGCAGTCATTGATCTGGAACTCATGTAGGGGAGTACTGTAGGAGTACTGTAGGACTGGGCAAAGGTTAAACATAAAGCCTGAATTTTCCACCTCAGTTCCCTACAACTGCTTGGCTTCTCATATAGCCCAATCAAGAACATTCAAGTTTATTGTTCTATTTTTCCAAAAATCATAATAAGCCGGGAACCCCTAACATAGCATCTGAAGAATAAAAGCACTAGCTGATGTTAATACTTTTTTCCCCCCAGAGTGGAGAGAGTTCCATGGTAAAGTGAGTTTGAAAAGGGTGAACAGACAAGTTTCAACCACAGGACTTCCGGGAACTTTTGCAATGTTAATACACAGTGTGACTCTCCAAGCCTGAGATGGGGACTGTGGCATTTTCTAAATCTGTTCATTCATTCCAAGCAAAGCACACTATGATGCTAATGTCCTGTTGAACAGGCTCTGTAAAGAACTATGCTGGACCTAAAGAGACCCTAATTTGGAGGCAGGGAATTAGTGCTCTAACTCAAAAAACCTGCCACCAGCCCCGGAAGAGAGGCAACAAGCAGGAGCCTATGCCCCTTTCCAGAGGATGCACAAGGCATCAATGACACAATGGAAAGCATCAACTGAATCTACCTGGGGACTCCTTCTTCCCTTTGCTAGGCTCCTATCCCTCCTTCTGGCATGGCCACTCACCACATACTGCTCCCACACCCAGGACTGGCCATTACTTCTCCCTCTGGGTTATCATCCAGGGTAGTGCTCCCCTTTCTAGACCAAAAATACCACTGGTTAAAATGGTGACCATTTGCCAAGCTTCCATGTTAGCTTTGGTCATGTTAGCTTTTGGTCATGCCTTTGTCAGGCATAGATTGTTAAATTGAATTCATCCTTGTCTATCCATTCTTTACCATAATGGTGTAAGCCTCTGGATGGTGAAAGATTGTGGCAGGCAGGCAGTGGACATCTTTTTAAGAATGTCTAGGGAATTCAGCAATGCAGTCCACAGTGGACAGCTAGTTTCTGCTTGCCTGATACCCACTTTCTTCATTGTAAAAGCATTTAGATTTTCCTTTGAGAGTCATCTCTTCCTTCCCTCTTAGTCCACACAATTGGGGTTAGGCTGACACCATTACCACTCAAGGCAGGAAAATATGCCCCAGTTCCAGTCAGAGAGTATTAGAGGGAGATGCAGTTCTAGAGGATTCAATTTTTTTTTTTTTAATTTTTTTAAAGTTTGGGTAGAGATGCGCTCTCGGTCCACTAGAGTTGTCTAGAGAACAGAAAACTAAGGACAATGATGCTGGGGAAAAGTACCAAAGAAAGCAGAGCTGAGTGATGGGACAAAGGTGAATTCTGATATTGTCTGAATCCCTGGATCCAGCTATATCTGAAACCAAATATCTACTGAACTTCTTAGTTTCAAGAGCCTATAAATCCTTTTGTTTGAGTCAATTTGTTGGATTTCTCATTGGCAACAACATTCTCCCCAATTTCAAAGCCTTAGGATTTACCTAAGTTAAAACTGACTTTCATATCCCTGTCTTAATATCTTGGAGCTCAAAAACCCTAATCTTTTACTCTATCATCCATCAAGATGGCAATCCAAAGATTATTAATGCCTACTATGTGCTAGGGCTTGTGCAATATGAATGCTTAATTTAATTCCCTTTTGCAGGTTTTGTTCATATCCTAATGAGGAAACTTGAGGCTTAAAAAAAAAAAAAAAAAAAAAAAAAACCTTAGCTGGGCATGGTGGGGCATGCCTTTAATCCCAGCAACTTGGGAGGCTGAGGCAGAAGGATCGCGAGTTCAAAGCCAGCCTCAGCAATGGTGAGGCACTTAGCAACTCAGTGAGACCCTGTCTCTAAATAAAATACAAAAAGGGGGTTGGGGATGTGGCTCAGTGGTCGAGTGCCCCTGAGTTCAATCCCCAGTACCAAAAAAACAAACAAAAATAAAAACCCAAAGCTTGATCAAGGGTAGGTGGAAGACCTAACACCACCACAGCCTTAGGCATGTCTGACTTGTTCTGTTACACAATGTTCCATGCAGCACAGAAAGACTATGAGAAAGGTAGATTGATACAAAATTTCAGGACTGGCAACTAGAGAATGATAGTTTTTCTTTCTGGGTGGGAGAGGTGTACTTCCTTGCAACTGTTTGGTGTACACGTAGTAGGATCTAACAGTCCAAGGAGAGGTGTACTTCCTTGCAACTGTCTGGTGTACACGTAGTAGGATCTAACAGTCCTAAGTTCAGCCAGGCTTGTCATTCTGCCCTTACAGGATGGATGCTGGCATCTGTGCAGGAACACAGTGAACTTCACTGAGATGCCTGTAAGCT
This sequence comes from Tamias sibiricus, assembly GCA_025594165.1. Taxonomy (NCBI): domain Eukaryota; kingdom Metazoa; phylum Chordata; class Mammalia; order Rodentia; family Sciuridae; genus Tamias; species Tamias sibiricus. Next base: position 153,687,003 of record CM046657.1, on the reverse strand, counting down.
TTCTTTTTAATTCTGTCAGGACTGTCATGGGCAGTGTGACCTCAAGCCATGTGCAGGTGCCATACCTTATATCTGTTCTTCTAACTGGGCACATTCGAGTACTAGATGTAAAGATAAGCCCTGTGACTCACACCAACATTCACCTCACCATGAGGTGGAAGGCTGCTTAGAATCATCTCCCCAAAGCAAACAACTCAGAGCAACCTAACCACAACCACCATGTTCAAGAACTCATCTCAATACCAGAGTAGTGTGAGTAGCTATTTCCCATTTTCAGATGAAGGCACCGAGGGTCAGAAGGATGGAGGGCCAGCCAAAACCTACAGATGGAGATACAATTCAACCACAGGTCTAATTCCTAAACCTGTGGTATTTCCATAAATGCTCTTCTGAAATTCAGGAAACCAAAGCTTTCCTTATAAATGATTGACTTTTTTAAATAAAAATATGGACCCAGTTTACTGGGGAAAATTAAGCAACTAACAGTACATACAGTGAGTACTGGTATCAGGTAGCAGGGGGCATACTGTGGGGACTGCAGAGATCCCTCAGGAACTGCTGAGGCTTTAAAGTTGAGGAGGTGTCTTAGTAAGACAATGGAGGGTTCAGAGGGTTGAACTTCTAGACCTTTCATGACAGTGTTATCAAACCACATGTAAAAATGTGTGTATCCCAAATCTCTTTTTATAATTTTCCTTTTAAATTGCTTGGTGGTCAGCAACTCATTTAAAATAGAGTTAGTTGGCTCATTTTACATCAATGTATGCTTAGAAATCCTTGGGGGTGGGGGGAATAACCTCACCTATAGTGTTCTCAATATTTTAACAATTAAACTGGAGAGCATTTATTTAATTGTGTAGATATTTATTTTGGTTCTTTTCTTTGCATAATTTGCAACCAATGGTTTTTTTCCCATGTCTCTTACAAATATTTTTAAAGATCCTTCAAAGCTAACAGATACTAAGCACGACTCCTTTAATTGCCTTATGGGTGAAATAGCAAAAGTGGTCAAAACAGAGCTTAGGACTAAGAGAGGAGCATGTGGGAGGCCCAGCACCCAGGTACACTCAGCACTTAGAAAAGCCTGAGGTTGGTTGTCACAACTAAGTTGGATTCCTTCTTGTAGCAAGCCAGGTACCATTTCAAAATATATGTTCTCCTCTAATATTCTTCCTTGAAGACTACAAAGAGCTTCAGGATGACCCAGAATGTCCCTCCATTCCCAGATGCACCAGAAAGAAGCAGCTGTGCCCATCATCTCCATTGGAGCATCATTTGCTCCCAGATGAAGACCAGTTACCTAAATGGCAACTAATCACTCCAACAGCAGCCTACCACTGTCTCACCACCATGACAACAGGCCCTCAAGAAGTCATCATGTGTCGTTGCTAGGCTGGTTCATTAGCTTTCATCTTTTAACTTGGCCTTTGATTTCTATAAATTTGCCTACCTTATCATTTGAATCTATCATTTCCCAAATTATAGTAGAGAAGTTATTTAAAAATTAATAAATTTGAACATTGTTTGATGCAAGGTTCTTTAGAGGGTTGGGAATGAAAAGGAAATATAAAGAAACAATTTCCTAAGCCACCAGAAACTCAAATGTCAGATGTTCTGAAACAGGTGCTGACCCAAGGCCTATGCTTAGGTCAGGCTATCTGCCAAGTACGGGTCAAATATGACAAGGAATTAAAGCAGTCCTACACCCAGGCAGCCCAACAAAATGACAGCTTCTGCTTATTTGAGTAAAGGAGTAAAGTCACTTGGCCTCTTAAATGTCAAACACTGATAAATTCTTTTACTCAAATGGCTTCTTAGATGTGGTTGACAAAAGTACAAAAAGGCTTAACTTGTCTACTGACATTCCCATTAACTATTAGTCACTTCTAAAGAACAAGATAGGGTCATCAGACCAGGGAAGCTGTGACTAAGCCCCAGTTACTTCCAGTAGCTCTGAAGCAGGTAGGGAACAAAGGAGATGCAGGTTGGGCATAGGGTGCTGCATGCCCATTCGCCATGGCCTGGCTTACCCCACTCACACGTACATCCACAGGTTTCCAGTAGCACCAACCAAAACCCTAACAAATCTACTTCTTTAGCTAATCCTGTTCCCCACCTCAGGTACTACAAAAACTTTGAAAATTCTGTTTCCCTGGTGCTTCAGTTTCTTCACCTACTTTTGATTTTATTAACTGCTTCAAATCTTCTGGACTCCATCCTGCCTACTCTGCCTACTTCCTTTCCCCTTCTTTAGCACACTCAACTATTTTTTTTTTTTTTTTTTTTGGTGGTGCCAGGGATTGATCCCAGGGACTTGTGCATGAAAGGCAAGCAGTCTACTGAGCTGTATCCCTAGCCCCATACTCAACTCTTTTGCCTAGTGACCACAAAACTGTCAGTTAATTGGTGTCGGCCAGTGTTGGCCTCATCTGGGAGCCTCCCAACCTGTCAACCAAGATAGAAATGGCAACCTAAGAGTGGCAGTGAGAAAGAACAGGCACCATGTTGCAACTTAAGTTTTTTTTTTTTTTTTAAGTTGCTTCTGTGATTAGACAACCTTTACCACTTTTATCAGAAAATATTTTTTAAAATAAAAAACAAAACCAGTGAGGTTTAGTTGGGCAATTTGAATTTCACCAGGTCTTCCTGTTGTTCTTTCCTAACCAGCATGTTACAGTGCAATACCCGAGTTTCCTCCCACCTCTTACCAAGGGTTTGATAAGTATGATAAAATAATCATGATATGATGGAAGGAGATTGATTCTCTCTGTTGAAACAGGAGCAGGGTTTGTAGATGATAGAGGATAAACACAATGATTCTATCATGACATCGAACAAATTCACAGGTATATTTGCCTACAAAACATTGGTCCCATTGAACAACTGCTGCCGTAACTCAGAGCACTCTGTCCCTGTCAGCAGAAAGGGGCAGACAGGCCAAGACAGAAAACCAAACCCCAATTGCTGGAATCTCTCTCAGCAAAATACCCCAGGTCAATAGCTAAACCAACAAGGAGCAAAGTAGGGAACACAGCAGAGAGGGTAGAAAATGAATGGTTTCCAAGATGTACCGGCAACCAGCAAAGGATAACTTCTGCCCGAGGAACAGTACTGCTTCTCTTGAGAATTAGAATAGGGGCTGGAGGAAGCTATTTTTAAAATATTAAATTTTTCCTCTTCCAAGCAATTCCATCATCACTTCCACCCAATGTTCCAATTCCAGAAACAGGTGTGCCACATGCAGGGCTGGTTCTCCACCACGCACTATCAGGTTTGTATATAGGAGCACATATCCTCTCTACTGCTTGGGATGACCTCTGGCCTGGACCTACCACCCTGAATTGACCAGCAGTATCATTTCCAGAGCTTGTGCCAAAGGACAGAAGGTTTCTGCCAGATAACAGACATGTCCAAGCAATGTGGCTACTTCATTCTATATCTGAGTTCTATATAGGCAGGTCTGAGTTGAAATATCAGTGTGGTAGGCAGAATTCTAAGGTGGCCATCCATGATTTCAAACCCCTGGTTATTCAAACTGTAATCTAGATAATGCTGTGATCAGCTGATGTTAAGATAGGGAGATTATCTGGGGTAGACTTTGGTGCTATGGGTCATCTGGAAGCAATATTTTCTCCAGTTGGCTTCACAAGAGGAAGTCAGATTCAAGTTGAGCATGGTGGCACATGCCTATAATCTCAGTGACTCAGGCAGGAGGATTGCAAGTTCAAGGCCAGCATGAGCTTAGAAAGATCCTGTTTCAAAATAATATAAGATAAGCTTGAGATATTGGTCAGTGGTAGAGCACCCCTGGGTTCAACCACTGGTGCCACTAAAAAACAAAAACAAAAACAAACAAAAAAGAAAAACGAAGCAATGTGAATGATTCAATTCACCATTGCTGGCTTGAAGATGAAGAGAGTGAAGTAAATAGAAATGTGAGGAGTTTCTATATGCTGAGAATTATATTCAGCAGACAGCCAGCAAGGAAGTAGACTTAAGACTACATCCTAAATTGTCGACAATCTCAATGAGCTTGAAGCACATTCTTTCCTGGAGTCTTCAAATCAGAGTCTGATCCAGCTGACACCTTGACATCAGCTTTGTGAGACCTTATACAGAAAATTCAACCAAGCCTACCCAGATTTCTGCTGCATAGAACTATGAGATGATAGATGGACGTCACTATAAGCTGCTAAGTCTGAGTTCATTTGTTATGCACCAACAGAACACCAATACAATATTTAAAGCTCTCAGTAGAGTGCCTCAGCTCAAAATGGCCTGGCCTTCCCCAAGCTTAGCACTCTATCTCCACATCTCCCACATCCCATGCTCACCAGAACACAGCCTTTTGCTGGCCTGTTTCACTAACAAGAAAAAAATATTTTTTAAATGGTACCAAGAAAGATTGGTGAGGCAAAGACCATTCATTCCTTTCTTCAAAGCCCACCCAGGTGGAGAATATCATTAGATTTTTCCCCTGCTACCAACCACAACTCCATACATACCAAATATGAATTCTATTAGTTGGCAGGGGCAATCCACCATGGGTCCTGAGTATTTCTGCACATGGTTACTGGGAAGCTTTTACCAAGTCCTTTCTTAGAACTGTGTTTACAGCAAAACAATCTTGAAGGATGAAGTAATGTCTCCAGGTAGAACAAAGAATAGGCTTGCTAAAAAAGAGGTGGAATCCCCAAATCATGCATTGCATCTAGACAGGCCCCTCTATGTCTACTGTGGGACTTGTGGGACAGGTGCTATCAATATAAAAAAATAAGCTCATGCTGCTTCCTATGTTGAGTATAACAGTTCTATCTCTGACCAAGGACTTTCATGTCTTCTGCTATCATCCATAAAACAGTAATCAATTTTATTAACTTATGCACAGGTAAAATCCCAGACCCTGGGGCTGGGGTTGTGGCTCAGTGTAGAGAGCGTGGCCTTGCCTCTGTAAGGCACTGGGTTCAATCCTCAGCACCACATAATAAGGTATTGTGTCCATCTACAACTGAAAAAAATATTAAAAAAAAAAAAAAAATTCCCAGACCCTGACTTCATTATACTTAGACCTTCAAATCAGGAGATCTTATGTTTTTACATTATAAATACAAAAGGAACAAAACACCCTTTTTTAATTTTCTTCAGGACATACAAAATTTATATCATAGGGCTGTTATAAGAATAAAATAAAAAATAGTGTGGCACACTTGGTATATAGAAAACATCTAAAACATCCAGTAACTGCTCAACCGCAACCCCCCAGCTACCCATTCCACATACACACCATGAACAAGATGAGAAACAGCATGTGTCCATGATAGCAATTCATTCAGAAGACAAAAGATCAAATAGTCCACTATACCAATTTCTGGCATTTGCATGGCACTGCAGGACATATAAAGAGCTCCCACACATGTTGTTGCATTTAATCCCTACAATAGATACCAAGGTCAAAGAGGTAGTCCTTACAGAAAGATAGGTAATAGACTCCACAAGTCTGGAAGACAGCTGTAGCACAGAAGTCCATGAATGTGAGCTGAGAAAGCACAGAATGCTTCTGTGATACTATTTTAGAAGCTTGATCATGTCTTGAGGGCATTGTTCCTCCAGGTCGGCCAGGGAATGTGTACTGTGACTAGGCCTTCAAGGAATGTCAATGCCACTGGAGAAATAACTGGAATCCACATGGCAGAGAGACGCCTTTATTTGCATATTGATATTTTAGTAGGAGAATGAGGGAAGTCCTTAATATAAGTGGCTATCCTGTCCTGGATCAATACATCTGGACTTGGTCCCTTTGGTGTCCTTGGCAGCTTCAGTAGGTCATGGGGCTTTATCTTGTGATAGTATCACTTGAGAGTCTTGCTAAGGTTGGAGAAGCCAATGCCCACACAGGTCATCAGCACTTTATCCCCACCCTTAAGTTCTTCACCACATGGCTTGGTTTCAATTTTAAACATAATCTGGAAAAAGCTCTTCAAGTGCCGCAAAAATTCTATCCTAAAAAAAAAAAAAAAAAGGATTTATATATTTTTTAATTTCTCCTCCTCCTCCCCATACCTAGAATTTAAATTTTTAATTTTCAGACCAAGTACAAAGACTGAAATTAAGAGTTTCTAATAAAGCTACTGCTTTATTATTATTTTTACTCATAGCCTGCTAATTTCCAAAAAGGATTTAGCTTACGAGATGCACACAAAACAAGTTTAATTGAAAAAAAAAGTTAATCCATGACATCCACAACACATGAACCATTTAGTCCTATACTTTTGTTAGAGAGTGAACACACATATGGTGATAATTCTGAGTGGTCCGTGCATACAAAAACATGTATTTCAATGATTCACAGCATCATGATGTGAAAGACAAGCAAGAAGGACTCTTTCTGTTGTTTTTAGATAAGTCCTCCCTTCATTCCTCAATAATTCCCCTGTTTACTCAACAAATATTGAGTGCCTACTACATGCAGAGATTGTTATTGGTGCTAGGAAAGGTTGTAGCCACCTGAAAAGATGAAAATAAAAATCCTTCCCTCATGAAGATTTCAATCTAGTGGTACAGACAAAATAAATAAATTCAATATTTTTGAAAAGTACAATGGTAATTTAAATAAAGCAAACAACATAGATGGGAAAGATGTTGGTATAACTGTATTTATGCATATTTGACAGAAGGCAATATTTAATAATGTGCAGGGAAGAGTTCACAGTAAACATGGCAAATAAGATTCAGGCAGTTGTTTCTTAAAATCTCCCTTAACACATGAGTGGCAACAGCATCCCAAGATGACTTTAGGAACAGCAATTCTATAGGCAGTGTGGGCATACAGGCCTCTAAAGGGCTGCCCTGGATGAGGTGATGCAGCAGACTCAGCATTACCTCATTAAGCCTGACTATAAGACTCACCTGGGAAGATCACTAAACCTGTGTTCTGATCAACTTGCAACCAAAAGGGAGGAGGTGTCCATGTGAAAGAGCCCTGAGTCACAGACAGGCAAAAACTTGTCTTCCCCACTCTCCTATCAGGTCCTGGGCTCCCTAGTGCATAGGAGCCAGAAAGCTATTATTAGTAAGCATGCCTGGCAATTCTTATCAGGCAAGTTTGGGAAACACTGGTTTGGGGAAGAATAGTAGCCTTAATTTCTTCAATGCAGTATTATAGAAAACCTGTACTATGCTGCCTTCCTATCAAACTACGCAAACTCTATGCCTCACCCAGATAATTCTCAACCTTAACTGTACATGGAATCACTTCAGGAGTTGTAAAAATGCTGATCCTAGACATACATGTAGACCAGTGGAATAGAGTCAAGAAACAAACATACATTTAAGGGCAATTTGATAATTCAATTGGGAAAGAATGATCTCTCCAACAAATGCTGTGGAAACAACCAGAAACCCACAAACAAAAGAATAAAGGTTGACCCTTCCTCACATCATACAGAAAAATCAACTCAAATGGATCAAAGACCTAGCTGTAAGAGCTAAAACTATAAAACTATAAAAACCAGTGGTCGAGTGCCCCTGAGTTCAATTCCCAGTACCAAAAAAAAAGAATGCCTAACAACTGCTCACCCTGTCTGGCTGAAAATGACCAGTGTGTCAGGGGCAAAGAAACAAACCAGCAACTACCCTGGAACACCAGAGCTCAGGTGAGAGTGTACAGGCCCACACAAAGATCTCCACTTCTTTGCATTCCCTTCAACCTCAACTTCATCTTTAAAATAGCATCAACAATGCCTATCCTACAGGATTTTCCCCTCCCCTCTGGGGTTTGCACAGCATTCTGTTTCTGGTGTCTAATTAAATGCTTACATATAGTTCTGTGCATAACTGTCCCCTTTCCCCTTTGCAAATTATATAAAAGCACCAATGACCTACTCTACAGATGCAATCCATTATACCTACTAGGCACTATCTAAGTCCTCAATAAAGAGGCATTGAATAGAATTTAGGAGTTATAGGTGATTTTGAGAAATTACTTCAACATTTTTGGCAATTAAAGGAAGCCAGTTCTCCCCCTGCTGGCTTTCCTGTCTTACTAACCAACTGAATTTTCTCCCTCTCCATTCATCCCACCACCTCCCTCACCCTGTCCTAGGGAAAAAGAAAACAAACACATCAAACCCACAGATAAACAAGCCACATCTGTGGGCCAAGCTTCCAGCTGGCAGCAACACAGAAAAAGCCAGCCGTCTCACCCACTCATCTGTATTCCAAGGAGAAAACAGCTTGTTCTCTCTTTCACTGCTGCTGTGGACTAACACAGGCCTGGGGCTCTCTCTCTGCTCCCAGGGCCTCACCCAGCCTACTTCACTCTGAATCATTTAACTGTGCTTGAAAAGCCAGACACCCTCCCCAGCTGGCAGAACTCCTAAGGGGCCTCAGCTTGCTTGATCTCTTGGAGGAGGATGGGAGAAACAGGATTGAGTATGCAGGCCTACGTGTTTGCAGCTCTGGGGTATATGTAGCCTTTGGAATAGTTAGAGAAAGCAAAGTCAGTTTGACTTTTTACATAATGTTCTGCCAACCCCTTTGCCTGTCTGAGGAAGTCTGTAGAAAAAACTGGATTAAGGTACGTTTCAGAATGTCTTTCTCCCACCTCCAATCCATTCTTCCTAAGTCTCCAGTAGCTGGAATATTAAATGGCAAAAATACTTAGAAGCTGAGAAATGACCAGGGATGATGGTAAATTCCAACAAACAGCCTTCTTAGGAAAATGGAAACCAATAGAAGAACAAACTCACCCAGATCTGCATGCAGATGAACAAAGCCTGGACCTGTGCTGCCTCCAAACCCTTCTCCACAGCCCCAGGCTGCCTCCCCATTTTGCTCTCTCAGCACATAATGCAGATTTACACTTCCTAGGTACAACCACATGCCAGGACAAAGGGAGCTACAACACACTGTGGGCAACACTGCCCTTCAACTGACGACCACCAGCACAGTGCACCTGGCAGCTTTTCAGAAGCGCCATTTTAGGCAACTGGGGCTCTATGAAACTCCTGGATGAAGGATTCTACTCCTGACTTAAGAAAACTATGTCTGGAAAGAGGCTTTATGTTTTTCAGAAGTAATTTATTTTCAGAAAATAAAAAATGGACTTTTCTATGAAAATCTCCAATCCATCTGACAAGCAGGTTTCAGAGAATTCTGGAGCGCAGACAAATTTTCACATATTTTCAAAATGTGGGTTGTTCCCATTGCCACTATCACTGCTGATCAACAGGTAAGGGCCGTCAGGCTCATGGCCAGTAGCCCACTGAATCCCAATTACCCAAGACTTGCCAGGTCCTGCCCCTTAGATACAGCCCCTCTCACCAGGACCCCTTCTGAAGCATGTTAGTGTAGGGAAAGCAATCATGGGCTCAGCTTTCTCTTTGGCAGTTCCACAGACACAAACCATGTCAGAAGGCCCTGCCTCTTGCTCCACCAAACCACCCGGTTTCCATGATACTTGAATACAGGACAGACAAGAGCTGGGGTTAGCCAGGTTGAGGAGAAAGATCTAGGAGTAGGAAAAAAAAATCTGCTATAGTCATTACATGGCAGCTTTTAAATATATTGGTGGTATTTTTTTTCTGCCAATAACAGTTTTTCCGAAGCTTATCTAACATCAACTCCGTGAATAAAATTATTACTTCAGGAAACAGAACAAGGCAGGCTGCAATGTCGGGACTCAGACAGAGTTCCAGGCAGAGTTTGGCCAGGAGTAGGCCACAATGTCTCTTTTTCATCTGAAAAGTAAGGGCATCACTTGCTTTTACTACATGCCAAATATGTTCTGAGGCTTAACATTAACAAAGGTGATACAGCATCACAGCATTTGTAAAGCACTTCATAAATGTAAGGGAGAGGGTATTGTGTGAGCTCCCAGGAGATGTGAAGCTTCTCAATCTGTTGATCTTCACTTACTGTGCTTCATTCTGGGTGGGCCAAGCAGCTTGATCATGAGAGAGTTTAAAAAGGATGAGGGTCTCGAACTCCCTAGCACTTCCACAAGTAATGGAAAGAAGTTATTTGTAAGAGTTAAGAAAAAACTAAGTGGCATGATCTATTTTAGACTTCCAACTAAAGATAGGAGGAGATCGTTTTACAGAAGAATTTGAAACGAAGACTCTCATGGCATCCTGCCTCAGGCAAAGAGCTGGGAGTTGGATAATGGATAGAATCCTAGCTCTTACATAAAAGCACAGTGATTAAAGCAAACAGGAACTCCAGAGAGAGCTGTTCTGATCTGAACCCCACTTCCTGTCTGTGTGACCCTGGCACATGACATAACTTCTGTGTGCCTCAATCCCATCACCTGTAAGATGGTGCATATAGCAGCAATATCTGTTTTTATTCACTCCCAGAGGATTATGCTGAAAACTAAGTGAGTAAAACATTATTTGAAGGCTGGGAATTTAAGTGGTACAGTGTTTGTCTAGAATGCACAACCCTGGATTCAATCCCCAGCACGACAAAGAACAAAGAAACAAAACAGAATCTGGCTCACAGAAAATACTGTTTTTTTGTTTCTTGTTTTTTAAAATAAACCTCTATTTTATAGAATCCATGGGAATAGTAAATAAGATACACATAGTTTGCTTAGTAAGATGACTAGAGGAAGTTAGTCATAAGTTTAAAACCTTATGGATATAGATTTATAGATAGATGCGTAGATAATTTGCTGCTGACTTCAGTCCTGGGATTGCCCAAAGCAAGTTTACCTCCTAGTGTCCAAAGTCACCTGACCAGGAGGATGGACTAGGGCAGGGTGAGGAGGTGTCCAGGCAGCACTGACTATCTTCCCGGGAGTGCTGCCAGGAACACTAGCTACCTGACCTCACTTAGGCCTCACTCCATTTCCACAAGCCCAGGATTTCAGAACCATTCATCTTATCTTACAGATGAGACCAAGGCTTATAGATGCTGAACACCAACGGTCTCCCAGCTGCTCTATGGCAGATTCAGAACTTATGGCTGGACTCCAAGGCCTGTGCATAAGCATTCACAGAGTTCTGGTAACCTCAGTCTCCTGTCACAACTTCTAAAAGTACTAATTAAGATGTTTTTTGTATGTATTTTTCTTACTGCTAATCCAACTTTTAAATTAAGTATAAATCCTCCCCTAAACTATAAAATGAAGCTTTTTAAGCACAGAGTAGAACCAGTGTCACCAATTTTAAACCATAAAAAAAAAAAAAAAAAAAAAAAAAACCTCAACAAATTTAACACCAACAGATTCTCCATATACTAGTGTGTAATCCAGTACTATTTTACTCTGATGAAAAATAATCTCTCTGGCCTTCCTTGAGAATTTCATATGTAGACTTACTTTCTGGACTAATACAATAAAACCATCAACAGCAACTTCCCAGAGCAAGCAAGTGAAAAAAGGAAACTGGAGGAACACAGATATCTTACATTCCAGAAAGGGATTGAAAGTAGCACTGACAGAAAAAAATATCTTTTTTAATCCCAGTGTTCTGTAAATAGACATTTAAAAAACTTAAAGCAAAACATATGCAAACTGCCAGAAGAAAAACATTTTTTTAAACCAAGGAATATCTTGCTTCTGGTTTTCTTTAGAATTTTGCAGTTTCCCAAAATTGATTTCTATAACTTTAACTGAATATAAAAATCTATGTGAGGGGCTGGGGTTGTGGCTCAGTGGTACAGCGCTTACCTCACATGTGTGAGGCACTGGGTTCGATCCTCAGCACCACATAAAAATAAATAAATGAAATAAAGGTATTGTGTCCATTTACAACTAAAAAAAAATATTAAAAAAAAAAATCTTTGTGAACTAGGGAACACCTGAAATCCCAGCTACTTAGCAGGTGGAGTCAAGTTCAAAGCCAGCCTGGGTAACTTGGGGAGACTCTGTCTCAAAATTAAAAATAAAAAGGCTGGGCATGTGGCCGGGCGCGGTGGCTCACGCCCGTAATCCCAGCACTTTGGGAGGCTGAGGCAGGAGGATCGCGAGTTCAAAGCCAGCCTCAGCAATGGCGAGGCACTTAGTAACTCAGTGAGACCCTGTCTCTAAATAAAATACAAAAAAGGGCTGGAGATGTGACCCAGTGGTCGAGTGCCCCTGAGTTCAATCCCCAGTACCAAAAAAAAAAAAAAAAAAAAAGGCTGGGCATGTGGCCCAGTAGAAAAGCAATCCCCAGTACTGCAAAAGAGAAAAATGAATGAATGAGAGAGAGATACTTTGGTCTCCAAAACTCTTGACTCCAACTAGAATAAACTGTTCTCCCTATCATAATGGTACTGACAATGGATTTCCCCCCCACACTGGTACTGAAAATGGATTCTGCCCCATTTTACCCTTGACTGTCCTCACAAATAGGATGTTAACTATGCCAATAAGGTTCTACCTTTACATTTCATCACTATAGGCCACTGGAGACTTCCACAATGATTAAGGGCAAAAAGGATCCCAGACACAAACAGAGCTTTCTTGAAAATAAACTCCCTTTTCCCTCTCTGTGTTAGCTTATCAAAAAGAAGAGAGGCTGCCATTCCCACCCCAAAACCTCTGCATGAATCCATGGGAGGCAGGTAAAGCAGAGGAAGAAGAATGTGTCCAAGTCCCAGGCCAGGTCTCAAAACACATAATCTTACAATCTGTCATACTCCTTTCAGAGAAGACCACTGTCTTCCTAGGGCATGCAGTAATTTTAGGCAAGGTTTCTGGAAGAAAAGACACTGCAATTAATGTTTGGTGAAGGATGTGTTGAGAAGGACACAGGAAACTTTAAAAATGTCTAGTCACATCCTGGCGATCTCCAATGGTCTTAAAAAGATTGTTCAATCTTTGCAGCCAAACTGAAAAAAATCTCCAAAAGAAAAAAAAAAATTTTTTTAAATAAATAAAAACATATATTTTATTTTCACATAATGTTCTGCCAAAGCCCATGTACCAGGACCACACACATTTTGAGACAGAAACTCTTTGCTGTGTGAGCTGTGAGGCCTTCTGCTGCCCCTGAAGCAGAGCCTGGGAAAGCAGAAGCAAAGACACTACCTAAAAAGCTGATGGGGCTTGGGGCAGTCACACAGCTATATACCACTTCTAGCAAAATTTCCAAAGTGAATCTCTGCATTTAGGGTGCTATACTCCCAGCCTTCACCTCCTCTTCAGATGCTTCACCACATCTATTTTAGCAATGTTGGCTACTAGTGTTAGCATGGCGTTTAGGATTACCCAATTTCGGGTTTCCTGTCCCATGAAATACTTTATACAAGTTGTCAGGAGATAATGTGCTACTCACCAGTTCCCTCTTATTAGTCATCCCCCACTGATAACAGAATGCGTTCTCTTCCATTTCCTTGATCCAAAAAGATCTCCCATCACTAACCCAAAAAATAAAAATAAAGCCTCCTAAAGAATCTCAAGCCCCCTGGTTGTCATGCTCCCAAAGCCAGGACTCACTGCTGCACTGCCCTGTCATAGTCCTCACACTTTTCTCAATGTGATGGCACCACCATTCTTCAGTTATCACAGTACTGTACCTTTCAGATATACAGCATCGGTACCATGATAACCGAAAAAGGACAGTTTCAGTCTCATTTCTAGCTGAGTATTCCTCCCACCTTAGTACCCGCAGATGGCCATATAATCATCTTGAAGTACATAAGAACATGAGTATGCCAACAGAAGTCAAGTACTCCAACAGGATGTTTTCAGCAATCTCACTGTTGATGGAAAATGCTTCTGGCACTGTGCTCTTTATAATTAGTCTTCTGACTAGCTTCTCTTTTTGTTTGCTTTCCTACCTCAGCAGTCAATTTCTGCTAGCATCCAACTGCCCAAACTCCCCACTACAATTTTCCTACTAGTCTAGTAATATTACTATGAACTTTGCCTTTCTTCGTCATTTACAGCCAGCTAATATCTATCATCTTGGAAAGAAAGACAGTCCATTTGAGGGACTTAAAAAACTAAGAACAAAATCCAAACTATATAGAACCAGAAGTTAACCTCCAAAATTGAAGCAAAGTCTAAAGCACAAAAGAAGAACTGCTCAATAAATATCTTGTAACTTTCATTACATGGAAATAATAAGTGGGAAAGAAGAGAGTGGCAACCACCAGTTCATTTAAGCAGGTGGTCATATGATGATGAGCTATGCACAGCACAACATCTTTGTCATTCCTACAATTAGAAAACTAAACTGGACAGAATAATGAATTTGAAAGAAAACAACTTACGTGTAAGGAGAGAGTGGTCCTAGCAGAACTTTGGAAACATCCTGCTGTCCAAGGGTCATTAGCAGTAGAGCCAGACTTTGGTTTGTTGAGTCCACACATCCTCCCTGTAAACACAAACACTTTAATGATTAATCATTATACAAACCAGAAAATGGAAAACCAGCAAAAGAAAGGAGTGGGGGAAAACCCAGAAACATACTCAGAATGTTAGAACCCACTAAATAGGAGACTACAACATTCAAGCAATAATAAAACAGAACACAGGTCTTATAAGAGTAAACCCTGTATCAACTAACATGAGGAAGTTAAACTAACAATTTAGCAAAGCAATTATAAAGCTGAGATAATCAAAATGGATAGACATTCAAATTTCCTGAAGTCAATCTAGTGAAAAATGAAACTTTCCCTTGGCAACTGAATAGCAGTGGGACATCATTTTATTAAGTAAAAAAGGCAAAATCAGTTCAAGGAAATGTTCAGTTAAATTCAGAGTTAAGTGCATGATGTTTACATTACTTCAACCTGTCACAAAACACAGTCAACCTGACATAAAAGGAGCTTTACTTTTAAAGGACCCTATTACTACACTTATTCCACACACTCAGAAACTGCTGGCCATGTTCTTTTTTTTTTTTTTTTGGTACCAGGGATTGAACTCAGGGGCACTCAACCACTGGGCCACATCTCCAGCCCTTTTTTGTATTTTATTTAGAGACAGGGTCTCACTGAGTTGCTAAGTGCCTCACCATTGCTGAGGCTGGCTTTGAACTCGCGATCCTCCTGCCTCAGCCTCCCAAAGTGCTAGGATTACAGGCGTGCGCCACTGCGCCCGGCTTGGCCATGTTCTTAATTCTCCTCTTCTTCACCTCTTCCTAAGTGCCTTGAAACTGTAGAACTGCTACCATCACATCCCTCCATGCTTATTATTTATACATTATTTTCCTCCCATTTTCTTTCTTTTTTCTTCCAAATCAATAAGCAGAACAGGAGTATCTTCAAAAACTTCCTCCCAGGGCACAGCTGCTTTGGTTGCCTTTCTTCTTTTGTTCATTTTCTCAACCACTTCAGTCAATTTGCTTCTAGGCATTACTGCTGTTTAAACTTGTCTTTAAAATGTCTTTATTTCTGATCATTCTTTCAGGTTAACTTTAGTTGCAACAATTTAAACTCATATTGTACACAGGGCATGTAGGATGGCCTAGAATTTCTACCTATTTTATACAGGTCACAATAAGAAGTATAGTTTCTGACTGTGGCATGCTGCTGTCCCAGGCTAGACTCTGAATAGAACAGGTGGCCAGTCAGTACTGTTCATGGGGGACATTCCCTCCTTTTTAATGCATATAGGGTAGGAAATAAACCAGTTCTCAGGTGCAGACACTCATTCTCTGGCTGTCAGACTTCATTTAGTAACCCTGACAAGGATATAGGAAAAAAGGGGGTTTATTCTTACTGCTAATGTTAATTAAAATTTATTGCTCTTCCTAAATTACCTAATAAAGAATAGGGAAGAATGTTTATCTTACACAGCAAAATTTAGGACAAAAATTCCCTTTCCAAACAAAACCAAAAATCTCACCAAGAATATTAATTCTGTTTTACAGATCTTGCTCCCTTTCATAATACTGCCTAAATTTAAACTGTTCTCTTCAGGCTCTGCTTCCTATGATTATGCTGTTATTGCACCATTCTCAACTGATTCTTACTAGATACTGGACCAATTTTTTAATGTAATAAATATGTTAGGGTCCGTCTGCAGGATACCAAGGAGGGACTGGTGGGAGCTACCAGATGAATGGGTCGGGTGCCACTTACCCAATACCAGAGGGAGGCTTTGAGAAGCAGGGACTTGAACTGTCCCTGGACGGATGAGCAGGCTTTGGAGAGGGAGAGCAGGACCATGGGAGATAATGAGCCAGGGCTAGCGTGGAACAGCTAGAACAACCACAGAGAGAAGGTGGGGTAGCCAGACTGAAGAAAGGCTTTCTTAACTGGGTCAAGAGTACTGACTTTATCTCAGGAAAGTGAGAAGCCAAGGAAGGTCCCTGTACATAGGAGCAAAGAGATCAGATCAGTGTTTGGAGGGAGATTTAGACTACAAAGACAGCTGGAGAATATTTGGAAAGTACTTCTCTGGGCCAATGTCCATGTATAATCAAGGTCTGAGGTGAGGTGAGGTGGGATGGGCAGGACAGGAGGGAAGTTCCTGGAAGTGTGGTACACAATTAAGGGGCTTAAGAACCAATAAACAAAGAAATTGGATCGGAGGCTTAAAATTTTGGTAAAAATAAGTAGCACCTTCAAAAGGGATGGATTTTTCTTACTCATTCAAATCATGTTGCATCACAGATCTGTAGAGAATTACTTTTTTTAAAAATGAAGTATATTCTTTCACCAACTAAAGATTATAGTCACACAAAGAAGTTTTCTTAATGACTAAAACAAAACAAATTTGGTCCAAGAACAACAAAATGGTTTAATGAAGCTCTCAATTAGAGTAAATGAAAAAGGGAAAAAAAAACAAACAAAAAACCTAATCCAGATTGCTTGTTTTTCCCTCTTGTGGACTGGTGGGCTGTGCTTTCACCCTGAGGCTCATAATCTGTTCCAGCTGTGCCTGTGGGCTCCCTGGGACTGCTCTATAATGTGATGCTTCCAATTCTCCTAAGGTCTACTAGAAAGGAATAGAAGAGGCCCTGTGGTCCAAGGGAGGGCTGGTCAGCCACCACAGGATCAGGTAAAAGAAACCTAAATAAGTCAACAATGAGCCTGGGTACACACATATTTAATGCATCTTTTTTCCTCTCATAATGTATAGATGACAAACGTCATGAATTAATGAACTGGCAGATCAACCGCTTCATTATTGACTTTCAAACTTTTAGCTACTACCCATCTTTCAAAACTATAACCAAGGCTAGTATCAAAAAATGAATGAATTTAGCACCAAAAATCTTGCAGCAGATCTTGACTGCATGAGACCTGTGACAGGACACTTCCTCCTTGAGGAGGGTTTTACCTTCTTCCTCCACTATTTTCTTGCTGTACAGCAAGTAGAAGGGCTGGAGCCCCTCTCCACAGGGTACACCTGTAAGTGCTTTGTCTTCCATTTTTAACTAGATGAACGTTACATAAAGCCACTTAGGACGTGGAAATTTTAATTAATTCTGAAACAGTTCATTCTCACTTACTCCACCTGTGACCAATGAAATATTTTCAAGAACACTGGCATAATAAGGGGAGCCGACTATGACTGTAAACTGTCTTCCACTGTAAGGCCTTTCAAGGGAGCAATACCCAGAATCCAAACTTCTATCCATCACAGAGATTAATAAACTGAACCAGTGGCAAAAAGTAGGATTAAGAGAAAACCGAAACTACCAGTGTACACACTTAACTGATTTTATTTCACTGGCTCAGATGTAATTTTTGCTACTTTGAACAGGATACAACTTCCTTGGAGACCACAGAGATGACTAAAAACCAGAAAGAAATATATAAATAGTAAGATGGAAGTTCCTTAGATGTAAAATAAAGAGAATTTACAAACATTATACACCTTCCAACAGCCAAGCCATCTAGAGTACAGTTCTTACTAGTTTCTAGCCCAAGAATGTGGAGCCTGTGTGTGTACAAAGCAAGAAAAGGCCATTCCTCAGAACCTGGCCTGCACCCTGCACATGGAGGGAAGGGTTTTGTCTTCTTGAGGCAGAACCAAGGCAAAAAAGTACAAATGACCAAAATCCTGGAACTAGGTTTATGACCCTCTTCTAACCTAGTATATGGCATCTTGGAGAATGTACTTTCAGACAACTGTATCTTATTCCTACTGCCATCATCTTCTCTTCCCTCACAATTTCTTCCCTTACTTTAGGTCACCTCAGCTATTTTGGGGAATCAATAAAAGTATATGCATGCTTATGTGCACACTGCATGCATGGATTGACACAGTAAGACTGGCCACCAAGGCAGATTGATCTGAGCTGTGTCCCATCAGCAGAGGTGCAGAAGGAAAGTGATAATCAGCTGAAGTCTGTCGTCAACAATGTATGTCCCAGGTTCTCATGTTTTCCAAAGCCCACCATAGTGTGACACTGGCCTGTCTTCCCTACACTTTCATCTATGCTGTAGAATACACTGTAAAATCTAACCTGTTGGCATTAATTTATACTGAATCAATGGTCACACGCAAAGCCAGATTTCCAGTTTTTCTTGAAAATCCTGAAAGGAATGAGTCCCCATTCCCACATGGCAACAACTAAGGGGATGAAAGATAGAACCTGTCTAGTCAGGGCAGTATACTAGTCACTACCGTCTCACCTTACCTGCTTCATTTTTTTAACCTTCACTCTTTTGCCTAGTTCTTTCTCTGCCCCCATTAAAACTTCTTTGCACCAGGGGCTGGGGTTGTGGCTCAGTGGTAGAGTGCTCGCCTAGCACGTGTGCAACCCGGGTTCGATCTTCAGCACCACGTAAACATAAATGCATTGCATTGTGTACAACTAAAGCAAATAAATAAATATTTGAAAAAAAAAGATCATATATTATGCCATAAAGCAACTCTAAGCAAATATAAAAATTAGAGATACTACCCTGCATACTATCAGATCGTAATGGAACGAAACTAGAAATCAATGATAAAATAAGAAACAAAACCTACTCCAACACCGGGACACTAAATAATATGCTATTGAATGAACAATGGTTGCAGAAGACATCAAAAAGGAGATTAAAAAATTCTTAGAGGTAAATGAGAACACCGATACAACATATCGAAATCTCTGGGACACTAAGAAGGCAGTACTAAGAGGAAAATTCATTGCATGGAGTTCATTCCTTCAAAGAAGAAAAGGTCAACAAATGAATTAATTAATATTACACCTCAAAGCCCTAGAAAAAGAAGAACAAATTAACCCCCAAAGCAGTAGAAGACAGAAAATAATTAAAGTCAGAGCTAAAATCAATGAAATTGAAACAAAAAACAAAACGGAAAAAATTGACAGAACCAAAAGTTGTTTTTTTTTTGAAAAAATAAATAAAATTGATAAACCATTAGCTATGCTAACTAAGAAAAGGAGAGAAAAAACTCAAATTACCAATATATGTAATGAAAAAGGAAACATCACGACGGACACTATAGAAATATAGAAATAATTAGAAATTATTTTGAAAATCTATACTCCAATAAAATAGAAAATAATAAAGACATCAACAAATTTCTAGAAATATACGATATGCCCAAACTAAATCAGGATGACACACACAACTTAAATAGATCAATTTCAAGCAAAGAAATAGAGGATGCCATAAAAAACTTACCAAGAAAAGCCCAGGTCCAGATGGATACACAACCGAGTTCTACAAGACCTTTAAAGAACTAACACCAATACTTCTCAAACTATTCCATGAAATAGAAAAAGAGGGAACCCTTCCAGACTCATTCTATGAGGCCAATATCACCCTGATTCCAAAACCAGGCAGAGACAAATCAAAGAAAGAAAACTTAAGACCAATATCACTAATGAATATAGATGCAAAAATCCTCCATAAAATTCTGGCAAATCGAATACAAAAACACATTAAAAAAAAAAAAATACTACATCACAATCAAGTGGGGTTCATTCCAGGAATGCAAGGTTGGTTCAACATAAGGAAATCAATAAATGTAATTCACATCAATAGACTCAAAGATAAAAATCATATGATCATCTCAATTGACACAGAGAAAGCATTTGACAAGACACAGCACCCCTTCATGTTCAAAACGCTAGAAAAACTAGGGATAACAGGAACATACCTCAACACTGTAAAGGCTAAGCCCCAGGCCAACATCATCCTAAATGGAGAAAAGCTGAAAGCACTCCCTCTAAAAACTGGAACAAGACAGGGATGTCCTCTTTCGCCAATATTATTTAACATAGTTCTTGAAACCCTAGTCAATGCAATTAGACAGACAAAAGAAATAAAAGGGATATGGATAGGAAAAGAAGAACTCAAATCATCACTATTTGCAGACGATATGATTCTATCATAGAAGATCCAAAAAACTCCACCAGAAATCTTCTAGATCTAATAAACGAATTCAGCAAAGTGGCTGCATATAAAATCAATACTCATAAATCTAAGGCATTTCTGTACATCAGTAACAAATCCTCAGAAAGAGAAACTAGAAAATCCACCCCATTTACTATAACGTCAAAAAAAAAAATAAAATACTTGGGAATCAACCTAACAAAAGAAGTGAAAGATCTGTACAATGAAAACTACAGCACACTAAAGAAAGAAATTAAAGAAGATCTTAGAAGATGGAAAGATTTACCTTGTTCATGGATAGGTAGAACTAATATTGTCAAAATGACTATTCTACCAAAAGCACTATACAATTTCAATGCAATCCCAATCAAAATCCTAATGCCATTCCTCATAGAAATAGAAAAAGAAATCATAAAATCAAAAATCTGGAAAAATAAGAGACCCAGAATAGCCAAAGCAATTCTTAGCAAGAAGAATAAAGCTTGTGGCATTACTATTCCAGACCTTAAATTGTATTACAAAGCAACAGTAACTAAAACAGCATGGTATTGACACCAAAATAGACCAGTAGACCAATAGTACAGAATAGAAGACAGAGACTAACCCACACATCTACAGTTATCTTATTAATATTAGACAAAGGTGCCAAAAACATATGTTGGAGAAAAGACAGCCTCTTCAACAAATGGTATTGGGAAAACTGGAAATCCTTATGTAATAAAATGAAATTAAATCTCTATCTCTCTCCATGCACAAAACTCAATTCAAGTGGATCAAGGACCTAGGAATCAAACCAGAGGCCTTGCACCTAATAGAGGGAAAAGTAGGCCCAAATCTCCAAGATGTTGGATTAATATTCCTCAATAAGACCCCTATAGCGCATTAATAATTCCTCAATAAGACCCCTATAGCGCAAGAACTAAAACCAAGTATTAATAAATGGGATGGATTCAAACTAAAAAGCTTCTTCTCAGCAAAAGAAACAATCAGTGAGGTGAACAGAGAACCTACAGAATGGGAGCAAATCTGTACCACATGCACATCAGACAGAACATTAACTTCAAGGATATATAAAGCTCTCAAAAACCTTTACACCAAAAAAAAAACAACCCAATCAATAAATGGGCTAAGGAACTGAACAGACACTTCTCAGAAGAAGATATACAATCAATCAACAAATATATGAAAAAATGTTCAACATCTCTAGCAATTAGAGAAATGCAAATCAAAACTACTCTAAGATTTCATCTCACACCAGTCAGAATGGCAGCTATCAAAAACACAAACAACAATAAATGCTGGCGAGGATGTGGGGAAAAGGGCACACTCTTACATTGCTGGTGAGGCTGCAAATTGGTGCAGCCAATTTGGAAAGCAGTATGGAGATTCCTAGGAAAACTTGGAATGGAACCACCATTTGACCCAGCTATCCCACTCCTAGGTCTATACCCAAAGGACTTACAAGGACACAGCCACATTAATGTTCATAGCAGCACAATTCACAATAGCTAGATTGTGGAAACAACCCCGATGCCCATTGATATAGATAAATGGATAGGGAAACTTTGGTATATATACACAATGGAACACTACTAAAAGAGAATAAAATCATGGCATTTGCAGGTAAATGGATGGAATTGGAGAAAATAATGCTAAGTGAAGTCAGCCAATCCCAGAAAACCAAAGGTCAATTAATTTCTTTGCTATGATGATACTGAATTATAGTGGCAAGAGAGGGGGGATGAAAGGAATAAAGGAATGTTAAATAGAAAAAAGGGGGGAGGGAAAGGGGCTAGGGGATATAAACAATGGCAGAAGGAGTTGGACATCAATATACTAAATGCATGTATAAAAACTCAAATGGTATGAAAATACTTTGTGTAAAACCAGTGACTTGGAAAACTATGCTCTTTATATGTAATATGAAAGGAATTGCACTCTAAAAGCATGTATAACAAATTAAATTTAATTAATTAATTAAAAAAAAAAAAAAAAAAAACTTCTTTGCTCTGTGTCCCAACCAGTCCATTAAACTAGTTAATGCTAAACTGTTTGGTACATAGGTGCAGGTTAATTCCTTGGCTTAAGCCCTTGGAGAAGACCGAAAATGAGACATCAAACTGCTTTTCCCTGATTATTCTTCTCTTAGCACCCGCAGAGCTTGAGGACATACCCTGTAGATTTCTTCGAGCAGAAGCCTGGCACAGTTCCTCCCAAGATCCTCTGGAAGCACAGCTGCTCCCTGGCCCTGTGGGTTGGAGGCCAGTTCGGCACTGAGGAAAGTGCCATTGGTGGTCTCAGCAACCAGTGACAACCCAAAGCCTGGAGACCTGGGGATTCAAAACCACAGACACTGAGTTAGTAAAGACACATGTGCCAGCAAGTAGAGAACAGAAACATCACTGTGTCCTACGGCTTCCTTAGGACATAAAGCCTTACTAGAGTACCTGTAGCTTACACTGGAAATACAGATGACATAGTGAGGTCATGCAGGCAAAACCAGCAGAGGTGCACATTTGCATTGCTTTACCTCTTAGCCCTCCACCCCCTGACCTTCTCCCTCCCCTTGTTAGCTGCAAAGGCTTTACTATGAGAGTTTGTAACAATCAACAGTACCTGATAACATTAAGGGCTACCAGGTATTGAGTACCTACTTTCCACTAGTTATGAAGTTAGGGGCTTTGCAAATAATACTTGTGATACTACAAACCCTTCATTTGAGCTATTATTGTTTCAATTTTACAAATAAGAAAATGTTGAGATTAAGCAATTTGAACCAAGTCCACACAGCTATATAGTGACTGAAATGAGTTCCAAATGCCCATCTTACAGACCCAAAAGCCCACAAAAGTTCTCCACCACAGCACTCACTCCAACCTCTGTCACCAGCAGCCCAGGAGGTATGCAAAAAAAATTTTTTAAAGTATTTACTCTGAGAGTGAAAATGGGTCACACTGAACTGATATGCATGTTAGTCAAAGTGCTGGCACAGACCACCAAAAACTGCTGGCCCTCTGGGTTCTGGGCCATGGCCACAGAATAAATTCTCACTCATCTCTAATGGTAGGTGATATTAAATAAATTCACTCCTATGCTTGAACAAGCCAACTCATGTGGATATTTCACTGAATTAGAAGAGGAAAATACACATCCATGACTTCATTAATTTTAAACCAGAGAAAGAATATCACCATTTGTTATCTCTAACTGGAGATTTAGAAAATTAAACACAAACTTAACTCATACATTGGTTATTTATATGTCATTATGTAAAGGGAACATGGAGTCAATGACCCATGGATCTACATCATGTCCACATCTTGATTCATATATAGTAAACCTTCTTTCTACTCACTGTTAACAAGCATGGAACTTGATCATGCACTAGAGTCAGCTGAGTCAGTGGCATTATAAAAAGCTCCCCTATAGCTGGTAGCAGTCAGGATGGCCTTCAGGCCTGCTCTGCTTCATTCCTGTCCACTGATTGGTAAAGCTATAGACCAGACAAAAGAGGGACTATCAAGATCAGGCCACTTGGACAGTTTCTGCAGCTACCTATCCTCCCCTAGCCCTCTGCAATCCCTTCTCCAGAAAACAGCTTGACAACATAATTCCAGACTTGCAGCCAAGATGGGAGTGGGGGAGGGGCAGCAATAGCAGGCACTTGATGCTTCAGTAATAAATCAAAGTTTTGGAGATATCTTTGACCTTCCCAACCCCCAGCTTTGCACATAAATCCTTTCCCGACCCTGACCTCTGACACTACCACCTTTGTTGCTTTGAACTATGAGCCAACACCACATTTCTGAAATCACCTTCATGAAGGTCAAAGATCTTCACTCACACTCAACTCATTTCCCAACCTTTCCTTTTTTCTTTTTGCTAAGTTAAAATAAACCTTGGGTGGAAAAGCTGTGAAAAGGATCAGCTGCGGTACCACTTAAAAAGTTAACTTGACCCACAATAACTAACCTCACACTATTTTTAGGAGACACAACCTGAAAACTTCAGATTCAAACCATAATGATGCCATCACTCATACTGAAATGATTCATCAAAGCAGAAAAACAAAACCCACAAAGAAGTAAAATAAATGTGGCAAAACACTCATTGCTAACTATAAGCAATAGGAAGATATGCAAGTGTTCACTGTACTATTCCTTCGATTTTTGTAGGTAATAAACAAAAATGGTTTTAATCAATTCCCTACCTTTCTGGTTTCTAAATACACAAGCAAAGCCCAAAGCAGGCATTACACAGATCATTTTTTTTCTCTATTTTCATTTTAATTTTCCTTAAGGCTTTTTTCTAATTTTTAAAATTTCAGTTTCTATTTAGTTTATTTTTTAACAAAGGCTTTAAGTAAACTCAATTTAAATCTGCAATAACAATTTTCTCTGGATCTAGGTGTGTTGTTCCCACAGATGAAGAGAGAAGCTGACTTGCAGTTGGCCAGCAGAGAATTTTTTTCCCCCTGTACAGTGGAAGAATCTGTTTATTTTAAATTTTTGTTGGGCTAGAGTGTAGATGGAATTAAAGCCTGGGGCACTGTTTATTAATAGATAGGTTTAATCCCCAAAGGTTAAGGACTAGACCCTCAGCTCCCAGTCCTGGCCACTGGGATGTTTTCCAAGTGACAGTGACTCAGAAATGCCTATTGGTGACAGAAGCAATAAGTTGGAAGGAAATTAATTCTGAAATTCTTCTTCCCCTGCTACCTACCCAACCTTGGAGCTGGCTGTTTTAACTTTACCCAGAAGAGACATGTAGCTACCAAAGACTCAGGTAGCTATGAAAGTGGATTCCAAAATGAAGACACTTACTTCCCAGAGTTGACTCCTTTCATGTGGTCTGTGTAAATATAGATGTCAGGTATGAACTTGTTGAGGATGCCCCTTGCAGAATCCACGATCCGGTTTGCCATCTGAGGTGATACACGTACAGAGTACCTGCAATCTGGAGTTAAGGGTGTCATGTTCATTGGGCTCCAGGACAGAAAAAAGTCAGTTCTAAAGCAGACAAAGAATTTTGGAACTGTAATAACATACAGTTGTTACATAGTTTTCCAACTGTGCTTCATTTTTATATTACCATAACTCAATTTTTTTCAATATTATTATAAAAGGCTTAAAATGGTCAAGGTTAAAAAACATAAATTCAGAGACTGCAAAGTATAAAACAAGAGTTCTTCCACCCCTGCCCTCACCCTATTTCCTATTCATTCCCCTTTATTTAGAAATGGCTCATCTCTAGGAGTGAAGACACCTGCCTCTCTGCAAGTCATGGTCCAGGTTCTCGAAATTTTAAGTTCAACCCCTGAGAACACTTTTGCATTCTCTGTCCATTCCCACTGCTGTAAGAAAGAAGTCTTTCTCTTAAGAACCTAAGGTCAGGACAGACACCACACTGGGGCACACCAGGGCCAATCCCAACCTACCTCCTATATGCTGTCAGGGAAAGCAAAAAATGTTTAATCAAAGAGCCAGACGACTACTGTTTTTTTCAAACTTACAGATCCTATTTTTTCTATTATTTAAGAATTGATTATTCCACTTGTGTTTGATACAGGCTCCTCCACATGCTATGTTATGGTAAAAAACACTGATACCTAGCACTTCCCATAGCAGGGCACCCCAGAAAAGAAAGGAGAAAGATATTACTAAAGCAAGTGAAAGGCTAGTGCTTGAGGATATGGAAACTATTACCTAAAATCAGACTTTATTACAGTGACTGGTTCTTCCCAACCCCAAATGTCAAATTAAAAGTACTGAGCACTTCAGGTACAATATATGGTCAAAAGCTGACTGTATATGTAGGACTAAAGAAATGGAAAAATAACATCACCTTCCCACCCTGATATGAACCACATGGCAAGTCTAACACACAAAGCAAGGTACCCATTCCAGCCCAACTATTCAAGAACTACTGTCAATAATACTTTAATTTTCATTTGAGCTTGTAAAAACAAAAGAACCTGACCTGGCATTTATACTCCCCCCGCCCCAGTGACTCCTGACCCTCCAGGGTCCTCCTGTAAGACTTTCCAATCTGCTCAGTGTGTTCATCCCCAACTTTGCACTGTCACCCCCTGCCCCTACACACACATTCAAATTGTCCAAATTCTTCAGTGTGAACTGCCTTCTACCATTTTTCCAGTCCACAGTCCCCCACCCCCAACCTCTCTCTCCTGCAACCCTCCAGTCAGCACGCACCTGTGGTTTTCCCCTGAACTCACCATGTATCTCCTTTCACAGACACACATCTTGCTCTTGTTCTCCAGAAAGACCACACACTCCATAAGGCAGGGACTTTGATTCTGTATCCCTTACAACTCTCCAATACACTACTTTTGTACCCAGAAATACCCAATAAATATTTGACTAGACAAAAAGGACAAACCTGAAATGAGGAAAGAGCAAAGAAGGATTTTTCAATACACACACATTCCAGTTACATCACCACCGCTTCTGTCCAGAACATACTTCTGACCACAGTTTAGACAAACAGTCCCAAGTCTGATACCCTTTGGACTGAGTGGGTGCCGCCCTGAAGGTCTGAGCCTACCAACTCTCCCCAGGACAGATGAGATGTCACTATCCTTATACATAATCCACGGCACTCATAGCTCCCAACATCTTTCACATCATCTCACCTTATTTTATGCTCACAGCAACCCCATGGCAAGGGCCATGATGCCTAGTTCTAGGGCTTGCCTTAAGAAACAAAACTAAGACAATAGCTCAGTATTAAACAGATCTGACTTCCAAAAACCATATTCTTCTCACTCCTCCAGAGATATGGAAACCAGGAGGATAAGAGTGTGTGTGTGTGTGTGTGTGTGTGTGTGTGTGTGTGTGTTGAGTAAAAAGAGACAGACACTTTCTCAAAGTGCCTTCCCTACAATTAAAGGAAGGAAACAAGCTTATCCCACAAATTCCAACTCATTCCCAGCTTCTTCATTTAATTTTTATGTACCAAATCATGAGCTCTAGGACAGCACGATAAAACTAAAACAGAGTATTCCTTTCTCTTTTGCCTCACATCAGGCAAAGGGGAGAACCACAGTGGATGGCATTCAATAAAAGGTAACTACTGTCTATTCACAGCTACTGTCAGGAATCAAACCAGCATCCTCCCAGGCCCTGGCTGGTTGGTCATCATTCTGCAGAATGCAAGAGAGAAAAGATGCATTGGGAGGGAACTCAGTTAAAACCACAGTTCTCCCAACTCCAGCCCTCCTGTGGGGAAAACCACCAGCAAGCTCAGTCCAACAGCCAACCAGCACTGCAAGTAAAAAAGCCACAAAATTAAAGCTTTTTCCAAAAACAGTTCTTTTTCCCCAGGCTCCAAAACTGGCAAAGAAGATGATAATTCAAACCCTCATTCCTTTGAGGTGTTTGTTAACTGGGCAGTTCTGGGGACCAGTGGCTGGAACGTTTGGTTCATTAATAGTAATCTGAACAAGGGTGCTGTGTTGACTTTCCTGGGGAGTCCAGAGGAAGCCTCTACTAGTCAGAGATATACCAGGGATGGGTTAGGTATTCTTTATCTCCCTTAAGACAGGGACAAACATGAGAGCTTGCAAGTGTTATTCCTGATTCAGATTCTAAACAGGGAAAGTTCAAAGAACACTAGCAGGAGAAGCTAGGGAAGAACAAAGTTGCACCCAGGGGGACCCAGCACCCCAGCAACTCTTCCAGCTTTTATGTTCTCCGTAAACCCTGGCGGCTTCCCACACCCCACCATCACCATCAAAGGAACACTCACCAGGCTTTTGAATACTCACAAGAGAGAGCACAGGGGCACCCCAGTATGATGCCTCCATGAAACCTAAGTGATTATGACAAGACCATATCAAAACAAACAGAGCACACTGCTGGAAATCACAGTTACAGACCACAGACTGGATTCCAAGCAGAATTCACCGCCACAATACAACATTAAGGAAACACATCTCAAAAAGGAAAAACAACAAAAACCCAAAATAGTCCTGACAGTGTACAGCATTTCATGTACAAGGCCATTTAACTGCAGCACTTTGGACAACAAAGAAAAATGGGAAACAATTCAATGGCCATAAACAAGATTTGATTTTTTGGAGTCCTTTATATGGCAGAATAAATTGTGTCTATTAATAAGATCCTTCTATAAGTGACTGACATGGATCAGTAGATAAGGCATTTTTAGTTTAAAAAACACTCATACCTAACTGGGCACAGTGGCACACACCCATAATCCCAGCAGCTAGGGAGGCTGAGCCAGGAGGATCGCGAATTCAAATCCAGCCTCAGTGAGACCCTATCTCTAAATAAAATACAAAAAAGAGCTGGAGATGTGGCTCAGTGGTTGAATGCCTCTGAGTTCAATCCCAGGATCCCCCCCCCCCCCCAAAAAAAATACTCATACCTAGTCACTCTGTATTTTATTTCTTTATAACCTTCTCTATAGAGTTTTTCCAGCTCCTCAGAGTCCAAGAATATCAAAATTGAACTGTCTTAGGAAATTACTCAACCAATTTAACTACCCACCAAATTGGGGGCTTCCAGGACAGGAACCATTTCTCCTCAATTTGCCCACATTCTCATATACGTAAGGCTTGGCCCTTAGGTGGGTCCCAGGACAGCCACACAAAGACAAACAATAAACCAGCAAAATTCTGTTATCTATTCCTCTGTTCTTTTTCATTTTTTCTTTTTTCCCCTGCTTGTTTGTAGTACTAGGGAGTAAACGAACCCAGGGCCTTGTATACGTAGGCTAGTGCCTTACCACTGAACTATACCCACAGCCCTTTTCATTTTATTTTGAGATACAATCTTGATAAGTTGCCCAATCTGACCTTGAACTCATCATCTCCTATCTCAGCCTCCCAAGTAAATGGAATTACAAGTATGAGCCCCACACTTTGCTATTCCTCTGCTCTTGTTGGTTCTTACAAAGAACTTCAGGCAGCACCACAAGTTGGATCTTTTAGGTAACAATTACTCTCTCCACCTTGTGGCTATGTAGTCCACCCTATTCATGTCCTTCACCACTTATTATTCAGGCTAATCAAGGCCTGTGAAAAGTCAAACCACATTATACCTCGTTTCCTCGAGTAAGACCATCTCCATTTCTCAGTAAGACCTCCTAGGAAATGCAAAACATTAAGCAGCTGCCTCGCCCTGAGAAGCAGGCATCCTGGCCTACCTCTTGCTCTAGTCACACTTCCAGGAAGTCACTGCCCAACTCATCCATCTCCTTTGCCTCCAACACCTAGATCGCTGTCTGCACCTAGAATTTTAAACACTTTAACAACTAAAACATCAAAACAGAATTCCGTAAACATAATTCCTATCCCTCCACACAGTATACATATCTACTTCTGTTACACATGATCTTCAAATCTATTAAGGTCTCCAATCCCTTGACTTCTCCTGCCTTCTCCAGTACAGTGAGTCCTGCTACCTTACTCAGTAAGGCATACACTGGCAATCCTCCTGCACTGCTCACCCACCTGGTTAAATGCATCTACCTCTGGGTGAAACTGGCCTGCCTTCTTGCCTTCTCTATTCTTCCCTCTAGGATGCCACCATGACAAAATTTCAACTTAAGCTGAGCACTTATTGCTGTTCCCCAAGCCTTTTTATTGTCTTCAGTCCCTATGTAACTGGAATAGCACACCTTTACCAACTTTGTCACTCTCCTTTTTCCTACCATGCTCCTCCTCTTATCTTTGATACCATCCTAACTCATAAAAATTCACCCTAATCCCCCTCCTTCTGCTCACCTCCACACAGTTCTATCTTCAGCCATCCTTACTATATGCCTATAGACTTGAATCCCTCAAATAAGAGTAAAAATAACAACAGCCACCATCTACCAGTAGCTTACCAGTACCTCTTACTGTGTATCTCCTGCCTCATTTAACCTTACTGCAAATCCATGCAGCAGGCACAACAGACCCATTGATATATGAGTCAACCAGGGCTTGGGTCCAAAGTGCTATCATCAGCAAGCAACAAAACAGGATTAGAACCCAATGTGTCTTACTCCCTTGGCCTTTTGCTCACACCTTGTTACCTTAATTCTTCAATCTCTCTCTTTCCTACTTAAATCCACTTTATCCAATCTGCAAAACACTCAAATAATTACCAACCTTTCCTTAAAAAGGAGGGCATTCTGCACTCTCTCCTCATCAAGTTACCACCTCATCTTTCTTACTTCTCTTTCCCGTTATGATTCTAAAAAGAGTATGGTAGCACACGCATGAACTCACAGACTGAGGCCAGAGGATTGCAAGTTTGAAACCAGCTTGGGGAACTTAGCAAAACCCAGTCTCACAATAAAATTTTTAAAAAGGACTGGGGATGTAGCTCTGAGGTAGAGTGCTCCTGGGTTCAATCACCAGTACCACGAAGTAAATAAGTTAAAGTTTCCAAAAAGAGAAGTCCCAACACATCACCATTTGGTGCATACACCACTCTCTGGAAATAGCTCTTCCCAAAGACCTTAGCTCTTTCCCAACCTAACACGGTCTCTTCAGGGGCCTTTTCATTGCTGGCCTGAACTTCCCAAGGGCTATGTTTCCTGTATTCTCCTCTTTACTTTCCTTTTACTTTCCAGTTTTTGGTGGCCTATTAGGGTTCCACTCTCCTCTTCTCGTTCTGGTAACCAACTCCAAATCACTCTTTCTAGCCCTCTCCTTGCCCAAGTTAGAGAGATATATTTCTAATTTCCTTTCTATACTTATCACCCTGTAGTACTCTTGAAGGACTCACAAACTCAACATGTATAAAACCAAACTCAACCCTACCTCCACCCAACTCCACCCCAAATTTTGTAGCTACTGTTAGAATACACATATCTACTTGGGTGTCTCAGTGAGAAACATCAAAATCACCCTCAATAACTCCCTATTCCTCTATCACTGACCAGGTCATCCTGCTGTCATACCCATACTGCCTCTCAAAGCACCTCTCACCTGTCCTCTAGCCACTACCCTCACTGCCTCTCTTTCAGGCCCAACAATAGTCCCCTGTTACCTTTGCCTCTAAGTGTTGTCATTAGGTGATATTTTTTTAACCTGGATT
Source organism: Tamias sibiricus (assembly GCA_025594165.1). NCBI lineage: Eukaryota > Metazoa > Chordata > Mammalia > Rodentia > Sciuridae > Tamias > Tamias sibiricus. The sequence continues at coordinate 153,655,699 of CM046657.1, read as the reverse complement.
TTCAAAAATTTCCACAGTGAGCCAAAGTTCTTACATTATCACCAAAGTTGTTCTCTTAATATATAAATTCATTCCCCAGATGAAAGTTACTGACTTTGGAATAAAGGTCAACTCCACAACATGCCCTTCAGCTATTTACTGACTCCTGCCTGTCTTCAAGCCCTGTCTTCCCCATCAAATGCCACTGACTCTTCTGACTACCCACCACACTGCCTTGCTTGTTACTCCCCAGGACCACAGTGCACTGCAACCTCTATATAGGTGCACTGCTTTGTCTGAAGCACTCCCCCTTTCTTTTACCATTTCACAAGCCTCAGTCCTTTAGGGCTCTATTCAAATGGCTTCTCCTTTCTGTGGGAAAAAGAAGATAGAAGGCTGGGATCCAAAATTTAAATTCCAGCTCTGCTATTATTGGCCTTGTGATGGTCTTAACAAATTCCTTAAGCTTTTGAAGCCTCAGTTTCCCCATCTATAAAACAGGATATAAGTAAACTCAAGAGTTCTCTGAGTTTAAAAATAAGGTATATAAAGTGATTGTCAAAATACACACAGAGTAAACACTTAAGTAGTAGATACTGTTTATTATTCCAGCCCTACTAAACACTCTAGACAAAAGTGGCGAATCCCTACTCTAAGTGCCCCAAGCCCACTGCACACCCTCATATACCATTTTGCATGTTGTATTAGAACTATATGGTTGTATCATTTGTTTTCTTTACCAGATGATGAGCTCCTCTGAGGGAGGGAAGGGACTGCAGTACATCTGTGGCTCCCAAACCAAACCCTCAGGAGAATACCTCATACACCAGGGCCATATGCATAACATTAACTGAAAAAATTGAACAAATCAAGCTAGCATGGTGAGGCAGATAATAAAACATCATACCTCAACTAACAAGTATGATTTAAATAAAATCTTTCCCTAGACTGTTGCCTAAAATGTAAATAATCCTTGAAAGAAGTAAAGCTGTTAGTCCTTCTCATCTTAGTAAAGCAATAAAAAAAAAGAAAGAAAGAAAAAAAAAGAAAGAAAGAAAGAAAGAAAGAAAGAAAGAAAGAAAGAAAGAAAAAATCTAAACCCAATGCAAAAGGATACGCCATTCCTCTGATACGTTTAATTTTTCCTGGATCCGTGAGCTGGATGGGCTTCAGGGCCTTCTTTACAGGACATGAGAAAACCACTTCACCTCCTCCCCCAGGCGGCATTCCTCGACGCACAATCTGCACAAAATGATAGAGTGATGAAACAAGGATAGAGCAAAGCAGTGAATTACCTTGACACCTAACCCAGGGAGGTTTCATTTTACCAGTAAGCTCTTCCTCACAAGAAAGATGGTCCTTTCATATTCAATATCAATCCCTTCAAAACCAACAGCACCTTGTATTACCCGCAAGAGGGTACATGCTTGGCAGCATGTCCAAATCAAAGTCAAAGTGGCTTTGCCCTCATCTATCTACAATCCTGGGTAGGTCACTTCATCACCATGACCTATTTTTTCATTGCAGTTCATCGGCTGATCCCATTTCTTAGCTATTAAGAATCCCCTTGGGCTGGAGTTGTGGCTCAGCGGTAGAGTGCTTGCCTAGCATGTGCGTGTCCCGAGTTCAATCCTCAGCACCACGTAAAAGTTTAAAAAAAGCACTGTGTACAACTAAAGCAAATAAATAAATATTAAAAAAAAAAAGAATCCCCTTTTCTTCTATGCAAATACCTGATCAAGACCAAAAGAAATTACTGCCCCTGTTTAAAAAGATCAATTTTAAAAAACAGATATGCTAAACAGTTTAAGATACCCAGTATCACCACATTAGATTGATGTAACTCCTTAAGGTTTGGATATGCAGTATCTCCCAAAAGATACTGCAAGAATATTCATAGGTAAAATGATTAGATTATGAGAGCTGTAAGCTAATCAATCCATTTTAGTTTAAATAGACTGTGTGGGCAGTAACTGTAGGCAGGTGGGGAGTGGCTGGAAGAGATGGTTCACTGGGGGCATGCCCTGGAAATGTTCATCTTTCCTGTAGCCCCCCACTTTCCTATCTGCTCCCTGGCTGCGATGAATGGAGCAGCTTCCCTGTATCGTGCCCTTCCACCATGATGTTCTGCCTCACTTGTGCCCAGAGCAATGGACTTGGCTGACCATGGACTAAACCTCTGAACCATGAGCTAAAATAAACTTTTCCTTTACAAGAACACTTGTAGAGTATTTTGGTCATAGCAACAAAAAGCTGACTAACACAAATTCCTTTAAATAGTAAACAGATTCTTAAATCACTTATACTATGTTTTAGAAATACTGAAAAATCTGACGGACATTCAGGTTGGGAGTTCCTGAACACAAATCATATCTAGATCAGATGGACAACAGGAACAGAATCCTTACTGCTCTACTTCTTAGCTAACTTCCATGGACAGAGCTGTGTGAGGAGTACAGGAGTTAATACATGTAGAATGTTTATCATAGCACCTACCACAAAGTTCAACATGATTGTTGGCTACCACTATCATTACTAGCAAGTCAGTTCAAAGTCTATAGTGTTTGGTTCATGAGCCCTTTGGGTCTTCTGAAAGATGGTAACTTCAATTGTGACACACATATACACTGAGTCACATAGCTCTTCCAATCAATTGATAACATACATATGGCCAACAGTTCAATATATTCTTACCTTTAGCTCAAACGATTCACCATCAATCCCAAACTGTTTCAACAGAGGAAGAGCTGTTGCCTTAAGAACATCAACCTATAAAGTATTTGAGGGGAAAAAAAGTTTAAACTTTGTCAGATAGAGTTCAAAAAACAGGCAAGGTTTAGCAACAAGGTAAGTGGTACAGTTTGGTGAAGAGAAAATGCTGCCCTACAACTGCTCTGTCCAAGTTAAGTCCTGATTTTGCAAATCCCTGGGCTTCTCTGAGCTTTGCTTTCCTCACTGATGACGTGGAGACCTACACCTATCTTGTATTCTCCTTGAACATTACATGCAACACGCATGAAGAAACTGCTGGGCTCATAGAAAAAACAAACTGGGATCTCTGCTCATTTTTACAGGTATACACACTATGGAAGAAACTATCATCTCTTTTAGTAATCTTTTTTCCAGTATGGCTTTTTAATGTTTAGAGCTGGTAGCACTCAAAGTAAAAGCAAACCAAATGAACTATTCAATATTAACCTAAGAGTCCAGTTGTAGGTGCTGATTCTATATGGGAATGGGGAGTAGTGAGGGAATTATAGTCTCAAAACCCATGAGGCAACACAGACCCCAAATTATAATTGTAAAACCATTCACAGTTAATGGCAAGACTTTTGCCAAATGTTATTCTTATTTTTTCCCTATTCAGAGCTCTGAGGTCTTATCAATTTGTGGATTTCTCATAGGATATACAGATGGCATCCAAATTACATGTATCTAAAAATCAGCAAATGTTGCTCAATTGTAACATGAGCATTATGGCTTAGATATGAGCTGTCCCCCAAAAGTTCATGTGTTGATGTGCAGAGGTGAAATGATTAGATTATGAGAGCTGTACCCTAATCAGTGGTCTGATCCATTTGATAGATTAATAATACTATAGGCAAGTGGGGCATGACTGGAGGAAGTAGGTCACTGGGAGCATACTGTGAAGATTACATATTTTGTCCCTGGTTTCTTGCACACCCTCTGCCTCCCAGCCACCATAAGCAGCTGAGTCTTCCCTCATGCCCTCCTACCATGAAGTCCTGCCTCACCTCAGGCCCAGAGCAACAGAGTTGGCCAAACATGAACTGAACCTCTGAAAATAATGTGCCAAAATAAACTTTTCCTCTTCTAAGTTGTTCTTGTAGGATATTTTGGTTACAGCAACAAAAATGATTACTAATGTGATAGGAGAGAGAATTATTTCCTTACTTGTTCCTAATAGAATCAGGGGCTGGGGATATAGCTCGGTCGGTAGAGTGCTTGCCTAACACACATGAGGCCCTGGGTTCAACCCCTAGCACCCCCCCCCAAAAAAAAAAAAAAAAAAAAACACTTAATGGAATCAGATGTTCCTCCTTGATCCTGAGGAGACTGACCCTGAAAGGTAGCACAAACAGAGGATATAGGAGAAAGCCCTAGTTCTGGTCTTGGCTCTGCCTCTAATTAGCTGTACAGCCACAGATGAGAAAAATCACAACTATCTCAATTTCTTGTCTCCAGATAAGGGCCTTATGCTGGTCTGTCTCCAAGCTGCTAACAATTTTCACAGGCTGATTTGACAGAATGATACTTCAAAAAGGCTTTATAGGAGAAGACAGGCTCTAACTAAATATCTGGGTATTAGAAAATTAACCAGAAGTAGAAATAACCTGTAAAGCCTGGGAACATGTTCAAAATGGATCAGGTGTGGCAGGGGCAGTGACGAGAAAAACCTATTAAAGATTAGCTTATTTTAATTAAATATTAAAGCTAAACATACCCAAAAACGTAATTCAGTCATGCATCACTTAACAATAGGTATATTTTCTGAGAAACACGTCATTAGGCGATTTTGTCCTTGTGCAAACATCACAGAGTGTTCTTACCTACTTTTTTTTTTTTTTTTTTTTTTTTTTTTAAGATGAGGGTATTGCTAAGTTGTCCAGTTGCTCAATCCTTCTACTTCAGCCTCCAAGCAGCTGGGATTACAGATGCACACCACCCCTCCAGCTAAGCCTCCATACATAAGTCTAGATGGTACAGACAAGTACACTCCTAGGCTACAGGGTATGGTCTATTTTTAAATTTGTCATTTTTATTTTTTGTTTTAAACTTTTTTGTTAAAAACTAAGACACGGTCTGGGTGCAGTATCGCACACCTGTAATCCCAGCAGCTTGGCAGGCTAAGGAAGGAAGATCACAAGTTCAAAGACAGCCTCAGCAACTTGGCGAGTCCCTAAGTAACTTAGCAAGATGCTGTCTCAAAATAAAATATTAAAAAGGGTTGGGGATGTGGCTCAGTAGTTAGGCACCCCTGGGATCAATCCCTGGTACCAGAAAAAACAAAAACAAAAACAAACCCTAAGGCACAAACACATCAGCCTAGGTCTATGCAGGGTCAAGATCTCAAGATCATCAATATTACTATCTTCTACCTCCAAATCTTGTCCCACAGGAAGGTTTTCAGGAGCAATAACATGCATGGAGTTGTCATCTCCTCTGAAACCAATGCCTTCTTCTGGAATTCCCTTCTGAAGGGGACTTCATGAGGTTGTTTTACAATTAACTTTTTCATAAGTAGAAGGAATACACTCTAAAATAACAAGAAAACTATAGTAGTAAATACATAAACCAATAACAGTTATTTATTTTTATCAAGTACTATGAACTGGCTGAGCACAGTCGTGCACATCTGTAATCCCAGGCTAAGGCGGGAGGATCCCAAATTCAAGGCCAGTCTAAGCAACTTAGTGAGACCCTCAAGAACTTAGCAAAACACTCCCAAAAAATTAAAAGGGCTGAGAATGTAATTCAGTGGTAACCTGCCCCTTGGTTCAATCTCCAATATCCCCCCCCAAAAAGTATTATGTCCTGTACATAACTGTACACACTATGTTTTCACATAACTGGAAGCACAGTAGGCTTGTTTACACTAGTATCACATGTGACCGAAGCTTTGCACTATGACATAAGGACAGTTGTGGGGTTCTTTTGTTTTTGTATCAGGAATTGAACTCAGGGGCACTTAACCGCTAAGCCATATCCATAGTCCTTTTTTATATTTTATTTAGAGACAGAATCTTGCTGAGCTGCTTAGAGCCTCGCTAAGTTGCTGAGGCTGGCTTTGAATTTGTGATCCTCCTACTTCTTCTGTCTGAGCCACTAGGATTACAGGCATGCAACACCACACTCAGCTAGATGCAACATTTTGACAGCTATGATGTCAATAGGCAACAGGATCTTAACGGGACCACTGGCATACACATAGTCTGTCATTGATGGAAATACTGTTATGTGGCACATGACTATACATGCATTTGGGATTGCCAGAACCCAGAAGAGTCTATCTAGGATAGAATTAAGGGTGGTTGGGGAGAGGACTAAGCCAGATCCTAAAAACTTGGTAAATGCAAGGATGTAGATTATTCTGAAACTAGGCAGCCACCATCTCTACTGGGGGAAAAAAGGTAAGAAAGCAGTATCCTTTCTGGCTCATTCTACTTACACCCTAAGTCAAAAAGGACAAAGTCAAAATTATTTCCAAAGTCAGCCAGAAGCCCAAGTGTAATTCCAGGTATTGTCCTGTCTCCTAATAACTTTCCATCAGACATGCTTGGTATTGTAAGACAAGGCTTGGAAAGCTAATGAGGGCTTAAGCCTGGATCCGCCTCTAACTAGCTGTGAAATCTGGGACACTTCCCTATCTCTCCGAAGCCTTAGTTTCTTTCCATATGAAATAAGAAGCTACCCTGAACACTCTATTATCTTCTCTGCACATTCTAGCTAAAGCAGAATAAGGCCTGCAAGCTCTGCTTCAGGGAAACTTGAGTTTTCCCTCTATGGTCAGAAAAGGCAAGGGTCTGACCTAAATGGTACCACAGGATACCTTTCTTAGAGGTCAACAACACTTCTCACCACCAAACCTCACTGCTCAATCCTAACCTGACTCCTGCAAAGAGTAACTCTGGATCATTCCCAACTTCTTACAATTTTGACTGCTGCTTGGTTTCTCCAGATTTCTTTTCTATTTCCGCTTTTCCCCCTCTCATATCTTAAACACTCACTTCCCCTTACTCTTCTATTCTCAGTTCTTTGTTCCATGGGGGAAAAAAAAAAAAAAAAAAAAACTCTACGACTCACAAAGTCTTGAAAGGGAACCAAATTGAATAAGAAGTGTGTCCAGCTGGAAAGCTCATGTCTTACCAAGAGGGCAGCTGCCACATAGCTCCAACTGATGGCCATCATGCAGGAAGAGCCTTCCACTGCTCACATACATTGCCCTACTAATGTAAAAGCTGGGATTTTTACGTGAACAACAAATTCTCTCTCTCTCTCTCTCTCTCACACACGCCACTGCCATCATCACATTATACAAGCAAAAGAAAAGACAGATATAGGACCAATTCAGCTAACATGCTGCTGGTGTTCAACCATAGCTGGTCAATCTCATACTCCTAAAGATTAAACTCAGTAGGTAAGATTCTGAGGACTTGCCCTGAAGTTCCAGACAGTAGTTTCCAACCGCCATACAGACATCCCCTTGTGGTTATGCTGCCAAAAGTTCAGGGTGTGGTAACAAAGTCAAACTCATCATCCACTGTCCTACCACAATTTCCCCTTACTGTGTCAAACACTACCTGAACATTATTGTTAAAGTCAATCAGAACAAAAAATTATGAAGTCATTTTTGGCCCTTCCTCCCAGTCCATTTCCAAGTAGTTGTCAAGTTATGAAGTCACTCTTGCCCTCATGTCCTTCCTATCTGCCCCTTATTTTCCATTACCATCTCTATAATGTCCAAGCTAGTCTATCACCTCTCCAATTCACTGTTCACTCAACATCCAGGAGTATCACCCTAAAAGCCATATTGACTCTGGTTTTCCTTCCTCTAGTAACCTTATCCAACTGCTATGGATTAAATGTCTTCTCCAAAATTCAGATTGATATATAATTGTCATGTCAACATGTTAAGAGGTAGGACCTTTAAAAAGTGATTAAGTCATGAGGTCATTACCTTCATGAATGGATTAAGGATATTATCACAGAAGTGGGCTTCTGAAAAAAGGATGTATTTAGCCCAATTTTTTTCTGTCTTGCCATCTGATGCCTACACCACGTTATGATGCAAGACAATGGCCCTCACCAGATGCCAGCACTATGTTCTTGGGCTTCCCAGCCTACAGAAATGTAAGAAATAAACCTCTGTTCTTTATAAACTACCTCAGGTATTATGTTACAGCAATGCAAAATGGACTAAGGCACTGATGATTAGCACTTTGCTTGTATCTCTTATCAGGGTCCAAGTGTATTCAGCCTTTTCACCTCCCTAGCCATGCTCATAGCTGTCCACCCCATGGGAATGAGAGTTCCCTGACAGCAGAATCACTCATGGTATTCATGCCTGCATGACATGAGTAAATGGAGACAGGCTGAAGAATTTATTTCTTACCCAGGATTAGGAGTATTTATTTTATCCTAGGCTAAGCCAAGTATATCAACCACCATCATTTAGTCATGATGCTGGCAAAAGCAGGCAGTCCTGTCATATATGAAAACAGATTTTGTTTTTGTTTTTGTTTTTTGGTACTGGGGATTGAACTCAGGGGCACTCAACCACTGGGCCACATCCCCAGCCCATTTTTTGTATTTTATTAGAGACAGGGTCTCACTGAGTTGCTAAGTGCCTCGTCATTGCTGAGGCTGGCTTTGAACTTGCGATCCTCCTGCCTCAGCCTCCCAAGTGCTGGGATTACAGGTGTGCGCCACCACGCCTGGCCAGATTTGTTTTTAATATGCTGCATAAAAGAATTAAGTATCATTTCTTAGAAAGTCATCAACTGATCTTTATACCTTTACAAACTTAAAAAAAAAAAACTTGTTTAATATTGCCACTGAGAACAGCTTTTAAAATTAGTAATTATAGAAAAGTACAAAATTGGGATACACTGCAAATATACTTTAGAACCTTTCCCCATAATTTGACACACTTTACCTCCTTGCAATCTCAAAATATAGATGCCTCCTCTCACACTTTTAACCAATGGGCCCATTTCCTAGAATCTTCTTAAAAAATGCAGATTTTCTTCTTGAAAATCTTCTCAAAATGCTTCTTGAAAAGCAATCACTCAAATTAAAATTCTTATCAGTTTATGTAACATTCATTTACAGGTAAGAATTTCAGATCTTGCACCATATACTGTATTTAGCATGCTAGAAAAAGAGATTATGCAGATGAATTCCCAAGAATTGAGAAATAAGTCTTCCATTGCCTAAGAACACATTATCCAAGATACTAGAAGGTATCCTGGTGGATACCAGCTTCCACTTTGGAACTCACTATACCACTAACTAGTCCTTTCTAGTTAGAAATGCTGCACACTTCACAGTCGGCCTTAGAAACTGCCCATTCAAGGCTGCAGGCTATGTCTGTGACAGTGAACACAAGTCAGACCTCATGGTCATCAGCTTTAACACCTTCTTTGGACATTTAAGTATCCAAAAGCAGCAACTTCTTCCCTCTGAGAAATCTAAGACTGGCACTAAGAGAGCTGTACTGATCAAAATGAAGGTTTCAATTATATATCAAACATCTCCCCGTTTATGCAGGAAAACTAGAAAGTATAAGTAAGAAGCTTACTGGTACTCACAAACTATCAAAGCTCACACTTTCCTTCCCTGCCCTTATGCTTTATTCTAAATCTGCAAATTTCTCAGATAAAGAGAGTTCCTGATTTTATGGTTTAAGACTGGAAAAGTCAAGACTCTGCTGTGGCAATGCCAAGAGATTATATTCTGCCTAAAACTTTGATCTGCTGCCCTCTAGCCTCAGCTCTCAGATGACCTTATAAAACTCCACTCTCATACACTTAGCCAACAGAAGCATATTTCATGTCAAATACTATGAGACATTAAGCATCTGTTTTGAAGATTCCTAGACATAACAATGAAAGGCACCTTGATGAATGCTAGCAATCATCCTGAAGGTGATGATCACGAGTCTTGGTTCATCTGCCTCTTGGAGTAAATTAACCTCTAAATCTCAAGATAAATAACACAAAAGAAACACACTCAAAAATGAAAGTGTGCTTATAAGAAACTTTTTTCTCAGTAATTGACTTTTAATGAGAAATAAAACAAAAATCACACCATGGTTTGGCCTTAATACTCACCGAAGGGTCAACTTGGTCATTGGTCACTCCTCGCAGAACTATTTTTAATGGGTGCTTCATAAATGGAGCCAGGCAGAGAAGACCCTCCAGATAATAGCCAATGCCACGAAGAACACTACAGTCATGTTCCAAGGATCCACCGTATAGGAGACCAGGCTGATAATATAAGGTCGTTCCTTAAACCAGAGAAAAAACAGCCAGATGCAGCAGGAACAAAACCAGTGTCACAAGACAACAAATGCAGTAAGTCCCAAGGGGAAAATATGGCAAGGGCATCCAAGGGAGTTCAAAATACCATTCCTGAGAGTCCACACTTCACTCCAAAGGCTGACTCACTACTGTCAAGCCTCTGTAACAATAATAAACTGTGCGTGTAATTTAATAAACAGTAATAAATTAAACCCTTCCCTAAGCCATCTGAGTTGCCAAAGTCATGGCAGGGCACAGAAGAAGGCTCCTCACAGGCACTGGAGCCTCTTAGAGGAACGCTCTCAGACTGTGCTGATTGCAGGTTCATGAACAATAGTCTTAAATCATCACACCAGCAGCCAGTATCCTCTAGGCCCCTTGAAATGAGATTTCTCATACAGTTCACGAACCAAACAAGAGGCCTAGAAAAGCAAGTACTTTGTGGCACTCAAGGCAAAGAGTGGCAGCAATTTTAATACTAATAAATGAAAATATCTAAAATTATGTTATGGCTCTTAATGGACACTCTTCATTTTCTTTACTCGTTTTTTCACAATATTTATATCATCCCCAAATTTTCTTACTAAATGTGATATCACAGGAAAAACAATGTAAAACACCCTAGATGGTTTGGGATGGTAGTCTAAATGGGTAAACTAAGTACTTCTACTGTTCAAAATCTGCAATGTCTTCTGGCACAATTTATCAAAAATAAATAAAGGAAAACAGCTCTTGAGAGTCTCACAAAATAAACTTAGGTTTTATTAAACACAAAAATCTAAATAATCACAATCAGGATTATATGCTCATCAAAGTGACCAACACTTCTCAAAAGGCATAATTTTGGGTCATTTATCCTAAATAGTGTTAAGGTCAAGAAGCCAAATAAAGAGTATATAAACCACAAAATCCTTCAATTCCATCTGCTTATGCCAGAAATTAACCAAATGAGAAACTGATGAGATAATCAGAATGATGGCTTTTATTCTAATGGGAGTATGAACAGGGTCACATAAATGTCTTACTTTCCAACCTCCACTGTTGACATGACGAGAATAAAATTATCTGCCTTTTGAATCTCCAATAATTTTTTCATGGCTGGAAAAATCTCCAGCAATTTCAAAGTAAACAAGGCAAGATGACTGCGGGAATTAGAGCTGGCAAAGGGCATCTAAACATCTCAGTTTTCTGTCAGGTATGGGTAAATGCAGCTACAGATCAACATTATCTCACATGATGCAGGACCTTGTATGAATCCAAGCTTGTCTTTCTTTAGAGAATCAACATGGTGGTAACCGGGCATGGTGGCCAGCACCTATAGTCCTAGCTAGCTACTCAAGAGACTGAAGTGGGAAGATCACCTGAGCCCAGAAGTTCTAGTCCAGCCTGGGCAACACAGGAAAACTGTTTCAAAATTAATGAAATCTTTTTTAAAAAGAAAGCCAACATATGAAAGTCAGAGATTCCTTTGTGGAATACATGTATAAGAATTCATGAAGCCAGTATCATTACACAAAGCAGACAAAGATTCTAATAGAAAAAAGGAGAAAAAATGGCTAGAAACAATCTAAGTATTTATCAGTAAGGAGCATTAAATAAATTATCACCCACCCATACAATGGAATACAATACTAGAGCCCACATAAATATGGAAGTGGACCTGCATGTGCCAGCAGGGAAAGTTCCGTGAGACATTTGTACAAGTGAAAAAAAAATACTATCTGCAGAACTGTGAAGAACATGACCCTGTTGCTGGTCTGGGTTACATAAGCACCCATGTAAGCAAGTGCGGTGACTGTGGCTACCCCAGGAGAAGGGACTTGAAGAGGAAAGCGGTAAAGGGATTTTTACATTTTTTTGCACATATTTGTATAAATTATTTTAAAAGACAAAATTTTAAAATAGATTTCAACACATACAACTATGTCAGAGTTTACTTTAAGAATAATGTGATGATGTAAGTAGACGGACTTTGAAAAGATTTATGTAAATGTGAGGTATAAAATATTTTTATTGTCAAAAAAAAAAAAAAGATGCTTGCTTGCTCATTTGAAACTTTTAATCCTCTACCTTCCTTAAATCAAATGTATGCCCCTTAAATTGACAGATTTCACATACACCTCTGGAAAATTTTATCACAGATAGAAAATTGGGTCTATTAGAAGTATTTTAATGATCCAGAATGATGAGTTTTTATTACAATCTTCACTCACAAATTCCTCTTGTTAATTCCAAAAGAGAGTCTCCAAACATTCTAACTTAGAAGACTTACATGATACAAAGTGATTAGTAAAGTTTTAAACACAATATAGTATTTATACCATTAAAAACAATGAGGGCTGGGGTTGTGACTCAGTGTAGGACACTTGCCTAGCATGTGTGAGGCACTGGGTTCGACCCCCAGCACTGCATATAAATTTTAAAAATAAAGATTCATCAACAACTAATAAAAATATTGTTTTTAAAAAGTGGAAAAAAAGAAGAACGTTTAGGTAATGTACATAGGTACTTTCAGGAATAGACAGAAAAGGAGCTCACCTGTTTGGTTTATTTCAATTCGAGAACCATTAGTTATTTTGTCCAATAGCCTTATGAAGCTGGCTTCAAAATCTGTAGGGAAAAGAGAAAGATTGGTCTCATGTTAGGACACATCTGACCCAGATACTGTAGTAGACAATAGGTTACTTCCAGCACCATACCCAAGCTTTCCTCAAGAGCTGTGTGAGAGAACGTGTTAAGGAACCTGAAGCAGTGGGGAAAGCACCAAGTAGTATACATGGTTAGTAGAACTGTTAGAAACAACTCAGCCTTCACATTCCACAAAAATCAGCAACTCTACCAGCAATGTAATGGGATATTAATTTCAACTGCATAAAATCCATAAAAGACCTTTCTTTGACCTCAGGAGGACAAATCAAATAAGAGAGAAATGGCAGAAAGCAAGCAAGGGTTTTGAGGTCAATTCTTCCAGACTCTTTGAGAGAGGAGAGGTTAAAAGGGGCACCCTTTAGTCTCACAGACAGGAAGAGTTCACAGCTTTTCTCCAGCACTCCTGCCCCCAACAGTTTCCCTTCTCCCTTCCTCTCCCTTTCTGATCTATAATTATCTAACCAGTTCAGTTTTTATTTGATTAAAAAGTGCTTGAACATACAGTATAACTGCCACCTACTTTTAAATGTATGAAAAAGACTGGAAAAAAATGTTAATAGGTTTCTCTTGATAGGATGATAGGATAGTATATAAATGAAATTTTATACTAAAAGCTATTTCTTTATGTTTGAGTTTGCTTTAATTCATTTTATGAACAGATTGTTATAAAAGCTAGTCAGTCTTGAAAAGAAAGGGTGGGAGGAAAGAAGAGTACAAGAAAATGAGAATAGATTTTAAATGTGAAATTATGGAAGGAAGGGAGTGATGACTGAAGAAGGAGAATATGTCCCCTGGAGCTTCTCTTACACACACACACACACACACACACACACACCCTTTAGCCTTAACCTGCGCATGGACAAGAACAGGAAGACCACCTCTTCTGCCATTGAAGGTACTGGAACAATCTAGCACTTTTAGACAGTTTCCACTCCTGTAATCAACAAACAGTTTGGGGGAGAGATCCCAGCAGTCATCTAAACTGATCCCAAAGGGTGAGTAGATCAACTAAACAATTCTTATATACCTGGTCTATTACTTAACCCTGTCCCATAACTCCTGTCATAGTAGGTTCTGCAATCTGTACAAAGAGCACTGGGCTAAAAGTCAGAGAAACTCCACTAAATTCTGAAACAAATAAAAATAGTTAATAACAGCTGCTGTGTGTGGAACACTTACTTAACACCATACATTCTGTCATTTCATCCTAATGACCCTGAGACAACAAGTGTCAGTCCCATTTTACAGAAGGCTGAGTGACACCAAGATTGCCAACTGATCTAACCTGGTCAAATGACCAGCCAGTGGCTGAGCCAGGATTTGAGCCCAAGTCTGTCTTTCTCCAAAGTCTGTGTTCTTCACCACACCATGACACTTGTTTGCCTCTACTCCGTTTAATCACTCGAAGCCAAGCTCTTTTGATAGAAAATCATGGTAACTTTTTAACTTCAGGCAGTGACCTATTGAAGAATCTGGCAGTCAACTTAATGAGGCCTAATCAATATTTCTTTGTAACAAAATTAGAACAGAATGGACTACAGTAGCTACCTCCTATCTACAATTTTACTTTCCACAGTTTGTTCAACCCATAGTTAAGCACAGTCTGAAAATATTGAATGGAAAATTCCAGAAATAAACAATTTATTAGTTTCAAACTGCATGTCATTCTGAGTAGCCTGATGAAGGCTCATGACATACCCTTCTGTTCTGTAAGGGATATGAATCGTCCTTTTGTCTGGCATATCCAAACCGTATATACTACCCACCAAGCCAAGCCGGCACAGTGGCGCACACCTGTACCCAGCGGCTCAGGAGGCTGAGACAGGAGAATCATGAGTTCCAAAGCCAGCCTCAGCAACTAAGCAACTCATTGAGACCCCGTCTCTAAATAAAATACAAAATAGGGCTGGAGATGTGGCTCAGTGGTCGAGTGCCCCCAAGTTCAATCTGGGTACCAAAAAGAAAAGAAAAAAAAGCCTCAGCAACCCACCAATTAGTCAATTAGCAGCCCTCTCTGTTTTCAGATCCATTATTGTGACACCATAGTACTTGTGTTCAAGTTATCTTTATTTTACTTAATAATAGCCTGAAAGCACAAGAGTAATAATACTGGCAATTTGGGGTTTTTTGTTTGTTTTTTGTTTTTTTGTACTAGGGATTGAACCCAGGGGTGCTTTACAACTGAGCCACATCCCCAGACCTTTTTTTGCATATATTGTATTTAGAGACAAGAGTCTCTCAGAGTAGCTTAGGACTTAAGTTGCTGAGGCTGGCTTTAAACTTGCAATACTCCTGTCTCAGCCTCTCAAGCTGCTGGGATTATGAGCATGTGCCACTGCACCTGGCCTTTGTTTTTTTTTTTTTGAAATGGGGTCTAACTATGTTGCCCAGATGGGTGTCTAACTTGTAAACTCAAGTGATCCTCCCACCATAGCCTCCTGAGTAGCTGGGACTACCAATGTGTGCTTCCATGTGGGGCTAATGGTGGCAATCTGGATATGTCAAAGAAAAGCCTATTATCATAGGTGTTTATGTATAGGAAAAGCATAGTAAACATAGGGTACAATACTATCCAGAGTCTCAGGCATCTACTGAGGGTCTTCGAACATATGCCCCATGAATAAGGGGGTACTACTATATTAGGGAGTAACTGTCCATATTATGGATGCTGTTCATGAAACTTTGGCTTCAGTTTTACATATATTTGTATGTATAATAAATTGTGGTAGAAGTAGCATGACAATGGGGCTGGAGTTGTGGCTCAGTGGTAGAGCACTTGCCTAGCATGTGTGAGGCACTAGGTTTGATTCTCAGCACCACATATAAATACAATAAAAGTCCATCAACAACTAAAAAATATATATTAAAAAAAAGTAGCGGGCTGGGGTTGTGGCTCAGCAGTAGAGCTCTAGCCTAGCACATGTGCGGCTCGGGTTCAATCCTCAGTACCACATAAAAATAAATGCATTGTGTACAACTAAGTCAAATGAATAAATGTTTTTTTAAAAAGTAGCATGACAAAAATTTGAAAGTAACTGAACTATGCTATGGAGTTAAACTAGAAATTATTTCCTTAGTTTCTATAGAATAGTCTTTTTAAAAAGCAGGCACAATCATATCATGATGCCACTTTCTAACTAGGTTTATAGCAAATGCAAAGTACTCTGCACCAAAAAAATAGAGGGGAGGGGAGGGGGAGAGAAGGGAGATGGGGGCCTTGATTTACTTAAGCTTTCCAGGTGCCTTAACAAGAGAGAACAAGTATTCAAAAAACCTAAAAATTAAAACCCCATAGTTTTTATAGATTAGGAAAGCAAGAACAAAGTACGATTTTAGAAATGTTTTGTTTTGTGATCCACAAGAGCTGTTGAGCATAAGCAGTCAGAAATGCCCCACTCGCAATATGAACAGAAAAAGACGGAGCACCTAAAGAGACCTCCAGACAAGATCATCCCAGGACATAGCAAACAGGTGCTTCAAAAGCAGTACTTCAAAGAACTAGACTCAGAGGTAGCTCATCCTGGCAACAGTGAAGATATAGCTCCATCACCTGGTACAAAAAAAGATCTCAAGTTCACCTAATAGTAAGATCGAAGTTCCCAAACTTCATTAAGCCAAGATGTATAGGATTCCTTGCCCATTCACCTTCTAGACACCTTGACTCTTCCCCCTTTAAGAGTGCTCCTGGAGTACAAAATTCCAGGTATCTAAAACCTTAAAGGAAAAGTCCCCAAAGCAAGCATAATTTTACTACATTGTTTAGGAATACATAATAAAGTTATAAAACTATAAAGAGAATTGAAGCAAGTGCAATATTATTCAGGATGTGGCAGCTACCATTAAGGGCAATGTGGTTAGTTGTGAATAGTTGTAAATTGCAAGAAGTGCACAGATGTTGGCAAGGTTCTTGACCTGGATGAGGGTCACCTCATGTTTTGTAAATTGTAAAATGTTCATTTTACAATTCTTTAAGCACTATTTTATGTCTTGGATATTTCTCATGTTCTTATATTTCATAGTTAAAATAAAATTTTAACTGTTAGGATCACTAATCTTGGGATTCCTTAAATACCACCTGCCATGCCTAATCCCCTCCCATTCCCTATCCCCAGAATAATCCCCTGGTAAGTGAACTCATCATTTCTTTCATGTGTGTATGTGTGCCCTATAAGACAGAAAGGCAAAAGCATGACTCAAAGGAAGCATGTAGGGGAATATAACTGAAGATCTGTACTTTGAAAACAAGGACCTGACCTGGAAGTAGAGAACTCACAACAGCTGCCTAACATGCCTAAACCCTGAGTTCAATCCCCAGCACTGCAAAAAGTAAAATTAAATACCACCAAGGAGCAAATTTCAACAAAGTTTCAATTTCAAAGTATTCTAACTCAAATGTGTACAAATACTGAGCTGGTTAAGTAAATCATTGCACATCTATGTATCAGAACACTGTGCAGCCTTATCAGATTTTAAAATATACTGATAAGTCATCTCCAAAGTATACTCAGAGGAAAAAAAAAAAAAAAGATGACCATTTATGTAAAAAAGGAAATTATATATATAATATATATATTATAAATATATTGCTTATATATAATTTATATAACTTGCTTATATACATATATATAATTTGTTTATGAGAAAAGTTTGAAAAGCAACAAAACAAATAATAATACTGGTTGCTTAACAGGGAGTGGGGATTGGAAGAGAGTCAAAAGAAAGACTTTAAGCCGGGCATGATGGCGCATGCCTGGAATCCCAGCACTTGGGAGGCTGAGGCAGAAGGATCCCGAGTTCAAAGCCAGCCTCAGCAATGGCGAGGCACTTAGCAACTCAGTGAGACCCTATCTCTAATAAAATACAAAAAAGGGCTGGGGATGTGGCCCAGTAGTTGAGTGCCCCTGAGTTCAATCACTGACACACACACACACAAAAAAAAAAGACTTTAAAGACTTTATAATCTCCCTTTGAATTTGAGTCATGTGCATGTATTTTGACAAATAGTTTCATTAAAAATACAAATAAAGGGAAAATTGTGCTCTATATGTGTAATACGAAATGAACTGCATTCTGCCGTCATATATAACAAATTAGAATAAATAATTTAATAAAAAATAAATAAATACAAATAAAGTTACTGCCCAATTTAAAGACAATATTAGAGTTTTCATCCAATAGCCTAAGACATATCTTTATAATACTATGTAGCCACTAATATGCTTTTTTAAAATTATTTAATTACACAAGGACATGCTCACACACTATATTAAGGGAAAGTTAAAAAGAAACATATGCAATGTGATTGCAATTTCTTTAAAAGAATAACTGGAAGAGAAGGAAGTAAACTCTTAAAAAAAATTAAACCAAATCATTATTTTCCTCATTAAATTCAAAAGGCAGAAATTACAAACACATACCCAACTCTGAGAATTAAAAGATGTCTACACACTTAAAAATAACATGCTTATTTTATTTATGCACATGCAATTATATAAAATATGATGAAAAATTATATTTAAATGTAAAGAAATATATAACAGCTCTTCTATTATGACCAGGTCAAGGGATAATTACAGGACATAATAAAATACCTTAAACAGATATATAAATTTAATCAAAATATATGGTAATTTACCCAAAGAAAAAGTTGCCACTCTAAAGATTGTAATTTGATTTGATTACCCTTAATTACCAAGAAAAGGAAAAAGGCAAAATTAACTGAGTTTAGAAATGGAACAAAATTAAAAGCTAAAAGAGTAAATGAAAACAATAACGCCCCCCAAACAAATAAACAAAATTTTCTAAAAAGTGTTAAAAAAAAAAAAATCAGGCTAATTCACTGAGAAACACAACACAAACCAATGACCTCATTTACTTAATTAAAAAAAGTATGATTGAAAATTAAAAATCAAAAAATAATAATAAAAAATATTGAGCTTTTATGGTAAACTGTTCCCCATTATTTACTAATACATTTAGAATTAAGATAAATAACTGTGAAAAATAGCAATCCAACACAGATAAAAAACAAAAGATATGTAACAAAGGGAAAGAGAAAACTTATTAATAATAAAAAGAAAATGAAGGACTTGGAAAACTTTTCCAATACTCAAAAAAAAAAAAAAAATGATAAGAAGCATATCACACATTTCAAAGTACAAAAAAGAATGTGCAAAGATGGTTACTGAAAAACAAGAACACCTCTAAACAAGAAAATTACAGGTTAATCTCATCCAATGAGAACTGTTTTTAAAATCCTAAATAACATCTTAGAAAAGAGATCATAACACATTTTTTTAAACATCCTTCATTAAGAAGAGTGCTTCCCAGGGGCTGGGGCCTGGGCTCAGTGGTAGCACACTTGCCTGGCATGTGTGAGGAACTGGGTTCAATTCTCAGCACCACATATAAATAAATAAAGGCCTATCAAGAACTAAAAAATATTTTTTAAAAAGGGGTGCTTCCTAGAAATAGGTGACAGATGAAGCATAAGAAAAGCTACAGTATAATTAAATATAATACTAAATACATAAATGGAGAAAAAATCAAGTAGAATAATTACTACTAAATATGTGCCTGAGCCGGGCGCGGTGGCGCACGCCTGTAATCCCAGCACTTGGGAGGCTAAGGCAGGAAGATCGCGAGTTCAAAGCCAGCCTCAGCAATGGCGAGGCACTTAGCAACTCAGTGAGACCCTGTCTCTAAATAAAAATACAAAAAAGGGCTGGGAATGTGGCCCAGTGGTCGAGTGCCCGATTTCAATCCCTGGTACCACAAAAAAAAAAAAAAAAAAAAAAAAAAAAAAAAAAGTGCCTGATAAAATTTAAATCAGTTATTGGGCTATGGATGTAGCTCAGTGGTAAAGCACTTACCTAGCATATGCAAGGCCCTGGGTTCAATCCCTAGCACAAAAAAAAAAAAAAGAAAATTCAAATCCGTAAAATCTGTTTTAAAAGATATGGCAAGTTAATTTATTAAATGTAATAAAGAGTTTATATTTTAAAATGAAAGACTTTGAAGTTCAAGGAGAGTACAGAAGTCCTCCCTTCTTCATGGGGGATTCATTCTAAGATCCCCAGTGGATGCCTGAAACTACAGAGAATACTGAACCCTGTTCTTCCCCCACACACTTACCTGTATGTTTACTTTATAAATTAGGCCAACTAAGAGATTAACAACTAATAATAAAATATAATGATTATAATGTACTATAATGAAAGTTATGTGAATGTGGACTCTCAAAACATTTTATTATACTGTATTTGCCCTTCACCTTAAGAAGGGAGGTGATACACTGCCTATGTAATGAGTTGAAATAAGGTAAATGACAGAGGCATTGTGATGTGCTAATGTTAGACTACTTTATCAGATTAATTGGAACACTGCTTGTGTGATACAACAACTGTAAATCTAATAACTGAGAGAGATACAAGTAACTAGTCAGTAGGTAGAGCAGACAGCATATACAACATGAATATGCTGGACAAAGGAATGATTCAAATAGTAGGCAGGATGGAACAAGACAATGTAAGATTTCATCATGCTGCTTAGAACTGCATGCAATTTAAAACTTATAAACTGTTTAATTCTGAAATTTTCCATGTAATATTCTCAGACCCCAATTAATTACTGGTAACCACAACTATGGAAAGTAAAACTGCATATAAAGGTGGCCCACTGTTTTTCATAACTTTGGCATAATTAAAAATTGTTTAAAAGGATACAGCAAAAATGATAAACTGGACATTAAACTAGAAACTATTGTCTATAAAAGATATTAGATTAAAAATGTGAAAAGAAAATCACAAGAACAAGATACTTGCAATACTTTTACATATCCAGAATATATTAATAACATAAATCAATTTTTTTTTTTTTTGGTACCAGGGATTGAACTCAGGGGCACTTGACCACTGGGCCACATCCCCAGCCCTTATTTTTGTATTTTATTAGAAGCAGGGTCTCACTGAGTTACTAAGTGCCTCGCCATTGCCGAGGCTGGCTTTGAACTCGCAATCCTCCTGCCTCAGCCTCCCAAAGTGCTGGGATTACAGGCGTGCGCCACCGCGCCCGGCATAAATCAATTTTAAAAAGACAAACTCAGACAAAAATGAGCAAAAGATCTGAACAGACACTTCACAAGAGGGTATCCAATTGACCAATACAAAGAAAAGGTGCTCAACCCCATTAGCATTAGGGAAATGTAAATTAAAACCATAATTAACTACTTGTACATCACTGCAAAACTGGTTGAGATGAAATAGACTGACAATCGTAAATAATGAAAAGGATGTGTAGTAACTGGAACTCTCATATACTGATGGTGGGAATGTAAATTTACCCCACTTTGGAAAACTGAGCATAAAATACACAGCTGAAGAAGCCAGCCACAAACAGAAAACATACTCTATGACTCCATTTATATATATTATAGTTCATTTTTAGAAACTTAACCTATGTTGTTAAAAGTCAGTTAATGCTTACCTTGGGGGTGGGAGGGAATGGGGTGAATGGCAGTAAGCATGAGGGAGTTTTGGAGGAGTATGCTTATGTTCTATTTCTTTACATGAGTAACAGCTATGTGAATGTCCACTTGCTTATAATTCACCAAGCTGCACATTTATCATTTGTATATTTTTCCTATGCTTGGTACACTTTAGTAAAAGTTGACTTTAAAAAACAAAAAATAGCCGGGCATGGTGGCACATGCCTGTAATCCCAGCTGCTGCAGGAGGATCGCCAGTTCAAAGTCAACCTCACAACTCAGCAAGGCCCTAAGCAACTCAGTGAGACCCTATCTCTAAATAAAATATCAAAAAACAAAGCGGGGGCTGGGGATGTACGTGGCTCAGTGGTTGAGTGTACCTGAGTTCAATACCTGGGAAGGAAGGAGGGAAGGAAGGAATTAAGGGAGGGAGGGAATGGGGGTAGTAAAGGAAGAAAGAGAGAGAGAAGGAGGGAAGGGAAGGCGAGGGAGAAAGACAAAAATAGAATTCAAAGCAAAAACTGCCTTTTAAAAACAGGAAAAGAGCAAAGAAGTCTAAAGAAGTCTAAAGAAAATTAAAAAACAGCAGAAGATGTTAATAAAGGAAGATATATTAATGAAAGGAAAGGCTATCTTACTAATTAAGCAAAAGAACTTCACATACTTTGATTTGGAATCATATTCCCTTTTTGTTTTTGTTATATTATTCATCTCTTGCCTCTCTCTGAGTCATCATTGACACAGTAATTCAGGTCTAGGACTCCAGCTTATGGAAACAGAAGTATGTTAGGACATATGTACAAAAACTGTACTGTTGCTTCAACTATGAATATCTATAATAAAGGAAACGTTAAGTAATGTGGGTATGTCTGTCTTTATTATGGAATACTCTTTGTCTCTCTTTTTAAAGCATGTTATAAAGATTATGGAATTGAACTCAATCAAAACATGTTCTCCTGTGATAATGTCCATGATGTGTTCATAAGCTTAAAAGGCAGGTTATGGAATGTCTAACAATATTTTTGTGTACACCATGGAATAGGTTCCAGAAGACTGCTTCTTGGGAGTATGACTGATGATAGATGTGGTTCTGTGGTCAGGACAATAAGGTATATAACCTGCATGGATGATTTCAAATTTCAAATCATAAGAGTTTGTTTACTCAAACATGCATTACTTTTATAATGTAAAATGAAACCAAAAATTTTTGTCCTGTACCTTTGAAATTTCTTATTTTAAGTGCTTATGTAAATTCTGCAAGAGAAATAAAATCAATAAAGGACAAAATAATTATCTGATTTATACTATCTTTATGTCTTTCAAGTTTCCTACTTATATCCAAACTCTCCAGTTCTAGTCCTTTTCTCCCTGAACAGAGAGCATTTCATCCACCTCAGAAAACCACTAGAGACAGAGGCGCATTTTATATATATAACAAAAGTCAATCCCCCAAGATGGCAAACCTATCCTAAATGCACCAAACAACAAAGCTGCAAAATATATGAAGCAAAAACTGATCAAATTGAAAGGTAAAAGATAAGTCCACAATTATTGTTAGAGATTACAATGCCCCTCTCTTAACAATCAAGAGAAAAAACTGGACAGAAAATCATCAAGGACAGAGAACTCTCAAAACTCTCAAAAACACTGCAGGTTCCTAGTTTACCCCAATACTGGGTATAGAGCACTCTAACCCAACAAAAGGAATACAGATTTGTTCTACTTGTCCATGGAATATATTCCAAAATAGGACATTTAAAAAAACTTGCCAAATTTTTAAAAATTGAACTCAATCAAAACATGTTCTTCTGTGATAATGGAGTCAAATTAAAATCAATAACAGAAAATATTTGAACACTTGGAAACTAAACAATACACTTATAAATAATCCATGGATCAAAGAGAAAGTCTCAAAGAACATGAAAAATACATTGAACTGAGTGAAAATTAAAATATAATACACCAAGTCAAGCACAGTGGTATGTGGCTGTAATCCCAGCCACTCGGAAGGTTAAAGGAGGACCGACCACAAGTTGAGGATAAGCCTAGACTCTGCGTCAAAAAAAATAAGTAAGTAAAACACCACATACTAAAATCTGTGGGACACAGTTAAAGAACTATTGAGAAGGAAGTTTATTGTGCTAGGTGCATATATTAGAAAAGTGAAAATTTTTCCAATAATCTGAGCTTTTACCTGAAGAATTTAGAAAAAGAAAAGCAAAATAAACCCAAATCAAATGAAGGAAGGAAATAATAAAGATACAAGCAGAAATAAATGAAATTGGAAATAAAAACCAGAGAAAACTCACTAAAACAAAGAGCCAATTCTTTATTTTACTTATTTATTTAATTCACTCCTTTTTTGGTTGGGGTGCTAGAGATTGGAACTAGGGCCATGTGCATGCTAGGCAAGCATCTAACCACTGGAGCTAAACCCCCAGACAAGTACTGGTTCTTTAAAGAGATCAACGAGATTAATAAAAATTACACACACAATGAGAAAGACGGGGAAGAGAAAAGACACAATTACCAATATCAAGAATGAAACAAGGTATATACTGCAGGCATCCAAAGGATAATAAGGGAACACCATGAACAACTCCACATGTATAAATTTGACAAGTTAGATTAAAAAAGGACTACTTCTTCAAAAAACACAAACTACTATAGCTCATCCAATATGAAGTACATAATTTTAATAGCCCCATAGCTATTCAGGAAATTGAGTTTAAAA
The DNA here is from genome assembly GCA_025594165.1 of Tamias sibiricus. Taxonomy (NCBI): domain Eukaryota; kingdom Metazoa; phylum Chordata; class Mammalia; order Rodentia; family Sciuridae; genus Tamias; species Tamias sibiricus. The sequence goes on along the minus strand of CM046657.1, from coordinate 153,631,809 downwards.
TAAGTTTAAAACTTCCAAAAAATAATCCATTAAGCCTATATGCTTTCATTGGAGAATTCCAGCAAACATTTAAAGAAAGTTAGAATCAATTCTGCACAATCTCTTCCAAAAAACAGAAGAAAAAAACATTTCCAATTTATTTTAAACAAATATGACCCTGATACCAAAACTAGACCAAGAGTACAAAAGAAAAAAAAAAAAGACTAATATCACTCATAAATATACACACAAAAATCAAAAACACACTTGAATATACACACAAAAATCCTTCGCAAAGTATGAGCAAAACATTCAAAATTATTTTATATATTCAAAAATACATAAAAGAATTATAAACTAAGACCAAAAGGGATCATTTCCAAGAATGCAATGCTAGTTCAATATCTGAAAAATCAATGTAATAGACTGCACTAACAGGCCAAAAATGAAAAATCACGTGATCACATCAATTGTTGAAGAAAAATCACATGATCACATCAATTGTTTAAGAAAAATCACTTGATAAAACACCCATTCATAATGAAAAACTCAGAAAAAAAATGGTAATAAAAGGACACTTCCTCAATTCGATAAAAAAAAATCAACAAAACAATATACAGCTAACGTATTTAACATTGCTTTCCATATTTAACTGGATACTTTCAACTTAAGACAGGGAGCAAGGTAAGGATATGTGCTTTAACCACTCTTTAAACATAATGCTGGAAGTTCTAGCCAGTGTAATAAGGCAGAAGAAAGAAGTAAAAGCACACAAATCAGAGAAACAGTTATTCCTGTTTATAAATGTAGAAAACACTAAATAAATCTACAAAAACCCTCCTATAATTAACAGGAAAATAAAGTTGCAGGACACAAGATAAATAGACCCCCCCCCAAAAAAAAAATCAATTGTATTTTTTATACTAATAACACATGGAGACCAAAGTTCAAATACTAATTTCAATTGCTTTAAAAAAAATTTTAGGTACACAACCACATAAATACAGTTATCTCAACCTAGACAAAGGCACCATAAATGTACACTGGAGAAAAGATAGCCTCTTCAACAAATGGTACTGGAAAAACTGGAAATCCATACGTAATAGAATGAAATTGAACTCCTATATCTCTCCCTGCTCAAAATCAACTCTAAGTGGATCAAAGACCTAGGCATTAGACCAGAGACCCTGCACTTACTAGAAGAAAAAGTAGGCCCAACTCTCCAACATGTCAGCTTAGGAACTGACTTCTTCAGCAAGACTCCTAAAGTGCAAGAAGCAATATCAAGAATAATAAATGGGATGGTATCAAATAGAAAAGCTTCTTTACAGCGAAGGAAACAATCAAGAACATGTACAGAGATCCTACAGACTGGGAGAAAATCTTCACCACCAGTACCTCAGATAAGGCATTAACTGTCAAGATATACAAAGTACTCAAAAAACTTAACATCAGAAAAATAAATAACCCAATCAATAAATGACAAAGGAACTGAACAGGCACTTCACAGAAGAAGAAATATGAACGGTCAAAAAAAAATGAAAAAAATGTTCAACATCTCTAGTAATCAGAGAAATGCAAATTAAAACTACGCTGAGATTCCATCTCACTACAGTCAGAATGCCAGTTATAAAGAATACAAGTAACAATAAATGTTTGTTGAGGATGTGGGGAGAAAGGTACTCTCATACTTTGTTGGTGGGACTGCAAATTGGTACAGCCTCTATGGAAAGCAGTATGGAGATTCCTTAGAAAACTTGGAATGGAGCCACAATTTGACCCAGTTATCCCGTTCCTCAGTTTATACCCCAAAGACTTAAAAACAGCATAGTGCAGTGATGCAGCCACATCTATGTTTATAGCAGCTCAACTCACAATAGCCAAGCTATGGAAACAACCTAGGTGTCCTTCAATGGATGCATGGACAAAGAAAATGTGGTACATATGCACAATAGAATATTACTCAGACATAAAGAATGAAATTATGGCATTTGCCAGCAAATGAATGAACTAGAGATTATCATGCAAGTGAAATAAGCCAATCCCAAAACACCAAAGGCCAAACGTTCTCTCTGATTTGTTGATGCTAACTCAAAACAACACAGGTTGGAGAGGGAAATAGTAGAAAAAGATTGGACTAGACAAAGTGTAACAAAGGGAAGGGAAGGGGGAGGGCAACAGGAAAGACAGAATTAATTGGTCATAACTTTCCTAGTCTTGTATTTGTATACACAACCAGGGTAAATCTACATGGAGTACAAGCACATGAGTGGAAACCTAGCCAAGCACAGTGGCACATGCCTGTAATCCCAGCGACTCAGGAGGCTGAGGCAGGAGGACCACAAGTTCAAAGCCAGCCTCAGCAAAAGCGAGGCGCTAAGCAACTCACTGAGACCCTGTCTCTAAAGAAAATATAAAAAAGGGATGGGGATGTGGCTCAGTGGTCAATGCCCCTGAGTTCAATCCCTAGTACCACCCCCCACAAAAAAAAGAATGAGAACCTAATAGAATAAGTTATACTTTATGTATGTATATTCTGCCAAAATACATTTTATCGTCATATATAACTAAAAATAAAAGAAAAAGAAAAAAAAAACATTTACGTAAAATCAAAAAAAAAAAAATGTATGGGACTTGTATGCTGAAACCTATATCATCCTGATGAAAGAAATTTAAAAAGATCTAGATAAATGGAGAAACAGACTATGTTCATGAATTAGAAAACTCAAGATATTAAAATATCCCAAATATTTCCCCAAACTGATAAATAGGTTTAATATAGTTCTTATCAAAATCCCAACAAAATTTTTGGAGCTTAGACAAGATTATTCTAAAATTTATGTGAAAACCCAATTTACATGGAACTAAAATAAGTAAAGTGATTTTGAACAATTGTCAGGAGCTGTCACATAGGAGTGAGCACCCACCCTTAGCTAGCCTTGAGCAATGGAGGTGAGGGGAATGAAGCTCTGGAAGTGGGTGTCACTCAATGAGACTGGGATACACCTCCCTGAAACCCAATCCCTTGCCTCATTTGGGTGGAACTTTCTCCTCAATAAAAATAAAAAGTGTGTTTCTCCTCAATAAAAAGGGTCTCGGGCATTCATTCTCATTCTCTCTCTCTCTCTCTCTCTCTCTCTCTCTCTCTCTTTTTCCAATGGACCCTTAAGGTCGAGAGCCTTCCCTGATTCCTGGAAGCAAAAGGTATTTCTGTGTGTTGAGTACTTCTTTCGCCGTTTTCTTAAGTTATTGGTGCAGCCAGCTTTTGTGAACCCAGCTCAGATTGCCAGCCTGGATAGCTGGAGATAAACAATAAAAATTATTGGAGGAATCAGTCTGATTTCAAACATTATACAACTACAGTAACCAAGATTCAGTGGTACTGACAAAGGGATAACAGACACATAGAACAGAATGGAGAGTCCTAAAACAGAACCACACAAATACATCTAACTGATTCTTTACAAAGGTACAAAAGCAATTAAGAAGAAAGATTACCATTTCAATAAACAGTGCTGGAGCAACTGGAGATGCATGGAGAAAAAATTAAAGTTCACATAATAAGCTTTAAATGTCATATAAAAATTAAATATAAATTATAATACTTTAGGAAAAAACATACAAGTTGAATATCATTTATTCAAAATGCTTGGGACCAGAAGTATTTCAGATTTTGAATCTTTTTGGATTTTGGAAAATTTGCACATGTATAATAAGATATAGTGGGGGATAGCACTCAAGTCCAAACATGAAATTATTTTATATTCCTTATATGCATAGCTTGAAGGTAATTTTACACATTTTAAGTGCTCTTATGTTTTGACTGTGACCTGTCACATGAGGTCAAGTGTAGAACGTTCTAGATGTCAATGTTCAAAAGCTTTGGATTATGGAGGATTTCAGATTTTTAGATTAGGAATGTTCAATTTGTGGTAGATCTAAATCTTCAAAATCTAAATTGAGACAGGTTCTCCGGTGTGAAATAAAAAACCACAGCCATAATAAGAAAAACTGCTAAATCCTACTTCATTAAGATTAAAATTTTTTCTGCACAAGACTGAAAATTCATAATATAAAGTGGAAGAACATATTAGCAAACCACACATCTGACAAAAGACTAGAATAAAGAACACTCAAAACTCTGGAATGTGGGTGTAATTCAGTGATAGAGTACATTAACTAGCCTGAGCAAGGCCATGGGTTTAATCCCTAGCACTAAACCAAACCAAACAAAGCTGCCAAAATGGAACACTAAATAGAAACAATCCTATTAGAAAATGCACAATGACAAGAAAAGATATTTTACTGAAAACATCATTAGTCATATGGAATTAAAATTAAAATCACAATGAGACATCACTACACATGTATCAAGACGACTAAAATTAAAGTAGTGACAACACAAAGTGCTGGTAACGATGCAGAGAAACTGATACTGAAATTCATAAGCTGCTATGAACTGCTAATGGGAATAAAAAATGGTATGGGTACACTGACAGTCTTGACAGTTTTTTTAAAAAATTAAACATGCAACAACCATAAAACAAAGCACATGTCCTCCTGGGCATTTATCCCAGAGAAAGGAAGACTTGTGTTAACATAAAGACCCACACATAAATTTTTATAGCAGCCTTATTCATAATAGCCAAAAATTAGAAATGATCCAGGCCAGGCACAGTGGCACACTTTTGTAATCCCAGGGAGTCAGAAGCCTGAGGCAAGAGGATCTCAAGTTCAAGGCCAACCTCAGCAGTTCAGCAAGACTGTCTCAAAATAAAATATAAAGAAAGGGCCAGGAATGTAGTTCAATGGTAGAGTGCACAAGGCCCTGCTGGGTTCACTTTCCAGTAAAGCAAAAAAGAAAGGAAGAGAGGGAGGAAAAGAAAGAAGGAACACATATGTCCTTCAACAGGTAAACGGTTAAGAAAAAAAGAAAATGTGGTACTTTTATATCATGGCATCCTTCTCAGCAATAAAAAGGAACAATCTTAATAAAAACAACTTGGAAAAACCTAACTCCAGACAATACACTAAGTGAAAAAGGTCAATTCCAAAAAGTTACACTATCTAATTCCATTCATGTAACATTTTTCAAATGACAAAACTGTAGAAGTGAAGAACAGTTAAGTATAAGTGGTTGCCAATAGTTAAGGACACAGTGGCAGAGGGAGGACAAGAGGGTGCAGCTATAATGGACAATATGAGGAATCCTTGTAGTGGTGGCAATGTTCCGTTATCTCCGTTCTATCAGTGTCAATATCCTGGTTGTAATACTGCAGGTATTATGGTTTTCTTCAGATATTCCCATTAGGGAAAACTGGATAAAGTATAAACAGTATCTCTCTATATTAATTATTGTAACTGTATGTGAATCTATGATTATCTAAAAATGGAAAGTTTGAAAAAAAAAAAAAATGATGGATAGTTCCATGTGAAAGCATTTTACAACCTCCCAGCAGCAGCAGATCTGAAAACAGGCCATTAGGATTCTTGGCTTTAAAAGATAAGTCTTGTTTGGGGCAGTCAAAAATCATTTGAAAGCACTTTTTTTATTTATTTTTTATTCTAAGTTGTTATAAATGCCAGCAGAATGCATTGCATTTCATATTATACTTATAGAGCACATTTTTACATATCTCTGGTTATATACAAAGTATATTCACACCATTCCTGTCTTCATACATGCACTTAGGGTAATGATATCCATCTCATTCTACCATTTTTTTTTCCCCCACGCTTTTGCCCCTCCCCTCCTCTCCCTCCTCATTGGCCATTCTAGTGTTCCTCTAATCCTCCTATGCTCCCTGTCCCAACCACACTGTGAATCAGCCTCCTTATATCAGAGAAAACATTCGACATTTGGATTTGGGGGATTGGCTAACTTCACTTAACATTATACTCTCCAACTTCATCCATTTACCTGAGAATGCCATGATTTTATTCTCTTTTATTGCTGAGTAATACTCCATTCATCTACTGAAGGGCATCTAGGTTGGTTCCACAGTTTAGTTATTTTGAATTATGCTGTTAGAAACATTGATGTGGCTGTGTCCCTGTAGTATGCTGTTTTTAAGATCTTTGGGTATAGACCGAGCAGTGGGATAGCTGGGTCATAAGGTGGTTCCATTCCCAGTTTTCCAAGGAATCTCTATACTGCTTTCCTTATTGGCTGCACCATTTTGCAGTCCCACCAGCAATGTATGAGTGTGCCTTTTTCCCCACATCCTCTCCAACATTTATTGTTGTTTGTGTTCTAATAGCTGCCATTCTGACTGGTGTTGAGATGAAATCTTAGACTGGTTTTGATTTGCATTTCTCTAATAGCCAGAGATGTTGAACATTTTTTCATGTATTTGTTGACTGATTGTATATCTTCTTCTGAGAAGTGTCTTTTCAGTTCCTTGGCCCATTTATTGATTTGAGTTATTTGATTTTTGGTGTCAAGATTTTTTTTTTTTTTTTTTTTTTTTTTTTTTTTTTGGTACCAGGGATTGAACTCAGGGGCACTTGACCACTGGGCCACATCCCCAGACCCTTTTTTTGTATTTTTTATTAGAAGCAGGGTCTCACTGAGTCACTAAGTGCCTCGCCATTGCTGAGGCTGGCTTTGAACTCTTGATCCTCCTGCCTCATCCTCCCAAAGTGCTGGGATTACAGGCGTGCGCCACCGCGCCCGGCTGGTGTCAAGATTTTTGAGTTCTTTATATATTCTAGAAATTAGTGCTCTATCTGATGTGCATGTGGTAAAAATTTGTTGGGAACACATTTTAATAAGTCAACAGAAAGACAATGGGACAATATTTAATCTATACTTATCATTATTATAGTCATCCAGTTCCCCCTCAAATCCAGATGTCTATCAACAATCCTGAATCCTAGACCATGCTGGGAGGGCTGGGGGGATGCAGGTACACCCTTCATTTGGAAGATCCAATTTATGAAAACCCAGATTTATCCTCAAAGCAATGCATCTGTTTCAGTTGATCAAATGATGTTTTACCTTTCAAATAATCTCTACACAACATGTTTCCTCAGCACATTTTAAAGGATTATTTTAATTAAAACTCCCCTTAGCCCTCCTTTTTCAGAATCTTATCTACTTAGGCTATATGTAGCACTCCCTGGCACCAAATAACTTCACAAGGGAAGACAGTCATGTGACCTGCTGGGTAGAAGTAGTTCTATCTCCTGACTCCTAACTTTTGCCCAAGTCCATCATTTCTGCTATTATCTTTCTCATAGAATTCTTTCTATTCAGACCTGACATGACACAGAAATTGTTAAGTCAACCGAACTCTGAGACACAGCCCTGGTGAAACTGAGACAAGGTTAGGAGGTGCTTTCCAACACTGATGTGGAAGATGCAAGACCATCATGCACTTGGACAGGGAAACAGGCCCTCCAGGCTGGACATGGCTGCATTCTCTTTCTAGCTGTCAATCAGTGGATGTTCAATTTCACCAGCTCTTACTGAATTATATCTTGGCTCCTTTTTTTTAACCAAAAAAGCAACAAAAAAATTTATTTTATACTCAATGAAAGAAGTATAATGAGACAACATAATTGGTTATGTTCCTCCAGAAATGAAGTATAAATTACTTATGTGGTTGAATAATTATTAAAACCACTCCAGAATCATCTTTCTTTGGGGTTCAAATTTTTATTATTTACAACTTCTACATAGAAGGAGACAGCCTGAAGTCACACAGCTGACCTATATCTCATCCACTTATGAATCCTGTGCAGTTTTCTGTGTACCACATGCTGCTATCCCTAATCATTAGGGATATGGAAAAAAGAAAAGCCTTAATTATTAAAGTCCAATATGCCAGAGTTTTTCAACATCATCACTACTGACACTGTGGGAAGAACAATTTCTTGTTTGGGGGGCTGTCCTTTGCATTGTAGGATACTTCGCAGCACCCTTGGGCTCCAGCCACTAGATGCCATAGTACCCACCCCCCAACCTAGTTGTGACAACCAAAAATGTCTCGAAGCACTGCCAAATGTCCTCTGGGGAACAAACTTGCTCCTGATTAAGAACCACTACATTATATAACAAAGAAATATTTGTAAATGATCACCTAATAGGAAAATTTGAAAAAGAGGATAAAAAGAAGGCATAATTATAATTCTCTTAAAGTATCTGAAATTTTTCCAAAAGAGAAACTGGAACAGATTTTGATACCAGACGGCATAACTTCACCTAGTGAATAGAAGCTACATAATAATAAACCAACTAACATTTATTCTTCCTCTGTGTCAGGCACCTTTCACTACACTTGTATTATTTAATCCTTACAACAATATGGTGATGGAGGTAGCATTGACCCTTCTTTACAGATGAAAAAAATTAAGGCTCAGAAACATTAACAAACTTACCCAAAGTCTATGAGCTAATAGCAAAAAGGCAGAACCAGGACTCAAACCAGGGTCTAACACTGAGCCCAAGCTCTTAAACACTGAAGCTACTATGACCATGACAATTAAGAATTTTTCCTCAGTAAAACAAAAAGAAAAAAGAAAAAGAAATGTTTCTATCACCAATAACCACCAACTCCATCCTGTCAGAACAGATATCGGTCCAGAAAGACTTTCTTCACAACTTTCAGGGAAATTTCTGCTCTGTACCCCACTGAGCCTCTTTGCCACACTCACCTCTTCCCACTACTCCACTCAAGTTCTTCCAGCTTAGATGGCAAGCTCCTTTAAGAACAACAGCAGCAATCAGTTTCTTACATTTACACCCTCCACAAAAACATGTACATAATGGGGCTTGAAAAAGTTTTTCTGAAAGAACAGTCCTGAGACAGAGAGAGGCCTCCCATACCATCCCCACCCTCTCAAAGCCCATTCCACAGATATGATTCTTGCGTTTGATCTGAAGATTTTACAAGATATGCTGAGTTTTTTCCAACTCATTTTATAATGAGTCATGAAGGGGCAGAAAAAGATAAATGACTGGATACACTGGCTCTATCTTCAATAGAGCCACCGAAAACTCACTTGACTATGATCACAAGTAATGTGACAAGGGCTACCTATATTTATGTATATCTATGTTTATATGCATATAAACTTACATGTGCATATACTCATACACAATAAATCTACAAATGTGTGCATATATGTGTATCACAGTTCCCACTATAAGAAATTAAGCATACAAACATCTATCTACAAGGCTTCTGAGGCTCTGAAGTCAGCACAAAAAGGTCTAAACTAGGTCTCTTTTTTTCCCTGGGTATATTAATGAAGTAAAGCAAATAACGCTCTACTGTGGCGCTCCCCATAAAATATCAGCATATCTGCCTACTGGTACTTCGTTCTCCAGGTACCAGTCTGGCACCCTTTCAGGAAAATGCCAAGTGGCCAAGTCCTGTTCTTAGAAGAAATGGGAGCTCGTATTTGTGTGGCATTGAGAGTGTTCACAAACAGTGAAGTGGGGAAAAGCATCCTCTGGAAAATTAAATATTAGATTAGAGGCCACCTCTCAAGAGACAAACTCTGAATTCCATTTTTTAGGCCCTATATTTCTGTTAGAAAGCCCACATCTCCAGGTTAAAGTACTTTGAAGGAGGAAGAGAAGATTACCCAGTGTTCATAAAAGGTGGAAGCTAGGCGCAAGAGCTTCAGGCTTGAAAAATGCCAGAGACTAGAGCAATCAAACAATTAAGAAGGGCCAGAGTTAAGGGGAAGAGATGTTGAAGGGAAGAGCCCTGGCATAAACAATTTAGTGGTCTCTTCTTAATTTCCTCAGTTGCTTTCACAGAGTAGATGGAGGACAGGAACCATGTGAGCTTTTCCTCAGTCACCAGGTTGCTCTCTATTGTTCATGAGGTCTTTTGGTTCTTTCCTTCCTAACTTGTCTCCATCAATAACATGATATTTCCCACCAACACCATGTGCAATCAATCACCATTCTCACCATTCAAGAGAGGCAGAAATGTTAACTATTAAAAAAAACACATGCATACAGATTATGAAATGGGCTACCCCCTAATACAGGAGCCAGTGCAAAATTAAACATATCAACATGACCCAGGACTAACCCCAAACCTTCTCCTTCAATTTATAGACCTTCCCCCCCACCCCCATCCCCATCCCTTTCTCTTTACTTGATTCTCCTAATTTGGGAAAATCAGACACAAGCTTTTAAATGCATACCTTATTCCAGGGGACCAGGTGAAAACCAAAGCCACTCCATGCCATATGTTTGAACTGGGCCCATTTTTAATCTATCTACCTTTGTGGGGCAAAAAGTGAGCTTTGAAGCTTGTAGTATTACCGCTTGTCACCAACCCTTTATTGAAAACAAGGCAATTAGGCCTTTGTTTAAAAAACAAAAAAAAAAAAGATTATATATATATGTGTGTGTGTGTGTGTGTGTGTGTATAATCTCAAAGCTCCTGTTCTGCACACATCAGTCACAGTCACGTCTGAAAACACATTTCTTTTTTTTTAATCCACACCCAAGGAGAGGTGTGAGGGCAGCTGAGAAATAATGGTGACAAAGACAGCGGGGGGTCGAAGGGGGTAAGATGTTTCTGAGACTCTTATAGGGACAGGGCAGGGAATCAGGCAGTGGAACTTTTCTCTCCAATTGTCTCCCGAGGGCTCATTCACCCTTTCGGTCCAACAAACTGTTTTTCTCCTTTGAAACGTTTATTACAAAAGGAATAGGGACTGAAGGGAAGCGAGAGGAAGATGCCTGGGATTTGCTGCAACACGTAATGCTGGAAAACGTGTAGCTGTTTACTTACTACTAGCGCCTGGAAGGCGCAGAGCGCAGCGCACAGCAGAGCGCACCCCTCGGGGTCCGACCCCGCCTCCGCCACCACACAGGCGCGTGCGGGCACAGGGGCAAAGCGCCACCAGCCCTTCCAACGCGCCCGCAGGACCCTGAAAACCCCTGCGCGCCGCCCCCCAAGTCATCAGCTCCGGCTTCCCTCGGCCTGCACCCACACCGCGGCGCAGCCCTCCCCAAGTTACCTCGGAGGCCCGGGTTGTCGTCTCTGGCCCGAATCTTTCGGATTTTGACTGGGCGCCCGCTCAGGGTAGACAGGACCAGACGCTGGCGCAAGAAGTTGCACCCCGCGTAGCTGAGAGAGTGCGCCTGGGTCGCCATGTGCGCGCCCTCTGCAGAGGCACGGGCAGCCAGAGCGCGGCTATTTGGATGGGCAAGGAGGTCTCGACCCCGGCGACAGCGGCGGCAGCGGCCCTAGCAGCCTCCCTCAGCCCGGTAGCCCCGCAGCCCCGGGCGCGTCCACGTGGTTTGGAACAGGAAGACGGAGAGACTAGACACCGGGTCAGAGGGGAGTGGGGCGGAGCCAGTGGCCACCTCCCCGCCTTCCCACCCGGCTGGGGGCGGCCCCTGCGCCAGGCCATTCTGCTATTGGCCAGCGGAGAATCAGGGCGGTGCCCGTACCGCGTCACCATTGGTCTGTGCTCGAACTGGGCGGAGCCTATGCCGCTGTGCCATTGGCCCGTAGTGAAGCTGGGCGGTGCCCCGGCCCCGGCAACAGCGCCAGGCTGGAGGGAGAGTGGCTGGGCTTCCTTGGAACTGAGACGCGGGAGTCGCCTGTTTGGTCAGTCCCTGCGGGGTTTCCCCCCGTCTTAGGGTCAAGGGGAAGCGACGGACTTCTTTAGGGTGCCTACTACGTGCAGGTTGCTTAGCATCGCTGGTTAAGGCAACTGAGGAGTGAAGATGGTATTATCTTCCCTGCTTTTTCCCTAATAGAGGAGAAAACAGGGTTGGCGCGCTTACCCTGCTATCTGCGCGGTGCTAAGAGCGTTTCGGGCGCAGTTCCTTAGTTCAGCTGTCACCCTGGAGAGTAGTGCCTTCCGACTTAACACTTGAGGAAGGGCCCCAGGAAAACTGCAGAGCTAGACTTGGTAGCCTGTATTAGGATATGTCCTTCGACACCAAGTCATTAGTTTATTATGAGATACCTCGTTTGGCCCTTAATTATTTGTTCTTTATATTCATCGTGCATTTTATGTCAAAACAAGCCCTTCACCTCACATACTTCATAATGGATAGTTGTAATAACGTCAACACACACACACACACACACACACACACACACACATACTGTTTTTCTGTCCTCCAATCCTGCACGCAAAATCTTACTGAATATTGGAGTGTTTCGCTCTTCCACCTAAAGATGCGCAGTGCACTATCAAATGACTCCAAATTTAGGAGATAGCTCTGCGATAATAGATTCTGCAGTGTTTCTCCAGGATTCCCCAATGAGTTTAAGCTCCACACGCCCACAGTAGTAATTTGCTTGGTTAAGTACCATTCCTTTCCCTGTATCACTTTCCAAACACCCTTATGATATGTCCTAGAGTTAAATCACAAATAAATTAATTTCACTCAAATTCTTTCCTTGGAGTCTTCTTCTGGGCAACTCCAAAATAAATCCTGACTTTAAGTTTGTGAACTGAGTTTCAAAAAGAAAAAAAAAAAAACTCAATCATGGTACCACTAGTAAATAGTAGAATCGGAACAAAATATCCATCGATCTAAGTCCTGAATATTTAATAAGAAGTCTGGCAGAAGTCTGGCAGTGATGAAGTGATAATGTTAGAGGGACCAGAGAGAGGGAGAGAAAGAGAGAGAGCTGCTCCAGTAGACACTCAACATCAACTGCCAGAAAGGGTAATGAGCAAGCCCTCAGATGATTCCATTCCCCAGCCAGCTTCTCACCAGCCTTTGAAGCCATCCTAGCTGAGGCCATCTGGAGCACAGATGAGCTATCCCTCATGAGCCCTGCCCAAATTGCATATCCATAAACTAAACCAATTATTGTTACCATATTAAACTATGAGTTTGGGTGGTTTGTTATATAGCAAAAAATAATTTGAAAAGATTCACTGTGGCACATTTGTATTGTTTCTGTTTTGATACAGTATAACTATATACTACTGATTTAGTTAGGTGTGTTGTGGCTGTGACCCAAACACCTGATCAGAACAATATAGAGGATGAGAAGTTTATTTTACCTCATAGTTTCAGAAGTTCAGTCTATGGTCAGCTGACTCCATGGCTCTAGGTCCAAGGTGAGACAAGTCCATGGCTAAGAGTGTGGTAGATGGAAGCAGCTTAGGACATGGCAACCAGGAAGCAGAGAGGGAGCTCTGCTCACCAGGGATAAAATATAAATCACAAAGGAATACCCCCCAGTGATCTACTTCTTCCAGCCACACCCACCTGCCTACAGTTGCTGCCCAGTTAATCCATATCAGTGGATTAATCCACTGATTAGGTTACAGTGCTGATAATCATTTCACTTCTGAACATTCTTGCATTGTCTCACACATGAGTATTTTTTTTTATTTTATTTTTATAATTTTTAATATGTACAACTCATAGTGCATGTATTTAGCATCTTTTTACATACAACTGTTTGTATACAAAGTATATTCATACAATTCAAGTCTTCAATCATACATTTAGGAAAATGATATCCGTCTCATTCAACCACCTTTTCTTTTTTTTTTTTTTCTTTTCTCCCTCTCCCTCCCCCCTTGCTCCCTCCCTTACCCTCCCTTCCCTTTGACCATTCTAGTGTTCCTCTAGTCCTCCTATGTACCCCCCCCATCCAACAATACTATGAACTAGCCTCCTTATATCAGAGAAAACATTTGGTACTTGGATTTTTGAGACTGACTAACTTCACTTAGCATTATGTCTTCCAGCTTCATCCATTTACCTGCAAATGCCATTAATTTATTTTCTTTTATTGCTGAGTAAAATATCATTGTGCCTATATACCACATTTTCTTAATCCACTCATTTACTGAGGGACATCTAGGTTGGTTCCACAACCTAGCTATTGTGAATTGCGCAGCTACAAACATTGAGATAGCTGTGTCACTGTAATATGCTGTTTTTAAGTCCTTTGGGAATAGACCCAGGAGTGGGATGGCTGGGTCATAGGATGGTTCCATTCCCAGTTTTCCAAGAAATCTCCATACTGCTTTCCATAACGGTTGCACCATTTTGCAGTCCCACCAGCAATGTATGAGTGTGCCTTTTTCCCCACATCCTCTCCAACATTTATTGTTGCTTGTCACACATGAGTTTTTGAGGAACACCTCATACCAAAGCATACCAATCCCTGCATAGTTCTATATCAGCAAGCCACAAGAAATATTGTGGATAAGATTATTGAAGGCCCACTGAGAGTAAGGCTCTATGCTAAAGGTTTCACCAAAGTGATCTTATTTGTCCTCACACCAATTAGTTTAAAAGTTGCATTAAAGATAAACAGAGGTTTTGGGGGTAGGAAAGATGTTGAAATAAAATGGGCATCATTACCCTAAGTATATGTATGATTGCACGAATGGTGTGACTCTACTTTGGGTACAACCAGAGAAGCCAAAAATTGTGCTCCATTTGTGTACAATGAATAAAAGAGAATTCTGCTGTCATGTATAACTGATTAGAACAAATAAATAAATTTTTTAAAAAAGATAAATAGAGGTTTATGATACAACTCTGTTGACCTTTGCTTATATTATCTATTACAATTTTTTTACATCTGTTCATAGATTCTTCTTTCATACTAAATGATAAATGACATATGCCTTGTCTTGTAATTGCATCCACACTTCCATGTTCATAAGGATAAAAGTCTACTTGGCTCAACCACAGGCCCTCAAATATAAGGGCCAGGGTAGAAGTAAGTTCCTCACAGTTCACAGAGAACATTGCTCAAGACCACACTATACCCACCCTGCTATTTCATCATGTCCTTTGTTCTAATCATCATGAATCTGAGAGCTTTTTTCCACCTCAGCCTGGAACTAATACTTACACCGCTCTAGTTTTAAGATAAATGTCTTAAGTCCAATGCTCCTCCTTTGAGATCCCATAATAACTATTCACAACTGCACATATAACCTTGTATAATATATGTAGTAGCCTCTCTAACAACATTCTGTGATCCAGTGAGGGCAAGTCTATGTCCTATCTTTTAGAGAAGTAGTGTCTTATCATTGTATCCCTAGTGTTTAGCACCAATAAGGAATTTTTTTAAATGTGAAAAGAATGGCTAGGCTAAATCAATAAAGTCAATGTGTCAAAATCCTAGATTCTCAAACTTTAGCATGCATCAAAATTGCCTGGAGAGCTTGTTAAAACACAGATTGCTGGGTCTCCTACCCAGAATTTCTTCAATATAAGGTAAGACCTTGAGAATTTACATTTCTAATGATTTCCTGGGAGATATTGATGCTTCTAGTCCAAGGACCACATTTTGAGAAGTTTTTAGTTAAGAAAAAAGGAACTTTTAGTGTACCAATATAAAAATAATGGGAGTCCTGAGAAATGAGAGAGAGAGAAAGGGGAAAACAAATATCTGAGAAAATACTTAGAGCAAAATCTCTCCAATCTTGATTAAATTCATGAGTCTATACATCTAAGAAGCTCAAGAAATTTCAAGGAAGATAAAGAAATCCACACCAAGATATTACCTAAGCAAATTGTTTAAAGACAAAAAATATTGAAAGCAGCAGAGAGAAGCCAAATATTTATTGTACATAAGGGAGGTTCAAAAAGATCAACAGCTGATTTCTCATCAGGAAGCATGGAAGACAAAAGGAAGTGGGAAGAGACAAAGTGCTAAGAGATTTAAAAAAAAAAAAAAAAAAAACTGTCACCAAAAATTCTATATCCAACAAAAAAGATTTAAACTGAAAAAAAAAAAAAAAAAAAAGCAAAGCCAAAGAAGAGTCCTTCAGGCTAAAATGAAATGACACCAGACAGCTATTCAAAACTACATGAAAAAAAGAAAGAACACATGCAAAGGTAAGGATGTAGGTAAATATATACAACAGTTTCAATGCATTTTTGTTCACAACCTGTCTTCCTATCTTATTTAAAATATAGCTGCATAAAACAGTATTTATGAATCTATATTGATCAGCATATAATAAAGTTGTAGTTTCTGACAACAGCACAGGGGAGAGGGAAGGAGCTACACAGGAGTAAAACTTTTATGTACTAGTGAAATTAAGATGGGGTTAATTTTTTAAAAATATTTTTTAGTTGTAGACACAATACCTTTATTTTATTTGGTTTTATGCGATGCTGAGGATCGAACCCAGTGCTTCACACATGCCAGACAAGTGCTCTGCCACGGAGACACAACTCCAGCCCTAAGATGGGATTAATTTGAACTGCATCATTATAAATTAAGATGTTAATCCCAAGAGCAACCACTAAGAAAATTAAAAAAAATATGTAGTAAAATAATGACAAAAGGGGCTGGGGTTGTAGCTCAGTGGTAGAGTACTTGCCTTGCACAAGCAAGGCACTGGGTTTGGTCCTAAGCACCACATAAAAATAAATAAATAAAATAAAGGTATTGTGGCCATCTACAACTAAATTTTTTTTTAATTTAAAAAATGACAAAAGAATTAAACTAAGGAAGTGGGTCACTCCTTTCTTTGGGCAATCCCTTCTTCCATTTACTTATTGTCCTTAGGGGTATTGCTGTTGTTGTTGTTGTTGTTGTTGTTCTCGTCTGTGGTATTAGGGATGAAACCCAGGGCCTTGTATATACCAGGCAAGTGCTATAACACCGAGATATTTCCCCTGCTCATTTTATTTTATTTTATTTTGAGACAGGATTTTGCTAAGTTGCTGAGGCTGGCCTTGAATCTGGATTCCTTCTGCTTCAACCTCCCAAGTCCTTGAGATTATAGGCATGCACCACTGTCCCCAGCAGTCCTTGTTTTTTTAAAAAAAGTTCCAAAACACTTTGGTACCTCTCTATACCCTTAATTTAAAAACTATTCCTCAGGGCTGGGGTTGTGACTCAGTGGTAGAGCACTCGCCTAGCACGTGCGCAGCCCTGGGTTCAATCCTCAGCACCACATAAAAATAGATAAATAAAATAAAGATTGTGTCTGGCTACAACTAAAAAATAAAAAAAAAAAATTTAAAAACTATTCCTCTATTGTCTAAATTTATTTGTGGAGAATTCCATTCCAACATAAATTTTAATAGTTTTGACTGCCATATTAAGGTCAAAATAACGGTGGCTCAAGCATAAGCAATCTAGAGTTGCTATGCAGATATAGTATATTGTATTATTGTTCCCAATTAGTATTCCAAAACCTAAAAACATATATTCTCACCATGCTTTTGTAGGAAGCATATACATCCCTGCCTTATTAGTATTGGGCTTTGCCATGTGACTTGTTTGACTGATAGCATGAACAGAGCTCTTAAGAGTTTTGTGTGCTTCTACCAACTTTCCTGCTCTTTTTTCCATTACAGTGAGAATATGTCCAGATTGGGAAAAGCTTCTTCAGCCTGCATTCTAAAATGAAGATACATGGAAAACATCCATGCCCAACACAACATCAGTCAGCTTACATGTTCTATAAATGAAAAAAAACATTTTTTCTTGTTATAATCCTCTAGAAATTTGTAATTGGTTGTTACTGCAGCAAACTGCCCAATTGGGTGACTATTAACTATTAACATTGCATAAAGGTCTGTCTTGCTAGTAGACTTACTTAGTCTCTTGTTGTTGCTGGCTGTGAAGACTCAGACCACCATGAATCCTATAGCTGTAAGAAACTGAATGCTGCCAACAACCACATTGAATGAGGAAGTGGACCCTTAGTTGAGCCTCCAGATGAAAACTTAATCCTGGCCAACAACTTGATTACAACCTTGTAAAACCCTGAAACACAGAACCCAGAGAAACTATGCCTGAACCTCTGACCCACAGCAATTGCCACACATGTAGTATGTGTTTAAGCCAATAAGTTTTTGAAAATTTGTTACCCCCAACAAGAAAATAATATTCCAGCTTTCAAAACCAAGTCTGTCTGGGCTCCAAATTCCGTGCTTTCTCGCCTATATCTGATTAGTTGAATTTATAGAGAAAGTTCTTAACTGAGGAGGTGATGGAAGTTATAGACTGTCAGAATTTGCAGAAGTTCACAGGTCATATAGTCCAGCCCTGCCCCAGGACAAACAAATCCCCCTCTCCCAAGGGAATGTCTAAGGGCTAGAATATATGTATGTAACGTGTGTGTGTGTGTGTGTGTGTGTGTGTGTGTGTGTGTGTAGTACAAGGAATGAAACCCATGACCTTGTGCATGCTAGGAAAACACTCTCCTACTGAGTTACATCCTCAGTCCAGAAGTTTAGGATATTGAGCTGGAAGATAGCATTTATATTTAGATGGCAAGGAATGACAAGGATAACGAATTATTTTTTTTAATTTATGATCCTGAGAGAACCATTGATTGTGATGTTAATGTCTCTTTTTCTAGAATTGTAAGCAGTAGAAACACTGGTAACATTTGAAAAGGTTTATGTACTTATTCCAAAGAGAGGGGCAGTATAAAAAAACAGGGTTTTGCTACACAGACAATCATAAACTCTATTAGTCGTGAAAGTAAAGGATATGGACCACCAACAGGTGATAGAAACCTCAGAGCAGGATTTTGTTGGTTCATTCAGTGTTAGGAATTAAACCTAGGCTGTTGTGTATGCTAGGCACGGATCTATATCCCTAGCCCTCAGAGCAGAATTTTAATCACCAATTGTCAGTCTTGAAGCCATTTTATCATACTCAGGAAACATTATGACTTGCAATTGTAAAACTTCAAAAGTGAACTGAAACCTAATAAACAAATGTGGAATCGGATTTTCAATAGTTACATAAGTAATACATTACAGATTTTTAGGGCTGTGTTAAATTCCTATGTTTATCTGCTGTCTCCATTACTACATGTGTAATTGTCAAACCACATATTCTACTATCTGATTCCGACCCACATAGTACAATTCTTTCATCACATAAAAGACACTTTGACTTGAAAAGGATAGTATTAATTTATTAATCTCAAGAGGTATTGAAGGAGCCCCAATTAGGGAGATGGCTATTGCGGTCAGCTGGAAGCCATAAGTTCCACCTGATAATAAGTATGTATGTGACGCACCTGTAAATGCACGTGAGGTACCCGCAAAGCTAAAGGTATATAACCGGGTGAAAGCGGTCGGAGTCAGGAGGAGAATGAATTCATTCAGTCAGTCATGCAGTCGCTCGGTCGGAAGAAGAGTTCGGGTCGGAGAAGAAGAAAAGAATCAGAGCGGCCAGAACGTAGGCAGAGCGGTTACAGAAGAGAAACCAGATAGAAGAAGTAATTGCTGGTCAGAGTCAAGCCGAGGCTCCCGAGGAAGAAAGAAGAAAGAAGCTCTAAAAGCTAAGCTCTCTCTCTCTCTAAAGAAGAAATCTCTCTCTTTCAAGCTCTCTCTCTTTCTCTCTAAGCTCTAAGAAGAAAAGCTCTATCTTTCTCTCTAAGCTCTAAGAAGATGAAGAAGAAAAAGCTCTATCTTTCTCTCTAAGCTCTAAGAAGAAGAAGAAGAAAAGCTATCTCTAATCTTTCTCTCTAAGCTCTTTCTAAGAAGAAGAAAAATCTTTCTTTCTCTCTCTAAGCTCTCTCTAAGAAAGTAGAAGTAAAAGTAGTAATAGCTTTACTCTGCCTCCGAGAGTTTTCCTCCCGTGGCGTTGTGGCTGGCCACGATAGGCAGCTTACAAGGTATCCAAATTTCCATCAACTAATGGATAGATTAGCAAAATGTGGTACACAGTAGAATATTATTCAGCAATAAAAAGGAATGGTGTACTGATCATGCTAAATCATGGACAAATGTTGAAAACAGTATGCTTAGTGAAAGAAGCCACCCACACACACAAAAAGCCACATACTGGATAATTCCATTTATATGAAGCATTCAAAATAAGCAAATAGAGAAGGAAGTAGATTAGTAAAAGAAAAGATCATTTGAAAATCCAAACTATTCTTAACCAATCTATCAGGAAGAAGCCACCTCTTTTCCTACATCACTAGCAAATCTAGAATAGGGCTTTCATTGGTCCTGCTTGGGTAACATGCCAATTCTGAACCAATCACTGTAATCTAGGGGATGCAGTATTGTGATTGACCAAGCCTGGATCTCATATTCACCTCCCCTTGAAGAAAATAGTATCAGTGCTTCTCAAACCACAAGAATAGAGCCTAAGTGCTATCTCTCCTAAGGAAGACTAAAGTGTTGTATGGTAAGAAGAGAGAGGCTAGACAGGCCAAAACAATAGATGAACACTTCACTAAACCCACACAAGGCTCAAGAGAATCTCATCACACAGAATCTGTTCATGATTTTGTGGAGCTAAAACTTCATAGTTCATGGATATTTCTTCAATTCAATTCAATCCCATACTTATCTAAAACTGGTTAGTATTAGAGTACAAGGGTCATCTGTGCTAGGAAAGCAACAAGGCTACAGGGTGAGGGACTGTGATTGTAAAGTTGAACAAGACTCTGTTCTCAGGAAGTTCACTGGCTAATCCAGGAGTTCTTAGTCTTTACTATACAAAAGCGAAATAAGCCAATCCCACAAAACCAAAGGCTGAGTGTTTTTCTCTAATATGTGGATGCTAATTCACAAATAGGCAGGGGGCACTAGGGAAAAATAGCACTAGATTAGGAAGAGGGAAGTAAAGGGAGGGGAGAGAAGGGATGTGGGGATGGGAAAGATAGTGGAATGAAACAGACATTATTACTGTATGTATATATGTGACTACATGACCGATATGATTCTGCAACATGTACACTTTGAAAAATGAGAAATTATAAACCATCTATGTATGATATATCACAGTGCATAAATGCATTCTACTGTCATATGTAACTAATTAAAACAAATTTTAAAATTAATTTTTAAAAAGGTGCAATGAAACTTAGACTGCTGTAAAAAAAAAAAATTCACCAGGGGGTACTTTATTAAAGATGCATATTCCTGGGTCCAAAACTTAGATTCAGTAGGTGTGTGAGGTCAGCTCCAGAAATGTGTGTGTTTAAATAAGCTCCCCAAGAGATGGTGTTTCAGGAGGCCAAAACTCTCTTGAAGATTCTATAAGGGGTGGACATGCAAAAAGGAAGATAGAGGGCACCTAAAAGATTCTATAAAATCATTGCAACTGAAGGGTGGTACAGAGGAAACAGTGTCCTAGTTTAGCTTATTTCATGAATTTTACATAAGATATGGTTGCTTATAAAGAAAAGTAGAGCATTTTATCTAGTCAACTACAAATGTTTCTGATTTTGATGAGCCTGGGGATGTTTGAGAGATGAGAAGCTAAGAGCTAGCCTTTGTTCATTTGCTTAATTCAGTCCTATACATTTGATCTCTTTTAATCCTTTGAGAATTTTAGTGATGCAAATGAACTTACCCCTCAGAATTTATTCTACCCATTTGTATTTTCTTAACTGAAAATTGTCCTTCTATGTTTCATCCAAATTATTCAATATGTTATTTGAACTTTTCTTTTTCTTTTTCTTTTTTTTTTGTACTGGGGATTCAACTCGGATTTTTTTTTTTTTTTTCCTTAATCACTGTTTTTTAACCATTTTATTTTTTAACCCCAGCCCTTTTTTTTGTTGTTGTTTTTTTGTTTTGTTTTGTTTTTGTGGTACCAGGGATTGAACTCAGAGGCACTAGTCCACTGGGTCACATCCCCAGCCCTTTTTTGTATTTTATTTAGAGACAGGGTCTCACTGAGTCACTAAGTGCCTCGCCACTGCTGAGGCTGGCTTTGAACTCGCGATCCTCCTGCCTCAGCCTCCCAAAGTGCTGGGATTACAGGCGTGCGCCACCGTGCCCGGCTCCCAGGCCTTTTTTAAATTTTACTTTTGTTATTATTTTTGAAACAGGGTCTAACTAGTTTGCTTAGGACCTTGCTAAGTTGCTGAGGCTGGTCTTGAACTTGCCAGCCTCCTGCCTCAGCCTCCCAAGTTGCTGTAATTATAGATGTGCACCACTGCACCCAGCCCTGAACTTTTCAAACTAATTTACTATTAGATACTATTAAGGTTCCATTTAGGTTGACTCTCCTGAATAAATAAGGAGACACCTTAACCTCATGAGTAAATTGTAGGCATGGTCCCTCAGAATATTGAAAATTGACTCTGCAAGCTTTTTTTTTATATATATACTGGGATGAGTTTCTGATATTAGATTATCAATTGAGAATGTCACAGACAAATAAAACAAAAAGAGACCCATTGTGGTTGTTTATAATATGTCCACAAATTCTTATATAATCTCATAAATGAATCCTAATTTCCCTTTCTTTGAGTTATTAGTTGGACTTAGAGACTCATTTTTAATAAATAGAATATAACATAATTGACAGTATGACTTTTAAGATTAAGTCACAAAAAGTATTCCACCCTCTTGCTTGAATTGCTCACTGTGAGAGAAGCTGGCTGTCATGCCCTTAGAATGCTCCAGTAACTGTTGAGAAGTCCATGTGACAAAGAACTGAGGCCTTCAGCCAATAGCCATGTGAGTGAATTATCTTAAAACAGGATCATCCAAGTTCATGCAAGCCATCAGGTGACTATAGCCCCAGTTAAAAATTTTTTTTTTTTTTTTTTTTTTTTTTTTTTTTTGTGTGGTACCGGGGATTGAACTCAGGGGCACTCGACCACTGGGCCACATCCCCAGCCCTTTTTTGTATTTTATTAGAGACAGGGTCTCACTGAGTTGCTAAGTGCCTCGCCATTGCTGAGGCTGGTTTTGAACTCACGATCCTCCTGCCTCACCCTCCCAAAGTGCTGGGATTACAGGCGTGCGCCACCGCGCCCGGCCCCAGTTAAAATTTTGACTGCAATCTTATAAGATAATGAGCTAGACCCACCAAGCTAACTGACTTTCAGAGTTCTGACACTCAGAAATTGTAAGAGAGTACATTTTTGTTGGTGGTACATGCTATGTTTTAGAATGACTTGTTACCCAGAAGTAGATGGCTAATCCACTGACAAAATGTGTCACTTTTTTATTTTAAAGTAAAGAATATTTTTAAAAACTACTATCATTGGCTAAAATAAATGATTAAAATCTTTAACTTTTTAATGAGTACAGTTTTATATATGCCAAAAATAAAGAGTAAACTGAAGGGGAAAAAATCACACCAGAGACAATCGTGCAGCCAAGAGATTTATTCACCAGCCTTTATGGCTGGTTGGAGGTAAAAGAAGTATGGGAAGAGAGGAGTCAGGGAGATGGAAGTGTGCAAGCTCTGGTGGGAGAGAGGAGTCAGGGAGAGGGGAGTGTGCGAGCTCTGAATGGAAGGTGGGTGCCTGGTCAAGCTGGCTGTGGTCTCTGGAGTTGTTGGCTGGGGCGGCTGCTGTTGGGCTGGAGATGGTGAGTCTAGAGCTGTCTGGAGCTGTTGCAGTGGCTGCCTCCTCTCAGCAGGGAAGAGCTGTTGTGTTTGAGTTCCTGGCAGGCAGGAGTTTTAAGTAGGGATTTCTGGTGGAGGGTTTACCAGAGCGACCTTTAATGCTATTGACTCTTTGCCCAGAGAACAGAGCAACCTTTAAGCTGATTGGCTCCTGCCTGGGGAACAGAGAGACCTTTAAGCCAATTGGCTCCTGCCCAGGGAAAATGAAACCAGGTTGCTTCTAATGGAAATTTCCATGGGGGAGGTGGCCCATTGGCCCAAGCCTATCTATCATAAACCCTCATGTACTTGTCTAAATTCAACAATTATTAACTCATGACCAATTTTATTTCATCTATACCCACATCCATTCATGCATATTCATCTTAAATTATTTTGAAGGCAATTCCAGATACCAAAATATTTCATTTGTAAATATTTAGTATATATTAATATATATATACATATGTACATTATATACATATATATGTATTGATATTTCTAAAAGATAAATGCCTCTTTTATACATAACCACAGTAAGCTTATCGTATGTGAAAACATAATTCCTTAATACTGCTGAATATTCCGTGCTGTGGTTTGGATATGGTTTGAGACTGTCTGCTTAAGGTTCATGTGCTAGAAGCTTTGTTCTCAATGTAACAGTGTTGAGGTTTTAAGACCTTTAAGAGATAATCATACCATAGGACATCATTTTTGGAGGGATTAATATTGTTCTCCAGGGTTGGATTAGTTGTCTCAAGAGCAGGTTGTGATAAAGAAACAACCCTAGCCCCTCCCTAGTTCTCTAGGTTCCTTGATCACCATGTAACCTCTTTCTTTCAGTACTACTGAAAAGTGATGCCATCTACCATTTTATGACTCAATAGGAGTCCCTTTCCAGAAACTGATGCCAGTGCTTTGCTCTTGGATCTCCAGAATGTGAGCTTAATAAGCCATCTTTCTTTGTATTTTCTACAGTTCCAATGTATTTTTATCATAGCAGTGCAAAATGAATCAGAACATCCAAGTATTGGAAGGTTTTAAAACTTTCATGCACTTTATTTGAATCAGGATCAATTGCTTGATCTGTTTTATACATTTCTTCTCACTCAAGTGTTCTCACATTTCTCAAAGCACATAATGTCTAGATGTCTCCTCTTTGTGTTCCAAGCCATTGATGATCATTTCTAAGTCCATTAATATTCTAGAGGTAGCAATATAGTAATATTTAATTTAATTATTTTTCATTTATTAGCTGTAATACTTGTATGAAGAGAAACTATCATCAACTCTTTAGTTACCTAAGGTACAGTTCATGGAGAAACAGTAAGATCTCTGTTTATTCCCCCCCCCCTTTTTTTTTTAAGCCATCAGTTTTCAAAATAAAGCTTTGCAGAAGTGCCCCTAGGAATTTTGGGGTGTATAAACATATTTAGTGTTTCAGTGCACTGAAATTGGTATTCTATTTTTTCCCTGGTGCTGGGAATATTTGACAAGTGCTCTCTACTGAGCTACATTCCACTTCTTCTTTTCTTCTTCTTCTTTTTTTAATCTTAAGATAGGTTTTTGCTAAGTTGCCCAGGCTGGAGCTTGTGAACCTCTTGCCTCAGCCTCCCAAATTGCTGGGATAACAGGCATGTACCACCATATCTGGCTATTATTTTTTTTTAAATATTTATTTATTTGCTTTAGTTGTACACAATGGGTTTATTTGTACGTGGTTCTGAGGATCGAACCCGGGCCGCACACGTGCTAGGCGAGCGCTCTACCGCTGAGCCACAATCCCAGTCCCTGGCTATTATTTTTAATAATGCTCAAATTATCCCCTCTCTTTCCAGGAGATACTTCTACCTGGCTTCTAAACCTTTTTGCATGATTCCAATATTCCCTGGTAACTTCTTGCTTTTTTGAACGGAATTATGTTCCAGGCTGGAGTTTTATATTTTCTGCCACCAATCTGGAATCATTTTCTCAAGAAGCTCTGGTTTTTATTAATGGAAAGTAGTTATTAAAAACTATAATCTGGGCACTCTTTGCTACTGTTTCCTCATATCAAGAATTTTTCAGTAGAAAGACATAGAAAATACTTTCTCTTTTAAAATTAAAATACACTGAAAAAAGATAAAAAATAAATACCTTGCAAATTTATAATGGTACTTCTCATTTACATTTGGGATTTAAGATATTTAAATTAATCTCATTGTTTTTACATTTGTTTCTCTTCCCATACCAAAAATCTTTGCTTCCCAATGAGCTTTGTATAATTACTCATTTACTCTATTTTATAAGATACAAAAAATAGTCTCAGAACAATATACTATCACCAACAATATAATCACAGAAAATGATTTACAACTTTTTGTTGTTTTGTTCTTAGGATATAGTCCCCAAGTGATTTTTAGTGAAATCGCTGTTTTAAAGCATTTGACACAGTCCTCCCTGTGTGGCTATGTTGTGTATTCAATTTATAATTAGATTCATGCATTTCATTTTGCTTCTAATTTTAGGGACTTTAAAAAATTTTTAAGTTTGTTTAATAATTATCTAAACTTTATAAATCAAATTTATAAAATGTAACACATCCAGAGAAGTCTAGCTATTATCCCCATCTTTTATTCACTGTCCTTCCCTCCTCCTAGAGAGGACTGTTTTTTAAAAAGTTTTTGGGTTAGCTTTATTTTTAGAAATATAAGCATTCAGCTTTCATAGACAAACAGTATCAGGTCACACATGATTTTCTTCATATTGGCTTTTTAAAAATATTTATTTATTTATTTGCTTTAGTTGTACACAATGGGTTTTTTATTTGTACATGGTGCTGAGGATCGACCCCGGGCCGCGCACATGCTAGGCAAGCGCTCTACCGCTGAGCCACAACCCCAGCCCTCATATTGGTTTTTAACTAACAAATATATTCTATAAATCACTCCATAGCACTGAACAGAGTTATTTCTCATTTCTATTTATAGTTTTCCTTATTTGAATGGACTGTATCTTATTTGACAATCCACATTACAAAAATGGATATTTCCAATGTTTTTGTACTGTAGCAATCAATTGCTTACCTCAAATATATTTTCATATAACTTTGAGATATTTTTATAAAAGTGGTATTGGCGGATCAAAATGTAAATACAAGTGTAATTTCACTAGATATTATCAAGTTCCCTTTCATATGTGAATTAGTCTGAGTTTGTTCCAGAAAATGAACCAATAGTGCACATGCACACACACACACACACACACACTCATGCAGAAAGAGATTTATTATGAGAATTGGCTTAAGCAAGTATAGGTATGTATAGGACAAAGACATAATATATATAGGATTCAGTACTATCTCTGGTTTCAAACACTCCCTGGGGGGTCTCAGAACAAATCCCCTGTGGATAAGAGGGGACAACTGTATTGTTAAATTTCCAGATTCTTGACAGTATGACAAATGATAACTAGTATTTCTGTGTATTTTTTTCTGTGTAATTTTTTCTCTCAAAAACAAGACAGACATAATTTCAAACCAAAACAGAACTCTTTGAATTGAATACAGTTAGATTCACAAACTCACCACATGTTCCTGTTGTGTTCATTTTTCTCTAGGCTAGTGAATACTTGCTCACAGTTCAGCATCAGTGTGCAAAATATAGAAACCATTGCTCTGGCCAATGCATTTTTGATCTATACACACAAAATAATGATATTTGTATGCTCTCTGGAGTGGAAGGGTGTGGCTGCTCATGAAAAAGGACAGCAGGCTCTGGAGTCTGAACATCCAAAGACTGCCCAGATTCCCCAGGGAAAAGGCTCTTAATAGATACATACAACTGGAATCCATATTTATGGTTTAGATATTGTTTAGTTAGTTTTTTTGCTGATATGACTAAAGGACCTGACCAGAACAATTTATGGATGGGGAAGGGCTCATGGTTTCAGAGGTCTCAGTCCATAGAAGGCCAGCTTCATTCCTTACGCCTGGAGGTGAGGCAGGACATCATGGCCGAAGAAGGGTGTGGCAGAGGGAAACAGCTCACATGACCATCAGGAAGCAGAGACAGAGGTCTCCACTTGCCAGATACAAATATATATCCAAAAATATAAAAAAAAAATATAAAAAAAAAAAAAAAAAAAAAAAAAAAAAAAATAAAAAAAAAAAAAAAAAAAAAATAAAACAAAGCCATGCTCCAATTCCCACCTCCTCCAGCGATACCCTACCACTTCTGTTAGCACTCAGTTAATCCCAATCAGGGGCCTAATTTGCTGATTGGGTTAAGATTCTTACAACCCAGTCATTTCTCCTCTGAACCTTCTTGCATTGTATCACATGTGGGCTTTTGGGAGATACCTCACATCCAAACCATAACAGATGTGAAATATCCCCCAAAAGTTCATGTGTGAGATAATACAAGAACATTCAGAGGTGAAAATGATTAGATTAAGAGAACTGTAACTTGGACTGAGTGGTAACTGTAGGCAGGTGGGATGTGGCTAGAGGAGATGTGGGACTGGGGCGTGCCCTTGGGGTTTGCATCTTGTCCCTGGTGAGCAGATATCCTTCCCCTCCTCTTCCTGGCTGTCATGTCCTCAGCTGCTTTCCTTGGCCATGCCCTTCCACCATAATGTTCTGCCTCACTCAGAGCTGTGGAGTCCATTGACCAGGAACTGAAACCCTGAATCTGAGTCAAAATAAACTTTTCCTTTTCTACTTTGCTTTTGTCAGGTCTTTGGTCACAGCAATAGAAAAGCTAACTACAACACCACACCTATTGGAAAGCTCTGTATTAGAAAACTAACCCCATTAATGATACATAGATTCTTATTAGTTTTTGTTCTTTTCTTTTTTAAAAAATATTTATTTATTTTAGTTGTACACAATGCCTTTTATATTTACGTGGTGCTGAGAGTCGAACCCGGGCTGCGCACGTCCTAGGCAAGCGCTTTACCGCTGAGCCACAACCCCAGCCCCTCTTGTTAGTTTTCACCTCATAAGTTTGCCTTTTTCTAGGCATAACTATTAATTTAGGACTAGATTTTCCTCTGAGGATTATAACCCTCAGTCCTCTAACTAGAATAAATGTTGAAATTAATTAAGAGAACAAAGAACAAATAGTTTCTAAGCCCAATAAAATATTTCAAAAGTTCTATTCACTGTGTTTTTTTTAAATTATAAATCATATGCTATTATATTATAAATCTTTTTATTTGTCCATTAAAATTAGGCACATGCATTTCACTGCTATTATGGTTTCGACCTGGAATGTACCCAAAGGCTCATGTGTTGAAGGCTTGGTCCCCAATGCAGCAATGTTCAGAGGTGGAGCTTTCAGGACATGTTTGGATCTCTAACCTCATCAGTGGCTCAATCCATTGATGGGATCATAATTTGAATGGACTATTGGAAGTGATGGAAACTGTAGGGGGTGAACAAAGTGGGTCCTGGATGGCATGCCCTTGGAACTATATTTTTATTCCTGACCTCTTCCCCTCCTCCCCCCTCTTTCTTTCTCTGCTTCCCAGCTGCCATAACACAGGAAACTCCTCTGCCTGATCCTTTTGCCCAAAGAGTGGACCCTCAGACCCAAAGCAATAGAACCAGCCATACATGGACTGAAACCATGAGCCAAAATAAATCTTCCCTTTTTTAGGTTGTTTCTCTCAGGTATTTTGTCACAATAATGAAAAGCTGACTAATAATAGTTGCCCAATTAATTGGGGATATGACCATGCATTTTTCTTTGGCCAATAAAATGTGAGCAAAAGTTACCAGTGTTGCTTTCAGGCTGAAAAACCCCTCTTTCCCTTTTCTGTGGCAATGAGTATTTTTCCAATTAGTAACTGCTCCATCAGGTTGGGTCCTGGACTAAGACGCACTAAGATGCAGCAGCGAACCCACCATGGACATGTAACCTGAGTGAGAAATAAACCTGGGTTTTTCCAAGCTACTGAAATTTGGGGGTTGCTCATTACTATAACATAACCTAGCCTATCCTCACTAATAAAGCACTCATCAATGTGGCTCTGTATTATGAAGACCTGATGTTGGATTCCAGGCAGGAGGCTGCGCCTCCCAGGCAGAAGGCCACACCTCCCCAGGTACTTTGTGAAAAACTACACTTCCCAAGATCCTCAGCATGACCAGCAAACCTGACCAGCAAGTGCCCTGTCCACTACCTCCTGACCTCTGGTAGCCTATAGGGCAAGGACTCACTCCAAGGGGGTTTTATGACCCCTACTCTATTTAAGCCAGCCCCGGATTGAAATCACTCTCTGTTCGTGCTTGCCTCTGTTCCTGCCTGTCCCTATTCCCGTCCATCCCTTCCCTACCCCCCTTCCCTTCCCTTCCTTTCCCTACCCTTGCCCACGTGACACCCCAATAAACCCTTTCATTTCACTAACACGGTGTTCCCGGCTAAGTTAACTATGTTCAGCATTTTTCTAACACCTGAGATTTCAATAAAGTTGAAAATATTGTAAAAGACATTGAAATAGATCAGAGATATCAAATGATCACCCCATAATTGAAAAAATAACATGTATCATCGGCCAAATTGATATCTGCTTACAGGTCAATTAAGTTATTATTCATGCAACCATAGGTTCTCAGACTTGAATGATCTTGTAGATGACAAAGTCCAATATTCCATCCAACACACAGCTCCTCTGTGCACCATCCCCAGAGAGTGGTCTTTCAGGATCTTGCTATAAACCCCCATAAATAGAGAGCTTAGGTATATCATACATGGCAGTGTATTCTAATTCTTAATAACTCTTAGATTTGTTTAAAAGTACTTTATTATATGTCATGTCAATTTTCTTACTTCAATGCATTGGTTATATGAGTAAATTTAATTCCTCATATCACAAAATTCTAACATGCCACCTTCTTCTCTTTGTGAAATATACCCAATTTTTGTAATTCTTCCAAGTTACTATTTCAGACCATTCTCTTCACACTCACTCACCTTGGGTCTATTTGTGAATCTGGTAGACCATTCTTCAGTCTAATAACCAAAAAGACTCTGCATTCAGCATTCACTGTCCTCTAACCCCACCCCCAACTCCACCACCTCCCAAGATGGTTGCTGGTGGAATGGAATCCCTACCACAGTCACCCATAAAAGACACCTTTGATGTGACAGTCCTCTAAGAAATGAAAACCACATTGAGAAGAATGGCTAATACTTGTGTGGAATTATAATAACAAAAAAGACCAAATCCCTGCATTTTGCCTTCAGGGAGCATTGGAACAATGGACTTATTGTATAATTCCAGCTGAGTGACTTTTGGGACCAAGGCAGTCTGAAACCAGAGAAGGGAAACCAGCTGCAGTGGATTCCAAGAAATATAAACGTGTGTGTGCTTTTTGGAGGGAAATTTCCAAGGATTCCTGGGAACATTTAGTAACTTCTGTGCTTACATATGTTTAGTTGTATAAAGCAAGGGCTTATCTCAAAAGTAACCATTCAGAAATTGTTGCTGCCTGAAGCGCTTGAAGCAACGGAGCCGCGGGAAGAACTTCAGAAGCAAACTGGAGACAAACAGCTTTTTATTCTGATAACTTTTCTCTCTGGTTCTAATAACGACTAACACACGCCAAAAACACACCCTAAAATGGCGCTGACTCGATCAGCAATTTCGGCCAAGTCACTCGAGATCACGCAACAATCCCGTGAGACTACGGGTGGCGACAAAGGCCAAATCTCCACGGCTCATAGTCAACCGCAATTCAAGCCAATCCCCAAACAGGGCTCCTGCATTTCCCCCTTTTTGTTTTAAAAGAGGTAATGCTCTAGGACGTCTATGTGCAACCAACATTCTTACCCGTCATCGGATAATCAAGGCTGTGCCCTTGACTCCTGTCTTAGGTTGATATGTCGGCCACATGAGACTGTCCCGTGCGACTGTGCCTGTCTTAGGTTGTCCCCCTCTGGGGATCTTACCCGTCATTGGCTAACCAGCCATCCAATGGAGCCCTTTAGGATCGACTATATATGATGACTAACAGCCGTCCAAATTGTGAGGAGATGTTGCGGCTTTAAGGCAACAAGCCTTTTGGTGATGAGCCAAATTGCATAGCATATCAAATTGTTTAAACAAATCAGCTGCCCTAAGTTCCATCAAGTAACACACTGAATTCTCTAGACAAATACCCGCAAGGCATTGTCCCGTAAAGTCCCAAACAATGAAAGATCAAAATGTCCATTTGTTATAACATGTTGATGTAGGAGGCCCCATGCATGTAGAGCAGAGGCCACACTGTTGGTGAGGTTGTTTGATGTTTGAGCAGCAGACGTCTTTTTTATGTTTAGACAATGCCACCGGCAAATCTTCAGGGCCCGCTACCTAGAAACTCAAGCATCAATTATTAAAGGAAAGGCAGTGCTATTGCAGCACTGAGTCAAGAGGCGAGTTGTCAAACTACAAAATAGAATAATTAGATTAGAAAATTAAAGTTGATTTTTGTTCACATACATCGCTGGTTGAGCTTTTACAAACATAAGTTGGAAAAATGTCATATTTAGAACAAAACAAAGAAAGACTGAGGGTAATTACTGCATTAAAGATAGATTAAAGAAAAGGTAAAGGCACTTGAGAGAAATAATTTGTTAGCTGGAACCCTTGAGTCTCTGTATACAGAGCAATTTTTTACCTGTTGAGATAATTGAAATTAATGAGCTATTAAACAAATGAAGTTAATAACAAATAAACAATCTTAAGTCAAAACACCAAAATATCAGGTTATATAGCACTAGTCATATTTGTTTGCTAAAGAGAAGTCCCAGGGACACCTATAAATCAAAATTGAAAGTACCTTCATTTATAAAATTATTTACCTAAAATGAATACTCTTAACCTAAAATGAATTAAAGTTATTTGGATCCATATATATATATATTTTCTTTTTCATAAGCCCTTTGTTCTTTGTGACGTCACACTGGACAGACGAACAAGCATACAAACATATATTTGTGACGTCACATTAACATGAAATGTAGACAAATGTACAGACATAAAGACATGTATAAAAAAAAAAAAAAAAAAAAAAACAATTGTGTGCACACTAAAGAGAGATCTCCTTGTCCCGGCCGGGAGAAATGACACTTAAGTTGTGAAATATTTTGAAAGACTCTTTTGAGGGAATCATTCTGTACCTTCATCTTGGTCCTCTTGATTTTGTACCTTTTTTATTAATCTTGATTCTTCAATAACTTCATCTTGATCATTTTGATGTGGTACCTGTTTTATTAATCTAGATGGTATCCATATTGGAGAGGATTCGTCTTTTGGAAAAACACAAACAGATCCTCTTCCCCAAATTAATACTGGATCTGGACCCTTCCATGTACCTGAAAGAACATCCTTCCAGTAAACCAAAGGTTTATGTTGTTGGTGTGGATTCCAATGTCTGTCTCCAGCAGAATAACCATTAGAGTCTAAAGTTAGAAAATTTAAGGTAAACAGGGCAACTGCCAATCTGTCCTTAGGACTTTTCCAATTTCCTTCTTTTTGTTTTAATAACATAATTTTCAGTGTTCGGTTTGCTCTTTCAATAATGCCCTGACCCTGAGGATTGTATGGGATGCCTGTTTTATGGGATATATTGAATTTTGCGCAAAACTGCTTGAAAGATGAGGACGTATATGCGGGGCTATTATCTGTTTTAAGCATTTTGGGGATGCCCAATGCAGCAAAAGCTTGCAAACAATGAGATGTAACATCTTTAACTTTTTCTCCAGAATGTAAGGAAGCAAAAATCATGCCTGAGCATGTATCTATAGTCACATGAATAAATCGCAATTTTCCAAAACTTGGCTCATGAGTAACATCCATCTGCCACAAATGATTGGGCATTAATCCTCTAGGGTTAACTCCGAAATGAGGATTGGGCAAATGTGTCATACAAGATTTACAATCTTTTACAATTGTTCTGGCTTGCTCCTTTGTGATTTTAAACCTACGTTGCAAGGTGGTGCTGTTGACATGAAACTGGGAATGAAATAAAGTAGCTTGTTGTAGCGCTGAAAGTATAAATACTGTTTTTGTAAGTTCATCAGCCTTTTGATTACCTTCATGGAGGGGACCAGGCAAATTAGTATGTGCTCTAATATGGCCTACGAATAGAGGTTCTTTTCTTGCCCACAAAAGTTTTTGTATTTGATAAAACAATTTAAAGGCTGGAGTATGAGGTGCTATTGGTCCTGCTAACTCTAATTTTGGGACGGCTTGTACAATATAGTGGCTATCTGAAAAAATGTTTACGGGCTGGTCCCTAAAATTTTCCAGAGCTCTTACCACAGCTTCCAGTTCCACTAGTTGAGCTGATTTGTGTGCAGTTATGTAAGTCATATTTTCTTTTTTAGTGACTACTGTAGCAGTACCATTTGAGGACCCATCTGTAAATACATTAAATGCCTTAGGAATAGGTTGATTTTTTATTACCTGTGGAAATATAATAGGATGATTAATACAAAAAGATAATATAGGGGACTTAGGAAGATGATTATCAAAATTTGCAGAAGTAGAGCATTTAGCTATAGCCCAATCATTATCATTGAAGCATAAGTATTCAATCTGTGATGATGAATAGGGAGTAATAATAGTAGCAGGGTGAATGCCAAATATTTTAGTAGAAGTCTTAAGTCCTTGAAGAATAAGTTTAGCCACCATGGAGGTATAAGATTCAATTATACTTTTAGGAGAGACGGGCAAATGTATCCATAATAAAGGCCCTTGTTGCCAAAATACTCCTGTGGGTGTATATTGTGAAGAAATAATAATCAACATCAGCGGTTGAGTTAAATCAAATCTATCACAATGAGCTCCTTCGATGGCTTTTTCTACTAATTTTAAAGCTTTCCTAGCATCAGGAGTCAATGTTCGTGGTGAAGATGGATCAGGATCTCCACGAAGGATGTCAAATAAAGGTTTTAGTTGGCCAGTAGTGAGATTTAGTGTAGGGCGAAGCCAATTAATGTCTCCCAGTAGTTTTTGGAAATCATTGAGGGTGGTCAGATGTTCTTTATTTATTAAAATTTTTTGGGGTCTAACAAAAGTATCCATGATTTTAAATCCTAAATATAATATGGGAGATCTGGTTTGAACTTTTTCTTCTGCTATATATAATCCATATTTTTTTAAATTTTCTACCACATCACTGAATATATTAAATAAGATTTTTTGATTAGGGTGGGCCAATAAAATATCATCCATGTAATGTAGACACATGAGATTTGGATATTTTTTATTTTTAATGGGTTGGATAGCCTTGTCCACATATATTTGGCATATGGTGGGGCTATTAGCCATTCCCTGTGGTAAAACCTTCCATTGATATCTCTGATCAGGGCCATTATTGTTCATAGAAGGAACGGAAAAAGCAAACCTGGGGGCATCCAGAGGATGTAGGGGAATAGAAAAGAAGCAATCCTTTATATCAAGAGTAATAAGATGGAAATTTTTTGGAATAGCTACGGGACTAGGAAGTCCAGGTTGAGTAGGCCCCATAACTTGCATGGTTTTATTGATTTGTCTAAGATCATGTAACAATCGCCATTTTCCTGACTTTTTCTTGATCACAAATATGGGGGAATTCCAGGGAGAGGTGGAAAGTTCTATATGACCTGCTTCTAATTGTTCCTGAACTAATTGGTGGGCCGCTTGTAATTTCTCTTTAGATAGGGGCCACTGAGGGACCCACACTGGCTTATCAGAAAGCCATGGTATTTTCAAAATTATTTTCTCAGTGGCCCCGAAAAAAAAATATCTTTTTCCTTTATGACAATGATTACTTTTAGGGTTAAGATTACTCTGTACTTTTTGATAATGAGTTCTTTTATGGTTAAGATTACCCTGTAGGTTTTCACATTTAACATCTGCAGGCTTGGTTGCAAGGTGTACTCCCATTTGTTGCAAAATATCTCTTCCCCATAAAGTAACCGGTAGATTAGGTAAAACATAAGGCTGAAATGTTCCTTTATGGCCTTCATCATCCTCCCATTTTAAAATTACTGCACTTTTATCTGGGAGGTTATTATATCCCAAGCCTCTTAAACTGGTTGAAGCTTTTTGCAGAGGCCAGTGCTTGGGCCATTGGCGTAAATTAATAATGGAAGAGTCAGCTCCAGTATCTATTAATCCCTCCATTTCTATTCCTTGGATTTTTATTTTACACATAGGCCTCCTTGAACAGTCTCGAACCCAGCAAGCCATGGGACTTGTGTCAGTGGAACAAAATCCTCTATTGTTCCCTTCTTGAGGCATACCCATTTTAAATGAATTATGTAAATTGGGAAGGAGAAGCAACTGAGCAATTCTATCTCCTTGATTAACAGAACTTACACTTTGGGGTGAGCTAAGCATTATTTTTATTTCCCCTTTGTAGTCTGAGTTTATTACACCTGGGGTCACTTGCAAACCTAATAAGCTTTTAGGACTACGCCCGATAATAAGTCCTACAGTCCCTGAGGGAAGAGGTCCCCTGACTCCTGTGGGAATCAGTTGAACCCCCATTTCAGGTGTTAACACTATTCGGGCGGTGGAACAGAGGTCTAATCCTGCATTTCCTCTTGTTCCTCTGGCGAGGGAGTGGATGGGTAGTAGGGATTGTGTCGGGGAAGCATCTGAGTGGATGCTTGAGGATACTCCTTCTGCAATGCCCCGTACATTTGTGGGCCCCGGGGTACTGGGCCCCGTGCCCCGTTTTTTGAATTCCTGAACAAAGGATTTCCATGGATGTCAAATTTTGAATAGCATTTATTGGCCCAATGATTTCCCTTTTTACACCTGGGGCAGCGGCCTGGGGCACGGTATGAGCTTGATCTTATTTCTCTTTTGGGATTTTGCCTAGAATTGCCTGATTGATTATGATAATTTTGCCTGGAATATCCTGATTGATTATAATGTCTACGTTTAGCCTTTGTGAAATTTCGAGAGGAAGCACCTCTCATTGAGGCTGCAATCACATTTCCTGTGACAAAGGCGCCATTTATATCTTTACATAGTTGTATATATACGGAAAGATCCTTTTTAGTTCTCCATGGCCTGATGGCTGCTTGGCACCATTTATTTGCATTTTCATAAGCTAATTGAACAACTAAAGGCATAGCTTGGTCAACATCTGCAAACACACTACCTGCAGTTCTCAAAAGTCGATCAGCAAAGTCGGCATACGGCTCATTAGGTCCTTGAATCACTTTTGACAAGCTACCTTGTAGATCCCCAGGTCCTTGTACAGTTTTCCATGCCTCTAAGGCAGCTGCATTTATCTGAGCATATATATCTGAGTCATAATCTGTTTGAGCCTGTAAGTCTGCGAATTGCCCTTCTCCTGTGAGCATGTCTATATTATAGTTTTCAAACCCTGCAGCCGCGTTTCTTTTAGCCGTTTCTATACAAAGTTCTTGGAATTGCGATCGCCAAACCAAGAATTGCCCCCCGCTTAATGTTGCTTTACATAGACTTTTCCAGTCTGAGGGGGTTAAGCTAAAGGTGTTAAGGGACTCCAGCATACTCAACGTGAAAGGAGCTTGGGGCCCATAAGTCATTACTGCCTCTTTGAGATTTTTTATAGTTTTGAAATCTACTGACTGATGGACACTCTGTCCATTTTTCTTTTCAAATGCTGGCGGTTCCCAATGTATCTGTGAGTTGTCCTCGAGGGCGCATAAGCGATCAGAAAGACTTTTTATTTCTGTTTCTAGGGTATGCAAATGCCTAGTAATACCCTTCATATTTTCTGTAATGGATTCCACCCATGGGGGAGTAGTCACTTCCACAAGTGACTCCTCTGTCTGACGGACCTTTTTCTCGGTCTTTTTAAATTTCTTTTTCCTCATTTTCTCAGGATCACTTTTACTAGATTCCTCACCACTGCTAATTTCACTGACAGCAATATCCTGAGGCCCAGGTTCCAGTGAGAGCAAGTATCCTTCAGCTTTCGCCAATAACTTCCGAATAGCTTTAATAGCTTGGATTTTTGTCATTTTTGGGTCTCTTCTAATACTCTCTTACTGGTCTCAGTTGGCCCAGTGGAATCTACACTTTTTTGATCACTTTCACTTTTGTCTATATACTCCTCACTGAGAACAGAGTCAGGTATATCAAGGAGTCTTTGCATAGCCTCTATCACTTGGGATTCAGTTATATTCGAACCCATCTTTAGAGACCTTTCAGTTCTTACCTGTCCGCTCCGAAGTTCCCCGCACGGGCCACCACCTGTTGCTGCCTGAAGCGCTTGAAGCAACGGAGCCGCGGGAAGAACTTCAGAAGCAAACTGGAGACAAACAGCTTTTTATTCTGATAACTTTCTCTCTGGTTCTAATAACGACTAACACACGCCAAAAACACACCCTAAAATGGCGCTGACTCGATCAGCAATTTCGGCCAAGTCACTCGAGATCACGCAACAATCCCGTGAGACTACGGGTGGCGACAAAGGCCAAATCTCCACGGCTCATAGTCAACCGCAATTCAAGCCAATCCCCAAACAGGGCTCCTGCAAGAAATCAACACAGTGCATTAAATTTTCTTTTAGAAAGTATCCTACTGGCTGTTGCTCTAACTCAGTGGTACACTGCTTGTCTAGCATGCACAAGGCCCTGAATTCAATACACTGCACACACAAAAAAATAAGTGTCCTACTAAAACATGATATCGGAAAACTCTGGATGCACCGAAATATACACACAGGTAGAAATTTAAAAGTTATGACAAGAGCCAGGCGAATGGCACATGCCTTTAATCCCAGTGACTCTGGAGGCTGAGGCAGGAGTATCACCAGTTCAAAGCCAACCTCAGCAATTTAGTTGCCCTAAGCAACTCATGGAGACCCTGTCTCTAAATTAAAAAAAAAAAAAAAAAAAATTTAAAGGGCTGGCAAGAAACTCTTAAAATAAAAATTTTGCATTATTCAATAGATAGCAGCATACTTATTTATGGTCACATTTGATGTTAAAAATTGTTCTTCAAAATTACTTTGGCTGTGTCCTTAAATTTTACTTAACAGGATTTAGACTTTTTAGAGATTTAACTCTCCTTTCTGCTAGAATTATAGAATTTATTTCAATTTCTTGACTTTCAGACAAGGAAATCAAGAACAATAAACTTCATGGTTATTGAGTCATTTACCAAAGTGAAAAGTATTTGGGGGTAAATAATTAATAGTCTTTGCAAACTCAAAGTGTCTAAAATCTGAGCTCATCTTCCTCATGGTGGCTTCTTTTTTTTTTTTTTTTTTTTTAAGGTAATACTATTTTTTCTGGTCCACCACACTTACAACCACAATGCCTCCCTCTCTTCTCAACATATTCAAGAAGATAGAAGTTCTGGTATTGGGGAGAGATAGCTCAATGCTAGAGTACACACAGGATGCTTGAGACCCAGGGTTAATCCTCAGCACTCCAAAAATAAAAAATAAATAAAAAGAAATTCTGTTGTTTATTCTTTTAAACTTTCTCTAGGTTTTCAGCCCTTCTAGAATTTTATGCCACTACCTTAGGCACCATCACCTGAGAAGCTGTGAGTAAAAGGAGACCCAAATTAATGTCCATTTAGTTTTCTCCATTATTCTCACTAAAACATCCTTCCTTATATTTGTCAGTCCATGGTCTGAAAAGTGTCATAGATCCTCATTGTTTATTGATTCAAATATGAACTCTTTAGCCTAATAGAAAACTATTTACTTATCTTCTCTGGGCCATGCATAGGGCCAGTCAGGAAAGAAACAATGGTGAAATCAACAGATAAGATTCCCTGCCCCGGGGCTGGGATTGTGGCTCAGCGGTAGTGCGCTCGCCTAGCAAGTGCGCAGCCCGGGTTCGATCCTCAGCACCATGTATAAATAAACGCATTGTGTACAACTAAAGCAAATAAATAAATATTAAAAAAAAAAAAAGATTCCCTGCCCCTTAGTGCTACAATCCAGTGGGGCAGGCAGACAATACAGAGAACAACAAAAGCGAAATAAATATATAACTTGTGACAACTGCTCTGAAGGACAGTAACAGAGAGCTGTGCCCAAGAATCACAGGGAGAATCTACTTTGATTGCTGGGTTAGGTGTGGTTTAGAGAGGGCTAAAAAAACAACTTTGGGGGAAAAAAGAGGCTTCTGCCACTGTCCAGGCAGCAGATGATGATGAGAGTTATACTGGAGATATAGTTAAGAAGCAGAAATGATAGGACTGACTAATGGATTTGATGAGAGGGGTGGTAAGGGAAAGAGGTGAATCAGAGGTCATATCCAGCATTCTGATTTAAAGAAATCAGGTAGATAGTCGTGCCAGTTACTGAGATAGATATAGGAGAAGAGTGAATTTGGAGACTTCATTTTCCAAGAGCTTCATTTTTAGACCTAACTAACCATTTTAGAAGAAGAGCCAGCCAGGGGTCACAATAATAGTAACAACTCATGCAGCTGGCTCCCCAGGACCCCACCCTTTAGACTCAGCTCTCCCAAAGAGAACTCTGCCCTCTGAGCAGACAGTGGCTCATCTTCATCCCAACTGCAAATCCATCCAGAGCAGCTATGACCTTGTGGGGTTTATCTTCTGCAGGCTTAAGGGAGTCCCTAAGCCCCTGTAGCAGAAAGAAGTATGACAAAGCACCTCCTCAGCAGTTTGAGCAGGAGGGACAAAGAAAGGAATTTTTCCTGAAGATTCACCCATTGAGCAGGGCCACCCTCTCTAGAGAGGGC
The DNA here is from genome assembly GCA_025594165.1 of Tamias sibiricus. Lineage (NCBI taxonomy): Eukaryota > Metazoa > Chordata > Mammalia > Rodentia > Sciuridae > Tamias > Tamias sibiricus. The sequence goes on along the minus strand of CM046657.1, from coordinate 153,591,884 downwards.
CTGTGGAATAGAAGGAAGGGAGTCCCCTCTCTTCCACTGATCCAAGGGCAAGGTCCTTACCAAGGGATCTCTTAGAAGCAATTTCATCTGAAAGGAAGTGTCAGTCTCACAATCCCCTGTCAACAAGAAGCAAGGCTGCCTCCCTTGGATCTGGAGGATGTGTTTCCCTACTAGGAGCAGATTTAACATCAATATACTAAGTGCGTGTATAAAAACTCAAATGGTATGAAAATACTTTGTGTAAAACCAATGACTTGGAGAACTGTGCTCTTTATATGTAATATGAAAGGAATCGCACTCTAAAAGCATGTATAACAAATTAAATTTAATTAATTAATTAATTAATTAAAAAAAGAAAGGCCAAGTCAGCCCCTCCTTGGCACACAACCATCCTGAGGTTATGTCCTGGCATCCTGTCCACTCCAGCTCTGTTGGCCAAGCTTGTCCAGGGAAAGGCCTCTGGATGGATGGTTTTCCTTTCACTACCCACATAGCCCTCCCTGGACAAGCTGAACCCCACCTGCCTCCCTGACTGAAATATGTGCTGTATGAACCCTGGGACCCACCCTTGACTGCCCACTCTTAGCCCCTACGCAAGGCCCTAAACTCTCTGGGGAGAGAGATTCCTGCCATTGCTGCTGCCAGGATCACTCAGTCTGCTGACATTCTCTAAGGCTGAGTGCTTAGACTAGCTAGAGACAGGTTGCTTACACCAAGGAACAATGTGGTTCTCCTCTTCCAGTCAGCAACCTGAAACCCCTGGCAGCTCTTCTTTCTGGGTTGGGGCAGGGTGCTTTGGACAAAAACATGATCTGCCATTTGAGAAACCTCCTTTTGTTTTCCAACCTCCTGGCCATTGACACCATCCAGAGGTAGCTACCATTCATCATGAGGAGAGCCAAATCCCACCTGAGGGGCCCCTGGCAGGATTCCCTTGACTGCACCTGTGATGGGACAGTCCAACAGCCCCAATACCACTCCCACCGCCACCATGATTAAAGCTCCACCCAAGACAAACACTTTGATCTTTGGACTCCTTGCCCCAACCATCTCTTGGATATCTTTCCCTTGACTACCTCTTAGTCACCTCTAACCTCCTGTGCCAACTCTGTGGATATCAAACAATTCTTGACAAATGCAAAATGATTTGTTGGGTAATCTGAGACTTTACCCACTGCCGTGACTAGCCCTTCTGGATCAGACCTGCTGTGCTGAGGAAGAGAATCAACTTTTAGTAGTGACCCAAGTGTGTCTGACCAGAAATACTTCAGACTTAAAGAGTTTTTCAGATTTTGTAATATTTGCATGCAATTTATCAGTTGAGACCTGCAGAGTGGTACATGCCTGCAATCCCAGTCATTGGGGAAGCTGAGGCAGGAGGATTCCAAGTTCATGGCCAGCCTGGACAATTTAATAAAACCATATCTCAAAATAGCATTTGAAAAAGGACTGGGGGTATAGATGTAGCTCAGTGGTAGAGAACTTGCCTGGCATATGTGAGGCACTAGGTTAAACCTGCAGTACTGAGTGGGGGGGGGGGGACTTACCAATTGAACATTCTTAACACAAAAACCTGAAATCTGCAATGTTTAAAGTTTTGGATTTTTGGAGCATTTCATGTTCCAAATTTCCAGATTAGGGTTGTTCTACCTGCATATAATATTACATAACATATATAATCTTATTATAACACCTATAATTATATATGTGTGTATGCAGAAAAAGATGTTTCATAAAGAATTGCCTCACATGATTATAAGAGCTAAGAAGTCCTAATATGCAGGATGAGTCAGTATGGTGGAGACCCAGGAGAATGAATGATTTATTTCCAGTTCAATTCCAAAGTCCTGAGAACTAGAACAGCTAATGGTATAGTTTCTAACCAGACTCAGTTCCCAGGAAAAGTCCATGTTTTGGTTTGAGCCCAAAAGCAGGACACAGCTAATATTCCAGTTTTAAGGCCATCAGCAGAAGGAATTCCCCCTTACTTTGGTACTATTCAGTGGGCTGGGGTTGTGGCTCAGCGGTAGAGCGCTTGCCTAGCACATGCGTAGCCCAGGTTCAATCCCCAGCATCACGTAAAAATAAATGCATTGTGCACAACTAAAGCAAATAAATAAATATTTTAAAAAAAAAAAGCAAACATGGTACTATTCAGGCCTTAACTGATTAGATGAGACCCAACCATTTAAGGGAGGGTGATCTGTTTTATTCACTCTACCAACTTAAATACTAACCTCATACAGAAAACACCCTTACAGAAACATCCAGAATCATGTTTGATCAAATATTTTCTTGGCTCCCTGTGGGCCAGTCAAATTGACACAAAGAATTAACCATTCCACCTGAGGATGCAGACCAATTTCCCTAACAATTACTAACTGAGGTGCTAAGACTATTAAGACCTATAGAGAAAGGGTCTCTTCTAGAACAATCTAGTCCCAATGTAGGACAACCAGCCCCAAGATGCCACAAGATCAGAGAAAAGAAGCCAACGGATCTAGGATTGCTCAGAGTGCAATTTATTGGGGGTGAGGAGGAACTTACTGACAGAAATGTGGTCTTGAGTAGCAGCAAGATCAGATGGATCCCTGTGATTTGAGACAGAAACGGTCATATATATATATATTTTATATATATATTTCAGGGAAAAAATGACTTTATTCAAGTTAGAATGCTCCTTATCTCAAGGTAATTTGCAAAATCAGGCACATTCCTGGCACCTGGTTCCTGTCATAAAGCTCCATATATGGCTCTAACGATTTTACCTATCTACAGTGTGTTGGGAATCTGACCAGAGTTTCCCAGGAGCAGTCATAACTCAGGATGGCTGTAGCCATGTCAGGCTAAATCCATACAGGGTCTAACAGTAAAATGCATCAGGCCCACCACAGATCCTCAGAGGGATTAAAAGAAGGGTAAAGTCCTTCTCTGCCTACTCAGTAATGTACTTAATGTACTTGCTCTGTTTGATATGTTAACTTGAGATAGCTGTGAGGCCTCCACGTGTCAAGTAGGCTGTAGGATGTTTGAGCCTGGAGGTCAGATGAGGGTTAGGTTGAAGATGCATGCATTTGGGAGTTAGCATTTAGCATTATACCAAGGGGTAACGATTATAGAGACAAAAGAGAAGAGGGTCTGGAATGGGTTCCTGGTGAACAAAACCACCACAGACTGAATAGGAAAAGAATGGATATGCATAGAAGAAAACTGAGAAGTACCAGGGAGGAGGAAGAATATGGTGTCACAGGAATTAAGAATATTTGGAGAATGGTTGTACCAAATACCACTGCAAGATCAAATAAAGAGAACACAGAGAGTGCATGGGGTTTGATTATTTATAGACTTTTGCAATTTGTACACTAAGACACAACACTAGCCCACTGTCATTTCCATAAATGAGCTGATCTCTTGATGACTTCTGAGACACACATCCTAGTTTTCTAAGGACAGTCCTCCAATAAGTCATGTTGTTATACTGTAAAGGTCCAGTTTCGCTAGTTTCCCATGAACCACAAAAAGCTGGTAAGTTAAAAGAGGCTCTATATGTGTATTATGAACCGTAATGCATTCTACTAGAATGGCCAATGGGGAGGGAGGGGAAGTGAGGGGGCAAAAGGGTGAAGGGAAAAAAAAAAAAGATGGTGGAATGAGATGGATATCATTACCCTAAGTGCATGTATGAAGTCACAAATGGCGTGAACATACTTTGCATACAACCAGAGATTGGTAAAAAAGTGCTCTATATGTGTAATATGAAATGTAATGCATTCTGCTGTCATTTATAACATCTTAGAATAAAAAAGAAAAAGAATAAAATTACATCAAAAAAAAAAAAAAAAAAAAAAGCCGGTAAGTAATGTAATACACAAACAGAGTTTATTAAGCCAGCTAGCTGGGGTCAAGCTCTCCTGCAGACACGCAGGATGGGCAAGACCCTGAACAAAGAAAAGCCTCCAGTTTATATAGCATGTACCTATGTCATTGCCCACTGGCACGAAATTTACTCTGAACAAAGAGAAGCCTCAGATTACCTACATCCTTGTCCACGCAAATAGCCCGCCTCTGGGCATTACTATCCTAACATTCTACCCCGCCTGCCCCCCCCCCGGGGGGGTTACTATCCTAACAATACTCATTCCCAAATGTAATTCCAAATAGTGTTCTCTTTTATTCCCAAAAGTGCACCAGGTTTCATGATGAATTATATGCTCACCCCATTTATAACACAAGTCTTTTGTGCCAAGGTAAGAAGCAGGTAACTTCAGTTCTACTTCCTCCATTCTCCTTCCTCTCTCAGGGCTTTTGCTCAGGGTGCTCTCCACACAACAGAAAGTCCATCTTGCTCCTTTCTGACAAATTCAGTTCTTGCTTCCTCATGCTGCTTTGATGGGTTCACCCCACCACAGGCTACTGGCTTTGTCTCTTTCTTTTAACATTGTGTTTTTATTCTGAAACAATCTAAGATTTTTAGAAAAATTTAAAACATAAAACAAAACACTTTTTCCTTCTCATCTAATTAAGAATAAGTTGCCAACATTGTTCCCGTGGCCCCTAAAAACTTCAATGTGTATTTGGTAGGACATTCTTCGTCCAAAATCAGGAAATAAACATAGATGCATTGTTACTACATAATTCTCAGATTTATTCCAGTTCCACTCATTGTTCTAATTGTGTCTTCACAGCAATGGGTACAGTTCAGAATCACCCCATTGCTTTTGTCATCTCTCTTTAATCTCCTTCAATTTGTAAAAGTTCCTTGGTTTTTTCCTTGACTTTCATGACCTTGACCATTTGAAACTACATACCAGCTATTTTATAAAACATCCCTTAACTTGGGTTTTGTCTGCCATTTTTTCATAATTAGATTCAGGTTGTACATCTTTGACAGAAATAAACCATATAGTGTTTGTCTTGTTATATCTATGCCTCGAGAACTTTGATTATGTCATTAAGGTGACATCTACCACATTTTTTTACTACAAAGTTACTCTTTTATCCCTTCATAATAAATCGATATTTTGTAGGGAAGAACTTTGAGACCATGTAAAATTTTCATTTGTCATCAAAAGTTCTCTTTATTCATATCCCTTTATCTAAATATGGACTTGTGAATTACAAACTATCTAATTGGTATATTACCATCATGTGGGCAACATTACTATCATTATTTATTTGTTTATTTGTTTTATTTATTTTTGCAGTGCTGGGGATCAAACCTAGGGCCTTGTGCATGCTAGGCAAGCCCTTTGGTACTAAGACACATCACTAGCCCACTGTCATAATTGCTTTTCAGTGTTCAAATTGTCCCAGATTTAGCCAAAAGGAATATTCTAGGCTAGTTCTAGTGTTCTTCTTTGAGTTCTTTCTTACTTTCGGGTCCCACAAGATATCCCAGGTTCATCTTTTACTTTCCTCAGAAGTCTTAGAATCAGCCATTTTTCCAAGGGGGTCTTGGTTTCTTAGTGAAGTATTGTATTTAGAAACCAGGGCTTACATTGTTTATCACAAGCCCTCTCTGTGCACAGAACTAGAGAGTATCTAAAGATACACAAACACATAACCACATCTGCATTTACATTTATATTAATACACACATATTTCATTTATTTATTTATTTATTTATTTTTGGTACCAGGGATTGAACTCAGGGGCACTCAACCACTGGGCCACATCCCCAGCCCTTTTTTGTATTTTATTAGAGACAGGGTCTCACTGAGTTGCTAAGTGCCTTGCCATTGCTGAGGCTGGCTTTGAACTCGCAATCCTCCTGCCTCAGCCTCTCAAGTGCTGGGATTACAGGCATGTGCCACCATGCCTGACTTTGTTTCTTATTGAGAAATATGAATTCACACTGATGCTTCCAATTCCAACCCAACAAAAACTGGTAGTGGCTTTATAATCCTCAGGGACAAGGAAATAATTGACATGAGCAAATCGGACACTTAAAAAATATGTTACTAAAGCAAAAAGATGGAAAACTGGAAAAATCCTTAAGGACAGATTGGCAGTTGCCCTGTATAACCCTAAATTTCTTAACTTTAGATTCTAATGGGACTTTCGGCTGGAAGGATAGACACTGTGAACCCACACCAACCAACATACACCTTTGGTTTTACTGGAAGGATGTTACTCTCAGGTACTATGGTAGGGTCCAGACCCAGTTATTAATTTGGGGGAGAGGATCTGTTTGTGTTTTTCCAAAGCACGGAATCCTCTCCAATCAGATTCCATTAGAGTGATAATAAGCAGGGTACAAAGGTCAAGAGATCAAGACGGAAGTTATTGAGGAGTCTAGATTGAATAAAACAAGGTGCAGCAAGGTCAAGAATTAGGACCAAAAGGAATGGTATGGATTGATTCCTTAAAAGAAGTTCTCATTAAATTTTACAACTTAAATTTTTATTCTTCCCGGCCGGGACAATGTAGCTCTCTCTTCAGTGTATACACAATTGTTAATTTTTTTTTCTCTTTTATATATTAGTCTTTATTGTCTGTGCATTTGTCAATATTTCATGTTAATGTGATGTCACAAATTTGTTAATATGTGCGTCTGTCTAGGATGTGACGTCACAAATAAATTTAAGCGCTTAAAAAAAAAAAAAAAAAAAAGGTAGATAGATGAAAGATCCAAATAACAAACTAACGGTTACTTCATTTAAGCTTAGAATATTCTTAATTTTGATAATCAATTAGATCGATAGATCAATAGATATTTATATAAGTACAGAATATTTTTAGATAATTCAATTCTACTGATAATTCATTTTTGATTTTATAGTTTGTTCTCGGAGAAATCTTCTGTTTTTTTTCAGCTGGTGCCTATGTATTAATGTTATATAAACCTGATAATTTTGGTGTTCCGACAGAGGATCATTTATTTGTTATTTGACTTCAAATTGTGTTGTAGGCTGATTTAATTTGAATTAATATCAAACAGGTATAGGATTGCTTGTGTAAATATAGACACGAGTGATTCCAGCTAAACCACGTATTTTGTCCAATATCGCCTTTAGCTATTCTTATTTCTTTAATGCAGTAAAAACCCTCAGTATCTTCTTTGTTTATTTCTGATTGTGATATTTTGCCAGCTTATGTTTGTGGGAGCTTGTAGCAGCAATGTGAGTCAATGAGCAGAGATCAACTTTTATGTATCTACTTTAAATAGTTCTTTTTTTATTATGTTAGCACTGCTCACCAATAGATCTCAGTACTGGAATTGCACTGCCTTTCACCTTAATAATGGATGCTTGAGTTTGTTTTTAGGTATCGGGGGCCCTGAAGATTTGCCGGTGGACATGTCTGGACATAAAACAGACAGGCTCTGCTGCTCCAAACTGCAGGGACCGCAGAGTCGCGGCAAGCATCCCTGATGTCCTCAAGCATCAACCACCTCACCCGCAGTGTGGCCTCTGCTCTGCATGCATGGGGCCTCCAGTAATCTATGTGTTATACCTTATGGAACAATTTGAAGTTTCACTCTACTTTTCTCTCTAGTTTCCCTTCCTTTTCCTTCCTTCCTTCAATGGAGTGTTTTACTACATTGCCCAGGCTGGTCTCAGACTCCTGGGTTCAAGCCATCCTCCTGTTTCAGTCTCCCAAGTACCTGGGGACTATAAGCATGTGTCACTGCACTTGGCTGTCTAGTTTCTTTTCTTTTTTTCTTTCTTTCTTTCTTTCTTCTTTTTTTGGCACTGGGGATTAAACACAGGACACTTAACCACCGAGTCACATATCCTCAGCCCTTTTAATTTTCTATTTAGAGACAAGGTCCCACTGAATAGGTTAGGGCCTGGTTAAGTTGATGAGGTTGGTTTTGAATTCACAATCTTCTTGCCTCAGCCTCAGGAGCCACTGGGATTTCCATGCACAGCTCTAGTTTTGTTTTGTTTTTAACTCTTTTTTTCCAACAGCAAGAAGCTTTGCTCCCATTACCTTTAATACCTTTATATGCATGTCCTTAGAGATACCCTTTTCTCCCCAGTTGTACTCCAACACCCCATCCAGTGAGGATACTCTCTTACCCCACTCGGGCAATGACACCCTGTGCCAGACTCCATCTGAATGTAAGCCTCCTTATCCTGGTCAAGTTCTGGACACCATAGCTCTGACCTCACACCCTCCTAGCCTCCTGCCTTGCTTGTCCCTTCCCCCACACCCATGACTTTTGCACTTGATTATTCAAGGAAGGAGGAAGAAGGGAAAGGGTAACTGTATCTTCTCTCTTGTTACTTTCAAATGCTTCCATCTCCTTTATGCTTGGTCATTCAGAATTTAATGGTTATTTCCACCATGTATCGTCCTTAAATTGTGTAATGGCTTTAAATTGTATCTCCCCAATAAGATTGGCTCTGCACTGAGAGCAAAGGTCTTGTGTCCTTCCTTGGGTCCACCACACTCTCCTCCCTTTGCACAAGGCCTCCCCCTGGCTCCCTCCTGCACCTCTTCTGGCTGAAAGCTGGGTGTGGGGAGGAAAGTTGCTCAAGCCTGAGATCTGGCCTTGCCTGATAGTCTTCCCAGTGGCTGGGGCAGTCCTATCAGTTATTTGCACACAGATGGCACACTTGGGAGGAAGGGGTGGAGGGGTTGTTCATGGGGGCCCAGGCTGTGAGGCTTATTATATAAAACACCTTAGGAGAATAAAGTACCCAGCCCAGGACAAAGAGTCAGGCTTTCAGACTTTGTGTTGTGAGGAATATTATTTTAAAAGGTTAGTCACATAGGCATTTGATAGCCCATAAAGGAAACGGTGGATGACTAACAGAAATTACAGGATGGCTCCACCCTCTTGCAGAAATGACAAGTTCATTTGAATGCTTTGGACGATTTCACAACACGCAATGCTTAGTGCTTCCAGAGAGCAGCTTTACAGCATCCAGGATGAAAACAGGGGTAATGAGTAAGAGCCTTCCCATCCCTTCCTTTTCTGCCCAGCTTTCTTTTGTGACCAGCCTCCTCCTACTGGCTTTTCTTGTTTAAGACTTCATGCCTTCAGAAATAAATGTATTCATGCAAGTGAGAGAGTTGTAGACAGAGTATTAAAAACTAAATAAATTTAATTAAGCTGCTTTTGAGGGCTGAATTCCAGTAAAACGACCAAAATTTCCCATCTACTCTCTCTCGCCACACAGAGGCATTTATGTTGCCACATCGCCATCTGCTGGCACTTGGAATAGCAGCAACTGAATATTCTTGTTTCAATGGTGCCTCTCAGTGCAGCTCATTTTATTTATTCATTCTGAAAACACGTCAGGCACTGTGCTCAGTGATAGAGGTACAAGAACATACCACCACTACCCTGTATAGTGTGGTGGTTTTTAAACTTGGCACAAGTCAGAATCATCTTAGGAAAAACTTAAAATGCACACTCCTACACATCTCAGGAAAAACCTAAAATGCATACTCCTAGGCTCTGCTTGGCAGACTTCAAGTTGAGGGGTCTGGGTTAGGTCCTTGAAGTCTGTATTTTAAACCAACTCCTCAGGTGATTCTGAAACAGAATATCCATGAATTATATTTTGAGCAAAAGTAAAGACGAAGATACAAACAGTAGAATCCATTATTACAATGTAGTCTAGTAAATGCCATAAAATAAGGACAGGGTTTTCTAGGGACATAGACTAAGGAATAAAATGGAGAAAACTTCCCAGAAGGCAAGACTCTAGACAAATCGTAATTAGTGTTGGCTGGAGATGTAGCTTAGAATACTTTCCTAGCATGCATGAGGCCCTGAGTTCACATCCCTAGCACTGCAAAACAAGAAAAAGAAAAGGTTAGGAGATGACAGAGGAAACAAGAGAAATATACAAAGGCAATAGGGCATGAAACTCCATGGGATTTGCAAGCAGTGTGGGGAACTAGAGTCAAAGAGAGCATGGACAGAGTGTCAAAAGAATGAAGGTCCTGGAATATCAAGCTAACCTTATCTGCAGAGCTCCAGGGAACATGGACACTTCTTACACAGAATGATGTGACCAGCTCTGCATTTTAGGAAGATCCCTCTGGCAGCAATGCTGATATAGATCCTTTGGAGATGAAGTGTGAGAGCTCTGAGTGGAGGCAAGGGCAGCAGATAAAGAAGGGGGCAGGTCTGAGGGGAGTCAAAGAGGTACAGGCAAAAGAACATGCATGGGGCAGGTACCAAGTAAAAAGACCTCACGATGCCCGTAAGCACTCTGGATTGGTGATCAAATGTTATTTTACAAGATAGGGCAAACAGAGGGATGGGCAGGGCTGGGTGGCAGGCATCAGGGAAGAGTAGGAGAGACACAAAAGGAAAAGGGAAAATGCACAGCGTTTATAGTATGTCACTGCTCTCTGCTGTTATTCACTATCTGGTCTAAATTCTTCCTTTTCTTGCTGCACTTTAGATATATCCATACATAAAATACAGATTGTAAGACCATCTACTTCATAGGGTTGTTGTAAGTGTCTAGCACGTGCTAAGTTTCAACAAATGTTAGCTATTGTTTTCTTACTTTTAATATGTTATTTATAGTAAGATTTATTACCATATAAATAGTTACTTGTGGTACATCTAATGCTCCCAATCCTTCACCCCCTCCATGTTAAGAACTGTTACAACCATGGCTTTTGCCAAGGGACTTTTCAGTACCTCCCATTAGTACAGCTGTTGCCGCCTGAAGCGATGGCCGCTTGGAGCAACGAAGCCGCGGGAAGAAGTTCAGAGACAAACGGGAGACAAACAGCTTTTTATTCTGATAACTTTTCTCTCTGGCTCTAACAACGACAAACACGCGCCCACACACACCACCAAAATGGCGCTGACCCAATCAGCAATCTCGGCCAAGTCACTTGAGATCCCGGGCCAAGTCCCGCGAGATCCCAGGCCAAGTCCCGTGAGACTACGGAAGGCGACAATGCCCAAATCCTTATGGCCCATAGTCAACCGCAATTTAAGCCATCTCCCCAAACAGGGCTCCTACATACAGCCAAAGTGCTTCCCCCACCAGGCCTCCGTGACTAGCTTAGGCGAATGCCGTATTAGTGATGATGACACAGCTGAAGTTTTAAATCTGCTTGTAAAGTTTGGCTTATTCTCTTTTGCTTATGAAATTTACCAACTATGCCCTTGTTAGCCATCAGGACTGAATGAAGAAGACCATGGAGCAGGCCTGGGCTGGACCAGCAGCCTCAATTCAGATGGGACCAGCCAACCCATAGGCTTGTGAACAAAGACATAAATGAGTTTTTGTTGTGTGCCCTGGAGATACAAGTGCTACTATTACAGAGTATATTTGACACGATTACAAATCCTACACTAATATGGAAAAAAATTCTCTGGCCAAATTGTTAAATAATTAAGGGACTCTTGTCTCTCCATTAGGCTCTTTGCAAGCAGAGGCTGCCTAGGTATTCTAGATCTGACAATACCTAAGGTCTTCTGGGTCTTTGGTAAGAGTAATCATTTTATGAATTATTGTTTACAATAGCTAAGACATCTAAGACATAGAATCAGCTTAAGTGTCTGTCCATCAATGGATAAACAGAGAAAATATAATAAATATGCACAATAGAATATTATGATTCTTTAAAAAACAAAAGGAAATCCTATCCTTTGCAACATCATGGATGCACCTAGAGGACATTATGTTAAGTGAAATAAGCCAGGTACAGGAAGACAAATACTACATGATCTCATTTGTATGTAGATTCTACAAAAGACTAACTCATAGAAGCAGACAGTAGAATGGTGGTTACCAGAGGTGGGGGTGAGGAAGGAGTTGGGGAGACATTGTCTGAAAGATATAACATTTCAATCAAGGAGCTAGAAATGAAGCTCACTGGTAAAGCACATAACTAGCACATGTAAGCATTGAAAATTTTTCTCAGGAAGAATAAGTTCAAAAGGTCCACTGAACAACATGTTAGCAATGATGTATGGTATGTATAGTTGACCATTGTTGCTAAGAAAATAGATTTTGAGTGTTCTCATCACAAAATATGAAAAATACGTGTGGTAATGCCTGTGTTAATTAGTTTGATTTAGCCATTCCACGATGTGTACATACATTGTGTACAAACATCATGTTGTATACCATAAGTATTTATATTTTTATTTGTCAGCTATAAAAGTAAATCTAAAAAATATGAGCATTGATTATGCTCATTTTAGGGTTTTCCCAACTTGTAGCCAATAGGGTCCCTTTGTGTCTTTATGTCCATGAGAAGAGAGGCATCAAGCCGAAAAGATAGCAGATGCCCAACCCCCAACTTCAGCTTAGACCCTTCCTTCTCTCTGACCAAGCTCAACTCATGGCCCTGACCACAGAATGACCCAGCAAAGCTAAATTTAATTATATGTTTGAAACCTAGGAGCAGGCTCAACTTGGCCTCCAAATCTCCTATTTGAAGCAGCAGTATTACCAAGACTGTTTTCTGTATACAAGGGGTAAGATTATCTTCTTTCTTTTTGTCAGGGAGATGTGGGGTCTTTGTTCATTTCTCATTTATACTTGATAACCCTGATTTATTCTGAACAGCAGAGTGGGGAAAAAACACTGGGTCAGGAGTCAAAAGATTAGCTCTGCTACTGAATTGTCTGACATAGTCACTCAAGTTAGCTGACTCTCAATTTCTTTCCTTCTTTCTTCCCTCTTTTCTCCTTCCCTTCCCCCCCCTTCTTTCCTTCTCCTCTCCCTCCCTCCCTCCCTCCTCCTTTCTTTTCTTCCTTTCAATTGTGTTACCAGGACCTCATGCATGCTAGGCAAGCACTCTACCATTGAGTTACATCCCCAGTCCTGCCCATTTTTTATTTGTACAATGGGGATTACCTGGCAATTGGGAGGATCAAGTAAAACAAACAAACAAACAAAAAATGAAATGAAATATAAGCAATTGTTCCTAAACTGAGGAGGTTCATTAGTGTTGGAGTAGGGGTTGAGGGTGAAGCAGGAGAACTAGCACAGCAATGGTCTTCTGTTCCTGCAGCTCAGGAACCTCAACACACCTCCCACTGAAGGCAGTTTTAGTTCAGTTTGGGGAGCTGAACCTTGGGCCACAGGTTTAAATCCTATTCCAACCCTCTCCCTCTAGGTTGCTTTAAGACTCCCTAATTTAATTTATACCACTATCTATTCCCTCATTTTGATCTCAGTGTGGGCATGAGACCTTCACAGAAGTTTAGAATTCTCAATGGTGACCACCTGTGGTGGTTTCTTATCCTTCTGAAACATATTGAGAGGCTCCCTTAGTCACAGTGGGCCTTTCCTGAAGGAAATTCCAGATGAGATATTTAGGGCAGATTAGAATCTGAGTTTGGTTTTTGTTTGTTTGATTGCTTTGTGTTTGTTTGTGTATTACTGTTTGCTGAAAAGGATTTTTCACCTGCTTATCCACATCCTCAGGACAAGTGAATTACAAGCTCAAAGCAAAACTGCAAAGAGGGCAAGATTTGTCTGGAGGGTTCCTCCATCATCCTTGATGTCCACTTTAAGAGCATCAAGAACCAAGAAGCAGATTATGTTTGATGCCCTTCCAACCCATCCAAATCTCCCACCTCACGGTGCCCTGAAGCGTCATGGTTCTGCCATCTGCTGGGACTAACTTGTTGACTATTTTTAAAAATTTGCTAGGGTGATTTTATATATATATATATATATATATATATATATATATATATATATATACACACACACACACATATAAACATATATACATACACACACAAACATATATATTTTTTTTTATTTTTTTTATTTTTTTTGAGACAGGGTCTCCCTAAGTTGCTGAGAACCTTGCTAAGTTTCTGAGTTTGGCTTCCAACTTGCTATCCTCCCGCCTCAGTCTCCTGATTGCTGGTATTACAGGTGTGCACCACTGAGCTTGGATTAAGTGATAATATCGTTTTTTTTGTTGTTGTTGTACTAGGGGTTGAACTCAGGAGCACTTGACCACTGAGCCGCATACCCAGCCCTATTTTGTATTTTATTTAGAGACGGGGTCTCACTGAGCTGCTTAGCGCCTCGCTTTTGCTGAGGCTGGCTTTGAACTTACAATTCTCCTGCCTCAGTCTCCGGAGCTGCTAGAATTACAAGCGTGTGCTACCATGCCTGGCAGGTGATAATATCTTAATGAGCTAACATATTTGTCTTTTAATGGCAATCTTTAAAACATTGACCCAAAGACAGGAGTGGAAATATAAAGAAGAGACTTCAATATCAATAACACAAAGACAATATTTGTAGATAGGGCCTCTCATTCACACAATGAGTAGTAGCACTTACACATCCTGCAGAGCTGAGACAGGCAGGATCTCCATCTTTCTGTTGACATAGAAACATTCAGTGCACACCCAGGTCTATGAGATAATTAGTAACCGAAGAAGGACTGGGTGAGACTCAGCTTTTCTAATTTGCCCTTCATTTCTTTGTCATCTCATTCTACTGTGAAGGAATATTGAATGAGGCAGAGATTGCAAATATCGACTAGAAAGAGATACTGATATTTAAAAGAACTCTCTGCAGGTTTACGATTTTCTTTTGCTTTTTCTTTTAGTACTTGTTGCATCATTGATTGAAAAGAAGGTGGGAGAAAAGAAGCAGAACAAAGGAAAGAGAGGGAGCACCCAGTATATACCTGGCATTTCACACACATAATTTTATTTAAATTGCCCTACAATCACATAAGATAGGTCCCTGTTTCATAAACACATGGAGTGATGCTGAGAGAGGTTAGTCACTTTGCTCCAGGTCTTCCAGTTTAGAAGAGTGAATTTAGCTGTGTGTCACTGCGAGTCCTGTGAACTAAGGAGGATTATCCTCATGGGGGTACACGAGGTCCTATTTTATACGTTTTCTAATGTTTTAATAACTAGTAGGACTAGCTCCTCCTCGTTGCTGTTTTAAGCCTACCTAGTTTAAAAGTAGAGGGGACACAGATCCCATCCCTTGCTTGGAAAAGGGTCAAAGTCACATGTAAGAAAAGCACATGGACTGTAAGTTGGTCACATTGTAGCTATCTTTGCACAACACCTTTTGTCACAATGGCTGATAAGGCCAAGGAGACCCAACCCTTCCTACCTTCCAGGTATTCTTGCTTATTTATTCTTCCACCTGAACATTGTGATAAAATGGTCTTAGCTCTCAGGCTCCCCCTTCTGTTGCTTTTGAAAAGTACAATAATTTTTTTTTTATTTTTTTATTCAAAGTTGTTGTATTTATAATAGTAGTATGCATTATAATTCATAATAAACATATAGAGCATCTTTTTACAAAATACTGTTTGTATACAATGTATATTCGTACGATTCAAATCTTCAATCATGCATTTAGGATAATGACATCCATCTTATTCAACCACCTTTTCTTTTTTCCCCTCCATCCCCCCTTGCTCCCTTCCTTCCCCTCCCTCTCCTTTGACCCTTCTAGTGTTCCTCTAATCCTCCTATGTACCCTGACCCAACACTACTGTGAATCAGCCTCCTTATATCAGAGAAAACATTTGGTATTTGGATTTTTGAGATTGACTAACTTCACTTAGCATTATATTATCCAACTTCATCCATTTACCTGAGAATTCTATTATTTCTATTTTCTTTTATTGCTGAGTAAAATTCCATTGTGTATATGTACCACATTTTCTTTATCCATTCTGAGGGACATCTAGGTTGGTTCCACAATCTAGCTATTGTGAATTGTGCTGCTATAAACATTGAAGTGGCTGTGTCACTGTAATATGCTGTTTTTAAGTCCTTTGGGAATAGACCCAAGAGTGGGATGGCTGGGTCATAGGGTGGTTCCATGCCCAATTTTCCAAGAAATCTCCATACTGCTTTCCATAATGGTTGCACCATTTTGCAGTCCCACCAGCAATGTATGAGTGTGCATTTTTCCCCACATCCTCTCCAACATTTATTGTTGTTTGTGTTCTTAATGGCTGCCATTCTGACTGGAGTAAAATGAAATCTTAGAGTAGTTTTGATTTGCATTTCTCTAATTGCCAGAGATGTTGAGCATTTTTTCATGTATTTGTTGATGATTGTGTATCTTCTTCTGAGAAGTGTCTTTTCAATTCCTTAGCCCATTTATTGATTGGGTTTTTTTTTTTTTTGGAGTTAAGTTTTTTGAGTTCTTTATATATTCTAGAAATTAGTGCTCTATCTGATGTGCATGTATTAAATATTTGTTCCCAAAAAGCTGACTCTCTATTCACCTCACTGATTGTTTCTTTTGCTGAGAAGAAGCTTTTTAGTTTGAATCTATCCCATTCATTGATTCTTGATATTAATTCTTATGCTACAGGATTATTATTAAGGAACTTGGGGCCAATCCGATATGTTGGAAATTGGAGCTTACTTTTTCTTCTATTAGGCATATTGTCTCTGGTCTAATTCCTAGGTCCTTCAACCACAGAGAGGCGATCCCAGCGCGGGACCCCATTGGAAAAAGCCCCGGCCTGCAAGCTTTCCAGCTAGACCATGCACAATAATATTATTGACTTGTAGTTTCCAGACTTGTAGTTTTCAGAGTTCTGTTGACTTGTAGTTTCCAGAGTTCTGTCTCCTCTGTTCTAGTCCCCTACTTTGATCTAGACATTTTCTTTCTTTTCCCCCATATCCTACTAATATTCCCTCCACCCAGTCTTACTTCTCTTTTAGTCTTCTCATTCTTATTTAATTACAACTCTTTCAGTAGCTCAGGGAGAAATTCTTCTCCATTCTAGTCAACTAATCCATCAGGGACTCCTCTTGAGTCCACTTTTAAAATATGTTCAGGAAGAAACATCTGTGTAGGAGGGCAGGGTAAGCAGGGTACTCATGTGGGTAAGTGGCCAGATGCATGGTTTCAGAGCCAGGAGTGGTGGAAAGATATCAGTGTAGGGATGCTCTAGCATGGAGTGCCAGAACCCCAGCAAGGGGAGAACAGCACCCATATATTGGGGTGGTGGAGAAAGGCCCATCATGCACTTGAAGTCATATGGCTAGAGTTGGAACACAAAGGGGATGAAGTGCTATTTTCTTCATGAAGTCTCAAGGCCTCCCTAGGTGGCTTCTTCATGTGGCCTAATTTGGGCTTCTTTGTAGTGTGGCAGACTTGGAGTAGTCAGATTCCCTATGTGACAGCTACAAGCTTCCAAAACGAGAACAAATCAGAAGCTGATTTGTCATTTATGACTCAGCCTTGGAAGTCATATAGCATTGCTTCCACCATACTCAGTTGGTTAAAATAGTCACAAAAGCCTACCAAATTTAAAAGTAGAGGGGACACAGATCCCATCCCTTGCTTGGAAAAGGGTCAAAGTCACATGAAAGAAAAGCACATGGACTGTAAGTTGGTCACATTGTAGCTATCTTTGCACAACACCTTTTGTCACATGGCTGATAAGGCCAAGGAGACCCGAACCCTCCCTACCTTCCTGAACTATTCATTCTGTTACTCTCTTTGCTTTCTCTGCTCCAGGGACACTGGCTTCCCTACTATTCTTTGAAGACCAAGAAGTCTCCTCCCTCAGGGCCTTTGTACTTGCTCTTTGTTCACTTTCTATCTCCATATATCTAAATGGCATGGCCCCAGATTTCCTTTTAGGTCTCAAATTGTCGCCTATCTGATAACTTTTCCTTAACTCTCTATAAAATAACAATATCCCTATTCTCACCCTCCCTTTGTCTTCCCTGATATATTTTTTCCTCTGTGGTACCTATAAACACCTGCCATTTTATGTATTTATTCATGTGTTTGCCTCTTCTCTCTCTCTCTCTCTCTCTCTCTCTCTCTCTCTCTCAACACAATACCTTTATTTTACTTATTTTTTTAATATGGTGCTGAGGATAAACCCAGTGCCTCACATGTGTGAGGCAAGCACTCTGCCACTGAGCTACAACCCTCTTTTCTCTCTTTCTAATGGAATGTTAGCTCCGTGAGAACAAGGATGTCTTTAGCCAATAGCTACAGAGGACCTGAGACAGAGCAACAGCCACATGCGTGGGCTTGAAAGTGGGCCCTCCCCAAATTGTGGCTTGAGTTGACTATAGCCTCAACCAATGCCTTAACTGCAGCATTGTGTCAGACTCTGAGCCAAAGGCACCTACCTGAGCTGTGCCTGGACTCCTGACACACAGAAAGTGTGAGATAATAAATACTGTTGTTTAAAGCTACTAAGTTTTAGAGCCACTAGATAACTAATACAGAGCCCTTCTGTACAGATTGTTACAGTAGTGGTTCCCAATGAATTGTACTCTCACTATCTGTGCACATGTATGGTCCTCTCACACATGGACTCTGGATTTGTTTATAGGAAAGCATGAGGCAAGAAGAGGTGTGAGAAGTACTAGCACATTGACCCTTGC
Source organism: Tamias sibiricus (assembly GCA_025594165.1). NCBI lineage: Eukaryota > Metazoa > Chordata > Mammalia > Rodentia > Sciuridae > Tamias > Tamias sibiricus. The sequence continues at coordinate 153,573,577 of CM046657.1, read as the reverse complement.
CCTCCAGGAATCCTGAGTCAGGGACAAAAGACCTTGTGGGCAGAGGCCCAGCTGTCCTCATTGTTCCAGCCATTCCAGCTGATCTGTCACCTTACAGCTACATGAGTGAGCCCAGGGGAAATCAGCAAGACAACCTACACAATTGTAATAGAAAATAAATCATGTTGTATTAAGTCAGTAAAATTTGGAGTGGCTTTTTGCAGAAGTAAACAACTGATGCACCCTCCTTCTCTTCCAGCCCCCCCCATCCCACCCCCTGCACTATTTATAGACAAGTTCTAGCTGTGTTGCCCAGGCTGGCCTGGAACTTGCTTTCTTATCTTTTTATTCCATTACAATGCGAGTCCTTGGCTTCTCAGATACTAAACCTTTCTATTCTTTTATTCTCGCTTACCTAACTCATGGTGTGAACCAACATATACGCCCAGAAGCACATTTCTTGGAACTATAGTATATTCCTTTCCTAGGGCTGCCACATCAAATTATCACAAATGGGGGCACTTAAAACAATAGGAAGTTATTTTCTGCTAATTTTGGAGACTACAACCCAAAATCCAGGTGTCAGCAGGGCTACTCTCTCTCTCAAACTCTCTGGGGAAAAATCAGTTTCCAGTCTTTCTTTTGGCGTCTGGTATTGCCAGCAATCTTTGGTGTTCCTTGGATTGCAGCTATTTAACTCGTCTGTGCCTCCAACATCACCTGGCATTCTCTTCCTGGGTCTTCACATCATATAGAGTTAAGGGCTGACTGTACTCCAATATGACCTCATCTTAACTAATTATGCTATAACAACTCTACTTCCAAATAAAGTCATGTTCTGAGGTACTGGGCAATCCCAGTATATCTGTCTTTTGTGGAGATACAATCCAACCTATGACATATATCCATAATCCCCACCCTTTATTGTACATTCTAGAGCTCTTAAATCTTCCAGTCTACAATGTGACTAAACAATAGTTCTCTTTCTTTCTTTCTTTTTTGGTACTGGGGTTTGAACCCAGGGATGATTTGCCACTAAGATGCATCCCCGGCCCTTTTTATGTTTTTATTTTGAGACAGGGTCTCACAAAGTTGCTTAGGGCCTCACTAAATTGCCAAGGCTAGCCTCAAACTTGCAATCCTCCTGCCTCATCTTACCGAGTCATTGAGATTACAGGCATGTGCCACTGCACCTGGCTAAAACAGTAATTCTTAGCATTCAATTAAGACATTTGTTAAATGCCTACTATGTGCAAACACTCTTTCTGGGCTTTATTTAATTCAAATAAATCTGTATAAACACTTGGTCTTATATAGTTTGGGCACCCCTTGCTAGATTAAAAAGTAAATTGAAGGCTGGGGTTATGGCTCAGTGGCAGAGCGCTTGCCTGGCACATGTAAGGCACTGGGTTTGATCCTCAGCACCACATAAAAATAAATAAATAAAATAAAGGTATTGTGTCCATCTACAACTAAAAATTTTTAAAAAGTAAATTGGTATGTATATTAATTTTGAATTGTCATTACCATTGGAGCAAATTAAACAGTGAACAGAACAGACCCATACAAATGCCTGAGCGTAATGAAATGACCATGTGAAGCTTAGTTGCCAAGAGAGTTCCTGGTTTGGCAGTCACTTACTCATTTTCAAACAACAAGCTTTAGTAAAGTCAGTTGTGTTTTGTGGGCCTGTTAACTGTGACCACAGTTGCATACTGCTTACCCCCCCTTCCCTCGCCCCATGGTGACAGGATGATTCCTCGGTTATTTTTTGTTTGAACTTTTTTTCTAAACCTGATTTCGCAATAACTTTTTTTCAAGTCTCTTTTGGCACTGGACTCTCAAATGTTCTAGCTTTGGAGATCAGAAGTACTTTCCCACACCTTCAATTTTTATAGTATTGCACAATTTGTACTTGTACAGACATTTTTATTAATTATTTAATTCTGTATGTTACTTACATAAACGCTTCCTTTGCTTTCTTTGGTCATTCGACAGTTCTTTTTCAAACTACATGAATTGAATGTTTAATTCATTTATTTTCTTTTTTATTTGCTTAGTAACAAACACACATGAACTAATTTTCTTGTAAATACAGGGCTGTCCACCTATTGAAATTTCCTTGTCTGATCATCCAGCACATAATTCCTTTCTGAACACGATTTCCCTTGCCATCCTCTTTGAAACGATTTCTTTTTCAAAATTAAAAGCAGTTTTGAACAATTCATTTAGCAACCTCTGAGAAGGATAGCACTGCATTTATGTAGTCAGAGCCTTCTTTTGCCTTAGCATAGTGTCCCAGCACAAAGAAAAGATAATAAATGGACAAAGGACAGTCTTTATCCAGCACTTTCCCTTGTAGATGGTATTGTACTAAGAACTTTACACACATTGTTTTAACCACTCCACATTATTTTCCATGACCCTTTTTACAGTAAAATGCTACTTACTCATATAGTTGTCTTATATTTCTATTCTTGGAGCACGTGAAACATTCCATTGCAGGGATTTCTTTCTGGCTCTGTGTCATTTTCCCTCCATATTCCAACTCAGTAGTCACAGCAAATGACAGACCCGCCAGATCTAAAACATCCTCCTTCCACACTTCCACACATTCTGTTTTATTTTTACATTATTTCAAATTATCTTACTCATTTGTTTCCTGGTTATGATCTGCTTCCACTACTAGAGTTTAAACTCCAAGGGCTTTAAAACTCCAAGAAGCTTTGTCTTGTTTACCACAGCATTCTTAGAGCTCCCTAAAAGCACAAAGTTGGAAATGAAATAATGAGACAGAATGAAAGCATTTCTGAAGGCAATAATGTTGCCTGAGGAACCAGTACTTTCGGACTCTATAAAGTAAAAGTAGCAGCTGCTTTTGATTCTGAACGTTTGACCCAAGAAGGTAAAAGACATCTTTCACTAGATGTGTGTCTTAAAGTCCCTCAAAAACTGAACTGAGGAGGGAGGGAGGCCCTCTAGGCTCCTTGTCAGTCACTGTGATTCTACACAGATGCTTTCCCACGGCTGAGGAGGAAGAAGGTAGAGAAGAGAAGTGAAGGAGAGTAGGAGCGAAAGTCGAGAGCCCGGAGAGCCAGTGGAATTTGGCAAGGCGTGGAGGGTGCAAGTGGGCACCTGGTGGGGCGGCAAAGGTTGCCAAAGGAGTCCGAAGAGGGCACGGTTTATGCGGCTGGGACTGGGCAGGGAAAGGACCGGGATGGACTAGGAAGGGGCTAGGGCTGCGAAAGGGGCGACAAGGAGTAAGTGGAGCCCCGCAACCAAAAGGCGCCAAGGGGCAACCAGAGGTAGGAAGGGGGCGCCCAGGAATTGCCAAGAGTGAATGGAGGGAAACGCGGTCTATCAGGTGGGGTCCTGGCAGGACAGGCGCAGGGTCGGGGGACCAGCAAGGGCTCGGGACTGAATGTGATGGGAGCTGGGGTGTTTATAGGAGTCTCCCAAGAAGCGGAACGGAGCAAAGGGATGCCAGCGAAAGAAGCGGAGCGGAGGGGCGCAGGGGGCCGCGGAGCAGCTCTGGGATCCCCGGAGTAGCCGAGGGAGTGCCCAGGAAGCGCGGATAGCGCGAGCTGGCCTGGGCGGGCGGCGGGGAGGGGGCGCCCCGGGGTCGCCGAGGGGCGGGCGCTGCAGCCGGCGGCCGCGGGCGGGGCAGCCCGGGTGGTTGTCGCTCACTTCCGGGAGAGCCTGGGTGCCGGGGCCGCCGCCTGCTTGCAGCGCTTCCAGCCGGCCGTCCCGGGCCGCGAAGCCGGTGAGGGCGCAGGCCAGGCCGCAGCCCCGCTGTCCGCCCTGCCTGGTCCTCCGTCAGCGGCCATGGGGGCTTCCGCGCGGCTACTGCGCGCAGTGATCATGGGGGCTCCTGGCTCGGGCAAGGGCACCGTGTCCTCGCGCATCACCAAACACTTCGAGCTGAAGCACCTCTCCAGCGGGGACCTGCTCCGACAAAACATGCTTCAAGGCACAGGTGGGAGCCCAGGCCACGGGGGGGTGGCGGAACGCTGTTGCCCGGGTAGGGTTTTGCGGGCGGCGGAGCCGAGGCGGGGGATGTGAGCCCGGATGCGGGTCCTGGCATGCGGGCGCGGCGCCTTCCTCCCGCCGCAGGGATAGGAGATCTCGGGCTGCTGACACCCCAAAAACTCCAGTTTCCGCCGGCTGCTTCGGGTAGGTTGCGTGGGGCGGGGGAGGGGATAAGTGAATTCGGCCACACTCGAAGTTCAAAGATGAAAAGAAACTACCTTGCTTTGTTTGAGAGGCACCTCCAGTCTGGTCACTGCCGCTTCTGAGGGTCCTTCTAGCTGAGCTGTAGCTTATTCTTCACGTGTCCCTTGTACAAGGAAAACTAGCATTAGACCTGCTAGGTCTTCTCTTTTTCTTACCCCACCCCCATTTAGTTGAACTCTATGGCATTTGTAGTTCTGACCTTTCCCTTCTAAACTCAAGGCCAAGATTATTTACCCTCGTTGCAGTCACTGCTGAGTAATTTTTGAGCAGTGGCTTAGATTTTGATACCCCCAGAGATATCTTAAACACAAAGATATCCTTAGCTTGATTAGATAAAAGATTGTTTTGTTTTTCATGCCAAATAAAGCCTTAAAACTCAGTGCAAAACCCAGAAAACAAACGGTATACTTTATAATGCTTGAATTTGTGGTATGTAGATTCTTTCTCAAAAAGACTATTTGAAAAACGTTTTCTTAAAGTTTTTTTTTTTTCTTAGCAAAAGTGTTGACCTTTACCTCACAAACAGAACCCATTTTGACACTCGTTTTGAAGCCTGCAAAAGGTTTTTTAAACAATGAAAAAACTTGTATAGGACAGATAGAAATGCATGAAATAGAAGAGAAAGCTTTCTCTCATTCCCTGTCTCAATCCTGTTCTTTAGAGAGGAACAATGTGTTTCCTTCTAGAAATGTTTGTTTATGTACAAGCACATATACTTATATCTTTTATGTAATATGCAATCATATATGTACACTGCACTAGAGTGTTTTCACTTTATATCTGGGATATCTTTTCCCATGGAAATATAGAAATCTATTTCATTCTTTATAGGCAGCTGTTTGCCGAATCTACTGATTTATTTGTAAAGTCCCCTTTTGATAGGTGTTTAGGTTACTTCCAGGTGAGGGTTTTTTTTTGTTTGTTTGTTTGGTTTGGTTTGGTTTTTTGTTTTTTAATTAGTTTGAAAAATGATGATATTTAAATTGGGTGGGGGGGGAGAATCAACCCAGTATTTCTAGTTTGTGTCTTGGAGTTCTTTGTTTCAGTATCCAACTTCTCTGGAGCATTACTACTTTCAGTTTTAACATTGATCTTAAAAAATAATGTCTTGTAGTTAATTGAACTTTACCCAAAAGATTGCATTGTTTGACTCTCTTGCTAAATGTTTTGATGCAACACATTGAAATAGTTAGGTAACAATAAACAGTCCCTAGTGTTGTAGACTGATTGATTTGTTTGAGGTTATCCAAAGTACAAGGGAGTAAGGAATTCTTTTTTTGTGTGTGTGATAAATAAGAGCCTTTAATGATGCGTTTGATCATTTGCTATTTTTTTTCCACTAGGTAAATTCAAGGGGCCATTTTGCATATAGAGCCTCTTACCAAGTGGCATTTATAGATATCTCTAATCCCTATTATTTGTTAGTCATATAGTTTCTGTGAATAAAAGTATGTTATGAAGAATAATTAAAAGGAAACAGATTCAAAGAAAACTGTGCCTGGAATTGGCTTTTCCGTAAAACAAACAAACAAACAAACAAACAAAACTGAACAGATCTTGTAAAACCTGGGGTATATTAGAAGCCATCTGAGCAAAACTTTAAGGAGCCTCCCAGAAAAATCTGGAGGGCTGGGGCTGTAGCTCAGTGGTAGAGTGCTTGCCTTGCACGTGTGAGGCACTGCATTCGATCCTCTGTACCACATAAAAATAAATAGATATTGTGTCCATTTATAACTTTAAAAAATATTTAAAAAAGAAAAATCTGGAGAGGTTTATGTAATATCTGAAATATATGATCTATGTTATTTTTGGTTATTACTAACTGGTAAAACTAGTACTTGTTACTTTCTGAGGCAAGCTGATTAAAAATACTGGAGCTAGGTGTGGTGGTGCACACCTGTAATCCCAGCCACTTGGGAGGCTGAGGCAGGAGGATCACAGTTCAAAGCCAGCCTCAGCAACTTAGCAAGGCCTTAAGCAACTTAATGAGACCCTGTCTCTAAACAAAATACAAAGAAGGACTGGGGATGTGGCTCATTGGTTAAGCAACTTGGTAAAAGTTACTTAACCTGGATTCACTCCCCAGTACCAAAAACAAACAAACAAACAAACAAAAGAATCTGGAATACCTCATCAAAACCATGACTACTAATTTAGATCAAGCATATCATTGTCCATGTAGTTCTATTTCCTAATCAACACTCTTATATTTCTTCCTATGGGAGTAAGGAATTCTTAAGGAATTATCTGAAAAATTACTGAGCAGTAAGGCATAACTGTGTGGTTAGGGAGCAACTTCAGGAAAGAATGTTCATTAATTTATGAAAACAAAATATTTTAAAAATAAATTTAAAAATCAATTAAATAAACTTTAAAAATGAAGAAACCATGCTCCTTATTTGCCCTTAACATTCCCTGACATTCTTGCTGTCTTATTCCCTAGAGCTCTACAAAGTGAGAAGAACCTAAAGGGAGTGTAGGGAACATGAAAGGAGGTCCAGCTTGCCTCAGGTGCCTGCCCCTTCTGGACTTTTTAATGGGTAATTCTTAAATAAAGACTTCTTTAAAAAATTAAAGATTCATGTCAGGAGAACTAGAATGTCAGAAGACCAATCTCTGCAGGGTCATGCATGATTCAAGGCAATTGCACATGAAGGGGTTGGCTTCTCCACTCAGCTAAGGAAAGTTCCAGAGCTCACACAGAAGCCCCCAAAGAGATCCTGAGAGATGGTTCCACTGTGTCTGATTCATCTAGCTGCCCCAAGCAGCAGAACAGGCATATCCTGGGGTGGGTCATTTTCTAGAGCTCTTCAAAGAAGTATGGGCAGTTCGTTTAACAAGGAAAACAAAATGAAGCTTGATGTCATAAGATTGTTATTACAGATGTGGATAATCTGTTAATTATTAAAGTTGTACATAATGATCTGTTATTACAGATGTTTTCACAGAACAGTATCTGGCACAGTTTTTTGTTTGTTTGTTTGTTTGTTTGTTTTTGGTACCGGGATTGAACTCAGGGGCACTCGACCACTGGGCCACATCCCCAGCCCTTTTGTGTATTTTATTAGAGACAGGGTCTCACTGAGTTGCTCAGTGCCTCGCTATTGCTGAGGCTGGCTTTGAACTCAAGATCCTCCTGCCTCAGCCTCCCAAGTGCTGGGATTACAGGCGTGCACCACCACGCCCAGCTCTGGCACAGTTCTGTATCTCAAAACTAAGAATATTTTCTCAATAAATATTTGTGAATGGATTGGATATTTCCCACAGAGTCAGAGCCAAAAAAAGGTATAATCTTTAAAAATAAAATACTGCTCATGCTTTCTGATACTAAGTTGTATTTATTATAAAGGAAGAAAAATGTCATGAGACTATTAGGAAAATTAAGATCTTCCATGATTCTGCCTCCCCACACAGATACAGTTATAGTTGACCCTTTGGTGCTTTCTCTTATTGTTTTTTTCTCCCCCCTCTGCTCACTGTTGCATTTGTATGTATTTGTAAAGTTGTTACATTTTAGATACCTTTTATTCTTATTTATTATATGTTCATTCACATCATTAAGCAGCCTTAAAATATTTAATTTCATTAAAAATTATAACTTTTTTTTTTTTTTTAACTATTGGACACATAGTTAACCATTTTTTTGCTATAATAAATACTGGTGCTACTATCCTTGTACATGAATCTTTGTCAGCATCTTTGACTATTTTCCTTTAAATAAATTTGTAGTGTGGAATCTCTTGCAATCAACCATCACTTCATGAAAGTGCTATATTTTATTGCCCTTCTTAGTATTTTATAGCAAAAGTTGAAAATCATTCCAGGAGATTTCTCCTCTTGGAGTTTATAATGTGTGTGGTGGGGGGGGTTTGTATTCTTTCCAGCAATTGTAGCTTCACTGTTACCCATTTGGGCCTAAAAGTTTTCCTCGTCTATAAATGCAATTTAAAATATAAGCCATGATTATATTTTATTAAAACAAAGGCAAATCACTCAGGAGATATGATAAGGACACTAGAAACACTAAGCAACCTACTGATAATAGCAAAACTGGAGTCAGGAAACGATTCATAGACATTTAGTCCAATCCTCTCATTTAAAAATGAGGGGAAAAAATAAAATAAAATAAAGATGAGGAAACTGAGCTCAGGAGAGGTTAAGAATTCAGTCAGTAATAAACAGCATTTATGTGTTCATCTAAGCAGTGCATATACTGAAATGTGAATGATACAGAGAAGATTAATATGACCTTGCACAGGGATGAAATACAAATTCATGAAAATAAAAAGTATTTACTGGGGAACTAGGATGAAAAACCAGGTCTTCTGTGTATCAAATACTCTTTTCATTATGCAATATTTCTCAAATTGAGATTCACAAGATAATTTTAGGTAGACATTTTTATATATTTATTTCAAAGGGCATGAGGAAAAAAAAAACCTATATTTCGTGACATTTATTTTAAAAGGTGAGTCACTTTAAGGAAAACCATAAAGTAAATAATGGTTCACCAGTGGTAGAATTGCAAAGTTGATACGTGATTGCTCAGAGCTTGAGAAAGTACACCACAGTTTTGTGTGGACTCAATGGCTTAACCTTTTGAATCTCATTTGTTCTCATCTATAAGTTGGGGGAGTCCAACTCAATATATAAACATCAAGATCCCTGCCCGCCCCCAAGTTTCTATATATCGAACAAAACATTGTTATGTATACTCACAGAGCATAGTTATGCATAGTTAGGATGATATTGATGGCAGAGCAAATTATTTTATAATGGTAAAAATTTAATTTGTAATAGGTGATACATTTACATAGTTTGGAATTCCAAAAAATCTAAAAGGATATTGCATGAAAAAAATCCTTCCAAGATATTTCATGACCATGCAACGAAATGTTTACCTTTTTTTCTCTGTGTGTTTTACCTAAATGGTAGCACCCTGTACATATTGTTCTGAATCTTTACCAACATGGTTTCCAAAAGAAGTGCCCCATTTCACTTTTTTCCCTAACAGCTTTGTTGAGATACGATTTATATACCATAAAATTTATCCATTTAAAGTATACAATTCAGTGGACTTTAGTATATTCATAGAGTTCAGTAACTCTCACCACAACCAATTTTAGAACATTTTCATTACCCACAAAAGAAATCTCCTACCTGTTAGTCACTCCCATTCCCTCCCCACCCCACCCAACCCCACCTGAGCCTCTGGCAACACTAATACACCTCTATATTTCTTCATCTATCTATTTTGGACATTTCATCTACAAATTAATTATACAATATGTGTTGTTTTTTTTCTTTTGGCTTCTTTCACTTAGTATAGGTTTTTTTGTTTGTTTTTTGTGCTTTTTTTCTTTTTTTTTTTTTTATATTTATTTATTTGCTTTTAGTTGTACACAATGCACTTTCATGTGGTACTGAAGATCGAACCCAGGCCGCGCACATGCTAGGCAAGTGCCCTACTGCTGAGCCACATCCCAGCCCCTTTTGTGTTTTTTTAAGAGTCAGGTTCTTAACTTTATTGTCCAGGCTGGCCCTGAACTCCTGGGTTCAAGGGGTTCTACTGCTTGAGCCTCCTTAGTAGATGTCTATAGGCATGTCTCACTGCACCCAGCTTAGTGCAGTGTTTTCAGGGTTCATCCATATTGTACTATTAGTACTTCATTCCTTTTTTATAGGCAAATACTTCATTGAATGGATATACTACATTTGATTTATCCATTCATGAGTTGGTGTACATTTGGATTGTTTTCTCTTTTTCCATTATTTTCTGTGTGAAGATAGTTTGTTTAAAAAGTTAAAGGAGCAGTTTTTTTTTTTTTTTTTTTTTTTTTTGGTACCGGGGATTGAACTCAGTGGCACTAGACCACTGGGCCACATCCCCAGCCCTTTTTTGTATTTTATTAGAGACAGGGTCTCACTGAGTTGCTAAGTGCCTCGCCATTGCTGAGGCTGGCTTTGAACTCTAGATCCTCCTGACTCAGCCTCCCAAAGTGCTGGGATTACAGGCGTGCGCCACCGCGCCCGGCTAAGGAGCAGTTTTTTAAAGATAAGCGTGTTAATGAATTTTGTCTCAGAGAAACTAGGCTTTTGTTATTGGTAATTTTCAACAAAATAAGGCCTTTGAAATTCCATGAATAGAATCCGGGAGCACCCATGCAGTTTGTCCCTCCCTCCATAATATCATCTATCCACCCATCCATTCATGGATCCAACAAGTACCTAATATGTGATAAGAAGTGACATACAGAGAATAATAGATTTCATTGAAGGTGCCAGTAATCAGGATGTGGGCATGAGGGACAGGTGGGCAGATGGCCCTGTGTGTTCATAAACTCTGGATGTAGTAACAGCCTTCCACAACAGATAAAGTTTCTTCATAGTTTTGGAGCCTTTAAAGTCCAAGATCAAGGCACTGGAAGAGTTGGGTTTTGTTAAGAACTTTCTGACTTGCAGACATCTGCCTTTCACTTTGTTGTCTCATGGTCTTTCCTCTGCCCAGAGACTCCTGGTATCTTCCTTTGCTTATAAGGACACAAGCCTTACGGGCTCCACCCTTATGACCTTACTTAATCTTAATTACCTCCTTAAAGGCCCTATCTCTACATATAGTGATTTTAGGGGTTAGGGTTTCAACATGGATTTGGGCTGACACAGTTCAGTCCTTAACATGTAGACACATAGTTTTAGTGGTGTGATAGACAAGCCTGTGACATCATAGATGTGTGGAAGAGAAAATTTTGGTTTCTTAGGAGGTTGAAGGATGCCTCACTATGAAGAACTCTTTAAGATGTCTCTTGAAAGAGTCCATTTTCTTTTGTGATAACCAAATACTTGAGATTTGTAGTTTATAAAGGAAAGAAGTTAGTTCAACTCATGGTTTTGGAGACTGGAAGTCCAAGATCAAGTGGCTGTAACTGGCAAGGGCCTTGTGCTGCATTATGATGTGCAGATATGGAAGGACAAGTGGTTGCATGCAAGAGACAGAACACCATCTGTTACAATTCACTCTCAAGGCAATGAGTCAAATTCTAAAAACTCACTCCCCAGAGAATTTTCCCAGTCCCATGAGAGCAGTATTAATCTTTTCATGAGAGTGGAGTCCTCACGACTCAAACACCTCTTTAAAAAGTCCTGTCACCTCTCAATGCTATTTTGTTGGGAACCAAATTCAACATAAGTTCTGGAAGAAACAAAAACCACATCCACATCATAGCAGAGTAAGAACTCATCAGGCAAAAGAAGGGGTAAAGGGCTTGTGCAAAGGCTAGGAGGATTTTGAGTATGTTCAGAGTATGTCAGGCTTGGGGGTATGGTTTGAGGTTAGGGTAAAAGTGAGGAGGGGAAGAGGTAAGATGATGCCAGATGCAGAATGGCCTTTATACAATTCTTGAATTGTGATTCTATGCTGAAACAGAGGGAGTGGGAAGAGGAGAAGTTTAGATCTGGTATAAAAACTCTTTCTAGGTGCTTCACTGAAGAGGAGAGAGATTGGGTGATAGTTGGAGGAAGGACCAATGGCCAAGGGAAATTTTAGTTTTTAATATTTTGTTTTCAGTGTAATTCCTTGAAATATTTTATGCCTATAATTATTATAATGTCTGTGTATGGTTAGAAGAAGAGTTAAATGAACACTATTTACCTATCACTGGAGAGAAAACCAGGCACTTTGGGGGCTCTTCTCTGTGCCCTTTCCAAGGATATCTCCTTCCTGTCGCATGTGGTAATCACTGTGTTAATTCAAAGTCTTTTATTATTTGAGAAAGGTTTTTTTCCCCCAAAATGCCCAGGATTGGGTGTAAAGCTATCATTTAACCCATTACCTGTCATTCTCCTAGTTTCATTTTGACACATTTTTATAAGTAAAGTTTATGTTGTTTACAATGTAATGATGATAAAAGCAATTTAGGTAGGAAGGAGGTTAATTCTCTGTAGCTCTTTCTTTTGGTCCATGCAAAAGAAAACTGTTTTCAGGCTCCTCTTTTGTACTTCATGGCTGCTCAAGCAATAATTTTGAATAATTTTGTTCAGATATGATGTGTGGTTGGTTTGGGTAATGTTGTGAGGATGACCATATTTTAAAAGGAGATATAGAAACAAAAGTGGTCGTTTATGTAAATAAAGCACTTATTTCTCAGACTAATGCCTGGTTTGTGGTTATTTATCCTTAAAAGTTAATTTTGACCTTCCCAACTTTTCCTCTATCCTTTCCTATTTTTATTTGTGCATAACTTTATAGAAAATTAGCTTATTGTGAAGAAGCTACTTTTAAACTAGCTTTTTGTGTCGGGCATGGTTGGCACATGCCTGTAATACCAGTGGCTCAGGAGGCTGAAGCAGAAGGATCTTGAGTTCAAAGTCAGCCTCAGCAACTTATCAAGGTTCTAAGCAACACAGTGAGACCCTGTCTCAAAATTAAAAAGGGCTGGGGATGTGTCTCAGTGGTTAAGCACTCCTGGGTTCAATCCCCAGTTCAAAAAATTTTTTTTTTAACTAACTTTTTGTATTTTAGAGATGTGGAAGCTCCCAAATTTGTTAATTTTTGTTTTCTTTTTTGTGGTGCTGGGGCTTGAACCCACGGATGCTTTACCACTGAGCTACATCCCCAGCCCTCGTTTTTTTTTTTTTTTTTTTTTTATTTTGAGACAGGGTCTTGCCAAGTTGCTTAGGGTCTCACTAAATTAGTTGCTAAGGCTGGCTTTGAACTTGTGATCCTGCCTCTGCCTCCAAGTGGCTAGGATTACAGGCATGCGCCACTGTGCCCAACTCAACTGTTAATTTTTTAATCAAAGAGTGAATGGTATTCTTATGAGAAGTCTATTAATATTCATGTATCATATTAAATTATAGGCAATCAAATAAATATTTACTGAATGTCCAAAGTGCACCCTGGATGGCATTCTTTGTACATAATTTAGGGAGTGAGTCAACATTTAAAATGTAAAAAGCAAACTGCTTAGACTTAGAGGTGGAAAGTTGAATCATTTTTTTCTTTTAAACTCCAGTTGAAACATTACAGGCTTTTGGTTTTCATATTATGTATACACAAAACTCAAAATATCTATTATCAGTTTTAATAATAATTGACTCTGCGTAGTGGTGGAGTTTTTTGCTTACTAGGAACTTTCCATGACATAACCATGAAATTAACCCTTGTAAAATATGATTCAGTGTCTTTTTAAGAACATCCAGAGTTGTGTAACCATCACCACAATGAATTTTTGTACTTGTTTTCCCTTAAATTTTTATAGTTTTAGCTCTCAAATGTAGGTCTACTATCCATATTGTTATTATTATTATTATTATTATTATTATTATTCAGTTATCCCAGCAGTTTTTGTTGGAAAGATTGTTTTTTCTCCTTTGAATTGTCTTGGCATCCTTACTGAACATCAGTTGACTATAAGGTCGAGGGGTTATCTCTGGATTCTCAATTCTGTTCCATTAAATCATATGTCTGTTCCTATGCCAGTAACACACAGTCTTGATTATTATTTTGAAATCAGAAGTGTGTCCTCCAACTTCTTTCTTTTTTTTAAAGATTATTTTGATTATTCAGGTCCCTTGAATTTTAGGATCTGCTTGTCAAAGACATCAGGTAGGTGGGATTTTGATAAGATCGCACTGAATCTGTATATCACTTATGAAGAGTATTATTACCATCTTAACAATATTAATTCTTATCATGAATATAAGATGTCTTTCCATTTTGTTAGGTCTTTCCTATCTTTCAACAATATTGTAGTTCTCAGGTTACAAGTTCTACGCTTTAAAAAAAATAAATGTATTGTTAATTTTCTTATTTTTTTATGCAATTATAAATTCAGTCGTCTCCTTTATATGAGGATCAAGCCCAGGGCCTTGTGCTTGATAGGCAAGTTCTTTACCACTGAGCCACACTGCAGCCCATTGAGTTGTTTCCTTAATTTTATTTTCAGACTGTTCATTGCTAGCTTTTTGCACATTCACCTTGTACTCGGCAACTTTGCTGGACTCATTAATTAATTAGTTGTAACAGTTTTTTAGTGGATTCCTTAGGATTTTTTATGTATAAGATCATGTCATCTACATTTACTTCTTCCCTTCTGGATACTGTTTCTTTTCTGGACTAAATGCTCTGGCTGGAATCTCTAGTTCAGTGTTGACTAGAAGTTATAAGAGCAGATCATCTTTTCTTGAAGCTCCTCTTATTCTGATGAAATTAAGCATTAAGCACTTTATTAATTAGTTCTATCACCTAAAGTCATTTGTTGTCATTGGTTGGGGATTTAGAAGAGGGGTTGATCTGAAACAAGAGAGTACTTTTTTTTCCCCTCCCAAACACTGTTGAGAATGTTGGAATTCTGCCTCCCTAGAGTGCTCAAAAGCCTGGAGACAGAAAGGTCTACTCATATTAAGTATATGAATCTTTCCAAAGACTGTTCTAATGAGTCCTAAGAGCTCTCTATCTTGGAACCCAGGCTCTTTCTCAAACGCTATCTGTATCAGATTTTATTTGCGAGGGGGAACAGGGTTTCATGATGTTGTGCCAGCTGATCTGGAACTGGTGGGTTCCAGCCATCCTCCATTAGCCTCCTAAGTAGCTGGGACTACAGGGGTGCACTGCCACACCTAAATCCAAATGCAACAGTAAACCTGATAACACACCTTTTGCATACTGTTTTCCATATTGTTAATTAATGGTTAAAATATAAAGTTTCATGAATTTAACAATTTGGAATCTGTTTTGAGGTCAGTATAGCAAATCATACCAAGAGGTATGAAAATATTCCTATATACCATGACCTTTAATCTGATTATTGGGAATGTATTCATCAGAAAGAATTCAGAAGACTAAAAGAAGAAGAAGAAAAGGGGGGAGGGGGAGGAAGAGGAGGAGGAAGAGGAAGAAGAAAGAAGATGATCTCAAGAAAGATATTAAGAAACAGCTATGATGAGGAAAAACCAAGACTAATTTACATAATTTAAATGTTTAATAGTACCACTGTGAGAAAGTATATTTTTATGTATAAAGCATGAATATACATTGATGGAGAGGACTATTACAGAAATGACTATATAATATCACTGAAAAATATTTACAAAATGTTTAGTGAAAAAAGAACACAAAATTGTATATATACAAGTTACAACAGCTTTACAACTCTGAATATATATAGATTAGTAAGGGAGCATAAGAAAATTAAATTTTGTTGGATACGAATGATATACAGTTGTGCATAATATTTCTAAATTGTTCATAAATTATTTTCCAGAGTGTCTTATTAATAAAAGTGTAATATGATCACAGTCAAAAATTGAATTGTATTATGACAGTCACACCTGTTTTAAGATTGGGAAAAATCTCTAGACTAACACATAAAATCAGGCACTTAAATTGAGCCATCTCAAAATAATATTTCAAACTCTTTATTTAAAAGAAAATACCAGTTATTCCATATTTTTCCCTGATAGAAAATACAGAAAATCACAGATATGTAAAAAATAATCTATTCTCAATTCTATCACACAGAGATGACTACTGTTAGCATATTGGCCTATAACTTTGTATTATTTTTTCCATCTATACATTTATATTTATGCATTTTTTCATACTTCTCTGTTTTTAAGCAGAAAAGTTGGTGATACACATTTTCATGTAGGTGTGCTTCCTGAGGTCAATTTTAGGCAACCAGTTTCTAGGAACCTAGACTAGAACAAAACAAATGCACTTAATGATTTCCCCCACTCTGCTCTAGAGATTGGTGTGTTAGCCAAGACTTTCATTGACCAAGGGAAGCTTATCCCAGATGATGTCATGACTCGGCTAGCCCTCCATGAGCTGAAAAATCTCACCCAATGTAACTGGCTGTTGGATGGTAAGTAGAGTGTTGTGAGCATTCCAGCTGTCCTAAATGATGAATGCTGGCAAGACAAAGATCATTTCATGGGCAATAGATAATCATCAAGAATGGTGGTCAGGGGACCAGGTGCAGTGGCACAGGCTTATAATTCTTGCAAATCGGGAGACTGAGGCAGGAAAGTGCAAGTTCAAGGCCAGTCTCAACAAATTAGTGAGGGCCTAAGCAATTTAGTGAGACTCTGTCTCAAACTAAAAAATTAAAAGGGCTGGAGATGTAGCTCAGTGATAAAGTGCCCCTGAGTTCAATCCCCAGTACCTGCCAAACAAATAGAGAAGTATTTTTATTGACACATTTTTTTCAGTGCACAGCTCTTAGTTATGAGTAGGTGTTGGGTTAGCTTATGTTCAAATTCCATTCCCACTGCTTAATTAGCAGCTTTGTGAGGAAGAGCAAGTTACTTAACCTTGCTGTGCCTCAGTTTCTTCATTTGTAAAGTGGGAATAATAACAGTGCCTCATTTATGACAGTAGAAAGAAGTTATCTTTATAAAATATTTGACATTATATATAGATCCTGGCACTTGGAGAGCACTCAATAGATTTAGCCACCATATTCTATTCGTTCTCATTAAATGTATTAAAAATGTTTTTATTATAGGGGTAAAGATGTAGCTTAGAGGTAGAGCACTTGCCTAAAATTGTTTTTATCAGGATCACTTACTTATAATAAATGTTTGACAACTTATTCACTTAGGGGCCATATATAGATTGAGCCCTTTGCCATTATAAAATTTCATTAGGGGCTCTTTACCCCAAATCTGGGTTTCTTAGATACAATTTTTATCCATTATAATTGCTGTTTTAGCTATATAAAGTCTAGGTCATAGGAAAATTTTTCCATCTTGTAGTGCTAATGAGAAAATGTATTTTTAGCTCTAACAAATTACTGCATACACACTTTTAATCTTTGTCACTTTTGGAAAGTATTAATTTCTATCAATTTTAATTTTTCCTGGTGTTCTAACCAAAATGTCCTTAGTAACAACACTGCAAAGTCAAAAATTTGGGGATCAAAATATTATTTTAAATTTCCTATACTTGTATCTGTTTCTGGATTCACTAACCAGTTACATTTGCCTTTCTCTGTATTTTTGAACCACATTGCTTAAAGTACTTTGCTATACCAGTTGAGTATCCTGTATGTGAACTGCTGGGGGGTTCAGATTTCAGTTTTTTGTATTTTGGGATATTTGCATAGACTACTACTTGAGCATCCCTAATCTGAAAGCTCAAAATTCAAAAAGCTCTGGAATCTGACTTTCTGAGCATCATAGGATTTCAGGTTTGGGGATTAGGGCTGCTTGATAAGTTGGTTATCTTTTAGGGTTTGTTCCTCTACTTTGTTTTCTGTCATATTCCAAAAACAGCCTTTTAAGGCTCTGAGTGAACGTGATGAGCTCAGCTTTTGTTCAAAGGCATGAAAATGTGACTGTTCCAGTAAGATGGAGGTCATGCAGAAGTTACTTGAGAGGATCAACCTTTTGTTCTATTCAAACCTTCAAACTGATTTGGTAAGGCCTATCCACTTTAGAGAGGGCAGTATACTTTATTCAGTCTACCTATTTAAATGTTAATCTAAAAAAAAAAAAAAAAAAAAAAAAAAAAACAAACCCTTGCATATAAACCCAGAATGTTTGACCAAATATCTAGGGATCCCATGACCCAGTCAAACTCACAAAAAAATTAATCAGCACAATTGTTCTATACCTGTGATCAAGCTGCCAGGTGGTATTTCTTTTGTTTAGATTGCCCAACATTTATTTTTTAATACCAGAGATGGAACCCAGGAGTGCTTAACCATTGAGCCACATCCTCAGCCCCTTTTTTATTTATTAGTTTGAAACAGGGTCTCGCTAAGTTGCTTAGGTAAGTTGCTGGGGCTGGCTTTGAATTTTGGGATCCTCCTGCCTTAGCCTCTGGAGCCTCTGGGATTATAGGCGTGGGCCACCAAGCCCAGCTTCCAACATTCCAACGTTAATTTTTTTTTTCTTTCTTTCCTTTCTCCTTCCCTCTCTCCCTTCATTATTTTATTTTTGTATTTTTTTAAACTTTGTAAAGGTTTTCCAAGGACACTTCCACAGGCAGAAGCCCTGGATAAAGTTTATCAGATAGACACAGTAATTAACCTGAATGTGCCCTTTGAGGTCATTAAACAACGCCTCACTGCTCGCTGGATTCATCCAGCCAGTGGCCGAGTCTACAACATTGAATTCAACCCTCCCAAAACTGTGGTAAGTAGTTGTGGTGGAGCGGACATATGGCAGACTGTCCTTGAGTCCTCTTGCCCACATGAACATAAAGTTTGTGAACTTGGAAATCTTACACCTGACCAAAATTCCTGAGGGTGTATTCTCAGGTTACTTGTAGTCCATTCAGGTTGGTAGTAAAGTCACTCCAGCATCAACAGGGTTTGTTACTGATTCAAAATTATGTGTTTCTTTCCTGCTTTGTACACGGAAATGAATTAGGAGTCGGGGCAGCAGGGATTTGCAGCATTGACAGTTGAGATTCTTAGTGTATAGCTGAATCTGTGTGTGTGCAGGAAATTGTTTAGAGGTTGGTTAAAAAATCTTTTTACTAAAAAGAAGGTGACCGATACTGTGTCACTTTCTACTTTCTGTGCTAGCCTTCTCCTGTTGTAATAAATATCTGAGATAATCAACTTACATGGGAGAAAAACTTTGGCTCACAGTTTTGCAGTTTTTAGTCCATTATCAATTGGCCCATTGTTTTGGGGCCTGTGGTGAGGCAACAGATCATAGTGGGGAACACATGGTAGAACAGAAATGGGGAAGTAAGAGAGACAGGAAGGGACCAGGGTCCCACAGTCCCTTTCCAAAGCAAACCACCAAGGACTAAGACAGCCCACTAAGCTCCACCTCCCAATAGTGTCATGATCTGGGACCAATCCTTTAACACATGAACCTTTGGGGAACATCCCAGATCCAAACTATAGTATTATGGAAATAATCCTAATGTCTCTTGGCTCTGTGTTGCAGTGGTCTGTCTTTGGGTGGGATTGTTTGTTTAGAAGTTAACACATTTTTGAGATTGGTGCTTGAACAGAGATATATTTAAAGACAACTGAAGTGCTTGTAAAAATTTCCTTCAAAGATTATGATATTTAATACCAGTCTTCTAACTGCTGTTTAGGGCATAGATGATCTGACAGGAGAGCCTCTGATTCAGCGTGAGGATGACAGGCCAGAGACAGTGATCAAGAGACTGAAGGCTTATGAAGCCCAAACGGAGCCAGTCCTGGAGTATTATCAGTGAGTTCTTGCTTTTAAGAACTTCTCTTGCATTTTGAACCATGGGGTCAGGTTTTTGATTTTTCCATACTTTACAATTGGAAATGCAAAAATTCCAGAAGACCCAATTCAAATTGGCTTAAGCAACAAAGAAAATGTACTAGCTGGTACAATAGAGAAGTCCAGAAGGTAGGCTGGATTTCAGTCACTCCTAGGTCTGACAAGAAATTTGCCATTGTCTTAGCTTTGCCTTCTTTTGTGTCTTGACTTTGTCCTCAGGCTTCCTGCATGGTTGCAGACATTAGCTAGAACAGCCAGGGCTTCCTTCTTCTTTCACAAAGGGCTGAGGAGTAACCTCTTCCTAGTGAACAAAAGCTCTGAATATCCCTCAGATTAAACCAATTAAGCCACTGTGGTCATGGAATCCAGGCACTAATTGTTGTAGGCCTGGATTACCAGTCATTTGACTAGGAGGGATTATGCCAGTTAGTCAAAACCCAGAGCTAGAAGTGGCCACTCTCACCCTAAACTCTGTTATGTAGTGGAGATTGGACTGGAATGAGCACTGTGGAGGCAAACATGCCCACTCTTTGTGCCAATAAAGGTTGTGTTAGTTCAGGAAAACCTCAGTTGACATCTAACCCACCAATCATGTACAAGACTAATAGATCGGGTGTTTTTCTTTCTTTTTTTTTTTGGTACTGGGGATTGAGTCCAGTGGTTTTAACCACTGAGATACATTCCCAGTAAACCGCCCCCCACACACATACTTTTTAAAAAATTTTTCTTTGAGAGAAGATCTCTTAGTGTCTCACCAAGATGCTGAGGCTATCCTTGAACTTGAGATCCTCCTGCCTCAGTCTCTCAAGTAGCTGGGATTACAGATGTTTACCACTGCACCTGGCGTGGCTAATGATTTTGTTATGTTCTTCAGGGAGTTCATATCACAATATGGGAACTATACTGAGTTAATATTTGATACAGGCTAAGAAAAAGTTCTATTTCTTTATTCAGCTTTCCTTCTCCTTATAATTACTGCCTCCCTCTTATTGTCTTACTAAATAATGATTGTCAAAGCAGTATAATATTGTGGTGAGAGCACAGGCTCTGGAGCCAGAACATCCAAGTTAAAGTCCCAGCTCATCATTTAATTAATTTGGCCTTAACTCCTTGCTTAAACCCTGCCTGTTTTCTCCTCTATAAAATGGGAGTGAGAATATAGGCTTGAACATGAGTTAATATGTGTTAATTCTTAAAATGGTGTGTGACACATAATAAGCACTACATAAATATTAGCTATTATTATGGTTGTAGTTATTGTCATAATAAGGGTAAGTATGCAGTAAAATCTGAAGCAATAGTCTTCAAACCATTTTAATAGTTATTTCTGGAGGGTGAAATTACAAGAGCTGGCAATTCACTTTCTATAGTAGCTGTAATTATAATTTTGTGATTTATATAATGAGTCTGGCTCTAAAGATTACCAGCTCTGTGGCCCTGGGCAAGTATTTAACCTTACAATAGGAATTCCTTATTATAAAATCAGGCAATGTGAAATAGACTATATAGGCTTAAGGGAATGAAGTGAGAGGATATGTGAAAAGACTCAAAAAGCAATTCTGGTGTCTACTAAATCACCAGTGTCAGTGATTACTCTGTTGACACTGGGTCCGGCCCTTGGTCCACACAAGTAGACTCAATTCCCATCAGGCCCCCAAGCAGCTCACCTTCTGTATATGGGTAAAGTGGAAAGGTGAAAGCAATGTTTATCATGCAATGTGGTACAGAAACCTAATTCACACTGACTTAAGCAAAAGCAGAATTTGCGGCTGGGGTTGTAGCTCAGTGCTAGAGCACTTGCCTAGCATGTGTGAGGCACTGGGTTCGGTTCTCAGTACTGCATATAAATAAATGAAATAAAGGTCCATCGACAACTAAAAAAAAAAAATAAAAGAAAAAAAAGAAAAAAAGCAGAATTTGTCTGTCATATAGCTAAAAAGTCCAAAGGTAAGTAGATGGCTGGGTCCAGGTGTTGAAGAAGTGTCATCAAGCCTTAGTCGTGCTCCCTCTGCGTGGCAGCTCAACACTCGAGCTTATCTCCTACTAGTTCAATTACCCCAGCAGAAAAGAGCCTTTTGTTTTGCCAGCAAAAATCTTGTGGTTGGCAGGGATTACTGTGACTTTGTCATTCTTGAATATGGGAAATGGGGACAGTCTCACCTGAACCCCATGGACTTTGGTAGGGAGATTGTTGTTGGGCAGACGACATTGCTGCAAGGCTCTGAATACAGAACTAGTCCTACTGGGATTAGTTATGCCAAAATGAAGAAATCTTGCAGAAATGAATGATGCAGGTCCTTATCTTGACAGATCCTAGAGCCAGTGGAGGCATACCTATAATCCCAGTGACTTGGGAAGCTGAGGCAGGATCAAGTCTGAGGCCAGCCTCAACTTAGCAAGACCCTAAGCAACTTAACAAGATCTTGTCTCAAAATTGAAAAAAATAAAAAGGGGTAGAGATGTGTCTCAGTTGTAAAGCATCCCTGGATTCAATCCCCCGACTCCTGAGATCCTAGTTTTTCTTTCTAGACTTCTGGCTTTTGCAACCTCTTGCCATTAATTCAAGCTTTTCCTTCTGAGTTCTCACACATAAAACTAAGGTTGGATTTAACTATAAATTGAAAGTGGCATTAGAAGTACTTCAGTTATATTTAAATGCCCACAGTTGTTATTGTATTTTGAAACTCTTGTCAGCCATGGTACATTGAAGGAGCCCTAATTAGGAAGGGCTGTTGTAGCTAGCTGGAAGCCATGGGTTCCACCTGATATGTATGTGACGCACCTGTAGGCACCCGCAAACCTGAAGGTATATAACCGGGTGAAAGCGGTCCGAGTTAGGAGAACGGAGAATTCAGTCAGCCGGGCAGTCACTCGGTCGGTCAGAATCAGAGCGGCCAGAACATAGGCAGAGCGGTTACAGAAGAGAAACCAGATAGAAGAAGTAATGACTGGTCAGAGTAAGGCCGAGGCTCCCGAGGAAGACAGAAGACAGAAGAAGGAAGAAAGAAGAGAGAAGAAAGAAGCTCTAGTCTTTCTCTAAGCTAAGCTCTATCTTTCTTTAAGCCACTCTACTCTAAGCTAAGAAGAAAAGCTAAGCTCTATCTTTCTTTAAGCCACTCTACTCTAAGCTAAGAAGAAAAGCTAAGCTCTATCTTTCTTTACTCTAAGCTACTCTACTCTAAGCTAAGAAGAAAAGCTAAGCTCTATCTTTCTTTACTCTAAGCTACTCTACTCTAAGCTAAGAAGAAAAATCTTTCTTTCCCTCTCTAAGCTCTAAGAAAGTAGAAGTAAAAGTAGTAAAAGCTTAACTCTGCCTCCGAGAGTTTTTCCTCCCGGTTTTCGGTACCAGGCAGCTTACAGTACATTTATAGGGTAATTGGTCTATGTTTAAAAATAGCATTTATTCTTTGGAGGACTAATTTTTTCACTGGTTCCATTTTATTTCACAAAAAATGACAAATGTTCATCCAAGGTACAGCTTTAGGATTGAACAGGTTCCTTTAGTTGTGCTCTGAGCAATTAACCCACTTGTGACATTGTGGCTTGAGATTAAAAGTGGCTCTTCAAGAGGCTTATGCCATTAAGAAGCTTGTTCTCTTGAAAGCTTTACTAAATTCCTGTGAATTTAGAAATGTAAGACTTCTAATATGCAAAGAATACTGTTTGAATATAATTTCTCTGGTAGCAAATATTTCTTACCAAAAAAACAAGTGGGTGTTAACTATCAAAATCATATGAGGTTTCAAGAACTCTCTGAAAACCTAGTAAGAGGGTTTACAAAGGTATCATTGATTCTGTAAAAAGTTTTTCATTTGCTTTTATGCAACCTTTGAGCCAGGATGTATACAAGAGTGTGCATGGATTGGAAGAGGGAGATTAGCAAGAGTGTCAGACTCTGTGGACTAATCTCTGTAGTTTGAGAAACAATCCCAGAATTCTGCTCCTTAGTCCTCACTGTACTACCCACAGGATGCTAGAGTAGACTGGTTGCTGATCCGGTACAAGTGAGACAAATCTTGCCAGGGGAGAAATGAAGAAACCTAATAAGAAAAACAGTAAAACTCACAATTTCTATTCTCTTTTCTATTAAAGTTCACAAGGGTAGATTAGAGGAAAAAATAGAACTCAGCAAAAATGAGAGATAATCAAGTACTAGAAAGCTCTTTTTGCAAAAGACTTACTGAATAAAAAAAGCCAATGGGTTTTCTGGTGTCTGATGAGTCCCCATTTGGAAACCTATTGCCAACATAGTGATCTGGGTTAAGTCTCTTTATAAAAGAGACAGTTTTTATTCAATAGAGTAAGAAAATTTGAGTTTTGGAAAGGACTGAATGGATTAGATGTAAAGCATTTCACATAGGCTTTAACATAGTCAATAAATAACAGCTGCAATTATTTTGTAAATGCCCATTTCTGTATGCTATGGGGCAAAGCTGAAACTAAAATATAGGTTCTCCAGAGCCTAGCCAGGTTCTTTCTCTCTTGATCACATACTTATGAGACTCCTAAATCTATACTGTCATGTTTTACAGAAAAGCTTTGAAAAACCTCATTAGGAAGACTGAGACCTGTCTTTTTCATTTTTGTTTTTGTTTTTCCTTTAGGAAAAAAGGAGTGTTGGAAACATTTTCTGGAACAGAAACCAACAAGATTTGGCCCTATGTATATGCTTTCCTACAAACAAAAGTTCCACAAACAAACCAGAAAGCCTCAGTTACTCCATGAGGACAAAAGCGTTTAACTAGTAAGATGAAGATGAGCAGAACCTCCTCATCTTTGGGTTAGCGGCTCCTTTTACTAAGATTCCAACATGTATGAATTCTTTGAAAATTGTTTTATTTCTACTGATTTTATTCTGGAATTATTAAGGATGTGCCAAATGATTCAGATACTAAGATTGATCTTTTGAAATAATCTAGTATGTTTTATCCAGTTATATCCTATGAGTGTGCAATTCAAAAACATCAGAGATATCAAAACATTTTAAAAGAATCCGTTAAAAGTAAAATTAAAAGAGCAATTAGTAGAAACATTTTTGTTCAGTAAGAGTAAGTGGTTGATAAAGTTTCATATTTTTCTGGGAAAGTTGAAAAAGTATATATCATTTGGGGAAAATACCTCATCAGAGGCTTCTGCATAGACTGATGCCAAAAAATGTTTTCTAGCCCTGTGGAACATGGAATGGTAAGATACTATATAAAATTCCAGGAAAAAAACAACTAGATTTACAGATCCGTTGCAAGATGCAAATTCACTGCTGCCTTTACACTAAGAAACATATAAGCTAGCTACATATGCTGTATTTATTTTGCCATTAGACATACCTTCAGTTTACTCAGAATTTTCAAATTTGCTATAAAAATATATCAGCGGACAAGAAAATATTACTTTGACATATTTTTTTAAATACATGTGTACTGAGGGACATGATTTGTGTCAAAAATTGACATTGTAAGTTCTTAGGTAAGCACCAACATTGACTTAAGTGGAAAATATAATAAAATCTTAGGTTTTCAGATGTTATTCAGGTTAAGAAATTTATGTTTTAAGATCTACTTGTCAGTTTTTTCTTGATCTAAACATATACTCTGCCTTGATAAACAAGTTATAGCAAAAAGAAAAAATAAAGAATAAGAGAAAACCCATGTTACTATGTAAAGTAAGCATACTTTATCATTAAGGAAATAGTAATAGATCAAGCATACTTGGAGGATGTTCTCTTAACACCAACATAACTGGCAAACACATGTTGCAATAGAGAATTTACAAAATAGGTTAAGAAGGACCAGGAAAGTAACTATTCCTTAAAGGAGATTTTTGTTCTTAATCAAAGAAATTTGATATGTGCTAGTGTTCACTGCCACCCTGATGTTGCCATCTCTGATGTTGTTCACTGCCACTCTGATGTTGCCATCTGAAGAGCTATTTAAAACTTAATTCCTTCGTGGGGCAACAAGGATGCTGCTTATACATCATGGCCTGGTAAAAGCTGTGCAATTTGAGAGGTAGAGGGAAAACCCACTGTGTCTTCCATGGGATACTGACTCTTATTTTCCTTGGTGCTAAATCAAATGAATCAAGTCCTTGTACAAGCTATTATTAGTTGCCTTTGAAAATCTGGCCCAGTTTATTCCACACCTTTAAAATACAAAACAAATGCCAGCAAGTGGTTCTTATATATTTGGGAGTGGAGCATACAACTTATTTTTCTTTCCTCTGGATTTTTAAAAATTTATTGTTGATCTTTTAAAATGGACCAAGGCTTTTTTAAAGGATTACAGTAACCATATCACTCTATAAAACTTTCTATATTGCCTTATTAAAAACATACTAACATTATGTGTTTCCTAAAATGTTGCAAAACCACAAAACTTATGAATTACCACTAGGTTATTGGGCATACAGTCTTTATTAGAATATAGTGAAATTTCAGCACTGTAGCTATTACTTGTCTCTGGTTCTTCACAAGGGCTACCCCACATCACCTTCCTTTTGCTACCCTGCCATCTCATTGCCTTTGTTCTAATAAATTGTCTTAAAACAGGTTTTAAAGCTGATTTCATTTTATACAATTCTTTATCACCTGCTATACAGTATTGTAGCCATACTGGCTTTCATGACAGCCTTATATCTGGAAATCAATTAGAAGAATTAAAGAATGTACTATGAAAATTAAGACTGTCTTCTGTGACCATTCCTTCCACACTACTGAACATGTAACCAAAGTTTTGCACATTCATGCATTACCTTGGGAAATGTTTTTCTATAACTTGTTTTCTGCTGGATGAGCTAATGTCACAGACAATGCTGATTAAGAGTATTGTTGCTAAGTGCCTCCTGCAGGGGAAAAAAAAATCATACTGTGATGACCATTATAAAAATTCATGTACCACATGGAAATGTCTGGAGCTGAGTGCATGGTTTAGGAGGAGGTACTACACTTAAGATTAAAAGATAATGAGAACAGTACCTCAAACCACCCTACTTTCTGGAGCAGTAGAGTGGGAAGTGGGAATGCATAAAGGCAATTGTTAGCACCATCCAGAAATTTCAGTTTAGCTCTCAGTTCCATCTAAAATAGGTTAAATACTGGTTTGAATTACTAAAACCAAGCCTATGGCTACTCTTCCCTGTTCCAGCCATATACAATGGCATCCCAGCAAAATATTTTGGACACTCATGGTTTGACATAAAATGTCCCATATTAACAACAAATCATTGCAATTACAGACCTCAGATTATATTAAATTGCTGTAATATAAGCAACAGCAAGAATAAATTTACATTTTAAAAACTTACAAACTGCGTCTTCTCATTGATAAAAGAAAACATCCCCACTGATAAACTGCAGAAATAGCTTTCCTATCCTTGCAATTAAAGATTTTCATCCTGGAAGTTAACATTTTTTTAGAGTTAAAATAGTCTAGCTGTGCTTTAAAAACTAGTAAAAGACATATGATCTATAGTTTCTAACCCCTTTCCTCCTCTTTTTAGCTTCCAAATGATCATGAGTTTGTCCATATATAACAGTGAGTAAAGCTAAATTGTCAGACCAAAGTTGTTAATCAGTACAGCGTTGTGTCATATTTTCCCAAATGATTCAAGTTAACTGTCTGAAGAGTAAACAGCCTCTAAGAATCATGCTTCTCAAAGAAACCAAGTGAACCAGGCAAAATGACACATGCCTGTAATCCCAGCTACTTGGGAGTCTGAGGCAGGAAGATCACAAGCTGAAGGCCAGTTTGGGCAACTAACTGAGACCCTGCTGCAAATTAAAAATTGAGAAAAAAATTGTGGGAGCAGGGCTAGTTACGTAGCTCAGTGATAGAGCACGTGGTAGGCAAGCACCGGTCTTAGGTTCAATCCCTAGTACCACCAAAAACAAAAGTGAAAGATGTGGGAATTTTTAAAATCATTTTCTCCATTTAGAAAAGACAAAACTTCAACTAATTCTTCAAGGGTTATAAGAATATCTTCAACTTCATTATTAGATGGTAAGCAATCCATGAACCACTTATTTATCTCTGTGTATTCCCCAATTAACTTACATAGTAAGTAAACAAATACTTACTAGATGACTCACCTTCTCAGAAGACCTCTGAAATAGTATCCACGTGGTCATTACAAATGGGAACAGATGCATAGGATTTTAGGGTCTTCAAATGTGTAGGACATAGTAGCAAAATTGAAATGAGCTACCTAACCTCAAATCAGACAAGTACCATTTCTGTCCCACATTAACTTAGAACTGAAATACATGAGTTTAAGAACAGTAAATTGACATTATGGGTTTTTTTCCTGAAAATACCCCAAAGCTTACTTCAGAAACATCTTGCCTAAACAAACTTAAAACCATTTTTTTTCATCCTGTAAGAAAATCCACTAATCTCTGGATAACATAAGAGCCTGATTTTCCCAAATTAATTTTTGTTGGAGATTGTGAGCTCATTAGGTAACAATTTGAAAGAGCCTGCTAATGGTATTACTGGAAAAGAATGCTACCCATCTATCTTAGAGAAATAATTTAAAACCAGTATTGTGTTTGTTACCATTGACAGAATAATTGCCAGAATAAATGGAATGATAGCTATTTCATCCTTTTTAAAAAATATTTCATTAGAAGATTGATTTTATCAAGTGAAACAAGATTTTTGTTGAATATTTTGATGTCAAAAGTGTTCCATTCCTTAGTTTGGATTTTCCATGGCTTAACCTGTTTAGGGAAAATTGTTCAACTTCAAATATAATTATCCCTTTGTTTAGTATACCTCTCATCATTTAAGAAACAGAAAAGACTGCATTTTGATAGGAGTTAGTTCTCAGTATTAAAGAAGACATTTTTCAAATGAAAAAAAAAAAAAGATGTCAACTTACTGTTCTTAGTACTGAAGTACTAATTACTAATTATTTAAAAGTCATAGTCTTAAAGTGCAAATTATTCCTCCCAAAATAAACCACATATTATACTTAAAACAGTTATCACTCCCTTTTGATAGTTAAAAAATACAAATAGTCACATTTCAAAGAATAGTTCTTAAGTAATTCCTGTTACAAAAAAAAAAAAAAAAAAAAACTTTCAGAAATAGTTTACTCAATTTGTTGATTCTTTGTCTTGCCAGTCTTCAGCCATTATTAACTCTAACTTGAAGAAGACAAAATGAAAGTCAAAACAATTTGGATGATTACAGGCAAGTTCAGGGGAAAAGCAAAGTTGAAGGAGTGGTACATAATGGTTCATGTAACATTTCTGTGAAACGGGGATATTGTTTTTGTGTCCATTTTCTCCATTTAGGACAAAGGGAAAGATGACAGCACACCCCAGAAGAGAAGAAAATAAAAGAAAATTTTCTATGACTAGGTCATTGGTAAAAAAAAAAAAAAAAAAAATTATAGGCTGATGAATACTACCATATAAATTAGTCAAACATTTTATTATAGAGTATATAATTATATCAAAAGCACAAAAAAAGACTTACTCTGAAAAACAGGAAGATTGTGACATTACAGAAGTAGAATTCAATAATTCCAGTCTGTTTCTATGGGTACTAAGTGCCTAATCACCTCAGTTAAAACAGGATACAAATGAGGCCAAGGTCACAGATCTGATCCCCATAGGGATCCTTTAGCATTATTTGGTTTCTTGAACTGAGACATGTATTCCCAATTCCATTTTTGCTTCCAAATGTTTGCTACTAATCACAATGGGTATCAAAGACTACACTCCAATACAATCAAAGCTCGTGTTCCTATCAGTGAGATGATTAATCTTCAAATAATAAGGATAGCATGATTAGCACAGTCATCTAATTTTAAATAAAACAAGCCACCAAATATTCTAATACATTTGAAGTGAATTATGCAGGAAGTAGTAAGAGCAGCATTCTATGGTAGCTGAACTAGAATAACAAGTGGAATAAAAGCAATCATTAGCATTAAGGGTTACCACATTCTTAGAAATGAGTAGTTGGCAGCTTCAGAAAGTCAGCTCTACAAGATTTATTGTTATTATTCTTCCAGTTTGTTCTTACAGGTCATTAGTATTTTAAAACTTATTCCCTGAGAGATCCCAGACTATGTCAAGTAAAGAAATTAAGAGTAAGCTTATAGTCTATCTTGTTTAAAAGAAAAAAACAAAAAACCAAAACAAAACTCTATATGAGCTCCTCACTACAATATCCTTAGTATTTAGAAAGTCAACAGTAAAATCAATTTCTAAAGAACAGCTTTGAGAATACACTGAGGGGTAATAAGGATTTAACTGATGGTGCCGAAAGACTTAAAAATTTGTGCCACCCAGCTTATTTAGTAAAGTAGATTACCAACTACCGATTTATTGCTTTTAATATGATGAAACACCAGATTTGACAGCTAAGTTAGCAGTGGGATACAAGTACATTTTTATCTTTAATTATTTTTGTAGAATAGGACATATACATATCCATATAAAAAGAGACTATGTAGCAGATGCCTCCTAGAATCAACCAGTTCTTGTAAACATTGCATTTGTGCAGATTTTCATACTTTGATTCCAAAATTGAGAACAATTAGGTTAAAGGCAAATTTAGTAGCCAACCCAGGGGAAAAAAAAAGAGTTCAGTTTGACTTCCTGCAACATATGGTACCACTTCTCCTTTCAAAAACAAACAAAACAAAACAAAAAACCTAGCAGCACATAAAAAAAAAGTTACAAAACATTTCAGTACTCTTTTTTCCCTCCCATCAATAACCGAACAAAAATAAAGTGCAGCACCCATAAAAGTGTCAAGAAAATAGCCAAGTTCTTCCTTTCTTGTAACAAAATAGCACTTGGCCTCAGCAGTCTTAACCAAATTATACAGTGTCCATCATTTTGGGTTCATCATCATCTTTATGTACCACTGAGTTTAAACTGCAGAGAGCTGTATTGATAGAATACTGAAGATAATCTGGATTCTGGGGGAGAGAAAAAAAAAGGGGGGGGGGAGAACACATAATAACCAGTTTCATGCCAGTACATACAATCATATATGCAGTTTCACATCCTAATTCTCTACAGTATAACAGAGTAGGAAAGAAGATGGACTTTGGAGTCAGACCAGCTAACACTGGAAAAATAAAGAAAAAGTAGGCTGTTATTTGCTTAATCCAAAGAGATGTGAGAAGGACAGAATAACATGTGTAAACAGAAGTATAATAGATATCACCTTTTTTATCCTTTTATCAAAACTATCATTTTAATTATTCATACTAGGCCACATATGCAGCTAATCTTCTGTGTGAGTATATGTATACACTTACTGATAATTTAAATAATAAATGTAGCTTTAAGGCAGCAATGTATTTTGAAGATTACTATCTAATTATAGCAGTAAATACTAAAAATGCAAAACATCTGAACAAAGGAAAGATTTATTTACTGAGGAAAATAAGCTTGAATAAAAAATCTTTCATCTTTTGAGAAGTACATAGGCCCATATTTTTAAAAAACAGAATGAAAGAACATCTGAGGTTTTATTTATTCTTTAAACAGAAAGAGAGTTCATGTTTGCCCATTTCAAAAACTAAGACCAAAAACCAAAGCCTTGTCCAATATATGCAAAAATAAAACCATGATTTATTAAAGCACTACCACTAAGGAAATAAAGCCTTAAGACCCAGGACTTCAGGAAATTTTTTCCCAATAATTCAATTTTATCTATAGTTATTCTAAATATCTGCCAGATACTTTTACAAATATTGTTATCACCTAATTTCATGTATTTTTATTTAACAAACAGCAGTGAGGAAAAGTCCAAGTGGCACAGATGTTTTAAACCTTCCCATCCCTTAAGGGGGCAGGGTTTTCAAAAACTTCTTAATAAAAAGTATAATACTATGTGAACTTTTTTTTTTTTTTTTTTTTTTTTTTAAGCCAAAAAGCTAGACAGAATCTGAATTATTCCCAAGCAGGTCTTTATGAAAGAAGTCATACCAATTACTGACTGAGGTCTGGGACATTCACGGTGAACCTCAGTTCTAATTCTGCCCCTATTCAGTATTGTAAGAATTGGCTAAGGAGATTCTCCAGAACTCATTTGTCTTCCTCCCCTAGAACTTTAAGACACTATCACGTCTCCCACTTTGAAAAAACAAAAAGCAACTGATATGCCTAACCTGACACTAAAATTACAGTGGTTGGCTCATAGTCTCATCTCAAAACTTTTCTTATTTCAGTGACAGATGTTTCCTAAGAGCACAGGATTTTCTTGCCCTATTTGTAGTACATGATTCAACAGTCTGTGGTGTAGGTGAACAAGCAGTGAAGTAGGAAATTCAGGATTAGAGAATTAGCTCTATTACATACTACACTGACTTCAGGCAAATTATTTAATCCAAGTTTCAGTTTATTCATCCACAAAAAATGAATAAAAATGAACCACAGTATTTTTGAGAAGATTAAATGATAAAACATGTGAAAGTGTTTTGTAATCTGTAAACTGATATAAAAAGGGATATTATTATTATGGCAAGATTGTCTTTCAAACCTCCTCTAAATTGACAACTTGGTCCCTCAGGTGGCCTCTCATCCTGTTTCCCTCAACCAGTCCATAATAGTACACATCTAGCTGAAATCTTATCAGCCCTCCTCTTCCTCAGGCAGATTAGGTTAGGATACTCAAATTTTCACTCTATGAGGAACTGTTCTGTTAGCCAGATCAATACTAAGCAACCCTGATGATGTCAGCAATTAAGTCAGAATCCTGAGCGTAGGCCCCCCCACAAAATAAGTATAATGGATGCCTAGCAGTTATATCAGTTACTATCTGATATGTGTAACAAGAACTTACTTCTTTCATTCCAGAGGCAACTTTTTGATATTTTACTGAATCAAACACCTTCAAAGTCTCTTTATTTCTCCATATGAATTATGTAACATTTTAATTTTAGGAGATTGGATATGACAGTGACTTAAAGTCGCAAAGTCCTCTTGGAAAAACTAGTTCCCTGTGGGCTATTTCTCAGGAACAGAAATTCACCATTGTACTTAAACACCATTTAAGATTTTATATTATATAGGAAATCTCTAGAGGTAATTCCTTACAGAGTTGGGGGGGGTGGGAGTGGGGACATTACTAATTGTTTAAAAATCAGAACTTAATGATTTCTATCCTTGAAAATAATATTTTTGACTGAGTTAAATATAATCAATTGCTTTCCTTATACAGCATACAATACATGTGACTAATATGGTGAAATTATACTGACATAAAGTCAAGACATTGAAAAAATCTCAATCTTTTATCACCTCATGAAGTTTAAAAATAGATCTAGGACTCTTCTCATCTTGTCTTCTAATGGGACTTTCCACCTCACAATGCAGGCAATAGAATAAACTGGCTATAAAGGTCTTTAAAATCCTGGCCCATGGAAATGAAAGATGACTGGACTCTCTTGAGATGCTTCCACTATAATCAAATGGACAGGAACTGTCTACTAATAACTTAAAAGTTGTAGTTTTAAGTAGTATCAACTACATGAGTGGTCTGATTCCCTCTTCTTTTTGAGTCTCTGATGCTGTTGACATGGTTTTTATCTTGATCTAATAGATTGGTTCAAGTAGTTGCCGATACAATATTATTAGCTATACTAATGGGAACTAAAAGTGTTACGTCTGATAGGCAGCACTACCACTAGAGATAGTATTGTATGAACCCATCCAGCAGACTACCTTGATTACCACTTGCATGCATGCTCTGAAGCTAATCCACTTTAGAAAATTCAAAATAGCACAGTTCTACTCAGAATGAGAAATTTCTCGGGATGATCCTTGAGAAGTTTCTGATTAAGATATTCAACAGGGTATAACCTCATCTTTTCCACATTAAAGAGATGAAATGTGGTGTCTCTCTAAATACTTAAAGAGATAGAAGACATTCAGTGCATAAAATAGGACTAAGGATTACCTTTTGAGGCAATTCAAAATGGTCAAACATGTATCACGTATAAGATTCTCCACAATAATAAAAGCTGTGATT
Organism: Tamias sibiricus; assembly: GCA_025594165.1. Classification (NCBI taxonomy): domain Eukaryota; kingdom Metazoa; phylum Chordata; class Mammalia; order Rodentia; family Sciuridae; genus Tamias; species Tamias sibiricus. The sequence continues at coordinate 153,540,152 of CM046657.1, read as the reverse complement.
TAATATGTTTATAAAATAAATATTTACTTCTCTAGCTTACCTGTGGTAAGGATTCTAATAACCCTATAGATCCAACACCAGAATGGGGAACATGATTCTGAACTGTCATAGGTTGAAAACTTTGTGATTGAGAATAAAGTCTTACTCTTGACTTGAAAGCTTCAAGTTCATTTTTGAATGCTTCAAAATAACCTTCTTCCTCTGCCTAGAGCACAAAAAACAGACTGTTTTTCAAGACCACAGAGTAAATTCTAAAAAGCACACAATAGAGCTGGTAGAGGAAGTAAAGGAAAGGTGAATAGTCTAAATGTAGAAACCACTATGGCCTCTTCAGATCTGTGACATCTACTTGTTTTATAGGAACATTAATGACTAGTTTGTTCCATTTCTTATTGCTTCAGCAAAATAAAACAAGCTAATAGGAACAACCCCTCCCTACACTATAACAAAAGAAAATCAGACTTTCTCTTGATTTATCTGGATCTTTAATAGGACCTCAAAATCCTCATTTCACCTTTCACATTCATTCCATTCTCTTACCATTGCCAAACCACCACAGGATATTCTTACAAAAGATTTAAATTAATGAGGGAGAACTACTGCCTACTTCTAATAATTTTCTGACCCTTTATTCTCTATGAAAACTAAATAAAACTCAATATTCTACTTCATTAGGGGAAACACCTTTGTGTTTTAATTAAACAGGTACCTTTTCCTCCCAACATTATGGAAAGAAAAAAGTACAATGACTTATAATGACACGAAACATATTCTATATTAACAGAATGTTGGCTTTATGTTCAAGTGGTGGAAGAGATCTTGTCAAATGGAGTTTACGTTATGTAACCAGGTTAAAAACTCTATAAATTAGTCATTAGCATCAGCATACAAATAATGCAAATAGTGTTCTATTGCCTTCCCATCTTCATGAATTTCAGAATAATTTCCTTAATTACATTTTAGCACCTTACTTTAGTCAATATAATGGAGTCACGTGGACAAATAGAATGTCAGCCCTATGCCTAAGGCCTAGGGATTCAGATCTAGAGTGATTTCACTTTGTTTTATTAAGTAACCCATATAGTCCACTTGCTTTTTTTGGATGGCAGAGTACTGGGGATTGAACTCAGGGGCACTTGACCAACTCCCCCCCCCCCCCCCCCCAAAAAAAACCTTTTGGTATATTTCCTTTTAACTTCTAATTTTATATGTTAAAACATATCCTGTGTGCAAAACAGCATGTAAACTATACATGTGTAGTTTATTCAGCAAAAATACAACTAAGTACCCACAGAAATTAGGAAACAGATCATTACTAGTATTTTATAAACCAGTTCTGAAGAGAATTTATCCTCCCTACCTAAGTTATCATTAGACTTCTGTCTTAATTATTCCTTTGCTTCTTTAATTTTACTGCTTATATACATATCCCTCAACAACATATTGCTTAAGCTCTGCCTACTATAAAATATTTTATAAAATAGAGAATAAATATATGAACTTTATCAAAATATATTTTAAAAACTGGTACTGGTTATATCACTCTGTATTTTATTTTATTCACTCGCCAGTTTTTTCATCCATACTGATGCTGGTTAGTATTTTACCAAATGAATATGGCACAGTTTATTCATTCTACTGTTGTTAGACATTTGTGTTGTTCTCAGGCTTTTTGTTATTATGAACAAAGCTACATATTTTGGCATCTACTGTATAGGTATAAGAGTTGCATTATCTCAAACTTTAGAGCCTTAGGACTCTTTCACACTTGAAAATTACCGAGGACCTATATTTGTGTGGGTTATATTTGTTAATATTGCTGTTAGAAATTAAAACTGAGGAATTTAAAAAATAATAAAAATAGTAAAAAACTCATTACATACTACCAGTAATAACATTTTTATTTTAAAAAACTATTTTTCAGAGTTAGGCATGGTGGCATATGCTGGTAGTCCCAGCTACTTGAGAGGCTAAGAAAGGAGAATTGCTTGATCTCAAGAGTTTGAGATCTACCTGGATAACTAAGTGAAACCTTGTCTCAAAAAAAAAAGCTGTGAAAATTGTATTCTCCAAAACAAAAAATAATTTAGTGCCATTTTTAATTTCTGCAAACCTCTCTAATGTCTACCTTAACAGAAGATAGATTATCACATCTGCTTTGAGATCAATATCAATTGTAAACTTGTGAGAGAATAAGAACAAAACAGCAAATAACATCTTAATATTATCATGAAAATAGTTTTGTCCAAGGCCCTCCTGAAAAGGATCTGAAGACTCTCAGGGGTCCCTCAACTACATGTTGACAACATATTCTCTAGGTATACACCAAAAAGAATTTTTGGGTGTTCACATATGTGGTTGTGAAATTTTACTAGAAAAATTTCCCAAATGGTTATGAGAATTTATATTCCCACTAGCAGTGAATTCAAGTCCTAACTATTTTACTTTTTGGGCAACTTTCAAATTTTTACTCATCTAGTGAAATGGTAAATTTTGCAGACATTATCTATTTTTTTGTGACATAGCCAACATTTTTGTGTTTATATAAACATGTACCACTTCTTCTAAACTTACAACATAAACATTTCTTAGGGCATTACAAATGTTCCATAATTACATAATGGCTGCATAATTTCTGTACACTACAGGTTTTTGTGCGTGTGTGTGTGTTTTTTAACTGTTCCTTTAACTATTGAATTTTGGGGTTGTTTCCTATTTTTCCATTACAAAGTCTGATTTCTTATTAAACTGTGAGCTCTATACATGGAGGATTCTGTTATCTTTTATGCTCAACACTGTATCCTCCTCTTCTGAAACGGTTTTGCTTTCCATTAGCAGTACTCAATAGTTACTGAATGGATAAATGATAAACTATCCAAATATACACATTCAGTTGAATGGGTCTCCAATTTCACATAAATGCTGCAGTATAGCCATAAGAAAGTATGTAAGAATATGTAAAAGACTATATAAGAATAGCTCCTTTAAGACTCAAATTAACTTATAGCCTTCTGGTTAAATGGTTTCTCTTGATGTGTACAGAACAAAGAAGTCTCAGCTATGACCTATCCTTCCCATTTAACAACACAAAATAACTGGGTTGGGTAAATAGCACAGTAGTAGAGCACTTGCCTGCCTTGCACAAGATCCTCAGTTCAATCAATCCCTAGTACTGCAGGGGGTGGGTGGGGGAATCCTTAAAACAGCAACAACAACAACAACAAATACTTACTTTGGCTTTCTGGAAAAATAAACGAAAACACCCTCTTGGATCCACATTACAGTTTTTGGCCATTTCCATGATAAATTGCATTACAACAGCTTGATGTGCTATTTGTTCCATTAGAGCCCCTTTCTGAAAATAAAATTATAAGAAACCTCTAGAAATATATTTAACTGGTATACTGATTCAAATTTTGAATTTTTAGAGTTACTTTTGATTTTATTCTTTTTAGTTGTAAGTCAAATACTATGTGGACATATAAGTCAAATATTATGTGAACATACAAAGAGTATATTTTAATTCTTTACTATTCTTATGTGACCAGAATAATTAAAGGGGACCATGCTATTGGTTTGACTTAATATTGTGTTTACTGTTTGGATTTTTAAAACATCACTTTCAAATTAGAAAAGAAAAAGGATAAGGGAACAAAAGCAGTTGAGAGGTGGCAGAGAACACACTGGAAAAGTTTACATATACTAACAAACAATTTTAAAATTCCCAAATTAAACTCAACTAGGTCTGCAAACAAAACAAATTAGAATTCTAATGACCTTCTTGCTTTCAGTTAAAGTAAATAACATAATAAACAAAACATCAAGAAATCAGAATTCCACTAAAGTTTCCCACAAAGTCAATATGACAAAGTAACACATTCAAATTTTTAAGATTTACATAATACCTGCTCAGCTTCTAGGTGAAAACACCATAGAATAAGATATTTAGCAGTTTCTTCACAAACAAGGTACGGATGGTCAGACAAAAACCTCTGACTATCATCCCATCGATTCAACATACCTGCAAAAACAAACAAACAAACAAAAAAAAAACATATATATGTGAAATCATGAATGCCAAATATTTTGTTTCTTCCTGTGAAGAAAATTTAAAATTATTCTCTTTAAAGGCAATTCATGTTACCAAAGCAGTATGTATGGTAAAAGAGCAAATTAAAAGCAATAGCCACTAGTCTAGAAATAGCTTCCAAAATTCACAGAAAGTTTTCTTCCAGATAATGAGGCACATGTAGAATGGCCAGTTTTAAAGTCAAAAAGTCTTGCATCTGGAAATGCCCACAGTCCCAGGCAAATTGAGACAAATGATCATCGTAAGGTTTAAGTAAGAGACTTGATTTACTCAGAGAACAGAATCTTTTCGATGGAAAAGAAAGCGAAACCTCAATAAACTGCACTTTGCACACTTAAAGACTTAAGACTCAGATAAACTCCATTATCTCTAATTTATTTTAAAATGTCCAAGATATGGTAAAATGGTGACATTTACCAATTCAAGAAAATTTACCTACTGGGAAAGCAATTAAGGCTGTATCATGCTAATAAAAATACTTTAACCATCTTAATTATGTTAGCTTTTTACTCATGATGTCTGTTTATATGTACAGTAAATAAAAATTTTTAAAAAGTAGTTAAGCGTACTTAAAAATAGCTGCCATTTTGTTTGAAGATGTCAAATGAATACAAATACTACTTAAAGTATATGTGCATGTTTATCTAAATTAATAAGACATCTCCTCAAAGTCAATATGACCAAATCATCATGGAACCAGACAAGTATTGTTCTTTTAATTCATCCAGTTGGCTTTACACTTGAATAACTTCAACATAGCAATGTCGGCAGCTTTACACTCTTTAGATTCACCCAAGGAAATCTTGGATGTTACCAATCATAATGGAAATTTCACAGGGCTGTTTTAATAGTTTGGCAACAAACCTTTCCTCTAGACACAAAATGAACTTCTACATATTAAATTCCACAGTAGAACACAATAACAAACAAAACTGTTGCTGAAAATACACAGCAACATATAGCAATCAGTTGAAAATACATGATTAACTTTTCCTCAAAGTGTTTGGGGGGGCGGGGTAAAATGGTTTCAACATTTGTTATAAAATGTTTGATAAGCTTTGTATTATTTCCCCAATACTTTGATGACAATGATTATTAGGTCATTTAAGATTCTAAAAAACAGAATACTGAATGTTTAAATAACTACTTCTCAAAGTATAGAGTTAATGACTCCTGGAAGTCAGAGTTAATGAAAGCAAAATCTTCATTTCTTATACCTGAAACTATAAAATTAATCCTATGAAGTAGTTTTGCCTCAGCCTTCTTATACTTCTGAAAAGCCAATATTTTCAATTCTATCTACCATCTGTAAAGCACTGCTTTTCTTCTTTACTTCTCCACGGTAGCATTGTGACTCCCTGAATTACCAAAATCCTATGCATTTTTGTTCTTTGGTTATGAATAACATGGAAGGGTTAGTAAAAACACCTGTAGGAAACCCTGATGGATTAGTAGCACTTATAGGGGTCATGAGGAAGGGTGTCATTACATGTTAAAAGTCTTTTTTTTTTTTTTTAACAACTTATGTAATTCCCAAGACAAAATTAACACTTGAAATTAAACACGGATTTTCTGTAACTGAGAAATATTTGTCATCATTTGACTTAAAAAACAGACACTGAATTAGTAGGAAACTGAGAAGTTACAGGTAGTCCATACAAATCTTTGTGGAGAGAGTATGGAATGTTATGAATAAAATACTTAAAGAGAATCAATACTTTACAGGAACAGAACATGATTGAAACTATTGATGTTATTTTGGAATTTGTACATAAATGGAGAGTAACATAATCTAGCAGGATGGCTAGGAAAACAGATTCTAAATTGCTTTTGAATAACAGCTTCGCCACTTAATAACTTGAGCAAGTTCTTTTATATGCCTCCATTTCCTTAGGTGTAGAATAGAGCTATAAGTTAACAATACATGACAGGATTTTTAAAATAAATACATAATACTAATTCATAGAAAGCACTAGAAACAGTGCCTGACACATATTAAATACATAATAAGTAGTAGGTTACTAACAGGGTTTTTTAAGCTAATTCTTTGGTCAAGGATAATCCAGTCATTTAAACTAGTCAACCAATTTCTCTGAATTCTTGAAAAACTTCACTTGGACAATTTATTTCAATTACATGCTTTAATTTATGTATTTCCCTGGTGAACATCCCTCTAAATCTCAATCTATCCATCTCTCCATATTCTACCTGATTCTTAAAATGGTCCCCAAATATGCATGTCCTTATTAATTTCTTTTTCCTTTTTGCACTATACTTACAGAATGAAACTAACATTTTACACTATTCATCTATAATGTTCCAGCTAGGTTGTTAATTCCTTGAGGAAAGACATATGACTATTTCTGTATATTTCCAGAGCCTCAAATTTCCTGTACTTCCAATCACTTATGCACCAACCATTTCTACCTATACGACTACACATAAACTCATCTTGCTTGAAAATCAAAACCATTCTTCCATTTGTTAACCTACAGGCTTCCTGGATTCTGTTACTCACTCAAACATTCTAAAAATTCCTCTGATATTTCCATTTCTCTGACATTAAAACTGGCTATCAAGTTCTGTGGTTATAATAACATAATCTGCTATTATTGTGAATCACAATGATAAATTTCTAATGTTAAACCATCCTAAAATTCTTAGGTTGAACTCTTTTTAAAATTGTTTTTAACTTTTGTTTTTTTTTTTTTTTTTTTTTGGTACTTGTAGATGGACAGCATGCCTTTATTTTATTTGCTTATATTTGTATGTGGTGCTAAGGATAGAACCAAGTGCTTCACACGTGCTCAGCAAGTGATCTGCCACTGAGCCACAGCCCCCACCCCTTAGGATGCTCTTAAAAATATTTTTCAGATGATAAAAATGAAGTATATACATTGTGAAGAATATGAAAAGTCCAAAAAATAAAAATCAATTCCAGGACTACCACAGTGATATTAAAAATATTTATGTATTTGAAAATGAATTTTAGAAAAACAAAATTAAAATCATATCATAATCTACTTCATAGTCTATTCAAGAGTACATTATCCTATTATAGTTTATATTTTTATAGCTTTTGATAAGAATTTGTCCAGCTTCAAAAAATGCTAAATTATAGCTAACTTTGGCTGGATGGGAAGATGATGTGCTCTGAAAAACTGTTAAATAAATAAAAAAGCAGCTCTGATGATCACAAAGACAAGTGATGTCAAAGATGCATATAACTTTGAATAAAACTGTTTAGTGAAATTTAAGCAAATAGAGATATTTTGTCTAAATTAGTATTTTGTATTTATAAAATGTGAATCAAGTAAATTAACAAATTAAATACAAATATAGAAAAAGTCAGATTTCAATACTTCGTAATACTCCACAATAAGCACTTGTACCATTTATCATTAGATGGTAAAGTCCATCTAATTATAAGGGTAAAAAGCAACACAAGAAAGACAGCCAACAAACAGCATAAGGGAAAGTTAGGAAGAACTCTAAAAAAAATAAATAGAGAGTAAGACCACAGAGCAGTACTGCCTAAACAAACAGTCCATCAGGCCCATCTTTCAAGAGTCTGGAATGCAATCCAAGTATGGAAAGTCTCTCCATTTGAAAGCTTTAAGTACAGCTGCTATTCCAGGTGTGTTTAAAGTGTGGTCATCACTCGAAAATGCATTTTTCCTTCATTACAACAAGCATACACCACCAGAAATATTTGTTTTTACCAAGCAGGGATAGCATCAAACATTCATTGTCTTGCCTCAGGGCTCTAACATCTCTGTGCCACAAATTTAGTCAATGAGGATTTTGATTGACTCATCATCCCACAACTACAAGTTGGTCCACTCTATGCTGATGGAACTTGGTGAGCAGGAAATAGTGGGTACCTCAGATGTCTTGATAAGATACACGCATGCCAGAGAGTAGAAAAGAAAACACATGAAAATTTTGGGAGCCTACTACCTTAGTAACATTTCTGTGGATCCAATGTGCTGCGGCAAGTAGGATATCTCCTCCAAAGTGAAAAGTCAATATGTATTTCCACTAATAGACAGGCACAATGTGAATCTGGGAGTGGCTATCAAGTCTGGTTGGGTTCGAAGACAGCAATGCTCTGGTTAGTTTTACAATATGAGGTACTGGATGCTTATAACATGCAATGGCAAAACAATTTTGCTTTATTAATGACCTATAGGTGTCCTGTTAAGCTTTTACCCTCAGCTACCTCATTACATGTACAACAGTTTCATAAACTAAGGGGTCATGATAGCACAGGCTTGAGATTATGCACAGATTCAACAGTATGGATTCTCTTCATCAGGGATATTCCAGTATCCCAACTCAGCACAGCCAATGGATACCTAATTTGCCAGTAGCAGAGACCAATGCCAAAACCTCAATATGGCACCATACACCAGAGAAACTATCCAGTCATCAAGAAGCAGGTTACATATTTTGGTCCCATTTCATCTTAAAGAGACAGTAATTTCTCACTTGAGAAAGCCCATTCTAGATCTGGAATTGCCCTCTCTCCTTATAATTTTTCTACCAATAATACAACTGTGGTCCTACTAAATGAATTATTCAACATCCCACATGAGTTTTGGTTTATTTATAGCAAAAGAAATGATGACTGTGAGCTCATGAAATTCACTGGTCTTACCCTGAACATGATTACTAGAAACAGGTTTTATAGAATGGTGAAATGATTTATTAAAGACTCAGTCACAGTGCCAGGTGGGTTACAACAACTTGTGAATACTGGGATATTTTCCCCCACAAAATCATTTTTGACTGGACCACTCAAGTTTACAATCAAAGTGAAGGAACTGTTTCTCACTTACTAGGTTCCATGGCTCCAAAGCAACTAGCTTATAGAATAACAGATGGGTAAAAACATTTTGAGGGATGCTGTTCTGCCAGAAGCAGTGTATGCTCTAAAAGAGCAACCAGTAGATGGTACATTATTTTTTCTTACAGCAGAACACATGGGCCCAGAAAGCAGGGACTGTAGGTGGGAACAGTAGCTCACATAATACAACTAAAAATTATGACATAAGGCTCTACTCATTTAAAGATTTCAATATCTACCTAAGGGAGGACTGCTTATTCATTTTTTCTATTATAAAGAATATCACAATGATAGTATGTACAAATGTAGACTTTGTCTATATTTTTCATGTAGTATTCTTAGTTTTTCTTCTTTTTAAATAAGAGGTATGAAAAAATGAATTCTTCATGAAAAAATATATAAACAGATGGGAAAACACTGAAAGTACTATACATTGTCTTGACATTACTGAAGCATAAAAGAAATTCTAAATACTTTGAAGGGGTGGGGAACGCCAATAGAAAAAAAAAGATTTCAAAATGCCATTTAAAATGTTGGTGAACATAGTACAAAAGAACACCATGTTTAGAACCTTAATTCCTAAAAAACTTCCCAACAGCATTTTCACTCCAGCAGTACGCTGTTTATAATTCTCAGAATACACCATACTGTTGCCTAGCTGCATTTCTACATGCAAGCTACGGTTGCTATATGGAAAACTCCTGTTTCTCATAGGCAGGCTCAGATGTTACCTTTACTAGGAAGCCTTCACTTTACATTGACCTCATCCCAGTCCTCTTCCCCCAATAGAAAAAACTATCAGTTCTTTGCATACAATTTCTATCATACATTTTCTTTGTTAGATACCTGCTTGAGTTTCAGTATAAAACCTTTAAAAAAATGAATGCATATTTTTTTTTTTTTTTTTTTTTTTTTTTTTTTTTTTGGTACCAGGGATTCTCAGGGGCAACCACTGGGCCACATCCCCAGCCCATTTTTGTTAGAGAACCTCTCACTGAGTTGCTAAGTTCGCCATTGCTGAGGCTGGTTTGAAAATCCTTTCAGCCTCCCAAAAAACATGCGCCACCGCGCCCGGCTGAATGCTAATATTTTAACAAAAAGATAAGCAGATACCAAGAAAGAAAAAAGGAAAAAAAGCAGAGATTAGTCAAGAATGGAAAGAGACCATGGAATAAAGAAGGCCATTTCAGAAGGTATTATTAATAGATTGAATTTTGCTTCTCCTCATAATTTGATTTGTTCTATCAATCTGTATTACTTATGACCAAAAAAGATCTAAAATAAGATCTGTACATCTCCAGAAATAGCTACATAACTGGAGTCTGTTACATATTTCTTTTTGGTTCCCATTTTATAAATCCATTTTTTTTTTTGCACACATACATGATACCAAATATTATAGAGAAGAAATTCAGAGAGTAGACTTACCAAAATGTCTGATTTTTTGTTCATATTTCTGCATAAATGATTTTGATTTATCTTCATCTTCTGTTTCTTTTCTTTTATCTTGATTAATAAAACTCTATTAAAAAATTAAGAAATTAAGTCAGATTTTATGTTCTCGAATCTTCTTTCTTAGATACTGAATGCCTAGCAATTCTTCCAATAAACAATATAAAAAAGTGGTATAATATGATTCTATTACATCATTGTTAAATTCTTCATTAAAAATGTAAACTTTTTTCATTTGAGAGCTTAGTTTTATTTAAAGCAATATGTGTGTGAAATATTATAGATGTATCTTAGAAATCACACAGAAAAACAACTGAATTAAATTTTTGTTAAAATGGTTCCCCTATTAAAGCTAGGTTCAGAAAGATTCTTTACATGCATAATTTAGATTTACACTATTCATTTCCTATAAACATTTGTAACTCTTGCCTAATTTTTGGATCCCGCTGGAAATAAACTCAGAAATTCAAAGCACAGAGAGAGTATTTATTATGAATTCTTTAAGAAGAGATAAACCAAAATATACATCTGGGTTATATTGCTAGTAAATTTTTCTTAAGAGGCCAGTTTGATTCTTGAAATCCAGTACAAAATTCTATTAAAGAAGGGTTTATTTTCTGTTAAAACCGACCAAAAATGAAGTTTTTACCTAGCCAGCAAAACTGGCAGCACAGTTTCTCAGAACATTCTGTGATTACATTTATACCCTGATATTATCACTGCCCAAAATAAAAAGTGCAAACCAGCTTTCTGTCAGTTTATGATCAGGAAGCACACAAAAGTTCATATATTTCAAAATAAAAGCATTTTCCCTCTTATATATTCTGCCATCTAGACCAGCACTGTCCAATAGAAATATAATCAAAGTCACAAATATCAAGTTTCCTATTAGCCACATTAAAATGCAGAAACAGATGAAACTAATAACTTACACTATTTAACCTAACATATCCAACATATTATCATTTTAACATGTAAGCAACATAAAAAAATTAATAAAATATTTTATTTTATTTTTTTTTTTTTTAATACTGAGCCATCAGAATCTGGTGTGTATTTTACACTTACAGCACATCTCAGTTCGGACTAGCCACATTTCAAGCACTCGATAGCACATGTGGCTAGTGGCTATCAAGTTGGACAGCGCAGATCTAGACCAGTCCTCTCAAGTCTCAAGCTCCCAGACAAAACCAATGTACGATTTTGAGCAAATGACTAGAACATAAAAACAATCCTAATTAATTTGTGGTATAAATTTAGGCTATGTTAGAAATTAAGTTTAAAGAAACAATTAAAAGCAGAAACAAAATGAAATTATTTTCTTTGTGATCACTTTGTTAAGAGACATTAACTATATAAAATAAACATTGCTTTGACTGTTGCCTCTGGAAGAAAAAAATTATTTTAAATATTTTTGGGGTATAAATGTAAAGCAGAAGTAAAATAACACTTAAGACACATCCCTTAATACAATTTATACAAACAACAAATTATTCAAATGAAGAATGATCCTGCTGTAGGAGAGAAAAAAATATATAAATTAAAACAGGCACAAAGAAAGTCTAGAAAGATATGACTCATTCTTAACAGAGGTTATGTCTGGGAAAGGGAACTAGAGGTAAAGGGAGCCTTTCAGTTTCTATTTTACAAGCTTTTTTATTATTTATTTATTTATCAACAAACAGTTTTACTATTAACATTTTTCTCAAATAAGAAATTATTGATATGACTAGTGGTGATGCACATTTATTTACCTATGTGTTATGTGTGTTACTGACTGCTGTAGCAGAACCAGAGAAAGTCCAGAAGAGGCAAATAATAGTGCTCACAAGAATGGGTGAGAGTGGATGCCAAGAAAACAGAAATTAATTAAGGAGGTGATAGGATGAGAAGTCTACAAAATAATGATGTTTAGTTAAAGACAGGGTGAATGTTGATTTAGATAAGAATGAGCAGCCAATCCCAAAGGCCCGAGGGTTAAATTCAGAACAAATACAAAGAAATATCCCTTTACAAATTAATAGAAAATGATTGTCTTCCACTGCCCCAACAAGTTGCAGACCAAAGATTTAAATCAAATACTTGATTTTAAGTTTCAATTTATACATCTTGAAAATGTGGATTATATAACTAAATCTATTTGTTATTTATTTATTTATTAATTTTGGTACTGGGATTAAACAAAGGACACTTTACCACTGAGCTACATCTCCACCCTTTTAATATTTTTATATTGAGCCAGGTTCTCACTAAGTTGCTTAGGCATCATTAAGTTGCTGGAGCTGTCCTCAAACTTGTGATCCTCCTGCCTCAACTTCCTAAATCACTGGGATTACAGGTGTGGGCCACCAGCTATTTGCTAAAATTTTATAAATGAGATTTGTGCACCTCAAAGTAAAATGTTAGGGCTCGTTGTGGCTCAGTGGTAGAGCACTTGCCTGGCATGTGTAAGGCACTGGGTTTGATCCCCAGCACCACAAAAAAATAAATAAATAAATAAAATAAAATAAAGGTATTTTGTCCATCTACAGCCAAAAACTATATATATAAAAAAAGTAAAATGTTACCCAAAGAATATACAAAAAAATGAATAATCAAGCAGGGATGGGGAACAGGTGAAGGTATAGATAAAAATGAGAATGACAGAATGATGACAGTGTTGATGTGCAACATGGGGTCTGGTTACTTTGTGTATATTGAAATTTTCCATATTAAAAAGGCTAAAAAAGAACTAGATTCTCTCCTACACTATATGTTCATAGGTTAATGAAGGGAAATGATGACATCTGAATGTCTACCCCTGTCTATTCTCTATGTAAACGTAGTAACATCATCCCTGCTTCAAGCTCAGGGAACACTAATAGAGGATAATATACAAAATCCATCTTTGTGGTAAAGGTAAAAGCTTTTAGCTTCTGATAAATGTTTCCTTTAGCCATTTTAGCAAAGTGGAAAAAAATTAACATAAAATATTTGTGCCTATAAGTATGTTCGCAGACTTCATTACATTTCTACAGAGTAAGGCTCAATATAGAATACTATTCTTCAACATATAATATTACTTTATCCCATATTAAAAGCTTTAGTTCATAAAGTTATTAGTATCTGGCCTGGTACAATGGTGCATGCCTGTAATCCCAGCAGCTTTGGAGGTTAAGGCAGGAGGATTGCAAGCCAGCCTCAGCAAAAGTGAGGCACTAAGGATCTCAGTGAGATAATGTCTCTAAATAAAATACAAAATAGGGCTGAGGATGTGGCTCAGCAGTCGAGTGCCAGAGTTCATTCCCCTCACCAAAAAAGTTATTATGCTCTGACTTTCTCCTCCTCCTCCTCATGCATTTTGAAAATCTCTAGAAGCTCTAGTTTTCAAATGGAAAACAAACATATAAACCCTGAGCAGCCTGAGAAACAAGGGATTTTAAAAGTCCATCATTAACATCTTTTGTCTACTATCTTCATTAATAATGGACACCATTTTCATTCTTTTTTTTTTTTTTTTTAATTTGTCATTTTCATTCTTAAAAGTATCCTTAGTAAAGGACATTCAACACCTTTCTTTACCTTATCTAGTTTTCAAATCCCACAATCAGGGTTTTCTTCTTCAAATTTAATCCACTATTATGTTATCAAGTCACTCTACTTACTTTTCTATTTCTTCATTTATAAAACAAGGCGGTTGAATTAAAGGAACTCTAAAGCAGTGACCACCAAAGTATAGAGTACAACATATGAGATGTGACAGAAAATTTAACTTTGATTTAGATATTTTCTCATTCTTAAAATTTCTCAATCCTTGAAAGCATTTTACAAAGGCTTTTTATATATAGTATTTGTTCAACATTATCTTATATAAACAATTACTGGAACTTGGTAAATTATAACTGCCTGCAGGGGCTAGTAATGTAGCTTAGTGACAGCACTTTGCCTAACATGCACAAGGCCCAGGGTTCAATCCCCAGCACCACAAAAACAAACAAAACAAAATGGGGGGGAAAAAAAATACTGCCTGCAAAGCTGAACGCTGTGGTGCATGCCTGTAATCTCAGCAACTTGGGAGGCTGAGGCAGGAGGATTGCAAGTTCAAGGTCAGCCTAGGCAACTTAGTGGGACCCTGTTTCAAAATAAAAAATAAAAGGGCTGGGGATGTAGCTCAGTGGTAAAACACTCACCTAGTACACGTCAGGCCCTGAGTACATTCCCACAGTGGAGGTGGGGATAGGGGTGGTGGTGGTGTACACAAACTTGCCTGGAGCCTGCAGCTCTAGAGTAAGAACTTTCAAACTTTTAGACTACAGTTTAGATTAAGAAATAGATTGTACATTTTGTCCTAACATGCACACAAATACCTAAAACACTAGTTTTTCAATACAATATTGACCCTAAGTGGGATGCACTTTGATCTTTTCTACCCTATTCTACTTGAAAAAGAAAAATGCTGCTTGGAATGCACCAAATTGTTTTCATAGCCTACTTAAATTGGCCATGACCCCCACAGTCTGAAGAACACCGTTCTTCTGTACTCTCCCAGCAATAAATGCTTTTTGACTTTACTAAAACTTAAACTCATTTCTTATTCAGATACAAAAGTAGAAGAACAAGGCCTATGTATTCTAATGAGAAACACAATACTGCTCTTAAAAAACTAGCAACTTGGCAAAACTACTACACTATTTAAAAGACAAAAAAGAGCCTAAATTATTTCTAAAGAGTTCTTTCAGTACTATGACATTGTCTAGATTACCTCATGAATTTACTAAACGTTGGTAAATAAACAATGAAAAGATTTTTATTTAGTAAGTCCAGTAACTAAACACGTGTTACCAAACTGAGAGCAAGCAGGTAGCTAGCTTGCTATCAGAAAAACTCAGCAATGTCAGAAAGTACTCAAAACATCTGAGCTTTACCACATACCAAGTTCTATGCTACCACACTTTTAAGACATTACTTTATTCGAAGCAACCAAGACTAAGAAATGTTAAGTGACTTGCCCAAGGTCACCAAGCTAGCATGTGATAAAGTTGAGATTTAAGGCAGTCTGATTTCAGAGACCAAACTGCAGTGCACTATGTGTCATGTTGTTGTCATATATTTGCATTAAGGACTACTGGAGTTAAGACAATACTGGAGTACATGTACTTTCCATAAACTGTCAAAATTGACCACTTTACAAATACTTGGTTGTTCTGCTGTCACATATGAACAAATACTTCAATTTTTTCTTCTTTCTTTATGGCCCAATAAAAGGTCATACCTTATTAAAAACATCCTTGCTAATGGCATCCATGTTCCACAGACACATCCTCTCTCTTTGTACTAAAGCCTCTTCTTTCTGTCGCCATTCTTCTTCTCGTTGCCTCAGTTCTGATACTGCTGTTTGTGCTTTGGCATGTTCCTGATCCAAGGACTCAGAGTTATGCAGTGCTAAGCTACCAAGTTTCTGCTGAGCTTCGGCAAGATTCCATTTGCACGCCACAGAACTCTTCACAAACTCTTTCTGCTTTTGGCAAGCCAGCTCAATCCCATGGCTATACATCTGAATAGAAAAAGAGTATTTGTAAGAAATGAAGGTGGCAATGGACACGTTTGCGCAGAACAGTTTAAGTTTTTTTTTTTTTTTTTTTTTTTTTTTTTTTAATTCAAAGGATCTCTGTACAATGTTTGTGGTGCATAGCCTATCCTGTGTTCTTTGTCTACAAGTTACATTTTATACTATAGGCCTTGTTTCATCAACTAGATTCTAAGCTTCTTTGTTAATCTATGTCCCTCCCCCAACAACTAACAACAACACAAAGCCTGGAAAACATCACAGTGGCTTGCATATAGCTAGTATTTAACATCTGATTTACAGTCTTCATAATCCTGGACCAAAGGAATGAGAATAAAGATTAAATCTAGCTTACCACCTCAACACTCCATTGTTGAAAACCAGAGTTTTGTTCTGCAAGTTCTTCACCATAAGGAACCTCCTTTTGTTTAGAAATAATTATTTCTTGATTTCTGCTTTCTTTCTGTATTATCCCAATCCCTAGTGATTAGAGAAGATCTTAATAGAAATTTCTATTTATAACTGATTATATCAGATAGATATTCTTTAACTTTATCCTAATAAAAATAGGCAAAGTTATTTAAATTAATAATGTCAACTGGTCTACCCTGGTGGTTCTATCCTACTCAGAAAGAGTAATAATTACAGATTTTTAATATTTTGTTTTATTTGTTATTTGGTGGTACTAAGGATTGAATACAGTGGCACTCTACCACTGAGCTACATTCTTTTTATTTTTTATCATATATACATAATATATATATACATATCACTGAGTTGCTGAGGACCTTTGCTAAATTGCTGAGGTTGGCCTTGAACTTGTGATCCTCTTGCCTAGCTTCCACCTGAAATTAAAGGCATGTGCCACTCGGTCAGCAGTAATATTTACTTAATTGCTGTGTGTAAAGCAATATGGTAGTCAAAAAGCTGAAGGCATATTATGATTTCTTGGCCAAGTATAAATCAACTTCAAACTTCTTATTCAGAATAATTCCTCTTCAATCTGTTCTTATATCTATATCACTATTCAAGAGCTCTTATAATTTTATACCTGAATTATACAAATAGTCTGTCTTATCTCAAGCTATTCCCTACTCCACTAGGCTAGAGTCATCTTTCCAAAAAAACAAATTCCATCACATTACTCATTCTTAAGAGTCTTGGAATAAAATGCAACTTCTGTGGCATGACACGGTCCTTCATGATTTCTTATAATCTCTCCAGACTCAGTTCTAGGTGCTCGTCTACTTGTTTGCTTATTCTTCCCACCTTCAACCTGTTGCCCCCTTCAATTTGGCAATCCTCCTTGCTCTAGGTAAACTCCTATCTCCATTACAGATTCTAACAACCCATAAGCTTTTTCTTATTCATTCTGTCCCTACCCAAGATATGCACATTTTTATAGTAATATTTTGCATATAATATTGTACTTATTTGTATTTTCAGCTCTAAGCTTCTTGAGGGGCTAGCATCCAATAAATAATAGATGAATAAATGAATATTCACTTCTTAGAACAGACTGGTCAAGTGGTAAAAAATTCTGAGGCAAGGAGCAAGTAAGGCCTCCTTCTAGCTGAGTTTTCAGGCAAATTTCAAGATTTCTAATGAGACAAATTTGAACACTGTTACAATGCAGATGTTTTATTTACTCATTCAACAGATTTGGAGCCCAGGTACCAACCTCAGGTACCAAGCAAAACATTTATTTTTACTTTTGGCTATCTTAGAATAGGATCAAAGGAAAAACTGGAAACTAGTGATGCTTAAAAATGGGGCCAAAAAATGAAACTATAAAACTTAATTTGTAAAAAGACAAAGCTATACCATACCTTACATTTTCAAATTATATGGAAGCATACACTTATTTTTTAAAATTAAACGAATTCTAAAAATGATTTATATTTAAATTCTTCTCCTAGCAATCAGAGATACCATTAGGCTACTTGGGCAAACTATCCAAGATGTTTTCAGATGATTAAGTAAAATATTAGGTCACATTTTAATCCATGACCTTATTGATGTCTTAGATGGATATAATTATATATTTTTTAAAATATTTATTTATTTACTTTAGTTGTACACAATGCAATGCATTTATGTTTACGTGGTGCTGCGGATCGAACCCGGGCCTCTGCCGCTGAGCCACAACCCCAGCCCTATCATTATATTTTCATGAACATAAATTCTAAAGAGGAACAGTTAAAGTCCAATAATGTAACTTTACGTTAAAAATTCTCAAAAAGGATATCTATATTCCAATTTGCTTTTACCTTAATTGGATCTCAGAATCACATATTGCTTATAACATTAAAATATCTAAATCTATCATATTTGGTAAAAATTAATCCAAATATTTTTAAAGAATAATTTTAAATGCCTGTTTATTGGATTAAACATTTTATTCTTCCCGAATATTCCAATTCAGAAATTTAAGTCCTAAAGTCAGCAAGACAAAATAAGCAGAGTTGTCATGAACACCTGAACTTAGAATCAGAAATCACTTTGCAAATCTGAAGACTATTTAAAGGTAATTTCAGCCAAATACAGTTTTAAAGTATTTCCCAGGATGAGCAGTGTAGTATGTGGGCAAAAATACTGTACTAGGAGTCATAAATTCTGATTTTGACTCTGCCACTAACTAGCTATACGGCTTCAGGGAAATCACATTTAGTGAAGGAGATAAGCCTATTCACTTATAAAATATTTTTTCACGTATTATGAGTTTGTAAGTGCCCAAATAAAAGATTAATATACAGACATTTTTAATAGTTTCTCTTAAGTAACTTTTGTGATTCAATTATAATGTACTGAAATTCTTGACACTTTTTTCTCTCCGTATGCCCTTAAAATTGACAACAGCAACTGCTGTTCATTCTCTCACACTCCCTCCCTTCCCCCACTCTGTAATGCATTATAGGCTTATAACACATTTTGTATATAAAGATGACACTAATGATCCATAATTAGTGGGTGACTACTGACACATCAACTCTTATTCTGCCTCACTTTCCCAGTGACGGGTTGGCTGAAGTACAGACTGTGGTTATGAAACAGCATTTTTCTCCCCGTGAAGCCAACCAACTCCATTAGCTGAAATAAGACTGATGATCCTACACTTACTAGAAAAACAATTTAAATCACTCATCTTCATTAACATCAAGCACAATGAATTTTGAGGGAAAACTGCTATTAATTCTATTATGCTCTTACTAAACCTCAGTCTGAAAAAAGCCTGGGCAGACATCTACAATCCATTTCGCTGAACATAACAGTGTTTAGTCTATGATCCCGAAATACAGTCCAAAACACTCAGGTTAAGACAAAAATCATGAAAAGGTGTTGAGTATATAAGCACTCCCTACGATGGGACCCAGAAAAATCCTAAATACCACATTTGGTTAAGTTTCAGAGACAAAAAAGCTGGATTGAAAACAAGTAGCATTAGGAATCTGAGCAAAGAGTCTGAAAAAAAGGAAAGGCTCTGCCTATATATTTTTACTGGAGAATGAAATTAAGCAGTCAGAACTAAAAACAAAACAGCAAAGGAAAGTCACGCGACTGGAAGGTGTGCGCCAGCATCAAAATCGAGGTTTTCAGAATCTGCTCAGGTATTAAACGTGTGGTGAAAGAGCACGTGAAATCTTTATGTCAGAACTGAGTGTAATGTTGATGTACAACCACTTACTGTTATTATCAGCCGTGCATCAGTACGCTGGGGCCTTTAACAGAATAAAGTATCCGGACAAGAAAGCACGCACGAGAGGACAAAGGGTCAACGTTACACCATGTGTGCCGCCACAAATCTGGGCGCTGTCAGGAAGGAGAGAATGAGGAATGTATTCCAAGGATGAGAAGGAATCATCCAAGGTAAGCGAAAATGTGTGCGTGAAGGTGGCGGTTGGGAATGAGTATATGGCTACCGCTGCTTCATTCCAAAGATGCTACAATAGCGGAGGAATGGCATCGGGCCCCCGGAGTTGTAGTGGGTGTAGAAGTGGGCACAAAAGTGGGTCGTAGAGACGCGACACTTTAGGGGGCTTGGCGGCAGCATCTCCCCATCCCCCAGCAAAATGTGGGGCCCCCCTCACCTGGGCGCCACCGCCTGGCAGCGACGGGCAGCGGGGAGAACCGGGGGACACGTCCAAGTCGCTCTCTTCCTCAGCCTCACCCTCTGCCCGAGGGAGGCTCCAGGGTCCCGGCGGCGGCCACGGTTGTTCCATGTCCAACTGGCCCCAGCCCTACAACCGCCACTGCCAACGGACTTGGCGTGAATGGAACCTGCTGCGCCTAGCCAGCCGCCCCAGCCAGCCGGGGCCGTTACCCAGAATCCCTCTGCCAGCAGCGACGCCGACGCACACCCGCGTTGGCCTGGCCGCGCTACCGGCGGACAGCGGAAGAAGAAGTACTCAGCTCGGTGCGTCACTTCCTGGTGGGCGTGGTTATGGGGGGGCGCGGTCCCGATCTTGAGTCTCGCGCGTGGAACTGGAGCGTTTTCTCGTTTAAGTTTCGGAAGTCTTTTAGCCTGTCAGTCTGTCCGCGATGGCTCCGAGGGTAGTGAGACGTTAGTTAGCGTCAGGTACTGTTGTCTAGTGTTCCCTACCATGTAAAAGGTGGATCCTAGCCTTCGGGAGTTGCTCGGACAGTGTCCACTTTGCGTGTTTTTAAAAACTGCAACTCGTCCTGTACAATTGATATATAAACCAGTAGATCTAAGGCGGAATTGAAGGGGGATAATTTTTAAAAGCAGAGCCAATTTCGAATTACTCGCAATTAGAGAGTTTTGCAAAAAAAAAAAAAAAAAAAAAAAAAAAAAAAATTGGGAGAACGAGGACGCCCAAGATAAAACACTGGAGTGAATACGGCTCCAAAAAAATTAAGATGAGTACCGCCCATACTGAACGTGTAGGGAGGGACGTCTGCAGTCCTCCATATCTCGTTTAACTCTGAAGATTTGTGTTCGTATTATTAGCCCGCCGCCACCACCACCACCACCCCCCTCCCCCCCCCCCCCCCCCCCCCCCCCCGCTTTTCTTGAGAAGCCCGAGGTCACACATTTTAGGAGGAAGGGTTAGAATCCAGCCAAGCAAGTATAATTTCAAAATCTGCATGTTTAACAATCAAACCTTGCTGCCCTATTCATAGACTCTCAAATAAGAACAGCAAAATGCCACTCTTTCAGTCGATCAGACTAGCACATTTTTGAAGTTGGTAAATAACAAATGTTGACCAAAATGCAAGGAATGCTGTCAGAGGGAATGTCATTTGTACAACCTTTTGGGAAGAGTAACTTGATAATATGAAAGGCTTAAGTGCTTCCATTCAGTAATTTCACTCCCAGGAAATTATCCAAGAGTTTTGCACCAATATCCAATGATATATCTACAAATATGTTTTTCAGTGAGAAGAAAGCCAAAAAAGAATTGCCTATCAATAGAGAGGAACTTAAATTATGGCATATTGCTACAATGGGATACTAGTCTTTAAAAAGAATAAATGTGCGGAATTAGAAATATCTCAAAAACGAATTGAGTTAAATAACAAACAAGCGAGTTGTGGAATTAGATATATGAATATGTACAGAAAGAGAGATCTTATTTGTATAAACACAAGTCACCAGTTGATTGGGGTGGCCGGAGCCTTTAATTCTAGCGACTCCTGAGCCTGAGGCATTAGGAACACAAGTTGGAGGCCAGCCTCAGCAACTTAGTGATACCCTGTCTCAAAAATAAAAAGGACTGGGGATGTATCTCAGTGGTAAAGTGCCCCTGAGTTGAATCCACAATACCAAAAACAAATAAACAAAACCAAGTGTGTGTGTGTGTGTGTGTGTGTGTGTGTGTGTGTGTGTAAAATTTCTGGTGAATATACGAGAAACTTGATTAGCTCTGGTGGGTAAGGCTGGGGAGGAAAGTTTCTGAGGCCTTTTATTTTCTAGTTAGCTTTCCTATGTTGTGTCAATTGGATATTTTCAATGAATATGTAACTTAATTATAAGTAAAAGTGGAGAAACACTGCACTTAAGCCTTTTGAGTGTAAGAGTGAAAGCCAAAGAAGAAAATGGAAATGGAGAGAGAAAAGGAAAACAATTTTTTCTCTTTGCTTCTTCAAAGCCACAAAGTACTTTGAGCAGTGCCTGATATAAAGTAAACTCTATAAAGATCCTAAATTCAATATGAATATTATATAAATGCCAAGTTGTTGTTAGTGTTATTGTTGGCAATGGTTTTCCTCTACCTCTGAATACTTCTCAATCTCTTTAGTTTAATAGCTGATATCTAATTTTGGAATCCCTCAGATTTTTTTTTTTTTTTTTTTTTTTTTTTTGGGTACTGGGGATTGAACTCAGGGGCACTCGACCACTGGATCACATCCCCAGCCCTTTTTTTGTATTTTATTAGAGACAGGGTCTCACTGAGTTACTAAGTGCCTCGCCATTGCTGAGGCTGGCTTTGAACTCCCGATCCTCCTGCCTCAGCCTCCCAAAGTGCTGGGATTACAGGCGTGCGCCACCGCGCCCGGCTAATCCCTCAGATTTTGACCAGCAGGAGGATTTTATCTATCCCTCTAGCCTTAAATAATAATAATTAAAAACCTGTGTATTCACAGTTACCAAACTAAAAATCAAGCCCTGACTTTACCCCAGTCCTTCAGACTCTTCTACCTGCTGATTTGATGTTTTTAGTTGAACGATTCAACCACATTTTAAGTCTAACACATCCAAAAAAAGAGCTCTTGATCCTACTTCTTTCCCCAAACCTCTTCTTCCGACTTGACTGAGATCTCATTGGCCAGAACTTACTGAATCATAATTCATTCCCTGAAGTTGGATGCATTGCCACCCAAAAAAAAAAAAAAAAAAAAAAAAAAAAAAAACTGGGGTTCTTTTAGCAAGGAAGAAGATACTACAGATATGAGGTAAGCACTGTGTGCTACAACTGTCTAAGTTCCCGTGCAAGCTAATGGTAGTGTAATTTAAGTGAGTGACATTTCTGGCCCCTCCTCTTCAAGCTTTCCCCTCCCCAGGGCTCTCTTTGTATGATCTTTGACCTCCTTTTGGTTCCTGAAATATACCAATTTCTTTCCTGACTCTTGGCCATTTGCATTTGATGTTCCTTTCACCTGCATATCTTTTCACTTGAAAGTCTTGGCTAGTGGTCATACTTCTCTTTTTAGGTCTTAGGTCAAGTGTCATACCCTTAGGGAGCCAAGCTAGCCATAAATCTAAGCCAGATTCTTATTTGCTCTCTAACCTATAACTTTCTATCTCATCACTTTGGATATTTCCTTCTTGCCCTTCATTATACTTTTACTATTTATTCTCACTTTTTAATTATTAAGTTTCTTCCTGCAGTAGAATGCAAGCTCATAAGCATAGATTGCTTCTTATTAACCTTTGTACCTAAATTATTTAGAACAGTGTGTGGTACATAGTAGGTGTTCAATAAATATGCCCTGAATAAATGGATAGAAATAGGAATAAATAGATGGATATAAGAATAAAAAAGAAAAGACGCAAGATTAAGTAAAGACAGAAGAGAACCAAAAAGGAACACAAAGAGGTACATTTTGGGTAGGAGACAAATACATATAATCACATAAGAAATAAACTCATCTTGAGCCATTGCTCTCTTCAAGCATGAATCTTGTGTCCAGGAACAGTAGACACACTTTTTAAACTTTTACAAGTTTTGTTTATTTATATGGTACTGGGAGTTAAACCCAGGGCCTTCTGCATGCTAGGCAAGTGTTCCACCTCTGAGCAACATCTCCAAACCCCAGGTCTGCCCTTGTCTTTTTTTTTTTAAACAAGTTTTGGAACTTAATTATACTCTTTTCTGCTTTTTTTTAATGTTGGAAAATAAAGTTTCTTAGAAATTGCTTGTGTCATACTTTGCTTACTACTTCCATAGATATAGTGCTTGCCAGCTGAAACTTAAGGAGCAAATTAGTTTCTTTCTGAATACAAATTACTTTTAAACAGAAGGACTATGTAGAACAAAAGGACCAGCAGTCATAATTATTTAAGTATTAAGCCTACAAATGCTACATTTGGTATATCTATTCCTTTTATGCATTTACTGAATCCTTGAAAGCAAAACCTTAGCATTAGATCATTTTACCACTACATAACTTAATATACATCTCTAAACAATGTTAATATTTGTCTTACATATACACAAAGTTTTTATCATGGGCTGGGATTGTGGCTCAGCGGTACAGCAGCGCTTGCCTAGCAAGTGTGAGGCACTGGGTTTGATCCTCAACACCACATAAAAAAATAAATAAATAAAATAAAGGTATTGTGTCTAACCAGAACTAAAAAAAAAAAAAAAAAAAAAAAAATTAAAAAAAGGTTTTGGGGTTGGGGTTGTGGCTCAGTGGTAGAGTGCTCGCCAAGCACATGTGCGGCCCTGCATTTGATCCTCAGCACTACATAAAAATAAATAAAATAAAGGTATTGTGTCCAACTACAACTTTAAAAAAAAAAGGTTTTATCATACCTATCAAAATTAATTTTTTGGTATTTAATATTTAAACCCTAATCAAATTTTCCTGATAGTTTCAAATATTCTATAAGTTAGTTTATTCAAATTAGCATTCCAATAAAGTCCATGTATTACAATTGGTTATTAGGTCTCAACTATCCTCTACTCTAAAGAAGTTCTCCTCACTACTAGTACTTCTTTCTCTTCCTCTTTTCTTCTCCTCCCTCTTCTTTTCCTTCACCTTTTCTTTTTTCTTTTTTTAAATATTTATTTCATTTTAGTTGTACACAATGCCTTTTTATTTTTACGTGGTTCTGAGGATTGAACCTGGGCAGCGCACGTGCTAGGCCAGCGCGCTACTGCTGAGCCACAACCCCAGCCCCTTCTTTTCTTTTTTAATACCATTGACTTGTTGCAAACTGAGACAGTTGTCCTATACAGTGTCCCACATTCTAGATATTACTGTCATTAACATGTTTTTCTAACCCCCATATTTGCTTCAAGTGAAGTTAGCTTTAGAGTAGTGCTTCCCACTAGAACATTCTGTTATGATAGAAATATTCTACTTGCATTAGCTAGTACATAGTCACTAACCACACATGGCTATTGAGCACTTTGAATATGACTAGTGCAAGTGAGGAACTGAGCTTTAAATTCATTTAGTTTTGGTTCATTCAAATAATTATACATGCCCAGCATATTAAACAATGCAGCTCTAGTAGCTTGATTAGATTCAACTTGAACTTTCTTAGCAAAAGTGCTTCATAGATGCTTCCTATGAATCATGCAGGGAGATACTTGATGTTACCAATAGTGATGTATAGGGATATTAGGACTGATCCTGCTCATGGAAAGTTTTCCCAAAGGATATTATTTTAACAGTAACTTTTTTGTGTGTGTGGTGGGGGTTACTGGAGATTGAACTCAGGGGCACTCAACCACTGAGCCACATATCCAGCCCTATTTTGTATTTTATTTAGAGACAGAGTCTCACTGAGTTGCTCAGCACCTCACTTTTGCTGAGGCTGGCTTTGAACTCTCCATCCTCCTGCTTCAGCCTCTGGAGCCACTGGTATTACAGAGGTGCACCACTGCACCAGGCTTAGCAGTAATCTTCTTATTATATGGTGCTGAGGATCGAACCCAGGGCCTCACACATGCGAGACAAGTGCTCTACTGCTGAGTCATAGCCCCAGCCCCAACAGTAATCTTTTTAAAAAATATAAATTACATCTTTATGCAGTTTGTTGGAACCAAGGAAAGAACCCAGTGCAATTCACTGAACACTTATATTTTCATAGTAAAAAGTCAAAAAGGCAAAATGTTCTCTGTATATCAGACTGTGAGAAAGCTAAACTGTGAAGCAATATTTTAAAGAAAGACTTTGAAGAAGGACAAATATAAAAGACAGTTATTTCTTGGGTCTGGACACTGGATCTGTGCCTAAAAACAGAACAAAACAAAATCAGTGTTCTGGAAATGCATTACTGCTGAAGCAATCAATTGTTCCATATACTTTCTTTCTTTTTATTTTTCTGCAAGCATTTTTCACAAATGCTGATGAATAACAACTCACTTTGGAAATCCAATCTGCTAGTTTTTTTTACAGTCACTAATTAGTAATTCACTGACTCCAAAGATTTTAGGGCCTAACCATTTAGTTCATTGAGTCCAGACATAAATAAATGGCTTAAAACAGGAATTGAAAGTGAAGGGCAAAAATCACACCGGAGACAACCGTGCAGCCAAGAGATTTATTCACCAACCTCTATGGCTGGTCGGAGGCAGAAGAAGTATGGGGAGAGAGGAGTCAGGGAGAGGGGAGTGTGCAAGCTCTGGACGGAGGGTCGGTGCCTAGTCTTGCCAGCCGGGGTCTCTGGAGCTGTTGGCTGGGGCAGCTGCCTATGGGCTGGAGGCTGGAGCTGTGGGCTGGAGCAGCGCCGTCAGGCTGGAGACGGTGAGTCTGGAGTCCCGGCTACTTCCTCTCCGCAGGACCGAGATGTTGCGGTGGCTGCTTCCTCAGCGGCTTCTTCTCCACAGGTATGAGCTATTATGTGTAAGCTCCAGGCAGGCAGGGACTTAGGTAGGGATTTCTGGGGGTGGGGGTGGGGTGGGGTGCCTGAGTGACCTTTAATGCCATTGGCTCTTTTCCCAGTAAACAGGGTGACCTTTAAGCCGATTGGCTCCTAACTGGGGAACAGAGCGACTTTTAGGCTGATTGGCTCCTGCCTGGGGAAATTGAAACCAGGTTGCTCCTAATGGAATTTTCCATGGGGGAGGTGGCCTGTCAGCTCAAGCCTATCTATCAGAAGGTCTTTTTAAAAACATCACTTTTTATGAAATTAAGCTGCCTTTGGAGACAACTAGCTCTAATAAGGAAGTATAACTATGATGGAGAGAGAAAGCCCTATTTCCTTGTCTGCGCCTTATCAGATAACCCAGGTAGCCCTTTTCTTGTGATTGATGGGGAACTAATAGCAGGTTAGAGGGCTCCATATACACTGAGCAGTAGCTCTAAAACCGCATTTGACTACCCTTTCAGTTGCTGAAGAAAGCTACAGGCTCTCTTCCCAGAACAATACACATTTGCACATGCAGGAAAATTTGCCTATAATTTCAGGGATGTTAGGGCCTGTGGGATAGGATCACAGAATTTAAAAACCACAAAACAAAACAAACAAACATAAACTCTGCCCTAGAAGTGGAAGTGACAGACATACTTGCATGGATACTTTTGTGGTATGTAGTGTATAAAATATGGCCCCAAAAGCTGAAGACGTGGGTTCCTGCTCCTTCCTGTATTCCCAGATCATCCTTTCTATTGTTTTATGTTTCTGGTTAGTTTAGGTAAAATTCCTCTTTACTTCTCTACCCCAGATCCCCTTCCCAGAGGCAAATATTATTAGCAGTTCCTATTGTATTTTTTCAGGAATTTTTTAAAAAAATATTTATTTATTTACTTTAGTTGTACACAATGCAATGTATTTATGTTTACGTGGTGCTGAGGATCGAACCCGGGCCCACGCACGTGCAAGGCTAGCACTCTGCCTGCCGCTGAGCCACAACCCCCGCCCCAGGAATATTTAAGTATATAGGAACACATATCATACACACTTTTGTGCCATGCTTTTTTTCTTAGTTCTGTTTTTTAGAGGTTACTTACTGTTAGGTCTTAGCGCGCTGCCCCATTTTTTTCTATGCTGTGTAATATTCCAACATGTTGCTTACTCATAATTGATTCTATCCAACAATGCTTATTGAACATTTAGTTGCTTTCTAGTATTTTTTAACTGTGAATACTGGTGCAGCATGTGTATTTGTGTTTTTGTGACAGAATTCCCATGGGATAAATTTCTAGCAGTGGAATCACTGAGCCAAATTAAAATTTTTGATAGACATTATCAAATTGTTCTCCTAAGAAGTTATATGTGGTAGGCAGAATAATGGCTCACAAAGATGTCCATAATCCCTGGAACCTGAGAATATATTATTTTACTTAATAAAAGGGAAATTAAGGTTTCAGACAGAATTAAGGTGCTAATCATCTGACTTCAATATAGGGACCTGATCTAGGTTGTCTGACTGGTCCCAATGTAATCATAAAGATCCTCAAAAACCAAGGAGAGAACCAGAGAGATATGGCAGCATGGGGAAGACTTGGCTTGATGTTGTTCGCTTTGAAGATGGAGGAAGGGAGCTTGAAGCCAAGGAATATGGGCAGCTTTTAGAAGTGAAAATGCAAGGACATAGAAAAGGCAAGGAATGTAGCCCTGCTGGTACCTCAATTTTAGCTCAGTGGGATTCACAAAATTGGAAGATAATAAATTTGTCTTATTTTAAGCCCCAAAGTCTGTGGTAATTTAATATAGTAACAAGAGAAAACGAATACATGTATTTACACTCCAACCAACAATGTGTTTCTCCATAACCTGCCCATTAGTGCCTTAAAAAAGTTTCTCCCCTTCATATGAATACTATTATTTGAAAAGAAATGTTTATAATTTTGTGTCTCATAATTAGCTTTTTAGTTAAAAGGAAAATCTCAGTCATGATTGTCACATTCTTGTTCTTTGCACTTTGGCAAATTCTCATTTGGAGCAAGGTTTAATTGTCTTATCTGGAGCAAGGAAGTGAGTAGGATGTACTGATGTGTCATTTCTGCAATGCTGATGTCATTGCTGATGAAGGTGCACTGCAGAAACACTCTACAAGAAACACATTACAAGAAAATATAAATTAAATATATTATCTATTGATTTATTTAATATACCCACAGCAAATTAGCAAAAACAGCTGTGCCAGATCCCTTCTTACTGGATGTATTTAGCTTGCCCTGATGTGGTGAGACTGCCTGTTATCCATGCAATTAACCCTTACAGACTGTAGATCATCTCTACACTTACCATCTGTTCCAAGATATTTATTGAGCATCTGCAGTGCAAATTATTCAGGGTTCAAACACTTAGCCATGTAGAGTTAACAGATTATGGAGATAAACAGTAATCAGCAATCACAGGAACAAATGTGGGACTACTATTGTGGGAATTGGTCCAAAGGGGATATAGATGAATATCTTGTAATAGTAAGATTCCACCTATCAGAGAAAGCAGAAGAGAGAAAGCTGTGTGGGATCTATAAATCTGTACATATATGTTAATTAATATCTACATTGGCTGACATCTCTAGATAAAGGATACAGAATGAGGAAAACAAAGGACCTAGAACAACTGCTTTGCCAGATAGAGTAAGATACACAGAGACAAGAATGGTCAGAGAGCTGGAGGGAAACCAGAACAGGGCTGGGCCATGAAACTAAGCAAAAAGAGTCCAATTGTATCAAGAGTTAAAGATTAGAAATAGCATATGATGAGATGGGCAGTGTGTCTGTAGGAATCAATAGGATGTTCTTGTTTTAGGGGCAGTGATGTGGTAGGGCACACCTTGATTAAATATAACTTCTCTTTATTAGTTGTGTAGCCTTGGGCAAAAGGCTATTTGGCTTTAGATTCTGCATCTGTAAAATAGGGATAATAACATCTCCCTCAGAGTTATTGTGGGAATGAAGTTAATTATATACCATGTGATTAGCTCTTGTAGATCCTTAATAAAAGTTGATTTTCCCCCTGCCTTATACCTCTAGTTACTTATTAATGCATCTGTTTTTATTATCACTCTTCTTGATATGTTAGTATTGGTGTTACTGACTTCATCACAGGTCTCTTACCACTGAGCTGTTGTAAAGTAACAAATCAGATCTCTGGATTATAGGAAGCCAGGCATCCACCTGTATATCTCTCTTGAGGGAGGGAAGGGAGCTGAGCACAACATGCTAGGAATTGGAAGAGTAAACAATACACTTGATCACACTTGAGTTTTTCCCTTCTAGGGAAAGAAACGTCAATGACCACAATGAAAACCTAATTCTTCTCTAGGGACATCTTTCTGTACCATTTCCAATTGCATACATTTCCAATGCAAAATATTAATGATAAATGATAACACAACTTAAGTGTTTTTGTTGTTGTTTTCAAGAGATAGCATTGGTCCTCCCAGATTTTTTGGATTGGCTAGAAGTGGCCGATCCTTCCTCTCTCTTCCTTCATTTTTGTTTATCAAATACAATGAATGGGGGGAAAAACATGATTTCCTTTACCAGTTCAGAACTCTTACTTTGCCTGTCATCTCTGACAGATTTTACAATGTGACTGTGTCTCTATTGTCACTAAAGCAAATGGAAACAGCAACAAACAACACACCATGTTCCTGAATTCCCTTTTTTTGTTCCCCCAAATCTAGCCAAGTTAAGGGAACAATGAGAGACATCCTGGGCTAGAATTTTATCTTGAAGGACACTGGCTTTCTCTTATGCACACCGGGAACTAGGGTGAGTGTTATTGGAGAAAGCTACTTTTTTGCGTGTTCACCAGGACAGTTGCTCCTTGGGATGCTGGTAATAGAAGCAAACTAAGCAAGCTAATGTGATGATGTCATAGTTTCTGCAGTCTAACATAAAACTCCTCTCTGAGTGGGGACATGCAGGGAACTGAGGGCACTGTGGGAAAGATACATTTCACTCATCCAGCTCTGCCACTGGACAGAACACCTTGAGGGAGAGGAGGCACTGCTTGGCAAATCACCATGAGGGATGAAAGTGCTATCAGTCAGCCTTTCTCCACTCAACTCTTATTGGAGTGGTCACTGACTTCTTGTAAACTTCTTAAAAAGCAACGAGTACCTTTAGGGACAGGCAACTATATTAAATAGTAATTGTTAACAGACAGGGACTGGGGGTAGTAACTACTAAAACGTATAGTAATTAAATTATATTGGAGCTATGATTTCATTCTACTGTTAGAAAGGAAATTGTAACATTTAAACGTAGTGATTGGGGCCACACAGAGTTGATGGAAAGAAACTAGTGCTCTAAAACACCTGACCAGGTCCCGACCAGCACCCCCCAGTCACTGCAGATAGTTGCGGCCCGGGAAGCCGCGTCCCGCCCATGCGTTCTAGGCGGTGTACCGGGCCTCGCTTGTGTTCCAGGGTCGAAGGTTGCGCATTTGAGTGTCCATGGCAACCGACGCTTCCGCCTTCTGGAAGCTTACGCTCCAGCGCCGGTTGTGAGAGACCGGTCCCGGTGGGAGGGACCCGGGCTGGGAGGGTCTGATGGGGGATCGAGGGGGTGGGGTGGCTGGGGAAGTTTCTGGGAACACTTGCCCCAGGGGTTGAGCTAAACTAAGAAAAATTGGTCCAAGACCCAGCACAAAGGATCTTGTCATTCCGGTCCTTTCGCCCGCGCAGGGAAGGATGCCTCTGGAGGCCGTGGTGGAGCTGCAGATTCGGGCGGTAAGAGATTAGCAAACCTCGGTTCCTTAACCCCAAGCTAGACTCTTAAATGGTACCCCCACCCGCCGCCCCGTAGTTTTCACCGCCCCTCTCCTACTTAACACACACACATTTTCTTTTGGGACAGATCGTACCTTTTTGTCCCTAAGATTTTTCTATATTTGTATTCCTGGACTTCCTAACCTTTAATTTGGATCAACCTGTTCCATTCCACGCCCCCCACCCCCCAACAGCCAACATGTTTCTTAGCTTCATTCTGAGTTTGTTGTTTTAAAACAATACTGCCTTAAGTCCAAGTAGGATTTTCTTTTCTTTTTCAGGATAAAGATTTGTGAAAGGATTTAAAAACTTCTCCTTTAAATAACCATGGAATAATTTAATTTTTAAAAAGCCCCCCAATTACTTCTTGATAATTTGTCACATTTGTGAGCCAACCAAATATTTTCTATTTCTCCCTAGCAATGGCTTTGGCTTGCTAATTCAAAAAGGGAAATCAGTCAACAAATGTTCTATAATTATCCACCAAATCCTTCCTAAATGAGGTATTGGGGCAGGGGGACTTCATTGTTCTTATTTGGGAGACAGTCATTCTTCTTCTGCTTCCATTTTCCCATCCTTCTGTAGTTAGTGACAGACTGACATTCAGCTTTGTCTCCAAGGTGCTAGGGACTTCTCTGCTGGCTTCCATTAGATTATAAGACTAAGAGGACACTGCTCTGGAATCTGGCTAGCTGTCATACAATTGGCAAATGCTAAGGCTTCATCAGACATGTAGCTGTGAAACAAAGGTAATACAAATTTCCTGGTTTTGTACCATTTTGCTGACAGAAAATAAGGCCAGACCATATCAATTGTGCTTTATTAATTGCAAGCTCTCAAAACTGCAGTAGGTGGCAGACCTATGGAGAAGCCAAGTGATATTTTTTACATACAGGCAAAAATTAAGTTTTCATCTAATTATTGGTTGATTTTGATTTTTAAAAGTCATTCCTCAGTGTATAATTAACAAAGAAATCAGTTATCTACTCTACAGTACTTAGGATGTTCCAGAAAATCAGTTGAATTGATCTGTGCTTTAAAAGCCAGCAAACTCAGATCCCAGCAACTAAAACAGGGAATTCCAGAAGTATAACTACAAACCAGAAGATAAGCTCCCAATATTCAGACTTGTGGGCATTGCAAGAGGAAATACAATTGCTTTCAAATATCTGGCCTGAATATTGCTGCAATTACAATGAAGGATCTCTCTAAGATTAAACAACAAACCCAAAACCACAGAGATTCACAGTCTGGTTGATTGAGCAAGTGAAGAGGTAGTCCGTGTTCAGGGTATGGTGGAAATGTGAATTATTTTATTTAGAAGTAGCTGTTCCTCTTTTAAAGTGTGCCTCTCACTCTCAGAAAGTTCATGTTTTCCCCCAATCAGAACCTACTTATCTATCACAGTAGTTCTCCAGGTTCCTAAAAATACCAAAATAATTGGTCGTTATTTTCTAAAGACACTAGTTCCATAAGTAGGTTTTCTTTTCAGGTAGAGCAGCATTTAAAGAACATACCTTTTTATGTCAAATAATAATGAGTAAAGTCTACCACGCATTTGGTGGTCTTTGGTCTTATGATTTGAGGAGACAACATGGATGAACAGCTTTAAATGTAAAGGTCAATGTAAACAGAAATTTAGGAGTTTTACCTAGTGTCCAATATAGCAGCAGGCTCCCCTGGTGAATTTCAAGTTAAATACTGTTACATAAACTATGCTGTATACAGGAAAACAGAATTCCATTTATAAAACTATAGTATACAGGGTCATCCTCATGGTATATATGAAAAAGCTTATACATGTGCATTGAAAAGAATCACATTATTTCCCCATTTTTTATTACTGGATAGAGGAATGTTATTC
Organism: Tamias sibiricus; assembly: GCA_025594165.1. NCBI lineage: Eukaryota > Metazoa > Chordata > Mammalia > Rodentia > Sciuridae > Tamias > Tamias sibiricus. The sequence goes on along the minus strand of CM046657.1, from coordinate 153,506,981 downwards.
TTTATTCAGTAGAGATGATGGGCAGCAGAGTCTCATCTCCTGCCATGCTGGTCATTGACATAATATGTGGTTGGTTTACCCCCTAAATTCTCAGTTCCTCTGACTTTCCCGAGTAACTTAGCTTCTCTGTCCTCTGTTGTGCCATGCTATTGGTTGTCAACAGAATTACACATGAAACCAGAGTCTCATACTTACTTTTCTGTGGGCACCTTAGACATCCCCACCTTTTAAGTGTTTCTTTAAGTAGTTGTTGGTTTGTTTTCTGAATGGTAAAAACCAGTATTAGAGAATAGTTGGAAATAAATATTTAAAGACCTTTTGAAAGGGTGTAGGGAGAGGAGAGAAAGTACTATAATCTTTCTCACTGCCCAGTCCACAAAGATGGAAGAGATAAGAAAGCAAAAAGGCTTACCAAGAAAATCAGGATTAAGAAGAAATCTCCCTGATGATGGCAACATATCTTCAGGGAATAAACTAGAAAAACCTGTGTCTTAGACTTTTAAAATACTGCTTAAAGTCTAACTCAGAAAAAGGACTAGGATTAGTACATGACTTATCTTCATGTACATTTATGGAATGAAGATCATGTTTCTCAAAATTCAATTTACAAGTGATATGTTAACTTACAGGATTCCTATACAACACATATCCTACTATCAACTTTTAAAAACCAGCAATGGTATAACCACCCCAGCTTGGTTTCTTTGCAGTTGTCCTGGAGACAAACAGTTGAAAAAATGTACAATAGATTTTTTTTTTTTTTTTTGCTTTTCCTAATATGGCAGTCTTCAGTAAGGGCTAGCACGTGCTCTGGCCTAGCAACACATCAAGATGGTGGGATATCTGAAATCCTAAGGAAGCCTGAAATGTCTAAGAGGGGCAAGTGGGATGGTGGCTGATTTAGGCTGACATCATCATATGTGGAAACCTTCAGCTCTCCTGTTGCCACAATCAGTGAGATGGTGTCATTGTTGATTCCACAGTATAAAGAGGACCGGAGCATTGTGGGGTGAAAGCCAGCAGTAGTCCACGATGCTGTACTGCATATAGCCCAGAAAAAAGCCAAAAGCCACATCGGTGACATTGTGCCTCCCCAGCATGACCCTGGAGAGACCCAAGATGAAGGCCCACAGTACCACCAGCACCCTCAGTGGAATGGCCAGTACCAGGTGCTTCAGGATGAACCGGGACACCAGGGAGGCCCTTGTGGCATGGCCCGAGGGGAAGGAGTACTTGTCCACCGAGAGAGTGACAAACATGTCCATCTGATTGTGGGCCGGTCGGCGCCTGCGGACCAGCCCTTTGATCAGGGCCACCACCAGCAGGTCCAACAATAGGGCGAAGAGTAGGTTCATCAGCACCTCGCGCCCGGCCCAGCTGTCGCTCCTCCAAAGGCAGTAGAGGGTGCCCAGTAGCCAGGTGATGCCGTGTCCCGAGATCTCCAGCAGCTTCATAAGGGGCCTCACGCTGCCCCAAGACGAGCTCTCCCCTGCACACACCCCCAGCTTCTTGGACAGCCACAGGTCGATGGCCAGCAGGGAGCGCAAGGCAATGCCCAGGAAGGACGGGTTCAGGTCCATGCGGTCCTCCTCGGGCAGTGAAGGAGGGGGCGCCTGCGAGGAGCCTGCGGCGGCCACTGGGAAGGAGCCGCGGCGGTGCACGGGGCTCTCGGATGCACGCAGCCGGGCGCTGGTGGGGTCGACGCCCGCAGCTCGGCTGCTGAGCAGGGACTGGAACTCAAACCTGCCGCTGCTGCTGCCGCCGCCATGGGCCGGGCTGCCGGGGTTGCTGCTGTTGCAGGAGACGGAGGCGCCCAACGGCCGTCCCTCGACGCTCCTCCGGGGACTCGCCATCGCGGCGGGCGGCCCGGACCCCGGGACCCGGCCGGACTATAGAGAGGCCTCCGGGCCCTGCAGCCTCTTCCGCTTCCGCACAGCCATCCTGGAGGGGCGGGGAGAGGAGCTGGCTGGAGCGCGATTGTGACACCTGGCGGAGACGTGGGAGGGAATTGGAATTTCCAATATGAAATCGGAGTGAACGGGGGAGGATGTTGATGCTGGGAAGTACAGGTGAGGGAGTACGATGATGGGGGACATTTCAGGGCCTCTGGAAGACTAGGAGGAATACAGCCCTATTAAATAAAACAAACTCTGCTTGTTTTTTTTTTTTTTTTTTCCCTTAAGATTTCTTGCCCGGGAGTGTTCCTGCCAGACAAACAAGATGTGTACCTCGGGGTTTACCTCCTGAATCAGTACGTGGAGACAGCCTGCTTTCCCTCTGTGTTCCCTATTGTGATTCAGCAAAGCTTGAGATTTGAAAAGGTGATCTTGACTTTCTCACTGTATTTTGCTGTCTAAAGATGATCTAATATTTCTTGTAAAGTTATTTTGTAAATTTTCTGTAAAAACATTACCCAAAGGCACTTTAGTATAGTGCAACACTACAGTCAGCCTCGAAGAAAAATCAGTTGAAAGACTTGCTTTTGCTTTGCAAGTCCCAGCCAAGTTCTGTCAATCTAGTGCTAAATACCCTGGTCAATGTTTTCTATTCTTGGAACTCCCATGGCATTTTTTAACTGGAGCAGAGAGAGCATTTCTGAATGTTCTTGGGAGGTGTTAGAATTGCATTACATTTATGAAAGGGATTATTAATAAACTGCAGACTTGAGCAAAAAACTTTCTTAAACTCAGAAAAATAATGAAAGACTATTACCAAATCAGTTAAATCTTGTAACCGAAACAGTGTAAGGAGACAAAAAAAAATCTCTTCTGATTTGTTTAAGTCATACCTGGTTTATGTAGCTACAGTGATAAGGCTAGATTCCATTGCAGTGAATAAAATCATGACATAAATAGCCCAAACACTACCGACTCACTTCCCACTTCAGTATTTAAAAGAATATTCATTTGATTACTATGCAATCACTGGCAATCCCCTAAAGTTTTTGTTTTGCATTTGGAGATAGAATCAGTTTTAACCTCAATAAGGCTAATGATGTTTCTCTAAACAGTGTCACTGAAATCTTTTGGGCAGAGGGAAGGTTGGTAGGGTAGGTCTGAAAGAGGGTGCCCAGAAAGTGACCTATCTGTTTTGACCTGAGTTTGGGAGAGAAGATCAATCGATTCACTGAAGGGCCAGGGTTGTATGCAATATGTTTGTAAATCACAGCCTATTAATTTAAATAAAAAAATGCTAAACTGGATAAAAAGAGCGAAATAAATGGCTATTATCTTAGAACATACAATCAGAACCCAAAGGAACCTATTTCTAGCATATAGATGTTGAAAGTAGTAAAAATGCAGCCATGTTTTCCCCCCAAGAATTTTCATATTAGTTTTATCAATTTTCAATTTAATCTGTAGGAGACTTTTAAAATATTTTTATAAGAAGCCCAAAGTTACCAAATTGTAGAATCACAGAATGATAAATCTGTAAATGACCTTGGGCAGGGGGTCATCTAGTCCAACCTCCTTGATTTGTTTAAAAAAAAAAAAAAAGGAATGAATCTTAGAGTCACATTTGAGATGCCGCTGCTGCTCTGTTGAAAAAAGTGGTACATTTGATATTACTAGTCAAATATATTGCAGAACCATTTTTTTTAATAAAATGAAACTAATTGCCCACTTGTAGAGTTGTTTGGGTTCATAGTGTAGCTTTCTCCTACTCAATTCCAGCTTTTCTTTTATCTGTTCACTTCTCTTTCTTCAAATACTTGGAGCAAGTAGTGACATTTTCTCTTCCTTGGACTTTCTGTGTAATGCAGAATTGAATGTTTTAAAGCATTTGAATAAACAAATTCCTCATGAAAAATTTATGAGCCATTGTATTTGAACAGTTTGTGTTCATCATTTACTCAAGATCACACTTGAGAAAATCCTCAGATATGGGAGTATCATTTCCCAGGGCTGGTATACCAAAATACTATAAACTGAGTGGCTTAAACAACAGAAGCATATTGTCTCACAGTTCTGGAGGCTAGCAGTCTGAGATCAGAATGTTGGCAGGGTCATGTTGCCTATGAAGGCACTAGGGAAGGATCTGTTCTCGGCCTTTCTCCTAGCTTCTGATAGTTTCTTGGCTTTTGTTAGCATAATTTTGATATTTACATGGTTATTTATTCTTTCTGTCTGCATGCTGTTTAAAAAATTGGGGGCAGAGAGGCTATTGGACTGGGGCAGGTCCAGTGCTTTAAGTGCCTCCATAAGTAAACTGAAGCCCAATGTAAACTGTAAGATGAAACTAGAGACTTTACTAATTATAAATTGTCAACTATCTTCTGTAGTGACGTTCCCAATCAGAAACTGTCAACTAACCACTCACCAGGGTCTTTCCACTCCAACCAAGCAAATATATTTTCCTTGTTTTATTTCCATGTCACCTATAAAAGCTCTCTGCCCACTTTGTAGCAATTTTCTGAACCTCCTCTGATTGAGTGCTGCCTGGTTCATGAATCATTCTTTGCTCAAATAAACTCTTGAATTTATTTTGTGTAAAATTTTTCATTTCATACCTCCTGTGCTCAAATAGCTCCTTTTTATAAGGATACCAATCATATTGGATTAGGTATCCAACCTATTCCAGTATGACCTCATTCTAGCTTAATAATTGCTTAATGACCCTATTTGGAAATTAGGTCACATTCTGAGATACTACTGGAGTTGGGATTTCAACATATGAATTTTGGGGGACATAGTTCAAACCATAACAATAGTAAAGGATGCAGTTATTGAAATAATTTAGACAAAAAATTACAGTTGTTTAGTAAATCCAAATCAGTGAGACAAAAATGGATTACAGGGAACTAGTCTCCCATTTTTGTTCTTAAAGCAGACCTGACTTTGGATCCAATAGCAGATTTTTAACCATGTCTAACATTGTTTAAATGAGAACTCTGAAGCTTGAAATCAAAGTCTACTGAAAAAAAAATTGTTTTCCATAGGGTTCTAGAATTTAGTGGGAGAGGCCTTTTATTTTAGTCCTATCCCAGGGCCTTTACTGTCAAGGACAAAATATGCAGATTTGGCAATGACTGAATAGAGCACATGTGCTTCATGATAGACTTAAGGAGACTCTCTCTCCCCCCACCTCTGGATTCTGTGAGAGTGTAACTCCTAGTAGTGAGCTTTTTGTGTGTGTGTTAACGTGTAGGCAGAATTTTTATTTTAATGTTCTTTCTTACCAGAACTAATTGCTTGGGAAGAGAAACCATTCAGTTAACATTTAATGAGTATCTGTTGTAAGCAGAATTTTTTTCTAGGTACTCAAGACTCAGGGTAATGTAAAATGTGCTTTTAGCAACAAATAGAACTAGGTCAGGTTGATGACACTTTAAGCATGTGGTAGATTTAGATAACTCAGATTTCCTTGCTCATGCTATTGTTCTGTTAATTTTTACGAATTTGTTATATAAGTACTATGTTGATCTTTTAACCACGCTTGTTAAAAGTGTTTCTGTTGAGTCCTAAAATATTATATGGCTGGATTTTATCAAATAACATCCTAATTATTAAGAAGAAAATAATCTACAGTTTCCATAAGTACCTATTAATAAAACTTAAAAATGTTTTTCCCATATTTTTCTCTATAGGTATTTGAAAATGCAATAGATCCTGGAGCTGTAGCAGAACTTTTAGAAAGTAGGTACTCATTAAAGAAAAAAAAGATTATTGTGTGTAATTCACAGGTATGATAGTATGCTATTTGCTGTTTTCTAAACTGTGATACTTCCATGTTTGATCCATGTTTACATTCAAGAGACCTTATGGTAAATTTTGAATCATGTTTTTGATCATATTCTAAACCTTTTTCTAAATATAGATGGGATTTGCTAGATGGTAAATTCTGTTTGGTTGTTTATAAATATTAAGTGAGAAATCCTTAGCCATTAGTAATCACTCTCTATTCTCCGCTAACCCTCCCAGCCAAATGCAAACACTGATCTTTCTGTCTTTTTTTTTAATTTAATTTTAGTTGTAGATGGACACAATATCTTTTTTTTTTTGTCTCCAGAGAGCTTTTATTTAAACAGAAGAGGACACAATATCTTTATTTATTTTTATGTGGTGCTGAGGATCTTACCCAGGGCCTCACACGTGCTAGGTGAGCCCTCTACCACTGAGCTACAACCCCAGCCCCAAATCTTTCTGTCCTTACAGATTTGCTTATTCCAGATATTTCACATAAATGGGATTATACAATATGTGGTCTTTTGTGATTAACTTCTTTTGCATAGCATAACATTTTGAAGGTTCATTCATGTTATAGCATATTCCAGTACTTCATTTCTTTTTATGGCCAAATAATATTCCATTGTTTAACTATACCACACTTTGTTTTTCTACTCATCAATTGGGTTGTTTGCACTTTTAGGTTATGATGAATAAAGATGCTATGGATATTTGTGTACAAGTTTTTGTGTGGACATATGTTTTCATTTCTTTCTTTCTTTCTATCTACCTATCATTTATGTATCCATCCGTCTATCCAGGAGTGAAATCACTGGATCATATAATAACTATTTGGTTAGACTTTTAAAGAACTCTCACACTATTTACCAAAGCAGCTGAATCATTTACATCTCATCAGTAATGTCTGAGGGTTTCATTTTTTCCACATCTTGGCCAGCAGTTGTTATTATTTGTCATTTTCATTGGTAGCAGTCCTTGTGGGTGTGAAGTGGTTTTATTATCATTTTTTTGATTTGTTTTTCCGTGATGGCTAATGATATGTTGAGTGTTATTTGCAGAATTGTTTATTCATATCCTTTGCCTACTTTTTATGTGGGTTGTCTTTTTTAAAAAAAATTGAGTTGTAAGTGTTCCTGTGTATTCCAGATATAAGTCCCTATCAGATAAATGATTTCCAGTTATTTTCTCCTGTTCTTTGGATTGTCTTTCATTTTCTTGTTGGGATTCTTTGAAACACAAAATTTTTCAGATTGGTGAAGTCTGGTTTGTTTTTCTTACATTGCTTATACTTTTGGTACCATATCCAAGAAACTATTGTTTAATACAAGGTCATAAAGATTTACGTGTAAAAGTTGTATAATTTGGATTCTTACATTTGGGTCTGTAATCTGTCTTCTGTTTATTTTTGTGAATGGTATGAATTATGGGCCTATTTTCATTATTTTGCATGTGACTAACCATTTGTGTTAGGATCAGTTGATACAAAGATTGCAAAGATTTTCTTTTCCTCACTGAAGTATCTTAGCACTCTTATTGAAAACCAAGTTACTATAATGTGAGGGTTTATTTTTAGGCTCCCAATTCTATTCTATTTTTCCCATATGCCTATTGTTATGCTAACACACAATCTTGATTACTGTAGCTTTGAGAGAAGTTTTGAAATCAGAAAATGTGAGTCTTCCAGCCTCCAGTTTAGTTCTTTTTTCAAGACTTTTTTTTTGGGGGGGTCACTTAAGTTTTCATATGAATTTTAGAATCAGCTTGTCACTTTCTGTGAAGAATCTAGCTAGGATATTAATAGGGATTTCATTGAATCTGTAGATCAATTTGGGATATATTACCATCTTAACAATATTAAGTCTTCCAATCATGAACATGGGAAGTGTTTCCATTTATTTAGGTCATTTTAAGCTTATTTTCAATGTTTATAACATTCAGTGTACAATTTTTGCATTTCTTTTGTTAAGTTTTAAGTATTTTATTATTTTTGATGCTGTTGTAAATTACATTAATTTTTTTTCCATTTTCAGATTGTTTATTTCAGTATATTGGAATTTAGCTAACTTATCCACTGACATTATATTCTGCAAATGTACCAAACTCATTTATTGATTTTAGTGTTTTTTTTTTTTTTTTTTTTGGTACTGGGGATTGAACTCAGGGGCACTCGACCTCTGGGCCACATCCTCAGCCCCCCCCCCCTTTTTTTGTATTTTATTAGAGACAGGGCCTCACTGAGTTGCTAAGTGCCTCACCATTGCTGAGGCTGGCTTTGAACTCTGGATCCTCCTGCCTCAGCCTCCCAAGTTCTGGGATTACAGGCGTGCACCACCATGCCCGGCTGATTCTAGTAGTTTTTGTTTTTTACTTATTTATTATGATCTTATACACACAAAATTAGGTTGTCTACAAACGGAAATAGTTTTACTTCTTCCTTTATAGTCTGTCTGCATTTTATTTCATTTTCTTGTCTAATGCCCTGGCTAGAGTTTACAGTATAATATTGAATAAAAGCAATAAAAGTGAACCTCCTTTTCTAGTTCCCAATGTTTTGAAGAAAGCTTTTAGTTTTCACCATTAATGTGATGTTACATGTCAATTTTTCATAGATGCCCTATATCAGATTGAGGAAGCTTCTTTCTATTCCTAGTTTGTAGTACTAGGGATTGAACCTAGGCCATTGTGCATGTGAGGCAAGCACTCTATCAACTGAGCTATGTCCCCAGCCCAGACTTTTTTTTTTAATTACAAAAGAATGTTAAACTTTATCACATGCTTTTTCTGATCATGTGCTTTTTAATCCTTTATTTTGTTCATATATTAATTTATTTTCAGACATTTAGCCAATTTTACATTCCTGGAGTAAATTTCACTTGGTTATGGCACACAGTCCTTTCCATATATTGCATTATTTGGTGTGCTAGGATTATGTTGAGGATTTTGGGATCTACAGTCATAAAGAGATATTGGTCAACAGTTTTGTTTTCTGGTGATCTCTTGGTCAGGTTTTGCTAATACTTGCCTCATAGAATGAGTTGGGAAATATTTTATTATTATTATTATTATTATTAGTTGTAGATGGACAATACTACCTTTATTTTGTTTATTTGTCTTTTATGTGGTGTTGAGGATCGAACCCAGTGCCTTACACACGTTAGACAAACACTCTGCCTCTGAGCCCCAGCCCCAGCCTGGGAAATGTTTTTCCTCTTTAATTTATTAGCATTATTTTTCTTTAAACTTTTGGTAGAATTCACCAGTAAAGCCCCCTAAGCCTGAACTTGTCTTTAGGTTGTTTTTTAATTACAGATTTAATCTTTCTGCTTGTTGTAGGTCTCTTCAGTTTTTCTATTTCTTCTTGAATCAGTTTTGGTAGATTATATCTTTCTAGGAACTTTTCCATTGCATTATATAATTTGTTTTCATAAAGCTGTAAATAGTATTGCCTTACAATCCTTTCTATTTCTGTAAGGTCAGTAGTTATGTCCTCTTTCATTTCTGATTTTAGTAATTTGAATCTTATCCCTTTTCTTGATGAATTTAACTAAAGGTTTCTCAGTTTTGTTGACTTTTCTAAAAAAAACAACTTTTGGATTCATTTGACTTTTCTGTGCTTTATTAATTTCTTCTTACTCTTCATTATTTTCTTCCTTCTGTTTGCTTTAGGTTTAGTTTGCTCTCCCCCACCCCCAGAGTCTTAATATGAAAGGTTCATTAGTAGGTAACCAACAAACACATTCTTAATCTTTATGAATTTTACAACTGAGATTTATTCAGTTGAAAGAATTAGGACCAAGTTCATAGGTAATAGCAGAATCTCATAGATGCGAGGTGACCTGAGGTAGTGCTGAAAAGAGGACAGAATCAGGAGCAGGCTAGGTATCTGGCCAACATAACTAGGTGGATTAAGGAATTTGATATTAGGCATATAGTTAGTCTGTGTCCACAGGTTGTGCAGGCTAGAGGCCACTGAACAAATGTTCTGAAACAGAATGATACAACAATAAAACAGTGGTTCAGAAAGCCATGTGTATGATAAATAGAAAATCTATAGGAATCAAAGGTTAAGAAAAGGTATAATCATCAAAAAAGTAAGTGAAACTTTGAAGGAATTGATGGGATGTGAGCATGCTCAAAACTCACAGCATCTAGAGATAACCCTGGCTCTTATTCATGCTATTCACTGAGACTGGAAACTCAGAAAGAGGAGTTGGTGGAGGGAGTTTAACTTTGAACAGGTTGAGTTTCGAGTGTCAGTGTAAGATTTAAATGGAGGTATTTCATTGCTAGCAGGCAATTAAAAGCTGTAGGTATTTTATAAAGTATCGTAATTAACTTGTTCTTTGGAAGAATAGGATTTTTTTCAGTGAAATATCTTATGGATAAGAGCACCAGCCCTGGGGACAAGACTGTATGGGTTCCTGTAGAGCAGTCACTGTTAGCCATGTGACCTTGCTGTGCTTTTCTCTTTGAGATTTAGTTCTCTCATTCATAAAATTAGAGGATAGCTGTTATTGGACTCTTTGGGTTGTGGTAAGAATTAATTGAATATAAGGAATTTTGAACCTAAAACAAATTAAGTGCTTAATAGTACTGTTGGAGTGAAATTTCAGGCTATCTTGGTTTATAAGTTTCCTGGAATTTAAGTTTGTCCTTATGCATTTATATATTTTTCATAAATCTACAAAGTGAGAATTTACTTCTATTATCTATTTTTAAATGTTTTTACTTCTAATATTATTATGTGGGAATTATTATCTTTATTGATTTTGTATTGTAATACCATTTGTTTAAATTTACCTTTATGATTTGAGTTTTATTCTTGTCCTTAATACTTACTCTAGATTGGACCATTATTTCTAAATGTATTTTGAACTCAAATAATAATAAAGTTTTATTTTATGTTTTAATTTATATAGTCATTTGGTACACTGTCTTAGGAAAGATAAACTTTTATGTTAATGGGTCACAATTAGATTTTGAATTTTTAAGATGAAAAGTACTTTGTTATTTTAATGCTTTTATGAATACACTTTTTTTTTTTTTTTTTTTTGGTACCGGGGATTGAATTCAGGGGCACTCAACCACTGAGCCACATTCTCAGCCATATTTTGTATTTTATTTAGAGACAGGGTCTCACTGTGTTGCTTAATGCCTCGCCATTGCTGAGGGTGGCTTTGAACTTGCGATCCTCTTGTCTCAGCTTCCCAGCTGCTGGGATTAAAGGCATGCACCACTGCACTGGGCCTGAATACACTTTTTAAATAAAATTTTTTTTAGTTGTAGGTGGACCCAATATCTTTATTTTATTTATGTGGTGCTGAGGATCAAACCCAGGGCCTCATGTGCGAGAAAAGCGCTCTACCACTGAGCCCCAGCCCCAGTCCCATGAATACACTTTTAAGAGAGAAAATATTATGTGTTTTGTCTATACTTTCCTGGAGATGAAATGGTATTTTTATAACTCAGATATTCTTACTCCACTCCCTCAATTTATTGACACCTGAGACATTGTTGGTGTGGCACTTACTTTTAATTATATTTGTTCCTTGATATCCATGGGAAATTGGTTCCAGGACCTCAAAGAATACCAAAATCCACAAATACTCAAATTTCCTTATATAGTATGATGCAGTATTGACTTATAACCTATGCTCACCCTCCCAGATATTTAAATCATATCCATATTACTTATAATATCTAACACTGTAAATGCTGTGTAAATTAGTTGTTATTCTGTATTGTTTGGGGAATAATAACAAGAAAATGTCTGTACATGTTTAGTACTGCTGAATTTTTAGAACTCTTTTCTATCCACAGTTGGTTGAATATGTGGATGTGGAACCCTGTGGAAATAGAACCTATGAATATGGAGGGCTGGCTGCATTGTTGTCATTAATAATGTAAATGGGGGGGTGTTATGATAGTTTAAAATTAGCATTTAATAAAAAACTGGCAATTTTTTTAAGTATTAAAATTTCACTTTTTTCCTTTTTAGGCTTCCTAACCAGGTTTGAATTAATACAGCTAGTGCCTCCAGGTAATGTGCCAGTAATGCATTTCTTTTTTTTTTTTCTCTTTGTTCTTTTTTTTTTTTTTTTTTTGGTATTGGGAATTGAGCTCAGGAGCACTCAACCACTGGGCCACATCCCCAGCCCTTTTTTGTATTTGATTAGAGACAGGGTCTCACTGAGTTGCTAAGTGCCTCACCATTGCTGAGGGTAGCTTTGAACTTGCGATCCTTCTTCCTCAGCCTCCCAAGTGCTGGGATTACAGGCACCTGGCTCGCCAGTAATGCATTTCTAAAGCAACTTAATTTTAAAAGGTTTCTGACATGACAAAATGGGGACTGGCATTTAAACACTGAGCTTTTATATAACACATAACTTTATATGCTTATATGTTTATATATGTGACCTTACTGTGTTTTTCTCTTTGAGATTTAGTTGTCTCATTCATAAAATTAGAGGATAGCTGTTAAATCTTGGGGTTATGGTGAGAATTAAAAAGTGTATATGTGAAGGAGCCCTAATTGGGAAGGGCTGTTGTAGCTAGCTGGAAGCCATGGGTTCCACCTGATATGTATGTGACGCACCTGTAGGCACCCGCAAACCTGAAGGTATATAACCGGGTGAAAGCGGTCCGAGTTAGGAGAACGGAGAAATTCAGTCAGCCGGGCAGTCACTCGGTCGGTCAGAAGAATCAGAGCGGCCAGAACGTAGGCAGAGCGGTTACAGAAGAGAAACCAGATAGAAGAAGTCTGAAGCAGAGTAGCCAGCGAAAAGCCGAAGCAAGCCGGCCAAAAGCCGAAGCAGAGTAGCCGGCCAAAAGCCATAAAAAAATATAGAGAAAAAGCCTTGAGCTTTAGTATAAAGAAAAAAGCCATGAGCTTAAAAGAAAATAGAGAATTAAATAGCATGGTAAAAACCATGCAGAAAAAAAGCCATTGAGCTTTGGCAAGAAAGCCATAAAGAAAAAAATAAAGATGAGGAGAAAAAAAAAAAAAAAAAAAAAAGTCAAAGCCGCTTATACAATTGTGCTTAACTAAGTGCGTTAGTTGCTCCTCAGCAGTAGACTTCCTTAAAGCCACAGCACCTTCTCAAAGGGCTCAAATATCCACCCTTTCAAAAATAAAAGGTGAAAAGCTAGGTAGGGACAAAAAAAAATAAAAATAAAATAGAGAAAATAGAGAAAATAGAATTAAAGCACCTTTTTAAACTAAAGGGAAGGAATATGAAGGAGCCCTAATTGGGAAGGGCTGTTGTAGCTAGCTGGAAGCCATGGGTTCCACCTGATATGTATGTGACGCACCTGTAGGCACCCGCAAACCTGAAGGTATATAACCGGGTGAAAGCGGTCCGAGTTAGGAGAACGGAGAATTCAGTCAGCCGGGCAGTCACTCGGTCGGTCAGAAGAATCAGAGCGGCCAGAACGTAGGCAGAGCGGTTACAGAAGAGAAAACCAGATAGAAGAAGTAATGACTGGCCAGAGTTAGGCCGAGGCTCCAGAGGACTGGTCAGAGTAAGGCCGAGGCTCCGAGGAAGACAGAAGACAGAAGACAGAAGAAAGAAGCTCTAATCTTTCTCTAAGCTAAGCTCTATCTTTCTTTACTCTAAGCTAAGAAGACAAGAAGAAAAGCTCGCTTTAATCTTTCTCTCTAAAAATCTTTCTTTCCCTCTCTAAGCTCTAAGAAAGTAGAAGTAAAAGTAGTGAAAGCTTAACTCTGCCTCCGAGATTTTTTCCCGGGTTTCGGTACCAGGCAGCTTACATATATGGAACCAGCCAAGGTATCTTATCAATGGATGAATGGATAAAGAAAATGTGGTATATATACACAATGGAGTTTTATTCAGCCATAAAGCAAAAGGAAATTATGGCATTTGCAGGAAAATGGATGGAACTAGAGACTATCTTGTTAAACAAAATAAGTCAAACTCAGAAGTTCAATGGTGGGTTGTATGTTTTCTCTCACATATAGAAGCTAGAAAGGAAAAAGGAAAACAAAGGTAGGGGTGGATCTCTTAAAGATCAAAGGGAGATCAGTTGAAGAAAGGGACCAAGGGGTGGGAGGCAGGAAGGAAGAGGGGAAAAGCTAGGAAGTGATATTAGCCAAATGATATTGTCATATTGTGTGCATGTGTGAATATGTAAAAACAAATGCCATCAATATGAACAACTATAATGCATCAATAAAAATGTGGAAAAAAGTTTTAAAAAGTGTATATGATATATGCTTTTCCCCCTGCCAATCTGTTGAATTTTGTCCACACTCTTAATTCCAGGACATTTTTTGTCATTCCAGAAATAAACCCCATACACAGCAGTTATTCCTCATTCCCTCCTCCCTCCAGCCCTGACCACTGCTAATCTACTTTATGTCTCTGTTGATTTGCCTATTCTAGAATCTCATATAAATGGAAAGCTACACCGTGTGGCTTTTTAGGTCTTGCTTTTTCATTTAGCCTAATATTTTCAAGGTTTAGGCATGTTGTAACATGTATCAGAACTTAATTCCTCTTTATGCCCAAATAATACTTTTGTATACATACTACATTTTGTTTATACAATTATAAGTTGATAAACATTGGAGTTGTTTCCACTTTTTGGGTATTATGAATAGTATTGTTATGAACATTCACATACAAATCATTGTGTATTTCTTTTAGTTCTCTTGGGTGTGGATTTTCTACATTATTTATAATTCTGTCAAACATTTTGAGAACTGCCAAACTGAGTATGGTTTTTAAATTTTTAAATGGTTGAATAAAACTTTAAAGAGAAGAATGTTTAGTAATGTGAAAATTATATGAAATTCAGATTTTATCATCTAAAAGAAAGTTTTACTGGAACATGGCCATATTCATGTTTAAGTATTGCTTGTAGTTCTTTCACAGCACAGTGACAGAGTTGAGTAATTGTGACCAGATGGCCTGCAAAGCCTAAAATATTTACTATCTGTCCCTTTATAGAAATAAGTTTGTGACCCTTGTGCTAGAATCACGGTATTCTAGGAGGAACCTATTCTCTGACGCTTTTGCTTTGCATTGTGTCTTGAGACCTGAGCTGGTGAGAGAGGGTACAACCAGCTAGTCTCATAAATAGTCTTTGAGCATGGCTCTGTGATTTTAGGTCGGTCTTTATAACTCTGTGGTTTGTGTATGTGCGTGTGTGTGTGTGTATGTGTGTGTGTGTGTGTGTGTGTGTGTGAGAGAGAGAGAGAGAGAGGGAGGGAGGGAGAGGGAAAGGGGGAGAATCTAAAACTCAGAAAATTCTCTTCTGATCTTTGATCTTTGCTATTTACACATTTCTGTTTTTTCTTTCTCAAAATGAAAATAACTTCATAGTCTTTACTTGCAAAAAGTATCCAAAAAAATCACATCATCCTGAAAGAACCATTGAGCATGTTTCTTGGTATTTCTCTGTGATTAAAGCACATTGTTAGAGACTTTTTATATGTGTTATATATGTTTTCTTGTTATTAGATTTTCCTTATTTTTATGTCCCTGTTTCATTATCTTTTTTTTTTTTTTTTTTTTTTTTCTTTTTGGTACTGGAGATTGAACCCAGGGACATTTTACCACTGAGCCACATCCCCAGCTATTTAAAAAATTTAAAAAAATCTTTAATATTTATAAAATCTATATTTATATATAGATTAATATATATATTTTAATCTTTAATTTATATATATGTATATACATATATATATATATATATTTGTAGATGGACACAATAGCTTTATTTTATTTATGTGGTGCTGGGGATCGAACCCAGGGCCTCACACATGCGAGAAAAGCACTCTACTGCTGAGCCCCAGTCCCAGCCCTTCCCCAGCCCTTTTTATTTGTTATTTTGAGACAGGATCTCACTAAATTGCTTAGGGCCTTGCTAAGTTGGTAAGGCTGATCTTGAACTTGTTATCCTCCTGCCTCAATTCCCAAGTCGATGGAATTTCAGGTGTAAATCACTGCGGCCACTGCCAGGTTTACTTTTCTTTTAGTTTCCACATATGAGAGAGAACCTACAATACTTTTATGTGTCTTACTTATTTCTCTTAGCATGATGTCATCCAGTTCCATTTATTTTTCCAGCTAATGACAGGATTTCATTTGCCATTAAGTCCAAATAATATTTCATCATTTCTAATAATAGATTGACACCTTGATTTTTGATATTTTGGGGTTTGGTTTTCTTATTCTACCTAGTTCACCTTGTTACCCATAGTTTATAATTTTTCAGTATCTATCCATTTTTCCATAGTGTTATCCTTACGTTGTTATTGTTATTGAGCATTTAGATTTTGTCTTTCACATCTTTATAGAAATTATTTTTCCTTGGTTTATTTATGAAGAATAGAATTACTAAATTAAACTGTGCCTTGTGAACCTGGGGTTAACTGATCACCCATAATATTTCACTGCTACATCTGCATCTACCAGTGCAGAGCACACCCATTCCCTATATCCAGCTGATGATAATATCCAGCTGAATATTGTCATTTGGATTTACTGTGTTTACAAAATGTGTAATAATTTCTTTTTTAAATTGATTTTTAAATTTGTTCTAATTAGTCATACGTGACAGTAAAATACATTTTGACATATTTATATATAAATGGAGTATAACTATAATTCTTTTGATTGTACATGATATAGAGTTATACAGGTCGTGTAATCATATATACACATAGGGTAATAATGTCCAATTCATTCTACTGTTGTTCCTATAGTAGATATATTTTACCATGCTTCATGGCCCCCTTTTTAAAAGATGATTTGTGAAATTCTACATTTAAAATTGGCTTCTTAAAAATTTCCATTTTACCATATTATGAATTGTTTTCTTCCTTTCCTTCTGTATGAAGTGACTGTCAATGTCCTTGTTTAATTGTGGTGTTTGGTTATAAATTCCTGACATTTTGACCTATGTCTTTAGTTAGTTATAGTCAATACATATATATTTCTTCTTTTTTGATTCACTGTTTTGGTATTTTACATGTGAACTTTCCTTTTTCTTAAGAGAGCATGAGAGAAGGAAAGTGAACCTGGCAGATGCCTCCTCAGCCAAAGAGTGGGGGCAGTGGAAGATTTTAAATGAGGATCATATTCCTGCTCATAATTAGATATCACCAGAGAAGGTCAAGGCCCTTGTGAAGTGAGGTAGACCCAGGCATCTATAGTTCTTTCTTCTACTTCTTGGTCAGCCCCTGGAAACAGAAAAAAACCCCACTCTGTCTGAATCTCTTGGATATGTCATTACTTTTTAAGGCAGACAGAACAGAGCAGATAGATGCCTCCTACCTGCTGTTCAGAAATTCTTAGTGAAGGTTTTTCAGCCAAAAAGTGACAGGCTAAAATCAGGCCATTGAGTTTTTTTTCATTAGTTTTTTTTCCTTACTTAACCTAATTTTATGTTCAAACATATATCACTGCTAAGTGGGCAAGTTATATTTTAATATACCAATAAAATAGAATTATGCTTATTTTGGTCTTATTTAATTTTGCATGAATTAAAAGTTATCTAAATACCTCACTGTACAAAATTTAATTAACATAGAAGTGTACAGAGCAAAGAATCGAAAACCCCATTCATAAACAACTCCTAACAGATACTTCATTAACAATTTGTTGTGTATCTTTTTAGATCTTTTAATGCCTTTAGTATATATCATGCATTTAGTATATTTAACCAACCTTAAAGTAACACATGCACACACCTCTACATACTGTATATGTGATATACACACTATATTTTGTATTGATGTGTATGTTACATTTATGCATTTTACAACTTGCTTTATAAAATTTAATTCATGTTGAACTGCTGCATATTTTTTATGTGACCAAAATCCATCTTTGAGCAGGCTGCAAAAATAGTTGTCTGTAAATAATGATGATTGGAGAATATTTAAGCTGCATGCATCCATACTGGTTCTAACTCACAAGCTAATCATATGCAAAATGGGAGCCTTAATATGCTTGTTTTCTTTTTGTCCATAATCCTCCAATTTCAGATTATAATTTTAGTGGAATTAAATTTAAATAACTCAAAATGACAATTAATTTCACTCAGCTACAGATGCCAAGCAGATTAACAATTAATTGTTTATTTAGCATATGTTATTGAGGGTATACTTCTCACATGTCTACCCTGTGCCAGTCTTCCTGGTATGATACTAGTGACTCCAGGCACTAATTGGTGGCAGTGAGCCCTCTTGATCTGCTGGTCCTGGATACTAACTTTTTGCTTAAATTCTTGTGTGGGCTGCACTGTGGGGTCACATAGGTTATGTTTAGACCAATTCTTCTTTGGCTGATTTGTTATCTTGTCATTTGCTGTAGACAGTACTTTATTGTTTGATACTTTTTGCTTTGCTTTCACTTACTGTCAAAAGACATTTGACCATTAAGTTAGACAAACAAGTAGTGATACTAAGATTTGCATATGGCTTTATGCTAAAGAATAAAGAAGTCCAGTGATTTTGCTTCCAAAAAATAAAGATCCCTTTGGCTCTTCAGTTTACAAAGATGGGAAAAAACTATGGACACAGGGGGGCAGTGTAATCCTGTTTGACAGCAAGCTTGGTGCTTTTTGTTAATCTCCTAAGCAAATACCTTGTCTTTGGGTAATCCATGTATATTCAGTACAACTATAAAATCCTGTTTTAATGTGCACCCATTCACTTAATCAGAGCTTGATTTTTATACTTCACCAGTTGTGTTCACTAGTGCCAGCACGGAAAGTAGATTCCATGAAAGTCAATTACTGGGAGTAAAGAGATAAAGAGGAGGTAGGAGACAGGTGGGAAGGTGAGTGTAATTCTAAGATTAGTCTTCTGCTTCATTTACTTCATTTACTTCGTTTGCCTCAGCTGATCTGCTTTTGAATTCATACTTTGCATTTGACAAATGTCTTAAATTCTCAGAGCTTCAGTTTCCCTGTCTGTAAAGAGAGAATCAAATGATATTCTCTCTCTAGAATCATATTGTCAATTCTGATATGCTCTATAAATGTTAGATATTTCTTAAACCAATATTATTAAAATTGTTATTTTTCTTAAAGACACATTCATTTCCTTTTTTTGGTTGGATGATGCCACTGTCTATGCCATTAGCCTATGGAGAACACTGAGTTCTTTCAGACACTTTGTTTGTCCTGAGACTTGCTCAGCCTGTGAATGAGTTCATTATTTATAACCTCAGCTCTTGTTGTAACATCCCCTTAATATGCTGACATTTTCACACTTGGTGGCAGTTTGGGTGTCTGGAAAATGACCAAACCAGAGAAACTATATTAAGAAGCTTTATAGCCTTCCATTTATTTTTCTAACCTGTTTTAGTCTATTCTTTTTTTTTTTTTCCAAGTTGCTGGTTTTATATAAAGTATTTTTACAACAATTGTGTCTTCATACATGTATTTAGGGTAATCATAGATAACTCAGTCTACCATTATTCCTATCCCCTTGCCCCCCCTTCTCCCTCCCCTCTTTTTGTTCTATTTAAAGCTCTTTCATTCCTCTCATCCCCTCTCTCTTGCCTTTATAAGTTAGTATCTTCCTATCAAAGAGATCATTCGACCTTTGGTTTTTTGGGATTGGCTAACTTCACTTAGCATTATTTTCTCCAACTCCATCCATTTACCTGCAAATTCCATGATTTTATTCTCTTTTAGTGCTGAGTCGTGTTCCATTGTGTATATATACCAAAGTTTTGGGCATCAGGGTTGGTTCCACAATCTAGCTATTGTGAATTGTGCTGCTGTAAACATTGATGTGGCTGTGTCCCTGTAGTAAGCTGTTTTTAAGTCCTTTGGGAATAGGCCAAGGAGTGGGATAGCTGGGTCAAATGGTGGTTCCATTCCAAGTTTTCCTAGGATCTCCATACTACTTTCCAGATTGGCTTTACCAATTTGCAGTTCCACCAGCAATGTAAGAGTGTGCCTTTTCCCCCACATCCTCGCCAGCATTTATTGTTGTTTGTTTTTTTGATAGCTGCCATTCTGACTGGAGTAAGATGAAATCTTAAGAGTTGTTTTGATTTGCATTTCTCTAATCGCTAGAGATGTTGAACTT
Organism: Tamias sibiricus; assembly: GCA_025594165.1. Taxonomy (NCBI): domain Eukaryota; kingdom Metazoa; phylum Chordata; class Mammalia; order Rodentia; family Sciuridae; genus Tamias; species Tamias sibiricus. The sequence goes on along the minus strand of CM046657.1, from coordinate 153,487,223 downwards.
TTTTTTTTTATATATATTTGTTGATTGTTTGTATATCATCTTCTGAGAAGTGTCTGTTTAGTTCCTTGGCCCATTTATTGATTGGGTTATTTGGGGGTTTTTTTTGGTGTTAAGGCTTTTAAGGGCTTTATAAATCCTTGAAGTTAGTGTTCTATCTGATGTGCTTGTGGTAAAGATTTGCTCCCATTCTGTAGGTCCTCTATTCACCTCACTGATTGTTTTGCTGAGAAGAAGCTTTTTAGTTTGAATCCATCCCATTTATTGATTCTTGTTTTTAGTTCTTGCGCTATAGGGGTCTTATTGAGGAAGTTGGAGCCTAAACCAACATGATGGAGATTTGGGCTTACTTTTTCTTCTATTAGGTGCAAGGTCTCCAGTTTAATTCCTAGGTCCTTGATCTACTTTGAGTTAAGTTTTGTGCATGGTGAGAGAAAGAGATTTAATTTCATTTTATTACATGAGTATTTCCAGTTTTCCCAACACCATTTGTTGAAGAGGCTGTCTTTTCTCCAGTGAACATTTTTGGCACCTTTGTCTAAGATAAGATAACTGTAGGTGTGTGGGTTCATCTCTGTGTCTTCTATTCTGTACCATTGGTCAACTGGTCTATTTTGATGCCAATTCCATGCTGTTTTTGTTATTATTGCTATGTAGTACAATTTAAGGTCTGGAATAGTAATGCCACCTGCTTCATTCTTCTTGCTAAGAATCGCTTTGGCTATTCTGGGTCTCTTATTTTTCCAGATGAATTTCATGATTGCTTTTTCTATTTCTATGAGGAATGATATTGGGATTTTGATTGGTATCGCATTGAATCTGTATAGTGCTTTTGGGAGAATGGTCATTTTGACAATATTAGTTCTACCTATCCATGAACAAGGTAGATCTTTCCATCTTCTAAGATCTTCATTAATTTCTTTCTTTAGCATGCTGTAGTTTTCATTGTAGAGGTTTTTCACTTCTTTTGTTAAGTTGATTCCCAAATATTTTATTTTTTTTTGAAGCTATAGTAAATGGGGTGGATTTCCTGGTTTCTCTGAGGATTTGTCGCTGATGTACAGAAATGCCTTTGATTTATGGGTATTGATTTTATATGCAGCTACTTTGCTGAATTCATTTTATTAGATCTAGAAGATTTATGGTGGAATTTTTTGGATCTTCTATGTATAGAATCATATCGTCTGCAAATAGTGATAATTTGGTTCTTCTTTTCCTATCTGTATCTCTTTAATTTCTTTCGTCTGTCTAATTGCTGTGGCTAGGGCTTCAAAAACTATGTTAAATAGGAGTGGTGAAAGAGGGCATCTCTGTCTTGTTCTGGTTTTTAGAGGGAATGCTTTTAATTTTTCTCCATTTAGGATGATGTTAGCCTGGGGCTTAGCATAGATGGCCTTTATGATGTTGAGGTATGTTCCTGTTATCCCTATTTTTTTCTAGCATTTTGAACATGAAAGAATATTGTATTTTGTCAAATGCTTTCTCTGCGTCTATTGAGATGATCATATGATTTTTATCTTTGAGCCTGTTGATGTGATGAATTACATTTATTGATTTCTTTATATTGAACCAGCCTTGCATCCCTAGAATGAAGCCTGCTTGATCATGGTGCACTATCTTTTTGATGTGTTTTTGTATTCGATTTGCTAGAATTTTATTGAGAAGTTTTGCATCTATATTCATTAGAGATATTGGTCTGAAGTTTTCTTTTTTTGATTTGTCTCTGTCTGGTTTTGGAATCAGGGTGATATTGGCCTCATAGAATGAGTCTGGGAGTGTTCCCTCTTTTTCTATTTCATGAAATAGTTTGAGAAGTATTGGTGTTAGTTCTTCTTTAAAGGTCTTGTAGAACTCAGCTGTATATCCATCTGGGCCTGGGCTTTTCTTGGTTGGTAAGTTTTTTTATGGCATCCTCTATTTATTTGCTTGAAATTGACCTATTAAAATTGTATATATCATCTTGATTTAGCTTGGGCGTCTCATAGGTCTCTAGAAATTTGTTGATGCCTTCATAATTTTCTATTTTATTGGAGTATAAATTTTCAAAATAATTTCTAATTATCTCTGTATTTCTGTAGTGTCCGCCGTGATAGTTCCTTTTTCGTCGTAGATATTGGTAATTTGTGTTTTCTCTCTTCTTTTCTTTGTTAGCATAGCTAAAGGTTGATCAATTTTATTTATTTTTTCAAAGAACCAACTCTGTTCTGTCAATTTTTTCAATTTTTTTTTTTTTTTAGTTTCAATTTCATTAATTTCAGCTCTGATTTTAATTATTTCCCGTCTTCTATTTCTTTGGGGGTTGACTTGTTCTTCTTTTTCTAGGGCTTTGAGATGTAATGTTAGTTCATTTATTTGTTGACTTTTTCTTTTTTGAAGGAATGAGCTCCATGCAGTGAACTTTCCTCTTAGTACTGCCTTCAGAGTGTCCCAGAGATTTTGGTATGTTGTATCGTTGTTCTCATTTACTTCTAGGAATTTCTTAATGTCCTTCTTGATGTCTTCTGCAACCCATTGATCATTCAATAGCATATTATTTAATCTCCAGGTGTTAGAGTAGTTTTTCTTTCTTTTTTTATCATTGATTTCTAATTTCATTCCATTATGATCTGATAGAATGCAGGGTAGTATCCCTACTTTTTTATATTTGCTTAGAGTTGCTTTATGGCATAATATATGGTCTATTTTTGAGAAGGATCCGTGTGCTGCTGAGAAGAAAGTGTATTGGCTCATTGATGGATGATATACTCTATATATGTCCATTAAGTCTAAGTTATTAATTGTTTTGTTGAGTTCTACAATTTCTTTGTTTAACTTTTGTTTGGAAGATCTATCCAGTGGTGAAAAAGGTGTGTTAAAATGACCTAGAATTATTGTGTTGTGGTCTATTTGATTCTTGAACTTGAGAAGAGTTTGATTGATGAATGTAGATGCTCCATTATTTGGGGCATATATTTATAACAGTTATATCTTGTTGATCTATGATTCCCTTAAGCAGTATGAAATGTCCATCTTTATCTCTTTTGACTAAATTTGGCTTGAAGTCTACTTTGTTTGCTATGAAGATGGAGACCCCTGCTTGCTTACGTAGACTATGTGAGTGATATATTTTATCCCATCCTTTCACCTTCAGTCTATGGGTGTCTTTTCCTATGAGATGTGTCTCTTGAAGGCAACATATTGTTGGGTCTGTTTTTTTAATATAATCTATTAGCCTATGTCTTTTAATTAGTGAGTTTAGGCCATTAACATTCAGGGTTACTATTGAGACATAATTTGTATTACCAGTCATTTTTATTTTTTAAATTATTTTTGGTATTTAGTTTGACTTGGTTTTTCCTTTGGTTGGTTTTTCCCTTTATTGTAGTTCTTCCCTTTGCAGATTTTTATTATTTTTTTTTTCATTTCCTCCTCGTTGAATATTTTACCAAGAATGTTCTGTAGAGCAGGCTTTCTTGTTGTAAATTATTTTAGCTTTTGTTTATCATGGAAGGTTTTTATTTCATCCTCAAATCTAAAGCTTAATTTTGCTGGATATAAAATTCTTGGTTGGCATCCCTTATCCTTTAGAGCCTGGTATATGTTGTTCCAGGCTCTCCTGGCTTTGAAGATCTGGATTGAAAAATCTGCTGAGATGCGACTTGGTTTTCCCTTATAGGTAATCTGACTTTTCTCTCTTGCAGCCTTTAAAATTCTATCTTTATTTTGTATGCTAGGCATTTTTAAAAAATATTTGTTTATTTACTTTAGTTGTACACAATGCAATGCATTTATGTTTACGTGGTGCTGAGGATTGAACCCAGGCTGCGCATGTGTGAGGCGAGCACTCTGCCACTGAGCCGCAATCCCAGCCCAAGGCATTTTCATTACAATGTGCCTTGATATGGACCTGTTGTAATTTTGTACATTTGGCGTCCTATAGGCCTCTTGTATTTGATTTTCAAATTCATTCTTCCTACTTGGGAAATTTTCTGATATTATTTCATTGAAGAGATTGTTCATTCCTTTGGTTTGAATCTCTGCACCTTCCTCTATTCCAATAAATCTTACATTTGGTCTTTTGATGGTATCCCATAGTTCTTGGATATTCTGTTCGTGGTTTCTTACCATCTTCACTGTGAGGTCAACTTTATTTTCAAGATAATATATTTTTTTCCTCATTGTCTGAGGTCTTATCTTCCAAGTGGTCCAATCTGTTGGTGATGCTTTCTATTGAATTTTTATGTGACTTACTGTTTCTTTCATTTCAAGGATTTCTGTTTGTTTTTTTTTCTCAAACTATCTCTTTCTTGAAGTAATCTTTTGCTACCTGATTTGTTCTCTTATCTCTTTGTTGGTGTGATCAATGGTTGCCTGTATTTGATATCTTATCTCTTTGTTGGAGAGATCAATTTTTGCCTGTATCTGTTCACTTGGGTTGTTTTTTTAAATCCCTTATCATTTTAATTATGTATATCTGGAACTCCTTCTCTGACATTTCACCTACTGTGCTTTCTATGGTTTCTATTGTTGTAGCATCTTGGTTTGTTTGGGGCATTTTCCTCCCTTGTTTCTTCATGATGTCTATGTATTTTCCTCTCTTGCAAGGTAAGCCTGAGGTATTACAGCTTCTGCCCTTTTGTCTTATAAGGTCCCTCCAGGTTACCCAAAACCTCACTTTTTAGGGAAATATCAATATTAGAACTTTCAGTGTACTCAATGTGTGTCCATATATCAGTTAGTTTCTATTTTTATATTTACAGTTTTGTCGCTATAAACAGAAATGATGAGATCAGTTATCTTATACCATATAGTCTCTATGTTTTGTGTGGTGGTTTACAGTATCTAATGGTGGAAGGGGGGACTTAGATGTTGTCTTAAACATTTATTTATGAAGTAAGATGTGAGAAAATAGAGGTATTAAATTATTTGACTAGTGAGAGTATAATCATTAGAATTTGGCTGTTAGTAGAAGAAGCAAGAGATAGGCAACCCCGTGTAAGATTCCCTGTTAGTTCACAACAGCATAACTGGTTGCACCTTTTGGTGCAACCTGGTCCCCAGGGACCTTAGTGATGTCTTACCCGGACCTTTTTGTTTTTCCTTGGTAGTAGTATAGCTAACTCAGTTTTGTGGCAGTGGCAGCCTCAGGCCTATAATTATATTGATGTTGGGTTGAGTAGCTACAGAATCACAGTGCGGTGTGTCTCTCTGGACAGACGCCGGTTGCCTGTCTCTCTCGAGATTTTCTCCTGGCCGCAGTGTGGTGGAGCAGGCAGTCTGGCTTTCCTCTCCCCACTCTCCTCTTCCTGGGTCTCCTCCCAGTGTAGTTGTTTCGGTTGGGGTTGGGCAGGTGGGCAGCAGGGCCCTTCCACAGGGTGGAGCCTGCAGTTCCTGGTCCTGGTGATGGTGTGGGCCGGTGGTCAGGCCGGCTGGTGGCTGGGCCCCTCCTTCCAGGGGGTGTCTACTGCTTGTTCTGGTCACAGCTGGGCAGGTCGCAGTTCCCCAGGGAATGGACAGGGCCCTTCCTCTGGTCGGACCCTCTCTGCATCGGGGATCTGCTGTTCCCAGCCCCGGAGGCGGTGGTGGTGTGAGCCGGCGGCCAGGTGGGTTGGTGACACTCTGCTACTGAGCGACAACCCCAGCCTGGCACTTATAACTTTTAACTATATAGTTATTTTTTAATGTTTTAATGCATTAATTTTAAATATATTATTTTTAGTGTATTAGTAATATTTAATGTTTTAGCACTTGTGGACTGCAGACTCCAGAAGGGCAGGAATTGTATTTATCTTGTTCACTAGTGTATATCCAGTCTCTGGTACTCTTGGCACATAGTAGGTTCTCAATGAATATTCCTTGAATAATGAATGAAAAAAAACATTGAAAAATGAATGCACAATGAAAGTTGGAAAATATTTAAAAGCACATGTAGTCTCTCTCTCTTTCTCTTTCTCTCTCTTTATAAATTTATCTCATTTTATCCAAGCATGGTAGTGCATACCAGTAATCCCACCTACTTGGGAGGCTGAGGTAGAATTGAAAATTCAACTCAGCAAGGCCCTGTCTTAAATTAAATAGGACTGGGGATGTAGTTCAGTGGCAGAGTGCCCCTAAGTTAAGTCCATAGAACCACATACACAAAAAAACTCATTCATTTTCTTGAATGAACATGAGGATTACATTTATCAAGTACTCACTGTGTTAGAATTATATTGTTCTGTAGGTCTGGAGGCAGCATCCAGGATGCTGTATTTTACCGTTCTTCTCTGAACATCTTTGGAATTCAGTTTTAAAACGTTTGTCTTTAATGATAATTCAAGGGGTCTGTGAAAGATGCTGACATTGTGGCCCATTTTTTAGATAGGATTGTTTTAGTTGGCCCTGTAAATGTTGAACTGCTCTTAGTTCACACATTTCTAGGGACAGCCCTGTCAACAGAATAATAAACAGAAAAGACAAAGTCAGTGTTTTCATAGAGGAAGCAGATCATGAATAAATTCATGAACAACAACAAAAACAGTGATAAATGTGATATCAAAAATAAAATAGCTAGGCGGTGGAACCAGCCTAGATGCCCCTCAGTAGATGAATGGATAAAGAAAATGTGGTATATATACACAATGGAATATTACTCAGCAATAAACAAGAATAAAATAATGGCATTTGAGGTAAATGGATGAAATTGGAGAATATAATGCTGAGTGAAGTTAGCCAATCTCAAAAATCCAAATGCCGAATGTTTTCTGTATATAGGGAGGCTGATTCACAGCGGGGTTGGGACGGGGGGTGGGGAGGCAGGGGCGAGCATTAGAGGAATGCTAGAAAGGTCAGTAGGGAGGGAGGGGGTAAAAAGAGGGCAAGGAGGTAGGATGAGAAGGGACATCATTTCCCTAAGTGCATATATAAAGATAAGAATGGTATGAATATATTTTGTATACAACCAGAGATATGTAAACATGTGCTCTATATGTGTATTATGAATTGTAATGCATTCTACTGTCATATACAACAACTTTGAATAAAAAAAAAATAAAATAAAATAAAATAGGGTGATGTAATGTGGAACACTCCTTTGGGCTGAGTTGCTAACTTTCTGATGAAGTGATACTTAAGTCTATCATTTGATTGAAGGGAGCCAGCCATTCAAGGGTCAGGGGGAGGAATACTACAGGGAGAACAATAGGACAAAATTCTGTAATAGAGGTTGTAAGCTGCCTGTTGTGGCCAGCCACGGTGCCGCGGGAAAATTCTCGGAGGCAGAGTTAAGCTTTTACTACTTTTACTTCTACTTTCTTAGAGCTTAGAGAGGGAAAGAAAGATTTTTCTTAGAGAGGGAAAGAAAGATTTTTCTTCTTAGCTTAGAGTAAAGAAAGATAGAGCTTAGCTTAGAGAAAGATTAGAGCTTAGCTTAGAGAAAGATTAGAGCTTCTTTCTTCTCTCTTCTGTCTTCTGTCTTCTTTCTTCTGTCTTCTTCAGGAGCCTCGGCCTAACTCTGACCAGTCATTTCTCTTCTGTCTTCTATCTGGTTTCTGTAACCGCTCTGCCTACGTTCTGGCCGCTCTGATTCTTCTGACCGACTGAGTGACTGCCCGACTGTCTGAATTCTCCGTTCTCCTAACTCGGACCGCTTTCACCCGGTTATATACCTTCAGGTTTGCGGGTGCCTACAGGTGCGTCACATACATATCAGGTGGAACCCATGGCTTCCAGCTAGCTACAACAGCCCTTCCTAATTAGGGCTCCTTCATATTTTTTTTTTTTTTTTTTTCCTCTTCTTTATTTTTCTTTACTAAGCTAAGCTCTAAGCTCTATCTTTATCTTTCTTTCTAAGACTCTAAGCTAAGAAGACAAGCTAAGAAGCTCTATCTTTCTTTATCTTTCTTTCTAAGACTCTAAGCTAAGAAGACAAGAAGAAATCTTTCTCTAAGCTAAAATCTTTCTTTCCCTCTCTAAGAAAGTAGAAGTAAAAGTAGTAAAAGCTTAACTCTGCCTCCGAGAATTTTCCTCCCGTGGCGGCGCCGTGGCTGGCCGTGACAGGCAGCTTACAAATGGTGGTCCGTCCGGGGCTCGGCAGGCAGAGAAGAAAAGCTAAGAAATAAGAGCAATGAAAAAGCATAGCCTCAGACTCAGTTGAGACCAGCAAAAAGAGTAGAAACAAGAGAGCAGAGCCTCTGACTCAGTTGAAGCCAGTTAAGAATTAAGCCGAAGCAGAGTAGCTGGCCAAAAGCTGGAGCAGAGTAGACAGCGAAAAGCCGAAGCGAGCCGGCCAAAAGCCGAAGCAGAGTAGCCGGCCAAAAGCCATAAAAAATATAGAGAAAAAGCCTTGAGCTTTAGTATAAAGAAAAAAGCCATGAGCTTAAAAGAAAATAGAGAATTAAATAGCATGGTAAAAACCATGCAGAAAAAAAAAAAAAAAAGCCACTGAGCTTTGGCAAGAAAGCCATAAAGAAAAATAGAGGAGAAAAAAAAAAAAAAAAAAAAGTCAAAGCCGCTTATGCAATTGTGCTTAACTAGGTGCGTTAGCTGCTCCTCAGCATTAGGCTTCCTTAAAGCCACAGCACCTTCTCAAAAAGGGCTCAAATATCCACCCTTTCAAAAATAAAAGGTGAAAAGCTAGGTAGGGACAAGAAAATAAAAGAAAATAGAGAAAATAAAATAGAGAAAATAGAACAAAAGCACCTTTTTAAACTAAAAGGAAGGAATATGAAGGAGCCCTAATTAGGAAGGGCTGTTGTAGCTAGCTGGAAGCCATGGGTTCCACCTGATATGTATGTGACGCACCTGTAGGCACCCGCAAACCTGAAGGTATATAACCGGGTGAAAGCGGTCCGAGTTAGGAGAACGGAGAATTCAGTCAGCCGGGCAGTCACTCGGTCGGTCAGAAGAATCAGAGCGGCCAGAACGTAGGCAGAGCGGTTACAGAAGAGAAACCAGATAGAAGAAGTAATGACTGGCCAGAGTTAGGCCGAGGCTCCAGAGGACTGGTCAGAGTAAGGCCGAGGCTCCCGAGGAAGACAGAAGACAGAAGACAGAAGACAGAAGAAGGAAGAAAGAAGAGAGAAGAAAGAAGCTCTAGTCTTTCTCTAAGCTAAGCTCTATCTTTCTTTACTCTACTCTAAGCTAATCTTACTCTAAGCTAAGCTCTAATATTTCTCTATCTTTCTTTCTAAGACTCTAAGCTAAGAAGACAAGAAGAAATCTTTCTCTATCTTTCTTTCTAACTCTCTAAGCTCTAAGAAAGTAGAAGTAAAAGTAGTAAAAGCATAACTCTGCCCCCGAGAGTTTTTATCCCGGTTTACGGTACCAGGCAGCTTACAAGAGGTGAACTCAGTATGTTTGAAGGGTCAGCAAGGATGGCAGCAGGGATGACAGGAAACAACCAAGGGGGAGGGGTAATAAATAAAGTAAGAGAAGGTGACTAGAGGCCTGATTATGTAGAGTATTGAAGGCTTGGGGTAAGTCGCTTAAGTTTTTTTTTTATTTAATTTAATTTTATTCTAATTTGTTATATATGACAGCAGAATGCATTACAATTCATATTACACACATACAGCACAATTTTTCATATCAATGGTTGTATACAAAGTATATTCATACCATTCGTGTCTTCATGCATGTACTTTGGATAATGATATCCATCTCATTCCACCATCATTTCTAACCCCATGTCCCCTCCCTTCCCCTCTCACCCCTTTGCCCTATCTAGAGTTCGTCTATTTATTTTAATATTATGGGAAGACTATTTGAAGGTTTTAAGCAGATGAAAGGCACAGTCTGATGTATTTAAAATAACACAGGGTGTGGAGAATGGGTTTGGGGTGGGGGTAATGGAAGCTGTCACCTAGGAGGCCATGGCAGTGGCCCAGGAGAGAGGTTAATGAGTAGGGGACTGGAGTTAGGGTGGTAACTATAAAGATGAAGCAAAGGAAGCAGATTTTAGATTTACTTTGAAGATAGACTCAACAGGACTTGCTAATAGATTGAAAGAAAGAGTGGTATCAAGGATGGAGCCTAGATTTGGGCCTTGAACAACTGGTGCCAATTCTGTATAGAGAAGGTTAGGAGAGAACTAAATTTTTGGAGGAAAATATGACTTCTGGTTTGGACTTGTTAGGATGAAGAAACTATAATACATTTAGGATGAAGCTTGAAAGATGAATAGGATCTCAACAGAATGAGAAGGAAGGAGTAGCATAATCTGTGGGGAGTACATTGCAGAGGAGGGAAGATTCAGGGAAGATGCATCATCAATTTGTTGTGGATCATAAGCTAGATCATGTCTGGGAAGGCGAGTAGAAAGAAATGATATTGTGACAAAATCATGGGATTCTTTCTTTTTATACTTTGATACTTTCCTCATTGGCACCCAAGTGTTCATATTAAATGGAATAAGTAGGAAGAAGAAATTAATCTGTTCTATTATTTGATGTAAGGTAAATTATTTTCTATAGTTGATATAGAAAAAAAAATCCTCATTAGAATTTTATGCACAAGTGAAATGGTAGTCACCAAAAACTACCTTCCTAACTCCTTGGCTACTGGGTTTTTTGTTTTGTTCTGGCTTTGGGGTTTTTCTTTCTTTCTTTTTTTTTTTTTTTTTTTTTTTTTTTTTGGTGGTGCTCCATATAGAGGTCATTCTCAGTGCAGAGTGCTTGGGTAACACTTGCTTTGCTGAAGGGATGGCTTAGATGGTAGCGTAAGCTCAATAGTTGTCTATCCTATTAGACCTTATTAGATATTCTTTTGGTGATGAGGATTTTGTAACATCCCTTTTATCGTACTGAAATAATATTCATAGTTAATATAATCACATTATACAAATCACTACAAATACTAATATTCCAACTGTAATATAAGGGAGAAATAAAAGGACAGAGGTTTATAATAAAATGATATGCATATCAGCAAATAAAATTGAGCACAGTGAGGTATTTAAATGTGACATGGTTTTCAAAATGCCATACAGGTAGGTCTTGGTGAAGATATAAACAATACAAAGTAAATGTTTTTCCTTGATTTATGCTATACCCACATTCTTAGAAAATTAATTTTATTTTAAAATCATGCAAAAAATGCTTAGTACTTATATGTAACATAGATTTAAGGTCCTGGCTCATCTATTCATCTGGCAGTTTTTAGCTGGAAGAATGTCTTATAGGACTGTAGAAAATCATGCAGATAGCCCATTGTCCAAGAGGCAGGAGTGTGGTGAGCACTGCAGGACACACTACCACCTTAGGCTCCTGCCAATAAAATGCCTCACAAATGTTCAGAATGTCCCTGGGGTTGATGTTACCTCTTATGAGAACCACAGGTCTAACTGTTCCTTGGGCCAGTGGAACCCCTGTATAGCAGACACTGAACTCCAATATAAAAGTAACCTTTAAGTATGTAGGGGTGTGTCTGCCTTGTTCCTATCTATTCCTGGGGCATGGCCAAGGTTTGTCCTTGGTAAACATTTGGTGAGGGAAAGAATGAAAGGATGGTTGGGAAGATAGGTTCTCTTCTTTGTTCTGTTTTGTGGAGCAGCCCTTTAGTCCCTCTAATCTGTTATGACTTGAAAGGATTGTTAAACATAATCCATGAGATAAAAAGTAGTAGAAATTATTTTCCCCTTGAAAAACAAGGGCTGGTACCAAAATATCTATTTTTTACTTATCTGCATCTCTGCCATCATCTGTCTGAACTTTTATTTTGTTAAACTTAGGGGGTGTAGATACACATATTTGTCCCTTTTTTCCTTCTTTTCTAGTGTGGGAAGAGTTGGCCTACTATGAAGAAAACACACGAGATTTTCTTTACCCTGAGCCCAAGCTGACACCTTCATACCCTGGAATACATAGAGAGGTGCTTATGAAGACAGCCATAGGTTTTCCTGTAAGTGATTTTGCCCATCTGGGTGTCTATTGGGAGAAAAATTCTTGGAGCATAAACATTTTATTCTCAACAGTGTTGATCTTGGACAGATAGCTTTATCTTGCTTAGTACCCCTGTGATGTTTAGTGGCCCTGTTTAGATGCCCTGCTCAAGATACCAAATTATACTGATTTCCACCATTGATGAAGAGGTGGAAGTCTTATTATTCAGTCAGGCTAAATCATTGGCATAGTTGCATTATCACATAGTTATAAGAAAGTTAAAAAAATTTTTTTTTTTAGGTATAGATGGACACAATATTTTTATTTTTATGTGGTACTGAGGATTGAACCCAGGGCCTCATGCATTCGAGGCAAGCACTCTACCACTGAGCTACAACCCCAGCCCCTAGTTACAAGAAAGTTGATATCTCAACTTCCTCTTATTATTGTAGATTAACAGAAAGATTTGTTTATTCATAGCAATTATGACTAAGTAAAGAAGCAATAGTAGTAATGTTATCTCTCATTTATTTTGTACCTTCAACTTTTTATGCATAATGTTTTTCTCCTAACATCTCTGAAGTTAGCCAAGGCAGATCTTATGGCCTTCATTTAACAGAGGAGAAATAGAGGCCCACTATTTGCTGTTACTGAAGGATCTTTCTTTCTTTTTTTTTTTTTGTTTTTTGTTTGTTTGTTTGTTTTTTGTACTGGGGATTATATCCAGGGGTGCTTAACCACTGAGTTATATCCCCAGCCCTTTTTATTTTTTATTTTGAGACAAGGTCTCACTAAGTAGCTTAGGGCCTTCCTAAATTGCTGAGGTTGGCTTTGAACTTGTGATTCTCCTGCCCCAGCATCCTGAGCCTCTGGAATTACAAGCATGTGCCACCATGCCTGACTTACTGAAGGATCTTTTTTATACTTTTTTAGTTGTAGATGGACACAATACTTTTATTTTTTTAAATGTGGTGCTAGGGATCGAACCCAGTGCCTTACGCATGCTAGGCAAGCGCTCTACCACTGAGCCACAACCCTGGCCCCTTACTGAAGGATCTTAAAAGACACAACAGATATTCAGTTAATAATCTATGTAGAAGTATTACCTAACCTCAAATTCAAAATATTCATTTTGATGTATCTTTGATGTTTTCTAGTTCCAGAACAACCCTGACAAATTTCTTGATTTTTTATGTCACTTGATGACCTCCATTTTAAGGGCCATATCTTTGTGAATTTTGAAAAGCCTATTTAATACTCAATTTTTCTGTTACTATCTCATTAATTGGTGTTATTATTATTTAGTGAAATGTTACTCTCTTCCTTTTGTTGAGAGTACTGTGCAGAATATGTAACCTGCAGGACCTTCATTTCTATAATGCTTGTGATAACAGAGTTTCTAATTCTAATACTTCAGACAGCAAACATTCATCAAAAGCTGTCCTGGTCAGCAATCTAATATCTGTATCTTGTTTTGGTGGGGGGTACTAGGGATTGAACTCAGGGGCTCTTGACCACTGAATCACATCTCCAGCCCTATTTTGTATTTTATTTAAAGATAGGGTCTCACTTGAGTTTCTTAGCACCTCACTTTTTGCTGAGGCTGACTTTGAACCCACTATCCTCCTGCCTTAGCCTCCTGAGCTGCTGGGATTACAGGCATGCACCACCGAACCCAGCCTAATGTCTGTATCTTTAAGCCCTTCATTATCTTTGAGACTTTGGCAAATATTACTGAAACCAGTTTTTTTTTTTTTCCAACATTATCTTCATGTATCAGTTATATTCATGGTCTTATGATATGCTTGCCTTTATTAAGTTGAGTTACTGGGATATCTCTTTTCAGAAGCTAGAAGGGACTAAAAATTGATGAGAATCAGTCTGGGGGTGCTGGGGTTGTGGCTCAGCAGTAGAGTGCTTGCCTAGCATGCGTGAGGCCCTGGGTTCCATCCTCAGCACCACATAAAGAAATAAATAAAATAAAGGTATTGTGTCCAACTACATACAACTAAAAAGAAATGTAAAAAGAAAAGAATTAGTCTGGGGAAACTCTTATATTTCCCAAAATTCTCTTTTAAATAAAAGTGTTTTTTGTTTGTTTGTTTTGTTACCTGGGATTGAACTCGGAGGCACTTAACCACTGAGTCCCAGCCCTTTTTTACCTTTTATTTAGAGACAAGGTCTCACTAAGTTGCTTAGGGCCTCCATAAAGTGGTGAGGCTGGCTTTGAACTTGAGATACTCCTGCCTCAGCCTCATAAACCACTGTAAAAGTCATCTTTAAACACTGTGCTGGAATCCAGCTAAGCATCAAGACAAGGAAAAACACACTTTCTTATGTTTTTGACATTATCTGTTTAACTTTATGGGTATAAACAGAAAGAAGGACCTGTAGGATGCTGTGTTTATAGTTATTTATAAATGTACTTAATCATCAGAGAAGGAGCTTTAAAAATGTATGGAAATAGCTTCATGTATCAAGGGTAAAGTATCAATTCTTACAATTATATTAATCAAACTATATTTTAAACAGTTTGTAAAAAGAAGGGCTCTGTTTCTCTCAAATATTCTATAAAACAAAATGAAAACGGTGGCTGAAGTTTTAACGATAGCTCTTGTTCGTTGTGTCCTCACTAGATAGCAGGTACTGTGCTGAGCTCATTACATGGGTTGTCTTGTTCAGACCTCCTTCACCTTGTTAGCACCTTGTGCTGCTATTCTTTTTCCCATTGTGTGGATGGAAAGCTGGTGTAGGGGGTTTCAAAAATGTATTAAAGGTCATAGAGCTGGTGAGTGGTGGATCAGGGGTTCTTATGTTTCATTGTTGACACTCTTAGTGCACGATGCTAATTCTCTCGTATTTATTACAGCCCACTCTTCTACTTCTTCCCATTAATACTGTAGGAAGTTATTCACTTTATTCTCTTAGTTTATCGGTTCATTAATAATTGGATTTCTTTCCTTTACTAAAATGGGATTTTTTTGCATTTCCATATATATGTATTTTAAATTTCACTTGGTACCCTAACTGTCTTCTAGGAAGTGTGATCCTGAGGAAAAATAGCAGATCGGTTTAGGAAACAAAATTCATTTTGAGTTTGGAAATAATTCTGATGAACATGAATATTTGATATAAGATATAAAACAAGTTTTTCAAAGCTGGTAGACAGGAAAAGAATTTATCCATTCCTCCTTCTAATAATCTCATTCAATTTTATTGTCCCATGATAAACAGAGTATGGACACTGGATCCAGAATTTCTGAGTTCACTTACCAGCTCTGTTATTACTAGATGGACAAGTTATTCAAACTGTATCTTAGTATACTCATTTACTAATGGAGATCCTATTAGGACCTGCTTCATGGGGTTATGTTAGGATTAGATGAGTTAATATTTTCAACATACTTAGGCTTGGATCTAATACGTAATACATATTATGTGAATCTTTAGCTATTCTTATGTATATATTTTAGATAATATATGTGGATTATGCCAACCACAAAAGGGCAATCAGGTTCTTTGCATGATTTCAAGTTAGGATGAGGTGGGGAAAGAACAGATTCCAGTAATTTAATTGCTTCTTTTATGCTGTTTTATTTTTAGGGCATTGCTCCTAAACTAGAGTTTTCTACAAGGACAGCCATCCGAGAATGTGTGTTTCTGCATAGAAACATATTTCATGTAAGTATAATCAAAAGACAGCAATAAAAATGACAGAATTTTTCCACAAACTTAAGATTTATCCTGGAGTCACTTTACAAGTTTAAATGCAACTGAACAAATAGAAACCTGTAAAGTTTTTTTTGCTAGGTTTCTATATTCATACCATTCACTCAGCCTATCACATTAGAGTGGATATGTTTGGCATGTATTTGGTATGGTGTAGAAGTAGGTAATTCAGACATTAAAATCACAAGTTTGACATAGTCATCCAGTTATTGTTCTCTTACGTTTATTGACCTTGTGAACGTTTTGTTTCCTTCTTTCTTCTGCTGAGGCTTAACTTCAGAGTTTCATCTGTAGTCCATCTTTGGTAGGCATGAAGATCTCAGGGTGTCTGTGCTCATCACCTCCACACTACTGTCTTCTTCACTCCTAATTTCCCTTCACCCTCATTTTTTTCAGTTTTTCTTTAACTTAATGCACATACTTTTGCAGCCATTAAAAATTCTTTCTAGAACAAAATGGAGAAGAAATGAAGATAAATTGTAAAGCTTCTTCAAATACTTTAGGACAAGGTAGAATAAAATAAAAAATAAAGTGCTTATCCCTAATCTCACAGTATTCCTGGAAAATACCTTGATATTATGAATTACAGATTAAGGGGCACTATTAGAAGGGCCACTAATCTATGTAAATCTATCATTTCTCACAGAATGGGAGACCAGCAATTAATTTTAAGGAAGGCATCAGCTACTTTTCCCCCCCATACAGGGGATTAAACCCAGATGCATTGATTTATATCCCCAGCCCTATTTATTTTATTTTGAGATAGGGTTTCACTAAGTTGCCCAGTCTGACCTAAACTTTCCATTCTCCTGCCTCAGCCTCCCTGGTAGCTTATAGATGTGCTACCTTATCAGGGATAGTAATTGCTTTTAAATTTCTGTTTATTAGTCCTCTATTCTCTCTTTGTGATGTGTTCATGGCAGTTTTTCAGTCTATCTTTTTCTTCCATTCTACCATTTTAACTTGTTTAACTTCCTTGTAGGTCTGCCTTCTAAGTGTGAACTTTTAAAATGAATAACTAACAAGAGTATCACATTTATTTTAGAAAATGATAAAATACAGGTAAGAAAAAAGGACAAGATAAAAATAAAAATCACCTGTCATTCTTACCATTTAGAGATAAGCTTGACTTTTTAAAAAAATATATTCAGTACACATACACATATATTTTTTATTTTAAAAGATTGGGATCATACCATGTACCTATCATTTTGTGCATTTTTCACTAGTATTTTTCAAAATCCCAGTTAAATACTGTTATATTCAGATTGAATTTTATTTTATTTGAAAAAAAATATATTTTTTTACTTCAGGAAGAAAGACATAAGTCACAAATGCCTTTATCCACATCACATGGACCAGTGTTCCCCTTAAACAATATAAAGAAAAAGCCAGAGAAGAACAGTCCTGACAGACTGCCCAGAGGCACTCAGCCCCGGACACCCTCTCCATATTTCACCAGGCGTTTCTTCCTTGACAAACCAGCTCAGATGAACCTTGGAAACAACTTCAAAATCTCTGGAGAAGGGAAGCCTCCATTCGTGGTTAGACATGTGAGCCTAAAATTATTTTTTGGAATACTTTGGAATGGTCAGGATGTAGATGATGGTGTGAATAAAGGAAGGCTGGGCCATGAAAACAGACGAGCAACATGAAATAAAGAGGGAATTCAAATTAAATAACAACTGTGAATAAATTATGTTCTTTCCTAGAATCATTTCCAGGAAGCTCCTCTAAAGGTATCTCATGCAGAGAACTTGCTTGGCAAATGTCAACATCCCTATTTTTAATTTTAAAAAATTATTCCTACAGCATATTTCTGTATGATAGCTCACTAGTATTCAGAAGAGTCCGTGAACTGCTGAGAGTTGAAGATATGTAACACAGGCTGGTGTGTGTACTCTGTATCAATTCAAAGCTGAAGTTTCCTCAGTTTAAAAGAAAACTGCTTTGGTTTTCTCAACAAGATTGGTTCTCCAGTGGCCATACTTTGAAGAGCAGGGAGAATACGTTTGTAGGAAGAAGCAAGGATACGCCATACTCACAGCCATTAATTAGAGGCACTTTAGATTTATCCTGCAGGAAGTAGTGATCAAATTTAATTGCTTTAGTTCTCTTAGTCTCTTTACATTTTTAAAAATGTTGTACTCTAAAAGCAATGGAAAATATGGCAAAGTTCAAGAAAATAAATTACCCATAGGCTCACTAACACAGTAAAATCATTATTTCACTTAATTTGGTTCATTTTCTCCACCTTTTTGTATGCATAGGTTTTATCAAATTATAATTATAGTGTATTTAGTGTATATATACTTTCATTTCCTGATATATTTTAGTTAGCATTGCTTTTTTTTTTTTTTTTGTACCAGGGATTGAACCCAGGGGTACTTAACCATTGAGCCACATCCCCAGTGCCCCCCTTTTTATTTTTTATTTTGAGACAGGGTCTTGCTTAATTACTGAGGGCCTCACTAGGTTGCTTAGGCTGATTTCGAACTTGTGATCCTCCTGTCTCAGCCTCCTGAGCTGCTGGGATTATAGGTGTGAGGCATCGTGAGCATTGCTTTAAAAGCAATCTTATATTTATACTCCTCATAAATACCATTCCATGTTCTAGTTTAGTGACTTATTCTCCAGAATGTTAAATATTGATAGTATGTTGTTATTAAAGTTGCTAGTTATGATTTTTCTGTATTTGACACTCAGTGAGGAATAATAAGTCTGAAAGTCAAGGTTCTGTTAAAATGATGGTAAAGTAGTTAGTTTTTATAGGTAGTCAGAACTTACTGCTAAAAAACTACCAAATAGATAATGTACCTACAAATACTCTCTATTCAAAGATATAGAAATACAGAAAAGCTGTTTTCTTTTTGGTGGCTTAAATAAAGCTCTCTGGCAAAAATATAGCAACCAACTTTTAAACATGGCTCCATAAAAATATTGTTGACTTGAGTTTACTGGACAGCATGATTCATTCTATTTCCAAAAAATTTTTGTAAAATATAACTTTAGTCCATGCAACTATGGACTAAATAACCATGAAATATGGTTAGATTTCTTAGAGAATAAAAACTTGCTTGATATTTCTATTACATAACAAATTCTTGTGCCGCTTTTGCTATGTGCCACATTTTTTTCTAAGTAAGTTTTCATGTTAATTCTTTTATTTAACTGGATTTCCTGATGATGTGATGTTTACTTAAGTAGAAGCATTAACTTTTAGAGGATCTGGTATTGCAAAGGCTGTACATTCAAATGGATATATTTCTTTTTTAAAAAAAATATTTATTTATTTACTTTAGTTGTACACAATGCAATGCATTTATGTTTATGTTGTGCTGAGGATCGAACCCGGGCCGCGCATGTGCGAGGCGAGCGCTCTGCTGCTGAGCCACAATCCCCGCCCGGATATATTTCTTTAAGTAACATTATAATCTGACTTTGAAATAAGAAAATAATAGAAAAATTTAAGAATCAAGTAATTTTGTATTATAGATATTCTGGAATACTGTGTATTTCAAGTATTTTGATCTATTTGCAGATCATGTTGCCCAGTTTTTTGGTTTTTTTTTTTTTTTTTTTTTTTGGTAGGAAAATATGGTACGTTACCTCAAGTAAAATAACATAATTACCACTTTTATTCAAGAATAGAGACACTCAGACTGGAAGGGAATGTGGAAATCTGAAATGTCACCTGTGGCAATCCCTTGATCTCAAGGAGACCCCTGCCTGGGCCAGCAGTGTTCATACTTTTTAGGAACCTGAAACTCTGTCCTCATTTAAAAGATCATGAAATAAAGTTTTGCTTGCTTCCTACTCTGCTCCATTTTTTAAATACTTTTGTGTATTTACTTTAGTTGTACACAATACAATGCATTTATGTTTACATGGTGCTGAGGCTCGAACACGGGCCGCGCACGTGCGAGGCGAGCGCTCTGCTGCTGAGCCCCAGCCCCAGCCCCTCTGCTCCATTCTTACCAGTTATTATAATGTAATTTGTGTTCAACTTTAGTTCCTTATGCTAACATTTAGCCTGTATCTTCATATCTAGCCTCAGTGAAGCCTCAGTGAAGATAGGGACAAACTGTTTCTCTAGCATATTTGGAGACTGTGATTTTTTTATGTTTTCCAACCTTCTCTTTTCTGAGCTACATAATTAGTGATTGAGGGGGAAGAAAGCCATTTGAGGTAATAAGGATAAGTGATGAAAACTACTTTAGGTTCTAGTTTTTTATTTTTTCTTTTATTTTCAGGTGGATAGTGCAAAGCCATTTGGTGAAAATATTTCAGAGCATCATTCACGAAAATCTAGAGGAAAATCTAAGTTTCCAAACTTCCCATTTCCAGTAAGAAGAGGTACTCAAGTTTCTTGTTATACCTGTACATATTCTTATGAGAACCAGAGCATCCTACTTATCTTCTTTCATTTTGAGGAATCAAAAGTTACACTGGACACCATGGACCTGATTGTGAAGGACTCCCCATCTGTGATGTTCGCAGAGGGTGTTCCCATGGAGCTGAGGCAGCCAAGGCCCCAAGCCATCAATTGGATAGTTCCCCTGCTATTGAAAGGGACTGTCCTGAGTATTATTGCACACCAAGTATTGCAATTGTCCCCTGGCAGAGCTGAAAAAGCAGACAGCAGCCTGTCCTGGTGTGAATTCCTTGCAAAGGCACCATTGATGGTTAACAAAAAAGCTCTTTTGTTTGCCATTTTTCCAAGTGGGAGAGAGTAGAAGATTGATGGTGATCAGGAGATCTAGCATTTGCTATACAAGATTCTCTATCATTGAGGAGGAGAGCCAGCTCTATCCGAAGCAGTTTGGATGAGGCAGAGATCATAGGACACTTATCCATTTTTAAATATTATTGATGATCCCAAAGAGCTTTTGTTAAGGTGGATAATGTCTATCAATATTTAGCATGTTAGAAGTTAAAACTAATACCTTTAAGAAATATAAAACACTTAACACAAATTCTATTAGCCATCAGAATGTGATGTTATGACATGTCATAGTAACCTTTGTTAGGATTGTGAGAAAATGAGAGTGAAAAGAGCAAATCATGGCTTAGTATTATTATGCAAACAATTTGATCTTGTAAATTGGTTAAAAGGTCTCTGGAACCCGTAGGGAGGTTCCTGGACTATATGGAGAATTGCTGGGTTAAGGCTTTTCTGGGTGTCCTTTACCTTATGACTTTCATTTGTGAATCATGTCAATAGTGATGGTCAAGGTAGCAAATTCAACCATTCCTGAATATAATCAAAATTATTTAATTAGGTGGTGGTGGCCCCTTTTCCCTTGCCTCCTGGTAAGACTGGTGTTGTCCCCTTCCTGACAATGGAGTTCTCTGTCTTAGGCTTAAAGGTTTGTACTCTTAGGGGGCTGCAGAGTCTTTTGTGGCAACTCAGGCCAGTATTCTTAGATCGTGGTGACTGTTTGATAGCAGCTGACCAAGGTCAGAGTATAGGGTTTGAAGTAGAAAGTGCTTCATCACCTCTGACATTTAATTTAAGTTCTGTGAATTGAAAATCATCCACATAGCCTGTAAAAGCAGCACTGTGTTTCCTATTACAGTGAAATCAAGCAGGAGCAAATGTCCTTCCCTGGGAAGGACAAGTTGGGCTTAATGCTGGTTTGAGTACAAGACTCATATATCACAAGGTCTCAGCCTTTGTTTTTTCTTTATCCTGGCAGGTGGAAAACTAAGGTTCCAGAAAGGTTACAAGATCCTTTTTTTCTAATAAGCCTCCAGGTGATACTGATGCTGCTGGTCCATGGACTGCACTTTGAGAAGCAAGGGAACAAAAGCCAGCCCCCTGTGCAAGGAGTGCTCAAAACCTGTAGCAAGGGTGTTCCCAGGCTCCAGAGCAGGTTTGCGGCTATTGATGCAAAGGACCTTAGCACTGCCAATGCTCTGTCCAGCTCAGGGTGGCAGAGGAGAGCTCTTGGGATGAGTTGGACATACACATATTTATCTACTCAGAAGATATGAAAACTGTCAGACTTTAAAAACTCATTTTTTTTTTATGTCTTCCTTCTTACTACCAGTGGCATGGAGGCATGGTCCATCCAGGAAAGGTCCTCGTTACTGCCTAATCCCCAGTCACACTGGGGGAAGTCAGGGTGGCGTCAGTATCATCTTATAATTTTTTATTCCAAAATAATTTTTTTCCCAATCTGGAAAAATCCAACTTCACCTTAGTTTTCTCTATGTGTATTTATTATTTCACTTCCTATCATCCTTAGCATTTCTGGTATTCTATATACTTCTCATAATTATTTAGGGTGATAATGATTTCCATTGTTGCTGCATTATATTTCTCTAAGCTCTTACATATTCATTGTTTCAATTTAACATTTGTGTCTACCCTGGACAGATATTCTCAAGAGCGCCTGCATAAATAATCTTATAAAAACCAAAGAAAATGGCAGAAGAGGGCTGGGGTTGTGGCTCAGCGGCAGAGCGCTCGTTTCTCACGTGCTCGGCCCGGGTTCGATCTTCAGCACCACATAAACATAAATGCATTGCATTGTGTACAACTGAAGTAAATAAATAAATATTTTTAAAAAAGAAAATGGCAGAAGAGGCAGAGTATATGAATTATATTTTATTGTTTTAGTTGTAGATGGCCATAATATCTTTATTTTTATGTGGTGCTGAGGATCAAACTCAGGGCCTCACGCATGTGAGGCAAGTGCTCAACTCCAGCCCCAGAGTATATGAATTTTATTTTAGACTCACATTACTTTCTTTTATGTTCTGAGCACCTAGGCAAACATAGTTTTTTCTGCCTAAGGCTGCTTAGAGGTAATGAACTTACTGCTTCACTTTAGATTTGCTTTACCTTTGCTCTTCCCATATGTGGTGTCATTAAAATATAACCTCATTGTTGACTTTAAGAGGACAGAAATAGATAGATTGCAGTGACTAAATGGAGATTTAAAAGTGATAGTGTAATTTACAAGGGAGCATTTAAGTTCTTTAATAACACATTCATTGTCTAAAATTTATATACTGCTGTGGAATAAATGTAACAGCAGTTTTAGGGCTAATGGTAATAATGAGTCATTCAAACACCTGTTCCTCTTTCTTCTAGCTTCTTCTCTTGACAGCCTTGCAGCAAACGTAAAGGTAATTTTAGAAGTAGCATTTGTAAAATGATTAATTTCCAGCTATCTCATGTCAATTACTGGGTTTTCTATAGTCAGTGGTGGAAAATGTATTTCCAGTTAGTGCTGCTTATGTGGACTTGCTTTAGTTTAACTAGGGTTTATGCAAAGAGGTGCCCAAGCTCCATTGTACTCTTTGCTTTGGTACTTATTGGTTTCCTCTCGTCTTTTCATTTGTAGGATGAGTTACCTAGGAGGGTATATATAGTGGGCCCAGTACCTACTTTATCAGTAGTGATTTTCATTGCTTTTTCTGTAATTGAATATGTTTATACATAGAGGTGGTAAATTACTTGTTCTTGAAGTTTGATTGGTTTGTCAAAGTGAAGGCTCAGACTTCTATTGTATGACTTGAAAATATATATGTGCAGAGAAAAATTGAATATGCTATGCTTCTTATGCCATAGCATTTAAATGTTTTGAATATATATATGTGTACATATATATATATATATTCCATACTTGTAATCCCTCATCCTCAGAAATCAAAGTTCAGAGCATTAATTTATTTTACCGTATTAATATATGCCAAACATGTAGGCTTTGTGTTATTTTTCCTTGAACTTGTCTCCTGAGCATTTTGTCTCTAGTCTTCTGCACTGCAGTTCCTCTTTCATTTGCAGGGGCAAATATTTTATCATCATACTCCCAGTTCTCTTCCTTGTCCCACCCCACCCCTGGCTCTAAATTAAGCAAACAAAAGAAAGAATAATGTACAACTATTGTCATTCAGGTCATCAAAGAGCCAGATGAACGTATTGTTTTAAGGAATGAATCACCATCAAGTTTAAATTCAAGTAAGTTTGGAAAGCTCTTGCCCAAGAACCAAGGGGATGCTGAGTTCCACCGGGTAACTTCATCGGCCACCTCCCAGCAATCTAGCTCTCCCAGCCCTCTGGATCAGCCCTTTCTCCAAGAAAGGTTAGCACTCATCTCTTTGAAGAGAGCACTGTGGTCTGGCAGCAGAAAAGCCCAGTCACTTCATTAGTTTGCTTTTTGGGGTGATACCTTGATATGGAAATAAAATGACTATTCTTTTTAAAATCTACTCAAAAGTCAGAATCAAGCCTTTCCTCTTGCCTCTGAAAAGCATTTCTCAGGAAATGTATAGACAACTAACTGGTATAGATACTATTTATCTATACATTTTTATCTATTGTAAATTTTAAAATAAGCTCTTTATTTCACCAGTATAAAAGTCCTGCTATAGAAAGTTTAGAAAATGATGGGGAAAAAAAAGTGAAAAAACAATTGTTCATAGTCCTACCAACGACAAGTGTATTAACGTGGATGTATCTTCTTTTTCTAGATATGGTTTCTTTCTTTGTCTACATTATTATCACAGATAATCTAAATACATTTGTGTATGTCTGGAGTACAGGCCAGAGAGCTAAGAGCTAGAACCTATATTTGCCAAACTGCACTCTGGGAAGGTGACCAAGTTCCCACTCTGCTTGGGTCTGCCCTGGGTCGAGCCCTGAAAGTCTTATGTTCTGGGAATCCTCTGAGTCTTAGGCAAGCCAGCACAGGTGGTCACCTTAACTGAAAATAATATTTTAAAGACAGTTATTTTATAGGGAAGATATGCCATTTGCTTTTCTCTGTGTTATTAGTGAACAAAATAAGAAAGAAATTCCCATACCAAAAAAAAAAAAAAATACTGTTGGTCACAAAGGAATTCGTAGTAAGCATATCCCATAACCAAATTGGCCCTGAGATTTTAATAAGAATTATATAATGTTTGAGGTACACAAGGAAAGTGGCAATCCATTTTTAGTGTTTTTCAGAAATGATAGAATAATCACATTAAAATGTTAACTCATTTAGGGAAACCAGGTAATTATTTTAATAATATCTATTAATGTATGGTGAATTCTTGATTATTGACTTTATTGGAAAATGATATAATGTAGATTTTTAAAAACCAGCACTGGCACATTGAGATAAGTGGTCAGAGATGCATTTATAACCTATCTCTGTGCCTAGTCTCCATTGGCTCCTGGCTTATACTCTTGCTACCAGACTGGAATGCAGCATGTTGGCAAAATGGGGGATTATCCCAAAATCAAAGACTTGTAGAGAATTGATTTGATAGACATTTATTTTATTTATTTATTAATATGTGGTGCTGAGAATTGAACCCAGTGCTTCACATATGCTAGGCAAGCATTCTACTACCGAGCCACAACCCCAGCCCTGCTAGAGAATTGATTTGAAATGGAGAGTGGGAAGAACCTTTAACTGGGGGTGATTGGAAGACTTGGGCTCTCATGCTTGTCTTTATATAAGTGCTGTTTGATCTCTCAGAAATCCCCAACCTTTTAGACCTCAGTTTTGTCATCCTTAAGATGAGTGTGATGATCAGAGATTTATCTTCTTTCAACCAGCAAGTACTTCTCTGTTGCCAGAACTGGGGAAAGCCCACAGCTTTTGTCCATGTGTTTTATTTATATACATCTTCCAAACTCCTTAGAATCAGTGCAGCAGGCTTTTCTGAGAGAACTGAACTAAGTATGCAGTTATTGGGTCATGACGTGTCTCTGCTTCCCAATCGCTTATAATACTAGATGAGAAGGCAGACAGAACCCTGTACCACTAAGTATGAAATGGATTGTGGTATGTACTTAATGGAAGTATGTTCCAAGTGCAGGGGAAAGACAGTGCAGGAGGAGATTAATTCCTTCCTGAGGGAGATCTGGGAATAGCTTATGCATTCATTCAACCAGACTTTTATGACTGTTTTTATAGAGCAGGTCGGAGATCCTCAACTCTGGATGACATAATTGCCCCATGTTTTTTGAGTCAATATCAGGTGATATTGGAATTGAATGTGTGGTTAGAGTATGGAATCTCTATGGTTAAAAGAGTGTCTCAGAGGGAAAACAGGACTGTTAACCAATCTGCTCTGCCTGGAATGGAAATATTAAACATTTAACTTATTTCTCCTGATCTCTGAGAACTTTGACCCTAGCACAGAATTAAAAAGAAAGGAAAAAGTGTACAAAGAGCTTTCTATAGGCAGAACTTTGTGAATAAAGCAGACAAATGCTATTAGAATATAAAGGAGAAGAATGACACTTCTGGAATGTTTTGTGGAAGAGGGGACATTTTCACGTGGGCCCTGAGGAAGGAGACTGGTTTATGATAGAGTTAATAGGGGTGAGGGTTGGGAGGTGAGATGGCAGGGCACTGTCACTCTCTGGGTTTTGGTGGGGATAGTGAGTGTCAGTGCTCAAGGATCTGAGGGGCAGAGGATGGCAACATGAGGAATTTGGGCTTTGCTTAGAAGATAGTGGGAAGCTTTTGCAATGTCTCTTTTAGGAAGGTGAGTCTTCAGACTAGAGTTTTATTAGCTATTTCTAATGAGACAGAGAATTCTGTGTGTCCAGAGTCACTCTAAGCAGATAACTTTGGACCTAATTGGACTATGAATTTGTAAATGAGGCCATGATCAACAATGACAAAAGAATGACATGGTTGGGCTGGGTTGTAGCTCAGTGGCAGAGCACTTGCCTAGCACGTGTGAGGCACTGAGTTCAATCCTTAGCACCACATCAAAAAAATCAATAAATAAAATAAAGGTATTGTGTCCATCTACAACTAAAACAATATTAAAAAAAAAATGACATGGCCACAGAAAGACCATCCAGGTTGCTCATGGTTGTTCTGACTTTAGGGCCCAAAGTTCTGCTTTCTGAGAAACCTCTGGGTCCTGGACAGTCCAAGAAAGGGGGTCACCTGAACTCCAGAGAAGTGACCTCAAATATGATATTTTTAAGGCAGCTGTTTTGATTGGAGAATATGCCCTTCATCTACATGGGGAACACTTTATTCCCCATTGATTTTAGAGTAATTACAAAGACAGACTTCTGGAACATGAGGGGTTACTAGCACTTTGTCCCCACCTCATCAATTGTTCTTTTCACAGTAGCACCATCAGAACCAGTCTCTGTGCCCAGATCACAAGGGTGCATGAGAAATACCTCTTGAGATTCTCCTAGCTTAATACTGAAAATCAGTAAGGTCTGAGGTCATAGGGATGAATTGGGAACCAAATTTTGGAGTGAAATTCAGCCTAAGGGTTGAATGGAAGAAGTACAAAAAGTCCTTTGACTATCAAGGTAAAAATAGTAGTCCCAAAGGATAAAGAAACACTCTCGAGCCTGACCCCCATCTCTACTCTCTGAATAGAGTCACATCCCTTCAACATACATCCTCACTCCTCCTTCTACATGAGAAGGTGAATAACACAGACAAAGCTGTAATAAATACACAACACTGGACCTGTCTGCTGGCTCATCATTCTCAAAGAATAGATTCTCAAATGTAGAATAGATTGTAGGTAACGTGCAACATATGCATTTATATTGTATGCAAATGTGGGAATTACTTTGGTATTTTGAGACTTATGAAAAAGCATACACAGTATCCAGCTGGTAGCTATTTTTAAACGTTAACTTTATTCATAGCTTCAAAATATTTCTATTCCTTCCTCTTAAAAATTCTTGGAGAAGTTTATAAATGACATGTAGTCATTTGTTAAATACAGCAGTACTTTAGGGGATGCTTTTGTTTGCTGTGAATTGTTTTTCTGGGTTGGTAATGGATTTGAGTAGAGTCATTCCTACTCTTGGTCTTGTCTCCCTGCAAACCAGTGGAACAGAGAGACTTGCAATCAGAAGCTGGATGGGCCTGGGGCCATGCAGAGGGGCAACTGTGCAGGAGTTATAACAACTGTATTCCCAAATGCTCCTACCATTTCCAATGTTTGTCATAAATAATAGTAGAGAATGCTTTTATCCAAATTGCTAAAATTCTTTAGGCATTTTTAGAAAACAGCATCTATGCTTTTCATTATCAAATTGTTATATATATTTTTAGTTTAGCTTGACCACAGAATTTAGGATTTGGTATCCACCCCATCCCAAATATGAGTAAGTGAATGAATGAATGAATTCACCACTCAAGCAATATTCTGTAAATACTGACTGTGGTATTTGATACCTACTATTCCTGGGGTGAGCTATTAAACCAGAGTTTCATTCCAATATCAGTCATAGGAGTGGATAAAGACATTAACCAGATAATAACAAAATGTTCACTGGTAGAAGTGCTAGGAATGTGGTGTTGGGAAATGGAACTCTAAGTGCATGTGATGGGTCAGCTGACCTCCTCTACAGAAGAGGGCTCAGGTGAGACTCTCTGGGAAGTGAGCAAAAGAACTAAGCCCAGAAGTATAGTTAAGAGTTAATAAGAATAGGAATAGGAATGGGAGGTGGTGGCATTGTAGTCAGAGGTTTTGGCAAATGCCAATGGAAGGGCAAAAATGCCCCATGTTTGAGGAACTGAAGGACACCATCAGGTCTGTGGTTAAGTTTGGGATCCAAGTACCCTAAATTAAATGTGATATAAAGTAAAATCCTTGTGGTAGAAAATAAGAGCTTCAATTTTACATGAAAAATTGAGGGATTGAAAATTTAAATGTAAAAGCAGGATATTTTCATTAGAGAACTATCTGAAAAATACAGTAAAGTCCAAAGAAGAAAAGAATTAATTCCTTCTAACCCCATACTCACATTCAACCATTTTAAAAAATATATTGGTTGTTCATGTTCCCTAGTGATTTTCTTATGCATAAGTTTGATAAAGGTATTGAAATAACACCATGTCAGACTATGGTTGTAGCTCAGTGGTAGAGCACTTGCCTAGTGTATGTGAGGCACTGGGTTCAATCCTCAGCACCACATATAAATAAATTTATATGGATGTATCATGTCCATCTACAACTAAAAAAAATTAAAATAAAAAGAAATTACACTATGTGTACCATTTTGCATGTTGTTGTTTTTCTTATGATTAAGTTTTTAGTACCAACCTGTGTTGTTATGTTAAGACAGTGTCCTTTTTAGTAGCTGTATAATACTCCACTCTGTTTACTCTGTTGAGCAGGTTCTATCCCAGTTCCCAGTCCACGTGGAAGGAGATCCATGAAAGGGTATGCAGTCTTCTTACATTCCACAGAGCTCAGCAGCATGAAAACAAGGTTAGAAGTTCCAATAAGACTAAATCTTTGTTGGCAAAGTAATAAGGGAACTGGAACTTGCAGTCTAGTGAGGGAAACACACATTAATCAAGTACCTACAGGGATATGTATAAAACTGTGACATTTACCAAGGAGAGTACAAGGTGACCTGAGCATGTGTGCAGCAGGGGCATGTGAGTGGTTGAGAGTCAGGGAGGGAGAGGGGGAGGAGCTTAGATCTGAGGAATGAGTGGCAGCTACTTTGGTGCACAGCTTTCATCAAGTGGAGGTCCCCTGGAAGGGTCCTTTAAAGGACTGAGAGAAGATGGTCTAACTTGTCTGTAGCACATTTCCTGTACACATGGGAACCCAGTCCAGAGAAGAATACAGGTATGTGTGGTCTGTGTAAGGCTACAGCATAGAAGAGAGTTCTTCTAAAATTTAATATGGTGATTTTTGGTCATTTGACTTATATGGGGGTGTTAGAAGCATTTCTGATCCATTGGTAGATATATCCAGTACTTTATGTGTACCACAGACCTACAACTAAGCCACCTTTAATTTAGTGCAAAAGAATGCAAATGAAAGGTTAGCAGTACCCTCAGTGTCTGGATATAACCATGCCATGTAGTTAAGTTGGCCACCTTGGCTTGTTAAATACTGGCATATATACTAAATTTATGGGATGACACTTAAAGGTGGATATTGATTACTGTAATGATGAGAGTAGTGGATTACTTTACTTTCTCTTTTTGAAGTTATTGGTTTTACTTTAATTCTCAACCTTTTCAAGTAAAGGAATCTCTTTAAAATGAAGAAAAAAAGAAAGGAAGGAATGAAAAAAGAACGAAAGGAAGAAAGAAAGAGGGAGGGTGAAAAGGAAGGAAAAAGAAGGAGGAAGGGAAGCTACTACATACACACATATACGGTGAACACCACATATTTGGGATGAATGGGATACACACACAAAAACTACACATCTGGGTATTGTTGCTCTCTCTTACATTATGGCAGTACAATTGCTGGATGTGTTTTGTTATAGGAAGATTCTACCTTTGAAGTAAATGATAACCTTGAAAGACCAGGCTGCTCTCCAAAGAAATACCCACTGCATGAAGAGAGATATTTTTAACTGCTGTCGTAAGTAAGTAAGAAGCTCAAGTACTTATTTTCTTTTTGCGAAAAGAATTGAAGTTTTCTATCAATGAAGTAACTAAAACATGTTGTGGACAGAAGACATGGAGGACATGTAAGGGCTGTGTTCTTCTGTCACCCAGTAAAACTCAGTAAAGAAAGGTGGTACATATATCTGCCAGCTCTCTTGCTCCTGTCCCACCCGCTGTCTTTATCTCAGGACCCTTGGGCTTCTTTCAGCTCC
Organism: Tamias sibiricus; assembly: GCA_025594165.1. Taxonomy (NCBI): domain Eukaryota; kingdom Metazoa; phylum Chordata; class Mammalia; order Rodentia; family Sciuridae; genus Tamias; species Tamias sibiricus. The sequence continues at coordinate 153,457,085 of CM046657.1, read as the reverse complement.
TTGAACCAATCCCTTTCCTTGAGCCAGGGGCCTTTGCACCTGTTGCTTTCTCCATTTGGAATTCTTCCCGACTCTGCCTGGGTAACTTCTGCTTGTCCTTCAGGTCTCATCACTTTCCATGACACTCCCTCCTTTATAACACCCTGCACTTTTCTTTTAGTAAGTGTGACACAGTTTTTTATTATTGTTTAAAATCAGTCTCTTCTACTAGAATGAAACCTTCAGGAGATCCAGAACTCTGTCTCTGTCACTTGCTACTTTAAATCTAGCATTTAATGCAACATAAGGAATCCCATTTAACTTTTCAATCAGACATACTGGCTATGTGTCCTAAACAAGAACCTGCCTTGCTGCCCTCACTCTGCTATTATTCTCACATCATCTGGCCCTCCACTGTGGTGGCGGCTTAGTACACTTTCTTACAGGTGAATGTCAAATAAGATACCAAGGTTACTCTATCTCATATTTCAATTCAGATATGTGGCAAAGTAGTTGGCCGCATTGTGGGCTGTTCATCATTTCTCAGGTATTCTCTTATTTTTCCCTTTCTGAACCAGGCCCAGAATAATAATGGCTCTAACTTTTAGAATGGTATTCTTGCCTGTGGATAGTTGAAAGCTGATTTCTATGGATAGGAGTGAAGCTGGGGAACTCCTCTTCTGCTGTCCTGCTGACCAAAGTCTCAGCTTTTCCTTATCAGGTGCTTCCTAAATCCCAAGAACTGGTCCAAACACTTCACATGTATCAAATGAATTGATATTTATTTCTCACTGCAACCATATGAGGGGCTGGGGTTGTAGGTCAGCGGTAGAGCGCTTGCCTAGCACATGCATGGCCCTGGGTTTGATCCTCAGCACCATGTAAACATAAATAAATAAAATAAAGGTATTGTGTCCATACACAACTAAAAAAATGAATTCTTAAAAAAAAAAAAAAAAAACAACCATAGAAGATGGCTGCTATTATTAGTTCTGTTTTACAGAGGGAAACTGAGGCACTGAGAAATTTAGATACTTTGCTCAAGGTATCATGTCTAATGAATGGTGGAACTGACACTATGAACCTGGGAAGTCTGGCTTCAGAGACCATCCTCTTAACCATTACAATTCTGTTGCCTTTGCAAAGCTAGAGTGTGTGATAGGAGAACTCTGGGAAGAAAGACAGCAGGTATATAAACAAGAGCCCTTTGACACCCAAGCAGGGTTTTGAGACACTGCCCTTGGATGTCTCCCAGTAAGATCCTATTGTGTCGTATTATATAGTCCTCATTCCAGCCACATCAAAATATTTGAGTCTTTTTAAACAATAAAGGAGTATGGGATAACCTGCTAGATTTTCTCTATAGTCAGGCTCCTGAAAGTCTGCTTTAAGGATCATTTTTGCTTTAGGGCACAATTCACCTTGCCCCAGCGCTGGACAGGTCTCCTCATCTTTATCACAGAGGAATGTGGAGGACAAGTCAGTAATTGTCCATTCTGCAGGCTTCTACATTAGAACGTTCTGCTTTGTAGATTAAAGGATTCTAGGCCACTTAACCTCTGGTCATGAAAACAGTCATCTAGGCTTTTATTAGGTTGTTGCACAGAACATAGCCCACATAATTACCAAATGCCAAATTGCTTCAAATTTCAACATGGGTAATGTCACGTTACCTAAAGCCTGAACCAGCTGATGTGTACACTGATATGAGGGAACTCAGAAAGGGTAAAAGAAAAAAGTATAATTCTGTCTTGAAAAATGAATTTCCTACAAATCAGGAGTCACCCCCCTGTGGTTTGGAATTTGCTTATAAGTTTTTTCTGGAAACTGCCCATTCTATCCTTTTACTAACTCCACTTTTTGAGCCATGGATTTCTAGTGAGGCAGGGATTCTGGAGCAGCATGTTAGGGAGGTTCTTGTAAAAAAAACTCTGGCTAGTCTTAAGCAAACAGGGCATTTATATGAGCAGCACTGTGTAGCTAGGGAAGATCCAAACAAGTAAAGTCAAGTAGACAAAATAGCACAGCTAGAGTCACTCCTGTGGGCTGGGAAGAGAGAGCCCAGAGACGATGCATGTGGCACACTGTGGTGCATTTCCACCACGTGTTCCAGTTGTTGCCTTCCTCAAGGGCTCTCCTAGTTGCAGCATGAGTTTCTGTCCTGTCCCTTCTCCATATCAGCTCTTTCATTATCAGTCAGCTTTCCCTTTCCTGGCTTTCAAGATCCTGGGGAAACAAAAAAAAAGTGGATTCTTAACCACAAAAAAATGAGTGATTCTGGAACCCCAAATGATGTGTCCAACTATCTGGCCAGGCAGAGACTGGATGGAGCAAAGAAGTGGGTAGAAGGCATTGGAATACATCTATTTCCTCCTTATTCTGGATGTTTTGGGACTTGGTACTTTTGACATAAAACAGATTATCCCTTGAACACTTTAAAATGGTGAATTTTACTACAACAATAACAACAACAACAATAAAAACTCCTACAAACCCTCCAAACTCCTCAGGTTACCCCTAGTTCTCTTGGACAGGGAAGGCATGATTGCCTCTATTCCATGGCCCTTACCAAATGTGTGAACTAACTTCCCATGTCTGGTAAACTCTCTGAGAATCCATTTTTAGAGATGGGCTTGCAAGGCCATCTCTGTGACACTCCTGATCCCTATGCAGTCAGGCCCTCTGCCTTCTGTGCAGGAAGGGGAGAGTTAGCAACCTGCACTAGATCTGGCCTACTGGGCTCTCCATCCCTGTGAGCATTTGCCCACCTGTGATCCCAAATTCCACCCTGTGGCTGGCCCTCAGGGAGAGATTGAGGTTCCTTGTAGTGCCTCCAGCTGGATGGTCAGTGAGGAACTCAGGCCTAGATTTCCTCAGACACAGGGAAGAATTGTATCTCTGAACTTATTCTAAAATTAAAGAATAACAAAAAGGAAATACATCAAGAAAAGATAAAGGATGCAAATAAATTGAAGTACTGGTTTCTGATCCTGTCATAGCTCATTAGCCTCTAGTTCCTAAGACAGTAGCTGGTATGGAATATAATCTCACCTGTCTTCACTGGACAGGGGCATTTGACTTCCTCTCATGGGGCCCCAAAACCTCTGTGAAATCAAGCAGAAAGCAATTCAGCCTCCACTGCTGAGCTATGCCACTGTTCAGGGCTCTCCTCTCTAACTTGGTCACCAGTTTCTGAGGGTTTTGATGGTTTGTGAGGATGGAGGCAATGGATAATGAGGTACCTTTTTTCATCCTAGGAGCTCTTGGTCCTATTAGAGACCAACAGACCACACAGGCAATGACCATCCACCCAAATCAGAGGCAAACTCTTCTGGGTCAGCAGTCTTCAATGAGCATTAGAATCACCTGGGGTACTTTGAAAACTTTTAGTGCCTGGGCCTCACTCACTCTAAAACAATTTAATTTGAGTCTGTATAGGTGGTTCCCAACACTGGTATTTTTCATAAGGTCTCTAGGAGATTCTGATGCACATTTAGGATTGTGAGTTTCTTGAGAATGGGGAATTTGGAACACACGTGTGTTCCATACTTAACCTCCTCTGTGCTCAATAATGATTGCTCCGTAGAATACAGTTGATTGGAATATGTTGAACAGTTCAACAGTTATTTTGTTTGTTCTGAGCATTTACTACACACGACTAGTATCAACTCTCACAGTAATACCAGGAGGTCGATACTCTTGAGTATTGTCATCCTGATACTTTACAAAGAGGTCAGATAACTTGCCCAAGGTCGCACAGGAATATACTACCTTATTCTGCACTGGGAATCTAGGGGAAGAGGCTCAGAGAACAAATTATCTCATTTGTTTTCATTGGCACAGTCTGAGAAGAGCTAAATGCCAAGAAGGGTAGTATGAAATAATCTTTTTCTCCTTGGTTGTCTTGATTGTAGTGATGGAGTGTGTGATGTCTCACATTTCACAGGGGAAAATGAATGAAGGCTGGAGGAGGATCACGAAGAGCTTGCTCAAGACAACTACACATCCTTGGAGAAATAAACAGCAATCTTTGTTGTCTGTATTAAGTTACTGGTGTCTAATCCCCTTTATACCAAACCCTGTATTCATTCTTTTGTGCCCAGGTAAGAGTTATTGATTAAAATGTTTGCTGTTTGGGGCTCACATTTTCTTGTCACCTGGAACATTTGTGTTTTGTTTGTTTGTTTTGAGCATGAAATTGAAAATAAGAATAGTTGGGAGGCAGGTGCTTTTCCATATGGAAAGCACATTTTAGAATTCTGACAAAAATATCAAGATGTTTTTTGCAGCTGTTTATTTTTGTCAGTGGATGTGTTCTTGAAAAGCTTATCTTCCCTCTACTTTCTTCCCTCTTTCTTTCCCTTCCTTCCTCCCTCACCACCCCCCCCCCCCCCCGAACTTAAATTTTATATGAGCCAGAATAAGTGGCTAATTGGAGGAATAACCTGATAAATCCTGTAGGAAACAACTGTCAACCTGATTTTCCTCTTTTGGCAAATCTGCTTTGTTGTTATTGTTGTTTTTAATGTTAGGCTTGATTTATATGAAGTACCTTTAAAATGTAGGAAAAAAGAATTATTTCTGAAAAAATTCACATCTTGTTTTAATAGTTGAATTTCTATGATAAATTTGTAAGAGGAGGCAGTTTCTTTAGATTGTAGTATAAACTGTTCTGTTTCCATCCCTTCCTTTTTTTTTTTTTTTAACCCTTAGCAGTTCTTAATAAATTTAGATGAAGAACAAAACCTTTCTCAAACATTTTTCTAAAAGAACTACATTAAGTAAATAGGTTCCACAGAAAGGTTTGCCAAAAACCAGACTTTAAATTAATTAGTAAGGTGCCTTTATGAATGCTTACGTAGTTGGAGGGAGCAGGAAGAGGAAGCGGATGGGTGGAAGGGGTACTAGAAGCACATTTGTTTTCATGGGCACAGACCCAGAGAAAGAGGGCCTGAAAATGGAAATCTTTGTCTTTCATTCATATTATAACTTTAGCATCTTCTCCTGCCATACTTGGCATGGTATGAATGTTTGTGTGTCTTCAAAATGTTGAAATCATCCTATCCCTCAAGGTGAAAGTATTAGGAATGGGGCTTTGGGAGAGGTGATTAGGTCATGAGGGTGGAATGGGATTAGTATCCTATAAAATAGGCCCAAGGGAGCTCATTTGTCCCTTCCATCACAAGTGAGGATGCAGTGAAGTGGTACCATCTACAGACCAGCAAGAAGGCCCTTAACCAGTTTCCAAATTTGCTAGTGCCTTAAAATTGAACTTCCTGGCCTCCAGAACTGTGAGAAATAAATTTCTTATGTTTAGAAGCTGCCTAGTATTTGGTATTTTGTTATAGTATCTCAAATGAACAAAGACAATATACTGAAATTCTTTTAGTTTTTACAAGATGCAATGAGAGCTGTGTTTTCTTTTCTCATTATGACCACAAGAATTGGTTTGTTAGAAAAATTAGGAAAACGAAATTAAGTAGAAAAAGAAATTCCCAAAACAAAAACAAAACTCATTTATCTCATCTCAAAATTCTAGTCAATTAAATGCATATATTATAATAAGCATTCCACCTTTAGAAGCAGATAAAGCAGGCTTAAATTACATGTACTTATTAATGTATTGGAACTACAATTATCAATTTGTTATTTTGATGTTACCTTAAAGTAGTCATCAAAATTTAAAAAAAATACTGTGTTACATTAAGATTATGGTATGCTGGGCTCAGAGGTGCATGCCTGTAATCTCAGCAGCTTGGGAGGCTGAGGCAGGAGGATCTTGAGTTCAAAGCCAGCCTCAGCAAAAGTGAGGTGCTAAGCAACTCAGTGAGACCCTGTCTCTAAATAAAATACAAAATAGGGCTGGGTATGTGGTTCAGTTCTCTAGTGCCCCTGAGTTCAATCCCCTGTACCAACCCCAGCCCCCTGAAAAAAGATTCTGGTACAGTTCTCAGAAAAGGTCCATTTATATAAGTAGCTAAGGGAAATCAGTCCTAATGAATTCATATCTCATTTTAGTTATTGTTAAAATACATACCATGATACTCAGTATTCATTTTTCAAAAATGTTTTGTGTATAACTTCTTAATTTATTTTGAATGCTTGCTTTTATTTAGTCATTTTTTTTACTAAATATACATTTTTTCTTGCTTTCTGGTTTGTTAATTCTATTTAAATTATTTTTATTTTAACTTTTTATTTCTCAAGGAATTATTAAATTTTGAGGAGTCATCTTAGGGCCAGGATTGTGGTTCAAATATTTTGCTTTTGGATTATGTAATAGCATGAATAATTTTGTCATGTATTGGGGTTTAGATTGCTATGTGAAGATCTATATAATTCAACATAATAAAAAAGAATATCCACCTATCTTGCTTTAGTTTATAATTTATTTCTTGAGTTTCACAGTTGAAGATCTTTCAAATCCTGGACCATAATTTACAAACATGTTTCATGAGATTTTAGTTTGCAGAGGATCCTGGGAAATTCTCCTGTGGAAACATGGGCCCCTTAAACAAAAACTGCTGTACAATGAGACCTTTATGGCCACTAGACTAGCTTAAACTTACAGGACCTGCATTATAAAAGAGATTTTAAAAACTGAGAGTGTGCATGATATGTAGGACATAAAAGAGGTTCTAAGAGAAAAATGTGAGAAGCTTGATGTGTTATGTATTTGAGTTCAACCTAACCCCTGAATACCATTTATTCTCAACATAGCCATGACACCATTGAATGAGTTCCATTTAAAGGGTCCTCTCATCTTTCTCATGGGCATTCTGAGGAGCAGGACGATTCCCTCTGGTCCATGCTATGACCAACAAATCTGCTTGTATTTCCAAGTGGACTACTGCCCTTCCCTGATTAGGGTTTCCAATGCAGAACTACTGGGAACTTTCAGATCGTGTTAGCTTTCTGTTGCAGTGGCAAAATACTGGAGACCGAACAACTTAAAAGAGGAAAGCTTTATTTTGGCTCATAGTTTCAGAGATTTCAGTCCATGGTCAGCTGGCTCCATCCTATGGGCTTGTGTTGAGGCAGATCATCATGGTGGAGAGGGTGTTGTGGAGCAGGTCTGCTTACCTTATGGAGTCAGGGAAGCAGGGAGAGAGAATGAGTGAAGGGTTTGGGACAAGATGTGCCCTTCAAAGTCATGCTTCTAGTGACCTACTTCTTCTAACTGGGACAGAAACACTTCCTTGGTGCAGATGGGTCCTTTTTAGGATGGCTGGGTTGACAAAGCCTATTCAGCAGAGTGAGGCGTTCCCAGATGCAAAAATTCCCCCTTGGGTGTATATCTCTGTCCATCTATATCTATCTATCTATCTATCTATCTATCTATCTATCTATCTATCTATCTACCTATCTATCTATCCATCCTTTTCCCTTTGTTTTCATATATATTTTTAAAGTGCTCTGAAGCCTATAGAATAATATGACCCCTCTTTATTTACCCATAACATTTGCCCTCTGGGGCTCATTCACTCTGTGTAACTCATGTGAAGTACATGGTACAGCACCTGGCAAACTGAGATGCTAACCAAAGGAGTGGGGGAAGGAGTGCAGGAGTATAGGGGTAGGAAAGGAGAGAGAACCTTTACCCCTTCTCTTTATTGGCATTCCAGGTCCCCCAAAAGTAAATGATAAGGTCTCTAAAAGACTGTGCCTCTCCCAAACACCCTAAAGTTGCCCTTGTCCTGGCCCCCTCTGTGGAAGAACTTAGGAAAAATTGCCCTCCATACCCACTGAGGCTAGGTAGGACATACAATAACAATTTACTGAAATTTTGTTGAGGATTTTTGCATCTGTATTCATCAGGGATATTGTTTTGTGGTTTTCTTTCCTTAATGTATCTTTCTCTGGTTCTGGTATCAGGGTGATACTGGCATTATAGAGTGAATTTGGAAGTGTTCCATCTCTTTCTATTTTAGGCACTTATATGTCTGAAGACTGAGGTCTGAGGAGCAAGAGTGCCCAAATTTAAATCCTGCCACTTATGGGCTGAGGGCCTTGGGCAAATAATTTAACCTCTTTGTGCCTCAGTATCCCAATGTGTAAATCAGAAGTAATAATAGTATCTGCCTCATAATGTTGTTGTCAATGGATGACACATTTTGAAAGCACATTAAATCAGTGCCTGGCATAAAATGAGTACTCAGTAAGCATTAGCTATTCTTATTCTCATCTCATTTAATTATCTGAGGAAAACATTATTTTCTAGACTTTCTCACTAAGGACATGAAGGCTCACTAAAAGCAAGTGTCAGAGTCGATTTTTAAACCCTGGTCTGTCTTGTTTTCAAACCTCTACCACTTTCTGGTTGTCACATTGGCATTTTTGTCCCCGAGGCTGGTGCATCCTGGAAATTCTAGCTGAGGGTTTGAAGAACATACACTCAGCATTTCAGTCAAAGTGACAGGGCAACTAAGGTCTTTTGACAGTTGTTACAATGAGGTTAACCACTTCTTGTTTAGGTCAACAAGCAGTGCTTTCTGTTTCTATTTCCCGTCATTGGAATATTATGTTTGTAAACAGCGTTTTTTAGGAAGTTCTCCTTCCCCCTCACTTCAAAATAAACCTCCCTGTTCCTTTTCCTCCAGGAACTGACACTTAAGTTGGTATTTTGAACTGAGATAAATACCACACCTGTTTTAATGGGATGACTTCCAGGAACAGATTGTAAGCAGTAGGTGTTATTGCTGGAAGTGCTGGATTCATGGTGGGAACTCCTAGTCATGAAAGATCATCTGGCATTGCGTAAGGGAAGTTCATCTCAGGCACATGATGACATTCTTTGTCCATTGAGTCATGCAGTCTCCCAACCCTGACAACCAAATCTATTCCACAGTCTTACATGGGTCCACTGAACTTGTATTCACCAAGTTCCTACTATGTGCTCAGTGTAGTACTGAGACCTGTGGGGTAGCAGAGGTCAGGCTAGGGGTGTACAACACAGCAGGTGCCTCCTGAAGTCTCCAGACTTACTAGGGCAATGAGATAATTCAAGTGTCTCTCAAAAAGTATTGTAAACTTGAATGTTTTCAGGATCAGGCAGGATTTGTGACTCTTTGATGCACTGGGGTTTGAAATAATGGTGAGTGGTGGAAATAGGCATGGTGACACCTACTCCCCCACTCCCCCAGGTTGTTTGAATTCCTCAAATTCAAATCTAAAATAACACGGCTCTGTTGCCACATGAAGCCATGTCTTACCCACAGCCATCAGTTCTGACTCCTGTTTAATAGTATGAAATAATGATATTGATTAAGGGATGTTTGTGGAACTCAATTTCAGCCCTTTATAATCAAGCCTCATATTGATTATAATAAACTAATAATAATATAAGGTTATAATATAAGGTATTATCTGATTAGTTACCAAGATGCTATTGTTTCTCTAGATTCCAGGAAATAAGAAACACTGGAGTCTTAAGACTGAGGGCTAAGAGTGTCTTTTGACTTTGAAGAATAGGAAGAACAGATGGAGAAGAAGCTTGGGAAAAGTGAGGCAATTGGAGAGGGGAGAATGAAGGATATGTGTGTGGAGAAGGAAGTGTGCTTTAGGAATATATTCTGAAGTGTATTCAATATTAGGACTCACAGTTTAGACTTTGTACTATTGAAATTAGGGTTTTGAGGTGAGAAAGTCGAGTGTTAATCTGACAATCTTATTTAGGATAGTCTGGGAGTAGGTAGAGACAGACTATGATCTGTCTCTAGGTAGAGAGAGTATGATCCCAGGAACATACTAGGGGCAGGGAAACTTTGAGAAAGCCTTTGAAAAAGTTGGGAAATTAGGTGATAGAGCCTGAGCTAGGTGGGAGGCCAGAGAAGATAAAAGGATTGATTCAATATCTGTGGTGGAAAGAAATAATGAGACAATTTACTTTAATAATGACATGAAGCCTATGGGTATGTGTGTTAGGGGGTGAGATCTGGTTCCTTTCAGGAAGAAGCAGTTAAGTCAGATGGCCTTGGCTGAACTGTGAAGCCAAGTTAACTTCATTTATTGGGAGTGAAGTATTGATTAAGAGATCCAAGGATACAGAGTCTTTCCTTTTGTGAGATTCATATTATTCATGACCTGAGGCAAGATAAACTCAAGGACTAAGGGAAAAAATAGGAAGTCAAATAAAATCTTTTGGAGGAGGATTTTTTTCATGGTCTCTTTTTGGCAGGGGGCATAGGGAACACTTAGAATACTAAGTAGTGGGATTGCTGAGAGGCAGAATGGATGTCCCAAGGACAATGGAGGCCTTGTCTTGGATTTATTTAGCTTATTTTTTTCAATTTCCTCTGAATCATTTTCTTTTCTTTGAATCTTTCTTATTATGAAGGTTCTTTTGTAAGTAGAATTTAGAGGATCATCAAAATACAAGTTGTTTGTTGAAGGACTACATGGGAAGAGAAAATGAAGGAACATACCACGTCCAGTTGGTCACTCTGAAGGGTGGTTAACTCTTGGGCCAGCCACTTCACAAAGAGGCAATCTTGTTCACTCTGGCTCCCACCTGAAGCTCAGAGCAGAGGGATTCAAATAAACGCACCAATTTCTATAGACCTGCCTTATAGCATCAAACCTCTTGGAGTCAAAAACAGGAAGACACTTGCAGGGGAAATAATGGTGACTTTGAAAACACAATATTCAATTTAGGAGAGAGTTAAGTAGAAATTTATGTGGTTGATACTGAGTAAGTTCAGTTTAAAAAAGATAGTAGAAAGGCCAATGGAAAATACCTAATACAAGTTGGAAATGGGATCTGAAGTTTGACCAAGAGGTCAAGGCAAGAGAAACCAAGGATTATAGTTACATTTTGTGGATTCATATTTTTGGTAATCATCTGCATAAAGTAGTTGGGAGCATGGTATTTGAAGCCATATCAATGAGTGAATTTCTGGTGGAGAGAGTATAGAGACCATTGATAGGAAGCTTGCTCACTCATTCCTCAAATATTTGAGGGTCCCTGTGTGTTTGGCAGAGGCAGAGAGTTTGGCAGAGGCAGAGATGAGAACCATAGCAAGGAGCAACAGCAGGAGGAGGTTACAAAGGTGATGGGACAGAGGTGGGAAAGAGGCAGGCAGGGAATCCCCTGGTGATGTCCCCAAAGTCAAGGGGAGAGAACATAGTGGTATATGAGCTAATCAACAGTGACGGATGTTGCAGAAGAGTAAACACTAATGATTGGGAAAATGCCCTTTGGATTTCACAAGCAGGGCATTGGTTACTTTGGGTTTCAGGAGAGCTATAGGGGTGGAAGCCAGACTGTGTTGGGTGAGGGTATTAATGAATGGGAAGGAGATGGAGGCCAAGCATAAAGACCAGTAAGCAACCCCAAACATTTGTCAAGAAAAAAAGAGACATAAAGTTTCAGTTTTTATTTTGATACCTTCCCATCTTTAGTTTGGGAACAGGAGGTCTTCTTGGAAGAACTGGGTTTTGAATGAAGGATTTAAAGGTGATATGAGGAGAGAATGATGTGATGAAATGGTATCAGCCATGGAGGAGGTGAGGTCAGGTCACGAGGTGATGGTGATAATAGAGATATTTTGATCTCTGCTAGAATGGGACAACAAATTTGAAGGAGTAAATTTGATCATAGCAAATGAAATGCCATCATTAGAAAAGATGAACAACTTTTAATGAGGTGACAGTCGAATACTATCATGCACAGCCTTTTGCTTTGTAGGCATTTTTGAAACCCCAAATCTTTATTGCTATAAAAAGTCTTTGGAATCATGTTTGAGTACCAGCTCTTTGAACTTGGACAAGTTACCTAACCTTGCTAAACCACAGTTTTCCTCATCTGGAAAATAAAGGGTAATATTACTTGCTCAATAGGAATGTTGAGAAGAACAAATAAAAGTATGTATGTACAATATCTACTTCAGTGCCAGCACATAGTTAGCACTTGGTGTTAGCAATGATTCTAATTTAAAATTTATTTTGTATTTATTGAGGTATGTTTGATATACATAAAGCTGCACATATTTGATGTATAAAAATTCACGAGTTTAGAGAGAAGTATACACCTATAAAACCAATTTCTACAGTGACTATTATAAACCTGTCACCTCCAAAAGTTTCCGTCCTCCCTTCCTCCCTTTGTTTTCTTCTTTGTGTATTTTTTGATGAGAACACTTAACATCAGAGCTACCAGAATTTGTAAGTATACAAATTCTACTATATAGTTAACTATAGGTACTATGTTGTAAAGTAGATCTCTACAGTGCTTCTTTTTTGTCTTGAAAATTTTGGACAATCCAGATTTGAGATAGAAACAATATTCCAGCACCCCTGGCTCTCTCTGCTTTATGTAGTGCTCAGTAAAGAACATGGACACTGGAGCCAGACTGCTGTGCCATCTTATTTGTTGTGTGATCTTGGGCAAGTTGCTTAAATTAGCCTTTCATGCTGGTTTCCTCACCTATAGAAAGGAGATAATAATATAGTGTCCACTTCATGTTGCTGTTATGAGATTACATGAGTTATTGTTTAGGTGGTAGGAACAGTGCTTGCCACATCATCACTGCAATGCCAATATTTGTCAAGTGAATAAAAATCCTGTCTTGTCATTTTTCCTTTTAGAATCATGACATTCCATCCCCTCCTGCACTGATTCTGGCAGGGAGAAATCTCACTGGATGCCTACAGCTATTAAGTGTTAGGTCAACTTCTTAAAGAAACTGGACCCTTACTTGCCTTAATGTCCTTTCTCTGAAAGATAATGATGCACCAGAATAGAGTAGGTGGTTGTCTGGCTGGGATAATCTATGAGCGAACTTGTCCTAGGGCCAGAAAGCAGACTACAGGTCTTTGCAGGCCATGTCTGCCTTGTTTGCATCTCTAATTTTTTCATCAGCTGCAGGTGGCATGTTTTCCTGACTTAACCAACCCCTCCTGACAGAGTGTTGCTTGGGTTTGTGTGTGTTTAATATGAAGCTGACAAATTCTTGTCTATCGTAATATTTCTGGCTAAATAGAAATGGAGGACTTGCTGGGAAGCCCTGGAGGTAAAGCAATTTGGCATGCTGGGAAGACAGAAGAAGTGTTGAGGAAGGATCAGCCAGTGCTCCTTTGTGGCTAACTGGTATTTCTTTTATTCATAATATAAGTTTACATAGCAGCACTTCTCTGACATAGTCACACCTACCCTCTTTCTTAAAGACCTGGACATCTTGTTATCCTCAGATTGAGGTTTTGAGGACTCTGTTTCCTCCCTCCAGTTGGTTCAAATAAACCTTTCTGCTGGCCTTTTATTACTCTTGCCAAGCTAAGTGATAAACTTGGAAATACAACACAGGGCTCTTTAAATGAACATTATGTCTGCATGCTGGGTGGAGGATCAAAGTCATCTTTAAAATATGCATGCCTTCAGCGTTTTGTGAGGGCACTAGCCACTATGCTCCTAGGATCACTCAATTCATTTCAACTCATCTTACCTTGACCTTGAAATGTACCTTTCTACAGAGTCCCAACAAAATAAAGCACAACCTGGCTAGAGTCAGATCTCCAAATCCTCCTGACTTCCTCTGGCAGCCAGACCCTTGAATCTGAAGGGCCTAGATGACACCTCTGCTTTGCATTCTCCAGATACCCAGAAGTGAAAGAAGAGAATGCAATGTCATAAAGCTAATGGCTTTCCTGAGTCATGGAGGAATGGCAGCTATCAGAGCCTCTAGTTTGTCATGAATAAGCAGTTTTTTGAAGAGAAAATGGGTTGGCATCCAAACACTACTGTTCAGGGATTTGATTGATTTTGTATTTTAGTTCCAGGGTCCTTTGCCTCTCTTTTGATACACAGTACTTGTGCAGGTCAATCATCTCTCCAGGTAATATCCCAATGGTGCTCCATGGGATTGGAGCATCCCAGCTCCAGGCTGGTGAAGCCTTCTAGAAATCAGTGGAATGTCTCTGGACATTGTCAGTGGCCTTCCTTCCCACTTTTTCCAATCAGAATAACAAAAAGGGTATGGATATTTATAATTAGGGCCACATTCCCTAATTGCATCACTGGCACTGAAACACTGCAGTAGCAATTGTAGTTGCACCTTATGTTAGCTTTCTGTCACTGTGACGAAATCCCTGAGATTAAGAAAGGGTTTATTTTGGCTCATGGCTTTGGAGATTTCAGACCACGGTCCATTGGCCCCATTGCTAATGGGAGTGTGATAGATGATGTAGTATATTATGGCAGGAACACGTGGCAGAGGAGGCTATTCACCTCATGGTGGCTAGGAAGCAAAAAAGAGAAGGGGCCAGGGTCCCAATATGCCCTTCAAGGGCATGTTCTCAATGACCTAACTTCTTCCCACATGACTCCACCTCCTAAAGTGCTATAGACTGGTGACAAACCTTTAGCAAATAGACCTTTGGGGGATACATGTCCAACGGTAGCACATCTCTATGGATTACTCATGTAAATGGGGGAGGAGGGAAAGGGTGTAGGCTATTTTTTCCCCAGGGGCTGGGGTAGGGGGTAAGATACTAACAGGGTCTCTGCTAAACACATCACATACATTTTCTCACTTAATACTTAAAGCAATCTCCTGAGGCAAGGATTGTCATTCCTATTACATAGAAAAAATCAAGGCTTAGATTATCAGCAAGGGTCACAAAGGTGATATGGAATCAATGCCTACCATTGTGTTCCGTGGTGCCCTGCTGGGCAGTTAAATACAGAAAATCAATCCTGTTGCGTGGCATCTTCTAGCACTCTGCCAGGCCTCCTCAGGACCATTTCTTGTCTCCTGTTGTAGCAGGGAAAATCATTAAACCAATACCACTGCTGGTCCATTGTTCTATTATAAACCAAATACATTCTCCATAGCTATTGTTAGAGGTGTTTTTTTTTTTTTTTTCAATTGTAGATGGACACAATACCTTTTATTTATTTATTTTTTATGTAGTGCTGAGGATTGAACCCTCACACATGCTAGGCAAGCTTTTTACCACTGAGCTACTACCTCAGCCCTAGAGGTGTGTTTTAAATAAAAGTCCTTGTACCCAGAGGGCTCCCAAAAATTTGTTGAAAAAAAAAAATAGCCATTTTCCAGAGCTAATCAAAACATCCTCTGTCCCTGAGTATACTTTGGGCAAGATCAAAATCATATGGAGGTCCTCTTCTCAGGTGCCCCAACTCTTCCAAACAAATCCCTCTGAGGACTTGTGTTGTTGGGTATTCCCCCCATGTTGCTATCAAAAGAAACAATTCTGATTTCCTTTGGCCAGATAGTGATAAGCATTCATACACTGTCTTCTTTCAGTGGGGCCCAAGGCTCTGTCTGTACCTTTGATGTCTATCATGAGTCCACCATGTCCTATAGAACACAGTCGTGACTCAAGTGTTCCACATAGGACTGGGCCATCCCTTCAAAGAGCACTCTGAACCCAGCCTTTAGCTGGGTTCCATTAGTCATGTTTCAGATGGCAGGACTGGTTCTTCCTTGAAACCAAGTCACCATCCTCTTGAGATAAGCCTGTCTCCTTTTAATTTCCAACAAAAGTCTGTTTACATCTCTGTCACAAAATATAAGCACAGCTGTTCATAATGGCACTGTACTTCAAGGATGTAACCCTTACTGATTCACATGAAGGTTATATTTTCTCAAGCCAGGCCTTTTCATTTTGGGGTTGTTTAATGGTTTTGAAAACAATATACTGTGTACAGTCTGACTCAGCTGGCCACATCTCCATCTTCCCACATCCACTGGGGTAAGATAAATGAACAGATACAAGGAAGAAAGAATGAGGGAAATGTTTATTGAGACTGAAATGGAACACTGTTTCTTTTATGGGTTAACAGCACAGTGTGTTAAGAGGCTGGTTACAAACTCCAAAACAAAGATGACCCATAGTTCATGAACAGCTCTGCCAACTCCAGTGCCACTAATTGGAGCCACCTGATAGGACGATAGAACCATTCAGCCCAAAAATATATTACTGATTCAACTCCATTTATATTTAGATTTAATTCCTATTAACAGTACCAATATTTGCATTTTAAAATTCACATTGAATTTCACTTTGATGTTTACATGACCATTTCAGTATGATTTTCTTGTAGATTTCAGGTACAGATGGTCAAAACTATTTACTTTTCTGCTATCTTTGGCACAATTTCTGGTTTCTAAAATATAAAAGCACAGGTTTAAGTTGGCTACACAATATTGCAAAACATGACTATTTTGGATCTACCTCCATGTAAGTACAAGTTCATGTTAAGCATTATTTACAAAATGGGAACTGAAGTACAGACTCTAATAAGCTATCTTCCTTAATTAGCAGAAGAATGACAAGCAGAGGATTTTAATGAGCAGGACCAAGATTACTAGTTATAACAGTCCTCTCTGGAGGAGGAGACAAATGTTGTAGGATGGAAGAATTTCCCCTGAACCACTGATAACAACATTCATGTTGTGGGATTGATTTTGCAAGAATCCAAGGTAGGGATGGCTATTTTATGCAAAGTGGCTTGTTCAACCTATGGAATCTATATTAAAATACAACTTAGCTGGTAGCTTGCCACTGTTGTCTGGGCCCTGATGGATAAAAAAATCCAAGGGCAGCAAAGTACTGGCCTCTTTAAGTGGGTGTAAGTGAACTTAGAAGGATGAAGCCTTCCAGTCAGATACAAGCACATCTAGCCCTCTCGGAACAACACCTTTGCACATCATCTTGTAGAGGGCTGGTATGGATTTCCTCCAGAAAACTCAAAGTCTACGAATTATAAATGAATGGCTATGCCACTCTGGAGTATCACCATAATACATCTCTGGTTTAGGGCTGACACACAGATGTGAAGTGATCAAACAACACGATTTCTCACTCTAGTGCTCCTAAGAAAGGAGTTCTGATAAGCCGTGAAGCAGACCTGGGCTGGAATTGTGGTTATTATTCAAGTACAAGGAGAGTTCCTTATTTCACATTGACAGTTTAATCCTGATCTCTGTCTTGTAAATTATATGAAAATAATAAATATATACATATATATATTTATATATATAGTTCTATACTGAACACTGGGTTAACAGTTACCAGCGTCCCAATACAGTACATTGAATAAAGAACCCTTCTCCCTTCTCCCTAAATGCTATGCCCATGTTAAAGTTGAAACTGTTATTGCAGAACTGTGCTGGTCTGTTTTGTTTTATTTTCCTAAATAGTTTCTTTGAAACTGGCTAGAGATGAGTTCAAAATGGACAATTTGGCACACTGACCAGGTGGGGTTGTTTAGATGCATTAGAATCTATAAAAAGTGAGCGGTCAAAGGAAATCCATGCCAATAGAAAGCCTGAGTAAAAATTTGTAACCAATGACAGAAATTTTTAAAAACCTCCAAATCACTGGTCTTTGCATGAGAAAGCAATTTCTCTTCCACATCTGTTACCTAATTCCAAAAAGTTATTACTTCATATACTTCCAAACTTCGTCTTAGAGAAATTTTAAAACCCAGATAATACAACTTCCTTTTAATCAATTTCTTTTCATCTTACCCCACCCCCAAATTCCAAAACCCAGAGAACAAAGGCTATGAAACCAAATATAGAAAAGAATCTGGAGGTCTGTATATCAAACTACATGTACAATTGACCATTAGCGTTTTTCTTAATGTTTGAATTCACTAAGAGATGACTCTCATGGAGATGTCTTTCATCACTCCAGTCATCTGAGGCTGAGGGCTCTAGAACTGTGAGGTCTGGGTGAAGGAGATGGTGTCGGACTTGTCTACTGCGAAGCCTCCATTGACATAGGACTTCTTGGTGTCTGAATCTTCATTATCCAGTATTGTGGATTCCAAGGCAAAGGGATTCACAATGTTGACTTCAGATGAAACATCCATCTGCTCCAGCTCCTTCTTAGAGAGCTTTTCCACAATGCCAGTCCCAAATGCATCGCCGAGGACATTGACCATGGTCCTGAATCGGTCCCTGGAGAAGAGACAGGAAAGTCAGGCAGAGGGCCCAGATTTTACTTTCCTTCACCACTGACTGGGCAAAGGAAAGGATCTGATGTGTTTGGTCAAGATTTAAATCAATGCAGAGAATTCTGTCTTCATGGCTGGGTGGAAAGAGATGCCTCACAGGCTGGGGGCAGAAGGGTGTTTGTTCTAAAGCCACAGAATGAACAAACAGGTTCCATTGGGTCTGTGCTCCCAATAGGTACCAATGTCTTCCCTAAATCTCCTAAAGTTCCCTTCTCTTCTCCCAAAGAAATATGAATGGAGTCTCCAGCAGAGATGTTTAGAGGACTGAGGGAAACTCAGAATTCATCCAGATTCAATGCAATTGACATCATGGTTTCTCTTTTGGCTAAGGTGAGAGAACTTATGTGTCTCTCTCTCTCTCTCTCTCTCTCTCTCTCTCTCTCTCTCTTTCCCTCCTTGGTGTATTAGTTTGTTTGTTTCTTTTTAAATATTTATTTATTTGTTTTAGCTGTACACAATGCCTTTATTCTTATGTGGTGCTGAGGATTGAATCCAGGCCACGCACGTGCTAGGCGAGCGCACTGACTCTGAGCCACAACCCCGGCCCCCTCGGTGTATTTGTTTCTTTACCAAATGAATCTGTTCTATGAGTAAGCTATCAGGAACATGGCAGAGCACAGGTCCAGAAAACATAGGTCAGCCCAGGAGTGGATTCTCCTTGAGGCAACTGCAGCCAGTCCTGGACAGCCTGGAGAAGAGGCTGGTGGCAGGAAGGTTTGAGGACAAGGGGAGGGGAGTATCCATTTTGACACTGGAGCTTTGATGGCAGGAACTGTGTACATAGGTATTCCTGTGAAAATGATACCTGTGGGAAGGAAAAGGCCAAAAATGTCTACACATACCCACTCTGCATGCCATTCTGCTATTTAGAGCAAGGCCAGGGATTGAACTGGCCCTAGTTTCTTTCTATCCCATGACTTCAGATTGGATTTTTGGTTCATTCGGCTATCGTGATAGTGAAGGTCCCTGGTTTCAGGAAGAAATAGGGGAAGGAGAAGAAGGCAAATCCATCACCACCAATGGAAGGGTGGTAGGGTATTTTTGCAAGAAGGGCACCATTTCAGTTGGCCTTAAGCCCTGGTGAAGGCTGAGGGGACCCTGCATGGGACAGCTTTCAGGCCAGATGCAGGGTTTGGGACCTACCTAGAACGTCTCTGCTTCCCTTTCCTCCATCTCACCTGCCACCTACAAACTATGCAGCACTGGACTCCCCAGTCAACCCCACTGGCTCTAAGTTATAGGTTCAATGTGGAGATTCCACTTACTTTGAGGGTCAGGGGATGGAGCCAGACCTAGGCGCTGGCAGACCAATGCACAGAAGTGGACATCCAAGATAAAGTCCAGAGCCAGGCTAGTTCCAACTTTAACTTTGGGGTCACAGTAGGCACATTCTCACTCATATGCTCTGCTGTATTTTTGTGTGTGTGTGTGTGTGTGTGGGTGTGTGTGTGTGTGTGAGAGAGAGAGAGAGAGAGAGAGGGTGGGGGGGGGAGAGAGAGAGAGAGAGAGTTTTGTTTGGGGCCCAAATGGTTCAATTCATCTGAATTATAGCAATAAAATTTGCAATATTTTGAGCATCTACTGTCTGCTAGATGTGGTTCTAGACACTCAACTCACATGAACTCACTCAGTCAATGGCCAAATTTCTCCCATCTCACAGATAATGCAACTGGGTCTCAGAGAGGTTAGGGAACTTGCTCAAGGTCAAAAGCCAATAAGACACTGGATGAGGATTCAAACCCAAGTCAGGCTTACCCCAAAGTCTTTGTTCACACCATTGCCCCTGTCACCTCCAAAGATGCTTGATAAGATGCACAGATTTTGAACCAGGACATGATGCCAAACCAGTTTAGGATAAGCCAGGATGAATAGGGGCCTTTGCCTGGCTTCTTCAGCATTTTATGCTCTGTTTATCTTCTTCCACACCCAGCTTCTAACCTTGAGTATCACTAGGTATAATGAAGTAATGGGGCTCACTGGCTTTTTAAAATCACTACTTGAAGTTAGGAGGAGTTAATTTTTAAGCATGTTATCAGATAGCCTGGTCAGAGGGAAATTAAAGCAGCAACAGATGGCTCATTAGGCAATCTAAGAGGGATGATGGCAGCCTGCAGATTGTGAATGGCTAGGAAGCTGCCTGCTCATCTGGCTGAGGCAGGGCATTTATTTCAACTCACAGGAGCCAGTCGACAGCGACGATCAGGGTGACATCCTCGGCAGGCAGGCCCACAGCACTCAGCACAATCACCATGGTCACCAGGCCAGCCTGGGGCACACCAGCAGCTCCGATGCTGGCAGCTGTGGCTGTGATGCTATAGTCAAAACACACCAGCAGAAAGGAGTTAGACCCCAGTTTCTCCCCTTAATGTCCCTGGCCTGAAATGGTCTCCATGGGTGTTACTGCTCTGCCCTGAAATTGGGCAGTCAGAATCTGTTATCTGTTAAGCACCAGCTCTGCCTCATTAAAGGATGAGTGCTGCAGGGGACTGAAAGAAGCATGATGCCAGGTTCTGACAGGATGATGTGGCAAGGATATATACAAGAACTTTTTGAGTGGCAGCACAAATAAGCCTGAGGGTTACTCAAGAGAAGGGCTAGAGTTTACCACCTGTGGTATTTATAGAAGGTTTTATCTACCTATCCATGCATCCACCCAAAGTAAGGTCCAGGTACTTCTCCATCTGCTTTCTTCCTCCCTTTTACTCACCTTCCCAGTCTTTTACTGAATGTCTAATGTGTTCCAGGAATTTAAGTTGCCTTGAAGGTTTAGTACAGATAGTGGCAGGGTAGGTGGACAAAGGCATTTTGAGTGCAGAAAAGGAATGAGCAATTGTTAAGCAGGTTTTGTGCACTTTCTGGATATCACAAGACTCTTGTCTCTCAGAGCTTTCAGGGCACTGAATTGAGAAAGAGCATGACTCCTGTCCAAGGTATAAGCATTTATTCTTGACCTCTCCTTTTTGCCAGTGGATGCTCTTTGTGCAAAGAGAAGAGAGATCTGGAATCCAGAAAAGGCAGCTAAATGAACTTTATTACCATGTATGTAAAAAGATAGCTTTGGGGAAGATATGTGGTACTAGGGATTTTTGTCTTCAGAGTGTGCAGTTTTTCATCAGCAACATCTTTCATATTTTTAAAACTTATTTTTTCTGTATGTTTTTTTAAATACCTTTATTTTATTTATTCATTTTTTATGTGGTGCTGAGGATCGAACCCAGGGCTTCACACATGAAAGGAGAGCTATCTACCACTGAGCCACAACCCCAGCCCAACACCTTTCATATTTTAATTGGATCATTGTGGAGGAAATCAAGGCTCACCATGCCCTGAAAAGTCCCTTGGATGAGCATAAGAGCACAGCCACTACACTTTCTGGAGACATGGCCTTGCCCTTGGGCCAATACACTGCTGCCAAGAAGTCATTGGGTGGAAAGATAAAAATATAGGAACTGCAATTTAAGCCAGAAGAATCCCTAATTCTATCTACAAATCTATATTCTAGTGGGCTCTAAAGTCTCAGTTCTTAGGTAGTTGATTCTACTGCCCATTCATCTGCCTAGTGATGAGTTGTCGGGGTTTAAGGAGCAGTCAAATGCAGGCCAGAGTTTTTTGATGATTATGTTATTCCCTCAGTGGCAGTGGCCCCCAATTAGAGATGTGTGGGGTTGTACCAATTTCTCTAAAAGTTTCAGGCTTTGCATAATTCTTTAGATCTGTGCTGACCTAAGTACTCTTTGGAAAACCCAATTTTATTTCAATGCGGGTTGAAGAAAAATTTAAACAATGCATCAATGGGTTTTCTTTGTCAAAAGTGATTTGTGCCCAGACCCTCTGATCCCTCTTGGAAGCCTCAACATGTTATTGTTAACCATGTCACTATAGCCTGAGGCTGGACTGGAAACTCAAAATCCATTGAGCCAGAGAAAACTCTGCCCTTGAGCCTTCCTGTTGTTTGCTAAACTTCAGTAGTCTGACTGGCTTTGGTCTGAAATGTGGAACTATACATTTTTAGATAAGCAGGAAAAATACAAAAGCCTATTCCTGCTATTTGAACGTATACTACTTTGGCTGAGAGGGCTTTCATGCTCTAAGGTACAAAGTTCTTTCTTAGCGCTGAGGTCTAGTTTTAGGACAGGCCATTTTAACTCAGTCCAACACAACTGAAGGCTGGGTGTGAATTATAGTGAATGAAGGTTTTGGAATCAGACACACCTGGGTTATACTTCTGGCTCTGCCATTTTACTCACAGAGTTTTCATAGGCAGGTTACTTCTCTGAATCTAAATTCCTTGACAGTATTATGATGCTGCTCTGAAGATGAATCCATTCAAATCATCTGGGATAGAACCTATGCAGTAGATATAAAACATGCCATTTCTGCTGCTAGTTTTTTCTACCACTGTTGTTGCCACAGCTAGCACTAATAATACAGCCACTATGACAACAGCAACAAGCAAAAGCACAGGTTGAGCATCCCTAATCTGAAAATCCAACATCCAAATGCTCCAGAATTTGAAACTTTTTTTGAGCCCTGACATAATGCCACAAGTAGAAGATTCCACACCTGATCTCATATGAGGGGTCACAGTCAAAACACAGAAACAAAAAAATACTGTGAAAAATTAGCATCAGGCTATATTTATAAGGTGTACATGAAACATCAATGAAGTTTGTGTTTGGACACTGGTTTATTCCTAAGCTATCTCATTATGTATATAAAAATATTTCAAACTCCCAAATCTGAAACACTTCTGGTCCCAAGCAGTTTTGATAAAGGATATTTAACCTGTGCTATTATAACAACAGCAACTACTACTATTGCTACTTTTTTCCTTTGAGCCCTTTCTAGATCCCCAATCCTGTAATTATCTGTTTTTATAAGATAATTTATCCTATTATCAATCAGTTATAGCCTGTGATAAGTGAATATTAGATAAAAAGATACCACAAAAAGATGGTATCTATGTTATTCGATGTCCATCCCACAGAAAGAAATGTACTATGTAAGGGTCTAAAAAGTTTTTAACCATTAGCCATGTAAGTGATAACTGTAACCTATAAAGTTAAAGCTAACTTTTATTTCCCAGGTAGAGCCAGCGAGGACTTTTTAAGTCAATGATTACTTTGGACTTTATAGTTGTTATGGTTCTGAGACACTAGTTATCAGCAAGTCTGACTAAAGAATTTGCCAGAAGAGGAAGGGAGGTTTTAATGTGAATTTGCTACTTAGCCTTTAGGCCTACAGTTGATTCTCTGGCATTCAGATTAAAAAATATATATATTAGGAAGATTTACAAAATAAAATGTATGACTAAAGAAAGAGAGAGGGAATTCATCAAAAAGTAGCCAGTACACTTGAGAGCCACCACCTCATACAACTGTTCCTTGGAGTGGTTTAGTGCAAACTCTTGATTCCCCAGGCCAAGATGAGAGAGATGGGAAAAAACACTTGAAAATGTGAAGGTAGCAACTGCTGAAGCACAGCGGGCAGGGGCAGGTGTAGAGCAGGAACTTTCTCAGGCATGATTGAAGGTCTTAATTTTACATAGTCTCTGCTGTTGTAAGTGCAGGACTAAAGTTCTTTTGGTATAGGCTTCTTTTCTTCTAAATTTGTTTTAGTTATAGATGGACATAATACCTGTATTTTATTTATTCATTTTTATGCAGTGCTGAGGATTCAACCAGGCATTCAGATGTACTAGGCAAGTGCTCCACCACTGAGCTACAACCTCATCTCCTGGCACAGGCTTCTTTAGCCACTCACACTTCATAGATTATGCAGTATCTCTATCCCACCCCCTACCCCTGCCAGCTGATGTGCCAAATGATATATTTTGCACTTGTTTTCAGTGAATTTCAGGCAAACAGCAATAGTTTACAGGGTTGAGGAAAGGTATTTTAAAATTTTATTTTTAATGTACTATATTAGAACATTTGTCAGTTAATGAATTCCTTATCCCTAGAATTTTATGTCAATGCTGTAGTCACAACAGTTAATTAACTCTAAAAGGTTGAGAGTCAATCCTGAGTAGGCCTAGGGACAAAGTTTCATGTTAAACTTTCACTCTAAACTGAACTAAATGGTTACCTCTAATCCACGCCTGTTGCTCTGACATTTTGCTGTCCAATAGAACTTTCTGCAGTGACGGAACTGCTCTAATCTGTGCTATTTAATTCAGTCAGCCTTTGGCCACATGTGACTGGTGACAACCATATTGGTTAGTACTATCCTAAAGAAAAAACTCAGGCAAGATTTACTAATGACATTTCTATTACCTGATTGAGCAGACAGACAATTTTGGTCCTCATTTGATGAGAATTCTCTTTAGTATCTGACTCTGTGAATCATTTTCATCCTTGAAAATCTTCTTTGGGTTTTCATGATAACATGATTCCTGGCTGTCACCCACCACTCTGTTCCTTCCCACTTTCCCTCTTGGATTCTCCCTTTCTTGTCTGCCTCTAGATTAGGATTTTCCAAGGCTCAGCCCTTCCTCTCTCAGCCCAATTTCTCTATAACTCTCCCTAAATGCCTTCCATTCCTAACATTTATGTGTTCACTGTATAGGCACTAAGCATTTTATATGCATCATCCTACTTCATCATTACTACTTGAATAAATTGTAGGCACTATTATTATCATTTTACAGGTGAGAAAATAAGAAAGCTTAGAGAAATCAAGTCTTTTGCCTGAGGTCACAACTAATCATAGTGTCACTGAGATTTGAACAGACACCTGACTTGTGACCTACTTGTTTGATGAACACCATTAAGATGATGGCCCTGACTTCCATATCTCAGTCCAGACCTGCATATCTCACTGCATATCTCCTGAAAATCTTAAAGGCTTTCAAATTCAATGTGTCAAAAATATAAACTCTTTATTTTCTCCTTATTCTTGTTTCTCTCATGCTAGTCCCTGTTATGATAAGTCTCATCCACCAATCCAGAACTGTCCATCAAACCTGGGAGTCATACTAGACTTCCCCTGTTCCTCCCTCTGAACCCAACTGATAATTCTTCAATTCATTAGCTCTTTTCCATCCCCAGTGTCAGTGCCTTGTTATAGGCCTTTTAAGACTTTACCTAGACCTCTCCAAATGTCCCCTAACTGGTCTTCTAGTTTGGGGTCCCTATCTCCATCCAATCCATCCACTGCATTGTCAGTTACCTGTCTAAAATGCAAATCTGTTCATAATATTATAAACTGTCTAAGACCCTTTTATGAGCCTCCCATATAAGCCTTTCATGCTATGACCCCTGCCTCCTCATCCTTTCATGTTTTGCATGTTGTACTCCTTGTGTCAGCCACACCAAATAATCTATACTCTATGACTAGGCCATGGCTACATCACAATCCCTGAATAAGCTATTTTTGCTACCCAAAGCTCTTAGCTTCTTTCTTCACCTAAATCCTTACTCCTCATCTTATATTCAGCTACATTTCCCCCTCCTCCAGGAAGCCTTCCCCCATCTTCTCAGGTAGAGCTGATCTTTCTCTCTTTGGGACCCTCTGTGACCACCACAGAAAGTACTGGATAGCTCCTATCACAGATATCAGCACTCACTTGGATACCTATTCCCCATCTACCAAGGGCCCTTAGAGAGCAGGGACTAGACTTTTTTCTACCTTGAGTCTTTGTTGTCCACTCTGAGCCTACTCTGAACTAAGCACAGAGTGGTGCTCTGGCTAGCCAGACCCTGAAGCAGAAATCTTGTGTACCACAAGTCCACTACTTGGGAAGAGACTTCATAGGCCAAGAAAAAACAATCCATCACCGGGCCATTCTTGATCTCCCATTGTAGACCATTTTACTTGAGGCAATTCCTATAACACTGATGCAAGAGAGTGACACCAGGCCCCACCTGATAGTGATGATCTGCCCAATGCCCAAGTCTAAGTCATTCAACTGTGCAATAAACACAGCTGCTACTGCTTCATAGAGCGCAGTCCCATCCATATTGATTGTGGCACCAACGGGTAACACAAATCTAGTGATCCTCTTGTCCACTTGGTTTTTTTCTTCGGCACAGCGGAAGGTGACAGGCAGTGTGGCTGAGCTGTGTGATATAGAGAGAAAAGAACTTAAGGTCTAAGGATGCTGGTGCTCAATCCCCACCTGAAAACACACATCTCTTCCAGAAAAGTAAACAAAGGACCCAAAACAGGTTGGTACTTGTGGCCAGTCCAGGGATCAGAAGGTGCTGTGTCTACCACTGCCCCCAGTGATTCTAGAACTCCTGGCTGCAGGCTATGCTGAGGGAAGGAAATATTCAATAGTGTGAAGAAATATGCTGAGGATGGGGCAGAGAATATGGAAGTCAACTCTCAAGTTAAAGGCAGCTACAAAAAACACAGGCTGGAGTCTGCTCCATCAAGTGAGGGGTGAGCTGATAAAATGTGGCCTGAGGCTTCTTCCAGAAACCTCTCTTATAGTTACCTGGAAGAGATCATGAGAGCTGTCAGGAGAGCCTGGGCCATGCCCATGGCAAATCGGAAAGGGTTCTTCCGGACGACTATGAAATATATCAGTGGGAGAATTACAATGGAGTGGATGGCAAGCCTGTAAACAAGAGGGGAAAGTTTTAAAGATATTACTCTCATATTTCATTCTTTTTTCAAACAGTTTTTAAAAGTTATAATGTTGTTTAGCTTTCCTAAAGACCCACTGAGAAAATGGGAAGTTGCCTAGGAAATATATGTTCCCATGCTACAGATGAGGATGTAGGGCTCATTTAGTAGTAAATGAAGCATTTGGCCAAAGTTAATGGCAAATTCAGTAGCTGAATCCAAATTTCAGAGCTCACAGAACAGGGTTATATTATGCTGTCATGCTCCTGTCCATGTGATTCCTGGTTTTGAATTCTGACTTCTCTAAGATTCAGCTAAATGTCCCCCTCCTTCAGGAAACATTGGAAACATTCAGTTACTTTCCCAGGAAGAGATGACCCTTTCTTACTTGGCACCATCTTTGTCCACTACCATGATACCTCATTACAACCCTTGTCACAGTCTTCACCTTCTCCGTCCCTTGGGTCCTGCGGTTATTTTGCTGGATGGTACTCACTGTGTAAGAGGGCATTCAGAGTGGCTGTAAGGAAAAAGTCGCTCTTCTTCCACAGTTGTTCTTTAGGATTGGGGCCCTCTTTACTATCCTTGCCTTCTCAAATTGTACCTTATTTTACATGGAAATATACAGCTTACCCAAAATAGGGCGCTTAAGAAATGAGAACGATTTGATGGATGGCAGGCATGCGTAAGTGGCAACCTTAAAATATACAGACCAGTTATGCAAGGTTGAAATAATAAGAAATGGGCACTGCAAATACAAATCTGGGGAGTTTGGAGACAGGGTCTTCTTAATACAGAGCTTGTACCTAAGAATTGTGAATTCTTAGCTATGACTTTTAGGTTTCTGTTAGAAGCCTAGAGAAGGCAAGAGAAAAGAAACCAGCAGAACTCCATTAAGAATTGGCTTACTCACTCCAGTCAGAATGGCAGCTATCAAGAACATAAGCAACAATAAATGTTGGAGAGGATGTGGGGAAAAAGGCACACTCATACATTGCTGGTGGGACTGCAAAATGGTGCAACCGTTATGGAAAGCAGTATGGAGATTTCTTGGAAAACTGGGAATGGAACCACCCTATGACCCAGCCATCCCACTCCTGGGTCTATTCCCAAAGGACTTAAAAACAGCATATTACAGTGACACAACTATCTCAATGTTTGTAGCTGCGCAATTCACAATAGCTAGGTTGTGGAACCAACCTAGATGTCCCTCAGTAAATGAATGGATTAAGAAAATGTGGTATTTACGCACAATGGAATTTTACTCAGCAATAAAAGAAAAGAATGGCATTCGCAGGTAAATGGATGAAGTTGGAAGACATAATGCTAAGTGAAGTTAGTCTCAAAAATCCGAGTACCAAATGTTTTCTCTGATATAAGGAGGCTAGTTCATAGTATTGTTGGATGGGGGTACATAGGAGGATTAGAGGAACACTAGAATGGTCAAAGGGAAGGGAGGGTAAGGGAGGGAGCAAGGGGGGAGGGAGGGGGAGAAAAGAAAAAAAAAAAGAAAAGGTGGTTGAATGAGACGGATATCATTTTCCTAAATGCATTTGAACACCTGAATTGTACGAATATACTTTGTATACAAACAATTGTATGTAAAAAGATGCTAAATACATGCATTATGAGTTATACATATTAAAAATTATAAAAATAAAATTAAAAAAAAAAAAAAAAGAATTGGCTTAGTATCACAAGCCTCAACCACATCACTACCAAGAGTTTGCTCCTGATCCTGCAAGTTTCAGCAGCCCTAGAGCAGGGCTGGCCTCTAGTGAGGCCAAGGCCTTGCCTCCCTGACCTCTGTGGCCTGGAGATTTGAATCTGGTCCCTACACTATAGGAACCCAGGCTGCTTCTGTGTTAGCTGACAGGGCTGTGTTTTTGGTAAACACAGATTATGAACCAAAAGCTATGCAATGGAAACCCCAATGCAATTGAGTTCTAATAGGTGAGCTAATTGCTCAAGTTGGGTGTTTGACCTGTGGGAGTCAAATCAATGTCATTTCCTCATTCCCTTATTCCATATGTTTTAACATATATGAAATATCCTACCCTTGGCTGGGTATCTGGGGGCACCCTCTATAATCTATCCCACTGCATTTCTTCTCAAGAAACCATAGCAAATATTCCCCACGGCTTTCCTGTTTGTGGCTTCTAAAAAGCCCCACACAATTCCAACTAGCCTGACGACTTCCCGAGCACCATCCCTGACGCACTGAGGACACAAGGCAGGGAGTAGGTACCAGCCTCGGTGATAGAATTTGAACCAGCCCGTCCTCCTGCTCCTACTTGCTCTGGTTTAATTTTATTTAGGCCCTTCTTAATTTCTTTCCACTTTAGGGTATGTGGGAGGCGATCCTACCTGCTCGGTTAGTTTATGTTCTTGAGGAAATGAAGGGCAGGAGACAGCCAAAAGAGGCTTCGAGTGGGTTTCTCTCTTGTTTTAAAAAACGATTTAAACACAACCAATAAAAGCAGTGACAAAGCCTGGTCCAGGCTGTTCTGCCAAAAGCTGGCAATTAGCACAGTGTGATCCACCTACAGTACAGCTGTTAAAGGGCAGCCCTGCTCCACCTGCTCTCTTATCTCTGAACTCCATCTTTCCCTGCACTTGGGAGAGAAGCTGACATTACCAACCAAACCCCAGCCTTTCTGCAGCAATCCTATTGAGTCCAGTGAAGGTTCTATTTTTTTTACTCTTGAGTTAGACATACCCACTCAGGACGGTGGCCATGTAAAGGCCCAGCTTGCGGAATATTTCCCAGTCTTCAACTTCAATGATCTTCCCAGCAATCAGGAACAAAATACCAAGCGGCATGTAGCTAGAAAGTAAGCACAACAAAGACCCAGTTCCATCACTGGGGTTTGCTCAGGCTGGGATTATTGGGGAGGAAACAAGCCAGTGCATGCACCCCAGCTTGCAATTGGGAGGAGAACAGGAAACACGGTGACATAACAAGCACTCAGCTTTGAGTACTGGGTGGGCTAATGGCTCTAGTTTTCAGTACCTGCAAGCAAGCACCTTGCATTCTACACATCCAAACTACTACAAGGGTATTTTACAAATGTGGCAAGAATATGCAGTAAGACTGCATATTCTTATGCATGCCTTACACACCCCCACATCCTACTGATTGTCACATCTGCTTAGCTCACTTGAGCTTCACCTCTCCCAACAAAATATGGATGTTAAACTCTTTCCAGCCCTGGCATCTCGTTTCTCAGGTGTCAGCAATTGAGGCAACAGTAATAACAGTGGAAGTGGTCACCATATCTCTATCTGTGGTGCTCTCATTAGGTCTGTGTTGGGGAAAGTATTTTACATGCATCATTTCATTTAATGTTCTTCTAACCCTGGGGTTAGGTTTTATGCCCCCCCCCTGCTTTTTTTCTTAACATATAATGAAGCTGAGAGTTTTACAGGATTAAGTGGCTTGCCTGTCTGTTATTACTGAACCCTTGACATCACTGTCAATGTCCTTTTTTTGGGTGAAATAATGTTGAACCAATTCTATGCAAGATAAGTGAGGCAGAGGTCTCCCAGGAAATGTGGACTTTCTGGTATCTCAGTGACAGGGTGGATACTCAGGTGGTGTCTCTGGGATGTTCAGATGGCAGTTTTCCTTTGAGTGAGTTTGTGGCCCTGCTGTAGCATTTTTTTGATGTTTTAAATCTCACTTCTGCGTGGGGCCTAAGAAGGAAAGCACTCTCTGTTCTGATCTGCAAGGAGCTCTTCCAGATCATCCCTTTAGGAGCACTTCTGATTTGAGTGTTGGTTGGGTGCAAGATGACCTCCCAGGGTTTTGAGGGAAAAGACAGTGGCTGATAGCTAGACATTTATTGATGAACTACCTCCTGAGAAGTACATGGGCCTATTTAATACTCCAGTGATTTCAAATGTCTCCATCTCTCGGAGGAGGCCAGTGAAGAACATAGCCCCATATTTCTAATTTTGAGAATACAGAGTTTTCAGGAGAAGCAAAATGGCCTCATATAGTGTCTGCTCACCACATAATGATCTGAACGATTTTCATGGTTGCGTCACTCAAGGCATTGAAGAAATCCACCAGAATCTGTCCCTTTTCTCCCATTTTTCCAATGACAAGTCCGAAGACGAGGCAAAAGATAATCAAGCCTAGAACATTTATGCCATCTGAATACATGCCCACGATTCTGTATTCCTTTGTTTTGTTCTGTAGATCAAAACAAAGAAAATATATTGATACATGATTATAACCACAGTGATCTATCAGTCAACAATATTTTAGAAAATATAGTAATTATTAAAACCCTACACAAATATCAAATCTCCTCCCCCATTGAAATTTAAAGTCCCCCCTTTTCTTAACAAGTCCATATTTGAATATTTCTTTTGAAGATTTGTAATTCTGAAATTTTTTACATTTTTTTATTATAAATTTTAGAATCAAGGCACTTTTCAGGGTTATTTAAACTACTAGCTACATTTGGAGTCTGTTTTTAAAGAAAGACAAAGAAAGACAGGAATTAATAACATAGGAAGCACAAACTACCATCTGTTTTATCCTGATAATGAAGCACAGGAACATTTTTCACTGCCTCTGTTTTTGTATGACCAACAGGATTTTAGAGATAGATATAAAATTAGCCAGATACCTGCTACAATGAACTATTTTTTCAATTTATCCTGAGTAAAAATAGCATGAGATTCACTGAGAGAAAAACGTAATCTGACTGGTGCAAACCAGGGTGATAGAGAATTAGGTTGACAAGCCACTGGGTATCAGCAATTTCTTATTTATGATGAAACAAACATTTATGGAGCAGCTAGAGTGTTCTAACTGCATTGACTATAGCACAAGGTCTTAAAATTCAGCTGGAGAGACTAGACCAACTGTGAGAAACATGAGCCAACAGCAAGATGGTGTGTAATTAACACACAGCCAAGCTATGAATTACAAGCATCACATAGAGACTGGGACATGAATGAGGACTTCAAGGTTAAGGAAAGCTAAGTTTGAGAAGTAGGCAGCCAGGAGACAAGTATGTTCCAGAAAAATGGTAGGCAAAGGCAAAAATCATGGCATATGGGCCTTTGTAACTTGCTTGGATAATAATTCTTACATATCTGTTCCTATGGCTGCCACCCTAACTTAAACCTCTCTGTTGGATGTCCCCAAAGGACCCAGTTCTTCTCCATTGTAATACCCATCACTCTTCACATGAAGACAGATGCAGTATCTGTCTTTCTACTATTATAATCCCAAGGCCCAGCAGGGCCTGGCATATGGAGGGTGCTCAGAAAAATACTTTGGAAGCACATCAAAAGGCAGAAATAAGGGGTAAGTGAGGAGGCAGATCTGGATAGAAGAGAGGGGGCTGTTGGGAAGAATACTGGGAAAACTCAAGAGAAGTCAGGTCATGGAGGCCCCCTACCCAAAGCCCAAGAAGCTAAGGCTTTCTGCAGTAGGATGCAAGGAGCCAACTGTTGTGTATTTAATTTGAATTCTTAAAGCTATGGAATATTTCTCTTTTCCTTAAGTCTTTCCTTTTTGTGTGAAGGCAGAGGATATGTCTACTAGAGGCCTACACAGGTACCAATTCAGGACCATACATTCCAGTTCTGAAATCCCCAAAGATCTTAAAGTCCATTGATCTTATTGGTAAGTTTATGGAAAACTCTTTGGGTGAAAAAACCTACTTTGAACAGAGATGAGGCTGATAATCTGTTTCTCTAACTTTACAGAGTATCCATGTGTTTGTTATAGAAATATTGATGATGTTTGATTCTCTGGAGTGTTGTTGCAGTCTCATTTAAAAATTACCATACAGTGTATATACCATGTGACCCTTCTAAAGTCTTAAGAGCTCTGGAATTAGCATCATTTCTGGGCAGAAAGATTTTGACATGAAACTGTGGGCCTGTATTCTGTGTTTCTATAGCTTTGTAAAACTAAATCGGTCCCCGAGGTGCCCAATTATAAAAAGTGGCAAAGATTCAGTGGCAACAAGGCTCATTCTTTTCTCTATGTATACAGTTGATTCTCTTTGTTCTTGATAGTTTCTATGCATTATAGGGCCCCCCCTATACTGAGTTAGCAAATATCGAACCATTGCTCCTAGTCACATCAAACAATCAATAGGTGACATTGTTTTATGTGTGTTTCTGCTTAAAAAATCTCATTTAATATACATTGATGATTCACTGACATTGAACTCATGACCAACATCACTATCACTCCAGTCTGAATGAAGATTCTTTAACACACATATTTTCTCCATAAGGCACATCACTGCCTTCTTGTGCTTAGGAACACTTAGAGAGCACTTTATTACTATGCTTCAGTTCACATTAAGTAGGGAAATCACCATGAAAAAGCACAAAAATGGAAAAATAAATGGCACTGAATGCACCACAAGATGGACGTTTGCTTACAGTGTGAGATCCAAAAGAAGGCAGGGCATTGCCTTGTCCAGTCTCACCTGGGAACATGCACAGTGGGTGACTCAAATTTTGTGCTGCTTTTTGCCAATGACCATACATGTGCCATGGATATTGATTTGGGGGTTACAAGTAAGTTAGCAAAGAGGAGAATTCACAAATGTGGGTTCTGTGAATAATAAAGACTATCTTTCCATCTTCTGCTCACTCATGACTGGCACCTGCCTACTGGGGAAAAGGAGCAGGTGACAGAATGG
Organism: Tamias sibiricus; assembly: GCA_025594165.1. Classification (NCBI taxonomy): domain Eukaryota; kingdom Metazoa; phylum Chordata; class Mammalia; order Rodentia; family Sciuridae; genus Tamias; species Tamias sibiricus. The sequence continues at coordinate 153,423,869 of CM046657.1, read as the reverse complement.
TACCTCGGAAACTGTGGGCATGATGGTGGTGATGGGCTCCTCCGTTGTGTTCCTCCCAGGATCACTGGGGGGCTTCACTTCTTCACGCTTGGTTTTGTACTGCATATAACAAAGACAAGCAAACAAAGATTTTTTAAACTTCTAATGCTATACCATAGGAATAAGTTATTTTTGCCAAACAAGTACCTCCAAAGAATTCTACTTCTAGTGCCTCTATTGCTTCTAGTTTTTGATAATACCTCCCATGAGGTTTTAAAACTCAAAATGGATTGAGAAATCCAAATCCCTGACTCCACAACCACCATTCAATAATGTCAGAATGTTCTTTCACTTGCATAATAAGGACAAAATTAATGGAGAAATGAAGTGAAAGATATTTTCTCCATAGGCACTTTCACAGACAGACCCCATAGGGATTCCTATCACTTTTGCTTTTATTAATTCATTTTTTTAATTGGAAAAAAAATCCTCATCACTTTGGTAAAAAGTAGTCCCCAGGACTTTAATAAATATCCAGAAAGCTTTAACAAGATGGTTGCATCCAAATCAACAGTCCATTTAGGGCTATTCAGTGAGTGAGATTTCTGTTTCCTTCAGCTCTGTTTGGTTCTGTGGAGCTTTGACACAGAGGTTTAAGAAAGAGCTAGTATATTATTACACCAGGCGCAAATGTCCCTCCTACAGGGCTCTGCCAACACTGAGAACCTTACAAATGACCACTGTGGCTGATCTGCAAAGGCACCCCTGAAATAGAGGTGGTTCTGTGCCTCATGGAGGTTGGCAGGGAGCAATATAATTGCCATTTTTGTTGGTATACACAGAGGTTTCTGTTCATGTAATTTATGTAAATGAATACAGCAGTTTGTGATAGACTCAGCTGTCTTGACAAATGGAAGAAAAAAGACTTGTCCATGGAGTGAAGAGATGTCAAACTTTCCTAGAGGAAACAAAAACAACAACAAAAAACTCTATGGCTTTATTACATTGCTTTGCAGAGTATTGGCAATGGGCACATATTGGTTAAAGAAAAGAACTAATCTCAGGAATGCTAGCCATGTCATGTGGGTTAGATATAGATTGCCAATACCAGAGGGACAAGAAAGAGGAGATAGAAAGCTCTTTTTCTATCCATTGCATTGCATCACCAGACAGTCCAAGTTTCTTTACAAATGTAACATGGTTTTCCAGAATAGGTACTGAGGCCACATTTTAAGTCACTCATTGTTTGGAAGATTCCTAATTTGCTCCATTTGAGCCCTTCTGAGGGAAACTGCATACAGGAAAAGGAAACAGTGCAAATTATGATATGCATTTGTTGGTTGGAAAGCAAGGATATGAAACAGAAAAGACACTGAAACTCTTCATTCACAGGTGCACTGCCCACTGCCATGTTTGATAGGACTACTTCCATTTCTTGGGTCACAGAAGAAAAAAGAAATCTTAACTGGTAGTGGAAAGAGGAGAGAAACTCAAGGGCAAAAGTCATTAGTATTACCTGCTGAAAACAGGCTTGGACAAGGTTTTCAGGGAACATATTCCTGTTGGAGACATGAATAGCAGTGTTATGGGATGGCAAAAAGTGTTTTTTTTTTTTATCATACTCAAATACATTGATGAAAAATGAGTGTAATATAGAATGAGTACTCTGATTTCTCCTCTGGCCTTTCTTTGAATAATACTTCCTTGTAATAAGATTTCTTTCTTGTTTGCTGAGCCTTAACTGGGTATAGAATGTTCTCCTAATCAAACATCACTTAACCAATTCACTCAGTGACACAGTTGCTGTCCCCAGTGAAAAGCTGGCAGGTAGACACTTACAGTTGAGAGAGAATTCTTTAAATTATTTTGCACATTTCAGTTTTCATACATGAGACAATATTCTTACTAATAATCTGTTCCCAAATTTATAACTGCAAATATCATTGTAATTATTGAATTAAATATTAAAGCATTGAAATATGGCTGTGAAAAAGACAGTGTGGTTTCTATTAAAAACCAAGCAGAATGCCTGGAATCTCAATAGAGGCAAATGACTAAAATTTTCACTATTAAATTTGGTATGGAGAGACAACTAAAATAAAAAGAAAAACTGGGAGGATTTGACACTCAACTTTCTTTGCAATTTTGAAGGGTTTGGGTTGCTCCACTCTACAGAAACTCAATCTGGAAATTGAAGAAGATGCATTTATAAGGGCACCATATGCAACAGAAATTATGAAAATACAATGAAGTGATACATTCAAACAAAGACTATGACCCTACATCAAAAAAACAGTGAATAAATGCTTTTAAGTTTTAGGGAGAAACAAAATATGTAATAAGCTTTAGGGAGAAACAAAATATGTAATACAGATCCTATAACTTTTTTGTGTGTGGTGGGTGGGGTGTTGGGGATAGAATCCATGGCCTTGTGCAAATACTTTTATCACTGTGTCACACCTCAGCTCTCCTATAACACCTTTTGTGACTCTCTGCTTTAATTGCTACTTTAAATTGACAAACCTATTTCTGATTCTGTTTTAGATAAGAGGATTTTTCCTGTACAGTTAAAAAAGTGTATTTTTTCAAGTGTGAAGGTTTCTCCCTATAATTAAAACAATGTGTAACTAAAGTGTGCTACACATCCAACCCAGTCTGACATCTTTATACGATAAAGATACGTTCTGCATCTCTGTCCATCCTAAATTGTTACAGAGGACACTGTTGCTTCCAGTCCACTTGGAACCATGACCAGCAAGCAGTAATTACTTGCCATGTAATTTGTGGGGTCTAAGGTAAAATGAAGATGCATAATAATTTAAAAATTTTTTTAAATGTCAAGATAGAAGAGCATTAAAGCATGCACATGGCCTCCTGTAACTACATAGCTGGCACATCCAGGAAGCTAAGACTCTCACCTGATCAGGTCTAACAAGGCATCCACTGTGCTGACTTCTGGGGTGCTCCCCGTCCTGTCGATTTCAGACACCTTCTGGGTGACACCAGGCTTGATGCTTACCACCAGCACAATACCTATGGTCAAGGACAGTATCCACAGAGCATTAAGAACCTTCCAGGGCCATGTGTGGTGGCATATGCCTGTAATTCCCGTGACTTGGGAAGCAGAGGCAGGAGGGTCACAAGTTCAAAGCCAGCCTCAGCAACTTAAAAAGGCCCGAAGCAACTTAGTCAGACCTTGTGTCAAAATAAAAAAATAAAAAGGGCTGGGGATGTAGCTCAGTGGTTAAGTGCCCTTGGGTTTAATCCCTGGTACCAAAAAAGTAAAAATAAAAAATAAAGAACCTTCCAGAGCATTTGGCATCCTGGTACATTCTTCTAATACTGTGATGAGGAGGACCTGAGATCTAGCCAAATGCTAAGTCCCTGCTGGGACACCAGTGGCTTCCTTAATTACTTCCCCACTGAAGTTCAATAAGCAGAAGGAATTCCCCCCTCCTCTTTGTTGTTGTTTTGTAGTTGTTTTTAAGCATCCAAGAATTGCTTCTGGAAATACCTACTGATGAGAATTTTTTTTCTTTTCTTCAACTTATGAGATCAACCTAGGCAGGTGTGGGGGTAAAGGTACTTCATTTCCTGGCCCAGGGAACCTTTTGATATCTTTTGAAACTTTAGCCCACAGATGCTGGTCATTTTGCAGGTCATACAAAACAAGCTTTGTCTTGTCTACCTTCTATACCACAAGCCTTGGAATAGCTAGAAAGCTGTACTGTGGGCGAGTGTCATTCAGGGGTGGAGTGGAGGATAGACAGACAGGAACTACAGGGAAGAAAGGCTCTTCATGCTGTAAGGAAGACTTGTCTGCATACTAGGTTACCTGAAAGCACCACTGTGGTCTCTGGAAATAATTGGTTTCTGTCTCTTAAAGTGTCTAGCAGCAATGGGAGGTTGTAGAAGAGACCAAGGCATTGAGAGATGTTTGACTGAAAGAGAGTGAGGCAGAAAAGACATATCCATGCCTTTCTTCCTCCTTTACCAAGAGGAGGAAGTACTAAGGGGACTTTGGAGTGTAGAATGAGTCAGTTTTGCTAGTAGGACCAGTCACTGGACAGTAAGAGGAATGTGAATCTTTTTCTTTATGGTTCACTTTCCCCTGTCAGGGCTGCAGAAGGGATATATACCCAGTTAATAATAAAGCAATATCTTGATTTTTCTCTACTATTTTTTCTTTATGTTGGATTCACTCAGGAACCCCTTGAAGAGATGCAACTTGATTTAGGGCAGGGCTCAGGTGCTCCTAAGCCCCTCTGCCCAATACCACTAAAACTTCACCATATTCCACCACTTACTTACCCATTCACTGAATCAGGGCTGCAAGGATCAGGCTGGCTGCAACATCTGAGAACATTTTCTTCCTTTCTTCCCACTCTGGGCACCCTTCTTAAAATGTCATGCTAGGTCACAAAGGATCTTGAAGCTACAAGAATAGCTCTTCCTTCATTAAAACTTTTTCTTTCTCCCTCATACAAGTGGGATTTATACTTAGCAATACTGTTAGCTGTTAGCATTTGGTAAAATGTGAAATGCACTGAAATCCTACCTTTCTGAAAATATGTTATCATTATACTCAGTGCCACTATTACAGATTAATTATCCAACTTAAGATTACATAAGCTCTTGGCTTTACTTCCTTTTACCAATGATTCTGATAAGGCATGGAACTGTCATCCACTTCCTGTTTCTTACTAGAGTCTCTAATAAGCAGTACCATGTCTAAAATTATGTCAGCATTGCATTGTCTTCACATAACAGTTGCAATGTAGATTTCAAGGCAAAAAGTTCCTGGGTAGTTTGACAATATTACTTTCTGATTAAAAAACCTTCATTTTTAACAGCCCAACTACTTTTTGGATGAAAAGTCACAATTGTATAGGGGAATAAAGATTCAGAAATAAATATTACCTAGAATTACAGCAATGATGGTGGTACAGAAATAATATACAATAGCACGCAGTCCAATTCTTCCAGATACATTGGAGTCCAGTGCAGCAACACCTGGAAGGAGAGGAGGGAAAGGTCAAATTACATTCATTTTTTAAAAATTTTTATTTATAGTAGTAGTATGTATTACAGTTCATACTACACATATAGAACATCTTTTTACACAAAACAGTTTGTATACAAAGTATATTCGTAACATTCAAGTCTTCAATCATGCATTTAGAATAATGATATCCATCTTATTCAACCACTTTTTCTCCCCCCTCCCCCTTTGCTCCTTCCCTTTCCCTCCCTTCCCTTTGACCATTATAGTGTTCCTCTAATCCTCCTATGTACCCCAACCCAACAATACTGTGAACCAGCCTCCTTATATCAGAGGAAACATTCAGTATTTGGATTTTTGAGATTGACTGATTTCACTTAGCATTATATTCTCCAACTTCATCCATTTACCAGCGAATGTCATTATTTTATTCTCTTTTATTGCTGAGTAAAATTCCATTGTGTATATATACCACATTTTCTTTATCCACTCATATACCAAGGGACATCTAGGTTGGTTCCACAACCTAGCTATTGTGAATTGTGCTGCTAGAATTCCAGTCGGGCAAGGTGGTGCACACCTGTAATCCCAGTGGCCTGGGAGGCTGAGGCAGGAGGATCGGAAGTTCAAAGCCAGTCTCAGCAAAAGTGAGACTGCAACATCTGCAAGCAACTCAGTGAGACCCTATCTCTAAATAAAATACTAAACAGGGCTGGGGATGTGGCTCAGTGGTCGAGTGCCCCTGAGTTCAATCCCCGGTAACCCTCCCTCCACCAAAAAAGGACAGAATTCCAGGACTGGTGATTCAATTCTTAGGGTGTAAAATGAAGAGCTGAGAGCTGTTTTCTATAGGCCCATCTCACATAGTCAGTTTGGATAAGACACGATGGGCAAAAGAAGCACGTAAAAATTCCAAGCTAAGAATTAAGGAATGGAGTCCCTGGGCAGCCTAACAGCTTTACAGGAATCACAAGGAGTATCCCTTTTGCAAGTGCCCTAAGAAACTTACCAGGATATGCATATTATATCACTCAATATCCTTTACAATAAACTGATAAAACTTTCCTAGAATTCCATACTAAGGTAACAATTTATCTTAAAGAACTGAGACAGTTCTCTTATCACTTAATAAGAACCATGGGTGTCATGATTGTTTTTTCCCTCTGTCTCTTCTGTCAGGAAGCTCAGAGCCAGGTGAAAAAGTAACGCTTATGGTTTATGTGTGATCATAAAAGGAATGCATATTCATTACAATTAACTGGAACAAAAAATAAAGATGAAAATAGAAGATTTTATCTAACCAACCACAGTTAATAAGCCAGAGAATTTTTCTCCAATATTTTTTTCTCAATGTTTTTGTAAACAAAGCTGAGATTATTTTTTTGTTGGTTTTTAACCCACTTTCTTCTTAATTCTGTATTATAAGTATTCTTTCTCATTGTTACAAATTTACCCTGATGATATTTTTAATGGCTACATAATCTCCATGTACTAAATCATCCACTTATTGCTAGATCTTTAGACTGTCTCAGAATCTGATTCAATAATAATTCATGGTAATTTCATTATCCATCCATACTAACATATTTCCTTCCTCTTCATGATTTTCAAATTGCTTCTCATTGAGCAAACTTATTTTATTATGAGATGCCTTAAAATTTTCTCTTTGAAGAAGGAAGGATATAAATAAAAATTCCAAGGGCATAAGTGATTTAAGAGACTTATGGCCACATCATTAGATATAGTTTCAAATAGTCTTGGGATACCAAGACGAGTGTTGCTTAAATTTCAGGGGGGTTTCTGAAAGGACAGCTATATTAGAAATGGAATACACATATCTCTGCTTGCTAGAAACCTTTGCCTCCATCAAAATTGTTTGTATAGCTGAGGTTGTGGCTCAGTGGTAGAGTGCTTGCCCAGCATATGTGAGGCACTGGGTTCAATCCTCAGCACCACATAAAAATAAATAAACAAAAACGCTTGTATAAATGAAGTCAAATGACGCTCTCTAAATGGAATTCTATGAGGGGAATGGGAAAAATTAAGAAACAACCAAAGCAACCTGTCATTTAAGATTTCAGACTTTAACCTACATGAGTTCTAAAATGAAGATCATGTTTTGAGTCAAATGATCATCATAGAAAATTATTTTGCATTTTCAACATTTACGAGTTGTCCTATAACCGTTTGCAAAGCCCAAAGTACAGGGTAACAGGAGAAAAAGAAGAGGTTGTCACAAGGCAATCCTCAGGCAAAGTAGTAAACCTGTATGGCTCTCAGGATGCACAAGCAGCTTTTATGGTTTCCTTTCACACTATAAAAGGCTTACCCACTTTTTTCAAGTGACTGGGGGATTATGTCCCTCACATGTAATGGTGTATATGTGACATGTAGGAAAAATTTGCAAGGACACTATCACCATTATGATGACAGATCTAAGTCATTTCTCACTTTACACACCCCATTCCTTGGGCTTGATTACTCTTCTGGAAGTTAATATTTTGAGAGAGGGAGCGCTGGCCTCTTTAGCAGCTACCCAGGAAGTTCTTAAGGGGCCATTCACCAACCTCCAGGATAAGGTTGTGCAATTACAAATGACAGGCATGTTGCAAGAGTCACATCCTAGAACTGATGATAGAGTTTATTTTCCTTCTTTGGAAAAAAATGGAATTTGGTGTGCCAAGGGGAACTTCTTTTCCTGATAGTAAGGCATTGAAAAATAACACTTATGCATAGAACAACAATAATAAGCTGAAGGCCACAATTCACAAATGAACCAAGAATCTCATTTTTAGTTTAGGTCTCTCTAATAAATAGCAAACAACAATGTAAATATATGTTTGGTAAGTATATTGTATGATTATAAAATGTGCCTATTTCATGTTAGAGTTCAGTCCATTATTTTGACAATTAGAATTATTTATAACAATAAAGGCAGGTTAAAAAGGAACAAGAAACTCACCACCTTAACAGAATCCTATGTAAACTACATAAGCACCTGTAATCCTGACTTCCATGCAGGATATATTTTCAGATATACTGTTCTTCTTTGGTAGATGTCTAACTTGGTCCAGCCCCTAAAGGGCTGATAAGTGACAGATTCACAGGGTAGTTTTGGAACTGTTCTCTGGTATGTGTTTGGTGCCCTCCCAGGACTTTCTTCCAGCAGTGAAACAAATTAAATCTATGTGGGTAATTGTTTCCAGCATATGTTAATATGTCTTAATTTGTCTTAATGATTTGGCCATGGGCTGGTGCTTCCGATTGTACTTCAGGACTCAGCTGGCAATAAAAGCCTTCAGAATAATGAGCTTCTTGGTGGAAATATCTAGGAAAATACCTCCTGGAGCAGTCAACCAGCTCCTCTCAGCAGGAGCACAGCAACTATCTTGTAGTCACTGTCAGCAAGGGTTTGACTTCCCATTCCTCTCATCTATCTCATGCCTCCAGTATTCCTGGATATAGCAGAAATGCACTCTAATCAATAGCTGTACTTCTCTACACTCTTACAGTTACACCTCTACTTCTCCAGTCATCAGTGTTGGTTGGGGGGCAGAGCAACACCCCAAATCCAGGCTCTTGGATGATTTATAATGCATTGTTGGGAATACGGGTGGCTAGCACTATAGAGGGAAGGGACATATACAAGGAAAAGAGCTTAGCCTTTGAAACCCTATATAACAGAACATTACAAAACTTAATAGCTATGAATGTCTGTCTGGATGGTCTAAACACCCAACCTGCCAACAATGATGATGATAATGATAATGATAATTATAACAAAAATGATGATAATGATGGCAGCAGCCACTATACTGACTGCATATTACTCAGTCATCTCCTTTAATTCACATTATAATCCTCAGAGACAGGCATTATTATCCTCTTTACAGAGGAGAAAGTTGTGGCTGAGAAAGGCTAAGTAATCACCGTGGATATAAAGCTGGGGAGGTCAAGTGGTGAAGCTGGGATCCCAATCCTGGTTTGACCCCAAAGACCATATTCTTAACCATTATGCCACAGTGGTTTCATCCATATGCTTCAAAATTCTAGACTGGTGCTATCCAGTGAAACTTCCTAGGATGTGGAGATGCTCTGTATTTGTGCCATCCATTGAAGTAGCCTCATTCTACATAAGGCTAGTGAGCACTTGAAAAGTGGCTACTGTGTCTGAGGAACTGCATTTCAATTTTAATTTAAATTAATTTCAACTTAAATAGCCACATATGGCTAATAGTTATCACATTGGACAGCACAATCTTTAGACCTTACCAGAATGTTCAGCATTTAGTGGGTGCTCAACAATACTGAATAAACAACTCAAGTTTAACTCCATTATGAAATTTGGTGAAGCCTCCTGACCTTGCCAACATAGGGGCAGGGAGAAGAAGAAGATAAGGCAAAATCTCCTGGCACATGGTGCCATACTACTCCAAAGCCTGAGGCTTATTCTCTCCAGAGCATTCAATAAAGTACTTTATGAATGTTTTCATGTCAAGCTTTCCACATGATGGGGAGAGCTACACTTTTTGTAGATCATCCTCCTTTTATCAACTGAGTCCACTTCAAAAGTCTATTTGTGTGTCAGGAAAGTAGAACTCACCAGGTAATCTCCTTAGAATCACTTGTACATAGTGGTTCCATTGGGTTCTCAGGGTAGCCAAGGAAAACACTTGCCAAAAGCTTCTAGGTGAGAACATGTTTAGCATCTCTGTGTCTCTCAACTTGTTTTTCTTTATTATGGTTCATCTCCCTCCCACAAAGTCTTTTAGACATTTTCCCCTTAATTACCACCTCCATGAAATTTTAGTACCACAAATTATGTGTTTATGTACTAAATGACTACATGTGCTTTTTACATGGAATAAAATTCCTCCTCTCCCCTGCCCCTACTGCTCACCTCAAATCAACTTTTGCTGCCTTTAGGGTGATATTGCCACATTGGGAACTAGTGGTCAAGCTTAGTGAATATTTGCCACGCACATGGCACATAATCCAGGCATTAGACTCTGAAGGTGGTGCCTCTCCATCCCTTAGTGGGAGTAGGTAGGACAGCATGCCCACATGGCTGAAACATGACCCTGCCTTATGCTGGGTTTTACTCTCAACATCCACCTGGGTTTCTTGCTCTCAGGCCTGGTGCCTGGTGAAATCTAGGGGACCTCCTCGATTTACAGTTCACTCCAGGAACTCTTTCCTGCTGGGAGCTAATGGCTGTTCCACCGGAACTGACAAATGATAGTAGGCTTTGTGTTCATCCATCACAAAGCAGGTGCAAGAGGATCTGCACAGACATTAACACAGTGTTGAAAAACATTTACAGTAATGATTCTGTTGAATGTAACAATAAAAAATAAGGCTAGTGTTTTATGTCTTTTTTGTATCATTTTTCTGGTAAATTATTTTTATTATAGTTTATAAAGGCTGCTGATCTGTGACAGGTTAGAAATTTTAAAAACGGGATTTTCTCATCCAGTTTAAGAACTAGATACCTTGTGAAGCTCTGGTGTACAGAACAGGTACTGAGGACTTTCTGAGGACCAGGTGAGACTTGATGGAGCAGGTAGCACCTGAACTAGGCAGAAAAAGATGCACAGGTTTCCAGTTACCAATAAGGCAGGATCATCCTTTGAACCAGGGACAGTTCTGAGTTGGGCTGTGGCCTAGAAACAGGGATAAGATCCATGGTTGTCCTTGGAAGTTGGAGGTACCTGCTAGTGCTTTATTTTAGGAAAAAGCATTTGCTTTCTTTACCCCAGGAGGAGGCTCTGAAGAGCTGGGATGTTGGCTCTTGGCCAAAGCAGTAATCATCTGAACTTTTTATAAAAACACTGCAAAGGAAGCAGTGCCTGGGCTAAACAATAGTGGGTTTTAAAAATAAACATCCAAGAGCAAGACTCGTCAGAAATCCCTCTGATGAAGTTGCCACCCACAGAAGAACAAAGTTTTCATGACATTCCCTATCCATCTTGCAGTTAAGGTGTCAAAATTAACTTTGTCATTGAGAAGTTTTTTAGTCTGTCATTTGATGGTGCTTCACAATTCTGAATGGAAACAACATTCAAGAAACTCAGAGTTGCATAGGAGTTAGAGCCTGCTATGTGGATGACTCCTATATATCACAAGCAGAGTCCACCTGCATAGAAAGACACAAGAAAGGGCTTTGGTGGGACAGACTGGGCTCAAATACCGGCCTTTTCCTCCCAGACTCAGTTTTATCATTGAAACAGTGGAGGTTTGAAATGCCTATGCCTCTTTAAGGGTCATGGTGAGGAGCAAAGTGAACAACCTCTGCTTGCACAGCTGTCATGAGGATTAGAATTAGTGTCTATAGCATGCCTGGGACAGTATATAGACTAGTGCTAGGTAAGTGGTCTCCAATATTACAGAATGAATGATCAATATGATGCATGTCACTGAGTGATGGAAGGTACCCCCAAAACATGAACTTATTCCTCCCTCATTCCTTCACTATATAGTCACTAAAGAGATCTTCTGAATACATAAACCAAGTCATTTTATACTCTGGTATAACCCTCCAACGGCACCAAAGATAAAAGAGAAAATTCTCACCCAGCAAATGAGATACCGACCTGCCTTTCCAGTCCCAACATGTGCCAACTGCCCACCTCATCACCTCCCATCCCTCTTCTAGAGCAATCCATGCACCTTCCCACCTCCAGGCCTCTGCACAGGCTCCTTTCTCTGCCTGAGTTGCTTTTCCCCTCTCTTCATTTGGCTTTTAAGACCTCTTCTTAAAGTACTTCTCTGAGCACAAGGTCCTGATTTTCTTGCTTGGAGTCCTGTACATATCATGTTTCACAATTTTTCATCAGTGAACTCATTATTTAACATCTGTATTTCTCACTAGACGGTAAGCTCCATGAAGGCAGGAAACCTAGATATCTCCTTGTCCACCAATATACACTTGGTGCCCAGCACATCAGAGAAGCTCAACAGACATGTTGATTGAATAAATAATGTGGTTACATATGTATGGTTGCCTATCTCAGATTTATCTCCCAGGCTCTGGCCCCTGGGCAGCAGAATGTTCCAGTGTGGAATTCATTAGGCCCAGGTGTTGTCCTTATGATCTGTGTGATCTTAGAAAATTGGCTTAATCCCTCTCCAACCTCTTGTTTCTTTAAAGATGGAGATAAGACCCCACCTACTCCACTACTTCACAGAGTTGCTATGAGGAGTCAACAAACAAGTCCATGATTTTTGAACTATGAAATTTTTTTTTATTCCCTGGAGAAAACAAGGCTGGATATGATCTCACTTTGTTAGTCCAGGGCACAGGGAAATCTTGACAGCCTGGATTAATACCCCTGGGAGGTTAAAAGGCAAGAGAAAAGGCAGAGGGGAGTATGCAAAACATATTTCTGTGCATGCTTCACCTATACATCTCTATTTCTTAGAGACATTAAATATAAGGAACTCCCTTAACATAGGTCATGTCATCACCCTAGACTATTCTGTGAAGTAAACAAAATAAATCAGTTCTTGGGCAGAATCAAGCAAAGGTCACTTTATAGCCACTGTTCCACATTTGATGTTCAAAACATGTCAAGAAATAGTAGGTGTCTCTTGGTTCTTCAGAAGATTGTGGGCTGTTTTAACATTTTTTAATACCATGAAGTACGGTGGTATTTATAGTTGGGACTGATTGTTCAGAAGACCCCACAACATTTTTAGGAGGCTTATTGTTCAATAGAAACATTAAACATACCCCAGAGGATCCAAGGTATTCAACTGTTCTCTTCTAAAGTTCATGAATGCTTTGACATCAGCAGCTAGCTTAGCCCAATGGGAGGTTTCTGTTTTTCTGCCACAACCTAATTATTATTATCATTACTTGAAATTTGCTTTTCCTTATCCTACAAAATTGGTAGCTAAGGCTTCTAGGTAGACGTTTCTTGTATGCTGGTGAACTTCACAAACTGTTATAAGATCAAGTCTTTTTAAACTATTTTCATTTCCTGAATTAAGGCATTTGGTGCCCTCACATGTATGTACCTAAATCCTGATATTGAACCTTGTAGCTCCTGGTGCCAACTTGGAAATTTTCCTAGAAACTTCTACAGTGGACAAAAAGAAATAAATCAAAAAATTATATAGCATTCTAGATGCATTATTACACAGAACTAGTATCGCTCCTAATTTAGAGTTGAGCACACATTAAGTAACTCATCCATGGTTTCCAGGCTGGTAAATGGCAGAATCAGGATTCAAACCCAGGCAGTGTGAGTTTGTACTCTTAACCACCAGACTTTCCTGCCCCTCTATGATGGACACTTCCCCACCTGAAGCTTACTCGGGGTGTCCCTTTGTAGAAAATGGCACAAGTGGCAGTCACTGCTATAACTCACTTCCCTGTGCCTACACACTCAAGTCCACACAAAGCCACTGAAGCCACATGCTAACTCTTCTATCCCATTCCTGCTCCCTGTGTTTCTAGTATGTCAATTAAATCTCACTGCTTTCCCAAGATGCTATGCATTCAGCCATTTTCTTGTGTCTGGAATATCCCTCCTTTCCCTTTCTCTTGATTCCTATCCTTCCTTCAAAATCCTACCTCTCTGTTCCTTCCACTGCCTTCATTGCCACAAAGCACTTACCACATAGTATTGTAATAACAGTCTCTCTTTCTTGCTAGGATAGGACTTAACTTGATGTCTTGCATGCCTAGTATACAGTCTGGCTCATTGAAGATGGAATGAATGAATGAATGAATGAATGAATGAATGAATGAATGAATGAAGTCTCCTAAATCCATGCATTCAATACACTGGAGGATCATTAAAATCCCTGCTGGGGTTCTCTCTCCTTTTTAAAGTTATCTTATGGTAAAAACAGGGCTGCAAACTTGTCAAGTAGCAGTTTAGGCATAAGAAAGCTCATTCGTGGTTGAATCTTGGGCTTCACAGTCTCAGGGAGAGACTGAAGCAGGGCATGTTTATCTCCTGCCACTTCTCATGTTATTACTGGGTAAATGGCACATCCATTAAAGAAACTTTACTTCTTTTTACACTTTGTGTTCCTTTTGCCTTTGGGGGGAAAGCATTATAGAAATCAAATTAATATAAGTCCCTTGGATTCCGGATTCCATAGCTGTGTTCTTATTCAACACAAATTTCTTGATGATCTCAGGGAAAGGTTTAATTCATGTGAAAAAAGCTGCTTAACTTACCTTATTTTCCTGGTTCCCAAACAAAGCTTGGGATAGAGGGACGGGGGCACTTAAAAGGCAGAAAGAGACTACTGCTTCCAAATGTTGCAGTTTTAGGCTACAACCTTGCTTTCCCCAGAGTGGAGTTTTATAAAGCACCTGGAGGTGGCAATTTTCATTAAACTGAACTATATAATGAACCGTCACAGTTTCACGAAAGACTGTATATTTACCCCCACAGCTGAAGTTGGCATTAAAGCTCCTAGACACTTATTTTACAAGCAGTGGCTTATAATTAATAGGAAGTTGCATAGCCAAGTGATATGTGCAAGTCTGGCATCTTCTTGCCAACAAGATTCCTGTACCTGGCTATTGGAAGACCCTGGTCCATCAGCAGATGGTTGACAGGACCTCACCCTCTTATAGGTGGTTTTCTGTTAGTTTTCATACAGTTGGGATTAAGAAATGTTTTTTGAATAAAACTGAACCTTGTCTCACATGGCATGGTTCTTTCTACTGGCGAATGTGGGATCATTTCCAGGTACACAGCTGCCTATGAGTAAATGAATACACAGCCTTAACCAATGCCTTTCCCAGCCCAAATGATCCAGGTGTGTCATCTCTTGCAAAGCCTGAATTTTAAAATAAGGGTCTTCAGAATCTCTGGCCCATTTCATTTTATTCTTCTCCATCCTCTTTATTTCTCTGTATCTCTCCAGGGCATTTACACTCATGTTCAGTGTTGTGGTTTATTTTGCCACGTGGATTCAATCTCAATTAGATTGTTTTTTGAGAATCAGGATCCAGTCTTGTCTTTCATATGCAGCAGGGGCCTCATGTTGGGTAAATAAATGTTTTCCTGGCACACAGCCACTCAACATCATTTACATATTGTCAGTGGCTGTTTTCCCATGGTAACCAGAGTTAGGTAACTGGACAGAAAAGGAATGGCCCAAAAAAGCCCAAAACATTTACCATTTGGCCCCTTATGGAGAAACTTTACTGACCTCTGTTTGAAAGGTAACCACTCACATATGTATTCTACATCTGTTACTGAATAAATACTCTTTAGGTCTAAGCTTTTATAAAGCTTTAAACATTTTTTTATTTAGTTAGAAAGTAGTGGAAAACTTTTGCTCTTATGGTTAAGGTCAAGACCTAAGAACTTTGAGATCCTGATGTAGAAGCTGGAGTAACTAGCATTTAAAAGCCTGGAGCATTTTTTTGTTTTTTACATATTCTAAGGGTTGGGCCTTAACTATCTTTTTTTTTTAGTTGTACATGAATACAATATTTTTATTTTAAAAATTTATTTATTTTTATGTGGTGCTGAGGATCAAACCCAGTGCCTCACATGCGCAAGGCAAACACTCCACCACTGAGCTACAACCTATCCATTAACTTTTTCTTTGAAGAAACTCCCCACAAATGTAAGTTCAATCACCCAACCAATGTTCTTTCGGGGACTGTAAAGTCCTTGATACATGGAGGGTAAACGGTTTCTTCTGATATCTAGTGTTGGTGACATGATTTGTCCAGGAAGTTGAATCCTAGGATCCATACAAAGTAGCCTGAGAGAAGGGGGCGGGGGAAGGAGGGAGTTTTCTTGGCTTGGTATGAACTTGGAATACACTGAGCTGCAAACTAGGGCTGTTTCTTGAGTCTGAGTAGGCATTTGCAGGAAATCCAGAACTGAGATGTCACAGAAGTGGTTAGGAATGAGCTTCTCTTCTCTGCAGGAGGAAATGTCCACAGGAACCAGCATGGACCTGACTCATCCTGACCTGGTCAGACTCCAAGTTCTATGGGCTGGACAGGGAGGCAATAACCCAAAGGGTACTAGTGTGCCAATTCTACCTATGTCCCCTGATGGAGCCCATAAGGCAAGACTTACCCCTTGGGCCTGCAAGGGAGGCTTTCTCTGAAGTAGATATTCCACAATGGCAAGCCTCAGAGGAAATAGTTGCATTTGGGTCAGGATAGGAAGGCCTGTGTGGCAGTGAAACTCTTCCTTCTTAGAACCTGGTGTCAGGTGCTGGGGCCTGGGGTGCCTCAGTGCTTGGCTGGATTCATAAACTGCACCAGCTTCCTGGAGGCAGGCTGACAACTAAACAGAGGGGTAGCCCTGTTAAGGAACTCTAAGACCCTTGGAAGATCCTTTTCAGGGAGCAGCTAGATGTCACCATTTGTGTTTCATCTGCTTTTGGTCACCCCAAAACCTTTAGTAATACTCCGATCTATGTAACAGTCTGCTCTTACCCACACCATGGAGAATTAAGCAGTTGCTCTTTTTTTTTAGGATGAAGGGACAAAGGGGGACCTGATCAGGAACAGAGAAGTGACAGCTACAGCAGACACCAGGGGGCGCAGTGGTGCCCAATGGAGCACCCAGGCAGTGGCCAAGAGGTGTGAATGGAAGAGCTCTTGCTCCTTACATACTGAGTATGGCTAAGAGCAGGAGGCATATGCAGAGGAATCTTGGAGTGGGACTGGAAGGGCTTCTCTGTTCCTGTGCTGGTCACAAGAGGCTCCAGCTGTCAGAATTAGGGTACTATGCCGACACAGTGGCACACACCTCTAATCCCCGAGGCTCAGGAGGCTGAGGCAGGAGGATCGCAAGTTCAAAGCCAGCCTCAGCAAAAGCAAGACACTAAGCAACTCGTTGAAAGCCTGTCTCTAAATAAAATACAAAATAGATAGAGCTGGGGGTGTGGCTCAGTGGTTGAGTGTCCCTGAGTTCAATCCCCAGTACCCACCCTCCCCTCCCCAAAACAAAATTAGGAGAATTAGGGTACTATGACCTGAATTGAAAGTCACTGGCTCCTAAGACCTGGGACAGGATTTTTCCAGAGTCACAATTCTCAGGCACATCAACAAGCCATCTCCCCTTTCTGTTTTTCTGGTGGTTTGACATAAATACAGCTTAGAAACCTAAATGTTAAAAGGGCCCAAGCATAGATCTTCCTCACCATGGCAGGAAGGTTTTTGTTTTTGTTTTTATTCAGGATATAAGTCATGGAGGAGATTCTGATAGTGCCCCCACTGTCTATCTGTCTCTGAAAATGCCTTCAGATTGTATTGAGTGTGATTTCTCTTTTGCATTTTTTCTATTTTAAAGCAAATATAAGACATTATGTCATTTTAAAAATTCTTTTAAAAAAATATTTATTTAATTGCTTTAGTTGCACACAATGTGTTTATTTTTACATGGTGCTGAGGATGGAACCCTGGCCACACACATGCTAGGCGAGCGCTCTACTGCTGAGCCACAATCCCAGCCCCGACATTATGTCATTTTATCCCCACATAATTCCACATAAATTTTTAAAAAAGGACATTTCCTTACTTAACTCTATGACATTATCATCTCTAATAAAATGATCAACAATCTTTTGATATCATCTAATATCCAGCCTATATTCAAATTTACCTGATTAAGATGGTTTATTAACATTATCTTATTATAAAGAGGGATTCTTCCTATTTAAAAAAACAGCTATAAACTAATAAGCATTTTTATGTTACCAGAGGCTTTTATGGCAATTTTTTTAACCTGTTAATTTGGCAAGGAATATGCAGGAACACAGGTTATTAGTCTTTGGTCTAATTTATGTGTGTCTATGCCTCTAATTTATGTATTCCTGAGGGATGCATTCAATCTGCACAGCTTCCACACACATCCTCCTTTGGCTTAATAAATGTATCAATTAGGCTAGTGACCTGCTGGATTTACCAAGGCTTTTGCAATGTGAAAACTGCCCTTCCTGTGAATTCTCCATGCCATCACCTGGGTGGGGAGATGGAATGCTGCTGCCAGGCTGGGGTGAATGACCTGCATACCAGGCTAACAGTGGCACCAAGCTGGCAGGGACAGGGAGCACAGCTAGGAGAAGGGGAGTAGGGAAACTGCCAGAGGCAAAGTCTAAGGAATGCAGAAAAGAATTCATCCCACTTTCTGCTACTTTCTTAAACAAAAGAAAGGGGAAAATACAAAACAAACAAAATAACACATGTTCACCTTTAAAATGTAAAGAAAGTACAATGAATCATGTTTTCTAACTGTCCAGATTGAACCCATGTTAACCTATTTTTAATATTTATTTTTTAGTTGTAGTTGGACATAATACCTTTATTTTATTTATTTTTATGTGGTGCTGAGGATCAAACCCAGGGCCTAGCACGTGCTAGGTGAGTGCTCTACCGCTGAGTCACAATCCCTGCCCTAACCTATTGGTTTTAATCCAACTTTTAAAAATGTATATATGTTTTACAAAAGCCTGGCTTGTATACAACATCATGTTATGTAATTTGTTTCATCCTTCCACTGGGCACTGTATTAGGAATATTTCTACATGTTTCTAAATATGTATCCAAGCCAGGTTTTTAATACTTACACAGTATCCTAACTTGTGGGTATACCACACATTTAGATTGCTTATAATTTATTCCATTATGTTTTAAAATGCTACCATGAAAATTCTTGTACCTAAATCTTTGAATATATCTCTGCATATTTCTTTATGATAAATCCTAAGAAGTAGAATTACTAGGTGGAAAGATCAGAACATGTTCTAAACCACCTTCCAGAAAGTTGTTCCAATTTTGATGGGAACTGAAAGTGTATGAATGGACCCATTTCCCCACATCTTTGTCAATACCAGTACTGCCAATTTTTCCCCCTTTAATCTGACAATTTTAAACATGAAAGTGGCACCATTTTCCCTATTTTGCTTTTGCTCCTGTCCCTAGAATCTGACCATTTCATTGTTCCACATCAAAAGAATGAGTAGTGGTTTTTCTTTCTCTTTAGCTCCTGAGTAGCTGCTGGGGATTTAGTAAAGGAGAGGTATAGAACTTCCCTGGATCTGTGCTATGGCTTTGAAAAACAGCTGAGCTATGTAATTAAAATACTGAGAATTATAAATTATTTCCCTAGATTATTTGCAAAGCTGAGCTATACACAAAACATCCAGCCTGAAATACATATCTCACTAGGTGACTCCCAACAGCCCATATTTTCAAACAACCAACATTATAAAACTAGTATATTCATAAATGTATTTTTACCTTTTCTTCTAGAACCTGGATTACTACATGAGTTTTGGGTTTGCTGCTTAATTTGGATTACCCGTCTTTACTTTCCCAGCAGACACAAGAATTAAATGGTGTCACTCATCAGGCAGCTTATAAACCTTGTGCAAAATATGCAAAAGTATGCAAAATATCTTATATGTATACAATTGTGAATATTTTCCTTAGGATAGAATCCAAGATTTTCATTTTGCTCTCAAAGGAGTGAAAAAAAAAAAAGTATCTTTGATATGTGGAAAATTCTAAGGTATTATAACTGTAGTGCCTACAGGAACCAGGCGGCAAATGTAAAAACAGTGAAGTGGACAGGGTGTTAGGAAATATGGAATGGTGGGGACTGTGGCATCTCAAATTTATTTGCTCCAATTAAATGGAACTGCTGTCTCTTGGTTCTGGATGGCTATTGGTGTGTATGAATGGTGTATCCAGATCTTATATTTTCCCAGAAAAAGCCAGAAATCTGGATACTTATAAAAAATCCTTCCAAATTTAAATGCTTACAATAATATAAAAAATAAACATCATGTGGGACAAACAACTGATGTGCTGATTTGTTCCTGAGGCTGTGAGGCTTGAAAGAACTCAGGCATTTCAAAACATAATTAAATACATAAATAAAGATAATTAAATATTCTCTTTAGGTTTCTAATAAGCTGAGAACACCAAGACCATTTATGAACAAAGCTCCCAAAGGACTCTAGTCTGACTAGAGTTTCGCTTTCGGGAAGTTCATTGGTCAAATGTGGCAGCTTTTCAAACAATGCAATTACTGAATGCACCAGATTCCTCCCTTCCTCCTGGCCAATGTTTAGGACTTGACAAGATCAGATCTTTTCAGTGGCAGAGGAGAAAAGTGTTCTAGAAGAGGACATGCAAGACTCCTAATTGCATGGTTACATAAACCTTGATTTTCAAGCTGACAACGGTAGTGACTAATGTCATGCCACGTTTTCTCAATTGCCAGAATTGAGATAAGCGCAAGCAGTGATGGAATGCACACAGCAGCATACCACTTCCAGATAAATGGCATTTTTGTCAACCAGGTGAGTCTTTATCTACATAAGGAGATATATTGTAGGATTAAATTGTAGGCTTCCTTCTCTTTGTTCGTAAATGGTCTTGGTGTTCTCAGCTTATTAGAACCCTAAAACATTTAATTATCTTTATTTACGTATTTAACTATGTTTTGAAATTCCTTCTCTTTGAAGGAATCCTACAATAGAATGATCAATAAGAGAAAAGTCATTTTTAGATTCAACTGTGTCACAAGTTTAAAAATACTGGCCTTGTAAAATATGGTGCAAACCAATACTTAGTTCTTTTCCACAGCACCTGGCTGCTGGCCCCTTGACAAATTTGCAGGACAGGTATGTAGCAAATTCTGAGTTCTATGGAGGAGTGGAAGTGGGCAAGGAGTAGGGAAGAGAGGGACCCTAAAGGCAGCTGCTGAGAGGTCAGTGGGCAGCTCAGCTGCATCTGGCAAACAAATGAGTGAATTACTGAAAACATGATCAAAATTGACAACCACATTTTTCCTGAGGACACTAGCTGACATTTCAGGGACCAAATATGCCTTTTCCCCATTTCTGTGCCCCAGATAAGAGTTTTATCTACAATATATTTGAAATAGCATCCCCCTCACAAGACATCATTTGTTGAACAAATGAAGATTTGAGACAGTGCTGGAGGAATAGCACCACAACAAAACAATACCCCTTTGAGACCAAGGAAATGTTTTCACCCAAGCAAATATACACTTTCCAAGTGAGGAGTGTGTATGAGTGTGCATTTTGTGTGATGCCTCAAATACATTCTAGTTTTTCCATAATTAGAAAAGAACAACATAGATTCTGCTGGACTCCTTGAAGAATCATAGAGAACATCAAGGTACCTGTAATCATGCTGGATATAATTAATGGCAAAATGATGAGTTTCAGCATCCTCATTAGAATTTCTCCAGGAAAAGCAAAGTAGAATTTCTCCAGGTTCGAGAGCTTGCTGTATTCTCGAACTAAGACTCCTATGGCAATGCCTAAAAAAACAAGGAAAAAAGAGGAACATTGCTGAGTTCTCCCATCTATAGTTTAATGGGAAAATATTCCCCAAACTGCGAACTTTAATGGCAAGAAGACATCACTCATGAGTCTGTAAAATTTAGACTTGAAAAAAAAAAAAAAAAAAACACATTTTAAAAGGGAGTGAGTTGAAGGTAAACATTAGTTGGTGAATCTGTAAAAAGAAATTTTTCTCACATAAAAGCTTTGGTTTTCATTTCTTTCCCATCAATTCTATGTATAGTAATGACAAAACATCAAAGATTATTGTGGAAAAGAAAGTAACCTATCATTTTAGTAAACCCAGTATAACTATTTTATTTTTACAAACCACCTTATTCTATTTATCAGCAGAGACATTTTGCATATTTCATAGTTTGCATATCCACTGTATTTTCTCATAGTTTTGTTATAAGTGCTTTTAATGATGAATTTTGTGATGCTTTTCTGTTTGTGCAACTTTTGTAATTTCAGTAGCAAATTAATATTGTATTAATTTTTTATTATATTATTTAGCTGCCTGTCACGGCCAGCCACGGCGCCGCCACGGGAGGAAAATTCTCGGAGGCAGAGTTAAGCTTTTACTACTTTTATTCTACTTTCTTACTGAAAACTTAGCTTAACTATGTTTTAAAGAAAAACTTTGCATTCTGTCCAGTTATTTCTAGGTAATGACATGCTCCAGTTTGTAACCGCTCTGCCTACGTTCTGGCCGCTCTGATTCTTCTGACCGACCGAGTGACTGCCCAAGAGCCATTTTATGAAGTTTGTGATCTTGAGTTCTTTGTACATACATTGACTACAAGGTTACATTCTTCACTAGGTAATGACATGCTCCAGTTTATCCGATCAAGAGCCATTTTTAAGAAGTTCTTGTTATATATTCTCTGAAAAATCTTGCCTTAACTAGATGCTTATATGAAGTGTGGAGGACACAACTGAATGACTTTGATAACTAAACTCACAAAATTTCAATATTTCCTCTTCATCCGGTTTCAAACTGTTCTAATAATGTCTAAATCCCTGTGCCTCCTCTCTCCACAATACACACACATACACCTTTAAAAAAAAAAAAAAACACAGAATAAATGAATTGGGATGGCTCACATATTTTTTCTTTCACTAACCTCTGATGAGTGACATGCTAATTGGAAGTAAAATGACTAACTGGCAGGAAAAGTCAAGGAGGATATCAACAGGATATGCAAATTCACAAACTCAAATTATCAGTTGGGTGAAAATTTGATATTATAGGACAATAAAAAGAAATATGAATTATAATCAATATTAGAATTTCCATTTAATTTCAGGTATCACTTCCTTGCCCACTAGCAGACCAACTACATGAACCTCATTTGGTGCATTTTGTGGGTTTTTTTCCCAATATTTTTTAGTTGTAGATGGACACAATACCTTGATTCATTTATCTTTATGTGGTTCTGAGGATCAAACCCAGGGCCCCACACATGCTAGGTGAGCGCTCTACCACTGATGCACAACCCCAGCCCTGCATTTTGTGTTTTAAACTTATTCTTAACTTTGTTTTCCTACATATTCTATCTTTTCCTTGATCTCTTTATTTGTGCATACAATACAGAATGCATTTCTGTTCACAAATGTTTCCCAAATTGTACCTAAGACTAAGAACAAATTGATTATCCCTCTAATTTAGTTTATATATTAAAACCTCCTGTTAGAAACTCATGAGTGGTTAAGATGATTCAAAATATTTTAAGTTAATTAAAAAGGCATTATATGCTTCTTTCCTGCTTTATTAATTATCTGTGTTCAGTTGTTCTATATGCATATACTTATGCCATAAAAACAATCCATAATGCTCAGGGTTTTTTTTAAAAAACATTCTCTCTCATGCTATTTATATTGCTTTAAATAAATTTTTGGCTTGAATGTCAAAGAAACTTCAAAATGTAAAAATAAAGATGTGTTTGTGTTTAAAAAACAAACAAACAAACAGCCACAAAAGCCCTGTGTTGTGCCCAACCTTAAGGTTTGTATTCCCAAGGATGAACTGTGCCTCTACTCACCTCCATCCAAATGAATGCAGGGTGCTTAGAAAGAAATGTATTTGCTATTTTTCAGACTTCAGTGAAATATGGGTTTTTGTTGGAGAAACAAGAGTTGCAACTTGGAGTAGTTCAAAAACAATCAAAGGTAAACTGCAAGGTGAAGTGCATTATTGTGTTTGGCAATTAAAACTTTCTATTAAGCTTGTTCTTGAAGGTCAGTGTCACAAATTGTACTCCAACATTTCTCTATTTTACTGAAAAGAAGAGGATTAGAAGTGCCAGTCAAGTTGGGAGGTTTAGAGATGTTGCCCTGAGATACTCAAGTACCTGAAATGTCTAGTGAATGCCCTCAGCTGGGACCAATCAAGTTTGGAAATATCAGATTCAGGTCAGGGTAAGGAAAATCACTGAAAGATCTTCTAGGTCCCTAGACTAGGTCAGGATCTTACAGGACACATCCCCTCCCTACACATTACAGAGTTGGAACTTTGGGCTGGATTGAGGTACATAGAGAAGGCTCCAAAGCTAAAGCTTGCTGGGAATAACTCCCCTCCAGGGGGGGTGTGCAGGCTAGTTCTCCCTGAGAGGGCTATGTCCACATGAGAGAGGTAAAGGTTAATAGTCTCCCTGAATGGTAGAGTTCTACGGAGGCCTTCGGCAAGGCCTACAAGGAATCCCCAGTGGTAAGGTAGTAGCTTAGAACACTGTACCCCCAGCAAGGGGCTCAAGGACACCATCTTTGAGCTTCTCTTTCCTACACAGGCAAGATGATCCCAAGCAGGTACAGAGGTAGTGTGGAAAGAATACTGGTGTTACATGAGCAGGCTGGGATTTGGGTTCCACCAATTGTGAGGCATGTAAGCAGGGCCATAAATTTTAACTCCTCCTTTTAAGTGGTGGGGAAAGGGTTAGGTTAGTCACCTTCAGAGATCCCTCTAATGCCCAAGAGGCTATGAGCACCTCTGAGCCTCCACTTTAAAATGGGGATCACAGGATCTCAGTTCCAAGAAAGCTGTCCACACTTTCTCCAGGTGTTATATATAAACATAAATATGTTAGTAACACAGGGGAGAAAGAAACACAAGAAGAAAACAATCAACTAGGGATTCTTAAGTTCAAAAACCCAAGTTTAAAAGAGAAGATACCCACAGAATCTCACCTATTCACGCCTCTATTGTGTGGGAAAACAACTGCAAGTCCCACAGACTTGTCCCCAGGGTTCTTAGGTGATTTGCTTTCTATTCCTAAGTTTATAAAAAAATTATTATTCAGGAAACAATACTGGAAATAACAAGGAGAAAAAAAGCCATATATCGTTACATCAGCCTGTCTTCCTCTCTCCTGCTTTCTCCAGGTCCTCACCAGTCCTTGTTCTCAGGAGCTAACACTTTTTAGTTATAAAATTAACTGGGGGATAGCAGCTGAATTGCATTTGACTTAAGATTTATGAAAGCAGCATTGTTACTGTTTGAGGGGATGTGAAGGAAAGAGATTAGACTCTTTTGCATGTTTTTTTCCTATTAGTTCCCTAGTACACAAATTAATTTTGGCTTGATTAAATAAGAATTATTGACAAAGGTAAATATTTTTAATTTTCATTGAAATAGTCATCAGGCCATACCACATGTTAGGCCATAGAGTAAGTAAATTAACCATGTGCCTTTGTGCCCTTCTGGAGCTACTCTGAGATGAACATTATTGGTGAGGAAAAAAGCATAAAAGGACACTTCCTATAATGACAATGTGTAAATGCTGGATAAATGGAAGGATGGTTTCCCTATCCTGCCCTTACACTGCAATATATCTGGACCTTTTTCTCATCCTTTTCTTGCTCTCCAAAGGTCTGAGTAGCTCCACCAATGCAAGCCTTTCTCAGAAATATGTCTCAAAAACCAGATGCTTGGGTTTGTAAAAGTCTTACTTTTTTTTTTTAAAGTCTTAAAAAAGTATTTATTAGAAATATTAGTACAGCTCTACTGGAAATACAAAAAAGTATAAAAATTCACCCCAAACTACCAACTCACTCAAATACCTGCAAAGTGAAATTGTTTTGATTTTACATATTCTATTGCAGTTAATCATAATATAATGGTTAACACAAGTGAACACATACAATATGTCAAGGAGCTGCACTAAATGCCTCAAATGAATTATCATATCATCTCTTGTCATTTTTAATCATCATGGAGTTTTTGGTATTTTTTTAATTGAGATAAAATTCACATAACATAAAATCTTCCATTTAAAGTGTACAATTCAGTGGATTTATGTGTATTCACAATGTTGTAGAACCATTGCCAATGTTTAATTCTAGAACATTTCCATCACCCCAAAAAGAAACCTAAGCCTGTCAGGAGTCACTGCTTATCACCTTCTCCCTCCTGAGGCCCCTGAAAACCACTAATTTACTCTCTGTCTCCACAGATTCCTGCTCTGGCAGTTCATAAAAATGGATTCATATAACATGTGGTTGGTTGTCTCAATTCTTTCACTTAGCATGTTTTCTAGAGTCACACATGGTGCAGCATGTAAAGGGGGTAATAAAGCACTTTTCATTTAACTTGATATCATAAACATTTTCCCATGTCAAATATTTTTACTGTTTCTAACTGTTGAATATTACAAGTTTGTATAGACTTGCTTATTGACCATGAACCAACTGTTAGACATTCAATTCTAGAAAATTTTCCTAGTTGTTGACTTTTCCTAACAACCAAAGAGGACAAGCACCAAATGTGATACAAAGCCTTAATATTATCATCTTATGTTCAGACTTAAGGGAAAAAGGCACATGGAACACATTCTTTGTAGTATCTGACTTCAAGAAAAAGAATAACAAATTAGCATTTATTAATGCCAATTATGTATCAAGCACTACATTGAGTGCTGGAGAATTTGAAAAGCATGAGTTAAAAACGAGTTCAATCTTGTTGTTATTGCAATAATAAATGTTTTCCTTCATGGATAACTCTGTCCACTATCAACAGGAAATGTGGTTTGCACTGTTTTGTCAATAGCTGTGACTGCTTCCATTGAGTCATCTCTCCTGGTGTCTACCACCTACAATTAATTCAGTCTGACTCAAGAATAAAGTTGGTCTTGGTGAGGATCTCATGGGTTTCTCTGGGATAATGGTTTGGGACCACGGGAAAAACAGTTTCTGTTTGGCATGATACTGAGTAAACCAGAATCACTATGCCCTAAAGACGGACTGCTTCTCTTCCCAGCACAGCTGGTCTTGAAGTAACTTTTGGAATCAAAGGTTACACTTTGTTCTGCTCCATTACCATACCAAGTGCCCTTCATTATGCTTCCAATGCTTCAAAAAACTAATGGACCATAATGGAGGGTTTTGACAATGCAATAATCCAGATTTCTGATTATCCACAATATTCCACCATCCAATATGTCAGATAGCAGAGTCTGTGGTATGAAGTTTGAGAGGGAGGGAAGAATTGGACCCTCTTCTTTGCATGTTCCTCCTTATCCCCTCCTCCTCTCCCCAAACCTTCTGTCACTCCAAATAAAAGAGAACAAAAGGGAAGGCATCCGGTCATTTACTTTTCATTATTTGTTGTATACTTTTAGGAAGATATTAAATACTCAAGTTATTCTTTCAGCCTACTAAAAATACATGCACAATATTTGTTTTATTGTCCAACTCAATTTTATCATCTGGTAGCCCTCAAAGCATTCATTTTACAAATGACTGAGAACTTTAAAAGGGACTAGCTCCATAGACCGTGAGTAAAATGACTATGATGATGTAATAATAACCAATATACATTTAAAAAATGACAGCTGATGGTAGAGACTACCATTTATTATATTCATCTGCATTTTTATCTGTTCCCTCATACATAGGTTTATTATTCCACTGTTATGATCTAGACCTGAGGTGTGAGACAATGTGAGAATATTTAGAGGTAAAATAACTGGGTTATGAGAACCTTAGTTCTTCACTGATGAGGATTAATCCACTGATTTGGATTAACTGGGTAACTGCAGGCAGGTAGGGGATAGCTGGTAGAAGTAGGTCACTGGGGGCGTGCGTTTGAGGTTTATATTTTGTCCTTGGTAATTGGGGCTCACTCTCTGCTTCTTGGTTGCCATGTCTTGACTATTTTTCTCCACTATGCCCTTCTGCTTGATGTTCTGCCTCAACTTGGGCCCAGAGCTATCCCAAGTCTATGAATTGAACCTCTGAAAATGTGAACTCCAAATAAACCTTTCCTCCTCTATGTTGTTCTTGTTGGTCACAGTGATGAAAAGCTGACTAAAACATTCACTCACTAATATGCACACATCAAACATTTACTAAGCACCTATACAAACAGGCACCATAACACACTTCATGACTACAAAGACAACACAATGTCCATCTCTGTCCTCAAGGAATCACCTTTGAGAGGCAGACAGACAAACTGTTTTAAGACAAGGGTAGCCCGGTGTATTGGCACACACCAGTAATCCTAGCAGCTGGGTAGGCTGAGGCAGGAGGATCACAAGTTCAAAGCCAGACTCAACAACTTTGTGAGGCCTTAAGCAACTTAGAAAGACCCTATCTTAAAATAAAAACCAAAAAGGGCTGAGGATGGGGGCACCATGGTTAAGCACCCCTGGGTTCAATCCCCAATACCCCCAAAAAAAGAAAAAAAGATAATGGTAAAAGTGTTAGGATGAAGATAAACAGTTTCTTCAAGAGAGTAGAAAGTTTGTCAGGGAAAGGAGGACTAATAATAAGACCAAAAAGAAAGACATTTCAGAAAAACAGAACACGATTGCAAAGGCATGGAGTTTAGAAATCCTGATGCATGTGAAGGGCTTCAAGCCATTCAGTATGGCCAGTGATCAGTAGGGGGACCGGCAGCTCCTGAAGAAAGCGCAGACTGAGAAGTGTCCCATGCACTATGCTAAGGATTTGCAGGTGATCCTGAAGGCAGTAGGAAGCCGCTGACAGATTTACCCAGGCATCTGAAGGAGTCCTGAATTAAGAGAGTAGTGTGAATTCTAGAAGCGGGGAGAACAGTTAGGAAGTCACTGCCATGATCCTGGTGAGAGGTCTTAAAGACAGTGGAGAACTGAAAAGAGGTAAAAGTGCAAGTACTTGGTGATGAATTTGTTGGTTGTGGGTAGAGAGGGTACAGCTGAGGAAGAAAAAGAGGCCCTGGGATTCTTGTCAGTTTTCTAGCTTGGGTAACAGGGTGGACGTTGGTACCTATCCCAGTGGGGAATTTGGGTAATTCTGGAGAAAGGTGATGAATTAACTTTTGGATGGGAGAGTAAGGGAAAAATGCTTAATGAACACATGGATATGTGGGTACAGAACACTGGAAAGAGATGTGGGTGGGTTAATATGGGTGACACCAGCATAAAAGTAACTAGAAAGGTAAGGGCAGATGAGGTCACACATCAGCCAGCTCAGGTCATGGCCAAGGGAGCATGCAGTGCTTAAATGACCTGAGTACACTGTTAATGTTAGGAGGTACTTTAACGAGATTCTGGCTTCCCTGTTTAAGACTATAAGCCAGTTTTCCTTCTTCCTTTCTTCTTAAATCATAATACTATCAAACTATGAAAAAATCTAACTTGCATTTTTAATAAAACCAGACTCCCGTTCTCCATGATTGTCCATGGAGGGAGTATCTTCTTGTGGGAAGGAGAGACAAGGCTTACGGCTTGGTGTTTTGTTCCTGAAGATGCTTTTCACTTTGGGAACTTTTACTAGTTAGCACTGGCATACCCACGCTGTGGCCCAACGTTTAAAGTGTCCATTCTCTTAATACCCCAGCACAGCAAAAGCCAGACTAAGGCCTAAATGAGACCTTGCTAAAAGCTAGGGAATGACATGAGGGGAATCAACAAAGGGTAAGATGCCTATGATAAGTTGGGTAACAAGATGCCTGTATTCACTGATTCTTAGCTGATGACCCCAAAAAGAAAGCCTCCTGCTATGTTCCTGGTTACTCCAGGAGGAGTTTTATTTCTTTCATGTTCTGAAATTCAAGTGCAAATTCAAATTTATGCTTCTGCTTCAGAGTGGTGAGCCACAATGACATTCAATAAAAACATTCTAAAACTCTACCCTCCATTTGGTACCACTGGCAGACCTCAGCAGTCATTAGTGTTGAATGGGTGCTGTGATTTTTATTATGTAAGCTTGGAAACAAATTCTGTGGATCTTTTGTCTAAAATGAGTCTGGTTTGAAGATCTCAATCAAAATTTTAGTCCAAGACTAGACATAACAGCCTAGCAAATGTAGCACCTCTGATAGTCTGGTGTGTTGATCACAGA
This sequence comes from Tamias sibiricus, assembly GCA_025594165.1. Taxonomy (NCBI): domain Eukaryota; kingdom Metazoa; phylum Chordata; class Mammalia; order Rodentia; family Sciuridae; genus Tamias; species Tamias sibiricus. The sequence goes on along the minus strand of CM046657.1, from coordinate 153,394,249 downwards.
GGTTCTGATAAAGGAAGAATAATCAATGGCGTAACAAAATCAGCATTGTTTGTGGAGTATGCCACAGTTTACAGCATCTATGGGAATAATTTCTATTGCTATGTAACAAACAACAAACTTAGCAAGCAGCTTAAAATAACATATATTTGGGGCTGGGGTTGTGAGCGGTAGAACACTCGCCTAGCACGTGCATGGCCCAGGTTCGATCCTCAGCACCACATAAAAATAAAGGCATTGTGTACAACTAAAACAAATAAATAAATATTTTAAAAAACCCCACATATTTATCATCAGTTTCCACATGTCAAGAGCAGGCACAGCACAAACCTTCATGGGGTCATATGCTCAGTGCATCACAGGCTACATTCCTTTCTGGAGCTTAGGGTTCTCTTCCAAGCTCTTGTGATTGTTTTCAGGATTCACATCCTGTGGTTGTAGGACTGAAGTCCTTGGTTTTTTTTTTTTTTTTTTCCTTGACTATCACCTTGGAGCTGCCCTGGGCTCCTAGAGGTTTCCACCATTCCTCACCATATGGCTTTCCCACGACATAGCCCACGCATCTTCCTAGTCAGCAGGACTATATATTCAGGATTGGCTCAGTCTTTCTTTTAAAGGGATTTCACTGGATGAACTCAGCTCTACCCAGAATAGTCTCCTTTTTGATTAATGTAAAACCAGCTGAATAGGGATCCTAATTACCTGATAAATCCAGGTAATATCTCACCTTTGCCAGAATATGAATAATTACAGAAGTGAATTCTCATCATAGTGTCATTTATGGGAAGAAGATTATACGGAGCGTGTGTACCAAAGGTGAGAATTTTGGGGAGCATATTAGAATTCTGCTCACCATATCTATTTTCCCATAATCTAATGACAGAGTAAAACTCTTCAGCAGCACTGGCATTAACTTTATTGCTTAACAGTAAGTATTTTTAGAATTCCATGCCATGTAGTATAGAATTTGGATTGTTGGTTGTTTGAAAAAGTGCTATCCTAAAATATTTCAAGGAAAAGTAAAAAAGCATTAAACATGCATACACTCACTATACATAATGAATGAATCATTAGCACATTACCAAATTTGCTACAGATTTTCTTTGATTTAAATAAATCCTTACGGTTGAGGATTCATTGTAGCTCCCTCGATTCTATTCTCTTCTCTCCTCAGGGTCATCACTATTTTCTGTCTGTCTATATATACTACATATTTGTGTCTATCTCTTAAAATACATTATGCTGTTTGTGTTGGAGAATATTACTTAAATGGTATCTGTCTAAATATATGTTTTGTTTCTCAATATGCCTTTTAGTTTTGGGATATTTTTATTATGTTTTTGAGATTTATCTATATTAATACAAAAAGATCTAGTTCATTTACTCTAAGTCTATTTCAGTGTTCCATACCACACTCCTATTTTGTTTTTGTTTCCTGTCATTAAATTCCACCATTATCTAGCAATTTATTTCCTTCTAATTTTTTATGTTTACCTGTTCTTTTTCTAATTTTTATAAATTGATTGTTTAGCAGATTCACTTTCTCACTCATTTCATACTATCCTCCTTCTGAATTCTGTGATGGTATTTCATGAATTATCATACAGTATTTTCATTGCTGATTTGTTCTAAATGTCTTATAATTTCTACTGTGATTTCTTTGAATTATAAATTCTTTAAAAATGTGTTTTTCAGTATCTAAATACCTAAGAATCTAGGGTTTTTTTTTTTTTTTAAAATATTCCTTCTTTTTATCCCTCTGTGATGCATCTGACTGGTTTCCTCAAGCCCATCTTCCAGTTTACTAATCTGTGCTTTGTTTTATTTAATGGACACTTAATTCATCCACTGAACTTTTAATCCCATTGTCTCTAAGTTTCATTTCATCTCCTCATATTATGTCTAAATCATTTTTTTCTATTTTCCAGTTTCTGTTCCTTCTGTTTTTCTTGAAGCATTTGACACATTTTTAGTATGTACTCTTATATCACATCTAGTTTTGGGGACACATACTCTCCCGCTCATGTCCTTTCCTGCATTGTTTGTGTGTGTTTTTTTTTTTTTTTTTTTTCTTGTAGGTTTTTGGTAAGGGGTACCTTTTCCTGTGAGTTGTGAAAGTGTCTGTATTGGCTACTTGCTTTTCTTGAGGACTCAGGAGTTTTGAGGCCTCCAGGACAGTTTTTATATTAGATTTTTTTTAACTTAGGAAGTCAGGATTGCATGGTGGTATTTATTTAAATCATGCACCCAGCAAAGCATAAGTCTGAGGTTTAATTTATTCATAAGTGCCCCTTCCCTCTTTACTTTTTGCCATGGGAAGATGACAAGATTTCTCAAGGTTTTCCTAAGGTCACTGGGTAGAAATTTTCTGCTCTGTATTCTAAGGATAGGATAAAGTTTTGAGGTTCCAGGCTTTCTGCAGAGGTCTGATTGTGGTTCCTTCATTCATGCAGATCAAGATCATCTCTTTTTCCCACATGAATATTAAAATACCAGTCTCCCATCATTAAGGCCTACAATGAATCTAGACCTTAGCATCAGCTTGTTTACAGTTTGGGCTTTGAGTTCTGCTATAGTTTGAATCTGAAAATGCGCTTTAAGGCCCATGTGTTGGAAGGCCTGTGGTGCTGTTGGGAGGTGGTGGAACATTTATAGAAGGTTGGGGCCTAGTGTATGGAAGTGAAGTCACTGGGGGCATGTCCTTGAAGCCATATTGGGACCCTAGCCCCTTCCTCTTTCTTTGCTTCCCGGCTGCCATGAGGTGAGCAGCTTCCTCTGTCACACACTCCCACTATGATGTAAGCCTCACCACAGACCCAAAACAACAGGGCCAAGCAATCATGGACTGAAACCTTCACAACTTGAATTAATTAAATCTTTCCTCCTTATAAGTCAAATTAGGTACTTTGTCTTCAGTGACAGAAAGCTGACTAATATGAGTTCCTTTTTTATTTCTGGCACCTGAAGATTTTCCGTTATTTCTTTTGAGTTTGTGTTTGGTTTTATATTAATTCGGAGAGAAGCGCTATATTTTATGTGTGTGAGATGGTAGAAGAATTCATTCAGATTAGCAAAATAACCATATTATGTGATGTTATACCATTACCAATGATCTATTCCTTGTCCTTTCCAGTGTGTCCATTTTAAGATGGGTGATGGACTCAATGAAGATTAAAATTGAGAGCCCCACAAAATATAGAAAAGATCTTGCTATATTAAAGACTTGCTATATTAAAACAATCACTGATTTTCCAAGTACTTCCATGTAAACTCATGGAATCAATTAGCCAATAATCATTTACAGACTAACAAATTCTTAAAAGACATTAGTCAATGGAAAAATATAGATGGGAGTAATGCATATTCAAGGGGGCCTTTAATCTACATAATGAAATAAGTATGTTAAATCACATGAGATATTTTTAGGGGAGAAATTAACAACAACTACTCAGGAAGAAGTCTCTGGGTTCAGACTGTGTTCAAATCTTGGCCTCACACTTTATTAGCTGTGTAATTGTAGATAAAATACTTATCCTGCTGCATGTGCATGTTTCTTCATCTGCACAAGAAGTATAATAAAATACAACCTCAGAGTCATTAGGAATTTAAAGGTGAGACTATGTGTCAAGTTCTGCCTCACAAAGTAAGAGCATCTAATAAATGTTTGCTATTATTATAAACTATGCACCCTTTATAGATTTTTTTATAAAACAGAACAGTGTAAGTACAGCTTTGACAGGTGAATCATGGTCACAAAGTTGAAAAGCAACAGAATCAGGAGAAATTAATGTAAAATATTTTCAGTGAGACTAAATTTCCAGTTATTCCCTTAGTTTACTGAATTTATTTTGGTTGATAGTTACTTTTATTCTATACATTTTAAAAGTGTCAGAATTAAAGTTAGGATATGTGAAGGGCTTATGAAGTATACCAAATGTGATTTTAGTTCATTTTTATACTACTTAATATTACTAAAATAAAAATCTCAAGATTTTAGTGGGACTAGAAGAAAAAGCATTTTTTTTTTGTTGTCTTTTAAAATAATTCTCATTGTGATTCAGTAACCTAATTAAATTTTGCATGTCCAAAGATCTGAGTTAGGAGAGATGTGGGAGTAATGGTATAAAAATGAATGATATAAGACCCCTTCCCTAAAGGAGCTCATGGTTAATTAGGGCCAATCACAGATGCAATTTAACCTAAGACAGGAGGCAGAGTGGGAATTTCTATGGAATTGTTTACATTTCAGGGAAATGTTAAGTGACAGAATTTTTCTTCATCCAATAATGAAAAGAAGTGCAGGCAATACTAGAATGACATCAAGAATGCACTAGGCCGAATCCATGAAAGCCATGATAAAAGAAAGACGAATCTGATTCAGACAGACACAGATTCAATAACCATGTGAAATGGGCAGGAACAGGGAGGAAGGATATCAATCTATGATGCTCAAATTTTGATATGCATATGAGTCACATGGGGAACTCATCAAAAGTTTCAGATTTAGTGAGACCATGCTTGGAGTAGCAAAGGTGAAAATAAGCCTAGCAGGGGCTTGGGCATCCTTGCATTAATGACGACGTCCACCTTGATAGAGCTGAAAGATCCTGATCAGGCCTCGAGCAATGGTACAGGGAGTACGCAACACACAAACAAGTTGGGTTATCAGCTCCCTTTGGAAAAGTCCTGAACTAAGAGCCGTCTTTGCCCACTCTTTCTCTCTTACTCAGTCTACTATTTCAGCTGTGGCCCCTTCCCTGTTGTGCCTCATGGCAGAATTTGAGGCTTACACAAGGTGTGCAGTGATCATGGCAGAGTTGATCCTGAATGAGGGAAAATAGACTTCAGCCAACCATTTTACTATGCCAGCCAGGTAAATTCATCTTAACAAGAAGAATGTGCTGTAAATACTCTCCTTGGAAGGAAGAGAATATTTTTCCCCCCCAGTATTGGGGATTGAATCCAGGTATGCTCTACTACTGAGCTATCTTCCCAGCCCTTTTTTATTTTTTATTGAGACAGGATTTCATTAAATTGCCCAGGCTGAACTTGAACTTGTGATCCTCCTGCTTCAGCCTCTCAAATTGCTGGGACTATACGCTTGTGCCACCATACCTGGCTCAGACTTTTTTGTTTGTTTGCTTTATTTTATTTTATATTTTTGGTGCTGGGAATTGAACTCAGAGGCACCCAGCTCTTTTTTTGTATTTTATTAGAGACAGGGTCTCACTGAGTTGCTAATTGCCTTGTCATTGCTGAGGCTGGCTTTGAACTCGCAATCCTCCTGCCTCAGCCTCCCAAGTGCTGGGATTATAGGCGTGTGCCACCACACCTGGATGTTTGTTTGTTTTTTAAGAGCAATTCTAAAGCAAAAACAATGTTTCCATCTCACCATGGGTTAAAAATAAGATAAACTGTAAGGAATCAGCTTGACCTGACCTCAGCCATCTTGAGTCATAACTGCCAATATTGCCCTTACGTCTGGTAGGCTTTCCACGCATAGTTTCCCAGTGTACTATAAATAAGCAAAACCTTTACAGAGGTATGTAGAGATTTATGACCAGACCCTGGAGCTGTCAGTACCAGGAATGTGCCTGATACGAGCTTGATATAAACCAAGTAAATCTGGCTTGGATGAGTCACTTTTGTCCTGATCACTTTTATAAGCCCTTTTCCTCTTACCCAGATTGGCTTTCCTCTTACCCAGATTGGCTTTCCTGGTCTTGCTGCTGCCCAGGTTCATGGTTCTATCAGTAAGTCCCCAGAAAATCAAATTATTTGTAATCCTGGGTCTGTGGACCTCTTTCTTTGTTCTCATGGCAACCTGTAGCTGGTTCTCACACATTGAGACCAGGTTTTTTGAAACATAAAGCCATAAACTTCTGTCATGACCCACCCCCATCTTCAGCCTCCATGACACTTTCCACTATAGGAGATGGTGATCACTGCTTTCTTCAAGATGGAGGGATTAATGCATGAACTCAACAGTAAAACTTTGCAAAGGAAGTGCTTCCTTTTCACCTCAATACCTATGTTTGAACACAAATTCTGACGATATTCCAAACTCTAGTGGTTAAATATAAGGCAGGACTTGGCAGAAACCACTAAGTTGCACAATATGGCAGTAAAACACACATTTTTTTTTTTTAAACGTTGCTTTTCAACTGACTCAAGAATGGCAGACATGTAAAGCATGTGTCTGGCAAAGGTCTAGAATATATAAAACTCTCATACAACTCAACATTAAGAGCCTAGTTTTATTAAGTGAGCAAAGATTTTGAATACATCTCTCCAAATAAGATATGTAAATGAAATAAGTACATGAAATGTCGTCCAACATCATTAGTCATTAAAAAATATAAATCAAAATACAAAGAGATCCCACTTCATATTAATTAGGATGGATATATATGTATGCGGTAGAAAAATAATATACTTTTGTGAGGGTAGGGAAAAATTGGAATCCTTCTACATTGTTTTGGGAATGCAAAATGATGTATTCCCTATGGAAAATGATTCATTCAGTCATTCCTCACAAAGTCAAGCATAGAATTAACATGACCTGGCAGTTCCACTTCTTGGTAAACATTCAGGAAAATTGAATACATACCTTCACACAAAATTTATACATGAAATGTTCATAGCAACATTATTAATAAATAGTCGAAAAGTTAAAACAATCTAAATGTCCATCAATTTATTATTGAATGAACAAAATGAGGTATATAAATACAAGGGAATATCATTCAGCTATAGAATGCATAAAGCACTGATAAATGCTACAACACGGCTGAACCTTGAAACTACACTAAGTGAAAGAAAGCCAGACACAAAATGTTCAGAATAGGCAAACCCATCAAGAAAAAATGTATACTAGTAGTTGCCACAAATGGGGGTAAGGGGTTGGAACTGAATGCAAATAGACACAGGGTTTCTTTGTGGAACATGAATGGAAATTAAACAGCAGAAATGGTTGTACAACACAATTAATATACTAAAACCACTCATAGTGTACTTTAAAATGGTAAATTTTACATAAATTATATCTTAACTTTTAAAAGCATACACACCCTCTTAAATGAACTAAATTGATTAAAAGGGAGAAAAGAACCAGAAAATAATAATATTAAATATGATTAATTTATACTTTGATTCTTTAACATTTCAATGGCTTATTTATGGGATAGGAGAGATGATAAAAACATAGGAAACTTCTTTTTCTTTTAATCATCATACCAATAGCACAAAGATTGCTAATGATGTGGCATTTTGTTCAGACTTGGTAAGATGTGTGTGAGTTTATCAGAGTTGATAGTCTCACCAAAAATTTGAAAACCCATATAAAGCCAGACATGTATATTAACAGCTCAAAAGCAGATGATGAATTCAAAGAAAAATTGTGATTACATATTGTGGTTCATAACCTGCAAAGGAGATGTTTGAGAGCTTAATTTTCAATTACATAGTATAAAAATGAATCAAAACAGCTAACACTAAACCAGGATTATTCTAAGATTATGATCTGAAAATCCTTGGAAGAAAAGAAAAGTCAAAACTAATGACCGAGCTAGGTGTGTTGGCACATGCCTGTAATAGCTACTTAGGAGGCTGAGGCAGGAGGATTAGGAATTTGAAGTCAACCTGGACAACATAACATGAGACTCTATATTTTTAAAAACCCATGATATAAAAAATATATAAAAACTCAAATTAAAAAAATTAACAGCCTAGGAAAAAAACCAGCTGTCATTAATGAATGACTTGCATGCTATATACAACCATTCTGCTAAGCTCTGTGGAGGTTACAAGAGCCTGGTCCCACATGGTTTACAGTATAGGTGTCTTATTTCTTCTAAGTCATAGCAGAAATTTCCAGGAATTTCCCAGGCCTGGAGTACTGTACCAATTAAATACTGTTACAGTAAGTAGGCCACTTAACCTTTCTAAGCTGCAGTATCCTCCTCAAAGAGGGGAAAGAGAACCTATGCTAGTCACATGGCCATTGGGAGCATTAAGTGAAATAATGAATGCAGAGGACTTAGCCCTGCCCTTGGCCCATGGGAAGGCTTAATAAGTGTTAGTTATGATTGAACATGACAACAGATGACACCATGGCAGCAAAAGTTAAGAGAACAGCACTTTCAAAATTAACCACTGCCCTGGCATAATTCAAAACTACATAGGAGATAACAGAAGAGGAATCAAGAATTAGGATTGAACACATTTGCATAAGGCCAGGCCTAGGGCAGAGGTAAAGCCAGCTGAGGAATGTACGAAGCATTAGAATAGGGAGAATAAAGCTGTTCATGGCAGAGCAGCCCATGGAATGGGAAGAAAGGAAGGAGCTTCATCCGCAGTGGGAAGGTCGAAGGCAGAAGAATGAGGATCCCAGACTCAAGACTTTGGTCAGGGAAAGGTTTGGGGGAAATGACAGGCTGGTTTATGTCAGAGTTTGGGTGGGAGGGAGTTTGAGAGAGCTTGTTACTTCATCTTGTTTCCAATACAGAAAGGGAGGTTCAGTGAAGCCATTCTGATTCTGCCATGTTCCCCCTGCAAGTCCTATTTTATTTCAACTTCTGACTCAAACTGAACCCACCATACTAGAGCCCAATCTGTTAGGAGCCAGCTGGTGTGTTCTGTACTCCGTTATTCACATGTTCAGGCCCATTAGGGGCAACTTCACACAGGTTTCTATCAGCAGGAGGCTTGGGTTGAAGAGCTTAGACACACCTGTTTGAGGACTGAGCTCTTTCACAGAATTGCAGGTCATTTCCTCTTCCCTTATGGCAAGTCACAAAAGAGGAAACAGGCTAGCACTTGTACCAATGTGCTTCTCTAAAAGAACTGAAGGCTAATTACTAGGATGTGGCTTGAATTCAGAAAAACATTTTGAAGTAGTTGGAAAGGAACAATTGTTCAAAGACACTTACTTCAGGGAAACAAATGACTAGTGGCAGGGAGAAGGATCTATTTCCTTGTCCCATTCTGGAAACTTACAGGACAGAAGCAGTCAGAACCCCTGCATAGCACAGCCTGGTCCTAGGGAAAGGGAGGAGCAGCCCTACTATCAGCAGCCTGTGGTGGGAAAAAACACATGATCTGGCCAGTCTTGCTGGAAAGATGACCCTTCTTTTGCAAAAGGATGCTAAGATCCAGAGAAAGAATGTTTAGACAACAACACTGTAGAGTAAAAGCATAAGGGTGTTGGGAGAAGCCCAGCCAGGCTTAGGAAGCACCCTCCCCACCTGTTGGCATGCCCTCCATGATGCTCCAACATCACCCTCATCTTGAGCTGCACACTTTCTCAGGGTAATGTATAGCTTCACTTTCCACCTGTAGCTCCTATCTTTGTCTCCCAAGTGCAAAACCCAATGTACAATTGCTTTCTGGGGTTCTCTATCTGGATATATACTTCAACATGGAACCTAACATGGAGAAAATACTTGTCTTTCCTTTTCCCCAGAAAATTTTAGACTTGGCATCATGGGTTCCTGATGGTTTAAAATATGTCAACATGGTCTCTGATACTCTCTTCATCAGGCAATAGTCTTTGCCCCCTTCGCTTGAACCTGAGTGGGTTTTTTGCTTCCCAGATAAGGCAGATTGCAACAGTAGTGAGGCTGCATGGAGTCTGAGGCTAGGAAAGTGAGGGTCAGCATCTACTGGCTTCTTTTTTTGGTACACTCACTTTGAAGCACTTAGGCATCATATAAGAAGTCTGGTGACCCTGAATCTGCCATATTGGAAGAGCACATGGGAAAATCAGAAAGAGAGAGGGAGACAGAGAGACAGTCTCACACACACACACACACCCCAGAGGAGCCCTATTGCTGTGTGAGCCTTGCCAGATCAAGGAACAGCCAAGTGAGTGACAGAAATTTAAATGATTCCTGACCCAACCCTTAGCTTCCAGCATTCACAAAAGAGACTCCAGGAGAAAAATGCCTTGCTGAGCCCAGCCAACCCTCAGAACCATAAGCAATAACAAAATGATCATTGCTATTTTAAGCCACCAAATTTGCTCTTTATCTTTAGGTATTTGAAAAATGTGATGGCGGAAGTTCTTTTTTCTTTCTTTTCTTTTTGCATATAGTGTCCAGTTGTTCCAATATCATTTGTTGAGAAGACTATTCTTCTTTGGACGACTTTTGCACTTTCGTTAACACTCAATTGGGCATATTTGTGTGAATCTACTTATGGAATCACTTTTATGCTCCACTGCTCTCTATCCTTTCACTATTACTATACAGTCTTAATTACTGTATTAAAATAAGAGTATGATTTCTTTAATTTTCTTGTTTTCCAAAATTGTTTAGCTATTCTAATTCATTTTATTTTCATATAAATTTCTGAACCAGTTTGTCTTTATATCTATATCTACAAAAACTCCTTGTGAGTTTTTTTAATTGCATTAAACATATAAATCAAATATGGGAGAATTGACGTTATTACTATGTTGAGTCTTCTATGAACAAGTATGTCCATTTATTTAGGTGTTCTTTGATTTTTTTTTCATCAGGGTTTTATAATTTTTAGCCTACATATTCTATTAGTTGTATACCTAATCTTTTACTTTTCGTAGGTATTCTATATAATATTTTTAAACTTCCATGTCTAATTGTACATTGTTATGACACATAAATAAGAAATGATTTTGAGTATAGACATTATATCCTGCAACCTTGCTCAACTCATTCACTGGTTCCAAGAATTATCTAGAAAAGGATGCCATAGTTTGAGTGTTCTTATCAAAACACATACTAAAGTTTAATCTCAATTGTGAGGTATTAAGAGGTGGGACCAGGTGGGACCTTTAAGAGGTAATTAGGTTAGGAGGGCTCAGGATTTTGAGACTAAAGGTTTATCTTGAGAGAAAATCTGTTACAAAAGTCAATTTGGCTCTCTCTTGTAGGTACCTTCTTGCCTTGTTATACTCTGCATTACCTTGGGATTCTGCAGAGAGTCTCCACAAGCAAAAAGGCCCTTGCCAATGGAGCCCCATGACCTTGGACCTTCCAGCCTCAAGAACCATGAGCTAAGTAAGTCTTCACACTTTATAAATCACCCAACCTCTGTAGAAAACATAGTAAGATGCTAGGTTAATAACTCAACAATTCAATGGTTTTTGTAACACTGTGAATTCAATAAGATTATACCTGAGTGTGTACCAATCACTGTCAGGAAATAGCACAGGAACACAGCAGATAAAGGCACACTGTCACCCAACACCCATTGTCCCTGCTGTTAACAGAGCACCTCTCAACTCTTAATCTGTTTCATGAGGAGCTGACCCCAAAACTACAGTTCAGAAATTTGGGGGAACAGCATAGGATGGAGAGTGACTTTGGTCTGTCAATCAAATGATCACATTTCTTTGGTCTCAAGACTTTACAGAAAATGAGTCTATGACTCAAATAGGGCTGAGGAACTCTCAGACTAAGGCCCAAGAGTCTTGTTGGAATCTACAGAGATCAGAATCTCTCTCTTGTCCTCCATGTGTAATTGGGAAACAGATACCCTGAGCTGTGGTTGCTGCTCTTTCACTATCAGTGGAAGTATTGCTGGAAGTGCAAACAACAAAGTGCAGAGACCCTATGTAAAGAAAGAACAGGTCCAGATGATATTGTTTGAACCCCTGAATCTAGCCATACCTGAAGCCAGGTACTACTTCTGGTACTACTATCTGAGCCATAAATTCTAAATATCTGTCCTCATCTTTCTGGCTTAAACTTGTTTAAACTGGATTTTCTGACACTTCTAGCTAGAAGAGTCCTAAATCATAGGTGGGTAGAGCAGAAGATATTCTGGGTTCCTTCTCCATCAAATATATCTGCCCTACTACATGGAAGAAAGAGCAATTAATGTGGGACAAATTCTTCTAGATGTGGGGGCCAAGGGGAAAGGCATATGTGATAGGGCAAAGGCAGGAGGATGGCCATACTGGAGGGTGGTTATAGATACAGAAGTTGTGGGAGCCATTTTCTCCTCTTATTTCCCACAGTGCCCAGAGTGGCAGCCACAGTCATCACCAGAATCATGAAAAGATTTCTATGCTACCATTCATAGACTTTTTTTCAACACTTCTTTTTGATGATGGTGTCCTGAAAAACTGTTCAGTGTGGAACTCAATGCCACATGTTTCTGTGCTACTTATTCTCCATTTGTCCTCCAGATTCACCCTCTGTCCTTCTTTGTCCAACTCTGTGGCAGGCTGACCTAGGATTCCTTACCCTCAGGTTTAGGCTGGGTTTAGCCAAGGGGAGGCACTGGCTGTGGATCCTAAGAGTGGAAAGAGAAAAGTTGGGTATTTCTTTTCTCACTCCCTCCCTGACTTGCCACAGTTCTGGCAATATCTGTGTTCCTGAGTGGTTACACAGGTCCTGTCATTTTGTTCCCTCTGCCTCAATCTTCACTGGATTGTGGTAACATTGTCCCCTTTCTCTGTTCAGGCCCAAGGGAGCTAACAGAGGACATAGTTATTAGTCCCTAGGTGCCTCTCCATTCCTTGCTAATTCCCTTAATCCTGACTAACTCTCTATAAAGTCCCTTGATTCAAATCTATTCAATAGAACCCTATTGAGTGAGCCTACCATCTGTTTCATGCCAGGTCTCTGATCCAAACCTGCATGGCCTTCCCACCCTCAATATCAGTATACACAGCTGTCACAAATGCCTTACCATTTCTTAAAGATGCTTCACTTTTTTTTTTTTTTTTTTTTTTGCTTTCATGCCCCTGTCAAACAGATCCATCTCTTTATTGCTACTTATTGCTGCTTAAAGAACTCCTACCCATTCTTTAAAACCTACTTAAAATGCCATCTCCTCCAGAAAGCCTTTCCCAGGGTTTCTCCTCAGGACTGAGTCTCTCTTCTGGGCCCTACTGAGCTTTAGCTGCATCTCTGTTGCCCTCTCTGACCAACCGTTTCTCTCTCTCCCCTCCCATCTCATTTCCTGCCTTTGGCAGAAGCACCATCTGTCTGCTCATGTTCATGCCTATACCCCCTGCACCCCACTGTCCCAGCACTGAGTTTGACATAGTGTAGGTGTCTGACACCTGCTGCATTGAACCGAACAATTGTAATTTAACAATTTAATTGAAAGTCACTGCATTTTCCACCCTCTGCTCATGAAACCTGGTTATGAAGGGCAGGAGAAAACAGCTGATGGAGGATGCTCTTTGCAAGGCATGAAAACTGGACTATAAGAATGTGGGTACAAATTTTGCTGTCATCCCAGGACCATCAAACCCAGAAGTGCACCATAAAAAATGGTCTCTTCCATAACTCTTGGCTCATGGGCTAGGTCTCCGTCAACAATAGTTAAGGTGCTGTGCATATGACAAGCGAAGGGCCAAGTTCCTACATCTGGGAACTTCTTCTAGGCTTCTGGAGCCTCTGGAGCTTGAGGAGCCCTCTGGGTTCAAATAAAAGTGAGATTAAATGGGAAATATGAAGACCATCAGTAATCCAGTCTCTAAAGCAATCATCCCACTGGTTCAGAGGCTCAGATGGTGGATGAACCTTTCACTCTTAGATGGACCAGACTCTTGCTCTCCCACGTCATGCATGCATGGTTGGTTATTCCCTGAGATACATATCTATGTCTTGACTTGTAGGCTCTAAAATATCCCATTTCTACCTCTTTATTCTACTTTTCTCCTCTTAAAACGGTTTGTCTGATAATATCAAGGGTGATTCAACCTATCAATGTGTTCTATGCATTCCTATGAAAAACTTTCACGTACCTTCTGGTCATATTCCACTCCCTCCCTTTCTCAGAAAATATGAGCCTTCAATCACCCACACCTGTATGGTTTGGAGAAAGACAACTCTTTCTTAAGTTTAATACCATATGTCCCAGATCACCACCTCTTTGCAACAGCTAGTTTCATAACTGCTGTAAAAACACCTTCTCATTACACAATGTTAGGCACCCTTCTCTGCATAAACAAAATCTGACCCTCTCCCTCCTAGGAAGTTTAGTCAAGAGCAACTTAATATCAAAATGAACTTTGGAAGAAAGAAGTGAGCCAGTCACCCCAGATTTTCTAGACTTGCCACAAGCCTGAAATTCCCAGTTTGATGAACCTTGAACCCTTAGTTTGACTCCAACTTTTCTCCATCTGTTTCTGACCTCTGCTTACAAAGCTTGTGTCACCTTGAACTCTCTTTTCTAAGATGCTAACCATGCAGCCTCCCTGACAACTGTATACCCTATTGTCCTAACTTGTGGAAAGCTGTAACCCTACTCCTTCTTCATTCCCAGAAGGATCGCAGAAATATTTACTTTTTTTTTAGTACCAGGGATTGAACCCAGGGGCCTTACCCACTGAGCAACATCCTCAGCCCTTTATTATATTTTAGTTAGAGACAGGGTCTCTCTGAGTTGCTTAGGGCCTTGCTAAATTGCTGAGGCTGACTTTGAACTCACAATCTTCCTGCCTCAGCCTCCTGAGCTGCTGGGATTATAGGCATGTGCCATCATGCCTGGCTTAGAAATATTTACTTTTATCTTCAAGTGAGTAAGGCATATTTTAAGAATTTTATGATATTTCTTAAATTAAAATGAGGAAGCCTCAGTGTTGAAAGGTTAGGTCAGAAATCTGTCTGTAATACCTTGATGCTTCTCTTAATCCTCACTGGAAGAAGAAAGGCAAAGACAGGTCAGCTTGTTAGGTTATCATTTTGAAAAAAAAGAACACCCATGTGTGGAATATTAAACATGTCATACAGCCACCAAAAGGGGCCCAGGAGCCTTCTCATACAGGATGAGAGTTGGGCTGGAGAAAATATGTGAAGATGACATCTTAGGCCAATGCCTCCAAGGAATAACATCCTACTCAGAATCCAAGTTTTATTATTTGCAATCCTTCTTTGTTTTTGTTTCTGAGAAACAATAACAAACATTCATAAGGCACTTTATGATTTTATAAAATACCTCCACATGTATCAGCTCATATCATGATAACAAAGGATTAGATTTAAGTTCCAGAAATAAATGTGAATACATCCAAGATGACCAAGAAATCAAATATGGTGGGGATCGTCCTCTCATAGCAACACTTGAGCATATTGTTTGCTCATGGAATAGTGTATGTGTGTGAGACTCTTGGGCCTCCTTGTTTAGGTCTGTCCTCCAGGACCACAGATGTTCCCTCAGGCAAGAGAGGAAGTGGCAAGAGGGAAGGGACAGGGGGAGTTGAGGAGAGAGGGAGATAGGTAGAGGCGGGAAGGGAGGAGAGGAAGGGGGAGAGAGAGAGATTGGGAGAGAGTGAGAATCTACGCAAAAAGACCTAGCTGTATACCCTACCCACAGTGCTCAGCCAACCCCTTTCCCTAATGCACAGGACCTGAGTAGGATTCAGGGGACTCTACAGGAGCTCATTGATGAGCACTGATTCAGGCCACTTCAGGGGTCTAGATCTAGGATGCAATAAATGAAGTCTTCTGTAGACATCAACCTGAGGTTTTAGAAACAACTAAACCTTACTTAAATCATTTCTACTTAAACTTCTAACAAATAAACGTCTATTTTTTTTAAATAAATAAGCTAGTTGGAAATTACTGGACAATACCAATATTCAACATAGGTGTCAAACCAGTCACAGAAGAGACTTGGACATGATTCTCAGTTCTGTGGTTTCTAAACTGGCAATGAAGTTTGAACTCCATTACTCCACGGATCTCAGAATGTCCACAGTTTAGTTAGTGAAACCTCAGGACACTCTCCTGGTATGAGAAAGAAACCCAGGGAGAGGAAGCACAAATGGAGCAAGCCAGTTTCATTTCCTAGTTGACAATTAACTTCTACTAATAAAAAAGAAAAAATCCTATCTTTAGAGTCTTTAATAACTAAGTCTAGTGTTTATCCAAGCAGTGCTCGAGGTCTACTGGAACAGGTAGCACAGACAGGCAAATTAATTTCTTATCATAGAAATAATCTCCAGACAGGGAGATAAATGAGAAGACTTTGAATAAGGAGGTGAAAGAAAGGATTCTTGGAGGGGGAGAAATACACTAAAAGATGTAGGAGTTGTGAGTTGGGGTTGTAGGTCAGTGATAGAGCTCTTGCCTAACATGCTTAAGGCCCTGGATTCTATCTCCAGCACTGGAAAAAAAAAAAAAAAAAAAGTGTAGGATTTTCTAAATATCACATTTTAAAAGGTTCTGCCATCCAAGGCTGATTCAGCACTAATCCATGGCCCAGCTCTTGGAAACCAGTTATTCCACTTTTTCTAATTAGCTCAAAGAATTCTCTGGATATCAGATTTTCCTTAGGAAAGAGAGATGCTGAGAGCTTCAGGGCCATTCTGAGATCACACTAAAATGGCGTTAGAATGGTTAGCAGCAGTTAGGCTTACTCTTTTTGCTGGGGCCTCCAAACTAGAAGTTAAATACGCTGGGATGACTTGGGTTTTGGACAAGAATGCCCCAGGGTCTTTAAAGATCCATAGGACTGAGTGGGTAACTAGGGAGTCAGTGGATTTATATCCACTGATATAATTTATATCTTTCATTCTTCAATGGAGAAGGTTTTTGTGATCAGTCAAAATATTTTGGGGCTCATTTGGGACACCATTCTGAGGCGAGAGAGAAGTGTGAAGACATAACAGTACATGTTGCTATGGGTTGAATACAGTTTGTCCCCTCTGAAACTCATGTTGGAATATGATTGCCACTGTGGCAGTTTTGGGGGGCAGGGCCTCTAAGAGACAGTTAGATTATGAAGACAGATTCATGCCTTTCTCCCCAATGTGAATTCTTGCTCCTGCAGGACTGGACCAGTTACTGCAAAAACAGTTTGTTCTGAAGTGAGGCTGCTCCTTGTGTTTTGTCTCTTTCACTTGCACCTGCTTGCCCTTTTGCTTTTCCACCATGAGCTGAAGCAGCATGAAGCCCTCGCTGGCACTATGCTCTTGGACTTCCCAGTCTCCAGAACTATGGACCCAAATAAACCTCTGTCCTTATAAATTAGCCAGTCTCAAGTGAACTAAGACACGCATATGAAAGAGTAGTTTCATGCAATATTCAAACAGAACAGGACAGGATAAAGGCTCTGTACTCCTCTCACCACCTCTTATCTGGACTCCATCTTTCTGATTGCCATGCCCAGAAATCTTACCACACCTGCTCAAAGCCATTCCAACTGTGACCTCCTCCAGGAACTTTTCCCTAATCCCAACTCTTTTTATAAGGCCCAAGGCATGTTGTAGCTTTTGTGTAGCAGTTACCATACTTGGAGGCTCATGTTAGTGATATTTGTGCATGTATCATCACCAATAGCCTAAGAAGACAAAACATAGACTTTGCATCTCTTGCCAATGACATCCATACATGTTCAATTTCAACTGCGTGTCTGATTGATTGCTAAATGAATAGATTTTCCTAGCAACAGACAATACTTTTCACCTTTTATGTCAATCCTGTTTGATTAACACTTGTTGCCTGGAGCTTAGTTTTGAGGATTCTGAGGCCATGACAAAGCTTAGAAGTAAGAAGTGCTGTCATCAATTAGTATGCCTGCTACAGGGCAGGGTTCGGAGTGGTGATGTGAGTACCAAATATTTGTGAATATAAATTAAGAATTATAAGAATTTAAAGAAGGGAGATTGTTTCTGATTAAACAGAGAAGTCTATGTGATTAAAATGGAAATTAGATCTATTCTCAGCGATGCACAGGATAACATTGGATGAAACATCTGAGCAAAAGCATTCATTCAGGAAAAGTACAACCCACCCTGGGAAAGCAACTGCTAGACAAGTTCAACTAAAATATAAGCTCAAACAAAAGGTTTATGTAGGAAACAGGACGGATCACTGTGGCATGCTCTGAGTAAAGACAGCAAAAAAGAGCCAAGAGAGAGGAAGGAGGGAGCAAGAAAATAGTTTTATTTAGCTACTTTTGCAAGAATAAAGTCTTCAAGAATGCTTTTAACTACCAATTAGATGCATCTATTGTTAGGGAGGAAGAAACCTTGCTTAGTGGTTAATAACCTAAGTTTTGGAATCAATCGTGGGTGCAAACCCCACCTCTGTGTCCTCAGTCACAAGATCTGTGCCTTATACATTTCAGTGTCATTTACTGGTTGGGGGTCAAAAAGGAAATCAATATGCAATAAACTCAAGTAAGTCCTCAATATATATTAGTATTAGGCTTGCTTAGTTACAAGAAAAAGAACTTTTCAAAGGAGAAAATGTGCTTTATGTAGTGTTTCATAATATAGGGAATCTTATGTGAAATTTGAAAAAGTGGCTAAGTAGCTCAGAAAGCAATTAAGTATGTGAGATATGCACAGTAATTGGGCAAAACCAGTTTATTTTCCATGAATAAGCAGAGGTTGGGAATTAGGTTTTCTTTAGTTAAGTCATATCTGATAAGGGTATCTTTTTATTATTGTTATTGACTTAATTCTTTACTGAATTTTAAATATCCAGCTAACTCTTAAACAATGGAACAGTGGTAGAAAAACAATTTAATTGCAAAATCTCACCTGAGCTCTCTTGCCTAAGATTTTCCCCCTGGTTGAGTGCTGTAGTTTAAATATCTAAGCACTGAGCTCAAATATTTCTCTCAGAACAGTTACAAGAATAAACAGGGAAGACCATCCCTGGGGTCATTTCTGAGTTGAAGTTCCTGTCCCAAAAGCCACCACTTTGCTTCAACATGCAGAGTCAAACAGAGATCACATGATGCTGGTGCCAAGACCCTTGCAAGACCTTTGGAGATTTGCTGTGATGACAGTAACATCTTTGGATACAGTGAGGGACTCTGAGACTAAGAAGGGCCCTGAGAACTAAGACCTCAGCCTGAGCAGATGCACTGGTGGAGGGTCTTACTCCTCAGTGCTGGTCTGGGTCTGAGTGGTAAAGAATGAGGCATAGTGTCCCCCCCACACCCAAGTTCTATCTCACCTGGGAAGTATAGGGATATTTGTTGGAAAGAAAATGTCCTTCCTGTGGTAAAGGAACAGGCAGTCGGCAGATATTTTCCGAAGCAAGGTAACAACATTTCTGGCAAGGAATGAGTCACTGAAAACACTTCCTTTCCATTAACAGAGGTGTTACTGTGGAGTGTATTAATTACAACAGAGCACTCTCTGTTGCAGTTGAAGGCTGCAAGTATAACGAATTAACTCCTTCTAAAAGTACAAACTTAGCTGAATTATAGCTCTGAAGTGAGTTATGGGCTCCAATATTCTCTTCTATTGGATGTAAGTTTAACATGCAAAATACGAAAGGCCATTTAAAACATTTGCTAGTTCAACAGATGATGCTTCGTGGGGGGAGGGGAGTTATGTGGGCTATTCCATGTCATCTAAAATGAGTACATTTTCTTTTTTTTTTTTTTTTAATATTTATTTATTTGCTTTAGTTGTACACAATGCAATGCATTTATGTTTATGTGGTACTGAGGATCGAACCCGGGTCGCACACGTGCCAGGCGAGTACATTTTCTTAAGTAGTGCTTGAGTCTCCACAGTCTAAGCGACCTGAGATCTCCAGTGACATGGGAGATCTGCAGATTTCCTCAGGCAAATGCAGCCTCCCTGGCAGCAGGCCGGCAAATCACTGACTCTCCAGGAGTTATTTTCGGTCTCAACTCTGTTAAAAGGTAATCACAATTTCTCACAAGTAATTAATGTGGAAAGCTCTCTCTGTATAAGCAAGAGCTCACACGTGCATTCACATCCTTTTAAAAGCTGAGTCCTAATCCCACTGGTTTACACCTTGTCTGACTTAACCCGGGTTTCTTACCCATCTGAGCTACTGCCTGAATTAGCACACAAAAATGTTATACATCGTGTGTCTCTATTGAAACTTTCTTTATTTCTTGTGCCTGGTGCTCAATATTTTTCTTTCTTTCTTTCTTTCTTTCTCTCTTTTTTTTTTTTTTTTTTGCAGTGGCAGGGATGGAACACCCCAGGTCTTCATGCATGCCAGGCAACTGCTCTATAACTGAGGTGCACCCCAGCCCTTGGTGCTCAAATTTTGACAAGTGGGTAACTTTTATTCTATAGTTCAATTGTACTAAATAAAACATTAAATCTTAGGTTGAATAACATTTAACAAGACATTTAATATATGTCAACCATTAGCAATTTACTTCAAAGTCCTCTCAACAGGTGGCATTTGGAATGTGCACACTGATGTGCAGAATCTAATATAAAAATAATTTTAAGGTTCATTTTATAATTCATTTTATAATTTTGTGTTTAGATAATTTATTTTTGGGTTTTGATTCAATAGACTTAGGTATATGCCTTGCATAGAACAACCCCAAATCAGAATCTTTTTAGTGATTCTTCTAATCTGGTAGGTTTTGATTTAGCTTTTCTAAATATTGTTAATTGTAGATGGACATAATACCTTAATTTTATTTGTTTATTTATTTATTTATTTATTTTAATATGGTGCTGAGGATCGAACTCAACACCTCCCATGCGCTAGGCAAGCACTCTACCACTGAGCCACAACCCCAGCTCCGGTTGTGATTTAGTTTTAAAAATGAAAGCAACAGGAACAGGCTTCCAAAGCCCAAATTTTCTTTTCTTGATTCTTAAATAGGTGGAACTTGGGCCAATCCAGCTAAGGGACCTTTTCTTTAAGCTTCTTAATTAAGTAGATATCTGTGTCACATAGATGATAATTGATAGGTGATTGACAGATATATAAACAAATAGATGTAGGTATACAGGAAAAGTACAAGCAACACCTTACAGATGCATATATAAGGGTATATGTCTACATACATTTAGTCACACATAAAGTGACTTAGACAAATCTAACATACTATCAGCTTCAAAATTTACAGAAAATATCATGAAAATCAACTTGTAGTAATTATTATCTTGATGATAATACTATTATATTTTTGTGATATGTTATGGATTAAATTACTAATACAAATGAAATGTATATGACTAAGCTAGCAACTATTTTCATCAGCTTTCAGAAACATACCAATATAAAGTTATATTCTTCATTAAAATTTCCTGTTACACATGGACACTATGTCATCTTTGTTTTCCCAACATCAAACCGATCACTTATTTTATGTTGGAAAAAACAGCCAATTTTGAATACACAGGAACTAGGCTATTTGTGTCATTTTTTAAAAAAAGTTTTTAAAGACGCTATTATTTTATTCTGCGATTTGGAATATTCTGTGCTCCATGAATATTTTATGTTAGAGATATATTAAGTCCAAAAACATGCATTTATTACTTTGCAAAGAACAATCTAACACTGACATAGAACATTACCCTGGTAATAGCCCCACATGTAATTTATATTTTTATTCCTAAGTCAAAGAATAGTTGACTCAAGATCAAGGTGATTCCATCTCCATGTAACACTTTTTAACCACCCCTCAAATCCCTCTCCTTAGTGGCCTGCAGAAATCTCTGGCTGCCAGCAGTGAACTGAGGAATGACTATATCACAGAGCTAAAATTATCAACCTCAGAGATTTTCTAATCCAGGCTCTACAAGTATGCAGCACACATACCACTATACCACAAAGCTATGCCCTTGATAGACATCAGTAATCTATCTCAGAACTTTGATTTCCATTTCTTTCTCAACAAATATCATCAGTCTACTCCCTATAAACAGGTGTCAGCACATGAATGGAATCCTCTTTGCTTTTCCAGTTAATCCAAACCCCTTTCTTCCCTTTCTTTCTGATAAGAAACAGAGAGTATAGGATATACTTTGTTTTTCACATAGCTTTTTAAGAGCCAGTTGCACAATTTTAAGGTCTCATTTTGTTTCCAAGTGCCTGCCAGGTGTAATAGGAGTTCCCTCAAGGGGTGTATAATCCAGTTTTGAGGAAGAAAAGATAAGCATGCTTGATATAACTGTAGACTAATGGAAGCGTTATTCTGTGCTACTGACATAGATCAGAAGAGGCTGAACTAGACAGAGAAGAATTTATGGAGAAAAATGAAGTTTGGTCTAAATTTGTGCTCACTGATTCATTCTTACTAACTCTCTGGGTCATAAATGGCTCAACAATTCAACAAATGTTGAATGTCACCTACCAGGCAAAGAGACAGTTGCTGTGGGCACAGAGAGGAGCAGCACAGGATTCCTTCCCTCCAGGGCTTATGGGTTGATAGGGAGGCAGAGAAACCAGAATATAGGGTCATAAATACCAGGCAGATACTAGTTCTGAACAGCAGTGGGAAAGTATAATGGTTAGGAGCAGTCTCTGGAGCCAGACTGCCAGGGTTTGAATCCCAGCTCTGCCTTTGATCAGTGACCTTGGGCTAGTTTCTTCACTCTCTTGGCCTCAATTTCCTGAAAAATGTGCTTGACAGAAAGATCAAATGGATCAGAACAGTGCTTAGCATATGGTAAGCAACCCTAAGTCTTAGATCTCACATGTGAAACTGGAAGGGAGGGCGTTTTGCACCACCTGGGAGAGGTGAGGGTGGGGGCCTACCCAGAAGAGGGAGGGTCTGATCTGGGTCTTGAAGCATGAGGTAAGCAGGCTGGATGCGGACAGTGGGGGATTATGGATATCATGCTAAAAAGACACCCTCTCCACCCTGAGGGCAGTGGGCAGCTCTGTACAGTTTAAAGCCCCAGAGCACTATGATCCAGTCTGCTTCTTAGAGAAAGGTCACTTCAACAACAGTCTCAACCATTAACTGTTGTAGGGGTTGGAATGGTGGCCTCCAAACAAACAGGTCCATGCCCTAGTCTCTGGCAGAGAGCAAATATTATCTTATATGGCAAGATGGGATTTTAATAAAGGATATTCAAAGGAGAATTTTCAAATCAAGCTCAAAATGCCATCACAGAAGACAGAGCTAGAGGGAGAGCACAAACAGAAACACAGGAGAAAGTGATATGAATAGGAGGTATGGCCACAAGCTCAGGAATGCTGGGACAGCCACCAGAGAGTGGAAGAGTCCAGGAGCAGATCCCCCCTAGAGCTCCCAGAGAGAGTGTGGCCTTGCCAGATTTCAGACTTCTGGCCTACAGAACCTGGTGAGAACGAATTTCTGTTGTTTTTAGCTACCCCATCTGTGGCTCTTATAGTAGTCACAGGAAATGAATACAACTTTAATTCCTCACCTTCCATCTTGGGAGTGTAGAGGCCCATCCCTGCCCAGGGCAAGCCCTCACCAGACCCCTCCACCCACAGATAAGTCATTTGTTCCCCTGGACCTTGTCACCCGTAATTCATCCTTCTCTCTGTATCTTTACCTTTTTTTTTTTTTTTTTTTTTTTTTGATATTTTTATTAGTTGTTGATGGGCATTTATTTATTTATTTATTTATTTATTTATTTATTTATGGTGCTGAGAATCGAACCCAGTGCCTCACACATCCCAGGCAAGCAAGTGCTCTATCACTGAGCCACAACCCCAGCCCCTGTATCTTTACTTTTAATGATTGTTTCTCTTCAGGTTAAATCAGGATCAAGTCTCCTAAAAGCGAAACAAAACAGAAAATAACATTTCTGGATCTTAAACTAACTACCACTTTCTTCCAACCTTTCACACCTAGGCAGCTCCAAAGAAAGGCCCAGAGGGTCACTCACTTCCCCCTTTTCACTCCCATGCTGTTAAAGGCCTTCCTCCTTCTCACTGGCCTCTTGCCCAATATTCCCTCCAGTTCCTAACTCTTGTTTTCTCCTCTCTGAGTCCCCTGCTCTACCCACACCTCCAATGCTGAGTGACCAGGGCTCTGTCTTTGGTCTTCTCTTCTCCCCAGATAGGTTCTTGCCAAAGTTTCATTTCTTTCTGTACCTGAAATGCTCTCTATTTGACACTTCACGCCAAATCTGTCTCCTAAGCAGGAGACTCATTCATCCAACTGCTTGTTGCCTACTTTTACCAAATGCCCCCTGGGCTCCTCCACCTCTGAATGTTCACAATGCAACAATGTGTCAGGCTCTTTTCCAAATAGACATCCCTTCTGGGACTCCCTTTCCAGCTGGAGACCACCAGCTCTCCTTCACACCAAATCCTTCAAGGCTGCACAGGTTAACCTGCTGAACACCTGTCTTTTCCCTTCCACTTCCACTTGCACAGGAGGCTGCTCAACTGAGGCACCCTTTCTTCTTGCCTAGACTTTGTACCTGGCCTACTCTACTGGTCTGATCCCTTCTCATATCCATCTCATCTCCTTCCACTCTATGCTTACCTCACTCCTTTCTTTGCTGTTTAATGACAGAGTCGTGGTGTTTCTCAGATATCTATGCAACTTGTTCCTTCACCTCTTTCCAGCCTTGATTCAACCATCACCCTCACCATGGCCTTCCCTGTCACCTTATTAAAATTGCAGACCCTACCTTCCCTAACCACTTATCTGGCTTTACATTGCTCCAGAGGACTATCACCATCTCACATACTCTAGGTTATATTTTGCCAACTTATGTTTACCCTCTACCTTTCTCTACTGGAACATAAGTGCCACAAGGGCAGGGAATTTTGACAGTTGCTGTGTGACCTGGCTTTAAAAACAGACCCTGCATACAGTGGGCACCAATTATGAATCTGTTGAACGAATGATGTTAAGTGTTGGTTTCTCAACCCTGCTGAGCCAAGGCTCTGTGATGTGAGGGTCTGGTCCTGGAACCAGCATGAGTTACAGCTGGCCCTGTCCTTAGGGGTTTCACAGACATAAAATCAGACAAAAGAAATGTTAACACTGCCAGGTATATGCCACAAAAACTCCAGAGGAGGAGATGTGAGGCAAGAGTTTTACTAAGAACGTGAGGGAATTATTTTTGATTTTGGACCATGGAAAATTGTAATCTATCAATGATTGCTTCCTCGGGGCTCCAAAGGAAATGATTTACAACAGTAGACCTTCTTGCACCATTGTGTAAACAACACCTATTGCCTCCTCCCAAGATCCCTAAGCTTGAAATCACAGATTTTTCAAATGAGTGAAATGACACTTAACCAGTCTGGAAAGGAAGATGAGGCTTTATACTGTGAGGTGGTTAAGGGCACCACAATTAGCCTACCAATACCTCATGTGATATCATTGCTTCTGGGTTACTGGGATCAGAGTGCTTACAGAATTCTCTCACTCAGTAATTCTGCTTGGACAGAATTCCCACTTACAACAAACATCTTCCTTCTGAATTTCTGCTTGTTAAACGAATTGAGAATCACGCTGTAGGGCACAAAGCAAAATGATTAATTCTTCCCAGCTCCCTAAATAAAAGGAATAATGTTTAGAGCTCCAAATTATAGGCTGAACAATAAGAGTAAAGAAGACAGTGACATGGCTTGGGAGATTTTGTTTTATAAGAAAATATTAATTTTCTCATCATCAAATCATTCAGATTTACCTTGAAATAACATTTATTGAGTGCCTATCATATACCATCCACATTATCTTAACCCTAATAACAAATATCCCCATTTTTCAGATAAGGCAACTGAGGATCCCAGAAAGTAAGCAATTTGTCTAGATGGTAGAGCTTGACAGTACCAGAATTCAAGCCCAGGACGCCTAGCTCCAGGCTCTGTGCTCATTCTCTTCTACTAGAGAAGCAGGGGAAAGTCTGTAAAAATTATAATAAAAGCAATGGAAATGAACCTTATGGCATTTTAGGAAAGGCTTTTCACGTGAAAATCCAAGATATTATTTTCAGGATCTTGTAGGGTTTCATAGAAATTAACAAAGGTAGGATACCTATTTAATTCCTTCACTTTGTGAATAGGAATTTGAGAAATGTTAGTTTCTTCTCCATGAAAAGAGTTAACTTCCCATCTAATAAAGATGATCTTTAATTGCGTTTCCTGTCATATGTTGTATCTTGGAAAACCAGAGACTTTAAACAGGCTCATAAAAAGTCTTTGCCCTTTATTTCAATATCTGAAATATTTTATAAAGTCAGGGCTGCTGATCTATATAGCAAGAACCAAACATTTCAATGACTGTAATAAGATGACATTTCAACAGGGTAGTTAATAAACTTGACAGTTTTTTCTTCTTTAATGTCCACATGCTGAAAAGTCCAGAAAGGGTGGTGGCAGAAGAACCTGTGATTCTTCTGAATCAGTTAAGGCAGTTATAAACTTCTTACTATCATAACCTAGCAAAGGGCTTATGGATGCTCAGTGCCACTGTTATCAAGTGGCTAGGATTTCACTGCTTGTTAAGCAAGTGAGCTGGTATAAATCAAACAAAAAGAGGTATGATATTCACTCAGGCCCAGTGCATTCCAAAAAAGAAGGAAAAGAGGAGGATCCCAGGAAGTGCCAGGATGGGCACACTGGTGCTGATCTGAACTTGGGACTTCTCAGATCAGAAGCAGAAACTTGTGGAGGGACTTTCCTGGGTTGCAGTCTAGAGGAGCGAATGTCCAACCGTACTTTAGTTGGGCACTTGCAATTTTTAAATGGTGAATTTCCTTTATGGAGAAAGGTCCACCTGATACCAAAGGACATCTGCAAAATGGACATGAAATCACTCTTGATATTGAAGATATATTTATGCAACTGGGTCCAAAGGTCAGGGAGCAACTACTCAAAATCTTTCAAACTGGCCTCTAGTGAGTGGCTATGGTGACTACTTGGTTAACAAGTGAGTGTCTGAAGAGCCCAGGGCTGAAAAGGCAGCATTACACTGCACTTGCACAGGGACTGGGAGGGCAACTGACTAGGTTATCCCTAAAGTCTTTACAAAGGCATTTAATAGTTCTAGTTATTCATTGGGAAAACAAACAAGGCCATCTCTTCTATTTGGTTGAAGGGAAATCAAATCATTCTTTGTAGAATCTGCTACTTACATGTGGTGGGGCAGGATAAGCCTTCCCTAAAAATGCCCAAAGTCACTTGGCAATTTCTAGAGGGAAGAAGTCAACATTTGTCTCCTTTCTTCCCACAGATGTTCTCTGCGAAGGCAATTCCAGGATGTTATTTATTTACCAGGAACATGACTTTTCTTTGCACAAGGTTCAGGAGGAGCCAGTCTGACGCTATGGATCCCATTAACATTCAGAGGTTTTTCTCTGTTGTTGTCATTTTTGATGGGGAGGATTTTGGAAGGGGGGGCAGGCAACAACAAACACTCAGATTTAGAAGAAGCAGCAGGAGAGGAAGGTGCATGAGGTTACAAAGGGAGATAGGCTGCCCCCTCACCTGCCTTTCCAGCAAAGGCAGCAGGTTTCCGACCATAGGGTGGAGCCTGTCAAGGAATCCACTTTCTCCAGAGGGTGCACCAGCCCTCACCTGCCTAGGTGTCTCCACTTATGCAAGCTCAAATAAGTGTATCCCTGGGCCCAACTGAGAAAACAGACAACCTTGGCAGAAATTAAGAATCTAAAATAAGAATAACCTGTACCTCCTAGCTCTGACAGCAACCTAGTCCAGTGATCTGTCTGGAGTGAATCACTTGAATACACCCTTGTTTAAATGTTTAAAAACAAGTAAAAATGGCTTAACATTATTTTTATTAGAAAACGTGGAGAGCAAGGTAGCACCGGAAGACTGGGCTATGCGAGTTCTGTCTTTTCCCCTGTGATCTGCCGTGGGCCATACTGCACGCCCCTGAATTCTGGCATTATTCTGGCAGTTTTACAGAGCCCGGGTGCAGGAAGCAGGCGCTCACTCCCTAGGAAGGTACCTTTCCAAGCACCGCCCAGGGTGAGGGGCGGCAACATTCCTAGTCCTAATCTCCCCTTCGGGCCAGGCCAGCCCGCCGACCAAGGTGTTTCTTCTAGTCCTACTGAGAACTGTAATCCTTAACAATATCTTGTGGGATACCACTGTTCAGGGAGGAAAAAAGGGGGGTGCCGATAGAATGGAAAAAAAAAATATTAAGCCACGCTTGCTTTCAAAGGGGCAGAACCCAGAGCTACTTGCTTCCCTTTGCACCTTTCAACCCCCTTTGATCGTTTTGGGTAAAGCACACCCAAAACGAAGTCCCCCGAGTAGCTCTATTCTACGCACGCAGAAACCTGCGCGCTTGGGGGAAAACCCCAGTCTGGGGTCCAAGGCCAAGGTCCTAGGGGCGCCGTTGGCTCCGGCAGCGACTGCGCCCGCGCCGTGCCCACCCTCGCACCCTCACACCCAGCACGCGGCCTGGGCTCTGGGCACGCGTGAGGGTGCGCGCATCGCCCACCCGCTGCGCCGCTCACCTAGCACCACCGCGGCCACGGTGGAGAGCAGCAGCCAGTTATTCTTCAGGAAGCGCTTGCAGTCGTATCCCTTCCTCGCTGGCTTCCCCATGGCTGGCGCCCAGGTTTGAAGCCGCTGCTGCGACCGCTGCTATTGTGCGCGGGGCTCGGCTGTGGGCGCGTGGGCCGGGGGACTCCGGGATCACCGGCAGCTCAGTGGCGCGGCGCAGGCAGGATGCGGGTGCTCCTGGGAGAGGGAGCGCGCTGACTGCTGCTGCTGCTGCCGCTGTCACTGTCACCGCTGCCACCTGGGATCGCGCAGCGCGCCCGCCACCCAGCTAGAGCGGTGGTTTTGCGTGGCGGGCGCGCCCGGCTCCTCCCGCTGCCGCCGCGCTCTGCAGCGACCCGGCCAACCAGCGAGGAAGGAGGGAGGAGCGGCGGGCCCAGGGAGGCGGGTGGGTGCGTGCGTGGGGCGCCTGGGGTCCCGCAGAGCAGGCGTTGGGGGACGCCCATCGCTGCGGCTGGAACTGGGAGTGCTTCTCCAGGAACCTGCTCTGTCCTTACGGCCTTCAGCTAGAGGGGCTATCGCTTGTTCCCCAACGTCTTAGGTCTTGGGATTTAGGGTTCCTCCGGCCTCTTATCCAGAGGGGGCGGAGTCACGGCCCCTCCCTCTTTCTCCCCCGCCCCCCACCCTCCAGCCTTCCCACTGCTGGCACTGGGAGAACACGCTGCCCTTGCGAGTTTGAAGAGGCTTCGAGTTGGGGGACGCTGGTTCTGCCTGGAGTTCCTCTTGCTTCCCATGCGGGATGTGATTTGGCAGACGCCACAAAAACCTGAAGCCTCTGGGTGAGCAAAGGAAAGAGCAAGCTCTGGCATTGAACAAGCCTTCACACGAGACTACTAATCCCCCCATAGAGATTATCTACTTTGTTTTTTGAGACTCCAGAGGCGAGGATTCAACAGTATTTGCTTGTGGACACAGGCTTGGAAGTGTTCCCTGCACATGGAGATGATGATCCTTGTCACAACTCTACTTCTGCTCCAGGTGACTTGCTCCTCAGCAGCGCTTGGTAATTAGGGTTGAGAACCCGTCCAGGCTGTTCTGGGAAGGTGGGCGGGCCCATTCCCTAAGGCCAAGCACTTTTGAAAGGCAAACCTGAGAGCTGGAGAAATTAGGTTAGTGGTGCCAAATATACTTTGTGCTGTTAAGTGATATTCCTAAATCTTTCATTCTTCTACTCACTTCTTTAACCCTCACTTAAATTCTTTCCATTCCTTTAGCACATTACCACCACCTCAGTTCTCGACTGGCTTCTCATAAACTCTACTGAAATTAAGTGAGCACTGTAATTTTTTGCCAATGTGAAGTCTACTCTTTAGTTGGGGTTGGGGAAAGATCTTTCACTACATTATCTGATGACTATAACCCAACAATTCAAGGTTCATTCCCTTCTTAGATTGACAAAAGCAGGTTTTAAAAGAAGATAAACTTTATCAACCATGTATACTTTAGTATGAATGAGTTTGATAATCTCCCTTCTTAGAAAGTAAACTTTGAGAGTAGGAAGAATAGTGTTTTATCAGGATCATTGGATGGCTGGGGGTGGTGGTGTCTGAAGAAATGTCAGAAAGGGGGAAACTATCAAGAAAGGGGACAAAGATTCATTCCACTGTGGAAAAAAACTGAAAAAACTTCAACATCCAACATGAGAGAAATGATAAATATATTCTGGAACTGCCATGCAGCAGTAGATTGTGAAGTCTATTTGAAGGAAGTTTATGAAGTTTTTAATATCATGAGATAGGAGAGAAAAGAAAGATTTAAATTTGTGCATATAATTTTATCACATATGTAAAAATAAACTTAAAACCATGTGCTTAGGAAAAGACTAAGAAGAAATACGCCCAGACTTAAACAATGGTCATCTTTGGCTGAAAATATCATGTTTGAAGTTTTTCCCTTTCTATCTTTCTGCATTTTCAAAGTGTCTGCTTTAAGAACACCCATGGTCATAATAGTTGCTGGTAGAGCTGTATTTACAAAATAAGTAAGCCATGAAGAGAGAAAAAGAATAGACCATCCTAAGAGGAACTTGGCATACTTCACAACTTTCTGAATTGTAATAAGACAAATTACATCTGAGTTCTTTGGGTAACATACTTAGGCTTAAATACCATACCACCACTTATCAGCTGGGTGACTTTGGACAAGTTGCTTAAGGTTTTTGTGCCTCAGTCTTTCCATCTGTAAAATGGGGATCTGTTAACTGTTATCTTGTAGGGCTATAGTAAGAATTGAATATGATAATATATCTGAAAGGCATAGAACAGTGCCTGGTACACAAGTATTATCACTGGCTTCACTTGGGGTCAACCTGGACAGGCATCTTCAAACTCCCTGTGCCTTGAAGCCTGCCTGTCATCTGACCCAACAGAGCCCTTGCACATTCACCAATAATAATTGCCCTTTAGAAGTGCAAGAAATTGAATGCCACCCATTGCACTTGCACACTTAGAGCCTATATACTGCATACTCATTTACATCATGCAAGTTTAACATAGTGCAATAGATTAGTGAAGTTCCATTAACTACATACATTTTGAACTAATAAAAATCTCCCAGACCCAAATAAATTTTACTCTGTTTATACTATTGCTACATAGCAGCCCCAATTTAGATGATAGTATAAAATAATTAATAAGCAAACACAAAGCATGCATGTGCCAGCACTGTTCTGAACACTTTACACACATTAATTCACTTGGTCAGTGGAATGACTCAGTGAAGTAGGGAGTGTTGTTACCTTTTGGGACTGTTGGGAGAATCAAATGAGATATTGTGTCTCATCATCTTCATCTTACAGATGAGTAAACTGAGACACAAAGAGGTTAAGCAAGTAGGTCTAAGTTCTGTTAGTAAGGAGATCAGGATTGAACTATGAGGTATTTCTAGAATTTGTGCACTTAGCCAGCACCTTTTTCATGAGGAACAAATACAGAATTGCTATAGGAAAATTACTCTTGAATTACATGTTTTACTTTATGCAAGGTCTGTCCATGTTTTGGAGACACTTTGGTGTTCTAATATGCTACACTCGAGTAGACACTGAGTATGTTTTATGGGGCAGTGGTTGAACTCCTGAATTTTTTGTCACTGTTGCTGGCACGTAATTCTGTGGGATTTCTCTAAGACAATCAATGTATGAAGTGTTCCTTTGGGGAAAGGGACAGTTGGAGACCCCTACTGCTGAGTTCCTGTTCTTTTAAACTTTCTTGGCTTGTGAGAATCATGGGCACACATGATCCCAGATTGCAGGAGAATTAAGAGGCACTTCCCTTGTAAGCTCCGTCTAAGGGAAACTTGGCCACCAATTCTTGGAAGAAAGGGTTCACTCCCCTAGGATGAGACCTGAAGCCAAATAGGAAGAATTACTAGGATTTTTTTTTCCTCCAATAAATGTTAACAACTCCCCCCCCCCCCCTTTTTTTTAACCTTAAGTCCTTTGAATTCCTTCATCTGAATAACCCTGTGGCTGATTTTTATTGATTACATTTTGCTCATCGTCATCATCTTCTTCTTCTTCTAACATTTATGTAACTCTGGTGTTTTCTTTTATTGTCCCCCCCCTTCACCACAACCCTTTATTTTTTCTTTTTTACATGTTGACTCATGGACTCTCCAGTTAGTTATTAAAGAAACAAGACTTTGACTTTGTCAGACAAGGTTAAACCAGCATGTGACAGCCTGGCCTTATATATTAATTGAGATATAAATGAAAAAGACATTCAGAAGCAAAAAAAGTGAAGTATCAGCTTCTGAGCATCTCTTGAAGTAGTCTGCTGGTTGTAGTCTCCTTCATAAGGCAGACACGGTTGGTTGCTTTGTCTTACAATGTGGCAGTGAAGAAGGTCATGGGGGACCAGATTTTCCTCTATCTTCTCAGCTTCCTGCCTTCCGTGACAGAGAGTGGGGAGAACAATGCTCATGGAACTAGAAAATACTATGACTTTTCTGAGGATAGTTAGGTAATTTGTAACGTCTTTTACCAGAACCATCTGTATTCTTTTAACTCAACCATTCCACCTCTAGACATTTCTGTCCCCCAGTACCCAAAAATGTGTACAAAGGCTGTTCATCCCCAGTCAGTTGGAAACAACTATCTCATAAAGTGGACTGGCTAAAGATTAAATGTGCAAAAGTACATTGGACAATGGAACACCATTCAGGGAATGAAAAGCATATTTTAGTAGAATATTGAATTAAGTGGGAATTACAATGGGAAATTGAATTACGCTGGAAAATGGCAAAGACTGCTTTGAAATAACAAAAGTAAATTACAAAACAGTGGGCAGGGTGGTTTTTGACATGAGGATGTAGTCACTTACTACTTGTAGTCTTGAAACTATAAAACAAAAATATGCCCACTATAATTCCACTTAAATGTGTATAAGAGTAGTCATTTGAAAATTATTGATGTGTGTTTTTCCTTTGCTTTTCTGAGCACATGCTCTTTGCCCTGCCAGCTCAAGGTATTTGTATGTGTGGGAGATTAGGATTTGTTACAGAAAGAATTTTTAAAATGTGGTAACATTCCACTTCTGCTAATATATAGGATTATATAGCAGGAAAGACTACTATTGGAAGCCAGACTGTTTTCTAGTCCTTCATCTTCCCATTAGAACATCAAAGCCCAGCCTAGAGGATCCAGCTCATAGTATTCTCATGCAGTGTAGGAAA
This sequence comes from Tamias sibiricus, assembly GCA_025594165.1. Lineage (NCBI taxonomy): Eukaryota > Metazoa > Chordata > Mammalia > Rodentia > Sciuridae > Tamias > Tamias sibiricus. The sequence continues at coordinate 153,361,424 of CM046657.1, read as the reverse complement.
GGCACCCCTCCTTCTAGAACAGTTATGGGCCTGCACAGCTGCTGGTTAAGGCACAGGGAAATGAGAAGAAAAACTCACCACTGGGTCCTCAAGGCCATGGTGGAAAGAAGAAAGGAAAGGAGAAGAAGAGGTGGTGGTCTATGTTCTTGCTCTTTAGGTCTTGTCCAGGAAGAGTTTAGACATTAGAGAAAAGAGGATGGCAGCTCTGCTCCCCCTTCTTACATAGGAGTCTGCCCCACACTACCCCTCTAGACCTGAGGTGCACCCACATTAATGCAAATGTGGCAGGGGAGGGTGGTCAGGAAGAGAGAAATTCTGAGATTTCATTTCCCAGTGTTATAGTTTGGATGTGAGGTGTCCCCCAAAAGCTCACGTGTGAGACAACGTAAGAAGGTTTGGAGGAGAAATGATTGGATTGTAGCCTTAACCTAATCAGTGGATTAATCCCTGATGGGATTAACTGAGTGGTAACTGGAGGCAGATGGGATGTTGCTGGAGGAAGTGGTTTATTGGGGACATGGCTATGGAGTATATATTTTGTATCTGGAGAGTGGAGACTCACTCTCTCTGCTTTCTGATTATCATGTGAATTGCTTCACTTTGCCATACTCTTCCACCATGATGGAGCTGGCTATATATGGACTGAGATGTCTGAGACCTTAAATAAACTTTTCCTCCTCTACAGTTGTGCTGGTCGGGTCATTTAGTGACAGCAGCAAAAAAGTTGACTAAACACCCAATCACCCTCAGTTCCCACTTGAGAGCCTCAGGATGGTCATGACAGGGTAAGGTGAGCCTTCTCAGGGTCTGGTGCTGGGGGTGTTGTATGAGAACTGAAGCTTTGCAGACACTTGCATATTTGTTACTGGCAGTAGCAGGGGTGAGGCTGAGGCTTCGGTAAACATCTCTGGGCCCTAACCAAGCAAATTGACAAGACAGAAGAAATCTCCATAGCTGCAGATTTCAACCACGAAGTCTGTAGGGCAAGTTGTAACCAGAGCAACCAAGAGCAACGGAGGCAACCAAATGGACATCAGGATCTAGATAAGTCTGTATATTATTTTTGGTTGTTAAGTTTTAAGTCTCTTTTATTCTACAACTGATCTTTCTTATGTCACATATTTGTTAAAGATAATGGGTTATTTATCTTACAAAATTGCCCACATTCTAAATTTGGCTAATTGTTTCTTCATAGTGGCAAATAATTTCTCTATCCCCTCCCATTAGCTGATATTTAGATTTAGAAGTTTGCTGTTTGGTGGTGCTAAGATTGAACAAGTGGATTCTGATGTTGTCAGCCTGATTCACCTGTGATAAATGCATCATTGACCTTTAAGCTACTGTTTTAGCATCTGTAGGTGATGATTAAGACCATTTCATTTAACTAATTCTAATTCTATCATTCCTTCTGAATATATTTATTGGAATCAACTACTTGGTTACCTTAAAGTAGAATTTATACAGAAAAAGCAGGATATGTGCCTAATTATTTCTCCTTATTGGTTTTATCAACAGTGAATTGGCACTCTAGCCCCTTCCAAGGGGGACTGCTGAGGGTTTTGTTTTCATGAGTTTTGGATGGATTTATGTGTTCTAGCCACATGCTCAAATCTTCCCATGTTTGGCCAACAAAAGCTCCTTCACTTTGGCTTCTGTGTCTTTTTGACAATCATTTATCTCCAATAATATCTTTGCTTTTTGGCTCAGCAAGATGTCCCAAAGACCATTTTGTATATTTTTTTTGCCCTAGAATCAAAATCAGGCATTCATTCCTTCAAAAAGTTGAGGGTCCTTTTTTTTTTTTTTTTTTTTTTTTTTTTTTTTGTGGTACCAGGGATTGAACTCAGGGGCACTCGTCCTCTGGGTCACATCCCCAGCCCTTTTTTGTATTTTATTTAGAGACAGGGTCTCACTGAGTTGCTAAGTGCCTCGCCATTGCTGAGGCTGGCTTTGAACTCGCAATCCTCCTGCCTCAGCCTCCCAAAGTGCTGGTATTACAGGCTTGCACCACCGCGCCCGGCTGAGGGTCCTTTTTTGTGGAGAATGGTATTTAAAGCTACAGTCTTGGTGATAGGGAGCTTGTTGCTTTGACACTGTTATTGCTTCTAGGCCTTTTCAGATGACAGAGTTAAAAATGTACCTTTTATAGTAAGAGAGAGAAAAGCAAGTTCACGTTGTTATTTCCAATTCAACTTTTATTGTGGCATAATACACATAATCATTTTTAAGTGTACCGTTTAGTGAAATTACGTATTTTCATACTGCTCTGCAACCATCAACACCCTCTGTCTCCAGAACTTTATCTTCTTAGACTGAAACTCTATGTCCATTAAACACCAGGTCACTATTATTCCCTATCCTTAAGCCCCCAACTCCAGTTTCCAGCAACCATAATTCTACTTTCTGTATCTATGAGTATTTGTCATTTATGATTGGCTTGTTTCACTTAGGTTGATGTTGTTAAGGTTCATCCATATTGAAGCAGGTGCGAGAATTTCCTTTTTAAAGCTGAATAATGCTTGTGTGTGTGAGTTTATCCATTCATTTGCTGATAGCCACTTAGTTTGCTTCCACCATTTGGCTATTGTGAATTATGATGCTGTGAACGTAGGTGTACAAATATCTATTTGAGTTGCTGCTTTAAATTCTCTGTAGTATATACCTAGAAGTGTAATTACTGGAGCACACGATCATTCTTTGTTTCATTTTTTGAGGAACCACCATACTGTTTTGTACAGAAGCTGGACCACTTTGCATTCTTACCAGCAATATACAAGGGTTCCATTTCCTCCACATTCTTGCTGAATTTGTTGTTTCTTTTTAAAATTGTATATTAAAAAAAAACTGTTCTAATGTGAATGAAGCAATTAAAATGTAAGGTTACAGGATTTGGATTGAATTTAAAATTTTTATTCTTCTATTTCTTTTCTCTTTATGTTAAAGTTCTTAAAGTAATTAATCCAAGTACCTTTTTCCTATAATATACACCAAATAGTTTTTAAAAAATAGGACCATATTACTTTAAAAAATAAGACTCAGCTTAAGATATCTTTTGTGTTTTATGGCTCCAGGGTCTACACATTTGCGACACATGATCGAATGACTATATTTAAAATATGATTTAACAATTATTTTCATATTGTGGTTATTCCATCAATTTGATATAGAGTTGGGATTTTTTTTCATTTTTTTTCAATTTTCAGAATTTGGTTTAAGAAATTTAACAGTTTTATATTATATAAAATATTTACATAGTTCAGTCAAAACTATAAAACAGAATAATCAGAGAATTCTCCCTTGAATCTCCATCTCTTCTCTTCTTTTTCTCTTTTCCCTCCCACTGTCAGTAACAAGTCAAGTATCAATTAGTATTTGGTTTATCCTTCAATTTGCTTTGTTTTAAAAAATATAGACACATTTTTAAAATCTATATTCCACCCCCTTTACTATACAAAGGTGACATTTACAAACCCTGTTCTGTGCTTCACTTTTATCATTGAACATCACATCCTGGTGCTCACACACCACCACAATGCGGAAATCTTCCTCATTCCTTTTTCTCCTTAACACTCCTCCAGACATGATTATAAAGAATTCTTCCTGTTTTCTTTGCTCTGTAGCAGAATCCCATACTGTGTGGATATATTCATGGTTTATTTAACAAGTTCCCTAGTGATGGCTGTTTGGTTTTCTAGGGCTTTGCTATAAATAATACAATAGCTAATAACACTGACCTTACTTAGTAGTGCTCTGCTAAATGTTTTCTGACAAACTCTCTGGGGGAAAAAGACAAAACAAAACAACAACAGAAAAACAACCCTGATATGTAATCTCTGCCAAATACCATAGCAAATTATTTCCATTATGGCCAATTTCACATTACCAATGTGACATCAGGGAAGGTGGAGTCAGAAAGAGACTTATAGTAACATACTATTATGTAATATTTCTGCCATATAGATATATTCAAACAAACTCAAAGGAATGAAAATATTTACTGCAGCAAAAATAATCAGGGAGCAGTGAGTTAAAGTTTTAATTACCTTTGTTTTAACTATAATTTTTTGGTTTTGTGTTTTGATTTTATTTTAAAAAATGGTACTGTTTAAAAACCAACTTACTGATATTTCTGAAAAATTAACAAATGAGTCTGATGAACTGGTTTAAGCCAACACACCATTGTTCTACACTATTATTCTTCAATACCTGGATAGAAAGTCCTTCTGTTCCCTAAATTAGCTAGCATGGAATGTGTAAGGATCTATTTTTGCCTTAAGAAAAGAAGTTCAAAGATAGCCTGTGTGGAATCTCCCTGTCAGCATCCCAGGTTCTTTCTTCTTCTCTAGCTCGGCCATCTAACTAAGCAGCCCCTTGCCCGAAAGCAGCTGATGGTGCACAGAAATCATGTCCATATGCCAGAGAATAGGAAAGAAGAAGAGGGAAAAGGCAACCCATTTGCTCTGCTCAGGCAAGTCTGCTACCTTCTGGAATATTTCCTGGAGGACCCATACAGTACTTCTGCTTATAATTAACCAGACAGCACATAGCTCCCTGGTTATACCTAGCTGTAACAGTGGCTGGAAAATGGAGCCAATATGCAGTTTGCTTCCCCAAATAAAATCAGGGTGTTTGTTTATTCTACCTTACTGAATAAGAAATAGAAAATGAATATTGGGTAGGCAATTAGTAGACTCTATCCCCTAACTAAATCTTTCAAGTCCACCCCTCCAAAAAATTGTCTGACTACATCTCTTCTCTAAGTTACAGCATTTGGGGCTAAGGTTGTGGCTCAGTGGTAGAGCACTTGCCTTGCATGTGTGAGGCCCTGGGTTCGATCCTCAGTACCACATAATAATAAATAAACAAAGGTATTTTTAAAAAGCCTTTTTTAAAAAAATAAAAAATAAATTACAGCATTTGTGCTTCAGTAATTGTTTTGCACACAATATCACATCATTTCTTCTACTCTCTTGGTGATTCATGTGTATGTCAAGCTTCCCCTTCCTAATTCACTTATGTGCAATTATAAAATATGGGACAGGTTTGTAGTTTATGCTTCTCTTATAGCTTACAATTTTTTTTAGTGCAAAATGAGAATAGTACCTACACAGTATTATGGGGGAGAAGAAACAATACATGTGAAAGACTAAACAATGAAATGTTTACTGTGTACACATCCTTCTCCCCTCCCTTCTTTGATCCCTTCCTCCCTTCTTTCCTTTTATCACTTCTTCCTTCCTCTGATTAAATGTAAACAGAAGCCTGAGGAAGATGGGATGTGAATGTTTTATCTTAGCTTAAGTTGGGGTCAGATTTCCACATCACCAGACTGACATCTTTTGCTTGTCTTTAAGATTTATAAAAAGCAAATCATGCATCAAACTCCTTTGAGACTGATTTTTTTCATTCACTGTTCATGAAATTTATCCATGCTGTTTTGTACAGCAGTAATTTTCATTATGTGAATATGCCAAAATTTATTTATTTGTATACTGGTGACAGACATATGAATTGTTTCCAGTTGTTGACTATGATAAATAGTCTTGCCATATTCTTAGACCTGCATTTTGGTACACATACATATGTTTTGGATATAGGTGGAATTGTGAATTATATACTGTAGAAGTGCTCCGTCACAGGGCATATGTTCAACTTCACTAGAAACTTCCAGATAGTTTTCCAAAGTGGCTGTATCAAGCTCCCCTCCCACCTGTAGTGAGAGTTTAGTTGCTCCCCATCTCCCACAGCACTCGATATTTACAGGCTGTTCTGTGACACTTCACCTAGGCCCTGCTTTGAGACTGAAGCACTCATTCACGTAGCTGCTGGTGGTGTCTGTGGCCAGCAGGTCTCTGCTGACACCCTCTGTGTAAATTAGCCTCAAGCAGAGAATGACTCCATATTCAAGGTCGTGACCCTACTCCTGGGGCAGCATCTGTAGTGACTCATCTGTGGTGGTGGTGGTGATGGTACCCATTGGACAGTGGTGGGGACAGTGGTGCAGTGGTGGTGATGAACATAGTTATGGTGGATGGAAACAATTGCCATCACAACTCGAACGCTCTCTGCAAGAGTAACTGAGGCTTCTGTTGCAGGATCATTCCCTATGTCCTGTCCTGCTTTCCTCACATCCATAAATGTTTTCCCAAGAGCACTTCCCCAGAAATCTCCTACATACACATTTTACAGTGTCGAAAGTACATTTCCTACAGAAACTGCTCTAAGATTGTATTATCTAATTTTTTAAAAAAAAATAATTTTGGCCATTCTGAAGGGCATGTAATGGTGTTTCATTGTGGTTTTAGTGTCCATTTCCCAAAAAACTCATGAGATTGAGAATCCTTTCACATACTTAACAGGCATTTAGGTATCTTTTCTTTGGTTAGGAGTCTATTAAGTGTCTTCTCACATTTCCATTAGTCCAACTTAATCTTTTCTCAATATGATATGAACCCTTTGCTGGATATATGTCTTTCAAATCTTTTCTCACTATTGCTTGCCTTTTCACTCTCTTAATGATTTCTTCAGATTTTATGAATTTAAACACTTTAACACTGCTTATTAAAATTTCCTTTAAGTTTTAGGTTCTTCATAAGAAATACTTGCTTCCCCAAAGCCATGAGGATATGATATATTTTATTCTAGAAACTTTATTATTTCACTTTTCTCAGTTTGATCTAAAATCCATCTTGTACATTTTCTCCATATGGATATTCATATTATTTTAAATCTCTACGTATGCTTCCTGTCTAAAAGTCTTTTTTGTCTAATATTTATTTATTTATTTTGGTACTGAGGATTGAACCCAAGGGTGCTTAACCACTGAGCAACATCCCTAGCCCTTTTTATATTTTGTTTTGAGACAGGGTCTCGCTAAATTGCTTAGGGCCTCGCTAAGTTGCAGAGTCTGGCTTTGAACTTGCAATTCTCTGGCCTCCATCCCCTGACCTACTGGGATTATAGGTATGTGCCACCACACTGGTCTTAATATTCATCTATTTATACCACTTTTATTTTTATTAATGTTTACAGGATATATACTTTTTAAAATTTCTGTGTTGTTACTTAAAGTGTGTGTCTTGAAAACAAGAAATAGTTGTTTTTTATTTTATTTTCAGAATGAAAATCTTAGTTTTTCCACTAAGGTATTTAATTCATTTATGTCTAGTGCAATTGCTCATATATTTGGATTTATATCAACTTATCTATCTCACCTGTTTTATGCTGTCTCTCTCATTACTTGCCTCCTTTTGGACTAGCCAAATACTTTTTATTATTCTCATCAATTTGTTGGTTACACATTTCTTTATTCCCCGAGTGGTTTTCTGGGGATTATTGCATTCATTTCTTAATTATTAGTGTCTAATATAAATTAGTACTTCCCATATAGCATTGGGAACTTACAACATATTAACTCAGTTTCCTTTTAGTGTTTATGTCATCATGCATTTTAATTTTACATAACCTGAAACCCACAAGATAGAATTAGTACTAGTAGTGGTAGTACTGGTATTCTTCAAATGTACAATATGAATATAGGGTTACCCGCATATTTACCCGCTTTTACCTTTTCTGATGCATGTAATTATTTTTTTTCATTCTTCATTTCTACATGGAATCATGGTTTTTTTTTTTTCCCCTGAGAAGTTCCTTTTAATATTTCCGACAGTACAGGTCTCATGGTAATGAACATACTTTGTCTGGAAATTTCATTATTTCACTTTTGAAGAATGCATTTCCTCTCTTCTCAGCCCCTGCTCTGGCCCTCCCAGTACAGACAATTCATGCCCTAGGTCTTGTTCTTCCCCCAACTAGTGATTGGACTGCTGATGCCTGACTCCTTTCAATGCCTACATACCCGCCAGCTTTGGCTCACGTGAGCTTCAGAAGTGTGCTTCTTGCTTTCCTGGTAAACCAGTTCTTGCCTGTGCAACTCAGTGAGGTTTTGCCCCATCCACTGGGCTACAAACCACATCTTCTCTAATTAGGTCTGAATATCAGCCTTGAGGAGAAATCCTTCTAAGTTTATCCATTATTAGGCACTCTTCTCAGAGCTGGTGTATTCTTTAGCAATGTCTTCATAGCTTTGTAATTACTCCCCTATTGGAATTAGTAATTTTTTACATCAAACTTCCCTGTTTACAATACTGTGTGATTTCTCTCTATTGATTGAGTCCTGACTGATGGACCAACCTGCATTCCCAGGATGCTAAGACCTGTAGGTCATAATACAACCACACATACCCCACCCCCACACCCCCAAAAAAAAAACAAATTTCATCCAACTATGTAGTTGTGTTACAGTTTACATTTAGAACTTGAGGGTTAATGTTCTGTAATTCTATTTTCCTATGATGAATCTGTCTGGTTTTGGAAGTTAAGTAATACTGGCCCCATCAAATGATTTGGCATTTCTTCCTTCTCTATTTTCCAAATAAAACACAAAATGTGTGTAGGACTGATATTATTTCCTTAAATATTAGGTGCTGTTCACCAGAGAAGCCATCTGGGTCTGGAGTTTCTTTGTCAGAAGTTGTTGACTATAGATTCAGTTTCTTTCACTGATATTAAGCTGCTCGAGTTTTCTATTTCTTCTTGAATCTGTTTTGGTTATTCAGATCTTCCAGTGAATTTGTCTATTTTACCTAAGTTAGCAAACTCATGGCATAAAGTTGTTAATAAAATACCCTTATATATGGGGGCTGGAGTTGGGGCTCAGTGGTAGAGTGCTTGCCTGGAATGTGTTAGGCCCTGAGTTCAATCCTCAGCACCACATATAAATAAATTAAAAAATCCATGGACAACTAAAAAATATTTTTTAAAAATACCCTTATATCCTTGTTGTCCTTTAGCTATTCAGTGAGGCTTTCTTCTTTACTCCTGATATTGGTAACTTGTGTTTTCTCTTTATTTTTCTCTTTTATCATTCTGGCTAGCAGTTTGTGAATTTTGTCATTTTTTTCCTCCCAAAGAATCAACTTTTGGGTTCACTGATTTTCTTTAAAATTTCTCATTTTGGTGGACCACATTTTTAAAGTTCCCTCTTTTCTGTGATTATGTACCCTCAAATGCTGGAAATTTTCTAACAAGTTCAAATAGATCTAAAGCCTTCAAACATATTTTTATTATTGTATTTTCTGGCTTTTCAGTTTATTCTCAGCAGGAGCACTAATTGGCCACATGTTAATTTATTAGAGCCAGAAGTAGAAATCTAACAGAATAATTTTGGATGTCTGGTATTGCAGAATTCCTAGGTTCAAGAATTTCTCTGTTGTTTAATACTGCAATTTATAACCTTGGGCAAGTCATCCAACTTGACCAAGCTTTAGCTTCCTTATCTGTAAAGTGGGGATAAAATATCTCACATCACAACATTTCTGTAAGAATTAAGTAATTCAAAGTGAGACTGTTTTATGAGCTATGACAAATTTTATAAATATAGTATGGCTTGTTTAATTTCTACAAAATGTGAATGCCTTGAAGGAAGAGACTGTGTCTTTTTTATCTTTTCACAGCACATAGCAGTTTCCGGAACATATTGTGGTATTTAATAAATGTTTATTGTGCTCAACCAAAGCTTTATACATTAATGGTTATAATTCTCACATACTGACTCCAAAGTAAATGCATACCAAGTGCACAAGTTATTAACAACATCTGAATTAATTAAGGTCATGCTGAATTGTTATTTATTATCATTATTTAAACTAAAATGTATGCAACATTATGTACAAATTTATTGCATTCTTATACTCTGTTTGGTCATAAACAGAAAAATGCGCTGAAAATCTCTATAAATGGTGGGAAATCCTCAAGTTCTTTCACATTGGAGGAAGCAAGGAGGATATGCCCTGATTTTTTTTTTTTTTTTTTTTTTTTTTTTGGTACCGGGGATTGAACTCAGGGGCACTCGACCACTGGGCCACATCCCCAGCCCTTTTTTGTAATTTTATTTAGAGACAGGGTTTCACTGAGTTGCTAAGTGCCTCGCCATTGCTGAGGCTGGCTTTGAACTCGCGATCCTCCTGCCTCAGCCTCCCAAAGTGCTAGGATTACTGCGCCACCGCGCCCGGCTGATATGCCCTGATTTTGGCAATGTTGTAGGTTAGGTGCGCAAATGTAAACAGAGTTTCCTAAGAGAGGTGTCACTGACACTTGCCATCTTTAATTCTGCGACTTCATCACTTTGAGCTTATGCAATCTGTCTGTTCAGAGGAATTAACTATATTAACTACAGATGATAGAGCTGGATCTTATCTTTAGATCATTTCTGCATTTTTCACACCACGTGCATGCAGATTGCTTGCATCAGGTTTAAACTTAAGTGTGAAGTTCATTTGGGCTAGTTCAGTGTTTCTTCTCTTCAGAATTTGACATAAATATATATGTACCACTTATATTATTTACCTAAGATTTTCTTTGAACTCACTTTCTTTTTTTCAAAGGAATGCATTTTAAAAGAATCTAATATCACTGTTGTAAGTTAGAAATCAGTACCACTATTCAAAGTTGTGGTAAAAATGTAAAAAAACCCAATATTTTATAAGTGCTACAAAGAGACTATTGCCTATTGAAGGCTCTGAGCTGCAGGCCTGCTCTCTTCACAGAAGGGTTCTAAAGCCCATGTAAGCTGAGTTGTTGCCTTTAATATAATAAAAGAAGTCCCAAAAGAAAATTGAAAATGAGGTGATTTCTTCATCAAGTGATTTCATCTTATCTAATGATTTACCAGCATACCATCTAAAGGCATCTCATGTACTGCATCTGGGGATATACTGGGCTGGATCATTTCCAGGGTCTTTTTCATCTTACAACATCTATGGTGTTCTAAATATTTTTTTTCTCTGAGGCATTTTGTATTTCTTTCAGTTTTCATTTGTGCAAGTTTCATCAACTCACCCCTCATTTACAGATGACTCCTTTTTATCCCCTTTAAATGCTGAATATCACTGTTAAAAAAAAACTTGGAAATTTTATGTAAGAAATAGCAATGGGGAAGCTCAAAAGCAGGAAGTGCTTGGGCAACAGTGATTCATACAAAATTCGTTTGCCTTCTTGACCTTGACTTTAATCTTTTTTTCTAAACATTTCCTTTTTACTTTCTTATATTTCTCAGTTGAGATTTATTCATGTCAAAACAAGGATATTCACCTAAAATTAGAGCAGCTCCAGGGTTCTTAAGAAAAAGAACTCATGATGATTTGTCTCTTTACAGAACCATCATCAGAATGAGGCAAATATGTAAGGATATCATTGAGACAACTGATAAAATTTGAGTACAATCTGTAGATTACATAAGGGTGTTGTAGAAATATTAATTTCTTACTTTTGATAGTTTATCTATGGCTATATAAGAGAATGTCCTTGTTTTAAAGAAGTATATGCTGACATATTTAGAGTTAAAGGAGTATTTGGTCAGCCCCATTTGGACTCTTGTATAGAACTATATAAAGATTCCAAAATAGTAATGAGGGGCAAGAGAGGGCAGAGAAGTGGGGAAGAGATCTTCCTTACCTGAATCATATGGACTTATGGGGGATGACTGATCTAAGGAAAACTGTGGTGCTATTAATTGGAGAGGTTAAATGAATACCAGACACAGACAAAAGCACAGATGAGCATTGTTATGGTTTGGATATGTGGTGCTCCTCAAAAGCTCATGTGTGAGACAACACAAGAATGTTCAGAGGTGAAATGATTTGATTATAAGAGTTGGAACTTAATCAGTGGATTGATCCACTGATATGGTTTAACTGGGTGGTAACTGTAGGTAGGTAAGATGTGTCTTGAGGAGGTAGGTCACTGGGGGCCTGCCTTTGGGATTATATTTCGTCCCTGGTGAATGGAGATCTCTTTCTGCTTTCTGTTGCCATGTCCTGAGCTGTGTTCCTCCTCCACCCTGCCTTTCTGCCATGAGGTTCTGCCTCACTGTTGGCCTAGAGCTATGGATTTGGCCACCTATGGACTGAGAGCTTTGAAACCAGGAGCCACAATAAACCTTTCCTCCTCTGTTTTTCTTGTTTGATCTTTTGATCACAGTGACAAAAAAAAAAAAAAAAAAAAAAAAACCTGACTTAAATAAGCATTACACTGCCTCTTCTAATGCCTGGATCAAGATATCTGCTGGGGCTCCTGGTCATCCCCAAAGGAGTGGCCACTTAAGTCCCTGCCTTTAGAATCTTATTGTTTAACCAGGATAAACTCTAAAGTCGTTGAACTACAGTTATCACAATTTTACTGTAAATTGGCAGAACCATGGACAGCACCCAAGTTTGCATGATAAATTCTTCTGAAGCACCAAGAAATCTTTGCAATAGTATGTTAAACACATTAATTTTACAGATAAGAAAAATAAAATATCAAAAAAGCTACATGATTTTCCCAAGGTTATAGAGAGCTGAAAGTCTAATCTAAGTCTTTAAAACCAAGTCCAAGTCCCTTTGCCTATGCCTCATTGTTTCCGGACACATTAGGATAGTATGGGAGAGAAGATGAAAGTGTAAGTCTAGGGAACTGGAGGGGACACCTGTATTTTTCCCTTTCAAGCATGCATCTTCTCTGACTTTAGCAAGTGAATCTCCACTTTTTCTTTTGAGGAGATACTTTTCTCCTATTTATTGCAGGGAATACCTTTCCCTGCTCTGGTCAGTGGGTGTGGTATGTTCCAGGCTGGGCTAATTAGGTTTCTCTCCCATGAATTCAAAATAACTGGGGTTATTCAAGGAAGGACACATAATTGAAGGCAGTACATTCCCTTACTGGAATCCTAAACAAGTAGATCTCACAAATTTGAAGAAATTTTGATTTTATATACTCTGGGATTGTGCATGTGTGAGTCTGTCTATCTTTATACCTACTCACATATATCTATATTTACACAAAATACATTTGTTAATTATATATTTCCCTTATTTTTCTTAATTTTTATTATAATTTTCCTTGTTCTTATACCATTAATCTCCCCCTTAAACTATCAAGAATTAAGAAGTCTTTAGTGTTTTTCCATTTTTCTAAGCAATTTATACATTTCCCTAGAGTCTTTGGCAGAGAGTACAAAGTAGAATTTAGTTCCAAGATAATAATCAATTTTTTCTTCTAAAATAGAAGTATAAAAAAAATCTATTCATGATGAGGCTTAAACCAGCCTTTGTGGTATATTCTAAAGTTATTATTCTTTCATATGGGTGAGCCCATAAATTGTCGAGTTTGTATTGATTTATGTTAATTCACAGCTACTGTAAGGTTGCCTTCCATCTTATGGTTTTCAGTCATCCTGAGTTCATTTAGCATGTATCACTACACTCTTGTGTAGACAACTAAATAGCATTACCCACAATTTATTGGTGGAAAGATTATTAATAGAGTATATGTGGCTATAACCTCAGAGAACAGGATGAGAGTGAAAGGACAAAGAAGAAAGCTATCTTGTATAGTAAAAGGAACCTGTATTTGAAGGTCTAAAAGACTTGGGATACTAGAAATCTAGTTCTAGCATGTCACTAACAAGTTATTCTGTGTGGATCATATAATAGATTTTCCTCAGTCACTTTTTTTCCCCCCGTAGTGTATCAAATGTATATTCCAATTTACTGTATGCAATCTAACAAAAATTTGATTATTAATTTAACAGATATACATAAATGGTTTAACTAATAAAAGAATGTTCAGTTTCAAGAGAATAAGTTCATATCTTAAGGAAAAGTGAAAGTACATTAAAAAATGTAAAAGCATGTCCAGTTTCTATGCAGTAAGTGAACTAGTCTACTAAAGCAGTCTTTAGTCACTTTTGCAGTTAATTTTTCAAAAAACTCTATCCTTAATATCTTTATGAAGTAATCAATAATGGGACACTCAAAGATAATGTGTTGGTTGTTCCTTTCCAGATCTTGAAAATATATGTTTATAGGGGAATTGATTGCACCCCTCTGGAAGGAGGAAAGCAGATATTTAGCAAGCTCTAGAAGAACATCATTCATCCTTGACACCCTCTGTGATATCGTTTCAGGTAGGTTTGTGCCCTTTAATCAGATAATGACTTTAAATAGTAGAAACTGCAGGATGATGCTAGACTAGAATTCAAAGAGCTGGGTTCTTGGCCTCACTGTAGCTCCTTCTGGATAAATAACCTTGGTGTACTTTTCAGAATCCTGCTGGAGAACCCCCCAACCCCATGCTACTTAAACACAAAGGTCTGTAGACTCCATGGAAGGGTTAAACCATCAAGCTGCAGGAGAGCAGGAACACATCTGAGCACAAGGAACAATAGTGACTGAAGCTCAGCCAGGACTTGTCCTCTACCTGGTCTCTGCTGCTCCTGACAGGCCAGCTTTGTTTTTACTTATTACAGACTCTTTCTCCTGACTTGATAGAAAATGTGGCTGCTATAGCTTTAGATTAATTTATTAATTTATTAATAGACTAATTTATTCACTCAACCAGGTGTTGCTTTTGAGCTGAACTACATGGCGGGCACTATTCTAGGCATTAACAACTTAATAGTGACAAGGTAAAAGTCTGCCTTGAGGAGATCATGTTCTAGTGGAGGGGACAGACAATATGCCAGGTAGTGGTAACTACTATGGAAAAAAAATAACTAGAGGGTTAAAATCAGAGGGTTAAAACCAAGTGTTCGTGGTGATGGAGGGGGCTGGGGTTGGCATATCTTATAAAAGCTGATCAGGGAAAGGCTTCTAACATTTGGTGATATTTGAACAAGTGAAGAAGTTTGAGAACAAGTAATACATGTATTTAGTGAAATAGCAGATAAAAGACCTTGAGGGGGAAACATGCTTGACATGTTTAAGGACAGTCAAGGGAATCAGTGTGCTAGAGTGAGTGTAGGAGAAAGGGAAAGTTCTAAGAGGCAAGAACAGAAACAGCAAATGTCAGACCATATAGACCCAAGATAATTGTTAGGATTTGAACTTTTACTTTGGGGTGGCAAATGAGCTGAGAGGTAACATGATCTGACTAGTGTTTTATTTTAGTAGAACACTCTGCTAAATAGAGAACAGTAGTGAATAGAAGGTCAAGAGTGGAGGCAGGGAGATTATTTAAAGTAGATTTTTGAATAATTGTTGTAAGAGATTATGGACTTGGTTCAGGTGGTAAAATTGGTGAAAAATGGGCATATGCTGAATATATTTTCAAAGTTGTCAATATTATATTCTGAAGTATTGCATAGTAACATATAAGAGGAAAACAGAATCAAACCCTAAGATAGGTTAAGGATATAAGCAATCTGAAGACTGAGCCCTAGAGCTCTTCAAACTTTAAAGGTTAGGGATCTGGGAACAAATCTGCTAACAAGTCTGAGAGGGAATAGCCAACAAGGTAGGAGGAGACTCAAGAAGAGAAGAAAGTGGTTTTGTAGAAGTCACCTGGAGAAAGTGGAGAAGGAAGTGATCAACCATGCTAAATGCTACTGAATGATAATGAAATATGAAACCTGAAAACTGACCACTGGACATGACTACAGAGAGGCCACTGGTGACCCTTGACAAGAACCCTTGACAGTGGAATGGTGGACACCAAAACTCTAAAAGCTTTTACCACTGAAGAGGTGCTTAATTTTCAGTCCCAGCTTAAACAACCCCAAGGCAGACCCTAATTACTCTGGTTCAGGCCAGGTACTCATCTTTAGACCAAGAAATTATAACCTTATGGAAGAGCAGTTTGGTGGTTCAATGGTGGACAGACCAACAGTAGGGGATCTCAGGATGTCATGTTAGAACTCAGGGATTTCGGGGCTGGGGTGGTGGCTCAGTGGTAGAGTGCTTGCCTAGCATATATGAGGCACTGGGTTCAATCCTCAGCACCATATTAAAATAAATAAATAAAATAAAGGTATTATGTCTGTCTATAAGTAAAAATATAAAAAAAAAAAACCCAAAGAACTTGGGCATTTCTTATATACATATGTGGATGGAGTGAGGAGGCCATTTTTAGTAGGAGGAAGATGAGGATGGATTTCCTTCACATTGGATTTGTCACTTAGCCTTACGTTAAAAGAGGGAGCTGGAAATTCCAGTTTTGGTGTCAAAATAAGATCAAATGAGAGAATGTGAACTGGGTATGGTGACCGTGCCTATAATCCTGGCCATTTCAGGAGGCTGAGGCAGCAGGATCATTTGAGCCCAGGTGTTTGAGGCCAGCCTGGGCACTATAGTGAGACCTCATCTCAAAGAGAGAGGGAACAGGGGACATGGGAAATGTGGTCAGTGAACTCTGCACATACTGTAACTTTAATATAACAGATTCTCATAACAAGCATAAGGAATTACTATCATGTTTCAAGATGGAAATCTACACCCATTTGGCCCTTCTCCAGCCTCACTCTCTGGCTGCATAAAGAAGCTGTAGGCATAAAAAAAGTACAGCTGCATATTCTGGCTAGTGCAAGAGCAAGCACCATTTTCCTCCTGAGTTTAAATTTTGGGAGCTCTAGAAAAGCATGCTGTTCGTATCTTACAAAACAAAGTAGAAAAGGTATCTTAATAGCAACTAAAATGTGGTACAAGATTTTTCTTATTCAAAAGAAAAATAAGAAAGCACTCTTAAGGAGAGAAAGGAAAGAGGCAAATAAAGAAGTTTATTTTGCTTTTTTACTTCTGTATATCTGCTACCTTTAATATTTTCACTTATTCTTTCTTTCTAGCTTCAGCAAAGCATTTCAAATCTGACATGTTGTATAAATAAAAGGAGATCTTGAAGAACTCTAACCCCCAATGAGTCCAGTTATTCCTTGGTTGGATGTTACATACTTAAGAAGGCTTGTTAAATCTTTGATACAGTTGAGTCCTATTTGAAGAAAGGTCTAAGGGAATTTTGTTCCTGTCCACAGAGAATTAAGAACTGCTAAGAACTGCTAAGGCCAGTTTCACTGAATTTAGAAATGTCTTATTTTATTAAGTTAGGAAATCTCTGACAAGTCTCAGAGCATGAATATATTATTTGTTTTTCTGTGATATCCTCATCTTCTAAATGAACCATGCAAATCAAGATAAATGACATTGAAGTTTTAGAAGACAGTCATAAGTTGAGTTAGTATTAGATTGAACTTAATTTTCATTTGTGTTTACTTTATAATCATGCTTATTTATATATCAGAAATCCTTATTATAGAAAAGATGGATAGATTCCTATCATGCTTCTCTTTTAATAGAAATCATCTATAATTCTTACACAGGGAATGCACTTCCTACTTATGACACTAAATGGACCAGTTCATCTTACTTTATCTTACTATATCATTTGACCTGATGGTTCAACATTTCCTTTGAATCACTGAGCAACACAGCATAGCAGAGATAGTTGTGTTTACTATTTATGCTGTATACATGCTGTATATATTTCCCAGCCTCCTCATATTTAGGATAGACTATAATATTAGTTTTGGCCAATGAGTTATAAATGAAAGTAACATAGCATTTAAGAATGGTTATGGGGGCTGGGGTTGTGGCTCAGCGGTAGAGCACTCGCCTAGCAGAGTGCGCGGCCCTGGTTTGATCCTCAGCACCACGTAAAAATAAAGGCATTGTGTACAACTAAAGCAAATAAATAAATATTAAAAAAGAAACAGAATGGTTATGGATTCTCTGGCTTATGCTACTTAGATGATCCTGGATCTCCAAGTCACCAAATGCAGAAGAATCATTCCAAAGAGTTGGCAGCACCATCTTCAACTTTATAGGAGTGAAAATGTAAATAGTTGCTGTCTTAAACCATGAGATAGGGGAGTTGATTTGTTATCACAACGTAGCTTAGTTAATTTGCACCAAAACACCTGATATCCTTCCAACATTTTCATTTTGGTGTAAGCTAACAAGCGCTCTACCGCTGACCCATAGCCCCAGCCCTAGGGTGGGTTTTTTGATTCATGCAAGTAAAGAACCCTTAGTGCATTCACCAAGGTTGTGCATGCACTGTAATGGTCCTCCAGGTAGCTTCCTTGCTGTCTCTAGCCTGTGAGCACTCCAATTTAACATTCAAACTTCTGTCAGGGCAAGCTTTATACAATTCAGGGTGGCTCCCTTACCTAATCTCCATGGTTTACTGTATGAAGTGAGATCTTTCCTAACCCCATTGGCTTTATCTTGTTCTATCATGTCTTTATCTTGTTCTATCATGTCTTTTCTCTAGACATGTATTCCTGCTCTTCATTTCTCCTGCATATTATATATTTTCTGAAAATTGGGCCAAGATGCTATTCCTTACACCAGGTAAGACACTCCTGTTTTTCTCCATTTCTGCCTATTAATATCTGTTTCCTGTAAGAGCCATCTCAATGCCAGTTGAGTCTTCTCAAGTCTTCTAACCCATGATTCATGTTTCTCTCTGTCCTTATTCTGCTTCTTTAACCTCCTCACATACACTTCCTTTGACTTTAGTTTTTGTATCCCTAGTTATCTTTTCTGTATAAGATTTTTGAGACAAAGAACAAAGTTGTATTTGTCTCTGTACTTCTCTACTTCAACATTGCTAGCACAGGGCATTGCATAGGCTTAAGGTTAATAAAGATTTTCTGTTGGTTATTGTTTATATCTGACCCTATGGTTTCAAAGCTTCAGTAACTTCTTCTGTTGCCCTATCTAGGCTCTGAACAACAGGCAGGGGCCGATGATACATAATGCAAAGAGAGAGGCTGGAAAGAACTTTCATTGTAGTTTTACACCCCCCCCCCCCATTTACTAACTGTACGAATACTTAACTGTGGTGAGTCTCATTTCTCCCTATAGGTTAGGGAGGATTACATTTAGCTTCAGAGGATTAGGCATAGGATGTTGGCAGTGCCAAGGAAAAACAATCACATTCCTCCTCACCAAGAATTCAGAAGTCAGGCAGGGAATCTGAATTCTTGGGGAGAGTTATTTGGAATAGTAGCCTCTTTGTAAAAGTGTGATTTATTTTTTGCAGGATTTTTTTTCTTGAGGTGCTGAGGATTGGACTCAGGGCTTCACACATGCTAGGCAAGTGTTCTGCCACTCAGTGACATTCCCAGCTCCTTTTATATTTTATTTTAAGACTCCCAAAGGTCTCCCTAAGTTGTCCAGGCTAGCCTCAAACTTGTGATACTCCTGCTTCAGCTGAGCAGCTAGGATTGTAGGAATGTGCCACCACGCCTGAATGCAGGATTTTTTTTTTTTAGAAAAACATAATATTTGTACATTTGTATGGAAAAATTGCCAAGATACCTTAAAATTATATACATTTGGGGAAACAAGCTTATTTTTTTAAAGGAACATCATTATACACACACACACACACACACACACACACATATATATATATATATATATATATATATATATACATATTTTACCTTTATTTTATTTATGTGGTGCTAAGGATTGAACCCAGGGCCTCACACATTGGAAATGAGCACTCCACCGCTGAGCCATAGCCCCAGCCCCACAAGCTTATTTTTAAAAATAATTTCCTACTCTGAATCAACTATATCAATTCTAAATTCAAATTCAACTAAATTCATTTTAGATAAAAACATTAAAAATTCAAGAAATCAATTAATTTACCAAAAAACATTTTTTTCTTCCTAAGAACACATTATACTCCTATATTTATTTGGTCTTTCATATGTTAAAATAGAGTCTTTAACTTTTTTCCTCACATTTTTTTTTATTTTTAAAATAATTTCAATTGTCACATAAAAGTAAAATTTAAACGGTTCCTATCTTGCATACTCTGTGAATTGTAAATAGGTGAGGTAATTCTAGTTCTTTTTTTTTTTCTTCACAATTTCCTTTCCTTGCAGACATCAATGGCTACAGAACGCATATTTCATGAAGAACTTGTATGATCTTTTGACTCTGAACTTCTGCATATTAATACAAGGGGAAAAAGACATTTTAAAATCAAAGATGTAACACGTACCTCTTCACTGCAGCAGAGTTGTCAGGAGGCGGTTTTATAAAGGTTGGAAAGTTATGCTGCTCTGAGTATAGATGTTATTTATAGAACGTGTCTTCCACATTTTATAAAAATTGATCAAGCATTATGTAAAAAAGGAAATCTTATTAAAATCTCAAAAGTGGAAAGCTTCACATTACATTTTCTGATAAATTATGATAGATAATTTTTAAAAAACCTAACCACTTGCGATTTTTAAAACACATTAAAAACAATGTTCCAGCCGGGCGTGGTGGCACATGCCTGTAATCCCAGCACTTGGGAGGCTGAGGCAGGAGGATCGCCAGTTCAAAGCCAGCCTCAGCAATGGCGAGGCACTTAGCAACTCAGTGAGACCCTGTCTCTAATAAAATGCAAAAAAATAAAAAAAGGGGGGGGGGCTGGGGATGTGGCCCAGTGGTCGAGTGTCCTTGAGTTCAATACCCGGTACCAAAACAAAACAAAACCCAATCTTCTGAATAATTCTTACATGAATTTGGAAAATATGCACTCTTTTAAAAAATATTTATTTATTTGCTTTAGTTGTACACAATGCAATGCACTTATGTTTATGTGGTGCTGAGGATCAAACCCCGGCCGCACACATGCTAGGCGAGTGCTCTACCGCTGAGCCACAACCCCAGCCCAAAAATATGCACTCTTTTGGTGAGGTCCATGTAGAAGTTATATGACTCCCTAATCAACATTTATGGGTGTATAACCAGGATATGATAGGCTGCAGTAACAGTAAATCTCAAAAATATCTATGTCTTTATACAACAAAAGCTATTTATACCTCAAACTGCAGGTACAAAGTAGGCTAGAAACAAAATTTGTCATAGTCATTTGGGGATCCAAGCTGTTGGAGACTACAGTTCATAATGGTTCAATTCTGTGATTGTTGAGTCAGGAATCAAAAGGGTATCAATGATGCTCACTCAGGCCCTTCTAGAGTGATCTAAATTACTTTGACTCTTAGTTTTTTGTTGTTGTTGATGTTTTGTTTCTGTTTTTGTCCAAAGTAAGTTATACAGCCACACCTATTTCAAAGCAGGAGGGGAAGTACATCCCACCATGTGCCTAGAAGAGACTGGATATATCCATAAGTGTCTCTGAGGATAGCCATAATATACAAAAGGAAGAGCATTGGGTTGAAATAGGGAGACCACTTAAAGACTTGGCAGATTATAAGTCACTTTCATAGCTTGCTTAGAAGTGGCTCCTTCTCTGCCAACAGAAGATGATAAAACTGAGTGGACACTCCCAGCCTCAGTGCTCACATGTGTGGAGTGGGCTCTGGCATTCTGTGGAGCTAGGCTGGCTGACTCTATGTGTATGAGTTTTTTGGGAATGAATCTTCCACTAGATTCTCAATATCTAGATGAAAGATCTCAGACTGATGGATACACAGATGGGATGTGAAGTTAGTAGGGAATCAGATCATATCTGCAGGTTGGAACAGGAAACAAGAAATCATATGAGAGCTCTGGGGAGTTGACTTTAATGACTGACAACTGTCAGGGAAAGCGAGACTCCAACAGAGCACAAACATGACAGAAATTAACAGTGAAAAATGATGGAAAAGGGAGCCAGGAAAGAAGGATCTGCATGTGAAACAGATTGTTCTCTGGTACTGAACAAAGGCCTAGGCACAGGAGGCTGGCTACTTTCCACAGCCTGGAGCCAAATGAAGAGGTACAATCACCCGGGACCCTGGGGGAAGGTCCCCTTTGTAAAGCTATTCACTGAAGAGACGATCTCAGCATCTTTTCCACAGATCAGCAGTGGTTAGAATCAAAGACCAGTCTAGATGCAGAGAGAGGTTCAGGAAGGGAAATCAGTGGACACTTCTGAGCAAGAATGAAGAGTTTGATTTCAATTCAACATCAATCAAGATTCTGGTTGGGACAAAAGACATAAAACAAGTCCATGCAGTACTACAGGGCAAAAAGAAGAGGTTGTACAAGATATTGTGAGAATACAATGGATGAACATTTGGACGGTGGTGTTGTGATGGGAAGATTGTTCAGGGATTACTTGCTGGTGAGAAATAAGATCCAAACCATCTTAAAAGAAATACGACATTTATGGTAAAGAGGTTCTCGGCAGGCATAGAGCACATCATGAGGGAACAGCAAAGGTGGCAGAGTGGCCAAGTAAGAATCAGTGGGCATGAGTTGGGGAGTATTTTTAATTGAGTTGTAAGCTATTCTGTAACCTAAGTACAAGGTAGAAAATTAAAAAGTTGGATGGAGAAGGAAGAAGGGACCAGATCATGAAACATCTTTGACACTAGGAGAAAGAATTTGGATGTTTGCCTGTTGTCTTTGTCCATTCAGGCCTCTACAATAAACTACTTTAGATTGGGTAATTTGTAAATAATATAAATATATTTCTCACTGTTCTGGAGCTGGGAAGTCCACTGTCAAGTTGCCAACAGATTTGGTGTCTGATGAAGTCTTTCTCTCTGCTTCATTGATGGTGCCTCTTGCTATATCCTCACAAGGTGGAATGGGGAAGGGTGCTCACTTCCATCCATATAATAAGGACACTAATCTAATCCATGAGAATAGAGCCCTTTTGACTTAAATCACTTTCCAAAAGGCCTCACCTTCTAGTTTCCCATATTGGGGATTTTGTTTCGATGAGCATTTTGGAGGGACATATCAGACCATAACACCTATACCTCAGAGGTCACAAACAGGCAAAACCATGAACTGATTTTGACCTTATATAGTTTATTTGGTTAACACACATTATTTAAAAGGTTGAAATCCATTTAAAATTTTGGAAGTTTCACATATCAAAGAATCTAACTTTCTGGTCTTTCTAGGGAAAAAAATGAGAAAATCTGGCAATCCTAGGTCTACACTTAGATATGGTCAAAATTACACTGGAGACAAATATCAGATGTGTTCTTTGAATAGGGCAGGTCCTTTTCCAGTTCTCCACAGTCCTCACTACTCTACTGATTCCCCAGCTGACAGCCAGCTTCCTTACTCTTTTATGTGTATGCTCCTCATAGTGGCGAGAGTAGCTGAGAAGGATTAAAACACCAGCATTCAAAGTTTGACTTATTCCCAACATGTTGTAGGTCCATGAGAAGGTCATTTGTTCCTTTGGTCCTCAGTTTTCTCAGCTCTTAAATCCAGACTAGTTTATTTCTAAGGTTTTGCTTTGTCAAGTTATGGTTCTATTATAATTAAAGCAGCAATAAAAACTGCTATGGTAATTGCATATACAAATTGTTCATATGCATTTTCCCCAGTCCCTGTTAGATAAATACTATGTTCTTGATTGAATAGATTAATAAATTAAGTCCTAGAGAGGCTAAGAAACAAAATTTTGTACCCTTTTCCCCATACCACACTATACCACTATGCCATGCTTGAATTCCTGTCTTGCTAATACTCTCCAGGGTTGTGGTGCACAATGATTAATATAATGAAATTCAACCAACTAGCTTGTATGAGATAAAATGTATGAGATGAAACTCCAAGGAAATGAGACAGATTTCATATGAAAAGCACAAAGTAGCTTTATATAGATTTTAATCCTCATGTTTCTTGCAAGATGTTTTGGCATCCTGGGCAAGAAGGAACCGCACAGCCTACAAGAAGGGTTTCACTCGCCATTTTTTACCCCCAGATAATCTATTTGAACATGAAATCTTTGCAGTTATTTTATAACCAGGCCTGAAAATAAATTTTCAATACCCAAATGCAATAAATCCAGTAGTAAAGTGTGTATCTTCAGGGAATGCAAATGTCACTGGTTTCATATATTGCAGGGGCTTTCACTCTCCTTTTGTGCCCATCTGAAGGGAGAGCAAGGTTCAAAGCCAGACTTTTGATGATGGAATGGCTTCTTTCTTTATAAAAAACAACAGGGAATCAGAAGACCAGAATTGCAAAGCCATGCAATTCTGTCCAGCGACCAGATGTTTTGCTTTATGTACAGGTGAATTTGAAATTGCTGGAGAGAAAAGTCTGCTTTACAAAGGAATTATAGAAGTCAAGCTTTAATAATTCATGTGTTACAAATAGACCAGAGCCAAGAACTTATTTTTCCTGTTCATTCAAGACAGTATGTAAACTGAAAGACAATTGAGATAATGATGTTAATTAACCCAGACAGAAAGTCTGGGGATAAAATAAGTTTAGCATGTGATTACCTATCACCTCTAATGGGAAACAGAACAACATTGCTGAGGTGTATATTACTGTATGTGAGAAGCATGGTAATTATTATAATGTTCTTGTAAATTAAGATAAGTGGTATATATTATTTTGCAGAAGAGCTTTTTTTTGTCTGATATGCTGATTGGTCTAAGGGCATCCTGAATTGCATGAAAACCCAAGATCACATTTCAGACAATTAGCTCTTATCACTTCCTCCAGTCATTACTGCAGTCTTGCATCTCTGGACCAAGAGTTTTGTCCTCTTTCGCCTGTGGTCCTATCCCTTCCTTCTTCCTGGGGTTCCTCCTCTGTGGTGAGCCAACACATCACACAGTTTGGGGAATAAAGTCTCTTTGACTGTATTGTAGAGAAGTTTGGGACATAACCTCTCCACAGTCAGGCAGTGATCAGGGGCACACACAGCAGAACAGCAGTGTGAGCCTGAAATGCATTGACATAATTTTGACTTCTTTGAGCCAAGCTCTTTGACCAAAGTCCAGCTAAGGAATTTTATCTTGGATTTGGGAAAAACAAGGACTATTCTGAGTTCTCAGGGCAATCTGGAGTTTAGGTCAAAGCTGCTTTCTTTGCAATCACTTGACAGATAAGCTTATCATTCCTTTCCCCAGACCCCACACCCACTTCTCGGACTGGCCTCTGGAAACTTGCTTCACAGGGTTTCCTCTAACAATATGTTCTTCATTCCTTTAATCCCATCTTGCTCCCTATTTCAACCCAGGTTATTTTCTTCTTCATCATTGGTCTCTCCTATTTTCGTCTCCTTAGTTGGGTAACATTTCTTTCCTATGATCCTTCCTTCTAACTTTAAAAATCCTTTATCTTCATTTTCTTTTTATGCAAGTCAACTTCTGACTCATTATGAATGAGAATTTCTTTTAAGGGAGAGAGGAGATAGCTAGTGAAATTGGAAAAAAAATGAATTCACATTTTGATATTTTCCCTCTGCTCTAAAATACAGATATCATAGATAAATATGAAAAAAGAAAGAAAAACATTAAATTAATTAATCTTTTGTAATTGTGATTTTTCATGGATTAAAATGGTAAAATTTTAGGAATTTTAATCAGTTCACCTTAAAATGTAACTGGACAAAAAAATAGATAAACGTCCTTTCATATTAGAAATAAAGGGGCCAGTGGAATTGGAGTTACAGGGTTGCTCAGTTCTGGGTCTGGAAAGGCAGTAGCTGACTACTAGACATAGGGACATAGAATATTCCATGGAAATTGAGGATCAGACACAGTATTCTCAGTTGAAGCTCCAATGCATTAAGGCTCAGTATATCAGTTACCAGCCCAGGGTATTTCTAAACTGTCACTCTGAGGCTGTGTTCTGAACTGGAGTCTAGGACATCAGGTTGAGGCAACTTCAGAACTCCTGGAATGTGGAAAACAAAGAGAAAGGGAAAATAAAAACAATACCTATTCAATTTAAAATAAGTCTTTGTATCAATAACTATAAACATATAAATGAATCTAGTGAGGAAAGATGAAAATTTATTACAGTTGGATCAATTTCTAATGAATTATAATGATGAATGCTCAATTACCCATCATACCATTCTAATAAATGTTAACATTTTGATATATTTTCTTTAGACACATATCTTACATATATATATGTAACATCTTAAGTAAATGTTTTATTTAGCAATGAAGATCATATTAATTAAAGCAATGAAAGACCATGTAGCAAACTGACTACCTTGATCCATATCCCATTGAGCCTCCCACCCCATAATCATTTCCCTAAGATTGGTGAAATGGGCTGATATACCATGGTGGCTGTGTGACATTGTTTCACCTTAACCCCATCCTCAACTAATTTAATTTTACTTATTTAGTCTAACAAAGACTTGGAAAAGAGTTTGTTTAAGATATTTGAGGAGAAAAAGGAAGGCCCAACGTTTATCAAAAATAACTATAAGACAAAAGTAACAAAAATGAAACTTGAAAAGACTAAATTAGAAAGCCTGGAAAAATTAAAAAATGTAATCTTCTAAATACAAAATTTCATACTTGGTAAGGAAAATTAATGAATTGGAAGGTAGTACTGAAAGCAGCTCAGAGAGATAAAGGAATAAAAACATTAAAGCATTCTGAAGAGACATTAGATGTTATGATGAAAAGGGCCAGCATCAACAATTATGCACATTTTGATGGCACATTATGACCCCCATGTATATAATTCTCAAAAGGAATGACACATTTAAATAAAATCTACATATGTAGTAGGATTATGCAAAGTCTGCAAGGACTAATAAATATCAAATTCAAGAAAAGCCATTTCTTCTAAAATAGAATGGGTCAGGCTGAAAAAGTGTCACACTGCCACCATCTCATATTCTTTCTGCTCATTCCACCCTCTGCAGTAAAATAATTGTGTATTAGGGAGGCTTCACTGGAACATAGATGAATACAGTCTATTTTTTACCTGGCCTTTCATTGCTTGTAATTAATAGTTTTCATTACCAAAACAAACATTAACTATATCTGATTTTTCTTAAATATTACATATCTTAAAAAATGGCAAAATGTTAAGATTTATTGGTGCATATTCATCATTTGTGTTTCATTATTATACTTGTTTGTTGAATGGAAATATTTCATTTGCAAATAAATTTGTGAAATAAAAAATAATAAGAAGCCACGTAGTTAGCATGAGTGTTCAGAACACTGGATGTGGAGCCAAATTGCCTGGAGTCACTTTCTTATACCTTAATTATAGGCTGTATGACTGTGGGCAAATTTCCAAATCCTTCTACACCTTAGTCACCTGTATAACAGGTGTCTTTGGGAGAGGCGGTGCAAGATGGAGGCTGAATAAGATCCTCCAGTAATCATTTCCCCACAGAGTAGGTTGAACAGCTAGGTATTCACCAACACAACTTCACAGGAGATAAGAATATCAGGTGAGAGCACACAGTGCCTGAGTTTAGTGTAAGGAAATGAAAGGACATGTTTAAGAAGGCAGGGAGGAAAGAGTTACCTGTCACTTCTCCCCCAACTCCAATGAGCCCAGAACAAAGACAGACACCTCCCAGGGTGGGGTGGGAAAGCGAATTAAGTCCAGGTCTTAGAGTTGAGACCCCAAACCAGAAATGCTACTGTGAAGTCCAGTGCTGGGCAATGCCCCATCCTACTCCCAGGCCAAAATCTGCAGAGTAAACCACAGGAACTGTGTTAGGCCAGGGGGTTGACTGTCTCTACCATCCTTCCCCCAAATTTGGTGCAGAGCACAGAGCAGAACTCTATGCTCTGGGGAGCAGGGCATGAAAGCTAGTGTAGATCTTTGTCTTAGAGTACCAGGCCATCCACAGTGAGACCCAGAACCTGGTAGAAACTAAAGACCCCATGCACAGGCCAAAGCTCACAAATGGAGCCTCTGGCCCAGCTTGTATGCCAGTGGGACATGTATCATTTCCAGCTTTGGAATGGTCCCAGGACACATCTGCCTCCTACTGAAGACAGAAGGCTGCTATAGCTATGAGAACTAGCCAAGGAACTCTCTCTCCTATCCATCCCCCAACCTCAGGCAGTGCAGCTATCACCATGTCAATGCTCACAGATGGGGCTCTAGAACTGCCCTGGCACCAGTGGGACAGATTTGTGTTCTGATTTACGTCACCACTAGCTATGGTATGGGATCTGGTGCACCCATGAGACTGTGCAGGTCCTTTGGGATGGAGGCATAGGCCAGTTTAGAATCATCCCAAGTAGTCAAGGGACTATCTTCACCACTACTAGAACCCCGGGCAGCATAATATGGTACAAGACCCCATCTGCTAGGCATAGGACAGACTTTGCCCTGGAACTTAGTATTGGGCTGGTGAAACCGAACACTGGGCAGATCCTAATGGACCCCATCCTAGGCTTGCTTGTGAATGGAACCTCTAGAACAGTTCCAGTGGTGGAGAAGCACATGACCTCAGTTGATGGCACTTCTATTCCAGGTAGCATCACCTGTGCCTGGTTATAGCGTCTTGGGCCAGGTGTTGCCTAAGTGATAGGAAGCCCATAGCAAGATGAGTTTTGGTTCTATCCCAGTGTCGTGCTAGTTTTGGTGAGCTGTGAGCTCAGGGTATGGCATGCTTGATGACATTGGTGGCCACAGTTATGACATAGGAGCCTGGGGCTGGTCCATACATCGTGATGTCTCAGAGCCAGGCAGAGTTCTGCAGTGTCTGAACCCAGGCTGGTAACTGCAGATGAGGCACTTGGTCCTAAACTAATCATAGGAAGAGGCTTGTAGGGACAGAATACTTTTTTTTTAGCTACTATCCTGTTTCTTTTTGAACAACATATCAATGGTGTACTGGGAACAAATCTGGGCTTGTATTATTTCCCTAGTACTGAATCAGTGTAATACACCAGTAGCTAACTCCTTGCAAATCTGAACCTGGGCACCATCCAGTGCTGAAATAGTGGAAGTAACTGATGGCTCAGAGGAAATAAACAACCTGCTAAGAATTTCAGGAAAGACATATACAGACAAAGCCAGATTAGAAAGACTGGAATAAATACTAGTCCTTTAAAGCCAAGATGATGTTTCACACTGACAAGCATCAAAAACTTCACTTAATAAGGTTCCAGAAACTGACCTATTAAATTGTAATCAGTAGATAATCAGTAGAGAAATTAGAAAATATAAAACAGCTGTTGTAATGAAACTTAATAAGCTTGAACAGAGAAATGTTTTAATACTCTAACAGAAAGTTAACAAAGAGATGTGAGCAATTAAAAAAGACAAATCCTTTAGCTGAAAGATACATTTAGCAAAATTAACAATTCAAAAGAAGACCTTAAGATCACACAGAAGAGTTAGTGAGCTTGAAGACAGGCTATTTGAAATTACACAGTGGAAGAAAAAAGAATGAAGAAAAGCTTATGGAAAATTGGGATAATATTAAAAGAACAAATACTCAGGTAACAGAGAAAGAATTGAGAATAGGAATGCAAAGTTTATTTGAAGAAATAATAACAGAAACTTCCCAAATGTAGAGAAGGGTACAACTATCCAGATACAGGAAGGTCAAAGGTTACCAGTCAAATTAGCTCAGCTTAGTCCCCAAGACATCTTACAATCAAGCTCTCACAGGTGAAAGATGAAGAGAAGATTCTCAAGGCTGCAAAAGATAAGGCAAATAACACAGAGGAGTCCCAGTTCATCTGACAGCAGACTTCTCAGCAGAACCCTTATAGGTGAGGAGAAAGGGACATGAAATTTTCATATTACTGAAGGGGGGAAAATACAGAATGGAACTGTTACAATTTGGATGTGAGGTATCTCCCAAAAGCTATGTGTGAGACAATGCAAGAAGGTTTAGAGGAGAAATGATTGGATTAGGAGAGCCTTAACCCAACCAGTGAATTAATCACCTGACAGGGTTAATTGAGTGGTAATTGAAGGTAGGTGGGGTGTGGCTGGAGGAGGTGGGTTTTGGGGGCATGGATTTTGGGTACATATTTGTATTTGGCAAGTGGAAAGCTCTCTCTCTCTCTCTCTCTGCTTCCTGATCATCATGTGAGCTGCTTTTCTCTGACACACTCTTCCATCATGTTGTTCTGTGGAGGTGATGAGAAGTTCACAATGAGACAGGAGATCCGTCATGGTTTTTTCATTTCTGTGGAAAAAGGAAAAAAATCATCCCTCAAGAGCATGTGCTCTTGGGTAGTCATTTTGGTCTGATTGGCAGTATTTGAGGTCCCTGGCAGGCTTGGAAAAATTTTTAAATATTTAAAGTAAGCATAGCTGTTTTTAACTGATCACGGGGGCTGTTTCCCCCATTTTGTTTTATTAATTGGTCCTTTAGGGTTTTATTGTGTCTCTCTATGATATCGTGTCCTTTTGGGTTATATGGGATCCCTGTGGTATTTGGCCCTTTCGCCAGAATGGGCAGTGGCCCAACAAGCATGTGAGCAGGTATAAGGAGGTTGCTTTGGTTGGTACCTGGCCAATTGGGCTGAATTGAGGGCTTCTTGGACCTTTTGTAATATTAACTGATGACTTTTTCCCAGTGTAACCACATCAGAGGGGGATTTTCCCCGTAGCAACCCAAAAAGAGGTAATAAATCCTTGGTGGAGATATGAAGCCACTGCCTTAACCAGTTTAACTCTCCTAGCAGCTTTTGTAACTCTGCCAAGGAATAAGATTTTTGAATGACCAGTTGTCTGGTTTGTTGCTTGATTTGATAAAGTTTTATTAGAAAACGACCACATCATTTCATTTACATATTGTCTGTGACTACTTTTGAGTTACGATGGCAGGGTTAAATTGTTGTAACAGAGATGATATGGCCCACAAAGCCGAAATTATTTACTATATAGCCCTTCGTGGAAAAAATTTGCCAATCCCTAGACTGAGATGGGGTAGAACCACAGGATGGAAGAATTCGAGTCCCTGTTTGGCTCTATGGAGCAGAATGCCTCACCAACCTTAACAATCTGTCTTGAACTGTAATAGGAGTAAGAAACGAATTCTCTGTTATATACCAAACTTCCTGGTTATTTTTTTCCAATTGTTAGGCTAGTCTCACTAATACAAGAGTGATGTAAGTATGCTAACTCTCCAGGATAGCAATCCAGTGAGTCCTCCTTCTATGACCCAGGGATAAATGAAGATTGATGTTGAGTTCTTCTATTGGATTCTGGTGTTTTTTATAAATTACAGATATGGAATTCTAAGACCTCAAGTCAGGAATATGTTTTGTAAAACAACTTTCATGAAGGCCATGGTGACTGAATTGCTAGTGGTTTAACTAAGTGAATACAAAGGGAAAAATAATCCCAATTATTACTGAGGCATATACTTGGGGGTCAAGTGGGAAAGGATAAATTTAAAAATTCTCTGAAAACATTCTATAGGTTCAGGCCCCTTAGAATTAGAGGAACTGAAACTGAAAAGCAGATGACTCCCTTTATCATAACATTTCTCTTAGAAGAAGAGCTTGTGACATCCTTTTATTCCTTCAAAACCAACCACTAGGGAAAGGAACACTTCCAATGGAGTTTGTATAAAGTTAAGGGCCACTATCAGCCATTGTCTGAACTGCATATTTATTCTTTGAAAGAACAACAGGGTAATCAGGAATCTATACATTCTCTGGTGGTGATCATTGAAGATTCTTTGCCACTTGCCTTCCTCAGGGATCATGGGATGAAGATGTTTTACTTCCTGTTAGATTTTTTTTTTCTTTGCTTTAATAGGACATAGTGATCTTGGAACTATAAAGCCAGATTAACTAAACCTAGCCTCTTAGTTTTGTGGAAATTCATCAAAGTTCAAGTTGGATAACTACTGCTGAGATTATTTAGGAGATCCACACCCAAATGCTTTCCATGCATAATACAAGCATTGTTGGGTACTGACAACAGTGCATTTTTTCCTGCTGACCTCCTCCTATTTGTCTAGATGAGGGGTTGCATACTGGCACCCATATTCATCCTATAGACATGTTTTATGTGATCCACTCAGTGTCAGGCTTGAATGACCCCTATACTAGTTAAATTACCATCATGGGCATTTTATAAGCTAAGGTCTCCCAAATGTGTATGGTGTAGACTCAGAGTCTACTTTTCATGAGTGATTTTTTTTTAACCATCTTAAAACCCCAGGCAGAAGTCTTGTTTATCCAGGGAGCTTAATTCCATTCTTACCTTCCTCAAGGTCTGAACCACTTTTTAATTTTAAATGGGCATTAGAAACCCAGGTCCCTTGATCCAGAGCTCCATATGTCCACCTAAACTCCCATGGCTGCTCCTAGAATCTGCTTATATTTATTTTTCTGACTTTATTTCATGCTATTCCTGGTGCCTAAGGATTCTTTTTAACTGATCAAATTTAGTCCAGGGGAAAATATTTTTGTTATAATGAGCTGAAAAAGTCTAGTAAAATTTTTATACATATTATAAAATTATTATACAATTATTTTATAATAAAATATGGCTTTGCCATTTGACATAGCATGCATCTCTTGTCAGAAAGGGAGGATAATCCTACAGCCAGTTTCCCCCTGGCTTTGGGCTTCAAGCTCATGGAATATAAAAATGTGCATTATGTCCTGAGTCCTAAACTTAAAGTTTCATATCATATATTAGTTAGTTTATAAGAACCCAAGACATCTTTAATCCCCATGATTTATCCATGATGTCTGGCACCTAATAGTTGTTAAGTAAATAAATGTCTGTATAATTAAACAATTAATGAAAAATTATAAATGGGAGAAGATGAGAATTCTTGGCACGTCCTTTATGATAGTATGAAATTTTTGGTATTAGAAAAGAGAGTTGCAATCAGGATTTTTTTTTCAAGAACCAAAATAATTTGTACTGTTAATACAGCATCCATCTTACCCATTCATAAAATATATATTTTAAATTTTTAGTTGTTGGTGGACCTTTATTTTATTTACTTATTTTTATGTGGTGCTGAGAATCGAACCCAGTGCCTCACACATGTGAGGCAAGCGCTCTACCACTGAGCTAAAACTACAGCCCCCAATTCATAAAATATTAATGACAACAATGGTATCTATATTCTTAGATAAAATGTTTATGGATGATTCATTTTCATACAAATAGCATATTCTGTTTATTATGTGCAGTTTTTTGTTTTTTTTTTTTTTGGGCCAGGTCCTCAGAGGTATAAAATGATGACTAACACAGGCTCTACGCCCAACTACTTTATAGTTTAATGGTACAGAGTGTGAACAAAAGTATACAATCAAAATAAAAATACCTACTCCTTATCAAATGCTTTTGATGTATCAGATGCTGTGCTAGGAATTTTTTATGAATTAGCTCATTTAATCACCACACACCCTAGGAAGTGGAAACCATTATTATTATTATCTCCACTGTAGCAGTGAGGGCACTGAAGCCCAGAAAGGTTAAGGGGCACATATAAGATCACAAAGCCAGAGAGACACAGAGCCAGGATGGAAGCCTAATCATCCTGATTCTCAACCTCAAGGTTCAAATATTCTGCCGCATGACCACAAAAATAGTCCATGACAGAAAGTGATGTGTTCTTAAACAGGTAAAGCTCAGGTGGAGAGCACAAAGGAAGGTTCAGGAAAAGCTTTATGGAAAAAAAATCATTTTGCCAGGGTCTTGAAGAATAAGTGGCATTCTAACAGACAGTGATGAACAGAGAAACATCCCAGGAGTAGGAAATTGCATGAGCAAAAGCAGGTGGAAGAAGAAAGTATCATCATGTTTGAGAAACTGCAAATGAACATCCAGCATAGCTGAGGGTGGGTTCTTTGTGTGAGAAAAGGCAGGAAAGGAGAGTTGGTTTGGGCTTAAATTTTGGGTAAAGAACTTTGGAGCAGGAAGTGGGGAGGAGGTATATGGCCTTTCTCTCACCTCTGGTCATAAATTACAGCAAAGTCTAGGAATAATTGAAGCCTCTAGTATCAACTGAATCTACTTCCTGTGCAGGATCAGTACTGGGAGGAAATTAGATGACTTTAGAGGCTTTCAAATTTTTCCATGGTTCAAAGGCAAGCCTTCCTAACCTGGGGACTTTACCCACAGTTCCCTGAAGTTCCTGGCCCCCAACACCCATCCATGAGTCCAAAGTTTTTGTGCTGCATGAACATGTACACTTCTTGACTAGGGAGATGGTCCATAAGGTGCATTAAATTTTCTGAGGGCTCATGACCAAATGAATATTGCAAACCACTGTTCTAGGGAGGGAGAGTTGGTGGCAGCCATCTCAGTGGGGCCTCCCTTGGAGCCAAGAACTGGAATCAATATCCTATTGGATTCTACAGAAGTCAAAACTGAGTTTAAATTCCAGACCCCAAGCAAACCTTTTTACAGAAGCCTCATCAATGTGCATCAGCAAAGGCCCACCTATTTGGGCCTCCAACCCAGGACTATGGATTATTTTGGAATGAAGTTCCAACAGGGTTGGTATTAGGCAAAGGCTAGTCTTACTGATAAGCTGTCAGTAGGAACTGGGTCACTTTCAGGTTCTGCCATAGGAGGTTTACAAGGGCAACAGGAAATCGAAACTTCTAGGCAGATGTAGACAGTTGAGAGCTCTCTGGAAGGATCACTGCCCATGGCATTTAAAACCCAATTCACGAGAGTCACTGAGCTGTAAATCAGTCTTGAGAATGAGGCAATTTATGGGCAAAGCCTGTGAGAAAATCCTTCTTTTCCTCCTCTTTGTCATGTTGTTTCAAAACTTTCCCAGCAGGCCCTCCCATCCCTGACTCTAGCTGTGGTGATTGAAGGAAGAAATATCAATGATGTAAGAAAGGAAGATTTCCAAGCAAATCATTTGATTCACAGAAATAGCTGTAGTAGTAGAGCCTGGTTTAGTGATTAGTGGTATGTTTGCATCATGATACTCTTTGATAAAGGGAAATGGTCTTGTGTGTATTCATTGGAATTACAACTGTCTACATATGACAGAAAGCTCAATACAAAATTGGCTTATAAATTTATACCTGTCCCATGGAGACCAAATGTGGAACTGGGCAATCTGTGGGTCTGGTCTGGCAATTCCAAAATCAGTAGATGAATGGATAGGGGAAATTTGGTATATATACACAATGGGACACTACTCAGCATGAAAAGAGAATAAAATTATGGCATTCACAGGTAAATGGATGGAGTTGGAGAAAATAATGCTAAGTGAAGTTAGCCAATCCCCCCAAAAACAAAGGTTGAATGGTTCTTTTGGCATCTCATACATCTGGGCTTTTTCTATGGAGCTCTTCTCACTGTCTGTAATTACTCTTGATGGCCTCTCTCTCTTATGAGGATAAGAACTCCATTTGTGCTGATATCTAGTGATGTCTATGGACTCTTTTCCAGAATAAGGTTTTTAAATGCATAAATAAAACACAAAGGATTATATAGGAAACCCACCATATTAAAATAAAAATCAAAATGTTAAAATACAGTGCTGGTGATAGAGGTCAGTGGATGTGCTCAGCATGCTCAATGTTCTTGTTTAGATCACTTGCATCACATACACAAAAATTATCCAAAAATGTTAAGATACAAATGTGTGATATAGTTACACATGTGCTTCTTCATTGACACATTACAGAACAAAATCTAGTGGTGGGACTAAAACCTATCACAAATTTTGAGTGGCGATGAGCACAGTCGATTTTTTGAGCTATCTGCAAAAACAGTAACTTCATATGAAAATGTCCTTGTTTTCTTTGTGATCCACCCAGTGTTTTAAAATCAGAATCAAATGTTAAATCTCAAAAGAGATGTGATTCCCCCCCCCCCATCCACATCTAATGATTCTGAAGCCTTCCTACAGATTCTAGGGGGTGTCTCTGAGTCCCAGGTTAAGAATTCTTGCACCAGAATATATCACTTAGGTATGAGTCACCTTTTTAATACTAAATTCCTAAGAGATAGTAGAGTAGTGCTTACATATTTGTGGAAAGAGGAAAAAGGAAATTTTCTGAGCCTGAAGCTGTCTTCAGAACAAGCTTGATGAATGGATGAATGAGTTCTGTAGATGGTCTAGTGAGCTAGTCAGGAATAGGTTGAGAACACCCCTCCCCCCACCAGTTCCAATAATGATTGCATCTTGAGTGAGGTCCTGGCATTCTACTGAAACCTTAGTGAATCACCTACAGCCAACACAAAATACAGATTTAAATGATGAAACACCTCTTCAGTGGAAATAGACAAACACCACCTGTAATTAATCAGGAATGATGGATCAGAGCTTTGAGACTTCCCTCAAACCAATCAATCAGCTTTCTCCTTGGACTGCCTTTGGCTCCCTTCCCTTTAGGAAGATTAGCAGCTTTTGCCAGTCACAGCCTTCACCATGACAGCACTTCTTATTTGGAACCAGCCTCACTATCACCACCTGCCCTTGGTGAACTGTTTTGCGTAAACTCCATTTTCTGTCCTGTGTGAAGAGAAGGCCCTGGGGGCAGGCAGCACACTCACCAGGAATCTGTCCCTGTCTCCATGAAGGAGATTATCTTAGGTTCCTATGAATATCAACTGGAAAGATCAGCCCTCTGTGGATTATTGCTCTCACAGTGCCTTAAAAGTCAGCAGTCACTGATAGGACTCAAAAACTCAGTGCTAGTGGAGATGAGATCAAATTCACAATTCAATCCTTCAAAAAATTCCTGACATATCAGCTATGCAGAAGGCAGCATGCATCTTTTGGTAGCTGACACTTCTTTAAAATTTTGGAATGCTTTCTAAGGCAGTAAAGGATAAATGAATATTCATGCAAGTGCTATAAAAATAAATGATTCATTTCTTAATGGGGGAAGATAAATAGCTTGGGGAAATCAGCAGCAATGTAAGGTGGCTGTAAAAATTAGATGTTACACACAGACCTGCTTTATTGTGATCACACACTGGAGTCCATTTATCAGTATTATCATGCAGATCAAATAGTAAACAGGCTCTGGTGTTCCCCATCTGCCTTACCAGTATATTCTAGTGCAGGAATTCTTATCATGGCTTGCTTAACATGATACTAAGTAGTGACTAATTATGCATTTCTCAGATCACAATGCCCTACAAGTAATGGTTTGGGGCTATATTATCTTTAATTGTTCTTCTTTAGGTTTGTGGGGTTGGCATGATCTCAGATATTATAAGAAATGTATTAGAATATGGATTAAGTGATGGAAGAAAATTCCATCCCTTCTTAAACTCCACAAAAATTCTACAAATGTCGCATTCAATGGACTTGTGGATTCTCAAATTGCTTCTTCTCCATGGTGGGGGTGGGGTGGGGTGGGATGGTCAGTGGCCTTCTATTCAGTAATTCTTCAGAAATCTATGGCTTTCCATTCAAGTTGCCCATTAGAATTAACTGGGAGTGATTTTTTTTTTAAATGAAACATACCTGAACCCCACCCAAAAATGTGTATAATCTCCCCAGATGACTGCATCGAGCAGCAGGTTCCAGGACCATTGCTTTAAATCCCAACTGCTGACTCTCAATGATTTTTCTGTTCAGATCCCTGTAGATAACTCTCAGCCTATGGCTCACAGTCCTTGTTCAAAAGAGATTAGCAGTTGTTAGAACCAGATGAACACTAATGAAACGTTCTTCCCTTATGTAGTCAGAGGGATCAAAAGTTTGGAGAGAAAGTGAGCTTAAGTTTTCCCTATTTGAAGCCAGAAAACAATATTCATGAATTAATTCTTTCTAAGAGACTTTTAAATCCCATCCTTCAGCAACAGAGAGAGTATTTTGCAATTTACTGGACTGTAGTTTAATTGCTTAATGATAGATTTCGGGGCTTATGTCAGATTCCCAAAAGATTTAGCAATTTGCTCTTCACCTTGCTCTTCAGGCTTATCCTAAGTTGACTGTGCTCCACACCCATAGTTCTGCCATGCAGGGCAACAACTTGTTCCCTGAAGAGGGTCTAAATGTTTTTACTCCCTGTCCTGGCTCACAGTGCTCCTTCTTCGTGGTAGTCACGGGGATGTTGACACTGCTTCCATTTGAGAGACTGTGCAGCCAGAGGCACTTAGTGAAGATGACCCTATCAACAATGCCTTTATCCTCAGCTCCACCATTTGAAATCCTGCTCATCCTTTAAACCTCAACTCAAGTATGCCTTTTTCCATGGAGGCTTTTCTCTCTATAACAACCAAATCAGCATCTTTCTCCAATGTGTTTTTAATACCATTTTAATTTCTGTACTAGTCTTTGCAAATTCTTATATAGTCATTTCTAATATTTAGTTCAGAAGCATTTACAATAGGGAGTACAAACCCTGTAACATTCTCATTTCAACCTGCTCATTTGGGCAATGTTATAACTTGCGTAAGTTTATAATCTACAAGTCTATCTCATCTGAGGGTAATGACCTCAATAGTTCATGCCCAGTTTTTTTTTCCCTACAATAAATATTTTGGAATTTGAAGAAAAATCACCTCAGCATGTTTTAAGTTTCAGTAGCTTAAATTTCAGTTAAGTTTAAGTAGTTTCTTCAAAGACCATCTGGCATTTGTTTAGGATGACTGACAAGTGAGTGCTACATCTTGGTAAGAATATTGAGACATCTAACACAATGACACTCAGTGGGACAGTCCACCCTAAGATGGCTTTGGAAATACATGTGCAGTGCTTCAGTTATTATGGAGACCAGAGGGGTTACTGGTATTTAGTGGGCATAAGCCAGGAATGCTAGGTATGTTATAAAGTGTCCCCCCAAAGTTGTCTTAATCAAAATACCAATTGTTCTCTACCCTCCATACCCACCCTGGCAGATTCTATCCATGTCACAGAATACCTTTTATTTATTTTTTTAAATTTGATTTGGAGAAAAAGAGGAAACTCCTAAAATTCATTCTGTATCATAAGCAAAATGTCCCAGGCCTATTATCAGATAGACAAAGATGACAGAGTTTGATGACATCTGGTTGGTGAAACAGGAGCTCTCATATCACATAGAGAATATCACATGATGTAACAGTTTTGAGGACAACAATGGTTATCAATATTTAAAATGCACATTCCTTTTGATCTAGGAATTTCCCTGCTAAACATTTATCCTACAGATGTATTTACATAAAAGCTCAAAATTGTATGGACAGGAATGTTCTTTGCTACATTAGTTGCCATCACAAAAAAGAAAGGACAATCTGTACATCCATTAAAAGGAGACTGGTACGATCTATTTTGGGATATCCGTGGAATGGTATGTGACCATAAGGAAAGAGCACCAAGATGTTTTAAGTGGAAAAGTATATATGTTATGATCTATCTAGATCCAAAGTACATAAATTTACACATTATACAAGAGACTGTTCTTGCTTTATGTAGTTCTGATATAAACAAATTTCAGTTACCATGGTTTAGTTAAATAATATTGATCCCTCAAAACATACTTCAAATTCATTTACCACAGTATATTAGCTATGAGCCATTGGATAAAGTACAAGTCCCCCCACCCCGCGGCTCTTCATACAAATCACTACATAAATAATAGATGCCTCTCATCATCAATAACCAGTCACCAAGATTTCCTTCCAAGTCAGTTGGAGATTGGCCACTGCATTTGTTATTCAGTTCACACAAACTCCGAAGTATGCAGTTGTGTTGCCTCTGCCTCCAGTGACAAATGCATGTAATGTTACAAAAATGGATAATTGAAAGAGATAATTAAACTGAACATAAGGAAAGAACAGAGCTAACACTGGGATATAAATTCAGATGGAGTTATAGAAGAATAAATGGAGTTATAAAAGAACAAATGGGGTTATAGAAGAAATAACTGTCATTTGTGACCCCTTAGATGTGCAGCCAGAGGAACTTAGAGAAGATGATTCCATCCACATCAATGAGGAAAATGGTGGAACAAGAAGGAAAGTGGTGCCCCAGGGGAAGTGATACCAGCCAGAAGCTTCACATTAAAGGAGGGCTTGGAGTTACTTTATGACAGTGGGAGTGTAAAGAATACAGTGTTGGAAACTTAAACTTAGAAATATGACAATTATTTTTTACCAAGACATGAAAAAAATACTCCATGTCATGAAGCCATGCAACTAAAGAAGGCAAATACTATTCAAATTCATGTTTTTTTTAAAATTCTAAGTTGTTATATATGACAGCAGAATGCATTACAATTCATATTACACATATAGAGCACATTTTTACATATCTCTGGTTGTATACAAAGAATATTCACACCATTCGTGTCTTCATACAAGCACTTAGGGTAATGATATTCATCTCATTCTACCATCTTTTTTTTTTTGTTTGCCCCCTCTCTTCCCCTCCCTCCCCATTGACCTTTATAGTGTTCCTCTAATCCTCCTATGCTCCTTTTACACAAAGCAATAAGACATTTTAATTCCCAGTGTTTCTAGTGTTTTAAATCACAGTGTACTAAACGGTAGCTACTATTTCTTTTATTTTCCCCTACATTTATAACCTTCTGTAAGAGAGGTTTTGATGTTATGACAAAAAATTTTAAAGATAATGGAGCAGTGTAATTTTCCCCATTGAATATTAGGATCTTTTTTTATGGTTTTGGTTTGCACAGTCATTTGTTCCCATGCTAATGTGCAGCATGAGACTGCCTGCATATAAAAATACAAACATATGACATATATATACATATATATATGTGTGTGTGTATATATATATATATATATATATATATGCATACACACACACATATAAAATGACAGTGTCATTCATGGAATTGTTAATTGTGGTTACTTCTAAGGAGTGGGGCTGAGAGAAACTGGAAGCAAAGGAAAATGTTATGTTCATTTTATACCCTCATGAACTCTTTGACTTTTTTCTTTAGAACATAGCCCTTAAGGAAAAATATAAAGAGAAAGATAAGTTAATATTAAAAATGTATAAATAATATTTGTGTTTTGTGGTTTTATTAAGAATTTCAAAAGTGGGGCTGAGGCTATGGCTCAGTGGTAGAGCGCTCGTCTCACATGCGTGAGATCCTGGGTTTGATCCTCAGCACCACATAAATAAAATAAAGGTATTGTGTCCACCTAGAACTAAAAAAAAAAAAAAATTCAAAAGGATTTATAACACCAAAAAGGTAAAAATCCATTACTACAAGGTCACATTTATATTATTTCCAAGCAGAAAAATTGTAAAATATGCAGATTTGGGGGCATAAATATGATCTGAGTTGTTGATTTCATTTGTCTGTGGGGAGAATTGGCTTCGGAACAAGTCCAGCTGATGGTGATGTTCAAGTGCAATTTGCAGACAGATGCCCTACACAAAATACCTCTAAAATGTCTGGTGACTAACATGCATCTGTTTAGGAGGCAACAGGGTTGAAATAAAAGTATGACCTTGTCCACAGACATGAAAGTTTACTGGCTGGCAAACAAATTCCAAACACATAGTGAGGAGCTTTTACCCCAGTGAAAAACTTCAATTAGGAAAACTCATTTGTATATACCCTAGTGCAACATGAAAGTCACACTGTGCACCTCCCACAATTGACTTTAATATCATTAAGCTGTATTTTAGCAGGATAAAAGGGTTTCCTTCCCAGGCTTGAATGTGGGTCCTTTGGGAAGGTGCTGCCTAACTTTTAGGCTAGCTACTGACTTAGCTGTGTGGGTGGCAGGATGAGCAAGACTCAG
The DNA here is from genome assembly GCA_025594165.1 of Tamias sibiricus. Taxonomy (NCBI): domain Eukaryota; kingdom Metazoa; phylum Chordata; class Mammalia; order Rodentia; family Sciuridae; genus Tamias; species Tamias sibiricus. The sequence continues at coordinate 153,320,214 of CM046657.1, read as the reverse complement.
AAAGTCTTTGAGGATGGGGGTACTGTTTTGAGACTTAGACAATTTTGTGAGAGAATTCAACAATCTTCTTTCTTAATACCACTACACAAATTATGAGCTGTCTCTTAAAATAAATACTCTCCGTGTTTAACGCTCATCTGTTATTAAGCTAATTTATTTTACCTACACTAGTCAGGACCATAAATGAGCCAAGATGTCCAATGGCATTTTTGGTATCGGGGATTGAACTCAGGGGCAATTGACCACTGGGCCACATCCCCAGCCCTTCCTTTTTTTTTGTATTTTACTAGAGACAGGATCTCACTGAGTTGCTAAGTGCCTGGCCATTGCTGAGGCTGGCTTTGAACTTGCGATCCTCCTGCCTCAGCCTCCCAAGCGCTGGGATTACAGGCGTGTGCCACCGCGCCTGGCTCTTCCAATGGCATTTTTAACACACACACACACACACACACACACACACACACACACACACATACACAAATAGTTTTTAAAAATAATTTTCTTGGCTTCCTATTCCTTTGAGACCATACCTTTGAAGCCTGCAGGAGAAGAGGTTCATAAATAAAAAAACAAAAATTCCAACATAGGACTGTGGCAGATGGTGTTTTAAGCCAATTGCTCACAGGTTATTTCCCTGGAAGCATAAATGGTAGGAATTTTATTTTGCTCTGCCTTGAAAGAGGACTTAAGCACTGTAAATAAAAAATATGGATTTTCTAAAAACTGAAGTCAAGTGGAAAATAAAAGTAGAATGGGAAGATAGGACCAAAGGGAAAACTGAAATGCCACTAGCCCCTACATCAGTGCTTCCCAAACTGGAATAGACAAATACATTTTCAGGGAATGTTAGTTTTCTGTGAGCATTTAATAGTTTTTGATTTCCATGGTAATTTAAAAAATAATATAAAAACTTTATGGACACAAATGGTCAACAAGTATATGAAAAAAGTTTCAATGTCTTCAGCAGTCATAGAAATGCAAATCAAAGCTACACTAGGATTTCATCATACCTGTTAGAATGGCAATTATCAAGGACACAAATAATAATAAATGCTGGTGAGGATGTGGAGAAAAAGGTACACCGATGTATTGTTGGTGGAAGTACAGAGTCCTTAAAAACTAGCATTAGGACCACCAGATAATCCAGCTATTCCACTCCTTGGTATTTATCCAAAATACTAAAATCAGCATATTATAGTGATATAGCCACTTCAATGTTTATAGTAGCACAATTCACAAGAGCCAAATTATGAAATCAACTCAGATGTCTAAAAATAGATGAATGGATCAAAAAAATGTGAGATACACACACACACACACACACACACACACACACACACACACACACACAGTGGAGTTTTACTCAGCAATAAGGAAGAATGAAATAATAGCATTTGCCCGTAAATGGATGGAAATGGAGCACATCATGCTAAGTGAAATAAGCCAGTCTCAGAAAATTGAAGATCGAATGTTCTCTCTCCTATGTGGAAGCAAGAGCAAAATAAGGGGAAGGGGGTGTTAGGGAGGGGGATCCAGATATCATAAATATATAGGGAAGATCAGTGGAGTAGAAAGGATATGGAGAGGGAAAGGAGGAAGGAAAGGAGAAAGGAGAAAGTATAGAACGAATCTAACAAAACCATGTTAAATGAATATATAGATGTACCAAAGGGATTTTCACCTTTATATATATGTAGAAAGTACCAATCCAAAATAAATACATAAATTAAAGAGTGAAAGGAAGATCAGTAGAGTAGAGGAAGGAGAATAGGGGGAGGGAGGAGGGGAGGAAATGCAAGGGGAATGGGGATTGAAATCAAATTCCTTGTGTGTATGATTTTGTCAAAATGAACCCAACTACTATGGATAATTATAATGCTCTAAAAAAAATAGAACCTTCTGGGTCATTTATATGACAACCTCATAAACTAGGACTGCTGTGAAATATTCATTCCTGGGATGTTTGTGTTTAAAATTGAGTAGTTGTGTGGACTGAGGACCTAAAATCTAGAGGGCATGTTTGCACCAAAAGAGAGAAGTCATTATAACACACTGTATGAGTGAAGGTTTTACAATGGAGAAAAAATGTAAGAGAATGATCACACCACATACCTTAAGTCAAACACAATTCAAGAGGACACCAAATGATGATCAGTTTTGACAAGATAGCTTCATCTATTGTGTTTAGTAAGACTATTAATATGAATTGCATTAATTTTTTCCTTTTATTTGCATTAAATTTTATGTATTAATTTTGGTTCTTACAATTATATAAGGAGTACAAACATAAGAAATTTATAACTCTTTCCAGACTTGTACATAATTTAAGAAAAATTCAAGCATTTGTAAGAATTATGTCCCACATGATGACTGAAGGCAAACTGCAAAATCTGCTTTGACCTTCCTGGAGGGTAAAACAAAAAGATAAACTAAAGATTCTTCTTATCTCTAAGACTAAAATATCCCATTTGCTCAGGAGGAGAACTTTGGCTGGGAATTAAATATGTGCTAAATTTTGCTGCAGAGTAGGTATCAAAGTGATGCTGATCAATGCAAATTCAGCATCCTGGACAATATCCCATGATCACCAAAGCATAGTTGAACACCACTATTTCTACAGCATCCTTTGATAGAAGACAGTGGAGGACACATGGTATTAAATGAATTGGTGGTGGACCAAAGCAAAGGTCTGATATTTTATATTTTAAATAAATTCAATAAAATTGTACCTAATTTATATGAAATCTTAATGAATTTTTCAACCATAGTTTCAACAGATGCATTAATTTTTTGTACATACTTAAAATCCTAATATTAATATCCATAACTTATTTTTCACTTTTGGTCCAAAACTTATACTAAAGAAATAATAGTGGCTTTTCTCCATATCTCTGTGCTAAAGAGTAGAAGCCACCTCTTCTCTAGTGTTGCAGCTTCCTCTTAATATTTGAACCCTGAATTCAGTCCTTCAGATTTATAATACATATGTTTTTAGAGAAATTTCCTGTATTCATTTCTGTGCACAGTTAAAACAGATACTAAAAATCACTTATAGTCATTTGGAAACTGTGTAGCTCCTGAAATTGGAAGTAGCCAATAACAAGCAAGTTCTAATAGTAGGCTTATATATATGTATGTATACATATATGCATATATATATATGTATTTTCCTTTGACAACCTTTATGTTTTATAACCAGTCCCCCTGCCTTTTTTTTTCCATCAATAGCTCCTGATTTTTCATTTGTTCCTTGCTTCTTCAACATCTATGTAATAACACCCCAACCAAATGACTCTAGCTAGAAGCATGATTGGGTAGAAATGACTAGACTCTTTAATGTTCTCCCTAATTATCTTTGTTTAGATATTATACTGTGATGGAGTTCTTACTGTGGGCCTCATGATGATCCAGTTACACAAGAGGGCATGTTCACCTGCTGGAGATGATGTAGGATACTTCCTATAATTGTGACAAAGGCAAATTGATCCATAAGTACATTCGTAGATAAAGTGATATTCATGTCTTAATTTGGAAATTATTGGTAGAAATATTTGACAACATAACCACCTATTTGTTACTAATATCCATGCCAAAAATGGAGAACATCATCCTGATGTCCCCATCTTTCTCCTATAGCATGAATCAAGCCCTATTAAGATTCATCACCTAAATAACTCTACTTGTTGATTCTCTATACTTCCTGCTACTATACTAGTTCAGGCCACCATCATTTCTTGTCTATATTATTTCAACTGCCTTCTGACTCTTCTTCATCATTCTTTTTATGCCCTCTTCAATCCATAGTGACATGGAAGAGTGATCTTTCTAAAACACACTATGGTTACATTCTTCTTATGCTGAAAACTTTCATGATATTCCTTATCTCCAGGATTAGGAGCAAACTCTTTGTGTGACTTCTAAGGTCTCCTTAATCTGAATCTTACTTGCCTTGGATTTTTTGTATTCCATCGTCCATCCTCCACCCCTGTTCCCTCTCCAGCCTCCCACATTCTGCTCAGGCCACACTATTTTTCTCTATTCCTTCAACCAGCTATGTGGCTTCTCACCTCTGATCTCATGATGTCTGTTTCCTCTGCTCAAATACTTTTCTCCCCATCATTTCCCTCAGGTCTCTGCCACAGTGTAACTCCTCGGAGTGAATTTACTCTGGTATCCAAGGTAGGGCTAGATGCTCTTCCCACCAGGACTCATAGCCTCCCAGTCCATAGCACACACCACTGTTACAATCTACTTGTCAGTAATGGCCTCCAGATGTGGGATGTTTGGAGGAAAAGGATAGGGTCTTGAGGGGAAAAGAAAACCCTCTCTAATATATAGATACAAATATAAATATCTTGACCCTAAACACCCAGCAACAAATTCCCTAGCATAGTGATCGTAAAAGAAAGGCACTGGGCTTGACTGGCCTCTACCTCCTCGATAGCTATGAATGAGATCTTGGACAGGTTATTTGCTCTTCCTGAGCCTTAGCTTTCTCATCTGTAAGTGGGGATAAGGCTATCTACTTTCAATATTGTCATAAGAGGTTAAATAAAAATGACATAAAGAACTTAGCACAAGAATTGGAGATATAGCCATGGCAGAGCACTTGCCTACCATGCACAAGGCCCTGAGTTTGATCCCCAGAACCACAAAAAGGGAAAAAAATAACTTAGCACAATATATGACACATATTAGACTGCTTATAAGAGGTTGTTCTCCTCCCTTTCAAAATGTGAGATATGGAGGACAAACAGAAGACAATCAACAGAATCTAAGAACGTGAATAATCACGTAAAAATTCAGAGGATTGTAGTGGATATGGGGTGAAGAGTGGGTTAGGAATCACTTTTAGCTAAAGAGGAATCAACTAACTGACCTTGTTCTTAAATTGATGCACTGTGCAGTTTGGGTCTCAATGTGGAGGAGAAAGAAGATGGTACTCTTTAGGACCCTAATGCAATGTTCAGGACCCCCAGGCAACTCTACCATGGGTGGAAAGGATGTAAGGATAGTGGTAGAGGACATTTTAACGGTCATATGAATCACAGGAGGATATTGTTTAAAATGTAATTCTGATTCAGTAGATCTGGGTGGGGCCTGAGAATATGCATTTCTAACAAGTTCACAGGTAATGCTGATGTTGCTGATTTACTGAACATATTTTGAATAACAAGGATGTAGAAAATAATCATGTGTCTTCCTTCTTATTAGTGTAATGATATGGAAAAATCATTAATTTCCTAGAAATGATGTCACAATTCTTTTGGGGAAGAGTACTCAGTGAATTTTGAAAAAAATTCTCTAATAAGCCACTTGGGGTTGAGTTGGGGTGACTCACCAAAATACATGTTGAAGTAATAAGAAGTAAGTTTGGGGGTCCCATTGACTTCAAGCCCTTTTTATCTATCCATCAGGATGAGTGGGGTATCTGGGTTTGTGAGCAGAACAGAATGGCTGTGTATAGGAGGAAAAGGGAGCCGGGGGAAAGAGGCTGAATGAGGAACCACAGAAACAGGAACTCATAAATGTGCACGTAGATATTTAGAAGTTGTTTGATTGACAATATATTCATTTCCCTTCATTCCTTTCAAGGAGTTCTTTGACTTGCTCACCAATGTTTTTGTGTATATAATTTCTATCTTTCATTCTTTACAGAGGGAGCGGGTTTGATGAGGTGATGAGGGAACAGCTCACAGCAGGATTATACTAGCCTGGAAGGCCCCTGCTAGGTTCTCTTCAGCAGCTGGTGAGTGGTGGGCAGGCAGGAGGCGAGGGTGGAACATATCCCATCTTCTATTGCTGAGTAATATGACTCTACTGCTATCAAAATCAGTAATTAAAGCAAAGAGCAATAATAGGTTGGCAAAACCACAGAGGAAGACAATGATAAGGGAGACAAGAGAATTAGGATGCTTGGAAAAGGTTAGCAGTGCCTGGAGCATTTACCTAGAAGAGAGGAGACTAAGAAAAAAAGCCATTGTGAAATCAAACTTTATCAGCCATTTTCAAGCTTGCTTTATTTCATAATCTCATCAAACCATAACTCCAGGAAATGGTACAAGTTTTAAAACAAAATTTTAGCCTGGGATCTATGAAAGGACTTTGAGAGATAGTGTCTTTGAATCTCCTAAAATCATATGCAAAAATCATATATCTGTGCATATGCATATCTTTCTAGGGAGAAGCTGCTTGGCTCTCACTGAATTGCATATCACATGGTATTATAAAAAGTGATTCAGAACCACTGAAGTCAAGATGAGGCTAGTGAGAAATCTGTCTTTGATATTCTTGCCTATGAAAATAGTGAAAAGTGGAAGAGAACTAGGAAATCTTATCGATAAAAAATCAGAACAGTTGGTCCAGAGTTTCACTGCCATTCAGTTAAAAATTGTAAAATGAAATCAAAGGATGATGACATTTTAGTTTTTTTTAGAGAAGTAAAATTAGTCTCCTTTGATATTATTTAATAGAATATAGAGGCTAGTTATTCTTTATATTCATGGTAAAATACAAAAATAAAACATGACATCAGACTCTATCAAAACAGACTCAGGTTAGATGAATAGTTTTGTTCCCCAGAGAGAATTTAGGAATGTTTGGAGGTATTTTTGGTTGCCTGTAGTAGGGAGATGCTACTGGCATCAAGTAGATAGAGGCCTCAAAAGATGCTAAATATCCTGACAATGGGTGGGACAGCTTCCCTACAACACAGAATTGTCCAGCTCAAAATGTCAATAGTGCTGAGACTGAGGGGAAAAAAATGCAGACTTCCTGACTGTGAAGAGTATGAATAACTGAAATAAGCATCCTAGCAATTGTCAATTTTTTTTCTATGTGATTTTTAATGATGAAGAATCTCACCTCTACTTTGCAAAAAAAAAAAAAAAAAAAAAACAAAAAACATAATTTTCAGCAAAGTTGAAGGTGCACTACAGAGAAAAAGCTGACATGATAAAGGAGAGTAGATCTGTTCAACTTCACATAACCCTTGCAGCACCCAGAATATAGCACGTACTTCATAGGTGTTTGCAGAATGAATAACACTCTGGATATTCCTAATAAAATGATCTGCCACTAATTTAACTGCCGGAGGGGTCAAATGCTTTTCTTGGTAAAAGGATAATCTTATTTTATCAAAATGAAATTGTAGAGAGATTTAGATAGGAAGGCAATTGCCCTGGTCTGGCATTTAGCCAGAGTGACAGCAAGAGCCTATTGGAAAGCAGCAGCAATTCCTAATAAGGAACCCTCCATATAAGCCTTTCCAAGAACCAGTGGAGTTGGTCCAGCCCCTTTTTGGAAAGAGAGGTGTCATCTTCTCAGGCACTACTACCAAAGTGACTAAGGGGTTATGGAGATCATTTTCCTCTGGTTAGAGTGTCACAGCTGGACTTGGGTGGCCATATATCTTGGCCACCTATTGGAAGCATAAAAGGAAGGCCTTATATGGTGGTGCACACATGTTATCCCAGTTAGGAGGCTGAGTCAGGAGGATCACAAATTCAAAGCCACCATGGGCAGCTCAAATAAAATAAAAGGACTGGAATGTAGCTCAGTGGTAGAGCACTTGCTAACAAGTGTGAGGCCCTAGGTTGGATCCCCAGTACTGCACAAATAAAGAAAGGAAAAAAAAAGGAAAGTGGAGTGAAATCTCTTTAGGGGTCATATGTTCACACCAAAATATTGTAAGTGATAAAGGGGAAATAGAAAATCATATTAACATTTCAACAAAATAATCACACCACATGAGACTCACCTTTTTTTTTGAGGTCACACAAATAATGACGAAGTCAATGAATACATTTATATTCTACTTGTAAAATCGTGTCTTTTGAAAGAGAGAAGATGTGATTGGAGTTTAATGAGCTAAATTACTAAAATTTAAATTCACAGGAACAATTCGGAAATTTATGAACATGGTAGGCATAAAACCCTGAATATTAACCTTTAGTATATTGGAAACATGGAATAGATGCCTATTTTATTTTTAATGAATAATTAGAAAGTATTTTACACTGTTATAGACATTTAAGAGTTGTGGTTCTGAATTTTTAAATCAGCAATTAGTCATCTACTGGATATTCAGTGCAAGCATTGTACTCACAGTGTGTTTTCCTGAGCCAGACTGATTAAGTAGCTAATTATAGTGCTAGCTATTGCAGCTATGGTTTCCAAGCTTAAAGATATTCATAATAGTTAGACATGGCTATATTTGGTAGTGTTTTGCTATTGCTGTGATACAGGGAGAGCTATATGAGGTTGCAATCTTTCCCATTAGTGGTGAAAGAAATGAAAATTGTGCTTGTGTAAGTCTGTACTCAGTAAAAACAAATGTAGTGTCGAATGTGCAAAATCAGATTTTCTTCAGAAAAATCAAATGAATGCAGTGGGCTGTCCTTCCTGAAAACTGTGGTGTAAGATACAACAAGGTTGACCTTCTGGAAGGTCACTTGTTTTTCATATATAGTTGATCAAAATGAAAGGTAAATCTTGTTCCACCCACTCAATGGCACACAGCACCACCAAACTAAAGCTTAAGAAGTTACAGTTTTCTTTTGTTTATTGTTCCCTGCCTGTGACCATAAAGAATTCTTCTGTGTGTGATGCACAGATCCTAAAGTTTAACACGACATCCCCTGATAAAATGAAGGCTTAGAATAGCTCCAGATGGCTCCTTTAGTCCTTGAGGAAGGGGTTCTGAAATAATAATTTTTAAAAATATCTTAATCAAATTGAAGTCTCCTGGAAGAAAGATATGGAAGCACCAAGCCCATCTTAAGCTGTTCTGTGCTTTGTGTGTTCGTTGAGAAGAATCCTTGGGCCTCAGGTTTAGCTGCCCAAGGCTATCACAATAAATTCGGAAATAAATTCACTAAAAAATAAACTCGGAGTATGAAAGATATATATATTTTTAATTTTTTTAATGGAGAGCCATTTTCCTGGGATTGGGCCTTTAATGGAACTGAGTCCAGCAAGTCCATGCTCCACTCCCTACTGGCTCATCCAGAACTTGGTAGTTCTGCGATTAGTATGAAAAATTCAAACTCAGACCGAGTGGGCCATGAAGATCACAGAAAAGATAATAATTTTATTGGCAGTAAAAAGATATCTATTTTTAGTGAAAATAGATCCTTTCTCACATGTTTAACAACAACGGTTCTTTTTAAAAAGACTGCCTCCATGATCAAAGTGAATATCATTAGAAATGGACAAGCTAACACTCTTTGTCTCCAGATATGATGTGTGGAGGACATGGCATTACTTCTTTAGTTTTCCTGCCCCAGATGAATAACCTGAATCTCCTCATGCAGAATCACTGGGCAAACCCAACCTGACAGACATTTTAAAAAGTGGCCAATTTGTAGTCTTCATAAGTATCAAGGCCAAAAACAGAAAGAAAGTTTGCAGATTAAAGGAAATTAATGAGACATTGTGACTAATGCAATGTATGACACAGGATTAGATCTTGGACTGTGAAAAAACAAATGATTCAAAAAGATGTTATTAGGCAATTGGTGAAAAATGAATACAGAATGTGGGTAATAATAGTATTTTATTAATGCTAAATTTTCTGGGTTTTATCATCATACTATGAGAATATGATATCCTTTATCTTATGAGATACACCCTAAAGAATTTAGTAAAGAAGCTTAATGTTTTCAAATTTATCTTTGACTGATCTGGGTGGGGGGCGGGGAGGAAATCATAGCTAGAACTAGAGCTAGAAATAGAAACAAAGTGTGTGTGTGTGTGTGTGTGTGTGTGTGTTGTAAGCAATTGGTGAATCTGTGTAAAGGTGTACAGGAATCCTCTGTACTATTATCAAAATATAAAAAAAATTATAATGTTAGAAGGCTGTTATTAATTGATTACTATAAGCAATTTTTACACATACCATAATGTAAAGTTAATTTTATTTCTACTAAATCTCCCAAAGTGAGATTGATGGATCAGGAAATCTCCTTCACTTTAAAAAACAAATGAAGTTTATTTGTAGGGAATATAGTAGAAGCAACAATTCAGGAAAAATAGTGACCAAAAGAAGTAGTTCTGGATTTTTTCTGGTTATTTCATTCTGCAGATGACATCTATGCATAGTCTCGTGTGTCTTCACTCATCATTATAAGCACCACTGGACTGATTCAGAGAAGGGTTGCTTTGAGGTGCTCTCTCAGGTGGTAGCAGAAGCAAATGATTAATTCATCCAGAAACAAATGATTGTCACAAACAGTGTGTCCTCCTCCCTCAGCTTCAGTACTTCAAAGGATGTTGTATTTGGAGGGTGTCTGTGAAGGAGAACATTTTAACAACCTAGACCAGATAAAGAAGAAAAAGCTGTAACAGTCCCCATTAGAATCTAAAGTTTGGGGTAATACTGACAGGAAATTGACTTTAGTTTTCCCTCCCAAAAGGGGTACAGACCTCAGCTAAGTGAAGAGAGGTAGATTCTACCTAGACCGGTGCATCTTGAGGTCCCCTGGAGAGATGCTCATTTTAATAATAGTGATAGTCACAACATACTAGATGCCACGTTCTTTACCAAAACCCTTTAGATAGGGCAAGCCTCTTTCTGAACTCCTTGCCCTCACTGGAGTTGAAAAATGTGTTCTTTCTTTTTTTCAGATTTCAAATAAATCTTTACCTATCTGGTGGAACACAAACATTCCCATGGCCCCCATCGCATACACGTATACATTCACTTTTATCATGTAAGAAGCCTGGCAGTGAGGAAGAAACTGCTTGAATATGAAGCCAAGTAACCAGGCAGAGTGATTTTTCAGTTAACTTGGAAAATCTGAATGGAAAGCAGGGTCAGGAAAGAAGTCGAGTGTTATTAATTCAAAAGGGGCAGGGTTCAAGCAATATTAAGAAGAGAACACATCATTATGTAGACTACATAAGACAGTCTTTGGGAGAAGTTGCTTCTCTTGCAAAGTTTGTCTGTAAGGAACTTCTGAAAGCAAGACAGAAGCAGGCTCTGCCGGAGGTGAAGTGCCCTCAGCCCTCACTCTTCCTAACATGGGATATGACAGCTTCTCTGGGAGAAGGATGCGAGGAAGGCTCCACTGGCATCCAGAGGTAGCAGAATATTCCAGACTCAGGAAGGGGTTGGACCCAAATCTCTATATCCTGGCAGGGAGACTGAGCAAGACAGAAAGGAGGTGGGGAGGTAGTCAGGGAAAGGGTGGTAACCTGAACAAAGGAGAAGATGGGAAGATAGATGAAGAGTCAGGCAGGAAGCAATATTCCTGAAGATACTTTCTCAAAGTCCCAAACATGGAGGATATAAAGAAGAATGTTCACTTAAAAAAAAAAAAAAAAAAAAAGATATAATTCTTATTCTTGCTCCTGACTCTTTACTGCTTTGGGTCATATATGAATCTTTCAGGAAGGAACGACTTTCATCTTTCCCATTAAGAGTCCTAGGAAGGGGCTGGGGTTGTGGCTCAGTGGTAGGGTGCTTGTCTAGCATGTGCATGGCCCGGGTTCGATCCTCAGCACCACTTAAGAATAAAGGCATTCGGGCGCAGTGGCGCACGCCTGTAATCCCAGCACTTTGGGAGGCTGAGGCAGGAGGATTGCGAGTTCAAAGCCAGCCTCAGCAATGGCGAGGCACTTACCAACTCAGTGAGACCCTGCTTCTAATAAAATACAAAAAAGGGCTGGGGATGTGGCCCAGTGGTCAAGTGCCCCTGAGTTCAATCCCCGGTACAAAAAAAAAATAATAATAATAAAGAATAAAGGCATTGTGTACAACTAAAACAAATAAATATATATTAAAAAAAAAAGAGTCCTAGGAAGGTAGGAAAGTTAGGATAAGGAGAAGTAGCACTGTTGTATCTGATGGGCACCTGCTCAGTCTCACAGTTGACTACAGGAGAGGAAGAACCATCATGAGCCAAGGATCCTGTAGCCTGAGGGAGAGTAAGGTGATCCCCTAACTGCCCAGTTCACCCTCTCCAGAGGCTCCTGGAAATATCTAACTGAGGCCAGAAAGGTCAGATACTTCCATGAGTATAAACATTTAAACCCAACTAGCAGTTTAGGACTTTTATGTATCACCTAACCTAAACAGAGTCTGGGGTTCAAACTGCCACAGAATCTACTCATGCTGTTTCTGGCACATAGTATGAATTATTGCGCCCCACACATGGTATGTATTATTATACACAGTACATAGAAAATTTTTGCATATTTTAGTCACATTTCTCTGCTTTCTCCCATCAAATGTTATTCTCTACAATTTGGAATGTATTCAAGTTTATTAAACATACCATGATCTTTCAGGAAACTATGTATGTATCTGGTTTCCTCTACCTAGAATGTCTCTCTTTTCATCTGTATTGGAATTTTTTATTAATGTAGGTTTCGGCTCATTGCAATGGATAGTATTTGTTCTGGGAGTACTTATGGAATGAATGAATGAATGAGTGACTCCTTTATCTCCACATGGAGTTAATTTCTCCCTTCTCTTTAACATGTCAGTCATTTCACTTATGGTTGTTTCTTTACTGTAGACAGACTAAATCGTTGATACTATTGTCTGGCAGAATAAATAGAACAATACCTAAAATATAGTAGGTGTTCAACAAATTCTCATTGAATTGATTTGAACCATTGTGTGCTCTTGGACATTTGATTATCTACTACATTTGGGCATTAATGCAGTCTATGAATCTGTCCTCAAGTGCAAGTATCTTCATGGTGTGGCTTCCTGACTTCACATAATGTGATTGTCCTGGGAAGAAATTAACATATTACTAGGGCCTAGGACCAAGAAGTATAATCAACTGATAAATTTTAATTTAGATCCTTCTCTTAAACTCTAAACTTTTAGTTAGTTCAAGATCCAAAGAGCCTTTGGAAAAGTAGAATCTAACATCATATTTCACAAACATAGGCTTTTGGGTTTCAGCAGCCTTTGGAAGGCCCATGTGGCTGTATGCACAGTGGGACCCCCACGTAGGTTGAATCCTCTTCCCTCAGAGCCTACAGGTTGTGGGCTGTGAGCCATGCCTCCCCATCCCTGCCACATTTGTATATGAGGGAAATCCAGTGCTTCCTTTTACTGGAAGAGACATTGAGAATAAATAATCCAGATAAGGCAGGATAGCATAGCTATTAGGAGACTAGATTTTAGAATCAGCCCTGAGGTGGAATCTCAGCTCCATCCCACATCAGATGTGCAGTTGTGGGAAAATTACTGAAGTTCTCATAGCCCCAGTGATAGCATCTGGAAAGTGGGGGAGGGGCAGGGTAAAAACAATATCGATATCATAAGGTTTTCATAATGATTCATTGAGTTAATGTATATAAAACATGCAGCCTAGAATAGATACTCATTAGCTGCTGGATCATTCAATTAACATTCAGAATGACTGAGGCTTTGGCACCTCTTTGAGCTGAAGTGACCTTACTTTAATTTCATAGGTACAAGTCCTTTCTAAATTAACATCTGTTGGTACCCCTACACTAACCCCTTTTCTACCTTCTGCCTCCTTGAAAAATCTAGGAGTTGTTTTTTCCAAATGTGTTGTCTGGGGCATCTCTTCTTTTGGAGCAAATCATAGATCCACAGCTATCTAATGACACTTTCTTTGCCCATTATTTCTTCAAATGCTTTTCCTGCCTTATTCCTCATTCTGTACTCTGGGACTTCAATAACATATATGTAAAGACAATTTCATATTGTCCCATGTCACTGGAGACTTTTTTTATATTTTGTCAATCTCCCCCACCTTGTTCTTAAGATAATTGTTGTAGATCTGTTTTCAAAGTCACTGATTCATTTGCCATCTTCTATCTTATATGAAGTTCTTATAGTAAATTTTTTGTTTGTTGTCCTTATTCTTTGTTAGAGAAGATCTATGGAAAGTCCAAGGTGTTTTCCACACTCATCTAATTTGGCGGGACTCAACTTCTAATCTCTAGCTCTTCTGTGGATCTTGCCAAGATTGATTACAAGCATTTTTTAGGGTGAGTCCAGAGTGAGCCTTGCTCTGGATAATGCTCTTTACTCAAAGGCATTGCCATGCTGGTGTCTTAGGTGGTTTCTGGCCTTGCTAAAAGAGATACAACCTGAAGCATGGTCAGTAGAGGACACTCAACTGTCTGTGATAGAAAGAATATTTAAGGGAACACTGGGCTTGAAAAAGACCTGAGTAGAGAGGGCACAGGAAATGGATGACACATGGGAAGGGCTGTCACCTCACAGAGGGAGAAGTGATGTCTTTGTGGCTGTGGGACCCAGGCCTAGCACTCATGAATGGAGACTAAAAGGAAATGGGTTTTGGTTTAAAATAAAAATCAGCGTGGGGTGGGGGGGAGTAGGGAAAAATAGCGTTAGATTAGGTAGAGGGAAGTGAAGGGAGGGGAGAGAGGGGATGTGGGGATGGGAAAGATAGTGGAATGAAACAGACATTATTACTGTGTGTATGTATGTGACTACATGACCAATATGATTCTGCAACATGTACACTTAGAAAAATGAGAAATTATATCCCATCTATGTATGGTATATCACAGTGCATAAACACAATCTACTGTCATGTATAACTAATTAAAACAAATAAAAATTAGTAAAAAAATAATTTTCTAATCGTTAGAGTAGTTCAAAGGTAAAATGTGTAGTAAGAGAGAGTTTGCTCTCATTGTCAGTAACTAAGTAATGGTTAAATGCTTATGATGGGGACTATTGAAAGAATGGTTCACATATCCGATGAAGGTTGAACTCAGGGACTTTGTGGCTTTTCCCAATATGGCATCCTGTGGTACACTGAACTTAAATTCTTTTGGTAAAGACATTATAGTATGGTGAAGGAATCTTCCTTTATGAGTGTAAAGGAGAGAGAAGGGTCTATTGAAACAGACCTGGGCTTGAACCCTGATCTGTTATTTTCTAACACACTTTCTGAGAGAACATAGGTAACTTTCCAAGCATCAGTGAGGCATAGATACCTTTGAGAACACAGGTAACATTCCAAGCCTCCGTCTTTGTGTGCTACAAGATACACTATCTAGGATAGTGCACGTGAGCTGTTTGTCATTAATATTAATGATATTGTTGAGATTACTATTATTAGACAACTTAAAATTTTGATCTTTCAATTCTAAGAATTTGCTTTTAAACTATTCATGGTTACCTAAAAAGATTTAGTAATAAAAATGTTCATTGAAGTCCTATAACTTATGTTTAGTTACATAATTTTTATTAATTATAATAGGATAACACCCTAATGATGCTTGAAACTAAAGTTCCTTCTGAGTGGGGTGATTAGGGGCAATTTTATTTTTATTTACTGTTTTTCTTTTCCTCTTAAATTTCTACTATAGGTATGTGTTATTATAATAGAGATTAATGAAAACAAAGCATGTAAGGAAGGAGTCAGTTCCTCATCCACAGAGTTGTGGCTTATCATTAATAGACCATGGCGGTGAGACAGAAGATGCCACCAATAGGTGGGACTGTGGGTGGATAATCTTAAGGTATTTCTTTGTCTCCTGATGCATTTTAATACTAAGCATCAAATAGTTGGTACAAATGGTATGGGAGAGGTGCTACAGGAGATTAGAAGAATCTCTCTCAAAATGGGCTAAGGGACACATGAATCTTAAGAACAGGACAAAAGAACTGCCTTTTCTAGAATCCCAGGCTAGCTCTGTGGTCCATGAAGGAGTCTAACATCTACATGGCTTAGAAAATGCAGCAATTGGGTATCAGGCATCACCTTTACCTTTATGGTCTGGGAAATCCTTGAAATTTTTATTTGCAGAGGGAAGCTGAAGAAGAACTGAAAAATACAAATGGCGCAAACTGTCCTGCAGTCATACCGCAACAATTAGTATCCTAGCTGCTCTCAGTTCACTGGGTACAGTAAACTGTCCCTGATGTATGTCAGGAGATTTTCCTTTATTTAGAAATTCGAAACCCACTTCAAAATCTCTCGCTCCATCATTAGTTTACAAGCAATTTCTAAAAGGTTGAGGCATCTGCTGTTGGTTACTGATCCTTTGCAGGGAAACATCATAAAATTGGAGTAGGTGAATGGGACAGGTGCACTGAAATCATGAATATGTTGTGCCACAGTGTCTGGCCCGAGGCTCCAGTTTCCCACTTTGGATGTCAGGGAATGGGAAGTCTTTTATCTGATATGTTTTGGGCATCAATACGGTTCAGATATACTTGGAGGCTGGAGGGTGAGTGAGTGGGAGTGTGGGGGCAGTAGATGGTGGTGAGGGGGAGGCACAGAACTCTGTGGATATTAGCCTGCTAGTGTTAGAAATTTCTCCACAGAAATGACACTTTAATAACTAGTCTCTGGACATGCAGGAAGCTAGGAAAACATGGTTTAAGTCTGGAGGTAAGGCAATGGGTAGCATCTTGTTCTGCAGAGAAGACATGAGAGAGTGACATTGTTTTTAAGACAGAAGGCATGGGGTGGGAGAGAAAACAGAGGGGGGGGGGAATGAATCTCAATGCCATTAGCAAATGCTTGACCGTGGATAAGAGTCCCTGTTAAAGAAAACAAAGCTGATATTAACACTTTAGAAAATGATCTTTGATCTTCACTTAGAATCTCTAGAAAGTTATTTCCAATGAGGCTGAATTCTGGCTAAATGAAGAGTACTGCTTTTCTCCTCTTCTCCTCCTCTTTTTCCTGGTGGCATTGTTATTGTTTCAAGATAATGTGATGGAAATCCACACCATCAAAGTTCAGCACCCTGGGTACACTTTGGTTCCACAAAGTGAGTGGGAGGAGAACTTGTAAACCTCTCTGACAGGATCTTTGAATAGAGTGCTGGGCAGTGACTGGTTAAGGTCTGAAGGCCAAAACTTCTTCTGTACCAAGTTGGGAACATATGGGACTGTCTTAATGTCCAGGAAGTATGTCTGCTTAGTAACTGTGGACACACAAACTCCACCAGCAGGTTGTTGTGAAATGTGTGTAGAGACTGGATGTTCATTGAGAAGACAGAGGTAGTCAAGTGGATATTTAAGGGCATACATCTTGAAGGAGAGGAATGTAGGGGTGAGTAGGGATCGAGGTTCTCTCCAGGACCAGCTAGCAAAGGCTTTCCTTTCAGACAGGGAGGGAGCACATTCTTAATATTAGAGATCTATTTACCATCCAATGCCTCCCTCTTTACTGAAACTTAAACTCTAAACTCAGATGAACTTGTGGTCAATTAACATGAAGGAGGGCCTGATTATCCAAAAAAATCTCCTTTTCTGAAAGTAGATACTCAAATGTAGAAGATCAAGTAATAGTTGTTGCCTAAGAAAGGTTATAGGGACTTTTAAGGTCTCTTGTAGACCCATAAATCTTAATTTTTATTTCCTTTCAACCATGGTAATAAATTTTTAATGCAACCAGAGAATTGGAGTTCAGGAATGTGAAAGTGCAGCCATGTCTGAACTTGTATGGAAACTGCTTTTGGAACACATACTGTTCTGAAGCTGTTAGTAATTAAAAGTAATTACAACTTCTGTCAGACATGAAGGGTTCTATGTCACCTAGATGTATCATAATAAACAGGTCATGGTAAAACTAATTCACTGATCTAGGAATCATGAAAAATATAAGTCAATAATGAGATAATAGTAGACATAAAAGAAAAAACTAAACTTTCAATTAACTACTTCAAATGTTATTGAAAATTAACGAGATTGCAGAAGGCTAATAAAAATGTAATCTGGATGGATTTAGTTTTTCTTGCAAGTTCCTTAAGTGTTTCATTCTGAAACTTGTTCTTCAGAATGTTAATGCCAAGAATCCAGTGCAATGAAATCTTAGGCCTTGGGCCAACAGGAAGCCCACTTCAGCTCTTTTTCGTTCTTGCTTTGTCTCGTGGCCTCAGGGCATGCCATCCTTTCCTTTCAGAGAACCCACATTATTAGCACTGCTTAGGTTTTGCAATTTTCATGATGAGGTTTATGCAACGACCTCTTGGGAAAGATGACAGATGGGAAGGCAAGTTCAAGTGTAGAATCAGTGAGTCCAGGGAAGGTCAAATTCTGCTGTGTGAGCAGCTCACTGGGCCAGATATATTAATTGGGCACTAGTGACACCACCTGGTCTTCTTGGGAATCTTTCCTCATATAATTTATTGGAAAAATGGACAGATTTTTGTTTTCTGCTTAAACTGTGTTAAAGCACAGTGAAAGCTATACAAGAAATAAAAAGTCCCGATCTTGAGGGGTTTATCATCTGGAGAATATAACAAATACATAGCAGCTTTTTCCACCTTACAGGATTAGGAGAGGGATTCAGGAGATTAGGAGAGGGAGTGTGTTACTAGCTAGCATTTCTGTTTTCCTAAGAATTCTGTTGGCCACTCGGATTTGGAGAATGATCCATGAGAAGGCTCTGAATGATAACATACCTGGTAAAATACTGAAAAAATTGGGGAAACAAAGAAGAATTAGAATTCAGAACAGTCGAGATCAAGGTTGATAGGGTTAATTGGAGAGGCGTCTATCAAGATTCTATGAGATTCTTGGAGATCTGTGTAAAAATTCAGAGCAGTTAAAAATAGCAGCAATGTTAAGGTCATGCATGTAAGGAGCTATTCCAGGATGGGGGAAGCATTTTATTCCATATACATGAGTCAGTTTTCTGTTGCTGGGACAAAATACATGAGGTAATCAACTTACAAGGAGGGGAAATTCATTTTGACTCATAGTTTAGAAGGTCCATGGTCACTTCGCCCTGTTGCTTTGGTCCTGTGGCTTTGCAGAACATCATGGCAGGAGCATGTGACAGATGAGGCTTGTTCAATCATGGTTGTCAGAAAGCGAAGATCAAGAGAAGAAAAGGTCAGCTTTCCAATGCTCCTCCCTAGAGGCCTAACTTTGTTCCACTAGGCCCAACCTACTGAAGTTTCCACCAACTCCCAGTAGCCTTTAACTCCACGGGAGCCTTTAACACACAGGCCTTTGGGGTCATTTAAAATCCAAACTATAGCAATATGCTACTTAATAATGATCTAATTCTGCAATTTAATTTATGTATTTATTCTGGATTCTTCTGAAACAAATGGAATGTTCTCCAGCCTGTGCTTTCAAAACCTAGTAATCATATTTCCTATAAGTTTGCCAAATGTATCAGATAGGGTCTGGCTAGAACAACAGAAACCACTCTAGATGTTTCACATTTAGGGACATAGTACAGATCTTGGTCTTATGGGTACTGGAGGGGACAGAAGAGTTACAGATAAAACCAAAAAAGCTTGAAAAAGGAAATGGAGTGACACCCAGAGATTAGAATCTGTAAGAAGCAGCTGCTAGTCTTAGGGACTTGGGGAATAAAAGGGAAGAAGGGTTGTTATAAAAGTATAATATCAGGCTTCTAGGTGTTCCACCCAACCAGTGCTAGGACTGTTGAGAATGGTCTCCCTGGCCAGGTGCTGGGATCAACAAAGAAAGCAGTTATAGCAGAAGCTTGGATCACTGAAGAGACACACCTGCTTTCACAGACATCATCAGAAAGAATGAGTATGAGAAGTAAATAACAGGTCTTTCTCTTGCCAGGATATAATCAAAAGGTAGGTTAACAGAAAGGCACTGTGTTAGGTGCTGAGGTCCAAAGATAATGCCATACATTCCTCTTAACTGGTTTCCAAGCCAGGAAGGCAGTGAGCAAATTTGATAGCCATAGAAAATATTATAAGTAATAACCATATTTGTTAGTCAGTTTTCCATCACTATAACAAATACCTGAGATAATCAACTTATAAAGATGAATGGTTTGACTCACTGTTTCATGGTCCATCATCAGTTGACTCTAGTACTTTAAGGCCTCAGTGAAGCAGCATATCATGGTGAGAGTACATAGCAAAGCAAAACTGCTCACCTCATGGTCAGGAGCTAAAGAGAGGAAGAGGAAGAGATCAGGGTTCCACAGTCCCCTTGAAGGGCATGCCCTCAATTATCTGCAAATCAACTAGGCCCCACCTCCTGCCCCACCCCACCAAGTAGTGCTACTCTGGGACCAAGCCTTTTAACAATAGGCTTTGGGGGACATTTCAGATCCAAACAATAGCCCCATAACATTCTTTTTTTTTTTTTTTTAGGTACTAGGGATTTAACCCATGGTGTTGTACATGCCGGGCAAGTGTCCTACCACTGAGCTATGTCCCCAGACCCTTATCATTCATTCTTCATGCCTTGTGAAATACTTTCTCATGTCTTATCCCATAGTTCTTGTAGAACATCTTTTAAAAATTATTTTTAGAGTTGGGCGCGGTGGCGCACACCTATAATCCCAGCACTTGGGAGGCTGAGACAGGAGGATTGCGAGTTCAAAGCCAGCCTCAGCAATGGCGAGGCACTTAGCAACTCAGTGAGACCCTGTCTCTAATAAAATACAAAAAAAAAAAAAAAAAAAGGGCTGAGGATGTGGCCCAGTGGTCCAGTGCCCCTGAGTTCAATCCCTGATACAAAAAAAAAAATTATTTTTAAGAATGTTTTCATATTAAACACATTTTGGTTTATTTTTCTATAAAAAAAAACTTTCCATGAACATGGCATATCAGTTTCTAATAAGTATAATAGCACTCACATTTTTGGTGCTTTCTCACTTATTTTGTTCTCACTCTCATTTTTGATGTATAAGTTTCCCCATCTGACCAGTGACTTTCCTGGTTTGCTCCAAATATTGTTGGACTTTAACAGTTCTGCCATTTCAGAGACTCTTTATCTTGGGGTCAACTCTCTGTTCTCCCACATTTTTCTTCACACTTAACATGGACTATTTTGCTCTTAGGTTTGTCTCTTGTCTGCCCTTGTCTTTCTCCGACTGGTTGTTGTAGACCAACCTTGCAGACATTTTGACAGATTAGATATTGCGGTGAATTCTCTCCTCACCCTCATTGTTGGGAGGGTCTTGTCTTTCCTGTTCCAGAATTTCATATTGAATTAAGTCCACATTCTGCTTTCTACCAGTTCTTTCTACTTCAATTTATTTAAGAATCTTAACTGTATGCTTATATTTGACTTGTGGTGACCAGCATTTCTGTACATGTCCTTAATAGACCACTCCCATCAGAATCACCTAGATATTTGTATATTGTGTTAAATACACAATTGTTTTTGACAAACTCCAGTCCTCCTGAATCAGAATCTCCGGTATGGGAGCCCAGAATTGCAAGTTTAACCAGCTCACAAGGTGATTCTGATCACTCAGAAGTGTGAGATGCACTAGTAAAGGCCTTTGTCTTCAACTCTGACATTTTTTCATTCTTACTTCCTTTGGTGCTTCTGAAAATATTTTTGTCTTTAATAGTACTTTCTTATAATCAAACTTTCCATATGGGCAGCAGTGATTTGAAATTTACCCCCTTATTTCTGAAATCATTTTGCTTTGGACCAATTATTATCTTTGTGTAAGAGAGATAGAGGTTTTAATTTCATGTAATAGAAATCTTCAAACAACAGTAGAAAGTCATTAAAAAAAGAAACAGTTAAATAATTGTCTAATTAGCATGCATCAAGAAGGAAAATATATTCTATTACAACTTCTTAAGGGAGAGTCAATCATAAACCAATTTTAATCTTTCTTCTCCTAGTAGTATACAATCAACATGCCTTCCAGGTTTGAAACCTTGTTCCCAAATAGAGTAGACAGATATTGATTTGTTCAGATGGTGAAAATGAGGCTCAGAAAGAGTAGGGAGGCTGTGGGAGGTCACGGAAATAGTTAATTGAAGTGCTAAAATTTGAACCAGGTCTCCTAAGGCCCTCTCACTAGGTCTGCCTCCAATTTACATCTCTCTCTCTCTCTCTCTCTCTCTCTCTCTCTCTCTAACACATACCTTACAACCTCACACATGCACACATACCTTCCACCCTTTGCAGTATAATGTGATGTGTATTGAATATTGGTCTTATATTGTACCCACCTTTTGCAAAAGTAATGTGACATTCTTTCTCCAGAAGCAAAAAGATACTTGAAAATGCCATCATCAGGGTCACTGTGAACTAATGCATCTTATCCTCTGAGTGGCACTGATTACAAATGGGAAAGGATGGTGCACACTGAAGTGAAGCAAATAGTCATGATCATTTCAAGGTCCACCAAAACAGCAGAAAACAGGTCAACTGCCACCATCCAATGGAAATGAAGTGCCTCCAGATTTAGTTCCCAGACCCTGACATCTCATCAGCTCAGAATGGCCTATGAGCATTTACACGTTTACTCTCCTATCACTAGATAATTTGCACTAAGAGAAGGGGCTGATATCGTCCATCCTCCAAAATAACTGAAAATTCCAAAGTCATTTAGATTTGGCTTTGCAACACATTCTTATGTTTTGTATTTAGATTTGGGATTCATGTATTATGAGAAATTAGAATATTTTAAATAACAATGACACAGTAATGAGAACCAGAAAATAATAATCTGGCTTTCTCATTCTGTCTCTTGATTAAAACTTCTTCTTGTACATAGAACATACCAGGAATGGAAGGGAATTTCCCATCATACAGCCCAAACTGAACCTTGCTTTCTCTGTTCCTATTATATACATAATTATTGTACCTGATTTTAGGTTGATGTAGGGTTGCCAAGTTAATTTCAGATCAACAAAGTTTTAGTATGAGTATGTCCAAAGTATTTCATATAAACATAGAATAATTAAAAACTAACAAATTACTCATTGCTTATCTGAACTTTAAATTTAACTGACATTGTGTGATTTTATGTTTGAAAACTGGCAACCCAGACTGAGGATTAAATAAGATAATATGTGCACAGTTTCTGGCAGGGAGCAAATGTTCACTAAAATTATAATTATTTTCATATTTTATTTCCTATAGACCATAACAAGTAGTAATAAATTTGTACATGAAATTTGTATATGACTTTACCATTTCCAAATGGTATTCATATTCACTGTAATTCTGATTCTCTTAATGATTCTGCCATACCCCATCCCTTTACCAGATGAAGAAATCAAGCCTTATAAACATAAGTTTTACTAGTTGCAGAGTAATCCACAGTATGCTTTACAATGTTTTTATTGTATAGACATGTATATTTAGACACATATTTTTACTACTTCGTGAAATGGGTAACATTAACCCATTTTTATAAATAAGGGACCGGAGGCTCAAAAAGGTCAGGTAATTTCCTATCCAATTTTTTGGCTAGTAAGTGGTGGAGCTGGGAAGCAATTTCAGGTGTGTGGCTCAGACCATGCATTCTCCATTCTTGCACTAGTCAACCTCCAGAAGTGGAATGGATGTCTCTTAAAAGCATGTGCATTTGTAAGCACCTTGATGCATGATGTCAGGAGGCTACACCTTCATACTGTTCCACCAGGAACACCTGAGTGTCTCAGCACAACCTCTCCAGAACTGAGTTTTCTCATTAAAGATTTTTCCTCATATTTGATAGGTGGAAATAATATCTAATAGTTTGTTTTATTTTTAACTTTTTATTTGTTCTTTTTAGATATGCATGACAATAGAGTATACTTTGACATACATGGAGTATAACTTATTCTAATTATTTTTTAAGTTGCATTTATTTTGTTGCAACATGTTGGACTTTCTTTTTAATATGGTTTAAATTATATTTCTTCTTTTTAAGGTGCATATGTATCCCTTTGGCATATTAGTGTTAAACAAAATAATTATTGTTTTCATTTGTGGCAAATGACTTGCAAAATTCAAGTTCTCTTGCCTTTCAGTGTTGTTTTCATCTTTGGCTTATGAATTTTAATTATAAATAGAAATATGTCAGTGTATTATTTTGTGATTTCTCCCCTTGCTCTTGTGTTTTTTAAATAGGGTTTTGTCCTTCATTGCTTTTCAAAGACTCTACATAGAAAAACAGTCTTCAGCTTATTCATGGATCTTACTAATGCTCGAAATGTTTGGCACGTGAAAGAATAGATTAATTTTTCTTTTTGAACCTTTTGCTGTTAACCATATTTTCTTTCTAACATCTTTCCCTCAGAGGCACCCTTTGCTCCTCCTTCAGGGACAATCTTTGGGATCACACCTGAGAACATGTAAGCATACACAAACCTTCTTTTATTAAAAAATCAGATTGCTAATCCAACTGTTTGAACAATAATAATAAGCTTTTAAATTTTTGCCTGGTGTTTTAGCACATTTCCTATATGTGACCTTAGTATCATAGCTCAGGTACTCTGAGTGGCCCAAGGTCACTGGAACTGGTGGCTGGCACTGGAACACAATTACTCCAACATCAGCTCTTGTAAGGTCTTCACGATTCCAAAGGTTCTTATGAATGATTTACTATCACAGCAGGAGAGCTAATACTCACATAATCATTTTTCCTATCAAGTGATAGTGTTTTAGAAGATTTTAAACTTTTCTGCTCATGCCAGATTGTTATCAGTTGAGGACAGGAAATTCTCTGATCATTTGCTTAATATATACACTTGCTAAAAAATTGATAAATAACATACACACATTGTATTGCTGCAGAAACAAGCATTATCTTACAGAAGGACTTTAGGGGTCCTTAATATTTCTCATACCTTCACACACTAGAAAGCCATGTGTCTTCTGATTGTCTTTTGTGTCAGCCACAAGATGGTACCATTGCACAGCCTAGAGAGAGCATCAGTCAGCAGCGAACTCAACAGAAGGAAATTAATAGTAGGTTAAATGTAGCACAAACACAGAAGAAATAGATAAATATTGCTTTCATATTCTAAAATAGATAAATATTACTTTTATTCTTCATTAAAAGTATAATGGAAACTTGTATATATGATAATTTGATCTATGCTTTTTCTCTATACCCACACTCTCACCCTAAAAATGTCAAGGATTTGTTTGTTCTACAAGAACATTATGATCTCCTTCACTTCTACTGAAGGAGAAATTTATCATTATAACCTTGGGAGTTGATTAGACTTGATTGAAACTCTTCTTCCCTCCAAGCCTTGGAATGCCCTTTCCCTATAGAAAGAGCTAACTATAGGAAGTCAGCTTTCCAGAAAGGATTTGAAATTCATTTTTGAAAAATGGTAAATAACTGAGAGCATTGTATTGCATCAGGAAAAGACAGGATTTGGATTTAAGCAGAGAACCATCAGAGCATCATTTATAATAGTGAAAAGTTAGAAACAACACAAATGCCCAATGGTAGGCTGGAACAACCATATAGAGACATGCTGTTGCAGATAATAACTAGAAAGATACAGAAGAATATTTCACCAAATGGGAAAAAATTCAATATGGATTAAATGAAAAAAGATAGATTGCAAAACAGTGTATTCAATTGAGTGCATGTGTGCTGATGGGAGGGATACACAATAAATGAGTAATAGTAGTTCTCCCTGAGTGCAGATTTACTGTTTTGGAGTGGTATCTGCATTTTCTGCCTTGTGAATGTGATCACTCATCCAGGAGATGAGAGGGCTCTGCTGCCAACTTAGCTCTCATTCCTCTTTCCTTGGTAGGGAAGTTGAGATGCCTTGATTGATAGACTTATAAGAATCACACAGAGCAAGGAGAGGAATAGTTCCCCAAAAAAGGAATGAGAGGGAGACAATTGCCATGTGTAAGTTTTGCCTGGACATGCCTTGCTGTCTTGAGACCTTCAGTTGGGCCTTTGTGAAATACTTTTTTAGGGACTGGCTAATAATTGTTTGGAAGTCTTATCCATACTAACCCTAATATGGGTTCTTTTAAGATATGCTATGACCCAGGCGCAGTGGTGCTTACGCGTAATCCCAGCAGCTCACAGGGCGGGCTGAGGCAGGAGGATATAGAGTTCAAAACCAGCCTCAGCAAAATTGAGGCACTAAACAACTCAGTGAGACCCTGACTCTAAATAAAATGCAAATAGGGCTGGGGATGTGGCTCAGTGGTTGAGTGCCCCTGAGTTCAATCCCCATTACCCCAGCCCCCCAAAATGATATGCTATGGGGTGGAAGTTTCAGGATAGCAAGAAACAGAGAGCACAGAGTTGATTGCCAGCCTTTTCTTTTTTCTTTTTTTTGCTTTGGAGGAGTGGGTAGAATAGGGAGTGGCCACAAAGGGTTTTGCTCTTAACAGCCACTGCTTCAGAGAAGCAGTGTTGTGCTGACTCCCTTTGTAACTTCTCTTGGAGCAGAAATACCTTGTAGTGATGGCATCCAATGAGAAAGCATGATACTGAGGCAATTTCAATTGGCAGGTCTTCCTTTGCATTTCAGCAGCAAAATTAAATATCAGAAAATTCTCATAGTGAGCTTTTATTTTATTTATTTATTTTTTTAGTTTGTTATACATGCTTGCAGAGTGCAATTCCTTTCATATTACATATAAAGAGCACAGTTTTACCATTAACTATTCCATTTGTGGTGAGATGGGAAAGGTATCTATCAAAAGGGTGCACACCTTTTTGCACATATGGTGCAAATGGTTCAGTAGTCACAGTTTGAAAAATCTCATGTTTTTTTTTTTAAATAAAGAAAAATAATTGATTTCCAGTATTAGGGAGTATTTTTAGGCTTTATATTGGTCAGCTTTCTATTTATTAATACCTGAGACAATTAACTTATGAGAAAAGGTTTATTTTGACTGAAAGTGTTGGAGGTTTCAGCCCACGACTGGTTGACCCTCTTGCTTTGTGCTGTGGGGAAACAGCATATTGTGATGGGAGCACATGGCAGAACAAAACCACTCACCTCATGACCAGGAAGGAAAAGAGAGGAAGAGGAAAGCTAGTAGGGTCCCACAATCCCCTCTAAGGGCATGCTCCTGATGACTTAGGCCCTGTTTCTCAAAGGTGTCACCACTTCCCAATAAGGGACCAACCACACATGGGTCTCTATCAGACTCTAAAAGGAGAATTTCACCAGGTTTTGCATAATGTTTATATAATTGAAATTGATTCTTGGTGTAAATTGAATAGTCCTAAAATATATGCAGCTTCAATAGTTTGTCATTCCAGAGCAATTGTTTCCAAATGCTGGTTGTGGAACACTGTATTAGGATCACATGAAAACAATTTAAAAGCCTTACCACAATATTCCCAATATTCCCAGATTCTCATTAAACAGTTATGAAGTGGGTCCTGAGAATCTTCAACTTCCTTAGGTGATTTTGAAATAAGTCAGATATCCAAGGCCAGGAAGCTGTTAACTGCTCCCGCTCCATGTTTAATGCAGAATGTGACCAATGATGCCTGAGAATAACACTGTGTGTCCCAGGACCCATCATGGTGCCAGGAATGTCCAGTTTCATGTGAGTAAGCATCATTGAAAGATGTGTCAATCACACAACCATGTGTTTCCACGGGCTTAGGATTTAGGAAACATGGAGACCACTTACCTGGGGGTGATGCCTAGTTCTGAAATGTGGTGTTTGATAGTCTGCCTTGTGTTTATCTTTCTCACACAGTTTTGTCTTCTATAGACATTGATGCAGGGCCTTACATTACTGATCTTTCCAAGTGGCACTTAGTCGGGTAGAAATATCAGCCACTATCCCTGTCCCTGAGAAATTCCTCTCCATTAAGCTAGGGAAGGACAGTGGAATTCCTACCAGTGCATGGGGTAATACTTGCCACAGTAGTGGGAAAGGAAAGAATGTGGGTGAAATATGGATAATAGCAGAAGATTCCTTCAAGGCCTAGATGAATGATCATTACTGTTGTATCTTCCTCAATTCTCCACTATATTTTAGGTTACTCTAGGAAAATCATCTGTTTAAGCAGATCTGGATTCCTCCAAGAAAATTCTTCTTGCAACAAGACTTTCTTCTTTTGGTCACCAGACAGTCCAAATTAGTTAAATCCAGAAAGTCCTAAATTTGAGGCAACTTTTTACAGTGTAGTAGTTAGAATTTAGTGCAAGTGCCACATGATTTTTATTGGATTTTTATTTTGTTTTATTTTTACTGTTTATGGGTGACCTTCCCCATGAGTCCTCGGCTACTCTCCATTAGGTATGGGGCAGCCTGTGATAACAGGATGTGTCCTTCTGCAGGGGGTGATGAACTTGCTGGAAGCCAAGGGACAAGAAGTCTCTTTTCTAACCAAGTCCTATTCTTAATTCCACTGACCAAAACATCTCATAGTAGGCACTCTATAAGACTTCCCTCTCTCATGTCCACTGTTATCAGTGTATTTTTGGGGCTCAGTCACAATCAGGATAGTAAATGATATTCTTTCACTAAAGTTGTCCATATAATTTGCAGGTAGGATGGAAAATGAAAATACAGGGCCATTTGTTCAAAAAGCAGGGAAAAAGTACCATTAAAGATATTCAAATATAAATATAAAGCACTTTTCTTTCTTCCAAAATCTCTTTCTCAACTTGTCCTGGTATTTAAAATTTACTACGTATGCTATTTTCAGTAAAATTTTATTATTAGCACAGATTTTGCCATTTATCTTTGCAATGTATAATGCCAGTTTTACTTAATATTTAATATTTAAATAAAACATTTTTCATTGATTGATAACATTGTATGATTTTACTGGTTATATCATGATGCTTTGAAGTCTATACAAATTATGGAATGGTTAAGCCTAGCTAATGAATGCATTTTTGTGGTGAGAGTTCATAACATCCACTCTCTATGTTTTTCAAAAATATAATTAACCAAGGTCAAGAGGCAGAAAGAGTGAGGGGATTCATGAGCCAGAGACCTTATTGTGGTTTTCAAGAGAAGGAACCAGAAAGACAGGATTAGAAGCTGAGTTTACCTACAGTTATTTAATGTTAATTGTTTTGGTGGGCTCTGGGCTATAAGGATATTCCCTAGTTGTCCAATACTTCATGGGATGGTTAGGGCAGACAAATATTGCCTCCCAAAGTGCAAAAAACAAATGGGAGGTGATTTGGCTGGATTGCAGAACAAAGGCATGCTCATAGACAAGTTGTTTGCTGAATCTTGAAATTAGCTCACTATAGGAAGGGCAGTCCCTCCCTGGCTCACAAGGCCCCAAGATGTCAAATCATCACAATATATAGAAAATATAAACAAATGACTAATGCAACTTAATAATAAAAATTCAAAAAGTTATTAGAAATGTCAAGAAGACAACAGCAGAGCATTTAATCTAGCACACTTCTGAGCGTAGGGCTGTGTGCAATTGCAACTGGTATGTCTGTGAAGCTGGTTAAGTCTCTTCCCTTGTGAATTCTTTCTAGGTTAATCTCTCCTCCCTCAGCACACTTTAGCCTCTCTTCACAGTGTAAGCAGAATTGATCAAACAGCACAGAGTCACATCTTCAAAATATCAGGGATCTCACTGGAGGGGAGTGGACAAAACCCAGGACCAGGTCTACCCATAGAGGCTGGATCTGAAGGGAACTGAAAAAGACATAGGTGCAGTTATGGCCAAAGAAGGCATAAACAGACAGGCAGAGCTGGGCATCCAAGGCAGAGGTGACAGGAGGAAATAGTTCAGTTCTGCATGCATTTACTGTGTGACAAACAGAAGGACTTACATAGGGCCTATATCTTTGAAGTGAAGGGCTGGGTCCTTATGGGGACTTAAACCAGGCAAATGATTCAAATTCATTTTGTAGGAAATGGAGAACCTCTGAAAAACCTTGAGAGAGGTAACATAGTGTGATTTCTCTTTTAGAAAGATGACTTTGGCCAAAGTACAGTAGTGGGCAGTGGGAGAGATGAGGCAATGGGCAGAGGTGAGTTCTAAGGCTATAGCAATAGCAGATATATAGCAGATCCTTATGAAAGATAAGCAAAAAGGGGCACATCCTGGGAGTGGTAGGGATCGCAATAGGCAAGTCCACGCGGGGAAAAGCATTAGAACTGCTCTGTTGGGCCAGGATTTGTGAGCAGAACTCCAACCCCTTGGCAGGGAAGTGTCCAAGACACAGGACACACAGAAAATCGAGGAAAAGAATTACCATACAGGAAGAGGGGCCTGGGCTTAGGACTGAAGTAGTGTCTAGTAGAAAAATTGAGATGGATCTAGGGGACAACTCAAGAGGGTCTGACTCAGCAGCACTTAGTTCTAGACAGTGCACTACAGCTACTTAAATGCCTCCTGTCCCTGACAGTCAGGATTTGTCCTGAGCATGCACTGAATCAGCAGGTGGAAGTGTTGTGTTTCCTCTTAGCCACACCTGGGAATCAGGCCTGAACTAAAGGTTTATGCATGGATGGATTTTTTTTTCCAGAACCAAAATATTTTATTTTTTATTATTACAGAAATATGAATTTTAGACATTCTACATGAGGTAAAATGAAAAATCCAAAGAAGGTATAATGCTGCACTTTCTGGGTCTCTGTTAACATTTAGGGATGTGAACTTTCAGTATTTCATCTTTGCAATTTTTCCCCTTAACTTAAAAAACTGAGAATCATTTATATTAGTTTAGAGATACTCTTCATTTTTTGAGCTTTCACAAACTTGCATTTCTTATATGGTCATATGTGTTTCTCTTGGGTCCTGCTCTCTGGAGACAGTACATGGTTTGCTGTGTTCTTTAGTATTCCCCAGAGCATTCTCAGCCATTCTCTCTCTTGGTCTCTCCAATGTTTTCCTGCAATAATAAGTGTTGTGGACCAATGGACAAAGTATCTTAAGATAGGCACATGGAGGAGGGTTGAAATTCATACTACAGATGAAAGAAATATTGCAGGAGCCCTGTTTGGGGAGATGACTTGAATTGCGGTTGACTATGAGTCGTGGAGATTTGGGCATTGTCGCCTTCCGTAGTCTCACGGGACTTGTCCCGGGATCTAGAGTGACTTGGCCGAAATTGCTGATCGGTTCAGCGCCATTTTGGTGGTGTGTGTGGCGTGTGTTAGTCGTTGTTAGAACCAGAGAGAAAAGTTATCAGAATAAAAAGCTGTTCGTCTCCAGTTTGCCTCTGAACTTCTTCCCGCGGCTCCGTTGCTCCAAGCGCTTCAGGCGGCAACAAAATATAGAATATCATAATACATTCAGTGTAATTAATTAAATACAAGATAATTTATTTTGTATATTATAAAAATAATCAAATATGTTACATATTAAATACATACATATTAAATATTTTTATTTAATATCTCAAACATCTGATAGGCCCATCCCTTCTGTTCTTCCACATAATCCACAGTGTGAGATCCATCAGCATCCAGAGGAAAAGAGACTGTGACCAAAGAAAAATCCCTCAAGATCTTGATAATTTGGAATAATGAACCAAATGAACCTAAAGAGAAGCCCCGTATTTACATTTGAAAATCTAACAAACACCATAGAAGAAGCACATAACACTGGGATATCAATGAGGTGACAAACCATGGCACATAGCAAAGGACTGGGAGAAAAGGGCTGCTCCTGGCGGAGAAGTCTGTTGGGGTGATGCTTTCATTCATCTGAAACCTGTCATGTGGGAGGGGAGACTCTGGCTGATACAGAAGCCCATGGAAATAGGAACTTTTAAGTAACCACAATGTGCTATTGATTGGTATTTTCCTTTTCCTTCCAGTCTCTAATACTATTCACTCTCTCCCTATTAATGTCTCCTGAAATTGTATGTTTCCTTATAGTTGTTTTCTTTTTGGCCATGAACCTAGGACCTTTGTTAGATAAACCTTATTTAAATCTGGTTCATGGTTCCAACTTGTCAGGATCCTTTGGGATTCTGATTTGGCCAGTGAGCCTCCAACTTTACTAGTGTGTGTGTGTGTGTGTGTGTGTGTGTGTGTGTGTGTGTGTTGCCATTATTATATTGTATCCCTCCATGTACAGGTGAGAAATGGAGGATTAAGAAGGATATCTGCTTCCAAAGACCTTGCAGTTAGGGTCTATCAGTACCAGGACTACTCCTAGGTCTTCTGGTTCTCAGGAAAAATGTTCTTTACATGCTGCCATACTCACTGAAGATATGTCTGAGCTGATGGTAGAACCTATAGGTAGAAGCCCCAGAAACAACATAACGAAAACCTGCCTCTGAGCAGTGCTTTCGCAGACATTTTGCAATCAACTCTTCCTACAGTGCTATGGTTGATAATATTGTTCTCATTTTACAGATGAGAGGCCCAGGAGAGTTAAGTATTTTTCTTCAAGTTCAGAGAACAGACTGGGTGCTGTATGCCAGTTGTTGCACAAAACAATCATGTGGGGAATATATCTTCCCTTCCTGGGGTTCTTATAATGTTTTGGAGGATACTTTCTTAGAATACCTAGAAGGGTAATTGAACAATCCATCAGGCATTATTAAAGTGGAAGGACATCAAGTTCTAATGAGTGAAGTACTAGAGACTCTTTTTTTTTTTTAAACTTTATTTTATTTATTTTTTATGTGGTGCTGAGTAGTGAACCCAGTGCCTCACACGTGCTAGGCAAGAGCTCTACCACTGAGCCACAAACCCAGCCCATAGAGACTCTTAATGTATGAAAATTCCAAAATGAAGTTCATTTCCAAAGAGATATAAAACAAGAAAACATGTAAGCATTTGGGATCTGATTGGAATTCTAAGTCTACTTCTCTACGTTTAGAAATAGAAAAGTAAAGAGAATTTTTAGTAAAAAAGAAAACAACATACTTTCAGGCATTATTTGTTCTGTTTAATTAAGCTCTTAGCTAACACAAACAAGATTTTAATTATTCTAAATGAAAAGCTTTGAAGAGATTTTAATGCAGAACAAAATTATCACCTTGCTTCAAGTATAAACCAGGAAATTTGTGGAGACAAGTTCCTCTTTGAATTAGAGCAATAGAATTTGAGATCTAGAGGGGTCCTTCAGATCCTGTCTCATCCATGCTTCCCTCCTCTTTTTCTAAAGATGAAGAACCAAGGTTCTGAGGCATGAAGTGGCTTTACCAAAGTGGTCCACCTGGTTTGGACCACTCCTTAGTGCTTGCCTGAAGAATAGGTCTTCTGGACTCCTTACCCAGAGCTCTCTTTGTTCTCCACCTCGTGATATTCTGTTGTCTTCTGGCTGGAAAAGCTCACTAATAAGGACTTTTCAGGATGACTTAGTTATTTTCAATGGAGATAACCAAGAACATAAAAAAAAAAATTCAAATTTAAGAACAAAAAGCACTACCTCAAATCTGACATAAATTATTTTAGGATGATTCACTCAGAATAGCCACATGATGTGATGACTTCATTGACATGAATAAGCAAGAATTGACTGTAGTTAACTTGCGCTACCTCATCAGGCAGTCAAAGTCCATGGACTTTTGAAATTACACTTGGTTGTTAATTCAAAATGTCTTTGAACTTCACTTTCCTCACTAAAAATTGAAGAGAATAATACTTCCCTTCATTGTATTGAATGAAGATGAAATAACAGATGTGCCAGTACCTAGCCTAATACCTGGCCTATATTATTTCACACAGAATAAATGTCACTTCTTTTTTTTTTATTATTTTAGAATTTGCTGCTTCTTTAAATGCATCCTCTGAATAAACATCCATTATCCCTGTGTTGTGTGTAGAGGATAAAGAAGTGAATGATAGCCATAATATCTGCCTTCATAGGGAATTTTTAAAAATGGGAATATAGACATTAAGCAGTTACAATTGAATGTTATGAATAATTAGGTAAGGAAATTCAGGATGCTAAAACAGGACAAAGGAAGAGGGCTAGTTTAGGGGACCAAGGAAGGCCTCTGTGAGGTGGTAGTGTCCAAGTTAAATCCTAAAGAATGCATAAGACTTACTCAGATGAGAGGGAGAAAGCAGGGAAGGGAAGTAACAATCTTTCCAAACTAAGGGAGCAATTGAGTGTGCTAATACTGAAGGGAAAGAGTTAAGATATGTAAAGTGATGGGAAGAGTGGCAATTAATGCAGCTGGAGAGGTAGACTGGGGATACATCATCAGGGGCTGATAAGCCATAGAATGATTTTGAGAATTAATTTCAAGGGCATTGGAGAATCACTGGAGAGCCTCATGAGTTTCAGTGATGAGTTTTATCATTAAAATTAGGAGTCTGTGAATATTAGCTCACTGGAAAGGTGTAGAGAAAACTTACTTCTCTAAAAGGGGGACAGGATTGTTTTAGGAACTGCTTTCCTTTTGTTCATGGAATTCAGGGATGTCTTTCTGGTTCAAAGTGGCAAGAAATTAGCCACTGTGCACCACCATTAGAGGGAGCTAGTGGTCTTCCATGGCCATATAATTTTCTGTTGGCCCATTGTCTAATGACAACATGGTGGCACTGGCAGTTGGCTCAACATTTTGGCCATTTTCCAGGGACGAGGCCATTATGGCAGTTGATGGTTGGTAAATTCAGCCCCTGCTCTCTGTGCCCAGCCATATGTCCAGACACTACTGGCAGTCCTAGGCCTGGAGCCTCCAGCCAGCTCAGAACAAAGGCTTAGTCTAAAAGGCCTCTCCCCATCACCATCGCAATCACTTGAGCATTTGTGCTCAAAACAGCTCTCATACAGGAAAACGTTTGTGTTCCTCCGGAATGTGAAGGAAGGTTCATGGTTTTTAAAATTCATGAATTGCGTGGAATGGAACGTTCCTTTTCTGAGTAAGGAAAGAAACAGAGGAGCTGTGTCTTAATGACACCCAAGCTATGGGTCATCTCAGGCAGGAAAAACCTAGTTAAACTAATGATTTGGCATGGTGTGGACCCCTTTCCCGCCCATCTCAAGAAAAGGCTGAGATTTTTTTTTTCCCATCTCTTTTCATTAGATTCACTTTAGAGTACTCAGGCTTGGGCAATCAAGAAATTCAGTATTTCTTTACTATTCTAAATTATTTGAGAACAATCAATCATTCAGGGTGGATATATGATCAAAGAAAAATCCATTGAAAAGACTCAGGTGATCTGATTTGCTTTGGTTGGTTTAAATACACCTTTGAGAACAGGATAGACTTGTGGAGAATTGTGGGGTTGGTCTTTACTCATTCTGTTGCCCCTTTCATGTTCTTTCCCACCTTCTTGAGCCCTTTCTTCCTGTTTTCAGGATGCCCAATGTCCTTTGTACCTAAGATCAGACCTCGGTTTCCCATAATAGTATTCCCAATGACCTCTCCTTCCCTCTCAGTTCTTCCTTCTACAAGTTTGAATGGAATCTTAGAATCTGAGTTTGAAACAAAGAAGTTTGATTAAATTGATTTTAGTAAACTCCAATGTCTGAGCATAGGAACTCCCACCACATGCTCTAACTCCTCGACCCTTTGGGGTAGGGATGGGGGAATATTGCATTTTAAAAGATTTTGATAGCCCAACTGAATGGTAACATTTTAGTTATTCAAAAAAGGAAGTACAATGTGAAAATTTTTCACTATATTGTGAGGGGAAAAAATGCACTGGTAGTTGGTGGAGCAGGCCTTCTCAGTACCACAAGTGGGTAGTCATCTATGATGCTTTTTTTCTGGAGTCTTAAATTTGTCCAACCATGTGAATGAGTCAGTGTGATAAGACGCAACATGAGGTTTTCAGTATGTTTGATGTGTTCTTTCTCATTCCGCATATGATATTTCTCATAGGCTTATGCCATCTTATCTTTATTCCAACTGCCTGCCCCTCCCCACCCATAACATTTAGCAGCTTCTCTGTGGAGACCAGAACTGCTGTTTGATGATACTGGTTGGGAAAAAACCTACACCCAACACAGGACCCTCTAAAGAGGGAAATTGCTCTTATAAAGACATCATCTTGAAAGAGCATTGAATATTTTATAACTTAAAAATATCCCATTTCTTTTACTCCAAAATAGAAATCACTTTACATATTTTTCTTATTTTAAAACAATACATGATAAGCATAAAGACATAAAATATAAGTGGAGTATAATAGGGAAAAAACATAGAAGAAAATGAAATAATACCATGATCCCATCTTTAGAAAATAATCAGTGTTAAATTATTAACATTTTGAAACATAATATTTGAGATATTTTTCTTTGCATAAACACACATTTTTTCAAATAGAAATGAAGAAATACTGTACTATGGTTATTACTTTGGAATCTAATTTTATTTAAATATTGTAAATATCATTTATAATATCATTTTAATTGTTAGCATACAGTTTCCCTACTGAAAATATTACAATTTATTTAATCAATTTAACCAATCTTCTTTTAAAATGCCCAAACATCATGGTTTGAGACTTGTGCTTACCTAAGGTACACCAGACACTATCTCTGAAGAAGAAATTTGCAGTGAGAACAAAGGATGACAGAGAATTGGGAAATGACTGACTGTCCTGTTTGGTAAGACTTCTTTAGTAGATTCAGAAATGTCTTAAGATCAAATGAGATTGATCAAGTGTTTCTACCCTTAAAATGAGAGCCTTAAATACACCAAACAGCTTTCAGCCAAATTTAACCTAGAAAGGCATATTTTATAACCTGGCCATTCATTTTGCATACATGATATGCATTTTTAATAGTTAATTGATGAGTCTCTGTAGGGATTCTATGCAGCTTATTGTTGAACCAAGGTCACCAAAGGTAAGTGGAGGCCAAGGACTGAGGACTCTAAAAAGCTCTTTTGTAATATTGGACTAGGAGTCCTGCCCTACTCCCTCATAATTGGGAATACTGCTGGAACCTAGCATGAAGAGTTACTGCAAGTGGTTTGTAACCCAATTTTTTCACCTCGACAGCATCCAATACTAAACTGGCACTAGAGGTTACACAGTGATGGTTACATATTTGTCTATATGTATTTTTCAAGCAGAAGAATTAAAGAACATTTCTTTGGGTAGAACAAAGATAAGAATGGAAAACCAGCATCCTTGGAAATGTTGCTGAGTGTCCATTTTTAAGGATGAGATACAGGTGGAGAGAATCCAGTTCTGGATTAAACAGGGCAAGAAAAGCTAATGGTTAAGGTTCCTTTCAATGTTAACCACTCAGATACTTGGAAACATGTCTTAGGACTCTTAGTGCTGTAGTGTATATACACTTTCTATTCCAAAATCTGTGTTTAATTTGTAAACACCTTAAATACATTAAGGAAGGAAGTTTAATTGCTTTATTTTTTTAAAAGTAAATTAATTTTGATCATTTGTGCCTTAACATTTCCCAGTTTTTCTGTGTTAAAATAACCAAGTGGCCTAAAATCATGTTTGGTTGTTAATGATTATTGATTACTTATCCCTTTTATTCTTGGTGGCTTCCTAGATCATGACTGTCTCTTGGGATTAAGATTGATCTCTAATTTATAGGATAAATAATGTAGTAGTGCCTACTTCTTTCCTCTCATTTCTCCTCTGTTTTCATTTTCTCTCTTGCTTCCATCATTTCTAAATTACCAGCACAGTTATCTCTCCATCTCCACGGGCTCCACCTCTGTGAATTCAACCAACCACATATCTGAAATATTTGAAAACAAAATAGCATATGAATTGAAAATGTATAGACCTTTTTTCTTGTCACTATTTTCTAAACATGGTATAGTAATTACTTATATTACATTTACTTTATATTAGGTATTATAATTATAATCTAGGGATGATTTAAAGTATAGAGAGGGATGTGCTTAGGTTATATGCAATTACTATGCCATTCTCATCTTTGAGCATTACTCAGGAGCCCCAAAATGTTTTTGATCACAAGAATAAGGTCCAGATATTGCCTCTATGAGGTAAGATCCTTCTCTCGTTGGAGTCACCGATGGTGGCAAACACATGACCATGAGCAACTTTGAGGGAAATCCATCATAAAATCTCTATTTTTGAGTGTTTGAAAAATAAGCTGCTGCTATAGGATTTTAATAAGACTGGCCCCATGCCGAGATGGAAAGCATGTGGTCATCAACTCCAAAGGGAGCCTCAGCTGAGAGGGCTCATTTGGGGATGAAAATTGTCTTCCTGTTTTCTTACTACATCAATGATGCAGCAATTTCTTTGATAATTTCCAGTTGTGCACAAGCCAGTCAGCAGAAAAATTAGAGTTTCCTTTCTTCCCTAGCTGAAAGAATATTCTTTCAAAAGAAAGGGAAAAGGAAAAAGAAAAAAATCCATAGCAAACACACATTTAGCCCCCTCACCCCTGCACCGGTTTTGGGGAAAAGAGACTAGATTGATATAAAATGGCCTGTCTTAGGTTTTAACAGTTGCCTCTCCAGGCATGTATAGCATTAGAGGGGGAACTGATGGGCACCCTTTAGTGATTTGATATTGTGTAAGTAAATGTATTCCCCTTCAGCGACCATTCATCTCTTATTTGCTTGTGCTTTATAAGTTGGAAAAAGGATATCAGTTGATCATTGGAATTTCACTTAGATTTTTCTCATTAAACTGCTTTCACATTTTATTTCTTTTGGATGGGGAGAAGAGTGATAACATTCCAAACTTGCAAAAACAAAATAAAAACTTCAAAGAGTATAAGAATCTTCCCTTTACCATCGGGAAAGGAACTTCGAATTAGGCTGTAGATTTTCTACTGATGTGTAACCGAATTTAGGGTTTTAAGATGTAATAAAATCATCATGTTACAGCAAGGTCAGGAAATGTGGTGAGGAGCCCTCACTGACTTTGGATGCCAACTCTTCCCATTATGTTTGCAGGTTCAGAACAAGGTCAAACCCGGACTGCTTATGGAGTAGCTAGGGTAGTAATGTAGCTAGGATCTGGAAGCTTGGGTTTCCACTTAGAATCTCTCCCAGGACTGAGCTTAGCCCAGCCTTGTAAATCTAAATCTCCTTGCCTGTAGAATATTGCCAACATTAGAAAGTGAAAGGGAAAGGGCCCAATCCCAAAGTCAATTTATTTATGAGAACTGTTCTTTTCTTAGGTTGGCTTCTCAGGAAGGGGAACAGCTCTGCTGAAGGAGTGAGGGAAGCAGGATTGGTCAGAAGTTGTTGAACTGTGATGAAGTTGCAAGAGAGGTGTCAGTGGATCCCCAGGGGGAATATTGGAGCTGATATGACCTGTCCATCAGAGAAGTCCCTTCTTGAGTCAGAGGGGTCAGATCTTGCTGCTTTGCTCCACCCACTGGTTACTATTTGAGGGCTTCTACAGGGTGGAGTGACAATGCTCCCTTTTGCAGAGAGCAGTTCCCAAAGATAAAAGAGTTGGGTTCTGTCAGCAGCAGCACCTCAGGAATGAGTGCTTCAGCCCTAAGGCAGGGACTGAATGTGTTCATCAGCATCCAATAACAACTGTGCTGAGTTTCACTTGTGCTCTTGATTGACATTGCAAAGTGAGGCCTCCATCAGAAAGAAAATGTCAAGTCTGGGATAAAGGCATTGGAACAACCTAAGGTCAAGGCAATTAGAGATTGGCCATCAGAAGTTCCTGTATTTCTTCTTGCCTTGTGCCTCCCTTAACAGTCAGCTCATCTGCCTCTGTAAAGCCCTTCCCCAAATACCTACCAATGAGTTAAGATGACCTTTCACAGGACTCTTCATGGTACCTGTGCTTCAGCATAGCTTTCTGTGTCAGGAAAAGGCAACATAACCCAATTTCAACAACATAGACTTTGAAATAAAAAGGCATTGATTCAAATCCCACCTCTGGCTCTTGAAACCTGTGTGACCCTGAGCAAAAGACTTAACATCTCTCAACTTTGTTTTTTTTGTGTGTGTGTTTTGTTTTTTTTTTTCATTTATAAGACAGAGCCAATAATATCGACCTCCTGGAGTGAATGTGAAGAATAAACTGGCATGGTAAATGCAAAGGGCCTAAGGTGTGTTAACAGTTATTATTGAAATGACAGCAATTTAGTATTACTAAAATATTTGCATTAGCATTATCAGCCATCAGCCACATCTGTTTGAGCTAGTGGGTATGTATTTTCCAGGTGCAGGATGCAGTGGAGTTTTGCTGAGAGCATGATGATCTCTCTGGGATGGATCCTGTTCTTCTAATAACAGCCCAATGCAGCTAGTCACATGCTCCTTTGTCATGGCTCCTATTAACACACAAGGTCATCCTGAGACACAGAGTGCTCTGATGTTAAATGCTAAAAGCCAGAGGTGGGTCAGTCGATTAGGTGATGCTTCTAGTCTTTCTAAACCTGCTGCTGCCTCAGAAGTCAGCAGCACATTTTGCATAAAGCAAGTGCCCTTCTGGAGTATAGACAGCAGAGGGAAGTGATGACTTCATTAGAAGGGGAATGCCGTAGGAGGGCTTCAAGTTTTGTAAATTAAATTTTTTTATAGGGGCTGGGATTGTGGCTCATCGGCAGAGCGCTCGCCTTGCATGTGCGCGGCCCGGGTTCGATCCTCAGCACCACGTAAACATGAATGCATTGCATTGTGTACAACTAAAGTAAATAAATAAATATTTTTTTTAAAAATTTTTTTTTACAAATCCTGATGTTCATTTAAGATGCTCAAAATTCATTATATATAAATAAATTTATGTGTATGTAAATGAATAGCTTATAAATACATAAATTATATATAATATATAAATATAAATAAATACATAAATCAAACATGTATATACAGCATGGAACAAATAAAGAACACATACATTGATGCCTGATTTTACTTAACATCAAGATTAATTATTTTTCAAGGTAAATATTGACTAAAGTGGAGACCAGGGCAGTGTGTACCTCTCAGTTCAATAATTCTTGATGTTAACTTCAGTAGAAATCAATGTCTGCTTATTGTACCCCCAAGAGCCAAAGCAGGCAACTCTACCATTTTAAATACATTTTAGTTCTAAAATTAAATCAAAATCTGTCTTGGATCTCGTGGGTACTGAGTATTCCTGAGTTCTTTCTACAAAATGTTAAATAAAACATTTATTGGGTCTGTTGCCCCTGACACAGATCAGAAGCCTCCACAGATGAGAAGGAGTCATCATAAAGTGGTAAAAGGTGAACAGTAACTACACGAAGGAGTTTCCAGAAAGATTTTAGCCTAGTTTCATTTCAATAGAAATAAGAATCAGGAGTCTGTCCAGCTGTTTGCCATGGAGGAAGCAAAGAAAAGCAATTGTTTCTGACTGGCTATAGCCAGCAATTCCAAAAGTAGTTTTGGGTGAATCCACAGGTCAAAGCAGAAAAGGAAAGAGAGAAGGTTTGATGAGCCAAGTGCCAGCTCCAGCCACTGTAGCAATGGAGCCAGGAAGGGGTTGTGAAGCAGGAGGTTCACTGGAAGATCCACATGTGTGTCTCTGTGTGTTCACGGCCATTTCTTGACATACCACAAAAACTGTAGCAATTGACTTAATTGGAAGAAGCCACTTTCAACTCCAGGGTGGCAAACAAACCAAATCGAGGTACTGCAACTTTCCTTTTGTGAAATGTACAAATCCTTTATAGACTGCCATGGTATGACCAATTGGGAATATCAAGGACAGCACTAGTAAGGAGTACTAAGGACTAGGGGATGCAGCTATCCATTGAACCATAGCCAGGCTAGAGGGTTTGGAGTGGAGAAATGGAAGCAGCAGCAACAGAGATTAACCACACTGATTTCTAGATGACTGTTATTAAAATGTTACATATTACAGGAGGGTATTAGTTTGCTTTGTGTTGCTATAAGATGGGTACTGATAAAGAAAATAGGTTTATTTAGCTCACAGTCATGGAAGCTTAAGAACATGGTGCTGGCATCCTAGCAAGGGCTCTCTGATTGCATCACACATGGTGAAGAAGCAGAAAGGGAAATAAATGGCTACATACAGAAGGGCCAAGTACATGGGGTGGCCTTACTTTTTAACAACCAGCTCTTGACAGTGCTAACTCACTCCCAAAGCATCATTAATCCTTCCCAGGGGTGGTCCCCTATGACCTACTTACATGTGGTAGGCCCCACTTCTTAAAAGTTTCCATTATCTCAACACTGCTCCACTGGAGACCAAACTTCCAGCACATGAACCTTTAGGGGACACACTCAAACCATATCCAAATGATAGCAGGGATATTTTCCATGCCAATTTCGTCCGTTTACTTTATAGGATAGGCTATATCAATGTCAGTCAGAATGTAACCTACACAGGAGTGTCTATTCCTGCAGAAACATGTTAGAATGACTATTTTACTGCATGAAGTATGTCAGGACCACATGAATGTGATTCACAGAGTGCATACTTTCCTACTTGAATGGGCAGACTGTAAGGACTACAAAGCCAAGGCTTTCTTTTGGTTAGTGATATATCCCTAGAA
Organism: Tamias sibiricus; assembly: GCA_025594165.1. Classification (NCBI taxonomy): domain Eukaryota; kingdom Metazoa; phylum Chordata; class Mammalia; order Rodentia; family Sciuridae; genus Tamias; species Tamias sibiricus. The sequence goes on along the minus strand of CM046657.1, from coordinate 153,278,233 downwards.
CCTAGAAGAATGTTGGCACATAGTAGAGACACAAAAATGTGTTTGTTGAATGAACTAGGTAATATTTCATAACCCACAGCATCAATAACAATTATGCTACCAACAACTCCACCAACAAACTAGAGAATTTGGACAGTGAGCACTTCAATTTGTAAAGATATTCAGCACATTGCTTGGTATGTGATACTTATTGCATGAACAGGTGAACTTTATATCAGTCTAGATTTTTTATTACCGAAGTAATACATGGCCATGTGGGGGGAATCAAACATTTTTAAAAAGTGTGTACAAAGCCGGGCGCGGTGGCGCACGCCTGTAATCCCAGCACTTTGGGAGGCTGAGTCAGGAGGATCACGAGTTCAAAGCCAGCCTCAGCAATGGCGAGGCACTTAGCAACTCAGTGAGACCCTGTCTCTAATAAAATACAAAAAAGGGCTGGGGATGTGGCCCAGTGGTCTAGTGCCGCTGAGTTCAACCCCCAGTACCAAAAAAAAAAAAAAAAAAAAAAAAAAAAAGTGTGTACAAGAAAAAGTAGAAGTTTTTGTTACTCTACCATTCCCACTACTATTTACAAATTATATGCCCTTCTAGAAAGTTTCTTTATACACACACACATAGTTACACATATAAATAAATAAACAAACACAAATGAGAACCTGCTGTACACACTGTTCTGTCCTTGTCCTTTTCTTGTCTTAGGCCTTTTATCAGATCATATAGATCTATCTCATTTTTTAAAAAAACAAAGGCATAATACCTACAGAATTCTATCATGTTAATGTGGCATAACTTAATCACCTTTTAGTGGTGGAGATTTGCATTGTTCTGAGTCCTTTGGCATTTTCAACAGTTCTACAACAAACATCTTCATCAGGCTTCAGAGGCATCATTGACATAGACTCAGTGGAAATGGTGCCTCCTGGCAGTGTGCAACAAAGCAGCTCTGATCCTTATGCCTGGTACTTTGCTCCATGTCCAAGTATTGCTGCAGTGTAAATTCCTAGAAGACCATTTGCTGGAGCAAAGACTATGTTCAATGTAAAATCTCATATCTAATCCCTGAAAGTTGAATGATGTCAACATGAATCAATTAATCATCTGAGGTCTGAGGTACTCTCTAAAGAAACAAAACCTATAGAAGAGATAGATAGACAGACAGACAGAGATAGATAGATAGATAGATAGATAGATAGATAGATAGATAGACAGACAGATAACATAAGGAATTGGCTTGCATGATTCTGGAAGCTGAAAAGTCCAAATATCTTCAGTCAGCAAGCAGAGACCCAGGAGAGTCTATGATGTAAATCCAAGCTGAATCCAGAAGTCTGAGGACCAGGAAGCTGATAGTATGGTCTAGCCCAAGTCCAAGTCCAAAGGTAAGAGAAGACCATTGTGATTTCCCAGACTGGAGTCAGATAAAGAGAGGGAATTTTTCCTTACTCAGCCTTCTAGCAGATTGGATTGCCCTCCCCATATTGGGAAGGGCAATCTACTTTACTCAGTCTCCTGATTCAAATGTTCATTCCTCTCAGAAATACCCTACTAGATGCATCCAGAAAAATGTTCATTCAAGTATCTGAGTATCTGTGACCTAGTCAAATTGATACAAAATTAACATAATATTAACAATCCCAGAGTTATTCCTCAAAGGTTTTAGATGAGAACAGATTCCACTCTTTTTTGTGTGTGTTGTGGGAGGGGGTACCAGGGATTGAACTCAGGGACACTCGACAGGGACACCCCTGGGATTACAGTGCAGCTGGTTCACTCATTTGTAAATGCAACTTGGGACTAAAGCAGGGCTTTTATTTCTGTCCTATTTGTATAAGTAAAATCACTAATATGTAAAGATACTCAATGATATGTACATGCTAGATTTCATTTTTAGGTTCTTGGTCTTTGGAAGCCAAAAGATCTAGTGTCAGCAAATTTACTCCACCTTTTAAAATACTCATTATGCCAACCCCAGCTGCTGGCATAATGCCTCTCCTTTGGAAGTTGATTTAAACTTCCTTTCACGTGTGTGATCTTGCAAACACGGGTGGGCAGTTTATATACAAAGGGCTTGGGGTTCAAACCATTAGAGACTTCCTAACTGATGTTTCTCCACTTTGGGTTCATCAACAAATTCCACATTCATCCTTGATGATTTTTACTGCCCTAATAGTCATCTAGTTTCATTTGTAAATGAAACAAATGGCCTTTGATCACATTCTTTGCAAAGTCTGCTGCACTCTGTTGAATCTGCCTTGTTCCTTTGTCTTTTAAAAACAGTAGCTGCACTAGAGACAGCTTGACCTTACCGTGAGAAATAACATTTTATCATGAAACTTGGCAGAGCCTTCAATTTCCTCCCATCTAATATCTGTCAGTCATTCCCATTGTCCAGGAAACATTTTCTCCACTCTCCATGTGAAAGTTGTTATCTCTGGTAGCAGATACAACTTTTCTGGGGCCAGATCATCCTCATCCCACAGTTCAATCATGTTGCATGACTGGATCTCTGTGGAAACCAATTGTGTTCTTTAAAGTGTGTCTGGAAAGTTAGCGATGCAACATAAAGACACTGAGTCCCCTGCACGTACCATGAAGTTACTGTCCACTCTCCCTAAAATGTGTGCCAATCCCTCTGCCCCTGTGGCTGAACCCACTGGGCATAAAATAGAGGCTGAATTGAAAGAAAGAAGTCCTGTTTACCTTATCATATTGCTGTACTAATAGGAATGTTAGGCTTTGTATAATTATAACCTTTCATTTTGAGGACAAAAGAGCCAAATCCCACAGAGTTGACTTGGATTGAGTTGGCCAGGACTACCCAGCTTATTAATGTCAGAGTTATGGATAGAGAGCACACTTTTTTTAATTAACTAATTTTACTGAAGTGCAATTTGCATGTCATAAAGTGCATAAAACTTAAGTGCCCAGCTGATACATCAAATATCTATATGTATATAAACATAACCAATGTATGCCAATCAAGATTCAGGACATTCCATTGCCCTCAAAAATTCCTCATATATCCCTTTCTCAATGGAAAGCAGGTCTTTGATCCCTGATCCATTTTTTTTGGTTACCACTCACCTTTTACTAATGTATACATACACTCATTATTGGTGAGAAGCCTGTGGCCAGAAATAGGATATATGAATTCTTGTTCCAGTTCTTGCTCAATTAACTACATGGCATTAGGCAAATAGATTCATGCAGTCAGTATCTCTAGCTATTATAGGATGGGGTATGAATAGAGGACCAGATGGTAAGGTGATAAAGCTTGCCTTTGGTTCCTCCTACCCTGCTGTTCTGAAACCCTTCTCATAGCTCCTGGACTGAGAGGGCCTGTTAGTACTGCCTAGTTCTTACTTTATTCTGTATGTTTTAGACATAGGTAGGGATCATTACAAAATAAACTGAGTGGTCTCTATTTTTTTTGGGGGGGGTACCAGGGATTAAACTCAGGGGCACTCTACCACTAAGCTGCATCCCCAGCCCTATTTTGTATGGACATACTGACAGACACTATTAGGCAAAGAATCAAAGCATAGTACTCAGTTCATTTAGCACCCCATTACACATGCCACCCCTTGGCCAATGCCCAGAGGCAGTTATGGAAATGCCTTAGTCCTTTCCTTCTTTTGTAATGTATTTTTTTAGTTGTTGATGGACCTTTATTTTATTTTATATGTGGTGCTGAGAATCGAACTCAGTGCCTCACACATGCTAGGCAAGTGCTCTACTACTAAGCCACAACCACAGCCCCACCTTAGTCATTTCTGAGCTGGGCTGAGTCCAGGGACAAACCCAGCCCCTAAACTTTGGAAATCCTGAGGCTTAACGGACTTGGTTAGTTTTGCTGCTAGTAAACTCCCACACCTCCCTTTCTTATTTTAAAGAAAGTCTCCTGAGGTCAGAGGGCAGAGTCTTCACAAAAGCAGATCATGTAGCAAGCAGTTTTGGGCACAAAAAGCAACATAGGTTTTGAGGGGTTGCTGGGCTACTGACATCTGCACCTGGCCTGTGGTTTTCATCTGGCTAGTGGGGCACAGAAATCTGGTAAATTTTGCCTCAATAGTTTCAGCCTTTAATGGCACAGGAATGCCAAGACAAGGCATTTCTCAGAGTCTGGGAGAAGCAGAAATGTTGGGTCAAGTTGTGTTTCTCACACAGGAACCAAAAGACAAAGCTTAGTCTGGGAGTCTGGCTGCAAACCCAGGCTGAAGTCACTTTCCAAAGAGTAAATTGGCCTAATGGAGCCAGTGAACCAATGAACCACCACAGGTTGGAGTTCTGATGGGACAAGAGAACTCCATTTGTCATCTTGATGACTGGCTACTTATATCTGCTGAATGTGTAGACAAAAGGTTTTATTTCATGCACCAAAGGCTATGTGTTTCTTTTAAGGTTCATAAAATGTTTCCATGGTTCACCAAAGTAAGAGTATTCAGTTTTGGCCAATATCTGTGAATATTTATTTAGGATCAATTCATTATTTTGAACTTTTCACCAAAGTGTTTCTAAAAGCCAGAGATACAAAGGCACAGGGCTAGCTGAACTGCCAAAGCCACTCCTTGCCTCTCAGGCCTGCTTGGTCTTAATCATTTCCTCTCCCCCCACACTTTTTTTTTTTTTTAATATTTTTTAGTTGTAGGTGGACACAATACCTTTATTTTATTTTTATGTGGTGCTTCGGATCGAACCCAGTGCCCCACGTGTGCTAGGCAAGCGTTCTACCACAGAGCTACAACCCCAAGTTGCTACCCATAAAAGCCTGCTTATCACAGGAATAAACCTCCCTGCACAGAGGCAGCCTGACCCAAGTGAGTTTACTTGACTGTCCCCTCAACACTGGGAATCAAGGAATGTCCTTAGTTTTATCCAAATATCCTTCTATGCCTTAGCTCTTCATGTTCCCATTCCCTCACAGGCCAGGAGAGCTCAAGATGAATTGTGAGCTATTTTAAATTTAGAGGTGGATGACAAAGGGACCCTAGACAAAGAGCCCAATGTAGCTTTATAGTCGCAGACCAACCTCAGGTTTCCCTCTTGCTTGTTGCTGGGCCATATCCCTACATAACCTGGAGAAAATCAGTTAGCCACCCAAGCGAACACCACTGGATATTGTCTGAGCCTCACTGATGATAGCAAAGCTTGCAATAATGACTGGAATTTTTACTAAAAGGAGAAATGAAGTGGACCAGGAGAAGTTTCCTCTGTAATAACACAAAAAAATCTCCTTTTCCATCTCAGTTGTGAGGCTAATTTCATGAACACTGCCCTGGCTTATGATCACACTCCATGAAGAAGAAGGGATTTTAGAAAATAATTTTGCTTATTTACTTTTTAACCAAGAACAGTTATTGACCCTCTGGGGGTTAAATCAGAATCTAGATCTAAAACACAACTCAAGTGGAGGCACTACTTGTTTTACTATTTTTTCCAGATTCAGAATTCTGCCTGCTTTTTTTTTTTAACAGAAAACTGTGCATTCATTTTCTATGAAAAAGACTTCTTTGTGCTCCAGTTTTCTAGCTTCAAGATAAAAGAGGCTCAGAAACTAATTTTTAAAAATCCAAGACCCATCACTAAGTAACAGAGAGTCCTTTGGGTACCATTTTATGCTTCCTAGTTCAAGGGACTGTAATGTTTTTTTCAGAGCAAAATCTTCCATCATCATTTGATGCATTTCATTAGGAAATCCAAACTACATACTTTTTTTCTCTTTTGCCCATGAAAATTTCACTAATTCTAAGTAATTAAATGGAAAGTTCAGTTGGTATAAATTTTGAGCAATAAAGAATTGTTGGAGAAAGACACTCTGTGTTTTCAAGTATATATTCTACTATTTATTTATTTATTTATTTATTTTGGTACCAGGGATTGAACTCAAGGGCATCAACCATTGAGCTACATCCCCAGATCTATTTTGTATTTGATTTAGAGACAGGGTCTCTCTGAGTTACTTAGTGCCTTGCTGTTGCTGAGGCGGACTTTGAATTTACAATCCTCCTGCCTCAGCCTCCCCAGCTGCTGGGATTACAGGTGAGCACCACTATGCTCAGCATATTCTACTATTTTGTAATAAGCTCAAGCACTAAACAATAGGTTAAAATTATTTATGTAAAATGATTATGTAAAAGATTTCTCCTTTTCCTTCAAAATCTTTTTAACTTTAGAATTAAAAAAAATACAGAACAAGTATATTTTGTATAAACAAGCTATATATTCACTACTCATTAACATTTTGTTATATTTGCCTTTAGTCTTTATTTTTAATTTTAAAAATTACAGATTAAATTAAAATTCTATATCTTTCCCATTTTGACTCATCCCCTTCCTAGAAATAGGTAAATCTATGAATTTAGGGTGTATTCTTAAAATATTTTGAATACTATTTACACACATTGCTATATATCAAAGGACAATTTATGCTTGTGTGTGTATGCGTATATTTTGAATTGCATAAGGAACAGATTGTCCTGCACACTTTTTTGTATATACTGTCATAGAAGTTTCTTTTTACACCAACATTGATTTAACCATAAATATGTCTATTTAACCATAAATATGTACGTACTGCTTTAGTTGTTTGTATTGCTAATGGTATCTGAAATATTTGGAATTATTTATACTAGTTTGGTTTGGTTGTTTTTGTTTTTTCAGTTTTACCCTCTGTTCTTGTCTTCTGTGGAACTGATCATTTTTTTAAAAATTTCCTCTTCTAGTTTCAAAGTTACACATTCTATTTTTAGTCCTTCAGTAAGTACTTTAAAATTGTTTATTTTATGTAATTAACATAACTTTTAAAAAAATATTTATTTTTTAGTTATAGGTGGACACAATATCTTTATTTTATTTTTGTGTGGTGCTGAGGATCGAACCCAGTGCCTCATGAATGCTAGGTGAGCACTCTACCTCTGAGCCACAACCCTAGCGCCTCACATAACTTTTAAATAAATACTAAAGCTAATTTATATTCTTCTTCTAAATAGGCAAGGGATTTAACATGTTCTTATTTACTCCAAACAACTCCCTTCAGCCTCCTGTGATGGGATTGTCTAATGTTTTAGTTCTGCCTTGGTTATTATTGTTAGTTAACGGTTTTGCCAGCTTTCCCCCACTTTTCTCACTATTGTTCTTTTTTGTATTTTATTTTTTATTAACATGTAATGTACAAGTAATATGTACATTACTTGTACATATTAGCAGGGTGCAAATATGCACACAGAATGCACAGATCAACTTTCTTTATCCATCCCACTTCTCAGTCCCTGGTAATAACTATTCTACTTTCAGGCCTACTGTTTTTAGCTCCCTCTTATGAGAAAGAACATGCTGTACTTATCTTTCTGTGTCTGGCTTATTTCTCTTAACATAATGTCCTCCAGTTCCCATCCAGTTTGCACAAACGACAGGATTTCATTCTTCTTTATGGCTGAATTATATTCCATTGTATATACAAGCCACATTTTCTTTATCCATTCATCTGTTGATGGGCACTTAGGCTGATTCCATATCTTGGCTATTATGAATAATGTCATTGTTCTTGAATTCTATTTTTCACTCTGGTTTCTTGTTCTATCTTGCTAAACTGTCTTGGAGGAGTCCTTTTGGTGAGTGTCACACAACTCTCTTGGGATATGGATATATAAAAATGTATTCATATTACTTTCACTCTTCAATTGTTCTTTATCTGGGAATAGAATTCTACTGTGTCAGTTTTCCTCCCAAACATTTTGAAAATAGAATTCATCCTCTTCTGGCATCTGTTGCTTCTGAGGAGAAGTTTGCTGTCAGTCTGAATGTGTGATTTTTCATTTGGAGATATTTTGCCATCTCTTTCTGTTGCCTTTAGGATTTTTCTCTTAGTATTCTGCCTTTTTACTACAATGTATATGCATTTGGAATTGTTTTTATTTATCCTGCTCATGACTTGAGGTAATTTTTATTTATTTATTTTTAATCTTTGTTATTTTGGGGGTGAGGAATTATCATCCATTATCTATATTCTATTCTTCTGGAATTTCTTCTAGAATATGTTGAACAATCTCCTTTTTATCCTTCTTGTCTCTTAGTGTCTTGTTCATATTCTTAATTTTTTTTACTTTTCTGTGCTCTGTTTGCTGTTATTTTTTTCAGTTTTTCAATTCACTAATTCTCTTTCAGTTTTTGTTGTTTCAGTGAGTACTTTTTCAACTGTTGGATTTCTGCTCATTTCTGCTTGGATTTCTGCTCCAGTTGTTGCTGTTTCGCAATCTCCTACATTTAGATTAGGTATTTTCATTGTTTACATTTAAAAAATATTTTTAGATGTGTCATTTCCATTACTTCACATTTTACAGTGTGATTGGCAGAGTTTCCAGAAAGAGGTTGGAACACCTTTTTTTTTTTTTTTTTTAAAGACAGTAATCAGCTTTTATCATCCTGTTAGATTTTGTTTGAATCTGCAACAGGAAGATAAACCTGAAGTCCAGGTTCCTGTAAGTGTAGAGAGGCTATCCCAGCCAGCCTCAAAGATGCTGTTAATTTTGTTGAGAGTGAAGTTCTAAGCCCACCACCTCAAGGCCTTGGGAATAGACAGGATCACCTGCCTGTGGTCCTACAGGACCTGCTTCACTGAGGGGTGACCTATACAGTCAAACATAGTGCCATGCTTGGTTTAATGCTCTGCTGTTGTCACCATCTCGAAATTACTAATAATCTTTGAACAAAGATGCATTGTTCATTTTGAACTGGACCCTGAAAATTACGTAGCTGTTCCTGGGACTAGGAGAATGCCCAAGAAGATAGGAAGAGGAAGTAAAAGAAAAGCTGAACTATGTTGATCCCAGGGCATTGTGGGTAGAAGAGACAGAGGCAGGAGAGACTGTGAGTGAGACACGGATTCCAACTGCTTCCTGGCCCAGGAAGAAAGAGGGTTTTACATGAGTTGAAAGGAATTCCAAAGGTGGGGTCCTTTTTTCTCCTTTGACACTTTGAATTCTGGAAAGATAATTCAATCTCCTCTCTCCCTTACCACAGAGATAATACAGTAATCTGAAAGAAATTTAAAAGTAAAAATGTTTAAAATTTTTTCAAAGGCATTATAGTATTGTAAGATTTTAAATGTAATTACATTGAACTGAGGCAAAAAGAAGATGTAATTTAAATAAATTTTGTATTAATTGATCAAATTTGCATCAATAGTCCTCATTTTTATAGAGGTGGGAGGAAAAATAAAAATTTTAAGTCAAATCCAGTAAACCTGCCCTACTGCAATAATTGAAACAGTTCCTTTATGTTTAATTTACAGTCTCTTTAATTAAACATGCTCAGTTCTTCACATTTCCACCCATGTTCCCTTTGTATGTGAGTGTCTGGGAGGATGTAGCAAACAATGCTGGAGGCAGGGGTCTCCCATCACCACAGGGCAATGTGAGGGACTCCGGCTTCATTGGTCTCTATCACAATGGAACTCCTTGGTTACCGGGTCCCTGCTCACTATGCAACTAACAGTTGCACATCTTGGAAGCTATATAACTTGCAACTTTATTCTCTCCATTTTGTCAAAGTCAGGTTTGGTCCACTGTTCCCAACCTATCTCTTCCACATTTTCTAGGCCACTAGGCATGGGCTGTTCACCCACAGCCTCTGCAGCAGATTGTCTTGCTCTTACAAGGACAGACTTGTGAAAGGGCCACTGACTCTCAGCTCAACAGCCTTCCAGATACACTTCAGGCTAGAGACTCATTCAGGACACTCTGAAGGCTTTATGGTTTCATTTTTTCCCTTGCCACTGTGTATTTAGTTTCCTTTTTTTATTTCTGAAATTTGGAGATTTCTCTTTTCTGCTGTCAAGCCTGGCTTGAAATAATTTTCGCTATTTTTCAGCATTTCTATGTGATTAGTGTGATACTTTGTCTGCCATCTTGTCTAGGATCTTATTTTTGCTAATAGTGTGTTTTTAAAGCACTATTTTCTGGGGTGAAGGAAAGTACTTCAATGTATCCTCTAAGTAAATACAATTGGAATTAATGAAGTTTTGGTATGATTCACACCTCCCCCCTTTTTTTTGGTCATCTAGAATACAGGGACCTTTTTTCACTCTTGTGCAATGATCATTTTTATTCTCCTCTTCTATCATCCATATAAGTCATCAACAGCAATTAGATCCTGTGAGAGAGTATTGTATGCAATGCACATGCCAGGATACAAATAAAATTACTCCAGTTAATTATTTAGTAAGAAACTGTAGGAACACTTACTTTTTTAAAGTACCAAGAAGAGGCAAATGTTTGTCTTTATGGATTGTGTCTACCTCGAGAAATAAGATTGCATGAAGTATTTAAATAACATTGGAAGTCTTCAGTTTAGCAAGTATTCATACTGGTGCCACCAATACTACCTATTGTCAATGTTTTGCCATCGACTTCAGTGTGGCTCTTATGAAGAAAACTTGACTTGAGTTGAAAGTTGAAGGATAAACTGATATTACTCAGTCATCAAGAAGAATAAATTTATGTTATTTGCAAGTAAATGGATGGACCTGGAGACTATCATGCTAAGTGAAATAAGCCAGCCCCCCTGTTGCTGCCTGAAGCGATGGCCGCTTGGAGCAACGAAGCCGCGGGAAGAAGTTCAGAGGCAAACTGGAGACAAACAGCTTTTTATTCTGATAACTTTTCTCTCTGGCTCTAACAACGACTAACACGCGCCGCACACACCACCAAAATGGCGCTGACCCGATCAGCAATCTCGGCCAAGTCACTCGAGATCCCGGGCCAAGTCCCGTGAGACTACGGAAGGCGACAATGCCCAAATCTCCATGGCTCATAGTCAACCGCAATTCAAGCCATCTCCCCAAACAGGGCTCCTGCACCCCCCCCCGAAACAAAAGGTCAAATGTTTTCGCTGATATAAGGAAGCTAACCCACAATAAGGGGCAAGAGGGGAAGAATAGATATTCAGCAGATTAGACAAAGGAGAATGAAGGGAAGGGAGAGGGGATAGGAAAAGGAAAGACAATAGAATGAATCCAAAACAATTTTTCTATGTACTTGAATGAACAGACTATAGTGACTCACACCATCATGTACATCCATAAGAATTGGGTTCTAACCAGAATGAGATATATTCCATGCTTGTTCAATTTTATCAAAATGAATTCTACTGTCATGTGTAACTAAAAAGAACCAATAATAAATCAATTAAATAAATACATAAAGGCTTAGAAGAGGAGCAGTTTTTGTTCTCATATTATTTTATCACTGAGTATCACAGATATTTTCTTCCCTTAGGTTTTTTTTTCCAATTAAAAATAATGTTTATTAAATATTTTCTGACTACAGCTGGGCATGGTGGTGCACACCTATAATCCCAGCAGCTCAGGAGGCTGAAACAGGAAGATTGAGAGTTCAAAGCCAGCTTCAGCAAAAGCGAGGTGCTAAGTAACTCTGTGAGAATCTGCTTCTAAATAAAATACAAAATAGGGAGGGGGATGTGGCTCAGTGGTTGAGTACCCCTGATGCCCAGTACCCACCCCCGCAAATTTTTTTTTCTGACTACAATGTAATATGAGTTTACCGAAGGTAATATGAGAAATTTTGAAGAAATTAAAGCATCATCCATAATTTTAATCTCCAGAGCCAACTGATAATATTCAGATTTTAGAATTTTAGTCTTTTCTATACATCTCTGTTTTATAAAAGTGGAAATCAGAATCATACTGAATTTGTATTTTTAGATCTTTTTTTCTCACTTTTCATCATAGATGTTTTCCTCTTCGAATAAGACTTTTCTAATACATGACTTAATGGATACATAGTATTTATCATATTTGTGTGATCAGTATCATATTGTGGGACACTGTGGCAAAGACAGGTAGTTGAGTCTCCAGACTCCTTTTCACATTCTTCCATAATGAGAAAATCCAATTTCATTTCATTTGCAATTACATTATGTCCAGGTAAAGGTTACATTTTCTAGTCTTCTTACAGTAGTTGTGTGCATGGACCAAATTTTGGTCAATGACATGTAAGCAGAACTGTTATTAGCAATAAAGACTTTTTTATATGGTGCTGGGAATGGAACCCAGGGCCTCATGCATATCAAGCAAGCACTCTATCACAACCTATGTCCCCAGTTCTTTTTATTACTTTTATTTTGAGACAGGGTCTCACAAAGTTGCCCAGGCTGGCCTCAATGTTGACTGCCTCAGTCACCCAAGTAACTAGAATTACTGGCATGTGCCATTGTGCCAGAGTTAAAGAAAGACTCTATAAAGGGACCAACTCAGTGAAGAGCCACTCTCTACTGTGAAGATGGTGTATTAGCTCCAGATGGCCTACCTCTAGACTTGTAGGAAATAAAGGAACATGTTTCTATTCTATTTCAGTGGTGATTAACTTAAAGATTTTCTTTTATTAGTTTGAAATAGTGTTAAATTGACAATAAAATTGGTGTTTATCGTCCTACAACATGATGTTTTGAAATAACATACATTGTAAAATACCTAAATCTAGTTGATTAGTTTATATATTAGCTCACTAAGTTATATCATTTTTATGATGATAACTTTTAAAAATCTACTTTCTTTATATGTTTCATGAATATAATATATTATTAATAACTATAGTTGCCAGGTTGTACAAGAGATACCTTGAACTTATTCCTGCTATCTAACTAAAGTTTTGTATTCTTTGACCAACATTAAATGTTTTCTTACATGTAGACAAACCTAACTCTAACTGATACAGATGCTTTGGCTGATTCTAAGTTTTTGCTATCACAAACTGTGCTACAGTTAATATACTTGTTCAAACATTTCTGTACATTTGTCTGAGAAATTTTAGAATATGTTTCTAAAAATTGAATTATCTATTAAGTGGTTCATGAAGTTTTTGTTGTTTTAAAAAACATCTTGCCTCACTTGGAGAGGCATTTTTTAGTGGGAACCTCCTGGGCAATAAACAAATGAAGTACAAATACAATCCAGAATATGTCTACAGCTTCCCTCTATTGTTCCTTTTATTGTAATGGCTAATAAGCTGCAGTCAACATGATTAAACAACAACACAAACAGATAGCTGTGTTTCAAGCCTACCAGGTATTAGTTATTCTTATTTCTTCCCCTGTACTCTGAATTATTTGAGAGCTGATTTTTGTTAGTGGATTATTTAAATTAGTAGTTCTCAAATTTAAAGACACATAAAAGTCCATCTAAAACTTGTTGAGAAAATGGATTCCCAAGCTTCAACTCTAGGTATTCTGATCCAATTGTTCTGAAGTGGAGCCTGGGGATATGCATTTTGGTAGCCACACTGCTTTGGGAACTACTGATCCAAAAACTTTGCAGACTTTTTCAGCTATTGCTTGAAATCCCATTCATTAGTAAATCTTGTTGCCTCACTGATTATTAGTCCTTCCAGAGGAGCTGACCACGGATGGGCATAGAGGTGCAACTGAGACTGGCAATTCTACTCTTTTCCATCAGTTGATTGACATCTTGTGGCTCTGGATGTAAAGTAATAGCTACACTTATGAATAATGGATATGATATTTTAGGAATTATTTAATGTATTTTTTATTCCCCTTAAATCAAGATGCCATATGGCTCCCCATCCTTTTAATCAATGAGTTTCAATGCTTCAGGGGCAGGACAGTCACTGGCTAGAACACCAAAGTCATTGCTTAGCTTTGACTGTCAAACGAATCTTTTTATGTATTGTATCCCCAGGGAGAAAGTGCTGTTGAAAGCTAGCCTGCGTCAAGAGAGTAAAGGAATTTCTAAATTTCCAAAGCTCCCTTTATATATCATTTATTTCTAGTCTTATTGGATTCTCATTAGAAAATGAGGTTTGTAAAATCTCTACTTTTCATATTTTCTTGAGGTTTTCTTGCAGCCAAGTACATAATCAATTTTTGTAATATGTCTTTCCTTCAATGGATGTCAAGTTCTTTAGCTATTAAAACAAGTAAGCTGATTGTAATATTCAGTTCCTCTATGTCTGTATTTATTTTTTGTCTGCTAGATCTCACTGATTTGAAAGGAGGATATTAGAATCTTCCACTGTATTTTATTCATTCATTTTGAATGTTGAATATTCTTCTTGAATTTAAATTTCATTTTTATCAAAGCGATATTCTTTCACAGTCAGATGCTTAAAACAACAAGAAAAAAAAAACCACATAATCTTCTGTCTCCTTCCTTTCTTTAAATTCTCACTCCCTAGAGGCAAGCACTTTCAACTCTTTTTGCTTTATCTTCTGTTGGTTACCTTCATGTTTCAAAATCACATGTAACTTTGACTTTTAAATTTTAAGGATTATCTGTTAACTTCCTACTTTGGAAAATGAGTTTGGGGAGAAATAGAGAAAACACCTATATTCAATCTGTCACATTTATAATCTTTAAGGAGGCAGAAATGAAGAACAAGGGCAAACGATAAAATACATGAACCCTATTCCATTTTCTCCAGACCAAAACTCAGTTGGAGGTTGGTAAGTATTAGAAATAATGAGATGCCCTGAAAAAAATATCGAGCACCTACCTTACTAGTAAAAATACTGTCATGAGCTTGCATTCTAATGGGAGAGCCAGACAATAAACAAATATGGAAAATACATTTCAGTTGGTAAAAAAAAAAAAAAATGCTATTGGGGGGATGTAAGGAGGTAGATGGGATGATGGGATAAGGAGGTGGAGTTTCGGATGGGCTTGTGGTTTTAACCAGGGTCATTTTAGACCTCCTGACTGAGAAGGGAGCATCTCAGCAAATGTCTGAAGTAGGCTTGTGAAACCAGGGAAGAACAGAGTGAAGGAAGGGCAGAGGTAGGAAATGAGATCAGGGAGGTAATGGCAGGCCCAGTGGCAGGAAGGGGTATGAGTCAGATTTCATAGACTCTTGTAAGCACTTTGGCTCTTACTCTAAGTTAGAAACTTCTGAAAAAAAATTTTTTAATAAAGGAGTGATCAGATAACTCTAAAGAGGTCACATTGGCTGTTTTCTTGAGAATAGACTGTAGGGAGGCAAGGGGTGGAATTTGGAGACAGTTGGTTAATGCCATAATACAAGTGAGACAAGTCAGACTTGAATGAAAGTGTAGTGGTGAAGACAGTGAGAGAAGTGTGGATTCTGGATATACTTTGAAGGGAGATTCAGTTAAGATTTGTTGGTGGCTGGACCTTGGCAACTTGAAAGGAAAAGAGCGGACATGGAATTTTTGCATGAGAAGCTAGAGGGGCAGAATTGCTACTTCTTGCAATGGAGACAAATGTGGAAGGAGACTATTTTAGAGGGAAAAATTCAGTTGGAGCCATGTTAGGTTTGATATGCTTCTTGATCATCCAAGTGAAACTGTGGACTAGACCATTAGATATTTGATAAAGAGTTTATGGCAAGGTTTAGACTGAAAATGAAATTTGGGAGTTGTTAGCAGAGATGGTATTTAAGGTTAGAATACTGCATGAGAACACCAAAGGAATAAGTGGGTATAAAAGAGAACACAAGAGAAGCAAAAGAACTGAACTCTGGATCACTCCACGTTTAGAGGTCAGAGGAAGAGTAGAGAAGAGTTGATAATGAAGTTAGAAGAAAACCAGAATCTCCAGGAAACCAAATAAAGAAAGTATTTCAAGGAAAAAATGCAACCAACTTTGTGGAATGCTACTTGTACATTAAGTGGGATTAAGACTCAGAATTAACCCCTGGATTTGGCAAAGTGGAGATTATCAGTGGCCTTGAAAAGAGCAATTTCAGTAGAATGGTAGTGGGGTTGGGAGGTAGGAGGGGGAACCACAGAGGAAACAGAAATGGTGAGTACAGAAAACTCTTATTAGAAACTTTGCTGTAAAGGGGAGCAGAGAAGTGAGATGGTAGATGGAAGGGGATGGAAGAAGATATAAATTTAAGGTAGGACAAGAAATTGCAGTATGTATAAATGTAATGGGACTGAACCTGTAGAGAGGAAATAGAGGCAATGTTGTAGGAGAGAAGGGAGACTTTCTGGCAATGAGATCTCATGCTGAGGTAGAGGAGCTGCCCTTATTTAGGAGAATAGATGACTTGTGACAGATTCTATCAGTCTTAGTCAATACCAATGCAAAAATGTCTGCTCTGAAGTTTATTCTAGAAAAGGAGGCATGCTCTCCTTTTTTTTTTTTTTTTTTTTAAAAAAAAAAAACAAAAAACAAAAAAAAAAAAACAAAAGCAGCCACAAACCTTTCAGCATTATATGCATTAGGGAGAATTCCAGTTTTTTACTTTGACCCTGCGGTGTATGAGTGATCCCCACTGCCATCTATTAGCTCTCAGGCTGCAACCTAGATGTCATCAAGGCCTGAATATGCTGTGTTCTGTGAATAGATGGTGCTTCCACTGTTTGAAGACATCCTTATTCAGTCCAAGCCAAAGGCCACTGCAGCTCAGGGGAGCCTTGTATATCCAAGAGTGAAGGGGAAATAAAAATGAAGTGGTTTTACCAAGAGCTCGGTACAGTTTTCCAAGTTGTGTTTATTTCATCCAGTAACTCAATGGGAAGAAAAGGGCAATAAGGACTCTTCCCTGTAGAATACAAGACAACAGACTTGAGAACACAGCTCATCCAGAACCATCTTGGGTCACATTTTCACATATTTTACTTGGTGGTGGTGGTGGGGGCTACTGGGGATTGAACTCAGGGGCACTCGACCACTGAGCCACATCCCAGCCCTATTTTGTGTTTTATTTAGAGACAGGGTCTCACTGAGTTGCTTAGTGCCTTGCTTTTGCTGAGGCTGACTTTGAACTTGCAATCCTCCTGCCTCAGCCTCCTGAGCTGCTGAGATTATAGGCGTGCAACATACCACCTGGCTCACATCTTCATTCTTACCAGGAGCTCAGCATGCCCAGAAACCTGTCTTAACAAGCCCTCTAGGGGCTCTGGTGTGTACTGAGGGTTGAGAACCAGGAGATTAGACTTTGCTAATTAGCACTAATCAATTAGCAAGGATTAATGGATCTGATTAGCTGGTTGACACTCTGAGTCAAGAGGCTCAGTCCAGTCAATTTCAATGAAGGCAGTGGGGAAAGGCTGCCAGGATACAGCCCTGGATGAGAGGTGCCCAGCCCAAGGCTGTTTGCCTAGAGAGGTCAGCCTTGGGGTGTGTGTGGTGTATGACAGGTGAAGCCCTAAGGTCTACCTTGCACATAGGCCCTTTTCCTCCATGGAAAGCTGTGCACTACAACAGAAGAGGCCAACCCACCCTTTATTCAGGGCCACCCAAACACTTCACACAGCCCTTCACAGGCCTTGGGAGAACTTAACACCAGTTTGAGCCCCACACCAACAGATCATGATTCTCTGGCTGTGAGATGGGTGCCAAGGAACAGCATTTTAAACAAGCACCTACAGAACTGCTTTTGTAAGTGGTGTGCAAACCAAATCTTAAAAACGTGGCTTTATGGGCTGTTGTCTCAAGGCTTAAAAGACAAACTTGGAAGGCATTCAGACTTCAGCTCTGCTTCAGCTTCTGAGGATCAGGGCTACTCCATCAGTGTGCGGGTGGTAAACCCAATCAAGTATGCACAGTAACGGCTCAAACTTTTCTTCCCATCCGGTTCCAAAGTGCAGTTTTTGATGCCAGTGAAAAGTTTCTTTTGTTCTAGGCTTTCCCGGTCCCATCATCACATTGCTGTCTGGCTGTGAAATGCCTCTGTGGTATCCCGGACCTTGCGTAGGAAATTTTGCTGTATGAAAAGTCCAGTTTGCTTCATCAGACCCTAACTGGTCATGACTGAGGCAAATCACAGGCAGCCAGAAACAACACGTCCAAGAAGCTCTTTCCTGATAGAAATCCAAACTGCTGCACATACTTGGCCTCTAGGCGGCGCCAGCCTTCTGGAAAACAAGGCTGTTTATGTAACAGATTGGCAATTTGAGCGGCTGTATAAATGTCATTCTTTAAAAATAAAGACGAAACTCTCAGTTAACTCAAACAGAAGCAAATTAAAAAGTAGAGTGAAACATCTACTTCACGAACACAATTCATCCGCTGTCTTTGGTACTTCAAATTGATACCTTTTCTCCAAATGATAACTGGCACCCTCCCACTGGCTTTAGCTACGCAGTGACAAAACAACAGATCAATTCGCTCACTTAAGTGAATAAGAAAAATCTAGTCAGAGAGGACGGGCTTCATGTGACTCATACACCTGGAGACTGAATTCTTTCTAAGCCACCCAATATCTAAGCCAAGCTGCTAAATCATGACTGAGGTGGTTTATTCCCAAAACATATTTAGGAAGTTTTGTATTGAGAGTCTCAACTCTTTTAAACTTGATTATCTTTCCTTGTGAACTCACCAGGAGGGTCCTTGAAATACCGATTTTCAACAGTTTTGAGGGTATGTCTATAACACATAAAGCCTTCTTGTTCTGAGGGCTTTGTGTCCCTGTGTGCTAATACAGGATCTCAACCTTAGCTTCAGAATGGAATCACGTGGGGAGCTTTTAAAAATCCCATGGCTCAGGCACAATCCCAAACCAATTAAGTAAGGATCTCTGGGGTTGGGACCTAGGCAACAGTGATCTGTGTTTTTTAAACCTCCGTGGGCAACATAATGTGAAGGAATCCTTTGGTTCCTCTGGCTGGCAGCTCTTTTTGCCCTGGGGTTGATACCTTGCTCCCTGGAGCTGGTGTAGGGACCAATCTCCAGTTCTTATACTACTTTCCCCAGTTCCTCTTTCTTCTTGGGTTTTGCCCCAAATATCATGCAAACTGATTCCTAATGGGCCCATCCCTAATATATTGCTGTGATGTCTAGACCTGTCTGAAATCCATTGATGGTCCATCTTGACCTTAAGTTTGGAGTCCTCCTACTGAGTGGCAGATATCAAAGATACCTCATCAGATGTCCAGTATGCTCTTCCCAAATGCCAGTTCAGAGACTCCAATCCCAAATAAAAATGACCTAGGGAGTTTTTTGTTTCTGTTAGTTTTTTTTAAACAAGGGGATACACACACACACACACACAAACACACACACACACACACATATACAGACACACATATATGTATGTATATATGTATATATATGTGTGTGTATGTATATGTTTGAGTGTGTGTGTGTGTGTGTGTGTGTGTGCGTGTGTATTTTTCAGATTCCACCCCTGCTTTGGCTTCAGAAAGTCAAGCCTTTTCCATCAAAAAATATGTTTTGAGCCGGGCGTGGTGGCGCACGCCTGTAATCCCAGCACTTTGGGAGGCTGAGGCAGGAGGATCGCGAGTTCAAAGCCAGCCTCAGCAATGGCGAGGCACTTAGCAACTCAGTGAGACCCTGTCTCTAAATAAAATACAAAAAAGGGCTGGGGATGTGGCCCAGTGGTCAAGTGCCCCTGAGTTCAATCCCTGGTACCAAAAAAAAAAAAAAAAAAAAAAAATATGTTTTCGATTCAACCCCAGAAAGTTTCATTCAATAGGTCTGAGAAAAGACGTAAAAAGCTGTGTTTTAGCAAGCTAAGCTTGGGGAAAACTGATATAGTCCCATGCCTCCAATCCATAGCAGTAACAGAATCTCCAGCAGATGTGATTTAAAGGTTACTCTGGTAATTAGGAGAAGAGATAAGATTAGAACCATGTCTTTAATTCCTGTGAGAATTGTGGCTCAGTGGTAGAGCACTTGCCTTGCAAGTGTGAGGCATTGGGTTTGATTCTCAGCACCACCTATAAATAAATGAATAAAATAAAGGTCCATTAACAACTAAAAAAATTTTTTTTAAAAAAGAAACCACAATGTGAACATATGCAAATTTTGTATTTAAATTTAAAAATAAACAAATAAACATATTCAGTTAACTTTCTTGCCTACCGTACCAGTCAGACATCAAGGAAATAGCTCCCAGGAAATTCAGATCTGGGTTCTAGTGTTTGGTTGGCCACACATTAGCTGTGAGTTTGGATCAGTGTTTTCATCTATCTGAGCTCTAGTTTCTCTCTATTTTGAATGGGATAATAATTGTCTCATAGGGTTTTGTGAGGATTAAATGATATGTATAAAGGGTAGGGTGTAAAACTTGATATTGAGTAAACACTCAAATCTGGTTCTTGCTATTGCTGTTGTTTACCATGAAGCAATCTGCTTCTGTCTGGCTTTGTGATATGGTAGAAAGAGAGCCAGAAGGAAGGCCCAGAAGTGATCCACCAGTTAGTTATCTAGTTTAGTCATTCAACTTAGAATGACAGAAAAAAAACAATGCAGGAGCTTGTAGTTTTTCATTAGGTATATTTTTCTGGTTAAAATGGAAATACATTTCATTGTAGAAAATACTAGAAGCACTCATATAAGTATGGTCACATTGTTCACACAATTTTGGATCTTTATTTTCAAGTTAGCATTATGTTATCAGCACTTTCCTATGTTTTAAACATTATATTACATCTCATTGATAGCTGCATAACATCTAGTCATGTGGTTGCATTTAATTAATCATTTTCTGATTGTTAAACATCTATGTTGTTTCCATTTTTATTATAATAGCACTTTGATACTTTGATGAATATCTTTGTAGATAAAAGTTTTTCTGAGTTTCTGATTAGTTCCTCAGCATTGAGTCTCACAGCGGGAATTTTTTTTTTTTTTTTTTGTATTGGGGATTGAACTCAGGGGCACTCAACCACTGGGCTACATCCCCAGCCTAATTTCAGAAGTAAAAAGTAGTATTTCATTTTAATGTATTTTAAAGCATTTTCTAATAATGTTGGGCTTTTCTGCATGCTCATCATGTATATTTTATCCCTTTGGAATTGTTTGTTAACATGGCCTATTTTTCTCATGTAATTTAGTGTTTTCCTCATCAATTTATGTAAGTATTCATGTGTAATTGACAGATAATTTTATAGACTCTCCTCACAGGTCCTTTTAACCAATCTATAATGCAATTAGCATACACATTTATTTACCGTCATAAAAGCTTCCTCTCATGCATTTTCTATGAGTGGTATCTTGGTGTAATGGCAAGGTTTGGAGTTAGATAGACCTGGGTCCAAATCCTGGCTTTGCCACCTCTGGATTTTTTAATCTTGGTTTTGTTCGAGTCTTTTTTCCTCTTCCATAGCATGAGAATTATTTCATCTAATTTGTAGGACTTGCATGAGTTTTCCAAGAGATAGTGCCTATATAAACACCTCAACACATATATTAACGCCCACAGGGTAAGGTACCAGAAGTAGTGGCAATGACACCAAGTCCTGACCCATAACTGGCACCCAGAATATTGATGACCTGGATGGTGTGATGACTTTGGACTTGGAGAACAACTTCAATGTGCATCACACAAGCACCAAGTTTATAATGGACAGCAGAGGACTTGACTACAGAGATGTGTAAAAGGATCTGGAGTCAAAGAGAAAGAAAGGTAGATTTTTACCTTAGGTGGTCATAGATCTGTAACAACTATTTGAATTTCTCAGAACTGGATACAAACACCAAGGCTGAGATAAGGGAAGGATCACCTTGTCATCTTAAATCTGGTTCATTTGGGGAAGGGAATTGAGGGCAATTCAGAGGACAAGAGATCCCAGGAAGACTAATGGTTTCTGAGATTTCTTGGAAGAGTTGAATCCTTTAAGACAGGTCCAAAAGGATTCCTATGTTTCATTTAAGCTAAATTCATAAGCAATGTTGAAACTGTCCACATTTAATTCTGGGGTGTCTAGGGTGCTGCAGGTGAGAGGCCAGATGTAAGCTAGTTGACACCATTCCCAGGGCTGGTGGGTGGAGATGAACCCTTAAAGGCTTTGTGTACAGGGAAGAACATGAAACAGATGTGACATTTCTCGTAATTTGAACGAAAACTCTTTGTTGAATAGCATTGCCAGATATTTTTATTTGCTAAATCTGACAATCCTATGAACAACTGAGGATTTGCTTTAATGGAACCGTTTGGTTTTGCTGTCCTTAATCAGTCAATCTGTTTCACAGGTTAATTGGCATAGGGCTTTGTTGGGGAGACTTAGATCATCACTAGAGGTATTTCTTAGGCTTCTAACTTGTTTTCATTATGGCACTAAGATGCCAGTTTAAAAAAAAAAAAAGGTGGAAAGAATGAATTGTTTCTCTTCTGAGAGCTGCTCTCATTTTATTTGTTCATCAAAGGTAGTGAACATGATTGCCTATGGCTGGCCGTGCTTTTGAAGGTCAGAAGTAGGAAAGGGCCATGGCCATCCCTCTCCTCCCCCTTGCAAGTGGCCTTCTGTAGTTTCTGTAGTGTCTTTGTGCATAAGAATGAATGCTGCCTCTCCTAAAAGCAGTGGTGCGGATTGAGGAGTGAGAGTGAAAGGAGAGGGCAGGCAAGGCCGTGTGGGGAACGGAGGCTGAACAGGCCCCTTGCTCATTGAACCACGGCTGGCTGTTTGGTGTTCACCTAGGTAACCTGTTGCCAGGAGGACAACAATAACTTCCCCATGACAACACTGAAGCAAGGTCCCTGGCATTGCAACAGGGCCAGAAAGTCCACTCTACAGTGGACCCACTGCTTAATGAGCATGCATTTGCACTGCAATCATTTCCAGAACGGTGGAGGGGGCAGAGGGCATTCTACAGCTTCCCAGCCTCTCCAGCCACCAGCTCCTTGGCAACACCACCTTTTTCTGCCCACCCACATAAGGAGCTGCTGATTTTTACTGTTGCCTGTTTTAAGGAGTTTGATGCTTTCATTTTAGTTTGTAGAAGGCCTGAATGATATATCCAGAAAGATTGCGAAACAGACTTAGAACCTGCCTATGATGTGTGCTGTCTAGATGGTCTTTCATTGTCCCTGGACTCAGTTTCTTCATCTGTGGAAGAATCAATTCTCAATTCTCAAAGTTGAGTGAATTTGCATGAGATCACACTTGTTTTTGCCCGTCATGCTTGCTATAACTGTCTTGAGATTCATATTCACATCCTCTGAATTATGAGAGTAGTATATTGTCTGCCTCATGAAGGGGTCACGTTTCAAAGTGCTTAAGCCTCTAACAAGAGGCATAGGCTGTCAGAGCAGATACAGTGGCAGTATTCAAGGTAGGATTGGAGGAATCCAAGAAATTCCCAAAGCAAAATGGTTTTCTTTCTCACAAAGCATATTTTTAAGTTTTATAATAATATATAGTCTCTCTTTGGAGGATATCACCCATCATCACTTGGATATGATGGAGACTCAAAACAGATGAAACAGGATAGTTGTCATCTGGCTGCTTCAGGTTACGTCTAGATCAGCCTTTCTGTAAGTTTTGAAGGAAGCTATTAGCACTACTTGAAGAAAAGGGCTTAGAGCCTAATTCACCTAGCATTGGGTCAAATCTAGGTGTACAGATCTCTTTTCTGGACACCAGTTCAGTGGGTCAAATTTGGGAAACTAGCCCAGAGCACTGTGGAAAGGTCATTAAGCAAGATCTTGTTCAGTCCTTCTTAACAGCTCAGAAGACTCTAGAAATCTCTCCTTGCCTTTTAAGATTATATTAATTGCAGATTCTTAAGCAAATTAAAGTTTAAAAAAAAGTCAAGACTTATTTTAAGTTGTAAAATGGGAATAATGATACCTGTCTTGTAAGGTTATTTTGAAGATTGAAGGAGAATAGGTTAAATAAAGCAGTTGTCACAGAGTAGGCATTCAATGTGTAAGAATTAACAAGGAGCTGAAAAACACTGATGTTGAATCAAGAGTGTCCTGGTAGTTACAACAATAAAAATTCTAGACAGAGAACAATAGATTGCTAATGCCAGAAATATTGATACCATGGTGCATAAGGTTCAGAACATGTGATGTCCAGCACCTAGTAGTTGATCCAACATCATTTACTGAAAAGATGTAGTAGATGAACACCCAAGTCTACATATAAATAGAAAGCATCTATGTCAGTAGGAATCACATGGGGCTGACTCCTGCATTGGTTACAATGGCTCAAGGGTTGCAGAAGTTTCTTTCTATCTCATCTGAGAGTCCCTACTCCAACAAGTCATGCTGAAAGTGGCTGTCCTCAACATAGATCTTCCATCTCTGGGTGCAAGGCTGTCACTGCTTCCAGCCAATAAAACAGGGGAGGGAGGAAGACAAGAGTAAGTGATTTTGTTAAGAAGATTCTATGGAGCAGAATTTGTCGCATGGTCATGCTCAGCTACACAACAGGCAAAGATGATAGTTCCTAGCTGGGTAGCCATGTGCTCAGCTAAAACTTGGGGGAAGTGGGTGTAGGGTTTATATCACTAAGAAAATGATCCTAGATATAGAGCCAGTTAGCACTTTTTGTCCAAACAAACATCTAGCTCAATTCTATACCTGGATCTAGGTAAGAAAAGTGCTGTCTGTGAATGTCAATCATTTTGGGGGATTGGAGTGTTGACCCTATGTTGATGACCTGGAGTTTTTCCTTCCATTTTGGGAGTTCTACTTCAGGAGATTTATATGGGCTGAGGTGGCTTTGTAAGACTTCAACCATGATAGTGAAGGAGATGGGAATCCAATGCATATGAACAGTCCTTGGAGGAATTCACTATGCTTAACCTGGAAAAAGGAAGATTTAGGGACAGCAAGATACCTTCCTTTAAAGACAGGACTCCCAAGTTGAAGAACTAGAATTATTCTGCATGACTTCAAAAGATCAAAGATTAGGGCTCCAACTGCAGTCCCCCAGCTTTTGGAATCACCTCACAGCCTAGCCAATGTGAATTTCCTTTTGCTGCTTCAATGAATCATATTTTCTTTCACTTCTAGGCCTTTGTGCATGTCTTCTCTCTGTCTGGAACACTCCTTCCCAACTTCTTTCTTCTAGAGCTTCATCTATTTCCTGCTTATTCTTTAGGTCTCACCTTAGATGTTTGAAACTTTGCTCAACATTCAACTCTGTGATCAGTACCTGTCTTTCATGTTCTCCGGGGACCCCAGGGTTTCTCATCATAACCCATCCAATATATCATATATGTAATGAGGTGGGGTACACACCAACAACTTCCACTCAATTACAGGCTCAGGAGATTTCCCTGCAACTCCAACACATCTCTGGTTTTCAATAATTCTGCTGTGTTTCAAGGGACCAATGTGTCCTCCTCTGTTGAAAGGGAGAGTGAGGGAAGTTCCATAATGGTAGTTAGATGGTACAGTGGGTCAACTAGAGTCCCTCTACAAATTTATAGGCACCTAGAACCTTACACCATGGCCTTATTTTGGAAATAGGGTCTTTGCTGATACAATTAGTTAAGATGGAATCATACTGAAATAGACTGGTCCCCAAACCAATTATTGATGTCCTGATAAGAAACATAGAGAACACAAAAAGACATGCACAGAGAAAGCCCTGTGAAGGTGGAGGCAGAGATCATAGTTATTCCTGACCACAAGCCAAGAATGTCTGGGGCCTTCAGAAGCTAGAAGCTTTCATCTCTAGAGCTTTCAAGTGAAGCATAACCCTGCTGAAACCATTATTTCAGACTTATAGCCTCTACACCTATAAGAAAATTAATTTATATTTATATTGTTTCAGTTCACCCATTTTGTGCTAATTTGCCACAGAAGCCTTGGGAAATGAATATAGAGGGTTCAGAGCCAGATGGCATCTTTTCTACTGGATAGTCTGAACATGACATTGCATATAGCCATCGATAGAGAGTTCTAACCCTAAAGCAATGGGAAGACCAGCTGAAATGATCCTTCAGTACGTGACATGCATGTGTGCTCAAATGGCAACAGGTGAACTGCTAGGATTCAGGTGTCAGGAGGGTTAATCCTTTGTGTGAACTCAGCACTTGTCTTCTTTTGCCCTTCCCTGGGGAACTGATTTATTGGTGAACCAAGGTTTGGGACAGAGTCACTAAGTACCTGTCCACATGGGTAAGAATGTGATAGGCAAAATGGCAGGTTGAGGCTCCACGGATTCCATCCGGTGTTCTATTTTGCTGTGTCTCTGGTTCACACATAGGTGAACACCTTTGTGTGAACACCTTTGCCTGTTGCTAGCTAGTTGGTGAAATGTTTGTGGTATTCAACTGGAACTCCATGTAGAGTTGTGGCCATGTTGTTGTGCGTGGGTCATGGCATAATCCAGCTGCTTTGTAGTTCTTAGGGGAGGTCTGGAAAGTTCTTTGTTCTCTTGCTCCTGTTCTCTTAAACTGAAAAGGATGTATCAGTCTCAGGTCTACAGGCAGATTCTAATGGGATAAGTCCCAGCATCCAACGCTGTCCTGTCAGGAGACAACACGAGCAGAAGACCCTGTGTGCTGGGCTACACAAGCATTGATAACAGTGATGAATGGAGAGAGAGAAAACTGTAAACTACCTGGTACCGAAAACCGGGAGGAAAACTCTCGGAGGCAGAGTAAAGCTTTTCTTAGAGAGAGCTTAGAGAGAGAAATTAAGATTTTTCTTCTTCTTAGAAAGAGCTTAGAGAGAAAGATAGAGCTTTTTAGCTTTTAGAGCTTCTTTCTTCTTTGTTCTTTCTTCTTTCTTCCTTGGGAGCCTCGGCCTGACTCTGACCAGGAATTACTTCTTCTATCTGGTTTCTCTTCTGTAACCGCTCTGCCTACATTCTGGCCGCTCTGATTCTTTTCTTCTTCTCCGACCCGAACTCTTCTTCCGACCGAGGGACTGCATGACTGACTGAGTGAATTCATTCTTCTCCTGACTCCGACCGCTTTCACCCGGTTATATACCTTTAGCTTTGCGGGTGCCTCACGTGCATTTACAGGTGCGTCACATACATACTTATTATCAGGTGGAACTTATGGCTTCCAGCTGACCGTAATAGCCATCTCCCTAATTGGGGCTCCTTCATATTCCTCCCTTTTAGTTTAAAAGGTGCTTTTTAATTCTATTTTCTATATTTTATTTTCTCTATTTTCTTTTATTTTCTTGTCCCTACCTGGCTTTTCACCTTTTGTTTTAAAAGGGTGGATATTTGAGCCCTTTTTGAGGAGGTACTGCGGCTTTAAGGAAGCCTACTGCTGAGGAGCAGCTAACGCACTTAGTTAAGCACAATTGCATAAGCGGCTTTGACTTTTTTTTTTTTTTTTTCCTTGTCTCTTGTTTATTTTTATGGCTTTTTTGCCAAAGCTCAATGGCTTTTTCTCTGCATGGTTTTCACCGTGCTTTTTAATTCTCTATTTTCTTTTAAGCTCATGGCTTTTTTCTTTATGGCTTTTTGCTAAAGCTCAAGGCTTTTTCTCTGCATGGCTTTTACCATGCTATTACTTTCTGGCTTCTTTATTTTTTATGGCTTTTGGCCGGCTACTCGCTTCATGGCTTCGGCTTCTCGCCGGCTCTCGCCGGCTACTCGCTTCGGCTTTTCGCTAATTCTTAACTGGCCTCAACTGAGTACTACTCTTTTTGCTGGTCTCAACTGAGTCAGAGGCTATGCTTTCTTCTCCTCTCTCCTCACTATCTTAGCTTCTTGTTCTTATATCTTATTTTTTTCTTCTCTGCCTGCCGAGCCCCAGACGGGCCACCATTTGTAAGCTGCCTGGTACCGAAACCCGGGAGGAAATCTCGGAGGCAGAGTAAAGCTTTTACTACTTTTACTTCTACTTTCTTAGAGAGAGCTTAGAGAGAAAGAAAGATTTTTAGAGAGAAAGATTCTTAGCTTAGAGAAAGATTAGAGCTTCTTTCTTCTTTCTTCTTTCTTCCTTCTTCTTTCTTCTGTCTTCTGTCTTCCTCGGGAGCCTCGGCCTAACTCTGACCAGTCATTACTTCTTCTATCTGGTATATACCTTCAGCTTTGCGGGTGCCTACAGATGCGTCACATACATATCAGGTGGAACTTATGGCTTCCAGCTAGCTGCAACAGCCCTTCCTAATTAGGGCTCCTTCAGAAAACAACCACCCCAACATGTCTCCAACTTGAGTCACATGCCTATGGAGACCTTTGCCTCCCTACTGTCCTTTTGTTTATACCCTTCTGCAAGCCCAGGTTCATCCAATTTCAGTGGATTTTAACTTGAATAGCTGAACAGGAGACACTTGACTCCACTTGGGTGCAGCATGCTGGTCATTGACTGCAGCTCTCAGGAATACCTCAAGGAAAATGACGAGTAAGAAGAAATTGGGTTCAGGCCAGGAGAGGTGTTTCTTGTGAGGCGTGCTGCTTGTGCCAAACAAGGTATTGCTTATATACAGCTCTGGGGGCACCATTCCCATTGACTGCCAAGTGATTGATGCCCTAAGGGGTTGTGTGGCATCTTAGGAGTCTATCTGGTGAGCTTGAAGTTCTCCTCCTTCCATCTTTTTATTTATGACCCCTCCTCCTCTCTCATGCATCACACAATTCATCTTGTCTTTTTACCCTCTGAGTCTTGCTTGAATCTGCTTAGGCTCTCCATTTCCTCCAGCACCAAGCCACATCCCCAGCCCTATTTTGTATTTTATTTAGAGACAGGGCATCACTCAGTTGCTTAGTGTCTCGCTTTTGCTGAGGCTGGCTTTGAACTCATGATCCTCCTTCTTCAGCCTCCAGAGCCATTGGAATTACAGGTATGCGCCACCACACCTGGAGTAGAATCTGTTTTGATAAAATTATACAAGCATAGAATATATCTTATTCTATTTAGGACCCCATTCTTGTGGGTGGACACGAGGGTGAGGTTCACTTAGGTAATTTCATATGTGTACATAGGAAAATTACGTTAGTTTTATTCTACTATCTTTCCTATTCCTATCCCCACTCCCTTCCTTTTGTTCCCTTTGTCTAATCTACTGAACTTCTTTCTCTTCTTCCCCTCCCCACTTTATTGTGGGTTAGCTTTTACATATCAGTGTAAATATTCAACCTTTTGTTTTTTGGGATTGGCTTATTTCACTTGGCATGATATTCTTTCCAGATCCATCCATTTATTAGCAAATGTCATAAGATCATTCTTCTTTATGATGGAGTAATATTCCATTTTGTGTGTGTGTGTGTGTGTGTGTGTGTGTGTATCACATTTTTTTTTATCCATCATCTGTTTATGGGCATCTAGATTGGTTCCATAGCTTAGCTATTGTGAATTGTGCCGCTATAAACATCGATGTGGCTGTGTCTTTATAGTATGCTAATTTTAAATCCTTTGGATATATGCCAAGGAACGGGATAACTGGGCCAAATGGTGTTTCATTCCTAGTTTTTTTTTAGGAATCTCCATACTGTTTTCCAGAGGGGTTGCACCAATTCGCAGTCCCATCAGCAGTATGAGTGTTTCCCTTCCCCCACATCCTCCCTGAACAAGACTCCTAAAGCACAAGAAATACAATTAAAAAATCAATAAATGGGATGGCTTCAAACTAAAAAGCTTCTTCACAGTAAAAGAAACAATCAAGAGCATGAAAAGAGAACCTACAGAATGGGAGAAAATCTTTGCCAACTGCATCTCAGATAGGACATTAATTTCCGGGACATACAAAGAACTCAAAAAGCTTAACACCAGCTGGGTGTGGTAGCACGTGCCTGTGACCCCAGCAGCAGTAGGCGGAGGCAGGAGGATCATGAGTTCAAAGCCAGCTTCAGCAACTTAGCAAGGCTCTAAGCAACTTAGAGAGACCCTGTCTCTACATAAAAATATAAAAAGGGCTGGGGATGTGGCTTGGTGGTTAAGCACTCCTGGGGCTTAATCCCTGGTACCAACAAAAAAGAAAAAAAACCAAAACACTAATAACCCAATCAATAAATGGGCCAAGGAACTGAACAGACCCGCCTCAAAAGAAGAGATACAAATGAACAACAAATATATGAAAAAATGTTCAACATCTCTAGCAATTAGAGAAATGCATATTAAAACTATACTGAGATTCTATCTCACTCCTGCCAGAATGGCAGTTATCAAGAATACAAGTCACTCATTCTTACGCTCAGTGTCATTTCCTCATCTGACCTCCTTGGTACAAATTCCATTGTAACTTCAATTTGTGTAATAACTATCTTCCCCATGTGACTCTAAGATATATCTCTCAGTGCTATACCTCCAGTGTCAGCACAGGAACTCAATAAATATTTGTTGATGATAAAGGAAGCACTATGTCCTTTGGTGAGGATAAGGGAAACCTCGCTGCCTTGAGAGGACAGACAAGCCCACAGTGACAAATTCTCTTCAACACCAGCCCTGTGTACTTGTCCTTCAAGTCCATCCATGTTGAAGCATATGTCAGAATTCCTTTCCCTGCTAAGGCTGAATAATATTTCTTTGAATATATACACACCACATTTTGTTTTCCCGATCATCTATTGATGGAGATGAAGATTTTGGGTTTCCACTGTTTGACTACTGTGACTAATACTGCAATGAACATTGGAATACAACTATCTGTTATTTTAATGACATGTTATCATTGTGAAATCAAAGGGTATGTCCATTATTTGGTATAACTGAGTCTTGAACTGAATAATTACTTCCTTCCAACAAGTATCTGCAAATTCTTTCATCTAACTAGCCCCAAATTAGACATTATTCCCTCTGAGAAATTTAGCAAGCATAGGGGAAGTCCTTTCCCCAAGGGGCTAACATTTGGATGAGGAAATAGACTGGAGTTTTGAATGTTATGTTGTGTCTTCAAACTTAGTTAGAATTCAGAGAAGAGGGAGATTTATGTGGAACTGAGGCAGAGAAGAGATACTAGTTTACTACTGCTGCTGTAACAAATTACCCCACACTTAATGTCATAAAACAATACAAATATATCTTCCTATATTTTTGGAAATCAGAGGTCTAAAATCAGTTTCATGAAGCTAAAGTCAAAATATCAGCAGAGGTGTTTCCTTCTGGAGGCTCTGAAGGGGGAATTATTTCCTTGAATGCATTTTTCAGTCCTTCTTATAGCTTCCTGTATTCCTGGGCTTGTGGACCCTTCCACCATGTTCAAAGTACATAGGTCCAGTCTCAGTTTTCATTATGACACTGCTTTCTCCTCTGCCTCCTGCTTATGAAGACTGCTGTGCTTACGTTAGACCCACCTGGGTGATCCAGGATGCTCTTCCACCTCAGGACCTTTAATTGAATCTGAAAAAAATAAAAAAAAAAAAACATTTTCCATGTAAGGAATATATTCATAGGTCCCAGAGATTAAGATTTAGCATTTTTCAGGGAGGGCAGGTAGGGGCATTATTTGAGACTTCTTGGAGAAGAATGTGGACTGGTTTTAACAATGGGCAGGCAGCATAGGGTAGGTAAATGGGGTTGACATTCTAGAGAGCAGGTAGCTGCGTGCTGTGTCTGCCCCAACAAGACAGGAGGTTTGCTGCATCCCCTTTCTCTTCTCTCTGACTTAGCAACCTGGTACTTAAGACCCACTGTGAGCCTAGACTATCTTGGTTGCACCTGCTTGAGAATTTTGTATTCTGCAAGGGCCCAGTTTTTCTCACCATTGGGCTATGGCTGGATCCCTGAAAACATGGTAGCCAAAGAATGTTCCTGAGTCTGTGACAAAGTTACTGCTCATCAACATTCATTAAGCTCTGTAAGGGTCGGGCACTGTGTCAGACTCTGTGGACACATAATTGAATTAGTCCTACACTTTTTTTGTTTATTTATTTATTTTTTAAATTTTGCATCTTTTTGTTTTATTTATTTAATTTTTATCTATGGTGCAGAGGATTAAATCCAGGGGTGCTTAACCACTGAGCTACATCCCCAGCTCTTTTTATTTTTTATTTTGAGACAGGGTCTTGCTAAGTTTTTCAGAGCCTCGCTAAATTGCTAAGGCTAACTTTAAACTTGTGATTCTCCTGCATCAGCCTCCCCAGTCCCTAGGCTTATAGGCATGAGCAAATGTACCCAGCTTATTTTCTTTTCATTTATCAAACTTCATACCATGAACTGAACTACTTTTAAAGTTGAAAAAATGAACACATGATATGTATCTAAAAATGACAATAAAAAAAGTTAATTCTGGCCAGGACTCAGGTTAGTCTCAAGTATGCATTGGCAGTAGCAGTGCTGGGAAAGGTTAAAGAAGGTAGAGGAGGCATCCTGGTGATTAGCAGAAAGGTGGATGCTTTGGAGGAAAGGGAAGGATCTCAGGAGAGTGGAGAGAAACTAGAAGGTTAAGTAGGGATGGGGTTTGAGGGAAGCGAGCTAACTTAAAGATGAACTGTATGTTTTCTGTGAGCCTTTATTTCTTTCATGATTGCCCAAATGTAATGCCCTAGCACATTTCTCAGAGTTCTAGTCACCACTTTAGGGGGTCCTCTATCCTTTAAAGTGGTTTTAAGGGGAACTTGTCACTCATCAAGAACATACAAACAGCTCCAAAATAGGTCTTGTGATAGTCTCAAAAGTAAAACACAAAGAAGAAAAAAATGTGATTAGGTTTGCAGTTTGAAAAACCCAGTTTATGCATTTCAAGGTAGAGATTGTGCCGAAGCTATGGGCTGTGTAGACAAACCAGTTGGGTTTAAAAACTAGCTTGAGGACTTACCAGCTATGTGACCTGGGCACATTATTTAATTATGTGGTTTCATCTGTAAAATAGGGACAGAAGTAATACCTGCAGCTTTCAGCTGCTATTAGGATTAAAGTATTTGACATGTTATTCAACACGTATAAAGTTCTCAGTAAATGTTAAGTGTCACTTGGTACAAAAAGATGCTACCTAAGATTATAGGGGTATATCTTTTAGTCTTTAAAACAAAGTAAGAGAAAATGGTGACTGATATTAATCCCTTTTTAGAAACTTGAAACAAATTACCCAACGCCAAAACAAACCAAGTGACTTACAGAAAATGGTGCAAAACAAATCAAATGATTTACAGAAAATGGTGCTTACTGAGTCATTGGCAGGCTTCCTGCTTCCTTGCATTTTCCTTAGTGATTTATCTGAATCCTGGAATATGTGTTCAGATTGACCTCAGACTCTTTATGAGAAGATATTTCAGAATACAAATTTGCTGCCAAACTTGTGAGTGAAAGGAGGGGAGAAAGCTTGAAACCATTAAGGAAGAATATCAATCATAATAATAACTACCATGATAAAACTACCATTTCTATTGCCCCTTATAATTGACTAAAAGCTTTTTATCTCATGTGGTTCTCAAAAAAAAAAAAAAAAAAAAAAAAAAAAAAAAAAAAAAAAAAAGAATCCTGTGTGTGGTATCAGGGCAGGTGTTATTATTTATTCCATTTTACTGATGGAAATACTGAGGTTGAAAGAAGTTCAATAAAATCCAAGTGGACACAGAAAATAAGGGGCAAAACTCCACATCTCTGTCTTTAAAGACAGTCAGCATGCTGGGCTACCAACATTGCCATGAAGTGATTTTAAAATTTTGCACACCCAGTTTTATGTAGCCAAATGATTGCTATCTTTCTGAGTAGCTCCTTTTGGGTGCTGTGTGATATTTTGAAAATGTGACTATTGTGCAAGCATTTTTAGAACTTTCTCTTCTCTCTCTCTCTCTCTCTCTCTCTCTCTCTTTCTCGCACACATGTACATATCTCATTACTTTTTTAACACCCTGGCCCCCACTCTCCCAGATATTCACCAGACTTGGTTCCTAATGACTTTCTCAAAATTCAAATCTGACCTTTCATGATGAGAACTGAGATCAATGAAAACACTCAAAATCACAAGTTCTAATGATACATCCAAAAGGGTTTGAACCAGCCTAGCTGTGTTGAAAAGTAATAGAAGATGTGTCACTTCCTCAGGGGACTGTTTTGAAGGGCATCCCTTATTTGGTGTGAAGGTTCTAGTATGTTTCTTTAAACATGAGTATCATATTACTTTATGGCTATGGTTTTAGGAAGTCATTAAATAACTTTCTTCCTCACCCACAGTCAGCATCGATTGAGAAATGAAACTCAGAAGGTGGCAGACAGAGATCCCAGTGTGAGCTTGATCACTGATAGGCTCTTGGTAGAACTGGCTTGAGCAGGCTGTGGCCAAAAAAGCCTCCAGCTAAGGTCCAAGTTAGGGAGCTCCACCCCCAGTTACAGGCAGCACCAGATCACACCCTCTCCTCCTCCTGCTCCTCCTCCTCCAGGGCTGAGCTACTTCCCTAAACTCCCCGCACAGAGGCAGAACTGACTCTGGAATCCTGTAGGTAGGCAGATGGGAGAGAAGTAGGGGTGAAGAGGGCAGCGGAGGGTAGGAGAGAGGTGGATAGAGAAGAGGGATAGAAGGAAAAAAGGAGGAGGAGGTTGAGCATTCTTCTTCCAAACTCACTAATCTGCTAAATCACTCCTCTTCCCTCACAAGGGAAAAGTGAGTATGAGGCAAGGAGATAAAAGCCTGTGTTATGCCAGGGAAACATGGGGGCAGGGGAAAGGGGGATTCCCCTCCAGCATTTCCAGGTTTTTATGTACTTTAATGTGATGCAGTGATTGCTGTATAACAGATGAAGGAACTGGAGTATAGGTAATTTCCCAAGGTCACTCCTTAGGTAGTGGTGGAAAGGATTTGAACTCAGGTCTGACTACAAAACCAGAACACCAAGAAGAATGCTTGAGTGCACAGATGAGCACTGTGTGAGACAGTGAGTGAAGAGGGGCTTCCATATGGGGAGCTATGAGGGATGTAACATTTAAAGTGGGGTTTGGGTAGGATTTAAATACTTAGAGATAAAGAAAGGGCTCTCTGAAGAGAGGGCACAGCAGAGGCAATGGGAAATTATCAAGCATGGTTGAGGGAAGAGAAGAAATGCACCTTTTCCAAATGGGAGTTACCTGTGTGGAAGTTGCACGGGGTTGGGATGGCATATTGGGAGAATGAACCAAAAAATGAGCAGTCATCAGGAGTGGTGGTGCAAGCCTGTAATCCCAGCAACTTGGGAGACTGAGGTGGGAGGGTTGCAAGTTCGAGGCCAGCCTCAGCAACTTAGTGAGACCCCTAAGTAGCTTAGCAAGACCCTGTCTCAAAATAAAAAAATAAAAAAGCACTGCATATGTAGCTCAGTAGTTAAGCAACCCTGAATTTAATCCCCAGTACCTCCCCATCCCCAAAATGAGCAGTCATGTTTGAAGGGCCAGAAAAAGATGAGAATCAGACCTAATGTGTGATTCCAAAGAATCACAAACAAACATTTTGAGCTTGAGTGACTGAAATGATAATGGTATTAAGAATGTAAGAAAATAGGAAGAGAGACTGATCTTGTAGTCACTTATTTCCAAATGTGTTAAACAGGTATAAATGCTTTTTTCATGTCTCATTCATTTGTTCATTCAGGCAACAACTTCTATCGAGCCCTTATGATGTACTGAGAGCTGAGAGGATTTAATAATAACCAAATACAGACACAGTGCCTGCCCTTAAGGAGCTTACAGTCAAGTGGATGACACGAAGCCCAAACAAACACATAAAAACACATTCCTGGGGGGAAGGGAAGAATAGAAGTTCAGTGGATTAGACAAAGGGGAATGAAGGGAAGATGGATGGGAATGGGAAAGACAGTAGAATGAATGGGACATAACTTTCCTATGTTCATATATAAATACATGACCAGTGAAACTCCACATCATGTTCAACCACAAAAATGGGAAGTTATACTCCATGTGCGTATGATATGTCAAAATACATTCTACTGTCACGGTGAACTAAAAAGAACAAGAACAAGAACAACAAAATCCTCATTCCTGACTTCTGTTGTGGTGTTAGCTACAACATGGCACTTTGAAAGTCTATAATAAGTAAGGGGCATGACCTACTTATGAAGGTTAGGCAATAGCTCCAGAGGAAGTGCCACCTGAGCTGAGATGGGAAGGGTAAGTAGGAGTTAACTAGGCTAAGAAGACAAAGCATTGCAGGCAGGGGGACAGCCCCATAATCTAATATTACACAGCAGTAAAAATGAATGTACACCTGCTCCCCACAACTAAATGGATGAATATTGGCAGCATAGTGTTGGATGGCAAATTCTAAAGGTTATATATCCTCACAATACCTTTTTATGAAGTTTAGAAATAAGAAAAATGAAACAACGAATGATAGAAAACAAAACAAAAAGGCAATACAAAATAAATAAAATGTAGAGGTGTTAGCTACTTTCAGAGGAGGAGTGATGGGGAGGGAACAGGAGGTTGACAAAAGGGATTGTAAATTACTGGCAATATTGTGAATAAAAGGGTAGAAAAACTCATTGTATTATTTTAAATACATAAGTAAAGTGGGCTGTGCATTGGCTAATTTAATGTCATGACATAAATCAAGAATTATGTTTAATCAAATTATGGGCACCTGAGGTATTTACTGTTTAAAGGAGGTATTATTCTGAGTTTTGGGGATGTACAAAATATCAGGATGGTTGGAATAGAAAAGCTGAGATGGGCTGGGCTTGGTGGTGCACACCTGTAATCCCAGCTACTGGGGAGGCTGAGGCAGGAGGATGGCAAGTTTGAGGTCACACTGGCAACTGAGACCAACATAAAAAATAAAAGGGCTGAGGATGTAGCTCAGTGGTAGAGTGCTCTGGGTTCAATCCTCAGTACTGAGGAAAAAAGAAAAGGAAGGGAGGGAAGAAGAAAGAAAGAAAAACTGAGGTGGGGGGACTGAGTATGCAAATCTGGCTGGGCTCTAGACCATGCAAAGCCTTGTAGATTTTTCCTAACAATTTTCTCTTTATCTCAATTATGGGAGCCACTAAAATATTTTAAAGCAACAGACAGTCTTTAAAGCTTGCATTAAAAAAAATCATTTTGCCTTAAATGTAGTGGCCAGATTAAGGAGAGGCCTGAATGAATGAAACCATGTAGAAAACCTAGTCTAGACATGAGTTGGTGGGAGCTGAGGATAGTGTGGAGGAAGCAATTGTGGTAGTGATGGTGCCAGTAGTAATAAGGGTGCTGGTGGAGATTGTGTTGTTGTTGGTGTACGTGGTGACAGTGGTGTTGGTGATGATAGTGATGATGGTCGTGTTTGGTACTGGAAATAGAAAGATAAATGAGTCCACTTGAGGATATTTACAAAGTTAAATCTATGGAATTATTTTTCTTTCATTCTCTCTCTCTCTCTCTCTCTTTCTTTCTACCAGGGACTGAACCCAGGGGTGCTTAACCCCTGAGCCACATCCCTGGCTTTTTTATATTTTATGACAAGGTCTTGCTAAGTTACTTAGGGCCTCACTAAGTTGCTGAGGTTGGCTTTGAACTCACAATTCTCCTGCCTCAGCCTCCTAAGCTGCTGGGATTACAGGTGTGCACCACCACACTCGACCAATCTATGAAATTTAGAGATATATTTGATATATGTGTTGTCTGACAAACCCGGGTTTAAGGTTTGTCAATGAAGTAGGGTGTGTTGGGAGGGGAAAAGGAAGAGAGCAGTTTTGGACATGCTGAATTTGAGATACGTTTTCAGGTCCTGCCTCTTTCTCAACTCATTTCTGAAATGTTAATCTCTCTTTCTTTCTATGCTATTTTCGCCTAAAAGATAGCTCATGAACTAAAATTCTTTCTGGAGCTAAGCAGGTAGTGAGTGAGTAAAGCATGCTGGGTCAGAGAGACATTCAGAATGGTGGGGACTTCAGTGACCTTCAGAGAATACCGTACATCAAAAATCATGACTGCAACCCCAGTGAGCCTACTGGGAGATTCAAGTGTTGCCAGGTCCCAATTTTTCAAAAAGAGTTAAAAATTGTGAATTATTTTTTCTTTTTGTAGTAGGAATTGCATCTGGAGGAGCTTTACCACTGAGCTAGATCCCTAGTCTATTATTATTATTATTATTTTAAAACAGGGTCTTGCTAAATTGCTGAGGGTCTTGCTAAATTCCTGAGGCTGGCCTTGAACTTGTGATCCTCCTGAGCTGCTAGGATTACAGGTGTGCACCAACATGACTAGCTAAAAGCGTGATTTTTATGTTTCTTATTTAGCAACTAATCAACTACTACACATACCCACATACTTATATATATCAAAAGGGACAAACAAACAAATATGTAACCCAGGGTAGTCAGATCAGACTTTTGGTCCTAAATCATTCCTTAGTGTTGTTTTTTTCATTATATTATTGATTAAGTACATGTCAATAAAATTTTTGTTATAGAATTTTTTATAATATAGCACTATTGAGAAGTGCTACCATTTGAATTTTTATTAAAACATACCATATAGTCAATTTCAAAACATCATTTATAAATTTTTATTTAGAAAAATGTCAAATCCTCAGAAAAGTTGCAAGAATAGAATAATAAATTCCCATATATCTTCACCCAGATTCACCAATAGTTAACATCATGCCATTTTTTTTTCCTGCACCCATTATCTGAACAACTTGAGAGTAAGCTGTAGGTATCATGACCAGTAGTGCTCCAACATGCATCCCCTAAGTTCAGTGGCATTCTGTCATGTAAATATCATACAATGATCAAATTCAGGATGAATACAATACTGTTATGTAATATACATTTAATATTCAAATATATCTATTTGTGATTTTTTTTTTTCTTTCCCAAAGCAGGATCCAGCCAGGGTCACTCGTTGCATTCAGCTGACATATATATTCAGTCTCCTCTAATCTGGAATGGTTCCTCATGTCTTCCATGACATCCACATGTTTGAAGAGTATGATCCAGCTCTTTCATAGAATGCTCCTCAATTTGAGATAGCTTGATTGTTTCCTCATGATTAGATTCAGGTTGTGTCCTTAGCACCTCACCCCAGGAGGCACATGGTGTCACTTTGATCAGTCAGGGAGGGTGGTGTTCACCAGATTCCCCACTGTGCAGGGACTTTCCCTCTTTGTAACCAGCAATTAATCTGTGGGAAGATAGTTTGAGATTTTGAAATATCCTGTTCACCAAAAACATTTTTTACCTAATAATTTTAGCATCCATTGAAGCTTCTGAATTATTATTACTATGGAAATTGCAAGTTTATGGTTTTTTAAAAACTAATATTTCTTCTATATTTATTTACATGTTACCGTAAAGAAGAGCTTTCTCTTCTTTATTTACTTTTGTATCTGTGTGGATACCTGGACTTCTTTTGTAGCCAGTGTTTTGTAGTTTATCACTGTTATTTTGATGCTAAGATTGCCCACAATTTGCCAGTGGGAACCCCTTCCAGCTCCCTCCTGTGTTCTTTAGACATGACCCTGCATATTTTTGAGGATTTACTTTCTGTCACAAGATGTTTATTTCTCACTTTGTACTTCTTCTGCCCTAGTCTTGGAACAGCCATTTACCTAAGGAGCCTGCTTGCTTCAAGAGGAGAACTCATTTAGAAATTAAACTCTGGGCCTTAAGTGTGCTCATGACCACTGGGATGTCACGATACTACATGCTTTCAGTGAACAGAACTAGGATATATATATTTTTTAATTTGTGGGCTCAAAAATTCCAATCAAACACTAGAGGTCTCTTCTTGCTTTTTCCAATTCCACTATTGTGTCCTGTTGGACACCAATGTATTTACTCATGGAAAACATGAATTTTAAAGCAGGAGTGCTTTCCCCTTTTCTTTCCTCTCTCTCAGTTGTCAAGATAATTTATTTTGATCTATGTCAATTTCTACATTTTTTTCTAACTCATTTTCTCACATTACAAACATGTTCAGGTTTTTCTAAGCATATCTCTGCAGAGATTTTACCATGTAGAAATGCTATATAATATTATTTATCATCAATCATGCAGGAAACAATTCCCTTGCTTTGAGTGAGACTGAAATGGGAGTCATTTATAACAACTTCCATCTGCTTGGCAGCTTATAGTTTACAAAGTACTCCTTGGCTGTGTACTACTTCATTCACTCTTAATGGTCTGAATTCTTTGGGTTCCAGAGAGATTGAACAATAGATAGCTCAGAGCTTTGTGTATGTTTCATAAAGCAGGGACTAAATAACTGCTGAGTTTTAAAAAAACACATTTAGAATCTATGATGGATGAAAACAGGCATTCTATAAAAGCATAAATAATCTTAAGCAATAGGTAATCTACACTTTTTTATATTCATTTCATCATTTTTTGCCATTTTTATTTCAGAGAAATTTTGTGTCTTCTTTAGATTGATATTTTGAAAAGACATCTGCTTCCTAAGGACACACCAAATGACAAATGCCTTCAAAGTAGTGTTTCTCCCATGTGGCAGTGTGAGGGATCTCTTAGGGGGATTGGAGTGTGGCTGCACCCTACAGCAATTCAGACTCTTTAGGGTAGGCGGGTTAGTACTTTAAAACTTGTCCAGGACATCCCACTGACCAGCCACCACAGGGGTGAGGGAAGGCAGTGCTAAGGACTGGTGAGGGTGGCTTGGGTCACAGGGTAACATAGGGAGCTTGATCTGCACCTCATTTCCAGTTTAAAGACTGGTACTTGAATTATGCAAAAATGTATTCTGAACTTAGCAGTCGATGGGAATTCGTTTTCTTAGGCAATATGATGTTAAAAATCATATTCTTTTCATTTTATGATTTACATGATTTTCACATTTAAATGTCTCTGAAATCATGTCGTCATGACCTTACATTAAGGTGTGTGTGTGTGTGTATGTGTGTGTGTGTGTGTGTGTGTGTGTGTACATTCTTAAGCTGTGCTTAGAGCTGGGTTCAGTGTGCATCAGAAATACCCAGAGTTCTTGTCTCAAATATGGACTGTTAGGCTGGTTTAAGGTATTTTTTGGAAGAGCCACGGTAACAATTAAAATCATGAGGTGATTCTGATTCACCTGGTTCCTTGGACTTCTCTATGAACAACGATTTTCCAAGAATGGTCCCTTCTTTTCTCTGCCTGCAGCATCCCCTGGGCATCACCTGGGGACTTAGAAATGCAAATTCTCCAGCCCTGCCTAAGCCAGACAACATCAGTAACTCTGGAAGTGGGACCCAGCAAAAGATGTGTTCACAAGGGAATTCTGGGAATTCTGAAATAGGATGCAGTTTGATAATCACTATTTTGAGATACTACCAGTGTTTCCATACTACTTTGGTCATAAGAATCATCTAGG
This sequence comes from Tamias sibiricus, assembly GCA_025594165.1. Taxonomy (NCBI): domain Eukaryota; kingdom Metazoa; phylum Chordata; class Mammalia; order Rodentia; family Sciuridae; genus Tamias; species Tamias sibiricus. The sequence continues at coordinate 153,237,417 of CM046657.1, read as the reverse complement.
ATATTTTTTAAAACACAGAATCTGGATCCTATCCCAGATCTATGGAATTAAAATTCCAAGGAGGAAAAATCCCAAGGAAAGACATGCATAATTTGTACTAACAAGTATCCCACATGATTCTCATTTTCAGACAAATCTAGGAAATTGGAAATAGAAAAACCAATAATTTCCCTATTTTCAGTTTACTTATATAAGGTCTATCTTTGGCTTTTGTAGTCATCATCCATTTTAATTTTCTAATAGCCTTATGAACTAGATATGATGACCAAACCCATTTTACAGATGAAGAAACTGAGATTTAGATAACTACAGTCATACAGACAGTAAATCAGGGAGCTGGGACTCAAATCAGAAACTTTTCATGAAAACCTTTGTTCTTAAACTGTTCCATTCTTCTAAGGTAACACTATGTAAATCATTATGATGCTGTAGTGCGAACTGCAGATAGTTACTGGCTAAGAGTAATGTCTTGGTTCAACATTTGCCAACTTCCATCTGTGATCCCAACCTAGCTTTTCAGACTCTCTCCCTACTGTTCTCAGCATGAATATTCCCCTGAATTGAGGCCGTTTTACTCCTCACCCTTGACCACGATCACCTCCACTGTAGCACTCACTGCACCTATACTGACGGGATCTCTCCATCATCTCCCAGGCCTCTAACCTGCTTACTTATCTATTACTGGCTTGCTTACTACCTTACCCTACTTCTCCCCTCAAAAGGACTGTCCTTCCTCTTCTCTAGTAGCCCCATACCTGGCCCTGCCTCAAGTATCCCTTCTGTGTGGCTTCCTGGACCACACCAAGCCTCAGGGAACTCACCCTCCTTGGACCTACTGTGCCACTTTTCCCCTGTACACTCTATTTGGTCCATAACATAGACTGCTCTACTTAAGCATCTTTGTCTTTCATCAAGACTAAGTTCCTTGAAGGTGCTGTTCTGTCCCCAGAAAGCAGTAGATGTTACTAAAGTATGTTTTCCTATGATAAAGTCAATCTAGTCAAAGGCCTACAGAATATAGAGGTGCATTTTAAAGCAAGGCAAGTCATGGGTCCTAGGAGACTCTGTGAAGGGGCTATGTGAGCCATCATTGGATTCGCAAAGGTAGTAGATAAACTTAATGATTATTCATTAGGAATTTGTTTTTGAAAATCCTAACTTCTCTTCTAAACCCAGAAAAACACGGGGGCATCTTTTTTGGTGGAACAGAATGACAGTGGCTTTAGGAGCAGTGCTGGTGGTGTAGCATTTCTCTTTGGAAAGGGGAATGGTTTTAATATTTAAAAGAAAATTTTCCATTGTAGTCATCATTCCATATGAGAATGTGTTTTCTTTTAAAAATATAATGGATAATACCTATTCTGGTTCCCTTCCAAACTTTGGAGTCATAGAGTTCTGTCAACTTCCTGTGTCAGAACAACAGCATCCTCAGAGGGAACATGGAATGTATAGTCTAAAAGGCCTGCATTCTACAAGTCCATACTAGAACCAAATGTGGTTCTAGGTATGGACTTGTAGAATGTAGGTCCAGGTACCTCTGAGCCCAGGTCCAGCCTAATGATGAGGAAAGGGCGCCACCTACCGACCAGACAAAGTCAGTCTTTTCCCTTTCAGGAACTTGCCGTTTAATTTGGCTAAGAGCATGTGTCCCAGAGTGGCTGGCCCCAGAGACCTAGAAACCTTGCCTGAGGTTGCTACTGTGTTTCCTGGGAAGTTCTCCAGGACATAGCCACTCAAAGTGGTTGTAACAAGTATTTGTCTTCTATGAGAATTTCTCTTGGGCAAGCTTTCTCCCTGATGAAAAATATCAACAGCTTTGGTGCAGACAATGATAGAACTCATATTTGGCCAAATGTTGTGTACAGTTATGGTTCTATGCATGAATTTCTAAGACAATTTTTTTTAGTAAGGGTGGAGAAGGAAGAGGGTGAAATTTAGGAAATAACTGTTTTAGAAGGGTTTGAATCAGTTCAATGCTTTTAAAAGATAGAGACCCATTTCACTTAAAAATAAAACTTCATTCCCTAGCACATTAGTATCTGGAAAGTTTATTCTATATAGAAAAGTGTCATGCACATTTGGTAGAGTTTTAAAATGCTGACTGAAATGCCATGGCAACCAGATACTAACCACACAGTCACCAGAGTCCCAGGTAAACCATTTAGCATCTTGTGGAGGCAATAGAGTTATAATTCTTTGTCTTCTCAACATCACAGTTTGAAAAGTGCACTAGAGGTGGACAAGCTAGATGGATGGGCCTTGTTTCCTCCACCAGGACAAAGCATGCTGATATGCTACTTCTTAATCAATTGAAATCCAAAATTACATTATTTCTTTTCTTGGAGAGAGTTATACTTAAAGAAAAGATAGTTTTCATTGAGTTAATGTATAGGAGAATGAAAGAGAGTGGAAGGATCATGAGGGAGGAGAGGGAAATCTTCCTTCTCTAGCCTTTTGGCAAACAGCTTTTGGGGCTTCCCATTTTCACTCTCAGCAGCACTTAATCCATGGGGAATTCCAGCCCTCTGGATCCTGATAAACAAATGCACATTACACATAACCCTTCCATTGAGATTTTTAAAAAATGTTTTTAACTTTATTTATTTATTTGTATGTGGTGCTGAGGATCAAACCCAGTACCTCACACATGCTAGGCAAGCGCTCTACAACTGAATCACAACCCTAGCCCTCCTAGTGAGATTTGCTGTCTAGTTTTGCTTAAACTAGAATGAGAGGAAGGGAGCAAAGGAACAACAAAACAAAACACTCATTGGGTGCCAGGCATAGGGTGATGCCTTCCACGGACATTCTTCCTATAGCCCTATGAAATAGAAGTAGGTTGGGTCAGGGACAGAGGTTAGGAACTAGCCAAGAGTGAGTGTACTGAGATGTGACCCCAGTTCTGCCTGGCTCCAGCGACAGTACTCTTGTCTCTGTGAGACTCAGGACCTCCAGTGGTGGATTTTCAGAAATGCTAATGCAACATCCTAGAACTAGAGAAGATGTGAAAGACTGTAAGAGGCTATCCTGTACTGTGGTTGACAGAAGTTTCCCTCTTTTCTTTCATTTTTAATTTAAGAACAAACAGCTTCATCAAAATTCTACCTTATATAGAAAAGCAACATTTACCTGCTGTCTTGAATGTCATGTGTGCAAATGCCACATATATGCCTCTTTCTTTGCATGGAGTAGAGAGTTGAACAAAGGCTAGGTACATTGAGGCAATGGAGAGCAGTGAGTGGCAGGCAGCCACACAGTGCCAGGACGTGCAGCCTTGTACAATGACATGTAGACTCAGAGTCAAAATCCTTGATTTGAATTCTGATTCTGCCATTAACAACAGCAGCAGCAACAACAGTTAACATTTGAGTGCTAAAATGTATGAAGTACATTCTAAACATATATTAATTCACTTGATCCTCATGACCATCCTATAAGTACTATTATTATTCCCATTTTACTGATGAGAAATTTGAGGCACACAAAGGTTAAGTTGCTTGTCTCAAGTCACATTAGCAAACAAGTAGTAGAAAGTCGATTTAAACTCAAGCAGACTGGCTAACAATATTATGTAATACTGTCTATAACTGATTTATTAATTGTGTCAGTTAACCCTTCTGGCTTTTAGTTTTTGACATTTATACATTCATTTTTTTAACAAATATTGAGATTCAAGCCCATGTGTGACTTTACAGATCAGACAGACGTGGAAAAGACCTATGCACACAGGGATCCTGTCTCTTGACACACATTCACTGCAAAATGCCAAGGAAGGAGGGAGTGCTCATGCAGTTGAGACTTTCAGGGAAGGCCACTGGAGTTATTGGTATTGAATTTGACCTTAAGGTGGGAGACTAGTTCCAAAAAGGTGTCTCGACAGAGATAAAACTCAATATGAGTTTGGGGGCTCTAGTTGTTAGACTATTTTGATTCAAGAACAGGGTATTGGACAGGGGATACGTCCAGAGGGAAAGATCAAAATTCAAGGTTGAGGAATCACAACCAGAACCTTTGATGTGACTGTAGTCTGTAAGCCAAATTCTTGGGGGAAGGGTCTAGAGGCCGGAAAACCCATGAAGAGGCCAGAGAAATGGTCCTTGCTGGAAAATTTGAGGATCTCAGTTTGAGTGGTAGAACAAGGGGTCAGGGACTGAACAATGAAACCAGATGCCCGCAACACGAGGAAAGCAGAAGTTCAAGAATAAGATGGAGTAGACAAGGTGGTACAGTGAGCAGAATGGCTAAGTGTGAGGACAGCAAAGGAAGCCAATCATTGCTGCCTTTTCCTGTGGGCTGTGCAGGTGACACACATGGCCAGCGTGGTTAAATTTGTGTAGCTGTAGCTCAGAGTAATGACCATTAGAGAAAGAGGATAATACCCATAATAGGATACCTACTATGTCTCAAGTATTCTTTTTGCTCCCCGCGTCTCCTAGTGTTATCTCCAATCCCCAAAAGAGTAAAGCTGTGCAGACACATGGCTTTAGTTTTTTGTTGTTGTTGTTGTTCTGGGGATTGAACTCAGGGGCACTCAACCACTGGGCTACATCCCCAGCCCTTTTTTGTATTTTATTAGAGACAGGGTCTCGCTGAGTTGCTAAGTGCCTCGCCATTGCTGAGGCTGGCTTTGAACTCGCGATCCTCCTGCCTCAGCCTCCCAAGTGCTGGGATCACAGGCATGTGCCAACGCGCCTGGCTACATGGCTTTAGTTTTAAAGAGGCAGTATAGCACAGTGCTAGCAGGGCAGGTTCTAAAGCCAGACTGGAGTAAGTAGAAGAGTTACAGTTGTATATCTTGGGCAAGAAATTTAATCTTTCTGAACCTTAGTTTATGCATGTGTAAAATTAGGACATTACCCATCTCATCATGTTCTTGTGAGAACCAAATGAGTTAGCATTTGTAAAGTACCTGACCTGAGTAAGAGCAGAGGAAATGTTAGCTGTTCCTATTGATGACTAAGCTCCAGAGCAAAGAGATGAAATGCTCTGGCCAAGGACATACAGCCAACAGGGTTAGGATTCAAATCCAGGTCTGCAGGCTTCAATGCCTCCTTCAGTTCCCTGTGCCATGCTGAAATAAGGTCAGGATTATGAGGGAGATGAGAAAGAAGCCCACAGGACTGTGGGAATGGCATATTCATGTGGTGGGAAGAGAGCATGGCCTAGGAGAGGGAACAAGGAAAAATTAGGAGGAGGAGCAGGAATAAATAACTTTAAAAGTCTTTTCTGGGGTCTGGGATTGTGGCTCAGCTGTAGAGCGCTTGCTTAGCCCATGTGAGGCACTGGGTTCAATCCTCAACACCACCTTAAAAAAATAATAACTAAATAAAGTTATTTTGAAAATCCTTTCTGTTTTCCTGACTGCTTAAATAAAACAGGCTCATTCTAAAAAATAAACATATCTTGGAACTAAATTCCTGTACCCAACCACCTCCCCTGCTCCCTGTCAGACCATTACTGCTAACAGACTCTAAAAGCAAAAACCTATGGACATTAGAGTATCATTGAAGTCAGGGGAGGTGACTCAAAAGGCAGAGAGGTAGTTGATAAATCTGGCTGCAGGAAAGTCAGGGCTCAGGCTGGTGTAGGGAGGACAGATGGGGGAAAAGGAAGTTTTGAGAAGGGCAGGATTTGGGTGATGCAGATCTGAAGAAGAGGTTGGGACTGGATCTGCTTTGAGAGCGAGGGGGCAGTGGGCACAGACAGCTCCAAAACAAGAAAGCTGGATGGATAGATACTTGCAGGGATAGAAAACTTTTTGTGTGTGATGGATCTCATTGGGAATCTAGTGATGCTTACGGACTATAAAGTTTTAATGCCTAAAATAATATACATGGGATTATGAAAGGTAAACCCTTCTATCCACAGACCTCTTGGAATAACAAAACTTCTTTAAGGACACTTTTGGCTTTAAAGTTGGATACTTTAGTGAAGACTCAATGCTTAGAAACTCCCCATCCTCCTTGAATCCTCTGAACTCAGAATGGAGAATGGGTCCAAATCTCCAGTTCCAGACCATGATTTTAAACAAAGACTTACCTTTGGGTGATTTAGGCATCCTTAAATTTAGAGAAGTTGTGTAAATCATCAATATCACCACCCCATTTTTTTTTCCCCCAGAAATATGTTGGCAGAGTGGAAAAGTGCTTTGGAAACGTTGTGTGCTGATCAAGTCCTCTTTGTGCTCCAAAAAATAATTCCACCAAGACCCAAAGGCGGGTAATCCTGGGTGATTGGCTCATTACAGGAGGCACTTGGTATGTTCCACATGCTTGCAAGATGGCTGGTATGTTTCCTTATGGGGCTGGATTTGTTCCCCTCGTGTGTGAGTCTTCACATACACACAATTTGGCTGTGGAGGCAGGGGTGGGGTGGGGTGGGCAAAGCAAATGAAATTCAGCACTGAGACTAATGGGCATATTTGGAATTTAAGTTTGCAAATGAAATTCAGAAAATCAACAGTGACTCTTCTTGGACCAGGTGGAGGCAGGAGGAAGGTGGGAAGCCTGCATGGATTGGTAGATTTAAGATGCACATTGGGGCACATACACTGGACAAATGACTTTTCTGAGATGTCTTTATTACCTATTCAATACGAAACTAGCTGAACTTACCTAAGAAGTCTATTAGTCCAGTACAGGAGAGGGTTTCCATGAAATAAACCCATTTACTGTTCAATTATGATTTTTTATTTTTCCAGGCCACATTGACTATGTCAATAAAGGGCCTTCTACCCCATTTTCCATAACTAGATGTAAAATTATCATACCAACTTCATCTATTGTTGGAACTACTATTTTGGGTTGGCCCTATGTAATGTGAAATGAAGAGAAAAAGTGTGTAGCAGAATCTCGATATGGAAATCCAGACTTAAAAACATTCTCTGATGGTTTGGCATCCTTGGGATAAATTGGTCATAGTTTTCAACAACTCAGATCAAAGCCAAATGCTGTTTGCATTCAGACAGTGATTCAGGGACCATGTCTTATTTGGTTTCTTTGAAAATAAAGCACAGACATTTTTTCATACCTTTGAGAGGATCTTTTGGCTGCCAAATTTGTGAATTGTAAATTTTATTGTACCCTAATACAAAGTTCTACATCTTTTCTCAAATGTCTCTTTCAGAATTATCCCAGCATCTCTAAGCTGACTTGCTTGTTGCAATGATGGTATCCTGATGTAATGTGAAGAAGAAAAAGGAAAAAAAATAGGCCAACTGGTAAAGATAAAAAAAAAAATGAGAGTAAATAAAACACATATGGAACTTCTACTTTCAGAGTTGAAATGTATATGAGTGTGTATGCAAATCAGCCATCCAAATAGAAATCTAGACTGGGCCAGACTTAGGCACAATTATGAAGTAGCAAAGTTTGCTTCTCATGGCTTTCAATTCGCCTGACCTGGTATTTTTCTATGACCTCCACCCTTCTTTTTCAGCCTACTTCTAATGTTTCTGTAACCTCAGTTAGAATTGCCTGATTTCAGTACCTGCTTCAGGTCTGCCCCCACATCACCCATTTCCTCTTACCTCTTCTCTGTCCCCTCCTTGAAACCCATGTGTTTTGCATCCCTTTTCTGTGCATCTTGCTTTTAAGTGGGAATTATTTAAGTAACTGTTCTTAAAAAATATTACCTCATAGTCAATTCTTGGCTTTAATGAACAGATTGTATGTTTTGGGAATTATTTTCTAATTTTGCTTTGTTCTCTTAACAGACTTTACCAAGTGCCTATTAGGCAGGGCACAGTGGCTTTGGTATTGTGGGAATTATTGGAAAATGCAGTAGTAAAAGGTTAGACAGTGTGACAAGCTAAAGGAACAATTTGAGGAAGATGTGTACTGATTTTATTTTATTGAACAAATGCTTTTATTGTACATTCTGGGTGGCAGGCACATTTCTAAGCACTTAGCAAATATTAATTCATTTAGTTTTCAAAACAACACTTAAGACAAATAGTGTTCAATATTCATTCTGCTTTACAGATGGAAAGACCGGCGAAAGAAGGTTAAAGGACTTTCCCAAGGTCACCCAGCTATTAAATGTGGAGCCATGACTGAGTACTAGCAGTTTGGCACCAGGGTCTGAGTTCTTCAATCATCTCAATTCAACCTCTTCAGCTGCCAAGTGCGGGACACAGACCAGGGCTCTTGACGTCAGGAGCCATTCCAGGTGAGCTAAGGATGACAGTGGTTCTTCACCCTGGCTGCCCATTAGAGTCACCTGAAAAGCTTTTCCACAGTACTGATGCCCAGTCTCCATCCAGGCCGATTAGATCAGAATCTCTCAGGGGGAGGCCTCTGCCAACTACATGACTGGCTGTTCCAAAGAGCAATCAGCCCTGAGAACCACTGCAGGGGAGGGGATCCTCAAGGGTACGCAGAGCTCAGGGAGGAGGGTGGAGCGGGTCTTCCAGTGGGAGATGAATTGGGCAGAGGACAGCCTCCCCCGTTACTCTCTTTCCCTTTTCTCTCCCACCACCAGGCTTCTGTATCTTCATCCAGCCCTTGTCTTCTTTCTCCTTGTCTTTCCTTCCTTCTGTTTGATCCTCTTGCCTCCTCTGCTCTGTCAACCCCTTACCTCCTCCTTCCTGCATTCTTCTGCTCTTCTCCTTTTCTTATTCTTTCCCTTTTCCTCCTGCCCTGCCTCTTCCTTCCAGTCCTGGAAAGGGTCATTTCCCTTAGCATGGCCCCTCCTTCCAGCGGAGAGTGAGCATTGGCAGGGCTGAGGCTCTCAGATCAGTCATGATGCCCATTCACAAAGCTCCTGAAGGAAGGAAGAGGAGCACTGGGATGTAAATACCCATTTCCCAAATAGTATAATTGTATTAAATTCTGTTAGGAGACTCAGAATATATGGTGTCTGGCTCCAGGAGTGAGAGGAGAGAGGGAAGCTTGTGAGGTGCATTAGTTTTTTATGGCTGTGGTAACAAAACATCATAAACATAGTATCTTAAACAACCTAAAGGTATATCTTATGGTTCTATAGGATAGGAGTATGATATGGGTCTCACTGGGCTAAGGGCAAATGTTGGCAGGGCTATGTTCCTTTCTGGAGTCTCTAGGAAAGAGTTAGTCTTGGGGCTTCTCCGACTTTAGAGACTGCCCACATTCCTTGGTTGATGGTCCTTTCCTGCACCTTCATCGCCAAGTAGTATCTCCATGGCTCTGCTTCTGTGACCCTCAGATCACTTTCTCTGACTCTCTTCTTCTGCTTTCCTTATCCACTTTTAGGAAGTCTCATGATGATACTGGGCTCACTTTGATAATCCTGGAGAGCCTCCCTATTTTGAGGTCCATAATTCTATTTTGCAACCATAAGTCCCTTCAATCCTGCTACCTAACATATTCCCAGGTTACTGGGGATACATTATGCTCCCGACCACAGAACACTTCACAGAGGAGGAGGTGAAAGTAGAGATCAGTCAGTGTAGAAAGAACAGCAGGTACCAAGACTTGGAGGCTTGGGAGAGCATGCAAGGCCAATATTGGTCCATTTCCCCTTGCTACAACAGAATGCCACAGACTGGGTAATCTGTAAAAATAAATAAATAAATAAATAAATAAATAAATAAGTAAATAAAGGTTTGTTCAGCTCATAGTTGTGGAGGTCTAACATTTAGGGGCCACATTTAGTGAGGGTCTTGATGCTGGGGAGAGCTCTCTGAAGAGCATCCCATGGAACAACAGAGCAAGCTTATTAGGTTAGGTCTCTTTCCTTCTTAAAAAGTCACCACTGCCACCATGGAGCCCCAACCTCATGACCTCATCTAATCCTAATTAACTCCCCCCAAATCCCATCTCTCCTTGCTGTTACAAGGGCAATTAATTCTCAAAGTGAATTTTAGAGAAGGCAAACATTCAAACCTGAAGCAGCAGGCTTTGAGGACCCATGAGTTCAGTATCACCTGGTGGTGTCCTGTAACAGCTCATTACATACTCACCTATATATTTTGTTCTTGAATTTTACATGTAATTATGTTTGCCACATATTTCATCAAAATGTCTTACAATCAACCAACCCCCTGTGGAGTCGGTGCAGAGTGACCGCGAGGAGCCTATGTGCGGGAGCCAGCGGGGGCTGGTTCTAGTCTCCCCTCCGTCACTGTTTAGCACCCCACCTGTGAGAATTCAATGAGATCAAGAATCTCAAGTACTTTGCTCTGTCCTGGCACATATGGGCTGCTAATAAATGTGAGCTGTTAGCACTGCTGTAGCTAAACTGCGTCTTAAACCGACCTCTTGTAACCCAATGCACTCACTTTCTCCTTCATGTCCACTTCTTGCTAGAAGGAAAAAGAAAGCAGTGACAGGAAGAACATTTCTGACCTATGCAACCTGCTGAGATAACATCGTTGTTATCAAGTTCAAACGGTCTAGCTGCTGGGCCCTAAATTCAATCTAGAATCTAAGGACTTTCCGCCCCTGCTGATTACGCCAACTGTCCCAAATGATATCTATAGCTAGAGTTTGAAATGCCATTTAGTTACAAAACAGGACAGAAAAGTATGGGGGTGGGCAGGATGTTTGAGGATGAACTGAAACTTTTGAAGTTTGGATTCATATCAATAGCAATAACCATAAAAATCACAGGACTCACCTGGACAGGCACTTCCACACAGTTCCTTTTCTATTTCTTAAGGTCATTCCAGGAAAAACTGAGAGGCTCTGTTTTATCTGGGAATGAAACAACAGGAGTAGACAGGAATTTGGGAATGCACATATTTCCTATTAGGTACTGAGTCTGGGGCAACATTTGTTAAACAGTAACTGGGAATATGCAGAAATGTCCTGGCTTTTCAAGGCAGTTGTCTGACAACCAAATGGATAAGCCACTCTATCTGACCCCCAAAGGTTGACCAGCTGGTCTGAAAAGGGGCATTGTGTAATTACTGGGGAAGTGGAATGTCTCTTGCTTAATTTTGTATTGTCCAAATGGTAGAAGGGTCCTGAAGGGAGCTTGAGCTATAACTTGATTAAAAATAATAATAACCAGGCTAAAATAAGGTCACAAAAGCTCTTTAACTATTTATTAGGTAGTGAATCCTAGAAGTTCGTCTTGCTTATATTTATACACTCCATGGTGCCTTGAATACCTTACGTTCTTCTATAAGTTGTTGTCAGTTGTTTATTTAAAAGACAAGCAGAAATTTACTTATTCTCACAAGTAAGTCAAGAGGTCAGATGGAGATCAGGCGTGGTTCCATCAAGGCCCTGGCTTCTGTTTTCTGCAAACTTCTTCACCTTGACTTCCACTGAGTGTCAGCTTTATCTGCAGACAAAGGAAGACAGCTTCACTTTTGTCTCTGCACAACACACAGAGGAGGAAAGGCCAGCTCCCCAGAATCTAGCAAAAGAACTTTTGTCCCCACCTGTCATTAGTCCATATTTGGTCACATGTCTTTTCTTCAGCCAATTGTTGTGTCTGGGAGAATGCCCTGCATGGATTGGCTTCAACACAGATTTATGAGCTATTCACTTTGAGGAGGAAGTGGAGTTTCTCTTAAAATTATGGAGTACATTCTTGGAACTGTGGCTGGGATTGGGGTCAATTTTTCCTGAAGCTCTTGGGCTATGCCTGTTACCAATAGGGAAAACCCCTGGTTGCTTATGTGTGTTGGCCAGTGGCACAAGTCCCATTCAATCTTTTCAGTAACTCTAGTAGCAGAACTGAGGTCTCCAGTGATTCAGGAACCAACTCCCAGTGGTCAGTGGTGGAGTTCAGTTTTCTGATTCCAGAGTTCACCCTCCTTCCAACAAACCACCCTGGGTGTATGAACAAATAGGTCTGGTGAAAACATGCTTTCCTGCCCTGAAAGAGTAATAGAGTGATGGTTAATATGGTGGCCTGCTTCTGTTTGAAGTAGGGCCACTGCCACAGGTGCTGGGTGACATTGGGAAGACATTTCACCTCTCTGCCTCTGTTTTCTCATCTGTAAAATGGAAGATGTGTTGGATGCTACCTCACTGGACCATTGTGAGAATTAAGTAAGGTAATGCAAATAATGAACTTGGAGCAGTGTCCAGAGCACAAAGGAGGTCAACACTCTTGCCAAGGGCAGGTCTGCTGTGGGGTAACTGGTCATTTGAACAATGGACAACAAAATTATACTCTTCCCTGTGCCATATCTTTAAAAGAGAACAGAAGCATGTATACACATGAAAAACTCCCAAGACCTTTAGCATCATGGGAATTTTGGACTTGTAGAAAATTTCCAAGTTTATTCAAATCCTCTTATAGACAATTCAGGAAGGAATCTGAAAAGTCCCCAAATCATTTTACCCCCAAGCTTAATTCTATCCAATACTAATTTGTTCTTGTCCACTATGCTGATGGCGTTCCAGTCTGTCCTGCCTTCTTTGTTTCCTCTCATTGTTCTAACATTCATCTTCCCTTCTGTGCCCTCATTCTCTAATTTTCCTTCTCCCATCATTTAATATGTACTCTTCTTTTTTGGGTAGAATTCAAGATATGAAATGACCTGGTTCATGTGAAGGAGCTAGTGGGTGTCAGACAGGGAGGGTGTCAGACTGGGGAAAGAGAGGGGGTGTTCTCCTTCTAACTCTAAGCATCACATAGAGACTTTTTTTTTTTAATATTTATTTATTTACTTTAGTTGTACACAATGCAATGATTTATGTTTACGTGGTGCTGAGGATCGAACCCGGGCCGCGCACGTGCGAGGCGAGCGCTCTGCCGCTGAGCCACAACCCCAGCCCCACATAGAGACTTTGAATTTTCTTTATCAAGAAAAACAAAGACAAAACCATGAAGAGCCTGGGAACACAGAAAGAGAGGACAGATGTTTAGAATCTTGGAGTATTGAAATGATTACACACACACATACACACAAAGACTTGTTGTTAGTATTATTCACTATCTCTGAAAGTAAAAAAACTATTCTTTCACTTCCTCATTAATGAATCCATTCATTTGAATAATATTAATTATTTACTAGTGCCCAGTACTACTGCTAGACCATGAAAGTCTTATAAAGAAAAGTAAGTTATACCCATTAGAGGACATTTATAGACGGCAGTTATGTATAAGATAACCAACCAAATAATTAACTTTACAACATCATGTATAAGTGGCCAGTATGGGTGTTAAGTAATGAAAGCATAACAGGCTCCCTGTGGAATAGCATACACATGTGTGGATTGAAATTTCGTGTGGTAGCTCTTTGACATATTACTAAGATAGCAATATCTCATTGACCTTTGGGTTGGATTTTAGAAGCATTTCAGTTAGGTTTATATAAAATGGAAAAAAAAAACCTTTACCAATCAGAAGAGACAGAGAAATGTTGAAGGGAGTGAAATATTTCACATTTTGGTCAGTTGCGTTTGAAGTGATACATTTTAGACTCTGAATTAATTTTTACCTTAGAAGAGAAAAAGTGTGATGCTATGGATGTGGTGAGTATTAATAAGAATTTTTTTTAAAATTTAGTTGATCACTGATGGGTAAGCAAGAGAGTCTGGGCCAACGATACTTGTGGCAAATTAGTAGAAAAATCAACTTAAGTTTCATTAAGGTGTCAAACACTGATAACATAATGTGAAATTTGCTTCATTCTACTATTTGTACTACTCCCTCAGGAAGTAAAATGGAAAATTTCCATCTTACACATTTAGTTCCCCTCTTTAATTTGGCAAACACTGATTTTTTCCACTGCACTTCTCCCTAATTGGAGTCTTGCCAGCTGGTGTCTGTGTGTGTGTGTGTGTGTGTGTGTGTGTGTGTGTGTGTGTGTGTTAATAACTATCACTGGTACTATTAACTCGATTTATGTGCATTTTGGGGTTGAAATTTGTTTCTCTCTGTAAACACTCTGAATGAGTAGGAATCTGACCATAGTTCTTTGCAAGTTTGTAAATGGTTGCTGTGAGATTACTCAAATTGATCCAATAGTTTGCCTGAAGTGTGACTGTTAGAATGTTCCTTCCAGGAGTGTTCCATTGCTTCAACTATCAGATAGCGAATGTTCCAATTTTGACTTTAACTTTGTAAGAGCAACTACACAGCATCTGTGGCATCTGTGCCTTTTATGATGCTGATCCCACTAGCTGGACTAGTCTTCTTTGCATATTGCTTCTTTACCTGTTCTCTGAGGTTCAGGTTACTCCATACCATATTGTAGGAAATTATTCCTGCTGCCCCCACACACTCTGTGTGCTTATGCTCATCTGACATTGATTAAAAGATAAATATTAAATATAAATATTGTATTTTATACACTTGCAATATTCTTTGCACATATTCAGTGCAAATATATAGTTATTTTGTGGGATAGCAATGTTGAAAGACCTTGAGGTTTCTAGACTGGCAAACTTGACTCTGTCGCTGATTTTTTTAAAAAAATATTTTTTTACTTGTAGACAGACATAATACATCTATTTATTTATTTATTTATTTATATGTGGTGCTGAGGATCAAACCCAGTTCCTCACACATGTTAGGCAAGCACTCTATTACTGAGCTACATACAACCCCAGCTCTCTGATTCTTTTTAACTCTTTACTGAGCTTCAACATACTTGCTTTTAAATGAAGCTTTACTAATGGCCATACAATTACTTGAAGGAACAATAAGAGTATATATGCAAAGAGCCCCCATTCCTTGAGAGTTTACTATAACCCAGGCACTGGGAAAAAGGTTTTATGTAACATTCTCCTGTACATTGCTTACAAGTGTTGATTACTTGGACATAGTAGGTACTTACTGAATATTTCTCAAATGAATGAGAAATGGACTAGATTTGGCAGCAGAGTCCTGTCTGCTGAGTCAGCTGCCCTGAGTCAGTGGTTGAGACACACATACAACATGGGTCTCCAGAGAGGGAAGATACTGGCTGGGCTGCAGTTCCCACCTATCTGGCAGAAAGACTGCAAGGGCATGATTCCTTAGCATCATAGAGAGCTCATGGGGAGGGGAGAGTATAATTTCTGAATGATATGACTTCCTTTCCCACTGTCTCTCATTACCCCCCTATTGACCAGTTCAGTCCAGAAGAAGTACAGATCTCATTCTGAGTCACTCTTGGGTTGTATTGGTAACACTACATTTTTATTATATCCCATGGAATATAATAATTTTGTAGATCTAAATCCTTGGCAAAGAAAAACAAAACAAAACAAAACAAAAAAAGGGGTGGTGGTGGAATCCAACCAGCCAGAACTACTGTACTTATTTAGTGATAAATGTTTTCAGAATGTTAAAAGTTCATGAAAGTCTCGCTTAAGTAAAATGCCATTTCTACCCCTGGGCTCAGATAAATTAAGAGAATTTTGGGGATCTCCAGGTTGATGATTCATAATTTTCCCAGTGTTTTAGTCCAGGAGTCACTGATTAAAGTAGGGTGTAGCACTATATTTTGTCTTTTCCAACTATGCTATTTCCAAGTGGTAAGTTTGGGAAGCTTCTTGAAGCCCCTGAGATACCATTTCTTGAATCAAAATTATTGTATTTGAAATTATTATTTAGAGGATGTTGGAAAGAATTTTTTTTAAAGCATCCATCCAGGCTTGTCTTCTTCCTGGCGAACAGTTGTACAGCACAAGAATCTGAACAGAATTTCCCATGATGCGTGAAAGGGTCAGTGTTCCCATCTTGCTCTGCTCCTAAAGACTGGAGTTAACGAGGAGGAGTTTTTATGTGAATGTCAGGCATGTTGCAATAACTAGCCACAATGGAATAGTCATGGCAATTTCCACCACTTGGTTTCTTTGTTTTTGTGATGTTGTTTCATGCTTCATTTTATGAGTATTTTCTTATGTGTGGTTGAACCCATCTATTGCCATCTTGGGCTTGGGTACTTGTATTTAAAAGATGAAGAACAGAGGGAGAAATTGAAAAGTTTACTGAATGACATATCATAAATACTTATTAATTTATTTTCTTCCCTCTACTTCTGCTGACAGATATTCTGATGATTAACATTCTGATGAGTTTGTGTCCTAAGGGAAGGGAAAAGAGAGTCATAATAAGACATATGGAAAAGTATTATGAAAACTGGACTTCTTTGGGGGATGTTACTATCATGGATTAAAACCAAGTCTAGTAATATTCTGGCTGCAATAAGATATATGAAAATTGCTAACAATCTTTTTGGTTTGGCTTTCTGGGGTAAGTAATTTGTGTCCTTGAGGGCTGCTATCTTGATCATAGCATCTACTACTTGAATGCTAACCTATATTTAAGTAAGAGAAGAACAGAATCTAAGGACTGGTGGAATTCTAAAAGTGTCTGTGGCCTCCTCATTCATTTAATTCACAAGTTTGAATAATACTCTCACTACAGAAAGGCCTAGATGGAAGACGATACTGTATGCAATACATACATTGATTCCTAAGATAGAAGTCTTTGTGTCTGTGACAATACATGTGAGGATCCACTAAAAGCAGGCCTTCTGAGGACAACCTATTGATTAAGCCTAATAAAATGGCTGGGGGTGGGGGTCACAGTTTAGGCGTGCTACGAAGCTGAAGATGTAGAAAAATCTAAGGAGAAAGCTACCACTGTACAGATGTACCACTATACAGATGCAACATGTGCAGCCTGTGTTCTGAGTTTGATCCCATTGCCACATTTCCATTATATTCCTCACTTCCTTGTCATATACTTTGAAAAGATGCCACAGACTTCTTTTCTGCCTCACCCATTAAATTCTGAAATTGACATGTGCCCCCAATCACATTTATTTTTGCTATTTTTCACTTTTTAGCTTCTACTCTCTCCATTTTATTACTGACTATATTTTTCTCTTGTTCTTTATGATTTGACATCAAATCACTTTTCTTTTTCATGTTAAAAAAAGTGCAACAAATAAGGCCAGGAAGAAGGCGAAGTGTCTTCCTGCTGTTATCCTGTTCTGGAGTTCTTGGAGTCACTGGCGCAAGGGAAGAAGAGAGAGAGACAGAGGAAGGAGAAAGAGAGAGACAGAGAAAGGACAGAGAAGAGAACAGTGGAGAGGAGAGAGAAATGCGTCCAAAGGGAGACACAAGCTCGGCCTTCGAATTGGCCAGCCTGGTGACCAGCAAGCCCGCCCCCATCCCACCCCCTCCCCCTCTGGCGCTCACACTCAGGAAGCAGCTGGCTACAGGCCGGCCCTCACAGCCGCCGCACACATCCACAATCCTCGCCCAGCAGCCTCCCTCCCTCCCTCTTCCCCTCTCCCTGCAGTCGCGTCCGCAGTGCGCCTCCCGGGCAGCCCAGAACGCGGCGCGCACGGGCACCAGCACCCGGGCTGCCACCACCGCCCCTCCCGGCACCCCGGGTACGCGGCGGGCGGTCCTCCAGGCTCGCACCGTGGCTCCCCCGACAAGACCCGCCGGCATCAGTTAGCCAGCATCCCGGGTCTGGCCCCTACACTCACATCCCCTGGCCCAGGGCGAGGATGAGCAGGACAGGCGAGGCACAAAGTCTCAACTCAACTTTTTTAAAAACATTATTTGCGTGTGTATGTGTGTAGCAGGGAGAATGAGCTGATGCCGAGGGTCCAGCCACCCGCCTTCTGCCTTCTCCTCCCCCTGCTGCCACTGCCCTCTCAGACGCGCGCGCACACACGGCACTTGGGCCGGGTTTCAGCGCTCCGTCCCCTGGCTTGGATGGGAGTTTTCATTTCCGAAGGAGGCAGAACCCGTGCAGCGCGTTGAAGGGCTGGAGCCCCAAGTTACTTCTCGCCAGCGCTGGCCTCCCGCTGTCACTCGCGCCAGCTGGCCGGGGGAAGGGACCCGCACGCCGAGCTTTGTTGTGGAAATCCTGGTTACCTGGTAAGTGGATGCCATAGGAACTTTGTTCGCTGGTGAGAGACTAGGAGAAACAAGGCGCTAGAGAATGTGGGGGAGTTTAAAGCTCAGAGACGCAAACTAGGGATTAGAAATAGTTTTCCACGCTGAGCCGGTGGCATTCGCGCGGGTTTAAGGATACGCGCGCACCCCCCCCCCCCAGATTTGTAGGACTTTTAGAGATCTACACATACTGATAGTAACACTAAATTAGGAATCAAACTGTGTTCTTGTCAGTTAGTTGCCTGAGAGCCGAGCATAGAAGACAGGAAATCCACAAGGTGTTAAAGTTTCGCTAATTAGGAAGAGTTTTTGTATTTTCTTTTAAACTCAAGTTCCAGAGGGCTACAAATAAGGGCAAGTTACAGGACGCACGGGAACTGTGCACGCCGCCCTTGTCCCCACTGAAGGGAAACTTTGGCGAAGTGAGAATTGATGGGGTGACGTGAGGTCTTTTCGCGCACACACCGGGCTGTGGTTGCCTTTTCAAGTTCCACGTGCTTGTGGAGCTTCACGAAGGTTGTTTTCTAGCTTGTGCATCACTCAAGTGTGTGTCCCCGTTGTTTCGGGAGGTCCTCGGTTTGGGGGTACATTACTAGTATGTGGGACCGGTCCAGCTACCCGCAGCCGCCAGGTCTGTAACTATAACCTCCCACGCCGCAAAAGCGCAGACACATTCAGACATGAACACTCCCCGCCGGGTTTGTCACCTGGCGTTTACATTTTTATGGGACCGGACAAAATGTCAGCTCTGTTTGGAAAATGTCTCAGTCTTGGGGACTTTGTCCTGCACACGACTGCAGTCCCTATAAATGACCCTGTGTGTATTTTGAAGTCGGCCCGGGCTGCTTTCTGGAAAGCGTGAGTGAGCTGCCGGCTCTGTCCTAGACACACACCTTGCCCGGAGCGACAATTCCAAGTTACTCACTGGAGCTGACAAGTCACCTCGGGGACAAGGAAGTCACCCAAGTGTCTGGAAATCTTGGCCCCTGTGGATTTGTCATCCAATGGATGATTCAATTAGGTACCTGGGGGGAGAAACTTTGGGGAAAGGTTTTCTGGTTCCGTAAGTCGCGCCCTTAGGCTTGTTAGAGGTGTTGAGGAGTCGAGAAGCGAAAGGATACCCGGGATGGGCGCACTTGCACGGCGGGGGAGGGGGGCGCTCAAGGCTGGCGTGCGGGATGTGTCTTCCTCAGAGTGGCGAGCCCGGCAGTGGCTCCTGCGGTTCCAGGCTCTGGCCCCGCCGGACAGTGCGAACGTACCCACCGCCCCGGTTTCCTAGCTGCCGGCCAGCGGCGGAGCCCTTTCAGCCCCCGACTTACTCGGGACTGGGTTGCACAACAGGAAGCCGGCACGAGTTTGTTTTGTTTTGCTGCGTTCGCTCTCTCGCGGACGCGGCGGAGGGTTAGGGGAGGAGGCGGCGGGGGAGTGACGAGGTCGCGGCAAAGAGCGTCCCTGGGGCCTCACGCCTCCGCCTCCCGACCCGCCCCTCACTCCGCGCCAGGGAGCCCAGGGGCTTGGGCCTAGAACCCTGGCCGGCCAAGCTAGAGGGGTAAGGAACCAAGGAGGGCTGCCCTTGTGTCTGGCTCCACGCATTCTCCACTATCCCTCCGGCCCCCAGCACCTAAACCTGGCTTCCTGCTTGGCGTGCCTGGCCCTCCCTGCCAGGCTTCCTTGGACTCAGCTTGGCCCCCATCTCTGGAACACTTATCGGGGCACAGGGTAAGGGGGTTACTTCCGGAATCGCAGTGAGCAGCGTCCATAAGGACTGAACTCCTGCAATTGTGCCCCCTTTTACAGAAAGAAGCCCCCCCCCCCAATTCCCTAGGGTCACCTTTTAACAGAACATCAGCATCTACTGAGAGTTGGGGCCCCAGAGCCCTAGAGTTGGTGAGGAGAGGGAAGTTCTGTAGCTCCCCCCAGTGGACCAATTCCCCTGAGGTTATGGGACCTGGAATCTCAAGTCCTAAACTGTTAACGCTAGAGGGGAACTTGGTGATCACCTACTGAAGAGGAAAGCTAGACCCAGAACTTTAGAGGTTTTGCCAAAGACCTCATTGCCAGTCGTTACAGACCCAGAACAAACATGTAAGGTTCCCAGTTCCCAGTTCAGAGAGCATTTCATGGCCTGAAGGTGAACTCAAGACAAATGCAAAGTCTCTTCTGTCCCCTCAGAAAGCTTTGATGAGTCATGATTTCTGCCTTGGAAAGTAGCCAAAAGTCCCTTTCCCCTGTCTCCTTCCCTACTGAATCTCCCCTTAAAAACTAAACTGGGGAACAATTTCTTTTCTTTTTGGTACAAAGTCGATTTGTGTTGATTTAAATCTTCCTTTTCCTCCTTTTCTCTCTCCAAGTTTGCTTCCAGTGAGGCACCCGTGTAAAGCAGGTGCAACCTGCAAAAGTTTGCAGAAAAACAATGAAGGCTGTTCCTGGAAACTCTGAAGCCATCTAGAGACAGAGTATGTGGTATTATGTATTATTTTTGCAATTGAGAACATGCTGAAGTTTTAAGGATTGTCCTTAAATGTACTATGGTTCTAATATATTTTCACTAGTTGTCTGTTCAGCCAGAGCAGCCCCAACATTACCTGTAAAAGGGAGGGTGGGGGCATTTCTTTTCCATTATTTCTAAGCCATTCTTCCTTACCAGTAATTTATTCATTTATTTTTTTCTTGCTGGAAGGATTCAGTCCTTCTTGAGTATGAATATTTACTTCCAGCTGCTGCTGTGATAACTCCTTT
This sequence comes from Tamias sibiricus, assembly GCA_025594165.1. NCBI lineage: Eukaryota > Metazoa > Chordata > Mammalia > Rodentia > Sciuridae > Tamias > Tamias sibiricus. The sequence continues at coordinate 153,216,889 of CM046657.1, read as the reverse complement.
TCTCCTTAGTTTACTATAGGCTGTTTTAGGAGAGCATCTTTTTTTTTTTTTTTTTCTGATTCCACCCAAATTTCTTTTAATAGTAGTCAGGTTAGCAGAGATTGACTATCTAGGGTTGTAGGTTTGCTTGGGACGAAGTGATCACTACTCCAAGTGGGAAACAACTTCTTTTTCTCTTTGGATGGATTCCAGGTCTACCTTGTGCATGAAATCCCTACTGGGCCAAAACAGGTAGGGTGGGAAAGATTAAATAAAATCAAATTCATGTTTTGTATCAGCCCTGCTTTCATTTTATGGATGAGAGCAGTCTTTCCAAGGTTTCAGAAGAGAGCTCAGTGTTCTTTTTTTCCTCTGTGTTTTTTTCTGCTAGTAAATTAAGCCTGAGGTCATTCTTTCTAGCTGTGCTTCTCATATTGTAGTTATTGATCTTTGGAGTTGGAATGTTAATTTGCAATTCTTCCAGATCATAGAGGGAGTACTTTTGAAGGAGATAATTCAGGAAGCAGCATCCTATGCACATTCTCATCCCTGGAGAAGTCATTTCCTGTGTTTCTGTAATTATTTTCTGTAGAGGATGTTATATTGTAAATAAGGTGGAACTACAGGGCTTAACTCTTTAACTCTTTATGTTTGGTTGGTTTATAGACTCAATCTGTATTGGAGAAGAAGAAAGGGCATGTAGGAAGTTTGCGCAATAAAACAAGCGCTGTTATTCAGTGAGGATGAGTCATAGCAAAATCTTTAAAATGACATTAACAGGTAGTTGAATTAAAAGATGCCCAAGTTCCAGGTGTTCCTAGTGTCCCACTTACTTTAGACAGAGTTGACACAAAAGTCATGTGTTTTTTTTTTATTGAGAGAAAATATCTGTTTGGGAGAGTTCACCTACCTCAAGCTTAACAATTTTTCACAAACTGAATATGAATATACCTGTGTAACTAGTATGTGGATCAAGAAACATCATTGCCAACACACCAGAAATATCTCTCATACGCCATTCCAGTTGCTCTCTTCCTCTCAGGTAACCACTGCTCTCACTTCTAACATGTATATTATTTATCCTGTTTTTTTAAACCTATGTAAATGGAATAATCCATTATGAATTCTTGGGTCTGACTTCTTTTATTTGACAGAAACTTCTAGTAGGTCAAATAATTGGAACTCCCCTTTACAGATGATGGGAACAGTTGGACTTGAAGAAATTAGTTGGTCAGGCATTACTTAATATAATAGAATTAAGGAAAACACTAATGAAACAAGTTGTATTTATATCTTGACATCCTGGTTATGGAATCTGAACAGATATTATTGACATGTCTGGTGGGACCCCAGTCCTGTATAGGTGAGCAGAAGAACACTGAGGAGTTCCTTCCACCTAACAACCCAGAATGCATTTGGCATTTTCTAGGTGAGGGCCATCAATCTCCACAGTAAAAGAAGCCTGGGCTCAGTTTTGTATCTTTTAGCTAAGATTTTTTTATTATTCACCAGTATGCCAAGATAAAGGCAAGAATGATATGCCTACCCAGAAAGGTATATAATAAGATTTCTCTTTCTTTCTGTGCTGGGGATTGAACCCAGGGTCTCATGTATGCTAGGCAAGCACTCTACCACTGAGCCACAACTCCAGCCCCATGTCATAGGATTTCTATGCTGCTTTTCCTATTAGAGAAAGAAATAGATGAGGAATAGACTGAGAAACATGCAGCTGTAATTAAGCTGGGTCTACAAGTCACAGAGCATGAGGTTCATGATTGTGTGGTCACATCTCATTTATATTGCATTTATTTAGGCAATAAATAATAAATATAGGCTATGATTGTTTATCTCATGCCATATTTCTGTGTAAATGGCCAGTACAATATTAATAATATGGATATGATAAACATGTAAATGTAGTATTAAAAGACATGTTAAAAGTAGTCTGAAAACATAAATATGTAGATATAGTATAAAACAATCTATGTAAATGTAAGAGCATGGTAGAGTTCAAAGATAAATTAGATATAACTCCAAATATTAATGAAATTAGAATTTAGACAGGGAGATGTAACATAGGAAAATAACTATAATGCAATGTAGAAAGCTATGAACGTTAAAAGAGATGTGTATAAAGTAAAATACTTATTTTTATTGGGTTGTTTTATGTCTCAGGCATTGTGCTAAGCATGTGACATGCATTTTCTCATTTACTATTTTCTAATATTACAAACTATGCACCGAATTGTAATTATCCCTATTTTACTAAAGATCAAAGATGTGGAGACTAAGAAAGGATCAGGGAGGGCCTAAGTGTGTATTTGGAGGGTGAAGCAGGATCTGGCTTTTGGGAAAAAGAGAACAAAAGGAGGAAGGAGGGGAAAGCACTCTAAGGCAAGATGTACGATGGACAGAAATAAGAATCCACATGTTCCACTTTGGGAACAAAATCCAGGGATTTGTCTGTAAAGCTTGAAACCATGAAGGCTCTAGGTAACTGAGGGTGGACTGGAGATGAAGAAAGCTATTGGGGCTGTTCTTGTCTGACATGATCTTTTCTATGCTAAGAACATGAAAGGCTGCACATTCCTTCAGGGGCAGCAAGCCCTGGTGAACTACAGATGGGCAGATAGGATCACAGTTTAAGATCTGACCCTGTCCTAGGCTCCTTGATAGAGAGATCAGACTTTCTGAATATCAATTGTTTATGCAGTTCTGAGCCAGATCTGTGAAGTTTCATTTCTAGTCCTACTGAATATTGTACACAGAGAATCTCAACCAGATGCCAGGGCTGTGTATGAATTTTTGTTATTCTTCTGTGTGAAGAAATGGATTAATGTTTTCCCAACCTTTTCAGCATGACCAATACATTCCACTTCTGTCTGTAACTTGGCTGAGTCATTCACAGAGGTTTAAAAAAAAATTTTTTTTTTAATAAATATGTTGTCATGTTGGTTAAAAGCCTAGTCATTGTTGTGGACATTCATACTTCTACACTGATGTCAGTGCACATAATTTAACTTGTATAAAACTTCTGTCTACCAACAGCTAAAAATAGTTACATTGGTTGTCTTTAAGAAATAAATACACTGAAGGAAAGAAATAACTCAGTTACATGTGTGATAGGGATGATTTAATATGCTTGAATATTTAGTTTAGGGAGTGATTAGTTTTATTTCTAGACTCTTCCATAGTAAATGGTTTTACCCTTTTGAGAGAGTTGTGATTTTTAGCTGTGAAAATAGCTATTCATGTGGACTCAATAGTAGGTTACACAGACCAAATGACAAAGAATGCTCTTTTTATTTTGCCATATTTTACTACCTGTATACATCTTTGTGTGAGGATTTTCTTTTTTTAAAGAAAAAATTCTCCAGCTAGTTACTGTGCTTTTATATTTTTGAAGAAGCCTTTGTGTTGGAAACCATGGCCATGTGGTATTCACTCTCTGCAATTCAGGTAATTAATTCAGTGGTGACATCATAGGGAATGTGTTCATTTTTCCATTTCAAATATTTCATCTCAGGATCTGATGGTTAACTCATATTAAGAACACATTTTGAAAAACTCAGTTCTCAAAGACAGTTATGTGTTAATTTAAACTTTTTCTCTCTTGTATTTTAGGAACAGGGTTTTATACAGGGGAGGGTGGTCATCTACTCTCTGCAGTAAGAAAGATCTAAAACTGCTAGTCATTTTGATGTTGATTCTGTTAGCCTGTCAATCAGTTATTACTTATTGAGCACAATTGATCAATTGATATTTGTCAAGTAAGAGGCACAATGACAGCAATGGTAGAAATGTGGCTTCATATTACTTAATCTTTATATTTTATAAGGCTAAAGATCAAACTTTTAGATCTTTCCCTCATTGCATCCCTATTTTGGTATTTATTTTTTGTCAATTGTTCAACTCTTTCTATGCCTGAAACTGTTCTTTCTAGCTATTTGTGTAGGCAAAGATGCTAGATGCTTTTATAACAGTGGCTATTATTCTGTTTTGACTGTGGCCCACCATAAAATACAAATTTTATCTTAACCCAGAGCACACTGTCTGCATACAGATATGCAGACATGTACACCCACAAATAATTGAAATACAACAATACTTGACTGTTAATATACGTTTGATATACTATGTTAACTTATGTTAGTTGATTCTATTTCATTAAAAAATGCTTTCCCTGTTGAACAATTGATTCTTGTACCACCAATGGATTGCAATTCAGTTTGAAAAACACTGCTGCAGAGAGAGCACTTTGTTAAAGATTTGTCTGGGATCTTAAAGCCTAGTTATACCTAAACAGGGCCAAGATGTGGTTACCTTTCTGAACTTATTTGTTTAGCCTAAAAATCTTTTTGGTTCAAGTTCATTCTCATTTTGTGTGATTTCTTTTCGTTGGCCAAGGGAAATCCCTAATTATCTCCCTCTCCTTTGCCATTTTTGGTAGGGCCACAGCTTTCTAGACCTTTCTGTACTCATTGATGAGTTAATGACTGAGGCAAAGTAAGTGAAACACTTCCAAGTAATTACTATTAAAATGAGTGACATTTAGTAAACTAGGAGGATATGAGAGTTATATAGATGCACTGAAGTGTGGAAAGTGGATTCTAAGAGAGGTTATTGAACTTTTAAAATTGCCCTCCAGCAGTATTTTTCTGATGGTTCTGAAGTTCTCCCAGCAGTCCGTAATCATTATAATTGTGTTGAAGGTTCTCAATGCTGCTTCTGATTTTTAAGTTGGGATGGACGGACTGGAATAAATTTCAGAATTGGACTTGGTCATTTCTCTTCTTCTTTTGCTTCCTCTTCCTTTCTTCTTTCCTGTTCTGTCATATCCAAATTTGCTACCTTTCTCTTTTTATTTGTGGTGGTGGAGGTTAAACCCAGGGCTTCATGCGTGCTAGGCAAGCACTGTACCACTGAGCTACACCTCCAGCCCTTACTGCTTGTAATTTGAATATCATAGCTATTATTTTAAAATTTAAAATGGTATTGCCAGTTATTTCACTTCATTTATTCAGGAAAGATTTTCAGTTTTGAGGACATTTTATAAAATATAACAATTACAAAAAATTAAATTACATCTGTCTCTTATTAGCTAAGGGTTAGAATCCACAAATAAATGAAAGTCAGGATTTCTGTTAGATGAGATCCATAATGTTCATCTTCTTTTCTGAAGGGTGTTTGGAAGAATGGTCTAGAATCTCTGGAGGAAACACTGATTTGTCTTATTTTTAGTTCATGTAACTCAGAGTGAAACTTCTTTGATTTCATCTTATTGGCAATTGTATTGCTTGAGTAACATCTGTACATTTTGGTGTTTAGAATAAATGTGTCAATATTCTTAGAATTACCAACATTAGACCTTGGGAGTGCTTAAGTCAAAAGGTCCATACATACTAGTTATTAGGTATAAGCTCCTTCCATTTCTGCTCCACACCTCAATTATGAGGAGTTTAGCTCTGTTTTTGTGTAACTTCTCTTGTCAATTCCATGAATTTTTCTGTTTCACTGGATAAAGTTATGAGTCCCCAGAAATGATGAACTATACCTTGTTGTGGGTTACTTTATTATAACATGGGACCCTCCACTTTCAATTTAGAGAAATGATATTGTACACATCCAATACATTTCCTTCACAATATCCTCCAGCTTCACAGGCACATGTTTGCACTTTCCTCTTGTTAAAATTGCAGACAAGAATAATTTTGATTTATTGGTGACATCTAATATAGCTGTGTTTATATTGTTGCCAATAAAATGACTTACATGATTGGTTTTTGTTTATACAATCTTTTCTGAGGAGTCAGTCACCTGTGTTAGGACAAGGTACATTCTGCTTATTAAAATGAACTCCTGGGATCTAAGAACATTCAGCTCTATCTGTCCTTGATTGAATTGCAGAATGTGCTTCACACTGTAGCTGTGCATGAGAATAACTTACATTATCTATCAATAGGCTTTCATTTCTATATTCTTCTGGCTACAAAAGCTGTAATAAGAGAAACCCACGGGAATAGCATGGGCCTATTAACGATCAAGGCAACTGAGTTGAAAAGGCAGTGTTAATGAAATTATACAATCATTAACTCAAAGAGGGGAAAAAGGAGAATCAATAAGAACTCTATTTGAGATGGCTTAGACATACACACATATATATAGACTCAGGAGAAGTTTGTATCCTGACCAGTATTTTATGCCTCATTATCAGGTTTTCTGTGCAGAGTAAGAAATGCTTGTGGCATAAGGAATGGAAAATGTAACAGAGGCTAAATGTAGCCTAAGGAAATGAAATGATGTATGAAAATTAATAATTAACTGGATCATCAGATGAATTATGACTCTAGATGAGTCTATTAATGATATTTACTAAGAAAGGGCCTTTGGCTGTAAATAGACATTATGGAACTTGTGATTTTGGAATTTTCTCGAATGGATGAGTTAACATTGCTTCGGTTTGTTAAATTTCTTAATCCACAAGGAACAGTGCCTGGAACCTTGGGTAGAATGTAGAGTTATGATTTTATATTTTGATTAAAGTCATGATTTTCCAGAAAAATAGTGCAATTTTTAAATGGTTTTGTGCCTTAGTTTCCTTAGGGGTTAAGTCATTTCCTCCCTGACCTGATTTACAGGAGTGTGTTTTAGGAGTTCGAAAATGGTCAAGAGGAAAGATTTATTAACTCTCATGTTGACTCATTAGCAGAACGAACATTTTCATCGTGCAGTCCAATGGAGTATAAAAATATAAATGTGTCAATACATCAGATCTAAAATGCCCTAAATTTATACTCTAGATGTCCCTTGCCTTTTCTTTTTCTTCTTTTTTTCTGTTGGGTGGTAGCCTGGGGTAGAGTAGTTGGGTGGAAGAGAGAGGAGAAAATGCTGGGGAATTTGATCAAGTTTTTAAATAGAGACTCCTCCCATGGAATTCTACCAGTGAGGTTTTGTTACAAATTAGTTGTGATTTTACTCTCTTTGCAATGAGTGGACTTGTTTTTCCTGGTTAGTGTTGTCTTTCTGCATGCTGCTGGCAGGAGAACCTTCCTGTCTGCTCTTGCTTTGATGGAGCTGGTAGACACTGGCATTACTTTTGCTTCCATGTCTACCCAGTCACCCTAGATTAAAGTGCCAGGGGAGGAGAATCTACATATGTATTCTTGATTATAATCAGTGGATATTTTTGTTAATCTTTCATACCCCAATTATCTGGAATGTCAAGAGTCAACCTTTGGGAATGAAATCTCTAAGTCCAGAGACACTACAAATGGTTTGCCAGAAATGAAACTCAGGCATCTTGACTGTTTGAGTGCTATTTTTTAATTTGGCTTTATGGGCATGTGACCTTAAAAATGAGCAATTTCTTCCTTTTTTTTTTTTTTTTTTGTTACCATGTAGACTTAAAATTCTGTCCTGGTCATATTGCTTAGCTAAGAAGTATATAAAATATTGTAATAAGAACAAACAAAATTTATATTTACATTCTGGTATCTAATGCTTGGAAAAGATTTGTTGGCATAATTAATAAGAAAATCAGAATTTAGGTATATTTTCATATACAGATTAGTTTTGTCTTGAGGTCTTGCTCAGCTCACATGCTTTTTCTTCTTGGTATTAGTCACTTTACTTTTTAGCTGCTGCCTTTTCAGTAATAAAATTTAAGTACATTTTGTTGTTGTTTTTACTTTCAACCTAAAGCTATTTGAAACAGGAGTGCAGTTTATAAAATAAAATTCATTGCAAGTCAGACAGGTGTGAGTGCCTGATACTTAATTAAGTTCTCAGCACTTTAATTATTTTCCCTTCTTGTAGACTCACCTTCTTAATGATCGAACCTAATGCTAAGTATTTACTTAGGTGTTTTATCCAAATTTTTGATGAGAATTCCTGCTTGTATATGATCTTCTTGCCAAAAATGACTCCCTTATTTTTAAAAACCTGAAAATGGCCACAGTCTGCAAATCTGCAGACACTTGTCACTTGGACCGTGGTCTTAGTGACTCATATTTCCAGTCATGTTGAACAATTCTTCATTTTCAAAAAATTGCCAATGTGACATTTTTCTTTCATTTCTATTGGGTGGATACCAAATAAGTGCTTTCTTTTGTAGGGTTCAGAGTGCTCAGAAAAACTATTTTATCAATGAGTGGAGAATAGATAGTTTTGTCTGGCAAAGCATGAAGATATTAAATGACTCTTGCTCATGATCAACCAATGAATGAATCAACAGACTGGCTGGAAATACACTCGAGTTCTTCTACACGGACACAACAAGAAAGGCACTGGAATCTTTCCAATGTAAAAAAAAAAAATTTCCAACCAGTCTGATATCAGGGTTTATTTCTTAATTTTTCCATAAACGAACCATTCAGTTTGGACAACTTGAACTTGTTGGCCATTCATGGGAACTGTAGGGCAGGGGAGCGCAGAGTGAGACCGGACTTGGAGAAGTACTAGGACTGGATGGCAGGACAGTGTTGAATGTGACAGACCAATGGAATTCTTAGCAAAATACAGAATTGGTGAAAATGAGGAAACATTCCAAGTTTTATTTTGTTAATTATTTTTGAAGTTCTTCAACATAGGCACATATGGTAAATTTTGCAGAAGGCATAGGGAACACTTGAATCGAAACTTAAATATATTTGACTTTCTGGAAAGTATAAAAGAAAAATAAATCACCGAAAGTTTTCCTTCTTTGCTATCCTTTTCTTGATGATTTAAGGAATCATTTGTTTTGAAGTGGAGTTGAAAATGTTTGTCTCAGACCTTGAGTGGATCTCACAGACAGAAGTGAGAATCATCCAGTTGAGGACATCTGAATGCTGCTTCTTTATACACCGTCCTTATTTCTTGTGTTTGTTCAACTTTGGCTTCTTTCCATGACTACCTTGTCAGTATAAGTGACAGATTATGAATGCATCTATCAAACATTTGGAGTAGTGGCACTACCATGGCACTTGGCCACCTCACTGCATACACTTCGAAGGGAGGGATGGGCCTTCCTTGATGATTTAGAACAATAGAGAACTGATAGAATCACATATGGATGGATGACAGTGTCCTGTGTTAATGTCAGTACTTCTCTTGGTTCATGCATAGGAAGCATCATTAGACTATGGACAGTGTCCAGTATGTCTTGTGCTGTGAACATACTGGATATCATACCGTTAGAAGGGCTGTTCTCTCCTTGTGCTTTCTATAAGGCATTTTGCACAGCCTTTTCTTTTCTAAGACTTAAATGGAAGGTTAGAGTATTGTGTTGATTTTATTTCTATTCTTGTAATACAGGATCCATATGGAACCAAAATTCTAATGATGCTGTGAATGTTTGAATACAAGGATTTATGAAACCTTTGCAATATTCTCAGGCCCCAGACTTTAATCTTTTGTAAATCTAGAGACTGTGAAAAGATTGCTCTTAGACTGAAGTTCAGAGATGGTGTAATATCCCTATTATCTAGTATAGAGGCCATGACTGCTTTGTGTTTGTTTACTGGGAACTTTGTAGCATTTGTCTCAGAGCTCAGGAAGGTGGTGCTTTTGGGTTTTCTAAAAACCACTGTACAAAAGTGAACTAGTATGGACAGATCCTTTAGGCAACAAGATAAGTTTCATTTTTCAAGCTGGCACCAGTAGATTGGTTATAGTTGCCAAGAGCACTATACTGAGGAGGGCTCAGTGGCAAATAAAACAAGGTAGTGCTCCATAGTCCATGTCTACCATGAATAGAGAAGGGGAGAGTACCTGCCAATGAGCCATGTATTTGATGACTTCATTCTACAAAAAAGGTCATTTTGCTAAGAGGGCTTCTTTTCTTCCTGATATGAATGCTTTAGAGGTTGAAAATTCTCACTGTACCTTATTTTCATTTTTACTTTTAAAAATGCCCGCATTTATTTTTTTAAACAGGCTTATAACCCACACCATGGATAACTTATTGGACTTTGCCTGAAAGGAGTCATTAGTGCCATTGGATATTTGACCATCCTGGCCACAGGTTTTTCAGAATGAATGGAAGGTCATGCAGCATGAGTCTCCACCGGACATCAGGAACCCCACAGGGGCCTGGGATGGTCAGTGGCCAACATATTCCTCCCATCCGAGCCCACTCGGGGACTCCTGGCCCCTCGTCCTGTGGCAGCACACCAAGCCCCGCTATTGGAAGCCTTGTTAACAGCCTCCATCTCAAGATGCCCTCAGGAGGAGGGATGGCTCCTCAGAACACCCTGGCTGAGAGCTCTATCCACCTGCCTGCCCTGAGCCCCAGGAGACAAGTGCTCACCAATGGGAAGCCACGATTCCAGGTCACCCAGCCTGGAGGCATGTCAGGGTTACACACTTTAAAGCCAAAGCAGCAAGAATTTGGAAACCCTTTTTCTCCAAATCCTGGGAAAGGTAGGATTGTCTTTCTGGGATCTTTCAAAAAAAAAAAAAAAAAATGGAAAGTTTTTCTCCCCCAATCCCTTTCCTGCCAGAAAATTAGGAAGATAGATAATTCAATGTAAGGGTCAAAGTTCATGGTCTCAAAATGATATATAAGCTTGCTGGGTAAAGGGGTGTGTCTCTGTGGAGGGTAGATGCTGGGCATATGCATGGTATACCTTATTGGACTTTGAAATAGAGTGGAAAGTAAAATAGGAAGATCCAAAAATATGGCAGTGGGGTGGTGGTGGTGGCAGAAGGGCCAGAGAAAGATTAGAAAGATCCTGTCCTCTGGATACTTATAACTGTGCCCTGGCTCACTGGGGGCTCTATTCTACGGGCCTTGGATGATGAGCAGGGTGCCTGGAACTGCTTTTTATGCTAGTGTTAGAACCACTAGAAGAAAGGTGGTGTTTGGAAGGAGAAGGATTAAAAATGAAGTAGTATTTTAACAGCCAATAAAATAAGGAATCAGTAAGTGTAAATGATAAGAAAAATTATTTTAAGAGCAAAACCTATAATTTTTAAAATATAGTTAGTAATAGGAGGAAAGCAAGCTGGAAGAGAATAATGAAAAGATGTATTTGGTAATTGTGGAGAACTAGAAAACTTGATTAATTTGAAATGCAGAGAGAAAATGTACTTTTAACTTAATAGTGTTTGAATTACCATATATTTTAAATTAAAGAATAATTGCTGGGGAATAGCAAATTATTTGAATGACATACTCTTTCTAGAAATTGATGTTAACTTAATGAAGTTATATTGCAGATTGTATGTGTAGTTAGACTAAAAAGAGAAAGACCATGTATCCCATGTAAAATACAGCTTTGCTATGTAAAATAACACAATTATATATTCCTTAAGGTATTTTAGCATTTAGTTGTAAATGTTTTTATTAAAAGTACTCACATCATCAAATAGAATTAATAGCCTCATTCTGAATAGCCACTCACTCAGTTAATTAAGGTGAATAATGATTTATATCAGGAAAGTAGCCAAAGAGCTGTTTGTCTTAGTGTCTGTGTATTTCTATTTATGGAGAAGTTGGTATAAATGAGGAGATTTAAAGAAAGCACAACACCAAATACACATGTAGTTTTTTTTTTTATTTTCTTCTTTTCAATTTAAAAAATGTATTTATATTTGGTCTAGATTTGGTTTTGAGTTGTTTTATTTCTTAGACGTACTGATGTTTAGTATAGGAACAAGTGTCCCTGGGGGCTATATCCATAATAACTCTGTCATTGTTAGGTTGCTGTGTTCATTGCATGGCAAGCTAATTCCTTAATATCAAACTGCATTGTTTGGGTTTTCAGGGGCTGAGGCCCAGTAAAATCTTTCAGCTCATGCTTGACTAGTGAACTGTAGCTTGCTTTCATAGGTACTTGTATTTGTAAACCTGACTGACAATAATAATGGTGATAATATTAATAACTTGAATTTATTAAAGTATAACTTAGCATGTGTCAGGCAGCATGTAGAGTGCTTTCCAGTACATAGTCTCAGTTATTCCTCACAACAGCCCTGAGTTGTATGCTGTGGCTGATCTACCGATAAGGGCACTAGGTCTAGAAAGAATAAATAACTTCAAGGGCACCAGCCAGCAAGGAGTTTGGGAATATTGCTTTGATGGTGACCAGACATGGCTATAATTATAATCAGGGTGAAAAAAATGTTTCAGGTACTGAAGTGATAGTGAACTCTCAGGGTCAATACACCTTGGAATGCACGTAAAAAATAGTGCTGCTTCCTGCTTCTCCTCCTGTGGCTTTGTGGCTCCTTGCTTAGCTTACTAGCTTACAGTACATGTTTGGGACTGAAATGGTTGGGGCATGCATGGGCACAGGTAAGGAATCGAGAATACTCTGTTATTCTTCCTCCTGGCTTTACAGCTTGGATACCATCAGTGGTCTGGGTGATGCCAGAAATAGCTGAATGTGTCCTTTTTGAATCTTGGTTGACAATTCCAAAATTAAGTCAGTAACTGATTATCTGGGACTCTTTGAACTTCATCTGATCATTTACTCAGCAAATAATTATTGAGCATATGAACCAATGTTCTGGAAATACAACAGCCAATAAAACCTAGTCCTTGCCCTTAGGCTGTTGGAGGATTCAGGCAAATATATGGATAGTTAAAATGGAGTAGGGGCTCTGACAGGTGTACACTCAGAGTGTATGACAAATGTTGAGAGGGATTTCTGGTCTGTGCTTAATAGGAGGATCTGGGAGGAGAGTAAGATATCTAGGCAGACACCTATAGAGTGAGGAGCCAGTCTTGGAATTGTGCATAGTGTATGTCCTCTGTATGGGGGTGCACGCGCATATGTATGTGACACATTCAAAACCTGGGGCATTTCATGAGCTTCTACCTAGTTCTTTGTAGGCTTAGTGTACAGAGACTGGTAAAAGATGAGTCTGGAGAGGAATATGTAGAAGGCAAGTGAAGGATCATGAATGACATGCCAAGGAGTTTGGCTGTATCTTGAGGACACTGGTGGAACATGTGACTCTGTGGGACTATTAATTGGGGCTTTCCAGGGAAACACAATAATAAGATGTATATTTATATCCATGTGTGTATATATACATATATATATATACACATATGTTTGTGTATATATGTACACATATATGCATTTATAAAGATAAAAATATAAATTTATATATATATGTATAAATATATATACATGTATATATAGAGATTTATTATAAGGAATTGGCTCACAGGATTATGCAAGATGGCAAGTTCCCAAATCTGCAGGGTAGATTGGCAAACTGAGACCCAGGAGAATGGATAGATTATTCTAGTCTGAGTCTGAAGGCCTGAGAACTAGGAGAGCTGATGGTGTAGTCCTTGGTCTAGCATGCCCAAGACCCAGGAAGAGCCAATGTTTCAGTTTGAGTCCAAAGGCAAGAAAAAAGCTGATGGTGGATAAGACAGTGCATTTTGTGAGCCTGAAGAGTGATTGTACTAACTCTTAGGAAGGTAGTGGAGCTGTGTACAGATAATTTCAGCCACCTAAGGATTGTCACACAGATGAGCATCTGACTTGAAGGATAGCATCTCCAAGGAAGCCTCATGAGATGTATTCATTTGGCAGGAATGTTTGTAGTACTTGAGGAGTAAAATCTGCTCCACTGGAAATAGAAATAACAATAGTTTTAACATCATGTGGTGTGTTCCCAGATAGTGCATCAAGGTCACTGGTGTAGTACAGAGAACTTGAGCAGTCCTAGGACATTTTATATTTTGAAAGAAATATAAGATACATGACATCTTTTGAATACCAGACAAATTACTAGCTTGAGAAGATTGATAGTTTCAGTAGTAAATTTTACTGTGTTCCTTTTGGTGAGGTCTTATCTTTGCAAAGGTACATTTTCCATAGTTGCAGTTATTTAAAAAAAAATAGCAAGTACTTTGTACACCATCTTCATGACAGCATTATCCCTATAGCCAAAAGGTAGAAGCAAGTGCCCATCACTGGATTAAAGGATAAATGTGATATGGTATAAACATACAATGGAATATTAATCAACCTTTAAAAGGAAGGAAATTCTGACACATGCTACAACACAGGAAACCCTTGCATAAATTATGCTAAATTAAATATCCAAGTGAAAAAAGGGCAAATATTGTATGCTTTATTTTATATGAAGTTTTTAGTAGAGTCAAATTCATAGAGACAGAAGCAAGGTGCTTGAATAAGGGATTGGGGAAGGGGGAATGAGGAGTTAAGTGTTTGATGGCTACCAAGTTTCAGTTGGGAAGATGAGAAAATTCTGGCAATAGATGGGTGATGGTGATAGTTATACAACAATGTGACTGTATTGACGTGATCTGTACAGTTTGCCCAGGACCCCCATTTATTTCTCCCCACTTTAATTAGCTATATCACATGAGCTATTTCTTAAGTAAAATTAATTCTTTGGTTTTGAATAGTTTTTAAAGTTTGAGCTTGCCTTACATTATTTTGTGTTATATTCTATTGTAGTATATTTTATTCTACTTTTCAGTCATGTCTTTTTCTTTCAAGTGCATGGTTAAAATGGTAAATTTTCATGTTTTGTATATTTTACCACAATTTAAAAAAATAGCAAGTATTAAATGACAATCAGTATGAGCAGGAAATAATGAGGGTGGCGATGTCCAATCTTACTCCAAGATTTGAGAAGTGTAGAGTCCACAATTGGAACACATATACCATTAGAAATTGAAATTATTTAGGAATAGGATAACAACATCACTTTTAATTTATGTGTATTACTTTTTTCAAACAGCTAATAAGTTGTTAGTACATAAATGCGATTAAGTGTTGACACCTAGCTACTTAATACATGCAACTGTTAGGTGTTTCTTTTGGCCTAGGGGCACTGTGAAAAAAATTCCTGAGACACTAAGCATGCCATAATTTGAGAGCATTTGGGAACCTTGGTCATAGGAGTTTATTTTTCTCACACAAAGAGTAGGCTGGGGTGGGTGCTTGCTGCTAACGGTTGGCAGCTTGGCTGTGTCAGGTCCAGGATCACAGAGCTTTCCTTAGTCTTGGTTGCACAGTGATCGCCTCACTCCAGCCCTGCCTGGAGTCTGCATTCTGAGAAGAGCAAAGGAGGAAGAAGGACAAAGGCCAAAAGACAAAAGGACGGTTTTCCCCTAATCTGTCCCCTTTTAACAGTTTGCCCAGGACACCCATTCGGCCCTTCCCTCTTTAATTTAGCTGTTCATTATGTAAGCTATTTCTTAAGTAAAATTCATACTTTGTTTCTGAATATTTTATAAAGTTTAATCTTCCCTTATGTTATTTTGTATTATGTTCTATTAGAGTATATTTTATTCTACTTATCAGCCACCTTTATTTCTTTCAAGTGCATTGAACCCCTTGAAAGTAAATTGTAGACACTGTAACATCCCCCCATACCCCCTAAGTCCTAAGCAGGCATTCTTCATGTTGTATAACCAAAACATATTCATCATAACCAAGGAATTTAACTGATATAATAGTATTACTTACATAAAGTTCAAATATAGTCCATATCAAATTCATTTTATATTATTTTATTTCATTTATTCTTTAGAACTTATTTTCTTTTTCCAGTTATAATCTAAATATCCTTTATAGGTACTTTCTTTTTCTTTTTATCAGAATTGAATCAAAGATCATGTGTTGTATTTGGTTGTCATCTCTCTGGTCTTACTCTACAGCAGCACTCTTCCCCTGCCTTTTTTCTTGGTGTTTCATGACAAAATATGTTGATATTTTTAAAGAGTTCATGTGGTTCATCGTCTTGTCCCACAATCTAGTTTGTCAGATTATTTGTTGGAGATTGAGTTTAGGTTAACCACGTTGGGCAAGAAACCTACATAGGCGATTTGTGAACTACCCGCTACATTAAACCTGGAAGCACTGAATACTTCTTTGTCCTGGGATTTGTGATGCCATATTCGATTGCCTAGCTAAAGGGATGTTACCAGATCACCACATTGTGGAGGATACTTTCCCTTTCAAAATTAATCAGTAATCCGTGTTTGAATACCCTGTTCTCTAGCAACCTTCATAGCTTCCATTGCTGACCCTTGTCAGTTCTACCTTGTTGATTGCCTAATAATGAATTCCTTATTTTATATTTCCTCTGTGTTTATTAGCTGGTATTGTGCTAGAAAGAAGAGGTTCTCTGCCCAGTTTTTTGAGAATTGTTACAGATGTATGGATTCTCTTTCTTATAATTTACTGTGCTCTCTTTTGTTACTTGTTCTGGTTTGTGAATTGTCCCCAAATTGGCCAGGGGGAGCCTCTTGAAGTAAGTTCCTGTGTCCTTTTAACATGTTCCTATTAGGCATTCTCTTGCTTTCAGGCATAACAAGATGTTCTAGGCTTACTTGTACTTCTCTGCCCCACACCTGACTGAAATCATTAATTTTTGTGAGGGAATGGTATTTGGAAAAACGTGTGAAAGACTGTCCTTATTGACTGTAAGATGTCATTGCTTCTAAGCCCTTTCCACGAACTGTTATGAAATATATTATAAAAAGATAATGAGTTCCAATTAAAAGGCAAAATTACTGAGAGTTTTTCCATACCTCTGTATCTCTTAGTCAGCACGAACCCCTGGTTCTCAGCAACCTGGTGTATATTTAATTTGTTCTGTCATACAGTAGAGGAAAGGGCTACTTTTAGCTCAACATTTCTAAGGTAGTAGAAATTAGTTTTAAAATTGATTGCTTACTCCATGTAAATTTTTAATGTTCTGAGATAAGAGTGTTCCTCTTTATCTGAGCCACTGTGTGAGCATAGGAGACATTCTGTAGTTGGCAACCTACTGGCCTTGCTAGGATTTGTGGGCAAAGGATCCCAGTTATGTTGTACCAATAATAGCATTTCCCCCTACTTCCTGCTCCAACAGTTACTCATTGTAATTAGACTGGTAGGAATGCATTTTTCAAAGCATCTGGGAAATCAGTTTTATGATCCCCACTTTAAGCACATTTGACACAACTATTTAAATATTTAAGACAATTCTATATTCCTAGTACCCCTAGGACTATATAATTGGGAAGATTTTCATTATAAAGGTTTTTATTTTGCAACAGGGGCTCTGACATTTCTTGTTGGGCTCTGCTGTCCTTGGAGACAAAGGGAGTTAGTTATTCATTAGCGCTTGTGGGTTATTCATTATTGTTGGTCAGAAAAAAAAAAAAAAAAAACAGAATAATATCAACAAAGGACACCAAACTAATTGGGATTAAAAAACTCTTTTGTGTCACTTAAGTGACTTAAGTGTGGTGTCTACATCTTGTAAAGACCTGGTTTAAGAAAGATAATGTATTGTGTGAGCCTGGGAGGTCTAAAAATGAATGTGCATTAAATAATACATCAAGTTTTTATTTTTAACTGTTTGTGGCTGGCTAATTCAGTTGGTTTATAATCTGGACCTAAAGTTAGTGTTTTGATTCCTCAGTGGGTCGGTGAACCTCCTGTTTTTCTCCTATTGCCACATCATAAAATTTAAAAACTGCCACTAATTTGAAATGTTACTGTCCTGTAGCATTTCTTCAGTTATGTTTATTCCCGGAAAAACAACAATGAAAGAAGCCTGCTAACAGCAGTGTGTAGACCCTGTTGAATGTAGCTATATTAGAACCTGTGCAAGAGTAGCAAGTGGGGCCTCATATGTGGAAAGATACAGTTAAGATATTAGCAAAGAACGTTGGGGCAAAATATTTGGCTACTTTTTTTTTTTCACTTTTGCTTTTTAATCATTTATATTTCCTTGTACTTCCAATGTGGCTTCCTGCAGAATTAGAGCAAATAAAGTTAATATTCCATAAATGGTTCCAAAAATAACCAAACCAGCCAGAGACCAAAGGCATTATTCCAATAGAGGTGGCCAGAGTTTTCGTTTGGTCTTGCCAACAAGGCAGGTGAAACACAATGTTTACTTCTGTTTACTCCCTGAGCTACACAGGGTCTACTTTGTGTGATTTATTGATACTGGGTGTAAATCAAATTGATGATGGATTTCCAAGTAAAGCTGAATGGTAGGCACGATTTGTTCTGGTTATAAAAGAGGTTTGTCAGTCTGGTAACATTACACCTTTAAAAGAATACAGTACATTCCATTAACAACCTCCTCCCTCCCCCCATGCTACAGGACTTGAAACTGAAATGTAACATCCATTAGTCACCTATAGCATTTTTAAAGGTTGTTAGACAGGAACAGCCTTGAACTTGCATAGTACTCTGTAGTTCACAAACTTTCCTATTGATTTCCCCCTGTGATATGATTGAAGGCACCATTCTGTTAGGTAGGGTGTTAATTGGCCCCATATTGGGAATGAAGAAACTGAGGCTCAGTTTGCTGGCCACCTCATTCTTTATGTGCTGTATGAGTTTACCTCAAAGAGGAGTCTGTGATTTGATATCTCATACTACAGGAGTTCTAAGAAACCTTGGCCACCCTCTCTCCATTCAAGTTTAACATTGCTGCCATTCCTGAGAGAATATGCCTTAAAAATACCACTGAGGGCTGGAGTTGTGGCTCAGCGGTAGAGCACTCGCCTAGTACGTGCGCGGCCTGGGTTTGATCCTCAGCACCACGTACAGATAAAAAAAAAAAAAAAACAACCCATTGTGTACAACTAAAGCAAATAAATAAATAAATAAATATTAAAAAAAAAAAAAACCACTGAGCCATCATTCTCATAAGAGAAATAGACCCTTGCTCTTGTTTTGGACAGTTACTTTATAGTTTTCTACAACTGGCCCCTCTGGAGCCTGGAAAGCACTGTCGACTTGGGGAGGAGCCTTTGTGTTATGGCCACCTGAGTGATAGCAGCATATGCATGAGTACCTTGTGCCTCTCTCTGTATGGTGTCTACACCCAGGCAGGTGGATGGCATGAATGTGAATAGATTTTGTTACTTCTGACTCACCACATTATAAGGACACAATAGATGGGGATATGTATTTAATACCTATTTTTTTTGTGGCTGTTTCATTTGAAGAATGAAAGAAGCAGAAGGTCTGTAATTGGCTCTGACATAAAAACAAGTTAAAAGATGAATCTTGTGGTATAGGATCTTGCTATTCAACTCTAGCCTGAGGACCAGCAGTCTTTGCCTCCTCTGAGCAATGGTGAGAAATGCATAGTGTCAGGGCCACCCTAGACCTACTGAATCAGAATGTGCATTTTAACAAGATCTTAGGTGATTCATGTGCTTAGGGCTGGCTTCATGACTGTGTGAGCAGTGGCTTCACAGGGTCCCAAGCTTAGAGGGTTGCTCTGCACTTGGGGTTTAATCTTCTGTGGTTGCCAACTTGTTATTCTTATTAGTTTTATCTTTGAATCTGTGTTTTATAAGCAGTCTGGTGGGACACTGGAGCACGTAAGGGGTGGGGGCTTTGGAGTCTCAGTTCATGTGTGGTCCCACCTGCCAGGATGACCACAGGTTTCCTGCCCCTACCAGATGTCCACTGATACTCTCTGCCCCCAGTAGAGATCTAGGCATGGATGGGAGGAGTGCCTCATGGGGCCCATTGTAGTTGAGGCTCTAGATACCTTAAAAGGTCTGCAGTTACCTAGTTAGGGTGGAAGAAACCCAGTGCCAAATAGCAAATTAAAAAGTACCCATCTAGTCAGGAGAGAGGCCAAGAAGAAAGAAGAAAACTTTTATCTTGCTTTTTAATCAAGGAACCCAGCATTTTCACTTTGCACTGGTCCCTACAAATTACACAGCTGACCTCACAAGTGCACATTGAACTTGGAGAAGCACTGCTGTACGAAAAAAGCAGGGATGCTAGACTCAGAAGACCCATATTTCAGTCCAGTTTTGCTGGAGTGTGACCTTGGCAAGCCATTTGGCCTCCCTACCTCAGTTTCTTCCTCTGTAAAATGGAGGTAACATCTTATCCTTATTGCCAAGTGGGCATTCTAGACAAAGGGCATACCTGGCCATGTGTCCTTGAGTAGGAACATGCCCAGGGCATCTCTTACCTTTGGCTTTGGTTTCATGATGCTGACAAATAGAGCGGGACATTATGGTGTGAGGGAGTCATGATGGAGCCGGAGGACAGGGTTCAAACTGGGGCAGGACCAAAAACCAAGTCTTCACATCCATGAGGGTGGATGGAAAGTGAGAGTTAAGAAGCTGAGGAAGGCTGGGATTGGGGATCTTGGGTACCTGCATGGGTGAGTGTCCAACAACCTCTGAGCTATATAGATTGACTTTCCAGGTTGTTACCACTTGTATGCAAGTCTCTGGTGCATGTAAGATGGTAGAAGAAGAAATTGCACTTGATTTTAAGGATTAGATGATAAATGGGGATGTATAGTTTAAACTGTAAACAGCCAGGGGCTGTTAGTAGTGTGGCTGTCCCTTGATTACACACTGGTGCGGGACAATGTGGGTCTGCTGACTACAGGACCTGCTGTTGCATGAGAGGGCTTATCCACCACCTCTTCATTCATGTGACTTGTCCTCTGAGGTTTGCAGCTTAGTTATGACTCCCAAGGCTGGACAGTATGAAATGTATGTTTAGAGCTCCAAACACTACATTTTCACAGTTTGCTGCAGAAACTAGAATGAAAACAAAACAAAACAAAACAAAAATCTAAACCATAACAAATAAGCACTGAGTTAAAAGAAAATATTTTAAAAGTTGATTTCCCACTGAAAGGTTTTACTTGATTTAGGGCAAGCATATCTTTTATTATCCAAACCAGAACACTTTAAAAAATGATAATGGATCTTGTTAATAATTATGCCCAGAACTATCCTGGACAGACTGGAATACATGGTCACCCTGTATTTAGGGGACAAGTTGGATTGCATTTAGATTCAGACTTTTACATAATTGCTAACAGGTAAAGTAGTTCCAACCTACTTGACAGGATTGGCCTGATATAAGTCAATGTCAAAATTACCTCTTGGGACCAGTGAATGGTCATTAGTATATTATGATGTATAACACATAAATTTCTGGTTGTTTTAGGATTGAAAATAAACTAGCTAGTGATTATTTAGTACTTTCTATGTTCTAGAATTGTGGTGAACTTTATATATCCTAATATAATCCTCCATAACCTTATGAAACATCCCTGTTGAAAACATGAGAAAAGAGAGGCTCACAAAGATGAACATCTCACCCAGAAACACCTAGTAGAGGAGCAGAACATTTAAACCCATGACTCCAGAACCCTAAATATCACTCACTATAAGATGTTGTTTTGTTTTCTTGGCGCATAGATTTTGACTCAAAATGTTGAGTTCTTGGCAATTGAGAATAATTTCCTGAAAGATACATTATGTCCAGCGGAATTTCTACTATGTATGGTGGGGTAGAGTCTGGTATATGTTTATTTTGAAAAGAACAGCAAGCTGAAACAGAAAAACAGCTGCTAAGTAAATTGTTGCAGGTGTTTTGTGTCGATTTGTATTAAAAGCGCCCCTTGTTATTTGCTTAAAATAGTCGCTTTGATGCAATAAAGTAGATCATTAGAAAGAGAAGATAGAGAAATGGCTAATTTTTGAGCCCTTACTCTGGGCTGGCTGGTGCACAGCCAGCAAAGCTTCTCAGCCACATAACTAGGACACAAACCTGCAAGGCCTCTCATAAAACCCCATGTATCATTAGATTAAGAAACCTAAGGCTTGAAAAGATGAAGTGAGTTAGCAGTGTCACATGGCTAGTGTGTGGCAAAGCTGGGAACTGAATCCAGGCTTGGTGTGAGCCCATGGCCTTGTTAGGATAAGTCAGGGGGCCTTGTTCCTGGTGGCATCACGGTGAGCTGAGCAAGAGAACAGTGTCAACCACAGTGCTAGCTTATGTAAAAGGGGATTTATTATAAAAGGAATCAGAGGTATTTTTATGGCACCCAAGAGGAGGCTGTACAACTAGATCTTTTGAGAGACGATAAGCACATGATACCTCCTTACACTTTGGGCAACATGATCTGTTATCTCTGCTTCTTTTTCCACACTACTTCATTCCTTTTCTTGCAGACTTCTTTTTCAATTCCTTAGTATCTGTATTAGTCAGACTTCTCCAGAGAAACAGAACCAATGAGAGAGGGCTAGGTGGAGAGCATGAGCGCGAGCACAGTTGACAAGCTGCAGTGGGCAAGCTGGAGACCCAGGAGAGCCGTTGTTATAGTGTTCCAGTCTGAATCTGAAGGCAGAAGAAGACCAATGTCCTAGCTTAAAGATAGGCTGAGAGAGCAAATACATTAGGTTACAAAATTTTTGCCTTCTGTCTCTGGTCAGACTCCCCATTGTCTTCCCAGCTTGCATGCTTTCATGAAGGAAGGGCTATGTTGGAAAGGCCTGTGTGGTAAGCACCTGAAGCTGACTTCTGTGTAGTGGGGTATGGTCTGGTATATGTTTATTTTGAAAAGAACAGAAGGATTCTGCCCAGAAATCTTGGAGCAAATGAACGCTGCCATCAATCACATGGACTTGGAAAGAGATGCTTCCCCCTTTGAGCCTTCAGATGAGGCGCTAGCGATAGCTAACACCTTGATCAAAGCCTATGAGAAACCCTGAATCAGAGGACCCAGCTAAGCCTTGCTCATTCCTGACCATAGAGACAGAGATCCTAGAACAGTATAGACTTAAGCCACTAAATTTGTGTTATTTGCTACACAGCAATAGATAATGAATATAATTACTGTCTTGGTTTTCCTCTCTTTTTAAGGCACACTATAAAATTTGGGGTTTTTCTTTCTTTAAGCCACTCTTGTCATACAATATGTGATGATGACACAGAGTCTGTATGGGCAGTCTGGAGGATATTGGTGGTCACCACTGGCTGAGAACAGGTGATCTTAGCTCAGGTGGAAGAATTAAAACTAGATATTAAGGTATGTTTTAGGTGAAGGTTTGTATGTTTCAGGTGAAGGCTTTGAGTTGCCTTTTCTGTCAGTTTTAATGGTAAGGGGTGATTCTGTGCATTGTGAGAGCTTGACTAAATACCCTTCCAATGGTATATCCAGAAGGGTTCTGTTAGGAAAGAGGAAGGTACTCCAGTTATTTAACATAGAAAATTTAATATCAGAAATATGTTCAACAGGTAATGGAGACTGAAATGACGAAAAAAAAAAAAAAAAGATAACTGTGAGGTTAATTCATAGACAGTGACTCCAGGAGCAGCTCCCACCTAGGGCTGGAGGATCACAGGGAAAAGGATGGAAATTACCAGAGCCTGGAGTCTTGGGAGCTGAGACCCAGCCAGTACCTTGGAGAGCTGGGACTAACTGCTCTTCTAGCCACTCTTCCAGAATCAAAACAAGAGGTATGGGCTCCTTTTCTGTGAAGCATCACTGCAGATCCTAGAGTACTATATGAGGATGTCAAATTAATAATGATTCCCAAAGCAAAAGTCAGGGTTATACCGGTGACTAGTGGGACTTTTCCCACCATTTATTGTGGTTAATAAATTGTATAGCATAATAGGACTAGTTAGGTCTAGGCATATACTAACCCATATTGTTGAATATCTTTCAAAATGCTTTGTGCCAATTCAAGTTTGTACATTTGAAGAGTTCAAAACAAACCCAGAAAAATAAACAAAGTGAGACCTTAACTTCTTTTTCATGATTTCTTTATATTTTTAATCAAATTTGAAAGGATAATGTAGTTATCATTACATACGGTTTATGATATGGTAGATGTTATTATCAGTGTTTGATATCTTGTTTTTTCAGGTATTAGTATCACACATATTGCAGTTAAACTACTTCCAAGCCCAATGAGGTGGTTACCATTTTGCTAGTTGTTGTTGTTATTTATAAGTGCTCCCATTTTCAGATGAGTAAATTAAGAAATAGTTGAGTAATTTGCCTAAGGTCACATAGCTAATAAGTGGCAGAGCCAGGATGTGAATCAGTCAATTGACTTTAGAGTATATTCCTTCAGCCACTACACCATAGTATATTTGGTAAATAAAAAATTCTGTGTTCTTATTTAGTTATGGATAGATGAATGGATGGATAGCAAATCCTACCATTTATTCAGCAGTGATGTTACGAAGTAGAAATGGCAGCTTGGTAAGTCAGAGGTTGAGGCTCAAAATGTAGGTTTTGCAATAACTTCTCTTTGGGATTCTAAGAGAGTCACAATAGTAATCTAGACTCTGTAAAATGAAAAAGTTGAATGAAATGATTTCAGAGATTCTTTCTAGCTCTCATTGTTGTGTGAGGAGTCTGGGCACCCTTTGGGAAGTAGGAGCTAGAGAGGAAGCCAGCTTTGCAGGATGAGTTAGCAAAGTTTCCTAACATGTGCCAGATACAGACTTGGTAGGTGTAGTACTCTTGACAGCTAAGAAGCTAGGGATTGTCAAGACTTGCTTTACTCAGCTATTTGGACACTGTGAGGCCAGATGTTATTTTTCTTTTTTCTTTTTTTGCACTAAATTTCCAGTTTTCTTCATCAAGAAATTAATCTTGCCTGGAACTGGCAAAGCATTACTTATTTTTTTTTTTCCTCTGGAAGTTTAGTCAATAGAAAATGGTGCTTCCTGCTAACTTCACTTGTTCTTGTTCCTAGGGGGCTATCTACTCTTTTCACTTTATAGGTGGCCTGTCCGTAGACTCATCTTTGGTCTGAAGATTGGAGACCCACTCTAGAGACCACAAAAGACCTAGGAACTAGAAAAATCTAGCAGAAATTGATACCAGATTTGAATATGGGTATAAATTGTGTTGGCTTAAAGTACCTTATCATAAGGTTAAGGAGGGATAATAGGTATGTGGGGGACATCTTTTTTCTTATTCTCCAAGTGATGGCATTGCCCTTTACCCTCAGGCATTTTCTTTTATTCCTCCGTACCTCCTCATCCTCACATTTTCCAGCACCTTGATTTTTTTAAAAAAAATATTTATTTATTTGCTTTAGTTGTACACAATGCGTTTATTTGTACATGGTGCTGAGGATCGAACCCGGGCTGCGCGCATGCTAGGCGAGCAATCTTCCACTGAGCCACAATCCCAGCCCTGCACCTTGATTTTTGTGAAAGAATTGAGTCCTGGAAGTTGGTATGAAGATGGGTCATATGGCAGCCTGTAGCACTTTATCAACAGTTTCATAAAATTTATGAGTTTATTTTGAGTCCAAACAGATTTGAAATTATGTTTTGAGAGTTGCCAATGTCACAATTGATAGAGTTTTTCATAACTTTAGAACAACAGAATAGTTTTGGCTCATGTTCAGTAGGAAAATTGAATGCAGACACAGTTTGTTTTCCAAATAATTCTTTCTAATCTTTGAACTGCATTGGGATTTTTTTTTTTTTTTTTTTTTACTATTTATTACGTTGTCTGTCACTATCATAGTGGATCATATCCATCCCATACATAATCAATAATAATGCGGTTGATAAAGGAGTATATCTAAAATGTAGGCTTGTATTTGTGTCTGCTAGATAGCATGGGCAGTAAGACCATTGGTACCTTGATGAGATGCTCAAGTGGTTTGTTCTTAGTTTATGTTAGTAGAAGAAAGAAGCAAAGTCACTTCTGTATCTCTGACTTTATGGTGCTTACTCTTAGGCCTTGAGCTGGTTTAGAATTGAGCTATAGGCTCCCAGAAAATTTTCTTAGTGTGTGTCAGTCTGTGAGAAGCATTACATCCTGCACAGTCAGTTATTGGATGTTTGAGGCAGGGAGTTGATTTGGTCCTTTCTGCATAAACCAGGTGGCTGATTTTCCTTGTGACAAATGAAGTGAAGAATCAGAATAAATGCATTTTATTAAAGTATTCTGCTTTGGTGGACTCCAGGTTGTAAACTTGTCACCTCTACTAGTTCTTGTTTAATCATAATTGCTAGAAGGGGAGAATTCATAATGCAGGTAATATGGGAGGTGAAGTGGCATGGTAAGAGTCTCACTTGATGCCTCATGACCTTAACGTGGCACATGATCTCTGTGTGCATGTTTTAGTATCAGTATGTGGCCAATAATCTTCATTAGACTGTATTTGGATTAAGTAGGTTTTTTGGGGGGGATTTAATATTTTAATGAAATTTCTAGTAACTCAAGTGACAACATTTTCATCATGTGTTAGGAAGTAGGTTGGAAGCATTAGAAGTCAATTCTAGCTCAATCACTCTATTTTCCAGAAAATGACACTTAGAGGCAATATATAGCAAAGTGTAGTGGCTAAGGGCACAGATCAGGAAGGAGTATGATAGATCTTAGATTTAGTTCCTGCTCTGCCCCTCAAAATCTCTGGGACCTTAAGCAAGAGAGTTACCCCCTCTAAGGGATAACATTTGTACTTCATAAAAAATTAAGTAAGATAATGCATGCCTAGAATTTTATATATGACAGCAGAATGCATTAAAACTAAAAACCAAGCCGGGCGCGGTGGCGCACGCCTGTAATCCCAGCACTTTGGGAGGCTGAGGCAGGAGGATCGCGAGTTCAAAGCCAGCCTCAGCAATGGCGAGGCACTTAGCAACTCAGTGAGACCCTGTCTCTAATAAAATACAAAAAAGGGCTGGGGATGTGGCCCAGTGGTCAAGTGCCCCTGAGTTCAATCCCCGGTACCACAAAAACAAAAAAAAAAAAAAAAAAAAAAAAAAAAAACTACAAACCAAGAAAAGCCCAGGACCGAATGGATATACAGCAGAGTTCTGCAAGACCTTCAAAGAAGAATTAATACCAATACTCTTCAATTTATTTCAGGAAATAGAAAAAGGGGGAGCTCTTCCAGACTCATCCTATGAGGCCAATATCACCCTGATTCCAAAACCAGGCAAAGACACATCAAAAAAAAGAAAACTTCAGACCAATATCTTTAATGAACATAGATGCAAAAATTCTCAATAAAATTCTGGCAAATTGAATACAAAAACATGTAAAAAAGATAGTGCACCACAATCAAGTGGGGTTTATCCCAGGGATGTAAGGATGGTTCAACATACGGAAATCAATAAACGTAATACATCACATCAGTAGACTTAAAGATAAGAACCATATGATCATCTCAATAGATGCAGAAAAAGCATTAGACAAAATACACCACCCCTTCATGTTCAAAACACTAGAAAAAATAGGGATAACAGGAACATATCTCAACATTATAAAAGCTATCTATGCTAAGCCCCAGGCTAACATCATTTTAAATGGAGAAAAATTGAAAGCATTCCCTCTAAAAACCGGAACAAGACAGGGATGGCCCCTTTCACCACTTTTATTTTAACATAGTACTTGAAACACTGGCCAGAGCAATTAGATAAAAGAAATTAAATGAATACAGATAGGAAAAGAAGAACTCAAATTAGCACTATTTGCTGATGATATGATTCTATACCTAGAAGACCCAAAAAATTCCCCCAGAAAACTTTTAGAACTAGTAAATGAATTCTGCAAAGTAGCAGGATACAAAATCAACACCCACAGATCAAAGGCATTTATGTATATCAGTGACAAATCCTCTGAAAAGGAAATGAGGAAAACTACCCCATTTACTATAGCATCAAGAAAAATAAAAATACTTGGTAATCAACTTAATGAAAGGCATGCCTAGAATTTTAACATAAGGCCTGTTATATAAGAAATGCCAATATGGTAAGTAGCATATTATGAGATTTGCATAGACTGTAAATAAGATAACTGGATCTTTTGAGGTTAAGGTGTTGTTCTCTCATCTTTCCCAAGATGTAAACTCTAAGGGCAGAAGATGGTTATTTCATTATGTATTTGAGAGCACACTGTGTGCCTTTGTGAACAGTGCTAAGTAATTGCACTTACCTAATGCTATTGGGAGTAGCAACCAATGAGGGAATACCTGAGATATGATGTTATGGGGCAATAAGGGCTATGGGACCAACAAAGTGGAATAAAAGAGTTCAGAGGGATGAGGAGAATATTTTATAAAGGCTATCTTAGGAAAGGCTTCTCTGTTTCAATTGAAGAACCATAAGGACCTAAAGAACTTGAGCATTCCCAGAAGACAGGGTGCATAGGTCCTGATTTGATTTAGGTACAGCCAGACCACTTAGTTCCTCATAGAAGAGGTAGGAAGTTCAGAGATTGCAAAGTGTGATGGGCACTCTTTGAAGGGTTTTAAGTAAAGGATTTATATGACATTTTAAAAAAGGATATGTGGTTCCTGTGTTGAAAATAGACTGGAAGGGAGGGCAAAGATGGAAACAGGAAAACCAGTTAGGATATTGCAATAGCCCTGGTGAGATAGATGGTGGCTTGAACTGGGTGGTATTAATGGAAAGTTTAGATATGAGATAGCAAATCCAATAAGACTTGCTAAGGATTGGTTCTGGGCAATAAGAACAGAAGGAACACTTCTAGGTGTTTGTCCTGAGCATGTAATGAGTGATAATACTGTTCCCTGAGATGGAGAAATCTGGGATTGGAGTTTGAGATCAGGTTTCTGCTTTAAATATATTTTGTTTGGGATGCCTGTTAGTCTTTTACATGGGAATGTTGAGTACATAGTTGGATATACAAGTCTGAGGGTTCTGGAGTGACATGGGAACTAGAAATAGAAATGTGGGAATCAATTTTATAGAGATGATATTTAATGTCATGGGATTGCAGGGATCACCCAAGAACAGAGTGAAGATGAGAAATTGACCAAGAACTGAGCCATGGGGAATCAACATTGAAGAAGAAGATGCAACCAGTGAGGTGGGAGGAAGACTAGGGTAGAGGGTGTCTTGGAAGCTAGGTGAACAAAGCAATTCAAGAAGGAAGTAGTGATCTGCTAGGTGAGATGTTGCTGCAAAGTCAGATTGGAATAAGCCAGAAAAATTTTTATTGAATTGGGGAAAAGGAAGGTCATTGCTGTCTTTAAGAAGAGAACAAAGGCAATATTGTATCTGACTTACTTACTATGTCTCCTGTGACATATACTGTGTTTGGAAACTTAATAAAAGTTCGATAGAATGGATGGATGGATGGATGAATGAATGAGTTGACAAACCCAACTTTCTTCCTTCTTTTTGGTTTCGGTGTAATCTTTGCTTGTCATAGATCTTATTTTCCAGGCATACCAGAGACAAAATTATGTGATTATAAATAAAACATGCAAATGGTATCTTTTTTCTTTCAGTTAATAATCTGAGATAGATTCAACACTTACTTCACATACAAATTAATGAAAAGGAAATAAGCCACAATTTAGTTCTAAACAGTGTCCTACTTTATACCTAGGATGAAGTAGTTTAAAAAAAGTCACCTAATCCAATAACACCACACCCCTTTCCTTCCTGTCCTAGAGTTTATAGCATGTTTTTGTCAGCTATCGGGTAGTTTATCACTTACCCAAAGACTTCTGTGATCTGAAGGTGGAACGCATTTTTTAATAGGGTAGGTCTGAGGTGACTTTAGTGGTCAAGCCAGGGCCATTTCAGTCCAGACCACATAGCTCTTTAAAATTTTTTTTTCTATTGTCAGATGTAAAACAGCAAAAGTACTCTTAATTAATTACACTGGGAAGAGTCTGGCCTTATAGTTTTTCATACTGTTCTCCGAGGCACCCTGGGGTATAACAGTGAATTCATAGGGAGGCTGAGGGATATTTTAATTTTTTTGAGGCAAACAGAAATAATCAGCATCTGTCAGCTACCATGTGAATTACTGGCTTAAGGTATTTCATAGTTTCAGTATTAGATCACTACATTCCTTTCAATCATGTCATATTTTTGCAAAGCTGGACTTTCGGGATTTGCTGTGATAAAAAGCCAGTACCACGTAAAAATCAATGTGGAGCTGGAAATGGGGTGGCAGAGTCCGGTCTGCTTCCAAAGTTTGAGAAACTAATAGTGCCCAGCAGCATACATATTCCATTAAAAATTGTGGTTATTTAAGAATGAAATAAAAATATCCCTTTCTTAACAATTTATATTTTATTTTTCTTTTCAAATGGCTACTATGTTGTTAGGGTATAAATACAGTTCTCTGTTTTTGGATCTCCACTGTTAAATATTTCTTGTGAGGCAGGGTCACGTGCCATGAAAAAACTATGGAGACAACAGAGCAATATGAACTGAGAAATATTTGTAGACCTCCATTTTAGCATGTTAGATATTTAGCAAGAAGAAAAGGCAGGACAGGGATCTATCATGCTTCCCTCTCCAGCTTGACCTTTTGCTGCCCTGTATCTTTCCCAAATTAATGCCACTCAGTACCTTTTCAACCCTGAGGGATGTGGTGAATTTGCAAAAATAGCAGATAGCTACATGGTGGAGTTTCTCTCCAGTGAGGATCTTATGGTACAGCTTTGCCAGCAGACCCTTACTCACAGCTAGCTAGTGTTACCTCCCATTTAGGGGAGAGTCAGAGAGCTTTCTGTCTCCTTTTCCTCTTTCTCCCCATGTTCAGCAGCACTGAACCTTGGCTTCCAAAACAGGGCAACTATAAGTCATGTAGTTCAGATGTATGGTTAAAGAGACTTGGGATTAGACTGGGTATCTCTCTACCCATTCATTTCTGTTTTATTTTCCTCTTCGTGAGAATGTGTTCAGAGCACTAGACAATGACCTCACATGGGATCTTTCAGGACATGGCTCTTGTGACCCAGGGACTGCCTTCATCTGTTGGAGAGCCCTCTTTGGAGACAATATTATGTGAATGTTCGTTGTGATGTAGTTGTGTTTGGCCCTTAAAAACTCAAAAGAGGTCCATATCTGTTCGTAGCAAGAGTATGCTTCTTTGAGATTCAAGATGAGAGAGTGAAAAGGACCCATTTTCGTGGGTTTGTGAGGCAGGGTCACGTGCTTTAATACTCCCTGAAATAGGAATTGCACTTAGTGAAATTGCAGGTTTATGGCCATTGACGAAGATGAAAGGCAGAGAAGTGAGTGAGTTACATAATGTGGCTTCATCATTTGCTCGGGGATGTTCTAAGGGCTCAGAGTGCCCTAGAGGTCTCTGTTACTTTCACTTTTGTTCCTTTCTTCTCTGAGTGACCCTCTTGAGTTTTTTCTCTGGGAACAGTTGTCACTTTATTTTTGATACTAGCCCTTTCAGTTGTAGTCTTCAGAATTACTCTGAGCAGTGTGATTTTACTTATTTTGTTTCTATCACAGAGCTCTTCTTCTCTACTTCTGTCTTTTTCTTCCTAATCTCCAGTTTTCAGCCATACTTTTGCTGCCCCTGTTCTCTTTTCTTATCAATCTACTCCCTTGTCTCTTCCTTTCTCCCTTCTTTCTGTACTGCTCCATCCATTATCTCCTCTCCTTGCCTCCATTGTGATAGAATTATCAAGCACCACATCTCATTTTCAAATATCCCTAAAGGGTAGAGGGGCTCACAGTGAATTGGGCACATTGACCTTAGACCTGAGTGGAGCATCAGAGCTTTGCAACATTTTGTGTTAAACTCATGGATAAGACTCAGATGATCCCTATGGATGAATTTTACCTTGGGATAAGCTAATCAAGACTCAGTTCCTCAGCCAGTTTTCCAGAATGCCATAAAATTTAGAAAGATTAGTTTCTACTTTCTGCTTGGGTTTAAACATCTCTGATTCTAGTACCATTGTCTCCATAGCAGTGCTATGGGAATATATTTAAATTTCCATAGCAGCTCTGACCTGTGGACATATAATGATGGCCACAAATGTGAGCCATACATACGGTGATTTTAATTGTTTTAGTAGGCACATCTCAATGTCGACCAGCCACATTTCTGTTGCTCAGCAGTCCATGTGCTAGTGGCTGCTGTATTTATTGGACAGGGCAGCTCTGGGTAGTAGTAAGACATGGGGAGAAAGAGAGGCTTCAGGCAGTTAATGAACTTGAGTTTTATGCTCCCAGAAAGAGAAGTATACAGAACAGGCGCTGAGTGAGTAAGGTGGACTTGGGAAGTCTCTTAAAGTTCAGCATCAGTCTTTAGTGAACTTCCTCAGATAAGGGGTAGAAACAGGTTTAAGGCCTGAGGTCACTACCATTCCACATAAACACCTAGTTCTCTTCCCTTCTCCCTATTTCCACCTCCCATGCTTAAATTACCTGACTTCTTGGAAATCTGGGACTTAAGCAAATAAAGCCTAATCTTGCTGATGAAAGTAACTCAGCAGTTAATAGTTCTTTTGAAGGTCTTTGAACTTCTTCAAGCACATTGTCCTCCTTTCTATACCTTGGTTTACATGACATAGAAGGAGACTTACTTTATTCTTGAAATTACAGTATGGCATCTTATTCCAGAAGGCTCAAAGCCAGTAAATCTATTTTTCTATTTTGCCTGTCTCAGTGACAGGAGGTGCTGCCCACCCCACCCCCATCTGAGTAGAAGTGAATTTGAACAAGCCCTGCTTCCTTGCCTTGGTTAAGCATTATCTTATGTTCTTTGGGTTACTCTTGCATAACACCATCACAAGCATAAAGTGAATGCGCCCCCATTTAACTTTGGTCTGAGTCTGCCTTGAGAATGAAGGGAGTGGGTGTTGGGGGTGGGGATTTGGTGAGTTGTCAACAGCTAGCTATATAAAAAGGGAATGTGGTCAGCTTCAACTCCTCCCACCTTAGTCTCCCAACCCCTGACTTCCATTCATTTTCTTCCGTCTGTAATGATGAGGAATCTCCTAGTGTTTCTCCTGAGTAGGGTGTGCTTTCAGTTCTCCACATGTAAGAGGGTACTGACTATACTAGTGGTGGATTGGGTAGCACTGGTTCTACAGTTGATTAGCTCCTTCTAAAAATGAGTAATTGGACATAAACACCTAGTTCTATCCCACTCCTTGGTCTATACCCAAAGGACTTAAAAACAGCATACTACAGGGACACAGCCACATCAATGTTTATAACAGCACAATTCACAATAGCTAAACTGTGGAACCAACCCCGATGCCCATCAGTGGATGAATGGATAAAGAAAATGTGGTATATATACACAACGGAGTATTACTCAGCAATAAAAGAGAATAAAATCATGGCATTCACAGGTAAATGGATGAAGTTGGAGAATATAATGCTAAGTGAAGTTAGCTAATCCCCAAAATCCAAATGCCAAATGTTTTCTCTGATATAAGGAGGCCTATTCACAGAGGGGTTGGGATGGGGAGCATAGGAGGATTAGAGGAACACTAGAATAGCCAATGGGGATGGAGGGGAAGGAAGGGGGAAAAAGGGTGAAAAAAAAAAAAGATGGTAGAATAAGATGGATATCATTACCCTAAGTGCATGTATGAAGTCACGAATGGTGTGAATATACTTTGCATACAACCAGAGATACGTAAAAATGTGCTTTATAAGTATAATATGAAATGTAATGCATTTCTGCTGTCATATATAACAACTTAGAATAAAAAATAAAATAAAATAAAATAAAAATGAGTAATTGGAAACCCTTAGATCTCATGAAACTTAAGGTCCTGGTCATCTCACTTCTGAGTTTTGCAGAATACTGGATGTGTGCTCATCTGTGCTCTTAAAGAGATAGGGTCTGAGTGGTGGGGTTTTAGTTAACATTTTGGGAAGGGGCTATGCAGGGAAAAGGAGCAGGAAGGAGATGGCTAACCCACAAAAGTCCAGTGGTGTTTACTAGAGGAAAATTGTTTGCTGGGTGACGCATAGGGCTTTATGATAGTAAGTCTGAAGAACTACGTTTAGAAGTAGGATTGGAAAAGTACAGAGGTTGAATTATTACCATGTGTTTAGGAGTGTGGAATGTTGCTTGGATAAAAGGGAAAGAAAAGAATGAGAGTAATGTCCTACTGGGGTGTTCCAGTGTTTTGTTTCTAAATAGCTTCAAATTATTAAATATATTAATTATATATTAAACATACTTAGTGTAGTGTTATCATCATTGAATTCTCTTAATTTAGTGTTTTGGCTAATACTCTTAGATTTTCTCAGCATACTATCATAGTCTATAGGAATGATAGTTCTATTGCTTTTAATGTTTAAATCTTATTTCATATCATATTGAGTTGTATATGTCTCCCCAAATAAGGCTAAATTATAATGGTGGTAGTAATCATTCTTGCTTCTGATTTTAATAGGGATGCTTCTGGTACAGGAATTATTAACATCCTTAGGGATCTATGAATGGACTTTAGGGAGAGTCTGTTAACCCTCAGAACATATATGCACATTTGATTTGATGAGACACTATGTGTGTAAGGGTGCTTATATGTCTATACAATTCTAATATATTTTATCATATTCTTATAGTTATATATTACCATAATTATATATATATATATAATTACAGTTTCAACCATATAACATATATCTCTTTATTCCTCTATTTAATTATGTCATGAGATTATTTCTTTGAGTTCCTCTTTCATTTTTTTTCGTTTTAAAAGATCTATACTTAGAGATCTAAGGATATGTCCCCTTGAAACAGTTTTGACTGCTAATAGTGTCATCAGAGGGGAAACAGCGATTGAGGGAATCCAGGCAGTTCTGAGCTTTAAACTTGGTGGAGACTTGAGATGCTTGCTAATAGCAGAGGGAGGCCATTTTCCCAGCCTTTTGGTACACATTGAACTCATGAGGGCTTACAAAAGATGTCCACAGATTTTTGAAACCCATGGTGGTTTAGAAACTCTGCTGTTTAGGTGACAAATTAAATAAATTGATTAGAGAATTCAACTACTTGTCACAAAGGTACTGTATTATGCTTAAACCAAGCTATGCATGAGTAGGGGAAAGCTGTTTTTTTTCCTCCAGTGGTGCCAGTGTTTGGGTCAATGATGTCAAAAAGCCTGGAGAAAATGATGGCGGCTATCACATTGGACAATGTTCTTCAACCCCTTGGAAGAGCAATTTACAGTTTGTTAGGCGTTAAAAGGGACAGACCTTGAGGGGCCTGTTTAAAAAACTTCATATAGGTTCCATAGCAGGCAACATGCTTCTTGTTTTAGGAAATGATAGGAGGAAGAAGATGAGACCAGCTCTTATTTTAACCTTAGTACACTTCATGGCAGGTAGATATCTTGTCAGCAGCAGCCAGTGAGGATCTTTAGTTCAGTTTCTTTGGAAAATGCATTTTTGCAGTGTTGGGCTGTGGCTTAATCAGAGATTACTAACATCTTAAATTTTACTTGGAGACATTAAAAATCCTGAAGAAGCTAAAAGTAGCACTTGAAAAAAATGCATGTAAATTGTAGCTATCAAAATCTCCTGTGGAGTGGTGACAATATTTTATCTTAAACAAGATACTGAGAAGCCCACTTCCTATCTGTATTCTTGGGAACCTGTGACCTGTTTCTTTCTCCAGGCAGTGACTGACTTTAAATACATTTGTGTGCAGAAGCACTTCAAATGATGACCAGTGAAAGCATTATTAACCATTTAAATGGAAGAACCATGTTAAGAGGGTTATTACTTCTTAGCCTTGTAAATGAAAGGTGACCTACTCATGATGGCTGTTTCCTTTTCTAGCAGATAGGGGAGGCAGAAACACAGCCAAGAATTACTTTTCCCTGATTATTCCTTATGTAGTTTGCTAAGTCAAACTGGAAAAGGAAAAATAAATGCCAGAGCAAGGAACTGAAGATATGAAAGTGAACAAAACCCATGAACTTTAACTACTTTGATAGTCAGTTGGAACTCTGCATTCGGGCCTGCCTTGCTTCAGCACAGGACACTTCAACATACTCGGCGTCTTAGAGATGAAAAGGATGGTCTCTATCCTGGAGGCGTTTAACAAGGTAGGCTTAATTATACCATAAGGCAGAGAGTTAGGGTTATAATACAAATATGAAGTATGGTGGGAGCCCGGAGGACATGAAGGAATAGAGAAGGTGGAAGCTTTTGAGCTTTTCAGTTCAGAGGTAGATTTCTGGAAAGAGTCCATTCCAGGCCAGAGTATCAGCAGGAGCAAGCCTGCAGGCGTGGAAGTGTTCAGGAAGGGTCTGGAGTGAGAGACAAGGCGTGGACCTAGCAGGGAGTCATGTTATGAAGTCCTCCAGTGCCCTTTACTGTTTTGGCAGAGGTAAGTTATTGGAGGGTGTGAGGAAAGAAATGGCAAGAACAGTTAAGACCATTTGGCAGTCAGTGACAGCTAGTGACAGGCATTTGGGGAAAGAACAATAATACACAGGGGTTGAACCAGATCAGTTTTCAAAACAACCCTTCTCAGTGTCAGTGTACTCCTAAAGGGGTGCTAATTTGTATCTTTCTTCCTTCCTGTATTCATCTCTTTATTCATTCATCTAGGAAAATAGTATTCAGCATCTACCTTACGTGTGGCATCCATCCTTGCATATATGTGGCTCCTTGTACTTTAAAATGCCTTTATCTGCTTGTTTCCTTTAATACACTGTGAGGTAAGTTGGGCTGATGTTATGGTTCCTACTCTGTACATGTGAAAACTGAAAAATTTTTAAGGTCAAAAGCTAGCAAGTGTTGATTTAGTACCAGAATTTGGGTCTTCTGATTCCTTAAGCAAAATATGACTTACACCTTTTGTAAAACACCAGATTCTGTGTGGAATGTGAAGGGCTATGAGCCCTTTTATTTACTTTCTAATGACCTCTTCTCTGAGAGAGGTAAAAATCTTGGTAGGATTGGAGGCCAAGCAATAGAATCCCTCCAAACTAATATGATCTGAACCAGTTGTTACGCAAATCATTTTAAAAAAATTGATTCAGGTGGTAATATACACACCTTAAACATGTTTCAGCAACTTAAACATCTAAATGCTTATTTATTTACCAGTCTTTTGATGTAGGACCAATGACTTTTCTTTGATTGAGGGTCTTCTTTTTGGAGTCCACTTCAATCATCTTTCTTGCATAACTCTGTATAATTTAAAGGTATTGATTTCTCTAACATGGCATAAAAACTTCAAAATATTTGTGAAGCAATCTTGAGTGCAGAAACATTTTAGGTTTTAAAATTCCCCCAAAAGATCTTTGATAGATATCTAACCCACATCTAATTTAGCAGCCATGTTTTTAAAGCAGTTTACCTATTAAAAAAAACAACAAACTTTTTTTCAAGGTAGTTTATGTAGATAAACAGCCTGCCTTCTTTTTCTACTCACTTTATGTAATATTTAATTAAATTATGTAAATACTAACAGCATACAACTGTCATAACTATGTCTGTCATAAACGGGTTTGGGAACAAACACAGTCACTCTTGGTAAATATCCAACTTCATTGGTGGGAGCTGAAATAAATTGGCATATTAGAAAGCAGCGTTCCAGCCAAGAGCATTCACTGTGCCATGGGCAACTGTCAGTGTCTTTCACACAGGGAATGGCGGACAGCAGCTATTCTGGTGAGTTGGAAAGAGACATTCAGTTGCAGTTGAATGGATAGTAGCCTCCAGGACCAAAGAAGCCCAGAGTATGGTGGTTAAGGTGGGCCAGGAGGATTTATGGGAGGCTTAGAATGTTTTGCAGGTCAGAAAAATGGGTGGCATTCAGGAAAAAGGGTTCTGGGTGAGTGTGTGTGTGTGTGTGTGTGTGTGTGTGTGTAAAATCTTGCCAGAAGTTTTCAGTAAGGGAAAGAAGAAATCCATTTCCTCATAATAGGAAAATTAGAAGAGAAAGATCCTCTATTCAAATTCCTAACTTATACTTGGTGAAGGAAGCCTATCATACTTAAATGAGTTAAAAGATTTTTATTTCCTTTCTAATGTAAAATACTTGTGGTAGTTGGAAACTTAAGGCATTTGATCTCCTACCATCCACGTGGACCACACCTTATCCATTCCAGCAGGTGAGAAGCCACCCAGTATTAAGAAAACCACCAGGGAGGCATTTATTATTCCCCTTACAGATCCATTGTGATGTCCTGGCCCTTGGTAATATTCTTTTGCCCATTTATAAATCATAATTAAGTCTTGCTTCTAGTGTGTAGTCTGAATTATCGCAAAGTGATATAACTCTTTTCATATATTCTTTATTCTGAATCTAATATGTAGAAAAAAAGAGAGAAAAAGCATGGAGTCATTTCCCATTTACCACTTTCAAAGTAACTATGAAGAGTGTTAGTGCTAAGTGTGTATATCTCTGTTAGTTCTGTATGTGTAAATGTGTGTGTGTAAACGTGTGTAAACATAAACATGTGTAAAGCATAGTGTGCAAATAGAACATACACACATACAAATGCACACACATACCATAGTTTTGGCAGACAAAACATGGAGCCCTCTGGTCAGGTTACCCTGTCACAGACATTCTCACAGGTGTAACTTGAAAGCCAAAGTGCTGAGGTTCTGTCTCCTGGATCACCTGGCTGCAGAGATAGGTGCTTTTCCGATACCCTTTTACCTTAGTCTCTTTTGACTGATCCTTTCTGGGCACTTTCTCTTCCTCCTTCTTGTTCTCAGCCACAGGTTAAACAAGATCTGACCCTCATATCAGTTTGCTAAGCTCTCCCTGACTTGTAAATTGGTTTGCACTAGATATGTCAAAATAGACTATACTGTCATGTATAACTAAAAATAGCAAATAAAAATTTTTAAAAACCGATGAAGGTATCAGTCTCCATAAGGTTGTTTCTTAAAAGTGGATTCTGAGATATGAAAGGCCTTGAAGACCCAAGGCCCAGAGTCTCTGACGTGGGACCAAGTAGTTGCTGAATTAATTGTGGTAATTTTGTGTGCAATTTACTAAAATTTCATAAATGTACAAACAAGCCTGCCTTTTCTTTATTCAAGGCTAATATACAGTATTGGTGTTCAGTAGAAATATAAGCCAAACATATGAACCACATATGTAATTTAAAATTTTTGATAGCTACATCAAAAAAATAAAGTGAAATTAATTTGATACATTTTATATAATAGTATACTTAAAGTATTATTTCAATATGTAATCTAATATAAAAAGCTGATAATTAGATAACTTACATTTTTGTGCAAAATCTTATTAATCTAGTGTATAGTCTATGCAGCACATCTCTATTCAGACCAGTCGTATTTCAAGTGTCCAGTAGCCACACATGGCTAGTAGCCACCATACTGGATAAGTATGTGTCCCATGGTGAGGACAGGGAGCAAGTCATTTCTGAGTCTTAGAACCCAGTAAATAGTGGAGCCTGTTAGACAACCTCCACCAGACAGACAATCTCCTTGATATGAACTAATCATGCCCCCAAACCAGTTGGAATGGGTGTTTTGTGGAGTCTGGGCCTTTGATATGCCACTGTGTGTTTGATTTCACTTTAGAGGGAACAGATGGATTCCTATCAAGCTCTGAATAAAGGGAATTGTTCCTCAGAAATAGCCTTGTTGAACAACAAGTATAGGATTTCCTGGATGATAGCCAAGCCTGAGCAGCTTTTCTATAGATTGGTTGGCACATATTTCTCCTACTTCCTAAACATGCCCTAGAATTAGAAGGTGAAAAACAGCCCTGTGTTACCATGGGAAACCTTAAAAGACAGTATGTCCCTGAAACTGAGCAGGTTGGAAACTCTGTCCCAGGGTCCAGGATGGGCAAGGCAAAGGCTTTCCTTACTGCTCATGCTCCAGAGCACTCCGTTAGCTCCTTTCATTGCTAAGGGACCCAAACTTACAGATCAATGTGGTAAAGTTTTACTCCATGACTTAGAAAGAAAACAGCAATATTATTTTTGTATTAAAATAATTGTAGCTATATGATGGGCATGATGTGACATTCCTTTGATCTGAAAACTAAAACAAGACTTGAGCTAATAGTGAATTGCTTTGGGAAATGCCATCTTTTTCCTTGGGCTTGGAGATAATTTTCCTTGCTTGTTAGGAATACTTGTGAAAGCACAACCTTCCTACTTATCCCACCACACTTCATCTCATTTGGAACTTAATGCACCTTCAGATTTCAGAGAGTAAAAACAGGGAAGGGAACTCTGGGAGGGACATGCTTATCAAAGGGGCATTGTTTGCAGGGGGTGGGGGAGACAGGGACATTGTTTGGTGGAGAGAGCTTAATTCGAAATCAGTAGTTTGGAAGGAAAGGACAATAACCAGTAAAGATTAATTTCGGTGGAAATTTAGTTAAAACGATATGCAGACACACATGGATGCATATGTGCATACTCTTTTCTTCAGAGTAGCCAAAGTTCTCTTTTGCCTTCCTATGTCGTTTTTATTTGAATATTGTTTTACTGAAATTGAATGACTAGGGCTATATTACTTAGATGATTGTCTTATTCCCTTTAGGATTCCAACTTGCTTTTTAAAATTTTCTAACTTCTTTTGCTTTCTTCTGATTTTAATACTGATTCATGTGGACTATAAAATGAATATAAAGATACGTATTATTATTGTGATATTAATGCCATCTTATTAACATTACCTGTGGTTATTGCTAGGGTTTTTTTTTTAAGGGAAAACTTAAGAAAGAGGGTTGATGTTATGCTTTAGATGGTGAGTTGATTGTAAGAAAGATTAAATATGTGTCCATTACTTACATATTATAGTTCTATCTATTGACTAAATGCAATTGAAAATATATAAAATTTCTGGGTGCAGTGGATCACTTCTGTGATCCCAGTGACTTAGGAGGCTGAGACAGGAGGATTGTAAGCTCAAAGTCAGCCTCAGCATATCAGCAAGACCCTGTCTCAAACTAAAAAAAATAAAAAAAGGTCTGGGAATGTGACTCAGTGGTAAAGTGTCCCTGGATTCAACCCCCAGTACTAAAAAAAGAAAAAAAAAATTAAAAAAAAAAGAAAAAATATAACATGAAATGGTTTCAGAAATAATTCAGCATGAAAAAAACATAAAGATGGAAAAAATAGTAAGTTAACTGTGTATAAAATAATGCAGATGAGTGAGACAAGAGCTGTTACCCTTTATTCTGGTATAGGTCTAATGATTCAGAATTGGGAATGCATGCACCATTTGTCAGTACTTCTGAAACCCAGTCACCAGGGCAGATGGGACTTATTGATGATACTCCTTTCTCTACTGTGTTTAGATATAGCTATTGGTGTATTCAAATGGAAACTTCTTAAATGTCCTAGATATACTCTAAGAAGACGTGGGATGGAGGTAACGGACAAAATGACAAAAAATCGTTAGATCGCTTTTTTAGTAATGCTTCTGTGAAAGGGAGGAAGGCATAGGATGTAACAATTGTTCAGATTCCTCCAGTCTTCCAGTCTAGGCCTTCTGTTACAATGGGGTTAAGGAAAGCTGGTGTTAGCATGGTGGCTCAACCTTCATACCAGGACCTCAGTGGCTGGCTTGTTGGGATGTTGTGACCATGTCTTCTCAGAGTGATGAAGTACTAGAGCTTGCTCCCCAGTCTCTAGGAATGGCATGGAGCCTGCAGCCCATAACCTAGGTCTGCTCCTGGGAATATGGATTACAGAGGTATGAGAACTTCATCTTCCCCAACCTTGGGGCAAGAGACATTGGCTGTGATCTGCCATGGGGAGAGAAAACCACCGATTGTCATTTGTTTTGAACTGGCTTCCTCGTGGGGAAGATTCTCAGCAGCAGCTGTGACAGCCGCAGTTGTTAGAGAGGTGAGCATCCATTTCTCCACTGGTCATTTCAGAGCTCTTACCCCGAGGGAAAGCCTGACTCACAGAAACTTTGGGACATCAGTGCTTCAGGGTTTAATTAGAGAAAGCCAACTCTGGAAGAAAGATGTCAAGTGGACACATACTACGGTGGCTAGGTGTGTCTGACTCATGAGGAATGACACAGAGGGGGAAGTTTGTTTAGAAAATTGTTCATTTTCTTGTTATTAAAAACTGAGAGACTTGGTGGAAATTTTATTTCATTTCCCATAAAGGGTTAAGGTTTCTTTGGTCACTTCATAGGAGCCTTTGTGAGTTCCGGCAGCTACATTGGTTTAGCACAGCAAGGTGGAGAAATGTTTTGCACTTTTTTTTTTTAACATATTATTATTATAAACTGGTAGCGCTAGGTAGATCAGGAAGGAAGTTAGAATGTGGGGGATGATTAATATCTTTTCTCATGTAGGGAGGCTCTCATTCTCTTTTATTCACATTTATATTTGTCTTCCTATCAAAGTAACAATTCTCTCTTTCCTGTCTTATCTATTCTGGGCAGTGGTTAGGGGTAAGGGAGGATTAAATATTGAGTAAGTATTTAGAGATCACCTGCCTACCTTTTGGTCTTCCCTTTAGTGATATTGTTTCAGTCTCTTAGGAAGCACTTTGGGGAAATAAAATCTATGTGAAGGGACTGGGGTTGTGGCTCAGGGGCAGAGTGCTTGCCTAGCACTTTTGTGGCCCTGGGTTCGATCCTCAGCACCACGTTAAAAAAAAAAAAATCCATGTGAAGCAAGCATGGGAAATCCCAGTTCCTTTCCCAGGAAGGGGTCTTAAAGGCTTACCCCTGACATTGTGTTCACTGGTACAGAAACAAGACAGGGGGGCAACAGGAAATTCCTGGGAAAGATATTTGCTCTAGGACATTCTTAGGTAGAAATTCTGAGGAAGGAGTTCTCTGGACAATCCCTGGTCAAAGGTAGAATAAAGGGAACATGCAAGAGACTCAGCCTGTCCATGTGAAGCTGCTGGGCTGGTGAATTAACCAAGGAAGGGAAGGCTATTTAAAACCACACCAAACTGGATTAAGTACTGAATAGCTGAGGACTAGATAAGACAAAATGTGTTTCCAGTGTTTCAAAAAAAAACAGGAAGGGCAAAATGAACCTGTCAGAAGTTATACTCTCAATTTAAAGCTAACCTCAAGCGGAACTGTGGAAAAAACATTGTGGGGAAAAAAAAAAAAAAAAAGACGGGGGAGGAGGTCTGATTAATGAAAGGGTTAAGCAGGTCCGAAGAATCAACAGTTTGATAAACCATACTTTAAAAATTACATTTATGAAATTGGGGGTAAAAAAGATGATAGAACTTGATAATGAAAGTACTACACTAAAATAACTGAATTTATCATTGTGAAAGTGTTACACTAAAATAACTGGGTTTATGGTTTAAAAAGTAATTAATCAGGGCTGGGATTGTGGCTCAGCGGTAGAGCGCTCGCCTAGCACGTGCGTGGCCCGGGTTCGATCCTCAGCACCACATACAGATAAAAACGCATTGTGTACAACTAAAGCAAATAAATAAATATTTAAAAAAAAAAAAAGTAATTAATCATGAATGATAAAAAAATACTTGTAGGTTTTCAGCCATACCTCAGGGCTCATTAGACTAAGCCTAAAGTAGAGGTTTCTTCTTTTACTTCTAACTACTACTTTTGCTTTCATTTTCATATTTAAAAATATTTCTAATCCTATTATAGATTTAATTATTATTATTTTTTTCTTTTTGCTATGCTGGGGATTGAACCTGGGGCCTCCTGCATTCTGGGCAAGAACTCTACCTTTGAAGTGTGTTTCCAGCTCCATGAATAAAATCTGTCTGATTTTATTCTGGCTGCTGTAAAGTAGCTGTGAATGACTATTCTTTCTTTCTACACTCAAAATTTTTATGGCTGTATAATATTCCACCTGGAGACTGTGCTTCACCATGCCTTGTGTTGAATATTAGTTTATTTCAAGATATTTTTGCTGTTCTAAATAACCTGCTATGAAAATCTTTGCATAATTACACCTTTCTCCTTGTTTTGGATTATTTCCTTAAAATTATGTTTGAGATAAGTGAAGGAAATGAATATCTATCTAGGTGATCTTATATCCTGAAGATTACTTTCTAAAACTTATTTTTCATATTTTGGAGGAAGAATGGATGTGGCTACCTGGGCCTACTGCCACTACACAGGGTGAAGGATTACCTTAAATTTAGGGGTGCTGAAAATGATTCTTACCTGAGGTAATGTTAAGTCATCTCCAAGGGATTCCTAGACTTACAAAAATATATATTTAATGAAGTTCTGTAGAAAAGAGAAAGAAAACCTTCTGCCAATCTGAAGCTTTAGATAGCCCCTTCCTGGAGGGGTTTGTTTTTTTTCTGATTTGAATTATCTTATGTAATAGATTTGGGGCTGATATACTTAGGGAATAAATGAGATTTTAATAAATGGAATATTATTTTAGATAAGACAGCACCTGAAGATGCCTTCCACATTGTGGGGGCTCAACACTGTGAGTAAATGAAATGTTGAGGGAAACTTGTTATTGACAGTCACCTTGAAGTGAAGTTTTCTTTTGGTCATGTGGTGAAAATTAGACTGTTCTGTTTGGCGTTTCAGATATTTTTCCACCCAGGTTTTCTTAAAATGAGGTTTGCTTCTACAGTTCACTATTATAGCTAATATTTGCAAATACTGTAACAAAAAACTGTTTAAACATGAAAACAAATATTCAATCTGTCACATCCCAACCCTTGTGGAAAAGGAAAATACTTTAAAAAAATGGGAATTCTTAATATTATAAATGGTTTGCAACAGAAACCATTTTAAAACTCACAACTTTAATAAGTGAAGGAGACAAACTGATAGAAACCACACACATACTTAGTGCATGAGGT
This sequence comes from Tamias sibiricus, assembly GCA_025594165.1. Taxonomy (NCBI): domain Eukaryota; kingdom Metazoa; phylum Chordata; class Mammalia; order Rodentia; family Sciuridae; genus Tamias; species Tamias sibiricus. Next base: position 153,172,656 of record CM046657.1, on the reverse strand, counting down.
CATCAGTCTCCTTCTCACCTTCAAAACAAAAGATTTCCCCTCTTCTCTAGTTTTTCTTTTTTCTTACTTGCTTTTTTTTTTCCTTTCCTTTTCATTCTTTTTTTTTTTTTTTGACAACCACGTCAAGTTTTCCTGGCTGTGGGTAAGGAGCAGTGCTCCAACTATTAAGCTGTGTGAGAACAGTGAACTTGGTCAGCAAGGATCATTTGTCTCCAGTTGTCAACAAAGGCTTATTTTACTAGGAACAATGACTACGCAGGTTTGTGCAGAGTGTTGTGTGCAAAAGCGTTAATCAGTAAGCAGCTTGAGCCATACTCAAAATCTCTTTTACATAGTTATTTTGCTCTTTAGGGGTGATTGTTGTTTCTGTCAATTGGCAGCATCTGAAAAAGAAGTTCATCAGTATGCCGGGAAGCGTTCTGCAGAGAGAGCTTGACTCAGTCCTCTGTTCCTTTCTTTTGGTTCTCTTTAATCAGTTTTCACCAACGCACAGCCCCGTTATTATTGATGTTTAAGTACAGCAAAGTGATTAAATGATAATGATCTTGGTTTCCATCCAAGATGAAAGATTTTGCTAGCTTTGGGAATACTTCAGCGCCCTCAATGGAGTACATTTTTACATACTCACACACTCATATTCACACTCACAGGGGACCTTGGTTCCAGGAAGTACAGAAAGGAGGACTTGGCCTTTGGGAAGGGTGCTAGTATAGAGCCAGCAGGAGTAACTGGGGGGTGAATGAATTCTTCTGCTCTGTTTGGCACTTACCAAAAGGACTGAATTACTACAAGAAACATTCTGAGCTCAATTCCAGCATGGCTGGATGACTAAATTGTTAGAAACCTGAAACTGATAAAAGTTCCATTTTGAGTCCTGAGCAGTGGCATACACCTGAGCCCTTTCCCTGTACACATATTTTAGAGATGCTTCCCAGATTTCCCTATTCAGTGACCTCCCCTTCACATTCTTATTAAGTCTGATGGGTGCACCTTTCCTTGCCTAAAAGAGGCAGGTAGGACTGAGGTCATGGAGCTGTGCACTGGTGCCTTTTTAAACTGTCCAGTCTTGGTGAGGGAGTGAAGAGCTGGGACTATGAGGTCTAAAGTCAGATAAATCTCTTCTGAAATAGGGGAGTGACCTTGATCCAGTCACTTAAGCTTTCCGTGTTACCAGTAGACAGACAGATAATAGAGTCACATAATCATAGCCAAATACTAATTGACCTCTTGTCTTTGGACCAGTTGCTGTGCTGGGCATGTAATATGTGCTGTCTCATTTAATCCCCAATGGTGTACTGAGGTACCTCCGGTTATACTTCAGCTTTACAATTGAGGACCCAGAAGGGTTAAAAAGTTTTGTTGCAGGTGACATAGCTAATGTGTTGCAATCAAACTACTGAATTTCTTGAACCACATTCATTCTACAGTGCCATCCTGCTTGTCCCTGGCATGATGCCTTATAGACCAGGTTTCCTATTTCTGAAAGACTGATGAGGTAGGGAGAAAAGGTTGACCAAGCATCTTTTCAGATCTAAAATTACCTTCTGCTTAGCTTCTCACCGCTATGACTGGGGAGGGGGGGGTGTATAGACCCACAGCAATTAACATCCTAAATGATCACTGGGCAAAGTGGTTTGCAGCAAGTAGTTAGGTGTAGTGAGAATCAGAAAGGAAAACAAAGGCTAAGACATCTCATAGAAGAACTTCCCTCAGGGAAGGGACCATGAAGTAATAATACCAGTGACATTACAGGTTCTAATGAGTTTCTTTGGTCAAAGGTTTCAGCAAGAAGTTGGGGGAGGGTTGGAAAAAAATTGGTGGTTGAATGAGATGGATATCATTATCCTAAATGCATGATTGAAGATCTGAATGGTACTTATATACTTTGTATACAAACAGTTGTATGTAAAAGATACTATACTTGTGCATGATGAATAAGTAAATAAATAATAAAAAAATTAAAAAAAAAAAAATAAAATAAAATAAAAAAGACACTGATCAAAAAAAAAAAAAAGTTGGGGGATGAGGATTTGTGTAGCTGGACCTCAATAATGCCTTGGAGCAAGAATCTTTAGAAATGCCCCTTGGAGCATCTCATAAGCCCTGCAGATTTCATTGATCTTGAATGGAATGTTCCCTTGCCAAATATGGACCCTTTGAAGGAAATTCTGGACCCCTCAGGATTGGCAGTCCTTGAATAGTACCTGAAAAGGCTCTGGAGGGAATTGGCTTTGGTATAAAGTACAGACTTTTTGGAGTGTGTCTGGCTAGTGCCTGGGATAGGGGTTTCTGTAGTGGCAATGGCTGGTTATAATTGTGGGGTGTTTGAAAGAAGACTATCACAAGTTAAGCAGTGGTTAACCAAGAGCTCAGGGAATCACCTTACCTGTCAGATTTGAAGATAGACACTTTCAAAAAAGGTGCCCCCTATGTGTTTATATCATTGATTAAAATTATGTAATCAGCCAATGGAGCTCATTCTTCTTGTTAATACAGGCATTACTGTCATTCATGGTAGTGGTGGTCATGGGAGTGGAGTAGTTGACAGTACTCAAGAGTAGAAAAGATGCTGGCTCAAACACAAAAATATCATGCCCCCACACTGATTCCACTCCATTATTATAGGATTAAACAGTCTTCTCTTTAGGATGGATAAAGTTCCCTGGGTCATTTTATGTTAGTGCTGAATGGTTTTTTTCTTTTTTGTTTATTTATTTATTTTGGTGCTGGGAATGAACTCAAGGGCATTTCACCTCTGAGCCATATCGCCAGTCCTTTTTATTTTTTTATTTGGGGATGGCGTCTTGCTAAGATGCTAAGAGTGTTGCTAAGTTATTGAGGCTAGCCTAGAACTTAGGATCCTCCACTCTCAGCCTCCTGAATCACCCAGTTTCCAGAATTTACCACTGTTCCTGGCTTTAGTGCTGAATGTTTAAATATGACTTAGTAAATGGAAGAAAAAACAAAATAATAGGAATAACATGGATAGTTTCCTAATTTTAGATGCCTTTTTAATTCTTCCAAATTCTTCATTTTTAGTATGGGTACTTCTAGGACCATCTTGATGATGATAGTAATAACTTTTGTAGTAGTCTGCCTATTGTTAATACCTGTAAAATGAAAAAGTTCTTGTTTAATAACCCCCAAACTACTAGGGATTATTATCTATGTTTTAAGTAAAATGCTGAAGTTCAGAGCAGTTATCATGTTGCTCAAAGTCATACAGTAAATAAATGGCAGTGTGAAGATGGAAACCTAAGAAGTGTAGTGCTGAAGGTAGGTTTCTTTGTTTCATTTTAAAAAATGTTTTGAGTTGAGCCGGGGTTGTGGCTCAGTGGTAGAGTAGTTGACTAGCATGCGTGAGGCACTGGGTTCGATCCTCAGTACCACGTAAAAATAAACAAATAAAATGAAGGTGTTGTGTCCGTCTACAACTAAAAACATTAAAAAAAGTTTTTGAGTTGCAAAACAGTGAATTAAATAAATTGATACAAATATTTCTTATAAAAACACTAAAGGCATAAAATTATTTTTCTTGATTTCTGGTAACTCGGGAAAGGTCTTATTTTTTTTGTACAAATTGCCTATTGTGGAACAGAGGGAAGGGCTTTAACAGGAACATGGTGACAACCATAGGTCCTTGACCAGTGTTGTTCCAATCTTCCATTAGGCTCCCTTGAAGTACATTCTTTAATAATTCTTTCCTATGAGGATCTGTGAGTGGTAAAACTCTTGATCTTTGAATGTCTGAAAATGTCCTTATTTTGGCTTCATAATTAAATGATACTTTAGTTGGGCATAAAAGTTTTGATTAATAGCTATTTTCCTCAGAACATTGATGATTTTATTGTTGTTAGGTTTACTTTTTGCTTTTAAGAAGGTTGCTAACCAATTAATTGTAATCCTTCTGAGAGTTTTGCTTTATTCTGAATTTTTTTTTTTCCACCACAGTGTTATTTGGGTGTGGGTATGTCTTTATCCTATTAATGCTTCTAATCTAAGAACTTATTTCTTTAACCAGTTCTGGAAGATTTGGCCAGATAGTTCATCATTGTAATTCCCTCCAAATTTTTTTTTTCCCGAGATCATTATTTCGTACATGTTAGAACCTGTTAATCTATTCCCAAATCTATTAATTGAATCTTAATTTCAAAAAGAGTATTTTCCTCTGTGCTTCCTTCTACATGAAGCAATATAATACCTCATAATCATTATTTTTTCAATTTGCTCTTCTTTTTGAATGTGTCAAGTATAGATTTTAACACATTTGTTATATTTTTATAGTTCAAATAACTGTGCTTTTACTTTTCCAAGATTTTAATTTTTAAATTCTTATCTATTCGTATTCTGCTATTTTATTTTCATACATTTATGTTTATTTATAATGGATACTTTTTTATTCATGTCATTAACCATCCTGAACATCTTTAAAGTTTTTGTCTGGCTGATCTATGAAATTAAATTTCATTTGGGATGAATTCATAACTTGATGGTTGATTTGACTTTCTTAGTATTAGATTCTTTTATGTGTTTTGGAATTTTAGTTTGTGGGCTCAGTTTGAATGTAAGGGATTTTTACTTTTTTGATATTGTTTTTCTCTCTCATTCTTCCTCCTTTACTAATGCTTTTGTGGTTTTACAGTTGCTTTTACCTGGTTCTCCTGGCCCAGGTGATAATTAGGTATTATGCTGGTGTTTTAATGTTTCCTTGCTTTTGAATGATTTGGGGACTATCACAGATTCATGGAACAATCAGGCAACCTGATTCAATTCTTTTCCTAAAACTTCTTTCCTCCTTCTCTTGAATCATAGCTGCTGATGAATCTGGAGACCCACATACTATGTCCTTCATTATTTTGTATAGCTTCTTTTTCAGTGTGGAAATTTGGATATGTGTAGAGGAAGGAGGAAGCCTTTGCTCCCTCTTTGGCTTAAGTAGAAAGACAAATGCATCCTTATCTAGGTGTCTGTTTGGAGAGTTTGGATTCTTGTTCCTCTCATGAGTCCAGTTTTTCTGTGTCTTCTGCCTGCTTCTGGCTTGGGAGTCTTGCATTTTTTGCCCTTGGTCCCATTTTTTAAAATTTCTATTTCTTTTCTGGTTAGTAGAGATTTATCTTGCCTTTGAGACTAATGATACTTACTGGTTTTCTTTTTTTTTAAAAAAATTAAAAATTGTAAATAAAAAATATGTTTGGATCAGAGGGATTATTTCTGAGCTTGAACTTAAGGGCTGCCTTGACCTGGCCTGCACCATTTCACTTTTCTTCCAAATCCTTTCCAAGGAATGCTGAGGTACTATTGTATTGCTGTTTGCCTGTTCTTCCTTCTCTTGCAGAATTGCTTCAGAAATCAAGGGATTTATTTTCTTCCTGGTGTTACCGTGATTGGGCAATATTCAGAATAAATTTCAAAGCTCCACCTTCAGTGTAAATGTCAGTGTTATCTCAAGTTAGGGAGAATAATATTAAGAAGTAAGTAAGTTTACAGAAATTATTCTCGTGAACCAATTTTCAGGAGATGTGACATTTGATATGATGTGTACTCAAGTATAAACTTCTACTTAGCTTTCATGTATGTTATGAAATAACTGAAAAAGCTTCATGGGTTGTTAGGGGCTTCTTTCTTCCTTATTTTTTGAAATAAGAAATAAGATTGTAATAAAAAATTTTTCATCCAAGTTTTTAGAAAATCAAATATTAATAAAACTGGAAAATATTTTATTTATCTTTTTCACATCTTAATAAATGTGAAATAAAGGGAACCAGAGAATATCCATGCTTCAGGGTGCTTCTAAATGTGCTTTACTCTCAGAAGCTTCTTCAATCCTTCTTTAAACTCACAGACCCACCACCATTCTTCAGTTCTTCTAGTTGGTGTTGCTCTTTTGCTTGGATCCTGAATGCTGGTTGTTGGTCATGATAATCAACCAAAGTTAGATACCTTGACATTCTTTCCTCAAGTATTATAGTTTAATATCAACCACTGCATTTAAAATTATTACTTATTTTAAATTATCTGCCCCCCCTCGCCCCCGGCAGTACTGGGGATTGAATCCACAGGTGCTCAGCCACTGTACTACATACCCAGCTCTTTCTTATTTTTTATTTTGAGACAGGGTCTCACTAAATTGCTGAGGCTGGCCTTTTGTGGTCCTCCTACCTCAGCATCCTGAGCCACTGGGATTACAGGTGTGTGCCACTGTGCCCCAACTCATTTTAAACTATTCTTAATTATTTTAAAAATACATACAAGGCAAAATTTTCACACAAATTAAAAAGAAGTTCAGTGAAAGCAAGTCTCTGCAATTCTGGCCTATTTCCTCAGGCCTCATCCTCCGAGAAGGCCAGTACTATTTTCTTGCTTATCCTCTCTGAGATTTCCTATGTGTGTATGTGTATGTTCCCTTTTATTCGTAGACTGTAACATGTTAATACACAATTAACACACACCTTTCTGAAATCTTGTTTTTTATAACTCACTGTTTATTTTGGAATTCATTCCCTATCAGTGTATATGAATCTGCCTCATGATTGCATTAAAACAATTAACTGCTACTAGATTTTTAATATTCGACAACTCATTATGTAGGAACTGTTAATGTCCATGACACATTTGTTTTGTTTAAGAGTAGAATGAACTCTCTTTGGCTTCCCTTGTGGGAAGATTTTGAAACTTCATGTTTAGAAAAATAACAGCAGAGTTTCCCTGTGTGGAAGTCAGCTCATAGGCCAGCCCTTCAGTTCTGTGTTTTCAACAATAGGTGGCACCAGCAATTTCTGTATTGGGGCTGTATGGAGATGGAAAGCATCATCATTTTGATCATTTTTCATTTCATATCACTGTATTCACAGATTATTAAGAGCAAAGATGTATTTACCTGAAAGCCTGGAGGCTTGCACAGGCATGCATACGTACATAGGTGATCAGGGAGCACTTTGTAGAGAGGTACCTTTAACAGGATGCTGCATCTCTTCCCTCGCCCAGCCCGTATTTATAGCAGACATCTAGTGAGACCAGACATTTAACACATTAGATTTCAATAATTATGAGTATGATTTTATATGGACAAAAATATATCTTTTGAGATTTATTTTGGTAGAAATTTGGTCTTGGCCACATGTGTGAATTTATCATTGCAATGAGGTTCTGCACTCTCAAGGGTTCACCTGTCAGATCTGAATTGACAGTTCTCCATCTCAGCCCTGAACCCCTCTCCCCATGCTCCCTGTCACTTGTGCCTAGACATCCATCAGCATTTAAAACACAGCATTTTAAAACTAAATTCATCATTAGTCTCCAGAGAGCAGTTCTTTTTTTCTGTTACCACCTTGAATTTCTCTTCACCAATTTCTAATTTGTCTTTCAAAAATTTTTCTTTATTTCTGTTCCCTGGCAATACAAGGCTTTGATCATGTTGTAAGTAGGTGATTATCCTGGCCACACCCCTTTTGTTCATGTTAAGTATGGGGAAAATAATTCTTCTGGCTTGAGGATGGGAAATTGATACCCTGGTCCTCAACAGTGTTTTCTAAGTTTATATATGTATGGATCCCAACAAACCATGTGATCCCAAATAGATTTAGGTACACTTTCTGATGTCATCATGTCTTTGTAGGAATCCCTGGGATCTGTGGACAGACTCTGGAAATAAGGAAGGGAAGGGAGGTTCCCCAGGCCTGAACAGTTTAATTTTTTTTTGTTGAATTAGCATTGCTTCTCCCTTTCTCTTCCTTCTTGAAGGCAGTGAATATCTCTTTTACCTGGCATCATGCTTTGGGTTCATAACATGATGACACCTGTGAATTTTTTTCTTTATTGAAACTTTTGATAGTATAAAAGTCCCAGGTTGGCGTGCAGTGTATCTTTATGCCACTGTCTTACACATTCCAGGGTTCTTCAAGTCTTCCTTTGTGCTCTGTAATTAGTATTTGGCCTATAGAGTTACTGACTTCTTTAGATATTCAAGTCACTCTTTCCATCATTAGTAAGAAACTCATATGGAACCACCAGAGCACACATTCATAATCATGAATATTCTTTGTGCCTGAAGCTTTTGACTGATCTGTCCCATATTTTGCCATTGTGTCAGGACAGGGCTCCATACCAAAGAAGTCCTGATGCAATCCTGGAGTTGTGGCCTTCTCCACAAGTCCTGCTACAATAACTCTTCCTAATTTCCTGCTCAAGACCATCATTATGTAGGCCTCACTTACTTTAAAAATAGTAATATAACATGACCCAGAACCTTCTTTGGGAGTGTGACAAATTCAACCCTGACTTTCTGGGACCAGGGAAGATCAACTACCTCAGAAAGGAATACCCAACAGAGGAAGGAAAAGAAAACAGGGTGCTTGGTGAGATTGCCATCTGCTGCAGAGGAACAGCTGAGACTCCAGTGCTTCCTTCTGCACCATCCCTCCTCAGCCAAGACAGAGACAGAGCTGCTGTGTCATTCTTCTCCAGACCTCTCCCCATACCTGACTTCTTACTTGCTTGCTAGGACTTTTGTTTTTCTTCCAAGGGTGCCCCTAATCCTTATCATCACCAGATCTCATCTGCATATGGCTGAGGTCCACTGTGTACCCCTTAAAGATAAATAATTCTGATTCCTTTTAAAATGGGTGGGTTGATTTTCTAGGAATTTCTTTCAAACTAATAATAAGTCACCAATTCCAGAGGGCATGGTTTCAACTGGACACTTTGTACCCATTGTCTTTATGGTCCTCATCAGCAACTCTGTGAGTTTATCACGTTGCTCCCTCCCGTTTTGAACCACGATTCAGGAGAGTTAGGTAGCTTGCTTTAAGGTCACATAGATAAGGACTGGCCAGAGGAAGGAGACTTGGCTCTTCTCTGCATACCTTGCTATCTCCCAACTTTGAAGCAGTTCTATAAAGTTCTACTTCAGAAAGAAGCAGGAAGCCATACAATTTTCTTATCTTGACCCCTGCTTAGCTCTTTCTTATTTTCTACTCCCTCTTAGGCCTAAAGGTTTTTTTTTTTTTTTTTTTTTTTTTTTTTCCTGTGAGGCCAAGTTCCAGCCCAGGCAAAGTAGCCTTTAATCTTTACAAGGAAAAGAACTAAAATTGTTTGAGTTTTGTAAGTTGTCTCTGCTGGTAATTTCTTAAAAAAATTTTTTAACATATATTTATTCTAGTGACTACGTGCTAAGCACTAGGTATAAAGTTGTTAAAAAGACATATATGGACCTGTCTTCAGGAAGTTTTATAGATTAGTTGGGGATAATGCAGGCGATATATGTAAATAAGAAAAAATAATTAACCAAGTAAAAGAATAACTTAACTTCTATTCATTCTTATTGTCAAGATATTAGAAAGCAGAATCAACCTGTCAAAAGATATTTATATGAATATATTGTGTCATGGGCAGGAATTAGTAATCAAACCATTAAGTTTTTGAAGTTAATTAAAAGAAAATAGTCAAATTCCTGATAATGATTTAGATGTGTTGGAACAGTACCCATGACCCTCACATTATATCTATTTTTAATTCTGTTACAATGATAAATTCATGTTAAAATGATAATATTTCAGGTAGATGGTGCTAATAAATATTCTTGTAGTCCTAAAACATTTAAGTTAGAAAATTTGTGGTTGTTTTGACCTCCTCTTCCTTCATTTTCCCTGAAGAAATTAAAACTCAGAGAAATTTGCATATGCAGTCTTTCCCTTACTTCCCAAATTCATGATTCGTAGGATGAATAGACTGTGGTTTATTCGAGGTCTCAGGAGTTCAGGTTGTCAACATATCACCTTCTCATACATTAGCAATGTCAATGACTTGGAAATTAATGTGATTTGAACTTTCTGCTTCTTTCCCTTAGATGTGGTTGAAGTACTGTGAGCTCATCATGAAGAAGCAGTTAGTTAGATCTTCTCTTTAGCCCGTCTTGTGTAAATTTCATCTACTACTACTAAATGGTCTTACTCTAGTTCTAGTGACTCAAGAGGCAGTTTTACTCTGTGTGAGTATTTCAGCAGACCACATTAAAGCATTTATGTTCCTCGTTAGGTCGCAGGAATGAGTTTTCTTAATGCCATCACTGAATTCCAGTGGAGGAAATAAATTACTCATGCATTTTCTAATGGTTAAAAAATTTTCCAGAGTCTTGGCTGTCTAGTTCTCATCATGTAGAGAGGTTCCATTACCAAAGACTCATTGATATCATTTTCACACACAGGCTGATGCTACTTAGAAAATCAGCCTAATAAAAGTTTTGAGTCATAGAGCCTGGCTCAAAATTTCAAAGGGTGAACTATATGAGAGAGAACCTTTTGTAGTTATGGGGGAAATGCTAGAGCTGGAGGAAAAAATAAAACTATTTTGTCTTGTTAACTTTGTATATATGGGCATGATAAACTTACCTGAGCCTTGTTTTCTTCATCTGTACAAATGAAGACAGTCTTGAGGATGCCTGCTGTAACTCTCATTATTGTTGAGTAAAATCAAATCAAGTCACAAGTGTATAAAGCTCACTTGAAAAATACTACACAGATATATGTGAATGTAAGGGTTTAAAAATATTGTAGTAATGATAGTGATACTCAAAGTGACAATTTTGATCTAAATCTTGGCATAGAATTATGTATATGAGAACATTAAATGGGTGCTTGGATGCTTTTATGTGTTGGTATAGTGACAGTGTTGAAAAATGCAAGTCACTAAAGGAATGATTTTGCTGTTTGAGAGTAATGCCAGTAAAAAGTAGCTTGAAGCATTACCTTTGTTTCAAAAAGGGTTAAAAGCAGCTTCAAAAAACAGAAATAACTGAAAGAGATGAAAAACAGCGAAGTGAGGACATGGGAGAAGGGAAAATGGGATGAAATGAAAGGGTGAAGTTAGGATCCAAAATGCATCTCACAAGGCCCTGTTCCATTTGCTAGAGGTGAGTCAGAGGTTTGGCTCCTAGTTTTCCTGCAGCCAATGCAGTGAGGGAAACATTGTCAGATGTGTGAATCATGGTGAAGTAGTGAAGCAAGGCTGTTTCTAATAATGAGACACAAGACAATGATTTTCCCAGGGACTCTTCCTAAAGAGGACAGTGAATGATGAACAACATCCTCTTAAGACTTCTCCGTGGTAGATGTTCCTATGATCTTTGAAGCTGTTATTGGTATGACTGCCAGATGAAAAATTATTGAAAAATTCTTTGTCTGCAAGCCTTTATTTACTTTGTTAAAATCATGATTTAATGTATTTTAGGATTAGAAATACTCTGAGATCACCTTGGTCCCTTTTGTTTCATAGATTAGGAACTGAGTCTTCCTGGCACTGAGTTGAAACTCAAGGTACTCTGTGGGTTTGTGGATCCACATAAAAATAGTTTGCTCTGAGCCAATTCTGTGTGATCATGAGAGCTTTCCTGGTCTCAGTATAAATACAATTTGGCATTTTCAGCATGTTTCTAATTGTGAGTTTAGCAGTACACTGTGGGATTTTTTTCTGACTGCTGCAGAAGAGTAGAGAGCTGTTGAATTTGAGGGCATTTTCTCATATTTGTTTGTTTGTTCTGTTTTGTTTCACTATGGAAGCTACCAATATGCCTGCAAAATTGTATCTGAAATTTATAGAGAACAGGTCTGCATATAAAAAAATTTGCCACATTTTAAGTTGTACTGCATGGGCTTCCCCTCCTCATAAAGAATTCTTAATACTCATAACCAGAAAATATAGAAAAGCATAGATATTTTAAGCTAATAAAAAACCCCAAACCCTTATTTTAAAGCACAGATGGAATTTAAAATAATGGCGAGAAGGTGATAGGAATCTTAGGTCAGATTCTAGAGCAAAGTTTGCTCATGTTTTATAGACAGTGACTTCTGATATGAGTAGTGGCCATTCAAGAGGTTCCTGTGGTGTTTCAGAGGTGGATTAAAACAATCTTCTCTCATCAGAGAGCTTAGAGCAACCCAAAGAATAAACAGGTGGCCCAGCTGCTATAGAAAATAAAGGTGGGTCCTCAAAAGGATCAGGCTGCAGGGTGTATAGGTATTAGAGGAGCCTGGTTCTTCATGGTTCATTTGTAAGGCAATCTGGTTATATCTTTGAGGGTGGCAAACTTGGGGATTTTGAGCCTAGGGGCAGTGGATTATGGAAATGATATATGTATAACTTATAAATATATCTATAGGTGTTAGATGAGAAGTCACAAAATCAGTCTCACCCACAAGATTGCCCAAAGTGACACAGTGGAAGACCAAGCCTTGAGTGGCCTCACTCCAGCTTGGAGTTATGTAGGATGTGCTGGGGTGGAGAGGCAGGAGAGGTGGTACAGATGTGAAATGCCTTCTTCCATTTGTCTCTTTGTTTCCTAATTTGCAAAATTAAAAATTTGGACCAAATTATCTAAAAGCAACTTCATAAAACATTTTTTTTTCTCCTATGAAGTGTAGATGTGGGAGATGTAGGTATTCAAAAAGTGATTTTTCTCTTTCCTGGAAAGATCCCAGCCTATTTGAGAAGGTGTTTTGTTTTGTTTTTCCCTCCTCTAATTTCATAGGGAACAGCAGTTAAAGTAGTAAACCTGAGGGCTACTGAGATAAATAGAACAGAGGCATAATCCATTATTCCCCTTCTGCTCGGTGTAGCCTTGTAACTGAACACATTGGCCCAAGAAATGGTACACTGCCTCTTTTAAATATTACTGACAGAAAAATGAATTTGCTGTGCTTTATCTCAAACATGTGAACTTGCTAAGCCAGTTTGTTAAGATATAAAGCATATACATAATTTCCCCCTCAAATGGCTAGCCCATAGTTAAAGTATAGCACATTCTCTAGGACTGGATGCTGCCCAGATCTAGTCCAGGTGATTCTTTTCTTTCTTTTAAAGTTGCATTGTTTCCTTCTTCTTCTTCTTCTTCTTCTTTTTAATTGGTGCATTATAGTTGTATGTAATGGTGGGATTTGTTGTTACTTATTAATACATGTACACAATACAACAATATAATTTGGCCAGTGTCCCTCTTCTGTGCTTCCCACCTCCTCTCCCTCCTCCTACCTCCTGGTTTCCTTTCTGTATTCTACTGATATCCCATAACTTTTCATGCTATCACCCCGACTCTTCTTTTCTTTTTTCCTCTCTAGCTTCCACATATGAGAGAAAACACATGGCCCTTGACCTTCTGAGTCTAGCTTATTTTGGTTAGGATAATGTTGTCAAGTTCCATCCATTTTCCTGCAAATGACATAATTTCATTTTTCTTTGAGTGAAACTGCATTTGTGTGTGTGTGTGTGTGTGTGTGTGTGTGTGTGTATATATATATATATATATATATATATATATAAAATCACATTTTCTTTTATCTATTCTCCTGCTGATGGATACCTAGGCTGGTTCCATAGTTTGACTATTGTGAATTATGCTGCTATAAATATGGGTGTGCATGTATCATGATAGCATGAGGACTTGATTTCTTCAGGATAAGTACTGAGGGTTATATAGTGGTTCTATGCCATATGACTAGTCATGGGGGTTCCTAATCTTTGAGGAACCTCCATAATGATTTCTGTAGTGGTTGCACTAATTTACAATCCCACCAATGGTGTAAAAGTGTCCTTTTTCTCCATATCCTCTCCAGCATTTATTATTGTTTGTATTCTTGATGCTGCCATTCTGACTGGTGTAAGATGAAATCTCAATATAATTTTGATTTGCATTTCCCTAGTTGCTAAGGATGTTGAAAAAAGTTTGTAATATATTTGTTAGCCATTCATATTTTTTTCTTCTGTGAAGTGCCTTTTTAATTCATTTGCCTATTTATTAATTGGGTTATTTGGTTTTTTGGTGTTAAGTTTTTTGAGTTCTTTGTATGTTCTAGATATTAATCCTCTGTCAGAAGTATAGCTAGCAAAGATTTTCTCTCATTCTGTAGATTATGTCTTCACATTCCTAATTATTTACTTTGCTTTGCAAAGCTTTTTAATTTGATGCCATCTCATTTATTAACTCTTGGCAGTATTTCATGGATTTTAGGAGTCCTAATGAGAATGTGTTGCCTGTGCCTATATGTTGGGAGTGTTGACCCTACATTTTTCTTCTAGGAGTTGCATGGTTTCTGGTATAATTCCAAGGTCCTTGATCCATTTCAAGTTGATTTTTGTGCAGGGTGAGAGATAAGGGTCTAATCTCATTCTTTAATAAAGGAGCACTGTTTTTTGACCTGAACATCTAAAAAATAAGTGCTTACTGAATTAGTGATCTCTGCATGCACTTGATACTAGATTGTGATTTGAAACATTTGGCAAACTCCAGTGCTGAGAGATTAAGCAGAGTCTTGGCTGGGCCCCATTTATGTTTATTGTAGGTGGTGAGTGTTAAGTGATTCACAAAAGAAATGGCCAGGTAAACAAGAGGGGAAAGGATGGGCCTATTCTAAGCATCTTATTTTTGCTTGCCCATTTTGCTGGGCTCTCTGATGAGTCAGTGTAAGAACTGGAAGAACTGAGTCATGAGGAACCTGATGCAGAGAAAAGTTGTCTTTTAGATAGCTGGGTCGTGAGAGAAAGATTGGTAGATAGAACAGTATTTCGTTTGAGGGTTGTAACAGGAGAAGAGAAAGGAAGGTGAACTTTGCTGCTGTGTGTGGAGAAGTTATGGTCCATAATGGCTTGGATCTTTACAGCATTAGAGCTTGTAAAGTGATGTCACACATATTTCACTGACCCTGCAGGGAGAAAAGGGTGGGAGGGAGAGGAGGCTAGATGTGACACTGGCCGCATGAGTGATCAAAATAGAGATATTTGGAGGCTCCTTCTGGGCCTGTGGCAAGCTCCAACTTTATCCTCCCAGGAGCTAAAGTAGCTTTTTCCTCTTTCTACTTCTGGTTCTGTCCACTGGTAGTTGATCTGGTGCCAATGTGCTTCATAAAGCAGTATATAATAGGGTGGAGGTTGGACTTCTCAATAAGTGACATAAAGATGGATCACTTGTGTCCCAAAAGAAGTGTTGCATGGGAGATGGAGATATGGTAGCTCTGGGTTCAGGTTTTTGTCTCAAACTAGAGACAAACCATGGTCTGACTCCAGTTATCAGTTCCCTCTTCCCTCTGTTTGGGAAGTTTGTCTAGGTGACCTCTGGGGTCCCTTTGAAGAGCTTAGAGATAGTTCCCAGCCCTGGGACTTCCAAAGATGCTGCCTTTTCAGACTGTCCAATTGCTATCATCATGTGCCTTGCCCTTTTCTTCTTGTCATTGGAGATGCTTACAATGCTTTTCCCAAACATGTCTGTCCCTGGCATTTCCATATGTCATCTTTGCCCCTTTCTCTTAACAGTATAACCATATGTTAGCCAAAGACAAGTGTTAGATTTTTCCATCCTGTGTGCTAGTAGCTCTTTCTTCAGACATTGCTGAATATCAAAGGAGATTTGTGTGTGGGGGAAAAATCAGTTCAGATACCTGAATTAAATATACAGAAATTTCAAAGCCTTTTACTTCACTAATTGATCTTTATATTCTTATTTATCTAAAGAGAATGGGGAAAAATATTTTCCAGTTAATTCATGGACTCTGTACTATACATGTGTTTTGCACATGCTTGAGTTTCCAAGAAAATGTCAAATAAAAAAGTAATTTATTTCTTTCCCTTTCCATTTGCTACCTATATATTTTTGGTTACCTTTCCTGTTTTAAAATAATTGTGAATTTACAGAAAAAGGTGTAAAAATAATACAAAGAATTCCCATGTGCCTTTAACCCAGATTTCCTGTATTTTAAAATTTTGTCTGATTTTTACCCTATCATCCTTATGCTCTACATATTGGGTGTTTTTTTCCTGAATCATTTAAGGGTAAGTTGTAGTCATGTTGTTCTAGTACTTTGAAAAATACTTAAGTGTAAATTTCCTAGAAAAGAAGAAAAATGAAATCCTTTTCCATTTTTCCCTTTCTTTTTGCTCCAGGATCCTTCTCTGCTGTGTCTTTTAATCAGGCATAGTTCTGTTTTGGTTCTGGGGATTAAACCTATAAGTGCTTAACCATTTGGCCACATCCTCAGCCCTTTTTATTTTTTATTTTGAGACAGGGTCTCACTAAGTTGTGTAGGGCCTTGCTGAGTTGCCAAGGCTGACCTTGATCTTGCAATCCTCCTGCCTCAGCCTCCAGAGTTGCTAGGCATGCACCACCACATCCAGCTTGGAAGTAGTTCATTGCTTTTTTTTTTTTTTTTTTTTTTAAATTTTGATGACTACATTTCTGAAGAGCACTAGCTACTTTGCCAATGTTGCCTGATAATGAGGCCCAGGTTCTGTACTCTGGACAGCAATATGTCAGACATGATTATTGTCCTAAGTGCATGAAATCAGGAGGGGTTGATTTGTCCAGTGCTGTAGATGTGAACTTCCGTTTTTTGCAAAGATAGTGTGTGCCTTGTGGCAAAGCTCCAACTTTATCCTCCCAGGAGCTAAAGTAGCTTTTTCCTCTATAGTGTGGAGAGTTAATTAGTGAATATTTTGTACCTGATGGATTTTTAAGTGATTAATAAGGATTTGATGTGGAACTATTTTAAGATTTTTTAAATATCTTTTCTTCCATCAAATGTATACTCTACTTTTGGTACATTGACTATTTTCTAATACCATACTTCCTTCTAAATTTATTAGTTTCATTCTAAAGTTTACAAAGATGATTTATATAGTATGTTAGTAGTTTTTATTTGTTTTCTGCTGCCAGTATTTCTTTAGCTATTCAACATTTCCTGTATTTGATCAATGGGAACTCTTTCAAGCTGCCTGAAGTCCTTCTGAAATGTCCTTATCATTCTTTGATGATTCCTTACTCTTTGGTGTACAGCAAGATGTTCTGGGCTCATCTACTGCTTTCTTGCCCTAGTCCTGGATTCAGCCATTTCTTGTTCTTTTTAGTGGTCATGGTGTTTGGAAACCAAGCTCTATGTGCTTAAAGCTATTGAGGTCTCGTGGCTTCTACGCTCTCATAGCAGGGAGAACTAGGAAAAATTTTCAAAATTAAATAAACATCATATATATTATACACATAGCCACTATATATCTTTCTGTAGGTATCTATATGTGTATGTTAAAATGCATGAGTGTGGATTAATACTTCCAATTCTAGTCCAACAGTAGTTTTAACTCTAGTTTTATTCCTTTCCATATTTGTATTTCCCTTCTCTGCCAATGAGAGAGCTATTCCTGTTATATTCAGTATATGTATTTTCTCAATTTCCTAATCATGTGGACTATCTCCTTGCCCCTAACCTCTCCACACAGAAGTTGTGCTGGAAAGGCCTCCACCCCTGCCTTGTCCAACTGGGGTCGGCAACATGTGCTGACTATACCAGTCAAGGCTCCCCACTCCTCCCCTAGCTCAGCTGTGCTATTTGTGGATTTTTTTTTTTTTTTTGAATTGAACTCAGGGGCACCCCACCACTGAGCTCCATCCCCAGCACTGTTTTGTATTTTATTTAGAAATAGGGTCTCACTGAGTTGCTTAGTGCCTTACTTTTGCTGAGGCTGGCTTTGGACTTGCAATCTTTCTGCCTCAGCCTCCTGAGCCGCTAGGATTACAGGCATATGCCACCATGCCCGGCCTATTAGTGGAGTTTTAAAAAAAGGTATTTGTGTTTTTTCATTGAAAGATGCTTGCAATAGTGCTGACTTTAAGGTCAGATTAGTAACTGGTGGTTTTTTGTCTCTGTGTTCACTACAGGTATTGAGAGAAGTGACTGACTTTTAAATATTTGAATGATGGTTTAAGACCGATGAGCTTGTTCACACTTATTGAAGAGTGTAAAGTCAGTAGTACTTTTCAGCCCTTTTGTATCTTGAAATGCATAGCGTTTGGTGATATTCATACTCTTCACAGTTAAATGGTTATGATTTGTATGATTCATTGGGCTTGGGGGCTGTGGGTGTTGAGATTACCGTTGTCTTGTTATACCTGTCATTCAGAAAACAAGGGTTGGAACATGGCACTTTTAAACTGGAAAGATAGTTCTAAGATTTATACCTTGTGTCTGTGGCCTGTGTGCCTGGTATTGGTTAGGTCTGTAAGTCAGATTTGTGCCAATGGTCACAAGAGGGACTGTGTAAGAGTACATAGGTATCTCATGACAATTCACTGGCATATAGGTGCAGGGGCTCAAAGTACTTGGTTATAATTAGCAGAGTATTCACTACTCATCTCCAATATTGGAGGATTAGGGTAAATCAGTCAATCAATCAATTTCTGTTCCAAATTCATTCATTTATTCATTCAGTAATTGTCTTTGAGTTCCTACTTGTGTACTAGGCAGTGTTGGAGATAATAGGGACATAGTGATTACCAATTTGGACTTTCATGGGGCTCACATTCTAGAAGAGAAAAAAGACAATAAAGAAACATAAGGGATTGTTTCAGATAGTTCTGAGCACTATGCCAAAGATAAAGCCATGAGAGATTTTTAAGGTGGGAGGGAGTGGGATGCTAGCTCTGCTTTACATTTGTTTTGAAAGATCAGTTAGGCTCTTATATGGGGCATGGATTTTGGGAGACAGAGTGGTTGGGAGTGACTAAGAGAAAGATAATGATTTAGAATTGGCTGCCCAATATGGTAGTTACTAGTCACACATGGCTGTTTAAATTACTTCAGAATTAATCAACTTGGAAAAAGATCATTTTTTTTCCTCAACTGTACTAGCCACATTTCAAGTGCTCCATAGAAACATGTGGCTAGCCTCTACCATATTGGCCAGTACTTATATAGAACATTTCCATCAAAATTTCTGTTGGTCAACTCTGGTTTACACCTTGGTGGTTTTACTGGAGACAGGGAGACATAGGTGGACTTGGAAAATTTCACTAAAGATTGGCTGATTACTAGAATGTGTTAATAGAAGGAAAGAGAAATTAAGATGACATTTGGCTTTTTGATTTGAGCAACTAGGTGGATGGATAAGACTGAGGAGCAACAGGATTAGTCATAGGGATCAAGAGTTCTGTGTTAGATATATTATGCCATTTTTTTTTAGTGAAGAATCTTAAGTCAATCTTATTAGAGGTAGATGAAGAAGGAAAAGTTTGTTTTGATGAGCTTTTCAATCTCATAGCAGATGCTAAATAAGTCCCATATGTTTGTAAGTCTCATCTTGTTTTAATTTTAAATAGTCCATTATTGTCTGTTGGTTGTTTTATTAAATACTATTTCATGCTCCTGCAGAATTTAATTCTACAAAATTCCTTTGTTTATTTTAATTTTGTTTGAATTGTGATTTGGGATGCCAACTGAAAGTGACCAGAAAATGAGGAGTTCTCTTTGTTCAGGAGTTACTTTTCAAGGGACCACAGGTGTAGGACCTTGGCCTGTGGCCTGTAATAGGTAATTTTAAAAGCCTATTGGCTTTGCCTTTTTTGGAGCTTTTAACACTCTAAAATATACAGATAAAGTACATCTTCTAAAGAGGCAACTGTTGGAAGATGAGGGTACTGCAAGCAGCCTTCCTTTAAACCATGACATTTCTTGGTCTCTTTAAAGAAAGGTGAAACTTTCAGATACATGGACCCTCCCTGGGCAGTACATAAGTGCATGTGCTTGAAGTTTTTCACTCTTAGCAATTCTGCTGATGTTGCCCTGTTTGGGAGGAGTCACATGCCTGCCTATAGGTAGGGTGAGAGACCATGTACTGACAGTAGGAAAGACTGAACACTTTTTTTTTTTTTCTTTCTTTCTTTTTTTTTTTTAATATGCCACAATGCTTTTATGGCTAATGGCCTACAACTGGGTATGCCATCTGAGCCAAGTGAATGAGTTCATATCGCTGCTCTATTCCCTGCACATGTTCTTCTGAAGCATGAAAGTCTTCTTTAGCTGCTAGGATTTCAGGTTCGTCACTGTTGTGCTCATGAACCAGTCACCCTGGTGCCCTACTTCATGCTTCTGGACCCCATTTAATTGTTCTGTGGGAGTGGGGCAGATCACAGAAGGGGCTGACAAAAGCAAACTAGAGTTAACTTTGGAAACGTGACCTTCTCTTTTGTTCACTTCACTCTTGCATTTTATGGAACCACAGCTCCTGGTAGCAGTGATCCCCTTAATGTGGCTTCCTTCCCCTGTGAATGTTCACTTATTAATGTATTGAGGTCTTCATTCTCTCATGCTATTGTGCATATCAGATCAATTCCAGTTTGCTATTCAAGAGAGGAGAGGTTTTGATTTTTAATATAATGCATGCGACATTCCTCATCTGCTTCATCTCTTTTTGTGGTGACAGCCCCTCCCCCACAGCCCCATTTGTCAGATAGAGAATGAATATTTACAGAACTATAGCTATAGTAAGAACAAACTTACCAGGAAAGTTTGGGAGTTTGGAAACATGAGTCCTAGACCTCATGGGACTTTGAGTGAACTGGAAAGCTTAGGAATATTGGGCTAGAACTGAAAACAGAGAACAACCAGGTATGCATCTTGGTGAATTTATGTGTCAGCCAAACCTTGACTCTCTTCAGCCTTTTTTTAGAACAATGGCTGTGGGTCTGTAAGTCCAAAGAACTGGCCAATTCAACCCACATTTTCTCGCATGGAATTAATTTAGAACTAAGGAAGAAAAACTGCCCTGGCATATGTCTATTTAAATAGAGGAAAAAGTCAAAGTCTTTTTTTTTAAAACAATCTTTTCTGAGCATATGTAATGAATTTATGTGGACATGATTTTCTCAAACATTAGGAAGGCCACAATGGGACATCACACCAAAAAAAACATGGCATCCAGCATGTTAGAGTTGAATTAATAATTTTATTAGAACGTTTGATTTTTAAATTCTTATATGTTTATCCCTATATTGCTGAACCATTTTTGAAAAAGGATTTTGAAAACATCTGAGTTTTCTTTTCTTTTAAAGACGGGCAAATACCAACCAAGTATTGTCATACTATTGAAGAAGACAGACATTGAAAGCTGGAACATGACTTTGTAGTAACACAATGTTATGAGGAAACTTTGAAGTGGTTAAATTACACAGACATGTTTTCAGAGTCTGTAGCCTTTTGGTAGGTATTGGAAATGGAAGCTGATGACGGGAACATTCATTGCATAGAAATTGAATCACAGAAAGATGATTCCATGGCATAGACCCAGGCAATGGCATTAATATGAAGCTCCAGGGTTTCTGATGCTTGAAAAATGAAAACAGAGCATTGGCAAATTTAGGAATCTGTTTTCTTAATGGAGTTGCAATAAGGCCAACTTTTTTTTCCTTCACCATAAATGATAGGTCATGTGTTACCTCTGCAAAGCTTGCAATCATCATTAAGAAAAGAAGGGAGCTCCCTGAGCATTCGTATTTGTATTTGTATGTACACACACACACACCCTACCACTGGCAATCCTATGCCCAATAACTGTATGTGGAAGTTTAAACCAATTAACCGAAGACTTTGAGAGGTGAGGTTGGAGAGTTTTTCACACTGAGTTATTCCCCCTGTAATTGTTTTCTCCAGGGAGGATGCCTGAAGTGATCTCAGAGAAGTTTTGTCCTTATTTTCACAAGACTGCAATTTCAATCTCTCTTCTTTCCTTTGCTCTAGTGAACCTGTATATAAAACAACTAATGCGGTGAGCGCAGAGTTATCATTTTTATTCTAATGATAGTAAAGGACTTTGGCAGTGCAGAGTACCATTCTGTTCACCCCTGTTGAAATCTCTAATTCAGGTGAAATGGGAAAATATTTTTAAAGTCCAAGTGAGACTGTTGGTGAATCTTCCCTTGGATAAGCGATTAGCATGAGTTACACAACATTGACTAGCATTGTAAGGCTTACTTTTTTTTCTAGCCTACAAAAAGCATTTTATATTCTAACACATTTCCAGCTACATGATTTGTAATCTCAATGTGTTTAGAAGACATGATAGCTAAGGGAAATTTCATTTTATTCAAGATGTGAAATTATGAAATAACCTTGGTCTTCAGTAAGAATACAGCATCCTCAGATATAATTTATGACCAGGGATAAAGAACATTGAGGAAGCTAAAGAAAACCGAAAGAAAGAAAGTGACACACATGGCTCTGCCTGAGTTGTCTTTGCTATATTACATGAAGTTTCTCTTGTTTTTCCTGTGGGAGCTTGTGGAGGGCAGATACCTTTGCGTTTCTGTCATGGTGCTTTGTACAGCCCCTGCACTTAGGGAGATGCTCAGTTAATGTGTGGACTGAATCTCAATGTACAACAGAAGATACATGCTGCAGGTGAGATTTTGATTGGCCACTGGTTCTGACACATGTTGTGACACTAAGTAATTCAGAAGATGATTTTCCCCAAAGTTTGCAGAAATTCTCTGCCTGCTGGGGCTAACCATTTGACACATTAATAGCTTTGAAATAGAATATGGGTCAATTTTGCTGCTGTGTCCTTCCCACAAAAATGTGTACTTGAAAGCTTTTATGACAAGATGATCAGAGAGCAGAATATATTTCTGAGCAATTATCCCGCTTTCTGCTAAAGTTTGTTCCATTAACTTTCATCATGAGTGTTGTTTGATATGTGCTGGATTACAACCTACACTGGAACATTAGAACCTCTGGCAACTGCTACTAGTGAGATGAAATGTCACTAAGACCACACAGACTTTTCATCATCACTATCTCCTTACCTTGCTTTATTGTTTTTATAAGTAGCATTTATCTCTCTCTCCCTGAAATTGTTTATTTTGTTGGTTTTCTTTTCTCTTCTTTTCTTTCTTTCTTTCTTTCTTTCTTTTCTGCTTTCCCTATTAAAGCATTAACGCCACCAAAACAGGGCATTTGTCTGTAAACATAATGTCTAGAACAGAACTGGTAACATTGTAAGTAACATGATAAATGTTTGTTAAATGAATGAATGAATGAATACATAAAAATATTGACACTCAAAGTTGTATGTAATTTATCCAGTCATAAATATTTATCAAGTTTCTATTATCTGCCTTGTACTTTTCTACATGCCAGGATTTGAGCAGTGAATGAGATATAGTATCTGGGTTTATAGAATATAATGTTTAGTGGGCTGTCCAATACAGTGGTCAATAGCCATGTGTGGCTATGGAAATTTAAATGTAAGTTACCTAAAATTAAATAAAATTAAAATTCAGTTCCTTAGTCATGCCAGCCATATTTCAAGTGCTTCTGTATAGCTAGTGGCTACCATATTGGACAGTTCAGATGTAGAACATCTCCATCATTGTAGAAAATTCTGTTGCATAGACTTTGTTTAGTGATAAAACAGATTAACGTATGGACACTTTCATTGCAGAGGGATATAATATATGCTGAATAAAAAATAAGTATGTTTCAAAGAAAGCATATAGGAGAGGTGACTTGCCCAGGATAGGGTGTGGCTGGGTTGTCAGGGATGGCTTTCTGGAGAGCTTTTAAACTGGGACATAAAGAATGTATAGGGACTAGGCAGACTGAGGAGGGCATGGGGCAGGTAGTTTTTAAAACAAAGGAAATACCTGGAGGAGAATGGTCTAGGATAGACACCTTAATCTGATCGGCTACAGGAGGTTTTGGTATTCTCTTTTGAGGCTTAAATGAGAATGGATGGAAAATATTTAGGAAAAACTCACTTCTCACATAGTTTTGATGCATCCTCTCTTGCAGCCTCCTAATGGGTCTTCTGTTTCTAACAGAAAACCTCAAAACTGACATATTATTCCCTTGTTGAGAATACTTCATTGCCTCTTCATACCACATGGGATAAAGTCCACATTCCTCAATATGCTTCCAGGGCTCTAGATATCACCCCGGCATGCTTTTCTAAAACTTTTGTACTTTACCTCACACCCATCTAGATGGAACAGCATCAGTTCCCCAGTGTTGCATCTCTCCTACTTCTAGTCCTTTATATTGCTGTTTCCTCTACAGGGAATGCTTTTCCATTCCCCTGCCTTGTCCTTGTTTTGTCATACTTGGCCTTTTAGACTTCATTGAGAGTTAGTTTCTTCAAGAGCCCCTGGTAACAACATCTAGGTGAGATGCCCCTGTCTTGTAGTACACTTTACACTGTGTTATTTTGCCTAATTTTGTCTGTAACCCTTAGCTCTCATAATGCAAAGAACCACATTTCCCATTTCTTGTTTTGCCTCAAATATCCAGCACAGTGCCTGGAACATAAAAAGAGTTGAGCAAGTATTTTCTTGATGAATGAATGAATGAATGAATGAATGAATTCCTACTTCCAAGGTGTGATTAATCACATATAATTCTGAAGTAAAACCATAGACATCACTGTGGCCCCCAGAACTCAACTGGTAATGGGGGAAAGAGATGAAAGTCAGTCTATGAAGAAAGTACATTGGTGACATTTGTTATTTGTTTTTATACTGGATTTTTTTTAAAATTAAAAATTGCATATATCATTCACCTATTCAAACATACAAGCCAATGATTTTTGGTAAATTTACAAAAATGTGCAACCATTACCATAATAATCCAGTTTCAGAACATGTTTAGTGCTGTAGTATTTGTGCACTTAGAATTAATCCCCTTTCTCACTTTCAGCCCCTGGCAGCCTCTAATCTTTCTGTTTCTATGGATTTGCCTTTTCTGGACATTTATACAAATGAAATCATACAATATGTGATCTTCCCTGTCTGACTTCTTTCACTTAGGAAAAAAAATTTCAGGGCTCAGTTGTGTTGTAGCATATACCAGTATCTCACTGCATTTTTTTTTTTTTGGTCAAATAATAGTCCATTATATTGATATACCACATTTTACTTTTCTACTCATTAGATGTTAGACGTTGCCTTGTTTCCATTTTTTGGCTATTACGAATCATGCTGTTGTGAACTTTTACATATAAGTTCTCCAGTGGATAGATGCTTTCATTTCTTCTGAAGAGATTTAAGAGTGGGATATCTGGGTGAGTTTATGTTTAGTTTTTTTAAGAAACTGCCCAAATGTTTTCCAAAGTTGCTATATCATTTTACATTTCTATTAGCAATGTTTGTGGAGTGATCCTTGTTCTTAAGGGCTAACTTTAACAAAGACTGTATTTTTTTTTTTTTTTTATCCTGTCATCTGATGGCATGTGCTGGCATTTAAAGGAGCAACCTGTGTGTTTCCTTTCAGAACAAGGTGTGTATAAGAATGAGCGAAGCTTGATGGGTCTCTTTCTGTTCTGAGTGTGAATGAATTTAGGACTCCCAAGAGATACCGTCTTAGGAGCCTGCTGGAAAACCCATAGCCTATAGCCATCCCAATGAGAATTATATTTTGTAGGTCTTGCACAGCCAAGTGGATCTTGAATTTACACAAATCACTTGGAATCCATGGAAATGTACATAAAGAAAAGGTACAGGTTCATACATTTAGTGCAATCAGGAATAACCCATGAAACAAACTTTTATTGAACACTTGCTATGTGGACAGGATTAAACTAATACTAATGGGGCATGGGTGATATAGATAGCAGGGAATTTAGGCTTGTTGGAGAGATCAGTTTAGTCTAAATCACAACCAAAACCTGTAAGACAAGATTGCCCTAAGTGGAGAAGAGTATGGCGAGTATGGCACAAATTGTAAATCCATAAATACAATGGCTACTCCAAACAAAAGGCTGCCTATTGGGGCATGAGATATCAGAGAAGGCTTTCTGGGTGAGGGAGGGCAAGGGTATGTGGACTTTACCTTGAAGAGGGAAAATGAAAACTTCCAGGTGGAGCGACAGGGACCACAGAATAGAAGGACAGAGATGAGATGAGATGACCTGTGGCTACTGGTGAGACTGTGAGGAGATTGGCTTTGGCAAATTAAGCTGCTTCAGATCATGGAGCTGATAGGGGCCCACAGGTGTCTTTCTTTCTTGGACTAGCAGGATAAGCATTATAGTTCTGTATTTTTAAGTTCTATTATTTTCCAGAGAACATTGCTTATTTTAAACTAAAGACTTAAATTTCCTGGATTTTAGAATCCCCATATAAGAAGAGTCCCAGGGAAGCTCACTAAAGTTTACTCTCAAAAAAAAAAAAAAAAAATCCCTACTTAACAGTCATAAATAGCTTACTGGATATGAATTTAAGCAGGCCAAATTTGAAATTCTATTCTAATTCAAAGCATGTTGCACAGTCCTGTTTTCAGATTGGCAATTCAAATGCTTTTCCAGATAATACAGGGGAAAGTTAAGATAAACTAAGGCCACTGCAAAATATGAAAGCAATTGGATGCCTAACTTCACTGATAACAAGAGGCACGATAATCTGATGGTTACTTTCTGGTTGGGTTGTTCAAAGATGGGTTGATAAACCATACCACAAATCCTTTGTATATTGCAAAGCTATTATAATAGCTGATATTTTCTCAAGAAGTTCTGTGAGGCTTCTGTTACTGGAATTAGGCTCATTTATTAAGGCTTGAGTTAACTAAGGTATATATTGTTCTGAAGAAGGCTTCTTTCATTCAGTAAATATTTATGGAGTGCCTGCTACGTGCCAGGCATTAGACCAGAAATGGAGATATGAAGTTGAACAAAGCATCATCGCTGTATTCCATGAACTGTGCGCTCTACTTAGACATTATGCTATAGATAGATATTGGCAGAAAACATAGGTAGACTTCTCCTTTGCCACATTGGCTAGAGCAGTGGTTTTCAACTGGGGGTGATTTTATTAATGTCTGAAGACATTTTGATTGACATAACTTGAGGGATGCTACTGGCTTCTGGCAGATGGAGACCAAGGATGGCTGCTAAGCACCTGAAATGTACAGACCCTTGCCCCCGCTCCACAACAAAGAATGATCCAGCCAAAAATGTCAGTTGTATAGAGGTTAAGAGACCTTGGTAGAGAGGAAGACAAATGAGAGGCGGAATCTTACAATGCTCTAGCAATGAGAATTTTTTTTTGACCAAATATTATAGTAAACATAGGAGGAAAAAGTGGAATGAAATTAATGTGATTTATAAGATTTAAAAAAGGATGACAGGTACAATGAGAATAGCACAGGCTTCTCATTGATGGGGTTTCTATTGGGAAAAGAAAGCCCATGCTGAGAGAGTTTCTCCAACAGGGACTCTGTTGCTACTTGTGGGACTGTTCTATGCATTGCAGGATGTTTAGTATCCCCGACACACATATCCATTAATGACAGCAACATGCTCCAACATTGTGACAAACCCTGGGACCTTATGTGCTTCGAAAGGGAGCTAGCTCAAGCTCCTGTTGAGAAACTCCAGGAAGGAGCCCATCTGGAAGTCAGATTGTATGGTTCTAGATGAATTCAGTGACTCCCATTGGAAGTAATTTTGCCTCTTTGAACCACATATCTTTATCTTCAAAATGAAGGGATTGGGTTGTATCAGGGGTCTTCAAAGTAGAGCATGGGCATCCATTTAATTTCCCAAAGAAAATCTTAGTACTTTTATAATTTATGTTCTAATTTATAATAAATTATAAATTCACTTTTGTAATTTCATTTTTAAAATGGCACTTTTGTGTGTAGTTTAAGATATACCTGGCCTGGGCAGTAACAAGAGCAAATTATTTATATAAAAAAAATGTATATTTGTGGGAAGTGTGCTCATGAGCATTTTACTGAAGAGGTATACCATCAGACAAGTTAGGGACCTAGACCTCTTTCCATCCTGACAGCCTAAGTTATGGGAAAGAATATCACTCAAGCTGGCGGGGTGCTTTCTAGCCATGGAGTCACCTCTGCCAAAGGGAACACGGAGTGATGGACATCCATGTTGCCAAGAAGCAGCCACCCACTGAGTTCCATCTCCCAGCATTTGGAAAGTGGCATAGAGCTTTGGGTAAAAATTGACACATTCCCTTGTCACATAAAATCAGAATTTAAAAAAAAAATCTGTCAAGGTACCAGAGTTTTTCAAATTATTCTCTACACGAGTGTGGAAAATATTATTCCCTGACAGAAAATTTGATTCACACTCTACAAAGAGCATGGGGACATGGTTGAATTGCATAATCACCCCTCACAAAAGGGCCCTGAGAAGAATCGCCGTCTTCCAATCCTGCCCACTTCAGCATGAACAGAATAGCACACTTGGTTTCAAATGCTCCAGCTACACCATGTTGAGCAACGTAGTATGACTTTATATTCTTAAGACCACTCTCTGGAAGCTGTTCAGGGGCACGGTCCTTGCGCGGTTCCTTTCCATTGACGTCAGGCCAGCCTGCGTAGAGACATGCCTATTGAAGACCGGAACTTGTCCACGACCCTTGCTATGTAAACTAGAGATCTAAACTAGAAATCCTCTCCATCCCCCATTTAACTTAGAGGAATGTGTGCTTACGGTCATACAAAGCAGCCATATTTTAGAAATCAACTAGTTTCTTAGATTACTTATGTGTGGCAAGAATTTGCTTTGACAAATAAAAGTTCTTCTCTCAGGGGAATGAACCAAAATGAAAACTGCAGGCCTGGTTAGGCTTATCCTTGGCAGGCAGGGAGGCTAATGTGATGTTACTAGAACTAAAGTAACTTTGCTGTTGGTGTGCAGTATGGCTGTTGAGTCACATGCTCTAACTGTGCTGTTTTAAGTACCCTGTCATTGCCCCCCGCTTTGTTCAAGGGCTGTACAGTCTTCTTCTCATAGTAGTTAAGGTGAAAGTCCTTCAGCCAGGCAAAGCAATGCTAGAATCATAGAACTGGTGACCTAAAAGTGATCTTAAAAAACCATTTACCTCATATCCTCCCAAGAGGCAGTGTGGTAAGGCTGTCTGCTCTGAATTTCCCTGCTGTCACTCATTAGTGGTGTCACTTGGGTCCACCTGTCTATCCCCTCTGCTGCTGTTTCCTCATCTGCATTGCAGGATCAGTGAGAAAGATAATGTTTGTGTCATAGCACTGCTTTGAAGTTTAAATGCAGCAACTTTAAACACAAATAATCATGAATCTTCCTAGATTTGTTCTTTGTCTTTCAGTAAGTCCATGAGCATCATTTTGAGGTAAAGACTTAGTGAAAAAAAAAAAAAAGTACATTTTAATCCTGCAGATGTTTCTTTTGTAATTCAATTGAGGAACACAAAATTACTGATGATGATTATTTACTTTGGGTAGAATGGAAATTGCTAAATTGAGAGTGCTGCCTTTCCTGGGTTGGCTGTTGTGAAATATTTTGTGTGCACTTTTAAGTTTATGCAGGGCCAGCAGAGGCCATGTCCCCTCCTTGCAGTTGGGGGGATATAGCAGGGCAGCTTCGGCCTGAGACTGCTCTGTGTGAGGAGGACACTTGGGGTCAGAACCTAGCGTTGAACTGGTCCCCATATCATTGTGAATTGGGAAGTGTGACCTGGAGGGGGAAATGAATGTGTCAACTTTCCAGTAGCCCTCTGGGTTAGTGATGCTGTAATTTTAAAAGGGTAAGTTATCTTTGTCAGCTTCCAGCCTCTTTGGCTCCACAAAAAATATAGTTGGCTTCAGTGGATATGAATGTCCAAATAAGGGCCTTAAGCAGTTGTTGTTTGTCAGTATCATGGATTAAGCCCTCCCCCCAGCACAATCTGCCAGATATCTACATTAAAATGTGAAAACTATGTTAATCTCTCAATTGTTCCCAGATTTGACAGGTCACATTTCAGTAGACAGTTAAACAGTTCAGCTCTGGTGTAAATTGACCCAGAGTTCATATCTATCAAAGGTCTTCATTCAGGCAGTTACCACAATTCTGTATTTTTTCACAGATAGGACCTTTCATTTATGGATGGTTCAAACTCCTCATTAGACCTGAGAATTTAAGGTGTGAGGTGCTTGGTTCTTCCAACCCAGAGACATGCTGTGGGAAAGATTATGAAGTATTCTCTCATTTCATCGACCTCAGAGGTCAGGGAATGCGGTAGTTTCCTTATAAATCCCCTGTACATATGCTGTCTGGAATTTTCCTAATCCGTTCATAAAGCTATGCCTACATTATCTACTGGCAGGCATTCTGAGTTTTTACATTATTATAACTTTCTGTTGGAAATAGTAATTTTATTTGTAGAAAATAAATCTCTTTCGAGGTTAAAGATGTCAGGTAGTCATTGTACACTGAAATTTGGTGAATGAGATCTTGTGTGAAGCAGTCTTTAATTTTTTGGAAGACCTTCATTACAGCTTCCTGTAGCTTTCTTTTTTTTCCAGGACAAAACACTTTGACCTTTAAAAAAAAGTGCCTTCACTAAAAATACAGAAGATAAAACTTATCTCCAAATCTCCTTATTGCTTTTCAGATCTCCTTTTGAGACAGTTCTGTAATAGATTTCTTTAGGTCAAGTAATCAGAAAGCATGTAGATTTTCCCTCCACAGTTTGGATGTAGAGGGATCTTGTACCAGTGATCCACTTTTCTTCCCATATCTTCAACTTAACCCTGTGCCAGATCCTTCTATCAAGTTTCTAATCAGGCTCAACTATCTTGTATTTTGAAATAAGCAAGCAAACAAGAAAACAGTGAACAACAACAACAACAATAGCAGCAAAGAACTAAAAAGCAACCCTCCTTTGCCACTTCTGATCATTCTTTAAGTGCTACCTAAACTCCCTTTCATTCATATTTCTTAAAGGGGAAGTTATGAACATTTCATGTGTCCAGCAATTCATGGAAGCTACTTTCCTTAAGGTCATTGCTGAGTCCTCATCAGCCAGGATTCTTTGTCTTATCTTTTTGAACCAATCCAGCCAACCTAACAATAACAGAATTTTTGTCTCATGAAGATCTTCAAGTGGTTCTTTTTTTAAAATATTTTATTTATAATATTAGTATGTATTACAATTCATAATGCACATATATCCATCTTTTTACATACAACTGTTTGTATACAAAGTATATTCGTACCATTCAGGTCTTCAATCATGCATTTAGGATAATGATATCCATCTCATTCAACCACCTTTTCTTTTCTCCCTCCCCCTTGCTCCCTCCCTTCCCCTCCCTTCCCTTTGACCATTCTAGTGTTCATCTAATCCTCCTATGTACCCCCATCCAACTACACTGTGAACTAGCCTCCTTATATTAGAGAAAACATTCGGTATTTGGATTTTTGAGATTGGGTGCTGGTCTTAGGTGAAACTTAAACCATCACCTGAAATGATTCTCTGTAAACCTGGGTTCTGTCTCTGCCTACACTTTGGTTTCATCCTTAGACTCTGCTGTATTACACACTCACCTTTCAAATTCCCAGCACTAGACTTTCCTCTTCAGCAGTGAGTCTGTAAGCAGCTCCAGATACCACATCCTCAACATCAAAATTTCCCTGATAGAGAGAGAATCCTGTTTCCCAGAATCTCCAGCAAATATTCCATTGATTCTGCTTGGGTTCTTGCCTGTGCCTGAACCATTTTTCTCTTTGGGTAGGGGCTTTGGAATATGGGGATTGGCTGAAGCCTAGCCATGGCTCATCTTTAGAGCTATGAGTGAGATTAGTAAATACAGATCAGATGACTTTAACAGAGAAAGAGGCAAATTGGGGCACTGTTAAGAGAGAGAGAGGAGATCTTTCTTGGGCAGCAACAGCAGTGGCTGCTTTCCTGGAAATGGTCATAACCCTTTCCTTGTAGAAATGCAATACCCTTCTGTTTTGGTATCTCCAACCTCTCTGGTTCTTTGCATTTTTCTTGGCTGTCATACTTCAGGTTCCTTTGTGGGCTCCTCTTCCTCTACTTGTCAATCAGCATGGTTACCCTAGGATGCAATCCCTTCTTTTCACTCCTACTTTCATTGCTTGCTATCATCTTTTATATCTTTTCATCTTCTATTTACAGATTAATGCAGAGAGTCTTCTAATCTCAGACAAAATGAGTTCCTGAAAACACATCAAATGGTCACATGTACAAGTCAGAAACATTCTAGAAGACACTGTGTATGATAAAATTATTGTAAAATTCCTAGTTATACCTCTCTTTGATAGTGTTTTCAACCAGACATTATTTCCAAAATTGCATATCTGTTTTCCTCAATTAATTTCCTTCAGTTCAGTCTTTGCTCAGTTTAACTTCAGTGAGTACCTGACATGTTAACACTTTCTGACTTCTGTGAAGCATATATTTCCTACTAATGACAACACTTTAATTTTCTTTTTTTAATCTCTGTTTTTATAAAAATTATTACTAAAATAGTAAGGCCAAAAGGTAATAATAAATGTCACTTAATTACACAAATACTGTTGGGTAACAATGTTGTTATTGCCAGAATTGAACATCTGTCTGACAAGTATGGTAGGGTTTCATGTGATTGGTCAAAATGTCCATTCATCAGAAGAAATAAAGTACATATTTGGCACATGGAAAATGATTTGTAGATTTTAGTGTACCATGTGCAGATGTGAAGTGAATGGCAGGTCATTGCAACCTGTATTTCCAGCCCATGTCTCTCCAGTTACCTTCCAGATATCTCCACAGAAATGTCCTCAATTTTACTTCATGCCTCCTTGCTTCCCTTCTGTATTGTCCAGCTTCTGTGAAGATACCAACATATTCCCTGGTATTCATAACAAAACTCTGAAATTATCCCTGATATGACCTTTGGTCCCATACACACACCTTGGTGATGGGTACCCTGTGTGATAAAACTTCCCTGTCCTGTCCACCTCTATTACCACTACTGTAGTTAGCTCATGTCATTTTTCAATGGGTAGATTCAAGTGAAAAAGCCATATTCCTGATCTCCTTTCTTTAATCCATCTTCTATGCCAGGAATCAGCAAAATTTTTCAGTAATAGACCAGATAGTATATATTAGAGGCTTTGCAGGCCATCTGGTCTCTGTCATTACTGCTCAACTCTGCCTTTGTAATTGTATTTGTAAAATTGTAATTGTAATTGTAAAATCTTTCAATTTTTAAAATTAGAAAGACCATTTTAGCTCACAAGCCAAACAAAAGCCCCATAGGCAGTAGTTTGCTGACCTAAGTCCTATCTGTTGCCAGGATGAGCTGTCCATAATATAAATCTGAGCATTTTACTTGAATGCTTAAATTCATCAAAGGTTTACCTACAGAATCTGAAAGGATAAGGTCCATCTTCCTTAAAATGGCCCATTGATTCCTTCATGATCAGAGATCTAGCATCATACCTTGCCAGTTTGGATTTTGTAGTAAATTGTCCAAAATGCTGACTTCCTTGGAGTTACCTTTCCACACTGAACTATTTATTTACAAGGCCATGCTCTTTTCCTTGAATGTCTTTCTTTCTTCCCCTGTATCCCCATTTTCCCCTTAGTAATGTCCTAGAATGTTTGGTTTATTTGTGCCACTAAGAGATTTCCTGCTGGCAGGACCATGTTTTACTCAGCTCTGTTCCTATTATCTCACTTCTAGCTAGTGCCCTGCTAAAGTAGGCACTCCATAAATATTTGCTAAATGCATACACGCATGAATGAATGGACAAATGAATAAGTGGAACGGTATAGTTAAATGAGCCAATTGTGCTGTTTGCTAACAACCTTGATTGAGTAAAAGCATTGGTGACTTCACAGGTTGAAACCAGTACAGGCTGTTCTTAACACAGGAATGGGTTGGACTCCAAAAGTTTGTTTGTGAGTTGGTTGTTTAAAACTTGGAACACACTTTCTCACACAAATGATGTTATAAATTATACTTAACTGTTCAGCGTGGTCCACTAGAAGATTATTTGATGCATTATGTTATTGAATTAAAATCAGAAGATGATAACTCAATTGTCAATTTTTTAGAATTTCATTAAGATATTTTATTAAAATATTTATACATAGTTCATCTTGAGAAACTTTAAAAGGCACTTCCTGACTTTGTGTAATGTTATAAATTAAACAAATCTGAATGCTAATGGCACAGCATGAACAAAGAAAGAAGATAGAGGGATTCTGGAAAATGTTATGGGAAATAGTAGTTTTAAAAGAATCAGTTATATTCTTTTTTGTTTTACTTGTAAACTTATCGTTTCCTTTACTGTGCTAAATGTTTGCTTCAAGAACTTATTTTGAGCTCATCAGAAATATTATGGTCTTGTTTTTTGACTCAAATATATGTATATGAATATACCATAGCAAATTTCACCTTTATGTATATGTATAAAGCACATACTTAAAAAAATAAATAGAAGAAAGACTGGTAGAGTAGAGGAAAGGGAACAGTGGGAGGGAGAAGGTGAGGAAAGGAGGAAGCACTGGGTACTGAAATGGGACAATTTATATTCCATGAATATATAATTTTGTCATAATGAACCCCAGTATTACGTATTAACTATAGTGTATTAATAAAAACATTAAAGATATAAAGATAAACAGACACGTTTAAAAGCAAAAAAATTTTATCTCAGTGATTTACTTCTAACTTTTGTTAGCAAAATTCTATTTTATATTGATTTTTCCTCTTTTGCTTGAGAAATACTATTTTTTTCTTTTTCTTTTCCTTCCTTCCCTTTACTTTCCTCTGTATCAGTATTTTTCTTGTGGTCTTTAACTTCCTTGGACTGATAGGCACCAGTGAGATCAATTATAAGACTATTAGCTTTAATTCACTTTCATTTATCAATTTACCTGTTAAACCTTTCTCTGTGTAACACATATTTATTAAAATGCTTTCTAAATGTAAGGCAGAAGGCCAGGTTCTATATCAGTCATGGAAGTGGGTTTGGAAGGACAAAAGGGAGTTAATTGAAATGAAAGGAAATTCAAAGAGGAAGAACAAGGCTTGCTATTCAGAAACCATGAAGATCTAAGTCTTTCTTGATAATAGGGTATGCTTATGATAAAATATCCTCATGTTACAGAAATTTTTAATGTAGAGAAGTAAGTTTCCTCTTAAACTTCCTTCTCACAGATTATACATATCTATATACATCTAATTTAAGTATGGATGTATATGTGTATCTATCTATCTCTAGATTTTATTTCATTCATATATGGATATGTATTATTAATGGTGGTTTTTATGAAACTGGGATTGTATCTTCATCAAATCTAAAATGCTGAAGTGAAGATGCACCTTTATTTTTGTATATCACTAAGAAAGAAGAAACTGGCAATTTGACTTTGATACTCTGTGCTGTGTATGTGTTCCAATTGCCCTTCCATATCTGTTCTTTGCTCTGCTGTCTTCCCTGGAAGACAATGTCATTAGTCTCTCTTGTCTTCTGGCTTCCAGTTGGCTCTGACCAATGGGAAACCTCTGCAGGACATCAGAGGGAAGGAGAAGAGTGAGGAAGGAAGATTTTGTACCTTGACTTTGTCCCTCAAAAGTACCTTTTACTGAATGTGCTCCTGAACTACATGACTTAATCTCTCTTTCTTTCTTTCCTCAACCTGACTTTTACTTTTATATATATTCCCCTTATTTCCTCCCTCAAAGAATTCTAAATTTGTGCCATTTATTTCCTTGTGGATGACAAATACATAAACATCAATTATAAGACACACCCTAATTTCCAAGATGTTAAAATGTGAAACTCCTAGAATTGATATTGTATAATTTCCTCCTATATAAAAGTATATATCAGTATGTCAACACAAGATTTGCATGGGCATGTTCAAAGTAGCATTATTCATAATAACCAAAACATAGAAATAACCCAAATGTCTATCAATTGGGGAATGGATAGGTAAAATTTGTTATATGCATGTAATAAAAATACTATCCAATAATAAAAAGGAATAAGTTATGAAACATGCAACAACATGGTCAAACTTCAAAATTACTATGGATAAGTGAAAGAAGCTAGGCACAAAAGACCTGTTATTTGTAATTTCCATTGGTGTGAAATGTTCAACAGGTCAAATCAGTAGAAATAGAACATTAATTAGTGGTCGCCTAGAGTTGGGGATGGGAACCATGGATCCCTATTGGGATGATGGCAAATTTCAATCCTAGATTATGGTGATTCTTACATAATTTACTAAAAATTATTGAATTATACACTTCAAAAGGCAAATTAGTGGTATGTAAATTGTAGCCCAAAGTTACTTTTGCAGAAGTACGCATTAGATATCTTTTTTATGTCAGTAAATGTGGCAGTAACTCTAACGTATGTTTAATGCTTATGTATCTACTTATTTTTTGCCATGAGAAACTGCTGGGTTGTGTGGCAGAAATCTTGCATTAAAGCACTGAGTAGTGCAGACCTTATCAAAAATTGTAGGGTGCAGAGTTAGTATCCATAGCAGAAAGGTCTGCTGTCCTAAGTCACTTTAGGCCCATAGCTTCCCATCCCTGGGATGTTTCTCCTACATAACATGCCAACTGAGTTGCTCTTTTCTTCTCTCTTTCTCTTAAGCAAACACATTGATTATTATTATTTTGGGGTACCAGGTACTCATGGGCATTTGACCAGCAAGCCATATCCCCATCCCTATTTTGTATTTTATTTAGAGATAGGGTCTCATTGAGTTGCTTAGGGCCTTGCTTTTGCTGAGGCTGGCTTTGAATGTGCAATTCTCCTGCCTCAGCCTCCTGAGCTGCTGGGATTACAGGTGTGCTCCACCGCGCCCAGCTTGATCATGATTATTGCAGAACAGTTCTGTTTGCATCTCTCTGTCCTTAATTCTTGTGGCCCTTCTCAGATGCCCACCAAGGGGGTTTATCTAATCATTTGTCCAACAAAAGCAAGTCTTAAGTCTAATACAGCTGCTAAGAAAAGTAAAATATTTTTATTGTACTCCTTCTGCTATTTGGTTGCTGAATGATATTTCATTTTGT
Organism: Tamias sibiricus; assembly: GCA_025594165.1. NCBI lineage: Eukaryota > Metazoa > Chordata > Mammalia > Rodentia > Sciuridae > Tamias > Tamias sibiricus. The sequence continues at coordinate 153,136,057 of CM046657.1, read as the reverse complement.
GATAAAATAAACTTATTATCAAATTTTCTCCTGATCAACATCCTTGTGAAGTTACATATCTTCATGCAAGTATATAAGGGCTCCCTGTTGTTGGATTTAGATTAGACTTCATGTTTACCCACTAATTTGCTTATCCATTGCCAAAGATAATCAGGAGTTGGCTGCAATAACTTATACCCTTGATTTGGAATGTGTGATTAATTATATATAAATATTATTTCCTGTTAATTGATCTTTTCAGTATAAATGGCCTAAGTTAAAAAGTTTTTTTCTCCAGGGTTTGTTACTTTTATAACTGGAAGGTCAATAATTTTTCATATTCCCCATCGATTTCCTATGGTAATAAAAATAAAAGACATTGAAATTTGTCACATGACTTTAAATTACAGTTGCAATTAAATTAACTATTTAGTTTAATTAAAATGCCTACTATTCTAGGCAACAGATATATTAGAGGAATCATTTATCATCCTCTGCCTTCAAAGATCTCTCTCAATGGGAAGAATGGCAAAGTCATTTGTCTACATGTGCTGAGGAAACTATATAGTACTTTAAGCTTCTGTAGGAGAAGAAAGCTTTGCCTGGTGGAAAATTCTCCAACATAGGAGAGTGAGAAAGCTGAAGGTCCACTCCAAAGGACAAATGTCCTCTACAGTGTCTTCTGATATCACCCCTCTGTGTGAGGGCTCTTGGAAGTAGCAGAATGGAGTCCCTGGCTGCTGCCAGCAGGGAAGTAGAATTCACAGGGACCAGGGAGTAGCTGGAATAGGCCAGAGGATTGTGCCATTGTCTCAGAGCAGGTGAGAATTAAAAGGGGGGTACTGTCCAAGGACAGCCTCAGTGTCTAGGAGATGAATGGGGCCTGCCTAGTACCCACAGATCCTTATGAGTCCCTGAATGATGCCTGTGGTGAGGAGCTGGCCTGCAGCCCTTCTTGTTACCTACCATCTGGCAAAGGCATCTCCAGGATGGCTGACTGTTAGTCATCTGTTCTTCTTTCAGTAGGACTGACCTTGTCTGAGCCCGGCAGCTTCTCTGACCTCTTCTCACCTACCTGGAGTGGACATCCTGCTTATTCCCTACCTCCAAAATGGACAGTGACATTCTGGATGCCCAGGGAGATGGTGGCAGTCTTGGAGCGAAGGGACCTATACATCGAATAGGACCTTTATTTGGAACCAACGCCTGTACTTGTGTGGATTTTATTCACTGGCTGTTTGTCGCCTGCTACCTCACCATTCCTCTGGTTGAGATGGTGGTAAAACTTAATCTCTAGTTTGTGACTGTCCAACTTATAGCTCTTATATATGTAAAATAAAATCAATGTCCCCCAAGGTAGAAGGTGCTTGCATTTAAGATAGGAAGATTTTTATGTTCTTCCTTTTAACATTCTACTATAATTGCTCTAAGGAAGGTAGAGTAGGAAAAACTTAATAAGAGTGGGGTCTGTTATCTGGTAGAGCAGGAAGGACAGAATCCGCTGATTAAATTTGGAAAGAGAAAGTTTCCATAAAAAAGTTTCTGATGATAGGCTTAGGATTTGTTGAATGCCAACTGTGTGTAATACTGGGCAGTTGGTCACAGGACTGTTTCATGTTTCATTTGATTTCATAATAGCCCTAAAATTTTATGTGTGGGAATACTTACTGTTAAGGAGGAAACTGAGGCATGGAGCAGCGAAATAGTCCAAGTTTGAGCCCCAAGTGAGGAAGAAGCTATGTCCTTTCTGCTTCCTGGGACTGAGTGGTGAGCAGGGTGGAGCCATATGCTTGGGATGGGGTTTTTACTGACCTAGTCCTGGAATAGCTTTGGGGATCATGCTGGCAGGAAACTCTGCCCCATAACTTTTTGCCCCTAAGTCTCCCCAGTTCCTACCCTCTCCTTGTGTTTGCCTCCCTGCACACCCATACAATTCCCCGTCCCAGAATCCCTGACTCTGCCTTTCACCAACTCAGCCTTGACCTAGGTAACCACTGGTTACCTGGAGCTGGAGGAGTCTCTAAATGGGGTATCCATCCACTGGCAAATAATGTGTGGCAAAGGTTCAAGGAGATGACATGGGCTCATGGAGAGGGGATTTGATGTGTACTTTTTCATAGAAAAATGATTACACTGGTAGTTCATTTCTGGAGCTAAAAATTAATTTTTAAACGATGATTTTATAAAAATCTTATTCCCTATGGGAAATTGTATCCTGCATTAAAAACTAGTCAGACTTCATAAAATAGGGTTTCCAAGTAATTTATAATCTAAACCAAGTGTGCTTTTGAGAGTGAAAAGGGTGCTATTAATGGATCCCAGGACATCCCACGCAAACAGGGATGTATAGCTACCTACATGAGGGAATCTTAGAACAGAACATCTTTGAAAGTTGGGGACTGTTTGCACATATTTTATAATTTGATGACAAGTTGTTTTAGGTAGTGTCTCAATAATTTTTGAAGAAAATACATGCATGTCTCCAAGGGCAGACTTCGAAACAGGGATAGAAGAGTAACTTTTTGGCTTGCTTGTTATTAATAGCCTCAGTGCTCTCAAATTGCCAGTAAATTTCTCTTGTCTGGATTGCACATTTGGATTCTGTGTTTCATACTGAATATTGCAAACTCTCCAAATATAAACTTCTTTAATGAAGCAGTAAGATACTGAGGCGAAACAATGTCCAAGGTGTGAATTATTGCACCATTCCTAACTCAGACTGAAGTGTGACTTTTTGTGATTGCACCATGGCTGTTTGCCAAGTTGTATAACAAAAAACTCTGGTAATTGCAGCTCTAAATAATTCATATTGTCTTTAAACATTTATTTTAAAGTTAGTAAAAACTGTAAAATATAAACCCAAATAGTAAAACCTCTTCTCCAAATTCTTAGATAACCTCAAAGATGGTTGTTTCTTTTTTTCAGGATTTTTATGAAATATTATTAATGGGTAATGGGTGGGGGTTAGGAAACTAAAAATGCCTTTTATGAAGGACTTCTGATAACTAAATACATTGATCAGAAGTCAACTCCTAAAGTATATAATGATATGTGTGTATATCATTATATATATTGGGAATTATTCCATGCACTCAAAAATGGTCAACCTTCTGAATTTCTGTAGGAAATTTGGAATTTATATTTCTCTGTTTTTATCATAAACCATGATTCCTTTGACATGGATTATATTTTCACTTGCATATTTGGAATATCTAAGATATACTAAGCCCTAGGCAAAGCCATGAACAAAGCAAAATTCAATATGCTTAACAGCTATTCATTTGTATTCAGCAATCTAGACTCCTCAATTCTTCTAGCTGCAGATTTTTCTATTTATCTTCCCTGCCTTTGCCCACTCTTCTGTCTCTTCCTTATTGCCTTAAGACTTGGAAATCTACTCAACCTAAAGGCAATTAATAAGTAATAGTGGTTCACATGACCTCCTATCAAATCTTCCCCACCTCTTTGTAAAATGACCTAAAATTGACCTAAAAGAGTGATTTGGTATCCCAGGCACTGTGGAAGAGTAAATTGTGGGGGCATAAAATTTAAAGACAGGGCTTGTGTCTTCCTTGGCACCCCACAGATCTCCTTGTGTTATTAGTGTCTAGTCCACCTTTCCATCCTGCATTCTGCAATGTACCAGAGTCATTCTAGTTTACTTGGAAATAGGAACATACCTTTAAGAATAAAAAGCAGTCCATGAAAAGCTGTACTGAAATGTGGGGCTTTTGAGAAAGGACAGAATAATTGCTATCTTCGCTCCATAAATCACTGCATTTCCCTGAAGTTAGTGATAATCAATGTGCTTTGACTCTTAGCTTCAGCTGGAAGAATCAAGGAAGAAATATTTCACATTGATTCAGCTCATCCAGGACCCAAGCTGTGATGGGAGTCAGTGAATTCTGAAGAATGGCGGATACATCTGCTGGAAACATTCAGCATTTGGAACACTCCCGTCTTTCTGTCACATAGCTAATTCAGTACTGCTTTCTTTGTCTGTATCAACTGCACTTTCTGAGAGAGAAAAGAAATACCTCAGGCACACTAGGAATATTTTCCATTTGAAGGCTTCTTTCTTCTTTCTTAAATGCAGACTTCCCAAACACACCCAATCTTAGTTCTAAAGTTTCTTGTGGTACCTAGGCAAAGATTGGGTTTTATAAAAGCTAAGAGAGATCTTAGAAATCAACAAGCTCAGTAGTGTTTTATTTTGTTCTTCAGAACCCCACGGTTCCTCTGAGGCATCTTAGATGCTATGAGGCATGGGTGGGGTGCCGGAGGAGAAAGTGGTTCCTCTGTTTCAGCTCTAGCACCTTCACTTTAACCCACTGTATATGTGGGGCTCTATAAAATTTCTCATGACCATTTCAACCAAAATTTGAAAGCTCTTGATCCATGTGATTAGTCCCAAGAATTCTACTTAGTTGATGGCAAGGTCTAGGTTGAGGTCTAGGCCTAGGATATGTCTTCTGACTCTGTGGACCTTCTTTCTTGTTACATTGCTGCTCCTTAGGACAAGAAAACATAATCAAGGTCATATGCTTCCAGTCAAGAGATGAATGGGCAGAATCATGAAGAGGTCACACACAAAGAGAGAATTAACTTTTGGAGAGAATGCTCTACCTCATTGAATTCAATAAAATAAATTAAAGCAATGGTGATATTCCTTTTGTCCATCATGTTGATGAAGATGGTAGTACTCAATGGACAGGCAACACTCTTTGAGATGGGGTTCCCATTCATTGATAGTAATGATGAAAATTTTAGGAGGATACCCATGCTGTCATGGATTAAATGTGTCGATGTCACTACTGGATATAACCCCATAACCCTACTTCTTTCTAGAAATAGATCCTAAAACAACCATTTGATAAATGGTAAAAGAAATGTGCATAGAGATTTTATTTACAGTATTTTTAAATAGTTAAAAAAATTATCCTTACCCTAAATTCACAACATTAAAGGAATAATTAAGTAAACTGTTAATTTTTGTATGGTAAAATATTAAAATTAAGTTTACAAATAGTTTTAAGGTGTTAAAATAATTTAAAATATATAATTAAATGAATAGAATTTCATGTAACATTGCACATCAAATATAGGCTGAATGCTTTAAAAATATGTGTAAGTACAGAGAACAGACTAGAGAGAAATAGCTCAAAATACTATGATTATCTCTAGATAATGTGATAAAGTCATTAGTACTTTTCCTTTGACCTTAAAAATATTTTCCCAGTTTTTCACACTGAGTGTGTGTTTCTTTTATAAGAAAGGAAGAAATGAGTGTTTTCTTTCTTTCTTTCTTTCTTTTCTTTTCTTTTCTTTTCTTTCTTTCAAAATCTTCCTTAGAGTGAAAATGCCACCACTATCTCGGTTCTAGGTTGCATTCTGATATAATCCTGGAATGAGGAAGGGGCCAGAGCCTGCCTTCCACAGCATGTTTTTGGTTTTGTGAACAGATTTCCTTGTGTCATTTGGCATACTCTGTGTTCTCACTGTGCAGTGTTGGGGCTTAGTTAGGATTTAACAATGTAACGACATCTTCTTCAGCTCACATAAAGGAGAAGCCCTGGGTTTTGATCCTGCATCATCTCCTGTCTATGGGGTTTTGACCACATCAGGACACTTCTCTGAGCCTCAAGATCTTCTGTCCATCAGATGAAGAGGGTGATCGTCCTGTATGATGCGGTGAAGACAAAAGAATATGTGTCAAAGGCATGATGCAGAGCCTGAGTTGATAATGAAAGAAATATTCTATCCATGGCTGTTGCCTCACTTCACTTCCTCTGGGCCTCCTCTCTGCATTATGGGAGTAACATATGGCAGATAGTTCTTGGGCTCTGAAGTTTATTTCTTATCCAATACAATAAGGACTTGAGTAAATATAATCCTAAAAGTCATAAGGATAGTCCTGGATGGGTAGATTGATTATTCAGGCAACTCTAAGAGAACAACATATGGCAATTCCTCATTTTCAGGGAATGAGGATCACCATGGTTAAGAACTTTGTATGTGGTTATGTGTGTCTCAGAAGATGTATAAACATTAGAGACCTTTGTCTGCAATAGCTGGAGACCCGACTTTTTATTATGCATTTGTGACTAGGAAGAAGGTATCTTGCTTGGGATGAGTTTTAGTACTATGGAGGAAGAGGCTATTCTTTTAAGCCTTATTCATCCAGTGCCCAGCACAATCCAGCACTCAATCTGTCTTCTTTGCCTTTTCAGAAAACTGCTCTTGAATTCTTCATTTTGGAAAAAATGACATTGTTAACAGATATTTTTTGTGCATAGTGTTAGGATGGAAATGAGGGCCTCACACATGCTAGGCCGGTGTTCTGCCACTGAGCTCTACCCCCAGCCCTATTAATAGATTTTGATAATACCTTTTTTTGTTAGTCCAATTTCCATACTGCAAAAATACCTGAGATAATTAAACAGAAAGAGAAATATTTTATTTGAGCTCAATTTTAGAGTTTCCAGTCTGTAATCAATTGGCCCCCTTCCCTTCGGGCCTGTGACAAGGCAGCACATTATGGCAGGGTGTCCGGGGCAGAGAAATACTGTTCATTTTATGGCCAAAGAACAAAAGAGTTAAAAAGAATAAGAATAAATAAATAAATAAATAAGCAAAAAAAGTAAAGGAGGAATAATGGTCAATGAAGAAGAAAATGAGGGAAATTAAAAAAAAAAAAAAAAAAAGAGACTAGAATTCCATGCCCATAATGATCTGAAAACCACCTTCTAGGTCCAACCCCTTAAAAGTTTCTACTAATTCATAATAGCACCAAGCTGGGGACTAAGCACATAGGCCTTTGCCTTTTAATAAGGCAATTTGGAGATGAGAGTATGTGATTCTAATGAAGACATTCTCAAGTCTAGTTAGCATGGGAGAATTTTGGATGTAGGGAGACAATACAACTTCTTAAGAGACCTCCTGGCTAAATGGTTTGCTCTTTAAAAGAGGGAAGGATGATTAACTCAGAAGACCATGTACTTAGAGAGAGCTTGCCACTGTTCATTGCCCCTCTGATGCCTTTCCTATGTCCTCTTGACCCATATCTGAGTCATGTCATTATGTAAATGTTCCCTGTTATATTTGCTGTGAAGATGGTCAACTCTAGTTTCTTACAGGCTTGATGGCTCATATTGGAAGAATCTAAAATTAAACCAGGCCAGAGGTCAATGTATAAACAAAATACAAATGAATCATTAAATAATTAAAAATGGAATCAATATGTACTGCTTCCTTCCTGAGAACCTGGGTGTGAGATTGACACCCATCTCTAAGATGAAGCAATTGCAGCATGAGATTTAAAATCTAGCATTTCCAAAGGAACAATTAATTTAAAAGGGAGGTTAATTCACAGTTTACATCTTTAGCATCTGCTTGTTTAGCATATGTAATAAAAAGCAAAGTAGTGGTAGATTTATAAAAATGTCAGATAATTGATTATACACACACACACACACACACACACACACACACATTGCTTCTGCATAATTCATTTCTCTTTTCCTTTTCATGATCCTCACTAAAATATGGTTGCAGAGCAGAATGTGGTATGTATGTATACCTTATGTCTTTTATGATGTAAATATTCTCTATTGAAATAATTTATATATTTTTGTATACTATATTCTAGAACTTTATTTTTGGTAATCAGTGAATTGAAAAATACCTATTTGTGTATTTTCCTTGGCATGTCCAAGTCACATTTTGAGTTGAAGTTCACAGGTTATTTTGTTTTTCTAAGTAGGTTTAATACAGAGGTCTGTTTAATTTGTTGATAACTAAGACTTAAATGCAGCTTGTTGTAATATGAGGAAATTCACATATTAGTGCTTTATCCTTTGAATAGTGTAGTTACCTTTATCTGTGGGGGCAAACTATTATTTAATTACTTTTTCTTCTAAAGAGCTGTTCCTGCTGCAAAAGGTTTCATGGTCTTGCTTACTTATATAGAGTTTCCTGTAGAGATGTAAATGTGCTGAAGCACCAGGGTTAAAACTAAAATAGAAATATGGAAATTCTAAGTGTTTAATATTTCATTTATAGGTTTTAGGTTCTTGTTCTCTCTGGAAATGCTTGTATGTTTATTTTGACTGGGTGCTTAGACTAGGATTCATGTCTTCTTGTGCTAAAGGCCCAAGAACATAAGTTGTTTGAAAAGAGACTCTTCCAATATTTTCCAGTGATAATTTTTTTAAATATAGAACTTTTCAGTAATGTTTATTGCTTTAGAAAAAAACTTAACCTCTCTGGGACTACTTCTTTTGTTAAAACTATATAGCTCCTAGGGGCTGGGGTTGTAGCTCAGCGGTAGAGTGCTTGCCTAGCATGTGTGAGGCCCTGGGTTCGATCATTAGCACCACATAAAAATAAATAAAGAAAATAAAGGTATCCATCTACAACTACAAAAAATTTAAAAAAATACGATATATAACTCCTAAACATATTAATACTCTTGCCTGCAATTAGAATATCATGAACATGTGAAAGACTTCATTGAAATTTATGTCCCACCTATTTCTAAGAAGAGTTTGAAACTATGAAAAGAAAAAGTGACATAAATGACATTATTAATAAAGAGAAAGAGTTAGGGTCTACTCAGGGTAAGAATAAGGTAATAAAATAGGAGGAAATGAATTGCCAATTGAAGTTTCAGCATAATTATGGAGATTGAAAGCTTTAAGGACTTAATATGAAATTTAGACACCAAAAAGCTATGCTTGATTTTTCCCCTTTGGATTCCTGTTTTGTCTAATTTAACACCGCCATCTCCCATTCTAAGCCAGCCTTGAAGATAAAGTTAAAAATAAGCAGTGGGTTCTTGATATGTAGAAGGATTGAGATGAGAGGTTATAAAGGGAGAATCCTGGGTGGAATGTGGCCCACAGCTCTGTTTTATTAAGTCCACATAGTGTTAAAAAATTATAGAGATAACATTTAGAAATGAGAGGATTTCACACAAAGCTTCATCTTTTTTCCTCTCTCAAATCAGAAGAGCAACAGCCATCTTGCCTGCTTTCCTACATAATTGCATGGTATTTAGATGGAACTTGTACTGTTCCCATGCCTGCCCTCAATGGGCATTTGTATGGCCCTGATTAAGACAGCTCTTTCTTGCAAATAGCTTTCAGGCTTTCTTACAACAATAGGGTATAAACATTGCATAGCTTGATTTCTCACCTTAATATAGACTTCCCTGTAGTTCCTGTAGAAACTATCTACAAAGCTCTTTGTACCATTATTCATTTCAGATGGTACATTCTTATTTAATATTTATTCACCCATTCATTAAAAAAACCATTTATATCATGTTTACTATCAAACTTAGGTCTAAGTATCTCTGCATATAGCTGATATTGTACAAAGTGCTAAATACTCTTGTATAAAAGGGGACTTTAAATATACTCTACATTATGATTTAGGGTGATCTCAGATGTTTAGAATCAACTCTAGATTCCCATTTCTCATATTTTACAAAACGAGGAGAAATCACTTTCAGTGTATCAGTTACTTAGTAGGAGACCTACTGACCAGGATGAAGTGGGTGATCCTAAGCCTGTGTCAGTGCCCAGGCTGCCCTGAGGAATGGAATAGCCAAGGGGCTAAGCATATTGAGGACTAGGTCTGAGATACTGCTTTGGAAAGGAAAGCTCACCAGTAATAAGAAAGACAGATTCAATTGCAAGAATTTCCAAGTAAATAAGAAAATATATGGTCATGTGGATTTATTCTAAGCCTGAACATGAATCATTTGGGGGCACATGTTTTCCCTCAGATTCTGGCATTTGGAGACAGAACTAAATTTCAATTTTCACATACCCCTAAACACAAGGAACCCTGGTATAAAAGAGGTGATTTACCAAAAACAAACAAACAAACAAACAAACAAACAATCTCCAAATTTGTTGTTGGAATTTAAAAAAGACCACATAAATCTTTTTGATAACTATTACCTCAAATATAAACAAAATGCAAAGACATTCTGCCATTTCTCAGCATTTGGTTATTGGTCTCCCTTTAAATGACTTTTAAAATCTATTCCGTGGTGGGTAATCTGTGTGTCTGGGTGTTCACTGGTATTTTGAGAATGGTAGTAGTGCTGAAGCTGAAGTCAGCCAAGGACGGGTTGGAGATGAAGAAGTACATGGGGGTGTGGAGGTGGGAATCAGAGCCAATGGTCAGGACGATGAGCAGGTTCCTGAGCACAGTGACCAGGTTCATGAGCATATGGCGAGGAACAGCCCTAAGAAGAGGGGCTAAAGCTCCAGATCATTGGAGAGTGTTCCAGGAGGAGGAATTCCAAGGACACCTGTTAAATTCTGTGGCTCCATATAGGACACATTTTGAAAAAGATGATGTTGGAATAAGTAAAGTAGCATAGAGACAAGAAGCTAAATGTCTATATTTTGGATTCAGGCAATTCAAAAGTATTCACACTTGAAAAAAAAATTTATTACTTAGGAGTCAGTCCTCTTGAGTCATTTAATCATTCAGCCAATTGACATTTGAGCTTTTGTTCTGTGTGGTGTGGTAGTTCCAAACTGCACTCATTGTAAACTTGCAATGCTCAATCTCTGCAGACTAAGTTTTAAGTTAAATCTATTTTAAAAGAAAAAATAGTCCCAGTTGTCTTAGTAAGATGAATGTGATTGATTTTGTCATAAACTTTAAAAAAATTTTTAGCTGTAGATGGACATAATAACTTTATTTTATTCATTTTTTTTTTTACGTGCTGCTGAGAATTGAACCCAGTGCTTCACACATGCTAGGCAAGCACTCTACCACTGAGCCACAATCCCAGCCCTTTGTCACAAACTTTTATGTCATGTGTGATAACTTATCAATCCGTTAAAGGTCACACTGAGTGACGTAGCAGTTCTCCCATCAGATGGCTAAAGATACATTCTTTAAAGAAATCAGCCAGCAAAAATCTTTCCTTATTTCAAAGTTTGAAGTCTGCATCTGATTTTCAAATTAAGTGAATGAGGTTTATTCCATCTGTGTTTCTTTTTCTTTTTTTTAACACTAAAAATGGAAGCACAAAGAAGAATTGAACATTTCTTTTAAGTTGAAGAACAAATGTGATAGGTTAAATTTTAATCTAATCTCTCTTTAAGCAGCATCTATGGAATCTTTCTTATTACTAGTCTTGGGCACAACAAATTCCATTTTTTAGGGCTTAACTTAAGCTATTCCCCAGACTTTTTAGTGACTAAAAAGAACACTTTTATCTTCATATCATTATGGTGAATATTACACACCCACCCACACACACACACACACACATACACACCCACAGAGAGAGAGAGAGAGAGACAGAGAGAGAGAGTGTTATGACCATCCCTGCAGAATTAGATTGTGACAAATATCCTCTCAGTGATGGAAACCAATAGTATTTCAGGAATGAATATCTGGTATTCTAAATATAACTTGCAGGTGATACTCATAAAGTTGCATTCACCACATACTCCAGTGATAATAAATCTCATCCTTAGTTAGAAGCTTTATCATCATCGTATGTGACTGTATAAGTATCTTGAGCACAGTCCTAGGCTCATGTTTCTTAATTAAATAATTACTATTTGAGCAGTTAATTTTTCTATTTAATTGTGTCCCCCACCTGACTCTGGGTGTTATCCCCAGATATTCGAATTCATGATAATTACATGAATGATTTGTACATGTATTTCTGATGAAAATCTCTTTGAATGCTCTTGCTTCTGTGTAAAGTTACTCATAAAACACAAACCCTGAATATGTAGGAAAGGTCAGACCATTGTTAACCTTTTGAGTTTTAAAACAGAGAAAGCAATTCTACAGCATGTTGTAGTCCTGACTAAGGCTTACTCGAGAGCAGCGTGAGGTTGAAGCAATGTGTTGACTGAACAGGATACTTGATCTTAGGGTTGTTGTGTTGGGTATTTTCTTGGAGAACAAGATTTAAATGTGGCTCCAGATGACTGAAAGGCTTCAATTCACTGTACATGGCATATTGAGTTGGAGGTTTCCTCCAAATGTTGAGAAAGTCTTCTCACACCAGCCCCCATGCCTTGTTCGCAGATTCACCCGCCAGTGTACATCTGTTAACTAGCCTAGGATCGCTCAACCTAACAGAACAAACTTGCTTGATGTGCCTGCCAGGAGACTTCCTCAGGCCTTCGTCCACACTTGTGTATCAAAGAGTGGCCTTTCCATAAGTCCCCCTCTAACTTTATTGCTGATCATATCTTCACTGCCTTTAAGAGCCCACTTGAAACTCTTCTTTTCTGGGAAAATTTCCTCAGTCAGCTTTCTCTCATCCTGAACATTTGTCTCTGGTTTATTGAGTGAGCTTTCTTGAAGGCAGGAATCACATCTACTACTGTTGCGAATCTTCTCTTCATGTGTTTTAGGAAAATTACTGTATAAGTGAATCCCTACTAATCATAGAATCAGAGGCAGTTGAGACTAGGTACATTTTAAAAAGCCCTGTGATTTAACCCTCTCCCATTTTGCATATGAAGATATTGTGCCAAAGAATATTTAAAGTGTCATTCAGTGAATATTCACTCATTGCCAATTATATGCCAATGATTTATTTTGACTTTATTTTGATAAAATTCAGCCTTAGTAGAAAAGTCATATGAACAGTATACAGAATTTTCTTGTATTCTTTACCCATATTTTCCAAATATTAAGTTTTTATCACATTGGCACCATCATTCCCTTGATTTTTTTTTTCTCAACTGTTTGGAATAAGTCACAAACCCGGTGTTCCTTGACCTCAGAGTACTTTAGTGTAGAGTTCCTAAAACCAAGAACACTTTCTTATATAATCACAGTAAAATTATCCAAAGAGGACTCAACCATTGATTCAGACTATTTTCAAACACAGAGACATTAGTAATTTCAACAGTTGACCAGATGCACAGTGTGTAAAGTTGCACAGCATATAAGTGGTAGCTGTGAGACTGGTACTCAGATCTCAAATGCATTCTTTCATGTTCTTTCTGCCTCACTAAGTGAAAGAATATCTTTGGGCCTCACATCTGACAACACCACAGAGTTATCTGAAAGCCTTGGTGAACTTAGGGCTTTCAAAGTTGTTTAGTAACTTCCAGAATCTGGAGCTAGTAATTATGTTATTTTTTTTTAAAGGTCAGTGAACACAAAATAGAAATCTTGATGCCATTCTTCATGCTTTCCTTGTGTTTGCCAAGCCGTGTAGAGGTTGCATTTTGGAGATTAAATTCAGAGAACTACCAGTTGACAACATTGGACAGCAGGAGAGAGTTTGTCCAAGAGTTAACTAGAGTTGGTGACTCCTGATGTGAGAGATAGGACAGTCTCTCATCTTTATTGAAGAGGGTGGTGATGATCTTTTACCCCACAGGGAAAAATATATCATAATGCTATGTGATCCTTTAAGTAGCTCAATGCTTAGAAATTAAGGAACATATATTTTCCTAGTTGCTACCATGATTTGCATAACTGAACTTTCTGATTATCAAACAGAGAATTTGGATTAAACAGGTTGATGCTTATGTGATTAGACCTAACCAGATAAGATACCAAGACTTATGCCTACTTCCAGGAAGTCTCTTGTTTAATTCACCCTACTCATCCTGACTTGGCCTCCAGTATTACAGAGAGCATAATATTGTAGAATGTTCAACTGGAAAAAGAATTTGGCATTGTTCAAAGGTTTGGAGGACAATTACAACACTCATAAAACCAGAAAATGATACATAAATCTTTTTTAAAGTAAAAATGTTGGCTTATTTCTCAAAATGTTTCTATTACTTAATAATATGAGTATCAGAGCCTTTGTTCAGCACATAATGTTCAGAATAATTTGGTAGACATGAACTAAAGATTCTTTAAACAACTTGCTTTTATCACAATTCAATTTTATTCCTCTATTCAGGCATAGTGACATTCATTTAGTGACTTTGTTGTGGGAACGTTTCTTTGCATATAATATACAGAACCATTCAAGTGTAGTCTGTTTTGGATCATTATTCATTTCTTTGGGCTTTCTTGGATGAAACAAATAGAGTCCACTTAATAGCCGCAAGTCAAAAATATCTGAAAGACATAACTTGTCTTATACATGTAATTAGAAAAAAAAAACCCTTATTTTTGGATATACTTTAGACAGTTGTTTACAATAGAGAGCTAGTCTGAAGCTTTGGCAAGTGTGCATGTGGGGCAGGGGAGGTGTTGGGGGAAAAGAGAGCCAGACGGAGACAGGGGGTGTGGGGATAAGACAATTGTAAGATTTGCTTACTGGTTTTCAGATGAAACCTTTGCTGTCAAAGAGGTAAGGCAAGATTACATTTAACCAGGACAGTTATGTTATCTCTGCTTAAAAGCAGCCCTTGAACTTGTGTGCAAAACTAATATGCTCTTCCCATCATCCTCTGCCTCCAGGCTGCTGGCCCTTTGGTATGTCCTCATCAGCCCCTTAGAGATTCTGATGAGGGTTGGCTAGTGTAGAGGAGTAACAAAAATGGCACTTTGAAAAGCGTACTTTGAAAGAGGACACACTTAGAGAAACATGAAAAGGAAGCAGTAGCCATAGGTGTGATATAAATCAGCCAGTCTTCTGCGTTCAAAAGTAAGCATTTTTGTTGAGCTTGGAGAAAATACATAAAAGGCAGCCATGGGGCAAAAAGAACATGGACAAACTATGACAGCAGATGAGGCCAAGTTCAAATCCTGATGCTGCCACTCTTACCAGGGACATGACCACCTTGAACAAGTTATATAATTACCGTAATCCTCACTTTGTGCACCAGGAAAATTTTATCTTCATTCAGCAAGCATATATCGAGTTCCTGCTGTATACCAGCACTCTGTCAGGTGCTGAGGATTTCTTGATGAATAAGACACTACCCTTCTTCTCAAGTAACTCAGAACCTACCAAACTCACAAAGAGGAGAGGTGTATGTGAGCACATATATGAAACCACTTAGAATTTCTGGTATGTAGCAGCAGCTTAATGTATTTGATACTCTTTCCTCTTTGTCTTCTCAGTGTTCTGTGGAAATGGGGAAATCCAAAAATTTCCCAGTAATTCAGTGATTTCAGACAATCATTCCCATTACCTCCTCCACAGAATCTCTTATCAGGAATTGTAATTTAGAATTTGGTCAGTTAGATGCATAATTCTAAGGAATCTATAATGGACTAAGTCAGCAAACATGAGCTCTTCTGTCAGCTTTGCCAATAACTAACTTTTTCCTCTTGGGCAATTCACATTGCTTCTCTGGGAATAATTTTTGTCCATAGCACAAGGCTTCTAAGCCAAGGCTTAAAAATAGTTGGGTGTGGGAGGGGGGAAGGGGATAGGAATAATGGTAGAATGAGACCATCATTACCCTAAGTACATGTATGAAGACACAATTGTTGTAAAATACTTTATATAAAACCAGCAACTTGAAAAAATGTGGTCTTTATATGTAATATGAAATGCACTCTGCAAACATGTATAACAAATTAGAATAAAAAAATTGGCAGTGAAAAAGATTAACAAAATAAAAAACAAACAAACAAACAAAGAAATAGTTGGGTGTGATATTTATCCCTTTTGATCCAACATTACCTGATCTTCTGATTCTCCAATTGAATCGATGTTATGTGCTTATTTGTCTTATATCACCTTCTCCTTGTCCCATGCCGAAAGCTTTGTTGGTGCTGCTGGTGAACAGGAGCACAGCTTTGGTTTTCATAGCCTTGATTTAGTTTCTTATGCCCCATTCCTTTCTCTTGCCTCTTGTTTTGGGGCCAGTGGAAGAGGAAATAGCAGGGAAGAGGTGGCTGTCTCTACTTTTCACTGCCTGCCCTCTTAAGCTTAAGGGAACTCCTCCTCTGTTCTCTCTTTCATTCTGGGAACACAGGAGGCTGAAGACACATGGTTCCCTGATGTCTTTACCAATTTGTTGTTTTCATTTTAGCCACAATTCTTAAGTTAAATTATAGAATGCCAAAATACATAAGTTGTGATAACTAAAAGGGACTTTAGTGGACATTTAGGAATCTATGAAACTGATGTCCCAAAAGGACCTTTCCAAGGTTCCATTTGGTTTACGTTCAGGCTGTAACTTGAACTTAGATCCCTAGTGCAACTCTCCTTTGCGCTGCCATTGCTATAAGAATGATTATCTTTATGGTTTATTCTCCACATTGCCTCTTAAGATGACTAAACATTTTGTATGCCTCTTTTTATGGTAAAATCATCCTGCTGTTTTCATCCTCCTCACCCCAGGTTTCTCTTGGTCTTATGGGTTACTTTCCAGTGTCTCCTGGGCTGAAGCTTTTCTTTTCTACCCTTCAGTGTATCAGAAGAATTCTACGAATGATCTGAGAAGCTCCTGGTCATTCATGTCTATCTCTTCTTAGTGTCTCTTAATAAACATTAATCATGGCTAACAGTGTTTGAATGCTTCATATGAGTAGGATACTGCATATATTAGTCCGCTTTTCATTGCTTTAATAAAATGCCTGAGATAATCAACTTAAAAAGAGGAAACATTTATTTTTGCTCACAGTTTTGGAGATTTCAGTCCACAGCTGGTTGACTTCATTGCCTTTGGGCCTGTGGCAAAATAGTACGTCATAGAGGGAACACGATATGGAGAGAACCTTCACTGAAAGTGAAAGAGAGAAAGCAGGAAGAGTCTAGGGTCTCACAATCCCCTTCAAGGGCATTGCACCTAACTTTCTCCCACCAGGTCCCATCTTTGAAAGGTTCTGCCACCTTCTAATAGCAACATGGACTGGGGACCAGCCTTCAACACATGGACCTTTGGGGGACATTTAAAATCCCAAACTATTGCACTGTATCAAGTATTTTACATTGGAACAACTATTCTTTTCCCCATATTCTAGAGGTGAAGTTGAGGTTTAGAGAGGTTCTGTGCTTTTCCTGAGGTTCCAAGTCCAGTTAACAGTGGCTCTAGTATTTGAAGCCATGTAGTCTCATTCTAGAGTCTGTGCCTTTAAAAGTTATAGGGTAGTTCCCTCTGCTCTTGCTCCTCCTGGATTCCTCCACCCGGACCAAAGCACACATTTTCTTCCTCTTTTGCATATTCTTTTCAGCCTTGTTCCTCTAAACCTTGGAATCTTTGAGTTTCAACCTTGTTCTTATTCTTTATCTTTTAAAAATATCTTTATTTTTATTTATTTATTTTTTTATGTGGTGCTGAGGATCAAACCTAGGGCCTCACACGTGTGAGCAAGTGCTCTACCATGAGTTACAACCCCAGCCCCTTGTTCTTATTCTCTATGCAAACACACACACACACACACACACACACACACACACACACACACAATTCCTAGGTAATCTTGCTTGCATCAAGGACTATACTTACTGATATCCCTAGAACCTAGTTCTGGGCCCATTTGTATAATTTTGTATAATTGTCTCTGTGTCTTTCCATCTGGATATCTGTGCAGGCAGTTCACATTCAGTTTGTTCAGAACCAGGTGGCACCTTAGGTAACTGGAGGGATTGCCATTTAGGTATCAGCCTGGAGGTAGAGATATTTTAGAGGCCTTTCTGGTTCTGCTATAGTGGGGCTCTAGTGGAGCTCCTTGTCATGCTGTATAGATCTGGATACTAGCTGGAAACAATTTTTTATAAGCATTTATCTAAATAAAAAGTAAGAAAACTTTTTTTTTTCTTATGGAAAATATTGAGGTTTTAAAAAGGACAAGATTTTTTTTTGTTTTGTTTTATTTTGTTTTATTTATTTATTTTTTTTTTGTGGAGGGTTTGCCTTGGGTATTCAAGGAAGTGTTTCTGCCAAAAGGAACTCTATAGGGATGATGTTGGAAATGGCCTATTTGCCATGTTTGAGGACCCCACCAGCTTCTGTTCTCCTGTATACTCAAAGGCAGAAGTATGATAGAACCTCTCACAGTGTAAAGATGAAACACAGCTACATCAGTTTCCATGAGTTCCAGTAGCCTAGTGTGCCAAACTACAGAATGATACCTTGAACAGGAAATCAAGAACAAAATTTTGGAATTAATCTCTCTTTGCTCCCTTTTACTACCCCTAGTCTCCAGCTTCTTTGCTGTCTTTGGTTTAAACAGTGCTATTTTTGTCAAGATTAAGCATCTTTTTGTTTCTTTTAAGTCTGGTCTTTTGCTTTGCTTGGAAGTATTCATCTGGGTTTTACTCCTTCCTCCCTGATCCATAAATTTTTGTTTTCAAATAAGCCTCTCACTTTATACAGTATCTTTTGCCTCCCAATATTTATTTGTTCCCACTTACAGGATGTCCTTTGCCATCTAATTTTAGATCATACATAATGCCCTCTAAGCAGCCTCTCCTCTGGAGGGACAAAAGCCATGGTTAAGATGTCACTTCCCATAAATCAGGTTAGGTAAAGATGATGGCAGCTGTGGGTTGGAGAGAGGGGAGCAGGAACTTGTGTAGTCTGACCCTTTCAAAGTCGACTTAATCCTCCCTCTTATCCTCTGTGTCTCCTGCACTCTTTGGAGGGTGGATGGACCCTCTTTAACATGAAGGAATGAGCTTTTTCATTGTTCGCCTTTGTCACAACAACAAAAGCTCTGGAAAATTCCAATTAATTAGCAAGCCTTGGGCTAATGAAAGAATAAAACTGAAAGAGAACTGCTCTAAGCTTTCAGAGAGACATAAGCATGTGAGAACAATGCTGATTTCAAATATTTGGGGCTGTTTGTATAATTTTCCCAGGGTTTGCCTTCCTGAGACTCACAGAGGTAAGATGAGAGACAAGAACAAGGATTTGTCACAGAGTCAGGAGGCAATAATACCGTTGGCTTTTAAGGACACTAAATGACCCACTATCATTTGAAGAAGGTGGTTAAATGTGAACTCACACACTCAGGGAAATTAAACCCAGAATATAGAGCTTTGCCCATTTTGTGTTTAGAGGAAGACATGGCAATTGGGTGGACAGAAAGTAGATTATGGAAGAGGTTGAAGTTAATTATTATGAAGGACCAGGAAATTACTATACCATTGTATCTTTGAATGAGGATTTGCAACCAGCATGATTGCTAGAAATGGACAGTGATGAAAATCGCTGAAGTCATTCAATTGTAGCTTTTATATCATGTGTTAATAGTAATAGCAGTAAAATAATCACCCCCAAACCACTGTTATCAACTATCATATATTGAGCATTTAGTCTTTTGAGCACATTTGATTTTCTGAACAATCCTATGAGATGCTAGATACTATTTGACTGATGCTTTTATTGTCTCGATTTTATAGCTCAGCCTACTGAAGCTAAACTACTAAATGATTGTCTCACATACATAAGTGATAGGCCTACATTTCAGTCCATGCTCTAGATCACTGTAATGTTCTGCCTGTATATGTTCTTATTACACAGGTGGAAATACCACTAGAGAGGCTGCATGTTGCCAGGCTGGAGTAGAAGCTGAGTGTCTGAGGCCAAATTCCCAGTTTGATCTCAAGTATTTCCCTTCATCTTGAACAAACTACTCACTTATCATTTCTGGCCTTCAGCATGTGCAATTGAATTATTTAATCAATAATTTAATCATTTAATCAAATTAAATTATTATACTGGATGATAACTGAGGTATCTTCTAGCTCCAATGTTGCATGGATTGAGAAAATGATGACTTTTAGCTGCAGGGCAAATGAAACAGTCATTTGAGAGGTAGGTGTGTGGTATTTTTTTTCTTCTTCTTTGTGTGTGTGTGTGTGTGTGTGTGAGAGAGAGAGAGAGAGAGAGAGAGAGAGAGACTGAGAGACATAGAGACAGAAGCAAATGCTCAGACATAAAAATGAGGTAGCAGCTTTGAAACTAGGAAGATCTATGTTCAAACGTAGCTTTCTTACATGATTTGGGACTGATTGGTTTATGTTTTTGAATGTTAGTTTCTTCGTTTCTTTGATGGAGGTGATGCTATTTTGCATAGAATACCTAGCATTGTGCCCCGGGCTTTTTTAGTACTTCTTCTACTCATATGGATGATGTGAGCATTGGGTAGAGGGCACCCACTTAGGGAGCTGGGTCCAGAGAAGAGAATAATCCATCCAAAAGGAACTTTTTTTTTTTAAGGTGACTGAGTAGGTGTGTTTTCATGGTTCAATCTTTTGGTGATTGACCTCATAGGTGAGAGTACTTC
Source organism: Tamias sibiricus (assembly GCA_025594165.1). Taxonomy (NCBI): domain Eukaryota; kingdom Metazoa; phylum Chordata; class Mammalia; order Rodentia; family Sciuridae; genus Tamias; species Tamias sibiricus. The sequence goes on along the minus strand of CM046657.1, from coordinate 153,115,921 downwards.
AGCTCTGAAATCACTAAGCTTCTGACAGATTTCCTGTTAGACTTCTTCATTGAATTATATCACCTACCACCTTGAGTAATTGTCTTATCTACAAACATTCTTCTACTCCTTGGAAAAGGTGGTAATTGAAGGATGCTGGTTTAGTGGTCATTCTTGGTTGAATAGTGTGTCCTCCAAATTCATGCCCATCTGGAATCTCAGAATGTGACCATAATTGGAAATAGGGGTTTTATAGATATAAAGAAGTTAAAAGATGAGGTCATACTGGATTAGGGTGTGACCTAATTCAATGACTGATATCCTTACGAAAAGAGGGCAATTTGGACATAGACAAGGAGATAAAAATGTCATGTGATTACAGAAGACACACAGGGAGAAGACCATGTTTCAGTAGAGGAAGGGACTGGAGATATATGTCTGTAAGCCAAGGAAGGCCAAGGACTGTCAGCAAGCCCCAGAAGTTAGGAAGAGACAGACAAAAAAGACCCTCTTCTAGAGGCTTTAGAGAGAGCACAGCCTACCTAACACCTCAATATAGGACTCCAGAATGCTGAAAGAATACAGTTTTGCAGTATAAAGCTACTGGTTTTTGGTCTTTTTGTTAGTTTTGCATCAACAACAACAAAAAAAATTGTTCACTAATACATCAAGGAATCCGTAATAGTTACTAAGCCATAATAGTTGGGTATGGACAAGAGGGAGAGAGATGAGTAGACTCTAAGGAAGAAAAGGAAACAGTGCATCTACAAAGATGTGTTTTTGAAGCCATTTATTGAAACCATTTACATACACTCTTCCTAAAGTGTATGCAAAAGCTATTTTTACGCTTATTGTACAGAACAGGTGTAATAGAAATACTAAAATAGTGAACCTGGTGAAAATTTGGCCTTTCATAGGCTAATGTTATTTTTTAAAAATTGTGGTTCATAAAATTTGTACACTTGAGATTATAATGATTATCAGTGGAGATACTAAAGTACTGTCCATACCATGATAGTGAAGAGTAGTACAACTACCTGGTTTGCCAGTTGATTTAAATATTCTTTTGGGTCATTTATATTCTTCTAAATGTTAAAAAAAAAACATTATTATATCTGAAATATTAACTTCTATAAAGAATAGGTTGGAAAGTACAGAGTTCCTTGGAATCATATTAGTATTTGTAATATGGGATAAATCTTGAAATTGCAATAAGAAAAACAAGACTCAGTTACCTAAAAGGCAAGGACTTTGCAGAAAACAACATGATAATAAGACAAAACTGTCAAACAGGCTTGGGCTATGTGGACTCAGTTTGTTCCAGAAAAGCTCAGAGTGAAGACAGCTCGTGAATTCTGTCATCAGGCAGTGAGGCCCATATCACATGTCACTTTGCTTTGTTTTTAACATGTGGCTCAAGCTATGCCAGACCTGCTGCTGTGTGGGAGACGTACTTTCTGACAAAATAAGGCATTTTCCTGGCATTGGACCCCTTTGGAATTTTTACTGGTGTGCATAAACCCGGCGTGCTTGTGTTTCCCACACATATCCAATGCAGTCACATTTGGCGTTGTAGATTTATGGTGGTCTTGAAGCTTGTCAGTGCCAATGCGGTGAGTTCCTCATCACCACTGGAGGTTATTTGGAAGAAATGAAACCAGGCATTCATTCATCCATTACTTTAAAATTGTCTCCTATCTCCCATGCCTGTTACAAAGGAAGAAGCAGAGGAGGCAAAATAGACCAATTTTGAAAGGACTGAAAATATTTTATAGAATAGAAATGGAAGTATTTCTTGCAGGGTGTCTCCTTTCTCCTCATCCATCATGATAATAAAGTTCACTGGGGAAGTTTATATATGTTATTTGTTTTTAATTTTTTTTAGTGGTAGATGGACACAATATATTTATTTATTTATTTTTATGTGGTGCTGAGGATAAAACTCAGTGCCTCACATGTGCAAGGCAAGCGCTTTACCACTGAGCTACAGCCTCAGCCCTATATATGTTATTTTGTGTTCAGAGAGATGATGGTGATGATGACAATAATGACAATATTAATGTTCATTCTTGGTTGTCTGTTATTGACTGAGTTGAAGTACTATTCAAATAAACCCCAAGACAGGAGTTTGAGTAACTTTAAGATACTTTTTGAAACCTTGTCCTTGTAGTTCTTCCCTCCTGAATGCATTTCATTCTTGGTCACACGAGGAATCATTGAAACCATACACACCCCCAAGCACAAATTCATCATCTCTGATGTAAAATAACTTTGAGAATGCTTTCCAGCATTTAAGAGACCTTGGTATGCTCTCTTTTAACAGGAAGGATAGAACACAGTATTGAAAGAGGGGAGCAAGAGAGAGTGAGCAGAGATTATACAAAATGATAGAAAGCCCCAAGGGTGTCATACGTGACCCTGGGAGATGGTTCATTCAGTTTATTCACTCATCCCACATTTTTGGACCATGTGTCAGAATAGGGCTCGGTACTAAAGTTGCACACTTAAGTAAGGCCCACACCCCATTCTTTAGGAGCTTATAGTCTATAGTCAAGAGACAGGAAGGTCATCTACACATTTATTGGGTACCATGCTCCTCCTTTCTGAGTTCATTCCATCCAACTCATTTTCTTTTCCTTCCTCCAATACAGCTAGCTGATTCAGCCTTAGGTCTTTGTGTGTGGCTGTTTCCTTTCCCTGAGACCTCCCCCATAGTGTTACATGACTGCTTTCTTCTCACCACTGTCACCTTAGCTTCTGGTACCTTGTTCACAGGCTTTTCCTGTCACGTACTCCAGAGAAGCCTCCCATCCCATCTACCCATTTCAGTTTTTTCATGGCACTTACCTTTGTCTAAATGATCTTGTTTATTTATCCACTCACTTGTTTTATTGTGGGTCCCCTCACCTCTGGAATGTACAGTTTGTGAGGATGGGGGGACCCTGTTTTGGTTACCATTGTATTCTCAGCAATACATTTTTTGTTGAATGAATGGATGGAAAAATGAATGACGGAACCACTGTAATACATTCTGTAATTAAAGTGTTGACAAAGTGCTGCAGGAAATGAGTGGCAGGTTCTGTGGCAGCTTCTGCAGATTTGTGATATCTTCCCAGAAAATGTGAGCTGGACCCGAAATGCAGGGGAGAGTGCAGAAGATGCTACTTCTGTTTTCATGGATGAAGCTCTCCCTTTTCACTCCTGACTATCCCTGCCTGAGCCATTTGCTCCTGCTCATTCCATGAGCAACCCAGATAAATTACTGGTAGGGCCAATGGTCATAGCCCAGTAACTGTGACCCCTGCCCTTTATGGACACATGCACCAGGGAAGCAAAGAACATGTGTTTACTGAAAACTTTTTTTTTGCACTATGGAAAGTTGCTAAAAGCTTGTCTTTCCAATAAAGAGTAACTCAGAATTAATGTAATGGAGAAAAGGAGCTTATGAAACATAAGTAGGCATTCTTGACGAAATAAAAATAGAAGCTTAAAAGACACATCGTTTTTGGAAAAAAAAAAAAAAAGACTTTTTTCCTCTACTGTAAGAAAATATGTGTGGATGAGGCATGTGTGTTAAACTATAGAATAAAATTTGCATATTACTTCAGGGTACTGCAACCATGGCAATTCAGAGTTTTGTCAGTCCTGATAGACATACTTGCAATATATACATCCATTAACAAGATTATCACTTGAAGAGACAATCATATTTTTACTGAAAAGGTTTTTTGAGGATAAAATTTATTGATATTTAATGAAGCATGAGGCTTCTAAATGAACCATGAAAGCAATAGCTAAACTAATTAACTGCACATAAAGGCTCCCAGAATACATATGTGATGTAGGCTGTGTGCTTATCAATCGTGCCTGGTTACACTGACATCTTGGATAACGTGCTCCTCATATATGCTTTGTGGAAACAACCATAAATCCTCCTGCAATGCATGTGCTAAAGGAGGAAATAACCATTTAGATTTCCTGCAAATGCGGATGGGATATTTAAAGTCAAGCACTGCAGGGTTTATAGGTTATAATTTAGCAGAGTTAAGACTAGTAATAACAACATATTATTTCCACACACTTGATTTAAGCCTCTATCTATGCTGTTTCATTGAATGATAAATCATTCCCTGATTCTAAAAATATGCATCTTCTACCCTTTCCTTCTCCCGCCCCCCAAAGGGAGAGTGAGGATGCTAAATAACACAAGATGAATATTTTATTGCACAATGGGGATTCATGTGGGCCTTTTTCAACTGTATGCAAAAAACATGCCTTATTGAGAGCTCTGAGAATTTTGAAAAGCAGGCAGAACCAGTCCTGCTTTGGTGGTAAGTCACACCAGTTTGAGAAGCGGATGACTTACCCTTAAAGAGTTGCTAATGTTGACATTTGTCAATGGGGATCTTTCTTTGCACAGTGTCTCCTGGGTGAGCCAGTGTATTAGCCATAGGAGCCCACTCTCTGCCATGTACCAAAGAGCCTAACTCTCAACAAATGACTTATGAACCTGCATGTGACTTTCTGAAAATGACGGTTGTACACTAATAAAAGAGCCTGACAAATCTTTAAGACTTGTAGTAATAGTATGTCCTGATAGTAGAGGGACAGGCTCTATAATAGACATTGGAATAGAATTGCTTGTGCCCTAGGGGAACAATCAAGGAGCCCCCAAAGGGCCTATGAAAATGCCAATAGGTTAGCCCTACCCCCCCAAAATTTCTGATTCAGTAGGTCTGGGTGGGGCCTGAGAATATGCATTCTAACAGGTTCCCTAGTGGTGTTTATGCTGCTAGGATGGGCACTATACTTTGAGAACTACCACAGGACCATGTGCAAGCCAGGGTAGAGAAGAGCATCTTTTAGTGAAACCAGAACCAGGTAAGGATATGGTTTGTCTCAGATACTTTCTAGACTCCCATCCTATACAACTTTTCATCCTTAGAGTGTCTATCTGAGACATCCATGGTCCTCATTAGACATGACACCTTTTCATACATAGGTATAATGACTCTTGTCAATATATAGGGTTACCCTTAACAAGGACATGTAAATTTTAATGGAGTGAAATCAAAAGAATGAAGTTCTGAAGAAAGGTGTTTCAGATGTCTGCCAGTGGGTGAATGACATAAAATTCAGGTCTGAATTCATCTTCAGGCTAAATGTTCTACTTCCCCATGAAGCATCTCTGTGCTCCAGTCACAAATGATCCCACTTCTACTTCCAGGTTCTCTATACCTAACACAGGGCCTGTTCTACAGTAGATATCTAGTTAATGTGTATTGAATGGCTGAAGGAATTGATGGACAGATGAATATGTAGCAGGAGCAAAAATGATTAAAGCTTGTGTGATTCTGGCCTCCTCTCTTCTTTGTCCATTGAGGAAAATGACAATGTTAACTGAAAAGAAAGAAGCCTCATGGTTCCCCAGGGTACCCCTCCCCACCACAAATATTTTTGAGTTTTAATATGCTAATTAGTAAGGAGTGACAGAAGGAGAAATGGGAGTAGAGGAATTTATATTGGAGAAGGCTGAGACTGGATTAAAGGAGGAAGAGAAGAGAAGAAGGGAGGAAAGAAGTTTTTTTTAAATGTTAATGTTGGGGTGAGTTTGGTTTGTTCTGTGGGAGAGTGAAAGAGTGAAGGGCAGATTTCAAGGTTGCGGAAGGGTCTGAGTTGTCAATCAAGAGGAATTCCAGAGAGGTGATTTATGTTTACATCTGTGGCTGGACTTAGCTTTTGAGTGCACAACTCCATCTGAAACTGGAATTAGAAGTTCTTGGTTTGATTTGTGTTATGGATAATTAAAAAGTTAACATATCTCAAATAATATGTTCTTAATATAAGAAATAAGGACTAAATGAATAATAGCACACAGTGGGAAGATACTTAGCTCTCCTGAAGTGACAACTTTTAAAGTGGGGGTTTATAGGACCTAGAGCATCATCATCTGGGAACTTGTTAGAAATGCACATTGTTGGGTTGCACCTCCCACCCACTGAGTCAGAAACTTTGAGTGAGGCCTAGTAATCTGTGTTTTTACAAGCTCTTCAGCATACTAAAGTTTGAGAACCCAGGGGTTTCTGATGCAAGCTAAAGTTTATGAACCAGGGGTGAGGGAGTTGTTATACTCATGGTCCCTCTATCTGAATAAACAGTAGAGTCTGTCCATGATCAGGAACTTCTGAAATTCAGGAAGGCCTTTGGTTAAAACATTGCTGGTGGCCAAGCCAGGCAGGGTATGCATGCCTATAATCCCAGCTACTTGAGGGGCTGATTCTGGAGGATTGCAAGTTCGAGGCCAGCCTTAGTAACTTAGCAAGACCCTATCTCAAAAGTAAAAAATAAAAAGGGCTGGAGATGTAGCTCAGTGGTAGAGTACCCCTGAGTTCAATCCTCAATACAAAAAAAAAAAAAAAAAAAAAAGTCAACTGAAGTTTGCTGGTGGCCAATGTCCTATAATTTTTTCCTAAATATTTCATCATTTGAAAGACTATTAAGGCTGAAACATTTTGAGCTCTTTAAAGAAAACAAATGGACTAAATATGGAAAAGAGAAAAAGAAAAGTTTCTGAAGTGGTCTCACTGAGTAACTGCATATGCATCTATGCCATGGCCCATTCACCAGCTTGAGAAAGTGACTTGGTTGACAACCAAATGGGCTGTGTAATGGGTCAGTGGTTCCAAGTATTATCCAATTCTGATGTCACTGGCTGTACAATCATGCTTATTCTCTTGCTCTCTTGCTTTTTAACCTGCTTCCTGCTTTTTATCTTTGACAGTACTTAGTAACATGTGACCTTTCCAGGTTTTTTTTTTTTTTTTAACCGATCATTACTAATATTTTTCTTTAAGTAGTATTTTTCCCAAATATAAAAATTAATGTCTAAATATTTATTATAGAAAGAGAAATAATGAAAAAAGAATGAAATAAAATCACCTCCCAGTACTTCACAAATGTGGAGTTATCAATATTTTAGGAGATAAATACATGTGTATATGTGGTACTTTTACTCAAAATAATGTTTTGTGTTCCTTTCTTCACATTGTCTTATGAACTTCCCCCATGTAGTTCTGCATTCTTCAAAAACTATGATTTTTAAGTATAGCAGATTAGGTTTACGTTTTTAGAAAGTAAAGTTATATTTTCACAAATATTTTTAAAAATGATGGTCTAAACCTCTGAATAGTTCCTTAGGGTAGATGGTTTGATCAAATGAATATTTCAAGTACCTTTGTGCCAAGTTCCTTCTCAAAAGGTTTACATTAGGGCTGGGATTGTGGCTCAGTGGCAGAGCGCTCGCCTCGCACGTGCGCTGCCCGGGTTCAATCCTCAGTACCACGTAAACATAAATGCATTGCATTGTGTACAACTAAAGTAAATAAATAAATATTTTTTTAAAAAAGGGTTTACATTATACATTACACTCTCATCTCAATCTACTAGTAGAATATTGAGTGTCTATTTTTTCTCTAGTCTACTGCATTCTTCTTTCATGAACTATTTATGGCCTTTGATTTTCCCCACATAAGAGTATTTATCTTTCTTATTGATTAGTAAAGGTCTCTTTGTATATTATTTAGCCTTTTGTATGTAAAATGTTAGTTTATTTCCTAGTTTTTTGTTTGCTTTTTCGTTTTGTTCATAGTACTTACTGAGCTAAAATATTTTTGTAGTTACATCTTTTTATCTTTGATTCATGCATCCTAAAGTGAGATAAAAATTAAAATGTAATTTTTCATTGTTTCATATTTTATTTTTAATATTTAGCTCCTCTTTATTTCCCTGGAATTTATCAGTGTGCTGCTATGGCTCATTGTATTTTCCAGTGGTGAATGAAACCATAACTCCCATTCCATGTGCTCTTCTCATGTGACTTTGTGACTCCCTTCCCAAGAGATAGAGTCTGTTTTCTCCACCCCCTTGAATTTGGGCGGTCCCTGAAATTGCTTGGCTGATAATGTATGGCAAAAGCAGCTATGTGTGCCTGTGGCATGCATGGTCCTGAACTGATCTGAAAGCTCCCTCTGCCTGTCTCTTGGAAGCCAGCTGCCATGCTGTGAGAAGCCTAAGTCATGTGCTGCCATTGACAGCCCCAGCTGAGCCCCCAGTTGACAGCCAGCATCAGTTTTCAACATAGGAATGAGCTACCTTTAAAGTCTATCTAGTCCACCTTTCAGGTGACAGCAGCCTTAGCTGACATCTGACTGCAATGCACAAAAGACCCTAATGAGATGACCCCTGCTGAGCCCCATCAACACCTAGAACCACAAAGGATAATGAATTATTACTTTAAGGATTCCAAATTGTGGATGGTTTGCTATGTAGTGGTAGATAATCAGAATATATGTATTGTGAATAACAACTTAGCTTTGATTTTCCCCCAAACTATAACAGTTATAGCACTACTATTTATTGATCGTCTTTCCCCTACTCATGTGTAATGTCATCATATGAAAATTTTTATTAAATATCTGAGGTCATGCTCTAAGGCTTCTGTTTCTTTGTTTAATTTAATTAGTATTCCTTCTGTGTTCCATAGATGCTATTTCATAGCTTTATAATGTATTTACTTTATTTTTCAAAAACTTTTGACCAGTGTTACTGCTTTTCATTCTTCCAAGTGAACTTTAAAATCCATTGTCAAGGTAGTGAATGAGGAAAGATAAACTTGGAATTTGCATCAGGTCAGTGATTCTCTATTTGAGTGGGAACATTTGGCAATGTCTGGGCAGAGTTTAGTTTTGGTCATTAGAACTCGGGGTGCTGCTGGCCTCTTCTGAATGGAGAGACTAGAGATGCTGTTCAGTCTCCTATAATGCACAGAGGAGCCCCAGGCAACAGAGAATTAAGGGATGAAAAATATCAAGAATGCAGATGCTGAGAAATTGCATTAAGCCTATGATAGTTTGGAAGAATCAACATACTTGCTATATTTATTTTTCTGCCCCAGAAATATGTATGTATCTATATTTATGTCTTCAGAGAAAAAAGTGTAATTTTCTTCATATTACATGCTGTTCCTAGGAATTTTAAATTTAAAACATTTTTCTTATATTTTAAAACTCCTAATTGATAGTATATAGGAAGCCTATTGCTTTTGTCATATCTATATTGTGTCTTGTCACCGTATTGAATTCTTTTCTAGTAATTTTTAGCAGATCTTGTTGAATTTTATAGAAAGGCAGAATTTCTGAAATTTAACTTGGTAAGAAGAGTAAACCCTTTCTGCTTATTCAGAAAGCATTTCAGCTGGAAGAGACTTGAGGGGCTAATCCTTGGCCTTCATTTGAGTAATAATAAATCTGAGGTCTAGAAAAGTTAATTCACCCTCCTCATTTCACATAAAGTAGAAGCCTAGAATGGAAGAGCACACACACAAAAATAGCCTTTGGATGAAAATAGGAAGAATTCTCATAATTTACATAAAAATGTAAAACCTGCCATTGTTTAAAGGCTTCAGGTTGTTATAACCTTGGGAATGATTTTAGACATTTTCTCTGCCATTTTCCTCCTTCTCTCTTCTCTGCAATATCCTGACAACCCCACCTTGAATGCTTTCAGGGACAAAAACTCTATGCTTCATAGAGTGTCCACAGTCATATCTGATTTCTAGAAGTTCTTCCTTTGGTTGAGCTGTATCCTGCTTTCTTGAGTTCCACACATCCTTTATGAATGATGCTGGAGGAAGCGGAACTTTTACCAGCTGTCTGAGTGGCAGCTCTTAGAAGTGTGAATGGCAGTGGGGAAAACCTATGTTACCTGTTGGGTGACTAGGTGAGATTTGGGGTTGGGAAAGTTTGAAGTTTTGGTTTCTTCATACAAGATCTGTGTGAACCGGGCATCCCATATTGTACAGAATGGAATTTTATTTGATGTTTTCCAGTTCTTATTTTGAGAGGCCTGTGGGTAAGAGTTTAATTCAAGGAGGACTGAGGGTCTTATCCCCAAGGCCCCTTTTTCTGTCACCTTTCATAGGTCCTCCTCCTTTCTTTGGGGACTTCAGCCTGGGTTGCCTCCTACCGTGGAGGATATGAGCAGGTTTAACTAGGCACAGCTGCTTCTTACGCCTCATTACCAGGCAAGGTCCCTGTGCCACAGGGACTCCATCCAAGCTTATTGACATAATGAAGGACTCTTTCATTATTTCAGACTCCTGAAGGCAGAATTTTCCTTTAGAACAAAGACAAAGAAAGTAAGGGCACAATGCAAAGGAATTCCCTGGGTCCATAACTGCTAATTGGACAATTGTTCTTCAATTCTTATTGTGCCAGGAAATAATGGCCTTGTAGCCTCATTCTCTGCTTGTAAACTGTCTTTGAGATAGAAATCTTTTAAAAAATTATGCTGTCAAGTTTGATATGCTTAAATTAGACTTTTTCTCCTTAGCAAGGTGCTTGCTTTTCCTAAGCAGCCTGAACAAGGGTTCCACAGCACTTTTACAATTGGCAGATAAACAGGACTTGGATCTACTGAAACCTGTGGTTAATAATGGTTCTGCTAAAACCTAAAGCTTAAGGACTTGAGCAAACTCAACTGAACCTCTTTTTATAAAATGTTGAAACAAAACAACCTCGTTTTCTTTTTTCTTCTGAAAATTCATACTTTTTTTTTTGTCTGATCTGTAGGAGTGATGGCTTTTGTATCCTCTAGGCTTAAAGACAAAAGGAAGAGAGAAGTGTCTCTGGGGGCGTTGTCAGATTCCATTTGTAGATTGAAATGGAATTGATCTTGATGCACAGTTGTAAAATATGGGGGTCTCTGTGTTCCGTCTCATCTCTGGACCTTTTCTCTGTGCTCATTCCTTTCCTCCTCCAGCGCCCCATCTTTTACTGGACACTTCTGTCCCAAACATACTACTCATTGTGTAGAAAGGACTCTGCCATCTGCCACTTTCACTGTATTTTGTTGGTGAAAGACATTTTTTAACTATCTCGAAGGCATTTGAACCAATAAGCATCATTTATGATTGGAATCTCCCCAAATAGTCATAAGAACTCTGGGTGCTGCTGGCCTTTTCTGAATGGAGAGACTAGAGATGCTGTTCAGCCTCCTATAATGCACAGAGGAGCCCAAGGCATCAGAGAATTAGGGGATGAACAAAATCAAGAATGCAGATGCTGAGAAATTGCATTAAGTCTATGAAATAGTTTGGAAGAATCAACATACTTGCTGTATTTATTTTTCTGACCTAGAAATATGTATATATCTATATTTATGTCTTCAGAGGAAAAATGTGATTTTCTTCATACTACATGAATAGAAGGATTCAGTGGAAACTGGGTTTAGTTGGGTGACAGAGTACTTGGATATTTGTGCAAGGACTGACTCTGCTATTAACTAGCTGTGTGACTGGGACAAGTCTCTTTAGTTCTGTGGACTTGAGTTTATCCTCTATACAATAAAGAGGTTGAGCACATGATTTCTAATACCCTTTCTTGGCATATAATTCTATGAATTAAAAGCATGTTGGGAGTAGGGAGGGATACATCTGCTTCTCATGAGGGAAGACCTTGAAATCATTTTATTATCTATTGTGTTTCAAAGGTAGTATTTTAGGTTATGAGAAATTACAGGTTTTCAGATGTGAGCTACAGGTGGGAAGGCAATTAGTATTTATTAAGCATTGGGTTTGTATCATACCTGGTGCTAGGTGGTTCATTATATGATCTTGCCAAACTAGTTGAAGTGATTTGGCCACCTCTCCCAGCCCCAGAACCACATAACAAACTCGGCCTCCTGGCTTCCTGACTTTGCTCTGGCATAGAGTCCTCTTGCCTCCATACCACTGACTCCACCCACCCCTATGTCCACATTTCTCTCCGTATGTCAGTATGCTCTTTGGTAGCTTGAATAGTGAAATCAGGGAACACCTGTTTACCTGGGGACAGTTATTACACTGATTTTAGGTCAGTGTAGTTTTGCAAAATGGAAGCTTGGGCTGTTGAGGCAGAATTTTAGAAAAGACCCTCTTTCGGCTGTATTCATAGTATTTTCAAGAGAAGCTGACTTCTAGGAGTAAAGGGCCCCTATATAAAGGCAGTTTGTATGGAAAGTTGTCCCTCCAAGGTACTTTTTATTTACTTCTTATTCTATCTGGTACATTATGGCTGTTCTGGTGCTCCTGTGTGTGTGCATGTACATGTATATGCATCCTGTTCTTTCATCCTGTATCCTGATGAGCTGTGTGCACTGAAGACAGATGAATAAGTAGCAGGTTAATAAATCTCCTTATAATAAGATTTATGCAGATGAGTACTTTCATGTTTTCTTCCTAAATCTCCCTGTCATGGTGGTGGTTGTTGTCCTTGTCATCATCATCATCATCATCTCTTCCTCCTTGGTATTCCAACAGTTTTTTTTTTTTATCTTATTTTACTGGATAATATGTTGTGTTGTTCTTTTCTTGATCTGTTTCACCCTCTGGCACCATGCAGTTTAACCACTGAATGAATGAATGGATAAACAAAGGAACTTGATGTCATGCATCAAAAGAAAATAAGAGAGGTTGTATAATAGATGTTTAGCCACCACTGCAAAGCTCAGACTAGTCTCATTTATTTATACTTGCATGGCTGACACCATTGATGGTACCTACACAGAGTAAATTCATGTGTCATTCCTGCCTGTTACTTACATGTGGAAACCAAGATGTTGGAGGCTGTGGGTATTTGCTCTGTCTCTGGGAGAAAATTGGATTTCCAATTGTCCTATATTATCTCCATTTAGGAATATTTGTCCAGTTGTATGGAGGCTGATGGTTAAGGTGTGTGAGCTCACAGACGTCTGTTTGCATTTCTTCACTGGAACTACTCTGCTTTGTATCCTCACACTTAGCAAGTTACCTGTTTTCTTTCATTTCTTGTTTTCTTGGTACCAGCGATTGAACCCAAGGGCACTTAGCCACTAGGCCACATCCCCACCCCTTTTTATTTTTTATTTTGTGTCAGGGTCTCACTAAGTTTCTTAGGGCCTTACCAAGTTGCTTTGAATTCATGATCTTCCTGCCTTACCCTCCCGAGCTGCTGGGATTGCAGATGTGCACCACTGTGCATGGCTGAAGCTACCTGTTTTCTTAACCTCAGGTTTCCTCTCCTTTAAAATGGGATGGCAATAAACAAGGTTGTTATATGAGCTAAATGCATTAATTGAAGTACAGAGCCAGGCCTCCTCTCCTGGCACCAAGTGATCCTTCCATTAACGTCAGTTCTCATTTTTATTTTTAATGCAGAGATGAATCATATTAACACTAGTAGTAGTGGTCACAGTTGTAATAGTATAAGTTCTTGGTGAGGGACTGTGATCTCACACTGATAGCTAAGGTAACCTCTGTGTCTCCTTTGTGGTACTTATGAATAGCTAAGAAAGGGGAGAGGAGGGAGAGGCTTGTTTCACTCCTGTTTCCATGGAGGGCTTCACAGAAAAGGTGAAGAGTCAAACAGTTTGGAAAGAGCTGCCTGGGCAGGGAGGAGCTGTGTGTTCCGTGGTGGAGTGTGCCTGGTGGAGTGGGAATGGCGGCTCTGGCACCAAGCCATCCCCACTCTGGCTTCTCAGCAAACTCCCTGTTTTATTTTTATTTTTCACCCTGCTTTAAGTAATCAAATTCCAATCTCCTTTTAGCCCTTTCCAACCTGTCTGTGGAAAGAGACCCTGTACTAAAACCTGCTCCATCTGTGGTGTGGGGATTACCTGACCATAGACACTAGTGGTGTCTGCCCTCTGCAGGAAGCTGTGGTCTGGGGCTGTGGGGGTGAGGAGTTGCCTGCTGGTGAAGGCAGGTAAGGTACAGTCCCTGTTCTCACCAACTGACCTGCAGTTAAGGGGGAAAGGTGAGACACAGGTATGAAGTGATCATTCACACAAAAGATGACAAATAAGGTCACCTGGGAGTTTAGAGGAGGGATACAGCACTTGAACTTATCCTAGGAGAGAAGAATTCATTTCAAGGAGGAGGTGACATTTGAGCTGGTCTTTGTCCATGGGAGTATAGAGGTTATATGTGTGTGGGGGCGAGGAGGTTCTGGGCTGCCAGGAGTGGACTATGTATGAAGGGACACAGTGGTGAATTGAGGCTAAATCAAACCTCCTGTGAGTCCAGCAAGGAAGCTGATGCAGCCAGATCTCATCCAGACTCAATGATAAACAGTAAGAGTTTTCCTGAAGCTCTTCTGGCTATAATAAGAATAAGTGGGGAGGAATTAGGAGCTCACACATTCCCAGCCTTCAAGTTAAATGTTAACTCCTTTGTGTAGTTAACTGCTAACTTATTCTTCCGTATGTAAAAGAAAAAAGGAGAGGGAGAAAACCTAACACAGTGGTAACCCCCTTACTTTAAAAACAGAAAACAAAAGCAAAAAAAAAAAAAAAAAAAATTCAACACTGGTTTGCTTATGTGAGTGCTTATTTTCAGCACAATACAGATGTAGTTATTACAGAGCTGTGTGCGAACTTGAACAACAGACTGTACATGTTACTTTTGTGAATTCCCTGGGTATCTTCTGCAGGATTTGCAGAGAGTTAGCTATTTTCAAGCACATTCCTAGTTTAGCCATTAGAAAATTACTGGGTTTATTTGTATAAACTCAGCAACTAAAATAGTGCTTCCAGAAAGGTGGGTGAGCTCATCGCTGTCTGCTGTGACCCAGGCAAGTTAATGACCTGCCCAGTATTGTTCGCGCCGGCCAGCGCTGGCTCACTTCACCAGCAGTTCCACTTGAAGGGAGACATTGTTTCTTAGGCTGTGCTTGTCAGAGGCTTTCTCTCCACACCAGCCCTTGCAGAGTGTCTTAGCAGTCCCTGAATGTTCCTGCTGCCTGCACTTTGTGAACTCACAGAGCAAGTATCCCTGGAAATGTATGCAAAGTACTCTGCACAGCCGTCTGAGGCCCCCAGCAAAGAGCAGAACCTAAACACCTCTATACCCACACACGTACCCAAGCAGATACTGCATATGGAAGCCCCACTGTGCAAGGACATCTTCCTTCCATCACTTTGAAGTGCAGTGACCAAGCAGCCTGGGAACATGAATAATTTAAGCATGAGGTGCTTTTGCTGCTGATTCTAATCATTTTTTCATAAGAATAATGGTAATGTATAGAATGAAGGTACGTGAAGAGAGGGGACTGGAATTTCAAAACTTGTATTTGCTGTAAAAAATTAAAATATAGCATGATGTTGAACTTTCAAAATTTCTAAGGCTATTACCTGGGTAACATATGTTTTGGTGAAGGAATGAATGGCCAGAAGAGATTAATTGCAAAAGGCTTACATTTTAAAATGTCAGGTGCTAGGGCAGGGTGGCTGGAAAATTAGGGGCAGCTGATGAAATGCCTTTCATTTGGTATAAGATCTAATGTGTTTGACTCTGAAGATGTTATTAGGGAATCAGATGGAGAAAGAATAGCAATGTGGTTTTAAAAAGTCAAACAGAATGCTTGTTCAGAATGAATGTCAAGTAAAATCCTTGGTATACATGTATCAAAACATCACATTGTGTCCTATAAATGTGTACAATTATTTAGAAAAAAAATCCTGAAATTATTGATTCTGACCTATTTTAAACGACTGGTTCTTGTATTATCACTTCCCCTTGGCAGTGTTTATGAGATGACTGTTTAATATTTATTACCAGGCTAATTAAAGACAGTAGAATCCATCTTTAGGTAAGAAAATAGGTATTTGAGATGAACTTTCTTCAGAGTTCTTTCTGTCTTTATTGGAGAAAAACCTAATTCACTGTTGAGTGGATTGTAAATGCAATTGCTAATTTAGAAATCCCTCTGCCAGATTCAGGTGACTTTGATAAGATTTTTGTTCTTTTCAGCCTGATATATTTGTGAACACATTCTTGGGAAGATTGCTGCTGGGTAGTGTCGCATGTCAGAGATGAGGGAAGTTTAGTTATTAACCCCAAACAGAGGGTAAAGAGGGGCAGTAGGCAGCCTGTGGAATGAGGAAAGGGCCCAGCTGAAACATATCCAAAAGTATTTTTGTTGTTTGTATTTGTTAATTATTAATATTACTTATTGATGAAAAATGGTTTTGAGTTACATGCCACACATTGTTTAGGAATAAATTTTCACATTTCTTATCTGGAACTAGAGTAGATGTTAAACTCTTCCAGATAATCCATATTTTTTAATCTTGCAAATTTGCCCTCTTCTTTCAACGTTGAAGACAAAAATCTATGAATTGCCAGCACATGGAAGTTTGTTTAATGAATGTGTACGGAGCCCTCAGCTTTGGGTAGCGTCTAACAGTAAATAAATATGTTAAGAAGTGAATTTGACCCAATTAGGTCAATAATTGAAAAGTATCTTCAGAACAAAATATGCATTTCATGCGAGACAGGTAGATAATATATAAGGTTTTGTAGGCTAAAATTGCCACATTAGTTACGAGTACTATGTTGCATCTTGTGCATCTGTGCCTACTCAGGTGTACACACTGTGGTCATCTTGGTTTCTTGGAATAAGCTTTTTAGGAGTTAACATATTTTGTAATTCTTCACATAAGTTTCAATCCTGTGCATATTTTGCGTAAATTCTATTGAGTAGGTATGCACATGATTGAAGACTGCTCTGGGAGTCAGAACTGACCTGGCTTAAGAGGCATGGGGGGCGGGGGGCACGAAGAAAGGAGGGGGAAAGTCAGGAAGTTTGAGATTGCAGGTCTGTCTGGCAGATTGAGAATTGATGTGATTTAGAAATTTTGCTCTGAGAATCATCCTGTAAAAGTCAGTGTTTATGCATCTTAGGCATTGTGGGCTTTTTGCATGTTAGATTCAGTTTTGTCTCATTCTTAAGGACTGTGTGTTGGATTTCCCATGGGCTTTACTCATTTTAAGTTTTAGATTATGTCTGCCCATCTATTATTGGCTCTACTACGCATCATGGCAGTTGTACACAAAGATATTTAGTCGTGGCACTGGCAACCCAAAGGGTGTTTGGTTATGTAAAATAACACACAGTTGAACCACCTCTAGCATTAGGTTTTCCTTTGCTTGCGTGGCCTCCTGAGGAATCCTGCATTGGTGTCTTTTCCCAGTAAGGGAGGTTGTAGCAGTGGCTCGGAAACCTTACCTAAGGTGAAGTAGTCAGCTGATCTTGGGTCCCTTCATTTTGTCATCTGAAAGACTTGCCCACTGCCCTTTCTATAGCTGGGTGTTTGATCTATGAACAGTTGATTCACTGCTTTTCAGAGCCCCGATCTAAGCTCACAGATTCTCTGGGAGGTCTGGGAAAGTCTGCCTTCCCTTTACGCAGGTTATGATCTGGTAAACCCTGCTTTCACTCGGCTCACTTCATTTTTGGAAAAAAACTGCCCATTGTGAAAAACTTAAAGACACAGCCTTTGTCAGGGAGCTATTTCCAGTTCTGGTTCATCCAGAGAGGATTCTGGTGAAGACAGTTATGAAGAACAAATAAGTCTTGTAAATGAACAACATGTTCTTGCTTAAATATTTCCCAGAAGAATCCTAAAGAAATGTAATACAGGTAAGTTTTGTTATGCGCTCATTGTGAGTTATATTTTCGAGAAGCAAAAAATAGGATTAGAATCATAGAGGAGGAAAAGCCTTTTTATACCAGTGGCTTATATTTTTATATCTCATGAATTCTAACCATTTATAAATTTATCTGGTTTCTTGCCCCTACTCCTGGTTGATTTTTTGCTTTATTTTTCCATCGTGAGACCTCTGAATTATTTTTATTCATAAGTGAAAAATGTATTACAGCTTTATTTCCTTTTATTAATAGTTCCTTCTTGCCCTTAACCACATCTCTGACTTTTTGGCATGTGAAGTCCAATGAGCTCATGCTTAATCATGTATAAACAACCATCTAATTATATGGTTTTGAATTTTCATTTGACCGACTAAACAGAAATGACACAGGAACGAGAAACCTGACAACCTCCCTGTCTTCAGATACCTGGCCTTTCTCTCCTTCACCCTCTCTTCATGCATTTAGCAAAATACACGTTATAACTTATCAAAAAAATCAGTTTACATTTGCCAAGTTTCTGAGGTAAAATTGTTCTTTTCAAGGCTACGTGTCAAAAAACAAGTCGGTTGAGCTGAATTATACGTCTTCTTTTCAAATTTCTCTCGACTCTATTCTTTCCTCCTCTGGACCGAGGTGTTACTCGCATTCTTGGGGTTGCCGGTGTCAGATGACAGAACAACATTCATGGGACAAGCGGTTTCTCAATCTCTGTCCTCTTGCCTTCTTCCCTGAGGTGAATAATAACCATCCCAGTCACCCTGCCTTTCCCCCAGCCCCCACTTTAAACGTTGCTGACACATTTTTGAAAGCAGATAGTGGGAAAGTCTTTTCAAACAAAGGTGCTCACTGTGTTTCTACAGGAAGGAAGAAGTTGTCTGTACCCTTTTCTTTCTCACGGGCTGGATCCTCGAATTCCGAACACAGAGAAAAATTTCTCCAGGACATTTACATGGCTTCACCATAGTTCACTGTGTTTGGCAGAAAATTAAAGAAGAAAAGATACCACAAAAAGACAAATCCCGAATGATCTCACATATGTGTGGTAGCTCAAATAGTGAAAGCCATAGAGTCAGAGGGCAGAACCGTGGTTGCTAGGGGGTTAGAGTGTGGGGAAAACAGAGAGATATTGGCCAAAGAGTACAGAGTTTCATTTATACAAGATGAATACATTCTGGGGAGCTGAAGTACAGCTTGGTGGCTATAGTTAACAGTACCGTATTGTGGATTTGAAACTTATTAGGATAGATGTTAAGTTCTCAACACACATGCATGTGTGCACACACATGGTAACTAGGTGAACTGATGGATGTATCAACCAGCTTAATTGTGGTGTTCACTTATATATACATTAAATATGTTATACATCTTGAATGTAGCATTTTTTTTTTTTTTTTTTTTTACTTGTTAATCATACTCCAATAAGGCTGGAAAGAAAAAGTAAAGTAAATATGCCTCCCTTTGTATTTCATTTCTTTTTTGGCTATTTTTAAAGATGAAGATTTCAGAGAATAGATTTGGCTATAGCTATAAGAGTGAAGAAAGGGGTACAGACACTTGTGAAATTTGGTCCAAGTGATTTATTTCCTCATTAATCCTTCAACCACAGAACAGTTTGACTTCTCAGTTTTTTTCTGAAATGTGCACATCCATAAGTGTTAAAATTTCATACACTTAAATCATTTAATTTGGAAGCAAAATAGACTCCATTTTGAGAATTTAGGGTTAGTGTGGTCTTGATGAGATTGATTAATGTCTAACAGTCTTCTTTATTGAAAATATTTTGGTGATATCTTCATAGCTTTTTCTGCACACTCTAAGGAGTAACCTTAGTGACTTATGGGGATTTATCATAATATTTTATTCTAAACTGTGGGTTTCTTTCAAGATTCTTGTTCCTTTCACGATATAAGAAGATCAAAGTGAGACTTCCTGCCTGTAGTTGTTATTTTTACTTTGTTATGGAATGTGTAGAGCAGAGGAGAACAAATCCTGGCAGAATTTACTACTTGGTTCACCTGGGACAGTGAGCAGGGGGAAACTCTCCAGACACCAAATTAAGGCCTCTACGTCATTGACCCTTTGAGAATTAGGGAACTGTATTTCTCTTCTTCTTTGAAAGCCATAGAGCCTTATGTTGTTTATGGTGTGTTATTTATTCTAAGAATTTGTATGCTAGTCAGGAAATGAGCTTTCAATTTGATTAACATTCAACTTTTTACTCACATTGGTTCTCAGTTTTAGTATTCAAATTCAGATAAGCAAGTAATACTCTTTTCTAAAAGAATTATTTTAGGGAGAACATAACCATAACTCTTACTTTAGATTTTTGTTTTATCCTGGCATCAATGTGTATTAGGATTGCTATTGTCTTTTGATGGGAAAGAATTGGGTTGCTTTTCCTCATTGTTTGGCTTGACTTCAGATGTTATTGTCAAAGAGTCATTGCTGGTACGGTGGTGTCTGAATTAGCACCTGCGGTGGGTAGAGGTTAAACAATTGTAGTCACTTTAATCACTTTAATTCTAATTCATGATCGAGTTGTGTGAACAAAAATGCTTAGATTACTCTAATATCCCTTTTCTTTGGTGGGGGTGGTATGAGTGCTGGGGATTGAGCCCAGGGGCACTCCACCACTGAACTATATCCCCTGTCCTTTCTGTGATTTTTTTTTTTTTTTTTTTTGAGACAGGATCTTGCTGAGTTGCCCAGAATGGCCATGAACTTGTGATCCTCCAGCCTCAGGCTTGTGCCACCATGTCTGGCTACTCTAGTTATAAGTTCAAAAATAGCATTACGTGAAGGAAACAGAAGGAAACTCACATTATACAGGCCTCACCCAGATTGCCTGTGTGTTGAGATTTGTGATGTTAGAATTTTATTTTTATATTTTGGCAGTTTGATTAAAGTTATATCATTTCATACAATGACAAATTGCTTGAGCCAAAAGGTAGATATTTAAGCCTTCATATCTTTTCACTTTTAAATAAATCTGTGGTGGATATGATTTATTCTACTAACTCACATATAGAAGAAATGGTTCTTTAAGTTATTTTCTCTAAAGCAAAGCACATTAAACCCTAAGACCCCAGCTTGCAGATTAATAGGAAATTTAATCTCAGTCATTGTTGGTTGGGGTTCTGACACCCCGCCTAAGTAAGACAATGCCTCACAGGATCTTTGTGCAGAGCAGAACATTCCAAGAGCCTTTTAGGTTCTTGGTCCATCAGGTCACTACTGCTGAGACGCCCCCTAACCACGCCCACACAGTCTCTAGAGGAGTCTGGCACTCTGTGCAGCTTAGATGCAGGAAGCTTTGCTAGAGCTGAGAGCTGCCCCAGGACTAAAGGTTTAGCCTCTTGTATATTTGCCCAGTTATGCTCCACCTTGATGGACTTCTTTTGGAGCTGCCTCTTTACTCCAGGGACCATCAAACTGCATTTCTTCCAGACTTTAGGTAGTCTCACCTTGGTCTCTTGTTCTGTCTTCTCTTAGAGGGCCCTTCCTTGTCAGAAGGTTCTGTGGCCTTCAGAGCACATGGAATAATGTCAGTGACTTAGGATTCCACACAGGACTAGAAGAGAGGAAAAATTCAAGCAGTGTCTACTTTGAGCTCTTTTATAACAACCTCTCCAGAGATGGAGGGACATGAAATACCAATAATCACTCCATGAGTTTTCTTCCCATGTACCTGAGCTTCTGATTGGGCTTGGGTACATGGAGTAAGAATCTACATCCTAGAGGAGTCAAGGGTATTTGACTGAGGAGACAGTTGAGCTGCCCTGGGGGACTTCTGGGGAAGAAGCAGGGTACTTTCCACTTCTTAGAAGTCTGAGTGACTTAATTTTTAATGAAGAAGAATGTAATCTTTATAACCATTTGCCCTTTCTCCAGATCCGATGCTTCTGGGCATGCCATCAACTTGCAAGCCCATGCAAAATGTGGAACAGAAAACACTTAATGATAGAAAATGTGTCTCTCTAGACAGTTGTGAGGAATTACTGGTTGTCGGGGGAAATAAAGGTAGCTTAGCAGTGTTTAATGGTGACTGTGTAAACTCCTAAAATACTAAGAAGTTATGTCTAGTATGAAGGATTGGTTGGGAGCGTGCTTCTGAACCAGCTCTCAGATACTTAAAAAAAAGTCATTGATTTATATTGAATAGGTTAGACTACACTTCCTTCCCCTTGAGTGTGTGTGTGTGTCAGCAGAAGGGAATATGGAGAGAGGGGGCTAACTGATATTTCTAGCTGTTCAGGAATTTAAAGACATGGACATAGCAACAATTGTGTCCACTAGGGACCTTATCTTTCTTGCATATCATGCATTTAAAACGGGACCTTCTCAACTTCATTTGTGAACTTTAACTATATTTGCCTTATTAATTGCTTTAAAGTCATATTCTTTTCCTATTCTTCTAGAAAATATTTGTTGAGCATCAAATGTCTGGCAGAGGGGTCCCAGGCATTGTTCCTTGTGGTGAGGGGTCTCACTGATAGGCAGCTTGTCTATTTCTCTTACAACCATTGTGTATTGTTGGTTGAGGTAGAAATAACAACTTAGGATATACATGACCCTGACTTATGGAGCAAAGATTTAAAATCTAGTGTTTCTTAAAGGCCCTTCAGTAACCCTCTTGTTTTCTTAATAAGACAAGTTGGGGTTACCCTGCCTGCTCTTGTCTCTGAGATCATGGCAACATCTTCTTAGCTTGGTATCTGCCGTTAGCCTTCATTCTGATTCTCTTATGAGCTGAAAATAATTAGACATTACATTACATGTGATAGTTTTCCACTACATCATACCCATACTTAAAAACCTACTGTAGCTCTTTGGGGTGCCTGGCTTTGGAAGTTGTGTGTTATGAGATTTGTAATACTTTAGAAAGACTATCAATCTTGAAGGCTTATGGAGTAGCTACTGTGTGTAGGACACTACTCTAAGTACTTTAGGTAAATTGATCGTTTAGTACTGCCAACATCCTTAGGAAGGTAGGAATAATGATCACCCCCTTTTCCAGAAAGGATATGGGTACAGTGAATTTAAGGGACTTGCCTAAGGTCACACAGCTGGTGAAACCATTCTGGCTCTGGCATCTCCATTCCTTTCTACTTTCCCATCCTGCCTCCAGAATATGTTCTCAGCCTTGTCCTCCCTTTACTCTGGCCAGCCCACTCTGCACTACCCTCTCCTCTCCAGCCATTAAAAACACTCAGCTCAAGTTGAACCTGTTCCACTAAGCCTCCTCCAGTGTATGGAATCTTTTCCTTGTTTCTTCTCTTTTTGTACTCAGCATTAAGGCAACTCAGTTTAAGGGTGAGTGTTTCCCAAATGTTTTCTGTGTTAGTTAAAACTCTGACCAACTGGTTGGAAGCTCTTTGACCAAGGGCTAGCCCAGGGCCTGAGGTTCTTTTAGTACAGCATAGCACCAGGTCCTGTAAATGTGACCTGTGTGCATGGTCTTTGGGAAATGGAAGCAGTTTTCTCCCATTATATTGGCTTTCTCCCTCCCGTTCTCTCATTCTTTCTTATATTTATAGAAATCCTCTTTTTTGAAAGTCTAATAATTCCACTTTCATATATTTCCAAAGATTAATCCACTGCATAAACCTTGGTTTAAGCACATTAAATTAGATTGTAAGCAAGAATAGTCTGACTCATCTCTGCACCCACACTCCCTGGAATATATACCATAGCACAGAGCTCGGTGCAATAGCCAGATACCTGATCAGTGAGTGATAAATTGCTAAACTGTGCTTGTACTGGTATTTCGGTTTTTCAGAGTAACAGTTTGCTTATTTAACAAATATATCTGCTCTCTTCCCATGGGATTGTGAGAAAAATTTGTCGAGGGAAAAGCAGTAAAATGTGCTTACATTTCCTCTTTGGTTTTCTGGGCTAATTGTAGGTGAACTTTATTTAACACTCTTGCTATACCAAGAGTCTCTATGGAGCAGAGCGGCTTTCAGTTAACTTGGCAAATCATTACAAGAGAGAACAGAAGGGTCAGCATAAGCACTCTCTACTAATTAGTTGATAATTGATGTACAATAGCTGACTGATGGGACTTTAGAATATAAACCCTGGAATATTGTTTAATTTATCTTCCTATCTTTATGAAGTGGCTTGGAGCTATGGATTCTTAATAACATCTTACTAGGAGTGCCCAGCTGCTAAGGCTGTAAGACTGAGGTTTCCTGGATGGGAATCCAGGGCACTGAGTGTTATAGAAAGGAATATGATATTTTTTAATCTCTCAGGGTATAAATGTGACTCCATTTAATACATGAATCAAAAGAGTAAAGCTGATGGTTCCTACTTTGTAGACAACATTCCTGAATGCTGACCGAGGGAGTGTTGGTGTGGAAGTTATATTCTTGTGGGATAAACGCTGGAGGGTTGAGCTGAGCTCATGAGGGCTAGGTGGTGGAGTTGGCATTATTCATGGTTTGGATTTGAACTATTTATCTGCTCACTTTGGAATGAAGTCACAAAATAGACTTTATATGATGTCCTCCAAATTTGAAACTTGATTTTCTGAATCTTTATCAACTAATTATAAAATCCTTAATCTTACTTTACTCAGTTCCATAATCATTGATTTTTTTATTTTGTCATTTCCCACACTGGGCCTTCTGCACTATTCATCTACTTTCTTTTCATGTGCTCCTTCAGTTTTCCTACCCATTTCACCTGGGTTTATCACAGGTGAACTCTGCTTCTGGTGGAATGCACCATTACCCATAACATGGGGAACCAAATGCATACCAGCCAACCATTTACCAGCACCATCTGGTTTAGTGGGTTTTGAGATGAAGTGTATAAATTTGCATTTTTGAGAAGTATCTTTGGGGATGCTAGCATATAGCCAGGTTTGGAGCCACTGATGAATATATAATGTCCAAGTTTTAAATCAGGTTGTTTTCAGCTTTCCATTACTATAATAAAATACATGAGAGAATCCACTTATAAAGAGAAAAGGTCTGTTTTGGCTCATGGTTTCAGAGATTTCAGTCCAAGTAGGCCTCATTGCTTTTTGACCTGTGACAAGACAGCACATCATGGTAAGAAGTATGTGGTGAGCAAAGCCATCTACTTAATAGCAGGAAAGTGAAACAGTGGAGGAAAAGACTGGAATTTCATAGTCCCTTTTGGGCATATCTCCAGTGACCCCAAACCTCCCACTAGGCTCCATCTCTTAAAGTTTTCAGCACCTTCCAATAGTGCTAAGCTGGGTTCCAGGGCTTTAGCACATGGATCTTTGGGAGACATTCCAGATCCATGCTGTAGCACTTGTCTTTTAGGTCCCCTGAACCAAGCCTCTGAGCTCTGTCCTTGCTGATTGTCTAGGTCAGAGCCACTTCCTTCAGGCAGTTCTGACTCCTCATTCCCTATGACCACTGTGCCTCCCCCACTTCTGTTTCTACTCTATACCCTACTGTTTCCTTCTGCTACCATGCTTCTTCATCCTTCATATTTGAACTTGCTGGTTTCTAACCAGTGCTCCTTAGAATGCCAGTCTTGGGTGAGTCCTTTAGGGGAAAACCCTCCCCAAACAAATGCATTTTGCATATTATTTGTTTCTCCCAAAGAGTGATTATATGCATTTGCATTTTAAAGGATCTGATAAAAAGATGTAGTTTTTCAAAGTTGTTTGACCATGGACATCTCCATAAGCTTTCCTTATTTATCATTTAACACTTTTGGACACACTGAAGAACTTTGGGAAATGTCTTTGTGGTTATTCTTCGGTGAATTGTTTTGTTTTATAATTAGTGCCCTTCCTCTTCCCTGAGCTCCTGTCTCTATGATTTAGCTTCATGTTTAAACCAGTAACACTGTATGATTGTTCCAAAGTGAGCTCTTTGAGATTGTAAGTTCCATGGAGACAGGATGCTTTTCTAGCGTTCCTAAACTCCCATAGGTTTGGTACCATTTTGAGCATTTGTAATATTTGCCAGGGTGAAGTGCTTTGCTCTTGCATGTAGAAACAGTTATTTCATTCTGATTCTCATCCTTTGGTTTTCTTAGCCACTTATCCAGGCTTTACTGTATTTCACAGTGGTACACTACCCACTCAGATGTGTTCAAGACATTGTCACTGCTGTATCTTAACAGTGAAACATTACAAATTGGCAAAACACTACATAACAAGCCTCTTATGTTTGACATGCAGGGGTTTATTATTCCTGGTTCTAGGGAGAACTGTGAGTGAAAACAGAGAGAGTCTGATAACCTTACTTCAGCAGCCTCTTTGACTTGTATTTGTATTAGTATTTGGGGGAAAAGACTACCTGTTTCTCCCTGTGGTGAAAAATATACTTTTTAAAATTTTCCCATATACCTGGTGGTCATCCCATTTGGGAGAAGAACAAGGGCAGACTCAGATTGATAAAATGCCTTGCCCAAGATTATATACCTTGTTATTGATGGATACCTATGTTTCATTATAAGAATGAATATGTGTGCTATGAAATTAGATGTGTTATTTAAGCATTAGTTTTGAGACATGATTCTTCACCAAAACAGGCACATTCTAATGGTTTTTCTTAAGAATAGAGGGGACAATGTGTGTCTAACTCATGTTGCTTTTAGAATTATAGCGTACATATTCATGTTTGTATGAGCTTAGAGAAAGCTGTGGAAGAATACATATTTAACTGTTTTAGTTGAGTATCTTAAAGGAGTGATAATGGAGAAGTCTAAAAATATGAACTTTGTCTTTACATACTTCTGCATTTTTGTCTTTTTAAAGCACATACACACACAAATACATATTATGTATTTAAATGCCAATAAAACTATTCCAAATAAAAGATCACCAGTTCATTCTAGAAAATGCTTTGACATATATTAAGTTAGTAAAACTTAGGGATACAATGTATATGCCATGATTTTGAACATAGTTTTGAGTCTATGAGGGGACTCACAATGTATAGAATATTTCTTCCTTATCAGAATATCTGTTTTTCCTGACAGAGGATAGGTTGGAGGGGCACAGTTCTGTGAATGAGCCTATGGGGCCTGCTAACTGGACCCTAGAGTTAGACCATTTTACCCACCCCGTCCAGGGTGGCCCTGTCATGATAAGCCTCCCAGATAGGCTTATTCCATGTGGAGGAGAGCTCAGTCCCTCTGTGGGTAAACCTAGTTCTGAGAGAAAAACAAGAAGGGTTTATTGAGACATTTGTCTTTATTTTTTCTTCCTTATTTTGGCAGAGAAAACCCAGGTATGTACTGAGACTCACTTCTCCTTAGAAAATGATGACCGGGAAAAGGTGTGTGTTCCAACCATTTTACATACATGAATTTGATAATCATTTTCCCCATGATGGCCCAATTGGAATTACTCAGAAAATTGTTCTGTAACATAATGACAATGATAACAAAACCAAAACCAAAAATTATAACTACTTTCTACTGAGCAAGCACATCCTGTATGTTGGCCCTTACTAATCCTTGAAGCAGCCATATAGGGTGTGCAGTGTTGTCTCATTCCTAGAGATGAAGAAACCAGGAGGTAAAGTCAACCTGCTAAATGGCCAGAGTTTACGTTCATGAGCAGGTGGTAGAGGCCAGCTGCATTTTCCCAGGCAAAATCAGAGTATTTTCCAATAGCATTTGGAATTTGTTTACTTTTGATGGGAGTATTAGACTCCTATTTTACATTCAGCATTTATTTGGATTTATTAAAGGAAGTCTTGCCAATATACAGATGTTTAAATGTTTATAGCTAAAAATAATGGGAAAATTTGAGCCTCAAAGTTGCAGAAACTTCATTGGTGAATAACTTAAATTGCCCTTCAAGACAACCTCGATTTTGTATATGCCTGGGAAAAAGGACTTGCATAAAACAAATGAAGGGATTACTGTCAGGTTTACACAAATACTTCTTCTGGTTTTTCTTGCCAAGTTAAAACAAAATTTGTTTTTAAGTGCTAGGAAAGTTTTGAAATTCAATTTTTTTTCTATTATATTGTTGTTTTATAGTAAAATGCTCTTGAGGTAATTGGCTAGTGATTGATATCTTAATCTAAGCTAATCATAGTCTTAAAATGTTTAGCTGAAAGAAAGATGATATGGAGGTGAAGAAAAAGAGTAACTTAAAGTCTGGAGCTGGGCGGGGGATGGAGAATGAGAATATATGACAGAGAGAGAGAGGGTCTTAGGCAGGGAGGCCTCAGTGTACAGTCTTGTACATTCAAAAGAAAAGAGGCCCTAGGAACAATACCAGAAAGGTACCAGGGATAAGTTCTTTAATAAAATGTATGTGATCCTTGCAATGCACTTGAAAGTGCCAGGCCCTAAACATAAATTACAACAGAATGAAGTAATTGCTGATATTAACCCCACTTTTGAGATTAGGAGACTGAGGCACAGAGAGCTCAAGTAACTTGACCAGGTTCACACAACCAGTCCATGATGGAGTTAAGATACAAATCCATGCTCTTGATTTCTGTTTTCTCTGTTGTTAACTTCTTTCTTCTTCCTCAGTGTTTCCATCTGCCTTCAGTGCCCTCATGTCCAGTGGTTTGTTAATGCATTCTTGAAGACCCACTTGAACATGTCACAAAGCCTTTCTTTGTTTCTGGATTAGAAATTAGACACATTGCTCTAAATGTGTCATTGGCAACATTTGAATATAGACATTATATTATACACTAATACTATATCATTGCTAAATGTCTTGAATTTGATGGCTGTATTATGGTGCTCTATGTAGGAATGAAGGGCATGAAATCTGTGACTTAAATGGTTCAAAAAAATTAATATTAATAACAATAAAAATAGTAAGCTCATATATAGGAGATGAATGGATACATAGACCATTAGATAGAATTGGAGATGATTTTACTATTCCTGCAACATTTCTTCAGGTTTTAAAATTTTCTAGAGTAAAATATGGGGGAAGAAAACCTTGATGCTTAGAGATACTGAGACATATACTAATCCTTTTTTCACTCAGAACAACCCTAAGAGTTAGGTACTGTTATGACCCCATTTTGGAACAGTATGCTGAAGCCATAGAGAGTTTAAGAACCTTGCCCAGTGGCACACAGCCAGTGAGGGTGGGATTTGAATACTGCTATTATATTTCTGCTTGCAAAACACCCTATTTCTGTGTTAGGTTGACCCATATAGAAATTGCTCTTCTGTGATCATTTCTAATCTATTCGAAAAAGCCATTGCATGTGACTCACCCTCGGAGTAGGGATCACCTCTTTCCTAATGAATGGTTGGTCTGCTGTGTTTCTTCTTGAGCAGAGAGTGGGTTCTATGGGGGATCATGTCCACCTTGCTCACCACTGTCTCCACAGACTGCCTCATTCATGATTGGCATTGGATAAGTGTCAGTTGAATGAGCAACAACCACAAAGTTTTGATTACTTCTCCCCTTTTCCTTGGGTGTATCTCATTTTTGCTGTCCCCTGTATTTGTGTCACTTTTAGGAGAACCTGTGAATAGTCATAACTAGTTAGAGAAGATGCAGCCTCTCCATTGATAATTGCAGCATTATCAACTATTCAACTTCAGGAGAACCCTTTTAACTGATGAAGACATTGATGAAAACATGCTCCTCTAAGATGACCTCTCAGTTCAGAAACTTGAAAATGTAAAACGTTTGGGCTCCCTACCAGCACACAGCAATTTTGGCTATAACGTATGTGGTACTCCGAATGCCATTCTTTCGGATCCTTATTTGAACAGTAAACACATTTTAAAAACATATCATGTTGTCTCTAAAAATAAGCGATCTTTCAAAATGAAAACCAGCGCACAAGTAGTTGGCACATCTGGTAGTCAGAGAAGTTGCACGGTTTGTTTTTAGGGAATGACAAGCCAAGGAACATTCAAACTTGGCCAGTTGCAAACTTTTCTTCTATCTGTGATGACACCTGGTTTAAAAAAAAAATTGGCTCCAGGCTCAATGCAGAAAGAACATTGGAAATGGTCAGAGAATTAAACAGCACCATTTACTATCTTGTTTTGTGCAAGGAATTATAACTGTTTTTTTTTTTTTTCTTACTTCAAGAAAGAATGGAGCAAAAAAGCAAAGGACAAACATGAAACAGTAATAACAATAGCAAAAACAATAGCAGCAGATAGCCATTGCACACCTATTATGTGATAGATAATGTACTGAGTCCTTTATATGTGATGTTAATACTAGGTGCACAACAACCTTGTGAGGTGGTGTTAATGTTCTTCCTGTTTTGTAGATGATAAGACATAGAAATAAGACACACAAATGCTCAGTAATCTGCCCAGGTCACGCACCTAGCTGATCCCAGGCAGGCTGTCCCCAGAGTCCAAACTCAAGAGCACTGCAGGATTCTGAATAGCTTGGAGGTGGTCATTATGTCTGGCATTAGAGAAAGAATTAGATGGTCACATTGATCTGCAGTGGCTCTTGGTCAAACTATTGTTTGACTTCACTTGTGAGGCGAATGATGCTGTTTTCCAGAGCATTCTTATAGCTGCATACAAACATTCCCTGTTTCCATGAAATCTACCATTCATTTTCATGGTTTGAGGCTATCATCTATGATTCTGTCAGAAGCTGTCGTTTCTCTTTTTTTAAAGGACATTAAAGCTGACCAGTGAATTTGGAAGTAGGGGGTGGGATAGTAAAAAAGAAAAAGAAAAAAAAAAGATGAACATATTAGAGAAGGGCTAATGTTAATTTCTTTATTACAGAACAAGAACATAATGTGGATGTATGTATCCAGGGTAGAGAGTTTCACAGGCAGCCCTGACCTGTGTAAAATTCTGGCCCAGGAAAATGGATTTATAATTACTATTCCCACTGACTCCATCTTCCAGTTAGCAGCACTGTGGAGAAGCATCAAAAGGATTGAGTTTTTGAAATTGCTTCCCCCACCAAATGGCACTGTTTCAAAAAAGACAGTCAGGTGGGCTTCAGTGAAAATAATTGCTCAGTATTTAATGATCCCTATAACTATCTTTTATTTTCATTCATTCATCTCCACCGAGCATTCTTCACTGTGTACTAACAGACCCTGGGCTAGGTGCTAAGGGAGCAGAAATGCCCCAAACATAGGGCTCTGCCTTTAAAAAGCTGTAAATATAAAAATAGAGAGGATGAAAGGTAGGCAAAAGTTCATTTCCTGGAGTGTTCCAGGTGCTGAGGCAGGTATATTATGGGAGACCAAAGAGGAACAAGGGAAGATTTGGGCAGATCTGCTCAGTTGGAGGTGGAGAATAGAAGAGGTCACAGAGGAGGGGACCTTTGAATTGAGACCTTAAGATGCAGAGGGGCTCACTAGGTAGGTGAGTTAGAGTAAGGGCATTCCAGGCAGAGAGAAGAGCTTGAACAAGACAAGGGTTAAAATAAAATTTGCAGCGATCATGTTGGTTTATTGATTCTAAGATATGTGAATTTTAATGTCACAACATATCTGAAATTTGAACACCAGGCTCAAATTTAATTGGCTGGTCATGTTTCTCACCGGTACATAAAATAAGGCTATGCCTTATGATGTATTGGCATTTTAGATTTGATGAAATATTAATCTGCTTTGTCATTAAGTGGCATTTTTTAGGTGTGCTGTTCCAGCAGCTATGTGTCTTTGTTTTAGGGGTAGATAGATATTAATATTTGTTTATTAAAGAGGAAACAGACATGAAATGATTGAGTTCCTTATATGGCTATATAGTGTTCTATTTGACAGAATCCGTGACATCTAATGTTGTTTTGATAACAATGGCTGATAACAATGGAACCTGAAGAGGCAATTCAGGTGTTTCATATACTGGACTAAGCTATGAACCACCACATTGCCTTTTCCAAGGTAAAAAGGAAGTTTGAAATGCAAATGCATTGGCATTTAGAATTTTTAAAGATGTTCAATTTATCATGCACTACATAAAACTATCCACACCAATCTCAGTGTCAACATGAAGCCCTGATGGTATGATGTTTTAAAAGTTATGAAAACAGAGTATCTATACTTGATTGTCCAAGGCACAAGGAGATGGGTCAAACTTAAGCTGCAGTGGGAAGGGTAGATGAGATGTTCTGGTAGATGTATCTGAAAAACTGAAATCCAAGAAATTTCTTTTGCAATTATTGATCTTGGAAAGTAAACAGGAAGAAACCAAGCATTCTGGAGCCCAAACTTAAGCACTCAGGTTCTACAAAGATACGCTCTAGCAGTATCAGGTTCTGCTTGGATTTCATCCGGATTTTAGTTTCCCAGAAGGCTGGACTAGAGCAAGGCTCCTGCCCAGCTAAGGATGCTGTCACTCTACCAGCATTTTTTAGATGTGGCAACATTGATAGGGCTATAGCTATTGTTCCATGTCTTGTTTGTCCTTTGGCTTCAGGGACTTCTGGAAGAAAATGTCTCAAAAGATGATAAGTTTGGCTACTGATTTAATTTTGGGGAAAACAAAATAGGAAACCATGTCCCTAGAGTTAAGGAAAGTTATAGTGACACTTTTCACCTATTTTGATCCCAAGTATATCAGTGAAAAAAATGGGAACTTTACTGAGAAAATTTTAGATCCTGATTTGTTAAAAACTGAGATCATATTTATTTTCATTTGTTAAGTGGGAACAGAGTGTATAGTTACGGATACTTGACCAGGTAGTTGGGAAAAATAAATAAATAAATAAATAAATAAATAAATAAATAAATAAATAAAAGAAAGTTTGAAAAAGTACATCTATGTAACTAAGAATGTCTAGAATAATTCAACTATTATTATTATTTTTTATAAATGAGTCATGGCAGTGTTTGCCTTTTCTTCCTTTGCTTTTCACTTTTCCATAACAACACAGATTCTTGTGGGTTTCTTCTTTTTTCTTTCTCCTTTGGGTATGTACCAAACTTTTCTACACTGGAAGGTTGTAAACTAATGCAAATGAAAAACCTATGTCAAATTTAGTTACCATGCTGCTTTTCAAATGAGTGTGTTAAGATTCTCTCATCCTGATTGTTTAAAAAATTGGGTATGTGTTCAATGACAGTGTATTGGGATAAAGAGGAAAAATCAAGATTGGAAGGACACAGTCATACTATATCCTTTAAAAGAGGCTTTTTGGAAATTCAGATTTGGAATGAAGTAAACCAGTTAAACAGGTTTTTTTTATTTATTGATTTTTAGTAGTGTCAACTTTCCTTGCTGGGTGATTCAAGTGTGTGTGTTGGGGAGAAGAGACCAAAAAAAAAAAAAAAAAACAAACAAAAACAAAACCACTTTGGTTTGATGCAAATAATTCTATCTCTTTACCACCTTAACCCTTTAGGTAAAGATATAAGATATGGCTCTCGATACCATTCTCTAAAAAGATTCTCACTTCTACATAGAAGTGAAATTTAACCACATTTTATATAAGTAGTGATTATGGAAGGGTGTCTGTTGTAGCTTTATGACTTTCCAGTTGGAATTAGAGAAAGATTTTTGGTATTTCCCAGACTAAAAAAGAAAGATCTGAGGACTGTCTTTTGAGATAGGTCCTGATATAAGTGTGCACATGTGTGTATTTACTGATCTCTGATGTAAGGGACATAAAAGCTAACCTGATTCATTTGTTTTTAGGGGCTCTTGGCTTTGGGCCTCAGTGCAAGTCCATTGGAAAAGGCAGCTGCAACAATCTAGTGGTCACCAACAGTCCCATGATGGTTCAGCGACTGGGACCCATTTCACCTCCAGCAAGCCAGGTCTCCACAGCATGCAAGCAGATCAGTCCTAGCTTACAGAGGGCAGTGAATGCAGCCAACCTGAATATACCTCCTTCAGATACCAGGTCTCAAGTTACTTTTTTTTCCCCCTTCTTTATGGTATAATCACACCCCATGAGTGTTTTATCTTCTATCCCTGAATACACATGTGCGCACACACGCACACACACATGCACATACACACACTTGTTCCCAAGCAACTCTTCTAATGTGAGTGTTGTCGGGGAATGCTCCTAAAAACTAAGTATGTGCCATTGTATCCTCTTAATTGGGAGGAATGGTTTAATGCCTACTATCTTGTGGTATGAGCAAAATGAATACCCATTTTGAGATTTTGAGCCTCGGTGACTGAAGGCCAGCGTGTAAATTTGTCAGTTCCTGATGAAGCAAGTCATGTTATGGCCTAATAGGTGTTCCATGCACACCTTTCTTACCTGATGAGTTTTGGTGTGTATATTTCAGTCTCAACACTGCTTATCAAGCTGTTTTCTCAATCCATCCATCTGCCTATCCACCACCCATCCACCAGTCTACCCAAATATGTATCAAGCACCTACTGTCTGTGTAATGTAATAGTCAAAGTTTAGGGAGATAGCAGAGTGAATGAAGACAGAAATCACACATTTTAAGGCTTTATGATATGTCGGGGAAGACATGTTTTCATGTATGAGTTACATAACATTTCAATATGATGTCTGATTAGGTGGCAGAATAAGTAGGAACAATAAGTACCACGTATCTGTCTCCATAGGGGGGAATTAATTAGAAAAGAGAAATCACCTCCTCAGACAAATTTTCATATCTGTCAAGGTTGATATTAGGGAGGCCATAAAACCAAACTACTATATAGCGTTTAAGGTCCCTTTCTTTATGAAGTTAATTATTTCATCATCAGAAGTTATCTTCTTGGAAAAGCACAATCCAAAGTTTTTGCCTATGAGTCCTGGTTCTGCTGTAACTGATCTTGCAAAGGAGTTTCACTCTCTGGGCCTCTGCCTCCTCTTCTTGGGGGGCTGTAACCCATTAAGATGCCTTACGGTCCTGAGACTCTATTTCTTCCTCCTTTCCTTCCTACTACCCATCTTTTCTGCTCTCGTCTTCCTGCACAATCATCCTCACTTCCATTTGAGACTCTGAAAACATAGTTCCTGGATCATTTATTTATGCCAATTTTTCATGGGGTGGAAAGTTGTTTTTCAGCTGAGACTTTTTGTGATGGGAAGCTGCTGTCATTTTCCCATTGATGATTATGCCTTGAGGGACTCCTCAGACTTGCTGAGTGCTGCATGTAAAATTAACTGTGCTCATGGGTGGGTGTCACTGGGAAGCCTTCAGCTTCCTGTCGGTGGCAAGTCCAGCCCATGCCTTGAAGGCAGAGTCATAATTAATGGAGAAGCTGATGGTAGGCAGAGCACAGGCTGCTCAAGCCACATACCTTATGCAGTCCCTTTCATGGGTCGGCCAGAGAGGGTCATTATCTCAGTGTGTTCTGGCACATTTGATTCCTTAGCATAATTTTATATCCTTAAAAGGCAACACCTTAAAGATACACTGACAAGTGTTTTTGACTATGTATTCTGTGAGCTGTTCTATGAGAAAAAAAATTTTTTTGCAGGATGAACAAAGAAACAGGAGTTGAGGAGTGGCTTAGTGAATGATGGAACCTACTTTTAGCAATTTGGAAAGGTCGCATATTATTTGTGATCTTTAAATTGGTTTGTGTGTTCCATCAGAGGAGAGAAAGGGTAAGAGGCAGCGGTTCAAACTGGAAGGCATGTTACTGTCACAGAGAAGATGGTGAGGTCATCATCTTAGTGCCTTATCCATCAGGAGTCTGCTGGAGGCAAATAGGGACTAGAGAGATGCTTTGCCTGTGAAAAGCTGCAAAATTTATTGTTTTGCCCAATTACCCATATAATTCCTGTAATTCCTAAAGTAGGAATTATATCACTCAAGGACAATCATAGGTAGAATTTTGAGAGACATCCTTCCAGGTGTATGCAAATGCGTGCATCATAAGCATTGGCTTTTCTTTCCACTAAATTGACCTAATAACTGACAGAGTTTTATAATTACTTTTTTCAGTTCATATATTATAAACTATTTGGTAATAAAGTCTTCTTTAGCCTCACATAATGGTTTCTTTCTGCTCCAAATTCCACTTTATAAAGTATATAAATAAAACAGTAATTCTTATCAGTCTTTTATTACTAGGGATTTAGTTCTTTCCCTTATTTTAGTATTATAAATAATGCTTTATTGCATTAACCCCGTAACTCTTTTATTGTACCTCTCTGATTATTAGAATACATTCTTAAAGTAAAATTTGCTGGGTTAAAGGAAATGTACAATTTTCAGCTCTTGATATGTATTGTCAAATTGCACTGTAGAAAAGACCCACCCCTTTATAAATTCACTAACAGGCTAATAGAATGCATATTTTCTGTGACCTTATAAATATTAGGTATTATTTTTACAAGTTTTTCCATCTGAAGTATACCACGATATTTTATCGTAATTTGCATTTCTTAATTATTGATATCATTGAACAGTTTTCATGGATGTATTGGCTGTGTTTTTTAAAAAATTCATTTGAATACATTTTTCTCATGGGTGCTCACCTTCAAAAAGTCACGTTTTCCTTAGCTTTGTTGGGTTCTGTCTAATTCATTGATGAGAATTTTGCCCTTTTGCATTTGCTTTGGTTAATTTCCCAACCCTTTCTGACTAGTCCCAACTTAATGATAAATGCAAACTTACCCCTTAGTATTTTGAAGATCAAGTAACCCATTCTCAGTTTAGGCATTGCCAAAAGTTTGTACTACAGAGGCTGTTGTACATATTTCTCCTAAAGTGACAAATAACCTCATCCAGTGGAGTCATATCCCCATCTAGAAAAGTTGGGCAATAGAAGAAATGGAATGCTATTTGTATGAGTTTTGAATACATTTAGTTTTTCTGGTGTTTCCACATACATTGTGATTCTGCATTTTATGATTGAATATTTGTACTACCTTCTAGTATTATTCCTATTGAAGACATCATGGACCCCAAGACACAGAAAATTTAGATGCTTTCCCCAGTGTCACTTGCTTCTTAGTCATAAAACCCACCCATTGCCTGGTAATGTCATTCTACATCCAGAAAGGCACCACATTTATCTATTTATCTTCTATTAGAAATTCTTAGGGGTGATTGTCTTTTTGTTTGGAATATGTCCACAAAGCTCAGAGGAAGAGTACAGGCTAAGAATGGACTCTGGACTCTCTATAAGTCCTAGCATTTTATAAAACCCCTCTGTGATCAGATGCCCTGCTAATTCTTTTGAGTGATTTACCAGGATACATAGATAAGAAGTTCCAGATAGACCAGGACTGG
Source organism: Tamias sibiricus (assembly GCA_025594165.1). Classification (NCBI taxonomy): domain Eukaryota; kingdom Metazoa; phylum Chordata; class Mammalia; order Rodentia; family Sciuridae; genus Tamias; species Tamias sibiricus. The sequence continues at coordinate 153,079,353 of CM046657.1, read as the reverse complement.
TTTTCCTTCCCATATCTGTGCATATATGAAATATGTATATTCTTATGAGTGTCAGTTTGAGGAGTTCTGTATGATCTTTAAATTAAAACTTCTTTTAAGTTTGGCTTTGAACCAAGTAATTCAACTTGGGTCGTCCTACCTCTTACGACTCCATGAGAGTTACTTAGCTCTTACTTTACCAGCCACCATAATTCTTTTTGCTGATGGTTTCCGAGGTGTTCATATTGCTTTTATTTTGTTTGATATATATCTCCTTTCTTTTCACATATAGCTCCAAATAAACCAGTCACCAGAAATAGTATCCTTAGGCACAGATGAACATATGGAAATAGAGATTGTTCTCAGTATGGTGACACAGCGCTCTGAACTCTGTCACTTTCTTTCCCAGAGGTCTGGTGTTATAGCAGCAGGGGTTACAGGCAAGAATTCTTGGCAGCCCTCACACTCATTCAACATATTGTTGCAGAAAAAAACCCTGAAAATTTGTGTTCCAGTTGTAGCTTGTGTGACTTGAAGCCAGTTTTACCAGGTCTTTTAGTTAAGCAGAGCATTATGGACCACATGTGAGGTGTGGTGTGAGAAAAGCAGTAGAGAGTGTATATGATCCAGCTAAGGTTGTGCCTGTCACATGCTGCTTCATTTGTTGTTCACTGAAGACTTTGTCCCCTCCCCCCATTTTTTTTTTTTGTATCTGTGTCACCAAGAGGAATTTCACAGAACCTTAGTCTTATTCTTTGTATAATAGAATTGATTAAAAATCTAGTTTACTTGCCTCACATGCTGTGTCAAATAAGATACATATAAGAAAAATACTTTGTAAGCTACGAATAATGGATAGTTACCATCATGATGATTATTTATTTACTTTGTTAATCAACAAGTTTTTGAGTACTTTATATTTATCTAATAGTCTGGGAGGTACTAGGGAGATAAAAATTGACACTTCTGTTGAGGAAAATACCCACATACGCTTCCAGGTACACAAATAGCATATAACCTCTTTGGAAAGATGACTTTTTACTGAGAACTGGTGTATTGGGGATTGTGAAAGGTTTAGAACTGTGAAAGGTCTGAATTACTGCATAGTATGTAGGAGGGAGACTGGCTGCTCAGAGAGAAAGAGAGAGACACAGCCCTATTCATACTAATTGCATTAATGATAGAATATAGAATTTGCTTTCTGAAAAATATATGATAACTATCTTAGAAAACTGAGATGCCCAAGGTGTTAAGCAAAGCATCTCTACAGAGTTATATTCAGATTTAATTTAAGCCATAGTCAGGTGTAATTTGAGAAAAAATGAGAATTGTCTTTCAACAATGGAACAATGAACATGTCTCACTACAGGCTGCCTTCAAATCAAATATTATAATTTTATAGGCAAAGTTTATAGAGGTGGATCAAAACTCTGCTGGTCACTGCTTAAAAATCTGAAATGTTCTAAAATGACACTGACAGGCAAATATGCCACCTGAGAATGGACATTCACTCAGCCACATGGCTCTAGTGAAGCTCTTGTTCTTGATGTTCTTTCTATGAACTTTCTCAGAGTGTAAAGCAAAGTCAGTAGTCTCTGTTTCAAATATGACATACATGCTGATTTAGCTTGGGTCTGAAAGCGATTTCTGAATCTCACTGGGGAAGGGACCAAAGGGCCCTTGACATCCAATCACCAGGAGCCTTCTGCTGAGTCACATGCTGCAAGTGTGCTAAGAAAATAATTGAAAAGTGTCCACGGGGAATTAAAAAACAGATGGTTCAGAAAACACTTTGGGGCTTGAAAAAGGACTTCAACCCAAATGTAAGGATGTGGACCAAGAAAAAAATCTATGTCAAGGCCAACTGAACATACATTCCGGCTGTGTTTGTCGTTGGTAAATGTTACTTCACCTGTTGGTAAATGTTACTTCACATCATGTTGATCACAGTGTTATCATCCCATAGTGTGCATTTCAGAGCTGTTTTCTTGCAAATATCTCATGCTCATAGGAAACTGCATTCCTGGCTTCCATTTTGTGAAATGGAGTAAGAGGAACAGGTGGGATAAAAGTGTTTCTCTTTTTCCCTTGTTCCTTTGCAACAGGTTGATATTTAACAGCTAGAGATAGTATAAGTATTCATTTTGGGGAAGGCAGACATTTTTTATAACATTTTGTTGTGATTAATTTTATTATCCCAAAATAGATCTCTATAAAAAGCCAGTGCAGATACACATAAATAAGCCAGGGTTTTCTGCTGTTGTGCACTGAGTCTAAGTTAGGGAATACAGTGCCTGTTCTAAATGTCTATATGGGTAACTCTTTGTGACAGATTTTCTGTCCAAGGTACACACCTTTTTATTTCTTCAATTTTTTTTAAGGCAACCATGTCATAATAAAGCAAAATGAACTTTAAAGGGGCCTGAGCTACATTATGGATAATTTTGTTATGTACACAATATATTGTGAGACATGAAGCTTATTTAGTAAAGGGTCAGAACAGGAGGGGAAATGTTGTAAAATGAGTGACTGAAAGTGAATTATCTACTCTCGGCCTAAAGCTGCTCTGATTTAAGAACAAGAGCTCATCAAAAACCCAAGACTAGCAACTGTGATTAAAACTTACATGGACCCAGCATGTAACACTAAATATGACTTGATTTTAGTTTATACTTCCTTATATATTATAGCTATGTTTTATTTAAAAAAATTAAGAATTGAAACCAGTTCATGTATTTTATATATATTTTTCACCTACTGGGATAATTTGATATTGTTAACTGAGTACTGACAGTATAAATTTCTCTTTAATTTTTTTTTTTTTTTTTTTACTAATTTGTTAATATCAGTGAAACTAAATTGTAAAAGCTTCAGAATCCCCTAGACTACCCTTTGACTTTAAGGATTTACTCTTTTAATTTTTTTTTTTTAATGAAGTAGAGTTTAATGTTATCTCCCCAAATAGATGTTACTTAAAGGCTGGTACTCTGTTTAGATTTGTATGCACTGCAAAGCCTCTCATACCATACTGCACACAGTAGGTACTTAACAAATTACTTGGTTATTTGGTTTGCTCTGATAGGCATTAATAATTTTTCCCAGGTCTTTAATTTTCCCCCTACATTAAAAACTATATTTGAAAATAAAGCAAGGACTATTTATTATCATTAAAGTTCTGAGATTATAACAATATATCTTTTGTTTTATTATTTCAGTAAGCATTAGCTTTTATTGTTCTTCTTGGGAAAATGTTATTTACCTGGAACTAAAAGCCTTGGATTTTATCTTAGCCCAAGAATGTGTGTTTAGTGGAGAATGTAATTAGGGGAAATACATAAGGGATTGTAAGTGCAATGTTCTTTTAGTCTTAAGCAATCCATATCCTGTTAAAATGTTATTTTTTTTTTCTTCCCTCTGGCTGCTGTTCCAGGTCCCTTATTTCACGGGAGTCTCTGGCATCAACGACTTTGAGTCTGACAGAAAGTCAATCGGCCTTGAGTGTGAAACAAGAGTGGTCTCAGGGCTACAGGGCTCTGCCTTCGCTTTCCTCCAACCATAGCTCTCAGAATGGTGTTGATCTAGGGGACTTCCTTGGCCTTCCTCCCGGGACATCCATGTCCAGCAATAGTGTCTCTAACTCATTGCCATCCTATCTTTTTGGCATGGAAAATACCCACTCTCCTTACCCTAGTCCCCGGCATTCATCCACCAGATCCCACTCTGCCCGCTCGAAGAAGAGAGCGCTGTCCTTGTCGCCCTTGTCAGATGGCATCGGGATAGACTTCAATACCATCATCCGCACCTCACCCACGTCCTTGGTTGCTTACATCAATGGGCCGAGGGCATCCCCGGCCAACATGTCCCCGCAACCAGAGGTCTACGGGCATTTCCTAGGGGTGCGCGGCAGCTGCATCCCTCAGCCATGTGCGGTACCTGGCAACCAGAAGGGCGTGCTGGTGACCAGTGGTGGCCTGGCGCTACCGGCCTACGGTGACGATGGTGTGTTGGAGTATGAGCGAATGCAACAGCTGGAGCACGGTGGCCTTCAGCCCGGGCAGGTCAACAATATGGTGGTGCAGCATGGCCTGCCAGGCCCTGAAGGCCAGACCTCCGGCATGCTCAAGACTGAGCGACTGGAGGACTTCCCAGGTGGCACCCTGGATCTGCCCCCAGCGCCCCCACTCCCTCCCTTGCCACCGCCTCAAGGTCCCCCACCACCCTACCATGCCCACCCTCATCTTCACCACCCAGAGCTGGTGGCCCACAGCCAATCGCTGGCACTGCCCCAGGCTACCCTGGACGATGATGGAGAGATGGATGATGGCGGGGGCAAGCACTGTTGTCGCTGGATAGACTGCAGTGCCTTGTATGACCAGCAGGAGGAACTTGTGCGGCACATCGAGAAGGTCCACATCGACCAGCGAAAGGGGGAAGACTTCACTTGCTTCTGGGCTGGCTGCCCTCGAAGGTACAAGCCTTTCAACGCCCGCTATAAACTGCTGATCCACATGAGGGTCCACTCCGGGGAGAAGCCCAACAAGTGTACGGTGAGTTTCTGAAGCCCAGGAGCGACCTTTCTTCAAGGCCTGGCTTGCTTTTCATGCGTGTGTTTTTCTAAACTTGGCCCACAGGTCTGAGGACAGTTTCTTCATTTGTGGGTTTGGATGTGTGGTGCTAGAGATTTCCATGAGATTGGATACCTCTTCAGCTTGAGAAAGGGGAAGGTTCTTCTGATGGCTGGTAGATGCTGGTTTCTCTCCATTTCTAGGTTCTTTTCTGAAAGGGTACATGATTAGCAGGGGAGGCCAATCTGCCATACTGTACGAAATCTTGGAAAAATGCTGGCCAGGCACAAACTGGAGTTTCCTTAATGTGCGTGGACGTGCAAGAGCAAAAGAACACACATCACACCACCAGCAAGCTTTAGCTCTTTTCCAAAGCAAATATTCAGAGATTTTTCTTTCCCTCTAATAACTGGGTGAGAATTGGAGTGGGGGAAGGGGTGGTTCTGATATTTAAGAAAGGAACTCACCACTTAGCAACTTGGCTATTAAAATTATTGCTACATGCACCCACACGCCTGCACACTGTACCTTCCAGTGTTGTGGGACTAGTTAATGATTTATAGCTAGCATAAAAACACCAGAGGACACCACAAAGGAGAACCTGGAAGGATCTCACCTAATTTTAAGGAGAGGGTTTGTGGATAGGTATAAGGAGGGAGTGGATTAGGGAATGTGCCTAATGTACATTTGGCATTGAAAGAAATGGGCCTGGTGTCTCTTTCCCCTGCTTTCCCCTTTCCCGGCATCAATCCTGGAACTCTGTTTCTTGGCAAAATTTACTATATTTGAATAATATGATTCTTAAATTATTTCACAACAATTTCACACCTCACAGAAGCCCTCAGGGTTTGCAAGTGGGACATCACCCTTGGGATCACAGGGATGGCTTTGCACAATCTGACAGCTTACTTAACTCTTGGAAGAAGAAGACATATTGTTTATGTTAGTTTAGATGGACAGAATATTTCTTTAGAGTTAAAATCTGAGAATTCTTTGTGCTCCCTGGATAATGAGTATGCTTGAGGTCAATAATATGTGAAATATATAAATTATTTTGAAAAGGAATTTATCTGGACTGTGATTCCCCAACTGGAGTCCCTTCTTTCTATAGCATGTCATGATATGAAGAGTCTGGACCATGTTTATGTTTCATTATAGATTAGCCAGTTTCTATGATGCATATAAAAGAAAACCAAAACGTGATATCTGTAATGCAAGTATTAGAAGCACCTTTTCACCATCCTGTAGGTATTTTTTGAAAGAGTTTTAAGAATTTCTGGTGGAATTAAATTGAATTTCTTGTGGTTACATTATGCCCCATGTTGTGATTTTTCTTAAGGAAAACCTGAAGGTGATACGTGGTGAGAATGTCAGGTTCTATGAGTGAAAGGAATAATTACATTCCAGGAGGCAAAACCTCACTCTTTCAGTAGGGTTCTGCATTAAAAAATGCCAGAAAGAGACAAGCAATTGTAGGCAATCCCATTTACTCTCTTTGGAACACACCATCCTATTGTAGGCAGGAAAGACATTCAGTTTCTGAAGGAAAACAGTCCAACCTTTTAGTTCTGACTAATCCTGGCTGAAAATAGTTTACTGGATTTGGCTTTACTGAAATAAACATAAAGGCTTGAATTATAAAAAAAAATTTCTGCATTGCAAAATTAATTTTTATGCAACAGGATTTCCCCATTTTCCCACTGTTTCCAGACTTTTCAAAGATGTGTAACTTTATAAGGTTGACTTTTGCTAAAGTGCATGATGAATAGTAAAAATAGAAATAGTTGAGTGAAAGAATAAGCTGAAAAGTAAATGTTTGCAGACCTCTGCATAGCTCTTCATTGTACCATTCAGGATGGGCATGGAAGGTAATTTTTCTCTTAATCTGCCCACTCCACACTTATAGATGGAATCTTTGCAAAATGGAGGTTGCTAATTTAATAGCATATTAAATCTAAAACTACAAACCATTTACTTACACATATTATAGTGCAAATATGTTTATTCAAAGCAGAGTTTCTTAGGAGCTGACTAATGCTGCAATTCCAATCTTGGGAATATATATTTGTAGCAAGAAGACATCCATTTTCACATAAACATACATATTATGGACTTTATGTCTTCTGAAGACCACTGAGTTTCTCATCATCTGCTTGATTTGTAGGGGTATAGCCTACTGGCAATGAACATTTTACATGAAAATTTAGCATTCATCTCAAGGTGTAGTCCCTGGATAGAAGACATTGTGCTGAAAGTGGATGCACACCTGAAACAATGTATTATTCTGCCTTTTGTAAAGTGAATCTTTACACATTTGGAATCCAGATAGGAAGAACTTTTAACATTGAAATGTTACATTGCTTTAAAACCAGAAAGTAGTTGAATCAAAGCTAAAGATCCCTAAGTAAAGCCAAGTAAAATGACCACATTCTTCTTTTGGAGACGTGATCTTTGGCTTTTTGTGGCTGTGTCACAATCTGCAAAGGCTAGGAACAGTTTCAGTGAAAAGGTCCAGTCTATTTTACGTATGTTTAACTACTTTTAATTTTCCATGATAGAGTTACTCATCATTTTCACTCACTTGCTTATTGACCCAGGAAAGGTCAGATGACCCTTTTGTGTTTGGTGACCATGACTACAAGAAGCACAAAGAGCTTGTGGAAGTTATGGTAAAAGGAGGGTGTGTCAGAGGGCTACAGCCTGCTTACAGGAAGAGGCTGCCACTGATGTCCTCCCTCAGTGCCAAATTCCCTTTCCTGCATGGGAGAATGCATTTTCAGAATTTCTGATTATGACTTCCCAGCCTTACCCAGAACTCTGGAGTTCTAATCACTCAGGACTCTTTGTGGCAAAACTAGGGGAAGGTTATGAATTATGTATTTGGTTCAATTACTGGAAGAAGAGGACAGGTCCTTTTCCTTTCCCCACCCAAATAACCCCACTGTCCTGTAGATCTCATTCTTACTGCTTCTTTGCAAAGCTCTCTCTTTGCAGGCCTGGCTCAATGGCAGAGATATTCCCAGCCAGGGACAAAGGCCTTGAGAAGTAAAGGCCTTGGCAGACAGACAGACTTCAGCTAAATCAGAAACTGGGATATGGCAGTATATATTTAAAAGTACTCAAGTCCAGTCACTGGTATCTATTAACTAAAGCAATTTCTATGTGCTGAATCATTCTATTTTGACCTTCCTAAGTTTACCCAGTCCCAGCCTTGGTAAATCTTGGAGTTATCAAAACTATGGGGCATTCCCAGTGTTACTATTTGGAATTCTGTTAAGTTTTCCTGAGATGATAAGGTTCTAGATTTCCAAGTTAGAACAAGTCATGGAGACTCAGAATTTGTCTCTTTTTCAAACCACTGGTTCATGTAGGAGGACAACATAAAGTCTAACCCAGAGCCACATTTTATGTCAACCGTCTCTAACTGTATCCATAGTAATGGTTCCAACAGAGCGCACGCTGAGAATGTTTTTACCATACATAGGTCTTTCTGCCATTAAGTTTAAGGGTGTACAGTGCCTGGCCTTGTAGTGTTCCCAAGAAGGTGTGTTCTGAATGAGGCCAGGCACGCTGTTAGTGCCTCTGCTGGGAAAACCTATCTTATCAGGGTAGAGTGAGCAGGGGCACGGGATTCTTTTGCCAGGGTGGGAAAGACCAGGACTTGCCTTTGTGCAAAATTGAAAGCAGTTGTGCTGGGAGGTTAGGGAGTGTTAATAAGGGAATTAGGGGGAATATGGGCTGCCACTTAAATTTTGCTTATTTTTCCTGGATGAATTTTATCCAATAGCAAAAAGGAATTTTGTAAAACTTTTACCCACCCACAGATTTTCATGAAAATGTCACTGACCAAAGACAGTTTTGAATTTTGTATGAATTGACTCATTTCTCCACAGGCATTTTGCCTGGCTAAACCTAGAATATTTGCTTTGGCTTGAATATTGGGTAGTTTGCTTTTTAAGTAACATTGGTTCATGAACATAAGAAAATAAATACAGAACTGGGGCCATGTCCCCATTCCTCTTTTATGGCCTGATGTATGGGTTCATGGGCCAGTATTGGCTATGTAGCATATTTTTAAAAAATATTTTTTAGTTATAGATGGACACAATGCCTTTATTTTATTTACTTATTTTTATGTGGTGCTGAGGATTGAACTCAGTGCCTCACACATGCTAAGCAAATGCTCTACTACTGAGCACCCTGTAGCATATATTTTGAGGAAAAGTAAACTAATTGTAAGTGTAGAAGGATTTTTTATATCTTTCATTTTGTTATTTTGATAAGACTTGGCATTGATGTGATGACTACAAAAACATGACCGGAAGGGACCTTAGGAAAATACTATCTAACTGTAACTATTAGTTAACACTTCAAAACTTTCATGTAGGCCAAAATGAGTAAATTCTCATAGTACCAAGTATTGATAAGGGTATGTGGAATTGGGAATATGCTAAATATTCTGGAGAGAAAAAATTTTAAAAAAATATTTATTTATTTGTTTTAGTTGTACACAATGCCTTTATTCTTTCTTTTTCTAGTTTACAAGCTTTATTTAATCATTATTGGCAGATTTTTAAATTTAAAAAAATTATTTATTATTTAATTTAATTTGTTTTACATGCTTTTAGAGTGCAATTCCTTTCATATTACATATAGAGAGCACAGTTTTCCATGTCATTGGTAATACACAAAGTATTTTCATACCATTTGAGTTTTTATACATGCACTTAGTATATTGATGTCAAACTCCTTCTGCCATTGTTTCTATCCCCTTTCCCTTTCCCTTCTCCTTCCCCCTTTTTTCTATTTAGCATTCCTTCATTACTGTGTAACCACTTTGGAGAGCAATTTTGGAGTACCTAGTAAGGTTGGAGCTGAACATATCCACCAGAATCATGTCTAAATGTGTCCCCTACAGATTCTTGCATATGATGACAGAGAAACCCAAGAAAAGATGTTTATTGCATTTTTAAAAAATACATTTTTAGTTGTAGGTGGATACAATGCCTTTATTTTTTATTTATTTATTTTTATGTGGTGCTGAGGATCAAACCCATTGCCTCACCTGCACTAGGCAAGTACTCTACCACTGAGCCACAACTCCAGCCCCTGTTTATTGCATTTTTGTTTTTAAAAAAGTATAAATAACTACCCATACATAAGATGAATCAATAAACTATGGTTTATTCCTAATGAAATAATATAAAGGAGTTTAAAATTATTGGAATACACACAAAATGTATCAACATAGGCAACTCTCAAAAATTGTTGAGTGAAAATTTGTATGCAAAAGGATGAATGCAGTATAATATAATTTATATACATTTAAACACAGCAAAGTATAGAGTTGTTGTAGATCAATAATCATGTGGTTAAGGAATGAAATCCTGTGGGTAGAGTAACTAGTAACCTTAGGATAAGGGATATTTCTAGAGTGGAAAGAAATAGGATGTGGGGATTTTGCTCCGTCTTCTTTCCAAAAAGGGGGAACTGACATAAATATGGCAAAATATTAGTTTCTTTTAAACTCATTGGTGGCAATACAGGTGCCACAGGTTTATGTTATGTTTTATAAACTTTTCTTTTTGAAATATTTCAGAAGTATATGTTTTATTTAAAAATGAAAGAAAATTAAGATAATACTTCAGCTTCCTTACATACATTCCATTTTCAGATGAGCATAAAGCCTAGAAGAATTGATTTTTCCAGGTTAGCTGTTCCCCACTAAGGCACTGTTCTTCACTTGGCTGACATTGGACTCAACTGACCTTTACAGAGTACTAGTACCTGGGTCTCTCCCCTGAGTTTGTGATGTGTTTTGTCTGGGATGCGGCTCTCCGGTGATTCTAATGAGCAGCCAAGACTGAGAACAAGCACTCTACAAGTTCTAAATAAATAAAAGCCTACCCTGTCTAGGTTAAAGTGTAGGGAGGCAGTGTTTAGTGGAGAGTATGTCTTCATTATCATCAGTGTCCTGGCATTGAACAGGATAGTTCAGTTTCCCCCTTGAATAAAAAACAGAGGTGAGAAATAAGAAGATACTACAGCAGCTCTGGTGGTGGCAGAAGGCTTTCCACAATGTCCATCTCATGGTCAGAGTACTCTTTCTCTGCAGTTAATAGTAAATTAAAGGTCGGGATGGGCCTTGGGCTGACATATATGTCTGTCATTGCCATCTCTTGCCTCCCTGAGTTAAAAGTAGCACTGACAGATTTGTCACATCTTTCCCATTTTTAAAGGTAAGAGAATTCTCCCTCACAACCATAATGTAGCCTCTCTGCTTTTAATATAAAATGATCTTCAAAACATTTTTTTTTTTGCTACTATGGACATTTCTGAAGAGTTGGTAAATTACCAAAATATTGAATTTTCCCTTTTATCAAATCTGCCTGATGTGATTAAATAAAATAAAATTAACATTAATATCCTCTTTGTCTCTTGAGGCTGAAACAGCACCAGTGAAACATCTGGTAAAGATCAGAGAGAGTGTAGCTTCCAAATCATATCCCACAAGGCATCAGTCTGTCAAATATTAGATGCAAACTCAATGATTTAAAAAAGTAAAACCAAATCTCGAGATTTTCCCCCCAGTGATTTTATATAAGAAAGAGATACGAACATATTTCTCTCTATATATACATGTTGAGTGTACTGTGGACATATATATGTCACTGTAAATTAAAAACCCCTTAGTATGGGTAAAAGCAAAACCACAGAAATTCTCATCAGATGGGGGAATTGACCACAGTCTATAAGGCGTCTGTCAAGTCAGATTTCACATCCCAAAGCACTGTTTAGAAACCTGCCATTTGGTGGTGGTTTAATTTGATTTCCCTTTAGAAGGCATTTAATCCAGTTTACCTAGGGAACTGGCCTTTCATGAACTTTGTCCTAAAAATAAATGTATAGCAGATTTGGGCAAATGTTTCAAAGTAAATTGTGGTTTATGTTTCTTTGCCCTGTGATTCTAGGATTAATGAAAAATAATAGATAATGAGAACAACCCTAAGAGGTTAAATATTTGAGGCTTTATCCTCATTAAACAAAATCATTAACTACATGATGGTTAATGTTCCTTTTAGTTCATATTTATTTTGTGGTTCTTCTCTAATTTTATGCCCTGAAATAACATTTTTTAAATTAGAAAGCATTATGTAAATCTTTTCATAAATGATTAGGTTAAGGGGGTGGTATATGGCAAACCTTTTGAGGTTTGTTCATATGTAGTTTTAAAAGTCTATTTTTCTTAGTTCATTCAGACTGCACCAGTGCAGAAAATTAGTTTGGCAATTTATTAGAAATGTCTTTTGTGACCTTTGGAATATTTCTTAATTATTTCTTCTTTAAGTGGTTGTGTTGATATCTTTGAGTCCATATAGAATTTGTGTAGAGTGAAAAACCAAACACATTTATGTTTCTCAAAAAAAAGGTAGTCTGATTCTCTTTGATCTTTCAGAAGCATTTTCTTCAAGTTCTGGGCAGAATGATTTGGAAAGAGATGCTTATTTTTTCATAGGCATATTTATTAGTTTCTGCTGTAGTTACTGAGTCGAAGCTTCTGGAGTATCCATAAGATAATGGATATTTTAACCTGGGGCAGTGGATGTGTGGCTGGCAAACCAGAGCTTGATCTCACATCTGCTCCAACTCTAGGCAGCCACATATTCTTCATCTAGCAGAGAGATTGGTTAGTCTAAATAGGTGCCATTGTCCTATGGAATTTGGTGAGAAAATAGAATGAAGATTGTATATTCTTTTTTTTGCAGCACAGTATTTGTTTTTATTTTCTTGGGCCATAGGAATGGACTTGAGTGGGGGAATAAATTCTTTAGAAGGAGAATTTTTAAAAAGCATTTAAAATGATTAATTTGAGAGGTTGTTGAGAAGTTGGAAAATGAGATGACCAGGTTCTATGTGGTCAAGGGCAATATGCATGAGTAAGTATACACAGTGCTCCAAACCAAGGCTGACCATATAATTTCTTATTCAAGTCAGGACACTGTTGAGAATGAAAGGATTTCTATTTCACTGGAATATTAGTCTAAGCCAGCATCATCATGGGAAAACAGGGTTGTGTCCTTAACCTACCCAAATAGTGTATGTACTGATGGGCTGACCCAATGCAAGTTTGTTCATTTTTTTTTTTTTTTTTGATCACCGAATGTAAACTATGTAACACACCCTGTCCTGGGAGCCGAGTTGTACAGAGCTTGGTGGGACATTCTCTTGCAGAGCTCATAGTCTTCTGAGGGTAACAGTGTAAATAGTAAAGCAAGGGCTGTGATATAGACCTATGCAAATTGCTTTAAGGGGAAAATAGAGGAAGAAGCTTTCAACTATGCCTATAGAGATTGGGCAGGCTTCTCAGAGGAGGTGACTCTTTCTTGAAAGAAGATAATAATTAATTCTTACAGAGAAGGGAAGGAGGCCATTCAAGCTGAGGCACAGAGATATGAAAGAGCCCAGAGGAAGAAAAAGTTCCTAAGAAGTTTGATAGTCCACAACTAGGTAGGGTGGGAAGTAAGGCTGCAAGGACTTGTGAAGGCCTTCTATCAGATAGGAATAATGTTACTAAAACTTGGAAGAACTACAAGCCTCGTTAAGATAAGTGCAAATCTAGTTAATAAAAAAATAAAACTTAGGAATTGTCTTCATTGAGGTAGCAAACACTGTATTTTAGTATATGCGAAATGAAACTTTGACTTCCTCCAACCAACTCCATTATCTCTTCAAGTTTACACTTTAATTTTTTTGTTAAAACATACCTGTTAGCTATCATATGAAATACAAATTTCTTCTTTTGCCTAGAAATCAGCCAGGGAAACACATGAATGGAGACAAGCATAAAAAAAGCATTTTCTGTTGTGAACTTTAAAGACAAAAATTAAAAACCTAGGGAGGACTGGAGACCTAAGCTATTTAAACAATTATGTAGAATGATTAAGATGTAGACAGAGGCTGCATACATTCTCTTGTGTATGAGTAGCTTTCCATTAGTTAAATATTTCCTTTTATAATCTGTAAAGAGACAGAAGTACTGTTAAACAAAGGTTTGGACTGGTGCTCTTTATGCTGAGCTTGTCAGACCTTCTACTGCTGAAATTTACTTTGGATTTTTTTTTTCCTGCTCAGACTAATTAATAGAGAACAGAGCTAAATGATTAAGATGTTTAAAGGAAAGAAAATTAAATCAATTCACATAAAAAATGGTGCCCATTTCTAGTGACCATCCTCTCTAGACTGGGGAAGGCAAGGTGAGAGGAAGATGTGTTTTTTGTTATTTGAGCTTCATGCTCTAGCAGCACTAGCCTCACTGGGTTTAGGCTGCCCAGGCTCAGGTCATCTGCCTGTTCTGTCTAGAACCCCACTCTGGATGCAAGCATTCAGAGTGCCCAGTAGGGCATCTGATTGGTCCTGGGTCCTTGCTCCTCACATTTATGAGACAGTTTCTCAGATTGTTCTCTAGAATAATTTCTATGTTTCAGAATTTTTTTTTTTTTTTTGGACAGTGCTTTTATTTCTTAGCACTGGGAGTTGGACCTGTTGAGCATGTTCATTGATGAGAAATACTGCTACTGCTAACCTCTGTCTTTGACCACTCGGTTACCCCATTCCCAGTCATAATTTCTAGTGTGAACCTTATCCAGAAAAGTTCAAAGGTTATTTTGTTAGTCAAGAGAATGAATTTGGAATTGAGGAAACAGTTGTAATGAAGGGAAATGGAGAAACCTAGCCTTATAAAGCATTCTGAAATAAAAAGAAGTTTGTTATCCATCTCATTTGTGGTGACTGTCCTGAGTGTCTCCATGCTGCTATAAGGGCCCTGTCCTCACTCCTTAATTTTTCCCTCTACAGAGTTGAAGCTTTCTTTTGGGAAGAAATTTTGGGGAAAGAAAAATGCATACACATAATGGTGAATGGTTAAGAAAAGTGTCAGTGTGCTGGCCTTCCCAGGGGGAGCTACATTTTGACTAGAAAGGAAGTATTAAATCTTTCCCCAAAACTCCTTCAGGGAGATAGAGGGGAAAGAATATGATTATGTTATAAATTCTGAGCTGCCAGATTACTTTAATCCTCACTGTAGCCCTCAGAACTAAGTAATTTGTGGGGTCTGAGATTCAGACTCTGTTCTTTCTACTACATACTCAAGGATCATTTACTATTCACCTTTGAGTCCTACTGACGGCACCTGGCTCAATGATTAACATACAGTAGACCTCAAACATGTGAGCAAGCACGCACACACACACACCACACCACACATTCTTGAAGCTTAGGTGGTAGATATAGGTTCAGTATTCTACCATTCTTGCATGGATATTTGAAAAATTTCATAGTAAAGTATTTACAAGTAGTAGGCCAGGCGTGGTGGCGCATGCCTGTAATTCCAGTGGCTCGGGAGGCTGAGGCAGGAGGATCGCAAGTTCAAAGCTAGCCTCAGCAAAAGAGAGGTGCTAAGCAACTCAGTGAAACCCTGTCTCTAAATAAAATACAAAATAGGGCTGGGGATGTGGCTCAGTTGTCGAGTACCCCTAAGTTCAATCCCCAGTACCAAAAAAAAAGTAAATAAACTAGTTTTGTATTTTTAATAAAAGGAAAGACCAGTTTGTTTCCTTCAACTTCTCTCAAAAGATGCCACCTATTGTTTTATTAGGAAAGCTGTGTTCTGTTGTTCTGAAAGCAAATTAATTTTTCCATTACTCTTGGAGTTCTCTGAAATTCTCCTGATTAAGAATGAGGTGAGGGCTGGGGTAATGGCTCAATGGTAGAGCACTCGCCTATCACGTGTGAGGTGCTGGGTTCAATTCTCAGCACCACATATAAATTAATTAATTAATCAATTAATTAATTCTCCATTGACAACTAGAAAAGTATTTAAAAAAAAAGAATGAGATGAGTCGTGCTTTTAGGTAGTAACATGATTTTGAAAAGGCAAATGATAAGAAGGGAGCGTTATTGGAATACAACTAAGATAAGCTAGTCTCTGTAACTGACAACGTCAAGTCAGTGGCTTTGGTATAATAAAGGCTTATTTTTTGCTCATGTTCTAGTACAGCCAACTCTTTACAATCATATAGTGACTCAGAATCCTTCAGCCTCATGGCTCAGCAGTCTGAGTTTAGGGTAAAAGAGAAGCTGTTGAGAAGTTTGGAGAGGTCAGGTCTAGAAGTGACATGCCTCACTTCTTCCTAAATGCCACTGGGCAAACTAAGTCACATGACCCAAACTAACTGCAAGGGAAGCTGGGAAGTGTGGTCTGAGTGCAGAGGAGGAAACTTAAACATAGAGTATTGATGAACACAGAGTGTGGTGTCTGCCTAGGGAACTAGAAGTGCCCCCTGCTTCACGAACCCTGACTAATCTAGGTTTTCTATGTCCCTTGAAAAGAGGAAATATTTCAGTCTTGATCTTTGAGCTTTCCATGAGTGGTGACCCTGTCTCATCAAACTGGTTTTGTTAAAGACCATTTCTTTTTTTCTTATCAGTGTTGGCTCCTATAACTTGCAATTCAACTTACCAAATCTTCCCCAGCCCAACTGTTCCTTTCTTATTTACTCTCCAAGGATTCCATTGCCATATAGTCACCACTGCTGGGGAAACTCTCCTTATCTCAAGTGGATTACTCAGTTTTTCCCACCTTGTCCAAATTACATGTTCTTGGTGTATAATTCCCCATTGCTCATCATCTTTCTAAACCATGAGGATGTGCAATGTCTTCATGTCCCACAGGCACTCACCCATCAGGGAGATCTGCTAATTATCAAGGGCAAGGTCATAAATGAATCACTAAGAGATCCACTATTATGCACAGAAATTTGGTGTGAAGGGCTATTTTACTAAGACCCTGAAACACAATATTCCCCATCTGTTCATAAAGTAGCTTATTTGATACACACAGTGTGGTCATAAATGCTCTTCTATTCTCTGAATGCTTGCTTTTGGTCATGAACTGGCACACACTCAAGGAAAAAATGACAATGTGCCTCTATGGACACTTTTGGTCCATTTCCATAAATATATTCAAACAAAATGAAATTGCCTGGCTCTTTATAATATGTTCTTTAGTGTGTTTAAGCTTGAAAAATTACCCCCAAGGATGACAAATTGTAAACACCATGCAATACCACAGCCCTGGTTCAAGGCCTGTCTCAGTGTTCTGCCGACATTCACCCTTCCTAGAAACGTTTAAAGTGTTTTAGGAAAATGAAGCTAGGCAAACAAGCTTATCAGGAGCTACAATAAAAAAAAATCATTGATTCTAATTAAGAGGCGTCACATATACAGAAACAAAGCTGCTTTTGTGTAGTGGAAAGTCTACCTGCTCTCTAAAACGCATGGAGTGCTTTCCAGTGGTTTTAGATAATCATGCTGACAAAGTGTCAGGGCCCTGACCTTTTGGCCCATCTCAAGTGATTCAGCTGCACTTGTGGAAACTTGTCCAAGGTGTTGGTGGAGGTGTGCTGGGATACAAGTCATTGTAAAGATGTGACAGTGGGACAGGCATTGTTTGTTTTTGAAAGTTCCCAAACTGCATAATAAATTGAGGGGGAAGTATTCAGGTTCTTGAGGCAGGGACTGAGTTTATTGTAAGTGCCTCTAATTGTCCCTCCCTGAAACAAGTATTTCCTTCAACAGCCCAGTGCATTGACCCACTGTGGAGTGAGGACTCCAGCTTCTCAGGTTGTCTGGGTCACCCCGATCCTGTTCCATTGTGTGCTTCTGGAAAGCCGTATTTAGATTGTGACCCTGATTTTGTTCCATGGCCATGGAACAGGTCCTTTATGATGGAACCAGTCAAGGAAGGAGTTGTATAATCTGAGCAAATAATGGAGAAATCACTCTAATTGCATACTCTATTGAGGTAGTAAATCAAAATCAACAACTGTGTCACCGTCACAGTTTTCTTGAATTTAGAACTTCAGAAAAAATGAATTTCACTACATCACAGGGTTGGGAACATAGATCTTGGTGAATCAATGAGCAATTTAGTTCAAAATAAAGAGTGCATATTGACCATTTGTGGTCAATGATGTATTTTCAAGGAGGAGTTCCATAAAAGGCATTTTTAGTTGCTTGATTGTATGTTTCCTCCAAAGATTGACTTGCTAATTACCATCAGTGAGTAATAGGGGTTGCCAAAAAAGAAAAGAAATTCCATTGTGTTTCAAAGGAATGATGTTGCCAAGTGTCTTGACAGGCCCCTGCTGCACTTGTCAAACAGCTGTGCCTGGAGTGAAATTTTGAAGTTGGATTCTCACTTAGCTGAGATTAGAATGGGCCTAATTGAAGGTATCTGCAATGTGTGTGTGTGGTTTCAAACAAATACAGAAATTATGCTTTTCTAAAAAACAATCTACTGACCATCTCTATATCACTTTGCTTTGTCTTCTTCATTTTCACTCAAATAGGTATGATATAAAAGTGAAAAGAGAAAAGGAAAGAAAAGAAAATTGTTATAATATGAAAAAATTCCAAGATTATTTATATAATTGCTTCACTTAAAATATTTTAGATATTTAAATATTTGGCATTTATTTATCTTTTAATTCAGAACTTTTCTTTTTAATTGTTGGTATGTATGCTTTCTGTGATCTCTGAGTGACCCTCATATTCAAAACAGAAAGAAAAACCTCTGATAACTATCTCTACTTCATGAATTCAACTATTTATTGAACAACTGTTTCACTCCAGTCAGTCTTCTAGCCATTGCAGATAGAGCAGGGAACAGAACAGATCAGACCCCAAACATTCTGTTCTCTGGGAGCTTACACTTCAGAGGAGGAAGATAGCAAATAAGGTAGATATGTAAGGGAAAAAAGTGCCAGACAGAGAGAACACCTATGAAAATACCTTAAGGAAGGGTGTTAGCCTGGTGTATTCTAGAAGCGTCAAGGAGTTCGTAGTGGCTGGAGTGGAATGAACAAAGAAGAGAGAAGGTAGATTGAGAGAAAAAGTTGGGACCGGGTTATTTGAGGCCTTGTAGGCCTCTGGAAGCATGGTTTTGAATGGAAGAGGTTCTGACTTATTTTTTTTTAATATTTATTTATTTGCGTTAGTTGTACACAATCTGTTTTTACGTGGTGCTGTGGATCGAACCTGGGCTGCGCCCGCGCTAAGTGAGTGCCCTGCCACTGAGCCCCAGCCCCAGCCCCTGACTTATGTTTTAATGGAATCATTTGGGGCTGTATGGAGACCAGATTGAAAGGGAACAAGGAATAGAGGTGGACTGGGATCATTTCATCTTCCTACTTATGTTCAGTAGTAAAAATTGAGATAAACAGTTAGATTATTGTCATATCAACATATGGGAAGAATTTACAAGATTTCCCAATGGACTAGATGTGGAATATGGGAGATGGAAGTGTCAGGGGTGACTCAAGTGTTTGGCTTGTGTGTCAGGAAAGATGGTAGTTAACTTTTACTGAGATGCTGTAATTGTGGGAAACTTGGGAAAGAAGCAGAGAGGTTGGTTTTGGATTTGTAAAGTATGAGGAGCTTGTTAGACATTCAAATGGTGATTCTGAGTCTTAACTGATACAATTTTGGGAATCACCTGAGTATAGATAGTACCTAAAGTTGTGAGAATGGCTGACCTAATTTAAAAGGAAATGAGAAGCAAAGTGGTGACAGAGTTGGTGTCTGTACTCCGAAGTCCATGGCAGGTGCATGAAAGGAAAAATAACTAACAGCAGGAGGAAATTCCTCTTTATCAAACTTTCTTCATCTCCTTTGGCTTTGTTGTGTTGCTCTGACGCCACCTCTGATGTATAGGGGCCGTCTAAGCGGAAAGGTTGAAGAGGTTGTTCCAAGTTAGCCTGCTGTGGAAATGCCTTCACTTATGCTTCTACACCAGAAGATAGGCAGGCAGAAAACAAGGGGGAGGGGTGCTCTGTAAGCTGCCTGTCACGGCCAGCCACGGCGCCGCCACGGGAGGAAAATTCTCGGAGGCAGAGTTAAGCTTTTACTACTTTTACTTCTACTTTCTTAGAGCTTAGAGAGGGAAAGAAAGATTTTTAGAGAGAAAGATTAAAGCAAGCTTTTCTTCTTGTCTTCTTAGCTTAGAGTAAAGAAAGATAGAGCTTAGCTTAGAGAAAGATTAGAGCTTCTTTCTTCTCTCTTCTTTCTTCCTTCTTCCTTCTTCTTTCTTCTGTCTTCTGTCTTCTGTCTTCCTCAGGAGTCTCGGCCTAACTCTGACCAGTCATTACTTCTTCTATCTGGTTTCTCTTCTGTAACCGCTCTGCCTACGTTCTGGCCGCTCTGATTCTTCTGACCGACCGAGTGACTGCCCGGCTGACTGAATTCTCCGTTCTCCTAACTCGGACCGCTTTCACCCGGTTATATACCTTCAGGTTTGCGGGTGCCTACAGGTGCGTCACATACATATCAGGTGGAACCCATGGCTTCCAGCTAGCTGCAACAGCCCTTCCTAATTAGGGCTCCTTCATATTCCTTCCCTTTAGTTTAAAAAGGTGCTTTTGTTCTCTCTACCTAGCTTTTCACCTTTTATTTTTGAAAGGGTGGATATTTGAGCCCTTTTTGAGAAGGTGCTGTGGCTTTAAGGAAGCCTACTGCTGAGGAGCAGCTAACGCACTTAGTTAAGCACAACTGCATAAGCGGCTTTGACTTTTTTTTTTTTTTTTTTCTTGTCTCTTCTTTATTTTTATGGCTTTTTTCTTTATGGCTTTCTTGCCAAAGCTCAATGGCTTTTTTTCTGCATGGTTTTTACCATGCTATTTAATTCTCTATTTTCTTTTAAGCTCATGGCTTTTTTCTTTATACTAAAGCTCAAGGCTTTTTCTCTATATTTTTTATGGCTTTTGGCCGGCTACTCTGCTTCGGCTTTTGGCCGGCTCGCTTCGGCTTTTCGCTGGCTACTCTGCTTCAGTTTTTCGCTGTCTACTCTGCTTCGGCTTAATTCTTAACTGGCTTCAACTGAGTCAGAGGCTCTGCTCTCTTGTTTCTACTCTTTTTGCTGGTCTCAACTGAGTCTGAGGCTATGCTTTTTCATTGCTCTTATTTCTTAGCTTTTCTTCTCTGCCTGCCGAGCCCCGGACGGGCCACCATTTGTAAGCTGCCTGTCACGGCCAGCCACGGCACCGCCACGGGAGGAAAATTCTCGGAGGCAGAGTTAAGCTTTTACTACTTTTACTTCTACTTTCTTAGAGCTTAGAGAGGGAAAGAAAGATTTTTAGAGAGAAAGATTAAAGCAAGCTTTTCTTCTTGTCTTCTTAGCTTAGAGTAGAAAGATAGAGCTTAGCTTAGAGAAAGATTAGAGCTTCTTTCTTCTCTCTTCTTTCTTCCTTCTTCTTTCTTAGAGCTTAGAGAGGGAAAGAAAGATTTTTAGAGAGAAAGATTAGAACGAGCTTTTCTTCTTGTCTTCTTAGCTTAGAGTAGAAAGATAGAGCTTAGCTTAGAGAAAGATTAGAGCTTCTTTCTTCTCTCTTCTTTCTTCCTTCTTCTTTCTTCTGTCTTCTGTCTTCCTCAGGAGTCTCGGCCTAACTCTGACCAGTCATTACTTCTTCTATCTGGTTTCTCTTCTGTAACCGCTCTGCCTACGTTCTGGCCGCTCTGATTCTTCTGACCGACCGAGTGACTGCCCAGCTGACTGAATTCTCCGTTCTCCTAACTCGGACCGCTTTCACCCGGTTATATACCTTCAGGTTTGCGGGTGCCTACAGGTGCGTCACATACATATCAGGTGGAACCCATGGCTTCCAGCTAGCTGCAACAGCCCTTCCTAATTAGGGCTCCTTCAGTGCTCGAAGGGAATAAATTGATTGCTACCAACATAGTCTTAAGGTCTTGAAATCAAAGGGCATTAACAACAGGATACATATATCTTAATTCCTACAAAACTTAACAGGGCATAGGCAGACACTCTGAGAAACAGTACCAAGTCACCCTATCTTTAGAGTGACAGGGTTCAGGAACAGGCTGGGTAGCTCCTGGGGTTACTATATGTTGAGGGGATTTTAAAAAAATGAGTAGTGTATTTCTACCTCTCCAATAGTGAGATTGTAAGATTTGCCTTTTCATAAATCAGTCTCTCAGTGTTTTGTGTTCTGGGATGCATTTACTCCGTTGCCTTGCTGACTTGTATTTAGCTGGTATTATGGTTTGAATATGAGGTGTCCCCTTGATCTCCTGTTAATTCAGGAATATTCAGAGGTAAAATGATTAGATTATGAGCACTGTAACCTCATCAGCCCCTCCTAGTTTGAATAGACTGGGTAACTGTAGACAGGTGGGGGTGTGACTGGAGGAGGTGGGTCACTGGGGGTGTCCCTGGAAGGGCCCGTCTTCCCTGTAGCCCTTTCTCCCCCACCCCCTCCCCCCTTACTGCTTCCTGACCTTCCACAAGCTGAGCAGTTTTATTCCATGGGACCCTTCCCCCATGATGCGCTGCCTCATCTTGGGCCCAGAGTGGTGGAGTTGGCCATCTGTGGACTGAGATCTCTGAAACCATGAGCCCCAGATGAATTTTCTCCTCTAAATTGTTCTTGTTGGGTATTTTGGTTACAAAGACTCAAAAGCTGACTGAAACAGAGGGCCTGCTGCCCAGATGTTTCTCTGGTACTGATGAGGAGCAGCATGCAGTGGTTCTGGCTGGAAGGTCTGGTGGGCTGTACTCAGGATCATGTTCTAGGTGTGTGTGTTGCATGAAGGACTCAGGCACTATTTCAGATCAGTGAAGCCCAATGAATCTGAGGAAATCATTTTAATTTTAAGATCACACAATTATATTACTTCTTACTATAGAAACAGCTTAATAAAAAACCATTTGTGTACTGTGAGTTGAATTTGTTTACTATGGATTATGATAGCTAGGGAACAAAACCTTATGTGTTAGCTTTGGGGAAATTTTATGATGTTCATGTCTATGGCAATAAAACTTGGTTGGCTCCAGCAGGATGCCTCTTTTGTTTGACTGTTATGTCATATCTATATCCAAAGAAAGCATAGAGATTTTGCTTTTCTTCTTACACTATTTTCTTCTTCTGTTGCCTCCCATATTTTCCTTTTCTTAGCACCTACTCCTTCTTTTCTCTTTTCTCGGCAAATCTCTTAAGGGTGACAGTGAAGAGAAAATGGAGGCTGTAACAGTACTCAGAAGCTCTCATTGTGTGTTTTTTATCCCATGTCTGAAAAAAGCATGTTCAGTCAGTGCTTCCAAACAGTGGCATTTAATCTTTTAAGTCTATATCTCAGGGAGTTTGGATCTAGTTGGGGACTGTCTTATATTCTCTGTTAAGGTTTCCTATTATTCTGGTGGAGGTGGAACTTGTTGACCTCGGCAACTATTGACATTTTGGACTTTCAAACTGGATGATTCTTTGTTGGTGAAGGGCTCTTTTGGGCGTTAAAGGTCATTTAGCTGCATCCCTGGCCTCTACCTACTAGGTGCAAGTAGCAATTTTTATACCCAGAAGTGACAAAAAAATGTATGCTATCATGACTGTATATTTTCACAGGGGCAAAATTGCCCCTGGTTGAGAATCCTTGGGTTAGGGGAACCTGAATTTGTAGGATTTATTCACATAGAGATAGTTTCAGATTTCAGCCAGGGCCTAAAACACAAATATTTGGCATATAAAAACAAAACAAAACAAAACAAAACAAAACAAAACAAAACAAAACAAAAATCCTCTCCTGGCTCTGCCAAGTGAGGGCTTATGAGAGCTTCTCCCACTTCCCCAGCCTCACTGAGGATGTTGGCCATGACCTCTGCACCTTCTGAAGACTATTTGATTGGGAGTAATCCTTTATCCTTCTAGTGTTGTAGGAGGAAGACATATAAATGTCTTCAAGTGCCTAGTTGACCCTGGGATTTCCTTTTTATATAGAAATACAGATGTAAATGGAGGATTGGCTCCCCGTCCTGGAAGAGTGGTTGTATACTAGAATTTATTTTCTAAATGGGGAAGCTTCTAGGGTAGGGATGATGTAATAATTTAAGCCAGAATTTTAGCTTTAGCTGATAATGATCCTTGTCAGTGATCAACTTCACACCAGTCTGAATATTCATAGAGAAACCACGGTGTACTGAAAATATCCAGAAATATGGACCCTAAGTTTGGAGTTTTACTGTGTCCATGTCTTTCAATGCTCTGCCTCTTTATTCTAGAACTAAAGCCCACTTCACTCTTCCTTTTAGGATAACCTATTAAAGGATGTACTTTTGGTACCAAAATGGTGCTAGAAAGAATGGAAAAAGGTTCTTCTTCCAATGACCCAGCTTTGCTTTGAAAAACCAAGAGAAGCTTGCCACCTATAAATGTTCAGGCCAGCGGTACTTACAAGATTGAATTTTTTAAAAAATCAGCTAATTGTAAGCAGTTTTAAAACAAACAGTTTTCTAGATCTTAATTAGGAAAATAGTATGGATAATTATTGGTAGTTACATGTATTACCCTAGAAAAATAATTTACAAATTATAAGATTGTTTAGCTCACTTGCTTCACCCAGGAGACTTGAGTTAAAACTGGATTTGGAAATACTTTGTACAGAACAACCAGTGGCAATAAAAGACATTGACAAATGCAAACAGCTTTATATAGTTTTATATAGAATAATAAAAATCCCACTATGCTCATGACAGAAGAAAATTAAGTAGGAACAGCTGTATTTGGACATTTGCTTTTGGACCCCAGAGAGTAGAAGTTTTCATGGTCTGAAACAGACTGCAGGGAAGCTGAACTCTACCCAAGATAATAACATTTTCCATTTGTTAAGTCAAGTTTACAAAGCACTTGGATTCTCACAATAATCCTTTGAGGTAGAAAAGGTGATCACAGTGTTCATTTCCATTTTAATGGGAAGGAACATGATTTCTTTTCTAGTTGTATAGTCAGTTAGTACAGGATTGAGAACCAGGACCCAAGGGTGTTGGACTCTGAGACCAGTGTCTTTTTCTGTTCCATCACAGCTTCCCATGAAGTTACGTGAGATAGGTTTACTTCATTCCATATTCTGCTGTTTTTCAGGGTCCCTGGTTTTAGTCCTTTCTTCCATTTCCTCCAGGCCTACTACATTTCACAACTCTGGGGGAGCCGTTTACTTTGGGTACCCCCTGGAGGGGCATTCCATCTCTGAGGGCATTTATTACCCCAGTGTTAGTTGAAATCATAGAGTGATACAATGGATGAGTGAAATAGCTCTCTATGCTGGGACTTCCACTCCCTTCAATATTATACCACTTAAAACACTATCTAACTTTATAATGCTATTGTAAAAATAGCCACTTGAGTCCTGCTAAATTCAAAAGAAAAAGGCTCCACTGGTTTTATTTCTTTGGTTGAAAGATCTCAGCATTTGACATAGAACCATTTCATTTCATTAATAATGATGTAATTTTGTCCTTTAAGTTTGGTTATTACAAAATATATTTTTACTTAATACAAAAAGTGAATATCTCAACTATATTATCAAGGAATATTAGAAGTCAGTTTCGTTGTTGTTGTTGTTGTCCACATCTTCATTATCCTATTCAGATTTATACTCCCATTTAAAAAAAAAATACACTAACATACTCTTTCATGTTTTCCAGAAGTTATTTGTCCTCTTGTCATGGGTAATCAATTTTGTGGGACCAGAATGCATGTGAAAAGATGAGATTAGTGACCAGGATAGTGTGTGGTTTAACGTTTCAGCCCTGGCAGGGAGCAAGACCAATTTAAGAAGTAAGGGAGATGACCTCCTAGTATAAACTTCATATTTCGTACTCCCCAACCTTTACTGGTTTCTGTTGTAGGAATTCTATAACCAGTATGTAACAGAAAACTAAATGAAAAATAGCATGACTTTTCATTTTTATACTATTTTGTGCCTTAAAAACATTCTTCTATGGTATGTCATTTTATTATTTCAAAATTCAATATTGAAGGCAGAATGGACATTGTTTCCAGTTTACAGACTGGGGAACTGAGGCTCAGAGAAGTTGTGTGAGGGAATTGCCCAAATTAAGAAATTATAGACATCTTTATATTATGCTATAAATCAGATCATTTTTAACCAAAATAATGTTAGGAAATTAAAGTTAAAAACAAATTTTAAGGAATTTAAATTCTTTGTGGAATGAAGTGAAATATCCATCTAATGCAGACTACATTTTAAAACATGGTCACATATTTCTGTTCATACTTAAGATGTAATTTGTTGAGTCCTGGAAAACAGAAACCAATAGAAATTAGATTTGGAAAGGACTTAGAAAGTCAAATCCCATCTTAGAATGAGATTTTGTTATGAGTTGAATCGTATCCCCCCCATTGCCAAATATGTTGAAGTCATCACCCAACATACCCAGAATGTTTCATTATTTGAAAATATGATCTTTACAGAGGGAATCAAGTTGAAATGAGGTCATTAGGATAGCTAATCCAATGCAACTGGTGTTAAAGAAAGGGAGAAGTTGGACACAGATAAATGTGTATAGGGGAGCAGATTATTTGAAAAGATAGGGACACAGGGAGAATGCATGAATGGATGAAGATGAAATCAGAGAAGGGAGAGATGCAGCTAGCTATAAGCCACAGATTTCCAGCACACCACCAGAAGTTAGGAGAGAGACACAGAATGGATTCTCTCACAGCTCTCAGTGACACACTTGATTTTGGGCTTTTAGTTTCCAGAATTATGACACAATAGATTTATTTTAAGCTACCCGGTTTTTGATACTTTGTACAGCAGCCTTAGGAAATTAATACAGTAGTCTTTCCTCACACAGAGGGGCTCTGTTCCAAGACCCCCCAGTTGGTGCCTGAACCCTATGTACACTGTTTTCCTTATATACATGTACCTATGATAAAGTCAAGAAATTAACAACACTAACATAATAAAGTAGAACAATTATAAACACATACTGTAATAAAAGTTATGTGTCTGTGGTCTCTCTCTCATATCATCTTGTATTGTACTCACCCTTCCTCTGAGGATGTGAGATGATACAGTGCCCGCCTGCATGATGAGATGTAGTGAGGTGAAAGGCGTAGACCTTCTGACACAGTACTAGGCTGCTATTGACCTGGCAGCATCTCAGAAGAAGCATCATTGACCCATGATGATGCCAGCTGACTAGATGATGGAAATGGAAGAAGTAAAACCGTGGATAAGGGGGACTACCTGGCGGGCTTCCCTCTGGACAGGCCTCAGGCTCCCACAAGCTGCTGCAGGTGCCATTGCCCCTGCTGCTGTCCTCTCCTGTCCTCAATGTCAAGAAGCCATGCTGCAGGACACTGGACTTAGTCCTGAGGGTGATGGGGAGCTACTGGAATATTCTGAGAAAGAGGACGTGATTAAACCTGTGTTTTAAATGGTCTCTGACTGCAGTAAGGACAGTGGGTTCTGGAAGCATGGTGGGAGCAAAACCAAGAGGCAGTAAGGGAGACTTTATTGTGTTTTATCCATTTAAGAGAGGATGAGGGTACAACCTGAGGTGGAAGGGGCAGTGAGTTTAGCCTATTGCATAGGTCCCCATCAGTCAGTACAGCCTCATCAGCCTCATCTGTACACACCCTCTATTAGTCTGTGGGTCAGAGAGGGGTGAACTTGTTGTCTCTAGGAGGCACATTCTGTTTCTTAGAGGACTTCATATACACTTAATAATGTATGTTTTTCTTAAGCCGACTATGGGAATTTAAGAATAAGTGTAGCTGGGCACAGTGGCACGCATCTGTAATCCCAGCACTTGGGAGGCTGAGGCAGGAGGATCACGAGTTCAAAGCCAGCCTCAGCAATGGTGAGGCACTTAGCAACTCAGTGAGACTCTGTATAAAATACAAAAAGAGGGCTGGGGATGTGGCCCAGTGGTCGAGTGCAAGTACCCCTGAGTTCAATCCCTAGTACCAAAAAAAAAAAAAAAAAAAAAAAAAAAAAAAGAATAAGTGTATTCTGACCTAGACACAGGTGTCCCTCACTTGGACCTGTATTTGCAGGTT
The DNA here is from genome assembly GCA_025594165.1 of Tamias sibiricus. Taxonomy (NCBI): domain Eukaryota; kingdom Metazoa; phylum Chordata; class Mammalia; order Rodentia; family Sciuridae; genus Tamias; species Tamias sibiricus. Next base: position 153,051,875 of record CM046657.1, on the reverse strand, counting down.
GTTTTATGTCTTTTGGCAGTCAGCATATGAGAGGTAATTTGGGGAGATGAGTACGTGAGCTTCTAGGGAAATTAATTCTTGAGTATATCTATATTTAAATCATGATCCCTAGATTTTTATGTCTCGATTTTGATCATAACTTTTTACTATAAAAAGAAAGTAAAAAGATGAAGAAGTATGATGTTACAGCAGGGGATAGGATAGAATATTACAATAACTTAGATATTAGATTGAGTTTAGAGCTGCACCAGTAATTTCTAGGCATGCTTGTATGATGCAGAGTTGGAAGGAAAGTGTGCTTTGGTGGCCTTAGTTTACATCTAATTAATCTCTCAGGGTAATTTGTTCACTGGGTTCTGCTGCCAAACCTATAGGTAGCTTTCTTCAGGGATGAGGGTTACTTGATGAAACAATTTGTTATGTTTCTGTTACACAGCATATCGATCTTGCTCATGGAAAATGTTAGCAGTGTCCCTTGTACATCATTCATCTTCTTCCCCCACTTCATTGTTCCCAGCCCCCCATTCATAATTTTTGTGTCATGAAGGGACATCTTATTAGAAATGTGCCAAGGTCAGTGGATGGCATAGCTCCATGTTGCTGTAGGAGTTTAAAAGGCAGTCATTACTCAGAATTGCAAAAGGGAATTAGCATTTAAGTCAGAAAGTGTTATCAAGTTTTGAAAATGGGTTCTTTCTTAGCTTCAATGAGAAATTTAAATACGAGAGATTGAAATTTGTTTTTATTTCCATAACTCTCAACCATACCAGCTCTTCTTTCTTTAATCATCCAGCATCCTGCTGTGTAGAAGAATCTATGGGCCTTTCAGTGTGATGCTGAGACCTTAATTTTCAAAAGTTATGAACTGTTTCTGATACACAGAAAACTGTAAGAATAATACAACAAACATCCAAATAAACCAATGGAACACAACAGAGCCTGGAGAAGATCTATACAGAAGTGGAAACTTAAGAATTCTGTTGTATTATTTTTGCTTTGTGCCTTAACTGGGTAGTGGGTCTTCCTGCTGCTTTTGTGGGTGACGCAAACCAGGCCCCACTGGGGTCTTGGGACATGATTCCCAGGAACTGCCCACATTGACCATAGTCAGTCAGTACATAACAAGGAGATGATGTGGACAATGAGCAGTGTGCTTCCCCTTCAGCAACAGCTCGGCACATATCAGAGGCAAAACGTTTTGGTCAGTTTGTGATGCTGGTAGAATCTCCAACATCTTGCATTGAATTACCTTCTAATTCCTAAGGACTTTAGTTAAAAATTTCTAGAAGAGGGAGGAAGCTAGTGGAGATGGTCATAGGAGATGCCTTCTTTCTCCATGTCACTCACTGAAGGCTCACGGGGGACCTCAGTGAGGGAGTGACAAGAGCATGAGGTGAGCACACCCCGTCCTTCCTGAGTGAGCTCAGGATTTCACAGAGGCCCGTGTTTCTCCCTATTCCTTCTCACAGGGTAGATGTCGTATTAGTGTTATGTCTTCAACAAACTGAGGCTCATTCTGCTTTTCACTCTCAGTTCTCGAAGAATCTTTTCTTTATGTCTTTTAATTTACAGTGAAAGCATCCTTCCTTCCAAGGGGCTTTGAATAGTAGGAAATTCTAAGAGAGAATGCTCTGGGCCCTGGGGATTAGAGATGGGCAGCTCCCCAAACCCATGCAATTCTCTTGGGAAAAAGACTTCTGCTAACAGAAGCCTCCCCAATGGGGTGTGAGGAGAGACTTCTTCCTGGCATATTCCACCCTCTTTTTCCTTCCTCTATTAGTTTATAAGCTCTCTCCTTCTCTTTCTGCCCTGCCTGTCCCCTCTTCTCCTCTCCCACTAGCTATGTTTAGAAGACTGGATCACATCACAGATGACTTTTCTGAACTCAAGGAAGGAAGAATCCCCACTACAAATGACCTCAGACTAAATGTGATTTTTACTGTAGTTTTTCAGCCACTAACTTTAAATACATTAAGACTCCACTTTTTCACCTCTTACCCCAGCTTTTAAAAATTAGAAATGGTCACTGAATTAAAGAAAGGGCCACTCAGAACTAAAGAATTCTGGAATTATTTGTAGAATGAATGTAATGTTGCTTTTGTTTTTGATATGAGTTAACAACACAAATGGCCTTTTGGTTTAAACTATTCCTGGACTAAGTTAGCAGTGATTCAATGTCTATAAACACACCTTGGAGGAAACAAAAGAACCAAATGCCATATTCATGTTAGTTTAAATAGAGTCAACTAGCAATGGCTTATCTGGTTATTTTGGCTTTATGTAGAAGTATAGATTTTTAGTCACTTTTGGTGATTTGGAGAAGTTTTTTTTTGTTTTTTTTTTTTTTAATTATATACTTAACCCTTTAGTTAACAAATGTATTTGTATTTTTCCCCTTATTTTTCCTTGAAAAAAAAAATCTCTCTTTGCTTTGCACTCACTCACATATATTCTTCTTATGATAAAATATGTGGGGAGTTTTTTTTTTAAAGGCTGAGTTATTGGCTATAAAGCAAATGAGCAAAGAACCCAGATTTGGGTTAGAACCTGCTGAGTTTGATTCCTTCTTCTGTACTTGTTGGCATTGAAACCCAGTAAGGTACTTAACTCCTCTGAATATCAGATTCCTAGCCTGTAACAAGAAGATAATAATACGACCTTGTGGAATTGCTGGCAGGGTTAAGAAGTAATGGAGACCTAAAATGCCAAGCAATTATTAGGAACTCACTGAAGTGTTAGTTCCTCTTTCCCTTTTGTGGGCAGGTTGACGCTCAGCTCGGGTTAGCCTTAGTGTAGATGGATCATTACATGTGAAGCAAATTTATTTCTTGTTCATGTTCATGGCTCACAGATGAGGGACATCAGAGGAATGAAGAGTCTTACTCAAGAGGAGGGAATTGTTGGTAGAGGAAAGATTAGATTCCACAAGTCCTTTCTTAGGTTCGGACCTTTCCCCTTACAACATAGCTTGACCCATGATCCAATAACCTTTACCCTTGAATTTCATAAACAAGGCAGCTACCTCTGCAAACCAGCCAGTCAAGTGCCGCCGAAAGATCTGGAGACACAAGTGAATATGATCTCTAACTACTTGTTAGTGAAGGCAAAGTTGTAGAACATATAATTTGAAGATACTGTTGTTATTAGGAAGCTCTCTCATTCACAGCTGGATACCTTCTTGGTGTAAGATGAGATGATATACAGTTTTAAGGTTTATGCCCCAAAGTAGAATGGCTTGTTCAAAGGACATATGCACTTAAAATTGAATAAATGTTGGAAGGTTATACTGAGTTGCAATTTCACTAGCACTACAGGAGAGTGCCATTTCCCACACACCTCACCAACACAGTGTATTAGCACTGATGCTGCTGGTTTGGTAGATTAAAAAATGTTTGTCTTTTCAAGACTTTGATAAACCATCTTATTTTCATCTTGTGTTACCTTTATATCACTGGGAAAAAATACCTGAGAAGATCAACTTTAAAGAAGGAAATATTTCTTTTGGCTCAGAGGTTTCAGTCCATGGTTGATTGGCTTCATTGTCTCTGAGCTGTGACGAGGCAGAACATAACGACTGGTAGCATATGGCGGAGGAAGTTACTCACCTCATGGTGGTTGGGAAGCAAAGAGAGAGGAAGAAACTAGGGTCTAAATGTCCCCTTCAAGGACACATCTTTAATCACCCAAATTTCTACCATTGGACCCCACATCCTAAAGATCCCGTGACTTCCCATTGGCACTACAGACTGGCAACCAAGCCTTTAGCCTACAGACCTTTGGGGACATTTAAGATCCAAATCATAACATTTTTTTATTACTCAGCCCCTCTCTCTTCCCTACCACATTCCTTCCTTGTCTCTTTCTATCCATTCTCTGGTGTTCGGGTTGAAATTTTAATTACATAAAATCTTTTACTGGGGTACAAGCACCAAACAGATGATCTACAGGAATCAGGAGTTCAGACATTTGCAGAAGACAAAAACCCAAAGAGGATGGAAAAAGGCAATGAATCACTCACATGAATTGGTCAATAGCAAACTATTGATTCAACACACAGTTGGCCTAAAATTCCTCAGTTTTGGAGTGGGATTTTATAAAATGAGGCCTTGGGGATAGTGATGTATTGATAAGGCTTTCCAGTCAAATTGTCCTGTCATGGCCAAAGAATGTGCCTTTGACCTTAAGTGGTCTAAAATTCAAGTGGAAAATGTCCCAGGTGCAGCACACTCTGCTGTAATCTAGAAAAGTTGTAGATGTGCCAATCAACCTCAGCCACTGGGTCAGGAGGGGAGCTGAAGATGCCTTGGTCTGTGGTAAACTTCTGCATGACCCTTATTCAGTCTCTACCTGTTTACTGTCCCTCATGGTACCATTACAAGGCCAAAAATGTGATAAGCATTTGCTCCTTGTCATTTTAAAAGGTGCTAGAGAACAAAGTGACTTTGGATTTAAGGCCAGCACGCCAGGTTGTTTTGGAGTCTTCAGGCCACTTTCTTGTTCAGGCTTTGGCTGGAAAGCCCCTGCTGGGTCTATTAGTCCTCCCCAGTCCTCCATATGTCATGCTCCTCCCTTTGTGCCTGCTTTGCAAGAGTGGTCCATGCTCAGTGAAAACATTGTGGTCAAGGTGATTGACTTTTCTCATTATTTTTCTAGCAAGAATCTTCATTCATTTTATTAATTTTTTTTCAGGCAGCATAGCATAGTGATTAAGAGCATTTGGGAGCCAGACTGCCTGGAATTAAATCATGACTTTGCCACTTATAGACTATGAGGCCAGAATGTTACCTAGCAACTGATGCTTCGGTTTTCTCATCTGTAAATGAAGATGATTAAATGTATCTAAAATACATACATACTGTATGTGTCTAGCTTAATGAAGTACCTGGCTCATAGTAAGTGATCAGTGTTTAACAGTAGTCATACTTTTATTTCAGACTCTAAGAGTAAATGGAAATTGCTTACTATATACCATTTATACAAACATCACATATATATATATATATATATTTTACTCAGAATAACCCCATAGATATTATCATCCTCTTTTTATGTAAGTCACAGAGAGATTAAATTCTTCTAAGAATTTGCATAGAAAGTGGACAAACTGGGGTTTGCAGTTAGTCTCTAGAACTAGTATATGGAACTTCTTTTCTAGAATGTATGCCTAATAACTTTGGCATATTGGCAATAGTAATAGTAGCATCCCCAGTCATAGCAGTAACAGTAATAATCCCCATTGACCTGCTGTGCTTACTACCTTCTCACCTGATTGAGACCATCTCTCCTTCCCCAAGCCTTCTGAGAGAGCTTCAGTTAATATTTCCACAGGTGAGGAAACTGAGAAACACAGTGGCAGAGCCTGAGCTTCTCTGGTTCCAGTGTTCTTGACCTTAATACCACCCTGAGTGTCCCTAGCTGGGTGGGAGTTCCTTTCCTAAACCAGGTGGCCTGGGTGTGGGAGGCAGGATAACAGTGCGGGTTTGAGAGACTTGGAAGCTGATCTTATCCCTTTCATCCTTAGCTCTGTCTCTCTCTCAACTGATTCTGCCTGGCAAGCCTCATTTTTCTTTTAACCTTAAGTCCCAAATAAGGCTAAAATAAAATTCTTTCTGTGATACACCTGGATGTTGTAACCAAATCTTGTTTTGTGCAGATCAGTTTCAGATTCTCAACAGAAATGAATTCAAGGGCTTTCCTCAAACTGGGATGCAGTACTGATGGAAGCCAGACCACAGTTTTGAGTCTGCTAAGGTTCCAGGCCAGGAGGCATCCTAAGACTAAGCTCTGTGTTTTCTGAAAGATGTTGAGGTCTTGGGCCTCTGTGGGAGGGACAGGGCAGTATAGGCCAGCTGTGTTCACTACCTAGAACCAGGATTTTAGGGGCTTCATCAGCATTTCTGGAGCAACACTTTGGCCTAGGTGGGATAGGTATAGGAAAGATCCACCCTGAAGTTCTCGTTAGCCCAAAGGGACAAAGCTCACTGACACAGGGTAGAGGAACCAAATGAAGAGCAAAGCTCCTGGACATCACATCCCATATGCCAAGAACAAGGTACAAAGAGGACCATTATCTGAGTCCAAAGAAATACTCTTCTCTTTGATCACCTGCAAATGTGTGTGTGTGGGGGTTCTTTACTATATAACTAGTGAAGACACCTGAGGATTCCATTTTTAATTTTTTATTATTTTTATATTTTGCAATGCTCTTCCTCAATACTTTGAAATAGTAATATATTTTTCTTTCTCTCTGATTTATATGTTATTTGAATTTGTAAGGTTGTATATATAGAAACATAGGTTTTATTAACTTACACACATACACTACATATGTATACACATTTCCTCTTAAAATTTTTGTGAAAGAAAAATTAAATACTATCTTTTCTAGATTAGACTTTTCAGGCATTTTCATTTTTATTTATTGAGGTAAACAAGCATGAAACTCAGGTCTTGTGTAGGTGCTTCTCATCTTCTAGTTCTGTCCCCTTATAGATGAGCTGTGCATCTTCAGAGAAGCTCAGCTGAAACTACCACACTGCAGATACCAATATTTGGGTGATGAAGAGTCAGGAAAGACAAGCCCAGATTAAAATACTTGGGACTAGTCCCAGAAAAATAAAAGTAAAGCAAACATTTACCTTTTGTTTGAAGGAAGTTTGGGGGGACAGGCTTCCCATAGCATTGTTTAAACATGGACACATAGATATAGATGTTTCTGTAAAAATAAAGTCACAAGTAACTCCCTCTGCAAAGCTGTCTATTTCATTTACTTTCTGAGAGATGAAGACAGGCATTTTGGGGTGAAGTCCTTTGGACTGGCAGGCTGCCATGTAGGATTTTGGCTATGAATATTAGGAATTTTGAAAAGAAGTATTAATATATCCATTTTGGCTACAGTGTTAAAACACAGGATTCCATAAATGTGAAATAACGTAAGTTTTCTTCACTGAAGGGTACAAGGAGCACCACACTAGACTGCAAGGTCCTTGAGGAGGGGGTCAAGGTCACACTTGCCTTTCTTTTCTCTGGTCCTGGAGATACACCCTCTCTTTGTGTACTTTATGCTCAGTAAAAATTTATTGAAATGAATTTAGTCTGAAATGGTGAGTTTAAGAAGTAAGAAGATGATTATCACATGAAGTTTTATTTGTAATCTCCTTTAAAATTTGGCTTAAGGGACAAGTACACTATCAGATCACTCAGGACACACTTCAGAGAGGGAAAACAGAGGGGATTGCAGGAAGGTCAGCTGACTTTCATTCATCTGTCATTGCAGTGGGCACTGATCAAATGATACCGTTTCTTTTTCTTACCTTCCTGTCCCCTTTAATTATTGATTCACCAGATAATTATTTATTAGATTAAGTGTATGTTTTCTATCTAGGATTTGGTGTGTCTCACAGGACTGCAAAAGTAAATTAAATCTAATTCTTGTCCTTAAAATGAGGCAGGCAGGCCCAGCATGGTGACACATGCCTGTAATCCCAGCAAATCAGAAAGCTGAGGCAGGGGGATCACAAGTTCAAAGCCACCCTCAGTAACTTAGTGAGGTCCTGTCTCAAAATTAAAAAAAATAAATAAATAAAATCAAAAGTGCTGGAGATGTGGCTCAGTTGGTTGAGTGCCCCTGAGTTCAATCCCTAGTACCAAAAGAAGAAGAAGGCGGCAGGCAGATCAATTGATTAAGTGATACAAGTGTTCTGATAGGAAGGATTGACATACATGGTTCTCTCTTCTCCTGTTATCTCCTTTTTCTGCTTTCCTCTTTATCTTTTCTCCCTTTGAGAAGCAGAATTCTTACAGGGTATGGAGGGGTGGAAGACATATCTGAATCTACAGTGATGGTGGTCAAACACTGTCTAGCTGGTCAGCTGGATTCTGTCTTGGCAAATGCATTGAGGGTTTATTAGCAAATGAGAAGTGGAGTCTGTCAGCAGCTGCCTAAAGTTCAGCAGGTGCCATTCCATGTACACAACTAACCACAACATGAAGTGGACAACAGTGAGATAAGCAAGGTATGAATAAATCTCCAAGTGTGTTCAGCAGCCAAAGGGAACAGTTCTGTGTATGGGGGAGGAGAGGTAGCTTGGGAAGAACGGAGAACAGTGAAGACTTTGTGGAGGAAATGGCCAGGCTTGGTCTGTGTTAACAGGGTTGTTTGGGACTTTAGCCTTTTAGCTGTCAATATACATAGGAATATTGATAGTGTGATTGACATTTTAGGTATTTAGGGAATCTTTATGAATTCTTTGCTGTACTTCTTATCCTTAAATCTTCCATCGTTTTCTAAATTTTCATGTGGTTTCCAATACAAATAGATTTTAAATTCTATATCCTGTACTTTTTACTCTTCTTTGTAGGAAGGGGTTTTCAACCTGGTCCCTGGCACTAAAGGATTTGGTTGGGATATTTTTGCAAGAGAAGTTAGATTTTTAGATATATGTGGAAAGTGCTATTTGTTTTTCTGTTATGTTTATGAGGATATCATTTCAGAATCCCATTTTACTTTCTTTTTCATCTCAAAACATTTTTTCATGTTTACTCAGTAGTGGTTCTGTGTAGTTTTGGATATGCATATATGCAAAACTTTCCCTTGCAAGTATGTTTTGCCTCTGCAAGTAGAGATGTAATAATGCGTTTATCTATGACCTCAATAAGGGATGAAAATAGAGATGATACATCTTTGCAGTTATTCTACCTCTGCACTTAATTTGATCAGATTAAACCTGTTATTGCTATTACATATTAGTAGTATTTCAGGTTTTCTCTTCCTTCCATTTAACACTGATGATTGGCTATAAACAAGTATATAATGGTTGGATTGTTTTTTTTTTTTTTAATTTTAGAATTTGCCATTTTTTTCAGCACCAGTTCAGTTAAGCAATTATAAGTTGACTGCCAGCTACACACTGACCACTATGCTAGGAGTTTGGAGAGGCCATGGAGGAAAGAAGTTGAGAGCTCCTGCCTTCTGGGGGCTCATGATTCAGGATGGAGGACTCTGAATAGATAATTTCATTATCAGTTAGATTGTGAAGAATGTTATAACTTTGTTATCACAAGGTTCTGTGGCAGTTGAGAGGGAAATGAAATTAATTCACAAGGGGTTATCCAAGTTCATGGATTTCTTTGGCTTATGAAACTGCTCCACAATGCCTAACATCCCCAGCATGTGCAGTGCTGGGCACATACTATAAGCATCCTCAGGACTATGTTAAAACGTGTGGTACACACATGGGGGTAAGAATTCTCAAACTCTACAGAAGGGCATACAGTGGAAAATAAGACCTGTCTCAAAACGTTCCATCATCCTTCCTCTCTAGAGGCACCCACTTTCCATAATTTCCTGTGTCTGATTGATTATTAAAGATTTGTTTCTGGCAGATCTTTTTTTAATTTTGTTGAACGGAACCAAATGTAATAAACATCTGCATATGTGCTGTGTTATGTCCTAAGAACACCAAGAATAGGATCCTGCTTTCTGAAAGTTTATAGTATGATACACATGAAGACATGTCTTGGAATATTACATGTTTGGTGATACAATACAGATAGAAAGTAGTTATTCAGATAACTCAGAGGAGGGAAGATTAGTCACTGCTCTAGGGTAAAGTTGGGCAAGTTACACAGAGGTCATGATCCTTTAGCTGAGATTTGGGCTGTGAGGCTTTCACTAGACTAAGGTGTTGAAGGCAAGTAAATCTTCAGCCAAAGAACCATATGTTCAAGGAAATAGAACACTGAAAATACATGTTTGAGTAGGATCATACATTGGTAGATATGCCAGAGAGTGTAGCCAGATTGTCAGAGATGTTAAATTTCTCATCCTGTGAAGTTAGGATGTTGTACAAGTAAGGATGACAAGAAACGGTTGAAGAAGGAAGTGCATAATAGGACTATAAGGCATATTTCCATTTTAGAAAGATAATTTTGGTGGCCCTCTGAAGGATGGAATGGGCAGGGGAGAACGTGTCTGTGGAAATCTGTTAGGATTGCACCTCTGGCTATCACCTGGACAGGGTAGAAGGAGAAGGTGGAAATGCAAGGCAGTGAGATTCAAGAGAGATTGTAGAGGAAGAAAGGGCTGTGGACACAGAAGCCCATGCTCTGCATCAGGATTTGTGAACCTGCTTAGTTGACTTAGATGAGTTTGGGAATAGTCTCTAGTGCTGAAGGAGCCAACGGTCTAGAGAGAAGCATTCCCAGACTGCAGAATAAGAAATGAGAAGAAAAGAGAACTCCAAGAAAAGGTCAACATTTAAACAGCCAGCAGATAAAAAGCCATCAGTAGTAGAAAAGAAGTGATTGATTATAAAGGCAGAATGACAAACAGTCAAGAACAGCATGTGGAGCAAGGAGTGTTCCTAAATGACCATTGCTTTACTTCACTCCAAGTCATGTCAAGGTGGGGAGAGAGGCTCGGGCAGTTAGAAAACTAATGTTGGTGTATGAGGAAAATGTGGCTTATTTGGCCAAAGAAAGAAAGGTCTTGCAGGAGAGTCTCAAAGAGAGAGGTGATGGACTGATCCCCACCCTTGGCTGTGAAAAGAAGTGGACCCACGAGCCATCTCTCCTTCTCACGTTCTTTACTTAGTGAATCTTCCCAGGGGGGCTCGTAAATGTGAGGCCAAGTGTGGGATCTGGTGGGGAGAAGAGTTGGTTGTCTAGAGTGTGAAATGTTGTAGCCAAGGCAGGGAGTGGGGACAGATCAGCAGAGCCACCATGGGATGTTTCTGGCTCTGAGCTTGGGATGGGTCTGTCCACGGTCTTCACTGGCAAGTCGGTTTTGTTATTTCTATTGACTATTTATAAACCCAAGTGGGAAATTTTTTATGGACTTCCTAAGAATTTCTTCAAAATGTTTTGCATCACTTTGCTTGAAAACTTGGTGCTCTTTATCACTAATGGGATCAACTCTGCTTGCATCTTTTGGTTGCATCAATGTGAACTCAAAGCCTTCTTTGAAGGACTCAGTGCCAAACATCAGAGAAGGTTCCTGTGCGTTGATTGAGATGTACAGATTAACGGCCACAGTCCTCACGTGGTGTTCTAGAAACGGCGTCAGTCTGCGAGAGGAGGAAGCCAGGGAGTTTGTTAGGTCACCAGAGCCTGGAGCTTGAAGTGCAGCTTTACAGTTCGGCATGCTTCTGTTGTTTATAACTTTCTGTAATGTGTGATAACAAAGAGCAGTGTGTGGTAACAAAGAACACTCTGTTACCACGAGTTATTTAAAAAAAAAAAAAAAAAAAAAAAAAAAAAAAAAAAAAAAAAAAAAAAAAAAAAAAAAAAAAAGAAATAACCACCATCCTTCGGCTGCTCAGCCTTTTTTCCCCCTTCTTCCTCACAGCTCTGTTTCTGGCTCCATGTCTTCGTCACCCACTTCCACCTCCTCCCCAGCTGCTCCTCCTTGTCTCCTTGTGCGAAGTCCTTTCTCGTGGCTGTTTCTCCTCCACCACGGAGAACCTGCTAGAGCCTTTTGCATTAAAGCATTAGCAATTTGCCATCTTTCCTTCTCTCCTTATGTATACATTTCTATCAAATGTTCTTCAAATTTAGAGAACCCCAAGATAAAAGATATCTCGAGGGCCCCTCTATGGTGAAGGGAAGTCTAGGAATTGTGTGTATGTGTGAAAGAGATTGCACATTTCTGGTATCAGCACTCTCCTGCTGATTTTGAGGGTTTCATAGTTTTTTTTTTTTTTTTTTTTCTCTTTATAAAATATTTCTTGCACTCTTTTTAGTGCTACTAGCCAGAAACACTGAATAAACCTGTTTAAACTGGACCTGGAAAAGTTGCTGTATTTTGTACTTCAAAGCCTAACCCCAGACCCTGAATGCTGACTGGGCCCAAAGAGTCTCCATCAGAACCCCTGGAGAGAGGTGGGAAAACATGTGCATGCTCTAGATGGTGATGGACCCAGGACAATCAAAGAAAGGCAGCTTCTTTCTCTGGAGATTATTTCTACATGTGCTGCCTTTTATTTTTGTATGAAGTAGTAAATGAAGTCAGAAAATGTTGATGTCAGCAAATGGGCACACGGGGCAAGGGGTTTGATAAACTTACTGCTTGTCTTGCATAGATTTCAAGGTAGAGAGTGGTTTTTATAGCTTTTCCTGCATTTTATACAATGGATTTTTTTTTTTTTTTTTTTTTTTTTTGGCTTGGTCTTTAGAACACACCTGAGGTGGTTTTCTCAAACCCCTTTACTCTTAAACTTTATTGTACAGATCTCCCAGTGGTATAAATCATTACCAACAACAAATATAAAAAATAATTCAGAGTTCAATTAAGAAATACCCACAGGTAAATTTCTCTATTTCTTGGTTTCTTTACCTATAAAATGGGGGAGGTGAACAACATTAACACCTTGTTCATTTCAAATGTTCATTAATAATAAAATAAATTCAAGGCTGATGATTGGGTTTTCTATAGTATTTCAATTCCAAGTGTCTGTTAGCAGTTACCTAGAGGGCTATCATAAGGATTATAGACTGCCATGAAAAGAGTAGGGTATTGATTAATGATGTCTGCTTTGAACATAACAGTAAAGAGTGGTGGCACATTCCTGCTCTGACCTCACTGTCTCACTAAGAAGGACCACAGGGATATTGTAGTTTCACTACACACACACACACACACACACACACACACACACACACCACTTGAATCAAAATGTGGGTGAAACCACAGGTATGAGTTCTATTCCATTTCCAGATGATTCAACTTTAATTAAATCAAATTTTTGTGTCTTGATTCATGAGTCTTAAAACCAAGGGAACAAAAAAAAAGGTGTGTGGATAATTCAGTTTAAATACATCATCACTTCAGACCCAGGTCTTCTAAAAACTTTGGCACTTGCAGAGGATGAGGCACTAAATTATAGCCCATTGCCCATCTAATATAGTATTGAGCCCTAAAACTTGACTTTTTTATGACCACAGGTCTAGGAGCAAAAAGAGGTGTCAAGAAACATGTGTGGAAAGTTATATAAACTCTATCTTGAGTCTGTTTCAAAAACGAATACTAATATTTTGTATAATTGCTCTAGGATGTCTGACAAAATTATGTTTTCAAAATATCCTAGCAAAGAGTGGGGAGCTACCAAAGAGTATTTTTACAACGCTGGATGGGGATGGGTGATGTTAATCAGATTTCAAGGTTCATCTTGACCTGCTGCCTCTCGGGACACTGATCAAAGTTTTGTGAATCCTTCTGATGCGGAGTTATTCATTAGAGTTCTCAGCACATAATTATGGACTGTCAGAAGATCTCGGTTTTGTGTAATAAATGAGTAGCATGCCTGCGGCTTGCTGAGGTGTTAGCTTAATAACCTCATAAGACAGGTTGTTTTTCTTCTCCCTCAAGACCTGGTTTATGTCTTGCCCACCCCACCTCAAATGAAGATGTAAAGTTTAGGACTTAGATTTCTTTAAGAGTTTATTTCTGAGGGGAAGGAACAACAGCTTTTCATTTTATTCTCTTTTCCTTTGTCCTATCATTTTTGGATTGGAAGTGTTAACAGATTTTGTTTTTATGCCTGAATCTTGATAAGGATGTATAAGTTTTTCTCCTACCGCACATGGTTATATACAGTGAGATGTTAGTAAATCGGTGCTGATAAGCTGTGCCACGTTTAAATTGCTGTCTGCATGATACTCTTACTCAGGGATGCAATTATTTCCCTTGGTTTTGACAAGATGTCAACTGTGATATGCACAGAGCACAAACATATCCTAAGACACCAGAGTGCATTAGAAATTTTTCCAGAGGAAAACTCAAGTATGTGTCTGGGGCTCCCATTCTGTCTCATCCTCTGTCTTTGGATGTTTGTTTACATTTAGATTATTAGCTGATTATGCACATGAAGTGGCATTTAAGAAGCATGAATCATCTGTTTAGTGATCATAATTAACAGTGGTTTCTAGGAATATTTTGCCTTCAAGTTTGAGAGTATAAAGAGAGGAGAGCAATTCATTATCAGTCATTTTATTGGTAATGGTGGTAGAGGCACTTGTATATATATATGAGCTTCAAGAGGGAGATTGTGGTGGGTAATTTATGATACACTTTGATTGCACACCTACTGTGAGAATAGAGAGATACATCAGATACAGTCTGCCAGTGAGGCGTCGATTTTTCTAGTTGGAGAAGTACATTTGTTACAATGGGTTAGTCCAGCCAAGTGGAAACCATACCTACAGAAACCCTACACTCCCCCAGATTGCAGTGGCTTAAGCATAGTCTAAAGTATATTTCCAGCTAGTTGTAAGGGCTTTCTACTTGTTCATTCAGAGACCAAGGTTCCATCCACCTTAGGTTCCACTGGCGTCGAAGTCTACAGTGCTTTCTCCATTTAACTATAATAGAAACGAAGATAAAAAAAAAAAATTACTCATGGGAGGCCTAAAAGAGGCAAGACTGTTCACATCCCATTGGCCAGAAACTCAGAGCTCAGGCACATGGCCAAACACAGATGCAAGGGAAGCTGGGAAATGTAGTCTGATTTACTATATAGCCTCTTCCATTAGTGATAAGTGTGTACAAAGAGTAGCAAGGATTGAATGTGGTAAAGGCAGATGGGTGAAGAGGATTGGGAAGGCCTGAGAGTGGGGAGCTAGATGCTTGATATTTTGAAAAGAAATTAAAGTGGGTCATTTTCTGTACCAGTCTGCTGGCAGTCATGTTTCCTTATCACATGGTAATCCTTAGTGATAAGCTGGAATTTGAGTGTGCAGCTTATATTAAATATAAAGCTCATTGTGTAACCTGAGAATGGCTAAGGGTTTCATGGTGGACAAATCGTTCTGGTGTAAACTCTACACTCTACTGTCATGACCGGGCCTGCCAGGCAAGTATGGAAAAATGCCCTGTGGAGTGGAAACTCTTCCTGATTTTGAGTAGTGAAGAGAAGATTTTAATCTGGTTTCTCTGGCTGCATAGCTCACGCTCTTCCTGGAGCTAATGACATACTTGTGGATACAGGCATTTCCCTGCCTGTGACTTTAACAGTGTCCCAAAGGTAGAGGAACAGGATGAGGACCTTGAAACTACTCTGACCACTGCCGATGGGAGGAATATTTCTGGACAGGCAGATGAGAAAATCCCATTAACAAAATGAATTGCTCCAGACTTGCAGATGTTTCCGGATTGTGTGGCCCCGACTTGTGCTTTCTTTTGTATTTGCAGATAGTATAGGAGGTTAAGAAGGCTACATCTGTCTTAGAGCAAGCACAAGTTATATATCCAGGCAGTCTTTTGCCTAATTTGGCTATGGCCAGTCTTTTCTTCTGTAAAGACAGAATACTTCTAGTAACTCCTGTCTGTGACTTTGGTTGGCAGTTGTTGATTGAAAAGATGTACAGGAAAATGTATTTACAGGTTAAAATATCATCCTTGCAAATTTATATCTTTGAAATTTTCTTTGGAAGGAGTATGACCCTTTTGCAGAGGACCAGAGAAGATAATGACATGAGCTGGAACCAAACCACAGTGGAACAAGGGTGCAAGAAAATGTTTAATATGAAATATTGTTTGCATCAAACTGTTTTGCACTGGAAAAGTTGGAATGCCACAAAGGCTTGGTTCTGTTGAACTGTTTCCTGAAGAAACAAGGCTACCTTTTCAGCAAATGACCTGAAAGAAAAAAAGGCATTTTTAAGAAAAAGAAGCTTAATAGTTTTTCTGGAGAAAGTGTGTGTGGTGCGGTTTGGGGGAGTCAAAGCATATCTTTCTCTTATTCAGAACTTCCAGTGCCTTCTCTGAGTTCTGAAGAAGCTAAGCACATTTTCAGTAGCTTCACTGAAAGAAAGTATAGCCTAGAGCCAAAAACTTTAAATGCCAAACTTTAAGCTAGAGTAGATTTTTATAGCCATGTTAGAAACCTCTGAAAGGAGGGGGATTATAATGAGAAATGCTGACCTATCCTTAACAGGGATGGAAGCACCACAATAGTGGATTTTCTATGACAGTACCCTAGCATGGCTGAAAGGGACCTGTTGGCTTCCTATAGTGGTCAGAGCTATTAGAGGAGATAGAGAGATATATCAGGCATCCTGTAGCACATGCCTTGTGCTTTTCTAGATCCTGTTTGGGTACCACATAGATCTCAAAGAGAGCCCTGGGACCACACAAGAAGAATTACATAGTTAAAGGATTTGACAATTTGGAAATGAACTTGAGTTGTCTAGATCAGCAGTTGTCAGATTGGGCTCTGCCAAACCCAGGGACTTCACAGAAAGGATGGGATGGGAGGGTAGAGCATGACTATGTAGAAGTATCTGGAGTAAAGCCAAGCAGGTAGCACCAGGATGCTCCACAGCCCCATTTTAGCCAAAGCACTGTTACTTTTATATTTATTGCATATTGTGTTTGACATAGGATTATATTTTCCAAAAGATTGCATTGATAAACATCATTTTAAGACCACTGATCTGGCACAACTTACTTTCAGTCCAGGAATTTGCTTTGTGTTATCTTAGCCCACAGGTAATTCATTCTCAATTTACTCAGCTCCAGCAATGAGGAACTATATCACTTAGGATTCTGCCAAGAGACCAGAACTATATCCATCACTTTAATAGAGCTGACTGCAGAGAATTGTTAACTAGGTATCTGAAATTTAAAAAAAAAAAAAAGTGAAAAGGGAAGGATGTAACTGTAGGAATCAGCTATCACATCTTGAAATAGGAACAAGGGGGAAGAAATTGGAATTATTAAAACTTGGAAGCTCAGAGGAGGGTATGGAGCTGGGAATGAGATCTCACAGGAGCAGACCTCGCTGATGGAGCTGGTTCTGGGAGTTTATAGAAAAGTAATGGAATCCACTGGGCCACAAGATGAAGAACTGCTTTTGGAGCCATGCTATCAAGAGACGGAATCTGCCCTTTTTCTCCTTTTGTTTCCCTTCCTCACCCCCTATATGTAGAGACTGACAAGAAACCCTCTGTCAAAGGAGAACTGTGGTTGGAGATTCCCAGCATCACAAAACACAGCATAGAAAGGTCATTAGTGAATCTGAGATGCAGTAGTTTAATAAACAACAGTGGAATTAACCCTTTCCTCAGGTATCCTATTCTATTGTTGAATCAGTTTTAAATGAGGAGGAAAGCAATTAAAATTTCTTTCCTTTTCTGAGGGAATTTATCTTTCTTGTCTTAAGTTTTCTTTTCTCTAGGCCACAGATATTCATGCTTCCTTCAACCTGCCTCAAAGGTATGTTGTGTAGACATTTTGGTTGCCATCCTGAAGATACCTGCCAGTTTGTCAGCATCTCTTTTAAATTTGGTTCTCAGTTTGTCAGTGTCTATTGAAACCCTTAAGAATATGCACACTTTCTGTCTTTCCAATTACACTTCTACGAATTTATCCTTATGAATTTTTCATGGTGTGCACAAAAATTTAGCTATAAGTCTATTAATTTCAGAATTGCTGATAATTTTTTAAAATATGGAAAACCCACATATGTTAAAGAATAGGGGATTGGTATAGGCCGTGGAACACTCAGCAGATAATACAAATGATGATGAAGAAGAAAAATTAGCAATACAAAAAGAAAGTCACATTATTTTTTTAGGTTTTAAAAAAAGACAGATATGAAATGGCATGCACAACATCATTCCTTTTTGGTAGTGCATGCTTACATCCACATTTTTAAAGAAAGAGTGGGAGGATATGTACTAAATGTCCAACATATGGTGGCTATTTCAAGGTAGAGATATTATGGTCAGTTTTAATTTTCTTTTTTTTTTCTATTTTATTTGTATTTTCAATGTAGTTTATAATTAATTAAAACATATTAATTGTAATACATTTCTCTTTTTAATGAATAAAAATTAATTTGGTGCTCAGAACAAGACTGTAGGGATGGTAGCAAAGGCATGGGCCTCAGGAGCTCAGCACTGTAGGTACATGTTAATTAATGCATAGTATAATGGAATTACAGTTTTATTTTCTCTGACAAATATAGTTCTAGTAAAAAGCCTAGGATGGAATTTTTTTTTTCCTTTTTCTTTTCCTTTTGCAATTCTGTTGCTTCATGGTAACCTTACAACAATCGTGAAAATTCAGTATGATTTTTTCACATTGGGTATTATGATTCTCATGGCATGATAGAGCAAAACTGTTACTCAAGTTTTCCAACTCTTCAAGGTTTGAAATGTAATATTTAATCAACTTCATTGAATTATAATGACATTCAGTAGAAAGTATTTTAAATGTAAATTTCCATAAAATTTGACCAGTATATATACTTGTGAAACCACCATCCCAATCAATATATGGAACACCTCACATAACCCCTGTATCCTGTCTCCTGTATCCCTTTGTAGTCAGTCCCTTTCTAGCTCTGGACCTAGGCAGTCATTTATCCTCTTACTATAGATTATATTTGTCCCTTTTAGAATTTTACATCAATGGAATGACCCAGTATGTAACTTTTATTCCTAGCTTCTTTTGCTCAGTATAATGTTCTTAAGATTCAGCTGATTGTTGTATGTTTAAGGAGCTCATTCCTTTTTATTGGTGAGTAGTATTCATTGTATGAGTATGGCACCATTTATTTATCCATACACTTGTTGATAGGTACTTGGGTTGTTTTCAGTTTGGAGTTATTATGAAAAAAACTTCTGCAAACATAAAATCCTATTTTAAAAGCCTGTATCTAGGACTGTATATAAGTTCCCATTGAATATCTTTTGTTTTCTTAAGTGTTTTTAAAAGTTTTATTGAGGTATAATTGATGCTAAAATCGACATATTTAATGTATACATTTTTATGAGTTTGGACACATGCACACATCCATGATATCATCACCATAATCAAGATAGTAAACATGTCCATCAACCCAACAATTTCCTTGTGTTTTCTGTTTTGTTTTGTTTTGTTTGTTTTGTGAATCATCTCAGTCTTTTAAAAGCTCAGTTCTGTCATTGAGCATATTCATCATTCTTCTTATTGTGTGCCAACTACTCATTTGATGAGTAAGTTTTTGTATCTTCATGGTGAAATTGGCATCAGTGGAAAGATTGCTGAAGCAGTCAGGACATTGTATGCTGCCCTCTAACTCCGTGACCTTGAGCAAGACTCTTAAATGGGAACTTCAGTTTCGGGATGTGGAGAATATAGACTATTATAGTAGATTATCCTCTTAGGTTGGCTTAGGTTCTTAAATTCCATGCTTCTTTGAAAAAGCCTAATGACCAGATGGAGGCCAGATCTCATCTACTGAGATCATGGTGGCTTTGGAGGGGACAGAAATGGCTGAGACCAGGAGGCTGAAATGTAACTAAGTCCTGTGTTGTTTCTTTAAACTAGTGCTGTGTCCTGGTACAGGTGTAGGACCCCAAGTGTGGCTTCACAGTAGATTTTTCCAAATCACTGGAATAGGGAAAGCAAATCTCTTTTGATGTCGTAGCTGACCAACTTGTAAAATATAGAGTCATAAAAGAATAATCCAGCTGGTTTGAACATCCATGTCTGATAAAGGAAGCCAGTGTAGATCATCACAACAGAAGAGATGGAGAACAGAAACAAAGTATGCCTGGAACTCTTAAGATCTTGGGGCTTGAAGCCTTCTAGAAATTGCTAAAAGGAGGTAGGTATGTTTATAGGTACATAAGGCACAGAAACCTTAGAAAACAAGTGTTCAGAAATGAAGAGAACTGGATTCCTTGGAATCTGTGACAAAGCCCAGGGACCAGTGGTGGCTTAGGTGGGGTGCTGTTTCAACCTGAAATCCAAGCTGGTCAGGGACCCACACTGAATAGAGTCCTAGCTCCTCTGGAGACTCCTGGTTCATGATACTGACCATTCCAGGCTTAGAACTAGTTTCACAGTAAACTAACAAGAGGGCTAAATCTGAGAGTTAGGGAGGACTGAGGCACCAACAATGGGAGATGGAGAGTTAGAAATGTCAGAGAAGGGGCTGGGGTTGCGGTTCAGCGGTAGAGCGCTTGCCTCATGTGTGTGAGTCACTGGATTGCATCCTCAGCACCACATAAAAATAAATAAACAAAATAAAGGTATTGTGTCCATCTACAATTAAAAAAGAGAAAGAAATGTCAGAGAAATATCAGAGGGAATAATGGAGTACTTGCCTTGCTCATACTTGAAAAGTAAAATTTCAGACCTTCATTTTGGCCCTCAGTTTGTGTGATAGAATTCTACATGTCACCTTTTTTGTGTCCTGCGCTGTAAGCAGGAGTTTGTGTGTTTATACACAACAGATAGACACAGAACAGTGTGTCAAGTACTACTTCATACACTTTACATGTATCAGTTTACTTAAATAACGTCAATTATTTCCACTCATGGTTATTGCCATTATCAGAGATTAAGACACTGAGGCAGGGAGAAGTAAAGTTGTTGGTAGAGCTAGGGTTTGAGTCTAAGTGATCTGACTCCAGAATTCACATTCTTAGCCATCCTGTTATGTGGCCCTGGTATTTGGTAGATCCTTGTTGGGGTTAGGAAGAGTATTTCAAGAGAGAGAGGTGAATGTGAATGACAGTGATGTGTTCCTTCCTACAAGTGAGTTTCCCAATAGGGGACATCCTGAGTTTCTGCTTTATGGCTGTGCATGGTGGCTCCCTGCCAGCTTTGTCCCTGTTTTCTTGCCCTGAGTGTCTCTCTCTCTCTCTCTCTCTCTCTCTCTCTCAGCATCAACCATGGTCATGGAGATACAGACTCCTCTTATGAGTGAGTTCTGAAGCATGGTAGCCTATGAGTGCCTTAGAATGACCAAGCACTCACGGAGAATTCTGTGCTCCATCCAGAATCTTCTGAATCTTCTTTTGAATTAAAACATATGGAGAGATCTGGAGATTAGAAGATGAGACAAATTCCCAGGTGACTTGGGTGTGCACTGAGGTTTGAGAAGTGCTATTTGAAGCGTCCTGTATTCACCCTGTATTTAGATGAATGTTTCCCATCAGTGCTCTGTGCCAGCCCAGCATAGTGATTATGCTTGTAAATCATAGTTGGTAAATGTGTCTCTGTCTCTGTTGTACCATGGGATTTGGTTGGCGGGCACTTGAGGAACAGGTGTGCAACACAAACACAGTGGTTGTAAGTTATCAAGCTGGTTTCCAATTTGAGAATGAAAGCTATTTTTCACCTAAGAAAGGGAGATACATACCTACTTGAGGGAACAATATTTAAAAAGACAAAGTAATAAACCCAAGAGAGAAAGGATTATAAACACACACATCATGCTCTATGGCTAAAATATGTGCTTTTATTCAAAAGTTGTTTTACTACTAATCTGGGCTTTCAGTTCTATTTGGGGCTCTAAGTGAACTATAAAATGAAGAGTGTGGCTTTGTCAGGCTGCTCATGGGTAGCACAGGTTCTCTTTTTGAATCCACTCTACTTATATAGAAGAAAGAAATGAAACCACAATGGCAGCACAATGATAGAACAACAAAAAAGCACAGTTGTCTCTAGAAAGCCAATTCTCTGTCATGTGCAGAAATCTCTGTAATAAGCAGGATGTCATAAAAAAACGGAGTTCATGCTTGGCTAGACTTTTCAGCAAATTGTAAAGAGGGAAAAATGTCATGTTTTATTTACAGTGAATGCATTTCATACATGGGAACCAAATCCTGATGGCTCAATAATGGCTATTTAAAATGGCCTTGGAAGTTTTATAGAAAACCCTCCCCCTTCTGGAAAATTAACTCATTACTTCCCAAGCATTATTAATGGACAGAAGACATGCTGACTCCATTGTCATGGGAGAATGGACCTACCATGAAACAGTCCCTACCCACGTGGGGACATTGTATGCTGGTCCTTGTGGACATATCCACTGAGGGCTCCATAGATTGGCCTTTTCCACAATGTCCAAATCCTGTGGCAGTTGTAAATGGCACAGAGATCCCCTCCTTGGGGGATTTGAGTTGAGTGTGAGCCCATGTCCAGAATATGGTCAAGCCTGGATATCTTTATCAAGATGAGCTTTAATAGAGATGAGAAACTTGAAAACAATCCCATGCAACAGAGTCAAGAACCTCTGAGGCAGTGTGGGAACTGGAAATAAAGGATGATTCCATGATTTGAGAAGGTCTTCCTATTCAACTTTGCTGGGCCTTCCTTGGTGACTGGGACAATGGGAGGACCCAACGAATGTTTTATGTTGCGCTCGGTCCCTTCTATCACACAGAGTTGTGTGCTTCACTCTCAGGCCCAAAAGAATGTTCCAAAGAACTTTCCTCTTGTGGTGTGTTTTGATATTGTATAGTTTGCCTTTTGTTTTATCATGATGAGTTATTGTAGCTTTTGTGAAACTCTCAGGGAGACTTTCAAAAAGATATCAGAAAGTACTTTAAAACTATAAAACACCTTAGTAACTCTTCTCCCAAAGAGTAAAAATGCCAGATTAGGAATTACAGGGTCCAAGGAGTACAGTAAAGGGAAAACTGAACTTTTCCTTATTCTTCGATTCTAGCAGTCCTGGGAACAGACATGTAATAGTAAGAACTCCTTCAGGTCTGAACATTGGCAGCTGTCACTTAGGTTTTTGTGTAGCATTCTGTTGCTTAACACTTAGCACATATCCATACAATCCTTTTAAAAGCCCAAATCTGAGATCAAAAATTGTAAGCCTTCTTGGAGAATTCAATATCACTGATGAATAAGGAAGTGCTCATTTCAAGCTCTTATTCTAATTAAACCTCACCATACCCCATTGGCAAAATGAGTAGTTTAACTTTTGGACAAGTAATTGATGACTTTGTTTTTTATGAAAGATTATTTAAGGAAGTTACTATGTACCTTGGAAAGTGAGAGATAAGGAGATGGGCAGAGAAAGAATATGAATCTGCAAGCTTTTAGACACATCTAATTGTGCCTTATTTCCTTACTGACATTGGATTGGCTGGCTGTTTGTGTAGCAGCTATATTCTGTGACTGTTTCCGGCCACATTGTACCTTAGAATTGTGTTCATGGGCATTCAAAGCCAGTGCCTCCCAATAATACATTGTCTCTTTACAGAAATTCAAGGAGTACTTTGTTACAATTCCTGAGTAGGAGCTCTGGGTGTATTAGCATGCTTTGAAATTGAAAGGCTTTTAGATTGCTTTGCTTAATATTGGCCAAAGCATCAAAAATGAGTTTGAAAGGAGAAATAAGACCCCAAGTGTCAAAGGAAGGAATGATGACAAAGATAGCTGCTTCCTATGAGTGTCCACGTGTATATTTCTGAATGTGAAGATACAGATACATAAAGCAGGGATAGAACCTTGCTGTCATGTCCTGAAGGTTTTTACTGTGTTAGTTGGACTCCTTTGACCCACCCATAAGAGAACTGAATAGCTTTCTTGTAACTACCTGGACACTCACTGGCAACAGGTGACATAATTAAATGATTAGTTGATTGTTTAACTATTTAAATATTTGAGTATTGATTACATTCTTTGGGCTATAACAATTTGAATATTTGGGTCAGAGTAATAATGTCACAAATAGTCTTTCACTTAGATGTGTGAGAGACAATTATAGAGAGAGTTCACTAATTCTCTCCTTCTCTGACACTGTGTACAAGCATGCGCACGCGCACACGCGCGCGCGCACACACACACACACACACACACACACACACACCTCTCACATTATAACCTCCTTTGGGGTCATTTTGGTCACAGAAGGTATAGCGCAATAGTACTGGAGAGATCATATAGAGTAAATAAAATCTTGTGGTAAATATTACTTATTTGTAAGTTTCCTCATTATTTTTCCCAGGTGCAAACTTAAACTTATCCTGTCATTATCCATTAAATCTTTATACCCAAGAGAGAAGAATTAGCCCAGAATGGGTCAGCATGGAATTTTCTCACAAAGAAGAGGTTAGCTAATTGAGGAATCTAAAGTACTTTACTGCAAACCTCTGTCAACCACAAAATTTCACTTTTACCAGGGAGAATGAGGACAGAATTAGGTCCAAAATGTATATGCTCAGACAGAATCTCTTGAGAAGCTTGATCCTCAATAAATGCAAGCTGGACTAACTGGGCTGCAGATGAATGACTGCTCCTGTGTCTCTGTGCCGTGTTCCCTGGGTCTCTCCTGGATGCTGACGGTGATGACGAGGAAAGCTGGGGAACACCCAGGGCTGCTCTTGTTACTTACAGGCTTCTGCTTCCAGGTGGAACTTTTCAGAGTAACACCTCAAGCTGAAGAAAGCAGAGTGTCCTTGGGGTTAGTTTTTCTTAAAAAAAAAAAAAAAAAAATCCACCATGGTGTTTTAGAATGATTCCCAATACTTTCATAAAAGAGTTTTGACAAAATAGCAAAACAGCTGTAAAAAGGCTCTTGACAAAATTTAATGGCTTAATTTCCCTGTAAGTATGCACAGTAGACCAGATAAAGCTCCCCTCCATACATACTTTCATTTCAAGGAACTTTCAGCAATCAGTCAGGAGATAGGCATGAAGTTGGGAAAGTAACGAAACAAAAAGCAAAAACCTTTTGATGTTCTAGGGATAAAAGGTCCTAGTGTTTTTGACAGGTTAAAAAAAGCCTTGTTTTTTTCAGATAATAAGTGTCCAAGAGAGTGTCTGTAGACTGTTCTAAACCCAGGAACTGGGTCTTCAAGTCATGTAGGACCACATGCTTTCAAATCTGTTAATGGTTTATATGTAGAGATCTTATCTCTAATCTGTTGTCTCTTGAAGGCTGCAGTGGGAAGGTTTCTGAGCCTCACTTTTTTTTTTCTTCCTTTGTGGTGGGGTGGGGGGTATTGGGGATTGAACTCAGGGGTACTCAACTACTGAGCCACATCCCCAGCCCTATTTTGTATTTTATTTAAAGACAGGGTCTCACTGAGTTGCTGAGTGCCTCGCCAATGCTGAGGCTGTCTTTGAGCCTCTGGTTTTTAATGGCTGAGGAACTGATCCAAGAGCTCAGTGCCCAGCAAGGCAGCCTCTCTGCTGGTTTCAGGCCCACAGGCTGAAGGGACCCAAAGGAGCAACCTATAAGTCTCAAACTCTGGAAGACAAAGTAACCAATTAATTCCCCCAACCATAAAGTTTTAGAGCTGGCCAGTATCTTAGAAATCTAGTGTGCTCGGCAGGTTCCTTCATATTCAACAGGACATTTTATTGAGCCTTATCCAAAGCCCTCAAGGCTTAATAAAACCATGAGTTTTATAGTATTTCTGCTAATCCCATACATTTATTGAACTAACTCTATTGGCCAGGCCTGAGCAAGCCATTGACTTCTCTGGGCCTTAGTTCTCCATGGGTAAGAGAAGGTTCTCGTGTTATAGATGAGTCTCATGATTCCTTATTTTCTGGATATTCTTGGGTTTATTACTTAAGTCTGCATTGGGAGAAAAGTTGAATAGAGCTGAGCACGGTGGCGCACGCCTGTGATCCCAGCACTTTGGGAGGCTGAGGCAGGAGGATCGCGAGTTCAAAGCCAGCCTCAGCAATGGTGAGGCACTTAGCAACTCAGTGAGACCCTGTCTCTAAATAAAATACAAAAAAGGGCTGGGGATGTGACCCAGTGGACAAGTGCCCCTGAGTTCAATCCCCAATACAACAACAACAACAACAACAAAAAAGTTGAATAGAGATAATAAACACACATACAACTGAAAAATTAGAAATAAAACCCCCTAACCTGCAGTCAAGAAAGGACAAAAATCCCTTGACAGCACTCAGTGTTCCCACCTTATGACTGGAGTCTGTCCCTTTATGTGGTCTCCAGGGGGCAGTTGTAGGTCCTATAGACTGACTGCAATCAGTGATAAATGGGGATGTCTCCCCTGAAACTCTTGCTCTTTGAGCCCTAGGATTTTCTCCAGTATTTATTTATTTGTGTTTCAATTATATGGATTATACATGGCCATTGTAAACAAATTGGAAATGACAAAATATTTAAAGAGTAAAATAGTAAATTTGTCAAAAACTTAACATTTAGATTATGTTAGTTTTTTTTTTTTTTCTTTGCCTACAATAATGTTTCTTTGTATGTTTCCTCTTTTCTGATTTGGAAGTTGTAAATCACATTTAAGTTAATTTTACAATGAAATATTTTGCAGCTTGTTTTTCTCTAATTATTAAACTCATGAATGAAATACCCTGTTTATTCTCTGCTGTATAAGATAAGAAATACAGCATCTTTACTACAACTTCTTTGTATTGGAGCTTTAAAATTAGATTATGATGATGATTTAAATGTCATTACTTTTATTACACCTTGCATTTTAAATTAAAAACAATTTTTAAAAAATTGTCTTAAGATTTTATAGTCTTATAAATGACATTTCACTTTAATTAGAACATTTTAGTTTCTGAACTCATGCTTTCTTAGTAGCCCTTTTGTACTAAAACTTATCCATTGTTGAGCTCTTAATTTTGAGTCATTTCTCTACTAGTTTTTAAGGACCAGATTTTTAAAGGACATTTTTCAGGAAGGATATATAACATATTGCTTTTTGATTTGGTACCTTCTAAGGACTATTTCTATTATTTTTACCCTATAATGATGACTCTCCTGAATATTGAACAATTGCATCATAATCTTTTTCTTTAAAAGCTCAGTGGTTGTTACTTTGTTTTATTTCTAATTACTAATATTATGGAGGAGAAGACTAGGCTTGACATATTATTTGCGGGAATCATTTTTTCTCCCTTTGTCTTGATGCTTATGTTTTTTTCCCTCTTGAAATGAGATATTATTTATTCTTTTTATCTCTTGGAATCCAATCTGCATCTCTGTCTTTACTGTGTTTCAAATTTGGCAAGCCTTTTTTTCATCTTTTTACTGTTGTTAGGAGTTTCCCCTTTATGAGCATTCTCTCAACATCATTTCATACATAAGTGCCCACCTGAATTTGCACCTGAATTTGTTGAAGAGAAAAGATTAACAATTCTCAGAAACATTCTCTTTTACTTGTAGTGCAGTGATTTTGCAGAAATGCTTTTACTCTGATCAATCCTTTATGGCTATTTCTTTCTTTTGACCCTGTGTTCTGAGGTCTTTCTCTTCTTGTTCAAGCCTGTAAACAAGTTTCTCTCTTATGTAGAATAAGTGCTGAGACAGTGTATCAAGTTCTGATGAGGAGACATCACCAGTAATTTGAAGAGGAAATTTAATATGAAATATTGTTTAACTAGTTGAAGGTGTTATGGGCATAAGGGTATAAGTTAAAGGTATAAGAAGATTCTAAGGAGACATGAGTTCAGGGAGTAATTACTTCCTTTAGGTCTGTGGGGGACAGTGCAGGGAAGGAACTAAGAATTTGGAAGCTGGACTATTTCCTACCTGAGGCTGAGAATTAGCCATTACTGGGGAGAGTCTGGCTGCATCTCACTGTGGTTCTGCTTGCCAGTGGGCTGGGGTCCACAGGAAGCTGTCCACTGGATTTCTGAAGAAAATCATTAGAGAGCAAGTGCTGCTGTACCTCCTGCACACTGCTGCAGCAGTATGACGGGGGGAGTAGGAAAACCATTCACCTTCTTCCATGCTGCCTAGCAGTGTCCTTCCAACTCCCTCTATTGGCAAAGCCTAATACTTCTCCAGCTGGCAAAGGAGAAATATTTACAGGGTCCAGCTCTAGTATCACTGAGCAGGATGAACAAGGGTGGATTTGGGATTGGCAGTTGGTACAGATAAGTTCTGAGTCTCAGAAGGAAGAAAGAAGGGATGGTTTTAGTATAGTTTTATATTATCGAGCCAGAAATTCAGTAACTTGGGTAGCAGGTAGAGAACTGAATAACATCAGTGACAAGATATTTCTTTTACATTCTTGTTTGATAGTCAGGGGTGACTAGGAAAATGCCTTCACTCTGAAAAGGGTGCAGACATCAGCATCAGGGCAAACTGGGACTAAACACTAGACATTTTCCCACCCAAGTGACCTCCCTGACTGGATGCTTCTAGAAACTCTGGTGGGGTTTAGATAGGCTCTAAATTGCCTCTTAATAATGAGTGTTAATTATTTTCTAGGCTCTCTTCTATTTACTTCTGGTATAAGAGGTTGCTATAAACAAGGTTTACCTATAATTTATTTTTATTTTTTGGTGCTGGGGATTGAACCCAGGGCCTTGTGCATTTGACGCAAGCACTTGACCAACTGAGCTATATCCCCAGCCCAAGGTTTACCTACAAACAAGTATCATTGGTTCTTTCTTTAAATAGAAATGCCTTGACATTTATGTTTTATGAGTTTTCCCTTTCTGAATTCCTAAAAGGATTTCAGTTTCCTCTGTTTTTGTTTTGTGTTTTGGGAGTGGTCATTTTACTGAGATTCTGGAAGAAGGCAGAGTTATATGTATATGTTGATACCACCTTTTTGCCAAGAAGTCTTATGTTTTTAAATATTTCATAAATATTTACCTATACTTGTTTTAATCTCATTTTAAAAGTCCAGTCTTTTTAGCTTTTATTTCCTGTGCCCTTTCTAACTGAAATTAGAACTATCTGACACTAACTCAGGGCTAACATATGTTACATGCTTTATCCATATAATTTTTATGGGTGTCATCTATACACAGTGTAGCCATATTCTAGCATCTTAAATAGACCTCTTCACCTGGGGTATTCTATACTTGTCACTTTAGTTAATTAACATCACACTGATTTGTAGATTTGGAAACATTTGGATTTTGCTACTTGATTTTTTTCTGGCCTGAAGAAAACTTAAAAGGTTTATACAGAGAGTTCTATTTTAGTAAGCCTGTTTATTAATTGGAAGAACATGACATGTGCGTTATTTAATACATTAAGGCAGAAGAGTTGGGAATTTGTATAAAACAAGCAAATTTAATACCTTAAAATTTGAAAAACGACAGAAAATTTCTCACTTTGGCTGTTTCAGTGTTGGTATGAAAAGATTCAGAAGAGGTAAAATAAAAAGTGAAGGACTTTATACAGAGTGTGAAAATAAAGCAAAAAAGTACTTAAAAAATAACCCATCGACTTGCCCTTGAATTGTCCTTCACTTGCGATCTCTGGTGCTTTTCCTGTCAGGGGTTGGTTGCTGGTGTGGTGGGCCCTGAGGAATAGTGGCAGAGAATCAGGGAAAGACTGAGGAGGGGCCCCGGGGTGGCTTTACACCTGGGAAGGGCTGGTTTGTGAAAAATAGAAAAACAGAACACCCAGGTCTACAGAAGAAGAAAAGAAACAAAACAATACAAAAAAGCCACCTCTACATTCTTGACCAGGTGTGGGATTAAATCCATTGCCCTTTTGTAATTTACAGAATTAAGCTTTTTTTTTTATTTTTTCATGTCCTGAAAAATTAAGAACTGTTTCAGTTTCTGCCTTCAGACTTCTCATGTTTGCCCCCAGATGATGGATAGTGGTGGTCCCGTCACATCTACACATACTTGCTGCTCCCTGGGGAGTGGGGACCCTCTGCACGAGGACACTGGGACCCATTTTAATATGCCTTCTTGCTATTTTTTCCTTCTGAATTGGTCCTTAGTTTCACAGTTTGAAACCCACTTTCCTGTATGATAAGATGGAAATGAAGTAGGGTTTAGGCAGTTTTCTCTCTGACATTGGTTAATTTTACACACATTCCCGAGCAGAGGGTCTAGAATTGAGACTGGTAAGAAGGGGATAAGCCAAATGGAGATGCGCATCTAGCCTAACCCTTATTAGAAATCTGATAGATATATTTTCTGAAATAAAAATTAATAGTACAGAAAATTTGACTATCAAGGAAAACCTTGAACTAATGTGTAAATTTTATGTAAGTAAGAACTCTAAGCTTTCTTGAATAAAATCTTTGATTTTTCAGTAGTTAGGTCCATCAATCACTTATTTGTGTATTTTTATCTTAAGAAACTTTTCTTTATCCTAATATTTAAAAAATATATTTTCTGGTGTTTTCTTCTAATACTTTTATAATTTTCACCTCACCTTTGTCTCTTTATTCCTTGTAGAATTTATTTTTAGGTATAGCATAAGACATGAATCTAGTTTTTTTTCACAATATCAGTTTTCTTAGCATCTTTAAATGGGATTTGTTCTTTTACTGTTGAGGTAATATACTGCCTTTAGCATAAACTGTATTTTAATTTTTGCCTTATTCCATTCCTCAGTTGCCTATTTGAATGGTCTACCTGTCAATGATTGAGTTTCTATGTTTCAGAAATTATAAAAAATGTCTGTTAGTTTTAAAATATATTCAACATCTGGACCATGATGTTTCTTATTTCATGAAACCTCCTATTTTCCGATTTTCTTTGCATGTGTATCTCACTATCATCAGTAGGTTTGTTATTGAACATTGGTTACACACATCTGATTGGGGGAGATCCTATTATACATTTGTTCATATATTAATTAGTTAGTGGTGTTTAGAAAAGTTTTTCTATAATGATCTTGTGTTTGACTAACTCATTGGCCTTAATTTTTTTAATTGACTTTCCTAGGTTTTCTAGATTATTCCTTTCTAATATTCATATATCATTTGTTTTCTTGTTTAATTACCTTGCTTAGGACCCTTGGTACATTGTCAAGTTCTAGTGGTAAGATAATAGCAAACATGTTTGTCCTCTGATTTTAGTGAATATGCTTTTAATATAACATCATTTTTAGTATTATTTTTTAAAATTGTGAATTAGAGTTGACAATTATCAGAGGTTTTTTTTAAGTAGGGAAAGACTATTTTTTAAGAAAAATGGACACATAATAATTGTACATATTTGTGGGGTGTATTATAATGTTTTGATACATGTACATATTATATAATGATCAAATCAGGATATTTAGTGTATTCTTCATTTCACGTATCATTTTCTTGTAGTAAGAACATTCAAAATCCTTTCTTCTATCTATTTTGAAATATACAATATAATGTTAACTATATCACCCTTGTCTGTAACAGTATAACAGAATTTATTTCCCTATCTGTGATTTTGTACCCATCAACCAATCTTCCTTTACCCCCTAATCTTCCCAGCTCCTGATGACCCCTACTCTAATCTCTACTTGTATGAAAGTAGTGATTCCACATGTGAGTGAAATCTTGTGGCATTTATCTTTTGGGGCCTGGACTATTTTACTTAACATCATATGTTCTAGCTTGGTCCATATTGCGGCAAATGACAGGATTTTATTATTATTTGCTAAAGAGTACTCCACTGTGTATAGGTACCACATTTTTTTCTAATCTGTTAATCTGTTTGTGGACATATTGGTTGATTCTATATCTAGCCTCTTGTGAATAGTGTTTCATGGGAGTGTGAATATTCAAGAGCTTATTTAACCTCTATTAACACAACACTGGCTGTTTTTTCATATTCTGTTAATGTACTGAATTAACATGGATATATTTTAAGATGTTTAATCATCATTAATCCCTCAGGTAAACCATTCTGGCTGGTAGAATTTGTTTTTCAATAAGGTTAGGTTTTCCTGCTCCAACAGGCCAAACATATCACTCTTCCTTCCAGCATAATTTGTTGCATACCTTCAAAAGTCTCTTCCATACTGAATTCTCCATCATATTTTCTATAAGAGCTAGAATTTTACTGTGGGGAATAAAAAAGAAGTATAAGTAGTGTTATGGTTTGGATATGAGCTGTCCCACAGAAAAGCTGCGGTCAGACAATGGCAGGAACGTTCAAAGGTAAACGTATAGATTATGAGAGCTTTAACCTAATCAGTGGATTATCCCTTTCATGCATTAATAATTTGAATGATTATTGGGTGGTAATAGTAGGTAGATGGGGGCGTGGCTAGAAGTAGGTCAGTGGGAGTGTGCCCTGAGGGACTGTATCTTATTCTCTGACTCCTCTCTCTCTCTTCCTCTCTGCTTCCTGGCTACCATGAGCTAGGCAGCTTTCCTCCACTATGCCCTCTGACATGATGTTCTGCTATCACCTGAGGTTCAGAGCAATGGAGTTGTCTAACCATGGACTAAAACATTTGAAATCAGGAGCCAAATAAATCTTTATTACACTAAAGTTGTTTTTGTCAGGTCTTTTGGTCATAGTCACAAAAACCATCAATGAATAACAGAAGTAATAAGTAAAAAAAAACATGTCTCATCCATGTTGCTCCTGGGGTATTATGAAATATACAAATCATATCCCTAGATGGACCTAATGTGGTATTGACTTGGAAATCAAGTTTTCCTTTTTGTTGTCTTTTGCAGAAGTGGAACCCTGTTGTTTATATGTTAGTCTGGTAAGATGAGGAACTAAGAGATGTGGATAAATTTATTCCAAGTGCTTAGTCATATCAATAATAACATAGAGTAAGAATTTGTCTCTTCTATGCTTTACTTACTTGTATACTTTGTATTCATATATATATTATCTAGATTCATCTTCACAACAACTATAGGGGTAGGCAGAAGAGTTCAGAGAGGATAAAGTGGCTGAAGCCTGATCACACAGCAAATGAATGATATAGTTGAAGCTAGATTTCACTCCACCACCTAGTCTTTTTAATCCTAAACCAGTATTAATTCCCTTTACATCTTGGAATTTTTGGATGATGAAAACTACATGTGGCAGAAACTTAAACAAAGGCAAAAGGAAGTTTAGAACTTTATCTTTGCCTTCCATCTCTCTCCCAATCTCATCAGTATTTTCAGTATGAGGAAAATAGCAAGGAATTCTCATGGAATACCTTATCCAACTTCTTGAAGATTATCATCTTGAAATGCTTTCCCCTTCCCTCCCTTAAATTAGTTACTAAGTCATAGGAGCAATGTATCATTTTATTATGACTTTGCATTTATTGAGCTCCTTGAGTCAAAGAAGGTGCAGTCCTTTATAGACATTAACTTTCACAACCTGGCTCTTTGGTGTGGGTAGGCAAGAAGGCAATGCAGTCTCCATATTATGCTAATGAGAAAGGTGCGGGGACAACCTGAAACCTTGAGGCAAATCAAGTGGGAGCAAGGAGGACAGGACTTCTGTAGCAGCCATCTCTATCCCTCAGGTCTCTTTTGACCGCCTGACTTAAGGAAGCTCAGCTGTGAAGGCAGAGAACACTGTCTTGAGACCCACTAAGCACTGATACGCCAGGAAGAGCAGGACTAAATGTGCAGTGATGTCCTTATTTTGTACTTGTGGCAGTCTAGCATGGTTCTTCATGAAGTATGTGCAGTACAAACTGGCAGAAAGAATCCTGTGTTGCTTATTTCCTCCAAAAACATTTCAGGATATCATGATGTGGTTTTCATGATGCTTTCGATAATTCAGATATTTTATTGGACTGTCTTACACACATGGAACTTTCAATTAAAATCTCATTTTAAAGAGAAATTCTTAAAAAAAAATCAGCAACTCATTTTTTGTTACATTAAACTATGTTAATACAGATCCAGTGTAGTTCAGTCTTTGCAAGTCCAATTAAACCATTTTGTGACTATTGACACGAAGTGCCAAGTCAAAAAGAGAAAGCCCTCCTTGTTTTGTTTTTCTTCTTATGTTGTCATGTCAAGTTAATAATTAAGCAGCAGCCTACAAATCATGGTTATATAGAAGTATAATTGAACCAGAAAAATGGGATAGAAACTTTATCTGAAGTATGAAAGGAATAGACTAGAAAGAAGGGACTAGCAGGCAGGTCCTGAGTCTGGAAGACCAATAGAAAATGGGTAAAGTAGGGACATCAGGGTCTAAGATGGTACCTGTGAGCAGTGTTGAGCCTTTTGATTTTTGGGCAGAGGCTAAGTGACTTATGGAGGAAAGAGGTAATATTCTCTGAATGGCACTTATTAGCTGAGAGGAAGCACCATCAGGTGGAAGTGACCAAGAGTGAGGGACCAGATGATAAGAAAAGGGTTGTCTAAGAGGAGAATCAGGTAACAGGTTTGTGGTTGAAAAGACAGTGCTTGTTGAATTGAAGAGTTGAAGTAAGCACAACAGTTAGAAACTGATTACAGGCAGTTCATCTTGGAGAACTGAGAGTGTAATGAAATGTGGTGTGACAATTCCATCAAAAGAGAGATTTGGAATAGACTGAATTTGCCAACCTGGGTGTTTGTTTAAGATATCATCCAGTGAAGTATCTGGTTGTGCTGCTAGAGCTCGCAAATGGGCTTAAAAGAGCTGGTCAGACTGGCCAGGAGTCTTGAGTTCCCAGAAGGATCCAGAATTTAATATGGCCTTAAAAGTAGAGTTAGGGATCTGGTTCAGATGTTGAAAATTGAAAGGAAAATTCCCACCTGCCCTAACAACCAGAAGAGCAACAAGATGTTGTTGTTGTTGTTTAAGTCAACGACAGCCAGTAACATCAAGAAATATAAATAAACCAAGTTTCAGAAAGTGATAAGCCTTTCCTAGGAGAGAAAATACCACAGGGATGCTTTCATCCCTGGCAGAGAGGTAGAAAAGAGAGGGATCTGACAGAGTCGGGGTAAGGAGAATCAGCCCAAATCTTAACTGCTTTTGAATGGCTGCATGTTGGCCAGAATGACTGCTTAGAATCCAAGCATCTCCAATCCAAAACAAGACCTGCCCCACTCGCTAAATCATTACCATGGTTCTTCAGCAGGTATGTTGGGGTGGCGGACAGAAGGCCCAGGGCAGGGTAAAAATGCTGATGGAGTTTCCCCAGTTGGCACACGTGACTCTTCTCAGGAGCAAATTGCAGATGACAGCTCAGTAAAGCTGAATATTTTGAGTCCTCCTTGAATATTTTGGGTCCACAATTCAAAGGTTAAGGGTAGATCAGAGAGGGATCTCCAGAGGTGCAGAAAGCCAAGAGCTATAGTGGAAAATTAAGAGAATATCTTAATGGCCCAAAAAGCAATCTGAGAGAGTCATCTTCCAGTTTAGAACACTGATTGTTTAGTAGTAAAGCATAGAGAGATCTTTGGAAGGCTGCCAGTATTCAGATCTCAATCTTGCTAAAGGGGCAGTCTTGATCCCATCTTCAAAATATTGAAGCCAGTGGTGAATTGAATATAACTAATGGTTCAGGAATTCCACCCAGCTCAACCATAGATCAGATAACCCAGTCCCCAACTTCCCAACTATTGGCCTGACATAAGTGGGAGGTTTTTCTGTGGATACATATTATTAACTTTGTCTCTACTATACTTTTACACAAAATGTTCATCAAAACATAAGTCATAATATGCATGAAGAAGCAAGCAAATGTGACTCTTGGCCAAGAGAAGAAGTAGTCAGTAGAAGTAGACACAGAGATGGTCTGCTTTTAGAATTATTGGGCAGGGTTTCAAGATTGTGTTAAATATATTCAAGGATCTAGTGAACAACAACAACAACAACAACAAAAGGATAGCATGCAGGAATAGATAAGGAATGTCAGCAGAAAGATGGGGGTGATTTCTTTCTCAAGTAGGGGTAGAGAAAGCATGTCCAGGGAGTCCAGAAAGTCAGAGAGATCAGTAGGCAAAGAAAAATATTATTGGGTAGAAATACGGTTTCTGAACCCAGAACAGTGTATGCTTATCCTCTGCCATGCTTTTGTGTCCCCTGTTGTGTGTATGTGGTTCATAGTTATTAATTATACAAAATTAAAACGAGTAAAAAGTAAAACAAAACAAAGCAAAATAAATCAAAGGCCTGTTGACAATTCCTGGGCTGGAGAAGTGAGGCCTAAGAAACTAGGATCATAGTAAAATCCTGGATTTACTTCCTTGCCCTTTTCCCTAGGTATAAAGCTTGAGCTCCAGGTACATTTGTGATTCTGTGCCATGCATCCATCAAGTGATGTTTCCTTTGTTTTTGGTTCCTGGCTTTTTTGTGCAGAGATCACCCATTCAAAAGGGCATGGAAACCAGAAGAAAATGTCTGAGTTCCAAAGCTCAGAATAGAGATGCATACCTACAGATATTTTTAGAATATTACATTTTCTTTAGAGTTAGTAATTTTTTTTTTACACTCTTACATTTTACATGTAAAGAAGATCAAGGTTCATAGCAAGGGCTATGTACTTTTTGCATAAACCCATCATCAAGGCCTCTTTTCTGAAGTTTCTCAGTGAAGACCATTTTTTCTTATACATCAATAGTACTGTCATGTCTTTGCCAAGAAGTGTCAAAAGGTCCTTTGGTATCATTGAAAAAGTTGAGTAAACTATTTTTTTTTTTTTAAAGCTGCATTTTTCTCTTCCCTGGGAAGTCGATTTGACCTTTCTTTCTTTTTTATTTATTTTTCAATTTTCTTTCATTTGAAGAGGAGTGAAATGCTTCACACAAAATGTGATTTTACATTGTGCCTTTCAGTCAAGGACAAATAATGAGTCTGAAACTGACCCCAAATCTTGCTGAACTCAGACCTTTTCTAGGAAATTAAAAAAAAAAAAAAGTGCTTATTTTTGTGATTATCCATTTAAAAATAGTTCATTGTCAACTTTTTCTGCACTTTCCTTTTCAGCTCTTTAGAATAAAGATATCTTGGTATTTTGATATCTTTATTAGATATGTTTCTTGGGAATTAACCCAACCAGATAAATTTCAGTTTAAAATTAGATGGGATTAGCTGCAAAGTTTTAGGACCCACTACAAGATGAAAATGTGGGCCCCTTGTTCTGAAGTTGTTAATAATTTTAAGCTGAAGACAGCTGAGCATTTAACTAGTGTAGAATCCTCCTAGGGTCCTGTGCAGCTACACATTGTGCATCCAGGAAACAAGCCCTGGAATCAGGATTATCTCAGTTTCTGATTCTTCAAAGCATTGTTGATGGTTCATGAAGCTGCTCAATATGCTAGAATCATGGTCTTGCATGAGAGGAAATTTAGGAGCTCAGCTGTAGTGGGGGCTGCCTGGCAGGATGTAAGGCTGTGCGGGCGATGCACTGTGCATTTCTAGGGATTGCTGTTCACATCTTAGCCGTGATAGATTTAGATGATGATTGTGGCTTTTTCCCCACCTGGTAAATGGCAAAAAAAGAAAAAAAAAGTGTCTTGAATAGGAGTGGCTTTTTCTATTAGGCAAAGATGCTGTTTGGGCAGCTAGTTGGCTGTTTATGCCAATTCTCTTTTCACTATCCAATATCATTTTCTCATTCTTTTTCAGATCTAATGCCTCCTTGTGACTTTACATTCCTGTGCATGTGTCTGTATCCATGCACACATGTTTGTATATATTTTTTCTCTTTTCCTTCCTCTCCTCTCTCTCAACTATCTTTTTCCCTTTGCTTTTTTCCTCTCTCTTTTTTTCTCCAGACTTTACTCTGCTCCCAAAGCCTGGCTCATGGAAAATCTCACAAGAAGCTGGCATTTGAATCTTGAGTTGAATTTCATTCAGTTTGATTCCTCTCCCAGGAGTATTCAATTTGAAACCATCAATTCCACTTGGGAAAAGGGATATTTTGATAACCTAAAAAAAACCTGTAAGCAGATGATGACAATCTTAGTCACCCTTAAAACTAGTAACCTCAAAAGGAGTCCTGCATTTGAAGCAGCAGCATCCATAGAAACATTCTACTATGACAGTGAAATAAGAATAAAATCCCCAAGAGGACAATATGATTCTCAATACTTCATCTTTAGCCCTTAAATTCAAGTTTTCTGAGCTGGAGGGATCTTAAATATCAGAGATTCCACTTTGCAGGGCCTCTACTATTAGAATTGCTACTGTGGACTATGTTGGGTGCCCTTCCAATGCTCTAAGGAACCTAGGGTCTGTAGAATCAGGGTCAGTGACTGGTGACTGTGACAGGGATGGGTGTAACTGATTATGGAACTCAGTAGGACATATCAACCCTTCACCATTTATTCTCCTTCTCACATTGCCAATGAGGAAAGAGGGCTTCATCTTTCTGCTTGTGCTTTGAGACCACAAACTTCTTTCCTTCATCACCTCTGCCCTTGATGTTCATTTTAACCCAATTTTACCTATAAAATAAATATTATCAGGATGGAAAACCAGGATATTTTTAGAGCTGCTTTACACTCCCCACCCCCAAGAAAGCTTAAAGTTGGCCATTGGTGGCCATGAGCCAGCTCACTATTGCAGATCCATAGGAAATGAAAGCCAGCCAGAGAACAGTCCAGCACCACCCTTACTTGTTTCCTCCACAGGCCTCTAAACACACTTTGTAACAACACATTTGTCTCAAAATTCAAGCGGAACCTTCTGTAGAAGGTCCTGCAGTCCTTCCTATGAGACTCAGCATCTCACATTCTCTATGGTGTAATGTTATATTTTAAACTTTGTTGTGTCTCAAGACTGTAAACCCCTGAGAGGCAGCTCTCCTGTCTTGATCTCTTTGCATTGTCTGGAAGGTGCTTAGTAGAAAGCCTTGATGGTAATGCTCAGGTACGTACAAATATAGGATCAGGAACAGGGATGCACAGAGGCATCCTTGATTTAATTGTACCTGAAATTTAGAGGGATCTGAGTCCAGATTCTGCTTAGTCAGACTCGACATCTGTAGCTACATTTCTCAGAATAGCCCAGGAAAGAGAAAACAGAAGACTCTTGCCAAGTCTATTGATGTCAAGAATGACAACTCCATATGTTAAGATGCAGGAAGCCCCAGTTGCACTGTTTGTTCTTGGTCCAGGATGCAGAAGTAATGGAAGGGAGAAAGAAAAATCATGTTGGCATTCCCTTCTCTTGTTCTCCTTTTTTGCCTCAGACCAGGAAAAGAGAAAACCAGAATTTTTTAAATGAAGTAACATAATAATGAGTTTTTTAAAAGCCCTAGATATCAGTGTTAGGCAGGTCCTTGTAAAGTCCCAGAAAGGTTCATTTGTAGCTCCTATGAAAAAAAGCTGTGAGGGAACATTATTTGGACCAATATCTTCATTTTAAAAATTGGAATCTTCTAAGAATTGAAAGTTCACAATGGTCAAGTGCACAAATGAGCAACATATGGAAAACTTGGTTTTTTAGATGTGTTGGTCAAGAATACATTCCCCTCCATAAAACAAAATTATAAAAATCAACTCTGCTTCAAAATGTTCTATCATGTCATGATGTGCTATTATTTTGCCTCTTTTTTTTTTTTTTTTTTTTTTTTTTTTTTTTTGATTGAGAAATAGCACAGGTCCGTAAAAGAGATAAATGAAGGTCCAGCAAGAATGATAGTTAGGTCTGCAAACTGAATTGCCTTAGAGGGAGCTCTGTAGCTAGTGTAACCTGTGAACCTGTGACTTGACTCCACCCAAGACCCTGTCAGGCCTGTGTTTGCCTTATTTTCTGTAGTTGGCCATTCTGTACCTGCAGACCCCACAGGGCCCTGACTGCTGACTCCAAAGCACATCCTCAGGTGACTCCCACCAAGATAGTTATTGTCAACCTTTAAAAACAGGTGGTTCCTCAGAGCTTGGGAAAATACTTATTTGCTCTGAGCTTAGAACTGAAGGGGTCCTGTGGAGTTGTGGAAACATCTGTTTGCAGGCTCTGCCCTGCTGAGAGTCAAGCAGTGACACTACAGATGAGGTTTCTGACCTCAGGGAGCTGGTTCTCCACTGGTGAGTGTGGACCAGCTTTCTGCTTGGCCACCACGACTTCCTGTGCAAGGAGTTTTACCTCTCCCAGCCAAAGCCTCTTCATCTTTCAAAGAGTCAGACCTTTTGAAGGCTTTATGCTCAACTCAAATGTTTTTTTAACTTGTTCCTCTTTCTCATGCAAATAGCAAGAATTTGATCATTGTGGAAAAGACTGGAGGGTAAGAGTGTATACTTGAAGGATCTTCTAGAGTAACTTGACTTTTGGCTTTGACCTTAAAGTAAGTACTTGAAGGCTTTTATTTGATAAACAAAACAGAACAAAACAAAATCAAAGCCTGAAGCAAACTTACCCTAAGAACCTTTAGTAACCTTCCTTTATCTTCAAGAACAAAAACAAGCCTGGCAATGTTTGATGGTCTGTGCAGAATAAAGAAAGGTAGAGCTTTAAATGTAC
The DNA here is from genome assembly GCA_025594165.1 of Tamias sibiricus. Classification (NCBI taxonomy): domain Eukaryota; kingdom Metazoa; phylum Chordata; class Mammalia; order Rodentia; family Sciuridae; genus Tamias; species Tamias sibiricus. The sequence continues at coordinate 153,012,079 of CM046657.1, read as the reverse complement.
TTTTGACTTCTAAGCAGTCAATAGTGGGTCAAGGGTGTCATTAATCCAGTGTGTCTGGGGCCATGTTTCCTTCATCTCTTGAGGCTTTAAAGCCAGGTGCCATCCAGAATTATTTTCTTTGTGAAGAAAGAAAATGGGACTGAACCTGGCTTATACACAATTCAGACATTTATCTACTAAAGAAATTCCTGCTACTGTTTTAGGGACTGGGGATACTCTGTCAAATGGAACAGACGAGTTTTGCTGTCATGAAATTTATAGTCTAGAAAGAGAGCATGATAAGCAATCAACAACTAAACAAATAACTATGTCATTTCAAAGTCTCTGGAAATGCTATGAAGAGAGTGAAACAGGATGCTGTCAGAGAAGTGGTGGGGTGGGCAGAAGGAGCTTTTTGGTTTGGATGACCAAAAGGTTCTGTCTGTGAAGGTGTTCAGTGTGCTGAGTCCAGATGACATGGAGAATTCTGCATTGGTCACTCATGATAAACATCTTCAAGGGAATTGAAAACAGATACAAAAACTTGTATGTGAATGTTCATTGTAGCACTATTCACAGTAACCAAAATGGAAGGAACCCAAATGTCTGTCAGTGGATCAATGGATAAAATAGGTAGTATCTTTTTACAATGGAGTGTTACTCAGCCATGAAAAGGATTGAAGTTCTGATCCATGAATGGATCTTCAAAACATTGTGCCGAATGAAATAAATCAGACACAGAAGACCACAAATTTGATTTCTGTGACAAGTTCAGAATAAATAAATCTATGTAGATAGTGTCATGATCAAGGTATGCCATTAACATAGACCAAACATGTTTGTGTGTTTATATACTGTCAGAATTTATTGAATAACAATAAAATCACAAGGTACATCACTTATATTGGTCGCAATACACTGTGTAATAAACTGAGCAGTAAGTAGTTTTTAAAATTCCAATCTTAATTACTCATATCTGTGACACTCAAATCACATATCACACTTTACATAATGGTATATAAAACTGATTACAGAAAGGCTAAGAAAGGGTTAACGTGGTTACTGTGTTCCAGGAGGCTGCACTGAGAGCAAAGGTAGAACACAGATACAAATGCAACAGAGTCACTGCAGTTGGTAAGATAAGATTACCAAACAGCCTAAGAACTTGCTCAGGGTACATAGCTTTCAGAATGCAGAACTCATTCTAGGCTAGGGTCCAGACAACAGGTAGTTGGAAGCGGGCGACATCAGGCAGGACGATTGAACTGAGTTGAAGTCCAGGGACAGAGGGTTGAGAGTTAGTTGCCTATCCAACCCATGAGTTCATTGGATGGTGTGATGGAGGGTCAGTGTGTGCCTTTTTTGTCCAGTCTTGGGGTGCTCTGCCTTTTATGGATCTCAGGTGAAGAGGTTGGTTAATTTGGTGGTCTGTGGTGTTTGATAAGCTCACAGGCCTGTTTTTTTCTTTGTGGAGTTACACTCATGCATGCATATGCTACTGATTTAATTCAGTAAGTTCACAGGTGGTCATTTTATTAGCACAATTAATTTATCTATCAGTCTATGCCTTATGGTTGTACTGTGCAGATGGTGGTTGTTTACTTCTGCAGACAAGGCCTTGTACTTAAAATGGAGTAACTCATGGCAAACTACTGCTTCTGAAATGGAGTAACTCAGGCACAGCCTAAAAAATTGTTGTTCTATGCACTGTGGGGTGACTCAGAGCAGGACACAGCCTGCTCTCCATAGACAGAAAACAGATCAATGGTGGACTAGAAGTTTCGGAGAGTGATGAATGGGGAATGACTGCTAATGGTTGTGGGGTTCCCTTTTGAAGTAATGAAGATGTTCTGGAACTAGATAGTGGTCGTGTTTAACTTTATGAATATATTGAGTACTGATGGATTGTACACTTAAAATTGTTAAAAGGGTTAATGTTATATATATTTTGCCACAATTAAAAATAAATTAAACCTGAGCTTGATGTTGACACTATTCCATACTGGGAGACATTTATATATACTTGGAAAATATCCTGTAAACTAATTGTAGCTGTCTGGCTTAGTCCTTTACTTCAGAGTGGATGTGGAAAAAGTTTTATTTGGTTAATTATTTAGTTCCATACTCTCTGAAAGGGGGCTTTCAGGGACTGATCAAAATAGAATTTAACCCAAACACAGGTGTGCAAATATTCAGGTGTGCACATATCTCCAATGAACCTATTTTTAACATTATTTAGAAGTGAACAAGATGTGTTTTATACATGAACGTCCCCCAAAGCACTCTAATCTCTAATGTTTTCAATGTCTAAGCAATGAGGCAAATTGATCCCCTCTCTTGCAAGTCAATTTAACATTCTAATAATAGAAACATTCTCCCCATGAGCTTGTTGCCTGGCCTTGGGGATAAAGCATAGGTAGGGGAAAGATATTCCTCAACAAGAGGAGCAGCCTTGGAATTAAGCAGGTGAAGCACGTTTGGATGGGTGTCCTAAGACTAAGTTGAAGAAGTGGCTGTGGGTTAAGACAGCTTGGGGGCAGGGGACGAATACTGGCCTGGCATTCAGGGCCTGGTATAGTCCTGGCCTCACCTGCCACCAACCTGTTTTGTGCCCCTAGGATGATCCTTCACACATATATAAGTACCTTCCATAGGCCTCATATCTAAATTAACATAAGTGGTGGGGGGTTGGGAGGAACCACATTTTACCAAACTTTACAGTAATAGCCACAGTCGTAGTAGCATATTTCTTAATTGAGTTTGGTGAGTCATCCATCTGACATTTTCTAGAATGGAAGAAGTTGGTGAAAATTCTGTAGCCTAGAAGAATTATCAGTGGCATCTGCAGAGTTTTCAAATATCTGGTGAAAATAATTGCTGTGTTCTTTAAGAAAAAAAAAAAAAGTTCTGAAGTAATATCTCTTTGGTGTCTCGAGTCCTTTGGACCCTGTTCTTTCTTTGAGTGACATGAGTGAAATGCTAGCTAGCCCTCTTTGTTTTTTTCTATCAGTTCCTCTGATCTGAATTGTTATTAGGAGGTGGAAGTATGTTTAGATAATATTTTTGGTTGGGTGGTTTTGGTATATTTAGGCATGACCATAAAGTGTTCCATCAGACTGGCTTAGGAAAGGTTGGGACTAGCAATTTCCAACAATCCAGAATGTTCCACATACGTTCCTGTCTGCTTAATCATTGTAAGTGGTAACCTCCTCCCTTTCCACTGCCACATATACCTTTCCTTTTCTATTGGTCTGCTTTTCCTTCCATGCTCTATACTAGAAATAAGCATTACTATGTTGTTTGAGGAATGTTTAAATTTCTTGATAAACAAACACTAGACAAGAGAAGCCTGGTCTGTTCTGTTTGTTTGAGGCCCATTGTCTGCTTTCATTTTGACCCAGTTTCTTTAGGGGCTGGGAGTAGAAGGGGAATTTTAGGCCTCACAGGAGATTATCAATGGATGCTTTCAGGCAGTCCCTTGAAACATGTGCCTCAGTAGTAATTACTCACCTAGGATACTACATTCACCAGAAGGAGTTTATTGTTCTCCAACAGGAGGAAAAATAAATCTCTGTAGTTTATTGTAAAACTTTCAGCTTCCCCCAACTACAAGGACCCTGACTGCAGGTTTAGGGTTTCACCTGCAGGTGCAAAGGCTTACTCTTTTTATCTCCTCTGATAGGATGGGGCGGGAGCCAAACCAGACTTGTAAAAGTGAAACCAGTGACTTTCAGTGGATTCTAGTGTTTGAAGATTTTAAAAAGTTACCACCAAAAGATTTGAACACTGCAAGAAAGGCATGAAAACAACGCAGACTCCTCACCTGTCATAGCTTGTTCTGTATAGAGATATATACTGTATGTTCTTGAGATATTCCTCAGAGGATTCCTATGCAGGGAGCTAATTCCTCTGTGTGCATAATTGTGTTGGAGGTGTGGATATATGTTTGAAAGAATCAGAATATGAATGGGCTCAGCACAGGATCTGTGCCAGCATCCCTGCGCTGTGGGCTTCGGTGATAGCCACAGTCTTTAATAGCTAGCCCAGCAGGCATAGGCACTGAACAGTCAGAATGGATACCACCTGATGGAACAGGGGCCTGGACCATCCCTTTTGTATAGGCTTTTTCCTTTAATAATCATGTTGTAGAAGGAGGTTGCAGGGTGGGGGTGGGGTCCTGCAGGGGGAGCACAGGTGGCCAGGGCAGTGGGATTTAGATATCAAGTAGGGGTTATTGATCAGCCAGTAGAGATGTATCCTAATAGTTCAACTGTACAGCAGCTGTAGCTCTAGGAATCTCTATTCTGGACTTCTGAAGCAGTGTCTATCAACATATACCCTGTTTGCTATCCAAGACAGTGGTGGTGGTTGTTGGTTGTTAACTGTGTGTTTGTTTCTTGGATGATGTGCTTGGGTGATAATTTGCACAGAGCTCATTTGGTGCCCAACTGAACTGCTCTCTGGTTAGAATTCAGGCACTTGTGCTCAGCAGTCTGGATGCATGTGGTATTTGGTGCAGATCAAATGCTGCTAATTTGGAACCCAAAATAATTTGAGTCCTGCACTATTATATATTGGTGACTATTTCAAAATGAAAGAATTCAGTGAAGTCACTGGCACCCCAGAGCTGGTTTTTAGGAGGTCTATATTGCCTATTTCCAGTAAAGGGCTAAAATGTTGGAAATAATGAAAAAGTTGTTGGTGAGATGTTCTTGCAGGGAGCTCACAGGTGCATAGGGAAGGCCTGGTTGCCTGATGGGCAACTGAGAAGACAGTGCATGGAAGGGGTGACATTACTGAGAAGCTTTTACAGACTCTGAACTCCGTAGAGGGGATTTCGATTATGGTCTTAAAAGACACTTCCCTGCGCTCCATGAAAAGATGCTTCTCTTCTCATTAGGTCATTGCGACCATAGCAATTTAGTACAATTTAAAAATAAGCACAGAGTTAAATACCATAATGTGGTTAAGCAAACTGTTTCTGACTGTGCAAGGTAACTTTTTTCTATTTATGAAAGTGGTTTATATTATATTATGCACGTACAGAGCCATGACGTGACTGTATGGTAGCCCCATATAATATCAGCACGTAAGGTGGACTGTTTAACTAGATCCACAGGGTAATAAGTTGTCAGCAGGTTCCCTTGCAGTGCATAAACCATCTCACAGCTTGATTTGTACCCTCACATATTCTGCTAAATATGTTTTCTTCTCTTGATCCTCACGAATGTCATTCTGAATTAGAAAATACTGTTTGCTCTCCATGGTAGGTTTAAATGTGGCATTCTGTTTAACTCTAGCATGCCCATCATGGAATTTGTTATAAAGTCACAGTGAGGTTTGATTCCCAATGTTACCACTCCTTCAGGGGTTGGTTGAATTCAGTATGAACATACAAATAAATGGACATAGTGCCAGTTTTATTTAGGATTTATCATGGGTTAGGTTTGGGAAGCTGGTGAGGCCCTGCCTCTCACTGCCTGACTCTTGAGTCTTACTCATACTTCTTCCCATTCAGAGATTGCTGAGAAAGTTTGAACTAGAGAACAAAGACCTCCCTGGGTCTACCAAATAGAAGCTAGTTGTGGAGGGTGTAACTACCCCTGGCTTAACCAGGTCCAGTGGCTGTCAGAGTCTATTTTGCATTAGTCTCTCTCCTTCCCCAGAAATGGCCAGGAGGACCAGGTACCTTATACCAAACTGCTCTCACCTAAAGAATAGCTTGGAAATCTCTTCTTAGATAGAGGAGGATGGTGAAGTGAGGCTTTGTTTGTACCCCTCCTTGAGTTTATCTCAAAAAAGTTCACCAGCCTTGACTGTACTACTACTTAGAATGACTTCTCTACACAACAGAAAGACCACAGAAAGATTGGGAATGCTGGCTTTGGAGCTCTAACACCTGGGTTCATGTCTTTCTTTAAGTCCTCCCTAGTTCTGTCAGGGTCCCATCTTGGTACTCACATCAGCTATGACCCGAACCCACTCTTTTTATGCCAACATTATTATATTAAAATTCTTTCCTTCCCCTGACTGTGAGCTCCTTGAAGTCAGGGACCATCCATTAATCATTTGTGTCTCTAGTTTCTAGCATATTCCTGGGTTATAGTAGGTATACTCAAGAAATATTTGTAAGAATAAAATAAAAAGAAAATGAACCAGCTTCAAATGATAGACTAAAGGTATAGTTTTAAGTGGAAAAAATAGCAGGTTTTTGAGATGAGTGAACTTATGAGATTAAAACTGGACTATAAGACTTACAGCAGCACAATTCACAATAGCTAGATTGTGGAACCAACCCCGATGCGCATCAGCAGATTGGATAGGGAAACTTTGGTATATATACACAATGGAACACTACTCAGCACTGAAAGAGAATAAAATCATGGCATTTGCAGGTAAATGGATGGAGTTAGAGAAAATAATGCTAAGTGAAGTTAGCCAATCCCAAAAAAACCAAAGGTCAAATAATCTCTTTGTTATGAAGATACTAACTTATAAAGGCAAGGGAGAGGGGGATAAGAGGAATGAAAGAACTTTAAATAGAACAAAGAGGGGGGTGGGAGGATAATGGGCAAGGGGATAAGAATAATGGTAGAATGAGTTAGTCATCATCACCTTAAGTACATGTATAAAGACACATTGTTGTAAAAGTACTTTATATAAGACCAGCAACTTGAAAAATTGTGTTCTTTATATGTAATATGAAATGAATTGTACTCTGCAAACATGTATAACAAATTAGAATAAAAATAAATAAATAAATAAATAAAAAACATAATATGGAAAAGTGTAGACTCCTTACCCAATCCAACATCTCATCTTAAAGTCTACACTATTCTCTAATTTCCCATCAGTGGTTCATGGGCTTTGGATATCTGCCAAGACCTAGTTTATTTTCACACTAAGCTAAGATGTCCTGTACAGCTTTCATCTCTAATTTTATACCTTGAAGATGCCAGGATGAAGTATTGGCACTCTTCACATGACCACCTTTCCTTTATTTCCAGAAGTATTGCCATGTTCCTCAACCTGTACTTGTCAAGTAAATTAACAGAGTTCATTGGGCCATTCTTCATATGGTGCAAGTTAGAGTTTTTGCATGCTTCTGGTTCCTAAACTCTTTCTATATTGCAGTGAATGTATGTCCTTCAAAATTGCATTATTAGAAGTAAAGACAATATTCCAGGTATGGTCCAGAGTTGAAAAAGTTTTTATAACCTCCCTAATTCTAGAAACCATGTATGCATTAAATGCCACTTGTCTTTCCAGTTTTATTGGTGGTCTGGACCTGCCTTTGGAGCATGAGTAGCTTTATTTTGATGAAAGTGTAGTATTTTCTGCCACTTAAGCCTTGCATTTCTCAGCTTCTACTTATATGGTTGATTTTTGGGTCCAAGAACATTATATCCTGCTAAATCTAATCCATTTCTCATGCCTGCCAAAGTTCTTTGTGCCATTCCCTTTCTCACACTTGAGCTTCTGAAGATTTGAAGGGGATCCTCTATCTTTATCTCAGCATATCATGTGGAATTGGACAGACCAAGATGGAGTCGCGTGGCTACTAGAAACCACTCTTGAGGGGGATGTCAGCTTTGAAAATGAAATATAACAAGTTTTAACCAAGTCCCTCATCACCTCTAAGAATATCACAAGAGACTTTGTAAAATGCACTGTTGAAGTCCATATTTTGGTATAGCAATATAATCAAAGGGAAACGCAAGCTTAAGCTAATTTGACCAACTCTGATTAAAATTTCGCTGCCTCTTGGTGATTGCATCTTCTTCTTCTGGGTTTCCATGAGCAGGCCCTTTGTAATTTTTTTCCCAAAGATCTTCAAAGGTAACCTTTGCACAATTTTTAGAATCGACTTCTTCAGTTTGAAAACTTGAATGACATTTACCAGTCCTCAGCTTTTGGCACACCTTCCATTTTTCCATGATTACTAAAAAGATTTCTGACAGGGACGGAGCATTAGTGATCTCTGTCATAGGGACTCATATCTAGAGCTGTGATTCTGGGGCTATGTTTAATTTCACCTTAAGCCTGTTGTCAGACTTTTTCCAGGCCTTGCCTGTTGGGGCCAGAAGTTATTTTATCCAAGTTGTAATACTGCATGTACAAAAGGGGGGAAAAAAATCATTTGATGATAAGAGTTCCAGAACACTTCAAATTCCTGTAACTTTTTAGTTATGTGAAATGTGCAAGGCTCAGTGCATGTTAGTTTCTTTTATTTGCAGGACAGCTTTCTCCAGTAGTAGGGCTTATTATAAGGATGCAGATAGTGATCATGGTAAAAAATGGGCCTTGGAGACACAAACTTGAATCAAGAAATAGCCAGAGCTAGAATGGCAGTACCTAATAGGGGTTTAGTTATTTGACCATAGCACAAGTTCAATGACTCCCCATGATAGCCATACGCCAAGAACACACTCTACTCCTTTCTTTGTCCTGTCTTATACGCTGAACATCTCATAGATGCTTCTCTATCTCAGAATTTATTCATACTTTTGGTGTGATCAGATGTTTGCCTCACCTGTTGGATTTTGTGGTCTCTTAATCATTCTCTTATCCTGGGGGATTTTTAAGATGATATCTGGAACAATTTAGGAATGGATCTTTCCAATGGTCAAAAGAAATGAATTTAATTAATGAGTTTTTCTTTTCAAACAAATATGAGACAACTTGCTAATGTGTCTAACTCTGTGAGAATACTGTGAGGTATCGCTGTGTCAGTCATGCCCAGAGACACTGTGTTCTCCTCTACCCAACCCTGGCTTACAGATGTGCACCTTACCCAAAGACAGCTGATCCATGCGTTAGCCAATGAAGCACTCTTCCCACACAAGTTTGAGAAGGACAAATCATATTCCTTCCATGTGAAAAATCTTAATTGAAAAACAAGACTAGGTCCAGACATGGGATAGCAGGAGCAGAAGATAAAAGAGCAATGATGGAACAGGATAGGGCAGAGAAACACTATGTATTATTCTCCTAAGGGACAATCAGAAAAATAAAATAATTAATGTTAATAATCAAAGGGGCCGTGGTAGATTGTTTATTATCTCCTATAGTCGTTGGTCATAGTCATATAGTCATATATGCATAATTACGTTAGCTTATTTGGTAGAACTTGGCTCTATGGGATGGAGAATTGGTGGGTTTACATGTAGAGTTAAGAGCTGCACTTTGTTCCAAAGACTGTGCTCTTTATTCTGTTGTAGGAACTTCATTCTTCTTGCCCCGCTTTTTTTCTGGTGGACATCTTCAGGATGTTTCCCAGCCTTTCAGGGTTACTAAACATGTCTTTATTGGGGTATATTGGTGATTACTATAGTTTGGATCTTGAATGTCCCTGAAAGGCCATGTGTTGAAGTCTTTGTCCCCAGCCTGTATGGCTGTTGGGAGGTGGTGAACCTTTAGGAGGTACGGCCTAGTGAGAGGAAGTAGGTCATTAGGTATGCCTTTGATGTGAATATTGGGACCCTAGCCTCTCCGCTCTCTTTGCTTCCTAACTGCTATGAGGTAAGCAGCCTCCTCTACCACACATTTCCACCATGATGTACTGTGCTGCCACAGGCTCAAAACAATATGGTCAAATGACTGTGGGCTGAAACCTCGGCAACTGAGTCAAAACAAACCTTTCCTCCTTTTTGGTTGATTATCTCAGGTATTTGTCACAGTAATGAAAGCTGACAAACAGTGAATTTTGCCTGCTCCGCCTCCTTGGCCCTTATCTATGCTTCTTGATAGTGCTTAGTAGGACACCAGCCAGCTGTGGGTGCTCTGGGTACTAGATTCTGTTGCTTCTCCTGCTGCTATACTTGGAGCCCCAATCCACCAAACTTGAATTATGTTTTCCAGACCCACCAGTGAACAGAAGCTCTGTCTTCTCCCTGTCCTAAAATGAGATTCTCTTCTCCCTTATGTGTTAATTTATCCTAAAGAGTGTTAATGTCAATACTCAGTGGCTCAAAGATGGTTTAAATACAGGTCTTTCAGTTTTTTTTCGTTAGTCTTTATTCACAAATTCATTACTACTGGGACTCAGAAGGTTTTCCTAAGAGTGAGCTAGGTCATAGGCAGAATAGTGTACTCAAAAACACACCTTTGCAGCCTACCAACACGTGAGGCATTGTTTAGATCAAACCTATGGGTGTGAGCTTTTCTTTGTGGTCAACTTTCCATCACTGTAACAAAACACTCATGGCTTGGCTCATAGTGTCAGAGGTTTCTTTCCATGGTCAATTGGCTCCATTGCTCTGTGAATGTGGCAAGGCAGAAGAACATCATGATGGGGAGTGCCTGGTAGAGCAGAGCCTCTCACCTCGTGGTGGCCAGGAAGCAGAGCAGTAGCTCGCTATTATACAAAGCTGTTCTCCCCAGACCCATTAAGCCATGAATGTATAAATGGATTAATGCATTCACCGAGGTAGAACCCTCATGATTCAGTAATCTTCTAAAGGCCCCACCTCTGAAACACTGCTACATCGAGTGCACAGGAGCTCTGGGGGGATGCAAACTATAAAGGACAATATATAAAAGGCCTCTCTCTCACCACCTTTACCTGTAGACTGACTCTGATGCAGCCTTTAGCCTGTTGGTCACCTCAGACCAGCCACACCTGAATGTCACCTGGAAATCCAACCAAGTGTTAAGCCAGAACTACTCCCCACCCGCCCCTCCCCTCCTTAGCACTTGGAAAAGAAAATACATCAAGAACTCAATGTACCTTACCCAGATTCCCTGCCTCAAAACTAAGAAAACTGGAGTTCTTTCTCAACACTCCACAGTTCATACCTTTTAAAAAATTAATTCTGACAGAACTACCTCTGGCCCCTTTCCAAAAACATGAAGGTTTACTGAAAGTGATTGGAAAGAAAGGAACAAATGGGTGTTTAAAAGGATTAAAATGCAGGAATTAAATTGGGACCTTGAGTGGGGCTGGGGGAAGGGTGGGGGCTGGAAAATTCTAAGTGTAAAGAGAACTGCAGCTGAGAGCATTGTGGCTGCAAAACTGGGGGAGAAAGGCCATTTGGGATTCTCAATAGAAGAATGGCCATTTCTTTTGATGTTTCCCAAATTGCCACTCTTGGGGTTCGCACTGCTTTTTCACTGTACCTTTTTTTTCTTTTCAAGCGAGTGCTAATGATTTGGCATCCTGGCACATAGCTGAATTCTATATAAATATGTGTACTTTCAAGTCTTTACACAAACTCAATATAAATCATTTTAGAAAAATGTTTTTAAGGAACACAGTATTAATTCAAGAAAGCCTTTGCTGCTTTTATTGTCACCAAAATCATACATTGTTTTCCACAGAATACTGCCATTTGTTTGTATTTCCCCACAGTTTTTGTTTTTGGGAGTTTTGTTTTGTTCTAGTGGCAGCTGAAGTGATTTTGAGTGTTTGCAGCATGACGTTAATTAGCCAAATGTTTCAACCTGGAACTCTGAACACCTGGGCTGACATAAATTGCTCAGAATCAGTGTGGAAATCTTTGGAACAGAGGATGTGAAAGATTTGGGGTGAAACAGACAGTAGATGGTGGGACATTTTATGCTGCACTTGTTCTCTGAGCAGAATAATGAGAGGTGGAGAAATGTCATGCCCTCTGACACAGTTCACTCTCAGCAGCAGCAGCAGTTCTGTCTTCTTGTGTATGCACAGGTGAACCAGCAGTGCCCCCAGCATCTGCTTGAATGAAGAGATCTTGGATTCATCTATGGTAGACAGTGAACCCTAATCCCATTTCACCTCTCTCTTCAGCTGACCCTTGGGCTTCCTTATTTTTAAAACTCAGATACTTACAAATGAAGAGTCAAGACTGGTCCTAGGAATTACTAGGCTGACAAGGTGAGAGCTGGGTATCTAAATCATTCCATGCTATCTTTGCTTCCCTCTGGGGTTCCTGACCAACAGGGCATATAAAGAAAGCACAGTATTTGACTGGAAGTGAAGTACTCTTTAATTAATAACTGAGCAGGAACCTGGTAACCACATATAGCTACATGCAGAAAAGGGGTTCTGGCCAGGGACACTGAGTTGAGGTGGTTTTGACTATTGAACAGCCCCATCATTCTTCCACCAACTGTTAGATGCAAGACTCAAAACAGATTGAGAATAGTTGATTTGCCTAAAGTTGTATGCCTCAGAAGCAGCATTAATGACTTTTGAGGCTAGATAGTTCTTGGTTGTGGGAGCTTGTCCATCCATTAGATTTCAGTAGCAAACTCCCCACTCTCACCTCCTTAAAAACCAAAAATGTTCCCAGACGTTGCCAAGCAGCCTCTAGTTGTCCTATGAGAGGTAGACCCTAACTGGTTTGGGTATCCTGATGATGCCTAGCTGATAAAGCACAAACTAATCATGGAGTCATGAGCAGAGGAACAGAATAGGATTTCTAAAATCCAGTGCTGAATATGATTGGAATGAATTAAAAATTTGGTTTTCTAGTTGTTTCACATTAGAATCACCTGCTGATTTTTCCCCCCTTATCAGTTAAATAGAGTAATTTCTGGGGATGCCAGACTGCTGAAGTTTTTAAAAGCTTCCCAGGGACTCTAAAGTCCAGCCAGATTTGAGAAGTAGTGTTTTTAAAGCACAGTCACTACTCAACGGGGCCAGAACGCCTGAGTTGCAAATGTCCCATGTGGTGAACAGCTTCTTGCTTTATTCATTCCACATAACTGATTACCAGTCATTTCAAACTGAGAAAGAATATGGAGAAAGAAATACTTCTGATTCACTGGGTCCTGCCCGATGTTTTGTATCTCTAACAAGTTTTCAAGTGGTGCTGATGCTGCTGGACCAGGAACCACCTGATGATGAATGCTTGATGATGACCATGACCTCTACTCTTGCTAGAGGAACAGTTGCCCAATTTTCCAAATGAATGGCACCACCCAAAGACACACATAGAACATCTGACATAGAATTAAAGATATCATTCCCTCACCTTTTTTTAATCTTTTCATAGTATTTTCTCCTTTCCTCCTTTCCTCCATCTTTTAACTTATTGCCCACTTAGTTCCATTGAAGACACTCTTATTATTGTTAACCTTAATAGTTCTCAGAAGTGCCCATAATTTCCATTCAGGATTTTCCCATTCTTCCATGTCCTTATTTATTTAATCTGTTTTCTTTCATTTGTTAACATTAAAGATTTTAGGAAAAGAATGTTTATTTAATTCCAGTGCTTTCTTGTCCTTATTTAGTTACATATTATTAATGGGAATTTCATCAATTTACAGAAAGATAGCATACTATAATATTTTGTTTAAACAGATTTAAGTGGTTAATTTAGAAATCGAACAACCATTTTCAAACAGTGGATCAATTAATCATTTTAAACAGACAATCTGTGGAATTAGGAGACTATATATTTAATGTAGTTTTCTTATATTGTGAGGTACAATGCTTCATGATTTAAACATATTAAAAACACAATTGTGTGCTTCAGAAATTTGCAAACTCTTTGAAGATCAAATCAGTGACTACCATGACCCTAAATACATCACCCATTATAATCTCCATTCATCCAGAAATAAAGAAAGGGCTAGTGGGTAAATATTTGGTCAGTTATGTACAAGGGCTATGGAGGAGGCTTTTCTGCACAGTGTCTAGAGTCTGTAATTTAATTGAATAGGGGATCTCAGTTACCCTCTTGTTGGAGTCAATTGAAGCTGCTGCCCTTGGCTCTCCTCTTAAGACATAGATCTTCCCAGTTTGGGTCTGCATGCTTGAGGTAGACTGGCCCTGGCCTTTGAATTTGCACATTGCTCTGCCAAGCCTCCGGTTCACACTGTGAACTTGAAATCCTAAAGTGATACTTCTAATCCATCCTCTTCTGAGCATCCTAACTCTCGTGTAATGCCCATCTTGAGATAACACTGTAGTAATTGTTAAAAAGCACCCAGTGTCTCACAGAAAATTTCAAGACCCTAACAGAATTTGAAAACCCATATCTTAGGAAATACAGTGGGAAAGAAAGTGCATTAGACTGGAAGCCAGCTGGGCCTTGTGCCAGGCTCTGATTAGTGGTGTGATCTTGGACAAGTTGGTTCACTTGTCCTGCTTCATCTTTCTGGTTGGAAAGTTGAGAGGATTAGACCGGGAAGCCTGTATGCTCCTTCTAGGGCTGCTCTCCTGTGCCTCTGAAGTTATATAGTCTGTGGACTAAAGCCTTGAGAGCAGAACTGCTTCCATGACGACTGGGCTTCTTTCGACAGTCAGTAACTCACAGGGGAATGGACTGTTTGGAAGAGAGAAAGACAGGTGCTTGGACAACAACAGAGAATGTCTGGTGGCTTCTCTTGTTTTGTCCTTCAGTGGCTAAATAACATAGCACTGGGCAGGTAGGAAAAATAGTGGTTTTGGTTTTGGTTCTTAATCAGGTCCTTGAATTTTGGTTTTCAGAGACCATTTTAATGTATGCAGAAGTATCTTTAGGAATCAATTGAACCCCCTCCAAAGGATAACCAGGTGACCTGTTGAGTTCCGAATTAAATGAGAATGTGTAACCACCCTAGGTGTATTGAAGAATCTTTAAGATGTTCCTTCTACAACTACCAAAAGGATAGACTGAGGTTTGGTGCCCATATTTGTTACATTAGTTTTCTATTCTCCTTGAAAGTTCCTAATGTTGTGGCAGGCTTTCCAGCCGTATCCAGTGACTTACAGGGAGAGAAGACACATGCTTCTTCAGTTGTGCACATCAGGCTGTCTTGGAAGTCAGCATATAAGGATCTTGATCAGCACATAAGGGACCCCTGAATGTTATCTTCCTGATGATTCTCATGACAGGGACACCTGTATGTGCAGTGTTTAATGCATTTAAAAGCTAGATCCAAACATTTAAGAAATCAGGATTAAGGAAGGTGCATAAATATAAACCTTGAAGAAAAAATATCATTTTAAACCTTTATTTTATTTGTTTTTATGTGGTGCTGAGGATCAAACCCAGCACCTCACATGTGCTAGGTGAGTGGTCTATTGCTGAGCCACAACCCCAGCCCCCGAAGAAAAAAGTTCTTGAAAACATATTGGAGAGTATGAACAAACTGTATCACAGCCAAAGGGCTGGTCATCTCTTATAAGACACTAACCCAGTCATTTACAGAATGGATTCTCCTGCACACTCCTAGGATAAAAATATTAAAGGGACATGCCCAGGAAATTTCCTTTCCTTTTAATCAGGAATAAAGCAGCCTATTGAGACTGGGAAAGCATATTAGATTTCATGTTTAATCTCCCAGACGTCAATCTCTTTACAAGTGCTTGTTTCTCTAAGAGGTACAAGTCAGGAGTACTTTGGCATGGACTTCCAGAATGGCCTTTATCATCTTGATGACAATTTTTCCAATTTAGTTAACAGTTTATTTAGTTGTAAAACTATGGTGACTCATGTAATTAGAGGTTTCCTTCTGTGTCAACAGAGAGGATTTTTGAGCTTGGTAACAAGTTGGACAACTTTTCTGCTGCACTTCAAAAGAAGTAGTCAATCATGGGGTAATATTTTTAGAATGTCCAAACTGGAATATGGCTGGCTGCTACTCATCCTAAATTAAAACCCTTGATTAATTATAACTAAATTATCCAAGAGTGACAAAATTTACTTGGGCCTTATTGAAGTTTTACCAAGTTACCTCCTCCAGGCCGTGTGAACAGGAAGAGGAAAAGGTGTTCTTCTCCTTCATCAATGTTTCACTTAAAACAAACAAAAATCAAAAATCTTCTGAGGTCACAAAGATGAACAGGCTATCTTATAAATGTTTCATCCGGTGAAGTGATTTTTTTCAAAAAAAAAGAATGTATTTTTTTATTTCCCTTTCTGGATCTAGATTTTGTGCCTTCCTTGAACATGGGCAGCTAAAGGTGTGTATGAAATATTCCTTCAGGAAAACACCAAAGTGAAATTTCTCCACAGCTGTCATAATAATAGTTCATTAAATGAATGATGTTTTTAAAAAGCCACTTGAATACTTCATGAGCATAAACAAATCACAGCAACTCTGGGACAGATACTGCAAATTAAGTGACCACACAGGCAAGATGGAACCTGAATTTGGAAATTCAGGAGAATTACAGAATTCAGATAATGGTGTTATCTGTTTTTCTATTCCTGAGAATTTGGTTCTAATGCTTGAGTCACAGTCTAAAAATAATGCCTAAGTCTTTGAAAGTTCAACAGGTGTTCACTCTTGTGTGTATGTGTGTGTGTGTGTGAGTGTATGTCCATGCTGGTCTGTCTCTGAAAACACTCAGCACAGTACTTGATTTGGGGGCTTTTTTTAACTGATGCATTTATGAAACTTGCATGCAATATATATTATATGCCAGGTATTTAATTATGTTAAAGAAAAAAAAACTTATTTGATCCTCATGATAGCTTATCAGATATTTAAGTTTATGTTATCCCATTTTACAAATGACAAAATTGAGACATGCTTATGACCTCAAAGCTACAAAATGACAGAATCAGAATTTATATTATAGGCCATTTGGTTTGGGCATCTGTGACCTGTGATCCTGTGCTGTGATGCCTCTCAATAAATCTTTGTTGGAGTAGAAATAAGTTTTATCTATGAAAGTTTGTAAAGCAGGTTCATATGTCATTTCATTTGATCTTCAAAGTACCCAATGAGGAAAGAATTGTGATTTCCATTTTTGAATAGAGAAAACAGACTTGGAGAGGTGAGTGACTTGCCCAAAGTCATCTGGCTATTAAGTTCTAAGGCAAAATGTGGGTTCATGTACTCCCTCTTTCTTCAGTGCTGACTCTTTCTGCCATAGCTACAGTGATTTGAACAAGAAACTGTAGCCTGACCTCGTTTCCAGCTCCTTCCACTGATTCTTATTTCTCTTGGAACTCAGTAGTTATAAGTTACATTCCTTATACAAATATAAGGAGTGAGGAGAGAATTTTGCTTCAAGGATGGTTCTTCCCAACACCAGCTTTTCTGAAACTTCCTCTTGGTGCGTCATTCACAGTTTTTCTCTATCTCTGTCCCAACAACTCGTGATCCCATAGTGGGGATGGATTGGGGATGTTGAAGTTCAAATAAATAATTCTCAGGTAATGCTCCACCCACTGGGCACATATTTCATATCTGGAGCTCGCACTGCTTAAGACTACAGATCTTCAAAGTAGCGTCCCCTCTATTTTCCACTCCAGTACACTTTGAGTTTCAGGGACCAAACTGCTTCTTGCTGAGGTCTTGTGTCCTTCCCTTTTGGCTACTGATGGAAACTGTAACTGATTTTGTCTGAGTTCCACTTCTTTCCCAGTAGGGACTCTGCTTTTGATTCAAATTGTCAATCATTTCTCAAAAACCTACTTTTTTTTTTTTTTTTTTTACAAATCTATTTATTTATATCCCATCTTGTTTAACAGAAATTGAGGTAAATTAAAGGAAACAAAATAGTAAAACTACAAGTAGAAAGTAGAAAATATTGGAGAAGAAATAAATTTAGAATAGGGCAAGACCTGAAGGGATAAAAAGAGATTGATTTCTAGTTTCTTAGCCAGCAAACAAAACAAAAAAGAACAAAAGCAAAATGTGAAATATAATCAGTCCCATAATTTTCATGGAGGAGGAGGAGGAGGGAAAAAAAAAACACAAAAACAAACCTTTAAACTCTAAAGGAAAATTCTTACTTGGGGCTCTTTTCAGATGGTGACTCCCTGTGAAAGCTTGTAGGTATTGTGGTTTTAAAGATGACCTTGAATCTTTCTGCCTAGCAGGGAATTGGGCAAATTAATACCTATAGAATACAATAAATGTAGCTCAAGGACAAGTTGTCTAGCAGGGAAGTACTTAGGAAAGACGAATTCTTTCTGACAGAGGGAACTGTGAAGGCAGCAGGAGGTTGCATCTAATTGAGCCTTGAAGGGATGGATACATTTTGATTGGAGAAGAATGAAGAAATGGGCATTCTTCTCCTGGGGAATGGAGTGAGCCACGATCAGAGTCTTGGGCTTGTGTTTGGGGTAGGGCAGAGTCAGTCCTCTGGGTCAAGTACAGGAAGACTGATGTGGTGGAAGGCAAGATAGGAGGGAGGTTTCTATGAGACCATGCCTTTTATGAAGCTGGATAGTCTCTGAGGAAGGGCTATATCCTGACCCAGGCTTTGCTCATTCTGTACTGGGTGAAGGGTGTGGATCAGAAGTGAGAGTTGGGTGCCATCTTGCTGCTACCAGAGTATGGGAAGTAATGAAGCTTCCCCACATTCTTGCTTTGGCCCCACTCACTCTACATGTAGAGGGGAAACATTCTAGGATACCATGTGATGTGCAAGTTCTGAAGACATGATTTCATACTCGGAAGTGTGAGAAGCTGTGCTGCTAATAAACTCCTTAACCAAAAAGGACTCAGATTGAGGTTAAAGGAGCCCTAAGGAGAGAAAGGCAGATACAATAGAAAATAAAGCACCAGTGATTCTAGTGTCACATGGCTCCCTTAACTATTTCTTGAAGACTTGGAAACGTGACCATCTGTAAAAGCAGCAGTAAAAGTGACAACTGGGAAAAAGTGTGATGTGGCTCTCAGTGAATCCCTAAGGACAGCTAATAGTAAGAAAGGGACCCTAAAGGGTCAGTGAATTGCTATAACATTCCTAATTATTAGGTGATGTGGGCTGACCTTCTTATTGGGAAATTCTCTTCCTAATTAAATACCCCTGCTCTGGACATGCTCACAGGTCTGTGCTAATTCAAGCAACAGTGGAAAAATATATCAAGAACTCTACTTTAATTGAAAATATAATATTTAGATTGTGGAAATCCTGCTCTTAATTATAGTGCCAGATTTTTTTGTTTCTTATTTTCTTGTGGTATTATGCCCTGACAAAATTAATAAGGTTTCTGTGGATCTGTTACTGTTTTTTTAAAACTCTATGGCTTTATCTGAATCTAGAAATGCAGGTAGGTCCCATGTTATTCCAGTTTTCTTGGATCCATTGTCTACATTGTTGGGTAATTAAACAAGTTCTTGTTGCGTGCAAGAATGGAATTTTAGTTCTGAAATAGCTGGCATTCATTTCTGAAGTTGGTTAAGTAGCAGCTTCAAGAATTGGCAGTTCCTGGGTATAGCATCTCCCTTCAATTTGGACAGAGTAAGCCCCTGTTTTAATACCTGTGCTTGAACTTGAATACATACTGGTGTTACCTAGAGGTTTGGATTGAGCAATCTGAAATGGTGCCTGGGATTCACCATTTTCACGGGGCTCTCAGGTCAAGACTGTGTTCCTGTTGGTGGAGTACACTGTTGTGGTCTGGATATGAGGTGTCCCCCAAATCTCATATGTGAGACAATGGAAGAAGGTTTAGAGGAGAAAGGATAGAGTTATGAGAGCCTTAACCCAATCAGTGAATTAATCCCCTCATGGGGATTAACTGAGTGGAAACTGAAGGCAGGTAGGGCGTGGCTGGAGAAGGTGGATCATTGGGGGCATGCCTGTGGGGTATATATTTTGTATCTGGCAAGTGGAGTCTCTCTCTTCTCTGCTTCCTGATCATCATGTGAGCCGCTTCCCTCTACCATACCCTTCCACCATGACGTTGAGCCTTACCTTGAGCCCCGAGGAATGGAGCAACTGTCTGTGGACAGAGACCTCTGAAAACATGAGCCTTCAAATAAACTTTTCTTCTTCAGAAATTGATCTGGTCTGGTCTTTTAGTTACAGCAGCAAAAAAGCTGACTAAAACACATATCTTGAGGAGCACAATTCTGAAGAACTCTGCTCTAGTCCTTCCTGATCTTTTACTTTCCCCATGGGACAAAGAATATACAGGCCCAAGAACTTGTGCCTACCCTGAGCCTGTTACTCATTTTTCTAGATCTTGCTGTGTATTCTCAGGGACCTAGACCTCAAATGGCCTGGTATCTTCTCTGGGTTTCCTTACTTCTCTAGGTCCATCTTCATGAAGTAGGTACAGCCCTCTGTGTGGAGTAGCCAGAGATCTGTTGTGGGGGATGAACATATATATACTGGTGTGGGAAGAGAATGGGGCAAGTCAAGAGTGTGGGTGTCTCTCTTAGCCCCATGCCTTTGGTGCAGAACTCTAAGAAGTTCAAGAAGTCTAAATCCAATCTGACATTCCAGTCTGAGGTTTTGAGGAATATTTTCAATTAAAGTAGAATTCTCTATGTACTTTCCCATTACTTCTTGAATTAGTACAGACCTTTGAGCATGTCCAGAGCAGGGCTATGTTAATTAGGGAGACAATTTTCCTGTAAGTAGGTGAGCCTACGTCCCCTAATAATTAGGAATGTTATATCAATTCACTGACACTTCAGGATCCCTTTTGTGTAGTGTTCAAGAGTGCCACTGGCTATGAGGAATAGAGGAATCTTGTGGGCAGAAGTTGGTTGGGCCAAGCAGAAACTTGGCCTGTGGTATCTGGGCTTCCATTTACACTCTTGTCCCTGGCCTACAAATGCTAGAGCATGTCTAACTAAAAGACACTTTGTGACCTTGACAGATGGCTATCTTTTATCCTTTCATCACTTGACATTTTTCTTGAGGCACATTAGAAATAGTCAAATTTGTTAGGCTGCTACATGTGGTTCTATACCTTTAGTTCATTGGGTAGGCCATTCTGCCATCTTTAGATAGATCCATAAACTGACAAACAGGTTCTTTTAAACATCAGATTATTTAAAGTGGAGGAGTTCTCTGAAGAAGAAACAAGATGACGTACTTCTCTTATTTCTTCTCCATTGTGTAATTTTCATAGACTTGCATTAAAGTTACATTGGTGGGGTTACATTGGGGAGGACTGAAGATTCTAGTAGGGGTGGGGGATGATTCTAAAAAGCTCAAAAAGGAGTGAAGGGGGGGACTAGGATTGTGGCTCAGTGGTAGAGCACTTGCCTAGCATGTGTGAGGCACTGGGTTAAATTCTCAGCACTGCAAATAAATAAATAAATAAATAAATAAATAAAGTTCATTGACAAATAAAAAAGAAACATTAAAAAAGAAAAGAGTGAAGGGGCTTGTGCCAAACTCAGCCTCTCTTCCTCTGTCTTAAGCATTCACCCGCACTTTTGAAGCTTCTGTCAGTATGCAGTGAACTTCTGTGGTTTTAGGGCTCTGGTAGCCACAGAGAGGCAGGCGGGGCAGTCCAGGTCTGCCTGGTGATGGCATCTCACTGGGTATCCTACTGCTCAGGGACACCTGTGTTGCTTCTGCCTGACTTCCTGGCACTGTACCTGCTGGGTTCCTTTGAGTTTGCTGAACTTAATCTCTTTCTGGACCCTTGCTATCTACCAGGCCTTTCCTGACTAGCTAGAATCTATGCTACTTGCCACATACATATTGGCAAGAAAAACTAGAGTTTTAAAGAATGATTTAAAAATATTTATCATTTCACAAAAGAGAGAGGGGCTAGAACCATTGGAGGGATGTCTAGCTGACCTCTCAGTTGAGCTGCTTGACTTTTCTGTTATCACTATTATTCCTCTAACGGTGCTTTTTCTTTGGTACCGTGAACAGTGTCTTTTTCTTTCTTTTCCTCTTTTCCCTTTTCATTTCTCTTCTTTTCACATTTTCTAAAAAGGAAGCAAAATTCATATGAAAAAAATGTTTTCAAGTATGCAGTTCAACTATGCATTCACAATGTTATACAAACCTCACCTGTATATAAATTTTGAAAAAATTTTGTCACCCCAAAAGAAACCCTCTGCCCACTGAGCAGTGGCTCCCCTTCCTTTTACCTCTCAGCCCATGACAACCATTTATCTGCTTTCTGTATCCAAGTGTTTGCTTAGTTTGGACATTTCATAGAAATGTCATAAGGTTGTGCCTGGCTTCCTTCATTTAGCACGTTTTTGAGGTTCGTCCACATTGTAGCATGTATCCCATTTTATGGCTGAATCATATTCTACTATATGGATATATTTTGTTTACTCATTTCTGTTGATGAAAATTTGGGTCATTTCAACCTTTTGTCAATTGTAGCAAAATTGGTACTGCTGTGAACATAAATGTAGTACAAGTACTTGTTTGAAGCCTGTTTTTAGTTCTTTTGTGTGTATACCTAATATACCTAGGAGTGGAATTGTTGGGTCATCTGGTAATTCTCTCTTTTTAAAAATTTTTAGTTGTAGATGGACACAGTACCTTCATTTTATGTATGTATGTATGTATGTATGTATGTGGTGCTGGGGGTCAAATCCAGTGCCTCACACATGCTAGGCAAGTGCACTGAGCCACAACCCTAGCCTTGGTAATTCTCTTTTAACTTTTGGAGGAACTGCCAAAATATTTTCCACAGCAACAACAGCATCATTTTACTTTCCCACTAGGAATGCATGAGTGTTTCAGTTTTTTCATATCCTTGTTAATGCTTATTACTTTCCTTCCCCCACCCTTTTGGTTGCTATCCTGGTGGTTATTGAAGTGGTACTTTCTGTGGGTTTGATTACATTTCCCTAATTACTAATGATGTTAAGCATCTTTATGAGTTGCTTTTTTTAAAAAATTTCTTTTTATTTATTTATATGAGTCGCTTCTTGATAAGTTGATGCTACGATGTCAGTGACTAAGATGCATTCTATAGTAGAATATTTGACAATCACAGTTGGGCATGTCTTGCCTTGTCCCTGCTTCCTTCCATCTTTGTTACACCCTTGAGGAGTGTGAGTTTTGTGAATTCCCAGTCCTATGATCAAGTATGGTGGGGGGGCACGCCTTTTGGACTAAGGGGAAGATAAAATCTGTTGGAATTTCTAATTGCAAGGGGCAGTTGACTGAAGAGTTTTAAAAATATGCTTCCCAAAGGTCCCAAGTGTTTCAAAGATGATTTTTAAGGTAGTGAGGGGAATATCAGTGAGTTTAAAGACTTAACTTTGGGCAAGGAATGTCTAATTTGTATTTTAAGTTTAAGTAATAAAAATTATTTTCAGAATTAAATCTTCTCTTTCTACAGAATTCACTTCCTTTTTTTTATCATCTTGTAGTAATATGGGTATCAGTCAAATGCCACACTACATAGCATACAGAATGAGTCTAGCCACCTAAATGTAAGATTCTTTCCTCATGTGTGTTTACAGTGTTTGCATAAGGAATAAGAAAAATACAGAGATGCTCACACAATACTAGCAGCATCTGATCCTTTATTAACTTCACTGCTATCAGTATATTTATTTATTTTATATTACTTTCCCTTTGACTTTGCTCACTGATATAAAGTATCCTATATTTTCACTTGCCATTTGTTTGCATGGACAGAATTGAAATATTACTTCATTCAAAAGTAGGTAGAAATAATCTGTTGTCTTGGAATTAAGAAAGGAGGTTAGAGTTGAGGAACAGTAGCTGGAATTGGGTAGGAGGCCTACTGGAGGACTGCTTATATTCTTTCTTGATCTGGGTTATATATAGGTGTGCCACTTTGGGAAAATTCAGCAAGCTTTTCCCTTATTATTTATATTATTTTCTGTATACATATTAGACTTTAATAACTATTTTACTGAAAATTAAAAATTTGAGAACAAACCCTGCTTCTTCCTTAGTGCTGTGTATATTTTCAATTTTAACACAAAAGTTCCATGATATGAGAAAATAGAAAAGTCATGGGTTTCAGTGGGAGAAAGAAGAAAGGGAATTAATTTTTACTGAATATCTTTTTAATGAAGTCAAGCATTATGCTAGATGTCTCACAAGATGCCTTTGATCTTCACAGCAATTCATGAAATGTTGAATGTTATTTCCATCTTGCAGGTGGAAAAACTGAGACCCAGAAAGTTTTAAATACTTGGGATCCTATTGCTGTGTGTAATGGAGTCAGAAATTGACCGTAGAAGCTGCCTGCCTTCAAATTTCTCTATGGCATGTGGTGATCTCTGTTACCTAATTGATGTTTATTTATTATTTGTTAAATGAATGCATGGATTAATTAGAAGAAAAATGCTGTGCTGTCACTGGTAAAGCTAGGTTGTGCTAGTTTGGTCTGGCATATGTTTGCAGATGGGTCCATTGAAATGGAGGTGACAGGGCCCTCACCCTGTGGGTTCCCCCTTCCTACAGGCTGTGAGCTGCCTTTTCAATGGACAAGCCTGAGGGATCTTAAGAGTTACTGACAGATTGATGGCCCGTTAGCCAGAGCGTACCTCTCCTGCGAGGGTTCCGCTAGGACTGTTCTCATTTAGAGATGAGTGTCTGAATGCCTCGTCTGCCTGGAAACTGGCAAGAATAATGGACTGGTTGGGAGGCTGGATTGAACAGGATTCTAGTGTGCTGTCAAATGTGATTGCTGAAATGATTTCAATATGAGCTTATCAGACTGTTTAGGAACAGAGAACAAGCACAGTACATGTTATTTATGGCATTCACACTCTTGCAGCTAGGAACAAAATATAGCATGTCCCAGGCTCAGATTTAAATTAGAATATTCTGGCGTGCATGCACAAATTAACTGAACAATAGATTTGAGAGACATGAAGATCCACAAACCTGGATGAGAAAGAATATGTCTAATTTTACAGTGCATTTTGAAAATGTTTCAATCCTCAAATGAATTGGTTGTCCTTTACCAACTGGGAATGTGAAAGGCATTCTAGTGTATCCAATTGTGAACTATTTTAGCAAAACTCCTGCTGTGAACAACTGCTGAATTACACTGTTGCTGAATTACCTTGTTTTCTTGTGGCTTAAAGACCTGGTTGGATAGATCTTTCAGAATCTTCTGGAATCATTTTAGGAACTCTGCAATGACTAAGTGTTGTTTGATTAAATAGATGTGTTCTTTTAGCCAGTCCTGGTGGAATGTAACTACTGTAGGAGTGGGATTAATTACAGTACAGCAGAATAAGGTGTTTTTGTGTACAAAGGTTTGGCTTATGTTTATTGTTGAGAGAAACATGGAGCAGGATGGAAATCTGAAGGAGCCCCATTGCTGGTCCTCTCCCACATGTCCTTGAACCTCGAGAACCTGTGGAATTTGGAGTTAGACAAATTGGACTTTGAACCTAGCCCCACCTCTTCCCTGTTGGGTAACTTTTAATCTTTCTCCTTTTCTGTCTTTTCATCAATAAGAAAGTGACAAGACCTATCTTATAGAAGTATTATAAAGAATAAATAAGACATAATTTACAGTGCCTGGACAGTATATGTTAATTCTGTCACCTGCTTCCTTTTCTCTTGGTAATATGCACAGAAAAAAAATGATATTAGTAAAAATGCTTTAACTCCTACTTTAAAAATAATCTAACAGGTATGCTTAAAGAAAATAGATGTTAAAATAGCTACTAGTTAGAAGGTTCTAGGCTTGGAAGTGTATTTTATATTTTATTGTATTATTTTACTTGAACTACATTTAAGTATATGATTTCCCTCCCTCCCCCCCTCATTTATATATACCTATATGTGATATTGAGATGTATATATTCCTCCTTTCTTGGGTCATCTCAAATTTTGGGGAGGAATAATGCTTTTGTTGAGCTTTTATGCTTAAATGTGTGTTACTAAAACTCACATAGTCCTTGTGGATTCATGGTAAATAACATAAAAAGTTTTATTTTTTGGATATACATTGATAAAAATAATTGTATATTTGCTAGGAAAAATGAATGGGCCTCTGTCAATGTGGCTTGGTAATCAGGACTGGTCTGTAGCATATCTAATGACTTGCTGTTTCTCAGCAAGTGCTTAGTGGGTAAACACATTCACTCCAACTAAACTGCAGATCTTTTAGCTGCTGGGATTTTGAGGACCTATACCCATATGCATTTATGATATTGATGTTGGAAGAAAGCCTTTGTAAATTAACCAAATTTCTCAGGTTTTTACCACCTGTAATTGATAAGAGTTTTGGAGATCATGGTTTGACACAAAACATAGACTGGGCATATTATAAAACTTGTTCTTCTCTATCATGACTTTTGTTTTAAACATTACTTGCAACATTTTGTCCTAATTATAATACAGAATAACTCACATCTCTTGATTATTCCCCAAAAGAGATTTTTCATTTACAAAGATAGTCATGGCCAAGAACATTGATTTAATGTTTTCAACATGTATCTTACCCCTGAATTCTTAGAAATATTTCCTTCTATGAGCTACCCTTTCAAAAGTTTTAAAAACAATGAGAAACTCATGATTAATTCTTTTTTTTTTTTTTTAATTCTAGAAACCTGGGTGAAAGTATTGTAAGCATGGTCTGATATCTAGAGACTTCAGATGCCCATCCGTTCATTCATTTATGCATCTCTCTTTTTTTTTGTTGTTTAATTTTTATTTATAGTAGTAGTATGTATTACAGTTCATACTGCAGATATAAAGCATCTTTTTACACAAAACAGTTTGTATACAAAGTATATTCGTAGCATTCAAGTCTTCAATCATGCGTTTAGAATAACGATATCCATCTTATTCAACCACTTTTTTTTTTTTTCCCCTCCTTCCCCCCTTGCTCCCTTCCTTCCCCTCCCTTCCCTTTGACCAGTATAGTGTTCCTCAAATCCTCCTATGTACCCCGACCCAACAATACTGTGAACCGGCCTCCTTATATCAGAGGAAACATTTGATATTTGGATTTTTGATATTGACTGATTTCACTTAGCATTATATTCTCCAACTTCATCCATATACCAGCGAATGTCATTATTTTATTCTCTTTTATTGATTGCTGAGTAAAATTCCATTGTGTATATATACCACATTTTCTTTATCCACTCATCTACCGAGGGACATCTAGGTTGGTTCCACAACCTAGCTATTGTGAATTGTGCTGCTATAAACATTGAAGTGGCTGTGAAACTGTAATATGCTGTTTTTAAGTCCTTTGGGAATAGACCCAGGAGTGGGATGGCTGGGTCATAGGGTGGTTCCATTCCCATTTTCCCAAGAAATCTCCATACTGCTTTCCATAATGGATGTACCATTTGCAGTCCCATTAGCAATGTATGAGTGTGCCTTTTCCCCACCTCTCCAACATTTATTGTTGTTTGTGTTCTTGATAGCTGCCATCTCTTCTTTTTAGCAAACATTTACTGAGAATGTGCTATTACTTGTTCTGCTTAAGTGCTAGGGACCCAGTGACTAAGAGAGACAGGCGTGATTCTTGCATGACAAAACTTACTGAACAGTAGGGAAGATGGGTATCAATCAAAGAAACACAGACAGAATTTATCATATCTGTGATAAATAAGGGAAACAATCTAATCAGGGAAGTTGGGAAGACTGTGACAATTAAGCTGAGCTACAGAAAAAGAATAAGCATTAACTAGATATTGCCTGTACACTCTAAAGTCTTGGTTCCCATTCTTGCCCATTCCAATTGCTGGTGATTATGAGGAGCAGGCCTCCTCCCATGGGGTCCCTGTGTGGCACAGGGCAGCCTGTCCATCATATACTCTGAGTTCCCCAGCAGCTCATTTTTGTGAAAAGAGACAGAGTTTCTTGGGCTTCATTTAGTTCTGCCCTAATTAGATTTAAGCAGTGGCCACGTGGAGCAGCCCCATCTGTGTCTGCTACCTTTGCTATTCCAAAAACTAATGGAGATGATTCAAGAATAAGTGTGTTCCTATAGGGATGCAAAAAAAAAAAAAATTCATAAAAAAGAAAAAGAAATTAATTAATTCTATCACACAGTCATTATCATGACCTGCATTTTGATTCTTGATGTGATGACAACCGTATTTGCAGCTTGTACAGCCGTGATCCTAATTAGAATGGAAACATAGCACTTTTGATGAATTTCCTTTTAGAGAAGGTTTATTTAATTCACTTTACAATCTCTGTCTGAACACCTGCAGACAGGCTGGGGGATGACTGGATGATAGAGAATGGCCTCTCTCTGGCACTCGCCATCATCACTTTAGGTAAAATTAACTTTCACTGAGTAAGCAGTGCTATACAGCTATGCTTCTCAAATCATCTGTGGAGGAAAACCAGTTTTTTTCTTTTTAAATATTAATCCATCATAAATGGAACATGATCGTATCATACATGATTGGACTTGTCAAGTGTGTTTGAAAGCAATGGATCTGGTCTAAACCCTGTTCACCAAGAATTGAATTTCCCCAGTGCAGCAATGTGAAACTGCTATATGAGCTTCTGAACACTCCCAATTTGTATATTTACCTCCCTGAGGTCAATAACATGTAGTTTGTGGACCAACATGATCAGTCATAGTGCTAATGGCTCCATGTCCTTTTCCAGAGCTGAGAACACATTTCTATCCTCTACCTTTCTGTGGGCCAATATTGTCACCTTCTTTCTCTGATTCTTTGTCTTATTTAAAAAAACTGGTAAGTTCTGACTCAGGATTTCACTTGACTTTCAGAGGCAGTACTCCTGTATGATCCACAGGATCAAACTTAAAGGGGATTTCAGAGAAGTTCTAAGACTTGTAGTGGTTCTTCACCAGTCTTGGGCAGTCTTTGTATTTTTAGAAAAAAAATCAAACATTTCTTTGGTGATATTTTTTAGGGTCTGATGACCAAACCATAGGACTCTTGCTACATTTCGTTCCCAGGATTTCTTTGGAAAGCAAAGAAAAATGGCAGAATGTAATTTTGCTTAGGGAAAATTTTCTAAATAGAAAATGTATGGCCTAATGTTGTGTTGGTCACTACACCGGACTTAAAAGAGAACTTATTTTTGATAACTAGGAACTTAGAATCTAAAATAAATAGTGAGGATAGCTCAAATGATGTGTCAGATAAAAGACTGGGCATTTTCAAAAAAATTAAATATGTTTTAAAAAAAGATTTGATAACTCGACTTCAACATATAAATGGATTCTACTTTAAACCTTTATAATTTGTTTTCAAATTTGTTAGGATACAATCTGTGTAGAATAAATTACATCCTTTAAAGACAGAGAATTCAATGAATTTCACAACTGTGTATATTCATCATATCATTGCCACAAACAAAATAACACATGTTCAGCACCTCTAGAAGTTTCCTATAACTCTGTGCAATCCATCCTCTCAACCCCTGGCCTCAGGCAACCACTGACCCAGATTTAGTCACTGTAAATTAGTTTGCACTTTCTAGAGTTTTAGATCAATGATATCTCATCCAGATACCTTTTGTGTATGGTTTCTTTAATTGTTGTAATCATCTTGAGATTCATCCATATTGTTGCATATTTCAGGAGTTCCTTGACATTCCTGAGCAGCATTTCACTATGTGGATGCACACCGTATTTTATCCACTTCCTTGTGAGACAGTTTTTGACTATCATGAATAAAATGGCTATGGACCTTCGGGGTACAAGTCTCAGCATGGACAGATGTTTGCATTTGTCTTGGGCAAATATCTAGGGAGGAGATGACTGGGTCATATGTTAGATATATGTTTAACTTCTTAAGGAATGGGGATAGGGTATTTTTGATAAATCCAGTCACTAAGTAACACATACATACTTGCATTTTGGGAAGTTTATTTTTTCCTACATGAAAGGATGGAACCAGGTTTTGCGTGAGGGTGGGGTTTTTCCAAAAAAATCCATGCTGGAAATGTGTTTTTATAAAGTACATTCTCAGAACAGGGAAACTGAGTGATATGAGTAGAGTGAATTGTAATCATAGAGGTATCAAACCAAGCCCAGTACCAGGGAGCTGCATGCCACCATTTCCTGGCTGGGTGACATGAAGTTGCTTGACCTTTCTGAGTCCTCCCTCTCTTTACCTGTGAAATAGGGATGCCATTTTAGAAGATCATGTAAGAATTAAATGAGAAATTCTGTCAAATGGTCTTAGCATGATGCCTAGGCAAAGTAAACTTTGAATATTAAGTTGGTGTCATTTTTGTTTCATTTAGGGAGGTATCTAAATCATGTCACAACTGAGAAGTGCCTAAGCTGGCTTGGAGACCATAAAACCTGACCTGCTAACATGTCAATATGTTGTTTGTGATTGTATGCATACAGGTCCTATGTTTTGGCAAGGGAGTGTACCAAAATCACTGATTTGGCAGTTTCAAATTTTAGAGACATGTTGCTCCAGATTAACTGAAGAAATTCAGAGTTGATTTGTGAATTACCCAGGTGAAGGCCAGCTGGTCACATGGCTAGTTGTGGGAAAATTTCAGAAAGTTGGGTAAGTGCTTTAGCAGATTGTTTCTGATAGAAATCCAGAGAGAGCTTCTTAGAGCTGGTTTAAGGAAACTCTCTAGGCCCTTGGGTATAATGTTAGGAGCATACAATGACCTTCTTATGTTAAATGCAATGCTATATTAACTGAAAATTAGATTTTACCAGTGTTCAATAGTTGAACTAAAATTTTGAGTTGGGAACAGGGACACTTGATTTCTAAAGCACAAAATCAATAATGGGAAGTTCCCCAAGCCTTGGTTACTGCATAGCAGGCTGATGAGAAGCTCACATGGCCTTATTCTGTGTGGTTTTACTGTGTATAGGATGCATTCTTGTCTCTACCTGATGATAACATTAACTCATTAAAGTGAGTACGAGTCACATAAATTGGGCTCAGGTTTTGCAAAGGACAATGAGACATTTCTTCTTCATGTAAAATGTTACAAATTATTTAATGACATGAATTAGTTCTTCAGATTTGTTCTTTGATGGCCTACATTCTCTAATTAGAACCATTCTCCAAATTTGATCTTCATTCCTAACATAACATTGCATGGTTTATACATTTGTATGCATGCACACACACACATACACACACACAGCATTGCGTATACATTTCACTGTGTATAGTAAAATGCTTAGGTGACAACTGCAGAGACTTTCTGAGTCTTTTCAGAGACTTGTCCAAGAATTGCAGATGCTTGGTTCCTGTTGCTCTTGAATAAGCCCTGCATCAGAAATGGTCTTTTTCAATCCCTGAGACCCACAGCTTTCTGTAGCACATAGAAATCTCTGTGCTGCTCTATTTTTGGAATCATGAGCAGGTGGAAGTTGATTTGTGTTGAGTGTTACTGTGGCTGTGATCAGGAGATACATGACCAGTATCATTTGCTTATATCAGGGTGGCAGCAAGAGAGAATTTGAAATAGAATCCACCATGTGTGCTGCTGCTAATTATTTGCTTTGTTCTTGCAGCTCGGCACTAATTCATACAATATCAGACATTTATAATCTCGCGCTATGTAAATGACTGGGGAGAAGTCGAAAAAGCATCTCATAGCTGGGAGCTCATGCTTATTGGAAAAGTTATTAATTCTCAAGATTAAAACCAAGGTGAAAAGCCTGGTAGCAGAATCCATGTCACTAAATAGGTATTTGGTTTTTGACTCTTAGACTACATAAAGAGCCAACCTAATTGGTTTAAAAGGTGAAAAATACAGTTCCAAAGAATTTATAAAAATGTGTTCCTCTAATTCTAAGCAAAAGGATTGTTGAAATGTTCTAAAATTGTCCAGGTGTTCAGATATGATATAAATGTAAATAGACTATGGCATGTTTGGTTCGAGAGAGGCCTTGACAACGCAAATCCTTGCAAGGAGGAACTGCAGTGCGCTCACAGCACCCAAGCCACCTTTATGCCAGTCTTATTAAAAAACAGATTTTTCTTCCTGTTACCCAGCTCTTCCTCCTGCCCACCAGGCACACTCCTGACTTAGCATCCTTGCATTAGCTCTTCCCTTCATCTGGAATTCTGTCATATCTACTGACAAACTCTTGCAATTCCTTCAAGGTTTTGCTCAGATATCACCTTCTCCATAGGACCCACTCTTATCACCTTATTAAAATTGCTGCCAGTACCTTCTCAGCCCCCCCCAACTTTCTTCTTTTTCAATTATACCAACTTCCAGCATGCTATTGATTTTGATTACTTAATATGTTTCCTGTTTATTTTTGGTTTCTCCTTGCTATTCCTCCCCACTCCTCTGTGGGTGGTGGTCTTTGTGATGTCATTTACTGATGGATTCATGTGGCACATGGTAGGTATACAGTAAATATTTGCCAAGTATATACATTTATGATATTAAGTATTGGGGCTTGGGGGAAGTATACACTGGGTGTTTAAGTTGCCAGCAAGGCTGTAGGATGGCATCAAAGAGGTCCACGTGGGATATGGTCTAGTCCTACCTCTGTGTATCTTTGCTGGCTCTGTGATGTCAAGCAAATGACTGAACCTCCTGGGTCCCTATTATCTTCTACTAATCCCAGAGGATGCTTGTGAGGGATAAAAAAGTCACAAATATGAAAGCACCGTTTAAACATTCAAATGTCATCCATATAAGTATCCATCCTTTATGATGAAGCTTTAATGCTGCAAAGAGCCAACATTGTTTGCATTTTCACCTCCATACTTCATTCTGCACTGAATGAGTCAAACTAGCATTTATTAACTGCCTACTAAATGACACTGTGTTCTGTGCTTTGGTCACACCATCTCCTAGATCCTCCCCACCCTGTGTGAAGGAACTTCCATTACCTTATTCCCTAATAGGAATTTAACATGTGTGCCTGGTGGATGGTACCATGCACAGGAAGTAGAAGAGCTGGAATTTGAACCCTGGCCTGTCTCATTCAAAGATTATTCATGCTTGTTCCTCTAAGCAAGAATACAGACAGAGTCTTTCTTTTTTAGTCACAGAAAACAGGTCTCATTAGCTTGTCCCCATTTGTAGTTTGTGCCTCTCTCTAGTGCAGTGATTCCCAAGGGCCATGGGTCAGAATCACTGGGACAGCTCTCTCTCTTCTCCACATGCGTATACCTACCTCCTAGGGGATCAGGCCTCACTCACTGTCACAGCTGTTAGCAGTGGACTGTCAGGTCCCAGAGTTTAGGTTGAAAACAGTTTGAGAGCTACTGCACTTTTGATTTGAAAACTAATCTGTAAGCTACTCTTCTCAGCTTTTCCCTCCTCTAAACCCACTAATCTCAATCAAGATCCCAATTTTGGCTAACAACCTGTGAAGCCCCTTATATTTTAGTTTGTTTAACACGCTCAATTTAATTCCACGATGAAAAACTATGACTTGGAAAATACCTCCTAAGTGTTCCTTTAGTTCATAAACAACAACAACAACAACAACAACAAAACCAGCAAGAGAAGCCATTCATCCTGTTTCCTTTCCTAGTGACTCCTGTCAACAGTGGGTTCTGGGATGGGCCTGTGAATTCCCACAGGGCTGCCAGTGCTGGCTCTGTGTCACCAAAGAAAGAGCCTAGAAATTATCCCTAAACCTCATCCTAATTGTCCATTTTATGTTCTACCCTCCTTCTATCAAGAAAGGACAAGGGCCACTTGCAAGTAATTGTTCATTTGTTTCATCCCTCCTTCCCAACCCCACTTCTTTTCTTCCTGCATTCCTTTCAGGATGTGTTTGACAATTGTGATTACTTTATAGGAACTGTTTCATCTCTCTTGAAGTCTAAGCATTTGAGAATCCTTGTGTTCCTAAGAATTCCTATCACTGAGATGTTTTAACTTTAGAAGTGGATTCTTAAGGCTAGACCTGGGCCTCAGGGGCAAGGCCTGCCCCTTTGGATGCCAGGGGAGGAGCAAATTAGACGGTGTTCCTTTCATTCAGCATGGTGGTTGCCTCTTGGGGTCTTCCTACTGATGGTCCAGTTACACATGTTCCAGTTACACTGACCGGCCTTTGTAGTCACACAGCATCTGCTGAATTCTTCTGATCAGAGTCTTAGTTCCCATCCTTAAATATCCCTGAAAATATGTGGCTGTAGGTGCAGGTGTTTTGAGGGGGAATATTTCCCTGCCCCTTCTTGGATTTCTCTGGGTCACTCGTAACACCAAGCTGTGATCTTGGGAGGTGTGTCTCTTTGCTTGTGACACTTCCTCTCCTGGGAGTCCTCACAAACTTCAAATCTGTATATCTCCACCCTAACCACCTGTCACAGACTATCTCTGATCATCTTTACTCTGGAAAGACTTCTGAGATCTGCCCCACAAAATTTCTCCTTTCTCCAAATGTTTGTCTTTGCCCAATTTATATCCCTCACACAACATTTATATTTTTCATTTTCCTTACATTATTGTGCACATGAATATTCCCACACATTGATTGTCAACTTCTTGAAGGTAGGAGCAGTGTACTTCTGTCACTTCCTAGGCTTTTAGCACCCAAATTGCGCCATCTGTTGGTTGAAGAAGGGCATGCTCCCTGCCTCTTCCTGCTGCAGAGTAAAGATTGATCAAGGAATAGTTAAGCAATTCTTTGAACTGGTTATAGTTACTTCCCTAGAACTAAACCAGCACCTCTCTTCGTCTTTCCAAGCAAATGCTTGGACACTATACAGAGACGTGTACAAAGCCAGTTTTTAATAAGAACTGACCTTTGCAAATATCTGGGTGGTGGTGCAGTGGGAAGAAGCCTAGAACAACTTAGTGGTTTCTGAAGGAGAAAAGGTTTTTCAGAAAAGAATAAAAGCCAAACTGCCTTTTTTTTCAGAAGCACTCAGGACCAGATGACAGGCACATGATGGCCGATTGAATGGTTGTTCCTCGACATTGAAAGCATTTTGCAATGTGATTGTTCGGCTTGCAGATCGGGTGTCAGAAAATCTCTCAGGCTGCCTTGCCCATGAGTGAGACCTCGGCAGTTCCTTGTGCTGTTTAAGTGTTTATGTTCACTTCAGTTATCATCTGATCATATGCCAGCTGGTAATGGGATTGTAGTGGCTTTGCACAACAATGGAGTCCTCAAAGGACTGAGAAAACATGACAGAAATGGTGAGTGGCAGAATCCTTAGATGTCTCATTTAATGCTGGGTGATTGAGTGCATCCATGTGGAGGAGTTTTTCAAGTCGGCATTAGAGCAGAGCAATTGTGGTAAAACATCAGAGCCTTCACTGAACGAGATGGGCCGGGTGGGCAAGGGCAATTATTGCAAACAAGCTCGGAAATCTCTAGGCAGAGGAGTTGCATTGTTTCTTAGTGTTGGGGAACCTCTCTGTCACTTCACATGATTTCTTCTAAAATGCCCCTTTGGCATTTTTGGCCAGTGTATTATGCGAAGCTCATCCAGTCCTTTTGTTCTGTTTCAGAATATATAATTCTTATTTATTTAATTTAATGTGAAGTGAAAAATGAGAAAGTAAAGGAATCACAAAACTCAAGGCCCCAATATAGAAAGAAAATCAGAGCTGGACCAGGATCTCTTTTTCAGAAACAATAGGAATTTCAGTAGTCTTGAATTCTTCCTGACTTCATGGTTGACTCCATGTAAAATAGCTTTAGATGTTCAAGGCTCTATCAGATGATGGTGTTATGTGGCCATTGACTTTCTGAGTGAGGGTGCTTGGGGGTAGCCAGTCATTTGCTCCACTCGATTTACTTTGAATGTAATGAACTTGAAGTGGAAAATACGACCCATCTTTGGATTAGCATTTGGTCCCTTAACCAGACAAGAAATGCAATGTGTAGGAAGGTTGTAATGGAACCACACATTAGTAACTTTCACAAAGCAACCATTGAATTTGATAGGCATGTGTAGTCGGGACAGGATTTATCAACTGTACTGTATTCACGAAATTCCTCTTTATCAGGGCCTTGTTGATTATTCCAGTCATGGTGGAGAAAAGTCCTTGTTATTGTTGTTGAACTTCTCCGTAGACAGGAAAGATACAATTTCACGGATGTTGTGTGTGAGATGAGAGAGAGTATTCTCAACTTCAGAAAAGGTGAAATATTTCAGATATACTGTCATATATTTCTAGATTAGATAAGGATAGTTCAGTGAACACTGCAGAAGAGCGTTTCCTATGTCATTTTTAGGCTGCAAATATTTTATAGTTAACATTTCATTAACATAACTTGAAAGGACGATGACATTATCTTGCTCGGGTATGAGTTTCCAGGAAAGGCAACTTAGGAATATGGTGGAAAGGACATTGGAGAGAAGGTTAAATCTTTATTGAGGGTATTCTCTAATTCTGCCTGTTTTCCTGCTCACATACTTGCATACATACTTGCATTGTATGCCATGGTCAACAGATTAATTTATTCTTTGGATTTCCTTTTAAATGTCACTTCCTCAGGGACACATTAGCCAGGCCCAGGTTAAGACCACATCATGGGCTTCAGTGGACACTGTGTTTCTCTCTCAGCTTTTATCCCATTGGTAGCTAAATAATTGGTTGTGTAAGTACTGACATATTATCTGTCATATTTATTAGAATGGAAGCTCCACAAAGGAAAGAGATGTCTCAGATTTCGCCAGTCTCTTCCAGGGTCTAGCACTGTAACCTCATCTGAATCAAAAAGATGTCAGTGATCATATGTTGAGAAAGAAATGAACAAGTAAGTGAGTAGTTGAATTGTCTAGTTCCTCCAGGACTCAGCCCTGTGCACTGGGTTAGTCATCCAACTCTCTCTAGGTTTCAGTGTGTACATCTGTGCTTTAAAAAAGGCACTGGACTAGATCATTTCTATATAAGTGTCCTGTGGCTGCAAAGTACCATAGACTAAATAGCTCAACACCAAGTTAATGTCTCATATGTCTGTACACTAGAAATTTGAAATTAAGTCTGTTGGGAGGGCCATGCTTACAGAAGAAAAATCTTCCCTTGCCTCTTCCTAGCCACTATTGGTTGTGTCAATCCTTGTCATTTCTTATCTTATTGCTATTTCACTCCAGTTTCTTCCTTTGTTTTCCTATTGCCTCCTTCCCTCTGTGTGTCTCAGTGTCCCCCTTTTCTTCTAAGGACAATAGCCATTATGACCTAATTTTAACTAATTACATCTGCAAAGACCCCCTTTTCCAAATAAATCATAGTCTGAGGTCCTAGGTAGACATGAATCTGGGGTGGAAGAGTGGTGCTATTCAACTCAGTAAAATCTCTAAGGTCTCTTCTCCATTTTCTTGTTCTGTGACTTGTTTCTATAGTTCTCTTCTCCAGTATTCAAATATCCTCATGCTGGTCTGGGAAACACTGCAGGTTCTGTTGAGACAACCATGAGTTAGTGTTATAGCCACCAGAAAGGTAAGTATCAAAGCTTACTGGGTCCAGATGGAAACCTTGACTTGGGGGCCACGTGGGAAATCTCTCCTCCAGTGTGTCTGCCTTTTACTGCCCCTGGCTTTCTCAGAATCACAGTGAGTCTTCTGTCAGCTGCCTTGTCTTGCACTGTCACACTAAGTCTAGCCTGCCTGGGACTCTTATGACACTTGGAGTCATTATGGCTCCCAGGCTTTTTAATTCTAACTCACAACTTCCTTTTTATATCAAAAGACTAACCATTGACTGGAAAAGCAAGGGAAGATGTGGCCTAATACTTCATACCCAGAAAATACTTTAAGCTAGTAATAGTAGATCTTGAGCCTCTCTGTGTTCTGGACCACAGAGAAGCCACATGAACCTAGTTGAAGTCCTGCTATGTGTAAGCTCTGAATACAGGTGATAAATGTGTACATGTGTATTGACACATTTAAGTGCTGCAATCATGTAGGAAAAAAACAGTGAATCTCCAAGGACAGAAATTTGATAATATCATGAGACTGTAGGCTTTGAATCTCAACATAATTGTTATTGCTTCCTTGGATATTGGGAATAAAAGTCATAACAACCTTCAAAAGAGAAAATATTCAAAGAAGAAGTGGAGTGTGCTATGGAAGCAGTTTTTAAGCTCAGGCTATCTTAAAGTCTATCACTTAATCTGTCGTGGGTCTTGGTCTTCCTCTGTGAAATGCTTGTGCTGGTGTGTAGAAGGTAGGGGAGGTGGAAGATCATGAGCCACTAGAGGACCCAATCAGTTCACAGGCTGTGGTATAAACTGTCACCAAGAGCTGAAGATTCCCAAAGGAGAGATCTTTTCCTATTCAAGAATCAGAGATAGGTGAAGATCCAACATACAAACAAATATTGGAAGACGACAAACCAAGAGGGATGGTGGCTGAGGTCCACCGGGTCCCCACCTTCCCTGACAGCTTCTTTGATGCATAATTTGCATAAAGATGGAAAGAAGAATAATTTTATAAGCTAGTTAAACAAAAAGATGATTCTCAGTGTCCTCAAGAAATTGTACAAGTATTTAAGTAAAAATATCAAGTAAAGTTTATATGTTCATTATCCTTTTGGAAATTATCAGAAGAGAGTTAAGAATGATCATTGACCCTCTTCCTTTTTTTGTGTCCCTGACATGGGTAAGAGAATGAATAGAACAGTTACCAGAAATAATTTTGTTTTAACTTTAATTTCTAGACCTTATGTTGGGTCTCCAAAATGTGTAGGGTTATTTGTATTCACAGTCATCTACTACTTATTAGTAATTCATTTATTTGTTTTTCCATGAAGCACCCATCAATGCTTCTAGCATCAGCCATTTTAGTAAGTGCAACAGAGACATCAGAGTTATGGAAAACACTGCCCCTCACTTAAGGGGTCTCTAGCCTAATGAGTAGGTATGAAGAAGTAATAGGGCAGTGTTTTAACCCCTGTACTTGTGAAATTCTTTTGAATGACACATATAAAGGTTAGAAGGGGTTCTGTTGTACACTTTAACATTTTTTTTTTTTCATTCTCCACATGATGTTTGTTTTATAGGAAGGCTTTCTGCAAATGGAAGAAAAAAAAAATCTCAGTGCCTCTAATACTTCCCTCTCTCCTGTCACCTTTCTGACTTCTGCTGCCAAAAGTAATCATTTTTAATGAGAATTCTCAACCATAAAAACCTGACTTTTGAAAGCAGTGCTGGAAAGAGAGACCAATCTCTTGGCGGGCATGTCAAAACAATAAAAAAAAAAAAAAAAAAAAAAAAAGTTAAGTGCAGATATGCCCATTTTCCCATGAATCTCTAGAGTTTCACAAAAGTCACGGCAAATGAAAATGAAGTGTGGGAACAAGGTATTCAACCTCCCCAAATCCAACTGACCAGAGGACAGCTATTGACCAAAAATCAGTTGGAAAATAAAGATCATACAACTCCCTCTGAGTCAGTGAGGTTAGCTGGACCAGAGATGGCACAGGCAAATGGAGTGCTGGATCTTAGGATCTCTTCCCTGCTCGGGCAGCTGTATGTGGTAGACCTTTTGCAAATTCACAGGTAGGTACAAATGGGCTACCTGTTCATCCCTGTGATCAAGTGAGGGCACCATATGCTGTGTGGTGCAGCATCTCACCTGTTCCCCAAGGCCTTGCCCATAGGATCTACCTGTTGGCCACTGAATGCCATGTGCCCCACATCAAGACATGTAACCATATTTTGTTTTTGTCTTCTGGGCCTTTGCTTCTGTTTTCATCTGTCATTTGTCTGTGAATTCCTTGGCCACAGAAACCCTGATTCTGACTCCCTTCTCTCCCTAGGGGTGGCAAGAGTGCTCTTTAAAAGCCAGATTCTCAAAAGGCCATGCATCAGCAGTTGCCTGCTCCCCTCCCTGGGCTCCTGAGACACTTTCTTCAAATTTCTGCTATAGAACTTTGTATGTATAAAAAACTAGTGTATATTTTAGGACTCTGCTCTTACTAAAGGAATTTGCAAATAGGGTTTTCAGAGCCTCAGAATTCTACAGGTGTGGGGGAAATAAGGTAAGCAAGTGGTAAGCCAACCTAGGCACCCCTCTCCCCGCCCACCAGTCCATCTTGAGTATTCCACATTTCCCTGTTAAAGGGAACACTGCATTCAGCTTTCTGAAGATTAGAAGGCTGCAGAAAGCAAAGGATATATTTACACATGATCTCAGCCACTTAGGGCACCAGGATAGGTGACTTGCTGGGCAAAGTTTGGAAGATGAGGCAAATTCAGACTCCACCTAACATTTCTGGAGCAGATTTATGTTTTTTCCTTTTCTTTTGATTTCTAAGTGGTACCCAGATGGTCTCAGTGGTAGACTCTAATATGCAACCCTAATGGAGAAATGAAATATACCTGGCCTTCTCTAGGGGAGAGGAAGGTACTGTGAGGCAGACATCATCTAGAGAGGTTCACATGTAAGAAAAAAATAACATCTGCAATAGCTTTACAAGGTGGACTATGTTAATAACATCCTCCCTTTTTATAACTGAGGACACTGAAGCACAGATGTTGAATAGCTTGGCCAAGGTTTTACAGCCAGTAAGTAGCAGAGTTGAGGTTAGGCGACCAGGTGTCTGGGGCCCGAGCCTGTGTTCTTAACCAGTGGTTCTCAGTTGAGAGCTCCTCTGTTTTGCAGCTCCCTCCACTCCCCGGGAAACTTATCTAGGGGTATGCTTGATAGTTAGACTGGTGGGGAGCAGGGTACTACTGGAGTCTAGTAAAGAGAGTCCGGAGATGCTGCTGAACCCTACAGTGCAGAGGACAGCTCCTCACAATGAATCATCCTACCAAAAAGGTCAGCAGTGAGTGCCGGGGTGGAGAGCCCCAGCTCTACACTCTGTGGAGCAGGTTGGCAGAGGAGGACTTGGGAGTGGAATGGGCTTCTATCCGCTACTGGAAGGCCTCCTTTTTGCCAAATACCTGGGCCAGGGTGGCCAGAACCCCTCCTGCTCCGTGTTCCCTAGCTTTCCAAGGAGCTGCTTCTCCATTTGCAGTGAAACCAGGTGAACCAAGGCTAGAGGATGAGAGGCTCCTCTTGTGTCTGAGACTGCCAGATCCCTGAAGGCTCAGCCCGCCCCTCTAGTGGCACCTGGCTTGTTTTTCAAATGCAGCACTTTGCCTCTTGTTTCTCCTCCTTGCTCTGTCTGAAACTGCCATTCCTTTGCCAAATATAACATAGACCAAGTATAACATAGAGCATTAGAACAATCTTTGACTCCAACTGTGGCCCCAACGACCTGGCCAGTATGGACGAGCTGCCCCTACTTCCCACAGATTCAAGGCACGAAGCTGGTCCCACTTCTGCTCTGCCAAGAGGCTCCGTGGAGGCTGCAGGTCTCAGAACCTGAGCCACTGGCTGCACCTTGCTGGCCGACAGGGATACCACCTCTCTTCTTGAGTGGCAGCTGGCGCCTGTCACACGTGTCCTGGTGGTGTCTCTGTTGGAAGTGAGGAGTGATCCATGCCAGCTGGCTTGTCAGCTGTCACAATAAACAATGAGCATGAACCACCTTGTGTCTGCGGCACAGCTGAGGGGCTGTCTTTGCACACGGGCTGTGCGAGGGAGGTGGGCAGCCTCCTCATGCTCCGTATGAGCAATTTCCATTCTGTTGTTTTCTCTCGCACATGGTGTTCTGGAACGGCTCTGGAAGGAGAGAGAGGGAGAAACTGACTCAGTGTTTTAACTTAAATTCTATGAGATTCATCTTTAGATTCATCCGTTTTCTTGTGCATAAGAAAGGACAAAGAA
The DNA here is from genome assembly GCA_025594165.1 of Tamias sibiricus. NCBI lineage: Eukaryota > Metazoa > Chordata > Mammalia > Rodentia > Sciuridae > Tamias > Tamias sibiricus. The sequence goes on along the minus strand of CM046657.1, from coordinate 152,970,937 downwards.
TTTGAGAGGGTCAAATGGACGAATTGCATTTGTGGCTCAGGTACAAGAAAGCATCTCACACTTTCTTGAATGCTAACCCATAAAGAACTCTGATCCTGCAGTGGAAAGAGCTCCGGGCTGTGAGTTCAGAGATGGACATTTCAGCTTTGACTCTGTTGGGCCAAGTTCATATCCATGGTTAGATCATGTTACTTCTCACTGTCTCCATTTCCTCATCTGCAAAATGTAATTACTGATATATTATAACCTTTAAAAGTTTCTTTCAACTCTCAAAGTCACCAGCCTTCGAGTTTAATTCATAGCATTGAGATTAGAGTTGGAAGGCTCCAGATTTCCAGGCTGTGTCCCTTTTCTTGTCACAGAATTCCTATAAGCAAGCATGTAGATCATGTCCTCTTTGAGCTGCTCATGCTCTAGATAGATCGAAGAAAAACAGAATCTCGTGAGATGCTTCTGCTGACCATGTAAGTCAATCCTTGCTCCTGCGTTAACAGAGGTCAAATTGAGGAGGAGGGAGCACCTGAAAGGAACTCCCTTTCACAGAATTCCACAAACCCATCCTCTTTTATCCAGAGGGATCTTAAGACAGGGGCTAGTCTTGAATGCACAGTGGAGGCATTTTGAACACACAGCTTCTGTCCTCTCTTCAAGGAATGAGGGCAGGGGAAAGCGCTGGTCACTCTGCTTAGGACTGGCGTTCATGCTGGGGGCTGATGGCAACCTCAGCCTACCTGAGGTGCTGGACATCTGATGAAGAAGTTCAGGGCCACTAAACAAATATAACTTGGAACCTGCTGTGAGCCAAGTACCATGCTTTGTGCTGGGCCAATGGAAGTGATCCTCAGGGATCTCATTTTGAGCCATGTATAAATGAGACCAAGTCCTCTCTCAGCCACTCTTAGTCAAAAACTTTCAAAGACCGAAAGCATTTGCTAGGGTTGAGCTTAGATAGAAAGAATCTAAGAAACTGTGAAGTAAGGGCTCTCTTTGGGCAAATTGGACCTTAGGTGCAGAGGGAGCATATGTGTGTAGCCCCTGGTGTGCACAGAAAGAAGCTCACCAACAGTAGGCTGGCCTTTGGTCTCAGTGGTTTCACTATTTCACAGAAGGCTGGAATGACTCCCAAGGGCATTTGGAGATAAACAGTAGCCTCAAGAATGTCTGTGATTGCTCCCCAAATACTACAGAGCAAGAGTATACATACCTACTTCTTGATTTTTGTGCTCTGCATATACTTTCCTTGATAATTAGACATGCATGTTATCTTTCTTTTGTGTATTTCTTATGTGTGTATGTGTGCCCATGCATGCGTCCAATGATTTGTAATATCCCATCAATATTTTTCATAGAATATGAAAATTTACCACCAGATATGTATTCCTTTAGTTTCTTTAATTTTTTCACTAAATGGTCAATGAATTGTTGAAATTTCAACTATGGAATTGTTTGCTTTTTTAACTGAGACCTTATCAGAGTACATCTCTTACCTGTGGTACAGAATTGAGTGAGGGTATCCAGGGAGAAGTATGTAGTAGGAATGGAGGTGCGGGAAGGAACCTTGAACTGGGAGGGAGGATAGGGACACAGAGAGCTTTGGATTTTCCTTTTCTCATTGGCCTGGTGCAGGGACAAAGAAAGATGTTCACAGCTCAAATCTTGGTTGTTTTGCTGTCCAATCAGAAGGACACAGGGCTTTTTGATACTATTCTTTCTAAACCTGGACATCCCTCTTCTTTCACAGGCCCTTGAGGCAGGGCAGCACCCAAAAGGATTAAGCAGGGCTGAACCAAATACTGGGGCCTTATGAGATATTTGCTTGTGCACTTGCTTTCTTGGGCTTTTCTCCTGGTTGTCTTTTCCTCTGAAAAGTTAAGTTGGACTCATATTCTCAAGGCTTATTCCTTATAAAAATGAACCTCTGAGTTAGTCCCAGAAATGCCTAGGGCACCAACATATCATCATTTCATTTTGATTGACAGCAAAGTACTTAAATGACATTGGGCATTGACTATAACCTTGTCCCTTCCCTGGGCAGCTTGCACCCAATGGACTTCATGAATCATTTGTTACCTCATAGTGTTTCTTTGAATAAAGCAGCACCACCAGGAGTTTTTGATAAAACTATTTATTCCTTTATCCTTACCTTTGGCCTATATCATTATTGAAGTCTCATCATAAACTCTAACCTGAAAATGTTGGTCTTTAAAAGAAAGGGTGTGGCAGTTTTAGAACCAGTCATCTGGGTTTTAATTCTAAACTCTATCCTTTTCCTACTAAATAAACTTGGGAAAGTCTTTAAGACCTCTAAAACTTGATATTTGTATCTAGATCATAGAGATTATGATATATTATTAGCTACTTTGCTTCTCTGCCTTCTATTAGCCTTTTGTGTGCCTGAGTATGTGTATGTCTGTATAAGTATGTATATACATGTACATATATATGTATATATATACATATATATGTACATGTACATGTATATGTATGTATATGTGTATATATATATGTACATGTGATTGATTGAATGAATGACAGGTCACTCTTTTATTGTATAGGAAAAGGTTAAATTCTTTTTTTTGTCTTCATATATGTATTTAGGGTAATCATGGCTAATTCAGTCTGCCATTATTCCTATCCCATGCCCCCTTACCTCCCCACTCTTTGTTATATTTAAAGCTCTTTCATTCCTCTCATTCCCTCTCTCTTGCCTTTATAAGTTACTATCTTCCTATCAAAGAGATCATTCGACCTTTGGTTTTTTGGGATTGGCGAACTTCTTAACAGTGGGATTGTTTGGTAAAATGTTATGTGCATTAGAAATTTTGATTAATCTGAATACTTAATGATTATAAAAGGCCAGGTGTTTGGTGGTTAAGGAATGTACCTTCCATCCCTGTCCTTTTCCCCACCCCTCACGCACAAACCAATTGTCATGTCCATAACACAGTTGTGCCAGGGCAGTGGGGTAGGTTGCTAAAGGCCAAAGAACGTGCCTTGAGATGGAACGTGAGACATACGATTTATTGGGAAAAGTTACAAGAGATCAGTGGCGACAGGCTGAACACATAGCACCTCTGTCCCTCAAAGTGATTCACCAAGCAGTGCCTCCTCTGCCTCATCGAATTGTCCAGTGGAGCTGGCTGGGTGAGTGACATATATCCTTTCCACAGTGCCCTCACTTCCACCCCAGTTCCTACTCAGAGAGTGGTTTTATATTTTAGGCTGTAGATGCAGTGACATCATCAGCATTAACTTGCCCAGTTTGCTTCTATGACCAGCATCCCAAGGAGCTACTGTCCTGGTATATGTACGTGAAAGTAGTTTTATACAGATAACACTAACTTGCCATAGTTCCCAGTGTACATAAGAGGAAGCCAGTGTCCTTCAAGACAATATGTATCTGGATTTCCAGCCCAGGATTGCTTTTATGGTTCCCTTAACTTGGCTAGATTTTGGGGAAAAGTAAGGGGGTATTCAGGGACATGGTGTTTTCTGTCTCCCTTTTTTTTAGGGATGATACACCATCTTAGGTCATCAGATGTTCCTTATCTCAGTGATATTCTCAAAGCATGACTTGAATTAAATAATGAGACATTTTTATAATCTGGCTGCTAGCTAAATTATATTCCCATCAGCTGGTTTACCCACTTTACTTTATTTTCAAAAATTCCATATGGATGGCTAAATGTGATTTAGAAATACTCTGGGTTTTTTTTTTTTTTTTTTTTTTTGAGACATATGACTAACTTTAGTTAAAACCAGTGCTTAGAATAATCCAAGAAAGAAGTTTTCATGCTGTTTACCTGTCAGGCAAAGAGGCTGAAAGAAAGGACATGCAGCAAAGGGCCTAACATTGTACTCCAGGTAGGAAAATGTGCATTCTCCCAAATTATTTTGGAAGCTTTTGTGGAAAGTCCATTGAAAGCACAGAAGAGAGAAAGGTGGCTCCCATGTTTCTTCCCACAGTACCTGCAAATTGAAGAGTGAGGCAGGGCCTATGTGGATCTATAAAGGTGTGATGTCTGTGTGCAAACACACATCTTTAATCTTCAGGTTGTCTCACATTTCCTCTTGTCCTGAATGACTTCCAAACATGGAAGTAATGGAATAATTCAACAAATGACTAACAGACAGCTAAAGGGACAGAAACCCCACAGAGCCCCAGGATAGAATTATTTGCTAATGAATGTGTAAGGAGTTCTTTTTCTCTGGACAAACAGCGCATATAGATATATTCATGTATCTTCAATGACAGTATCATTTTATATGGTATAATTTATTCTCTTCTTGGCAGATGTTTAGATTATTTTCAAATTCTTTTTCTTGTTGCAGCGTTTGATAACATGAAAGCAGCTGACATGCTTACGGTATTTAATACTTGCTGACCCAGATCTTTTACATGCATAATTACTGAAATTATTTCAACAGATCTATGAAATAGGTACTATTCTTAGCCCTACTTTATTGGTGAACAGTTTGAGGCAGAGAGGTCCAAGAGGCCCAATATAACAATTAGAAAGTGATAGAATCAGGATCTGAATTCATGATATTTAGCTCCCAGGGCCATATTATTAGCCACTATGCTACTCTGTCTTCTATTATCTTTTTGTGTGCAGGAGTGTGTATGTGTCTGTGTATGTATATATGTACATATGAATAAATGAATGGCAGGACATTCTTGTATAGAAGTAGATTAAATTCTTAGCAGTGGGATTATTATGTAATGACATGTGCATTTGAAAATTTTATACATATTTTCAAATTACCTGCCCCAACCACAATCCCCCAAATAGGATACACCAGTTTACTTGCCTAAAACAGTTTTTTCAAGACTTTTTTTTTTTTAACAGCTTCAGATGCCATAGAGAATACAGAAGTGACACAAAAATGTGTAAAGGTAGAAGTTAAAGTTTGAATGTTTCTGTGACATTCCAGAATAAACTGGAGAACGACGGAGGGCATCATGATTCAGGGGGCTAAATCACTCCATCTGAATTGAGAAATTGTAGATTTTAATCCTACTTGGATTTCCTGTGCTTCTTTGAGAAGGTTATTTTACTTCATGTCTTCATTCATTCACACTTTTAATTTGTGCCATCATAGAAATAATACATGATAGAGCCAGGAGGTAAATATAAGCATATTTAAAAGTTGATATTCGCCGGGTGCGGTGGCGCATGCCTGTAATCCCAGCACTTGGGAGGCTGAGGCAGGAGGATCACGAGTTCAAAGTCAGCCTCAGCAATGGCAAGGCACTTAGCAGCTCAGTGAGACCCTGTGTCTAATAAAATACAAAATAGGGCTGGGGATGTGGCCCAGTGGTTGAGTGCCCCTGAGTTCAATACTGGGTACCAAAAAAAAAAAAAAAAAGTTTATATTCTAAGTTTAATAAAACAAGATTACTAATATGTATGTACCTTACAGTGTGAATTAAATAGTTTAACATATCTAAGGATCATACAATATCTGCTTAGTAAATGTTAGTCTTCATCTGTTTCAGTGATCTCTGAAGTGATATGGTTAATAGGCAGTGTCTCTGTTTTTAGTGTGTCCCTCTACCAAGAGTCCTACACAAGGGCTACCCCTAGATCTGCCATAGCTGTCAGTGACATCAGATGTCCCCCATCTGTACCCTTCCTATTGATCAGCATTCCTGGTCTCTTGCTGATCTGCCAGTTGTGTTCACACAGTGGTATCTAGCTGGGTCCTCCTTTGATGTATTCACCTTTTGGCTGTTTGAACTAGTTAGTAACTCATCCCCCAACCTTGTCAATGTGGACACCATAAGTATTTGTGGAATTATTTAAGAAATTGGTGTATCAAAGTTCCTCCCCTATTATTTTCTTTTTTTTCTTTCTTTTTTTCTTTCTTTTTTTTTTTTTTTTTTTTTTTTTTTTTTTTTTTTTTGGTACCAGGGATTGAACTCAGGGGCACTTGACCACTGGGCCACATCCCCACCCCTTTTTTTGTATTTTATTTAGAGACAGGGTCTCACTGAGTTGCTAAGTGCCTCGCCATTGCTGAGGCTGGCTTTGAACTCGCGATCCTCCTGCCTCAGCCTCCCAAAGTGCTGGGATTACCCTCCCCTATTATTTTCTTACTTGAAACAACACTGCTCTGTTGATTTACCAAACACCAAGGAGTCTTTTTCTTATTTACTGCCCTTGGTTTGGTCACCATTTAATAACAAGGAATTATTTTGCTCATGTTTTTAAACTGTTCCCTTGTTCCCCCCAAAGAATGTGTAATTCCTTTTTACAGCTTAACATATTTATTTGTTCATGTGTGTTACTTGAGTAAGAATCTGAGCTTCACAATGGCAAGCACTGTGATTTCTTTTTGTCTTCATTCCTAGCACTGTACCTGCCATGGTTGTTGACCACTTGAGAATGCTGTGGTGCACGAGGCACTCAGTGTTAGCCCTTATAAGTGGAATGGCCTAATGAAAGAGCCCAGTTTAGATCTCTGCCTTAGCCACAAAAGATTCTCCAGAGAACCTTAACAAACTTCACCTCTTACCGGGAAAATCATTAGATCTGCACTCAAGAGAGAATTTTAGAAAGTTTTTAGTTTCATCCCTAGAATAAGCTGCTATTGACATGGACACTAATTTCCTCTACTCAGCTCACCATCATCCATATTAGTGCTTTGGGAATTTTGTGTTGTGTGTGTTCTCCAGCACTCTAGTGCTTTATTTGGAACTGGCAAATGAAGCTTCTTGTAATGCTCCTTCACGTTGCTTTGGTATTCAGGTTTGCAGAATGGTGATGGAGAGACTTATAAGTACTGGAGTGAGATGGTAGAAGAAATCCCTGGGATCTCGGAACTCTCAGCCTGATTTTCTTTTCATTTTTCAATGTGTATTTAAAGGTTACACTTCTGTAGGAGTGAGGCAATCAAAGTGCATGCCACTCTCTTCCTTAGCCTTTCTTTTTGTTTGTAGTTTGGTAGAAGTGACTCAAGTTTAGCTTTGTTTCTTCCTCCCCTCCCTCTTCTGCCTCCTTCCTCTCTCCTCTTTCTCTCTCTGTGTGTGTGTGGTGGGGGGGAGAGAGAGAGAGAGAGAGAGAGAGAGAGAGAGAGAGAGAGAGAGAAATACACATAACTATGTGCCATGGAGGAATCTGTTATACTTTTTTAAGCCTCTATGTCTAGTTGCTTGTTGTATAATGCAAGTTTCTAGAGAAAGGGAGTATATTAAATTAGGAATGCTTTTAGTGCCTGGTAACATCAAACAGTGGCTTACAAAAAGAGGAGCTCTTGTTCTCACAATAGTTTCCAGGAATGGGCTAGTATGATTTGTCTTAGTGACTCAACAATATCAGAGTCCATGCCTTTGACATTCTCTTGACCTTCTGCTCACTGTGGCAAGACACCCATTCAGCTCTAACCATCATAAATGAGGCAGAAATGACACTGGTCACATTTTCCCTTTTTATCAAGAAAGCAGAAGTTTTCTTTCAACATTCTCCTTCTCCTAGCAGACATCCATGTATGCTTCATTTTCAGAACAAGTTCATGCTGCCATCCCTAGTTTCAAGAGAGCCTAGGAAAAAGTGTTTGTCTTTCAAGCCACTGTAAAATAAGGGAACAAAGAGGCACAAGTTGGGAGTGGCTTTGGGACAACCCATCATCAGTATCTTCCACAGGTAACAAACAAGTCTCCGGTTAATACAAATCATAGGAGAGTACAAAGCATAAAGGTGGTTTCAGAGATGGGAGAATTGAGCTTTATGCAAGGCCCAGAACAATAATGGAGTAAGATAATATACAACCAGGGTAAGTCCAATCAGTGAGTAAATTTGTTTTCTATTGCTGCTATTAAAAAAAAAAAAAGACTACTACAAATACAAATAACACAAATTTATTTTCTTATATATCTGGAGATCCAAAGACCAGAATGAGGCTTCCTGGGCTTGCTGGTAGAGTTGGTTTCCTTCTGGAAATCTGAAGGGAGAATCAATTTTCTTGCCTTTCTCAGCTTGCATGAGTCACTTAATAGTCCTTGGCTTGTTACCCCTTTTTGAAACATACAGTGCAGCCTCTTTTTTCTATTGTCATATCTCCTACTAATAACTGATCCTGCTGTCTTCCTTTTATAGGACCCTTGTGATTACATTGGGCTCACCTGAATAGAATAGAAGATATTCTCTCCGTCTCAAAACCCTTAATTTAATCACATCTGCCAAGTCCCCTTTCATATTTATAGGTTCTACAATATGACATGGACATTGTTAGAGGGGCCATTACATAGCATGCTATGGTGGGATTGGTAAAACCATCCAGGAGGCCAAGAAGATGATTAAGGGATAATGATAGCATATTTGTGCCATAAAGAACAGAGGCCAGTTTGGGCAGAATGAAGTTACATCCAGATGGCCTAGCCACATCACAGAGATGATCCCTACTTTCCTTTCTGAATTTGGTTTGCTGAATTCCAATATCTGCAAAATGCATCATTTTAAGCATTCCTTCCCATGCAGTATTCATCAGTGGCAGCTATGATGACTGACTGCTTACTTGAATGCCTAAAGCTATTTAGAAATTAAAAATTTTAAAAGAAGGCTTAATTTGCAATCTTTCGTTAGAATTTTTTTTTTCTTTTAACCAAATTGAACAGCAAGTAAACATGTTTACAAACACAGTTTCAAATGGGAGAGACCAAAAAGGAATACCTTCATTAACATTTTCCATTAACACAACTTGTCTTGTGTTATTGCTTGGTATTGTTTTGTATAATGAATCCAAGTTTTGAGTGGGTAGATGAGTTTACTCTTTCCTGGAAATTCCATGAGAATAATTAGAACTCCATCATTAAGATACACATCTGTGTCTTTTCTTTAGGTAAATTTAATCTTTGACAGGCATATACAATTTACAGTCTTAAGTAATAGATAAATGGATTCATTGCCAAAAGGTTTTTCTTTTCCTTTTCTTTTTTTGGAATAAAAAAAGACTATTTCTCATTTATCCCTCAATTTATTCATTCACTGATTCATCTGACATCATTCAAGAATCTGCAACACGTCAGCCTCTCAGGCTCAGTAATCAGCATAAAAAACATGGCCAGGAGGATAACTAGATTGCAAAGTCTTTGAGGGTAGGAAGTAGGCCCTATTCCTGATCAGCTGAGTAGATAGATAAGCAAGCACCTACCATAGTGCATAAACACATAAAAATGTTGGTTGAGCAGAATTTAAAAACACAACCCCTGGCTACAAAGACCCTACAGGCAAGGGTGGAAGGATATGTAAATAGAAATACTAACAGAGAGCTCTGTGAGAGTACAGAGGAAAAGGTGACCGTCAGAATTGGCAAAATGGAATTTTACTCAGCAATAAGAGAGAATAAAATAATGGCATTTGCAGGTAAATGGATGGAGTTGGAGAATATAATGCTAAGTGAAATTAGTCAATCTCAAAAATCCAAATACCGAATGTTTTCTCTGATATAAGGAGGCTAGTTCTCAGTGTTGTTGGAAGGGGGTACATAGGATCAGAGGAACACTAGAATGGTCAACGGAAAGGGAGGGGAAGGGAGGGAATAAGGAGGGAGGGGGGGAGGAAAAAAATTGGTGGTTGAATGAGATGGATATCATTATCCTAAATGCATGATTGAAGATCTGAATGGTACTTATATACTTTGTATACAAGCAGTTGTATGTAAAAAGATACTATACTTGTGCATGATGAATAAGTAAATAAATAATTAAAAAAAAGAAAAGAATTGTCAGAGAAGACTTTATGAAGCATCTGGCATCTACTGATTTTGAAAATATAGGAGCTGGCCAGATTGAGACTGGAGGAACATTTGCCAGGCAGAGGAAGCTGCAGGTACATAGATAGCTCAGCTGTGTGTTTGGGGGTCTGATAATACAGGATGTCACTAGAATTCATGTAAACAGTTGGTGGTGGGAGAAAAGGCTGTAAGGTAGTTGGAGGCCTGGTGGGGAAGAACCTCGTCTCCCTTGGTAGGAGGTTTTATTTTATCATGTAGGAAACAAAGTCTACTACAAGCTTTTGGGAAAAAGACTAAGAAAAATATCTTTTCTTTTTTCTTATTAAATTTTTGTAAATTATGAAATGTATCCTTATTGGAGAATTAATGTAATATATGTATTTTTTCTTTTGAAAATTATAATAATAATTTTAAAATCCTGATAAATCTGACATCTGGCTTGAGAGGAGGGTAAATACTAATATCTTATAGTCTTTTCTCTGTATCTTTGGCAGATTCTATCACTCTGGGGAAATTACTGTTTTAATTTTAATTCTGTATTAATAAGTTTCTTGCTTTTCTTCAAAGTTTTACCAAAATGTATTCCCAAAGATGTATAATTTGGTTTTGCCTGCTTCTGCAGTGTATACAATAGAATGATACTGACTTTATTTGTTTTGTGATTTTCCTTTATTGCTCAGCATGGTTTTCAGTGTTTTCATGTTGACATGTGAATCTGTGGATTATTAATTTTCACAGCAATATAATATTTATCAAGCAATTATTAATCAAATTTTATTATTCAGTTTACCATTCACAGGTTTTTGGATTATGTGAAGTTTTCCTTATTCTGAATAGTCTACTCTGATGACTTCTACTTGTTTACTGGAGGCATAAGTACAAGAGTTTCCTAGGAGAAAGATCACTGAATTGCAGCACCTCTGCATGTTCAGATTTGATGACTTCTTCCACAATGAAGTATCAATTTATACCACCATCAGTACATGAAAAATCCTCTTCATGAGCTTACTACTTGGTACTATCAGACCTTGATCTTTGCCCCTTCAGTGGATGTGAAATGTTATCACTTTAGAATTTTAATCTGCTTTTTTCTAAGGTAAAGCAGGGCTCCTTTACATATACATATACATTGGCCATTTGTATTTCTTGTGAAATATGGATCTTTTGTCTCTTTTAAATAGTGTGGCACCTCTTTTACTTATTGTTTAGTAAAAATTCTTCATTTATTCTGGGTACTATCCTTTGATGGTTGTCTTCTATTTTGTGACTTGGACTTCTAACTCACTTTAATATTGTTTGATGTGTGTTCTTTAAGTTACACAACAATTGTTTTTCATTATGGTATGTGCTTTGTATGTTCTATCTACAGTACCTTTTTTAATCTTAGGCTCATCAAAATATTATACTGTATTTTTACCTGAGTGTGCTGTTGACCTTTTATATTTATTCACTTTAAGTTATTGATTGATCTAAAGTTTTTGTTTGGTTGGTTGATTTATTTTTTTTTTTTTAATGATGATGGGATATTGGGCTCTATGTCCATTTTTTTCCCTCTGGATGATCAGTTGTTCTAGCAGTATTTAAAAATATTCCATATTTCCCCCTAGATCTTTAATGCTGCTGTTACATAGCAGATTTTATATATGAATTGTTCTTTCCATGAGATCTCTATTCTTTTTCATTACTCCATTTTTCTGTCCTCAAACTTAAATATTATATGACATACTTATTAAGTTTTACTATTTGATGGGTTAAGTCCCCCAGCCTGGCTCTTCTTTGAGGCTGCCTTGGCGGACATTCTTGGTTGTTAGTTCTTTCACGTACATTTCAGGATAAATTAATTAAGGTCTTAGAAAATTCCTGTTGATATTTTGATTAGAAGTTTATTAAATTTGTATTGCAATTTTAGAATCATTGATATGTTTATGATAGTAAGTCTTCCTACCCACTTGTATGCTTTGTCTCTCAATTTACATCTGTCTTTGTTAAGATAATTTTTTAATTAAAAATCTCACTAAACTTTCATTAATACTCCTCCTTATAGCCCATGGTATATTATATATTTTTAACATTTGTTTTATAAATGGTAACTTTCAAAAATTTACATTGTAAATGCCTGGTTGCTGGTGCATAGACCTTCAATCTTATTAGACAAGTATTCTTTTGAAGAGTCTGGAAAAACAACCTAGTGGTTCATTGCTAATGAGAATGCAAAATGATTGCAACCTCCTTGTGAGGATAATTGCATATAAATTCCCACATATTTATTTTTCCTTTTACTAAATACACTACTTCTAAAATTTTAGCTTGATAAAACACCTCTGCAATGTGAAACAACATCAGTAGCAATTATTTGGTGTGTTATTCTTTGTAATAGCAAAATATTGGAAACCCAAATGTGCAGTTATAGGACTGGTTGAATAACAGTGGCTGATCCAAACAGTTGCATACCATGAACCTGTAAAAGCATGAGAAATATTTCTATAAACCAGTACGATATGATATAAGGATAACAGTTAAATGGAAAAAAGTAAGGTACAAAAAAGTGTATTGATTGCAACATTTTGTTTAAGAAAGGGATGTAAGTCTTTGCATATGTGTATGTATATTTGTGTAGATGTTTACTTGCTTAATTTTTCAAACAGATGTATAGGATAGTTATGCCAAAAAGTAATAAAAATGAACAACTAAATTTCTGATTGTTTTAATGATTGTAGGATCATTCAAGATTTGTTTCATCCTAAGTCTTCCTATGAGAATTTATATTATTCTAAACATTTGTCCTTTCCATCTTGGTTTATAATGTATTGACATAAAGGATCATTGCTTTTTAATTTCTTGCATCTGCACTTGTGTCCTCTCTTCATTTCTATTATCATTAATTCATGTTGTCTTTTTTTTTCTTTAATAATCTTACCAGAGATTTGTGAATTTTATGTTTTCTTCCAAGAGAACCCATTTGAGATTTTATTCATCCTCTGTGTTGTTTTATTAATTTTCAATTACTTCAAGTTAATTCTGAACTCTCCCCCCCCCCAGTTTATTATTTTCTAACACAAACATTTTAGGTTATGAATTTCCCCTGAAAAAGTACTTTAGCTGCATCCCACAAGTGTTTACATATTAGCTAGCATATTTAACTTAACAAAAGGTGAATTTGATTAATGCTTTTACCTTTTCCCCAAAGAACATTTTTACTCAACTCCCTCTATCAGAATTTTTTCATATCCCCTAGAATTTGCAAACCTTAAGTTTTTAATCCCACTAATTTAATATTAGTGATATTATTTTAATGGTCCCTATTTCCGTGTACTCATGTTTTCCCTATTTTATTTGGTTCTCATTCTTTCTTTTACATCAGAAGTTAATTTAGAGATAATTTTGCTTTTTCCCAAAAGATATTTTCTGTAAGTTCCTTTAGTGAAGATCTCTGTTTTTATTTTTCTGAAAACACTTTTCATTCTTTTCCCTGAAATATATTTATAATCTGCATGCAATTTCGATAGTTATTTCTCAGAGCATTTTAAAGATATTGCTATTGAGTCTAGTGCTCATTCCTTTTTAAGTAAAGTCTGTTTTGTTTTCTCTTGAAAGTGTCCTTATCCTTGTTTTTGCTACAATGTGCCTAGATAAAAATTTGTTTTTATTATTAGTTCTGCTTAGAATTCATTAGGAATCCTAAACCCTAACTTTGTGTCCTTTTGAATTCAGGAAAGTTTTTATTCATTCTTTTCCAAATATTTCCATTCTTCCATCACTGTATTATCACCTCCTGGAACTCTCATGAAAATGCTCTTTTATGTTTATATCTGCCTTCTGTGTCTTTTAAAGTATCTTTCAGCACTGTCTCTCTGCTGCATTTCACCTACTTTATACACATCCATTTTCCAGATTACCAAGTCTCTCCTCAGCCATATCTTCTTTGCTATTTAACTCATAAATTGAGTTTTCATTTTTAACCTTTTTTTAAAATTTTTTATTTGTAGTGGTTTGTTTTGTTTAAAGCTTCCTGGTCTGTTTTTATGATTTCTTTTTTCTTTGTTCCAAATTCATTGTTTTTTATTTCTCAAAAATTTTTATTTATATGTGTATATCTGATATTTCTATACTTATGTGGTTGATGATCTTTTCAGGTTTTGTTCTCTAGTGTGTAATTTCTGCTGGCTATTTCTGTTTATCACCACTCCTAGTGGTGACTTTTTGCTATGAACTCACATTCTTTCGAACTTTATTTCTGGGAATTCCTTGAGGCCTAGGTTTAAGTGCATTCTTTCAGGAAGTATTTGCCTTTTTTTTTTTTTTTTTTTTTTCTCCCTCTAAACACTTAGGGAGTCTTATAACTTTATAACTGTAAAAATCAGGCTTGCAATGTTTTATTTAAACTACACGGATAATATGACTTCAGGATTCAAATCCATGTGATGTGCTTAGAAATTCTAAAGAGATTTTTTTTCCTCCCTCTCCACTAAGAGCCAAGACATCTTTGTGTATGACCTTACAGTAGGTCATGTTTTTCTTTGCTTGGTTTTCCTAGTTCATTTTCTAACTCTGTTGCCATGTGGAAGTCCTTGCTTTATGAATGGTTCTCTCTTTGAACTCAAATCCAAATCTGGACCTATGCTTTGTCTCGTTTTCCCATGTGGCTCCTTAGCAGCCAAGCTCCAGTGTACTGAAATTGTTAGAATATCTCCATCTCCTGTTCAGTCCTCTGGATTGCTTGCTTGTTTCTGGATACTCCCTCATTATTGCTAGTTCAGTCATAGATTATGAAAGATATTTTAAAAACCATTTGAACCCTCACTTTTAGATGTGCTGCACCATAAGTGGTCTCTCTGAAATATTTTATTTGCCATATTGATGGGAACACAGAAATATATAAAGATCTGGTTTTAAATTTTAGGATTGTAATGTTAGTGGCTGAGCAGAGGCTGACCTTGAGGAGGGGCATAAAGCCAGGAGACAGTTTTTGGTTCTTACAGCTTATTCACACAACAATGCAGAGATCCTTTATAAATACTCAGATCTTACTATACAGGCAAAAGTGTGAGAAACAACCCAAGATGAAGATATTTTATTAATCATTAGTTATGGAGATAGTTGTCAACTCCTTCAGTGTTTTAAACTGGGTTTGTGAGTCAGAGTGTATTTTCACAGTCTGACATTAAGGAAAGCATGTACTTTGCCAAATCTTGAGTGAGGAAAACGAATCCCAGATCAAGGTGTAGGTGTCAAAACTGAAGTCTCTCCTGCCAGCATTACTTATTTGCCAAACTTATTTTCAACATAAAGAGGGCGCCTATGAACATGTCAGGCCACGGGCTGTGCTGTAAAATGTGACTAAAGCAGCTCTTAATTTCTCAATGGGAGAGTAAAAGGGAATGTGAGACCACAGTGCGAAAATGCTCACGGTATCCATTTCACAAACCCAGCAAGTGCTTCTCCAGTGGTTTTCAAAGTGTGATCCAGATTATGGAACTTTGTTAAAAATGCAAATTCACAGGTCTGACCCAAGACCTTCTCAATGAATGAAGTAGAGGTAGGGTCCAGAAATTTGCATTTTTAATAAGCCCTCTGGAAAATTCTGATACATACTAGAGTTTGAAAACCATTACTCCTGAGTAGGCTGAATTAAACAGAGGGTAAGTGATTGTTCAGAAAAGATATGTCAGTATTTCCTTTGTCAAAATACTTCAAAGTGTAGCAAAGCAAATTAATTACAATGGAGGAAAAAACAATGGGAAGCAATTTATATTTCCAGCAGTAGGCACATAGTAAAATGAATTATGAGATAATTAGTTGATGGAATTATGTAGCCATCAAAATGATTTAAGAATATTTAATAATCAGAAAATACTTATGATGGGATGTTTAAATATATGCTTGTATATACACACAAACATACATGCTTATGATGACATATATAGACATTTATTAGGATCCCAAGGGATTCATTACTCGTTCTTGAAAATATATGAAAATGATATTGGTTCCCCACGGATAGAGGGTTTATGGACGATTTTCACATCCACATATAATATATATTTATGTTTATGCTTTTATGTATTTCTCAGTTAACTATGATGAGCAACCATTAGTTTAATAAAATGCTATCAGTAAGAAAATAAACTGTTTTTAAATGGTTGTAGAACTTCCTTGAATTGCAGTTTTCAGAAGATGAAATTGTGCACCTGCTTTCTCGATTCTCCTTAAAATGTTGGGGAGAGAAGTGGTGCAGAGACATCCTGATCGGACAAATGTTATGAGGCCACAGCAGAGCAAGGCGCCTTGTCAGTGGGTTATTCTCTTGGGATGTCTTCAGACCAGTTCATGACACTGTTGACTGGCTATAAATTTGAAGCTTTGAGAGCTTAGAGTGAAAACACAGGAAATGCAAAAACCTTCTTCTCCACGATCCTGTAGTTCAGAAAATCCCCAACATCTGGCTCACGTGTGAAGCCAGGAAAGATATGATTTACCCTGGCAGCTGGCCTTGCTGAGAGCCTTAGCTGGTTGGCTCCATGTCACACAAGGAAAACACTCTGCAAGGATTTGCTGAGGATTTTATTCCCAAGTGGAAAATCTTCACACACATCAAACTAAAGAAAATTTTGTGTAGTACCTCCTAGGGGATAAAAGTGACCTTATCAGAAGTGGTCAAAATAAAGGTGATTTGATATCACACTGCCTGGTTTTTTGTTTCACATCAACTAAATTAAAACTGTAACAATCCATGTTGAATACACTTTTTTTTTTTTAAATTTTATTATGGAAACTCACAAAATTGTCAAAAGTAGAAAGAATAGTTTTAATGACTATGCCCATAACCCCGGTTTAACATGACTTATTGCTTAATAATGGAAATGGAAATAAGTATATTTATTTAGGTTGAGCTGCTGGGTTAATAATCTTACCAAACTATGCCATTTATGAAAATCTCTTCTTTTGTGTGGATTTAGTTTAGGACCTCTGTACATTTGTTTTAGGAAAAGAGGGCAAGGCTGTATCTTTATAAACTCCTCTCCATCAAACCTTTATGAAGGAAAGGATTTTTTTGTTGTTGTTGTTGCTCTCCCCAAAAGAAATAGCTATCATTAAAAAAACTCATTTTCACTAATTCCTTTGCTTTGGTTTTGAACTTCTATGTTTTGAATAGCTGAAATTAAAAAGTTCACTCCCCTCCACCCCAAATTGCTTTTGGATAGCATGCAGACAAAGCTGCCCCTACAGCGAGGTTTTAAAAGGGGAGTCTGAGGGGCTGGGGTTGTGGCTCAGCGGCAGAGCGCTCGCCTCGCACATGCGCGGCCCGGGTTCGATCCTCAGCACCACGTAAACATAAATGCATTGTTAAAACAAAAATGAAAGTATCAGTAATTCCATTCATCACCATGTGAAATATGGCAAATGAAGATACAGCAAGTAGAGTTAACAGACGTGGTGGATAGTCTCCCTAAGTGTTCCCAGTATATTAAACTTTCAAATGAAATCACAACTTCAGCTGTTACATCCAGGATTTTTTAGATCATTTGATTCATTTTATTTTATTTTGCTAGCTCATATACTTAGTAAACTGTCTTCAGACTGTGCCCAGTGACATCTGCTGAAACCTGTTTTTTTCCCCCATCTTCACTGAAGAGACTTTGTGGGGGAAGGTAAAAGTAAAATAAAATGAGTTTCTGTTCATTGTAATGATGGCTACTGTTAATACCAGTTTGCATCCCCAAGGCATCTCAGTAAAATGCTTCCCAAGATCTTGTTACAAGATGTCTGACTCCTCTGGTTTTGCCACTTACACCTCCAGAAGTTAAGATTATTCTTGTTATTCTTAATTGATATTCTGGAAGCTACATACTGCTTGAGAACTAGATGGGGGTAGAAATATTGAAAAACTCTTGTCCAATTCCAAGTCTTAATTTTTACATCAGAAACACCAACCTGGTTCCTGGCTCAACAAAATTGTTTCACTTTGACCTTCCATACTTCAAAGAGCCCCTACTGATTAGGCCTGTTTTTCAAATTTGGGGACATGTTTATTGCCAGGGATGAACCTATTATTTGGAAGCAAGAGGGCTGCTTAGTTCTGTCATTTGATTTTTATGAAATGCAATGTATGAAATTTAACATTTTTTTTTCATAATACTTAAATGCTTAATGTTTACTAATTATTATTATTTTTGTCTGTAACATTTTAACTACTGGAACAAACACGGGTACTTTTGGCTATTTGAAAGAGTGTTGACTTAATGGCAGACACATTCCAGTTATATCCTTGGCTCTCTGGGAGTCAAGTGTTCCTTCACCAATCTCTGTAATTCAAATAGTAGGCTATTTTGAAGGGAACCTTTAAGAAATGTGGGCTTAGACAAACCTCAGAGTTCCAGGATATTCCTACTTGCCCTATGGAGCCAAAATATTATAAACTCCTAGTTGGCAGGGACTTCCTTCAAATGCCACACATTTCCTCACTCAGGGATCAACTCCTCTTACCATGAGTCAGGGACTATGCCAGGCGCAGACCAACCTTTGATGAATAAAATAGATGTGTCATTGACCTTTGGGATTTAAGGCCGTTGGTATCAATAATTGCTAACTGATAGACTGGTTACTAGCGTTTCTGAGTTGAATGCTGTGTGAATGAGTCAACATTCCCCCTCCCTTCCTTATCAAGCCATGGCTCTTCAATGATGAACCGGATGATGAAAACCTGTACTCAGAAGCAGGTTGCCCATGGCCCTTTCCATACTGTACAACTAGCCTTGATTGCCATGACCATATTTGAAAATGAACTTCCCAGGAAAAATATTACTTGGATTACCACTCACACTATGACAAGTCCTCAGCTTTTTAAGTTCAAGTGTTTATGAGATCATTGTAGATTCATATGCACTGGTAAGAAATCAAAGAGAGCCTTGTACACCTTTTGAATTTCTCTTCAGTAGTAGCATTTTGCAGAAGTCTAGTATGATATCACAACCTAGATATTGGCCTTGATACAAATCATCAATCTTATTCAAATTTCCTCAGTTTTACTTAAACTTGTGTGTGTGTGTGTGTGTGTGTGTGTGTGTGTGTAGTTCTATACCATTATCTTGCCGATGTCAGTTGTTTTCATATTTGCCACCACAATCAACATACTGAGTATTTCCAACACTCCAACCCTCTCTCCTGTTTCCCTTTTATAACCTTACCCACTTCCCTCCTGTCCTCCCTGGCCCTAGCCTTCCTCAAACCACTAAATCTCTTCTCTCTTATCAAATGTTTTGCATTCCAAAAAAGTGAAGTAAATGCATTCTTAACAGTATGTAACCTCTTTGATTGACTTTTTTCACTCTGCTTAATTCACTGGAGATTTATCAAGTTGGTGTATCAATATTTTATTCCTTTTTATTGCTGAGTAATATTACATAGTATGTCCCCCCCCCAATGTTCCCATTTATTTAACCATTTATTGGTGAACTACATCTAAGCTGATTCAACTTGAGCTCTTTCAAACAAAGTTGCTGTGAAATTTGTGTACGGGCTTTTATGGATGGACATACATTTTCATTTCACTTGATAATTGCCCAATAGTGTAATTTTGGGGTAATATGGTAATTTCATGTTTAGTTTTAGAAGAAAACTATTTTCCAGAGTGGCTGTATTATTTTTCTTTCCTATCAGCAATGTATGACCAATCCACTTTCTCCACATTCTTAGTTAAGATTTTAATTATGATGCATCTTAGAGTAGATGTTTCAAAGTTATCCTGTTTGGATTCTTTAAGTTTTTTGAATCTGTGGATTTGTGTCTTTTGCCAAACTTAGCCATTTTTAGCCATTATATATTTTTTATGTTTAAATTTTTTATTGGTGCATTATAAGTATAAATAATAATGGGATTCATTATGTCATATTTGTATGTACACATAACATAGTCATATCCCCTGTCTTTGTTTTTTCTTTCTTGAATTCTGATGATAAAAATCTTTTAATATTGTCTCAGAGGTCCCTGAGCTCTTTATTTCCAGTATACTCACT
Organism: Tamias sibiricus; assembly: GCA_025594165.1. NCBI lineage: Eukaryota > Metazoa > Chordata > Mammalia > Rodentia > Sciuridae > Tamias > Tamias sibiricus. The sequence goes on along the minus strand of CM046657.1, from coordinate 152,951,189 downwards.
CTTTTTGTTGGAATGAGGAAAAATCTATTGTTGTGTCCTCAAGTCCATTGATTGTGTCTCCTGTCATCTCTACTGTTGAACCCACCCACTAAATTTTTAAATTTCTACTTTTTAGTTCCATAACTTCCATTTTTATAGTTCCTGTTTCTTTGCTGTGATTTATTTCCCCCACCCCTGCTTCTTTTATTTGTTCCGGGAGAACTTATAATTGATTCTTGAAGTATTTTTTATGGCAGCTGCTTTAAAATCTTTTCCAGATAATTCCAACATCTAATTCATCTGATTCAATTTAGTATTGGAATTAGTTAGATTTTCTTTTTTCATTCAAGTTGTGATTTTCTTGGGTTTGTTTGATGAGTGATGTTTGATTGTATCCTGAACATTTTATATGTTTTCTGTGGGAATTCTGGTTTCTGTTTTAGTCTGTTTTAGTAGGCATTCACCCTACTGAGGTTTAGCACATGGATCTTTGCCTACTTGAGGGGGCTATGATTCCAATGGCTGTTTGATGCTCAGAGTCTTTGTGGGGATATTTTGAGTGGCTCAGTTGATCTGGTCCTTTGGGGGCTCTGCTGGTCTCTGCTGGTGTTGCCTAAAGGAGTTTCACAGAGTTGGATACTGGGTTTCTCTCGACTGGAGAGGGCAGTGGTGGAAGATCCCCCTGCCAGTGCCCCTGGTAAGGAAGAAGACTGTCAGTCTCGTAGGGACAAAGATTGGGTCACTTGATGAATCTGGGACCCAATTGCTGATTCAACTTGCCCACCCCAAGTATCAGGTTAAAAGTGTGTACATACTTTCTTAAAGATTTTTCCTTCCTTCCTTCCTTCCTTCCATATGTGCCTTTATTATTAATGTTACATGATTCTGTGTGCATTTCTTTACCTCATCTCATCTTCCTTATGGAGCCAAATTTTCCATTGGAGTCATTGGCATTTGGGGGTTGACTAATTGGCATTAGGTGTACAGGACCTCATTCAGGATGATTTGTAATCATCTGCCAAGTCAACCCTTTGTGCTCTTGAGTGTGTGAGCGTTGTCAGATCTGGTCCTGTTTGATCCCACCTACAGCCTTCCACCTCTCCCTTAACTTCTCTCTGAGGCCACAGTGCAGCTAGTATAAGGAGCATGGTCTTTCCACATGGATAGCCTCATGTGAACAAGTAAACCACCTCTTTGAATCTCCTCCCTGGTCTATGCAAGCAGCATTAACTTGTTGGACAGTTATTATATTTTAATGAACTTTGGACCTGATCTCAAGGCTTTTAATATTTAATTCCTCCATCCTGTGCCTCTTTGAAGTAACTTATGTTAATTGGGAATTCATGGGTACATATGGCACTAGAGGAGAAAGACCAAAGGGTTACATTCATGGTGGTATGAAAGTATTCCTACTAGTATACAGTTTCCATAAATATGCTGAAAGATAAGAATGGGGGTAGTGAATGGGGGAGAGAATTTTGCAAATTGTTGTGACACTGGAAAGCTTCAGTCCATATTTAAAGTTTGATTCATAGTAATCATCAAAGCCTTAGAATAAAATTATCAGCAGCAGCATCACAGCCTCCATGTCCCAGGCAGATGGACTCCTAAAGTGCTGAGCCAGTACATTTAGCTGTGCTCTGCTCACAGGAGGCATTAGCAAAAGGCAGAGGGTGACCATGACTCATTAGAGGAAACACAAACCTGCAGTGCAGAAATGCAGAACACCATTGTTGGCTGCATCCAGTGGCTCCAAAGTACTGAGAATTCATTTGATAGTTTTAATTTTCTATAAATTATTCTACAATTTAACTAAAGAAGACTTCCTTTTGCTTCAGGGAAGCCATTCTTGACAGTTCCTCACTTAATTTTTTAAATTAGCATGACTGATTTATTTCTCTTCTTTCCCCCCACAAATGAATTTATAATTAATGTGGGTAGAACAAACTATGCAGTTTATAGTTTAGCAGTGTTATAAAGCTTTAATTTAAATTGGGAATGACAGAAACTAGAGGGAAACAAGAAGAATTAATTTTTACAGAATTGGATGGTTGCATCATTAAATTGTTTGGGTTTATACATAATGCTCCTAACACAGGCGCTCCCTGCTTCTCTTGAGTGTTGGCATATCAATAAACCTCCTCCTTCCTAGAGTAATCTTAGATTTCTCCCATGAAACCAAAGCTTATTTTCTTTACTAAGAATTCTATTATTTAAAAAATCTCCTGTGATTACTAGTTGACATTATTTCTTAAGAAAAATAATGAATCTTAGAAATAGCTGTTGTATATCCACACAGTCTGTGGCAGGAAATATTCTAAAGAGGAACCTAAGTTTGCCTTGTGTCTCCAAATATTCACATATCAGGAATCAGTGCCTTATAATTAATAATCCCTGAAATTGTGGGGTTTCCCTTTTGTCAGAACATTCTGTCTAATTCTTACTGAAATAGTGAGGAAGAATATGGCTTTCTTTATGAATTAAGCTCCATATACAGGGAGTGCACCAAATACAAGAGAAGGTTTGTTAGCAAAAAGCCTCCATCAATGCCCTTCATTTTGCCTTTGACTCTAGTTTCTTCTAACTCAGGGAAGTTTGATTCTCCTTCAATCCTGCTTACACTTAAGAGCCAGTGACCTATGATGACACAACCCTTGGTTCCCTTATCTTCCTCCTGCCTAGCTGCTGAAAGCCTTCTACATAGAATGGTGAAAATTAAGAGAACTGGAGATGCAAACCAATTTTCTTTCTATTTCAGAAAAAAAAACAACATTTTGTTTTCATGAGGAGCAGTTTGAACCTATTCATTGGCTAGAAAAAAAGTCAGTGGATATCTATTATCTTTATTAGTCTTGGCCCTTTAGATTAACCAAATAGAAAAAAAAAAAAAAAAAAAACTTTTGTATCTTTTAGTTTGCACTTATTTAGATATCATATTATAAAGCATCTTTTCCTGCATTTATAAAAGGCCCTGGGTTTTATAAATAAAAGAAACTTCATTGTTTTCCATGGTGGGCCACTTGTTAAAGAGGAATTCAGTCAGTTATATAAACACCACAGTGTATAACAAAACATAAGCACAATAGTATGTGGCAAATCATTTCATCTTTATAAGTCAGAAGGACTAGAGAGCTGTGATGAGCTTTTCAGAGACTGGCATGAGTAAGCATGACTCTGTTGGGGTGGGGGACATGAGGGAGGGATTAAGTTTCCATGCCAAGCTGTCCTAGATAGGAGCTGTGTTTAATATGAAGAAGTAATAAAAGAGACAGTTTAGTCTGCTAATTTAATTTTTAATTTATGCATCCATGGGGGAAAAAAATGATGCTGAAGTAAAGGTACTCCATGCTGATTTAGGAGGGGCAAATCATGGGAAAGAGTACATTTTGGAATGCTGTGTTCTTTTCTGTTCTCTGCATTAGCAAGTAAATACAATAGCACTATGTGGAAACAACAAAGGAATTAAAATGTGCCATTCTATAAAGGCATAATAAAATTAGACAGGCCAATCCAGCATTTTTTAAGTGTAAGCAATTACTTTGCAGGTGGAATAAGATTAAAGCTATATGTGATTCTCTTCCTCCCTCTACGGCAGATATGGGGGCACAGAGACTGCCAAAGTTCTCCAGTAACTTTTGAGACATCTCTTGGTGTTTTGAATGTCATTCTGTAAAAGTAGTTTGCCAGGAAGTGGCTGGGCATTGATTTGGGGAGATTCCGCTGTTGTGGATGTGCGGGATAAAGTTATATGATACAGAGAGGTCCCATGAAAACCATGAGCTATGATGGCAGCTATAGCCCCAGAAAGCCAGACAGCCACATCACAGCCCCAGTCCAGTCAGGTTCTTAGTTTGAATTGGAAGATTCTCTGAAACTATTTATATTGTTTTAAGTATTGTAGGTAATCTGGAAATGATTTAAAGTGTATGGGAGATGTGCATAGGCTCTATAAAAATACTGTGCCATTTTACATAAGGGGCTAGAGTATCTCTGGATTTTATCATTTGAGAAGGACCAAGGAACCATCTCCCATGGCTACTGAGTGACAACTATGTATCTATAATGTATAACATGATATATACATTGTAGAATGGTTACATTAAACTAATTAACATGAGGTTACTATTCTTTAGGATCTCTCACAGTGGTAGCTCTGATCTCATTGAGTAGGAATTGATGAGAGAGCTGACTTCATGGCTGTGAGGAGAACCCAGTTCTTACCTCCAATCCATAGCCTCTGTATTGATGAGGAATTATCTGCATCTCCCTAATCTCTCTGAAGGCCTAAGTCAGTTTTGAACTGCTATACCAAAATGCCTAAGACTAGGTAATTTATAAAGAACAGAAATTTATTTTTCACAGTTCTGGAGTCTGAGAAATCCAAGAACAAGGTGCCTGCAGTTTTAGTGTCTGGTAAGGACCTGATCTCTATATCCAATGGCACCTTCAGAGAGGTAGAAGACTACATTTTCACATGGTGGAGGAGAGAAGAGAATGAACCCACTCCTGCAAGTTCTATTTATATAGCATACATAAGAGTGGAACCCTCATGACCTAAATGCCTCCCATTAAGCCCCACCTCCCAACACTTGCATTGAGAATTTAGTTTCAACATGAGTTTTGGAGGGGACAAAAACATTCAAACATAGCAAGTCCCTGGAGAGAAATAAGGATAATTGGTTTAAATAGTAATGAAGAGAAAATTCTTGGATTCCACTTAAAATTCAAGAGGTTTAGAATTAGTTTTGGAATTGTACCTTACTCATCATAATCAATTCAGATCCCTTTAAAGCATGAAAATGTAAAATAATGTAAAATAGCCTTAAGCCAGTTAACTTTTAATAAGATACATCTGGGCCAGTAATTTTATATCTCATATTTCAATTTCCTTGAGATGATTCTTCTTTGTGCATCATTTAGGAACTTCCTATGTGTGACCATGTCTTCTGATTATAATTTTTCAGTTTATCCTTTGTATTAAATTATAAATGCTATAAAAATAATGAGCATGTCTTTAACACTACTCACTACTCTTCCTGTGGAAATAGAAATATTTAGCATCTGATATCTGTGTCACTAACTCTGCTGATTTTATATTCAAAATGCCAGCAAGGTTAAGTATTCTAATTATATTTTTCTGTTTGGGAACAGCAATAGGTGTCTGGAGCTAACTGTATTCTATCCATGAGGCAGTATAGAGAGGAGACGAGGATAGAGGCAGTGGAAGGAATTTGGGGTGAGGAAAGCTAGGGTATTTTGCGGAGTTTTCCATTCCATAGATAGTTGCTGAATGACTTATGTTCTGGGAACTCTGCTAGTAACCTGAGAGCTCAGCTATGAACAACATCAACAAGATCTCTGCCCTCATGGAGCTTGCAGCCCCATGAGAGAGACTGGTAGTACAGAATTATTTACTTAAAAAGGGTTAAGAGCCACAAAAGAAAAATAACAGGGTGCTTTGAAGGCATTTAAGGGGAGGGAGGCTTCCACCAAAGAGTTTCACTGAGAGATCCATCAAGATTCAGCTGGCCTGAAACTAATCTGAAGTGCTTTTTCTCAGCGTCAGTGAGAAACACCATTCTCATGTCAGAAAGAATTTTCCAGCATTGGGAACCAATGGCATATTTATAGCCTCTTTTGCGTCAACTTGTCAAGCAGCATCTTTAACACAGCCTGCTCCCTAGAAGCATCTCACGCTTGTTGCAGGCTGTGGCAATATTGAGGCCAGACATTTTGTGGTCTCCATTTCGGCATGGCAGAGATGCTGGGAGTGAATCTGCCTGTGGCATGCTGTTAGCACAAGCATCCTGAGTGAGCCAAAAGACAAAGCAGTTCTGATTCCCTGGAGTTGAGAGGTACAGCACTGGCCAACTGGTGTTCTGTGTAGTAAGCCTCTAGAAGACCTTGGAACTGGATGTTGGTAACTGATCAAGACTCTTAATTCTATGGTCTTATTTGTGTTTTTTGAATGGTGGTGATGATATGCAATTTTTCAGACTCTTAATATACCTTCAAGTGTAGATTGCTGGAATTTTATTGCATAATAGTATGCAATTCAGAGAAGTGCAGTAATGCTTTTAAGTTATTGGGGTGTTTGTTCCATGTTACAGAAATGTAAACAATAACAAAAAAAAAAGAGTTGAGACACATCATGATGTAGAAGAATGGCATTATTCACAAATGAAACATGAAACAGAATATTAAAATGAAGGCTATGAAGAAAAGATCAACAAAAAGCTGGCCTTGGTTATACAGCTAAGTGGGCTTAGGAGTCCAGCCAAACAAGGTTCCAACATTGACTAGGTTGAATTAGCTCCCATTAGCAATCAAGGTAATTTGATTTTGAGTGCAGTTGTACATAGGCAATCTCAGGGGATGAAATGGTATAATGTTCCTTATGAAAAATTACTGATAGCCCATCCATAAGCCTGGCCCAGGTTTTCTCCATGCAAAGAGAGACCTGTAATCATGCAGCTGTGCTTTAAACTATCTGAGGGCTTCTGTTCAGATGGATGGGGCTTTCTTAGGGCTTCCTTGTTGAGTATTTGAAACATTCAGAGTGATTGCCTTTAAGTGAGATAGGACTTTAAATCATGACCCATGTGAGATCTGGAGTTAGGAAGGTGTGTGACTGCTACAGTAGACATCATTGAACAGGTGACACTTGAGCAATGTCTTGAGGGTATGGAGGCTCTGCCCAGAACTCAGAGATGAACAGAAGAGTGCTGTTTTCAGAGAGAGAAGCATATGCACAAGGGTGCAACATGTATAGGAACCAGCTACTAGAAGGTCCCTATAGCGGGGAGGGTGGGAGAGGATCTGATACTTTTATTTGCTGGCCTCTATGACTCTCTCCTGAAAACTGAAGAGGCATGTGTGCTGTTTCAGCAGAAAATCACAAAATCCCATTTGTTCTTCAAAGAATTGGAATGGCAAGTCAAGAAATCAAAGGCTGTATGAGTTATGATGCAGCCAGTGGGCTGCATGCTATAGCCTGGATCTTGAATGTCCCCCAAAGACTCCTGTATTAAAAACTTTTCTGCATGGTGGTGCTATTGGGTGGGTGAGACCTTTAAGAAGTAGGGCTTGGTGGGAGGTCTTTAGGTCTTTAGGGGCATGTCCCTTAAGGGAACTATGGGACTTCAGACCCTTTCTCACTCCTTTGCTTCCTGGCTGAAGTGATAAGAGGTTTTACTCTGCCACACAATCCCTGTCATTGCCATCTGGAGCCCACATCAGAGACCTAAAAGCAATGAGTCTGCTTAGCTATGGCTTGGGACCTGTAAAACCGCAAGCCAAAATAAACCTTTTCTCTTTTTAAGTTGATTATCTCAAGCATTTCATTGTAAGGACAAATAGCTAACACAACTTGTGTGGCAGTCCAGGGGAGAGATGGGAATGGAGTGAGGAGCTGCCTAGCAGAGGTCTTAGTCAGAACTTGAGGGAGGTATGGCACATCTGTTGCAGACCAGATGCTGAGAATTACTGTAGGAGACCAAATCAGCTGTGCCTCACATGCCCCTTTAAACTCTGGGTCCTGGACTCTGGAGACTTTTCTCTTGAGCTCCAAGGATAACTGTGGAAGAATTTATTTGCAGTTGATCATGCAGCCGCTGTTGTGCCAAGCGTAAGACCTTCAAACATGATGCAGACAGGTTCACTCCCAGCATCCCTTGCTACACTGAGATGGAGACCACAGAATGTCTGGCCTCAGTGTTGCCACAGCCTGCAACAAGCATGAGATGCTTCCAGGGAGCAGGATGGGTTAAAGATGCCTCCTGACAAGTTGACGTAAGACAGCTGTTTCTCTACCAGAAAGCACTCTATAACATATTAGCAAGAATTCCATTTTGCAGATGAGAAAATTTAGGTCTAAGAGGCAAGGAAATTTACCCAAACTTGTGCATCAGACCCCCAACCCAGCCTCTTTGCCCTATTCCCACCACCCAATAGAAACTCCTCCACCCCACAGGCAAATAAGAAAGAGAAAATACCAAACAGAACCTCCTGCATCCTCATTGCATCTCTCCTTTTTTCTGTATTCCCTTACAATAACAATACCCTTTTCTCGGTTACTGAGAATAGAAAACAGGCAAGTCCTGACTCTTCCTCCTTCTCCCTCTTCCTCCTTGTGCATCACTAGTTAGTCACAAACCTAAACTCTTTCTCTTCCTAAATTCTCCCCTTCTGAGGTGTTACTTTACTGTGAACTACTCCCTCCCCTCAAGCCCCATCCCTTCCTAGTGCTTTGCACAGTCAAGGATCATTGTCTCACCTAACTTCTCCTTTGAATTATAAACTTCTTAAAGGCAGAGACTGTGTTTCAGGCCTTTATGGATGCCTTGAGGCCTTTCACATTCACTGCCTGAACAACAATATGAGATTAAAATTATTTACTGATTGATTTAGTCAAAGAAGCACTTTATCATGTTTTACAATTTGTTTATTTTTTAGTTAACCCAGTCTATAGGAGCAGCAGTTATATATAAGTTCTATGTAGAGAACAATGATGAAGTTAAAAGGCTGGTCAAAGATTGTTTTCCAGATCTTCCTGAAAGGGTAGCTTTCTATAGGAGAGTCTTAGAGAAAACATAATGCAGGTCACAGGTAGTTGCAAGAGCCCATGTGGGGTACAAAGTAGTGCAGACCTCCAAAGATAACAAACTCCATGCCCAAGAGTGCAGAGAACACCCCAATTTCAGTGGACATGAGTTAGATTACCAGATATTCCTCAGAAAAAAGAAAATCTTTTTTCTTCGTTTCTCTCACATTTGCCATCTACTTGGCATCTTAAATTACATGTGACATTATCTGGGTTTTTAATTAAAAAGGGAAATAAGTTTCATATTAAATTACTTTAAAATTTGTAGTCCTTATTTTCATAATGAAATAGCCCTGTTTTATTTACAAGTGAAATTTTAATTTTCTTGGCTTTCCTCTCCTGCATTTAGTGATCATTTAAACTCTGTCACATGATCTCCATTTTGCCTTCCCTGTCATTTTTGAAACATCCACTTTAGTGTCTGTTAGTGAGGGCTGATATGTTCTGCTCAGCTGTTAAAGCTGTGGGCAGAGTATGGGCCTATGTTGAAAATTTTTCATGCTGTAAAAACTCATTACTTTGGATTCTGTTGCTTTAGATTTGTGATAATTTAGATCTGACAAGTGTGACTGACATCAGGTAAAATGTTTGACCTTTTATGTATAAAATTGTCATTTTCCCACCAATTTTCTGAATGATAGTGTTGAAGGGAACTGAAAGAACTTTTCACAAATGCCTTACTTGACAAATGAGGATACTGAGGTACAGGGGGTGGAAGAATGCTTGAGAGTCACAAAGCTCTGGATCTCTAACATTCCTAGGATATCATGTACAAAGGAAATACCTTTTTATTAATTCCTGAACAGTCCTCACTTTGTACCCTGTACTGATGATGTAAGTTCCACTCCAGTTCATCATTGCTCCACCTCCAACCCCTCTCACACTATTCTGATTTTCAAGTTAGCTTAATGTGCCAGAAGGACCTTAATCAATCCAGAAACATTTTGGAATCTTCACCATAACAGAAATGCAGCCTGTCACATTGTGACAAAGACAATGCCAAAGTGACTACTTCTGGTAGAACGAAGTGGCTGGTGGTACAGCTGGAACCAAAGCAACTTTTCTCCTTCTGCCAGCAAGCCCTTAGTTGAGCTACCCGCCCACTGGGATGGTCCCTAGGTCCTGAAGGTTTTTGAAACATAAGGAAGCTCAAGAAATTTTATCTGAGTGGTGCCTGCCCTAGGGGCTATTTTCATTTATAGGATTTCAGACACTAGATAAGGTCAAAATGCACTTTACATCTTTCTCCAGAAGCTCTTGAACAGTGGTGTGTATCCTTTGAGGGGAATGGATGACTTTGGGAGTCTGATGAAGGTTATGGACCATTCCATTCCTTCTTCCCCTGCCCCAAATATAGAGATGCATGTACACACAGACACTCATGCAATTTGGCAAGCTATTTCAGGGAGTCTGAAGATTCTCTGAATTCCATCAAACAGTTGGCCTGAGCTAAAGATTTCAAACTTGTAATAAGTACCACCCAAATTTGTACAGCACTATGTGGTTAAATGACACCTTTAACATACAGTATAGCATTTGATCCTGAATAAATTCATATGGTAGGTATTTTCTCCCATTTAATAGATGTAAAATAATAGAAAATAATAATATTACTGTTATAATGAGTTACTGTTGATAAAACTTATCTCTTGCTGGGTTCCAGGCACTTTATGTGGATTAACTCCCCTTATAATATCCTTTGTAGGTAGGACCTATTATGAAACCCTGTTCAAAGGTGAAGTAACTAAGGCAGGATCGTGGAGACTCAGAGCATGGAGGGGTTTCTTGAGGAGCATGCATGGGATGGAGTAGAACCTAAGGCATCTTTCATATTTTGAGAATGAGTGTGATTTGTGGTTAGTAAACTTTTTTCCCCATGATGAACAGTCTCCAACCAATTCTTTAACAATTGAATAACTTATTCAAAATGCAGTGCCCAGAGGAGACTATCCAATATTGGCACAACTTCTAATAGAAGTTGTTTAGGGCCATCCCCTAACTGACCCGGTTGCTCCCTTTGGCTTCCAGACAGCAGCCAGCTTCTGGGGTTACCCTCATGCTCATACCTACCTAGTGGAGAAGAGCTGATTCTCCCCCAGACAATTTGAGGTGAATTAGGAAGGGAGGGTGAATGTTGGGCACCCAGAGTGATCATTGGAAGGTTGATCCTTCACTGTCCCTTTCTAGCTGTTGGATTTTGTGACCCGTTGATTCTGTGCCATCCCTTGGTTGAACAATTGAATGAATTAATGGTGGTTGAGTCCGTGCCAAACATTCAGTGCCAACTGGAGCTGTTGCTGCATCCACACCCTGGGCCCCAAGACCCCGCCACATGCTCTTGGAAAGGAGACAGGAAGCAAGGCCTGTTTTCCTTTAAAAAAAAAATGTAGTTGAGCTAATTGCCATATTAATGTAAGCTATTTTCATGGGAAAAGAATTTTATGTGTTGGGTAGTGGGCCATAGTAAAAATTTTATTTTATCTTTAATTAGATGCTGTTTTTTTAGAGGCCTTGGGCCATACTAATATGTGAAGAGTAAATTCGGAACTGGTTGTGTTTTTATGAGGATTTATTGTGTAAAAACAGCTCTTTGCTCCACTGAAGTTTTTCCTGGTTTCAAATCCTTTTACCCATAGCATCGTGCACAGGACTGTGTTTTGTATCAGGGCCCACTCACATCTATCTATGTATTTCAGTCCATATCGGGTATGTGTAGAGGGAAGGGGCTGAGCAGTTGGTTCCGCAGTCACTGATCATGTTCAACTGAAGTGGCACAACTGTGGGAAGAACGCAGCCTGTGAAGCCATAAGTGTTTGGGTTGGCTTGCTGGTGCTCTGTTCATTTTAAAATATTCTCCATTCTGTGTTTCTTCTTGTATTTGTCACCATATCTTTACCTTCACTGATCTTCGCTTCCTCAGTGTCAGCCCTGCTGTTAATCCCTTCCAGTGTAATTTTCCTACCAGACATTGCTACATTCATCTCTAGAAGTTTAATTTATTTTTAAATACATCTTCCATGTCTCTTCTTAACTTTTGAAATGTAAGGAATACAGCTACAACAACTATTTTAATGGTTTTGTCAGCTAATTCTAACATCTGTGCCGGTTACCACATCCATCAAAGGTGGCTTTGATTATTCTTCACGTTGCGGGTCATGTTTTCCTGTTTCTTTGCATGCTTGGTAGTTTGGGGTTTTTTAAAAAGACTTTTTTTTATTTTTTTAAGAACAATTTTAGGTTCATAGCAAAATTGATATAAAGGTACAGAGATTTCCCATATACTACCTGCCCCCCCAATAAGCACAGTCTCCCCAACTATCAACATGCCCCACCAGAATGTACATTTTTTAAATTGGTGAAACTGTGTTCACATTATAACTCTCAAAGTTCATAAGACTATATTAGGATTCATTCCTGGTGTTGTACGTTCTGTGCTTCAGATAAATGTTACAGTGCCATGTATTCACCATTATAGTACCATGTAGAGTACTTTCACTGCCTAAAAACCTTCTGTGTTCTGCTTGTTCATTCTTCCCTCCCCCGAATCCCTGTCAAACACTGATCTTTTACCAACTCCATACTTTTGCCTTTTCCAGAGTACCATCTAGTTGAAATCATACTTGCAGGCAATATACTGGCAGCCTTTCCAGATTGGCTTCCTTCACTTAGTAATATGCGTTTAAAGTTCCTCCATGTCTTTTCTGTGATTTGATACCTCATTTCTTTTTAGTGCTGAATAAAATTCCATTGTTTGCATCTATCACAGTGTATCCATTCACCTACTGAAGGATATTTTGGCTGCTTCCAAGTTTTGGCAATCGTGAATAAAAATGTCCTTAACATACATGTGAAGGTTTCTGTGTGGCCACATTTTCAGCTTCTTTGGGTAAATACCAAAGAGTATGAATGCTTGATTATTTGGTAAGAGTATGTGCAGTTTTAAAAGAAACCACCCAAACTTTTTTCCAAAGTAGCTGTACCCTTTTGTTTTCCCAGAGCAATGAATGAGAGTTCCTGGTGCCTCACATCTTCACCAATGTCTGGTGTTATTAATGTTCTGGATCTTGACAGTTCTAATAGATGTGTGCAGCAGTATCTCATTGTTTTAATTTGCATTTCCCTAATGTCATATGATGTGAAGCATCTTTTTTTTTTTAATTTTAGATGGACACAATACCTTTATTTTATTTATTTATTTACTTATTTATTTAAATGTGGTGCTGAGGATCCAACCCAGTGCCTCACATGGGCTAGGCAAGCACTCTACCACTGAGCTGCAACCCCAGCCCTGTGGAACATCTTTTCATATGCTTATTTGCCACCTGTCTTCTTTTGGGGAGGTGTCAGTTTCCTGGTGATTTTTTATCGAATGCCAGACAATGTGAATTTTATTTTATTGGGTACTTAATATTTTTGTTGAGTGCTTGATATTGCTGGGTTGATTCCTACAAATATTCTCACACTTCGCCCTGGGATAAAGGTACGTTCCTTAAAAACAATTTGATCCTTTTAGATCTCGCTGTTATTATTTGTTAGGCAACTCTGAGGTGAGCTAATTATATCCTCCTACTGAGACAGGACCTTCCTGAATACTGACCCAGCTCTTCTCTGAACTGGGCTTTCCAGGCTCCATGAGTTCTCAGCACTTTTCCCTCTAACCCTTGCACTCAGGTAGTTTACTCACAGGCATGCACTTTTCAGTTCTCTGCTGAATACTGGAGGAGATCCTCTGCAAGTTTTCTTTTTCTGACGTATAAACTCTGGCTGCATTAATAACTCTTTGTTCTATCTTCTCAACTTAGGGGATCTTCCTGGAAATTTTCTCCATGAAGCTAGTGGGGCAATAGTAGTCTTCACCTCATTTTTTCTTTGGGGATCACCACCTTTTATAGTCTGAGGTTCAGCATCTTGAAAGAAATTGTTTTATATATTTTGGTGTGTGTTTCTGATCCAAGATAGTTAATCCAGTCCTTGTTACTCTGTCTTGACTGGAAGCAGTTTATAATTCATGGGAAATGAGGCATATGGGTGTGGGATAGTATCACTCAAGGATTTATAGCTTCCTTACATATTATTGATTTTATCCCCAAATGAAACTTTCATACCAAAATTGTTTCCATGTATGTAAGTGCTCTCTTTTTCCTTCTTTCTTTTTAAATGAAACAGTGTCTACCATGTTTGTGGTTGCTTGTTTATTCATGTTTTTACAAATGTTTATTGAGATCTGTTGGATGCCATGTACCCTATGAGGCACTGGTAATGTAAAGACTGATGTGCTGCTCCCTGTCTCAGACCAACTATGATGTGGTCTTGAAAATTCTCCAAAAGCACTCAGGAGCCAATTTTTTACTTGTAACCCACAAATTGCCTTCTTGACTGGAGAAAGTAAAGGTTCTTACAGGAAGAAGAAAGGATGTTTGAATTCCATGTGTTTTGAACAATGCCTGTAGAATAGTAGGTGCTCAATAAATATGTGTTGCTTAAATGGTTGAATGAATGAGTAAATAAAAATGATCTGTGAATTTAATAGTCACACTGATAATTTTAGGACCATAGTCAGTGCAATACAACCTGAAGGGATTTGAAAATACTTTATCTTCTCACTTGCAAAGTAGTTTCATTAGAACTATAAGTTGCATTTCTGCTATGCTCTGAGCATTGTGTTTGGCAGTGGGCAGTAGTGGTGTGTGAGGCAGATTTCCTGTCCTAGTTTATGGTATAGGATCCTGCCGAATACCAACTGCTTCAGAACACCAAGGAGAGCACTTGACCTAGACTCTTGGGGTCAGGGAGAGCTTCCAGGAGGAGGTGGCAGCTGGATGGCAGCCTGAACACATGACATTTAGTGGAGAGGCACATTGTGAATGTTGCAGTCCTTCCGATGCATGAGCTTTAGAAGATAGTCAGATTTTGGCAACCAATGTCTACTTCTCTTCTGACTAATAGCTTTCATATAAAATTGGGTGAGCCATAAAGGTGAAATGACTTTCCAAGCAAATAAAATACAATATTCTGGCAATACCTGGTTGAAGTGAAAAGACCCAAAGTTCTGTTCCCTTTAATATAAAATCCATTTAAAAGGTGTCCCAGCAGAGAGCTGAGCACGGAGGGCTAAGGTCTTAACAAATGCTTATTTAATTGAATCGAGGACATAAACTCCAAGAAGTGGCAAGGAGAGAGGTTGGGGAATCTGCTGATTCCCTCCTCTCAGTTCTGGGCTGCTGCCCGAGTTCATCTTTCTTCAGTTGGCCCAGCTCTGCAACAAAGGGGCGCTTCAGTTCAGCAGAGTAGCGCAGAGCCTGCACGCATGCTGAGCAGGAGGGCTGTTGAGAGAGACTGTGTAGTAAATACAGAGCACTCATTGAAATGCCAAGTGTCACTGCTTTGGCATTTAATTATCTGACTTGCTGGCAGCTGGAAGTAGGGAAGCAAGCAGAAAAAAAATGTAGAGAGAGAGAAAAGGAAAAGCTGTGAGGAGCAGAAGGCAGAACTGGACAGTGATCTGATGTGGACAGTCAGGCCAGGAGCAGTACTTTCTAGGCACATCTTTAAACAGCATTCACTTGGGGTTTACTGCTAGAATTACCTGCACTTCTTGAGAAGAAATCTCAATTAAAATGCCTCCTGATTTTTAAAAAATTATCACTTTGAACATACTCTGTATGGACTTAAAATGTGAGGCTCATTTTAGGTTATGTTCATTGTGCGCTGTCGAAAGTGTCGAAACACACAACAAAGACGTGGGAAAGAAATTCTGACAGAGCAATATCGATGCTGTACAGCTCCATCATATTGGAATTAAAGTGCTGTGGCAGCCTGCTGGTCTAGCTTACAGCTCAGTGTGGAGTGGAGAGAGGTGGGCTCTGGAGATTGTTCAGGAGGAATTTAATCCCAGATCTGCTGCTAACATGGCATGAGCTTGGGCCTCTTAGTATATCAGTTCTTGACACTTAAGCACTTCCTACTAGAAGCTCTCATTGTTTGGGGAATTATGCTGGCTCGAAAGTGACTTTATTGCTTAACATGTTCAGGGCCCTGAGTTCAATCCCTAGCATTCTGGGGGGGGGGGGGGGGGTGTTGGAAAAAAACAGGAAAAAGCTCATTTTATTTAGTGCCTAGGTGTTTATACAAGGGGTTGCATTTGGAGAAATCCTTTATGAAGCAACATTAATAAAAGAAAACCCTTTTATGAAGCAACATATTATATAGGACACTAGTGTGTAAAGCCAATAAGAAGGAGCAAGTTGCTTGAAGAATAAGCAGATGCCAGCAGGCCTTTCTTCAGATCTCACTTTCTCTGGGATACCTCCTCTGACCCCTCACCCTTCTCACCCCTCAGCAGCTAGCCCTCCTCTCCCCTCCACCCACAGGAGTATGGCAACACAAGAGTAGTGTCTGTGTAGTCTCTACTATATCCCTTGTTCTTCCAAGGAGTTCATCTGAAATTCAACAATGATTTTTTTTAAGGTAGGTGCTCAGTGATCCTTTTTAATGAATGGCACATCAGTAGTAATGAAGATTGATGTATATGCCTCCTACTCTGATGCTCTAGTGTTGGGGAGGGACAGGTAAGTGCAGTGTGAGGCAAAGTGTGGAGTGTGGTGGGAACACAAAGGAAAGTCCCTAAGAGGTCCTGGAACTCTTACTGAAGGTACTCAGAGAACTTTAGAGGCACATAGAGGGTAAGTCACTGCCCTAAAGTCACACAGTCTGTAGAACAGTGAAATGGCACCAGCATGTGGGTCTTGGTCTCCATACTAAGCACACCATATTTAGATCCTGCAGAAGTCAAAAGGATTGTAGTCATGTCTATGCAGAGTAGATATCACCTTTGTTACATCATCAAGGACTGACTAGATCAGAGTGACTGGCAGGGACTGAGTCCAGACAGTGCTCAGATGATTCTGGAGAGTGATGAACAACCTCAAAGAGGAAGTGGAGAAGAAATTGCAGATTTGCACAATGCTGTGAAAGTGATACTAGCAAATTTAGGGTGTTTTGTCAGGATTTGATCCAGGAGAAGCTGCTTCTAAAAAATACATTTTGTGCCTAGGCATTAAAATAGTTGTTTCATAAATATAAAATATGTTATAAAAATGCAGTTACTTTGACCCAGAAGAATTTATCCTAAGATAACATTATAATACAATAATCAAATTGTGTGTATGTATGTGTGTATATATATACGTGTGTGTGTATATACACACACATACATGTATACATACATATATATACTACATGTTCATATATTAGTATGTATATGTGCATACACATATACATTATTATAATACTTATATAATATATTGAAAAATAATTTGAGGCTACATATCCATCAAGAGGGGATTGGTTAAATAATTAATCATTTTCTGCACAATGGAATATTATATAATTGCTAAAATGATGGCTCTGAATCAATTTATTGATATAGGAAGATAATAACCATGGGTTATGAAACAAAAAGACATTACAATATATAAAACATGGTTTCATTTTTAAAGAAAAATCCAGGCACATATTGCTTAATGACATGGATGTGTTCTGAGAAGCGTCATTAGATGATTTTGTCGTTGTGTAAACATCATACTATGTGCTTACACAAACTAGATGGTACAACTCAATCACTTGACTTGGCTTCTCAACGCAATCTAGAGACATAGTAAACACAAGATACATGAGGCTCCTGCTGGAGTTTACACTACATACTGTCTTACTCTTAACTTTTTTTAATAAGCAGGAAAATTATATTCTAAAATAGTGATAGAAAGTACAATATTATAAATACATAAAGCAGTAACATTTATTATCAAGTATTGGGTACTGTGCATAATTGTGTGCTATACTTTTATATGATTGGCAGGAAAATGATTTGTTTACGCCAGCATCACAATAATCATGTGAGTAATGCATTGGGCCATAATGTTACAGCAGCTATGATGGGAATTTTTTAGCTCTATTATACTCTGATAGGACCCACTGTTATATATGCAGCCCATCACTGACCAAGCATTGTAATGCACTGTGTATCTATATACACACACTCACATTTCCACCAAAGTGCAAAACATATATGCTAGTGTATTAATATTCTTGTATAGTAATAGTGTTTATTTATTTATGCAACCAATAAGTTTCTATTCATGTAAAAAAAAAAAACCCAATGGAAATACAATGGCAACTCTTTATAAGCTCCTTCCCTATAAAACTATGTTGAGGTCTTTGGCTACAGTTCTTCACTCTGAGGTTACCTTCCACTTCCTAGCGCCACAGGCTGAGAGCATTCACAGGCACATGTGAACGTCTCCAGAGGGCTTCAGCCTTCCTCCCTCTATTCTGTGAGCTTTTCATGAGAAAGCCCTGATTGTCAGTACTCAAGGGAGACCTCCACTTGTCTCTCAAGTTTAGACCAGCGGAGGGTGCATCCAGCGGCGTCAACTGGCCTTTCGCTGTCATGAAATATTACTATTTTACACTCACAAATAAAAGTTAGCAGCATTTCATTGCTGCATGGTGTGAAATTAGACCTCCTAACCAGCTGGATGCAACAGCCTGGTGTAGAAATGGTGATGACTGCTAGTGTTCGTGGTTCAATTCAATTAGGATTTTTTTTTTTTCTCCTATTTGGTGAAAGGGGTAGTCAAGATGAATGCCTTGCAAACTTCTGAAATATGTACTTGTATAAAAGAACTATTAAAGTAGAGTAACATCTCTATGATCTTTGAACTAAGCCGTCATTCTGCCATTATTGATGTAGCTGCTTTAAGCCGTCTAATTAAAATCGGAGTGACAGATTTGTTATTGAAAATCTGAAACCCAGCTCACATCCCGTAAAGCACATCTGAGCAGGGTATATATCTGGTGTTTTGATGGGCTCTCAAAATTACTAAGCTGTACCGGGTGCCAAAAGGAATTCAATAAATCTTTTCTTTTCTTACTGAGCAACTCTCATTAGTCTTTTTAATAATAGCACTAGTGGATATCAACTTCAGTTCTCCAAAATAAATTAAGTGTGTCCATTAGGGTTGTAATTATAGCATCAGATATGAGTTATTCTGCTACAAAGAGATGGCAAGCCTGATAGAGCCCAGAGTTCCCCTCCTGGTCTTTATGTGTGAAACAGTGCTTGGTGTGTAGAATGAGGACCAAGGTGGGTGGGGGAGGGGTGGCCTGCACTGACAATATCTCTCCCCCCTTGAAGTTCTGAGCATACGGTATCAAGTGGTGTGAATTCTGCTCATACAGAGTGAGAGCTGGTCACCAACTAGCAGCCCGCAGTTCAGAGCCTGCTAAATAAACCACACAGACCTCGGAGTCGGAGAACATGACAGAAGGCTGCGTTATCTGAAAATTTAGCTAATTTTTTTAAAAAAAACTAGCAGGAGCCATCTGTCATGGTTATTCTGATTTGAGGGCTAAATTGAACGGAAGGCATTGCTGGGCAATTAAACAAGTTCTCTCAAAATATTTTCATACCTTTCCATCTTGCAGGAAGCATTTTTCTCTTTCCCACCAAAGATGTCATCTGATTGTCAACTTGTTTTTTGTTTGTTTGCTTTTGTTTTTCTGAAAAGTTTCTGTCCGCACCATAGAGAAACTTTGCTATTCCTTTGGTACTAAAGAAGGGAGTGAGAAGCAAGGAAGTAGATGTGTAGTGTTGGAATTTTATTCTGAACTTCTGGCTCTTGTAGCCTTATAATGTTATTCTCAGCCCTGATGACAATGTTCTAAATTAGTCCATAAGAGACTTCTGTAGAGGTTGTCAGAGGGGAACTTGTAAGCAGGGTCCTTCTCCTCCCCTTGCTTAGAAAATGGAGGGGGGAGTTGCTTAGCAAGAAAAAAAAAAAAAAAATAAGCCAGGGGGCAAAAGATAGCATTTTATGGCAAGAATCTGCTATTGCTCTCCTGTCTTTCCAGTTTTTTTTTTTTTTTTTTTTTTTCCTCTCCACTTGCTCTTCCAATGGGGAAGAAAAAATTTTGTGATTTCCTGTGTCATGAGCAGTAACAGATTTTAGAAGCCTCTTGGACTAGCGTAGACATACAAAGTTTGAAAAGACATTTACATTTTAAAATATTTATGGCAGGTATCCTGCTCCCTTCCCACCTTCTGACTTCATTATTAAAAGAAAAAAAAAAATCTCACGTGTTGCTGGTAAAGGCAGCTGGGTGTCATTTCCCTTTAAATAGTATAAAACATATGGGGGCAGGATTGCATTTGTCACAAATTGTCAAAATATTTTTTTGAAGAAACCAAAATCTTCTAGGGATGGTTCCAAATGTGCCTGATTTCCCTGAGCAGTGAGCAGCACGACCTTTACATTAGCAGATATATTTATAAATACACATATGGCCTGCCAGGACCTGATTGGCTACTGATCTGATGAGACAGCGACAGAATTATGGTGTTCCACCTACGTGGAGTTGAGTTGTTTAAAAAAATTACTGATTTACCTTAGCAGTTTTTCTTATATTAACCTAATATATCTGTGTTTTATTGACAGGTGTAATTTTTTAATGAGGTCTGTGAAAGCAGAAAGAGGTTTTGAATGTGTTCATGTTTTTTTTTTTTTTTTGAGATCTTTATATGATGATAGCTGTTTCTTCTCCTTCTTCTTCTCCTTCTCAAGATGGACAACAACCAGTGACATAAAAAAAATAGCAAAATATGTTAGTTTGGAAGAGTTTTAATGATTTCTAGTGTATTTTAGGCCTTATATTTGAGAGGCTTAAGAAATAAGCACCTATGAAGTGCTTTGAGCTTTTCAAAAAAGAGATGCTGTTCAAATGCAAAATCAAAATAAAATGTTTTGCCAAGAGGTCAACAAGGTTCCAGAATGTTCCAGAAGTTGTATTCCATAAAGGCAAATGAACCCAAGGTTAATTTGACAGAGCAGTAGTGCTCTTATTGAATAGCATTCTGATAGAATTAGTAATTTTCCGGTGTGTTTTTCTATCTTTTAAGCCCTAATGCGCTCTTTCGATGAGCATGCACAGATCATCAGCTCTTCCCACCATATCCTGTGCCCTCTTGGAGTGTATTTGTCTTGTATATATCACTCCCCCAGCTGCCTACTCCTCTCCTGTGGAGAATCTTCTTGGCTGCTAGTTTAGAATGGATTTATTGTCATCAGCCAAGAAGACTTTGTAGATCGGGACTCACCAAGATTTGTGTTGCAAAAATGAAAAATATTTTTCTGTATTGAAAATATAAGATTATAATCTTTAATGCCCTTTTCCAAAATACACTGCAACCCCAGGAAATTCTAATCTTTCCTACCCCAGCTGAGAATGCCTGGTTTAGGAGGCTTCTCCCCTTTCATGCCTCTTCCTCCAAATTCTACGCATCCTCCATAGACATTATCATGTTTTCTAGTTCATCACCTTTCCTTTTCCTGTTCCTTTTTCTTTTTAATGTTAGCATTTCTGGTGCCTTTTGATTCCTGAATATTTACTGTTCTCTAGCTGATGGCATTAAAGGACATTTTTTCCTACACTAAGACAATGCATGTGCCTGAGCTAAGTATGTACTTTCGCAACTGAGTTCATTTCTTTTTCAGCTTCACAGGCACAGTGAAATGTGTAAATAGAGACTTTAATTCTCCCTTAGCTGCAATCCATAGTCTTTAACACTTCCTAGGTGGAAAAAACATATGAATACTGTTCTTTTAAACTCACAGTAGTTTCATTATAAATTCGCCAGGTACTCTCCTCTGTATTAGTGAGCAAGTAGCTTTCATGAGGGCACAAAAAAAGGTGTTGATTGACTTTTAAAAACTAGCAAAGGCCACATATGTCTGTCTATAGGATCATTTCTATACCCCCCCTCCCTCGGGATTCAATTACATTAAAATTGCTAAGAAGAAATTTCAGATAGAGTGGAGATTCTTTATGGAACTTTCTTTCTATATGGGCAAGGTGATCAGCAGCTTCTGTTGAATAAGCACCCCAGCCCCACTGTCAACTGAGCATCAGAGGGAGGTTCCGTATCTAGAATTTAAAGAAGAAAAAATGTGAAATTAAACCAGAGTCCCCCTCACACTTACTCAGTTTGTTGATTACAGTAGAAACCATTCACTAATTTATTGAAACCCAGTTCTTGACCTGCCACTGCATGTAATTCATAAAATTTCATGTTGGAAAAGGGGGGAAAAAGGTGTAAATCCATAACTCTTTACTCTGTTTTCATGTATGGTGGGGAAGGTCTTGAAGAGCTTTACACATCTCACTTGTAAAATAAAGTAGAAACGAGTGAGAATTTGTACCATATGTCCGCTTATTTTTTTGCATTTACAGGAATCATAGTAATTCGAGCTCATAAAATGTTGATTCTTTTAAGAATTTTCTTTTCTTTTCAGAAATTTAACATAGGCCTACGAGGCTTGAAATAGGTTACAATCAAAAACTTGGGTAGTGTTCAGAGGCAAAAAATATTGAAAGTTAATATTCTCCCACAATTAATTATGTGTTTTTTAAGCTCTTCCTCCATGACTCTCATTTAAATTTCAAATACTTTTTAGAGGTTGCCTTCTGATTTTGATGGCCTTACTTTTATGTTATCAGAAGATACTTATTTGCAGATTTAATTTGCTTCACATTTAAAAACTTCCCAACAGTTTTGTGTGAAGATGTTTTCTATAGTAAATATCAAAATAAGGATGAGACTGGGATTAGCGTCCTCAGTAAAAACAGGTAAATTATTTGTGAAATGAAGAACTTGATCTTGCCCAAAGAGAGCTCTTTTGCCTTTGGTTCTGGGAGGTAGTTTATATTCACATTGAATAAGATTATCTTTGTTTAGTGTGGGAGCTGGCTGTACCAGAACTAAGGTTGGACCCTAACCCCAACAATATTAGGGTGGCAATGGCCTTACCAAGAAGACCAACCATGCAATTTAGAGTGGGGGCTTTGGGTTGCATGATATTAATATGATTAATATATTAATCAACCTGGAGGCTGAGATCAACCACACAACAATGATAGCTACATAATATATCCCAATAAAACCTCTGAACACCAAGTTCAGGTGACCTTCCCTGGATGGCAATTGTTGCACATCAATTTTTTGAAGGGGCTAGGATGGGGTGGGGGGCGTTTTTTCAGCCTAAGGACAATTAAAGCATTTGCATTTGGAGCCCTGCCTGTCTTTGCTTTGTGCATGTTTTTCCTTGGCTGATTTTAATACATACTTTTTCTGTGTAATACATTATAATCATGAATATAATGGCTTCGGTGGCTTCTGTGGGCCCTTCTGGTGAATTATTGCACCTGAAGGTATTTGAAGCCCCTCTTCACCCTCACAATTTGTATATAATGTCAGAAGTGTGGAGGTCGCCCTCCAATGTCTTAATGTGGTTAACTCTTGCAGTTAGTGTCAGATAGATTTGCTAGACAGCTCTAACTCACTGAAACACATGGTTTGTGAATGAATATACTTTGTATACAAACAGTGATATGAAAAAAATGTGCTCTATATGTGTATTACGAATTGTAATGCATTCTACCATTATATACAACAACTTTGACTAAAAAAAAGAAAAGAAAAAAATCATTATAGTATGGAAATCAAACTCTGCTTTTCTCTAAGTGAAGTCTCTCAAATCATTTTTAAAACAAGTTGAAAAATAAGTAAATACATATATACTTACTAATACTAGAAACAATAAAAGCTAAACACACAGGTAAAAAGAGTTTTCTAATAGAACTTGAACCTCAAGTCCTAAAGCTCCCATCCTCAGTGCATTTCATGTTACTTGACAAGGAAGAGTGCCTAAAGATGCATTTAAGAAGTGACCCCATGATAACCCATCAGAAATCTCACAAGAAGCTTTCTGAGTTTCAGTCAAGAAAGCAGAAATAGCATAGAAATTTGCTGGCATGAAATAGCTAAGGCAGAGGATGGGCACAGTGGTGCATGCCTGTAATCCCAGCTACTAGGAAGGCTGAAGCAGGAGGATCACAAGTTTGAGGCCAGCCTCAGCAATTTAGCAAGATCCTATCTCAAAATTTTAAAATAAAGAAAGGTCAGGGGATCTAGCTGAGCAGTAGAGCTCTCCTGGGTTCAATTTCCAGTACTGCAACAAAACAAAAACAAAATTAAGAGTGAGACTAATGCTTCCTTTGGGAGCCTCCTGTCTAGGACATCATCTGTATCCCAGGGGCCTTGTCCCCTGAAACAGCTAAAATGCCCTCCATAACTGAGCAATGACTGTATTCTACCCACACACACACACACATACACACATATGATCCAGAAGTAATCCAAGCGGAGTAGAGAATGAGGAAAGTTGAAAGTTTTATTGATAGTGGAATAAAAAATTGGGATGTTTTGTTATATGCACAGATTTCACCCTGAAACAGAGGATGGTCTTAAGCTTTGGTGGGTCAAGAAAAGGAGCTACCAATGTAAAGCACTGGGGTTCAATCCCTAGTAACCCTGCCCCTCTCCCCCCCCAAAAAAAAAAAAATTTAAAGAAAGAAAAGAAGCTATGTCTAGTTTCATCTTTCCCAAATAAGACAGTACTTATCAAAGTAGTTTTTGTTGCTGTTTTGTAAATATCATAGAAGTTAAGAATCTGCAGAATAGCACCCTCTCTATACTATTCTAACCTAGACATGAAAATTAGTACAGGTATGAAAGCTGACACTTGAGTATGTAATGTGGGCAATATGTGACCTCACACACCTTTCTGAGTAGAACCAAGGATGGCAGGAACATGCCTATTTCTCATTGTCTTCTTATTAGCAAACAGGTGCCACTTAAACAGCAGCAGCCCCAGCACTTTCACCAGTGGCCACTGCTGGCCTGAACCAGAAGGGTGAGATCTGAGCCAACTCCTTTCTTTCTAACTCTAGGAGGGCAGCATAATAGTCCTGCATTCTAAAGTGTAGCAGGAGTTAATTTGTGAATTTGTTTTTCAGTTAAAACACAAGATAATCATTTTCAAAGAACTACTTTTACAGACCTAAGTGTAAACACAACAAGTAGAGCAGTTATGGTGTGCCAATCAGATAACCATGCACCTATCATGCTTTCACGTGTCCACAGATTTGTTCATTGTGTTAGAACCAACTTTGCATCCTGGTGGTCCTGGTGCCAGTAGAGCCCTGGCAGGCGTCTTGGGTCCCTGTCTCCATGACGCAGAACATCTCTCTCCATTTTTTTCTCTTCTTCTCAATGACCTATTACTAGTTTCCCAAAATGACTTCTTTAGAATTTTTTCACTTTTAAGGAATTCCATTTTTAGGGAAGCAAGGACTGCATAGAAGTAAGATAAACGACTCTTATTTCTTTATTTTAGGCTGAGCTTGTTTTGCTCCAACCCAGTCTAGACTACTTTGTGTCTGTGGCATTGTTAAACACAAAACGGAATTCAGCTCCAAGCTCCTTCTGATGTGTGACATCAGGCAGGAAGTGGTTAGTATCTTCATGTGAACAGAAAGGATCTGAAAGAAACCCTCAACTCTCTTCACTGTAAGAGGCATAACATGGCTAGCTTGTCATGGCTGTAGTCTGAGGTAGAAACCATAAGGCTCTTCTCTCCTGTCCCTTCTGTCTATCTTTCTCTCCTGCTCTGTTGCCTCCCCCTATTTATTTTCTCTCTGTAAACCAAGGTCATGCAGCACAGTGAATACGGCTGATTTTGAACCTCTGAACCTACTTTGAGCTCATTGTTTGACTTGGGAAATAGTCATCTTCTCATCTTTTCTTCAGTTGCCAATTTCTCACTGAGGTACTTTCTTGGTAAATAGAAGTTTGAAAGAAATTGAACTGTGAGTTGGTAGGAGGGGTCCATATGTATTATCAAAGTGGTGTCACTTCTGCTCCCACAAATAATCCTGTATCACCACACTGTAAGACAGAGCTTTCAACCTCAGCACGATGAGCAACCCTCAGGGGTCAGGGTCTGTCCTGTGCATTGCAAGATGCTTAGCAGCATCCAGGTCTGTACACACTAGATGGTAGTAGTACCCACCCCGCACACACACACACACACACACACACACACACACACTCACTCGTGACAACTAGAAACATCTCCAGACATTGATAAATGTTCCCCTGGACAGCAAATCATTGCTTAAGGATGTAACACTGATAGTCTTTTAATTCTAATTTTTGTAAGAGGATGGCTATGGCAAACTTTATGTTGATAAAACAGTAATTTCTTCTCCTTAGTTTGCCCAAGTTGAACAGAAGAAAACTACATTTTGGACTCTGTGTCCCATAATTAACCACAGTTTTCTGTCTGAAAAGAATCAGAATTATTTGTCTTTTCATCATAAAAAGATTGTGATATTAGATAATTTTGGAGTTTTTCCACCATTACAAAATCTTGTTCGTGACTATTTTAATCCCAAATCTTTGTCAGCATCAGTGTAAGAGTAAGAGTCTTGCTTACTGTCCTCTTTAGAAAATTTCTGAGCTTTAGCAGAAAGGCCTGTGCCAGATACATGGTGGTTCTGTGTGTGTACCAGCTTTGACAACCACCCTTAGTAATCGTTTTAAATTATCATTATACTTTTTGCATTTAGGCAGAAACGAAAACAAAACTAAATTATTAACTTCCTGGTTCTATATAAATGCAGTGTGTGCTATTCATTTGTAACATAAAACTATTGTGCAGTTTTAAATAAAATATTTTGTCATAGGTAGCATTTATTCACCAACATGGAAACTTGTCCTGAAATGGGAAATAACATAATCTATAGAGCCCCTCACTTAACTTCCTGAAAGTGAACTCTGAAAATGCCTCTTTGAATTTTCCACTATTTCTGGACAGTGGTGCTGGGTTTCCTAACTTTCCAGTCATCAGTAGTGACTTTGACAATAATCATTTGAGGCTTCTAACCAGGCGATCATGGAACTCAAAAACAAGGGGCCCAAGTGATTTTGGTTAATTTATATACAACAAATTAAGTCCTTCAGTCATCTTGTTGGGTTGGGAAGAAAAGCACTCCAGAAGAATCTGAGAACTGCTCTGGACTTTTGGAAGTTTCATCACAGCGAAAGCTGCCATTCGCTGTGAGTGACCACCATGTCATGGTCCTGAGAGTTCTGCTGTCATGGGATTGGTCCTGATTGCCTTGTCAATTCTGAACAAGCTGAGACATTGTTGTGCATCCAAGTATGTGCAAGATCAAAAGAAGATCTGTGGTGGGTAGAAACACTGGCATTTATAAAACTTTTTTCCAGACCTTTATCTTCCTTTGAGATGTTTCTTGCCAGGTATAGGGATTATAGTGCAAGGTCTGCTCACCTTGGAACTTGTACATTTCTAAACTGAAGGTGAATTCTAAGCAACCTTTTATTCAGAGGAAAAAAAAAAATAGGCTGAAAAGGAGATTGATATTTCAGTATTCTGAGTCTTCACTTTGTGCTGACAAATTAATCGTCTGTTTTACCTTCTTTGAACAGGGAGCTCATTGTTCAGCTTGCCGGGTCATATGCATTTCATTACACTACACCTTGGTGACAAAGGAAACTTCGGGGCACAAATGAACCCAGAGATGAGTCAAGGGTTTGAAGTTAGTTCTGTGACTCAAACATGGACTAGTCATTGGTTCTGACCGTTGCTCTTGTGACACAATGGAAAAAGCAGCAAACTATTTCCAAGGGATGTTTTGTCTCTAGACTCTGTGGAGTCATTTAAATTTGCTCACTCACTCATATTTAAATTTTATCCAGACAGCACGGTCTAAGCCCCTATGGATAGAATAACTGCCTAAACACACCAAATGTATTTGGTAATTCAGATTTTCTGCCCTGGAATTAAAGATTGAATTTCTCTCAGAAATAACGATGAAATATTTCTCTTTCTTGATCTATGTTGGTTACGCGAGTGTGTTCAATTTGCAATCATTCACTTAGTTGTACACTGTCGTTTCTGTGGTTTTCTGGATATAATACTTAAGAGATGTATGTTAAAAATAATAATTATGAAATTGTCAAGGAAGACAAAGATTTATAAAAGAGAAGAAACCTTCCTGTGGAAGAAAAGATAGAACCACAGAACCTTATTGAGTTTTCAAATACCATTTGTATAGTCATACCCAACATCTTTGCAAATGCACCTCCATTGACCATTTTTATAAGAGGTCTGTCACACAAATGTGTATTTTTCATATGTGCAAGTAGCCACCATTTCCTTTTGTGATGCTGAAAATGCTGTCTCCTTTTTAGCAAATCCTTTGCTGCTTTACTGGTAAATGTTGTCTTTTTAATTAACCCACAGTGGTCTGGAGACAACATGCTGTTGGACCACCTCTCATCAGCGCATGAGTCTGAGCAGCCACCATCTCTCACTGTCCCGTTAGGTTAGAACAATTCTGAAGCCAGTGAAGGGGAGGCTTCATCCTGACTGTCATGCTGCTTCTGCTACATGACAAAATCATATTGTCAAGGTCCTCATCCCCTTACACTAGTAGCAGTGAATTTGAAATCCAATTTCGAAACCTCTTAAGTTATAACCCAGAGATCTCAAGAATCCACATCACACGTTAGCCCACACATTTTGGGAAAACCATAAGAATTAGATTTGTGGTGAGGAGGCAGGGATAAAGAAGTTAATCTGAGTTAATGGAAAATGTAATGATAGTTTTTAAAGTTATAAATTATGGGTCTTTTTTCAAACAGCCAAACAATATTTGCTCACTACAATACACAAAGTGTTTTCCTGCCCCATCACCACCCTGCAAACAGTAAGTGTTCAGTTTGGTACGTGCCATCTGCACGTTTTTTATGGTTATAGAAAACACACAAAGGTATACACATAGATGGTTTCCTAGAGAAATTGGGATCATACTGTTCATATTTCTTAGGGCGGTGACTTTCCTTTCTCTTTCAGCAGTCTGCTGGGCGCCTCTCTCCAGGTCAGCTGTGTGCTCTATCTCGTTCTTCCTAAGCACTCTTCATATCCTGGAGCACTTTCATGTTGTAACTGAGAATTCAGGCGTGTGGCCCGTGTTTCTGCCCCTATAACAAATGAAGGAATAAATATGCTGGCATAGTTATTCTTACATACTAATATTGATATTTCAATAGGACAGACATTGTTAAAGAAGAACAGATTTAAAAAAAATAAAATGATTTTCAAGTACACACAGCAACTGAAAGTGAGTTAGCCAAGTGCTGGCACAGATCCTTACTGATCTTCTTTTCTAAACACCCAAGAAGAATTGCACGTACAGTATCAGTTATGGAAGAGTCTTCCAAATGTCAGTTTTTTTTTTTTTTTTGTTTTGTTTTGTTTTTTGTGGAAAATGTATTAGCAGTTGTCTGCAGGGATGAGAACAAGGATGAAGTGTACATGGGCATGAGAGACCCTCACTGGGGTGCTGAGAATGTTCTAAACTTGTTCACGGCAAGAGTTGCACACTTCCGTAGATAAACTAAGCATCACTGAATTTCACTTTTAAATTGGGTGAATTTTATGCTATGTAAATCTTACCTTAAGAAAATTGTTCAAAGAGGTAAAAATTTAAAGCAGCTCACGTGGCATCTTTTTATATCATCAATTAGCATCATCGGAGAAAAAAGCTTTGCTTCAATAAAGTCAATTTCAGCCCACTAACACCTGTTTGATTTATTATAGTCTCAGAATTCTTGGAATTTGCTCAATAAATATTTGTGCATTTAATTTTATAAGCTTTTTTTTTTTTTTTTGCTCCTGATGACTGCAATAGTCATTTCCCAGAATGCCATCCCAGGAAGCCATCGCCTTATTGCAATAGTGATGAGTTTAATCAGTCATGTACAGTCAGTTATTTGCATACTGAGCACTCAGTATGTGCCAAACACTATTCTAGTCTTTGGGGATCCATCAGTGTCCAAGAAAGGTGAAAACCCCTTCCCTCTTAGAGTTTATATTCTACCTTAAAGTCTAGGAAAGGAGAGATAACAACTATTTCATGTTTTAAACCTGGGTTTACTGTTGAAATTCTAATTCTGATTCATTATGGATGGGGTCTGAAATTCTGGATTTCTACCAAGCACAAGGTATTACTACTGATACTCTCAGTTTCAAGACCATGCCTGGATTTGTGTAGTCAAATAGTAAGTAAATGCAGAGATGTGACTCAAAGGTCTGAACCAATGGATTATGGTTGTAGCAAAGGTCTAAGATATGCAGCATGCATGCACATGATGGACAGATTATATGAAGTTGTAGTGTATTTCATTCCCTTTGTATTTCCTAATTCCCTCTATTTCCTGAGATCCAAATAACTAGCACAGACTGGGAAGGACGAGTTGGTAGCCAGAAGCTCTTAATCCTCACCTGGTACATCTGCAGCTTGTCTTAAGAGATGTATTGCCCACTGCAAAGACTAGGAACACAGCTAGTCTTGGAAGTAGCATCTTCAGGTTACCCTTTCCACTGGCCATCTTTACCTATCCACAAAAGCTTGGTTGGGAGGGTAGGGAGCTTAAATTTTTCTGAAGATCTTATACAACTCTTCTTTAGACATTTGATGATTAAGACACTGGATTTGATTCAAAATTATGAACCAGTGGATTATAGCACAGAATTAGTAAAGAGGTAAGGGGAAGGAAACTAATATTCTTTTGCATATCTATTGTGTGCATTATAGAAATCTTAGGAGAAAGGTATTATTTTCATTTCCAAGCCTGAAAACTGTGAAACTGTGACTCTTAGGGTATTTTATTTTGTTTTTCTGCTTTTTTAAATGCCCAGTATCACAGAATTGGTAGCTAACAGAATTAGGATTAGAACAGAATTATTTATATCTGACTTCAAAGAGGCATCAAGAACTTAGGTCTCTACCCTGCTGAAGATTTCTTCATTTAAGAATATTTTTCTCAAGTTAGTAGCAATCCTATATACTAATACACTTTCAAAAAAATGAGTTAATAATATGATAGCTACATGAAAAATAGGAATAAAGTTAACTAATTAGGTCAAATATCTGGAAACTGAAAACTATAAACCACTGATGAAAGACATTGAAGAAGAAATAAATAAATATATCACACATTCAAGTATTGAATAAAAAGAATATTTTTCTCTTTAAGATGTGCTTCATTATTTACAACTTTGCAAGTTGAAACACTCATAATTTACTTAAAAAATGTAACCTCACCCTCATGTCCTTCTGTCACCCAGAAACTCTGAAAGTACAAGGACCTCAACATTGTCTATTATAAATCATTTCACCTGATTCCTTCTATGAAGACTTAATATGAAAAGATTCCATTCCTGTCTCTTATCCTTTTCAAATATTCCACCATGAGATGCAAGGTATATTCTAGATAGAGGCAACTTTAGAAATATAGAAACATCATCTGATGGAGAATAATTGATCCTTGTTATATGTCTGATAATGTTTTTGGCTAGTCCTCTTTAGAACATCAGATTTAATTAAGTGTAGTAACTAATTAAAGTACAGAGTATGTGATTGAATTCCTGAGAAATTAGAAAAAGGAAATTTCACATAATAAGTAGAGTTCTCTTCATATGTTCCTTTTTGGGGGAGGGGGG
The DNA here is from genome assembly GCA_025594165.1 of Tamias sibiricus. Taxonomy (NCBI): domain Eukaryota; kingdom Metazoa; phylum Chordata; class Mammalia; order Rodentia; family Sciuridae; genus Tamias; species Tamias sibiricus. The sequence goes on along the minus strand of CM046657.1, from coordinate 152,920,118 downwards.
TCATTTCTTGACCTTTTGTCAAATGCAGTGCAAAGAAAATATAATTAATGCAAGTGTGTTTTGTATGCCCAGTAATAGGTTTTTTTCACTGAAACATAACCTTTATAAGATGCTTCAGTTATTACTGGATGTCAGGTGAAAATTAAATGAGCTTGCTCTGAGCTTCAGATTTATCTTTCTGTCTATAAAAGGCTATGTGAGAAGCCGAGGAGATACATAGCATTTACTGATGATCCTCTAAATTAGTCCCATCAATCTGTGGTAAACATAATACATCCTCTCCTTGCTAATAGCTGGGCCAGCAGTGATACTTTGCCACCTAGCACTTTCTCTGCGTTTGCATGGAAAGTGCCTGAAGCTACCAGGAACTTCTACCAATTAGCATGTTTGTGCTGTTGTTTACCTAAAGTATGTATGGCATACACCTGTGATTGCAGCTATGTGAGAGAGGCAGGAGGTTGCAAGTTTAAGCCTGGGCAACTTAGTGAGACTCTATTGCAAAATAAAAAAAAATAAAAACTGGGGATTAGCTCAGTGGTAGTTTGCCCCTGAGGTCAATCCCCAGAACTGCAAAATAATAATACTAATGATGGTGATAAAATATGTATGGCAGTCCAAAGCCCTTGTGCACCTTCACAGACTGGTGAAAGCATCCCACTCACCAATGGAATATAGTGTTCAGTTCATTGAAGCTCCATTACAATGATTCAGAAATGAAACTAAAAACTGACTTAAAGGCTATGGAAGGCCCCAGTCCATGCACTGTGTTCAAAGAACTTATCCATTTTAATGCTTTCTGTACAGGGAGCCATTGTCCTTTGTTGTCTCAGTGAGCCCTGCCCCCATCCTGGCCTCACAATAACATTATCAATCTGGGTTGTCAAAAATACCTACCCTTTGCTTTGCCTGCATTTCTAGAGCTGAGCAATACAGTAGATGTGCCCCCCAGCCCCACTTGTGGGTGTTCAATTGAGGACCAAGGAGGAAGCCTCCATTATGCAGCAATCATTGCTCCTCATATCTTATCTCGTCATCAGACAATGATCCCCATGAGCACAGAGCTGATTTGGAACCTGGCTGAGTCAACAAGGATTTGGAAATGGGAACTCACTTGGCTAAGCACCAAAAGTCTTCAGTTTCCTGTGATAACTCACACTTCGCAGGAGTGTGGAGCTTGAACTCACATCTCCTGTGAACAAGTGGCCCATCTTTACAGGGCGAGCCACACTGGGGGGCAGTCCTCGCCCCAGTATTCCATCACTGCTTTCCCAGCCAGAGAGCTCCAGAAGTGCAGGGGATGTGTGAACATGTCGAATTAATGAAAAACAAAGTTAAACATTTCAGAACCTGCAAAAGGGTTCAATTCCAGAAATGAGCAAAGGTTTGGGAAGAGCCTTATTTTTTTTTTTTTTTAAGCGAGGTTTATTCATCCCCCGTAGACACAAAAATAAGTCTTTCAAAGAACATGAATATTTGAGGCACTTGGCAACACTGAGTCTCTGGCAACCTCTCCCTTATTTATACCATGTAATTATACTTGTCTTAATGTGTGTGTCCTTTTCATTATTGAGTCTAACATGGTCTTTTGTCAAATCCCAGTTATTGATTAGCACTGGCAACTCTGAAATGTGGCTTTTTAGACATCAATAAGTCTCTTTTCCCCCTTTTTAAATCATAGCAGATCTTGTTGGACATTTGGGGAGAAAACAACTTAAAATTCACATCCAGATCTTGGCTGCCGATTCAGGACTTTGCTACCCTGCCATTTGCCAAGATTTTAGCTTACTCCTTGCCGAAAGTGCAGGATTTGGGGGTGGGGGATCCCTGTTGCCAAAGTGAACACTGAGTGACATCATTAGAATTCAGCTGAATCTGTGACTCCCATGAAATCCTGGCCTCCGCGTCCCTCCTTGTGTTTTGTTTCTCCCCTCTTTTTCTACTCCTCAACCCATCCTGTAATCTCTTCTCAAATGGGAAGCAAACAAAAAACTGCTCAAAGGAATGACATCAGTGACCAATTACGAGCCTACAGATTTGTTTGAATAAATATAAGTAAACAACCAAAGACTTGGCCTTTTTTCAAGAGATTTAATCCTTGCACCAGTTGTACACTTACAGTGTTAATTTTCACTGGGGAACTGGCGGCCCCTTTAATAGGAAAAAATTAATATTGCTGGGGAAGAAACTCATGAGTATGGACATTAGGTATTTGTTGCTTCCCTTTGTTATTTACAAACATTATCACTGTGTCTCATCTGTAGTACCACCAAGAAAATTTAGTTGCAGCCAATTATTCTGAACTCAGTTCTTAATCTCCTTAGGAAGAAAAGAATGAAAGTTCTTTGATAATGCTGTTTTCCTATTCTGTGTTTATATGGAGATAACCCTGAGATTGTAATTAATTTTTGTATTTGAGGTTCCATTAGTTCATGTACTAAATGGTACCCTTGAGCCTGAAGGACTTAAAGCAATTTTTTACAGTATCTGATTGGCAGTCACTAAAGAGCCCCCTCGGTCTTTTGAAATTAATAGATTTGTTCCTACCTTTGTCTGCCTGTGCAGAGACTTATGTGTAGACCCACTAAACCTGCCAACTTTAGCAAATGGTTAGTAACTGTTCTCAATATGGGTGAGCCCACAAAATACTGTTTCAGAACGGGACGCTATTTCCTCGCAGTGAGTTTCCTTCTTCCTATTGAATGTTGGCAACCTTCATGTTAGAATATTTTTGCATTTACAATCAAGAAACTTTCAAAGAATGTTATTCTGACTGGCTTATTAAGGGCCTATGATTTATGGCACGTTTAATTCCACCTGACTTCCACTGGATGGTTGCATGGAGAGAACATGTAATATATTCAGATTTTGTCATAGCTGAAGAATAGTATACTTTTGCCACATATCAGATTCAAGCCTAGTTTCCAGGCATTTATTTATTTCACTTGTTTATTTATTCATTTTCTTGGAACACTAAAAATGGTTAGTACATGGGTTTTGTGACCTTTGTCACTTATGGGATACTGTTTCCACATCTTCTGGGGTCAGAAAGGCCATTTTAAGCCATATAGCAAGAGCACAGTGGGTTCTGATGAGCCATTTACTTTCTTGTAATGCAAGAACCTATTTAGGGTGATGCTTGTGCTGCTGTCAGAGCAATGAGGGTCAGCAGTTGTGGTGACAAATTAGTTTTGACAAGCTTAATGACCCCAAAGAAGAAAAGTCTGTGGCTCTGATAGCAACTGGGGAATAATTGGTAAGCTCGGCCAAATGGGGAATGTGTTAAAATTCCCCAATTCTCTATGGCAGGCCAATTACACCATTCAGCAAAGGGGTGGAAGGTTGCCATCCGCTTCTTTAGCCTTACAAAAGCATCAGCAGGCTATATTTCAATCAATTGAATGTGGTTTGGCGGGACATCAGGACATTGAAAGAAACAACTGGATCTTTCAAACTATGTTCCTTAAAAAAAAAGAAAAAAAAAAAAAAAAACTTGGATAAAGAGCAAAATGAGAATTTTTGTATGGTATCAGTGGACAGTGCTGACCTCACTACTGGCAGATTCCACTGGTGTCCCACAGGCTAGTTTTCCTTCATGGGCCCAGGGTGTCAGGCCCTGTGACCAAGTATAGGCTTATTAAAGTGCATGGTAAGTAAATGATGACCCTTGTCAGTTCACCAAAACACAACCTTTTCACTAACACATTCAACAGAAGTTTTATTGTGGACTTACTAGGTGCCAGGAGTATCATGTGTGTTCTGAGTGTCAGGGAATAAGATGAGCAAAGCAAGGAAGGGGAAAGACTCCTGCCTGCATGAAGGCTATATTCTAATGGGACATTATAGTTCACAGACAAGTCATAAAGCCGATGGTTCCAGTATTTGGCAAGTGATATAGAAAAAATAAACAGCAGGTTGCCAGGCCTGCCATAACAAAGTACCATAAGCCTGGTGGCTAAACTAACAGAAACGAAATGCCTCACAGTTCTAGAGGCTAGAAGTCCAAAACCGAGATGTCCTTGGGGTGGGTTCTTTCCGAGGACTGTGAGGGAAGGATCTGTTCAGGGCTTCTTCCCTTAGCTTACAGATGATGTCTTCATATTCCCATAGTGTTCTTCCTGTGTTTTCACATCTCTTCCTTCTAACTGCACACCGGACATATTGGATGAGGAATGACAATGATCCTGTCTCCAAATACAGTCATGGTCTGAGATATGGGTGGTAGGACTTCAGGCTGTGAATCTGTGCATAACACAATTCCTAACAGCAGTTGAACCACCCAAGAGAAGGTGGTCAGAAAAGTCTTGGAGGAGGTCAGTTGAGATCTGAAGAGAAGAAACCGTCCTGAGGAGAGCCAGAGCAGGTGTTGGGCACGGGAAAGGCCTGTGAATACCCCTCAGTGGGAAGGCCTTCCTGTATATGAGAAGAGTAGCTGGGATGCTTGTGGGAAAGAAAAAAGGCATTAAGTCACAGATGTGGCAAGACCAGAACCTGTGAGTACTGTTGGCCAACTGTGAAGGGTGCAGTCAGTCATTCCCCAGTATTTATGGAGGATGTTTCAAAAACCCCTGTGGGTCCCTGAAACTGCAAGTAGCATTAACTCTATAGAAACTCTTTTTTCCCTATTAAGTAGAGAACTTTTACCTTTTCACTTAAAGGAAGCACTTTATAGCTACTCTTTGATTTATCTAAATTGTCAGATGTGCCTTAGGCAATTATTAAGTAAAACAAGGGTTACTTGAACACAAGTACTGAGATACCAGGACAGTTGATTTGGTAACTGAGATGGCTGTTAAGTAACTAAAGGGCAGGTAGCATATGCAGTATGGATACACTGGACAAAAGAATGATTTATATCTTAGGTGGGATGGAGCCAACTGGGAAAGATCTCCTCAAACAACTCACAATGGTGTGTAGTTTAATATTTAGTAACCATTTCTGGAGTTTTCCATTTCAAATTATTGAACCATAGGTAACTAAAAGCATGGGAAGTAAAACCACAGATAAGGATGAGGGGTACTGTATTGTAGAAAGCCAGTGGAGTATTTCAATTAAAGGAATTACATGTTAATTTCATTTTTTGAGACTGTCTTACTTTTACTGGGCTGCTATAATAAAATATTGTAGGCCAGATATTTTGAACAACGGAAATTCATTTCTCATAGTTCTGGAAACTGGTAAGTTCCAAGATCTAGGTGCCAGGAGATTCAGTGTTTGGTGAGGGCTAGCCTCCTGACTGTAGATGGTACCTTGTCCCTGTGTCCTCTCTTGATAGAAGGAATTAGCTAGCTTTCTGTGGCCTCCTATATAGGTATGCTGATACCATTCATGGGGGCCCTTCCCTCATGCTCTAATAACTTTCTAAAGGTCCTACCTGCAAATAGTATTGTGTTGATGTTTAGGATTTCAAACATGAATTGGGGAGGTTCACAAACATTCAGACCACACATTTACAGACTGTCTACTGAAAGCAATGTGTCAAGTGCAGAGTGGGTCTCAAGGCTCCTAATAGTGTTTTGTCTTTGTGACCAAAATACCTTTGAGAACAACTTTGAGGAGGAAAAGGTATATTTTGGGCTCACAGTTTTAGAGGTTTTAATCCATGGTCCTCCAACTCCATTGCTCTGGGCTTGAGGTGAGGCAGAACATGTCAGTGTAACACAGGAAAGTGCTGCTCAGCTTATGGCTCAGCTTAGGGCGGGGGGACGCACACTAGGAGCCAGGACAAGACTTAATTCCCAAGGGCATGCTCCCAGTGGCCTACTTCACCCTATGTTCCACCTGCCTGTAGTTACCAGCAGTAATCCATTCACATCATTAACCCATCAAACGGCTCAATCCACTAATTAGGTTACATCTCTCATAATCTAATCATTTCCCTTCTGAACATTCCTGCATTGTCATATGAGCCTTTGGGGGGACATCTCATATCCAAACCATAACAAGACTTTCCTAAAGTTCAACTCAGACCTCTTTTTCTTTATTTTACCATCTTCTTGTTGCTCTCTTGAAGCTGTTTGTTTTTTCCACCCATCTCTAGGCTTTTTGACCTTTTTTTTTTTTTTTTTGGTACAGGGTATTGAATTCAGGAGCACTCAACCACTGAGCCACATCCCCAGCCCTATTTTTTATTTTATTTAGAGAAAGGTTCTCACTGAGTTGCTTCACCATTGCTGAGGCTGGCTTTGAACTCGAGATCCTCCTACCTCAGCCTCCCCAGCTACTGGGATTACAGGCATGCACCACCACACCTGGCTTGACCATTGTTTTTAATTCTGTCTGGATTCTCCTAGGCACCTACTCTACACATTGAACTCCTATTCATACTTTGACACCCACTTGTCTTTTATTATGTTACACTGTTTTGCATTTCTTTGTTTACATGTCCACTTAGCCAAATATTGGGCAAGCTTCCTGAGGACAACAACTCTATCCCATTCATCTTCATGTGCTGCAATCCAGCCTGTAGAAATCCAACACATGTTTATTAGATGAATAACTAAATGAAGTAAAGCCTACTAAGAACTCAGCAGAGTAAGTAGAAACAGTTAGGGACATTTTAGGCACATGATTCCAATCCCAAATAATGTTACTGCTAGGCATTATTGCATATTTTCTGAGTCTCTATCCCTTCACTAGTAAAATTAGCCTAATAATTCATGCCTGTTTAAAAAATTAATTTAGGAAACTTCTGTCAATGCACCTCACCCCATGGCCTGGCACATACTAGATGCTCAATAAAATGGTCCTTTCTTTCTCTTCCCCTCATCTTCAGAAAGCCTTATTATTTCACATGGGGTAAAAGAGCACATGAAGATTCATGAAAACTCTGAATTGAACAGTTGTTCTCTTAAGGGATTGGTGGTTGCATATGGCAGACATTTACCTCTGAAAAATGTTTCCAGGGAGCTGAGAGAATGGAAGGCAATGTTGCAACATTCTGGTGGAAAATCCTGGACTTTGGATGATGGGAGGAGTCAAGCTTTCCATTAGCAGTCAACCCTTTATGAAGCACTTTAAGAGTGTAACATTTGCTACCACAGAATTCCCGCACAAAAGGTCTGATTCATTAACCATGATAATCCCTTTGTTTGGGCCCTTATTTCCCATTCCCAAGAGGCTGCCTGATTTGCAACATGGGCACTTGAGGCAGAACATTTTGCACAGTCTTGCAACATGTACGGTGTGAGTCTTTGTGTGGACCTGAGAGGATGATGTAAATGCTTAATTTTTAAGACAAAAGGAGAAAACATTCAGAAGCTGTATCCTTTGAGCATCTGAGCCAGACTGGGAATATGAATTAAAGAAACCTCACCAAGAATTCTATCTTTGTCTGTTTTTCAGAGTTGTGGTATAAGTATGTGCCGAATAGCAAGGTTTTAAATATGGCTTCTATTTAAAATCACTGTTCTCTAATGTTACCTCTGGGGTGAGGATCTAATTTTCTATGTCAGTACTGCCCTGGTGGTATATCCTTAGGGCTGCTTGTTAAGTCCCTTGGTTGACATGTCTGCAGTATGCAAATTCCATCTCATGGTTCATGTTGCAACTCCCTGTAGTTTGAGTCTTTGTGCTCATGCACACACAGTCACAGTGCCTTCTCCTCAATACCTCAATAGCAACTTTTAAAAATCATCTTCAAAATGTGCTAATTATAAAGGTGAAAGCAAAGACGTTAATTGGCTAGGCAGCCAAAGCGGGGAAGTGTTATTCAATCCAAATACATTGATTACTGCATAAATAAGAACAGGTTTAATGTGTAGGCAGTGTAAAACACTCTCAGGAAAGGGCTCCAAACTTGCTGTTTGATGATTATTTTATCCTGCTTTTCCATTTGACACCCCTAGGCCACACCTTCAAAGAAGGAACAGATATATAGATATGGCCCAACTTTGAGACTTTCTACCCATTCCGCTGCACAGTGGGAGACAGGGGGCTCAGAGGCCTAGTAAAGATTCTTCAGGTTTTAGCTCCAACTGCTATGCCATGCTGTGAGTTCCAGGGCAAGTTCTCGAGGACAGAGTTCTTAGATGATTTGCCCAGGAAGATGCAGGGGTTTAATCAGCTCCTGGCTGCAAGTGTAGATTTTTCTTGTCATTGATGTGCCTGAGAGTTGAGGCACAAGCCTGCTCTTTGGGGGGAGCTCTCATCATTTCATTGAAGCTGCAGAAGAAAAAGCCAGATAAAGGCTAAATATCCAAAGTTATTAAAGCCTGGACTGCTCTCTCACATACAAGGCTGTTTCTGTAATAGAATTATTCTTGGGAATTTTTCGAAGTTGGCTCAAGGAAGAAGCTACTTGGGTAATGAAAGGTGGAAAAAAATACAACTGGTCCATGGAGTCAAAAGGAAAACAAAAGCCCTCCATGTAATGTCTTTTGGTTCACCCTAAAGCTGGGACTTAGATCCAGTGTGTTCAGTTACTTAAGAATGGGCTGAGAATCCGAATGATGTCTCCAAGCCCTTTGGCTTTCTGGGAAAGGCCTTTATTTGAAAGGCCAAAAATATTCTGCTTGGGGATTGAGTCTCCACAGAATTAGACAAAGGCCATCAGAGCCTGTTCCATGGTGATCTGAAGGCTTCTGTCCAGGACATTTCTGTTGATCTGGATACCATCTATAGTCTCAAATCTACGGCACTTGCTTGTAACATTTTAATAGCCAGCCTGGATTTTTGGCAGGCTTTTGTTTAGTTTATTTTTCTCTAAGCTTGAGACTTAAGGAATTGAAATTTGAGAGCATAGCTGGGTCTTGGAACTTAGTATTGAAAAGGCTATTGGAGGTGCTTTGTTTTTTTTTTTTTTTTTTTCTTTCAACTGTTTCATTAAAGAATGGAATTTAATTTTTATAAATGTCCATTGGGTAGTGTAACCACAAATTTTTTTTTTTTCCATGGATAGTGTAAGCAGGTGGTTTTATCAGAGTTGATGATTTTTTTTTTCTTTTCTTCTTTTTCTTTCCTCCCCACCTTCATCCCCCAATTCCATAGAAGATAATTTATCATAGGAAATACTGAGGGGTGGGGAACAGTCTTCACTATGATCCTAGCCATTTACTTGCATCCCAGTACTAATTACTTCACTCACGGTCCCAGTCTTTCCTATAGCTGCCATTAAAGGGAAACTTCTGCTGATTATAATGACACCTTTCTGCCCCTAGATTTTTGCCTCGTTATACTTTAAATCTTGCCTCACCAAACTCAACGTGAGGATTTCTGAAGAGCTCAATATATTATTCAATCACCAGGTGAAAGGTCTACCCTTAACGATAGTTGATCAATTGGTTTTCCCTATGTGCTGCAAGGAAATATTAATCTGATATTTTGGTGCTTTTTGTGTTTAACTCTTCACATCCCTGTTTAGGTAAAGATCTGTTCTGTGATCCTAGAAGCACTTTGGATGTTTTCTGTTCTTTAATCCAGTGCTAACCCAACCACTGCTTATCACCCCACTTAGTATGATGCTTTCATTTTGTAAATATCTTGTACAGTTGTCTCTGGTCTTCACAACAGCCTCTTGAAGCAGGCCATTCATGGTGGCAGGAATTTCTTCTCAGGCACCAGGACACCTCCATTCTGCTTTCTATGGAATTCAAGTTCAGGGTTTGCTTACATAAGTAAACAAATAGAACCTGTCTGTAACTGAGTACAAAAACCTTGGTTGATCTGCTTCCATTTTCCCTTTAAGCATAAAATGACCTTCAACTTTGAATTTAAAACCTGTAAAAGATGGGCAGAACACACATGTCTTCCAGGGTGTCGGACCTGAGGATGGAAGGACCTGACTCTCACTCACTGTCCTCACTGGCTACCACCTCCCAAAGCTGTGCTTGAGACTGACAGTCCCTAGGGACAGCTGTTCCTGGGCCCCTTCCTTCAGCATTGTTGCTCACTTCAGCCATGTGTGCTCCCCCCTCCCCCCAAGCTTGTCCCCTGTCCCCTCCAGGTCCTGAATTCTCTTGCTTTTGCTGAACTTCTGCTCACCAGGTGGGTTCTTTTGAGCTTTCACATCCCTCTTTTATTTATTTATTTTTATCCACAGGCTTATTCCATGTGCACCATTGTCTGAATTGTCATGAATTTTGGACTTAATTCCGGATCGTCAAAGGCATGTTTTCAGCTGAACAAACCAAATGAACTAAAAAGCTTCAACCCTTTTTTACTTTATTCTCATTACCCATCCCAGCAGGGAGGATGAGTAAAGAATGCATCCTCTAGATCCTGAAAGAATTTCTAATATTCGTCCTTTCTCCATAAGATACAGAGCTTAATCCTTGCTTTAGACATTTTCCTTTTTTTCTAAATAAACAGGGCCTAATTGGAAAAAGCTGAGAGAGCTAAGCAGAAAAGAATAGAAAACATTTACTGAGCTTGGAAGTGCATATTGAATGCTGCGGGAAATTTGCATATGGATTACTTGATGAAAAAAATAGAAACATTCTCAGCCCATTAGTTACTGTGATGGACTCCCACTGACTAAAATCCAAGTACTTTTGCCTTGTTTTCTCCAACTGTTCTTTTCTGTAATCATTTCTCTTTGACCACAGGGCAGCTATTCTGTTACTGCACTTTGTACTAAGGAAAAGACAAAATAAGGAACGTAGCTGTACTGAGATTGTGAGCATCTGATTTGATCCACCAGCATTGTATGATTATTTCTAAAAGGGTTGTCTCTTCATCAGCAGAGATTCAAAGTCAGAATTTTAGCCCTACAGGTGTCTTCAGTGAGAATCCCTCATTGATTTCTCCTTGGTGCCTCAGTTTCTCCAAATGCAAAGTGGAGTGTAATGTTTAGCAGCAGCAACGAAGATGAGGGAATCAATGAATATTTATAAAAGTAAATCAAGTCCCTGGAATATAAAAAATCCCACAGAAATTCAAAGCATAATTAAGGTAGGGAGAACAGATTAGTGTTAAATATATGTGTGAAACACATTTTACATTTCCTTCCAACAAAGGCTGAATTTAATTTACTCCAAGTGAGGGGGAGAAAATGAAAAAAGTGGTATTGTGAATTAGGATTCTAAATTTGGATTTTGATATGTTGATTGGTGTGCCACAGACATAAAGCAACATGTTGACGTTTTCAGCAAGTGTAAGCGTGTGTGTATGCATGTGTGTGTCTGTGGAAGTGAAATGGAGGAAGGATATATATATATATATATATATATATATATATATATAGAGAGAGAGAGAGAGAGAGAGAGAGAGAGAGAGAGAGAGAGAATGCAAATTTAATTACCACTGGCATTATTCCTCCAGGAGAGTCAACAGCAAGTACTTACAAAAGAATTGTTATCAGAAAGATATTTTAAACTATTTAGAATCTATACAAAAGACATTAAACATGGATCAGCTCTTTGCATTTGGTATGTGGCAAAACCATTTGTACATAGAAGTATTCAGATACTGCCTGAAGAAAACATCTATATCACTATGCCATTGTTTTAGGGCACAACTCAAACTGTCACCTTACAAAGGAATCATTGAATATTAAGAGAAGTGGAAGTCAATGTAAAGATCAAAATATCAATATCCGTCAGTCCATTTCAGGCTATCCACAAAGGCTTGGAATCTGTTAGAAAGATCTGTGTAATATTGGCCATATAAATGGGACGAAATCCTAATAGATGAAGAGGAAGCCTCTGTATTCATTTCCAAGTGCTGCATAAGCATTAATTTTTTCCAAAGGGTGAGGAAATATATATACACAAACATTTTTATCAAAAAGGATGTCCCATAGAAAATCCAAGTTCACCTCTTTTTTTCCTGGTCAAATCACTTGAAGCATGTGAATCTTTCATTGGAGTAATATAGACATGGCTAAACCTTCTGGAGGGAGATAAAATTCACTGGAGAATATGTGTGAATGCAGAACCCCAAGTCCCAGAGAAAATCAGGAAATGGTGACCCTTTATCCAAAAAGACCTTCACATGAATATTTGTGTTGTCAGCTTTGCATAATTGTGACCAAAATAACAGACAAGAACAATATAAAGAAGGAAAAGTTTATTATGGCTCAGAGGTTTAGTACATGGTCAAGCAAGTCCTTTGCTCTGGGCCCCAAGGTGAGTGGAAACATCATGGCCCAAGGGCACGGTGGAAGCCTGCTTCTCCGGTCATGGCAGCCCAGAGAAAGCAGGGGTAACAGGTGGGGGGACTACAGGGAAGAATGACCCTTCTAGGGCACACCCCTAGTGACCCACCTTCTCCAGCCACCCACCACCAGCTCACAGTCAGCAACCAGTCTTTTCAAACTAGGATGGACTAATTAGGTTACAGCTCTTACAATCCAATAATTTCTCCTCTGAACATTCATTTCTGTGTTAACACAGGTGCTTTGGGGGAATGGGGGAACACCTCAATTCTAACCATACCTAAATCAGAAACCACTTAGGCAATAATTACAATATGATTTTTTAAATGCAAACTAAGTAAGAGCCACCTGGGGAAAAGGCTTGAGTTTGTGTTGTCAGATTCTTCTAGGACCTTACCACTACAAAGTGTGTGGCCCAAGGACAGGCAGCATCCCCATCCCTTTGGAGATTTTTAGAAACTAGATTTTTATATTTTTATACTCTAGGACCCATATGGTCTTGGTCAACCAGAGTCTACCTTGTAAGAAGCTCCCTAGGAGGTTACAGTCCAGTGTCCTAAAATACCAGTTGGTGTGTTATTTATTGCTTCAGGTCTCATGCACTGTCTCCTCACAATAATTTCTTGGTAAATTCTCAGTAATTGACTTTCAAAAAAAATTAAGTTTTTAGTTGTGAATGGACCTTTATTTATGTTTTTATATACAGTGCTGAGAATTGAACCCAGAGCCTCACACATTCTACACATTCTACCACTGAGCCACAACTCCAGCCCCAATAATTGACTTTTGATTGTTGAATAAATGGTGTTCCAGAGAACACCATTTGACATTTGGATAATCTGACCCATTATTCTTCATTAGTCCCAGATCTGGTAATATTTACTCATTCAGTATGTGTCAAGTGCTAGGCACTGTGCTAGACCCTGGAAACAGGGACTCTAAAATCGATTTGGAACCTAGAAGATAGTGAATAAGCAGATGCTTATTTAACGGCAGATGGATAGAGAATTAGGAAGGGAAAATACACTTGCAGAGAAAGTGCAATTTGGGTGAGCCTAGTCAGGCTTAGTCTGGAAAATCAGTGTGTGCCAGATATTTCCTGAGTGGTGCTGTTCTGTGCAGACTTCTGGTTCAAATGTGCAACATGTAGGCAAAAGAGCTGGGAAGTCCATTACCATTTCCTGGTAGAAAGGTGCAAAAGAAGGAAGCCAATGGAAACTAACTTTTTCCCCCTAAACAAATATTTTTATTGGCCGTATGATTTTGTTTTTCAGGTACCAAAAGCAATGGTTTGCCCAAATTAGAAAAATAATAAACACCACAAGTCCAGGGAACATGCAAACAAAAGCTCTAAATTGGGATTATTTCCTGGTCTGCCTTGTTGTTTGTCATTCTCCAAATTCTCTTGGTCCAAGTAGGCCTGTGGCTAGGCAGGTTCTGGTTTTCTCTCCCTCACTGTGGTTGTCTTCAAGTCAGGTCAGAGTGGTAGTGATCAGTCAGGTCCAGAATCTACCTTGACTGTTTTCAGTTAATCTCAGATGATCCAGAAAGGCAAGTGAGAGTCTCCACCCCTACCCCCACATACATGCTTTTCTCTTTCTCCCTTTCCTTCTCTTTTTCCTGTTGAGATTGCTTTTCCATCTCAGTCATTTCAAGTTTGAATTTGATTTGCATATCTAAACTGCTAATTATACCAATTACTTGCAGTGCTTCTGCATTCTAAAAAGAAGTCTGAAACTGACCCCTTTCATTAAAGTCAGTGTCAGTTCACCCTGAACTTGGAGCTGTGGAGACAGGTCTTTTTGCATGCGTGCTCTCTCTCTCTCTCTTTCCTTATAAATATATTTTTAAAAGGCCAGCTGCCAACAACTGTATTTTGGGGATCCTAAATGCTCATGTTTCTGGTCATGTTTTTCTGTAGTCCAGCATACATTCTTTAACTAAATACTACTCTTGAAAGATCAAAAAGAGTACTCCCTGCTTTCATTTTGTTCTTGGCTGTAGCTCATGGATTGCTTTCTTTCTCTTTTCTTTTCTTTTTTTTTTTTTTTTCTTAATTTGCAAAAAGCTTTCTTTCCTTCAGAAGAAAAAGAAGTGGCTCTGTGGATCATGAAGACATCATTAGAGTTCACTAATACAGTATGTTCTGAAGTTGCTTTACTACCACGTCCTTTCAGTATTATTTACCAAGTAGCTGAAATAATTGGGCTTTGAATTTTTAGATTATTCTAAAGCAAGACCTATTGTCACTTGTTGCTGGATGTAATTGCACCATATGTATTTAGTGAAGCTATTTATTCATCTCCCTGGTGAATAACTTTGTCAAAATGAGTTGAGATATTTCTGTGTGTGTGCAGTTGGAAACTAGAAAAAAAATATGTATTTCATGTAGTTCTTAGAATTTATAGAGGACTTCACAAACATTTTTTTGTCATTAGACCTGAGGGTCTGTTCTTTAAGTTCTACTCATCTTTTATTATTCCCCATTGTTTGTTAGAACAACCACTGTTTGAATGAGTAGAGTTGTTCTGAGTGGATTTTAAACCCTAGAAGCATAGTTTTAAAAAGAGAAAAAAGGGAGAGAGCATTTAAATGTGAATAACTTGTATTTTAGTTTTTAATAACTCATTTGGCCATTACTCACCAAGTCTGCATTGGGAGCGTTTTGTGTACACCATGCATCATGGAAAGGAAAAGCCTAGTCCCCGTCATAATGGGACTCACAGTTCCTTACAGATATATAAGGTCACATATGTGGGAGACTAAACCTAACCTTGGGACACAGGATGCTTTTCTGCAAAAGGAATATTTCAGCTACACTCTAATAGATGCATAAGATTTAACCAGGTAAATAGGAGGAAAGCTGTTTTCTAGGTAAAGAAAATAGCATGTGCAAGTGCCTTGAGATGTGAAAGGGCACGGTACCTTTGAGGAGCTGAGGCTAAGGGAACAAGGGAAGAGGGAGAGGTGAGGTAGAGACTGGAGACACAGCCAACGGCCATATCACACAGGACCTTGTGAACAGTGGCAAGGCTTTGAGCTTTACTTGAAAACCAGGGAGGAACCTTTGAAAATTTTAACACAGAGGAATAACTTCATTAGATTTCTAGTTTCCAAAAGATCACTTTGGCAGCAGTGTGGGTACTAAGGATGAGAGTGAATCAGGGAGAGCTATGGGGAGAAGACTGGGGAAACACTACAAGTAATGTCCACTAGAATACCAGGAGAACAGGAGAAGCAGACCAGATAGGGTGATGGTGGCTTCATCTAGGGAGGGTCAGAGGGAGGTGGAGAGAAGTGTTCATGTTTGAAAGGTTCTTGAGGACCTGGAGATGTGGATGTGCGGGAAAGGAAGAAGGATGGATGACATCCAGGCTTTGGGGTTGCATTTCTGGAGTGAGTCGAAAGCAGGGAATGCAAACTCTGTTTGGGGGAAGATCATTGTTAAGTGTTGGAATATGTACTTTGAGGTGCGTGTGAATTCTCAGTACAGAGACATTGAATAGGCAGTAGGACCTGGAGCTCAGAGGAAAGGTCTAGGCAGCTTTTAACCATACATTACCATGTATCTTCTGGTGTGATACAGGTTGGATTCTTACATTCAAAGGTGGGAAGCGCTAAAATAGTTTTTCTCAGTCCCAAGGAATTTTTCCTCAATGGAATTGAAAGAGCTACAACATTTAGGTGAATATTCACTTAACATATTTTTAAAAACATTTTTTGAACACCTCATATGTATTGGGCATGTAGATTATGGTAACTGCTAAAACATCTTTCTTTTTCTCCATTAGTAAAGTTACTTTGAAGAAAGGCTTAGTTAGCTAAGTGTGCATCAAAGAAGGACCAAGTTTTGCTACTAGTGGTAAATTGGTAGTAATTTCCAGGACCCACATATTTTATGAAATGAAGGTTTGTGGTGTAAGCTATTATACTGTTTGCCTGAATGTACAACCCGTAAGGTTCTTCTAGAATTGCCGTGTTTGACTCTTTTGTGCCAGGTCTCACTGTGCATTTGTTTCTCAGCAGCCTACACTTCTGAGTGGCTCACAGATGCATACCACATTTTTCCCCCAAATTTGAGAACTATAGTTAGTTAAAAGGAAGATTATGCCAAGAACATAAGGCTCACAGTACTTTCCAGTCATAGCTAATGACTTAACTCTGCTCAGATTTTGGTGAGAATGATTGGTATGATTTAGGATAGTTGATCCTTGTGAATTAAAATTAATAATATCTTTCACTTTGTAAAGGAAAGAAAATGCAATTGGATTTCCTCCAAGATACTCCACCCCCACCTTCAGTCTCCTTGACCTCTTGAGAAGTTGCATTCCCTTGGAGTTGTATGGTTAAATAGTTGAAGCAGAGTTCATGCTTCTAGTTGAGGCTCTGACACTTATTAGCCATGTGACTTTGGCAGGTCACTTTGCTTCTCTAGGCCTCAGTTCCCTACATTTATATATATATAAAAAAAATACTAGGTAATTTGAATACATAATAGATGGTGATAATGATTGAGAATTTATTATGTGCTAAGTACTTTCCTGCCAGGATTTTTGGATTTGTAAGATGGCAAAGAGATAAAATAAAGGAAGAAACACATTTTGGAAATGACTCATTTTATTCTTTTTTTTTTTTTTTTTTTTTACTTCTTTGGAGAATATGAAACAAGAGTAACATAAGTTCAATGCTGTGTCCAACTACTCTAATTAGACCAATATTCTCAGCAAATATAAAATATCTGAGGTGATGAAAAACCCACATCCATCCCCAATTTTACAACTTTAGGTAGAATTTTGCTTAGATTTATCATTCTCTTGATAAATGGAGTAAGTTCCAGAGAGAGGGAGTACAAGTTGCATTTAAATAGAAGAGCCCAGGGGACTGAGGTTAGAATTTTTAGCCACAGTATTTCCATAAGAATTGTTGGGATCAAAATTCAGTGCATGCCTGACAGTGATTAAATATTCCGTAGGTCCAAAACCTAAAAAAACCTAAAAGGGGATCATTGAAAAGAGTTTCTGGATTTAATGACAGCTTCTTGCAGACCATGAGTGAACCAAGGCCTACTGAAGGCAGGGACAAGGTGTGAGAGCAATTCCCTCCACTTCCAGGGAGGAAAAACAGCAGATACCGGATAGAGTGCTTTAAAATCAGAGAAAGGAAGAAGAGCAGATGGAAGACATGAAGGATTCTCTGGGCACCTGCTATGTGCCAGTCGGGCTTGTGATAGAAAGTCACAGAGAAAGCTCAGCCTTGAAAATAAAGGAACTGGAGAGGTTGCATTTTGGAAGCAAGTGACTGAGTGATTTTGATGAAACTGTGAGTTGTCATAAAATACCCTCAATCCTAGAAATGTGGAACTGCAGAGAGTCTTCATTCTGAGATGATACCTTTGTATGGAGTTTCAGGCCATCAGAGCTAATGCAAGGTTTTGAGTTCCATTATTTTCATATCTGTTTTTCTTTTTTAAGCAACCAGTTGCAGATGACTTTTAGCAAGAGGTACAGAATTTATATTGAAGCGATGCATAATGGAAATCGATGGCTTTTTGTTGAGGAAAGCAGTGTCAGGAAAACATCCCTGACACTCTCTCTCTCCCCCGTCACAGTGGTGGAAATTTTACATTTGAAAGTGAAAAAGGCTTAAGATATAATTTTTTAATCCCATCTTTCCTGCCCACTTGCATCTCTTCCAAAGCTTGTCAGGGCCAGATCTGGAATAGCAAGAGCCATTAAAAATTTGGCATCTTGCACTCCGTTTTTTGGAATACACTCAGTGTGGGCCAATTTATGGTAAATTATTCTCTTCGTGTGTGAATTTCCTTTTCTTTCTTGGCAAATTCCTGCTTGCTTCTACACCCCTGCACACAGATCTTAAACACACACATCTATTACAGAATCTGTGTGGGATATGTGTGCAAGTGTTAAAGCGTGTGACCGTGGCTGTCCCCACAAGTGCATATGCACATATTTGCACCTATGTGCCTATATGATAAGCAAATTGACTTAAACAGTTTGTCTTGGAGGTTTGTGTTGCTGAATGTATGTTAGCATACATTCTGTCTCAACCCGCAAACAGTTTCTCAGTCAAGAGATGACAGAACTCAGCAATCATTTTGGGAAACACCATAGTAAATAAATATATTTCTTAACTCTCTTAAACCAAGCATGCCAAATTCTTAATAAAACTGAAGGCAGGCAGTGGCATTTCTCATCTTTACATTCAAAGACAATTAATTACAGGGCATCCAAGTCCACTACCAATGGGAGAGTTGGCTCCAGGGCCTTGCTAAAGCCCCTATACTCTGAACAGAACTCTGTAGCTACGTGTAGTTACAACCTGGGACTGGCATTGGAACCTCTGCCTCCCATTTGGAGAGGCTGGCTTTAGGATGGTTGACAAAGGTGTGGCATCATGGGACATTGCTTGACCTGCTCTTTGGGGCTACTTGACTCAGGGCATTTCAGGGCAAGGTCCCAAAGATCTTTTTTTCTTTGCATGAGAAACTCTGATGAGAGGTTGTTTCCTGGCATATTTGAGAGCATATTAGCTCAGCTTTTAAAGGGCAATTTAAAACAGTTTCTTTTCCTTTATGTATGAAGAAGGCACACATTTATATGCCTTGAATTATTATTAATAATGTGTTCCCTAATGGATCTGTGTATGTTTAGTTCAAACTTGGAAATGGGTGGGGAAGGAAAACAGCTCACTCACTTCACCAGTCTTGCTACAGTTTTCTTAGAACATCAATAAAGAAATTAATCCATCACATCCACAAAAAATACAACCATGTGTTGCTATTAGTATTTTCCCCACATAGTTATACATTAAAATAATTAAATATACATTTTACAGTAGTTCTATAGGACATTAAAATCCAGTATCTAAAACCCATAAATGCATTTTATAGCTCTTGTGATGTTGACCGTTTGATGTCATCATGAGCAGTAACTAGCCCTACCTAATTAAAAGGCCTTAATGAGCTTACTACACAAGGAAGTCTAAGAAATCAGTATGCTTTCTTACAAAGAGTTCATTCTCTCCATTTCATTTAGCATTTATTTAGCAAATAATCTATGATCAGTTGAGTATGTACCAAGCACTGTACCAAGTGCTGGCAATAAAAAGATTAATAAGAGTCAGTTCCTTGTCCTCATAAAGCTCACAGCCTTGTGAGGGAAACAAACAATCCAATTAGCATGCCTCTGTGTGCTGGCGAGGCAGTTGGCAAGGCGTGGTGGGGATGTGTGGGGACCCATGCATTGGGCCTCCATGAAAGCCTATGGGATGGCTTCCCAGAGGAGGTGGCCCCAAGCTAAAGGGTCAGTAGGATATCACAGCAGAGGGAGTCACACATGGACAGGCGAGAGGTAAAAGGAGCATGCTGCTTAATTAGGGAACTGCAGCTGGGATGGGAGTGGAGCCCAGGTGGGAGAGGTGGGGGCACAGGAAGAGGGACCGGACCTGACCACATGTGTGCCAAGTTGTGGGTCTCTCTTGTGCTTTCTTCCTCTCTCTTCCCTTCTCGAACCTGTAGTCTTTCTCTTTCTTCTTCTTTTTTTTTTTTTCTCCTTGCCTTTCCTTTTTCTTAGTTCTCTTTTACTTTATTGATCCCCATCTGTCTGGTCAAATTTGGAAATATATGTCTGAGCCAGATCTTCCAGAGGAACTAAAGTTTCAGAGAACATTTCAGAGGTTTTTTTTTTTTTTTTTTTTTTTTTTTTTTTTTTTTTTTTAAATGCAGTGATTTTTGCAGAAAAATGCAACGGACAGTTTCCCCAACTTCTCTCAGTTTCTTTATCTCCCCAATGTTCATCTTGCCTTCAGTATGCAGAAAATTGTATTAGGGTGTTGGAACAGGCTGAATGTACTAGGGATGCAGGAAAGGTAGGATTGAGCCTAATGTGTCTTCTGGATCGTCCACAGAGCCTAGTAAATTGCTGAATGTGCAGGAAATTCAATATGTGCAGGATCCATTTTGTGGAGCAAGAAGTTGGTCACTTGGAATATTGTGCTTTAACGTTTGAAAGAATTCTTTAATATAGAGTAGGAACACATCTGAACATTGCTTTTATTTGTTTGCCTTATATATACTTCACAGAAGTATTGTGCTTTTGTGCTGCATGCACAGGGAGTAAGTAACTTTTGTGAAGGTAAGAGGCAAAATGGAGCCTCTTCAGCAATTTAAGATATCATGTATTATTCATGGCACATCAATACAATGCTGGGCAACTACAATTGCAAGCAAATAATTATGTCTGTGAGAGGGTGAATAATGAAAAAGTGGTTGGCTGGGGGTTGTGTAAACACAACAATTAGTTGTTGTTGTTGTTGTTCATTAGCATTGATTTCATGCAATCTGTGAAAATATATCCACTACCGCATGCATATACATCAGAGGTCAGAATTATACCTGACTGTGTGGTGGTCAGAAACAAAGGTACATAGGAAATTAAATAATTTAATTGTTTGGGGAGTGTTTCTACACAACTAATTACATAGCCATAAAATATATTTGCTCCACTGGCATGTAATCAAAGTGCATTTATTGTGATCTGTCAACCCCTGAAGCATGCATGCTCTTGAGGATGTATACTCACAGATTGCATGAAATCAATGCTAATAAACAACAACAGAAACTTATTGTTGTGTTTACACTACCCCCAGACAACCAGTTTTTCATTATTTCCCCTCTCATAGAAATAATAATTTGCTCAAAATTATAGTTTTCTGGCATTGTATTGATGCAATTGGAATAATATATGATACCTTATATTTGTTGAATAGCTGGAGAGGGCCACGTGATCTGCTTTAAATACCAGCATTGTACTGTGGAGGATTCTTTTTCCAGTTGTGAATATAATGCCCATGATGAGGTTCCTTTTGTGTTCTGTTCCTTTGAATTGTTATAAACCAGACACTTGATAATTTCCTTAAAAATTTAGTATGGTTCAATTGTTGGCACAGAAATAACATATTTTTCTCCATATTGTCATGTGGCTTCTAAAGACCATCTTCCCATTTTCTTTTTCAAGTCGAACCCTCATTTATCTTGCTACCACATTTACAGGACTCTATTAAGGAGCAATTGCTACTCATGACCAAAAATGTTAAGAAAACAAAAACAAACAAGGAATTGCCTTAAACCAATAAAAAGCACATACATACTGCCCAGTTAGGTGATCTTTGTATTATACAGATTTCTTACTGATTTAATCAAAACAGAGAAGCATGAAAATCTAGGACATTGTATTTATGAACTAGTTAATAGACTCATTTTGTATACCAGAATAGCAAAGAAGAGAATAGTAACTGGATTCTATTATGGTTTAGGAAAACATTACAGGAAAGGTTTTATGTTAATTCTACAAAATTTTTAATAGTTTCATAAAATCTAGATAAATGAGGACTCTAAGCCACTTCAGAATTTCCAGATGAGTGGCATGTAGTAAATTGGTTGACTTGTTGAAGCCAAAATGTCATACCCTCTTCTTCCCTCTGGCTACCCCAGCCAAACCTAGGGGCGGTCAGACTTTGAAAGTTGTTATAGGAAGTGGAAGTACAAATGTATTTCAATACCTGGAGCATTTGGAAACTCAGTCTAAATGGCATTGATTTCCCTGAAGTTAAAGGAGTCTCAAAATTAACCAAGGATAACTCTACCACAACTTTAAATAATTTCTGATGAGGCCATTGTTACTCTGGATACAACCTTTGAAATGTTAGAGAATATCAGATATTACCTTTTAGCAACCCAAAGGAAACAGAAGCTCCTGGGTACATTGTTCTGTTATGGACAATAGGGTGATTCAGCTGTGAACATGAGTAAAATCACCAAGTAGGAACATGCAGAGACATGTTTGCTGTCCTCCTTGTGCAGTTATTATCTGAATGGAACAAGGAGCAGAAGGAAGTCACTATTATTCAGTGTGATGGATTCAGGAACTAGATACTTCTTAAAAGCCTCAGAACATTTGAATTGTGTTCTTTATTCCTTTTATGTAACACTTTCTACAAACTGATGTGGTAAATATTAAGGTTTGCTGGAGCATCCAATACTAATTAGGATGCACTGGAAACAGAAACCAGAGTGGCACAGGCAAGCCATATGTCCAAATGCAAGTCAGCTGAAGGAGGAAAAAAATCACATGGCACCACTGTGCTTGGGCAGTCTTTCTGTTTTGATTCTGTGTCCCCCCCCCCCGCCCCTTTTCTTCTTTTTTTAACTGACTTCTTTTCTGCCTTTTTTTTTTTCTGTTATTTTCCCAGCCTAAATTTTAAAACTAGATTGTACTGTTCTATACTCTAAGGACAAAGCTGTTCATCAAAAGCAAGCCCTTTCTTCTTTCATTATTTCTATAATTTTTTTTGTTTTTTATTTCTTCCTTTCTAAATCCCACCAAACTGTATTTTTAATACAAAGGTCACTAATAATCAAAGTATAACCTTTGAACATTCAGCATTTCCAAGCATTATTTGGGAGATAGTTAGAAATTCAGACTGTCATGTCCCACATGACAGTCAGACCTACTGATCAAAATCTACATTTCAGCAAGACCCCCAGGCGATTCATGTGCACATAAAGCTGGGAGCACTGCTCTGGAGGGAAACTTCGAGAACTAAATGCCAACTGCATGCATGCCAGAGATTTCCACCTCTTTTCAGGTGTATCAGCTGGCCCTTGGCTACTCCTTTAGCCATCTCTTTCTGAGTCACTAAAGCAGTCTTTTATTTACATCTTCTGAAGGCATGTACTTGATTCAAGTGGACTTGAACTCTTGGACTGAACAGTGGAAATTACCTTGACTGCGTCCAGGGCATTAAAAATGTTTGCTGACCTTTCCATCCATATTTTTCATTGCTGCTGTCTTTGGGCTGTCTGTGGAGATGTTAGCTAGCATGTGATCCATCAATCAGTTCTTGCTGCGTATCACAGTGTTAGCCTTCACTAATGGGATTAATTGGTCTTGACTGATAAAATTGTGAAAGTGTAGACCTCCAAGGGCCGTAAACACTGAGCCTTAATTGAAATCAAATGTATATTTTTCAAAAGCATGTCCAGCATCATAGACTCCTTTTTGTTGGAGTTTTGTTGACATTAGCAATGGTATAGAAACCTCATCAGTAAGGTTTGCTGTTATTAGTGCTTTGAATACAAACTGGTGCTATTCAGGACTCTTAAGTAGCTGATTAGAGGAGGGAGTAATAGTCTACTTGATTATTGGTTACACATATGGAATAAATCCTATTTTAATTGTGTCTAATGAGCCTTTCATTTTTAGAACTTTACACAAAAGCCCCTAATAGAAAGGGAAAGTAATATTTCAAAGGTCATCTTAATGTTAGTTAATGTCAACAATCCATAGTCAAATCAGTATATAGAGATACTGATTATAGTCCAGTGTGATTCTTTAAATATGAAATAATTTTCTAAATTAGCAAAATGGTGCAGTCTAAGGCTTTAGGTTTGAGGCAACTTAAAATTTCTAATTAAAGTTTGTTATTAAAAACAGCTTCAGAGTTAAAGATTATTCTCAGGGTGAGACTTCATGCAATGCGGTATTTTAAAGTTCTGTCATTTACAGTTTCATGCACTGCTCTCATATGTGTCTGTAATTCCACTGAAATGTGCAAATGGAAAATGAGGGCTCCCCTTCAGTGCTCTTTCTCAACAGGAGAATGTGATGCCCTGTAGAAATGTAGGATGTTTTCTTGGTCAGGAGGCCACCAAGGAAACTTTGAGGCACATATATTTTAGAACCAGACATCTGCCGGGTAGCAGATTTAAGTTGCGAATTTAAAGAATCTCTAGTAAGAGACTGGTATTCTGGGATTTTTGTCCCATTTGTTGTGTGAATGAAGATAACCCTGCCCAACCTTGGAATGGAGGTATTCCCTTTTTAGTTCTAGGATAGCTGCTACCATGCTCATCCATATGACTCTTTTCTAAATGAGAAGTTGGTGAATCCTCCAAAGAACTTCCTTTTGTCAAAAGATTGTTGTAAGAAAATGGACAGTGATCCCAGTGTGAGTGGCATTTCTTGTCTCATCTGCTCACACATCAGAATCTTCTGGAGGGTTTGTTTGTACTCAGGTGGCCAGGCCTTACCCCTGGGGTTCTGACTTTGTCTGGGGGAGGGTCTGAGAATTTATATTTCTGAAAAGTTTGAAGGTGATGCTAATGCTGGTCTGGGAATCATGTCTTTGAGCTTCACTACTCGGGGTTCATTAGTGTAGAACCTGCCCAGCCATATCCATTGACCTTGGCATGAATAAACTCTGAGTTTTGTTCATTTTGTTCTTCCTAGTGCCTAATACACTGTGCCATATCTGTAGGCTCTAACTTGATATTTGTTGGAGGGGGGCAGTGTTAATTAGGTAAAATTACTAACATGGAGAAAATATATAGCAAAGAACTTAGCATGAAATAAATGCTCAATGAACACCAGATCCCCTTTTCACCACCACCAACCACCCCATGCACTGTTGCCTTGTGTTTGTCTCTTTTATATCCTATTTCTCTCCATTTACCTTTAGCCTGGGCTCTGAGAGTTTGATTTTGTCCTGTTTTTCTCTTATCTTCCTGTGCATGTTCTGGTTTTGAGTCTTGGACAACCTCAGGCGTGGTGATCCAATGAGGGGTCCCACTGGGCTTTGGGTTTGTGTCTCCACAGCCAGCCCAGAAAGGAGAGGACCCGAAAGGAAGCTATTGCTCAGTCCTTTTATAGGAACTGGTTGGTGGCAATGGTAGGAGCAGTCAGTTGACAAGTTGGACCTAAGAACTCAGGATGGATCTTGTACAATAAGAACTTCAATGAGAAAGCATGTGATCAAACCTAGGGAAACATTCCTAATGCTCCTTGCTTCCCTACTCTTGGGTGTTCATTTACAAGGTGAGACAGACACACTCATTAAAGATTTGGAAAACGTGAAAAATGCTAAGAAGAAGGATAAAAGGCATTTATTTGCCCACCCACCCAAAGAATCCAGTTTGGGTATATTTTGTAACAATCTTTTGTAAGCCTGCATAAGTGTTAGTTTATTTTTAAAGCATTTGCATTTAACTGAACTTATAAGTCTAAAGGTAAAACTGCCTCAGGGAGAGGAAATTCTTATGCCCAATTACAGGGTTATTCCCATAATGAATGATAATGATTCATTATAAAATTGTTTGCTTTCAAGTTCCATCCAGATGCCATTAGAGAGGCAAACAGCACCTCCTTCCTCTTGCAGAATCCTAGATGTGACAAATTCATCCAGGTGTCTGTGATGTGTTGGGTGTTAGGCCCCCCACTAAGCCATTTGTCAATCTCTTGGGACCAGATTTTACTGGTCTTGCGTCCATGGTTTCAAGTGAATTTCAACAAGAATGAGTAGGTGGTGTATATTATGAGCCCCTGCACCCATGAAATTGCCTTTCTCCTGTTTTTATTTGTACAACTCAGTGAGATCAAACCCTTCACTCTTAATCTCTTCCCCTGAATATGCTATAATTTTAATCAGTAATCTTCTGTTCTTTTTTTTACTACAGAAAAGCCACCTGATATCAGCTGGATTTTTATTATTTTACAGATACCCTCATTTGTGGTCTTTTTTGGTCTGATTGCTCTTTTCTACCCCCCGCCCCATCCTTGCTATTTAAAAATCATCAGGATGTTCTGAGATGTCATTCATTCTTCATTAATTGGCTAGAAATGCAGTGAGCCCTTTGGGTTTTTTTTTTCCAATTTTTATTTATAGTAGTAGTATGTATTACAGTTCATACTACACATATAGGTTTTTATTACTTCTTTTGTTAATAGCAATAGTAGCACTTAGTTGAGTTCTAACTGGACATAAAGATGGAGACTGAACTGGAAAGACCTTGGAAATGCTAGCCTTACATACAGTTTATGTTGATCATGTGGACAGTTTGAATTAGTCTAGCATATATATGGGATCCCTCTAACCACTCTATGGAAGAATTAGGGATCTTGTTTCATCTGGTACTCAAAGAAAACTTATTAATCCATTCTAAAGTTGTTCTCCATTTCCCTGCTGGTGCCAAAACAATGCAGCTTTCTCTCTGACCAGGATCTGAGGTGACTGTGGAAGGGAGTAGGTCCTGGGGCCTACCCAGCTGTGGATATGTGTCCTAGAATGGAATCCACCCTACAAAAGAGCCTTGCTAGGAACTAGGCTACAGACGTGGCCTGTCCCAAACCACAAGCTCATTTCAGATCTAAGTGTGGTCCACCAGGTGATTCCAAGTAAAATAAACTGAGCTCCAGGAGTTTTCTCTGGTTGTCTTTCAGAGAGAACCTTAAAAACAGATTTGGTCAGCAGAGACCTCTCAGCTATGAATTAAGAATTAATTTTGAGTCCCCTTTATCCTTAAACAGGAGACCCACTTGAAAACCTACTGAAATAAACCCCTCAAGTCCTCTCTCCTCTAACGATATGGCATTATATGTCCTTCACTGCTGAAAAAGTACTTGGCTTTGTCAGCATTCATCTTCCATTCAGTCTAAATTTATTTTTATGTGAAATAGAAATCAGGAAAACACCAAAATTATTTTAAGCAAAATATCAAAATTGAAATAAACCAACATATGTCTGTGAAACATGTATAACTCTCAATCAAAAATAAGTGCAACTTTCATAAATTTCTTAAAATACTCCAGTATGCAAAATCGAACCACTTAAATAGATGGAGTTATGACATGTTTGATTATTCTTTCTACTTAGTTCATCCTTTAGTAAAAGATGAAAATACCAATCAATCACCAAAACCTGGACTGCTCTAGATCATGCCCTCATGAACAATGTCCTCCACCATCTATTATAGTAAGTAAAAGAACAAGGATGTTTATAGAATCTTTGCAAAAAGACTAAGTAATCCTTGCTAATTTTGAATGAAAACCATCCTAATCTTATCTTCATCACTTATATTCTTTCCTATCTCACTCTTCCCCCTACATTCCTCTTTAAAGAGTGAGGTTTCTTGATTGCTTTAAACATATTATACTTTGTTCCTGGAGGTTTTTTCTATATTTTGAACTTTCCTTTCCAGTGGGGACTCAAATGGGATTAAAACTGTCAAAGTAACATAAATATTCTGGGGCTTAGCACCAAAGGGAGAATTAAAAGATAAATCCCCATCTCACCTTTAGGCGTCATTTATAGGCTTTCCCTAACACATTTTCTTTATTAGGTTGTCACTTTAAGGATTAGAATCACTTTGGCCCTGTAATAATAGTTGCTGATATTTTTCCCACAGAAGACATCAAGTAAATGTTACTGTCAATAAATATTATTGACAAACCTGTGACGCATTTGTTGAAATCTCCAACCTTTCATTTTAATTCTCCTCTTTATGAATTGGGTAACAAAATATCTAAAAAATATCAATAAAAGTTGAGCTCTTACTTCATGTGGAAAATGATTTAACACTAAATGAGTTGTCTGCTTTCTTGTTCCTTTTTGAAAGCATGTTAGGAATTTTATCTGGTTAATCTTGACATCACCCTGCATGTGAACATGGTCACTCTTTGAGGAGTTGAAAAAACCCATACAAGTTTGTAGTTAAGGAAGTTTCTGATCATATTGATCTAGTGGACATGTGCTTTTTCATCTTAGACTCTTGGATCTTCAATTCTTCCTTTATTCTCATACATCACTCTGATTTTTCTCATTAGTTTATTAGTTGTCAAAAAAAGTTTCTTTCTTTCCAGTTTCTTCAATTTAGACCAATTTGGAAATGGAAAAGTGTGTTAATTTTTTAATAAATCTTTAAGACACACATTACTGTATTTTTATTAACTGAGCCAGATGGCTCACAGTGAATTTTCTCTGACATAAGTAATCACAGAAATCAGTTCGGGACCCAAATCTGGTAGAGAAAGTGGCATGTATATTCAGTGGAAAAGTGCGCTTTGCATAAACATGTGGATATTTTTAGATGTAATATTTGTTACTGTTTGGATTTCATTTCATTTTATTGTTTTAGGATAAGTACAAACTAAGGACTTCCCAACCCCATTCCCCAGACTTAAGCATTCAAGGTCCTCAACAACCAAAAATTGTTTTCTTTTTGCAGTTTGAAGGTTGCAAGAAGGCCTTTTCAAGGCTTGAAAATCTCAAGATTCACTTGCGGAGCCACACAGGCGAGAAGCCATATCTGTGCCAGCATCCGGGCTGTCAGAAGGCATTCAGCAACTCCAGTGACCGTGCCAAGCACCAGAGAACGCATCTGGACACTGTAAGAATGGCGGGCACTTTTCCATCTTACAGCCCGGGTGTGAGGAAGTACCACTTTGATAGTGGAATGGTGGAAGTGTTTGCTTTATGGACTGCAGGTTACAGGGACATGCCAAGGGCAGCAGTGGAACTGGAAAGAGTGCCCAAAGGGGACCTGTGTGGCTGTTTCAGTTTTGGTAGTTGCAGGTTATCCTAATTGTTACAACTTCTGAGGAAGTGTACAAAACGGAAGCAGTTGATGGGCCATCCTGCAGAAGATTTTAGCCCAGAGGATGACCACTGTGGATAGGGCATTAAAATAAGTATTTGAATATCAAGACATACCAAATTGACAACATATGCTATTGCTAGAAATACAAGGTGTATGTAGTTTCTGTTTGTTGACCCAGGTTCTTTTCCTCTTGATGTAAGAACTGGCATGGTTTGACAATGCATCTGGCCTTTTGCTTTAGAAACCACCTGGTATTTTCACCTTCAAGCAATCTAAAAAGAAACAGCAAATCTCTCCCGTGGGTTCAGTCTTATCATGCCTCCTCTGTGTTAATAGCCGTATATCCTTTGACACCAACCCTATGAGAGCAGTTGACTTTTATTATTACAGCCTTAACTCCCTTAATGCTGCCACATTTTGCTCACTGGAAAATGCCTTTCCTCTGTAACTCTTGTCTTTTATTTTTCCAATTATGTTGATAGCTCTCCTTTTGCATTTCTCAGGCTTTGATGCCACTTTCCTTACATGAGACCAGGTAGACCTATGTAATTTTGCTTCACTTAACAAAGCCATCAGGATAAATGTATTATACACATCACAGATCTCTTATCCCACGTTCTTGCAAATAATGTATTCATGCCAGGATTTCTCAGTGTTAACATTCTGATGTCTATTATTAAACTAAACCAGAGTTTGAATTTTGAAAAGATACTGTTATTTCTACACACCTTCTCATACATATTGAAGATTCTTCTGATGTTATAGTTGACATATTTTTAAATTTCATATTAGTCTCTATTAGTCATATTGATATAAGTCATTTTAGCTATATGTCACATAACCTTTCTAAACAGAATTCCCTCTTAATATACATAAATATGATAATCTGCCTAGTAAATATCTGATTTACAGTTGAAACAATTAGTATATGATGGGTCCTCTCTGCTCTAGTGGAATTGAATTCTGATTTTAGGGCCAATAGAATAGGATATAAAATGAATGAATGTGGTGAATAGTTGGATTTTTTAATGTAGAAAAGGAAAAAAGAATAAATTATGTTAAAATGCCCTATTTTGTTGTGTCTAAAATGGTCTTGGTTGAATCCAATAAATTTTCCAATTTGTCATTAAACTTTATCATGGAAGAATGAACATTCATGAGACAAGATTGTCTCGAGAAATTGCTTCTACTCTAGCTAGTTATCTGTAGTTTGAAAGAACTATTGTGAGGATGAGTGTTATAGTTCTACAATACCCTTTTCTGCTTAGTGCTAATTTTAGCTAATCAAACAAAGAGCATTTTCAAAATCATTTCAGAATTTAAAAATACATATCTCTTTTAAAAACTTTTGAGGAAAGCTGCCTAACATAATAAATTTTTATGATTTTAGTTTCATGCAGTAGCTTTTCAAACTCAGCTGTTTTTACTTTTATGAAAAAATATTTTTCAATTAAATAATTTTAAACTATCATTTTTCCTTTTCATTTATTATTTTCATTTCATTTATTCATTTTTCATTTATCACTTTCCAAGCTAGCTCCTGTTTAAATTTTTAGTATATTTTAAAAATTGGGAAGCCCTTTTAAAATCATATAGAAATTAAACAACTTGTTTTAAAAAGCAAACTGTAGTTGCTTAAAGAATTTTATGATTTAAATTTAGATCCCTGTTCTCTTCCATTAATTACTCCTTATGCAAATGCTCTCAGAATTTTGGATAAAATATCTGTCTTCAACTAAGGGGATTCTTTACTCATAAGATAATAATTTTCCCATAAATAGTACTGAGATCATAATCTAACCCTGAAAAGTTTTATTAATCCATTTCTCTGTTTCCTTGTTTGAAATCTAAGCAAGGTAAGTAATTATTCAGTACAGATAGAAAATAATAAAATGTATAGTTTATAAAGTGTAGCATGCCATTGAAGGCTTAGGTAATCTGAGATCAAATAACCATGACAGCGTTATACTTGTGCAAGTCCCTGGCATTGCTGTTTTGGCATACCAGTTCCAGGTGGCAGACAATAAGGAGAGAGTCAAGGCTATCTGGGAGTAATAGTGTGTATTCAGGCTTTCTCCAAGAATATCTCCAAATTAGATACATGAATGTATCTAGAATGACATGATGAACCCAAATCACAGTGGCATTGGTTTCTATAAAATGTTAATATTCATAAAGCCTTTTTTACATGAAACGTCCTATCACACTCAAAGCATGAGCTTATTAGGTCATAAAGTGACTTCCAATAGATATTGGCTACTTGCTCCCTTAAAGGAAGGCAGAGTAGGTAAGGCTAGTTCAAGAAAGCCATCTCAGAAACAAGATTCCCAGGTTTAAGAAACCTTTGTTAATATAGTGGAAACTCATTGGTGAATGACTGTATCCAATAATTGGCTCACCATTTTGTAAAAATTGAGGTATTAAAAATCTTGCTCATTGTTAGATTACCTAATATGTAGTGCAACATCCAGTACATTCTAGGAGCATGAGAGCTGATGGGCGATTCAATCAATCAGTCAGTTGGTCAGTGCTCAAACACATCAGATATCAAACTTAAAATTCAAATAGGGTGCACCAAATTAAATTATATACTCATGATTTTACTTTGTTCTCAGAACCAAAAATGGTGGGAAAAATGTTCCCAATTATAACTATTGCTTCCAACAAGGCCAATGATATAATCTACGTGAACGTTGGTCCATAGAATGATAAGCATGCACAGGCAAACAGGAGCACAACATAAACAGGGAAAAATTAATTTATTTTTTGTCAGTAGTATAGCAGGTTTCTAGAGCAAGAATCCTATTTTTTTCTTTTTTTATTCAACGTTGTATGTATAACAATAGCATTCATTACATTTCATATTACATATATAGAGCACCTTTTAACATAACACTGTTTGAATACAAAGAATAAGAATCCTATTTTAGAGACAAGGTTTCAGTTCTCCTTCTTATATTCACATCATGTAGGCACAGCTTTTGTCTCTCACCTGATGAGATACTAAGTAGATCAGTGACAGTTAATGCATCTTATAAACATAGTTAATCCTGTGATTATTTTTTTTTTCAGTTCTTGGAATAAGCAGAAGGTTTTGATTTATCTTGCAACTGCAGAATCATAGTCTCAAAATCCTGGATAAGGATTTTGTCATTATACTAATAGTAGGTGATGATACTGAAACTTGAATGGATGTGAAGTGTTCTCATTAATTCATTCATTCACTCATTCATTCCTAAGTGTTATGTACCAAGCTCCAAGGATACAAAAATTAAACAGAATTTAGACTCGGGCTCCACAGTGCACATCTTTCAGGAGCATGGGGAATTGAAATAGCCAAAATTCATTTTTCCATCATGCTCATCCAGAGGCTTATTCACTTCATGCAGGCTCGGCACCAGGACTGCTCTGTAACTAATAATATTAATGTTCCTTTGGCTGATTTTTCACGTGTCTGTTGTTTGAAACCTACTGTCTCTTACTCACTTTACACTAATTTTCCCTTCTTCATTCTCTCCCTCTCTCTTTCTGAATCAGGTTTCTTCTGAAACAAACCCAGTCTTTTCTGGACTTTTCTACAGCTTCTTTACCTGAACTCTTAAAGAATATGTGTTTACTAGTTTCTGACAGTACCAAAGATTGTTCTCAGGGAAACATAACTGTAAGTATGACTGGAGATGCTTACTAATAATTTCCACACTGAAAAATGCCACAAGAGCTTTTGTGGTTTGAGTACAATCTAAAGCAATCTCTTAAAAGCTATCAAGGATAGGACATCTCTTTGTTCTTTAGAAGTTTACTCTTCCCTTTACCATGATGCAAAGTTCCTGGGCTTTCTAATTAAAATGTATGAGTATTACCCAGCATTCCACATCAATCAGTTGGTAACAGTTCATGCTCTGAATAGTCTTTGAGCAAAACCTTCCTCAGTTACCTTTATGATTTAACCATAGCTGTTTCTTTCTTTCTTTCTTATTTAGAAACCTTATGCTTGTCAAATTCCAGGATGTACCAAACGCTACACAGACCCAAGTTCCCTAAGAAAGCATGTGAAGGCACATTCTTCCAAAGATCAACAAGCAAGGAAAAAGGTAATTTTAAAAGAGAATTTTCAAGCCAGAAAAAGCACATTTAAATGACTCTTGCAGAACTTAGAGCTTCTACAGGGCATTGGAAATTTTTATACTTCTTAACATGCTTAAGGTTTAACATGTAACTCTTTGAGGGGGGAAGTCTTCCATGAAGTAATAGCAAGGCTGTTTTACAAAGCTGATAGAGCTAGATAAGAACTTTTAGGGAAGGCTTGTATAATAGGAATCATAGAAAATTAGTGAAAGTCATCTAAACCAGTAAGTAACAAAAGGCTTTTGTGGAAATTAAGTTTAAATGGCTAAAGGAAACCACAACAAAAATCCTTTCTGGAGAGACATGTTTTTTCCATAAATGATCATTTGGCTATAAAATCATTGTAGCTCTAATAAAGAAGGTAGCCGAATTTCTAGGAAAAGAAGAGAACATTCCTCATGTTAAGCTTAGAAAACTTCTTGACGACAATGTAAAAAAGAAATTGAAATTCAAGTTACTTTGATATCATTGAAGGATCAATGCAATTTGCAAAGTCTGTAAAAATCATAGTTTCTCCAATGTGGAATAAATGTTAAAGATCAAGCAGTCAGTCCCTGACCTGTTCTTCTGACCTCATGCAGGGCCACACGTTGTTGGCACTCTGGAATTCAACACCACTGGCGACAGGGAGCTGATTTTCTTTCAAGGTGTTTCCTAGTAACTGAGTTTTAAATTTTTTTGAACTAGTATCCTCTGTCAGTGGCAGAAAACATATTTCGCTACCTTGGCTTTTGAGTGTTTCATTTGTATCCAGATGGACACCTGATCCACTTAAGGGCCATTTATAGCAAAGTTAAGGACATTTTAAGACTCAACTTATTTCAAGTGATTGAACCCCATGGCAAGGGTTTTTAGGTACTATGGCTTCTAGCTAGAAATCTTGCATTCATTCTTTTATGGCTTATAGGAATTTAACATATGATGTTTGGAAATGTTCTATAGACTTTTTGTGGTGTGAATTTTTTCTCCCTTGAGAGGTGTTAGTACAATGCCAACCAAGGTCTCACACATGGAAAGAACTTAACCTCTTCTCTGTGAGTTAGAAAAATATTCAGCTAGGAGGATTTGACAGATATACTTAATTGCATAAAAACCCAATCCTGTAAAACAATTTTTAAATTATTTAGTTTTTCTCTAGAGATGTGTTTAAATTTCTTTAATTGTAATTTAATAAATTGATATCTATGATCACTTGGCATGGATTGGATATGTTCTTGAATTTTAGAAAAGCAAAGAAATGCTAAGCACATTAATAATGTAAATAGAATTAGCTTAATCTTAAAATAACACACTGAAAGCTAATTGGGAAGGGCTGTTGTACTAGCTGGAAGCCATAAGCACTGATATGTATGTGAACCTGTAATGTAGGTAATAGAAAAGTTTGGAAGGAGAATTCAGTCATGCTTACTCGGTCGGTCAGAAGAATCAGAAAACGTAACAGAAACCATTGTTGAATAGGCTCCTGAAGAAGACAGAAGAAAAAGTTAAATACTTTCAGTAGGCATCACTGTAATTGTTTTTTTTGATCATTTTTTTTGTCATTATCCATGTACACTTTACAAATTTGAAATAATAAACTACATTTTTTAAAAGGCCCTCTGAGATGAGAGGGTTATTACTCTAAGCCAGACATTTTCTGCTTATAGGTTGTCCCACATGTGTGAGGCTTCACTTGTAATACCAAATTTATCAGTAAGAGTGGAAAGCACCTGTGTAGAATGTAACATGATCATCATAGACAGTGCAAGGATATTAGTTCCATATCTAAACAAATAAGAAATATAAGAAGATAACATTAGGTTGACAGGTAAAGAATATAACATGGAATATTTTCATAAATTGTTAATGGTTTTTATTGTTCAAATATGGTATGTTTCAGCCTCTTTATAATGGAAAGTTAGTCTTGATTGTGTGAAAGATTCTTGAAACACTAAATTGACAAAAGAAAAACAGACCTCCAGACTAGAAAATATAATTTTATTGACAATTTACTGACAATCTTCAATAGACAGTTTAGATAACAGGGGGTATATTTTGAAGTAATATTGTCATCTCATGTCAAAAATTATAGTTCTTAATTATTTTATGTAAAGTGAGATGTTATCTTTCAAATTATTTAGCTCTTGATGTTCAGTTTCCTGCATTTGGTTGAAATGGCTTTGGTTGACTTTCATTGCCCAGACCTAAGTGACAAGTTTACAGTGTTGATTTTCCAAATTTTAACATGCCTTTTTATTTAAAAATGTGCTTATGAATCTGTGATGGATTAATTTGTGGAAATCAAAATGATGAAAGTTGCTCCATCCAACAAAAAGAGGAAATGTCCTCCCAGGAGAAGCAGTTGCTAATAAACCAGAAATCAGTCAATTCACATTTCTAAATCTTGCACTGATATACTAGTGTGTTATATTTACATGGTACAAATGTTGTTACTAGACCTTGGAGAGATTCTAATTGCTCACTCACATCAGGACTTGGTATTTGAAATATTTCCTGGCAGTAATCATAAAAAAAGGAAAGAAACAATAAACCTTTTAAGGCAGAATTAAGATTATTTACGACTTTAATTAAAAATTGAAAACTGGCATCATTTCAAAAAAGCCTTCACAAAAATGTGAATTCATCAAAAATAACCATAAAAATTCCAAGGTGATAAAGGCACAGTGGAGTAATGGTCCCAGCCCTAGGGAATTGTTTTGTTGAAAAGAATAAAACTCTTTTCTGTCACACCCTGTTAGTCATGGACTTGTTTAATATACCCTGCCTGCCTGCCTGCTTCTAATCCTCTTTTTAACCTCCCCTAGACACTAAATGACATTATTTTGGTCTTAATGTTGCCGGCTTTATGTGGCCCTACGCTGAAATCAGGGCTAGCAACAAAGCATCCATAGCCATAAGATTAATATATATCAGGAGAGTCCGAGAATTCATAAGTGATACCCTAGCCATGGGCATGTGGTCCCATACCTGATAGATCCTATTGAAAACCAAGAAAAATCTGAAAGCTCAGCTAAACATTATTCAAGCTGTAAAAAAGAAAGAAGATGATAGAAAAGAGAAACTCCTACAAAAGAATTGGGATAATTTGGCTCATTGCATGCAGAGAGTAACTTTTCTCTTTGCATAAATCATGCACACCCACACATCCCATCAGCCAGTGTACAGACTTCTTCTACTGAATGCACTTTGCAGTTTTCAAGTCCCTTGAAACAGTCCTACACAGATAAATGGGTAGCGAAAGACTTAAGTCATCAGCATTGGTCTCCACTGAGAATAAAATTTAGCCTATAGAGCAAAGGCAGAACCTGTCCTTCAATTCTGTCTGATAATGAGTGAGTGAAATAAGAGAAAACTAAGGCAATAAGCCACTTGAAATTTTCCTCAAGGCTGTGAGCTTTATCAGAATTTTGATTTTCACCTTGGAAGTGTCATAAGGGGGGTTTCCTTCAACGCTAGCCTGTTATCAAAATAGACTTTTTAAAAAGTGAATGCAAGGAGGGCCTAGCCAAAAGTTAGAGGCAATAGGAATCTTTCATCCATTCCACACTTCCACAAAGATTCCAAACTTAGGTGTGATTTGTTAAATGTTTGTTACAAATTCACCTTTGGTTTGCCATGGTTGATGACTTTCATCTTTATGACCTCAACACAGGCTGTTATAAAGCAAGTGTAGCATTTGAAACGTTTGTGAATGCAGCATGTATTTATATTTCTGACTTAGAGGACAGCTCTGTATAGCATTCTGGCTAAGTTGGAGCCACTTATTTAATGCAACTTTCTTCGTGTAGAACTGGCAATTCTTTGGAATCTGTTCAGAGCCAATACCTCTCTCAATATATTTAAAACTATTAACAACATCATTAAGTACCACACAGGTTCACCTTGCTTTAAGAAAAGCTATGTGAAAATAAATATTTTCCCCTGAATCAAAGCATGTATTAAAAGGACTAATGAGGTTCACTTTTTCTATCAGTTGTTTTCTGTCATGGTCTATATGGCAGGTGGCATGCACAAGTGAGGTATGCAATCAGGTGTCTTAATGGATTTTGCAATGCCTTTTCACTTTCTTTCTTGTTTCTGCTCAGACATAAAATTATACCACTCCTCCTAGTAGCAGAACATTAGTAATAGGCACATATCACAGACATATCATCTCAGGAAGAACTAGCCCACCCCTTCCTCTCACATTTACAAAATTATATGGAGTGCAAGTAAGTGAGAAGCAGGCTATTGTAGCAATGATGTTCAAGCAGCACAATGTTCTTTTTTTTTAAAAAAAAATGAGTCACAAAGTTCTGTACTTTTAACAGTTTGCTGGTGACAAATTACTTACATCACACTTCAAAATGATAGTGACACATACCTAGATATCCTGATGCCTGAATTAAGAGGAACTTATTTCAAGTAAGGCACAGGAAGATGCTTTGGTGAAACAAATATTTTTCAGTAAACATCATGATGCTAATAAATAATTAAATTTAAATGAAAGAAATAATCTCAATTCTAACCCTAGGCCAGTAATACTGATTTGGACTTGAAACCAGTTGCCTGGAGATTTGCATTTTAAGAAGGCCCAATATAAGTCCAGCATTGCTTTTGAGAGCATTTCAATGCTACAAGATAATAGGAACTATTTTAAAAGAGTTGAGAATCCACATTTGGAAAGATTGGAGGAGGTTGTCAATGAGAGTGACCAGTGAATGAGAATAAGCTTAGAGTCCTTTCTTAAGTCATCAGAAAAAACCGTTTCCACCCTTGTAAATACAGGAGAATAATACCCACCATCTCTGTAGTGAGGACCCAGGGTCTTATTTAGTGTGCAAGTTGTTTTTAAGGTGTGTCCTTTAGAATACATTTCATAAGATATTATTAGATATTTCTTTTTTTTTGGGGGGGGGGGGGGGGCGTACCAGGATTGACCTCAGGGGTACTCGACCACTGAGCCACATCTCCAGCCCTGTTTTGTATTTTTTATTTCAAGATAGGGTCTCACTGAGTTGCTTAGTGCCTCACTTTTTGCTGAGGCTGGCTTTGAACTCAAGATCCTCCTGCTTCAGCCTCCTGAGCCACTGGGATTAGTGTGCCACTGCGCCCTGCTAGACATTTCTTTTTAAAAGTCATTTATTGTCATATAAGTTTAATAAAAATAATATTCAGTGGTTTCCTTCCTGCAATAGTTCCCAGAACCTTAGATATACCAATATTCCTTAGGGAAGATAACGTTAGGCATTGCTCAAAATTATTAGACAAGTGAGTCGATCTTTGTCCTCCAGAGCATTTCATCAAGCTACTCTAGTAAATTATTTGAGAAATACAATGGAATAAAGTTTCATTTGATCCATTAAGTGAATGTTCATTAAGCACCTACTGTGTCCTAGGCACTGGATTAGACCTACAGATAGAAACATGTGCGAGACAGACATGTTTTCTGCCATTGAAGAGCCACAGTCTCTTGATAATGTCTAATAATAAAAAGACAGAAAATAAGTCACCTACATGCAAGCAAGGAAACCATGAGGGGGTTTATAAAGATGTTAATAAAGAGGGCTCTATTGAGGAAGATGGTCTGGAAAGGCCTCTTGGAGGAGCTGAGCAGAAACATTGAAAAGGCAATTTTAGAAATGAGAACAATTGTATTGGCTGCAAAAAAACTTTTTAAGGCACTGATTCAGTTAGAATATAGTACCTTCCTATTGAACTTATCTTAAAAGAATGTGATACTACTAAGACCAGACCAATAGATGTCAGGACCATTTTAACTTGTTTTAATTGTACTATTCTGCAGCCTGTCCTCCTCAGTTGAGGTGGCATTAGAGTGACAGGATGCTAGCCAGTGTAAAGCATGGTTTGCATCTCCTGACTAAGAAAACAACTCAGGTGGTCAGCATTGGTGATCCTCTGAGGACACCATACAAGTGAGGCCCTATGCCAGCACTGAGGATTTGAGGGCAACCTGGACCCTCCCTCCTGAAGATGACATTATAACAGGGACACATGGAGACGTATGCTTTCAGTACAATATGGGAAACTATGATAAAATCACATCCCAAGAATTCTTCTTAGAACATGGTACATAATTCTTTTGTGAATGATAGAGATTGTTCAGAAATGAAATCTTATGTTTTATTATTTCAAAAGAATGGAGATCAGTGGGCTTTTATATTGTTCTTGATTACATTCCAATGCTTTGTCATACATAGCAAGGTAGTTTTATTTCTATTATCCCTAAAAATTCTTAATTGGGACCATAAAAAAGAAGGAAAGAAAGAAAGAAAGAAAAATGAGGGTGTTTGGCATAGTTATGGCCAACCATTATAAAGAATGGGGACCTGGTGGTAAGTGCTTTAATGAGCAATTAGGGTTGTACAGTGCCTAGCACACCTACCTTATAGAAGTAGTTCCTTGATAATTGCTTTTCTGATTGATGGACTGACAGAATCCTTCTAAGCTTCTCACTCCCTATCTCTTATTAAATTTTGTGCATTCTTAATGAAACTCATCTTGAAATAAAAACATTTAGCTCAGTCTCTCACCTGCCTAAATACAGTGTCCTAAGATACCATGATGCAGCTCACCACCATTGCCCTTCTCTGGTGTCTGCTCCTCTCCACTTCCACAGCATTCAAGTCCCTTGTGCAATTACTGTTCCCTCTGCTAGTTCTCACTTGTCATCCCTTTTCAGTTTCAGTTGAGCTTTGTCTTTGATATCCCTGGGCAATATTTTTCCATTTGTTTGTATCTTGGCTCTCTGAGCTGTGAAGATTTATTTTCAGGGTGACTTCACTCAAGGGCTTGGATAAGCCTAATGCAGAAAGTTTTCTTGGTGGATACTGGGCAGGTGGCCGTGTCTCAGACCAGTGTTTAGATTGGACATCAGGAGGTATGGGCTTCTTTTAAGCAGTGCCACAAATCGCTTTGTTACTTAAGTTACATTCCCCTGGTTTTTCCATGTCTCCATCTTCATAGCTAGCTTGAAAGGCAAGCACAGGGCCCGAGAGGTGACAGAGGAGCTATTTTAGTAGAAAGTATTGTTATATCACATATCTGCCATCCACAGAAACCTACTGTGACTGACAGCAGACCAACAGTGTCCCTGGAAATACTTTTCTTCTTGAGAACATAGTTTTTTTGTAGGTGGAGTCATCTTTCAGTGATTACTGTAGCCTGTCTTTCCAAGAGTTATACAGATGCTGCAAAAAAAAAAGTCCAGACAAAAGGAAAAGAAACTGGGTCCCAAACTAGAGGGAATTAAAATCAAATTTGAATATGTGATATTTGATTCTATCTGGGGGTCCTTCCCTTTGTGTTCATAGACTATAGGGAGTAGTCTATGGATAAATGGGTTTTAGGAAGCTCAAGATCTCCAAGAAATTATATGCAAAATGCATTTTCCTGGAGAAAGACTCCATAGATTTCACTGACTTTCTAAAATGAAGACTCTCTGAGCTGAAAGAAATATAAGACACATTGTGACTTTCTCATTTGGCTTTACTTTCGCCCCCCAACCTCCAAAAGACTTTGCCCAATTAAGGATATTCTGTGCTTCTGTGCCCTGGAGGATTGACTTCTACTGATACAGAATTGCAAATTATTCAAATACTTATTCGACATTTACTATGTGTCTGATATTTTGCTAAATGCTTGGATATACAAAAATGGTAAGATATGCTTCTTTCCCTTGAGGCCATCAGAGATGTTAAGGCTGGATTTTGACAAGGAGCAGGCTGATTTTGTAGACTGTGAATTGAAGTGTAGAATGGAAACAGACTAGAAGCAATTGTACCAACCAGTGCTATGTCACTTTTACATAACCTAACAGAGGTTTGGACAAAAGTAGTGGTAGCTGAAATGAAAAATGAGTGGACAGAAAGTGGTGATAAATTGAATGCCAGGAGTGAGAGGAAGAGAAAAATAAAGATGGCACCAGAGTTCCTAGTTTCTGAGGTCAGTTGTCCAGGCGCTGAAACTACATTCCACAGACAGAATCTTTTCTTCCTCAGGGAAACCTCAGTTCTGCTCTTAAGGCTTTTGAACTGATTGGATCAGGCCCACCCACATTATCAAAGATAATCTCCTTTACTTCAAAGCCAACTGTTTGAAGATGTTAATCACATCTAAAAATACCTGCACAGCAATACCTGGATTAGAAAATATTTTGTTGAATAACAGGGACTATAGGCTGGCCAACTACACATTAAACTGACCGTCACTGAAATCTATTATGTTAAATTTTAACTGAGTTTTCTGTATTTGAAGGTGACACTAGCCACATGAAAATGGAGCATGGGAAACTCCAAAGTGTTCTTTATATTAGTGAAAAGTATTCTCTAGGAAACAGAAGGAAATTAATTTTTTTAGTTATACTTGGTCTCATTCTCTTTTTCATTATAATATAATTCAGAGCAAGTATATTCAAGACAATTAATTTAAAGACACCATGCTGGGAAAGTGGAGTAATATTATACTTGAAGCAAATAAGTGGATACATTATATTTGTAACTTATATGTTGCATTATAGTATCTGAAAATGTATACAATCATTCAGGCTTATCATGTTAACTTATACATCCGTCCTTTTTTCATAACTTTATATCATGTAAAGTTTGTTAATTCAGTGCCATTGCATCATAATGAGATAATGATAGTAAAACATCTAGCATAGTACCTGACACATTATACTTGCCCCCAAAGTTAGCTATTATTACTGGAATTACATATAATCTATTAAGGGTTTTTAAGAGAAGAAGAGTGGTTGTTGAAAATTGAGTAAGCTAATAGTAATCTACTCCAGATTCTTCCATTAATTAATTTTTTCCTTACAGAGATTTTAGCCTTTGAAAAAATTAATGGAAACAGATCAGGGTATGGTTATAAGTTGGTTATGTATCTACTTTGCTTTTTCCCTACATAGAAAAACATTTATGGTCATATTTATGTGTTTCACAATTTCATCCAGACAACCTGACTAACCAAATGCCTATTTTCATCCAGAAATTGGTATGTCTTTGGGTTGGAAGTCCCTGCCATTTGTCAGTTCTTCCGTAGCTGTTGTTCATGAGTGGGCTACATATGGGTCTAGATTTCATGCTAAAGAGTTTTATAGCCATGTTAGACCTGGGTTGTTTTCTGAATATTCTTTTCTAAACTGGCAAAATGTTTACTACTTTCACGTCCATATTGATTTATCTGGTGGGCTTTGTTTTGTTGTTGTTGTTGTTTTGCATTTGGACTTTTGAGTCATGGACCTGGATTTGCATCCCTAACTTTTCACTGGTTTTAATGGCATAAGCCTTGAGAGATGCCTTCGTATTTCTGAACTTCTCATTTGTAAAATCAGGATAGTATCAACCATCTTCTCAGATTGTTTTTGAGATTGATTAGTGCCTGTTGCAGCCCTGCACATAGATGGAGCTCCAGTGTTGGAGGAGGCAGCAGTGGCCTGCAAGTGGGTAGTGAGGTGTGGGTTATCATTAGAAGGCGTTATAACGCACAGGGGAAGGCGCACACCATTCTTCCATTTCTGCTGAGAAAACTGGATTTAATTAGTGGAATAAGAAGTGAAAGTCAGATAACAACAAGCATTTTCTAAGGGGAGAAAGAGGTGGGGTTTTTTGATTGTTTTCTGGCCCCAGCCGGCTTAGCATTCTTGCTTGAGGGGTGGAGGAGTTGACTAATTGATCTTTGGGCCTTCTGCAGTCACTATTTGAATTGTTTGTCAAGTGGAATCCAATCTCTATGATTTTGATAGTTTAATAGTGATTGTGGTAATAGTGATAATAAAAAAAGGGTCTTGTTTTGTCTACATTTGATGCTTTGTCCTTTCAAAGTCATATATATGTTATTTTATTCTTTTGACCTTTAGACTGAGGATTTTTGTTACTACTTATATTCTCTTCAGTGTGTTCCTGAGGAATGAAAAGTTTAGAAGGGGAAGGGAGCCAAGTCTGATGGCCAAGGTGGTATGCTGCTTTCCTATGAGCCAAAATGTCTACAGAATATGTGCCAGAATTAGTTAATACTGCCTAATGCAAAACCATCCATTAAGTCTTGACACACTGTTTGCAATCTTGGCGTTCCACACAGCATTTTGGCAAAAGATTATTCTTCCACTCTCAATCCAGAGCCCTCTTTACAAACTCAACAAAGTGTCATGTGACATTTGAAATGCTCACTGTCTCTTCTGTAGAATAGGGGCTAACTTGAGTTAACTGTGAAAAAACTATGGACAGTAGTTGCCTCACTAAGGCTATTCATGTAACTGGAATAGAAAGTTTTGCTTTTGTAAGAGGCTTTCTAGGATGGGTGTTTGCTGCCCTGCTTCCTACATGGGGCCAATGGTGGGCTTAGCTGCAGTAGAACTCTAGCACATCAGCCTTGTAAAAAGCCCTTAAGTATCACCTGGTCCACTCTGCAGCCTAGTAAGGAAATCACATTTGAAAATCCCAAAAAATATTAAAAAGCCTCCTCAGGTAATCTTAAGCTTTCTAACTTTTGAGACAACCTTTGTTGTCAGCATTATTATTTAGCTGCCTTTCTTGTCATCAATATTATTTAGTGAGTCTGAAATGTCCAGTCAAAACCAACCCTTCCTGAAACACGTGCTACATGCTGGAGTTCTGGCTTCTATGGCTGCTGCTGATTTTTGAGACTTTGCTGATGCTTGCAGAAATGCTACAGCCATTCCTGCTTCTCCACAGTTTTCTCTTCTTATCCAGATTCTGGATTTTTTTCAGCATATGGACCCCATTGCTTTCTTTGTCTTCTGTTTCTTTCATGCTAGAGAACAAGGTTTCAGCAAGGGGATACAGGAGACCTGGAGTGTCATTTACTGGCTATGGAGGAGGCAAGAACTGGGGTTGAAAAGGCTGACAAGGGAATTGATGTCAAAGGGCCTTCTATACCCTGCTCAGATGTTAAACATGGACTGTGGTCAGATCTATGATTCAGAGAGGTAATGATGGTGGTAATGTGGGGATGAATTAGGGATTGAGGGGGAAAGGCAATTACTTGGGTTGGCATATTCCATTCATCAGTATTCGTTAGATACAGTGGCTCATTTCACTGGGACTACACCCAGCTGTGCTACCATCAGTTCTAGGTTTCTCAGTCTTTCAAAGATGCTGTCCTGAGAGACTGCTAAATACCTGTGAATTCTAGGCTCACCCTGTGTGCATCTTTCCCTTAAAGGCATCTAAATAGGAAATGATTTTCTGTTTGTTTTTGATAACATGGTCCTTGCTCCTACTGACTTTCTTCCTTCTTTACTGCTTACCGATTGTGTAATTCTTTCTAGAATCTTTCCAAGTATGAACTTTAAGCTTTCTTCTCTTCCCTTTCTTGGCTTCATACATTACTTGGCTTTAATTTGCCTTGTTGAAATTTGGGATATGGATATCTCTTTCCTCCATTTTCTGGCCTTATCTCTTTGTACTTTCTCAAAGCATGCTCTTATAATCATATTTGCAAGTGTCTTTGATGGCAGAGTTTGTGTGGACTTAGGACCTTGAATTCCCTGACTAGCTAGGTGAGCCTTCTTGCTGTCTTCTCTCCTGTCCTGGGCTTTCTTCTCCTCCCCATTCTACCTCCAGCAATTATTTTCCCAACATTTCTCCCTGGGCATTTCCCCCCATTACAGACCAGGTAATGGAGGAGTTATTATATAAATTCATCATGCTCAGAGTCTATTCTTGTTTTAAAATTGCATGATTATTTATATTTTTATAAACAATGAGTATATATGTACGTTCCTTGAAAACAAGACACCATGGATTATAACACATCCTAATTTGTGATGTTAAAATGTATCTTAGAATCAGTGAATCTCAGTGGCTTAACACTGGTGTATATCTTCCCATGTATTTTTTCTATCATATATAAATATATTGCGGGGTATCTCTACTTTGATTTTTTTTACTACATAGTGTATAGTATAGTGTCAGCAGCTATACTTCTAATGGCTTTATTTTAAGTATATGCTGCATTTCATTCAATCAAGTGCTATTTTAGACATTTAGTTGTTTTAAGAATTTTACTATTATGGATAATTCTGTGATGTATATTCTTTATTTTATTTATTTATTTTTATGTGGTGCTAAGGATTGGACCAGTGCCTCACACGTAGTAGGCAAGCACTCTACCACTGAGC
The DNA here is from genome assembly GCA_025594165.1 of Tamias sibiricus. Lineage (NCBI taxonomy): Eukaryota > Metazoa > Chordata > Mammalia > Rodentia > Sciuridae > Tamias > Tamias sibiricus. Next base: position 152,875,307 of record CM046657.1, on the reverse strand, counting down.
TTTATGCCCCAGCCCCCCAGATGAATTATTAATGTAAGAAGCTTTTCTTAGATTGGTGGTAAATTTGCTTATCTCTCCATTATTTATTATCCATTTATACTTCAGTTTTATGAATTATCTGTCATATTTTCTCATTTTTCTATGAGCTTTGGAAGGATGCCTTACTGAGTTTGAAACTCATCTGTGATTTTGGGGGAAAATTGTTTACCTTCTCTGAGCTTCAAGTTGATATTCAAATACCCTACCTCCATGGAACTATTCCATGATTCATATGTGATCATGCATGTGAATGGACTTAGCAAAAACTCCCAGATTCCAGAATATCAGGGTGCTTAGCAAATAGTTTTTTTCCTTTGTCCTTGACACAATTTTGTTAAATGAGAAGGGTACTCTATTATGAGTAATATTTTAAGTCTCCTCGCTTTGGAAAATACATTAGAGGCAACTAGTGAACTCCATACTTTATCTTGGAAGAATAATGCATGATACCTCTGTGTATAATACATTAGCTCTTATTTGCTTTCAGAGTCAGTGACAGCCATGTTGCAAAGTCCTAGAGCATTATGACCTGAGACCACTAAGTTTTGATGATACAAAGTATATAAATCACTGCCATGAATAGTTTTCCTCATCTGGTATCTAGGACAATACTGGGCTTTTAAAAGGTATTCAAAAGGAAAAACAGGTAGAGCACTGACAGAGCACGACAGACAAGAAGCTCTGTACACAGTGGTGTTTTGGGATAGCCTGGCACACAGCACTGGCTGTAGGAATTTGAATAATGTTTACTACTGTGGACTTTGGATAGAAATTGTATTCTGAAATGATAGTGCAAAAGAGATCATTGACATTTCCTCATTTGTACAGACACAAATAACAGAAATCATTTTTCATTTTTTTTGTACTCAAGGATAGTCCACTCCCCTCTCTACTGTTGTTTCTAAAGATCTTTTTATTTTATGTTCAAAAATGTGCCAAGAACAAATTCTCCAATTTTTAGTAAAAAAAAAAAAAAAAAAACCCTGAAGACATATGAAGCACCCTAAATCATGACATAAATGGGCAGAGGGACTTAGTGTTTCATAGTATTTCCCCACCTCCCATCTCTACCCCAATCATGACCCTTCTCTCCCCCAGAATATTAACCTAGAAATTGATCAGAGACCTCAGCACAGTCAAAATGTTCACAAACTCAGTATCATCAGAGAAAGCAAAACAGGGTAAATGGTTCTGTAAGACACAAATAACAACACAATGGCCCCAGTACAATTAACCATTTTTTGTTCTCTTATGAAATAATAAAAGAAATGGAAAAACAACAATAATAATCATCAAATACCTGCGTACCACTGTTCACTGAGCATTTTCATGCCTGTTTACCTCTTTGATTTTCAAAAAAGTTCTACAAGGAGCCTCCTGGTTTTGAGCTCCCTCCTTAAAACTTCTCTTAGCTCCCTCCTGGTGGTATCATCCAGTTGGGGCATCCTGATACTATTTCATCTTATTATAGAAATGGGAGACCTAAGGTTCAGAGAAGATAAATGACTTTATAAAGCATACTCAGAGAGCAGAAGGATCCTCAAGCTGAGCTTTTCTAATGCCACATGCGTTACTCCTTGGTTTGGCCTTATGATTCTTACCATGGCTGTGTGATATCCCAACATGGGCAGTTTTGTTACTTACCAGTATGTACTAGCATGAGGTTCACTCCCAGGTGTTCTTTCATGACCTTCTATAAAAGATGGTGGCAGTGTTTTCTCAAGATTCACCCTTGCCAAGTATGCTGTCATGCTCTGGGACTTATCTATGGGCTCATCCAGGGGCTCTATACATAGGCCCTAATTCCAAGAGGATGACCTGGTGGGTGGATCACTCCTTATGGCCATTGTGACTTTTTTTCAGCTAAGTCACTTGATATTGGGCCTCTAAAGTGGTACTGACATACTGATTGAGGGGAAGGTACTCAAATTGATTATGTAGAACAGACTCCCACAAAATTTTATATCCTAGTGCTATTCACATTTCAGAGATGGTCCTGTAGGTGTCAGAAACTACAAGGAGATTTTACCCTTGGGTAAGCTAACAAGTTAGCCTGCTGCAGTTTCATGGATGCTAGCAGAAGACATGAGCCGCCTAGGTCAGAGACACACAGTTTATCATTCACACAAATAGCAGGAGCCAAAGTATCATCTTCGTGGGTTAGTTTCTTAAATCCCAGTTCCCACAAGGTAACATGAAGAAGACCAGGCACATTCAGTGGGTTGTGTTACAGGAAGGGAATTCTGAGCTCAGGGGATCTTTCATAGCATGCCTGCCTTTGATCAGGAAAGTGGCACTGTCCTGGTTTTCCCAAGCTATTCAGTATATAAACATCTTAGAAAAGATGGTCCAGAAAGGCAGTTAGTGCCTCTGCTTATAAGATATGTACAAACTTGATAGACTTACATTTGTTTCAGCTTCTATAGTACTGACATGGGTAGCATCTCTTGGTTTGATTTGGGAGTTCCTCACCCACACATATATACCAAAATTACAGACAACTGATCTTCTACAAAAATGCATGAAGTTGCCACCATCATAGTCATTCTCTCCAGTCATGGGATCATCCCCAGAAGAGCCTTGTGTAACTTTGTTTTGTTATATGGCAAAAGCAATGCAACAGTCCCTTTACTCCCATTAATGTATCAATATGGCTTCAATTACCAGTTTTTAAGAAGCCACTGCGTTCATCCTGTGGGGGTTTATACAGGCATGGTGATTTTAATGGCAGTATGGAATTGGAAGAAGTAAGAAATAATGAGCATACATAGACCATGATGAGGTCATTTTAGTGGGTCCCTGTGGACTAAAGGAATAACTTGAAACCATTGCATGACCAGGCAGAGAAGGACAAAGCAGTAGAGAGCATGGGGGAGGGGGTAGCATGGAGAAGTGTTTTAGAAGTTACTTCACAATTTATATGATAGCTTCTCTTGCTATTGGGCTTTAAGACTAGAAAGTACAATGGAGCTAAAATAGAAGTTAAAACTGCATTTTAAAACCCAATAGCAGTCGCCTCAGTTTTCCTTGACTTTTTAAAGGAATATAGGAAGTATATCCTAAAATGGATGTTAGTAGAGTGTTTTTAAAAGAACAAGTCAAGTGCAATGTGGTTGTTCATTTGCCAAAGTCATCTGTTTCCAGGATGCCTGACTCGTCACCTACCATGTCCCTGGCTCATGGAGACATCTTCAGTTTTGACAGCATGTGCTTTTCATGGGTATTGCCTCTTTGGCCACACTCTTAGGAGTTGCTGCCACCGGGAACACCAGCAACTTGGATACAAAGCAGTGATATTTACATTGATATGGTTAAGTTAGCTTTGTGGTGGTGAAAACCTCAGATTTTCATTTCCTGCCTGGTATTTCCAGTTTGGAATTGCAACACTGCATTTACGTGCATTTTTGCCTTTTAAATGTTATGTGGTGTTACAACATTTGAGAAATTCCCAGGGACCCTTAATCTTCCTACAAACACTGGTTTCTAAGCTAAAGACCGACTCACTATCTCAGTTCTCTCTTTGTGCCCCTACTGAATAATTCTGATTTTGCATTGTTCATCTTCAGATTGTCCCTATACTGTCCTTTAGTTCAAGTCCCTCTTGAAGATACCAATGAAAGGAAAAAGAAAACTGATTTTTAGAAAATTCTGGCTGCTTCTTTCAAGAGCAATTGAACTTAAAGGTACTTTCCCTATTGTTTTCTATGAAGTCTCATTTAAAAATATTTTATTAATGCAAAGAGACTTGCATTCAGGGCTAAGGACCAGTGAACAGTAGCCATGGCAACCAGGAAGCCATTTGGGACAAGAAAAAAAATGCAGTAAAGAGTAAGTGTTTTAATCCTTAACTTTAATCCCTTTACTTCCTGTTCTCAAAATGAAATATAAATCAGGCACCATGCAGCGCTGCAATTTTTCTCTGAAAGGGATGTTGGCAAAAGAGGATTAGTAATGGACAGACGTGTTTAAGGAATTTAATCACACAATTTGTTGTAAAACTTTTGAGACCACGAGTGACCAGTTCCTTTGAGTGGCGTCAATGAGAACCAACAAAACATACTTTGAAACTGATTAGAGTTGGCGCAGAGGGACACCCCTGTTTGCTGTTATTGTTACATCATTTCAGCTGTGGTAATGACATGAGAAACCAAGGACTTGGCTTGGTTCCCCGGTGGGAAGGCAGAAGCTGGGGGTGTCTCCTTGGTAGAATAGAGATATTCTTTTGATCTTCATGGTACTAGGGAAAAATTAAGTGGCCTATATTTCACATTCTACCTTTCCTTGATGTTTGATTATGATGGGAATTCTACAAAGGCATGTGCCTTCTGTTATCAACAGACATGGGTTTCTGCTAAAATGTGCAGACTTTGAGTTCCTGTGGATGGTAAAATGGGATTCTCAAAAGGACAAATTGTTATTTCCTGGTCATTACTTTTGTTTCTAAGATTATTTTCTACATGGATTAGAAGATGTGTTCTACTTGTTAATTTCTGATTTTAAAAATACCTGATTTTCTTTCTTTAAAATCAGATTTAAGAAAAAAATATGTCTCCCACGGTGACTTGAAACGTTGATGGTCTGACTCAACAGCATCTCAATCTTCCCTAGTTCTAGTTTGGAGGATTGTTGGGGAAGAAAGAGAGACATGTCTTTTTATGGCACTTTGCCTTTCCTCAGCATATATAGAAGAGTATTTCTTTGATAAATTCATTTCTAGTGGACTGAAAGTTTCCAGCACACAGGGCTCTTTGCAGAGATCTGAAGTAGCTACAACTTCTACTAGCTTCCTGCAGTGTCAGAATGTGAAATTACTTCCAATAATAGCGTCTTCCCAAGAGGGTGCTGATAATTATGACAGACAAGCAACATGAGGCCTGGAGCATTTGAGAGTGGAGTTAGACACAGCAGACCGCTGAGTTTGGAGTTCCTTGTAGACCCTGAGAACAAAAGTATATATGCTGAAACCTGCAAGTGGCAGGACATTAGGGGAAGAAAAAGCATCCTGTTCTTGAAATCCAGGGACAACATACAAGGCTGCTGACACCTGTTTCTACTCTCTAACCTTCGTCTGATCTTATTTCTCTCCATTCCACTAAACTAGCAAGGCTAATGTGGTCTAAGACAATGCTTCTGAGATGACACCCTTGTACCAAGAGTGGCCCCTCTTAGCCCTCATCATCCTTCCTACACTTCCAGTGGATATTTGGCTTTCTAGCCTGGATTTCTAGGGTGGAGTTATTTATTTAGTTATGCATTCAAATATTGGAAAGGGACTAGGCTAATTACAGGGGGTAGATGAAGAAAAATAAAGTGGTGTCAATATCCCGAAAGCAACAATAGGTTCTAAACATGAAGATGGCTACACAGACTACAGGGAGACCCTGGGGGAGCCAGCCCCTGTCTTGGCTTTGCCTAAGGCACTTTTCTGCACTGGTCCTCCTTCTGGTGACTAAGAAACTTCATTTCACCAAAGCATTAAAAGGCCATAGGATTCACACATCTGTCTAAGATATACGGTTCTCAGACAAGAGGGGAAAAATGACCATCAGTAAAACAGTTCTGTCATTCACAAAAACAACACCATGGGCAAATCCTTATCTGCAGCATTATCTCAGGGGAACAAATGCTCTGGAGCAGTATTGAAGGCTGAGTGTGACACAGTGGCAACCAGGGCTATGGCTGGTCACCTATCCAAACAGGAGTCAGAAGATGAAAACTCTCATCTTGGCTGTGTAGGTTGTCAAAAAAGGAGATAGCATGCATAGTTTTGGGCCCACTTAGCTTGAAATTCCTGTGTCCTACTTATCAAATATACACTAGACATTGAATATTTAAAAGCAAGGTAAAAAATTGGATGTGTTCCCAGCCTTTCCAGATGAATGAGAGATATGTCGTACATGTGTAAATGTAATGAATTAGCATTTCCTATTGGAAGGATTGTTCATTTGCACACCAAGAGACAGTATATAAATGGGAATAGTATTAACTAGTGATATTAAGCATGAATGAGGACTAAGTATTATAAGGAAATAAACTTCCCAAGTGTATGGTTTTTTTTTTTTTTTTTTTTTCGTTTAACTTCTATTTAGAATTTTCACTAGGCTATTTTCTGTTTTATTCTTAACTGATAATTTACGCATGCTTAAACTGCCTCACCCTATTCTTCCCCCTTATTGCATGGAAGACATTATTCCCTCTGTCTTTGAGGTCTGCCTTAAAGAATGAGCATGGATTAATGAATCCTTGGCAGCTATTGATTCATTTGTTATTCATTTATTGATCTGTTCACATATTCCTCAAACATTTATAGGATCCCTTTTGCATGAAAAGAAACACTGTTTTAGGCTGCATGATCCATCAGCCAGGAGGGTCTGTTTAGAAAGATCTTTTATGTCTTCTGTGATTTACATACATGCATATATATTACTTATAAGTAACAACAATTCACATATAGATAAATATAATTTATAAGTAACTATTGTAAAATAGAGAAAACCAAAAGTGCCATCACAAAATTGAAGAGGAATTGCTATTGTAATGTAAAAAAGGGAAGAAATGATTTTGGAAAAGTCTGAGAAAACTTCAAGGGGAAAGTGGCATTGAACTGGGCTTGGAGAATATGTAGAATATGTTGGAAATGTGTAGAGTATGGCTAAAAGGGGACCAAAGAAGGGGACCAAAGGGAGGTTTGTGGCTAGAAATGCTAGATGAGGCATGAATGAGAATGAACAGGAAGAACATTTTGGCTGTGTGTCACCAGAGCCATGGGATGTGAGGGTGCATGACCAGGAGAGAGGCAGTTTGCTAAAGCCCACCAGTTTGGGTTGCAGGTAATGTTTTGGGCAGAGTGATTAAGGGACTTTGATTTGGAGGGGGCGATATTCTCAATGATGTACTTGAGAAAAATTAAACTGTTAAGTGTGGGATGGGTGGGACAGCAAAAAAAGCAAGCACTCTCCAGTAGAGTGACAGCCTTCAACTGTTAGAAGTAGGCATTTTTAAAATTGTTCAAACACTCATGCACATTAAAATCGGCCCTAAATCTTTTTCAGTCAATCCATTTTAATTACATGAAAGGAAGAATAAAAATGAGATCTTCCAATTTCTGTAGTTAGTCCCTCCCCACACCTCCTAAGCTACAGCATAGGCAGAGGCTGTAGTCAGAAATCAATTCAGGGGAAGACAATGCGGAGCTGGTAAGATGGACAGGGGAAGTAATTACCAGATAGCTGACTGCTTTAATTAAACCTTGAGAATACTTGAATAGAAAGAAAAATGCTACACTTGAATGGATGAAATGGAATGTTCGTGGTCACATTAGTGCAACGAGCCAATGTCAAAGGAGTTAGTGAAGCTATGATAGAAGTAATCCCTTCATCTTGCCTTGAGGCTTCACTTGCCCCCAACCAGGCCCCAAAGGCTGAAGGGAGACGTTGCAATGACAAATTTCCTATTAATAATCCCTCATTTATATATATGTATATATATATATATAAAAAGAATTTGCCCTTTGGTTTAGTGCTCTGCTTTTGAGATGTACCTCCAAGGAAGCCCGACTTTGACCATGAAGCTCACTTTTGTGTCAATTTGTGTTTCATGTTCCAGTCAGAAAATTAAAAAGCAAGACTTTTGGTGTCAGTTTTAGAAAAATATTGACTTAGGAGGAAAATGGTGTTTTTACAAATGTAACAATACAAAAAAATAAAAAAAAATAAAAGCTGCATGCCTTTCTGATTTCAAAATCCCTTTGAACCTCAACTCTCCAGCTTGCTCCAGGATGATAGCTAGATGGTAGTACAGATTTTGGTAAAGGAGACATCTGGATAAAGTATTAGCACCCCCAGAGTGTTCTGAAAATATTTTGCTGTTTCTAAAATATTTTGGTCTCTTCCAAGAGAATGAACACTAGCTATATTCTTTGAGATAGAATAGTTCCAGGGTCACGTTCATCCTGGAATGCTATGCTCATGTCTTGATTGGAACACTGCTTTCTCCAGCTCTGGTTCTGAGGCTATGCAAGAACCCAATGTTGCTAACACAGGTGTCACTTTTAACAATCATAACAGCTTCTCACTGAATTAAAAATAATAATGATAGCCATTTACAACACTGGCAATTATCCTTGGGTCACCTATGTTTCCTGGTAACAATCTGACAAAGTTAGTGTCATCAACTCGCTGCCAAGGAAGTTCTGAAAACCTGAGAGATTAAATATCTTGCCAAAGACCTCACCAGTAGGTAGCAGAGCTGAGATTTGAATTGGGTCTGTTGGACCTAATGTCCCCATCCTTTTTCCTTTGTCCTGTTGCTACTCTTTGGGATGGGTGGGACAGCAAAAGAACAAGCACTCTCTAGTGAAGTGACAGCCTTCAACTGGCATTTTTAAAATTGTCCAAACACTCATGCACATTAAAATCTGCCCTAAATCTTTTTCAGTCAATCTATTTTAGTTACGTGAAAGGAAGAATAAAAATGAGATCTTCCAATTTCTGTAGTTAGTCCCTCCCTACACCTCCTAAGCTATAGCATAGGCAGAGGCTGTACTCAAAAATCAATTCAGGGGAAGACAGTGGAGCTTTAGAAAGTTAGCTTTTCAATATAAAGAGCCATCAGAAATAAAGAACATCACATATGAAAAAAAGATCTAAGGATTTTACTTGATGACAAGTTTTGTTTATACCACACTATAAGTGCCACGTGGGCCGGGAACTCCAGTTTCTTATGTATCATTTTATCTCTTAGACCTAGCATAGTTTGAGGGCATAGGTGAGAGCTCAATAACTATATACTGAATAAATGAAGAATATAAGATGGATTTTAAAAGCTATTAACATTTTAGGCTATATTAATAGAGGAAATACAAAAAGAGAAATTTAGAAAATCTAAAACAAGTGACATGTTTGTCCTCTTGTATCCTCTCTTGGTATGACACCTTGTTCACTCTATTACTATTTGAATATCAATTGCACAGAATAATTGGGATGGTGAGTAGAATAATTTGCTATGTGGAGGAACAGAGACTGATGTTTTACTAAGTACTTTTGTATGCTAAGCATGGTGCTGAGTGCTTTCTGTGTCTTGCCTCTTACAGTTCTTAAAACAACCAAGAGAGCTATGGTACTGTCCTCATTTTATGGAAAGGCAACAATATTCTGAAAAGTGAATCCACTTTCCCAGGGTCTTGAAGTATTTGAACCATGGTTTGTTAAAGGTCCAACTTTTCCTACTTACATGTCCTCTAATTTTATTTTAAAACTGACAATATTGCGCGTGGAAAACCCCTGCTAAGGAAGGACTGACAAACTTACTGCAGCTTCTTTCATGGGAGAGAACTTTCTAATGACTAGACCTATTTAGCAAGGGAGGGCACTGAATGGTAAGGAAGCAAGTTGTCTGTCATGAAAAGGGTTTAGACCAAGGCTGAACTGACACCATGGTAGGCAGTAGTAGTGCTATGGAGTTCAGTACTATAAATTTAAATTTAATTTAGTTTAATTTAAATAAAATTAAAAATTTAGTTCCTCATTTGCTCTAGCCACATTTCAAGTGCTCATTAGTCACGTACAGCCAGTGACTACCAGTTAACAGGGAAGCAAAACTTTTCTACTGCAGAAATTTCAATTGGCAGGAAGGACTGGAGGGTAGGATTATTGGACCCTAGTTCCTCTTTACTCTGAAATTCCACACTTCTGTGGACAGTACCCATTGATCATCATTTTTTACTACATAAGCATTCATGTTGTCATATCTGTAATAATTGATTTTCATGTATCTTACGGATATATTCCTTGGCATGTGTAACTAGTCAAATATTTTTGTGTGTTCAATAATCATCTGTGGATAAGATTTTTGGCCTTTAGAATCACTGCTAACCCAATAGCTATCTTCTCTATAAAAGCTCAGGGTACTCAGTTGGATGCTCATGTTCCCAAAGAGATTTCCTCTGGTGCCATTTTTCCTAAATCTTCATTCTCATTTCTTTTCCTCTTTGCAAATGGGTCATTCCCAAAGGAAACAAATTTGATAGCAGATTGTTGGAGATTAATTACCTATGATATGCCAAAGCCACTTCATAAATGTCAGTGCGAAGGAATCCCTTAGAGATGGAATTCTTAGATTCAACTGAAAATTAATTGTAATTAATATAATAGGTTAATTCATTGTAATTATTTTTAAGCCTTTTGGCAATGAGTTAATTCCCTGAGATCCACATTGCTCGAAGTGTCACAGAGAACACTTGATAAGAATGTTCTAGTAATAAACCTTAACCCTCTGGGACAAAAAAAAAAAATCCTACTTGTCTTTCCTTCTGGCCAAGTTTCTTTAGAAGCATATTTTGGTGACATTTGATTTCTGGAGAACAAAGGAGTCCCTACAAGGTGATGCAAAAACATGCATGACCCAGATGGACTGTGCTCATTGGAGAGAGAAACAAAAGGCCTTTGATTGTGCCTCATTTTCTTTGGAAATATGTCTTGCTCCAGACTAACAGAATGTCTTTGCTGCTGGAATAAAATGTAATGGAACTGAAAATTGAAGACTCTGGGCCTTTTTCCCTTTCCTAATTATTTCCACTTGACTCACTTAATCTTGGACAATTATTCAATCATATCTGAAATGAGAAAATGACAGGAGTAGAATTTCTGTCTCTTGTTTCGAGGGCTTATAAACATTAACAGAATAATCTTGAATTGAAAAAGATCACAAATACAAATCACAATTGATGGTGCCTTATTTTTATATATGAAAAAATCCCTGCATTGTAAGGAAAGCAGCTCAAATTTCCACATACAGAAACCTTGTCAAGCCTTGATGGGTGATTTCATTATTGGGGTTGAAAAACTATCATTTGGAATAAATATTTCATAATGGGTGATTGTATAGAAGCTAAAGAGCCAACTTGTTTATTTGTACCTGGATAGGCCAGGAAATTAAACCCTAAAATGGTTCGTTGAAGACCAGGATCATTAACACCCAAAGACTCACAGTTTGGTTTCTGAGACCCAGAGCTGTCTCCTGTCTTCCTAGTATGTCCATGAATCTGATGGTAGGCTTGAGTAGCAGGGTACAGGCTGTCTTAACAGTTGCTGAGAGCTAGACCAGGGTACGATATACAAAAAATGTTTTGACAGTTGAATGGAATGGCCTGAAATGGACACTCACTGCCAAGGAGAAGTTGTCCCCTTACTATAGGATATCAAGGGGCAGATCCTGAAGAGCCACCGACTGGGGTTGCTGTCAGGGAGGGCATACATGAGGCAGAGGTGGGTACGACTCAGTGATATCTGAAGCCCCTGTGCATGCTGCATTGTTGTTATAAATTTGGGTTTTGTTTTTCATTTAATCTCCATAATTATGCTTTGAGTATTGCCCATGATGATCCAGAATGTCCCACAAACTATTTTATGTAAAAAGATGCTCTATATGTATAGTATGAACTGTAATACATACTACTATAAATAAAAATTTCAAAAAAAAATCTGGTTACCATACTGCTATGGTTTAGATGACTGTCCCCCAAATGTCCATGTGTTAAAGGCATGGTCCCCAGGCTGGCACTGTTGGAAGGTGGTGAACCTTTAAAGCGTGGAGCTTTGTGGGTGGTCCTTAGGGCCTCAGGGGTACCCTACAAGCAGATTGTGATAACCTGGTTCCAGCCTCTCCTTTTCTGCTTCCTGACTCCTGAGATGAGCAGTTTTTTTCTACTGTGTCCTCCTGTCATGATGTGTCACCCTTGCCAGACAACCAAAACAATGTGGTCACTCAGTCTTGGACTGGAACCTCCACACCATGAACCCAATTAATCTTTTATCTTTATAAGTTAATTGCCTCAGGTATTTTGTTATAGTAACAGGAAGCTGACTAACACACCCAGTCTAGAAGAAAAGATGTATCATGCATCATTTTAAGTGCTCCTGATAGGCTATGGATAGTCCTAACCCAAACCACATTGAGTTAGGAATGTTTACTAAGTTGGGTGCCCCAGAAGTTGACTATGAGCCAAGAATTCATGTACATGCACATGATTTATTAAGGAAGTGCTCCACAGAGAGGCGTAGGGAAGGGTAATATGTGGTAATATGTGGTCTCTACCTCAGCTCCATCCCACTCTGGGACATAACTTATATCTCAGAGTTCGTCCCACTTCAAGGCAAAGGAGTCCTCTAAAGTCACTGATGTTGTAGAAGGGCAGGGGACAGGCACCAGTTTTGGCTAGAAAGTACTTAGATGCTGGGAGATGGGTATACTAAGGCTGAGGGAGGGGTAGCACATTGCTAATAACAGAGATTAGAGGAGATCTGGGGAGGGTATCAATAATCTCTGCACTACCCTTCCTCTCTGCTGTATCTTTGAAAAAATTTGCTCTCTCCTGAATCTTTGAAAATTCTCCATTAAGAGAGAAAGTTAAGAGATGACACATTATTTATTTTAGGTATATCATACACCATTAATGACTTTAACTTCTTTGAGATAAAGGATTACAGCTCATTCAGCAGTTAGTGACTAAGTAACTCACCATGATACTCCTGCTGAGACCACACTGTTGAGCACTGCTGGCTTGAAAAGGTCAAGGCAGATGGTCAGCCAGGTTCTTGTGGACCATGCAACACAATTGTACAGACTCAACTCACACCAAGAAACAAAGCCCTGATTCAACATGTCCAGTCATAGGAATGTGAACAGCAGACTCTGTACCTCTTCCTGTCCCCTGGGAGGCCCAAAGTGGACTGGCCTGGTCAAGGAAGCTTCATATAGCAGGCCAGCTATAAACTAGGTTTTACACTGAGAGGAGAGAGGCCATCCGTGGCAGGAGGAGTGACCACATGTCAAATGGGGTGCTTGCACAGAGTAAGACAGGCTCTTGTGAGACCCGAGGGAAATGTCCATCCGTCTGATATGGTGTGGTCACAGTATGGAGGATGCTGACGCCTTACTCTTGAGGTCTGGTGTGCTCAACAATCCATGAGGATGTTTCTTGGGCATGGCATGGAATCCCAGGATGGACCAGGGAAGGAAGAGCACCAGGATGAGTTGCTCTTAGTGTCCTGCCCCATCTTGCTCCCTGGATTCCTCCACCCCTTTTCATGTGCAGGTGCTTTTAGGTTCTCTCTACTCAGGGTGCAGGATTTACCTTCATCCTGTGCCTTCTCTGTTCTCTGCTGTTCCTTGGGCCACAACTTGGAGCCCATCTTTGATTCTCGTCTTTCATTCATATTCCTTACTGCATTCAACTCCACCTTCAAAACAGAAACTGACCACTTCTCTGCATCTCCAATTATAAGCATCAGCATCTTTTGCCTAAGAAGTTGTAACAACCCCTCCCTGGACCCTCTTGACTGTTTTCCACACCTAAACAACAGTACTTTTACAATGTAAGACAAACCACTTACTTTCCTGCTCACATTTGCTGACTTGCCATTAGAGGATATTGAATGCTAAACCTTCATGTGCCTGAAGGCCTTACCCAGTGTGACCTGCCACCATTTCTCTAACCCTGCATCCCACCTCCTACATGCTCTCTTGCTTGCTGCTCTGTTAGCTGTTTTGCTCCCTCACTTCATTCAGTTTTCAGCTCACAATGTCCTTTCCCCACAGAGGTCACCCCTGACCTCCACACCTAAGGTGGCATGGGAAAAGCATGTAGGTTTGTGTGTTGTCCCCACAGAGTCTGGCTGAGCTCTCCTGAGACAGAGGACAAAAGAAAACATCTACCAGGGAAGGAATGGGAAGGAGGAGGAGGAGGAGGAGGAAGAGGAGGAGGAGGAGGGAAGGAGAAGATGAGGAGCCAAGGGAGGACTAGGCAGTCAGAATCTAGAGGAGGAAACAGGGAGATTTCCTATGTTAGGGTCAGGGACATCTCTTGGTCAAGATCATCTTGTGTCAGGGTCAAAAAGTCACCATGAGAGTGCCAGCATCCCAGGATCTACCATCAAAGGAAACAAAGATGGTGCTCTGAAAAGCCTTCGTATGTACTTAGATTGCAGAGGGTAAGCTGCAGGAGCACTTGCCTCATTTTTTCAACTGCATATACCCTTGCTCCCGAGCCAGGATCAAATCAGGTGACAAACCTGCAGGGCAGTGGACAAGGAAAACCAAAAGTAGTGGTCCATTCTGTTTTGTTGCCTCCATCTCCCAGTCCAACAAAAGCCCCTTACCCTAAGGGGCATGGAGTCAGAATTCACATAGCAATGAGAAGATCTGCTTGGGACTCTTCCATGGAACTTGGGGACCCTTTGTCCTTACTCCCCCCGATCAAGGTCTGAATGATAGGCTCCTAGCTAAAAAATAAAAGAGTCATAGAGGAAGGGGAAGTGTGAGTCTGTGCCATGTGGTGGGGCACAAGAGGAAGTTGAGGGTGGGTTATTTCTTGAGCCAGTATCATGTAACATCTAAGTGTCAGGCTGGATTCAGACACACCGGGATGCAAGCCTGACAGGTACCAGCTGTGTGATTGTAGCTTCTCATCCCCAAAATGAAGATTACAGTAGCGCTGACCTCCTAGAGCTGTGGTCAGGTGCACAGCATCAAGCACGTTTCAGGAGTTCAGCGTACACCTGTTGAATTGCAATGCAGTCTTTAAAAGTGTGTCACATTGACTGTTCACCTCTAGCTCTTTTCTGTGGGATCATCTTCATGATGCTCTTTCCTTCCCAACCTGAAGTAAATCATCCTATGGTGGCAATGTTACACTGCCTTCTAACAGTATCTGTTTCATCAGGGTTCTCTAGAGAAGAAATAGCCAGTCAGAGATGTATATTAGGTGGCATGTGTGCCTGTGTCTGTGGGCAGGGTGGGGGGTGGTAAAGAAATTGGCTTTTATGAGTGTAGGACCTGGCAAGTGACAAGTCTGTAGGAGAGGCTTGCAGGTGAACACTCTCGGGCAGGAGCTGATGCTGCAGACCAGAGACAAAATCTCTTCTTTTCTAGTCCAGAGACAATTTCTTCTTTTTCAGTGAAACCTATGTGATTTTCTGCTCCCTTAAGGTCTTTCACTGATCGGATGAGTCTCACCCAGATTCCTTAAAGTCAACTGGGTGTGGGCATTAACCCCAATTCCTTCACAGCAATACCTAGACTAGTGTGTGAGTAGACAAGTCTTCTAAGGCCTAATGGAGATGAGAAGTAAACCTGGCCATCACAGCTGCCCTACCTCATAGCTCTTGTGGGCTCTCAAAGAAGGAAAGTGCCTACGACACAGTGGATAAATGAGAAGAGTCTGCAAGAGCAGATGGTGGAGGAGCTGCAAGGTTCCCCATTGCACTAGGATGACAGCCAGAGTGCTTATTGAGGGTTAATGCCTGGCTGGCTCAGCCCGAAGCCTCCCTCAGACCTCATTGCCTAGAGCTCTCCCAGGTCACACCCCACTCCAGCCACACTGGCCCCCTTGCAGTCCCTCCTGCTGTAACTCTCTTCTCCCCGTACCAACTTAGCTAATTTCCCCAGCTCCTTCCAACCTTTGCTCCTATATCTCTTCTCAAGGCTGCAGTTGCCCCCATGGGTCCCAAGCCCATCTACACTCCTTTCTTTCCTTGCAGAGTACTTGCCATCTGCTAGACAGTTTATTTAGTTTACTGTTTATTATCTGCATGATGCTCTAGAATGTAAACTCCTCAAAAGGAATTTGTCTTTTTTTTTTTTTTATCAAGTTGCTGGTTTTATATAAAGTATTTTTACAACAATTGTGTCTTCGTACATGTATTTAGGGTCGTCATGGATAACTCAGCCTGCCATTATTCCTATACCCTAGCCCCCTTTCCCCTCCCCACCATGTTCTTTTTAAAGTATTTTCATTCTTCTAATTCCCACTCCCTTGCCTTTATAAGTTAGTATCTTCATATCAAAGAGATCATTCGACCTTTGGTTTTTTGGGATTGGCTAAATTCACTTAGCATTATTTTCTCCAACTCCATCCATTTACTTTCAAATGCCACGATTTTATTCTCTTTTAATGCTGAGTCGTGTTCCATTGTGTATATACACCAAAGTTTCCCTATCCATTCATCTATTGATGGGCATTGGGGTTGGTTCCAAAATCTAGCTATTGTGAATTGTGCGGCTATAAATTGATGTGGCTGTGTCCCTGTAGTAAGCTGTTTTTAAGTCCTTTGGGTATAGACCGAGGAGTGGGATAGCTGGGTCAAATGGTGGTTCCATTCCCAGTTTTCCTAGGAATCTCCATACTGCTTTCCAGATTGGCTTCACCAATTTGCAGTCCCACCAGCAATGTGCTGGTGGAATTTGTCTTTTTTGATTGTTGTTGGATTACAAATGCCTAGAACAGCGCCTGGTGTAGGTGGTTCAGTGAATGAGTGAGAAGGCTAAAGAAGGGAGGTGCGCTCTGGAGCCCAGGGCATCGCACTGGGGCAGCTGAGTAGAACAATTCCAAGGGCACCATTCATGAGAATAGTGCAACACAGCAGCCCTTCCAAATAGATGAACTGATAAAAAAAAAAAAAAAAAAGTGTGGGTTCAAAATCCACTTCTTCCTGCAAAGAACAGTGAAGGCTCAGTAAAAGACAAGTACTTTGCTTTCTTCTAAGAGCTAAACTAGATTGAAAATTTGAACCCTTTTTATCAGTGTGGAAGAATGTGCATTCAAGTTGGGTTTTTTAAATTCTTTTTTAAGTTTTTATTAGGTATTGTAATTATACATTGTGGTTCATTGTGATATCATTGAATAACCAATTTAATTCTTTAAAAAATAACCCCCAAATTATTTCTAAGAAATGAACTTTATAAAACCATATTATTATGATTCTTGAAGAGAGACAGTCACATGCATATATTGGAAATTTAAGAATCTTTTATGATTAATCAGTTGGTACATGTGACTCCAGAAGAAATAGTCCCTTTCCTCAGGAAATAACACCAAGTTTATAAAGTGTAAATGTCCAAAGAGTCTTCTCACAATATTACCAAGATATTTTATGATGGCAAGATACAAATCAGTACACATTCACCACATATGGGTGTGAACTTCCCTTTCTAGTATCAGCAAATTCATTGACTTGCAGTCTTCCATATCATTTGTTCTTGTCTTCTCCTCTCAGCTGCCTCTCCTAAAAACCTACTAATTAGAGGCTGAAGTGTACGTTTCAGAAAGATTTCTATTAACCACAACTAATCAGGGAAGACAGATGATAAGATTGCAGTCCTAAATTAAAGAATATTATATTTTCATCATCCCATTTCCACAATTCATTTCCTCTTTCCATAACCAGAAAAATCTTAGCTCTCCTCTCCAGGATTCTTAAAATGTATCTTGACATACTATATGTACATGGAGTGTAACTTTCCATTCTTGGGGTTGCACATGATATGGAGTTTCACTAGTGGTGTATTCATATATGAATATAGGAAGTTATGTCTGATTTATTCTACTGTCTTTTTTATTCCCCTTCCCCTCCCTTGCCTTCATTCCCCTTTGTCTAATCCAATGAACTTCTGTTCTCCACTCCCCCCTTATTGTGTGTTAGCATCTGCATATCAGAGAGAACATTCAGCTTTTGGGTTTGGGGGATTGGCTTATTTAATTTAGCATGATATTCTCCAGTTCCATTCATTTACTGGCAAAAATACCATAATTTCTTTTTTTTTATGACTGAGTAATATTCCATTGTGTATATGTACCACATTTTCTTTATCCATTCATCTGATGAAGGGCACCTAGGTTGGTTCCATAGCTTAGCAATTGTGATTTTAGTTGCTATAAACAATGATGTGGCTCCATCACTATGGTATGCTGATTTTAAGACCTTAAGGTATATTCTGAGGAGTGGGATAACTGGTTCAAATGGTAGTTAAATTTCAAGTTTACTGAGAAATGTCTATACTCCTTTCCAGAGTCATTGCACTAATTTGTAATCCCACCAGCAATGTATGAGTGAACCCTTTTCCTCTCATCCTCACCAACATTTATTGCAACTTGTATTCTTGATAACTGCCATTCTGACTGGAGTGAGATAGAATATCAGTGTAGTTTTAATTTGCATTTCTCTAATTGCTAGAGATGTGGAACTTTTTTCATATATTTGTTGGCCATTCATATTTCTTCTAAGAAATGCCCATTCAGTTCCTTAGCCCATTTATTGATTGTTATTGGGTTTTTTTTTTTTTTTTTTTTTTTTTTGGTGTGTGTGTGTGTGTGTGTGTGTGTGTGTGTGTGTGTGTGTGTGGTGTTGAGTTTTTTGAGTTCTTTATATCTCCTGGAGATTAATGCTCTGAGGTTCAGGTGGCAAAGATTTTCTCCCATTCTGTAGGCTCTCTCTTCATGTTCTTGATTGTTTGCTTTGCTATGAAGAAGCTCTTTAGTTTGAATCCATCCCATTTATTATTCTTGATTTTGCTATTTGTGCTTTAGGAGTCTTGTTGAGGAAGTCACTTCATAAGCTGACATGATGGAGAGCTGGGCCTAAATTTTCTTCTAGTAGGTGCAGAGTCTCATGAGACCAATGGTTCTAAAAGTGTGATCTGTAGACCAGCGGTATCATCATCACCTGGGAACTTGGAAATGCCTCCCAAGTGATTCTGTAGTTTGTGCCAGAACTATAGTTGTAGACCTATTATGCCACTGAAAAATTCCCCTCAGTGGTCTTCATATATCTCTAGCAGTTAAGAAGATATTGAAAAATAAAATATGTAATTGTTTTATGTAAATAAATAACTTTATTATATTGAAAGACACTTTTTCTAAGAGATTTTTCTACATGCCTCTTGCCTCACCCATTATATAATTCCTGGACTAAATAATATTTAAGACCCTAAAATGATCTGGAAGGTTCTTTTCTGGTCCAGTATTCTTGGAGGAATACTAAACTTCCATATCATATCTGTGCATATGGCCCTCTTTTGGAATATTTGCATAAAGTCCTCAAGGCTTGTTCAATTTAAGAAGCACTTTCTAGAACCATGCCTAATCCCAGAGAAAACCAAATTAACTCTCACCACAAAGTCATATGGAATCACACTCTTGGAAAACGTGAATACTTGCTGAAGCTAAGGAAGAATTGCCTGCCTTTGACGCCAGGATTAACCATGGCCGTGAAATTCCTTGGAAAGACCTCATTGGTACTGATAACTATAAAACCCTAGAGTAGTTGGTAATAGAAAGCAGAGAAGCATTCATGTCTGCCCTTAGTAGAACATGTGGACCCCAGATCACATTTTAATGACGGAAGATAAATTAAAAGTGATCACCAGAACTCATGCTAAGCCTTGATTTTTTTTTTCCAGTTTTTCTTAAGTGGCATGTGTTAGGTTAGTACCAAAATAACAAACATACCTTCCAAGGGCCCTGGAGAGTGTTAGACATTAACTCAGACAGTCTTGGTCAGAGAGTTCAATGTGCCAAAACTGAGAAAATTATAATTGTCTCATTTGCTACACGTGTTAAATGTGCCTTCCCCATACTTAGGGTCACTATGCCATTTTCATATTCTTGAACTAAGACCTGGACATATGTTTGTCTCTTCATGAAATTCTTTAAGATCCAAGAAATACTGCTTTCTAAAGAGCAGTTTGTGTTTGTGTCCATTTTCCATTGCTATAATAAAATACTTGAGACTAGGTTCTTTCTAAGAAAAGTTCATGATTTTGGAGGCTGAAAGTCCAAAAAAGCATGACTGGAAAGGGCCCCGTGGCTACATCACATGGTTAATGATGTCATGGTGGGAAACCGTGCTAGGAGGAAAGATCATGTGGTGAAACAGAAAGCCAGAGAGGTTCTGGGGTTAGGAATGTTGTCTGATAATGACTAACTCAGGGTCCCAGGAGAACTACCTTAATCCCTTCTGAGAGCAACACCTTCAGTGACCTAACCAACTCCCACCAGACCACATCTCTTAATGGTCCCACTGCCTCTGTGCATTGCCACACTGGGTAGGTACCAAGCTCTGAACACACGAACCTTCGAAAGATAAACCACATCCAAACCATAGCGGCGTGTGTTTTTCCTTCTGATCAGACTGCAGTTCATAGTCATCAGCAACAGTGTTCTGATCATTTTTATTAACCAGGTCCAAAGAAAAAGCTTCAGTTTGTAGCAACTGCCAGTTTCCATAGTGTAAATACTTTCGCTATGACCAATTCCAAGCTATCAATCTGACTTCGTTGCAGGGAAATTTTGGAAAAGATGTACACAGTTGGCACTCTTAAATTGGTACATGCCATCTCTAACACATCATTGGAATGTAGAATCGAAAGCAGAGGGAAATCATGAGCGGGCGGGAAGCAGAGGAATAAATTCATAACATTATGGCTAAGGACAGATATCACTTTTAATGTAGGATTACATTTCCTTCTGTATTTATCTATGTGTTTTTATGGAATCATGAACATTTTGTGCATAGCACTTTGTATTTTCCTTTTATCTTTTTGAGCATCGTTTTAATAGGTATAAAATCCACCAAATTGATGTAAGAGTATTTATATGCTCTAATTGTAGACTTTTAAATAGCATTTCCTAATTTGGCATTGCTATATGTCATTAGAGATTCGAGAATCAATTTATTTCAATTATGGGTCTTGAAAAAGTATTCCTTGATGCCATCTAGAATGTTTATATAAATGCCCCTGCCAGCAACATTTAAGAATGCCTCTCCCTGTGACTTCACTACCACCCCTTCCTTTTTAAAGTTTTTTGATAATTTGATAAGTAAAAAAGTTTTAACATTGAACTTCTTTGCAAGTATGCTGAACATTTCAATGTCCCTTATCATTCATTTCTCCTTTCTAGAATTTTCTGTTGATGTCAGGACTTGATATAACCTCTCCTCACAGTCCCCTTGCACTCCCTGTTTCATCTTGTTTCTCTCGTCAGTCCTCAGTCTCACTCTGCATAGGCCTTACTGACTGGGGATCATCGTCCAAGCACACTGCAGGGAGGGGTGCTTCTCCCCCACGGGCTGCAGGATTTGTTCCCTCACTTCTTTCAAGGCTTTTTACCAATGCCACCTCCAAGAGGCTTTTCCTGGTCCCATGTCTAAAGTCACCATCCCTTATCCTTATTTGCCATCTGCTTTCTCTACATTATGCTTCTTCATGGCATTTGCCCTTGTCTGCCCTTGTGTATGCTGTATTTGTACATCATCTGCTTCCTCATAAAGAACATGCACTCCATAAAGGCAGTAAGTCTTTATAAAGTCAATTTATACTTAAAAAAATTACCGAAGATGATGACCATTTGCAATATTGGTGACAACTACTTTCTAGAGCATTTTTAAGTTTGTTTGTTTGTTTGTTTGTTTCTTCTTATTTTGGTACTCCCAGACCTTTTATTTTTTATTTAAAGACAGGGTCCTGCTAAGTTGCTTAGGGCCTTGCTAAGTTGTTGAGGCTGGTCTCAAAACGTGTAGTCCTCCTGCCTCAGCCTCCCAAGTCACTGGAATTACAGGTGTGTGCCAAGCAGTTTAATATTTTTATGTCAGTAAATCTTCCATTGTAACCTTTCCCATTCAAATTACACTTAGAAAATTTTTACTCATAAAAGTTTTTTCTATACTTTAACATTTTTATGGTTTGGCTTTTCATGTGACTCTTTACTATATAAAGAATTAATTTTCTTACATGTGATTAATGTCCAATCTGTGTTGTTATAATATAACTTCAATTGGGTTTTGTTACTATTAATGATATCAGTTTTTTTCTTTTAATCATGCTCCATAATATTTTAAAGTTTAACTTGAGTATTTTCCTTTCCTGTAAAATCTGCAGAAGTCAAATCTCAATGGATATTTCTTAATTATCTCCAGATATTTCATGACAGTATATCTCTATTTTAAAAGCACTTTTCAATATGGGCTAAACCTACTTGAGTTTGTTTTTGTTATCACTACAAGTTCTGATAAGATACAGAGCAAATAAATGGAAATACAATAGGAAGTCGGGTTCCCAGAAGTGGAAATATTGGGGACTGAAGTCAGTTCTGCTTGCCTCTAGCCACATCTTTCCTGGAGCACCTGCCAGGTGTTATTAGTATTGCAGAACCAACCCTTTTATTGACATTGTGTAAAGCTCGTGCCTTCCCCATAGTAGCTACTTGATAAATATTTGTGGATTGAATTACATGGAACCTTAGGGCATGAGATTTGCCAGGCAAGTATTCCAAGGACCAGCTTTCCTTCTCCATCTCTCTTGTTTTCTCCTTCTCTCAGCTGCGGTCCAGCACTGAGCTCCATCCAGACCTGCTCTCAGATTGCCTCACCGTGCAGCCCCTGCAGCCAGCCACTTCTCCAAGGGACACTGCTGCTGATGGCACCGTGGGATGCTCCCCCGGGCCTGGGCCTGACCTCTATCCAGGTAAGAACAGCCAAGGCAGAACCAACCACACCACCCTTCTCTTTGGGCATTTCACGATGTCTAAAGGGAACGCTCAGAGAAGGGAAAATTCTCCTAATATTATCTGTATTTTGCTTTATCAATGGGCTGCAAATTGCTCCCCTCCCCCATGTGATTCCTGAGCTGGGTTTGGCAGCAGACTTTTTTTTTTTCTCACAAAGAAACAAAGCAAAATAATGCATTAGCTCTTTTAGTTCGGGACTTCTGCCAAAAGTTCAGCTCACCCAACACTCCCAGGTGTCTTAAATTTACTAGCTTGATTTAGACTCAAAGGAAATGTTTCCCCTTAAGCAGGTAACAGGCTGCATGTGGATTTCTTAATGGAACAGTCATTGTCATCTTTGCATTTTAAAAGGAAGCCCCAGGTCTCAAAAACTGTTCACATCAGTAAACCACCTTATAAGAATATTCACTAATTTAGGTCTTCCAACAACTGGGGGAGTGGAAGGAAAAGGGGATGATACTCCCAGGCCACCTTTCTTCTGCTTGGCTTTGAATAATAGGTGACTCTATATGTGGAAAATTGCATGTACATAGTGAAAAATAAGGAAGGATTAGTATGCAACAAAGAAATTGTTTTACTTTCTCAGCCAGTCTTTTTGTGCATCTCTATAATGGTGATGTACTTGTGCAAACATCATTACTATCTTTACATATGGAAACTTCTTACTGTGTGCTATGATTACAAAAAAACAAAGTCTCACCAGCACCACATTCCAGACAATGGGAAATTTCTATTTTCTATGAATTACAAAGCCCACTCCCACCACCATCTGATTCCATAGCCAGGTTTGGCAGTGGGCTGTTCTTTCCTTTTGAAAAGTTCTAATAAACCATAAAGAATGAAGAATTTACTGGTGCATTACAGTAGAATAGAAGAAAGGCATGCTTGTGTAGCTTTTTAAACTTGACAGTTCTCATATGATCCAAATGCAGGGGAAAAGGGCATTAAGCAACCACTTCAAGAGCATCAGTCACCAAGACCTCCTTGATGATGCACCAGGGTCTTGGACCTTTAATATTTGCTTTAAGTACTTACTCTTTTTTTAATATTTTTTAAAATATTTACTTATTTACTTTACTTGTACACAATGCAATGCATTTTATGTTTACGTGGTGCTGAGGTTCGAACCCGGGCTGCACACATGTGAGGCGAGCGCTTTGCTGCTGAGCCACAACCCCAGCCCCTCAGTACTTACTCTTAGCGACAATAGAACCTCTGCTTTTTGAGACCCAGGGAGAAGAGATAAGCTTCGAAGGCCTGACAAAATCTTAGGGGGGTGCATATACTCGTATCAAATATGCCATTGCACAGTGTAACCAACACATACATAAATATTTTATATTAGATACACACGTAAAAGGGTATGATTAGCGCTTTTGTTTGTATTTTGCCAAATAATTGAAATTTGAACATTTATTTCAGCCCATTAAATTAATAATCAGGTTAAAACAACCTATCAAGCATTCCCCTACTTCTTCAATCCAAAAATCTTATCTTTCTAGAGATTTGCAAGCCAACATTTCAGGTCAAAGCTAATCAGAAGTGATTGAACAATGGACCAACATCCAGTATAAATAGTTACCAGAGATGGGCCATTCTTCTTGCATTTAAACCTCCTGGAAATGGTTTCGGAAGCCATGACACCTGCATCTGTGAAAAGCATCCGTGCCTTTGTTGCATAGAGCATATGGCATGTGGTTCATTTTCTGAACCGTCACATTTGTCTCCGTGTATAGTTTTGTATTTCTGGTAGTGTCTTTAGAGTTTTGGAGTTACTTGGACCTCAAAAAGAATTTGAGCTCTTGGCTTTGAGTCTCCAGCTGTGGCAGGTGAGTTGCCACGATGGGTGAAGAGGTTGCCACAGTTACCAATGGAGCATCTTCAGGTTCACTGGTATTTTCTGTGACTCTGAGAATACTTGAAACAGGAAGGTGGTCATCTTACTTAACTTTGTTCCCAGAGTTTTACTTCACTAGTAGCTTATAACTGAAAACTTATCCTCTCTGTTTCTTTATTTCTAATTCCCTTAGGTCCTATTTTACTTTCTTGGCTTCTTACTTTTATATTATATATATATATATAATTGATTATCCTTTTTTGCTTTGCTGAGTAGGCAACAAACCCAAAGGCAAAAACAGGTGGTAAAAATTTACAAAACAAAAATTGTAAGCCTTGCTTTGAAAGTTCTAGAGATGCACTGGTGGAGAATGCATATGCACACCAGCTGCAAACCTACATGAAAGATCTATGGCAAAATGCCAAATCATTAAAAATGACAAAGGTGCAACAGGAAACTGTTCATCAATTAGTTAAATGTAAAATCTGAAGTGTTAAGGCAATTTGACGAAGATTAAGACTTGGCTAAATGGCAAGAGTACTTGGAATTATTCCCTTTACGTTTTATTATACAAAATTAAGACAATATTTGTTTAATGATTGCCTTTAATTAATCTTTAATTGCTAGTAATTTGATTTATCACAAAAATACTTCAGTGGAAACCTATTGAGTATGTATGGGCATAGTTAAATATGGCATTGAATGCCAAGATCTGTCTCAAGCCACTGTGATTGAAGATTCACAGTCTGAAGATGTCCTGTTTTGAAGTGGACATTTTTAGTGGCTAGCAGACCTTGCTTTACAAGGTTCCAGGAAAGGGAAAGTTTGCACAGCATTAGGATGAACAGGAAAGATAGCTTCAGATACATATAAATCACACACATTTCCTGAAGTGTTGGCTTCTCTTATTGAAACAAACTTTGCAGGGTGATAACACAAAGTTTGATTGGAATGGATTGCCTGAAAAGACTTTCATTTCTGTAGAAGAAAATAATGTCCCAGGTTAAAGGAACCAGATATAACTTCAGGCCATGCCAAGGATGATTTTAAATTGAGGTGTTTACTTTTCCACTATTCTGAAAAATCCCAGGGCTCCCCGGGCCTGCTCCTGAGCTAACCTGAGAGCAGTGTTATGATCTAATGGGAAGGCTGGGGCACTGATGAACAAGCTTCATGGCTGGCTCACTTATATTTTCTGCCCTTTTGTTCAGAGGTTTTGGGCCTGAGATAGATAATACCCCAGGCCAGCTCCTGTAAGCTCAGGTGATTTATCTGATGATGTGGGATAGACTTTTTCATAGCCAGTAGATTGTGATATGAATGCTGTTTTGAAGGCCTGGTGGTGTGCACATCTTATGGTGAGCTCCTGTGATGAACTAATGAATCAGGTAAATCTAATGCTGGTAAGCGTACAACATCAGGCAGAGCCTGGACCAATGCTGAGTCTTAGTAGCAAGTCCACTCACCAACAAAGAATACTGTATGGAAGATCATCTGCCCCATGAGTGGTCACAAAATTATGCCTTCCTGCAAACCAAAGCTGTCCTATGGATTCAGTAAGACATGACCTTGGTACATGACATGAGCCCTGAAGAGTTCATAGAGGCCACTGTGGTTGAGATGCTTGAGTCCCATAGAAACTGCCTAGCAAATGAGGAGCTAATCAGCTGAAACAAGAGAAATCTACAAGAAAGACGGAATTTTACTGGTACCCCTTTTTTTGGAATATAAAATAATGTTTATGTTTAGATCTTAAAGTCCTGTTGAATTATCCAAAATTTGAATGTAACTTTAAGTTTCTCAGGAAAATTAATAGGTGTTTTTCTCAGATCTCATATGGAAATATGGAAATATGGAAGGAGAATAAAGACTTCTTTTTAGAGCAGGAATTTTTGAAGTAATTCCCTTTCTTCCTCCCTTGTTATTGTGAATAAGGGCTCCTCTCTTACAATAGCATCAGTTTTTATAATAAATAGCACTGTGTTAAATTTACTAGGATTAAACATACTTTATGAAATAGTATTTCACTTTAATATAATTTTGTGGCATGTGTCTTAATACATTTTCTACATTCTTCAATTACTGTCTTTGGATAGCTCGCAAAGTTGTGTTAGAAATAATTTTCTATAAAACTTCCTCATATAGTCTGTTCTCGAAAAGTGGTTGTTAATTTGGGGACCTTATTAGAGGTTTCTAAATCAACATACAAATTTCCCAGTAGGTTAACCTTTATAGGAGAATTGTGAAGATAAAACAACATGATCTGTATAAAAGTCTTTAAAAAGACAGAGCATTATAAAAATACACAGTTACTACTAGCATTAGCTTCAGAAATATTGCTTTTCTTGGAATTCACAAAGGTAAAAAAGCGACAGAACCACTTTGGAACTGGCAGTGGACAGAAGGAAGTGGAGACTCAGGATACAAAGGAGATTCAGAGAAACATCTGACAATAACATTTCTGTGGTGTCTCTTTGGATGATGCCTTGAGCAGCTGTCACAGTCTTTCATTGTCACCAGGTTGGATTGGAACCAGCGAGGGATGGAGCAAGCCTCATATTTCCTGTCACAGGCACTGAGAACTTTAACCTGTAGCTTTTGCCTTCTATAGTCCTGAGCCAATTCGTCAGCAGGCACCAAATCACCTAGAAGCCTTGGGAAAATGCAGTTTTCTGGACCTCACTCCCAAAGGTTCTGATTCTACAAATCTGCATCCCAAGGATTTGCATTTCTGCCAGATGTTTCTGACAAGTTCCCAGATGACACTGCTGCTAGTCCAGAGGCCACACTTTGAAAACCATTGCTCTGGATTATAAAATATGGAAATGTGACTTCTAGCAAAACCACAGTCTGAATTTTGGCTGGGGGTAGTTAGAATAAGAATTGCTTTGAAGTATATTTTTCTGTTGCTCACTACAGAAGCCTATAGATGGATATTATGATTCACGTCTTGTGCCAGTGTTTAAAATAGTGCTGTTCATATATTGATTAAGAGTGAGATCTTATAACCACTCAACTAAAGAAAATTTGAATGTCAGTTACCAGCCAGCACAGGGCACATTTGCATGTATGAAGCTAATATTAATGCTTTTATATGTTTGCAAGCTGCTTAATTTGGTGTTTTCCGTATCTACTTATCCCCTTGTATTCATGTTAGTTTTTCATGCAAGACTAAGCTGAATTACTCAGTTTCAAAATATGCAGAAGTTTTTGCTGCAAAAATATTTTTATGGGTGAGCAAAAACAATTGCATACTTCATTTAAGAAGAGCGGAAAGTAGCAAGGCTGGGCAAATTGCAATTTTATTCCCACTGGGAAAAGTCCTGTTATCTTTAAACTATTATTTCGTTTTTTCCTCAATTAATATTATTTTTCCAGCACCTAAATGGGACATGAGAAGGGAAGATTGGATCTACTCTAAGTATACCCCAACCAGGTCCAAAGAACAGATGAATGGCAAGTCAGAGAATTCAGGATAGAATTTCTGAAATTAGAAGCTTAAACCCTGTGTGGTCAGGAAATTAAGAGCAAAACTACTGGGTCCAAAGTTCTAACTTTCTGCTTTAACTGAATTTACATTTCAAGAAAAGAAATAAAGCAGTAGTTACATCACTTTCACATGAAAAATAAGGGGAAAAAGTAACTGGACATTTCCAGTGTTTGTAGCCACAGAGAAAGTTCATGTTTCAAGTTCATAGGGATGCACATCAAGCATTTCTGAGGAATGGATGTACTTCATGAAAAAAGCAATTTAGCAATGTCTCCAGAGTATTTTGTAACAAGAAAGAAATGACCTAGGATCTGATCCATCACTTTGGAGCACTCCCGCCATCTTGGGTTATATCTATACACAACGTGAGAATGAGCACTATTGTGTCTCTTAAGTCATACTTATCTCATTACTGACCATGTTTTATATAGTCGTTCTGATCATCTGTGTGACCAATATATGCTCAAATATGACACTTACAAGAGCAAATGATTCCTAACTTGAATTTCCCTCTTACTGAGGTCGACACTGTATTACAGTACATAAAGAGATCTTAGAATGTGATAAGTGTTGAACATCTATCAGTTATAATTATTTTTGCTTTTATCCAAATACTAGAAAAAATCATGTTGTAGTTCTATGAAACACATGAGGGAACAGGCCCACAAATCATCCACCACCATGATTGATTGATTTTAGAAATGAGAAAAACAAATGAAAGCCTAAAGAAACTGAGAATGTAATCAGCTTCATTCAGTAGTTACCTTCAGTGGTTAGTAGGTTTTGGGTACTCAAAAAGAGTGCTCCCCCCACTTTGTTTGTCGTTGATCTTTGAAGATGGTGTCCTCTGACAGAAAAATCGTGGAACTAAATCTAAAGTCCAATCCTGGCTCTCCACTCCCTGGGTGTTTAGTTTGGAGACATTACTTTTCTACAAAATGGTGGTAAGAATTCTGATCTCATAGGGCCGTTGTGAGAATTAAATAAGATAGCATAAAATAATTCAGTACACTCTATAGCAACTGTCAGATACTCAACTGATTTTCCTTTTTATTCTTCCTCTTTGCTTAAACAGAATTAGTTGTGAACCAAGTTGCTGTCTGTGACAAGAAATAGAACCCCTTCTACCCATTCCTTTTATGCTGAAGAGTTTAGAAATAGATATCCTGATATAAAGACTTCCTTCCAAGAAGAAGTCAAGACGAGGACTTAGATCTTGCACATTCTAAGACCCATTTTTCAGATCCATAAATTAGACTTTTTTTCTGCTGCCATTGAAAGTAGAAATAATACCTAGACTGGTTAGACAGAGTACCAGTGTGCCTATTTGAAAAATGAACTTAATGAAACTATGAATTTGTAAAAGTGAGGCAGATGGAAGAAGGAAGAAATTTGATTGACAGCTCCAACCAGAACAATCTTACTCAGTCACTGTTTTGGCATTGCTGAGGTATAGTCTGATGTCATTTTGTAAATAGACTCTTCCAGACTATGTCATTTATCTCAAAATATACTCCAAGGTGTTTATAAAAACTATTCTTGACTATTTGCTTACCTCAAATTTAATTCTCATATTTCAAAAACAGTTCTTTCTCATGATGGTTCTTATTAGTTAACATGTAACAGGTAATTTATTAACAGCAGGGATCAGCAAACTACCGCCCATAGACCTGATCTAACCTGCCTCCTATTTTTGCATGGCCTGACAACTAAAGATGGTTTTAAAGATTTTTAAATATAAAAGTAAACAAACCTATTAGCCTGATACTAGAACAGTTGCTTAAAGAATTGTGGACATTACCTCTCGCCTGCAAAACCTAACATACTCACTACCTTGTCTCTTTCCAGAAAAGGTTTGTTAACCCCTGCTTCAAACTTACATCTGGCACATTCATCAAAGACTAAGTGAAAACAAGGAAGCCAGAAAGTGAAGTAACTCAAATAAATTTTAAAAAGAGACTACATGGTGAGACAAGTTAGGATCCTGTAACACATACTGGTTTTGTTGATCTCTATAATATTTTAGATTTAGTAGACCCCTTATTAGTCTTCTAGCTCGTGGGGTTTTAAAAAGTTTTGTAAAGTCCAGCAATTAAAACAGATGACAGCAGAACTGTTTCCCTGAAGGGAGCCAGACCATTTGTACTGCCTACCACTCCTACTCCTCCCTGGGGTGTTCTATGGAACCTCCAAACAACCAAAGTTGTCAAATTGCAAAAGACATCCGCACACAAGCAGCCCAGGCTGCTGTGGGGAGGGGGTTTCCTGGTTGATGCTGCTCCATCAAAGAAGAGGCTGCCAGAGAACAGGGGCTCAGTTCTAGTTATGAGGAGCCAAGGCTGCTCAACAGCAAGGTGTTTCAGGAACTGTATTTTTTTTAATTGAAGCCTTTTGTAGAAATGTAAATTAACAACTAGGAGTCAAAAAAGTTGAAATATCAAACTTGAAGGACCCACCTGGCCATATGCTCATATTCTCAAGGGAAGAGGTTTGCTTCTTCAAAATCCACTGTCTACCTGCAATAAAGATGTTTGAAATTGATATAAATGAAGGCTGAACTCACTATTACATAGATGGAGCAGAACTTTAAATAAAAATTTCTTGAAAAAGACTACATATGGTCATAAATCCATGATAACATCTGAGTGACTTATCAGTGTCCTTAAAGTAAAGTAGCTTGCTAGGAGGCAAAGCTAAGCACCTGAAGGCAAAGTGGAAGAGCATGGGCAAGGTAAAAAAAAGAAGAACGGGCCTTCCCTGGAGTCACAAAACCAACCACATGTGCAGTTTTGCCTCGGGCTAGTGAAAATGGCAAACTTTTGGTCCTCAACATACCCCAGTCCTCCAAAAGGGATGCTGTTATATCATTTTACAGACCTGGAAAAGAAGGAGAGCCATGTGTGAATTTGGAATTGGTAGGTCAACCCTGGATTTGGCTGGAAGAATATTGTATTAAATACTGGGTTGGCTGTCTATATGCTTAAAATCTTTTTTTTTAAAAAACCTTGCTCTGAAGTGGTTTCAGAAGTCATGTGAAAGTCCAGTGGGTGGGATTGTCCCAGCAGGCTCTGAAAGAGAAGTAACATCTTTTATGGTAAACATGGCACAGGTAGGAGATACCTAAGGAATGAATAATGAAAAGTTAGGGAATCAAATATGTTTTACTGAAACTTTGTTTTTTTTGTTGTTGTTGTTGTTGTTTTTATGGCCAAGTTAGACTTGACTTCCAAAGAAACAAATGAAGAGCATTTTTAATGGACCTCCAGGAGTAGTTAGCCACGGCTACTCCGTCTTCTTTCATTTTGTTTTCCTACTCTGCCCCAAATGGGGGTTAACATAACACATAAGCCAGGAACAAATGAGAATTTCCTATAGGGCAGTCTGAGTGGATTGCTTGTTCAAATTATTTTACTGACTTTCTGTGTAACAAACTCTCTGAGGGTAGATATGTAGGAGCGTTGAGAGGTAGAAGGAAGAAAGATAATGTATAAGATTTGAGGTTGGATATGTCATGCATTGTCTGGAAAGATCCAAGAGGACCGCATGAAGTGTTGGTCCCAGAGAAATTGAGAGAGCTGCCAGAATGATGCCATTCTACTTGGAACAAAATGTCTTTGTTCTCAAATACAGATGTTTCAGGAGCTTTTCTGAACATGAAGTTAATTACACCTGGTATTTCAGGATGTTTGATGGTAACCTCTGGCATTTATATGGATGACATCAGCCATTATCTTCCAGTTGTATCATAGTGTATTCCAGAAAGGCATGTAAGCATGCATCCTCTTCCAAACACTAATAACTTCTTCCCTGGCTATAAATCCAGCTGCATGATGTGGAAATGTAATTGGGAAGCCTACACAGAAGTTTGGAGCTCATGGGGGAATATCTATTTGTAAGAGAGCCTGAATATTCATGTAACTGTCCAGACATCAATAAATTCTCATTTTACCTTATTTATTTCTGTTCCCCAGTGAACAGCAGCACTCATAAGCTCAAAGTTAATAGGCATGTTCTTCAGAGCTGTGCCCTCACTTACCTTAATGCAATATCTCGCTAACACATTTGTTTATCCGTTGCCAGGTAGCTCTCCCATCAGGTGACATGAGAGTGTTTTCTTTGTCTTAGTGCATGGGAGACAGTTGCCATTGTTTGCCATCAATTAGCTTAGGGTAGCATGTCAAGGATGTACGGGTGGTGTCATTTTAGTCTGACAGCCACCGGATCTGGTTGAGAAGGGATTGTTTCATTATCCTCTTATCAGGGCTGCTGGATAATGACACTCCACACTGCAAAGTGGGTAGGGAAAAAAAGATAGGCAGAAAGAATAGATTTTTAGCAATTGGCAATATTAAAATTATTCATGCCTCAAGGAGAAGAGAAAGATTAGAGGGGTGAATGTGGAAACCCTTAAGAAGGTACTTCTTCCTGATACAGGTGGGGAGGGTGGAGTGACACCCTTCCTGATGGAGAGGCAGGCAAAGAGGAAATGCCCAGACATCAGCAGGAAAGAAAAAGGAAACCTCCTCCTCATCAGCCACAAGGCAAGGATTAGTGGAGGAATCTCTCCCATTCCCCAATTAACTTCAGTGTCAAATGCAGGCTTCCAAATGACCCTGACCAGGCATTCACCTTACCAGAAAACTCTTTCCGGTTTGGGCATTTAGGTTGGGGAACATTTTCCATTGAAAAAATTAAATTGCTCCGAAATGAAATGCACAGAACACACAGAAAGTACTAGAACCAGTTACCCCCAATATTGGTCATTTCCTTAAGAATGCCTCATGAAAAGTCTTTCTTTGAATTCTGAAAATTAACAGAGACTGGATTTTCGTGCACTTGGGGAAACAAACAAAAAGAAATGCTGAAAATGTAAAAATACTTCAAGATAAACTAAGCTTCAAGAGGGACAATTGTGTTGACATTTTAGTAACAGCCCATTTTCGCTCCTTAACGAAGTGCAGTCATGCATGAAAATGACTTGTTATCTTTTAAACTGAAACGCATTATGGGTTGTAACTCAAAGGTGTGTATTACTCCTTCAAAATAAAGTACAACATTTTAACCCTATGAGGATTCTTTTGCAGGCCCCAAACACTTTTTAGCAACATATATTAAAAAATTGAACAATAAAAAACTGGTTGAGTATAAGGTGTGAAACGCTTTTGCATTTTAAAAGGACTCTAGTCTGTAGTTTATATGCATTTTTCCATCTGTAATCTAGACAGGAAGCCATACTTCATTGGAGATTTACCATTTGAGAGCAACATATGCCTTTGTCTTTTGCTATCTTATTAAAATGGTAATAATTGTAATAATATAGCCAAATAATATCAACAGCGGTTTATGAGCATTTAACTGTAATTTACGCACTGTGCTTGCGGGGTTTTTTTTTTTTTTTTTTTTGTGTGTGTGTGTGTGTGTGTATGTGTGTGTGCATTATATAATTCTCACAATCCTATGAGTTATATTATCCTTATTTAAGAGGAAGAGACTGTGACTGGTTAAATGACTTGCCCAGAACTCCTTGCTAGTAATCACTAAGGCCAGGTATCCAACACAGTTCCATCTGATTCAGGTTGTGCTTGCTTTGTTCCGTTTGTTATCACCCTGACGCTGTCTCTCTCAAGCACCCAATTTCTAAAGAGGCCAAAGGAGCCAAAATTTCCGTTGTGATTCGACTGTTTCCCGAACTCTTCCCAGGTGGAAATTTCTCCTCTGGGGAGAAAGAGAGAGACGAGATTGAGTTCACTATTCACATGGGTCCTCTAATTCTTTTTAATGTCTCTGTGAAAGCTGATTTACCTTGGTTTCATTGATTAGTTTACCCCTCTGCGCCTTGACCCTGGAAATACTACCCAAGAGATGAATGGTCAGCCCGTACCTCCTCTCATGTACCAGTCACCAAACGATTAATGTCATTTCTCATGACCCCAACATTACTCTGACACTCATTATAGTGTATTCACCGTCTGTGGATAAGACTGGTCCCTTGTTCCTGTGAGAATAAGCCAGAGCATTACCATGGCTCTTCAGTAACCCTAAGTAACTCCAGATGCAGATTTGCAAAGCAGCTCAGTAGCTTCAGATAAGCATGTGAATCTTTTCTTGGTGCAATATTGACAGGCAGTAGCCTTTCAGCCCAGGACGTGGTGTTTACTGTGGTAAAGGGTGCATATAGCTGATTGCTCACGAATAACCCCTCCAGGCCTTCCTTCTGTTCCCACCAGAGGATCAATATGCCTCTGACAGTCATCTGAAATCTTTATTTGGGGAAAAAGCACATTTCCTACCAGCTGTTTGTTTTCCAAACCAAATAATTCAGTTAATTTCTAGCCTGAATTAAACTTCAGAGCCATAAATCTTCTCTTGTCAGTGCTGAGGTGCTTTTAGGATGGGCAGAGACAGAAATGGGACTATACTTTTTTCACTCTCACTGGCAGTATGATGGTTAAAGCTGTTCATGTGCTTCTTAACTGCCAGCAGCCTTTGCAAACAGAGTGCTCAGAGGTCCTGGTACATGACACTCTCATTCTTTATGTTGAACCCATTTTGCCTTTGGGAAGTAATAAGGGTGGTGTTTAGGGGAATGTGATCTGAAATATATCTTCCTGATTCAGATTCAGCTTTAATATTTACTCACCAAGAGGCCTAGGCCAGGTAACCTACTCAGAAATCAGATTAGGCCTCAAGTTTATCACCAGTAAACTGGGAACATGTTTATAAAATACTTGAAATAAGTAATCACTAAATCTTAACTACACATTCCCTGGTGTGGGGAAGCAAGCAGATGAAATGCAGCTGACATAGGAACTGGCTACCTGCTACTCACAGTGTGGTCTCCAGATCACTTGGAGGGTTTGTTAGGAATTTAGAAACTCAACATCTCTTGTCCCCAAGACACAGCAAAGAAGAATCATCTTACGCTGATGATTTCCTTGATTTGATGATTCAGACTTGAGAAGCAGAGCTCTAACTTCCCATTCAGTTTTGAATAGGAAAGTATATTGCATATTTTTAATATACTTCAGCCTGACAGGGAGGTCTTCATCTCTGCCCACCAAAGTGATGAAAGCACATTCACCAAGAGATGCCTATAGTTGACTTCCCAGCTCTGGGGATGGGCCTGAAAAAAAAGCAGTGTTTATTTTGGGGTGCTACTAACATACCTTGCCTCCCAGTGAATGCATCACAGTTGAAGTAGCCCCAAGCCTTCATTGTCCATACCCATTAGAAATGTAGATTAATAGTTTTCATTTGGCCAGAGAGAGCTGCCTATTAACCCTAATTAACCTGAGCTAGTTAAAGGCACCAGCCTAGAAAACCTTAGTCCTGGTAGCTCATGAGATGGAATCTAAGAGCCACATAGATCAACAGATGCTGCTCTGAAAAAATTATAAAGCCCCTGAGTCAACCCCACCTACCCCTAGTGGAGAGGGGGTAGGGAACTGCAGTAAGCCAGGCCCCAAAGAGAAAGAAGGCAAAGCAGCAGGGAGGCGGGCTGCTGGGCTTCTGTTACAAGCCAGGCTCACGTATTCATCGCAAGACCAGGTTTTTATTTCCTTGGGGAGTTCACCATCTCTTAATCACAAAAGCAATAAGGATTTCCAATATGTTCCTCTGCCGTGCCTAATCAGTTGTTCCAGCTGCCAGTCATCAGCCATGTCTGGAAGTTCACTTAAAAGCCCTCTTCCAGCTTTGAACACAGCACTGACCCCCAAGGTGACACAGACAATGAAGGCCGCCCTGTGGGCAGCCTGTGTGTGCTGGTTGATTTGATCACAACAGTTTTGTTAATATTGTCCTGTATTCTGGAGGGATCCGTTCTCTTCCTTATGCTTTGATCGATAGGCCACATTGTATGCTCCCTTGGTTGAGCTGGGAAAACCATTTTGAGTGTGCATGGAAGGAAATTTTTCCTGTTGTGAATGACCTCACAATTTCATTCTAACATGGAGATTTTCTTCCTAAGATTAGAAATCACTTGGCAAAGTTCGAGCACTTGTCAGTAAGCATGTGTTGTAGTGGGCAAGTCTGTGAGAAGTCAGCAGTATTCAGACTCAAAGCATTAAAAGGGATTAGCACCTGCCTCACCTGCCTGGTACCAAGGAGGTGCTGGAATATTGTGTTTGAATGTACAAATGCATAAATAAATTTTAAAAATTCTTGGGCTATGATAATTAAGATTGCTTCTGGGATGTGCAGTGTGATAAAGTCAAATATTTCTAGAAGTTGTATGAATTAAAAAGACATTTCCTGTGCCATAATGAAATTTCTGAGAAATACAGGTCTTTGGTAGAGGCTTAGACAATCCTATTGAAGCCATAGCTATCTGACTCCAGAGAATTGTCCATTTTATTGGAAGGGTATATGAGATGGGGGTTGGATGACTATTGAAAGTGTCTCGTAATATTTTCTCCAAATTTCTTGGCACTATTTTGGTCACAGGTGAGATCTACAACCAACAATCATGCCCTGAATTCTGCATGCCAAGTGATCTGTGTAGACATTGAATTATAAGCTTCTACTACTAGGTTGTATCTCACCAGAAACAAGAATTTCCTATACTTCTCGTACCATTTAATATGAAAAGAAGCAGGTCATTTGCCTTGTTTTAGCATCAGGGTGCTTTGTTAAACCCTCCGTAAGAAATTGTTCAGCATACTTTCCAAACTCAGAAACTTTAAATTGAACTCTGAAGCCCTGTGTTTCTCATTCTTATGGGGCCCCTGTCAGAAGAACACTTCCTGCTTCGGTGTCCTGAATCAGCTCTAGTGGTAGAGGGCCTCAGCACAATTGGAAGACAGGTTCTTGAGCCTTTAGCCTTGTGCCAGACACCTCATATATAGTACCTCACACCCTCTTCACCACTTCCCTCTCCTGGCCTTTGCTGTGACAGCCAGCTAAACAGGCATAGCATGATAGTCCCTCCCCTCAACTATACCACATACCCCTGGTTTTCTGCCTTAAGTTTTCTCCAGTGCTCTTTAGGGGCATCTGCGAGAACATTTATCCATTCTGGGACATATGCATACCTGGAAGTGTGAAAATTAACACTTCCCTGGAGCGACCCTTGACCAGTGGGGATAGGAATTGGTAGATAAAAGTTCCTTTCTGTCCATGTCCTACACACTGAGCACCAAAATGGAGTCCATTGGCATTTAGAATGGGTTTGTCTTTGTTCACTCAACAAACATGAATTGATGTTGTTGGAGATACCAGGCACCAAGGATATCTTGTTCCCCAGTATACCCCAGGACCTAGCTCCTACATGTCTGCTACATGGTAGGTACTCCATAAGTGTTTGTGGAATAATTGCCTGCTCAGAGCATAATGAGGTAGAGGACATTATGAGCAAAAACACAGAAATATAAATTGCCATGAAATGTTTGAGATACGGTCAGTTGTCTGGTTTGACCAGAGCTTAGGATGTATTGTGGAGCCATAAATAAAATAGTGTATTAAAGTGCTTTGAACTTCAATGCTCTATACTAGTAAGTCTTGGTATTTTCATAGAATTGATGTATATAAGTCTTTTCCCATTGCTGGGTTGCAACCTCCTCAATGACAGAGATTCACATATGTAGAGTGGCTAATGTGTAGTAGACACTTAATAAATATTAAATTAAAAATAATAGTGGGATGATGGATGGATGGATGGATAATGAATGGTTGGTCCTGACTATTAAATATGATGAAGAACAGACCTTCAACCAGTGCTGACTTTGAGTGAGTGACAGGCTATAAACAATACTAAAACTTCCAGCCTACTTCATTGTGCTAATACTAAATGTAGCAAAGTAGTTAATGGAGACCTCTGGAAAATACCACATTTTCTGTTGTACCAGAGAGCAGAGCATAGAGTATGTACCACAAGTTCCCTGTTGCCCACTGGGTTGTAAACAGCAAGGGCAATGCTTCCCTTATGATAAACACAAAGACATACTACAGAAATGCCTCCAGGGAAAATAAGTGATGGGTGTATTCAGCAACTACAACAAAATAATAAAAGAAAGCTAACATTTGTACACTAAATTGGGGCAAGGGGAGTTAGCCGCATTTTCCCAGTGTCTCTGTGACCTCTTATTATTCTATTAGTTTCTGGAATAGTATATAAAACACCAAGCTCCATGCTGACAAACACCAATGTTAAAACTATTGCCACAGTGGATCCAAATAGCCTTTTCCCCTGGGTAAAATTATTATTTGGAATACAAGCAAAATTGTGGTTCCCTGAGCTAGCAGAGCATAAATGAGGGTAGTGATTCATAAGGTGACTCTAGTGAGTTTGCAAATGTGCAACTTTTATGGAGGCTGACGCACACAACAGAGGCTTTGCCTTGCCGTTTGAGTTGGTAAGCACTTTCTGGCCTTACTACCTCTTCAGGACGTTGAGGGCTCTGGAGGATGCAGACTTCTGAGGACAAGCCTTAACCTGACAGAATGCTGATTTACCAGAAATAAACCCTTCAAATCAGATCACACCCCTGTCAGTAGCTTTTTGAGCGGGAAGATGGTAATTCTGCCTCTTCACCTGTTCCTTTAAGTACTTGAACTCTTGTTCCATTGGATTAAGATTTTGGGGGCTGGGTCATCTGGGGTCTTAATTCTATCCTGGAAAGGTTGGAGGGAAGAGGTACTGGTCTAAAAATACTACTCCCTGAACTTTTAAACCCTCAACTCTTTTTGATAATGTGACTTCTCTTTCTTAATCCCAAACCTGATTTCTTTTATTTAAAAAAAAATCCATTTATTCTTTGATATCAGCAGACTAAGTTCTAAAAGAGCAGATACAGGTATAGAGCTGAGCATAGATAGCATTGTACAGAGAAGGAAGTTCAGAGAGTCCATGTAATGATGCCAGTGTATGCATAATGAGATGTCTGCCAAGTGGGTCCCAGACACTGAGATCCTCTCTGATAGACTCTGAAAGTGACAAGCCCCAGGTTCTTCTGCGACATCGTACCAATTAACTGATCTAAATGGGCACATATTCAAGTTTGAGGTCATGTACAGTTCTCAAAGGCTGCCCCTACAAATGGAGCTCTAAACTCACAATCTGTATCACAATAGGCAATGGTGCGGGAAGACCCCCCATGCTGTGATTGAGACCCCCATTTTCCTATTGTGTGGTCTTGGGAGACACTTCTTTTTGATGAAGACCAAGTCTATTCATCACACTATCAGGGAAATGTGTGGGGTCAGTTAGACTCTGAAGTTAAAAGGATGTAGAATCTTGTGCTGGTGCTGGGATCAGCAGAGCTCCATTCTCATTACATTGATTGAGCATTGGCAGAGTCACCCATCTGACTCACCATGGCTCCCTGCAGCAGGGAAAGGGGGGAGGACTGACAGTCTTGTGCCCTTCCCGGTCAGCTGACCAAATATTCTGTTACCTGACTCTCATCCTCTGTGACTAAAAAGCATGCACACAGAAACCTTTGAATAGATGCAAACAGTACAAGATTGATTAATTATACAGTGGCCAGACAGGGAACTGGCAGGGCAGGGCAGCTCTTAGGAGACAGACCGTGAACACCAGCCTTGAGTGAGCGAATGTGAGCTCCCGAGATGGCGGTAAGGCATATTAGCCAAGGAACCTGTTCCACCACAAACACAAAAGCTGTGTATATCCAAGAAGGGGAGAACTGTTCCCTGAAAGCCACCCAGAGAAAAACAAACAAGCCCCTAAAATATGCTTCCTGTCAGTCTTCAATATTTAAAAAATATGTGCTTCCTTTGGGGTGAGTCTCATGCTTCTTTTCCCTTGATTTCAGCTCCCATTTTCTCCAGCAATCATTCAAGCCGAAGTGGAACAGCTGCTGGGGCCGGGCCACCCCCACATCCTGTCAGTCACCCTTCTCCAGGACATAATGTACAGGGGAGCCCCCACAACCCCTCCTCCCAGTTACCTCCACTCACAGCTGTGGACGCAGGAGCTGAGAGGTAAGGCCATCTGTCTCTCTCTCGTAATAGGTGTCGTCGCCAAACTTTTCTCCACGGAGAAGAGCTTTGACAGTTGCTGAATTTTATTAATAATCTGTTGGTGGGTTGAGTTACCCAAAGGTGACATTTTAAAAGTAGCATACACAAAGCACAGAGACCAAATATCTCATTATCTGTTATATCTTTCCATTGGAAAACAAATGAAACAGTATTGGCAAAAGCTACTTAAGTGTCAGGTGCTGGAAAGCTGCATCAGAATGTCCCTGTCTTTTCCACTTTTCCATCGTTTACTTCAGGGACTCAATTTTAAAATAATATGTGCACAGGCTGAGGTGTTTTCCATACATAAAATGGTACCCCATTCAGATAGTAGTGTAAGCTTGTGTGTTAGCTTTTAATTACTTGGGTAAAATGCCTGAGATAATGAACCTGTAAGGAGGAAAGGTTTGTTAGGGCTCCTGGTTTCAGAGGTTTCAGTTCACGGTTACACGGCCATGTTGCTTTGGTCTGTGGCAGCACATTTCATCATAGTGGGAGAGCGTGGCAGAGGAGGCCTGTTCCCCTCAAAGCAGTCAAGACCAAAGAGAGATGGGAAGGGACTGGTGTCTCAATATCCCCTTAAAGGGTGTGCCCCCATAAACTAACTTCCTTCCACTAGGCCCCACTTCTTAAAGGTTTCGTTACCTCCCAGTAGTGCCACAGGCTGGTGGCCAGTCCTTCAGCACATGCCCATTGTGGGACATTCAAGATCAAAACTGCAGGAGCTTGGGAGCAGAGCATAAAAAGTCATAGACCAGAAGGGGGCTGGCTGTTCACTGAAAACTTTACAATGATGTAACTCAAATAAAGTTTTCTGGGGGAGAATCTTTAAACAACTATTATCTTCATGATATTCTTACATCTGAATTCTCCACTGGCTTCAGAGATTTTGGTGAGCCCTTCTCATATTTCTGCCCCTGTGTGCTTTTGAAGATCACAAACCAAAAGAAAAGTCTGCACTGTAAGTAAAAGACACAGTGATCTAGGCATTGAGGGAAAGCCAAGGCATTTCCAGAGGAATAAATGGAAAACAGTATCCCAGACAATACGAAGAACATGTGCAAGATGTGAGGTAGGACAGGATGCACATCAGGGAGGTCTCAGACAGTGGCCTTAAGGGTACACATGGCTGATGGAGGCACACAAAGATAATGGTGGGCTGGCTCATGTGGGACGGTATTTTGTATGCTATGGTAAGGAATTTCCACCCTTCTCCTACTGTAAGTAAAGAATTACTATGGGCTTTTTATTGGATGGAAACACAATCATATTGACATCATAGGGAAGGGACTTAGGGACAAAATAATAGAGTAATTGAGGTTGGAATGGGGAAAAAAAGGCTGAGGCCACTACTGGAAACCTTGGGAACAATATGATAACTTTTAGTAAGGCAAAGAAATAAGGATTTGCTCAAGAGCTTCCTAGAGGAAGAAAAACTGCTCATTATTTTATACACACACACACACATACACACACACGAGGAGGGGCCAAAATCAATTTCTGAGTTTTACTCCTAGATACCAAGATGGAAAATTGTGCCACTAACACAACATGTAGTAGTATGGGGGGAAAGAGGCTGTTGAGTGGAGGGGAAGAGTCGGGGGTGGGGGGGATGATGAATTGACTTTAGAGGAGTTTGAATTTTAAAATTTGAGTTTTAGGGGATTATGAAAGATACATGTAGATTTGTCCAATGGTCAATTAGAAATATGAATCAGAAGATCAGACTTATTTTAACAGTTCCGTGGGTGTGGTAGAGTATGGACATGCACTAGCCTCCTCTCAGGCTCTGTAAGCAAAGCTCAAGTGATTACCATCCATTAAGTTCACAGACACTGTTCAAAGACTCACCTTTCCAGTTATCTGGTATATTCCTATAAGTTGAGATGAGCTTATTTCTTCTAGCATTTTATATAGTTTCCAATTGGGTTTAAAATTCTATTAGCCATGGGTTTTTTTGTCATCTCATATCATTCTGCCTGGCTGAGAATCATACCCCACAAGGTAGTAAAGCCAGAAACAATTGATGGGAACCTTCCCTTCTTGACGGCATCTCTTTATTAATAGTCATAACAACCCCTAACAAAAATATCGAAGGAAAGTAATCATTGGGTCGCCTTCTTGTACACATCCTTTTAAAGAATACATGTAAAAAAAGATTTTAAGCATTATCGGCTTTAGAAACAACCGAGATAATGCAGTTACCTAATGTTTGCTTCCCAGCTCTGACAATTGCTAATTGACTGTGGTTCCTTAGCTGCTCTTCTTGCTTGTTTGTTTTTGACATTTCATTTCATACCTTTTATGTTTTTAGTTCCTTTTTCAAAATTTTTAAGAATACTATAATGATACCCATATACACTGTGTCCATATTCACCCACTGTTAATATTTTTCCATTTTCTCTTTCTCTCTCCCCATGTATGTGGGAGACACTATACTTGTTTACTTGCTTATTATTTTTAAACCATCTGAGAGATACTTGCAAATATCAATGAACATTCTATTCATATCTTCAATAGACATCTATTTAGAAGGACATTCTCCTCATAAATACAACAGTCATAATCAGGATATTTTAACACTGATACATTTTACTGTTATCTAATAGGTAATTGATGTTCAGATTTCCCAAGTTTTGTGAATAATGTTTTTTATAGCTAGTGGGTTTGTTTTTTTTTTTAATTTTCCTTTCCTTTTTATGATTCAGGACTTTAAAAAGGATCACACAATGGATTTAATTCTCATTTCTTTTTAGTCTCCTTGAATCTAATGGAGTCCCCCAACTTTATTATCATCATCATCACCACTGTCTTTTCAGGACCCAAATGTTTTCTGAGGAACTCAAGATATTTGTTTTGCACAGCACTCCATGGTTTGGATTTGTCTGATTGTTTCCTCCTAAACAGATTCATTAAAAACATTTTTGGCAGAGATACTGCATAGGTGTTCCTTATCTTTTTGAGACCTAGTTTACAGCTTACAGGGAGTTAGAATTAAATGAACCAAAGCAGGTAACGTGCCTAGCATGTTATATGGCATGAAGCAGGCATGCAGTAGCTCAGGTGTGGATACTCAAGTCAAGATGGGACCTCGGCATAGCTGAGGGATTCAGGTTGGGAAGGCAGAGGATGCTGTTAAGTGATCACAGTGGCTGATAACATAAATAATCATGGAATAGAAGATGGAGAAGAGGGATGGGATGGTACTCTGTATGGGTGGGTAAAAGAAGTGGACCTTTGCACTTTGGTGGCTTTCCTTGCTGCTCTACCCTTCCTGCAGGATGTGTGTCCTGATGATGTGCCCACCCAGCCGAACGTGGGCAAGTATGAGTGTGGCAGGTTATCTATTCCAGTCAGGTTTGGTGAAGAGAATGACATGTAACAGCCCTGAATTATTCACTGTGTTTGCATTAGTGACCCGGATAAAAACATGAAGAGGAAATGTGCTTACCTTCCGTTTGGGGTTTATATATCTTTGCCTCTGTTTTCCTGGGAAATCCCCCAGTAAAAACTCCAGCAGTTTTCTTAACGGAAATAGGTTTATCACACTTTGGGATTTTTAGTGGGATGCTGGCATCTTTTCCTGCTTTGTGGGCATTGATTCATCATTTACTTAGCTTCAGCTTGTTAATAAAATAAGCTGAGTCACTGTCATTAAGTCAGGAAAGGTCCACCACATCTACCTATTTAACATCAGGTTCTTTGATCTTTACCATCATAAAATAAAATAAATGCAAGTTCTCTCAATTTGATGAGGTTCCATTTATATTTTGAAATATTATCTGAATGACACATCATTTCAGTGATTTTAGCAGTACTGCACCACATCACTGAAGTTGATTTAAA
Source organism: Tamias sibiricus (assembly GCA_025594165.1). Taxonomy (NCBI): domain Eukaryota; kingdom Metazoa; phylum Chordata; class Mammalia; order Rodentia; family Sciuridae; genus Tamias; species Tamias sibiricus. The sequence continues at coordinate 152,831,774 of CM046657.1, read as the reverse complement.
CTTATTATGGGAAGTGTTGTCTTACTATGTCATGTCCAACATGCCAGTGGTACTTTGTAACAGTGGCTTTCCATGAGAGGAGCTCTGCAATCCTTGAACATGTTAATTAATTGGGTTTCACAGTTTGTTACACCATACTAAAAATATTGGTGGAAGTCTCTTTTTGGAATGGAGAAATTCCACCAGTAAGTCAGCTGGGTTTGTGTCACTCGTCTTATATAAGAGAATAATAGCCACCTCTCTGTCTTCTGAAGGCCACAAATGTGTGCTCTGTGGTAGGGACAGAGACTTATGAACCAACCACAGGGGAGGGACTTAACAAAGGTTATCCTACAAGCCACACTTCTAATCCAGGGAAGACTAAAAAGAAAGAAAGGACTTTGCAGAGTATACAGTCTAGTACATGAATCAACTAGAAAATGTTAGGAATAATTATTTTGGAAAAAGTAGTCAAAGCATCCTTATCAAAGTTTCCTGAGTCCTTTTTTCTTAAATTTTTTATTATTCTAATTTGTTATACATGTTTATAGAGTACATTTCATTTCATATTACATATAAAGAGCACAATTTTTCAAGTTGATGGTTTTATATAAAGTATTTTTACAACAATTGTGTCTTCATACATGTATTTAGGGCAATCATGGATAACTCAGTCTGCCATTATTCCTATAAACTTTGGGAATCCTTATTGGTTTTCATTCAGAATGTATTATTTCAGATATGGTATTGCTGAAATTCTAGGCACTTTGGTATATGTGTGGTCTTTCTATGCCTGTCAGTAGTAGGTCACTTTCACAGGTACCATAACATGTATGCTATTTCTGTGTACTTCCACAGCCCCTTGTATCACCTTTTCTTAATGCTTCAAATTATCCTTCCTAAGTGGTCTACCATTAGATTGAATGCTCCAAGAGGGCAGGGCTTTAATTAGTCCTGTTTACCACTCTATCATCAATTTCTAGCATATTGCCACTACATAAAAGTTGGGAAGGAAGAAGAAAGGTCTCCCTGAAACTGGACAGTCTGTGGGCAAGAGAGGGGTATCAACACAGGCTTTGTGCAACAGTTAATAGGGAAGAGCACAAGCAAGTGTGTGACCAAGAGAGGAGCCTCATCAGCCACATTAAAGAGTGTGGGCTTTATCTTCAGCACAAGAATTTATGTATTGGGCCAATAAAGAGCTATGGAAACTCAGGCATACATGCTAAATGTGCCTGTTGTCCACCCACAAAAATTTCAGAATGCATTCTCTGCCAGCCAGAAGAAATGACAAGGAATGGGAAAAAACTGGTTCATTCGACACTCTGTCAGCCAGAGGCTATCCTATCCTTTGTGCCTCCAGGACTGGTGAAGTGGCACTATGGGTTTTACATTTTTCTTTTTCATACAACTTGAAGAGAGAGTTTGTCTCTTGTAATTCCAAGTGTGTGTTTTATATGGTCATGACCTATCAGGACTTTGAAGAGTCACAGAGTGTTAAAAGAAAATAAAAATACTGCTTTTTAAAACAGCCTCCATGGTAGAAGTGACAGACATTTAGAATTGGAGCTCTGGCATCAGCAAGAACTTGGCCTCACTTGTCTCTATGATATTAAGAGAAGAGTTGACTATGACTCAGAGTCATCCACATGGCTGTGTGTGTAGTTGCATTTTATTCAGTGAGAATTAAATAACGGCTCCTCAACATATATCACAGAAACATAATTCACTTCTAGGGCAACAAATAAACACAGATAATAAAGTTCATCAATATTTATCATTGGAATAGTTGGGAAAAGCCATAGTCACAACACAAATATGAGCCATGAACAGCCTTTTTTTTCCCCATCTGACTCCTCATTACCCAATGGTAGAGTCTGTTGCTGTGGAACTCACCTTGTGTCATGAGAACCTGTCTTTCTCTTTGGGCTCCAGTACTTTCTGTTCGGAATTCTGACTGTTATCTTTGTTTAATACCCATGAGGGGATCAGTTTCTTTCTAGCAAGGTGACTTCCACAGTTAGTATTAAGAAGTGGGGCCCCAAATCCACCTCTCCCAATACACAGTTGCACATAGTCACACCCTCCCCCTCTACACCCTTCTTGAGAACCACTGAATGTACTAAGAGTTGTTCCTAATGTCAGAGCTATGAATGGTACCAAGGCAGCCAATTCCTAGCCTTGAAAATGGAGATCTTCAGTTTACTGTTAAAAACCTAAAAATCCTGGGAGTCAACTTCAATTCTTCCTTTTCCCAAACACTTACATCTAATTAATCTGTAGGTCCCTAAAATACCTTTCAAGCCTAATCAATGCCATTCCTCCACCCCAGTTCAAGCCACCATCCCCTCCCATCTCACATATAATAGTTTTCTAATTGGTGTCTCCACATCTCATCTTGTCTGTCCACAATCTTCCGCTCTGACTCCACCAACATACAGGGCCTTTGTTCTATACCACAAAAACTTTCCTTTACAATATAAGTTAAATCATCTCTTTCCTGCTCAAATCCCTCCCCATGATACTTGGAATGAAATCTAAAGTCTTGTTTGTAGTGTACATGGACCTCTGTGGTCTGACCTCAACCAAATTTACCTACCATTACTACACGATCCTTAATCCACTGCAGCCATACCAGCCTTCTTAGTGCTCCTAGGAAACACTGACGTATCTTGCCTCAAGGCCTTTGTACTTGCTGTTCCTGAAACCTGAAAGGCTCTTTCACCAGAACTTCATGACTTGTGCCTTCACTTCTGGTGTTGGCTCAAGTGTTGCCTTTCAGAGAGGCTTTTCTGGACTACTCTCTAAAACTTTCCTTCTCTAGCTTCACTCTATTCTTTAGCTTTGCTCTATTTTTTTCTTCATTAGCTTTTCACCCCCTGAAATTACAATTTGTTTTTTTACTGACTTGATTTCATTCCACTGTACTGGAAGCTCCCAGAGGATAGACACTAGGTAGACAACCGCCTATTCCTAATTCTCAGTGCCTCTAAGGGATTCTAAGGAATTCTGTGGGATGAATGGATATGGATGTTAGGGAGGATTACTACTATGACTCCTTATTATTCTGGAAAAGGAATCATAACCCCGAACATGTGATTATCATTCCTCCATCTGTTCATTCTCCCTCAGATCACTTCCTGGGAAAGCAGAGGCATTGCCGGGAACCTGAATGCACAGTTTACCAAGCAAAGAGCTAGATTGGTGGTACCAATATTTTTTTTGCATCAGATTATTTTCCATGTATTCCTATTTTGAAATACATTGTTTCTTCAATGTATTTGTATTTGATGTATTGATTCTAGTTTAATTATAATCACACATAAAAAATAGCTATTAAGATGTCTGTAAAAGGTGCTATTTTTTAAGAGCCAGGGAACTCAGCCTCTGAAAGCCAAATCAGCCATCTTTATTTTGTTCCCACATTCCAAAAACTGTACCTCATGTAAGCCCAAGACAATGTTTTTTTTAGTCCCCTTAGATTTTTGGTCAGGAAAATGAGTCACGACAGTAAGAAGGAAGGCTTGAGGTAAAATGGAATTCCTTGTCTTGCAACCTCTACAGCATGAAGCAACAGTGGTATGTGGTACTGTCACTAAGCCATGGTATTATTCAATCATGTCAGTGTGTGTTTCTTTTCTCCAGCAAGTCAAATGGAGCTAGGCTTCCCAAAGTGAAAGCCCAACAGCCAAATCAAGACATCACATATTCCAAAGTGCCTCCTCTCTGACATAGAACAGGCTATTCTAAGGAAAACCTCTACTTACTGTTTTTAACAGTATGATCTAGAAATCACGGTCTTTTTCCAGGGATGTTCAGGAGACTTAGCTGCTAATAGACTATCTTTTTGCAAGTGAAGGACTGTCTATTTATTAGTGGTGAGGAGACTGTCAGGTGAGTAGAAACTAAGAGGCAAAATTATTTGGATAAATCTTTTTTGCTTCTTTTTCTGGGTAATAATCTTTGGTTGTTTTCTGTTTGGTTTTAAGATGAAAAAAAAATGTTTGCTGATTTAATCATTTTTCTCTTCAGAATAAATCATTAGGACCACATCAGAAACAGAAACTGTGGTCTCTGGACAAACATAATGTCAAAGGAGACATTTGCACCAACTAAGCAAATGTTTTATGCGCTTGGACATGAACTGGTACCAAGTTGGAAGCCAGTCTATGTTGGTATAAAGCTCAGAACCAGCAGTACATGATCTATAGTAATTTTTCAGTGGAAGTTGTTTTAGTCAGCTTTTTCACTGCTGTGACTAAAGGACCCAACCAGAACTGTAGAGGAGGAAGAGTTTATTTGGGGGCTCATGGTTTCAGAGATCTCAGTCCATAAACAGACAGCTCCATTCTTCAGGACTCAAGATAAGGCTGAATATCATGGCGGATGAGTGTGGGGGAGGGAAACAGTTCACATGATGATCAGGAAGCAGACAGATCTCCACTTGCCAAATAAAATTGTATACCCCAAAGCCACTCCCCGGTGTCCAGCCTCCTCCAGCCACACCCTACTCGCCTTCAGTTACCACTCAATTAATCCCATCAGGTGATTAATTCACTGATTGGGCTAAGGCTCTCATAAATCTAAATCTTCTTACATTGTCTCACACATGAGCTTTTGGGGGACACCTCACAATCAAACTATAACATTCTGCCCCTGGCCTCCAAAAGCTCACAGTCATCTAACAATGCAAAATACAGTTAGTTCATTCCCAAGAGTCCTCATAGTCTCAACAGTTTCAATGTTGCTCAAAATGCAGTGAACATTTGTTAAATGCTTATCTTCCCAGGTTACTGAATAAGGTTCTGGAAACACAAGATCTTAGTAGACATCCAGGGATTTGTGCTCTTTCCATCTGTAAGAGTCAAGAACCCTTCTCTGATTGTGGAGTCTTATAATATATGCTGTTTCCTCTAGTTAATTTCTCTAGTCAAATGTTGAGTCTTATCTTCGGGACAGGTGAAGAAAATTTCCTTTGTGATTGCTGACATCTGACGACGAAAAATGAACACATGTAAACAGCACATGTCATTACTGCCAAGGCACTACCCAGTTAGTTTCTCTTAAAATTTACAGATTATATTGACTTTTGAAGTCTTATTTGGCAGTGACTTCGCATAGACACGTAACCATACTTGGCAGAAGTACTGCGTTTGAAGTTGGTTCTTAGAGTTCTTCTGGTGTCTTCAAGAGACTTGTGTTTGCTTATTGAAAACACAAAAAGGCATGGGATAGTCCATTTTTGTATACCTGTGCCTCCTGTTCTCATGTGTAGCCAGAAATAACACTTATTTTTTTTTTCTCAGTTCTCATCTGGCATTCTCATTACACTCTTTTATGAATGTTTCTCTCTCATCCAATGCATTCTGTTGCAAAACAGATTGAACGTTATGTCTGACACCATACTGAACAAGAAAAGAGTCTTCCCTTTGCCATAGGGCCATGAGTTAATCCCCTTGATTTGGCCTACTTACAGTGGCCCAGCTGATGATATCATTGCAGAAACTTTTTTTTAATAGCAGAATTTTTTTTATATCAAATGTCTAAGACCTCTCTGGATAAACTTTCTTCTGGTTGGTGTTTTTTTGAAAAAGGAGAATTTGGCAGAATCAGACTTTTCTTCTCTCCCGATCACATCAGATCTGAAGCAAACAGTGGAATCACAGCCAGTTCTGTAGCCAAGATAGTCCAGAAAACTTCAACTCTTGATCCTACATAGTACCCTAATGTTCTCCTCTCCTTCCTTTTCATTGCCACAGTGGGTGGGGGGGGGGAGGATAGCAAAACCCTGAGTCCTAATTGAACATTTACCAGGAAAAAAAAATACTTCTGTACCTTGGGCATTGATGACTTTGTTTTCCTGACATACAAATTGCTTCCTATGCCCAAATGGGGTGACCCTCCTCCAAAGCACTCCGTCCTTTCATTCCAATACTCACTCATTGTGATTCAAAAATTCTTGATGATCCTCTGGATGATCACCTATAGCCACCTTCACAGTCCTCATTTGATCCTGCTCAGTGGAGGCCCAGGGGATCATTTGTGAGTCTTGGTTTTATCCAATCTGATGACTTATTTGAAGTTCATATTGACCCAGCCTCTCATAAGGAGACAGAAACACTAAGCTATCCAGAAGATAGATTCGGCTCTTTGACAATTTGGGGACTGAGTCCTTAGACGGACATACAGCTCTTGGCCAGCTTTGGTCTTGCCCAGATGGACAGTGTTGCAATTACCCACACTTCCCAGCGGCCGTTTCTTCATTACTAAAAGCTGGTCTTGATTGTCTCTGAAGCCGAATTCAATTTGCAGTTCCCCCAGTAACGTGCTGTGATTCATTTGGGGACAAATCTGGATTGAACTGAGTCCAAGTGTCTCTTTTGTGAGACAGAAGGGAAGTATAAGTAGATACTATAGTCACCCAGATGAGTCAGCCAGGAATTCATGAAGTGATTTATAAATCGTTATAAAGACCACTAAAGTCTACTAAAATGGAGCGCTGTCTAGCTGTACAAAGTGGGGTATTAGCATTGGGGGGTTTTTTTAGATGTTAAATCAGATGTGAAATCCTTAAAACTGTGCTTTTCTTTTCAAGTTTTGAAAAGGATTCTTTTCCCCCCTCTGCAGTCGGCCAACTGCTAAAGCCATTTTTCATTGATTAGTTTTCACAGATGAATTTTAAAATCACCACAGACGATACCCTGCAATTCTTCGGGGAAATAAAAAAATCCCTCTCCAAATTCATCGTAGACCAGTTTATATCCATTATTTCTACTCTCTGGCAGCAAATCAATAATATTTTTGTGTGTGAATACAAAGAAACAAGCTGTTCTAATACATTCTCCCTTCTTCGGGAGGTCTGTAGCCCTGGTGGCATTGAGAAGTGGGGAAAAGCTATCCCAAACTCAGGCCAACCAATATTTAATCTAATTGATCATGTAAACATATAAGTTCCTTCTTTTCAAAGGAATAACCCCCAAAGCAGTGCTAAAACACAGTCCTGCATTGCTGGCTAGAGCTGCTTGTAGGTAGAGCACAGATGAAGAAATGTTAAGACATTATTCAGGACTTGTACCTTACTTGCACCGCAATCTGTTAGTAAATTTTGTTTAAAGTAATAAGCTTGTAAGTTAACATAGAAATATTTTAAACTTTTAGGTAGGGAAAAAGCCTGACCACTTAGCAAGACCAAAGGGATATGCCCAGCTGGTGCATGAAGAACCCCAGTTCAGGATTCAACAAGTTCACCAAAGCAAACTGGCAGCACTTGCATTGCCAGATGTTTTTAAAGGAAGTAGGTTGCTGATATACCTTTCCACCAACCCATAATAAGGATTAAAATGTCAGATGCCTTGGGAGTCCTATTCCTTCTTCTCTCACCTCACCCCTCTGGCTTGCTTTGCATTCCACTGGAAAGGTCTTTCTTACCTTACTGGAGTAAAGTGGTATTTGGAGAACTAGCTTTGCAACTTTGGGAAACTCAGTTCACCTCTCTAGACCTCTTTTATTTTTATGCAAAAAAAAAAAAAAAAAAAAAAAAAAAAAAGCTGTACTTCAGTCCCTTCCAGCTGGAGCATTCCACAACTATGTGTGTCTTTGAGCTCTGTACTCCATAGGAAAATCCAGTACCAAGAAGTTAGACCCTTGTCTGAGAACAAGACTCCCTGTGCTCCTAGAACTAGAAAATTAGAAAGAAGAGCAAAGCTTTCACATTCTTGGAGCCTTAGTTCCTGTGTCTGAATATCCTGGGAGAAAAAGAGACCTAAGAATTTTTTTATTTTAAGAACTCTGTAGATATTCTAATACAGGGCTGAACCACCATCAAGCACTGCACAGGTTAATATCAGGGATATTAAATGTGCACTCTATGTAGATCAGTTATTCCATAAACTTGTATTTGATCACCCAAAAGTTGTCAGACATTCATTGTCTGAAGTACTTTGATATCCCTGACTTCCCAATTCCAAGTCTTCATAATCTACCCTACCCCTTAACTCACATTATTTATTTTTCTTCGTTACCCTTATTTTCTCAAGCCCAATGCATAATTAACTTACTTAAATGTGTTCATTGTTCTGTCACTAAATTATAAGTTCCACAAAGGTGGGCATAGGTATCCTTGGTTGCTATATCCTTAGTGCTGAGAACCATGCTCTGTACATATCTCTCGAATGAATCAATAAACATTATCTCATACTTTTTTAATTAATTAATTTATTTTTAATTATTTTTTTATTCTAAGATGTTATAAATGACAGCAGAATACATTACATTTCATGTTACACATATAGAGAGCACTTTTTTACAAATCTCTGGTCACGAATGGTGTGAATATACGAATGGTGTTAATATACGAATGGTGTGAATATACGAATGGTGTGAATATCTCACACTTTTTGATCCCAGTGAGAGTTAGGATATCTTTATATTTACACTTGAAATCGAGGCTAGAAGGAGTAAAGGGATTAACTCAAGATTGCCCAGCTAGTAAGGCACAGAGCCAGGATCCAAGCCAGGTGGGCCTGACTTCTGGCCCTTCTGTCACTGGCACTTCTTCATATGAACCTGAGTGGTGTGCTTATCACAGCTGGGACTTACTGTTCTGCGAAACAGTCTGGAATTGAGTAGTACTGCATTTCGAGGAAGGATAACCACTTTGATTGTGGCCCCAACCCCTCTGCAAAATTGGGGAACTGGATAGCAAAGGGTGGGAGCAGGGAAAGCAGGGAGCAAGGCACGATAGTGGGGAGCATAGCCAGGTAACTCTCCAGAGCATTCAGCCGTTTTTTGAGATGTGTAGATAAAAATATTTGTAGAGACCTTTTAAGTACTTCTATGCAAGAGGATTTTTTTTTTTTTTTTTTTTTGTGGTACCGGGGATTGAACTCAGGGGCACTTGACCACTGACTGGGTCACATCCCCAGCCCTTTTTTGTATTTTTTTATTTAGAGACAGGGTCTCACTGAGTTGCTAAGTGCCTCGCCATTGCTGAGTCTGGCTTTGAACTCGCGATCCTCCTATGCAAGAGGATTTTTTAATGAGCCTTTCAAACCTGCTTCCCTACCACCACCAACCCCCGCTTCCCTGCCCTGCCACCGCCACCCGCCTTTCTTCTTGGCAAACCATTGCTCATGCTAAGGTTATAAACTCCCCCACCAAGTGAGTGGAAATGGTTGACTCAGTTCTCTGGTTTTGCTTTTGAGTGATCTGTTTCTGGTAAGCAGTGATGTTTTTTTCTCTAGTCTGTTGTGCCTCTGTACACAGCAATCATCTATTTCAGGGATCTGTAAAATGCTCAAGAAGAGAATAATAAACTATGTGGAAGGAAACCTTTGAAATGTCCCCTGCAGATCCACAGCTGGTGGACAGGGCTGGACCTAGAAATGATTTCAGAAGGCCTTTCTCCTGCTCTTGGACACTCTGTCACTCAGAATGAATTAGAGTGTTGTCACTTTGGCCTGATGTCATTGGGGAAGGAGATATTCCATAGAGGAAAAACTGGAAATAACTTAGTCTATCCTTGTATTAAATTTTTAAATTTATTTTGGCATCAAAAATTAATTCACCTTCTTTCAATTAAAAAAAAAAAAAACCCTCCCTTAACTGTTTTGAGGGAGAATGTTCAGAGCATAAGAATTTGGGTATGTGTTGAAGATACAGGGTTAGAAAGTCGCTATAGACACTTAGAAGATGGGATTCTGAGGCCCTGCCCATTTGAACCACAGTGAGGAAGGTTACTATTTAGTGAGCTTCTGCATTGTTGTTTGCTTTTGCATTAAATGGCCTAAAACTACCCAGTATCTGAGTTCTTTTGGCTTTTGGAGTCACTTTTCTGGCCTTGCCTTTAGCAGTAGGACTGTGTTTCACCTGCTCTTATTCTATCTCCTACCTCGCATGGTTTTTTTCTGTTTATTTGTTTGTTTTGTTTTGTTTTGGTACTGGGGATTGAACTCAGAGGCACTCAACAACTAGGCCACATCCCCAGCCCTTTTTTGTATTTTATTAGAGACAGGGTCTCACTGAGTTGCTAAGTGCCTTGCCATTGCTGAGGCTGGCTTTGAACTCACAATCCTCCTGCCTCAGCCTCCCAAGTGCTGGGATTACAGGTGTGAGCCACAGCACCCGGCTCCTACCTCGCATTTTAATTTACTATTTCTACTTTACTGTAGGCAGGTAAACAAGTAACCAAGTTCAAGAAAATTAATATATCATTATAGTTTTTCAGTAAAAGTACCACATAGTGTTTTAGGCATTAACAAAATTGATTTTATCTGCTGTGCTTAAAATCTGACCTATTTATATGCACTCTATTTTGATGCTGGACTTGTTAGTGAAAAAGTCACATTCATACTTCCTTGTTCCTAACAATTGTCTGAATGACAGTGATCACTTCTTGTCACATTTTATTTCTCTGTAGATGTAGAAGTTAAAATTTGTGTACTTAATTCTTTTGCAAACCACAGCCTCCTTTATCTATACATTTATTTCACTGAGAATACCTTATGTTAAAATTTCATTAATACTTTATGTGGGGCAACACTATGTCTTGAAATTATATTAACTTTGTATCATATAATCTCATTTGTTTGAAAAACAGGAAAATCGAGTCTGAATTGCAAAAAGCAATGTGTAGAGTCTGTGGAAGACATAATATTTTATCCCCAGGTCTCTGTGATAACAGTGTCAAAACTTGTTGTGCACCTAACCACATTTTCCCCTTTACTTGATGTTGTCATTCTGTTGAGTAACATTTGGTCACTAAGACAGAATGGCCAGGTTTTGGAAGCTATGTGAATGAATAGTTAATAATTTGTAATGAGTATGTATTTATATAAAATCACAAACACGTATATGTGTAATCTATATGTAAATCTTGAACCTACATTATAAATGATTCCTAAAATATTGAGATGGATTCTCTTCTTTTGGTTGGTTAGGTATTCCCCCTTTTTATAGCTACTAATCCTATTTGCCCTTTGTCCATAGAATTCCAAATCCTAAAAGTATAATATTTTATAGATTTTATATCATGAGAATCTTTGCCTCCTTTCTCTTCTTTGTCCATGTTTTCTACTCTGTTAATCAAACCCATGTTTATGAGTCAGACTATGGGTGTGAGGGGTTGTGAAACAAAATTGTCCTCCTGCATCAGACAGATTATGGCAGGTCATGTTTCCCAAAGGCTGCCGACATGCCTGTCCACACGTTTCTCGGCCCCATCAGTCCTCAACAGGAAGAGGGTAGCAGAAGAAAAGGCAAAAAACTCTTGTGCGCCTTGCCACTTTTATTCTCAAATGAGGAAACAGAACTAGAGAGCCAATCAGAGCTCTTTCTCCCTTTCCCAAAAAAACAAATTTGAGACATCAAAGATGACAATTTGATAGTGACATAGGTTGTCTTGCAATTCAAATCCTCCCCCTCCCCATCCCTGGGGACCTTGAAGGACTAGGAGATTCCAAGATTGAGTAGTAATGTGGACTCCTTCTGCCTCTAAAGTTTTGATTCCACAGTCTCTCCTTCCTCTCCCATAACTGCAGAGCGACTTGTGAGACACATTCAGGACTCGTTCCCCCAGAAAATAGCCTCCACATAAGAAATCCAGGCCTGTGCACTTTACTGGATGTTCTCAGGCAGTATCAGAATTGGTTTGCTGTCTTTTCTCTCAGGACCATTCCGCACATCTTTTCAGGGTAATTCCAATTAAGATGACATGCCTAGAAAAATTGATATTTACACAGCACAGGATACTCGGTTACTATTCTCTTTCGGCAGAGTGAAAACCTAAATGATGGATTAGCAGGCTTCCCACCTCAGCTGGTTTACTTGAGCCTCCCCTGACTCCTTTGTTCCAGAGGTTAATGAGTCCACATCTCTGCTTTTGGTTTCTATATCGCTCTCTTACATAGACTCATCACATCTCTCAGGGGAAATGCAAAAAGAACCTGGCATTTTGTCCCATGCTTTCTTATGGCTTGCAATACAAATGTCTTATTAGATATTCTGGTTCAGAAGGTTCAAATGACTTTATATACTTGTTCATCTCCCTTTTTATCATCTATGGCGCTGCACAAAAGCCCAACAAAGTGGATTTATTTGTTCCTGTGAAATAAGTGATATAAACAGATGGTGACTTATATGTGTTAGTGAAAAAATAAAGCTTCTCTTTCTATACAGTGCAAAAAAGAGATGATTAAAAGTTTTCAGCTTAATGGACTGTTTTTTTAGAGGTGGGGACTAAACAATTCATTGCTAGTATAGTTTGTCCCAAAATAATTTTTCTGCTTTATTTCACTGCATTACCAGACTCTCTCCTTTCATCCCATGTTTGTGCCAGTCCCCTACCGAACTAGCAAGTTGATCATTTCAATTTTTTGTGGACATTGCCCAACTTTAACATTATTTTCACAAGTGTACCTTCCCTTCAATGTTAGAAAAAAAATACACTGTCATTTTAAACCTTGTGAGTCGGAATCCTGCCAATTGGAAGTTCAATCTGCATTCATCCATTTTTTAAAATTTATGGTTATGTGGAGATTTCACCCCATTTAAACACCATTATACCTCCTCCCCAAAGCCAACAGTCTTGTGATTGGCACATGTTACTACAAAAGATGTCCTACATGGTATTCCTGCTACAACCTCAGGAATGTTCTTTGCCAAGCACAGAACTCATATAGACCTCTTGAGTTCTGGGTTTCAAATCATACTTGACCTTTGAGGTTTAAGTTAATTTATTTTTGGCAAAAAAAAAATGTATTGTTTAAAGAGAATAGGATTAGAGAGGGTCATAATAAGGAGTTGTAACACTTCTTGGACCTCAGATATGTCTTACAAAACAAAATGTTTATGAGCTAAGTGTAAATGATTCAGAAACATATGGATCAAATTTCCCCTAAGATCCCTAAAATGCAAGAGGATTTAAAAATTAGCAGAAAGAGGGCCTGGCAAAGATGTGGTTTGCATTTCACCAAACCCAGGGTATTTGAAATGCAGCTTAAGAAGCTTGACAAACCCAAACAGTGACTAGGTTTTCCTTTGTTGGTGTCTTTTTATTCCCTCAATATCTCAATTAAGAACTCAGTGGCTAAAAGGGAGAGAGAAAAGTCCTGAAGGCTGGTTTAAAGGGCTCATTGTTACACTTGTGTGGGTTCAGAATGGGGTCAGACTTGGCTTTGGCAGGTTGGTCTGCTTCTGTTATTTTGTGTTCTTCATGTTGCCCTTTATAATTGTTTTCTCAGGTTTGTACCTTCTGCTCCATCTCCTCACCACATCAGCCCTCGGAGAGTTCCGGCTCCTTCCTCAATACTGCAGAGAACACAGCCTCCCCACACCCAGCAACCATCAGGTTCACACCTGAAGTCCTATCAGCCAGACACGAACTCTTCTTTTCAACCAAATGGTATCCACGTCCATGGTAAGCAGGAGCAGCAGTCTCTTGAGTACTGAAAAGTGCTGTTGTGCTCTTGCTTTTAATCAAGTGTCTTAGTTACCAGTTATGGGTTTCAGATATTGTTACACATCAGACTTAAGCTTTTAGAATTTTCCTCTAAAATGTCACACTTAATAGGCATGAAATCTTATATTATTTTCCTGGCTTCAACCCTAAGATGACATGACTTATGACACCCCACACTGGTCAGCCCAGGGCAAACTGGCACAAGACGCTGTTGCCTGGACCCAGTGCTTAAGGACAGGCCCGGGAAACAGCATTCTATTCCTAAATAATAAATAGCCCATATGAAAGAAGACCATGGGAGTTCTGGAGCCACACCTGCCTTCGCCACTGGATCTTTGTCCCCAGCCCCATTAAGCTAGATCCTGTCATCCTTCAAGGTCCAGATAAAATGACACCTCCTCCCTGAAGCCTTATCTAGTCCCATAGCTGATTTAATTTCTTCTGGTTCTGAACTGATGGCATCTCATCTGTATCTGTCTGCTAGAACTTCTCTTCACTCTTTGTTGTAAGTTACTTATCTGTGAATAGAGTTCTGAGGGCATAATTTCCTGACCATTGTCATATCTCTTAGGGAGACACACAGATATAGAGAAGGCACAGGTAGGTGTTAGGTACATGAAGGAAGAAAAGGAGTTAAGGATGCAGGGAATCACAGTGTTTTCAAATGGGCTGATCTCAATGAGAGGCTTGCATGGAGAACTAAGTCTGGCTTAATTTCTTTTCTTTATTTAACCCCCTTTTGTCAGTTTGGGCACCTATTCTAGTGAACTTGCTTAGAAAGCTGAAATGCCACATTGTATAGCCTTAGACTATCAATACCTGGTACTTCTTAGTGCAGTCAGACCTTCTGTGTAAGCAGAAAGGACACTGGCTGTTTCCTGAATTTGCTCCATATGCATTGTTACTTGAAACTAATGGATTCCCCAAACCAATTTAAATCAGTGTTCAGACTGAGCTTGAAAGAGTGATTTCCCAAGATGGCAGAAGCAAGCAATATTGTGGAGCTAAACTTGGATAAGCACCCCAAAGTAGAGGTCCGAGGAGTAAAGAGGAGGCAGTGTAAAGACAGTGGCCACATGTAGGGAAAAAAATCATTGAAAAGCCAGGGCCACAGGCTCTGGTTTAGAGTTCCATCTATCTCTGCCTTTCCCCCTCTTCTCCAGTGTAGCCACACAAATCCCTAGTTTCCCAGTACAACTTAGACTTTCACCATTCCTCAGGCCTATGGTAGTTTTTACCTTTTGTGTAAACATTTCTTTTCAAGCTTTAGTCATATACTTGTTCAACCAAGAAGTATTTCTTTGAGTGCCCACTATGCACAAAGCAAGATATTTGTAAGAAAGATAAACAGAGTCCTCTTCCTTTTGAGGGAGACCCCTAGCTCATTCATCAAGCTTATCTAACGTAGAGGAGACCCAAGGTCACCCCTCCAGGCAGAAGGTGTGCAGCATGGGTGTGGGCTGTGTAGGTTCCCGAATGGGTCACTGACTCTAAGACATGCTTTTTTTCCTTCACATTTTAACACCACTGAAATCTGGACACATCTCACAGTCAGTGGCATCATATAATTGGTAGTGATTTTTCTTTCTTGTGCAATATAGAATAATGGAGCATTTCACAGTCCATGGTGTTACAGTTCCAATGAAATGTGGTGTAACATGCTTTGATTATAACCGTGAAATAAATTTTTAAAAACTTGAAGATTGACCTATGTATAGAAAAAAAATTGGAAAGAAATTCATTGAAATATTAAGAGTTTCTGTATCAAGGTGGCGGTTTCTGTATCTGTCTTTC
This sequence comes from Tamias sibiricus, assembly GCA_025594165.1. Taxonomy (NCBI): domain Eukaryota; kingdom Metazoa; phylum Chordata; class Mammalia; order Rodentia; family Sciuridae; genus Tamias; species Tamias sibiricus. Next base: position 152,816,545 of record CM046657.1, on the reverse strand, counting down.
TACTTTCTAAAAATGTTTTGAAATTAGACCAAATTGAATGCAAATTACCAGTCAGATGTAAAACTGTGTGACTCCATGCAAATTTTTGTGCCTCAGTTCACATTCCCTACGTGGAGAGAGTTTCATCTACCTCCTTTCATTGGTTCTTATGAGAATTTGTTAAGAAAAACACCAGGCACAGAGTAGGAGCTTATTTAATTTAATTATCTTCCTTCTGTTCCCTTCTTTTACTTTATTAGACTTTTTGAGAACAGGGATTATGTTTGTAGCCCCAGGGCAAGCATAATATTTATTGTAAAGTAGGGATTTAATAAATATTTGCTGAATAAGTAATTGACGCTTTCTCATTCAACAAATGAATAATGAAATAAGAAGACACAGAAAATGAGATCTATCCTATCATTTTGGCAAAATACTTTTTCCACATTTCCCATTTTTAGTTAAATAATGGATGAATACATTGTCAATTTGAAGTTGTTGGCTCTCATTCTTTTTTTTTTTTTTTTTGCTCGTTAAAATTCTCAGTCAATGAGAAATTGCTAACATCAGCCCTAAATTAGATTCAGGATATAGTCTGGCAAATTGGTAAATCATGACTTTCTTCAGGAAGATAGGCAAATGGCCTTTGTGATGAACTTGCAAACAGAATGCCCGTGCATTAGCCACCAGGCCACTGCAGGGATGTGAGGGGTAGGGATCTAGATGTAGCCTTACTCTCTCCTCCAAGCATTTTTTTTTTTTTTTAATATTTTTCTGGAACTTTGTAGTCACAGCATTTCTCATCAATTACTTTAGAAGAAGGACAAAATTTATCAACTGTTTTTCAAGCAGGTGTTACAGTGCTAGGGGTAAGGATACCTAAGTTGCTGAGTCTGGCCTTGAACTTGCAATCCTCCTTCCTCAGCCTCCCAAGTCGCTGGGATCACAGATGTACACCACTATGCCCAGTGGTGTGAAGAGCGCTTCTTAGTGAGTTGTGCTTAATGTCCAGGCCTTTCCTCTTTTGTTGGACAGGTTTGCTGTTTGAAGTTATACAACAGTCTGGTGACAGGGAACTTCATCCCCTAGAGGACTCGATTTTTAAAGTGCAAGCAGTGTCAGGTTTCTGACACAATAGCTGTAGTGAGTTTGTGTTCTATCTTTCAAGATGTTCATAGCTTTAATGAGCATCATCACCCCATCTCCTCTGTCCTCCTTGCAGTAAGTAGAGGTCAGGGGAAAATGTCATCACTGTATTTTTAGAGATGGGAACTAAGATATGTAAGAATATAAAATGTCTAGGCATGACCACTTTGGCAAAGTAACACAGGCAGCGTTAACTAGAGGTCTGCATTTTCAAGCCACATTCTTTATCAGCATGTTCCCAAGTCAAAGGCACACTAAAAGAAATATTCACTTATATTTGTCCACATGGAAATGTAGAAATGTAGATGCCTGTATGTAGATGCTGTTGCATTAGCTACAGCCATGAAGATTATAACTCAGAAGGCTTTGATCTTACAGATGAGAAGAAAATTAGGTCTGCTGAGTTTATTTTAGTCATGCCGCTAGTTGTTACTGAAGCATAGGCATTGTGTGCTCTAGTTATATTTTTATGAAGAGGCATTTTGTGAAAAATATACTTTGAAAAGATTAACAGCATTGTTTTATCAAGTTCTCTCACCTTGGCTTCATTGATTCTGTATCCACTCCATCCACTCATATTGTCTTCATGAGTAAGGTGGATAAAATGTCCTTTCTTTTTAAAGTTTGCATGCTGATAGCATCTACGGGTCTCTGTTTGGGTGCTATCTCTAAGGCAACTTCTTAGTATACTTTAGTCCTTTATTTTAGATGTAAACATAAGGACACTTTCCAGTCATGTAAACTTGTTCTCTGGTCTTTTCTTTCTTGTTAGGACAGTTCTCTTGCCCAGGCAAGCTTCAGAATTTTGCCTGGATTAGTTGCCTGAGAGTTGATATTTGTACATTTTGTTATGGTCCTAATGGCTAATTTCTTTTTAAATGCCCCTATTCACTCCAGGTTGTTCAAATGCCATGGGAATTCCTAAAAGAGCATTTTCACAAACTTCCTGCTTTGGGGCTCTATCAAGGAGAGGCCACGTTCCTTTCAGCAAGTGTTTGTTGGTCATCCTCTGTGTGCCAGGCTAACATGAATGTCATTTAATCAGTGCACTATGATATATGCAGTAGTAGAAGGCACCTGATATATTCAGAGGAACATGTCAGAGAAAGGTTTGTAGAGGTGACCCTTGAATAGAGTTTTGAAGAGAATAGTTCTTTGCACAGGCCAAGTGGGGAAAGGCATTGCAGGCAGAGGAAAAGCAAAGGGCACCTGGAAGATCACCAATGTGTGTGTGCTAATGGGAGATTGTGTGTGGCTGGAGTGCACAGTTGAGCCATGCTGTGGAGGAAGAGGGTGCTGGGGAACTATAAGGCCAGCTCACAAAGGGGTTTTGGGCAATGCTTAGTGTTGTGTGCTACGCGATGAAGAAGTCAGTGTGGTATTTTAGGAAAGTCAAGTGGAGTGCTCTAAAGAGAATGGAATGGGAGAAGCAGAAACATTAAGCTGTAACTGTCAGCATTATACTGGGCTGCATGTGTAGCACCCCTAAGGACAAAACAGAGATCGCTTCACTCAGATGCGACTGGTAAATTGAGCAATGATATTAGAATAACATGAAATTATGTTTATTCACACAAAATCTTATGGAGGGCTGGAATAGCAGGAGAAGAAAATGAAAACACACACACACAAACACACACACACAAAAAAAATAAACTCAGTCTAGCTGCTACATAGGAAGAAGCCCTTTCAGCTATGTTTTAATAAGATTTGGAATGAGACTGGAAGCTCTTGCTCAAGATAGCTGCACACCCAGCCTTGCAGTTCCCTTAACTAATGGCACATCATACTCCCTCCCTCCTACTCACTGGACCCCCACCATCTGTTGTCTCAGTTCCTGCAAGCCACTGTTTCCACTCAATGTTTTATGCATTTTTATTGACCACTCAAGAGCCCAGTGTCACACTAAACTGGCTTCCCTGGCTGCCCAAATTCCCCTTTGAATATTTTGTTCCTAGTCATACTTAGAAGTTCTCAGATATTTTGAGTGGTCTGTTTCAATCCTACCTACCCAATGACCCTGCTATTTAATTTATTTATTTATTTTTGGTACCGGAGATTGAACTCGGGGGCACTCAGCCACTGAGCCACATCCCCAGCCCTATTTTGTATTTTACTTAGAGACAGGGTCTCACTGAATTGCTTAGTGCCTCACTTTTGCTGAGGCTGGCTTTAAACTCGTGATCCTCCCGCCTCAGCCTCCCTAGCCGCTGGGATTACAGATGTGTACCACGATACCTGGCAACCCTGCTATTTTAAATGAACATTTGTGCAGAGCACAAGACTTGGCAGAATTTGTTTATCATAACGGAAACACCTATGTGTGAGTTTACTCTCCTTGCATAACAAGATGTCTAACAGGAAACTGCTGGGTGGAGGAGTTGCCCCTCCTGACCAACAGTGTCTAGGCCTCCTGCCATCTTCTGCTTTGTCATCTGAAACAGGTAACTTCCATCCTCTTGGCCACAGTGTGAATGTTGATGTCTACACAACCTTTTCCAGTTTCAGGCAGAAAGGAAGGTAAAGAGTGAAGGACAAGTGTACCCCAAGCTTAGTGATATGGACATCCTCAGATGCTAGGGAGACCAGCAAGATGGATGCTTTCATGCATCCCCATGCTTAATAAAACGGAGGTTCTGTTAATTATGTTTCCAGGCAGATACACTATAGGGTCTGCCAAATGCTCTTGGGAGTGGTTTCCTAATCTGTAAAATGGGACCAGTACTACCTATCTCACAAACAAGATTTAATGATACCACCTCTTGGAAATCAGTGCTCTTTTGAAGGGTTCTGCCCTATTTTATGCCCACCTTCTCCATTCTCTTATGTTTCTCTCAGGTTTCCACTGCTTGCTTTTATTTTCACCCCTCTAGAGTTTCTGGTTGCCAACACAAAGATTTCCATCATCCATGCTCCAGTTATTAGATTTCATTAGGAAAACACCATGAAGCTACCTTCTTAGCCCAGGCTGTTTGAGATCAACACAGTGGCAGTGGGAAGTGGGAGCCTTCTCTGTTGGTCACAGCTCCTGTGGTTTTTAAGCTATCTTTTTCATGATTTAAAGCATGCCCTGCCTGTGGGCCCCAAAGAAGCAGGCCAGTCAGCTTCCAGACAATGATGGCATTTTCCTACCTCAGTATGGAGCTGTAAGCTTGTCAACCCAGTTCAAATTGACTGCGTGGGGAAACAAAGGGTTTCCAACCACCATCAGGCCTCCAAGAATAAAACGGGCATTGTAGACGGCTTGTCCTACCAAAGAACCAAAGCATCTTTCAAACTATAGAAATCAAATCACAGAGCTCTGATATTTAAATGGAAATGAGGTAGCAGGTAGGAGTTTAACTAACTTCTTCCCCCAGTGACTGTTTACTCAGAGTGATTGTGCTGTAGCACTTTCCAGGAAGCGCTCTTTGGGTTACTGCCATGACTGATCTCATTGCTGGGGGTTTATAGTGTTAAATTTTTAAAGGTTGCTTTTTAAAGGCAAATTTTAAAGACAACAAACATACTCCCCTTCACAGGAAATTTAGTCACAACTGCATACATGCAAGATTGTGAAATAATAAAGTAGTAGGTCTAGAAGTTGCATTGTTTAGAACTCAAGCGTGTCACAACTTCTTGAAATCTCAGGAAGGCACATGTAATTACTTATAAATCAACGGTGCCCTAGTCTTCGCTGAGAAAGATGTGACATTCACAAAAGAAATGAGCCAGTGAGTGCTCTTCATGCTACTCGGATGTTATCATCAGCAGTCATAATCAGGAATAATTTTCAGTATCAGCCCTGGTGTTATTAATGCCTATATAGTACTAGGGATTGATGATTAGATCCAGAGAACTCCTTAATTACTCTCACATACTTAATTACTACAAAATTACCCCAAGAACAGTTTTACATAAGTAGTACTTGATAAATTCTGACAGTGTGCAAATTGTAAAAAACAAAAGTTAAATTTAGGTGTGTATGCAGGGTGCAGTAGGCATCTCAACAGGTTGAGTTTTGTGGGAGGAGTGCAAGATGGTCATTTTAACCAGAGGAACTGTTGGAATAAAATGATGGATTATGAAAATGACTGAACTGTGAATAATCTATTTTTATAGTCGGAAGCATCTAAACACAGATGTGTGTGTGCATGAGCATGCACATACACATACATACACACATTAAATTCACCAAATTAATGTGCCATGTTTGATCAATAGGGATGTTAAGATGATTGAATCAGCTAACCATTGCTAGATCATATGTTTCCTCAGCACAGGGAGTGAATCGGTCCACAGTGCTTTGCACATAGTAAGTGCGTAGTAAATGTTTGTTGAACTAATATGAAGGAAGAGAAAGAAGAGAAAGAGGAAAAAGAGGATTTTTGATCATGCCTGCTTATTCAGATTGGTGGAGTCAGCCCTTGGCAAAATTGTGCCTTATACTCAAGTTTTCAGGGTCCTTCTTTTCTGTGGGCATTTCTGCCTATTCCCCTCTTGATCAACTGCTTGAGACTCTGCCTAGAGGAAATTGGATAATCTGATGATACAATTGCTTATTAGGGCACTTTTGATATGGGATTCCTTCTCGGGAGTGTTTGCACTTTAGGAGGACCCCTGAGATATAGCCTTGCTGCGTGTCCAGTAGTGCAATTCTGGGCATCGCCCTATCAAAGAGAGGTATTTTGAGGCATTCCCAGTGCTCAGAAATACAGTCCTTTGCTTGAAAAGCATTTTGTTTTCAAAACATTTATAGCTATTAGGTTACATAATGGATTCCAGTTGAGATCCATGTGCCTCCCTCCAAACTTCTTGGCTCTACTTTTTTGTACAACTCTGTTTTCCTGACTCTGTCACCTTGAACATGTCACAATCTCCACTTCTGGTAATCTCTTCAGAGATAATATGACCAATTTGGGGTTATGTAACATGTGCCATGTTTTTGCAAGTACACGTATGCTGGGGAAACTCTGGAAGCCTGATTACTAAATCAACAAACCTGGGTTCCTGAACGCTTAGCACAGTTCTTCACTATAATTTAAAAATTCTTACTGACTTGTTAAATTATAAAGAAAAAAATTTACCTGTCCTTTTTGTAAAGTCCTTATAGTATTTAAGTTTATAAATAATTTAAGTCCCCTCCCATCCTTATTCTGACCCCCAATTTTACTGCCCAAAGGTAATGACTGTTAAGAGATCCATGAGCATTCTTTGGCATCTTTTTAATGCTTATGGAAACAAAATGAATATGTGTACATATACTTGTGTATATGTGTATGTACCCACATCTTCTATTATAAAAATAGCCTCACATTCTGTATTTTTGTTTTTTATACAAACTTTGCAAAATACATGCTTTTGCTTTCTAAAGATGTAATCCTTCCCCCCATTCTATAATTCTACCAGAAATATGTCACCATCTTCTTAAGTCAGTTTCCTGTTATTAGACATCTATATATTTTCATTTTCTTCTTTTCCTAGCACTGCTCTGTTAAATTTCCTTATGTATGTGTTTGTGTATGTGTGTTTACATAAACACACAAACAGAACCCTTTCCACGCTTTCTCAGGAAACGTTTCTAAAGAGATATTGCAGGGTTAAATGGATATGCACGTTTTCAAGTTGGATAGGTACGTGTTTCTTTACAGAGGGGGCAATGCAAATTTAGACTCCATCCATCAGCAAATTAGAGTACCCATTTCCTCATACTACATAGTATTTTAATTGTTGCCAATGTGCACAGCAAAGATTAATAACTTATTTTAATTTTTCTTGGTAACATGTTTGAACATCTTTATATATTTTCATTAAACAAAAAGAAATTTGAATAACAACAAGGGTTAAATGACAGGAACTATAACTTGATTTTTTATATTTTCTATGAAGTAATCTACCTGCTCCTTCACCCTGTAGTCAAGGTGTGCCACTTGAAGCATGGTAGTTTGTTTTCTCAAAATTTTATTGAAGAGAAGGAACTATCCAGAAAAACATCCATTTCATTGACTATTGTGACTTCTATGTCACTTAAAAACACTTATGGACAAGTGTTTGATGAACATTATTAGATATTTAGAGCTTTTTCAGTCTTTTGAGGAAGTAAAGGTATTATTTTTTCAGAAAGAAAAATTTTTATATCCAAAGCTCATCAAGTTTGTCTTCTAGTGAATGAAACTCTTAAAATTAAATATTTTTTTTCTTATAACTCTATTTTAGGGGTTCTGTTGAACTCTTTGGGGCTAAACATGTTAATGGCAACCTGTGTCTTGAAATTATTTTATTTTTAATTGGAATGTTCTTTATAAATATAATAAACAATTGATAGTTTCAAAAAAAATGTGAAGAGTTATGGGTGAAGTTTTCTTAAAATAAAGGGGACAAATGAAAATCCCACATCAGGATCATCTGGGTGACTGGTAGTGAGGCCACTGTGTTAATAAAACAGAAAACAAAAACAATAAAACAGCCGGGCGCGGTGGCGCACACCTGTAATCCCAGCACTTTGGGAGGCTGAGGCAGGAGGATCGCGAGTTCAAAGCCAGCCTCAGCAATGGCGAGGCACTTAGCAACTCAGTGAGACCCTGTCTCTAAATAAAATATAAAAAGGGCCGGGGATGTGGCCCAGTGGTTGAGTGCCCCTGAGTTCAATCCCTGGTACCACAAAAAAAAAAAAAAAAAAAAAAAAAAAAACAATAAAACACTAAAAATGGCCTGATGTGTTCCCCTTCAGATCAGATCAGCCCTTGCACCATGTTGCAAAACAATCTCAGTTACCTTAGAATTTCTTGTTGGTTTACTTACAATTGTCATTGCTCTTTATGATTACAGGAATTCTCCCTCTCAAACCAGTGTTCTGACTAAACCCTCCATTTCATTATTTTGCAAGGTTTTTGAGAACTAAATGTTATAAGATGCAAGCCTGTTGAAGTAAAAACATTTAAGCATTTTTCTAAATCATTGAAGTGTAACCACCAACCCTTCCCTTTCTACATTCCTTCACCAAACCCAACCTCATATCACACATCTTAAAGCAAGTTCTTAAATTTCCTTGTCATTATGGCAAAATGATTCAGGGAATCTGAATTAGCCAAGTAATTACCCAAGGTCCTTTGCATCTATGGATCTGGGCTGATGCAGCATTTTTATCAGCATCAGTAAAGTCAGTGGTGATACCTGCGTTTACATTACAATACATGTTTTTATAAATTACTCTATAAACATGTTTTCTTTGGGGGTAGTACCAAGGATTGAACTTGGGGGTACTTGACCACTGAGCCAAATCCCCAGCCTTATTTTGTATTTTATTTAGAGACAGGGTCTCACTGAGTTACTTAACCAATGGGTCCCACCATTGCTGAGGCTGGCTTTGAACTCGTGATCCTCCTGCCTCAGCCTCCTGAGCCACTGGACAGTGCCTGTTAATTGAATAGAAACCACTCAATAAAATATTTGTTGGATAAATGTCTAAACCTTCATTATAATCTTGTGAAGAGTTTAAAAATATATACTGTTAACCCCATTTAGAGATGAAGTTCAGAGTAGTTGAGTAAGTTCTTTGATGTTGAGATGGTTCCCTAAAAGAGCAGAAGGTGTTCTCTTGATGAGTTTAGTCACTCAATTCTCATTCCCACACTCTTTTTTCTGTCTTCAGATTCAGTGGCCTCTCTGGCATCGAGCAGAAAAGGGTGACTTAGAATAGCAAACCCCTCCAGGTTACCTGGATGCCTATCATATCCTCATCACCTTAAAAGAAAAAAATTTCAGTGGTGGAAAGGGAATTCACATTATATTCTCAAATTCAGATAATCTATTGTATGTAAGCTTCACAATCCATAATCCTTGAACTCAGTGGTGATCCTTACACCATTGGTATTTTCACCAAAGTCTCTGGTTGTGGTGCCATTCATTCATTCACTCTCAAATACTTAATTCCTGCTCTTTAGCAAGTCCTGTCCTAGTTGCTAAAGCCACAACAATGTAGAAAACAACCAAAAACCCCTGCCTGCCTTGAGCTCATGTTTATTCTAGGGCTATCTGTGGTATGTGATATTAGTTAGTAGGTGTGGGTTTTGGCAAGCACAGCCTCTGAGCTCAACAGTAAGAGAATACTCCTCGGGGCTGGGGTTGTGGCTCAGCGGCAGAGTGCTCGCCTCGAACGTGCCTCGAACGTGCGCGGCCCGGGTTCGATCCTCAGCACCACGTAAACATAAGTGCATTGCATTGTGTACAACTAAAGTAAATAAATAAATATTAAAAAAAAAAAAAAGAATACTCTTCATGGTCCATGGAATCATATCATCTGTTTGTTCTCTGTAGCACTTGACATACTTTGAGATGCCTACTACCTACTCAAAAATCAGGAATTTGATGTCCAGTGGAATGAGATTAAGCAAAAAAGGAAAGACCCTGTAGACTAGATGCACACATCAAAATGGTGTCCCCAGATATCACTGGGATGAAGGCCGTTTGACAGAAGGGGTGGAGCAGAGATGGCAGATCAAAATTGGATTGTCCAATTGGATTGATTGTTGGTGTCTGCAAGGTTTGACAAGATTAAAAAGGCAAGTTTCCTGGTGGCAGTTGGAAGGAGGTGACAGGGATCCTGAGATCAAGGGACATCTGTCAGCTTTCACAGATAAATGTCCACTCTTCTATCTCAAATCCACAAATACAGATTTCTATACTCCTTTATCTTGAGCCCAGATTTAATTTAAACATATTTTTCTAAACAGTGGATCTGGAGGAGGCCTAACAGTGTGTAGTAGAGATTAATCTACGGGGCAGAAATTAAGGGGAAGAAACAATCAAGGCATTGGCTCACTGGGAAGGATAACATGGGGCTCACTCTTAGATGAGAATCCTGGAAAATTGTGTAATCACACTTGGATTCAGAGAGGCAAGAAGTCACCTAGGGCACAGAGCAGATATAATGTGGGAGTTTGGTTGTATCTGACAGAAGTCTAGGCCACAAAATCAGTATGGGGTTGATAATAAGACCAAGACTTGTGAGTCACCAAATGAGGTCATGTGATTTCACCTTGATGGAGAACTTGCAAGTGAAGGAAAGGCAGTAGGGAGGATCCAGGTGAGTCATCCTGACCCATATCTGCTGAGAGTGTTATTCAGGGTAACTTTAGAACAGTCATCATCGCTGTAGCCTCAGATCCTGGATCCAGCAGAAAGAGCTGGGGCTCAGCCCAAGGGGGAAAGATGCCCATTAGAGGAGCCCTCCTTCTCCATTTCAAATGGAGTGAGAGTCCTTCTTCTTCTTTTTTTTTTTTGTTTTGTTTGTTTGTTTGTTTTTGTTTTGTTTTGCTTTTCCAATTGGGATTTAATTTGAATTTTTTTCAGATGTTTGTGAAGCTTCTCATTATGTTCTTAGAAGCTGTCAAATTTCAGGTTAAGAAATACCTTTGTAAAGACACATATTTCCAGGCTCCTCATCCTTCTTCCAAAGGTTTTGATTGGGTGAATCTTCCTTAGGACCCAGGAATGTTCAGGTTTAACAAACCTGGCCAGGGGGTACTGATGCTGCTGGCATCCACTTTAAAAATCTTTGGCCTGGGCCCCCTCACCACGGTTGCCCAGTCAGAGGCAATCCAAAGGAAGATATATGCCTGTGATGTAGATGCTTTCCAGCTTCCTTCTCCCTCCCACTCCTAGGGAAGTGCTACAAATATAGTAAAACCTAAAAACCATAGAGCACCAGGATGGCCCTCATGAAAAGACAAGGGCAGATAGAATTAATCTTCATTCTTGACAGTGCTTCCCTTGTTCTGCTTTAGTCCAGTTACCCCAAAGTCTAAAGGTTGTTCATGGATATCATGGGAAGGAGCCTGATACAACCATGGGAAGGTTTACCTGTATAAGGTAAACCAGAGAAAGTAGATTGAGAAGTAACACTAGGCTTAGACAGAGGGTGCTGGAGTTTTCAGTGGTTTCACCATAAGCAAATTATTTTCATACTTATTATTTCATTTGGTCCTTTGGTCACCTAGTAGGTGCACATTTTCCAGCAAGGAGTGGTCCCTTCTCATGGAAAACACGCCAGCTTATTATTATCAACCGTGACCAGTGGTTGCCCACTTCATGTTGCCATCAGATGCAGAATGTCCAAATCCTATGTCCTTCCTTTCCAACTTCATTTGTATTCAGAATTTGTGAAGCTTTGGGTATAGTCTGCAGGTGAGAGAGTACAGGTGGCAGCTCATGAGAACCTGGGCACTGAATCCCTTTCACTTGTCTTCTATGCTTCTTCCACTTCCCTCTGTGGATTCTGCTGCCTGTGAGTACTGTTGTTCTCCTTATATAAAGAGGGACTCATAGGCTCAGAGAGACCATGGTTTTCTCCAAGCCACACAGCCAGTAAATAGCAGATATGGCTTTCAAATTCATCTTAGACTCTGCTGGTCTTCTGGGTTTTGAGAATCTCTATTTAATGTAATTTTCAAATGTGCATTCTCACCAGCAGGATTCACTGAACCATTTTACTATAACTGTTTATATGCACACATGGCAATTACTGAGACACATTGCAATTAGTTTACTTTGGCAGCTTATCATTTTGAGAATTTGGAAGCCATAGGCCACCAAGCACTAGGTTTGGGGTGGTTTGGGGGTATTTAAATGAAAATTGATTACATCTTTTAAACAAGAGTGTTTTATACATGCCTTCCTTCCCACTCTGCTTTTTTTTCATTTCCTTATTGTCCCTTTCGGCAACATACTCTGCCCACTCCCATCTCTTATTTTGAACCCTTTGCAGATATTTGTAGTGTGTCCGCTGCCTCCTCTCCTCCCCATCTCTGGAAATCAGTTGACAAGCCCAAGGGCCAGAATGTGGCTCACAGTGTTCAATGCTGTCACCAGCTTGCTGCAGACCAGGGGAGGCTTGGAGGAGGAACAAGTGGAGAGAGCACCCAGAGTATTCAGAGTGCACCTCCCTGTGGCCTGCAAACTGGCGACAGGAGATGCAGATGAACATGGCCCCACTTCTTAGAACCAGGTAGACTCCCAACTCAGAGCCCTCGCACTGCAACCCCTCTGTCCAAGGGCAGAGGGACCAGGACCAGGCAACTGCTCTATTGGTCAACTTTTAGAACACCATAATGGGTTTCCTTTGGTAGGAGCATGCACAAATGGAATTTTAAGGGTTATTATTTCCATTATTTTCCTTTCTTAGTAGAGTAGTTGCTTAAATGTCAATCCTAAATAGCTCCAGTGCTTTGCAAGCTGGTTCAGTTCTCAGCCCGAAGAAAAATCTGTCTTCCTAACACCGTCTGTGAGCTGTTCCTGTAGCTTCCCCGTTTATAGACTCCATATTATTTAAACTAAGAGTCAATTTCTCTGCCCTTTCCGGAAAGGAAACTTAGTCAAGCTCGAGATCAAATGAAGACATTGATGATGTTGATGGTCACGGCAAGGGGCAAAGGCAAAAATGACAACCAACTGGTGATTCCACTGAGAGGTGCAGCATCGTTGCACACCTAAGGGTGGTGGGTCTGTGCGAGAGTCGCTGGCGAGCTGCTTATGTGGCATAAAGCCTCCAACCTCTCTGAGCTTATTTCCCTGTAAGAGTTGCTGCTGTTTACCACGGGCCTCCTGAGGTGCCACAGAACACACCAAATGCTTTTATAAACACGGTCATATGTGTTTTCCACAATCTGATAAAATGGATATTATTTTCAAAAAAGAGGCTCATAAAAGAAAAGAATTTCTCTTAAGACACACAGTTGGTTAATGGGTCACTTGGGAATCCAACTAGAATCCCAGTTGTTCATGCAATCAGCAGAAATAAAATAGTGGCAGAATCAGAAAAAATGGCCATAAGAAAATTCCTGAAATATCTGTTTCTCCTCTCAAAGGTTCTTAGAATTTTTCTGTCATTAGGTGACCTGATCACTTTTACTCATTAACTTAATATACTCTTTCCCACAAGCAAGAATGTACTTTCTAATGTGTGACCCCAGCCTGATTAACTTTGCCTACAATTTGTCAACAAAGGACCTGAACAAAAATGGCCAGATCTTGTTGAGATGCCTTTGGTCCCTGAGCTTCAGCCCCAGTGGTCTTCATGAACAATGTCAGCAAAGAGACCAGGGTTTGAATCCTGGTTCTGAAACATGGAAGCTATGAGGATTTGGATAAGTTATTTCAATTTCTGTTCTTTTGTTTGTAAACTGGGAATAATACTACTTGACTAAAAAGTTGTTCTAACTATGAAGTTCTTTTGTGTAAAACACGTAGGACAATGCTTGTCTCCTAGAAAATAAATACTAGATCCTTTCCTTCCCATGGCAGAATTCTAAGTGACTGGTATAACACTAACCAGAACATTCTACAAAAGTGCCAGTGCAAAGGACCTGCTGGTGGGGAAGCTCTGGACTCAGTAGGAGTCATATGATTGCTGTTTTAGTTCTGCTGCCCATTTGTGTGAAGGTGAAGGCTAGATCCAGACATAATTCCAAATATCTTGGTATTTAAAGATATTAAAGTGGTTGAGTGAGTTTGCCTCTGTTTCTTTCATAGTATCATATAAACAAAATATTGGTCATAAAAGGTATTCAGCAGTTCTTCTGCTTCCATTTCTAAAATTGGAATATTTGTTTGAATTGCCTGCTTCCAAAAAAGAAATATCAGATACCTAAAAAGGAATCTTTAAGATGTCTTGCTTTAAGATATCATGTGAGTGGTACATTCCCTGGGTCTTCTTGAAGTAGGTTTGAATGCACAGACTCTGGCTGAGAGGTTGTGATCCCAGAGACTATATTCTGAGCATGTTTAGGATCTTTACCAGAGATTGACTTACGTTTTTCCTCTTGTTTCTCATGCATTTCTGATATGGATTACCCAAAGTATCTAAAGGGGACAGACCAAGTACTCCCAGAGAGTAAGGGAATCTGCAAATGGCCCAGGTGTTAGAGAAGAAATGAGGGGAGCTAGGGAATGTGAAAGCATTTATCTTCTTGTTCCTTTTCTGTCCCTTTTCTTTCCCATCAAAACTTTGTATTTTTAGATACTGTTTTAGTGTGGTTGAGTGGGGTAACTCCTAATCTGTTACTAGTGATTGAAAGCTTTAACCTAGGCAGGGAGTATTTGAATCTCTGAGAAGGAGTTATTTAACCCAGGCAAATCTCCTATCTCCAATGAGTGGAGGGGACATTTTTTCATGGGGATCTTTCTTACACTTTCCTTTGTCCTCTGCCTTCCCATTCCCATTTAATTCACTGGGAAGCAGAATCCCTAGATTCAACAGACCCTCCTCATACCTACCCACTGACCCTGCAACCCAGTGGTGAATGAAACCGAGGAATCTATAGAGAAGGATCAAAGTGTGAGTGGGTTTCAGTAAGTGTTTATTGAGTAACACCTGCTACATTCCAGGTGTGATTTTGAGTGCTGTGGACATGATAGTAAGTGAACTAGACAAGGTTTCCTGATTCATGGAACATATATTTTAGTGGGGAGAGCATGTAATACAGAGACGTGGCATACAGGCCACCTTCAAAAAAGAATCAAATTTTATTTTTTAGAGCATTTTTAGGGTCACAGCAAATTTTCATGGAAAGTACAGGGGGTTCCAATCTAACATCCCTTTCCTTTCCCTGGCCTTGGTTTATAAGAGGTACTTGAATACCACACAAAGAGGGAAGAATAGATCACAGTTCTCCAGAAAGTAGGGGAATCCACAAAGACCCAGAGAGTGTTGAAGAAGGGATCCAAGGAGCCAATTAGGTCATGCATCCCCTTTATAGGTTCCTGTATCTGGAGTTGACACCCACACACCCAACACTTGGGCTCATCCGTATCTCTGCATATGCAGCAATCAGATGACTAAGGCCAAAAACTCCACACTTCCTAGTAACCCACAAAATTATAGTCTCTGCAGAAAAATAATTGGAGTCATAAAGCTCATAAATATACATCCTTCCTTGCACTTGGCTAGAAAACAATCATACCATCAAGAAACCAAGGGCTGCCAAAGCTGCTGCTGCCACCAATATCTAATTCCCTCCCCAGGCATGAAACTTCTTAGTACCGCAGACAGGAAGACTTCTCTGCCAGGGCTGATCCTTAGCAGAGCTATGTGGTGGCCTCCTGATTATACCTGCTATCACAGGGGAGGGTCAAACAAAGGAACTTCTTCATTTGTTGCCTTTCATTCTTCATATCTTGAATGCATTATGGAGAAGAAAATTTCATCTCTGTAAATCCCTTAAAGAAAAATTCCTTTGTATTGTTATATGTAATATGAAAATTACATTATTCTGATTTCTCATTTATATGTTTATTATTTTTCTCCTACTGAACTGTAAGCTCCAAAAAGGCATGGATTGTATTTATTCACCACTGTGTCCACAGCACTCAAACCAATGTTTAGTAAATAGTTGTCAGGTGAGTAAAAGCATAGAAATTTAAATGATTTTTTTGTTAAAAGAATAGGAAAAGAAAAATGAAAAGTAACATTTCTAGAGTGTGAATTGTGTGTCAGACACACCCTCAGTCCTTCACATGAGATGGTCTCTTCTAATCCTCTTTCATCTGTGGTT
The DNA here is from genome assembly GCA_025594165.1 of Tamias sibiricus. Classification (NCBI taxonomy): domain Eukaryota; kingdom Metazoa; phylum Chordata; class Mammalia; order Rodentia; family Sciuridae; genus Tamias; species Tamias sibiricus. Next base: position 152,800,892 of record CM046657.1, on the reverse strand, counting down.
GCAAGTAGGTATTGTTAACACACCCATTTTATACAAACACAACAGCAGCAGCAAGCACATTCATCAGATAATGTTTCTTCTGAGAAGTCAAAGGAACAGTTGACCCCTGAGACCTGAGATTTGGGTAGTAGTTGAAAAACTGCATTGCTTGGCCTGAATCCCTGTATTGAGACAGACCAGATCACGTGAGAGTGGAGGATTTTCCCATCTGAAGGTATCAAAGATTCTTGAGGAATGATTTCTCTCACCTTTGCTTCCAGACAGCCTCACAGAAGGTCCCACCAAGCTTGATCAGGCCACCCTCTAGTGAGGAAGGTAGTTCTGGAGGGCCTTCCTGATGTCTGTGAGAGACTCCTGCTGCCACATGTGGGCTATCTGGACCTATGACTGGTCATCATGGTCCAGACTGAGCCTACCACAGGGAAGGGTCAGTCTCAGTTCTGAGTGTTGTGCTCCCAGCATTTTTCCTGATACTCAGAATTTAGAGGTGGTTCCCCTGCATCACCAGAAAAGAGAACAAGAATTTTATTTTGCCAAGCCATCTGCTACACAAACTTACTAAGTACCCATCAGGACTTAGTACCTCCACAAAGTGCAGTCTGAAGGTATTCGTCTCCATCTTTGTGCACACACAGTTGGGTAGAGCTCTCGTTGTTGACATTTCTCTCCACCATCATACGGAATCCTACCTGTAACACTGTCACTCCCGGTGCACAGGGTGAGTCAGGCCCAGTAATCTAAAGTACAGAAAGTGAGTGACACATTCCTTTTCTCTGCTGCTGCTGTCAGAAAGGAAAGTGCTTCCTCAGGATTGAAGTGCCCTGGCAGTTGAGCCTAAAGCAACACTAAACTGAGAGTTGGGAGTTGAAAAACCATTATTTACTTATTGATGTATTGATATTCTGGTTCCTTCCACAGAGATAGAAGTGATAACTTTGTAAAAATAGATAGATATAAAAGTCTAATGTGCTTCCCATCTTGAAGGTCAAGAGTCTAAAAATAATTTAGCTGGCCTTTATTTAAACCCTTATGGGATCATGTGTTTTTCTTTCAGGAATTTAATCAGAAACATTCCTGAAACAAGGTCTGCTTAACCTGGGAATCCAGATTGCCCTAGAGTTATGTGTCTCATATAGTAGCCACAAGCCACGTGTAGCAATTTAAATTTGAAATAATTAAATCTGAGTAAAATGTAAAAGTCAATTCCTCAGTCACACTAGCCATATTTAAAGTGCTTGATAACCACATGTAGCTACTTGTTGGACTGCAAAGGTAAAGATCATGTCTACCTTCCAGAAAGTTCTATAGGGCAGTGCTGCCCTAGGTATAACCTTTCTGTTGTCATAGTTATGCAACTCTTTTCTTCTATAACTTCTCCTTCCTCTTGGGAAGGAAATCCACACCTAGCTTCATGGGCTGCTTTATCATCATTAGCACCAAGAGTGAATGTGAACTCTCTGTCTCACCTATTATCATAGACATCAGTGAGCCTATGTGATAAGGTAAGGAGAAAAACCTTTCAAGAATGAATTTTAGTGATATGTGAGGAAACTCTAAGATGGTATTAGAGGAAAAACCATGATAAAAATATGTAACCATATAATTGAATATTTATTACCATATGATTAAATATATAATTTTCAGTCTTGTATATATGTATCTACATCTGGCCATTTCTGGATCATGGAAATAAAGATGATTTTTCCTCTCTTTATTTATACTAGTTGACATTTTCTAGTTGTTATAATTAGCCCAAAGTATTTTTATAATTAGAAAAGCAAGTTCATTTTTAGAAGAGGAAAAATAACTCCTCAAAATTGAGAACAGGAGGGGACTGATTCTCCATGATCTTCAAGAGCTACAATTTAGGTAGAATGAGTTTATTTGCAAAGTCCTCCCCTCTTCCATTCTTGGAGGTAAAATAACTTCTGAAATGGATGGAGGAGGAGGGTGATTTTGTAACTAAATGCGACAATTAACATTTATTGCCAACTTATGTTTACGTGTGCAATCTTATGCTATTAATAAATGTGTGTGTTCTCACTCCAACTATATCATTAGTCCTCCAGGACAAGGTATTATCTTTGGTTTCTTTGGTCTCTCCAACAGTGCCCTTACTGGCACTTGATAGCCACTGACTGACTGTCTGCCCAACAGATTGGCTGACCCTGCCATCACTCTTAGGTTTTATGCTCACAAAATGTGTTAACATCTTGCCTCATTTTGCTTTGGGTCCGAGAAGTCGTTTTCCTTCCAGATTTGCTCCATGAAATCTGACCACTGAAATACAGGAACCATTCATCAGAAAATGAGTTAGACCTTCTTTCTCTAGTTTGTATGTGTGGCAAGATCCTAATGGAATTTTTTTTTTTTTAATTTCACTAGTTTTATGGAAATATGCTGAAAGAGAATGTGTGAAAACTCTTTGATTTTGAGTTACCACAGCCATCCATACCAGTGTATGAATCTCTATTAACTGGTTACTTGGAGGGATTTAACAAGGAAGATTTTCTTAGGTTGGCTGTTAGAGTGATAAAATATACTTGTGGGGCCATTCTGGTTTTGACAGTTTCTCACATCAGCCAAGATACCCAAAGACAGGAATCACAGTCTACTTTGCCCTCCTCACTCAGATCCAGACTGGGAGATGGAGCCCAGAAAGTTGGGTTTAATAATTGAACATCCCCATGTATATTTTACCATGTCACAAACCTTTTAAACTTACATACGCCATAACACCCAAATATAGATTGGAGCCATGTGACATCTCTGATCACTCTCAGAAATAGGAAAGAAGATAAGAAAAGGAGAATGGATTGGTTTTCACAAAAGGCTAGTAAATGTCTCTATCACTGTCCCTGAATGATTAATGTCCCTCTTTGGGGAGTTGGGGGAATTTAGTGGAAAATGCCTTTTCTTCTTAGAGAGTATCACACTGAAGACTACTGTCAGGGAATATATGGGTGATGATTTTGAGAGCCACATAGGGGTATAGATAGCAAATATCGTCTATTTTGCTCATTGAGGAGAGATTACATTGTAATAGGTCAACTTTAATGGTTCATGGAAGTGCCTTCCTCCTGATGAGTATGCTGTGTTTACATGTGTCTAACAAACAGGTATCCAAAGTCAAGATCAGTTCAAGGAACTCCCCAAACCACACAGCTTCAATTTATGGTTCCTTCAAACCACTCAGACTTGTTTCTGTTTTGGACCCTCACTAGTGCATATGTCAAATAGTGGATGTGGGTCAATTAGTGCAGGATCTAGGAACCATAGACAAGAAGTATACAGCTTCAGGTCTCTTAAAGGCCAAGAATATTTCATTTTCTTGGAGTGCAGTCTCGCTTTTAAAAGTATAATGTTGAAATCTTAATACCATATTGGGGTTGTGCCACATGCCTTCTGTTGTGTCTATTCTTATATTTGGTTAATATGTTGAAGGACTTATTGCCTTTTTGGAAATTTCATTTTCCTTAATAAAATTTATCTTAATTTCAAGAACCTCATAATTGAAAAACAATTTTACATTTTATTTTACTTACTTAGCAAATACATACATTATGTGGATTATAACATTAAAATATATAAAATTCTTAATTAATGATAAAAATTATATAATATGTATCACTCAATCTTCATAATAACTCAGTGAGCTGTAGTTACTGCTGTTAATCCCATTTTACAAATTAAGAAACAGAGACTCTTCAAGAGGCTAAATAGTTTACCAAGATCACAGTTACATAGTTGAGCTTGGATGTGAACCCAGGAAGTCTGGTTCCAGTACTTTCTCTTCACCATTATTAAAGTTCAGAAAAATATAAAGGCAGAAAAAAATACTCAGAGACAGTCACAGATGTGACGTTTTGTCATTTTTATCCTGTGAACACTTCCACATGACTGAGCCTAATCTTTATGTTCAATTTTGTATCGTGCTTCTTTGAATCTTATAAAGATTTTTCCATGTTGTTAAATACTCCCTATAAAAATTATTTTAATGGCCATTTAATGTTCCCATCATGCAAGCATGCCACTCTTTGCTTAACCATTCTCTTGTGGTCAGTCATTTCAGTCCTCATGATTTCTGTTATGCTCATTAGCAGTGTAATGATTATTATTATTATTTTTTTTTTTTTTTTTGGTGTGGTACCAGGGATTGAACCCAGGGACACTGATCCACTGAGCCACATTTCCAGCCCCTTCTTTATATTTTATGTAGAGACGGGGTCTTGCTAGTTGCTTAGGGCCTCACAAAATTGCTAAGACTGACTTTGAACTTGCAATTCTCCTGCCTCAGCCTCCCAAGCTGCTGGGAGTATAGGCACCCAACTATTTGATGACTATCTCTACGCAGAATTTCTTCATAGTATACTTTCAGGATACTTTCTCAGAAATAAAATTCCAAATCCAAGAGAATGTATACTCTTGGGTATATTTCTACATACAGGTTTTCAAATTGTTTTCCAAAATAATTGGGAAATACACTTTTTGCAATGTCTGTGGCACTGTACAGATCTATCTTCTTCAGCACTCACATGTCAGCACTCAGACCAGTTTCTAGAACTCTTTGCTAATGTGATAGGTAGAATGTGGCATTTTATTGATGTTTTGATTTTTATTTCTTTGATAGCTTGAGGGTTGGCAGTTTGTTCATGTTGGTTGATCAATTATATGAATATTTATGAGTGTTCTATTTGGGTCCTTTGCCTGTCTATTGAAATCATACAAAGTCCTTTGGGAATCACAAAGGGAACAGTCAATAGTTTCTCCTTCTTCTCCTTCATGGACATGGAATTTCCTTAGGTATTTTCCTAGTCTATATTGCTAGCCAATATTTAATCATCCCCAAAACTTATGTGGAATTTTTCCCATCAATTCTATATAAGGTGTGCTACTTCTTATAAAAAAATATTATTATTTTAGCTTCTGAGTGTACCCTGTGCATAAATCTGCATTTGATCTGTCTTGGATCATAAACTCCTAGGGGGCCTGACTGTGTCTCTGGAGTAGTTAAGTGCACATTCTTTGTTAATGTTCATAGGAACCAGAGAATACACCTCCCAACCCAGTGTCATCTGAGAATTTACTCAGGCTGCTTAAGGCTCCTAAAGAGCAGTGAGAAGATTGGTGAGTGCAGTAGGCCATATGCATCAGTGCATCCAGGTTTTACTTAAAGAGAGCTAAGAACAACCCAAATAGCACCACCCTACCTGTGCACATGTGGCTAGATTTCTTTATTCAGGCATAATAGCCTTCTAGCCCTAAGAAGAGGCAAATCTAGTAAAAAAGACAGGTGGGACCAGGGCTCCAAAGTCCATGAGTTGGTTCTGTGATGTCCATGATGTAGTGTTTGTTTGGGATCCTGGGGCACTTCCTCTATTAATGCCCTTGTTTTTTCTATCAAAGACAGAATAGGAATATCAATAATAAACTGACATTTCTAAAGCATTTTAAAACTTATAAATGGACTTCCTTATCCAGTGACTCACTTAATCTTCACAATAGCCCTGTGAAGTAGACTATGACATTCACATTTTACAGTTGAGGAAACAGACACAATGAAATGTAGCATTAGAAAGCAGCAGAGCTGCGGCTCTCCCTCCAATAAAGTGTAGAATTAAAATTGCATTATTATATTTTTAAAAGCACATTACACTACAAGAAAATAATCTCTTTATTTAAATGTATCATGAAGCAAATAGAAAGAAGAAAAAGGTAAGGAATTATGGAAGATTTGGAGAATCACAGAATAGAACCACATAGGACACCAAGGAAAATTTTATTGAGGGAGGAAAAAAAATTGAAGAGGATAGATGAAGTAGGATCATCAAGAGATTGATGGTTATTTTCAAGTGTTAAGAAGTCTTTCCTCATATTTCTTTATTATTTAATCACTTCCAGTTTTCCAATTTACTATAAAGATCAACAGTAATAATTATGAAGTATAGTGCATCTAACCATGGGGTCCTATGTACCTATTTAAAATAACTAAGAAGCTATAAGTATGAATTTTATCTGTTGGAAAGACAGGTAGATGGATAAATAGATCTGTTTTGTTGTTGTTATTGTTTGTGTGTTAGATGGGTCTTTTTAACAGCTTTCTGTAGGATTTTGCCAAATGTGAAAACAGAATAAAACGTAGGATAAAGGACATTAAGGAAGATGCATTTAAAACCAGATGGGAAGACCTGGGGTGGGAATGTTCCCTGGAGGTAAGGCTTTAGGTATCCAGGACTCTTGGAGCATTCAAGGTAGGTAAGAAGCCCTTTTGCTTTGGGCACTAGAGTACAAACTAAAATGGTATAAATATTATGTTCCAAATGCTTGTGTGGAAGATTTTACAAATGGCCCTAAGAAGTGAAGGCATTTATTTATATGAACCTAGGTTGAGTGAGGTTCTGGCTGGGATGGAATGATCTTGTGCCCTGGAGAAGCTCAGTGCCTTTCTTGCATTTCAGGATTTTATGGACAGCTGCAGACCTTCTGCCCCCCACATTACCCCGACTCCCAGAGAACTGTGCCACCTGGCAGCTCCTGCAGTGTGGTGCCTTCCTTCGAGGACTGCCTGGTCCCCACATCCATGGGCCAGGCTGGCTTTGATGTTTTCCACAGAGCCTTCTCGACTCACTCAGGCATTGCAGGTGTGTTGGTTGTCTCTGACTTAGAAACTGGGGCCAACTGGTGGGAGAGACCAGGTGGGTTTGGACTGGACTAGCCTTGACCAGCACCTAAGCACCTCACATCCCCACTGGAGTACCCCTGAAATGGCTCCCCTCTCCAGCCCTTCTCAGCCTCACCCACACTCTGCTTCAGTTACCATCATCTCTCCCAGACTGTGGCAATGGCTATCCAATTTTCAGTCACTTCCCCATCGAGTTCTGCCCTCCACACTGTCCTAAGCACCACCGTTTTCCAAAAATTAGGGATAAAATACAACCCTCTCTTGCTCAAATACCTTAAATAGTTTTCATTTGCATAGAGAACAAACTCTTCTCTCCAGCATGACATTTGAGCCCCAGTGGCTTAGGCCCCATCACCTCTCCAGATCTGCCCCCACACACGTCTTTCCTACACACTCTGCTCCTGACCTTTGCCTGCCCCCTTGATTCCACATACCCCTCCCTCTCCATCTTTGCTCCATTTCCTCCTTTTGGAATATTCTTTCCCTGTGTCTCCATCTGTGAGAACCCCATTCTATTTGATGTCTCAACTTTATTGTTGCCTCCTTTTTGAGGCCACCCTCATCCTTCTCTGGAACATTTTTCTTCTACCTCTTCTTAACCTGTATTATATTTTGTGCTGAGTCACGTTTTAGCCAGCAGCCTTCAAGTCCTTCTTCCCCAACTAAGTTCCTTAAGGACAGGGACCTGCTGAAGGGCCTATACCAGGCTAGCATTGTGACCTCATTTGCCTCCAGCCAGCATGTGGGGAACTGTATTATTGTACTGCATAACTGGCCTGAGTAGCATGGCTGGCATTACTGACCTCCTGTGTTCTTTCTCTTCCAGTGTATGATTTGCCTTCAGCTTCCTCGAGCCTTTTTGGGGAGTCTCTGCGCAATGGGCCTGAAGACAACACATTCTTGCAGATCAGTGCTGTAGACCATTGTCCTAGCCAGCTCTCCTCCGTCTATACTGAAGGCTAGAAGTGCCCCTGGTCTCTGCTGCACATCCAGAACCTGGTTGCTTGCCACCTTTTGTTCTCATATACTCTTACAGAGTGCATGAAGAAGGATGTCAACCAAATCAGTGGGACATGTAGGGTCACTGTCTTTGGAAGGCAGGACTAGCTGGTCAGAGCTGGCTTTACAGGAACATTTGCAGTTGTTCCTTTTTCTCTCTGGGTTTGCTGGATCAGGTGGCCAACAGGATTGTCTTCTCAAAGGGAATTTAGAGTCTCACTCTACTGGATACCTGTTACTTCCTGGCCGTCAGCCCTCAAAGGACACCAATGAAATGATGTGCATATGAAAAAGTAGTTTGGGGATAACCCTTGCTGAAAACTCCAAAGAGGGAAGGACAGCCCATTAGCGGGGCATAGTGAGCTGTCCCACCCAGTGTTCTCCCTCATGGCTGCTAGGGTGCAAGGAGGGAAACCCATTTCCAAAGCACAGTGTGGTCTTAACACTTGGCAACTCCCTGGGTTTCCCTCTTCTCTTAGATATCCTCATGCTAACCGGTCGCTTCTCAGTATTTCTCCAATGACAAAATAAGTTTTTATATGTCAGCTTCCTACTTTGTTTTTGGATTTTGAAGACTTGTTATTTACATCTTCTTTAAAAAGAAAACTTTTAAAGGTTTGTTCTTTGGACAGAAATCATTATCACCCAGTTATATACATTTTGCCACAGTTGTGGCTCTGCCTGGCCCTGCCCCTGGAATATTAGTTTTACAGTTAGCACAAGGCTACCTGAGGGAAACAGGGTAGGTTCTCTCTCTCTCTCTCTCTCTCTCTCTCTCTCTCTTTCTCTCTCTCTCACACACACACACACACACACACACACACACACACACACACGCATACCTGCTCCCAGTGCTGTAGCAGGAAACCCTTCTGGGTTGACCACTCATCGTCTCCACTTTGAAAACATTTCAGTGGAAAAGGTCATTTGATTGGTCCCCCATTGTCTGCACTCTGGTGTTCTGCCTGAGATGTGCTGGGAGACAGGAGAACAGGACACACTGAGTCATGGCCAGGTTTCTCTCAGAAAACCAAACCAGGGATGCCCGATATCCATTTTATTTGCATAGCCTCTGCTCAGCTCCTTCAGGGTGTCCACTCATCCTTCTTTCTCTCTCCTGCACGTGTTCCCTCCCTCTTTTTGCAGACGTGCCCACCACCTGTCTTATCCTATCAACTCTTGGGGAAGTAGAAGAAATGATTCACAAAAGGTGGGCTAAGAAGGGAACCCTTTTTCAGAAGCTCTGGTTTAAAGACCTGGGATTTTTCACAGAGCACTTGACCATTTTATATCAATCCTAAATAGGAAGTAGTTTTTCAGTGACACCTTTACAAATGTATTAAAAAGATACTGTGTCCTAGAGCATAGGCTATAAAATTGGCTATACCCCAAAGATTCAGTCAATTACAACATTATGGTACATTCACATTTCAAGTTTCTTTTTTCTCTTTAAAAAAAATATGTTTTCTGAACAAAAGTGAAACAATGCTATTTATCCAGCTGAGATAATTGCAGGCTTCAACAAGACAATTAAACAGCTCAGTGTCAGATCTGGGGTCCTGTGACAGTTTGTATCCTGATAGATATGTCCCTCCAGTCTGGCTCCAAAATCAGAAATGTTCTACCTGATCCCAGTATTCATTCCAACACATGGTGGAATGAGGAGAATAAAGAACCAAGTGTGGATTCCGTTTTTCCAGCACAGTTGGTAGGTCTAATTTCTCCTGCTAGTGAGCCATGTTCTAAGGAGAGCTATCATGCAAGTGTCCATGTCTGCAAAAGATGTAAATTATCCACTTTATAAAAATATCTGCTATGGTTTCCAAAAGGATGCACACCAGGCTTCCTTGATAAGTGAGTTCTTAGGCTGTATGTAAAATCCCATTCTGCTGCAAACGTGGTGGGTTGTGTTACTTGGCCTAAGCAAGGACACATGCATGCTAACATTGGCTCAGACAGTAGCATACCTCGTGTGTCCTCTGTCACACTCTGGAAAGAAGGAAGGACTCTGCTATCTTCAGAGAGACCATCTAGCTGTTCTTAAATACTGATGCTTATACAAGTAACTCAAAATATATTTCATTTGTGTGATAGGAGAAAAACCATGGAAAGACATGGATGACTGTTATCGCAGTTGATGCTGTCAGCCCTGCTTTGTGGTTTTTATATAATTTTAAGTAGGAAGGGGAAAGGACAAAACATGATGCTAAACCTCAGAGATCATGGATGTCATATATACCTCTTTGGCTGAGAGGAGATGTTTGTAAGCCAGGCTCTGGTCTCATGGAGGCCTCTCACAGAGATCCTGCTTCTTCCTCCTCTCAGCTGGGCTTGTGGGGATCCAAAGAATGGCCAGGTGGCAGCAGCACCTGTAGCTCCTCCTTTCTCAGCAGGATTTCAAGGCCTGGCCTCTGAGGGGTTGCGAGCTGTCAGAGGGAACATGCAAGGAGCAGGGCCCAGTATGGCCCCTCAGTGTTTCTTGATGGCTGTGGGTTGGCAATTAGGGCCTCAGGACATGACACATTCAGGTCCCTTCAGACTATACAAGCTGTCCTTAGACTCCAGAATTTCTCTGACCTTAAAATTTTCCCTTGCTTCCTTTCGCATTGCAAAAGATTTTTGTGTGCTTTCACCAGTATTTTGTATCAGTGAAAGTGGAACTTCAGAAAATCATTTCCTTCCATTTCCTGGCCTTTTTAAGTCTCCATATGTAGATATTTTCATAAACATCCAGAGATTGCCATTCCCCTTTAAGAACAAACTAAAAAGCAAACAACAACAACAACAACAACAACAACAAAAGTGGTGCTTGTGAAAACACACACAGCCCAAAGCCAATAATCCTATTTAAAAAAACAAAAAACAAAAAACAGTACACTTAGAGATATTTCATTTGCTACATTATCTTGATTCCCTAAAGGGACTGCATCAAAATGTAGGTTGTAATTTAGCCTCTGATCAGCATTTAAAGATTATTTAAATATTTAATGGGCTTGTCAGGTCTCTCCCTTTGCCCGTGTCTTTTCCAAATTACATAGGTGATTTTAAGGTGGAAGAGAAGTCTTCAGTAGGTCACAGCATAGATTCCACTGATAATGGAGTGTTGGTTTTGTTCTGTTGTTTTTGAATTAGCAGCTGTCAAGCATACGAGTACACTGATACTGGTTCTGAACAAGGATAACCGTTCAACTCTCCCCTCAGAGAACCTGGACTTTTCCAGTTGCCACAAAGTATTGGGAATAGTGACTGTAAATGTTCAGTGTAATTATTTGGTATTTTATTTGACTGTTTTGACCACATCATTTTATAGGAGCATTTCTTAATGGCACTTTTTTGTTGGTGGTGTGGAATTTCTGCAGTTACCTTCTTCTTCTTCTTTTTTTTTTTTTTTTTTGCCATGGATAAAGCAAAAAAGAAAAACCAAACTCATTGGAGAAATGGTGAGTGTAAAAAAGAAGAGATTTATTTTGTACAGACAGCAAAGCATCCTGTGTAATGTTGCTGACATAAAGCACTTTGGGGGGAAAAAGTGGAAATCTGTTTTCCATAAATCACACAGCTCTTGTACATAGTTATATACACTCACGTAGAGAAGTGAACTGCGTATATCATACTGGATATGGGGCCGATTTTACTCTAGAGGCACATCTGGTGCTTATTGTCATAAATCTTTTAAAGAATTAGGTACACTTTTTTCTATTAATATGTATAGTTTTGTGATTTGTCACAGTTATGTTTCATATAATCATAAGTTATTTTGTCTTGTTTTATGAAGTCCTTTTTATATGTCAAAAGTGAAATGAAGGGATTGTGCACTTGGTACAGAATAAAACTGGAAATAGAGAATACGCCCTTCTGCCTGAGATCTCCTTCGGCATATTGCTTTGAAAAACAATGGCAGTGAGACCGTTGTTTGTTTGTTTGTTTTATTATTTTGTTTTGTTTTGCCATCAGCCTCCTATGTATTGGGAGGGTAATTATAATTAAACGCAGATGGGAGGGGGAAGGGTCCAAGGCCAGCTTTAAAATGCCGCATTGCTTTGGGCCAGAGCTGCAGCCTGGATTTAATTATAGATATGAGGACGAAATGGCAGTAAAAATGAATGTCTCCCCGAATCCTTTACATGTTGGGAGTGTCCATAAATAAAACATGAAGTTTTATTTCATCAGATTTAATTAAAGCTTTTATACATGTTTTATTGGTTATTCTATTAATCCGCTTCACAAACTGGATAAATGTGTGCTAGGGTTTGGGGTTTATTTGTGCCTTTTCAATGTAGCGCTACATCATGCTTCAGAAATGCCTCTAGTGCTTGGTACTCGGGGTGCGGGTTTCAGCATGCTGGAGGTGGGAGGAGGGGTTTTGTAGCCCCATTTTCCTAAAACCCTACAGAGCAAGACACAAGCATGGGCTTCTCGGGAGATGATTCCCTGACTTTCCAACCCTCTGATTCCCCAGAGGAGCAGAAAGGGGCAGTGACCCCTTTTCTGGTGTCCCCATCCTGTCCTTCCTCTGGGTCCATCCATTTAGTGGGTGGGAGGGGTCGGGATAGTCTCCCACCTGGATGGCCTGCTAGCCAAGCACAGGAATCTCAAAGCCCATCTGGAGCATTCTTAGCTGAATTTCTCAGAACATTTTTAAGACTTGAGAATTATTTTAAGGGAAAGGAAAAAACACAAGAGACAATGGTCCCACGTACCTTGTCAGGCTCCTCAGGATGAACAAACAGACACCATGTGATTCAGGATTTGGAGGTGGAAAAGGCTCTAACTGACAAGATGCAAAGAGCTCTTTACGTCTTAAAATTACATTGGCTGGTGGGAGTGATTTGGACCAACCTGTTGGAGAACAGTTCAGCATTAAGTAGGAGAGTTGAAGAAAAGTCTATCCAGTGACCCAACAATTCCACTCTTCTCAAGAAACTCCAAAGTCAATAATGGCTCAGATACAAGATGTTCTTAGTGATAGCCTCACAGCAGCCCCAAACTGGAAATGACCCATCTGTCTACCAAGAGTAAAATGAATCAGTGAACCCTGCCTGAGTGACACTGTGAATGCCATGTGGCAAAAGAAATGACACGCACTATAGCTCCGAGCTGAGCCTCACAAACTAGACGGTTATGGTTTAGATGTAGTGTCCCCAAAAAACTCGTGTGAGACAATGCGAGAGAGAAGAGGAGGAAAAATGTTTCGGTTACAGCCTTAACCTAATCAGCAAATTAATCCCTGCTGGGATTAACTGAGTGGTACCTGGAGGCAAGTGGGGTGTGGCTGGAGGAAGTGGTTCATTGGGGGCGTGGCTACGGGGTATATATTTTTATCTGGTGAGTGGAGACATCCTCTCGGGCTGTCTGATCAACATGTGAGCTGCTTCTTCCTCCATGATGTTCAGACTCACCTCAAGCCCTGAGGGATGGAGCCCGTTGTATATGGATGGAGACCTCTGAAACCGTGATCCCTTAAATAAACTTTTCCTCCTCTACAATTGTGCACGTTGGGTCTTTTAGTCACAGAAGCAAAAAAAGCTGACTAAAACAGAGAGACAGAGGCAAATACACAATATTATTCCGTTAGCACATATTTCAAAACAAGCAAAATTCAATTACAGAGTTTAGGTGGTATACAGAACAGCAAGGAAAATATTACTACAAAGGCCCAGATACTTATCAACTCCAGTTGGGGAAAAGGGAACACAGGGGAATCAGGCTGCAGACCAACAAGGTTTTATTTCTTGCTCCACATGTTAGGTTATTCAGGTGTTTGCTTTATAATTACTTAACTGTGCATATATGTTTTGTAGTATTCCATTCAAATAACAGTGAGCACCAAGTCTTTCATCCCCTCTCCCGAGGTATGCAAACTTCTGCGAAGAGGCAGATGGTACATATTTTAGGCTTTGAGGGCTATGTGGTCTCTGTCTGAACTACTCTGCCAGTGTAGCTCAAAAGCAGTCATAGACAATATGCAAACAAATGGGTGTGGCTGGGTTCCAATAAAACTTTATTTATGGAATGCAAATCTGAATTTCATCTCATCTTCAGATGTCATAAAATATTCTTTTAAAATTTTTTCCCAACTATTTAAAAAGGTAAAATAGATTCTTAATTCACAACTTGTACAAAATAAAAGGCAGTAGGCATGATGTGACCCGTGGGCCATGGTTACTGACCTTCATCAACCAAAAGAACCTTCCCTAGCCTTTCCCATAAATACCCACTCTAAGAAAACGGCAGAGAGGAGTCTCTCTGCTTATTCTTCTGCTACATTGGGTCCTGTTCCTAGAGGAAATTCATGAGTTCTATTGATTTAGCTTTTCTTTGTTTAGATCCTGGGTTCTGCTCCCCGGGATACAGATGAATGCTTAGAGCCTGGAGTGCCATTCGACTTTATCTCTGGATTTAACGTTTTTAATAAAAGGAACTGGGCATCGAGAAATCTGTGAGAATTGGAAAATGAGCACCCATTCTTTCCAAGCTAACCAAATATTTGCTGGATCTTGGCAGCCATAGCTAACCCTTTTCCTCTGAAATGCTGAGAGGTTATAAGTAATGGGAGACTTCATTTTTCTCAGGCCACAGCTCTTATAAGAAGCTGGAATTGCCTCTTGAAACCTAAAGGGAAAGGACGCCACAGAGGGCTGGGGGGTACTCAGTGGTAGAGCCTGTGCTCAGCATGAGCAAGGCCCTGGGTTCTATCTATTGAGAAGTGGTTGTAGCAGAGTCAGGGTCTCTGACAGTTCTGATGGTCTGTGCCCCATGGCTGGCGAGACAGAGGCTGAGCATCCCAAGCCCTCCTCCTTGACCCTGATTTCCCATAATGCCCAGCTCCCTAATTGCCTAACTTAGGAGCTTATCAAGCCTGACTGTGCTGCCTACTGGGTTCTCACACAGGAGAGAATAAGGCTGAATTCACATGGGTGCAAGAGTACGCCTCTCTTTGTGTCTCTAGCCTGTGATAAAATTGGTTGTTCCCAAAATATGGTTCTTCGTGAGTCCTGAGTCATTTGCTAAATATTAGCTGGGACTAAATCCTCTTCAGCAGGTTTCCCTAGTGGCTTCACATGCTTTGTGTAGTGTATGTCTGCCACTAAGGCTACAGAGGGTGCAGTTATTTGGAGTAAAATAACTCAAAAATTTTAAAGAGAAATTGAACCATGAGAAAACTGACATAGTTCATTGTTTTACAGAGGAGGAAATTGGGGGGGTTTTCATTCATTTTTTCATTCATTTACTCATTCAACATTTATTTTATGCCTACTATATGTAAAATAAACAAAAGCAGAGGTGGCTCGTCTTCACATAGCTAAAGGGGATTCTGAGAATCATGTGCCTGAGAGTTTTTTGGGCCTTGGGCTAAATGTTGCTACTTAAAAATGGAGGCACATTCTAGAGCTACTGGCAGGATTTTGTACAGTAGAGTTTATCTCAACTGGAGTTGATAGTACTCACTGCTACAAATTTATGAGTTGGTCAAGTGTTCCATCTGGGGGTGTAGCCCTGGTGGAGTGTGCATTTAACCTTACTGGATTTAATCCCTAGTAACAAAAAAATAAAATGTTTTAAAAAAAAAAAAAAAAAAGAGCTACTGAGTTGGGATTTTTAGTGAGATGGAGGCATCTGTATCTTTTTTTTTTTAATATTTATTTATTTGTTTTAGTTGTACACAACGCATTTATTTTTATGTGGTGCTGAGGATCGAACCCAGGCCGCGCACGTGCTAGGCGAGCGCTCTACCACTGAGCCACAATCCCAGCCCTGGCATCTGTATCTTAATAGTTTTTTTAGGTCTTTGTTTAGGCAAACCAAAGTTAAACCCCTTTGATATAGTAGAGACAGGCTATTCAACAGGGCAACTGTGTATAAGAACAGCTCTGCAGAAGAGGGGTTCCCAACTCCTGCTTGGAGAGAGAGAGAAGGACAGGGTCAAAAAGCACCTTGCTTTACAGAAGGGGAGAGAGGGTGTCTGAAGTAACCCTGAAGAGAGAGCAGAACTTCAAGAATCAAAGAAGCCGAGGAAGGGTACAATAGACAGAACAGAGCATGTGTAGAACCATCAAGGAAAGAAAATCACCTAATAGGTTAATTAGAGGGACACAGGTGGTCCCATCTCTGCTCTTGAGTGTAAAACTGTATCATATGGGCAACAGCTTCATGCATTTTGTTTATCATGTGTGTTGATTGCATCCAGAGGCCACGAGGAGTGATTGACCAATGCAAGCATACACTATGACATACAATGAAACACACAATGAAAACTCTTTCCATGCAGGCTTGCTGAATACTGTTTCCCAAACCAGCAGGGGATGGTGGGTTCCCAGTTATTCTGCCAAAAGGGTTCCACCATCAAATTAGTTTGAGGAATGATGGGTCAATGTTGCATAGGTGTCTTTGCTTTAGGACTTCCCAGAGACTTCCCTATGCTAATGTGCCTTGTGACTCTCCAAGAGTGAGTCAGGGGCCCTTTTTTCCCAAAAGCACCTTGTTTGTACTATGGAAACAATTCAGTTGTTCCTCAAAAAGTTAAACATATCATTACTATATGACTCAGCAGTTCCACTCTTAATTCAAAAGAATTGGAAGCAAGAATTCAGACACAGCCATGCACCACATATGCTGGTTTGATCAAAAATGAGAGGCATGTGTCCCAGGATGGTCCTATAATATTTTAATGAAACTGATAGACTCCTATCATCTTGTGATGTCATAGCCATTATAAGGTCACAGCACAACACATTACTCACGTTTGTGGTGATGCCAGTATATAAACTAACCTAGTCTGCTACCAGTTGTATAAAAGTATAGGACTTATAATTATGTATAGCATATGTATTTACCACATATATTTCTTTTTTTTTTTTTTTTTTTTAAAGAAGCTGACCATGAAACTGTGCTGTGTCACACAGGCAGCAGCCTCATGCCTCTTGTTTATGATGTCTCTTGATTGGATCTGGAGGCCATGGTGAGTGTTGACCTTTGCCATCTAGATCTGTGTAAGCACACACTATGATATTCACACAATGGCAAAGTCATCTATTTCTCAGAATGTGTCCCCATCACTAAGCAGTGCATGGCTGGACTTGGTATACTAATGTCTATGGTAGTAGTAGTAATATTTACAATATCCAAAAGGTAGAAACAATCTAAAATGCCCAATGACAGATGGGTAGACAAACAAAATGTGGTTTATATGTATACTGGAATATCATTCAGTCTTTAAAAAGGACACTCTGATATGTGCTAAACCTTAGATGAACCTCAAAGACATTATGCTAAGTGAAAAAGACACAAAAGGGACAAATATTATGTGATTCCCCTTATATGAGGCACCTAGAATAGTCAAATATAGAGAACAGTGGTTATCAGGGACTGGAGGAGAGGGGAACGAGGAGTTATTATTTAACATGCACAAAGTTTCTGTTTGAGAGGATGAAATTTTCTCAAGATGCATAGTAGTGATGTTTGCAGAAAATTGTGAATATTTTTAAAACCACTGAATTATATACTTAAAATGGCTTAAATGATCAATTTTTTGATATGCATATTTTGTTGTTGTTGTTTTTGGTACCAGGGATTGAACCCAGGGATGCTTAATCACTGATCCACATCCTCAGCTCTTTTTTATATTTTATTTAGAGACAGGGTCTCACTAAGTTGCTTATGGTATCACTAAATTGCTGAGGATGGCTTTGAACTTGTGATCCTCCTATCTCAGCCTCCTGAGCTGCTTGGATTACAAGCTTCACCACCATGCCCAGCTAGTATGCATATTTTACCATAACTTTAAAACAAAGATTGTGCAGGCAGACCTAACAGGATGCCCAACACCTAATAGACAATTTAAAAAATGTGCAAGCATCTTGTTAGGCAGCATTCCTTATAATGCTCTTTGGAAACCTCCCCTCCTCTGTGGAGAGATGGGAGTAGAACCCAGCCTGGACCAGTATTTGCCCCTGACAGGTGGATATGGTGACTTTAAATGGCTCTGGCTTGCTGAGAAGGAAGAGGAAGAGAAGCTGAGGAGGAGATGAGAAGGCAGTTCAAAGGATTTGCACAAGGGGTTCTGCTGTGAATTCTTGGAAATAAGGAAGGAAAAGAAAGGAAGGGGAGGGGGCTGGATATTAGTGGAGCAGAAGGAGGAGGTAGTGAACTAAGGGGAAATTCCAGAAACAGTCATTAGTTTAGATTCACATGATCCCAGTGTGAGAAAATGCAGAGATTTGCTTGAATTTCATTCATTTAACAAGATGCACACATCACCGTTCCCAAAATGTCATATTCTAGTGGACTGGCATTTCAAGTGGTTTATTTTGGTTGTCTGCAGTATGGGGGGTCTGTAGAAAGTTGGGTTTCCCAGGAAAAAGATGCTAAGACAGAGCTGGAAGTATAAAGGTTTACCTGAGAAAGGAGCAGGGCAGAAAGATGGATTAGACAGAGGGTGCTATCAGACTGTGATGCCAGACAAAGAGAAATTCTGCCAGACCATTGGGATGCTCCTGCACAAAGATTGCCCTTTCCCAGTAAAGGAGTTCTGTGTGGAGCAGAAACAGCAAGGCTGTTGTAGCGGCCCCTTGCTGAAGCCCCGCCTTGTGAAGAGAATCTTGGCTATCACTGTCTTGATCATTCATTGCTGAAGCTCCTTCCAGGGTGCTTCAAAGCTAAGGAGGTCTGTGAAAGAATCCACGCTGTCCATTTAACCCCAATACAGGTAGCTGAGGATCCGATCAATATCGCTCTGTGCCTGCCACATGGGGTACAGAGGAACACATAGGTCAGCCATCATTATGTTGACCAGTTTGTAATGAAGAATACACACATAGGCACTGGGACTTCAGAATCTCAACACTATTTGTTCTTAAGGCTAACATACTCCTCCCTGAGAACAGTGAGGTTTTATTTTTCTTTTAGAGAAAGTGGGTGACCTATTGTGTTTTCCTCCTGGAAGGCATCAAGAAAGGGCATGGACTTGGGTGTCAGGCAGATCTTGTTTTCTGCCACTTAGTTTTGCAATCTCAGAAGCAAGTTATTAAACTCCACTTCTCTGAGCCCACTTCTTCCAGCAGAAATTATAGCACTCATCTTACAGGCAATGAGATAAATATATAGTTTTTGTGACATAGTCCCAGGTACATGTTAAGTGCTTCTAGAAGGTCACTGTTGCCTTTTAAAAATCACTGATCCTGCACCCTAAGTGGGATGATCATTCAGGAGGAGACCATGACACAGACCATAGTTATGAGATGGGTATACAGAAGCAGAAAGGAAATCAGCTAGCCCAAGGTGATCCTGTAGTAAAACCCTCCCGTGATGTTACCTATGGAGATATGTCTTTATCTTAAGCTCATTTCCAACTTGTGGCACACATAGAAGCATCTTTGGTACCTTCTAGGGGTCCATCAAAAAGATAGCATAGTGCCATATCTAAAAGCAAAAGAGAAAACCTCCTATACTGGTCACATGCTCAAAGGGCTCCATTAGGACCATTCTCCAGCCATCCTTCAGCCATGCAGCCTACACAATGGAGAGTTTATGTGCCCAAAGAAATGTCTCCATCCAAAAGCCACTCTGGTTTTCCTCCTGGACTCATACCAGATATCTAGAACCCCTAGAAATCCCTGTCCAAATAACACCATGCTGCTTCCAGGGCGAGCAAGGACTTTTTTCTCAAGTGCATTCTCCCATGAGTGGATTTGGTTTCTAGTACATGCATCCTGAAGCCTGAGAGGAGGCCAGGGGAAAGGCTGAGAGCTTGGTGGGGGATTCTGGATGGAACTAGATATAGAGTGTCTACATATGACAAATGAAGACTGATTGAAGATGGACCTGGGTGTTTGAAGAAAAGGGGGATGGGCACAGGTGGGACTGGCTTTCCTGGCCTCTTGCATACTCTTGCCAGGAAAATCCAAGGAGTCTCTGATTATTCTAAATCAAACCAGGTTTGATAGTTTAGATCTTGAATGCCCCCCCCCCCACACACACACACACACAAACAGGCTTGATATTGAATGCTTAGTGAGCAGCCTGTGGTGCTACTGGGAGGCAGTATAAACTTTCAGAGGTGGGCCTAGTGGAAGGAAGTCAGATCACTAGGGGCGTACCTGTGAAAAGGGTATTAGGACCACAGCCTCTTCCTGTTTTTCTCTTTGCCTCTCAGCCATGATGAGGTGAGTAGCTTTAATCCACCTTGCCTTCCAGACTTTCATGATCTGCCTCATCACAGGCTCAAAAGCAGAGGAGCCAATTGATGACCATGGACTAAACCCTTTGAAACAGTGAGCCAAAACAAGCCCTTCCTCCTTTTAAGTTGATTCTCAGGTTTTCACAGTAATGGTAAGCTGACTAATGACACCTGGCCTTCCGGAATGTTGTGATAGCATAATTGTTAAGATAAAAGGAGAGCACATATTTTTATTTAACAGGTTTTGTTAGCTTGCTTTGGAATTTTTAAATATTTAGATTTATGAGTGCGTAGGCCTCCATTTGCAAACTTGCCCCAGGCCCTGTAAATATTAGAGGCAGACCTGGGAGAATTCTTAGAGCCTTAGAGTCAATAACCCCAAATACTAAGAGAGAAGATGTGCAGTGCAGATTGTAAAGTCCACGAAAAATCGTCAAGGAGTTGTCAGAGCAGCAGGACTCAACAAATACCTTGACAGTTGCCAGACAGCAAATGGTGCACAATGCAAACATTTGTCGTAGTCTAATACTTTATAAAACAGAATAAAGCATTGTTATTTCTAATCCAAGAGCTTCCTGGGTTGGCTGTGCTCTACAGCCAACTGAACATCTGTAGACCACATCCCTATTCAGGGTATACCAAACATCTGTACAGCTCAGTCCTTTGTGTTGCCCATGTATGTAGCATGAGCCATTACACTCTGTGCTGAAGAGCTGCTTTCTGGGATACCCCCTTCCCTCTACTGCAAATGTGCATGGCATGTTAAGCTAACAGCCTCTCTGGGGTACTGTGGGGCACATTTGTGTTGCCCATCCACACAGCTGGTCTTTTTTATTTTTATTTTTTGGTGTTGGAGAGTACTGGGGATTGAACTCAGGGGCACTCGACCATTGAGCCACATCCCCAGCCCTATTTTGTATTTTATTTAGAGACAGGGTCTCACTGAGTTGCTTAGTGCCTCGCTTTTGCTGAGTCTGGCTTATGAACTCTCGATCCTCCTGCCTCAGCCTCCCGAGCAGGTGCGATTACAGGCGTGTACCACTGCATCAAGTGCAGCTGAGTCTTTTATCATCAACTCCAAACATCTCCTCTTTTCTCCCTGCATATGCCCTATGCTCACTTCTCCCTAGACTTCCAAAAGGCCAGATTCCTCTCCCCAGAAAGAGTTAATGTTTGAAGCCAAAGGTCCATGGCAGAAGAGGACCACTCGTGTTCTAGACCTTCATGGCTGTCTGAGCAATTAGAGCTAGTCACTGAACACTGTCTAGTCCTGGTGCCTCCTTTGATACTGCAATATAAGTGAAATGCTAAGATAGTAGCTTATCTAAGGTAACAGCTAGTGAATGAGACAACCGAAACAGTAAGCCTGGCTCTGCCTCTTCCTCTGTGATCATTTCTTCTGCCCCTGCCCCTTATCAAACAACTGTGCTGACCTGTAATTGGGAACACTTGTCCATAACTGTGGGAGAGGCAAACGTGCTTTGGGAAATCCTGGACTATTGGTCCATTCTCTTCTTTGCAGTAGATCTTAGGCTGCCTGGCTGGGCTCTGACCAGTTGGTCTGAGATCAGTGCTGCTGCAGCCATAGAAACAGCACTACAACAGGAACAGCATGATAAGATGTGATGAGCATTGGTCTATTTGGGTGATTATCACCAAGGCACTTCTGCCTGGAGTTTGAGCATCACAATGAGCTGGCCTCAGAATTTACTCCATCTCCATCATTTAATCAAATTACTACCACTCTCAATCCAGATTCTTTATTCAATGAGGATTATACTTGAGTTACAGCAATCTTCAGGGATTCATGGCTGCCTATAAATACTGGTTTCCCTCCCCTTCCTGTAAAATTCAAGGAGCTGAAGCAGATGTTCTATAATGTTCTATACCACTCAGACATGCATTTGTGCTGTCACTTGGCTTCTTACCCAGTATTTTCTCCAGAATCCATGATTTATTTTCCTATTGGGTCATTCCCCTCCCCAGGCCTGCTGCCTCCATTGAAAAGTTTGCTATGAATCTATTGTTGCTCACCTTCCCAGGCCAGGAGGGACTTTGTAGCCAGGGCCAACCCCCTTGACAGTACTATCAATGTTTCACTGAGATGATGGATCCAGGAAGTGATTGCCTTCTGTGCTGCCTGAGAGAGGCTTCAGGAGAGATCTAAAGTCACAGGGCATGCCCTCCTGAAGCATGGGAACCACAGGGATCATACCAGCAGGGGATCCTCCACCCAGAGAGGCTACAACTACACAGAACAATGCCCAGACTTCTTCTCTTAGCCCCCCTACTCCTGGGCTCAACCTCAGAACTGGTGCAGAGAGCAGAGTTATGGGAGTAGTCAAGTTGTCAGAGGGTAAAAGAAATCATGCACAACCAGACCGAAAGCAATAACACTTTTGTTTGCAAGTAACAAAAAACAACCTTCCTTCATTCAAATTGAGAAGGGAAAGTTACTGAAGAGACAAAGGTATAAATAAAATGAGCTATCAGAAATGGAACTAAAAGCTAACTAGCGCTCGGCTTGCTTACTTACTCTCCATCTTTTCTCTCTTCTCACTTTGGCCTAGTTCTACCATATCTGCAGACTTGACTCTTCTACTTCTCTGATCTACATAACTGGCACATGATGTTTCTCCTACACTCCGAAGATTCTACTTTACCAGCCTAAAGAAGGAAAAGACAGTAAATCAGCCAGTCCCTCTATGTACATAGATAACTAGAAAGATGTACCTATAGATATAGATAGATACAGATATGAATGTATGCCCAATCGATCTGGGTTTCAAGTTCACAAAGAAAGGATTCTAAGTACCCATTTTGGCTCAGGTACCCAGCTCTATTCTAATGAATCACCCCCAGCACTTGGTATGTTAGTTAACAGGGACCTCACAATGAATGAGGGGGCAAGAGCTTGGGTCTTTTTTTTTAATTTTTTTATTATTTATTTACTTATTCATCATGCACAAGTATAGTATCTTTTTACATACAACTGCTTGTATACAAAGTATATAAGTACCATTCAGATCTTCAATCATGCATTTAGGATAATGATATCCATCTCATTCAACCACCAATTTTTTTCCAACCCCCCCCCTTACTCCCTCCCTCCCCTTCCTTTCCGTTGACCATTCTAGTGTTCCTCTGATCCTATGTATCACCTTCCAACAACTCTGTGAACCAGCCTCCTTATATCAGAGAAAACATTCCGTACTTGGATTTTTGAGATTGACTAATTTCACTTAGCATTATATTCTCCAACTTCATCCATTTACCTGCAAATGCCATTATTTTATTCTCTCTTATTGCTGAGTAAAATTCCATTTTGTATATATACCATATTTTCTTTATCCACTCATCTACTGAGGGGCATCTAGGTTGGTTCCATAACCTAGCTATTGTGAATTGTGCTGCTATAAACATTGAAGTGGCTGTGTCACTGTAATATGCTGTTTTTAAGTTTTTTGGGAATAGACCCAGGAGTGGGATGGCTGGGTCTTTATGAGTGTAAGCATGTGATCCAGAAGGTATCCACAGAAGGTAACCAATTCATTAGGCCACTCTGAGCCAGGATCATGACTCTCACTGTCAAGGGGAGTCCAATAGTTCCAGGATTACCACATACCAACATAGTGAATGAATAGTGATCCTTAGTCAGCAGACACTTATCTAAACCTGACTTGACTGAGTTGTCAGGTTGACTTGAGCAGGCAAATCTGGTCCTCCCTTACTATCATGAGTTTTTGCTGCAGCATTTATTCTGAGTTCAGACCAGTCAGTAGTTGAGAGGAAGGTCTTTATCTGTAGGTCTCCCCAAAGACCTATCTGCACGGTGCCACCACTCACTGTCTCACCCCACCCTGTGCATTCTGCATGACTCATGTTCTCTCTTTCTGAAGAACCATCAGCTTGGAGAGTACTGAGATGATGGGCTTAAAATACTTGGGAGGGTGTCAAAGGGATGAGCAACAGATGTGCTCTTTGTGTGCACTTTCCTTTATCCAAAACTTCCAATGAAAATCCTATTACTAAATATTTCTGACCATATAACCATCCTTGCACACAACTTTTTTTTAAGTACTACTTATTAACATTTCAGGAATTTCACATATTCTCTTCAGTGGGCTTTTTAAATCCCGTCCATCATACCTGTCACATCCAACAGCATTCCACTGAACTTCTGCAGTTGATTTACAGGAAGATAGGGTGTCATTCAGAATTGTACTCCTATGAGTCCCACAAGTTCTCTAGTTCTCAGATTGAATCAGAGACAAAATCATCTCTTTAATTATTATTCGTCCTTTCTGGGAATTCAAAAAAGCATCAGAAAATGTTCCCATATTGGACTAGAGCAGTGTCTTAGAATCCCCTGTGACATAGCATCCATTATCAACACTTTCATTTGATGTTGTGCTGGAGATGGTGCTCAGCACTGTGGGGACAGAAAAACAGAAACAAAGGCTTCTGTTCCTGCTACATTGTGAACTACTGTAGGCTGCTGGTTCCTCCCATCCAATCAAATCTGTAGAAGCTAAAAGCAGGAAGGAAATGTGGATTACAGAAAGAGCAACAAAATCGGAAACACTGAGAAACTGCTGGGGATGTCAAAATCAGTGTCAACTCAGGGTGAGAGTTGGAAGGTGGGACAGTATGGAAGAAGGTAGCCAAAAACCTGAGAAAGGATGACCAAAGGAAAAGATGACAATGAGGAGTTAATGTTTGGCTCTTGCCTCTCCCTTGCATTTCCCTGGGACCAAATCTGCCTGTTTTCTCACTTAGAACTCAGTTGTCACACCTCAGTCCACTAATATTGGGAAATATGAGAGTTATAGAAAAATCCTGCTAGGATGAGGGATTGATGAAAACGGTTAGGGAGCTGCCTCATGAACTTCATCTCTCTATCCTACTCCTACTTCAACTTCCCCAGGGATTCTGAGGCCAGCCTAGGGAGGTTGCCCCACTAGTACTACTTTGGTCTAAGGACTCAAATTAAAACCCCATGGAGTCTGATGAAAGAAATGTAATGGTCAATAGTGGTGCTGTGGTTCTTTCTGCAGCACTGTGCCTTTGGACTTAGCCTACCCTTTTGCCCTTAAACCTCCCAGCACTGATAGTGACCTTTTAAAATACACACTGCTAGATGAGTCAATGATCCCTGCAGGGGGACTTGAGCTAAGCTAAAATAACTAGGCTCCTGTGTAGTGCCACAAACTGTAGCAAATACCATTTGAAGCAAACATTAGAAAAGAGAAAACAAATTTTTAAGTAAACCTGTTAACATGTTTAAGGAAATGAGGAAATTATTACCATTATTGAAGAAGAAAAAAATACAAATAATCAGGGGAAATATTAGCTAAGAAAGACAGAATGGAAAGAAAAGACAGAAGGATGGATACAATTGGAAGAAATGAGTTAATAGAATAGAAGATCATATTAAGGTCTCATAAAAGCTAATAGTAAAAGAGAAAAGGAAGAAAATGTGAAGAAAAAGCTAAATAAATGGTTCATATAAATAAAAAGACCAATACCCAGAAGTTAGAAACTCTAGAAGGCAAGCAAAATAAAAAAACAAAGAAAAACATTTGGAAAAAATGAAGATAGTTTTCTCCTAATTCGATAAAAATGAAACTCTTTGGATTAAATAAGCCTATATACTGACAAACACAAGAAATGAAGAAAAGTTGACACCTAAATACAGAAAAATATACAGACACCAAAAGCAAAGGAAAATAACCAATAATTCTACACAGAAAGAACAGCTCAACCCCAAAGGGATGAGCATAATATCACAATTTTCAATAGTAGTGCCTTATACAAGAGAACAAGACATGAAGACACAGCACTTTTAGGGCACTAGAGGAAAGAAGAACAGAGAGAAGCAGCATTAAGGAAGTACAATAGCTGGAAAATCCAAAGCAAGACAATGGAAATATGCTCTAATATGAAAGTAATTATAATGGATAATTAAATTCATTTAAAAGACATAGATTCTAAGATCGGATTAATAAAAAAGAGGTTTCAACTATATGTGACTAAATGAACTCACTGAGAACAAAAAGGCTGAAAATAAATAGATAGATATGAAAATATACCAGAAAAATATTAACCAAGGTAAGGTTAAAGTTGCAATCCTAATTTTTTTAATTTTTAATTTGTTCTTTTTAGTTTTACATGACCATAGAATGTATTTTGACTTATCATACATACATGGAATGTAATTTCCCATTTTTGTGGTTATACGTGATGTGGAGTTACACTAGTCATGTATTCATATATGAACATAGAAAAGTTATGTCCAATTTATTCTAGTGTCATTTCCATTCCCACCCCCATCTTACCTCCACTCCCCACTGTCCAATCTGGTGAACCTCCACTCCCCTCCATTGTGAGTCAGCATCTGCATTATCAGAGAGAATATCTGGCCTTTGTTTTTTGGGATTGGCCTATTTCACTTAGCATGATAGTCTCCAGTTCCATCCATTTACCAGCAGATGCCATAATTTCATTCTTCTTTATGGCTGAGTAATATTCCCTTGTGTATATGTACCACATTTTCTTTACCCATTCATCTGTTGAAGGACACCTAGGTTGATTCCATAGCTTAGCTATTGTGAATTGAGCGGCTATAAACATTCATGAGGCTCTGTCACTATAGTATGCTGATTTTAAGTCCTTTGGATATAGGCCAAAAAAGTGTGATAAGTGGGTCAAAAGGTAGTTCCACTCCAAGTTTTCTTAGGAATTTCCATATTGCTTTCCAAAATGGTTGCACCAATTTGCAGTCCTACCAGCAACGTATGAGTGTACCTTTGTCCCCACATTTTTGCCAACATTTGTTGTTACTTGTATTCTTGATAATTGTCATTCTGACAGGAGTGAGATGAATTACATAAAATATGATTTTATATAAAATTTAGTTTTAATTTGCATTTCTCTAATCACTAGAGGTATTGAATATTTTTTCATATATTTGTTGACCATTCCTATTTCTTCTTCTGTTAAGTGTCTGCTCAGTTCCTTTGCCCATTTATTGATTGGTTATTTGTTTCTTTGGTGTTACATTTTTTGAGTTCTTTATATATCCTGGAGATTAATACTTTATCTGCAGTACAAGTGACAATTTTCTCCCATTCTATAGGCTCTCTCTTCACATTCTTGATTGTTTCCTTTGCTGTGAAGAAGCTTTTCAGTTTGATATCATTCCATTTATTGATTCTTGATTTTACTTCTTGCACTTTAGGAGTCTTGTTGAAGATTTGGGGCTTACTTTTTCTTCTAGTAGGCGCAGGATCTCTGGTCTAATGACTAGGTCCTTGATCCATCCACTTTGAGTTGGGTTTTGTGCAAGGTGAGAGATATGGGTCTAATTTTATTTTGTTACATATGGATTTTTAGTTTCCCAGCACCTTTTGTTGAAGAGTCTATCTTTTCTCTGATGTGTGTTTATGGCACTTGTATCTAGTATGAGATAACTGTATTTATGCGGGTTTGTCTCTGTGTCTTCTATTCTGTACCATTGGTTTTATGTCTGCATTGGTGCCAATACCATGCCATTTTTGTTACTATAGCTCTGTAGTATAATTTAAGATCTGGTATTCATTTTCTCACTGAGGATTGCTTTGGCTATCCTGGGCTTCTTATTTTTCCAAATGAATTTCATGATTTTTTTTCTATTTCTATGAAGAATATCATTGGAAGCTTAATAGGAATTGCATTAAATCTTTTTTTTAAAATATTTATTTATTTGCTTTAGTTGTACACAATGCAACGCATTTTATGTTTACATGGTGCTGAGGATCGAACCCGGGCCGCACACGTGCTAGGCAAGCGCTCTACTGCTGAGCCACAACCCCAGCCCTGCATTAAATCTTTATAGCATGCAATCCTAATTTTTAATAGGTGTCATTTAAGAAAAATATAATTTAAGAAAGAATACCTTATATACAAGTATAAGGAACAGATAAAGTAGATACATTGATCATATACACTAAATATATAGCAAGCAACAATTGAAAAACACCAAAGAGACATATCCTTTAACGTTGGTCACTGATTTTAACACACTACTTTGAGAAATTGAAATGACTAGATCAAGCAGAAAAATCGGGACATTTATCAAAAATGTGCCACAATAGATAGGCTTCTGCTGATACATACAGAATT
Source organism: Tamias sibiricus (assembly GCA_025594165.1). Taxonomy (NCBI): domain Eukaryota; kingdom Metazoa; phylum Chordata; class Mammalia; order Rodentia; family Sciuridae; genus Tamias; species Tamias sibiricus. The sequence goes on along the minus strand of CM046657.1, from coordinate 152,772,873 downwards.
ATATGCCATACAAGCATGTGATTCACATTCTTTTGGGGTTTATGTAGGAGAATTTTCTAAAAATAGATCTTGAGGAATCCACATTGGCTTGGCATAGGGTTGGTTGCTTTAGTCTTCTGAGAACTTCACATCAATCAGTCCTTTCCCAACTGCCATGACTGGGAAGAGAGTGTGGACATTGCACTCAGGCTTCTACATGCTTTCACCTGGAAATGACAGACATAGTTCCATTCTCATATCACTGGGTAGAGAACTTAACAGGGTTTTGCCCAATTTTAAGATGCAGGGAAATAGTATTTTCCTATATTCTAGAAGAGATAGAAAACCATATCAGTAATAGCAGCAATGTCTACCAGAAGCAATTGAATGAAAGAGAAAGTCCCCAAGGCCTATATATGCACAGAGCAAAATGGATTAATCTTTACAAACTAGTTCTGAATGAAAGAAAATAGGAATACAAAGTAAAAACATGCCACAATATATAATATATTTATATAAATGTACAATATGTGCATATGTACAAAAATACATATATATTTTAAACACATTAGCATAGGTGTCGATAGGGGAAAAGAAAACAACAATAGAGTATGTGGATAAAGATAACATATAAATCAATAAATAACAGAAGGGCCCTTGAAAGCTGATGAGAGCAGCATGCTATGAACAGAAGAATGTGATTGACTCCGCCGGGTGGTGCTGGTATTGTTTTACGGTACAGAGTTGAGCTGAGAAAGTAATAAACCAATTTCATTATTTTCAGATAATATGACCATCTTCCTGAAAAACCTAAGTAACAAACATAGAAATTACCAGAATTAATAGATTTATCAATGTTCCTGGATTACACCTCAATATGAATAAATCTGTTGCACTTCTAATAATCAGCACAAATGGTCAGAAAATGTCATTTTGTGAAAGATCATTTACAAATATAATTTTAAACAATAATGAGGGCCTAGAAATAAATCTACCAAACTATGTAAAAAAATTTCATGGAGATAACAATATAGTTTTCTTAAAAGTGATTAAAAATTTCTAAATAAGTGAAAAGAAATACCACATTTCTTGGATTTAAAGGCTCAAAAATCATAAAGCCACCTGTTGTCACAAGATTGATCTATATATTCACAATTTGAATGTTAAGATCCCAACAAGTCTTTGTACATAAGGGAAAAGGGGCTCAACTTGGAAAAAATGCAAAAATAGTGAAGTCTTTTTTTTCTTTTTTTAATTTATTTTTTATTTATAATAATTACAATTCATAGTGAACATATATAGCATCTTTTTACATACAACTGTTTGTATACAAAGTATATTTGTACCATTCAGGTCTTCAATCATGCATTTAGGATAATGATATCCTAATGATATCCATCTCATTCAACCACCTTTTTTTTTCTTTTCTCCCCCTCCCCCCTCCCCTTTGACCATTCTAGTATTCCTCTAATCCTCCTATGTACCCCCATCCAACAATACTGTGAACTAGCCTCCTTATATCAGAGAAAACATTCGGTATTTGGATTTTTGAGATTGACTAATTTCACTTAGCATTATATTCTCCAACTTCATCCATTTACCTGCAAATGCCATTATTTTATTCTCTTTTATCTTTTGAAGCAAAAGCAGGAACAGAAAGAAGCAGCTGATCAGGAAGACGAGGAGGAGAAAGAGAAGAAAAGAAGAGGATGAACTGAGAGAATAGAGAAAGGAGTTGTTGAAAATAGTGATTACTTGCCTTTCCAAATAGCAAAATTGTTACAATATAATGTGATATTAGCACAGAGAGAGTAAGAAATGGAACTGCATAAAAAGTCAAAAAACAGACTTACCTATGTATGGAAATAATTTATAACTGAAGAAATCAGTGGGGAAAACGGTGAAATTCAATGAAGGATACTTGGACAATTAGTTATCCACATGGAAAAAATTAAAATTGGATCCTTATCTCACACCGTACAATAAATATGAATAAGTCTCTGCATGATTTAAATGTGAAATAAAAAGCTTTAAATATAGGGAAATATCTTTCTGACATTGAACTACTTAAGAATTTCTTAAATAAAATCAAATAGCACAACTATAAAAAGATAGATCTGACTTCATTCAATTTAATAATGTGCATTTTTCCAGACACCTCAAGAAAGAAAACAAGCTACAAATGGGAAAAAATTATTTGCAGGGTAAAAGACGAACAAAACGATAGCATTCAGAATAAATAAAGTATAAATTGATAAGAAAACAACTCCATAAGGGAAAAAGGGCAGAAGATTTGAATAGGCACTTAGCAGAAGAGGAAACTCAAATGCACAATAAACTTGTAGAAAGATGTTCAGCCCACTATTAATCAGGGAAGTGCACATTTAAATCAAATGAGATGGCATTTTATGCACACCACTGGATTGACAAAAAATTTTAAAGTCTAATAATATCAAGTTGGTGAGGATATGACACCTATACTCTGCTGGTGGGAGTATAAATAGATATAATTAGCAGTACCAAATAAAAGCAAATATGCACACACACAAAGACCCAGCAATTCTTCTCATTTTATATCCTAGAGAAACTCTTTCACATATCACAAGAGACAAGAATATTCAGAGCAACATTGTTTGTAACAATAAAAAAAATTTGAAACAAGCCAGCTGATTGTCATGTTCAGAATTGATGTATTATTTGTGAAACATTCATATAAAGGAATCCTCTACAGCAGCAAGGAATAAGTTATGGCTATACACAACAGAAATGAATCTCAGGAACATACTTTATTTTTTTTAAAAAGCAAGTCACAAAGAACATACACTATAATCACATTTAAGGATAAGAATGTGGTAAAACTATAGAGAAAGCAAAGGGATAATAATAAAATCCAGGCTAGTGGGTACCTTGGGAGGAAAGGGAAGAATATAAGGGCTCACAGGGACACAGGAAAGACTGAAAAAATACTGGGAACCTTTTATTTTCTGTAAGTTGAACGATGGGCAAGGGCATCTGTTGTAACATAAGAAAATGTGTGTGTTTAATAAATATCTTTTGCAAAACATTTTATTCAGCTGCAAAAGAAGAATTCCAAAGGGAAAAAGACCAGTGTTGGGATGTACTGTTAATAATTTGTAGAAGCATCCTTAGAGAATGGTTCTTCCCCAAAACGGAGCAGATCATGGAGCCTGACTAGCCAGATTTCCTTTTTAGGATGGTTTCAGAGATTTCTTTAGAATTTGAACTCATGTCTAAGATCTGACTCCTCAGTTGTAGTTGGCTACACCATCATGTGCCTAGTCATCCCGAAAACCAAAGATAAAAGAGAAGAGATTCTCCATCTTATTTTCTGAAATGGAATTTCATTTTCCAGGGAACACTCACACCTCCTTCCCCTGGGGAGGCCCGTGGGGGTGCCCCTGCCCCTGATGGGTAGCTCCTTCTGCTTTCTGAGAAGCCCCTTTCCCTTTGGTCATCACTTCCGCTGCCCCAGCCCTTCACGCGCCACATGTGGATTCCCTGAGTGTTTTAGCCTCTGCCGTTTGCTTTCCATTTTCTACGTGTTCTGTCCCTGTCATCATCAATGGGTTATTCTCAAACTTCCATGTTGCAAAACTCTTTCTGTTCATTTCAGTGTGGTTTTCCTCAGCTCATTTTAATCAAGAATAGATTCCTGTAGCTTGGAAAAGTTCAATTCAAAGACTGTCTATATTTGGGTAACAGGTAACATGGCCAAACAAAAATAAGCTGCTTTAAAACACATATCTGTAAATGGGATAAAGCTAGACACCTGTTTGCCACATTGTGAATCTCAGAAGATTGACTCATGGAGTCTACACAGGCAATATTTCTCCGTGAGATGCGTGACAGGGAGGGTTCCTTAACTCAGGACTATATGATCAAGGAGAAACGGACTGCTCAAGAAAGAGTGAGCCTATCACCTATACCAATAATTTTATGAAATTGGTCACATTTATATATACTGGTGGCAACCCACATAAAAAGGGACAGTATGTTTAATTCTTCATTTTCTCCTTATTCTGAAGCAAGTGGTAATCTGAATCAGGGGGCCAAGAAAATTGCTTCTCTGAGAGTGTGGTCCATACCTATGGAGTCCTTAAGACTGGTCTGAATCACTTCTTGATTCAGGTGCTAGTTGTTTCTGCATTTGTTTGAAATACTTTGAGAACTTTGTCTTTATCTGAGGAGCTTAATGGAAGTTTCTAGTTCCCTCAACTAGCTATAGAAATGCTGGCTTTGTTCTTGTGGTCCTGTACATTTTGCCTTTCTATCCTGAACACTCCAGGACAATATTCTTACTATGGTGGTTGTAATCTCTATGTGAGGCTAGCATTCCTCCAAGAGACAATGAGAGGACTTCACTGGCTGGGGTGGAGCCATCCCTCTGCTCAGGCAGCTTTCAAGGGTATCATTATTTAATCATGTCATTGAAATCTGAGCAAACATCAGTTGAGCATCTTTGGACCAGGCACTCGTCTAAGCCTAGCTTTGCTCTCCTTTCTCCCAAGAGTTCCTCAGTGTATAGTCCTGCCCTTCAAAATAATGAACAAAACTTCTTTCAGAAGAACAAGAGGGGAGAGAGTTTGAGAGAGAGAGAGAGGGAATAAAATATGCTGCTGATTAAGCAGTCTGTTTATACTCTCTATATTACCTTTTATTAAATAGTTTCGAATTTAGGTATCTAAAGGAAAACTTAGGTATCAATTTAGGACTGAAGGAGAAAGTATTAGGCTGCTGCTATCCTGTCCTGGTTGTTATTATTTTCCTAAGTGGAATAAGAAGTCATTTGGTAGTTACTTTTCGCTGGTTGGGTAACATCTAAAAGAAATATGAGGGCCAATGGCTTCCCTTCTTGCTACAATTTAGGAAAGGCAATTTAACTTTTTCTTTATTCCTCCAGGTCAAATCATAGACCCTTTTGACAAATGCCACTTTCCCCTATCATGGTTGCTATATAAAAGTTGGCAACAAGTGTGTGTGTGTGTGTGTGTGTGTGTGTGTGTGGTGGGGAGCCAGAGGAGAAGTTTTAATGGAGAAAACATTTTCTATTGATTTACTTCTCAAAATGTGTTGATGCACATATGTGATGGGGGAGGAAATGCAAGTAAATACAATCTGGGCCATCTCCTTTAGCATTTATGCTTTGCACACGAATGTGCACACTACAAGGGATTTGGCCAGGCATTGTCTGTGTTCTTGAAGTCAGGGGTCAAGAGTTGGGGCCCCCTATAGGGATATTGTTAAGTTTGAATGAGGTGTCAACCTTTAATGGGCATTTGAAATATGTGAGGAGGATCTTATGCACATTCCCATTGGTAGGTGTGTAGAATGATCTGAGATTCTACAGTTCTAACAAGCTCCCAGGTGATGGTGCTACTGCCAATCTAGGCCCATGCTTTGAGAACAAAGGCAGACACAGACCAACACCTGAATCAAGAAGTGGATATCACAGACCAAACCAACCCACGTGAGCTGAAAAGATTTAGACCACATTCGCAGAGAGGCTACCCCTTGGACACCTGGTTAATGTCATCACTTGCTTCTTAATAAGGACAAAGTGGAGACAAATATACTTTCATTTTATATCCACCTGCCTATTGCATTATTCACATGTTTTGTAGAAGTCAAAATTTTTCTGAAATTTTGGCTAAATTTATCAGCGGTCCCTTGTTAATCCTTATAGTTTGCTTGCACATAGAATAAACTAGTAATTTTCAGTAGATGTTGATGTGTGTATATGTGCCCACCAGACAAGAAGGATGCATGAGGAAGTTACAGTAGACCCAGTCCAATGTTCATCTCCCCTGTGAAACCTTCCCCAAATTCACTTGCCCTCCCCAACCTTGACCATCATCCCTGAAAAATAAGTTGTTCTTGCTGCCACAGGCCTTTGGGCATTCCCTCTACCACTCCACTTCTTGTGAACTCCTCTGAGAGACTTTATGCCTCTTTATTATTGCATATTTCTGACTCAGAAAAATTACGCCGTATGCTTTGTTGAATTGACTGGGACTGAGCTGAGTGGCAGGCCAATGAAAAACTTACTTCTAAGCTCATTGGAGAAAGTGGGAATTCTGGCTTCTGAGGTAAGAATGGGCAGGGACAGATCTATGTAGAGGTGTGAAGGAGGGTCACCTGTGCAGGCAAGTACAAAGAGTTCCATCTCTGAAGTGTGTATGAGGTGAGTGGTGATCAGGAAAGACAGATTCTCAGGGGCTGTGGACACTCCGTAAACTGTTTATAATGTATCCTGTGAGATCTGGAGAAACTTAAAACAATTATAAGTCTGTAAGTGACATAACCCTATTTGGTGTATAGACAAACACTGATAACAAGGTAAAGCATAGATTGGAGCTGATTGAGACTAAAGAAGGGATTTAATGATCAAAACCTGGTCTTTGAAGGGTTGGAGGTCCATTCACATTTAATGGACCTAGATAGGCATGCAAATGTGCCTGCATCTCTAGTACCATCCTGGTGCTACCCAGAGATGTTCAAACCTTTTGCCAGAATTTTGAGAATCCACTGGATTGTTTAAAAAACAATAAAAATGGGCCTTTCCTCCAAAGACATGAGAAATTTATTTTGTGTTAAAAGCCCATAAATTTATTTAAGAATCTGGGGGTGGCCATTTTGGCAAAATGCATTTCCCATCAGCCTACTTGATTTCACTTCCTGCCTTCATGAAATATATGTATATAGAAGCAAGAGGCTCCCCACTGGGTTCTGCATTTATGCGCATCTGCCTTCCAATTTACAACTTGCAAAGGAGGTGTTAATTAGTTGGCAGAAGCACCTGAACAGGGAGTACTAGGTTGGCTGAGGGGGTGGGAAGGTCTCTGGCATTTCCTCATTCACATAGGCAGGAAAAAAGAAGAAAGGAAACTCACATTGCTGTCCAAAATGGCAACCTCCAAGCCAAGGCAAGTGGTGCAATTATAGCAGGTACCTCTGTCCTTTAAAAGGAGAGTCTATTTCTGGATTCATGTGATTAATATCAAATTAATATCAAATGTTCATAAGAGTTTAAGTTTTATCTTTATATCTACTCTCTGAATTATAAAGGTCTTTCAGAGAAACATGGATGAATTTTTGCTATTGAGCAGAATAAAATTAAAATTGAGGCAGGAATAAGGCAAATTTCCACAGGATAAAAAGCAAGAATACCTCTTACAAGAGAAAGGGCAGTGATCCAGAGCCAGGAGCGTCTAGGAGGGGGAGGTGGAGAGGGGAAGTCACAGATCCAGGTGGAGCTCAAAAGACTTTTCATTCATGGTCAATAAAAAAAAGTTGGCCGCATTGAAATAGATGGCTCCAGCAACCACTTGTTGGGGGGAGAGCAAAACTAAATAAAAATCAACTCTAGCTTTCTTCAATTTGTATGTTAAAATTCAGCCAATCTCTGTAACTCAATATGAATAAATAGTTGAGACAAAATGAAGACATGGTTACAGCATGTCATCTAGTAACAGGTTTTCATTTTAGAGATGGCACAACTGAAGTACAGAGGAAAAAAGTCACCTTCCCAAGAATATTGCTTGAACCCTGAGTTTCTGACTTGCTTCCTATTATTTTACAGAGCACAGCATACTATTGTTCTAAAGGTCATCCGGAACACTCCTGAATCTTAACGCGATCCAGCACAGCAACTCTTAACAGAACTGAGATGCACAGGCCAATGAGAAACGACATAACTGGAAAGTCATGGGCGCATAATTGGTGGTGTGTATTGGGGGAGAGTGAATTTCTATACCTCTAACAGCCACCAAGAGAAAACCAATAAAAAATTTGGTGAAATATAAACTTGGTCAGCACATATTGCATGTTCTGATGGAACTGAAGACAGTGTGCTAAAAATTCAGAGGTGCTCAGATTATATATAAAGAATGAAACTTCATAAAGCAGACCTTGCATTGAAACAATGCAAAAAAGAGAAAGTGACTTAAATAAAGCTTTTAGCCTGCCATCATTCAAGATACCTGAACAAAGAGAGGAGACTCTTTTCATCCAGTCCTAGGATGGTTGTACGTGATTCCCTATGAAGTTGTGGTGTCCAAACAGAGAAAAACAGTAGAGGAAATTCAGTAAGGAACACAAATGAGGGCAGGGCCTCTCTAGAAGATCAGAAGGCTCCAAGCTCTGCTGCTTCCTTGAACAAATCCTAATTAACCCAGGAGAACACAAAACGCAATGTGTTTTCCGGACATACACCCCAGAGAGAGAGAGAGGAATTCTTGAGGTATATAATTAGGAGCAATTAACAGCGGCTAGAGGGGAGCAAGAGAGAATGTAGAACTGGCTTGATTGGGTAATAACTTCCCCAGAGAATTGTGGGAGTGGCCTGCTTAGGGCTTTTGGAAAGTGAATTCACCTCAGGCTCTGGGCTCAAAAGCTTGAGGACAGAGATTGAAAAATCAAAGGGGATTTTCTTACTCAAGTTACCAAATATTTTCTCTGTGACTTATTCTAAATTCCCAGTTCCCAGCACAGTTCAATTCATGGTAGACTTTCAATAACATTTGCTAACGAGGAAGTAAAATGGAATGAAATGGTGAAGGAAATTCATACACTTTCTGTCTGTTCCATCCCCTGCATGAGCTGTGAGCGTTCTGGAAAAAGTAGGGCAGGGCACCTTTAGATGAAAATAAAGCCTTTCTCTTTGTTTTATACTAGTCCCAAGCAGCCTGTAGAACTCATAATAAGCAAACCAGGGTGATATTTCCATTGCTTCAAGATTCATTAAGTGTAATACAAGATAATGGAGCTCAGGCTTTGTATAGCTATGTGGATGCTATATGTATTGGAGAGGGTTGATTCCAATCCAAAGTTCACTACTTACTAGCTACATAACCTTACAAAAGCTATTTGATCTTTTGGACTCTTGGTTGGCTCATCTGGAAAATGGACTTCACTCATCCTGAGCATTCATAGAGATTAATAAGATAAAGTTCTCAACTGGCTATCATGAACAACCTGAGGCAGCAGGCCAATAAATTCGCTTACCCAAATGTGTGTTTTGGAATCAGTTTATCTTGGAGGGCTCACCAGGAAACTTCATTGCTCAAAATTAGACATTTTAAACCTTGGAGATTTATTGGGATTTTTTTTTTTTTAATGGCCAAGGTGGGTGTTTGGCAGTGCCTACTTTTACAGGTTTTCAAATTAAAATTATTGTGGCTAGGCATTATGGTGCCCAACTTTGGGGCCATTCATCCACTTTTTGGAGTGTTCCTAATTTAATTTTTTCATTCTTTTTTATTAAGATAAAACATACATAACATACATTTAGCCCCTTAACCATTTCTAAGAGCATAGTTCAATAGAATTAAATACATTCAGAGTGTTGTTAGGAACAACCATCACCCTCAGCCACCTCCAGGACCTTTTTGTCTTTCCCAATGGAAATGTTGTATCCATGAATAGTTTTCCCCTATTCTTTACTTCCTCTGCCCCTGGCAGCCACCATTTTACTTTGTCTCTATAAATTTGTCTAGGAAACTCATATAAGAGGAATCAACAAAATTTGCCTTTTTATTGATGGCTTATTTCATGTCATACAATGTCCTGAAGCGTCAACCACTGTAGCATGTGTCAGAATTTCTTCTCTTTCTTTTTCAGGCTAAGTAGTATTCCATTGTATGTATTTTCTTGATATATTCCTCTTTCAATGGACACTTTGGTTGCTTCATAATGCTGCTATGAACATAGCTGTACAATCTAATTTACTTTTTAAGAAAAGATTTGGTTTGGTTCATAAGTACTCTGTTGATCCACCTCTAATAACAGCTGGGTTGGTTTTCTCTTCAAGCACACCACCTCCTCCAGTTCTTAATATCTCACAAAAAGACTGTCAATAAGGCTGGGGTTGTGGCTCAGTGGTAGAGCCCTCGCCTAGCACATGTGAGGGCCTGGGTTTGAGCCTCAACACCACATAAAAATAAGTAAATAAAATATAGATATTGTGTCCAACTACAACCAAAAAATAATTTAAAAAAAAAAACCCTGTCAATATAATCAGCTATGGAAGCATATGCATTTGCAATTAACGGAGAGAGAGAAAGAGAGAGATGGAAACAGTAGATAGGTACACACACCAGGCATTTGTCTGAAAGGATAATCTGTTACCTCAGTACCCTTCAAAAGATTAGTTGAGAAACATACCTTATTAAATGAGAGCTGCTTGAAGGTTTACTCTTTCAAATACAACCCTAAATTAGGCCAGACCACCATGGAGCTCAGTAACTGGCAAGTGTTGCTTTCGCTTCCATAGACATGATCTTATTAAATGGTGTTTCGTAAAAAGGCTGTGCTTAGCTCTACTCATCTGTGGTTTTACGAAACTTTATTGTATTTATTGCACAGATATTGTTCAGTTTTTCATTCCCTGCCCTCATTAAAAGGACTCATAGAAGAAATTGTTCTTTGGTATGAGCATCAGCTATGCTTTCCTGGGGCTACTGGTTTATTTTTCTTCTTATGAGAACAGACCCTTGTGACAAATTGTGTTCTGATCATTACTTTGGCTGCTAGGAAGCTTATGTTCAGATTTGTTACCCATTTGCAAAAAAAAAAAAAAAAAAAAAAAAGTGCATACTAACCTCATTTCTTATTCTGTCCTATGCTTCTTACCATAATTTTCCCTTTGTCATGATTTGCTTACTCTTTTTGCAATCGAGTGTTTGTGTAAATCAGAGAGAGAATAGTTTTAGTTTTTTAAATGGGAGAATGAGAAGGCATCGTTTAAAGTTATGCCTGTAAACAGAAACCAATTCTAATTAGCTTCACCACAGATGAATTAATTAATTTGAAAGGAATTTATGGGAAAGCTGTTAGCTTAGCTCACAAAATTATTGGGAAGGGTGGAGAACAGGACTCAAAAGTAGGCAATATCCCAGAGAAGCTGGGCAGTTGGCTCTGAGGCACACCCATGCACAGGAAGAGTCAGGAAAGACAGGGCTGGCTCTACAGCTTGGCCCGCCCGGCCTAGGGCTTTGCATAATTCTCTCCCTGCTCAGGGCCCAGGGAGAGAGAGCTCTACTGTATGCCAGGGTCTTTCCACTGGGGGAGGGGGTTAGCTGGGATTCCTCTGAAATAAAATGGGTGTTTAGATTTTATGTACCTCCAAACAATAAATATCCACTGTGGATGGAAAAAGAAAGAGAGAGGGAGAGGGAAGGAGGGAGAGAGAGAAAGAGATTGGGATTTGAGAAAATTTTTTTAAAAAAATTGTCCTTATTCCTTTTGAAGCAGAATGGTTGGCAGAAAAATGATCTAGAAATTAAAGTCATACATAACTGTCATATGTAACTGCCCACCGAAAAGAGTCATTTATGGAGAAATTGTAGCATCAGAGGTGTTTGTATTCTCACAGCTAATCATGATGAAGGGAAGAGTGCTGAGATTCTAAACCACTGAGTTGCCATTTTTTTTTTTTTTTTAATCACTCCCTTATCTAGTTTTCTCCCTTGGAAAATGAAACACATGGAAGCTTCAAGGATGTTTCTGCCTTTCTGGTTAAAATTTTAGGCCAGAAGCAAGCAACAACAATCTGCTCCATGATTTCCTTTTTCTTAGAATCCACTTTGTTTTCATCTAGTTATTCCAAGAGAGGGACAAAGAGAGACTTCTGCTCTGGCTGAAGGACTCAAGTCAACAAGTGAGCTCAAGTCCACCTGTTGTACCAACCAAGTAGGAAGGAAGGGAAAGGATGGGGAAGAAGCAGGGAAAGAAGTGAGGGGAGGGGAGGGAAAAGGGAGAGTTAGAAGGATCAAAAAAGGTCAAAACAAAAGGGGGCCAAAAGGAGGAGAGGAATTTTTATAACATTCTTCCACAGGAAATTCAGATCTATGGCAGTCCTCTTATCTCCATGGGTTCAGGCACATTTTGGCAGATGCCACATCCTTTGTCCCTTATTCAGAGTCACATGGCACATTTTCTAATATGGAAGTTAGTCTTCCCCTGCAGTCTCCACTTTAGAAGTAGATGAAATGGTTTTCCTTTGTGCCCACCCTCACAGCAAACTAATTCAAATGTCGCATCTGACAAGTCCGTTTTTCTGTTTATGTGTCCCGTATGTTGGCCTCTCTTGTACCTAGCACCATGCTCACTTATCTGAATTCTGCTTCCAACTTTTTAAAGATGAAAGCCCTGCAGTAATAGAACTGTAGTCCTAAGAATGTGGTTCATTGGCCATCAATTGCAGCCTAAACATGTCCTTATGAGGGATCCCTCACCCCACGCATACTGACATCAAGTGGCCTATAAAATATATAAAGGTCTGTCATTTAGAAGAGTTCAAGTAAATATTTCTCCATCCTATTATATATTGAAAGCTTCACCTCCTTGTTCAGTGGACTGGAAATTCCACTCTGCCTTAGGTCAGGTTGAAAGAAACTCATCTGAAGCCTAAATGCCTAAACCATTTCAGATATACTGAGGGTCTTACTTGAATATAGTTCCAGAAGTGCTGTATTAGCATATCTAAAGCTTTTGACACTGCCCCTTTTATATTCTCCACAATCCCAAAGAAAGTATTTTATCGCAATGGGACATTCTGTGTAGAACCAGAGAAAAAGGAAATAAGTCAGAATTTGTCAGCCTGGTTCACAGAGAGGGTTTCCTGACTAAAGGATTGGAAGACTTTTTCCCTTTTATGGGTACCCACCCAAAATATGCACAGTGGAGATGACTGCATTAAATCTGCACAGCATGAAGCTACCAGTTCCATCTACTTCCATGCTCACCAAGTAACCTTCAAACGAAGCCCTGACTTCCCATTTAGATTTTTATACGAAGAAAGGCTACACTGACACGTGACATGAATATCTGGTAGCCCTCTTGCCTGCCGTAAAGCTTGCTTTAAATAAGCACATTGATACAAGAGCAACAAAATCTTTTGTCAGTCTTTGAGCTTGGTCTAAATGGGATGAGGCTTTGGGCCCCCTAAACTGTTTGCACCAAAGAGATCCCATTTCTAGATTTACAAAGTTGACCATCCTACCATGATATTGAGATCATGATGACTTTATCCATCTCTATCCTATCAGGTTCTACACAGCTGGCTGAAAGGGTCCTTTGTGTGTGTGTGTGTGTGTGTGTGTGTGGTACTGGGGCTTGGTGTCTCCTAGGCAAGCACTCTGCCACTGAGCTGCATCCCCAGCCCAGGATTCTTGAATAATAACAATATTTATTTATCAAGCACTTACTATACACCTGGCACTAGTCTACATATGCTTTTATAAAAAGAAAGAAAGATAATTAACTCTTTTGATCCTTACAACATCCCTGTGAGATAGGTACCATGATTATCACCATTCTACAGATGAGAAAACTGAGACACAAAGAAGTTAAATAACTTGCCCAAGCAGCACAGGCAGGATTCAGTCCCAGGCATTCTGGTTCCCAAGCTTGCACTCTAGTGTTATGCTATAATGCCTCCAGGGGTGAACAACATCCTTATTCTACAACTAATATTTTGGATAGGCTACAAATAGCACATCTGGAAACTGTTCATTTGAAGTCTTTGGAGAAGCAGTGTCTAGTGTCAAAGAATTGCTTTGATATTGGAAAACAAAGAAAAACAAAGTGGGAAAGAAAAACACAAAAGCAATACTTTGTGATATGTGGTAGGTTGTCTTGCAAGCCGCTCACCAAAGTCATGTCTTCTGAATGGGAACTGACCAGGGAGACCAAGCCACAAATCCACATGGATATTGATTGAAGTGTCACTCCAGCAGGATACACTACTCCTTAGTTGCTCAAATCATCTTTTTAGAACCTTGCCTCTGCAATCCCAGCTCTTCACCAGTTACTTGTGATACCTGCATTGACAGATACCACATGTGTAGTAGGGGGTGTGTTGTGAGCTGCCAATATCAAGCCTCATCATATTAGATACAGGGAAAGATGACAATGTGGTGAACCCCTCATCCAGGGTCTCCTTCCTCAGTTGTCCTTCTGTCTTCACAGGGAGTCAGGCAGTCTGACTTACTAATGAGCCATGTCACTAGCTTTGATGCTCTTTATTCAGACACATCAATAGGACTTACAGCACAAACTGGAGTCTGGTTCATTGAAACCATTCTTTCTTTGTTCTTCTATAACAAATTCTTGAGACTTTGAGAGTTAGAACGTGTTGGATTCCCACCACCACAGCTCCCACAGCTGAAGCCCAGGGCATGCACAAATCAAAAAGAAGCCTAGGTTGGATGTTCCCTGTAAATAATGAAGTCATTTCTCCAAGAGGGACTTCTGAAAAGTCAAACCATTCATTTAGAGACTCTTCTCTAGAGTCATTCAGGGTCATCTCTAGACCACCTGAATTGAATCACCAAGCCCAAATCCACTCTCTTCTCCACTAAGCTATACTGTCTTTCTTTCAGTGTTTTTGTTTTTAGTTGTAACCCTTGGCATACTCAAATATAGGATTCCTGTAGCTGGGAACAGTTTTCATCAATGATAGATGGTGTTAGAAAAAATTACTATTAAAAAAAAAAGAGGCATTCCACAGTGTAACCTGCAGCCTCCTGTCCACCAAGTGATGCCTGAGAATAAAACCTGTTATTCTTGGCCTGGCCCTGGCTTCCTGCTCAGTCTCCAAGTGGGGTCCATCCTCTGACTCAGATGCACTGATCTTACTCCATCTGCTTGACCATATTCAGCCTCCAGATCCTTTCCTCATCTGTGACCAAGCATTTGTTCCTGAGTGTCCTGCTGCCTGGAACCCTCTTATTATCCCATGACATTCAACCCACATGACCATAGTCATGCCAGCTCAGCCTCTGTAGGACAGCTGAACCCCCTTCCTTTATCCTTTCCCCACTGATCACTTTTTTTGAGTGACTCATTAATCTTAATTTCAATATCTCAGAACTAGAGGCAAAAATGATTTTAAATAGACAAAGATAAACATACATATCCCCATTTCCCTCCTCTAAATGACTGAAACCTTTACCTTTATGGACAATTTGTCTTTATGAATGATCAGTTTGGTTCAATTAAGATTGCATTTATTGGGGCTGGGATTGTGGCTCAGTGGTAGAGCGTTCGCCTAGCACGTGCGTAGCCCGGGTTCGATCCTCAGCACCACGTACAAATAACACATTGTGTATAACTAAAGCAAATAAATATTTTTTAAAAAGATTACATTTATTGAATACATATACATAGTTATTGCAAAAAAATCTCAAAAATTACAAATATATGTAACAGAAAAAGGTTAGGTTATTATTCATATCTCCATGAGACAATTGCTACTAAGAGTTTGGATACATGGATGTGTGTGTGTGTGTGTGTGTGTGTGTGTGTGTGTGTGTGTGTATAAAATGTATACAATCATCTCTTGGTATTCACAAGGGATTGATCCCACGACCTCCCACAGATACCAAAATCTGTAGATGCTCAAGTCACTTCTATAAAAGGTGTGGCATTTGCATATATCTTATGTCCATTTTCTCTAGAAGACTTACAATACCTAATACAATGTAAATGCTATATAAATAGTTGTTATCCTATATTGCTTAAGGAATGATGATAAGGAAAAAAGTCTACATGTTCAGTACAGATGGAAGTTTTTCCTGAATATTTTCAATTTGCAATTGGTTGAATCCATGATGAGTAATGATGAGGAGGGCCAACTGTATTTATAATATTTGTAGAATCTATATTGCTATATGTATTTATAAAAGAGGAGTTTGTTGCAACTATCCTGGAATTATACTATATATGACATTTTGGAATTTGTGGTTTTTCTTCACTTAATAATATATCCAGAAAATCTTTTCCTATTGGCACATATGAATCTGCTTCATTTTGTAAATGATTATAGCATTCCATTGTATAAAAGCATCACAATTTATTTTAAAAATGCCTAATGATGGAAATTTGGTTTGTTCTCAACTAATTTTCTAGAATAATGTACAATGAATGTCCTTGGACATCTCTTTACTTGCTTTTGTGAGTATTTTTATTGAGCTTAAATTTTTGGACATGGGAGGTACATCTGGGCTTCAGTTTCCTTTTCCAGAAGGTTGTGAGAATTAAATGAGATAATTAACATTGTAACATGTATGTGTCATTTCCTCTGCTTCCCTAGAATCTAAACCTCCACCTAAGTTGGGTATTCTTCATTCAAATACTTCCTTCCATTAGAAGTAGAAAAGATGCCAGCTACTCACCTTCCCAAACTCCCTTGCAGCCAGCAAAATTGTAAGATGTAGGCTCTGTCTGTCAGATGCACTCATGGTAATACACGATGACTGGGGAGCTACTGACACAACAGCCAAAGGCCAGGGAGCTTTTCTCTTTCTCAGTCTTCAATGGCTGTGACTATAATAAGAAAAACAAGATCAAGTTCTCATCAGAGAAAGAGCAATGGTACAAACTGTAGCTCGGGAGTGTGATGACTGACAGAAGCAGGAGCTTCTTCATTAGAACAGATTTCGAGCATGGTTTTGGACGTTGATCCTGGCAGTTTAACCTCAAGCTTCATTCTTCAGACGTCTTGATGACTCTGAATTACTCAAAATCTTATGAATAAAGTCATTTTCTGGCTAAATTAGCCAGGGACATTTTCTGTTGCTTGTAATTAAGAACACTGTCTGCTACATATGCATAGCTGTAAAACACCATCTGAAGATAGTAACATGGCAGATGCTCTTAGATTCCTCCCCAGTGACCCTTCCTCCTCCTTCCTTGCAAACAGGGTGGGAATTTGACCCAATTGCAGCTAAGATTATATAAAAGGAATGTTTCTTGAGACTTCATGGAAAGGATTCTCATTCCTTACCAATAAAAAAGACATAACTGAAGAGAAACTATTTTTCCTTCTTCTTCTTTTGTAGCTACCCTACAACTTTGTGCTTGGTGTGCTGTCATGTATGAAAATGAGTTCTTTGGAGATCCAGCAGCCATTTTCTGACTATGAGGGAAGAAATTGCCTACTGGGGAATTAATGACAAAATTTAAAAATGTAAAGTCTTGGTCCTTGAATTTCCAAAACAAACTTGGAATGCCCACTGGGTTATCTGTTAAAATTTTTAAAAAATCACAATTTAAGACATTAAAAATTATGTATGTTGTTACTTGCAGCTGAACACACTCTAATTGGTACAAGACCATCTGAATATCTTTATAGCAGCTGAGAAAGGTTGAGCAGAAGGTTTTGAGGTTTCAAGACCTCAACCATGAGAACTTATCTTCACTGCAAAATAACTCCAATTACTAGTGACATCTATATGTATGAATTCATATCACATAACTGACATCTCCTTCTAGACATTGCTGATCCCAGGAAATCTACAAGACATAATAGTTGACATTATTTATAATTCTAAATTCATCATCTCATTTTAGCTTCAGTACAATTTGGTGAGGTAGGTCTTATTTCTTCATCTTATAAATAAGAAAAATAATGTTTGGAGAGATTAAATAATCTTTTCCAAGTTACATAGCTAGAGAGTTTTGGAGATGTATTTCAAGTTTATACTTTTGTTTCCTACTTCAGTGGGTCTCATTGGCTGCCCATTGGAATATCTGAGGGAACTTTAAAAAAAAATTATGTCCAGAAACCTGCCTCAGAGGTTGTAATGTAACAGACCTGGAGGGAAGTTTGGACGCTAGAATTTTTGAAACAGCTTTATTGAGGTCTACTTTCCATAGCATAAAATTCACCCTTTATATTTATAAATTCAATTATTTCAAAATATATACTAAATAATTGTACAGACATTACTAAAATCTAGTTTTAGAATATTTTTGTACCCTAAAAATTCCCTTTTCCCAATTTTTAGTTCAATCTTTACTCTTATCTCTGGCCTCAGATCACCACTTATTTGCTTTCTAAGATCTCTATCAATTTATCTTTTATGTACATTCATATGAATAGAATCATACCATCTTTTGATTTGGGTTCTTTCACATCTCATAATATTGTTGAGGTTTATCGATGTTGTAGCATGTTTATTTTGTTGTTGAACAGTATTCCACTGTATGGATCTACCACATTTTTTTTATTCTTCAGTTGAAGGACATTTGGGTTTTTTTCCATTATTATTGTGAATGGTACTGCTGTAAATGTTAGTATATGTGCCTTTGTGTGGAAATATGCTTACATTTCTCTTAAGTATATTTCTAAGAGGAAAATTAAATGTTTTCCAGTGTGTACTATTTTCCATTCTCACCAGCAATGATTTAAGGTTCCATTTTCTTCATGTCTTGTAAACCCTATGTATTTTCAGTCTTTTTAAATTTTAGCCACTCTAAATTTAGCCACTCTAAATTTTAACCACTCTAGTTACTATGTAATGATATACCATTGTGATACTGGTTTTTATTTCTCTAAGGACTAATGATATTGAATATATTTTCAAGTATGTATTAATCATTTGTAGATGGTGCAATGTCTATTGAAATCTTCTTGGATTGTGTGTCTTAGTATTAAATTGTAAAAGTTCTTTATATATTCTAAGATAAATCTTTTATAAGATGTGTGATCTGTTAGTATTTTCTACCAGTCTGTGTCTGACCTTTTCATTTTTATTAGTGTTTTTTTGGCATAAACATTTTTAATTTTGATGAAGTACAAAGTATCAATTTTTCATTTTATGGATTGTTTTTGTGTCATATCTAAGCACTCTTTGGCCAACTCAAGATCATGAAAGTTTCCCTTGTTTTCTGCCAGAACTTTTAGTTTTTAATGGATCATAGGTCTATGATCCATTTCCAGTCTATTTTTGTGTATATTATGAGGTATTGCATATGAATATCCAGTTTTTCCAGAATCATTTGTTGGGGGGAAAAAAAACTGCCTTTTTTCCATTGAATTGTTTTGGCATCTTGTTGAATGGCATTGGAATTTTCAAAGCTCCCAAGTATAGCCAAAGGTGAGATTTCCCTCTCTAGGTCTCCTTGTTTTTCTATGTTAGATAAAGATATTGCTATGTTCTAGAATCCAGAACACTTTTTTAATTTCATGAGACTGTGATATTTCTCTGGAATTTTTGCAAATGCTGTCATTGTCTATTGGACAGAAACCTCCAGATGGAACAGACTAGGAAAAAATCTATCTTAAATTTAGAAATATCCTCAACCTCCATTTGGGGGACTGTTCTGTTGTTCCTGCATAAGCCGGTCAGATTTTCCTATTGAATTCTAAGGTGTTCAAAGGCAGAGATCATGATTTAATAATACAGAACAATACCAACAGCTCCCATGTTGGGTAACTGCTGTGTTCCAGTGCTGTGCTCAGCACTTTTAGCTATTGTCTCATATAATCATTCTTTACCAAGACTCCTGAGTTGTGTTTCACAGAGGTTATGTAACTTACTCAAGGATATACAACCAGTAAATGGTAGATCCAGGATTCATATGTTTGAGGGTCTATCTACAAAATCACAAAAAATAACCAAGCAAACGTTACTAGATAGACCCATCTCTTACAGGAAATGGCTCTAAGTTCTCCAACCTGTTGCACACCAATAACATAATCATAGCTCAAAAGGGTTGAGAAAGAGAGGGTGACAAACACCTTGACATGTGTGGGTTAGGTCTGTCCATGAGATGGCACTCAGAGGTTTTGTTTTTATTTTGTATTGTGATGACAATTTGGAATTTTGATGCAACTACTGAGAGTGGCAATTTATTTCACAAATTATGTGGCTGGTTTACTATTTTTTTTTTTTTGATGGTTTTTCCTTCGTTCTTGACAACGGTCAGTGTTCCTGTTTTCTCTGGAAAGACATGAGTGAGAGTGTACTGAGACTTTGGTGGGGGGAAGTGTTCTATCCCACCAGCCATCCACAAATGCATAATACTTTCTCTGGTTTGCTCTAATAGCCTCTTCAGTTTGAAAGATGATGCCTATAGCATTCCTGATACTGCTGCTTGGATCACATCACCACAGGTGAGGTCATACCTTTGCTCAGTTCAAAAGTAGTGTCTACCTGATGCCCTCTGTCAGTTTCTGGCTAAGCATTATATTTGTGGAGCCAAGGCTGCCTGTGCCAAGCAGGTGGTGTAAAAAGGGGTGGTGACTTGCACACCAGCTTTACCAGGCATGGTTAGTGCCACTGCTCCCCTTCCCAGCAAGTGCTGCCACTGAACCTCTTGCTCATCTAGCCCAAAAGACCCACCCAGGCCAGATCTTTCTGGGCTGGCTTTTCACAGGGTTTTTGAACCTCTGTTCAAGAACTCAGATGAGTCTTCTTCTCAACCTTCTCTTGGAAAAAGCTAAAGTCATAGCAACTGATTCAGTCCAATGACCTTTAAGCTCTGAGCTGTCTGCCCATCCAGTTTGTACGAGTAAAACAGAATGCTCTGCTACTTAGCATTTTTGTTTTCTAATGGAAACCAAAGGGTCCTGCCCTCACCATAAGTCACAGCTCCAATAAGGAAATAGCATGTTTTAAAACTCAACCCTCATCATTTTATTAAAATGCACTTCAAGGTCCATTAATATAACATGTGGGGGCACTCAAGGCCCTTGGTGGCCAGTTGTGCTTTTCTGAAACAGATTGGTCCCAACAATTTGGAAATAAATTTACAATTTATTGGAGCACTTGCTACTGCTCATTTTTCAAAGCTAATGAGTTGGTAATGTCCCAGTTACATAATAACTGTGATTGGATCAGTGATTCTAAACAATATCTACTGAAAGCCAGGACAGTGCTCACCATTTCTCTTTGACCTTCAATACTCAGAATTTTATGTGGTAGAGAGGAAGATGCAGTCCTGGAGTGGTCAAGTGTGGGTTCTGATCCAGCCCTGCCATTCTCTAGCTGAGTTACTTTGGTGAAATCACTTAATTTCTAAGCTCAGTGGTGAATTAGGGAGACTTCTTTACGAACCCACCTTGTTCATCTGCAAATCTCCCAGGCTTCCAAGTTCTCACTGGAAACATTGCTTTCCCCATGCAACTGCCCAATATCTCTCTCCCAACAGAATCCATCCCTCTTTCTCCTACTCCCTTGCTACTTTTCAAATTCTTATAATACAGGTCGAACATCCCAAATCCAAAAATACAAATTTGAAAATGCTCCTAAATCTGTGAGGTTTGGACTACCAACATGATGATGCCACAAGTGGAAAGTTTTATACCCATCTTCATGTGATGGCTTGCAGTCAAAATGCAGGTGCACTAAAAATAACATATAAAATTACCTTCAGGCTATGTGTATACATTGTATATGAAACATAAACAAAGTTTCATGTTTAGACTTGGGTCCCATCCCCAAGACACCTCATTCCATATATGCAAATATTCTAAAATTCAAAAGTATCCAAAATCTGAATTATGTCTTGTCTTAATCATTTTAGATAAAGGTTACTCAACCTGTATAGCATTGATCCCATAGCACCCAATTTATTTTCACATATGTCTATCCAGGAATAACTTGAATGGTGAAAGTTTGGGATCATGTCCCATTTATATCCATGTAACACAGACCTAAACAGGTAGAACACATAGTAGGTGCAAAACAAATGTTGACTTGAATAACTAATGATTGTTGTTCTTGGATGACTGGGGCATGCTTATACCTGGCTGCACTCATGTAACCACTTTCATTGGTTGCCCACCTATTTTGTTCCTTCTCTTCTTTGGGAAACAACTTTTCCTCAACCACAGTTGTGTAATCCTGGTAAGACAGTCAGTTAGAGCCTCTTCTTCTAGGAGCAAACGTGACGTGACATGCATGATCAACCATGATGAGGCAAGAGGGAAGAGGAGCCTGTGGACCAAGCTTGGCCCATCAAGGCCCTTCTGGGATCTGTTTCACTTTATTTGCACCAATAATCAAGGGAAGCACTGTGATGTTCTTCTTTGTACATCCAGGTACTACATACAGAGACAAATGTAACATTAATGGTGGTGGTTGGGGGTTCAACCTTGTCAAGAATGCTTCTATCGCATTCTACTCGGTCCCTCTGTGGTGTTTGATTCTTTTGCCTCCTCTTTGCAACTCCATCCTGCTGGAGTTTCTGTGGCAATCGGTCTCTGCTGTGTCCTCCCCCTCTAAGGTCACTCCTTGCTCATCTCCTTTTGGACTCCTCCTTTCCAGGGTTTGTCCTTAGAGGGATGAGGTGTCTTGTCTTTTGGGTAATAGAAATTGTCGGACAGGAATGTTCATCTTCCACCATCTGTGGAAATCTGTTTTCAGCAGGAAAGAATGAAGTCAGGCAGAGGCAAACAGAGTGGAGAGATGCGGGTTTGGAGGGTGAGACAAAGAGTACAAGTAACGAGGCTTGGCAGTACCAATTCCCAAGTTCCAGCAATTTCTCTCCCTTTCATTCTTGTAACCTCCATTGTGTTTCTAATATATTCCTTCCTACATAAGTGAGTTCCTGTTACTTCAACCAAGCTTATCTAAAATTCACCCCTAAACCATCCTTTAGCTCATATCATATTGGGACAATGGTTACTGTGACAACTTAGCAAAATGAAATGCATAGTCCAGGGTCTTATACAAGGAGGCAAGTTTCCAGGGCCCAACAATGTTTTTGTCCAGACCACAACTCAGAAAACTAGCACAAATTTTGCAATCATTCTTTGTTTCTCGATGTATTTTTAAAACCCAATCCACTCTTTGCTTCCAGCACAGCTTTCTGAGAAACCTGAATTCCTTCAGAAGAATGTGTGTGTGTGTGTACATATTTATATATATATATATACATGTATGTATATATATGTATGTATGTATATGTGTGTGTATATATACACACACACAAACACCAACCCAACAATAAACAGCAAAAATAACAGCAGAAACCTCTCAACTGATTTAATTCTGCAGGCCCCACCAGTGACTGACAGTGTTCTGGGTGGGGAGCAGTGTAGCTGAAGGCAGTCAGTTGCCTGCTGGTATTTTCTGCTTTGTTCTACTTAGTTGCCTTTGTGCATGTGCCTATTACATGAAGAACTAGATGAAAATTCTACGGGACTGAAAATGGCACTTAAAATAGCATTATGTCCTTTCAGAGTCTCCTATTTGACTCTGTAGCTAGGCAGGTGTTTTTTAACAGAAGAAAAGATCTTTGTTTTTAAAGTTCTTGTATGGATCTGAGGGAAATGATAGCCATGATTTCCTCTTGCTTGTCACCCTCTCTAGTAAATTCTCCTTTTAAAATGACAGGTCCCACCGTGAAGGCCACCAGATAAACTTTACACTTTCCAGTGGCAAAGGAGATAAAGGTTATGCGAGAGTTCCAGGGTAAATTGTCTAAGTGGCATTTTCTTAGCTGAATAGAGGTGGGTTTAGGTAACAGGAAGCCTTGATAATTAAAATAGTACTGGCTATTTTTAAATTGCCACAGACTTTCCTTGGTATTCAAGTAGTAATGGCCATTATAGTTGATATATGCTGTGCATACCTACTCCTTGCCCTTCTCCTTTTCTGGATCCCAGGGATGCCCCCAGAGCCTGTGCTTCCAGAGCTGCTTTAACAGCAGGCTTCCTGAAGGATTTGGCTAGTGGTTCTTGTTCATCTTGTGACCAGAATCAAGAATCTATTCAAAAAGAAGTAAACAGAGAGGAAGCAGAGGCCAGCATCCAAATCAATCCATACTGAAGTGAGAACATCTGTACCCTTTTCATTAAGATGAGCCAAATTGTTTAAGCCTCTTTAGCTTGATTACTTTTTAATATTACCTTCTGGCCACTGAAAGATTCCTAACTGATATGCATCACTTCAGTCTTTGGGTTCTTTCTCCATGAAGAAGTTTTCACAGAACCATGAGAAATATGAACTACGTCCACATGCACCTCTATGCCCTGGTCTCCCTTCCCTCCAAGTTCATCCTCCTGCAGCTATTTGACCTCATGGCCATTGACTTTGCTAACTCCAGTTGACTTCAATTCTAAGTGAACTTTTTTTTCTTCAAGGAGCAAAATAGAGAGCATAGCACAGAAGTTCACAAAGTGAGACACCAGAGCCGGCAGCACACACATTACTTGGGAACTTATCAGAAGTGCAAACTTTGGTTAAAAAAAAAATTTGTTTGTTCTTTTTAGATATATGTGACAGTAGAGTGTGTTTTGACTTATTATACGTACATAGAGTATAACTTTTTCTAATTAGGACCCCATTCTTGTAGTTGTACATGTTGTGGAGTTTCACTGGTGGTTGTATTCATATAAGAATGTAGGGAAATTTCTTGAACCAGAAACTCTGAGGTGGGACCCAGCAATCTATACTTGAACCAGCTCTGCAGGGGTTTCAGATGCCAACTGCAGCTGGAGAACTGCCAGCACAGAGGGTGACCAAAGCCAACATAAACTGTGGAACAGACAAGATTAGCATTTATAATTGAGAAATTTGAAAAGGCAATAGTAAGACCAGAAAGGTATCTCATAAGGACTGTTTTATGACACAGGATGCAAATTTTAAATGGTGCATGCAGTAAGTCAAAAATATGGCCTTTGACAAATGTGGAAACAAAAACTGCATTAGGACTTAATGAACACCTGCAGTTTTCTGCACACCAACACAAGTGAACTGTGGGTAAAAGTGCAGGGATGTTTCTTTTGTAGAAGAAACCATCGTAAAGCAGCTATTTTAGAAAAAAATTAATTTCACAGATGGTCACATTTTGATATCATCTTTAGTGGTTGTCAGTCTAGTAAGTTTGAACATTTGGGGGAAAGGTAATCATTGGACATCTGTGCAAAATAAATTTTTTTTCTGTTGTTGTGAGAACTGACCCATAGCATTCTATCTTATAATGATGACAGTGATTTGGTAGTAAGAAGGAGGAAAGTCCTTTGAGCACTGAGTGCGTGGCGGCCCTACTCACTTAACACATCACCGCAAATAGAAAGTATGGTTCATTCTCAAAGAAACCATACAGGAGAGCCTATGTGTCTTAGCAAGCCACATCTGGGCCTGCACACTTAGAGCAAGTATAAAGTTAAGGAAAGATCCTAACTACATTGCCAGGTGTACAACAACCCAACTTTTCTTCTAGACAGTGTCCCTGTGGCCACTGAATTTTCTCAACAGTCAGGGGCAATCCTCAGTATTAATCAGGGAAAGCCTGGAGTGTAGAAAGACAGCTAACCTGGTCCTAGCTCCCAGGCTGCAGGCAATAAATCCAGGGGAGTCCAAGCAACCCTGGTTAATTCTGGGACTCTTCCCTGCAAATTAAGCCTCGCTTCCAGGATTCAACAACTTGATAGGAAATTAGCTGTTCCTACAGGGAGCTCCTAGTGCTGCCTTTGTTGGCTACTCCTCCTTCTGAAAGACGCCTGTGAATGACCAACATTTTATCCTGTCAGGTGCGCTCTGTACCCATCAGTTTCTCAGTCTTTTCCTCTGTTGCCAAATAATTAGCTGGTATTCAATAATGCTGCTTTTGTTAAATGCCTGCCGAATGAGGTAAGGCTCTAGGATGAAGGCCAACACCTCTACACACACACACACACACACACACACACACACACACACACGAAGGATGTCTTCCAGTCATGAATTTTATTATTTAAAAAGACAGCCTCACAACAAATGATGTTGGGAAAACTGGAAATCCTCATGTAATAAAATGAAATTAAATCTCTTTCTCTCACCATGCACAAAACTTAATTCAAAGTGGATCAAGGACCTAGGAATTAAATTAGAGACCTTGCACCTAATAGAAGAAAAAGTAGGCCCAAATCTCTATCATGTTGGTTTAGGCCCCAACTTCCTCAATAAGACCCCTATAGTGCTAGAACTAAAAACAAGAATCAATAAATGGGATGGATTCAAACTAAAAAGCTTCTTCTCAGCAAAAGAAACAATCAGTGAGGTGAATAGAGGACCTACAGAATGGGAGCAATTTTTTTTTTTTTTTTTTTTTTTTTTTTGTGGTACCAGGGATTGAACTCAAGGGCACTCGACCACTGGGTCACATCCCCAGCCCTTTTTTGTATTTTATTTAGAGACAGGGTCTCACTGAGTTGCTAAGTGCCTCGCTATTGCTGAAGCTGGCTTTGAACTCGCGATCCTCCTGCCTCAGCCTCCCAAAGTGGGGAGCAAATTTTTACCACATCAGATAGAACACTAACCTCAAGGATTTATAAAGCTCTTAAAAGCCTTAACACCAAAAAAGCAAATAACCCAATCAATAAATGGGCCAAGGAGCTACACAGACACTTCTCAGAAGATGATATACAAACAATCAACAAATACATGAAAAAACGTTCAATATCTCTTAACGATTAGAGAAATGAAAATCAAAACAACTCTAAGATTTCATCTTACCCCAGTCAGATTGGCAGCTACCCAAAAAAACAAACAACAATTAATGCTGGCGATGATGTGGGGAAAAAGGCACACTCTTACATTGCTGGTGGAACTGCAAATAGGTGAAGCCAATCTGGAAAGTAGTATGGAGATTCCTAGGAAAACTGGGAATGGAGCCACCATTTGACCCAGTTATCCCACTCCTTGGCCTATTCCCAAAGGACTTAAAAACAGCTTACTATAGGGACACAGCCACATCAATGTTTATAGCAGCACAATTCACAATAGCTAGATTGTGGAACCAACCCCGATGCCCATCAATAGATGAATGGATAGGGAAACTTTGGTATATATACACAATGGAACACTACTCAGCACTAAAAGAGAATAAAATCATGGCATTTGCAGGTAAATGGATGGAGTTGGAGAAAATAATGCTAAGTGAAGTTAGCCAATTCCAAAAAAACAAAGGTTGAATGATCTCTTTGATATGAAGATACTAACTTATAAAGGCAAGGGAGTGGGGATGAGAGGAATGAAATAACTTTAAATAGAACAAAGAGGGGGGGAG
Source organism: Tamias sibiricus (assembly GCA_025594165.1). NCBI lineage: Eukaryota > Metazoa > Chordata > Mammalia > Rodentia > Sciuridae > Tamias > Tamias sibiricus. The sequence continues at coordinate 152,746,089 of CM046657.1, read as the reverse complement.
GGGAGGAGGGGGAAAAGGAATAGGAATAATGGCAGACTGAGTTATCCATGATTACCCTAAATACATGCATGAAGACACCATTGTTGTAAAAATACTTTATATTAAACCAGCAACTCGAGAAAATGTGCTCTTTATATGTAATATGAAATGAAATGTACTCTGCAAATGTGTATAACAAATTAGAATAATAAAAATTTTTTTAAAAAATAACCCCCAGCAACAAAACTGAGCAAGGAAAGCTTGCTTTCTCCTTTGCTGCAGCTGCTGCCATATTGTTTGGTATTAGCATGATTGGTGCAAAATCCCACCGTCAGTGCTATTATGCATCCAGAGTTCAGCTGGTTTTCCTTTCTCACTCAGGTGTGATGGCAAAAGCCAGGACTTGCCATTGGGCAAACCTAAATCCAAATGCTGATTCTACCACTTATTTGGAAAATCTACTAAAGCCCCATTTCCTGCCATTCAATAGGCATATATGGAGTATCTACTAAATACCCAGCACAGATCTGGCCACTTTGAATTTGTCAACAAATCAGACAGGATATTTGCTCTCATGGAACTTATACTCTAGCAAGAAAAGACAATAACCATAATGGTTAAGAAAATGTATACTATATTAGCAAGTGGTAATTTCTATGTGAATAAAGCAGATGGGGGATAACTTCACAGTGGTGGGGGACTAGGTTTCAACATTAAGTAGGATAGTGAGCATTATCTTCAATAGAAAAGATCTGAGAATGAGAGGCTAACAACAGGAGAACATATATAGAGGTAGAGCGAAAGTGCCAGGTATAGGGAGGAGCTAGAGCAAAGGTCCTGAGGTAGGAGCACTACTAGTGAGTTTGAGGAAGAGGCGTGTGGACAGTGTAGCCAGAATGGAGTGAGCAATGGGGTAAGGAGTAAGAGAGGAGGTTGGGAGGTAATGAAGAGTGGGGTTCACTTGGTCACTAGAGGCAAATTAAGGACATTGACTTTATTGACTTGGGGAGTACAGAATTTTGAGGAATGATTTTAGGTAATGAACTGAATTGCACAGTTGCTGTGTGGAGGACTGTCTGTAGGGGGCAGGAGAGACACAATATGCCTCTTTCAAGGCTATGGCTGGAATCCAGGGAAGAAATGAAGATGAGATGAGCCAAGCTGGCAGTAGGGAAGGGAGGAACATGGTTACATTCTGGATACATTTTGATCATAGAGTGCTAACATAATGTCTTGATGGATTGAATGCAAGGTGTGAGAGAGAGAGAAATGACTCCAAAGATTTTGGCCTGAGTAACTGGAAAAGTGCAACTGCCATCAACCAAGGTGCAGACTGTTTGGTGAAAATTAACTGTCAAGCTCATTCCATGGAGTCAGGCCCATAGTAGACATTCTCCAAATGGTCCTTTCTCCCATACCGGCCTCTGCTTTTCCCTCCTCACCCTGTCTCCCAATGGATCATGATGTTGCTGCTTCTTAAAGCCTCAGTCTTCTCATCTTTAACTAGGGGTCAATGAGTAGAACTAGGAATGTGCTGAGAATTTCGGGACAGAGAGCATTTTGTAAAGGTTGGGCACAATAAATGTTGGATTTGATTAGAAAGGAAATTGCACCAGTTGTTGGGTATATAGGCACAGGTGGGCTGGCCTTCCTATTGTCTTTCCCTGTGCTTCATTCATATCCCTGTGCTTAGGGAATCTGCTCAAATGTCAGCTTGTATATTTCACTCAGCTCTTTACATTCAATGGCTCCCAACTGCTCACATGATCAAGACCAGGATTTTAAGCAGAGCTTACAGACCCATCATAGTCCACTTCAGACTCATTTATGGGCACCTAACAACGTGGGCTCAGTTCATGCCAAGCCACATGTTTCTCTTCGCAACCTCTGTGTGCATATTCACGCCACAGAACATAGTTCTGTTCTTCTGTCCTCTAGAACATCCCTTCCCTTCTCCTCTTCTACCCTTTGGTGATGGCCTACTCTTCTTTCAGGACAGAGACCAACTGCTGTTGTCTCTCATAAAGCCTCGTTTAGCTCCACCAGGCATTTTCCTTCTTTGTACTGCTACTGTGGAGTGTAACATATATCTGGTGGCACTTCACTCACATCACAGAGCAGGGATAATACTAAAATATTGAACAGTTAGTACATCCTGAAACCAACCAGACACCATGAGTCACCAGCCAGCCAGTGTGCACCGGCTGAATGCTGGCCTTCCCAAATGCCTGATGCATATTCTCACCTGTCTCTACAATTTGATTCTAAGGTCTCATAGGCCAGAGACCACTATTATTTATCTCCATACCCCCAAAGAGTGTCTGACACATTTTAGCTTCTATCTGAATATTTTCTGAATAAACAATCATATGAAAAAGAAAACCAAAGGTCCTGGCCTCCTTCAAAGTCTCCTTGGAGCCAATTTCTCACTCGTGGTGCAGCCTGTATCAAAGAACCCTCCTTCACCTTACCTCTGGCTGTAGGAAGGCCCAGTCTCCTGCTTCCCTCCCTCCTCTTCCCCGATGCTGTATTGCAATCAAAGACATTCATGCTGGAGCTAAAGGTGTCTCCCCAAGAGCAAGTTTTCACAAGCTGAGAAGCCAAAACCCACAGCATCCCCTCTTCCATCCGTTCCAGAGCGTGCACCTGGCCTTAGGTGCCAAGAGGGGGATGTGGATGGGGAAATTGGAGGTTGTTTGAATTCACAGCCTCCAGCTCAGCTCAGCGTTGGCAACTTCCGTTGCCTGCTTTTCCTCACTTGTACACTCACCTTTTCTAGTCCCAACTTGAAAGTGGGTTTGGGAAATTTATTCCCTCCTCGTCAGGAAAAACAAGCTTCAAATAGGCCAAAGTAAATTGGCTGGGTATTTGAATAAATGATTATTTTTCCTAAGTGGCCTCTCACACATAGCCAAAGTCCATGATTTGGGCCCAAAAATAAATAGAGGGAAAGTGAGAAAAATTAGATTAAAGAGGGTTGGACAATCTACACAGAATTCCCCAAAGTTCAATCTGGAAGAGGCCCTGGAGATCAGCTACTTCAAGGTTTCTCGATCGGTGCTCTAAGGATCCTAGGAGTTTCAAGTAGTCCCATCAGGGGGATAAAAGTCACAAAAAGCCCCATCAAGGAGGGCTCCCAGCCCTCTGTCACCTCTCCAACCAGCTTTGGCAAGGTTTTATCTGTTTTGCATAAGTATTTACTTGCATAGAGAGTGTTGTTGTTGAAAAGGCTTACACAGTACTGCTCCAAAGCCAGGTACACACATTTTACAAGTGAGGAAATCAAGGCTGAGAGAGATGAAATTTGTTGCCTAGACTTTCCACAGTGAATTGAAGATGGAGTTAGAATTCAATTTCAAGTCATCTAATTGAAAGCTGGTACTTTCTTTTTGGTTCCATGTAGCCTTGTGGTGTTACACAACAGTTGTCACTGGCCCACATTCCCTTTTTTTCAGTTGAGGGACTCTCTTTCTCCTCCTATGGGTGGCTCAGGATTTGGATACTTCACTTGGCATGACCTCCCAGAGCCTGCTGTCCATGACACACTGACTGGTTCAGGGGTGTCTACAAAATCTAAGCAGGGCCAGAAGAGTTGATTCTTTAAAAAAAAAAAAAAAAAATAGTGACAGGGAGGGAGGGAGGGAGGAGAGAGGGAGAGAGAGAGAAAGAGAAAGAAAGAATATGTCTGTACTACTGAGACTAATGATATTACAATCCCATGTAACTGGGAGCTGTAGGAGGCCTTTCTGCAGTCATAGAGAAGAGTTTATGAATAAATTCAACACAAGGGAAAACAAGTCAGAGTGATGGAGAGAAAAGTGGCAGATTCCCAAAGGCAGTGTTTGAACTTTCAGACCCAGCTATGTGTAAGGTTTGGATTACACTTAACTTTTCAATCATGTGAACCATTGATTTGATTGGGTTTCTATTGTTCAATGCAATGGTGTTCTACCATGTTGGATTAGTCCATTTCTATTACTATAACAAAATACCTGAGGCAGACTATATAAATAAGAAAAGTTTTTTTATGACTCAGGATTCAGGACTTGCATAATCTATAGGGCTCATCTGGCGATGACTTTTTGCTGACAGAGTCTGGAAGTGACATAGATCATCATAAGGCAGGAGACAGGGAATATGCATGTATATATGTGCCTCTCTCCCTCTTCTAATAAAGTCAGTAAGATCCAGTCATGGGGCTCCATACTAATGGTCTTGTCTAACCACTTCCCAAAGATCCCACCTCCAAACACTATAACTAGATTAAGTTTCCATTCTCTTGGTACCATTAACTTATAGCTTTGGAGATTAAACTTCTGCATAAATCTGAAGGGACAAACCAAATGCAAACTATAGCATATGTGTCCAAGGTAACCTTTGTTTATAAAGTATTTTACGTCATACTAAGCTCCGCCATTACAACTGGTAACAGAGTCAATGGAGCCGTTCTTCATCAGCCCAGCATAGTGTCATCTCTCTCTCCTGTCCAGAAGCGCTAGTGTGTTGTGACCTCTTGGATTTCGTGTGTCCTTGTGGCCAACATCTGGCCAGGAAAAAGATGGAAACATTCTGGACACTCATTTGTCCAACAGATATTCTTTGAGAGCCCTCTAATGCAGTTCCAATTTCTCCCACACTTGATGTGAACCCGCAGACTAGCTGTCAGCCAGGTGAAGGGGGAACATATTGATTTGAGAGAGAGAAGATTGAGCTTTTGTTTGATGTCTTGCCTTCCTGGCTGGTGCCCTCTCAATGAAGGGAAAAATACGTACGTCTCAGTAAAGGTCAAATTGGGAAAACAGGAACCACATCAAGGGTTGACAACAGATTGAAATTTTTAAGAGAATTGGTTTCACAGGTGATGGAAGAACAGAGAAACCAAATGAGATAGGCAACCCAGAGATCAGTAATAAAAGGAAGCACCTAAGTATCCACCATTTGTAGGGCCAGAAGGACAAAAAGAAGAAGTGGTGATACTGCAGCCCAGGAGCCAGGACCACTGGACAGCAATTGGACCACAGTGGGCCAATTTCTGCCACAGTCTCACAGAAATCAGCCTCAAGAAGGATGCTCAGCCATGACTCCACTGTGGAGATGCAGGCAGGAGTCAGGCGAGGCAAGTTGTTTGGGTAGGAATACCCTGGCTTCTTTATTTTTCCTACCTGCAATGAAGCAAGAACCATAGTACATTCACCATGATGTGTCTAGTTGGTAGAAATCATGGGGATGGGTTGGGTTATGTTCCCCCAGTTACATCTGATGCCTTTCACAGAGTTGCAGTGGAAATGGTGTCTCAGCAAGATCCATTTCCACGATGTGGAGGCTGCTTTGGGCTTCCTTGTTTTTGTTTGGGAAAACTGTGCTCCCTTTTTTCTATCACTTTCACGCTGTGTAGACATTTGCTACTGAGTTACATCCGCCGCGTCCTGGAAACAGTGGGGTTGGTAGCAGCCGCATCTCCAGAAGCAGCTGACCTAAGTTCTCTGTTCCTCGCCCATTGTGGTCTGAGTGGGCACAGTCTTAGTGATTTTCATTAAGTCAGATGAAGCGACAAACATCTGGCTGTGGGCCCATCTGTCCCTTGGAAATTCATGGCTCTGAGCCTGACAATGTGCAATTAAAAGAAAGCCAGGCCATTCATGGGAACTAACCCAGTTGATAAATTCCAAGAAAGGGGATAGGACTTCCTGAAACTCTTGGGTCATCTTCTTTGCCTTGTTTTATTTCTCCATGGAATGTGCCAAGCCAAGAAAGCCAGAAGGTCATTGAGCAAAGTTACTCATTTATGGGTCCTTTATTTGGTCCAACCCCAATTTGTTATAGTTTGCTTCTTGACAGCAAGCAAGGGAAAGCTTCAGTCTGGCAAGGAAATGCTGCATAATCTTTGTTGATATTGGGAGGGTCTGCAGTTCATCAAGTGGAAAATTGGGATTTAATGGGAAATGACTCTTGGGGAGGAATTGAGACATCTTCTTGTGTTTTACGTGTTTTAAAATGTTGCGTGATTTCTAGCTGCTTAATTATAGAGCTATTCATTCACCAAACATTTGTTGAGTAATCTGTTAGGGAGTCTTTTTAGCTTTTTTTTTCCTCAGAAAACAAAACAGTGAAGGACAACACCATGAGAAATCCCCTTTAGTATTTTCTCTTTTCAAGAGACCAGTAAGATCTAAGCATTTTTTTTTTTAATAGCTAGACTTGAGGTGAAGAAGATGTTTTACTGGTTCAAACCCACAAAAGGGCGCTGTTGTGGAGTGGAGAGAGCACAGGCCAGAGGCAGACTTGGACTCAGTATCTGACTGTGCCATATATCAGCTGTGTGGACCTGGGTGAATCACTTCCCTTCTGAACCTCAATTTTAGCATAAAAAGAATGTTTACGTTCCAATACCCTCCATGGAAGGAAAGAGTCAGAGATAAAGAAATCTCTAACATATTAACATTTTATTGGGCACATAATAAGTGTTCAAATAATTGCAACTATCATTATGATTGGTGCAATTATTATCAGACATATCTCTGTGCCAAGCTGAAGTCAGCTCACATTATTTATCTCTGCCCCAATCGCACAGGTCTCTCCCTTCACTCCCTAATTAGTCTAACCAGGCTCACGGTGTTGAATCCTCTCTGATAAGGTATGAAGCTCTGGACATTTTGTCAGTTCTCTTTAACCTTCTGCCATCTCTAAATAGCCTATGCTGTTGTGCTGTTCTAGGTTTGTGCAAATGCTCCCAGAATTGTGCCTGGTTCAGAGTAGGTTCTTGGTAAATACATTCATCCCCTGGTATTCATGGGGTATTGGTTACAGAATATCAACTTATGAGGATGCTCAAGCTCATTACATAAAATAGCATAGTGTTTGCATATAACCTATAAACATCCTCCCATATACTTTAAATCATCACTAGATTACTTATAATACCCATTCTGGTGTAAATACTATGTAAATAGTTGTTGTGCTATATATAGAGATTAGTGACCAGAAAATAGTCTGTACATGTTCAGTACAGATGCAATACTTTCTTTGAATATTTTCAGTACATGATTGAATCTGTGGATGTGCAACTTGTGGGTGTGAAGGGCTGACTGTATTGACTGAGTGAACAAGTGATGGAGCTGACTTGATAAATACAGCTGCATGCAAATGTGTGATAATCCTAACTAGCTGTGTGTATTTTAGGGTGGGACTGCTGTCACTATTGCAAATAACCCAAAGGAAGATCACTTGTGTGAAAATTTCAGGGATTTTTCACAGGATAGCTGTGGGACAATGGATCAGGCAAGCCCTTTTGGGGAGGTGGACTTTGAGGTGTTTCTCTAATAATGCCCTGGATTTGCACTCTAACACCACCTATGTCTATTCTAGGAAGCACTGTCTATTCTAGGAAGTGTGGAAGTTGTGGGTTAGGTGATCTTTGGATAATTACTGGGAATTGCTTATAAGCTTTTCTAAAACATTGCAAGAAATTGTTTCAATGCGTGAGTATCTCACTTGTAACCTATGCCTATGGTAGGACACACACTGCTGCAAATATTTAGGAGTCAGTGGTAATACATCAAGCTTCCTTGTAATAATGGCAGGATACCAGACCAAATCTGGGCTGCAGTCAGTGCCCATATAACACTGTGCGCATGTTCTAGAACCTCTGAATTTGGTTTCTTCAGCACCAGACTCTAATCAAAAGTGCCACCCAATCACAGATGGTAGACAAACAATCAGAAATCTCATATTTGTCCCAAGCATCCCTTGTAGAAAGAAAAATTTAACATTTAGAGTTTTCTATCAATGTTGACTTTGGCAAACAATATTTCTTTGCATAAAATTCATAACATATCACTTTCATTTGCATTTTCTCTCCAGCCAAAAATAAAAAGAGGTGTTTTGCTATTTGTTCTTCACTTGCATTCCCCCGGCTGCACTCTGCCCTACTCACCTTGCTCTGAACTCAGAGGAGGATGGAGCTGACTCCCTGGAGTTTGTTGCCAGGCTCCCTAGGCTCTGGCTTCTAATTGTGTTCACCCAAAGGGAAATGCCAGTAAAAGACGAGGGTGGGAGAGAGATGGGGTGTTTCTGCCTCTGTTACCTTGCTGCTCTGGACTTTCTTTTGGCAGTAACTTCTCTAAGTTTATGCCCCCTCTCTGAAGGCCTCTCCCCCACCCTTTTTTTGTTGTTGTTGTTGTTCTTTTTAGTTATACATGACAGTAGAGTATATTTTTATATATTTATACAAACATAGAGTACATCTTATTCTAATTAGGATCTCAGTCTGTGGTTGTACATGATGTAGAGATTCACTGTGGTGTGTTCATATATATACATAGCAAAGCTGTGTCACATTCATTCTACTGTCTTTCCTAAACTTGTTTCCCTCCCTTTCCTTCATTCAAGTTTGTCTAATCTACTGAACTTCTATTCTTTCCCTCCCTCACCTTCGTTGTATGTTAGCATCTGCATATCTGAGAAAACATTGAATCTTTGGTTTTGGGGGATTGGCTTATTTCACTTAGCATAAGTCTCCATATCCATCCTTTTACTGGCAAAAGTCATAAATGCAAGGGAAGAACAAACTGCAAAACACCTTTTTTTATTTCTGGTGGAAGAGAATATGCAAATGAAAGTGATATGTTATGAATTTTATACAAAAAATATTGTTTGCCAAAGTCAACATCATTCTTTTTTATGGTTGAGTAATATTCCATGGAGGCCTCTCTTTACAACTGCAGTTCTCAGCAGGCTCAGAAACACTGTTTTCCCACTTTCTCCTTGATGACTAGGTGGCAATGGCTTCTTGTTGCTAGTTTCTTTTCCCTGACTTTCCTTGTTAGTTTCCTTAATCTCTTCCATGCCTGTATAAGGACTCTAGTAATAAATTTTCTTCAAAATCCAAGCTGAGTACACCTTCTGTTTCTGAGTCATACAGGCAACTCTGACATTACATCTGTTTTGTAATTAAAGAAGTGCCATCCTCAGAATGGCTTGCACAAGAACGTTCTACTTATAATGAAGGGGACCCAGGGATTGGCCTCAACACATCAAACTCTGCCTTCATCATGTCATCTTACAGGCACAGGAAAGGTCTTAGAAAAGCAATGCCCTTTCACCCCTTAGGAGACTTGGCTGTTTCTTAGATAGATGAAACTTTCTCACCCTTACAGCATTGTACCAAGAATGAATACACTTATAAAAATTTATCCAATCATCCAACATTGAACATGCATTTATTTAGTGCCACTTTAAGGCAGAATTTGGAAATTCAAGACAAGATATGGTTCCTGTCTTTGAGGAAACTTTCTATTCTAGGAGAAGATAAACCTAAAGAAATAAAGATATATCCTTAAATCTTGAGGAAGCAGTAGATGCTCATCAGATAGGAGACAGAGACAGATTTCCATGCAGAAGGATCATCTTAACAATGGTTGAAAGAGGAGAATGAAAGAGCCCAATTGTTAAGGAACTTTAGATTATCTTTTGTACCTAAAGTGCAAATGAAAGGGAGAGAGGAATGTTGCCGCCTGAAGCGATGGCCGCTTGGAGCAACGGAGCCGCGGGAAGAAGTTCAGAGGCAAACTGGAGACAAACAGCTTTTTATTTTGATAACTTTTCTCTCTGGTTCTAACAACGACTAACACATGCCACACACACCACCAAAATGGTGCTGACCCGATCAGCAATCTCAGCCAAGTCACTCAAGATCCCGGGCCAAGTCCCATGAGACTATGGAAGGCGACAATGCCCAAATCCTTATGGCCCATAGTCAACCGCAATTTAAGCCATCTCCCCAAACAGGGCTCCTGCAGAGGAAGGGAACAAAATGAGACACAGTTGCAGAGCTAAGGGACTTGAGCATAAGCAGCCTTATGTTCTAGGATGAGGAATTTAGACTTCACATTTAGGGTAGTGCACTCATTCATGGCTTTTAAATTGGGGAGTAACATTATTTGATTAATAGAATTCTAGTGACCTGAGGACACTAGAAAGGAAATATTAGTGGGGGACTGTATTGGAGACTTGGAGTTCAAAAAGATGTTGGAAGACTATTGCAGTAATCCAGACCAGATATGATATAGGCTGGAGGAGCCTGGTAGCCAAATAGGTAGAAGGAAGGAACAAATCCAAGAGATGTCAATCATGTCAGTCAGGGTCTAATCGGGAGTTAGAAACCACATAGTAATCTGAATAGAAATGTTTAATGTAAAGAATCATTTATAAAAAGATAATGAGGAGGGTTGAGGCTGTGGCCCAGCGGTAGTGCACTTGCCTGGCATGTGTGAGGCACTGGTTCGATTCTCAGCACCATGTATAAATAAACAAAATAAAGATCTATCGACAACTAAAAAAAAAAAATTAAAAAACAAAATAATGAGTAATTAGCTAGTAAGAAGTGAGGAAAACTCTAAAAACCATTGGGGTAGCAGATCTAAGGAGCAGCCATCCCCCCTCAAGTTAAGATAGAGTGCCCAAGGAAGAGGGAAACTACAGATCTAATTAACAAATCAAAATTGTAATTTTTAAAGAAAATAATTGGTAAGATAGGTAAACCACTAGCTTGATCAAGAAAAGGAGTAAGCACAAATATGCCAACTAGAAATGACAAGGGAGGTAGAACTATTGAAGCAGAATAAATTAAAAACAATTATAAGACATTCTTAGCAGATTTCTAAGCAAATATATTTGAAACCCTAAATGAAATGTCTGATTTCTTAGGGGAATATAGATTATTGAATTTGATGCTATTATAGTACAAAGATTGAACAGCTCAGTTCTACATAAGAAAAAGAGTTAATAAGCAACTAACCCTCACCACAGAAGTTATCATGCTCCATTGGTTTCATAAATGAACTCTACCAAATCTTTAAAGATCATATTTTCCCAGTGTTCTATAAATTATTCTAGACCATAGATGAAGAGGAAACAATTTCTAAAGCCTGACATGGAGCAAATATAAAACTGATACATATACTAAGACTATACAAATAAAGTGACAGAAAACTGTCATCCACGCACATTCATGTAAAAATTCTAAATAAATAATTTCAAATGAGCTAGAAATTTGAAGAAAATTTGTTGAATAGAGACTTTGTAGAGGTATGTCAAAAGTTGAGGGAACCAACAAGCGAAATATTATCAAGCAGAATCTGATACATAATGTATGACAAGGAGAATATATCCAAGGAATGCAAGCTTGGTTCAACATGAAGAAATTTATTGACACAATATGTTCTAGTAATAAATCTAAGGAAAAAATATTGTATTTATCTCTACAGATCTGAGAAAGTCTTTGACTAAATTTATCATCCACTTATAAGAAAAACATTCGGGGAAGTAGAAATTGAGGAATACTTTCTCAACATGATAAAATATGTATACCTTAGTCTAGTTAGTATTCCGGTTAGTGGGAAAATTCTAGAGGTATTTTCACTAAGATCAGCATCCAGGCAAGAATTAAACATTGCACTAAATGTGTTAGCAAATGCAGCCATATAAGAAAGACCAATTAAAAGAGGATGAGAAAAGAAGCAGTAAAGCTACTTCTATTTGTAGATAATATGTAGTACCCCTTGAAATATAAAATAGTAATGAATACCCACTTCAATAGCAGCAAAGATTAAATAATTATGAATGTGTTTAAACAGAAGTAAGCAACACCTACATCAGGACCATTCTGAAATACTCCTGTGAGACTTCAACAGTCGGATATCGATTTCCTGTTCTTGAGGAGAATGTTGATATGAAAAAGATGTCAGCTGCCGGGCTGTGCTGCACGGTTGAAATCCCAGCCTCTTGGGAGGCTAAGGCAGAAGGATCATGAGTTCAAAGTCAGCTTCAGCAACTTAGTAAGGCCCTAAGCAACTTAGCAAGACCCTGTTTCTAAATAAAAAATATTTTTAAAAGGGTGGGGGCTGGGGATGTGGCTCAGTGCTAAAGTGTCCCTGGGATCAATCCCTGGTACCAAAAAAAAAAAAAAAAAAAATCCAGTTTTCCCTAACTTATAAATTCAATGCAATTACAAAACAAAACAAAAATGAAGAATCCCAACACACTCTTTTATATCTCAGTTGATACTAAAATTCATATGAAAATACAAACTTAGAAGAATCACTAGGAAACACTAAAAAATAGTATACACAAGGAAGGACTAGAACTACCAGTCATTAAGTACAAAATACATCTCCTATAATTAAAATAATGTGATATTGGCCCCCAAATAGATAAATACCACAGGGCAGTGGGATACTATAGGCCAATGGAATAAAATAGAAAGTTCAGATGGTGACCCCAAAATGTACAGCATCTCTCTGTACTTCATTCTTTCTGCCAGGTGAAGATGTGGGAAGTCAGCAGTTTGCAACCTGGAAGAGGGCCCATGCCAGAACCCCATCATCCTGACCTTGAACTCCCAAGTCTCTAGAAATGTGAGAAAGAAAGGTTTGTTTTGAAGCCATTCAGTCAGTGGTAATTGTATAGCAACTCAAACTGACTTAAATAGGAACTCTCATACATTTCTAGTTGGAATATAAAATGGTATAACTGCTGTGGAAAACAGTTCTTCAAAAAGCTAAACATAGAATTATCATAGGACCCCAAAATTCCACTCCTAGTTATAAACTCAAGAGAACTGAATGCAAATGTTTACAGGAGAATTCGTTCATGAATGTTCACAGCATCAATATTCATAATAGCCCCAAAGTGGAAACAACTCAAATGTCCATCAACTGAATGAACAAAAATGTGAATAAAAATATGAAATAACCAAAAAGTGACATATTCATATAGCAGAATATTATTTAGCCAAACAAAAGGAATGGTGTACTGGTACAGGCTATACTATGGCTAAAACTTGAAAATATTGCATTAAGTGAAAAAGCAAGAGACAACAAAAAGTGACATATTTTATAAAAAGGCACATCTATAGAGACAGAAAGTAGATTACTGGTTGCCAGGGAGTGGGGGAAGGAAAGGGCAATTAGGAGTGATTGCTAACAGTTACAGAGTTTCTTTTTGGGGTGATGAACATGGTATAGAATTAGTGGCAATCCTACAACTTTGTGATTTGACTTTTTTTAAAAAAATCAAAGAACTGTATACTTTAAAATGACAAATTTGATGTCAAGTTTATCTCAATAAAAGAATTGAAAATAAAACCTCATATAAAAAAGAAACATTATACTAGATAGCAAAGGGAAAATGTTTAAAAGGGCAAGCTCCGTTTTCACAAAAGAGGCGTGATGATAAATTGATCAGTAGCATAATTTACCCCATTGGGTACCCACCTTCCATTCATAGTTTTTAGAGATGTAAACTCCCATGCAAACAAAATTCTGTGCAAATGAAAACAGAAAGTTCTATATAAATGTGAATGCTTTGACTTACATACTTACATCTCTTTCTCTGCCTTTCTCTCTGAAAACAATCCCATTTGAATTCCAAATTCTTTGGAATCCCAAAGCCTGGTTTTATATCACTGCTGCCACCCAAGAACAAGGAAGTGAAGGTTAGATGTGGCTTTTGTCTCTCTAGTGAAGCTAGAGACAACCATAGATGAAAATGAATGAGGTAGGTAGTATGGGTAAAACCATGTGGGAAAGCCCTGAATTGTGTTTACACTTGGACACAAAGGGACCTTGCATTCAGCTAGCCTGGGTTCTGAGTAGAAGGGAAGCAGGAACAACAGAACTACTTTTCCCCTCCCCTCCCCTCTTCTCTGCCTCCCTCTCCACCTTTATCTCCCTCCCCTCCTCCCATCTTTACAGACTCCCAGCCATACTCAACAAGTCCAGACTATGTAGGAGTGGCAGGAAACCCAGAGCAGTGGCTTAGATGGAAATTTCTGGAACAGAGTGATATATATATATATGCAGGAGCCCTGTTTGGGGAGATGGCTTAAATTACAGTGGACTGCGGGCTTTGGCTTTAGACATATTTGGGTATTGGCGCCTTTTGTAGTCTCACGGGACTTGGCCCGGGATCTTGCGAGACTTGGCCGGAGATCTTGAGGGACTTGAGCGAGATTGTGGAGGAGGTCTGCGCCATTTTGGAGGTTAGAAGAGCGTGGACGGCGTGTCGGGGTGTAGTTAGAGCCAGAGAAAAAAGTTATCAGAATAAAGAGCTGTTTGTTTCTAGTTCGTCTCTAAACTTTTTCCCGCGGCTTCTTTGCTCTAAGCGGCCATCGCTTCAGGCGACAACATATATATTTTTGCCTACACCCTCAAACTTGAAAATAATGATTTTGGAAGCACTGAATCTTTCAACCTTCCTCAGCATGTCTGATATTGCTCTTTTCCTGAGAAGCTGAGTGAACTCACTCTGTCCCTGAGCAATTCTTGATCCTCAGAGAACACAGTAGGTCTGCTGTCCAACTCCCATAAAGTCCTTAAGAGATATGCATTCACCCTGGGATTTATTAAAGAGTGAGTGGTCCTCATAAGAAAGTGTCCCTTTTTCTGGTGGAGAGGTAACAAAACATGGCTTCTCTCCCCTGAACTGTCATGAGTCAGCCGACTCCTCTCCATCCCACAGCATTCCCATCCTTACAAGGAACAGCATTAACCCTCTGTGGTTATTATTAAAAACACAAACAACAATAACGTTGGCAAGGATGTGGAGAAACAGGCACGCTCATACATTGCTGGTGGGACTGCAAAATGGTGCAGCCAATCTGGAAAGCAGTACGGAGACTCCTAGGAAAACTTGGAGTGGAAACACCATTTGACCCAGCTATCCCACTCCTCGGTCTATACCCAGAGAACTTAAAAACAGCATACTACAGGGACACAGCCACATCAATGTTTATAGCAGCACAATTCACAATAGCTAGTTGGTTGTGGAACCAACCCCGATGCCCATCAATAGATGAATGGATAGGGAAACTTATACACAATGGAACACTACTCAGCACTAAAAGAGAATAAAATCATGGCATTTGCAGGTAAATGGATGGAGTTGGAGAAAATAATGCTAAGTGAAGTCAGCCAATTCCAGAAAATCAAGGGTTGATTGATTCCTTTGCTATAAGGATACTGAATTATAGTGGCAAGGGAGGGGAGATGAGAGGAATGAAGGAATGTTAAATAGAACAAAGGGGAGGAAGGGGTGGGGAGGTGACAGGGGGTTAGGAATAATGGCAGAATGTATTGGACATCAATATACTAGGTGCAAGTATAAAACTCAAATGGTATGAAAATACTTTGTGTAAAACCAATAACTTGGAAAACTGTGCTCTTTATATGTAATATGAAAGGAATTGCACTCTGCAAGCATGTATAACAAATTAAATTAAATTAAAAAAATTTCCAAGGAATTTTTATCAATTTACCTTCTAGATCTCTACTTCTATAGAAATCCATCTGATGTTTAAAAAGTAAATTGAGCCGGGCACGGTGGCGCACGCCTGTAATCCCAGCACTTTGGGAGGCTGAGGCAGGAGGATCACGAGTTCAAAGCCAGCCTCAGCAATGGTGAGGCACTTAGCAACTCAGTGAGACCCTTTCTCTAAATAAAATACAAAAAAGGGCTGGGGATGTGGCCCAGAGGTCGAGTGCCCCTGAGTTCAATCCCTGGTACCACACAAAAAAAAAAAAAAAAAAAAAGTAAATTGAATGCGGAGGGGGCCTGGGTGTGGTTCAGTGGAAAACTTGTGCTGAGTCTGCACAAAGACCTGGTTGCATCCCTAACACCACAAAAATAAATAATTAAATTAATTAAATAAAGGTCAAAAAGACAAGCCTAGGTAACTAGAAGATCTCTAACGATCACAAGAAATAATTCAAATGTCATCACTTTAACACCATACCGGATAAGACATGAAAGAAGGTTGAGCATTTATAAAAACTCTAGCGCTTGAGGTTTAAATGGGAACATTTTTGGTTAATGTTTAATTAATTACACAATTCAGTTGATTTGGGCCATGAACTTTCTGAGTAATTGAAACTTTATGAGGATTTCTATAGAAAGCTGGGTGTATGCATGCCCTCTTTAAGAATGCCTAGAAATGTTTATTTGCTTGTAAAGTCCTTGCCTTAAAAATGTGGTTATGTATTTGAGTTACAATTTTTTTTTTCTTTCAGTGAAAACACTTATTCAAAGACAGTGCTATTTTAATCTGGAAGCATTATTTGGTCCTTGCTTTGTTTGGGAGAATCCTGCCCCGACATCCCTCAGGAAGCCTCCGTTTGACTTCCACTGGTGAAAAACCCATCGATTAGGAGGCCCCTCTTGGAGTTCACAGGGGCAAGAGGGAAATAAAAGACGCAGTGTCCAGAGCTCACCACCATCTCGCCAGTCCAGGCTGTCTCACCAGCTCTGTGATTGATCACTCTCCTTCATGTACTCTTTGTTTACATTTGACAGAGTCCCCCACAAACAGAAAATAGCTCAAGTAGCAAGGAGAAGCAAATTTGGCAGAGCTCTTCAATTAGAAGCTAATGATTAAACTCATCTGGTATTCTTTGTGCCATAATGACATTATTTATACGAAATTCTTTTGGTGGGAATGTGGCTGCCTTTTACACTTCCATTTCTCATCTATTATCACTAAATAATCTTTAGTTCTTGTAAATCCCTTTGCAAAGGCTTCTTATAAAAGAACTTAAAAAGGAATAAATCCTCTGAGATATTACAGGATTCTTGCTGTGTGCCTCCCATAGACTTGGATGAGAATCGTTCAGCTTAAACCCTGTACATTGCTTTGAAGATCCAATCCATGTGCCTGTAATTCAGGAGGAAAAAAAAAAAAAAAAAAAAGGACAGCCATAAATATTTGTAACAGAGCTAACATCTGCGTTGGTTTGTGATATTTTTGGTGTAGAAAAGGAAGGGTGAGTAAAACTCTGATGTTTATTTGCAGCCCTCTTTTTAGAGAAAACTTCAGTCTCTCTCGGGTACCAGAATTAGAATTCACTATGGAGAACTTGGGTTGTGCAGAGGTATAGGATTTGGGGTGGGCCTGGAAATAAGAAATTAGCTAACTTTTGACAACTACCTTGTATTTTAAGAAATAACAGCCTGGAGGTATAGCTCAATGGTAGAGTATGAGCTTAGTATATGCAAAAAGCCCTGGGTTTGATCCCCAGCACCTAAAAAAAAAAAAATTAAGTAACTTATATATTTGCTCACATAAACCTCTGAAATATAACCTTTTCCCCAAAGGGCATGTGTGAACACCTGCCTCACACCGCTTTCTGCAGCTGCCAGCGATTTCAGTTTCCCGAGGTACGGCCTTACAGCTGCCAGATGAGCAACTTTCATGATTGCAGAGTTCCTATTTTTAATCAGTCTTGCAGGAAATTACGGGCATCTCTGTTTTATTTACTTGGTTTTAAAATGTTTCCTGCATGAGTTTCTTTTTTCAGCAGAGAAAATAAATTGTAGATGACATTATCTGTATACTTCAGAAACACTCTCCATTGCTCTGTGGGCTCCTCTTTTTATAGTCAGCAACATGGGCCTTGAATGTTTAACAAAGGTCTCGAGTTTTTTCACTACCAGTTTCTACATGTAAAATTTTTTTTCTTTATTTAAGAAGTCACATAAATAGCCTAATAAATGGAATTTTACTGAGTGTTGAATAGTATCAAAGATCTTTCTGCTACAGCACTGGTGTGGTCAGAAAAGAGCAAGGCCACTTCCTCTACAGCCCACCATGCGTAGTACATTCTCATAATAACAAGTCACCAAATGAAGGGTCAAGGTAAAGATTTTTAATTACTATATTTTATCAAATCTACAAAGCCATGAAGAAAAGGGGAAAACAACAAAAAAAAAAAAAAAAATTGCCATGAACTCCAACACACTATCGATTGGATGACTGATTTCAGAGATGTTTAATGAAACAAAAGTGTGCATGTTTGAACTGATGAAGTCATTATTCTATGATTATTTCCCAAGCACTTTGTGCCAGTCCCTTTGAATTCTGCAGTGGAAGTATGGGATGTTGGCCTTGTGTCAGGGGACAGTGATCATGCCTGGAAATAAAGGACCAATAGCCACCTGAACTAAATGGACAGGGCTGATGCCATCAGGCTACAGAGAAGTGGGAGGTGGAACTTAGGGGAAAATCTCAAGGAAAAATTTTGAAAAGCAATACAAGTGAGTCTTAAGAATAATCTTAGAGCTGGGTATGATGGCACATGCCTGTAATCCCAGTGGGTCAGGAGGCTGAAACAGGAAGATTATGAGTTCAAAGCCAGACTCAGCAATTTAGGCCCTAAGCAACTTAGCAAGACCCTGTAGCACATAAAATACAAAAGGGCGGGGAGGTGGGGGCTGGGGTTATGGCTCAGTGGTTAAGTGCCCCTTGATTCAATACCCAGTACCAAAAAAAGAAAGGAAGAAAGAAAGAAAAAGGAAAAAAAAAAAAGTCTTAGGGTAGAGGAAAACATTCTTGGGAAAGTCAAAAGCTCTGATGTCTATGGAAATGGTAGGTGATGGAGGAGATGGTGTGGTGTAGTCAGGCTCTGGAACAAAACTGCCTGGGTTCAAACTGCAGCTCAGCCTTGCTATAACCTCTTCCTACTTCAGTTTGCCTATTGTTGAAGGAAATTAATTTTGTGATGGTAGTTACTGAACCACTGGGATTACAGGCAAGTGCCACCATGCCCAGCCCTAAAATTATTCTTGAGACTCATTTGTATTGCTTTTCAAAATTTTCCCCTAAATCCCATCTCCAACTTCTCTATAGCCTGATAGCATCAGCCCTGTCCATTTAGTTCAGGTGGCTATTGGTCCTTTACTTCCAGGCATGATCACTGTCCCCAAGGGGACCATATGTTCCCTGACACAAGACCTACATCCCACACTTCCACTGCAGCATCCAAAGTGACTGGAACATAGTTCTTGGGAAATAATCATAGAATAATGAGTTCTCATTAATTTTGTGATGGATATTTCTTATTACACATTAGGCAATCAATAGGAATTACCTTAGAAAAATAAGGTAATTTTTTATAATTTCCATGTATAAGGGGGGAAATAAGTTTTAGTTACCTTTTCATGGTAAGTGTCTAGACCCTGTGAATTAAACTGACAAAAAGCATAAAACAGGAAGATAATGTTTATTGATGTTAAATTGTTGCACCAACACCTCCAAGTCATGCTTAGACTCAGGGCATTGTATACCATCTTAACAAAGGGCAATACACTGAGGAAAAGTGATTTGAAAATAAAGGAGATTTGGGCTTCTAGAGATCATAAATAACTAGGAAATATATGGAGGGAGCTAATGGATAATGAGGGTTTTTTAGTAATTCTATTTATGCAGACTCAGCTTGGCATCAGCTCTCTAGCTTTGATGAGAGTCACCGTCTCCAACCTGGTATAAGAAAAGTAGGGATATTTATACTACTTTCGCAAAGGGAAATTTAGGCCCTGCTGTTAGGCAGAAAGCATTTCCTGCATGTGTTGATTCTCAGTTGTTTTCAGCTCAAAATAATCAATATGCCAAAGTGGCATATTTTGGGGTGGCGTAGCCTAATCCCCTTTGCATGCAAAGCTCTGAGTTGATTGAACAAGAGAGGAAAGAAAGAGATCCTGGAGGAAGGTCTAGTTGTGGGATATTAGAGAGAGTGAAGCTACATTGATAACCTATTTACTATTCCTTAAACATAGAAATATAATAAAGGACCAGGGTCTATGCATGAGTGAATTTTTTGGCCTGGAATACTCTCCCCCTACCTGCCATATAACTTGTTCCTTTACTTTTCCTTTCTGGACAAAATAATTTGATTCTAGAGGCTATCTCTGGCAACCCTATATAAAATAGTACCACCACTTCTGCTCTGAAATTTTCTATTTCTATTACTTTACTTTTAAAGAAATAGTTCTTATTAATACATATTATTTTATACATATTCTTAGTTGGTAAAGGGGTGTGTGTGTGTGTGTGTGTGTGTGTGTGTGTGTGTGTGTGATCATTCTCTATCAACTAGAATGAAAATTCTAAGAGCAGGACTCAGATGCTATAAGTGAACGAGCAAAAGTTTCCCTGGATGAGGATTCCTCCCTGGGGAAGCAGTTGAAACCCAAGGCTCCAGGTTCTAAACTTTTATATGGCAAAAGGGACTTGGCAGATATGAATCAAGGATTTGGAAACAAAGAGATTATCCTAGATTATCTGGGGTGGCTCTAAATATAAGAGTCCTTGGGGGAGAGGTTCTGAGGGAGATTTGACTACAGAAGAAGCATCCAGTATGATGATGGACGCAAGACGCTCCATTGGAGCTTTGAAGATGGGGAAGTGGATAGATGCTAAGAAATGCAAAGGGTGAGGGGAGGAAATGGATTTCCCTTAGAGTCTCAGGAGGGTAAATGGCCCTCAATTTGACCCCAGTGAAACTGTCTTCAGACTTCTTATCTCCAAAACTATAATGAAATAAATGTGTGTTGTTTTAAGACACTAAGTTGGCGTCATTTGTTACAGCAGCCATAGGAAGCTAGTACACTCACTATGGTAACTTTGTATTGATCGCTTCACAGACATCAGAGCTCTTTGCCATGTTAGGGCAGTCACAGTTCAGGACAGCAGATGCAGCAGTCTCAGGAGGTTTCATATTTTGCTTTTGCTTAGGATAAAACTTTTTTTCATACTTCATTCCATCAAAATGTTAAGTCGCTGGCTATAAATAAGTGGGTCTCATTATTTTCCAGCTTGTTCTACTTGAGTAGGCAAGAGGCAATATGGGCCAACCAATGGAGATTCTCTGAGGACCTACTATGTGCTGGTGTTTGAGATATAGAGGAGCTTTTGACCATTTAGTCTAACCTGTATATACCTGTTTTCTCTTGTGAGGAAATTAGGATGGGAAGAACTCATAAGAAAAGTATATAAAGCAAGCCTGGAAACCAAAATACATAGCCTGTAAAAGGTATTTTTATTGCATAATATTGTGTTGGGCCCATGTACAGACTCAATAAATACAGTATTTAAATGATTTAGACCTTGTTTTTTTTTTTAAACATTTATTTATTTACTTTAGTTGTACACAATGCAATGCATTTATGTTTACGTGGTGCTGAGGATCGAACCCGGGCCGCGCACGTGCGAGGCGAGTGCTCTGCCACTGAGCCACAACCCCAGCCCCTAGACCTTGTTTTTAAGAAGCTTACAACCTAGGGGAAAATATTTATCTGGGAAAAACAAATAGAGTTTCTACATCATAAAATGTTCTATAAAATTCTGATAATTAAAACAATATGATACTGGTATAGAAATAACAATCAGATTACTGGAATGCCATAAATCTCTAAGAATAAAATAAGAATTTAATTTACAATATAAGGGACATTTTAAATAATGGAAAGGAACAAATTAGTGAACAAATGATGGTGATAAACCCAGCTGTTTTGTGGGGGAAAGTTTGACTCTCCACCCAACACCTTATTCCACAAAAACCTTCATAGATTTTTTACACAAAAATCACATTATTATGATAGAAGAGTACAGGTAGACATTAATTTTATTTTGGAGTTCAAAGACTTTTTGAAAATATTGCATGAAGAGGAATGCCATAAAATTTAAAATGTCTGTGTTGATTACAAAATATTTTTAGTTTGTGTGTCCAAAAAGGGAATATACATATATTAAAGACAAAGAACCTGAGAAATATTTAGGGAGCATGAAAGTAATCAGCTAAAAGTGGTTCCTTGCAATATAAACAATATATTTGTATGTGTGTTCCTATCTAGATGCAGGTATAGAGATGTGCATGCATATTTAAAAATATGGAAGGAAACTATCAATATATTAACAGCAGCATAATTCATTAGTTGGATCACAGTAGAGTGTGTATATCTGTCTAACTATTAGAGATAAGTATGTGATTTACTTGTTTATTTGGTAATTTAACTTGTGGTAAACTGTACTCTACTGTCTTAGTTCTTAACATGGATTAAGGTCATAGGTTTAGTATCATAACAGAGTGGAATGGCCCTGAAGGAAAGCAGAAACTTCTTACCCATTCCTCAATTTATTGCTAGGGATTTCATTGTTATTTTACAGACAGAATAGTTGGAATGACTAGACATCTGCACATAGATTATTCTTTAATCCCTTCCTTTTTCCTACCAGCTGAATATCAAGCTTCAATGTGCTTAATGTAAATAAACTCTACTTTGGATGATGTAAAGTATTTTCAATGCTAACTTTAGAAACTCTCTATAAATGCATTTTCATTGTATAGATGAGTTTTTGTTGATCTCTGTTTATCTTATTTTAATATGAACCCCTCTCTTTTTTCCCTCCTTTTGCTTTCCCTTATTGTAAACATTTTAAGTTAGAGGAAGGGGTAACACTGCCTGCAGGTTGGCCAAAAAATACTTTGCCTCAGAGGAATACGAAGACAAAGCCCTGAGGAAGAGGGGAAGCAGCTTTCCTGTTTGGTACTAGTGATGCTGCTGCTTCCAGACTTAAGGGCACTGAAATCATTGGTTCCCTCACTCAGGTTGTGATGTGGGAATGGGGAGATGGAGAAGGAGGGATGGAGGAGGAATAGGAAATTCACCTGACATGTTCCCATGACTCTGGGAGTGGATCCTGGGAAGGAAGAAGACAAGTGGACCTGGAGAAGAGTCCCTTTGAGGGACACTGTTCAAAGGTCTCAGAGAGCTTAGTGTCCACTGGCCAATGCCCTAACCCACAGAGTAGGAGTCCATATCAGTGGATTCTTCAGAGGTGCAGGTTGGAAGTTGGCCCTGGTGGACCTCATCAGTTATCTGCACCCATCTGTGTCACCAGAGCAGGCTTGGTCCCTGTCACACTGCATGGTGTGGACATCTCCTCCTTAAATGTCACAATATATTTTTCAGCTCAAAAATTGCATTTGGGGAGGTGGGGAAATTCAATCCCTGCATTGGTGGTGATGAGGGTATTGAAGTGAGTGGTTGAAAACATCTGGGCTGGGATACAGTGAGCAACACCCCTGGCTTGCACATTTGCTAACTTGTTTAAAAATTAAATCAGGAAAGTCTTAAGCAGTGGAATATGCCACAGAGAAAATATCTATAGATTCAATTACACATACCTCAGAAGAAGCAAACAAACAAACAAAAATCAAAAACAAAACCAACTCTGCTTCCAAAAATATATTTTTGGAAGAAATATATTTTTGGAAGATGAAAGAAGCACACAATATAGTGGGGGAAACATCTGTAACTGCTGTTTGTCCCTTTCCCCCTCATGGCATGAGGTGTCTGAGAGCATCCGGACTGACAACTGTGACACTGGTTCTGGGGGCATTTGTTTTGGTTACACTGTTGGAAGGATTGGGGATTGACTTGTATTTCCTGGACACACAAATCCAGGGGTCTGAAAAACTAGGAGATATTAGATGCCTTTTCAATGGAAGACAGAGATAAGCCAGGTCACAGCATGACCAAGCCCTGGTCCTTCCAGGACTGAAATGAGGACCCACCAGTTGAGATGGAGCAGTATGAGAAATTGAGGAGGGGGACACTGTAGTTTGATTTGTTATTGATGTAAACTAGATTGCAGACTCATCGCTAGAACTATCTATGAATTTTATAAGGGGACGAATCCATGTGTACTAACGTGGGCCTTTTCAATCTTTTATTTAGGCATATTGTGAAACTTCTAGTGAGATACACTGAACAAGGTAAATGACCTAATATGGTGTGAAAGTCAGTAAATACAGCACAATCTGAGATGGTTGTCTGGGTAGCAGGGTTATGGTGACTTATTCTCATATGTGATTTGCTCCTTTTCTGTATTCTTCATATTCCTCAATGTGCACACAGTTTTTATAATACAAGCAAACAAATAAAAAAATTTTAAGTGCTAACTAGCCCACAATGCTGAAACACATCCTAATTTTCCACAACAATACTTGTCATCATTTAAATGCATCATTTAAAGCATCTATTCCATTTTTAAACTGCACCTATCTGCTCAGTGAAGGATGTTATTTGTTGGGAAATCGTTGTTATCTGTGCCGTGATACAATCTGAAAAACATAAGCCTCATAAACTACCAATCCTTTCTATTCTCCCTCATTGCATTCCTTCCAAATGGGGTAATGACTTTGTCTTGATGTTAATGTCATACTGCCAGATTGCCAAGCGTACCCAAGACCAGAGAGCTAAAGCAGTGAAAAGAAAATAAAGGGAAAAACTTGAAAACTTTTTAAAAGTCACAAGTCTTAGTCATATTGGAGGGCTGTTGGACTGATGTTATCATTTCCCCTTTAATAGATGCCATGGAGAGAAAGCTGCCAGTCTTGCGCTACCTTGAGGTCTACACCAAGTGAGGATGACAGAAATCCCATTCCTTTCTGTTTTGCTTCCAGGAAGTGGATTTGTACCAGATGACGATAGCATAAAAGAGGTTACCCTAAAAGCTGGTCAATAATTTACATGAAAGAATTTGTGGAATTTTGTTGTTCCCTGATTTTCTTGTTGAAAGGGAGAACAAAACAAGCACAAGCCCTAAAAGCTTTTTGAAATGAATGATACAGCAGGTTCTGACTTTCAAAACAAACCACCACCATAATCGTGTGTTAGAAGGCAATGTGCCCCCATGGTGGTTTTGTCTGTGGCAAAGCTGCCAAAACTCACCGGTCTGTGGCTTCATTGTTCTGAGCAAAGGAAGGACAGAAAGAATGAAATGGTTTTTTTTTTTTTTTTTTTTTTTTTTTTTTTTTTTTAATTTAATTCTCTTGCTTGTTTTCACAGTTGTTTTCCAGTCAGTGTGTTCTTCCAGTTTGGCCACAACCGCCCTTGTTTCTAGAAACGGGGTTAGGCCCCCTCAAGGACTTACCATAAAATATAACGCACCACATCTTTGGCCGTCCTCTCTGGGTTGCTATTCCAAACAAAGTTCTTGCATGTTTTATGCAGAGCTTTCAGATTTTCAGAAAAAAATTAGATCTTTATCTCACTGCGATGAGACAATGATGGATGACCTCCCATTTAATGTGTAAAAACAACTCTGAAGGTTCTAGAACTTGTTCAAGATGTTGTTGGTTTGGGTCCCTCTGGCATTCAAAAATCCCCCTTCCTTTTAATGCCCTGGTGTGCCTCTAGGGGGCATCTATACTAGGGCCCAGTCCTCCTTTCTCAACCCTGGACAATTACAGGCAAAGGGCGTGGTCTTCCACACCTGGTCACTGTCTTCTGGGACTTTGTATCTTGAGTATGACCCAAAGACAAAGGGACAACAAGAGAGACGTAATGTCCCCCATTCATTTCCTTCCATACCTCCCCCCTTCTCTAGAGGTACTCTTTCATTTATCATTTAAAATTAACAATTCATTATTCATGGTAAAATTTAACTGACATGCTGAGAAGAGCTATATTTAAAATTTAACCAATTATTTTAAGGCAAATACATGATAAGCACCCCAGTCAAAAAATAATCCTTTCAATTCCCCAGATGCTGTTGATCAAATCCTTTCAGACCACAGTTCCCTCTTTCCCCAGGGTCACCATTAGCAAGACTTCTATAGTAATCACTCTCTTGATCATTCTTATCTTCTCATCCAAATATGAATCCATAGCAGTATAGTTTAGTTTTGCCTCTTTCCATCCTTTAAATGAAATCAGATACTGCATGTTCATTTGTATATAACTTCTTTCACTCAGCCTTTTACCTATGAATTTTATCTGTGTGGTTGGGAGAATTTGTAATTCATTAATTTTCATTGCTTTGTAGTATTCTATCATAAGAATCTAACAATATTATGTTCATCCATTCTACCACCGACAGCTATCTGGGATGTTTGAGATATTAAAATCAATGCCTGTGTGAACATTCTTGTACATTTTATCTTGATACACATGAGCACAGATTTATATAGGGTATCTGTGGCTGAGAATTAAATGAATGAATCATAAGTTTTATGTATCTGTGGACTTACTACATAATGACAAAGAGCTTTCCAAAGTGGTTGTTCCAATTTGCACCACCAGCAGCAAAAGAGCAGTCCCATGACTATACATTTCTCACTGACACTGGTGTTGTCAGATTTTTTAAAAATGGCATTATCAAATGATTTGCACATTTTTAACTGTCTGTTTTTCACCGAATGAAAGTGAGCCAGAATATTTTCCCTGTAGTTTTATGAGTGGTAGAGTACTGTAGAAATAAGAGTCCTGACTTTGGATTTAATGTGTTTGGATTCAAGTACTTGCTTACTGCATAGCTGTGTGACCATGAGAAAATTTCCTAATCTCTCTGTGCTTCATTTATCATATCTATCAAACTGGATAATAATGATGCCCAACCTCATAGAATTATTATGAAGATTGATAGAATAAACAAAGCATTTATAATAGTTCCCAGCACGTAATGAGTACTGTATACATGTTCACCATTATAGTTATATTATAAACAAAACAATGTCTAAGATCAAATGATGCTAAAGATTAGAATGCTGATTACTGGGAAGAAAATAGGATTAATTATTAATGCAACAATTGTTTGAAAGACTATGGGATGGGAAAGGATGAGACATGGCTCATCCCCTCAAAAGACTCATGATTTAGGGTAAATGGTGCAAAATTTTTTTGTAACAAACTTGGTTGTTACAAACAAATAACAACAAACTCAACATGGCAAATGTTATAATGTTTCATGTACACAGAGGATGAAGTTGGGAAACAAGGAGTTAGAACAAAGCCTTTATTTTGGCACAGCAATTGGGATGGGTATCACAGTTTGAACAGGAGTTCAGCAAACTGAAATATGGGAGAAAGGATAGTGCAGATAAAAATAAAAGCTTGAGGAGAAAGTTACTGCACAAGGAAAGCAAAAAGCCTACTTGGGAGACTCAGGTTTAAAAATCAAGGAAGTAACAGAAAATTAGATGGTCAGATTGTAAAGGGATTCTATGTAATGTTAACAAGTTAGTTTTTATTTGATAGGGTATTAAGGAAAGGTACAGTTTTAACCAGAGGAGTGTCCTAGATCTTCATGACAGAGTAATAAGCTGGGATATGTGGATTTCATTGGAAGGAAAAAGAAAAAAAGTAGTTCTCTGTCTTTTTTGAGCCCCTTTCAAGGGGTGAGGACCACGTGCCCGCTCTCTGTGCTGGCTCTGTCCTGGGACACAGCTCTCCAGGTGTGGCCGTGGTACCCTGAATGCAGCTCTAGGTCTTCCACTCTCTCAGCTTCAAATCCCCGGGACAGAGAATTCTCCTCCCCATTGCTACTGGAAAAAGAAGGGGGTGAGGGCATGCTAAAACGAAGCGTGGCCCTTCACAATGGGATGATGATTTCGAAGGTGGTTATGCAGATGGCGCGAGAAAGGCAGAAAGAATTAAATGGAAGGGAGAGGCCAGGTCATCACATCTGGCCATCCGTGTGGCGTGGGGGACTTTAAAGCGGGGAGGGGAAGGCTGTAGACGATCGATTGCAAGGGTGGGGGCCTGAACATTTGGGAGGATGGTGACGTCATGGACTGAGAGAAGGAACGCAGGCGGAGGAACAGGCTTGGGGCCAGATGGGTTTCGTTTTGGACATGCTGAGCTTGCAGTCCCGGCCATCTCTCTCTGCAGAAAGGTTGACCAGGCAGATGGCTGAGCAGGTCTGTAGGAGGCACAATACCCTGAACACAGCTTCCCCATAAATGTTTATTAAATACAAAATAAACAAAGATGAAACCAGTTTCCATGTTAGCGTTCCCACAGTGATATTTACTGGTTGGGTCCTTGCCGAAGTGAGACTTGAATATATCCAACTTAAAAATAATTGCTTACCACTTCTGTGCCCTCCCATATGTTTCTCCTTCCAGTTCCTAATTCAATTTAAAAAAAAAAAATCAAGATTTTTGAAATTTCACAAAAAGCAGCCTTCAGACATGCTGTTGTTCTTGCCATGATATTAATAATCACTGGCGAGGTGGGACTTATCAAGAACATTTTCAACTGTGTGAGACGGCAGAAAGATTGGCAAGGGTCTTGAACTTGGTTTTGACGTGAATGTGTTTCCCAGTCTCACTGGGCGATGGCTCCTACAACCCTTGGTCTCATACTTCAAAGATTTTGTCTTCTTGTCAGTTCCCATTTGATTCCAGAAATATGCTTAATGTATATATGTTTGTCCAAATATAAGAAGATAGCATACATTCTTTTTTCTAACCCTCAAGGTACACTGTTGGGGTGGGACTGGGGGTAGGGGTTAAGGGCAATTCCAACCACAAACATCTCTTTCCAATTTGCAAGTGTTCTGATGCTGACAAATTCCATCCTTGTAGTGCATTCTACAAACTCACACCACCTCCCCTCTTAATTCCTACTATTGTATTATCTCTCTGTTTGTCTCCTCTGCTGACCCCTGAGAAGGCAGCAGAGATTTGCTCTTCTTGGGCTCCCTCCCTTCTCCTAGCTCAGGGCTTTGCTCAGAAGAATTTCACAAACAAGGCATGTGGGAAATACATTGGTAAAAACAATTGTTGATCTGGCCAGATCAGCTATGAGACTTGCATGCAGAATGCTTATCTGGCTTCTGTTTGCCTTGCGTATTGGGGCAGTGGCTTCCCCCAGGCGAATCACAAGTTGAGATGATTTCCCAGATAGGAGAAAACAATATCATACATCTTCCACCGTAATTGAACCAAAATCTGGTGATGGTTTATTTTTTTCTCAATTGGACTCAAATACTCCTTGCTAGTTTTAAGTTTTCAAGAAAAAGTTTCTCTTTTACCCCCAACCCTACTCATGGTAGCCAGGTGCCCAGAACACCACAGCTCGGGAATCTCTGACTCATGCTTGCAAAAGTGGAGCTGTATAATAGGATACATTCTTCTCTGACTAATTTCTTCTTCTCATTAGAAATTGTGAGAAGAAAGTTAACAAAAGTCATTGGCTTTTATTGCTTCCTTTGCAAAAAAAAAAAAAAAAAAAAAAAAAGAAGAAGAAGAAGAAAGAAAGAAAAAGAAAAAGAAAAGAAAGAAAGAAAAAAAAGGATTTTTTTTTTAACAAATTAATTGCACACTGGGTACCATATAATTCCATACCCATTTCAAGAGAATCTACTAGGAAAAAGGCACTAGAGAGTGCTTCCTTGGAAGCCATAAAAATGAAAACATGAGGGGGAAAATCTTAGTGTGTTTTTATGGCTGCAAATAAAGGAACTTGGTAAGGATGAGAAACACCTTTGAAGAGAAATAGAAAGAAACAAACATGGAGCCGGGGAAGGGAGGGGCAGGGCTGTGTGACCACATGGTGGACTAAGGCCTGCACTCTTTGTGGTCTCTTGCAGGTTGCTGCAGGACACAGGTATTTCTCCTCCTGGCAAAGGCAAAAATTCTTGTCATCAAGCCTTTTTCTTATGTCTTTAATACATTGTCATTTGTTGTGTTTTGCTTCTAAAATAGACACATGCTCCTCTTACTATACTGTGAGGTGGGGTGAGGACTATGGAAGCTAGACCCTCACCATCCACTCCTCCCTTCAACTCACATGGGTGGACTAAATTCCACCTGCAATTCTGCTCAAATTCTACTCCTTCTCTGAACCCCTCTCACATTACCCCCAGTAGTCTCATTCCTTTAGATATTCCCATGGTGTTTTTATCTCTGATGTCTATTGCCATATAATAAACCTTCCCCGAATTAATGCCTTAGAACATGAGACATTTTCTTGCTCATGTTATTCTACATATCAGGAATTTAAACAGGGCTCAGCAGGGGTGGTTCATCTCTGTGCCATGTGATATTGGCTAGGGGCAGCTCCACTGTGGTTGGAGGATCCAGACGGCTTCAGCTGGGGGTGCCTGAGCTGGAGGGGCTGAGGTAGCTAGAGGATGGCTATATCTCCTTCTCAAGAAGGGTAGTTGAACTTCCTTTCTGAGTAGCTCAGGGCTCCAACAGAGCAAAGCAGGAAGTTCTCTGAGTCTCCTAAGACCTACACACTGAATTGATATCATGGGACCTCTGCTGCACCCTATGGGCCAAAACCAGTCACAAGGACAGTCTAGATTCGAGAAGAGGAGAGATGGATTTCACCTCTTGATGCAAGAAGTGGCATGCCCAGGTAAGAGAAAAGGAGCTGATGGTGCCATCTTTGTGGACAGTTTACTACCCACTTCTTCTGTGGCTCTGTAAGATATTAATATTTGTCGGTCTATCATATAATTCTTTGAAGTTATTAAAAATGCAGAGCCAAGGTCATATCCATTGTTGTGTCCTTTTCACATGAGGAGCTCAAAGACTTTTTGTATCAACTAGCAGATTCATGCATCCTGGGGACAGAAAGTGGGGAAAGATCTTGGACCATTGGATTTGGAATCAAATGAAATGGGTTTGATTCCCAGTTTTTTTTCTTTCCACTTATCTAAGAGTTCTAAATGTGCCCCTCATTCTATGTCTCTATCTCCTCTAGTGTAAATGGAGGTGATGATCCATAGTTCCTAAAGTGACAGTTAAGAGTGAAGAGGTTACTCTTTGTAGACATGCCTAGGGCATGGGGTATGGTGAGCATTCTCAGTCTTGATTTTTGGCCTAAGACCTCTTTCATCTCAAATGTTCAGACAAATTTTGGTGTAGTTATTGAAACATTTGAGGAAAAAGTTATCTCCAGTAGGTGGCTAAAAGTAGAATAATATTTTAAACATAGTCTAGGATGTAACCATATTAGAATAAATGCTGTAATTGGCACTTAGCAGAGTTGCTGACAAAAGACGCTGTGGTATTCTCACTAAGCCCCCAGGCACAAATGCACACACAGATATTAAATTAAGGGTGCAGATGTGCCAGGCACCATTCTTCCTTAGGATTAGCTCCTACACCTATAGCTGACTTATCTTTGGGAAAGCTATCTCTGTTCTGTCCATAGATTACTGTAGCACTCCATAACTAATGGGCACAAACTCTAGAACAAAGAAACCAAGTACAGCAATGTTTAATAGAATGTCCTTGCCATTATTAAGAGCAGAGAATCAGCTCTCCCTAGCTAATTCTAATGCTGTCAGTCTCCTATGCAAAACCAAGGACAAATAACAAGGCATTCACATTCTTTAGTACAGCAGTTCTGAACCTTCTCATTCCAGTTGTCCCTGTAGAGAGTGTATGTTTTTTGTGGCCCTTTTCACTTTTCTGAAATTAACTTCATAGGTAAAACAGCTTATTTACAAGCATAATCTAAAAAATGTCAGCATAATGTTTTAATTCTAGCATAAAGGGCAAAGAAAAGTGATTTGTAATAAAAAATATGTGTTCATGGGCTGGGGTTGTGGCTCATGGTAGTGCGCTCACCTAGCACGTGTGCAGCCTGGGTTCGATCCTCAGCACCACGTAAAAATAAAGGCATTGTGTACAACTAAAAACAAACAAAAATATATATAAAGTATGTGTTCAACAATACAATAGAGCCTCATACTCAACTATATGTGTATATCTATATATGTATGAGTATAAATGTATTTGTTTATGTGTTTATATAAATCACTGAATATTACATATGGATATATATGTAAGTACATACATATAAATATATAAACCACTGTGACAATTACATATGCATATAGGTGTATATTTGTGTAGGAGTACAAATGCATACTTGTATACATGAACATGTGCATTTACATAAAAATGTGTATATATAAATCACTGTGAATTGTTACAGCTAAAATTAACTGAATATCTAAATATCACATGGAAATTTTCACCTACAAAATGAAGTGCATATTACAACTATGCAAAATTTTTTAACATCTGCATATTAAACAAGTAAGGATCTACACATGGACTATTATATGTAAGTTTTTCTGTTACATGAATATCTGGTTTCTCAGATTGAAAAGTCTATATAACTTGAAAACTCACTTGCAACAGGACAATTCATCATCACACAGGACCACCTGCCTCTTTCAGGACACAGAGCATCCTTGTTCCCCATCAACTGAATACTTCTCAGAGCATGCACATCCACAATCTCTGTGGTAAGACAAACCCCTGCACACACTTAAAAACGCCCCCAACAGGGCTGCACCTGTCGAACTCCACAAGTGTTGTGTAGTTAGTTTCTAAAATGACTCTTTTTCAAGTGATATTATCTCACTGGATCTTATATAATAAGAGATAATGTCATTTTCATTTTTTACCAGTAAGGAAATAGACTCATAAAGGTTTAATAACACACACATACTGTAATTAGTGGTGTTGGCCCCTAATTTTTTTTTTTTATTTTTATTTTTTTTGTGGTACCGGGGATTGAACTCAGGGGCACTCGACCACTGGGCCACATCCCCAGCCCTTTTTTGTATTTTATTAGAGACAGGGTCTCACTGAGTTGCTAAGTGCCTCGCCATTGCTGAGGCTGGCTTTGAACTTGCGATCCTCCTGCCTCAGCCTCCCAAAGTGCTGGGATTACAGGCGTGCGCCACCGCGCCCGGCTTGGCCCCTAATTTCTTGTACTTGGTTTAGAATTTTGATCCCATACTCACACTGCAGAAACAAAGTTTAGAGGAGCCACAGGTGATTAGGTGGGGTGTGGAGGATTAGAGCAGTGCAAATGCTCTAATTGGATCCCCAGTAGGGGATGATGCATGTCATTATTTAGACAAGCCCAGGTGTACAACACCAAAGAGCAAATGAAAGTTAACTTACACTATGGACTCTGGGGGAGAAAGATATGTCAACAAATGTACCACTCGGGTGGGGAAGTTGATAGGTTGAGACTGTGGCTTGTATTTGGGAAATCACTGTACTTTCCTCTCAATTTTGGTGTGAACGTAAAACTACTCTTAAAAAAAAAAAAAAAAAATCTGTTTAAAAGAAAGGTGGAGGTGGCTGTCTTCCCTGAGTGGTTGTCTGCTCAGCCTGTGTGAAGGGGCTGGATTCAGGGCTGCTGAGCCAGC
Source organism: Tamias sibiricus (assembly GCA_025594165.1). NCBI lineage: Eukaryota > Metazoa > Chordata > Mammalia > Rodentia > Sciuridae > Tamias > Tamias sibiricus. The sequence continues at coordinate 152,713,307 of CM046657.1, read as the reverse complement.
ACTGCAGGGTTTAGGATTTGCTGACTCAGTTAGGGTCACAGCTCCTCCAGCTACTATGATCTCTAGTTTATCCTCATTGACTTTTCTTCTGATCTCTTCACTTCTGCCCATCTGCTAAAGATGGTTGTGGTTGTTCTGAGTGAAAGGGGTAGTTTAAGAGAGAAATAATGACCATGATTGCAAGATACCTTCAGCTCATCCAATGAGTTAAGCCAGTTGATATGTGCTGTGTTTGGCTCACACTCAAAAAGTACATACAGTTAGCTTAATAAATGTTCGTTATCACTACGGACACATTTAGGGGTAACACACAGGTTTGACAATAGTGATGGAGGTAGTTGGGACTGGCTTTCCCCCATGATCACATTTTGGTACCAAGGACTGAACCCAGAGGCACTTCACTAAGTTGTTGAGGCTGGCTTTGAACTTGTGATCCTCTTGCATCAGCTTCCTGAGTCCCTAGGATTATAGGCAGGCAACACTGTGCCTGACAGTTCAGTATCTTTGTTTTGATCATCTATGCTCAGCAAATCTTTACAGCTCGGGCATTCTTTGCATAGAATACAGTCTGGACCCTGAAGATCTTATTAGGTGTGTCAGGGAATAGATCTGGGGTGAAGAAAAATGAACAACACAAAAGATGCAGAATAATACATGCCTTAAAAAGCAGAAACACAGTATTTATAAGGTATCAGGACTTATAGATTCTAATAACAGCAGGGATCAAAACAAGGGGCCACTCTCATTAATCAAGAAAAGTTGAGTTGACTCTGAATAATGGTATTTGACAATGAAATTGAAGGAGAGGCCCATCAGGAAGAGGGAAATTGCAAGAGGAAATTGCTGCATCAACAAATCCACCAGGCAACTTTGCCACAGGGACTAGAACTGGCTAGAGTAGATGTTCCTAAACCTGATAAACATGAGAATCACCTCTGGAGCATTACAATCAGAGATTCCCAGGATGCAGCCAGCCTCATTGAATCAGAACTTCCAGGGATAGATCTAGGAACTTGTATTCTTTTGTAAACTTCTCAAATTCTGCTGATCATCTGTGGTTCTCAGACCAGCAGTAATATTAACTGGGTGTATGTAAGAAATCCAGGTTCTCAGACCAGCTGCACTGGTAGTGCTGAAGCTGGGGCCCAGAAATCTGTGTTTTCACAAGCCCTGAGGTGATTCTGATGCACATTTAAGTTTGAGAACCACAGAACTAGTGTGGATGAGAAAAGCATGGTCAGCTGTCCATCTTGTCACAGTAAAAGGTTAACGAATAAGTGACCAAGAAAGTGCAGGCAGATACTCACACTACCTTTTACCTTATTTTGTTTTATTGCCCCAAGAATTTCAGTAGTGAAGAAGAGGGGAAAATAAGGTGGAATTCTTCTTCTCCATTTAAATTATAATAGCAACCGCAGCATCCAACCCTGTTACTTCCAGCATATTTTTCTCAGTCTCATAAACTGAGAGCTAGGTTGATATTATCTCTATTCTACCCATGAGAAAACACTCTCAGAGGTTTTAAATAATTTGCCCAAGGTCACACAGTTAATAAGTAGCTCAGCTGAGATGTGAACCTAAGAGTTTTTCACACTCTGCCAAGCTGCCTTTCTTCTGATCTTTGTCTGATTGGGACAGTCGAACTGACAGGGAATTTACAGAAATTGAGTACCAACCTAATTCTGTCCCTGAAATCTGAGGCCCAGAAGTGTAAAGGGAATGAATCACCCCAAATTATTGGGCAGATTGGTGGCAGAGTAGGGGTTAGAAGCCAGAGAGAATTTTGCTATTCCAGCCCAGGGCTCTTTCCAAAATACCACGTTGAGGTTTGTTCTCAAACTGCGGGGACGCTCGTTACATAATGTTCAAATTTATGTAGGAATGTGACTAATCCACATTTTTTGGTGTTTGATCAGATGTAGAATATAAATGAGGCAAGCACTTAATTGAAAAACTCAAGAAATGGGAGGGCTGAGGAGGGCCCAAGTACAGAACAACAATGAAATGCAGGCTGCGTGAATATTTTTTAGACTATTATGGATATGAACTACAGTTTACTACATCTGCTGAGATCAGTTCCATATTACAGCTAAACAATTGCAGAGCTATGCGGCATTCATGTCTGATTGAGTAGAGGATTTGGTAATTACTAATCTTCCCGACTAATAGCTTCATGTGTGAATCAAGCAAAAATTAAATGTTTGATGTATTCCTACCTGTCTCCAAACAACTGTCTGCGTTGTTCAGAAAAGCATTGATCAAAGCAATCTGTTCATCGTTTCAGATTTTCTCTCTTTTAAAAAGTCATTATTTAAAATTTGTTTTTTTGCTATAGAAAGATAGCAGAGATAGCAATGAATAGAATTTCCTTTTTTAAGAAACACCTGTCATTTGAAGAAGCACAAAGGCTGTAGAAGGAAAATATATATTTTAGTCATAGTTTTGTGTCCTTTTAATTATAATTATCTCAGAGCTCTGGTATAAAAATATAGAACATTTAGCTAAAATAGATGAAACAGAGCACTAAATGATGCTAGTAAAGGACTCTTTTTAATATGTTATTATGCCTAGCTGACTTTAAATGTCAGATCATAATCACCACAATGTAAAAAATGTTGTGATCTCTTGGTTGCTCTCTGTGACCTGCAATTTTAAAAAGCTAACAAGTTAGAATGATCAGATTTTTGAAACCAGTTTGCAGATTCTAAATTGAAGTCCTGGTGGAATAAAAGAATTTGCTGTGGTATAGACCAACCGTGTTCCTGTCTGCAGGTGCCAATCTTGGTAGCCCATGCACTATCCACTTCCACGTGCTCCTTCTTTGCTCTGCTTTCTTCCAATGGGAACCTCTTCGAGTATGCCTGCTTTTCGGTAAGAGCTAAGTTGCAGAGAGTGGGTCTTGATGTTTTCAGCCAACCTTGTTGGTTCCATTCCATTTCTGGTGATTGGTTGAAGACATGGGCAGGTAATAAGATTCTTTGCATCATGTGGACAAGCCTATTGGGAGGGTTTCTGGCAAAGGTATCTCCAATTTTTGAAAAAGATCCAGGAAGAGAGGGATCCTTTTCTGCCTCTGTACATTGAGATCATGATGTAATCACCTCTTATATGGAAGGACAACCTACGGAAGGACAGAAGCAAGAGAGTCAAGGAGGCTGTGTGTGATGGCACATGCCTGTAATTCCAGTGGCTCAGGAGACTTGAGGCAGGAAGATCAAAAATTCAAAGCCAAGCCAGGCGCGGTGGCGCATGCCCGTAATCCCAGCACTTGGGAGGCTGAGGCAGGAGGATCGCAAGTTCAAAGCCAGCCTCAGCCATGGTGAGGCACTTAGCAACTCAGTGAGACCCTGTTTCTAATAAAATACAAAAAAGGGCTGGAGATGTAGCCCAGTGGTCAAGTGCCCCTGAGTTCAATCCCCGGTACCGAAAAAAAAGTTCAAAGCCAGCCTCTCAGCAACCTAGTGAGACCCTGTCTCAAAAAATAAAAAAAATAAATAAATAAAAATAAAAATAAAAATAGTTCTGGGGTGAGTGCCCCTGGGTTCAATTGCTGTTACCAAAAAAAAAAAAAAAAAAAAAAAAAAAAAAGCAGAACTTGGCCCTGATCCTGCTGTACCTAGAGACACACTGTCATTGTACTTCCTGCTTAGTGAGAAAATGAATTTCCTTATTGTCTGAAACATTTTCAAACTTTAACATTCAACAGAATTATCAGAAGGGCTGGTAAAAGTATAGACTGCTGGGCTGAACCCTCAGTTTCTGATTTGGCATGTTCAGGGTAGAAGTGGAGCTTCTGCATTTCTAACAAGATGCCAGGTGATGCTGATGTTGCTGGTCCACGTTACTTGCTGAAAGCATCCTAATTTATATGGTGCTGAGAAACACATAAGGATATAATAGCCTCTCCTTCTCAGAAGTTTCAAGTCTGATTTATGTTGAGCTAACCAGAAACAAGTATTCTTTCCTGTCTGTCCTTTCCATTAATGATGACAATCTATAAAAACACATTGATCAAAACTTGAAGCATAACATATTGTTTTAGGGTGAAGAGCACAGGCTTTTGAGTCAGACAGTCCTGGACTTACAGGAGAACTCTATAACACTGTCTATATTTGCAAATTACTTAGATCCTCCAGGTTTTCCAATTTATAAATGGAAATTAAGATCTTCCTCTTCAGGCTTGTTATGAGGACTATAGCAAGCAAAAATACTTGTAGCATATCATTTAATAATTATATAAATCTCATATCTATTTCTTGTCTTAATTTCCTAAGTTAAGTACCACATATGGGACAAAAACAAAGAAGTCCAGAAATTTCTCCTTATCCAAAACTTTAAAATTCTGTACTTAAGATTGTGTGTGGAGTCAAGTGTCTTCATGACACAGAAATATTTACCAATGAATTGTCCACTTCTCATATCAGTACCCAACTAAACATGCTTCATAGTTAAAGAGTTATATATCTATTTCTACATACCCGTCATAATGTTTGTAGATGAATCTCTGCCATGTAATAAATTGTGAACATCTGGTAGTAAGACTCAATTGCAATTGAGGTTGCAAGTCTAATAAACGATAAAAGATTTCACAAAATTAATTTATGTTGAAAAATTCATCATATCATACCCAAAGTCCCTGACAAATGAGCATCTCACAGAAGGAGACCAATAAAAAATTTGAAATAAAGCATCTGGAATTGGGTGCTAGAATAAGAGAATGATTTGTCTATCAAAGACCTGAGAGAGGCTGTTGGTAAAAAGGAAACATGTTTTCTCACAAATATTCTCTCCATGATCATGTAGCAAAAGACAAATGAAAACAACAAATGCGCTGTTATTAGGTCATATTATTTTTCTTATTAGAGAGACATCAAATTAAATAATCATCACAATTCATTCTGGAAAAAAAGTAATGAATAATTGATATTTTAGGCTAAATCTTGTTAAATATCAAACAAAATAAATATATTTTCACAAATTTACTAGCATTCTTCAAGGTAAAATTCCATTCAACCCCCTCCCCCATCACCACTACCATTTGTTCTTTGCTTTAAGTGAATTTACTTTTCAGGGAAAAGAGAAAGCAAGACAATAACATTATGTTGTTTTGTATAATACCTAAACTCTCTTCAGGAGAAACTACCAGTTGCTTGCCAATATTTGTTCTTTCCTTCTCCCATAGTAACAGAAAGCTCAGTTTTAGCTGGACCAGTACTATTCAAATAAATAGAAGCTGTATCTAATTGATAATATAGTAAGAACATCTTGGGAGAATTTAAGAAAAGCTACTTACAAGTGGATGTAAGGGTTTTTTTCTCCTCTTCCCCTTTCCTGCTCCCCGGATGAAGGCAAGATCTCCTAAGTCCATCTTGCACCATGAGGTAAAAAACACATACTGGGGATGAAAAAAAAGTGAGGTACCTAGGTCCTTGACATTACCATGGAGCTCCCATATTAGTCCCCATAAGCCTACTTTTGGATTTTGTCATATGATAGACATAATTTTCCCATTAAAACTGATGCTACTTGGGGGATTTTCTGGTATATATAGTTTAACTTTATTTAATATACCTTTAATATTGGCTGAAACTCTATATCTGATAAGGATTGGGGATATGGGTTAGCAATGTGGAGGAGTGGGGAGAGGAAAAAAATCTTATGTTTGTTTGATATTAAGTAGAATTACCAAAAGCAAGGACAATGATTTAGTCTGATTTACTCTGAGTTTAAATGTACTTGGTATGTTGATTTTATAGATTGTTTTCATCTAATTTTGTTCCATTGAATCTACAATATTTGAGTAAGATGGGACTTTGCAATTATTTAATGCAACATCTATCCATTTCAGGAATCCTTTGTAGAGTATCCCTGTAAGGTGGTCATTGAGCCTCTGCTAAAACATTTTGGCAAGAAAGTATTGAAGTATAAGGAGGCCCATTCTGTCAATGGGAAGCTTTTGTGGTTATTTAAGATACCTAACATATTGCCCTAGTTTCTTCTCTGTTTTAGGCTAAATACTTCCAATTATTTCAATTCTTCTTCTTTCCAGGTAGTTCTTAGACCTCTGAGTTTCTCATTGATGTATCCTAGATTATTAACAATTTTGTGCAAAAATTGGTTTCATTATGCTATGTTTTACAGTATAGTACAGATGGTCAACTGTACAGTGGCATATTTTATAATTGGTGGCTATGATCTGTGCTCTCTGTAGCCTTCTCTTCTTTTCATAAAACAGAAACTTAACATTTTTCCTTTTTATCCTCAATGCCCCTTCAAAAACATTTAATCTATATCAAATAGCAAGCTGAGATCTCACCACCACCCACAACACAAAGCAAAATTAAACAAGCAAATACACCAATAACTTGATAGCAAGAACAAAATTTTGATATAGATTCCAAAGTGTTTAAATCCTCAAAACTAAAATGAGATAAAACAAGGGTTTTAAAAAGAGACCTGTTTCCCCATAGTGTCTATGACCTGTAGGACTCAAAATATTTATTAACGGATTAAAATTTTCCTGATATGGGCAGAGTGGAGTAAAAATGGATACATCTGAGGATGAGAAAATTGACCATCACACACACACACACACACACACACACACACACACACACACACACACACACACACCCCAACCAGTAAAGACATGTGCAGCTTGCAATGTTTCCCAACTGTCTAAACATAAGAAGCTATAAGCAGCTTCAGGCTCTCTTATCTCTTTCACAGATATCTGCCTTCTTTTGGTCCTGGGATTAAATCTTCTCTTGATCACTATCTTACCCTTCAGCCATTCAGTTCCCCATTGACAGTGTAAATGTCACTTTGAAATAACTGTCCCTGCTATTTAGTTGGAGGATACTTGAAAAAGTAGTGCTTTTGCAGGAGTTGATGTTGGGTTATATGATTTCACATTAAACAGAGTAAGGTCAGTGGGCAAGTTCTGCTTCTTAAGGGTTTTCTAGTTCATCTTCTAAGAAATACTTCATGCTAAGAGAAAACAGAAAGCAACTGACCTGGCCTTGCCTCCCACTTCTTTCAAGATCATAAAATCCGCATTATTCCATGAGGTTAATGGGTCACAGGTAGTGGTTTCCTAACTTAAAAACCGGGTCCTGTGCTGTTGTACATTTTGCTGAAGTGTTTGCTTCAGAACTGGTGTGGAGTAAAGATTTCCAAAGCCTTCAGGATTCTCAGAGGAAGAATCCTGTCTTGTATCAGTCTTCACAATCCCTCTCTTAATAACAAGCCTTAGCAAACGCTCTTTTTCTATTGATGCAACCATGGTCCCAGGTGTCCCATAGCATTTTTATAGATAGTATCACTGACAAACCTGTAAGAAAATGACTGGCAGTCCTAGGAGTCAGCAGTCCTCAGGGCCCTCACATGCCCTTGGTTGCCCCAGAGTTCTCAGTGCAAAATGCATTAACTGTGCCATTTGTCACAGTTGACTCCTTCTTCATCTCATGCTCTTGCTTGCCTGGTTTCTACAGTTTTACTGTGTATATTTGGTATTGTAAGGTTTCTGCATTTTATTTCAAAACAGTACAACAGAAGCAAGTGAGTAGATCCATTTCTGTCGGCAGCTCACTTATATCAGTACTTACGTTTTCTGAAGCTCAGTTTCCAAACAGGTGATATAAAAGGATTGAATTGGATTTCAAGGCCACTTCCAGCTCTCACATTCTTACAGTCAGGTGAGTTTTGGGCACTAAAAATATTGTACTTGAAAATAGAGTCTAAAAAGAATAGAGATCAAATATCTCCAACCTGAATAACAATGCTGTTATTTTGCCTACTTTGGAGAAAGAGGAAGGGTCTGGGGAGCCAGTGTTGATTCTTAAATGGAAGGGTGCAGCCTTGGGAAGAGTGAGAGCTGAGGCCACTCCTATGGTAGCTGAAACATGCCTCACTTTTGAGCTTTCAACAAATACAATTTGGTTTTTACAGTGAGTACAGTTGATCAAACTGCACACAATAACTTTATTATAAAGATATTTAAGGGTGCTTCAAGGAAAAACTGAGATTAAATACTCAGAGCTGCTCAAAGGGCATGTTCAATGCAAACATGACCAGGCTCACCAAGACCTATGAAATCCTTGTCCTTCATTGCCACTGCCAAAATTGTCCTGAAAAATCATTGCTATTTACTTATACAATGAGGCCCAAAGAGTTTCACCAAATAACGTTGACCCATTCTTACAATAACCTGCTCTGGTCTCAGGATCCCAGCTGGTAAGTAAAATTAACAGGATTGAGTCAGGACTCCCTTACTCTCCAAGTGTGCAATTTGGTTTATGAATCTAGAAAATAGCCATATGACAAGCTTTCTACTTTCTAAACTTTGAAAAAATGATTATTTTAAAAAACCTAATTAAATACAGAATTTCCTTATTCTCATTTCTTTAATAAGTTGGTTTAGTTAGAAAAGGCATTTCTATACACATCTAATGGACTTGCTGGCTGTGTAGTGTTGGTAAAAATCAATACAGAGTAATAATTTGAAGCCTAAGTAGTAGGGTGGGCTGGGAGGTAGGAAGAAGAAATAGCAGGCCACATGTCCCCATGTACAATTCTAAAGAATTCAGTGGTTCTTAAGTGCAAGTATGCATAGGAGTCAACAAGTAGACAAAGAAAATCCAGACCTTTGATGACCCCTGGTGAATAAACTAAGCACTGCATTGAAATGCAGCAAGAGAGCCACAGATTCCCTTGCAGGCGGCCCCCTGGCTCGCTCCTCTCTCCAGTAAGGCAAAGGATATTTTCTCCGAGTGCCTGTTTCATTTGTATTGCAGACATACCTTACAGACTCAAGGCATCTGTATCCCTCTGAACAAATCTCACTTTGATGATCTCTGTTGGCAGAGATTAAGAAATGTGTGTGCATACACTGTTTTATGTCAGTGCAGTGACTTCTTAGACATGAACGCTGTTATTTATGGGACATGAAAGAATGCAGTGTCCTCCATAAAGCAAGATCTGTAACTTTCAGTTTAGGTATGTGTTTATACCGTTTTATGGAAGAGTTACCAAGAATTAACCAACCTTCTTGTGTAACCCAAATTTAAAATCAGTGTTTCGAGGTAATCACTTGTCTATAACTCCCAAGTACCACTGAAATATTCTTCCCTGCAGCAAAAGTCTGTGCTTTTGTAAGCAGCTGTGTATGACCAGCATGTGGTACTTGTGAGCCAAAAAGCAGGCTGTGTTTTGTTAGCTTTCAGGAGAGGAAGGAAAATTGTTACTGTAAAAGAAGGATGGGGCTGTGAGCATTTTAGTGTACACCCCAGGCATCCAATCATGAAAGTGGTGATGCCAGGTGCCTATTTGTAGTCACCAGAATGGAACGTACCTGGTAGGGTTATAATGGAGTGGAATGCTAACAGTTTATACTCTAATACAGCTTACTTTATCAGTCATTCATATACCATAACTACTGGCTTTAAAGTGTTTGTAACTTGGACTGGAGGTATTTTTTGTGTCTCTCAGATTGGTGTGCACAGAGTGTTGATTATTAAATTTATTCTCTGTCCCCTCCTCCTTTTAAATCATCACCAATTGTGGAATGTTTTTCTCTCTGAAAATACCAACTAAATTTTAAAAAATGAGAAACATTATACGTCCCAAAAGCATGCTTCAGCTTCCTGGGTAGCCATCTTGGTCTTTCCGCTGGGACTTATAGGGGCTCATGAAGACATGAATACTCATTTTCCTTTTTTTTTTTTTTTTTTTTTCCTTTCTTTTTTTGTAGTGCTGGGGATGGAACCCAGGACTTTCCACATGCTAGGCAAGTGCTTTACCACTGAACTAAATTCCCAGCCCTGAACACTCATTTTCTTATAAGCACAGTCATATGAAGTAGTATTCACCTTCAAGATGAGGAGGCTGGCATTCTGAGAATTTAATCAACTTGCCAGAGGTCTATAATTTCAAAAGTGAAGAGAATCTTAGAAGTTATCTAATTCAGTTCCTCCACTGCCTGCTCCATTTTGCAAATAAAAACCTGAATCCTAGAATTGGGTGCTACCCCTAATGAGTAAGGCTGAACACAGGAATCTGTTGCTTCCCAGTCCAGCTGTCCTTCCTTTGCATCACTCTGCCTTCCTTGGGGTATGTTGAGTCTGTGTGTCTTTGTAGAGGGGCCAACATCACCCTTGAGAATATCAGAAAAATTGTCAAGAGAAAAGTGAGGTAGAAGGGAATATGATGTAACATTGATAAGAATTTGAGGAACAACTCAATTTGGAGGAAATTTATACAATTGTTAAAATTTATTTTTCAAATTAGCAAAAGCAATGTTCCTTTTAATCACAGAATCTATCTAATGTTTACTATTTCATTACCTGTTGCAATGAAGTTATTATAGAGAGAATATTATAATCTAAAGGGTTTATCATGATATCATTTGTTGAGTATATATTCTACTTTGTGGCTGAAGGACAAAAAAACTACCAAAGATTTATATACTATACATCTCAATTGCTACAAGTATTTTCTGAGAGTTTTCACCCAGATGGTATGCATTATAAAATCTTTATATTGTGCTAAATTTCACTTATTCCTCATCTATATATGAAGCACCTGTCTTGACTGAGCAAATTTAGCATTAAAAAATCTTTCTCTGCATAATGCCAGCAGGTCACTAGGGCAGAAAAGTACCTTTGCACAGAGTGTTGTAGGATATTTCCAAAATGCCTTTAAAACTAAAGGTTATGTGCTCTAAGCCACCGAATATGAGTTGAATCTCCCCACCCCAGATCCAAGGAATCTTCCTTTGCAAAGAACAGCTGAAAATGGTATAAGGTCTTAGCAACCAAATCAAGGTTTGCCTCCCAGTTTCCATCCTTAGAGTCAAAGCAAGTTTCTTATTGGGTTTAATGGGAAAAGCATTGTGATTCTGAAGACTCAACTTTGCATGCCCCTTCCCTCTGTAGCTGTATAACCCCATCCAGATTATTTAGCTTTTCTTGGTGAATGAGCTCAACGTGGAGCCTGAGAAAGATTGATTCTGTCCTACTACATGGCTACACCCTGAACTTTTTTGGGTCTGATTGTAGGATAGCAATTTGGGAAGCTGTAGCTCAGGTTTGTGAACTAGAGCTAACTGTAGAGCCCACTATGCTATAAAGTCACATAATCTCCATAGGAGATGCATCTGCTGCTTGGGCATGACCACCACCCACACTGTATAGCCCAGGCTGACCTGGCACCTGAAGACTGAAGAACTTTCAAGTTTCACCTTTGTCTAAACAAGTCTTTAAGGCATTTGGACATTTTGTGGATAGATTTGTGGTAAGGGGAAGGGAGTGGATTTAGATCCCATGATTGATCCTAGATTTCCTTCTTAAAAAAAAAAAAAAAAAAAAAGCAGGTTTAGGCTCAAAGAATTAATTTGAAAAAAATAATGCTGGTATGAGCAGTTTATATTGAAACTTAACTTGCTTGCATATTGTGCTGCCAAAGAAAAATAATAATTTTACTGACAATTCAACCAATTTTAAAGAACAAGCTCTTCCCTCATTAAAGAGAGAGACAAAACAAAACTCTTAAACTTAGTTGATGCAATTTACATCATTCTTGATAATACAGTCTTCCTTAGAGGATTGCATCAGACTCTCCTGGCTTGGGAGGAAGCCGCCTTTTCCAATTTCATGCCTCTCATATGTCCCTTCCACTCTTAGAACGACTGCTTCGCTTCATGACAATTTTTGCTAATGGATGCGAGCAGTTCAGAGAATAGTGTGGAGCCAAACAAGAGATTGCAAAATTTGAGTAACCCACAAATGCAATTAGATAAAAGGAATTGATTTATAATGTGGCTTGAGATTCTAGGATCACACAAATCCAGAGAAAATACTCTTCAGCTACCTAGAAATGTGTTATTCAATCTAACAAATATGTATTCAGTTTCCTCCAAAGATACAACAGGACTTGGTACCTAAGGTATCATAGCCTGGATGTGATCTGTCTACTTGACTTCTACTGGCCTCATGAGTTCCAGTAATTTGCAATTATTGACCTTTGCTTGAACACATCATGCTGTCCCATTCCTGTAGTCCTTGGCATACTGTTTCTTTTTTTTGGATTTCCTTCCTCCCCCAATGAATTACAACTCATTCCTACAGACCCAACTCAATATCTCTCTATCTTTGCTTTTGTGGACATGTTTAATCACTATTTTTCCTGCATGTGTCACATTGTATTCTAATTATAGTAAACAAAATTTTATAGCCATCTAGACTAGAAACACCAAAAGGCGATGACTGACTATGTTGTTTGTCCTCCATCTCCATTTCCTGGAACATAGGCTTTTAAGCAGTTCTTTTGAATGAATGAATATATCATGCATGAATTCAAATCAAAAGGGTGGTAGATTGTGCCACAAAAATTAAGACATGGCTTTTATCCTCAAGGAGATTATGATCATGAAGAGCAAATAGACATGTTAGTCTTATCTTTACTCAAAGATTTCTAAGCATTGTGCTGGAGATATGTATGGGGACATGTGAGCATAGCAGTAAAATTTTGGTTGAAAGAATATTTATTCAATAAATATTTATTTTCTTCATTAAACAGTAAACATTTGGTTTTTAACAAAAGTTATTATTCAAACTGGAGTTTAAAAGATAAGCAGTGTTAAAGACTGGAAAGGCTGAGCAGTAGTGTTGGTAAAAGCAATCGTGAAAATATACTATGTTGGAGAAATGACAGCGGTCCCACTTGGTTGGAAGCAAGTGAATATGGGAATGGATGGGAGGTGAGTATCTCTATTGATGTGTCTTTGTGTGGTGTGGGAATCAGGGTGATATCAGCTTTATAGAATGAGTTTGGAAGTGCTCCCTCTTTCTATTTCATGAAATAATTTGAGGAGTATTAGTATTAGTTCTTCTTTAAAGGTCTTGTAGAACTCAGCTGTGTATCCATCCGGTCCTGGCTTTTCTTTGTTGATAGGCTTCTGATAGCATCTTCTATTTCATTGCTTGAAATTGATCTGTTTAAATTGTGTATATCATCCTGATTCAGTTTGGGCCAAACATATGACTTTATAAATTTGTTGATGCCTTTGATATTTTCAATTTTATTGGAGTACAAATTTTCAAAATGATTTCTAATTATCTTCTGTATTTCTGTAGCGTCCATTGTGATATTTCCTTTTTTATCATGGATGTTAGTAATTTGAGTTTTCTCTTTCCTTCTCTTCATTAGCATGGCTAAGGGTTTATCAATTTTATTTATTTTTTCAAAGAACCAACTTTTTGTTTTGTCAGTGTTTTCAATTGTTTCTTTTGTTTCAATTTCATTGATTTCAGCTCTGATTTTAATTATTTCCTGTCTTCTACTGATTTTGGTGTTGATTTGTTTATCTTTTTCTAGGGCTTTGAGATGTAATGTTAGGCCATTTGTTTGTTGACTTTTTCTTCTTTGAAGAAATGAACCATATAATGAGCTTTTCTCTTAGTACTGACTTTATAGTGTCCTAGAGATTTCGATATGTTGTATCAGTGTTCTCATTTACCTCTAAGAATTTTTTAATCTCCTCTTTGATGTCTTTTGTAACCCATTGTTTATTCAATAGCATATTATTTAGTGTCCAGGTATTGGAGTAGGTTTTATTTTTTATTTTATCATTGATTTCTAATTTAATTCCATTATGATCTGATTGATGGCACTAAGAAAGCATTAGGTTTTATTGTGAGAAATGATGAGGAGCAAGTGGAGGTTTTAGAACAAGGGTATGAAATCATCTATTAATACCTGTGCTGTGTGAGGATTAAATGAAATGATCATGGAAAATGCTTGAAATGGTGGTTGGAACATTGGAAATACTCAGTGAATGTTGGCTGTTACAGTCAGATGTTTTCTGGAAGAAATATAGTAGGAGATCAAAGTCATGTGAAAAAAAATTAGGCTATAGCAAAAGTCCACATTAAAAAATAGTTCTGAACCTAAACAGAGACTGAAAATATAAAAAGGGAGGTTCAAATGCTATTCAAATGCTATTTTAAAGGTAGAATGGAATTAACTTGATCACTAGTTGTTGATCCAAGAGGACCCAGAAGCATCTAGCCTTGCCATACAGGTAAAACGTGATGTTGCAAAACTAATAAAACTAGAGGAATAGGGGTCTGGAAGGCAGATGATGGGTGTGTGTTGGATACAAGAAGTTTGATGGATCCCTGAGACTCAAAGATGTCCACAAACCCATTAGATATGTGGGAATGAGGTCTAAGAAAGAGCTGTGGACAAAAGTTGTAAATTTGTGTCTCATCAGTATAGAAGTGATATTTGTCCCATGCAAATGATTTAAATGATCACCCCCAAAAAAGAGTAGAGAAAGAAGAATATTGAAAACTAAAAGTTGAGACTGCAAATTTTTAATAGGGGGCTGGCTTTATGTCTAATTATACTGAGACTTTCTGAGCATCTTCCTTACCCACCAGTTATCCTAGCCTGTGTTTGTGGCTCCTGTGTATGGGAACGATAGAACACAAAGTTGCATAAACAAGTATAAGCCAAGAACATCATCAGTAATGATGTTCTTATCCCAACAAAAACAACAGGTGCTTTTTAAAAAATATCTATTTATTTTCTTTTAGTTGTACACAATGCATTTTTATGTGGTGCTGAGGATCGAACCCGGGCTGCGCACGTGCTAGGCAAGCGCCCTACCACTGAGCCACATCCCAGCCCCACACAGGTGCTTTAAAAGGGCAAAATAAGAGTGCTGCTCCTTCCTTGGTGACCCTTGGTGTGTTACTAACCTGATCATCGACATACTTTAAATTAGGGAAATATTTTTTTTTTCAATAGAAGCAAACTTTATTTCTTCCTTTCTCTTCATTTTGATATCATAAGGAAAACGGCCTTTTAACCATGTTCTTCGCAGCTTTTGTGACAAAACTATTATTTTTAAGTAGATTCCACATCATAATACTTTATAATTACACAGCTCTTTGAAATTCATAAAACTCTTAGCAAGTTTCCCTCAGGAACTGCATAAGGTAGGCTATAACTCTTCCTACTTTATAGATATAAAAATTCAGTCTGTGGTACACCATGACCTGATCATGACATTGAGAAGAAACCTCTACATAGCTGGATTTGAAAACCTGAAATGTTACCAAGTGCTTCACAATGCTCCTATCCCTTCATTTGTGGCATATTATCATGTTGATCCATGAATATTCCTCTTTGGTTTTTCTCTTCTTCATTTCTTATCCTTTATCTCCGATCACCACAAAAAGTACTTTATCTCAGATATATCAGACATAATGTTGAGTGAAAAAAATGGAATGAGATATATGGGACAATATCATGTCTATTCATTTGTACTGTTTTCATAGAAAAGCTCTGTGTAATTTTTTTTATGGTTGGTTAAGTTTGTGTGCCAGGGAACAAAAAATATAAAACCTGTTTTCTGTCTCCTAGCAGGCTTCTGGGAATCTTACTTTCTAGAAGTTTAAGGTGTAGAGTGCTGCTTGTCAAATGTGAATATGAGTCAGAAACTGTAAGAGCTTGTGACAACGTGGATCACTGTCCCTGTGCCATGAGGTTCTGTCAGTAAGTCTGGGGCAGGGCCTGCAAGTGTGCATTTCTCACAGCTCCCAGGAGGTGCCAATGCAGCTAAGCTGGGACCACACTTTGGGAACCATAGATGCTGGGAAAGAAGAAGCCTGAGGGATGGATGTGAAATCTGTGGGGCTTTTTCTTTCTATTTATTTATTTTTATAATAGTAGTGTGCATTATAATTCATAATAAACATATAGAGCATCTTTTTACATAACACTGTTTGTATACAATGTATATTCATACCATTCAAATCTTCAGTCATGCATTTAGGATAATGATATCCATCTTATTCATCCACCTTTTCTTTTTTTCCCCTCCATCCTCCCTTGCTCCCTTCCTTCCCCCTCCCTCCCCTTTGACCTCCTATGTACCCCGACCCAACACCACTGTGAATCAGCCTCCTTATATCAGAGAAAACATTTGGTATTTGGATTTTTGAGATTGACTAACTTCACTTAGCATTATATTCTCCAGCTTCATCCATTTACCTGCAAATGCCATTATATTATTCTCTTTTGTTGCTGAGTAAAATTCCATTGTGTATGTATACCACATTTTCTTTATCCACTCATCTACTGAGGGACATCTAGGTTGATTCCACAACCTAGCTATTGTGAATTGTGCTGCTATAAACATTGAAGTGGCTGTGTTACTGTAATATGCTGTTTTTAAGTCCTTTGGGAATAGACCCAGGAGTGCTTTTTCAAATTACCCACCTCCACCATACTTTTGATCAGCCTCCAGGCTCACCAAATATTCCAATCTCCTTTCTGGATTTTTTTTTTTTTTTTTGGTTAATTTTTGCTGTTAGTTTTTGCTCCTCATTGTCCATCTATTTGCCTCAACTGGTTATTACCACCAGCTCTACCTATAGTTTGGCAGAATGTCCTGAAAAGAAGAAAGAGTTGGAATGAAATAAATCTGCAGTCTCAGTTCTGCTACTTATTAATTAAAGTACAAGAAGCAAGTTGTGCAGCTTCTTGGTTTAATAAGCGTGAAAATATCAAAGGACAAAAATATACTGTTAAGACATCTTATACTTTTTTTCAGTAAGTTTATTGGTAGTATGATTAGCATTGCTATTTTGAAAACATTTTATGGATATTATAGGCTAAAAAAAGTTGTTAGAAATCTAGACAATTGTTAAATTCTAGACAGGTGTGGTGGTACACCCCTGTAATCCCAGTAACTCAGGAGGCTGAGGCAGGAGGATTGTGGGTTCAAAGCCAGCCTCAGCAACTTAGTAAGGCCCTGTCTCAAAAAGGGCCGAGGATGTGGTTTAGTAGCTATGTACCCCTGGGTTCAATCCCCAGTACTTAAAAAAGAAAGAAACCAAGACATTCTAAGTAAAATAAATATATAATCAATTAAGAAAACACTCCAGATCATGAAATGAACTTTTTTAAAAAAATATTTATTTATTTGCTTTTAGTTGTACACAATGCATTTTTTTTTTTTTTAATGTGGTGCTGAGGATCAAACCCAGGCCGCACATGTGCTAGGCGAGTGCTCTACCACTGAGCCACAACCCCAGCCCATGAAATGAACTTTTAGAACACCATTATTACTTCCTAAAAAAATACATTTCTCAGGTTTGTATATCAATAGACCTAGAAGCAATGACATCACAGTAGGAATAAGCATCCCTAGCCCCAAGATTTGGGTTTATAAATATTATTTTCTACTCAAAGGAAGCAGAGCTCCTTTAAGAAATATATGCTTTGTGATCTGGGCCAGGGGTTCCACAAGGTAAGTTGGAACTTTGGGGCCCAAAACGCTAATAAATATTTAAAGACTAACTGAATAATGTCAAAAAGATTCAAATTTAAGGAGCTCCCAAGCCCAGATTAGAAAATTTGAACATCAAAGAGAATAACTGTACCCAATTGAAGTACCATAGGTATGTTGAAGTTTATGACTATAGGTAATACTCAAAAAGATAAAAAGAGCCTGGTATGGTGGTGCATTCCTGTAATCCCAGTGGCTTGGGAGGCTAAGGCAGGA
This sequence comes from Tamias sibiricus, assembly GCA_025594165.1. Classification (NCBI taxonomy): domain Eukaryota; kingdom Metazoa; phylum Chordata; class Mammalia; order Rodentia; family Sciuridae; genus Tamias; species Tamias sibiricus. The sequence continues at coordinate 152,695,732 of CM046657.1, read as the reverse complement.
GGATTGCAGGTTCAAAGCCAGCCTCAGAAATTTAATGAGACTATAAGTAACCTAATGAGGCCCTGTTTTAAAATTTTAAGAAAAGGGAGGGGTTGCTGGATGTGGCTTAGTGTTTAAGTGCCCCTGGATTCAATCCCTGGTACAAAAAAAAAAAAAAAAAAAAAAAAAAAAAGCAAACAACAACAAACAAACAAACAACCCCCCAAAAAACAAAACAAAACAAAAAACCCAAGAAAAACAAAACAAAGTAACACAGAAAAATTTCACCTGACATTGGGATGACTTACACAACTTCTTACTTTAGAAATTGGCTATTAAGGAAAGAGAATTAACCATGTATCCTGCTCTCAATGACAGTAATCTCTTCTTGACAGATTAAAAAAAAAAAAAAAGCTAGCTAATACATGTAGTGAATGATAGCATTAGAAAAATAAAATATTGCAATCTGTGACAAAATAATTGATATCCACAAGGTTATCAACAATTATTAAAACTATTATATCAAAGGCTGATAGAAAAGTGGGCATTTGCTCTGATTGCAAAGGGAGAACTGCATCTTTACAAGGCAGAGATCTGACTGTGACCACCTTAATCCCCTGATCAAACATAATGTCACTGAAAGTGTGGCAAATGGGCATTGTGTGTTGCCTAGTGTGATACATAAAGTAACTGCAGAAATCTTGCTAAAATGTTTCATCCAAATCTAATCAAGCCTTTAGATCCAAATTCTAGCTTACAGCTAATACAGGAGTTGCAGAGGGAAAGCTTAACATGACAAGGGAACAATTCTACAGTCAGCTGACCTGAATTCTTCAATGGGCTAATGTCACAGAGGAAAAATATTCTTTAAAAAAAAAATTTTTTTTTTAATACAGGGGATTGAACTCAGGGCACTTGAACAATGAGCTACATCCCCAGCCCTATTTTGCATTTTATTTAGAGACAGAATCTCACTGAGTTGCTTATTGCCTCACTGAGTCTGGCTTTGAACTCATGATATTCCTGCCTCAGTCTCCTGCACTGCTAGGATTACAGGCTTGCGCCACCGTGCCCAGCTGAGGAAAAATATTCTTATAAGAGACATAAGACACATCACTAAATGAATGCATAGTCCTGGACTAAATCTTGATTTGGTAAATTTTGTGGTCTATTAGGGAAATTTAAATAGATTGAATATTAATAAGCTATTTTTAGGTATCATAATAATATTGTGGTCATGTAGGAAAATATCTTTAATTTTTAGAAATGGATGCTAAAATAATTATGGGTGATATGTCATGATGTTTATTTCTAAATAGCTCAACAAAATGTTAAATAAACAAATATGATAAAACAGATCAAAGCAGAATAGATAAAAACAAATATGGTCAATTGTTAAACATGATCACGAGGGTTTATTTTACTATTTTTTCTACTTTTCTGCATATTTGAAATTCTTTTATATTATGCAAAAAGTTTTGAATATTAAAATATAGCTTTTCATTTATAATCTGTAACAGATACATATGTTTAACTTATATATGTGTCTGCAGAACACCTATCACAAATTGCAGATTTTTAAAAATGTTAGTTCCCTTCCTTAGACTAAAATAAGATAGAAAAAAAAAACTCTGTCCTTGGCTCAGCTTAAATTATTTTTTTAAATGAAGTGAAGTTTAAACACACACGCATAAATAAATAAACAAATAAGCAAGCACACATCTCACCCCACACTTTTTTCTACCCGTTCTTCTAATTGATTCGCTTGGCTTCCCTCTGTTGTATCAACAGAAAGAGCCTTCAGCTTTTAATTCACTCTGGGTAGTGCCAAAGACATTTTGCACTTATTCAAATAATAAGGTCAAAGAGAAAGTGGGAGAGAGAGCATGCAATGAGAAGACAGATGGAATGGGGAAGAGATAGGAGACAGATGGGCCTCTCTGAGAACAAGCAATGTAGCCATACTAACAAAACTCTAAAAATTAAAGGAGAATAGTTAAAATGCTAAGAGCTGGACTGCCCCAACTTGCTAGAAATGTGACCACAGGTGACCTAGACTTATCCTAATCTGCCTAGAATCAGAGTTCAGGTTCTCTCTTCCTGATGAAAGGTGATCTTGGCCTGTTTACATATAGGCAGGCTGAGGTCATTAGGGGTATTAATTCCTGTCTAGATCAAGGCATACAGAATTAATCACTCATTCAACAGTTATTTACCAAGCTCCTACTATGTACAAGGCCTTTTCTGGGAGCTTGGGATCTATCAGAGAATAAAACATACCCAAATCCCTGCCCTTATGGACAGAAAATAAACAAATAAGTAAGTTAAATGAGCCATGGTTTGTAGCTTAATAGGATGGTTAGGATGGAGCTCACTGAGATAATGCACTGGAGCAATGACATGAAGAGGATAAGGGAGGCTGTGCCAATGACCATGGGACAAATGGGAGCAATAGCAGGTACAAAGCCCCTACAGTAGCAGCATGCCTGGCAAGTCTTAAGAGCAAAGACCAGGGGAACTGAGAAGAATGAGACTGAGGAAAATAGTAGGACATGAGTTCTGAAGAGATATCAGGTCCTGAAGGTCCTTGACCACACTGAAGAATTAGGATTTTATCCTAAGTGAAATAGGAATCAAAGAAGACTTTGAGTAGTGAGGAGTGACGTGATCTGGCTTCTATTTTTAAAGGATGTCTCTGGCAGCTGTGCTGCAAATACACTGAAGGTGGGTAAGGTAGAAGCAGGAGGCTAGTTCAGAAGCCACTGCGGTAATCAGGTGAATGGTGATGGTTGCTTGCATCAAGGTGAAAAACAGTGGAATATAAAAATAAATATAATTGAATCAGATGCTTACAGTGTACAGAAGTGAGAAGAAAAATATTCAGATGCCTTATTCTCAATGTCAAATATCAAGATATTTTTCATCTAGAGATAAGCCTTATCCAACATGTAAACTATCTTGCAAATTGTCATGGAGTGAATTATCTGATGTGTGTGTGTGTGTGTGTGTGTGTGTGTGTGTGTGTGTGTGTTTCTGAACATTTCATGAAACAAACAATAGGAAGTATCCTCAGGGCTGATGGGGACAGGGGTAGAATACATATAACAATAAGGACCTAAATCAAGAGGAAATTTCCAGGGCCCAGTTATATCGTATGTCAGTGCTAATTTTGTCTAGAATCATTTAGACAGTTTGTGGTGCCTGATTCTTTATTTTAACCAGAGCCAGGCCAACCTTCAGAGCTCCACAGGGCTGCATCTGAATGATAATCACTTTAAAAATGCTGGACACACTTTTTGTGGTTAATGGCAAAGGTATAAAGTGAGGTTGTGATTTTGTAATCACTTTCATGTAAAATTTGATACAATTTTGAATAGAGCTTAGAGAACAGAGAAGAAGGAGTTAATTTTGTTTCAATGACATAGTGCGTTCATCTGTGAATGATCTCAGTAGCTTTATGGAACTACATGACAATAAGACATTGAGGTTGCAGGTGAAGTTTTTGTTGTTTGTAAGTTTTATCGAGACATAATTGGCATAAAATAAACTGCACATAAAGGACATACTTTGAAAAGTTTTGACATATGCATGCATCAAAATCAAAACAATGAACTTACCCACCATACCCCAAGCCTCCTGGTCCCTCTCTGTAACTATTCCTACTGCCCCTCACCACACAACCATTTATCTGATTTCTATTAACATAAATTAGTTTATATATTCTGGTTTTCTACAAATTCCATATGTTGAATTATACCAATCATTCTCTTTTGTCTAGATTCTTTGACTCCGTATTTTTCTGAGATTCATTTGGGTTGCAATAGGTGTCAGTAGTGCTTTCTTTGTCATTGCTTAATTGTGTTCCATTGTGTGAATGCACCATGATGAAGTTACCCATGCATCTATTTGTGGACCTGTAGCTTGTTCCCACTTATTGGCTATTACTGTTAAAAATGCTGTGGACATTTGTTTGCAAGTCTTTATATGAACATGTGCGTATTTTCATATTGAGTAGATACCTAGGAGCAGAATGATATATTAAAACTTAAGAAACCACCCAATTGTTTTCCAGAATTGCTTTACCATTTTGCATTTCTACTATCATTGTATTGTCTTCATATCCTCACTATCGCTCAATTAATTGGTCATTCTAATAGATCTGTAATTGTATTTTGTTTTAGTTTTAATATATATTTCCTTAATTACAAGTGATGTAGAGCAGCTTTGTATATGCTGTCTGCCATCCACATGTTGTCTTTCTTGAAAGGTCTATTTAAAGCTTTTACCAATTTAAAAAAATTGGGTTGTAGTTTCCTTATTGCTGAGCATTGACAGTTTGTTTAATTTTTTACATATTTTCTGGATATAAGTCCATTAATAGACACATGCTTTGCAATTATTTTATCTCAGCCAATGACTTGCTTTTTCATAATCTTGTTAGTATCTTAAAGACAGAGATTTAAATTTCTATTAAGTCAAATCTATCAATTGTTTCTTTTATAGATTCTGCTTTTGGTGTCATATCAAAGTAATCTTTGCCTAAACCAAGATCACAGAGGTTTTCTCCTATTGTTTTTTCTCTGGAAGTTTTATAGTTGTAATGTTTTCTACCTAAGCCTATTAAGTCAGTTTTTGTATACAGCGTAAGGAGCAAGTTGAAGTGTTTTTGTGTTTTGCATTTGGATATTGGATCGACCCAGCACCATTTGTTGAAAAGACCCAGTCTTCCACTGAATTACTTTTGCATCTTTATAAAAAAAAAAAATCAGTTGTCCATAAGCATGCCAGTCTATTTCTGCATTCTCCATTCTGTCCCATTGATCCATTTGATAGATTCTATTGATCTATCTTGACACCCACATTATCTTTTATCACTGTAGCTTTTGAGTCTTGAAATCAGCTAGTATTATCCCTCCAATCTTTTTCTTTTTCTACGTTCTTTTGTTGGCTATTCTCAGTCCTTTTTATTTCCATATGGATTTCAAAATCAGCTTGTCAATTCCTACCAAAAGGAAAAAGAAAAAAAGATGCCTGTTGGGATTTTGATAAGTATTGCATTGAATCTATAAAACAATCTGTAAAGAACTTATATTTTAACAATGAATAACTGAGTAATTATTTAAATCTTTACTATCTTACAGCAATGTTTTATAGTTTCGATGTACTGGACCTACACAGTTTTTTTTTATAAATAATTATCCCTATGTATTTTATGTTTTTTATTCTATTGTAAATTGTCTTGTTCTTAAATTTCCATAGATTATATTTTCCAGGTGTACTGAAGCTGTATTAAGTGTATTGGTAGTTCCAATATGTTTCTTGTAGAATTCCACAATTTGTCTATATTAGACTGTCATTATCTTAATAAATAATTTTACTTCTTATTTACCATTCAGACATCTCTATCTTCTCTTAATTGACCTCTTACATTGGTTAGAAATTCCAGTGCATTCTTGGGAAGAAAAGATGAGAGCAGATACTGATATCATGATCCTAAATATTAGAGGAGAGTGTACCATCAAGTATGACATCAGTTGTGGATTTTCCATTAATGCTCTTCCACTGAGAAAGTTCATTTCTACTCCAATTTTGCTGGGTTTTTTTTATAAAAAATGGATGTTCAATTTTCAAGTGCATTTCTGTATTTATTGAGATGATTATATCATTTTTATTTTTTAGCTTGCTAATATGCTGAATTACTTTTATTGATTTTCAAATGTTAAACCAACTCTGCATTCCTGGAATAAGTTCTACTTCATCATGATGTATTTTTCTTTTAATATATGGTTGAATTTGATTTGCTGAACTTCTGTTTGAATTTTTCCACCTGTATTCATGATAGATATTGATGTATAGTTTTTTTTAATAATGTCTTTCTTTGGTTTTGATATGAAAGTAATGCTGACCTCACAGAATGAGTTGTAAATTATTCCCTCATGTTTCAGTTTTGGAGTGTTTGCGTAGTATTGATATTATTTATTCTATAAATAATTGTAGAATTCATCATTGAACCCATTTGGTCCTGAAGTTCTCTTTGTGAGATGGTATTTAACTATAAATTCAATTTTTATAACTGATACAAGTAATTCTGGTTATTTGTTCTTGAGTGAGTTTTGGTAACATATCTTTTAAGGAATGTGTCCTTTTTATCTAAGTTGCCAAGTTCCTTATCATGACATTGTTTAGAATATTCCCTTTTCACTTTTTAAGTGCCTTTTAATCATTTTAACATGGGATCAGTAGTGATGTGCCCCGTTTTATTCCTGGTCATATTAATTTGTGTCCCTACCCTGTACATATCCCTTCTCTCATGTTTTTCTCTCTTTGTCTTTTTCATCAACCTGGCTAAACTTTTATTGATCTTTTCAAAGAACTATTTTTTTTATTTCATGGATTTTTCCCCATTGCTTTTCTGTTTTCTATTTTGTTGATTGCCACTCTTTATTATTTCCTGTCTTCAAATTTATTTGGGCTTAATTTGCTCTTGTTTTTCTAGCCTTAAGGAAGAAGATTAGATCATTGATTTGAGACCCTTCTTCTTTTCTAAACTATGCATTTAATGCTGTAGAATTTCTCCCAAGGATTTACTTGGTGACACTCATGTATTTTGCAAGGTGTGTTTTCATTTTCACTCAGTTCAAAATACTTTCTAATTTCCCTTCCATTTATAGTTGTGTTCTGCTTCTTATCCAATTTGATAATCTTTGCCTTTTATTTGTAGTTTAGATCATTTACATTTATGTAATGATCAATGTTTAGGTTCAAGTCTATCATTATGCTGTTTTCTATTTGTCCCATCTCATTCCTCCTCCTCCTCCTGCTCCTCTTTCTACTCCTCCTCCTCTTTCTTCTTCTTTGGTCTTTTGGATTAATTAAAACTTTAATGATTCCACTCAATCTCCTTTGTGGTTTATTAGCTATAACACTGATTGTTTTAGTGACTACTCTAAGGCTTATGGTATACATATTTAGCTTATAATAATCTGGATTCCAGTGATGTTATGTCATTTACATGTAATGATCTTATAATAACACACTTCCATCTTTGCCTTCATGACCTGTGTTGTCATATTTTATTTGTATGTATGATATAAGCTACCCAACACATGATTATTTTGTCTAAGTGTTTAGGTATCTTTTAAAGAAATTTAAATAATAAGAAAACATCTTATATACTTAACATGTGGTTACCATTTCTGATGTTTTTTGTTCCTTTGGATAGAACTGAACTCCAACTATACATATATTTGGCCATTTGAAACTATCCCATAGCTTACTGATGCTCTGTTCGTTAAAAATTTTTTTTCTCTTTGTGTTAAATGTGGAGAGTTTTATTGGTACACCAATAAGTTTTCTAATCTCTTCTTTTGTAATTTCTAATTTGCTATTAGTCCTATCCAGCATATTTTTCATCTGAGACATTTACAGTTCTCATCTCTATAAGTTCAGTTTGGCTCTTTTTATATTTCCATGTTTAGTTTAATTTTTGAACATCTAGTATATAAAATTATAATATCTGGGGGCTGGGGTTGTAGCTCAGAGGTAGAGCACCTGCCTAGCATGTGTGAGGCACTGGGTTCAATTCTCAGTACCACATATAAAGAAATTAAGTAAAGGTCCATCAACAACTAAAAAAATATACATTTTTTAAAAAAAGCTGTAACATCTGGTTTTTCTCCATTAAGTCTAATATTTGTCATTTCTGAATTGTTCAGTTTTTCTTTGTTATATGCACTATTTTCATAGCTTTTTGCACATTTTATATTCTTTGATTCTATGCCATGCTTTGTGATTTCTACCTTGTTGAGTGCTAGAGATATTTGTTGTGTGATACAGTTGAATTACTTTGGAAATAGTTTGATCCTCTTAGGTCTTGTTTCTGAAGAATTTTTAGGTGGGACCAAAATAGCATTTAGTTTAGGGATAATTGTTACCCATTACTGACAAGAATTTTGGGTATTCTATCCAATGCTCCATGAATTGCTTGGTTTTCCAAGTTGGTCTATGGGAATGGTCACTACTCCTGACACAGTGAGAGCACTGACCCTGTACCCTCAATCCTCCCCTATGGTTCTGTTTTCAGCTTCAGTAGGTTCCTCAGTACTCCACTGCCTTCTCCAACTGAATCTTCTGCAGATGTCCAGTTGTCATTTCTGTGCAGCCCTCTTTTCTCTGGTACTCTGTTCTGAAAATTCCAGCTGCCAAGGTCTCCCTAGATTCTTAGCTTTGCTTCCTCAACTCAAAGAGGGACTCTCTAGGACTCTCCCTGAATTCTTCCTTCCTGCACTGTGGCCTGGAAATGCTCTCAAGGCAATCAATAAGCTGAGGAATCCCAGGTTTCCTCTATTTGTTCCCTTCTCTCCAGAATCACTGTCTGTCTTTGCCTGATGCCAGTGTCCTCATGTTATTATTTTGTATATAGTATGTATTTTAATTTTATATTCTATATATGACATATAATATATATGATATATTTTATATAGGTATATTTTTTATTTTATTTTTGTTTGGATGTTTGAATATTTCTGGTTAAAAAATAACTGTTTGTATTAGTTCATTTTGGCCAGAAGCAGAAGTCACTGGTGAAGTTTTAAAGTGGAAGAATTTGATGTTGCTGATTGACAGGGGATTCAAGGATAACAGATTCTGTGCTATATTGGTAGTGGAGCTGAAATTTTGTTTAGGAATTACAGAACTTGCCTTGAACATTTCTGTTTTTGACTTGAAAATTGGGTTTGGTAACACCAGTGATCAGGTCTACCTTGTAGTTTCTTTATTATATATTACAACTGTGAATTAAAGCAGTTAAATTCAACTGGGCTAGTTCTCCTCCTCTTTTAAAATGTAAATTCCCTTGGGAATTAATGTCTAGTAACCTGCTCCTTATGACTTAATAGCTACTAATTACTGGAAGTTTATTGCTGTACATTTTATATCCATTCATTCATTTAATCTGTACATTGATACACTTTGGTACTCTTGTAGCTTAAACAGACTGGCAGAAGTTGAGAAATTTGTTGCCAAAGTCCAAGCGCTCTTGAGTAGATTAGAACCTAGATTTCGATGATCCCAACCTCTTGCTATTCAAACTGTAATCCAAGGACCAGCTAGAGTAGCACAATTTGGGGCTCTACTCAAGGCCTACTAAATCCAAACCTGCATTTTAACAAGTTCCCCACATGGTTTGCATTGACATTCACATTTGAGAGCCTGATTCCAATCCATGTTTTTGGTACCAGGATTGAACTTAGGTCACTCAACCACTGAGCCACAACCCCAGCCCTATTTTGTATTTTATTTAGAGACAGGGTCTCACTGAGTTGATTAGCACCTTGCTTTTGCTGAAGTTGCCTTTGAACTCGTGATCCTCCTGTCTCAGCCTCCTGAGCAGCCCAATCCATGTCCAAACTGTTTGCCCTGTCAGCTGGTTGAAGGAAGGACTTAAAGGAAGTTGAGCCTTGAGACAGGCAGGCAGGATAACCTAAGGGTTAAATTTAACCATAGCTCAAGCATGATTGGGGTGCTCAGAGGCAATAGTGAAAAACGTCTCACATGCTGACTGTTTACACTCCATATCAACCCTCTAAATCTTCACAACACATCTGTTAGGTTTGTCCTTGTTTTACAGATGAGGAAACTAGAGTTGAGAGAGCCTAGGTAACTTGCTCAACCCAGTTCATTACTAGTAGAACTACAGGGTGACCTCAGGCAGTATAGTTCCAAACTCTAAGCTTCTAGATCACATATACCACACATCATCAGAAAGCATCTGGATCTTGGGCAGAAAATAGAAGGAGGAGGCACAGAACGTGGAAGGGCAGGTAGGTACAGAAGACAACCCCTGTCTAGGTTTATGCTTTGCCCAGGAGAGAGCTGAGCATACTAAGAGAACCCTAAGGCTTGCCAGAACCTTTAAAATATCTACATAAGTCTATTTCTTTTGCGTATCTGAAGCTAAATATGTTATACTTGCAGGTGAGCATATTTAAATAGTGCTGAAGATTTCTCATCTATTAAAAGAAGGTAAGAAGGAGTAGAGAGTAATAGTTTTGGATGTATGCTATTCTGCTAATTTTGTGGTAAGCAGAGCAAAAACAACATACTTGGAGGCTGTTTCTGCGTACTGTAAAGCAAAGAGATAAAAATATGAGAGCGCTGGCCTTCATTAAAAGGATAAAGGGTTGCTGATTGGTATTTCCTTTTAGGTTTCATAGAAGCTTTAAATTTAAAAGAACACTGCTACTTGATGACACTGGAGAAGCTTTTTGCTTTATGTAGAGTGTCTTAATTGTGCTCGTGCTTAGTTGTTAGGTTTCCTGTGATATATTTAGATATAATCTATAGTCCCTCCTCCTAGAAGAAAAAAAAATACAAAAGCACAAGTCAGCTGGCTTCAGGGGCACAATTCAAGGCCTGTGTCTCTTATTGTGCCTTGCTTCAGTTAATTAGCTTTCTAATTATGATTTATTCTAAATTGTTATTTTAAATCCATGCCCAGAGACTGTGTGGAGGTGACATGTTACTCAAGAAATAATAGGGATCTGGTTCTCTGCCTTTGGCTCTGAGAGTTACACTGTTCAAAAAAGAATTATTTCTGTGCTTTCCTGTCCCACATCCACCCTGACTACTTTTGCTATTCCAAGTCACCCACAGAACTTGTCCATCAACCAGAAAATGTGACCATTCAGTTCCATTTTCAGACGTTACCCATCTCCTTTTACTTTCTAACTTGTTCTATTCTGCTCCATTTCCACCTAGTCTCTCACTTGGTTTTTGCATCCTAATGTTTTTAGCTGAACTTCTGTCATCTGGACTTGTGGTTCATTAGAGTGTCTGTACCTGGACCCTTGGTGTCCTGTAGCACTTAGCCTTACCTCAGCCTTGAGGCTCCTTCTGATCTCACTAGGGATTGCAGACCATGATCACCCAATGTCAGTCTATTGGGAGCCAACACTTGGAATTAATTTGCTGGACAAATGACTCAGCTAGATTTATTTGGAACCCACAGATGAGAGACACATATTCTCCCTTGACCCTGCCAAGCCAGAAATTTTGTGGTTTGAACAGCTTTGGTTCTGTTGGCTTCTTTCAGGCTCATCCTTTGCTTTTCCCTTTCGTTCCCACATCCATCTAGAAATTTTGATGCTATTGTATGCTTCATTACCTTCAGGAATCTCTGTCCCATTCTCACAGTAATCTGTTCTTTACTGGATGACAGGTATCTGGTCTGTTACACCTGAGCATGGATTTGTTTGAAAGACACCAGTGTGTTATATTTCCCCCTTTCAAGGCATATGTGTGTGTCTTACCAAACCATCTGACCAAGATCTTTTAATGCTTATCCTGAAGGTGACTCAATGTCTTAACAGAACAAGGAGGAATATAAGTAAATACAAAACAGAACAGCAGCAGTAGCACTTCCATCAGGAGGAAGGTCTGAACTGTGGCATATATGGTGACTTGTCTGATGACCATCTTCTAGAGTCCATTATCCTAGGAACAGAGATACCATGCTTTTAGCCTCCCTGACACCTACATGTGGTCATATGACCAAGTGTGGAAAAACAGAATATTAGGTGTATGACGCATTCAAATACTATGTCACTTGCCAATTATTGAGATTCTAGCTTTGGATTTTGTCTCCATCCCTCATACCCTGGGGTCAGCTCGCTAACATTGGCCAACCAGTACATGGCACCACCCAAGGAAATGGCAGAGGCCCAAGATGGGAAGAGCCTGGGTCTCTGAAAGATTCTGTACAACAGATTTGCCCCACCAACTTAAACTGACTCAACTGTTACTTGAGAGAAAAATTCATTTCTGTCTTATTTAGCCACTGTCTTTTGGATTCTTTTTGTTACAGCAGCTTAGCATTTTCCCTAACCAATACACAAACCTATAGGGGTAAATGTTTGTATCAATCCCTTGGGAAACTAAGGCTTGAAGACCTGGGCTCTAGATATTGGATAATGGAGAAGTTGTAGATCTCTGTCTTCCCCAGAAGATAAATTGACTTGTAGATGGGGTCTTCTCCATGTTTAACACTGTGATTCATAGGATTTTACTGCATCAGAATCACCCTGAGGGCTTTTAACACAGAGATTGCTGGGCAGCACTGTCTGAGTTTCTGATTCAGAAGGTCTAGGAGGGCCTGAGGGTATGCATTTCTATCAAGTCTCAAGCAAAGTTAATGCCACTGATATGGGACCACTCATTGAGATCCCCCGACTACTCTTCAGCCTTCACTCTAACAGTACATTGAAGAAATCTTTAGCAATATTGGCTTGAAGCTCCTTCATAGGAGGCGCTGTTGAGGCCCCACCACACAACTCTTGAGTTCTCCTGTAGCTCTGGTGGGCAGTTTCCATACACACTGACAGCATCCCACCCAAGTACCTGAGCTTCTCTGTTTCTCTGCTGAGAGTTTTCTGCAGCACTAGGGCATCTTGTTCAGCCTCTGGAGCATCCCAGAAGTTCTGGCCATTTGCCACTCCCATGGAAAACCCTCAACTAACAAAGGACAGCTCTTGGTATATAAAGATCCAAGCTTTTCTGGCCCCGAGTGGGTCAGTGCTGAGGACAATTCTTTGTGATTCCTTAGACAATCTTGGGGAGGATCAAACTTCAGTTGCACACAACAAACATGACTCCTTTTATTGCTTTTCCCCCTCCTTGTCTTATTTTTTTCTGATCTCTCACTTCTACTTCCAGGATCACTTCCAAATAAACTACAGTAGTCTCCCCTTATCTGTCTTTTTTTATTTTTTATTTTTGCTTTCTGTGGTTTCAGTTATCTAAAATTAATAAGAAGAAGGATGAATATAGTACAGTAAGATATTTGCAGGGGGTGGGGAAGCAAGGAAGAATGGAGAGGCAGAAAAAAAAAAAGACCACATTCAAGTAACTTTTATTACAATGCATTGTTGTAATTGTTCTATTGTTCTTCTTAATCTCTTCCTGCACTTGGTTTCTAAATTATGCATTATCATGGTTAGGAAAAGACATAGTATATATAGGGTTTGCTGCTATCTACAGTTTTTGTCTTCCATTGGGGTCTTGGAATATATCACTTGCAGATAGTGGGGGGGGCCACTGTTTCTTCAGCCAAGTCCTCCAGCTAGGATCTGCTTTGGGAAAAGAGGGATCCAAACATAGCCATCCCTCTACTTATCCTGTTCCCTGGGCATCCACCTATCTTGGTACAGCTCTAGGTAGGATAGAGAGTCTCAAGATGGAATTGGCCATCACTGGAGGTGGGACATTTCATATTAGCAGAGGTGTTTAAATGACAACTGGACCTCATTTCAGCAGGGACACAAGCGAGGCAGTAAGGAGCATCCCTGAAGAGCACAAGCCTAAAGCCACATTGCCTGACTCAAGCCCCAGATTTTCTGCTTACTGACTGAGATGTTGAGCAAATTATTATGTCTTTGTGCCTTAGTTTCTGAATATGCAAGATGGAGGTATTAGTTGTTCCCACTATATAGGTTTTGGGAAGGATTAAATCAGCTAACACATAGCAAGTTCTTAGAACCTTACAGACACAAAATCAGCTCAGTAAATGTCAGCTTTTTATCAGATGTCTGGGGCAGGGACTCCAGAATAAGGGGGGAAGAAGCTTCTAAATCCTTTCCACTCCTGATGTACCTTCCCTCCATGTTGGGAACAGAACACCATCTCTCTACCACTTGCTAGAGCAGGCAGCTGGCAGAGAGCTCTGTGTTCTCTAATTGTTTAGTGCTTTCTGACAAGTGAAATGACTCTCTCTTGTCCTTCTGCTAGCCTGTTTTCCTTATTGACTTTGGTAACTTATCAGTTAAAATTTTAAAAAGAAAGGATGAGCAATAATAAAGAATCTTACTCATTCAAAATCATTAACAAAGGAAGATTCTAATATTTGTTTTCTAGACACAATCGAAGCATATGATAAAGAATAAAAGTTCTATTTACTTTAAAAATATGTTTAATATAAGCCGTGAATCCTTGCTGTAAATTTTTTTTTTAAAAAAAAAAAGATAAAAAGATCAGCCATAATAATCTTACTTCCTACTAAGATTTTGGTGTATTACCTTATATAGCTTTCTCTAAATATGGGTGTATGTGCAAAAAATAGACAGATGAAGAAAATGAGATGGTCCCTATGTGTTGTTTTAACAACACTTTTCACTGAATGCAGTGTGGACCTTGAAATGTTCTTCCACAGCATTATTTGACTCTCTTTTCTTTTATTCAGAAGGTGACTTATTTTGAAATAAAAAATTTACCTTACTATCTAACATGTTTCTGAAAATAGAGATAAACAAGAGATTAAAATAAAAAGACAGCGAGAAAGCTAGAGATAAATGTCCTTACAATGCTTAAAGGGATTAGCTGAAAATTGCCAATAGGCAAATGCTTCACAGACAGATAATTTTTTGAGTAGAAGTGGGATTGTCAAACCTGTTCCTAAAGCTGCTAAAAAATAGCATTCAAAGGTTTGTTTTATCACTTCTCTTGGCCCCTACCCTTGACAGAAAGAATTATTAAAGATGGGTTAAGATAGACATTTATCAACATTAGCAAAGAGAGCTATTAAGCTGATTATATGGTGTGAACTGAATTATAAACTATGAAATAATTCTGATTTCAGTTTTGGGGAGCAAGTAGGAGGCAAAAAGTGGAGAGGGAGCCAATAGTTTTGTTCTCTAATTTAACAGCCATGAATGTGAGCTAATTAAGCAGGGTACATTCCTTTCTGGAATTAGAGAGAGGAGGGATGATTTTCATTTCTTTCAGGTACATGATGTCACAGAGGCAAGCAATTTGTGGACTCCTTGAGCCTTGAGTGGCAGGGCCTGCTGCTCCTCCTATCTCCTGAGAAGGGGAGATGCCTGTATTCTTCTTTAATGTGCTGGGAAAATCAAATGGCAGCACAGCACCAGCCCCTAGCAACACGACCCGAATTGATTTCTAACATTTATAATTAGTTCCCAAGTCAAGAAAATGTACTAAGTGTACTAACACATTATACAAAGGTTTTAATGGGAAAGAATTAGGGATAAAAATAGGGCAAAGGATTTTTAAGTCTATCTTTGAGTAGTGACTGGCACTAAACTAATTCAAAAACTATTTAACTTGAAGTAGTACTTTGAAGAACATGGAAGGAATGAGCCCCCATTCATGTTAAATCCTTTTCATATTATTCCAGTTGGCAAATAAACAAGAATGCAGACAAGGAGAGGTCAAGGTTATTTGGAGGGAATGATGGCCTCCACCCCCACAAAGAGAAATAGTCTGGTTGTGGAATTTAAAGCAAAAACAAAGGCAGGTAGAGTGACTTGGGGTTGTGTTGAGGGAGGAGGAGTTGATGTTGGGAACGCTGAAGCAGAAGATTTGACTTTCATGTATCACCCATTGGGATGTAACTAATATCTTCCAAAAACAATGTCCCAGTCTAAGTACAGGAAAAATGAGAAATCTTAACATACTTTGTGCAGGACATAGAAGGGCAATGTGAACAGAGAGGATGAAAGACTTGAACATGCCTGTTGATAAGTGGAAGAATGAGTCTGTGGGCAGATGAGAAAGGAAAAAAAGTACCCTAGTTAAATCTAAAAATAAGACTACAATTGTCTAAAGGTCCACATATGTGATATAAGCAAAAAAACAGGTTAAAACCAAAGTGTTTAGTATCTTCAATTCAGGAATAGAAAAAGAATTATCTATTCTTGGAATTGGAAATAGAAGGAGGAAAGCCTTTAGCATTATGTTAAACTAGGAAATTAAAATTCTAGCCTTTCAGTAAGAGCTGGGGAACACAAGTCCAAAGTCCTGATGGTAGAATTTGAACTCACCCCTAAGGTGATAGACAAAATATATATTATCTTATCCTGGGAAAAAACATAAATAAAGGAAAGTTTGATGCAAATCTTTTCTATTAGTTCCCTTTACACACACACACACACACACACACACACACACACACACACACAGAGAGGAAGAGGGAGAACTAGCCTCCTTGATGAGAATGGTAAACTAGTGCTACAGCTCAAACATCAGATAATGTCTGTACTGGGGAGTGGAGGAGTCAGGGTGTGAATTGGGCAGGTTCACACTTCTTCTGTACAAGCAATTATTGGGTGAAAGAAAGTGAACCTAGATAGACCCAAAATGGACTTCAGTAAAAGCAAATGTCTTTACACTTTACATGTATTTGAATTTCTCACTTTTCAAATTTTGCCTCAGCAAGATAAGTTTGCCAAACCCTTTCATGTACTAACATCTCAAAGCAAAGTAAACCTTAACAAGGCAAACAAAAGCTTTGCTTAGGCAAAATAGCACAAACAGCCTTGAAAACAGACACATGAACAGAACCTAGAGTATTAACTTAGGCTGATTTTTTTTTTTCCTGTGTGGGATTTGCATATAATCATCAGTGTACCACTCATCAGATCTTGTCTCTAAACTATACAGTCATTTCCTTTTGATATTTATTTTTATTTTTTTAAGAGGAAGTGAACTATTATGAGTTCCTGAGAAGGTGTAAATGAAAGTTATAGTCAAGTCTGCATGTCATCAGGCAAATTTGATGGGACCATATCATTGATTCACACCTGTGCTGGAGAATTTTTAAGCCAGTGATCAACATCACTGGCCTTCCAACAAGGAAAGGGACACAGCCACCTTTTGAAAATGATTGTGTCCTTCATTTTTACAGAGGAATAGGACCATAAGGTCATTTCACCATATTATCACAACTAATTTTCCTGGAAGGACTACTAGGTAGATGGCGTTGGTCATTTATTTTGACCAAATATTGAAAAGCTCAGGTTGGATCCACTTAAATGTTTTGAATTTACAACCTATCTGAGATATATAACACTTTAATTAAATTGAAAATGTAGACAATTTGCAAAAGTATTAAAAAGAGAATTTTTTAAAAATTGAATTGACAGTTTGGCTGAATGATGAGCCATATGGGATAATATTTTATAGCTGTGGAGAAGATCTCATCATAAGTCAGAGAGTGTCCATCCTAGGTGTACTAGACTGGCATTTCTCTCTGCTTTATCAAGGGAGTCCTTAGGCATAGGAGATACATGTAGAGGGAAAGATCAATTTAAGACTTGAATGTAAGGAGAGAAGTGATTTAGTAGGTCTGGAAGGCAGTACTGGTTCAAAAGATCCAGAACAATAAGAATTTATGAAGATGTTTTGAGCAAAGGGATGAGTTCAGTAAAGTTATTCAACCTCCATGAACCTTCATTTCTTCTCTTTGAAACTGGGGGGAAAAATATCTATATTATGAAGTGTTTGTGAGGAGTAAATGAAACTACCGAATATTTGTAGATTTCCTACAGTCATGCTTGTGACATAGCAAATGTTCAACAAATACAGCTACTATTATTGTTGTAGTTAATATTATTGTGAAGTCAGGTTCAAGTTCATTTTCAAACTAGAGAAGTTAACCCTACTCGGCATGCTTGCCTCAAGGTCAGCCATTTCACAATGTTTATTCATGAGCCTGTAATAGGTGGACAAGTAAAAGGTATAGGCTAGAGAGTGCAAATACGTGGCACCTGTGACCTACACTCACTACTCATACCCATTGCAGGCATAAGTAATCAATCATGGTAATCAGTTTTGAGCATAGCCTCAAAATCCTTCCCACCAAGCTTTTCCAGCCAGCTCCAATCAAGAGTGAGAACTTGAGATGAGACCTATTTGGTTAAAATAGGTTTTACTGAAATATAATAGTGCTCAGGTAAATAGAACTCAGGGGGTAAGTGAGCTGAACCATATTCTTTTTTTTTTAAAGAACAGTTTTGAAGAAAAAAGTGAGTTGATTAATGCATTGAGCAAGGCATGTTCCAAGAGGAGATTCAAAGATTAGCAAAATGTCCTTTTTCTCGGGGTATTGTTTTGTTGTTTTAAAGGAAAACAGGAGAACGTTGAGTGTAGTTCAGGGAAAAAGACAATTTAGCAAACCATATGCTGAACACAGTGTTTTTGGTAACAGCCACTGAATAATCAGGGAGACATCGTGTCCTGCCTCTAAGTCCTTCACCTTACTCCCCTAAATGGAAACACAAGTGCCTGAGGATATTTGAAGCATGACAAACATTGGAGCTAGCGCTGATGTAAAGCCCTGTAAAGAATTTCCATGCCTGATCATAGAACAGATGGCTCCCTATGAGAAGCATTTTAATATTAAACAGACAGTTCAGGCCTCTGAAAAATTCTGCCGTAAATCTGTAATTGAAAATATTAAAAAACAACCATTCAAAACCTATAATTTTTTACAAGGAACTTCTTATGTATTTCAGAGCTTATGTCAAAAGAAGGGATGTCCCTTTTATTTTTTATTTTTAAAGAGGGGATTTAAAATCAAACTGAAAGTCTATAGACATTTAAAAACCTTAGATGGAAAGAATGTGTTTGCATGTGTGTGTGTGTGTCCACATGCGTGAGTAAGAGAGAGAATGAATTTATTCAACTGATCCTCTTGTTTGTCCAGTCTCACCGAACACTGTCCTCGCATACAAACACACAGGCCCCCCTGCTTCTCTTTGTCCTTTGACCCACCTCTGGATGACCTGGTTTTCTTGTCCAGCATGGATTCCAGGCTCAGCCATTTTTGATGTCACCATTTCTAAAACTCTGGAAACTCTGACCCTCCTAATCTACCACTACTCCTACTGTTACTCAGGCAAGGGCTTTGAGGATCAAGTCTTTTTGAGAGTTCAGCAATTTCCTAAGGTCCTCAGGTTGTTGGTTCTGAGGTTTTAGTACAACAGTTAGACGTGGTTTGTTCTAGTCTTATCTGTTGTTAACATTTCATTGCTAACATTGTATAGCTCTCTCCAGTTCTTGCCCCTGAATGAACTCTCACTTCCCCATCTGCCCCTCTGCTTTCTTCATGGACAAAGGGAGGAGACCTGCCTATACCATGCTGCTTCCTGGAGAATAGCCTCACCTCATTCTTAATCCAATGGCCCCCTTCACACCTCCAGGATACTTCTTGTTTCAGGGGACCAGGGAATGGAATTAACCTCATTAGATCAGAACCCCCATAGTTCAAGAGATTTTAGGAGATATATGGACCAACTTTAAAAAATGGTAACTGTACATTAATTTTAATATACTTTTTAGAGGGGAAAAAAAGTGTCATCGAAACCACAATTTCGTGAACATTTTTACTGCTGAGGAGAAGGTTAAGGAAAAACAAAGTGAATCCACTTGAAGTTTGAAGCCCCAGGCAAGGTAAAAAGAGGAAACGAAACAAGGACACCAGATGCTGAGACTGTGAGGAATGGGAGGGTACTTGGTTGTCCAAATAAAGAGACTTGAAGGAGATCATCTGGACTCCACGTGTGCCTGTAATCAGCAAATGGTATGCCCATATTCTGTCTCTCCCCCAGACCCCTTCTCCTCTCTCTTCCACTCCCTCCCCCTCTTTCCCCATCTCCATAGACTATCTTCTTTCCTATCCAAACACTTCCAGACACAGCTTGGCCTGTTCACATGCTAGTGAGGCTAGGCAATATAACTCCCTAGCTCTTCTCTTGTGCCAATATACCGGCTGAATCTCTGAAGAGTTTATAAGTCAACTGCTTTTGTCTTCTCTACAATACTCTAAAAGCCTTTAAAGAGCCATGACAATGAAAAGAATGTACTGGTGTTTTGTTATTGTTGGTTTTCTTTTTGTTTATTGTGATTTATTTACTTTATATGTAAGGAAAGCAGGAAACATCAGTGAAGAATGGGGTAATCAGCCCCAGGTGTCCTTGGCTTCCCAAATAGGGAATTTGTTCACATCTATTAACATCTTAGGAGACTCCCAAATTGCCAGTCCTTTCTTGACCCAGATAGCCTTTTGGTCATAAATGGTTCCCCTTGTTTGGGGGGTGGGGGTGGGGGTTGGTAACCAGAGATTGAACTCAGGGCCATTCAGCCACTGAGCCACATCACCAGCTCTGTTTTGTGTTTTATTTAGAGACAGGGTCTCGCTGATTTGCTTAGTGCCTCTCTTTTGCTCAGGCTGGCTTTGAACTGGTGATCCTCCTGTCTTAGCCTCCTGAGCCGCTGGGATTACAGGTGTGCTTCTGATGAAGGTTAACAGTTCTGTAGTCCTGAATAAGGGAGGGGAATTAACTTTAAGCTGTCACATAATAATGCCTCCAAAATTTTTACTTTAGCACTTACACAGTGCTTATGATAGGGAAAGACTTGTTCTAGGAACTTTGCAGTTATTAACTGAATTGTTATAGTCCTTTTAATAGTCTATGCCTTGGAATATTTTTATATCCCATTTCACAGATTGAGAAAGTGGAGCACAGAGAAAACAAGTAACATACCTTCAAACACAGAACTAGTATAGAAATTTGAACCAGGGTTCACATGTTCTCCACCATTATCCTATGCCGAAAGTTATTAATAAAGGGTCAGGCCCTCACATGCAGCTCCATCTAAACTCTAAAAACTGCAGCAGAAGAATAAAAAATAATACACTATACAGATCTCCAAAAAGAATCGCACAACATAGCCCTCCATGACATACACACCTGTACTTAAAGACCCTCGCACTTAGTATAATGATCTTCCGATGCTGTCTTGACGTTGTTAATTTTGAACAAGGAATCCTGCATTTTTATTGTGCAGTAGGACATTCCTACACACACACATACACTGCCACTGCCCACCATGTGTATATGTTAGGAATAGGAGGGGTCCCTACCCAGTCATTACTTCGGAGCAGCATTGTGGCTGTTTGCTGGTAAACACCAGATAACTGGCCAGATAATTCATGAAAGGATGGAAGGCTGTTGCTACATCTGTAAGCTACTCACACATGAAGCACAGTTGAACATCTTGACCAGTGAGCGACCAGTCCCTACACTGGGCCAAATTTGATTGTTTTGCACCCTGGACAGCACAAGCAGCACACCCTGCAAGCAAATCCTATGGAGAGAGGCTGACAGCACAAGTTCTGTGATTAGGTCACAAAATTTAACACCAGCACCAAGAACATCTAGTTCCTTTACATCTATCTACAGTTACTCGACTCCTCCTGAAGGTCAATATATACTAACTGGTTTATAGGAATATAAATTAAATAATCTGATCTACATTAAATTTAGCTCAATCCAATAATTTAAGTATTCCCTTGAAGTAAAGTTTAGTCTCTCTTGGGGGAAAAAAAATGTTGCTGCCCTCAAAGATCCTATCCTTTTTCCTGCCTTATTTATTTATTTATTTTTTAATGACGTGTGTGTTTAGAGGCAAGGAAGCCAGTGTATCTTTGCGGAGGTTAATGTTGGGTAGGGAAGAAATACATGCTGCACCTCAGAGGTGTGCTAATTAGAACCTATTGGGGCCCTGGAAAATATTGTCTTTGGCCCACTTGTGCAGTCCTCACCCTACTGTCCTTGGATGCTGCGGTCTGTGGCTGGCTTAGCTTCAGATCCATTCTTTGAACTCCACTGGTACTCTTGCAGAGCTCTCTGCCTTGCTTCCTCATTCAGCTTTTGTAGTTCTCCAGTCCACTAACCTTCTAGCTGGGTCACCTGCCTAGTTCACCCCAACATCTCATCCAGTCACAGTAGACCCCATGGAATGCCTGGTGGCTTCAACTCAATATCTATCTGTACCATGTAAGAATTAAGAACAGCTTGGGTATGCGAACCTGCAGGAGCTCCTCTCTGTAAATCTGTTTGTTATATCTGTGACTGTGCCCCAGGGCAGTGGGGACAAATAACTCTTCTTTACCTTCAGATACCTTATCATTGATTTAATGCATTTCCCTCTGCCTTTTAGCCTAAGCCCAAAGAGGGAAAACCAGAACATTCCTGTCTAGTTGCAAACTCTTCTTCCCTGTTTCTTTTCCTTCCCTCTCTTCCTAATAATTTTGTGGTTCAGATGGGTGGGTTTTCTCTTAATTCAATGTTATATCTTTGTTCTTTGTGACTGCAGATGCTAAATGGGTCATGCAGGAACTTGGAAAAATCCTTCTCAAAATAATCTGACTTGCAAGGCATTGTCTTGTTTCACAATCTGATTTCTAATGTCAAGAGCTGAATATTACCTCCTCTTTCTGTTTGCATACCTTCTGCTTTAATTTCTAATCTCCTTTCAGACAGATGGATACCTGGGACTGATCAGGGTAAAGGTCTTAGATTTAGGAATACAAAAGAAAAAGCTATTTAAAATTATTTCTCATGTAAAAACTGCTCTCTTCATGTATTTTTCTGCTTTGGGAGTATAGTCATTCCTGATATTCCTGGGAGATTGGTTCCAGGAACTCCTCAGGATACCAAAATCCATAATGTTCAAGGTCCCTTTGTAAAATGGCATAGTATTTGCATGTAACCTAGGCATATCCTCCTCTGTGCTTTTAATCATCTCTAGATTAACTTATAATACCTAATATAACGTAAAAGCTATATAAATAATTTTTATACTGCCTTGTTTAGGGGATAATAATGGAAAAAATTCCATACATATTCAGTACAGATGCAATTGAAAAAAACATGTATTTTTGATCTGCAGTTGGTTGAATACCCAAATGTGAAAATCGTGGATACAAAGGGCCCACTATACACAAGAACTGTAGTATCCTATTAAAATGTGTGTTTTGCTCCTGGACAAAGGAAGACTAGGTAGCAGTTGAACACCCTTTGACTCGATTTCATTTGCTGGTCTTTTGTGTATTTCTAACAGAATCAAAATATAACACATTCTATATGCCATTGACTGTACCTATAGTACATTTATAAAACTTAGTACCCATTCTATCATTTAGGAATTGCATTTGATTATAACAGAAATTCAAAAATAATGATTTTAGCTGGCATGGTGGCACATGCCTGTAATCCCAGCAGCTTGTGAGGCTGAGGCAGGAGGATTGTGAGTTCCAAGCCAACCTCAGCAACTTAATAAGGCCCTAAGCAACTCAGGGAGACCTTGTCTCTAAATAAAATATGAAAAAGGGCTGGGGATGTGTGTGGATCAGTG
The DNA here is from genome assembly GCA_025594165.1 of Tamias sibiricus. NCBI lineage: Eukaryota > Metazoa > Chordata > Mammalia > Rodentia > Sciuridae > Tamias > Tamias sibiricus. The sequence goes on along the minus strand of CM046657.1, from coordinate 152,672,761 downwards.
GTTAAGTACCTCTGGTTTAAATTCCTGACACTAATAATAATAATAATAATAATAATAATAATAATAATAAAAGTTTTACATAAATGTGTATTTCCCCCACATAATAAAGGTCTTGGCCTAGTTCACCCTGCCTTAGACAAAACCATATGGATTATTCTGACCAATGGACTGTGTGGAGAAATCAAGTGTCTCATTTCTGGGCTGAGGTATAAAAGAGCAGTCATGAAAACTGACAAGCCCAGAGAGTACATCTGTAAGGTCGTGGAGACATCACCCTTGGATCCATCAGAGCTACCCCAGCAACCTACAATGGACATGAAATGCAAAACATACTTTCATCATGTTAAGCCTTTGATATGCTGGGATTAAATTGTTATTGCAGCATAATCTATACTAACCTAACTAATACACATAGGCCAGGCAAAGGACAAAGGGCATATGTCTGTTTCCCCCTGCCTACCTCTAAGGAAATTTTATGGAAGTCACACTCATTGTCATTAACTTTAAAAAACAGGGCTTGATTTATGGTATTTTTGATTGTTCAGACCAAAAATGATGAAGAAAATGTTACTAATGCAAATTAAACTCAAAAGCATGTTGTGTCTATACATTGTATAGTCATTGTAAATAGCATTTTTAAAATGAGAAAATAGTCTTCCAGTATTTGAAAATGATGATTTGAAAAAAGTTGCTCACATCATCAATAAACAGATGGAATTCTGAACACATATTTAGTGCTTAACTTTCATCTTACTCATGAAAACATCAATGAACATGCATGTGGGAACAATTCTCATTTTTCAATTGTTTAAAAAGATAGTATTCAGTGAGAATCAATTGGCTGTAAGGAATTAACAATAAAGAGTAGGATGTATGTTATTATATTTGAAGTATGTGTTACTCAATTTTTATATCAGTAAAATTTATAATAAACTTATGTCTGCACATAAACATAGGCAATCCTACACGTGCCAATCATTCAACTATCAGCACACCAGTTTCTTTTTGGACAAAGAATATCAGAATGAGAGAACCTCAAAGTCTCTTGCATCCAGCTCAGAATGAAGGCTGTCTGCATGATCTGCAGTCTTTTCATCAGAGATAGATGGAAAAATGAATCTTTTTGGTGTGTTATAGGCCTGCTGGCCTATAAACCAAAGGACAAATAGTCTGCCCTTAATGTATAAAGAAAGAACAGGACTTCTGTAGTGCGATTTCATTTGGAAAGGAGAGCCATCAGTTATCCATGACAGTTAAGCAATTTTACATGGCAGGAGTAGCAATGATTCCTTGTCTTGCTATGAAACAATGTGGTTGGCTAATCTAGCTGAACCTGGCCTCTCTCAAAGGATCTACTAGGATCCCTGCCCCCTCATCCTCTAGTTCTTCCCTTTGATGTGGGTTGGTAAAGATGCCTTTCCCAGGGCTACAAATTCTCAAAGAAAACTTTCTATTGATGTAGTTTCAGGGAACAGGGACTGTTCTAAGGGTTTACCAGCCATTCACTGTTTCAGGCTAGTTTTGGAGGGAGGGACATACTTTGGAAATGCAGTTTCCTTTTACCTTAGTACAGTTTTGCTGTTTCTGGTTAAATCCAAGTGTAAGAAATCAGCCAAATGTCTTATCCAGATGTAGGACTCAAGCCTGAGGAATGTCCTCTTTACCCACAGGTCTTTATGCTCTGCCCCTCTCCCTTGCTTTGAGCTCAATGACTGCTATCTTGAGGCAAACAGAGACAACAGGCTCCAGAAGAAGGACAACATTCTTGATTCCATCATGATCAGCAGGCTCTGGGCCTCATTCCTATGGACTACCAGTACTTAGGCTGTGGTTTGTCAACCAATATTTATAATTGCTTCAAGTATGAAAACAGAAGTGGCCATCTTTATGGCTTTTTTCACCACAACTTATGGAGACCATTGGCAGGAAAAGATTCCCTGGGGGGTGGGGGGAGGTGATGTTTCTTTCCTTCTCTGCCCGCAGCCTGAGTAGCTCTAGTCTGGAATCATCTCTTCAATCAGTTTTGCTGAAAGTGGTTGAACTAGCACATGCCAAGATATAAAATCTTTGATACCACTTTTCCTAATCGGACAGACTCAGCTCATTGCCTGCATTCCAAGAAAGCAGGCAAAAATTCTATCAAGGGCTCTGACACAGCATAACAATGATCACCAGCTTACCAGCTTAAAGACTCCCAAGTCCTCATTGCCCTGTTTCTTCCACAAAGTCAATTCTACATTTTAGGTTTGCATAAAGCATTCCTTTTTGATACACCAAATTCTGTTATTGGTTTCATAGTATATGCAGCTCTAAATCATAGAAACTTGAAAAATAGTAGCTTAAGCATACTAATGATTTCCTTTGAAATGCCTAGATACAGATAATACAGGACTAGTAAGGGAGCTCCATTTCTGTACCAGGTGTCCTGTCTACCTTCAGTATTATAACCATCATCTAGAGGGAAAGGTAGGATATGAAGAATATGTACAGAATTGATCTAGTTCCTTTTAAAGGAGCTTCACTGAAATCCCCTTGTCAATAATAACAATAATAATAATAGTAATAAACTATAGCAGTTTCTGGTAAAATGGATCAAGATATTAGCACAAATGGAAAGCTAATAAAATCACACTCAGATACATTAAGTCAAAATTTTTCTACTATTGTAATTATCTTTTTACTATAACTGGAATAATTCCCAGAGAAGTTCTCTGGATTCAGTTGTCAAGGGCAACACTAATATCAAATTTTGGACTTTGGTAACCACAGAAGAACTTTTTTTAAGAAGGTTTATAATAACCAAAATTATCTATTGATGATTGGATAAGAGGCCTGCCTCAACTTTATAGTCCTTATAAAAAAAATCTCTGCATTTTATAAATTCAAAAGAACTTCTCAGCTGGGATGCAGTAATTTCATTTTCTCTAAAATATCAGTGTAATCACATAAAAGGGGAAATGGCCCCAGGAGAAGTTCTCTTGCCATTAGCAGTAACATACATAAAACTCTTTTCAGAAAAGAGCTGTTAATCATGTCATTGGAAAGGGCCCTAAGAAGTCATTTGTGCTATCTTGGATAGACAAATGAGTTCCCTAACCTTAAAAATATATCCAAGGAAGAAGATTTCAAACTTCTTTTGTTGGCTTAATTATTATGTGCACTTGCTTGGGGCAATGCTCAAAAGTGCTGATGATTCTACTCCTTTCAACAGGTATTTATTTATTGAGCATCTACTTTGCTTGTAATGAAGATAAGAGAAACAAAGAAATATAAGATATGGTCTTTGGCAACAAAGAGACTGCCAATCTAACTAAAGAGAGAAAACATGGAGAAGGAAGAATTTGCCATGATGTGAAATGGCCTAAAAAGGATCGCTGGAGGAAGGAGAAAGTGTTGGGCCTGAATGTCATAATTCAGAGAGTGAATCCCAGGATAGAGCATATTTCCATACATGCAGTTTTTAGTAAGTTCTCCCTATTTCTCCTTAACACCTTTCTTTCTCCCAGGGTCCTTTCTGTCCCCCTTGTCGCATTGGTTCAGGTTTCCATCAGTTTCCACCTAAACTATGATTCCACTTCTCCATTTATAACCACCAAAGTCTTCAGCAATCCATGCTCAGAATGGTCAAAAAGTGATCTTTAGAATAAGAGCTCTACTGGCTTTTTCTAGGGCTATAAATAGGGAGAAGGTAGAAAGCACTCACCTTGGATACAAACAAAATGTAAGGCGTTGTTGGAAAATTCAGTCATCAAGATAACTCACATTCTAATGAAATATGTTTTAAAAGTTAATGCAAAAAAATCCATGATGAACTTCAAATGGAACAGAATTTTAAATAAAAACAGGCTCTGAGAGTGCTGTGCTAAGTCACATTGGAGTCTGAAACAACAGAAAAATACATGATCTGAGATACATGTTGTGTGTGTGTGTGTGTGTGTGTGTGTGTGTGTGTGTGTTTTAAGAGATGGAGTCTTTCTGTGTTGCCTAAGCTGGCCCTGAACTCCTAGGTTCAGGTGATCTCCCTCCTCAATCTCCAGAGTAGCTGGGACTATAGGCATGCATTGCACACCTGGCTCAGATACATGGTTTTATATGTTTTCTTAAATGGTGGTTTTCTAAAACATTAAAATAGCTGAAAAAATATTGGAAAGTTGAAAAGTAGGTATATGAAAACTCACAACAGTATTTGGGTTTAAATAGGATTACTTACACTAAAAATATAACTTATTATCATTTTACTGTCTTGGCTTAATGTATACAAACTTCGTCCATTCAATAATGTCTCCTAAAACTATTTCTTGCTTGATGCCTTTGCTCATATTACAACTTCTACATGAGATAACTTTGCCCAAATGTATGTTAGGTAATGACTACATTTTTCAGAAATAAACTTTTCCTGAACCTTCCTCCTTGTACCCCTCTACCCAAATCAGACAGAATTGACCATTCTAACTTTGTACTTTGCATGGAAGCCTGTACTTGTCAAAAAACTGGTGGCATTTCAGTTGGTGTAAGTCTTTTATTATTTGCCTTCACTAGAATAAGAATACCTTAAAGGCTGATATTATTCTTTTTATTCATTGTTGTGCCCTCACTGACTAATACAATGTCTGGACCTTGGTAGGTACTTGATAATATTTGTTGAATGACTGAATTGAAGGACAAACAATGGTGAAAAGTGTTAAGCATAGTAAAAAAAAAAAAAAAGTAAGTAGAGTCAGGCTCAGTGGCACATGCCTGTAATCCCATTGGCTCAGTAGGCTGAAACAGGGGGACCAAGAGTTCAAAGCCAGCCTCAGCAAAAGAGGCCCTAAGCAATTCAGTGAGACCCTGTCTCGGTGAAGTAGAAAATCTTTGTTGGTAAGTTAGGAGATACTTTCGATAAAGCTGAACATTTATGTTTAAATAGCAATAATTCATAATAATTCATAGCAACTGGATACAAGATAGCCAAGGTGTTCAATTTAATTGATTAATTACTTGGTTAATTAAATTAACCAAGTAATTAAATTAACGTTTTTGTCTGGTTGACTATCTTTTCAGTAAGCCTAATCTGATGACCCTCTGTTGTAATAGTTTGTGCCTGACCTATAAAACTGGTAGAATAAAATCAAATGGAAAAGTTATGAAAAGTATTCTGTTTATTTGATAACTAAAATGTGAGACACCATAGGAAGCATTTATATTCCACTGTGATTTCTCTAAAATCTTACATTCCTGAAGTTTTACGCATTGCTCAAGGTCAAGGACCTTGTCTACAGCCAGGGTTATTTTATCCATGCCTAAAGTACCATGCTCCAGGCCCATAAGTTTTTCAAGGGCCTATAAAATGAGCTATTACCAAAGAATAAAAATTGACTCTATAACATAAAAAAGAAAATTGCAGGGACTGGGGTTGTGGCTCCATGGTAGAGCACTTGCCTTGCACATGTGAGGCACTGGGTTCAATCCTCAGCACCACATAAAATGAATACATAAAATAAAGTTATTGTGTCCATCTTAAAAAAAAAAAGAAAATCACAATATTAAAATTTGGAAGTATTTAATTGAACTTCTACTGAAATGTTTGAAACATAAAAAATCACTTTGTTAGCTCCACAATATGTAAAGAACAAGTTTTTAATTCCAGGAATCTAAATTGTGACAAGAGATCACATAGATGAGGTGACCTATATGTATAACTCAAATATATATTACATTTAATTTGAAATATATTTTACTATGTATAATAAAAAGAGAGGCCTCCAAAAGTTAGGGTCAGTGAACTATCAGAACAACTGTCTACATGCTCCATCATGGTTCACATCAGGGTGATTATTATCTCTTCACCTTATAGGGAAGTTCTGAATGGTAGGTCAATGCCCATAGAAATGGCTCCAAATGCATTGGTTTCTAAGCATCTGAGCCTAAACCCTGAGAATTTAACAAAAAATACCATATTCCTTAGTTATTCCATTTTTTCAAAGTTTATATTGTGTTAATATAAAATGGAAAGTTTAAAGAACATGTTTCAATTTTAAAACCAATGCTATTGATGGTAAATAGAGTAAATGTTTGTAATTATTGGTGTTTTCAGTTCAAGATAATGAGCTTTTACCTACAGGTGCTATGGTATATACCCTTTGCTTTTAACCCATCAAGAGTAAGGGAGCTGGTTTTGGAGGCAGTGGATAGCAAATATGACAAGGTTGAACTTAGTCATTCACTGTGTGCATGGTCCATATGATCAATAACTAAGAATAGTAAGAATGCATATAGATGCAAAAATCCTCAATAAAATTCTGGCAAATCAAATACAAAAACACATCAAAAAATAGTACATCATGATCAAATGGGGTTCATTTCAGGAATGCAAGATTGGTTCAACATAAGGAAATCAATAAATGTTATTCACCACATCAATAGACTCAAAGATAAAAATCATATGATCAACTCAACTGACACAGAGAAAGCATTTGACAAGATACAACACCCCTTCATGTTCAAAATGCTAGAAAAAATAGGAATAACAGGAACATACCTCAACATTGTAAAGGCCATCTATGATAAGCCCCAGGCCAACATCATCCTAAATGGAGAAAAGCTGAAAGCATTCCCTCTAAAAACTGGAACAAGACAAGGATGTCCTCTTTCGCCACTATTATTTAACATAGTTCTTGAAACCCTAGCCAATGCAATTAGACAGATGAAAGAAATAAAAGGGCTATGGATAGGAAAAGAAGAACTGTAACTATCGCTATTTGCAGACGATATGATTCTATACATAGAGGATCCAAAAACTCCACCAGAAATCTTCTAGATCTAATAAATGAATTCAGCAAAGTGGCTGGATATAAAATCAATACCCATAAATCTAAGGCATTTCTGTACACCAGCAACAAATCCTCAGAAACTAGGAAATCCACCCCATTTACTATAACGTCAAAAAAAAAAAAAAAAAAAAAAAAAAACTTGGGAATCAACCTAACAAAAGAAGTGAAGGACCTATACAATGAAAACTACAGCACACTAAAGAAAGAAATTAAAGAAGATCTTAGAAGATGGAAAGATTTACCTTGTTCATGGATAGGTAGAACTAATATTGTCAAAATGACTATTCTACCAAAAGCACTATACAATTTCAATGCCATCCCAATCAAAATCCTGATGTCATTCCTCATAGAAATAGAAAAAGAAATCATGAAATTCATCTGGAAAAATAAGAGACCCAGAATAGCCAAAATAATTCTTAGCAAGAAGAATGAAGCTGGTAGCATTACTATTCCAGACCTTAAATTGTATTACAAAGCAATAGTAACTAAAACAGCATGGTATTGGCACCAAAATAGACCAGTAGGCCAATAGTACAGAATAGAAGACACAGACACTAACCCTCACATCTACAGTTATCTTATATTAGACAAAGGTGCCAAAAACATACATTGGAAAAAGACAGCCTCTTCAACAAATGGTGTTGGGAAAACTGGAAATCCTTATGTAATAAAATGAAATTAAACCTCTATCTCTCTCCATGCACAAAACTCAACTCAAAATGGATCAAGGACCTAGGAATTAAACCAGAGATCTTGCACCTAATAGAGGAAAAAGTAGGCCCAAATCTCCAACATGTTAGATTAGGCCCCAACTTCCTCAATAAGACCCCTATAGCACAAGAACTAAAACCAAACATTAATAAATGGGATGGATTCAAACTAAAAAGCTTCTTAGCAAAAGAAACAATCAGTGAAGTGAACAGAGAACCTACAGAATTGGAGCAAATCTTTACCACATGCATATCAGACAGAACATTAACTTCAAAGATATATAAAGCTCTCAAAAACCTTTACACAAAAAAAAAAAAAAAAAAAAAAAAAAAAAAGCAACCCAATCAATAAATGGGCTAAGGAACTGAACAGACACTTCTCAGAAGATGATATACAATCAATCAACAAATACATGAAAAAATGTTCAACATCTCTAGCAATTAGAGAAATGCAAATCAAAACTGCTCTAAGATTTCATCTCATACCAGTCATAATGGCAGCTATCAAAAACACAAACAACAATAAATGCTGGCGAGGATGTGGGGAAAAGCGCGCACTCTTACATTGCTGGTGGGGCTACCAATTGGTGCAGCCAATTTGGAAAGCAGTATGGAGATTCCTAGGAAAACTTGGAATGGAACCACCATTTGACCCAGCTATCCCACTCCTGGGTCTATACCCAAAGGACTTAAAAATAGCTTACTACAGGGACACAGCCACATCAATGATAATAGCAGCACAATTCACAATAGCTAGATTGTGGAAACAACCCAATGCCCATCAATAGATGAATGGATAGGGAAACTTTGGTATATATACACAATGGAACATTACTCAGCACTAAAAGAGAATAAAATTATGGCATTTGCAGGTAAATGGATGGAGTTGGAGAAAAGAATGCTAAGTGAAGTCAGCCAATCCCAGAAAACCAAAGGTCAATTAATTCCTTTGCTATGAGGATACTGAATTATAGTGGCAAGGAAGGGGGGATGAGAGGAATGAAACAATGTTAAATAGAAAAAAAGGGGGGAGGGAAGGGAAAGGGACAAGGGGATAGAAACAATGGCAGAAGGAGTTTGACATCAATATACTAAGTGCATGTATAAAAACTCAAATTGTATGAAAATATTTTGTGTAAAACCAATGACTTGGAAAACTGTGCTCTTTATATGTAATATGAAAGGAATTGCACTCTAAAAGCATGTATAACAAATTAAATTAATTAAATAAAAAAAAGAATAGTAAGTAGCCAGTTCTTTGAAGTATCTTGCAGTTCATCATCTATAAATTGCTACTTCTATGCCATTTTAAAATCCTGTTCTTAGGGACTCAGTATTTAACAATGTCAAGAACCAATATACAGAGCACTGATCTTATTCTAGTATAGTTCTGTAGTTCATTTCTCATGATGGCAGTGACACACACAGGTGGCAGGGTAGTAAGGAGCATGTGGCAATGTCTCATTGGTGAAGACCTGGGTCCTACCTGCACTACCTTAGTAAGTGTGACTGCTAGCTAGAGAAGAACCTCAAAGATGACCCACACTATGAGTTCATTGCAGTGAGCCAATGTCTGCGTTAGCTAAATGCACATCTGGAAATGACTGCTTGCTCAGGGGCCATGTGCCAGATGAATAAATTCTTGTTAAGCAACTGTACCTGGCTGACTGGAGAAATTGGAAGTTTAGATCAGAAGAGAGAGGGGTAATGGGATTTGCCATTATCCCTGTCTTGGAACAGACTCAAAAATGTTTGATTCTGGAAAGAATATCATTTGGAATATAAACCATTTAATTCTGGTTTTCTTTACTGAATCAACTGAACCAAGTTAATTCTAGGTATTAAATCATTTGAAATTTATATTTGCTTTTTAAATTTTATGCTGCCCTTACAAGAAGCATTAATTTTCCTAAAATTCCTATAAATGTTTTTTTTTTAATAAAACTCCACATGTCCACCTGCCTCTGTCTTCAGAGGCATTTACTTTCTTTTTATCTCTGTTACAGATAAAACAATGAAGGCACAGTGATTTCCCCAGGGTCACACAGTTCTTGGGTGCTAAAGCTTTCACTAGATGTTGTATTTTGTGGCTCAGGTCAAAAGGCTTTTTTTTTTTCATCCTGGTCTTAATGTACCCTTGGCTATTTCTTGTATTTCTTAATTCCATTTCCGAAAAGGCCAAATAGAACTGTTAATGTTCACATTCAACAAAAACATCTGTTATAGGCAGTTGCTGACTGACTAGTAATATTCATCTTCTTTGCCCGATCTAAATTGGACCCGGGAGAATTTCCACATTTGCTGCTAAACTATTAAGGGCTCCATATTGGGGCATTTTCCTGAGAGAAGAAATAGCTCACATATCTCTTCTTAACGCCTGTAAAGAAAATTGTCCCCAAACGGCGAGCTGTGACTTCTCGTGGGAGGGAAAAGAAGATTTCCACAAAAAGTAGAATCTCTTGCTTTGGCTAAGGAGCTAATTCATCTTCTCACTACTACATCTAGCAAATATGCACTCCTATTTCCACGTCTATTTGCCTCCCCTCATTGAAAGGGGTAAACTGAATCCATTCACATCTAATGTCAACTACTCCACTTGAGCACAGAAGCCCATTCTTGTTCCCCTGCTCAGAGACTCTGCTTCTGCAGCTAATCGCCCCCTCTGTCCTTCACACTAGCATACATAGATGGTTAATATCTTCTATTTAAAAACAAAGTTGTCCTTGATTTCACATGCCCTCAAGCCATGTCCCATTTTTCTGCTCCCTTCTTTATTGTGAAATTTCTCAAAAGAACTGTCTCATTTTCTTCACCTTTTATTCTACCCTCAGCCATGCAAATCAGATTACCACTACCACAGCTCCACTGAAACCTGTGGTATCAAGGCCAACAATGGCTTCACTAGCCATATGGTCTTGCTTACCCAAGAAAGTCCCAATTTGTACATTGTCTTGGAAAAGTTATTAATAATTTTCCTCTTACTATTAAACAATTGTGGATTGAACTATAAATTACATGGACAATAAATCAGCCAACCAATGACCTCCATCTTGCAAATTTTGCCACTTCTACATACTGATCTTTCTCAACCTCCCTGAAGTACTTCTTAATGACCTGTTCATGTTGGCATACTGCCACACTTTCAACTGAGTTCTTCCTCTCCTCTTCACCCACACTCTCTCCCTAAGTTATCTCATCCAGTGCCATGCTTTGAATTCCATCTATATTCTGATAACTCATACACTTATGCTTCAACTTCTGACTTCTTCCTGAACTCTAACCTCACATTTCCTGCCTATCTGATACAGAGGCACTTGTATATCTAATAGGCAGAATTTTAATGCATCCAAAGTAGCACTTATAATTCCCCTGCATCTTTCTCCTACCTTTCCCTATCACTCTCACTTTCAGCCAGTGGCAACACCATTACCTCTGTTTCTGTAGTCAAACACTGCTGCACCCTCTAAGTATTCCCTCTTCTTTATAACCCACATCCAATCTCTGGCAAGTTTCATTGGCTATCTCAAATCTATCATCAACCTTATTACTCTCTCCATCTCCACAGTCCCTGTCACCCTCTGCTCTCACCAGACTACTCATGGTCTTCCTGTTCTATTCCTGTTCCTCCACAGAGCAGCTGGAGCACTATTTCCCAGCTGTATACTGGTTTAGGTTACTCTTTGAACCAAACCCTCCAAAGACTTCCTAAATAGCATTGAGAATAAAATTGAGACCTCTGTACATTACAAAGGCCCTGGTTTCCTCCATTTCTTTGAACTCAATTGTGATCATTCTTTCCCTTGCTTCTCTCGCTCTGTCCATCCACAGTAGCCTTTGTGCTGCAGCTCAAACATGCAAAGGTTCTTCTGTCCTCAGGACTTTTAACTTTTGTTTCCGTCCACCTGGGAAATTCTTCTTCTGGGCCTTCTAATGGCTTTGCTCCTTATTTCATTCAGGTCTGATACCTGAGCTAACATAGCACCCTAATCACTCTCCATCCCCTTACATGGCTTCATTTCCCTCTCTAGTACTTATCAGCTCCCCATATTGTATTATTTTGAGTATGTGTGTTAGTCAGCTTCGCATCACTGTGACTAAAATACCTGACAAGAGGAGGAAAAGTTTTATTTTGGCTCATGGTTTTAGAGGTTTAGTCCATGGTCAGCTGAGTTCATTACTCTGAAACCAAGGTAAAGCAGGGCATCATGGCAGAAGGGTGGGGTGGAGGAGAACTACTCACCTCATGGGAGGTGGGAAGCAGAGAAAGAAAAGGAGAAGGGGACCCAGGGAAGGTGAACACTTCCAGGGCACGCCCCCTGTGACCCACCTCCTGTAGCCATGCCCCACCTGCCTACAGTTACCACCCACTGAATCCATTCACACTGGGATGGCCTGATTAGGTTACAGTTCTCATTATCTAATCATTTTACCTCTGAATATTCCTATGTGAACACAAGGAGCTTTTATGGAATACTTCATATCCAAACTATAAGAGTATGCTTATTTTCTATACCTTTCATCATGATGTGAGTTTAAAAATATAGAACAAGGATCTTTTCTGAATGCTTATCTTTGTATTCACACTGTCTAGTTTAGTACCACCATATTGGATGCTCAATAAATATTTGCTGAAGGAATGAATGAATCACAGCTTTTGACTGGTTGGATTCAGAATTTTGAATACTCTTCATTCCATCAAGTATTTGTTCCCTCTGTATTTGTAGAATATTGATTCCATTGTCAGCATTTTAAAAAAATCTTTCTAGTTGAATAATACTCCCATAGTCTATAAACTCCCAGGAGACAATGATCGAAGGAACTAATTAGTCTAATTTAGCCTCCAAAGAGCTACACATCAGGGTGCCTGACTTTCTTGTGTCTCTTTTAGATAGGCAGGCATATTTATGAGAACTATAAAGATGACAGTGAACTTCCCAGGCCGGAGTGGCCTGGACACCTCCTTGCTAGTTTATTATTCAATCTCTGAATTTGGTTTCACATCTGACTCTAAAACTACATTTGGGAAAGGGTTGGACTAGGAGAAAGGGTGAGAGAGACACATATACTACTCACTCCTATAACTCCCTGGAGAAATGCAAACCTACAAAACCAGTAAGAGAATAATAGAATAGTCAAGAGCGCATATTAAATCAGATGTGAAAAAAATAGACATATCCCTCATTTGCCAATAGGAAGAGCTATCATAACTTCATCTCAGCAATCAATACCTCCTCATCTTCAGTTCTTGTCATGTGAGTCTGTCACTGTCAAGGATAGATGCTTGGTTCTGCCTGGTGAATTTTTAATTCTCCAGTGTGCCTTGATCTAGACCACTTCTCTTAGTAGTTTACATGAGCATGTTCTCTTTCCAAAAGCCCAAGCCCAGCAGTGGCCCTTTAGCTGGCATTTCAACTGGGAAAAATAAAAGCCTTTGTTGATTATGCAGAGAAACCAGGGCACATGCAGAGTTTTGAAGTACTTTATAATATGGTAAATATCACAAGCCAAGAAATATCTAGATTGCAGTAAAAATAGGGATGGTGATAGCAAAACATTTTAGCATGAAGACATCAATTTAACTGAATAAGTCATAGCTATCAGGCCTCACCATGACTGAGACAAAATATCCTTCAAGACTGCCACCCTGGCCCTGATTCTACACTCCTAAATGAACATTCTGACTGCTAACTTGGCCTTCCAGTTATTCCGAAACCAGAAAGGAAGGGTTACCATGCAACCATCCCCCAAAGTAAGTTAATAATTGGTCATTTGATCATTGCTTTTTAAATATTAATTCCTTTAATCAAGTAACTTTATATCCTGTGGAAATAATCAGCAATATAGTTTTAAAAATAACTTCATATAAGAATGCTTATGACAACATCATTTGCAATGAGGAAAATTTCAGAATAACAAATATTGTATGCCTAAGAGTGGTTTGGTAAAATACTAGATAAATTCTTACACATGCTGTCATTAAAAACACATTTTTATGTCTACATTATAACATGTTAAAATGCTTACAACATAATGGTAAATGACAAACATGAGTATAAAGCTTTACTTAGTATGATCCAAAATTTATAGGCATTGTGTGTGGTGTATTGTAAAAATAATAGAAATACAGACACCAAAATGCTGATAACTGTTACATCAATTAATAATTAAAAACATAGTTTTTATTCTGCTTTATAGTCTTTTTCTTCTATCTTATATATTTTTGTAGTCTCCGAATTTTGCATGAGTATTTAATACTTTTTTTTTTTTTTTTTTTGGTACCGGGGATTGAACTCAGGGGCACTTGACCACTGGGCCACATCCCCAGCCCTTTTTTGTATTTTATTAGAAGCAGGGTCTCACTGAGTTACTAAGTGCCTCGCCATTGCTGAGGCTGGCTTTGAACTCGCGATCCTCCTGCCTCAGCCTCCCAAAGTGCTGGGATTACAGGCGTGCGCCACCGCGCCCGGCTTAATACTTTTTAAGACAAAATTATACATAAATTTATGTCCATTTATGTAGTAGTTTAGTTGAACATGATTTTTGTCCTGAGACATACTACATTTTCTACACATTTTCCACACCAGAAAAGAGAGATCACTAAGTTACTTAAGTCATTAAGTATGGAGTCCCTAAGACTATACAGTATAAAATGTGATTTAAATGAAAGTATAACTGCCACAGTGCCCAAAATTATAAGCATTTTTATCCTTACATGCGATCACATTGACAAAATGACACAATTAAAATTCTTAATCCCAACTCAAATGCCCAGGTGCCTATAACTCATCAAGTGCTGGAGGAGTTAACTTCCAGAAAAATGAGTAAGTAACATGAGTTGTGACATATCTATTCTCCTACCCCCTCCCCCATCTCTGAAAATATCCAGAATTTGCTTTAAAAGCTATGCAAAAATGGCAACCCCCCATACAGATAAAAGATCAAGGGAGGGAATGAAAGATGAAGCAGCAGATGAGATAATAGACAAGATAATTACAGAGCTTTAAAAGCCTTGGATTTATTTTTAAGATGTAAGAGCTCTATTTAGAAAAGCCCATAGCTAACTTTATGTGAATCTTGAATGAATTGTTCTGAAACATGTGAATAGTAATGAAATGAAGGAAAGCAAAACTTGCTTGCTTTTTCTGCTTAACATCTCTTCAGCTGGCCCATAACTAAGGTGGTCAATGATGTTCTGACCTTTGCATGAAAAGCGGATGTCACTGGCCTCTCCACAGGTAGATAAGAGTTTGGGGCTTTATAGGACAAACTCTTTTCCTCTCTCTGTTTTTTTGGCATGGCCCACACAATAAAATTGTCATTTCAGAAGAATTAGGACATTTTCTTTCTGCCCCTCTCTCACTACACCCCATGGAAGGAAGAGTAACTTAGTTGTGAGGTAGAGAACAGACTGGTCCTTTTTCTGTGGTTTTATTTTTGAGCTGACCTGTTCTCTGACAGCACTTGATTTTCCTCTGGAATCTGCTCTTTGGATTTAGGTAGCATTCTTTCCATTGCCATCCACAGGCCTAGAGCTAGGAGTTCTATGGTTTTCTCTTTGTGCTAAGATTAGAGGGAAAATGTCATCCATGGTCTAGATACAAGGTCTACCAAATATTTAAAAAACAATACTTTGGTCTTTGACTGCTTTGTCTATTTATTAGGAGGTTCCAAATTTGGACAAAGGGTTTGTCCTACTAACTGCACAGAACTCTAAAAGGCTGCATTTCCTTTAGAGCTCTTAAATTAATATGGACCTGCCCATATTTCAGGATGGTTCTGTCATATAAACAACAATATAAGCCTGAATATTGCCAACACTGCTTATCAAATAGAAGTTGTGGCTTGAGCCACAGAACATATTCTAATTAACACTAATTCTTATTGATACAATTTACAGGTATGTTTCTATGTGAAAGCAGGTTCTAGAAAACAAAACTCTCAGCACTATTAGGAAGAATGGATTGATTGTTGATGACTTTAGAATTAGATGGTTGCATTGTGGCTTCTTGGACAAGAGAACAAATTATGAAATTGTTTTGGGAAGTCATAAGGTTCTTTAAACAACAGTATGCTGAAAATCCTTTTTCCAGCAGAAGACTAATTTAGTCTTACTTGTGTAATGATGTTTTTATTTCAGTGCAGGTAACACCACTCACTTTTAAAATCAGAGTATGATTATTTAATCCTGGTCCTCTAAAATAGGTACCTAGGTTAACATAAAGAACCAATCAAATATAAATTAATAGATGAGAAAAGGAAGTCTAGTAGAGCAGGGGAAGAAGAACAGGAGCGGGGCAGGATGAAGGAGCCCTAATTAGGAAGGGCTGTTGTAGCTAGCTGGAAGCCATGGGTTCCACCTGATATGTATGTGACGCACCTGTAGGCACCCGCAAACCTGAAGGTATATAACCGGGTGAAAGCGGTCCGAGTTAGGAGAACGGAGAATTCAGTCAGCCGGGCAGTCACTCGGTCGGTCAGAAGAATCAGAGCGGCCAGAACGTAGGCAGAGCGGTTACAGAAGAGAAACCAGATAGAAGAAGTAATGACTGGCCAGAGTTAGGCCGAGGCTCCAGAGGACTGGTCAGAGTAAGGCCGAGGCTCCTGAAGAAGACAGAAGAAAGAAGACAGAAGAGAGAAGAAAGAAGCTCTAGTCTTTCTCTAAGCTAAAAGCTCGCTTTAATCTTTCTCTCTAAAAATCTTTCTTTCCCTCTCTAAGCTCTCTCTAAGAAAGTAGAAGTAAAAGTAGCAAAAGCTTAACTCTGCCTCCGAGAATTTTCCCGCGGCACCGTGGCTGGCCACAACAGGCAGCTTACAGCAGGAGGATGGGAGGAAGGAGGGTAAAGGTGGATCATGAACTGAAATAGATTTCAATGCGTATATGAGTTTGATGGCATGAACTCAACTACTATGTATAAAATATTAAGGTCTAATTTTTAAAAGGTAAAGTTTTATTAGAAAACTGTCCTTTATGAGAGCAAATGGGCAGGAAACTGGAAAAAAAAACAAAAAAGATTAGCATCTTCAGATGGAGTACAAGTCAGGAACTGAGTGAAGGAGAGAAAAAGCAGAGGTCAAATAGAAGCATCCTAGGCAGTGACTGTCTGGGAGTCCCACAAATCCCAGGAATCGGCCTTCCTCGGTGTTACTACCCAGCTAGGCCACTGGCTGACAGCAGCGTGGGAAACACAGCCTGGGCACCAATCACTGATATGGCGACGAATTTTGGCCCGCCCCAGCTGGTCAAACAGCTCCCCATAGTTGGGGTTTGTGAGGCGATTACCATGGCCACCAGACCCAGGATTCAGCAGCCAAGGGGAACAAAACCAGATTGTTTCCAAAGCTATATTCCCACTGCTAAGATTACCCTGCCAGTGGAATGTTTTCACTTACCTTGGAAAGATCTGATTAAGAAACTCACTGTTTCTAGTATGTTGTGTACACCACTGAGAAACAGTCAGAGGAAAACAATTTGCTAATGAACAAGCTCAAGGGGTATTCAGAATTTGCCAAGAATCATTAATTTGTGCCTCCCAGGTAAGGTACTACATCCAGGGTTCCACGCTGTTCTACCATCAAAGAAAGCGTTTTCTTTGAATGCTAGCTCCCTGTTACCTGCTAACTATCTGAATTCCCACTATGTGGTGTGTGTGTGTGTGTGTGTGTGTGTGTGTGTGTGTGTGATGTGTGGTTGTGAGGTGTGGTGCTGGGGAACTGAGGAGAGAAGCAGAGAGAGGTTTGAGATCCCTAGAGCTCAAACACATGTCAGTATTCAGTCAATAGCTAGCTGGCACATGTGGAGCTAAATTTAAACATATGTTTTTGGTTTAAAAAACCTTGCTCTGACTGCCAAAAGAAGAGAGGATCTTAAATTTTTCTTTTAACCATCCTGAATTTATAATAGGGTGGTCTTACAAAGCAAAACATAATAAAATACATTTATCGGAAACACATTTATGTTTGTTCCAGAAGAACAGGGTCATAATAATTTATCTAAAAGTTTTATGGTGGGTTATTCTAGGCATTTATTTCCCAAAGCTTTTGCATATTTCACATAAGCCTGTGTAATGTAAGTTTTACAATGGGTTCCTCAGATAAATCACGTTTACTATCACCGAGATCTTTTTTCATCTGAGTACACGAGGATGAAGTGATGTTTCTTTGTTGAAAAGTGAGAATCTGAAATGGCTTATAGGGGATGGCTTCACTAAATCTCTTGATTTTTAGCATGAAAAGGGACGAGCAAAAAACATGTTCCTAAAATAGATATTCTAGTTATGTAGTCCTCTTTACCTAAAGTACATTCCTGATCACCAAGACCATCCAAGAGCAGGATATTTGACCTTGAGGATTCTTCACCCTTATTAAATGTCCTTTTCTGAGTTGTGCTCCAGCATTTCATCCTTGACTTCAGTCGATGGAAATATTTGAAAAGTGGCAATGTGAAACTTGCTATCTCATACTGCAGAAATATTGTTGAGGTCTCTGTTCATAAACGAAAATATCAACTCCTTAGGGAAATTTCTCACCTGTCTCAATTCTCAGAAACACATTTTTTCCCAATCTACCTGAAAAATGTTTCTCTTTCATGGACATTTCTACTCTTGAATCTGATCATACTTGCTTCTTTCCTTTGGGCAGCAGGAAGCTCAGAGGAAAATTCACAATTGGTCTTTAATCATTGCATAATCCTCATAGTATACATATTTATATCCTAAATCTTACCATTTTCGACTCTACAAGAGTTGTTAGTTTTTTGATGTTATTGTATTTTTTCAAAGTCCATAGCAATTAGCATTTGAAAAAAACATCTGTAAATATTCTGGAGTTCTACAGTGAAACTGAAACCAAACCCAATTCATTCCATATCCCCAAGGATCTTTTTTCTCTTTTCCTGATGATCTCTGGGACTACAAATGATAGCACACCTTCTAGAAGAAGGCAGTTAATCAACAGCGCAGTTTCTGCTCAGAGTATGCATCTCTGGTTTACTGAAATGAGAATGTGAGTTGATCCTGATGCATGATACATTGTTGCATTCCATAATGTGTGCTAGTCTCCTCCCCCACCGTGTGTGTGTGTGTGTGTGTGTGTGTGTGTGTGTGTGTGTGTGTAACATGAGTTTTTGACATCCACCAGGAGATAAAGAAAATAGTGACATTTCACCTGGTTCCCCTTTTCTTTCTCTCCCTCCATCATTTATGGGTCTTCCAGAGCTGAGTCACATTGTCAAGTTCAATTTTCTCTAAAAGCACATTTCCAGCCCTTGCATGGCTGCTGACTCACACACCTGAACTCTTTCTTTTATGTGACACATACTTTTACTTTTGAACTCTAACCCTCTTCTTCATTGCCCTTTCCAGCTTGGCTTTTCTTCCCCAGTTTTCTTCTGTTCTTCACAGCCTCTGACACTGAGCAAAGTAGCATCTGATGCTCTTGTTACCCAGCTTTTTTTTTTTTTTTTTTTCTGAGAGCCCATTACAAACTTACAAAGATAAAAATAACAATATGAAGGATGTATTGTGCAAATCTTTTTAAAAGCCTGCAAAAACAGCAGAAAGAAATCAATTAGAATCGCCATGGCAACTACCAACAATTTTATATGCAAGAATGAAATAAAATAAAATAAGAAAAGTAACAAAATAGAAAATGCATAAACTGATTCAAATACCATGAAGTGTTTATGAAGTAAACACTATAGAATGAAGCCTCATAAAAACAGATTTCATTAAGGTAAATGAAATATAGCTTAACTCTTCACTACAAATGAGCTAGGTATGTATCATGAAATAAATTACTATTGATGAACTCTTAATGATGTAATTTTTTTAGTTAAAACAGTTTTTGGGAAACAAGTTTAGACAGATTGGAAGAGTAAATTAAAATGTATAAAGTGCAATTTAAAATAATATTTTCCTAGGAGAAGATTGCTTTACTTCTAAGAGTATTTTAAGTTCATATATTAAATTTGATAGCTAGAGGTAAATTAAAGAAGTGGGATAAGATAAATAACAAAAGTAACTGATAGAATTTAGAAAAGAACATAGGATTCTAGGACATGCTTGATCTGGGTTTCTGTCCTCATCCCCTGGAGTTTAGAGATGAATTCCCATGTCCTCTGCTTGTGGTTGTCAACTCTGCCTACATGTAAAAATTGCCTGGGCCATCTAGATCTGCTTCCCAACATTACTACATCTGGCACCCAGGCCATACTATTAAATTTGACTATCAGAATCTAACTTGACATTAGTATTTTTTTAAGCTTTCACATGATCACACATGCAGCTGGCATTGAGAACCAGCACTGTATCTGGCCTTTAGCTTGCTTGTGCTATTTACATATTACCAGGAAATTCAGTTATCTCCCTGTTGGGGTAACTCTGTATGGTATACAAAAAAATGTTCCTCTCCCTAGATGTCTGTGTCCTAATCCCTGGAGCCTGTAACCTGAATTATTAGGTTACATGGCCAAAGACATTTAAGGTTGCAGACGGAATTAGGTTGCTGCCATTGTGTTGCCGATATAATCACAAGGATCCTTGTGAGTAAAAGAAGGAGACAGGAGAAACAACCAGAGAGATAGCAGTGTAAGAAAAACAACCTGACATGGTGGGAGGAAGAAATGTCTTCAGCCAACACATGGGCAATGTCTAACTGCTGGAAAAGGCAAAGAAACAAATTTTCCCTTAGAGCATACAGAAGGGATACAACCCTGGCCACGGCTTGATTATCCCAGCTGTACCCATTTGGACTTCAAACTGATAAAACTATAAGATGATTCATTGTATCATTTTAAGCCACTAAATCACAGATTTTGTTATAATTGGCTTATCATAATTGGTTATAGCAGCAATAAGAAACTAATGCATAAATTATCATAAAATTATCCAAAAATTCCTGGGCCATATGTAGTCCACAAGTCAGTACAACATAAATATCTAAGTGTTCTCCTCTCCCTCGTGTCACTATTGTGAACTTGCCCTTGACAGTACCAGGGAAGATTCTGGTCTACAGGTGCTACCCCATGTCCAGACCTCTGTGGTTCCTTAAGAGAAGCAGCCAACTCTCCATTTTGATCTCAGACATAAGTTCTCTGCAGTTGTTCTTCCTTAGTTCCTCATTAATACTCAGCTAATGTCCTTGTTTCTTCCAGCAATCTACTCTCTGAGAGTCTGGATCACCTTCCCTTTCTTAACCTGAAAACAGGTTAGCTGATAGTGCCTACTTTAGGGGGACAAAAGTCTACCTATTCTGAGATTCAGTTTCTAATCTCTCCTTCATAACTGCTGGGTATACAGTTCCTCATCTTACCATTTCTGTAGGGTCACTTGCTGTGTACCTGCCTCTGGAAGTGTAGCTGACTTCCGGGATGCCAGATCTTTCTCTTCTCCCTTCTTCCTATTATTATTTATTTATTTATTTGTATTTTAAAATTTTGAGTCAAGGTCTCACATAGTTTCTGAGGCTGGCCTTGAACTTGTGATCCTCCTGCCTCAGTCTCCTGAGCCTCTGGGATTACAAGTGTGTGCCACCACACTCCATTCCCTCTGACTACCTGTGAGCTCCAAAGCAGGTTCTCTCACAGAGGAGTAAAAAGCACACATTAGTTCAGCTTTAGCAGGTATCCTTTTATATGGAATGCCCCACTGTAGCCTGAGAATGATGGGGACTTCCAGTTCATGTGAGGAAGTGAAGGTTAATTTTTTTTTTTTCCATAGGATCTTTTGGATACTAAAGCAATGTCTATGTGTCTAACAATCTTGGATGAGTCAGAGAGTTAGTGTAAGGGGTATCAAGACCTAAGAAAGGCCTCACCACCATGGAGGACATTATTTAGAAGATGACTCCAGGGTCCTTACTTTGGCATTGCATCACAGGTACACCAGGAATCTCACAGGACTAGAAGACGCCTCCATCCTCGCTGCCCTTCATATCCTGTGAGGGAAACATGCTAATCATTAATAGCAATGTGAAATTTAACCTCAAATTCCACCCTTCCTCACCTTTGCTCTTCTTTGGAGTGAAAGTGTCAGATGTACTGGCAGTTCTGCCGGGGCCCAGGGATGACTGGGTTTTCCAGTGTAATGATGTGACTCTATGGCTGCCCCTACCTTGGAATAAAGCGTAATCAGAAAGAAACTCTTGAGAGCCTGTGTGTGAAAATACCAAGGTGGACAGGTCAGTACAAGATGTGAAGAGCATATACTAGCCGGGGAAGAGGGAAGAGGCAGAAGAAAATTGTAAGGGATATTGGTTGGTTGCAAACTGGTGAAAGCATGAATTTTATGTTAATTATTCCTTTTTTTTTTACATCTCAGAGTTGGAAGTTTTGTTGTAGGTGGAAACAGTACTAGGATTAGTGTAGTATGTAAATCAGAGCCATTAATTTGAAAAGGGTACTGGGTACCTGCTTCAGGTTTTGATCCAGTGTCTCCTGTAGGTTGAGAGGTGTCCTGGAACCTCAGTCCGGTTTCTACAGCTTCATGGGAGTAGAGGAATGGACATAGTCCATTTTTTATTCCTGACCCTATAGCAGAGTGATAGGCACTATTGTTTAATCCACTGTCTCCTCAAACAGGCAAATTTTATTTAACAATCACACAGAGTGTTTTCAATGCAATAATTGGTTTTCAAAGTGATTATTTTCAAGTCCCTAATGAACTCTGCTTAGAACTAAGGGTTATGAAGGAAAGCATTTTATTTTGATTTCTCTTCAATATTGAGGAAGTTAATAAAAACAAATGTTGTGATGCAAAGATAAATTAGAATCCTGAATTTCTCTGTGAAGGCAACAGAAAGCATGGAATCCTTGTGGAGAAAATTACATAAGCCAGCTCTGAGCCCTGGAGTACTCTAAAATGAATAAATGGTGTGCCAGGGAGAATGTACACACATATACATGTTGGAAAGTTCAACATATGTTCTATATAATGATTGGTAAATATAAGAGTTTAACAAAAAGAACAAAAAAATTTCAAAGAGAAGCATACAAACATGCTTTTCTAGAGTTAGCAGATTAAAAGCATAAGGTCTATTTTTTTTTTTCATGGTTTCAACTTCATATGGATATCAAGGAAATGCTTCACAGTTATTTCAGTGTTAGCCAGACCTGGGTTTGTGGCTCAGTTCTACCACAAACTAACTCTGTGAGCTTTTTGATGTTGGGCAAGTTACTTTACCTCTCTAAATCCCAGCTTCCTCATAAGTAAAATAGGATGAACTTTACAAAAAATACTGTAAGTGCTTATTAAAAGGAAATAATGCACTAAAGTACCCTATACATAATCGCTGCCCATTAAGTATTAGTTTCTTCCTATCTCAAGAAACCTGTTATGCTGAATAATGATTTGAAAATCAGTCTTTGGGGCAAATAAGAAAAGAATGAAGTACAGAAGAATGGAAGAAGTTGAATGGGGAAGGAATTAAAAGATGATGAGTGTTTCCCTACTGCATTAATTTGTGCATTAGGTAAATTAACCAAGCTGATCATAAACTGATTTTTCCCAATTCTTCCATCTTAACTAATATCTTCTTCATATTTACCTTTGGAAAGACAGATCCCAGAAAAGAGAAGAGGACCAAATTAAAAGCCTTTGAAACCAACTTGAGGAGGCTTGTTACTCAGAAAAGCAAAATAAGTAAAAACTTAAGACAGTGGTTCTTGAAGCATGGAACATAAAATTAATATAATGTTCTCAAACAGTATTTCAAAAAATTAAATAAAGCAGAACATTTCAGAGTGTATTAAATATAGTAAGGGTAAGTTTTATTCCATGAAACTTTTATTTCAGATACACAATGCATATATGTGTATCATGTAGTAATATAAAATATATTTGTTATTTTGGATGGTTTAAAAAAAGCTTAAAAGCTACTGCTCGGCTGGGCATGGTGGCATATGCCTGTAATCCCAGCGGCTCAAGAGGCTGAGGCAGAAGGATCGCGAGTTCAAAGCCAGCCTCAGCAAAATCAGGCACTAAGCAACTCAGTGAGATCCTCTCTCTAAATAAAATACAAAATAGGGCTGGGGATGTGGCTCAGTGGTTGAATGCCCCTGAGTTCAATGCCTGGTACCAAAAAAAAAAAAAAAAAAAAAAAAAAAAAAAAGAAAACTACTCCTCAAAGAGAAATGTCTAAGTTCTTTTTCAATACTTGGTATCTTTCTCTTGGCCTTGCGTAAAGACAGGGCCTTTGCTCCTAGGGAATGTAAACTTCTATCTCAAGATCTTTGTCCTTGAGTCATCTCCAAACTGCTCAAGCTTTATTTCAGAGCATGATGTACATTTATCAGTATATCCATACATTTCATCCAGAGAGAGATCTAAGAAACATTGTCAAGTTGAAATAAGGAAAAAAATGAAGGTAAATGATATTTACATTTTCTTCAAATTGCTGATAGCTCCTCTGAAAGACAGTACCAAAATTAAGAGAGGAGAAATGCCAAATAGACTCCTCTGCTTTTTTCTAAAGAACAGTTTTCTAAGTCATCCAACAGGTATAGATTCAATGAAAACACTTAAATGCCTCGACAGACATAAGATATTACAACGGAATTGACTCAAAAGAGATTGTCCCGGTGAAAACAAATCCAAATCTGCAAAATAGGAGCTAACATTTAATAAACTCCTATTCTCAGCTAAATGCTAAATCAGGTGTTCTTAACATAATGACCACATTTAGTTCTTAAACAAAGGCAGGTAGTATAGGTTCCCAGTTTACAGCTGAGAAAAATGAGGCTCTGATTGGTTAACTCATTAGCCCAATACATCCACAATCCTAACCCAGATCTGGCTGCCAGACTCCAAGCCTGAGCTATAACCACCCCACTTTTTCTTCAGGCAGCTTTTCTGCAAGTTCTCCTTCTTGTTTTTTCTGCCTCTGCCCCTGTGGAAGCCTATCCCTCCATTCCTGTTAGTGCTTCATGCTTCCTTCCCATTAGAACCTATTCTCTCAATTAGGTTATTTATACCAAAATGCTAGTAACAACATAGCTCCTCTTCACCGTGTTAATTGAGATCAAACCTTAAGCTAAAGAAATTTCTCAAAGCTGGAATTCAAAACATTGCAGCGAAGGTGAGAGGAATTTTAGGGATGGGGTATGAAGAAAGAGAGAATCTTATGATGCTCATTTACCTTACTGATGACGTTGTTCAGTCAGCCTATTGCTAATAGCTAGTTCTTTCAAGATAATGAAAATCTGCCCAACCTCCAGGTGTATTTCAGTCCATTTTTTGTTGAAGTCCAGTTTCCTTTGCTTACATGCTGAGGCTCTTCTTGTTTAAAGGTAAAACAAATCACAGTTAAGTAGGCCACCAAAAAAAAAAAAAAAAAATCTTTTAAACTATAAGTTTAGCAGAGACCTCATTTTCTTCTGCTTCTGTAACTCTACTCTGTATATCCCCCAATAAATATACACATAAAAAAAAAAACTATTGATAGATAAAATTCAGAATCTTTGGAAAGAGGTAACCGTTGTCTTCCTTTTTTTTTTTTTTTTTAACATAACTAGTTTTACTTTTATTTTTAAATTTTTTTAGTTGTAGATGGACACAACACCTTTAATTTTATTTATGTGGTGCTGAGGCTTGAGAGGAGCCTTTACCGCTGAGCCATAGCCCCAGCCCCCCATTGTCTTCCTTTTATCAGTTTCAGTTTCTTTGTTGTAAAGTTGATGTTCAGTGCTTAGTTTGTCAGGCCAGAGAAGCCCAGTTCTATGAACACATGAAAATACTGGGGCTCTTCCTCCATCTCTTCAGGTGCCAGGGACCTCTTAGTTCTTGGTGGTCCTGGATGAGCACAGCAGGGAATCATGCTCAAAAAATATAAATAGCACAGGAGTGATGACATAAAAACTCTTAGAATTTGAGTACAAATTGAGTCGATTCCCACTTAAAGCCCTTAATAGTATCAACACAGGTCTTTGGGTACAAGTGTATAAATGCTTCCATTAATACAAAGTTATGAACACCTACCATATTATTATCTATAAATATTTTTGTCTTGCCTTTCGCATTGGGTCTATATTCCATCTATAATTGATATATGTATGTTGTGAAATAGAACTAAAATCTTGTTTTTCCCTTGACTATCTAATTGCCCTCCTTTCTTTTATTGAAAAAACTATACTTACCATTCTTCACTACAGTACCTCCTTTGTCATAATTTGTGTCCAAATATCTGTATATCTGTTTCTTTATTCTGTCTGTTAAAACATTGGTTTGGTTTTATGCCACTGTCACATGTCACATTCATTTGATGACAGGTAGCGCGAGTCTTCTGATGTTGTTCTTTTTTTTTTGATGGTGTTGGGGATTGAACCCAGGGCCTTGTGCAGTTGTGCATGTGAGGCAAGCACTCTACCAACTGAGCTATATCCCCAGCCTCTGACATTGTTCTTGATAGGTATCTTTAATGTATTCCTTAAGAAGATCTAGATTATTAAGCTTTTTATATTTAAAAATAAAAATTTTGAATCAGTTTATCCAATTCCATTAACTAATATGTTGGGATTCTGATTGAGATTACATTGAATATGTATATCGGTGTTGAGGTGTTGGGGTGTTTAGCCCCCGACTCCTCTCAACCTGCAAGAGAAGGGGGAGCACGCCCCAACAAGGATGGATGGGGAAAGGTAAGAGCTGACTGACGGCCCACACCCAGCCCTCCTTTCAGAGGACAATCAGACGCGTCAGGGATATCGGTCAAGGCAAGAGCTCATTTATTGAAAAGTTGGACGGCCTTTATAGAAGACATGGCCCAATCAGCAAAAAGGTCAGTGGGACATGAACAGTTCACGTGCACAAGCATAGGGAGCACGAGCAGATCACATTTGTGGAACAGCCACTAGCCTCTCCTTGTGGTGGTCTGATTTCTCGTCATATGTCAGGGCAACACCCCTTGGCTAGGCCAAGTCCATGTATCAGGAAGTGGGAGACAGCCAGAGATTTAGGTTTTTATTTCCTCAACTTCTATTCTTTCGGCTGATGTGTTCTTAATGTCCCCAACATTGAGGAATCACAGGTTGAGTATCCCTTCTTTGAAATGCTTCAGACCAAAAATGTTTTGAATTTTGGAATATTTGCCTATATATGATGAGATACTTTGGTGGTGAGACCCAAATCTAAACACAAAATTCATTTATGTTTCATCTATGTTATAAACATAGCCAGAAGGTAATTTTATCCAACACTTTAAATAATTTTATGCAGAAAACAAAGTTTCATGGTGTGAAAATTTCTACTTGTGGCATCATCAATATTCAAAAATTTTGGATTTTGGAGCTTTTCAAATTTCCAAAGTTAGGAGTAAAAATGGTTGACCTGTATAATTTTTATAATTATAATTTCAGTTTCTAATATATATTCATGAGCTATGTCTCCATTTCTGAGGTCTTCCTAAATGTCTCTTGATAAATTTTTATAGTTCTATCTGAAAAAGCCTTAGACATCTTTCATTTGGATGTATTCCTGTGAATGTAGTATTTTGATATTATTTAAAATGGAGCCTTTTATTTTTATTTTATTTTCTGTTATTGATGACATAGAAAATATTGACGTTTTTGTAAATTGAATTTCAGCCAGCAAACTTGTCTACTCAAATATGAATTAAGATAATTCATGTTTATATTCTTTTAGATGCTTTAAATATACAACCATATATTTTGTAAATAATAACAAATTTTCATCCACTTTTTCAACACTTTTTGTTTCTTGCCTTGCTATAGTAGCAACTAATGTTAAAAAGCATAATGTTGAAAAGATAATATATTTGCTTTGTTAATTATGTTAGAGGAAAAACTTCTAACTTTTTACTCTAAGAATGTTATAATAATTTCTTTTTCTCTGCAGATATCCTTTATCAGCCTAAGAATGTTTCTTCTTTATCTTTTTTATAAGCTTCAATGATAAATGGATACTGAATTTAATGATACTGTATCTTATATTCTGGGAAAATATATCTTGGTCACAATGCTTGTTTATATTTTATTTAGAACTTTTTCATCTATATTCATGAATGAGAATGGCTAGTAGCTTTCCCTTCTCTTATTGCTCTTGTCGGGTTTTGTTATCTAGGTTATTCTAGTCTTACAAGGTAATTTTGGCACTGCATCTTATTTTTTATTCTTTGAGTTTTTAAGCCTGTAATGATTTACTCCATAAATGTTTGGTAAACTCACCATTGAAACTATCTGAGTGCACCTAGAGTTTTATTTCTGGGAAGGATTTTAATTGCTGAATCAATTTAATGGGCCTATTCATAGTCTCTGTTTCTTGAATGATAAGTTAAATTTATCCAGAAATTTCTCCATATCATCTACATTTTCAAATGAAAATACATGCAATGACTCATACACTCTCTGACTTCTTAATATCTGTAGAATCATCCCTTTTCCCATGCCTGATATTGGTTAATGTTCCTTCTTTCTTCTCTTATAGATCAATTTTTGCCAGGATTCTATATCTTTTATCAACTTGTTCAAAGGACTATCTTTTGGCTTTGTTGATCATCTCTAGTGTACATATTATTTTATTAACTTCTGCTTTAATCATTATTTTTCTTTCTAATTTCTCTGGGTTTAATTTGGTATTTTTAAATAATCTCTTTAAAAGGATGATTATATCATTGATTTTTTTAGTCTTTCTACCTTTCTAACAGGTTCATAAATACCATATTAGCAGCTGCCCCCAATTTTTGCTTTGTTATATTTTTATCATCATTTAGTTCTAACTTTTAATATCCATTGAGATTTCATCATTTAATCGTTAGTTATTTAGCAGTGCATTTCTTAATTTCTGAACTTAATGTACTTTCTGAACTTATTGTACTTTTTTATTAATATCTAATATAATTTCACTAGATTATGAAACAATCTATTGAGAATTTTATACAATGCATGTTTGAAAAGAATGTACACACATTGCTTTTTATTAGGTCAGTTTTGTTAATTGTATTGTTTAAATCTTGTATATTCCTTCCTTTTATGTTTTATTATTCTATTAGTTACTAAGAGAAATGTAATAAAAATTTCTCACTACAATTGTGGATTTGTCTTTTTTCATTTTAGTTATGTCAACATTTGCTTCATACTTTGAGACCACATTATTAGGCATGTGCAAATTTTAGATTGCAATTTCTTTATAGTAAATAGGAGAGTTTATCATGTAAAATGACATTTCTCTATAAAGTCTATATTAAGTGTTTTAGTATAGTTATAGCTGATTTCTCAGATTAGTATGTTAGTGATTTCTTTTTCTTTTCCATTTTACTCTCAAACTTCCCATATCCTTATATTATATTAGTCTTAATAAGCAGAATATTATAGGGTCTTCTTTTGTTTTAACCCAATTTGTGCATTTCTATTTCAGACTGAGGTTTTTTTTGTTTTATCCTTTTATAGTCAATGTAATTATTGATACATTTGAGTTAAAGCTATCCTGTTATTTGGTGTTATTTATCCCAATTGTTCTATTTAGGTTTTCTTTGACATTCCTAATTTTGTCTCTACTAGCCTCCAAGTTATAATGATTTTTATTATTTAAAGTAACTTAAATACGAATAACAACATACTCTCATAGCATATCAAAATTTAATGTTAATTGAAAATATAATTCCATTGCTTTCTACTTCATCTGTGAGGAATAAGTTCTTGATATAACTGTTATTTTTTTTTTGAAAGAAACTTTGCTTTCCTCTCATGTACTTTTAAGATTTTTGTCCATGCTTGTCTGTAGTTTTGATACAATGCTGGGTATGGATTTTTTTTTTATAATTTATTCTGCTTAGCATACATTGGGATTCTTAAAACTGTAGGTTGATATCTTTCTTGGTTTTGAAAAATTCAGAGCTGTTATTTCTTCAAATTTTATCTCTGCCTTTTTTCTCCCATCACACTTTCTGGACTAGAACATCTCTCTGATGTCCCTTATACCTTTTATCTTCTCTTATATTTTTTCCTTCCTTTTACCTCTGTGTACTGAATTCTGGACAGTTTCTTCTTCTTGTATTCCATTTTATAAATTTTAAAAGTAGATACATTTAATTTATCATTAAACATGGCTTAATTTTGACTATTATATTTTTCAAGTTTGGAACTTTTCTTAATATGCCACATTAAGTTTTAGGGTTTCCACTTTACTTCTGGTATTTATTTCATAAGTGTAGTCTAATAAATTCAATAACTCGTGTTTTGGAGTCTGCTTTTTGTTGTTTCTTTTTCTTCTATTACTCATTCATTGCATCCTATTGCCTTGTAAGCTTGGTAATTTTCAATGAATGCTGGATATTACAATTGAATAATTATTTGGAAGAAAATTTGAGGCCTAGTGTGTCGATGTCTTCCTTTTGAGAAGATATTCATTTGTTTTTACAAATAGCAATGTGTTTTATTATTCCAGGCATTTTAAATTAGAATGTCAATATTGGAGTTTGGTTGTACCATTAAGTGAAACAAAACTGAACACCAAATTCCTATAAGGGCTGGAATACTTGAAGTTACTCCTCATATCAAAAGTATAGTTCTTCAGGTTCTCATCCTAAGTGGGGCTTGGTTTATCAAATTCCTACTCCTGGAAGGTTTTAAGTTCTTTCAACTTTTATTTGTCTGGCCCAAGGGACATCACTGGAAGAGCAATTTAGCTTTACAACTTCTTTCCCACACTTAGTAAAAACCCTTAGAAAATAATCAGTTTTTAAGTTTGGGTCCTTCCTTCCCTTTTTCCCTCCCTCCCTCCCCCCCCCCCCCCCCCCCCCTTCTTTCTTTCTTTCTTTTCTTTTTCAAGTAGACTGATTTCTCCTACTTTATTCTTTTTTTTTTTCTCAAAATTATTTTGGCTCCTCTAGTTTCTTTGCCTTTCCATACAAATTTAAGAATGAGCTTGTCTATACCCTTGTCCTGCTCCTGATCTCAGCAGGAATGGAGTCTTGTTTCTTATCTTTTCCTAGATCTTGACCCCACACATCCTCACTATCTTTCAAGTCTGATACTTTCAAAAAATCCTTTCTGTACTTCATTCAACTTTGTGTTTACCAATAGAGTTGGTTCAAATTACCTTGTTAACCATATAGGAAATAGACATCAATAAAGTATTATGTAGAGATATACTCTTTAGATAAACTATTTAGAGTCTATAAGATATTATTTGGAGTGTACCTTGAATCAAAATACGTTCTGCTGTCATATATACTTAATTAAAATAAAATAAAAAGTAAATTTTAAAAAAAGATAATTTGGAGATAAACAGGTAATCATCAAAATAGCTAAAATGAAAAAGAATTGGATTCCTCTTGTAGTTTCCATTGGGGAGTAATATTGAGAGTGAGGAACGGTAGCACAGATGACTATTATATACCCTTCTGTTCTAATTGACCTATTAGCCATGTTGTACATATCTCAGATGTCTATTCTTCCCTATTATGTTTAGCAATCGAGAACCACACAGCTAAAGGCTACATTTCCAGTCCCTTTGAAACTCATGGCCAACTAGGTAGTGGCCACATGATCTGCAGACAGGTAATTTATAGGTACAATCTAATAAAAACAACTGATACTGGGGTTGGAGTTGTAGCTCAGTGGTAGAGCCCTTGTCTCGCATGTGTGAGGCACTGGGTTCAATCCTCAGTACCACATAAAAATAAATAAGTAAAAATATTAAAAAAAACAACTGATATGATTGAGCAATTACATGTCAAATACTGTGCTACATACTTCAGTGATGAAGCATTTACTGTTCAAAACACTATGATTTAGGTACCATTATTATCTTCATTTACAAAGACTCAAGAAGGGTCAGTGATTTGCCAAAGGTCAAACATCTAATATGCATCACACACCTTGTTATCTCACTTTGTGATACCAAAATCTTTAGCCTCAACAATTATGCAACATGGTAGCAACAAATGGTTTTGGAGACCCTAAAAAGCTGGAGTATCATATGGAGAGAAGACACTATTGCAGAAAGGTATCAGAGAAGGGAAGGGGCAAAGTGCTAGGGTATGATCCTGAAAATGTAACCCCTGATCTGGTGGTAGCAAGTGTATCCATGGCAAAGGGTAAGAGTATTTCCTCCCAGTGTGTGTTCTGACCCCATTTTAGCAGAGATCCGCCAAACATAATCAGGGATGGTGTCCAGAATCTCACAACCAGGGCAGCTAGGATTTCCATTGGAAATGGTGGTACTTAAAGTTACAAACCCAGCTGTGAGCAGCAGCAGCAGTAACAACAGTGGCAGAAAGTGAGTGATGTGATAGTTAAGACCTCAGGGAGAATGAGGAATAATGCAAAAGCTGGAGAAGGAAATGGGCTGCAGGCTGGATGGAAGGGACTTTAGAGAACAGTGAGATGAGAGCATCTGAGGAGGACAGAAGCAGGTTGGCAGCATTCTCTGTCCTCAGAGAGACAGAAATAATGATAGCAATGAAAACAGCAGCAGGCAGAGGGACTAGAGAGGCAACCCAGAGAGAGGAAAGAAGGGTTGGCAGGAACTTGGCATTTTATCTACCTGGGGAAAATGTTATGTCATTTTTTCTTTTTTGTGAGTGTGTGTGGATTGTAAGAAAATAATCAGCTTCTCTGGAGATCCATTGCCTTGAGTGTCTATCTCGTGGACTGTCATTTTATTTAGTATGCAGTGTATGGAACAAAGGCAGAAAAGAAGTCCTTCATAGGGTGATGTCTCATTATTAACATGATTCAGGTGAAGTGTTTAATTTTCCACTCTATGCAATTAAATGGTGCATCCGATTCAGGGATATGATTTACCCTCAAGCTATCTGGAGAGGGTTTGAAAGAATGGGGTCGATAGCCAAACTCCAAACCTAACTAATGTGTAATTTGAAGTAGTTTCCTTATCTCAGAGTCAAAAGGGATTGGACTAGAAGATGACTTCTAAGCTCCATTTGGTTTTATGATTTTATTTATTATTTTTGCCCTACTGAGGGAGATTGTGAAAAAAGACTACTTAAAACACTTGCCTTAGATTTTGGGTCAGATTTCTCACCACCTCTTTATGGGGACATAAGCATGTGTGTGAATGTGCTCACGTGTGCACACATACAGAGACACACACATACCCACCCATAAACTGTAATGTATGACATATCAAATTACCAAAATGAGCTATTTGATGATTTTTTAATCAGTGATTTCTAATATTTCACATATTGCAGTGGGCATAGCAAAGGATTATACTTGTGTTGACTGCAAGTTTTAAGGGGCACATTATTTCAGTGTACCTATAAAACTCATTCCCACTCTATCATTGGTAACTTACCTCACCCATTAGACAGGTTCACATTTCTGACTAGGTTTAAATTACCTCACCTGGGGCATTTTTTTTTAAATAACGATAACCAGACTTTGCCCTAAAGCAAGTGAATCCAAATTGTTTCGAGTTGGGTCTCTGACATCAGAACTTCAAGAAACTCCTGGAATAGTCTAAGTGTGATTGTTTGAGAATCATTGCATGAACATCATAAGAAAGGGAACTATGTCCAATGACCCAAGTATAGTGCTTAATGTGTAACAAACACTAAATAAATATGTGCTAATCTAATTAATTGCTACATGCCTTAGATAACATAGCCAGGAATAGTCCCAGACCAGTAAAAATGCTAGTAAAATTTTACCAGTTCTTTCTTCCCCAAAGGACTATCTCTATATCTCTATAGTCATTCTTCTTTTTTTTTTTTTTTTTTGTGTACCAGGTATTGAACTCAGGGGCACTTGACCACTGGGCCACATCCCCAGCCCCTTTTTGTATTTTATTTAGAGACAGGGTCTCACTGAGTTGCTAAGTGCCTTGCCATTGCTGAGGCTGGCGCTTTGAACTCACAATCCTCCTGCCTCAGCCTCCCGAGTGCTGGGATAACAGGTGTGTGCCACTGCGCCTGGCTATAGTCATTCTTAAATTAATTTTCCCCTTAGCCCAGATTTGTGCATATCCCATCTACAATAACTATCAATGAATCCATCACAAGATTTTGACCACCAAGAATTATCTTCACTTCAAGATCCCATTAAAATTCCCAGATACATGGACGCAATATGGTAGGTATATATATCAGGTGCTCTGGAGTCAGAGCTGGTTTTGAATACCAGGTCACTCATTTATTAATTGTGTGCAAGCCCCTCCATGAAGTTTTCTCATCTGCTATATTATGATCACAGCTCTCTCTGAGAGCTATAATGATGTTTACAAGTTAGTAAGAGTCTGGCATCATGTGTGTGTGTGTGTGTGTGTGTGTGTGTGTGTGTGTGTGTGTGTGTTTTCTTGGGTGTTTATTAAACTCCCTAATACATAACATTCTCATGCTTCTTTCCTTCTCATTATTTTCTCAGAATTTTACACTTGTTTTTCTACCAAAAGTGGCTCAGTATTTCCAAGTCCCGCATGTAGAGGGCTCAGATCAGTCACTGAGTCAAGGGGCTTCCTTCTTCACCTCTGTGTGAGATTAGATCTTGGTCCATGGTCAGAGAGGTAATAAGGGGCAGAGCATAGTCAGTCCCCCTGCCTTCCTTCCCCTCACCCCGATTGTCCTTGAGTCCTGTATTAGGAAGCTCAAGTTTGATATGAACACTGCCCAAGGTGACAGTTACTACTACCCTGAAGTAATGAAGGTTGTGACTACAACATTTCATTAATTTCTTTACAGGACAAATGTGTCCAGGGGCACCTGCTACCATCCCTGTCCTTTATCAATCTTTTTCTAGGTAATAAATTCAAGATTTCAGATATCATTTTTAAAAATATGCTGGTCACCACTATATATGTATAACCTGGATTTTCCCATCTCAAACTTTTACTCCACCATTAACATAATATCAATGTTAGATATTATAGTAGACTAAACTGAAGAAAATGTTTTAAAGAAAAAATATAGGTACATATTCCCATATACCCAAATATATCTGAGTTCTTTGTGGGAATATTGCTTTGTTAAGAGAGCTCAAGCTAGCTATGATTTATTGAGAATTCACACCTTCTGGTATATTTTTATTGTATAGAGAAACATTCCGAATTTATTGCTCAGTGTTCCATTCTTTGGCATACGTGGAGGTGATGTTTTAAAGGAGTTATGCAACATCTATGGCTGGACAAGGCAGTTCTTATAGATATTGTTGGTTTGCCTACATGATAAACCCAGTAACTCTGCTCCTAGATCCATGCCAAAATTGCAGTTTTCAGAACTTCTGTAAAAGGATTTAAACATTTTGTGCCTTGCCACCAAAATGTGTGTTCATTTTTCTACACCTCCACACCTGGCAGTATTTCAGCCCAACATTTGCTACAGTATTTTGAGTTCATGTTGTTTATTTTCTGCTTTATTTTCTCCCCTGATGTACATTTTATGTACAAAAGCGAAGTTACCACTTCCCATATATACTGCTACTGTTTAGCCCTGCTCCTAAGCCATATTCCTCTTAATTAAAATACGCTTAAAGGTAACATGGATGTCAGGATTTAGAATAGTTACTTCCAGCATCAATATTTGTAGCTCGTGTCCAGAATAGCACTTGTTAGATTTCAGATGCATAGCACAAAATTGTAGCAGTATACTAAAAATGAGTATCTGATATGAAATATTCCTTCCTGGAGACTCACATTTCAAATTTTTGATGTCAGTATTTCAATAGGACAGGGCATGAAATGAATGTTGTCTGGTGCATTGTTAAAAGGATAGTGTGGCGCATTGCACAAGAAGTCCAGAATCTGAAGGGAGATGCTCTCTATTAGGAGTTCTCTCTTCCAATGAGTCCCCAGACCAGGTGTATCAGCAATACCTAGAAACTTCTTAGAAATTCAGTCTTTGGACCCTCCCCAGACTTACTGAATCTGGAATCTGGGGATATTGTGCAGCAACCTGCTCTTACCAGGTTTCCTTTACCCATATCTAGTGGTTCTGAGGCATGCTAAAGTGTGAACATCAATGATTATTTTCAAAATCAGCTCAGCTGCTATCTTGGTTTGTGGCCTAGAAAAAGTAACCTGGGAATACCTCTTTTCTACTCTACTCTCTCCCTCCCATTTTACTTTCCTCCATTCTGACAGCTTAGGCAAGAAGGCAGGTCTGCTGGTGACCCTCATGTACAACTGGGGAATGATGTGCCAGCCTCTACTTCTTATAGATACCCCAATATTCATAAGGGATTCTCTTAACTCCCCTTGGCTTTGGGATTTATTTATGGATTCTTTGAACTGACCCATCCAGGTAAAATTCAATAAAAGGGGCTGGTCCAAAAGACTGGGGACTCCCTGCACTCGACATGTAAAATACTTCAGGGTCTTTTGTTCTCAGTTATAGGCCTTTAATATATTTCCAGAACCACAGGAGAGACTTCCACTTGCCATTCTATTGTGTTTGTAACATGGATAATTACACACTGTACTCTCCGTTTCATAGAATTATCATGAGGGTCAAATGAAAAGATGATTATGAAAGAACTTTGAAAACTGTAGGGCACTACACAAATGCTACTTTTTTTTGTTACCTAATACTCTTGAGAACTGTTTCTGTTTCGCTTTCCCCATCCTTTGTAATTCTAGTCTGGATGGAGAAAATGAAGCCTCTTCACTTCCCCCATAAGTGTTTAATTGTCAGCCGCATCACTCTCTTCTCTGTTGTGTGAGGTGAGGGTAGCCAGGCCTCTTTGGGTTGTGAATAACAGAAACTCGTCACAGACTCCTGTAATCCAGCAATAGCATCCATGGAGAGACGATGAGAGGAGCCCACAGAGACGAAGGAGGGGCTATTGGAAGCTGGGACTTGGGAAATGGAGCTGGGGCCCCACTGCTGTGGCTTGCTTTCTCCTGCTGCGGTTCTCATCTCTGTTGGTCTTTGACTTTGCTTGAAGCCTGGCTGGTTGTATCCACTCCAGCCAGTTTGTTAGCACCTGGCCATGAGCAGCCCTGGATTAGCAGCTCTGAGGAAAGACATAGTGTGTATGAATCCCAGAGTAGCACTTGACTGGACCAGGAGGATGGGGCCAAGTCTGGGTCAGGTGACCATTCCTGGCAGCTATGGGAGTATATAGTGTGTTACCAGAAGGAAGATCATGGGGAAGCTTGTTAGGAAGACCAAAAAGCTAACTTAAGACTTACACAGAAATCATCTGAGTAGGGCGAACTCTGTTACAGGGCCTGAGAGGACATTTATATGTGTGACAGCTTTTGCCACTTCCAGTGGCTCGTATAAGTACAGAAAAGGACTTATAATACTGACACACAAAAATAATATAAAAACATCATTCTAAGCACAAAACCCAAGCCATAAATAAGGGGATTTTTTAAATAGTTGAATCCAACAAGTAATACAGCTTATTGTTTGTCTGTGAAAAAAAAAATCTAGATGAGAAATAAAATCCACAATATGGAGATTATAAGGAACTAAGAAATGTGCCTGTCTGCAAGGGTCTCCTCGTCCAGGGAGCCAAGTGTGTTTTCAACACATTGCACCCATCCTCATGGCCATTGTCATCAAGGAAAAGACAAGTGAGCAGCTCGTATAGAGCTGCATAACTTCTCCCCATACTCAAATAATGTCTATGCTATTTAAAATACTAATGTCTAACATTTACTCCTTACATCAGAAACACCTAACTGTAACATAAGACTTTCTGCAAACTATCTGTAAAATAAGACCACAGCTTCTTAAGACAAC
Source organism: Tamias sibiricus (assembly GCA_025594165.1). Lineage (NCBI taxonomy): Eukaryota > Metazoa > Chordata > Mammalia > Rodentia > Sciuridae > Tamias > Tamias sibiricus. The sequence continues at coordinate 152,635,587 of CM046657.1, read as the reverse complement.
ATACAAATGGACCAGTAGTGCAGTATAAATTTACAGCTAAGACATGCAGTGTTTTTGAAAAGTTGAGTACTCCCTAAGAGCCATGGTGGCAACAACTTACGAATTTATATGTTGCTACAGATTAAAGTAATTATTTAGACTGGCTCAGGGAAGCCAAACATAATCCCCACTCTTAAAACAAGCTATAGATTACAATTTCATCTTTAAAGCCCTGGTTAGACGAGTACATCTTATCAATAATTTTGAAAACTATATTTCCACTGAGAAATTATAAAAGAAATAACACCATTCAATTTCTTTATGCTTTGCATTCTTTCAGAGTCGGCAAACATAAAAAAGTCAGCAGGTGCAGCTCCTATTCCCTCTGCAGACCTGATAGAAGTCCTTCTCTTGAAAGAACTTTCAATTACAGACTGTCTCTCCAGCAACCCGTTCTAGGCTCCCTACAGACAGTATCAGAATAATACATGAAAATGTAAGACTGTGAAACATTACAGTAGCTGTCATAGGTCATGAAGGAGAAGAAAGAAACAAGAGCCAGAAATCTTTTATTTTACTTTTTTTTTCTATTTCTTCTATTTTACATTTCTTTTCAATTAACAAAGAAGGTGCCATCACTCAAGAGTGAGACGTGACAGGACGTACTAATTCATTTGTCCCCTGGTATGTTTTGTACCGGTTCTCTCACCCTTTCACAATGTGGCACTTCACTACCACCGAGTTCAGCATTGGATCAGATAAGAGAAATGGTGTGCCAACAGGAGAATGAAAAAAGTACAGAGGGGCTGGAGCAAAGCTGCTGGAGAATGTGCTTAGCATGTGTGGAGCCCTGGGTTCAATCCCTAATATCACAAAAAGGAAAAAACAGAAAAGTACGGAAACATAAAACACCTTAGACTCTCCTTCCAATTATTTTCATAGTTGTTATTCTGTTGGCAAGTAAATTTATGAAAAAAGAAATTACTTTTTTGTGGCATCTTTTCCACTAACTGCTAAGTCTGATAACTTCTTTCAATTTTTCATAAGAGTATATGATTGCCATTTTGCAGCCGGCAATGACAATAAAAATTCCCTTTTAATTCAATCCATTTGATATGCACATAATTCCTTTAGTGTGAAACCTACTTAGTGTCTTGTTCAATTTGCAATTTCTAAAGGAGGAGTGAGAAACTGGGTGATCAAATACATTTCTTATAAGGACCTGGCACGTGGATCATGTGACAGCAGATGGCATGTGAAAGCCCTTGCAGGAAATATGGCCCCCGTTAAATAGGCTGTGAATGTGCAAGGTTGTACGTGTCTCTTCAGAGTGCCATTCAGTCACCCTGGCATCTGCAGGAGAGTAAACAGCATCTCGCTCACTTTTATAACGAAAGCTAATGTGAACGACCTCAGGAAAGTCATGGAGCTGCATGTACACTGGGCCTGTTGCTGTGTGGTCAAATGCACGGACCAAAGCTAATAGCATTCACTCCACAGGGGCACTAGGCTTGGACAGGCCCTAGACATTTGGAATGTATCAGACTGTTCAATAGGAAGCCACAAACAACCGAAATCTCAGGGGCTGCAAGTGGAGAAGCAGAAAGAACAGAGAGTTCCTGGTCAGGTATTAAAATTCCTCTTTGTCTAGCCCACCCTCGTTGGGGAGACAAAGAAGCGCTACTCTGCACATCAAAGTTGGCCCCTGGTCTAAGGTCTTCATACCCTTTGCATGCTCTGAGAATTTCATGCTCTTCTCTTGATTCACACCAAGGAGAAGCTAAATTTTGCTCTGCAATACACATCCAAGGCAGCATGCTAATGAGAATTATTATTAAGCAATGTAGAGTTGGCACAGTCTCTTGCAATCTGCTCAGCAGCAGAAGCAGGAAGGGCAGAGGCAGAGAGTCAGAAAAGTAGCTTTGCTGAATGCTCTTCTGGACCTGATTAGTTTTGGTCACTTTCAACACCAGGCAAAGCCAAGTATAATTGTAAGCTTCACAGGAATGGCACACTTTTCCCCACTCTAATGTGTCTGGCCTCTTTTTAAAGGGACTTCTACATTTTTTGCTGTTGCATTGGAAGTATTCTACTAAGAACTTCAGGAAATTCAATAACCCAAGGTACAAGAAAGACCAATATGCTGGACATTTTGGAATTTCTTACATTTTAGGATCCCATCCTAACCGATCCATCTCTCTGTCACAATGGGAATTAGTTTCAAGAGCCCTCCCTGACATGACATTTGGAATACGCCATGAGATCTTGGTCAGATGGAAGAGACGGGACTACCAATCAATGTCAAAACAGAGAGACCCAGAATGAGAACTGTTCTGAATAAGCCACTGAGTAGTTCAACCAAACCCTTTTTGTGAAGATGCAGCATAAGGCAAATTATTTGGAAATAAACCACAAGACCAAAATAAAAAGTCATTTCCACAATTGATTTGTTCTTAAAGACACTTTGTGAGACAGGTTTTTGCTAGAACATACCAAACTGAAGTCATCCATTGCCTCTCCTTTGACCACTAGACCCATGGGCCCACATAACTAGTGGCCACTCAGATGTCCTTCCTGTCAGCACCTCAAAAGGAATAAGTTCCTGCCACCAAGATGTGTTCTTTTACTTCTTTCGTATTCTCTAACATTTAAGAGACTTAGAAGACAGCCCGGCTTCTCAATAGTCACCTCTGCCTCCTACCTTCAGTCCCTCTCCATCCCCACTACCACTGCCTTTGCCCAGGGTATTCTCATTTCTAGTCTAGACTATAGTAATGGCATCTTGTTTCACACAACTTACCATCCCCACTCTGTCATCCAAGTGCTCTCTCAAGATCACAGTTCTGGGCTGGGGGTTGTGGCTCAGTGATAGAACGCTCGCCTAGCATGTGTGAGGCACTGGGTTCAATTCTCAGCACCACATATAAATAAATGAATAATATAAAGGTCCATCAACATCTACAAAAGTATTTTAAAGAAAAAGAAGATCACAATTCTGGCCATCTCACTTCCCTACTTGGAAGCTGGCTAGTGGTACTCCATTATCCTGCCTCTCAGCACAACATCACAGCTCTCCATATTTGCCACCAACTCATCCAGTGCACATTGTACTCCAGCCATATAGAGCTCCTTTATTTCCACAAAGGAGTTGGGCTTACATACTCAGGCTTTTTCTTGAATTTGTATCTATATTCCAGTTGCTTCTTCTGCCTTGGCTACTTGCTCCTCCTTTGGTGAGACTGTTGCCCTCATCTTTCAAAGATGTTCTCAACATTCAATTCCTCTATAAAGTTTTTTTCCTAACCCTTTGGCCTCTGACCCCACCAATAATTTATCACTTCCTACCTTTCTCTCCACACCTGCATTTCAGTCAACTCTTATTTCTTATAATGACTGCATAGTATTCCACTAGATGAATGTATGTTAATTTACTTTACAAACATTTCAGCAATGAATATTTAATATCCCAATGTTTTTCTGAGGACATCATTTAATTTTCTTTGTAAACCCAGGTAATCATTCAGTGTCCAGGCTGATTTTACATTAAATACCATAAAATGCTCATGAAAATATGATCCAGACTCATAATATTGTTAATAGTAATAATAATAATAACTATTGATATTGAATATTTTTATGTATGCATGAATCAGTTCATTAATGTAAAAATCCTCTGAATTGATTATTATTATTCATTTTCTACTCAAAGAAATAGAATTAGAGAGGTTAAGTGATATATTCAAAATCACCCAACTCCTAACTCTTAAGACCCAGAATTTTATTCTAGTTTTGCTTAAACACTTCTTGTTTAACATCCTTCTTTAAATTAACTCATTATTTCCTTTTAAAAAATCACTCCAGGGCTGGGGATATAGCTCAGTTGGTACAGTGCTTGCCTCACATGCACAAGGCCCTGGGTTCAATCCCCAGCACCAAAAAAAAAAAAAAAAAAAAAAAAAAAAAAAAAAAAAAAGAAAGAAAGAAAGAAAAGAAAACTTCACGTGATTGCCAGTAACAGAAATTCAGAGCTACTTTTTATAGATGTAAGATCAGAACAAAAATAAATATGAAACTATTCAAACTTAAAATTTGCAAAGGTGCTACTTAAAATTACCTTGTATAATTTGTGATGTATGGCATTCTTTGGGAGACATTGAATTATGGGATAAATCAGTACCAAAACTGTAATTTTTTTTCTTAGTATACTCTATCTGAAACCAAATATTAAATAATTATTACTTTAGGATCTATCCTTATGAGCTGTATTATAAAACACATGATAAAGAAACTAGTATTTACCAATCCAAGGTTCTAATTAATAAATATCATGGCAAATAGCATCCATTTCATTTTTGCTCTTGGATGAACATTCTAGCACTTTCCCAAGAAGATTAACAAGGATTCTCGGGCTGCTTTTCTTATACAGTGATTGAGAACCTTAGACTTTGTTGTGTGGGAAAGGATCAGAAATAACGTGGAGATGGGAAGACATAAGAGAGGAAAGTCCAAATATAAAGGCCTGAGATTAGCAATAATTACAGAAGGTAAACGAAGGAAGACGATATGCTGGACTTTGCAACCATCCTTTGAAAATCTGGTCCTGTGCTGGGCTCTCTGGGAGGCTAGCTTCAGGAAAGGACAACCCAGTCTGATATATTCTGTGATAGTGTTTCTCATTGAAGTTACCCAGAGCACCTACTGAAAATCCAGATTCCTTAGCCCAAACCCAGACTTTCTGAATTGGAATCCTTGAGATATAATCCTGAAGTCAACCTTGTAAAAGACCCTAAAAAGGTTATCCATGCATATTCAAGTTCACCTATCATTTTCAGATAGAATCTACTTTAAACATATCTGATGTTAGAAAATAAATTTAATGTCTAAAACTGATACTATATAGTATGATTATTCTAAAAATATTTTTGTTATTGCATTTTAATTATATTTTTTCTGCTTCCGAGTTACTGAACAAAATAGATATTAGAGAAATTAGGAAATTATAAAAATGCAAATCATATTAATTTACAAACCAATTGAATAACATTCATTGAGTACCTATGATATTATATATTGGGGACTGTGCTAGTGGGATTTACTGAGATAAATCTTTGCAGAAATATGGGATTATGGATAACTTGAACATATGACATGCACAGGAACAGTTTTCCATAACTTCTCATCTCCTGATTTTCTTTGGTAACTCTATATTTTTAGCTGAGATCATAGAATTACATCTGTCAGTCTTTCCTATAGCTATGTGTCTAAAGCCTGATTGACAGCATATAAGCAGCAGTGTTATGGACAGTTTCTGAAAGTCCCAAAAGGAAGAGGACATGCTCCCCCCCCCCTTTCCTTTTCCCTTTTTTCCTGTAGATAGTTGATGGTTGAAGGTATCTTGAGTTGCAAGGCAGCCTTGGGGAAAAAGATTGTGCATGGCAGAACAACAGAATAGAAGGGGCCTGGATCATCACACAGCAGAACACATACTATCCCCCATTCACTTACTTCCAGACTACAAATCAGAGAGAAAAGAACATTTAACATGTTGAAGCTATTTGGGATTGGATAGGAAGGGCTTACTATCACTTGCTGTTGAACCAGAGCTTAATTAATTGAAATGGTATTAAATTTGGAGGCAAGATGCTAGGAGTATGAATTTTGTTGCAGACCAGTTTTTATGTGGTAGCTAATCATAAGTGTTAATAGTGGATTAGACCTTCTCTTCGTCTTTTTCCTGTTTGTAATTTCCTTACTTATGGAGGCCAAGGACTTCAATCCATTGTCTCTCAAGCCAAGTGGGTCTTCCTGTAGTTGAATTAATGTTAGAAGCAGCTCAGCTTAATTATGCTTATGGCTAGAGGATGGGCTGCAATATTCTCCCTACCTGATGGGGCATGCTGAAAAGAAAGCTTCCACTAGACCAAACATGTTCTGTTAAGACATAAATACACACACACACACACACAAAAAAAAAAAAAAAAAAAAATTTTTTTAATTTGTGGGTTCAAATGCAAAATGAAACCTTGGGGGTGCTTATTCAAAATACAGGAGAAGAATATCATTAATTCTATTAAAACATATTTGAAATTTCTTATGGAAATAGATATTAATCTATTGTTAAATGTATGGTGCACAAATGATTTCTTCCCTCTTTTAGGTTGTCTTTTCAACATAGCCTTCTTTCTGCATTCAAAGCATATTCTTGTTCAAACAGAAATCCTGGCCTCCTGCAGAGCCTCTGCTTACTCAGATGTAGATGTAACAAGCTTACCTAGTATTTGCTTTGAGTCTTACTGAAATTCCTGATCACACTAGGTCTGGAGGAATTCTGTGATCATGGGGTGTCCTGAACACTTATATGTGAATGGGATGGCAAAGAATTGTAGTACATATGCATGTTGTCATATCCTGGCTCACAGTCTATTGTTCATCGCACTTTACTTACAAAACACAGGTACAATAAACAATTAAGAATTTGGAGACTGTAAGAACAGAGAATTAGACCAAGTACAGGGCAACTACATGCATTGCACATCTAGGAGGCTAGCTTTGTAGGACAATGAGGAGAAACAGAGGTAATAAATTTCTCTGTGACTTAATCATGTATGCATCCTGCAGGAAGGCCCTTTAAGACTGAAGCCTCAGGAGGAAGATGCTGCTCAGGTATGCTTTCTTCCTGCCTAACTATAAATAGTCCTCACCCTTTTCTCTTTTTGTACCTTAGTGACTCCTCCACCTCTTCTAGGGAACTCTGAAAGGCTTGTTTTCCACTCTTTGCCAGAGCATATGGAATTTCTTACCTGTTCATTCAAATAAAAGTGGGAGAGTTGGAAGATAGACACTCACCCTGTAAGTGAGGATGAAGGAGATTGTGGATTCTCCAATTTCAAATCAGTGTCCCCATCATAGAGAATTGCAAAACACTTTTTCTATTAGATCACCCAGGAAAGGTGAGCATATCAGCAAGGCAAGCATTCCATTATTTTCTAAGACCATATTGTCTGTAGTGATATTGAGGAAATGTTCTCCTAGCTAGCAGCTTTAGACTTTGCCCTTTTTGTATAATAGACCCTCCTATTATTTTATTAAGAAGTATTATGCACTTCTTGACCCTGGGTTACTTTAACAGGAAAAAAAAAAAAAAAAAAACAGGCTAAAAATGGCTCTATCTGGTGAAGAGGCAGAGTTTATGCTCAGTCCTTCCCTCTCAGACACCCAGGCCCTTTTTCACCTTTGGTGGTTTGACCCTGGACTGCAAGTACATTTCCCTTTTCACTGGGCATCTAATAGTCATATAATTCATGCTACCATTATCTCATAATAGCTTAATGAATCCCACTTCTAGAATTTGCATCTTAATAGGAGATTTTTCTAAGTAAAAGAAGAAGGAGGAGGAGGAGGAGGTTGTGGAGGAGGTAGTGGAGGTAGAAAAAAGTCATTTTTAATACTCAGAATTTTATATGTATTAGATAGAGGATGCAACAGCAACAAATTACTCTGCTAGTTCTTAAATTTGTGTTATGGAAGGGAACAGTTAACCTTACTGAAAACAGAAAATTGAGCTGAGGGTTGCATGCTCTAGGGTAATATTGGGGGCTTTGCTCAACAACTTTGACAAACACTTTACTAATTCACAACAATTGTGTTCCCTTGAAACAAAAATATAGCTTCAAAACTCTTTGATTTCAGCTAAATAAGGGAAAGAAATGTGAATTCAATATATATTGTAACACCATAGTAAAATGATTTTGTGGTAGTGATATGAGGAAGATAGAGTATTATAGGATAAGTTCCATGGCACACTTCCTTTGGATTATTTTAAGTGTTAAACATAAAACAAATAGAATTAAAGATGCGAATGAGCTGTTAGAAAAACTTACATGTGCTTTAGTTTGACCCTTAAATAACATCATTTAATATAGCATAAGCTAAAGGCAAAAAATCCACTCTAAGCCTCCTGATTCCTACACATCTTTCCAACATTCTCTTTTCCCACTCTGTGCTTCACAATTTTTTTTCCTATAATATGAATTGCTGGTAATTTCCCCTTCACCAAGCATTTCTTTGCATCATGCCTTTGATCATATGTTCTCCTCCTTCCAAATGTCCTCAACTCCTCCTTAACCTGCCTTTGCCTGGTTAATGCCTACTCATCCTTCTATATTCAGCTCATGGATCATCATCTCCAAGGAAACCCTCCCTTTACCCATCTACAACCTTAAGGAGACTTAAGTATCCCTTCTAGGTAGTCCCCAAGTACCCCATTCACATCTTCACTATCATACTTAATTCATTGTAACCAAGTCCATTGGGGTAAGTGTCATCTGTCACTTGACTGTGAACTCCTAGAAAGCAAGGACCATCTTATAATTTTTTCTAATTCCCCAAATCATAAGAGGTAGCCAATAAACATTCATTGAGCAAATGAATGATTCATGGAGCCCAAAAACCTGAGAAAACTATGATTTGGAGATATAGAACAGCTTTCTTTTTTTTTTTCTTTTTTTTTATTATTTATTTACTTATTCATCATGCACAAGTATAGTATCTTTTTACATACAACTGCTTGTATACAAAGTATATAAGTACCATTCAGATTTTCAATCATGCATTTAGGATAATGATATCCATCTCATTCAACCACCAATTTTTTCCAACCCCCCCCCTTACTCCCTCCCTCCCCTCCCTTTCCGTTGACCGTTCTAGTGTTCCTCTGATCCTATGTACCCCCTTCCAACAACACTGTGAACCAGCCTCCTTATATCAGAGAAAACATTCGGTATTTGGATTTTTGAGATTGACTAATTTCACTTAGCATTATATTCTCCAACTTCATCCATTTACCTGCAAATGCCATTATTTTATTCTCTCTTATTGCTGAGTAAAATTCCATTTTGTATATATACCATATTTTCTTTATCCACTCATCTACTGAGGGACATCTAGGTTGGTTCCATAACCTAGCTATTGTGAATTGTGCTGCTATAAACATTGAAGTGGCTGTGTCACTGTAATATGCTGTTTTTAAGTCTTTTGGGAATAGACCCAGGAGTGGGATGGCTGGGTCATAGGGTGGTTCCATTCCCATTTTCCCAAGAAATCTCCATACTGCTTTCCATAGCGGTTGCACCATTTTGCAGTCCCACCAGCAATGTATGAGTGTGCCTTTTTCCCCACATCCTCTCCAACATTTATTGTTGTTTGTGTTCTTGATAGCTGCCATTCTGACTGGAGTGAAATGAAATCTTAGAGTAGTTTTGATTTGCATTTCTCTAATTGCCAGTGATGTTGAGCATTTTTTCATGAATTTGTTGATTAATCGTGTATCTTCTTCTGAGAAGTGTCTTTTCAATTCCTTAGACCATTTATTGATTGGGTTATTTGCTTTTTTGGTGTTAAGTTTTTTTAGTTCTATATACATTCTAGAAATTAGTGCTCTGTCTGATGTGCATGTATTAAATATTTGTTCCCAATTAGTTGGCTCTCTATTTACCTCACTGATTGTTTCTTTTGCTGAGAAGAAGCTTTTCAGTTTAAATCTATCCCATTCATTAATTCTTGGTAATAGTTCTTGTGCTACAGGATTCTTATTAAGGAACTTGGGGCCTAATCCGACATGTTGGAAATTGGAGCTTACTTTTTCTTCTATTAGGCGTATTGTCTCTGGTCTAATTCTAGGTCCTTGATCCACTTTGAATTGAATTTTGTGCATGGTGAGAGACAAGGGTTTAATTTCATTTTGTTGCATATGGATTTCCAGTTTTCCCAGCACCATTTGTTGAAGAGGCTATCCTTTCTCCACTGTACATTTTTGGCGCCTTTGTCTAATATAAGATAGCTGAAATTATATGTATTAGTCTCTGTGTCCTCAATTCTGTACCATTGGTCCACCAGTCTGTTTTTGTGCCAATACCATGCTGTTTTTGTTACTATTGCTCTATAGTATAATTTAAAGTCCGGTATGGTGATGCCCCCTGCTTCACTTTTCTTGCTCAGGATTGCTTTGGCTATTTTGGGTCTCTTATTTCTCCAGATGAATTTCATGACTGCTTTTTCTATTTCTTTGAAGAATGACATTGGGATTTTGATTGGAATTGCATTAAATCTGTATAATGTTTTTGGTAGTATGGACATTTTGACAATATTGATTCTACCTATCCAAGAGCAAGGTAGGTCTTTCCATCTTCTGAGTTCTTCTATGATTTCTTTCTTTAGTGTTCTATAATTTTCCTTATAGAGCTCTTTCACCTCTTTCGTTAAGTTGATTCCCAGGTATTTTTTTTTTTTTTTTTGATGCTATTGTAAATGGGGTAGTTTTCATCATTTCCCTTTCAGAGGCTTTGTCACTGATGTACAAAAATGCCTTTGACTTATGGGTATTGATTTTGTATCCTGCTACTTTGCCAAATTCATTTACTAGTTGTAAAAGTTTTCTGGTAGAGTTTTTTGGGTCTTCTAGGTAAATTATCATGTCATCAGCAAATAGTGCTAATTTGAGCTCTTCTTTTCCTATCTGGATCCCTTTAATTTCTTTCGTCTGTCTAATTGCTCTTGCCAGAGTTTCCAGTACTATGTTAAATAGCAGTGGTGAAAGGGGGCATCCCTTAGAACAGCTTTCTTAAGATATCATAACTAGCTTGAGATTTGCACCAGCTCTCCTGAGTTCAGGACATTAGCTTTTCCCCACAAGTGCTAGTTTAGGAGTCCCAAATAATAGGAAAACCATTTGATTAAAAAATGAAAGTCAAAGAATAAGTAGTAATACTGAAATGATTACACATGTATGTACTTTTTTTCACTAAAAAAACTTAAAAAAAATTAAAAAATGGTTTTCTGAATTTAGATGCCACTCTATCCCTTTAAGGATAAAATGCTGAACTTAGGATACTTGGCACTCAGATTGTACTTGGTAAATTTATTTATAAGATTAAAGATATAAACAAGCTTATTAAAGAGTGTCAAAAATCCATCAAGCATCAACTAGCTATTACATAACAAGATTTTGAAGTCTAGGTTATTATATACAGATTGCATTTCCATTAAAAAAATATTCTGTGTCCTAAAAATTAAGGAGAAATTACTGCTCAAGTTTTTTCAAATTCTGAACAATCTGAAAGTTTTCAGAGCCATTTGAGAATTCTAAAACCTGGCTGCGGGCAGTATATATAATAATATTGCTACTCCCACTCAAAATTATTACTGTCACTTCAGCAAAAAGGGAAAATCAGTAGGGAAAATACTTGGATTCCCTTCCTTCATAATTGTTTAAAAACCAAGTATTGTATGAAAACTAATGTTCTGGGAAAAAAATTCCTTGCTCCATCCAACCTCCAGAAAACGTTTTGATGACTCCTTGTGGATTATTTATCCAGCATGGATTTCCCTTTTCCCAGAGCGCGCCAGTTTTCAGTCATACACTTAGCACCTTTACCTGAATCCATGTGCTTCGAGAGTAATCTCATCCCCTTGCTGATGATCTATTCAAGAATGGGGGATGAGATCCAATTCTGCCTGTGAGGTCAAAAGAACATGTTGGAAAGCTTCTGAAAAGTGTGTGTGTGTGTGTGTTTCCTTTATATGAGAGCTGTGGGAAGAGGTTATGCACAGATGAAGCTAGTCGGACTTCCATTTTTTAAGTCAACTGATGGAGAAGAAAAGACTCAAAGAATCATCTTTGGGAAGAAAAATTGGCACTGCCAGATTGAACCAGTGGACTCTCTCGTCCACTCTATTTCTAGACTTCCAGTTACATGAGATAAAACATCACATTATTATTTAAACTGCTTGGGATTCTGTAACTTGCAAAAAGAATGCTAGCAAATGCAACAAAATTAGTGATCTAATTTAAATCACTGATGTATTTAATGTAATACTCTAAGAAATTTTTTACTTTGAAGTAATTTTAGCTTCTAGGTTTTTTTTTGTTTGTTTGTTTGTTTGTTTGTTTGTTTTCCCCCTATTCTTGAGCTCACTGAGGTTTGAAAGGGCATTGGTTGTTTTAAAACTTAAGACTCTTAACAATTTACCTCTAACAAAGATGATCATCTATTTATTTCTTCATTTTAATGGATGTTCTCATAAAATTTTGATAAATTTGCCTCCTTCATCTTTAGGATAACCATCATTTCACTAGCTAATGGTGAGTATATAAACCCCACTCAGAGAAAATTGTGTGGCCCTGACTAAAGCTTCAGAATCTTCAATTATCCAGGTACCTCAACAAGTGTGCATTCTCATGGAATGTTAGCACACTGTGAAAGTCCCCTAAACTTGACCTGGAAATCTTGGGTTTATTCCACTGAAGTTCTTTTTGGGCTCCCATAAGTCCAATGTCACTCATTTAACCAAGGAATTCACAGTATAAAAAAAACAGAAATATAATGGGGCTGGGGCTATGGCTCAGTGGTAGAGTGCTCATCTTGCATGTGTGAGGCCCTGGGTTCGATCTCAGCACCACATAAATAAAATAAAGGTACTGTGTCCACCTACAACTAAAAAATTATTTATAAAACAAATAAACAAAAACCAGAAATATAGTAGTAGGCTTGTGGAGTAAAGAAACTGATCTATTTGCCCTTATTTATTTTTTTAATTGAAAGATATTTTCACCAGGAAGCTGCCAAAGTACACCACCTTTGGTTGAAGTAATTTTAAAGTATTAGAAGGAGTCTAGATAATGCCATGTTCATTCTGAGATTTTATATGACCACAACAATAGATACAGTAATAGCTCAAATTTATTTTTCATATACTATGAACCAAAACTATCCTTGAAACCTTTACTGTGTCATTTTATTTAACTCTTATCACAACCCTCTGGAATAGGTTCTTGTATTTTCTTCACTTTGTACATGAGAAAATTGAGGCTTAGTGAGGATTAAGTAATTTTCCTAAGATCTTCAGAGCCCATGTTCTTAATATTTATTCTTAATAGTCAACAGACTGTATTCTAAATGGTTAATAATGTTTGAGCTACCCCCAAAGCTAATAGAGTCTTCGATTCCCTTAGTGGTGCTGGGCAGGGCAGAAACTCTGTCTTATGCCAAAAGGTTACATCTTAGGTGTAGTGCCTATTAATGGACTTCATGATTTAAGGACAATAGGAAATAGGAGTTAAACCAAGGCAACATGATAAATGTGGCAGGAATATGGAAAGCATCTCATATAAAGTGAGCACTTATTCAGATAGACCATCAATTTTTTAATGAGGTTTAATAAAACAATACATGTGAATTGTAGAAAAATAGAAAATATACATAAGGAATAATAGGTTACATACCACTATCCAGAAATTGCCATAGTTAACACCTAAGACATATCTTTTGAATTGTGTGTGTGTGTGTGTGTGTGTGTGTGTGTGTGTGTGTGTGTGTGTGTGTGTGTGGTTTAATCTAGAGCAATCTCTCTCATTCTCTTTAATGGCTATTAAATACTACCTCCAAAATATTCTATCTTTTAAAATTTCTCTTGTTGAACCTTTTCTATTTTGTGTAGAAGTAATTGGAAATTCCTGATGGATTCAAACAGAACATGGAGGTGAATGTCATAGGTGATATTGTCCACTTCATGTTATATCACATCAGAAGACAGAACTGTTATTAATGTTATATCACATAAGAAGACAGAACTGTTATTATCCATTAAATTGTTAAAATTGACTTTCTATAGAGTCATGGCAAACTGAACCTGTTATGTACAATTTTATTTGACCTCTTGTGATTAGAAATTATTCCCTGTGTTATCAGTTTGGTACCAAGTGTCCACTTTCCTATCTACCATTTACCTAAGGACTTTAGCATTGATAAACTTTGTCTGAACTGAAGTTGACTTCAGTTTGTAAAATGCTGTTTTCCTGGTTCTGTCAATTTTTTCTACATTTATTAGTTGGCATTTAAAGTACAGCTTTCCTTCATCAACTGGTCTGAACCTCATTACCATCTTTTGTGATTTCAAAATTGTCTAGATAATGCCTATGAACTACTATATCTTAGAAGTGTGCATGTGGTTACTGAATATACTTATAATGCCTGGACAGAAGACTACATAGCTGTTCTTACGCATTTAAATCTGGGCCTCTGGAAAGGGAAGTAGAACTATTATGCATTGTGTTGGAGGAAAGTTTTAGAACGGCAAATATTAACTCAAGGCATTAAATAAATACCTTGTACCTGAAGACACACATTAACAGAAAGGTCTTCCTTACAACCCAGTAAGGAAATATTTATCTCTGGAAATATCAGGGATGAGCCTATACTGGGTATTAGTCCTCAAGTCCACCCTTTTCAATTAAAATATTAATATTTTAAGAAAGCAACAAGATCCTCAGCAGAATGAAAAATCCAATAGAAACAGTACCTGAACTTATATTAGCACTTCAGACAGAAATCATATTTATAAGTCAACAAAATATTAGTAACTATCAATAATATTACCAAATCCCAAGAGATGAAAGTTGTGTGACCATTCTTACCTTTATAATCTTCATTCTGGAAGTAATAGAAACAGCTGCTGGGAGAAACAGGGAAGAGAAGTTTATAGGACCAGTTACTGAATTGTGACCTCAGCTTCTTCCCTCCACCCAAGAAAAGTTTACATCCTCCAGTCAGGTAGACTGATTCCTATATAGCATATTTGAAAAAATATCAGAAGAGTTTTAATGAAGACTACATACCACTGTCTCCTCTCTTCCTTGCTTCCCATTTCCTTCCTTTCTATTCTTGTACACAGCCCCGTTTCTTCAGATTGCAGAAAACAGCGAATCCTAAACTAAAGACTAAACAGTCTTGAATATGGTGTGAAGATAAGCCACAAGTCATCTGAGCAAATGGAATGCTTCTTGGAAAAATCATGCAGCCACCCTCCACTCCCACAGCCACTAACCTCATTAGCAGCAACACAGTTCTGCACCAGAACACATGTTCCATCTAAGTTCAAATACTGATAAGAATGACAACTTGGGCTTGGTCCGAAGCGACTTTCTTTCACTTCATAAATTACCAAACCAGCAAAATTATATAAAATGAAAAATCCAAGTACATAAACATGCTGCTGTAGCACTTTATGATATTTTTCAAAGAGGAACATTTGAAGTTTAGTGATTAATGTGGCCCAAAATGAAATATAAAATCTTCCAGGCTGGGGAACACAGACCCATCAGTTGGTGTCTTTCATGCTCCTTGGGCTGGGTAGGAAGTGCATTGTGTCCATACAGAAAACCCTGGGTGGTGCCGGAGCACATGCTGCCATGCTTGAGTTTTTACTATGTCACTGAAGCTTACTTGAGTTTTCAGTACAATAGGTCTGGCCATGACCTGCCATACTTGCCAAAGAGAGAAAATGGAACTCTGTATTTAGAAGAAAACATAACTCAATAGGCCAATAAAAGACTGGCTATGATGACTAGTGGGTAAACTGATTGAAACTTAAAATGCATGGGCACAAGAGATAGATATGCTTTCCCTCTCCAAACCCCAAGCACTAAGGGAACTCAGAAAAACAAGACCAGAGATGGAGTGGGCCATAGGACTGGCTGATTGAAGAGCTCAACCCTGTCACCAAAAATTCAGGCTCTCTATCTCTCAGCTTTGCCTTACTCCCTGTGGTAAGAGGGATGCCTCCTACTAAGATATGCTGCCTGCAGAAATGGGGAATTAATTTTTTCACTTTGTTCATGTTAATGAGAAAGAGGAAAATAATCTTTCCCCCAACAAAGAATGTAAGTCAAGTCATATCCCTTTACTTTGTACTTTCTGCCTTGTTTTTTCCACACGATAAACAGATATGGACAAGGCCTGACCCACTGTTTTCCTCTTCTCCTCTCTCATCCTGTTTCCAGGCAACCATGTAGTTAGTGACTCAGTGACCCTTTCCTATGCCTCAGATCTGCACTAGAGTAGCAGTTGGTCATCACTTGATTCCCATTTTCTTATTCTCCTAATTGTTAGAAATATATAATGAATGCTGTGGGGATGAATGGCAGGGAAGAATTTGAGCATTCCAGAGTAATAGCAATGATGCCATTTAACTATCAACAAATCCTATCTAGATTCCTATGTTTTTAATTCTCTTGTTGTTACTTATTTCTATTCCCAATCATAATATGCCACTTTATTGTGCATTTTTTAAAATTAGTTTGTACTGTTCCATAATAAATCTGAGTTCATTTGTATAATGGAGCTAACATTTTCATCAAAAGCCATGATTATCTCCTACCTGGGGTTAGGACCAAACTTCACAAGTTAAGGACACAGTCCTACAAGAATGCCCTCACTTCAGAAACCAGCCACAAGAGTAATGGTTCCCACATGTCTTAATCCATTTTGTGCTTCTATAGCAAAATACTTGATCTGGGTGATTTATAAAAGAAAGAAACTTATGTTCTCATAGTTCTGCAGAATGGGAAGTTCAATATCAAAGCAATGGCAGGTTTACTTGTCTAATGAGGGCTTCTCTCTCCTTTCAGTATGGTACCTTGTTACTGCATCCTCCAGAGAGGATGAGCATTGTGTCCTTACATAACTAAAGGCAGAAGAACAAGGGAGGCTGAATATTGTTTGAAGCCTCTTTTACAAGGGTCTTCAACTCACTCTTCAGGGAGGAGCCCTCATAATCTTTTAAAGACTCCAGTCCTTGATACTATCACTACTGTCAATCAGGAAATCTCATCCAAGCCTTTGGTGTCCAGAGTTATTACTAGGACTCTACCACAGTGCTATTCATGCAGTTGATCTTCAGACTGTAGTCCCTGCTGTAGATTTGGGCAAATAAATATCTTTCATTCCTAGTCCCTTTGGAGGTTGGAACCAATGTGGCATATTTCAAAACCTCTGTCACAAATAACATTGTTAGAATGTTCAATGGTAAAAGCCCTAGGCAAACAAGGACAAGCACATCAGGCAGGGCAGGAGTCTGCACTCCAGGAGTCTAGAGACCTCTTCCCAGTAGCCAAGGGCAAAGGCCAGAATCCTCTTTAAGTAAGCTTCATTCTTCTCTACATAAGTCCCATTTCCACTATAGAATGTACATTTATAACTCTCACTAAACAATTCTTATCCCTGTGTAGGATTTTTTAATTACTCAATGTTACATTGGATATTTTGAAGCTTAGTGCATGAATTGAAGTATGTCTTCCACTCCTGCATGACAAAGAATATGTATTTTTTATTAAAAAAAATAAATAAAGGAGTTTCCAGAAGGGGTTTTTATGATCATGGCAAAATTAGAGGTTTTTGGCATCATGAAAGCCTTAGGAAACTAGTGAAAATCATTCAAAATGATAAAGACAGAATGTGACTTTTCAGAAACAGCAATTGCAATTACAAATTAGCTACAAAAATTTATTTTTTGTATGTATCATTTTCATATTTTTGTTGCATTATGGTTATACATAATGTTGGGATTCATTGTTGCCAGTTTGTACATGCATATAATATAACAATATAATTTGGCCAATATAGCTACAATATTTAAAACAGGTGATAATAGCACCAGAATATGTAAAAACATCAGTAGGAAAGAACAGAATAGATAAATGTCCTGAGTGTATACCTAAATATTTCATGCATCATAAAGTTTGCATTGAAAATCAGTAATTAACAATGCATCATTCAATTATTCAATTATAACTGGTGAAAGTAAACTATTGCAAAATGTAAACAAGAAAAAAAATATAAAAAAGGAAAGAAGGAAGATTCTACATTCTAGGCTGGGTGGTGTTGACAGTGAATCTTCCCCAAATCATGAATGAAACAGAGAGTAAAGAGGAAGCAAAAGCTTGAGCACAACACCTACAACTAAAGTAGGTGGTATTCTCCAGAACGTAACATGAGCAAGTGGCATCAAATAACGGACATGATTAGGTCCATCAGCATCTGTGCAGGAGAAAGTCAGGGGAAGGCAATGGGGTATCCCTGAGAATACAAGAACCTGAAATCAATGATGGGTATTCACTGGAAGTTGCCAGGAGATGATCTGAGAACAGAATCAGAAACAGTTTGCAGAGTCCAATTCACAAGGAAAGGAAAAGAGAGTCACTGTAAGGTCTGAAATGTTAATTAAAATTGTATAGTCCCAAGAGCTTCTGATGACTAAAAGATGTAAGTACCCTATTAATACAAGGTCACACTTAGGAGATACTGCTTGGAATAGTTAAGCATGACAGGGACAATGGGAAAAAAGGAAAGAGATAGTACATATCAAAGTATGAAGGAATATAAAAACCAGCAGACTCTAGAAAGTAAAAGGCTATGTATTTTATTAGTTCTGGAAAAAATAGAAAAGGAAGTCCTATCTATGCCACCAGATCGGGATTCACTTCTACATTCTGAAAGTACATGGTAACTATTTTCACTTAAAATAAGCAATAAAGAAGGATCACTATCAATCTAATAAAATTTTATTATAAGACAAAAGAAAACCAAGAGGATAATAACAGCTGCTGAGAAGGATGTAATATGAAGCACAGAGAAGAGAGAAGAAAGCTGCAAAGTAAAGGAACTCCAGAAATCTGAATTTAGTGTCCCTGAATCTTTGGTCAAAGACTAATCCGCATAAGCACACAATAAGACTCTGTAAAGACCAAGAAAAGCTCTGAGTTGAATGGAATTTCCACAGCTTACTTAGGGCTGGGAGATGTTGGGGTTCTGCCTAGCTAGAATGAGAGACCTCAGTAAACCCCCAGGTACTCACTTGGCAACCAAGAAAATCTAATGAACAGGTCATTCTAGACCCAGACTAGACGTACCATATTAGAGCTCCTAAATAATCTATAAAATCATCTAGGATCTAATAAAAATTACTAGATATGTAAATGAGTAGGATAAGGTGGTCTGTAACTGAGAAGAAAATCAATCAGTAATAAAGAGACTTAGAAATGATAGGAATAATTTATTAGCAGCGTGGAGTGTTAACACAGATAACTTCAAGGATACAAAACAAAACATAAACATAATGAAAAGAACCAATATGAAATCTCAATGGATAAATGGAAACTAAACAAACGATATTTGAGGTTTTTTGAATAATTGAATGAATGTTTGGGAACTTAAAAATACATCTGAAATTCTAAAAAAAAAAAAAAAAAAAAATCACTGGATGGAATTAAAAGCAGATTGGAAGCCCCAGGAGAAAATATCACAGAACTTTAGGAAAGATTAATAAAAGATATCCTATCTGAAGACTAGAAAGACAGAATGATGCCAGGTGTGTGGTGGACACCTATAATCCAGTGGCTCAGGAAGCTGAGGCAGGAGGATTGCAAGTTGAAAGCCAGCCTCAGCAACTTAGTGAGGCCCTAAGCAACTCAACAAGACCCTGTCTCTAAGTAAAATATTTAAAAGGCTGGGGATGTGGCTCAGTGGTTAAGTGCGCCTGGGTTCAATAACTGGTACCATAAAAAAAAAAAAAAAAAAAAAAAAAAAAAGACAGACAGAAAAACAATTGGTGGATAATGAATAAAGTCTTGGGAACTTGCAGAACAATTGTAGCCATTGTTCTCATGGGTCTCATGTATGAGAGAATAGAGCCCAGATACAGATCCATAGTTCAACAGTCACTGGATTTTCTTCAGAGCTTCCAAAGCAACTCAATAGATAAAGCATTCATTTTTTCTGCAAATAATAAAAACAACTGAATATCTGTATAAAAATAAATAAATCTTGACACATATCTCACACTATATAGAAAAAGTTTAAAATGAATAATAAGCCAAAATATAAACTACAAAACTTCTAGAAGAAAAAAGAGGAAAAATCATTTTAACCTTAGGAAAGGCAAAATCCTTTTAACAA
Source organism: Tamias sibiricus (assembly GCA_025594165.1). Taxonomy (NCBI): domain Eukaryota; kingdom Metazoa; phylum Chordata; class Mammalia; order Rodentia; family Sciuridae; genus Tamias; species Tamias sibiricus. Next base: position 152,615,821 of record CM046657.1, on the reverse strand, counting down.
GACAGAAAAAGAATCAACCATAGAGTAAAATGAAAACTGGTACATAAAAATCTTCTGTTTAATTAAAAAAAAGTAGTAAATTAAATAGCACCCTGGTGTGATAGCATGCACCAATAGTCCTAGTTACTTGAGAGGCTGAGCTAGGAGGATGGCTTCAGCCAGGAAGCTTGAGGTTAGCCCAAGCAACATAAGGAAACCCTGTCTCAAAAAGAAGCAAAAAAGAAAAAGGAGAAATTAAATATCAAACCACATGTTCTAACCAAATCCATAATATCTTTATTATAATATCCATAATATATACTATTCCTGTAACTTAGTAATAATAAAAGCAATTTTTATGGGTAAAATTTTATTTGAAAATGACTAATAAAGAGTTGAAAATGCTAAATATTATTAGTTATCAGGGAAATTAAAACCATAATGATATACCACTACATATTTACTAGTATATTAGTCAGGATTCTCCATGAAATAGAACCAACAGTATGTGTGTGTTGGGGGTCTTATTAAAAGGAATTGGCTCATACCATTACGAAGGGTGAGAAATCCAAACCAAGATCTGCCAGTGGTATAGTTCCAATATATTTCCAGCCCAACTCCAAATGCCTAAGAAGAAAATCTGAAGATGTAAGTCCCATGTGAGTCTAAGTGCAAAGGCAGGGAGAAGACAGATATCCCAGTTCAAAGACAGGCAAGCAGAAAGAGTTCTTTCTTACTCAGTCTTTTATTTTATAAGGCCTTTGGTAAGCTTGGAAGAGGCTTAAATTGGGAAGGGCAATCTGTTTTGCTCAGTCCACAAATTCATATGTTAATCTCTTCCATAAATAAATTAGTGACAAATCTCAAGATAATATTAAACCAAAGATCTGGTCGCTCTGTGGCCCTATCAAGTTGACATATAAGATTAACCGTCATGACCAGAATGGCTAAAATTAAATAAGCTTATTGTTCCAACTGTTGGTGAAGATTAGAATAAACTAGCCTCTCATACTTTCTTGGTGAAAGTATAAAATTTCACAATCATTTTTGGTGAAAGTATAAAACTTCACAAACATTTTTGAAATTATTTTGGCAGTTTTTCGTAAAGTTAAGCACATAGTAACACTCTGAACCAAGTCCACTATTTTTTTTTATATTTACTCAAAAGTAATGAAAACCTCTGTACACAAAATAACAAACCAGGATGTTCACAGCAGCTTTATTCATAATAACCAACTGTCAGCAGAACAATGGAAAAAGAAAATGGTGGTTTATTTACTCAGTGGAGTACAACCCAGCAATAAAAAGGAATGAATGACCTTTGTACACAATAATATTAATGAACCTAAAACAATATGCTGAGTAATATGTTAGACACAAATGAATGCATACTGTTTAATACCATTGCTATAAAGACCTAGGATATACAAAACTAAATCATGGTAAAAGAATCCGGAGTGCAGACTGCATCTGGCAGCAATAGGTGTGGAGGATGAAAACTGCAGAGTTGCATGAGGGAACTTTTGGGAGTGAAGGAAATGATTTGTAAAAATTCACCAAAATATGTGATTAAGTCATGGTATTTCATTCTATAAAAAATTTTATAAGGGGTTGGGGTTGTGGCTCAGTGGTAGAGTGCTCGCCTAGCACGTGTGCGGCCCGGGTTCGATCCTCAGCACCATGTAAACATAAATACATTGCATTGTGTACAACTAAAGCAAATAAATAAATATTTAAAAAAATTTATAAATCTATGAAAAATGTGAATTTTGATCCCTCTCTACCCCATACTGTAAACAATATTCAACTAGGATACATTGCAGTTGTAAGTGTGGAAAGTAAAACAATAAAGAGTTTAGAATAAAACATAGGGGAGTACATTTATGACACTGAAGTAGGCAAAGATTTCTTAAACAGAACATAGAAAAAGCCAATTTTTAAAAATGAATAATGGTACTATTTTAAAATTTAAGACTTCTGTTCCTCAAAAGATATCATTTTGGGAATGAAAAGGCAACCCACACATTGAGGAAAGATATTTGTAACACATATATCTAAAAAAGGAGTATATGTTAAACACTTTAAGAACTTCTACAAGTCAATAAGAATTATTGATAAAAGACTTGACAACACACTTGGCAAAAGAAGATAAACAAATGACCAATAAACATAAAAAAGTGTGTTCAACATTGTTGGTCTACCGAGTTCAAATTAAAGTCATAATACAGACCATCATAAACCCTCTAGAATGACTAAAACCAAAGGCAGAAAATACCAAGTGTTTGCAAAAATGTGGAATAACTGGGACTCCATACACTGCTGGTGAGCATATATATAGTTAGATGATCAACCTTGGAAAACGTTTTGGAAATAGGTACTATAACTAGAAACTTCCATATTCTGTGACACAGCATTTTTCACTCGTAGGTATATAACCAACAAAAATGTAAACATGTGATCACCAAAAACATGTTTTAGCATGTTCACAGCCACAATGTTTGAAACAGCTAAGAAGTGGACCTCAGTGAAATGCCCATTGGTAGCATGTATAAAGAAACCATGTTATATTTACATAATGCAACGCTAAAGAGAGAGGAAAATGAACAATTCATAACTATTATTGGCATAATGTATAAAAACATAGGAAATTAATCTATGCTGTTGCTCATCATAAGAATATTTACCCTTGGAGGGATGCCAAGGGTATGTTGTAAAGGAACATGAGCGAGGCCACTAAAGTTCTGGGTACTGGTTTTGTGGAAATGTTCAATGTGAAAATTCGGGAAGAAGACAATTTAGTACTTGAACATTTCCATATATATATTCTTTTTTTTGTGTGTGTGTGTTCCCAGGGATTGAACTCAGGGGCACTCGTCCACTGGGTCACATCCCCAGCCCTTTTTTGTATTTTTATTTAGAGACATGGTCTCACTGAGTTGCTAAGTGCCTCGCCATTGCTGAGGCTGGCTTTGAACTCACGATCCTCCTGCCTCAGCCTCCCAAAGTGCTGGGATTACAGGCGTGCGCCACCGCACCCGGCTCATATATATATTCTTAATATGAAATTTTTAACATGGAAAAACATATTAGCCTAGAGGAGAGAAAATGGGTGAGGATTTCAGTGCAACAAGATTGGTCATGAGTTGGTAATTGTTTAATTTGGGTGATGGGTACATTGGGGGTTAATTTTATGATTCCTATCATTGTTGTAAAGGCTTAAAACTTTCTGAAATATAAAAATTAGAGTTAAAGAAAAGAAGGGGAAAAAAGCAATGATATATGACTATCATTGATATTTCCAGAGATATATGAATATCACAACTGTGCTCCCAGGGGAGAGGTATGGAGTAAGCCACAGAGTCACTGTTTTTACTATAAACATTTTAGGACTATTTGATTGTATAAACCATGTACATGCCTTATACATTAAAAATAATATTGAAGTGCCAAAAATTTAAAAATTTGAAAGGAAAGGAGATAAAAATAATTCTATTATTTTAATATCAAATGATAATAAAATCATCTTTCATATTTATATTACTAAAGGAAATTGGAAAACAGAGAAATTAGAGTTAAGAGGCTTGAGATGCTATAATTTTATATACAATTTATTTTAACATTCATGAACTGAATAAAAGGAAAAATATATGGAATCATAACTTCCTGCCAAGAAGTACAGTGGAAACTAGAGTTTTGAGATAGAATTTATAGATCACTTAATATTGTATAAATATATTTTAATTATATAGTAAGTCAGTTCTAATTTTCTAAGCTTACTTGACCATATCATGCTGAAAACATGCATGGAAAATATTCCATTGAATCCTTACTCCAAGAACACATTGGGAAAATCTGAGCTAGACAATGTTAATAAGCAAAGTGGGCACATTACATTTTACAGAACTGACCTAAGGTAACAATCCTAGAACCCAAATATTTTCAGTTACTCCTCCCAGCCAAATAGCATTCTTGGACATAATGGAAAATCCTTTTTTTCCCCTCATTTAATCAACACATATGCACAACACCCATTTCATAGGTATATAACCAGAAAAATGTAAACATATGATCACCAAAAACATGTTTTAGCATGTTCTTTGAAGGCAAGAAGGCAAAATACTTGCTATCCTATGAGGGTTGTAGTTTGTGATGGTTGTGTGGTTTGGTTTTTACCCATGACACACATGTCATTCAGTTGGGCACATCTAGGAAAGTTTTTGCATTACTGATAGAACAGACAGGTATCTTAGCCGCCCTTTTCCTATCCTGATGGAATAAAAGTCCCACCTCCATATGCTTCCACTTTCAAATGGACAAACTACAACCTTTTCTGTTCTCTTTGCGTGTTTATGCCTGTACAGCCTCTTAAATCAGGTTTTAAGAGAGGTTGGAGATAAATGCATTTTTTCAGTTTGTCAGGTTTAAACGGAGCCCTATATGTTGTCTAGAAATATAAACATTTTAAACAAGGAAAATAAAACATGCTTAAGATAACAGAAACCAAATTCAGGGATGTGGTTATCATATGAGGAGAGAGAATGGGAAGTGGGATTGTTGAAGGACTAATGAAGCTTCAACATCAACTATATCAGTAAAGTTTTAATTTGTTTTCCCACATTTTTATTGGTACATTATAGTTTACATAATGATGTGATTTGTTGTTACATATTTGTACATACACACAATATAACAATGTAATTTGGCCAATATCAATCCTTAGCACTTCCCCCCTTCCTCCATTCCTCTCACCCTTTGGTCCCTTTCTTCTACCGATCTCCCTTTGATTTTCATGAGATCCTTGTCCACCCTGCCCCCAACTTTCTTTCCCTCTTTCCTCTCTAGCTTCCATTCATATGAGAGAAGGAATAGGACCCTTGAATTTCTGAGTTTGACTTATTTCCCTTAACATATTGGCCTCTAGTTTCATCCATTTTCCTGCAAATTACATAATTTCATTTTTCTTTATGGCTGCATAAAACTCCAATGTGTGTGTGTGTGTGTGTGTGTGTGTGTGTACACACACATACACACCACATTTTCTTAGTCCACTCATTCATCCATTGATGTACATCTAGGCTGGTTCCATAATTTGGCTATTGTGAATTATGCTGCTATAAACATACCCATGTTTCATTGTAGTATGGCTTTGACTTTTCAGGATAAATACTGATAAATACATTTATAACAGGGTCATATTGTGGTTCCATGCCTAGTATTTTGAGGAACCTCCATCCTGATTTCCATAGTGGTTGTACTAATTTACAATCTCACCAACACTGTAAAATGTTCCTTTTTCTCCACATCCTCTCCAGAATTTATTATTGTTTGTATTTTTGATGACTGCCATTTGGACTAGTTGTGAGCTGAAATCACATTGTAGTTTTGATTTGCATTTCCCTAATTGCTAATAATGTTGAACATTTTTTTCATGTATTTGTTGGCCATTTATATTTCTTCTTTTGAGAAGTGTATGTTTAATTCATTTCCCCATGTATTAGTTGGGTTATTTGATTTGGGGGGGTGTAAAGTTTTTTTGAGTTCTTGATGTATTCTAGATATTAATCCTTTGTCGGAAGAGTAGCTAGCAAAGATTTTCTCCAATTCTATAGATTCTCTCTTCACATTCCTAATTATTTTTTTGCTGTGCAGAAGCTTTTTAATTTGATGTAATTCCATTTATTAACTCTTGGCATTATTTCCTGAGCTTCAGGGGGTCTATTGAGAAAGTCATTGCCTGAGCCTATATGCTGAAGTTTTGTCCCTACATTTTCTTCTAGGAGTTGCATAGTTTCTAGTATAATTCCTAGGTCTCTGATTCATTTTGAATTGATTTTTGTGCAGGGTGAGAGATAAGGATCTAGTTTCATTCTTCTACATATGAGTAACAAGTTTTCCCAGCACCATTTGTTATTAAAGAGGATGTATTTTCTCCAGTGAATGTTTTTGGCACACACATTTTTCAAGGTTCAGATGACTGTAGATGTGTGGGTTTGTCTCTGTCTTCTATTCTGTACCAATGGTCTATGTGTCTGTTTTTATGCCAGAACCATGCAGTTTTTGTTACTCTAGTTCATTAGTATCATTTGAAGTCAGGTATTGTGGTGCCTCGAGGATTGCTTTTTTGTCTTAGCATTGCTTTGGCTACACTGGATTTTTTATTCTTCCAAGTGAATTTTAAGTCTATTTTTTTCTAGTTCTGTGCAGAAGGTCATTGGTATTTTGATGGGCATTGCACTGAATCTGTGAATTGCTACTGGTAATATGGCCATTTTACCAGTATTGATTTTGCCTATCCATGAACATGGCAGGTCTTTTCATCTTCTGAGGTCTTAAATTGTTTCATCAGTGTTCTCTGGTTTTCACTGTAGACTAGTCTTTTCACCTCCTGAGTTATATTTATTTCTAGATTTTGTAACCTGGTACCTTGCAATATTTGTTTATTGTCTCAAGCAGTCTTTTGGTGGAGCTTTTTGGATCTTCTAGGTATAGGATCATATCATCTGAAAACAGTGATAATTTGACTTCTTCCTTTCCTGTTTTTATCTCTTTTATTTCTCTCTCTTGCCTAATTGCTCTGGGTATAATTTGTAGCTTTACATTAAATAAAAGTGATGAGGGTGGACATCCTTGTCTTGTCCCAAATTTTAAAGAAAATGGTTTTTCACTTTTTCCCCATTTACTGAGGTTGGTTTTGAGTTTTTCACATATAGCCTTATAAAACTGTAATTTAATAAAGAAAGAAAGCAAAATGTTGAATTTGATGGAGCCACAAATTGGGCACACAAATGTTCCTTATATTAGACTCTATAATTTTAAGTATGTTAAAATATTCCAAAATTAAAAAGACTTCACTCAGAGGAAACTGTTTTTAAATGCATACATAGTTAATGAGAATCAGAGCCCTGACATCCCATCTAGTTAGGGTAAGAAGGTAAGATGCTAGGAAGAGGATAGGCAGAATGTGGAAGAAGAATCCAGACTAGAGCACAGTATAGATGGCTCATTTTCCTAAGTAAGGGCTGGAGGGTGATGTCACTGTTTATTGTGTCATATATTTATATATTTGTGTGCATATGTATATATATGCATACATGTTTATTAAGGGATTCATGATTAACTTAGGTATAGGGTATCCATTGCTCTCATTAAATACAGTGGTTTCAGTCTTTTAAAACCAAATTCCTTTATTACTTTTATGAAAGTCTAATGTTTTATACTTCTCCAGGTTTTGTTAGGTATAGATATTAACCATGATAACCCCTTCATGAACACTGAAGAACTCAAAGAAGTCCCAAATAGGTAAGCAGCCTCCTTGAAAGAAAATGTAGTCTTTTTGAGGCCAATTTCTTCTTGTGTGATATTTTTACATTAAAGCGACATAGGTCATTGATCTATGTTATAAACCAAGATTTAAATCTATGCATTTATAAATGCTTAACTACCCATTAACAACAAGAACAAAGATGCAGGTCACTTTTTCACTTGGAAATGCCATCAAGAAGCTGTTATACTAAATTATAGCTAAAACTATCCTAAAACTAAATTCAACATATGTATAGTACTATATCCAGATAGTCCTTATCTTCAATAGCATATGATCTAAATGATCTGATAGCACAATCAGTTCAATAATTACCCATTCAGCCACAGAAATACTTGCCTGGGAAATTGAATCACCTTAATTACCCAGTTGGGAATTTATAGTGAAATATTGAATAAGTCTTTATCTAAATATGTGAACTATTTTCTTTTATAAATTGTCTCTACGTTATGTAATTTGTCTAGATAGTGAACATGATTTAATAGAGTGAGCATAGGATCTGAAATTAGAACAGTTTTCAGATCTAGCTATGCCACTCACCAGATGTGCAGTTAAGGTAAGTTACTCAATCTCTTTGAGTCTTAACTTCCCCATCTATAAAATGGGGACATATGATTATGCCTTATACAACTAGTTTAATCCATATAGAATGTAATCGATACTGGTTTGTTCCTCTCCTACCTGCTTCCATAAAATCCATATCAAAGGTCACTATCAAGCCGGGCGCGCTGGCGCACGCCTGTAATCCCAGCACTTTGGGAGGCCGAGGCAGGAGGATCGCGAGTTCAAAGCCAGCCTCAGCAATGGCGAGGCACTTAGCAACTCAGTGAGACCCTGTCTCTAAATAAAATACAAAAAAGGGCTGGGGATGTGGCTCAGTGGTCAAGTGCCCCTGAGTTCAATCCCTGGTACCAAAAAAAAAAAAAAAAAAAAAAAAAAAAAAAAAGTCACTATCATTGATTTGTTGATGGTTTTTCATTTTTTCCCCATTTACTAAAGTTGGCTTTGAGTTTTTAAGATCCTGAGAATCCACTCACTATTAGCATCCAATGCAATATGGAACACTGAGTGTTTTATTTTAGTTGGTTTAAACAACTGATTTATCTTTTCAAATCACTCAAACAAAAATAACACATCAATTATAGCAGGGCTCTAAATCTCCTTGCAAGGCCTCCAGACAAATTCAGCTGATGAACCATCTTACTTTTGCTTTCCCACTGATAATGAGCCTGATAAAACTGAAGGGCAGCCAATATTAAAGAACAAAAAGTTCTCTGAGGGATGGATGGAAATAGTGGTTTAAGCAAAAGGAATCACAAATATTTTAAATTTACCCCAAATCAAAATGACCCTATGTATATTTTTAAACTACTTTTACGTTTTCTTAGATAATTTGTATGATTCTAAACTACACCTACCCAAATATTGCAAAAATAAAACAAAAACTCACAGTGGTTACTGAATTCCATGGTTAGGACCTTTAAAGAAGCCATGATGATTTCCCAAAACCAATCTGCAGAAAGATGCTGGGCCAGCTGGGTAAGAGTCACCTGGGAGCTTGTTAAAGATATATATTCCCAGACTCTGGCCCATAGATTTGTATTCTGTAGCTCTATGAGAGGTCCCAGGAATACATATATTTAAAAACGTCCCAGGTGCACTAGCTAAGCAATTTATGATACATTCATGTATTAGTACTCAATGTATATGCAGAAAAGAATGAGGAGTTTCTTTACATATGGATGGGGACAATCTTCCAGATGCTTTATTAAGTGAAAAACCAAGAGTGTGTATCTCATTTTATTAGTGCTGCTAAAAAGAAGATTGAACATACATATTTGCTTATGTATGCATGAAATACCTCTGGAAAATGACACAAATAACTGATAATAATGGTTTTGTCTCTGGAGAGAACTGGGTATTGGAAAGCAGGAGTGAGAGAGAGATTTTTTTCCACAGTATAAACCTTGTACTTTTGAAATATAAGCTAAATAAAGATATTATGTATTCAAAATGGCTGAAAAAATATTATTTATATAATATTCATGACAAAAATGTGGCTTTTAAATAATTCTTCAGGTGACTCTGATATTCAACCAGGATTTAAACTACCGGCCAAGAAATATTTAACAGGGAACATATTAATGCAATAATATGTAAATGTGTAATATGTAATGTACCTACATCTCTAAGAGATTAACAATTTCTCCATCTATAAAGTAGAACACCAGATACCTAGATATATGGCAGCTGAATTAGTGCAAATGATATATTCCTGAAAATTCCCTTGAAAAACAGTTCAAGACTATTTCAATAGACCTGACAATGGGTGATGTGTCTGTTTGCCAGCTAATTTATTATTTTTTATGGAAATAGAAAAAACACAGTTTACAATTTATTCAGTCAGTCAGCTTTGAATTATGTAACTCCTAATTATTTTTGTGATTGGAGAGGATACAAATTATTTCAAAATATATAGCTTGAGACTTTTTAAATGTTTTTATACCATACCACTTCAAATTAATGAAGTTCAAATTCATGTTAAATGCAACTACATTACTCTTGAACTTCATTTGATTAACTTCCTAAAAAAATCTTCACAGAAAATATACTTTGATGTTATTCATTTTGTTTTATTTGGAATTGATGAGGAATACCCACTTGAAGAATGCTTCTGCATTTTCTGTGAAACTGTTAAAGACATTGTGATTATTGATTTATACAAGTGGCTCCTTAATGCCACTTAATCACTCATTAAAATCTTTGTGAGAGAAAAATTTTTAAAAAAATGTATGCATTCTCTTGTCAGTTGAGAACTGCTGCCAACAACTTTGGGGTTGAATATGAGTTGACCACTGTATGTGGCAAGTTTCCTTATAAATTCTGGGGTCATCTAGCCTTAAGAAAAGATAAAAGGAAGACAAGTGTCACCTTTTATAAAGTTTACATAGCATGAATTTTTTTTATAAAGAAACAAGCCAAATAATTTTGTACCAGATAACAGTTTGTACAATTTCTGGTTTTAGTTAAAATGTGTTCCCTATGCAAGGTAAGGTAATTGAGCCAATTAGGTACTCACCCCTTCTTTGAGAGAATCTAAGGGAGAAGAAAACCAAAGAGAAAAGTTCCCACCTTTCACATAGGGAGTCTTGAGTGATTGGACCAATAAATGCATGCCTGGGTGGATGCACAGGAGGAGTGAGGGAAATGGAAGAGCTAAACTCCAACATCTCTAGGAAGAGCTAATATGGTTGACTCATTCTTACCTTTTCAGTAACACCTTCGGACAGCCAAATTCTTTTGGCTCTCCCTAATCTTTTTTTTTTTTTTTTTTTTTGGTACTGGGGATTGAACTCAGGGGCACTTGACCACTGGGCCACATCCCCAGCCCTTTTTATATTTTTTATTTAGAGACAGGGTCTCATTGAGTTGCTAAGAACCTTGCCATTGCTGAGGCTGGCTTTGAACTCGGGATCATCCTGCCTCAGACTCCCAAGTGCTGGGATTACAGGTGTGCACCACCTTGGCTCTCCCTAATCTTTAGCTTGGTTAGGACCCTGCAAAAAATCATCTAAGATAGATGACTAATCAGTATACAGCAGAATATGCAAAATTTAGAGAAACCTGCTTAAACTAAGGTGGAAAATGAATGCAGCTCTTATTAACCATGGTTTATAAAATTGTGCTCTGTTTTGGAGGATAGTCTGGCAGTTCCTCAAATAGTTAAACATTCAATTACCATTGACCCAGCAATGTGAGTCCTAGGTATGTGTTTCCTTTATATCCACTTCACCTGATAGCTTTAATTAGTCCAGTGAATGAATTAGGAAAAGAGAAAAATTGTTTCTCATTCTTAAATAAAGGGTCATCTGGAAATACTAATTATATTTAACTCTGTGTTTCTTGTCTCCACTTCTGTTTTATATGTAGATTATTTTTATAGATATATTATTAGATACTTCACTTTTTTACTAAAATAACATTTTATCTGTAAAAAATAATAACATACCCAGGGTTGATTATTAAAAAGTATTTAAAAGCATAGAAAAAATCATGAACCTAGTATCCAATAATTACCACTTAATATTTTGCTACTTTTTTCTTTTTCTCCAGGTGTATCTACATATATCTTTATGTTTTATAAATGCAGAAACAAACATTTCACATTTTCTGAACTCAATTTTCCCAATTCTTTTAAATTTTCTACTGTAATGTAATTATTATGACTACAAGGTATTATCTCACGTAATTTTTGAACTAGTTGTCCCTGAGAAACAGATTCTAAGAAACAGATTCTAAGAAAGAGATTTATTGGGTATAGTAATTTTAATTTTGTGTTTACAGGATCAATGTCCATGGGCAAGTGTAGGGAGTAGGGTAGAGCAGAGGGAGTTGTGGAACTGAATGAAGTTGCAGGAAAGATCTTGGGCAACTCTGGAGCTAGGATGGCCCTTCAGAGTTGTCCCCCATCTAGAGGCAACGGGGCTAGGTTCTTCAGTAGGGATTGTGCCCAATGAGTAAGAATGTATTTTACAAGGTGGCTCTTTTCAGCTGAGGGTAATTCCCAAGTAATGATTCACCTAGGAGCCATCAGGTAGCAAAGCTATCAGCAATGAGATAATGAATTCCTCAGACCTGAAGGGGAAGATCTGGCTGACATAAGATATCATTTGCTAGAGCCCTTCTCCTGTGACCCTTGAATTCACCAGCATTTAACTTGCATGTTATTGAGTTTTTTGTTAGTCATCCTTTTCAGTTGTTCTTGATTCCATTCACCCTCTGATAAAACTTCTGCTGATCTAGGTGATTTATGTGATGAAGTGACCCAGAACCGCATCAGTTACCATGACTTTCTAACACTATGGCTCTGGCTCTTATTCAGTCATTGTCAAAGTCAGGTAATGTAGTGTACCAAGAGATGTGCCAGTGGATTCCATGGGTGCTGAACACATTCTCCCTGTCCTCATTGTGAAGTAACACACCTAACTCCACCTGATGACCAGAGTCAAAACAGTCGCCAAAATGGTAACTTATTTCCTTGATTACTATTTTCTTTGCCTCTTGAGGAACCTAAAATGACCATAGTAGTTTTAAAGTTTAATGAGACTCTTGTGTCCTCTGATGGAATATTTTACTCTCTAAGAAGCAGAACATCTGAATCCACATTATATAGAATTGTAGGGATAAGAAGCACAGATTCTACCAGTCCATCACTTGGAGGCATGGTGAACAAGTATACTTCTACTTCCTTCTCTTGACTCTAAGATCCACACATTCTGCTTGTTGGGGACAAAGCATCATGCCATAGTCATTGATTAGGGTATATACTAGGTCCCAGAACATGGCACTTCTTGCAGAGTATCATCTCCAGACTGGTGCCTCACACTCTCAAAAGATTTTTCCATTACCCCACAAGACTGATAACTTTTGTATGCTGCAGTATGTGATCTCATGGTCATACGTTCATTCTCATATATCCTTTGTGGTCAGTTGATTCTTAGTCTGATGCAATATTGTGCAAGATATCATGTCAATGGATCAAACGCTCAATAAGCCCTGGGACAATGGTGCTGGCTGAGGCTATAATAGGAAAGACAAACAAACTTAGAATATGTGTATTTTTCCAGTCAATACTGCTGCAGGATAGAAAAGATTCTGTGTAGACAGTTTGCCACCAAGTAGTTGGTTGGTGTCTTTGAGGATTATGCCATATAATTGTCTAACATTAGTATATGTTGCAGGGACATAGGATATTTGAATATTTAGCTGTACTCACCTTGATGAGTGGGAGTCATGTTATTGGGCCCATGAATAGCTTCCATGCATTCTTCCATCATGCCTACATTGTTTATGTGACCACTGAGACAGCTTTGGAGTGGCTGATAACAGAAGCTGGATGAACAAACTGGCCCAATCATTCTGTGTTTTTCGTTGATTTGTGTCCCTTTGAAGGCTATGCTCCAGTGGACATTAACGTGTAACACAAAGATCTTTCCTTTAGGTTCATTTCCATAGGCCATTCATATATATATATATCTTCCCCAGATGCTCTTGTTTCCAATTCCCCAATTTTTGTTTTCCCTGGTCCTGAACAACAAACTAAATAATTTTCCTCAGTTCATTAATTGGTATTGATTGCTATTTTGATCCACTATTCTCCCCACTTAAGGAGCACAAGCGAGTACACCACATGAAACTCTGCCCATTGTGAGGATTTCCTTTCATCGCTTTCTTTCAAAAATGTCCTTGAGTGAGGTCACAGTGCAACAGCAGTCCATTTTTAGCTTGCATCTTATTTTGGAATGATCTATGAACAAACATCAGTCTTTTTTCTTTCTTGATGAGCTAATCATATGGGGCCCCTCAAGTGGCTCAGTTTTGTGCTGAGGAAGAGGTGCCAATGAAGCTGAATCGTGTCCTCTAGCCCTGCTAATGCTTGATCCCAGATTTACCATTTCCATCTTATGATGGATTGCTGCTGAATCCACCTGCCTCTGACTTATTAATTCCAAAAGGTTGAGGCTGAGAGCCATCAGATGTCAATATTCTAGCTGTGAAAGGAATTAATGCCTCAATTCATCTCTTAAAGAGAATTTTGTCAATTCTCTGGTGCTGAGAGTTTTAAGTGTGCCTATTTTTGTATTTTCTTTTGCAATTTTAAACAATGCAAGTTTGAAAGATGTTATTATAAGCATACAATCTAAAAAATAGAGAGCTATAACCTAAAAACAGAATAAGATGACGAGAAATGAAAGTAGGAGACTTGAGTTCTAGTCCTAGTCTGCTATTATCTTTGAATTTTATATTTGACTAATCATTCCATTTCTTGGAGGCTTAATTGTCTTATCTACATTACAAGACAGCTGAATAAGATCAATTTTTCACAATCTAGAATCTACTGAAAAAATAATAAAAATTCAAGAGCTATTTCCAGAATCTTATAAAGCCTAATGAAAATAATTTGCCTATCCTTGATAAGATTGCAGAGAGATCAGGTGGGGGACACAACACTGACAATTTAGGCAAGCAAGAGAGCAATTTCAGATAAATACTGAAGAATGAAAGAATCCTAGAACATCATTATATGATAGGTATTTCCAAGGTCACCTGGTTCAACTCACAAACAGATGCTCAGATCCTCCTCATAATAGCCATTGTAAATGTTTCCTTAAGGTCCTCCAACGTGAAGGGCAATGCAGGAGCCCTGTTTGGGGAGATAGCTAAGATTGCGGTTGACTACGGGCTTTGGACATGTTTGGGCATTGGCGCCTTCCGTAGTCTCACGGGACTTGGCCCGGGATCTTGCGAGACTTGGCCGGAGATCTCGAGGGACTTGAGCGAGATTGCTGATGAGGTCTGCGCCATTTTTGGAGGTTAGAGAAGTGTGGACGGCGTGTCGGGGTGTAGTTAGAGCTAGAGAGAAAAGTTATCAGAATAAAGAGCTATTTGTTTCCAGTTCGTCTCTAAACTTCTTCCCGTGGCTTCTTTGCTCCAAGCGGCCATCGCTTCAGGCGACTACAGGTGGTGGCCCAGACGGGGAATCTGCACGGTAGGTAAAAACTGAGGAAACTCGCAGGAGTCTCTAGTCAGAGCGGTTAAATGGGTTCGAAAATAACTAAGACCCAAGTGTACAAGGCTCTTGATGGATTCTTTGATATAGCTGAGTCAGTTATTAGTGAGGAGAATTTGGAAAAAAGTGAAAGTGATCATGAAAGCTTGGCCTCGGCTGAGTCAGTTAGGACCAGTGAGGATAGTATCAGTGCGGGCTCAAAAATGACAAAGATCCAAGCTGCTAAAGCTATTCAAGATTTATTAGAGATAGTTCAAGGATACATGCTCTCAATTGAATCTGGGACTCAGGATGTTACTGAGTCAGTTAGGACCAATGAGAGTAGTAGTAGTGAGGAGGAATTAAGTAAAAGTGATTCTGAGAAAATGAACAAAAGGAAATTAAGGAAGACCAAGATAAGGGACCGTCAAGTGGAGGAACCTATGTCCTCCATTCCCCCATGGGTGGAATCTATTACAGAAAATATGAAGGGTATCACTAGGCGTTTGCATACCCTAGAAATAGAAATAAAAAGTCTTTCTGAGCGCTTATGCACTCTCGAGGGTAACTCACATGAAAATGGAGAGAGGGGCCACCAGTCAGTAGATTTCAAAACAATAAAAAATCTCAAAGAGGCAGTAATGACATATGGACCCCAAGCTCCTTTCACGTTGAGTATACTGGAGTCCCTTAACACCTTTAGCTTAACCCCCTCAGACTGGAAAAGTCTATGCAAAGCAACATTAAGGGGGACAATACTTGGTTTGGCGATCGCAATTTCAAGAGCTTTCCACCTGATATGTATGTGACGCACCTGTAGGCACCCGCAAACCTGAAGGTATATAACCGGGTGTGAAAGTCCGAGTTAGGAGAACGAAATTCGGTCCGTCGGGCAGTCACTCGGTCGGTCAGGATCAGAGCAGCCAGAACGTAGGCAGAGCGGTTACAGAAGAGAAACCAGATAGAAGAAGTAATGACTGGTCAGAGTAAGGCCGAGACTCCCGAGGAAGACAGAAGACAGAAGAAAGAGAAGGAAGAAAGAAGAGAGAAGAAAGAAGCTCTAATCTTTCTCTAAGCTAAGCTCTATCTTTCTTTACTCTACTCTACTCTAAGCTAAGCTCTATCTTTCTTTACTCTACTCTACTCTAAGCTAAGAAAAAAATCTTTCTTTCCCTCTCTAAGAAAAACGCAAGAAAGTAGAAGTAAAAGTAGTAAAAGCTTAAACTCTGCCGAGAGGGTTTGGAGACCAGACCATAATATAGAAATGCTCACAGGAGAAGGGCCATTCGCAGAAGTACAGGCTCAAAAATATTATACCCAGGAGTATATGCTCAGATAAACGCAGCTGCCTTAAAGGCATGGAAAACTGTACAAGGAACTGGGGATCTACAAGGTAGCTTGTCCAAAGTAATTCAAGGACCTAATGAACCATATGCTGAATTTTCTGATCGACTTTTGAGAACTACAGGTAGAGTTTTTGGGGACGTTGATCAAGTTATGCCATTAGTTGTTCAATTAGCATATGAAAACACTAATAAATACTGCCAGGAAGCCATCAGGCCATGGAAAAATAAAAAAGATCTTTCCATATATATACAACTATGTAAAGATATAAATGATGCCTTTGTCACAGGGAATATGATTGCAGCAGCTGTTAGAGATGCTGCCCCTCAGAATTTCACAAGGACTCAACCTAGACACTATAATCAATCAGGATATTCCAGGAAAAATTATCATAATCAATCAGGCTATTCTAGGCAAAATCCCAAAAGAGAAATAAGACCAAATTCATACCGTGCTCCAGGTTGCTGCCGCAGGTGTAAAAAGGGAAATCATTGGGCCAATAAATGCTATTCAAAATTTGACATCCATGGAAATCCTTTGTTGAGGAATTCAAAAAACGGGGCACGGGGCCCAATGCCCCGGGGCCCACAAATGTACGAGGCATTGGAGGAGGAGTATCCTCAAGCATCCATTCAGATGCTTCCCCGACACAACCCCTATTACCCATCCACTCCCTCACCAGAGGATCAGGAAGAAATGCAGGATTAGACCTCTGTTCCACCACCCGAATAGTGTTAACACCTGAAATGGGGGTTCAACTGATTCCCACAGGAGTCAGGGGACCTCTTCCCTCAGGGACTGTAGGACTTATTATCGGGCGAAGTCCTCAAAGCTTAGTAGGTTTGCAAGTGACCCCAGGTGTAATAAACTCAGACTACAAAGGGGAAATAAAAATAATGCTTAGCTCACCCCAAAGTATAAATTCTGTTAAACAAGGAGATAAAATTGCTCAGCTGCTTCTCCTTCCAAATTTACATAATTCATTTAAAATGAGTATGCCTCAAAAAGGGAACAATAGAAGATTTTGTTCCACTGATTCGAGACCCATGGCTTGCTGGGTTCGAGACTGTACTAGGAGGCCTATGTGTAAAATACGAATCCAAGGAATAGAAATGGAGGGACTTATAGATACTGGAGCTGATTCTTCCATCATTAACTTACGACAATGGCCCAAACACTGGCCTCTGCAAAAAGCTTCAACCAGTTTAAGAGGCTTGGGATATAATAACCTCCCAGAAAAAAGTGCAGTAATTTTAAAATGGGAGGATGATGAAGGACATAAAGGAATGTTTCAGCCTTATGTTTTACCTAACCTACCAGTTACTCTATGGGGAAGAGATATTTTATAACAAATGGGAGTACATCTTGCAACCAAACCTGCAGGTGTTAAATGTGAAAATATACAGGGTAATCTTAACCCTAAAAGAAATCATTATCAAAAAGTACAGGGTAAGCTTAACCCTAAAAGAAATCATTATCATACAGGAAAAAGACATTTTTCTTCGGGGCCACTGAGAAAATAATTTGAAAATACCATGGCTTTCTGATAAGCCAGTGTGGGTGCCTCAGTGGCCCCTATCTAAAGAGAAATTACAAGCGGCCCACCTACTAGTTCAGGAACAATTAGAAGCAGGACATATAGAACCTTCCACCTCTCCCTGGAATTCCCCCATATTTGTGATCAAGAAAAAATCAGGAAAATGGCGATTATTACATGATCTTAGACAAATTAATAAAACCATGCAAGTCATGGGCCCTACTCAACCTGGACTTCCGAATCCTGTAGCTATTCCAAAAAGTTTCCATGTTATTAGTCTTGATATAAAGGATTGCTTCTTTTCTATTCCCCTACATCCTCTGGATGCCCCCAGGTTTGCTTTTTCAGTTCCTTCTATTAACAATAATGGCCCTGATCAGAGATATCAATGGAAGGTTTTGCCGCAGGGAATGGCTAATAGCCCCACCATATGCCAAATATATGTGGACAAGGCTATCCAACCCATTAAAAATAAATATCCAAACCTCATGTGTCTACATTACATGGATGATATTTTACTGGCCCACCCTAATCAAAAAATCTTATTTAATATATTCTGTGACGTGGTAGAAAATTTTAAAAAATACGTATTATATATAGCAGAAGAAAAAGTTCAAACCAGATCTCCCATATTATATTTAGGATTTAAAATCATGGATACTTTTGTTAGACACCCCAAAATTTTAATAAATAAAGAACATTTAACCACCCTCAATGATTTCCAAAAACTACTGGGAGACATTAATTGGCTTCGCCCTACACTAAACCTCACTACTGGCCAATTAAAACCTTTATTTGATATCCTTTGAGGGGACCCTGATCCATCCTCACCGCGAACACTGACTCCAGATGCTAGGAAAGCTTTAAAGTTAGTAGAAAAAGCCATTGAAGGAGCTCATTGTGACAGATTTGATTTAACTCAACCGCTGATATTGATTATTATTTCTTCACAATATACACCCACAGGAGTATTTTGGCAACAAGGGCCTTTATTATGGATACATTTGCCTGTCTCTCCTAAAAGCATAATTGAGTCTTATACCTCCATGGTGGCTAAACTTATTCTTCAAGGACTTAAAACTTCTACTAAAATATTTGGCATTCACCCTACTACTATTATTACTCCCTATTCATTGTCACAGATTGAATATTTATGCTTCAACGATAATGACTGGGCTATAGCTAGATGCTCTACCTCTGCAAATTTTGATAATCACCTTCCTAAGTCTCCTATATTATCTTTTTGTATTAATCATTCTATTATATTTCCACAGGTAATAAAAAATCAACCTATTCCTAAGGCATTTAATGTATTTACAGATGGGTCCTCAAATGGTACTGCTGCAGTAGTCACTACAAAAGAAAATATGACTTACATAACTGCACACAAATCAGCTCAACTAGTGGAATTGGAAGCTGTGGTAAGAGCTCTGGAAAATTTTAGAGACCAGCCCATAAACATTTTTTCAGATAGCCACTATATTGTACAAGCCATCCCAAAATTAGAGTTAGCAGGACCAATAGCACCTCATACTCCAGCTTTTAAATTGTTTTATCAAATACAAAAACTTTTGTGGGCAAGAAAAGAACCCCTATTCGTAGGCCATATTAGAGCACATACTAATTTGCCTGGCCCCCTCCATGAAGGTAATCAAAAGGCTGATGAACTTACAAAAACAATATTTATACTTTCAGCGCTACAACAAGTTACTTTATTTCATTCCCAGTTTCACGTCAACAGCACCACCTTACAACGTAGGTTTAAAATCACAAAAGAGCAAGCCAGAACAATTGTAAAAGATTGTAAATCTTGTATGACACATTTGCCCAATCCTCATTTCGGTGTTAACCCTAGAGGATTAATGTCCAATCATTTGTGGCAGATGGATGTTACTCATGAGCCAAGTTTTGGAAAATTGCGATTTATTCATGTGACCATAGATACATGCTCAGGCATGATTTTTGCTTCCTTACATTCTGGAGAAAAAGTTAAAGATGTTACATCTCATCGTTTGCAAGCTTTTGCTGCATTGGGCATCCCCAAAATGCTTAAAACAGATAATGGCCCCGCATATACGTCCTCATCTTTCAAACAGTTTTGCGCAAAATTCAACATATCCCATAAAACAGGCATCCCATACAATCCTCAGGGTCAGGGCATTATTGAAAGAGCAAACCACACACTGAAAATTATGTTATTAAAACAAAAAGAAGGAAATTGGAAAAGTCCTAAGGACAGATTGGCAGTTGCCCTGTTTACCTTAAATTTTTTAACTTTAGACTCTAATGGTTATTCTGCTGGAGACAGACATTGGAATCCACACCAACAACATAAACCCTTGGTTTACTGGAAGGATGTTCTTTCAGGTACATGGAAGGGTCCAGATCCAGTATTAATTTGGGGGAGACGATCTGTTTGTGTTTTTCCAAAACACGAATCCTCTCCAAAATGGATACCATCTAGATTAATAAAGCAGGTACCACATCAAAATGATCAAGATGTAGTTGTTGAGGAATCAAGATTAATAAAAAAGGTACAAAATCAAGAAGACCAAGATGAAGGTATGGAATGATTCCCTCAAAAGTGTCCTTCAAAATGTTTCACAACTCAAGAGTCATTCCTCCCGGCCGGGACAAGGAGATCTCTCTTTAGTGTGCACACAATTGTATTTTTTTTTCTTTTTATACATGTCTTTATGTCTGTACATTTGTCTACACTTCATGTTAATGTGACGTCACAAATATATGTTTGTATGTTTGTGCGTCTGTCCAGTGTGACGTCACAAATAACAAAGCGCTTATGAAAAAGAATATATATATATGGATCCAAATAACTTTAATTCATTTTAGGTTGAGTATTCAATTTAGGTAAATAATTTTATAAATGAAGGTACTTTCAATTTTGATTTATAGGTGTCCCTGGGACTTCTCTTTAGCAAACAATATGACTAGTGCTATATAACCTAATATTTTGGTGTTTTGACATAAGATTGTTTATTTGTTATTAACTTCATTTGTTTAATAGCTGATTAATTTCAATTATCTCAACAGGTAAAAAATTGCTGTGTATACAGAGACTTGAGGGTTCCAGCTAACAAATTATTTCTCCACAGTGCCTTTAGCTTTTCTTTAATCTATCTTTAATACAGTAAATACCCTGAGTCTTTCTTTCTTTGGTTCTCAATATGATATTTTGCCAACTTATGTTTGTGTGAGCTCAAACAACAATGTGTGTGAGCAGAAATCAACTTTAATTTTCTAATCTAATAATTCTGTTTTTTAGTTTGACAACTCGACTCTTCACTCAGTGCTGAAATAACACTGCCTTTCCTTTAATAATTGATGCTTGAGTTTCTAGGTAGCGGGCCCTGAAGATTTGCCGGTGGCATTGTCTAGACATAAAAAAGACGGCTGCTGCTACAGCTGCAGGGAACGCGGTCACCACAAGCATCCCTGCTGCTCAAGCATCAAACAACCTCACCAACAGTGTGGCCTCTGCTCTACATACATGGGACCTCCTACTTCAACGTGTTATAACAAATGGACATTTTGATCTTTCATTATTTGGAACTTTACGGGACAATGCCTTGCAGACATTTGTCCAGAGAATTCAGTGTGTTACTTGATGAAACTTAGGGCAGCTAATTTGTTTAAACAATTTGATATGCTATACAATTTGGCTCGTCACCAAAAGGCTTGTTGCCTTAAAGCCGCACCATCTCCTCACAATTGGACAACTGTTAGTCATCATACACAGTCGATCCTAAAGGGCTCCATTGGATGGCTGGTTAGCCAATGACGGGTAAGATGCCCAGAGGGGGACAACCTAAGACAGGCACAGTCGCACGGGACAGTCTCATGTGGCCGACATATCAACCTAAGACAGGAGTCAAGGGCACAGCCTTGATTATCCGATGACGGGTAAGAATGTTGGTTGCACATAGACGTCCTAGAGCATTACCTCTTTTAAAACAAAAGGGGAGAAATGCAGGAGCCCTGTTTGGGGAGATGGCTAAGATTGCGGTTGACTATGGGCTTTGAACATGTTTGGGCATTGGCGCCTTCCGTAGTCCCACGGGACTTGGCCCGGGATCTTGCGAGACTTGGCCGGAGATCTCAAGGGACTTGAGCGAGATTGCTGATGAGGTCTGCGCCATTTTTGGAGGTTAGAGAAGCGTGGATGGCGTGTCGGGGTGTAGTTAGAGCCAGAGAGAAAAGTTATCAGAATAAAGGGCTGTTTGTTTCCAGTTCGTCTCTAAACTTCTTCCCGCGGCTTCTTTGCTCCTAGCGGCCATCGCTTCAGGCGACTACAGGGCAAGCCTATCCTGTTTCAGAGAGTGCTAATATTTACATAGTCCAGGCACTTCCTCCTGTCAATAGTTGTTGTTTCCTCACCCCACATTCCTTCTTAAGTTTATTATACCTAAACTGTGGTACCCACCATTCCACTGAGGATGCCAAGTCTAATAGTCTCTCCTTTTTCTCAGCAACATTTGATACAGTTGGCCAATCCCTTCTTCTTGGAAAGATGTATTCTCTTGCCCTACTGGTTGACCCTGTCCCCTGCCTTTTCTCCTAACTCATGCACTGGTCCTTCTCAGTCTTCTATTCTGACTTTTTTTCTTCTACCCAATCTCTAAGTGCTGGCAAATTCATGGGTCCAGTAACTTGGTTTATTCTCTGGAGTAACCCCATTCCTTCTCATGGATTCATTTAATCTAGGTTTTCAAATTAATATCTTCCATTTGTTACTTCTCTTCTGAAACTTAGATTCAAATATCCATTTTCATACTTTACAGGCATTCTTGGATGTAAAAATAAATATTTACAATTAAATTTGCCCATAATAAAACTCTTCATTTTTCTACCCAAACCCATTCCTTCCCCATGATCATAGATAGCAGGAAATGGTACCAATTCTAATAGATTGCTCAAGCCAAAAATTTAGAATACATCTATAATTTAGCTCCTTGTCTTTCCAATTTATGCCCAAATTCTATCACCTCTAACTCCAAGTTACCTCAAACTGATTATTTCTCTATATCTTTACTTTCACTATCTACATTTCTTGCCTGAACTATTTGCTATAATTTTCTAATTAGTTTTCCTGCTTGCACTCTTGTTTCTCACAACCTCTGTATAGTTTAATATGAGGTATCCCTCAAAAGCTCATGTGTGAGACAATGCAAGAAATGAGGTGAAATGATTGGGTTATGAAAGGCTTAACATAATCAGTACATTAATCCCCAAAGGGGATTATAATGTAGTTATTTTAGGCAAGTAGGGTGTGGCTGGAGGAAGCGGGTCATTGAGGGGTATGCCTTTGGTGTATGTATTTTGTTCTTGGTGAGCAAAGCTTTCTCTCTGCTTCCTGATGCCATGTTCCCAGCTGTTTTCCACCATCACACTCTCCCACCATGATGTTCTGCCTCACCTCAGGCCCTGAGAATGGAACTGGCTGTCTGTGGACTGATATCTCTGAAACTGTGAGCCCCATATGAACTTTTCCTCCTTTAAAATTGTTCTTGTTGGGTTTTGTCCACAGTGGCGAAAAAGCTAACCTAAACAACCTCTTTTCGATATAATAGCAAAAATTTATTCATTTTAATTTTAAATTAGATCACATCGCTGCTCTACTTAAAACCCACTACATGCATGACATCTGACCATAGCTAAAGTCTAAATTTCTTACTTCATCCTACAGTGGCATACATGATCTGGATCTGGATCTGTAAACTTCCTATAAACATTATCTACCCTGTCCTCATCCTTTCAAACTTGCCTTCTCTCCCACCTTAGGATCTTTGTACCAGCTGTTCTTTTTCCTTGGGATGATTATTTTTCTTTCACTTCTCATATTTATGGCTCTTTATTATCATTCATATCTCTGTTGAGATGTAAGCTCTTCAGAGAGGCCTCCCTGTTCACTCAATCCAAAGTAGACTTCTAATCATTTCCAATATTTATACCCTATTTAATTCTCTAATAATACCAAACACTATGGAGTTTTTCTTATTTATTTTTCTTGAGTGTGTCTTCTGTCTAGAATGTAAGCTTAGGAAAGCAGGGATGATGTCTGCCTTGTTGCTACTCTTATTTCAGGGATTAGAGAAGAAGTTGGCACTTAACACATGTTCAGTAAAATTTTGTTAAAGGAATGAATGGATTAGGAGATTTGGGGGCCCAGAGAAGGCAAACACAATAGCCTAAATATCCAGTATATTATTGAAATCCATTGTCATTCAAATTGTTGTCCTTGCTTTGACTGTTAAAACGTTATTAAAAGTCCAGCTAATCTTCTGTACAATGAACTTCATTTATTTGAAGACAACTGTTAACTTCTACCCAGCTCTTACCTTGTCAAATAAAAAGATGCTGTTTCTAAAATGTAATATTGGAGAGAAGAATATTTTAGAACAAAGTACACAATGGATGCAGAGTATCAATTGCCAAGAAATGTAATAAAATTTTACTTCATAATAGAAGCATTTTCATTTGTGCACACACATTTCCTTATCACAGATAATCCCAATACTATAATCAATTCTAAAGGGCCATAATAAAGTAAAGGCAACTTTCATAGAAATTTCAATGAAATTTCATTTCAGTTTTGAAAACGTGCTTAACAAGTTTTATTGCCTTGCTTTTTGGGGTTTTTATTGTTTTTTTTGTTTGTTTGTTTGTTTCATTTTGTTTATTGTTTTGCTTTTTTATGCAAAGCCCAAAAAGTTTGTCCAGGCCTACTAAATTACTAAATTCTTGACAATTCAATTTCTTAAAGTGAGAGAGTAATCAATTTGTGTTTGATCTTTCTGTATTATGGAGCACCAGTAGATATTTTAAGATATACTAACTTTAGTGAATTCATTATTGTAATGCAGTTTTCTTCAGCTAAATTTATTCCATGAGAAACACAAACACAAATTCTTAACACTAACCATTATACTTTTTACTTCCCCATCACTTTCTTTCCTAATTGAACCACTAACAAAAGTGTAACCATTAGTTTACTGTTATTTGAAAAAACAAATAATTTCTATTGTGTTTTATTAATAGGTAAAAATATTGGGTGCTTAACATTTACCAACCGATGTTCTCTGTGTTTTATATAACTTAATTTATTTAATTCTAATGACAAATACTATTATTTTGATCACTTTGTAGTTGGAAAAACCATGGCACAGAGAAGTTAAATAATACCCCAGTTTCATTGGAAGTTTCTCATTACATGATACCCAATTCCCTCATCATCTAGGTCAACTCTGAAAATACAGGTGTGTCTATTCATCTTTTAAATGTCAGAACTAAGCATTTGTCCATGTGTGGGCTCGAGTGTATATGAAAAGTCTGAATTGTTCTTTCTTTCTGTATACTGTAATTTTGCTAATGTAGTATCAAGTCACCTTAGCCTATTTTGTAGCCACATTCTATTCTTTATTCACATTCCTAGGAGTGTATTTTTCATGTGATTCGAAGCTCCTTTGAACTGTTATGTTTTGTAAAACACTTATCAGAAACCAAACAGAAGGCAGGTTTGGTGCAGCCATATCTACCAGAGAGTTTAAAGAGGGCTTCCCTAACCTCAAGGGACCCATATGTATTCAAACCTAACATTCTGTAAAATACTACACACGAGAAACACTTTTTTAAAAAAAAGTCAAAACATATTTTATTAAAAAATTCGAATGGCAAAATAAGTCAAGAAATATTATGTGCCACAAAGCCACTTGAAGGCCTGCTTATAGCACAGGTAAGGAAAGTAATAAAACTCCTCAGTGACTGGAGGTCTTCCACCATGCAGGCAAGAGGGGAGAGCAAAAAATAGCACATACGTGAGAAAAGAAAGAATGAAGGATCTCCATTTTGCTGAACCATTATTTTTTCCTCCTACTTTTAATTCTCCACTAGCACTAAGCTTCCTGCTGCTTGTTCTCTGGTATTTTGCCCAGCATTACTCTCTGGACCTAACTGTGAGTCCTGTTTTTGCTACCTGCTACCTTGGAGACTTTCAACAGAGTTAATTCTAAGATCTAGTGTTAAGTGTCTTTATTTGACATTTTTACCTTGGCAAAATGTTTCACTGTGGGGCTATGTGCTAGTGAGTGTGCCTTGGCCACCTGAAGAGGGGCTATTAATGAATGAACTCTTATTCGCTCTCTCTTTCCCCACCCCCATGTAATATTGAGTAGGTTTTGAAAAACTTCAGTGATTATTTTTCCATCAATTTCTTATCAGCTATGTCTTGTCTTATTCCATTTGTGCTAAGATCTTTTGGGAATTCTATTCTCTCATCAGATACTAGCCAACCAGATTTTAGGCCACTCACAAATTCGGTATCATGCCATTTTTTTTATTTTGCAAAATTATTCATGAAAATGTTAAGCAACAATAGGTCAAGAATGAAGTTCTGAGATAAGATCACTAGAGATCTCAATAGACATTAATCAATATCTTCAGAATTGGTCTTTCTATCATTTATGAATGACTATACATATATCATCATGTGTTCACCCTTTTCTATCTTATTGCCATGAACATAGTCAAGTACATGGTTTCAGTAACATTCTTGGTATGTGTTCATCCTATGTTCTTCTGTGGCATTATATAGCACAGAGATTAAAACCAGGGATTCTGAAATGTAGCTACTAATTCTTAAATACGTTTCCCTCAATTTTTAGCTGTGTGCTCCTGTACTAGTTACTAATCTGAACAGTACTTCATATATAAAATGGGGGCTGCCTGTTGGGGTGAGTTAATACTTTAGCTCAAATGAGAAAATGTATTTAAGACACTTAACCTAGAACCTAAATTTGAAAAAGTACTTAAGAAATATAAGCTCTTCTTAACAGTAGAAGTTAACTTACCCAGAAAGAAAATGAGGTTAGTCTGCTACAGCTTAACCTGAAAGGAGCCAGTGCAAGGTCTTGGTGAACACCACTTTCCTTTGTAAGAACTTACATGCTCTTATTACATATTGTTTGAAAAAAATCCATTTAAATAATCCATTCTAAACTTTTGCATGGGGATTAATGTCAGAGTCACTGCTGTATACTTGCAGAATTCACCTTTTTCCTTTATTGAAAATTTTCACTGTGTTTGCTTCTCTCCAGAGCTGTGTCACCTCTGCCTTTTGCCACCATTTCTCTGAGGTAACGTTTGCTGGTTCAGAAGTCTCTTCTGGTTTTCTCCAACCCTGTTCATCTCAGCCAGGCACTTGATGTTCTCTATCTTCCCACCTATCTTTGACATCAGTTCCCTCTTGAACTTGTTTGTTCTACCCTCTGCAGTCTGAAGTTCATTGTCTGACGCAGGAGACAGGCAGCTCAGGAACGGAGTCATCCTGCGTTGTCTCTGTCGTCTGTTATCCCATCTGTCTCAAGCAGAGGGCCTACCCCTTCCTGTTTGTGCTTATTGCTCATTAATACAACTTTATAAAATCCCTCTCTTTACTTCTTCTTATTTTATACAAAGTGGAGCTCTATTTTATGCCTTAAATTGTTCTTAACTGCTCAACAAATATGTTAAATTCACCATTATCTATTATTTCTGCCTTTTGATCATCTTTTTGAATCATGATCTCAGACACTTCCAATCTAAAATGATATTTGAAGAAATTTCTCCCAACACTATCTTTTGAGATTCAGAGAGTTGCTTTTAGAAATTTAGAAATTGTAATACCTTAAACTTCTCCAAGGTACTTTTGAAAACCTTGGTAGCCATGTCTCAGTTTTAAGTAAATTCAGAAAATCATTTTTTATATTGATCTTCTCCTGCCCTTCAGTTGGAACATACACCATCAGCTCTCCAGATTCTCAGGCCTTTGGACTTGGACTGGAATTATCTATACGTCAAATCTCCTTGGTCTCCAGTTTGCTGACTGTAGATCTTGGGACTTCTCAGTCTCCATAATCTTGTGCACCTATTCCTAATAATAAATCTTCCTTGTATCTATATCTCTATATTTCACATCATGTATTTCCACATATGTTTTTCCACACTCACAAAAGGAAAATTAATTGCTTGATGCAAGGTGAGTAGGTGATACAGGCTAAAGTTATAGCTATGGATGTGGTATTAATTGAACAGGTTCGGAACACCCTGAAAGTAGCACCCACAGTATTTGCTGATGGATAAGACACAGGATTGAAAGAGAAAGAGGAATCAGGGATTCCCCAAATCTGTAAGTTGTTAAAGCAGCTAGGTAGATGGTAAATCTGTTTAGTGAGAAGCAGAAGACTTTGGAGCAGTAAATTGGAAAGATGTATTACCAATTCTGTTTGGCCATGCTTATTTTAAGTTCAGGTTTTCAATTAGATTTCCAAATTGAAATGTCAAGTAGAATATAGGAACTCAAAAGAGAGGGCTAAGCTGCAGATACAAATTTGAGTTAACTGCTAACCTTGGTATGTGAAGCCCTGGGACTAGTTCAAATGACCCTACATGAGACCATAAAGGAGATAAGAGAGGCAAAGAAGACATCTTGAGTCACCGAAACACTTAGAGGTCACCAGAGAAGGCAAGGGAGTTTGAGGTGAAGCACCAAAGAGCTGGGAGAGAAACAAGGAAAGCACATTGTCCTGGGGATAAGGAGGAGGGAAAAGTTCACAGTGTCAAGTGATAAGAGCTCTGGTAAGATGATCTCAGAGAAGTGACAATTAGCTTTATCAAGATGAGGTCACTGATGAAACAAGGTTCATTTTATTAAGGATGTCAGGACAAATGCCCAATTGGAGCAATTTTGGATGATGGCATTTGAAGTAGAGACAGTGAGTATAGACAATGTCTCATGTTTTTCTATGAGGAAGAGTAGAGAAATGGGTGGTAGCTGGAACATGAAGTCAAGGGACAGTTTTGGTTGTTCTCTTGCTTTCTTGGTTGTTTTCCTGGGAAATCATAAAGCATGTTTGTGAATGAAAATGATTCAATAAAGAAGGAGAAATTAATAATGTGCCTATAGAAAGAGAACATGGCAGCAAAAATCCTCTTAAAAAAAAGGTAAGTGGAAAGGTTGGGCTAAGACAGGGAGGCCAATAAGTGTTCAGAGACATAAGGACTAGTTGGTTGGATGATGAAGTAGTTCCATTAGAGTGGAACTGTTTTTCTAGAAAATATTCAAGTTATTAATTCTGAGCTAGGTGATGAAGAAGATGTTGAAGATTTGAAATAATCCTGTTTAGGTTTAGCACACAGATCCTGTCCTACTTTTGTGGGATATGGCTCAATGAAAATTTAATATTCAAATCTTTCATGGTATGATTTTCATCTACTTGGTTTGTCTCATACCAGCGATTGTATTGTCTGAAAGGACAGAAAATGTGTCCCCAGACTAGGTGGTCTGGTTTCTTTACCTAGAGAAGCATGTCTCTGACCCATAGAGAAAATACTAAGTGGGCCAGGCAGTTAGATACATGATTTCCTTTCCTGGTGCCACTCAAACACCTGGGTAAATGGCATGACCCTCACAGGAGAATTGGGCTTGAGCTTCTGAAGCCAGAAACCCAGCAATGAAAAGCCAGACCTGGTGGTGCATGCCTGTAATCCCAGTGGCTCTGGAGGCTAAGGCAGAGGATCGTGAGTTCAAAGCCACCCTCAGGAATTTAGTGAGGCTGTAAGAACTTAGCGAAACCCTGCCTCTAAATAAAATATAAAAGGGGCTAGGGATGTGGCTCAGTGGTTAAATGTCCCTGGGTTCCATCCCAGGGACATTTACCACAAAACAAATAAGCAACAACAACAACAAGACATCCAGGAGATGACTATGATTGTTCCTACTGTCAATCAGAAGTGAATTTACCAAGATCCATGAAGTTTAGATTTCTGTGTCATCATTTGCAGAACCTTGGAATCCAAATGTCTACATGTGCTTGCATGTTTTTATAAAACTTTGCAATAGTGGCATATTTTAACTATAATTAGTGAAGATTATACCTCTTCTTTCTTTGACCTTTTTTCATCATATTCTCCTGACATCATTGCCCCAGACAAGTTTCAAATTTGGCTAAGGGGAAATTGTGTTAGGGGATCATTTTAGTTTGGACTTAGTGGGATAAACTTGTCCCACAGTCAAGTTAAGTTGTTGCTAAGTGACTCACATAAGAGGTAGTTCCTGGGAAAGTTAATTTGTTACACTAAGGTTCTTCAGCTGGGGTTGTCTAGTAATATGAGGATGACCAATTTCACTAATTATTGTCTAGAGAGGAGAAATCATACTTGAAATTTAGAAATCTAAAAGTTAACCCATAGAAATTTGTCTGATCATCAGAAATTTAATATTTAGCTCCTACTTAGCTAAATAGTAGAGCATTTATTTAACTAGATTTTGAAACATTCAAGGCATAATGTTGCCATGTCAAAATAGATCTCTTTGGATATCATTACCCTAAGTACATGTATAAAGACACGAATGGTGTGAATATACTTTGTATACAACTAGAGATAAGAAAAATTGTGCTCTATATGTGTAATATGAATTGTAATGCATTCTGCTGTCATATATAACAAATTAGAATAAAAATTAAAAATAATTTAAAAAGATATAGGGAATATATAATTAATATAGATTTATTTTTCTTGTTTAGAACAAAAAAGTAGTAAGTATATAAGAGTAACTATGACTTGTAAGGCATATGATAGAAGCAATAAAGTGGAATAAAATACTGTTTTGTAAAAAAAATAGCTCTCTTGAACAAATACACTCAATAGTGGGACATATACAATTATAAATTATCCATACATTTTTACATGAAAATTATAAGACATAAACTTTGTCAAAATTTTTATATGTACACCACAGGCTTAAAACTATACTGAAAAATTCATTTATATGTGATATCACATGTTTTATGTATCCCCATTCTTGATAATAAATTTTGAATGACCATACTAGAGGAAAGACTGAATCATCTTCCTACTTTTATTTAGAAATGGATCTTACAAAATCATTGTCATATAAAAGGCAATATCAAAGAATTTACTGCCAAAACACTTAAAGAATTTGATTGATTAAAAATAGTATGTCATTTTTTTATTTGATAATGTTTATAGTATTGGCAGCTTTTTAAAATTTGTAATTTGTTGTGGCTTTTGTCTCTCATCCTAAAGAAATACTTTTTATCTAATTTAGTGTGAGGAATTTTGTATTTTTTTCTTAAAAATGATCTGATGAAACCTGGTTCTCATTCTTCTTTCTTCCCACTTTTAAACCACATCCAATCTATCTGAAAATCCTGTTATTACCACCTTAAAATATATCTCAACTCCATCTACTTCAATCCATCCCCACTGTTTCTAGCCACCACTGTTGTGGTAACTGATCTTGCCTTCTTCTTGGACAGAAATGTTTAATTTCAAGCAATGAAATCTACTGCTTTTTCTATGTTTTCAAGATTTTAACTGTATTGCTTTGAAAAATCCAAGGATTTTTTTTTAAAGCCTCAATTTTTTTCCTAATATTTTTACCTTATAATTCTCTCTCTCTCTATATATATATATGTATATATGTACACACACACACATATATATCTTTATCCAATGTTGTACACTTTCATATTTTTTCAGATAATTAACCAGTAGCACTAATATGTAAGAAAAATATTTTTTTCTATTAAACAGATTGAGAACATTATCATTTACTATATTCATTTTACATTTTATCTTATACCAATTTTCTATTTATCTATTATGCTAGTATATAGTGTTTTGATCACAGCAGATTCATAACAATTTTTAACATTTGATAAAGCAAATCCACACAATGTTATTTTTTAAGTAGAAAGATATTGCAAATTCTTTTTCCATATGAATTTTAAAATTATTTGGTTTTGGGAAAAAATGACTTGTTGGGATTCTGACTTAACTGCAATAAATTTATGTATTAATATAGGAAGATTGTCTCTTCATTTTTCAGGTCTTATATTATGTCTTTCAATAAAATGTTATCACTTCCTTCATTTAGACCCAATTCCTATCTTCTTAGATTTGTTTTGAGTAATTTATCTTTTTTTATTGTACTTATGATGGGATATTTTCCCATTTCAATTTATAATTGCATAATATTAATAAAAGAAAAGCTATTAATTTTATATCCAGTCAACCTACTGAACAAATTCTCTTATTAACTCTAATAGATGTTTAGCAGAATATCTTGTTTTCTAAGTATATAATCATATTGACTGCAAGTAAAGGTAGTATAATCTTTTAATCTCTCATATTTAATCCACTGCTTTTATTTTCTCATCAGTCTCTAAAATGCATTGAAGAATAGTGATAATGGCCAGAATCCTTGTATTCTTACTGATATAATAAAAATGGCTGCTGAATATAGTGTAATTGTTGGGTTTGGGTAGAGGATTCCTTTAAATCTTGTTTAGGCAATGCTAGGGACTGAATTATGCCCTCCCAAATTTCATATGTTATAGTCCTAACCACCACATGACTGTCATGTGGAAATAAGGCCTTTGAGAAGGTGACCTAGGTGAAAAGAGTTCATAAGGGTAGATTCCTATTTAGTAGAACCTGTACCCTTTTGAGAAGAAGGGACATTAACACTCTTCCTCTCCTCCACATGAAGACACAGCAAGAAGGTGGCCATGTGCAAGACAGGAAAAGGGTCCTCACCAGAGTTTGACAACATGGCAACCTGATCTCAGGCCTTCTAGCCTTCAGCACTGTGACAAAATAAATTTCTGTTGCTTAAGCCACCCAACCTATGGTATTTTTTTACAGAAGTTCGAACTAACTAATAAAGATAGTCCCTCCACCTGATAATTTATCAGTAAATGCAATAATATAAAACCATAAATTATGACAATCATGATATTGTTACCTAGCCCAGTGGTTCTCAGCTGGTTGATTTTTGTCCCTTAGAGGATACTTAGCAATGTCTAGAGACATTTTTAGTTGTCACAGTTGGATTGAAAGGGTAGACAATGGAAGGGAGGAGGTGTAACTGTCAACATCTAGTGGGTGAAGGTCAGGGATATTGCTCAATATCTTACAATGGATGAATAGCTCCTCACAACAACTTATTTGGTTCCAGGTCACAATAGAGTTGAAGTTGAGAAATTCTGCGTAGCCAAGCTCCTGAAAACCTGTTTCTACTAATGGCAGGAAAAACAGAGTCTCTGAAACTACCTGTAAAAGAAACTACCTGTGCTGTGGAGGTTTGTGCCTGGCCTGGCTGGGATAGTAAAGTGCTGGTCTTCTGAGCAAGAGGCCTTGATGAGTAGGACCAATAGCTCTGCTGGCTCTTGAAGTGAAGGGCAATGATAGGGTTGGTACCCCAGACAGAACAAAATGGGCAGGTAGAGAAATCAATCCTTTTGTAGCAGCAAGCAAACTACTCTCCACTACCACCTCTCCTGGCTTCTGAGACCCACCAAGGAATTTTCTTTTATTCTTAATTTACTTAGAGCATTTTAAGGAATAGCTAATGAACTTATCAAATGCTTCTATGACAATCATTGATAAAAATCATGTGATTTTGTCTATTATTTTTGATAGATACCTTCCTTTCAAAAAAATACAAAAAAAAAAATTTTTTTGGAGGTGCTTGGAATTGGACCTAGGGCCTCACACATGCTAGGCAAGTGCTTTACCACTGAGCTATACCCCATTCCCAAACTTTTTTGTTGTTGTTGTTCTTACCTTTATCAGTTTTTTGTTTTTGTAATTTAAGGCTATACTCTAACTTTATTCAGGTGTTGGTATTTACCTCCAGACTAAAATGGGTGGACTAAAATCAATTACATATTTATTAATGGTAAAAAGAATTCATCTCTAAATCCATCCATGCCTGGTGTTTCCTGGCATTTTCTTTCACCTTTGCAATTTGTTCTATAGTTACCCTCTGAAGCTGGTTTCAGTAATTTCTGTTTTTTTTAATAGTCTTTCATTGGTCTCACCTGTTCTAGCGTATAATCTAATGGTCAGAGTAATCTTTTTAAAACTGATGTTAAATCATGTCATTACTCCTCTTAAAACTCAATTTAAAAAGGTACCATAAAATTTAACCTCTTTACTATGCTTACAAGGCCCTAATGATCTGTCTTGGCCATTTCAACCTACTCTTTGCTTTATCATTTCATTTCAGACACATGAGTTCCCCATTGCTAAAATACAGGCATCTATTTCCCCATTGGCCTTTCCTTACTTCAGAACTCAGATTTTTAAATTTTGCTACCTACAGGGCATTCCCTAACTATCCTGTATAGATTTCCCCCAACCCAATACCCACTTTTACCCAAAGTAGCAGAGACCTTCTTTTTTATGGTAGTCATGATGACTGAATGCAGTGGTCAGAAGCACACAAATATATTTTCTTCTCAACAGAAAACTCAGAAGGATATTGTTTTGCTCCTCAGTCTTACTTTGAAAAACAGCACATGGTTTTACAACCCAAGGGTAATCCTGAATTAATTTCCTAATGATAATTCATGCCACTGAGAACATCTCAATTTCCTTTTGATCCTCTGAAGACATTTACATGCAATTGCATCCAAGAATATTTTAGAATTGTAGTCATATAGAAATTGATATATCTACAAGAACACTAATGTTGAGAAAAGGAAAGAAAAAGAAGTTATATATATATATTTTTTATCAAGGTATCAACTATTTTTTTTTTAATTTAGTCTCTCCAAATGGCTTGCTGAGAAATAGTATTTGGCAAGATATTTCTCAATCTGGCTTATGTTGCCTGTTGTAATTTTACTAAGCCCAGCATTTTAACATTTTTGAACATATTCCCAAAGATCTTTAATGATAGATGCAGCCTTAAAAAAAATCAGTCAATAAAATACATGTGTAGCAAAAATGAACCACTATAGGAATGCTAAAAATTAAGAATTGGATGAAAAAAATTCACAGAATTAACAATGAAGAAATAAACCCATGCATCATTACTAAGTAATGATAATTCCTGTGAAGAATATTTCATTTACCAATACTAACATTAAAGTATTATCAAAGGTAGTGGATGCATGCCTCTCCTCACTATTCAACATTTTTGAAAATAGAACTTATCTTGGACATCAAATTGTCAAAGACAAATGTCAAGACCCAATTAAATAAGTGACAACAAGGTATAGACTTGTTTAGGGGTAATGTTCATGAACATATATTATTGGTGTGGACAACATTTGTTAACAACCACTGACTAGACACTAGTGATTTTAGGTTTTTTTGGTGTAAGTGGTCAAGCTTTAAACCTAGATTTCTTTTACTGACACCTCAGACTGGGCAACGCTTTTGCTTTTAAAAGGATGAAATTCACATCTATGGGAACTTCAAAAGAGGAAGAGCTATTCTGCAGCAGATGCTGCCCTGCTAACTCAGAATCATTCATGGGAGTTGTCAATTTGTTCTTCCAAAAATATCAAGTAAGATGTGATAAAAGCAAATGTTTTTGCTATCAAGACATAGACATTTGGTCAGAGCAATAAAATAGCCTCAAATGCCAAAAAATAATAAAGAAAATGTGGAATGAGTAACTTCCAAAGTTATGGAAATAATCTGACTGTGTCTTACTACATGATAAAAATTGACAGGATTCCTAAGCACTCACAGATGGGAGTGCTACACTAACAGCTCGGTAGAACACAGTCATGATTAGAGGCCTATTATAACTATGATGCAGCCAGGAATTCTGTCTGTTTCAAAACAATTATATTGTATATAAAATGCATATACATGTGTGGTTGTTTTTCTAATGGTGGTGATTAACTTGCTTTAAGCCAACACAGATTCTCTTATCGTAAATGTTGCATATTTCAAGGATTGCTGAATTTGGGAGGTCTTCAGGTGTAATCCAGGGATATAACTTTTTATCTGTTCATCATCAACTGGCCTACAGGCAAAGGGGTAGATCTCACATATTAAGGACAGTTAACATAATATATTAAATAGACATTCACATTTCTCTTGTGCTATACAAACTAATCTTCTTTGGCAAAATATGTGAATTAGTAAAGTTGCATAAGATATGAACAGAAATCCTGAAAAATATGGATCTAATTTTTCTTAATATGTGATTTAATAAGTTATAAAAGTAGTATGATAAAATTATTTGGATAGAATTGGAGAAGCCAGGAAGAAAGAGGAAATTGTAATATTTCTTTAGCTTAATACAGTAGGGTAAAATGATGTAAACCTTAGTCTTGAAGGCCTGAGCTTGAATCATGATTTCTTAATTATGAGCAGTGTGACATTGAGCAAATTTCTTAATCAATCTAAGATTCAATTTCCTACTTTGTAAAATTAGAATAATGAAACCTCATAGAGATGTGGTGAGAGTTAAATGAAAGAAGGAATACAGAATGGTAGGGCACTGAGGGCTGAAGTAGACAGTAAATGAGAGAGGATGTTATAGGATCTCCTCCTTCATGCCTGGTGCTTTGCATGTGTTATCTCATTTATACCTTACAAATTTGTTTCCTTTACTTTGCTGTAAATTGGGATCACCTTAAGAGATATAAGAATTACAAATATCTACCTCCTACCCCAAGATGTGACCTGCATTTTGGGACTTCAAAATTGTTTAGGTAAGGATCATTCGTCTACCTCTAGCACATCCTAGTTACCAAATTACTTAATGTCTATATTTTAATCATTAAATTTCAAAACAAACATATTATTTTTCTTTTTTTATTCCTCTACATTTGGTATCTGTCCATAACTTTCTCCTTATTTATATAATTGTAGGTATGTTTTATTGGTCACAGTTGTAGAAATGTCATATAGTTTGGAAATATTGCTCTGAAAAGTAATTTCTTTATGTAATAATACAGCAGAGAAATTTCTAGAAATCTCCTTACGGACTTACTCTTTCATCACTGTTTTCATACTACAAAGAGACTATACCTTTCCTTCACTGATTGGTATTCACTTTATTTCTATTTAAGAATTTGTGTTTTTTGTTGAAATATTTTGGATTCTGTAGAGTGAGATTGATGAACTAAAGTGTATTTCTTCGTTTTTTTTTTTTATTCCAATTTTTACTTTAGTACTTACTGTCATCTTGGCTAATAATTATGGTATAAAAGTTCACTTTTCTATTAAGGATGAAGGAATGGATCACTTTCACGAATAAAATTATCACCAATAAAAAATTCTCCAGGTGATTATTACATGCTGCAGCAAAGTTACAACAGTCCAGTGAGTTAAGTATTAGCATGACCATTTTAGGGTAAGAAAATAGAATGAGGGGGGTTGGCTTACTCAAGATCACATGGCTAATGAATAATTGACATGGGAAAATGGTCTTTATGTATTATTTTGTGAAAATAGTAAGGTCACAAAAATAAAAAAGAATTACAAAATAGCATAGTTCAATAGTAATTTTTTTAAAAAAATATTTATTTATTTACTTTAGTTATACACAATGTGTTTACTTGTACGTGGTGCTGAGGATCGAACCCGGGCCGCGCACGTGCTAGGCGAGCGCTCTACTGCTGAGCCACAATCCCAACCCCTCAATAGTAATTTTTTATTCAAAAAGTTAATCATATGTATAAAAAGACTCTAAATACATTTATAATATTTGTCAAAAAACCTTTTTGGAATAGAATTGTTTTTGTTTTGCAATGTGATGGTTTCCAAATGTTCTGCAAAGAATATACATTAGTTTTTTTAAGAAGGGGGAGAAAAGT
Organism: Tamias sibiricus; assembly: GCA_025594165.1. Lineage (NCBI taxonomy): Eukaryota > Metazoa > Chordata > Mammalia > Rodentia > Sciuridae > Tamias > Tamias sibiricus. Next base: position 152,578,445 of record CM046657.1, on the reverse strand, counting down.
ACAAATAGTAGTTTTTTTTTTAAAAAAAAAGAAGAAGAATCTGAAAGCTGGAGAATAAGTAGGTATATACGTTCAAGAATGAATGTCTTGGGGCTGCAATTGTAGCTCAGTGGTAAAAAGCTTCCCCAGCATGTGTTAAGTACTGGGTTCGATCCTCAGCACCACATACAAATAAATAAAATAAAGGTATTGTGTCCATCTACAACTAAAATTTAAAAAAAAATGAACGACTGTCTTTAATTTGAGGGACCCAAAGAATAGCAAAGAATAGGAGGTCATAGAACTAGTAAGTAGCATAGTTCAGTTGTAAATCCAGTACTTTTCAAAAAGAAAAAAAAAAAGGTATATAAATCCCCAGAACATCTTTGGCATTAATGTTGTGGTAAGTGGGGCTGGGGCTGTAGCTCAGTGGCAGAGAATTTGCCTAGCATGCCTGATGCATTGGGTTCAATCCTCAGCACCACATAAAAATAAACAAATAAAATAAAGGCATTCTGTCCATCTAGAACTACAAAAAATTTTTTTTTTAAATGTTGTGGTAAAATATATGACATGAAATTTACCATCTTAACCTTTTTTTTTTTTTTTTTTGTACAGGGGATTAAACTCAGGGGCACTCAACCACAGAGCTACATCCCTAGCCCTATTTTGTATTTTATTTAGAGACAGGATCTCACTGAGTTGCTTACCACCTTGCTTTTGCTGAGATTGGCTTTGAACATGAGATCCTGTTTCAGCTTCCCAAGCCACTGGGATTACAGGCATGCGCCACCGCTTCCAGCCCATCTCAACCATTTTTAAGTGTACATACAGTTCAGTGGCCTGAAATACATTCCACGTTCTTGTACAACCATCACTGCTATCCATTTCCAGAACTTTTTTCATATTGCAAAACTGAAACTCTGTATCCATTAAACAATAACTCCCCATCTCTTCATTTCTCCAGCTCAGCAACTACCATTCTACTTTCTGAATTTGAATATTCTAAGTACTTCATACAGAATTATGAAGTATGGAATCATGCAGTATTTATCTTTTGTGTTTGGCCTACTTCATTTAGCATAATATCCTCAAGGTTCATCCATGTTATAGCATGTATCAGGATTTCCTTCCTAATGTTGAGTAATATTCCACTGTATGTATTTTTCACATTTTATTATCCATTCATCTGTGGATGGACACTTGGGTCACTCCCATCTTTTGTCTGTTATGAATAAGACTGTTTTGATCATGCCTGTACAAATACCTATTCCTGTCCCTGCCTTCAGTTCTTTTAGATGTACAACCAAAAATGAATTTGCTGGATTGTATAGTAATTTTATCATATTTTATTTTTTTGAGGAACTGCCATACTCTTTTCATTGTGGATGCACTATATTCCCACCAGTAGAGCACAAGCATTCTAATTTTTCCATATCCTTGACAATACTTGTTTTTCCTTCTCCCTGCTTCCGTGTGTGTGTGTGTGTGTGTGTGTGTGTGTGTGTGTGTGTGTTTGGAAATATCCATCCTAATGAATATGAAGTAAATATTTTTCCTGTTGAGGATTTAAAAGAGGAGTTACAAACTCAAATAATCATAGAAGCCAAGGAATTAAGACAAGTGAAGCATTCTCCTCATGATGATTTGCTGCAGAGGACACTAAGCCTCAGGTCTCGGAAATAATAAGAAGTAACTAATACAATGGCCAGTTAAAGAGCCCATGGCTTCCTTAATAGGGCAGTTGCTGCTCACCTCCAACCATTTAGGGCTCTGGCAGATCTTAATTTCATTACATGAAATCTGCTTTATAAAGAGTGAGCAATGGATTTATTTTAAGAACGTATTACAAATCAACTTTCTTTAGAATACTGGATTTGGGTAAAAGGATGCCATTATAGGACCTTAGGTGTGAATGGAAACCTTCTCATTTTCAGGGTAAGAGTCTGGGGAAGTCAGATGACACTCTGAGTCTGTGATAGAATTAAAGTGCAGAAACGTATGCCTAGAAGATAGCTGATGTGGCAAATGGGAACTGATGGCTAAGAGCTCCAGTCCTTTGGGCTCCTGCTGGGAAAGATGTGGAGGGGTCATGCTAAGGATTTCTCTTTTCCCAAACATTGAAGAGCATGAATTCATCCAGGTTCTATGCTTCATACATCACTAGTCTAGAGTGCTGTAACTGTTCTGCTGTGGTTGCCCCCTGTACAACTTAGCCCTGAGAGACCGCTCAATCATATTCAACCTCTCTCTTACAATTGGAAAAACATGTGTTACCCTTAGAAACATGTCAAGAAGAAGATATATATGTATGGACCATGATATTATTTTAACTTGTATATGCTTTTGGAGATAGACTATGTCCTATGAGTTATATCCAGAACAAGAGTAGAGCAAGAATAGTCAAAAGTTTTCTTTTTCTTTTTCTTTATTTGGATAGGGTCAAATTGCATATATTTTAGTTTTGGTGGGTCACTGGGTCTCTGTTACATATACTTGGTTCTTTTGTTTTGTTTTGTTTTACAACTCTTTAAAAATATAAAAATCAAGCCAGGTACAGTTGCACACACCTATAATCCCTGTGGTTTGGGAGGCTGAGGCAAGAGAATTGCAAGTTCAAAGCCAGCCTTAGCAATTTATCAAGGCATAACCAACTTAGGGAGAACCTGTCTCAGAATTAAAGTAAAAAAGGGCAGGGGATGTGGCTCAGTGGCTAACAACCTCTGGCTTCAATTCCCAGTTTAAAAAAAAAAAAAAAAGCCGGGCACGGTGGCGCACGCCTGTAATCCCAGCACTTGGAAGGCTGAGGCAGGAGGATCGCGAGTTCAAAGCCAGCCTCAGCAATGGCGAGGCACTTAGCAACTCAGTGAGACCCTGTCTCTAATAAAATACAAAAAAGGGCTGGGGATGTGGCCCAGTGAGTTCAATCCCGGGTACCAAAAAAAAAAGCTTCCTTAACCTTTAGTTTGTGGGACATATAAAAACAGGTCATGGACTAGCTCATGGGCTATCGCTTGCCAACATTCATTATATGCACCTCACCTTTCCAAAAGATTATTAAGAACCAGTCAAGAAAGGAATGATTCTTTGCATTCATCACAATTTCTAGCATAGTGCCTTATAAATAGGCTCCATAAACATTGTTAAGTAAATGAACTTACAATTAAGGGAGTTTTTAGATATTTTAAGCAAGATGGTGATGTCCTTAATCAGTTATTGCAGTTTTCTCCCAATAATTAGTGTCAGTAACTTATCAGAAGGACTCACCATTTGTGGCCTGACAGGAAAAGAAACTTGACTTTCTGGACCAGAAGCAAAGGGAACAGGGAATGTTTTCTATTTCATCTATGTAAAGAGGTCAGAGTGGTTCTCTAAAGAATAGGTGACAGGAATGGCACCTGTATTTCACAGAAAAAACAAAGATGATATCATTAAAGCCTTATAGTAGCACCAATTTGAGATTATTTTTCTCAATTTTACAACCACAGGGCAAAACTGACTTTTACAACAAAATACAGTATGTTTCAAATGAATGAGCACATCATTGTCTATACTCTTTTGTGAAATGTCTTTCAAGTGGAACTTTATAGTGTTCTTAGTTTTCCAGTGTAAAAGGTAGAACTCCAGTAAGCATTTGAGGGCAGAATTTTGTCTCTAGGGTTGGTAAAATTATTTCCATTTAATAAATTTCCTTTATTTGACTTTATGCTTACAATGCTACACAGTACTCCCTGGGCACTATGTAATGGGGACAAATCAACATTCCTGGGCTTCTAGGATACCAGTGTTTATATTATCCTGATCAGGGTTTATGTGTTGGCAGACTAGACAACTCTGAGTGTATGAGGGGCCCCCAAAGAGTGTCTAACATTGAAATACTTCAATGTTAGCACATAAGAGTGATAATATGATTATAAAAGGAAGTATTCCTTTGGGTGAAAATACAGACCACCACAGTATCCTGTTAAAATGGAATACCTTAAAGAAATAATGACATACTAATTAACCTGTTATCAGCAATTAGTAACAAAACAGGGTCCCATTATTCAGTCCACTAACCCTCCATTGGCCTGCAGAAAGGAAAGTCCCCAAAGCACAAGATTTGATAGTGAAAGAATTATGGTGACCCAGCCTTTGTCAGGAAGTGAGTTTTGTCAGGACCAAAATGGGGATTCTGGGAAGTAAAGAGAGGTATGAACAAGAAAGGATGGAAAAAATGTGTTGAGGGAGAGAAGGGCACACAAAATGTACAAATATACAAAAAACAAAATTGTTTTTCATAAAGCTGATAAACTCAATCCTGGCACTATAAAGTGCCAGAATCTGTCTGGACCTGTAATCCTAGTCACTTGGGAGACTGAGGCAGGAGGATTGCAAGTTTAAGTTCAGCCTAGGCAACTTAGTGAAATTCTGACTTGAAATTTAAAAAAAAGAAAAAGAATGTTTTTAAAAGGGCTGGTTATATAACTCAGTGGTAGAGCACTTGCTTAGCATGCATGGGGCCCTTGGTTCACACAGACACACAGACACACAGACACACACACATACACATACACTGCTTTATTAAGAATATAATTCACTAAAGAGACTAGAAAATTCAGAAATGGAAACTAAATGATTTCTTAATAGATCTTTAAGAGTTATAAGCATATATCATAAAATTACAATAATTAGGTATTAGTTATTAAGAGGGGGGAAAGAAGCTACCATGTTCTGATGTTCTGAGCATATACTGTGTGCTCACACATTCTTTTGTATCTCACTTAATCCTTACAACCACCCTGTGAAAAAGGCAGTCATTCCCACAAACACAGATGAGAGCATTTAGGGTTAAAAAGTCTACATAATCTATACAAAGTCAGTAGGCATAAAGTTTACAGTTTAACATACTTAGTGCCAAACAGTATGCTTGAAAATTATGTGCATCTGTTATTGAACATCGAATTATCCCATTGAGTAGATAGTAATAGTATCTTTATTTTGTAGGTAAGTAATTCGATGTTTAGCTGGGTTAATATGTTCAAGATATGTGAAGTTGCTGGGATTGAAACACATGCTGACTTGTTCAAACCCTTAACTGTAGAATTACATTGTCTTCAGGAAAAGAAGTCCCTAACTTCTGTCCTTCAAGTTTTGCTTCCCATCTTACTATATACACTACATTCTATATAAAATATGGTGTGTAATATAACCCATGCTGTGGAGTAAAAATATAACAAACAGATTGGCAAAAATATTCCTTTTCTTCCTCCTCCTTCTTCTCCTTTTCCTCCTTTGCTATAAGCTTCCTTCTATCCCCGTCTCTCCCCCTGCTCCTTCCTCAGTGATATATACTACCTTGTGTGTCTGAGACCTCTTTTCCAATTATGGTGGATGGGAAGAGCTGGAGAGAGGGTAAATGAGCATTGCTGCTAAGTCCATGCTGTTAGTCCATTTCAAGGGAGTATTAATTTAAATCAAAGTCCAAAGTCCTATCAGGTTTCCTGCCCTTCTCCTTTCTTATTTCCAGAGATGAAGTGTACATTCAAGATGGCATTTGTGTCCTAGTGGTAATGAGACGGGACCTAGGGAGTTCATGTGGATCTTTTGCCTGCTTGTCTTTCAGAGTTTTTAGTTGTTTTCCATGAGGACATTTGTCTGACTTGACAACAGTGTACCAGAATAGTGTAACCTGTTAAAATCCATGATCTGTTTTTCATTGGCTCTGTCTGCTCTTGTCTTCACCAAATCTGGTTCCTGTCAGTTGGTGTTAAGCCACTGGATGGATTATGCACATATTTTATGGCCATCAGACACCTGCTAGGCATACACTACCCCAGCCTTCTGACATCAGGGGCCTTTAGAGGTTCTATTCTTCCATTCCCTTATCCCTGATGGGTAACTCTTTCTAAACCTTTTTGCATGAGGTTCCCTTTCCCTACTGGAAACTTCTTGAATGAAGATAGATGGAAGTCATAGATAGGCACTGGAACTGGTCATTGAATCCACTATTTATGTGATCTTTTTAAGAAAAGTGGACATTTGGAAATCCTTGCCAAGCCAATATTGGCACCAGTGCAAACTTCAAGCAAACTTTCTGTGCTACTCCATCATTTCTAACTGTTGGAATACTGGGAGGACTTCATGTCAGATGCTGTATTTCCCCAAAAAGGCATGGAACATTTAGTGACTTGACTTCTAAACTTGGAAGCAACCAAGATGTCCTTCAATAAGTAAACGGTTAAACAAACTATATGCATTCATACAATGAAATATTATTCAGCAGTAAAAAGAAATGAGCTATTAGGCCATGAAATGATATGGGGTAAACTTATCACTAAGTGAATGAAGCATATTATTAACTGAATGAAGCCAAGCTGAAAAAGATACATACTGTATGATTCCAACAACATGACATTCTGGAAAAGGCAAAAACTATGGAGATGGTGAAAAGAGTCAATAGTTGCCAGTTAGAGAGGAAGGAGGGATGAAAAAGGGAACATAGGATTTTTAGACCAGTGGCTCTATACTGGATGATTATGTATTTGTGGGTACATGTCATAAAACATTTACCGAAATCCTTAGAATATAAAAACCAAAGTGAAACAGTGTACGTTGTGAACATTAGTTAATAGTATTGGCTCATTAATTGTAACAAAGTAGCACACTAATTCAAGATTTAATAATAAAAGAAATTTGAGGGAGGATTAAAGAGGTACATGGGAGCTCTCTGTACTTTGCACTCAATTTTCTGGAAGCAAACTGCTCAAAAAATGTCTTAACTTTTTAAAGCCCGGAACAAACTTCCATTGGGATCCCATTTTGTGCATTTTTCTCCCACACAATCTCTTTCCATGGCTTTAGCCTTGAAGTAGATAAACTTTGATCTCTTTTACATTCTCTTAGTAGGAGAAGTTGGAACAACTTTAATTTGCAAAAGGGATATGTGAAAAAATAGAGGGAGGGAGGGAGGAGGAAGGAGGAGGTGGAGGGAAAGACTGTTAGTTGAATCTGAGCAAGTAAATTGAGGGGGATAAGCTGTGAATTGACAGTGGACAAGAGTTTGCCTATTACATAAAAAGACTGAGAAAGCCACTGTAAACTTTGAACAGAAGAGTGAAATGTCTCTATAACAAGAAAATTCATATTTGTTGTCATACTGAGATTCTTAATCTCTTTCCAAGCTGAGTCAATATAGTTATCAACACTTTGCTGCTTAACCACCTCCAGAGCAACATGCCAGAGAATATGAATAGATCACTGGAGCATGATTCACCATTAATTAACAGTATTATTCTTTTTAGTCATTTATAAAAGACAAAGGAACAATTACTGTTTAACTAGAAATCTGTGTATATATGAGTGTCTCTTGTTTTCTAAGTTGTTTCTGCTACTAGTGTTTTTTAAAAACTCATAAGGCCCTGGGTTCAATCCCCAGCACTAATAATAATAATAATAATAATAATAATAATAATAACAATAATAAGCCATATGGATATTGTTAAGCTTTAAAATTATCAGCTAATTCCATTTGGGTACAGGATACAGTCCATTATAAAATGCTTCCTTTTATCCAAACACACCAGAATATATCAGGGTTTTTTGTTTTGTTTTGTTTTTTGTACCAAGGACTGAACTCAGGGGCACTTGACCACTGAACCACATACCTGGCCTTATTTTATATTTTATTTAGAGACAGGGTCTCACTGAGTTGCTTATCACCTCACTTTTGCTGAAGCTGCCTTTGAACTTGCAATCCTCCTGCCTTAGCCTCCATAGCTGCTGGGATTATAGGTATGTGACAACCATGCCCAGCCAGAAAATATAAGGTTTTCTTAAAAAAATTTTTTTCCCTTGCAGTGTTACGAGATCACTTTTCTCAGATAACATGAAGAAGCATTTACATTATTTTCCTGAAATATTTTTAGATCATGTTCAATAATTTTGAAAGCTTTCAGTACCAAAACCAAAAATATATTACTTGGAAAATCAGAAACTTATTATAATTCTTAAGCAAAAATTGATCTTTTAAAAGCCTCCTGTTTTGATCTCTCAGGAAGTAACTTTTCCAGGATTCTGCCATTTTCTACATGTTTCCCCTTCAATGAACATGTGGTTTTGATGTCACTCCATTATGGGATCACTCCAATATTTGAAATTTCATTATCTTATGACAGATTTTTTTCTTACAGTCTATCACTTGTTTGTTTTTGCTTTTTTTTTTTGCTGTAGAAAATCACAATGAATGTTAATTTGGAAGCATTTTCTCCCCCTGGGTTTCTTTATGCTTCCATAGTAATTTTGAATATGAAAATTAAATTTTGTTTACATATTTCAAATATTTTTACAACTGATTTTTATATTATTTACTGTAAAATGATTCAATAATTTATCAGATTTATTTGTCTACCTTGTTGATTTTATATTGATGCATTTGATAGCAGTTGGTCATATTGATAGCAGCAAGATTAATTTAAATCTCACTAGCTTAGTGCATCATAATTTGATCAAAGTCTGCACTGGATTTTATCTTGGAACTATTTCCATAAAACTGTAAATACTATTTTAGTGTAAATGTAACCTACATAAGAAAAACACATTTTCTGCCATTGTAAATTTATAGGCATGCATTGCATAATGCTGTGCGGTCAATGATAGACCACATATACAATGGTGGCCCCAATATATTTTATTGCCTAGTGATGTCATAGCCATTTTAGTTTGTGTATGTATACTCTACAATGTTTACATGATGACAAAATCACCAAATGATGTATCTCTCAAAATATGTGCCTATCATTAAGGGATGCACAATTTTAATGCAATAATAGACATTTATATTTTAAAATATGCTCAAAGGCATGTCTGGGAAGATCGTAGTAGAAACATGCATTTTCCTTAATAGATATGAAAACTAAAGAAAGCAATAAACTCCAAAATAAAATAAAAATATGTAAAATAATGATCAGAGTTTCCAGAGTTGAAACTCAAAAGAAAATCTCCTTTGCAACAGAGTTGGACCATGTCGTTCTTTGGTCCTCAAGATCCATCTTTCCATTGATGTCTATCACTAATTAATGCTTCCACGATCAAAAGTCTGGCCTTAGAGAGAAGCTGCTCATCCCTTAACAGTACAGTCCAAAATTGACCTGTGATCCTTTCTTTCATACTAGGAAACAGAAGTAGGACTGAACCATTAAAAAACAAAAACCCTTTTTTAAAAATTAAAGATTGAAGGAGAATCAAAGGAAAACTGGGTGATCTAATTCAGAAAATATGGCTTTTCCTCTATTATGTGGCAGCAGGTTAAAATTATTTGTATCAAATAAACCTAAATGTCTCAAAGTCAGAAGACACTAGATGAGGATTTCTGGCTATCGCCTGGCTCTTTAACTTTGTATCTCAGCCATCTTGTACCCACCTTCCAAGATCTTGGTGTTCAGTTACATCATGTCAGATGAAGAGGAAACCTGGAGGCTGGACCCTGTGTGTTGCAGACTGGGGGCCTGTGCAAGGCTGTGTAGCAATGGCTGTGTTGTACAGCACTGGAGACAGAGGCAGGAGCTGCTGAAGATAAACTAAGCCCATGACTGGAAGTGGGATCTACCCCATCCCACATTAGGCAACTTTAAACTACATTCTCATCACACATGAAAATCTAGCAAGCTGTCCTCATGAAATCAAGTCATCTTCCCTGAACATCTTCTACTGTCTTTCACTCCCTTCTTCTAATAGAAAGAAGTGCATTTTAGCCAGTAGTGCATTTTAACTTTTTTCCCCTCTGTTTTTCATCTGGAGCTTGCGGGGTTACTTATTGTGGGCTAAATTAAAGCCCTAACCCCTACTAATTTGAAATAATCTGTTGAAAACTTCTTTGATCAAGCCATAGCTATTCTGAGTCTAATGTAGTCACTAAGCATTAAAGTCAAAGGGACAGGCCTGAGGTTGTAGCTCAGTGGTAGAGTGCTTGCCTTGTAAGTGTGAGGCACTGGGTTCCATCCCAAGCACCACATAAAAATGAAACAAAGGTATTATGTCCATCTACAACTAAAAAAAAAAAAAAAAAAATTTAAAAAGTCAAAGGGACAAATTATTCTCTTAGATTCCACTAAAATCCTGAAATACAAAAATTAGAAAGAGGATAAGACATAATACTTCACGAAGGTCAAACAAACAAACAAACAAAAAGAATTAGGAAAAACATTTTCCTTAAATATGTCACATGTAAAATGAGTAATTACCTTGAGAATTAACTGTAGCATGATGATTATTAGAAGCAAAGAGGTTGTTAACTACGTAAAGCATAAAGACAAAGAAAAACATTTTGTATCCAATTGATAGTCTCCTCTCTAGTTGAGAGGAGACTATTCTGATTTTAGTTGACTGACCCCAGGTTTTACAAAAGTCATCTTCTGAAAAGATATTAGAATAACACAGCTGTCCACATTTAATTGACATGAATTTCCTTGGTGCAATTCTCAATGACCTAATTACTAGTCCCTAAGCAATCTGATGGACAATAATAATTAATGAATTAAACATTCTTGAAATTCTACTTTTATAGTTGATATTTGACCCTTAACTTTTAGGAGCTTTTCAACCACTGTGAGAGATAGATGAGTAAAAGATCGTATTGGCAAGGGATAGGCTGTGATGACATGAACAGATGCCCATGGAAAGGCATCTCAGGTCAATCTGGGGAATTGGTGAACGCCAATGGTGGTAACAAGTTCAAACTCTGGAGTCAGGCTCTTGGAGTACCATTCTCCACTTCTTAATGGTTGTGTGAACTTGTGCAAATTGATTAATCTCATTAAACATCAATTTTGTCATATATAACATGAGGAAAATAGAGGCACCTTTCCTAATGAGGTTTAAATGAGATTATGTATTTGGCATTGTGCCTGGAGACTGTAAATGCTCAATTTATGTTGGCTATTACTATTTACAGAAGTGATGATTCTTGATTTGAATTTATGGAATGAGTAGGAGTTAGAGAATAGGGAAGTGGAAGAGAGCGTTTCAAGGAGAAGCAATGACATGTGACAGGCAGAGACCTGAAGCATTCTGTAACCTCTGGGTCATGGCAATTGGTTTTATATCTATTCTAGTCTAATTTAGTTCCATTAAACCAAGTATGTTTTTACAGTTTGGATACAAATAACATAAAATGGTTTGCTACAAATATTTGTAAGCCACCTCAGGAATTGCTTCAGATAAAACTTTCTCCCAACACTCCTCATTGGTTCACCTAGTTTTTCAGCTCAGTTTGACTTCCTACCTTGGTTTCTGCACTTAATCTAATTTTCAGATTTGCATCATTTACTATAGACCAGACTAGGTACTTCCAGAGGACACAGATCCTGGCATTTGCCTACTAATACTATGAACTACAATCATAGTTGAAACATGCCTCTCCATGGAACCCCAGTCATCCTCCTAGATACTCCCTATCATACTCTGGCATGAGTCCGACTCCACCAGGTATGGAGGATGATAAGACTATTTTCTAGAGAGGTTTGCCAGTTCCAAATTATAATGAGCTTTGTGTTTGGTTTATGCATCAGAACATTTTCCTAAAAGCTATGAAGAACTACTGGAGAAATTTAAATAGAGGAAAGACACAATCAGATTTCTGTTTTCTGAAGGTCAGTCTAGAGGCAGTTTCCAGAGCAGAGACAGGAAAAGCCATTGAGAGCAACTCAGGAGGTAATCCCACTGAAACAGAATCTGTTCTAACACAGTGGCAGAAGAGAAGAAGGACAAGCATGAATGTGAAAGACATCAAGGAAAAAGAATCCTATGCTTGGTGAGTGAATGGCCTGCAGAGTTGAGTAACAGGAGAAATCTAGGAAACCTACCAGATTTCCAGTTCAGGCACCTGGAGAGGTGGAGATGCATTCGTGGAAAAAGGAAAATAGGATATAAAGAATGAAATTTTAGGATAAAAGTAATTAGGCCATGTTTTGAACATTTTATATTGAAGAGCACTATGGGACATCGAAATGGAGATAGCTATTGGCAGAAGAGCCTGGGATCCTTGAACATGAAGATTTCATAATCAGAAGATGATATTCTTGTTTTCAAACTATGTAGATACCTTCTCTTATGAATGAGTACTTTTGTTCTAGAAATCACTAGTGATTTTTCAGAATGCTAGATTCCAAGAGGACCTGATTATTATTGAATTAACTAATTGAACCATTCTAAAAAGTGCAGCTTCATTTACTGTACCTTTCACATATTAATAGTCATAATTTAAAGCATTTTAAAAAATCTGGTTTAATGCTACTTCAGGCTAGTTTACTGTTTACATTGAAACAAGAGGATTTGCTTTTTGTCAATTAATAAAACCATCAGCACCCTGGAGATTTAGAATTGTAAATGTATGCCCTTGATTGGGTGTGTATCCTGACTCTATTGGCTATCTTGAAAGTTGTTCAAGTTCTCAGGTCTTCCTTTTCTCAATATATAAAACTAGGAATTATGATAATGCCTGTTTGTTGTGAGGATTGAAATAATTTATAAAATAATTATAGGCACAAAGAAAATCCTCAATAAATATTAGCTATCATTATTATTCAAGAAAAAAACAGTAAAACTGCCTTATAAAGCATTGCACTTATTGCAGAATTTTAGTTTCATTTAAGGTAAAATCATACCCACTATAAACATAAGTTATTACAAATTTATATATTCCATTGATTTTTTAAAATAATTTTAACAAATGTAGTATAGATTTAGTAATATGTCACATTAATAACAGTATGCATATTAAGAGATATAAACATAAGAGAAATATAGCTACAAGTGTGATTAAAATGAACATGTGTTAGGAATATCTAAATAATACCTTGGATTTAAATAGCACATTCTTTAAAGAGTCCAATACTTTTTAAGTCTACATTTTTTTCCTGAACGTTTGAAAAGCTTCAATGATATTTCAAAAATCTTCCTAGCAGCCTTCAAAAGATAGCTTGTTATACTTAACTTTACAGAAAGAAAATGGGCCCTAAAAACACAATTTGCCATGGTGAAACACAATAAATAGCATTACTTAGATTTTGAAAGTCTATTTATGGAGAAAAATATCAGCTTTAATGAATGATTATTTTATCAAAGATTTACTATGTTGGAATTATTATGTTAGGTTTAGAGTTTAGGTTTAAAGTTCTAGCTCATGTCAGAGTGCAATCTTCCTTTGTTCACTTTTACTAATAGAAAAACACACACACACACACACACACACAAAATAGAATTCTAAATGTCTAAAACCTCAAAAACTAAACTTCACTGAAATATATTTGTATCTACTAGGGAGCTTAAATACTATTATTTTCAGGTTATTTCACCAATAACCAAATAACCTATTTTAGATATAAACTCATGGTGAAACAGCTGCATTATTCCCATTTCTTAAAGTGATCAACATCAAAGTGGACTGTTCCTTAAACTTTCAAAAGTGCTAATCCTTTTACACTCCAAACATTGAAGCCCAGTGAGGTGAAGTGATTTCCTCAAAATAACACATTAACAAAGCTGTTTGTAAAATTCCAAATTCAAAGTAAGTTGAGCAAACACTTGTGATAGATCACCAGGAGAAAAATTGCATAGATAATATTCAGTTTTCTTTATAAGCAGTGCAAAAAACGTCAAATCACTTTAAAGGTCATTAGTGAAAAGTTAATGTTAGGATGTTCTAACACCAGTATCATATTAATATAAAAACAAAGGTATATTTTGGTAAAAATGATAACCTCTCGTCCTTTAAAAGCCCCCATTTGCATACTTCAGAACTGGAAAAGAAAAATGCTTGACTATATAGCCTCCAACTTACTTAAAAACGCATTCAAAATTCACAAAATACATTCAGAGATGATGGAGAAAAACTACAACACAACAAGAACTTAAAATCAAGAAACTGTTCAGATTTTCTGTGGAGAAAAAAAAATCACAAATATAATAAATAAAATTGTGGGGAATTATAACATTAAAAAGGTTTCAAATAACAAACATTAAGGAAGCACATTTCAAAGGTACAAAAGACTGAGTTTAGTAACATAGTTTTTAAAATCAGTTTAAAATTGTTTTATATTTTATTTACTTCTACTTCTTGCTTCCTGTCTCTTGACATTTACTCAATATTGCTAATGTATTTGTTGAATTGGTACTTAATCTATTCTACCTTTTTTTTTTTTTTGCACATGGAGAGAAGTATATAAATAAGGCTTTAAAAACTTTAAAGGCAACCTGGGGTTTTTCTAACATTTCTGTTTTATAATTTTAGATTTTAATCTAGAAAAAAAAAGATCAAACAATGTCATTCAAATTCTTTTAGCAAGCATGAAAACATTTTTAAAATTAAAATTGTACCTATCTTAAGCTGAGAATAATATTTATTCTATATGACCGTGGATTAGGCTAAAGATTGTCGGGATTGCTGCGTTACTTCTTAATGGGGCGGAGGTCTAAAGCTACCCCCTTTAAAGGGGGCTCCTTCTGCCAGCAGAAAGAGTTAAAGTAGCTTACCTGGCGAAGATAGGCTTAATGGGCAAAAGTTGCCAAGTGTCTTACCCCTGCCTGATTGACGGACACCACGCCACACCCGGGGAGTTTTGGTAGAAAGCAATGCCAAAAACTTGGTTTATTGAGGAAGTTGGACGGCCTTATATAGGACATGGGCCAATCAACAGAAAGATCATAGGGACACATAAGGATCATTGGCGGATGCCATTGGCCTATCTTTGGGGTGGTTTCAGTTCTCACAGCCACGCCCCATGCTTAGCCTAGGTCCTGTAACAGGGCGTGGTAATGTGGCAAGCAGCCAGAAAGCAGTGTAAGGTCCGACAAAAGATTAGGGTTAGGGGTGAGGAAAACTCATCTTTCTTCTGTTCACAAATATACTATTATTGGATGACCAGAGGGGAAAAAGTAGTTAGAGATTAAGATGAATGGCAAAATACAGAAAATATTAAAATGAAATTCTATTCCTCAATAATCACTAAAAATGATGATGAATAGCCAGGCTCTATGACATGTGCTTCTAATCCTAAGTGTTGTGTTGTAAATTTGACACCAGCATGGGCAACATAGTATGACCCTGTGTTTAAAACAAAAAAGAAAATAATGATTAAATAATGTAGATTTTAACTAATTGACTCCAAGAAGAATTTTGTATAGGATTCTCTCCCCCACCCCCAGAACCTCCATCCCTCCATATTTTCTTCTTTGCCTTCTCTCTTATATATGACTATTCACTTACTACATTTCTGCTGAAAATTCATACTTCATTGAAGTTTCACATAGCTTTTTACCTTATGAGATCCAAGACTTTGTCTACAGTCTCCAAGAGGCCATTAAAAGTGAAAACCTAGCTTATTACAGAATGGTAGATTTCCCACCTTAGCATTGGTTTGGTTTCTTGATTTTGCCTTTTGTTTCTTTTTAGGTCTTTAAGAATTTCTCTTTCTTGCCAATTCAGCAATGTATTTAATAAGCTGTTTTCAAATACCTTATCTAGAATTTTTAGATGTATGCTGAAGGAGGTTTATTCAGTTTATCTAACCCATTATATGGTTATAAATATAGACAATGTTAAAGTATACTGTAATTTGAAAAATAGGAATCAAAGAGAGAAAGAGTGAAGGAAAGGAATACAGTATAATTTTTTCATCTTTTGTTGTACAGTGTCATTATATACTATCTAAATTTGAAATAGAAATCACAGGTACCATTTAAACATAATACTCTGATTGCCAGAGGAATTGAAATCAAAATAATTTTAATGGTGTTTACCTCTGAATTCAAATAGTATAGGAGATTTAGGGAGAGGAAGCCTTTTACTTTTTGAAAAGAAGTGTCTATTCACAGCTGACCTGATTAGTCTAGGTAGAAATCTGATGGATTCAATAAACTACTAGAACTAATAAGTGACTTTAACAAACTATCAGGACATAAGATCAATATAAAAAATCAATTATACTTCTGTATATTAGCAATGAACAAAGGAATCTAACAGTGTCAAAATTATGCTGTACTTAGCGACAAACTTGACTAAAGATGTGAAAGACCTATGCACTGAAGACTAACAAAATATGACTGAAAGAAATTAAAGAACTAATGAAAGGAGAGAATATCTTTTACATGGATCAGAAGACTCAATATTTTTAAGATACCAATTCTCAGTAAACTGATTTTTAGATTCAATATTCTACCAATTCAAATCCTAGCAAGCTTTTTTGTAGAAATAGATAAGTATATTCTAAAATTCATATACAAATGCAATGACACATAATATTCAAAATAACTTTTAAAAACAAGAACAAAAATGAAGGTTTAGTGCTGCCTGATTTCAAAGTTCAATATAAAGGTAGAGTAATTAAGACAGTGTGATAATGAGGCAAAAAGAGAAAAAGATATTAAAGTCACAGAACAGAGAATCCCAAAATATACCCCACATGTATGAAACAACGATTTTTGACAAAAATGGAAAGGCAGTTTGGGAGGATACTTTTTTAAATAAATGGTGCTGGAATAATTGGGTATCTCTATAGAAAGATGCTAACCTTAACCCTTAACTCAAATCTTATACAAAGTTTAGTTTAAAATGTCTTAGAGACCTACCCTAAAGAATCAAATAATAATACATTGTTAAGAAAATAGAGGAGGAAAAATAACAAACCTTGGATTAGGCAAAGACTTTTTAGATAAAACAAAAAAGACAAAACAATGAAATATGATATTAGTAGATAAGACTTTATCAAGATTAAAATCATTTGTTCTTTAAAAGACCTTTAAGAAAGTGAAAAAGCAAGCCAAACATTGGGAGAAGTATTTGTGAAATACATCTGACAAAAGATTTGTATCTGATGTATATTAAGGAACATATAGGAATGGCTAATAAACACATGAAATGATGCTTTAACTATTAGTCATTAAGAAAATACAAATTAAAACTATAATAAAGGTTGGCAAAAATGTGTAGCTAGAACTTTCATACATTTTTGGTGAGAATACAAAATGATAAAGACACTTAGGAAAGGATTTTGGCCATCTCTTATAAAGTTAACAATACAATTTACTGTATGACTCAACAGTTTTTACTCCTCGGTATCTACCAAAGGAAATGAAAACAACTGTCTATAAGAACATTAACACATGAATGTTCTTAGCAGCCTTATTTATAACAAAAGTCTGAAAACAAATTGTGGTATATCCACACAATGGAATAGTACCGAGAAATAACATAATTACTGATATGCACAATAACGTGGGCACACCGCAAAAGTATTCTGCCAAATAAAAGCCAGACCAAAACAGCACAAAACAAAACAAAATAAACCCATTAAATATTGTATGTTTCTATTTCTATGACATTCTAGTAAAGGGAAAAGTAAATGAGAGCATATCAAAGTTTTCCTAGAAACCTTAAAGGGTGAAAGACAATTGGCTGAAAAGGGCCAGAAGGGAGTTTTTGATGGTGATGGGAATGTTTTGATTGTGGTGATGGTCTGATGATTACAGTACATTTGAACAACTAATTTAACTGCACACTTTTAATGTGGGTGAATTTTACTGTATGTGAAAAAAGCTATTTTAATTTATTTTTAATAAAGCTGTTTTTAAAAGGGAATAAGACTTATTTCTACCTTCAAATGGTATGATAATACTGATTGTAAATGTATTTTTCAAACGTCCTTGTTAGCTGGGAAAATTGGTTAGAAGGAGTAGAAATTTAAAACTACAGTGGGTAGAGGGATAGATTTATTTTAAAACTCCAACCTAATAAAGCTGTTCTTGATAATCAATACTATTCATAGCCTGAAAGCAAATTGTGTGAGAGACATTATAGGTCCTTTGCCTTCTGTGTTCTGCCTTCAAACTTCTTACTGCAAGTGGATAAATAGATCCCTTATTTATTGCTTTGTTTCTTTATAGAATATTGACACATTAATATGCTTTGAGTACATCCAATGGCCTTTCTGAAGTCTTTTATATACCCAGATGGGGAGGGAATAAAACAATTTTCATTGGTCCAGTTTTTTCCCCTTCCTAAACATAAAAAAATATAATAAAAATAAGATGTCCTTCAAGTACCGCCCCCCCCCCCTTTTTTTTTTTCTCTCCAGCTTCTGTAAGGGTTAACAAAGCCCAGCAACACTCTGGAAGCTCTCCTGCTGCTAACAGGAGTGCAACAGAGAAGGCCACCATAAAGACTAACTCCTTCCTGAGAGCTGAGTCTTTCTCAAGAGAAATCTGACAATTAAGGGCAGAAGTTTTCCCTGGATTGCATCAAAGATTATCTCGTTGGAGTTCTGAGAAGGTCTTGGGCAGAATCTGGCCAAGGGTAAGCCTTTATGTGGCACAGATCTAAAACACCTTGCCCAGTGGGGCTGATCACAGCCAGATAACTAGGCAACAAATTTATTTTAGATTTATACAGCTTCACCAGAGGCTCTCAGGAGTAAAGTGTTTCCTTAAATTATCTTTAGAGATAAATTATTAGTTTTTTTCAAAGGACATTGGCAAATTTTAGGCTAAAATAAGAATGAAAAATAAGATTATAGGTATGTAGATATCTTTGCCAGTGTTTTTCATTTAGTTTGCTTTCCTTCCTTTGATAGACTTTATAGCACTATTCCATATTTGAGTAAGATTCTCTTGTTCAGGCTGTGGTTTTCAAAAATAATCTGTTGTCCAAATAAAGGATGGCTGGGTGCAGGATTAGAGACTAGAGGGGGCATCACAGTGGTTAAGAAAGCAGATTCTGGATTTCAAACCCTAATTTCCTCATATACAAGGTATGTTGTTTAGGGAAATTTTAATCTCTCTGCTTGTTTCGTTATGAAGGATAATAATGATAATCAACATATAGAGTTTTTACAAGATTATGCTAAATAGTACAAATAAAAATTGAGAACAGTACCTAACACATAGAAAATGCTTGTATTAGTTGGGATTAGGTTCAACTGTGAGACAGAACACAAATTGATGTTTCTCATATAATGCAGGAAAGTACAGTGGCCTCACAATCTTTAGGAACTTAGTCTTCTATCATGTTGCTCCATGTACTTGACTTGGTAGCATTCTTATTCTGAGTAGCGGATTGGAGAAAAGAATAAAAATGAAAGAATAAAGGGGCAAAAGACAAAAGCAAGCTATTTCTCAAGGAAGATTTCTTGGAAGTTATCCCATTAACACATCTGAATATGTACCATTGACCAGAGCTTAGACATAAGACTTCATCTAACTCTAAAATAAAAGGAAGTCTGGAGGGCCAGCCCTAAAAAGGAGTAATTCTATTGACATTGAAGGGGAGCAGATAACTAGTAGTCTTTGTCACAATGCTCCATAATTGGTAGTTATTGTTGTTTGTTTCCTAGATGATACCTTGACCAGTCTCCAGACCTGATAGTTCTTTTTACCTTGTGTGATTTCTTTTTTTTTTTTTTTAATATTTATTTATTTTAGTTGTACACAATGCAATGCATTTATGTTTACGTGGTGCTGAGGATTGAACCCGGGTCATGCACGTGCTAGGCGAGCGCCCCACCACTGAGCCACGTCCCAGCCCTCTGTACTAATTCTTAAAAAAAAAAAAAAAAAAAAAAAAAAAGAATATGTCTTCTCCCTATTCCTGGTTATAACTTCAACTCAAGCCTTTAACTTATCTTGCCTCTAGAACTACTGCTTCCCTCATAATTTCTTTTGGTACATTCTCTACAAATGAAAGACAAAAAACAAGCAAAGCAAATCAACCCATGGAAACACAACACCTTTAAAGAAAGACCAGATTTACTATATTAGTTGATGAGACTTTCTGATTAGTTTCTCTTTTTCTCACCTTTCTTTATATTGCTTCATTAGAGTTGACATCACATTATTTGTGGATATTTAAGCAAGGTTCTTGTTAACCATCTTTCCAAAAGTGTTACAACTTCTAATCTACCTTACCTGTTTCTGACAGGCAAGTATTATCTTTTGAAGTTTATGACAAACTTTAAGAATTGTATTTCTTTTCTAATGATTGCCAGACATAGAGGTGTGGTGTTTTCAAAAGATGCTAACAAGTTGTTATGTTTTGACTATAGGACTAAGTTAACTTAAAAATATTTTATAAAAACGATTCTTATATTGGATGCTTCCTTAGTTTGTTTTCAGCAGTGAAAACTCCCACTTAGATTAAGCTCCGTTTTAGACCCACTTATTTATGCATCATTCAGTTTTGCCACCTCTTTAGCTAGTTCTTTAGAAGCTGTTACAGTTTCTGGCTTTTCTGGAAACGCAGTGCTTTGAATTTCATTTTTGGGTCATTGAATCAGTGCTGAGTTAAAAGAAAATGACATGGGTATTTAATGCAATTTTCTTTTTACATTTTTAATTTGATTTCAGGAAGAATTTTTAAAATATTCACTTTCAAAATAGGTATGTTTAACCCTATGAAAAATTCTTTGTTATACAGTTTCATATATCTTTTTCTTATTATACACATCAAAATTTCTTGTCTTTCACCAATCTTCAACATAAATTAGTGTTCATTAAGGGTTACTTCTTCTGGGTGAAGAATGATATCACATTTAACAAGAAGTCTGTAATTATTGTGTCACACATTTGAAGCTACAAAATAGGGTGATCCTATAAAGCAAATCCAAACTGTCTTTAACTTATTTTTTCATAATGTGAAATTTTATAATGAAGTAAAGGTTGTAGTGCCAAATAAGGGTATTGAATTCAAGATTACTTAAGTAATCATCTTATAAAATACATTTTTATTTATTTTTTTGATCTTGGTGAAACTGTACCAAAAGTTCACCTTAAATTTGTATCAGTGGATCTCCATATTTTCTGGTTAATTAATCCCCTCCCTCAATAAAAAGGGAAAAACAAAGTAAAGATAAATTCTACTAAATTCAGTTTTCTCACTATTCTTTCAGGGCTATTTTCCTCAAGTAGTACTTGAGTACATTTTAACATGTTTAATATTACATGGGCTGAAGTTCTCCAAAATTAAGTTCTAGCCAGTGCCCTTTCCTATTAAGCCAGTCTGTGGAGGTCTTAAAAAATGGCCCTAATTATTTTTATGGAAGGAAGTAGTAGATAAAAATTTCAAACAGTGTTCAAGTGTTTTTACACATTCCACTGTAAAATTTGTGGTTTTGTGTTCCCTCATAACAAAAATGTTAGTAAGCTAAATAAATTTTTGGAAAAATATATGCATATATCCCCCCTCTTTGAAAGCATAAATGGCATCAAAAGAAAAAAAATACATGCCATTTGAATCAGGGATATTTTTCTTTTATTAGTGGCTATATTACAATGGTAAAAAATACAACGATGAAAAAATTCAGTCAAATAACTGATATAACCATTCAAAAACAACTTAAATAAAGACTTCACATAATATTAGTATACTTAAAATAGTAATAATGGTCCAAGACAAATTTAGGAGATGTTTTTTGCATACTCTACATTGGCTCAGGCAAGTAGAGGGGGAGTAGAAGACAGAGAAGAGGGGCGGGTGGGTGGAGAAGAATGACAGAATGAATTTAAGAATTTGGCAATTACTTATTTTGGATAAAATGAAATCACTTTTTCAATAAATAATTGCTAATAATTGAGTAAAATAAAATATTTTAAGCATGTATTATTGGTATTAATTGTTGAGTTATAACAGTTCAAATTCACAAACTTGTAAAAATCTCTACTTGAGGTTTACAATGTTCTTAACAAATGCTAGTAGAAATGTTAACTTTTTTTTTTTTTTTGCACCAGGAATTGAACCCAGGGGCACTTAACCGCTGAGTCATGTCCCCAGCCCATTTTTATGTTTTATTTAGAGACAGGGCCTCGCTAAACTGCTAAGACTGGCTTTGAGGAGGTGATCCTCCTGCCTCAGCCTCACAAGTCGCTGGGATTATAGGTGTGTGCTACCACACCCAGTTTATTAACTTTATGGTAAGTAATCTACAAAAAAATTGCATAAACATGTTTAGTATTTTGAATTAATTCGTTATTTATCTCTTAAAATCCATGTAAATTAGAATTTTATAATTGAAATCACTGAGATCTTTTAATCCTGATTTACAAATTTTCTTTTCTTTCTTCTTCTTCTTTTTTTTTTTTTTTACTACCAAAACCTTTGAGTTTTATGTGTTACCTAGAAATCCTAACTTTCACATTCTGGTCAGAGCAACACAATCTTCTACATTCCTAAATTAAGATTCCAATGGAGAAATAGAAAAAAAATTGTCACCAACCATCTAGATTTCACTTTAAACCCTCAAAAGCAATTCCCTGTTTCCATATGTATTTAAGTATCAGAACTTAAATATCTTTGAGGAGCAAATCAGCACTACCTACTCTATGGCACACTTAGTATATTTGAAAAATTGCCAAGGATGACTTTACTACTTATCCTTTCTCCACAGTGAACAAAAACATTGAAGAAAAAAATGGGCCTAATCAAGTTGGCAATATATTAATAATTCTACTAATTAATTATTTCTGTAGTTTAGGGACAGCTATTATTGATATTATACACATACATGTAATGTGCATTAACTATAATTTTGACAAATGTAGATGCCTACATAAATATTACTTAAAATAAGACCCAGAACAGCACTTTCTAATAGAACTTTGGAAATGATATTCTGTATTTGCACTGTTCTATTTCTAGCCACGTTGTTATTGAGCATTTAAAATGTAGTTAGTATGATTGTAAAACTGAATTGTACATTTTAATTAATTAATTTTTTGGTACCAGGAATTGAATCCAGGGGTACTTAACCACTGAGCCACATCCCCAGCCAGATTTATGTTTTGACTCAGGGTTTTGCTTCATTGCTCAGGGCCTCATTAAATTGCTGAGCCTGGCTCTGAACTCACAATCCTTCTGCCTCAGTCTCCTAAATTGCTGGGATAACAGGCATATGCCACTGTGCCCAGCTGTACATTTTAATTTACAATTAGCTTTTAATAGCAACATGTGGATACTGGCTTCCAACTTGGAGAATACATAAATTTCCATCACTCTAGAAGTTTCCACCCCCATTCCCCTGCCATCATAGGGAAACACTATAAACATAATTTAGTTTTTCCTGTTGTTGGGACTTTATATAAATGGATTCCTGTACTATGCATTATGTCTCTGTGCCTGGTTTCTTCTGTTGAAAATATTTTGTCTATATTAGAGTCCTTTCTTTTTAATCGTTCAATAGTATTCCATTGTATGAATGTACTATAACATTTGTTTTTCCATCCTCTAACGTTTGGGTTGTTTCTGGTCTTTTAGTTGTTTTAGTGCTGCCAATGTTGTATTTGATGTTCTCAATTAATTAAAGGGGGACAGCTGTATGTATATATCAAAAGACAATTTAAAGACTTTGGTCTTTAAAAGATAGTCAATATATGATTCTATTATTATCTTTTTGTACTAGGGTGAAAACTTAATTCCAACATATATGTAAGGATAGGTATACTTCAGAACTGCTATTACCTGGTTTGTATAATTTGAAGAAAACACAATAACAAAGACAAATCTACCAAAAAGCAATTGCACTGTTTTCAAGACCAAAATAGACTTTTGGTAGGGATGAGTGTGGTAGGGGTTGCTCAAAAGAATAGTGGCAAATCATATTTTTTGTTATTGGGGATTGAATCCCAGTCTTTATGTAGTTTTGAATTACTTTCCTCTCTATCACCATCTCATTGTTATTGATAATTATCACATATCCACAGTTTCAAATCCAATGAAGGTAATCAGTAATCTAGTAGTCTATTTACCTTGTGCTCTGTATAAATGTTTAATAGTGATTAGAAATGAAACCATTCATTTCATGAGAACTAAAGGTCTGTGTGTCTTCCTCAATCGAAGAAAACAGAATATTATAATCAAATGAAAAAATTTAAAGGTGTTAGTTCAGCTTTATTAAAGGAGTCACTACAAACTCAATGGTAAATTGTCATAGAATACATTAATTTTCTGAATCCTCATACATAATATTTTGGAAGCAAGGCTAAGGCATATCAGTATTTTTTCTTTTCATATATACATTTCCCCTTTGAAGCATTAATACTGAAATAACTTGATTCCTGAATATGTAGTAGATTAACAATATGAGGAAACACCCTAATAGGTAATAATGAAAAGGAAATTTACCTTTAAGAATATGTTATAGTAATTTATAAAGTATGTAATTCATACAAAGAATCAGGGCTTCACATTTTTCAAGTGGTTCAGATACACGTGTTTATCTGTGTCTCTGCCAGTCATTCCAATCCCAGTCCAAATTCAAGACTCATTTTAACTTCAGTTTTCTATTAACTAATTTTTATTAACTTTGAACACTTTATGAACTGCTCCATTTTAGTTACTCAGCAAATAATTATTGCACTGATAGTTTACTGAATTTGTCAAGGAATGTAAAATGCTTTCTGGTTAGATATCTTTACTTGAGCCCAGTGTTTTGCATTGCAATAGGCAATAACTGTACAATGGCTTTATACTGTGGGATACCTAACAAATTATGTAGTTTTAACATCCATGTACAATAAATATGAAGATACAACTATGCAGCTTTCAAAAATAATCCAAAAGGATATATTACTGGAACTCACTACAGGCAAAAGGGTTTCTTGGTCCTTTTATAACTAATTATAATATGAAACAATGAACGCATACATAATCTATGGCTTTCAATTCCATAGCTTGAATTGGTAGTTTGGTAATTTGATTCAATGTGGTGGTAACATTGAAAATTTCATATTAACCTCACTATGGTTAGAAGTCATCACTAATGATCTTAAAACTTGGGAACATATTCTAAATTCTAACTTTACAAAAATTCATTTAAAGGAATTTATCTATTCCTAACTCAGGAAAAGACTAAATCATCAAGTAGTGGGGGGAGGGGGCCTTTAAGCAGCTTAAAACTGATGTTACAAAATGTCCTAGCACAAGGGTTACAATTTTTCTAAAAAGACAGTCCCTTAAAGTACCTATTAATACTCTTCAGACAGTTTTGCACAAGCTTTATTATGTAGTTTTCTTGCCTGAAGATTAAAAGCAGTAAATTAAAAGGGTGGGGAGGATAATAGAACTATGTTCACTGACAGCAGAAAGAAGCAACAGCTGACAGTGAGGAGACAGGCAAACTGTAACAGACAATAGAACTCAAAAAGCAAGGCTATTCAGAGCCATGTAGTGTGAGCAAGCAGCCCTAACACCATTGTAGGAATAAAGGACTTTATCTGTAAATGTAATAAAATGAGTATTCTAAATTTGAAGAGCTGAACTGCTTGCTGCTGGTCACATCATTGTCATTAGCTTAACTACCATCACAGTAGGTCATGAAACATTTTAACTTTAGCTCTGTGCTAACCAATGAGTTATTATTACACTGTAACACATTATTTTAAAAACACAACTTTTATGAAATCACGGAAGGTAACAATATTACTTTCTTAAATCTATTGTTCCAATAGTTGGCTTCTAAAATGCCTTTACCTGGTATTTCAAGACACAGAGAGGTAAAACTACTTCTAGAACTCTGCTTATTTTTCCTACAATGAGAATCTTTTCTACTTAATAGTAGTGTTGCCAGGATTAAATGAGATAATGTATGCAAAACCTTAACACAAGGTCTAGGACACACACACACACAAAAACAACAACAAAACTCAGTATTATTTTAGTACTGGTGAACTCATGCTAGCTCAAATCCCTTATTTGCAGGTGCAAAAATTAAGCCCCAAGAGAACTGACTTCCTAAGGCTCTACTTCTAATTTATTGTCTTCCATAAGCTGCTTAACTGCAAACATTGGAGATTTTGGGTATTGGCAGGGCCCGGGGACATGTGCCTGCTGGACTCCAGTGTGCAAAGAATTGGACGAATGTTTGAACTATGCATTATCAACGGATGTTCCAGATAGCAGGTTGTGTGCTGACAACGTTCATCATAGAAGGAAGCCATTCGTCTGTTTGAATACAGCCTGGAACGGCAGGATCCTCTACTACCTTAGGCTGTCAAGAGGCTGAGAGCGAAGCAAGATATTACAGGATTGAGCGCAAATCCAAGTTTGTTCAACCCTGAAGAGGGATGCACACTTTACTTGGGGTGGGGGTGGTGAAAATAACGGGGAACTAGAAATTAAGGGGAGTAGTTCAGGCAGGTGTAAGTTACCCCACCCCTCCACGCCTTTCCTCTAGGGAGATCGCCAGGGGTTTTCTCATCCTCCGGGAAGGGCAAATTCTTGCTCCTTATTAGCACTTACTCCCAGCCCCGTAGGTAGGGAGTGATGACTTCGCCTCTTCGCTCTGGAGTGAGAGCCGGACGTGCTCCGACCTCCACCTCTCCGCACCAAACCGCAGCGGGTCCGCGGGAGGCCCGCCCGCTGCCCACACGCGCCCCGGGTTCGCCTTCTCTAAGATGGCGGCGGAGGCAGCTCGCTCACACCCCGCCGCCCGCGCTTCCCGGAGTCGTGGCCTCAGAAGGCGGGAGTAGAGTAGGGCGCAGAAAACAGAAAGGAAAGAGCAGCTCGGACCCTCCAGTCCAACGAGAGACCCTAAAAATGTAGGAAAGGGGTAAAGCAGGAGGCAAACACTACCAGGAACACCGCTGGCGATTCACGTACGAAGCAGTGGCGCATCCGGGCCCTCCGCCCAGCCCGCCCCGGAAATGATGTTTCGGTCGGGGTTGGTGGGGGGCGAAGGCCGTTCTTCAAAGTGCATGCTTCCCCCGCCATAGCTCGTCTCCTCACAAAGTGTCTGGAACCGCTCTTACTATTCCCATCCCTGGTTAAGCCGTTACCCTCTCATAGCTCTGGGGCTTCTCTGCACAAAGCTGGCTGCGGTGACCGGCAACTCTGGTTTTACAGAAAGTATTTCTCGCACTCTAACTGTAAAGTCTCCTCGGCTTGACCAGATTGTGTAGAAGCGCTCGTCCGAGAGGACTTTTAGTGACTGCAGGCCTTGCCAAGCCTAAGCGCACTTCTTCGGAGCCCCTAAATCAGAATCCCGTCCTCCCAGCTACCTCGCCGCCTGCCCGGGTTCGGAACCTTGTCAGTCAGGGTGCTGAGCCCGCCCCTTCCGGCGACTCCGCCGGGCCCGCCTCCTCCCCTCTTCCCTCCCCCACCCCTCCCCGTGCGAGTGTCTCCCTCTCCCTTTCGCTCTCTCTCTCTCTCTCCCTCTCTCTCTCTTTTGTGAGTTATAGCAACCGTTGCCTTGTGAATCAAGCGCCATAGTCACCGTAGTCCTGGCGACTGTTACCCATCAACAACAACTACTCCTCTCCTCCTCCTCCTCCTCTTCCTCCTCCTCCTCCCCACCACCACCATCTCCATCACCCACCAACAACACCACAATAATCCACAGCCAAGGTGAATATTCTTCGGTCTCTACATGTGTGTGGGAGCGTGTGGATGCGTGTGAACGCGTGTGTCCGTGCGTGTGTGTGTTCGTGTGTGCGAGCGGAGCGTGGCTGTGCGGGGTCTCACTCCTCTGACACCGGGCTGCTGCTGCGGCGCGGCTGCCGAGGGGCTCTGTCCCCGGCTTGTTTACAATGGACCCTGCGCGCCGCGGCGGGGTCGGGGGTGTGGGCGCCGCGCCGCCCGCTGGCCCTCCCCGGCCCTCGGCGGCCGCACTTCAGGGATGGAGCGGGAGCGCGGGGGGCTGAGAGCCGAGCGGGAGAGGGAGCCACAGTTTTCCGTTGCGGATGCTGGATCTTTCCCTTAGGTCTGGTGAGAGGAGGAGGGTCAGGTGAAGAGATAAGGGATTTTTTGCCCCCTTTCTTTTTCAAAGCTGCTTGTTTCCTTTTTCTTTGAAAACCGAAATAGATAACAATGTGCGGGAGGGGGGGACCCAGGAGGTGGTGTTTTGTTGTTGTTGTTGTTGTTGTTCACTTGTGGGGCCTTGTTATGGGTTTTGTTATTTTTATCCTCATACATCCGTGAACTTTTCCCACCGCCTATTCCCTTCATTTTTGCTCCTCTTTGCTTGGTGCTAAATGAGCTGCTCTTCTTTGACCATCATCAGCTTCATGGTTTTCTTTTTTCTTTTAAAATTGTATTTTCTTTGTGCTGCAAACAGTCTTAATATCCATTCAGCACTCTTCCCTCCCCCTCTTTCTTCTCCCCCCACACCCCTTGCACACACGTTGAAACCAGGGGCCTCTTCGCTGGGCTCTCTGTTGCACTGAGAAAGAAATTTTTTTTTTTTTTTTTTTAAAGTCTGTCTCTCTCTGCGTGTCTCTGTCTTGGTGTGTGTGTGTGTATGTGTGTGTGTGTGTGTGTGTGTGTGAGAGAGAGTGAGAGAGAGCGTGTGCGCGCGCTTGTGATTTAAACCGGATGCAGGGTATCTGTTGTACTTGGGTTAGTAGTTATTGACAGTGCTTTATCCTTCTTGTGGAGATGGGAGGGGGTAGTAGTGAGGTTCCATTTCACTTTGATGAACCTCCCCTCCCCACAGTGTAGTGTTAACAATTTTCATTGTGGTTATGAGACTTCGTGTGATGAACAGGGAAAGGACTCCAGGAAGCTTGGAGAACTCACTTCACAATGTTATTTGTGACAGTTATGGTACTTTAAGAGTTTTTTTTTTTTTTTTAAATCTTTTCCCTTTGAGAGTTGAAATTGAAGTCAAATTGTTCATAAAGAATGCATGAAGCTTCTCAACTTGAAACGTGTGTATATTTCACTTTCTTTGTGGTTGTTAAGATCTAGGCATGTGTGTACTTAACATATTTTTTATTTAGTTTTTGGTTTTCCTTTGGACAGTGAACTTAAACCTGCTAGGAAGAGGGAACTTTTTTTTTTTCTCCCCAAGAAAATGTTTTTCTCTGCAGATTTGAATACTTATCAGTCCTCAAGTAGTATGGTTCTTGATTAAAGCTAACCTGGTTTTACAGATCCCTTAATTTTGTTCATTTTTCAGCCTAACTTTTAATTGATTATCAGTGAAGAGTATTGTTAATGGATGTACACTAAAACAGATATAATGTACTATTATAGTTGCACATGTTGTAATTTCCAATTTAGATTTTAAAATACTTATTTAAATAGTATTCTTTGTAATGGCAAACATATATTGATTAACTGACAGAACAGCCTGTGAATAATGTGACAGCATTAATTATTCTTGAGATTGTCAATGAGCAGGTTGGGCAATTATAATGCTATTAAGGCTAATATTTTAAAAAAGGAGTTATGGGTTTAAAAAAAACTTCTTTTTTCATTTTCTTGTGATTTCTATTTTAAATGCAGATGATATTTTGTTCAAAAGGAAGTTTTTCTCAGCACTCACATCTCTTTCTAATCATCCCCTCCCCGACCTAAGTTCCATGCAAATTTCTCATACTAACTTGTATTTTTTTTTTTCTGTTCAGATGAGTGTCAAATGCCTGAACACTTTTGGATGGTGAAGCTCCTGGGTCCTATAAACTCACTCTGAAGTTAATAGGAGTTTTGCTGTCTTGGGATAGTTTTAGATCTTATGCCATTTACATAAGTTTCAGTCAAGTAGATTTTATATATATTCTACAATGTTATATTTAATATTTTTATTTGCAGTGTCTAAAGAACATTTTGAGGCGTTTTACTTGTGTGTTTTAGGTTTTCTAAAATTTAGATTTAGGTTCACAAACTGATTTGAAACAGAACTTAAATTGAATTTGAGTTCTTAACCAATTTTAAAGCAAGCATGTGGTATAAAAGTTGCTGTTAGAGATACTTTGGGATCAAGTAAATGGAAATTATTCATATGGATTGGTTAAATAACAATTATGAATAGTAACAAAACAAACGACATTTAAGATTAAATACAGAAGTAAATACTCAGCATTTAGTTCATTCTTTCTGTAATATTTTTCCTAAAAGGGTGTATGTTATGTGTTGGTATTGCTTTCAGTTTTCAGACAAATAGAAATCTGTGAAAGTAATCATGCTTTCAAACTATATTCACTAGTAACTTTGTTTGAGTAGTTAAATATCTGATTTATTTTATATTATAATGCTTCTCAGTCTTTTTCTATTGTTTTTCCTATGAATTATATTTAACAGTATAGGCACATAGGCATAGTAAATTTACATGTATGTAGTAAACTAGTAATGTATTCCTAGAAGTTTTGCATCATTTTACAATGTTTTCATTATATGGAGGTAGTTGTGCCTGATTTCTGAAGTACCGTATTATTCTTCAGTACTCAGATAGTCTTGTACTCTACTCAGGTACTCAATTAAAAGGTTTATAGTTTAAAAGCTTGAAATTCTTTAACCTTAAACAATTTTTTTAAAATCTTCAACAAATTTATTGTGGTAATTTTTTTAAGCTATTAAAAATAACAATTAAAAAACGGAATGAATCTTAAGATAGTTGCCATGCGCTATTTGAATGATAAGGTTACTTTTGGGTGATGTTTTTCATTATTCTGGAGAAAGTTGATATTGTATATGCATTCCTCTAAACTTCCAACTCAGGCATACTAAGTATCACTGTATTTTCAAACTGTAGGTGGTGCATAATTTTGTTTTTCAGATTTTAAATTGTGTGTATGTTTGTGTGTATTTTTAAAGGATGACTATCAGGTGTGTAGGAAGAGTTGATTTTTCTTTTCCCCCTGATCTGAATAGTCTAATAGGATTGTTACTTTGTTCTTAATATTTACGCTGAGAATATAAGAAATGAAAATACTAAATAAGTAAACTTAAAAAAAAATTTTTTTTTAGTTCTACATGATACCTTTAGTTTATTTATTTATTTTTATGTGGTGCTGAGGATCAAACCCAGGAACTCACACATTGCTAGGCTTGCGTGCTACAACCCCAGCCCTAAATAACTAAACTTTTTAAATGACGAATATGAATATGCTGGTTGTTTATGCTTTTATGTTGAGCATCTGATTACTAAATATCTTTCCTTCTCAGTTACTTTATAAAAATAGTTTTCTTAAGTAAATCATTTGCCTTTAACTCTTTGGATACTCCAGTAGCCATCACAAAATGGCTTATAAATTCCTTGTTGTTCACAGGTGCATAGTGTTCCCATGTTTTGGAAATCCAAGATAAGTAGATTTGACTCAATCTAGTGTGTTAGAGACAGATGGCTGCTTTAAACAGGTGTACTTTCATTTTTTTACTGCATTGTGTTGGGACTTCCACAGGGCTTCACAAAAGGGCTGTCTAAAGCAGGTGGCTTCCTTTGCTTTTGTCTTTAGTTAGATATTTTAGAGTTAATTATTTTCTTAGGAAGAATTTTTTTTTTTAAGTAAAATTTTTGTACTCTCATCTTTGAACTACTGAAGATTGGTCATTTAACTAGTATAGCTCATGTCTAAATATCCCTGTATTTTCAAGCTATAGAACTTGCAGATGTTTTATAAACTATTTGTCAATTTTTACAAATAATGACAAATTCCCTTTGAATCCAGAAAAAGAATGTGGAAGCTCTTTATACATTCAAAGGTCAAATTTATCTGAAGCAAAATGATTTGAATAAAGTGAAATTTGGTTAATATGATGTCAATTTTAACCATTTCATACTTCGAATAATTTTTTTGATGATGTTATTTTAATTTGAATGTTATATGTTAGAAACAGGTATTTTTTGTTGGTTTCATATTTTAAAACTAAAAAATTTTCCTGACCTGTTTGAGTTGCTGCTATAAAATTCATAGTGATCTTTTAAAATGAAAATTGTTTTTAAGCATTAGAGTTTAAAAATATGTGCTGGAGTAAATAAAAGAGTACCAACCTATTGATTTCTAAGGTTTATTTTAACTCTGTGATTCCATTGCTTTTTTTGTGTGGGAATTTTGCACATCTTATAACAGATGCACCAGAGGGTGCTGTGCTGTTATCAATATCAGATTATTATAACTTAAAATGTGAACCGATTAGCACTTTTATTTAAAGAAAAAATTTTAATTACCTATGCATTCAAGCATGTGAAGTTTAAAATTTAATATACTGTCTCAATTGGCCCCTTTATATTGAAATGTGTGTTCTTATATGTATTAGTGCAACATATAGCAATACTAAAATTAAAATCTTTGATGTAGTCAATGTCAACAGTAGTCCTATAGATTAAAATATATGCAGATATTTGAATCTCAAATTTATTTTAACTTGAAAAAACAATTTGGTGTTTTGGTTTTCTAGAATTTGATATTGCTGGTACATATCAGTATATTAGATGTTCTTATAACACTTTCAGATAGCATAATTAGTGATAGGCTTTCATGGCATAATGTTCAGAAATAAACTCACACCTGAAAAGTATAGATGTTTATGGTGGTTATCATGCTTAATAATCAACAATAATATAAAAAAATTATCTAGATAAATCAGTTCCTGCTTCATGCCGTTGGAGTAATCTGGCTTAGTTTTTCAATTTGGCTTATTATCAGTAAAGCTTTAGATTCGCTGCCTTATTCTGTGTCTTATACTTCTAAAGTAGGAACAGTTTTCTGTATCTGAAGAGTTTTTTTTAGAATTGTTGAATCTGGTGTTTTGGGTTGCTTCTTGCATCATCAACTCTTTTCACAATAGTATATACTCTCAAAGGTGAATACTGGCACAGTGGTATCTTCTCCAAGTAAACTTTGAAAGGTATAGTTTCCTTAAAGGAACTTTTAATTTTTTTTTTTTTTTTTTTTTTTTTTTTTTGTGGTACCGGGGATTGAACTCAGGGGCACTCGACCACTGGGTCACATCCCCAGCCCTTTTTTATATTTTATTTAAAGACAGGGTCTCACTGAGTTGCTAAGTGCCTCGCCATTGCTGAGGCTGGCTTTGAACTCGCGATCCTCTTGCCTCAGCTTCCCAAAGTGCTGGGATTACAGGCGTGCGCCACCGCGCCGGGCAGGAACTTTTAATTCTTGATCACGGATGTATTCCACATTAAACTATAATCAGCTAATGGTGATATTTTTAAAAAGTAATTCTTTTAAGTATAACAATGTATGTTTTGGAATGTGTCAAAGAATATATAAAAAGTCACTAGAGAGTAACAATATTTTAAAATAGTGGTCTTAACTAAAGAAGGTTAGGCATTTTTCTGTAAAAAAAAAATATAGTCCCATAGTTTGCTAGTTAGTCAATGACACCAAGATTTTAAAAGTACATGGCAAATTGTATTGCAAATTGTATAGCAAAATGTACTTCTTTAAAAATCTTTATATTTGAAGTTTTAGGTTTCATATCAAAGTACAGGATGTACTTAATAAAAATGATTAGTTAAAAACTGAATTATATTTAGAGTGTCAATAAAGAAATGGGTGGTTTGGAGTCAGATTTCAAATAATCTTACTAGCTGTATGACATGGGACAAGTTATATACCTTCACTTAGCCTTAGTTTTCTCATTTGAAAAACAGAGTCAATCTTAACCTATCTCAGGTTTTTGTGAAAATTAAAAGATAATTTATGTAATGTGGGTTAATTAGTATTTGTTGTGAAATACATTTTAAATACCTGTTGGTTATTTTTATTAGGAAATATTCAGATACCTATTGTAACCTTTTTGCTACTTACTTATCATTCAAACATGATTCTTGGTGACCATTTATTTTCTAATGTGACTGAAGTTCCATAAGACTTTGTCCACAAGTGTGGGTCATTAAGTAATTATTCCCTTTCCTCTCTTTTTAAAAAATAAAACAAAACAATGAAGATATCTCTCAGTCACAGGTTTGGATTGCCATTTGATAATCAGTCTTGTTACCACATTGTATTAAAAGAATGTTAGTCCAAAATTATGTTTTAGTTTTACTCTGCAGCATTATTATAGTGGGCTCCTTCTACTACAACTATATAATTCTCCTGGTCCAGGGATTTCAGATTAAGAACTAATGATGTAACATTTCATTGTGTCTTACACTTCCCATTGTCCATTTTGTTATCCTGTTTATATTTTTCTCTTTACGTTACACATGAATTTGAGATTATTTTGAGCCCTATTTATAAACTTCATATTAAATCTAGTCATTACTATATAATAGGATATTCTAGTCAATTTTATAAAGATGAGTTGTTCAAGGAATTATTCTACAGTTCTATAATATATTGCTTATAACTATTATTTACTGAGGTATGAAATGTGTGAGGTCACCTCTGATCTACCTGTAACAATAAGGAATTTTGGAGTTAATTTGCTAACCCCTATCTTAGATTGTAAAGTAACCTTTGAACATAATCCAGAACAATATATGAAATTCAGAGGGGAAAATGTCTTCTTTGGCTTCCTTTCTTTGGATGTTAGAAATGCTTAGCATTTTGAAGTTGGCAGCTGTATCTGAAGTTGCTATTTGGTAATTTGATGCACTTTTATTTTTTTGAGCAATTTGATTAAGAATGAAATGTTTTTCTTATTTTAGAATAATTTAAATGGTTTTAATCTTTGCCAAAGTAGAAAAATATTAACACATTCCATTTAAAAAAATTGTCTGTTCGTCATCTTTCCCCCCAAAGTATTGTATATTGTACCAACTTTTTGTTTGCCTCTCTCATTTTATTTGCTCCCATCTTTCCCAGTCTTGTGTTTAATTAATTATATGCCCCCCTTTACACTATTTTTATAAATAATTAGCCCCAGCACATAAATGAGACTTAACTCTCAACTTAGCCATCTTCTCTGCTTCCTTTGACAATGAATTTGACACATTTTAAAGAAGCTTTCCAAAAAAGTCTAGGAAATAGGGCTTTACATGGGAAGATTATATCACTTTCAATCATCTATTATTTTCTTATAATTTCTATCCGCCTGACTACTGTCTAACAAATATATAACCTTGTTTCACTAATGATGTACGTAAGTGTAGTTTTGATTCAGAATTCTCCCTTATCCTGAGTTTGCACTTGTCTCTAGCTAAGTATTTTAGGGTTAATCTCTAGTCCCAAAATACTGTGTTTGCAGTCACATATGCCTGTCTATTGCTGACTCTTAACTCCTGGATTCTTTCTCATTTAGAAATACCCAGTCAATACAACTTGCCTTTATTTTATATTGCTTGGACAAGGAGTCCCAGAGGTTCTTGACGTTTCCTGTTTAGGCAAAAATAGGCATGGGATAATAAGAACTGAATCAGTGATTAGAGAATGAGGCAAGTGGTTTGAAAAATTAAGTATATTAGTTGGTGAGAGGAGACAGACAAATTGAGATGTGGTGGAAAAGGAAAGGAGAGACAGTGACTAGGGTGAGAAATTAAGGACTTCAAAAGTACCAGCAAAATGAGTATAAAGAGGAGACAACAGAAGTACTCAGTTTGCAACTAAGTATAAAACCTTAGCCTAATCACTTCAATTCTGTAGGTCTCAGCCTTTCCATCTGTAAGATGAAACAGTAGGAATTTGTAATCTCTAAGGCCCTTTCCAACACTAATAGTCTGTGATTCCATGGCAAAATTGGCACTGGGAAAAGAAAGCATGCCAATAACATAGAGCCAGGAATTAGTGATTGCTTTACCTATGTTGCTTTGCCCTTGATGCTTCTAATAACACCAACAAAGAAAGAAAATTCTAAACCTGATGCTAGTATAATGACCATACCTATGGCAAAGTGTCAGAAGGTTCTACTATTTCATTGGTTCCTGTAGAGAGGATGGCCAAGAGCCCTGATTTGCTCACCCACATAGGAATTATCTGAGCCTCACAGCTTGAGTTCCTGCTGGAGCCAGCTTCACTATGTAAGTGTGCCAGACAAGTGTCTGACAGTTGGGGCTCCTGCCTGTTGCTCACCAATGAGTTATTTAAAACCGGACATAATTTCACAAGTATGTGGATAGATGAGAGAAAGACATAGACCAGAAGCACTAGAAGGTAATTTAGGTTTCTATTGATTTCATTTTTTACATTTCCCTAGTTATAAAAGCCTTGACTTTTTATCACCCCCCCCCCCCCCCCACACACACACACCCACCCACCCCGGAATACTATTCAACTGGTGTTTGAAAAATGCTCAAATCCTGTCAAGGTCTGGACAAGTTCAGATGGTCTTTGGACACTTTGGGGCCTTGGTCTTGAAGCGTTGTCATCATACCAGTCTTCTCTTATATTTCTCCACTGGTAATAATTATTACTTTTATTTTGAATATGGCTTGTATTTAGATAGTCTTTTCTAAATGAAATGCTTTACAAATTTGTGCTATTCTTGTGCTGGGGCCATGATAATCTCTATATCATTCCAATTTTAGTGTATGTACTGTGGAAGTGAGCATGATAATCATTCTTTTAATTCAGATTTGGTAGCAGAAAAACTGTTACATCTTTTGGTCAAGTCATCTGCATTTTCAAAAAATTTTAATGTGGTATGTAGATGTCAGGATTTTTCGAGCAGGACTAGCTAAGAAAGGAAGCATTTTTGCTTAATTCAGGAAAAGTCACATTCTGCTATACCTCAACTCTTTTGCCAGGCTAATAGGGAAGTGAATGAAAGATTAAGAGATTGTAATTACTATTATTATTAATTTTAATTTTTTTTAGTTGTCAATGGACCTTTATTTTTTTAAATTTATTTTTATGTGGTGCTAAGAATTGAACCCAGTGCCTCACACATGCTAGGTAAGCGCTTTACCCCTGAGCTACAGCCCCAGCCCTATTATTATAATTTTGAAAAATTATTTTTGAATGCTATTTTTAGTTGGTTAATGTAGAAACATTCAAGTTTCTGAACTACATTCAGACATGTATGCTTAATAGCATATGTATAGTTCAATATAACCATCATCCTTAGAATGTATCTGGCCCTCTTCATTTTCAGTCATTTAGTGTACCTTAAAATGTGACACCATTTTAGAGTTGCATATTACTTGTAAGTTAAGTCAGGAGATGTTGCTATAGAAGAGCAGGAAGAAGCAGATAACATTTAAAAATCATATCCTGTTTTTCTTGTTAAATACCAGTGTCTCCCAGTTCATTTTCCTGTACTGTGAAGTTTTGGTAGGGTTAGAACTCCAGATAGGCATTGTGGAGTGACTCAGGTAATCCACCATCTCTTCCAAATTTCTTCCCTTTTCTGCTATACTACTGTACTGAGTACATATAATTTTTTTAATGTAGGCATTTTATTACTTTAATAAAATGTTTATTACATTATTAAGTCATTACTTTTCTTCTAAAGTTTGAGTGTATTTCTACTTAGTGGTTCCTTTTCTCCTACACATTGAATATATCTGTAAATGGCTGTTCATTAGGATACTAGTCGACATTAAACAATATCTTTCTCTTTTAAGGAGGCTGTATTGTGATTTAGTCTTGCACAGATTCAGATAGATAGGAATAAATAGAGGAACAATGAGAAAAACTAGTTCATGCATTAAGTGATTCCCTAAATCTTTCTCTCAAAATTTTCCTTTAGATAGGTGATTTTATGGTATAATTTTTGAAATAAAACCTAGTTTTTTTTTT
Source organism: Tamias sibiricus (assembly GCA_025594165.1). NCBI lineage: Eukaryota > Metazoa > Chordata > Mammalia > Rodentia > Sciuridae > Tamias > Tamias sibiricus. The sequence continues at coordinate 152,541,092 of CM046657.1, read as the reverse complement.
TTTTTTCCCCCCCCGCTATTTGTGTTGATATTTAAACAACCAGAGAGTATAATCTGTAACATCAGGCTTTTACTATTCGGCATCTGATTATGTCTGATGACAATCTAAGAGATGAGTTTTGATGAAGTGTCAGCTTAAGGGTCATTAATAAAAAAAACACATAAGTAACTATTATACTAGTAATCTGGAAATCACTTTTACAGCTTTAAATGTGTAACATGTATTTAACTGTGGCTCAGTGAAAACCCAATGTGAAAAATATATACACAGAGACTGGATAAACTTAGATTCTTTGTTTTACAACTTGATTATGCTGAATGCTTCTCAGGGGTGTTTTAAAATGTTTTGTTTTAAAATGTTGCTTTACATTTTCATGGTGTACTTATAACATGGAATTTAGCTTAAATACGGTTTTGTATATATCAGTATTTATGTGTGTACACTTTTAGAAAGCCATTTCAATGTACATATTGCTTGGTGCTATAGAACTTACCAGTACCATTTTTTTTTTTAACTGGTTTTTGAATTATATATCTTGGGATAGTATTAGGAACATTTAACATATTTACCTCAGAGCTATCTTCTGGAGGCAAAGAAAATCAGGGGAATGATTTCAGTTCTTTGAATTACTTTTGTGTGATGCTAGAAATAGTTTTTAATAGTGCCTCACATTATATGATGAGTTTTAGAGACAATTTTTAGTTCATAAAGGCCATGAATGCTGAATTGAATTAGATTATAGTTAAAGACAAAAATTGTAATTCATTTCAAATATAGTAGGCTAAAATATTGTGCTGCTGGATCAACATTTTATCTGTTCCTTTATTTTTTAGAAATCTGCTGAGTTTTGGAATTAAAAACCTTTAAAATAATATTGAATGGGTAAAGCTATATAATAGATGTGGATTTATATTTCAGCAAAGGTATAAGAACCATATGGCTTGGAAGTAAGGTGGATTTTTAAAAAATCTTTGAACTTGGGAAGAGGTGTATTTTAATGTATTAACTGGATTAGGTTTGCCTGAGCACATTTGAGGTTTATAGGAATGCAAGTGACCATGGACTGGTGATAAAGATCAGAGTAATTTGTGAGAGAAGGTCATTATAGTGACCTTAATATTCTACTCACCTCCAGCCTGCTGCCCTGGATAAACTTTAAAGTAATTATTTTTGTTGCATGATATAAGCCTATAAAATTGTGTTTTTGCTTATTTCCATTGCTGTGTGGAATTCCCCAAATATGTATTTTATGTGAGCTTTGGAAATTCCAGTTTACCTTTTGGGTTACAAACCTTAGAAATAATGCCAATAGAGGGCACCTCTTGCCTAGAACACCAACTTAATCTAAAAGACTGGAGTTAAAATGAAGGTAAATGGGAGCGGGATCATGTAATTGGAAATACTAAAATATGAACAGTGACTAGTATAATATAAAGAAAAAGAAGGATCATATCAGGGCCCATGTGTGAATCCTGGTTTGCCATATTCAGCATATCTAATAATAATGTAGCTATTACTATTACTGAAATTATTTGTAGTATTTGTTTCAAAAATATTCTAGCAGAGATCTAAGAAATACCTGGATATATTACTCTATAAGCTTTTTGTTTCATATTAGCTTTAATATAGCTTTAAATTTGAATAATTAAAGGATTTATATCAATGTGTTTTTAGTACTAATTCTATTTTACATTAATACTATTAACATTTAGGAATACTGAAATGGCTTAGATACCCATTGGTTCTTAAGGAGGATTTTGAAAGAAAAGATAGACAATGGGGTATTAGATGCAAAATTGCATATTCTCAGCTATGTGGACATATTTTTTTTAAGATTTCAAATTATAGAAGGCTACAGAATAGATGATATCCTTGGGAATCTGCAAGGATTAAAATAGAAAGGTAGGAGATAGTGAAAAATGGAGTTGGTTGAAATTACTAGAGAATTTGAAAATTAAAAATAAGGTGATAAGATGGTAAAACAGTGTGAATGATGAAATAATTTGAATTAGCAATTGTTTTTGTTGGTTGTAGTTTTTTTTTGTTTTTTAGGTACTGGGGCTTTAACCCAGGGACACTTTACCATTGAGCCATATCCCCAAACCCTTTTTATTTTGATACAGGGTATCACTAAGTTGCTGAGGCTGTTTTCAGACTTGTGATCATCCTGCCTCAGATTCTTGAGTAGCTGGGATTACAGGTGTGTTCCACCACACCAGGAAAACAATCAGTTTTTAACCTTATTATGATTTTAATAGTGGAAGTGGAGGAAAAGATTATACTTAGTTCCTTATGGTACTGGTTCTTTATGGTATCACACTTTTTTTTTTTAATTAGTTGTGAATATTTACAATAAGGTTCTGTGACTTTTTTTTTTTTTTTTTTTTTTGGTACCATGAATTAAATCCAGGGGTGCTCAAACACTGAGCCACATCCACAGCCCTTTTTAAATATTTTATTTAGAGGCAGGGTCTCAAGGAGTTGTTTAGAACCTTGCTAAGGTGCTGAGGCTAGCTTTGAACTCACAATCCTCCTGCCTCAGCCTCCCAAGATGTTGGGATTACAGGTGTGCACCACTGTACACCTGGAAGGTTCTGGAAACTTTGACTTTTATGGTATGAAATTTGACTTTCTAGATGATGTATATAGAAAATCGTTAAATTGATATGTTGCATCAGGTGTTCTTGTAATCATTATGAAGTAATATAATATTGGTATACAAAATAACAAAATTAATATTTTAATTTGGGATATCTGCTTACCTGATATCTAAAACAGTTTATATTTGGGAAACCAATATATAGTGAAAAACTGTATACCATAAAGTACATGTTCTTAAAACTTTCTGCATTTTGAAACATTTAAAACATATTGAAGTAGAATAATATCATGAACTGCCATGTACTCATCACATAGATATAAAAATTATTATCCTTTACTGTTCTTAAAGATATATAGCTTGAAATATTTGTTTATTGAAATAAACTTGAACCCTTCTTGAATCCTGTGGTGCTCTGAAAATATTTAAATATTATGTTAAGAACAGATTCAACATAGACTTATAGTAATGCTTATGTTAAGGGCAAAATATTTAAAAGTGATTATCTTCATATTGTTTCAGCATTAAATTAGAAAGGTTGTTTTCACTTGCTGGTTATGTTTTTTGTTTAGTAATTTCAGCCTCTTGTTTTTGAAAAGTGACAAAAAAAATAGCAAGCACAAGGACAGAAGGTCTTGTTTACAGGATGCAGAAATAAAACTGTCTTAAGATATAATTCTCGGATATGAAATGGAATTAATCTTTTGTTTGTCATTGTTTTAACTTGTTTGGGAGTAGATTTGGGCAACTAGTTAAACTCATTTTGTAAGTTGATGAAGGAAAAGAGCCCATTGTCTTCTGGTATATTTCCTTCAAAGTTAGCTGCTCAGTTAGTGGGACATATTTTGAGGTGTTTATAGTAGAAAATAAAGGAAGAGACATACAGAAGTCAGTTTACTAATAATTGGTGATAGCAGTGAAAACTGTTTAATATTTTCTTATTTATTATCTTTAGTCTTGAGGAGGTTCCCTAATTTTTTTATTTGACTGAGGCCAGATAGAAGGAAGCACATTTCTAATTTTAAAGTCTGTAGCAAAAACAACAAAAAAACAAAAAAACACCTTAAACATTGTTTATGTTGAAAACTATTCTGGTATGAACTAATGTGTATAATAAAATAATGATTAATGGCATTTGAATATACAACACAATGTAGATCTAAATCTTTTGATTTAAAATCTGATATTGTTAGAATCTAATTAAATGATGGCATGAAAAAATAAATACCTTAAATAAGGTCTCTGTTTTTCATTTATGTAATAACTTTAATTACTAAATTCCTGTCTCATCCAGAGTGCATTAGAAATGTATGAAGATTTTTGTAGCAGTCTTTTAAATATTTCTATTCCAGGATAACTATCCAGACTGAATAAAAAAGTGATGCGCAATAACTATGCTCTAATTAAATGATCTTATCCCATAACTAAACTACCACTTTTTTTTCTCATAGGGCTATATTTAATTCTTTCTGCCATTAGGAAATACCTATGTTAAGTGATCTGGATATTAGATTTTCATTCTTTCCAGAAGTAGATGGAAGATGTAGCATAAGAAGAAAACACCAGTACAACGTTTAATGAGTCAGTGTTTGAACCAAACATAAATGTAACCCCACAAAACAAAACATCATGACATATATATGCTAATTTCAGTAATATTTGTAGTACATTTTGTTATGAATGTAATGCAATATCAATTTCAATATTATAGCAACTTTCTGTGCTTTTGGATTCCTTATACTTAAAATCAAATTGTTATTTTTTTTTCTTTCCTTTTATTTATTTATTTTTTTTTGTAGCAGGGATGGAACCCAGGGGTGCTTTACCAATGAGCAACATCTTCAGTTCTTTTTGTTTTTTGTGACACAGGGTCTTGCTAACTTGCTGAGGCTGGCCTTGAATTTGTGATCCTGCTGCCTTAGCCTCCTCAGTTGCTAGGATTATAGACATATGCCGCTGCAACTTGCTTATTTGGCTTTTTTAAAAAAAATATTTTTTCTAGTTGTAGATGGCCATAACTTTAATTAATTATTTATTTTTATGTGGTACTGAGGATTGAATCCAATGCCACACCCCTTTAGACAAGCACTCTACCACTGAACCACAATCCCAGTCCATGCTTATTTGGCTTTTTATTATTTTACATTCCATGTAGTATTTTCTGTGCTTTTGGATGTCTCATACTTAAATTCAAAGTGTAATTTTATTTGGCATTTTATTATTTTGTGTTTCATGCAGTATCAATAAAAGCACAGGTGCCAGGCTCAGTAGTACCACCTGTAGTTCCAGTGACATGGGAGGCTGAGGAAGGACAATACAAGTTTAGAACTAGCCTCAGTAACTTAGTGAGTCCGTGTCTCAAAATAAAAAAATAAAAAGGACCTAGACTGTGGCTCTGTGGCTAACCTCCCCTGGGTTTATCCCCAGTACCAAAAATACCAAGAATAAACAGAGAAGAACAAACCACAGGCAATTTTATTCTAACGTTCAAAGATCATTTCCTTTTAAAATGTAACTACCAGTATATTTAAGTTTGTGATGTCATTAAGATAAATATAATTTGTGGTATGTGATAAAAATTCTCACATTTCCAATGTGAGAATATTGATCTACTTATTCTATAATAGTAACTTCCTAATACCAAATGTTTTAATAGTCTTATTAGGAACAAGACCATCTCTTTATGTGTAAAAGAGCTTAATCCAAGCTTTGACCTGTGTTTTAGAAATTGACTGTGCATAGCAGCCAAGATTTTAGATCTGGAACCTCAAGCCCCCTTTAATGACTGTCTTCATTCCTCAAGGACTCAACTTCAGCCTTTCTTTCTGTCTCTGCTTAACTAATTCTATTGCCATTTTCCTTTGTCCCTCTACTATGTCTGGCTTAGCATAGCAGACCAAAACAAACAGCCAGAGGGTTATAATGGAGTTTAGACATGTGAAATGGTTCCTTAGTAGAGTTATACATGCTTTCAAATGGCACAAATATATAGGATTTCAGTAGAGACATAATTAGGATTTTATTTTAGCATCAGAATTTTTAAGTCGGGATGGACTTTGGAGATTATTTAGTTATTCTTCTCTACCGTCTACTTATTTTAAAGATAAGAAAACTGAGCCGGGCGCGGGTGGCGCACACCTGTAATCCTAGCACTTTGGGAGGCTGAGGCGGGAGGATCACGAGTTCAAAGCCAGCCTCAGCAATGGCGAGGCACTTAGCAACTCAGTGAGACCCTGTCTCTAAATACAAAAAAGGGCTGGGGATGTGACCCAGTGGTTGAGTGCCCCTGAGTTCAATCCCCGGTAACCACAAAAAAAAAAAAAAAAAAAAAAAAAAAAAAAAAAAAAGAAGAAGAAGATAAGAAAACTGAGGTTAAGTGACTCTGATAAATGTTACATATACATGTACAATGTATCAACATTTATTAGAACTGAGATTGTTGAACCCTAGACTCCTCATTCCTCACTCTGACATATATCCTTGTCTTTTAGCTAGTGTAAACTTTGCTTAGCATTTAGTACTCAGAATATTTGTTATGTCGTCTATAACTTTATAATTTTTCTAGAAAAAGAAAAATTTAAAGATTTTAAAAATTCTGTTATTTGTATTTTCTCTTGCTGGATGTTAATGATATATACATAACTAATGTATTAGTATAAGTAATTATCAGGCCTGACATGTACCTCTTTATTCTCTGTTCACCCCCCCCCCCTCTTCCTTCCTCCTTCCTTCCTCCCTTCTTCCTTTCTTTTGTGTTAGGGGCTGAACCCAGGGCCTTACCCATGGTAATCATCAGTTCTACCAATGATTTACATTCCCAGCCCTTCTTTTTACTTTGATGAAGATAAAGGTGATTCTAAACATTCTGAAGATTGTTAAAACAGTCCATTTATTAATTTTAAAAATGGAAACATTTGTTCCTGTAGGTCACTCGGTTGTGGAACAAAAGCAAAATACTGGCAGCTCATAGAGGTAATACAAGCTGAGACTTGCCCTGTTGTGCTTTAAAGGTGTTGCTACACTCTTGAGTGCTCCAGCAGAATGAATATGTGAATGGGCTGCCCTTCATTGCACAGCAACCAGAAGCAGTACCAGCAGCCATGCTGTTATATGACTCCTTATTTTCTTAATTTGAATTTTTGGAAGGATGTCTTGTTTACTGATAATAGTATGAGTGTGATAACAAAAAAAAAGTAAGAGCCAAGGTAGTTTTACTGTTCTCTCTCTCCTTTATACAATTTAAATAAATCAGTGAACCTAGACTTGAACTTAGTTTTGATATCCTTTCTGTGATAAAGATGAACATTTTGAGTGCTGACATTGTTAATTTTTTGAAACAAACCATCTAAGAGACACCGAGACAATGACAATGGAACTTTCAAACATAATCTGATGCTTTTTGCAGTCTCATTTGTGGTACCAAATCTGAAAGGATACATTTATATATAAAACAAGAGTAGGTTTCCTATGGGGGAAACCATTTGTCACTTGCTCTTAACAAGGCAAATCCCCACAGACGAGCCTTCTTGTAAAACTGTTCCCATTGGATTTATCCTCACTTCAATAAAAAAGGAGATATGATAAACAAAGATATGATGAAATATTAGTTAGTTCTTGCATTTTTGCCTAAAACTTCCTTATTATTTATAATTTTTAAAAAATGTAATGTTATTTGATATACGTTAGTAGACAGGATAATCTATTACATTGCTTTTGCTTTCAGTTTATGAAGAAAATTTTTTTGGGGGAGGGGAAGGGATCTTACTTTTTGCAAACTGTATTTCTGATTTGCTGATAAATGTGCTGGCCCATAAAATAGAACAGAAAATACATGTATTGAAAGTATAATTCACATAAACAGAAAGTGCTAAAATACTTTCAAGTCTTAAATTGAGGTTTGAATTTAGAGATTAAATTGTTAAAATGAATATTAAATTGTTATTTTTTTGGACATAAAGAGGAAGAATCTCAAATAGGGAGTGTGTTCTTACTATATGAATTTATAAATTTGAGTAATTTTTGCTTTAACTTTTAAAAATATGACTTAATAGAAAATCCTCCATAAAAGAGGTTCTTTGGATTTTTACAAATATGTCAGAGTCTTATTTCACTGGATCAGACTCTCAAAATTCTTCATGGCCTGTTTCTCATAAGTGTTTAAGAAATATTTATTCAGTGCCATGATGTGCAATAAAACAACTTGACCTGGCTGGGATTGTGGCTCAGCGGTAGAGCGCTTGCCTAGCACATGTGTGGCCCGGGTTCGATCCTCAGCACCAAGTACAGAATAAATACATTGTGTACAACTAAAACAAATAAATATTTAAAAAAAAAAAAAACACAACTTGACCTTGCTGTTTTGAAGGTTATGGTCTCATGTCCATTTTCAAAATTAAACTTTACCAATCAGTATTTTCCCTTTCCTGACCAGCCTGGCTTATGGTATTATGTATTAGTTAAACTCTTGAAATGAACAAACTCTGATATGAACAAACTCTGAAATGAAATGAATTCCAGCTCTGCTACTTCCTAGTAGTTTAAACTTGGGTAGATTACTTAAACTCTGTGAAGTAAGATTAATAAAATCAAACTTAAATGTTTTGAAAATCCCATTATATAACATAGGCAAAACAACACTGCCTGACACATATGTGCTCAATAAATGATCATTGCTCTTCCTAGCTTGTATGGTTTCCTGAATTATGCCTTGTCATTTATTTTGCCTAAAATTTGGTTCTTGTTGTTGTGGTGGTAATTGAATTGGAATCAGAGGTCCTGCATGCTAGAAAGCATTCTACTACTGAGCTACATCCCCATCCCTTTTTTATTTTTTGCTTTCAGATAGGGTCTCCTAAATTGTCTAGGCTGACCTTGAATTTGAGATCCTCCTGCTTCAGTCTCTGATTAGCTGTGATTCTAGGGGCATACCACCCTGCCTGTGGTTCTCATCCTTTATTCTAAAAACAAAGTTTCCTACCCTACTTAAACTCCTTTCTTCTAAAGTTAGATTTATGGCTGGGTCTGTAACTCACTGGAAGAATTCTGGCTTAACAGGCCCGAGGCCCTGAAATTCCCTGTGTGAAGTGGGTGGGGAGTTAAAGTGATCCTTAACTTGATGGGTCACTTAAAATGAGTTTCTTAACTTCTTAGCATCCCTGCTACTGCTTGGGAATTGTGATCAGATTTATGTTTATTTGGAAATATTTAATCTTACCAAATTGTTTATAAGCTTCTTAAGGGCAGAAGATTATGTAATAGAGTTTTAAATTCAGCCTGAGATCCAAGGGCCTTTCCCGATAGGAGCATTCAATGAATATTTGTCCATTAAACATCAGATCATTTCTTATCTCTAATTAGATTATAGAAAACACATGTAACTATTTTATAAATTTTCCCTGAGTGTTTTTTAATAGCAGTCATTATAGCAAGGCAATTTTATTATTTCCATTGGATTTATTTGCTTTCTTCTGTTCAAAACACATTAAATGGTATGAACTAATGAATTTTGGATATTTCATAAAATACAGGGTCATCTAGTTAGCAGTAGATTTTGGCTGACTTTAGTTCTCTTCTGACCTTTTCAAATGTTATTTTATAACATTACTCTCTATGTATATATGTGAATTTTACCTATCTGAAGTTCTAGAATCGCCTGAGCTTTATTTAGTGTTTAAGAAGACAAATTTCTTTGTTTCTTAAGTTGGGGAATAGTTTACCAGATTTAGTACCTTCATTTTTAATTGTGGCAGAATTTCCTAATGTTGCTTGCTATAGGAAAAAATTCAGGGGTGTTATGGGAACTTCGCTTTTTTCCCCTTTTCATGTTTTAATATTTTTAAAAAATTTCTAATTAGTTCTACATGACAGCATAATGCATTTTGTTCCATTGTACACAAATGGTGTACAACTTTTCATCTCTGTGATTGTACACGGTGTAGAGTTCCCTCTTTTGTGTAATTATACATGTACCTAGGGTAATGACGGTCTTCTCATTCCACCATCTTTCCTAACCCCATTCCCCTCCCATCTCCCTTCCCCTTTGCCCAGTCTAAAGGCAACTTTGCTTTTTAGGGAGCTAAATACCTCAAACCTTTCATGTTTCTCCTTTTGCTGCTTAATTTCACTATGCCCACTGGGATGTTAAAAGTGCAGCATTAAATTTGAGTTCCAGGCTTGTACCAAGGGAGTTGATGTAAATAATAATAATTATACAGAAAACAGAAAAAAATTTCTGTAGAAAACAATGACTGCAATAGATCTGTCTTTGCATTTGTGGTATTTCAATTAAGGTTGCACTATGGAAATGTAGAGTTATCTGCTTTAATGTCTACTACAGAGAGTTTATTTTGATAAACTTTATTTTTATATGAAACTCATTCATAAATCCATCCAGCCCTTTTAAAATTTTATTGTATATTTTTAGAGGGAATTAATTATATATATATATATATATATATATATATATATATATATATATATTTTTTTTTTTTTTTTTTTTTTGGTACCGGGGATTAAACTCAGGGGCACTCGACCATTGGGCCACATCCCCAGCCCTTTTTTGTATTTTATTTAGAGACAGGGTCTCACTGAGTTGCTAAGTGCCTCGCCATTGCTGAGGCTGGCTTTGAACTCATGATCCTCCTGCCTCAGCCTCCCAAGTGCTGGGATTACAGGCGTGCGCCACCGCGCCCGGCGAGGGAATTAATATTTATAGAAACCCAGGTTAGGTACAGCATGATGCAAAGAACAGAAGTTACAGAGAAAGAAATCAATTTGACCACATACAAAATGCCAAATTCTATTAAAAAAAATCTAGACTAAAAACCACTTGTCATAAGGCAAAAGGAAAAAACATTCTTCATATATAAAAGATGTTAAAAATAAATTAGAAAATGCCAAACTATATCAAAATAAGAATGGTGAAAGATTAAGTTTTAAAATAAATATACATTCAGTAGGTACTATAACACTAATAATAGATTGTGGGAACATGTGGAATAATAAACAGGCAACCAAATGAAATATGTTATAAATATCTGTACCCATCCAGCCCTCAGTATATCTTCATCATGTACCACCATCTCAAAAGGTGCTGAATTTATTACAGTTGTGATGTCATTTTAACTTTTTTCCCCAGACTCATGGGGTGCCCTCCAATTAAGTTTTACCTGCTTATTTCACTTTTTGTAATGAAGTAATTAAGCAAATATTGGTGCATTACAATATGGGCTAAGAAGTGAACTGCCATGGTAGATGTGTCAGTGAACAAAACTGATCAAGCCTCTTTCCTGAGGAGTTCACATTCAAACATTTTTGGGGATGAGAAACAAAATGAATGGGCATATAGTTATATAGATGGTTATAAATGCTAAGGAGAGAAATTTTAGAAGGATAGAGAAGGTAGATGATGGGGTAGAGAAATTGCAGTATTAAGTAGGGTGATTAAGAACTTAAGGAGAAGGTAACATTTCAACAAAGACATGATGGAGGTAAGTTTTGGTAATTTCTTCAAATGTGACTTTGTATATTTATATTAATGCTTTTGATTGATGTATTCCTGCCATATTAGTCATGATTTTTTAAAACATCTATCCTCACTTAAGTACTTTTTGCCTTTCTTGTTACCACCTTTTATCATTTTTATATACCTTTTCATATATATGCATGTATTTTTTTGTATATATATATATGTATCAATATACCTATATGAGGCAATGACTAGTATTGTGATTTGCTGTAAGGAAATAAGCAGATTGAGATAATTTCAAAATGAAACCAAGTCTACTTTGCATGCTTTAAAGTAGGAGGTTCTTCTGAAACACTTATTAAACTGTTACTAAAATATGTCCTAACATGGCTATGATCCCCAGAGTAGGAAAAATAACAAGTGTTGGTGAAGATGTGGAGAAATTGAGTCCCTTCTGCATTGCTAGTAAGGATAATAAAGGATGCAGCCACTGTAGAAAAGAGTTTTTCAATAAGTAAAACAGAATTACCATATGACCCAACAACCTCATCCATAGATTTATATACCCAAATTTATTGAATCAGTACCTCAGACACTTGTATACACATATTCTTAGCAACAATATTTATAAATAACCAAGAGGTGGAAATAACCCAAATATTCAATAAACCAATTGTGCCAGTTACAAAATTATAAATATATCTTAAAAATTTGAACAGAATTTACAAATGAAGTATTAAATGTAAAAAAATAATAACTAATGGACATATAAAAAATCAGAATTTTCTGGAATACAGTTTGATTAGTTAAACCCCAGACTTGATAATGGCTAATTTTAACTGGAGCAGCATCTTTTCATATGATAGCTTCTATGATAATGATGCTCTTTCATGTCTTATAAAATGTGAAAGTAGAATTGTTTATATAGATAAACATAGGTATCTATCATTATCTAGTATCTTTACTCACAATGATTATAAATAAATTTTATAATTTTACAAATAATGAAAAATTAAAAAATTTGCATATGCAAAAACACATAAGTGAGGGGTTATTTAGATAAATAAAAGTTACTACTAATGGAGGCAAATTGTCTTGAATTGTTATTTTGACAAATAGATTGTCATGGTGGTATTTTGGGATTGTCAGCATGTTAATGTCAAAATCATATTTTCTATTTCAATTCAGCATCAAATATTCAGTATCATTTGCCTGTCATCCTTTGTAAAATGCATAGTTTCACATTTGAGGCTGTTGTACTATATGGAAAACTTCAAAAATAGTACAATAATTAATATTAATATATGTGTGTTTTAACATGCTTAAGGAAATAGAAAATTCTGTGGAATCCTAAAACAAAAAACTACCTTACTCTGTTTGTATATAATTATACACATACACACACACACACACATATATATATACATATATATACTTATATAATCCTGGTTTCCATTGTAAAAGGCTTGTTCGGTGATTATAATTGCAAATATGCCCAGGCATTTGTGTCTGAAGTGAGTCAGCTGTGCACACATTTTAGCAATCTCTGGGCCAGATTCTATTGAATACGAGTACCTGATTATCACTGACACTAAAGAAATAAGTAATTAATTTAATTAATTAAAGAAGCCAAATTTAGTATCACCACTTGTACCACTATCATGTTTATGAAAAAGTACATGAGGTGTAAGATTGAGTCTACTCCTTTGTTTTTTCTCATACAAATTTGTGTGTATGTGTATATATATATACATATATATTATATATATATGTATATATATATATACACTCCTTTTGCAGTGCTAGGGATTGAACTTATGGCTCCATGCATAGCTAGACAAGCACTGTACTATCACTGAGCTATATCCCCAGGCCCATCTACCTCCAACCTTTTTTTTTTTTTTTTTTTTTTTTGGTACCAGGGATTGAACTCAGGGGCACTCGACCACTGGGCCACATCCCCAGCCCTTTTTTGTATTTTATTTAGAGACAGGGTCTCACTGAGTTGCTAAGTGCCTCGCCATTGCTGAGGCTGGCTTTGAACTTGCAATCCTCCTGCCTCAGCCTCCCAAAGTGCTGGGATTACAGGCGTGCGCCACCGCGCCCGGCTCCAACCATTTTTGTTAAGGAAAAATTTAAACATAATACAATAATAGAGCATACGATGAAATTATGAAATGTGAATTCCCACTTATCAGTCACTCTACTTTCATAATTAATAGCTCATGGTTATCTTTTTTTCAGCTACATTCGTTTACCCCCCACCTATCTGATATTTTTCCCCTCACTTTTTTATCTTTGGAAAGGAACACAGTGAATCAGTGTTAGATTGTCAGTCTATTGCTCTACCTTACATATTGTGTCACCTGCCCAGTGGATGGAGGGTGGATGAAAAAAAATCATGAAAAGAATAAATGTTTATTTTTTAAAATTTTTTTCTCTTAGCTGTCACTGGACCTTTATTTATATATATGTGGTGCTGAGAATCAAACTCAGTACCTCACACATGCTAGGCAAGCACTCTACCACTGAGCCACAACCCTAGCCCCTGTTTATTGGTTTTTTAACCAAGTATCATTTAAGATTTTGAATTGCGAACTTTGATATTTCTGGTCTTAGATTTTTAGTTTGAATTAAATTGAAGTTTTCAAATTTAATATAGATTCCACAAAGACCATTTGCTAAAGTTATGAGATAAAGTTACATTTACCTTTTTATTAATGTGTTTTTTTAATGTTTTCTAAACATTTCCTATACGTTTTTTTTCCATGAAAATTGTGAGATCTGAGTTTCTTTTTTGTTACTTGTAATGTGATGCACAATAAAATTTTTCTCTTGGATTTGTAGGATTCACTTCAGCATGCCATTTTAGTACCTTCAGTTACTTATTTTTAAAAAACCTATTGATTCAATACCTTTTTAAAAAGTTTTTTTTTTTAAATATTTATTTATTTGCTTTAGTTGTACACAATGTGTTTATTTGTACGTGGTGCTGAGGATCGAACCTGGGCCGCGCACGTGCTAGGCGAGCGCTCTACCACTGAGCCACAATCCCAGCCCTTTAAAAAGTTTTAAATGTATAAAAATGGATAGTAGTAGTTGAAAAGTGAAAGTGTTTTTATTTAAAATATTCCCAGTGTTTTTAGTTGATAGTTATACTTCATATCATATAAATTTCTTTTTTATTTGTACTACAGATTTAACTTGGACATTTTACCACTGACCCACATCCCCAGCCCTTCCTTATTTTTTGTTTTGAGACAGGGTCTCACTAAATTGCTGAGGGCCTCTGTAAGTTGCTGAGGCTTGCTCCCAACTTGCAATCCTCCTGCCTCAGCCATCTGAGTCACTGGAACCACAGGCCTGTGCCAGTATGCCTGGCTGTCCTCTTATAAATTTTTAAAGACCTTTGCTGGACAAGTTATTAAAATAATATGAAATAATAAAATAAGGAAATATTGTGTCAGAATAAAGGAGAAATAAGGTATTAATGACAATAATTTTCTTTTAATATGATAAAAGATATGATTAAGTATAGTCATAAGGAGTTCTAACCTATGTCATTGGTTAGCAACCCTAATTATGTGATATACCAAGGAGCTTATAATTCTTAAGTTTATGAAATTAAAAAAATCAAAATTCACTTCTTTTTTTTAGCAGCATTTATTGAGGGTCTTTGAAAAAGTTTAAAAGGTAGTAGGTATGTGGTGATGAATCAAATGGGATGTTATACATCCAAGAAAACTAGAATTTGAAAAGTGGCACAATTGCTTAATTGAATATATTATTCTCTGTCACTGCATACTTTGTAGCTTCTTTTAATTATGGCATGCAATTATATTGCAGTTTTGTAGCATTGAGGAAGCAAGGACCCAATGGATACCAGAGGTAGTGCACTTTTCAGCAACACTTCTGGTATTGCATATCTATATCTTCTGCTTTTATTTTCACCCCATTGTTTTTTATTTAGTACTACCAGCAGGATCCCCTAAGTGTTTAAAACTTTTGATTCTTTTTGGTCAGACTTATCCTGATCAGATCAGAATTATTTGTAAGGTCTTTGACTAGTAATTAACCAAGCATTAAATAACTACTTTGGAAGTTAACACATTTGCCTGATAGTGTTCTGGGAATCATATACTCATAAGACAAATCTGACTATAATAACTTTTTTGACCTCTCTCTGTGTGTTGTTTTAATGTTTTGGTCTTGTTTGGGGTAAAATCAAAATTATATGTTACAAAATATTCTAATTAATTTGTAAAGTTAAGTAGATTCTAAATTTTTAATTGCGTTTTTACATTCTAATTGTGTACTGACATCACTGAATCTTTTTTTTTTTTTTAAACTGGGGATTGACCTTAGGGCCTTTAGTATGCTGCACCCCCAGCTCTATGTATCACTGAATCTTTTAAAACAATTTTTCTGGGTTGTTGGATGCTCTCTTTGGAAGTAAAACTGGCTTGGCTAATATAAAATGATTCATTACCAATTTTCATATATTTTTTCTTTTTCCTTCATACCTGTAAAATAAATCCTCGTGTTTCTGCAATTTCTCTTTCAATTTTCTTTCTAATGTGTTCTTATCTCTTTTTTTTTATTCCTGCCCATTCACTCTGTTCTTCTCTGCTTCTCTTTACATATAGACTGTCTTAGTTCTAAATATTGTTAGCCAACCCATTCTCTTCATTTTACAACCTGAGTTCTTTGGTAAGATGTTGTCTTTGCACCTTTCAACTTGCTTCAGCTCTCCTTTATTATTGAATTCTTTGCCTTTCATTTTGGATGGTTGTTCCACATTCCTCTGTTTGTTGCTTCTGGGTAGTTTTAGAGAAATAATTTCCTTTACTTCCTATGGTGTATAAAGAAAAGAAAGAAAAGCAACCACTGAAGGATAGATAACCATGGCTCTTTAAAAAAGAATAAGTTAGTGCAGTTGGCAGATTAAAAAGTGTTCCCAGCTTAGAGTAAATAGATAGAGGTGCTCAGGGTTGCTAGAAATATGGGGGAAATGTCTTTTTTTCTTTTTTTTAATTTATTTTTAACTTTCAAATTTGCAAGTAACATTAGTATAGCCATATCCTTGGAAAGTTCTGGATACATTTTCCTAGGATATCTATTACTAAATAACTTATTTTTGTTTTTCTGTGTGATCATTGCCATTTTATGGTATGGCAGCTTCATCTTTTTCTTAAAATACTTGGTGAAAAAGGCCAGTCAATATTGACTTGCTTGTAAGTAAGCAAGTAAGTCAATACAGTTTCTTATTTTAGAGGAGTTAGCTGTCCTCCTTTAACCTTTGCTACTTTCCAAATTCTGTTTTACACAATTTGGTTAGCAGTATTTTATTGATAGACACTATTCCTCTCATTTATATTTCGGTAATGCTATCTCATATTAACAAATTGATGTAACTTACTAAGTGTTTAGGCTTAGATCTAATATGAAATCACTACTGATTAAATGGGATTTTATAAAAGCTCAAATCATTATTTTTTTAATAAAATGGAATTTGGAATTTCTTCACTTTTTTAATAATCTCATTTATGCTAATTTTGTAACTTCTAGGTTTCTAAGTTTATTTTTATATTGTTGTTTATAGAAAGACAGTAGCTTTTTTTTTCCTTCAAGTTGGGAGTACTTTTTTTTACACATTCCCCACACCCCTGAAACTTGCCCAATTCATTTATATCAATTATTTATATCAATTATAACTTTTCAGGGCACTGTTTAGAAATAAAAAACTTGGGGACGGTAGGTGGTATAATTGAAATGTAGATCGTAATCTATTCTTTGTTTGTTTTACCAAATTATCTAGGGATTCTGAGGATACATTTTGAATATTTGTGTATGTTTAGCATTTTGTTCCTTTGTTAGAAATCTCTCAGTGTGACTTTGTTTTTAATAGGATGTGTCTAGAATTGTGGGCCAATCACTCTTGAAAAGTATTAAGCCCTTTAAACATACTGGTCAGCCCCATAGAAGGAAACCTACAGGTTTATTAGCACTCCTTAGCTTGAAAGCACAGCATACCCTTTTAGGTTGCACAGCAACAGACTCCTAGCAACCATAATAGATTGAATTTCTAAGAGTGACCAGGCCGGATGTAATAATAAAGCAAGAGGTACAAACAGTTGTCATGGTTTTCTTTTCACAGTAAGCTAGTTTGATTTGGGGACGCTTAGCTTTTCAAAAATGGGCAAACTTCTTTTAAAACTATGGTTTGTTCATAGGACTTCTGATATTAAAATAGAAATAATAGGACCAAATTTAAAGAGCCATTGGTTAATAATATGTTCAAAATTAAAAACAAAACAAAAAGTTAAAAGGATTATGATTTTTAACATAATCTCTGATCTATATTATATATGTATAAAATCTATGATATTTATTATAAGCTGAAAATTGCACTAATCATAATGTGCTTCTTAAAAATAAAAAAGCATTATATTTTGCTTTTCTAAGACCCTCTATTTTTATTTTGCCGCAACTCTCTGTAGTTTTATATATGTGATTTAAGTTGTTTACACAAAATGAATGATTATAAAAACCTTTCAACATTTATTTAAGAAAACTGTCTATGAACTATATATGTTTTTTAAAAATTATATGCTATTGACTAATGGAGCAGAGAATTTATTAAGAAAGACTAAAGTAGTAAGATATACAGTCTTTCACAATGATAGTAAAAGTACTATTACATTTCTAAAGGATAAATTGTGCTATAATTTTGTTAGCATTTCTCCTTTGTAGCCTTTAGAATGTGTTTGTTAATGTAGCCCAGAAAAGGAGATTAATTCAGATACATTCACAACCTGGAACAGGATGCTTTTATCAAAAGAAACAGATCCCATAGAACCACTGGAATAGGGAGTGGAACTACAGCCTTTGACAGCAATAAGCTGTAAATACACACACATGCTAATACTCTTGATTTGTTCATCTTTTGTGTTAGCATTTGGAAAAGATTGTTAAAGTGGCAGTTATAGTAAAGGCTGGCAGTTACAGTAAAGAGCAGAAATTAGGTATTTGTGACCTATTATATTTCATTAAAAGACTTATTAAAATGGTACTGCTTACTCTGATTACTTGACAGCTGCCCTAAACAGATTAGAAAATACACAGCTTCAGCTAAAGGTAAAATCAACCTCTTAAGCAAGCTCATGGCATGGAACAAGCAAATGATAGTATAAGCTCATTTTAAATAAATTTGCTTTAGGTAGGAATGTTTATCAGTGATTAAATGGAATGCGCCTTTACATTCCTATAATAATAGCTTACCCACACCGGAATTTTCTCATTGATATATTTTAATACATCCACTTAATGTTACACTAATTTCCTACCATCTATTATGAGGATCTATTATGAGGCAACGTAGATCCAGAAATCACCATGACTTCACCAAAGAAGCCTTTTTTTCCCCTCTGCTAAGTGATGAGTGCTCTAATTCAATGTAAATACCATCTTTAGTAGGTGTAACTCAAAACATTTGAAAGTTTTACCTCTCTGGGTTATTAATTTCTGAAAAATTTTAATGTTTTTTCTTTCTAAATAATCCAGTAGAGCCACAATGAGTTTAATGTTTGAAATAGCATCACTCATAAAGGTGAACTGTCTACTTTTCTAGAAAAAATTTTTGTTAATATGGCTTTTGTTACCTTCAATGATATTTCTGCTTACTTTTTTACATAGTATGTTACATTGTTACTGGATAGCACTCTATGGAACTGAACTGCCTAACAATTCTGTATTATAGGTTAGTAGTTAAGTAGCCTGACTTGATAGACATTCTAATGATTCATGACTTTATCCCTATCCTCTACATCATGAAATATGGCATGTGTACTATAGGTCAGTCTGTTGAGTATCAAATCAATAGCTTACTCTTAAAGACACAAACAGGTTCAGTATGAAGCAAATTTGTGGAAAATTACCTCCTTCAACTAATCTTAAATATGGATTTTTGTTGGACTAAGAATATGTATAAAAAATTATTGTAGCACTTTAATGAAACTGTAAAATTTTGACAGAGACCTAAACTATGTTATACAAGACATAAACATGCCAATTCCATTTACAGAAATTGTCATCCATGTTTTAGCGTAACAATTCTGTTGCATGTTGAAAGATATACACTGGCTTACAGAATTGCTGGGAACAAAAAGTGAGTTCTAGTCTATTGAGTAAGAGCCAAATTCAAATCCTCTTTTGTCATTTGGTAGCTAATTATGCTAAATAAATTCCTTAACTACTTTTATCTCAAGATTTTTTAATATTACCTCAATAGGGTTATAAAATGAAAGAAAGTAAAATGTAACATAAGATAGATGAAGATAGCTTAGTGTGGCAATCTAGAATTAGCAAACTGGTAGCTAGTATTGTCATTTTCATCTTTCAGTCTCATTCCTTATATAGGATATGAGAAGGGTTTTAGAGGAGAGGGTAGCAGCTGAAAATAGTAACATGGAACTGTACTTAATAAAAAAATAATCAAAATTGTTTTCAAAGAGATGTTATGCTCTGTTAATCATTTTCAGTATTGATCAGTGGTTAGGAATTCTTTAGCATAAACATGTGTAAAGTGACCCCCCTCTTGTTCACAGATTCAGATCCTGGGCCAGGGCCTTTACAGATTATAAGGGCAGGAATATATACATTAAAAGGTGAAATACTACCCTGAACAAAGGGTAGAATTTGAAGAATAGAATAAGTTTAGTATATTGAGACCTATTCTCTTTTCAAAAAAAAAATTTTTATTTAAAAATTATAAGAGCAAGAAGTGACTAAGATGCCCAGGTTTGTGTTAACACTTTCCATTGATGATATCAGAGAATTGAAAATGATCATGGTTTCTGTTCAGAAACAAGGCAACAGTAGAGTCACATGAAAATCTGATTGCCTTTGATTCTTTTTGGCTTACCCCTAAAAAAATGTTAAACGTGCTAATCATTGATTTATCAAAATGTAGTTTAAATTAATATATTCCATTGTTGCCAAAGTGACCATGAAGGGATTCAATTGATAATATGTGGAAAAGAATACAAGTGGTTTGAAATAACAGTTTAATGTAGCTAGGGAGATTAGACTGGTTTATGCAATGGCTATCCTATTTCATTTCTTTGAGAAAAGTAATTCTAGCCTAAGCTTAAGGAAAGGAAAAGGTACAGAACTTGCTTAACAATGCCTTGATATTTTATAAGTGAAAGAGTATCAGGCTGAAGCAATACTTTCAGAGCCAGGGGAAATAGCACTTATTGTTACACAGATACTGTCTTAGAGAAAATCACTATCTATTATGGTTTCATAAATTTTAATGATTTTTTTTTTCTTGAGTACAACTTGCCTGCTTATACTATTAACTATGTAATGAAATTTTAAAAATTCAACATTGCCAAAAATTGTTTTTAAGTTCCAAATTTCAAAATTAATTTTGATAGCCATTTTTGATATCAGTGAATATGTAACTCTGACTTATCATTTGTGTATATGGTACAATTGTCTACAAAAATGTAGAACATAATTGTATTTTTCATGCTTAATTGAGTATTTTGTCCAGTTCATTGAAGATTCAGGTCCTTCATAAATTTTCTCATTGCATAGAATTTTCTCTCCTAAAAGTGGAGAAGCTCTTACTTTGTAGTTAGCTTTCTTTGATATTCTCAGCACTTTGAGTGGTTGATTTGGGGGAATATTACATGCATACATATGCATTTATAAACAGATAAAGTATATACAAACATGAGAAAGCACGAAATTTTCAGTGATGTATGATGTTAAAATTCTTCATTTTGAGATAATTGCTAGGTGAGAAAAACTAATTGAACTACCAAACTAGTCAAAACTCTCACTGTTGTTAAGGGCTTTGTACACTGAAGTCTTTCATGCAAAATGGAATACTATTGTTTTAAAATCAGCAGCTATTACATTTTTCTATTTTCTTTTCTAATATATATATATATATATATATATATAATGTTGTTCTGAAGCCTATTCTTACTACTTGGAGAGCCACTGTTGCTTATCTCATCCTTAATTCTGGATCTCACATTACCAGCTTGGAACTTGCCTTGCTGGGAGTATTTATACCATGGGAGTGAGCAGAAACTGCACATTTGCTTTTTGAGGATGGAGAGGGAAAGGGGTGAAAGCTGGTTGTTGAAAATTTAATAGTATTTGACCAGATATAACACAGGAACAGAAGTTCTTTAGAATTCTCAAAAATTTAATGTACAAATAGGTTCCAAAACCAAAACTCTTTTACTGCTCCTTATTACTATACTATGCAAACTTTACACCAAAGTTTATGGAAATATTTGATTAGGATTTTCTGTCAAGTTCTGTGGCTCTAGAGTTATTTTACTAGTCTTTGCTATAATGCTTTATGCCAAGATTAACCCTTTAAACTGATTTGAAGTAAAAATATAAGCAGTATCTTTTGTGGTTCTCACCATGCTAAGTACATAGCTTAATTACTTGTTAATTGGTTAGTGACTATCAATATTACAGGGACATAGAGAAATTGAAAAAAATTCTAAGTTTGAGTAGTTAGGGAAAATTTCAGAGAAGAATTATACCATGGGATGAATTTTAAATGTTTGGTGTTGTGGGTGTGGTGTTTGTGAGGAAGAGGTTATGCATATGGTAGGGTAGAGGCTTATGTGATTTTGGTATAGAATCTGAAGAATTCGTTGGGAAGTAATGAAGCAGATGGAGTAGAAAGGAAAAAAGTTTAGGATTTGGAACTTAACTGGATAGAGCATAGACAGTGTATATTTTTTCAAAGTGCATCAATTGAAGAGGAAAGTGGTCCTTCAGGAATACTAATCTGGCAGATCTGTGTAGGATAGATTGAAAAGGAGTGGATCTGAAGTCAGGTATGCTTTCTTAATCATCTGAAAGAAGTATAGGGTGAAGAATTTGGGCTATTAAAAATATGAAAAATAAGCCCACCCCTAACACCAATAAGAATAAGAATAAAAGTGGTGAAGGGAAGGGAGGGATAGGAGTAGGAAAGTCAGTGAAATGAATCTGACATAACTTTCCTATGTACATATATGAATACACCACAGTGAATCTCATCATTGTGTACATCTAGACGCCTAAGGTCCTAATTAGAATAAAATATATTCCATGCTTGTATAAATATATCAAAATAGGTTCTACTGTCATGTATAATAAAAAGAACCAATAAAAAACACAAAAAGGTGGAAACAACAAATTGAAGTTCACTCATTATATTAATATATAATTGAATGTTGCAAATCTGCTAAAAACTGTTGAATGAAATACACTTCAGTCTCCTAACTTGAACAATAATACAGCTTTGCAATGAGATGGATAGCTACTTAGCATTTCCAGATTTTTCAGTTCTGTTCTAGAACATAGTGGCTAAGGGAGAAATGGTACTCTGTTCCCTTGTTCCTTTCTTAACCTCTGCCTCCTTTTCCCTCATTTCCTAAGAAACTTCCCATAGCATTCCCACATGTCCATCCCACAAGCAGCCTTGCCTTACCCCTTGCAACCTATCTCTTGACAGCCTCAGGGGGTTAAGAGATGGGTGTGTATCTATATTTCCTTCTGCCCTGGGGAGGATAGCTCATGGCTATGTAATCTGTGGTCCTGGGACTATGCTGAGGTAGAGTATAGAAAGTCAGCATGGCCCTGTGTTAGGCAGACTTCTTGTCTTGATAAGGTACCTGGTCAGAGGGCCAGCCCAGGGCAATGCCCTCTTTTGCCTGCTCTCAGAGTGATATTGGAAGTGACCATTTGACATGGTGACAAATCAGCAGGAATTTTTATTACTTGTATATGATAAAATTAGGTTTAAAAAGATGAAAAATCATTGCATTCCAGGAGAATGTAAAAAATTAGGGCAGCATTTGGCAGGAGTTAGAAAGGGAAATAGCCATATTTTATTCACCATTGCATTTGATACTCCAGCATCTAGACATCTCCTAGCACATTGCCGAGTTTATTGTAGTGACTCAATAAATGTTTAAGGACAAAAGAAGGATTTTTTTTTTTTTTTTTTTTTTTTTTGGTACCGGGGATTGAAGTCAGGGACACTTGACCACTGGCCACATCCCCAGCCCTTTTTTGTATTTTATTAGAGACAGGGTCTCACTGAGTTGCTAAGTGCCTCACCATTGCTGAGGCTGGCTTTGAACTTGCGATCCTCCTGCCTCAGCCTCCCAAGTGCTAGGATTACAGGTGTGCGCCACCATGCCCGGCTCAAGAAGGATATTTTGAATAGTTTTTTTCCAGAAATAAAAAGAGACTTATTGTAGAATATAGAGAGAAACAAGGAAAATAAATTATTGCAATCAATGTAGAACTTTGGATATTAGGAAGAGAGTACCTTGCCATGATTGGCATGATACATTGTGTGAGGAGCATGCATATTTAACTTTTGTATATGTGATACCCAATATAACTGATCTTTTGAAAATGAAAATTGAATATTATACAAGTGAAGTTTTAGGAAATGAATTTTATTTTAAAGTTAAAATGAGTGACAAAGAAAATTTGCAACACTGAATTGGTATGGTACCTGAGGAACTTGGATTAATTTAAGAAATTAAGAGATCTTGAGTAACAACGAGGTGAACAATAGCGAAAGATGTGTTTAAAGAGTACATTTTCTTTTTGTTTCTGAACCTCTTTAGAGAGGAGTAAAGGGCACAACTGTTTGTTAGCCTGAATTTTCAAAATTGGTATTCACAAGGTATGTATAGGGGAGACTAGTTGGAGGAAAGGATTAGAATTAAAAGAGGAGATAGAATTATTTTACAAACATTTAATTGTGAGTATATATAACTCATAGTAGTGTTGCTCAAAATTGTTATGAAATACTGTCCAGTCACATAGTTTATAATAACAAATGTGTGCAGTAATACTTCATGCTCCCAAATATTCTGTATTCATAGTGACAGTGAATTCACAGGAAAAAATCTGATTATAGGGTTAAAATTGCCAAGTATTTTCCTAGAACTTGGGTGTGTTAATTAGTGTAGATTGTCTCATTTTTGCTGCAACTGACTTGTAATCGCCTAAACACACAGCAAACACCTGTGATTGTTATGGTGATCTTTGTCTTGTATTGTTTAGGTAACCCCAAATATGTATATTTAGACTGTTCCCTGTTCATATGTACTCAGCTGTGCCTGTTTGCTTTGTTATATTTCTATGTTTAATGGACCAATATAAAAATTTATGGCAACTGTCACTTAATGTCACCTCTAGCTTTAAGGAAAAATGAAAATAAAACTAAATAATACTAGGCAGCTATGTTGCTGTTTATGTTAGCTATCAGCTATACTCTATACTGAAGTGATCTCTCATGGGTAAAATTTAGGGCAAAAAAGTGAACAGATGTAAATAATTGCACATAAGTATGTTTCTATGTCATTGCCACCTAAAATTTACTTTATTAGCCAATAAAGATCATTAGTTTTAAAAGTAACCTTTCAGGTTTTTTCTGTTACTCTGAATCAAAGATTTTTCTTTTAAAAAATTTCCATAAAACTGAATAATCGTGTATCTTATTAATTGCCAAAGCTTTGTGACCTGTACATGCATTTTTTTTGGTTTATTTTTTAAGAAACAAACCCCGTTTAATTAAATTTAAGGAATGAACAAATGTAAGTCAGCTGTTAATCTCTCACTTTTATGTCTTTAAGTACAGGAAGTTAGCATACTTCTTTCCAGAATTGTTTTCTCTTTTATCTTCACAGTTAAAAGGCACATAGTCTTTCAAAGAATCCTTTCCCTCCCGTTTTCCTTTACTTATATTTTTCCTGATTATTAAAATATTATGTTTATTCTTTGAATTCCAATTCTTTTTTAAATTCCAATTCTTTAAAGACTAAATATTCTCTTTCCTCTCCCATAAGATCAAAACCATATTTTTTGCTAAATAAAAAATGTTAAAAATAGAGTTATGCAAAGAAATATTTTCTAAAAATTCTCAGATATGGCAGTATATATCCATAAACTGAGTAGCTTACAATAATCACAGAACTTCTAGATAGCTAAGAATTTATTTTTAATGTTAACCTAATTTTCTTGCTTTTAATATTAGGCTTCTTGGTCATTCTGGAATTTCATGGTAGATAACATAAACAGCTTATGGAAAGAATATGAGGTAATTTGATTGCATTTTCTATATAAATTGTGAACTATATATACACATAGCATTGAATATTTTAATCTCACATAGGATGTCTGAATATTTTTAATAGTATATATTTAAGACTTTGAGATAGATTTTCCTTTCTTGATGTTTAGCATTAGATCATTAGTTTTATGGTAAGGAACTTAATTTTATTTCACTACTATATATGTTTTTGAGAAAACAGGCTTAGATTATTTATTACATTGTTGTATATTTCTTATTTTTAAATGCTTCAGATAACCCATTTTCTGTAGTACTACAGAAAAGTTTACAAGAACTTCTCCACCCCACCTCCCACATGCCCCCTCTTCCACATGTTCCCAGTAGGATTAAAGGCCTGCTTCATTTAATAGTAATATAGCTATCACAGAATTCACAGAGAAACAGTGCAAAAGAGCATTGGCTCTCCTGTAATGTGACATTTTCAAACACTTTGCAGGCTTTGAGAGGTTTAGTGAGAGAAAAAATATGAGACTCTTAAATTTTCTGTCCATTTGTTACCCATGTGCATAATGTTTAGATTTGGCATTCTAATATGATAGTCAAATAAATATTTGTGCTCCATACATTATTACCAAACATCAAGAATAAATCAGTAATTTCCACTTAAAAGTAGATAAACTACAGCAGTCAACTTTATGAAATTTCAGCCAATGACATGATAGCATACAGACCACTGGGTATTAACTACTTGGTAGAGTAATTGGCTATTATACTGCTGATGTCATAATTCTCCTACTCAATAATGGATTGGTTACAGGAAGATGCAGCAGTTTGGATGTGTGAATTTCTGCTTCCACTGCAAACAATACTTTAAAGAGAGGCCTTCCATTGGCATTCAGAAAGGTGAAAAGAGCAGGGGTGAATGTTGGGTATGTGATGAGAGGTGCAACAGAGGGATAGGCATAAGTGTCTATGGGTACATATAAGGTATTCATCATCATTGGTCTTTGAGATGATGATTGCACTCAGATTGCTTCCTTACTTTTGCAAGTAGTTGAAATGCAATTGCCAATATGTTCAAGATGATAAAACCTTGTTATTTTGCCATTTCTTATTGTTTTAAAAAATAAAGCCTATATGATTAAAATTACTATTATTTTAAGATAATCATGTGTTTACTTTTTTGTAAGAGTTTGTGATCTAGTAATTTTAAAATGTGTTAATAGTTAATATTTTAAATTAATTTTTAAAAATTGCTGTGCTGGGGATCAAACCCAGGGCCTCATGTATGTGAGATAAGTACTCTAACACTGAGCTATGTCCCCAGCCCAAATAATTTATCTTCAGAAACTACACTTTCATGTTTATGTCCTTGTTCTGGAAACTCTTTTTTATATAGTTCCAGCCAAAGATGTGGTGATGAAGTAGAATCTGTCAGCCTTCACAGAAAGCATATTGTCCCTTATTTCAGTTTGTTTTATGGACTTCTTAAGTAGCCCTTATCATTGAGGAAAATCTTCACTTTGGAAGATAAACACACAATCTGCTATTAAGTGATAGGACTTAAGAAAAATAAGTTGAAATGATATCCTCTATTTCAAAACTGTGGTTCTATGAAAGTTCTCCACAGGGTACACAAAAATTCCCTTATAGATTTCCTCAAATTTTATTATGAACATAAGGTTGCAAGAAAGATGAATAGTTATCTAAGACTCTTCACTGCATGATTTCTAACAAATAACTAGGCATTTATGTGTAGGAGTTAAAATTCAAGAGTTATAATAATTTTATCATAGTATATTTGAAAAGCAGTTCTTTCAAATACTTTTCCTAGGAAATCTTGCCACTTTCTCATATTTCTCAAACCATTTGAGTTGTCTGACGTTCAGTTTCATTAATACTCAGTTATGATTGAGGGCATCTGACTAGGGACATAATTTTCATACCAAATAATTGTAAAAGCTCATGTGGGTGAAGCAAAGAGTTTCCATGGTATGCTTTTTGTTAAAAGTGTTTACAAATATATATGTTAAGAATAGTTTAGAGAAAATAACCTAAGAGATGCGTGGGTAGAATCTTTCTCCTGGGAAAGTAGGAGATTAGGTTACCTTTTTCTGAAAGAAGCAATAGAGAACAATTTTACATGTGTCTCTTCTTCCAACTTTTTTCCTTTTAATCTGATATTGGGACCTTCTTTTACTGATTGCATTAATTTCCTTTGTTGTATGTGATATATGGAAGTTTCTTGAGAAGGGGGTGGAAGGAAGGAAGAAAACGTTTGTTTTTAAATATTGCATAGAACATATTAGAATAATTTATTATACCTCATACTTATGTAGTAGGTCATGCCTTACAAAGTTCTATTTGTATGTAGCATCTTATTCAACTTTTCCCAACTGGCCAATTAGATGGGGTAGGAAGGATTGTCTCCCTGTCATGAATAGGGATATGAAGACAGGTTAAGAAACGCCTTTGGGTAACACAAGTAGTACATTGAAGATCCAGCCTGTGAACCCTGATCTTGTGACTCTCAGTCTAGTATCCTTTTTTTATTATATTATTGATTTTCAAGTGACTTTTAAATCAAAGAAATTATTCAGTAGCTGCTTTCCGGGGGATGATTGGAAAATAGAGTTGATGGCCTGCATAGCAGGTTCATTTTCCTTTTCTAATTGGGACTCTGAGTAATATTTGACTGGGAGACAGGGTTTCAAAACCCCCTCTCTATACAACCTTTTTTTTTTTTTTTTTTGTATGAGGACTCTAAGGATAGCAAACTGTACTTCTCTTTTTGTTTGTCCATTTTGCTACTGGTGATGATTAAGATTATATGCCTCCTTTTCCTACTGGCATTGTGAATCTAGAAACAAGAAATAGACTTTTGGCATTTTTCTTTACTTTTGCTTCTTTTCAACCAATATTTCCTGACTTCACACACTACACAGGATACACAAGTTACTAGACAGTTGGTTTTAAAAAAGTACTATAATTTTTTAAAATATCAATATAAAAATTGTCAAATTGAAATGTGAACTCTCCATGTGAAATATGTGTTGGGCATAATGTGACATTACTAAACATCATCATTCTTTATGCAATTTAAAATATTGCTTGGATTTAATAACACCAACTCTGATAGATAAGAACATTGTTTTTTTTTTTTTAAAAACATTTTTTTTAGTTGTGGATGTACACAATACCTTTATTTTGTTTGCTTATTTTTATGTGGTGCCAGGATTAAACCCAGTGCCTCATGCTTGCTAGGAAAGTACTCTACCACTGAGCCATAACCCTGGCCCCAGTACATTTTTTAAAAATTTTTTAAAAAATTTTTTAGTTGTAGATGGACACAATACCTTTATTTTATTTATTTATTTTTATATGGGGCTGAGGATTGAACCCAGTGCCTCACATGTGCTAAGCAAGCGCTTTACCTCAGACCCACAACCCCAGACCAGTACATTGGTTTTTGAAAGTGATTTCCATAAGCTAATGTCTTTTTCTATTAAAAAAAAACAAAAAAACTTTGAAATTTCTAGTTATGGTAGCATTTCTAAGTGTTAGTGGTAATACTGTGTGGGAATGGTTCCTTCTTTGTATCATAGAATTCTAAAGTCTTTGCTGTAATGAATTCCAAAATGTTTTCATTTTACCCAAATTTGCACTTAATTATCTTTATTACATTGTCACAGCCTATGAAACTTTCTGTCTGCAAATAGAGAAAATTCTATCAGTGGTTCACCTAAACCATTATGAAATTTAATAAGATTTAAATGTTAAACACATAAATTCAAGAGAAAAGTAATTGTTTAGACTCAAATCATAGCATTCTACAAATTGAATGTTTCATCAACTTTGTACTTTTAAAAATGAGCATGAATCTGAAGTTTAATATCCAAAGCTGACAATGGCTATTTTTCTTAAATTTGGTTATTGAGCTCTTAGAGTGCTGAACAAAACACTCTAAACTAATAGCATTCAATTATTTTCTCTGCACTTTATTTTGGATGTGGAACAATTAGGGCAGCAAAAATGAGTATTGACAGGAGTAAATAAAGATGCAAGTCATGGACTTTAGGGAAAAAAGAGGAAAGGGGAGATTTAAAATTTTTTTCAAATTTATCTGTATTTCTCTCTTTTTGTATAAACTTTTTCATCTAAAATCAACAAAGCAGCATGACATATATTAAAGAGACTTAAATTATTACCTTGAAAGCCAGACCTAAATGGAATGAGCTTAAATTATAGAAAAGGGTGATTTTGATTTGCCATACAGACCCTCCTTAAACTATCATTAAATGCTGGAGTAGGCTGTAGACAGATATTTGATAAGTTATACACCAAAAGACTCTTAAAAACCAAAATGGTTAGTTATTTAGCTTGAATAATAATATGTGTACTCCTAAAGTTGTACTAGACTCAAAATATTTGATAAAAAATGCATGGTAAGCCAAAAATTAGTCAAGAATGTGAGAAGGAAGCAATATCTTTAGGTAAGGTGGTTTGGTAAAGCAGCTCATGGGTTTATGTGTCAGTCAAACTTGATTTTGAATCCTTGTTCACTCACTCTTTAATTCTATATCCATATATAATTTCAAGATAATAACCATTGCCTTATAAACTTCTGAAAGTTAATAAAGGGATATAATACTTAATATGGTACCTGGCACAGAGTAGAGTTTAAGAAGTTATATTTTGCTTCATTTGTCATATAAGTTTCTCCAGAAGGTTGGATTAGGAGAACCAATAGGGTGTGTGGGTAGGGGGATATAGGAATGCATTTAGTTAACTGCACTGGTTTTCAAGGTGAGATAGCATTCAGTGTTTTTTTTTGTATTTACCACCCAACTACCCAAATTTTGGTATAGCTTGCTCTGATCAACAAAAGCTGAATTGTGCTGTTATATTAGGGAGAAACCAATTTTGGTCCTATTTTGATCAAAATAAAGCTTGATCCATTTTTGTGAAGAAAACCATATAAGATTATAAGAAGGACACCACATATGACACAAAATATTAAATTATCTTCACATATTAACCGCTGAAGAAACTCCTTTTTATCAAAATAAATATTTAAAGAGTTCAGTGTGGAACATGCATTATGTTCTGATAATTGGTTTTGGTCAGTCAACTCTCTCTCTTTTTTTAGTTGTAGGTGGACACAATACCTTTATTTATGTGGGGCTGAGGATTGAACACAGGGCCCCACATATGAGACAAGTGCTCTACTACTGAGCTATAGCCCCAGCCCCCAGTCAACTCTCATTTTGTTTTATTTGATTAGCATAATTGTCTTAGGTTTTCTTCTGACCACTGCTAATTCCTACTCCTAACTCCTCCTACCTATACCTCCTTTATGTTTACAAATATGAAAAAAAAATCCCATCAATAGCTCACCAAAACCATCATGACATTTAATAAGGTTTAAAAGTGAAACAAATTCAAGATAAAAGTAGTTTAAACTCAAATCATAAAAAACTCTCTTAACTATTTTGCATAGTCATGTGTCTCATATAGTAACTAGCTAACATTTCATAATAACAATATTTATCAAGTGTCAAGTAAGTGCCAGGTGCTGGGGTAAGTATGTTATATAAATTCATTTAAACCTTCCATTAACTCTCTGAGAGAAATACTACTTCAGATTAATGATCCTTTATAGTATTCATTTATGAAATTCAAAATGCTCTGATAGTCACCACCAGTTTCCTTAAGTTTAAAAACTAATTTGGCTACAAAACTTGAAGTAAATGAAATGGAACTACTTAAAGGTCTTTATTTGTACCATAATTGGAACATTCATTCACTTTGCTAAAGAAATGTTAATGTGTATAATTATAGGTTGCTGCCTTAGATTCACCTGGGATGTTACATATATATGGTACTATTTTCTCAAAACACATTTGGAGTCATGTGGCATCAGGCTAGAAGTTTAGACTAGGGGGTTATGAACCTGTTGCATTACTGCATTTTCTAAATGAGAAGACTGTTGACAGAACATGTTATATAATTTGCCAAACTTATAAATAGCATATTATTTACTTGAATATTGCATAATAAAATAAAATTCCAACGTAGCAGTCTTACTGTAGAGCTCACACTCTTTAAAACCACAGGTTGTTTTGCCCTCCACTTGCCAAGAAAAGACTGAATACTGTTGTGTGTGTGTTGAATTGATACAGTTGCCAAGAAGGCACCTGTATATCTATAACAGAAGATAATTTCTCTTTGGATGTGGAGTAGTATGGTTTTCTGTTTACTTTCTATATGGATGTGTCTGATCATAGAATTCCCCTAAGTAAAGGTCTGACACAAGCAAGAGTAGTAAGCAGTCCAGCTTCTTTGTTATTCCTACTCCTTTCTATCATCTGTGTATTAGTGCCATAAATTGCTTATTTTCATTTTATTCAAGCTATAATTACTTAATGCCTCCTATGTAGTAGTCAGAAATGCATCACTGAACAGGAAAACCATGGTTTCTGTCTCAACAGAAATACAATTGTTATTTTAGATGGGACAGTTTTTGGCAGGGTATCCCATGTTGCACCATGTTTAAAATCTCTGGGCCAAAACGACACGAGTACTACTCACCTTCTCCCATTATTGTGATAACCAAACTGGCCATAAACATTTCTCAAAGTTCCTTGGTGTGGGAGTGGATGATATTCAGACTCAATGCTTGTCCATCCACTGTCCAAGTTGAAAATTGATTTTAAGGGTTTCTTTTTCTAGAATCCTGTCTTTATGCAAAGTAAACAGCAGAGAGATTTACAAAGCAAATAACTAAACCGCTTACATTCTGGCTGCAATGGTTAAACTAAAAAACAAGATTGGTTGGGGATAATCTACCCATGGCTAATTGAGAATCTCCATTATACTGTGTAAATAACAACATAAGTTAATAAGCTCCCAAGTTAACATACCAAGTGGTGTTGGATTTTTCTGGCTGTAGATTCAAAGTCACTAGGACCTTACATGTGCTAGTTATTCCTTCCTTAAGGATATATAATGTAGGATACTTAATGCCATGTGTATCACGTAGTACTTAAGCATTTCTGCTTTACTTTCACTTTTTAAATTTTTTTTTAGTTATACATGGACACAATATCTTTATTTTGTTTACTTATTTTTATGTGGTGCTGAGGATTGAACCTAATGCCTCACAAATGCCAGGCAAGTGTGCTACTGCTGAGCCCCAGCCCCAGCCCTGCTTCACTTTCAAGTGACATTTTAAAAGAAATTACAAATTCTAATCCATGGGAATAGAAACACCTATGGAATTTTTATGATTTTGAATTTGTCATTTGAAAGAGGAATAAGATGTAAATTTTCATTCAGGATCCATATCAAAGTACATAGATCCTCATGCTTCTGACAGTTGATATTAATTTAATTATGATTATAAAATTGTGCTTAAAACATTAAAAAAATATAGAAAGGGAAAAGAAGAAAATAAGAAAAACAAAAACCCTTCTCCTGCTCAGAGATTAATACATATCTGCTTATAGGATTATTGTCACATCTTGGGATTTCCCTGACTCTAAATGCATATTGCTCACTCTAATGCACTCATATGTGCTTCTGCTCATGTGTGCATGCTCTCGCTTCCTTCTGACAAAAATATATGAACTTCCTTATGAAAATTAAGTCATACAATTTCTTTTCTAACTTTAGCATCATCTTTAATATTTTTTTCATGACAATAAAATCCTATACCTTTATTTTGGCATATGTCATAGCTTATTTAAGCAATTCTCTAGCTAGACACTTAGGATGGTATCCTATATTTTGGCAGTAAGTATTAATTCTATGTATATTTTTATGCAACTGTCCAATTCTTTCCTTTATGAATTCTCAGGAATGCAAATACTGAGTAAAAGGCTGGGTACATTTGGAATGGTTTTATCAATTACTAGATTGCTGTCTTGAAAAGTAACATTTTATACTCCCAACAATAGTGCTTTAATGTTTTGTTTCTTTGTTTGCTTTCTGACAGTGGATATCATCCATCTTTTTTAGTAAAAAATTTTTTTTCCCATCAGTTGAAAAAATGTTACTTGAATTTTCATGTTTTTGATAATGAAATGACCAACTCCTCCAATACTCAAAAAAATTTACCACATGTATTTATTAGCCATTCACATTTACTATGGTTTGTGTGTGTCCCCTGAAGTTTACGTGTTGAAAAGTTATCTCAGTTCAACAGGGTTGGGAGGGGGGAACCTAATAAGAGAAGATTAACATTAGGTCTAAAATTAATCTTACCACAGAAGTGAGTTAATTATCTTTAGATTGTGTTTGTTATAGAAGTGAGTTTGTTTCCTTTTTCTGGGTTACTCTTGGCCCCTGTTTCTCTTTTGCCTTCTATAATGGGATGATAAAGGAAAACGGCCAGATGTGGGCTTCTCAGTCTTGGACTTCCTGGTCACCAGAGTATAAGAAATACATTTCTTTATCAATTGCTTAGTTTATGGTGTTCTGTTATGGCAACACAAAATGAGCTTTAATTTATTTTTCCATATATATTTTAGTCTATTTTTTATTGGACAGTTTCTTAAATTTTAAGATCTCTATAATATAAAGATATGAAATTTTGTCACTCATTTCATGGATTTTCACCACTTAAAATATTTGTGACTGGAGTATAGCTCACTGGTAGATTGTATGCTTAGAATGTGCAAGGCCCTGGGTTCAGCCTCCAGCACAAGCATGTATACAAAAATTTGCTGTGATCTTTTTGTTGTTGTTGTTTTATTAGGGATTTTTAAATATGTGGATGTATCTCTTATTTTGCTTTTATTCTCAGTTTGTGTTCTCATAATATGACCATTATAACTCATAATCAATAACTCATTAGCTGAATTAAAGTTTAGATGTTTAAAAAACAAAAGAAGTACTTTTCAAATGGAAAGCTATTTTGTAGATGAGGACTGTGATGAATTGTTCATGTTAATTAGATATATTTGCTGAGATTACAGTTTTAGTGGCTGCATATAAAAATGAAAATTGTGAGACAGCAATATAACATACTTAGAATGTAGTTGACATACTTCTTGCATTAAAACCAGATAGTACTAGCTTTATTTGTTCTGTGATTTAGATCACAAATATTTATCAAGTGCCTATTTGTTAAATCCTAATAATGAGTTTTTCTACTTACTAGCTCTGTGAGTGTGGCTAAGTTACTTAAAGTAGCCAAGTTTCAGTTTATTTATACAAGAAG
This sequence comes from Tamias sibiricus, assembly GCA_025594165.1. Taxonomy (NCBI): domain Eukaryota; kingdom Metazoa; phylum Chordata; class Mammalia; order Rodentia; family Sciuridae; genus Tamias; species Tamias sibiricus. The sequence continues at coordinate 152,506,684 of CM046657.1, read as the reverse complement.
AATAATATCTACCTTGTATATTTGTGTTATCATTCATCCCAAGTATTTGGCAGCGTTTGATATGTAACTGGAAACATTAAGCTGTATCTAGTATTAGTGTTACTATTTTTCATAACAAAATATAATTTTAATTTTATTTTATGTAATATCAGTGCTGTGGTAGTAATTTGGCATGTGGGGTAATTAGTGATGATGATTATAATTTTGCTAATAGAATGGAGCCTAACTAGGTTGACTATACATACTTAGCATTCTGTCAGGTAGACAAGACGAGCTTACATTTGTGTAACAGTTTTCCAAGTTCACTCTTGGCTTGTTTACACAGCATTTCTGTAAGATAGGCAGGGCACATTTGATTTTCCCTGTTTTATAATTGGGAAGCTGAAGCTGGGAGAGATTGAGTCACTCCCAAGGTCCTTTGGCTTGTAATTATTAATCAGGTTCCACCTATAATTAAGATTCTCACTGAACGTAAATTGACTCTCACTGTGTGAAGAAATAGAGAATAGATTTTGGCTGTAATTGTCTGGTCTTCATGTAGCTTTACCCATTTATAGTTTCTTTTGGTTGCTTCTATTCCATTCACCCAAACCTTGGCTTTTGTTTTAATAGTCTTTTACATTGATGTTATTCATAACCCATGAAGTCTCTTTCCTTTCATTTTGGCCTAAGCCAGTAGCTTGCTTTAGGAAACAAAATATAACAGAATTAAAGCTGTTGCAGGGTCTTGATATAAACCTACAGAAGGCCTGGCAGCTTTTGCATTTGTATTTTTGGGAGATTGAATCCTCATGTAAGAAATCTGACTACCCTCCTTGAAAGACCTTGTGGAAAAGAGGCTACATGGAGAGGAAGAGGCCCTGAAATTACATGGAAAGAAAAGTTCAGCCATCAAGGTTTTCTAGATGAGCCTATTTTCCACCTGCCAGCTGAGAGCATTGTACCCCCAGCAAGATGAGCGTAAGAACTGCCTAGCTGAGCCTGCCCAGATTGCAGAATTATGGCAAATAACACAGTTATTGTTTTGAGCCAGTTAGTTTGGGGTGGTTTGTTAGACAATAGAAAAACAAAAGCATACCAATGTTTTTTGAAAATAAAAGCTTTGTTAAGCAGTGCTTGCTCTTCTTGGTTTGCTGTGACAATTTTGAACTTTCCCTTTCATACTAATATCAGCTAACAACACAAAAGAGAAATATAGTAATAACTTAGATTTTCTTTCAGAAGCTCTTTTTACTCTTCCTTAACAATACAGGTTTGGCCTATACTTGGGTAAATTTGAAGTAAACCCATCTTTATCTCTTCAGAGAGATCTCAGGAGATATGGTTGTTTCATGTATGCAACCCTCTGATTCCTCTTCTGTTGATCTCTTACCTCCAGATTTCTGTGGCTTTTGTTGGTTATTCCTAACAGAGTTGATTTGGATTTGGCCTAAGACAGTCAAGTAACACAAGATGGGCTAAGTTTTCTTCCTCATAGAACATTTTTCTATTGTACAATAAATAATGGGGAGGCTGTTTGGGGCTGAAAGAGGATCTAATAAAGGAATTGCCTTTATTTTTTGTTATTCACACATTTGTTAACAGGAAAAAATGTAATACAATAAGGCATGGCTCATGCAATTTTTTTGTTTTCCAAATGATCAGTTTTTGTCCTATTTAAATGTGGCAACACAGATTTTTTTTCCCTGTAAATTTCTACTAGGGATAAAAATCAGTTATCTAAAATTTTATAAGCATAATTTTATCAAATTGTTTTTTGCTGTTAAAGGTTTTTGTCACAAAAACTACAAGGGAGATTTAAATATTATAGAACTTGATTGGCTTCCAGAATAGTGGAGTGTGGGCCTCAGTCAAGTCAAACAAAAATAAGGGTAAAATAATGAAAATCAGCCATTTTAGAATTCTGGCAGTTAACCAGGGCAGGGAATGAACCTAAAATCCTTTCTGTCTTGGAGAAAAGTACTGAACTCTGGGAAGACAGCAGGTCTGTAACGTTTTAACTTGAGGCTATTCTCATCTTCCTTCTTTCCTCAGCTTAGTGTGGTACAAATAAAATCTGGCAGCATTGAGGATAATAGAAAGATCTGAACACTTTTGGAGATCCATTAAAGGCACCGTCCCTAGAGCATAGTTAGTATTTTGTCGGAACTTGCATCTCCCTGGGAAAACTTCTATTCTCTGAGAGTAGTTGACTATTTGGTTTGACTCTGAGCTCAGCTCAGTTGGGGAAAGAAAAAGCTTACCCCCCCCAGGGCATTACTAAAACAATAGCAAACTGTTGGCAAGATCTCCACTGTCTTAGTCTATAATTTCAGCTGGGGCAAACAAGAGCCTGGCCAGGAATTGAAAAGGAAATCCTGGAAAATTAGCCAACCATAGGGAACATTAGAAAGTTACTATATATTCTTGGATATCTAAAAGCCTACACAATATGCAAAGCTGTGTACATTGCCAGGAAGGACAAGGAAAGGAGAATGTCAGCTGTAGCATATTTTAAGGCTCTGTGTAAGTAGGATGTGAAAGCTAGGCTGTTTTGTAAGGTTCTTGAAGTTGGAAGGTGTGAGTTCTCACCAAAATTCCTTTGACAAAAGGTGGAATGTATATAGGCAAGGCATTTAAGGAAATCTTTTGAATAATCATTGGTTGACCTCTACATTACACTGACTTAGGTTTGACTAATAGGAAGGTAGGCTTAAAAATAAAGACCAGGACTTAAAAAAAAAAAAAAAAAAAAAAAAAATGCAGCAGGGAACTCAGGAGCCAGACACAGGAAATACAGAATCTATAAACAAATAAGCAGCTTAGAAAATAACAACAAACCAGTGAGTAAAAAAATTGGGAGGACGTTGTAAAGGAATTGAATATTAGAGTTGTTAAAATATGCTATCCTAAAACATTTCAGTTTTCAACAAAAAATTGAGACGTACAAAAAAATAGGAAGTGCCACATACACTGCAAAATAACAAAACCAAAATAATACCAGCCAATAGAAAATTGTCCTTTGGGAGTTCAGATTTTTAATTTAATAGATAGACTTATAAAGCCTGCTATTATAAATTATTCAAGGGGCTAAATGAAGCATATCTACAAATATCAAAGGGGGAAGTATTTGGTATCAAGAAAGAATATCAATAAAGACAGAAACCACAAAAAGAACCACATGGAAGTTCTGGAGTTTAAAAATATAACTGAACTGAAGAATTTAGTGGAGGTGCTCAACAACAACTATGAGTTGACAGATGGAAGAATCAGTCAATTTAAAGATAGGTGAATAAAGATTATCCAGTAAGAAGAACATAAAGAAAAATGAGACAACATAGGTATGATGGGCGCTCCAAAAGGAAAAGAGAAAGAAGCAAAAATATTGGAAGTAAAAATGGCAGAAAACTTTCCATACTTGCTGAAAAATATTAATTTACACATTCAAAAGAAGCTCAGCATAAACCAGGTAGAATAAACCCAACATAACCTACGCTTAGATGCATCATATTTGAATTTATGAAACTGAATGACAGAGAAAAATCTTGAAAGCAGCAGGAGAAAAATGACCTGTCACAAGGGCTCCTCAATAAGATTAATAGCTGACTTCTTATCAGAAATCCTGGAGAACAGAAGACATTTTTAGTGTTGAAAGAAAAAGACATCAAATAGGAATTCTGTATCAAGCAGAAATTAAGACATTTATCCATAAGGAAACCTGAAAGAATTTGTTACTAAGACCTGCTCTTTAAGAAATATTAAAGAAGAGTCCTTTAGGTTGAAAGGACCATAGATGGTAAACTCTAAGAAATAAAGAACCATGGTAAAGGTGAATACATAGGTTTTATGAAAAATGTATAAAAATACATAAAATGCATTTTTATTGATAACTTTTCTCCCCCAATTTTTAAAAACAATTGAATAGAACATTATAAAATGATGTGGAAGTGCTTATATAAAGATATAATTTGTATGACAATAAAATTAGGAAGGGAAGAGTTTAAAGGACAGATCTGAATTCAGGTTGTGACTGCCACTTGTTGGTTAACTTACCTTTAGATATGTTTCCTATCCTCTCTGAGTTCAAAATCTCAATGGCAAAGTAGAAGTAGTGATTTAACTTTAATTTTTATTTAAAGGCTTCATTGAATTGTGAGCTTATGTTTGGGGTAAGTATTGTTTTGGGGACTGAACCCAGGGCCTCATACGTACATGAGTAGGCATTCTATCACTGAGCTACAGTCTAGGCCCTCTGGGGAAAGTCGTATAACCAAGAAGGCAATCACAGGTAAAGGGGAAGGGACATTGAAACTCCAGTGGTACTTTTATGGTTTCTCACTTGGCTAGTAATTGAAATAGTCTGTTTAAAACAGCATAGAAATGATGGTTACATCCCACTTTACATTTTAACTTAAAAAAAACAAAAAACAAAAAACATACAGTTGGGTACCATGGCACATGCCTATAATCCCATCAACTCAGGAGGCTGAGACAGGAGGATCACAAGTTCAAAGCCAGCCTCTCCACAATTTTGCAAGGCCCTAAGCCACTTAGGGAGACCCTATCTTAAAAAAAAAAAAAAAAAAAAAAAAAAAAAAAAGAGAGAGAATAAATAAATAAAAGGGCTGGGACATGGCTTAGTGGTTAAGAGCCCCTGGGTTCAATCTCTGGTGCCAAAAACAAACAAAAAACATGTACATACTGTCTTTTGATTAGGACCAAGGGCCTTTCCTTGTAGCATAAGATACAGGATTAATGACTGGAACTCCAGGTCTTAAAATAAATCTGTATTTATAACAAATCAAACCTAGTCGATATTTAATTTCTTTAATATAGATTATAATTTTAGAAAACCTGCAAGTAGTGGTTTACACTGTGGGTTCCAGACCAGTATATCAAATGGGAATTTCTTTTTAAAAAAATTTTTATTTTTATTCTAATTTGTTATACATGTTTGCAGAGTACAATTCATTTCATATTACATATAAATAGCACAATTTTTCAAGTTGCTGGCTTTATATAAAGTACTTTTACAAAATTGTGTCTTAATACATGTACTTAGGGTCATGATGGCTAACTCATTCTACCATTATTCCCATCCCCTTTCCCTCCCCCCCTTTGTTCTATTTAATTCTTTCATTCCTCTCATCCCCACTCCCTTGCCTTTATAAGTTAGTATCTTCATAACAAAGAGATCATTTGACCTTTGGTTTTTTGGGATTGTCTAACTTCACTTAGCATTATTTTCTCCAACTCCATCCGTTTACATGCAAATGCCATGATTTTATTCTCTTTTAGTGCAGAGTAGTGTTCCAGTATACCAAAGTTTCCTATCCATTCATCTGCTGATGGGCATCAGAGTTGGTTCCACAATCTATTGTGAATTGTGTTGCTGTGAACATTGATGTGGTTGTGTCCCTGTAGTATGCTCTTTTTAAGTCTTTTGGGTATAGACCAAGGAGTGGGATAGCTGGGTCAAATGGTGTTTCCATTCCAAGTTTTCCTAGGAATCTCCATACTACTTTCCAGATTGGCTTCACCAATTTGCAGTTCCGCCAGCAGTGTAAGAGTGTGCATTTTTCCCCACATCCTCGCCAGCATTTATTGTTGTTTGTTTTTTTGATAGCTGCCATTCTGATTGGAGTAAGATGAAATCTTAGAGTTGTTTTGATTTACATTTCTCTAATTGTTAGAGATGTTGAACATTTTTTTCAAATATTTGTTAACTGATTGTATATCATCTTCTGAGAAGTATCTGTTTAATTCCTTGGCCCATTTATTGATTGGGTTATTTGCTTTTTTGGTGTTAAGCCTTTTGAGAGCTTTATAAATCCTTGAGGTTAATATTCTATCTGTTGTGTTTGCGGTAAAGATTTGCTCCCATTCTGTAGGTTCTCTATTCACCTCACTAATTGTTTCTTTTGCTGAGAAGAAGCTTTTTAGTTTGAATCCATCCCATTTATTGATTCTTGGTTTTAATTTTTGCGCTACAGTGGTCTTATTAAGGAAGTTGGGGCCTAATCCAACATAGAAATTCTTTGGTTTTATCAGACCTACTGAATCAGAAACTATGGAGCGTAGGGCTCAGCATTCTGAGATTTCAAAAGGTATCCATGTTAACCTTTGAGAACTTCTAGTCTATTATGCTTTTTACGAGTTTTTAAGTATATTGCTTAACTAAGCCAGGTTCAACACCAGTGTTTTATAGTGGAATTACTTTTATTAAGTCTTCAAAGCATTTGACATAATTTTTTAAGATAAAGAGAAATTTTTACTTTTGCTTTCCTGATTATCTAATAGTTAATTAAATTAGCTAATTAAAATAACAATACTCCCTCCCCCCACTGAGGTTTTGGAGAAATATTACTGTTGTGGTTGAACATACACATCAGCATTTGGGATTAGAAGGGTGAGGGGGCATACTGAAGTAGAGACTACAAGCCTTGCGTTATCAGCATACTGTCAGTGTGGTTGGAGAAGAAATGGTGAATGTGGGTTCATACAGCAGGTTGGGTAATTAAAGGTTGATCAAGAGAGCTTTCCCTGTGTCTTTTTTCTGTATAGGTTTATAAATTTGTCTGATCCATTTATCTTTATAACCTCTAGTTAAAGAAGTGTATTTCAGATGAAGTTTTCTTGGCTAGAGCTTGAAGTTTGAATTTTTTTTTTTTTTTTTTTTTTTTTGTGGTACCGGGGATTGAACTCAGGGGCACTCGACCACTGGGTCACATCCCTAGCCCTTTTTTGTATTTTATTAGAGACAGGGTCTCACTGAGTTGCTAAGTGCCTCGCCATTGCTGAGGCTGGCTTTGAATTCGCGATCTTCCTGCCTCAGCCTCCCAAAGTGCTAATTTGTTTTTAATATCAGATTTCTCAGGTCAGTATTATGGAGAAATTAGAGACCTCAGCAATTCATATGGAAAAATTTTAGGGTATCAAACAGGAGACTTTGTAGCAGCTAACAACTTGAAGTAGAAAAAGATGGAAAACTTTATTCCTAGCTCGAGAATATGTAGCTTTTATCAGCATAGAGCCTATTTTTTATTTTTAATTATTTTCAGTCATATATAACATTAGAATACATTTTGACATAATTATAAAAGCATGAAATATAATGTGTTCTAATCAGTTCCCAGAACTTCTTCCCTCCCCCTGCTTTTATCCCTCGACTCTACTGATCATTTTGTAATGTGTTCATTTTTTTAATTAGTGTTTTGTGGATATATTTAATATTGGGACTCACTGTGCTATATTCATGTATACATTTGAAAGTTTGGTGAGATTCATTCCACTTTTTTTCCCTTTTCCCATTCCTCCTCCTTTCTACTGATCTGGCTTCTTTTTTGATGAAATTCCCTTTCCCTTTCCCTCTCTCTCTCTCCCCTCTATTCCCTACCCCCTTATTTTGGATTAGCTTCTGCATATCAGAGAAAACATTTGACCTTTGACTTTTGATTTTGGAGAAACAAGTTATATGTGGGGATAATTCCTGCTAAAGGTCAGGGGAAGTATTTGCCTGCTGTAGAGATCCTTAAGGGGTTATGTAAGTTGTTCTGGACTCTGGCCTGCCTGATTGAGAACATTGCCCTTTGGAAACATGCTGGGTGGATTTTGATTGAGCTTCTTCTTAATGTATGTTTTAATTATATATTCTTTACCACATCACTAATCTCCAAAAGGGAAAGAGACTCAAGAGCCTGTCTAAATCATCTCTGGATCATCCTGTTACTGCAATAGTTTGGTCATAGTACTACTAGGCAACATTAATAGAAAACTACACAATGGGAAGATAATAGTGTATAAAATGAGGATACTTAACAGTTATCCAGTAAAGCAGCAATTGTAGACCCACTGAAGTTCTTCAGAGCTGAGTTTTATATTGCCTAGTATTCATTCTTTGGTGACACAGCATTCATTTCACTGGCAAAATAATAACTGGTAATAATCTGATTAAAAATGAGGTGAATGTTGCTTATAATCTTGAGTTAGATTGAATTTCTTGTTATGGATAGACTCTAAATCCACATATTTGGTATACATAGCATAAATTGAGATTATGTATTTAAATTCCATTTTGTTGCCTGGAGAAGTATTCATAAAAATAATGAAAATTTTAATGTTATGCAAAACTAAAGAAAAATTTGAACAAAAATTATTCTGAAAGTAACTGTTGAATAAATTTCGCATGGTACCTATGGGCTGGTGCTAGTATCTATTATTATAGTATCCCACCAGGGTATTGTATGGATTTTATAGATGGGAAAATTGAGTTAAAAAAAGCTGGAGACATGCCCACAGTCATTTAAAAGTAGTAGGTGGTGGAGCTGGGATTTGAACTATGTTTACCACTTAACCAGCTTTTAAATACTACTTTACACCTTAATATCCGGTGCTTTAATATTCCTGGCCTGCTTTCAAAAGCTTCTCTCTTCCTGTCAATTCCAGAGATAACATTCAATAACTTGACAACAGTGACCTTTCTAAACAAATATAGAGTTTTACAGAACCAGATGGCCTAAGATTATATTTTATTTTTCTGACTCAAAATAAATTGCCTGCTCTAAGACTGATAAAGTACAGGGGGGAAAATCCTTCTGTGTCCCAGGACTTCATAAGAACACATGACCAGCCAGTGCCCTTTATCATGAGCCAGTCATGAGTACAGAGCCTTATGTCTTTATACTGTAATTTAGATTAGGGTCTAATGAAAGAGCAAGAAACTGGTTTACTAAATGAGATCATTCTGGCCTTTGGTAATGGCAGTGAATTTGGTGGAAATACTCTGAGGAATTGGAAGACGGAAAGGCAGTACTACTGCTGTCTTGTTATGTGGATGTAAGCAAGGAGATGTCTGATTTATAATTTAATAAACTTGAAAATTAGACATCATTGTTTTCTGCTGTGATTTGAAGAGGATTTTTTTTTCTAATATTAGTACACACATTCTTGATCACTCAAAATCTGGGTGGGAATTTTCTTCATAGTGTTGCACATTATTTAGAAAATAATTCTATATTGGAAATGTAAGTTATTATGCCACACATAATCATAAACCGTGCTTCTATGAGCTCAGTTCTTCTTGGTGAATTTAAAACTTAGAGAGACAAAGTTACATAGGGTAGGCATAGAAATGTTTTAAACGTGTTGAAGCCAAATTTGTAATTGACAGAAAATTATATTATCAAAAGAAGCACAGGGGTTGGAGGTGGGAGGTCTGTGTTTGAGTCTTGACTTTGTCATCATTCTATAAGGATGCCTGAATAAGTGATATAAACTCTCAAAACCTCAGTTTTGCCTTTTGAAAATGACACCATAATAATAATGTTTTTTTTCATTGCAGGATTATTCTGGAGACCAAATAAAGGGACATGTGGCAAAGTTTTAGTGATGTGCCAAATTTAGTGATGTTATGGCAGCATCTAATATATAATGAGGAATGTCCTCGGTAGAACAGGCCTGCATTTGTAATTGCTCTGCTTCTTAATAGATTGGTGATTCAGGTCAACTCACCACTGTCTTTTCTAGTCTCAGTATTCTCATCTATATAAGATAATAATTCACACACAGAATACTATGATGTTAATGTTAGAATTCTGAACCTTTGAGGATCATTTATCTTCTCCCGCTCATTTTAAGACAAAGATTTTCTCTTAATCATATTTTTGTCACTTATGCTGTGCTTATATGCACAGAGGGTAATATTGTCACCAGTATCCAAGTTATAAAGGATGGCAGTGGTCTCTTAATCTTGATAGACATGGATTTCTGAAAATGTAAAGCAATGTTAGAACTCTGGAGGTAGTTTCAGGCTGTGGAAAGAACTTGGGCTTTTTTGTTAAAAGCTGAGATGGAATCTTGATCTTGTCAATTACTTGCTTGGGACAGTGAGAAATTTACTAACCAATGCACTGTGGCCACTAAACTATATGATTTCTTTACCTAGCATATAGGCTGTGTCTCTGTCTATACCTATCAGGACTGGTGCTCAATTTTTATATGTGATTCTTTGTATCTGAGATATATTGGTTTTTTATGTTATTTATACAAATGATTCTTGACTTTTTGCTTTTTGTTTCTAACAAACTTGATACTGGGAAAATATGATAGTGACTCTTCAAGATTGCAGAGTGGCTTGTAACAAGTCAGAATCTTGGTGTTTTAGGTCAGCTTTAGTTTGTAATGGCTTCACTTTAAACCTGGTTTATGGACTTAAGCATGGAGCTATAATTTTTAAAACTATAATTCTGTCACATGTCATTTTTTTCTTACATTATTAATTTTGTAAGGTTGAAATTATGTTAATTTCCTTGCATTAAGGATTACATGTGTTTAAAAATTTATTAGAAAGTGAAGTGGACACTTTTTATGTCAACTTGTAAAATAGTACTAAGTGTATTTCCCTGAGAAAAGAGCTCTTCTTAATAACAGGAAAATAGTGTTTGATCACTGAAAATTCATGTAAATGCAAAGAATATTTATGTTTATATTAAAAAATATTGCTCTTCCTGTACTTTTTAAAACGTTTTTTTTTTAATTTCTTAAAATATTCTTTTCATCCTTGATATCTTGGAAATACATATAAGTTGATCCTTAAATTTGAAAAAAAAAGAAAACTCAAAACCAATTAGTTATTCAGTTTGATTGTAATGGCACTAGACTGAGAAATGGAAGATTGGTAGACAAAGAGAATAATATATGAACAGGAAGCCCATGATTTAGTGGCACTTTTCTGCAGCATTTTAACTTTGGAATGTGTTTTCCTTTTTCTTTCTTTTATTAAATAAATGAACACAATTTTTCTCTTAATCATATAGCATATTTTCATTGTAACCAATAGTCTGGCCTTTCACTTGAATGTTTTTTGTATGAATTTACACAGAGAGGTTTGCATCTGTTTAAATTTCAGCTATACTAATTAAACAATGGATATTATAAAAATTGGTAGGCAGTTTTTAAAAATATTAAATGAAGTGGTTATAAAAGGAATGAAAAGGGATACAAGTATATAGTTTTATATTTTTCAACTTGCTTTTTACATTGTTCTCAGAATGTTTAGTATTTTGTAATGAAATTACATATTTTTGCAGAAAGAAGACAATCTTGCAAAAATATGAGAAATGTTTTCAGTTGTCCAAGGCTAATGTTGACTTAAATAGGTCTAGGTCTTCATGGTTGACAGCTGCAGATAATTAGCTTTTTCTTCTTTAACAAAGAAAGCAAATGGAGCTGCAAGACATTCATTGCCTTTTCTGTCATCATAATAATAATGTATGTATTTAACTTCTGCAGTTCCTTAAATTGATTTAGTGCTAAGCTGCCTACATTACATATAATAGGAGTGACAAGTGAAAGCTGTAGCACATATTTGCGTGGCAAAAGGGAGCAGTGATTGACAGCAAAGTTTCTCTCCACAAGAAATAACAGTGTTATGGAGCTCAAAAAGGGGCAGATACATAATTCTTAAAATTGTAGAGTAGATTCATGAAATAGATTTTGGAAAGGGATTGCCATTGCTACATCCAGGTGTCTCTGTGTTCTTGGCTATGAGTGAGGGCCACAGATGAACAAGAGTCTCACCTGACTGAGGTATGTGAGAGAAATTCCTTTTAAGCATATTACTATTTGTAATTTAAGATTGATACTTCCAAATTATAGATCAAATTATGACTTTTTATTCAGTAACTGAAAATTTCCTTCAGGTGTAACTGATTCTCTGTACTTAAAGAAGACAAATAATACATCTATTCAAACAAGAATTTTAAGACCATAAATTGAGCTATTCTTTAGTGAAAATACCTGTTTTCACAAGTCTGTGAATCTTGAGGTATCATTTCTGGAAAGGTAATCACATAGGCTTGGTGCTTTCTTTTGGTCACAGTGGCTAAGTGATAATCTTTCAAAAGTACTGAAAATATTCTGCCTCTCTCGTTTCTGTGACATGTGCCCAGAAGCTGCAGTTGAAAAGACAGTTGGTGATTGCTGCTGTATAATGTTCTGTGATAAGCCTAGAATGCTGGGTTTCTAATGGTATTGTGGAAATGCTTCTTATGTTTTTGGTAGTTCTGTGTATGTTGGGGGGTTGGGGGCAGCAGCCCTATGTGTCCTTGTACACTGGCAGCCTCTACTGGCCATTGGGGAGAGCAGCAGTGACCTCTTTCCATTCCAATTTACTTGGGCTTAGCTCTCAGTTCTTTGGTCTTAACTCTCTTTGTTGTTGCCTTTGGAAAACTGGTTCATCTGTTGGATGTTTTGACTTATAGTTATTAAAGGGCTACTAGTCCAATGTTTTCATTAATAAACATCACCAATGAGTGGAATTCTTTAGAACCTTGGAAGAATGTTATGAATGTAATATAACCCTGTCTTGAGAAATAATTTCTATCTGAAAGATAAAATGGATTTATCTTTTTTTTTTTCTTTTCTGTTGCAAGCCTTTGTATGAGATCCAGCAATTAGTCGCCCCACTCCCCTTCAGTACTGGGGATTGAAACCAGGGGTGCTCTTCTGCTGAGCTATATCCCTAACCTTTTTTAATTTTTATTTTGAGACAAAGTCTCACTAAGTTGCTGAGACTGGCTTCAAACTTGTGCCCTTCCTGCCTCAGTCTTCCAAGTTGCTGGGATTATAGATATGTGTCACTGTGCCCTGCAGAAGTTAGGTATTTATTTATGGTTGACAAATAACCTTGATTCCTTGAAACAAAGCTTTGGCTTAATGATAGAATCAATTAAACATATATTTAATTCTTTTTTTTTTTTTTTTTTTTTTTTGGTACCAGGGATTGAACTCAGCGGCACTAGACCACTGGGCCACATCCCCAGCCCTTTTTTGTATTTTATTAGAGACAGGGTCTCACTGAGTTGCTAAGTGCCTCGCCATTGCTGAGGCTGGCTTTGAACTCGCGATCCTCCTGACTCAGCCTCCCAAAGTGCTGGGATTACAGGCGTGCGCCACCACGCCCGGCTATTATTTAATTCTTTAGATTTAGGTATACCAATTATTTTAGAGGTTTCTAGAAAGTAGCTATAAATTTTTATTGGGTTTTATGAATATGGATATCTCTGAGGACTGAAGGGAGAGTGGTGTCTAGACTTTAAATGTAGATAGACAGTTCTAAATTATTGTAAATAAAATACCCAAGAATGGTGATAAACTCTGGGTTATTATGGTTTTAAGGGTAGAGACATAATTTTTGATCTACTAGTTTTGTGTTTGGGGAAAAATTTGACCATAGTAGATGATTTCTCCAACAAAACAGATGCATTTCTTGACATTTGTTTTATCTATGGCTCTACTAATCTCTTATCTTCTGGATGAATGTTTGTATGCAAGGTCTCATAACTAATGGCTTTCCTTCATATTGATACCACCTATTCCTAGATTATTACAGTAGAATACTAATATTCTTTTCTTCCATGTTCATTGTCTTTGAATTCAAGTCATGGAGACTGGCCATATATTTCACTAAAGCATTGTTATTATCACATTACACATTAAAAGTACTTTGTTGTTTGCTTGAGAAAAGGCAAAGGGCTGTATGGTATAGCTAATGGAATAAGAAAAGGAGTGCTGTGCCAGGGCTAGGAAGATGTGGGATTTTGTCTGGATTCTGTCTGTAAGAACTTAACATATACAGCCATGACCACTGTAGAACTCTATCACTTTTTTTTTTTTTTGACTACACAGTGAAAAATCAAAATTCCTGTCTTGAATACTTTTTCCAAACAGCTCCCTTTCTGAATTATGTCTGTCATATTGTAAATACTTAGTGCTCCTTGAATAAATGAATCCTACCAATTTTCAGAAATTTACGTTTTCAGAAATTCCCACCAACATATGTCTTGAACATACCTTTGATTGCTTTGATTTTTTTTAAATTGGCTTTATTGGGGTATAACTTACTTATAGTATAAATCACCAATTTTAACTGTACAATATAATGAGGTTGGATAAATGTATATAGTTGTATACCATCATCACAATCAAGATAGAGGTCTGGTATGATGGCACATGCCTATTATTCCAGGTACTTAGGAGGTTGAGGCAGGAAGATGACTTGAGCCCAGGAATTCCAGGCTGTATTGAGCAATATAGTGACACCTTATCTTAAAAAATAAAATAAAATAAATAAATAAATAAAGGAAAGAAAGAGGAATTTCCATTAATTTCAAAAGTTTATTCTTGCCCTTTTCTTAACCTATTTTTTTTTTTTTTTTTTTTGGTGGTACCGGGGATTGAACTCAGGGGCACTCGACCACTGGGTCACATCCCCAGACCTTTTTTGTATTTTTATTTAGAGACAGGGTCTCACTGAGTTGCTAAGTGCCTCGCCATTGCTGAGGCTGGCTTTGAACTTGCGATCCTCCTGCCTCCGCCTCCCAAAGTGCTGGGATTACAGGCATGCGCCACCGCGCCCGGCTTAACCTATTTTTTTAAAAAAATATTTTTTAAGTTGTTGATGGATCTCTATTTTATTTATATGTGGGCTGGGTTCGTGCTGAGACTCGAATCCAGTATCTCACACATGCTGGACAAGGGCTCTACCACTGAGCCACAACCCCAGCCCTATTCTTGCCCTTTTATAATAAATTCTCTTTGCCCCTGCCAACCACAGATCTGTTTTATAACACTAGTTTTTTTCTCTTTCTATAGTTTTATATAAAAGGAATTGTGTAGTATGCAGTTTGTGTACTTGGCTTCTTTTAGATTTTACTTGTTGATATATCAGTAGTTTGATTCTTTTTATTGATTGATGGGTGGTAGTTAAATATATGGATATGCCACAGTTTGTTTACCAGTTGATGGGATTTGGATTATTTCCAGTTTTCAGCCATTGTGCCTAAAGCTGTGAGGCAGATTCAGTACAAATGTTGGCACTGACATATATTTTTATTTCATTTAGATAAATACATACAATGAGATTGCTAAGTAATATAAGGGTATTTTATCTTTTTAAGTAACTGCCAGACTATTTTGCACAGTGGCTTCTTACAGGCAATGTATTAGTTGCAGTTGTTCTACATTCTTGCCAACACTTGGTATTAACAATATTTTAAATTTTAGTCATCATCCTAAGAATGTGACTGGAAACTCATTTCAGTATTAATTTGTATTTCTCTAAAATGGCTAATCTTTTGAGCAGCTTTTCATTTGCTCACTGGCTATTTATATCTTCTTTTGTAAAATGCCCTAATCTTCTGCCTCTTTAAAAAAAAAATTTTTTTGTGTGTCTTATTGAGTTATATATAGTCAATACATGTCCTTTATCAGAAATATGTTTGTAAACTTTTCCCTCCCATGTCTATGGGTCTAGCGCTTTCATTTTCTTGAGTGTGTCTTTTCAAAGGACGTGATTCTTTAATTTTGATGAAATCCAATTTATTGACTCTTTTTTTCCTTTAGCATTTTTGTGGATATTAGATTTTCCCCTAATCAAATTCCACTAGGTTGCATAAGAGTTTATAATCTTATCTTTGGATCTATGATACAACTTAATTATTGTGTATGATGTTAGGTATCATATCTTTTCATGTAGACATCCAATTGTACTAGCACCATTTGTTGAAAAAGAATATTTCTCCATTTAATTAATTACTTAGGCTTTTTTCATTGAGAATCAATTGATCGTATGCATGTAATTTATTTTGTTTCCTTTCTATTTTATTTATTTATTTTTTTGGTATTGGGCATTGACCCAGGGGCACTGAACTACATCCATAGTCCTTTTTATTTTTTATTTTGAGACATATCTCACCACGTTGCTTAGAGCCTGCTAACTTGACATCCCACCTTCTTAGCCTCCTGAGTCGCTGGGATTACTGGTGTGTGCTACCATGCTTGGCTCTGTTCCATTTATTTATTTATTTTTTACTGTCTTTATGTCAATACCCTATTTTTCTCATTCCTGTGTCTTTACAGTCTTAAAATTAGATAGTCTGTATGTCCTCCAAATTTGTCTTACATTTCAAAGTTTTTCTTACTTAATGTCCTTTGCCTTTTCATATCAACGTTTAAAAACCTATTGGGATTGTATTGGAATTGTATTGACTGTAGGTCTATTTCATCTTAAATAATATTGGGTGTAATGATCCATGAACAGGATATATCTCTTGATGTATTTAGCTCTTCTTTAATTTTTCTCAAAACTATTTTATAGTTTTTATTCCTGTTATATGTTTGATAATATTGTAAGTGGTATTATGTACTCGTGTAAATTTCAACACTGTCTTTACAAATACAACATGTCTGGTATTGAAATATATTTGATTTTATATTTTGACCTTAATGTTACTAAATGTGCTTTCTAATAGTTTTTAAAAAATATTTATTTATTTGCTTTAGTCGTACACAATGCCTTTATTTGTATGTGGTGCTGAGGATCGAACCCAGGCCATGCACGTGCCAGGCAAGCGCTCTACCACTGAGCCACAACCCCAGCCCTCTAATAGTTTTTGTTATTTTTCTTTCATTAATTTTTTTAGATTTTTCTGCATAGAAAGTTATGTCTGCAAATGAAGATAGTTTTACTTCTCCCTTTCCATTTGTCTGCCTTTTGTTAATTTTTCTCACTTTATTGCACTGGTTAGGACCTCCAGTGTTAAGTAGAAATGGTGAGGGGTAGAGGTATCCTTGCCCTCTTTCTTATGTTAGAAGAAAAGCATTCAGTCTTTCTTTCATCATTGAGCATGCTGTTATTTATAAATTCTTTCTAGTTGCCCTTTAACATGTCAAGGATATTCCCTTCTATTCCTGATTTGCTGAAGTTTAATTATTTGAATTGTAATGAGCTTATGCATTTTTTAGTCTTTTTAAAAATATTTATTTATTTACTTTAGTTGTACACAATACAATGCATTTATGTTTACGTGGTGCTGAGGATTGAACCCGGGCCGCGCACGTGCGAGGCGAGCGCTCTGCCGCTGAGCCACAACCCCAGCCCTTTTAGTCTTTTAATTTAGTAAATTATCCTGATTGATAGTCTATTGATAAAGCCACCTTGAATTCTGAAATAAACCCATTTTATTATTTTTTATATATACAATTTTCCTGGGTTTGATTTGTTAGGATTTTTTTTTTGTGTGTGTGTGTGTATGTGTGATACTGGGGATTGAACCCAGGGCCTTGTGCATGCAAGGCAAGCACTCTACCAACTGAGCTATATCCTCAGCCCTGATTTGTTAGTTTTTTTATTTTTTTATTTTTGGTACCGGGGATTGAACTCAGGGGCACTCGACCACTGGGCCACATCCCCACCCCTTTTTTGTATTTTATTAGAGACAGGGTCTCACTGAGTTACTAAGTGCCTTGCCATTGCTGAGGCTGGCTTTGAACTTGCGATCCTCCTGCCTCAGCCTCCCAAAGTGCTGGGATTACAGGCGTGTGCCACCAAGCCCGGTGAGAATTTTTTAACAAATATTTTTCTGTCTGTTTTCTGGAGGGATATTGGTCTGCTGTTATATTTTCTTGTGTTTGTCATTTATTCTTACTTAAACCATTGTAATACTGGCCTCATAAAATGAAATGGGGAATGTTTTCCCTTTTATTAGTAGGAAGACTAAACACTAATTTTTGAATTCATACATAAGTTCACTTAGGAAGAGTAAACACTTATTTGTGAATTCATACGTAAGTTCACTTGTACCATTCTTAAGAAATTATTTCTTATGACTAAAATAAACATTTTAGTATTTGGTAAAGGGTCTGTTTTATCTTTCTAATGTTCTCCAAATAGTTATTTGTACCTAAAACTAAACAAAAACCAAACAACAACAACAACAAAAACAAAACAGAAACTTGATTATACAAGTAGGCTTATAGCAGGTATTTATAAACATTGATATGCACATTAAAAGTTTTATATCTTTGAGTGTAAATTTAATAACACATTTTGAATATATGAAAGTATATTCACAGAAATGTTTATACTTGCATTAATTTTCATTAATTTAAACACTTTATGCAGTTTTTTATACATTCTCATTAAGTCATACATTGTTTATGCTTCAACTTCTTAACAGATTTTTTAGTAGTAGTAATTGTTATGTTGCAGTGAACTAAAATATATATTAGCCGGGCGCGGTGGCGCACGCCTGTAATCCCAGCACTTAGGAGACTGAGGCAGGAGGATCGCTAGTTCAAAGCCAGCCTCAGCAATGGCGAGGCACGTAGCAACTCAGTGAGACCCTGTCTCTAATAAAACTATGAAAAAGGACTGGGGATGTGGCCCAGTGGTCAAGTGCCCCTGAGTTCAATATATACATATATATTGATTTAGCAGAATATTGTTCTACTTACATTTCTTCCTAGCAAGAAACTATTTCTTAAAAGTGCAATAGTTCTTAAATTGTATCTTTATATATGAGAAAACTGGTAGATCTATTGTAGTTGCTTAGTCATCAATTTGATTTGATATTATTGCATGGCTTTTTATATGTTGGAGTTGAAACATCCAAAGTACATTCTGTGAACTTCAGGATCTGAATAATAATAGTATTTGTTAAATTGATATAGTGTTTGTTAAAATTGTTTTGGAGGGTTGGGAAATTGGATTAAATGAATTAATAGGTGAGCTTCTTTGGCAGTAAAGAAACAAAACTCAATTTACGTTTTGATGAGATGAAAGCAATTTGTTGCCTTCTTAGGTACTTTCAAGAATATTTGAATTTAAACGTTACCAAGAGCTTTATAAACTTTTGCTATGTTACTTTTGTCTGTATCTAGTTTAAAATATATACCCCCTGGGAAGAAACTCCATGCCCTATAGATCATCTTGTATGTTCTTGCTTTGATAAATATTATATAGGATTTGTTAGAATAATGAAAATTTGAAACTGCCTAGAAAGTTTGAATAATATAAAATGAGATTTAATAAGGTGCTTAAATATTCTTTTTTTCATTTTTTGTTCTTAAAACACTCATGAACCTGAACTTTCTCTCCTGTATAAATTTGCTAAGTGCTTACTTTGCTGTAAATGCCACCTGCATAATGATATAATCTATGAGTCAATAGCTATAACTAAATCATTAAATGCATTGTTGATACTTTGTATGATTATATTTTATGAAGTATCTCACTCCATGAGCTGCACTTATATTTATTTACTATATGGAATTACACCAAAAACATGTTTTAAATTACTAAAGTCAGCAGTAAAACTACTACTATAATATGTATTTTAAATGAATATTAATGAAGGCAAAGTAAGAAAGAAATAGTAAATCTCAGGGATGGATGTCCTAACTCTCTCAGAACTGTTGTATTTTATAAATTATGGTAACCTGCCATCTTACAAGTAAAATTGTCTGTGAAAATTACCTGCTGTATCTTAGTGTAATTAGTGATGTAAAGTATCAAGTTTGAGGATTTTATTCCCTCCTAAACCTAGGGGGGAGAAGGGAGTTTAAGGAAATAACTCTGAGATTCTGTGAAATCCTGCCTCAGATGAGGTGTTCCAGAATGAAGTGACCAAGTGATACAATGAGGTTTTACAACAACTTTAGTCAATTTCAAGTTTAATGTTGAGAAAAGTAAGATTGAGCATTGAAAGTTATATTTTTGGGTTTTAAAAAATGTTGGTGTATGTGATTTAATTGATGAGTACCTAATGTATAGAGAAATGGGGAAAGTTTCAGGGTAATCATTGCTTTATTGAACATTTTTTTTTTTTTTTCTAACAAAGTTAAATCCTGTTATGTGACATTGTTACTATTATATTAATTTAGTTTCATCCATGCATGTATGGAGGTGCAGTAGTGTATGTATTTTATGTTAAGCTGTGTAGTTCTCAGCATACTTGATGTTGATATAATTTGAATCTCATTGTAAGCAACTTTGGTATTTTGGTTTATTATAATTTAATACAATACTTAAAGCCCAGAATAGATTTAGTATCTTCATAGTATTTGACATGTAACTTGGGTTTTTCAGCCTGTGCCTTCCATTGTCCAGTTTGTCATAGACACTGTGACAAAGCTGGTAAGTTTGTGTGTTCATATTTAGGTTGGGTTGTTAGCCAGGATAATGGTAGAGGGCAAGAGGAGAATCCCAGATGAGAGTCCTTTGATATGTGTAACCATCTTTTATCATGGAAAACTCATTATATAATAAAATTCTTCCTATATCATGTCACTATATAGTTATTTAATATCTTTTTTCTTGACAATAAAAATAAAACATAGGTCATTAAGAAGAAAGGAACTATTGCCCATAATCTCAGCATTCATAATAACATGGATTACCTTTTTTAGATAATAATACATGTAAAATTATACTAGGGTAATTACTGGAAGATTCTTTCAGATTCTGCCTTCTGTCAAAATAAAACTTACTCTGCATAGAATGAGTACAAATGTAGCAGAATGAGATAATCGATGTGTAGCTTGGTGAAGGTGAAGACTCCTGAGAAGTCTGGGAAGGAAAGAGTCCTCATTAAGTCACTGATGTGCTGACCAAAGAGGGGAAAAAAAAAACCCCAAAACATCTGACCTCATGAGTGTATCTATGGAAATGCAAATATTGTACATAAATAAGTATTGTTAACCATGTTGTATATTATTTGCAACTTATCCTTTATTATTTTTGAAATTAATTTTGACTCCACTTGCATTTTAGTTAGCTGTGTCCCAATGAAAAAATAATGTCTTCACAATTGAAGAAGTGCCCAGTAAGCACCACTTTTATGTTTTTCAGTTCTTTATTCTGAGATTTTAATCAATAGTTTCTTGTCCCGGAACTTAAGTGTGTCTTCTACTTTTCACAGATGCAATTGGGGTAGAAATCATTCCTGTTTATCTGAATGAGAACTCTGGTAAAATTCCTTTGATTCTAAGATAACTAGATGAAATGTGTTGCATAAATCATGTCACAGCAAACAGTTGTCACCTGGCACTAGAACTTGATGAAATTTAAAAATGTTGGCTCATTGCCTGTAGTGTTCAGTTACAGTTCTATAGAAAGTCTGCTTGTACCAGATGCAGCAGTTCTTGGTATAATGCAAGATTCATCTCTCAAGTGATAGGACTGGTGTAAATTTATACAGGGATCCGTGCTCTGAGCTACCAAGACATACTTAGTGAACCTTTGTTTGAGTTTCTTATTGTGTTCCCTTTGGCACAATTATAAGAAAATGGAAAAAACCTTCAGTTTGGTGAAACCTCTACATTTTAGTTCAGTATCTACCACAGAGCAGGATTGTTTTCTGTAATATTCTTGGCAGATGATCAGATTTGGGCTTTAAGATGCGGTTTTTATTTGAAATTTTTTACTTCCCTTTAGACCTCATATTTGCTTCCATCTATTTCTGAAATGTTACATTCATCTTACTTATTGGCACTTTAGTCTGATACCTCACCTTTTCCTACAGAATTATAGAGATCTGCTCAGCATGTACAAAAGGGGCAAGAAACCCATTCTCTTCACTCCAGAAGAAAACACAGCTATAGGGCTGTAGCCTTCTTTCTTTTTAAAAACCACATTAGATTTTGCCATTCCCAGATCTTTTTTTTTGGTACTGGGGATTGAACTCAGGGGCACTCGACCACTGGGCCACAACCCCAGCCCTTTTTTGTATTTTATTAGAGACAGGGTCTCACTGAGTTACTAAGTGCCTCGCCATTGCTGAGGCTGGCTTTGAACTCTCGATCCTCCTGCCTCAGCCTCCCAAAGTGCTGGGATTACAGGCGTGCGCCACCACGCCCGGCTGCCATTCCCAGATCTTGAAAACTCTGCTACCTGTAGGAAAACATATAGACTTTCTTGGCCATCAAACAGGTGCATACTTGCTTAAAAAAATTCCCTTGTTCTCATTCCAACACCCCACCCCCATTTTTCCTCACTCCATAAGTAAGTACACAAATGTTTTTAACCTGAACCTTTTTGTTTGTGTTCTTGTAAACATGTAGATTTATTTTGTGTGCACACATTGAGTGTGCACATATTTTAAATTTGTATTGCTGGTATTATGCTGTAGGCATTGTTTATTTCGCCCTGAGCACTATTCCATCTTGATTGCTACTCCTAATTGCTGCTTAGTATTCTGTAGAGAGCATTTGCTTTGTTTATTTATCCTATATATTAGGCACCTGGATTATAAAAGCTTTCTATAACTGGCTGCATATTTTCAGGCTATCTCTTTCAGCTACACTCCCTGCAACTTCAATCCCAGCCACATGAAGTTAATCACTTTTGTGTAAAAACAGTGTACTTTTTCATATTGCCATGCCTTTTGCACATGCTGTTCCCTAAGATACTTATAGTTTTCTAATGACTACTTCTTCACAACTCAACTCGAATGTTGTTTCTTGATGAAGTCTTCAGCAGCTGTTTTATGCTTGAGCTAGTTTCTCTGTACTCCTCTCACATAGCACTTATTTTTATCTTGGTAATTTAGAGGCCTATATTTCTGCCTATTGGTCTCTGTTTCCCTCTGGATTACTTAAAGTCAGGAACCAGATCATAGGCATCATTTTGTCCTTTGCTTTAGTTTGTTCAGTTGCATATATGAGGCAGTCATTTATTGAATGAATGAAGGGTATGGAAGTTTTTTGAAAAGTGATATACAAACAGTATAAGCACATGAGTCTCACAAATTGAGACAAAGATACAAAAATAATATATGAAACTCAGGGAATGACATAGGAGACTGAATCCTAAAATAAATTGAAAGATAAGCACCACAACATACTATGTTCTGATTATGAAAAAGAAGCAATTAATTGTTTTGAGACTAGTTGTATAATGTTAGGTGTTAAGGCAGAGTTATGGAACTCCTGGATTGGTTTCAACTGATCTATCAAAACAATATTAAAATTCAATAAAGGAGACTAACAGTGATACCCAGGGAGTTAAAGTCAAGGAAGGTGAGGCAATGATGAGACCACATTCTGATGCTTTCAACTAGTTAATGTCCTACTATTAAATGACTAGCAAATATGCATGACTTGGTGATCTTCTGGCAATTATGGTTAGTACCAGAGGTGCTAAATGCCTAAACATTATGTAAATACTGTTTTTAGTTTTGAAAAACAGGAAAAAGTAGAATTTCACAACTGTAAAGATTAGTAGATATTATATCAGTCCTTGTGACAATTTTTCCCCCCCCATTAGCTAGGTGGTTTGTGAGGATTTAACCAGGAAAAGAATCAGTTCTCTGGAGACCACATGGGCTCACCAGGAAGTATCACATTAAATCTTGTGTAATTTTTTTTTTTCTAGTCTGGATGGAATAAGTTGATTTGCACAAGGTTTTATTTATTTATTTTTTTTTTGGTACTGGGGATTGAACTCAGGGGCACTTGACCACTGGATCACATCCCCAACCTTTTTTTGTATTTTATTAGAGACAGGGTCTTACTGAGTTGCCAAGTGCCTCACCATTTCAAGGCTGGCTTTGAACTTGTGATCCTCCTGTGTCATCCTCCCAAGTGCTAGTATTACAGGCATGTGCCACCGTGCCTGGTTTGAACAAAGTTTTAAATTAAGTGTTTCATGGTATGGTTATGAGTAGGTTGTCAAATAAGGTAGATTATTAGGATTGATACAAACTTGGATAGAGGATTTCTATGACATGACATGGCTCTTTTTCCTCTTATCCTATTAATTACTTTTATCACTGAATTGGATGAAAGAGGCAAAAGCTAATAATAGTGTGGATGAAGGAATCAGGATTGAAAACAAGTTTAGCCATCTGAAATAATTGTCTAGAACTACAATGGCACATAATAGTGACTAATGTAAAATTCTGCACATAGGTTTGTAAAATTATTCACACTAGTCAAAACTATAGCAGACATTTTTTTTTTTTTTTTTTTGGTACCGGGTATTGAACTCAAGGACACTCGACCACTGGGCCACATCCCAAGCCTTTTTTTTTTTTTTTTTTTTTTGTATTTTTATTAGAGTCAGGGTCTTAGTTGCTAAGTGCCTCGCCATTGCTGAGGCTGGGCTTTGAACTCGTGATCCTCCTGCCTCAGCCTCCCAAGTATTGGGATTACAGGTGTGCACCACCACGCCTGGCTCAGCAGACATGTTTTTAAGAGCATTATATGAAGAGACTTGGGAATTTGTGATATTACTGTTCTTTGTTACTATGTGTCCCCTCCAAAATTTAGGTGTTGAAACTTAATGGGCAGCATGTTGGCATTAATATGTGGGCCCTTTAAGAGTTGTTTAGGTCATGATGGACCTTTTCTTCTTTGGCTAGATTGATACTTTATAAAAGAGGCTTCACACATCATTCTGTATGTAGATTGCCCTTCAACCTCTGTCATGTGAAGACACGCCTTCCTTCTCTTTAGAGAATGCTCACCAGGCAACTGAACTTGCCAGTGACTTTATCTTGGAATTCCCAGCCTCCAGAACTGTGAGAAATAAATTTATTTGGTTTATAAATATCTACTCTCTGATTTTCTGTTATAGCAGCACAAGAAGCCTAGGACACTTTTAATAGAAGTGTAGTCTTTGTGGACTGAAGAGAAGATATCATTGTGTTCATTTATGACTTCCAGGCATTTTGGTTTTTCTTTCTTTTTTTTTTTCATGTGTGGTGCTGGAAATCAAATTTAGGACCTCACATATGCTAGGTAAGTGCTCTACCACTGAACTACTCCCCAGTCCAGTTCCAGGTTTTAAGATACTATCTGGGAACATTCTCATAAAAGGAATATTTCAAAGATTCAGAGTAGTTTCTTTATTAAAATTAACTTTTATATATGTATATGTGTAAAGAGAAAAATCATTGGAATAACAGCTATTTTTTCAAATATTTAAAGACCGAAAGAGGAATTAGCCTATTTCTTTTTTTTAAATTTTTTATTATTCTAATTTGTTGTTATACATATTTGCAGAGTGCAATTCATTTCATATTACACATAAAGAGCACAATTTTCCAAGTTGCTGGTCTTATATAAAGTACTTTTACAACAATGTGTCTTCATACATGTACTTAGAGTGATGATGACTAACTCTTTCTACCATTATTCCTATCCCCTTGCCTCTACCCTCCCTCCCCCCTCTTTGTTCTATTTAAAGGTCTTTCATTCCTCTCATCCCCCCCTCCCTTGCCTTTATAAGTTAGTATCTTCATAACAAAGAGATTATTTGATCTTTGTTTTTTTGGGATTGGCTAACTTCACTTAGCATTATTTTCTCCAGCTCTATCCATTTACCTGCAAATGCCATGATTTTATTATCTTTTAGTGCTGAGTAGTGTTCCATTGTGTATATATACCAAAGTTTCCCTATCCATTCATCTGCTGATGGGCATTGGGGTTGGTTCCACAATCTAGCTATTGTGAATAGTTCTTGAAACCCTAGCCAGAGCAATTAGACAGATGAAAGAAATTAAAGGGATACGGATAGGAAAAGAAGAACTCAAATTGTCACTGTTTGCAGAGGATATGATTCTATACATAGAAGATCCAAAAAATTCCGCCAGAAATCTTCTAGATCTAATAAATGAGTTCAGCAAAGTAGCTGGATATAAAATCAATACCCATAAATCAAAGGCATTTCTGTACATCAGCGACAAATCCTCAGAAAGAGAAACTAGGAATTAGCGTATTCCTTTTTCTTTCTTTTTTTCTCTTTTTTGGTACCGGGGATTGAACTCAGGGGCACTCGACCACTGGGCCACATCCCCAGCTCTTTTTTGTATTTTATTAGAGACAGGCTCTCACTGAGTTGCTAAGTGCCTTGCAATTGCTGAGGCTGGCTTTGAACTCGCAATCCTCCTGCCAAAGCCTCCCAAGTGCTAGGATTATAGGTGTGCGCCACCACGCATGGCTGAATTAGCCTATTTCTATATTTAGATTTTCTTTTTTTTTTTTTTTCCATTGTTGATTTTATTTTTTCTTTTCTAATATTAATAAGTGACTGTGCTTTTTTAAAAAAACTAATCCTTTTATAATTTTGTTGTTGCTGCCAATTTTACTGGCTTTCTAATTTGATTTCTGCTGTTGTCTTAATTCCATCCTCCTATCTTTTAAAAAAAATTCTAATCAGTTATACATGACAGTGGAATGCATTTTGACACAAATGGAGCATAACTTCTCATTCCTCTGGTTTTACATGGTGCTGAGTCACACCAGTGGTATAATTATACATGTATATAGTAATAATGTCTATCTCATTCTACCATCCTTCCCATTCTCACTAGCCCACCCCTCCCCTCACTCTTCTCACAATCCAAAGTTCCTTTATTCTTCCCTATGCCCCCTGCCCCCAACTATGGATTAGCATTCCCTTATCAGAGAAAACATTCAGTCTTTGGTTTTTTGGGATTGGCTTATTTCACTTAGCATGATATTCTCTAGTTCTATCCATTTACCTGGAAATGCAATAATTTCATTCTTTTTAAAGGCTGAGTAATATTTCAGTATGTATATGTACTGCATTTTCTTTATCCATTCATCTGTTGAAGGGCATCTAGGTTGGTTCCATAGTTTAAGTTATTGTGAATTGAGCTGCTTATAAACATTGATGTGGCTGAGTTACTGTAGTATGTTGATTTTAAATCCTTTGGGTATAAATTGAGGAGTGGTATAAATGAGTTAAATGGTGGTTGTGTTCCAAGTTTTCTGAGGAATATCCATACTGCTTTCTAAAGTGTTTGCACCAATTTGCAGTCCGACCAGCAATGTATGAGTGTACCTTCTTACTCACATCCTTGCCAACACTTATCATTTCTTGTATTCCTGATAATTGCCATTCTGACCACAGTGAGATGAAATCATAGAGTAGTTTTGATTTGCATTTCTCTAATTGCTAGAGATGTTGAACATTTTTCATGTTTGTTGATCAATTGTGTTTCTTCTTCTGAAAAGAGTCTATTCAGTTCCTTAGCTCATTTGTTGATTGGGTTTTTTTTTTTTTTTTTTTTTTTTTTTTTTTTTTTTTTTTTTTTTTGGTGTCAGGTTGTTTCAGTTCTTTATATATTCTGGAGATTAGTGCTCTATCCGAGATGCATATGGTAAAGATTTTTTTCCCATTCTGTAGGCTCTCTCATCACTTTATTGATTATTTCCTTTGCTGAGAGGAAGCTTTTTACTTTGAATCCATCCCATTTATTGATTCTTGATTTTAGTTCTTATGCTTTAGGAGTCTTGTTAAGGAAGTCAGGTTCTAAGCTGACATGATGAAATTTGGGCCTACTTTTTCTTCTATTAGGCATAGGGTCTCTGTTCTAGTGTCTAAGTCTTTGATCCACTTTGAGTTGATTTTTGTGCAGGGTGAGATATAGAGGTTTAATTTCATTTTCCTATATATGTATTTCCAGTTTTCCCTGCACCATTTGTTGAAGGCTATCTTTTCTCCAATGTATGTTTTTGGCACCTTTTTCTTGTGTGAGATAACCGTATTTATGTGGGTTTGTCTCTTTGTCTTCTATTTTGTATTGATCTGCATGTCTATTTTGGTACAATACCATACCATTTTTATTACTGTTGATCTGTAGTACAGTTTAAGGTCTGTTATTATGATACTTCCTGCTTCACTCTTCTTGCTAAGAATTGCTTTGGCTATTCTGGGTCTCTTGTTTTTCCAAATGAATTTCATGATTGCTTTGTTCAGGTTTTCAAAGAAAAAAATAAATATCTGCTATGGTGCTGTACATTGTATCAAGCATTGGGGATATATTAGTGATTAAAAACAGAAATATTTCCTTACTTATGACATGGACAATCTATTGGAAAAGATAGATTAACCAAGTAATTACATGAGTGCATGTAAATTGCAACTATGCAGACTGCAGTGAAGTAGAGGTACATGGTACTGTGAGAGACAACATATAGTAATGAAATTTTATTTGGGTGTATGATAATGGAAGGGAAGACTTGATAAGGTGGAAAAGAGGGCATTAACTAGGTAAAAGAGGGATGTAGGGTGAGCCAGTGTGGTGATTACAAAAATCAGGATGTCTGCCTGGTGCTCAGAGTGTCTTTTCTAAGGGAAGGGATCAGGCCATTCAGCCTTTGAAGACCTTGGTAACAAGTTTACTCCTTATCTAGAAACAATAACAAATGTTTGGTGTTCTTACCTAAAGACTGCATGATTTAAATTTGGGAAGATATCTCTGGCTACAGTGTAGGGAACTGATTGAAGTTAGAGAAGGTGTGATTAGACCACTTAAAGAAGGATTGTAGGTGATGGACAAGGGGTGGTTATACTCCATAAATATATGCTCCGAGAAGAGAAAAAAAATTCTGGAAGTCACAAATGAACACAACACATATGTGGTTATGCTCCATAAATGAACACATAAATGCTCTCTTATTGGAGAAAGTAGAATTGAGTTCAGGCTCTCAGGTGCAATTGTGTGAACATAAAAATTTGGGGGCAGCAGATTTGGGTATGAATCCCAGTTTTGCTGGGATT
Source organism: Tamias sibiricus (assembly GCA_025594165.1). Taxonomy (NCBI): domain Eukaryota; kingdom Metazoa; phylum Chordata; class Mammalia; order Rodentia; family Sciuridae; genus Tamias; species Tamias sibiricus. The sequence goes on along the minus strand of CM046657.1, from coordinate 152,478,336 downwards.
AGTTTGTGGCCTTGGGCCAGTTTAACTGTATGTTATTCTTACAGTTTTTTCTTTTAGGACTAGGTGATCTGAAATCTTAGAGTGGTTTTGATTTGCATTTCTCTAATTGCCAGAGATGTTAAACATTTTTTCAAGTGTTTGTTGATTGATCGTATATCTTCTTCTGAGAGTGTCTGTTCAATTCCTTGGCCCATTTATTGACTGGGTTATTTGTTTTTTTGGTGTTAAGATTTTTAGGTTCTTTATATATTCTAGAGATCAGTGCTCTATCTGACATGCTTGTGGTAAAGATTTGTTCTCAATTAGTAGGCTCTCTATTCACCTCACTGATTGTTTCTTTTGCTGAGAAGCAGCTTTGTAATTTGAATCTATCCCATTCATTGATTCTTGATATTAATTCTTGTGCTAGAGGAGTCTTATTAAGGATCTTGGGGCCTAATCCAACATGTTGGAGATTAGAGCTTACTTTTTCTTCTATTAGGTGTAGTGTCTCTGGTCTAATTCCTAGATCCTTCATCCACTTTGAGTTGAATTTTGTGCATGGTGAGAGATAGAGGTTTAATTTCATTTTGTTGCATATGGATTTTCAGTTTCCCCGGCACCATTTGTTGAAGAGGCTATTTTTTCTCCAATGTATGTTTTTGGCGCCTTTGTCTAATATAAGATAACTGAAATTATATGTGGTAGTCTCTGTGTCCTCTATTCTGTACCATTGGTCTACCAGCCTATTTTGGTGCCAATACCATGCTGTTTTTGTTACTATTGCTCTGTAGTATAATTTAAGGTTTCACACTAGTCAGAATGGCAGCTATTAAGAACACAAACAACAATAAATGATGGCGAGGATGTGGAGAAAAAGGCACGCTCATACATTGTTGGTGGGACTGCAAAATGGTGCAGCCAATATGGAAAGCAGTATGGAAATTCCTTGGAAAACTTGGAATGGAACCACCTTATGACCTAGCTAGCTATCCCACTCCTCGGTCTATACCCAAAGGACTTAAAAACAGCATACTACAGGGACACAGCCACATCAATGTTTATAGCAGCACAGTTCACAATAGCTAAACTGTGGAACCAACTTAGATGCCCTTCAGTAGATGAATGGATAAGGAAAATGTGGTGTATATACACAATGGAGTATTACTCAGCAGTAAGAAAGAATAAAATTATGACATTCACAGGTAAATGGATGAAATTGGAGAATATAATGCTAAGTGAAGCTAGCCAATCCCCAAAAGCCAAATGCCAAATGTTTTTTCTGATATAAGGAGACCGATTCACAGTGGGGTTGGGATGGGGAGCATAGGAGGATTAGAGGAACACTAGAATGGCCAATGGAGAGGGGGAGGGTATGGGAGGGGGCAAAAGGGTGAAGGAAAAAAAAAGACTAAGACGGTAGAATGAGATGTATATCATTACCTTAAGTGCATGTATGAAGTCAGGAATGGTGTGAATATACTTTGCATACAACCAGAGATATGTAAAAATGTGCTGTACGAGTATAATATGAAATGTAATACATTCTGCTGTCATTTCTAACAACTTAGAATAAAAAATAAATTTGAAAAAATATAGATACACACACAAAAAAGATGAGATGATTTGTTATATGTGTGGATGAATGGCTTAAAAACTGTCAGGTGTTATATATGAAATAGAAGATTTCAGGGGAAAAAGTAGTCAATAATATCATTATTAGACAGGGTGGTCAGTAATGGAATGGGACTTTTTTTCAGTGATTCCTAGTTTTTTTTTTTTTTTTTTTTGGTAGTACCAGGGATTGAACTCAGGGGCACTCGACCACCGGGCCACATCCCCAGCCCTTTTATGTATTTTATTAGAGACAGGGTCTCACTGAGTTGCTAAGTGCCTCGCCATTGCTGAGGCTGGCTTTGAACTCGCGATCCTCCTGCCTCAGCCTCCCAAAGTGCTGGGATTACAGGCATGCGCCACCGCGCCCGGCTTAGTGATTCCTAGTTTAACTAGATGGTGCTTTTAGAATTTTTTTTTTGTTATTGTAGCTTCAGATTTCTGTATCTCTTCCCAATTATTTTGAAGCATTCACTATCAGCAATACACTAATATTTTATAGTGGGTCTATGCTCTTTGGCTTTCTAGTAGTAATTGAGTAGTTTGATGTGTTTTAAGTCAGTTTTTTTTTTTTTAAATATTTTTATTTATTTGCTTTAGTTGTACACAATGCGTTTTATTCAATGCATTTTATTTGTACGTGGTGCTGAGGATCGAACTCGGGTTGCCCACGTGCTAGGCGAGCACTCTACTGCTGAGCTACAATCCCAGCCCCTTAAGTCAGTTTTATGTGAGTTGTTTTCCTTATATGTGATCTCAGAAGTAAGAAGCAATTTTAAGTAATCTGAGGCAAAACCTTATAGCAAAGATTTAGAAAGTATAAAAAATTCTCATCATTTAGTTAGGTGGAACTTTGATATTTTCAGTTATCTTCAAGTACATAGAGATACACATGTATTTCTTCTCTGAAATGTATTGGAAGCCATGCAAAGGTCCCTGTGAAATAGACCTTTAGTTTTTAAAATGCTTTATTTTATAACCCACAATAAAATGCAAATCAGGATAAAATAATGTTTTTTAGCTGCTCTTTTTTAGAGATATAGGAAAAGAAAAAGTTTTCTAATAACTCTTAGGAAGGCATATGTGTAGTAACATTATTTGATATTTATGATCAGAGAATTCACTCAAATATTCATGTTTATCTGCATTGCTCTAAACTGCATTTTTATTGAAGTTCTTTATGTATGTTACCACTGGCCTCAAAGATGGGTACCCACGTAAAATGTGATATGCCCTTTTGTAGTTCACTAAGACAAAAGTCCAGGATGCAAATAAAATCTAAAATTTTAAACATGTACATTTTTCTGTGAGAATCCCAAAGACCACTCCCACTGTAGCACTTTATATGCTTTAAGAATGTTCGGTGTGTTAACAGTCCTTGAGTATTTTGTTTATGGTCTGTGAGAATTATTTAGTTCTAAATATGTGTGATTTTTGCGTGTTTTGCTTTGGAATATTTCTTTGCAGAGGAGGAAATAATGATAATTCTAGTATTTAGTGATAAATATTTAGTTCAACAAGGAAACCAGGGTAATAATTTCTAAAAACCAGTTTTACTTGGGCAGTGTTCACACTTGGAAGTTGCTTCTGAATCCATAGATGAGTAGAAGACATGCTTGAGTGATAAATCCAATCTTCACACAGACTTCACACAGACTACTGATAATGACAGTACTAGATAGGTCAGTCATGAGGCTAAGAATTTTACATGTATTTTTACTTAATCTTTCAATCGACCCTGTGAGGGGTGAATAGTGTTATTCCAATTGTATAGATGAAGAAGTTGGGGTTCAGTGAATTTAACTAACTAGTAAATAGGCCTATGTTCCATCCTAAGTCACTTTTGATTCCAGGACTGCTATGATATTTGGGAACAGCTGATTTGATACAAAAGAATCTGATTGAAATCATTTTAGACTAATCTCCTAGAGCCACGCTTCTTGCTATGGTGCTATATTAAAAAGATATAATAGACAGATAGCAGACACAAAAGTTGATGTCAGTAACCTATATGGATCCCAGAATAATAATGAACTTTTTGTTGTTGCCATTATAATGAGCTTTTAAATAACTAATGCATGCACATAGCAAAAAAATAATTCAGATAGTTCAATAGTTTATTCAGTGCAAAGCATGTCTCCCTCTCATTCTAGCCTCTTGTTGTCTTACACAGAGGCAACTACTACATCTAATTATTGATTAATTTTTAAAGATAATGTTAACATGAGTTGATTAAAAAAAAAGCCATCTAAGGATCAATTCCAAAGAAACAAACTTTAAAAGCCTGGTCTGTCACTGGGTTGTCACCTGAGTTAGCCAAGTTAGGGAAGGCTGGAGCTGGATGCCTAAGACACTCAGGCTTGAAAATGCAGCTAGGCCATCAGCATTTATCTCCCTATCCCATTGTGGTGGCAGAAAGTCCTTGCAGCATAAGTGTGTGTTTTATAGACCAACAAAGTCATTATTTAATAAAGTCACATGTATAGTTAGAGCAGAACTCAGATGCAGGGTTATGCCTCTCTTTCCATCCTACTACAATGAAGTGACCTCTAGATTTCAGAGTGTTGTAAAAAATTATACAATTGGAAAAAAAGGAAAAAAGAAGAAAAGGGGAGAAAAAGAACTATACAATTAAAATAGTTTAAAAGTGACTAAGAGTTTACAGGTAAGCTAGGAAGCAAACTTTAGAAAGCTAAAAGTAGTGACTTCTTTTGCTTGTTTTCTTTTAAAATGCTGTTTTAATTTTAGAATAGATTTAGATTTATAGAAAGTTTGTAACAATAGTACAATGTTTTCATATACCCTACTCCTAGTTTTTCCCATTAACAGGTTTCCCCACTATAAAGTTACTCCTTATTCCTCATATCCATATTGTACTCTTTCAAAGAAAGTCAATCTACAACCTACATTTAAGGAGAGGTAAGTTATATTCCTCCTTGAGCCTGGAATATCTAAGTAAATTATTCAGAATACTTCTGAACAAGGGATTTCTCTCTCCTCACCTGTCTATATTTTGTCATTTAAGTATGGATTCATAATATGATTATTAGGTTATAATCCAATACAACTGAGGGCTGTATTAAGTTGGCTTCTGGGTCTCTGTGATGTATCCTCCTTGTGGTGATTTTATTTTATTGAGTACTTCTTTACTTTCTGAATGTACAGTATACTTCAGATTCAGCTTATATATTTCCTACTCTGCTGCTAGAAACAGCAGTTTCTCCAAGGAGCCCTCATTCCTTTTACTGAAAGATGATATTAGAAACCAAGGCCTAAGTGCCAGATATGTAATTGAAGTTCTTTGAACACCAAATATTGAGTGGAAAAGAAAGTTTTACTCATTGTCCCAAGTAACATTAAATTAGATCATTATAAGAATTTATTTAATTTTGCTGAAATGTAAGATTTGCCTCAGTTATTTGAATGGAATATACTAAGAGTTTTTAATGGACAAGCCTAGGAAATTTTATTACGTTTTTTTGTTACTTAACAAAAACCCTGTCCTTGATATTAGTTTATTTGATAAATATGTATGTATATACATATATAAAAATATATTGTACATATACAATGTATATTTTATATAAAACATTTAATGTAATATATACTTTATATAATATACATTATATAATAAATATATAGAAATGTGTGTTATATAATTATGCATAATATATATTTTATATAAAAATATATTAGTGCATATATGTTTTGTTGCACTTGACCAGAAAACCTGAGGCAAAACTTAGAGCATGGTAATTTGAAACAGGTTGAGATTAACTCTGAGATATTGAAAGGGTTTTATACTCCATTAGGAAAATTAACAGGCATGGAGTCTATGAAACACATGTAGTTCATATTTATCTAAAGAATAATACTTTCTTTTTCATGAATAAGTATTCATTTTGTGTGTACAGCAGAGAATTGGGGAAAATGTTTTTTTAAGGAAAGGGCAAAATAAACAATTAAAAAATGATTAAAGAGAATAATGACCAATCTGTTATAAATATTATATTAATCTGATGTCCTAATGCTATATTTTGATTTTCTGTCTCTTTGTTTAACTATAAGGGATAATTTTTTTAAATCAATGTAAATAGAAAAGTATTTAAAAAAAAAAACACCCTGATTTTGCACAATTGCAATTAGTAAGAAACAGAACTAATCAGGAAAATAACCAGCAGGTAAAAAATGAAGCAAAGGTAAATGAAGCTATCTTTAATGACTTAGCAAACCATGACAGCACATGGGAAAATCATGAGGCAGAGATGCCTTGGGAGCTCTAGAATGAAAATAGCTGGAAAGCCTCAAGAGGGGTGGGGAAATAATAAAAGTGAGATTTTGGGGGAGGTTTGCTGGTGAGTGCTGAGCTTGGCAAAGGTTGCTAGGAAAAATGTGAAGTCCCAAGCATCTTATTGGAGGTTCAGTGGAAATGTTGAAGCCAGTGCTTGAAGAGCCTGGAAATGGTGATTTGGGACCTGGCAGAGGGAAATATTCATTGTGTCCACAGTATGTTAGGTGCTTCCCTTCCGTGAATTATGTCATTTAATTCTCACATCAACTCTTTGAGAGGAGGATATTATTAGTTATGTTTTACATGAAGAAATGAGGCATTGAGGGAATTGAGAACATAGGGCAAATGATATAACAACCAACTGGATGGAAGTAAACTCAGACCAAGACATTATTTTTAACTTCAAAGTTGTTTTGGGGATCAAGTTGGAGAAAACCAACTAGGTGTAGCATAGGTGCAAACTGCTAGGGCTTTTTGGAGTTTCCAGGTTTAATTGATTAAGAGAAAGGAATTTAAAATGGTACCAGGTTTAGATAGTTCTTAGTTATCTAAGCAGTTAAAAATTTGGGTACTGATCATGATCTGTATTTTAGGAGGGACTCAGAATGGACAGTGGATTCATGGTGATGGATAATGCAGAAAGTAGGCTTGGGCGTGGGATTATTCGGTCATTTTAATTACCATTTTTAAAAAAATTATTTACTTATTCATAATGCACAAGTATAGTATCTTTTTACGTACAACTGCTTGTATACAAAGTATATAAGTACCATTCAGATCTTCAATCATGTATTTAGGATAATGATATCCATCTCTTTCAACCACCATTTTTTTTCCTTCCCCCATCCCCCCTTGCTCCCTCCCTTCCCCTCCCTTTCCATTGACCATTCTAGTGTTCCTCTGATCCTATGTACTCCCTTCCAACAACACTGTGAACTAGCCTCCTTATATCAGAGAAAACATTCGGTATTTGGATTTTTGAGATTGACTAATTTCACTTAGCATTATATTCTCCAACTTCATCCATTTACCTGCAAATGCCATTATTTTATTCTCTCTTATTGCTGAGTAAAATTCCATTTTGTATATATACCACATTTTCTTTGTCCACTCATCTACTGAGGGACATCTAGGTTGGTTCCACAACCTACCTATTGTGAATTGTGCTGCTATAAACATTGAAGTGGCTGTGTCACTGTAATATGCTGTTTTTAAGTCTTTTGGGAATAGACCCAGGAGTGGGATGGCTGGGTCATAAGGTGGTTCCATTCCCATTTTCCCAAGAAATCTCCATACTGCTTTCCATAGCGGTTGCACCATTTTGCAGTCCCACCAGCAATGTTTAATTACCATTTAACACATCCTTTGACAGGATCCATACAGGGAGTCATTTTGACTCTTCTTGGGGAGGATAATATTTAGCGATTGTTTTTTGACTCTGGCAAGCTGGTTGATAGTGCACTAGTCCATTTTTGAATGGGAAAGGAGAATAACTAAAACACACTGTGGATTTTAGTTGAGGTATTTTTTTTTTTTTTAAATGGTGTGTTTGTATTTACAGACTAAATCTCAAGAGCAAATTAATTATATGACTGTAGTTCTTGAAGTTAAGTAGGCTAAGTGAGGGAAAAGCATGATTTAATCTTGCTTTATTGTTGGCCAAATCTCTAGGCTAGCCATTTTTTTCCTTTTAATAAAAATGCTTGTGGTTCCTTGTTTTCCCATTAGCTCATAGTTGAGAGCTCTGTTAAGTTGTCTGTGAGATGGAGTGTATTAAGCCTGCCTGATTAAAATTGTTCACGAGAGATCAAGCAGACAAGGGACTTTTAGCATAATTAAAAAAAAACACTGCTGGCCTTTAAAGATGAGAAATCAGAGATTTTCAAAATTTATATCTACCTGTAGAGATGTGTGTTTATGTAATTAGATTCCATTTCTTTCATGAACCCTTCTTACTTAATTCATGCATGGTGTATTTCCTTTTATGGAATATTATCTTTGCATTTAAGAAACAAAAGAACTGTTTAGAAGAGCCTAGAACTTGAATCAAACAAAATGTTTCTCTTGAAAGATCACAATGTAATAAGTTAAAAAAAATCAGTTACCTCCTTATTTCAACCTGTGTATTTATGAAAGGAAATGCCAGAGTAAAGTTGAAGATGACAATGGGAAAAATCAAAGCAAATTGCATATCATGTGTTCTCAGGCTAATCTGAGAAAATTATACTAGCTTTTGGGAAATAGTCTCCTTTTGTTTAATAGATGTCTTAGTCCAAAGTTTCTATTTTTGTCTTTTTATTTTGCAGTTCTCAAACTTTGCATTGCGGGGCTTTGAAATCATTCATTATTATTCCATTTTACTATCATGTCTCAGGGAAAAAAATGGTTATACTTAATGTGGTTTAAAATTGCTCCTTCTTTTGTCTGTTTGAAGAAAAGTCCACTGCTATAGACTGTTTGAGTACTTTATTGAGCTCGTCAGTTTTTTTTCCTGTGTATGTTTTTTTAAAAAGACATTTTAGTTCTTCAGAATAGAACCCTTCTAGAATAAATCAAAATGATAGTGCTATAATGAGGCAGTATTTTGAAAGAAAATTACTAAGGTGTGAACTTTTTTAAACCTACATATATAAGGCATTAATTTCATAGACTAATGGCTTCTGACATGGGGATACTTCTTTAGGGAAGGCATTTTCCTCAACAAATCAGTAATGCTTTATTTTGAACTAGAAAATTGCTTTAGAATATTTTTCATGTAATTAAAATGATTTTTTTCATTAGCTGAGAATGGTTCTCAGAGCTTCTTGACTTGTTTTAGCTTCATCTTAGTTTGCATTTTAAGGAATATTTAGTTCTGTCTTGATTTTAACATAAAATAACAGTGTCCAACAAGAACCCAAGTTATTTCCATATCAGGTCTGAACTAGAGAATAGGATGATAAAAGAAGCTCCTCAAACCAAAATGTACTGTAAATTCCCTTAGTTATATTTGGACTGATTTTGAAAAAAACTAATCAAACATATTTGACTAGGCATAAAAATATTTTAATTTAAATCATAAGAAATAAAGATGAAAGGAGCCTAAAATTTTAAATGGTAGGAGTTGTTTTATTTCCTTCTTTTTAAAAAATGTCTCATTATCTGCAGGAGGAGAGTACTAAACAAGGTTACATCTTGAAATGGTAAAATCTGAATAGTTTTATTTGTGGGAGGAGGTCACAAAAAGGTTATTCCTCTGGCTTCTTCTTGACAAGTAATCAGAGAGGAGTTCACAGATTTCCTGGTCTCCAATCATTTTTTAGTCTTGAGAATTAAGTTTTGCATCAAATTATATATTACTTTTACTTTTGATTAAATAAACTGTTTTAATAGACTGTACAATCCAGCAGGCTAGATAATAATAGATGTTAGAATTAAGATATAATTGAGAATGAAATTTATGGAATTTATAAGATGTAGTATATGTTGTGGCGATTGGTGTATCTTTATTATATATAGAATTACTTCTTTTATATAACCCTGCAAAGATGCCTTTTAATTTCAGATACTGGTTAGTATATCTGTTTGTTTATTCATTCATCTATCCTATCCATCATTCATTCGTTCAGACAATAAACACTTATTGAACCTTTGTTATACATCAGGCATTAGGCTTGGGTGGTAGAGATACTGTGGTGAGTTTACCTCTTTTTGAGAAAATGTTTATGACAGAAACAAACTCACAGATAAATAATGATCAGTATGAACATAGAATAATATATATGTAATTGTGGCTGGAATATTAGAAATGATTTCAAAAGAGGAAATTATATTTAAACTGATTCTGGAAGGGCAAGAGTCAATTTGCTGAGCCAAAAATAAGAAAAATGTCATGCAGAAAATGGGAAGAGCAAGTACAAATGTACTGCATTTTTAAAGGACTTTAAAATGTTTTAGTATGTCTGGAATATATAGATGCAATTGGAGATGATCCTGGAAAACTAGGTGAGAAGGCTCTTGTCCACCACACTGACAAATTTTGACTTTATCAGTAGGAACTGAAGGTGAATGAGTAACACGAGGGAGTTTGTATTTAAAAAAAAATTGGATGGTAATATAGGAAATGTTTGGAAAGGGAGAAAAGACTATATACAGCGTTCATCAGCTGGGTTCTTTCAGTAAACCAGGAGGCATTCCTTTATCATCAGATTATGGAAAACTTGACTGCAGATCTTCTTCCTCAGTGTAAGATTTTTCATCTGTAAAATGGGGATAATAGCTATGTTGAAATATTGTAAAGTTCAATTGCTAAAGATGTCCTGCTGAAATTTCTAGGCCTATAATATTCAGTAGAATAATACCTTTATTTTTATTTATTTATATGTGGTGCTGAGGATCGAACTCAGGGCCTCACACATGCTAGGCAAGCACTCTACCGCTGAGCCACAACCCCAGCCCCTTATTCAGTAGAATAAATGGTAGCTGTTATTGTCAAACTTGAGGTGCTTAGTACTGTATAATAAACATTATAAATGCTCAATTCTCTAAGAAATTCATGATAAACACAAAAAGAGAAAAGCAACATTATAAAACTATGCTTCTCTTTGCAGCTGACTTCAAATACAAATAACCCAGTTATATTTTTTTAAGGTATAGTGCACTAGTTAACCTTGTTCATATATTTGCAAATACTTTAATCCACTCAAAATGTTTGGTGTTAATGGCTTGAAAATTTGATGAAAGGATTCAATAACTTTCTGTCTGAGTGCAAACTAGTTGTTCTGTTTTTCTAACCATTGAATAAGGATTAAGAAGTACCATCTTCTATCCCAGATGGGAATTTCTCCTAATTCCTCATGTAAAAGGTGATCAATTTAGTTTCTGCTTAAACTCTTTACTGACATAGAGCTTTACTTTACAAAGCAGTTCATTCCATGTATAGTCAACTATGATTGTCATTGTATTCCATTGATATAGCTGGCACAACTTTTAATTTCTATTCCTTTGGTACTTATTTGCTCATGAATCTGCATAGGCCAAATCTAATCACTATTTCATTTGCTATGCCATCAGCCATTTGTGAAAATCATTCCTTTTCTGAGGCTTCTCATTTCCAAGTCCAGTATATTCCCAGATTTTCCAAGTTTGTGATTGTTGATATTTTAAAATAGTTTTGTTGAGGTGTATTAGACATACAATGAACTGCATCTAATTGAAGTGTACAATTTGATGAGTTTTGATGATGTATCTATGAAATCATCATTATAATTAAGATAGTAAAGATACTACCATTCTTGAAGTTTCTTCCTGTCCCTTTATATTCTCTTTTTTTTCTGTCTCTCCCTGCCCCTCCTCGTCTAGTCCCATCCTCATAACGGCAATCACTTATCTCTTTTGTTACTATAGAATTGTTTACATTTACTAGAACTTTAGATAATAAAAACATACAGTGTGTATTCCTTTAGTCTGGCTTCTTTCACACAGTGTATTTGAGATTCTTCCATATTTTTGCCTGTAACAATAATTTTTCTTTTTATTGAAGAGTAGTATTCCATCATGACTATATCACAATTTGGTTTAGTTGTTTATCTGTTGATGGAAACTTGATATTGACTATTATGTCAGATATTGACTATTATGATTAAAGCTGCTATGACCATTGATGTTCATGACCTTGGACAAATACTCCCTTTGCATTTGGGCAAATATCTAGGAGTAGTATGATTGGGTTATATGGTAGGTATGTGTTTAAATTTGTAAGAAACTCCTGAAACATTTTTCAAACTGGTTGCACCACTTACATTCCCACCAGCATTGTATGAGAATTCCAGTTCCTCTACATCCTTGCCAACATTTGATATGGTAAGTCTTTTAAACCATTCTAATGGCTGAATAGTGGTTTCTCTTTGTGGTTAATTTGCATCTTCCTGATGACTGACAATGTTGAGCATCTTTTCATGTGCTCACTTGCAATCTATATATCTTCTCTGGTGTTTGTTCAAGTTTTGTGCCCATTTTAAATCAAGTTATTTGTTTTATTATTGACTTTTGAGAGTTCTTTATATTATAAATACAAGTCCTTTATTAGATATGTACTTTACAGATCTTAGTCTGTTTTTTTTTTCATCCTCACATAGTGCCCTGAAAACGCAAGTTTTAAATTTTGATGGAATCTAATTTCTCAATTATATCTTTTAAAAGATTGTGTTGTTGCTATCATATATAATAAATTTTGCCCAATTCAAGGTCAAAAATACTGTCTTATGTCCTAGCTAGATTTATGGCTTAACTTTTTTGCATTTAAGTCGATAATACTTTTTTATAATGACTTTTTTAGTTTGGAACAAATTTAGATTTTCAGAAAAGTTGCAAAGGTAGTACAGAGAGTGCCTGTATATCCCTCATCCACTTTCTCCTATTATTAACATCTTATGTAATCATGGTAGATTTGTCAAAACTAAGCACCCATAGGTGGTACATTACTATTAATTATACTTTAGACTTTATTTGAATTTTATCAGTTTTACCTCTAATACCTGATTTCTGTTCTAGAATTTACTCTCAAGATTGCACATTGTGTCCTCATGGTACTCTTAGTCTGCTCTGATTCCTGATAGTTCCTCCATCTTTGAATTTTCATGAACTTTACAGTTTTGAACAGGGCTGGTCATATGTTTATAGAATTTACCTCAATTTGCATTTATCTGATATTTTTCTCTTGATTAAATGGAGGCTATGACTTTTGGGGGGGGGGGAGTTCCTTTCTTGTCACATTGCAGTCATGGTGGGGATAAGGCATAAGCATGCCTTAATTTGTGTTACTTATCATTGATTACCTGACCAAGGTATTGTTAGCCAGTTTTCTCCAGTGTAAAGTCAGTCTTTTTTTTAAATCCTTTTTATAGTCTGTTCTTTGGAAGAAAGTCACTAAGTACAGCTCATATTCAAGGATAGTGTTGGAAAGAATCAGAGGAGGGCATTTTGCCCAATGTCCTAGAGCTGGGTTTCTAACATAAATTATTTGAAATTATTTTATAAGAAATATTTGTTTCTCCTCTTTCATTTATTTCTTTAGTATTTTTTACATTAACATGTACTCATTTATTTTATACTTTAGGTTATTTCAAGTCCTGTTACTTATTTTATTGCTCAAATTGACTTATTTTAAGATATAGGGAGCTCTTTTAGGTTGGGTCCAGGGTCCCTTTAAACTGTTACCTCTTTTTTTGGAGCAAATCTTTCTTGACACTGCAAGATATATATGGCTTCTCTTATGTTTTCTATGTCCTAGCCTTAGAATAATTCATTTCTCAAAGAATCCTTGATTTCTGTTTTTGAAGTACATTGTTAAGAAACCAAAATCTGGGCACTAAATATGTTGGCTGCTATTACTAGGGTGTCATATGTCTAGGTTCACTTCTTGACAGGGCCAGGAAATATATGTGTATTTGCTAACCCATGGATATATGCTATCTATCATTATTTATGTATCTGTCCATTAGTATTTATGTTAAGCTAAATGTGAGTTCACACTGATGCTGTGATTCTAATCCAGTTCCATGTGATTCACTTTATCATGGTTTATTGTTTGTATCTAAGAGAATTTCTTTTAAACTGTGAGAAAATGGCTTCTGTTATCCATTTACTTGGTTGTTATAACCCTAGTATACATGTAAAGCAGTTTCAGAATGTTAGCCTGTACCCTGCAATCCATTTTGAGTTAATTTATGTATGTTTATGTTTAAGTTATTTATGTATGGAATGAATCAAAGTTAATTCTTAAAAAAAACTATATGTATGTGTATGTGTACATATATATATGTATGTATATATCCAATTGTTTCAATAAATATTTATTAAAAAGGCTGTCTTCTATTGTTTTTTACATCTTTGTTAAAATTTCTTCTCAATTTATGGTGGAGGTCAGTTTTGGAATTATCCATTGTTTTCCTTTGGTGTGTTTGTCTATCTTTATCTTATAACAGATTGTCTGGATTACTGCTAACTGAAAGTAGGTCTTCAAATCAGGTAATGTTAGTCCTCCCATTTTCTTTTTTCTTCAAGTTGTTTTGGCTGTTCTTAGTCTTCTGCATTTCCATATGAAATTTAGAACTATCTTGTCAATTTCTGCTTCAAAAAGCTTACTGAAATTGGGATTTGGAGCACCTTAAATGTTCAGATCACTTTTGGAAGAATTGACATTTTAACAATATTGAGTCATGTAACCCATGAACAAGTTATATCTCTCTATTTAGATCTTTAGTTTCTATGAGAAGTATTTCTATAGTTTTTGGCATACAGATCTATTTCACATCTTTTGTCAGATTTATCCCTAAGTATTTTATATTTGAAACTTCCAAATTGGTTGCTACTAAATAAACATACAATTGATTTTTTAAAAAATATTAATCTTGTGTCCTATAATCTTGTTAAGCCCACCAGTTCTTATAGCTCTTTTATAGATCCTGATTCTCTACATAGAAGATCATGTTGTCTGGGAAAAGTTTTACTTCTTTAAGTTTCAGAACTTTTAATTTATTTTTCTCGGCTGATTGTGCTAGCTAGAACTCCAGCACAGTGTTGAAGAGAAATGATGAGAGAGCAGTAATCTGATTCCTGATCATAGAGGCGACACATTCACCTTCAAGTAGGATGTTAGCGGCAAGTTTTTCAGATGCCTCTTTAATTAGGCTGAAGAAATTGTCTTTTGTTGCTACTTTGCAGAGAGTTTTTATCAGAAACTTCATGCTGGATTTTGTCAATACTTCTTAGGTGCCCATTTATTTATTTTTATATGGCTATTATGAGTCTGGCACGGTGATATGTGATAAGTATTTTTATGGCATTATCTTTGATTTCCAAAGCCATCCTCAAAATAAGCATTCCTGTCCTTGTTTTAGATAAAGAAATTAGGTCTGTAGAGATCTTAACAATATCTTCCTCTTGAATTCCTGGTTTTAATGAGCATCCTAATTTGGATAGTTCACAGAAATGATAAACCCCCAATTTTTTTCTGCCCATAAGTTCTTTCTTTCCCCTTTTCTTCCTTTGGGTGTATATTAAGGTGATCATTATGTTTTCCTCTTAAAATTTCTTAATATGATAAATTACATATAAACCTTAAGCTAAAATTAAAACTTAAAAATTCTAAGGTAGACCTTATATAGTAGTCTTGACATATCATCCCTTATGGATACTGCTACATGCAAATTTTAGGATTCTTAATATTTACTACACACATGAGGAATCTTGATGTGTAGTTTCCTTTTCTTATATCTATGTTTGGTTTTGGTTTCAGAATAATACTGGTCCTATAAGTGGAAAGTATTTTCTGCAATGTTTGGATAAATTGTATTTGTACTTTTAAGTGAGCTTATATTATTTGAGGTTTTTAAGAAATCGATCATTTCTTTTAAATTGTCTAAATTGTCAAATTTATTAGCCTAAATTTGTTATATTTTTATAATATTGCCATATTATCTGTAGACTTCGTAGTGATGTCAGCTAAGTCCTGAAATTGCTAATTTATGTTCTTTAGTTGTTGAGGAATCTGTCTAGAGATTTATCAATTTTTTGACCATTTAAAGGAGCTCAGTTTATTCTCATTGGTATTTTTGTATTGTTTTCTTTTTCATTGAATTCTGCTACAATCCATATTTCCTTTTGTCTTTTTACTTTAGGTTTGATCTGGTCCTTTTCTAATTTCTTAGGGTAGAAGCTAAAACCACTCAGACCTTTTCTAATACAGATACTTAATACAGATACTTAATGTTATAATTTTCCTCCCGAGTACTATTTCAGTGGCATTCTACAAATTTTAATATGGTGTATTTTAATTTTCCTTCAATCTAAAATATCTTCTAATTCTTCTTTTGGTTTCTTTTTTGACCCTTTGGTAATTTAGAAATATCTTATTTAGTTCTCAAATATTTGGGGGTTTCCAGAGATCTTTCTGTTATTGTTTTCTAATTTATTGTGTGCAGATAACATACTTTATGTGACTTGAATCCTTTTACATTTGAGACTTATTTTGTGGCCAGAATATCATATACCTTGATTTCTCTCAGTTTTTACATCCTATATCTTGAAGCTATTATATAAGGATTTAGCATTTGAAGCTATATATATATATATATATATATATATATATATATATGGATTTAGCATTTGTCTGTCCTCTTGATGAATTGACCACTTTATCATTATGACATTATTCTATAGATCTGTGGTAATAGTTTTGTTCTGAAATAAACCTTTTCTGATATTGATGTAGCCACTCCAGGTTTCTTTTGACCAGTATTAGTATAGTATATCTTTTCATATCAATTTGCTTTTAACCTGTCTGTTTAATTTACACTTTTCCAAAGGAGCATGTTGTGTCTTGCTTTTTTAGGGGTCTGTTAATCTCTGCAAAGGAATTTTTTCCCCCCTAGTACTGGGAATTGATCTCAGGGCATCATATAGGCTAGGCAAGTGCTCTACCATTGAGCTATCCTGAGCCCAATCTCTGCTTTTTAATTGGAATGCTTAGATCATTCACATTTATTAATGTGATTGTTGACATGTTTTAAGTCTGTCATCTTGCTATTTTTTCTCTCTGTTCCATCTGTTGTTTCCCATTTCTCTTTCTGTACCTTCTTTTGTTTGTTTTAATACTGTTTTTCTTCACAACTTTCCAGACCATTTAAGCTTCCTCATTGTCTTCTTGGACTAGCCTCTGTGTCATATTCTCAAAGCCTGAATTTTTAATTAATGTCTTCTAACTACTTTTGACTAGGATTTTGCCAATCATAAAAAAAAAATTGCTTGCTAATTTTGTATTTGCTATAATACTTAGATGATAGGATATCTGGGTGTTGTAGTTACGTGTTGAGTGACCTTTCCAGGATCTAGTATTGGTTTTGTGCTCTTCCCATTCTCTGATGACAGTGGCACTGGAACCTGGGCTACTTGCTTTTGAACATAGGGAGAACATCTTGGAGAAGTCAACTGGAATTCCTGAGTTTATAAGTATTTATCTGTCTTGATTTTTAATCTTTTCTTCCATTTTTTTTTTTTTTTCAAAGGTGGAGGGAGACAGGGAAAGGAAAAGAAGAATTTTTGGTATCTCCATCTCTCTACTCTTTCTTTCCCAAATAGCAGGGATGGTGGAATGTATCTTTCAAAAAGTTGAGAAGCCTTTTCCTATCCTATTTTAAAGAAGTATATCTAATATATCATTCAAGGAAGTGAGGTCATTCTAGGTCTTGTAATTTCTGTAGGGAAGAGGGAATCACATGAAGAAGGGAGAAAGGAAAAATGGGGTTATGCTTGAATGGTTATTTTACCAGATTTGAAATGGACAAGTCAGCACCTTTTTATCTCAAATACTAGAATATGAGGAGGTTTGAGATCTGTGTCTGGACTCTCTGGAAGTCTATACCTGAAATAGCTTTATTAGCCCTGGCCTAGAACTGAGGAAAAAGAACTTCTCGGAGTTGCCCCTTCCTTGAAGTTGCCTTGTTCCTAGAGGATTTCCTTGAAATAGAATTGTCACTAAGGATTTTTGTTTAAGTAGCTCCTTTCTAGAAGATATGTAAATCAGGGTATTCTTGTTCATTGTACATTCTAAGTCTAGCTCTAAGAATTTCAAAGATGCAGAGTGTGGTACATCCTTATTGAATGCAGGTGCTTTCTGCCCTGTTTACTTCAGACAGTTGAATGTCTATAGTGGTTAGGACTGTTGATTTGTAAGCTTATGAATGATGCCAAAAACTAAATGTCTCAGAGTATAGTGAAGCCTATAGTCTAGTCTCTATGAATATTAGGGCAGTGTGCCAACTAAAGCTGGCTTAATTCTGCAAGCAGGAGCCCTTTGCAGAAGGATTCGTGATAATTAACCAATTCAAAGTGCAATATTTTCCTTTCATTAATTTGTCAGAAAACAACTAAATATCTACAGCAAGACTGTTTTTGACATATTCGTTTGCTGCTTGGAAAATAATGGATATTTTGAATTAGGCTGTAAAAGAAAACTGTTAGGATTTTGTCATTTACATTTTAGCTCTCTAACAAAAAGTAGATTACTCAATTAGCAATTAAAAAAAAGTAGGAATAGTTGGCTACAGGAGTGACTATAGTTGATTCACATCTTGAATCAATTGACTTGTAGGAGATTCTTAGGGATTTATTGGCTCAGACCTATTGCTTTGTACATCTCCTTCCCTTTATGTCTTAAGATTCTATTGGTGGTGATAGTTTCTTATATTTCCTTTCTTCTTAAGTTCATTTCTACTCATGTTGGAGATGGAGAGCATTTCTTTTTCTTCTCCTGTTTCTCCTGGGGTTAAAGAAATTTTTGTTACTTCAGTCAAATTATTCCAAAAATTGTTAACTCTTTGCTTTAAAAAATGTACTTAGGGCCAGCCACCCAGCCTGGGGTATTTTGAATATTTTGGAACTTGTAGCCCATTGAAGCAAAAATTTTCCTGGAGGAATTATAAAATAATTTATTTATTTTAGGATATGTTAGTTTCCATATAAATATTCTTATTTGTGGGTAGTGTTTTTCCTTCTATGAAACATGTTTTATAATTTTCATGCTTTTACTAAACTGTAGTTATTGAATGATCAATGATTTCTCGGTCAAAATTTTCTTTTTCTTATATTTTGACACATTTTCTTGGTATATTTTTTCCTCCATATGATCTGTACAAACTGGATGGGCTTAGTTAGAAAAGTATTGCCTTATTTTTAAATATTCTTTCAATTGTAAATACTAGAAATCCATTTCCATCTGTCCAAAGACACAAATATGGAAGGATATTGGGATAGCTCCTGAAATCTCAGAGAACAGCTTGGCTTATGAGGAATTGGAACACCCCATGAATAAAGCCATTAGGAACAGAGGTAATTGTCCCCTCATCTTTTATGCTTTCTTTTGTCTACATGTTTCTTTTTGCTTACACTTTATAAATTTAATTTTCAGTTCTTTCACATACACAGACTCCAAATAGCCATCTATAACTATTCCTTAATCAGAGCGAGAAGCATGGACAGAAAGGCCAGACAGTCCATTCTCAGTTCCAAAAATGCAAGAGAGAATATAGACCAACTTGGTCAGATGTCTACCCTTGTTCTAATAGCCATATTCTAAGGGCAGCATCATAAAGTACAAACTTGGCTATTAGGCCCATGCAAATAAAAGGCAGTGCTTGTAAAATAGGTAGATATATTATGAGGTATTTGCTTTGTCGTTATAGGACAAGAGAAAAATTTCTCTATGAACATAAAGATGTCTATTTTAGCCGGGCGTGGTGGTGCACGCCTGTAATCCCAGCACTTTGGGAGGCTGAGGCAGGAGGATCGTGAGTTCAAAGCCAGCCTCAGCAATGGCGAGGCACTTAGCAACTCAGGGAGACCCTGTCTCTAATAAAAACACAAAAAAGGACCAGGGATGTGGCCCAGTGGTCGAGTGCCCCTGAGTTCAATCCCCAGTACCACAAAAAAAAAAAAAAAAAAAAAAAAAAAAAAGATGTCTATTTAGCCAATAAATATATAAATTTGTGCCTAAATATCTCAGGAACTGTGTTAGGGATTCAGTGGTGAATGAAGGAAATATAGTTTTTAACCTTGAGGAGATTACATTCCAGTAGGGTAAATGGAATTTTGAAAAGTCAACATATAAGATGGTAAAATAATTATAAATTGTGGTAAATGCTTTGAAGAAGAACTATAGTGCTGAGATAGAAAACCACATTAGTAATGGGGAAAGGGACTGGTGATAGGATCAGAATATTTATTTTCTCTACTGCCTTCTGAAGAGGTAAAATTATGTTTATATTTGAGGAAAATTTTCCCATTCCTTATCAGGGAAAGTGATATGTATAAAGGCCTTGACATATAAGGAATGTGGAATGCTTAAACAAATAAAATATGATCATTATGGATGAATGTAGAAAAAAAGCTTGGGGACTAATTTGTCAATAACCTTGAGCTTTTTTATTGTCTATATAGACCAATATTGATTTAACTCAGTAACATTCAGTAGAAAACCTACCATTATGTTAGAAATTGCTAGATTTAGTAAGCTTAAAATCTAAGCTATACATAAAGAAGGATAAATGCCCCCCCACCCCATGACACATTTAATAATGATGTAAGACAGCGGATGATATTCTATTAGAATCTAATTCTTTGTTCATTGGTTCCTCATACAAACATTTATTGATTATGTGGTAGGCGCTGTTTTTGTTACTGAGACTTTAGGGTAAATAATTAAATAGGACTCTTGTCATGGAGCTAACTAGGTCTTCACTGCTCAAAAATATCATCTTCTGAACAACTTCAGCATTGAACAACTGGGAGATGGGTATAAATGCAAATTCTCAGGCCCAGCCCAGACCTACTGAATCAGAATCTGCATTAAGATCTCCATGTGATTAGTATGAAGATTGAGAAGTATTGTTGTTGTAGAGCGGCAGTTGACGAACTGTGGTGTTCAGGACAAATTCAGCCGGTGGTCTATTTTTAAAAACTTGTGTGTTAACTGATACATAAAAACCAAAAAAAAAAAGTACATATTGACGGTAGACCATGTAATATCTCAATTCATGTGTATATTATATAATGTTTAAGTCAGGATAACCATATGTCTGTCCCCACTTATATATCTGTTTGTTTACAACTGTTTGTTGTTGCCTTCACTGTACAATGGCAGATTTTAATAGAAGCAACAGAAATGCATTTGATTTATAGGTATTGATTTTATATCCTGCTACTTTGCTGAATTCATTTATTAGTTCTAGAAGGTTTTTGGTGGAATTTTTTGGACCCTCTAAGTATAAAATCATGTCATTGGCAAATAGTGATATTTTGAGTTCTTCTTTTCCTATTTTTATATCTTCAATTTCTTTCTTTCTTCCTCTTTTTCTTTCTTCCTTTCTTTCTTTTTTTTTTTTTTTGATGACCACAGAGACTTAAAAACTAATTTAGGAATTTATAAACATGTATCACAGATCTGAAATAAACCGCTTTCTTGCCACAACTACCTTGTAAACACTGCAACCTTTCTTCTCTCCAAAATGACCCTGATATCTCATGAAAGCAGTTAATTGGGGAACCAGAAACCTAGATTTATAAACAAACCTATAAACAAAAGGAAAAGTAGTAATTCAGTGGTTTGATAAAAGCAGGGAATTCAGTGCCCTTCACTGTGCTGCTTTGCTCTTCTTTTCTCTTCTTCTTCCTTCAGCCAGTCCATGTTACCTCTCAATAGGTTTGGATAAGCCATCTGAAACTTATTCACTTCTTTGGAGCTCACCACTGAGTTGATCTTCTTTTTCCCTTCCATTGCTCTCAGCAGACACTTGTTGGTTGAGAGCTCAATACCTTCCACAGAACCTTTCCTCTCTGCAGGTTTAGTTTGACCATCAAGGTGATGTACATTGCTGCCTGACAACCGACACTTCTGGAAGAGCCTGGTCAGCTCCATCAGGAACTGCTCACACTCCAGGAGCTCTGTGGGACCTTTCCGGTCAACCAAAGCCTCCTCCCTTTAATTTCTTTTCTCTGTCTAATTGCTCTGGCTAGAGTTTCAAGGATTATGTTAAATAGAAGTATTGAAAGAGGGCATCCCTGTCTTGTTCCAGTTTTTAGAGAGAATGCTTTCAATTTTTCTCCATTTAGAAAGATGTTGGCCTGGGGCTTAGCATAGATAGCTTTTACAATGTTGAGATATGTTCCTATTATCCCTAGCTTTATTATATTATCCCTAGTATTTTGAACATGAAGGTGTGCTGTATTTTGTCGAATGCTTTTAATGCATCTATTTAGATGATCATGTGATTCTTATCTTTTAAGTCTATTGGTGTGATAAATTACATTTATTGATTTCCATATGTTGAACCAACCTTACATCCCTGTGGTAAACTCCAATTGATTGGGGTGCACTATCTTTTTGATATGTTTTTGTATTTGATTTGCCAGAATTTTAGCATCTATGCTCATTAGAGATATTGGTCTGAAGTTTTCTTTCTTTGATGTGTCTTCGTCTGGTTTTGGAATCAGGGTGATATTGGCTTCATAGAATGAGTTTGAAAGTGTTCCCTCTTTTTCTGTTTCATGAAATAATTTGAGGAATATTGGTATTACTTCTTCTTTGAAGGTCTTGTAGAACTCAGCTGTGTATCCATCTGGTCCTGGGCTTTTCTTGGTTGATAGGTTTCTGATGGCGTTTTCTATTTCATTACTTGAAATTGATCTGTTTAACTTGTATATCATCCTGATTCAGTTTGGGTAAATCATGTGACTAGAAATTTGTCTTCAATATTTTCTATTTTATTGGAGTACAAATTTTCCAAATAATTTCTACTTATCTTCTGTATTTCTGTTGTGTCCGTCGTGATATTTCCTTTTTCATCACGATTTTAGTAATTTGAGTTTTCTCTTTCCTTCTCTTTGTTAGCATGGTTAAGGGTTTATCAATTTTATTTATTTTTTCAAAGAACCAACTTTTTGTTTTGTCAATTTTTTAATTGTTTCTTTTTGTTTAATTTCATTGATTTCAGCTCTGATTTTAATTATTTCCTGTCTTCTACTGCTTTTGGTGTTTGATTGTTCTTCTTTTTCTAGGGCTTTGAGATGTAATGTTAAGTCATTTATTTGTTGACTTTTTCTTCTTTTAAAGGGAATGAACTCCATGTAATGAATTTTCTTTCCTTTTAGTACTGCCTTCATAGTGTCCCAGATATTTTGTTATGTTATATTAGTGTTCTCATTTACCTCTAAGAATTTTTTAATCTGCTCTTTGATGTCTTCTGCAATCCACTTTTCATTCAATAGCATATTATTTAGTCTCCAGTTGATGGAGTAGCTTCTATTTTTTATCATTGATTTTTAATTTCATTCCATTATGACCTGATAGATTCAAGGTAGTATCTCTACTTTTTTGTATTTGCTAAGAGTTGCTTTGTGGCATAATATATGGTCTATTTTAGAGAAGGATCCATGTGCTGCTGAGAAGTGTATTCACTCATTGATGAATGAAATATTATATATATATATATATTCCATATACATTCTATATATGTCTATGTTATGTTCTATGTAAGTCTAAGTTATTGATTGTGTTATTGAGTTCTATAGTTTCTTTGTTTAGCTTTTGTTTGGAAGAGCTATCCAGTAATGAAAGAGGTGTATTAACGTCACCCAGTGTTACCATGTTGTGGTCTGTTTGACTCTTGAAATTGAGAAGAGTTTGTTTGATGAATGTAGATGCTCCATTATTTGGGGCATATATATTTAAAACCTGTAGTCTTTATGATTTAGTTCTTTGCAAACTAAATGTGTATGTAACCTTTTCTTCTAGAGTTCCAAGAAATTTCAACAAATTGCTTGAAATTTATGACATTATTTTTCACTTGTTGATTTGTGATTGTGAGATATTTTATAAACTAGGCAGTATTTGAACTATTTTGAAAAGCAGTGGTTTTCCACATTTGTAGCCTACAATCTGTAATTCAAATAGAATACTTTGGAGACTGATATATAAAACATATTAAAAAGTTCCAAAGAATGAATTGGGCTTTGTGACTGATATAGTATGGACAATGGAAGGCAGACCTGGGAGATTTAAGACTTTTAGTGTCATTGTGATGAAATAAAATAATAAGAATAATATACATTTATTTATTTATTTTTATTTTTTTTTTTTTTTTTTTTGAGATGGGTCTTTCTATGATGTCCAGACAAATGAGCTTGAATGTGTGGGCTCAAGCACCCTCCTGCCTCAGCCATCTGAAAGGCCGGGACCAAAGTGTGTGTGCCACCATGCCTGGCTTACTTACTGTGTTTAAAATTTAAAAAAAAAAAAAAAATTGTAGTTGTAGATGAACAGGATGACTTTATTTTATTTATTTTTATCTGGTGCTAAAGATCAAACCCAGTGCCTCACACATGCTATAGAAGCGCTCTGCCACTGAGCTACAGCCCCAGCCCTAAAAAAAAATTTTTTTAACAAATGTTTTTGAGGCAAATTGTTTATTTCATGGTAATAGTACTTTGGAGATTGCCAGGGCTTATGTTTATATGTCTGTCTTATTTATGAAGAAATGGAGACTAAAATTAAGGAAAAAAGTGTTTTATTACTAAGAGGTCACCAATTTGGGGGCTGAAATGAAGACCTAGGCTTTCTGATTAAACTCACTAAATTTCCATTAAGTAAAGGGATTTCAGGAGGTTCATGGTTAGATTCTGGCATGCTATTCATCTTTTATTCCAAACTTTGATCCAAACTGCTCTGCTTTTATGTATTCCAAGTATTATATTTACATGTAAAATTTCTTTTGAATGTCATTGGATAAATCATTCTCTTAAATCACTTTTCTTATTGAAGATTTTGTTGGTAACATCGGTTACTATAAATACATACAGTATTTCTGTTGCTGTGAAGCTGTGATGATTTGAATATAGGAATCCCTTGCTTGAACAGCTATGAATAAGTAATTCAGAGAACCTGGGAAAGTCAGTGAAACTAGTTGCCTAAGTCAGCTAAGGTTCATTGGACACCGTAGGTTCTCAATGTGATTCTCAGCTCTGCAAGTGGGCTGTGGGTTGGAAGCCACTGCTTAAAGAGGAAGTTGAGACGGTAGGCTGCTTCAAAGAGACTGAGGGCATTGAACTGGGAAGAGACTTCTAGTGTAGAAAATAAATATAAAACAGTTGTGTAGCAGCTATTAAGATATCATCTGTACTGTAGCTTAAAAGAGGCCATGGAGATAGCTATTTATCAGTGTACCATTTGTCCAGTATCTTCCAGTTCTTGGTTTGCCTAATAATTGCAAATGGTACAGTTCATCTATACCAAAAAGGCTGGGGAAAAGGTTAGGGATGGATGAGTTCCTCTGAGAACATTGGGGGAAGATTACCTCATTCAGTCTAGTAAAAAGATACCTAGGGACTCACTCTAGAATCCACTTATTTTTTGAATTTAAAATAAATTCCAAAATGTTTTTGGGTTCCTGAAAGAACTGTGGTCCCTAATATCTAATGGATAAATTGGCCCTGACTATCGCTAGTCATTTGTTTGAGGGAACAGCTCTAGTATCTTAAGTCAATTGAGAAGTCCATATTCAGCAAGCATATACTTCATTTGTGGAACAATCAATTTTGTGAAAATGTCTTTAAAAATTTTAAAACTTTTATATATTTATATTGATTTGTCATTCAAATTGCCCCTGGATTGTCTAGTAGTTGTTTCTACACTCCTAAATATAGATAGAAAGTCATTTACACTTATGGCAGTGAGATCAAACTAATTTCAAAAATTGGAAAGTGAGGAGAATTCTGATAACTTGAGGTTTTCTGATTTTTCTATTCTTATTTTAATTTGAATAAAAATAGGCAAACATACATTAATAAGAAAAGAATATGAAAGGTAATAAGGCATCCAGTTATTGATGATTTGTTTCTTATGCTGCTTTTGTTCATGAAAAAGGCAAATAAGTATGGGAGAATACTTTAAAAATCAATTTAAAATAATTTTCCTAACTTCAGAGATTATAAAACTCATGATAATGTTTTCCATCATCATTTATAGGATCTAAGGTATTTTATCAAAATCATTTAGCACTATGTACAAAATTGAACTCAGACTCATAAAATATACAAATTGGGCATGAAGAGAGAAAGAAGTGAAATATAAATTGAGAAAAATGAGAGAAAACAAGAAAGTTTAAGTTAATGTGGGCAAGAACTTATATTACTGACCTTGGGTGGAATAACTGGTAATGGGTTAATTAAACTGCCACAAACAATTGTAAAATTGACAAAATATATCAGGCAACTGTCTTTAGGAGTTGGACAACAGGCAGTACAAGTAGCCATTTATAAGAATCCCACTTGTGCTCTGACTCTAAGGACAGTTTCCTGTCTTGTGACAAGGATCTGAAGTATAAGCAGAAATAATGGCACCTTTCGACTGAGAAGGCAGAGATCAGAGTTTGGGCTTGTTTGAAGCATCTCATATCTGGAGTAGGGCATGAGAGAAGAGAGAGTTGCACATAAATGGGAGTTCAGAATTCTAAAGGTGGGTTCTCCTTGAGTCCTTTACTGAGGGATTGTGTACATATGTGCCAAATGAGACTATGAGCTTGCCAGAGAGTTTCTACTAGTGATTTGATCATGTCTGTGTTAAAGGTGCCCAGTAGACATTGGAAATCTGTCCCAGTCAGAGTAATGTTATGAACCTGCTAGCCATCCAGTTGAGAATCAGGAAAGTCTATAGTTTAAGAGTAAGGACCTCTGTCTTAGTAAATTTTAATGCTGTTACAAAATACCTGGAATTGAGTAATTATTAAGAAATGGAATTTTATTTTTCCACACTTTTGTAAACCCAGAAGTTTAAGACCAAGGCAACAGCGTTTTTTTTTTTAATATATATTTATTTGTTTTAGTTGTACACAATGCCTTTATTCTTACGTGGTGCTGAGGATTGAACCTGGGCTGCTCATGTGCTAGGCAAGTGCTCTACCGCTGAGCCATATCCCCAGCCCAGATATAGTTTTCTGGTGAGAGCTGCTTCTACTTCCAAGATGGCATCTTCAATTTTTTGGCCTCAAGAGGGGAGGGATGCTGTGTCCTTATGCAAAAGATGTCAAAAGGTGGAAGTGCTAGAGAGCTGAATTTCGTGTGGTACTTAATCACAACCATGAGGAGATTCCTCATGACCTAATCACCTCTTAAAAGCCTCACCTTTTAATATCATCACTGGTATTAATACTGAATTTTGGAGTGGACCCAGGCAAGCCATAGCAGCATCCCAGAGTAAGGCTTAATAAGATTAAAACTGGATAGATCTCTACAATAAACTACACAGGAGGCAGAAATTTAATCCTGCCAAACTGGAGGAGCTTGAGAAATACCTTGGGCCTTTTTGAAGTTCATTTAGTCAAAACATCAGTAATTCAAAGTGTTCAGCCAGTAATTGTACCACTTGAGAATAAGGGTCACTTAACACTCTTCACAGGATCATAGTACAGAACCCAAGCTTTCTTCATTTTTAAAAATTATAGTGTTTTACATATAATAAAAAAATTACTAGACCTGTAAAAGAACTAGGAAAAAATGGGATGTGTAGTCAAGAGAAAATGAAGTCAACAGAAACAGACCTTGAGATAGCCTCGATGTTGATCTTAGCATACAGAGGCTTATGTATGTATATTATACAAGGACTGAAACAAAAATAAACCAAGCAAGCAGAGAGGAAAAATCTATGATTTTCATCAGTGAACAGGTTGGGTATCTTGGCTGAGAAATGGAAATTATAAAGAAAGCTAAATGGAAATTTATAACTGGGGAGAACAATTATTATAATTAAAAATTATTGGTTTTACCAAATCTAATAAAATATTTTAAAAAAAAGCAATGAATGTGATGTATATCAATAAAATTTATTCAATCTAAAGAACCTAGAGAAAAATAGTTGAAGACAATTGAGCAAAAATCTAGAGACCTACTGATCTAGCATATGTATAGTTGGAGTTACAGTAGGAGAATAGCATGAGAATGGAGCATATACAATTTTTAAGGAAAAATGGTTGCAAGCTTTTGATTAAGAAAACATCAGTTTATACCTCCAAGAAGCTCAGCAAGCTCTAGGCAGTTTAAATAGACTATAATGTGGAACATTAAACTGCTAAAATATCTAAAAGTCATTGTGGTAGTGATGAAATTGTCAAGGGACTCAAAGTAGCCCACCACTATTTAAGAAGGAGCTAACTTGGTCTCACATAGGGAAGGTAGGTAGGCCTCTTATATTTAAAAAATATTGGATCATAAGGTCTTTATGCCTGTATGTGCCTATTTAAAAATAATTTTATGTTTCAGAATATTAAAGCAATGCAGGCTCATCGAAGACATTCATATAATATAGATATAAATTAAGATTGCTTTGGCTCTTTTATCCTGCCATGTTTCTATTTTGTTTGATTACTTTTGATAAGCAGTATGGAATCATTAAAAAGAACATAAAACTTTCTCACTAAGTTCTGTTACTTTCTAAAATAAGCCTTATACTCTGCTTCTGCCTAACATTTTTATCTTAAATTGATACTGATATTATTGCTTTTTGAAAAAAGCTCACAATAAATTCAGCTTAAATATAATATGTATATGTACATACATTTATTTTAAAGACAGACCAATTATAGAAGACAACTCATTCACAGAATTGAAGAACATGAAAATTGCTTATTTTTTATTTCTGTATTATAAATCCTGGATATATAATTTCTTTTTCAATTAATAAGACAATTATGTATTAGGGTGACTGACCTATTGATATTTATCATTCTTCTTCCCCATGTTTGAGATGGTATTGCCTTACTAAAATATTTCCACAGACCTTGTGGATATTTCAGATTTTTCACTCATTTAAATAGTATTTAGAAAAATGAAATTGAAGTGATTTTGCACCTGAAGTCCATCAAAGACAGCTTCCTATTTCTTTTTATTCAGAGATTTTTATCAGAGGAATATACACTGGAATCTGCAATGGTTCTCAAAATCTCAAAGTGGTAAGTGAGACCAATTAAATGTCTTTTCTTACCAATATTTAATTTTTTTTTCTCTGTAGTTCTTGACTAAAATATTTCAAATGCTAAGCCACATTAATTCTGGGGTTCTTGACTTTTAATAACAGCTTTCTTTTAGCTGTATTACCATCTGATAACTTTAGTTTGGTTGCTAGAAGTTCTGTATTTGTATCCTCAGAGTTTTTATTTATTTGGGACTTGGAATGAGGTCCAAGAATAGTGGGAAGCTTTGAGGAGCAGGGCTACCATCATGCGTTCTATGTTTGTGTCATCTTTGTGGAGCTGCCCACCCTAAATCCTGGAGTTGATGGCTCTTTGAACAAGCCATTGGTTGATTGTGGTGGACTGAGAATAGAGGTGGCATTTGACTGTTTTCGCCTCACTAATTCAAGAATTGTTGTCTGAACCCATTAAATCTGGCATGGATATTGATGAGGTTGTAGAAATGAATCTGAAAATATTTACAAATTTTAAGATAAGTGCTTATAAAAAATAGCCATGCTGAGGCTATAGCATGGTGATTGAGAGCATATCTAGCATGCACAAGGCCCTGAGTATTTGATCCCTAGCTCTGGGGAAAGAAAGGAGGGGGGGGGGGGGGGGGGGGGTGGGGAGGGAAAGAGGTAAGAAGGGAAGAAGGAAGGAAGAAAAATCCACATAGAGAAATGAAAGATGCTCAATGAATGGGGACTTAGATTATTATGTCAGTATTAACACCAGAATTACTTTAATTTGTAGTTTTAGCTATAAATTCCAAAACCAGTTTTGAGTATTATTGACATCTTACATATTTTAGTCCATCTTCCTTTCTGTAGTTTCTGTTGCAAATAATTTAAAAAAATACTAAAAACTGACTCATAAATTTAAGCCACAAATAAATATTAGCTCATGTAACTCCAAAGTCCAAAGAAAGGGCTACTTTGGAAATGATCCGAAATGATCCGTTTAGTGACTTATTTTTTTTTTCTTTTTTTTTCTTTCTGGTGTTGCTTTCATTCTGGTGCTCCTGATATGCTTTTACCAGCTCTCAATGATTATTATTTCCCTATTTACTTTCACTTTGAAAAAGAGTATTTGTCTCTGTATATTTAATAAATGTCCCAATATTTATCTGATTTGACCAGTGGAGATCATATTTTCATCTAAGTAGTGTTGTATCTGGCTTGTTATGTTTCATCCCAGGAGACAAAGATGAAGGTAATATCTTTGGAACTTTTGGATCCCCAGATGAGTCATTGTCTTCTTGGAAAAGGAAACTGGAGAATAAATGTGAAGGGAGTGTTTGACATGAATTATATAACCTTCATCTTTTACTTTCACCTGTCCCTTACCTTACCATTAGTATCTACCTGAAGTCTTAACTATTTTTTGTCATTCCTGCTATGCATTAGGGACTCTCCCCACCCCAAACAAATAGGGAAAGCACTATTGTTCAGGCGCCATTCATTTACCTTTATTGGAACCATAGCTTGCCACTTTTTTCTTTGTCAGCAGTTTTCTTTTCAGCCGTACTTGAAATTTTATCAGAAAGCAAATCATTCTACTGTGTATTTTCTTTTCCAATAAGGAAGAATTTTACCATTAGGTGATTAATAATAAATAAGAACTCTGTCTCGGATGTATTAATGATGAACAGTTACATGTTTTTAAAAGTGAAGCACAATTTAATCAAAAACATTTTTTAAATATTGAAATATGAAGTGCACGGTACTAATAGCCACTATAAAGTTCAATACTTTGAGATAATGAAATTTTACTTCAAGTTATATAACAGTAGCAGAATGTACTGTGAAAGAGATTTTAGAGACCATTTAATTAATTGTTCTAATACCTTCTCTAGTAAGGCTGACAAAAGGAATTTAGCAGCAACAGCTCCACAACTATTTTATTAGAAAGCTCACATTTCATTTACTTCATTTACATGGGAGATAGCATATATTCAACAAGTGTGATTTGATTTTTAGTTTGAGCTCTAAATAGAATAGCTTTGTCTTTTTATATGTTGAGGATAAATTCTGGGTGTATGTAATTTTCACCCAGTGGAAGTATGTTTCTTTCCATTGGAGGGGAGCTCTTCAGGAACGTGAAAGCAATGATATCTCCATTTTATCTTCTTGTCATCAGTCCAAATATATAAGCATTTCTCCTATATGATTTTATTGCAACCAAATCAACCAAATTTTATTACAACCAAATCACTGTTCAACTCACCCTCCTGATTTTCTTTAAATTTTTTCCAGGGCCTTGCACATGCTAGGCAAGTGCTGTACTTCCCTGAGCTACATTCTCAGCCCTGGTTTCCTTTATAGTGTTCATAAAGGTAAATACCATAGCCTTAATATCATATGGGCACTGCAGAAAGTGTAGTATGTATACTGTTTTCTTTGTTCTTAATGTGTTACTTTCAAAGGATTTTTAAAAATAATTTTAAAGTATACATGCTATAAAATATGCTATACATAAGATATATCCTTTTTAAGGTATCCAATTCAGTTTTTAAAATTTCTATTTATGTAATTACCACCACAATAAAGACAGAACATTTTTATACTCACCGAAGCTACCTTGTGCTTCCTACTCAACATCATATCCACTTCTGATCTCCAGCCCCAGGCAAATACTCATCTGCTTTCTGTCTCTGTAGATCAGATTTTTGTTTTCTAGAGTTTATATAAGTGGAGTCAGACATTATGTACAGACATACCTTGAAGATGCTGTGAGTTCGATTCCTGACCACCACAATAAAGCAAATACTGTAATAAAGTGAGTTTGAACTATTTGGTTTCCTAGTGCACATAAAAGTTGTATTTACATTATAGAGTAGTCTTTTAAGTATGTAGTAGTATTAAATCTAAAATATTTACATACCTTAATTTAAAAATACTGTATTGTTAAAAATGCTAACAATCATCAGAACTATTAGACAAACAACTTTAATAAAGGGTTGCCACAAACCTTCAATTTGTAAAAGGCACTTTATCTGTGAAGCATGATACATCATAGCACAATAAAACGAGATATGTTTTTTTTTAATCCTTTTTTGCTCAGCATGATTTTGTCAAAATTCATTCATATGTGTATATATGAATAGTTATTATTATTTTTTTTTTTGTGGTACCAGGGATTGAACTCAGGGGCACTCGACCACTGGGTCACATCCCCAGCCCTTTTTTGTATTTTTATTTAGAGACAGGGTCTCACTGAGTTGCTAAGTGCCTCGCCCATTGCTGAGGCTGGCTTTGAACTCGCGATCCTCCTGCCTCAGCCTCCCAAAGTGCTGGGATTACAGGCGTGCGCCACTGCGCCCGGCTGAATAGTTATTTTTAATTGATGATTAGAATTCCTTCTCATCAGTGTACCACAATTTGTCCTCTACCCTCTTGATGGGAAGACTTTTCTTTTATCCAGTTTTTAGCTTTGATGAACAAAGTGCTATGAAGGTTTGTTTCCAAGTCTTTGTTCAGAAAATGTTTTCGTTTATTCTTGGATAAATAAACATGTAGGAGTGAAATTGCTAGGTTGTATGCTTACAATATGTTTAACTTCAGAAGTAATTTCCAAAGTGCTTTCTGAAGTGGTTGTACCATTTTCCATTCTTGCATCAGTGTATGGAGAGCTCCAGTTCCTTCACAGCCACTCATTGTTTAAAAGTTCAATAGAATTATTAGCATTTGTTTACACTGTGTTACATGGATGTTAGTAAAATAGTCTATATTCATTCAGAGACTCCATTTTGTGGGATTAGACAATAATATAGTCCTATAATAAGGACATAATTTCTCCTTTCATCTTTATCTTCCCAGGGTTGAAAGTTTTCTACTTTATTTTCCTAACAAAAATACTACTATTGGTTCTCTCTCTCTCTCTCTCTCTCTCTCTCTCTCTCTCTCTGTGTGTGTGTTTAAATACAGCTCAATTGTAATTGTCCATTAAGGCATACTAAAATTACATACTGAAGTCACATTTCTGAAAGACATTTCTCCTTTTACAACCATTTTTATAAAAAACTATTGACCCCCAACATTTCTTACTTACAGCAGGTACTTTACACACTGCAGAGGAGGTAGTCATAGTCTCTTTTTTAAATAATATATCTTTATTATACAAAATGCATTGTTTACATTCTAAGCAAATAATAAAACTTGTCAGAACCGTGAAATAATGAGTATGACAATATGGAGACTTCTTAACTAACATAATAATTCAAGTTGTTGAATTTGATCTATAAATGACTTGAGGGATCAATTTTTATTCCCTGTACACTAAAAAGAGTGGAGAAGGGATGCTTCTGATAAGCAGAGTGTTTTTTCCTTCACTGTCTAGCAATTCAAAATCTTTTCTATTACAAGCTCAAAATCCTGTATGGTTGGGAAGCTCCACACCAGGCCGGGATGGAATGACTGTAGCATTTCTGCTATTGACTTTAGATCTCCTCTTTTAAGGTATACACATGAATGTACATCCATCATCACTGCCCAAGAACACACAGCCCAAATAGGTTTCAGTATCAGTTTGGTAACACCGGGAAAAGCCAAAGTTGATTTTTACATGTGCTGTGATGGTTTTGCTATAGATTTTTTATTTGGCTTAGATTTTGTGGATTGAGTTTTATTCCCAACCTCCTGCCTTGTCATTTCCAGATTTCCCTCCTTAGGTGCTTTTTCTACTGTGAAGAACAAATCAGGTCTCCTTTTAAAAAAATGCTTCCTGATCTCAACCACCCCCACCCCCCAAAAAGTTTCTTTTCACACTGATGGCCTTCAGAAAAATGTTTACAGAAGTACACTCTTTGACTTTACTGTGAGTGGTTTCTATCAATAGGACTATACATCCTGTTGATGGACTAATGCTGCTTGCTGGAAGTTTGGATAACAGGACTACCTGTATCATTGGGTTAATGGGATGACAGTGAATTCATATAGATGAAAAGAACTTTATATTTGTTGGATTCAGTTTTGATCCAGGGATATTCTTTGGTTATGCAGATCAGGATCTGAATGATTTAAATTTTTTTAATATTTATTTATTTGCTTTAGTTGTACACAATGAAATGCATTTATGTTTACGTGGTGCTGAGGATCGAACCCGGGCTGCGCATGTGCTAGGCGAACGCTCTACCACTGAGCCACAACCCCAGCCCAGGATCTGAATGATTTAAAAGGACAAAATGTTTTTTGACTTCTTGGGTCATCTCAAGATAAGAACCAGGAATTAAAGGAGGTAAAGAAGTAAAAGAAGGAATGGAATTAGTAAAGGCAGTTATAGAAGAGTATATGGTTTATAGAAATAATTACTGACTTTGATATGAAAACTGCCTCCTCCTTTATATGGGATATAACAATGTAGCTGAAAGGCTAAATTTAGTTTCTGCTATTAGTTTTGGGGAAGACAGAAGTCAAGTCCTTGCTCACCGATTGTTAAAGTGATCTCTATCAAGTCTCTGAACCTTTTTCAATCTCTACCTGCAACAGAGTAAGTAATAAAAATACTGTTGCTATCAGTATCAAAATAATTTTATGGGAAGATACTTTGTAAATGGTAAAGCTCTAGCTAAATAGATGGTGATGATAATATTCCCGACCTCAATCTTCAAAGCCACCTATGCATTTTGTTCTGGGCTCATGTTTTCATGTTTCTGCAGTGCTTTCAGTAGGCATTAGACTCAGTTAACGTCCTATTAGTACTCAAACGAAGTTTTAAGTATTTTTCTGGCTTTGATCCTTTGAGGTGGTAAATACTGTTGGTTGGTCTAGTTCATGGCAAACCATAGAAGAAGGCAGCATACACAAT
The DNA here is from genome assembly GCA_025594165.1 of Tamias sibiricus. Lineage (NCBI taxonomy): Eukaryota > Metazoa > Chordata > Mammalia > Rodentia > Sciuridae > Tamias > Tamias sibiricus. The sequence goes on along the minus strand of CM046657.1, from coordinate 152,444,112 downwards.
GAGAACTTTCTGCTGGTTGATTGGAGGATGGATGGAGGCTGAGAGGCAGCACAGAGGAACAAATGGTGCTAGGGGTTCTCCCATTCTTTCTGTCTTGTCTAAGTAGTCTCTTTCATTGGCTTCATGTGCCACAATGACAGACCTCCTCATAATTTTGAGTACTGTATGAAAAGAAGAGAAAGGTTGTTTTACAAATACAGAAGTTATGGATGCAATTTCAGTTATAATATTAAAGGTGTAGTAAATCTTATCACCTACTTAGTTCTTATACAATAGGTTAGAGTAAGACAGGCTTATTCTATATTGTCATATTGATTCAGGTACATCCTCATTCAGAATGGCTAAGGAGGCTTCTGGCCTCAGTGTCAAAAAGAACATTGACTACAAATAGTAGTTTTCATTAAAAGTGAAATTTTGAGATACTTTGTAAAAATATACTTGTTTTTCTTATTCTTTCAAACATATAAGAGACCTATAAGACTATTTTAATTAAAAAACAAAAACTTGTCCTTTTGATACTTGGAAGAAATTTTAAAGTATAATTATATCAATTTGGTATTCTTTACAATTTGATAGTACCAGATCTATTTTTGTACTTTTAGTAATGTATGCAGTGTTGAAAGCATTGAAGTTGCATAAACTAAAAAATATGTGAAATGTGTTCTACATTTATTTTGTTGTTTTCTTATACCAAATGGTAATAATATTCCAGTGTTATATTGCTGGATGTTGCCTTTTAGCCATTTAAAAATGATGTAGAAATAAATGCTCTGTTTTTTAAGACACAATATTGAAATTCATAAATTCTGGTTGAATGGAGCTTATAGTGAGGAATAGTTGAAGGCAATAGGACAACAGTAACATGTAACTTCCATATCATCTAAAATGTGGTATTATTAATTTTGTTGGTTGATCCAAAAACCCTTCATGTAATTTTTCGTAGGATCATTATCTCTTGCTTTGAAAAGAAATTGCCTCATCTTTGTTTTCATATTGACTTTGAAATAACTTAAATAACTTGTATACTTTTTAATAACTCTTCTGAGTTGGAAGCGACCCATTTTTCTGTGATGGTATCCCATTTTAATTTATGTCATCTAATTAAAATTTCAGGTTGATGTCTACTAAACTTCAAGCAGTTATAAATTGATGCTGTGTAGTAGTAGTTGTTGATTTTTGAGCTCTTTGATGCATCAGATATAGTTAAGCCTACAAAAGACAGTAGCTCGTATAATCCTAATCACTCTAGTAGGTGGGAACTATTCTCATTTTACAGTTATTTTTAGTTTGCATTTGAGAAAACTAAGTAATCCAAATACTTGTCCAGTGTCATGGCTACTAGTTGTGGTAAAGTCAGGGCATGAATCAGGCAATGTAGATGGAGAATTTAGCACTCTTAACCATTATGCTATTGTGTGTAACCATGGAAAACTTAGTTTCAAAGCACAGAATGCCCATATTAACCAGATAGAAGATGAAAAAATGTGTATATCTGTTTTGTAAAACATGTGATATGCTTTTATTAGGTGAAAATATGCATTTAAAGAACTCAGAAATTTACATTATATAGCTACTAGCTCATTTAAAAAAATTTACAATTTTGAGTCCTGTAAGCAAAGTCAGTCATATGTTCTTCCCGGAATTATTTCTTCTATAAATTTCATGTGTTTATAGATTTTAGAAATATTTCTAGAATTCTTCTAGTTCTAATATTTTATGAATTTATAATTACCTTTTATTCTTAATTTCTGATTTTGATGACATTAAAAATAGTTCAAATAATTTAATCCTTTTTTCTGCACTCATGTTTATGGAGAGAGGTCTGCTTCTTACAAATGATAGTATTAATCCAGGTGTAGTAGTGCAGGCTTGTAATCCCAGAGGCTCAGAAGGCTGAGGCAGGAGGATCGAAAGTTCAAAGTTAGCCTCAGCAATTTAGTGAGGATCTAAGCAACTTACAAGACCTGTCTCTATAAAGTATAAAAAGGGGGTTGGGATGTGGCTTAGTGGTTAAGTGCCTGTGAGTTCAATCCCTGGTACCCCCGCCCCAAATATTGTCATTTTCATTCCATTCAAATAAAGTTTCATTTTCCTTTTTCTCTTTTTAAAAACAATTTTATTATATTTAGTAGCATATATTAATTGTACAAAATAATGTTTTCCTTTGTGAAGTTTCTATAGATGCATATAATGTACTTTGATCATAGTTACCCTCTCCCTGTTACCATGTCTTATCCCTTTTAACACCCTCCCTGAGGATCCCTTTCCCTTCTCTAATAATAATTCTCCTCTTTATTTTTAATATTTATTTTTTAGTTGTAGTTGGACACAATACCTTTATTTATTTATGTGGTGCTGAGGATCAAACCCAGGGCCGCACACGTGCTAGGCAAGAGCTCTACCGCTGAGCCACAATCTCAGCTCCTAATCCTTCTCCTCTTATGTTGTCTTTTTATTTTTTCTAGATTCTACATGTGAGAGAAAACATACAACACTTGTTTTTTTTTGTTTTTTTGTTTTTTAACCTGGCTTATTTTGCTTGACTTGATGATCTCCATTTCTGTCATTTTCCTGTGTTGTTTTATTTCTCTTTTTGACCAATGAGTTAGAATTTTATCATTTAGTTTTTAAGTATTTTGCGATTCTCTGTTACTGATTTCTTTTTTGTTTTTTTTCTTCTTTTTCTCCTTATTTTAACTTTTCCATTGTGGTTCTGGGGATAAATCAAACCTAGGGCCTTGCCTGGCAAATGTTCTATCACTGAGCTACATCCCCAGTCTTGTTATTGATTTCTAATTTAATTCTTTTGTGATCAGACAACTTAATTTATAAGATTTAAATCCTTTGAAATTTATAGGTATTAGTTAGGGTAATGATAAGACAAGAAGAATATGGTCTGTCTTTGTACATGTTCTCTGTATAGCAGACAAGGGTATATATTCTGCTGTTGTTGAGTGGAGTGTCCTAAAAATGTTAGATCAAATTGATTGGTAGGTAGTTTTTTCATTTTTTCTTTTTCTATCTTTACTGATGTCTATTTGTTATATTAATTTCAAAGAGGTTTTAAAATCTCGCTCTATGTAACCGTATTTTAGTATCTTTCCTCTTTCAAATTAATCAGGTTTTGCTTTATGTATTTTGGAGTTCTCATAATAGGTGCATTTAAGATTGCATTTAAGAGTGCTGCATTCTCTTGATGAAGTGATTCCTTTATCATATTATAATGACACTCTTGTTTATATATATATATACATACATATATATATATATATAATTTTAGTTGTAGATGGACACAATACCACAATACCTTTATTTTGTTTATTTCTTTTTATGTGGTGCTGAGGATTGAACCCAGTGCCTCACATGTGCGAGGCAAGTGCTCTGTTGCTGAGCCACAACCCCAGCCCAACCCTCTTTATTTATTTATTTTTAAAAATATTTATTTATTTTGCTTTTCTTGTACACAATGCATTTTTATTTTTACTTGATGCTGAGGATCGAACTGGGCTGCCCACGTGCTAGGTGAGTGCTCTACCACTGAGCCACAACCCCAGCTCCCCTCTTTATTTTTGATAACATTTTTTGCTTTGAAATCTATTTTGTCATATTAAAATAGCATGGTTTGTATTTTCTATCACTTTAACCTCTCTGAGTCATTTAAAGGGGATTTTTTTTTTTGCAAGCAAAATTTAATTTGGTCTTTTATTATGTGATTTGACAATCTGCCTTTTCATTTGTGTGTTTATTTTATGTCATTATTAATATGTTTGGATTCGATTCCACTGTATTAGTACTTTCTTTCTGTTTGTCATGTTTATTCTTTTGTTTCTTTTTTTCTCTTATTTTTCTCTTGGATTAGCTGAGTAATTTTAACAATTTCATCATATATCCTTTATTGGATTATTTCTCTACTTCTTTTATTTTTAAAGTGATTACTATATTATTTGCAATATGTTTCTTTATAGAATATCTTCAAATAATTTACTACTTCATGTATAATATGAGAAAAAGGGTTGGGGACAATGGAATGTAGGACCATATTGGAATCATGTTGGGTGTATTTATAGGAACTTAGAAAAATGCCTCATGGAAGATATCTTTCTAATGACTTCTGTTCCTCTCAGAGGAATACTTATAACACCCTTTCTTTAAATTGAGCTCAGATTAAAGTGACTTTAGAAAATGACAGGAACAGGCCCAACATAGCATAATATAATAAATATGTGTCTTAAAGTCAGTAGACCTGTACTGAATTCTAACACTGTCACTTTCTCTATGTGACCTTGGACAAGTTATTTAACTACTTAAATTTTCATGTCTGAAATGGACAGAATAATCACCTTATAGGGTTGTTGTTCCATGTGATCATATAGCATTGATTTATATTTTGATTGTCAAACTTAAAGGGAATAATATTGAAATACCTAGTTAAATCACTTGGTAGATTTAGGGCTTCAAAAATGTGTATCATGTAGCACTTATGGAAGTTATTTACTGACTCCCAAGTAAGTGCTCTTATTTTAATTTCCTAGTAAATTATCTTTTTAAACTTTAATTCATCCTTTTCACCTTGACAATTTTTGTATACATGTTAGGAAAACAGTTGTCAACACAGATGAGATTACTTTGAGTGAGTGTGATAATTAATCCAAATATGTTCAGAATTTGGGGGGCATATGGCCAGTGAAGCAAGCCCCAGAAAGGCTCATGAGTGAAACATTCAGGAATATTACCCTGTTCATTTTATGAATTTATAGGGTATGAAGGATTAATGTTGACATGGTATGAGAAGAAAATCTTGTATCTCACTGAGTTATATTTACAAAGAGGCAGTTTATATTAAGAGATTAGAATTCAGGTAAATGAGAAAGCTGGAACAGTAAGTGTGAAAGTCATCACAATATACAAGTGAAAGTTGAAACTTAAAAATATTATTCCAGGGACAGTGTGTGCAGAGAAGAACACAGAAAGGAAAAGGGTGTATCTTGCAGAGAAATAGTCCTTGCAGTGGGTAAGAGGAGGCAGCCAAGGAAGTTAATGCTTTTCTCATCTTGGGAGCATTCCCAGCCTCTAATGGCAGTATCCTGCATTCAGTGAATGGATATTTATTTATAATGATTGTAGACCTTAGTAGTTTATCTTCAGTAGATGAAACTATTAATGGGCCCATTAAAAATACTAGTGGTATCTAAAGATCTAATGCAAAGTTCTTTTCTGATAGGTATAGCAAGTATATCTTCACTTTCAAACTGGCATAGATAATGAAAACTAAAGGGAAATATGTGCTGATTTTAAGTTCGTTCTTACTTTGTAAGACTATGATTTTACTCTTAATTTTTTTTAAGTTATAGATGTACACAATACCTTTATTTTATTTATTTTTATGAGTTGCTGAGGATGGAACCTAGTGCCTCACTTGTGCCAGGCAAGTGCTCTACCATGAAGCCACAACCCCAGCCCCATGCTTTTACTCCAGTGCAATTCTCATAAATGTGAAAAAAATTCAAATATGATATTCAGTCTTTGTTAATATACATATATTTTTGTTATGTCCAAGAATAGACATTTTCTGGTTAGATGTAGTTCCCTTTGTGTCCTGGTGCAGTCTTCTACCAGCTGTGAGACTTTGGGGGAAATTCTTCATCTTTCTGGAGCTCAGTGTCCATTTCAATAAAGTAGAAAACAGCACACGATTTTTAATATTGGTGTAAGAATTAAAAGTATTAAGTTTAGTGTTGGTTATGTGGTAGGTGCTCAATAAATGTTAGGTTTGTTTTATCCATGCTAGGTAAGTACTTTACCACTGAGCTCCATCCCCAACTCTTTTCATTTTGTTTTGAAACAGGGTTTTGCTGAGTTGCCTAGACTGGCCTTGAACCTTGTGACCATCCTGCCTTCACCTCCTGAGTCCCTGGAATTATAGTTGTGGGCCACCACACTGGGCTTTTTTATTGTTGTTGTGGTTAATTGGGTGTAACTAGAGTAGTGCAAAGAAGACAATCCTAAATTATTGGGTCAATCTTTAAGGTGTCAAGTACCAGCTTATCATTTTTCAGGTTATCTAGGGGGAGGGTGTAATTTTTTTCTTTTCCTGATTTATTACATAGTATTCATCTTCCCACACTGAGATATATGAGATATATCATGCAAAAAAGCATAAAAGGGTTTTCACTTGCAGCCTTATTCACAGCTGCCAGGAGAACTGCTACTCTACAGAACTTAGCTTACATTTGTTCCAACTGTCTTGACTCTGTGAAGGTGTTAAAGCAGTGAACTGTTAGGTTAAATTCCACATTCAGCAAGCATTTGTTCCTTGTCTTCAAAGCAAGAAGAAAGGGAAAAAGGATGAATTCTTCAAAGAAATTGTGTCTAGGATCTGCAGTAGTGTTAAATGTTTTTCTCTATGGAGGTTCTTTTATCTTCTTAAGTCAAACTGAAACATAAAAAAGAGTAAAATCTACTGAAGTCATGCCATTTAAAAATAAAATGAGAGTGTTCACTTTTGAGCAACTCAGACAAATCATGAATCATGAAGGACATATCCTTAAAATGTTAAACTTCCATAAAAATTAATTTTATTATTTGTTTTTGGGAAGAAACATGAATCACCTCAATTATGAATTATGAATTACTATTGAGTCTTATTGGTAATATTTCACAAAACAATTTATTGAATATACTTTAAAGATTTCTACTTGGTGTACATTATGTTGTAACAAATGTTCTAATAACATTGTGATGGAAAATGTAGTATGCTTATTTAGACAATTTGGATTAAAAGAGAGAATGTAATTGAAAAAAGTTAAGATGTTGCTATAAAATGATAGGTTTTGTAGAATTTTCTATGTATTTTATAAATAAAGGATTCTTTTTTTTTCTTGATAAATTGAGAAAAATTTCATATATTTAAAGCCTGTGCCTAAAATACTAATTTAAGAACTGTGATTTTTAGATTCATCAATATAAATTAAAATCTTATTTTTAAAAATCTACCCCATTCTCTATATTTCCTGGTTTTTATTTAACTCCCATCAAAAGATAAGCACAGATTTTTCAACATTTGTAGTAAATACTAATCAATTTGGAAGCATGATTTTTTTTCAGCAATTCTGCTAAAAAGTTAAACAGAATTTCATTTTTTTCCTGGACAGTCAGATAGTTATAAAGTCTATTTCTTTCCAAAGATAGCTTTGTAATAAGGCCTGCATGGTTAAAAAATGCTTCATTTTTTTTTTTTTTTAATTAGATGATTAAGCTTTTGCTGTAGACACACTGCATCTCCTCTGGGATTTCTGGGTTTCACTGACTAATGTGGGTTTAGAGCAACAATTTTAGAAATTCCTGCTTCAATATATGCTGGTAGAATGGATTGAAAAACAAGACCCAACTATATGTTATTTGCAAGAGGTGAACCTTACAGGCAAAGACAAACACAGGCTGAAAGTGCTAGGATGGAAATTGATATGCCATGTGAATGGAGCCTGAAAACAAGCGGGAGTAGATAATCAGATATCTGACAAAACAGACTTCAAACAAAAATTAATCAGAAAAGACAAAAAAAGGTCACTTCATATTGGTAAAGGGAACAATCTAACAAGAACTTATAACTATAATATTTATGCTACGAAATTGGGTGCAACTAATTATGTAAAAGATATATTACTTAAATTGAAGCCTTAGATAAACCCCCAGTTCAGTAGTATTGAGTAAGTGATTTCAACACACCTCTCTCACCATTAGATAGATCATCCAGACATAAACTTAGTGAAGACTGTTTGGACATGAAAAATATTATAAAGCAAATGAACCTAACATGTTTATCGAATATTTTATTCCACAAGAGGGCATATACTTCCTTCTCTATAGCTCTTGGGTCCTTCTCCAAAATAGACTATATTAGGCCATAAGGCAACTCTTATCAAACACAAAAATATTGATATAATTTCTTGTGTCTTTTTTTAAAACATTTTTTTTAGTTGTAGATAGATACAATACCTTTATTTTGTTTGTTTTTATGTGGTGCTGAGGATAGAACCCAGTGCCTCATACATGCTAAAAAAGCTCTCTACCACTGAGCCACAATACCAGCCCCAGTTTCTCACATCTTATCAAATCATAGTGGAATGAAATTAAAAATGAATACCAAGAAACCCCAAAACTGTATAAACACATGGAGATTGAACAGTGCACTTTGGAATGTTAAATGTGTTGGAAGAAATCAGAAGAGAAATTTAAAAACTCTTTGACTCAAATTAGAATAGTGATACAACATAACAGAACCTCTGGGACAATATGAAGAAAGTTCTAAGAGGAAAGTTTATAACTATGACTGCCCATATATATATATATATATATATATATATATATATATATATATATATATATATAAAACTAATTGGAAAGTCCCAAACAAACAACTTAATGGTACATCTCAAGGACTTTGAAAATGACAGACAAACCAATTCCAAAACCAGCAGAAGGAAGGAAATAATTAAGTCAGCAGTGAAACTAATGAAATTGAGAATTGAAAAAATTGAGAATTGAAAAAACAATATGATGGATGAAACAAAGAGTTGCTTCTTTGAAAAGATAAACAAGGATTGATAAGCTGTTAGCCAAACAACAAAGAAAAAGAATGCCCAAATTAATATGATTAGACATGAAAAGGGAGAAATCACCACAGACATCACAGAAAGTCAGCAGAAAATTAAGGACTATTTTAAAAATTTTATACTCCAGTAAATTTGAAAACCTAGGGGAAATGGACACATTTCTAGAGATATACAACCTTTCAAAGTTGAATTAAGAGGAAACAAAAAATCTAAATAGACCAACAACTTGAAATGAAATAAGATCAGTAATAAAAATCTTCCAACAAGAAAAGTCCAGGACCACATGGATTCTCAGCTGAATTCTACCATCATTAAAGAAGAATTAATGCCAATATTGCTCAAATTATTCCATGAAATAGAAGGGGATGGAACACTTCCAAATTCATTCTATAATGCCAGTGTCACACTCATGCTAAAATCAGATGAGGACACATTACAGAAAGAAAACTAAAGACCAATATCCCTGATAGACTTATATGCAAAAATCCTTAAAATTTTAGTAAACATGTTTAATTGCATAATAAGATTCTAATCATGATTGAATTGGTTTTATCTTAGAGATGCAAAGATGGTTTAATATATGCAAATCAATAAATGTGATTCAACATATAAAGAGAATTAAGAACAAAAGTCATTTTGTCATCTATATAGATATAGAGAAGTCCTTCAACACAATCCATCATCCATTCATGATAAACATACTGAAGAAACTAAAGATAGAAGGAACTCACATCAACAGTATAAAGGCTATGTATAGAAAACCCAAAGCCAACCTCACAGTAAATGGGGAAAACTGAAAGCATTTCCTTTAAAATTTGAAACAAGGATATTAACTCCCACCCTTCCTATTTAATATAGTGCTAGAAATTTTACCCAGAGCAATTAGGCAAGAAAAGAAAGAGAGATAAAAATAGAAAAGAAGTCAAATTATCACTCTTAGTAGATGATTTGATCCTATACTTAGAAGGTCCAAAAAACTCCACTCAAAGACTGCCAGAGCTTATAAATTTGGCAAAGTAGCAGGTTACAAAATCAACATACAAAAATCAACAATTTTCCTATCTTCCAACAATGAACTGCTGAGAAACAAATCAGAAAAGAATTCCATACACATAGCCTAAATTAACAAACCTAGGAATAAATGTAACGAAGGAGTTGAAAGACCTCTACAATGAAAACTACAGAACACTGAAAAAATAAATTGAAGATTTCAGAAGATGGAAAGACCTCCCATGTTCCTGGACAGGCAGAATCAATAATGGTAAAATGGCTATACTACCAAAAGCAATACACAGATTCAATGCAATCCCCATCAAAATAGCAATGACATTCTGCACAGACCTAGAAAAAAGCCCTAAAATTCACTTGGAAGAATAAAAACCCAGAATAGCCAAAGCAATGCTAAGCTTAGAAAGCAATGCTGGAGATATCACAATACCTGCCTTCAAATTGTACTAATGAGCTATAGTAACAAAAACTTTATGGTACTGGCATAAAAACAGACACATAGACCAATGATACAGAATAGAAGATAGACAAACTAATACATCTACAATCAACTGATCCTTGAATAAGTTGCCAAAAATGGACATTGGAGAAAAGACATCTTCTTTAACAAATGGTGCTGGGGAAAAAGCTTATCCATGTGTAAAAGAATGAAACTAGACATTTATCTCTTACCCTGTCCCCAAATCAACTCAAAGTGGATTAAAGACCTAGGAATTAGGCCAGAAATGATGCAACTTCTAGGAAAAAATATAGGGACACACTTCAGCATAGAGGCTCAGGCAATGAGTTTTCTCAATAGAAGCCCTGAAGCTCAGGAAATAATGCCAGGAGTTAATAAGTGAGATGGCATCAAATTAAAAAAAAAAAAACAAAAACAAAAACAAAAACTTCTGCACAGAAAAGGAAACAAGAATGTTAAGAGAGAACCTACAGAATGGGAGAAAGTCTTTGCTAGCTACTCTTCTTACTGAGGATTAATATCTAGAATATATAAAGAACTCAAAAAACTTATCGCCAAAATAACCCCCAATAACCTAATTAATAAATAAATGGGCAACTGTATTAAACAGACACGTCTCAAAAAAGGAAATACAAATGTTCATTAAGTATATGAAAAAAAATGTTCAACATCATTAACATGGAAATACAAATCAAAACTGAGATTTTATCTCATGCCAGTCAGAATGGCAGTCATCAAGAATACAAGCTGGGATGGTGCCTCAGTGGTAGAGCACTTGCCTAGCACATGTGAGTCACTGGGTTCGATCCTCGGCACCACATTAAAAAAAATAAAGATAGTATGTCCATTAAAAAAAAGAATAGAAACAATAATAAAGGTTGGAGAGGATATGGATAAAAGGGACACTTCTGTATTGTTGGTGGGATTGTAATTAGTACAACCACTATGGAAATCTGTATGGATGTTCCTCAAAGACTAGGTATGGAACTACCATATTATCCAGCCATAACACTCTTTGGTATTTATCCTAAAGAATTAAAGTCAGCATACTTACAGTGATATATGCATACCCAATTTACAGCAGCACAATTCACATTAGCCAAAGTATGGAACCATCCTATTTTCCTATCAATTTATGAATGAATAAAGAAAATGTGATATATATGCACAATGGAGTTTAGCTTAGTCATAAAGAAAACTTAAATTATGTCATTTGCTGGAAAATTAATGGAACTTGAGACCACTATGTTAAGCTAAATAAGCCAAACTCAGAAAGCAGCAGTCATATACTTTCTCTCATATGTGGAACCTAGAGAGGAAAAAGGAAAAGAAAAGTATATGGGGGTGGGGGCAAGGATGTCATGACAATGAAAGGGAGATCACTAGTGAAAAGGTACTAGGGTGTGGAAGGAGAGGAAGGAGGGGGAAGTGCTGGGGAATGAGACTGATCAATTTATGTTGTTACATTGTGTGCATGTTCAAATATGTAACAACAAATCCCATCACTATGTACAACTATAATGTTACAATAAAAATGTAGATTAAAAACCAAATTATGATATATCCATATAGTAGTAAAGGTGCAAAAGATGCACCTTTTGCATCTTTTATGACCTTTTACTCAATTTATTTACATTAGGAAATTGATATTTTTGTTTAGAACACCCTGAATATGAAAAAGAACAAATGAATTAATAATTTAATAAAATCTTTTTTATTATGTAGTTTTAGTCCTTTCAATTGTTGCTGATTATTATTCCTACACTTAAAAACAAAGAGTTACCTTGGAATTATATTAAGAACCACATTCTGCAATTTATAATAATTCTAGTGAAGTGATATGATAGCACTTCATTATGGAGATTCATATAGATCATGGTGCAAACCATGACTCAAGATCATTACCTTGAAGGATCTAATCTTAGCTTCTGTGAATCTACTTTTCTCTAAAATAGCTGCATTAAGTAATGTAGTAAGACTTACTGTTGATCTGTTGACCTTTCATGGTCTTATTGTAAAGTGGTTCTCTAATTTTAGAAGTACAAGCCAGGATAAACATACAGCACTGTTGATCTGTTTTCACAATGAGCATTGTATTAAGATAGCAACATTTTGACCGTGTGGCTTTTACACACACACACACACACACACACACACACACACTCTCTCTCTCTCTCTCTCTCTCTCTCTCTCAGAACACTAATTTAGCTTTTTTTTTTTTTTTTTTTTTTTTTTTTTTTTATAGTGATCATAATGGTGTGATGGTTGAGAGCCTATGTGTGATGTCAAAATCAGTTGTCAGGGTGTGCAAAAAAATTTTCAAAGCAGAAAGTAATTGATATAATTAAGCTTCATGACTGTCCTGGCTTATGTATACAGAACAATTTGGAGAGGTTGTTGTCTAGCTAGTATTTAATTATGGGAAGTCCTTTTATTTGGGAGGGATAGCAGGAAATTGATGGGGAAAAGCATGGAGGGAGAGAAAGAATGATTCACTAGCCCACAATGAAAAAAAAATTCTGTTGCTGTCTTAATGATCAAAGAATTTATTATTCAATGTTGAGTAAATTTCACAAGGAAAGGATTTGGATTTTTCATATGTAAATAATCTTTCAGTTGCATTTAGAAAGCATAGTTCTTGTAAATCTGGTATGTGAGGAAAGTGACTCCATGGAACCATGAAAAGTTATGAGTCCCTATTTACATGTGGTTTTTGAATGCAATATTAGGTTATTATGATATAACAAGAAAATCATATTACTTTCATAGTAAGGACTATGTAGAAAACAGTTTTTGAGGTTTTTTTTTTTTTTTTTTTTTGGGGGGGGGGCACCAGGGATTGAACTCAGGGGCACTCGACCACTGGGCCACATCCCCAGCCCTTTTTTTGTATTTTATTAGAGACAGGGTTTCACTGAATTGCTAAGTGCCTCGCCATTGCTGAGGCTGGCTTTGAACTCGTGATCCTCCTGCCTCAGCCTCCCAAAGTTTGCTGGGATTACAGGCATGCGCCACCACGCCCGGCTTGAGTTGGTTTTAATGGGAGGTATTTTCTTCGAGTTTGCTTCATATGTTGCACATTGCAGTATTACTACTTTTATATAAATTAGGTCTGGACAACTTTTAGACTAGTAAAACTCAACAGAATGCATCAGATGATTAAAGATGCAAGAAACAGGGTTGGTTTTGAAGTTACATTTATACCAAATAATTTGCAAATATTTTAAAAAGAATGTGAAATTAATATGTAAACAAGTAATTACAAAGCATTTTAACATGGATAAATAGAACAAGTTGTGGAAAGCTTGTAAACTTCCGATCTAAAACTGATTACCCTTATGAGCATTTCATGCTGTTTGACAGTGAATTGTGCAGCTTGTAAAAGCTGCTACACAAACTATTACGTTTAAAAGGTTTCTGTCTCACACCCTAAAATTACACTTATTTGCTGCATGTGAAAATTCAGAATTTATTCCCTGTTTATTTTGGTTCCAATTATTGTTGTGTGAATTTTGCCTTTACCCCTTCCTGGTAAACTAGAAATTAGTCTTTCTGATTTCATTATTTCAGTGAAAACATAGTCAGTTTTTGTATTATAGGTTATCTCCAGAGATGATGTAATAATAAAACTATGAGCCAAAGACTCAGATACTATATATAGTAATAAAATATTATATCTGGAATACCAAGATAATCTAAGTATCTGAGGAAGAAGAGAAGAAGATGAAGAAGAAGAAAAAGAAGAAAAGCTTTGCAAGATCATTCAGAATCCCTGTAGAATATAAAATACAGTGAACCATTTTTGTTGATATCGCCATACACACTCACACAGTTTGCCTCACTTGAAACCTTGTTAAACACTCTGAAACAGTACCCTATTCATTTATGTGAGAAAGAAACTTGGAAACGTCTAAGAGACTCTCTTATTTTAGGATTACATTCTCCATGTTATAGGAGTATTTCTTTTATTGTGTAATAAGCACTTTGAGCTTCTGGCAGGCCTTCCTGCTTCTTTTTGAGTGCCTTCCTTCTTTGTTTTCTTATAAACCATAGTCTGTTCGAGCTTTTGACTGGGAATTAGAAGTCCCAAGTTCTAATGCAAACTCTGATACTAACTAAAGGGTTCATTTGGAGTATTGATATTGGTTTCAGACTTTATAAGAAATGGAAGCCTGAACTAGATGATCTCTGGAATATTTTTTAACTATAAAATGCTGTGATATTGAGAAGCAGGCAAATTATCTGAAGACCAATTATCCTTCCCTATCAAAAGAAAATTTATTGGGGCTGGGGTTGTAGCTCAATGGTAGAGCACTTGCCTAGCACAGGGAGGCATTGGGTTCGATCCTGAGCCACATTAAAAAAATAAAAGCTTAAAACAATAATTACTGAGTGATCAGTTCACCAAATAGATAATTCTAAATTTAGTTTGCTGTTGTAAATTCATTAAATAGTCACTTTTGGCAAATTACCAAATACCTTGATTTATCCATTTGCCTCATGACTAGTTTTCCAAATTATTAACTGCTCAAAATGTGTTTGTGTTTGACATGTATAAAGTTTATCACTAATCATGCTAGATAGAACAGTTGCAAACGTCTTTGTAACTTTTGGTGGGGAGTATTAAATTTTAGTCTTTTTATACAAAGCAGTTTCACCCCTGATATTTTATGATAGAATCATTTATCAGTTCAACTCAGTTGAATGCCAAATTTATCATTGATATTTATTACCTAAATGTAGTTGACAATGATTTTCAGTCATTTAAAACAGGAGCAACATACTCATCTAGTTGAACTGGTTAACAAATGTGTGAATTAAGGCAAGTATAAAATGCATTGAATTGTATAGAAAATGTGTTGAAAGAAATACACCTTTTATATTATCATTTATAAACCCTGTAGCATTTAAGACATCCAAAGCCCTTTGATTTAAAATAAACAAATTTTCATTCCCAAAAGTTATGAGTCCAGAGAATAGTAAATTTCTCTAATATTATGGGTAGGCTACAGTGCTGGATTGCAACAAAATTTTAGGTAAATTAAAACCTTGATCTCACCAGCTTAAAAATCAAATTCCTCTTCAAGTAATTTCTCTTCAAACCTTTAGAACAGATTTATTCAATACATATATTAGTCAACAGTATAAATGGTTAAAGGAAACAAGTTTTGAATGAATATGTCAAATTGGGAAAAATGAGTTGACTTGGCAAAGGAGACCTTGTTTTCTTCATATTGTGTCACCATCTTTGCCAGGGATGGGGGAAAATAAGGCTGTAATGGAAGCATATTACTGTCTTTGGGAATTAAGAGTCCTTTTTCCTCAGCCACATCCTTTAGCCTGAATTGGAACCATTTGGAAGTTCTGCCTCCACATTTGTGTGACATTTGTACCACCATACAGACCTTTTGAAATCCTGAAGAAGTACAATAAATGACCTGGATGAGAAATGAAAAGTTACTTTTTAATTTACTCTTCTTGGCTGATCACTACAGTAAAATATGTCCCATATGAGCATTCAATTGATTCAACAAAATTAATTGATAAAGGCATATGATAATTTCTTCATTATGTCAAGGAAGGATGGCCTGTGCTAAAGTAGGAATAGAGATGACAGTTGGACTAGAGGACTACATTATGGCATTGCCATAGGGATCACTTGTCCTGAACACTTACTGTTTAACTTAGAACCTTCCTTAAAACTATTTGCTCCTGTTATTGGCCTTAACTTAGAACCTTCCTTAAAACTATTTGCTCCTGTTATTGGCCTTAATTGCAACACCATCAGGTTGTACACTTGAATATATTTTTCTGGCAGTTGCTAAATGCAGTGTCATTTTATGTATAGGTCAGGGTGCAATAACACTGGGCAACTGCATCAAAGACCCATAGAAAACCAGATTTTTGGCAAATGAACTAGTTGAGATGCTCCCATCTTTTGGCAACTGAGAAGCTTCATTCAGTCATTCCTGTTCCTCTAGAAGTAGAATTTAGGGTGAATACCTGAGAATTCCACTCTGAGATATCAGAAAGAAAATACATTGCACTGTGGCACATGTTTATTAACATTTTCTGAGCCCTTATTCTAATTCCAACAAGTGTATCTGTGTTGATGCCTCAGCAGAGGTAATACAGTATCCATCTGATTTATTATTATTAACTGAGGTCTACATAATAGAATAGACAGCCATCATATCAGGTACTTCGTGTCACTGGAATCAAAATTAAGACTTTGTTTTAGAGGATAATGTGTCATGGAAGATTATTAACTGGGTTAAAAATTATAGCATGTCTAATTCCTATAATGTAGAAGATTGAAAATGTAGAAAAGACTTCTATTCTAGAAAGGACTGTTAAGCATTTAATAGTCTGTTAAGCATTTAATTGTCACATTTTAAGCCTAGTACTGCACATGGATGAATTAAGAAAAGAAAAAAGGAAACCAAAACTTTGCTCCTGAACCTAATAGGTCATATAAGATATTCAAATCCTTGCTCTGCCCCTTTCTAGTTGTGTGGCCTTGGTGCTGATACAATTAAAGTTCAAAGCCTCAGTTTTCTCATCTATGATAAAAAGGATATTAAGAGTATCTACCTTATAGGATTTCTAGGCAGATGAAATAATGTTATATAAATTCCTTACATAAATATGTTACTAATTAGTAACTGCAGACTTCCTGGAATACTTTTTTTTTCAATGATTATTAAGAGGACATAGAAGAAAGTCAGTTGAATGTTGACAAGCTGAAATAAATTTCAAGTGGTTAATTAATGATGAAGTCAGAACAATTACTATGAGGATAATTACTTATTCTTAGCATTTCAGCTGTGAAAATTAAAGGTCTATAAACTAAAAATGTCTGAGTATTTCTGTCAACAAAGGTAGCCTACCAGATCACGTAAGATGACATGATTAGAGCATTGGTTCCAAACCCATATTCAGCAAATCATGTACTCTGACACAGTGACTGATGTGTCAAAAGGTACAGAGGAATACCTGAAGACCTGATTTGTTCATTTAACTTTATTTCATCCTTATTTTTTTTATTTAAAAACCTTTTGAATCTTAAAATTCTTAGAATATGGGAGTTGTTAGAAAATTCTGATTTAATAGAAATTCAGAGTGAAGTCTTGTTAGAAAATTAAGAAAAAACATGAGTTAGACATTACCCTAAGTACATGTATGAAGGCACAATTGTTATGAAAGTACTTTGTGTAAAACCAGCAACTTGAAAGATTGTGCGCTTTATATGTAATATGAAATGAATTGCACTCTGCAAAGGTAATACACTTGTTATGCAAGCATATATAACAAATTGAAATAAAATAAATTTAAAAAAGAAAATTAAGAAAAACATTTGAAATGAATATTTTGATTAGAAGTGGCTATAATAAACAATTATACAATGTTTTATAGCATTCGATGCCTTTGATAAAGCTTACCTCCTCTTTGGAGATTAGTTTGTTCACTCAAAAAACTTAAGATTCCATGTGTATTAGGCCCATTTGAAAGTGAGAAAGATAAGCATAGTCAGTGTGCTCATGGAGTTTAAGCTCTGGTTGGCAAGACAAACAATTATACTACAATATGGTAATTGATGGATTGAGTAATGATAGGGTACTATAGAAAAAACTAGGAGAACACTAAACCCAGATGTGTTAAAAGGAAGGGTGCAGAGTAGTAATTGTTTGGGAATCTGAGAGAAGTAGGATTAATCTTGAGACATGCAACATGAAGATGAGAGAGGTAGGAAAGAAAAATTGTTTAAAGCAGAAGAGACTGCCTGTTCCAATACCCTAAGGTGGGGGAACTGAGGGTAGCTCCATAGGACTAGACTGTATATGCTCTTGGGAATGATATGGGCACAAGTTATATTCTTTTTTTAAAAAAAATATTTATTTTCTTTAGTTGTACACAATGCAATGCATTTATGTTTATGTGGTGCTGAGGATTGAACCTGGGCTGCACATGTGCTAGGCAAGCGCTCTACTGCTGAGCCACAACCCCAGCCCAACAAGTTATATTCTAAAGAGCCTCATAAACCTTGTTACGAAGTTTGGAGTTTGTCCTGAGAGCACTGGGGACCTATTGTAGGGAGTGGTCTGAACTCTAGGGATCTATGTGGTGAGATGAAGATAAGTGAATAGATTTTTTGAGAAATAATTAGGAAGCAAAATCATTAGACTCATTAATTGATTAGATTTGGTGGATGAGAGCAAAAAGGAGTCTGATATTCTTAGACTTCTTTGAGAAGAAAGGATGCCAAGATACTGGGTCCTCAGATTGTTTCTCGTTGTGTAATGCCATCAGTAGACTTTGAACTCATTGAGGGGTAGAGACTACATATCTTCCCATATCATGTAAGAGCAGTTACTGGCAGGTTTAATTTAAGCATGATGAAAATTTAGGATGGACTTTGATGATTGCATTTGAATAGTTAGACTTGTACTGATGAAAGGCTATTATAAAAAGATTTAACAGGTAGTCAAAAATGCAGAACTATAGCTCAGTAGAAAGAAGAGTATTGACTCGACTTACAGATCTGGGAGTTATTCACATTTAGATAATGTTAGTAACTAATTCTTCAAAATAGAATAGTGAAAGGGCAGAAGATACCCCAAACTCTGTGTGTGTGTTTGTGTGTGTGTGTGTACACGCGCGCACATGGTGTATGTGTGTATGTTATAAGGGAAGAATAAATCTTTTAGGGAAACAGAGGATTGGCCAGACGGGAAGATTAGAAAAATGGAATGTGTTGGAAAGCAAGGAGGAAGACCTTTTCAAGGAAATAAGAGATTGTCATTAATTTCAAGTGTAATTTGATAGCACAATGAGTCTGAAAACCAAGAAAAGGATATAGAAATTTTAGGTAAAGAGGTTGTTCCTTTCTGTCTTTGGAAACCACAGGACTTTTAGAGTGAGATGGTAGAAAGTGGATATCAAGAAATAGGGAGTTTAGTATAATTTGCAAAGGTGGAAATGGTGAGTGTAGGGAACTCTTTTTGAAAATTTGATGATGAATGATTGAAATAAGAGTAGTTACTATTAATATATTATCAGGAATAAAGGAAAAGTTCTTTCTCCTTTTACTGCCCACAGAAGACCATCAAAGTGTAATAAGAGGAGGAGGCAGAGAGGAAAATGAAACTCTTCATATAAATTTCATACTTATCTAAAATATAACAAAACTGGTTTTAATCATAAAGAACATAATTTTAAACATTTAAATCATCCCAGTTAGGTGCATTTATTAAGGATGTATGAGAAAGTATAAAATAATCCACTTTAGAAGATAGAACTATTTAGTAAGGAGTTTTTAAAGAAATTTTTGTTCCCAACTAACAAATACTTAAGACTGAGTTGGAAATATAGCCATATATAGAGCACATCATTGATTCCAATAAAATAAGCTCTAAAGGAACGGTGTTTTTAAATAACTGCAATTATTTCAAATTTTACTGACTTTTTTTTTTTTTTTTAAACAGAGAAATAGTTTGTCTGGTAAGTATGTGAATTTCATGACTTGGCTAGATTCTTCAGTATGTTACACATGCATTTCTATAGTGAAAGACAATGTAAACATTTTATTTGATTAATAGCATTGTTTTACAGTAAATGTTTCCAGAGTTATATATGTGTGAATATATAGTTGTTTTTTTTTTTGTTTTTTTTTTTTTTGAGGTCCACCCACACTCTTATTCACCATATTTGACACAACATGGCATTAATGAGAATTTAGTTCTTTAACATACTGTACATTTAAAATGGGGTATATTGTTTCCATTATTAGCAATGTTATTATACAGTATTATTTTCCCTTTTTAGACATGTTGATCTCTTTGAGCCTGTCATTAGACTAGTGAGGAACTGCAAAAGATTCTATTCTCCACTTTTATAAAAAGGAAAAAAGATTGGAGAAAAAAAAAATTTGTGTAGGCAAGAGAATCTAAGAGGAAAGTTGTCTCTAGAATCTTTTCTGGTGTGTAGAAAATTAAGAATTTCTAGTTTTGCTTCCCTCTCTGTAAAATCCAAAGTAATCTTTTGTGGCTCTTTAGGTTGTGTTGACATTTATGCTAACCTTTCCTTTTGTTCCCATCCCATCTAAACTAAGACCACTTGGAAGCCTTACTTGGCAAACATTTTTTTTTTTTTTTTTTTTTTTTTTTTTGGTACCAGGGATTGAACCTCGGGACATTTTAGCACTGAGCCACGTCCCCAGACCTTTTTTATTGAGACAGTGTCTTGCTAAGTTGCTTATGGCCTCTCTAAATAGCTGAGGTTGATCTTGAACTTGTGATCCTCCTGCCCTCAGCTTCCTGAGCCACTGGGATTACAGGTGTGCACCACCATGCCCAGCGGCAAACATTCTTTATCAACCCCCAAATTAGGTAGAATAAGTACTTTTATGTATGTGGATAAAATCAGGCTGGTAAGTATAGGAAAAATATAAAGGATAAAAATTCTTTTTGTTTAGGATTTGTAGGAACAATGTACATGTGACATTAGGGCCAGTTTAGAAAGGAGATGCTTGATTGCTTGGTGGAACTAGACACCTACATTACACCTTTATCCTCTCCTCAGTTGAGATCTTTAGAAGAGAAACCATTGCTGTTTTCAGTTTGTATACAAAGGGAGTAGATTTAAATTCATGTCTTGATTCTGGATTGGACAATATTTATTGGGCAGTGTCATCAACAAGGGATCATTTTGACATTTTGGGAATGTGTACTACCATAGATTTCCTTCCTTCAGCATAAAATGGCTGAGATCGTACAAGTGACAATGAGTAGATCTATTGAGACAAATTCCATATATATTTTAAATGGCTTATTCTATTGGATAAATTATGTAAAAATAGCTAATTGTGTTAGAGACATTGAGAAGGTGGCTTTTTTAGAAACTCTTGGTAAAATTTCAAAGCACTTAGCTGTGAGAAGGAAGGCAGAGCTCTTGCTCAGCCACCAAAAAGATCAAAACTTATTCTTACAAAGTAACTGTGGGATCATAAGGCCTATTTTAGGTTACAGAATTTAAGACTGACTTTTAGGGATGGTTCCAGGCTCAAATGGGTCCCTGATGCCCATGTTGTTTTTGACTAACAAGTCCAGGGTAAGCTTATTTCTTTAGGAAATCCTTTAGGCATTCCACTGAAGTGATTGCCCTTTCTCATGGCCCAGTTTATACTATAAGGCTTCAAGAATTTTTCCTAAACATGTAGTCTGTGAATAAAAGTGTTCCATGGTCTACTGCTTGTCAACCTCTTTATGCTTATACTATTATAGCTATCTTTACATGTTGGTTTTTATTATAAATCTATATAGTATTCTAATGTAGGGATATAGAAGAGAACAATTTTGCCCAATTTTGGGTGTTCGTTTTTGGCCTTAAGTAACACTTAAGTATACATTTATATGGTTGTGTTTACCAGTTTGTATATACACATATGTAATTGGGCCCTTATTTGTCTTTTTATGAGATAAATCTAAGTTTATTATCTTTGGATTCTAAGTGTTATTAGGGGCTTCATTTCATAGGTTCTATTTATTTTCAGGACTGGGTTGACCAATAGGCAGAAACAGTCATGACTTTGTGTCATGAATTTGATAAGAATACTTTTATGTGTTTATGCCAGTTCTCAGACTCTTGTTCAAGGAGGTAGGAATGTAGAATTAGAATACTTGGAGGGTTCTTTTGGTTGTTTGGATTTCTTTTTCTTTTCTGGGCATTGACATTTTTTAGCATAGATTATCTAGGTTAAGACTGATTTGCCTATTAATTCATGAATGTGAGTGAGAGGAAAAACTGGAATGGTACCTGTTCCTGATGACAACTGTTCTTGATAATCAGAAATGAAAACAAATAAAATAATTTTTACATTGTTTTAACCACTTGGCTTCAATATTAATGGATTATTTTAATGTTTAAGCAATTAACCTTTTAAGATAAAAACTGGTACAGTAATTTAATTTGATTTTTCTTAAATAGTTTTTCATAATCTATTCTGAGTCATGGAAAGAATTAGGTAAGAGAAAACCTTTGTTTGAAAGTAAAAAAAGTTACCCAGGCAACCTGTATATGTTACCAGTGTGCTGATTAATCATCTCCAACATTAATCACTGTCATCAGTTATCACTGAAAGATGACTACAGAACACTCTGCACTATTATCATTCCATCATTTTTCTACAGATGAATTTGGTACAAAAGATTTATTGTACACAGTCATGAGGATTATGACATCAAGCTTAAATAAAGAGGCAGGACATTTTAAATATAGAAAATCATGAATTTTCTTTTTACATCCCTCATTCACTTAGTTTATTGATTTGACATAGGCCTGTGTTTTAACAGTTAATAATCATTTCTTGCATGTTTTAAATGATGTACGATTGGTATTTGACTACAGTTTATAGGTTTTTCAGTTTCATTTTACTGGTAGCGTTTGGTGGGAGGGGAAGCCAAGTCATTGTGTTTTGTATGTATAGGTAAAATAATCATCTCAATAAAGTTTTGTCAAAATTTCAGAAGGTTGAATTTATAATGTGGTTATTTAACTGTTTAGTATATCCATATCTATTCATATCTATATATGTATACACACATGCATAATGCCCCATTATTTTACATTATATGTTCTTTGAAAGTTGTTTAATATCCATCATTTTTTAAGAGTTGGAGTAATCTTAATTTTTTTGAAGATCTACTTCAGAATATTCAGAAATGTGTACATTCATACTAATTTTATGTCCAGGAAAGTAAATGTCAACAATATTGTTTTCCCAAAAAACACTGCTCATTTTAGTTGTCTAATTTTAATTAATGGAGACATTAATTGCAATGGGCAATATGTATGCTATTATTATTTTCTAACATTTATTGAAGAAAACTGATGCTAAATCAGTATTAATAAAAATTGTTTTATGCTGCAGAAGTTTATTTTTTTAATTGTTTTGGATCTTACTCTGTGTAAAAGCACACTAGTGTTAAACTCCTTGATCTGAGTTTCTAAAACAGTTATTTTCAATTACGAAATGACATTCCTATAATCTTATGTTGAGCCAGATTTTTTAATTTTTTTTTTTTTTTTTTTTTTTTTTTTTTGGTACTGAGGATTGAACTCAGGGGCACTCGACCACTGGGCCACATCCCCAGTCCTTTTTTGTATTTTATTAGAGACAGGGTCTCACTGAGTTACTAAGTGCCTCGCCCATTGCTGAGGCTGGCTTTGAACTTGCAATCCTCCTGCCTCAGCCTCCCAAAGTGCTGGGATTACAGGCGTGCGCCACCGCGCCCGGCTAGAGCCAGATTTTTAATGCTCTTATAAATAACTTTTTCTTAATATGGACACAATTTAGATGTGATTTATTTTTATTATAATTATTGAGTGATGATTTTGGTTAATTTGATAGGAATCGGAACTAGCATCTTTGTCTTTCAATGCTAAGGAGAAAGGAAGGAAATCTTCTATTGCACTTGAAAATTAAATTACAGGTCTTTATTTTCTATGCTATGTAAAACCTGTTACATTCTTCAGTGTTAAAAACAATACGGTTAAGTGTAGTGGAATCATGCTTTGTAGACTTTGCTTTTCAAAAGATCAAATTATTTCAGGATGAAAAATCTCCCCAAAAATTAGATGGATACTACCTACTTAAAAGCTAGCCTAGTTATATAGTTCTGTTTGATAAGTGATTGATTAGGTCAGACTATTAAACCATTTAATCTGGCATGTATATTGTGCATGATAAAAGAAGTCCAACTGTGAATTTGAGTATATTAAATAATCTTCAGGAAGTTCCACAAAGAATATTTGAATGCCTTAAAACTTCAATAATGCATGTTTGTTCCAAACACATTTGATTTGTCTAGGTTTGCCCATCAGGTTGAAGAAATGCTAATCTTGTTGCATTCAGCAGCTGGGTTTTTGCAATATTCTTTTCCTTCTCCTAGGGGTTAATTAGCCTTCTTTCAAAATGTGGCCTAGTTAGCTGTAGATTGAAATGATTCAGCCAGAGCTGGCTCTGCAAAGCAGAACCATTAACAGGCGGGTGTGTCCAACTGCTTAATTAGCCAGAATAAAAAGGTCCTTTGTCAAACAAGCATCTGTTGCTCATGACACACCTGACAGGCACATTAGGCAAGGATGACTAGACTGAAATTGTGCATGGCTCTCCTGCAAGAATATACAACTCATTTACATATGGGCTACATCATCTACAAACTGCAGGAGTTTATTTAGCGTATCAAAATGGATTAATGTAACTGAGTTTGTGGCTGATAAACAAATATCACTTGAAGGGAGGCTGTGAAGGAACTAAACTAACAAAATTACTCCCAAACATAAACAAAGCACCAGAAACCACTGCTAGATGAATGAGAGCACCTTGAATGTACTCATAAGCTGTTCTGCTGGGAGTAAAATGAAATGTACAAATGGAGCATGTCTTAGCACTGCCCTCTTATGATGATCCTTACTTTGCATAACTGTTGGAAAGCTACCTGAATACTCTTAAAGGTGTCAGTGGGTTTAAATCACGTTAAGCAAAATTTAATGAGAGTGTTATATTCTTCAAACATGCTCTAACATTTTATTTTATTGATCTGCTGTTATTAGGTCTTCAGAATTAATCAGTTAAAATTTGTATGGAAAATTGCTTATTGGTCGGCTTTATTATGACCTCAGTAGGAAAGGAGGAAATATTTCCTTAACTTTGGTGTCAGAAAGATGGACTCCATGTCCCTAGTTGAAAGTATAGATCAAATACTATGGACTGAGAACCTAAACGACTGCTCTTCAGACCAATAGTCTCTAGCTTTTCATTTGGAAGCCCTGTCATATAATGACAGGGTATTGCCAAGTAATGTAAGTAGTGATTGACATCATGGACTTCAGAAGCAGACAGAGATGGATCCATGTTCTTACTCTTTCCATTTATGTAGCTTTTGTCCTGTTTTGATATCTATTTGTAACTTAGTTGCCTAACTTGCTAAGTAGGCAACCCCCATCATAGGGATTGCCTGAGGATTAAATGAGATCATATTTTTAAAGCAGATAGCCTTAGAAAAGCACCAGGAAAGAATTGCTAAATAAGAATTATGTTTATGAATTCAGAGCTAATCTGTGGAAGGGGTATTATTGAGACCCTCTCAAGGCATGAGGCTTGGCAGAGAAAGGCTCTTCCTCAAAGCCAAAGAGGATAATGAAATCAGAGGAGAATGAAATTATGTCTGTGAATAGCAAAAACAACAAAAATGCAGACAGAACTGAGGGGATTGGTTCTTAATTGGATCCAGAAGTCAAGTACCCTGAAGCTTTGGGTAAGTGACTTAATATCTCTGAGCTTCAATTGGCTCACCTATCAAATGAGGGAAATCATGGCTTTAATCATCTATTCACATACTGCTATCACTAAAGTGGGAGTATTAACTCTTCCATATAAATAGATGAATCAGTATAAATATTATCAACATTGTTTTGAACCAAAAAAGCAATTTTCTACTTGTAGTTTATAGAAGCAATACTCAAATGCCTGTAGAGGCCAAGTGAATGAGTATTGCCATTTAAAAGACCTGCCTATAAAACACATGATATGAGCTCGCCTTCTTTCAAGTTTTGACACTTTCCAAGAAAGTCTGGAATTCTTTCATTTTAGTGCAAAATTTTTTTTTTTAAATATTGGGGTTAAGGATTTTGGTTTGTAATCATGCTGTTCAAAGAAAACCTGTCTGTAGAGTCTAATATAGTCGATTAGAGGTCAATTTCCAAATCTATGCCTTTTACTTCCTGATATACTCTCTGGGGCAGTTTATTTGGAGTGGTTATGAATTACTTTAAAGGTACATTTAATTTTTAAACAGAACTTCTTTACATTCTTAACATGTGTTTGATTTAAAACAGTGGCTGTCAAAATATGGGTCATGTACCAAAAAGGGATATGTAGACCAATCTGCAGTACAGTGGATGAGCCCAAGAGCTAGTCTTAGCAAATTTCCCAGTTGACTCTGGAAGAAATAGGAGAGAATATGAGAGTAAATGGCTGTGCTGTAAGAAACTCATCTACAATTGCTTGAGCAAGTTATAATAACTGGTCAGTCTATCTTCTTCTTTATCTGTACACTAAACTGCCAAAGACCACCATCCATCTTGGAGTTGGCAAGAGAGACTGGCAGATACTTCTTAGATGATGGTATCTGTTGGATTCCAGGCAGGAGGCCGCGCCTCCCAGGCAGAAGGCCACACCTCCCCAGATGCTTTGTTAAAAACTACACCTCCCAAGAGCCTCAGCGTGACCAAAAAACCTGACCAGCAAGTGCCCTGTCCACTACCCCCCCTGACCTCTGATAGCCTATAGGGCAAGGACTCACTCCAAGGGGGTTTTATGACCCCTACTCTATTTAAACCAGCCCCGGACTGAAATCGCTCTCTGTTCGCACTTGCCTCGGTTCCTGCCTGTCCCTATTCCCGTCCATCCCTTCCCTACCCCCCTTCCCTTCCTTTCCCTACCCTTGCCCATGTGGCACCCCAATAAACCCTTTTATTTCACTAACACAGTGTTCCTGGCTAAGTTAACTATGTTTCAGCATTTTTCTAACAGTATCTAATACCTGGTCTATTCCTTGAATAAAATATTGCCTCATTCTCCTTAATTGATCCTCTGTTGTGGCACAAATGCTATCAGTAGTCTACAAGTATATAATAAATCAACACTGGTTTTGGCTTTTCTTTTTTGGGAGGGCGTTGGTCCCCTACTCCCACCAGTCTATGATGGAAGAAAGAGGAAGAGGCAGGCATAGATAGGCTTCCTAATTTGTATATTCTCTCTGAAAGTTTCGGGAATCTTTGGCTCTCTTGTAGTCATAGTTGGCTAAGGGGTTTGTGTAGTGAATACTGCCATTCTTATGGATTTTTAGACATATCCATGGTCTTGGCAATAGTCCAAAGGTGCGTGCGTGCGCGCGTGTGTGTGTGTGTGTGTGTGTGTGTGTGCGCGTGCGCGTGCTTATGTATGTTTGGAGATCAATACCACATTTTAAGAAAGCCACAATTTGTTAGATTTCATATTAAAAATCTGGATTTTCAGCTTCTTTTGCAAAAATAGATCTATTATCTACAGATTTCCCACATAACAGCCATATCCTGGAGCTTAAAGTGAGCTGAATCATATACATGGAGTATTAGCCACAGTTTCCTTCACTGTTGTTTAATTTTGTAACTCCTAGTCTCCTTCA
Organism: Tamias sibiricus; assembly: GCA_025594165.1. Lineage (NCBI taxonomy): Eukaryota > Metazoa > Chordata > Mammalia > Rodentia > Sciuridae > Tamias > Tamias sibiricus. Next base: position 152,416,804 of record CM046657.1, on the reverse strand, counting down.
TGCTGTATACTTGAGGTTACTAGATTGTAGATGGAAATTATACTTCTATGAACTACACTGTATTATATGATATTTTGTTTATGAGTTAATATGTAAAGAATTTAGAAGGGTCCTTAGCACTTGTTAAACAGTGATAGTAGCCGGGCGTGGTGGCGCACGCCTGTAATCCCAGCACTTTGGGAGGCTGAGGCAGGAGGATTGCGAGTTCAAAGCCAGCCTCAGCAATGGGCGAGGCACTTAGTAACTCAGTGAGACCCTGTCTCTAATAAAATACAAAAAAGGGCTGGGGATGTGGCCCCAGTGGTCGAGTGCCTCTGAGTTCAATCCCCGGTACAAAAAAAAAAAAAAAAAAAAAAAAAAAAACAGTGATAGCTATTACTGCTATACTTTTGGAATGTACTAAGCTTTATTGTGTTGCTTTAAGATTTTGAATAACAAAATAAGAAAACACTCAGATCACCTACAGAGATGCTAGTATCAAAGTCTAGAAAGAAAATACTTACAAATTCAAAGTGTGAAAGCCCAGTCACAAGTCATCTTCTCTCACCACTGAGTCTCTTAATTTCTCTGGTCAATTAATTTCTTCTTTTATAAAATAAGCAATGTAGATTTGATGTCTTCAGAGGTTTATTTATAAAATTGAATGAGATGATAGAAGGTTTGGGGAAAAAGAATTGGAAGAGGTCATGCTGTGACAAAAGATGCTGAGAGGGGTTAATTTTCTCCTTGAGAGAATTAAATACTCGTTTAGATTTTTTTTTAAAATTTTTAGGGAAAATTAGTGCTCACTCTACTTTTTACAGATTTAAATCATGATACAGTAGTTTTCTTAGGCTACCAATTAAATACTAACCCTCCCACCACAGGAAAGAAAATTAGAATTTGGGTCCCTGCTCAGTAGCAAAGAAATTCATGTTTATTTTACTGAATGTGTAAGTAGCGAAAGGGGGTGTCAAGGATAAGAAGCCTGAGAACATTAGTGAACTTGATCCTTTGGTTAATTTTGGGTATATAAGTTGATTTTGGATGTATGTTAACTTTTTTTTAGATTACCAAATCATAAGTTTTTAAGTTGGAAAGGACCTTGGAAATTACTTATTCTATATATGTAGCCTAGGAAAGTGTCTAGAAAGTAGTTTGTGACATATTTTACAACCAGTTAGGGCTTGTGTTCTGAGAATTAAGAGAATTTTTAAATAATTTGGAACTGACTCATAAAGAGATTGAAATAATTTATAACGTAAAATTGAGGAAGGTAACTTTCAATGATGTTCAGTGTTTATTATCTCAGGTTAAGAGATACTAGTGAGGATTTTTTCAATGAAAATGTAGATTAGTAATTGTCTGCATTTATTTTAAAAGTGGTCAGCATGACTATAAACATGCATGAATTGTCATGGTAGTATATTGGGTTGAGAGGCATTTTGAGTGGTGTAAGTCTCCCAATAGTATATTAAGAACAAATGAAATGAAGCTCAGCATGCAAGGTGAACATTTTAAACTTTACTTCTATTTTCATATATTTCAGAGACCATCATGCAGACATCAGAGACTGGGTCGGACACAGGTTCGACAGTGACTTTACAGACATCTGTGGCTAGTCAAGCAGCAGTGCCTACGCAAGTGGTGCAGCAAGTACCGGTACAACAACAGGTGAGGAGGTGCTGTCCTCAGGGGGTTGTGACCTTCATTGTGTGCAGCATCCAGTATAACTATATCCAAAGATTATTTGGACTTTCTTGCTTCTTTGGGTGCTAAGAGTGGCATAGTTCAGTCTTTGGGCATAGTCTAGGTATTGCTAGTTTCTGTGCTAGGATGTAGAGAGAGCTACAAAGACTACTCAGACTATAATCCCTCTTCTGAAAAAGCCTCTCTTAATTCCTAGAGTGTTGTTTTCTTCTGACTTAACCACACTAAGAAGGGTTTTCTCCTCTCCCCATTGTTTATTACATCTTCTTATTTCTTTCATACTGAAATGTCAGGAATAATACTTATTTAATTGGTTCACAGTAGCACTTAATAAAGGAAAGCATGCATGTACCTCATAGGCAGGGATTTTGCCTTTGTAGTGCTTTAGAAAGTCTTGGCATTAGGTGGCTGCTAAATACTGTTTAATGAAAATAAAATTATATTAAAGGTCTGGAGTGACTCATCCCTTTTAAAAGTTAGAAAATAATTCATTGTCAGATTTTTACTACAGGTTTTATTCATGCTCAGGGCATTTGGCTTGTTCTGACAAAATAAATGCTGCTCATGTCAATTAATAGTTCTGTATGTGGATTATAAACCCGTTGCCCTATCATTTTTTCCAAAGACTGATGAGAACATAAGAAAGATTGTATGTCATTTATCATTATCTTGATATTTGAGATTTGCCTGTAATTTCTTAGTGTGTAGGAATATTAACAAATATTATTCCTACAATTATAAAGAAGTGTAGAGAAAGTGGTATCATTTCATAAATGATATGCAGAAGGATTTAAGGTTATATTATTTTCAAGATACAGAGTTGGATTGGGTGTGGGCTAGGGAGGGCTAGGATTACAGAGAAGTCCTGGGTTCAATCCCTAGCACTACCAAAAACAAGTCTTTGACTTTTAGGCTGAAATAAACCAATTTTTAGAAACTATATAGTTTTAATCTTAGTACATTTCTTTCTTATTGCTACCATATATATACAAACATCCTTCCTATCCTTCATGTTCCAAGTTTATTAGGTTAGACTATATGTAGTTTTGTTCTACAGAAACATTTTTATGTGTTTTACCCTATTCGTTCTGTATCTTATATTTCTTACTATTATTTTTTCTTTTTAATCATTAAAAGTGAGTCTCTCTAAAATAGAGATTTAAAATCCTCTGGAATTATTAATGTTGTTACCAGTTTGAAAAAGTAAACATTATTCAGAAAAGGATACTTATGTTATGTCAACTAAGGAGCAAGTTAACAGAACAACTGAGGTATTATTCTCCATACCTAACTTAAAAGAGAAAATGTTGAACAATGAAACTCACTTTGGTTTCATTTGTGGAAGAACGCTGTTGGAGAATACCTGTCTCTAACAAGAATATGACAGAGAAAGTGTTCTTATATCCAGAAAGTACCCTCTTGAGACATTAAAATACCTGTGGTATATAACTGACTTTGCCCTGGACCTTGTCTTTTCTTCTTTCCTTCATTCCTTCTACTTCCTCTTCCTCCTCTTCTTTTTCTTCTTTTCTAATTGAATGTATATACCATCCAGTGTTTGCTATAGGTCTTACTTAATGTATATAGTTGTATAAAAGAGTCAAATAATTCAGCAGATTTACTATCTTTTTTTATTAAAAGCAGAATATAACTTTTCCTTTTCCATAAACCACTCCTTTTCATTTACCTCTTTTAACCTAGTATTTGGATATTTATTTCCATGTATTTAAAAGTAGCATACTTATTTTACTGTTTCTTGGTTTAAAAAAAAAATTATTGATTAATTGTTGTACTGTGAATTGAACCCAAGGCCTTACACATGTTAGGCAAAGCTCTACCACTGAGCTACGTCCCTGGCTGCTTCTTGATTTTTAAGTTTTAAGTATTGTCTTAGCATGTTCTTCTTTTTAAAATATATATATATTTTTTAGTTGTAGATGGATCCAATACCTTTATTTATTTTTTTATGTGGTGCTGAGGATAGAACCCAGTGCCTCACACATACTAGGCGAGCGCTCTACCACTGAGCCACAACCCCAAGCCCCCATGCTCTTCTTTTTTGACAGACACACACACCCTTCCCATTCCTAATATAGAAAAACAAGAATTTATTTTTTTAAAATATATTTTCCTTTGTAGATGGACACAATACCTTTATTTTATTCATTTATTTTTATGTGGCACTGAGGATTGAACCCAGTGCCTCACACACATGGGCTAGGTAAGCACCCTACCACTGAGCTACAATCCCAGCCCCCAAAACAAGAATTTCTTATGTTTCAACCTAATAGTTACATTTTAATTTTGGTAGATCGGTATTTAGTACTTTTACTACTGTGATATTTAAATACGGTTCAAATCTAGCATACAGTCAGCAGTGATTGCCACCTCTTCTTGCAAAACTCATTTACTTTCTGGGATTTAATGACTACATTTCTTCTATTTGCAAGATTGCAATGCAAAAATGAAACACCATTATGATTTCTGATTTTTTTGTATAGGGCCCAGGTGATTTTTTTCTCCAAGTTTACACAATATTTAAACACCAATTTTTTGAAATTTCTTGATGACATGCCCTGAAGTAGGACTATTTTCATATGTTGCGATACAGTCTTGATGGATCTTTTCAGTCTGGACGTTCATGTTCTTCAGCTCTAGAAATCTTTCTTCAGTTTTTTCATTGATGATGACTTCCCCTTTATTTTTTCTTTTTCGCTTAGTGGACATTTTTATTCTCCTTTAAGCTTCATCTTTCTTCCAGCCTATTACTTTTAATTTCTAACATCATACTTTTATTTTCAAGTATTTAAAAAATATTACCCTTATATTCCTACTTATAACATCATGTTCTATTTCCTGGTTATTTTTTTCTCTCCAAATATATTAATTTTTTAAAGTTGTTGAACTCTTTTTATGTAGCCTGTATCTTTCAAGGTATTTTGTTCTCTTTTATTTTGTCTCTGTTTTTCATGTTTAAAGCTTCTCTTAGATGTCTGATAACCTTTAGTGCTTATCCATATTTTAAAATGTGGGTATATTAAACTGATTTGAATGCATGAATGGGTTCTGTTGACTTCAAAATGGGTCATTTGACTGGGCTTTCTAATTAGGAGATCTCTGATGTTCAGTGTCTGTTTTTCTTCTTTGGCTGGCCATATTTTTAAAGAAAACTTGTTCAACTTCCTGCTGGGTGGGTGAAAACTTGGCATCTGGGATCTGAGTGAGGAAAGAGAGTTTGTTATTTGTTGCACTGATTAATTTACTCTTTCTGTTTTCATATGGTGTCACAGGTGTTTAGTTTTTTTTAGTGCAGAGACAAGTGCAGAGAAAAATTAGAGTAAACCTCCAAACATTTCACCAAAGTTGGGAAAGCCAGTCACCTTACTATGTAGGAATGGTGGGGATGATTTGATTGTTTCTTAAGTAGAATTACTTTTTATATTAAATACATATATGAAAAATTAAAAAAAAAAGTGGATTGCTGACAGAAGTAGAAAATCAGTGTTACCTGGACCCTACTTTGAAAAACACTGTACTGTGCCATATGGCTTCCTGCCAGCAGGCATATTTTTTTAGTTACTCAAGTTAGCTCTTTCCTATGGGATATATGAGGCAGGTGATACCTTACATTACCTTACACCAAGTAAAGAAGGTGAGAATTCTCATTTTCTTTTTGTCAACACAGTATTTTATTTCACATAGTCAGTGTTACATTTGCCTGGAGATGCTTGTTATGTCCTCCTTCTAGGGTGATTGGAAGGATTTTTTTTTTTCCCCTTTGTCATTTTTTTTTCTTCTTTTTTCTTTCCAACTACAATGTGTCATGTTTGAAGTTCCCTGGTACATTCTAACAGTGTCCCTGTGGATATAAGTTGTCTATAACTGATTATAATGGTGCTATAGTAATTTCTTATTGCTCTGACATGCCTGTAATGTTTGAATTGTTAATGTGCTCATGTTATCTGGAATTTGAAAATTGTACCAGAAATGCTTTTTAAAGCTTCTAGCTTTTGTTAGTGACTCATGATGGATACCAAAATCATGGTATTGATGTCAAGAGTAGTTAGTTCTGTTGATTCAACTTTTCAGTAGCTTTGCTTTGACCATTAAAGAGAAAGCCTACCGCTAATTTGTGTGGTTGGTGTGTGTGTGTGTGTGTGTGTGTGTGTGTGTGCGTGTGCACACACACACATAATTATATATATATTTTGGAATGTTGGGAAAACAGACAATTTCAAGATCCTAATATTATACACTTCTGTTTCTTCAAAGCACTAAAGGCTCTAATTTCTCTGTGTAGTAAAATAAAGTGTTGATTCTCAAATTATTTCTATGAAATTTCATTTATGTGACGTCACATGTGAACTTCTTGTCTTTTTTTGTAAGATATTGTTCAGGAATTAAGAATTCTGAGGAAACAACAATACATCAAATTTCTTATGTATATTTTCATTGTTTTAGGAGATTTTATAGTCTTAGCTCCTAAATATAGGCATTATTGCCCAATCCAATAAAATCCATAAAAATGTTCAAACTCAATATCTTGATTAGAAACTAAAATGTATTTCTATTATCTTTATAAAAATACTTTTTGGACTAAGGTGTCTCTATAGAATATGACTAAAAATGTACTGCTACCCCTCCCTTTCCTTCTATCTTGATTGATTTGCTTAAGAGTTTCATGTGGGTTATTTTATGCCTAAATCTGGGAGACCCCTCTTGCCCTAGAACTAAATTAAAAATCCAGGAGAAGGGAAAAGGAAATGTTCTCTTACTATTCCATAGCCAGCCAAATTAGGTTCTTTTCAAGGTAAAACCTTGACAGAAGTTAGAATTTCATTTCTTGTTTTAATCTTGGGCTCCAATGTACTCCAGGAATACTGTGGACACTGAGGACATTTCCTAGACCATCTTGAACTATTGCTCCTAAATTTTTTTCTCCCCTTTGTTTCCCAGTTTTAACTATCTTTGCAACTATAGTTTACTCTACTATCACTGTATTACATTTTCCTTGGAGGAAGGCACAGATCTTTTTCTCCCAAATAAGAAAGTTTGTTGTCTATATTATAACTTCTAAACATAATATCCCAGGTATAATAGCGTCCTGGGGTTAAGGGACCTCTATTGAGTTTAAAGAATTTTTTTTTTTTTTTCTAAAACACTTTCAACTTTACTAGTGTTATTTTATTATGAGACACTGTAGTTTACCTTTTTAAAGTAGGGACTCAGAGTTTGTATCTGGTGAGTCTTTGTTATATAACTGGGACATTTGAAACATTTTATGTGATAAAAGCCCATTTCAAGATTATATTCAGGAAAGACCCTTTGTTTTTTATATAAATAAGCAATGTTGACTGGGAATCTTTGTTCATAATTTGAGTTATCAGAATGAACAGAAGAGCTATGTAGCTATATTGTTTGTTTTGAGTTACTATCAGTCTGTCAAATATTTAGCATTGTCATATAAGTTACAGTATATCCTGAGGAGTGAGCATATTATCCCTGTAATCAAAAGGTAATGACATTTTCCTTGAGGAACAGATTCAACCAGAATTGTCAAATTATAGGAGAAGAGAAAGTGTTAGTGAAACTCCAAAAGAATGATTTATTATGGGTATCTGAAAAATTATCTCTTAACCTTTGAGAAACAGATTCTAGATATTCAGGTTTAAAATTAATCCTTTTCAGATCCTCATGTTCCTTAGACCCCAGTTTCAATCCCCAGTGAATTCCATCCTCTTTTATTTATCATATTTCTAGTAGTAATTAATAAAAAAGAAACCATGATAATTAGCAATATACCAATGAGAAATTTAATTTGGTCAAAGCAATCAACAGTGATTTAAATTAAAAAATATGATTAATCTATGATACATTAATTTTCCATAACAGAATTTTCTTTCAGATCAGTTTTGATCAGTGGTGTGTTAAACGGGCCCCCCTGCTAGCTTGGGGAGCTAAGCCTGAGGTCCTGCACCCCCATCATTCTTGTCTTTATCTTTCCTTTCTGTTCAGGGTCAAGGGGTTTGCTTTCTTGCAATCCTAGCTTTGGTGGGCATGAATAGAATTCTCTTCATTTAAGACCATTATTCCAGATAATCAACTGAAACAAAGATATTTTTATCTTCTTTTTTCTTATTTGGGACTGAATTCTCATTGGCTTAGTTCCCTGTGGGGTCAGTATTATCATAATTAAGATCCTGGCAGACATTCTAAAGTTGGAGTTATATTTGAAATAAATTTCAGTTAAATGTCATTTTAAAAACTTACAATGATTTCAGCCATTCAAGAGAATATTTATTTTTTGAACCAAAACTGGTAGCTTTTAGTATCCCTTAAACATTAAGATATTTCAAAGGATGGTACCAATTTAAAATTGAAATAAATCTTGCTGGTCCAATGCAATATGAAGGCCCTTTAGTTGATCATTTCTACTGAATATTTGTAAAAATAAGAGCTCAATTATTTAATCAGTTGAGTAATAGTATTCTTTGATTTTCTGTTAAGTTATTTTAAAAAACTATTTTTTTATCTGTAGTTTGTTCATTGTGATTAGTTCTGGGTACCATAGTTTAAGAGGAATGAGCCAGGTACTATGTTAAATGATGAGATTTCAAAGGTAATTTGACATGGTTCCTTGTCATAGGAAATTAGCTTTTTCCTGTGGCTTTGGAATTGTTATACAAAGTGCCTTAGAAGCAAGATGGAGACTGTCCTTGAAAGTAAGGGTCAGTAAGGTCTTCATCAAAGTTATGACTCTTACATTGTGTACTGAAGGAAAAGTTGCAGTTTGCAAGAAAAACAAACTGGAGTAGGCCATGTCTGGCAGAGAAAAGCATGGAATAGTTCAAGGGAAATAAGGCAAACAATGTTGAAGGGAGGGAGGAGACTGAGGAAGTGAGGGATGTTAAATAATGTTGCACAAGAATCTCTTCTAGAAGGTGGAGTCAGATGACCTGTTTCTGGTACCTTCACACGTGTCCCCTCATTAGAATTGTAATTCTCTTCCCTGTCCAGTTGACTTTGTTTTTTTAGGTATTTCCTTATTAACATCTGCACTGGTCTGCTACATTTCCCATTTGTTTGGCCAGTTCTTAATTCTATGAAATTTGGATGCTACCCATGTAACTATTGATACTGCATACTTCAGGCAAGCTAAACCCAATATTTTTAGGATCTTTGTAGAATATTCTTTGTGACTTGATACTGTTGATTGTCCCCCTCCCCTCCCCCGCCTGAGTTTTGTGCTTCTCCTTATATTTGAGGGCTACTTCATCAAGGAGAACAGATTTGGTGGAGGTTAAGAGAGTGGGCTTTATGGTTTGGTTGAGAGGTATGAGTTCAAATCATGACTCTAACCCTTTCTAGTTATAACTCTGGGCAAATACTAACCATTTTGAGACATACTTTCCTTAACTATTCAATAATGATAATAATATCAATCTCTTATTAACTTAAATAGTAAACATTGTAATTTATAAAATAATTTAGGATAGTACCTGGATATAATAAATTTTAATCAATATATATTTACTATTACAATCATCCCTTACTATCTGTAGAGGACCCTCCATGGATAATAAAATCTGCGGATGTTCAAGTCCTTCAGTCCACTCCCGTGAGAAAAGATCCAGTCTTGAGATAATGAACCCACTTACATGACAAAGTCATTAATCCATTCATGCAGGCAGAGCCCTCATGATCTAATCACCTCTTGAAGGTCTCAACACTGTGGCATTGGGAATTAAGTTTCCAACACATAAACTTTAGGGGACACATTCAAATCAAGCAATCAGGAATACCTCCAATATTTTATTCAGCTCATGAAAAATAATAATTTTGGATCAAATGTGGTTTTCTGGTAGGATATAAGACATTAGGTGAGAATAATATATTAATAGCCAGCCTAATTGGAATTTGAGTTTCTAGTTAGAAGAGGCTTAAACTACACCAAAGAACCTCCTAGAGTTTAATTTCTTCTCCAACAAATCAATTACATTGTAAGATTTTTGTAGAGACTCATTTTAGTTGATTTTATAGTTTATTCTTAGAGATGTATAATTGGTTTCCTGTTAATATCTAATTTGCCTATTAAGGTATCAGTTTTAACATTGGTACTCTTTTCGTTTTTTTTTTTTTAAGTTCAATTTATCCTAAATTTTTTTTTTTTTTTTTTTTTTTTTTTTGGTACTGGGGATTGAACTTGGGCACTCGTTCACTGGGCTACATCCCCAGCCCTATTTTGTATTTTATTAGAGACAGGGTCCCACTGAGTTGCTAAGTGCCTCGCCATTGCTGAGGCTGGCTTTGAACTCACGACCCTCCTGCCTCAGCCTCTCGAGTGCTGGGATTACAGGCATGTGCCACCACACCCGTCTATCCTAAACATTTTTTTACATGAGTAAATTATGGAAATCTCAGGATAACTGACACTCTGTTTGCATATAATTTGAACAATTTAGAACATGATTTAAACAGAACATTTAAAACTTGTTGTAGTCAGGTTTGGCTTTCTATAACAAAATACCTGAGACTGGGTACTGTATAAAGAGATTGATTTAGGTCAAAGTTCTTCAAGTTGAAGTGCTAGGCATGGACATCTGCTCAGCTTCTGGTGAGGGCCTCAGGGCAGATGGCATAGAGTGTGTGTAAGAGGGTCAAGCAGGTGCATGCAGGAAGAGCACGTGTGAGAGGTGCCAAGAAGATGGTCCAGTTGTGTTTATTAATGATCTATTCTCAAAGTTACCAATCCAGTTACCAAACAAGCTTTGCATACTCTTGAAAGAAAAGCATTATTCTCCATAAAGCCCCAATACCTCTCAACAGTTATAATGGGAACCAAGCCTCATCATGTGTATTGGTAGGGACAAACCATCGTCAAGCCATAGTATCTACCCTCTTGCTAAAGCAAATAATAGAAATTCTTTATCTATATTGAAATGTACTCTCTAATAGAGCTCAACATATAGCTGAGTTTGTTTGCTATCAGTTTCTCAAAGAGAAACTTAAGGTCCAAATTAAAATACTTATTTATAGTATATGCTGGCCACCCAAGGAAGATTTCCCAGAGGGAGTGATTTTTAAGCTAAATTTGAGGTATAGAGGTGAAGAATGGGGGAATAAAAGGAGGTGTTTTTTGAGGGAAGTGAATGTTGGAAAACTTGGTGTAAAAGACAACCTTTTGGGTTTGTGGAGCTGAAACAGGTGGAAATGGTTGGAGGAAAGAGTGATGGTGAGAGATAAGGTGGGCAGTTATATTATATCTGGTCAGGAATCTTGTATCTTGAACTTTGAGTCATATTTCAGCCTGCATTGTGAAATCTGTAAGTTTTCCACAATAGCTATAGTTTTGAAGTTTACCCCTTCTACTTTTGTAAGAAGTCTAGCTGAAACAAAGAATTATAGTTATAGTGGCTACCATCTACTGGGCACCTATTTTGTACCATTCTGTGCTTAATGCTTGGCTTATTGTTTGTAAAGCCTAAAACAACCCTTAAGGTAGGTGGTATTATCTCTATTTTACCAGTAAGGCAATTGGGGCTCAAGGACTTGAAATAACTTTGTTTGGATAATAGACTTTTGGCCTTGACAGCTTGTGCTTCTATTTCAAAAGTATACTCAAAGGCAGTAATTATAAAATGAACGTGTGTGGGGTTAATATTTTATTTCTTTTAGGATTCTGGTATATTTGTGGTTATCTCCTTAGCAAATTATTCTGTCATGGAACCAATAAGTACTTGGCAAGTACTAAATGCTTAATATTTTGAAGGGATATACTAAGTCATACAGAAACTGAATTATTCTGACTAAATCATTGTGTGTGTGTAGAAAAGGAAAAAGGACTTGGCCTTTCCAACTTAGCTTCCTCTCGATCTGACATGCATTTGTAGAATCTCTAGAGATTTATGGAATGCAGTTTGGGAATCATCTCCTTTCCTGGATCCTTTTATAGTCAATTGAATTATGTATCAAAAATCTTCAAGCTCTATTTCTGTATTAAACCAACATCAGAAGGTTAATTTCATGAAACACTTAGTTTTTTACATATAAAAACTAATCATTTTGCCATACCTTTTATCCAGGACTGATTTTGGAAATGGACACACATACTATACCTTTTTATTTTCTTTAAAAACTTGTGTTGATATCAGTCAAATATATTTTTTAAAAGACTTGGTAGTTAATTTTCCTTAAAGCCCTTAAGAACTTCTTCTTTAGCAAATAAGTACCTCCCTCTTTGTTCTGGCTGCCCAGTAGTTCAGTGCTAACTCCTAAATCTGCTGTTTTAACTAACATACCTTCCTTCAGCTATGATTTTTTCATCCAAGAGTCAAACTCAAGTCATCTGACTTCAGAGTCAGTTCTTGAGTTCTACCCCCAGAGATAAAACAGATGAATTATAACAAGGTAAACCAATAAGCTGTACAAGCCAGCTGATGGAGCAGCATTAAATATGGCAGTTCCATGCCAAAGAACATAATATAATGTATGTCAGAAAGGATTAATTTTAGCTATATCTATCACCATGTGTTATTGAGCATTCCCATGAGCAAAACTAGTGAAACAAATAAGAACATCTGAGTTAAAAAGGGCTATTTGAGCAAAATATCTACCCTATAAAAAATATGGACCTTGAACTTTCTACACCCTGTGTATACTCAGATTCTAAGTATGAAAATTAGTAAATATACAATCTTTTATTAAAAAAAGGGTGAGGGTATAACTCAGTGTTAGAGTGCTTGCCTATTATACACAAGGCCCTGGGTTCCATCCCCAGCACACACACAGGGTAAAATTGTTAGCATATGGATAGAGTTAAGGATACCTAGGAACATTTTATATGATTTTTGCAACTTTTTTGGAAGTCTTAAGTTATATTGAAAGAAACACATTTGAAAATAAGTAACTTTCCCAATCTGTTTTTAAAATAATAGTGTGGGATACAAATTAATGTTTTTAATAAGCCTAGGTAGTGAGTCAGTATTTTATCTTTATATATACATAAAATCAGAAAGTTTGCCTTATTCTAAGCAATAAGAGTTTTCTCAAAAACTATCCCAAATTTAAGCTAGTTTTATATCACCTCGGTGAATCAGTTTTATAAAAAGGAAAGATGAAAGTGTAAACTCAATTTTGAGGTTTGTGCTCAATTTTCTCTGTATTTCCCATCAACTTTTCTATCTTGATATTACTGTTAAGAAAATAAACAAATAATGAACAAACAAAGCCTGAATAGCACATTAAGAAAATGGTCATTACAGAATTAAGGATTAGCTTAAAAGCACAAATGTGTGTAAAGAACTGGTGGTACAACTGAGTACTACTTTAAAGATCTTATTGCTAGAAAATGAAAGTTAAATTATTCTCAAGGAAAATAGAAAAAGTATTGAAAAATGGAAATCAGATCCCAAACTCAAAAATAATAATTAACCTGGACACAGTGGTGCACAACTGTAATCCCAGAGACAAAGGAGGCTGAGGAAGGAGGATCACAAGTTCAAGGCCAGCCTAAGCATCTTAGTGAGGCCTTAAGCAACTGAGTGAGAACCTGTCTCAAAAAAAAAAAAAAAAAAAAGATAAAAGCAGAGCTGGGAATGGAGCTCAGTGCTAAAGTGCCACTGGGTTTAATACTTAGTAGTAAAAAAATAAAAAAATTATTAGCTAATTTGTTACTTCAGTTTTTATTTTAATAAGTAATAATATATATCCTGGTCATATAAAGCCCGGCAATAATTTCCACTGCAGGAAAAACCAGGTTCATCAGATCAGTTCAGCAAACCATAAAATAGTTTAGCTTACCAAAATTCCTCTTTTTAGCAACATATTAATTATTGAGTGGTGGATGGTTAAGAATGTAAATTTTTCAATCAAATAACAAAGATATAACTTTTCATTGCTTTATAACCTTATTTTTTTAAACATTGCCTTAAAGATTATTATTTATGTCTGAAAGACATGATTTTAAATGGCAATTTAAAAAGTAGACCTCAAAAAACAGAAAATAATATAAAATAAATGTAATAATGATATTTCTGGTTCTCAAGTTTTTCAAGCTCTTTTATAAAACTACATAGCTAACTAAAGCCATGATTTTTTATGACTTTTTATCTGTCTTCCTTTATTATTGGCACTTCTGGATATTAATTACTCATAGTTTTATATCCTATTAAATCTGTGTTTTCATGTTTTTATCAATTTACCTTTTTAAACAAATAGTAGAATTAAAGAGAGAGATAACATAAGAAAATATTATACATAAGAAAGTACTTTGAACATAAAAAGGGAAGGTGATTCTTAAATAAAAATGCTTTTTAATATACTTAATTTCAAAGAGGCACTGTCCCATTTGTGATTCTCAGGTTAACTTTGTATCTCTTGATTAAGGTATAAATGATAAGTTAGACTAGTATTAGTTTTCTTCATAAATGGATCTATAATATCTGTAGATTGAAATCATACGATGATTTCTGAAGTTGTAGATAATGTTTAAGCTTAAATTATGTTTCCTTCTTTGTTTTGGTTGGTAATACTTTAAGTTACTCTTAGAAGAAAATGATTTTTGTTTTGCTGCTTCCTATAAAGCAATAATATTGATCCAAAAGACTAGTGATATGGGCCAAAGGGACAGTGACTCCAATTTGATCTCAGATGTAAGTCAGAATGCCACGTCTGCTACTGATCATCTGTGTGTCACTGAGAAAATCACTTTTATCTCCCTGAGCTTCACTTTCAGTAACTGAACTACAGGAGCTCATTTGATAAACATTAGTTGAGTATCTGTTATACGTCATGAACTGTGTGCCTTACAGCTAAACAGAAGATGGCATAAAGAATGGCAATATTTGATGTATACCTCAGGTATGTGGGAGCAAAGAAGAAAGACAGATACTACTACTTAGAAGGGGAGTCAGTTCATAGGAGGGGGCGACTGTGGGAAACTTTATACTGGGGTTGTATCTTGAAGAAGTGCCACCCAGTCTTAGTGTTCTTATTTCTGAAATAAAAATAATTTACCCTGGATTGTAATAAGGAGCAAAATAGAAAATATGTGTAGTGCTTTTTAAGCTGCAAAGCATTTTTACAGATATGAGTACAAATAATTGATTTGTATGTGAGCTACTCTGTAAGGAATGGGATATAATAGATCTGCAGAGTGGTGTTTCTGAAAGTGTTTGGATGTATTCTCATGTATCCTAAGTGTGAGTGTATTGTTGTTCCACATATATGTATTTTTGTGTGTTTAGATAATCTTTATAATGCAACTATGAATTGATAATAGTTATTTATCAATATAAATATAAAAATAGACTCCAGGTTATCTGAATCACTGCATTAAACTGAGACTGCCACTCAATTTCAATGCATTTTCATGTGTTTATGGTCTCTTTGGTACTAGTTTGAAATATTTGAATTGTTTTGGGATACTGAGGAACAATAGAACCAGCCTTAATATGAAAATGATCAAGCTAAATGAGATCACAGGCAGCTTTAATACAAGAGAAGCTTCATTGTCTAGTTGGCTCCACCACTGTCATTGTGTATATCTCAGTTTACATTTGTGCATGTTTTAGTATTACTTTGTTGAACAGTAGAGGTCAGTAGTCACAGTCCCAGGAAAGCCTGCCTGATATCTCAATCTAGTCTCCTAGTTGCACTCTCTGACCCCATATACCTTTCCTTCACAGACTCTTTCATTATTATAGTTTCAATTGTTTTATGTAATTACTGTCTTTCTACAAAACTATATTGTAAATTGATGATTGTAGGATCATCTCTCCTTCTGCTTCCGTTATAGTCCAACCTAGCCCATACTATATTGATGACACTTGATATGTGCTCAATACAAGTTTGCTGAATGGAATGAGTGAACTAGGTAATGACCAAATTTCCTTCTACATTGTTTAGTGTTAACACCCACCCACCCACTCCTTTATTTATTTATTTATTTATTTATTTATTTATTATTCTAAGTTGTTATAAATGACAGCAGAATGCATTACATTTCATATTATACTTAGAGAATACATTTTTTTCATATCTCTGGTTGTATACAAAGTATATTCACACCATTCGTTTCTTCATACAGGCACTTAGGCTAATGATATCCATCTCATTCTACCATCTTTTTTTTTTTTTTTTTTTTCACCCTTTTGCTCCTTCCTTCCCCATTGGCCATCCAAGTGTTCCTCTAATCCTCTTATGCTTGCTGTCCCAACCCCACTGTGAATCAGCTTCCTTATATCAGAGAAAACATTCGGCATTTGGCATTTGGGGATTGTCTAACTTCACTTAGCATTATATTCTCCAACTTCATCCATTTACCTGCGAATGCCATTATTTTATTCTCTTTTATTGCTGAGTAATACTCCATTGTGTATAGATACCACATTATCTTTATCCATTCATCAACTGAAGGGTATCTAGGTTGGTTCCACAATTTAGCTATTGTGAATTGTGCTGCTACAAACATTGATGTGGCTGTGTCCCTGTAGTATGTTGTTTTTAAGTCCTTTGGTTATAGACAGAGGTGTGGGATAGCTGGGTCATAAGGTGGTTCCATTCTCAGTTTTCCAAGGAATCTCCATACTGCTTTCCATATTGGCTGCACCATTTTGCAGTCCCACCAGCAATGTATGAGTATGCCTTTTGCTCCACATCCTCACCAACATTTATTGTTGTTTATGTTCTTAATAGCTGCCATTCTCACTAGTGTGAGATGAAATCTTAGAGTGGTTTTGATTTGCATTTCTCTAATAGCCAGAGATGTTGAATATTTTCTCATGTATTTGTTGATTGATTGTATATCTTCTTCTGAGAAGTGTTTTTTTCAGTTCCTTGGCCCATTTATTGATTGGGTTATATGTTTTTTTGGTGTTAAGATTTTTGAGTTCTTTATATATTCTAGAGATTAGTGCTCTATCTGATGTGCATGTGCTAAAAATTTGTTCCCAATTAGTATGCTCTCTATCCACCTCACTGATTGTTTCTTTTGCTGAGAAGATGCTTTTTAGTTTGGATCTATCCCATTTGTTGATTCTGGATATTAATTCTTGCACTATAGGAGTCTTATTAAGGAACTTGGGGCCTAATCTGACTTATTGGAGATTGGAGCTTACTTTTTCTTCTATTAGGTGTAGTATCTCTGGTCTAATTTCTAGATCCTTTATCCACTTTGAGTTGAGTTTTGTGCATGGTGAAAGATAGGGGTTTAATTTCATTTTATTGCATATGGTTTTCCAAGCACCATTTATTGAAGAGGGTATCTTTTCTACAATGTACATTTTTGGCGCCTTTGTCTAATATAAGATAACTGAAATTATATGCATTAGTCTCTGTATCCTCTATTCTGTACCATTGGTCTACCAGTCTGTTTTGGTGCTAATACCATGCTGTTTTTGTTACTATTGCTCTGTACTATAATTTAAGGTCTGGTATAGTGATGCCACATGTTTCAATCTTCTTGCTAAGGATTGCTTTAGCTATTCTGGGTCTCTTATTTTTCCAGATGAATTTCATGACTGCTTTTTCTATTTCTATGAGGAATGTCATTGGGATTTTGATTGGAATTGCATTAAATCTGTATAGTGCTTTTGGTAGTATGGTCATTTTGACAATATCAGTTCTGCCTATCTAAGAGCAAGGTAGATCTTTCCATCTTCTAAGGTCTTCTACAATTTCTTTCTTTAGTGTTCTATAGTTTTCATTATAGAGGTCTTTCATATCTTTGGTTAAGTTGATTCCCAAGTATTTTTTTTTTTTTTTTTTTGATGCTATTGTAAATTGGGTAGTTTTTCCTCATTTCCCTTTCAGAGGATTTGTCACTGATATGTAGAAATGCCTTAGATTTATGGATGTTGATTTTGTATCCTGCTACTTTGCTGAATTCATTTATGAGTTCTAGAAGTTTTCTGGTGGAATTTTTTGGGTCTTCTAGGTATAAAATCATATCATCAGCAAATAGTGATAATTTGAGTTCTACTTTACCTATCTGTATCCCTCTAATTTCTTTCATCTGTCTTATTGCTCTGGCCAGCATTTCAAGTACTATGTTAAATAGAAGTGGTGAAAGAGGGCATCCCTGTCTTGTTCCAGTTTTTAGAGGAAATGCTTTCAGTTTTTCTCCAGTTAGAATGATGTTGGCCTGGGGCTTAGCATGGATAGCTTTTATGATGTTGAGGTATGTTCCTGTTATCTCTAGTTTTTCTAGTGTTTTGAACATGAAGGAGTACTGTATTTTGTCAAATGCTTTTTATTTATCTATTGAGATAATAATATGGTTTTTATCTTTAAGTCTATTGATGTATTGAATTACATTTATTGATTTCCGTATGTTGAACCATCCTTGCATCCCTGGAATGAACCCCACTTGATCGTGTTGTACTATACTTTTGATATGTTTTTGAATCCGTTTTGCCAGAATTTTATTGAGAATTTTTGCATCTATTTTCATTAGAGATATTGGTCTGAAGTTTTCTTTCTTTGACGTGTCTTTGCCTGGTTTTGGGATCAGGGTAATATTGGCCTCATAAAATGAGTTTGGAAGAGCTCCCTCTTTTTCTGTTTCCTGAAATAAATTGGTATTAGTTCTTCTTTAAAGGTCTTGTAGAACTCAGCTGTGTATCCATCTGGTCCTGGGCTTTTCTTAGTTGGTAGGCTTCTGAGGGCATCTTCTGTTTCATCGCTTGAAATTGGTCTATTTAAATTGTGTATATCATCCTGCTTCAATTTGGGCAAATCAATTGACTCTAGAAATTTGTCGATACCTTTGATGTTTTGTATTTTATTGGAGTACAAGTTTTCAAAATAATTTTGAATTAACTCCTGTATTTCCATTGCGTCTGTTGTGATATTTCCTTTTTCATTGAGTATGTTAGTAATTGGAGTTTGCTCTCTCCTTCTCTTTGTTAGCCTGGCTAAGGGTCTGTCAATTTCATTTATTTTTTCAAAGAACCAACTTTTTGTTTTGTCAATTTTTTCAATTGTTTATTTTGTTTCAATTTCATTGATTTCAGCTCTGATTTTAATTATTTCCTGTCTTCTACTGCTTTTGGTGTTGGATTGTTCTTCTTTTTGTAGAGCTTTGAGGTGTAATGCTAAGTCATTTATTTGTTGACATTTTCTTCTTTTGAGGAATGAACTCAATGCAATGAACTTTCCTCTTAGAACTGCCTTCATAGTGTCCCAGAGATTTTGATATGTTGTGTCTGTGTTCTCATGCAACTCTAAGAATTTTTAAATCTCATTGATGTAATCTGCAACCCATTGTTCATTCAGTAGCATATTATTTAGTCTCCAGGTGATGGAGTAGCTTTTATTTCTTATTTTATCATTGATTTCTAATTTCATTCCATTATGGTCTGATAGAATGCAGGGTAGTATCCCTACTTTTTTATATTTGCTAAGAGTTGTTTTGTGGCATAATGTATGGTGTATTTTAGAGAAGGATCCATATGCTGCTGAGAAGAAAGTGTATTCGCTTGTTGAGGGATGAAATATTCTATATAATTCAGTTAAGTCCAAGTTGTTTATTGCATTTTTGAGTTCTATAGTTTCTTTGTTCAGCTTTTGTTTTGAAGATCTATCCAGTGGTGAATGGGGTGTGTTAAAGTCTCCAAGAATTATTGTGTTTTGGTCAATTTGACTCTTAAACTTCAGGAGAGTTTGTTTGATGAACATGAATGCTCCATTGTTTGGGGCATATATATTTATAATTGTTAAGTCTTTTTGGTTTATGGTTCCCTTGAGCAGTATGTAATCTCCTTCTTTATCCCTTTTGATTGACTTTAGCTTGAAATCTACTTTATTTGATATGAGGATGGAAATCCCTCCTTGTTTCCTCAGTCCATGTGAGTGGTAGGATTTCTCCTAACCTTTCACCTTCAGCCTGTGGATGTCTTTTCCTATGAGATGAGTCTCTTGGAGGCAGCATATTTTGGGTCTTTTTTTTTTTTTTAATCTAATCTGATAGTCTATGTCTTTTGATTGGTGAGTTTAGGCCATTAACATTCAGAGTTATTATTGAGACATGATTTTTACTCCCAGCCATTTTTGTTTATTCTTCGTATTTAACTTGACATGGTTTCTCCTCTGGTTGGTTTTTTCTTTAATGTAATACTTCCCTCTGCTGATTTTCATCATTGTTTTCCTTTTTCTCTTCATGGAATATTTTGCTGATGATGTTCTGTAGTGCTGGCTTTCTACTTGTAAATTCTTTTAACTTTTGTTTATCATGGAAGCTTTTTATTTCGTCCTCAAATCTAAAGCTTAATTTTGCTGGATATAAGATTTGTGGTTGCCATCCCTTTTCTCTCAGAGCTTGGTATATGTTGTTCCATGATCTCCTGGCTTTGAGTGTCTGAGTTGAAAATCTGCCGTAATACAAATTGGTCTCCCCCACATGTGATCTTGAGTCTCTCTTGCGGCCTTTAAAATTCTATCCTTATATTCTGTATGTTAGGCATTTTCATTATAATGTGTCTTGGTGTAGATCTGTTGTAATTTTGCACATTTGGTGTCCTTTAAGCCTCTTGTATTTGGTTTTCCAATTCCTTCTTCATGCTTGGGAAGTTTTCTGATATTATCTCATTGAAGAGATTGTGCATTCCTTTGGTTTGAAATGCTGTGCCTTCCTCTATCCCAATTACTTTTAGATTTGGTGTTTTGCTCTTGTCCCATAATTCTTGGATGTTCTGTTCATGGTTTCTTCCTATCTTCACTGTGTGTTCAACTTTATTTCAAGATTATATACTTTGTCTTCATTGTCTGAAGTTCTTTCTTCCAGTTTATCTAGTCTGTTGGTGATGTTTTCTATTGTGTTTTTTATTTGGTTAATTGTTTCCTTCATTTCAAGGATTTCTGATTTTTTTTTTCAGAATTTCTATCTCTTTTGAAGTAATATTTGCTACCTATATTTGATCTCTTATATCTTTTGTTGTAGTGGTCAATTTTTGCCTGTATTTGCTTATTTAGCTCATTCTTTAATTCACAGATCATTTTAATTATGAACCTTCTGAACTCCTTCTCTGACATTTCATCAGCTTTGTTGAGCATGGGTTATGTTATTATTGTCGATTCCTGGTTTCTTTGGGGTACTTTCCTCCCTTGTTTTTTTCATGTTGTCTATTTGCCTTCTTTCCAGCAGTGTACATCTGAGATATTACACTTTTTACCCTATATTCTTATAATATCCATGCAGATTGTCTGTGCCTCACCTTAATGTTGGGCTTTCATAACTTGCAGGTGTCCCTCAATGTATGTTACTGCAACTAAAGTTGGTGTCGGCAGTAGCTGAGGTAACTCAGGATAACAGTGGAGGTGCTCCAAGATGAATGTGTTGTCTTCCAGAGATGAGGTTAAAAGGGTGGGCCTTATAATGTCTGCTCTGAGATGCGGCTGCTTTTAGGCCCTGTCTGTTGTCAACAGTTAGAGGCTACTGCTTGGGGAAGGCTATGGCTATGTGTGCAGTGTTTCAAGATGGAAGGTGGGTTAGGCTTGTGCTCCAGGTGGGGGTGGGGTAGTGAACTCTTGACCTACCCTGGTGCTGGGTCCCACGCAGGTTGGCGTAGGCCGAACTGGTTGAATCTGAGCTCTTGTGGTGGTCTGCAGGTTGGAAGAGGCAGTCCTTTGAGCAGAGGTCAGTGAAACTGTTCTAGCTCTGCGGGTGTCAGCTGGGCTGACCTGGGCCCACTTGTGCTCAGGTGGAGGTTAGCGGGACTGACCTGAGCCTGGCCGCACTCAAGCAGAGGTCAGTGGGACTGCCCTGGGCCTGGTCACACTCAATGTGTAAGTCCTTGGGGCTGTCCTTGGCTCGCCTGCACTCAAGGGGAGTTGGGTGGGGCTGTCCTTGTGTCTCCTATGCTGGGCTGGACTGACCTGGCTTGGCAGCACTCCCCATTTTTCAAACATCATAATTTCTGAAATGTGTAGGAGATCACTGTCTGATGTCTCCAAAGTATCGCATCTTTTTTTGAGACAAGTTTTCACTAAATTGCCCAGATTAGCCTTGAACATGCAATACTCCTGCCCCAGTCTTCTTTTTAAAATTTTTAATATATTTTTATTTATTTTTTAATATTTATTTAAACACTTTTTACATGGCACTAGAGTATATTTTGAAATATTATACATACATAGAATTCCAATTAGGATCCCATTATTGTGGTTGTACATGATGTGGCATTACATTGGTTGCATAATCATATATGCAGAAAGATATGTCCAATTTATTCTACTGCCTTTCCTATCTCCACCACCCTCCCTTCCTTGCATTCCTTTTGTCTAGTCCAATGTACTTGTAATTTTCTCCTTTTTTGTTGTGGATTAGCATCCACACATCAGAGAGAACATTCTGCACTTAGTTTTTTATACTGGCTTATTTCACTTAGCATGATAGTCTCCAGTTCCATCTACTTACTGGCAAATGCCTTAATTTCATTCTTCTTTATGGCTGAGTAATATTCCATTTTGTATATATACCACATTTCTTTATCCATTCATCTGTTGAAGGGCACATGCATTGGTTCCATAGCTTAGTTATTGTGAATTGAGCTTCGATAAACATTGATGTGGCTGTGCACTGTGATTTGTTGATTTTCAGTCCATTGCCTATATGCCAAGGAGTGGGATAACTGGGTCAACTGGTGGTTCCATTCCAAGTTTTCTAAGGCATCTCCATACTGCTTTCCAGGGTGGTTACACCAGTTTGCAGTCCCACCAGCAATGTATAAGTGAACCTTCTTCCTCACATCCTTGCCAACATTTATTGTTGCTTATATTCCTGATAAATGCTGTTCTGACTGGAGTGAGATAGAATCTCAGTGTAGGATTTTTTTTTTTTAAGTATTTATTTTTTAGTTGTAGTTAGATACAATCTCTTTATTTTATTTATTTATTTTTATATTGTTTTGAGGATCGAATCCAGGGTCTTGCACATGCTAGGCGAGCACTCTGCAGTGAGCCACAACCCCAGCCCCTCAGTGTAGTTTTGATTTGCATTTCTCTAATTGCTATTGATATTGTATATTTTTTCATATGTTTGTTGACCATTCATATTTCTTCTCCTCTGAAGTGTCTGTTCAGTTCTTTAGCCTGTTTATTGATTAGGTTATTTGTTTTTTTGGTGTTAATTTTTTTGAGTTTTTGTATTTCCTGGAGATTAGTGCTCTATCTGAGGTGCATGTTGTAAAGATTTTCTCCCATTCTGTAGGCTGTTTGTTCACATTCTTGATTGTTTCCTTTGCTGTAAAGAAGCTTTTTAGTTAGATACCATCCCATTTATTGAGTCTTGACTTTACTCTCTGCACTTTAGGACTAGTCTTTTGGAGGAATTTGGTTCCTAAGCCAATATGGTATACAATTAGACATACTTTTTCTACTAGTAGGATCAGAATCTCTGGTCTAATGCCTAGGCCCTTGATCCACTTTGAGTTGAATTTTGTGCAGGGTGATATATAGGGATTTAATTTCATTTTGCTACATAATGGATTTCCAGTTTTCCCCAGTACCAGTTGTTAAAGAGGCTATCTTTTCTTCAATGTATGTTTATGTATCCTTTCTCTAGTATGAAATAACTGTATTTATGTTGGTATGATTCTGTATCTTCTAATTTGTTCTATTGGTCGTCATGTCTGTTTTTGTGCCAGTAACATGCTGTTTTGTTACTATAGCTCTGTAATATAAGGTCTGGTATTGTGATGCCTCCTGCTTTACTTTTCTTGCTGAGGATTGCTTTGGCTATTCTGGGTCTCTTATTTTTCCAAATGAATTTCATGACTGATATTTCTACTTCTATGAAGAACATCATTGGAATTTTAATAGGAATTGCATTAAATCTGTATAGCACTTTGGTAGTATGGCCATTTTGACAATATTAATTCTGCCTATCCAAGAACAGGGTAGATCTTTCCATCTTCTAAGGTCTTCTTCAATTTCTTTCTTTAGTGTACTGTAGTTTTTATAGTAGAGGTCTTTCACATCTTTTGTTAGATTGATTCCCAGATATTTTTTTTTAATCAAGGTATTTTGAATGGGATAGTTTTCCTGATTTCTCTTTCAGCTGATTCATCATTGGTGTATTGTAATGCAACTGATTTATGGGTGTTAATTTTATATCCTGCTACTTTGCTGATTTCATTTATGAGTTCTAGAATATTTCTGGTGGAATTTTTTGGGTCTTCTAAATATAAAATCATGTCATTGGTAAATAGGGATAGTTTCAATATCCCTGACAAACATAGATGCCAAAGTTCTTAATAAAATACTGGCAAATCACATACAAAAAGATAGTGCATCATGATCATGTGGGGTTCATTCCAGGTATTCAAGCCTGGTTCAACATATGGAAATTGATAAATATAATTCATAACATCAATAAACTTAAGGACAAAAATCATGTGATTATCTCAAAAGATGCATAAAAAACATTTGACAAAATTCAGCATACATTTGTGCTCAAAACACTAGAAAAACTAGGGATACTAGGAACATACAACATTATATAAGCTGTATATGCTCAACCCAAGGCTAACATTGTTCTAAGTAGAGAAAAATTGAAAGCATTCCCTCTAAAACCTGAAACAAGATAGGATGCCCTTTTTTTAACCATTCCTATTCAACATAGTCCTGGAAACCCTAGCCAGAGCAATTAGACTAAAGAAAAAAAAATCCAAAGTATAGCATCTTTAGTCCACATTTGTACAAGAAGACTTTTAGAGTATAGGAAGGAAATGTTAGAATTTGTTTCTACTTAACTTTTTACCTAAAAAATAAAAAATACAGGGCTGGGGTTGTGGCTCAGCGGTAGAGAGCTCGCCTAGCATGTGTGCGGCCCGGGTTCGAACCTCAGCACCATGTAAAAACGCATTGTGTACAACTAAAGCAAATAAATAAATATTTAAAAAAAAATTAAAAAAAATAAAAAATACAGTTAAGATACAAGCATATATCACATGTGCAAATGAGACATCCTGAGGCAAGAGGAGTTATTGTTAGCCCTTTACATGCTTGTTTCAGTTTTTTGGTTCCAGGAAGGTGGATTAATTGATTGCATAATCTAATTTTAACTAAACTAATTTCATAATATGTATAAGTGGCTTCAAAAAGTTCCTATAAATAGCCTATAGGTTGAAAGATAGCACTAATATGGCAAGTAGAATCAAAGAAGATGACAGGTTGAGTTCCTTCCATTTTGTTTGACAGTCACATAACAAAGATATTGTCTATACAGTAGCTGCCTCTAAAAGTTTTGAATATTAACATGATTTTTGATGTATGGATTTTTGTCCATTATTTTCCATGATGAACCTGTCACCTAACAATTTTTATTATGTCATGAAACTCACTAATGAATTAAAAGTATATTTAAATATTTGATCTTTATCCTTTTCTTTCATAATCCCTATTTTTAAATGTATTATATAGTATATTCTTCCATTAAACAGTAGAATACCTATGTAATTTATAAGTAAATTTTTTCAGTAATACGGGAAAATGATAAAAAATGTTTTGGAAACTACTGAACTAAAATATTGTTTACCATTCTATATTTTATAGAGAAAAGTATAAATTACCTATAATAAAATTCATGTACTTAAGTAAACAGTTTGGTGTGTTTTGCCAAATATACTTACCTGTATAAACATGATCATAATCAAAGTATAGAACGTTTATTACCCTAATAATTCCTTCTTGATATTGATAATATTTTTAATATTATCCATGTGTGTGTATTGTGGTTGAACTGTAGTTTTGTCTTTCTCTGATAAATAATGATATTGAGCCTTTTCTTGTGTATTTATTGTTGAGCTAAATGTTTAATACTTTGAACACTAATAGTTTCTTCCATTTGTACCATTAAATAGTTAATTTGTATTTATTAAATATATTTATACAATACACTTAAGTAGACATAAGTAATCTTTTAAAATTTTAAGTTTAATCCAGCAGAGTAAGAACATAGATAATTTAGTAATGATAAATTAATATAAGTGAGGTTACATATTTTTGTTAGGAAAGAAATATTACGATAAAACAATAAGATTTTTTTATTTTAGAAATCTTATCAGCTTGTATTGAGAAACTTAAAAATTTATGGGCAGATGATTTGCTGATTTCAGTCAATTTCATAAATTCCGTGGCTGCAATTTGCCATAGAGCTGGACAAGACAGGTTAGCTATTGCATGCTAAGGTCTTATTCAATGGGACTCAGAATCAGGGTGAGGTGGCAGAAATGGGTATGACTTGTCCTGACCCAGGTTTGACTGTGAGAATGCTATGAGGTGTGCTATGGAAGCTCATTCCTTGGATCATAGAGGTTAATGGTTATAATATTACGGACAATATTTATGAGATAAATAATTTTCTGTTCTAATTTTGTTTATGGACTTCGTATTAGGACAATGATAAGTTATGTAATTCTTGTTAATAATAATTAAAAGACTATGGAATATCAATCATCTAGTCCAGTGTTTGGATTTTTTTAAACCTATAGTTTAAAATTTGTGATAAAATTTACCATCATAACTATTTTTAAGTAGATAATTCAGTATTGCTAAGTGCTCACATTATTATACAATTAATTCCAAGAACTCTTTTCATCTTGGGAAACTGAAACTCTTTACCCAGCTCTCTTATTGTTTTATAAAGTTTTTTTTAATTAAATAAAATTGGGGTAACCATTAAAATGATTATGAAATACAATTATAAGAGATATTACATGGAAATTACTTATATGTTGCCTTAGTTTGAGTTACTAAAGAAGCACATTCTTACCAAGAATTTGAGTACCAATAGTTTATTTGAGAGGTAATCCCTGGAAATACCAGTAGGGTGTTGGGAAAATGAGATAGTGAGGGGCTTTATTCAATGTGAATTTTATTATTACACAAGTTACAACTGTGGATAACTGGAGATGGATCACAATGGAGAAATTTGCAAGCCATTGTCACACCACATCACAAAGTTATTCTACTTGAAGTCTGAGGAAGCTCAGGGTATTTATACACTGACTTTTGCCAATCTTTGGCAGAGGGATATCTGTGGGATGGGTACTTTCTTGGCATTGCTGGTTGTTGTGCAGGTAGACAAGAGTGTTCTTAATGCCTGATAAATTTCCCAGGTAAAGAAGTGTAGGTGCTGTAGTGAGAAGCTGGACTTTGTTCATTGGAGTGGTGAAGGGTGTATGTGTGGACATGGCATATAGCACACAATATTCACTACATATGTATTAAGAAATAATTTCTACTGTGGCTAAACATTTTCAGGGATAAGAATTTTATAGCCATCTTTGGTAGTAGTCTCTAAAGTCTTCAAACTGGAAAGGGAATTTTTCTAGGTACCTAAACAATCATTTCAGGCATTACTTGACTTCATCTTTTTTAGATTCTTTCTCAATCAACAGAGACTATTGAAGGTCTCTGTGCTAATCCTGTTAGTTCAACTATTGAATAAAGACTATTACTACGTCTTACCTCAGCTTTCTGTTCTTTATTAATCCACATTATTTTAGGCTTCCTTTGTAAAGCCATTTTCCAATCATTTAGTAATTTGGACTTTCTCCAGCTTCTGTTCATCTTAAGTTGATGAGTTTATTTTCGATAGCCGCCTTTTCAAGATGATGCATTTATTAAATAGATATCTTATGTAATTTAAATTTCTGGGCATATGCAAAACTTCATAGTTGATTAATAATTTATCACTTTATTGAATGGAAATTTAAATGATTTTAATTATACAAATTACTAAAATTATCCCCAAAGTTACAGAATATCTTTATCAATTATTTGATGGTTATTACAATATATTTTAGAACTGTGTAAGTGGAAACACTGATTTAATACTAAGCACTTTGCTCTAATATAAATGAAGTAATAAAATTAAACAGTAGGAATTAACTGTGCTGTTAAAAAAATGAATTGGTTACATTATTTGGTAAGTATCTAAATTCATTTTCTTTCTCCTATTAATTCCATTGGCAAAAAACCAAATTGCTAGCACTATAAATAGAAACATCTTCATTTTAAAAAATGAAAGTAACTACAAATGTAAACAGACAACTCTGTTTATAGAACTCACCGTTGATAGCATTTATTAAGTCCCATCTCAGTGATACATATACAATAGCAAGTAAATTAAATGCTATGTCTAATCAGTTTTTCCTTTAAGCAGAATAAAATGATTAAGTAATTTGCTTCCTTAAAAAAGGATTCATTTTATGTTAAAATGATAATTTAAAGAATCTTTTAAATTATATTCTTGGTCATTACCTTACAGATACTTATGCTACTATGGTGGCCAGACGTCATGATTTGAACATTAGTTTTTAAATGTTTTATATGTAGTAAAGAAGCAAAAATACA
The DNA here is from genome assembly GCA_025594165.1 of Tamias sibiricus. Lineage (NCBI taxonomy): Eukaryota > Metazoa > Chordata > Mammalia > Rodentia > Sciuridae > Tamias > Tamias sibiricus. Next base: position 152,388,760 of record CM046657.1, on the reverse strand, counting down.
TACTACTATTATAATAAAAAAAGAAAGAAAAAAAGTAATAAAAAAGAAATGTATTATCACTAAATATATAAAATTCCATTGTATTTTTTAAAAATTTTATGCTTATACTTTTGCTTTAATTATTTTAATCATTTGTTTATTCTGGAAAATGTTGAATTATCATGTCCTAGAAGGGACAAGGAATAAAATAGCTTATTCTAAAATTTAAAAAAAAGAAGCAAAAATATTTTATATACATATTCATTTGCCTTTAGTTGATGGTGAGCTTTATTTACAATGATACATAGATTTAATTGATAGAGTTCAATATGTTTTGAGAAGCAACTATATCTGTATTACCTTCATTACTATCAAGATGTAACAGTTTTATTAACTTAGATAGTTTGCTCTGGCTCTTCCTAGTCAGCCTCTGCCCTCTCCATCTCCCAGTCTCAGGAGAAAGCACTGTTGTAATTCACAGATTACATATTATAGGATTTTTCTTTAAAAAAAATCACATACCTTATAAAAGAATTTAAAATAAAAGAGTTGTCTGTGGAGCTATTAAATAAAGTCATGAAGTCAGGAAAAATAAAATTGCTTTGATATCTGAATGATTGTATTTGTGGGAAAAATTCATATGTTGAAATCCTTACCTCCAAAATGATATGAGGTAGGATATTTGGGATATGATTAGGCCATGAGGCATGGAACCCTCATGAGTAGAATTAGTGCCCTTATCAAAGAAGCCCAAGGGAAACTGCTTTTCCTTTCTACAACGTAAGGACAAAATAAGAAATTGTGCTTTATGAACCAGAAAGCTGGTCCTCATCAGATTTCAAATCTGCCTTGATCTTGGGCTTCCCAGCCTCCAGAACTATGAAAAATAAATTTCTGTTGTTTATAAGCTATGCAATCTATGATATTTTGTTGCAGCAGCCCAAAATGGACCAAGACAGGAATAGAATGAGAACTGAAATTTTCCTCCTCCCGCCACTAACATTTTATTCTGTTTGTATCTTTTTTCCTTGATGTGCAGTCTGTGTGATTTCTTTTTCTTGACAGCACAAACTATTTGTTGTAATCAGTTTGAATCTGCCTTTTTTCCTTTGCCAAATCTTTACTAAGGATTTACTCTGCACCAGGAATTGTGATAAGTAGTAAAGAGACAGATATATCCCTGCCTTCATGGAGTGAGTTTATCCGTCTCTTATCCACATCAGAACTGGCATTGTTTTTGTAGGGAACCTAGTTATTATAGATATAAATATAAATCCATAATATGGATGTTAACTCCCTATCCAGTTCACATTATAAGCACTCTGTTCAGGAATGGGCAAAACATTAACTCAAAGGAATCATTCTCTTTTGTGAGTTTAGAAGCATTTGGCCAGATAGGTGGGAAATAGTGGCCAGGCTTTCCTGATAATTGTCATTTAACTGAAACTTGCCCCAACAATGTAAGGGATATCTTGCTAGTTAGTTTAATATTTTTTTACTAAGTGAAAAAACACGGAGAAATAAAAAAAAAAAATCAATTAAAAAATAAATCTCTTACTAACACGCCAGCTATCAAAGCTTCAGGAAAAACACTGATTTCTAAATCTATCACTATGATTTTTTTAATGTATATTTTATCAAAATGAGAATTTTGGGAAGAATGGTGTAGGCCATTAATTCCAAAAATCAATTTTAAGATAATTAACTTCTGAAATTCATTTCAGTCAATGAACTGAATTTGTCTTTTCATCAACTTTCATGTCAGTGTTTTTGAGTAAATAGGTGTTAGTTAGATTTCTATTGTTATGACAAAATATCTGAAAATAATCAGCAATAAAGGGAGGAAATACTTATTTTAACTCATGGTATCAGAGGTTTCAGATTGTAGTTATTTGGCCCTGTTGCTTTTGTGCCTATGGTAAGGGCAGTGTATCGTGCTGGATGTGCTTGGTGTAGGGTACCTTTCTACCTCATGGTGGCTGGGAAGCAAAGAGAGAGGAAGGATACAGGGATGTAATATTTCTTTTTTTTTTTTTTTTTTTAAGAGGTTTAAAGTATGATTTATTTGCTAAGGACTTTAGCGGAAAAAATGAACAACATGAAAGAAAATATACTTAGGGAAATAGATGGAAATTCTAAAATAGAATTAAAATGTTGTAAATAAATGTTAATAAATTTTACATCTGAAAAACGATTCTATGTAATACATACTTCTACACAAGCAAAAAACTTAAAATACAGGAAGATTGAATCTAACAGTATGTAAAGAGAGACTTAACTCAAAAAAACATGTTGCTTTCACATCCTCATGCTGATGGAATGTCTACCCCAGGATGCCTACCATTATCTCTGTATAGATAAAGGAGAAATGAAGGCAAACACCCTTTTCACACACCTACAGTGCTTTTCTCAAGAAAGAGGTCACTTGGTGAAGGCAGTGCGTGACTGTAATTCCAATGGCCCAGGAGGCTGAGGCAGGAGGATCACAAGTTCAAAGCCAGCCTCAGCAACTTAGTGAGGCCCTAAACAATTATGTCTCAAAAAGGACTGGGATATTGCTCGGTGGTTATGTACCTCTGGGCTCTATCACAAGTCTGAATGAATCTGAGACAACTGAAGGCCTCATCACATTCATACATAGAAAGCTTTTCTCCAGTGTGAGTTCTTTCATGCTGTTCAATGAGAACTAGAAAATTGAAAGAGTTACCACATTTCTTAGTGGGCACAGGGTTTTCCCTGATGTGAATTATTTTATGTCTTTGAAGGAAACTGTGAAAGTTGAATACTGCCCCACATTGTTTATGCACAGGATTTTCTACAGTATCAGTCCTTTCACAAATAGAACAAAACTGGAACATCTGAAGCCTTTACATTTCTTACTTGCTTAGGTTTATTGATTTATTTAAGCTTGAATCTTTCAACAAGAATCTTCCCAGTCCTTAGAAGGAACTGGGAAAACTTGAAGGCTTCCCAATTTTCTCATGTTTACTGGGCTTCCCTCCATGAGTACTTTACACATGAGAAGGCAAATGAAACATCACACATTCAGGGGGTTTGGTTTCCAGTGTGAGTGAAATAGCTTGGAAGGCAACTGGGAAAATGGAATGATTTGCTCTATTCTTTTTACATTTAAAGAGTTATTTAGTCTGATGTCGTACTGTGCACCTATAATCCTAGTGATTCTGGAGACTGAAGCTCAAGGATCACAAGTTTGAGGACAGTCTGAGCAACTCAGGAAGGCCCTAAGCAACTCATGAAGTCCCTGTGTCAAAATAAAAATCAAAAGGACTCATTGTTAGAGCACCCCTGGACTAAATCATCAGTACAAAAAACAAAAACAAAAACAAAACAAAACAACAAAAACTCACTGTGAGCCCACTCATGGCTTTGAAAATGAGAAGGAATATTGATTTACTACATTTTATATTCAAAGGATTTTTCTCCACTAAATTTCCTACAAGTTTATGAGCAAAATGGTAATAACAGAAGACTTTGCCCATTGTTTACACTAGTAGGATTTCCATCCAGTATAAGTTCATTCATGCGAGTGAAGCTGACTGGATCTTACAAAGCTTTTTCCCATTGCTTATATTCGTAGGACTTCTCTCCATTATGAGTTCATTTATGGACCTTAAGGGAAGAGGAAGTACTGAAGGCCTTTCCATACTGTTTACATTCATAGGACTTCACTCCAGTGCGAGTTTGTTCATGTGAGTTAAGGTGAGAGGAGTGATTGAAGGCTTTTCCACAGTTTACATTCATAGTGCTTCTCTCCAGTATGAGTTTGTTCATGTGAGAGAAGGTTAGACGATTGAGTGAAGGCTTTACTACACTGCTTACATTCATAGTGCTTCTCTCCAGTATGAGTTTGTTCTTGTGAGTAACAGTTAGAGGAGTAAGTGAAGGCTTTGCCACACTGCTTACATTCATAGGGTTTCTCTCCAGTATGAGTTCATTCATGTATTTGGAAGTATGAGGAAGTAGTGAAGCCTTTTCCACATTGTTTACATCATAGTGCTTCTCTCCAGTATGAGTTTGTTCATGTGAGTGAAGGTTAGAAAACTGAGTGAAGGCTTTGCCACACTGCTTACATTTATAGGACTTCTCTCCAGTACGAATTATTTTATGAACCTTACTATGAAAACATGCATTCCCAGTGTGCAGGATCATGTGACTTTCAAGACTTGTGGGTGAAATAACGGTTTGACCACCTTGTTTACATTCATTGGGTTTCTCGCCAGAATGTGTTCTTTCATGTCTTCTTTGAATTTTACCATATGACTTCTATGAAGAATGACCAGCACATTATCAATGCTTGATTCATTCACGGTTTTCTATTTATTAATAGGTCTTAGGCTTACATTACTACCAACATCAAGTAGAGGCAAGGTTTTCTGACTTCTTCAAATTGCCTTAGATTGCTTCCAGAATTTTTTTTTTTTAGATTATTTATTTACTTATTCATAATGCACAAGTATATCATCTTTTTACATATAACTGCTTGTATACAAAGTATATAAGTACCATTCAGATCTTTAATCATGCATTTAGGATAGTGATATCCATCTCATTCAACCACCATTTTTCCCCCCTTTTCCCCCCCTGCTCCCTCCCTTGCCCTCCCTTTCCTTTGACCATTCTAGTGTTCCTCTAATCCTATGTACCCCCATCCAATCACACTGTGAACTAACCTCCTTATATCAGAGAAAACATTTGGTGTTTGGATTTTTGAGATTGACTAATTTCACTTAGCATTATATTCTCCAACTTCATCCATTCACCTGCAAATGCCATTATTTTATTCTCTCTTATTGCTGAGTAAAATTCCATTTTGTATATATACCACATTTTCTTTTTCCACTCATCTACTGAGGGACATCTAGGTTGGTTCCACAACCTAGCTATTATGAATTGTGCTGCTATAAACATTGAAGTGGCTGTGTCACTGTAATATGCTGTTTTTAAGTCTTTTGGGAACAGACCCAGAAGTGGGATGGCTGGGTCATAGGGTGGTTCCATTCCCATTTTCCCAAGAAATCTCCATACTGCTTTCCATAGCGGTTGCACCATTTTGCAGTCCCACCAGCAATGTATGAGTGTGCCTTTTTCCCCCACATCCTCTCCAACATTTATTGTTGTTTGTGTTGCTTCCAGAATTTTTGATCTGATCTTCAATGTTCTTGTCTTCCCAATTCTTCTTTATAGAAGTCAGGTTTCTGCAGACTTCCTGCATCACATCTCTGTAAAGGTTCTTCTGGGAAGGATCCAGCAAAGCCCACTCCTCCTGGGTGAAGTTCACATCCACATCCTCAATGGTCATTGAGATCATTTTTCACTTCTGTGGTGATGCCGGGTCCTCTGGAGGAACCTCAGGGCACCCGAGATTGCGGGGAAATAGCTACAGAAGAGTTACCTGAGCATTCTGAGCAGAGAATGGGACGCCCTGGAAAAGGTGGACTCCGGGATGTAATATTTCATTCAAGGGAATGCCCTAGTGGCCTAACTTCCTTCTACTAGGCCCCACTTCCTAGAGGCTTCGCCACCTTCCATATGCCACAGGCTGGTGGACCAAGCCTTTAATAGATGGGCATTTGGGGGACATTTAAGATCCAACCCATAACAGTAGGTAATCACTCCATATGATATATATATATATATATATATATATATATATATATATCTTTAATCTTTAAATTATTTCAATTCTTTTATACATATATATACATACATATATACATATATGTATGTATATACATATATGTATGTATATATATGTGTGTGTATATATATATATATATATATATATATATATATATTAGTTATATGTGGACACAATACCTTTATTTTATTTATGTGGTGATGAGGATCAAACCCAGGGCCTCACACATGCGAGACAAGTGCTCTACCACTGAGCCATAGCCCCAGCCCCATATTATTTCAATTCTTTTTTTCATATTTTTAATTTCCTCTGTCTCCCCCCATCACCCACCACAGATTTAGCAATTTAGTTCTTTCAATCCTTTTGGAACTGAAATCATTGTCTTTCATATTTACTACTTAACTTTTTTCTTTCTTTAGCTCACTTATTCCTTTAAAAAAATTGCACAAGTGCTAAAAGCAACACATTTTATTAAAAAGGTTTCAAACAGTTTAGAAGCATATAGACAAAAAAAAAAAAGTAAAACATTTCCAGTCTTGTCAACTTAGTACAATTATAAATTTTCTTTCAAAATATCTTTAAATTTACATAACTCAGCTACATGTCAGTACAGATTTCTGCAAACTGATTTCAGAATGTGAGTAATTAAGTATTTCTTATAATATTAAAAAATATAAAAATTTAATGTATTATATAGTAAGTTACCTTTTTCACTTAGAGAGGTAGAAGGTCAACAGTAGAGCAATTTATACTAATAGAATTGAGATTGCTTGAATTACCCTAAAATATTGTAGTCACTGCATGTATGTGGATAAAATACTGAAATAACCCTCTTTATCTTATATAGCTGGTGAAATTAGTTTTGGGTTTGAGGGTTTGATAATAGTTGTTCTAAAATTTTATTAGGGATTTTACTTAATGACATTGAGATTCCTTCTTGTTTTTTGATATATTTTGTTAATTGTTTGTTTTTAATCTTTACTATCCAGACTTTATGAGGAAAAACTATCCTTTCACTTTACTGAAGCCTTAAAATGTAGTAGGAAATCCAGTATTTAGGTTGGTGTATGTGTTAGTCCCAATGAGGGAATTTCAGTAACAATGAAAGTAAAGAAGGAAAAAGTTGTTGTGAGTGTATTTCCTTTTCCCTGGGGAATCTGGAAGACACATGAGGGACAGATGGTGGTTAACAGTTGCTTTGGAGCCTCTCTGGATTAGTTTTCCCTTCCTTTCTAACAAATTGCAGCAAATTCATTAGCTGAAAATAACACAGATTTATTATCTCATAGTTTCTGTAGTTCATAAGTCTTGACTGGGTTCTTTATTCCATATCTCACGAGTGAAATTAATGTGTCTATCCCTCTGGGCCCTAGAAGTCCTGAGAAGGATTTACTCTAAACTCATTCAGTTTGTTGGCAGAATTTATTTCCTCCCTTGCAGTTACAGGATTGTGATTTGTTTTCTTGCTCTGTGCTCTGATCTATTCTCCGCTTCTGGAGGCTACCCTCATATCTTTTCTTGTGGTCCCTGCATGTTCAAAGCAACAGTAATGCTGCTCCATCTTCAAAGCAATATTGAAGACTTCTCATGCTTTGGCTTTTCTATTTCCCTTTCTGCCACCAGCCAGAGAAGCCCTCCATTTTTAAGGGCTTATAGGAATAGATCAGGCCTCATTTTTTTTTTAAAGATTCCCTGTGCCATAAAACATAATCATGGAGGAATTTCTGATCATATTAAGAGTTTACAGGAATTAGGGTTTTTTCTTTTTTGAAGAAGTAAAACTATTTTTATTCAGACATGAAATTAACATGTATGTAGAAATTGTGATGGAATCTACAAGTTATTAGAAGTACTAAATGAATTCAGCAAGTTGCAGGATACCAGATTAATACACAAATTAACTTTTCAAGTTCCTTTTTCATAATAAAGATAGAGGAAGATAGAGGAATTAGGGTTTTTAATCTTTGGGGGGAGCATTTTTAAAATTATCCCTATCATACCACTTTGAAATCTGCCAACAATCTTTGTAATAGCTCACTCATAACCTGGGATGAAGCATAAACTCACATATGAAGGGCAATTAAGAAATTCTAAAGTCTAAGATGAGAATTAATTTTGCTGGAAAGGATAGATGGAGAGATTAGTGTATTTCTTTTTTTAAAAAAATATTTATTTACTTTAGTTGTACACAATGCAATGCATTTATGTTTACGTGGTGCTGAGGATCGAACCCAGGTCGCGCACGTGCAAGGCGAGCGCTCTGCTGCTGAGCCACAACCCCAGCTCTGAGATTAGTGTATTTCTTGATGGAAAGACTGAGTATTATAAGGAATGAGAATTTCCCTCCAAAATGAATGTATAATTTCAATATAATCAAACTGAAAATCTTAGAAGAGTTTCCTTTAATATTGAAATAGTGATTCCAAAGTTTGTGGAAAAGAATATACATAAAAATAGCCAATAAAATTTGCTAACACAGAATGGTGATGGAGGAAAACTTGTTCTGCCTAATCTCAGAACATGCTACAAATGCATAGTAATAAAAACTTAGTGGTATTAGACCAGTAATAAATATGCAGATCCCTCTGTAAATGATAACTTCTTTCATGATAAATGTATCATTTTAAATAAAAGTCTATTTCAAATAAAAGTCTAGAATAAATGGTCTTGGGGAAACAATGTCTTTTTAGAAGGAACTGAAGTTCTACTTTTGTCTTAATACCCCAGATAGACTATAGAGCTAATTAGTGTAAAAACTATATGCCTCAAGCCGGGGGAGGTGGCGCATGCCTGTAATCCCAGTGGTCCAGGAAGCTGAGGCAGGAGGATCTCGAGTTCAAAGCCAGTCTCAGCAATGGTGAGGCACTAAGCAACTCAGTGAGACCCTGTCTCTAAGTAAAATACAAAATAGGGCTGGGGATGTGGCTCAGTGGTCTAGTGCCCCTGAGTTCTATCCCTGCTACCAAACAAACAAACAAAACTATAAACCTCTAGTAGAAAAAAAAACAGGAGAATAAGAGGAGATCAACTTATGTAGAACATAATACACTGCAAGCTTGTAGGAAAAAGTTGATATATTTTGCCAGATAAAGGTTAATAAGCCAGTTGTGGTAATGCATGGCTATATTCCAGCTACTGGGAGGCTGAGACTGGAGGTTGGCAAATTTGAGGGCAGCCTGGGAACCCTAGTCTCCAAATAAATAAATAAATGCATTAAAAATCAAAATAAAATAGTTAATAGACACCATAAATAATCCTAATGGTAAAAAGACATGAAGCTTATGAGAAGAAAAAATCAAATTATGTTTAACAAGAGTCTACAGATAAGTAAAGGAAGACTAACCATTGCAATAGATTAATCAGTAAACTATATGAATATTAATTAGTTCTTCATATTGTTTGCTCATCAATCAAACATGAAAAACAAATCCCCAGTAAACACATTGAAAGAAGCAGTACCTTAAGAGTGTTTGAATAAAAACAGCTGTATTCTTTCTTTATGGCACTTTTTATAATAGAGAAAAAAAGGAACCTAATATTAAAATGGTTAAATAAGTTTTATACTCTAGAGTACTCTGAAGCTAGTTAAAAGTAGTTGTGCATGGATGTACCTGCAGTTACACATGCTTACAATCTTGAAAACAGCTCCAAGATGTATTGTTAAGGAAGAAAAGCAAGTAACAGAAACACATTATATCTTACGAAATTCTTACCTGTGTTTTTCCTCTTATACTTAGGTTTGTCCTTGTAGCAAATGCTCTAGAGTAGATTGTGAGCAAAAGCATATTATTTTTGAACTGAGGCAGTGATCTTAGTATGCCTCTGTAAACTCTCAGCTCTTACAGGGCTACATCAAGAGTATAGGGCAGATGTCAAGATTAATTTTCTTTTTAATTGAAATACTGGATTGCTGGAGCACTTCTATTGAAAACACTTTTCCCCACTGAACTATAATGGCAACTTTGTTGAAAAGTTACCATGTATGTATGGGACTGTTTTTAGACTAGCTCTGTTCTGTTCCATTGATCATTTTACTTAACCTAATGCTAATACTTTACTATCTTAATTGTTAAAGATTTATAGTAAGTATAGAAACTGGGTGGCACAAAGTCCTCTGAATTTATTCTTCTTTTTCATGATTAGTCTTAGTTACTTTAGGCCCTTTGAACTTTTATATAAATTTAAAAATCCACTTGTAATTTATGTCTACAGGGAAGTCAGCTGGCATTTTCATGGTGGTCTATCACTGTTTCTCAGCTTAGGTTCTATGAAAGAGGAATTGAGCATTTTTCAGAATGTCTTACAGAAAATAATTAGAAAAACTATTTTGTCATTTCCCTCAAGGTTGGTACATAGCGAGTACTATTCTGTATTCACAGAAGAAATGTTAAGTCATCTATAATGAATGCTGTAGAGGATTAGGACTTAATTCTAATTAAGAAGGCTGATGGAGAAGACCTACTATAGACTTACTTTGTGAGACTTATACTTTATAACAATATCAAGTCTAGTGAACCATAAATTGTTCTCAATTTAAGTCTTTTCTAATTTCTCTTGTAATGTTTTGTTTTAAAGTATAAATTTTGCACATATTTTATTTACTACAAGATATTTCCTGTTTTGTGATGTTATTCCTAATTATTTCCAGTCCTAAATGTTCATTATTCATATAGAGAAATGAAATTGATTTTTCATAGTGACCTCCACTTTGCTAAACCATTAGTACTAGTGTGTGTGTGGGGGGGGGTGTATATATAATATTTGACACATTTTCTACATAGATCATGTTGTCCTTACAAAAAAATAAAAAAATAAAAATTTTAATTATTTTCTAAAAATGAAAAAAAAAAAAAAAGATGATACAACTGTGAGGTGATAGAGCCTCTTAACCAGGGTCTCCAAGTGACCATCTGGAACAGGGCCTGCTGCTCTTCCTTCTTGTGTAATTTAGGCATCACACACATGGAGATTGTCTATTTTGGCAGTTACTGTTCCCTCTGGGTAGTACAGAGACATACATGCACATGATGTTGAATTTATTGGTGTGGGTTTGAGGAATGCATATGATTCTCTGGTTCATTTTTATCTCTGTGAACTGCAATAGCAGGAAGTAAGTGGGCACAATAACAGTTTTTCACTGAATCTTTTAGGAAACTATATTTATGTATGTCTTGTTATAAGCATATTAGAATTAATAACATAAGATGCTGCTTTTTTAAAGTTGGTAAAATACCAATGGTTCACTTTAAGATTACTTTTATTATGGCAGTATTATAGCTTCTACTTACTTTTCCCCCAGGGATTTAGATGAATTACTTGTTGACACAGTAAACTTAGTATTTAATGTTTAATCTTTTCTAAACTGCGTTGTAAGAAGTACTGTAATGTAATTTTTAATACTTGAGTTTTCTATAAAATTACTTAAATGAATAATTTAAAATGAAAAAAAAGCTACCTAAAATGAAAAACCAGCATCTCTGATCATGAATATAGCATAAACATAAAAATAATATTTATATGATTTGGCTAGCCGCTTTTCCTTGATAAGGCTTACTTTCAGGTGGTAAAGACTGAGACTTTTTCTTGACATATAAGAATGATTTCATAAAGAATTAAAAATGGATTAAGTTCTTGGTATATGACTCATTGTTATTTAATGCCTTGCCTTTGCACTAATCTCATATTTGGGGAAACACTGATAATTGTAAGAAGAAATCTAGGATTGGAGTAAAAAGATTTTAAATCTCTTGTCATGTGTCACTTACCATGTCTTTGAGTTATCTCTGTGTTTGTACTTATGTCATGATTTAAGTAATGGGGTAAAAATGCCTACCAGCTTAACTTCACATTAGCATTTTTGGAAAGATCAAGTGAAATAACGTTACATATCACTATTGATAGTAGTATTAGCACTAATTTAATAACATGTGATTAAGAAGATCTGCTATTTAGGTAATAGTGCTTTGGCTTCCAACACATAGTTTTAATAATTCATTCTCTTAATTCCCGAATATTCTACCCAAAAAAGAACCCATATCTCTCTTCTGCATATAGGCATCATTTCAGTAGATACTGGGAGCAAGTATAGAATTTGTGTTTATGTACTCTATCAAGAATTACATTTAAAGTGAATATTCTAATTATCTGTTTAGAATTAAAAAAAAAAACTTGTACAGAGTTAGACCTTCTGATGGACTGTTTACATTTATTGGTTTTTATGTGTTTGTAGTTTTATTCATTACTAGAAAGACTAGAGGAGCCTTGTGTTCTGAAGACCTTTCCTCATACTGCATTAAGACTGATGTACTGAGCTCCTTTGCTCTCTCTTGTCATCAGAGAATTTCATAGTGTATTTTCCCTCAGAAATTATTACTTATTGTATTAGATGCTTGGTATTAGTCAGCTTGGGTTGTCCCCCAGGTAAATAACATTTTAAAACATTGTTATAATCATGATAAAATGTTATTTACTTGGTAGGAAGTTTCGTGTTCATTTTGACTCACAAAAACAGGTTTGAATATTTTGTGTAATATCCATTGTATTTTGTAATTAAAATCATTGTAAATTAACACTTCCTGAGTTACATCCCTGCTCCCAGAAACATTCCCTCTCTTGCTTTTGGAAACCTGCTTCACCTCTTTCAAGTGGTTTCTGCTCTTTGATGAGAGTCAATTTGGGGGGAGATATATGGTATTCAGTTAAGAGTGATTTATTGAGCTAATTTGGTACCATTTGATTTCCCCCTTTCCCATGTGGCCAGAAGTGCAAGAGAGCAAGTCGGGACCTTACCACTACATGTTAGCCTTCACATGATTCCACCTGAAGTGCAAGTGTAACCATAATACCTACACTTGCTAACATCTTCAAATTACCTATAAGCAATCAGAATTTTAATAAATAATTCCTGTAAAACTTAAGTTTCATGTTTAAGCATAACCCTATTGAGGCACTTTGTGATGTTTGTTGCATTTGAATCTGCTAGACACATCATTTATTTAAAGTATACTACATGAAAACTCTATCCAAAGATCTGAGATTTTCTGAAAAACAAAAGAAGCTATATAGTTTGTAAGTAATAAGGTCATCTTATACAGGGCCAGCGAATGAATTTATAATTTAATTAAACCAATTCCATTTCCATTTTCTATGTATGATGAATTCTGTCATTTATATCAACAGTAATACATTATTTTTTTTTCTTTTTAGCAGTATTAGGGATTGAACCCAGGAACCCAGGGCCTTGCACATGGCACATGGTGGGGAAACACTCTACCACTGAGCTACAGCCCCAGCCCCAAAACACTAATTTTCAATCTTTCATATTTATCACATTCTTTGGTGCAAAATTTCTACGAAATTAACAGTAATTTTGTAGTTAATAGCAAATAATTTAGGAGGAATTCTATAAATTAATATCAAAGATTCAGGGAAACTTTTGTTTCTCAGTAAATACAGTGAGAATTTAAGTAACTTTTTTCTTCCAGCCTATCCTGTCACTTAATTTTTGTTGTTGTTGTTGACTGTGATCCTGTGGTCATAAAACATAAACATCCTTTACCTAAACCTTTGTTGAACAATCACAATACTTGTAGGTTCTTTCTTGCCAAGATTAATTAAATAGCCTATGATGTATAACATTTTAATTTTCACCAAAACTGAAAAAATAAGGTTTTAGGTTTTTGATTTCTATTTTCATAACCCCCTGCTTCTTGGGCAAATCAGTTTTTCCCCTGTGCTTTTACTTTTCTTATATGTTCCCTTCTAGCATAACTACATTGTATTCTCTTGACTTCTTGATTTGTTTTTCTTCCATCCATTCAGTTTCCTACAGTTTTACTGATTTAGAAATAGTGAGTTCTATTCAATCTCTTTTCTCACAAGGCAGCTTTTCTAATTAACTTTGCTGCTGTTATAGATGTCTTTTCTTGCTGTTCTCCTTTTATTATTACCTATTATGTGACTCCTTATTTTTTTTTCCTGCTTCATATTTGGCCAGTAACATAGCAGCCTCCAATATAGTTATATATATCTACTATTCCATGTTTTAAATCTGCTAAGAGTTTTCTCATATCTTTTGTAGATCTATTAAAGTGATCTTAATATAGCATTGATTTCTTAGAACTTAGGTTTGAGATGTTTGGTGCCAACTAAGTGTGTAAGGAATGCTCTTATTATAAGAAAGGATAATGAAGAGCTTGACATAATAAATTTTTACAATGATACTACAATGGGTCTTAGCTGACTAATGAGCTTAACAATTATAAATGATTTCATTTACTATTAAAAAGGATTTCTGTTTTCAAGTATGATTCATTATTTTTTCTTGAAGCACATCCAAAATAACATATTGTATAAATTTGTCCTTAAAATGTACTAATTGATTCTGTGGAGCTAGCACATTTTCCTGTGGTATGTGATTTGTTTTGGTATTCACTTCCTCTATAAATAATATAAATTATGAAAAATGTACACAAAGTAAGAAAATACATTTGTAATACTACATTTGAATAATAACATGAGATGCTTTCATTTATTTAAATACTATGAGAGTGCTAAGTCTCTTAATTATCTAGTCTTTTTTAATATAATTACATCATTGTATGTATTTATATTGGGGGGATAATTTTTTTCCTTTGGTTGATAGAATAGATACATTTCTGATAGAGAATGTTAGTACAATTAGACCTCATTACTGCCAACATTCTGATATACCAGGTAACCTTTTAAAAACTAACCCAAGGTCATTTTTAACTTGATATATTCTGTGTACTTTCATTCATTGAATAGTTAATCACAGAGATTGTTGATTATTTTTGCTAATTCTACCTTTGTCTATTTCCAGTTCACCTTTTGTCCATTTCGCTATTTATTAAAATAAAAAATTCTAGAAAATATTTGTTTATTTCCTTCAGAAGACCTTTTGAGAATTCATTTTAGAAAAGGCAATGAAATTAAGAGAGAATTAATTTTATATAGAATTTATTTCATCGTCTCCTTCTTCTGTAATGACCTGGATGGTGCAAGCAGCAAATGTCAGTTTATGATTTCACAAAGAGGGTGGGAAATAAAGTTATTGGAACTGGTATTGAAATGCCTCCTGGATATTAGTTTCCCCTTCTGTTTTAGAGATGCTTACCTGAGTAGTTCCGGCACTAAAGTAATTGTAATTACAATAGAAAATAAGGTTGTAATACATAAAAATTTAGTAAATATTTGAACAGAAATTAATGTTTAACCTAAAAGGAATATCAAATAATATTTGAGCAATTTTTTTATGTCATATGTGTTTTATTCTTCACTGTATCTAAAAATGGTACTGTAAGAGTCCTAATAAGGAGATAGCTAAGATGGCGGCTAGCTGAGAGCCATCAGAGGTGTTTCAATATTTTCACCTGCTATTCACGAATTTATCTAAGAATCTTTCTATGCCCGTGAACACTATGTGATGCACCTGTAAGTTTGAGCTGTTGACACGTGTATACTTGTTAAGGCAAAAAGTATTTAACTGGGTGAGGTTGGCTAGAGAGGTGGTTGGAGTTGGAGAGGTTGTTGGAGCCGGAGAGAGAAATTAGAAGAAGCAAGAATAAAGAGCCTATTCATTTTCCAGTCTGCTTCCGAATTCTTTCCCGCAGTATAGTTGCTGCAGGCAGCGGTAGCTGCAGGCGGCAACATGGTACATACTAATTTAATCTAAAAGAAACAAGGTACTTCTCTGACCTTCAGAGAGGATGTTCTTGTTATAAAAAGATTTTTGGAGCTGGTGTGAGTTTCTCAATGTGTGGAAAGGAGTGTTTTCTTAAAATCACCATACTGTGCTCTTCTTTTTTTTTTTTAATTCAAAGTTGTTGTATATAACAGTAGAATGCATTACAATTTGTAACACACATATAGAGCACGTTTTTACATATCACTGTATACAAAGTATATTCATACTATTCATGTCTTCATACATGCACTTAGGATAATGCTATCCATCTCATTCTACCATCTTTTTTACACTCTTATTTTAGAAAGAAAAAATAGCATGCAATTTTATAATTTTACCTGCAGTTTTTAATGTTACATTAAACTTGATAGCATCAGTTTACTTTGGAATAATAAGCATTTCTTGGTGATTTAATTTTTTTTTGAAAATACACTTGTCCACATTTAGAGGATACTATAAATTTTACAAATATTTACCGGGCATTACTTTTGTTAGGTGCAGAGCTTTATTTAATAATTGAGTAATTATTATATGTTTACAGTATAAATATTTTTGGCAATATACTAACATAAAAAATTTTGCTGCTCTATATGTGGGAGTAGGGATGGGTTGGGATTCTGCCATTTTCATTTTCCATCCTGTGACTGGATTCATAAGTCCAGATGGACTGATGCTGGGGACACAGCTTTTTCCTGGACCTCAATGATTTTAATTTAGGGTAGAAGGGAGAATTTCCAGGACTTTCCAATCTACCTTTACTAAGAAAACAAACAATCAGATGATAAGCCCTAAAGAAAAATAAGATTTTTCAAGAATCTTCTAATTGGTGAAAATATTTTTTTTCTTTTTTCTTCCTCCTATCTTTTTCAGTTCATTTTTGCCCCTCTCCTTTTTTTAACTTCTTCTGCTATTATTATGTTCTTAAAAGAAATACCTTCACAGACTATAAGTAGTTATGTCTAATTCCATTTCTCACTGTAACTGTATTGTTTCAAGGGACTATTATCCTGTTTCTTAATGGTTGATAGAAAAATTGTGCATATTTGGGTGATAATAAAAATTGCATTATCTGCAAAATATGCTGTAATTTATTATTTTTATTATTTAATTTGGTTTTCCATTTACTTTGTCAGTTCCTTAACTTGTAGATTATGTGAAGAATTATGCCCTATTTTTACAACCTACTGTAAAGTCTCCACATTATCAAGATACATCTTTATATATTGCTGTCCTTGACGAGTTAGCCAGCATTGATCCAGATTTCTTTTCCAAGATTCTTGGTGTTTTCTAAGTTTCATTTCTACTTTAATTATAGAATCTCATGATTTAAAGGGATCCTTGATGAGCACTTATTGTACATATTTGTGACTGAAGCCAAGTGGGATATAAAGATGAAATTTGCACAGACATAAAGATGAAATTGTTTTTGAAGTGTTTGACAATATTACTAATGATTAAAGATTTATTATAATTATCATATAGGCCTGTATTGTGCTTTTTACGTAATTGCTTTGAATCCTCACAGAAAGCCTTCAGGATAAATTTGATATTTTTATTTTATACAAAGGAAGTTGTGATTTAAAGAAATAAATTCATATTCCCAATATACACACATCTAGTATCTCACAAGGACTTAAAACTAGTTATCCTACTTCCAAATTAACAGGTCTTTCTACCTTGCTCTGCTGGCCCCCCACAAAGGAAACCAGGTGAGAACATAAATTAGTACTAAGCCATATGCTACCACTTGTTTCAATGAGTCCTAAGAACAAAAACAAAGGAATATTCTCTCATGGCATAAAACAAGTTATAGAAGAAATTTGTAGAGAAATGATAATTTCTTTAATATGATAGTGGGAATTGAATCCAGGGCCACATGCATGTCAAGTGAACACTTTACCATTGAGCACATCCCCCAGCCCAAGAAGATAAAATTTTAATTAGGCCTGGAAGGAAAGAGTAGGTTGGTTGATGAGAGAATTTATGTGGAGAAAACAATATGAGCATAACAGGAAAAGGTAAAATTAACTGCAAAAGCTTAATGGGTTATCATAGAGAATTGGGAAGCTGTATTGGAAAATATCCATTAAGTTTTAGTCATTATTGGCATTTGCAGGTAAATGGATGAAGTTGGAGAATATAATGCTAAGTGAAATTAGTCAATCTCAAAAATCCAAATACCGAATGTTTTCTCTGATATAAGGAGGCTAGTTCACAGTGTTGTTGGAAGGGGGTACATAGGAGGATTAGAGGAACACTAGAATGGTCAAAGGAAAGGGAGGGTAAAGGAGGAAGTAAGGGGGAAGGGAGGGGGAAAAATGAAAAAAAAAAAAAATTGGTGGTTGAATGAGATGGATATCATTATCCTAAATGCATGATTGAAGATCTGAATGGTACTTATATACTTTGTATACAAACAGTTGTATGTAAAATGATGCTATATATGAGCATTATGAATTGTAATACATACTACTATTATAGTTTGAAAAATGAAACTCAAAAAAAAAGTTTTAGTCATTATTAATGGGAAGATTTTTGTATTTTAGTCTGATTATTTTTTAAATTTTTATCTAAAATGTGATAAAGAAACATGAATTTAAACGGAAGAGTTATATTTATGCAGAAAGAGTGGGTATTCTAATTTCTAAAGGTTTATCTTCTACTACTAAATAGGATATTTGTAGCTTTTTCATAGATGCCTGCTGTTAGATTGAGGAAGTTTCCTTCTGTGCTTAGCTTACTGAGTGTGCATTTGTGTGTGTTTTGTTTTTTTGTTGATAATCTTGAATAAATATTGTATTTTGTCAAGTGCTTTTCCAGTATTTATTGAAAAGGTCTTTTTCTTTTTTATTGCAAATATTGTGGATTATATTTATGGTGTTTCTAATATTCTTGGGCTAAATCCCACCTTCAACTGTATTATTGGATTAGATATATTTATATTTTGTTAAAGATTTTTGCCTTTATTATTATGAAAGAAATTAATCTGCAGTCTTCTTTTCTCATTTTATCTTTTCTAGTTTGGGTCTCAGGGTTAGGATTGCCTCATAAAAATAGTTGGAAGATGTTCCCTTATTCTCTATTTTTAAAAACATTTGTGTTAGATGGGCATTTTTTTTTCTCTCCCTGAAATGTTTGCTTAAATTTATCAGTGAAACCGTTTGGGCCTAGAGCTTCATCTCTGGGAGTAACTTTATTTTCATATATGTGTGATTTAGGGTTGGTAATTTGTATCCTTTAAGAACTTTATCCAAATAATTTAATTGATTGTCATTATATTGTCTACTTTATGTCTCAAGATGAATGATGATGCTTCCCCCTTTCATCCTTAGAATTAGTAATTTGTGTCATTTTTTTCTATTTGATGAGTGTACCTGATGTTTATCATTTCATTTACTTTTTTTGTTGTTTTTTAGATTTCTCTTTCACTGAGTTTTCTTTTTATTATTTCCTTCTTCCTATTTATTTTTAGGTTTAATTTGTTACTCATTTTCTAGATTCTTAAAACTAGCTGTACTCTGAAATTTTTCATGTTTTGAGGATCATTCAATTTAAAATGTTTTCTAATTTCCCTTTTCATTTTATGAACCACGGATTATATTAAACATTAATTTAAAAAATACATTTTATATTTCTCTGATATCTTATTTTCTTTGGTTTCAATTGGGGGGGTCTGAGAGCATGTGCTACATTGTCTTAATCCTTTTAAATTAATTGGGATTTATTTTTAGCATTTGAGCTTTCATGATGCATGTTCATGAGTACTAGGAAGCATATATATTCTGTTGTTGCATGAGGCATCATGTGAATGTGATTCAGGTTGAGTTGGTTAATAATTTCTATATCTTTCTTTGTCTTTTGATATCTATCAATTATAGAGAATAGAACGTTGAAATTTTCTTATGATTGGTGTTTGAAAGATTCATATCTTTATATACTTTTATTATTATCCTATTTCTGTGAGTTTTAAGTATGTTCTGATAGGTATCATTGTAGTGGCAGCTCACATTTTGCCCATTCCAACAGTCAGGATTTAAGTCTTGTACATTAAATGTAATTATTCATAGAGTTTTGCATTGGACCTTAGCATCTTGTTGTTTTCTATTTAACCTATCCATTCTTTTTTCATTTCCTTTATTTCTGCCTTAAAATAATTTCTCAAAAATTGGCTCTATGGTTTTTTTATTTAGTCCTCATTCAAGGATTAAGTATATACATGTAATTTATCACAGTCTGTGTTCAACTAATAGTATACCACTTAACATATCAGAATATTGCAAAGTGTATTTTTCCAACTTCTTTTCCTGTTTTTTTTGTGTGTGTCGTTTTTGTCATACATACATTTCACTTCTACATGTGTCCTAAACCTCATTATATAATATTATTTTTTATTTACATAGTCAGTTACCTTTTATAGAAAAAAATTAAATCCCTTTATAATTGTCTACAAATTGAGCATGTCTAATGGCCTTCATTTCTGTGTGTAGTCCCAGTTTCCAACTGATATTATTTTTTTCTTCATCCTAAAGAACTTTCTTTATCATTACCTTTTTAAAATGTTTGTTGGAAAAGTATTCTCTAGGTTTTTGTCTAGAAAATGATTTCCCTTCATTTTCAAAGTTATTTCACTGGTTGTAGAAAGAAATCTAGGTTGCTATTTTTCTCTCACTACTTTAAAAATGTATGTATTTTTAGTTGTCTTAGGCTTACATTGTTTTTGACTGAGAAGTATTCAGTCATTCTAATATTTCTTGTCCTGGCAATTAGGGATCTTTTGTTCTGTCTGCTTTAATTTTTTCCCTCTTTATTACTAGTTTCCAGCAATTTAAGTATAAGGCTAGTTTTTTTTTTTGTCTATATATTGGTGTACATTAAACTTCTTAGTTCGTTGCAATTATAGTTTCAATTTAATTTAAAAAATTCTAACATTTTTTTCCTCAAATATGTTTTATATTACTTCTCTGTCTGGGGCTCTTATATGACAACTTAGACTGCTTGATATTATTCATTGATTCCCTATTTTTTCTTTTTTTGTCTTTGTTCTTCATGGCAGATAGTGTTTATTGTTGGGCTTTCCAGATAACTGGTCTTTACTTCATTATAAATATCTGCTCTCATCCAGTAAATTATTCATTTTGGATGTTATATTTTCCAGCTGTATAAATACTACTTGTGTTTTCTTTCATTACATAGCTTTTTTCTTTTTTTTTCTCATCGCGTTTATGTTTATGTCTATTTATAATTAGCTATTCTTGAATCTGCCTACTACTTTTTGTCTGTCATTTCTGGGTCCATCACTGAACTGTATCATAACCATGATTAGTTTTCTCGTAGTGATATATCACATATATTACATTTTTCTCGCTTATTTATATGTCTAATTTTTTTTTTCATTAGCTGCTGGGCATTGTGATTCTTAATGGTGATATATGTCTAACTACTTTGTGTACTCAGTTAAATTCCTTGTAATTTAGCTTGATCTTTTCAAGGCTTGTATCTTTGCTTTGCTAGGATCAGCCTAAGGTAGTTTTTACTTCAGGGCTAGCTTAGCCCTACTTCTAAGACTTTATTTTTCTGGCATGTGTATAGATGCCCTATGTGTTTTTGTTTTTTTTGTTTTTTTTTTTTTTTTTTTTTTTGGTACCAGGGATTGAACTCAGGGGGCACTCGACCACTGGGCAACATCCCCAGCCCTTTTTCGTATTTTTTTTAATTAGAGACAGGGTCTCACTGAGTTACGAAGTGCCTCGCCATTGCTGATGCTGGCTTTGAACTTGCGATCCTCTTGCCTCAGCCTCCCAGGTGCTGGTATTACAGGTGTGCACCACCGCACCCGGTGCGCTATGTGTTCACTAAAATCTTTTCACTATGGCTGGTCAGACCCTGAACATCTCTGCATCTACCTATGTGTAGCTTAGTATTTAACAATAGACTCAGGGGCAGGGGGGATCTCTGTGTATATTTATGTATCTATTTCTTTTCTTTTCTTTTTTTTTTTTTTTTTTTGGAAGGGTTCCTCTTTTTTTTTTTTCTCTTTTTTTATTCAAAGTTGTTGTATTTATAATAGTAGTATGCATTACAATTCATAATACATGTATAGAGCATCTTTTTACATAATACTGTTTGTATACAAAGTATATTCATAGTATTCAAGTCTTCAATCATGCATTTAGGATAATGATATCCATCTTATTCTACCACCTTTTTTTTCCCCTCCATCCCTTCTTGCTCCCTCTCTTCCTCTCCCTCCCCTTTGACCACTCTAGTGTTCCTGTAATCCTCCTATGTACCCTGACCCAACACCACTGTGTATCAGCCTCCTTATATCAGAGAAAACATTTGGTATTTGGATTTTTGAGATTGACTAACTTCACTTAGCATTATATTCTCCAACTTCATCCATTTACCTGAGAATGCCATTATTTTATTCTTTTTTATTGCTGAGTAAAATTCCATTGTGTATATATACCACATTTTCTTTATCCACTCATCCTAGCTATTATGAATTGCGCTGCAATAAACATTGAAGTGGCTGTGTTGCTGTAATATGCTGTTTTTAAGTCCTTTGGGAATAGACTCAGGAGTGGGATGGCTGGGTCATAGGATGGTTCCATTCCCAGTTTTCCAAGAAATCTCCATACTGCTTTCCATAATGGTTGCACCATTTTGCAGTCCCACCAGCAATGTATGAGTGTGCCTTTTCCCCCACATCCTCTCCAACATTCATTATTGTTTGTGACCTTAATAGCTGCCATTCTGGCTGGGGTGAAATGAAATCTTAGAGTAGTTTTGATTTACATTTCTCTAATTGCCAGCGATGTTGAGCATTTTTTGATTAATTGTGTATCTTCTTCTGAGAAGTGTCTTTTCAATTCCTTAGCCCATTTATTGATTGGGTTATTTGTTTTCTTGGTGTTAAGTTTTTTGGGTTCTTTATGTATTCTAGAAATTAGTGCTCTATCTGATGTGCATGTATTAAATATTTGTTCCCAATTAGTTGGCTCTCTATTCACCTCACTGATTGTTTCTTTTGCTAAGAAGAAGCTTTTTAGTTTGAATCTATCCCATTCATTAATTCTTGACATTAATTCTTGCTGTACAGGATTCTTATTAAGGAACTTGGGGCCTAATTGGACATGTTGGAAATTGGAGCTTACTTTTTCTTCTATTAGGCATATTGTCTGGTCTAATTCCTAGGTCCTTGATCCACTTTGAGTTGAGTTTTGTGCATGGTGAGAGATAAGGGTTTAATTTAATTTTGTTGCATATGGATTTCCAGTTTACCCAGCACCATTTGTTGAAGAGGCTATCCTTTCTCCACTGTACATTTTTGGCACTTTTGTCTAATATAAGATAGCTGAAATTATGTGTATTAGTCTCTGTGTCCTCAATTAGGTACCACTGGTCTACCAGTCTGTTTTGGTGCTAATACCATGCTGTTTTTGTTACTATTGCTCTATAGTATAATTTAAAGTCTGGTATGGTGATGCCACCTGCTTCACTTTTCTCGCTAAGGATTGCTTTAGCTATTCTGGGTCTCTTATTTTTCCAGATGAATTTCATGACTGTTTTTTCTATTTCTTTGAGGAATGTCATTGGGATTTTGTTTGGAATTGCATTAAATCTGTATAATGATTTTGGTAGTGTGGACATTTTGACAATATTAATTCTGCCTATCCAAGAACAAGGTAGGTCTTTCTATCTTCTGAGGTCTTCTATAATTTCTTTCTTTAGTGTTCTATAGTTTTCTTTATAGAGGTCTTTCACCTCTTTTGTTAAGTTGATTCCCAGGCTTTTTTTTTTTTTTTTTTTTTTTTTTGATGCTATTGTAAATGAGGTAGTTTTCCTCATTTTCCTATCAGAGGATTTGTCACTGATGTACAAAAATGCCTTTGACTTATGGGTATTGATTTTGTATCCTGCTACTTTGCCTAATTCATTTACTAGTTGTAAAAGTTTTCTGGTAGAACTTTTTGGGTCTTCTAGGTATATTATCATGTCATCAGCAAATAGTGCTAATCTGAGCTCTTTTTTTCCTATCTGGATCCCTTTAATTTCTTTGTATGTCTAATTGCTCTGGCCAGAGTTTCAAGTACTATGTTAAATAACAGTGGTGAAAGGGAGCATCCCTGTCTTGTTCCAGTTTTTAGAGGGTATGCTTTCAATTTTTCTCCATTTAAGATGATGTTAGCCTGGGGCTTTGCATAAATAGCTTTTATAATGTTGAGATATGTTCCTGTTATTCCTAGTTTTTCTAGTGTTTTCAACATAAAGGGTGTTGTATTTTGTCAAATGCTTTTTCTGCATCTATTGAGATGATCATATGGTTTTTATCTTTAAGTCTATTGATGTGATGTATTATGTTTATTGATTTCTGTATGTTGAACCAACCTTGCATCCCTGGGATAAACCCCACTTGATCATGGTGCACTATCTTTTTGATATGGTTTTGTATTTGATTTGCCAGAATTTTGTTGAGAATTTTTACATCTATGTTCATTAAAGAAATTGGCCTGAAGTTTTCTTTTTTGGCTGTGTCTTTGCCTGGCTTTGGAATTAATGTAATATTGGCCTCATAGAAAGAGTCTGGAAGAGCTCCCTCTTTTTCTATTTCTTGAAATAAGTTGAAGAGCATTGGTATTAGTTCTTCTTTGAAGGTCTTGTAGAACTCGGCTGTTAACTCATCAAGTCCTGGGATTTTTCTAGTTGGTAGCTTTTTGATGGTGTCTTCTGTTTCCTCGCTTGAAATTGATCTGTTTAAATTGTGTATAGCCTCCGGTTCCAGTTTGGGCAATTCATATGACTCTAGAAATCTGTCAATGCCTTCAATATTTTCTATTTTATTAGAGTACAAGTTTTCGAAGTAATTTCTAATTATCTTCTGTAAATCTGAGGTGTTTGTTGTGATAGTTCCTTTTTCATCATGAATGTTAGTAATTTGAGTTTTTTCTCTTCTTTTCATTAGCATCGTTAAGGGTCTAACAAAAGCTAAATAAAGAAACTTTAGGCCTCATTAAAACAATTAATAACTTAGACTTAACGGACATATATAGAATATTTCATCTCTCAGTAAGCGAATACACTTTCTTCTCAGCAGTACATGGCCCCTTCTCCAAAATAGACCATATATTTGCCACAAGCCAACTCTCAGCAAATATAAAAAAGTAGAGATACTACCCTGCATTCTATCACACCATAATGGGATGAAATTGGAAATCAATGATAAAACAAGAAATTAAAAAAACAAGAACTACTCTAACAACTGGAAGCTAAACAACATGCTACTGAATGAACAAGGGGTTGAAGAAGACATCAAGGAAGAGATTTAAAAATTCC
This sequence comes from Tamias sibiricus, assembly GCA_025594165.1. Taxonomy (NCBI): domain Eukaryota; kingdom Metazoa; phylum Chordata; class Mammalia; order Rodentia; family Sciuridae; genus Tamias; species Tamias sibiricus. Next base: position 152,364,080 of record CM046657.1, on the reverse strand, counting down.
TAGAGGTAAATGAGAACACAGATACATCCTATAGAAATCTCTGGGACACTATGAAGGCAGTATTAAGAGGAAAATTCATTGCACTGAGTTCATTCCTTAAAAGAAAAAACAACAACAACAACAAATAAATGACTTAACATCACACCTCAAAGCACTAGAAAAAGAAGAACAGGTCAACACTAAGAGCAGTAGAAGACAGGAAATAATTAAAAATCAGAGCTGAAATTAATGAAATTGAGACTAAAGAAACAATTCAAAGAATTGACAAAACTAAAAGTTGGTTCTTTGAAAAAATAAATAAAATTATGTATCTATTTCTCACCTAAGCCTTTCTCTGACTCTCTGCCCCAAATTTGGATTGCCTTAGACCTCCCCAGTTATAGGCTCTCTGTCTCCTCACCTCTAGGTGAGAAGCCAGGATCAATGCAGGATTCGCTTTGTTTTCGTTTTCATGGGGATTATAATCTTATGACGCCTTTTGTTGCATGACTGAAAACATCCTTTTACACATTTTGTCTTATGTGCATAAGGGCATTTCCAATAGTAATTACTCACCATGACCAAAAGTCCAAAAGTGGAAGTCCTGTATACTGTTTTTTTTTTTTTTTTTTACTTAGGCACATAAGTACATTCCTTAAAAAAAAAAAAAAAAAAAAAAAAAAAAAAAAAAAAAAAACTAAAAACAATATAAACATGGAGAATAAAAGATAGTAGTTACCACACTTTTCTTCTCTTCTTGTCACTCAGGAGTAACCACTTTTAGAAGTTTGGTGTGTATCCTAATCTCCTTTGTGTGAATTTGTGTATACATTCACATATGTAGATAAAAACACATATAAACACATTTGACTTACACTTTTGTGTGTAAATATGTTTACTCTTATATAACCACAAATCAAATCACATTGAAAGTATTCTGCAACATACTTTTTTTACTTGGTAATATATCTTAGAGATTGTGCTATTAAAATACATATAATCTTTTTTTTTTTTTTTTTTTTTTTTTTTTTTTTAGTATCAACCATGTATTCTCAAGATTGGCTTTGTGGCAAATTTATTTAGTGACTCCACTTTTCCTAGTCATTAAGATTTTTCTTGTGACATTTTATTCTGATAAACTTTACATTTTTAAAAATAATGTTGTACAGTAACTCTTAAGATGGTAAATTTTCCTGTAAAAGAAATTCACTAATATGTCAAATATCATGCCACTTCATAAATTTTCTTTCAAAATTGCCTAAAGACCATATTTGTAATTTACTCTGTACTGTACATAAGCGTGTTTTCATAAGAAATTGTCCATTGTTGATGTAATTCCCTTGGTAATTTTTATGATTCTAGAGTAAAAGGTAACTTTCCTTTTTAAATTATGACTTTATTAGTGCACTATAATTATACATAATAGTGGAGTTCATTGTGACATACTCATTGTGCACATATTTAATTTGAAGTTCTCTGCTTTTGATATCAACCTTCTAAAATCTACATCTATTTTTCATCTGTTATTAAAATTTTGTGACCTGTTTAATAATATACTTATTTTCTACTGTTTTAGTTCTTTTTTGTTGATATGTAGGAGTTATTTATATGCAGGATATAATATTAAATGTATCATAGTGTATTTATTCAGGTGTACTTCAAGATTTTTTTTTTTTTTGGTACCAGGGATTGAACTCAGGGGTACTCAAACCACTGGGCCACATCCCCAGCCCTTTTTTGTATTTTATTAGAGACAGGGTCTCACTGAGTTGCTAAGTGCCTCGCCATTGCTGAGGCTGACTTTGAACTCGGGATCCTCCTGCCTCAGCCTCTCAAGTGCTGGGATTACAGGCGTGTGCCACCGTACCCAGCTTAGTTCAAGATTTTAAACTCTGTTTATGTTGCTATTTACCCCACAAATGTTTTTCATTTTTTGTTATTTCAATATAATTGGCCCTCAACTATTTTTTTGAAAATTTCTCCATTTTAAGATGGTAAGTATTTGCAGTTTTGTTTTATGCTATTCATTTTTATATTCTTTATAGAATATTTACATGTACATGTATATACTCATTTAAATTTTTTTTAGTTTATAAAACACAGATTTGTCTAGAGCAGTTTTAGTATTACAGCAAAATTGAGAGGCGAATACAGACATTTTCCATATACCCCTTACACCCTCTCGTGCCAACGTCTCCCACCAGTGTGGTACATTTGTTAAAATTGATGAACCTCTGAAGGAGCCCCAATTAGGGAGATGGCTATTGCGGTCAGCTGGAAGCCATAAGTTCCACCTGATAATAAGTATGTATGTGACGCACCTGTAAATGCACGTGAGGCACCCGCAAAGCTAAAGGTATATAACCGGGTGAAAGCGGTCAGAGTCAGGAGAAGAATGAATTCATTCAGTCAGTCATGCAGTCGCTCGGTCGGAAGAAGAGTTCGGGTCGGAGAAGAAGAAAAGAATCAGAGCGGCCAGAACGTAGGCAGAGCGGTTACAGAAGAGAAACCAGATAGAAGAAGTAATTCCTGGTCAGAGTCAGGCCGAGGCTCCCGAGGAAGAAAGAAGAAAGAACAAAGAAGAAAGAAGCTCTAAAAGCTAAGCTCTCTCTCTCTCTAAAGAAGAAATCTCTCTCTTTCAAGCTCTCTCTCTTTCTCTCTAAGCTCTAAGAAGATAAAGAAGAAAAAGCTCTATCTTTCTCTCTAAAGAAGAAAAAGCTATCTCTAATCTTTCTCTCTAAGCTCTTTCTAAGAAGAAGAAAAATCTTTCTTTCTCTCTCTAAGCTCTATCTAAGAAAGTAAAAGTAAAAGTAGAAATAGCTTTACTCTGCCTCCGAGTTTTTCTCCCGCGGCGTTTGTGGCTGGCCACGACAGGCAGCTTACAAACCTCCTTTATTATATCATTATCACCCACAATCCATAACTTACATTAGAGTTCAATCTTGGTATTGCATGTCCTATGGTTTTAAACAAAAGAATAATGGCATATATCTACCATAATAGAAACATACAGTTTCATTGCCCTAAAAATTCTGTGTGCTCTCCTATTAATTCCTACCTCCCCTCAAGTCCTGGCAACCACTGATCTTTTGTGTCTCTGTAGTTTTATCTTTTTCATAATATTATATATTTGGAATCATATAGTTTGTAGCCTTTGCAGATTGGCTCCTTTCACTTAGTAATATGCACCCATGTAATTTCATGACTTGGAAGCTCATTTCTTTTTAGTGCTGAATAATATTCCATTTTCTGAATGCTCTACAGTTTATTTATCGAGTCACCTACTGAAAATCAACTTAATTGCTACCATGTTTTGGTGATTATAAATAAAACTGCTATTTTTTTGTGTATGGGCATATTTTCAACTCCTATGGTAAATACAATGGAACACGATTACTGGGTTATATTATTAAGCTTCATTTTGTTAGAAACTGTCAACCTACCTTCTAAAGTGTGTATCATTTTGAATTCCCCCCAGCAATGAAAGCTCCTGTTTTTCCACATGGTCACCAGCATTTGCCATTTTCCTGATGGATTTTGACTATTCTAATTGATATTCTGGATTTTGATATCTCACTGTTGTTTTGTTTTTCTGATCACATATGATATTGAACATGTTTTCACATGTTTGTTTGCCATCTGTACATCTTCTTGGGTGACGTATTTCTTAAGGTTTTTGGTGCTTTGGGTAACAAAGTTGTTTTATTATTGTTGAGTTTTAAGAATTCTTCATATATTTTGGATGCCAGTCCTAATCAAATATATCTTTTGCAAATGTTTTATTCTATTCTGTGGCTTTCCTTTTCATTCTTTTTATAGTGTCTTTCCCATTGCAGAAGTTTTAAAATTTAATGACATTCAGCTTATCGTTTCTTTGTTTTATGGATCACACCTTTGGCATTGTATCTGAAAAATTATCACCAAAATCAAGGCCATCTATATTTTCTATAACCTTTTTAATAGAAATATTAATATCTTTTTAGAGTTGGAAGAACAATTTTATTTATTTTTATGTGGTGCTGAGGATTGAACCTAGGGCCTCATACATGCTAGGAGAGCACTCTACCGCTGAGCCACAACCCCAGCCCCAGTATTTTTCTTTTTAAAATGTTTTTATTAGGACATTGCATTTATGCATGATAGTAGAGTTCATTTTTTGTATATTCATAAATGTTTATATCATAATTTGTTCATTTCAATCCTCAGTCCTTTCCCTCTCCCATCTCCCTCCTCCCCCTTATATCCTTCCTTTATTCTATTGGTTTCCCTATTCTGTTTATTTATTGTTCTTAATTTGTGAATTACACTTATATTTAGTGGAGTTCATTGTGATATATTCATATATGCATATAGTATAGTCAATTGCATTCCACAGTTTCTGCCCTTTGTCATCCCTCCTCCTTCCCCCTTGATCTCCTTCTTCTATTCTACTGTTCTTCCTTCTAATTACCCAATTAATGAATGGGCAAATATACTAAAAAGATATTTCTTAAAAGAGGAATTGACCAACAAATATATGAAAAATGTTCAACATCCTTATAAATCAGGGGAATGTGAATCAAAACTACACTGAAATTTTATCTCACTACTGTTAGAATGAAAATCATCAAGAATACAAATGACAATAACTGCAAGGATGTGGAATAAAAGGCATGCTCATGCAAAAGGCACACTCATGCATTGTTGGTGGTACTGCAAATTATACTTTGGAAGCAGTATAGAGATTCCTCAAAAGACTAGGAATGGAACTACCATATGACCAAGCTAGTCCACTCAATGCCGTTTATCCAAAAGCACTAAAATCAGCATGCTACAGTGATATAAGAATACTAATGTTTATAGCAGTACAATTCACAATAGCTAAGTTATAGAGCCAGCCTAGGTGCTTGTCAACAGATGAATGGATAAAGAAAATGTGGTGTATAGACACAGTCGAGCTTTACTCAATCATAAAGAAGAATGAAATTCTGTCATTTGTTGCTGAATGGATGGAACTAGAGAGCAATATGCTAAGTGAAATAAGCCAGATTGAGAATGTCAAGGATCAAAATTTTTTTCTCATATGGAGAGGATAGAAACAGGAACTATTGGTCATTTTCTTATGAAATTTTGCATGTACTTTTGTTTTGCTTAGTGTATATATACATGGGTGTGTGTGTATATATATATATACATATATATATATATATAATTTGTAGATACATATGTCTATTCATGCAAACACTTTTAAATTTTTTTTTTCATGAAAATATTTTTTATTACTTGTGAATTTTGTAGCCAGGCAAATTAACTACTAGGTGGGTAAAAGAAATGCATAAATATATTGTTTTATGGCAGAATATATTATCATGTAATGATCTACAGGTTTATTCTTGTTATTAAGGAAAAAGCAAGGTTCACAATTATGTATATAGTATGCTACTTTTTGTGATACAGTAAGGTATATGCATACATATGTATGTGTGTATGTGAGCATGTGTGTATGTGTATCCATGTATGGGTATTTATGCATACATTTATACATATTTGCTTATTTTCCAAAAAGACACAAAGGAAAAGAAAAGCAATGAAAGAATAAGCTACAAATTAACAAAAATGGTTACCTGTAGGGAGAGGGAATAAGGATGATAGACTTGGGGATGGAAATAAGATTGTTTACCCAAATATGATCCTGTTTTGTAATTTTTATTTTGAGAACATGTAACTATTTCCCATAATGATAAATAGGATTAAAACTAAATATGGGAAATCCTACAACTAAAAAGAAAATTAAACAAATGAATTTAACTGTATAGTAAGTTGTTGACTTAGTTCAAAAAATTCTAAAGCACAAGGATACACTATGTCTCACCTTTTCATTACTGAGACAAAATACCTGAGAAAAAAAAACAACACTTATAGAAGGAAAGATTTATTTGGTTCATGGTTTCAGAGGTTTCAGGTTATTATTGGCTGGTTTCCAGGCAAAAACATTATTGCAGAAGGGTGTAGTGGAGCAAAACTGTTCATCTCATAGCAGCTGAGAATGTGGGAAGTTGGGAGGGAGAGAGGAGAGAGAAAGAGGGTAGGGGGAGACAGATAGACATGGGGAAGAAGGGGCCAGGACAAGATATGCTCTTCTAGGACATGCCCCCAGTGACCCACTTCCTCCAAGTAGATCTCATCTACTACAGTTTCCACTACCTCCCAATAATGACATCAAATTACGAATACCTCAATGGATTAATCCACTGATGAGGTCAGAGCCCTCATGATACAATTATTTCTTAGGAGCTCCACCTATGAACTTCGCTGCATTAGGGATCAAGCCTTCAACACATGAACCTTTAGTGGACTTTTCAGATAGAAACCATAACATGGTTATGTATCTCTAGAGTTATATCTTAAGGGGGAAAAAAGAGGAACAAACTCACAGTATTTGGTATTTTATTAATATTGATATTTTTATTTTAAAGCTGTGATAGATTTCATAGTAAAGTAAATAAATGGTCATGTTAAAATCTCCATGAAGGAGCCGGGCGCGGTGGCGCACGCCTGTAATCCCAGCACTTTGGGAGGCTGAGGCAGGAGGATCGCGAGTTCAAAGCCAGCCTCAGCAATGGTGAGGCACTTAGTAACTCAGTGAGACCCTGTCTCTAAATAAAATACAAAAAAGGGCTGGGGATGTGACCCAGTGGTCGAGTGCCCCTGAGTTCAATCCCTGGTACCCAAAAAAAAAAAAAAAAAAAAAAAAAAAAAAAAAATCTCCATGAAGGAAAATTTTTAGCATAAGAGCAAATATGGGAACATATTATGTCACAATCTGTTAAATTTATATATACATGTAATTAAATTGAAAAAGATCAGTAGGATGTGATATATATTTTTTCTTTTCCAAAAATATTTGCACTTTCTTGTTCAGTCCAGTGGAAAAAAATGTAGAAATATGCATAGCACCCTTGTGGTCACCATTCACAGGCCCAGTCTTTAAATACAATTTTCCACTAAGATATGCCAGTGCTTTTTGAAGAAATATATGACTTTAGTTCTGGGCTAGGATAAATAAGAAAGAATCCTGGGATATCTTTTCATAACAGAAAGCAGCAGTGTTAAGAAAGGTATTGTGTTCATTTCATAGGAACCAATTTGAAGAGGCTATCATTAACCAAACATGAGAATTTTAATGAGAAAAAAAGACTTGTTAGGGATTAAAAAATATGGTCAAAAGCTGAGAATCATAAGGACAAAAACAAAATAATATAAAGCAAAATACTGCATTGGTTACTTTTAAAGGGTTGGAAAATTACATCATTGTTTTAAAATAAAAAGAGTAGGATATTGCATTTGTTGTACTCTTCCTATAAGAGCCTTATTTCAAAATAAGTAATTAATGAGAGAAATTTCTTGTTTAAAAAAGTATGTAGTAAATGAAAAAAGAATAGTTGAATTAGACTACCACAATTTACAATTTTTATTAATTACAATGTCTAGAAAATTACCTTTGGGTATTAATATCCTCAGGTAAAACATGATAGGAAGCATTATTATACACCAATCCAGCTAACAAGACACAACCCCATCAATCAAATTTAAGGACAGAAAGACATCCAGTTATATGCCAACTGATATGATATAATAGGAAGTGTACTTTTAAAAAATGGAATTGTTCAACACCATAGATTTTAACTACCAGTTTATATGATATGTTGGAAATGAAAGGAACATATGAAATGGCACTTTAATTTAGGGCTGCTATTAGCTAAATCTAGAATGCCATCAATTTATAAGGTAGATGATACATTTTCTTTAAGTGGTAATAGGCAGGAAATAAAAAGAATGGAAAATTCTTAAATACAAAAAGAGAAAGAAAATATCAACCAAATGCAATGTGTAGACCATTGTTATTATGTTTGTGTTAAAAACAGTTCTTATCTAACAAATTGGAATATTTACCAGTGAAATCATGTAATATCTGGAATTGCTTTTAAATAATCCTCTGAGGAGTAAAAGGAGAGGACTGTTGATGGTAGTGGGTATTTATCTTAGAATATGTGTATGTAGGATTTACTGAAGTATTTTTTCATGTTTGAGTGCTTGAAATTTCTGTTATGACTTGCTTTTAATTCAAACTTAAGTTACCTTTATTTTCAGAACTAAAATGGAAGGCATTTCACAAGTAAATCATCAACATAGGAACTTTCAGAATTTTAAACCTGAAAGCCTAAAGTGTGTATTCCATATATTACCTGCAAGAAAATCACACAATTTATTTAGCATTAATGCTTTATTTGATCTTGACCCAATACAGGCTTTTCTTGAAGTTAGCATGAATCTAATGGCTTTCTTTATAAGCCATTCATAGGTTTATCTACACTCTGGAGAAACTATTGAGGTAAATCTAAAGATGTATATTTTTTCTTGTTTTTTGGTGCCCCCTCCAACACCCCTCCTTCCCCCTGCCCAAGTACTAGGGTTCATACCCAGGGCTTTGAGCATGTTATACAAATACTGTAATACTGAACTACATCCCTGGCCCTGCTGTGTGTTCTTTCTATCATGTCTGCTTCTTACCACGTCTCAATATTTGTTTTTCAGGTACAGCAGGTACAGACTGTGCAGCAGGTACAACATGTCTATCCAGCTCAGGTGCAGTATGTGGAAGGAAGTGACACTGTCTATACCAATGGGGCAATGTAAGTTTGTATGTGGGCGTCTGTATAATTTCCTCACTCAGAGAGAAGTAGTGTACTTTCTAACACATCCCACTCTTTCCAAATTGTTTCCTTGTTTTCACAGTTATATTTTTCTAGAACAGAGTTATTGAAATTAATTTGATGTTTAGAGCTTTCATCTGTTTATTAAGAATATGTGTTAATTTTCTTCTCACTTAACCCGAGTAGAATATTTAATTATTGAATTTTTAGAAATTATTGAATTTTTATGCCCTGTAATGGTTTTCCCTAGGTTGAGAAAAACTTATACCTCTTCTTAATAATTTGTGTATTTTAATAATACTTTTTGAAATCTATGATTTTTGTTATTATATATAAGTTGAATTTCTGTAGGCATATATTTACCTATAAATTAGTATGAAACTAGCATATTAGGAGTTTTGTGGGTCTTTGCACATTTACTAAGTTAAATATTCTATATAAAGGTGCCTGATACTAGTAAATGTTATTTTATTGTCTGTGTCTGCCCACTAACTTATCTCCTTTGCATTAACAATAATGCAAATTTGCAAACTCATTAGATTTTTCACTACTTTGGATTAAGATTCAGAATGTTACTATAAATAAAGGTGCTAAGAATTATTGAAAGTCATCAGGATTGTCTTCAACTTGAGTTTTTGATTATAACTTTTGGCTTTCTGGATTTATCTGAAAATGAATTCCATCTTTCACTAACTCTTCTGCTCCCTTTCCTTTAGACTTGGTATATGCCAGGATGATAACTATGCTTTCTTTATTCTTACTGATCTACTCTTTCCTTGAGTGATTTCATTGATCTCCATGATGTCAACCTATAAGCTCCATGTATGACATGTAGAGGTCAATTATTGTTGTATATTATTATAGCTAAAAACACTGAATCTTCATTTAGCTATGTATAAGTTTTATTATTGTGGACAATGTACTTAAATGTTCTGACCTTTCTATTATTCTTTTCATGAAAGTGGGAGGATAGTCTTATTGAGTTATTTTGAGAATTTGAGGAAATACATTTAATGTGTTTAAGACAGAGCCTGGGTACATAATAAATGATACATAACAGAAACAAAGCATTTCTTTGAACCTCTATCTTGTCTCTTACTACTTTGGGTCACTGAGTCTGTCCATTTCACCACTGTCTCAACACCACCTTCATTACTTTGGCATTCTCTCATTTCTACTTCTGCCTTCACTGTGTACCTTACCTGTCCCTAACATAATCAACTTTGTGCATTTCCCCCAATATTCTGCTTTCATTCCTTCATGTATTTGGAGATGTGAGGTTTTTTTTTCTCCTCATGAAATAGCATTTTATGCATTCTTCTTTCTTTCCACCCCTCCCCCCTCTGCCCACCCCTGAGGTGTGATCTTTACAGACAGACATGTTACTTCCACTTTTGTGGCATGGACCTTCACTGTCCTCTGCAGTAAGCTTATCACTCCACTATAAAGGACAGTACTATACTGTGACTTTGACCTCCAGCATTACACTGTGATGATTGCTTTTTATGTTTTCTATACCAGGAAGAGCTCTCTGAATGAGAACTTTTTATTTTGTTGTTTTATTTACATTTACTTAGGCAGCCGGACCTTAAGAAAAAGTTGATAAATTTCTGTTACTCTGGTGAAATCAGTAACTCTTGGCATATGTTAGACACACTGAATATTTTTGCCTATAGGTGATGTGGGTCCAGGGCCTCTTGGAGCATTGTTTTGGAATTTCTATTATAACCCAAAACTACTATTGAAATTCATACCAAATAAAAGAAATGCTTGATTGCCACTTGTAATTTTATCAGAGAAAATAAATGGTTTTCTGGACACTACTAGAGGTCACTCCTTTGTCAGTTGTCATTTTATCCTTGCTTATGATGCATAGTAATGATTATAGGGAAATCTGAGAATGGAAGTTAATAGATTTCACATCTGTATGGTAGAAGGTGGTGAAGGAAAAGGGCACTATCTATCATAGTCATTCTTCATTTTGTACTGGTCCAAGGCAGGGTGGAAAGATTAACTCTACTTCTTATGAATGCATGGCTTTGTGCTTCCCCTTTTATATGTGAAATGGAGATAATTAGCTTTTCATAAGTGCTTTATGTACCACATGAGAAATAGTAAGCACTCAATAGACATTAATTACTGCTGTTAAGTTTTGTATTTTAGTTATTTGTTTACATTTTCTGTCTTCCTTGTGATTATAAATTCTGAATATTGTCTTGTGCTCTTTTAAACTACCCACCAGTGACCTTGGAGTTTTCCATATAATAGGTAAATGTGAGTTGAATGAATTTATTCATTCACAAGTCCTTAGAAAAACAGCATCTCCAAAGTTGGTAATTTAAAATTGTAGGAACCATTTAAGCACAGAAATGATTCAAAGTAAATATCTAGTGCCAGCATGTATTTTCTATGGTCCACTAGCTTGGTTGGTTAGATCATGACTAATGAGGTCTAGGTCATGAGTTCATTTGTCACAGAGTCCAATTAGCTTTGATCTGGTCTTTGTGGGCCTACATTGCAAACTCAGCTGCAGCAATCATGTCACAAATCTGTACTCTTAGTGAAGAAGGAGAAGATGCATCTTTTAAAATCTTTTATTACTACCAAGAATAATTTTTGAATAGAGGTGCTGTGGAATTGCTTTTATACTTAATAGGGAAATAACAATGTGCTGGCATTAGTTATTTTCAAAATTTTATTGACTAGAATAGACTATGAATATTTTTTTCTCAAAAATGACCAAATATAATTTCTTCTTCTTTCAGCTTAAGCTGTTCCAATCTTCTATAATTTCGTAGTGCTTCCATTTGACTACATACAATTTTTATCTCTAATGCTCATTTTAAATGAGTCTTTGTACTTCCTTTTTATTTGATGCACTTCTATTTATATAAGTAAAGAATAGTGCCATGTTCTTCTATTCTACCCCATTGAATTAATAGACAACTAGTATTTGATCCCTGACTGGGATCACATTCAGAGTCCCATTTCTGTGTGATAATAAACACTTTTTTGCTAATGATACTCTCAGAAGATAGGGACTCTGATCTTTATCATGAACTTTCAAGCACCCAGTATATGACCCTACAACCTTTGCATGCTTAGTCAGTACTGGTTCATTGATGCTCTTGCCACCAGCATTCTTACATTGTATAGCCATAATGCATGGGTTCTCCCTCAAGAGGTGATGACAGCCTTCACAGATATGTGTCATCACTTGTGAGAATGTGTAATCATTATAATTTGATGATACTACAGTGTTTACCTGGTTCTCACAGTGAATATTGACAACTGCTGCCAGCGTAACAGGCTTAACAGTATGAGTTCAAGTGAGCATATATTTCAGTTGAACAATTGAAACTGCTTTACAGTGCTAGGTGTTGGAATTGAATAGATTTTTACTCAAGGGAGAAGGTTACTTAATTCCCTTTTTCTCCTGTTTATTTTATCCTTTTATTTGTTGGAACCTATTTGTTGATTTCCTTGTAATAGTTTTTCCCAGGAGATTTTTTCCAAAGTTTAAATTATGGTCATCTGCATTTCTATAAATCTATGATCTCTAATTATGTAAAAAGAATATTATGGTTAAACCTCCCAAGGAATATCACATACATGTAGAGAGAGTCCATTTCAATTAAAATCTCATGGTGTAGTTAAGAAATCAGTTTTAAATAAAATAATTTTTCTTCTTTCCCCCTTGCCATTTATTGACTCATTCTTCCCCTACTCATTCCTACATCATGCTAATCAAAGTGGAAATAATGATATCTTGCAGTATCGTGGCCAAATTAAGAAATCTTTATTTCATAAAAAATTTTCCGTATTAGTCACTCTCTGAAGCTTGTCTACTGTTAGAGATTATCAATGTTTTAAAGTGTGAAAGTGTTCATTGTATTGGTATCTGTTGTAATAAGGATTGGCCAGCCTTCTCACAGTTTCCCCCTTGAGAATGTAGATTTGTCATCAATTCTAGTACAAAATTTCCCAAACCATGTTCCACAAAATTTTAGTCCCATAAAAAGAGTTCTTATGGTTAGAGAAACAGGGCCACACCGAGACTACCTTCTTCTTGAGGACCCTCAATTCCCGTTAGACTTTTAAAACTCTGAGAAGTCTATAGAAAAGAAACCCAGTATTTTAAAATATGAATGTTTTATCTGAATAGTGTCTATAATATCTCCCATGCCATGGGAGATGATATGCTAATTATTGACATTGGTAGTTTATTCAGAATCTGTAAGTACTGTGAACTGGACTCTAATTTTTTAGTCATCCCTTGTAAACCTTCTTCAAACTCATTTTTTCCCTCTTCAAGCAAAATAGTAAGTTTCAGTATTTGCAGAAGTTGCACTATTTTATTATATTTCAAATGCTCTCTGTTTAGAAGAAATGGTTGTGTGGAATTTCTGCAGTTGATGTAGAGAGGATGCTTTCTTCACTTGCACTTCTACTAAAACACATTCTTTTAGGTATAGAAGTGGATCATGAATCCACTTGCCATTTAGATTCCAGTAGGCATATGGATAGTTACATAGGAAGCCCTCTTGGAGACAGAACTATCCTTCAGTGGCGAAGAGCATGTAGTTAGAGAAAGTCCTATTTTAATGATCACATAAATATTCCCATCACTCCAAATATTGAAGACATTCAAATATCTTAGAATATCAGAATTGAGGTGCTTGTGGAGATCATTTATTCTAATTCTTCTGCTTTACAGATGAGGCCTAGAGAGGTGAAATAATCTCACCTTTAGAATTTACCTTCAAAACATGATCCTTTCCAATGGTTGCACATACTGGTCTTTTGATTCTAAGCTATTTTGGACTTAGTGGTACAGGATTGGTCAGTTAAAAACATTTTTAGTAAATATTATATGCAATATTATATCTCGTGGATAAATAATAATTAAACTTTTGAATTATAAGTAGCTAATAATAAAGACTAAATGATCTGTTGTTTATCAATCTCTTTTCATGTTTCTTTAAAAATCCCATTGTATATTTTTATAGCTAAATTAAATCTGTTAAAATAAAGTATTCTTTGGGCTATGGATGAGGATAAATGATAGATCTAGCCTACACAAGATCCTGGGTTCCATCTCTAGAACTACAAAGTAAATAAATAAATGAAAATAAATTGTTCTTTGGATAGTTGTAAAATGTGTAGAAAAGTCCATATTTAATAATTTCTCAACATCAGATGTTTTAGTTAAATAGCTTTTCAAGAGAATAATTATTTGACTGCCCTATCTGTGTGCCTTTTTATTATTGTTTACTAATAGAACCAAATGTTGCTGCATTAAGGGAAATTTGCACTGTAAATTTTCACATTCAGTTGATTGACATCCAGAATAGTTCTACATGATAAAAAATGAAAGAATTTAGATACTTAAATTTTCACCTACTTTCTCTTCTTTTTATTGAGAAAGGAGGAAATGAAAGAGATCCTGATATGCTTTTTTTATGTTTAGAACTGAAGTATGTGGTATTTATTTTCTTAAAAGGACTTCAAAAACTTGTATTCAAGTATCATTTCTGTCATGGCTACTCGTATATCCTCAGACAAATAACATATTTTTCCCCAGATTTCTTAACCTGTAAAATTGGGAGTGATAGTTAAAAGCATTATTTTATAACCAGGTCAGGTATAAGAAAGGGAAGAAGTAATGAGGGGGTGGGAAGTGGGGTAATTTTTATTGTTTGAAAAAGTATTCATTTTTAATACAGTTATTCTTATGAAACTCCACATGAAGGTAATGCTTGATAAAAATCTCTGCTGGAACAATAAAGATTGGGAATCACAGTTCTATGCCGTGATCCTTAAAAAAAAGACTAAAGTCTTTTTTTTTAAAAAAAAGACTAAAGTCCCCCACCGTATAAAATCTAAGGCTGTCACAAGGTTGAGCTTTCTAGCACCCAGCCTAAATAATCTTGACTCTGAGAGAAGGTACCAAGGCCCTAGATGCCTTCAGTGTTATTATGCACCTGACTTGAGTGTGGGCACGCCATCTGGTGGCCTGGACTCACACCTTTCTTAGCTTCAACAACATACAGGCATGCCTTAGCTGCTTACATCTTTAACACCTGCCTTATTTCCCTATTCCTCTTCATATTAAAGCCTTTCGGGATTGATTGCATATTCTTTAGCTGCTTCCAAATTAATTTTCTTATCCAGATTGCACAGTTTATCAAGGTCATGGATAGCTTTCAGTTATTAAATCTAAAAGACATTCTATACTAACTGTATTTGATCTCTAGCAGTCAACCAGTCAATCAACCATACTGTCCTTGAATTACTAGTTTTTTGTTTGTTTGTTTTGTTTTTTGGCTTCTCCGACTCTTACTTTCTTTTGTTTCCTTCCTACCATATTGACTCCCTCTCAGTCCATATATGTTTTATTACTTGCCTAAGGTCCAGAATCATATTGGTATGGATGTTCCCCTACTGTTCTCTAACCAACACCACTTTTTAAAAATTTTTATTAATTGATCACAACCTGTCATTCTATCAACTATTTTAATTTATCCATCATTTATCTTTCCCGCACTAGTATGTGTCATGTGTGCAAGGAACATGCTTTTTTTTTTTTTTCCAGTTCTCTTTAAAACATGGAACAATGGCACATCAGAGGTACTCAATTTATATTTCTTGAAAGAATTTAAAACAATAGTTTGTAGTGACAAGCCTGACAGGAGCAGGCTAATTGGTAGTTTTAAGTAAACAAGGTATAATGAATTAAGCTGAACTGATATTTATAAAGCTTTGTTTATTCATTTTTTTGTGTGGAATTTGCACAGTTCTGTTTATTTCATTCTTTGTTTTCTGGTGTAACACTTTGGACTTAAACATATGTATATGATTGCTTGTTTTTTCTTACAAATTTATATCAAGACTCTGGATTAAATCTTTTACAAGGTCATTTCTACAAAAGTTGATTGCCATTCATATTAACTTCTCTGAACTCTGTTCTTGGAGCAAGTGACCTATATATGTACCTATTACATCTATCCATTTGATATGCTTCAAAAGCCATTATAGCAATGGAAATTTTGTAATGTTGCAGGCAGCTGCCACAGATTATAAAACATCCTTTATAACAGTAGACTTTGACTGTAAAAAATTTAAATAAGCTAAAAGAGTTAATAGTTGTGAAGAACCTGTTTTTTCCTGTAACTTTTGTGAAACTTGGGCTTTATATTTTTAGTATCCTTTAATACAGAGGTCCTCAAAGTGTTTCCACAGATAAAACAACACTGACACTACCTGAGAAATTGTTAGAAATGCCAACTTTCAGTGCCCAGTCTGGTTCTACTGAATGAGTAACTTTGGGACTGAAACCCAGCTATTGGTGTTTAAACAAGCCCAGCAGGTGATTCTGAGGCACACTAAATTATGAGAACCACTTCTCTACCATACAGGAATAAAAAATTTAGATGCAAAGTGTAAATGTGCAGATATATTTGCATAAATCTCATAGGATGATATGAGTTTGAACTGTAATTCTAATAGTCTGTACATTTTCAAGATATGTAGTATTGAAAATATTATGAAGAAAAAACTTAATTAGTAAGTGCAAGAAGTATTATTGAGTTTTAGCATTCATTCTTGAATTTCCTCTCCAGTAGGCATGGCAACAGCTTAACAAATGTTTTTATTTTTTACTTAATATTAGGGAAGGAGAAGTTAGCAGAAATAAATTTTTCTGAATTTAAATGAAGGCAAGTGATTTATTAGTGATATTACTAGTAGTTACTACTTTATGTTTAATCTATTTTTTGATTTCTTTGGTAGTAAGAAGTTAAATGTTAAGTCACTTGAATTCCGAAAGCATTGTTTTCCTTTTTCTGTCTTTCTCAAAATGGACATGTCACCTTTCTGGTGTGTCTTTTGCCTTCAGTTTGTCTTGGAGCATTCGATTGAAGATCCTGTTTGAAACTCAAAGAAGTAGTTTATGAAAGCCAGCCAGAGATATATACCACATGAATGCAATATGATGTAGTTACTTCGACCCATGGCTTTGATGGCCCATGTGAAAAGTTCATAATGGGAAACTGTTTAAGACAGAGGTTTTGGTGCCAAGTAACAGAAACCAACTCTGATTTATTTGACAAAAAACAAAGAATTTATTGGAAGATATTTGTGGCCTTCAGGTTTTCCAGGAAGTCTGGAGAATCAGGCTGGAAAAAAGGTAGGCACAAGTGACATTAGGCAGCAACTAGACCACAGAAAAAACCCCACCACAGAGGACACCATGCCATGGATGACATTCCACTGCTGTCATCCCAAACATGCTGGCCATTGCTACTCCTGCTACTGGTCTTGTTTTCTTACTGCCATTGTGTAAGCTGCCTGTCGTGGCTAGCCACAACGCCACGGGAGGAAAACTCTCGGAGGCAGAGTAAAGATACTACTACTTTTACTTCTACTTTCTTAGAGAGAGCTTAGAGAGAGAAAGAAAGATTTTTCTTCTTCTTAGAAAGAGCTTAGAGAGAAAGATTAGAGATAGCTTTTTCTTCTTCTTAGAGCTTAGAGAGAAAGATAGAGCTTTTTCTTCTTCATCTTCTTAGAGCTTAGAGAGAAAGAGAGAGAGCTTGAAAGAGAGAGATTTCTTCTTTAGAGAGAGAGAGAGCTTAGCTTTTAGAGCTTCTTTCTTCTTTGTTCTTTCTTCTTTCTTCCTCGGGAGCCTCGGCCTAACTCTGACCAGGAATTACTTCTTCTATCTGGTTTCTTTTCTGTAACCGCTCTGCCTACATTCTGGCCGCTCTGATTCTTTTCTTCTTCTCCGACCCGAACTCTTCTTCCAACCTAGTGACTGCATGACTGACTGAATGAATTCATTCTTCTCCTCACTCCGACCGCTTTCACCCGTTTATATCCCTTTAGCTTTGCGGGTGCCTCACGTGCATTTACAGATGCGTCACATACATACTTATTATCAGGTGGAACTTATGGCTTCCAGCTGACCGCAATAGCCATCTCCCTAATTGGGGCTCCTTCATATTCCTCCCTTTTAGTTTAAAAGGTGCTTTTTAATTCTATTTTCTATATTTTATTTTCTCTATTTTCTTTTATTTTCTTGTCCCTACCTGGCTTTTCACCTTTTGTTTTAAAAGGGTGGATATTTGAGCCCTTTTTGAGGAGGTGCTGTGGCTTTAAGGAAGCCTACTGCTGAGGAGCAGCTAATGCACTTAGTTAAGCACAATTGCATAAGTGGCTTTGACTTTTTTTTTTTTTTTCCTTGTCTCTTCTTTATTTTTATGGCTTTTTTGCCAAAGCTCAATGGCTTTTTCTCTGCATGGTTTTCATCGTGCTTTTTAATTCTCTATTTTCTTTTAAGCTCATGGCTTTTTTCTTTATGGCTTTTTGCTAAAGCTCAAGGCTTTTTCTCTGCATGGCTTTTACCATGCTATTACTTTCTGGCTTCTTTATTTTTTATGGCTTTTGGCCGGCTACTCGCTTCATGGCTTCGGCTTCTCGCCGGCTCTCGCCGGCTACTCGCTTTGGCTTTTCGCTAATTCTTAACTGGCCTCAACTGAGTACTACTCTTTTTGCTGGTCTCAACTGAGTCTGAGGCTATGCTTTTTTCTCTGCTCTCCTCACTATCTTTCTTCTTGTTCTTATTTCTTATCTTCTTCTCTGCCAGCCGAGCCCCGGACGGGCCACCATTTGTAAGCTGCCTGTCGTGGCTAGCCACAACGCCGTGGGAGGAAAACTCTCGGAGGCAGAGTAAAGATACTACTACTTTTACTTCTACTTTCTTAGAGAGAGCTTAGAGAGAGAAAGAAAGATTTTTCTTCTTCTTAGAAAGAGCTTAGAGAGAAAGATTAGAGATAGCTTTTTCTTCTTCTTCTTAGAGCTTAGAGAGAAAGATAGAGCTTTTTCTTCTTCATCTTCTTAGAGCTTAGAGAGAAAGAGAGAGAGCTTGAAAGAGAGAGATTTCTTCTTTAGAGAGAGAGAGAGAGCTTAGCTTTTAGAGCTTCTTTCTTCTTTGTTCTTTCTTCTTTCTTCCTCGGGAGCCTCGGCCTGACTCTGACCAGGAATTACTTCTTCTATCTGGTTTCTTTTCTGTAACCACTCTGCCTACGTTCTGGCTGCTCTGATTCTTTTCTTCTTCTCCGACCCGAACTCTTCTTCCGACCGAGCGACTGCATGACTGACTGAATGAATTCATTCTTCTCCTCACTCCGACCGCTTTCACCCGTTTATATCCCTTTAGCTTTGCGGGTGCCTCACATGCATTTACAGGTGCGTCACATACATACTTATTATCAGGTGGAACTTATGGCTTCCAGCTGACCACAATAGCCATCTCCCTAATTGGGGCTCCTTCACCATTGGAAATTGGATGTGACACTCCTACAACATACCATCATTCCTGTTGCTTTGTGCTAATACTAGCCTCTGATTTAGGGCAAGTACATCCAATTATTTGAACTTTAAGTTGATTTCCTCTGACCCATTCGCAAAGAAGGTTGGGAAGGCTGGTATCTGATATTCTGGGCTGTTATAGTTAGAAGTGGGATTTTTCTCCCACCAACATTCACAAAGTAAGGAATTGTAGAAGAATAGAGAGTGAGTTCAAATGAGGTATAATAAAAATTTCCAGAAGTATCTGTTATAATGAATCAGTGACTTCACAGTGATAAAAAGGGACTAGAATTCTAGGCAACAATGTAAGATACACATCTTTCTGACCATAAAACAAAATTTTAAATTGTTGAATAAGTATTTAGGGTATTAGCAGTTCCCTGGAATTAATGAATTTTCCTATGTGGGTAGTGACTATGTCAGCTTTGTTTTATTGGAGAAACCTCTCTTTCTCTCTCCCCACAGCACATGGTGATATATATATATATATATATATATATATATATATACACATATACCACTTAACCATTGGTTGTCTGTGTGCTGTGGAGTCCTGGGATGAAAGGAATGGCTTAGGGCTGGCTGTATATCATGGAAAGAGGAGAAAACAGACTCTGCTCTGTCTTCTGGATCCCCTTCAATTGGAACATGTTTCACTTTTATTTATTTGATATTTTGAGGTTAACATTTAACTTTAATTAGACAAGAGTTTATGCCACCATATTGAACACTGAAAGTAATTTAGAAAGTTATCAAATAATGAAGAGAAAAGACTACCTGACCTTCTTTTTACTGTTTGTTTCAATCTTGACTTCAGACCTGTGGCTAATCTCCCATTTCCCCCCCTTGGCATCACCCTTCATTCCCTGGCCTTAGGTCTTTGTTCAGGTGGTTTCTCTCTGGCTAGAAGATTCTAGAAGATTCTTCCATCTTCGCCTATCCAAATGCCCCTTTACCCCATCCCAACTAAATCCAAACCTCTCGTCATCATCCAGAACAACTGCATTTAAGCTTTTGAATCTACCAGTGAGGAAGTTACACATACATTTTATACTCAGGTACATGCATGTGCATATGGACATGTATACATATCATTTCTGATAGAAACTAAAATTTCTAAAGACAGTTCTTATTCTCTCTAGTTGTAATATGCTCTGATGTCTTTTAGTCTAGTTTGTCTGTTCTATTCTGTTGCTTTTTAAAAATGCTATTGTGACTTTTTTTTGTGTGTGGGGGGTACTGGGGATTGAACTCAGGGGTGCTTGACCACTAAGCTACATCCCCAGCCCTTTTTTGTATTTTATTAGAGACAGGGTCTCAATGAGTTGCCAAGTGCTTCCCCATTGCTGAAGCTGGCTTTGAACTCGCAATCCTCCTGCCTCAGCCTCCCAAGTGCTGGGATTACAGGTGTGCACCACGGCGCCTGGCCTATTGTGACTTTTTGAAATTTATTTTAGGAACTTCTACTGGGTCATGACCCACAGTTTTAAAAAAAAGTATTTCATTACACTGCCTGCATGTTTAGTTTTTACCTATTTATTTAATTTTCTTTTTTATAATAGCCTTTTTATTTCTTAAATTTAGAACATAATGGACTTATAATTTCTTCTTAAATATTAGGATTTTTTCTGTGTTTTGGCTTTTTCCTGTGTTGCAAGAATTTTTATGCTCTCTGATATTCTTTACTCCTATTTTCTATAGGGCTGATTCCTTTTCATCTTTTATTCTCAACCTAAGTATCTATCCTTCAGAGAGAACATTCCTTGACTACCTATTTAGTGTGCCTCCTCCCATTTGTTTTTAATATTTTATTTTTTCTTTCATATTACCTAAGAAACTTTCTAATTATCTTATTTCCTTTCTTGTTTTTGCCCACATACTCTTTATATTATGATAACAGAGGTAATGTTTGTTTGGTACCTTTTATTCTAAGTGCCAGAGCAGATGATTAGTAAATATTTGTTAAAATAATGCATACAGTGTAGCCTGAAAAAATGACATTACATTATCCACAACTAATGTAAAATATTATGATGATCACCATTACTATATTCTATTCTTATAATTTATGGTATGAAATTAGCAAGCCATTTTATTTTCTTAATGTATTAATTTCGTATCATTGCTTGATTTCATAGTGACAAGCCTATTGGGAGGATATGTAAAACCTTGTTAAAACATAAAACACATGGTTTAGAAAGACTGTGTATCTGGATTGTGGATAAGACAGTAGAAAAGATAAGAAAACAGAAAAATTGGTTATAATGTGGATAAGAAAACAGAAAAATTGGTTATAATGAATAAGTAAGCAGAGAATATTCAGCGTCATGCTTAGACTAGGTATATGCTAAAGCATGATGGGATGAAAGCAGCACTAATTTACTGAAGTAAATGGATCAGAGTTCTGACATTTACATAAAACCTTATAATAGAGTTAGCTTTGAAGAAGCTTCTGTCAGCAAGTATCACTTATCTGTGTGTTCACATTCATTACTGGATACATTTGAGAAACAATGGAAAGATTTCTCTTCTACTATAGAAACAATATGACACATTATTTTCATGACTTAGTCTGTGGCAATCAATACAGAACAAACAAAATGAACACAGCAGCATCTTTTAAATGTGTACAAAATTGCTTGGGATTTAGCTATTTCAGGAATATATAGTCCATAAATAGTTAGCTGCTTTCAATTTGATATGCCAAAAATTGAGTAATTTCCTTGAACATATGTTTTAGAGATTTCTGGGGGAAATAGTGTGCAAGCAATAACTCATACGAAGGAGTATTAAATATATACAATGTGGGCTGGGGTTGTGGCTCAGTGGCAGAGCTCTCGCCTCGCACGTGCGTGGCCCGGGTTTGATCCTCAGCACCGCATAAAAACATAAATGCATTGCATTGTGCACAACTAAAGTAAATAAATAAATATTAAAAAAAATAAATAAATATATACAATGTGAAAAACAAGCTGATCTGATGATGTGTCAGAATTAAAGAATCTTATTTCTAGAACCTAAGAAGGAACTATTTGCTTTTGCTGTTGGTACTTCTTTTTAAAAATAAATTTTTCAGTTTTTATTCAGGAGCTGAAAGCACTTAGATATAGAAAAGTCTTTTAGGAGATGCTTGTGCGTGACTTCAGCTCAGACTCAAATGATTCCAATAAATAGATTAAAGCTGGCTTTCTTAACTTTAAAGAACAATGACTAAAGAAATCATGGTCTGCTTGTATTATTCAACCCAGTGTTTTAAAGTCTCCAAGTGTATTTTTGTCCAAATCAAGTTCAGACAATTCATGACACTTCATTTGTTGATATAATTTTTTTACCCTTTAGAAATTGCCAATCCTTAGACCCAATGTGTGTTTATGCAGTAGCCAAACCTTCTTCATAGTCCCATCCTCCATGATTGAATATTGGAGTAATGGTGATAGTTTATAGACTGGGCATGCTCTTTAGCAGCAGCTTCCTTCCTTCTGCTGTTCTTTGGTTATCTTTCTAGCTCATGAATCACATCCAGGTAGAAGGAAGTATGAAAATTAAGTAGTTTGTTTTTTGCTGTTACATTTTTATACTGAGTAGTGGGCTATATAGATTTTATACATATCTCTGTGATGCATTTCTATATTGCTGTTCACCAGGAACTAATTATATAAAAGGCATGCCGAACAGATAGTGAATTAAATCCCTTGCAATGTTTCTTTTATGATGGTGTAGCAATTCCATGATTACAGAACTTATAAAATTCAGTTGTGTGGCTAGGCATGGTGGCGCACGCCTATAATCCCAGCACTTTGGGAGGCTGAGACAGGAGGATTGCGAGTTCAAAGACAGCCTCTGCAATGGCGAGGCACTTAGCAACTCAGTGAGACCCTGTCTCTAAATAAAATACAAAAAAGGGCTGGGGATGTGGCCTAGTGGTTAAGTGCCCCTGAGTTCAATCCCCGGTACCAAAAAAAAAAAAAAAAAAAAAAAAAAAAAATCAGTTGTGTGGTGGTAAATATCTTCTGAATTGACTCTGCCTTTTCCATCTGTACTTTTTCACCATTACAAGGGCACCATCAGCATGCCCTATTCTGGGTGAGAATGGGAATAGTTAGGTGCTAGTAAACAGTGAATTAAGGAAGTACCAAATAGCAACAGAAAGTTTATATGGCCTCTGTACCACCTGGTATGGCTATTCCTTAGTAGTTGTTTTCATATATCATTGACATGCATGAAATGTTAAGTTTTTTTATGTTATGAAATGATTGAGAGTGTGGGCTAAGTTCAGATTCCAAATCCATGTGTCATCAGCTGTGTGCTCTGGACAAAGCTTCTTAACCTACCCAAACTTCAATTATTCAGCTTGTGTATGAAACAGGAATCATAACTGTACCTATCTCAAAGAGATTAAATGAGTTATTTTGTGAAAAGCACATAGAATGGAGTCAATTGCATAGTAAGTGATCAATAAATATGAGCTACCATTAGTTATTATTGTATTTTTTATTTGCAAAATCTACTTGCTATTACAGGGCATACTTAATCATCCTGTTTGGACTGTTGAAAACAAAGTCATCACAGTGTGCTGTATCTGTCAAAGTATTTATTGTCCTAGATCTATCTTTATGACTTATTTGGCTATACTTAAATACCGACATCAGGTTGTTTTACTTTAAGCATAGTTAAATGAGGCCACTGTTGTATTTTGTGGTCATAAATAAAATGACCTCATTTCTCTCTTTATGTAAATTTGAATGAACATGGTTATTTTATTAAATAAACGAGGTTTCAGGAAAATGGAGCAATGTAAAAAAATATATATATATATACATACATAAATATATATATTTATGTGCATATATAATATATATGTATATATGATATATACATATGTGTATATACATATGTATATATAATATATAAACATATATGTGTGTGTATATATATATATATTTAAATGGCTTTTAAAAAATCTGTTAAAAGAATGTTGAATGTTCTCTGTGATATTGTTTCTATCATCACCCCAGGCTAAAATTTATACCTGAACTTGTTATGGTGCTTTCTGGAAAGGATTAACATTATCCAGTATGAAGTACTTTCTGAATACCATTATAATCTTACTAAAATTCATATTGTAAATTATAGCCATTATAATGGCTTAAAATTTCCTGTTATAAATTATATGGAAAATCTTTATAACTTAGGCATACTTTCTCATGTTTTAACAAATATAAAAGGATTTGTATTATAGAAATTTATGAAACTGGTTGCTATATCCAGTATGCTTTAAATAGAATCATATTTTAATTTTTTGGCCATTTATTTTATCCATTGTGCACTAGAAACATATTAAGTATTGAGATTACAGATGGGAAAAAATATAAATTTCATGGGAGTACAAAGTTATGAGAATAAACATGTTGAGAGCTATATTTCAGGAATACACAAAGTGTTAGAAAAATACAGAGAACAAAATATAACATCACTGTGAGGAGTGGTAATATAAAGTAAAAGATGCAAAAAATAATTCAAGACAAGTACTGAGAGTTTAAGGATGATTATGACAAAGACAGGGAGTTGAAGAGAAATGTGAAGACCTTCTAGGCAGAGGAAACCATATGTAGCAAAACAGAAGCAAGAGAAATTATCACGCTTTGGGAGAATGAGCAAAATGGTTAATATAGTACTAGTGAAAAAAGCCTTGGAGAATGTGGCTAGTACTGAGTCCTGAGATTATATAGGCATCAGCCTCTCATGCTTTCTATAAAACTGTCAAAGGTTTTGAACATTTTCTGAAGGAAGGAGAGAATTTTGAAGGCAAGAGGGAATCATGGAAGGATTTTTCAAGCAAAGTTTTGTTTCCACAGTTGCATTTTACAAAATTCCTGTGGCAGCAAAGTTGAAGGTAGGTTAGAAGAGAGCCCAATTAGTGGAATGGAAACCAATTATAAGGCAGTTATAATAGAGAACATTATGAATAAAGGCAGTGAATATGAGAAGGAAAAATAGAATTGGAAAATTTAGAATTTTGAATTTTATTTAGAAGACAAAATTGGTGGCACTTAGTGATTCATGTCTAAGTGAGGGAAGAATCAGCATTATTTTCCAAAACTAAAGATGGTGGCGCTGCTCACTGAGAAGGTGAATATAGAAGAGCAAAAGAGAGAAGTAATCTCATAATATGTTAGATTTTACATATGAAGCTGCCCTTATATTTTGGGGGTTTTCTAATAAAAATAACTGGTTGGCTGTTAGAAACTCAGATTTAGAATTCTTAATGTATAACTAGAGAATAAAGGAGGCAGAGATATCAACTTTGATGAATACTTACTAAGAATAGTATCTGTCATGTCGCAGGTAATAAGGCTGTGGTATAACTTAAAATAAGGAGAAAAATCTGAACCTCAGAAAATAAAGTGCCAGGAAAATGGAGACAAAAAATAAAAGCAGAAACAAAATGCCTTTGAAACTAAGGGACAGGAATGGTTAAGATAGAAAAGCCTTAACATAAGTATAGGAACTGTTTGAAAATGTGCATGCCAGACTGTCACGCGTGGCTAGCTCTGGGATGGGAAGTTAAAGAGAATAGCACGAACTAGGGAATTTAATTTTGTATTTGAATTTTTAAATCATAATATGTTATATTTTTGTGACTGTACATTTTTGTATTTCTGTATATTTTTGTAACTTGTGTGAAAATTTAAGTATTATAAAATTAAAAGGAAATCCATCTTAAAATGTAAGTTACAGTCAATTGAAAATGAAAAATAATGAAATAAGTTTAATCAGAACAGAAAAAAGAGGGAAAGGGCAATATGGAGTGGTCAACAGTGTCATACTACAGATCAGTTAAAAAAAGATGAGGGCTGACAGGAGCCTTTGAGCTTGATATTTAGATCTGGTCACAAGTGACCTTATTAAAAGCAATTTCAATGAAAGACTAGGGGCAGAAGCTTGACCACAGTTGTTGGGAGGCAGAAAGTGAGAATAAGAAGAGCGGGGCATAGTTATCTCATAATGGAGAAGCTTGGGTGTGAAGAAACAGAGATGTTAGATAGGTATTTAGGTTCCTAGATGGGAAAACAATTTTTGCTCAAGGTCCTTATGGTGGTAAGAAGTAGATTCATGCAAGCTACCTTATTCATGGAGGGTTATTAGGAGTCACTCAGGAAAGTAAAGAGATATGGACAGTTCACTTGTCAGCCTCCAGTCATGGCAGAGCTCTGTTTTTCTAAAACTGGGATTTGCAGGTGTTTTTTGTTTTTGTTTGGGTTGATTTTTGTTTCATTGGTTTTTTTTTTTGTTTTGTTTTGTTTTGTTTTGATACTGGGAATTGAAACTGGGGGTGTGTGTGCGTGTGCGCGGGGGTGTTTTACCTATGAGCCCTTTTTACTTTTTATTTTTTTTATGTTGAGGGTTTCACTAAGTTACTAAGGATCTTGCTAAGTTGCTGAGGCTGATTTTGAACTTGTGATCATCCTGCCTCAGCCTCTCTAGCCAGTGGAGTTACAGGTATGCATCCTGTGCCTGGCTTGCAGGTGGTTTTATAAGGAAGTGAAAAAATCTATCAGCAAGATACCTTCGAGGGGAGTGACCAGAGCTTATTTATATGCCCATGTTAGGCAGCTGAAGAGGGCAAACTCCCTAAAGTATAGAAGGGTGCTGAGGTACCTATTAAAGGAATGTACCTTTAATTTGGAAAGTACACCCAACTCTTTCCAGGAATGAAGTTTCTTATAAAAGTGGAAAACTTGCCATAGTCCAAAGGCTAACTATCTATTTTAAATATACTCACATTAGAAGATAATTTAATCAGTTGATACAAATCAGCTAGTAAATTTCTCCTTTCTTCTTCTTCTTCTAAAGCCGAACAACAACTTATCCTTACACAGAAACACAGATGTACAGCCAAAACACTGGAGGAAATTACTTTGATACGCAAGGGAGTTCTGCACAGGTGACTACCGTGGTCTCCTCCCACAGTATGGTGGGTACTGGTGGGATCCAGATGGGTGTCACAGGAGGTCAACTCATCAGCAGTTCTGGAGGAACCTATCTGATTGGCAATTCAATGGAGAATTCTGGTCACTCAGTGACACACACACTACTCGGGCCTCCCCAGCAACAGTAAGTATTTGTTTGAGTTTTCATTTGGTCAGTTTAGCTTCTTGATGACTTCTGTTGTACATTATTTCCTCTGTGGGGGAAAAGAATCACAAAGACTGGACTGGGGCAAGAACGTGTTAAAGCAGTTGTAGTATTATCATAGTGTGAAGAATGTAGTATATGTATTATCACATAGAATGTTACTGATATGTGTGTCCCCAATTAAATGAATTAGGAACTTTTCATCAGTAATAGCAAGTTAGAGTTGAGTTGTACTCCTAAAACTGCTGATTTTAATAGGCTTTCTTCAGTGACATTTATTAAAATACTTGCAATTTCTATTGAAATAATTTTTTTATTATACTACTTACTTTATAAGGTAAATACCAATCAGTAAAATAGAGAATAAAATATAGTTAAATGTGGAATTTTCTCATTTTTCTTCACTTGCATTTATGCCAGATTATTCCCAGAGATTTTAGTTATGTAGGACAGTTTTCACATACCTTAGACATTTAAGTTTTATCATATTCACCTCCTGCCTGTAATATTATTTACTTAATACATTTTAAAACGGACTCACTTTTACAATAGAAAGCCATGTGTAGTTTTTTCCCCTAATACATATTGAAATCAGTACTTAAAAAGTAAAATTTTAAAAACCTGCCTATGTGCCATATGTAAAGTCATGTTCTATTCTACCAGAGACACTTTGTGAAGCACGTATACAGTTGGTTCAGATGAAAAATACTTGTGTTGTGTTGGGGCTGGGGTTGTGGCTCATTGGTAGCTTACTTGCCTGGCACATGTGAGGCACTGGATTCAATTCTCAGCACTACATATAAATAAATAAAATAAAGGTCTATCAAGAACTAAAAAAAAAATCTTAAAAAAATACTTGTGTTGACTCTGATCATAGCTCTGAGCAAATAGCATGATCAGTTTACCCCTGTGTATCTGGGATTTCAAATTTTTAAAATTAAATATTTACTTTGACACAATATGCTTTAATATGCTCAAATGATGCCGTAGAAATAATCATAGAAAGCAGTATAAGATTAAATATCAAACTCAATAACCTGAATTTCCCTATTTTTACATCAACCAAGCATGTAAGAGAGAACGATCATTTAAGCTAAAGTAACAGTGGAATGGATTTTTCAGATATTTCATATTAAAGGGTAGTAGGGATTTGAACTAAGTAGATGTATCCTTTTCCCACCATATTACCATAGAGTTTGTTCTTGAAATTAAATAAGGTAGAAATAAAGTTGGGAGAATACTAAAAGAGATTTATATTTCTTATTTTGTGGGTTTTCTCCAAGATGTTATATGTACGTGGTAAGTACTTTGCATATACTTTGTGTATTTTTGGTGATGACATGTGTTCATACTTTCATCATTTAGTGCTTTTTCCCTAATCCATGTTTTAAAGCCCTTTGTTTTTAATTCAGGTTTGTTATTAACATCAGAATAGACGACTAGCTATTCTAAATGGAGCGTTCCTTTATGTAATTTGTGTTTTTGAAGCATTTTGTATATTTGTCTTGTGCTGTTACTGATGTTAAATGCAGTATTTCTAGGTCTTTTGGTCACACCAGTATGTTTATATAGATTAGAAACTGAAGGGAATTGCCATTAATAATTCATAGACTTTTGGGACCTCCATTCCCCTATCAGTAAAATAAGGGGTTATTGAAAGTAAATTATTTCCTAATTTCCTTCTGGCTTTTAAAACTCACAGTATTTTTTTAAATTATAAAATACTATAGATGTGAACATAACCACAAAAGGAAAAGGAGAAAAAAGGTACCAGTACTTGATAGCACTCCTACTAAAGGCCACCTAGAAAGTCATTTTCCATGAAAATCAAAGTACTTGCCACTTATCAAGGCCCTAGGAAAACTGAAAAGCAGGGCAAATGTGTGCTTTCACACTTTTCTTTTCATTCACCCCTCTCTCATGTTGGCATCCCATCCTTTCCTACCTTGCCTTCTTTTGCCATTCCCACTTGCCTTCACACTTATTTTAACTACTTGTTAAACATCCCCAGCAACCATATTTATGTTTACTAAACTGACGAGTTCTATCCCTAAATTAGTTAAGGTATATGTTCCAAGTCATGTAAATATATTTACAAACATATATAGTTAGAATTTTTTGATAAGGGATAGCTTTTAGTCTTCTATATAGAGCATGAAAGGTAACATTACTCCTTCAGTTACCCAATACACAAATATGATGTGTGATTCTATTATATTCATCAATAAGTTAGACACATAAAATTACTAAATATAATTGGCGATATTTGAAAATTCTTCTAAAAATATCAATTCATAATATCAATTTTCCATATTGATTTATATTTTAAAATATTCATATTTGAGATTGATTTCTTCATGATGGAAATTCTTTCTGAAATGATTTGGGGGTGTGTGCTCCTTTTTAATAAGAATATTTTCTTTTTTAACAAAATCTATAAAAATTAAAGAGATATCTTTTGTAAGAAAAGATTTGATGCCCTCATCAAATCCCATGTGGTAGTACACATTTATCTACTAGTGTTTATATTATTATCTTGCATTTATTACCAAAGGATGTATTTGATTTAGATCCCCCTCTCAATCTGCTAAAGATTTTCATGAGTTTGATTCAGAGTGAGAGAGTGATTCCTAGTATATGCTTCATATTATAGTAGTAAAGTTAGCAATGCTTAATAAGGACTGTGGACCTAGTTAAGATTTTCTACTAGCCTCTTTTTGCCAAATGTTAGAAAATTGGTCAATTTTTGTTTGTTTCAACTTGTAGAAATCAAGGCAGTTTTTTTTTTTTTTTTTTTTTTTTTTTTTTTTTTTAAAGCCGGCTCTAGTTTGCCAGTTCATTGAAGGGAATTTGCTATTTGCTTGAATTTATTTATTTGTTTGTTTACCATAGAACCACACAAAATGGTGTATTTGAGCACAACCTTTGGCAACTTCTTGGTCAAGATTCAAGCTATTTCTTTTCAAATATTGGGCCAAAGTATACTATATTAAGTTCAGTTTTTCTGGTTTTCCTTCTTGCTCAACCTACAACCTATAGCATGACTGATTCAACAAACTACATAGTAGTATCCAATATTGTGGACAAAATTCCTGACTGGAAAATATGTAGTCAGCTCTATATATCCACAGGTTTCATATCCATGGATTCAACCAACCTCAGGTAGAAAATATCCAGAAAAAGAAATTTGTATATGTACTGAACATGTACAGATTTTTTGTCACTATTCCCTAAATGATATATAACATAATAATTATTTACATAGCATTTACATTTAAGTGGGTATTGTAAATAATCTAGAGGTGATTTAAAATATGCAGGAGGGGTATTCATGGGTTTTATACAACTGCTACACCATTTTACATAAGAGATTTGAGTATCTACAGTTTTTAGTGTCTGAGGAGGTTCCTAGAACCAGAACCCCATGAATACCAAGGAATGATTGTAGTCAACTGGGCCATTTCTTACAAGCTCAGAAGTAAGTGGAATGTAGAGTCAATTAATTCAGTTGATGTGGAACCAGTTAAATTTGGATACTTGGGAATAGCAACTGCCCACTGTTATTCAATTCCTGGCTACCAAATTTTCTTGCAGTGGTTCTCAGAATAACTATGTTGACTCCCTTTTACATTCAACCTAAGTCTATACAGACATACATTCATTTAAAATTATTAGGAATTATATCCTACCACAAGGAAAAGTTTACCTTAATGTACAAATAGTTTCTCAAGGTATACTGATGAAGAAAGCTGATTATTTTATGCTCATCACATCATAGTTTATCTTAGACTACACAATAATTAGTAATATGCTTTAAGAAGCTTTATATACTCGTCCACTAGTGTTTCTATTCCTATAATCAAATGGTTATTTATGGAGTTTTTTGGGTTTTAATAACAAAATAAGATTACTTTAAGCATTTGAGATTGTACTATGAAAGCTAATCTTAACACCTTTCTTTATTTACTTTTAGTAATTATGTATGTTAAAGGGCTTTTGCTAAAATTAGATTTCAACAAGAAGCATAAAGAAACTGTGTTGAAATTAATATTCATATCTCTTTCATTAATATAAAATATTACAATTTACTTTAGTTTTTTTGGAGGAAAATATGAATGTCCATCTGCTGCTACAGGAGTAAAATTTTAGGGGCTGGATATATAGCTCAGTTGGTAGAGTGCTTGCCTCACACATGTACAAGGCCCTGGGTTCAATCCCCAGCACCATAAAATAAAAAGAGTAAAATTTTAGCTTAACCTATTTATAGAAAGCTAAGAATTTGTTTCAAACTTGTAGGCATTCTTATTTTTTTATCCTTGGGTTTATATGCTTAGGAATTTGTCATGGGGGAGTGCCTTTTGTAGGATGAATGTTTTTAGTTCCTGAAAAATCATTTTGCCTTCTTATTTTTTTGCTGGTATGGTGCCAATGGCTATTTTCTTTGTTTTAAATTTTCTTTTAATTTCATTTCTTAGAAGCAACAAATGTTATCAAGTTCTTTAAGCATCATTTGGGAAATATTCTTTGAATATATAAGCAGAATGTTTTCAATTTTTTCAAACATATTATAACAAAAATACTTAATTTTGCTTTCTCTCTACCTTACAGCATGCTTTGGAGTTTGTTTGTTTTTTTCATATCAGTACATTGAAGGATTCCTTATATTTATTAAAAGTGATTTTATTAAAAGTAGCTGAGCTGGGTGCAGTGGTGCACAACTGTAATCAATTGTAATCCTAGCAACTTGGGAGATTGAGGAATGAGGATGGCAGGTTTGAGGCCAGCCTTGACAACTTTAGTGAGACCCTGTCTCAAAATAAAAAAAATACAAGGACTGGGGATGTAAATCAGTGGTACAGTGCCCCTGAGTTCAATCCCCAATACCACCCTCCACCAAAAGAAAAGTAGCTGAGTTGTTCAAAGAAACACTGTGTTAAAATAATGATGGATTATTGGTTTGGGCTATATTGAGATAAAAAAAAATGTAATTAATGAGATGAAAGTGTCTGTTTAATTATCATATATAAAGGCATGCCTGAAAGAAAATAATTTTTAAGTTAGTAGTGTATACAAATTATGCATAAATCATAGTTCTTATTTAAAAAAAAACAACAACAATTATGTGTTCCAGTCAATTTCAATGATTAAGGGAATAAAACACTCTTTATTCAAGCCAAATCATGTATCTCCATTATGATCTTAGCATTTCCTTTTTCCTATGTCCCTTTTCCTCTAGTCCAACCTGAGCCCTCAAATGAAACTCCTCAGACAGTGTACAAATCTTCTGCTTCCTGCACTAAATCATAAATTGACTGAAGGTTCTAGGACATCATTTTCAAAGCACTTAATAAAATGGGACATTGAGTGACTTGTGGTCTCCATCACTTCATCTATATTCCATTCAGCTGTCAGTCAGTTCCACACTGCTCCAGCCTTGAAGCTCATGAGATCTAGAGGCAGTAATTTTATGGTTAAGGCTGTAAAACATTCTTCTCTTAGAAATCTTGATAAACTAGAAGAGTAAGACAAACAGAATGACAGGGCCTTCAGTCTCTCTTGGGTATAACCAATGAATTCCCCTGAAATTTTAACGCAAATGTAGTAATAATTTTTATTTTTCAGCTATTTCAAACTAAAATGGCATTTCAGAACAGAGGCATATTATAATATTGCCAGAAATAGCTAGATAAAAAGATCAGGTAATTCAGATAAAACATGAAATATATTAGTGGCAAAATGAAATAGACTGTTGCCTGTGAATAGCTTCTGAATCAATGTTAGACCCAGAAAGTTTCAGTAGTGCTTCTTCTAATTTAATGGGATATGATATAACACAAGACCTATGACCAGTTATCACTTTTCTAATGTGAGGGAATTTCTCCATTACCCCATGCTTATTTGTTCATCCTGCAAACTATGTTATTTGATTACCACTCTTTCAATATGCATAATTCCAGTTGTGTTTATTAGCCACAGAAATTATCTGATTTCTCTTAAAATCTAGCTACAGTGTTTAATTTAAACTGTTGATGGCAGTAAATTTCATGGGCTAAGAGGTTTTTTTTTTGTTTTGGGGGTTTTGTAAATTTTTTTTTTTAGGTAGAATTCTTTCCTTTATTTAAGTAAAAAGTGATACAAATGGTCACAAATTATTTCAGGAAATAAAAGGAGAAAAAAATCTCCCAACTCATTTCTTAGGTAGGAATAACCCTGATACCAAAACCAAATGTAATGTAGCTACAGACTGTTAGAAATAATTTTAAACATTTATTTTAAAATTTCTTGGTATAAGTTTTAGTGACTTTCCCATCTGTCTCATAAGAATGGACAATGTGATATTTAATTGTGCTTTCCAAAGTACAGGACAGATGCAGTAAGGCAAGAGAAGGAAATGAAATATAAAAATAGAAAGGAAATAAAGAGGTTAGAGTTTATAGATGATATAATTGTGTATCTGATAAAAGTCATAGAGAATCAGACGAAACTATAATGTGAGAGGTGACTGAGTTCAAAATTAGTAGATAAAATCAATAGCTTTGCAAGATGCAAGAAAGAGTGATTTTAGAAAATTTGATAGAAGCAGAGATTTCATTTACAATAAAAAACAAAAGTATCTGATAATAAATCTGATAAATCAATATGTGTGCAAATCCAACTGCTAAATTTTTTTTTTTTAAATTCATGAGGACACAAAATGAAGTTTGAGTAATTAGAAGACATACCATATTCTTGGATAAGAAATTTCAGTATCAAATGTTGACTTTCCCTAAATTTACATAAGAAGATATTTTAACATAATCTCAATCAAAATACCAATAGATTTTTTTTCTTTCACCTGAAGAGCTATTTGTATAAATAAATGTGCAACAGTAATAGGGAAATTTTTGTAAAAAGAAAAATAATAGGGAACAAGCAGGGAGGAAACAGACTACTGCTTATGAAAACAGGTGTAAAATTATAATTAAAGCAGAATTGTCTAGACACAGGAATAGACCAGCAAATGGAATACACTAGAAAACTGAAATAGGACAAATGCATATAAGAATACAGTAGAAAATAAAGGTGGCATTCTCTGTCAGTGGAGAAGTGATATATTATCATTAAATAAATGATGTTTGGAATAGCGTGATAAACAGTTTAGAGAAGAAAATTAAATTAGTTCCATACATTATTCCTTATACCAAGATTAAATTTCTCTTGGACTGAAAATGTGTTTATTATTCTCTTCTAGTACAAAGCATGATGTAAAATCCAGATGCTATAAAGAATGTATTGATAAACTCAATTACATAAAAATGAAAACATTCTGTATGACAAAAAGCCCAATAAACAAAGGCAGTGGAGAAACAATAAACTGGCTTAACATGTTGAAACAGTATAGTCAAAGGAGTAATTTCTTTAATATGTAGACTACTTTTACAAATCCATAGGGGAAAAAAAGATTAAAAATGGAGATAGTATACAAATAGTTTGTCCACTGAAAAGGAAATGAAAAATAAATTATGATTAGATACCATTTTCATCTTGTACATGAACAAAGCTGAAGAAGTAAGCCTTGGAAAGTGTATAAGAAATTAGGCACTCTCAAACACTATTGATGGGAGTCTAAACTGGTACAAGATTGGAAAGCAATGTGGAAATGTTTATTAAATTGAAAGTACACATATCCTTTGACTCAGTGAGTATACTTCTAGAATTTATCCTACAGATACACACACACACACACACAAAATACTACATAAACAGCTATATTACTTGTAGGGTTATGTGTTAAAGAAAAATAGTGGAAAAATCCTCTAATTGCTCACTGCCAGGGAAGCAAGTATTAATACATTTATCCTTTCTGTGGATTTTTTAAATATACTGTGTGTGTGTGTGTGTGTGTGTGTGTGTGTGTGTGTGTGTGTGTGTGTTACTGGGGATGGAAGCTAGGGTCTTTTACATGCTAGGAAAGTGATCTATCATTGAATTACAATCCCTTAATATAGTTTAAACAGAATGAAGCATTGCATATACACTTTAATATGGAAAGATATCCAAAACAAAAAGCCAAAGCAAGTAAAAACTCAAGGAGTAATGTATGTGTGTGTGTAAATAAAACCATGTATTTGTACATGCTTATATAGGCACAGAGATATCTTTAGACATATAATAGATACATGTAGCTAAAAAGAAGTGGGAGGTGTTAAAAAAGAAATGTGTTAATTTTTTAAATATCAAGCAATGTAGTAATGATTGTAAAGTCTATCTAATTGATCTTATTCTCCAAATGCATGTAGTTGAAACAACCCTTTCTTTATGTGCCAGTATTAAGCTTATCTATAAGGTGTCACAATTGAAATTAAACCGGATCCAAAGTTTCAGATACTGTCCTCCTTTTTAAATGTTATTTTTAGTGCATTATAGTTATACATGATAGTGGGGTTTATTTTGACATAATAAAAAATGTGTGTAACATCGTTTTCTCCATTGCGATCCCCAGTACTACCGCTCTCTTCCCCTCCTCCCTCCCCGATTCCCTTTCTCTACTCTTATCAGTCTTCCTTCTGTTTATTTCTATTTTAATTAATATATTATATATATTATAGTCCTTCATTTATGTTGAAAGTTTAGGTGATGAAACTTGCACTGAATTTAGTTGTTTTTTTACAGCCATTCTTATTCATTATTTTGGGATGAAAGTAAATGTTTTGTATTTGTGTGTTTGTATTTTCTTATTCCATAATGCTTACATTTCATAACATTTAAACAGAACTACTCCCCCTGCCCCAGTGCTGGGAATCGAACCTAGGGCTTCACACATGCTAAGCAGGTGCTGTACCATTGTGCTACACCCCAAGCCCTTAGATTATTTTCTTTAGTCACTTACCCTCTCAAACATTGAGTAATCACTGTTCACTAAGCACTTCCACGAAAGGGAGGGTTCACCCAATGGGCTAATGGAGCTAATCATAGCACTGAAAGCTACCTAATCTTCTCCAAGGCAAAAATGGAAACCCACAAATAGTCCCCAGATTTTGTTAAGTGGTTAATTTTGACATGTTTCTCACCATATTATTTTTAAAGGTATAAATGTTAATAAGTTCTATTGTGCCTCCCTTTTGAAAAGTTTACAAATATAAGTTCAAACGTTCCCTATTGTTTCTATAGGTTTAGGTAGCAAGAAAGTTAAAGAGAAGCACAAAACCAAATCCTTTGACTGCAAAATCACCCTTTAAATAGATTATCTGCCTGCTTATACTACCTACGTAAGTAGTTACAGTCTAGCAAAGAAAAACTTTTGATCATGTTTTAGTGCAGTGGTCCTCTAATTTGAGTGTGTATTTGGAGCTTTGGTTAAAATATATAACTGGACCTCACTCTAGGGGCTTTTGATTCAGTCACTGTGAGCAAGGACCCCAGAATTAATTTGCATTTCTAACAAGTGCTCAGATGATTCTAATAATTCTGGTGGAGGACCACACTTCAAAAAGAAAACCTCTTGTTTTAGTGATTATATAGACCACACACAAAGTGAGGTTGTTCTTAGTACTCAGATTAAATTGCAAAAGGCAAGGATCATTTGAAAATGTAACCTTGATCTGAAATCCTATAACTTAATGCTAATGCAGCAGATTCCTAAAGGGTAATTCTAACCTCCAAATGCTTCTGCGTTGCTGTTTCAAAAACTAGTTTTATCATCATCACAAACTGATAATACCAGCCTCATGGGGTCCCTGAGAGGTGGAAGAATGTGGGCTGGACAGAGTAATCAGAGTAAGTCCCAAAAGACATACAATCTTGATTTCAATCTACCATCCCAAATGTTTTCAGAACGCATTCAGTTTATACATGTTTAGCTAAGTTGGGGGCTTTTGCCTTAAGAAATTTCAGAATAGATTAAGGCATTAGAAAATCACCAAAATTTCAGGTTGAAAGCATAATATTTTGGAATTTTTCTCTAGATGTCATAAAATTATCAGTGAACAGAAAGGAGAAGATTTTTACATAGTTGAACAGTAAACTTATCTTCTGTAAATGCTTAGTGTCTTAAGACCAAGATTTCATCCTTTGCTACTTTCTAATTCAAGAAGACATGAAAAACAAAGCTGGCTACATGTGTTTTGGGTAGCATTCTGAAATTTTTTAAAAATAGAATAGCATGTCCTAAATCTCTCACAACTAAGATTTTTTTTTTAATAGCACTGTAGAGTTAATGTATTTACATATTGACTTAATATATTTCACTTGAACGTAAAATTTAAAGAGCAGTATCATAGCCAGAACCTTAGCTTGATTAGGTGTGTTTCTCTGTGTATTTACCAGGCCTCCTGGGTCCAAAACATACCCTATAGATCTTACAAGATATCTCTTGACTAAAAGGGAGTTTATAGTGATTTTACTGCTAGTGTAGGGCATTCAAAATTTTATGGCATTTATGAGAAATACCTTTACACTGTATGCCAGTACTCACAGACTCATATATGTTCATGAATGCATATCTCTATGCATATGTACATATGACTAAAATCAAAGTTCCATAAAGTGACATCCATACGGTATGCAATGATACTGCTTATTTTCTACTTTGTTTAATTTCTTTAATTTTTTTTAGAATTGTTGGTTATGACATCATTGATTTTATAACCCACTGATTATTTGCATCTTACATTCTAAAAAACATTGTGCAGGTGCAGTGGTACACATTTGTAATCCCAGTGGCTCAGGAGGCTGAGGCAGAAGGATGGCAATTTTGAGTCCAGCTTCAGCAACTTAGTGAGGCCCTGTCTCAAAATAAAAAGTAAAAAAATATAAAAAAGGTCTGAAGATGTGCTCAGTTGTCAAGCAAAGGTTCAATCCCTAGTACCAAAAACAAACAAACAAAACAACAACAAAAAACATTGCAACACTGCTTTGAGCAAATTGAAGAGAATGTCAAAACATTATTAGTACATATATAAGACCTGGTTGTAGACTCTCCATTGGCTGTGGGTTTTTTTTTAATACTAGAAATTGAACCCAGGGACTCTCTACTACTGAGCTACACTCCAAGCCCTTTTTTATTTTAAGATAAGGTCTTGCTAAATTGCCAAGGCTGACCTCAAACTTGCCATCCTGCCTTAGCCTCCATAATTGCTGGTATTACAAGATAGCACGACTGGACACACCTTGGGTGTTTTTGTTATTGAATTTTATTGTTGTTGTTTGCTGGTTTACATATTTTTTACTTGGCATTTTTAACAAGTGCCCAGTTAATTCTAATACTACTGGTCCAACACCACATTTTGAAAAACTTCTGTTTTTAGTGATTCATAGACTAGTTATAAAGTGCAAATGTTCTTTTTTGTTGTTGAAGTCTCCTTTTAGAGCCTCTGTACAAACACACACACACACACACACACACACACACACACTCAACATGAGACTGTCATTTTAAACTTGTGTTAAGTATGGTGATTACATGTCCCTGCCAGCCATCACAGATAATTTTCCAAACAAAAGTCATCAAGTAGATATATTTAGGTCTTCCCTGATCTAAGATGCAAACAAAATTTACAACCCTAAACTTCAGAAGATAAATTATCTAGAACAAAGTTTCTGGTCTTAAGTGTATTCTCATTATTGGATTTCTCTAAAGAATTTACTGTTCCTTCACAGGGAAAGAGAAATGTTATTTCTCTGAGAAAGTGCTCACTGGTGTGGTTATAACAGAGTAAGTTGTATTAATAAGAAAATACAAGAGTTATATGTTAGGATAATTGTTTTAAAGGTTAAAATTAACTATGCAGTCAAAACTTTTTGTTGATTTGGAAGTTGAACACATTTTAATCATTTTCACATAATACTTAGCAATCACATTTAAATCCTTTCCTATTGGAAAGTAAATTTTAGTAATAATAAATTACTTAGCAAATTATAATTGCATAAACCACTCCTCATAGGATATTTTCATTAGACTAATATGAGATATTTCTACTCAATTTAGATTAATGTTATATTTATATAAAATGAAAATGATATATTGAATTTAGAGTGATAAATCTTATTTTTTTTCTTTTTTTATTCTAATTTGTTATACATGTTTACAGAGTACATTTCATTTCATATTACATATAAAGAGCACAGTTTCTCAAATTGCTGGTTTTATATAAAGTATTTTTATAACAATTTTGTCTTCATACATGTATTTAGGGTAGTCATGGATAACTCAGTCTGCCATTATTCCTATCCCCTTGTCCCCTCCCCCCTCCTCCCCTTTGTTCTATTTAAAGTTTTTTCATTCCTCTCATCCCCACTCCCTTGCCTTTATAAGTTAGTATCTTCATATCAAAGAGATCATTCCACCTTTGGTTTTTTGGGATTGGCTAACTTCACTTAGCATTATTTTCTCCAACTCCATCCATTTACCTGCAAATGCCATGATTTTATTATCTTTTAGTGCTGAGTAGAGTTCCATTGTATATATACCAAAGTTTCCCTATCCATTCATCCACTGATGGGCATCAGGGTTGGTTCCACAGTCTAGCTATTGTGAATTGTGCTGCTATAAACATTGATGTGGCTGTGTCCCTGTAGTAAGCTGTTTTTAAGTCCTTTGGGAATAGACCAAGGAGTGGGATAGCTGGGTCAAATGGTGGTTACATTCCAAGTTTTCCTAGGAATCTCCATACTGCTTTCCAGATTGGCTTCACCAATTTGCAATCCCACCAGCAATGTAGGAGTGTGCCTTTTCCCCCACATCCTCGCCAGCATTTATTGTTGTTTGTTTTTTTGATAGCTGCCATTCTGATTGCAATAAAATGAAATCTTAGAGTAGTTTTGATTTGCATTTCTCTAATTGCTAGAGATGTTGAACATTTTTTCATGTATTTGTTGATTGTTTGCATATCATCTTCTGAGAAGTGTCTGTTTAGTTCCTTGGCCCATTTATTGATTGGAGTATTTGTTTTTTTTTTTTTTTTTTTTTTTTTTTTTTTTGGTGTTAAGGCTTTTGAGAGCTTTATAATTCCTTGAGGTTAGTGATCTATCTGATGTGCTTGTGGTAAAGATTTGCTCTCATTCTGTAGGTTCTCTATTCACCTCACTAATTGTTTCTTTTGCTGAGAAGAAGCTTTTTAGTTTGAATCCATCCCATTTATTGATTCTTTGTTTTAGTTCTTGCACTATTGGGGTCTTATTGAGGAAGTTGGGGCCTAAACCAACATGATGGAGATTTGGGCCTACGTTTTTTTTCTATTAGGTGCAAGTTTTCTGGTTTAATTCCTAGATCCTTGATCCACTGTGAGTTAAGTTTTGTGCATGGTGAGAGAAAGAGATTTAATTTCACTTTATTACATGAGGACTTCCAGTTTTCCCAACACCATTTGTTGAAGAGGCTGTCTTTTCTCCAGTGAATGTTTTTGTCATCTTTGTCTAATATAAGATAACTGTAGGTGTGTGGGTTCATCTCTGTGTCTTCTATTCTGTACCATTGGTCAACTGGTCTATTTTGGTGCCAATACCGTGCTGTTTTTGTTACTGTTGCTTTGTAGTACAATTTAAGGTCTAGAATAGTAATGCCACCAGCTTCATTCTTCCTGCCAAGAATCGTTTTGGCTATTCTGGGTCTCTTATTTTTCCAGATGAATTTCATGATTGCTTTTTCTATTTCTATGAGGAATGATATTGGGATTTTGATTGGTATTGCATTGAATCTGTATAGTGCTTTTTGGAGAATGGTCATTTTGACAACATTAGTTCTACCTATCCATGAACAAGGTAGATCTTTCCATCTTCTAAGATCTTCATTAATTTCTTTCTTTAGCGTGTTGTAGTTTTCATTGTAGAGGTCTTTCACTTCTTTTGTTAAGTTGATTCCCAAATATTTTATTTTTTTGGAGGCTATAGTAAATGGGGTGGATTTCCTAGTTTCTCTTTCTGAGGATTTGTCGCTGATGTACAGAAATGCCTTTGATTTATGGGTATTGATTTTATATCCAGCTACTTTGCTGAATTCATTTATTAGATCTAGAAGATTTCTGGTGGAATTTTTTGGATCTTCTATGTATAGAATCATATCGTCTGCAAATAGTGATAATTTGAGTTCTTCTTTTCCTATCCATATCCCTTTTAATTTCTTTCATCTGTCTAATTGCTCTGGCTAGGGCTTCAAGAACTATGTTAAATAGGAGTGGTGAAAGAGGGCATCCCTGTCTTGTTCCAGTTTTTAGAGGGAATGCTTTCAATTTTTCTCCATTTAGGATGATGTTGGCCTGGGGCTTAGCATAGATGGCCTTTAAGATGTTGAGGTATGTTCCTGTTACCCCTATTTTTTGCTAGCATTTTGAACATGAAGGGATGTTGTATTTT
The DNA here is from genome assembly GCA_025594165.1 of Tamias sibiricus. Lineage (NCBI taxonomy): Eukaryota > Metazoa > Chordata > Mammalia > Rodentia > Sciuridae > Tamias > Tamias sibiricus. The sequence continues at coordinate 152,322,576 of CM046657.1, read as the reverse complement.
GTCAAATGCTTTCTCTGCACCTATTGAGATGATCATATGATTTTTATCTTTGAGCCTGTTGATGTGATGAATTACATTTATTGATTTTCTTATATTGAACCAACCTTGCATCCCTGGAATGAAGCCCACTTGATCATAGTGTACTATCTTTTTGATGTATTTTTATTTTAAATTTGCCAGAATTTTATTTAGAATTTTTGCATCTATATTCATTAGAGATATTGGTCTAAAGTTTTCTTTCTTTGATTTATCTCTGTCTGGTTTTGGAATCAGGGTGATATTGGCCTCATAGAATGAGTCTGGGAGTGTTCCCTCTTTTTCTATTTCATGAAATAGTTTGAGAAGTGTTGATGTTAGTTCTTCTTTAAAGGTCTTGTAGAACTCAGCTGTGTATCCATCCAGTCCTGGGCTTTTCTTGGTTGGTAAGTTATTGATGGCTTCCTCTATTTCTTTGGTTGTAATTGATCTATATAAATTGCGTATATCATCCTGATTTAGTTTGAGCATATCATATGTTTCTAGAAATTTGTCAATGCCTTCGTTATTTTCTAATTTATTGGAGTATAGTATAAATTTTCAAAATAATTTCTAATTATCTTCTGTATTTCTGTAGTGTCTGTCATGATATTTCCTTTTTCATCATAGATATTGGTAATTTGTATTTTCTTCTCTCTTCTTTTCCTTGTTAGCATAGCTAATGGTTTATCAATTTTATTTACTTTTTCAAAGAAACAACTTTTTGTTCTGTCAAGTTTTTAATTTTTTTTTTTTTTTTTTTTTTAGTTTTCAATTTCATTAATTTCAGCTCCGATTTTAATTATTTCCTTTCTTCTACTTTTTTTGGGGTTGATTTGTTCTTCTTTTTCTAGGGCTTTGAGATGTAATGTTAGTTCATTTATTTGTTGACTTTTTCTTTTTTGAGGGAATGAGCTCCATGCAATGAACTTTCCTCTTAGTACTGCCTTCATAGTGTCCCAGAGATTTTGATATGTTGTATCATTTTCATTTACCTCTAAGAATTTCTTAATCTCTTTCTTGATGTCTTCTGTAACCCATTGATCATTCAATAGCATATTATTTAGTCTCCAGGTGTTAGAGTAGCTTTTCTTATCATTGATTTCTAATTTTATTCCACTATGATCTGATAGAATACAGGATACTATCTCTACTTTTTTTATATTTGCTTAGAGTTGCTTTGTGGCATAATAGATGATCTATTTTAGAGAAGGATCCATGTGATGCTGAGAAGAAAGTGTATTGGCTCATTGATAGATGATACACTCTATATATGTCAGTTAAGTCTAAGTTATTAATTGTATTATTGAGATCTATAGTTTCTTTGTTTAACTTTTGTTTGGAAGATCTATCCAGTGGTGAAAGAGGTGTGTTAAAATCACCTGGAATTATGGTGTTGTGGTCTATTTGATTCTTGATCTTCAGAAGAGTTTGATTGATGAATATAGATGCTCCATTATTTGGGGCATATATGTTTATAACAGTTATATCTTGTTGATCTTAAGCAGTATGAAATGTCCATCTTTATCTCTTTTGATTAGTTTTGCCTTAAAGTCTACTTTATTTGATATGAGGATAGAGACCCCTGCTTGTTTACGAAGACCATGTGAGTGATATATTTTATCCCATCCTTTCACCTTCAGTCTGTGAGCGTCTTTTCCTATGAGATGTGTCTCTTGAAGGCAACATATTGTTGGGTCTTTTTTTTAATCCAATCTATTAGCCTATGTCTTTTAATTGGTGAGTTTAGGCCATTAACATTCAGGGTTATTATTGAAACATAATTTATATTACCAGTCTTATTTATTTATTTATTTATTTGTTATTTTTGGTATTTAGCTTGACTTGGTTTCTCCTTTGGTTGTTTTGTTTCTTTATTGTAGTTCTTCTCTTTGCAGATTTTCATTATTATTTTTCATTTCCTCTTTATGGAATATTTTACCAAGAATATTTTGTAGAGCAGGCTTTCTTGTTGTAAATTCTTTTAGCTTTTGTTTATCATGGAAGATTTTTATTTTATCTTCAAATCTAAAGCTTAATTTTGCTGGGTATAAAATTCTTGGTTGGCATCCCTTATCTTTTGGAGCCTGGTATCTGTTGTTCCAGGCTCTCCTGGCTTTGAGGGTCTGGGTTGAAAAATCTGCTGAGATGCAAATTGGTTTTCCCTTATAGGTAATCTTACTCTTCTCTCTTGCAGCCTTTAAAATTCTATCTTTATTTTGTATGCTAGGCATTTTCATTATAATGTGCCTTGGTGTGGATCTGTTGTAATTTTGTACATTTGGTGTCCTATAGGTCTCTGATATTTGATTTTCAAATTCATTCTTCCTGCTTGGGAAATTTCCTAATATTATTTCAGTGAAGAGATTGTGCATTCATTTGGTTTAAAACTCTGCACCTTCCTCTATTCCAATAAATCTTAAATTTGGTCATTTGATGGTATCCCATAATTCTTGGATATTCTGTTCATGGTTTTTTACCATCTTCACTGTGAGGTCAACTTTATTTTCAAGATTATATATTTTGTCCTCATTGTCTGAGGTCCTATCTTCCAAGTGGTCCAATCTATTGGTGATGCTTTCTATTGAATTTTTTAAGTGGATTACTGTTTCTTTCATTTCAAGAATTTCTGCTTGTTTTTTTCTCAAACTTTCTATCTCTTTCTTGAAGTAATCTTTTGCTACCTGGATTTGTTCTCTTATCTCTTTGTTGGTATGATCAATAGTTGCCTGTATTTGATCTCTTATCTCTTTGTTGGAGAGATCTATTTTTGCCTGAATCTGTTCACTTAGGTCGTTTTTCAAATCTCTTATCATTTTAATTATGTATATCTGGAACCTCTTTTCTGACATTTCACTTACTGTGCTTTCTATGGCTTCTATTGTTGTAGTATCTTGGTTTGTTTGGGGCATTTTCCTCCCTTGTTGTTTTCATGATTACTATGTATTTCCCTCTCTTGCAAGGTAAGCCTGGAGTATTTTAGCTTCTGTTCTTTTGTCTTATAAGGTCCCTACGGGTTACCCAAAACCTCACTTTTTAGGGAACTATCAGTATTAGAGCTTTCAATGTACCCAATATATATCCATATATCAGTTAGTTTCTATTTTTATATTACAGTTTTGTCGCTGTGGCTCCTTAGTAGGTGGGCTGAGCTAGTATGGATACAGGTGGGTGGGGCTTGTTCCCCTGCTGTCCACAGCGGGAATGGCCTCTCCGAGGTGGATGGGCAGAGGTGGAAATCCTGCAAGCGTGCCCAGCTGGACCTCACCTTGGGAGGTCCAGCTTGGAACTCCTTCCAGCAGGCCAACTGTGTACCTACGCCAGCAGGCCGAACTGGGAGCTCCCTATGGCTGGCCAAATTGGGAAGTCAAGCTGGCAAGCCAAATTAGAGACTCATGCAGGCAGGCCTACTGGGAACCCTCGCTAGCAGCCTGAACTGGGAGCACAGGCCAGCAGGCCGAACTGGGAGCTCCCACCAGCAGGTTGAACCAGGAATTCAGGGGTAGTCTGAACTAGGAACTCCCACCCTCAGGCCAAACTGGGAACATAAGCTGGTAGTCCAAACTGGGAGCTCTGTTCACAGGCCACATGGCTGGCAGGCAAACTGGGATCCCTCACGGGCAGGCTGAACTGGGAACCTAAGCCAGATGGCGGAAATGCAAGCTCCGCCCGCAGTCCACAGGGCTGGTAGGCTGAACCAGGAACCCAACCAAGCTGGCAGGCCAAACTGGGATCTCACTGGGGCAGGCCGAACTGGGAACTTAAGCCAGCCACCAAACTGGGAACACCTCCTACAGGTTGCAGGGCCCTCAGGCCGAACTGGGATCTCACTCGGGCAGGCCAAACTGGGAACTTAAACCAGCCACCGAACTGGGAACTCTGCCCACACGTCGCAGGGCCCACAGGCTAAACTGGGAACTTAGGCTGGCAGTCTGAACTGGGAATTCTGTCCGCAGGTTGCAGGGCCCACAGGCCAAACCGGAATCTCATAAATCTTAGATTCTTATCTTATAGTTAATATCCTTGTAATCTCAGGAAAATCCTTCAATTCCAGAGAGCCCCAATTTTTTAATCTGTAAAGAGAAGATAATGTTCCTTTCCCATACTATTTATAGGTTGTTTTGAAAATCAAATGAGATTTAATGTAAAAAGGTTTACAAATCATAAAATATCCTAGTGTTCTATTTTAAATCGCTTTAACAGTTGTAAAATGGAAGTAATTTATAGTGTGACACCAATTTTTAATTATAGTCATAGTCGGATACATCAATCTTGACCTTTGGCCTTTAAAACAGATTAAAAAGACATTTAAAAGTCAAGAGAATATGCCTTGACCACCTATAAAGACTATAAATAAAATGATACAATTGTTCTTTTTCCTTCTGTCTTATTAGTAATATAGTTGAATGACAGGTTAATATTTACATTAAGAAAGAGTCCTAATTGTGTATATGGTATTGTATTTGCATTAATGTACATACATGTCTATATAAACCACATGTGCAGGGAAGCCTCTTTTTTTGTCCCATGTAAGTCATACAAACACTTAGCAACTCTTCACATTTCCTTGTATTTCAAACTGAAATTTAGCTTTTTGTCATTATCAACTGCTCCTGAATGAACTCTGTACTCCAGCCTATCTTAATTACTTATACCAGAAGTACCTGGGAATGGCATAGATTTTACTGAAAATTTTGTAGGACAAAGAACCGAAAATTCATTATCACACTGTCCAAAGCTTAGTCACACAAAACTTTGCACCACATTCTTCTCTCCAGTCTGTCCATTCATTCTGCCAATGAGCATTCACCACCAATCTTCTCAGATCTAAGATTTAAGATCAGTCTAGTCTTCTATAAATCTCTCACCATTCAGAAGTAGTTCCAAGAATCATGAGACTGTCCATGTTAGAAAGATTCTCTTTTGACAGAAGGCAGTGGGCAAGCATAAGTAACATTGGGTAATGACAACAGGGAAACTTTCTTATACATTTTTCTCTTTAAAAAATGCACTGTCATAGGAATAAGACAATGTTCATCTCTTCTTTGAGACTGGGAAAAGAGAATATAAATACATATATTAATGAGTGTTCAGACCTCATGGGATTTTTCTAAGGTTCCTTTTCGTAACCTTAGGGGTTGGAACCTTCAGGGTTGGATATAGGATAGACCTCAGAGTAGCCTTGGGTATTTGAAAGCTTCTACCTATCCTTGATTCCAAAAAGGCAGCATTATTATTTTCATGACAAAAAAGGATTTCAGCCTATGGTTTCAGTCATGTTTATCACACTAAGTATCTTTCATTAAGTAATAGGTAGGTATACTGTCTGGTTCAGTCTTGTGTCTTCCATTAAGTAATAGGTATACTGTCTTGTTCAACTCCTAAGAGGAGGTGCTTTATCTTTGTAGAGGCAATACTCTAATTGTTTTTTCTTCTGAATGTGAAATATAACATCTCTGTTGCCTCTTCTGAATATCTTAATTTCTGAGAAATCATGGAATGTTCCCTTTGTTCTTAATCTGCCACAAAATATGCATATTGGTGTATTCAAAAATTGTATACTTTGCCTTACAAAGTATTTTTTTTTTAATTTGCCCCCAAAGTACCAAAGTCTGTTTGTTGCTGTGTGTTCATGTTTTAGCACATTTGTAACCACACCACCTTCTATAACGGAAGCAAATTAATTGGTATGGAGACCCTTTTGCCAATTGAGGTTAAACCAGGTTATATCATTCCCTGGAATCATGTCTTTTGAGAATCCAGTGTTCAGTTGAAAGAGTGGAATCACATCTATATTTATTTTAATTCTTCCATTCCTACCTGGTGCTTCAGTTCTAAAATTATTTTCTTATATCCCTGGTGTTACTTTCCTCTCTTTTTCAGCCAAATTAAGTCACTCACAGCAAAGCCCAATGGGCAGAGCACAGGGGAGGTTCCTCTACTCTCTAATGAAGTCTGAATTTCTCTGGATCATTTTCATTATAAATTGTACTCATAGCTAGTTGATCTAACCAGTTTTGATTTTTCTAATTATGCTCTGTAGCATCTTGTTTTGTGACATGTTGTCATGAAGTCATTCGGTCTTTCTGCTAATGTGTGGTCAGAAATCTGGCTCATGAATGTAGTTAGTTGTCCATGTTACCTGAGCTTTAGCTTTTCATACTTTGACAGGTATTCTTTCAGTCCATGGTCTGTCGAAACACACTGTAAATCCTCCTGTTTCAGTCTGCTTTTTTTGCCACTTTGACCAAAAGACCTGATAAGAGCAATTAGAGGAGGAAAAGTTTTTTGGGGGGCTCATAATTTCAGAGGTGTCAGTCCATAAATGGATGACGCCATTCCTCAAGGCATGAGGAGAGGCAGAACATTATGGTAGAAGAGTGAGGTGGAGGAAAGCACCTCAGGACATGACACCAGGAAGGGGAGGGAGGGAAAGAGAGGAGAAGACAGGAGAGAGGAGAAAGAGGAAGAGAAAGGTAGGGAGGGGGCAGAGAGAGAGACAGAGAGAATACTCCACTCAACAAAGACACAATATAAACTCTAAAGACGTGCCCACAGTGACCCATCTTCTCCAGCCACTCCCTACCTGCCTAAGTTTACCACCCAGTTAATCCCTATTAGCAGATTAATGCACTGATTTGGTTCACAATCATTTCACCTCTAAACCATCTTGCATTATTTCACACATGAGCATACCTCACATCTAAACCATAACACCTCCTCTCCATTTACTGAAATATTTTATAGCTTCCAGCAGTACTGGCTAAAGGGGTTCCAGACTAGGCTAAATAACCAGCATTGGATTTCTACTCTCCTACAAATCCTGTTTTAAATGGTGAAAACTGAAGAGATTTTAATTACTCCAAGTATATTGCCAAAGGTCTTCCTCTATCTTCTAGAAAAGAATCTAAATTACCCCCAAGTAATTATGTGCCCATAGGCTGAAGTGGATATCAGTTTCTTAGCTGCTGTTCTACAGAGGAGTTTCAAAGTCTTACCCTCATCAGTCATCTAATTTAATGCTCTCTAAGACTATCTTTCCAGACTGAGTGTCTCATCTCAAATTGAACGACCTACCATTTGCTCTCAGAGGAACTGCCAAAGATATTTACCTGATTATGAGACAACAATCCAGCACCACCATGAATGAGTCCTAACTCCTAAGCACCATGTATTATAGCATTAGACAATCATAGGGAGAATGTGAACTCAACTGGCTACTCAGTCCCAGATGATTATGTAATAGATGCAACTGGAGCCTGTTAACTTAGCTCAGACAATTTTTTTTTCATAAAAGCAAAGATAGCCTCATAGTCTAAAGCTTCAATAGTTTAAGGCAAAATTGGACAGTGTTTACCATGTCTACTTTTTAGTTGAAAAAAAGGAGGGTAGGGGGAATCCTTTAGTCATAAAAATATTATTTGGCTCTGTACCATTAAGTAGAAAAAGAAAGCAAAGATATTTTTAAAGAATATTGAAAGAGAATCCAAGAGAAAGGAAAAGACAGAGAGATAAAAAGAGAGATGACTGAGGCCTAGAGTTATTCTTGACTTTCAGGTTGTTATAAGGATACTTGTTAATCTGATTTAAAATGTTTATTCTTTGTACTAGAGTTGAAATTTCAATAACCAAATGATCAGTATTTTTAGAATAAAGATCATCCTGTAGAGAAATGAACTAGAAAACATTTTAGAACCTGTTCATGTCAATGGATTTGATATATTTAAAATGTTCTAATCACACACTGATGACATAATGACCATTGTGTTCATTTCAAGTAAAAATAAGACAGTACCATACTTCCTGCCTCAAATCCTGCAGCTTTAGATCTCTAATTCAAGCGCATGTTTATATTCATTCTTTTCACTCTCACGTCATTCCTAGTGCATTATCATAACTTCTAAATTGACTTTCCTGTCAAGATTCTCTCCCATCCTATACTAGATTAATGATGTGAAGTGCTCTCATTACAAGATTAATTCCCTTTCTCAAAGCTTCTCAACAATGGTCCACATCCTTTTTTGACACAAGATCTCAGCCACAATATTGCAGTCTCTCTAACTTAATCTGTCCATCCCTAAAGGGAAGTTATCTTCCAGTCACTCTTACTCTTCCTTAAGCATACATTGTGCCATCTTATCTTGTTTTCTGTACCTAAAATTTTCACTAAACTGCCCCTACCAGAATGTCAGGCATTATTTATCAATTTTCTACTCAACTGCCACTCTATTCCTTCTCTGTATAACTATACCAACAAGATGTGGTTCTTCCTTCCCTCCTTTCTTGTCTTCCTCCATGTCCTAGTAATAATTATTTAATCCATTTTGATCACTTGTACATTATATATATTAGTAGTCCCTTGTATGTTAATTGACACATTGTGTTGCTTCTATAATCTATTATGTATTTTGAGCTTCCAGGTGACACAGCCATTTTTTGAAAATTTTTGCTACCATCTTTCACTCCCTCCTTTCACACACACATATCTCCATGCTTTTTCCCCTCATCCCCATCCTTCACCCCATCTCTCCCTCTCTCTCCACTTTCCTCTCCCTCTTCCTCTATATGTACAACCACCCGTACACAGAGCTAACAAACTAATATTGCAGCTTGCATGCAGTGAGGTTTTATGTTTGTTGAAATGAAATCACATGACACCTTAATAATTTAATGAAGTTCCCACTGTCAGTAGCAAGCACTGTAGTTGTTTTATACTTATTTAATTTTATTCTTTTGGTTAAAAGAAAACAACAAATTCCTTGAATTTGAACCACTTTTAAATGCTAGCCACCTGGTAATTTAGCTATTTAATAATTTTCATTTCATGAAGCAGCAGTTATACAGTATTTTCATTAAGATTAGAAACATTTTCTCAGATGATATATGAGAATAGCAAGAATTAAAAGTACATAATCTCACCGATTCACTTTGAACTCAGTATTTTAGGTGTCAGATGATGAAGTGTGCTATTTTTTTTATATTGGTCAACTCCCAAGAGTTGAATAAATATTTGCTCAAATATCTAATCCACAATAATGAAATATAAATGAATTAATTTTATCTTTGATGAGTCTGGTAGACATTCTAATTCACTAACTTCTACCCATATGCATAGATCTTACCCAGTGAAACTATGACAAAAACAAAATTATGGGGTAATTGGTAGGAATAACATCCATAATCCATTTGTAGTAATAGAGCTGTTTAATCCTCCATAACCTAAAAATATAAAAAATTTGTCTCAATATTACTTTTTTCCCCCATTTTTACATCATTCCTCTAAACTCTCACCCTTACTTTCCCTCCTCTGTCATAATATATTCCTATGGGGGATAATCTCTTCTTATGCTTTTATCCCTTAAAACTTCTGTTTAGTCCATAAACACAAATAGGACACACTTCACCTCTTACTAGCAGCACAATCCATTTTACCTAGCAAAACCTATTTCCTGGCTTTATCTGAAAATGAAAGTTTCTCAAATATTCACCTACTTCCCTCAAAGCTTTAATGAAATTGCCTTTTCCCTGACTCCTACATGTCAATATCTATTTCCAAACTCTTTCTTCATTCTCACTCATACCATTACTCTGTGTGTGTGTGTGTGTGTGTGAGAGAGAGAGATACACCCTAAAAACTAGGTTCCTTGACATTTTTCAAATACATGCGCTGTGCTTTCTTACCTCTTGACTTTACTAAGTCTATTTTTCCTCCCTAGAAAACTCTTTGCCCCACTCTTTTCAACTAGAATACCTCCATCTTTTTACATATGAGAACTGACTTTGGAGAGTCTATAATCATTGAGAAAATGACTGTAAATTTTGTAGGTGTTGTTTAAATACTTTTTTTTTCAAGACGTTAAATGTTTTTTTAACACTTCCTCAGAAGGAGCCCAAAAGTCCCCTAAAACTTAGAGAATGTTGTTTTCATTTTTTTTACCTTTTTAAATTTTATATTTGTTATATATAGCTTTTTTTCATAATTGTGCATTTATTCATATATGTGACTTCTTTCTGTATCTCTTACTAAATTGTAATATCCTATACATTATGAGATTTTTTTTATCCTGGTCCCCTGCACTCTACTTTATATATGTTAGGGACATAATCACCTATAAGTAGAACTTACCCTTTAAAAAATGTAGTCAGGGCTACATTTCATGAAATTAAATTTTTCTTCAATTTTTAAAAAATGAATATGATATGATAAATATATGTGAAGTGGGTTTTTTTGTGCCTTTCTCAGAAATTCTTACCAGGTAGAGGTGAAAAAAATATTCTGATTGTTCAAAGGGATGAAAAAGAACCAAAAGTCTGAAGGTCCAAGGCATTCTAGAAAGTCAGTCCATTTTGATCCATGTCTCTAGTTGCTCCTTAATAGCCTCATCAAAGCTCTTCAAAAACTGGCCAGAAGTGCTAAGGATATAGTCTAGTGGAAGACCCTGGGATTAATCCCTGGCACATAAATGAATAAATACATATAAGACAAAAATGAAAACTGGCCAGAAATGAGAGGATCATTTTCTAACAACCTCACCTTCTAGGGAATCAAGTGGAAATCTGGGATATCACAGTAGCAACTTTGGTAATATAAGCAGACCTCTAAGAAAAAGATGGGTTCAGATATTCTAAGTTAAGAAAGTGCTGGTTTATCCAACTTAAAATTGCTGCTTTACAAACTCAAAGCATGGACATCTCCCTGAGTGTTGCTCAGCTATTATATTTCCGTTAATTTTTACCTTTCATTTAAACCTATAAGTCACAGGCTACAGATCATTGTATTTTTGTTTATTAGACTGAAATCTTATCTCAAAATTTCCACACTCAAACTTTAAAGAAAATGTAGGCATTTTAGCAAATTACAGTTTGATTCAGTTTTCTTAGAAGTGATTTTTAGTCACATGAATCTTTTCAGATGTTTTTTAAAGCAAGAGCACTTATTCATTCCTGCTAAGAGATGTCATGTCAAAGTTCTTTAGTTTTACACTTTAACATTTTGGCAAAGTGTTTGTTAACTCATTTCATTTACATTGCTCTAAAGTGCATCTTTTTTCACTTATGCAATATCACTTTCTTCTGTTTATTTTTCACGTATAATGATAAACTATATTATTTTCTTATCTGGCAAGGAGAGTGTTTTAGAAGTTAGTTTATATAGTTTCATGACATAAAAAATGTTAACAATTGAATAAATTGTATTACGTATTTTATGAATTAATATAATATGCATTTTAAGAATATTTTTCTATAATTTCTTAACCTAATATATTCTGCTCCCTATTACATTTTATTAATTCTAGGCAAGAACTCGAAACTTGGGAAAGTAATATAAAATAAAATTAAGGCTATTAATTCCCAAGTTGTTTATAAGAAAATTAGATTTAGTGTTGATAGAATTGATACTGAATGCTTTATGTATAATGTGTTCTACAATAAAGAAAATAGAAACTTGGTAGAAAATTAAAAGAGACCTTGTTGTAGATATCAATTATCTTCTATCAGTTTTCTCTGGGAGGGGCAGTATGTTAAAATTTTAAGACATTATCAATTTCCATAGCCAAAGTAAACTGTCAGAAAGTTAACTATATTATAAAGCATTAAACATTTTTATAACTGCTTATACTGAATTGTTGGTGTGATCAGATTGCTAAAAATAATGAAATATATTTTCTCTTAGGTTGCATAATCCAATTTTAAAACATATTAATATTGTTAGTATAACCCAAAAACCACAGAGCATTTTATACCTGTTAACAGAATGTGCAATAACAATACTAGGAGCTGAAAGATAAACTATCATTAAATATGAGGTTATCATGAGTAGATCACATTTGTTATTGGCACCTGCTACTTAAGTAAAATTACAAATTAAGTAAGATTGTGTTGTTGTTCATGGTATCCTAAGATTACATGAAATAAAATTTTCTGTAGTTGCCCCTTTTCTTTGTTGGCTCTGAATTATTTTCTCTTCTACATTCCATTTCTGCTGTCATTTCTAATATTTCTGCCTTACTACCACATCCTAAAATATAACATAGGGGCCATAGTTACATGTGAATATTCGTTCATATGTATGACCCTTTACTTTCAAATTTTAATATAAGGCTAAGAGAGGGATACGTTGATTTAGTAGCTTTCAAATATCAAGGAAGGATTTTTTTGTACATTTGCATTAAAATGCTAATGCATATTAAGTTCAAAATCTGTTGCATGATTTTTCTTTCATGGCAGAATAGAACAAATATTGAATACCCTTTAGGTGGGAGACTATTTAGAAAGTGGTTACTATCCCACATCTTGAACTTTGAGTCAAGAATGTTTTCTCATAGCTAGAAAAATCCACCGGGGTTCCTGCTCCTCAGGTCTCCATACTGATTATAATTACAGAGTGTTCAAAAAGGTTTACTTTTGTGATAGGGCTGATTATTAATGTGCCTATTTTTATTTTATTCTCTGGGGTGGAAGGGAAGAAAAGGGAAAACACATTTAGTGATAGCTATTCATTAGCCACCATTGAAGAAGAAATTGAACTTTAAAAGAATCTATCGGAAATCTCTGGTCAGCCTTTTATTACTATCTTGTCTTGAGCCCTTTTTTTAATGACATCTATTATCAGATTGAAATGGCGATTGAGACGCTGCAAAAGTCTGACGGTCTGTCCACTCACAGAAGCTCTCTTCTCAACAGCCATGTAAGTTGCCTCTTCTTCATGTAAACTAATCTCTTGCTTGTTCTGCATGTGTTGCTTGCTTCTAAATGCTTGTTTTGTTTATTTACTTATTTATTTTGCTTCTTAACCTTCCTTTCTCAGCCCTTTATGATCCTTGAACCATTAAATGGCTATTTTGTCCAGTGGAACATCTCAGAAAACTAGAGCCTATTGTGGACAGCTTTATTAGGTTTTTCTACTGTTTGGGTGCAGATACAGTACTTTCAAGTTCACAACAAGCTGTCATTTATTTGAGAAAAGCAATTAATAGTGATTTTTAAATGTTTAAAGTATTTTAGTTTATTTATTTAGTATGAAGCAAATACTTGCAATCTACATCTCTGTCAGAGATATAGAAACAGCCAAGTCTATTTGTGTGACTAATAAAATCTTTCAGTAGATAAAAAATTATTAATGCCAAATCCAGTGGTAATCTATTTGAAAATTATTTATTTACCAGTAAGACTAAGGTGGATAGAATACAACTGCATAGATAGGCTCAAGTCCTAAAAACTAAAGAAAAGTGAAAATGGGCCAAAAGAAAAAGTAGGGCTTTGGGTAAGCCATAAGTTGCTAATAATAGTAAAAATAATAATAAGCATAAATTTCTAATAATAATAAAACAGAATTACCATTACTATTTCTTGAAAAATCTTCACCATTATCAGACGCAGCATCATTATGATACTGGTAAGTGTTAAGAAGAATGATGAGAATTTTGTGAAATGATACATATTTTCATCAATTGTTGAAGCTGGGAAACCATTTGAAAATGCTGATTAAAAAATTACTTTGTTAAGATGATTTCTGAATACAACAAAAAAGTGAAAGAAAAAAGTGTATAGAACTGTGATTTAAATCTATCTTAAATAAATCTGTTAAATTAATATTCGTGACATTTTAACAAGAATTATAGTTTGTCTTCCTAATTGATGGTGTATTCTTAAATTTAGGGATGAAATTATTATGTGTTTAATTAATTCTTAATTCTTCTGTATATGTTGTGATTGAAAAGTTTAAAATCTGGATCACCTAAATGAAGTAACATTTTTTCAATAAACCTAAAACCTTTAGTTCGCAGAAATGTTTTCATTATGCTTTTTAAGTATTTGAACTTTGAAACATGTAAATTTTAAATTCCCCAAATAACACTACCTCCTTAGGTTCTAACACATTTGTTTTTAGATGGGGTATTTTGTCTTGTTTCTTCTTCAAGGGAAAGTTTCCTGGCAAACAAAAACAGGTTAGCCAACTTGGAGGATGCCTGTAATATTGATGAAAATTATAGTTACAAATTTAAAATTCTAGCACATATTTTGGTATTTCTGAAATAGTTTAAAAAGTATGATTTTCCTCTTTCTGAGAATTTGTGCTCATTTACCTATTTAATAAATGTATCCCTGCTATAGTGGTATGAGTGTGTAGTTGTGTTAAAGGCTAATTTACTATATACTTTTATGCTGTGTGTATGAGGGGAGGAGTGATGACCAACTGATATTTGTCTTTAGAAAATGACAAGTGAAATGAAACTCTTTCTTTACTTTGAGTCGGAAATGTTCCAAGAACATTAGAAAAAAATAACAAAAACACTAAAGTTTCCAGTTGTTCCTTTTTCAACTTTTAGACATCTAGTTGTATTGTGCTTACTTAATATTCAATTCATGTTTTGCTTTTATTAGAAACAAATAGTATATTAAAATCTAGTGCTTGATTTTAGCTCTAAACTTTAATTACCCAACTCAATTAATTAGTATTTTATTGAACAATAATATAGTTATAAGAACTTTTTTGTTTATTTCTTAATTGGTTGATTTATTTGAAACTTTTCAAATATATCGGAGTTTTCAAAAATTATTTTTATCTTGTTGAATCTGTGAACTAATAGTCAGTGTTAATAACCATGAATTAAACCTCATAAACAGCAGTTCCATGGCATTATATTTTTTATCATATAGTATGGCAAATCTTCCATACTTTTAACTGCCAGAGGCATTTCAGTATTGAGAAGGAGCAGGCACAAGTGTCACTAATGTAGTGATAATCTTTGTCTAGCTATCCTGATTCATTTCACACCTCTGAGGTATAGTGAAGTTCATTCAAAACCACAATTATCGTTAAGTCTTTAGAAATACAAATGATTCTACAGATAGTTTGTTAACTAACAGTAGAGACAGGATCAGTGCTTTTGTTAACCAATGAGGTTAGTTTTCCCTGAACATAGAAAAAGATCCTCTTGTCTTTTTGTCCTTGGAAAGTTAACATGCTCCTGATTTTTATTAGATTTATCCAAACAACTGGAACAAGCTGCATGCCTTCTAGTTAACAGCTACCTTGGAAAAATGTTTTAGATTCTTTGAACTTAATCAGTGATTTGTCTGTTGTATAGAAAAAAATTTTCAGTGTATAAAAATTTTTCAGTGGAAATGATTTTAAAATATTGTTAATATATTAAATGTCAAACTGCTCTTCGTTTTTCACTGATAGAATATAATCTAGAATTATTTGAGGTTTGTGGGATTCTTTGAGGTGAGTTCAGCTTTAAGATGATGAAGTCTCCAATTTATTAGTTTCTAGAAAGTATTAATTTCATTAGGCAAAAATTTGGAGGAAATTATCACTAATATGTATCCCATATTTACTAATATCTAAAGAAAGGTGTTAATCATGTCTTTTGAACTGAGAAGTCTTCTCATTCTATTTTGGGATATGGAGTACAAAGGATTTCCTGTTTTTTTTTTCTTTATACATTTGATTACTCACAATAATTAGAAAACACTTATTAGGAGCAAATTTAGTGAATCCAGCTAGTTTGCTTTGCTTTTCACCTTTCTTTTCACACATTAGAAGATGGGGTGGGACATGAAATTTTATATCCTATTATCAGCATATTCTTGAGTGTTTTATACTGTTGATCTGTTTTTAACATTATACTATTATCACTCTGATGAAAACACACATATAACCTATTCATTTTGTATACTGAGCAGTGCCCTACCTGTGAGGAGTACAGTTGTACTATGTGCTTATTCTACTAACAATATTAACTTGATGGCAGTTGTTTCAGTACTAGTGTTTTATAGAATGTCAGTAAATGTTTGTTGGCAAGAAAAAGTTCTAAGAGACTAAAAAATTTGTATATTTTGTCTACCAAGACAGACTGTGTACCTAGACCAGTTCCAGAACATCATAGATGCTCATTAGATACTTGCCAAATGAATGAATATAAAAAATAATAGAAGGGAACAGACCTTATCTTCAGTGTTCTAGAATGACTGCTAGTCCTATGTGTGTTTATTTAAAGACTCATATGCATTGTTTTGTTTTGTTTTCAAAGTGTTCTTCATTAGGCATATGTGTGAACATTGTTGATAGAGGGTGGCCTGTCCTGATATACTAATTTAAAGAAAAATATGTGGTCACTCTCATTTTTCTATGCATAGTCTTCAGTTTAAGAGTAGAAAACTTTTTTTTTCTTTAAACAATCCAACCTTTAAAATGTTGTAGCCAAGAGTGACATCATCTATCTACTTATATTTTAGAATGGTTCTTTTTATTTGGTTTTATAGAATTCTATTTGTACAATAACTTTCTATTTAAATATTTTTATTTTAATTAATTTCTAATTTTTTGTATGTGAAACTGATACCAGTAAAGGATGTATAATTTGGCTAAATCAAAATAGAATATCTAACTCTCTTCATTGCAGACTTAAGTTTATTTTATACTCCAATTCACAATAAATATAAATTAGTATTAAGTAATATTGAATCCAATTTAGAATAGGTCATAAATTAGAATTCACAATGTTCATTGTTTCCAACTTTCACATAATATTCTGAAATATATATTAAAAATTTCATTTAAAGCATATTAAAAATATGCATTTGTTTTATACATTTTCACAATCTAGCAAATAATTGTTTCATAAATTTTGATGAGTTAGCTAACAAAACATTCAGTTCAAAGCAAAAAGTTGTTTCTTACTTATTCTCTCTTGACTTTGCTATATTATAAATATAAATTATTATGGAAATAGGTCCTTTCCAATGCACTTCATCATTGAATTGAATTTAAAGTAAATCCTAATGGATAATCTGTGATAAAAATCCATCTGGGATAGAATGCCAAATGTTACATTTAGATGTTAAATGGGTAATGCAATATTTATTTATTTTTTTTGTCAAGCAGTATTTCCCTTTAGGAAAAATAGGAACTGTTCCTCTTCTTTAGGATATCCTGATCAAAATAGAGTAAATGCAAGGGCTGAAAGATCCAGTTATCTTGGTTCCTACTTTAAAACAAGTGTATTTTAGTTCATTAGTAGAATAATCAGATTTTAAAGATAAAGTTTAAAAGTTTCCATATTCTATGGGCTTTTAAAATTATAAATATAAGCATTTATGAGACATTTTACAAAAGATTAAAAGAAATGGTAACCATTTAGTTCTAAATTACTAAATGTTAAGGGCACTGACTTCTAAGGTCCAAATGCATTTTGTTAAAGAGAAAACTACAGGAATAATATATCAGATAAAAGGCATTAACTTCCCTTGTGTAGCATGTGGAACACATGCCTTCAGGTTAAACTTAAATTTACACACAAACTTAACTGCTAAGTTTTTCCAATAATAACAATAATACTTTCTAATACTATATTTTAGACTCAAGGTCTGTTGTATAATTTCATCACTCTTTCAAAACCTGAAAGTTAATTATTGGTATATAGAATTCAGATTATAATCCCTAACTATATCTCGAAGTCTTATCTGTTAAATTCCAAATCAGTTTCTATGTACACAATGAGTTTCTAAGAGATTACCCCTCTCCCAGTAGCTGGCAGAGTGGTTGGCAGGATTTCTAGCTGGAAACCACAGGGCTGCAGAAGAACCACCTCTATCCTCACAGGGCGTTTATCTCCACTTGCCCTCTTTCTGCTTCTTCAAAGTGCTCTCTAGGTTTCTGGCAAGCAATGAAGTTCTTCCCTCTGAAAATATGGATTAGGAAAAAGAAAAGTAGTTTTGCTACTATTAGAGTTATAGTCTTCAAAATATCTATTCATGTGAAACTTTTCATACCAACTAGTCTAGGTTATCATAAATAAGTCAAACTCAGATTTTTAAAAACTGGTTTAGGAAAAGAACTTTTAAGAATATAAGGTATATAAGAACAATAAGTTTACAAAATAGCCCAGATATTTTGACTTGCTTCAACATTTCAGAATGCTGTAAAGCCAATCCAGTAAACGCTTCATTTTCTCTGAGTCATTCGAGATATGAATAATATAATTTCTAAGTAGTTTATGCCAACTTTTGCTATAATTATCTCACTATCTCTGTGAGAAGTTTTATTTGATTACTATTAGTCTGATTAACTAAAATACACACACACATGCAGAAACCAAACATTGGACTCAAAATTTTCTATATTGAACTTTAATGTTTGCACTAGTTTCTACTTTTATAAGAAGCAGTTTATGGCAGTACTTTTCAGATATTTTATTATTGATTTTGTTTTTTCAGTTTCATAAAAATTTTTATCTGCAAGATAATTCTGATGACTATGAGAAATTAATAAGATCTGCTTCAGATATTTGTCTTTGTTTTTAAGTAATTAAATGTTACAAGAAGACTAGTATACAATTGAGGCAGTTTAAAACATTTTTATTTGCATTTATGAAAATAATTTGTTACTTTATAGCACATTACAATTATTTACATTAGATCTATTTATAGATCTAAATTATTTTATAACACTTGGTTATAAAAAATATATTCATATTGTAAAATTAACTGTATTCTATTTCTGAAAAAGACTCTTAAACTAAGATTAGTTACATATATGTCTCTATCTGTTCATTAGCAAGGAAAAGAATTCTGATTTCTTAACTCTTTCTTAATCATACTATATGTGTCTTTGACAACATGGGTTATTTTATGTAGACAAATAGATCTACATAAAAAGGTATTTTTCACATTTTTGACTTACAGAGATTGTGTATTACACGTTTGTGGATGTGGGAACTCGATTAGTTTAGTCAAAAAATATTACTATTTTTCAAAAAATATTCGCATGTTTTAATATGTTAAAAATACTAACAGAAAGCAGTCACCTTGCTCTATGGAGTATATAGAGACAAATCTAGAGCACTTTTAGGCAATATTGTTCAGTAGGGCTGCTCTAACACCAACATGTGTTCAAAGTCCTAATCATTTTAGTGAAGCATGTGGGTGAAAATATGAGTCAGGTTTGTATTATTTCATTTTTTGTAGTCTCCCTCAGTTGGATTCATAGTTAACAAACTCTTAAAATTAAAAACAAAAAACGAAACAACAACAAAAACGAACAAACAAAAAAACAAGAGGCATGCTAGGCCCACTATTATAGGCACAATTCTGGTTCAAGCTTTAGTAACTTTAATCTCCTAATCAGGTTACCTCCTGTCTTTTACGCTATATGAATTTATATAATGAACGTATTTTACATGTCATTTAGAATACTCAAAAATCATGTTTAACTGGCCCTGGAAAATTTGTTGACCTTATGGTTATAGATGATTCATATGAAAAGATTCTTTTTGACTTGAAATATTTTTTATCTTGTATAATCTTTTTAGAGTTTTACATCGGAGGATTGTGCATGTTACAGGACTAATACATATTGTTTAAGTGAACATATTCATACGCACATGTGTTCCATAGAGAACTTGAAATCTTTCTGAATAGAACACAGATTTTATTTTTAGAAGTGATCTGCTCTGTAGGCTCAGTGGCTACATTTTCTAAGCCAACAGTTAGTATGAATTTAATGACATATGTTTAATTACATAAGCACCATGTAGGAATATTTGCAATTAATATGGTCCTGAAAAATTCAGTTGTCATGGTTAAAAGTAATACTGAAAATATTTTAAATATTTTTTTTCTTAAAAGTCTGAAAGTTCAGGTTCTCATTTTAACCACAGATCTTAAAATATGGAAACAAAATGGAGAAATGTTAAATGTCCATGTCATCATTTATAACATTTGACTCTAAATTTCTACAGGATAAGTGAGATTAAATTCATCTTTTTATCAGTGGATGCCCAGCACATTGCCTGGCTTATCATTGGTGCTAAATAAATGAATTATTTTATTTCCATAATTTTTGTTTAAACAATATTTTATTTTAAATATTAGTTCTTTATTTGACCTCTTACATGTGTCATGGAAATTTTGCTGAGACAAGTAATATGAAATATTTGCTCCTTTTGTGGAACTGTTTTTCTAAGGTAGTTAGGAAACTTGAGTTTGAAACCATGCTGAAGCGTTGAGAAAATGTATGACTTTAAGAAAAATTCTTTAAGTCTATTTCACTTCTCCTTTTGTATAAAAGTAAACAAATAAAAATTTAATTTTGCTGAAGTTGAAATGCAATAATATATTACTGGATTAGATTTTCTAAAAATTCTTGCACATTCTATACTTTAAAGATAATTTTTTCAAAAAATACAGGATAATGCAACTTTAAAATGTGAAGTATAGGTTGAAAATTTTGCTTTACTACATGTCATTGTCATGTGCCTTCTAAAATTATGAAAAATACATGTTGAGGTAGAGAAACTCATATATTATAAAACTGATTTTTTTTCAATATATATAAGTTCTTTGCCAATGTCTCATGAGTTTCTTTTCCTTTTGGGAAAGAATGACTGAATTTAGTCCTTTCTGTTTTCAGAATTCATCCCATTAGACAATGTTGTTATTTTATTTTTCTAGTGGTACCTTGAGATAAGTAAATTATAATTCTCTAAAAATAAATAGAACCGTAACATAAAACTTCATACAAAGTAGCTTGCCATTCATATATTATAACAGACCAATATGAAAGACACACGTTAGGTACCATGCTAGCAGACTTAGTAATATATTTTTTTCTATGACAGAAATTTTATTTATGACTGATTAACTAGACTGAATTATCTGAAGAACTGTTTGTCTACAGAATTACAAGCAATACAGGGAAAACTAGTATGTCTCTCTCTATATATGCTTGACTCTGTGAAGAAAAGGATATTGTCTATGATGAAAAATGATGTTCAACTATTTACACTGTTTCTGGAGGTTTTTAAAGCCAGATCACTCCAGCCTCTGAATTTTAGCAGTTTACTCTTAGATTTAATGAAGAACTCCCAAGTATTTTTGCATATTGTGTTTGCAGTGTATTGTAGAAATTTTGGCAAACTGTATGACTTCTCTGTTTGCTGTGTCTTATTTCTACTAGCTCCAGTGGCTGTTGGACAATTATGAGACAGCAGAAGGAGTGAGCCTTCCCAGAAGCACTCTGTATAACCACTACCTTCGACACTGTCAAGAACACAAACTGGACCCTGTCAATGCTGCCTCTTTTGGAAAATTAATAAGGTCAATTTTTATGGGGCTGCGAACCAGGAGATTGGGCACTAGGTTAGTACTGAAAAATAAGGTCATAAACTTACCCCCCTGTTCAAATTACAGCAGTTTTGTGTATTGTTTGAGCAAAAGTACTTGATTACAGGAAATACATAAGGAAAAAATATAGAATATGCTCAATTTGCAAAATCAGTAGGAAAAGGAAAGTCACTGAATACTACGAAGCCAGAATGATGTGCTGTCCTAAACACTGAGTGAGCAAAGCTTTGAGAACATTTGATTCTCAGCCTACATAGAAATTAACTGTAGCTAGGTAAAGTGGCACACACCTGTAATACCAGTGACTCAGGAGGCTGAGGCAGCAGGATCACCAAATTCAAAGCTAACCTCAGCAATTTAGAGAGGTTAAGCAACTTAGCAAGACCCTATCTCAAAATAAAAAATTAAATGGGCTGAGGATGTAGCTCAGTGATTAAGTGCCCCTAGGTTTGATCCCTGGAACAAAAAAAAAAAAAAAAAAAAAAAAAAATTAACTATTAATGCAAGACTGGCACATGATATTTTAAAAATTAGTATGTGTCACAAAATCTTTTTTCTGATAACACCGAAGACTTAGTGTTTAATAAGTAAAGTGACTTTAGTAAATAGGCAACTGCATATCTCCTGATTCTTTTTAAAATTACATTTAATTATCTTTATAAATAACCTTATTTAAGTAGAGAAAAAATTAAAGCTGGGATTTTCACTTCATTTCATGAAGCTAGGAGCAATTAAAAGTCATTTGGTAAAATATGGGCATTTGAAGTCCTCTGTGATGACATGGGTCCTATTTTACCTCTTATTTGCCTTTTATTTATTTGTTTTTCTCTGCTCTTGATCATACAATTATCATGTATGGAAGTTAGAACATGGTGTAGTTCCATTGTATAGAAACCAATATGTAAAGAAGTACTTTTCAGTTTCTGTTTTCCTTTGTTTGGAAATAAATGACTATTTTTACTAATCAAAAGATGATGAAAAGAATACTTAGATCTGTGGAGTTCGTTTTTGTCTTACCATAATTTATACGTATTGGAAACAAATATTTCACATATTTAGGCAGGAGGACATAGATGCTTTTGACTTTGTAAATCTTACAGAAATTGTGTAAAAATATTCAACAGAGATGCTACACTGTATAACATTAGGTGATATACCTTTAATTACTTATAAATCATACCCTCAGAGTATTTTTGTAAAGAATTTACCAAAATAGTTTAGTAAAATAAAAAGTACCTTAGTAATTAACTTAATTATACATTTATACAAGAAAGGTCTTATGACCTATTTTCAAGGGAAGGTCATTTAAGTTTTATGTTCCACTTCAGGGAGAATTTATTCTACTTTCTATGACCTGCTCCTGCTGTTTTCTCCTGACAAGGTACCATATTTTGGGATAGTATGTCTTGAACCCTGACACTTTGTCAGTTTTATAAGATTTACAGGTCCGTGTGTATTTGAATACTGTATTCCATGATGTTTCTTTTTTTAATTTATTTTTATTAGTTCTAATCAGCTATACATGACAGCAGAAAGCTTTTTGATTCATTGTACACAAGTTTTAAGTATTGTATGACTTTGAGATTGCTGGAGATTCAGTTCTCTCATAAATGTATTTTCTTCTATCTATACTTCAAAAGGTAGTATATTTTAAACTACAGAACATGATTGTCTATTCAGACTAAAGGAACCAGTTTTCATTCCCTTGAAAAAAAGCTTTTTGTTTCTTTAGTATGTTTTTTTTAACCAAAATGAGGAAAATTATTATTTGGGGACCTAACCCTCCATCTCTGAGCTGATAGCTCAGTAGTTACATATAGGTGCCAATATTTTGAAACTCTGGGCTTTATTCAACATTCTAATAGCTGTATTGTTGTGCTGCTTTTGTTACTGAAAAGGATTTCAATGGGTCCTATTTTGAGGCTCCATTCAAACCTTGAAACACATCTTTAAAATAGAAAGGGACAAAATTGGGGTTGTTTGGGTTTGTGAATGAGTAGAATCCATATTCTCTAAGTACATTTTACAATATTGCAGCTTTTATTTTCTAGTGTTTCCCCAATCTCCAACAATTATGTCTCCTGTTCCTTTTAAAATTGTATTCTGTGTTTGCAATTGAGTTAGAATGCAAAGCCTAGAAGAACGAGAATAAATAATATGCAAGAGTGGGGGGCTTAAACAAATGAGGTGTTATGAAGATAGAGAACTATAATTAGGAAAATTAACAATACTAGTGATAGGATAAAGTCCCAGAAATTCATTCTACTATAGCATTTTCTTTCTATTCCTAATCCAAGAAACAGGAAGTAAATCAATACAAATCATGACGCAAACTAAATCAGGTATTTTTAAAAAGAAAAAAAAGTGAACTTTATGCAATGTTATGTATCAGTTGTATTATGTATTGAAATTATTTGAACAGACCACATCTTTTCTTAAGTTTTGGGATCGAAGTAAACAACAAATAAGTGAAATCACTGTGTTTTTAAATAAAGGCAAATAAAAGCACTGTTTGTTAGATCCCATCTCCAAGTCATGTTTGAGCAAAACTGACTATGGATATATTTCACTCTCCAAACCCTTTCCAGTGAATAAAAAAGCCTGCCACTCTCTCCCAACCCAAGCATAATGATGATTTGTAAAAAACTGAAAAAGAACTAGATACTCCAAGAGAAACATCATTTTACTTTGCATTTTTTCCCCATGATTAATGCCTTTTACCCCTACCTATGCTACTTGCTTTCTACCCATATCTATACTATACCCCTTCCTATACTACCTGCTGTCCTTCAGTTTGTATGGGGGAAAACACCACAAATTGTGTTTGTGGTGTTTCTTTTTTGTGTATTTAGCTCTGTCATTGGACTTTGGATAGTAAGATCTAATGTCTGTAAGTAGGGAAGGAATTTCTTTGTAGGTCTTAAGTTTTCATTTTCATTTTACTAAGAGTACAGGTATTCAAATGACATTTTTTTAAACTAGCAATATTATTTATGTAATAAGATTTTCAAGTCTTCAGATGTATAGGGTTCACATAATATATGTTAATCTTAGAAGTAAAATTCTACTCTATATTTATAAAAACTATTTAATCCACGTTCCTCTTGCATTTCTTTTTTTAAATGAAAGAAAAAATTGGAAAGAGCACTGATGTCTTGCTATATATAGGCTTGTGAAAAACTATTTTCTCTTTGCAAGAATTTACATATTTAAAATGTTATTTTTGCAAGAATTTTCAAATTCCATTCAGACTAAAACTTGTCATTTCTCATAGCAAACATGGTCTTTCTCATGAACATGGGGAAATTGTGATATTTTTATTCCAGGTGGAAATTTGCCATTTTCACAGAAAAATTTCCCCATGTCTGTTGTGACATATCTTATTCAGCCTATAAAACTGATATAAATCCATAAAAACAGAGACTAATAAAATGTGTTTCAAAATAAAATATCTCTTCTTTCTTTTTAAGTTTCAAAATATTAATATGTTTCACTACAATATCTTATAACAATAAAGTTATCTTATTTTATCATCCCTAAAATAAAGAGAAAAATGTTGAACTTATCCAAGTCTATAGAATTTTTCTTTGTTCTGTATAGCTACTTGACAAATTCATATTTAATGTACAGTCCTTCATCCTATTAATGAATTTTTGTTGGCCAAAACTGTTTCCCACCATTAAATTACATTTCAAATATTAATTTGAAAATAAAATAAAAATGAACTATTTGACTAATATCTATGGAAGTTTATAAGAAATATTTATCTTAGGGTCTTGAACTGATTGACTTGGAATCTTATTTTGATTCTTCAGATGTTCTCACTATAAAAATATAATAGGTATCAAGAAAAGATAAATCATAAGTATATAAGATAAATACGCTGCTTTTACCTGATTTTTCAAAATGTGAAGTTAAATGGACATGCTGTGTAGTTAATACTGGTTTGATTGACTTTTGTGTTTCTAATGTTGTTCTTTCATAAAGAGGAAACTCCAAGTACCATTATTATGGAATTCGTGTCAAGCCAGATTCTCCTCTTAATCGTCTGCAAGAAGATATGCAGTATATGGCTATGAGACAACAACCCATGCAACAGAAGCAAAGGTAGACTCTGGACTTATGTCAAAGCTATATGTTTCTTAGTTCCTTAGGTCACTTTTTTTCTGAACAATAGAACAAATACCTAAGTGCACATGAATATTGCTATTGTTGACAAATTTTCACTATAGATAATTTTTAAATGTTTTAGAATTTTAATGTTCCTGTTTTCCACATTTAAAGAAAATATTTATTCTTCCACCTCTTTGCCCCCTTTTAAGTTAAGTGTAACATCTGATCCTCCAAAACTGTTCAGACAGGGAAGTGAAACACAAAATATAGAAGCACATCTATGCAAATAGCAGCAGGAGAAACTTGTTTCAGTATCATGAGCTTCTGACTTGCTGTTCTGCACAGCATTCCTTTTGACCAAGTATGAATTCTTGCAGAATGTTTGGGACTTTAACACGTTGTTTGAATCCAACTTTTATAAAGACAGAATTGCATATATTAGAGTCATAAGATATGAAGCATTCGTGAATGGATGACTGGATGGATGGATGGATGGATAATAGGATCATATATCTTAGAATTGAAAAATACCTCAGTCTAGTCTGGTCTCACAACCATTTGGCAATCAAAGCTTTGGAAGCCCTGCTTTACAGATGAATCCCAGAAATGATTTATTTGCACAAGCCCATCATCCTGTTGCTTAGCCAAGGGCCTTCTAGTCAGTCCCATGGGACTAAAGTCAAAATTTAGAGTAAATTAAAACAACAACAAAAAGAAACCTTCCTCCTTTTACCAGCATCACTCAGCCATACCTGTAGTTATGATTTTTCTTTTCAATTCAACATATAGTATTCAGTAGAAAAAAAGGGAAGACTCTGCTTAAATCCTAATCCATTAATATGCATCGATTAGTTGCCTTGGCTCGTTCTTCACATACTAGTTTAGTCAGAAGCGCTAGCTCTAAGACACTGCTGGAAAAAGAATGTATCACATAGTAGTCCTTCATCTATTTAATCAGCAAACATTGAATCTCTTTTGTGTGCTAGGCACTGCATGCATAGGATAAGACACTGTTTCTACCATTAGAGAGCTTAAAACATTAAAAGTGGAGATGTATGGGAAATTGGGAGGGGAAAAGGAATGCAATCTAAGACATGTTAAAATTCAGCTTTGATCAAGAAACTATAAACTACAAAGTAATTTTCAGGAAAATTTTCTACAAAGAAATTTTCAGGAGAGGGAGGATTGGGAAACTTCATAGAGAATATGCTCTTGAGTAGAGACCAAGAGGAGTCAGAAAAAAGGAATATTCAGGCAGAGGGAACATGTAAACAAAATCACCTAGGGATAAAGTCTATGTATCTTTGGTAAATGGCCCATGATTTAGTGAGGTTGGTTTTGCAGAAGGAACATTGAGGAGATGACTGAGTAGCTCACTCGAAGATACAGTTTAGAAAGCAGTTTGGATAATATATTAAGGGATATAGTTTTATTTGAAGCTAATAAGTTTGTTCTTTGAGCATAGCTTTGAAGCTTTTTAAGGCTTTGAAGCGAAACAATTGAACTTTGATTTTTTCTAGAGTGATGACTTTTTGATTTGGGGCAAGACATATTTAATGGGAAGAGACTGGAGGTAAGGACACTTGTTAAGTGGTTTTAACACAGTCATAATTTCCAGTGTATATATTCCAGCCTGCAGACTCAGTTCAAAATTGGCTTAATGAAGAGGCATCTCAAGGGTTTCAGATTTTTAATTCACAGATTCTCAATTTTGTTTTTTAATAGTGGATTCTTATTTTTTGAAATATAGCCAGTGAAATATATTAAGGAGTCCAAAAAAATTAACAGAATAAATCATAGTTGGAAATAGGATTTGAATGAGTTATAATAAACTGTTATTGTCTTGAGTTATAATTTTCTCCTACTTACTAGTAGCAACATCTACAGCTCTTACTTGCTGATGTGATCTCTGCCCTCATGCATAGCAGCATTACACATTGTGGCTGATAAAGAAATAAATTTTTTTTTAAAAAAGAGCTTGATTCAGAAATAACATACTCAAATTAATTATGAGCAAAACCTTGTTAAATTATACCTAAGAGAACTAAAACCTACTTCTTCATATGATTTAACTATAAGGTAATCTAGCAAACTTTTGTGAAAATATAGGTTTTCATAGAACATTCTTTATAAAATGCCTAAAATACTCAAGTAGGAGCTACAGTTTCTAAGGTTTCCTATGAAATAGATTCCAGAGCTATCAATAAGAAGCCATGAAAACCTCTGCAACCTCCATAATTGCTTATAGAAACAGGTGCAATATGGATATATTTAGGAAGTGATATAAAATTCTCAGTAATATTAATAAATTATACCAACTTGAATTTCTTGTAGCATATGCTTTCTTGTGAAACAAGAGCATTAGGTACTGAACCCTCTTTTCATTCATTTGTGTTTTTGATGATGCAAGTTTTTTTATTGTAGATGGTTGCTCTCGAAATTTTGTCTTGATGAATGATTGCGGTGTTAGCATTGTCAACTGCACAGGTTTCTTTATTGAGATGAGCAGGAAGCTTCAGTTGTCTTACTGAAGGAGACTGTTCACTGACAACCTGCATAGGCCTTAACTGAAGACAGTTACTTCATTGTGTAGAAGTACTTGGAAAGAAGAGAGTTTCTCTCCTTGCATCTGGATGTAAGGGTGAAGTTAAGCATATTTGTTAAAAACGATGGAAAAGGAATTTATTGTATTACTTGTTTTATGCCTTAAATAATTAAAAATTGATGATTCCAAAAGTGAAATGATTCTATTGAATGTATTAAAATTTGTATAAGGAGAAACTTACACATTCTTATTAAAATGCAAGTGACATGTGAAAGGTTTAAAATATTTCATAGCAGGTACTGGTATTTAATATGGAATAATATTCAAATTGTCTAAATACCTTCATGATTATTGAATATATCTATGTGTGCACATCTTCAATCTTATACAGTCACATGTTTCATGTGTTCTTATAATGAAAAAAATTCAAATATATTCAGTGATTATTTTGTCAATGAAATTCAGATGTTCAACTTGTAAATTATTTTTTCTAGTGAATTTGGGGTTAAAGTACTTTAAGATATAATACTGATTATTATTTTATATGGTTGTATATTATCTTTGTCTCCTTTATATTCTGAATCTTATTTGAAGATTAATAGGATCATAGAGGAAATTTCCACTTATCCGCAAATCATGGAACATAGCCATTAGTCTAGAAAATAAATGGAAGGTGCTTCTGATTGAGAAGCAGATGTCACAGAGCCTGTAGTTTCATGTATTTGAAAAGATAAATCTATCCGCAAACCATTTACCTAAAATAAAGGAGCAAATCAAGGCCTGTTTGATTCATGGGCAACCATGGAATACGACAGCTAGCAAGAGGGAATATAAGTGGACAGGGTCTTCTGTTTACTTTTGAGTTATTCATTACAGCAGTTTGTGGATATTCAGTAGGGGACAAATGGACCCAGGCACTCCAGTAAGCCCTTAGAGTAAGATTCCAGTGACTACAATCTAGTCTGACACAATGTAATAACTGCTTTGCAGATTGATGGCATTATAGGTAATCAAGAAAAGAAAGAATGTATAATTTTAATATCTTCTGTTGAAAACATCTCATAAAAAATTTGCATTTAAACGAGGTAATCTTAAGTTCTTAAGGAGATTCACTAATGGACTAATTTGCTTTCCCTAATTTAGACAACATTAATTTAGGTTATCAAAGAACAAAAATGAGATCAGTAATTTTCAGCTCTACAAACTAAGTAAAAATGTTTGCTACAGTTTCTTCTTAATATTTAAAAGAGTACATAAAGAATGTTGGCACTATTTTCTAGTTATTCTTCCAAATCCTAGTAGCAAAAGTGGTGGAATGAAGCCAAGTGTTCTTGACAATGTGCTTGTCTGTGTTTGATTCCAGTAGCCATTCTCAAAATATTAAACTGCATTTATCATTTCTTCAACAAATACATGTCAACTGTCAGTTGCATTAGAATATGTGCATCACATCTAAAAGAGATGGCACAGGATTCTAGAATGCGAGAACCTGAAAGAAGAGATGGCCTAGACCAACCTACTGTCTTTTTTTGTGTGTGTGGTACTGGTGATCAAACCCAGAGTCTTTGCTTGGTAGGCAAGTCCTTAACCACTGAGCTATATACCCAACCCTCAATCCATCCTCTTGATAAAAAAAAAAAAAAAAAATGAAGTCCATAAAGGGAGCTAACATCCAAATCATATAGTAACTTAGACAAAAATCTAATTCTCTTGTCAAAGAGGTAATATAATCTATATAGAAACATGTAATTTTTTTTTCATGAAACAGGGGAAGAAAACACATTTTAATGAGTATGTTTCATTTAAGTTAGAAAATGTGCCAGTTCCTACCTATTTGCGTGGTCTCTTCACAGGAATTGGATTCTATGAAAGAAAGAACTTTTGTGGCACTGAAGGGGAAGACAAAAGAGTATCCTGTGAAAAGATGTCATAGCAAAACTGTTTTTGCTTTGGCTATGAATCTATGCATTTATATAAGGAGAGAGAGAAGAAGAAGTATTATTATTATCATCATTATTATAAGTACTAGAGAAAAATCTTTGGGAATATTCTGGTGCTTTGGAGGAAAATGCCACCTGGCAATTAGACAAGTTTGGCTTCTGTTTCTTTATATTTCTAGGCTTGTGGTTTCCAACTTTGATTAATGTTAATAGCTTATAATTCTTTTTCTAAACAATGAGTTCCCCTGGTGTCATCAAAGAGCTAATCATCTAGGGAAGGTAAATTGCTCTGAGGCAGCTGAGGGTGGCAGGCATCTTTAGTGAGATGATCTGTGCATTTGGCTTTGGAGACAAATAAGAAACCTTGGCACTTAAGTATTTAATGTTCAGTATGCACTGTGGTACTCCATGATGTAATGACCATATTTTCCATTAAAGTCAGGAAAATTGTAAATAATCACAACTCAGTAATTATCAAACTATAGTAATTTATGTAAAGTTTGATAATAGTAACAGTCATCACTGACTTATTCCCCTGACAAGTATTTATTGAACATTTAAAATGTTCTTCAGTAAGCACTTTATATGTGAGATCTCATTTGGCAATTATATTGTTATTTACTGATAAGGAAACTAGGTCCACTTAATTTGGGCTGCATGCAAAAAGCTCACTAATTTATTTTTTCCTAGACAAAGATTTAGATACTTTTTTTTTTTTTTTTAGTTTATTTCTATGTCCTGGCATCAGGTAGAGCCAGATTGTCATTCTCCAAATAAAGAAGTTGGGGAGGGGAATCACTCTGAAATCTATTTAACAGAAAGAGCCATGTGTTATTCAGCTTCTCATCACTATGACCAAAATACCTGACAGGAACAACTTAGAGAAGTAAAGGTTTATTTTGATCTCACAGTTTCAGAGATTCAGTCCAAGGTCATAGGATACTATTGCTCTGGGACTGAAATGAGATGGAACATCATGGTGGAAGGACATGGCATGGGTAAACTGCTCACCTCGTGGCAGCCAGGAAGGAGGGAGGTAGGGTGGGAGGGAGGGAGAGAGAGAGAGAGAGAAAGAAGGAGAGGGAGAGAGGGGGGAGAGGGAAAAAGAGAGAGAGGAAGGGGGGGAATAAAAGAATAAGGGAGAGAGGAGAGAGGTAACACGCAAGCATGAGGGGCCAGGGACAAGATATAATTCCGCAAGAGCATACCCCCAGTGAGTTAGTTTCTCCAGCCATAACCCATCTGGCTATAGTTAACACCTAGTAGTCTATTCAAATTATTAACCCATCACACGGATTAATCTACAGATGACAGAGACTAACCCACATAATTACAGTTATCTTATATTAGACAAAGGCACCAAAAATGTACACTGGAGAAAAGATAGCCTCTTCAACAAATGGTGCTGGGAAAACTGGAAATCCATATGCAACAAAATGAAATTAAACCCCTATCTCTCACCATGCAAAAACTCAACTCAAAGTGGATCAAGGACCTAGGAATTAGACCAGAGACACTGTACCTATTAGAAGAAAAAGCAGGCCCTAATCTCCAACATGTTGGATTAGGCCCCAATTTCCTTAGTAAGAATCCTATAGTGCAAGAATTAAGATCAAGAATTAATAAATGGGATAGATTCAAACTAAAAAGCTTCTTCTCAACAAGAGAAACAATCAGTGAGGTGAATAGGGAGCCTATTAATTGGGAACAAATTTTTACCACACACACACCACACACACACACACACGTCAGATAGAACACTAATTTCTAGAATATATAAAGAACTCAAAAATCTTAACACCAAAAAAAATAAATAAATAACCCAATCAATATATGGGCCAAGGAACTGCACAGACACTTCTCAGAAGAAGATATACAATCAATCAACAAATACACAAAAAAATGTTCAATATCCCTGGCAATTAGAGAAATGCAAATCAAAACCACTCTAAGATTTCATTTCATTCCAGTCAGAATGGCAGCTATTAAGAACACAAACAACAACAAATGTTGGTGAGGATGTGGGAAAAAGGCACACTCATACATTGCTGGTGGGACTGCAAAATGGTGCAGCCAATATGGAAAGCAGTATGGAGATTTCTTGGAAAACTGGGAATAGAATCACCTATGACCCAACTATCCCACTTCTCGGTCTATATCCAAAGGACTTAAAAACAGCTACTACAGGGACACAGCCACATCAATGTTTATAGCAGCACAATTCACAATAGCTAAACTGTGGAACCAATCTAGATGCCCCTCAGTAGATGAATGGATAAAGAAAATGTGGTATATATACACAATGGAATATTACTCAGCAATAAAAGAGAATAAAATAATGCATTCACAGGTAAATGGATGAAGTTGGAGAATATAATGCTAAGTGAAGTTAGCCAATCCCCCAAATCCAAATGCCGAATGTTTTCTCTGATATAAGGAGGCTGATTCACAGTGGGTTTGGGACAGGGAGCATAGGAGGATTAGAGGAACACTAGAAAGGCCAATGGGGAGGGGAGGAGAAGGGAGGGGGCAAGGAGGTAAAAAGAACAAAAAAAAAAGGATGGTAGAATGAGATGAATATCCTTACCCTGGGTGCATGTATGAAGGCATGAATGATGTGAATATACTTTGTATACAGATGGAGATATGTAAAAAAGTGCTCTATAAGTGTAATATGAATTGTATAATGCATTCTGCTGTCATATATAACAACTTAGAATAAAAGAAAAGAAAAACAAATCTATTGATGAAGTTATAAACTCTCATAATCCAGTCTCTGACATTTTTGCATTGTCTAATACATGAATTTTTTGGGGAACACTCCTAGATCTAAACCATTACAGGCCAATTGTAGGTTAAAAAAATAAAAAAGTGGTATGCATATATATTTGTAGTAAGAACATACTTGTTCTGATATTTAACTGTAAATTACCTGTACTAAAAGGACACAATAAAGAAATTCATGAGATCAGGGAATAATGTCTGCCTCTTCCAACATTGCTTCCTTAGCACCTATGAGAGCACTGAACACATTGTCAGTGCTCTCTAAATAGTCATTGAATCAATGAATAATCCATTATTCACTAATTATCCATTATCCAATGATCTGGATCATTCATTTTCATTTTAGCCATCGATTTCAACCTTCTTTCCCTCTGCAATTAATATACTTAAGGGCTGGGGTTGTGGCTCAGTGGTAGAATGCTTGCCTAGCATGCATGAGGCACTGGGTTCAATCTCCAGCACCACATAAATAAATAAATAAATAAATAAATAAATAAATAAATAAATAAATAAATAAAGGTATTGTGTTCATCTACAACTAAAAATATTTTTAAAAATAACATTTAAATTTAATTCTTCCTCCTCTCTTTGCCCAATTATAAATCTAGAACTAATGAAGAGATACATACTCGAAAGTTACCAACAAGAATTGAAGAGAGAAAATTCCATCATTAATCAGCAAGATTGATATTAGAAGTCATTTAGATGACTTAAAGGTATATTTTAGAGTGGCATCAAAAAGTCAGTTACTGTTTTTTGAAAGAATGAATCTCCTCAACTAGTGATACTGTTTTCTTATCCATTCATGTTTATATCACTTAGTTCATTTTATACATCAGGTAATCTAAAGACTTTCTGGGGCAATTGTTCCAAAGAGGTTTAAAAGAAAATTCTAGCCATAGAAAATTATAGCCTCTTGCCCTGATTGTCAGGTCATACTTTTTATTTGTGTATGCAAATTAGTAATCATGTACTATCAGGAATTATGAACATAATAATGACTCTGCCTGTAGAGTTCATATTTTGCATGGGCATTTTTCATCTGCTTTGAAAGTACTTTCCAAATGTTTCATTTAGTTTATTGAAAATTCTTCCTTTTGGTACTATTGGTTGAATGTGATTGTAAACATATACTCCTCTTGGTCTTCCACTGAACTGTTTCAGTATCCTTGGTTGTGAGATCATCGACAGAATATTATGATTACAGTAAAGTTGCAAATGTCCAAGTCCTAAATAACAGCTCTGGGTAACCCCATAGGGGAAGATTCCCAATAATTTTCCAAGTTTTTTGTGTTAGTGGCAGGTTTCATGCATATACTCAGCTATTAAGGCATTAGAGTTTCTTTCATTTCTTAATCATTAACAACTTTAGTTCTGGTTGCCCATGGAGTTGCAAGCTGTTAAAATGATCCTTTGCCTCTTACTAATTTTGAAACCAAAAGCTGTTTCTTCCTTTGATTCAGTGCAGGCCATTATCAGAAACACAAATAACTCAAGAGCATGCATTTGTAAAATAAGTGGGGGTAAAGGAAGGGTAGTACTTTTAAATACTGAAAAGTTCAGGTTTTTAAAGGATTCAATACAGAGGGGTTTGTTTGTTTTCAATATAAACCTCTGGTTTTTATCATTTAATATTTATAGTGATTGGTAAAGAGTGCAAAGAGGCAGGAAACTAAAAGTTATGTTTCATTGCTAAAAGTTCAGTTGAAATTCAACCAGAATTAAATAATGTAGAATTATCATGTTAATAGAATATTTAAAAACTTAGAAAAAATTATTTATATTGGACCTTTTAAAAACAATGCACTTATAGTGCCCTATGTATAGTAAATGCTCAATAAAAATTTGTTAAATTCATTAAATGTATGTTAAAATTAACTGGTGAAATGAAAAGTTATCTTGATCATTCATTCATTCATTCATTCTCCATTTAAAGATATTTATTATATATTTCAAATTTAGTTTATGGGGAAAATGGAAAATTGATGACTAGTTTTTTGAAAATTGGCTGTTCTCTAATGTTAATGGATGTATTTCTACAACATTGGGCTGAAGGAATCCATACTGGGTCAAGAGGCTCCTATAGACTAGAACTGTGCATGCTCCCTAGAAAACATCTCAGAAACATGTAATACCACTTCCTAAGCCACATTCTCAAAGATTTTATTAGGTAGGTCTTGAGTGAGCCTAGGTATTTGAATTTTTGTATTTGAATTTTTAAGGTATGTAGGTATTTTACATATTTATGTGTATAGGTATTTGTTTAGCCTATTTTTAATGTGGCTGTTCTTGACTCCCTGTTAAACTCTCTCCTCTTCTGGGAAGATCCAAACCTTCTGAGGTGATGGTAAGAGATAGAATGTTTTTCTCAGATAGGGAATCAAGCAGATGAACATCAAGCCCCTTTCAGTCCAATATTTATGGCTTCTGGGGATTCCTTGTAAGCACTTATCCAGCGTGAAGCAGTAAACTGTGGATGTGCCACTGTGTGATTCATTACTTAACAAAGCAGGAAAAGCAAAAGTTAACATTACTTAGAAGCTCTTCCATACTTTCAGGCTCATGCTAATCCATCCCCCCTGCTCTTGCTAGTGCCATTCTTCATGACATAAATCTCTGCATGAGTCACAACATAAAGTTCCGGTTTACAGCACTTCCTTTGCACCAAGGACAGACCCACACAGTATATCTGAGCTTGTCTTTCAATCTGCTATTCACCTTTCTACCCTTACTCTTATGGTTATAATGAAAGCACTCATTTCCCAATTCTGACTGTATTTTCTCTGTTTTTCCCTTCATCCTCACTATGTAAGATCTTTTTAAAAGACCAACCTGTACATTTTCTCCTAGATTTTTCAATTTAATTCCTTCTTTCCTTGTAAGCCAGCCTTGATGCATTTGATCCCACATAATATAGTAGTGCTTCCCACTCAATCTTATTAAGCATCATAATATCATAATTACTGTATAAACTCACATCTAAACTTAGTGAGTTGAAATGTAAAGGAAATTTTTTTTTTCCTCTTCTCCATGGTAAATGATTCAGATTCCTTTAACTACTTTTGTTTAAACTCTCTGAATTCCAAATTCCACTAACTTAAATTAAGAAACATAAACAGTTTTCAGATATACTGTTGGTGATATAAAATTTCGTAGCTGAAAAAGGATAGCTAAAATCAAATTAAAAAATAAATGAGAACAAGAAATTTTCCTAAATGAAATAAGGATATAGTAATTCAAGTCTGCTAGAACAGAATGGTTAAGCAACTGCTCCCCTAAGCAAGTACACAAAGTACTTGCCTCACAAAGTGTCTTTATTTCTCTAATTCTGTAAGAAGAAGTAACTCAGAAAAACATTAAATTTTTCATAAAAAACACTTCTAACACATCTTCCATTGTCTTTTGTATGGTCATGAATGAAAAAAGAAACTTCCCAGGAGATTTTTCTATTCAATCAAAGTAGGTTTAAAATTCTGACATAACTTCTCTATGTACATACAAAAATATACCACAAGGGCTGGGGTTGTGGCTCAGCGGTAGAGTGCTCCCCTAGCACGTGCGTGGCCCGGGTTCCATCCTCAGCACCACGTAAACATAAATGCATTGCATTGTGTACAACTAAAGCAAATAATATATTTTTAAAAATATATACCACAATAAATCTCACAATGATGTACATCCACAAGAAATTAATTAAAAGAAATAACTATGGGTAAATAGCAGAAATATCAATAGAAGAAAGGGGTCAAATGGTGGGGAGAGGGAGGGAGAAAGAGAGGTACTGCATTCTGAATTTAGAACAAGATATATTCCATGCTTGTATATTTATGTCAAAATGGATTCTAATGTCATGTATAACTAAAAGAACCAATAAATAAAAGAGTAAGTTTATATCAGGTTTATATATATTTATATTAGAACATACTAATATTTTGTTGTTGAGGAGGTCATCACTAAATTTATAACCATAAAGATGAGATAGGTTGTACCATTTTCACCTGGCTCATCCTTTGACTTTAGCTTTGCTTTCTGTAGTTGTTTGTAAGCTACTGTAACATAAGAAATAAATGTCAACAGCACTATGAGAAACTTTGCAATTTTCTTGAAAGTTTCATTTTTCTAAGTTATAATTGATAACATGCAAGACTGGATCATTTCCTAAGTAGCCTGAGCATTATTTATGTGATGTTTCATTTTATACCTGTCGTCAGAGTACAGACATCTCTAAGTGTAGTATGCACAATTTAGGGGCACTGATATTTACAATAACTGTACGCTATTGA
The DNA here is from genome assembly GCA_025594165.1 of Tamias sibiricus. NCBI lineage: Eukaryota > Metazoa > Chordata > Mammalia > Rodentia > Sciuridae > Tamias > Tamias sibiricus. The sequence continues at coordinate 152,285,764 of CM046657.1, read as the reverse complement.
TGCAGTTGAATTTTGGTTTAAGTACGAGTTAAGTGGGTGGTGAGAATATTTAGTTCTTTTGTTTGTAAATACAGTTGGAAATAGGAATAAAGGAAGGAATAACATGATAATGGGAATGAAGCTATATCTAGGTGATAAGCTTATTATAGATTTTTTGAAAATTCTTTTCTCTCTAAAAATGCCTACAATCTGAGAAAAGAAGAAATTATGGTTTCTGCTTACTTATTTTATGTACACTTGTCCTAGAAGACTTGCCTGAGATGTTTTGTATATGATTTTTCTCTTCTAAGAAGTTTTTTTCTTTTTGTGCTTGCTGCTGATGGGAATTTTCTCTATTTTAGCAGTATGGAAAGTACTGCTAAAAGGTCATATAAGTAAGACCTAAAGATAAATACACTGCTGTAGCTGACTTTCTTCTTTTATTTTGGTAAACTATATTTATAGATGTATTATTGCATGTATTTTGCTGCAAACAGATGCACATAGTCTTTGTATTTGCAAGTGTGGACAAGAGTCAAGAGAAATGAATGTGCTGAGATGTATAGGAGATTTTAGGAGATATGGAAACAGTATGATGAGATTTGTAGACTGATTATATTTACAAATGCCCATTAATTGAAAGCCACTCATTGACATTTTTTAGGTCCCATTTTTTTAGTCTACATCTTAGTTCAGATTCAAATACCAGTGTATTAAAAATGTTTCTAAGTTGATCCATTGGCAACCAAAAGTTTTCAAAATATGTCCTAAAACTAGAAGCATGGACATCTTAGCTGCTGCCATCCATAGAAATGCCTCATAATTCTTTTGTTCTTATGTAAATTTCTGGATTTTTCAAACATGGTTTCTTTTCCTGTTATTCCTCCCCCTTTGTTCTTTTCACTATTGGAAAAATATGTCTATAGCCTAACTTTATGAAATTGTTAAAAAAAAATAATTCTTACAACTATCATGAGACATTAAAGAAGACAGAATACAACTGAATGCCTTGGGAGTTCGGGGGGGTAGTACAAAAACTAAGGAATAATTTTTTTTCCATCTAATATTTTTAGGTACAAGCCTATGCAGAAAGTGGATGGGGTTGCAGATGGTTTCACAGGAAGTGGTCAACAGACAGGCACATCTGTTGAGCAAACTGTAATTGCCCAAAGTCAACATCATCAACAGTTTTTAGGTATGTTAAGGTGTAATGCCTATTAGTTGCTCTTGGGATTTTGAAGAGAACAGTAATAGTCTTCTCTCCAAGTGCAATGTCTGTTAACAGATGTTAATTACATAGAAAGATTGTTTTGGTGCTAAAACTATGTACATCATATAGTTGTAGTTCATCTTTACTTTCCCACTTGAGCTTTATTTTTAAAAATCTTGAGCAAGGTAGGACTTTGAAATGCATAATCCATTAAAGGCTATGAAAGTATTTTCCAGAATTTATATTCATTGGCTTATGTCATTAAAATTGTGCTTTATTTGCTTGCAATAGTAACTTCAAGTACCAAAAAGGATTCTACTTTTCTGTGTACAAAGTTGTATATGCAGACAGTATCAGATTAGAAGAAAATTGTCTTAAACTTTAAAAAAGTAATTTATTATTTTACATTGGTCCTAGTACTTTCTATTTTTGTAATTTTTAGATGGTATCCATGTTTCTTGTTATTGAAAGAATTAGTAAGTAGAACTAGAGCATTTTACCTATTACTGCCATAGCCAAGGAGCAAAAATGGTAGTTAAATTTAATGTAGAACTCTTTGGTAGATAAGCATGCATAGTGTCCATACAACATGTCAACTTGCATAGATGCAGTCAGAGAGAATGTGTGTGTATGTGCCTATGTGTGTATGTATATATCCATGTGTTCTTTCCAACAAAGGCAACTGGAAGAGATGCTCAGGTTGGCATAATTACTGAAGTTGAAAATATGGCAGTATTTCCCAATTAAAGTCCTCAGATATAGTCTTGTGGACCCTTGAGCTTTCAACAAGAATTTTATTTTTTATCTTGTGTTATTTCAATTAATGTCTAAAAATAATGAAATTATGTCCTAGATTGCCTAAGAGCTAGAACTAATACTGTTCTGCAGTTTTACTTGCCATATTTGAGTTTATGATAAGCAAGCACTAAAGTGTATTACAGTAATTGTCCAGAACTAATGAAAAAAAGAACAAAAAGAGACTATGTAAATTATGCCTTCCTCTCAAGTGAAGGCTAAATCATGTCCCTATTCTCTGTGGAGGCAAGTTTCACAGTCATTTGAATACAGAAGAATAATGTGAGAAGCAGCCATCATGAAGTATATGTTGGTATAGGCTTATCAAATGCAAAAGGTCCTGTGCTGCAACAGTCAGTCCCATGTTCATGTTACAGGAGGTAATTTAGTTATAGGGCAACAGTATCATCCATTACATCAAATTAATTTTGTTAAGTTTAATGTTATTTTTGTGGCTTTCTTTGTATTTTTTAACTCTCTTGGCTTCTGATTATATAAAAGATCTGAACATAATAAATTTAAGGCTACATTTATTTTTGTGCAGCTAAGTAGCATAATAATGAAAATAACTAAATTTGGTACCAGCAAGCTTGAGATATTTTTCTTTTAATAGAGGCCTGGGCTGTAGGATTTCTAATATAACTGGAGTGAAAATTTAGTTTCTAAAAATTCCTAAGTATATTCCCTCTATTCTTATATTTTGTGCTGATCATGTTGTTAAGTGTTGCTTGCAAAATATTAATTTGAAAAGTCCTTGTTCTTTGGCCCTCTGACCTCTAAATTTTTTTTTCTTTTTAGTCTTCTGAAATTTTTCCTCATTAATCTGTAATTGACACCATCCACAGTAGCTTTTTTCTGTTATGTTGTCATGGTAACAGATGCATCTCGAGCACTTCCAGAGTTTGGAGAAGTTGAAATCTCTTCTCTGCCAGATGGTACTACCTTTGAGGATATCAAGTCACTGCAGAGTCTTTATCGAGAGCACTGTGAGGTAAGTCTTTTCAAACATGGTATGAACATGCGCTAAGTTTTGCCAGAAAATTTGTTAAAGCAAAATAATCAAGCTTTTTCCTAGAGTACAGATGAAGTTAGTACTAATTCTTTTGAGCATTTCTTTGAGCACTAATAAATTCATTTTTCTTCTTTCTTGTCTCAGAGTGGAGAGGTGAGGAATGCAGGAAAGTGAGAATACATTTTATTCTCCATTTCTTAAGCCTATCCTAATCTGAATCCTTTGATGCAGCAATTCCACTTCTAGGTATTTATCCTACAAAAATACTTACATATGGGTGACAAGACAAGTGTACAGGGAATTTGTTGCATTATTCTTTTTAGTTTAAAAGGTTGGCTATACCTAATAGGGAACCAGATAAAATCTGGTACTATACAGCCAGAGAACAGACAACTCTAAATATACTAAAATGGAACAAGCTCCAAGATTTAATGTTAAAGGAAAAATCATGATAAAAAAACTATGTGTAGCATATTTTCTTTTGAGTGAAAAAGAACATGTATACACATCTCTCCAGAAAGAACAAGAGAATGTTATAGGAAACTGAAGACTGGGAATCAGGAGACTCAGTTTTTTAGTGAGTCCTTTCCCCCTTTCAATTTTATGCCATGGTATATTTCTATTAAAAATGATTTCTAGAAATGTTCAATAAAGCACTTCAGGTTTTCCTTCCAGGGATCTTGAGGCTCTAATTTTGTTTCATTTTTGTGGTCAATTAAGTTTCTCTTGGTGGTTTTGATCCCTGTTTGTTCCTACTGTCCTTCCCACATGAGACTTGGTGATGTAGTCTAGAAGGTGAGCTCTCTGCATGCCAGCATATTAATAAATCTGCAGCTCACCTGGTAGGAAAGGCACCATAGATTACAGAGTTCTCTTAGGTGGTGCTTCTTTTGAAAGAGGATTCTGTTTAGAATTTAAATAGCTGTATTCCAGGGATATTTGTGATCTGCTTAGAAGTTAAAGATTATCCTTTGAATTTCTGGGACAGTCCTCCTGACTGCTGATAATGCAATATGCAGTAAGACGTTTCAGCTTAATAACATTCACAGATTTTTTTTTTCCCACTCCAGAAGTAAGAATTGCTTGGGTGAATCAAAGTATTTGTCAAGGATGCTAAGTTATTGACAACCAGGGAAAGTTCTCTACTTATTAGCAGAGTATGTGCCAGAAATGTTCTTCAGCATTCCCTACCAGTTCCCAACATTTATTTGCCTGATGAAAGCTACTTAGTGTCATTTCCCTTTGACTTTTGTGCTTTCCCCAAGATTAAAGAATTTTTGGATTATCCTTATATATATGGGGAAAAATTATTTCTACAACTATCATCAAATTCAATAAAATTTTTATACAGATTTTTTTCTAAACAGTTTTTGTTTCTCTATGCTCAAATGAACCCTGCTTTAAGCAACTGGCTTATAAAAATATATTTAGAATTTTTAAAAAAGTTTCTCATATTTATTCAGAATGTAAGTTGGAACATGAATATATAGTAAGATTATTTACTTACTAAAGAATTGCAGTATGATTATTCTAAGTAAGAGACTCTCCAATAAGATTAAAATATTCTTTGAATTATAAAATTTTCATGAACATACCAATTTTCAGGAATAAATATATTCTACATGAAGAGATAGGACGTGTATAGTAATTAATCTGTGTAGGAAATGACGGTCCACAAAATGATTCCCATTCATTTCAAAGTCACCAGAGTCCATGCCACTTTTCATGGGGCAGGTGGTGTATATAGAAAAGAAATACTCTAATTATTTTTTCCTCTCAGACTTTCACACTTTTGAAATACAGCTGCCTAAATCTCATGTCCAATCCTGTAAATAGTCCTTTGCCCTGAGCCAGTGGAATATGAATTATTTTAATTTATATTTGAAAGTGGGTAGACAAATGATAAAATGTTTTATTCATTTGTAAAACTGCTTTAAATGAGGTTGATGTTGATGTCCTTTTCAAAAGAGTTATTTGAGATTATTTAATTCAAAGATATATTGAATTTAAGATGCATTGAAGTCCTTTATTTGCCTTACTTTATTGCAAATTTCATACAGTTTATATTTTTCAAGAAAGACTAATATACCTACTTTGCCTATTATTTGGAATTCTCATAATTTGTTTATCAAAGATGTCATAAATATCAGTAGTTTTGTTATAAAGGAGCAAATACAATTTTCTACACAATTTGCCACAGATATATGTTTTTCTTTAAAATACACACAGTGTTCTTACAACAGTCTCATAATAAAGGTCTGTAAAAAATTAATAGGTGCCTCACACTTAGAGATATCTCTTGATATGCCTAAACTGCATTTAGGAAAGCACCTATAATAATTTGCTTCTGGAGAAAGGTTTTATTTTTGTCTGGGCTAAGGGACATCTATATGTCCTTTATTTTTAGGGCTTGTTTTTATTTTTATTAATTTTTTTTTTTTTGAGATGTGGTCTTGAACTTGCAATCCTCCTTTCTCAGCCTCCTGAGTAACTGGGAATACAGACACATGCTACCACTCCCTGCTCAAAGCTCTTTTTTTTTTTTTAATATTTATTTATTTGCTTTTAGTTGTACACAATGAGTTTATTTTTTACGTGGTACTGAGGATCGAACCCGGGCCGCACACGTGCTAGGCGAGCGCTCTACCGCTGAGCCACATCCCCAGCCCAAAGCTCGGTTTTATATTTTGGAATGTTGCTGAGGAGTGTGTTGACTTGATTTTCACTGTCCAACTAACTACTTGCAACATTCCCTACTCATTCACAAAAAGTAACCCCAAACAGATTTTTTAAAAATATTTGAGTTAGTCTTAGGTTGTTTTTAAGTCAGCTATTCTCTGTATCACACATAGGGCTATATCTACATAAGTAACACAGATTCTATAATTATTAAATTATGATTTGCTCTTTTTGCCCAAAATATTCAGACAGACTTTACTTGCCTCATTTTCTCTGTATTCTGTGAATTTTGGTGATCTTGATGGGGCTCTTTTACCTGTTCTGGTTCTCAATTTTTGATGACTCCACATTATACTGATGTATACAAACTGCCTCTGTCTTTAAATGCTCAAAATAGTCACAGAATCATGTATCCTTTTCATAAATAAGTGTCCCTTTGGTTTCATATCTAAAAGCTAATTTATAAATTAATTGTAATGGTAGAGTGAGATTAAATCTGATCATCAGAAGTTAATAGAAAAAGTCACATTTTAGCATTGTTAAAAAAAAAAAGGATAAAGAAAAAAAAAAAGAAAAAGAAAATCCCTGATGCACCTGGAAAATGGTTCTAGAAAGTAAAATTAAGGAGAAAATGAAGGTGAGGACCCTGAGGATTAAAAGGGGGTTAGTCTTAAAGCTGCTCTCTACAGGGAGTATGCAGAGATAGATTAGATTCTTTGATGTCAAAGGGAAGGCATTGTGTGACCAAAGAAGGGTGCTTCTTTTGTATCCTTTCCACTCAGAGAGGTGCCATCTTCTGGAGGCCTGCTGACTCTGTGTTTGCCAAGCCTCTCTCTGGCTGGGAACACCCTGGTCAGTGACCTTAGAAGAGTTAATTCAACCCTAACTCCATTTGCCATAGAGAAGTACCTCTACACTTTTGTGCCCTATTTGATGACCAGTGGTCATTTAGCCCAAAGAGGACTGATGTGAATTGATCACTATACCTATTTTTCCTGGTCTGTGAAATAGGTAGAGGCAGAAGGAAGCAGTAGGTAAGGGAACAAATGAAAAATAAGGAAGAAAATGGAGGAAAGAAAAACAAGCATAAAAATAGAGAAGAAAAGAAAGGTGAAAGTGAGGCTAAGATATGAAGCCATTATAGAAGGAATACAAGTTATCCTGCTTAATCTTATAAGAGTTATTTTTCCTTTTATTTTCTAGTTAATCTCTTTGTTTTCTTCACTTCCATTGGTAAAATTTAGTTCAGTTTTTACCATATAAAATCTAATTTTTTTTTTTTTTTTTTTTTGTGGTACTGGGGATTGAACTCAGGGGCACTTGACCACTGGGCCACATCCCCAGCCCTTTTTTGTATTTTATTTAGAGACAGGGTCTCACTGAGTTGCTAAGTGCCTCGCCATTGCTGAGGCTGGCTTTGAACTCGCGATCCTCCTGCCTCAGCCTCCCAAAGTGCTGGGATTACAGGCGTGCGCCACCGCGCCCGGCTAAAATCTCATTTTATTAGGCTCTTTCACCCACCCCTGTAAGTAATATTGTGAGGTAATACTGATACCATTTTGTTTTATAGGCAATATTGGATGTTGTTGTGAATCTTCAATTTAGCTTGATAGAAAAATTGTGGCAAACATTCTGGCGCTATTCTCCCTCTACTCCAACTGATGGCACTACCATTACCGAATCAAGGTCAGAATCAATATGCTTTTCCAATTCATTTTCATGACTGAGTAGATGTTACAGCTAATAAATTAGAGATATGTATACCAGTTGTGAACCTTACTGATAAAATAAAGTGAATAGATTAATGCTTTGGCCATTCTAGAAATAAACCACAAACTGCTCTCTTGAGGTTTCAGTGTATATATATACATATATATATATATATATATATATATATATATACATATAGCTCCCATTTTTATTGATTTGGGGGACTATAGTAGAGCTATTTCATCCTCATGGAATTGCTATCATATCTGCCTTTCAGACCATCAGAAATTTTTAATGTGTATAGGCAGCTCTGGGGGAATATTTTATATATATAAATATATATCCAGCCTTATGGCACCAGTACAATGGTGGTATAGTTCTAACCTCAGTAATATTTGATAAACTATTTTTAAAGTCCATTTTCTTTTTTATCCTCATTTGCCATCTATTCATTTGCTACATTTATTCACACCAGCAATCTGAGTGAAATAGAAAGTCGACTACCGAAAGCAAAGCTGATAACTCTGTGCAAACATGAGTCTATTCTGAAATGGATGTGTAACTGTGACCATGGGATGTACCAAGCTTTGGTGGAGATTCTCATCCCCGACGTCCTTAGACCTATTCCTAGTAAGTTAAATGCAGACAACTACGGATGCTTTTGTTCTGATACATTCCACCCAGGAAGTTTTGGGAAGTGATGTTGCAATCTGGAATGATCCTAATTTTATTTAAATTTGTCAAATAGAAAACATCCAACAGAGAATATTGCATGAAAGCAGCCTAGAGCAAAACTGTAGTAAAAGGGGGAAAATGATCTGTTTTCCAATCTTTCATTTTCTTTTTGATTAAAAAAGCCAACCTAGAGATGTGACAACCCCTATAAACTAATTGTAAGAACACTCTCAGGTCAGGCACCATGAAAAAATTATTTTACACAAGGACAAGGGTCTCCTTTCTATAGCAAAAAAAATTGCTGAAATCTGTAATTGCTTACCAGTCCCTTCTATAGTTTCCTTTGATGTGAAATGAATTTATCTTGCTCTCCAGTGAAGTTGACTTTCTTTATAAAAGCATTTTCTTTGTCACCTACATCATGTTAAGAACTACAGACTTGGTTCCCATTAACAATAATGGTTAACTGGCATTTTAAGAGAAAAATCTATGTAACTACACAAGCATTGTATTCCCACTATGAAGCAAGTGGGAATTACATAGATCGCTTAGATTGCTGTTTTAAGTGATGGTGCTTTTTAAACTACCTTGTTGTAAACAAAGCTGTTTTCTCCAATGATTAATAAAAATGCCACTACAGATACTGATAGAAGAAGTTGAAACTATTTTTTGCCTGCATCAGTATAAGCATATCATGGTGATCTTTACTTTTAAAGAAATGGGACAGTTTCCACTATTCCCTGACATTAATAAAGTAAAAGCAATCTTTTGGCTTGTGAAATTGGTGATTAAGTATGCACTTCAAGTATACTGTTCACAGATGATTTTTGTTAATTTTTTTAAGAAAGCATATAAATTTAGTAGAAGAAAAGGGAAAGATGTTTTGTGTTTATACTTTTCCCCCATATATGATAGACAACAGAAAGTGGTATGAATTCCCCACCACCTTAAAGTAGATGGTTAGATATGTTTACATATAATATCAATGAACACCCACAAAAATTTATGGAGTAATAAGTGAAAACAAAATAAATCCACTGACATCATCTCTAATTTTTATAAATTGCCGATGTGTTCCTTATTATCCTGCACCAAGCTTCCTGACTAAAGAGAGATGAAAAGTGATGTTGTCAAGAAAAAATTTCACTATGTAAATTCTTTACTGGTTTATGCTCCAGAATCTGATTCCCTTGTTTCTTTCCTGCTCCCTGTGCCCTGGGTGATTATCTCTAGAGATGTTTAAGAGAAGCTACATAGGATAGCTCATTAGCCTATGACATCTTGCTCCAATATATACTTTTCCTCATGAGATACAAGAAGGCATGTGAGTGAGTGCTTTATTTTTTGAGGCAAATCAACATTCACTAAATTGTTTTGAGATCTTTTGTTTCTGTACTAGCATCATAAGACTTTAATTTGAGACCTCAATGGTGCCCTAATTTAAGTCATGTATCAGTTGACTTTAAGCCTTAGAATTTTAAGTACACTTGTCCTTTGTCTTGAAAACTTTTATTTGAAAAACAGTTTATTCTGTAGTTTTGTCTCTACACTTTGCAGAAAATTGAATAACCTCTCTGAAATTTTGAAATGTATTTCATGTGCCATCCTACCAAATTTAATTCCCATTCTGCAATGAGGCTTAACAAAATTAAGCTTTGACTACAATTTAAATATTATCTTCTAATTGTATGAATTTGAGTACTAACCTTGAGTAGGTTGAGACAAGTCAGCTTAGGAATAAATTTTAAATTTCAAACCATACATTTGTAAGTTTTTAAAAGTTGTCAGAATCAATCTGCACAATTTTGATCTTACATGAATCCCTATAGAGACAGCAAACTTAATTTTATATTTAAAAAATTGTATTTTCCTGACTACTAGTACTTCACTCTACCATTTTCTGTCCAGATGGAATTTCTTTTTTTAAACAAACAAAAAAAAAAAGTCACACTAATTTAAAGTCAGCTTGAAGCTACTGTATTCTAAAATACATTTATTTGAAAATGAAAAAAAATTAAGTATAAAGTATTATATAAGTACTCAACTGGTCACACTTAAATGTATAATTATGAATACAATTAAAGGTGACCTAGAATGTCATTTAGTACAAAAACATTAAAACCTTAAAATTATTTAAAATACATGGGCTGGGGTTGTGGCTCAGAGGTAGAGAGCTCACCTAGCATGCATGAAGCACTGGGTTTGATCCTCAACACCAAATTAAAATAAAATAAAGATATTGTGTTCACCTACAATTTAAAAATAAATATTCAAAAAATTATTTAAAGTACAGAGTATATTTTTTTTATTTTCTTCACATAAAGTTTGTCTAGGTAAAACAAGGCCCATATTAGTTTTTTAAAATAATATATATAGATTCTCATATTTTTAGATTAAATAAATATTAAATATAAATTGTAGGAAGCAAGGAAAATGCAAATTACCAAATTGAATCTTGAACAAAATTTTACTGAGTTTCAAAAAGGGTTGTTAAGTTTTTTTTCACTCTCTTTCATTTCCATTCATGCCTGCACTCCATGGTTCTAGTACATAACACAACAGAAAGATATTTTTCTTTCTTTTTTCTTTTTTGGCTAATGTGGGAAACTTTGGAGATTTCAAAAGATCAGTTCTCAAGAAATTTCTGATTCAGAGTTTCCAATTCTCATGGTTAAAAGTACACACTTCTTGAATGTTTTCCCTAATCAAAATTTAGGCCATTTCAGTTTCTTCTGTCGTTTGACCATTAAATAGAGCTTTTTAAAATACTTGGTTGTTTTTGTTATTGGAATAGTAAACTTCATATCCTTTGCAAATAATTTAAGTAAGTTAAAATATTTCTAAAACCTGTTTTTACAAAGGTAATAGAGAAGTATGTCAGACTTGGTAGAGCACAGAAAGAAAAACCAAATAATTCAATCCTATCATTGATATCATATTCTTGGGAGCAGTTGGCCAAAAATGTAACTTCTTTATTTCTATTAGTAGACTATAAGATTTTTATATCTACCATATAGTAAGAAACATGGAGAAATTAATTTTGTGTTGTGAGTTCTTGAAGCCTTTATTCATTAAATATCTAAAACTGCTCCCTACAGTGTGGAGCTATGGGCACAGGGGGAGGTAAAATACTACTGGCTGAATGACTTGTTGAGCAATTTCAGTAAGCAGATTCTTTATTCTAAAACAGTCAGTTACCAGTGATGAATGAAGATGTTTCTGATCATTTTATTACCAACACAAAATTTTCTGGCACTTAGACCTATCCTTATTTCAGGTTTTAACAAATATTTGAAGAATATTGAATAAACTTATTGGTTTAGGTGACAACAATTTTTATCACACTGATGTCTACCTACCAAATGAAGTAGAAAATAGTTATCCAAAAATTTTAAGTCAATTTTAATTTTTACCTTACTTTTCAACAAGTGAGAGATAAATACTATTATTCTTAGATTCTAGTGAAAATAGATGTATAGAAAAAAGAGAAAAAGAAAAAGCTTTGCACTTTCTTTTTAACTGAAGATATGAAAATAGATTAAAAACTCAAAAATAATTAAAATGAAGAATTTATAAAGAAAATAGCCTTTGAGTACAAAGCTATTAATGAAAAAAGTGTTTTATCTAAGATAGAAAATTCCAAAAATATATTCACAACTGGTATATGTTGCTGCTGTAAGCAAAAATGTTTGAATGCTTTCATTTCCCAACAAAGTGTCATAAGTATTGGGAACAAAATAGCTTAAAAAATTAAACAGCCCAAAATATAATTCTTGGCTACTTTAAGAAGTCAAAATAATGTTAAAGTTTCATCAATGAGGACAATGTAAATTCTATTTTATGCTATATCATTTATTATATACGTGTGTTTTCCCTTATTCCAGCATAAAGATTAACATTCTATGGTATCTTTTTCGTTTTGCCTTTATTTTCATTTAGGTGCCTTGACCCAAGCCATTCGAAATTTTGCAAAAAGCCTTGAAGGTTGGCTTTCCAATGCCATGAACAATATTCCACAGAGAATGATACAAACCAAGGTACACTTTATATCTGCTTTTTCATTTGTGTTTAGAGAAAGCTCTCTTTAAGTGAAGAGTTATAATTGATTTGATATATATCAGTAATATAGAATATTAAACATAGCTTAAGATATGAATATTCCAGTCTAAAGATATTTCACTAGAGATATTTCACATAGCTTGCATTATGAATTTTCGTCTCCAGATAATCCCCTACTGGCCCTATTAGTTTAGGTTAATCTATGAATATATCTCTATGTGAAGATTGGACTGATTCTGTACTTTATCTTTGATGCCAGAAATGCCATTTGCAGCTTTTATTCCATGATTATATCCACTATCAGACTTCAATAATATATTCTAGTTTTTCAGTTTAGAGACAAAAGTTGATAGGCTGAAGTTCGTGTAACAGGCAAGTCTTTGGGGGAGCAGAGGTAGCTTCTAATTCTTTCTGCTTTAGTTTAAGGCTTTCAGTAAAGCTTTCTATCTCTGTCAGGACTGGTGGCACATACCTGTAATCCCAGTGGCTCAGGAGGCTGAGGCAGGAGGATCATAATTTCAAAGCCAGGCCCAACAATTTAGCGAGACCCTGTCTCTAGAGAAAATACATTTAAAAAAAGCTGGGGATGTGATTCAGTGGCAAAGCACCCCTGAATTCAATCTCCATTGCCAAAAATATAAAATAAAAATAAAGCTTTCAATCTCTAAAACATATAGAAGGCAACATTTCATTTATGTGTTCACCAACATTTCATTTATTGGTCTATAGCTATGCTGGCCATACAGTAGAGTTAGTTATATGTTTCTATTTACATTTGAATTTTAAATTAAAGCTAAGTGAAATTAAAAGTTTAGTTTGAGAGCCAGGCACAGTGGTGCACACCTGTAATCCCAGCACTTAGGAGGCTGAGGCAGGAGGATCGTGAGTTCAAAGCCAGCCTCAGCAATGGCGAGGCACTTAGCAACTCAGTGAACCCTGCCTCTAATAAAATACAAAAAAGGGCTGGGGATGTGGCCCAGTGGTTGAGTGCCCCTGAGTTCAATCCCTGGTACAAAAAAAAAAAAAAAAAAAAAAAAAATTTAGTCTGATAGTCACACTAACTACATTTCAGGTGATCAGTAACCCCATGTGACTAGTGACTACCACATCGGTCAGCACATATCCGGAGCATTTCCATAATTGCAGAAAGTTCTCTTCAGGCCACATGGAAATGGAAGGTGCTATATGATTATGACAGCTTGCATAATCAGTCATATATATAACAATACCTCAAAAGGTGAAAGTACTTCATTTCCCACTCTTATCAAAGTGAATGTAGTAGCAATCTGGCTGCAATGCTGTCCATCTCATTAACCTCCAGAGTTGATTTAGATGATTTGCCACAGTGGAGGGTACCTTCTGTCCTTCTACTATCAGTGATATGCAGTTTTTTTTCAGCTGTGCTCAGCTCCATCAATGAAGATAATTTATCCTGAAGAAGCAGCTCTCCAATGACTCTGGCAGTAGGGATCAAAATGCCTGGGTTCATTGGAGTTTAATGGAATTTCTGTGCAACCTTGAGCAAGCTACTTACCCTCTTTAAATCATGATGTGTGTCTAATAAGATAGTTATAACAGTTGAACAAGGTAATATATATATGAGGCACTTATAACCCAGTGCCTGGCACATAAAATGTACTCAATACAAAACACAAAAGCATAAAAAAAAGTGTAAGACTCTTCTTTGAGTATATTTGGGCGCCACTGCAAGTCTCATACAGTCCTAAAATATCTCACAGTCAAGATAAGAGCATTCTTTGCCCTGGGAACATTCTGTCACTCAGCCAATTGACTTTACAGCTTGTTCCTTATATGTCCATAAACAATACAATACCATATCTTCCTGTATATGTTAGTTATTAATGTATTTTAAAGGTAATAATTATATCTACTATATGTGCAACAAATCTCCATGAAATAATGAGAATTAATTATCCAGACTGCTTTTTCTTTTTTTTTTTCTTTTTCTACATTATCTTTGTTGTCTTTCAAAATAAACTGGTTTATTCAAGATTCCAGCAAAAACAATGGTGTATCTATCTAAAGTGGGGAATTATTGAAGAGAATTTAGGAGTTTATTTTCAAAGGTATGAGAGAAGTTGAGAAAACTAAAGAGGAATGGTAAAGCATCCCAGGATAGCAGTAGTGGAAAATACTACCTCTAGGTCTGAGGAGGGTAAGGAGTGAAAGCCATGGCATTAGAAAATCCCCTCCTTCCCACAGGACCACAATAGCCCTAGAAAAGGAAAGCAGGTTTTGTCCAAACGGGAAGAAAGCAGAGATTGTGGGGAATAAATACTCTGATCACTCTTCAATCCTCTGGTCTCCTAACAGTGCTAATCATTGATCAAACCCAATTGGAAACTGGAGGGCAAAGGACAAGGTTAATGTAGTTCATTCAGGTCTGCTTCTCTGGGCAGAGAGCAGGATGGAGAGGAATAGAAAGCAAATTTTGAGGGGCAAATTTCCTGTATAACCCTTTCAAAGAAATTCAAATTCTGAAAGAGTTGTTTTTGCTTGTCTTTGATGAATTTCTTAATAAAAATTATGAGCTCCCTCATTTTGCCTTAAAACCACCGAAGTTGTTATAATAAAGGCCATAAGAGTGAATGTGATTGTATTTTTTAATCCAGTTTTAAAAATTGGATTCTCTGGTTGAGTTTTCCAAATTAAAAGAAAAATGGATAAAGTGTGAAAAATAAATGAAAACCAACTGTTTTTCTACTGTCTTAGACAAAATCATTTCTTGCTGTGGATGAGTAGTTACTTGCAAGATTGATTTTAATTTATGCTATGGAAGAATGTGGGAGTTTGTTTTAATCTTGACCTCAACATTCTCTAAAGGAAAATAATTCTTGGTTTAAGAGATTTAAATGCTATAATTTACAAGTAAACTCTCTAACCAAATGAATGTGAAATAAGTTTCAAAGGGAAACATTTAATTTTGGCAAGGGAAGAAATATTTGAAGATTGCAGTGGTTTCTTCTTTTATTGGAGGGAAAAAAAATTATCAGCTGACTGGGGTTTCTTTACAGGTTGCCGCTGTAAGTGCCTTTGCTCAGACTCTGCGAAGATATACTTCACTCAATCACCTGGCCCAGGCAGCTCGTGCAGTACTTCAGAACACTTCTCAAATCAACCAGATGCTCAATGACCTCAACCGTGTCGACTTTGCCAATGTCCAGGTACTCTGTTTTCTTACATGACATGCCTTTAAAAGAAAGATACCCATTTGTTCTTCTAAATTAGGAACATCAAATTATTTTTCAAAGCCTCAAGTATACACAAGGAGCAGCTACATTCACAGTGTCCTGAAAGAGGGGCGTTTTACCCTTACTTGATTTTATTGCACTTGTGTTTTGTGGGTATAGTCTGCTAAGATGAATAGTCCTAGAAGGCAGCATAATATATCACCAGGGTTTGCTGAATAGTTAAAGGATAATGAAGGTCATGGTCACTGAAATAAGACAAGAAATTAACATCTTCCATTTATTATCTGTGGGATATTGGGAACATTATTTAACTACTCTGGGCTTTGTTTTCCCACCTTAACATTTATATTAGATTGTTTTTTTACTTATTTAGTAATTTGCACCATGTCAAGCACAGAGATATTTGTTATTACAGTAATGCTCCTTGAAAGAACTAAAAACAACTCTATTTAAAACTTTGCTAAGGTGCCTAGGAAGTATTCTTCACTTGAAAAGAATTATATACAATAAATAAGGCTTCTTTGATAGTTTAAATGAAAAAAATATTTTAACCTTATGATCGAACTTTAAACTGACCTTAAAAAAAGATAATTTAAGAATACTATTATAGAGTTCTAACAGATATTTTATTTCTGATACAAAGTAAAGATAATTGTATCATATAATGATAGTACCATTGTTGACATTGGCCAAATTATATTTTTATATTGTATGTATATATGAATATGTAACAACAAATCCCATGAAGATGTGCAACTAAAATACACCAATAAAAATGAGGAAATAAAAACAATATCATTGTTGATCTAAAAGCATAAGCAACAAAGGAAAAAAATTTCATAACTGAACATAATCAAAATTTAAAACTTTTATAGTTCAAAAAAGACCACCAAGAAAGTTACAATGACAACCTATATAATGTCGGAAAAATTTTGCAAATCATATAGGATTTGTGTAGAAAATAAAAGATAAAGAACTGATAAAGGATTTGTGTAGAATATAGAACTATTGCAACCTAATAATAAAAATACAACCTGATTTAAAAATGGTGAGGAATCCAAATAGATATTTCTTTAAAGAAAATATACAAATGGCCTCTAATCGCAGGAAAGGCTGCTTTACATTGTTAGCCACCAGGGAAATGCAAGTCAAAAAACATAATGATATACCATTCACACACACTAAAATGAGTATAGGAAAAAAATAAAACAAAAAAACAAAAAAAAAAAAAAAAACACACACACACACAAAAAAATCCCTAATCAGTTTTGGTAAGGATGTGGAGAAATTAGTGGGACCTTATATATTGCTGATAGAAATGTAAAAAGCTACGTCCACTTTGAGATTTGGGGCATTTCCTCAGAAAGATAAACATAGAGTAATTATGTGACTTAGCAATTCTACTACTTGGGATATACCAAGAGAAATGAAAACATATCCATACAAAAAATTATACAAGTTGAGTATGCCTTATCCAAAATGCTTGGGATAAGAAGTATTTCCGATTTGGGAGTTTTTCAGATTTTGAAATATTTGAATAGATTTACCACTTGAGTCTCTCTATTCCAACAGTCTAAAATCTGAAATGCCCCAAGGTCTGAAACTTTCTGAGCATCTAACACATAATACTTTTCAGAAGACTTTGGAGCATTTCAGATTTTGGACTTTCAGATTAGAAATAATCAGCCTGTACTTAGATGTTCATAGCACCATTATTCACCTGAGCCTGACAGTTCACATGTCCACCAAGTGATGAACAGATAAGCAAATGTTGTATATGCACATAATGGAATATTATTGGGAAATGAAAAGAAAGGAAGCTGTTTCCTACCACAACATAAATGAACCTGGAAAATAAAAGTGAAAGAAGCTGAATTCAAAGGACCACATAGTGCATTATTCCATTTCTATAGAAGTATCTGAATAGGTATTTTATAAAGACAGAAAATAGATTGGTAGTTGTTTAGGGCTGGGGGCTCAGGGAGATTGGGAGGCAACAGATATAATGGGAATGGGATTTCTTCTCAGTGAAATGAAAAAGTTCTAAAATTGATGGTGGAGTGGGATGCACAACTATGAATATATTAACAGAAGACATAACTATATTATTTAAATGGGTGAATTGTATGATACGTGAATTATTTCCCAACAAAGCTATTGAAAATACTGTGTTTAATAAAAAAAGTATTACAGTGACACAGCTATCTCAATGTTTGTAGCTGCGCAACTCACAACAGCTAGGTTATGGAACCAACCTAGATGTCCCTCAGTAAATGAGTGGATTAAGAAAATGTGGTATATACGCACAATGGAATTTTACTCATCAATAAAAGAAAATAAAATAATGGCATTTGCAGGTAAATGGATGAAGTTGGAAGACATAATGCTAAGTAAAGTTAGTCAGTCTCAAAAATTCAAGTACCAAATGTTTTCTCTGATATAAGGAGGCTAGTTCACAGTATTGTTGGATGGGGGTACGTAGGAGGATTAGAGGAACACTAGAATGGTCAAAGGGAAGGGAGGAGAAGGGAGAGAGCAAGGGGGGAGGGAGGGAGAGAAAAGAAAAGAAGAAAAAAAAAGGTGGTTGAATGAGACGGATATCATTATCCTAAATGCATGATTGAAGACCTGAATTGTACGAATATACTTTGTATACAAACAGTTGTATGTAAAAAGATGCTATATACGGGCACTATGAATTGTAATAATTATAAATTTAAAAAAATTTTTTTTAAAGTATTAATGGCTACATTTCTAAGAAACTTTAATCTCTATATCTGACCTCGTTTTATCACCTAAAATATATTAAAAAGTACTAATTTGGGCTTGGCCCATTTTTAGGGTACAATAAATTAGTTATGTTCATTGTGACTTTCATGGATTGGGTTCAAACTTCTAGTATATATAATGTTTGTTCAATCTGTTGATTGATCTCTATATGCAAATGTACACATACACATACACACATGCAAACACATAACCATTATAAGAACAAACTATCTTGGGTTTACAGAACTATTTTACTATTTTGAAACTATTTACATATTTCAATGGATTTACATTAAATGATTTACTAAGAATGACTGCCAGAAATTGCCTTAAAATATGTACTCTAATGCTTATTTCAAATATTCATTCAAAAAAGATGTTTAAAAGTGCCTTAAGAAAAGTTGAAGTAGCAAGACAATTTCTAATTCCAGAAAGTAATTTAAGCTCAATATCAGAAAATATTTCTAATAATAATTTCTAATAATATCTGAAAATGGTTCTAAATGTTCCATTAGCATCATTTTCACATGCATATTTGTACATGTCTGCAGTCTTATGAAGTATTCATATAAAGGAGTTCTTTCCTGGTTATACACACCAATCTTTAGAACATCTTTGCATATAAATGCTCAGTGATATGTCTTCTCTACTACTTATCGTCTGCCCAGCAACTTGGAGGCTACCCTAACCTTTTTCTTCTTCTGTTGTGTATTATCAAGTATATTTGGGTTCACTATGTCAGTCATCCATGCTGAAACCTATCTATTAAGCACCTGATCTCCAAAACATTTTCCTTTCTTCAGAGGACTGTGAACATGGTGGTGAGCTCTTCATTTCACCCTACAGTTTACTTCTGTCAGCTCTCTTCATTTTAAAGAGTGGTCTCTTGCGCCAGGAAGTGTATTTTGTCTTTAACTCTCCTGTTTCTTTCCTTTTCTGTTCTGAGCTTTTCCAGATTTCCCCCAGGGTCCCTACTTCCCATTCCATCATTATCACTGTCCCCTATTCATTTGAAATTTGTTCCTGCATTTTCTAAGATTAACCTCAATAAGATTGACAAATACAAGGGTAATGCTTTCAGAATAAGGAGACTTTAATTTGAAATGTAAGAGTCAGTATTATAACATACTAAGAGCTTGAAAGTTTCTTTAAGGATAGGATACCCATAAATCTCTTTCTCTACTTCATTCTCCTCTAATTGAATCATCTTTTCCTCATGCATTCAAGATAATTTTTCTATTGCAGTATAATTGGTTTTCTTTCTCCCTTAATTGATAGTATTACAGTAGTATTGTTCTCTGGTTTTTTGAGCATAAATTGGTAGTTTTTCATCTATATTATGTGTTAAATGGTTTGGATGTTCTGACCTGATAACCTAACTATTCCATATATTTTCATTTATATATTTAAAAAGCATTCTGATTTTGAAGTTCCTGACTACTTATCTTTTTTATATAATTTTTATGTAAGTTAAGAATATCTTTAAATATTCATTCTTAGCTTTTTCAACTATAAAATGGAAATGTCTAAATTTGTTTCACAAAGGAATATTTACAGTGTCATCCATTGTTAGCATGTATTCAATCTAGGGAGTAGTAAAATGAAGTATAGTATAAAAATAATTTGAAAAGCCAGATGATTGTACTATGGTTTTATTCTCTAAATTAGGTATTAGATTATCATTGTCTCTTGGCAAAAACTAATTTCCACATATACAGTGAGTCTGAAATGATATTTTTCTATGATACCAGTAAGTTCCTTCTCTCCATTATCAATGCACAAGTCAAAATACAGCCTCCCCTACAGGGCAAGCATTTCAGTTTTGCAAGATGTAAATGTTCTAGAGATCTCTTGCACAATGCAGTACATATATTAATACTACTATGCTGTACACTGAGAAATGGTTAAAATGGTAAATTGTATGTGTTTTTGTCACAATGAATAAATGATTAGACATTCATGAAAAACAAAACATAACCTTTCCCCATAACTTTTTCCATGCTTTTAATTCTTTCATTGCTAATCTTATAGACTCTTAAATTGTCGTAAAATTTCTGGAAGTCATTTTGTACTGTATATTAATATATTTAACCTATTCTTATATAGATTCATCATACAGAAATAAGTGAAAAAGTAAGCAAAAATATAGTTACAAGATTGCTAATTCCAGCTTTATTTTTAATAGTAAAATTTTGGAGCAAACAAATGTCTAACTATATGGCATTGATTACATAAAAGTTCATTCATTCAACAGTAGGTATAGCTGTATATTTGCCTACATGGAATGACAGTTACATATCATTAAGTAGGATATCTTATAGAATGTGTGTTATAATCCTCTTTTATTTTAGTTATTTGTATATGCATAAGAATAAAAATAATATAAAATGTACATAAATATGTGTAAGTATTTAGAACAAGTATATTACAAATATAATAAAATATAAAGACATATGTACATAATATAGCATATGCACATATTATAAAATATTCATAGACACATATGCAATTAAATCTTGAAAGGCTTATACATCAACATGTAGCTATCTTTTGCCTTTTTAGATATTCTTAATATTTTGTTCCTTTTTCCTTATTTATATTTTCAGTTTTTTCTATAACAGTATTTTAGTCTATTCACAATATTTAAAAATAATATTTAGGAAGTAGCATTCAGAAGAATTTATGATTAATTAGATAAAAGAAAGATATCAGCTGAGACATGGAAAAAGCTATAGTAGGTTTCCCTGGAAAAATAAAATGAATTGATTTGGGGTCAATCTGCATTTGAAATGCCTCTAGGTTGAAATGACCCTTGAATAAGTAAAGTCTATAAGTTCAGGAGAGATGCCAGAACTAAGAGAATGAGATTAGAGTTTTATTCTGTTGAAATTGTCAATTTGAATGAACTTGTTCTCCAAGAACATAGAATAAAAGCTATAGACACTGGTTTTAGAAAAAATGCATATTTAATGGAATATTACTCAGCATTAAAAGAGAATAAAATCATGGCATTTGCAGGTAAATGGAGTTGGGGATTATTACGCTAAGTGAAGTAAGCTGATCCCCAAAAAACAAATGCCAAATGTTTTTTCTGATATGAGGATGATGATCCACAATGGGGAGGCAGGGAGATCATGGGAGGAATGGAGGAACTTCAGATAGGGCAAAGGGGAGGGAGGGGAGGGGAGGGGAGGGGAGGGGATAGAGGGATAGGAAAGATGGTGGAATGAGATGACATCGTTACCCTAAATACATGTATGAAGGAACGAATGGTGTGACTCTACTTTGTGCACAACCAGAGATATGAAAATTTGTGGTCTGTATGTGTAATATGAATTGAAATGCATTCTCCTGTCATATATTGTTAGATTAAATAACTAAGTTAATTTTTTAAATTACGTCTTTATAGTGTCTTATGTTTAGAATTAGGACCTTCAAAAACCTATTCAAGAAACTCATCTTGAAAAAGTTATCAGGGCACAATAAACCCACTTTCAAAATACTTGTTAAATTTTATTTTTCTAATTTTATGTTTAGAAAAACAAGGCCACAAAGATTTAAATTAACTGCTTGAGGTCATTTTAATTGATTGAGGACTTAGCTTAAAATCTGTTTTCTCAGTCGGTTAAATATTATTTTACCAAATAATTATATTTTGACCTTGAGAGAATAGTTGTTTTTTAAAATTTTTAAATAAAATATAGCACTAGAAACATCATAGAACTTAAGGCAAGTACTGAAAAGTAATTGTAAAAGTTCTTATTTTCCTTACTATGGCCAAACATGAAACTTCCTGACCAGAATAAGAAGGAAAATTGCAATATCCAAATTTCTTGGCAGGTAGCATGTCAACATTTTCACAAAAGAGGAGGAGTTGTTGTTTTCAGTTCTGCAAACTAATTTGCATTCATAGTTTTGCTTTGATGACCCTTGAGATTTCTGTACCCAATCTCTAAGTTCACACAGCATATGCTTCTACCTAGTACCATTCAGTGTTTGTTTTTTATTTTAATCATGAGGGACTACTTTTGGCCAGTTGAATCTATGTATTCATCTGACTTATCTTAAATCTTCTTACATGAATTATTTTTAAAGTTTTATCTGATGGGGAGTGAGAAACTTTGAAGGCACTGTTAAAACAATAAGATGAAACAGATTGCATATTATAGGTTCACAATTCTACTTAAGTATTTCTAATCTCTTACAACTAATGTGGAAACACCAAGTTGTACTTTTACTTTTTTCTAATTTGTACTTTTAAGTCACATAACTTTTTCACATACCATAATGAGCAAGGAGAAGTATAAATCCATTACTGCTGATATTTTTTTAACCTAAAAAGTTAATTCCTTCACTTATTTAACTCTTTGAAGCTATTATTACAATTTCCCACTCTTGTCTGTTCTGTGTACTGACAGTCAATGAAAAGATGCTCAGTTGAAATTTTCCTTTGCTTTCTGTGAACTGTCCCAGGAGCAGGCTTCCTGGGTGTGCCAGTGTGATGACAACATGGTTCAGAGACTAGAAACAGACTTTAAGATGACTCTTCAGCAGCAGAGCACCCTGGAGCAGTGGGCTGCATGGCTCGACAACGTGATGATGCAAGCCCTGAAGCCCTATGAAGGAAGACCCAGCTTTCCCAAAGCTGCAAGGCAGTTTCTACTGAAATGGTCTTTCTACAGGTATCACCTTAATTTTCCCCAAGTTTTCTTCATATCGTGTGTGTGTATGTGTGCACACGCATGCTTTTCAGACAAAAGAAATGAGTTTAGACTTTGTGGGAA
Source organism: Tamias sibiricus (assembly GCA_025594165.1). Classification (NCBI taxonomy): domain Eukaryota; kingdom Metazoa; phylum Chordata; class Mammalia; order Rodentia; family Sciuridae; genus Tamias; species Tamias sibiricus. The sequence continues at coordinate 152,262,880 of CM046657.1, read as the reverse complement.
CTTTCTGTTGTAACTATCTTCAGCCCAACCCATTTATTACAATATCATGAGACTGAAGCAGGAGACTTAAGGAAGTAAACTTGGTACTAGGAAAGAAAATCTTAGGACTCAGAAGGGATTATATGAGATTCTATTCTGAATAAGTTCAGCAGTAGTCAGAAAAGATGTACAGCCCTTCTTCCTGCAACATGCATTAATCTTGTGCATTAATGCTATTCTTGTTTTGCTCGCATGTTCAGTGATCCTCAAACTGTGGTCCCTATTCCATTAGCACCAGTATCACTTGGAAACATATTAAAAATGCAAACCTTTAGTCCCTTCTCCAAGCCTAGCTAAATCAGAATCTATGGAGGTAAGGCCTAACAAACCATGTTTTGAAATCTGATGCATGCTCCAAACCATCTAGTTAATCCCTTAAGTTTATCAATTACAACTGTTTTCAAACCTGGCTACCCATCAGAAATCAGAATTAATATTAAAAAAGGGGGGGGAACCAAAGGAAGACGGAGGGGTGGGTGGGGTGGGGGGATGGGTGGGGAATAGGGATAGGAAAGACAGTAGAATAAATCTAACATAATTTTCCTATGTGTACATATGAAATTACGTAAATTAACCCCACCAGCATGCCCACCTACAAGAATGGGGTTCTAACTAGAATAAGATATATCCTATGCTTATATGATTTTATCAAAATTGATTCTACTGTCATGTATAACTAAGAAGAACCAACAAAGTAAAATTTTTTTTAAAAATATAGGTGCCTCCTGAGACCTACTAAATCAAAATCTTGGTGGTCAGGAAGTAGTGATTAAGAATGGGGATAGTCGGGATTGGGCCTATTTCTTTTTTTTCTCTAGAAAGCTATCCTGGTTGTTCTGATGCACAGCCAGTACTCTAGTAGATAGTAACATAGCTTACTGATAGGATGAATCACTTTTTGACTAAAATAATGTAGATAGAAATTAATATTTCTGTACAAGTGGAAGTACCCCCAAAAGAGAAAGGATTTACTGATTATAGGATATGTATGTGATAGCAAATCAAATTGGGATGAGCAGCTGACAAAAGCTCTACCACAAGAGTTAAAAACAGCATTTATGACCTGTATTGGTCAACATTTATACCATATGTATGTGGAATGGAATTGACAGATGGAGTTGTATTTCACAAGTTAGATAACTTATATTATTAATCCTGGCATTTGTTCTTATGGTAAGAGTTCATGTTTTTACTTCTTTAAATAAAGACAGCTTCACTGACGTAAGCCTGAAAGCTATATCTACTTAGAGGTATGGATAGTCCCTAATTTAGATCCTATGCAATTATGAACATATCAGAAAATAGTAGCCATAGGACATGCCATAGGACAATGTTTATGATTGTGGGTGCACTGTGATCATTATCTGAGCATCAGTGGTGAGTCCAAAGCTAGTGGTAAGAGAGGAAGGCATACAAATAAGTAACAGTTTAGAAACTAATACTACTTGTGAACCAGTATGTCCAGTCTATAGAACTTGCAACTGTTTCATCCATCTTTATGAAAATGGAACCCAGAGGTCTTTTAATTTTTGTTACTTGTTTTTTTTACAATAAATGACTTTTCTTTCTCAAATAACTTTATTCTTACTTCTTAAACTGAAATACAGGTACATATTCACTGGATATCTAGTTTGCTTATCCTTAATTACTGAAAACAATCTTCTAGTGTGTATCCCAGGGTGAAATGCAGTGAAGGAAAGTCTGGAAGTGTGTTTCTACTGTTTGGTTTTTGTTTCTATGATGGTATATATAATTTTTATAATTCCATAGTTCTGCTTCATCCCTTTAGCTCACATAGTTTGAGAGTACACTATCAAGGTATTGCCTGACTCTGTGACCCACTGGTATGCTTCAGTGAAGCCAATGATAGGTTAACAAGAAATGTTAGTTTTCCCTCAGTATACAGGGAAGATTTGGAAAGCATTGTCATTGTGTGCTCAAAGTAAATGCAGCCATAGTAGTGGTCATGGTAGAATTCAACATTTATATTTGGGAACACTTCCTGAGAATATTTCAGGTGTTTTCCCCATTTGCTCAAGGGTCAATATTTTATTCAGCTCTTTCCCCAGAAAATAGTATAAATGGTATGTGCGTTCCATGAACAATAGATGCAACAACAGCAACACTGACTGGCTTTTCCAAAATATAAATGACCAAAACAGAGACTATCCTCTGCATCAGAAAAAGCAAGGAGGTCATCAGAAAAAGCAAGGAGGTGTGGGTGTTTTCTGTTGTTGTTTTTCCCTCCCTCTTCTTCTTCCTCCTCCTCCTCCTTTTCCCTCCCTCCCCACCTCCTCTTCCTCCTCCTCCTGGCTTTCTATGCTGTTACTGCCATGCTTGCTGTCACTCCTTCCTATGGGTTTCCTCCCCTGTATTTAGCTGATATTATTTTAGAAACACACCTCTGGAGCCTTGGTCTCCACAGAGATCTGTTGCAGGTATCTTGAAAGGAGAAGTAAATTACTTACTTGTATTTCTTGTTCTCTGTAGATATGCAAACCCAGTAGATCATCACTTGCTTGCCCTATGTCCTTCCTTAGTTGGGTATAATTGGCTTGTTATTATTAGACACTGTTATGGTTATTATTTTCATTTCAAAAGGACTTGAAGGCATACAGTTCAGAGCCACAGAGGAAAGGCACATTCAGACAGATGCATACCTCCTGCTGGTAGGCAAAGTCAATAGCTTAAAAACTCTTTAATATCTGAACTGTTTTTTTTTTTTTTTTTTTTTTTTTTTTTTTTTTTTTGTTACTAAGGCATAAGAACATATTGAGTAATGAAAATTGCATTCACAAACTATGGGGAAGCGCAGGATTAGAGTATTTATAAAAATGTTTTTGGCATTGTAAATGCCAAAATTTTGTACATTTGTAAATGCCATTGTAAATTTGGCAGTCACATTCATAGTCCCTTTATGTTATGAAATCTGATACTTAACCTCATAATTTTAAAAATTCTGTGTATATATTTACATGCACAGAAATATAGAAATGAACTGGCAGAGAATCATGCTAGCAGTAGTTGATCTATTGCTGCAAATACATTCCGCTCCAAATGCATTCTCTCTTTGCTTCACCTGGCTTTGAATGGCTAATGTTGGTTTTCTGGGAGTAGGAAGAGTCACTGCCTTTCTTTGGCAGAAATGGAGAAGTTTTGTGGCCCATTACTCAGCTTGTGTGTCTCTTGGGCAACAGGGAAAAGCATTCCTCAGGACTACTTTGAAGGTCATCCAAATATTCCATTTTTTAAAGAACAAAATTCAGAATTCAGGACTGGGGTGTTGCTCAGTGGTATAGCACTGGCTTAGCATGTGCAAGGCCCTGGGTCCAAACCTGGCACTGTAGAAAAAACATGCATAGCTTTCTTGCTGTGTCTTGGAAAAGGGCACCGGGAACCTAGTTTACCTTACAACTATACAATATGAAAATCTTTCAAAAAATACTTTTTATTTTACTTTACAATTCAGAGTTCACATGGAGTCAGGGTTATGGTAGTCTCACCTTTTTCCTTAGAAAGGATGTGATGCATCCTCAAATATGCAGAAAGAGGGTTGTGTATCATATGTTAGGGTATATGTTTCAATTTCCATGCCATGAGTTATAAGGATAAATACACAAAAGTATTTCTCAATCATTATAAAATAATTAATGTTTACAACTCTGTTTTTTTTTTTAAAGGAGTTGAATTCATGGTAACTTAGCAACATGACATTCAGTGGTGTTAATTTTGCAGCATATCTTAACAGAAGTCTGAATTGGATATAATACCTTTCCAATTAAATTGTTAATTCTGTCATTTAATATTTGGCATTAGAGCAGAGGCCCAACACAGAGAGAATGAAGTAGACATAGCATTGATGATACAACCCAACTTTTCTAAACATATAACAATAATTTCATTAAATGCTTGTTAGTATTTAAAAAAATACTGGATATTGAAAATCAGCAAAGTTTAAAAATTTTTCCAACAGAATTTCATATTACATTGCATTTTTTTAAATAAAGCGATGGTTGAATAGGTCAAAACTTTTCAAAATACTTAGAATAAAATCCAAAGGCCTGTCATAAGATCCCAGGTGGTCCAGCTACTGGTAACCTCCAGACCCAATTATGTGTTATTTTCTTTGCTCTCTGTCCTCTAATCATATGTGCCTCCTGGCCTTTCTATGAGCACAGCAAACATAGTTCTACCTCAAGATCAGGGAAACTTTCTGCCAGGGAAAGTCTTCATGTATGTTTTTATGTGGCTCATTCTGTCACTTCAGACCAATTTCCACTCAGATATCATCTCCTCAGAAAAACTTTTTTATCTACTTGTGTTTTTATTGACCTTTACTCCTACTATAAAGTAAATTGTTGAAACTAAAATTTTCTTTTCTCATTTGTTCTAAAAGAAGACCCTGGCACAGAGAGGGAACATAATATTTTTTGCATGAACAAATGAAATTCTTTTGGAAAAAATTGACTTTACAAGTCTGTAATGATATTGGAGAATTATTGTTAACATTCTTCTTAAGTCTTTTATCTGATTTCAGGATTATTATATTTTAAGAGAAATAGGCCTAAAATTTGAATTTAGAAATATATAAACAAAGAATTCATTTTATGTTTATGATATTCATCCCTCCAAAATTTTATTGACTTCAATTGAGTCATAATTATTTTTCTATAATATAATGAGTTATATTTTAAAACAAATATTTTAAAAATTATTAATTTATTTTAAGTTGTTATATATGACAGCAGAATGCATTTCAATTCATATTACACATATGTAGCACAATTTTTCATGTCTCAGGTTGTACACAAAATAGATTCACACCATTTGTGTCTTCATACATGTACTTATGGTGATAAGGACCATTTAATTCCACGGTCTTTCCTATCCCCCGTCCCCTCCCTTCCCCCCCTTTGCTCTATCGAAATTTCCTCCATTCCTCCCATGCTCCCCACCCCATCCCCACTAGGAGTCAGCATCCTCATATCAGAGAAAACACTCAGCATTTGGTTTTTTTGGAATTGGCTTACTTCACTTAGCATAATATTCTCCAACTCCATCCATTTACCTGCAAATGCCATGATTTTGTTTTCTTTTAATGCTGACTTTGTGTGTGTGTGTGTGTGTGTGTGTGTGTGTGTATGTATATATATATATATATGTATATATATATATATATATATATATATATATATATCCATTGTGTATATATACCACATTTTCCCTATTTATTCATCTATGAAGGGCATCTGGGTTGGTTCCACAATTTAGTTATTGTGAATTGTGCTGCTATAAACATTGATGTTGCTGTGTCCCTATAGTAAGCTATAAAACAAAATATTTTAAATATGAAATTAATATGTGCTCTGATTAGATAATCTGGGAAATAAAAAAAACTATATATACAAAGATTAAATTGAATTACCCATAATTTTACTATGCCCACCCCTTAATAAAAAATACTGTAAAATGTTTTCTTTTGATGTTAAATAAAATTGGGATCTAGTTGCTTACCAAAGATTATTACCTGTATTTTTCCCCTGAATATCTGTCATTTAACATTATACATTGAGAATTTCTTGTCATTTCCTCTAGAAACATACTGTACTCCTATAGGAGATATTTTCCAAGACCCTTAGTGTATTCCTAAAACTAAGGTAATACCAACCCTACACACACACACACACACACACACACACACACACACACACATACTTTCCTTTTTCCTAAACATAAATACATACCTAAGGTAAAATTTAACTTGTAATTAGACACAGTAAGAGTTTAATGACAATAATAAAAATAGAATCATTATTCTGTAAGGAAACTTTTTGTGAGTATGGTGGTGTGGAGTTTCTCTCCCTCATAATCTTATTTTATTTACCCTTCTTAAGATAAAGTGAGATGATAGAATGCTTACATGAAGAGATAAAATGGGAGGAATTTCAGGGCTATTGTGACATAGCATGGTGTTAGGCTACTTCATAAGGGTTACTTTAGCACAAGGACTGTGGTGCTGCAACAGTTTGATCTAATGAATGATACAGCTACTAAGTGAGTAACAGATGGGTTACATATATGGTGTGGATACATTAAACAAAGGGATGACTCACATCTTGGGCATGACAGCATAGGACAGCATGAGATTTCATTGCACTATTTAGAATGGCACACAATTTTAAACTTATGATTAGTTTATTTCCTAAGTTTGCCTTTTCACATTTTAAGATTGAGGTTGACTATGGGTAACTGAAACCATAGAAAAGTGAAACTGTAGGCAAGGAGGGTCCACTGTAATTTTTAATGTCCACACAATGTATGTGTCATACATGATTTCAACATTCCCTTATTTTCTTCTTCTTGAACATTTTGATGGTTTTTAGTGTTTTGATAGAATTTTTAAAAATTACTTAGTTATTATCTTTGTATGCAGTTGTACATAAATTAAGATAAATGTTTTAAAATGACTAATGCGATTTCAATGAAGTGTGCCATCTTAGGATTAATAAAGTATTAGGTAATTAGATAGTCTTATTTACTTAGGGTTAGGATTTTGTAAATGATACAAAGGTGTTTTGTGTAAATCAGCTTATATATTTTGATTCTTTAACCTAATATCATATAATAGATGTTCCCATGTTAGTAACTATGTCTACCTTATTTTTTAACTATTGCATATAATTCTAGATATAATGAGCCATAATTTGTTTAATCAGCATCCTACTAGTTGATATTTCATTTTTCTCACTAATGTAAATATTGCTTTAATTAAAACTAACTTTGCTCATTTGCGTAAATACCTAGAATTAGAATCACTAAATGAAAGAATTTAGCATCTTAAATTTTGACAAATACTGCCAAATTCCCCTCTACAAAACTTTTGTGGATTTATACTTGTGGAGATAGTAGAGTTCTTTTCTCAAACCCTCTGTAACACTGGCTTTTGTAATCTCCTTCAGTATGATAGGTAATGGGTGGTGTCTTGCTTTAATTTTCATTTCTGTAATTTCAAATAAAATTAGTCTTATTTTTGTAAGCTTGTTAGCCATTTGTCTTCTCTGGGCTGTATCTTAAATATTTACTATCTATCTTCAGCAAGATAGATGCAGTTAAGTGTGAGTGTTTTGCTCTTGCATTATTTTCAAAATTATTGTCTTTAAGTTAGTGTTAAGGGAGAAAATGTAATGTAACATTTCATTGTTACTCTTGTGTAATTTTTCCTGTGTTTTTTTTAAGTAGATGATTCTTTGCTTTAATTTTTTTTCCATATGGAAAGATCTCTCATTTAAAATAGTTATTATGGTCATATAAATTATTTTTACACATTGGTGATGTATTACTGAATTTTAGGAAAGACAAGAATAGAATTATAAACAGAATTTTGTCATATTTCTTTGGTACATAAATAAAGATATTCATCGTTTTTTAGTTACCTACCTTTAAAGTAGAGTTCTAAACTTAAAGAATCTGTTCAGGTATTTGTAAGGAATCACTTACTGGAACTACTGTTTATGATAATTAATATATTATTAACTCTAATCTATGTAACAATGTAATAACCATGTACAGTATTCCTACCTTATCCATGAGGGTTGCACATTCCAATATCCCCACGGGATGCCTGAAAGCACAGATAGTACTGAACCCTGAAATGTAATGCCTTGTCCACTTATCAGGTAATGTGTCTATAAACTTTGCAGTTTGAGATCTGACAACAAATCTAGCACAAATTTCTTTTTTCTTTTCAATTTCACAGATGATTTCTTCTAACTGTAGATCTTAGCAGTCTCAGTATATATTTTTTTTTCCTCAAGTCAAAAACCTTCATTTTTTTCACTTAAATAAATCACTTTACTGTTCTTCTTTTACATATCTGAATGACCAGCACATTGGGACCATTCCTAAGAAAGATAAATGTTACTTGCATACAAATGTTGTGATACTGTCATAGCAAATCTGATAACCAATACAGCTACTAAGTAACTAACAGGCAGGTAGCATACACAGTGTGGATACACTGAACTAAGGGAGGAGTCACATCCCAGGCAACAAGGAGCAAGTTGGCAGGAGATTTCATGACACTACTTAGAAGCATCTGCAATTTAAAACTTATTATTTCTGGAATTTTCATTTAATATTTTCAGAATATAGTTGACCACATGTAATGAAGCCAAGGAAATCAAAACCACAGATAAAAGATAACTATTTTACATTATCTCACTTTGCTCTCAGGCTAACCTTTGAGCCTTAAAAAATAGTTTATGTGATCACAACCAAGATCACATAGTGGCAACCTGAATCTCGCTCTAAGTCAGTGGTTTCTTTTTTCTTTTGTACGTAGATCCACAGAAATAAGAGGTCTCCTGTCATCAGCATATAGCAATCCCCATTCTTACTGCCATAAACAAATGAGAATAAGCTCAGCTCCTCCTATTCTATATATTATAACTACAATCACTTATATTTGAGTCATGTTCTATTCACTCATAAGTTGATTTCACATTCTTTAGCTCATTTTATCTTGAAATAACCATATGGGTTAGATATGACTAAAAGCATCACTTTCATTTTCTCCCAAGAGGAAAAGACAGTTTCAGGGAAATTATTTACTTGAGGTTAGCAGTCAGTCCATGAAAAGCCAGAATCAGAACCTAGGGCTTCTAAGTTTCAGATATACAATGATGATCTGTCATTTGTCAGATTAAATGTATAGAATTTGATGTATTAATAGCCTCTATTTTTAAAAAGTTAAAAATGAAGCAGAAAAACTAAACTATAGTCTTCTGATTTCCACTTTTCCTGCATTTTATAATTCTTCATTGGAAAACAAGGCCTGAAATATCAGGCTTACATTTGTGAGATCCTGTCTCTTCCTACTGAGACTGTGATGGCTCTTTTAGTATTTATAGGTCAAAAAATCTTTAGAAAAAGACCACTGAATGAAAGTGATTAAAAAATATACCTGCATAAATATATACATCATGCTGAGTCTAAGTTACAGATATTAACGAAATTTAAAGTACATGAACAATCTTAATGATTAGTACATCATTCAGAAGTCCAGGATTTTGTTTAATACTGTTCATATCTGGCCATTAATAAAAATTAAATGTTCACATTTTTCAGAGATAAGTATTTTGTAATTGATTTTATAATTCCTATTTCTACTGGAAAAACACCTTAAATGAAAATCAGTAAGAAACTGGAATCGTTTAATGATTTTGCTTTCTAAGAACATTTGCTGGAATCCCTATACATACTTAGCTACATTTTGTATGGTTACAAGCAGGAACTTTGTTTAGTATTTTTTTTACCCTTTGTCTGGTACAAATTTGTATTTTTCTCAAATTATACCATGAAGGTCATTATCATTTAGAGATGACAGAATGCTTACTACATAATCAATAAGGATTTTACTTTGAGTTGCTTTTTCTTATATTGATGATGAGTTAACAGCCTTTAAAAATGTTTTTGTTCAATTCTGATCCATTCATAAGTTTAACGGAACAGGCAGACAGGCCTATAATGGTAAAATGGTTTTTCCCACTGTCTAACCCTAATAAGGATCAGACCTTTGGGAGGGTATCCTCTTTTCCATACTGTTTAAATGAGTTGAGCCAAATGCTTTCAATAATGAATTTATTTCCTGGAAAGTTTCTTGCTGTACCAACTACATAGACTCCCAACTTAACTTCTGTTAGGAGGAAAAATAAGTTGAACTCTAACCCTCATCACTAACATTGGCTGCATATGTCTTTTCTCTTGGCACAGCTCAATGGTTATTCGGGATTTAACCTTGCGCAGTGCTGCTAGCTTTGGCTCCTTCCACCTGATCCGTCTACTCTACGATGAGTACATGTTCTACTTAGTAGAGCATCGTGTTGCTCAGGCAACAGGAGAGACACCCATAGCAGTCATGGGCGAGGTAAGGAGGATAAAAGAGCTGTGACCCACTATTTTTTGTTTGTTTGTTTGTTTTTTAACAATCTGAATTACATTTAAATCTAAGTGTATTAATTATTGATTAAAGCAATGGTTCATAACCAAGTGAGTTTCAGACCCTAGAGGGGCTGTGTAATTATTGCAATGTATTCTTAAATCTCTCTTCATATGTTTGTTTTTAATCCAAGGATTCTAAAATTGTAGATTATATCATGTGAATTGTAAGAATCTATGCAAAAGAAAACTTAAGACCCACTGGACTTTAAAAAACAAAACTATAGAGTGGGAAATAAGAAAGATTAATGCTTCTGATAAAGCTAGGGCTGGGAATGCAAAGGAAAGATTAAATATTTTATAGACTCTTTATTTTACCCATTCTTCAAGAGGAAAATGAATAATTTTCTTTTGGAAGGATGATGCTGATGATGGTGGTGATGATGATGGTAGTGTTGATGATGGTGATGCTTATAATAGCTAGCATTTTTTAGACACTTACTATGTGCCAGGCATAGTTCTAAGTTCTTCACACATAATAAAACATTAACAGTAACAACAACTCTTTGCAATAGGTTCTTCTTTATCCTGTTCTATAGATCATCTTCTGAGGTTTATTCAGAAAGCTCAAACAGAGAGATTAAATAGCAACATAGATAAAATATGGTAGAGACCTTTGTTCAAACATGTAGTCTAATTTTCAAGCCCATACTTCCAATCATTAACAATGTTTGTGGAGAGGTATCTTTTATAGAATTGCTAAATAGTAACTGAAATGTCTCATCATTGAAAAATATCAAAAAGCAAAAATTCCGAAGCTAATATAACTAACAGTATAATGAGGGATAGGTGCAAATGCTCAAATGATTCAGTGTTGGCTCATTTAATCACACTGAAAAAGGTACTTTATACTGTGATGAATTATACCAGGCCAGACAGAAATTACCCAAAGCAGTAATGAAATAATTTTAATTTTTAAGCTGTTTATATGTGCTTATTTAAGTAAGAAATATTGGAGGTAAATATTATTAGATGCTTTTCCTAATTTAATAACACAAAAGCATAAAAAATATATCCTAGTACTTCAAGGACATCCATAAGCATTCTAGTATGAATAAAATACATGCCAAACATATTCAGAATGTCAGTTGAAATACTCATCATTTCCTTTTCTTTATAATTCCTCTCAGTATACTAACGAATATGTCTTTGTATGATGTTCTCCAGAGGTGATTGTGCTTACATGATGCCAAACAGATATGTGTGAATTTAAGCAAGAATCACTTTTAAATTTTAGACAGAACTTCATGTCACCAAAAACTCCAAAGTTTTCTTAGATTTGACTTCTCCTTCTTGCTTCTTTCTTTATTTGTTGTATAGATGTCTTGTTGCAAAATGCCCTGTTGGCATATAGATTAAGTACTATAAGATTTCTTGACTCAAGTTTCAAGATTTCTGAAATGGACTCACATTTCAGTATATTGAACATTGGCCATACACTTCATATGCTCCAGGGCTTCTTTAACAGAATGAGCAGGATGTGATTACAGGAATTCTCATCAGCAGCATGTGGATAATCCTACTACATGGTCTATGCTTTCCTTGCGTCTAGGTAAAAAGACAGTGATGCCTTTGCAACCTCCTTGTATGCTTGTACAAGAAGTACTGCACCAAAATTAAAAGGGGCTGGTGATGATCAATCTAATAACTAATCATTTTAATAGGCATCTTCTTTTGCAACATGTAAACAACATAAATGAATATGACAGATTGTCACGTGAGGAAAAAATATATGAATAAAATCTAAATGAAAAAAATAAGAAATACAATATTTTTGTAATATCAAAGATTTAGATACATCTCCTATGTTATTTGTTTACTGTCCCCACTCCCAGTTTGTAAAAAACATATTTGATCTGTCTGTGTTCATCCATTATTCAACCCAGAAGTCAAATTAAGGCTAATTTTCTAGGTTTGTTCTTCCCATATAACACTGACCTGTTGGCTATGGTCATATTATCATATCAAAAATTTCTTGTTTTGGGGGTAAAGGAGAAGGAAATTCAAGAAAGAAGAACCTGTTTTCTCATGTTCCCTTCATGTTATCCTAAGTCAATCCTACATTTTCCCCTTCAGATGACTTTCCTTTCCAAACATCAAATCCAGAAGTGCTTGTATATCCTGTGGGAACAACAGGTCAGGCCCAAATCTGTTGAAATCCATACAATTTACCATTACCCTGAATTGCAGCAAAATATTTTTAATAATTAGTAATAATAATCAGCATAACAATAGTAATAATTGTTACTGTTGAGAATTTATTATCCATATGGACTTAGTTAAACTCTTGGTTTTTCTAATTGCTCTTTCTCAGTAAATGGCACATGATCCTACACGATGACATGCTAGATTCCTGAACAACATCTTTTACATGTCCTTTCATCTGGACCCCTGTCTACAACCAATTACCAGGTCTTCTCATTCTCAAATCCTTTACAGTGCAATCATTGTCATCTGACAAAAATGCAAAACTGATCACGTTATCCCCCACTTAAAACTCCTCAGTGACTTTTTCTTTTGTTAATGAAGAAAATTCTTCCTTTGATACACTAGGTCTTGTATGATTTGACTCTGCCTCTCTGATTAACCTCAACCTCCCACTTCCTACTCCTCTTGCAATCACAGTAGCATCTTCCCTGTTCTCATTCACCAAGCTCATTTTGTCATGGACCAAAAACCACTATGTAAATGGTTCCTCCTACCTAAAACTCTTTGTTCACCTTCATGGCCAATCTAACTCCTACTTTGTGTCTCAATATCAGTTTCTCAGAGAGGACCAGTTCCCCCAGACTATATTTGATGGTCCTGTTCATTGTGGTTTGTAGTTTAACTTGTAATTCTAAAATTTACATAATACTAATTACATGGTTCTTTGTATGGTTTATATAATTAAGATTTAGTGCCTGGAAATAACAGAGGACTATGAGTCAGAAGAACTGAATTCTCTTTCTAGTTTTGCATTTATAATGGACAAATCATATTCCCTTATGTTGAATCCCAGATTTCTAATCTTTGAAATTAATGTATTAATTTATTTAACAAGCATTTCTTATATAGCTACTCTAGGCCAAACACTGTATTGATTTGGATATAATAATAAACAAAATTGATTTTAACCCTGCCTTCAAGGCACTTACATTTTAGTAGAGAATACATGTTTATAAATTAGTCACATGACTACATTACTACAAATTCTGTTAAATGCTATAAAGAGAAAATTTAAAGGATGCTTAAAACAAAGGACAATTATTCTAGCTTGGGAGGACCAGGGAACATCTTCATTGGGAAGGCTTTCCCAAGGAAATTATGTTTGAAGTGATAAATAAAGGCCAAAAAGAAATAACTGAGAAGCTAGAGAGAATCTGGAAGCAAGAGGTTGAGACCACAAAGGCAGAGGGAAGTACACATAAGTCATATCTGAGATGGGAGGGAACACAGCAGCTGTAATGGGAAATTATCATGGAAAGTCTGAAGTACAAGGGAAACCAATTAAACATTGTCAAATTCAAAAATTTTAAGTTATTAAATTAACATGCATATAGTATTTGGAATGGTACTTGGCACACTATGATTACGTGGGGGACAGGTTCACTTGAAATCTTTGACTTTCTATCCTAACCCAATTTTTCCTCTTCACTATTGAAGTTGACAATGTTTAATTGGTCTCCCTTGTACTTGAACTTCAGATTTTCCATGATAATTTCCCATGACAGCTGTGTTCCCTCCCATCTCAGATATGACTTATGTGTACTTCCCTGTGCCTTCGTGGTCTCAACCTCTTGCTTCCAGATTCTCTCTAGCTTCTTTTTGGCCTTTATTTATCACTTCAAACATCATTTCCTTGGGAAAGCCTTCCCAAGGAAGATGTTCCCTGGTCCTCCCAAGCTAGAATAATTGTCCCTTGCTTTAAGCATCTCTGTATCCCTTAAATTTTCCTTTATAGCCTTTAACAGAATTTGAAGTTATGTAGTCATGTGACTAATTTATAAACATGTATTCTCCACTAAAATTTAAGTGCCTTGAAGGTAGGGTCAAGTTGAGGCAGGTGCAGTGGCGCACACCTATAATCCCAGCTGCTCAGGAAGCTGAGATAGGAGAATCAAGAGTTCAAAAGTAGCCTCAGCAACTGCAAGGTGCTAAGCAACTCAGTGAGACTGTGTCTCTAAATAAAATATAAAATAGGGCTGGGGATGTGACTCAGTGTTCTAGTGCCCCTGAGATCAAACCCTGGTACTGAACACTTCCCCCAGCCACCCACACACACACAAAATCCCTGTTGAATAGATACTATTATACTTATTTTACAGATAATGAAAGAGACACAGAGCCATTTTGTAACTCACCAAAAGTCACACAAGGCGTTGAGACCACAAAGGCACAGGGAAGCACACATAAGTCATATCTGAGACCAGAGGGAACACAAAACCTGTAAAATCAGGTTGTGAAACCAAGCAGTCTGGCACCAGAGTGTTTGCTGTTGATTTACCATACTTATTACCTGCTCCAGGCTGGGATAGAATTGGAACAAAAACAGTTCAAAAGTCAACAGAGCAAACCTATAAAATAGTCACAGACTTAGCTGGGCTTTTGTTTTGTCTTTATTGGTGCTTTTGAGAGGTGTCAGAGAGCTACATGTGCTCAAAGAAAGAAAAAAAGGTTTCCTTTTTTAAAGTAATTTAAGAATAATTAAAGTATCTTTTCATTAAAATGAACTCAATAAATGAATTTTAAATCTAACATTATGTTATTTGAGCAGGAACAGGAGAACAACACATGTTTAACATATAAACAAAATATGGAAGCATAAAAAAATATTAGTTTTACATTCACTGTAACACTATCACTTCATTTCAACAAGTGAACCCCCAAACTGGCAACAGGATCACAGTCCCATGAGCTTTTGTATGTTGATCTACTACTTCATTAATTCTTCGTAATAAGTTGTTTATGGTGTATGCAATTCCAGAATTCAACTGTCCCTCCCTTCCTTCCTTCCTTTCTTCCTTTGCCTAGATGATAGGAAACAATTTATTTACTGCTAGAATGTATGAGTTTTTCAAATTTTTATTTAAACATTTTAAGTATACCCATAGGTTTTCTGGCAATGGTATAATTTTAAGAGTGGAAATAAAATAAACAAGTGACATCTGTTTACACACCTGTTAAATGAAAAAAAAAAATAAATTAAATCACAGGCATTCTATGTACAACTATAGTGAGAAAAGTTGAGCAAAAAAACTCCTCTCATTTGAATCTTATGGATGTATAGAATCTTTCTATTTGGAAGTTTATGGTTATATATGCTTAATTTCTTTAAAAAATATACATAGTCCACTAATATAGTCACTGAATCTATAAACTTTTGATTGCTTCATAAAGTGGTTTTCTGTGGTAAACATTTTTTATTTTGAATGTTTAATAGATTTAATATACTTAAGTCCCTTTTATCATAATTATATTTATTAAATATTATATCTAAACCACCTCTATTATAGCCAACCTTTTTTTAATTTTTTATTTATTTATTTTGGTTCTGGGGATTGAACCCAGGGGTGCGTAACCACTGAGCCACATCCCTGGCCCTTTTTTATTTTTTATTTAAGATACAGGTTCTCACTGATTTGCTTAGGGCCTTGCTAAGTTGCTGAGGCTGGCTTTGAACTTTCAGTCCTCTTACCTCAGCCTCTGAGCTGCTGGGATTATAGGCATGCACCACCATACCTCACTCTATAGTCAATCTTTTGAAATAGGAAGAAAAACAAAAAGGTGATTTAATTATTCAACTGTAAATATCAACATTGAAAGAATATTTAAGTACAATTTTTTAGGGAAAAAAATTAAGAACCCGTATGGATTTACCATCTTAAAAAAAAATGGATTCATCCAAGTTGATGTACTCAAAGTAGAAGGGGATAAAGTCTTCAAAACCTAAAATTGGCAAAGAGCAAAAATAATTTGACAGACACAACTTTGGGATTAAAGTGCAGTGAACAAGTAGCTTTGGTAGAAGAACAACCACAGTGAATAAGCATGAATGCATAAAGTAAAATCAAACCAAAGAAAAACAAATTTCAATGAGCATTATTTCAATGCAACTAGGGAATACATTGAAAATGTGTTTATGGAACAATAGACTTGTTATAAAGAGTATTTTAAAAGGAATGAATCTATTACAAGTTGAGATATTTTGTAGAAAAAATCTTGAACAGTAGCAGCTTAGAAAATGTGTAGAAAAAGTGTTATACTATTGTTATTTATGATAAAGCTTAGTATCATCAATGTTTTTCCTAATTGAGGTCAGACCTTGTGGCAGTCACTGCGCTATGTTTTACTTCCTTACATAATATTTATGAAAACCTTGCAAAAGATGAGTTATCATCTTTTAACCTGTGAGGAAAATAGAGGTTGAAAATTGCCCCAAATCTAAACTAACAAGTCAGCCAGACAGAGGCACATGCCTGTAATTCCAGTGACTTGGGAGGCTGAGGCAGAAAGATCACAAGTTCAAGACCAGCCTCAGAAACTTAGCAAGACTGTCAGCAACTTAGTAAAACTTTGTCTCAAAATAAAATAAAAAGGGCTGGGGATGTAGGTCAGTGGTAAAGCATCCCTGGGTTCTATCCCTAATACCACCCAAAAAAAAAAAAAAAAGGAAAAGTGGGAGAACTAAGTTTTTAGAAAGTAGGACTGTCTCACATTTCATATCTGCAAAAAGTCAGATGGACTTAATTCACTTTTAAAATTTTTACCATATAAATTTTGTTTAGAATAGGGACTATTTGTTTCATTAACTTATTTTAATCTGTACTATATTCCCCAAACATACATACATGTTCATAAATGCCTAGCATATAAGGTTTTATTATTTTGTTCCAGGGTTTCTTAACTTTGTCTCTTTATAGTCCTGCACCCTCTTACTTTTTGTTAGTAGATGTTTGGAATATGCAAACTAAAGAGAATATTAGTTTAAGCAAATTGCAATTGGAAGGCCAAATCTGCCAGAAAACAACAACAAATTACCCCCTTCAACTCCTTCATATCCACCCACAGACCAGACCTAAAATAAATTATTTTTTTAGAATGTGTAGCTTGGTTTTAGCTGTAAATCTGTTCCTACACATTAGTATAATTTCTGACAACTTGAAAATCAATTATAAAGTGACCCCCTTCTACAGAAATGGAAGAGCTCCTTCTTGTATACTTTCATCTTCTGAGTCCCTGAGAATTGATTCCGTAAAAACTTTGTCCCATTGCCCGCCACCCCACACCACTTTTTCCTGAATTGTCATCCTGTTCATTTCTGTCCTTGCACTTGAGAAAAAAAACCTATTGACTCAGCAGCCCAGGTCTACAACCCTTTCCTTGTGGGATCCCTACTCATTAATTCCCTGTACTTGCTTTCCTTCCCTGTTGCTGGCTCTGAGCTACTCTTTTGTAGTCCTCTTCAGGGAATGAAGAAAATTTTGTGTATAAATATGATTTAAACACAATCCCACAATAAGTACTAAAACAAAATAAATATGCATTCAAGGATGGAAGTACAAAAGAATAGTGGAAGGACAAACTACCAGTTTACAGGATTTCTCATTGAATTTCGTGATTGATACACTGGATTTCTTTACTCAGAAAAATAAAGCTCCTAGACCAAGAAGTGCAGCTTCTCCGTAGAATATTTCAGAAAATCTCTAAAGATTTTAGGTTTTCATACATGCTTACAACTTGACAGCTGGAAGTGGGAAAAGGAACAAAAATAGAAGTTCAAGATTTCTTAAAACATTACAATGACTAAAATGGTCACTGTAGACATCAAGAGAGAAATCTCAGCACACAGTTCCCTTCAGCAAAGCCTACCACTAGGTGGTCTAGAAAAGAGTCTGGTTGCTCCTTGGGCGGCCCCAACCAAAGAACCAAGATAGGTGTCAAAGATTCTCTGGCATAGATTAAGCATGACAGCTCCACCTGCTGGCCTCTGCCACACTGTTACCCATGCCTCGTCCAAGTGGTTCTGGTGGAGACATTGACTTTGTGGTAAGTTTTATTCTCAGTCTTAAGTGAAGATGGTTATTGCTGGCACTGCTAATAAATAAATACCCTTTGTTTGATACGGGAAAGATCTTAAATTTAAAGGAATTATTTTCTGATTTTCTTTATACAGTCATTGTACTAAAATATATTGTTTTAAAATATAAAAATGAGATTCTCTAAAAGAATGTGGGCCTTATGTGATGATAATACAAACACTTCAAATCTGAGTCACATTAGTTGAAAGGTTTCCTTGGTACAAAGAGAACATATCTCCTCCCAACCCCCAAACACACACACACTACATTGTCTCTAAGTTAATGATTTTCAAACAGAGAGGTGATATAATCAAAATTCAATCCTACTCTTCTGATGTAATGAACTAATGCCATGTTCCTATTAGATAATGCAGATACCCTCAAGGGAAGCCAGTCTTGAGTTAGGAATAGGGCTCTTTCTGTTCTATTCATAGTTTTATTTGAATAAAGAATATGCTAGAATGCCCAACCCTAACATTTATAGTGCCTAAAGTACTATATGTCTAAATATTTTAAAAGTTGTGAGCCAAACTATAAATAAAATCTGCTCTGTCCACACACCTTGACAAATATATCTTCTTTACTGGAAAGGCTGAGTTTAAATGTAAAATCCTATATCTCCTCCAGATTCTATGCCAGAGAATGGTGGCCTAGACACAGCCAGCCTCTGGTCCCTAAACACCTCTCTTCTCATGCATCACTCCCCCATCTTATACTATAGGTCATTCTGGGCTCCTCTTTTGTGGACACCTCAGCCCAGTGTTTTCTCTGCCTCTTGCAAACAGCTGCCTTGGTTGTCCCTTCTTTCCTCAGAAGGGTAAACTTGGAGAAGAGACCTACATAAGCCTAGGAAGGAATTTAGGACCTTGGGGCAGGGAATTCTGGGATCTCAGGAAACAGGAGTATGGTGTGGGGGGAGGCGCGGCGGGTGTGGCAGTGTAGAAGTGAAACAGGCTCCAGGAGGCACATCCACTTGACTCTGAAGGGAACAGCCCTGAGAAACGCAAAGTTTGCATAGTCAAATACTTCACTACCTGCATATCCTCCCATGACTGCTCCTTAGAGATTTTGAAACAATATTATATAAGAAGTATGTGTGTTGCTATGTTTCCATGGGGCACAAAAGCCTGAATGGTTAAAGCTGCAATGTAGTTATGCTGCCCTGTGTGCAGAGTGACTCCAGCACATACTGCCAGGACACCTGCCCCGCCCAGTGAGCAGGACCAACAACAATGATAGGGTGGAATGTGCCTTTGTGTGGACCCAACTGCCAAAAATCCTGGTGTTTTTAACAGATTTAAATTTTTTAAAAAAATTCTTTGAAATTATATATGTAAGTACCCAAGATTTTGCCAAATGAAACACTGGTATTCCTTGCAAATATTATAAAATTGGAAAGTAAGCAGTTTTTTTCCTCAAAACCCTATGCCAGTGCTAAATGTAAAGTGCTTTGGTAACTTTGGTTCTCATTTAAAAGATATTTAAAGAAAATAATGCTCTGGAACCCCTTACAACTTAAATTTCAAGACATTTCTTTCCACCATCCAAAATAGTTACTACCACCTAACCCCTTTTCGATCAGTTCTATTAACTAATGTTAATATAACAAAAATCATAGACCATTGCTTAGTTATATGTGATTTATAAAGTTCAGAATGTTACAAAGTCCAAACTCAGTATAGAGTGTTGAAAAGATAGCACTGGGGCTGGGCACATGCCTCAATTCCCAGCAGCTAGGGAGGCTGAGGCAGCAGGATCACGAGTTCAAAGCCAGCTTCAGCAAAAGCAAGGCACTAAGCAACTCAGTGAGACCCTGTCTCTAAATAAAATACAAATAGGGCTGGGAATGTGGCTCAGTGGTTGAGTGGCCCTGAGTTCAATCCCCAGTAACCCCCCCCCCACCAAGGGGGAAAAAAAAAAAAAAAACAATAGAGCATTGGAACAGGAAATTCCAAATGTGAATATAAACAGTCTTCCTCCTTCTGTGAGGAAAGCTTTACAGGGCCTCATTCTTTCATTAATTTCTTAGAAGAGCAGAGAGAGTAGCAGTTGGTTAGGCTAAAATTTATATATTGATATTCATACAAGTTCATCAGTGATTTTCAGTTGTGTGATCTCCATCACACCAGCAACTACACAACACATATACACACACTCTATCTATGCCAAGATGACCCTTCCCACAGTATTTGCTTGCATCATAAATGCCTTGATCAGTACATAAACTGACTTCCAACTCCAGCTTCAGGTTGAATTTACATTGTCAACCACCTTAAATTCAAGAGTAAGTACAGTTCCATTCTCAGGCTGTGCTTCCTTTTACCCCACTCAATTAGAGCCATTTCATTTTGAAATCATCATATTATGGCTATTGAATGGAATTCTAGGGCTTTATATCAATGGTATTGAAAATTAGGTTTTGAAGCCAACATGACCTAGTTAGACACACTGTTTCAGGTTCTTTTGCAAACATGAGCATATTTAAACCTCAAATTAACCCTGTTTTATTTATAAGGAAATCTAAGGCTCAAAGAGTTTAACTTCTCAGGAGAGTCATATCACTCACATCACTGGTAGTGGTAGAGTTGTAACCCAAACCTGGTCAGGCTGGTACACATATTCTGTTGTCCTTCCCATGCAATACTCCCTGTGTGAATTGAAATTCCATGTTTCCCATTTAATATCTTTGCAACCTAGGGAAGTTGTACATACCTTTGCTTGAATCTTAGTTTTCTCATCTACAGTCTAATCATAGGACCATTTCTTCACAGGGATGTTGTGAGAATTACCTTAGGTAAGTAGGTACGTAGGTGGGTGGATGGATAGGCAGGCAGATGGGCCTACAATAGGTGTTTTATCTTAGTTCCATTTTCTTTTCCTTTCCATTAATATATAAACATTGAAATTATGTATACATATACATTTATTGCTCAGGACTATATTCTATTGCTTTCCATTCTGGATTAGATTTTTAAAATTGAATCTGCCCTGACAATTAAAGTAATAATATGTGCAATTAGACTATCAATGTTTGGACCCATGTCTTTGTAAGATGAACTTAGATGGTAAAATAAATAGAACAGATAGCATAAAGTACATGCAAGCTATAATAATACTTTATTGTAACAGAAAAAATAGCCTGCAGACAGTTTCTGAATGTTGAGTCAAATGATTCATGGAATTACAAAGAATCCAACAGAATTCTTTGGTGTATAGCCAAAGTGATAATCAGAGGCAAACTAATTCAATGCTTTGAAAAACACAACCAACAAAATAGAATGGGGAAATAAGTCAATTAGAAAAGAAAATGGCAACATTAGGAAGAAGCATAAACATAATTAGGTCTAACTAGGCAATCATTGCTAGACTCAAATTAAATCTTAACTAGTAGGAATGAATGAAAAGTTTCATAAGTACTTATAAAACAGGGATCCTATTTACCTATATAAGTTAGTAGGTAAATTAAGTCCCAAAGATACATATTATTTCAACTAGAAGATAGAAACCACTGCAAAGAATTTTATACTCATCTGTTCTATGCTTATGACAACTTAAAGATCTTCATTCCTAGAGCGATGATTCATTGGCAGAAATTGGCAAAATGTATCCATATACACATATACACATATTTTCTTTCTACGTAAGTAAATCTGAATTTACTACTGCTGCCAGCTCTGGTCTTCAGTCTGAGCCTAGAGTATCACTTTAATCTGAATCTGTGTAGATTGCTCCTACTGTGGTTTATACACTCAAATGAGTAGTATTTTCTGGCTAAAATTTTTCTGGTCAACTATTTGGCCTATCAGGTACTAATGATGGTTTCCAGGTCTGTAGGAATGCTTAAGGTAGAGGGGGAAAGTGTACTTTTGGATTCTGCTGCATATGTGGCCTGTGGTCCCTTCTTTTGTCTAATCATGTGACAACATGTTGGCATCTGTCTACCAGCCTTTGCACAGCATGGATCTTCACAGAATCATCAAGTAATAGGAAGGCTTCCCCAGTTATTTGAAGCTCCTCGTGGCACAGCTGATGATATAAGCTGGTCCCTGTGAACTGTTGACAGAATCAGGATGTATATCCTATTCCTTGTGGATGACTATAATGTTAAAAGTTGCTCAATAAACCTTCATTTGGGTGTGGATTTTAGGGTATCCTGGTCTTACTACTCCATAGCTTTTAGTTTCCTCAGTTTTGACTTCAACTTCATTCTCTAGATTAGCTTCCTTGTATAACACTAACAACTTTCAGCTCTGTAATCCTGATAAACTTCTTAAATGCATATATTATTTCAAAAATCCTACACATTGAGATGAATGCTGTAAAAACTTTACAGATTAGTAGGATGTTGTGTATAAAACCTAAAGTCCGTAGGTGAAAAAAAGTGACAAATGTGTATCATAAAAAATTGATTGGTTGCTAAATACCACCACAGCCTTCTACACCCCTAGTGAAAAAGACAAAAAGAATTAAGAAAAAATTACTGTGTTCTAAATAGCTTAATCTGGTTGGGTGTGTTTCCATCAGTGCTAGGGAAAAAATTAATATCATATGGTTTCACTCAAGCAAATGTGGCAATCTTTTAAAAATAACTTGGGTGTATGTGGTAGGCAGTAAAATGGGCCTCCAAAGATGTCTACATCTTAGTCTCTGGAACATGTAGATATGTTAGATTGCAGATGAAACTGAGGTTGCTAATTGGCTGATCTGAAAATAGATTGCCCTGGATTATCTGAATGGGCCCAATGAATAGAGTCCTTAAAAGTGGAAGAGATGCAGAAGAATCTGTGTTGAGTGATGCAGTATGTGAAAGATTTGACATGATATTGCTGTCTTTCTAGATGGGAGGTGCGTGCAAACCAAGGAAATGTGGTCAACCTCTAGAAACTGGAAAAGGAAAAAAGAAAAATATTCCTTTAGAGCCTTAGACAGAAACACAAACCTGCCATTATCTTTGTTCTAGCCCAGTGAGGCTTATTTTTGGGTTCTAATCTCCAAAATTGTAAGATAATGAAATATGGTTTACTTTTATTCTCTAAATGATAAGTCTATTGCAGCAGCAACAGGAAAGCTTGTACAGTATGGAAGTGACATTGATTTGCATAAATACTACTCAGACATTACCTTCTAGTTTCTTCCAGTGTAGTATTTTTTCTTACTTCTTCCTCTCCTTGCCATACATCTCACTATCACTTGTGCATTGATGATCTAATCCTGAAAATTATATTTATGTGAAACTATATCCTTACATCTTCACCTACCATACAAACTAGAAAAAGCTTCCCCATCTGACAGGGAAGAAACTTTCCCTGTGTGAATTATTAACACACAGTTTTTTCCCCATCTTTTGTCTTTCACGCTTCCCTGCAATCTTGCATCACATATTTCTTCTGTCTTCCACTAATTTGCTCCACTAATTTGCACAAATAAACACCAACCTCACTGGTACTCAGCAGGCTGAGGCAGGAGGATCAGAAGCTCAAGGCTAGATGAGCAATGTAGTGAGACCCGGTCTCGAAATAAAAAGGGATTGGTCCCCAGTACCCACCCCCAAAAAAAGAAGAAAGGAAAAAGAAAGAAGCACCACCTCCCTGTATCTTTGTTTATATGTGCAAACATCCAGAGAATGAAGAAAGATTATTCTAAAAAATGACTTTCATCTTTAAATGATGACCCTGATTCTTACCTCATGACCTTCATCAGTCATACCCCTGTGCATGAGATGTTCTTGCTTTTAAAGCCTCTGGTTCCATATCCTTCTCATGGCTAAAACCCTTACACCTTCCTTAAAGGTAAAAGCTCTCCCCCTCATGGATCATGAGCTGAGCAGGTCTTTTAGTCAGAGCTGCTGTAGCAGGCCAGGAGTCAACAAAGGCCCACAGCCCAAATCTAGCCCATCATCTGATTTTGTAACTAAAATTTTATTAGAAGTAAGCCATGCTCATTCATTTACCTATTGTCTATGGTTTTTGCAATAGTGTGGCAGACTGATTGTAGTAGTTCTTTTGGATCATAAACCTAAAACATTTACTGTCTGGTCCCTTAACAAAAATGTTTTTGCCACTAGTTGGGCTTTTTTTCTTTTCTTTTTTTTTTCTTTTTTTGTATGTGTGTGTGTTAGATTCGTTAATATAATGGTTTTACATTTGGACAGCTAATATCTTAATAAAAAGGGAGGGAGAAAGAGTGTGTATGTGTGCAATGGAGATAGTGATTATTATCTGTCTACTCATAAATCTATAATCTGAATGCACTAACAGGGATGTTGTCTCTAAGCTGTGGCTTCTATATGAGATGTTCACCTGGTTGCCCAAGATGACTTGTCCTTTTTAAGAGGAAAGTTAAGTATGATGCAGTTCTTCTGATGTCCTTTCAGGGTACCAGGACAGTGGGGTCAGATCTATTCCTGCACATCTGGTCTACAGGTGTTGAGAGATGATGATAATTATAGTAATAACAGTGCTCCCTTACTAAGTGACCACTAGCACTGTGTGAAGTCTCTAACTTGTTTTTGTTGTTTGTTTTGGGGACTGTTTGGGGGGAGGGGAACTATGAGAGAACTTGTTTCAGATTTGTTTAAATAATTAGCAAGCAATGGTTATGCTTACAAAGAATTCTGTGTAATGTAAGTGTGGGTTAGGATTACTCAAAAGTCTGTTCTACCCAGAGTAGGGTAAGCTCTTCCAACAGGGAAGGTGTTCCTAAGGATGAGGTCTTCATTCTGATCCCTGAACTGTTTACTTCCACCCCTCCCCTGGCCCCCATGGATCCTCCCTTGCTTGCTATCTGAGCTCCCTAGCTTCCTGGCTTCCTTGTGTTGTTTCATTGCCCAAGTGCTATAGTACCAGGCTGGCCTTGCTCTGTGTCAAGTCAGCTGAAGCTGAGGTGCACCTGTAGGTGCACTGTAGAGACCTAATGTACAGTGGTCTCTACAGTGCACCTACAGGCTGTGTCACCCTTGTGAGACAGGTTCCTGTCTGTGCCTGTGCTCAGGGGCAAGTATTAGACTTCAAATTCAAAGTCCTGTGACAAATTGCTTCTCAGCTTCCTGGGCAAAGCCAGGGTCACACTTAGAGACTCTCAAGGATCTGCCCATAGTTGCCCTGACTCTGCTGCCTGGTTGCCATAGTATACTTCATGGCCGTCGTTAATCTCACCATGAGTTTGTGGTTTGACAGACTGCCATTGACTGCCTTGGCCATGCATTTTCTTTGTCTTCTGTTGTCACTATTATGACCCCAGTTAGGACCTGATTAAATGGTTCCTAGGTAGGAAACAATAGACACATTTCATTTATGATCCATTCTATTTTTTTACTTTAGAATATTGCCTAACTGTCTAGCTGACAGAATTTTAATTCCTACATACATTGAATGCCATATTTTCTATCTCCAGAGCACTTTTTAAAGTCCCTTAATTTATGTTCTTTCCTCTATGAATGTATATCTCTTCCTCCTCTCCCATCCACTGCACCTTCCTTCCTCTTTTCTTCCCTTTCTCCCACCCCCTAGTGCCCCCCCCCCACTAAACTGGGAATCAGACTATCTAATCTAAAATGTAACTATATGATGTTAGATAAATCAGCTCATCATTTTCAATGGTTATATGATGAAATCTAAACTTGCTGCCTTGCTAAATATGTAAGTGTTTGGTGAGGCTTAAATGAGGAAGTAAATGCATTTATTTGGTAATTATTTAGCATTTAATATGTACTAGGCACTATACTAGGTTCTGGAATACATTCACAAAGAGAAAAAACAGAGTCTCCCCCTCCCCCATGGCACTAACATGTTGGGAAAACAAATAGTAGATGAGCAAACAGAGTACGTATTGCAGATTATTGTAAGTCCTTCAAAATATTTTGAAGGAAGTGAGCATGATGTAGTGATTGAGAACAACAGAGAAGGCAATTCAGGAAAGCTTCTTCAAGCAAGTGATATTAAGAAAGTGACACTTGAGGTCATAATATTTGAAAGAAAGCCTACAGTACACTGAACCATGAATGTACATTTTATGTGATAAGATGTCACATCAAAGAATAGTAGCTTCCTCCAATCCTTGTGCAACAGGGGAAATTACAATGCAATAAGTTCCTTTCATTTCTGTAGCTGTAACTTCACAGTAATCCCTGTCCTTTCTTGTGAGCTTCCATTTTGTTCATCCACATCTCTTACTATTTCCTCTCTTCTCTTTCTCATGTGTGCTGGTCTATGTAGGTATTGTCATTTGCCTTCTCTCAGTGGTCCTCTTCGTTATGCCCATTCAGTCTTCCCTGCCATTGTTCATGCTTCTGCTGTTGTGACTTGCTCTCAAATCGTACAGCTGATTTCCATTTCCACGGGCTGAGGGAAAGGAAGGGTGTAAGGGGGGAAGGGGGAAAAAGTGGTTGAATAAGATGGATATCATTATTCTAAATGCATGATTGAAGACTTGAATGCTGTGAATATACTTGGTATACAAACTGTTTTATGTAAAAAGATGCTATATATGTATAGTATGAACTGTAATACATACTACTATAAATAAAAATTTTAAAAAAGTCTTCCCTGAAGTTTCCTAGGCTGCCTTAGTTTTCTGCTCACCTATCTATCCTTCATAATAGAAGCATCTTCTGATAGTCACCTCCATGAGGAGTGAATATTCTCAAGTTGATCTGAATGATATTTGTTGGCACAGTACCCATCATGTAGTGCTCTCAATAAATATTTATAGAAGAAATGAGCAAATAAATTAATTCTCTGAATATTACCAGTCTATCTGTAGGATTATAGTTTTCCCCCTATAATATATGTATGTGTATGTGTGTGTGTGTGTGTGTGTGTGTGTGTGTGTGTGTGTGTTTCTCTCTCTCTCTCTCTCTCTCTCTCTCTCTCTCTCTCTCTCTCTGTGTTTTAAATAAGGATTGAACCCAGGGGTGCTCAACCACGGAGCCACATCCCCAGCCCTTTTTTATATTTTATTTAGAGACAGGGTCTCACTGAGTTGCTAAGTACCCCAGTAAGTTGCTGAGGCTGGCTTTGAATTTATAATCCTCCTGCCTCAGCCACCCAAGCCGCTGGGATTACAGACTTGCACTAAAACACACACACACACACACACACACACACACACACACATGCATATATATACATATGTACATATATATTATTTGTTCCTCACATGTTGAATGCATATAAACACCTTTTTTTCATATTAAGATATTAAAATATTTTTTCACAGAATTTTAAAGTTCTAAATCTGTTCTCTCCATTTGCTGTAAGCGTAGAACTTTGTTGTTAATCCCAGAGACACCTAGCAGCATTGACAGCATCTCTCAATTCTTTGTACCTTGTCCAGAGCATAATGATAAGCACCGAGCATTTAGAATATGGATATTATTTTAGTAATGACAGTAGTAGTCACCGAGACTCCAGTTATTTTAGTTTTTATTTTCAGGATCATAAATAATCAAACATATTATTCAGATTAAATAGCAGTTATCTAAGGGAAGTGTTTGTATTAAGGAACTTCTTGTGTTTTCAGAGTTAAGAAGCAACTAAAAGAACATTTCTTTTGAAAAAAATGTTCACATAAGTCTAGCCACTTTGTGTGATACTATTAGTCATTAATGACAACAATAATTTAGTCACACGCAGCTTTTAGAGATCTTTCAACAACAAATGAAATATAGTTTGAATGCCCTAATCTAAAAAAATCAAAATTCAAAATGCTCCAAAATCTGAAATATTTTGAGCACCACTACAAATAGAAAATGCCACCCAATGCAACCTCATGTGATGGGTCACAGTCAACTCATTGTATAAAATGACCTTTAGGCTATGTGTGTAAGGTATGTATAAAACATAAATGGATTTTCTGTTTAGACTTGGGCAGTCTCTGTTTACAGTTCTAAAATATTTAAATAATACCAAAAATTTGATAAATAATCCTTTGGGGGTTCTGTTATTAGATTATATTTTGTCCTTCAAAATATCCTACATAATTTACACTGTGAATTTTATTTGGACAATTCAGAATAGTTCAGAACTTATTATTTTATATTTTTTGCCCAATAGGATATAACTATAAAGTAATGGCAAAGACTTTCAAACAAACATACTGAGAGTTACTACCCAGGAGGCACCCCACTTCCCCTAAGAGAAGTCACCTAGGAAAGCTGCACCTTGTTCCAGCAAAGACACCATGGCCTTACAGTGGTGTGGCATGTCTCTCTGTGAAATTGCCTTGGAAAGGCTAAGAAATCATAAAGAGCAGCATAACATATTATTTTAAATATCTTGAGTTGTAGCTAAGATGAATTTGATTTGGGTGAGAAGTCATCTTAGGACCAAGTGCAGTGAATGCAATTTAGAGTCAGAGTTGGATGTAAAATAACAAGATGGGTTTTCTTGAATGACATGTGAACTAACTGTTGAAATGGATTGTTAGAGAGGAGGTCTTAGAACCCTGGACCTTGAAATGAATGTACAAGCTCCCAAGGTAGCTACTATGAAGAATAATACTTGTTAGGTGGGAAAAATAAAATCAACGTGTGTATGTTTGCAAAATAAGATCAGTTTTATTACTTTATAGACATACCTTGTAGATGAAAAAAATACTCCTATCATGGAACTCTTTATAAGCAAACTTCTGAATGTAAGTAGAATTTCTGTCTCATCCTTTCTAAGCCTCTTAAGAAAGCTAAATTTCTAATTATGACTTACTACTTTTAAAAAAATAATGTTTACCATTTTTGAAATTGGATGCTTTATAGTTGCTCTTCACCTTTTTCAGATTAGCTTTGTTACCTTTTCTATCAATGTTTTATTTAGTGTATACATTGTCTGTTCACCCTGAGACTCTCAATGTACTTTCTCACTGTAAAATTATCATCAAGCTATTGAGACAAAGTAGAAAATAACATATGAGCTAAAGGTTATTAATTATTCCATATTGTTGTGAGCTCTTTTGTTTCCATTAGTAATGATGAGATACCTTTCTTTTTTTCAAAGTGGAACCCTGTTATCATGATAAATAAGACCATCAATTAAGAGAGAACTCTCAAATTAAAATTTTTATAAAAATTAATAGTATCAACTTTGGGGCCCCTATTATGTTTTTCATTTTCTCTCATAAAAACTTTAAAAATAGAGTTCAACAAACCTGTTGCTCTAATGTAGAAATCCCAGCTAGACTCATTGGCCATGCATAGCGGGGCAGGGGTGGCGCTGATATGTCCTGCTTGATTGGGGCTTTTCCAAATTTATTCCACCACATTCCATTTTCATCCAGGTCATCCAGGCCGCCATTTCTTCATCACTGAGTTGAAATAATAAAATGTAAGATGGAGCAAGGAAGGCAGAGAAAATTGTTATCCTTCTGCAAAGAGGCAAAGACAGCTAAATTGTGACATAATTTAAACTTCAAATTTGACAAGTCTGATTGAAAAATTATGTGACCCAAGTTGTTAGAGATCAAAGTGGTCATCAGTTTATAGCTGTAAAAAAGGCATAGAGTGGTATTTTTACCACAGACTAATAGAATATTATTTTATTCTACCTAATAGTAACTATTGCCCAAATGACTATTGTTTTGCAGTTTGGTGATTTAAATGCTGTATCTCCTGGAAATCTGGATAAAGGTAAGAATTGAAAACAATGTACATTTTTAAGGAATTTTTTTGAGTAAAAAACTCACAAAGAGGAAAACATAGCATATGTCTACTGCACTCTGAAATTGTAGAATTAGCATACAAGTCCCAGATGAACATGACAGTCATGTCTTTTGGAATTCTTCATTATTTCACCATTTCACTCCATCCTATGTCTTCCTTATATGAGGTATAATATATACATAAAATTGAATTTAAATGCAGTTTCAAACTTCTTTTTAAATTTTTTTTTACTTACGTTAATTACAAGTAATAAGAAATTATTTCTGTCCATGGCCAGAATCCTAGATAAAAATGATAAATTTGAGCCAGGCATTTTAATTCAAGGCCCACCAAGCAAGAAGAAATATTCCTTGGCCCACTCACCTTGTCAGTTCAACTTTTCAGTGAAAAAGAAAGAACTTTGGTAGCAATGTTTTCACATTGGTGGTACAGATGAAGAGGGTAACATACTCACATTTATACATTAGACTATATACCAGAGCATATTTTAATATCCTGGAGCTATTTTAATACCAGCATTGCTATTCCAGTATATAGTCTAATGTATGTGTGTGTGTGTGTATATATATATATATCTCCTAGATTCCTGAATAATCTCATGATCAACAAAACCACTCAAAAGAACAGGGAAAGCTTAGAAGGATTTGGGGTTAAGATAGAACACAAAATCCTACCCAACTTTATAAGCCAAACATAAACAAGAATAATTCTGATAAAAAACAGTGCAGTACTGTTTTTTAAAAACATATATTTTGTAATAAGCAAATACTATAGTAAAATATAGCTCTTTCTTTAAAAGTGAGGGGGTCTCTTTGGTTTAGGGAATTGTTATGGTTACTGACTTCTGAAGACAAAAACAAAATGCACAAAGACTGGGGACAATGACACAATTAGATCTTTCAGGCCAGAGCTAGAAGGGAAACTGAGGGAAGAGGAAGGATTTGGGGAGTCTGCAAAGAACTGCAGCCTGTTCTCTACAGCATGGTGTTCTAAGATACTCAATGTTCAGCTTCTGTTTCTTGGAGGTGGAAAACATTAATAATGCTGAGGAAAATCACAGATGAGTCAACATCACTGTCATGTGAAAGTCTTCCCTATCAGTTATCTGTTTACCAATTGTAAATTATAAATTATACTTTAATTCACATTTTGGTAAAGTAGACAGTAGCAAAGCAGAAAAATTATGGAAAAGTATAGCCAAAACATTGTTGCTGCAAATACACACACTGTGGAAATAACCAAGTAACCCTCAGAGAAATAAATTAATGACAAATCACAGCCGGCCTTTTAATACAGTGCTGAATCAATGTCTTCAGTAAACCCTAGTACACTTGACTTTAGTTTTTGTGTACCAAACTTCTATAACCTCAAGTGGGTTCTCAGGAAATGTCTTTGGGTCTTTATAGGAGAATAAGTTGTCTACAGAATTGCATTGATTTATCCGTAGGAACTGGAAAAGGGGCTTGCTTTTGCAGATTGCTTTGTAGCCTGTTCAAAGGGCCATTTCATCTAGAAATGGACCTAAGTCAAACTGATCTGGACCACTTAAATTTGTTCAGCCTCTTATCTCATTGTCACTTCCACCCACAGCAAGGTAGATGTCAGGACTTTCCCTATTTTCCTTACCTGTTTGCAAATGATTATTTTTTCTTTTAAGTGTTTTTGACAAGTATTTATTGTGGAGAGGAAGCTGAAAATTAGTGTGATACATCCTCAGCTTCTTGACATGGTAAGGCTGGTCCAATCCACCTCCAAGCCTGAAGCCTCCTGAACTATAGCCAAGTTGGCATATTCAAAAGCTAAAGAGAGCATGAAATCTTAAGAGTTTTTGAGGGCTTTATCTGTAAAATGAGGATTTTCCCCCTGATAATAAAAGTAATATTGACCCTGTATAAAAATTTCAAAACATGCAGAGAATTAGATTTGATCAGTACACACTGATCATGCATGGGAATGTCCCATTGAATCCCCCTAATATGTGGAACTACTAGATGTAAATTAAAAAAATGAAAGACAGAAACTATAGAAAATGAAACTTAACAGTCACAACCCTGAGAGATTACTGCCACTAAGAGTTTGTGTGAGGGTCCTTCCAAGCATGTTTGGTTCATGTATCAACAGAATAAACAACAAAATAAACAGTATTATGCAGGTGTTTCTGTTATGCCCTCTCCATGAAGCAAATGTCTATCAAAGGAATCTCTCTTCCTGCAGCTTCCCAATTCTTTGAATGTGCTTATGCTGACATACTCTAATGTTATCAAGTTTTATTTCCAGAGGGAAAAAGGTTAAAGAAGATGAGCCAAGAATACATCTTGGTTTTTTGTTTAATGCATTACAAACATTATTTCTAGCTAGTTTATTTTGATCTCAAGTTCTGTAATAACACACACCATTTCTCAGACCTTGCTTCTTGGAACTAAACATTGCACAACCCTTTCATACCCAGCACTTTGCTCTGGAACCATTTTTGCCCAATTGATAGTAGTAAGAAAAGAAAAGTCAAGGAGCCCTTCTACATGAGGAGTTGAGTTAGCAAAGATTTTTACTTTGGGTGTCCCCCCAAATGTGACTCAGCATTGCTTAGAAAGAGTTCAACTTAACCTGATAAAGAGATACTCGGTGTATGTGATTTGTGATATGCCATAGAATAGAATAGAATGGAGAACTGACTCTGATCATGTAAGCCACTATAAGCAAACACCTGTTAAGTTATGTTTTAGTTAAAGGTGAGGTATGTGATGTGATTATATGTATCCTTGTCTTTTTTTTTGTAAACAATAAAACATGTTGGGTGAGTAAAAAATTTGTAAGGCAGGAATGTATCCCCTACTGTTTAACAATGATCTGGTGAAGAGATATTCTCTACAGTCTTCTGAGGAGACTCTTCCACAGTCATAAAACTGTATATGAGCATCATTTCTACTGTGCTTTGAATTTTAACAGTGCATGCTGGAAAAATTAAATGATATTCCATTATAATGATATTTTAGTTAACATAAAATGTATTAAGATGTGGGAGTAACAGTGACTATTTAACATTTAATTTCCAGAAATGAATACCAACTATTAACAGTATCGGTGTTGCCAGGAATGGGAACTCATTGTGCATTCTTTTAATCTGATATTACTGCTCCACTCTTCACCTTTTTTCATAATAAAAATTGAAGGTTTATATAATACTGTTATATACAACTTCAGGGTATATCAGAAAGTCTGCACAGCAGCCCCTGCTTACACACACAATAGTTACATTGTGAATCGACATCATTCTCACATACATTAACGCCTGCACACATGAAATTTATATTTAGTGTGAATTTCTAGAGGAAACTGAAAACTTTTAATATTTATTTTTAGTTAATATTTTCAACTCAATACATTCCCCCAAAGCCAGCAGGGTATACCTTATGATGGTATGAATCATATGCCCTTATTTAGTATAGAAGCTTTATGAAAATCCAAAGGTGTTCTTAAAGCATCTATTAAAGTTTTGATCACAAATTGCCAAAAATTAATTATCTTTGCTGTGTTTGAAAGAATTATAGATGCCTTAATACAACATTGATACAAGTAAAATCCTGTGAAAAGAAAACCTACAAGCTTTGTCCACTGAGAAAGGCTAAGAAGTTGCTGCCTTGATGTACTATATTCAAGTGTTTCTAAAGCACATGTTGATCACAGTTTTCCAATTTGTCTTCTGGTAGTAGTCTCAGTATTATTTGTTTGTGCAGATGAAGGCAGTGAAGTGGAAAGTGAAATGGATGAAGAACTGGATGACTCTTCAGAGCCTCAAGCCAAAAGAGAGAAAACAGAGCTGAGCCAGGCATTCTCGGTGGGCTGCATGCAGCCTGTTCTCGAGAGCAGTGTGCAACCAAGCCTCCTGAATCCAATCCATAGCGAGCACATCGTCACAAGTACTCAGACTATCAGGCAGTGCAGTGCCACGGGAAATACCTACACTGCAGTCTAAAGAATATTAAAGTGTATTTTTCCAGCTTACATTAACCCTGTTGATATTGGGCTTAAGCTGAAAATTTAATAAGCCTGAAGGTCGACTGTTGTCAAATTCTATCTGTGCTGAACATTACCTTTTTGGAGTTGTGAAATGGAATGGGTGTATGTATTTTGCCAGTTTTTTTTTTTTTTTTTAACCAAATTATTTGTCTCTTAATAATAAGAGTTTTTTTCTCTTAGTTTCAGGTGTCAAGAAGGATTTTTACAACACTTAATGTCAATGTTTTTGTTTTCTTATAATTAAAAAGTAATTTACATTTTTTGTAGCTTAAATATTTTATTGTTGATTGTTAGTCTTGGTGTATGATTTCATGTGTAAGTTTTTTAATTAGATGCACTTCTGTGAAATATCAAAAGAAATGAATTTCTTTGATTTACACTGGAGGCATGCCCATTTGGCAGCAGATGTATCAAATTTGCTTTTGAAAGGTGCTTTTTATTGGACAGAACCATAAGACACTATTTTGATAACATTTTGGAGTACAAAAAGAGAATACAGAGCATTTTTATTATAGTGCTAGAGGGTTGGGAAGGTCATCTATTTTTCTCTGAAGAAAAATTGAGCTGTGCATTTATCAGTTCAGAGTAAATGACAGAATTGCAAGAGATTATGCTAATATGTACATAATTTGTGTACATACTTATTAGACCATGTTAACAATGCAAGTTTCCATGAGACATTGAATTTTAACCATTATTTGCACCCCAGTCCCTCTGTTTAAAGACTACTGATTCTGTATTTGGGGCCACTATTCAAGTGTGTTCTGCTGTTAAGTGGGGCTGTGATAGTTAGATACTGACGCTGATAAAATGACTTGACTTTTTTTTTTTTTTTTTTAAGTGTACATGCTACTTATGCTGAGCTGGACATACAGGAAACCATTCCATTTGGATGACTTTCTTTTATTCCAGGTCTATTTTCTAATAGTAGTTCAATATGCTGCTATTATAAAAGAAAATTTATAGAATGCAAGGAATGTAGCAACCTGCATATCATTATTTCCTTCAAAAATACTTCCTGGTTTCTAAAGTATGTGGATTTAAATATTAAACAGAACCTGAAGGCAGTGTAACTGGCACACCTCACCGTTACTTATCCCCAATTCTGTAGGATTTGGATAGGTGGCTGGATGGATCATTGCCATTGAAGAATGTACATCAGGGATCATCGTACCTCGGCTATTACATGGTGCCTTAAAACAGAACTGAAGCTAAGGTTTAGTAAGGTTTATTTTGTTCATGTGAATAACTCTTCAATCCATTTGACAAAGTGTGCCTGTCATTTTCAGATTCCTGAAGTAAGGACAGGTTACATGTTCTTCAAAGGAAATTTAGAGAAAATGAAGCAAAACAAAAAGACAAAAATCAGTTTCCCTCTGAGTGACCGTGAACCTATTTTTTATTCTTAGAGTTGACTATTACTTGATTACAAATCCGATTGCTTAAGGGTATGGAATAGCAGGCTAGTTTTAATACCAACTTGTTACATAAAATCATTATGTTTTAGACCATTCTTATCTAGTTACGATTCTAGAAAGTTAACAAAATAAGCAGGTACTTATTGAAGTGCATCTTTTCAGTCTAAATGTTTGTCTGCGTGTCTAGCTGTCTGTGTGTCCACATGCACACGAGTGCCCATGGGGCAGGAGTCTGCTACAAAGTCAGAAGGTGAGTTCCTAGAGAGCATACACCCATCCCCATTTTATTTTGCATGAAAAGCCAAGGTTCTTTTAAGCACTCAAATTATTACCAGCAGCAGAAAAGGCACATACTTTCATTTTAAATAGTTACAAAATACTTATCAGCAAACACAGATAAATAACTAATTAAATAAAGCCAAAAGAAAAAGGAAAGCACAAAGTGATTTAAAGATTACAAATAACGACTATATTAACACAAGATGTTTATCTTTCCATTTGTATTGGGGGGAGGGGTGGGGGTTGGGAAGAAGAGGGTGAACCATTCTGTAAAGTTCATACCAAATGGCTTCTCAGGTAACATTCAGTATACTTGAGCTGTTGTTGCTTGATTGCCTCAGACTATTTAAGTTCAACAGTGTTTCTTAAGCAAATTTTCAATGTTTTAAATATAATTTTTCTAAATTGACTCAAATTTTGTATCGTACAACATAATTATATATTTGAAAGTCTTCACTAGCACTCTAGCATCACCTTCATCTAAACATCATTTAAATGATCATCACCCTTTTTCCTCCCCAAAAGGCAATGAATTTGCATCTCACACACACACTTGCACAAACACACACATATACACATAGCAGAAAAAAGAAGTCATAAGCTGCTAAAAACTATCTCTTTCATTGTGCATTAGGATGCTTACACATAAAATTAAAAAAAAAAGGAAAAAACACTCTTCATTTTGGCTCTCCTTTCTGAGTTTTTTCAGTTTCCTGTCCCTACCCACTATCCCCTGAATGATATTACATTTGTATTGGACTAAATGTATTTACTGGTTTAATCTTGTTTATTGAATGACTTTAAATGTATTTATTGTTTCCTTTAATTTAATGTTGGATATATTTGTATCACTAGAGGATCTGATAATAATGGACAAATTTAGATTCATGAGAGTTGGAGGATTGGGGACCCTCCAGGATTCAACATTTCTTCCAATTGTTCATGGTTTGTTCTAAATTAGAACAGATTAGAAATTGATAAATATCACTGTATTTGAAATTGACTCAAGAAAAATGTTCTGATCTCCTTTAGGAATATTAGAAATATTAATTCTTTGTGGCCAGTGTAGATATTTGTGATCAATACACAAAAGAACACTACCTATGGTTCACTCTACTTCCAGTTATTTGTAGTCCACAGTAAGACATGCACACATGCTCACACATTTTCACTAATGTTGAATTTAAATGTTTTAGAAAATTAAAATTATAATTTATACATTAGAGCAAATTGGAGCAATTGCATTTGTTGTAATTATTGAAATTGTTATTTTCATTCATTGGAACTGTGACTTTTCTAAATAATATTAGCCACTAATACGTTCATAATAAATTTACTAACAAGTGACACAAGTACAGATTTTAAGGACTTATTGGTGTTTCCTGACATTGTAATCATACATAAGTCATGAGATATGTCAGCATAAGCCATGTGCTATACTTTCAATGAGGAAGAATGTAAGGAAGTTATGTTAGTTACATTGAAGTCTTGGAAAAGATATTTCCATATGATAGGATTGAGTATCATGACCATAGTATGATCTTGACATCACTTTGAAGATTACACCAAAGGATTTGCATTTATAAAACCAGTGAACAATAGGATGGAATGGGTGAACCATTGGAACATAGGGCCCAATTCTCATTTTTTTTCTTCAAGTTTGCTGATCACTTTTCAGGATTTTCACCAAACTATGTTTGGACTGACTGTATAAGTCTTACTGCCTTTTCAGAAACCTGCTTTCCTTTTTGTGCTTTTTCTTGTACTGTATAGCACGGTTCATGCACCTCTCTTTAGATGGTGTACTTTAAAAACAAAAGTAAAATTTCAAAAATGGTTTTATCACTGCATACCTAAAATTAGTAGTGTGCAACATTGACTGCCTTTAATTTGTAGTAGACAAGTGAAAAGGAACACATTCTTGTAGAATGCTGTAAGTCATTCAGGAATGAATATGGTTTCAGTGCCGTAATCATGGACCTTTTTACATGAATACCCTGTCTAGAAGTACTAAATGCATTTTCAAATTAAAAAAAAAAAATCATTCAGATGATATATTTGAAATGTCTAAAATAATGCTGTGCTTGAAACATTAGTGTAAGAGGAAAAAGTTTGTCACTGTGATGTTGGTCCTCCCTGTGTGGACACAAGTAGAAAGTTAAAAACTTGGCAAGTCACCTTTGTGTACAATATGAGGCAGTGGTTATATACAATAAATTGACTTTGTTATAACCTCTCCCCCTCCCCAAATTCTTTGGAGAAATAACAACCATCTAAAAATTGAAGTCAGAGCTTTTGTGGTCTGTATGAATACACCAGACATGGGGGAGGAGGGTCAGCATGCAGTGCTCTTGAAAATGGGGCTTGTCACTAGATCAGAGCAGCCTCCATGTGTATGGTTAGAACAAATCAATTTAATGGAATTAGGATTTTTTAATGGAATTAGATATTTCTGCAAGTTTGGTGATTTTTAAAAACTGGAATAGAAGCATTAATTCAGTGCTTAGTTCTAGTATTAGAAAACCCCTTTGATGTAATGCCTTGTATTAACCCTTTGAGCATTGTAAGATATACAATGGGGGACAAAAGCCTTTCAGATCATTTATTTAGACTTAGACCGGTAAAATATACTCTATATCCAAATGTCTAATTATGCTGTTTTTTTAAAGGGGGGGTAGGAAGAGAAAGTGTTTCCATGCTAAACACTTGCATTTTATATACAACTCCTAATTTTCCTTCAAGAGGGCTTGATATATTTATTCCCAAATATTCACTGCCATCTAAGTAAGTGTACTGTTTACAGAAATAGAAATCAACTTTTCTAGCATCACATCATGACGCTCTAGAAAAGGAGGGCAAATACATGGGCCTGTGTAGACCTATGTCATAACTGATTTCTGCACATTGAAGGTACCTAGATTGCCTTTAAAAGGTATGATAAAGAAAGGGTTACATTTCTTCTTTTTTCCCCAAAAGATCTCATTTATTTAGCTTTAGAAAGTACAAGTGTAAGTGAAGCCTTAGGAAGAAATAAGTTCAAGTGAGTATAGAAACTGAACTCTCTGGGGGCAGTCAGGCTATTTGGATTTGAATTGCTCATAAAATATTGTTTGGGAATTCTTATAGGGCATAATTTTATCTATGCTCCAAAACTTTAATACTTTGTCAGAAAAAAAAGAAAAAACATGTAGAGATCGAATGGAAAGAAAAGCACTTAATTTTAAGCTCATCTGTCAGAAGACACTATGACTACTGCTTCTGATATTTAAGTATCAGTCTACTTACACCGTTACTGATTGGTTCAAGGGAATCTCTTTGCGCACTTGCTCCCTTTTGTCCCCAGCGTGATCAAACACGAAAGCAGTGTTGTCTGCAGATATGCTTGCGCTGCCCTAGCTGGGTGCAAGTAAGAGTGTAACCTATTCTGATGTCTGGTGAAAAAGACATCCATAGCATAGTGCAAGTATGCCGTAAACGTTGCTTTTTAGGCAGTTTAGGAAGTTACACCATGCAAATTACTCGTGTGTTAACATGCAATACTCAAAGGGTTTTAATTTTACTCTCTTCTTTTGAATTCTTCATGATGATTTACTGTAAATGCTTCTCAGTTTGCATGCCTTGATCATTGCTGCTAGTGATTTTATGTGCCAGTAGACCTGAGTTTAGTTTACCAATTTTACTTAATTAAATAGTAAAAGCCACTTACAAAGTGACTGCCTAGGACTTTTTTTTCCTTTTGTTTAAAGTAATTGGTAATGATGTCTTTTTTTCTTCTTCTTCTTTCTTAAATGTGATTTGTCTCTTTCATTTAGTTCTGGTATTTAACTCTTTTTTCCCTCTTTCCTTTGTTTTTTAAATAAATTATACTGTTGGGATTGGAAGCCCTGAGTAATGAAATATTTGGTAAGAATTGTCTATGTATCTCAATAATGAGGGCAACAAATCTTTGTTAGAAGAATTTTGATTCTAGGGAGGAAATAAAAAATAAAAAAAACTCTGATTGACTGCTGATAACCAAGTAAATTTTTCCTTCAATTGATTAGTAGTTCTGAACAAACGATTGCCTTGTTTTAACCTGCTAAACACAATTCTAAATGACCCAATAAAGGAGGTATTGAATTTTATTCGTTTAAAAAGCATCTTTTGTACCAAAGCAAATTTTTTTTCTCTATTCATCTCCATCATCAATTTGGACCTACGGTGGTAACCAATGCATTGGTTACAGAAACTTTAAGTGAGTGCCTTGAGAAAACTTGGAAATTTGTGCCTGAGGTGGTAAACTTTTAATTAGGTTAATTGTAGTGCTTACCAATCAGTAATTCTACTATCACTCAGGGCTTTCGTACCTTCTAGGTAAAACTTCTTTCATTGTGTTTTTTTAAGATACTGTATTTTTTTTTTAAGTGCCATCATTTAAATTTCACTTAGTAAGTGGCAGATTCCATTATTCAGTCCCACAAGCACAGAAACATAGTAACACTAGGATATATTTGAACATTTATTTTACAATCGACTGAATATATTATGTAAATGAGGTAAGCAACTTTTGTAGAGATTGTATGTGTGAGATAATGTAATGTTCTTTTCCAGTTTTTGGACTACAGTTGAATAAACTTTTTAATTATTTAAAAACATCTTTACCGAATAACATGTGATGGTTTTTTGTATAATGTATTTGATTTTGTAAATACGTATTTCCTGATGTGATTTTTGTGAGAAATGCTAAATCTTTTAGTATATCATGTCCTCTCAAAATTGGCAGGAGCTAAATAATAGTTTGTGGGCGATTTGTATTGTGTACTGTACAATAACTGGGGAACTTTTATAATTATAAAAATATATATTAACTTTTAGTGTGTTGTTTAAACAAATGACTGGAACATACTAAAGATATTAGTAGGATTTTTCTGAATATTTCAGACTTGAACTCAGGCTAGCTTTCTTGTGTTTTTCAAAACGAAATGGTGTCTTGTCTTTTAAAATCAATAAATTTGTTTCCTTGTTACAAACCCACTTGAAATGGCTTGATTCTTTTTCCCCTCAATCACTGCCAGGAAGCTTCTGCTACACTATCTCATCTGGAGGGTAGGATCTGTGTCATTCATTAGCTTAGAAACAAAATTAAGTTGTTTTCCTTCTCTGTGTCAAATGAAATTGGCAATATTTACACATGAACAGCA
This sequence comes from Tamias sibiricus, assembly GCA_025594165.1. Taxonomy (NCBI): domain Eukaryota; kingdom Metazoa; phylum Chordata; class Mammalia; order Rodentia; family Sciuridae; genus Tamias; species Tamias sibiricus. The sequence continues at coordinate 152,222,241 of CM046657.1, read as the reverse complement.
CAAAAAGTAAAAACAAAATTATAAGCCCAGCAGGGTATAAATCTTACCCTCAAAGAAGATTAGTGATTGAGTGCTGTTTAATTTCAGAAGCTGTCAGCATTTCCATTGTAATTCCAGATTTTTAGATGTTCATAATGTGTTTGTTTTATGTCATTTCACATTGATATTTGGCACCCAAATTCCTTGCTTAAGTTGAAATAACTTATTCAAATTTGCTTTAATGCACTTAAGATAACATGCCCATTTTTTTGTTTTTTTCTTTCTTCTTTGAATATGTACAGGAAAATTCACTCTTTGGTGTACATTCCTGTAAGTATTATAACCACCACGACAATCAAATTTAAAATTAATTTTTTTAATGTGCATACATATAACTTTTTTCAGATCATAATGTAGAGAATATAGGCTAGCAAATTTGGGGAGTTTCTATAGAATAAATGCAAGGCAGAAAAATGCCCGTTTGGGACCCTCCAACACAGTACTTTCACAGTATATTTTAAAATTATCTCTAAAACTAAAACATTGACATCTTAGCCATTGAGTGTCCAAATTTATTCCAGTGTATTTGGACATTTAACCCCAGTTAATTTAGAAATGAAACCAAATAATGTACTTAGTAAATAAAGATGGGCAGAATTATAGTGAATATTAGAGACAATACTAGACTAGAAAGGATATAAAGCTGTTCTATTTGAGTATTTTTATGTTGTAACCATGACCACTTGTGAGATATTTAGAACTTTCACACAAAAAGAAAATAGTGTCCACCTTCTAACTTTATTTTTGAACTTGGTGTCTCTGGGAAATGTGAAGTCTTTCAAATACCTTGTAACTAGTGTATTTACTTCTTGGTTACAATATTCTTCCTGCCACATGGCAAATACTTAAACCCAGCCTGATTCCACAGAAATGTAACATCTTCATTAACTGATCCTATTGAATCTACCAAATACCTTCCCTTCATTTTGGTCTAAAAGTAATGTAGATTTTTTTTTCTCTGAAAATACAAGTTGAAGGTAATGGTGTTTATTAAGACCACAGTGTGCACATGGATGCCATCATCATAAACACAACCTTAAAGGACGTAATGTTTAGATGAATGTGGAGGGGCCTGTCAGATGGGTTCAAATTGGGATCATTAAACCCATGACTGCAATTTGTGTGTATGCCCATGTTTCTGCAAAGAAATTTCATGCTTCATCACATATTTGAATGTGTATGCAACCCAAGGCTAAAATGTACTATTCTAGAATGTTACTACTAAAATTTAAACTTAGGTTTATAAAGTGGCAAGCCTAGAAATAGCATATTAGTAATTATTAATAGTACATTGATTCTTTATTATCAACAGTGAATAATAAACCCCAAGCATTTTTTAACATTAAAAAATTACACTTCATTGAATTAAAAAAGCTGTTGTGAGGCCTTTGAAAAATTCTACAACCATTTGCTCTCAATTTTGATATTCAGGTTGAAATGCATTAGTGAGAATGACAATCAAAGTCAATACGGAAAAATGCAGTTGTAGCTTCTGAAGAATTAATTGATTTTAAAGTTCTTCACTTAGGACTATATCCACTCATGACAAGAAATAGATGGCACACTCCTGTAAGAATTGAGAAAAGATTAATGGGCTATTCATCAGAATGTGTTGAGGGTTAAAAGAATTATTTTTTCTTCAATGATAATACATATTCACTACTGGCTCTGTTCATATAAAATATAGAGAAAAGCTGGGTAAGTAAGACCTAACTGCGATAGTCCCCAGATCCCAAGTTGATCACCAGATTTAAATTGATAACTACATCTTACTAATTCCCCTACCAATTGCATGTGTTCTTCCTCTCTGCCAGGGTGTCCTTGATAGGTTTTTTATATGATAAGGTGACTCAACCCTCCATTCCTTAGAATCTTGTCTTTATTTGATTATTGTGGTTTTCCATTGAAGTAGAGCTGAGACACTTTGAAAGGACAGATGGCAGGCTTAGTCCTCCTTGCCCAATTTATAAAGTAATAACTCTATTTCCTTCTTACAACCTAAGTCAACCATCCAATCATAGGAGTGGCTTCCTTCTCTACCTGTTGGGTCAGGCTCACAAGTAGCCCAGTCTAGCCAAGGGATTTTCAAAGGATTTAATGAAGTTGTGACTTAGTTTCCAAAAGTTTCCAAATAAAAACATTTTGCCTTGCACCCTGAAGCCTCCAAAGCCACTAAATTCCACGTTTGTGGCCTGAAAAAAAAAAAAAATCTCTTAAATGGTTTATTTGGTGTGGTAGAGGAGTGATTTCCATCTCTATATCTTGATTCCAGGAGCCAGGAAATCTGGCTATGAGAGAAACAGCGCCAACTGTGGACTGATGTCTACCATCTCTCAGCAAGCTCCAGAGCTGAGCCCTTCGCAGGCTGCCCATATTCTCTAGAGTAAGCCCCTTCTGTATGAAGAGGCCCACGAGACCCTTATGTTCTGTGGTGACCACCAGCATCCCTTTACTAATCTGTCCTCTAATCAGAAGTGATGTGTGCATCATGTTCATGAATAAATACACATACCCACAGGAATCATGGGGAAGGAAAAGCCATACCTGGAATAGTTATTTCTATAAGGGAGGTGCTTCCTCTTCTATGGTGAAAAAGATCCTGTATCATGAATATAAAAAGTGCCCCTGCTAGGCAACAGTCACATCAGCTTCCGGTGTCGCAAGCTGACACTCAGCCTCTCAGCAATAGCACTTGCCATCTCAGCCTTGGTGAGGGGAAGTCTGCTGCGGAGCCCCTGCAGAGCCCTACCTATCCTGCCATAGCCACTTTGTACATGGGCACTTTAAGTGGGTACTGAAGGGTGGATGAGGAAAGATGTTGACCATCATCCTCAGGTCCCCTGTGTCTGGTTATGAGTTTCTTCTACGGTGAATACTTTCTGGTGGGCACTGACATGGGATACAAATATCTTCACATTCGGGGTCACTGCCCATTGGGTCCCCTTGTCACCCATCTTACAATCTTGTTTCATTCAAATTTCTGACCAGTCAGTCACTAGCCACAACAGTGAAGAAAGTTTAATCTGCACATCAGGCCATCACCACTCCTCTGTAAAGAGAACCAACAGAGGGAAATGATGAAGTTCTGAGGACTTCACTCAGAGGAGTTTTCTTCACCACCCATGCCACACCCAAGTGGGGCTGGAAGGCAGCATTTGCCACATAAATGACTCCAGTTGAGCCCAGCTTGAATTGCTAGGCCAAAGAACAGTGAGAGGAATAAGCCATTTCTATTTGAGTTTCCAGATTCATGGGGCAATTTAAGGGATCTTAAAGTAATTAACATTCTCCTGACTTGGAGGCAAATACAATGAAGGCCTAGTGGAAAATGAGGTATGTTTTCTAAGTGGCTGTAAGAGACTATGTCAACGTTAAGACATAGTTTTAGAAAAGGCAAATCTAGGTTTGGAGTCCTTTCTGCCCCACTAACTAGCTTTGTGATCTCCCTGGCTAAATTGAATGGTACACACTGATAAGGCTCTGCGGTATTTCCTAGTTACTCAGCAGGTGCTTTGCACTTGGTAAACTCTCAGTAGTGCTAACTTTTGTGGGTGAATTGTTTCTATTACTCTCCAAACAAGAGTGTGGCAGTTTCCTTACCACCCACCAATTAATATCTTACCAAATGCGCTCTTCCTGCCAATTCCAGGCAGAAATTGCACTAGAGTAGAGCCTGGTGCACTTAACTAGGGTGCTATTTACCTGTAACTAAGCTGCGCCACCAAAGTGTATCCTTGATGAAAAAGAGAAAAAAAGTATATCTTCAGATGAACTTAAGACTCTGAACAAAGAAGATTTTACTTTCTCATTCGACAATTTTGGGCTTCCCAGAAGGTAAAAATATTTCCTCTCGATGCACAGATGCTTCTGAGCCTTTCTTTTATGCATTCAAAAAATAACTACCAAGACTCCCAGAGTTTCTTCTAAATATTCCAGACACCCCGACAACAGTTTGGGGATAGACTGTCTTTGCTTCTCTCTGTAAACTATTTTTATAGTCAGCTCAGCTGTCTTTTAAATTTGCCTCGCCTTTACAGTCAGCTTGCCTGCATCTTACAGCATTATCATCTGTGTTAGAGGTTGTACATTGGGCCAGGAGAGTCTTGGTTAGCTTATGTAGTGTTAGACCTTGAAGAACTTTTGAATTTTTTGTTGTTTGTGTTTTTACTTTTTTAATTTGCTGTCAAACTTTTTAAAAATAACTGTACTGGAAGATCTCACAGTGAATCTGTTCAAATAAAATCTGGTTTTCTGATTCTTTTTTTCCCCTTTTCTTTCCTTCTTTCTTTCTTTTCTTTTCTTTTTTTTTTTTTTTTTTTTTTTTTTTTAAATCAAGAGATCTAGCAACACTGAACATACACGTCCTCGTGGCAGTATTCTGGAACCAGAGAGGACAGGTTTGTAAGCATAAGTTGGCCCCTCCACACCTGGTTGAATCTAATTGCTACTTTGGACCCTCTTTGTTCCTTGTCTCAACCTGTAGGTGTTTGAACTTTGACTCATGGTTGACATTCTTTTGACATAGGGACTTCTTTGTCTGATATAATTTGTTATCGTCTAGGGAACAAGGACTGAGGAGCAATTCTCACCTGTGGCACAGAGATGGGAATGGAAGCAAGCGTGCAGTCTCTCTGGTGCCTATCACCTTCTCAGGTAACAGATGGCATCCGCCTTACTGGGCATCATGGGGAGAGAACCCCAGCCTCTGAGTCATGAACTTTAAGCTGCACAATTAGAGGAAGCACCACCCCCTCCCCTGGAGCACTCAGGTGCTTGCATACCACTGCAGTATGAGCTGTTGAAAAAGTGGTCTTATTTTGCCACTTCAACATTTGTTGAAGTCAGGAGAGCACCATCCTATCCCTGGATCTGAGTTCTGAGCTTCAGCTAGTGACATGTAAAATCAGTGCCCAGGGGCCTGATTTTCTTCACTTCCCAGGATTGACTGCCTTAAGGCAGGAATGTAAGAGTTTCTAGGTATGGTTTTCCCAGTATACCTCGTAACCTCTTCTGTGCAGAAGGGCAACAGCCTTCAGGGAATTTGCCTGGGACAAATTAGACCTTATTTCTCCATCTCTTCACATTCTTCCTATTCCACATAGCCTATTACTGCTGCAGTGTGGTGACTGACAAATATTTGCTGGTTGTTTGGCTTTGCTATAGTTTTACATATATATATACATACATATATACATATATGTACATAAAACATAAATTATATATGTGTAAAAAACATAAATTATATATGTGTAAATCGCAATCAATCTACAACTTTTGGTTCTTCAGTTACTTATTTGATATGAGGAAAGAGAATACCAATATACCTACCTGTTGGCTCCTACATAATGCCTTACTGATGCTTCCTTAAAACAAGAAAGAAGGATATATCTTTAAGAAAGATATCATATTAGCATTGTAAAAGATAGAGGATGGGGTAAAAAATATTTTTAAGATAAGACAATAGCAAGAGTTTACACATGGAAACAAAGATCTCTAAGCAAAGACTACTGTCTCATGATTATTGTTGGGTTCTTTTTAAATTGAGTCTTTTCACACAAAGCCTAAAGACATCTGGTAGAAAATATTTCAGACAGAACCCACTGAGACAGTGTCCTTCTGTTTTGTGGAAAAGATGTAAAGGAGGTGTCAAATTAGCATGCTTAATTTCTTACAAATGGGATTACCATTTTCAAAAATCTTATGTCTTGTCTAGTGGAACGGAATGCTGCATACAAAGTTGACAAAGTTCAGGAAAAAACATTCAAGTCTGTAGGATAATGAACAGAAGATTGCCATGAAGAACTTGCAGAAAAGAAAATTCCTTAGAAATCTGGAAAGCTCAAGGCAGAAGAAAGAATTGTATTTATCCTATCACCTGTTCATTGTGATGCCGCTATTCCTGGCCTGCGTGGGTTAACAGTTGGTCCCTGATTCTCTCCAGGACTGAAGAATTGAACTTTGCTTGAACTTTGTGGAACATCATCCCTGAAGAGAAATTTCAATAGTGGCTGTCATGTACCAGGTAATGATCCAAGACTGTTCCATATTGTAACTTGTAATTCATGAGATTTATCTTCATTACCCAATGGCATTGATTGCTTACCTGTGAGGGTAAGAGGATTTAGACTGAAGGACCCTAGTCACAGTAGCTACCCTGTGCTAATGAGGCCTATTTTTTTTTTAAATCTGCTTATTGCTATCCCTGAGATTGGAAAAGACCCCATGCATGACTGGGGATATAGGAAGCTGTGTCTGAGTTGCCTCAATGGAAACATAAATGTATTGTACAATCTGCTATGGTTTGGATCTGAAATATTCCCCAAAGCTTCATGTGTTAAAGCCTTGGTCCCCTGTACGACAATGTTCAGAGATGAGGCTTTTGGGAAGTGATTGGATTCATGAGAGCTGTAACCTCAACAATGGATTCATTAACTGATGGACTCAGAGTTTGAATGGACTATTGGGTGATGGTGAAAATTATAGAAGGTAGGACCTAGTAGAAGAGAGTGGGTCCTTGGAGGAGTGCCCTTGGGAACAACATCTTCACCCTTCCTCTTTTTTTTTTTTTTTTTTTTTTCTTGCTGCCATGAGGCAAACAGCTCTGCTCCATTATACCCTCTGCACCTTGACACTACCTCGCCTCATCCCCATAGCAATGAAGCCAACTGAGGATGGACTGAAATCTCTAAGACCATGAGTCAAAATAAATCTTTCCTCTTTTAAGCTGTTTCTCTCAGGAAGTTTGTTACAATGTTGAGAACCTAATACATACCCTAATTAAAAAGAAATAATTGAAAAATGAAACAATTGTTAAGAGGAATTTTTAAGGATAATACTATATCCAACTAAAGGTGTCCAAAAAGATAAAAGGCACTAGCATAAGGAAAGAAATAAAATAAGAACACTATGAAAAGCTTAATGATAAATATTATAAAAGATACTGAAGACCTGTGCAATGAAATAATTGGAGAGAAAGAGTGTGTGCTCATGCGTCTGAAGACTCAATATTGTCATTAATTTTCCCCAAATTGATCTGTAGATTTAACAACAGTCTCAACCAAAATCTTAGCAAGTTTTAGTAGAGAATGACTAGCTGATTTTCAATTTATATGGAGATGCAAAGAATCTAGAATAGCTAAAATAGCTTTGAAAAATAATGAAGTTGGAAAAATACCAATACCTGATTCCAAGACTTTTATAAAGCTATAGTATTCAAGATACTGTGGTACTGTCATTTTTGTTGGACAGATAAGGCTGGACACTGAGGAGTTAGCAGGAAGCAGGTTTATTGACTGCAGTCAGATTCAGAGGGAAGATGGCTTTCTCCACAATCAACCCCTCTGAACCCCGAGTTCAGAAAGTTTTAGAACCTTATACCCAATGTGTAGGGGGAGGGACTCAGAGGCTCACAATCTGCAGAAGTCCACATAAAAGTAGGGTTCCCCCCCCCCCTACTCTTCTGGGCATTCAACTTAGGCCAGATTTTACAAAAATAACCCCCAAGGATGCTCTCTGTGAAAATCAGTGCCTGGAAAAGGGAGAGTTCTCCTCCCCTTTCTGCCCTCAGCTGGCTTTCAAGGATCTAACTACTGTCCTTTGAAATGCAAACGCCTCTGTGAAGGCCTTGAGTTGGTCTTTCTCATGGCACTCTGCTTATGCAAGCATACCCACTGTGCCTGAAAATTCTTTTGCAGAAATTTTTGCTGAGAGTCTAAGAACAATTATGGTGAAGGTCTCTGGAGGAGCTTAATTAAGATTTTCTGTAGAGGAGGGGATGCCACTACAGCATTAGATAGATCAATGGCATCTGTTAAACAAATAGACCAATGGAGTAGAATAGAGTACAGGTATGAACCCACATTTTTATGGACCACTGAGTTTTTATAAATGTGTAAAGTCAACTCAGTAAAAAAGACAGGCCTTCAAATTGTGGTGCTAGAATAATTAGATGTCCATATGTGAAATTTGGTCCTTACCTCACACCATAGACAAAAATTAACATAAAATGGATCATAAACCTACATTTAAAACCTAAAACTATAAAACTTCTAGAAGACAATGTAGAAAAAATCTTTGAGGCTTTGGTTAGTCAGAAGTATCTTAGATACAACTCCAAGAATGATCCATAAAAAATGAATTGATAGCCAGGTCCAGTGGTGCACGCCTGTAATCCCAGGGCCTGGGGAAGTTGAGGCAGGAGGATTGCAAGTCGAAAGCCAGCCTCAGCAAAAGCAAGGCACTAAGCAACTCAGTAAGATTCTGTCTCTAAATAAAATACAAAATAGGGCTGGGAATGTGGCTCAGTGGTCAAGTGCCCCTAAATTCAATCCCTGGTAACCCTCCTCACCCCAAGAAAAAAAAAAAGAATTGATAAATTGGACCTCACAAAAACTGAATTTTCAGCTCTTCAAAAGACACTACTAAGAGACAGGTCTTACATTAGGAGTTAATTTTCCTTCTAATGTTTTTGTATGTGTTCTAAGAAAATGTATCAACAACTTTTGTTCTGGACAATCTTTTCGAAGATATTTATGTGGCAGAAAGCCTCAGAAGATAGAGTTAATGGCAATGGCTCCCTCTGGGCAGAGGGCACTTTTGTTTCTTTACCCACATAATAATGTCTTTTGGGGGGCAAGGATTTGGCAGCTTTGCTAGCAGCCCCTTTTTAAATGGTTGGGGTTACTCTGATGCTGACACCCAGCCCAGGTAGGCAACACCTATCCAGGCTTTTCCACAACAACCTCTTGGATCTAGGGAGTGGGCAGAAAATGAAAAAATAATTTGAAGCTCATGATACTTGCTGGGCTGTGATAAAGTCCCTTTTCTGTAACCCAGGAGCCTCCTGTCCCCTGGGGGTATCTTTGAAAGGCTCACTTGTTAATTTGCCAGTAGCAGGCTAAAATATCAGAACTTTGACAATTCTTGATATGGAAGACAATACTTACAAACTTGTGCCACATAATGTTTTGGTCAGTGACAGATTTCATTATCTTATGGTGACCCCATAAAATAATATTGCCTAATCACAATAACTTATCTCAAAATATATTACAGAGCTATAGTACCAAAGCCAGCATGGTATTGGTATCAAAAAAAAAAAAAAAGAAAGAAAGAAAGAAAAAAAGAAAGAAAGAAATGAAAACCAATGGAATAGAATAGAATACACAGTGACAAACCCAAAGTTATACAGCCATCTGATACTTGACAAAGGTGTCAAAAATATATGTTGGAGAAAAAACAGCCTTTTAAAGAATTGGTGCTGGAAAAACTGGGTATCTATAGGTAGAAAAATGAATTTAGGTCTCTATCTTTCACCCTGCACAAAATTTAAATCAAAATGGATCAAAGACATAGAAATTAGACCAGAAATCTTGCAACTGCTAGGAGAAAACAGGGTCAACACTCCCTCATGTCAACACTGTGGGTACCAACTTCCTCAACAAGATCCCTAAGGTTTAAGAGATAAAACCAAGGATCAATAAGTAGGATGCCATTAAACTAAAAAGTTTCTGAACAGCAAAAGATATGATTAAGAGCATAGAAAAGAGCCTATGGAATGGGATAAAATCTTTGCTAGCTACTCCTCTGACAGGGGATTAATATCCAGAATACATATAGAACTCATAAAACTCAATGTGAAAAATCCCCCAAATAACCCAATCAATAAATGGGCAAGGAACTAAACCAAAACTTCTCAAAATCAGAAACACAAATTATTGAGAAATATATTTTAAAAGGTTCAACATATAGCTGTCAGAGAAATGTTAATCAAAACTACACTAAGATTTCCTCTCACGCCAGTCAGAATGGCCATTATCAAGAGTACAAATAATAATAAATGCTGGTGAGGGCGTGGAGGAAAAAGTACACTCTTACATTGTTGATTTGCCTGCAAATTAATAGCACCACTCTGGAAAGCAGTGTGGAGATTCCCAAAAAGTCTAAGAATGGAAGCATCTATGACCCAGTTACCCCACTTCTTGGTATATATCCAAAAGATCTAATATCAGCATGCAATAGTGATACAGCCACATCAGTGTTTATAGCAGCACAGTGCACATTAGCTAAATTATCAAATCAACCCAGATGCCCATCAATAGATGAATGGATTAGGACAATGTGGTATATATACACAATGGATTATTACTCAGCCATAAATAAGAATGAAATAATGACATTTGCCAGTAAATGGATGGAAATGGAGAATACCATGCTAAATGGAATAAGCCAGACTCAGAAAATCAAAGGTGGAATGTTTTCTCTTATATGTGGAAGCCCTGAGCAAAGTAAGAGAAAGACAGCAGAAGGGGAAGGGATTGGGTATCATGAAGATAGGGGGAAGATCTGTGAACTAGAAGGAGAATGAGAGGGAGGAAGACAGGGAAAGGGGAAGATGCGTGGAATGAATTTAACAAAACCATGTTGTATTCACATATAGAGATACCAAAGAAAATTTCACTTTCATATATATGTGGAAGAAAAAAAGTTTAAAAGAGTAGAGGAGGGAGAATAGAGGGAAGGGGAGGGGAAGAAAGGGGGAAAATAGGAATTGAAATCAAATTCCTTGCATATATGATCTTGTCAAAATGAACCCAATTACTGTAATTATGATGCTGTAATAAAAATACATTTTATATTTTAAAAGACAAAATCATATTGCCTAGTGATGTTGTAGCCTCGTTCTTTTTGCAAGTGCACTCTATGATGTTCTCCCAAGGTCAAAATTGCCTAAGGATGTGTTTCTCAGAATATGCTCCATCATTAAGCAGTACACAACTGTGATATATCTGATAAAGAACTTGTATTCAAAAGATATAAAGACCTCAAAACTCAAGATGTTCGAGCTTGGGATTGTGGCTCAGCAGTAGAAGCACCACGTATAAATAAACGCATTGTGTACAACTAAAAGCAAATAAACAAATATTTTTTTAAAAAAAACTCAAGATGTTGAAAGTTTATGTGCATAGCACTTAACAACTTTTAACATTAAATGAATGTTTGAGTGATATTTATCTAATCTCTATCCCTTTGTAATTCCAAGCTTCATGATCCCAAGGACCTTTCTATCTTAAACACTATAGAATTCTCAATGTGTAACACAGTGTTTAATATGAATTTAATCAACAAATATTTGTTGAATGAATTAATGCATCAATTATCTCATGATTATACCTAGCAATTGTATAATGTAAGTTTGTTTCTGCTACTACAAATAATTTTAGTAACTCTTCTTGAAAATTTATCTATATAATCATCTTATTTCTTCCATACACATCTATTCTCCACATAAGATTATAGAAGTTAAATTTTGAGGTCAATCCATTGCATATTTTTAAGTCTTTGGAACTTATTGCTGAACTCTACTGTGAGAGCTTGAATCAACTTACAATTCTTTCAATAACTCTGGATCAAATCACTAGAAGTCTAACAACTGAAAAAAATGTAAAAACATCTTACAACTGCTGCACAGAAGTAGTAAGAGCTCACCATGTGATTTCTATGTAATATGGTATATAATTTTATTTTGATCCATTACTTTATCATTTTATTCCCTGATTTTAGTATATATGTATACATATTTCCCACACTTTGCCAAAATTTTAAAACTTTTGTCAATTTGATAGGCAAAAATGACATATATTAGGGGCTAAATTGTGTTCCCTCCAAAAGTGTGTTGAAGTTCTAACCCCTGGTACCGCAAATGTGACCTTACATGGAAATAGGACATTTGCAAGTGAAGATGAGTTAATTACAGGGATCCCTTGTCCAGTATGAGTGGTGTCTTTTTAAGAAGAAGGCTGTTTGGCACACAGCGTGCACACACACCCACAAACACAAGGAAAACACCATGTGATGACAGAGGTGGGGGCTGGAGTGCAGCTGCCAGCCAAGAACTGTCAGCCAACATCAGAGGCTAGGAACAGACCAGGAAGAGTTCTGTGCAGAGTTTCAGAGCAGCAGGACCCTACTGACACTTGGAGTATGGATCTTGGGGCTCCAGAACTGTGAGGCAGTAAATTTCTGTTATTCTAAGGTACTAGTTTGTAGGTATTCATTGTAGCCACCCTAAGAATCTAATCCAGTAGTCGTCCATCCTCTGCAGTTCTCCTTTCCTAGGTTTCAGTTCCAAGGTCAACTGCAGCCTGAAAATATCGAAGGGTAAATCTGGGAATAAACCATCCGGAAGTTTTAAATGGTAATCCATTATGAGCATCATGATGGAATCTTGAGCTGGCTTTCTCATCTGTCCAGGATACGGATCACCCCTTCGTCCAGCATATCCTGCCTGCAAATTCTACTCTCCTTTTCGTCACTTACCAGCTGTCTCAGTTATCAGAACCACTATAGTGGCGTCTCTGTGGTGGTGTTCAAGTAACCCTTATTTTATTTAATAATGGCCCCCAAACCTGAGAGTAGTGATGCTGGAAATTTGAATATGTCAAAGAGAAGCTGTGAATTGTCCTTTCAATGAGAAAGCAAAAGTTCTTGACTTAACAAGGAAAGGGAGAATCATTCTCTGAAGTTGCTTTTATAACTGAGTTCAGTTTATGAGCTGTGAAATTTGTATCCTCTACACTAAAATTTCTGGGTTGGAGCAATGACCCGATGGTCCTATAAAAGACAGACCCATCTCTCTGAAATTCAGCTCATTTTGAAGTTCCCATTTACTTAATATTTGGTTGTTAGATTTATGAGGATACCTGTGTAAATTAAATAATTTTGTCTATGGCATCAAGACAAGCAAGAGCTTGGGTGCTGGCCCTGTGGTCTCCTTTCTGAGGATTGAAAGAATGACCAATAGGGGGCGCTGGTGCAAAAATGGCCACCTGTCATCTCAATTGCCTGAAAAGGGGCTTCTGTCTGCTTTATTAGGAACAGCTGCTTAGTCATAGCCAGGCTTGTTTTTTAAATTTGATTCTATGCAGTTTTTTCTTTCAACCTAAGAATGGATTTCAATACAAATGTTCAAGTAGACCAAGATCTATTTTAACACCACTCCCCCAACACTCTACCAAGCAAAGATAAAAATAGGAAATGTGTATGACACATGACTCATGATTCTTTAGACTCAGTGTTAACACCCTTTGGACCAATTCATATAACAAAATCTCTGAAGCATTGAAGTAGTAACCCTAGTACAGCTGTAGAAGGAGCAAGAGTTATGTGTCTATAGGGGAAAGTTATTCTAAAAGGGATGTTAACTCATGAGGAAGCCAAGAAAGCTCAGGTAAGGTGTGTGCTTGGTACTGAATTGACTCGATCTACCACCAACACTCCTTCTTTGATATTTCTTCTCTAAAAACACACAAAAAATCATGGTATCTTGGTATTCTTCCTGTTTGTAGATGTTCAACTGAATGAAATGCAATTAGAGTTGTTCACAAGAAGAAGTAGGGCTTGGTTGGCTATGATGGAAGAGTAAATGTGTTTGTGAGCCTTCTGACTTCTTGCTTCCTAGTGGGTAAAAGACAGGTATTAACTTATTTAATTATCCAGGAACCCTATGGGATGGTTTCTATTAGTAATCCCTATTTTGGGGTGAACACGGTATCTGTCAAATGCTATCTTAAGCCCCTGTTGGGGTAACTGCTTATTGCCTCAGGTGGCATGGTGGCATGGACTTCAGGGTGTCAGTATTCTGGAAATAGCTGCTAAAAGGTTAAGTCCTGGCTTCATGTGCTTCTTTGAAATAGCCTTCACTGGTTTATCTGTGCCAAGGAAAGAGAATATTGTTGAGGAAATCAAGCCTTCCTGACCGATCTCTTAGGGAGACTTACTGGTACCACCAATGATACAGTTATCGAGAACAAATAAAGGGTCTGACTTTTCTAGTCCAAAGCCTGTCCTCCATTCCTTCTATGCTACCTGCTAACGATGTAGCCATTAAATCACATTTTAAGTTCAATTTCATCATCTGTAAAATTGGGATGATAACAGTACCACAACAAGAGGGTAGTTTGAGGATTAAATTAAATGACCCAATGAGCTGTAAGGGAGCCCAAGGCCAGTGTGTGGGAGGATTGCAGCCCTCACCCATGTTCTGGTAAGGTCAGAGGTGAGCACTTGACTGCTCATTGCCATGTTAAGGGGCAATGATAATTTTCTGGGATTCCAGTTGCTCCTTTTTGACTGATGAAGCTAATAATTTTTGTTTGTTTTTGGAGTACTTGCCAGATATAGTAACAAAGACTTACATATGAACTTAATTATCCCAACAACCCTATGAGATATTTCTATTATTAGTTCTTAATTCACAGAGATGAAAACTAGCTGGCCTAAGATGCTGAGTAATAAAACCAGAGTCTGACCCTAGGCGATGTGGTTCCAAGGACTGTGCTGGTAAATGCGCCAGGCTTTCTGTGCAAGGGATTCCAACTAGGGATGTGTTTACCCCCTAGAAGAGGTTTAGCTACATCCAGAGACATTTAAATTGAAGGTTTTTGATTGTGGGACACAGAACATGGCATCCCAAAGCACTGTGCTTTGACATGCTATGTACTTTGAACTGGGGAGACTGAAAGTCTCAGAAGCTACCCTTTCTCATTTTCTCCTGCCTTCCTGTCTTCTGCCCTTCAATCTGGCCCGAAGTAAGTCATAAAAACCAGAATTCCTCTTTCCCAGTGTAGATCATGAAAATCAGCATCCTAACGCTAACCCTAACCCTAAAGCAGTGAGAGGGGCATTCTCTCCCTTCTCTTGAGAATTTTTTTTCACCTCTTTTTTTTTTTTTTTTTAACCCATTTTCTCCTTTGTCTTGCATTTCACCTTTTCACAAACTTCACTGCTACCGGATACAGGGGTGACCAGCTGCACTGACTTAGACAGTCAGGTGGGAAACTATCAGGAACTGTCACTTTGGCTTCTGGAAGTGAGGCCGCAGGCCAGCTGCACAGGTGCATGACTGAATGGGAGCCCAGGTCTGTGCCTAGGGCAGCCTGGTGCTGGGATTCTAGGTGCCAGCAACAAGCAGCACTTGCTCTCAGGGAAGCAGGTGGGCTGGGTACAGGAGAGAACCTAGGCTGGTGGTCCCCTAACTTCTGAGGCCAACTTGGAAATCAGTCCTGCATGGAATACCTTTGTGGGTGCTCAGGAATGCTGACAAAGGAGAGACAAAACCCAAAGGAGTGTGATCTAGTAGTTTGCTTCGTCATTTGCATAATCATTTGCATATCCACTTACTTGCTCAATAATAATGTTTATTCTCCCAATAAACATAAAATATAAAAGACTTCCGAGGGTGCCTTTTAAATCCATGGAACCAACAGGTTTATCTTATCCAAGTGCATGCCCTTTTTCCTTCCATGTCCCCAGATATTTACCAAGTGGAAAAATAAAACAAAACTGGAATTTTTTGTTAGCTTCATTCACCCTAGTTTAGCTACTAGTAAGTGATGGAGAATGGAACCAAGATATATATACATTCATATCTAACATGGAAACAGAAAACAATATGAAATTAGAAATATGAGTTCCCCATAAGAAAGAGATCAGAGTAAATTATAGGGACATTACGAAACAATTTCACACAATTTTTGTTTTGCTCATGTTCAATACAATAAATTCCTTTTGTTTGGAGAATTAATGAATACTTTGTGTACTATAGAGATTAGTTAGCTAGATTTGTTAAGATGGAATAGCCTGACTGCTAAACACCTGCTTACTTATAAGTCATCATTTTTTGTTTTCCTAATCGTAAGTTCCTAAGAGATAAATCCATTCTCAAAGATGTACTGTCTATCTTAACCTCTTAAAATACAAATTCTGTTTTGTGATCTTAATGTAGTCTGAAGCTGTTCTTAATCTTCATGGTGTGAAAGAAGCACTTAAAGCACTTTTCATGTCTAGGGTCCCTCTCTACTTTGAGAACAGTACCATGGATGTTATGTGACAACTCTGATAACTCCTCCAAGTGAAATGCAGCTGTTGCCCAGTATTTTAGTTCTAGTGTGTTTCTATGCACATGAATTTGACATTATTGTTATTGTTTGTACATCCAAGGTTTGTTTTCAATTCACCCACACATCTTCCATGTCTTTTGTCTCACACCTCTGTCTGGGTTCATTGTCCTTCCACCTGAAGTAAATCATTCTGAATTTACTTTAGTGCAGAAATGTAATGTTTTGAATCACTTTTAAATTGCAAATATACAAAATGATGTATGTTCATTTTCCATAAATCTGGAAAATATGGGACAATCCAAAAAGAGAGCAAAACAACATTCAGATTGCTACTATTGAGAGAGCACCATTGAAAAATATTACATGCATTTATATATTATGTGCATACAACACACACATTAAGCATTGTATACATAATTAATTCTTAGTACTGTTACTTATTCATTATTATAGATCTCTGCTACATTTATTGTAATGGAAACATATTATAAAGACTGTTTTTTCACTTGCCCTTTTCATTTAAAAATATAGCTTGACTACTTTTCTCCTGTCCTTTCACATTCTTTCACAAAATTGCTTTTTAAAAAATGATTTAAAAATTAAACATTAGCATGAGGGAGTCTTAGAATTACTGGGAAGCAGGTGTGTAAATATTCATTTCACTAGTGTTATTTATGCTTTATTCACATGTAACAAACTTTTGTATGTGTATTCTTAATGTCTTTTAAAATATAAATGCTAATGTCATGGACTTCAAAACTTGTCCTGGAACACAAGTCCTCTGACAGCTTCGTGGCTCACCCTCATCATGTGTATCCTCTACTCAAACACCGTCAGAAAAACCATCCCGGGGCCACTAGCCCCCAGTTCCTAGCACCTTCCCTGTCTCCCTCTCCCTCATTTATTTATTCTATAGCCCTTTCTGCATCCTGACACGTTATATACATTTATTTGTTTATTTGCTCATGGCACGCTTGTCCAATAGGCAGAATGCTTCAACAGGGCAGGGAATTTGGACTTTTAAAAAGACTATATTTTAATGCAGAACAGTGCATGACACGCAGTAGGGTATTAGCAGATAGCAGTAATTGGTTGGTGATCAGCACAGTCATAAGGCATATCTACTACCAGAGTTAGTAGCAATTCCTATTTTTGTCATTTGTCCATCACTTATGTTAAAAATTCATGGCGATGGGGCTGGGGTTGTGGCTCAGCGGTAGAGCGCTTGCCTAGCATGTGCGCGGCCCGGGTTCGATTCTCAGCACCACGTAGAAATAAAGGCATTGTGTACAACTAAAACAAATAAATAAATATTTTAAAAAATGTCATGGCAAACCATCTAGGTTGTGAGGGGAGAAATGATATTGCTCTATATTCTGTCTTCTATCATGGACATAACAAAAGTATTTCCAGCATGTTTGGGACTTAAACACAATGTCAACTTTGCTTCTTTCTTTTCAACAGTAGTGATTGTGGCAGAATGGTAGAGTTGGAAAGGACCCTGAAAGTAATTTGGTTCAACTTCAATTCAGATGTCAAAGTCCTACGTCCAGTGTGACTGTATTTGGAGATGGGGCATCAGAGAGTGTAATTGAGATTAACTGAGGTCACAAGGACAGGGCTCTGACCCAAAAGGATTATTGTCCTTAGAAGAAGAGACACTGGAGAGCTCACTCCCTCTCTCTGTGCATAGGTACAGAGGAAAGGCCAAGTGAGGACACAGCAAGATGGTGGCCATCTATCCGAAAGTAGAAAGGGAGCCTTCAACAGAAACTAAATTGGCCAGAACATTGACCTCATACTTCTAGTCTCCAGAACTATGAGAAAATGATTTTTGTTGTTGTCTCAACCACTTAGTGTGTGGATAATTTGTTATGATACACCCACCATTCAGGCTAAAGCCATACTCAGTAGGAACAATTTTGCCTCATAGCCCAGCTAAAGCTACCATGAAATGAACAGTGCCTAACCAGATGCCAGCTCTGAAGTCTGCAGCATCTACGCTTAGAACTGAAGGTAACTTCTGAGTTCAATAGAAAAACATTGGTGACCTCTTGTTTTAAATTGCGAATCTTGATAATATTTACAAAACAAAAGGTATCCCTACCAAAAGTAATTACAAGCCACTTTCAGAAGCAAAGACTTGCCAGCAACTTCTCAAATGGTAGACTCCTCCCTCCAGGAAAAAACAAGACCAACAAAATCCCCTGAATCCAGGCACCCACAGGAAATGAGGGCAAGGAGGGAGCCAAAGGGCTGCTAATTACTGTGATGTGAAGCAGCTGCCCAACATGAGGTGAAATCATATGATGACAGAGTGTACCTCATGATGATTAAGTACAAAGTTATGAAAACATATTTGATGTTCATGATAATTATCAAAGTTGAAAACAGATTTTTTAAACAATTTTAAATACTATAGATATGTAGAAAAAAATGTGGATAATATGCATGAAAAATGTTGACAACAACTGTACCTGGGTGCATGAATTCTGACATTTATTCGCTTTGTTTTATTTTATTGTGTAGCTTCTACTTTTTCACAGTGCCTCTGGAGTTCTTAAGCAATTGTTCAAAGTTAAACAAAAATGACTAAATCCACCTGCTTATTCCATTCCTCTCCCTCAACCAAGAGGAAAGCCATGCAATATATGCAAATATTTTGTTCCTGCAGCACCTTTAGCAGTTTGACCACAGGCCCCGTGTCACCTCTATATTGTGTTCTGCTGACTCTTGTATCCTCTTCTCACTCTCCCGACCACCCCTCACCAAGTCTTGACTCAAACAGCCCCAGAAATTTCAGTCATTCTGACAAGATTTTGTTCCTGCTCCACTTTATTTTGAATTAATGAGTTCTCTTCTCACTGTTATAATAATTGCTACAGAGTTCTCTGGAGACCACACCTGGCTGGCTGTGTTTAGTTCAGAGCCTCTCAATTGCATGCAAGAAGCTGGACAGATTTGAGAGAAGATTGCTGAAAGTACTTCAGGGGCCCTGGAGGCACTGATTTAGGAGGCAGTTGAAAGACGGTGCTTGCAAATATGTCAACTCTGCACTGACTAAATAGGGAATGTGGGGAAAACAGGCTTCTGGTTTATGAAGAATATACACACCAGGAGCATTCCAAAGGGTAAGTGAAACCCCCCTGGGAGGTATGGAATGGGGGATGGGGTGGAAAGCATAGTGCAGAGATTTCTGGGCAGGACAATTCTGCCTAAGAATTAAGAGGGGTTTCACTCAGGATTGCCAAACCTTGAGAAAACACTCAGCAAAACTAATGGGGGTATTGAATAAGACGAGGGGGATTCAGATTGATGGTGTGATGTTAAGTTTGAAAAAAATGATTTTTGTGTGTGGGGTGCTATTTAGCAAAGCAGTGTGGAAATTGATCTGAAAAAGCACATAAAAGACAGGAGTTTAGCAGGTTGTGTGGAAATAGAAGGGAATTTGGTGTCCAAGATGTCTGGTTTTTGAACAGTGACTTTCTGTTGACTTCTGGCTTGCTAGTACTCACCTATAAGCCTTAGTTTCTCTCTCTTGAAAGACCTGGAAACAGATCCTCTGAATAATTGTGCAAATCAAATGAGGTAATACATATGCAGGCCCAGGACCTTTGGATTTTAAGGAGCACTATTTTGATTCCTAGGACTTGCAGATTGTTTAAAAGGAGGCACTGAGGCAGTTGGCTGCACCTGCTTCCATTTGGGCTAAGTGCTCACCATCTGATTCGCTGCTCACACACAGTTACCAACAGCTGTGGAGAATGCATTCCTTGGGGCCCACTCTATGGTGTGGCCTAAGCATAGATTTAGTTTTTCCAGGTGATTCCAACTTGCAATCAGGATCAAAACCTGTTGGTATGGTAAAATGATAATAGGGCACTTGGCCTAGAAATGAGAAAACGAGTCTTTGGTGAAAAGTAACGGCTACTAACTATGGTTAGATAGGAGCAAGAAGTTCTGGTGTGCTTTTGCACTGTAAGGTGACCACTAACATAATGTAGTACTTAGCTTGACAAGCTAGAAGAAAACATCTTGAAAGAGTTTTACCATAAAGACATGATAAATGTTGGAGGAGATATGTTAAACCTGACTTAAACATTATACAATGTATACATGTATCAAGACATCACATGGCACCCTGTAAAATTTTGTAAATGTAAATATACACAATTTTTAAGTTTTTTTTTTTTTTTTTTTCAGTTAAGAAAAATAAAAATTAGGGCTCCTCCCATCTCCTGGTCCAGACTCCCAGTTCCTTTCTTTAGAGATAAATACTTAGCAATTTCTTGTTATCCTCCCAGAGAGGTCTATGTGTAGATAAGAGCTTGGTTCCACACTCTGCTTTCCTCACCACCACAGCAAGGAGATTGTTCCTTATCAGCACATCTAGTCTGGCTTGTTTATAAGTTACGATGTATTCCACAGTGTGGATGGATCAAATGTACTTAATCATCTTATTTAAATTGTTTGCAGTATCTCTAGGCAGTGAATAGCCTTGTCTGCACATTACCTTCATATGTGTGTTTATGGAGTTGCATCAAAAGACTTTTGAGTGAGCTCAAATAATGAGAATAATAAAATTGTCACAAATTTAGGAAAAGATAGTTTGTTCTATAGCCATGAAGACAAGGAGTCACCAGAACTATTTATAAGGAACATTATAAACTAATAACAGTTTATAAAGAAAATATAAGGAAGCTTATAAACTGGTGGATCAAAAACAAAACATGGTTTTACAAGCAAACCAACTGATGCCAACCTGCCCTCCTGAAGGTCAGCCAATCAGAGACCAGGTTCACACCAAAAACCCCTCTGGGTCCCAACCAGCCCACAGCCTCAGTCCAGTTACCAGGCTTTTCAGGTGATGTCAGTGCCCTGAAAATCGGCCACCCTCGGACTGCATACTTTAAAAAAAAAACGTGTAAGATCAGCAGTCTGTTTTGTGCCTCAGCCTTATAACCTCCCTTTACTACAATATTCAATAAATTCACCTTTGTCTTCTCATCTGTTATCATGCAACAGTCTCATCATTCTCTGATACTAGGAATACTGTAAAATTTTATTCTGCACATTTTCCCCACGCTTATATATTTCTTACATGTGGATTACATTATGACTCTCTAAGGTATATTGTGCTTTGAGGTGGGCTGAAGGGATATCAGGGTAAATTTGTGATTTTCCTTAGATTTTTTACCTTAAAATATACCCTTCTTATAAGATTCTCCTCTAGTCCCTCTGTAGTCTGCTTTTAGAAGTGAAATTGCTGCGTAAAAAGATGTGAGCATTTGGAATTTGATAAATATTATCCTCCAAATGCATTGATTAGTTTACATGTTCATTATCAGTGAGCATGATACTCATCTGTCCCTTAACTAATATAACTTTTAAAATCTTTGATGATTCAATGAAATGAAAAATGATTTTCTTTAGATTTTTGTTATGTTTTCCCAAATAGGCTTGAATAACTGATTTAAGTGTGTGTGTGCATGTGTGTCTACATATATAAATTTGTCTTTCTTTTTTGTGAATTGGTTATAGCTGTAGACTAAATGATTTTTGAAAATCATCTTCAAGAATGATTATTCCTCTCAAATGTAATAAAATACATGAAGAAATTGGAAAAATTGCAGTAATCCATTTTTTATTATAATTGGTTTACCAATAAATGAGCTATTTGACCAATTCATTTAAAGTTTTCAGAAAAGCAGTTTATTCTTATTTGAAGAAAAACTCCAGCCTGTTTTAAATAGAAAGAAGAAAACCTTTGCTAGTACAAAGGTTGAGGTGCTCTCTGCCCCCACTTGTGTTAAACCCACGTAAGTTAAAGTGGTTTTCTATTTTTAAAGAGCAGAGATTGCAGCTGTTCTAGAGTGCAGCCCCTCTTAGCAGGTATCTGGTGAAGATAATTGGCAGGTACCACTGAAGGTCGATGCGAAGCACTGAGCATTGACCATTCTGAAAGACCTAACGAGGCCTGGGCTCAGAAAACCTGCAGGAGGTTGAACTCTCAAGTGACCATTTGGGGCTGTTTCTACCAAAGGCCAGGACCTATTCTATTCCTTCTCTATTTGGGAAAGTATGTAAAATAACATTAATAAAATTCTTTGTGTAGTTCATGTATCATGGGTGCTTTTTAAAAATATTATTACTGTTCCCTTAATTTAGGAAATAGAACTACCCTGGTTTGGGGACTGCCAACTAACTTTCAATTAGCCCAAGTAAATAAAAATGAAGATGATGATCCTGGTCATTATCATGTGAGGTTAGCTTTATTATCACTCCACTTTTATAAAGTGGGACACTTGAAGCCCAGAGAGGTTAGTACCAGCTTTGAAGTAAGATGGCAATGCATTCTACTGACTTGGAACCCTGTCTCTTTGCATTGTAATAATGGAAAATTATGTATGTAAATATTTTTTAAATTATTTTTTCAGCATGTACTAGGAATCTTTTTTTTTTTTTTTCAGATTGACATTATTTCCTAAGAATAAAAATTTAGTGGCAGAAGAAGGAACATAGACTCAACCCTTAGTGCAAAACTACAGAAGATATAGTTTTTATTTTTAAAGCTTGCCAAGTGGATGCTCTATTTGACAAACAGCACAAAACACAGC
Source organism: Tamias sibiricus (assembly GCA_025594165.1). NCBI lineage: Eukaryota > Metazoa > Chordata > Mammalia > Rodentia > Sciuridae > Tamias > Tamias sibiricus. Next base: position 152,199,686 of record CM046657.1, on the reverse strand, counting down.
AGGTTCAATTCTGGTTGCAGAGCTCAGGAAAACTGTCTAAAATGGACGGCTTTGCATTTAAGTGTTTAGAAAAATTGCCTTAAGATTTATTCTTATTGTCTGCAATTGCTTTTACACGTATGTTGTCTCCTTGTGCAACTTCTGCCTCAGGAACTGAGCTATTTATTTCTTCATATTCCAAGAAAACACACATTTCATGTGCCTGGACTAAGAGATCAATGCCTGTTATATGAGTCCTATTTTTAACTAGGGCAGTAAAACTGTTATCTTAATAATGTCCTCATACCAAAAATTAATTTTGTGTGTTGGAAGGTAAAAATTTATGTGCACAGTGCGTGACAGTGTTCTTGGCAATCTAATTGAGCATTTTTTTCCTTTAGACCATCTTCATAAATTTGATAAATTTGGAAGACCTATAGGAGCCATTGCACTGCAAATTTGCTTTGTGCTTATAACTTCTAAAATTCTGTTTATTGCTAATTTAAATTTTCCAGCAAGCAGGGGAACTCAAGGAAAAAAAAATACAGGCAATAAATTTGGGAAAAAATCAGAGACAAAATAGATTCTTAACCAAGGGGGGGGGGGGCGGGGAAGATGACTGAAGAGATCTGTGGCTCCGTCTGTTTTTTCTTAGAGGTACTGATCCAATTCAGAAACACAACATTTGCCAGTTTTGGCTTAACAGCTGAATAAAGCGAAAAACCACAGTAGGTCTTCACCAGTGCTCTGTTGGTTTTACAGCCAGTTCTGGTGTAGTATGCTGGTTCTTAATGATTAAAAATATCTTCCTGTTGTTAATTTTCCATTTTAATTTCACTTATTATTTTGTCCCTCCCTCCCCTTCCTTCCTTTCCTTCCTGTATTTGTATTTGGGATTGCACCCAGGGCTGTTTAACCCACTGAGCCACATCCCCAGCCCTTTTTATTTTTATTTTGACCCAGCATCTCCCTATGTTGCTTAGGGCCTCACTAAGTTGCTGTGGCTGGTCTTAAACTTTCAATCCTCCTGCCTCAGCCACTCGAATTGCCACTGTGCCTGGCTATATATTCATTTTTAAGGGGACAATGGCTGAGTTTCCACCATGAGACAAATATTGTCGTTCACTCATGAATATTTTTGATTGCTGTAAACCAGGAACTGGGTTAAGTGTTATGGATTCAACAGTAACCAAAATAGATACTCATGGCTTTTACAATAACGTGGAGCAGAGAAATATTAATTAAATCATCAGTCTCCCTCCCCAAATATACAGTTACGCCCTATAATGAGTGCTCTGAAGGAAAATAAGAGGGGCCCTATTGCACTCTGCAAACATGTATAACAAATTGGAATAAAAATTAAAAACAATAAAAAGAAGAAGAAGGGGGCCCTGGAGCATGAGGATCAGAGTATGGGACAGCTCAGGGATTATTTCCCTGGGCAGTGTTGTTGTTTTCAGATGCCTTGTTCATTTGACCTTCGTGGCAAGTCTTTGACACAGGTGCTGCTGAGGTGCTCTTTATAATCCACCTTGGATGTTCAGGTAACAATTAACTGTAACGAAAGGGAAGTGCCAACTGGTTGGTTTATAAGCATGGAGTTAGGGCTCTTTAAGATAACCCTATTCTTCATTTGCCCCTATTGAAAATTTTATTTGTGTTAACATTCCCCTAAAAAGATAAGCAAATAAAGATGTTATTATGCTCACAAATGTTTGAGTGATACAGCTATTGTCTTGGTCTGTTTGGGCTGATATAGTAATATGCCAAACCTTGGGTAGGTTATAAACAATAGAAATTTCTTTCTCACAGTTCTGGAGGCTGGAAGTCCAAGATTAAGTTGCTGGCAGATTCAGTGTCTGATGAAGGCCTGTTTCCTGGTTCACAGAAACTGAACCTTGCTGCACCCCGCTTGTTGGAAGGGGCAGGAAAACTAACTCTCTGTGGCTGCTATTATAAGGGTGCTAATCTCACTCATAAGAGCTTGGTGACCTGATCACTTCCCAAAGACTCACCTTCTAATTCCATCATCTCAGGGGATAGCATTTCATCATGTAAATTGTGTGTGTGTGTGGGGGGGGGGGGGGGTGTCACAAACATTCAGACCATAGCAGTTAATGCTCCATGATCCATATGCACTTCTTCAGTTCCAACCATCTGCTTCCAACCATGCACGGTCTGGCTTTGATGCCATTACTTCCAAGTTTAGAAGAGAGCTGCTTTCATTGTGGAGCACAGGCATCAGAACAGCATCCCCAGCAGCAGCTCAGACCCTGTAAGGAAAAGAATTAGAAAGAAAAGTTCTTAAACATTGTACCAGGCCTGCTACATCAGAATTGCTGGGGGCAGAACCCAGGCGTCTGCATTTTTAAAATCTTTCCTGATGATTCTTAAACATGATAAATTCTTACCAGCATTGGATTAGTGTTAATGCTGCCCTAAAGGTAAATCTGCAATTATATGATACTTAAAAATGAGATGATGCATGAAGAGCAATGAATAAATATTAGCTATTATTCTACATATGTAGAATATTTGCATTGGAAGGAAACATTAAGATGAACTGATGTAGCAACTTCCTTTTCTGAATGAAGAAATTGAAAAGGATATGGATAATTTAGTGAAGTATGTGCTGATGCATTTTTTGTATCCATTTTATTTTTCTCCTGTGTTCTCTAATAAATCAGATAATCAATGATATTTTAGTTTGTGGTCAGTTGCCAAGCAAATAAGAGGCAGATCACAAGCTTGCCATGTCTGTCTTATAATTCCTGCTTGGAGATTAAGAAAAGAGCCTTGTGAGAAATCATGCTTACAAACACATCACTTCCCTGGGAAGAACTCTTGGCTGGTGATCAAGGACATGATGTCTTTCTCTATTGCACGGGGTCTCACTCTGGATTTGCACGTGGATTGGCAGGATGATAATAATCACATTTGTTTTCCAAAATGTCCCTCCCAACCTCCATTCTTCTTCTCAATTTTCCAGACTGATTTCCTCATTCTGCTTTTTTATGCTTGCTTTCATCTCCATACAAACAGATCTGGAAATATAGCTGCTGTTTATTTATTTGGTAGATTTACAAAACATGCCAGTGTGCCTCTGGGCATGAGTACAATATAAATCACAAGCCATAAATAAATAACAGAACAACAAAAACAAAACTAAGTAAAAGCTGAAACCCACATGCCTCGGTAACTAGTAAGGTTTTTTTCCCTCTTTTATCAAGGGAAACTGAGTCAGGTCCTATATATATCTCATACATGCATATATTCGCAGTACTTTTCTCTCAATTAAAAAATCTGACTTAATTCAAAATTAACTGGCTAATAGAAAAAAATAGAAATAGCTATTATAAAATAATTTCAGTGATTGTCTTCAGATGAAGGCGGATGGTTGATTTAAGCGTGTCACTTTTTGTTTTTCCATGTTTTCTTCAGTGAGTAATAATACTACAGGTAGCCACTATATGTTGTATACTTGTTATACAGTGCCATTTAGTTTTCACTGTAAGCTTATAGAGCTTTTGAGGGTTTACTGTGGAAAAAAAAAAAAAAAAAAGCTCATAAATTTAAAACATTTAAGCAATTGCCTGGGTTGCCCAGGCAGTTAGGCATGGGGTTGAGGTTGGAGAACATCTGTGTCCTATAAGCCCATTGCACATTCCTCCACCGGGCTTGCTCTTCCTTGGACTCCCAACCCTGGGGGGCTCCCCTTCACTTCTCACTAGTAATGACCAGCAGCCCTGGGTACAGTCTGCCAGGTAAAACCCAGCTTCCCTCTGAGGCCAGAGGAGGCAGAGCTGCGAGGCTGCCACACTTCTCTTCCACCCAGTGTCAGTACTACACCACACTGCAGCTCAGACCACTGGAATGGGGTAATGAAAGGAAAGGCTAACCTCTATGCCAAATGAAATTTTCTTAGGAACTAAGTACAACATATCTCAGAATGTCTCCAGGTCTGGGCTTTGCTTCCCTGGTTGCTGGTCCCCTCTGCTCTGCAAGACCAGACCATGTTTGACCTCTGACTTTGGCCATCCATCTTTATGCACCCTTCTCGGGCAATCTGACCTCACCCTCAGTATTTCACCCCTGGATTCATTCCCTTCTTCCCCAGAAGTTGCTTTTCCCCAGTCTAAGTTATTCAGGTGAGAATCCCATGCCAAGTCTTCAGCAGAACTGTCTGAAGTCACCTCTGGCATCCTGGGGTCCACTGGGAAGAGCAGGGTGGACAAAATAGTTTTGGTTCAAGATCTCCAGAACACCAGAGAGGTGTCAGTGTGTCCCTTTGTTCTGCTTGTCTATAGCAGTGTTATTGCATTCTTTACTTTTTTGTTGTTTTCTTGTGTACTGAGAAGGAATTTTGTAAATTCCAGATTACTTGCATGTTTTAAAATTGACATCTAAAATGTTTAAGCTTAATATTCACATGGATATTGTTTCCAGCACACTGTTATTTAAAAATAAACATTATATCACATTTTAAAACTATTTTTTATTCTAATTTGTTATACATGACAGCAGAATGCATTGCAATTCATATTATACATGTAGAGCACAATTTTTCATAACTCTGGTTGCATACAAAGTATATTCAAACCATTCGTGTCTTCATACATGTACTTTGGATAATAATGTCCATCTCATTCCACCATCATTTCTAACCCCATTCCCCCTCCCTTCCCCTCCCACCCCTATCTAGAGTTTGTCTATTTCTCCGGTGCTCCCCTTCCTACTCCTTATATCAGAGAAAACATTCAGCATTTGGTTTTTTGGGATTGGCTAAATTAACTTAGCATCATATTCTCCAACTCCATCCATTTACCTGCAAATGCCATGATTTTATTCTCTTTTATTGCTGAGTAATATTCCATTGTGTCTATATACCACATTTTCTTTATCCATTCATCTACTGAAGGGCATCAAGGTTGGTTCCACAATTTAGCTATTGTGAATTGTGCTGCTACATTATATCACATTTTAAATGAAGCCAGTAATTTTAAGTAATTTGGTTGTTTGGTAATCACCATTTATTAAAACATACATGATTAAGTTCTTTTCCTGTCAGAAATTGCACATATTTTATTTATTTTCAAATTTTATCTCCGTGATATTTTCTCCATAGAATTTTTATTCCAACTGAAATATATTTTATGATTCAAAATCTTTTATATCAACCTTATTATAACTGCTGCAATTAAAATGTAAATACACTTAAATGAAACTTAAAAAAACTCTGTGACCATCTCTATATTTAAAAACTCTTAATTTAATAATTATTTATTAATGACCAATGACCACAGATGAGGATTATCCATGAAAGCAAGGAAGATTAAGCCTCAGGGTCCTTTGTTCCTGAAAGTGGCATAGAAATCTTTATTCAAGCTATTTTTTATAATCTTTCAGTTGATGATTCAATTAGGACTCATCAATTTTATTATAAACAAAGAATTGGTATCATCTAACTCGTGGAACCATCACAGTCACCTACATTCTGTACACCTGTATCAATATGGTAGCTTGGATATTCTTAAACCTTCCTGGAGATAAGACATAGGGTAGTTTAGGATGAGTAAGAGTCATGCCTTTCCTTAACGTAAGTGAACAATGAGAAAAAGAAACCAGCATATTCATTATAGTGTTTTTCAGAAGATCATTTTAAGAAAAAAATGTGTATAGAAGATCTGGAAATTCATTCCCCTAAAATGTTTCATGTTGGGTCTTCAAATAACTTGACTTAAAGACCCAAGGTGTAGACTGTGATCATTGGATTGTTTCTTCTCTGCCTGACTCTTTGACTCTGCATCATATGTCTGTCTGTTTCTCTTGCACTCACATTCTTCCTTTCTCCATAAAGTTTCTCTAGTAAGTCAAGTCTCATTGCTATCCCCTCCCCCATCTTCTCCCTAAGTCCCCTCTTTCAAACTGTCATCTCTCACTCTTTCCAGGTACAGGAAGGGTACTCATCAAGAAGTTGTTTATATGAGGGTTGGGCCTAAGCTTTGAAATGATACCTTGAGAGCACATCCTTCTCCCCAGAGGCGGGTACCAGGGAGGCTTGGGTTCCCTTCGACCATTGCAGAAGATACATACACATCTTATCCCCCTGCTATGGTCTGAATGTGGTTTTTCTATAAGAGTTCCTGTGTTGGGAGCTTGATCCTCCCATAATGTTAGCTGAATAAACCTCTTGTTATAGCAATGAAAAAACAGACTAATTATATATGTAATTAAAAAACAGACTACATATGTGTGTGTGTGTGTGTGTATGTAAATTTTTTTAACTCAGGGGCTCTCTTCATCCCCAGACCTCCCCCTTTATTTTTTTGTATTTTATTTAGAGACAGGGTCTCACTGAGTTGCTTAGCACCTCGTTAAGTTGCTGAGGCTGGCTGGCTTTGAACTCGTGATCCTCCTGCCCTAGCCTCCTAAGATGCTGGGATTACAGGTGTGTAGCACCGTTCCAGAAAACAGACTAATATATTATCTACACCTGTGAATGTGACCTTATTTGAAAAAAAAAAAAAAGTTCTTTGCAGATATAATTAAGGATCTTGAGATGAGATCATCCTGGATCAATGAGGTGGGCTCTAGAGTCAATGGCAAGTGTTCTCATAAGAAACAAAGCAATAGAAGAAAGGCACATGAAGAAGAGGAGACACGTGGAGGCAGAGATGTAGCCAAGGGAGCCAAGAAACATGAAGAACTACCAGAAGTTGGTGAGTAAGAGAAAGAAAGGAACGTGACCATGCTGACTCTTAATTTCAAGGTGCTGGCCTACAGAACTGTGAAAGAAGAAATTTGTGCTGCCTAAGCTAAAGCTTGTGGTAATTTGTTACAGTAGCCCTTGGAAGCCAATATGTTCCCTAAAGAAATAGTAAACAAATACAATAAGCCAATTTTATCACCAATGAATAATGTCAATAGTACCATAAAGAATTTGTAAAGGATTTGCTTTGTGTCACCTCAGGACAAAACAAAAAGTCCTTTTTGGATGAGCCAGTTTTGCTCTTGGTTGTAAATTCCTTACTGGTAGGATCAGAGGGTCCTTGGGGGAAGAACTTTAGTTTCTGAGTCTTTCGCACTTTTGAGAGTACCCTCTCTGGGTGCAGAGAGGTCCCTGTGCACTGTGTACTGGCATCTCCAGTGAGTGCTCATGGCCATATCAGTGAGAGCCTCTCATTTTTAAAATTTTAAAATTTTTATTTATTTATTACACAAATTGAGCACAACCTTTCATTTCTCTGGTTGTAAGACAGATCCTAAGTCCAGGTAGAGCAAGTGAATCAAGCACGGGAGGCCTATGAACCAGTACTTGTCACCAACCATGGCTGTATGTACTAAATGTTAGCCATTAAGGATTCATTCTTTGGGCTTAAAGTTGGAGCTCAGAGCTTATTTTAAGAGATTATCTGGTATTTATGGAATGCTCATTGCTAAGCACCATTAAAATGCATTGCTATTATAAAATACAGTCAATTCTTGTTGTTCATGGTAGTTATGGTCCATGAAGTTGCCACTGGCAATTCTCTGAGGGGAAATACAGAATCAGTCTCCTGCCAGCCTCTTGTCACAACATTTTCATCAACAGATCAATACAAAACCTTGTTTTATATGTGTTTCTGTTGAAAGACACCTCATTTAATACATATTGTTGATTCATAACTTTGAACTCGTGGCCAACAGCACTATAACTCACACCTGAGCAAAGCTTCTCTGACACATGGATTTTTTTTCCTTAAGTCACATCACAGTCTTGCACTTAGGAACACTACAGAGCATTTCAGCACTATACTCAAAGGACTTTTAAACAACAAAACCACCAAGGAAAAGCACAAAAATGAAAAAAAATGTGGCACTAAACAGGTCATGGAAAGAACCAGCCCTTACAGTAAAGCTAGACCAACAAGAAGGCAGAGCAGTTTTCTCCACCTCAGCTGGGAATGTGTGTGTGTTAGGCAGTGTGTCAGAGTTTTTACCACCCTACAAGAATCTGCAAATGATCATGACAGTACCTCAAATATTGATTTTGGAGGTTACAAATAATTTTTTTGTGAGTAGGCAAATTCATAAATGTCAAATCCATCAATAATGAGGATTGACTCTGCTACGGGGTCTAGGTTAGATGCAGATTATTGCAATGTCTTTTAATTGCGAATGACTTCAAGAGCTTCATGATGTGTAGGAATTTGGTGCAGTTTTCTTTTTTCGTTTTTTGTTTTTGAACATCATTTTTAAGGAGTGACTGTTGTCCTTCTGAGGGCCACATACTTTGAAATTAGAGAGGGAGCAGGAGGACTAGTGTCTTGAGTCTTTCTGAATCAATGTGTGGATGAAAGGTAGGGTCTGCACTCATGTATGAGAAAGAGTTGGTCAGGGGAGGAAGAATCAGGTCTACACTTGGAACTGCAGTTCTTTAACACATTGGGCTGCTCCCAAAGGAAGTCAGGATATAGACAAAGGGATATAAGGTCATTCAGGTCTAACTTGTTTCTGGTCCTCCAAGGAGGTCTCTCCCTCTCTCTCTCCATTCAATGGTCTGATGATATCCCTTTGTATGCTGAAGACAGGTCCTTCTCCATGTGTTATATGGAAAAGGTAGGAAGAATCTTTCAAAGCTCTGGACATAGTTCATACACATGAAAACAATTTTCAATGCTTTTGATACTGTAAAGGTTGAGTATCCCTTATTTGAAATGCTTAGAACCAGAAGAATTTGGTTTTTGTAATATTTGCATATATAGAATGAGATATCTTGGGAATGGGTTCTGCCTAAACATGAAAATCATTTGTTGTCCATATATAACATATAGCCTGAAAGCAATTGTATACACTATTTTAGTGTACCTGTGGCCCATCACGTGAGGTCTGGTATAGAATTTTCCACTTCTGGTGTCATTTTGGCACTCAAAATATTCCTGGTTTTGAAGCATGTTGGATTTTGGAATTTTGGAGTAGGGGCGTTCTACTTATACTGAGCGGTATATCAAAAATGGAAATGTTGGGGGGGTTGTATTAGGGAAGCCATGTGCCAGGGTGCCCCATCAATTCTGGAAGAACGTATTCTTTCTAGAGGAACAAAGTCCAGACTATTGCTTTCATTTCCTTAGTTTGACCCTGTGATTCCACTTAGTCTCTGCAAATGGCTGGCAAAACACACCCCCTGGCCTGGCACACACTGAAGCTGGCAGAGCAGAGACAGGAGCTCAGTGAACAGGTTTCTCCAGCTGTCCTCCAAACAACAGTCCACTGAGAGTTGGCCCTCCTCTGTTTCTCAGTATGTTTCATGAGTTGATTAAAAAAAAAAAAAAAAAAAAAAAAAAAAGATCTGGTGGTCCTAAAGAGAAAGTGCTGCTAACAGAAATGAAGCAGGGGGGAAAGGGTGATGGTTGTTAAAAACTGAAGTTTGGGATGAACTAACATTAGAAAGTCGGATTCAGTGGTAGTCAAAACAAAATGTCGAATGTTTTCTCTGATATGTGGAAGCTAACCACAATAAGGGGGTGGGGAAGAGAAGTGCAGTAGAGTAGTCAATGGAGAATGGAGGAAGAGGATGGGGAATAGAAAAAGGAAAGACAGTGGAATGAACCTGACATAATTTTCCTAAGGACATATATGAAAACATCTCAGTGAATCCCACCATCATGCACATCCACAAGAATGGGGTCCTAACTAGAATAATAGTCCATGCTTGTATAATTATATCAAGATGGATTCTACTGTCACACATAACTAAAAAAGAACCCATAAAAAGATGTGAAGGAATCTACCTTAGCCTCAGTACAAAAGTAAGAAGAAATGACTTCCAGCTTCCTGTCACTGCACTTAAATAAAACAAGTGGACACTGGAAAGAGAGGGAGTCTAAGTAATTCTTAACCTACTAAGTGGGGTGGGGTAGGTGAGAAGAAAGGGAGCAAGGAAACTTTTAAATATTTCTGTGCTCAAACTTCTGGGAACTCATAAAAATCTTGAGTTGTATTCATTTGGAATATCAAGAAATCATTCTACTAGCTTTTGACCTTGAGTAGTAGGGGTGACTCATGGGCTTGCTTTTGTGTATAAACTTTTGTGGATTTATGCTACTTCTAAGCTGTGAGCATGACCAGGTTAATCTCTGTTCCTGCTTCCTTGTTAGCAAAAAGGGAGATGAGGGGCTGGGGCTAGGGCTCAGTGGTAGAGTGCTTGCCTCCCACGGGTGAGGCACTGGGTTCGATCCTCAGCACCACATAAAAATAAATAAAATAAATAAAGATTTCAAAAAAACGAATCTCAACTGATACAGACTTTACTTTCAAAAAAGGAGATGATAATAAAATTGTATAATAATAGTAGTATCTTTCTTACAGAGTGGTGGGGAAGAGTAAATGAGTTAAGTATGTAATGAGCTTGGAACATGCCAGGCATGTAGTAAGCATTCTGTTAGATGTCTTAATTATAATTTGCTTATAATCCCAGCTACCACCTACTTCCTTTTAGTTATCTGCTCACCCCTCATTCAGATAATGCAAACTGACACAAATTTGTTAAGGGGTAGGGTTTCTCTGGTCCACATCACAAGTTGTGTAGAACAATCACAGAAACTAGTCATTTTCTTAAAAAGAGTCACGGAATTAGAAGAGAAGGGGCCTTGACTCCCCCCAAAGGTTGGTTGGAGATCAGCAAGACTTCCAGTCTATGGCCAAGGCCTGATTGTAAGAAAGTAGCAAGCCATCTATCTGGTCAATCTTATTTGAGCCCCTGAATCTAGTCCACAGGAGGGAGAGTCCCTGGACTTCCCTACCGCATTGCTGCTGCTCTGCAGACACTGTCAGAGAGGAAAGAATCCAGTACTTGGGACAATCCCTCACAAGTGAATGCCAGCTGCCCTGAAACCACACCTAGAGCAAGTGCCACCAAGTAGAGAGCCCCTGGCCAAGACCTTTTCCAATGGACACCCACTGGGCCTAGCAGTCTCAGCGAACAGCAGGTGTCACCCTTCTGCTTCCAAACCTCAATTGCCTTCAGGTGCCTCATGTGCTCTCCAAACTTGTGTGTTTAGAGCTGCCGCCCCGCGGGGTGGCTGAGCTCATCTGTCCTGTCTACAGCGCTGTGTGTGTGTGTGTGTGTGTGTGTGTGTGTGTGTGTGTGTGTGTGATGGGGTCGCAGCTTTCCAGCGCGCTTCCCAGAGAGACATAGGGCGTGACGTGTAGGGCGGCAAATGCCAGCACAAGCTAGCGGGCCGCTCAGAGGTCGAAGATTGAACTTACAATGGGACGGGGGAAAGGTGGCCTACGCTTCCAAGTCCCTCCCCTTCCCCCTAGCAGTTACTTGGTGTCGGGAACGGCGCGGAGGAGGCCCCGTTAGGACTCCTGGGAAGAGGCTCTGGGACGGTGGATGTGGTACCAGCTGTGGCCTGCGACCCAATCGGCTTGCAGTAACTGCGCTTCATGGCCGAGGAGCAGCTCTTCCTACCTGGGCAGCTTTCGTCCCCTAACCTGAAATCTCTGCGGTTGGAAGTGCACCCGGCAGGGGAGGCGGAGGATGCGACGGTGACTGACGGTGAAGTACTGGGCGCCACCCACGCAGCCGAGTCCTGCTCTGAAGTTGAGCCCCTTGCGCGCGCGAGTGCTGATATAGGAGAATGGGTGGACGCGCCTAGTGCTTGTGAATGTGGGCGTGGGTGTATTTGGGGGTACATATATTCATTCAGCGCCTACAAAGATGCAGGAGAGTGCTCTTGGTGCACTTGTGTAGGAGTGCATGTGTGTGCCCCTGGCGCGTGTGTATAGGGTTGCAGATGTGTGTGCTTGGTATGCGTGTTTGGTAGCGCTTTGTGCACACTCAGCGCGCATGTATAGAATTCGGGTCTGTTCACCTGATGTGCGCACATGGGAGTGAGACCACACAGAAGTGAACCGGTGCAAACCCTAACAACCTGGCGAGGGTAAATGCAGGACCACCTCTCTGGTCCAGAAGGATACAAATAGGCCAAATTGTGTCCTCATTGTACTCAGATGATTTTGTAGCTGCAGGCAGAAGACTCTGGGAGCAAGTTTGGGGCTGACACGAGGCATGTGATTTCCTTGTCTTTAATCTATTTAGAACAGAACAGGAACTAATGTCTTGGAACTCTGGTTCCAAGGCAGTGCTTCCACAGAAGCTCTCTGTAGGCGAAGTTGTGATGGTCAGGAAGGACTGAGCCAACACATACCAGTTTAACTGGCTTTGCAGCCACTGAGGTATCCATATGGCATTATCCTTTGGTTAAAAACATAACTTTCTCCCGGGAAATACAAGGGCCCCCTGCAATCTGAGAGTGGTGGATATGTTGGGAATTCTTTGGCTCTGGAAAGTGCACAAAACTTTGCATGTAAATATGTTTTTATTAGTGCATGAACCCAGCTCATTCCTCCTAATAGAAGTATAAGAAAAGCCGGGAAGCCAAGATAGGAGACTTCTGGGGTTCCTTCTGCTTTCAATTTCTAGAGTCTGGGTGGTGTTTAAAGAGTTCTGTGATATGGATTGGTTCTAAAGATAATTTCAAATAACTCCTGCACTGTGTTCCTGATCCTCATTGTGAAGTAAGATATAAGTTCACTGCTGTGTCTCCAAGGCCTTAGAACAATGTCAGGCACATGGTAGTCACTTGATAAATATTTGTTGTGGAATGAAAGAAAGTTCTGGGATGTATAGTCTCCATTTATCATAGGCTGGAGTGGGAGTATTAAGTATCATTTGATTTGTGTCTTAGGAAAACTTGAGCTTGGCAAGGGATCAATACCTTACTCAGTAGCTCCTTGATTTCTCTTAAATGCAAGAGAGGAAAAAGAGTAGCAAAGTGTTTCTACAGGGAATTCTGAACCTCAATGTGCCAAGAAGAGTTTCATTCACCCAGCATAATAAATTTGTTTAATTTATAGATATTTATAAATAGGAACACAAAAGAGCACAGTTAATGTTTGCATGTTACTTGATGTCTTCTGATTTTCTTTCCTACAAATATGTGTTAGAAATATCTGAGGTTCAAGGTGATTGGAGTTGCAGACTTCCAATGTATTACCCAATGCCTGATAATAAGAGAACATGATTAGACTGCACAGAGAACTAAGCAGTAAATGGACACCAAACTAGACTAGTGAAAATAGAAAGAATAATTAAAGCCAAGGCAGGCAATCATGGTCACAAGATTCTTACTAAATTCCTTTGGAAAGATTCACTAATAAGGAAGCAGAGAACTCATTCTCCGTTTGTAAGGTGCATTCTATGCATGAATGCAATTATTAATCCTTGGTACCCTTTTGAGGAAAGCTTTTAGAAAGAAACTATTCTGGAGTTTTTTTTAAAGTAGTTCATTTTACTGTGTCACCAACTGGCCCCTGTGGGTTGTAGCTTGGCAGGCTTGGCAGAGCAAGCTGAAGAAGAAATTCTAATGAACTATTAGAAGAAAACTTGGGTGTACTCAAACATCATACATTTAATAACAGAATTCTGGTTGGCTAGATTTCTCCTGGGTTGAAGATTGGCTCAAATTCTCTAATAGACTTTAGAATGGGTATAAGCAATGTACATTAAGAAACCTTATAGTTTCTTTGCTTGTGTCTAAAATTTGTTTTTCATCAAGTAGACTCTGGAGTAACTCTGCCTATATTCAAATCTTGACTCTACATCTTATTAGATATGCTACAACTTTTAAGTGTTTTTATTAGTGCATTATAGTTATACACAATATTGTGATTCATTTTGACATAATCATACATACATGGAGTATAATTTCATCCACTTCAGTCCCCAGTACTTCCTCTTTCCCTCTCCTCCTCCCTCCCTGTTTGTTTTCTTATTCCTTTACTCTACTGGTCTTCCTTCTATTTCTTCATAGTTTATTTTTTTGAATTGGTGCTTTATGGATATACATAAAGGTGAAATTCACTTAGCATAATCTGGTCATTCTCATCCTATAGTTCCTTCTTTTTCCCATCCCTCCTCCCTTCCACTCTATCCCCATCCTCTATTCCACTGATCTTCCTTCTATTTTCAGATATGCTACATTTATTGAATTAGTCACCTAACTAAGCTTTGATTTACTTATCTGTAAAATAAGGATAATATGTATTCTGAGGAATAAATAAAATATGTATCATGCTTGGGACAATGCCTGGCATATATTGAGAACTCAATAAATGTTAGCTATTATTATTGATAGTAAATTTACTTCCTGTCCCCCAAACAAGAGTTTCCTTTCAGTTCTGAGGGTTAGTAAGGCTGTATTTTTTTGTGAAAATGTTCTAAAAAAAAGGCAATTAAGAGCTGACATTGTATTAACATAAAATCTAAGGGTGTGCCACATCCCTAGGAGAGAAGAGAGAACATTTCTTTTGATTAATCTGGAAGAGATAATATATAAATAAGCCCACAAACCATCAAGTATAAAAAAATGGAGTTTTTTGGGTTTTGTTTTGGCTGTGAGGATTGTACTAGAATGGTAGGATTTTTGTTCCCTAGTGAATATCCATCTCACTAGAGAGGAAAGAATAGCAAATGAAAAACCAGAGAAATACATCCTTTATATGGCATAAGAATTCTAATCTCTCTTCATTACATTCTATGATAACAGAGTTAGTGAGTTGAGGCCTATGGACAGGAGTCTGAAATCAGTCACCCAAGAAGAAACATTCGTTACTTCGACAAATGTCTGTTGAACACATTCTTAACCCATCATGGTGTGAACAACAAATAAGCTAGATAAGGACCCATCCTTAAGGAATTAATGTTTTCATTGGAGGAAGACAATAACCAAAGACATAGCAAGATAAATTCAGAATGAGAAAAATGTTTTGAAGAAAATGAACAGAATGAGAGAGAGAGAGATACAGAGGAAGACAGATACAGAGGAGGGCCAATTTGGGGAATATGGTCAGGGAAGGTATCTCTGAGGAAGTATAATTGATCTGAGGCAGATGGGAAGGGTGAGAGTTGCCAGCTAAGCAAGAACTAAATAAAAGTATTACAGGCAGAAAGCGTGGCAGGAAGGAGTTGGTGTGCTTGAGAGGACCAAGCAGCTAAGGTGTCATGGTGGAAGGGGCATCCTGTGAGTTAGTGTCGCAGTTATTATAGCAGCCTAACAAGCTGCTTCACAACTTGGTCATTTAAAAACCATTTAAAGGTTCCAGATTCTGTATGTTAGGAACCATGCACTGCTGTCAATTCAGAAACTGGAAAGAAGCAAAGAGGTAATGGAAAATGACGAAGACAGAGAGAAAACCTGAGGCCTGGTGGTTCCTCACACTGTGATGGAGATATAACCACCCCGAGCCAGCTCAGCATGTTTATTGTATAGGTTATAACATCAAAAGGATTTTTTTGTGTGTGTGTGAGAGAAAATTTCTTCAAATTACACAGGAGTAAAGTCGATGTTCTGGACAGCCCAATTACAATTATCAACTTGCATTCATAATTCTTTACACCTGGAGCTGGTATCCAAATTCAGGTCAAGACTGATAGTGCCATGGCAAGCATGGAACAGGGTGTCACCATAGCAATGGGGCAGTCTCAACTTGTGACTTTGCACCAGGAGTTCCCAGCAGCAGCATGCTCCTGTCCCCAGAGAATCAGAGACCATAATTCAAATTGCTGTTCCTGACAGAACAAGTCAGGGCTTACCCTGCAGTTCTTTGTGGTAAATGCATTCGGCTGGTAGCTGGTCTGGTCTTAGGGATTCAAGAAGGCTTCATGCACCTAGGTTGGTACTTGGGCTGGTGTGTTGGTTAGTTTTTTTTGTTGTGTGTCATTGTGACTGGGCCATGATGCCCAGACATTTGGTTATTCTTGGTGTTTCTGTACAACTGTTTCTTAAATGAGATTAACATTTAAATCTGTGGACGTGGAGTGAAGCAGTTTGCCCTACATAATATGAGTGGGCCTTATTCAATCAGTTGAAGACTTTAGTAGAACAAAGACAACCTTCCCCTGGCAAATAGGAATTCTGCCAACAGATGGTCTTAGCCTTGAACTGCAATGTTATCTCTTCTTCAGTGTCCAGCATGCTGGCCTATGCTGCAGATTTTGGACTTACCAGTCACTGTAGTTATTAAATCCATTCCTTAAATCTCTTTGTATGTACATAAAAAGAGATCAGTCCTTTTCCTTCTGGAGAACCCTGACTGATAGAATTGGTGTGGCTGAAAGACCAGGACTGTTAGTGGGGAATCCTGTACATGTCCTCTCCACATGATTTTATTTCCTCCTGCTGTGGATTCTTCACTTCATGGTTGCCTTCTATGGAGACTAAGTGCTCCTAGGTGAAGTTTTCCAGCATACAAGGCAGAAGCTACACTGCTTTTCTATGACCCAGCTGTGGAAATCAACTACTATTACCTCTAGCATATTCCATTGTTCATTGCATTGCCAGAGAAGTTGGAGACAATGTTCAAAACTGCCACAGTCAGATCAACCAGGTAACTGTGACACACACACACACACACACACACACACACACACACACACGGTTTTGGAAGAATTATAATAATATCCTTCTCCATCACAATGACTGAGATAGCTGATTGGAGAGCACAGATTTTACTGTGAACTACAAAAGACTTCTAATTCTTCACTACTGGTTTGAGCTTGTCTCCCATTCACCCTCCAACAAACAAAATGCAGGCCTGCCCTAGAAATCACCTTCTCTGCAGATGGAGAGCCTAGGAAGCAAGAGAAGAGAGGGCTGGAGGAGTAATATCTCCTAGTGCATCAAGCAGAGAACCCCAAGGAAACAGAATGGAGATGTAAAGAGAGGCCAGGATTGTTTACTGGAGCACAGTATTTCTCCATGAGGCACAGATGGCACTTGTGCCAGGAAAGATCTTCATTGTGAAGGACACAGCAGAATGGTTAGCCCTCTGAGCACTTCCAAACTCATTCTATGGGGCCAATATCACCCTAATCCCAAAACTAGGCAAAGACACATCAAAGAAAAAAACTTCAGAGCAATATCTCTAATGAACATAGATGTAAAAATTCTCAATAAAATCCTGGCAAAATGGATACGAAAACATATCAAAAATATAGTATACAGCCAGGCGCGGGGGCTCATGCCTGTAATCCCAGCACTTTGGAGGCTGAAGCAGGAGAATTGAGAGTTCAAAGCCAGCCTCAGCAATGGCAAGGCGCTTAGCAACTCAGTGAGACTCTGTCTCTAATAAAATACAAAAAAGGGCTGGGGATGTGGCCCAGTGGTCAAGTGCCCCTGAGTTCAATCCCTGGTGCCCCCCCCCCCCCAAAAAAATAAATGTATACACATGTATATATATAGTACACCAAGATCAAGTGGGGTTCATTCCAAGGATGTAAGGATGGTTCAATATACAGAAATCAATAAATGTAATTCGTTACATCAATAGACTTAAGGATAAGAACCATATTATTATCTCAATAGATGCAGAAAAAGCATTTGACAAAATACAGCACCCCTTCATGTTCAAAACACTAGAAAAACTAGGGATAACAGGAACATATCTCAACATCATAAGCTATCTATGCTAAGCCCCAGGCCAACATCATTCTAAGTGGAGAAAAATTGAAAGCCTTCCCTCTAAAAACTGGAACAAGACAGGGATGCCCTCTTTCATCACTTCTATTTAACATAGTACTTGAAATGCTGGCCAGAGCAAAAAGACAGATGAAAGAAATTAGAGGGATACAGATAGGTAAAGTAGAACTCAAATTATCACTATTTGCTGATGATGTAATTTTACACCTACAAGACCCAAAAAAATTCCACCAGAAAACTTCTAGAACTCATAAATGAATTCAGCAAAGTAGCGGGGTACAAAATCAACACCCATAATTCTAAGGCATTTCTACATATCAGTGACAAATCCTCTGAAAGGGAAATGAGGAAAACTACCCCGTTTACAATAGCATTAAAAAATAAAATACTTGGAGCTGGGCGCGGTGGCGCACGCCTGTAATCCCAGCACTTGGGAGGCTGAGGCAGGAGGATCGCGAGTTCAAAGCCAGCCTCAGCAATGGCGAGGCACTTAGCAACTCAGTGAAACCCTGTCTCTAATAAAATACAAAAAAGGGCTGGGGATGTGGCCCAGGGGTCAAGTGCCCCTGAGTTCAATTCCCGGTACCAAAAAATAAATAAATAAAATAAAATCCTTGGGAATCAACTTAACCAAAGTCATGAAAGTCCTCTAAAATGAAAACTACAGAACACTAAAGAAATAAATTATAGAAGACCTTAAAGGATGGAAAGATCTACCTTGCTCTTGGATAGGTAGAATTGATATTGTCAAAATGACCACACTACCAAAAGCGCTATACATATTTAATGCAATTCCAATCAAAATCCCAATGACATTCCTCATTGAAATAGAAAAAGCAGTCATGAAATTCATATGGAAAAATAAGAGACCCAGAATAGCTAAAGCAATTCTTAGCAAGAGGAGTGAAGCAGGCGGCATCACTATATCAGACCTTAAATTATACTACAGAGCAATAGTAACAAAAACAGCATGGTATCAACACCAAAATAGGCTGGTAAATCAATGGTACAGAATAGAGGACATAGAGACTAAAGCATATAATTTCAGTAATCTTATATTAGACAAAGGCGCCAAAAATGTACATTGGAGAAAAGATAGCCTCTTCAACAAATGGTGCTGGGAAAACTGGAAATCCATATGCAACAAAATGAAATTAAACCCCTATCTCTCACCATGCACAAAACTCAATTCAAAGTGGATCAAGGATCTAGAAATTAGACCAGAAATACTACACCTAATAGAAGAAAAAGTAAGCTCCAGTCTCCAACAAGTCAGATTAGGCCCCAAGTTCCTTAATAAGACTCCTGTAGTACAAGACTTAATATCAAGATTCAAACTAAAAAGCTTCTTCTCAGAAAAAGAAACAATCAGTGAGGTGAATAGAGATCCTACTAATTGGGAACAAATTTTTACCACATGCACATCAGATAGAGCACTAATCTCTAGAATATATAAAGAACTCAAAAATCTTAACACCAAAAAACCAAATAACCCAATCAATAAATGGGCAAAGGAACTGAACAGACACTTCTCAGAAGAAGATATACAATCAATCAACAAATACATGAAAAAATGTTCAACATCTCTGGCTATTAGAGAAATGCAAATCAAAACCACTCTAAGAGTTCATTTCACACCAGTCAGAATGGCAGCTATTAAGAACACAAACAACAATAAATGTTGGAGAGGATGTGGGGAAAAAGGCACACTCATACATTGATGGTAGGACTACAAAATGGTGCAGCTAATATGGAAAGCAGTATGGAGAATCCTTGGAAAACTAGGAATGGAATCACTTTATGACAGCTATCCCACTCCTCAGTCTATACCCAAAGGACTTAAAAACAGCATACTACAGGGACACAGCCACATCAATGTTTATAGCAGCACAATTCACAATAGCTAAACTGTGGAACCAACCTAGATGCCCTTCAGTAAATGAATGGATGAGGAAAATGTGGTACATATACACAATGGAGTATACTCAGCAATAAGAGAGAATAAAATCATGACATTCACAGGTAAATGGATGAAGTTGGAGAATATAATGCTAAGTGAAGTTAGCCAATCTCAAAAATCCAAGTGCTGAATGTTTTCTCTGATATAAGGAGGCTGATTCACAGTGGGGTTGGGAGGGAAGCATAGGAGTATTAGAGGAACACTAGAATGGCCAATGGGGAGGGAAGGGAAGGGAGGGGGCAAAAGGGTGAAGAAAAAGAAATGGATAGCCCTCTGGCCCCTTGGCAGTAAATGCCAACATGCCCACACCTAGTTACTGAAACAACCTTCAGTTACTGAGCAACCTTGCTGCATTGCTGGCAGAACTCCTCTCACATGAACTCGCAGGAGAAAAAATACAGAAATGACAGTCCTCCTGGACTAACCCTCGCAAATCCCCAGAACTGTCTCACTTCTCCACCCATGCTATCTGGGAAACACTATGCTCATCTTTGTCACAGTAGTACCAAACAGGAGACTTCCTGACATTCAGGTGAGAACTGACCTACTATTGCTTAGTCCCGGCAACTATTTACATTGTATCATTGCTCCATAGAGTCCTTAAAAGATGTGGAATATAATCCGTATCCTGCTAAGTAACTTCTTTTTTTTTCATTTTTAAAATTTCTTCTTTTTAGGTATATATGACAACAGAGTGTATTTTGACATATTATACATACATGGAGTATAACTTATTCTAGTAGGATCCCCTTCTTTTGGTTGTACATGATGTGTATTTATATACAAATATAGGAAAGTTATGTCTGATTCATTCCACTGTCTTTCCTATTCTTATCTCCCCAGTTCCCTTCATTTCCCTTTGTCTAATCCGATGAACTTTGATTCCTCCCCACCTTATTTTGTGTTAGCTTCTGCATATCAGAGATAACATTTGGCTTTTGGGTTTAGGGGATTGGCTTATTTCACTTAGCATGATAGTCTCCAGATCCATCCATTTACTGACAAAAGTCATTGTTCGTTTGCCAAGAGCAATGCTTTCATGGTTTCATTGTAGCTTTCTAAGAAAGATGTTTAGTGCAACTGAACTGAGACTTTCAGGTAGAGCTGAATTTGAGTTCCAGCATTATGGGATACATATCAGTGAAGAGAAAGCATTTCTTCATTCTTCAGGCAGGAATGGTACCTTGAATGGATAAGTGAAAAACCACAGTAAGCCCTGTGTGGCTAAGTCTAAAGATATAGAGATGAAAAATAGATGAAAAGCCTCATTTTTTTGCCAAATAAATACCCTCTAGATTTCCTTTCTTTCCCTATTTTCAGTAGATACACTAAGTTGTGGTTTTGTACTCAATACTGATAAACCAGTTCAGAGATGGGCAATTCTCTGATTAATATTTAGAGTAAATGCCACTTGGAAGAGAAATGAGGCTTGCAGATCTTGAGGAAGTTGTAGATAGTATGATTTATTGTCCCCTAATTTTAAGAGTTAATACTTGAAGCACAGGCTATTGAGGCAAGAAAATAAAATACTTTTGATTGACATGTTTCTACTTTGTGTTGTCATTGGACACATGGTATTTTCTCAAGTAACATTTTATTGTATATATTTATGGTGTACAACATGATATCTTGATAATCATATATATGTACATATATGTACATATATATAAATGATTACAGTCAAGCAAATTTGTATATCTGTTATGATACCTGTTTGTTTTTTAGTATGCATTATTATTAGCCATAGTCCTCATGCTGTATTTTATATCTCTAGAATTACATGGGGTATTTGAAAGAAGCAATTATTTTTAAAATGTCAGACTTGTAAAAATGTTAAAATCCGAATCATTCTGATGATGAAAATCCCTTCTTCCGCATCTTTCCATCACAGATGATGTGCACTTGGACACCTGGCAATCTGAAGCACAAGTGTGGAGAGTGCACATTCTGTCATCACTTTCCTCCCCGAAACCCCATGATTTTCCTTCCTTGTAAATTCCCAGTGCAAGGGGCCTCAGCCCATTTCCCTCTCCATTGCAGCCAGCATTTTACCCTGAAGATTTGCTGATCAACATTGAACTGGTTTTCCCAGTGCAATTGCATATTAGTGGAAAACAAACGCTTTGCTCAGAGGAATGAACTTATATCCTAGATTGGGGTCTTTTTCTTAGGTTTGAGAGCACTGTGGGTTTCCAAGATTGCTATGAAATCATATTTACCTCTGCTTAGTGAAGATACTCCTTGGTGTTTGCATTATCTATAACTTCACCAAATCCTGGAAGCTAGATAATAGTTACATTGTTTTGGTCCATTGGTCTCATGGATATTGTCCTCAAAACCCGAGTACTTCCCCTTTTCTATAATACCTTCTTGTGTTTGTTTACACACTTTTTAACCTGTGGTAAAGTTGAACTTTAAGCCACAAACCCAAGTTGGTTTTGCCCATAAAATGAGGAAACATTGGTTGGTTGTGTTTGGAGAAAGCTGAATCTTTCAGAGTTTAGAAACTTTAGTGAGAGGATGGAGCAACTGAAAATTCACTCTTGGTATATCTGAGACTGAATTGAGGTTTTCTATCCTCCAGTCTAGCAATCTAAATCAAATTATGCACAACTTTCTTATTAATTGCTTCACACCACTGTCACCTCTATTTTATGAGAACTAGGCAGGCCATGTGTTTGATCAATTAGATCAGATTCTCCCATTTACTACTAGCTTTGTGGCCTTGGAAGTTATAACAAACTTATTGAGTCTTAATTTCTCTCTGGAAGCTGGTGTAATTTTTACCTTGTAAGATTATGCAAAAAAATAAAAAAATAAAAAGAAACAGAACATTGAAAAGTGAAAAAATGCAAAATGACTTCTATTAATTTCTAAAGTAAATGGAGTCAAAATTATCAAGTTAAAAATAATGCCAAGGTATTTTTATATGCAGTTGTAAAGTTTCCACTTTCACAGAGCTTGTATTCAGGCACCATCCAAAAAGCATCAGAATACTTTCTCTGTGCTGGATTTCTGATAACCCTGTTGTAAAAAGATATTTTGTGATTCTGATTGGTTTTGTCACAGGATAAGAGATGTTTCTGAGGAAGAGTCCTAGGAGTCCTAGAAGAGAGGGATAACTCAACTCAGGACCCACAGGGTTCTTGGTATATGTGACAGAAAAGAATTTCAGCACAAGCCAGACAAAGGCATAGATAGAGGTTTACTTAAGAAGGCAGATACACATTCAAGGGAGAATGCAGGCTGTCTTGAGAGTGAGAAGCAGCCCTGACTTGGGCTGAGGGTTCAATACTTATAGAAGGGCTGTATCAGAGGCCAGACTGGAGGTGGATCTAGGGTGGAGCTGCACAATTTTGCCCCAGTTTTCCTGCACTGTGTATTTCCATCATTTTACAAGGGCACAGGCCAAGGTTTGCAACAGCGTTTTCTGCATTTCAATGGCTTGATTCTGTATTTCAATGGCTTGAGGGTGTTTCCTTTAAGATTGTATATTCCTCTCTCCTTATCCTAAGTCCCTATTTCAGTTTTTTATAGTTCTTTCATGTTTGCAATGTGGCTGACGACGGATGGGCTGCAATACCAACTCTTCAGAAGAATATTTACTCTGGACCTCCTTTTGCCTCCTTGTTCCTTCTGCTTGCACAGCTGCTAAGTGCTCATACACTTATCCCAGTCCTGTATATATTTGGGTCCTTCTCATCCTTTAGCTCAAAATTTGAAAGTTACATTCTCAGAAAGGACTTTGCATCCACGGCTTCTACTACATCCATTCCATGGATCCCAGCCCTTTTCTTTCTGTAGCAACTTTCACAACTTGTAATGATAAATACAAGTATTTTCAAAAGAATTTATCCTTGGTTAAAATTGGAGTTAGACTCACAGGCCACAAAGCACAAGCATATTTAATGAGAAACCTTGAGAGGTAGGGAAGAGGTTGACCCAAATCCTTCTGAGAATGTGAGTGAGGTTGAAGCATGTTTTCCAATTAGAAACCATAAAGGGAGGAAAAGATAGAGATCATGGAGCAGGTGAGGTGAAAGGACTGTGTATTTGGAATACTGTCACGATGAGATTAAGTTCCTGGTCAGTCTCTTTGCTGAGAAATTTAAAAGGTCTCCGGTGATGTTTTGTTTTTAAGTACGGAAAGTTTATTGTTATCTCTGAGGAAATGTAGGTCAACCTTGAGGCTATTATAATGACGGAAAAGCTTGTTTAACATGTTGGTTATGGGAAATTGTATTTACTTACTATATGTTTGTTTTAGAAAATTGCATTTGTTAGAGTGTTTGTCATAGAAAATTGGATTTATTCACCCAGCTGTGTGGTGTACTGCAGCCCTGTGATGCACAGCTTGCTAAAGTTCCTCAGGAACTCTCCCCATGTTAGGGACAGGAGTTAATTTCATTTATTGATTCATAGAATTTGCATTTATTGCACATCTACTAAGAGCAAGGCTCTATTAAAAGAACTGAGGCAATACATTAGTTGTCTATTGCTGCGTAACAAATAACCATGAGCTTAGTGGCTTAAATGAATACACATTTGTTATTTCAACAGTTTCTGTGGTCAGAATTATGTGCATGGCTTGGCTGGGTTTTTTGCTTCAGGGTCCCTCATGAGCTGCTGAGGTCTTATATAAAAACTGGATTAGTCAAAGATCTTTTTCTAAACCCACATCTGTAGGTGTTGGCTTAGTTTAGTTCATCAATGAGTGTCCCTTAAAGGGCCAGATTCTTTACTTGCTGTTGGCTGGCACCCTAGTTCCTTGTCAGATGGGCTTGCCCAATGGCACATTTGCTTCATCAAAGTCAGCAAGAAAAATATCTGATAGCAAGACCAAAGACTCAACCTTATGTAGCCGAATCATGGAGATGGCAGCCCATGACCTTTTTTTATTGCTCACTAGGCCAGTCCACACTTTAGGGGAAGGAATTACACAAGGACATGAATCCAGGGGGTCATTGACGACCATCCTATCTGCCTGCTATGAGCAAGTGGAGTTGTGGTTTGGATGAGATGTTTCCTGTTAGCCTCAGGTTGATGCAGGGATATTCAGAGTTGAAATGATTCAATTAGGGAAACAGTAACCTAATCTGTCCCTCCTAGGCTGAGTGGGTGGTAGGAAGGTGGGGTATGGTGGAGGATGTGGGCTACTGGGGTGCATCTTCCCTGTAGCCTCTTCTCTCTCTGCATCCTGGTTGCCATTAGGGGAGCAGCTTACTTCTTCCATGCCATTTCTCCATGCTGTTCTGCTTCACCTTGGGCCCAACAGCAATGGAGTCCATTGTCTATGGACTAAGACATCTCATACCATGAGCCAAACTAAACTTTTCCTCCTCTAAGTTGTTTTTGTCAGGTGTTTTGGTCACAGCAACAAAAAGCTAACTAAAACAAGCAGGGAACAAAGCCAAGTCGTCACTTATGTGGAGCTTGTATTCTAGTGCCTTTCAGAAAGTATCAGTATCATTTGTCTGTGCAGAACTTCCTATAGGCCTAATTGAGAAAAACATGTTTTGTGCATCTAACAGATTCGTTGCTAAACTCTACATGAAGAATTATTCTTTTGAAAACTAGTTATCAGATGCAGTTTGCCCTGAAACCCTCAGAGTGTTTGTACTTGAAGGGCAGAACTAAAAAAATGTATTTATAAGTCTATGGGCATTTCTCAGGAGAATTACAATGATTCCTGGGACAGAAAATCAGCTCCAGTGTGCTTTTGGCTTCCAAGTCCTTTATGGTATTTTGGGTAGCTGCATGGGAGGGTCCCTATTTATGAAGAAGGTAGACATTGTTGTGGTGATTTCTATTTAATTTGTTGTCAGCTTTATTTCACCACAGCTTCATTTCTTCCTGTGGAGGCTTAGCTAGCTTTTCTTCTTTGTGTGAGAGAGCTGAATTGAAGATAGATTTTTTTTGTCTTGTACTTAGGATCAGACACTGTTGGAAATATTTTTATTAAGTCACTCACAGGGGAGACAGACTGATCTGCTGTTTCAAAGACTGGAAATTACAGTGAAGCTTTATAAAGTGAAACAAAGGAATTAATACAAGGTGGAGAAGGTGAAAGAAAGAGTGAAGAAGGAAGGAAAGGAAGAAGAAATGAAGCACAGAAACTGGACCCTCACTGGGTTTGTGCATTCCATGGATGTTGCTATTTTATGTACTAGCTCTGTTTTTATGACTTTAAGTAATTATCTAAAACATTTTCACCAATCTTGACGTTTATAGTCATTGATTTAGAACTTATATTTTAAAAGACATGAAGATGAACCCTGTATAGACTTGAGAGAATATATGTGTTTTGGACTTTGTGTGTGTCAGAAAATCAAAATTAATGAAAGTTCATGAATTGGAAAAGGAAAGTGAATCTGTATCATGTGCATGCTCTTGGCCTAACCCAGCCCAACTATTGATGTCACAGGTGGATCCCAAGATATTTGCAAATATTGTATAGTATTATGGAATATTCTCCCACATTGTGAAAAAGACTGAGGCCAAGTTTAGCAACTGGCCTAAGGAGTTAGGAGGAAAGAGCAAAGTGGAGCCGGAAACCCAACTGCTAAGGTCTGGAGTCAGGACTTGTAAGCTGCCTGTCATGGCCAGCCACAAACCCCCGCGGGAGGAAAACTCTTGGAGGCAGAGTAAAGCTATTACTACTTTTACTTCTACTTTCTTAGAGCTTAGAGAGGGAAAGAAAGATTTTTAGAGAGAAAGATTAAAGAGAGCTTTTCTTCTTGTCTTAGAGAGAAAGAAAGATAGAGCTTAGCTTCTTGTCTTCTTGTCTTCTTAGCTTAGAGAGAGAGAAAGAAAGATAGAGAGAGCTTAGCTTAGAGAAAGATTATTTTTTAGAGCTTCTTCTTTCTTCTTCGGGAGCCTTGGCCTAACTCTGACCAGCCATTACTCCTTCTGTCTGGTTTCTCTTCTGTAACCGCTCTGCCTACGTTCTGGCCGCTCTGATTCTCCGACCCGAACTCTTCTTCTGACCGACCGAGTGACTGCATGACTGACTGAATGAATTCTCCTTCGTTCTCCTAACTCGGACCGCTTTCACCTGGTTATATACCTTCAGCTTTGCGGGTGCCTACAGGTGCGTCACATACATATCAGGTGGAACTTATGGCTTCCAGCTAGCTGCAACAGCCCTTCCTAATTGGGGCTCCTTCAAGGACTGTCATAATGCTTCTTGGAAACAAAAAGTGTTTGGAAAACAAAAAGTGCTTGGAAAACAAAAAACCCATGGGATTACTTCATGAACTTCCTGCCAATGAGGCCGGCTTATTTTCCTTGCAAGGACACTCATTTCTGATTTCATATTTTCTTCTTCCTCAGAGAAAGTAGTTTTATTATTCTGTTTCCACAGATGGAAAACCCTTTAGGATATGAATTCTGTTTTCTTAAATTTCAAGATTATCAGAAGAACAGAGAAGTTGTCAATGAATATTAACTTTTTAATTCATAGAACAACAACATTCAAAGAAACTCCAGTTCAGGCAGGAGGAAGAGAAGTACAGACCCCTAGCTAGTTTGTAGAATCAGGGTTGGAGCTCGGTCCCCCAATGCCCAGTTCTCTGCTCATTCCACTGGTCTTCTTTGAGAATACTTGGAATCCATTGTGGTAGACAATTCATGTGACTTTTGTTTTTGACTCACAGGAATAGTTATGCTTTCTTCTGTCTCACTGACAACAGAGCTTCCTACCCTCCAGCCGCCACCAAAGCATTTGATTCCTTAACATTCTAGTTGGAACCACAATACATTACCTGGTACTGAGGCATCTATGTGGCACCACCTGTTTTCTTAGCATTTCCCCCAATTCTGATGTGGCCATTCCTGATCAGCTTCTTGAGGTCTGAGATTGTGTCTTGATCTTTGTGTATTTCTAGGATGATTCACAGGTGGGCATAACTCTGGAGAGTATAGTGTTATGGTTTGGATGTGAGGTGTCCCCCAAAAGCTCACTTGTGAGAAAATGCAAGAAGGTTCAGAGAAGAAATAATTGGTTTTTGAGAGCCTTAACCCAATCAGTGAATTAATCACCTGATGGGATTAATTGAGTGGTAACTGAAGGCAGGTAGGGTGGGGCTGGAGGAGGTGGGGGAAACTAGGGTGTGGCTTTGGGGTATATATTTGTATTTGGCGATTGAATTCTCTCTCTCTACTTTCTGATCATCATGTGAGCTGCTTCCCTTTGCCACACTATTCTGCCATGATGTCCAGCCTTACCTGAAGCCCTGGAAAATGGAGGAGCTGTCTATGGACTGAGACCTCCGAAACTGTGGGCCCCCCAATAAACTCTTCCTCCCTTAAAATTATTCTAGTCAGATATTTTAGTCACAGCAGAGAAAAAGCTGACTGAAACATACAGTTAAGCAGCTTCCAGGGCAAAAGGAACACTTTTTCCTTAGAAAATATGGATTTATAATTTTTTTTTCTAAGATTTACTCAGCCATTATTACAGTGAGCTAATTTGTCTGTAACCTTTCTTATAAATTAATCAAGTTCCTCTTTGCTTTTATTAGTTAATTTTATTCCTCTTGGAGCAAATTCTTCCTAATTAGAACATGTGCCTGAACTTTAAAGCAATAACATGACAAATGAAGAGAAGCAGTAGAGATAATTGCAATGTCTACTTCACCAAAGCATCACTTCATGTTTTAAAAGTAATTTATAGGTTTTTTTCCATTATTTCCCCCCACCGATTCTTTCCTAAATGTGCCACTGTGACTTTAGCTCGATTTACGTGGGACAAAACATATTTTCAGTTTGTAGATAACACTCATCTCTCAAAAAGGTCCTACAATTTTTAACAAAATGAGTTCCTTAGAAAGCCAGAGAAGAGACTTTCCCTGTTGGGCTTAGATCCCAAGCAGCAGAGACTGCATGTTGTTTCATCCTGAATGGCAGCCTTTACACACACCTTTCCCAAATAGCATTTTCATTGTCAGGTATGAAGAGTAAGGAATGTCATGGTCATTTTTATTTCTAATAGTTATTCACTCACAATTTACTTATTGAGCATATTTCTATGCCATTACCAATATTACACTTAATCAGTAATTAAAAATAACCACTTATTTTATATGATTCTTACTCTTGACTGTTTGACCTAAGAAACCCAGAGATGCTTGTCAGTAGCAGGTAGACCCAAGAGTACCTGAACTTATGAAAAGGTATGTTCTTGCCCCAACATTTCTTAACTTGGTCATTCTATTATCTCTATGGAGAACACCTTCTCTTAAATTTAGAAATGAAATTTCTATGAAAGCCCTCAGTAACACAATATGAATGGAACAAGATATACATGACATAGAGGAATTGAGACACAATAAGTAGAATAGTGGAGACTAGAAAGAGTATGGATCTCATGTCTATCTTTTTATAAAAGCTTCAAAGAATAATTAGAAAATGTCATATTTTCTACTCAACAAAAAAAGTCTCTTTTGGGCTGGGATTGTGGCTCAGCATCAGAGCACTTGCCTAACACTTGTGAGGCCCTGATCTTCAACACCACATAAAAATAAATAAATAAAAGAAAGTATTGTGTTCAACTACAATTAAAAAATAAATGTTAAAAAAGTATTTTTCTCTGTCTTTTGCAGTACAGGGTATTGAACCCTGGGGTATTCTACTACTGAGCTACATTCTCAACCCTCCCCCCTTTTTTTTGTTGTTAATAGGGATTGACCCCTTGGCACTTTGCCATGGATCTGCATCCCCAGTCCCCCCCCCCCCCCCTTTTCTTTTTTTGAGACAGGGTCTCATGAAGTTGCTTAAGTTCTGGCTATGTTGTTGAGGCTTGC
This sequence comes from Tamias sibiricus, assembly GCA_025594165.1. Classification (NCBI taxonomy): domain Eukaryota; kingdom Metazoa; phylum Chordata; class Mammalia; order Rodentia; family Sciuridae; genus Tamias; species Tamias sibiricus. Next base: position 152,170,422 of record CM046657.1, on the reverse strand, counting down.
CTTGAACTTGCAATCCTCCTGCCACAGCCTCTTGAGTTGCTGGGATTACAAGTGTTCGCCACTGCACCAGGTTCAACAAAGTCTTTTATTAGCTACTTGGTTGAGTTCAATCCCAAAACATGAGAAACAATGGTAAAAAAAAAAAAAAAAAGTACTAAAAACATGAGAAGCGACGGCAAAACTTTTTCAAATCATAAAAAATAATTCAGTAAAGTAGCAGGATATAATAAGATCAACATAAGGAAATTGCTGATTTTCAGATATAATAACCGGTTTGACGACATAATGGTAGAGAAAGTCCGTTTAAATAGCAACAAAGAAGATTAAATATTGAAAATTAATTCAAGAAAAAATTTGCAAAAAAAAAAAATGAAACAATCTTCAAAAAATTTCTAAAGGGCAAAAAGTGTGTAAATAAATTGAAGGATTCTCTCCTCTGTTCTTGAAAAGGATGGCACACATCTTAAAGATGTCAGTTCTTCCTATAGTTATTTATAGAATTAACATAAACCTAATACAATACCCACAATCTTTTTTTGAAAAGAAGAATTATATATGTTGATATCAGAGTTTACATGGAAAAATAAATAACCAGGAAAACAATACAAAGAAAAACAATGCAAGAAGAGTGCTCCACTACATACCGAAACATACCACAAAGCCTCTATAATTAACTAAAACATGAAGAGACAGACAGATGGATGGTGGAGATGCAAATTGGGACAGTTTTTATGGAGAAGGAAGTTGACAGCACCAAAAACAAAACAAAACAAAACAAAACAAAGCAAAACTACATATGTGTTTACCTTTAGATCTAGCAATTCCACTCTTAGGAATTTGCCCTAGAAGTATCCTTTTAATAATATAAAAACACATATGTCAAGTTAAGTCATAGAAATAGTATTCATAATTGCACAATACTAGAAACCATGTTTCTAGTATTGTGGAAAATACTTTTTTAACATTTATTTTTTAATTGTAGAGAAAAATACTTTTTTTAACATTTATTTTTTAATTGTAGTAAATGCTGAAACCCTGGAAATTGAATAAACTCTTTCATGTACACAATGAAGAATTACACAATTGTAAAAGTAAATGACCATCTCTATGGACTACTGTGGAGAATTTTCTAGGATATGTGAAAGAGAAAAATTGGAAAATAACATAAGCTACTAATTTTTGTATAAGAAAGAAAGGAAAATAAGAAAAATATGTGCACCTGAAGATTTATACCCACTAGAAAGGAAAGGAGGATAAATTAGAGAATAATGACATTCATTTTCTAAATGCAGCAGGCAGGAAGGCATGAAAAACATAGAAGTAATTGGAGGTAGGGGTTCATTGACATTTTCTAAAATGTGTGTTTTTGGGGGAGGGAGAGGGAAAATGCTGAGGAGTGCTATTGGTCAAATTATATTGTCATACTGTGTATTGTGTGCAAGTACTAATATGTAACAACAAATCCCATCATGCACCAATGAAAAATGTGGGGAAAAAAACACAAAATGTGTTTGTATAGTACTGACTCTTGGAACTATGTTAATGTTTTATATGTCTAATATGAATAAAATCAATGCACATGAAGAAAACCTAAATCAAAATGCAAATAGAGAAACAAACCACTGTGTTTCAAATGAATAACATAATCACACTAAGATTCTCTGAGGAAATAAAAACTCCATGAGCTCTTTTTTAGTTATCTTCTTGTCAGAAAAGAATTTATGTTAAAGGAGAAAGATACAATGGTTTTAGGAGGGGGAAAAAAAGTCTCTATGTGCTATAAACCAAAAGTATGGGGCTTATGATTGAATGACAGGTGAGGGATGAAATTGCTTTCTAAAATCAGTGTGTGTCTTGAAGGAGCTTGCTGACACAACCATTCTGGTCTTGTGGTGTAGCAGAAAGATTCAGGTTCTTACATTATCACTTTTTGGTATTAATACTTTTAATTCTGATTTAAAGATAGCAGAAAACAGCTAAAATAATAATAACTCAAACAACATTGACTACAACTACAACATTTAAAAGTTTTAAAGTTAGTTTTGAGTTCTGCCTTAGGAAATAGCTAACTTCAGATATCATTTCTTCAAACTATATTAGAATATTTACAACTAAAAATTAAATCACATTGTGTGAAGTTAGCCTAAATAGAATAAGCTTTGTTTTATCTTGGAATAGTATGATTTTCATATGTTAAAAAGAAGTCACCATAGAAATCTGGAAAAATATTATTTTTTTTCTTGTTAGACTTACTGTTAACCTAGTAAATGATATAGTCTATAGGAATAAAGATCAAGCATACATATGCAGAAAAAGATGTCTTTATTTTCCAGTTTTAAAATATGAATGGATATTTCATTATCCATCAACTTGTAAAAACTACCCTGAACAAAGTCATACTTTAAATGATAATAATTTTCCATTAAGCTAATAACCCAATTTCTGGGAGATTGTTAGTTGCTTTTTTATGAAAACAAAAACCAAAACCCAAACTACCCTATTCATATTTCATAGTTTATATAGTGGGCTGGGTAGAGGTATCCAAAATGCTATATCCTTGTCCTGATCTCTAGAACCTTGTCAATATTCCTTTATTAGAAAAAGGCAGAATTAATTTAAAGATTTTGATGGGAGAAAGTTATCTTGGATGATCTGAGTAAGTCCTGAGTCCAATCATTATGTCTACCTAAAAGCTAGCACAGGGAGATTACAGAGAAAAGAGGGGATGGTGTGAACTAGGAAGGAGAGAATGACTAGGTGGGGCCCCTAGTCAGTGATGAGAGTCACCAGAAGCTGGAGGAGGTAGAGTGAGCTCTCACCTGGACCCCCAGAGGGTGTAGCCTTGCTGAAACCTGGATCTGCAGCTTCTGGCCACCAGAGATTTGTGTTACTTTAAGCCCTACAGTTGGTGATCATTTGTTCCAGCAGCCATAGGAAAAGAATTTACAGAATAGCTACATCTTGTTTTGAAGTCATGTGCTTGTGGTTATTTAAAAACAAAAATGAAATATCTGGATAATCCACTCTTTCAATTTATAATCCCTTATCCTAGAGTAGACAGAGCCAAGGACTCTCAGCAGAGTTTGTGCTGCATTTTCTCAGTGTAGTTTATATAGTCCAATTATATTTCTTTGAGATTGAATTACAATATAGGTCAATAGTCCTCTATACCTTGGTGTATACCTCCTGACCATACCATTATCTATCACCTGCTGACCATAGCTAACCATCATTTGGAAATCCAAGAAGTATTTGCTCAGACCAGGATTTATCATAATAATAAAAATAAGTTTCTTAGACACTAAAAAATTTTCTGAACATAGGAAAATTTTTGTATTAATACTTTTTAGTGCATCAGAATGAACTGAATAATTTCAGACCATGTGAAATAAATCCATACTTATCCTTTTTTATTTATGCATATATTTAAATTTATTTTTATAGGTATAAAGTATAATGAAGTTATAAGATATGGACTTGCAATGCATTTGTAGCAATATCAAGTATCATAATTCTTATGATCACCTAAAACATCATTTTATGACAACATAGGTAACTTGAAATATGTCTATTTGAAATATCAATATAAAATTGAGGGAAATATATATTACCAGGAAAAATTATTTGATTACTTATTGAGAGAGAAATATAACAGGACCAACATTCATAATGCATCCTTTTTTTAGCATTTTTTTTAATTTATTTTTTATTCTAAGTTATTATAAATGACAGAAGAATGCATTACATTTCATATTACACATATAGAGCACATTTTTACATATCTCTGGTTGTATGCAAAGTATATTCACACCATTCGTGACTTCATACATGCACTTAGGGTAATGATATCCATCTCATTCTACCATCTTTTTTTTTTCTTCACCCTTTTGCCTCCTCCCATCCCCTCCCTCCCCATTGGCCATTCTAGTGTTCCTCTAATCCTCCTATGCTCCCCATCCCAACCCAACTGTGAATCAATAAATGGGATAGACTCAAATTACAAAGCTTCTTCTCAGCAAAAGAAACAATCAGTGAGGTTAACAGAGAGCCTACTAATTGGGAACAAATTTTTACCACATGCACGTCAGATAGGGCACTAATCTCTAGAATATATAAAACTCGAAAATCTCAACACCAAAAAAAAAAAAAAAAAAAAAAACAAAAACAAATAACCTAATCAATAAATGGGCCAAGGAACTGAACAGACACTTCTCAGAAGAAGATATACAATCAATCAACAAATACATGAAAAAATGCTCAACCTCTCTGGCAACTAGAGAAATGCAAATCAAAAGCACTCACACCTGTCAGAATGGCAGCTATTAAGAACACAAACAACAATAAATGTTGAGAGGATGTGGAAAAAAAGGCACACTCATACATTGTTGGTGGGACTACAAAATGGTGCAGCCAATATGGAAAGCAGTATGGAGATTCCTTGGAAAACTTGGAATGGAACCACCTTATGACCCAGCTATCCCACTCCTTGATCTTTACCCAAAAGACTTGAAAACAGCATACTACAGGGACACAGCCACATCAATGTTTATAGCAGCACAATTCACAATAGCTAAACTGTGGAACCAACCTAGATGCCCTTCAGTAGATGAGTGGATAAAGAATATGTGGTATATACACACAATGGAGTATTACTCAGCAATAAGAGAGAATAAAATCATGGCAGTTGCTGGTAAATGGATGGAATTAGAGAATACAATGCTAAGTGAAGTTAGCCAATCCCAAAAAGCCAAATGCCAAATGTTTTCTGTGATATAAGGAGGCCAATTCCATACTTATCTTTAAGATGAGACATCATGTTATATTTGGAAGACTGCTGTATTAAGCTAGATTGTTATTTCTCATTAGATTTTTTTGAGTTCTTTCCAAGAAGTTTGAAAATTATAAATCACTGCACTTATGACTATACTGGGAAAGGTGTCTTATTTAAAGGAAAATGATATCTTCTAAAGGGAGTGGGGCTGTTCTTTATAGGAACATATGAACCCAATATTTAATTATGGCATGAAAGCTTTGTACTGAAGATAAAAATAGAGGTGGTGGGATGATGTAAAATGTGGACTGTGTCATAGAAATCCTGACCTAGTAGAAGTCATGAGTGGATGTCATGTGATAGGCAACAGTCACCAATTAGGCATAAGTGAAAGACAGAAGTGGTGACCGGGGTTCGTTATCTGTGTATTCACTAGTGAGGAACTTGAATCATCTGGATTCAAGTTGTATTCCAAATGTAATACATTCCAAATATTGTACTGAATAAATGTTTGGATTATTTTGTTGACAAAAGCCTCTTTTAGAAAGCAAAATAATCACAATTCAACATGTTAGGGAAGAATAGTCAGAGATGGGAACATGAGGGGACCAAGGATAAGAGTGGTTCTATTACATGTTAAGGTGTAACATGGCTCTATTACATTCCTTTTTAAATTTTTTTGTTCTAATTAGTTAAACATGACAGCAGAATGCATTTTGACACATCATACATACATGAAGCATAACTTCTCATTCTTCTGGTTGTACATGATGTAGAATTAAACTGGTTGTGTAATCTTATATGCACATATGGTAATAGTGTCCGATTCTTTCCACTATCCTTCCTATCCTCACAGCCCTTCCCCTCCCTTCATTCCCCTCTGTCCAATCCAAAGTACCTCTATTCTTCACTAGAACTTACCTTATTGTGAATTAAAATCCACACATCTGAGAAAACATTCAGCCTTTGGTTTTGGGGGATTGGCTTATTTTGCTTAGCGTGATATTCTCCAGCTCCATCCATTTATCTGTAAATGCTATAATTTCATTCTTATTTAAGGCTGAGTGATATTCCATTGTGTATATATGTCACATTTTCTTTATCCATTTGTCTGTTGAAGGGAATCTAGGCTGGTTCCATAGTTTAGCTTTTGTGAATTGAGCTGCTATAAACATTGATGTGGCTGCGTCACTGGAGTATGCTGATTTTAGGTCCTTTGGGTAAAGACCAAGGAATGGGATACCTTGGTCAAATGGTGGTTCCATGCCAAGTTTTCTGAGGAATCTCTATACTGTTTCCATAATGGTTGCACCAATTTGCAGTCCCACCAACAATGTATGAATGTACCTTTCCCCCCACATCCTCATCAACATTTATTATTGTTTGTATTCCTGATAATTGCCATTCTGACTGGAGTGAGATGACATCTTAGAGTAGTTTTGATTAGCATTTCTGTAATTGCTAGAGATATTGAACATTTTTTCATATATTTATTGATCAATTGTGTTTCTTCTGTGAAGTGTCCATTCAGTAGTTTATTCCATTTATTGATTGGGATATTTGTTTTTTTGGTGTTAAGTTTTTTGAGTTCTTTATATATCATAGAGATTAATGCTATGTCTGAGGTTCATGTGGTAAAGATTTTCTCCCATTCTGTAGGCTCTCTCTTCACATTATTGATTGTTTCCTTTGCTGTGAAGAAGCTTTTTATTTTGAATTCATCCCACTTATTGATTCTTAATTTTCCTTCTTGTGCTGTAGGAGTCTTGTTAAGGAAGTCAGTTCCTAAGCTGACATGGTAAAGATGTGGGCCTACTTTGTCTTCTGTTGGGCTCAGGGTCTCTGTTCTAGTGCCTAGGTCTTTGATCCACTTTGAGTTTTGTGAAGGGTGAGAGATAGGGGTTTAATCTTATTTTGTTATACATGGATTTCCAGTTTTCACAGCACCATTTGTTGAAGAGGCTATCTTTTCTCCTATGTATGTTTTTGGTACCTTTGTCTAGTGTGAGATAGCTGTATTTATGTGTTTTTTTTTCTCTATCTCTTCTATTCTGTACCATTGGTCTACATGTCTGTTTTACTGGCAATACCATGCCATTTTTATTACTTTTGCTCTGTAGTAGTTTAAGGTCTGATATTATGATGCCTCCTGCTTCATTTTTATTGGCTATTGTGGTTAGCTAGAAGCCATAAGTTCCACCTGATAATAATCATATGCATGTGACGCACCTGTAAATGCACGTGACGCGCCCGCAAAGCTAAAGGTATATAACCGGGTGAAAGCAGTCAGAACAAATTCAGTCAGTCAGTCGTGCAGTCGCTCAGTCGGTCGGAAGAAGAGTTCAGGTCAGAGAAGAAGAAAAGAGTCAGAGCGGCCAGAACGTAGTCAGAAGAAGAAATAAGAGTCTGAGCGGTTAAGAGTTCAGTCAGAAGAGAAGGCTGGTCGGAGTCAGGCCGAGGCTGCCGAAGAAGAAGAAAGAAGAAAAAGAAAGAAGAAGAAAGAAGAAAGAAGAAGCTCTCTTTCTCTCTCTAAGCTCTTTCTCTCTCTCTAAGCTGAAGAAGAAAGAAGAAAGAAGAATCTCTCTCTCTCTCTCTCTCTCTCTCTCTCTCTAAGCTCTCTCTAAGAAAATAAAAGTAAAAGAAAGTAAAGTAAAGAAGTAAAGAGTCAGTAGTCAGAAGAAGTAAAGAGTCAGAGAGGTTGGTGAAAGAGCCAGTGTTAGAGTTTTGAGAGATAGTTAAAGCAGAAGAATAAAAAAACCGTCTTTCATCTTCACTCTGCCTCCGAGTTTTTCTCCCGCGGCGGCATTGTGGCTGTATGTCAGGCAGCTACAGTGTGGATAGAAATTGCCAGGCAATTTCAGTGTAATGTGCTTTGGTGTTGTTATGTTGTAATTTTGTACATTTGGTGACCTATAAGCCTCTTGTATTTGATTTTCCATTTTGTTCTTTAGGATTGGAATATTTTCTGATATTATTTTATTGAAAAATTGTGCATTCCTTTTGTTTGTATCTCCATGCCTTCATCTATCCTGATATGTCTTAAGTTTGTTCTTTTCATATTATTCCATAATTCTTGGAATCCTGCTCATGGTTTCTTATCATCTTCTTTGCATGGTCTACTTTATTTTTAAGATCATATATTTTGTCTTCATTGGCTTAGGTTCTGTCTTCCAAGTGACCTAATCTGTTGGTGATACTTTCCATTGAATTTTTAATTTGGTTTATTGATTCCATCATTTCGAGAATTTCAGCTTGATTTCTTTCAGAATCTCTATTTTGCCACTGAAGTGATATTTCACCTCCTCAAATTTATCTCTAATTTTACTCCTTACATCATCCTTTATGTGATCAGTTTAACCATGTACATTCTAAACGCCTCATACATTTTTTCTACTTTGTTGTCAATGGATTCTATTATTAGAGCATCTTGGTTTGTTTGGAGTGCTTTGCTCCCCCCTCCCCCTTTTTTCATGTTGTCTGTGTGTCTGCTCATCTAGCAGTGTGGATTGAAGGCAGTATAGTTTCTACTCTGTAGACTTATAGTGCCCCTGAAGGTTTCTAGTACCTCACCTTCAAGGGGGAGACCAATATTAACAGTACCCAAATACAAACAATAAATAGCCTTAAACCTAATAGATCCTAGTAAGACAGCTACAGGTTGTTTGTTGTTTTTTTTTTAATAGACAGAAATGATGAGTTCAATTATTGACTACAATAGAAACAGTAGGTTTGCAAAAGGGTATACAATTTTAAATGATGGACAAAACAGAAGTGGTGCAGGATGTGATATTTATAAGGAAGGAGGAGAGAAGATAGAAGCAAAACATTGTAGGAAGAGTGAAAGAGGAATTAATAGAGGCTGGCTGTTAGCAGGAGAAAAGAGAGAATAAGAATCCAGGAAAATAGATAAGAGGAAAAAAATATATATATATAAAGTAAAAAAAAAAATTTAAAGGAAATGAAAAAAGTAAAAATAAAAGAATACACCACAAGCAGTCCTGCCAACCTCAGCTCCAGAGCAGGAGACAGCAAAGACAGACCGGCCAACTCTGCTTGAGTCCAGGCGGGCCCAGGTCAGTCCCGCTGACCTTCATCCCAGCACAGTCAGCCCCAGGTAAGTCCCGATGACCCCCACTGGTGTGTGACCAGGCTCCAGCCAGTCCCACTAACCTCCGTCCAGAGCAGGAGCCATCAAGGACAGACCCGCCAACTCTGCTTGAGTTCAAGCAGGCTGAGGACAGTCCCGGGGACCTACATTGGAATGCTGCCAGGCCCAGGTCAGTCCTGCTGACCTCCAGCCCAGCACAACCAGTCCCAGGTCAGTCCCATTGACATTCCCTCAAGTGTGGCCAGGCTCAGGGAAGTTCCGCCAACCTCTGCCCAAATACAGGCGGGCCCAGGTCAGCCCAGCCCACACCCACAGAGCTAAGGTGAGTCTAGGACAGCTGCACTGACCTCCGCTCAGACGACTGATTCTTCCAACCAGAAGACCACCACAGGAGTTCAGACTCTGCCAGTTTGACCCACACCAACCAGCATGGGCCCAGCCCCAGGTAGCATACTTTGAGGGACAGTGGCAGGTTCTGATAGCCCAACAGTAGGGGGAGGCACAGACAACCTGCAAGGGTATTATAAGAATATAGGGAAGAAACTGTAATATCTCAGACCTACACTGCATGAAAGTAAGGCAAATAGACAACATGAAAAAAAACAAGGGAGGAAAGTACCCCAAACAAACCAGGATTCTACAATAACAAAACCCATGTTCAGCGAAGTTGATGAAATGTCAGAGAAGGAGTTTAGAAGGTTCATAATTAAAATGATCTGTGAATCAAAGAATGACCTAAATGAGCAAATACAGGCAAAAATTGACCACTACAACAAAGATATAAGAGAGTAAATACAGGTAGCAAAAGATTACTTCAAAAGAAGAGATAGAAACTCTCGAAAAAAAAAAAAAAAACAGAAATCCTTGAAATGAAAGAAACAATTAACCAAATAAAAAACACAATTGAAGGTATCACCAATAGACTAGATCAACTGGAAGAAAGAACTGCAGACAAGGTAGACAAAGTACATAATCTTGAAAATAAAGTTGACCACATGATGAAGATAGTAAGAAATCATGAACAGAATATCCAAGAAGTATGGGACAGCATCAAAAGACCAAATCTAAGAGTAATTGGGATAGAGGAAGGCACAGGGTTTCAAATAAAAGGAATGTACAACCACTTCAATGAGATAATATCAGAAAATTTCCCAAACATGAAGATTGAATTGGAAAACCAAATACAAAAGGCTTATAGGACACCAAATGTACAAAATTATAACAGATCTACACCAAGACACATTATACTGAAAATGCCTAGCATACAGAACAAGGATAGAATTTTAAAGGCCATAAAAGAGAGGAATCAGATCACATATAGAGGGAGACCAATTTGTATCACAGCAGATTTTTCAACTCAGACACTCAAAGCTAGGAGATCATGGAACAACATATTCCAAGCTCTGAAAGAAAAGGGATGACAACCAAGAATCTTTTACCCAGCAAAATTAAGCTTTAGACTTGAGGACAAAATAAAACCTTCCATGATAAACAAAGTTAAAAGAATTTGCAAATAGAAAGCCAGCACTACAGAACATTCTTGGCAAAATATTCCATGAAGAGGAAAAGGAAAACAATGATGAAAATCAACAGAGGGAGGTATTACACTAAAGGAAAAAACAATCAGAAGAGAAACCATGTCAAGGTAAATACCAAAAATAAACAAAAATGGCTGGGAATACAAAACACATCTCACTAGTAATTCTGAATGTTAATGGCCTAAACTCACCAATCAAAAGACATAGACTAGCAGATTGGATCAAAAAAACAGACCCAACAATATGCTACCTCCAAGAGACTCATCTCATAGGAAAAGACATCCATAAGCTGAGGGTAAAAGGTTGGGAGAAATCCTACCACTCTTATGGACTGAGGAAACAAGCAGGGGTTTCCATCTTCATATCAAATAAAGTAGACTTCAAGCTAACGTCAATCAAAGGGGTAAAGAAGGACACTATATACTGATCAAGGGAGCCATACACCAACAAGACTTAACAATTACAAATATATATGCCCCAAACAATGGAGCATCCATGTTTATCAAACAAACTCTTCCTCAAGTTTTAGAGTCAAACTGACCACAACACAATAATTCTGGGTGACTTTAACACACCCCTTTCACCACTAGATAGATCTTCCAAACAAAAGCTGAACAAAGAAACTATCGAACTCAAAAATACAATAAACAACTTAGACTTAACTTACTTATATAGAATATTTCATCCTTCAACAAGCGAATACACTTTCTTCTCAGCAGCACATAGATCCTTCTCTACAATAGACCATATACTATGCCACAAAACAACTCTTAGCAAATATAAAAAAGTAGGGATACTACCCTGCATTCTATCAGACCATAATGGAATGAAATTAGAAATCAATGATAAAATAAGAAATAAAAGCTACTCCAACACCTGGAGACTACATAATATGCTACTGAATGAACAATGGGTTGCAGATCACATCAAAGAGGAGATTAAAACATTCTTAGAAGTGAATGAGAACACAGACACAACATATCAAAATCTCTGGGACACTATGAAGGCAGTTCTAAGAGGAAAGTTCATTGCATTGAGTTCATTCCTCAAAAGAAGAAAAAGTCAACAAATGAACGACTTAAAATTACATCTCAAAGCTCTAGAAAAGAAGAACAATCCAACACCAAAAGTGGTAGAAGACAGGAAATAATTAAAATCAGAGCTGAAATTAATGAAATTGAAACCAAAGAAACAATTGAAAAAATTGACAAAACAAAAAGTTGGTTCTTTGAAGAAATGAATAAAATTGACAGACCCTTAGCCAGGCTAACAAACAGAAGGAGAGAGAAAACTCAAATTACTAACATATGCAATGAAAAAGGAAATATCACAACAAATACTATGGAAATACAGGAAATAATTTGAAATTATTTTGAAAATTTGTACTCCAACAAAATACAAAACACCGAAGGCAGCAACAAATTTCTAGAGTTGTATGATCTGCCCAAACTAAAGCAGGATGATATACATAATTTGAACAGACCAATTTCAAGCAACAAAATAGAAGATGCCATCAGAAGCCTACCAACCAAGAAAAGCCCAGGACCAGATGGATACACAACCGAGTTCTACAAGACCTTTAAAGAAGAACTGATACCAATACTCTTCAATTTATTTCAGAAAATAGAAAAAGAGGGAGCACTTCCAAACTCATTCTATGAGGCCAACATCACCCTGATCCCCAAACCAGGCAAAGACACATCAAAATAAAGAAAACTTCAGACCCATATCTTTAATGAACATAGATACAAAAATTCTCAATAAAATTCTGGCAAAGCGGATACAAAAACATATCAAAAATATAAGACACCACGATCAAGTGGGGTTTATTTCAGGGATGCAAGGATGGTTCAACATACAGAAATCAATAAATGTAATTCATCACATCAATAAACTCAAAGATAAGAACCATATGAAAAAGTATTTGACAAAATATAGCACCCCTTCATGTCAAAACACTAGAAAAACTAGGGATTACAGGAACATACCTCAACATCATAAAAGCTATCTATGCGAAGCCCCAGGCCAACATCATTCTAAATGGAGAAAAATTGAAAGCCTTCCCTCTAAAAACTGAAATAAGACAGGGATGCCCTCTTTTATCACTTCTATTTAACATAGTAATTGAAATGCTGGCCAGAGCAATAAGACAGATGAAAGAAATTAGAGGGATAGAGATAGGTAAGGTGAACTCAAATTATCATTATTTGCTGACAATATGATTTTATACCTAGAAGACCCAAAAAATTCCACCAGAAAACTTCTAGAACTCATAAATGAATTCAGAAAAGTAGCAGGATGCAAAATCAACACCCATAAATCTAAGGCATTTCTATATATCAGTGACAAATCCTCTGAAAGGGAAATGAGGAAAACTACCCCATCTACTATAGCATTAAAAAAAATAAAATACTTGGGAATCAACTTAATCAAAGACGTGAAAGACCTCTATAATGAAAACTACAGAACACTAAAGAAAGAAATTATGGAAGACCTTAGAAGATGGAAAGATCTGCCCTGTTCTTGGATAGGCAGAACTAATATTGTCAAAATGACCATACTACCAAAAGCAATATACAGATTTAATGCAATTCCAATCAAAATCCCAATGAAATTCCTCATCAAAATAGAAAAAAACAGTCATGAAATTCATATGGAAAAATAAGAGAATAGCTAAAGCAATTCTTAGCAAGAGGAGTGAAGCAGGTGGCATCATTATACCAGACCTTAAATAATACTACAGAGCAGTAGTAACAAAAACAGCATGGTATTGGCACCAAAATAGGCTGGTAGACCAATGGTACAGAATACAGGACACAGAGACTAAAGCATATAATTTCAGTTATCTTATATTAGACAAAGGCGCCAAAAATGTACATTGGAGAAAAGATAGCCTCTTCAACAAATGGTGCTGGGAAAACTGGAAATCCATATGCAACAAAATGAAATTAAACCTGTATCTCTCACCATGTACAAAATTCAACTCAAAGTGGATCAAGGATCTAGGAATTAGACCAGAGACACTACACCTAATAGAAGAAAAAGTAAGCTCTAATCTCCATCATGTTGGATTAGGCCCCAAGTTCCTTAATAAGAATCCTGTAGCACAAGAATTAATATCAAGAAACAATAAATGGGATAGATTCAAATTACAAAGCTTCTTCTCAGCAAAAGAAACAATCAGTGATGTGAATAGAGAGCCTACTAATTGGGAACAAATTTTTACCACATGCACATCAGATAAGCACTAATCTCTAGAATATATAAAGAACTCAAAAATCTTAACACCAAAAAAACAAATGACCCAATCAATAAATGGGCCAAGACACTGAACAGACACTTCTCAGAAGAAGATATACAATCAATCAACAAATACACAAAAAATACGTTCAACATCTATGGCAATTAGAGAAATGCAAATGAAAAGCACTCTAAGATTTCATCTCACACCAGTCAGAATGGCAGCTATTAAGAACACAAACAACAATAAATGTTGGCGAGGATGTGGAGAAAAAGGCATGCTCATACATTGTTGGTGGGACTGCAAAATGGTGCAGCAAAAATGGAAAGCAATATGGAGATTCCTTGGAAAACCTGGAATGGAACCACCTTATGACCCAGCTATCCCACTCCTCAGTCTATACCCAAAGGACTTAAAAACAGCATACTACAGGGACACAGCCACAATAGCAGCACAATTCACAATAGCTAAACTGTGGAACCAACCTAGATGCCTTTCAGTAAATGAATGGATAAGGAAAATGTGGTATATATGCACAATGGAGTATTACTATTCATAAATATTATCAAATAAATGATAAACTGACTAACCTCAAGAGCTTGAGACTTCCTTCAAACAAATGTTTAAAACTTATAATTCAACTAATAGCCACCATTTTAAATTTGAAAGATATAGAATTACAATATGGATTTTTTTAGGAGAGGATTCTTAATAAAAATTGGGAGATTTACCATGTTGGCCCTGAAATTCTGTGTGGCCAAGGCAAAAAAAGAACTGTGGTAGATAAGACACATGCTCTCTCTAGGTTGCCTCAATTCCCTTGGCTCTGTTGTCTTCCTATGCCTGTCTTATTTCTTTGATCTTAAAACCAGTGCTCTGGTATTTATCATTGTATTTGTTCTTTTTCTCCTCCAGCTATCTTTGAGCACTTGCATACCTTTTTGGTCATTAGGCATTTGAGTTAGCAAAATTTGCAATTTGTAATTTTCACTTTTGAATTCCCATTATAAGTTCTGTGATCTATTAAAAAGCCTGGAATTTTAATCCCTTATCTCATCTTATAAATCTTGTTTTGTTTCTTTTTTCTCCTGTGGAGATGGAGATCCCAAAGTTCACTTTTATAGCTCCTTTTTACCATCACTATCGAAAGTGCTTAAATGTCATAGCATAAAAATAGAAATAAGGAACAAAACTTTAAAAACAGGCTCTTTTCTGGAAATTTTAAAACAAACAAAATCAAAAAGTAATCTATTATTATCTCTTGGGTCATATGAAAAATACAAAAATTAAAACAAAAATTTTAATTGTATTAAACATAATGAAAATAGGGCATGGCATTGTGGGCTATCACTAAAATAGTAATCAAAGGGAGCTATGGCATTAAATTATCCTATCAATAAAAAGAATACAATGGAATTAAATACTCAACTCAAAAGTTATAAAAGTAACAAACCAAAAGAAAGAAATAGGGTAAAAAGTAGCAATAAGGAATTAGTAAGCTGAAAAACTGAATACATTTTCAAATTCTTATTCTTTAAGAAAAATCAACAATGAAGAAAAATGATTAGCTATTATAGAAAAAATGGAGAAAGCACAAATAGCAGGAAACTAGAATTGATGAGAATAAATATTAAGAGGAAATTTTGAAGAATTGTGAGATTACTTTGTACTACTTCATAAGAATCAAAATGAATGATAATTAACAAGTAAATCTCTTAAATGCAGCATACAAAATTGACCCTATTAGAGGCAGAAACTCTAAAGAAACCAATTATCATAGAAGACAACAGAGAACGTATTTAAAGGGCTTCACCAATGAAAGAATTAGGCCCAGTGATGTTATGAAATCTTAAAAAAAAAAAAAAAAAAAAAAAACAGATAAATTAAGACTACTGAAACTCTTCCAAAGCAGAGAAAAACATCTTCCAAATTTGTTTTATAAAATGTACTTATCATTGATCTCCAATCAGATAAAGATTGCATTAAATGTTATAGACCAATCTCAGATATGAATATTGATGTCAAAAATTCTTAAATCTTAGTTATTTAAATCTTACATTATTTGAAATGCTTAAATAAAATTAGTAAACACACTCCCACAGAACTTTTTTCAAAATGACCAACAAAATTTAATTCTAAAAATATTGGGAAATTCAGTAATTTGTTTTTTTCATAGAGCCAAGGAGGAAATAATTGATATGATTTCTATAGATGTAGTAAAGGGATTTGGCAAAAATCAATAAAACACTTGTTAAAATCAATCAAATCCCTATTGCTTTGTATGTCCTTAATGTGTTTAAATGCAAAAGCTAGCAAGAGCTAGTAAAAGGAGACTAATGAGAGACTTACCTGTTAAAATCAGGAACGGGACAAGGAGAGGGTCACTATTTCTAGTACTCTCCAGCATAGTGTTTAAGGCATCTGCCACGAATTTAACTGAGAAAAGTGTTATAAAAATAATAATTAGAAATGAAGGGGTAAAACCATCTCTATAGATCTGAAACATAGTAAAATTGATGGAAGAACAGCAATAACAATTTCATTAGAAAGCAGCTTATACAATTAACATTAAAAATACTTTGTGTACAACCAGAGACATGAAAACTTGTGCTCTATAAGTGTACTATGAATTGAAATGCATTTTGCTGTCATATAAAACAAATTAGAAAAAATAAATAAATTTAAAAAAATCAGTTGCCAATATTTATACAAACCAGTTAAAATGTAAATAAAAGAGAAGACTTCACTTATGATATTAAAAAAGAAAATAAAGTACCTGCCTGAAAACCTAGGTTATAGGTTTAGTAGGTTATACATGGAAACCTGTAGGTGGAATTCTGTAATACTGTTTTGAAAACAAAGAGAGACTTGATTAAAAGGAAAGATGCAGGTGGTTGTGTTCCCTTTAGGAAAATGGCAACAGAAGGTGGTCAGTTCTAACTTAACATATAAATTTAACACAGATCTTTTTTTTTTGCCCCTGGAGATAGGCAAATTAATTATAAAGATTGCTCCAAGGGTAAGTAATCAAGATAAGGCAAAAAAATCTTTTGAGAAATAGATAGGTAGGAAACAAGTGTACCAGACCAGCCCTGTGTACTTCAGAGCATTAAATAAATCAGAAGAGGATTGTATTTCTAAACAGGCCATAGGGAAAGACCAGAAAAATACATGATACACCAATTGCATATATATATTTGATAACTTGTAAGAATGACAGCTCAAATAATTGAAGAAAGATAAGTGGTGTTGGAATATGGAAAATGATAAAATTGGATCCATTCCTTATATGTACAACAGATTAAATTCAGAGACTAATTATAAAAATGGAAGCCATAAAATATTAGGAAAAAAATGGACCAATATCTCTATACTATTGGAATAGAGAAAACTTTGAAAGACTTAAGGTTTCAGATGTAGTAAGGAATTAGATTGATGCATTTGATTTGTTAATTTTTTTTTCCCAAGGTAAAACCAACTCCAGACAGGTGAAAATCTGGGGCAAAATCTTTTCAGTTTAGAATACAGAAACTTTTTCTAATGTCAAGAGGTGCTGAAGTAGAGAAAAAAGAGACCAACAACTCAGGAAAAATGTGCTCGAGATATGAATACACTGTCCACAGATAAAACAGTTGCCAATGGATCTATCCATGTGAATAAAGGCTCAACTTTGAGCAAAGTTAGAGAAATGCAAATTAAAATTAAACTGAAATGCCATTCATCACCATTCAACTTTAGAAAAAAATTCCAAGTTTTAATAGTATACTTTGTTGGCAAGGCTGTAGAGAAAACAGTCCTCCCACATATAGCTAGGGAAGTGTAAAATGATATGATATAGGCATTTACCTACTTCTAGGAATCTACCCTAAAGACACAGTGGCACAAATTTAAAAAGATATATGCCACAGCTATTCTTTGCACCACTATTCATAATAACAAAAAACTAGAAAAGGCCAAAGTTGTTGAATAAACTGCAGAGCATCAATAAAGAGAAATACTGTGCTGCTACAAATAGGCATGAATAATATGAAGAACAGGAGCAGGTGCGCGTGCGCATACACACACACACACACACACACACACACACACACACACACACAGAGCTAGAGGGAAGTGTAGGGATATATTAGGATAGTATATTGTCCAATGAAAAAGTAAAGAGGAGAAAATATGTAACATAATTATGTTGTAATTCATCTAAACAAGACAGAAGTATTCCTATCTGTCTATCTATCTATCTATCTATCTATCTATCTATCTATCTATCTATCTAGTTTTTGCTTACATTTTGGAAGTAATGCAATGATAAACCTTAAAAGAAAAAAAAATCAGGTTGTCCTAACCATACAATAGTTTTTTCAGATATTATCAGTGGATGACTCTGGGCATAGAATATATGAGTTCCTTCTTCATTATTTTTTACAACTGCATGGGAATCTATCATTATCTCAATTTTAAAATAATAAAAAAAGAAAGGAACTGCAGAAAGCATGGCCATTTTCAGACTGTTCAAATAAAACTAATTTATCAATCCTGCAGAGATTTTACATCTACACTGGGCTGGCTGCCCCTTAGAGGCGGTTTTGTTTGACCCATCAAATATTTTAAAAAGTTGAGCTCACCATAAGCAATGAGATAGATTTCACATGAAAACCCAGATTTCTGTTTTTCTCGAAAACCTCAGCCATGCCCTGGGCTTGTGTTCCCTTTTGCCAAGAGAATGCTTCCCCCTTCTTACCATAGGCCATATCTCTCCTCACTGTCCCTGTTCCTGGATCTCAGCTCTAGCTTTAAAGTTCTCTGTCTGGTACCGGAGGCATTTCATTTTGTAGCGCTATGTCAGAGAACCACATGGGGTTGAATTTGAAGCTAAATATTCCAAATAAGTAGAGCAGAATCTCATTTATGACAGTGGCAGACAAGGCAAAAGTGGACATGAAGAATTCTGAGATATCTAACTACTCACCTGTCATGATGTATGATAGGCATGATGTATGATAGGTGTTTAATAATTTTTTTGATGAGTGAATTATATATGTTAAGATAGTAGTTTTGATATATTTTTACTACTTCCACTTCCTTTGGTGAGAGGAAAATGGTTAGAATTTGTCAAAAGTCAGGAGACATGAGATACCAGCACCTACAGAGGAGGACATACTACCCTCCATCGTGAATACTTTAGATCAGATTTGGCTAATTTTGAAAATTTATTCCCCCCGCACTGAAGTTCTGCCCTTAGTAAAATAACCAAATAGTTAAATTCTAAATTTAAAGAACTTTTCTCCACTGGAAAATTTATGAATGTGAAAATAAGTGTTTTGTGAACAAATAATTTAAACTAGGTAGTTGTGGAACAAATACTGCAGAAGATTTAAAGGAGGGTTGGACTGTAGAGCAAGTCAGAGAAGAGCTTGCTAATGCCTGTGCTACTTACTAGCTGATGTGTTAGTTAAGCTCTTGGGGGCTGGGATAATAAATGTTTCAGGCTTTCTGGAGCACATCAAACTCTGTTTTTTGTTTTGTTTTTGTTTTTTGTTTTGGTGTGTATGTGTGTTTGTATGTGTTTCTCAGTTATTTATAACTGTTAAGACCATTTTAGTTCATAAGACATATAAAACCAGACCTTGAGTGCATTTCACCAAGGGGCTATTGTTTTCCAGTCCTGGCTTATATTGCACAAGTGTTTTTCTTGGGGGTCCTAAATTGAATCTTGCTTGTGAAATCTCGCTTAGCCTTTGAACTGCACTGGATATTTCCTGGGTATGGCAGATTTTCCTGGTATTTCTTATGCCACAGCAGACAAAGTCAAGGCCAAGACAGACTGCTGTGACTTATAGGATGCAATGAGGCCTTTAATAGTTTCAGACAGTTCATGTAAGGACATATGCAGTTAAAAGCAGAGTACCCAAAGGTGCCAGCTTTCCAGGTCTTTGATCTACATATCAGAAAGGATGTCACCCAAACAAAAGTGGCCCGCTGAGCTTGATGTGAGTTGCAGGATGACCTAGGGCCAAGGAGCCAACATCAGCACACAGTTTTAAAGTGTGCAGCTACACCCCCAGAAGGGTGGGGCCCAGAGCCTCATACCTACTCAGAAGGGGAGGCAGTATAACAATTATCTTGACAGCATCCCAAGGAAGAGAGAGAAATGAGTGAGAGATGGCTTCAGACCTCTCCTCACAAGCCTTTAACTTCCTGTGTTTTGGGAGGACCACAGGGCATTCTACCAACATGTGGATTAGTTATAGTACAGGCCTTGGCCCGCATTGTCTATGTGGATATGTGCCTAATGCTAGGGAGTCGTGGAGGAGCATGATCAAAATTGTTTACAAGGAAAAAGAAGGTTACCTGTTGGAGAACAGTAGGAAATGGCCAGAGCATGTGTGAAAGAGATCATGTGGTGAAAGAGGAAGCAAGAGACTGGGGTAGGAGACCAGGCCTGCTATTTTATAATAGTCTACTCTCATGGAAACTAACCCACTACTGAGAGATTTAACCCATTTTGAGAGACCAGCATTAATTCTCTCCAAAGATGATCATGACCCAATAACCACCCACTAGGCCTCACCTCTGAAAGATCCTACCATCTTTCAGTGTCATTGAATTGGGGATTGAGCTGCTAGCACATGAACCTTTCAGGACAAATCACATTTAAACCATAGCAGCATGTGACCAAGTGTTAGCCAGCAAGATATATAGATACTTCTGGAAAAGAATTTATTTTCTAGTTAAGTGAAAGGCCCTTTAGAAGGAAGGACCTTATTTCTGACTTTTTCTCTCTGCTTTGGATGTTGTTTGTGTTTCATTAGGATTAGAACTGTAGTAGCCAATTTGGATTGTAACAGATAAGCCTGAAGGTGGCAGTCACCATAGGTATGGCAGCTCAGAGGGAAGGAAAGAGCCTCCATCTCTTGATGACAATCATGAGCTGCTGAGCAAGGGGCTTTTGAGCATATGGAATGCAGTTATCATAACTGTTTTAATGTCTTTATCTGCTCATTCTAACATTTGCATCAGTTTTGAATTGGTCTTGATTTTTATCCTTATATTGTCCTACTTCTTTTTATGCCTGGTAATTTCTTCTTACTGAATTCCAAATTTTTTCTCTGCCTCCATTATCTATCTACACGCCCCCCCACACACACACACATTATTGATTGTAAATTTTACTTATGTGGGTACTTTTGTGTTCCTATAATGATTTTGAGTGTTTCTTGGGATTTGTTAGTTATAACCACAAGAAGTTTAGTGTAGGGCTAATTGTACCCTACTGTCAAGACAAGATGTCACTGAATACTCTGCTCAAGGCCCCATGAATTGTGAGGTTCTCTGCTCTGGTCAGTGAGAAAAGTCCCTGCTATGTGTGGTATGTGATCTCTAACCAGTTTCCTTTCATCCTTTTGGGAGGCTCTTTCCTGAGCCTAAAGCAGTTTCCTCAAATGCATGCATGAATCACTACTCTGCAAACACCTGGGCAGCCCTCTACAGATCTCTTTGGCTCTCTTTCTGTAGGTTTCTCCTTTTTGGAATCTAGACTATGAACT
The DNA here is from genome assembly GCA_025594165.1 of Tamias sibiricus. Taxonomy (NCBI): domain Eukaryota; kingdom Metazoa; phylum Chordata; class Mammalia; order Rodentia; family Sciuridae; genus Tamias; species Tamias sibiricus. The sequence goes on along the minus strand of CM046657.1, from coordinate 152,149,220 downwards.
CCTATGTTGCAGCCTCTTTGGACTCTGAGGCTCCACCTCTGTGCTCAGGGAGCTTGCCAAGTCTGGTCTGTGCTTCTCCCTGAATGCAGCGCTGAGACTCCAGGCAGCAAGCTTGGAAATCACAGGCCTCCCTCACTTGTTTCCCAGTCTCACCGTTCTTTGTAGAATGAGAATTTCTTGAGAATTGTTGTTTAATTTCTTGGGAGTTGTTGTTTAATTCTTTTTCAGTTGCTTTAGTTGGGAGCATAATCCAATCTCTGTCAACCCATTTTGGCTAGAAGTAGGGATTAGTAATAACCTTTAAAAAAATTATTGATAATATTAATGGGAACTCAAAAGTTTGTGGTCAAGATCCCCTTAGCTGGCAATGGCCAACTGCCAGTAGATCACCCTTTGTTGTCTGGTTTATCTTCGTATTGCTTTTCCTAATGACAAGACTGGTTGCTGTCCTTTCTAGCCACAAAGACAGTTAATTATTATTATTATTTTTTTCTGTGGTGCTGGGGATTGAACCCAGGGCCTTGTGCATGCAAGGCAAACACTCTACCAACTAAGCTATATCCCCAGCCCAGCTAATTATCTTTTAAAACAGATACTTTAAGTATTTTTGTTTGTCCTTCATCTTAAAAAAAATTTCCACTGCTCTTAATTCCATATGTTAGTTCAAATTTCCATGTAGTATTTTCTTTCTGCTTGAAAAATTTTCTTTAATGATTCCTTTAATATTATAGGTGTGCTGGCTATAAATTATCTCAGCTTTGTTGCTCTAAAAAACCCTTAATGTGCCTTCATTTTTAAAATATATTTTTGTTGGTTGAAAAACATAAATATGTGGTGATAAGTCTTAATATTTCTTTTAGTACTTTAGGGATGTCTCTTCAAAGGCTTTTGCCTGCATAGTTTCTAATAACATATCTGCTATATTCTTTTCTTTGTTTCACACTGTGGAGTGTTTCGTTTTAAAATCTCTGTCTGCTTTCTCAGTTTTATCTTTGATTTGTAACAGTTTGACTATGATATGCCTAAGTGTGTTTTCATTTATATTCATCCTTAGAATTTTTGGAGCTTATTGGATCTGTGAAAAATTCTTACCCATTATCTTTTCAAAAATATCTTCTGGACTCTTTTCCTCTTTTTCTTTTGAACTCTAGCTATGCACTTGTGGGGTCTATTGTTATTGTCTCTGCTTTTGCACGTTCTGTTCCATTATTTTCCTCCATTTGATTTTTTATTCATATTTCAGTTTGAATAATGTCTACTGATAGAGCTTTATAGTCAGTTATTCTTCCCAATGCTGTGTCTGCTATTATCCCCTTGAGGTTATTAATTCTTCATCTGCATCATGTTTTCATTTCTAACATTTCCATTTGATTCTTTTAGAGAGTTTCTATCTTCAGAACTTTGCCTTGTAATTTACCTTGTGCATTAGAGCCTTTAATGATTTAGTCATAGTTAATTAAAACTGGCCAACAGTTCCAATATTTGGATCATCTTTGGGTCTGATTTTACTGATACTTTACTGAAATGGGTCTTTTTAAATTTTTAAAAAAATTTTTTGTCTTGCTGTGTTCTGGGTCTCAGCTTTCTTCCTGTGTCACCAGGGTGTTTCTCTGCATGATTGTTGCTTGTGACTCATTGCAGGGCTTATGGTACAGTGTGAGGAGCAGTCATTTCTCAGAACTCCTTCTGCAGTCTCAGTCTGAGGCTGACTTTGGGGACCCGAATTCCAGGAGCAGGACTTCTGAGCATTCCTTCTTCCAGTGGCAGACAATTTCTCCTTTCTGCTCAGTTCATGACATGACAGGCAATTTCTCTGTCTCTACCCTCATCATGGCCTAACTGTACCTTATGTTGGTGTGTGATCTTCTGTATATGTGAATTTCTGCAGCATCAGCAAATTTCTGCTTTATTTCATTATAAGATGTTAGTATGAGTAGGCTTCTTGCTCCTTTTCCCATGGCAAGTAGTTTTACTTAACATTAGTGTAGGATGAGGGATAGGTCTTCTTTCTTCCCCTAGTGACAGGTCACTTTTGCCTGAAATGTTTTCTGTCCCTCTTTTGGGAGGCAGATGTTTGTTCCCATCAAACAAGGGTCACCTTCTGAGTTTACTTGTTTCTTGTTCCTCCCCCAGCCCAAGGGGCAAATGGCTTTTGCTTCACCTCAGTGTAAAATTCAGGGTGCAGATGAGGTCGTCCTTGCCTTTCGGAAACTGTCAATCACAAATCCGTACTCCTGCAAGGCCCCCAACACAGATGGGCCTCCCTAAGGAACCCTGCTCCTCTTGTGCCGTGCCCGTCTCTACATGCTAAGCCATCAGAGCAGTGAGATGGCACACTGCCGGGCCTGGCCCTTCTTCTATCTTTCTCACCATGGAAAAGAGCTGGGGGGAGGAGGAGGGTTTCCACATGTGTCTGGGGTTCTCCTGGCTTCACAACTGCTGTGCTAGTGCATCTTCAGCCTTTAAAAATTCCATAGATTTTCAGTCTTGTTTTTGTCTTCTTGTGTTTCAGGTTTACACCTCTTTTCTGCCATAGTCTTCTAAGAATGAAACAATAGGTGTCTTCCATCTGACTCTAGGGAGAGTTGTCACCCTCTTAAACACAGTTCCCCTGGTTGCCTTATAACCTCAGTTCTATAACCCTTTTATGTAGTACTGCGTTAGCAGTCAAGTGATGTTCTCCTGTGGATTTCTACATTCTAATCTCAGGTATTGTGGTTTATTCATCAGTATTAGCCCTGTAACTAAACATGTGTACCACCCTTATCAACAAGCTCATTACTGGCCTAAACTGGACATGATAAGCTACTTTGATATGGGAAGATTTTTTTTTTCTCTTCGTTCTTTCTTTTGGTCCAACTATGTGCAGAGAATCTCAATATTTACTCTCAGTTATTTCCTATTGGTAGCATTCTTTTAAAAAATTCAGTATTTATTAATAAACTATATGGCAGTATTTTAAGTAATGAAAGAATAGTAAAAACAGAGAAGCTGTAACTGATAAGCTAGCACACAGAAAAACAGAAACAAATCCTTTCAGAGACAAATAAATATTGCTGTATTAAATAAAGATGAAGAAATAATCAGCAAACTTTTTTGGAACAGGATACATTTCTGAGAAAAGTCACCAAACTCAAATTTTCACCCCAGAGACTTTCTAAAGATGACCAAGTCTTCCTTTTATGTTGTCTATAGAGTTCCTTTTTGCACTGAATGGCCACTTTAGGGAGAAGGAGGACAAAAAAAGAAAACAACTAGATGCCAAATTAAATACCTTGCTGTGAGAATGAAAAGTGCAGCCCTCTAAAACTGTTCACGGCCACCAAGATTATTAAAATCAATCAAACATTTCTTTCACTCCTGCTATGTTTTGAATGTACTCTTTTCCCACCAAAATTCACATTGAAGCTTAATTCCCCAAAGTAGTGGTATTGAGGTGGTAGGGCCTTTAAGAAGCATTTGGGGTCATGAGGGTTCTGCCCTCGTGTTTATCTTGAGAGACTGGATTAAATCTTGAGGGAGTAGATTAGTGCCAACAAGACTAGGTTATTACATTAGTGAGCTTGGCTCCTCCTGGGTCTCTTACTTCCTCTCTTACCATGCAATCTTTTGTACATGCTCCTGCTATGTAATTTTATCTGTCATGTTGTGACCTAGCAGACCTTTTACCAGATGAGGTCACCGAATCTAGTCTCTGGAATGGTGACCCAAATAAGCTCTTTATAAAGTAACCAGCCTCAGGTATTTTGTTATAACAATGCAAAATGTACTAAGATAACTCCTCAACTTTCCTAGCTTTCATACTATAATATGTTTTTCTTGGTTTCTAGTTTTTGTCATTCATTTATTTACCTATTTAACTGTTTTTTGGAAAACTTTTCTAGTTTTGGTCCCTGTTAGCCATTGCTCTTGTGCTAGTATTTGCCTTCAGATAATGCACTGCTGCTTCAGTTCTTGGTTCTCCGAGCCGTGTGCTCTGATGTTGGAAAGCCCCATTCCATGGTCAGCATTACAAAATAGATTAGGACATTTTCATTTATACCCTTTCCTCTAACATTTCACATCTCTTTCTAGTTCTTAACAATGCCGAATATGATATTTTTCTGGGCTAGTTAACCTTAATCCAGTTCCACCTACATCTCAGAATTCTTCATTCACTTTGACCCATTTTTGTGTGCCCAAGTTTTGTATGTTTATATTTTCAGAGTTTCTTTGTGTCAGTGGAGTCTGTGCATATTCTCTGGTGAGGTATTTGTGAGTATTTGTGGCACGTCTCCCTGTCCATTCTTTTTCTGTAGTGGAGTGTAAATTCAGCAGAGGCAAAATAGAAGCCTAGTCCATCTCTAAACATCAGTACAAAGCTCAATTTCATGCTTCTTGGTAGGATGCAATAAAGCCTTTTATGATTCTGATGCCCTCATTGTGAGCTGTAATTAATGTATACCCTTTAGAAGTTGCTTGGAATTGCCTGAGTCTGAATGTGCTTGGGATGATAATGGGTTATGTAAAAAGCAGTCATATAGAGTCTCTAGAAGATAATGCACATAGCAAACACACCATATTAACTATTATTATCCTTTGTGCCATTTTCTTTGGGGCCTTAAAAAAAGGAGATTCATAATTGTTTAACCACAGAGGACTTTTTGATCATTGTATCTATTACTGACTACACAGATGACCAAATTCTTTTTTATTTTAACTAGAACAAATTAATTGTTGGCGGTTTGACAGACTTCCCAGTGGGATGTCCCTCCCTCTCCTTCAATCTGTTGGTTCAGGAAGATATTTTCTGAGTGGATAATAGCTCACTGGAACATATACAATACCTCTGGATTGCTTCTTCTTATTTTTCTTTCCTATTCTAATTTTTTAAAATTTTTCTCTTCCCTCAAATTTCTTAAATGATGAGCTTTTGGGGGAGGCTTTGCAAATGGCAGGTGTTATAGTTTTATACCAACTAGATCTTGGGTTATATGAAATTGTTGCCTCTGGCATATACAGGCAACTAAACTTCAATATCTTTGAAGAAAATTTGTCCTAAAACTCAGTTTGGGCCAGCTAACATAAATCCATTTTTGTTGCATAATTTAATTTTTAAAAATCCTGGTGTTTTGTTTCTCTCAACCATGTCATATCAATTTATACTTTAAAAAGTTTGCTGTGTAAATTAAGAACAGTGTTATTTAGCACAGGCAATTATTTGATTACCTCCCCTGTGCTAGTCGCAGCCTGGCATTTAATCTGGCTGAGGCCTACAGACCGCAATTTGAACAATCAGGGTAGTTTTCTGTAATTGCAATAAATCATATCATTAACCATGACAGACTGTTCCTCCCACAGACTTTTTTTTTCAGTAACAGTTAACTCCTGAACTCCACATGAAGGCCAGATTTTACTGTAGTCAAGTGAATTTCATAGTCAGCTGGCAGAATACAGACTCAGAGTCTGTGTTGGAAAAACACTGATGTCCTTAGAGCGGAGCCTAAAGAGGTCATTCTAACTTTAAGAGATATAGGGCTCCGAGGAATATGCCATGCTCAGAGGCCATCTGAAAGAATATTTGCGAAAGGATTATCTGCTGCAAGGCTGTTTAATTTTCTAACAGGGAAACAGATGGAGATCAAGATGTGAGGCATACTTATATTGTTACATTTCGGTCATTTATATAAAATACACCTGCTACTGTATTGAGGCTTCCTAGGATGAAAAATATGAAAAGAGAAAATATTTTTAATAGGAACATTTATTGCCACCTTATGTAAGCTCATTTTACAATATGTCCATCTTAAATAGGAATTGAAAAAACAGACAGCGTTCCAGGCTCTTTAAATCTTCACATTCACCCTAATGCCCGACATGGAATTGTTTATGATTTTGTGGTTGACTTTTTGGTGTTACATAGTTTCTGTTCAGAGTGTTGGCCCTTGCTGGCTTCTCTATTAATTAGTTTGTTCCCAGTTTGGTATAGGTATTCCCCGCACGCCCCCAATTAGAAAATCTTTTTTTTTTTCCCCCTTAGTTTGCTAGTTTTGTTTTTTAATCTCTATAACAGTTTTATTTTTCTCTCTGTGCTTGGTATTCTGAAACCACACAATAGTGAGTCTGAATCTGTTGAATTATTGTATTAAAATTTGTCTTCCTCAGCAATTGGTGTTGTTACATCTTTTTTCTTTTTTTAGGTTTGTTCATCATGGTAATGACCCCATTCCATTTCAGAATTCTTGCTTGTTTTCTATTCCTGAATTATGGTAGCTTGTCCTTGTCTTTGTTTTATAGATGCAATATTCTTTTTCTTACTAACTTCTGTACACTTTATTTTTTAGAGCAGTTTTAGGTTCTCAGGAAAACTGAGTTCAGGTAGGGGTTTCCCACACATCCCTGCCCCCATATGTGCTCAGCCTCCCTCATCGGAGATCCCATACCAGAGTGGTATATTTTGTTAAAATTACTAAACTCAAGCTGCCATATCATTACTAACCAAAGTTTACATTTTAAATAAGGATGCACTTTTGGTGTTGTACATTCTGTGTTTAGACAAATGTACAGTGACATGTATTCACCATTGAAGTATCGTACACAGTAGCTTTACTGCTCTAAAAAATCCTAAATTATGCATTCCAATTTATACTTTCTGCTCCCTGACCACTGAGGTGGATTTATTTTCTTCCTTCCTTCCTTCCTTCCTTCCTTCCTTCCTTTCTTTCTTGTTGCCAAGGATTGAATCCAGGGGTGCTTAACCACTGAGCGACATCCCCAGCTCTTTTAATTTTCTTTTCATTTTATATTTTGAGACAGGGTCTCACTCAGTTGCTTAGGGCCTCCCTAAGTTGCTGAAGCTGGCTTTGAACTTGTGATCCTCCTGCCTCAGCCTCCTGGACCACTGGGATTACAGGTGTGCGCCACCATGCCAGGCTAACACTGAGCTTTTTACTGTTCCCATACCTTTGCTTTTTCTACAATGACCTATAATCAGAATGGTACAGTATGCAGCCTTTTTGGATTGACTGTTTTCACTTAGTAATATGCACTTATTTTGCTCTAATATCCTCCATGGCTTGATAACTCATTTCTTTTTAGTGCTGAATAACATTATGTTGTCTGAATTTCAGTTTATCTATTTACCTACTAAAGGACATCTTGGTTGCTTCCAACATTTTGCGATTATGAAGAAAGCTGTTATAAACGCCTGAGTGCACAGTTTTGTATGGACATAAGTTTTCAACTCCTTTGGATAAACATCAAGGAGTGTTATTGCTAGATAGTATATAAGAGTATGCTTACTTTTGTACAAAAGTGCTACACTGCCTTCCATAGTGATTGTACCATTTTGTACTTCTACCAACAATGACTGACAGTTCTTGTTGCTCCCCACCCTCACCAGCATTTGCTCTTGTGTTTTAAATTTTGGCCACTCTAATGGCATGTCTACTTGTTTTAATTAGTATATCTTTGATGATTTGATGTTAAACTTCTTTCCATGCGTTTATTTGAGATCTGTATATCTTTGGTAAGGTGTCTGTTAAGGTCTTTTGCCCATTTTTTTAAAACCAGGGTGTTTTGTTTTGTTTTGTTTTACTACTGAGTTTTATTTTTATTATCTTTGATAATAGTCCTTTATCAAATTTGTCTTTTACAAATATTTTCTCTATCTGTGGCTTTTTTTCCCCTTTCATTCTCTTGACAGTGGCTTTCTGATATTTAAGTTTAAAGAAGTCTAGCTTATCAATTCTTTCTTTAGTGTACTAGGTCTTTGGTGTGGTGTCCAAAATGTCATCCCTAAACCCAAGGTCATCTGGATTCTTCTCCTATGTTGTTGTTGTTGTTATTATTATTGGTACTAGGGATTAAACCAGGGGCACTTAACCAATGAGCTACATCCCCAGCCCTTTTTATTTATTTTTTTTTTCTTTTGAGACAGTGTCTCTCTAAGTTGCTTAGGACTTTGCTAAGTTGCTAAAGCTGGCTTTGAACTCGTGATCCTCCTGCCTCAGCCTCCCAAGTGACAGGGATTACAAGCAGGTACCACTGTGCCTGGCCATAGTGTATTTTCTTAGTATCAGATCCATAGCAAATATTCAACAAATTTAGCTATTTTTATAATTTTTGTTTTGGTAGCAGTACCTCTTCTATGTTATCTTACAGGGGTTTTTATTGTTTTGCATTTTATAATTGGTCCATATTCTATTTTGAGTTAATTTTTTATGATGGGTATAAAGTCTATGTCTAGATTTTTATTTTGTTATTCTTTTGCATGTGGACATCCTGTTCTTCTAATACCATTTGTTAAAAAGATTGTCTTTTTATCATTGGACTGCCTCCTTTTCCAAGATCAGTCAACTGTTTACGTGGGTATATTTCTGGGCTCTCTTTTTGGTTTCATTAACCTACCAGTCTATTCTTTGGCAATACCAAACTGTCTTAATCTTTAGATTTATGCCTAAACTAAAAAATTTTGAACAGAGTAAAATGTTGAGTACAATATGCAGTAGATATCTTCCAACTAGATTCAGCCATTGCTAACATTTGGTGCAATACTCTTTAATCTTTTTTTTTGTTTGTTTGTTTGTTCCCTAAGTTATTTTATTAAGTTATTTTTGTTTCCTAAGTTATTGCTATTTAGTCTGGTTTCAATTGTCTGTTTGTCTCTCTTGGTTGTTTTGTTTCATGCCATTGGTCTTCCTTAAAAAGTTTATTCTTAGTTGTTTATAGGTTTTTTAAAAGATTAGGTTGATTAGTGCTTGAACTGGCAGGGATTTTCTATGCATTTGTCTATTGATTTTTCTATAAGCTGCCATGAGTTTCCACTGGTCCTGCATTCTCTGACACTTTTAGTCTTCAATAAGAAGCCTGACATTAGGCTCTCTGTAAGAGGGCAGGGGGTGATTATCATCAAGATTCATTTGTATGTGGTTGTGGAGTGGGCAATCAGCTTGAGGACACTGTTCAGTTGCCAGACATACAGACAACTTCAGGGCATTTGCTCTTGTGCAAAATGATCTTTCCTTTTCTTCCTTCTCCATAACTGTTGTGTGGTTCCAGAGTTATTGTAAACTTTGCTTGTCTCTTAGACTTTGAAAAGCAGAGCTAGTATCAACTTAGAAAGGCATCTTCTCAGCACAGATACTAAAGATTTGATTAATGTGTACATGGCTTGAATTTCAGCCCCTGTGAAATACCTTGCTGGGATCCTATGTGCCGTGTACAATCCACACATCTATATGTGGCACCCTATCCATATCCAAGACCCAAGAGTCTACTCCAGAGTATAGTTTGCTTTTGAGGAGCTCTGCAAGGCCAAGCAAAGATAGATAGATTACAGAACCTTTCTAGTGCCCACCCCAGTTCCCACTTAAACTTAATCTCTACCTTGTTAACAACAAGATTCTTCTACTATTTGTAAGTATCAGGTTTTGCTTCTCTAACAAGAGAAATGAGAGTTTGAGTTCTCAATCTTGAGCAAAATTATATTAATAGATGCTGGAAAGTGAAGAGGTGGAACCCAGGAAGGTTGGAAAAAGACTAAACCAAAGGTGAAATGCCCAGATGAAATTGAGAAGCTTGGAGGAATACTCAGGAAGGGCAAAGGACTGGAGATAGTGTCTGCAGAGTCAGCTCCATGCAAGTGACTGCTGAAGCCATGAAAAGGAAGAAAACCCTGAGGGACCCAGTGCAGAGATAACAGAGAGCCTTGTCCAGTGCTGTGATGATGGCAAGGGCAGGAAGGATTTGTGAAGCTAAGACAATGTATTAGGCACAGAAGAACAATCAGTGCTGTTATATTATGTAAGTCCCATATTTATAACTATTCAAAATGTCCTAATTGGTCACAGGAAAATGTCAAAACTGTTATTCAGGGCATATAATTTCCTCTATGATCTGGCCACTGCTTAACTTCTTCCTCTCCCACTAATTCCCAGCTTTCTCATATACTCCTGCATTTCCAAGACCTTTGTAATCACTAGGACACTGAGTTGTCTCAAGCGTCTATTACCTTGAAACTCAAGCCTTATGTACATCTTTCTAACTAGCCTGAAAAATGCATTTGCCTCCTAGAGTTATCTAGAGATGGCTTTGCCACTGGCAACATCTTTCTTCCTTGGTACATAGCCTTGAAATGTATTGCACCTGTTTAATTACTCCTAACAGAATTATTTCCTTCAGAAATGTCCTTGTAATTACTTCTACATTACTTGATACTTCACAGGGAGAAAGGTTAGCTAAATGGATGAATGAGGTCCATGCTCCTGCCTTCTCTGACCTCCATCCTCTGGCACCATCCCTCTCCTTTAGCTGTTTCACACATTAACAATTTCCATCCTCCAAATGCAGAAAAGCCCATTTGTAAGACTCATTGGTTCAGAGGCTTTTCTAGTCTATCTCTTCCACCCACAAGTTCGCTCATATGTACTGTGCACTGGGCACTGGTGGAGACACCAAAGCTTATCCAGTTTCTGGCATCATGGAGCTGATTGGTTAGTGAAGAAAACATTAATCATGCAATTATGCAGACAAGTATAATCCTGTTCTGTGAAGGAGGATGGCATGGTGCTGAAAACAACCTCTATCAGGTCAATAGGTCATCAAGGAGGTCAGGAAAGACTACTTCTGGGAAAATGACACATGAACCAAAATTGAATAGGAGGAGAGAAAAGATCAATTCAGCATGAGAAAAGAGTATGTGTGAACAATCTGTGGCTGTCATAGGATGGTCTAAAAGAAGTATCTGTGGCTAGGAGTAAGAAACAAGGGAGAGCAGACAGATGATGTCGGACAGCCCCAGGTGCCAGTAGCGTGGGTTCTCTGGGCTGAGCTAAGCTTTTGTAGCCTCAAGACCCTGAGATTTGTAACATGCAATCCCTGCCTGGATTTGTAACATGACTAGACCTTACTTCTGTGTGACTTAGCAAACTATCTGTGCCTCAGTTTTCTTAAAGGTAAAATAAGGATCACTTACCTGATGAGGATTAAACGAGTTAGTATGAAAATATTTAAAACAGTTCCTAGCACAGAGCACTATGGTAGCTATTAGCAATCACTATATTTTTCTAGGAAAAAATCTATAATTCCCCATGACTTAATGTAAATAGTTCCTTATATCTAATCTTGTCCATGTTTATTTTGGTAACATTCTTAGGAAAATCTTTCTATTTTGACAAGGACGTGGAAGGAAAATTAAAATATTTCTTTTTTTGAAATTCTTACTTTGAGGTTTCTGAGGACTCTGATAGAGTTTTTTTTAAAATATTTATTTATTTGTTTTAATTGTACACAATGCCTTTTTTTTTTTTAATTTTTACATGGTGCTGAGGATTGAACCTGGGCCATGCACATGCTAGGTGAGCGCTCTACTGCTGAGCCACAACCCCAGCCCCTCTGATAGAGTTTTAAAACTTTTACACATAAAGGATTTCTTTTCTCCATTCCTTAACCCACTTTAAAGGCATGAGGACCATGAGGTAGTACTCACTGGTCTGCAGGCTAAGAAAGATTATCTGACACCTAAATGTATCTATCCAGCACCTCTTGATTCCTTAAATTGAGGTGGATGTGCGCTAGCAGGAATCTCAGGGACAAAAACCCTTCTTTCAACTCATTGACTACTTATAACACATATTTCATAGAGGGTATGAAAAGATTTCATTTCAAGCATCATTGAGTTGTGAAGGCAAAAATTGTGCATACTTTGTTTGGTTGAAACTGTTATTTAAGAGATTTTATTGATTTCATCAGTGACCACATATAACTTGTAATGTTTCCTTGGATGATCATTTTATTTCAATTGTATTAAAATAGCATCCCAAGCACAAAAGAGGGAAAAAATGAGAGATATCATCTAGAATACCTTTTTATTTAGTGCCTTGTTTATGCAGTTCAATGAAGGTGGAGTCCATGTGTGTATGTGTGTGTGTGTGTGTGTGTGTGTGTGTGTGTGTGTGTACGTGCATATACCAATCGTAATGTCTTAGAAGATATTACATTCTGAATGCATTTGAACCATGAAGCAATATTTCCTTTTATCTTCCTTTGTCATTGTTAATTAGGAGAAATTGCCAGATTTCCCAGTGGCAGCATGTCTAATTTAATAACCTGAGAGGTTGGTGCTTGAAAATATAATGAAATGTACTAAATACCATGGTGGTTTTATAATTACTGATACAAAACATATTGTAACTAATCTTTACTGATTAGGAAAGACTTTTATAAAGAACAGAATACAGTCAGATGAGAGCTACATCTTTATTTGCATAAATCAATATAATTATCAATCATGAAAGTTTTCTTGAGTGTTGGCTGATGGGCAAGAATTCATTTGAAGATGAAGATTAACAGTCAACAACCCTCCCTTCTAGATTTTTTCTTAGTTCTATACAAAATACACATAAATAATTTTAGTGGAAGTCTCCCTTTCTCTTTTTCTGTGGAAAAGTTCCTATCATTTGATTTTTAGTAGCAGCTAAGGTGACTGTTCTAATAGAAATTGATGATTTTATTTGATGTTTTAGTATTCTGTTAATGTGGCCTGGGACAATATTTCTGCAAATTTTGGAAAACCAAAATTCTTCTAATATTTTCTAATATTAAAAAATTATATAATATTAGTATGGAATGGAGATAGGGTCTTTTTTATATGGAATCCCAGACTTTGCTTATTGTGTGACATCAAAGAAAGATAAAATTTGATGGGTGACTTCACCTTGGAATCTCAATTCTCTATCTGAAAACACACATATTTTTTATTTGGATTAAATAAGAGTCTCTGTAAAGCACAAAGACCATGCATTGTAAGAATCAAACAATGTCTTCTTTCCTTAATCTTTTCCTCTTGATTGTAAACCCCCATAAAGGGAGAACTGGAACACATGAAGAGCACATAACATGTGACTTTGAAGCATGATACAATATGTTAATTTATGTTTAAGAGTCTTTGACTTTGTGGGAAGAGGATCTAACCCTACATTGAGTTGGGTGGTGGTTGAGTATGGTGATTTAGAACCTAGGTGTGTATCAAACAGACCTGAGCCTGAATCCTGAGTTTTGTCACTCTGGGATGATTGCTTAATCTCTGGAAGCCTCTCTTTTAGGACCTGTAAAATGGAAAAAGTAATAGTATCACTTCTTAAAGGGTTAAATGGTGAGGCTTAAATAAGTTGAAGCATGTGGGAAACATCATACAATGAGGGATCTGTGAATGATTCTCTGGGTCTATGTTTTAGATGTGTCTCTTAGAATTTAAACACCCTGCCTACTGCTTCACACATTTACACCTTATTTCTGGTGTTTGTATCTGGAATTCCCCCAAGGTAAAATATGTAACCTCCACCCCCCACATTTAGCAACCAATTTGATTATGCAAGTTTGTAGGGACTACATAACTGTTCAGTTTGAATGGATTTATCATTAGTAGTGGGATATATTTTTTCTTTATTAACGAAATTTGTAAACAGTCAGAAGCTAATAACATAAGCTCTTCTAAAGAAGAAAAATATCTTTACAAAATTTCTTCAAAATAACAAATTTGGGGTAGTTTCACAGAGTCAAGAAGTTCCGAAGTTTTGCATGCCTCTAAACTTATTCACATTCCCTTAGTATACACCAAGGTTTCTACATAAGTCCTTTATTTTGTTCTTTTTATTTTTCTGTGCTGGTATTAATTGAGTATTTAGTAGGACATAAGGTTTAGGTATGATGATGGCCATTAAGATATTCATAGATGGGGAGATCAATGGGGACAGATGTGCAAAAGGTAATGCTGATACACTCACGCAGGTCACAGCTGGAGGAAGGCAAAGGTGTGATAGGGATGTGGGAAGGGTCACATAGCCTATGCTGGGAAAACGCAGGAAGAGGGAAAAACCAAAGAGGTAACAAATAGGATTGGTTCTCAGTCTGAAATGATTCCAGGCTCCTAGCAGGTATTGGGAAAACATTGTTTTTTTTCCAGGAACATTTCTGGTTGTCACAGATTGAGGAGTGACTTTATTAGCCATTAGTGAGTGGAAGCCTATAGATGTTCTGCAATGCAAAGGACACCACCATCCAGTAAAAACTGTCATTTCCCCAATGCCAGTGAGACACACTGAGTGAAGAGGGATAAAAGTGTATTCCAGGGAGCAAGTAGTGGTATTTATGTCCTATAAATACTAGAATGTGGGGATTTTTTGCCTTGAGCTTACAGGATTTGTGAAAATAAAGTCAGTTAAAAATTGGGAATATTCTTTCTGTCTGTATTTTCTGCCAGGTTTCCTTGAACTGGCTTTTCAATGTCCTGTCTTTCATGAGCCTACTGTGAGGATGCATCTTGGCTTTGGATATGCCTGTTAGTGTGGTTCAGGCTGCTCATGCCTCTGGAGAATGAGTCTACTCACATCACCAGCAGAATGATGAAACCCAAGAAAGGAACATTTCTCATTTTTAAAAATTCTTTCCAACAGACTGCCAAGTTAAGAAGCTGCCAACTATAAAACAGGATTGGCAGTTTGAACCAGTAAATCTGTTTTTGTTTGCTTTCATCCATTTTAAGATAAAATAGGCTTGCTAAGACATCAGAGCGATTAAATGAACCTTCCATGGCTATTGCTTAAAGCAAAGAAACCAGAAGAAACGGTGTTGCATGCATGCAGCAGCAGGAAGAAAGGAAGAGGAGTGGGGAATATGAGCCTACGATTTTAGGCTCCAGAGGTATACTGAGTGATCACAGAGGGTATAGCCTGATAGTGAAGACACAAGAAGGACATTAATTCAGAAGAAACAAGTGCTGTGATGATATATACGAAGGTTTTTCTGACTCTGCTCTAGTAAATCCCAGAGTTTGGCAGAGATGTCATCCAGGCCAGATTTAGTGATGGGGGGAGGGAAGGTAAAGTAAGCAGGAAGAACGGCAGGGAGAGGCTGAGTTGACCATTGTCCACTCTGGCCTTTAGCAGGTATCTCTGACTGTTTCACAGGTTGGAGACTGTTCCGTAAGTTTAAATGAAATCTTCCATTGAAATGGTTTAATCTTGCACTTAAATACAAGATTTCATTTAAAAATAATGGGGGAAAAGTGTTGCTTTAAAAACTATTTGAATCTACTAATATTAAAAAAAGGGCTGAAGTGCTTATTCCTAGCATCAATTATTCATCTAGAAATTAATCTGCTGTGTAACTGGCCAAGTGCCTGGATATCTCTCTCTCTCTCTCTCTTATTATATCATTGGGTCATGAGGGGCATTAACATTCTGTGACTTTTCAAATACATTTATCAACTTACTTCTTTAGCTTGAAGGAGAATGATTTGTAGGTTAACTATGGATTGATTCATGGGAACTAACAGAAGAACCATAGTAGACGTAGGAGAGACAGGTTTTTGATCTGAAAGTTACACAAGGTGTGAAATTAAAATGAGGCTATCTATGGAAATTCACAGCTTGCAGCACTTACAGTTGCTAGTGGCTTCATCAAGGCAGAACATCATGACAAACAAAGAACAAGAGCTGTAATTCATCAATTTTCCCAGTGTCCTACTTAGGCCTTTAATGGGGATAGTCAGTGGGCCAGAATTTCACTGTGTGGAGTTTTTATGGAGAAACCAAAACCTTTTCAAAGAGATGGCCAGAACTCATTTGCTGAATGTTTTTAGTTTGTTGGATACGGTTGCATGGGTGATGGATTTCCTTTTCCGAGAATCATTTGATTAAGCAACACCCTTGGTATGGCTGTGCTTCCAGTGCAAGGATTGGGAAACATTATGCAGCTTGTCTGTTCTGACAAGTTCATACATTCGCTTCCCATTTTCCTATTAGCATTTTAAAAATTGCGTTACTCATTTGACCTCCATTCATTTTAAGCATATTATCCTGGCTGAACGTTCAAGCCGCTTGTTAGGGAGCAGTGTCTCTGGGTTCCATCGTCTCCTCTATTTGCCTGGGTGGGTCCCTTGGCAATTTACTAGTGATTTATACTATTTTTGCAGGATTGCTTGATTTAAGCTAGCTCTCTGCTTGTTTTGAAATATACTAACTGGCATTCTAGTAGTTTGGTTATAATGGTCTCTGCATTACAGAGAGAAATGAAATGTCCTAGCTGAAGAGTATAGCCTAGCACATCTTTGTAACCGTACCTGTATGCTGTGGTTACCAAACCACACATTGGCATTGTGCTAAGTGCTGCACTTAGGTCATTTGATTTAATTTAGGCTTCACAGCAACCTCGTGAGAAAAGCATCATCACCATCATCATCCCAAAGTTATATTTGAAGAAATTGAGGCTTGAGAAATAAAATAACTTACCCCAAATCTCCTGAGGCTAATTTCTATTGCTTAGAAAGTTTCCTTAGCTAACTTCTACTTGGTAGTTTAGAGAAATTATAAATTATATGGAAATTTTTTTTTCAGTCACAAGAATATTATTTTAGTCTAAATAGCAGATTATAACTATAATGTATACATGACTTTTTTAAAAGATTAATTCATATGCAGGTCCATTGGAATGTCATGGACACCTCTTGAAGTTTACCATTATTTTGTAAGAGCTTTTGGTTTGGGCTGGCATCTTCATGGTTTATTGTTAATGCCTCTGTCCTCATGGAGTGACAGTGTGGCCTGGCCTACAAGTCCTTAACTATGGAATGCATGGTCACTGCTGTCAATTATGTTTAGCGATTCTGCTGTAGAGAATACTCCAGTTCTTTCCTTTGTTATCCCTGAAAGCAGGTGGGAAGCCTGAAGTCTTTATTTCCTTCTTTGAGTGTTTGCAGACCAATGGCGAGAGAAAAGGATTCATTAGACATTGTTTTTCAGCCTTTCTAACAAGGAAGTAAAATGAATAGGTGAGTTCAAGTGATGTCAAGTATCAATGCAGGGTTGTTTTTAAGGCCCAGGACAATTACTGCTTTCAGAATACTGTCAGTATTTAACATTGCCTTGACTCAGAATTCCATGCAGTTGTAAGAGGGGCAGGTATTCACAGGGATGCAGTAAAACAGCACATCATTAAAGCATTGTGCTGGATGTATGCCAAGTTCATCTGTACATTCTAAGGAGGTTTGTCAGAAGATTTCCCTCTTTGGACCTCATTGAAGCTTATAAACAGTCTTAAATTTTCATCAATAATAAAGTGGAATGTGAATCATAAATGAATACAGTTGGCTCTCTATATCCATGGGTTCTGCATCCTCATGTTCAAAAAACCATGGATCAAAAATGTTCAGAAAAACAAAAACATTTCATCTGTATTGAGCACATACAAACTTTTTTTGGGTCATTATTCCCATTATTGTATATTATACAATATAGTATAATACTTATTTGAATAGCATTTATTTTGTATTAGGTCAATAAAAGCCATCTAGAGATGATTTAAATTATACAAAAGGATGTATGTAGGTTAGATGCAAATCCTACACCATTTTATGTAAGGTCTTGGGCAACTGTGGATTTTGGTATCTACAAGGGGTCCTGAGACAAATCCCTCTTGGATACTGAGGGACAACAACAATTTCCACTACTCTGTATTCTGCCCAGCATCTTCTTCTTACTTTATGTCTAAGCTTCAGTGTATAGTGATTTCCTCAACTTTTTGAAAACATGTTGCTTACAAATTATTTTTATTTTATTTATGTATGTACAAATAGTCTCTTAAAGTTTTAAAGTACTGATTTATATTCATTTTCAACATAAAGCTGTTTGTTTTCTACTTAGTATACAAGTCGTATAACTTGTTATGTAAAGAAAAAAGAAAACTATAAAGGTGGAAGGCAGACAAGAAACAAACAACTCCACACGATAATTATTACTAATATTTGGTGTGTTTCTAAGTCTCTCTTTTTTTGTTGTAGTTTTATTTTGTAGAGCTGGGAATTAAACCACAGCCTTGCTTGTGCTAGGTCAGACCTCTGCCACTGAGTTCCATCCCCTAGGCTTCTAAGTTTCTTTGTTTCAAGCCTTTTTTTTTTCAAAAAAAAAAAATACATATTTATTTTTAGAAAGTTTGTAAAATTGGTGTCCTGTAGCACAACAGTTTTCTGTGCTAAAACAAAACTTCTCTAAATATCATTCTGAGTAATTGTATGCTATTGTATTAAAAAATTCAGCATACAGTTTTCTGCTATTATACTAGGGAAAAGAAGGATTCTTTTAAAATATATTTAAGGTTAGGCATCCGTTATTGTTTAGATACGAGGCATCCCCCCAAAACTCCCATGTGAGATAATGCAGGAAAGCTTAGAGGTGCAATGATTAGGTTATAAGCGCCTAAACCTAATCAATACATTAATCCACTGAGATTAACTGGATATTAACTGCAGGTAGATAGAGTGGTTGAAGGAGATGGGTGCTGGGGATGTTTCTTTGGGGTATATATTTTGTCCCTGGTGAGCAGAATGCTCTCTCTGCTTCCTGATTGCCATGTTGTCAGCTGCCTTTCTTTGCCACACACTTCTGCAATGATGTTCTACCCCTCCTTGTCCCAAAGCAATAGAGTCAGGCATGTATGATCTGAAACCTCTGAAACTGTGAGCCCTAAATAAACTTTTCCTCCTCTCTTGTTTTTCTTGTTAGGTCTTTCGGTCACACCAGTAAGAAAAGCTGACTAAATAAGCATTTTCACCCAACAGCCTACTTGATGAAAGATGAGAAGCTGTAAGCACTTATAAGTGTAGTGAAGACAAAACTATTTAGGGTGGATGGTGCCTCTGCTGTTCTGTGTTGAGGTCAAAAGGGGTTTTTTTTTTGGAGGGTGTCAGGACAGCATGTTCAGCATTGGAAAAATTTATTGTTATTAGTGATAGTAGTAAAACTTATTCCAAACTGTAATTTAAAGATTGATTTATGATAGGAAATTGATATCCTAGAATCAGACCTAAGCCTGCAATTTCACACACATGGATATTATCATGGGTACTGTGGGGCATTACTGTAAATCAAGTAGGTTTGAATGAAAATCCTGAATCTGTTGTTTTGTGACTTGCTGTTGTTTTACCCACAGTTGTAATTTGTGGATAATAATTCCCATTTTATGGAGTGGATCTGAGGATTAAATAGTACCTGGTATGTCTTCAATGGATGGCAGAGTTAATTAAGATCATTTCATCTTTAAATACATGGAAAATTATATATTCTGACTTTTATCTGATATAACTTATGAGTTCTAAATGTATTCCTACATCTGCAATTATATAATTATTAAAGATAAAGAGAACATAATAACATTTGACTCCTATAAAAAAAAAGAAATTAACATACTATTTTATTGGATCCTACAATTAAATCCATCATTAATTATTATAAATTCTGTCATTTCCACCTGGGTTTTAGAAGCATCTTAGAAATGAGTTGAGTGTGTTTATGATTCAATAATGTGCCATGTTATGTCTGATTTACTGTAATATATGAGCAATCCTTGGTTATAAGAGTAAAAAAGCCTATGGGAAAGTATGAAAACATGAAATGGTATGAAAAATAAATTTAGAATGACTCATAATTCCGTCACTTGAGGACAATCATTATTAATATTCTATACCTTTACTTCTGGGTTCCTATATCACTTAGGAATACATTTGAGTTTCAGAATTACTAAATACTGTTAATTCAACTTCAATAAATAAATAAATATCTCAACCAAAAATTTTTGAGGCTCTGTTTAATTTAACAGAATGATTCCAAAATTTATATGAAACAATGAACAATACAAGTAGGTTTTTTTTAAAGGGAGAATTTCCCCTATCAGTTACTAAACTGTGTTATAACAAATTAAAATTGTTTTGTACTATTTGTGAAATAGTAAGTAGCCCAGAAACCAACTTTAGTGTTTATATGATAAAATTGCTATTGTCACCCATGGGAGAAGATATTATCATGATAGAGAAAAATTTTCTGTGATTAAAAAATAGATCCTTACTTCCTATCATATAGCAAAATAAGTTTCAGACTAATTTAAGGTTAAACCAATTACAAGTTTAAGTAATTTTTATGTTTGCAATTTTCAGAAGATTTTTTTCCTCTTTTCCATATTTTTGGTACATTATTATTGTACATAATGATGGAATTTTTTCTTACATATTTGTACATGCAGACAATATAATAATATAATTTTCAATATCACTCCCTAGCACTTCCCCCTCCTCCCACCTCTTGATCCCTTTCCTCTCCTGGTCTCCTTTGGATTTTCTAAGATCCCCATTGCCCCATCTTCCTTTTCCCTTCCCTTCTCTAGCTTCCATGTATGAGAGAAAACATATGAACCTGGACCTTCTGATATTGACTTATTTTGCTTAACTTAATGGTCTCAAGCTCCATCCATTTTCCTACAAAGACATAATTACATTTTTGTTTATGGCTGAAGAAAACTTCATTGTGTATATATACCACATTTTCTTTATCCATTCATCTGTTGATGGACACCTAGGCTGGTTCCACAGTTTGACTATTGTTAATCATGCTGCTATAAACATGGGTATGTATGTATCACTACAGAATGATGACTTTAATTCTTTAGGCTCAATACTCAGGTCATATGGCGGTTCCATGCCTAGTCTTCTTTTATTTTTAAAATTTATTTATTTATTTGAATTTGTTATACATGACAGCAGAATGAATTTAAATTCATAGTACACATATAAAGCACAACTTTTTAAGTCTCCGGTTGTACACAAAGTATTTTCACACCATTTGTGTTTTCATACATGTACTTAGGGTACATGTCCATCTCATTCCACCATCTTTCCTACCCCCATACCTACTCCCTTCCCCTCCCTCCCCTTTGCCCTATCTAAAGTTCATTCATTTCTCCCATATGCCCCCCTGCCAACCCACTCCTATTATGGATCAGCATCCACATATAAAAGAAAACTTTTGGCCTTTAATTTTTTGGGGATTGGCTTATTTCACTTAGCATGATATTCTCCAACTCCATCCATTTACCTGAGAATGCCATGCTTTTATTCTCTTTTTTAATGCTGAGTAATATTCCAGTGTATTTATATACCACATTTTCTTTATTGATTCATCTATTGAAGGGCATCTAGTTTGGTTTCACAATTTAACTATTGTGAATTGTACTGCTATAAACATTGATGTGGCTGTGTCACTGTAGTATGCTGTTTTTAAGTCCTTTGGTATATAAACCGAGAAGTGGGATAGCTGGGTCAAATGGTGGTTCCATTTCAAGTTTTCCAAGGAATCTCCATACTACTTTACATATTGGCTGCACCATTTTGCAGTCCCACCAGCAATGTATGAGTGTGCCTTTTACCCCATATCCTTACCAACACTTATTGTTGTTTGTATTCTTAATGGCTGCCATTCTGACTGGAGTGAGATGAAATCTTAGAGTAGTTTTGGCTTACATTTCTCTAATTGCTAGAGATTTTGAACATTTTTTCATATATTTGTTGACTGATGGTATATCATCTTCTGAGAAATATCCATTCAGTTCCTTAGCCCATTTATTGATTGGGAAATTTGTTTTTTGAATGTTAAGTTTTTTTAGTTTTTTCTATATCCTAGAGATTAGTGCTCTATCCGATGTGCATGTGGTAAAAATTTGCTCCCAAAATGTAGGCTCTCTGCTGGGGTTTCTAGCTTCCCCGAACCCGGGTTTGGCCTTCTCTGGCCGGCAGAGAAGGCTGGGGGAACACACCCCAGCGGTGAGGCAGAATCGGGAGAGGTAAGAGTAGACTGGTGGCCACACTCAGCCCTCACAATGGAAGACAATCAGGCATACACCAGGGAGTCCGGTCAAGGCATGAGCTTGGTTTATTGAGGAAGTTGAATGGCCTTTATAGAAGACATGGGCCAATCAGCAGAAAGATCATAGGGGCACATAGGGAGCATGAGCAAATCACATTGGCAGAGCCGCCTATCCTAGTGGCGGTCTGACCTCTCGACATGCCTCAGGGGAACACCCCTTGGCTAGGCCAAGTCCACGTATCAGGAAGTGGGAGACAGCCAGAGAGTTTCTATCTGCTGGCATGTTCTTAACGTCCCCAACAACTCTCTGTTCACCTCACTGATTGTTTATTTTGCTGAGAAAAAGCTTTTTAGTTTCAATCCATCCCATTTATTGATTCTTAATTTTATTTCTTGTGCTATAGGAGTCTTGTTAAGGAAGTTGGGGCCTAATCTGACATGATGAAGATTTGGGCCTACTTTTTCTTCTATTAGGTACAGGGTCTCTGGACTAATTTCTAGGTCCTTGGTCCACTTTGAGTTGAGTTTTGTGCATGGTGAAAGAAAGGGGCTTAATTTAATTTTGCTGCATATGGATTTTCAGTTTTCCTAGCACCATTTGTTGAAGAGGCTATATTTTCTCCAATATATGTTTTGGGCACCTTTGTCTAATATAAGAAAACTGTATTTATGTGGGTTTGTTTTTGTGTCCTCTCTTCTGTGCCATTGGTCTAGAAGTCTATTTTGGGGCCAATACAATGTCATTTTTCTTACTGTTGCTCTGTAGTATACTTTAAGGTCTGGTACAGTGATGCCACCTGCTTCGCTATTCTTGCTAAGGATTGCTTTAGCTATTCTGGGTCTCTTATTTTTCCAGATGACTTTCATGATTGCTATTTCTATTTCTATGAGGAATGTCATTGGGATTTTGATTGGAATTGCATTAAATCTGTATAGTGCTTTTGGTAGTATGGTCATTTTGATAACCTATCCAAGAATAAGGGAGATCTTTCCATCTTCTAAGATCTTCTTTAATTTCATTCTTTAGCGTTCTGTAGTTTTCATTGTAGAGGTCTTTCACCTCTTTCGTTAAGTTGATTCCCAAGTATTTTATGTATTTATTTTTCTTTGAGGCTATTGTAAATGGGATAGTTTTCCTATTTTCTCTTTCAGAGGATTTGTCACTGATGTATAGAAATGCCTTTGATTTATGAGTATTGATTTTATATTTTGCTATTTTATTGAATTCACTTATTAGTTCTGGAAGTTTTCTGGTGGAATTTTTTGGATCCTCTAGGTATAGAATCATGTCCCTGGATTCTTTTCCTATTTATATTCCTTTAATTTCTTTCATCTGTCTAATTGCTCTGGTTAGAGTTTCAAGAACTGTGTTAAATAGAATTGGTGAAAGAGGGAATCCCTGTCTTGTTCCAGTTTTTAGAGGGAAGGCTTTCAATTTTTCTCAATTTAGAATAATGCTGGCCGTGGGGCTTAACATAGATAGTTCTTACAGTGTTAAGATATGTTCCTGTTATCCTGAGTTTTTCTAGTGTTTTGAATGTGAAGGGGTGCTGTATTTTGTTGAATGCTTTTTCTGCATCTATTGAGATGATCAATATGATTTTTATCTTTAAGTCTACTGATGTGATGAATTACATTTATTAATTTCCATATGTTGAACCATCCTTACATTCCTTGGATAAACCCCACTTGGTTGTGGTGCACTACCTTTTAATATGTTTTTGTATTAGATTTGCCAGAATTTTATTGAGAATTTTTGCATCTATGTTCATTAGAGATATTGGTCTGAAGTTTTCTTTCTTTGATGTGTCTTTGTCTGGTCCATGCCTAGTCTTCTGAGGAAACACCATATTGATTTCCATAGTGGTTGTATTAATTTATAATCCTACTAATAGTGTAAAAGTATTCATTTTTTTCCACATTGGTCTCCAGCATTTATTATTGTTTGTATTCTTGATGGCTGTAATTCTGACTGGTGTAAAATAAAATCTCAATGTAGATTTGGCTTACATTTCCCTAATTGCTACAGATGTTGAACATTTTTAAATATATTTATTGGCCAGTTACAATTTCTTTTGAGAAGTATCTGTTTAGTTTATTTGCCCACTTATTAGCTGAGTTATCTGTTTTTTTTTAAAGTTTTCTTTAGTTGTTTACATATTCTAGATCTTAATCCTCTGCAGAAGAGTAACTAGCAAAGATTATCTCTTGTTCTGCATTTTCTCTCTTTGCATTCCTAATTGTTTCTTTTCCCTTGCAGAAACTTTTATATTTGATGCCATTCCATTTATTAACTCTTGACATTATTTTCTCAGTTTTAGGGGTCTATTGAGAGAGTCATTACTTGTGTCAATATGCTGGAATGTTGACCTTAGGTTTTCTTCTATGAGTTACATAGTTTCTGGTCTGATTCCTAGGTCTTTGATCCATTTTAGGATGATTTTTGTGCAGGGAGAGTGATAAGAGTCTGGTTTCATTCAGAAAGCTTTTTAAAAACATCTTAGCCTGTACTCTTCTTGTAACAGTCTGCTTTATTTAAAATGGGTAATATCATTTAAAAAATCTTATTGAGAACTTGAAGTATAGAATTATAATTTTTTCTTGCAGTGAATCTTCTTTACAAAGGTGAGCTAATTTGGTAGATTACCATTACTTACCATGATTTTTATTTGTGCTTCAGAGTAATTTATAGGCCCAACACAATTTTTCTCTCTTTACTTAAACTTATAAAATGTAATAAATATTTTGCTGTACTAAGGTAAGTTTGTAATGACTTATAAAGGGGTTATAGGATTTTTCATGAAACATAGTCTGGCCTATTATTTTGTTTCATTTTCCTTTTATATACTGCAGATCTCACTGAGTTCCTCTTACTTCATGATTCACTTTAATAGGGAGACAATTCTAGGAATTTGCATTTCTGTGGCTCCCCAAGTCAGGATAATTTGGGTTTTATAAGTTGTATAAATGTTTCATCAAACAACAACTGGCAATTCTTGCAAAGTTTCCAACACACCTAGAATTTTAACTGTGGAAAGTAGAAAGATGGTTCCAAGATCATCTAAGAATCCTTTGGCTGAAAATTGCTCCTTTGTAATGATCTGTTCACTTTAATTGCACCATGTAGTTGGCCTATGATGGAGTGACCTGTGATTACCTGACAATACACATTCTTGCTATATGATATCTAATTTTATTCAGAGATTTCATCAGTCCCAGAAAATTCTAGAAATAATTCTCAAACAAAATTGTGACTTGCTACGAATAAGAATGCCAGATGGTTTCTAGGAGAATGATGGAGAAGGTTGATGCAATTAGTATAAAAAATAATATATCAGTGATCAGATAATCACTGATAATGAAGTTCCATATAAAAATCTCAAGCTTTCTCTATTGTGTGAAAATGATGTTGGTACCTTTTTTATTCTTTTAGTAAGGCTTGCAATATAATCATTGTTTCATTATCCTATTATTGATGAGAGGGTTCAGTTGCTAGTAATGCCTTTTTCTATTTTTAAATTGATAATGTGCTTTAGAAAGATGACTCTTTTTTTGTCTTCTTCAAATACTCTTACAATAATCTTTATTAATGTAATAATTTTTTGTTTGAATTTCCAACATGTTATTAGAATAGTTTTGTGCAGGGAAAGTGATAAGGGTCTAGTTTCATTTAGAAATCAGCACTATACCATAGGCAATAAGAATTACACATATCCCCTAAGTTTTTTCTAATTCACTACTTATTGTGAAAACATGGTAATTGTATTTGACTTAAAGGAGTAGATGTGTTTATTTGGACAATAGTATGTTTTGAATGAAGATTTTTTAAGGGAATAAAAATATAGCTATAGTTTTTTATCACTCAAGTGCACAACTCACAGTTTTGTAAGACAGTAACTTTAGTACATTTGTTAACCAAGATCTGATTACAGAGTTCCACAATATTAAAGATTTATTTATCTTGTAAAACCTATAGCAACCCATTCATATTTTCTGAGATGAAAAGTAGTTTCAAGGAAATTTTTTTTTTTTTTTTTTGGTATCAGGGATTGAACTCAGGGATACTCAACCACTGAGCCACATCTCAGCCCTATTTAGCTTTTTTTTTTTTTTTTTTTTTTTTTTTTTTTTTTAGAGAGAGAGTCTGAGTTGCTTAGTGCCTCGCTGTTGCTAAGGCTTGTTTTGAACTCCAGATCAATCCTCCTGCCTCAGCCCCCCAGCTGCTGGGATTACAAGCTTGTACCATTGTGCCTGGTTCAAGGAATTTCTTTTTTGTCAAAGGATATTAATTAGGGTGGACATTGATGTGTTAATCTGTAAGAATATGTGGATTTCCACATTTTGTGAGTTTAATACCAAATCAGGGCAAATGGGGAGTAGAAAAATTTTAGTCAATATTTTCTTGCAATGAGAAAGAATTTTCAGTGTGCCTCTACAATGTCAATAAGCTTGTTGTGCCTACACAATATGAGGGAATCCACAAATTTATATTTGAAAAGCTGTCATCAGGCAAAGTTTTTTTTTATTTCTTTGGTTTTCATGCAACAATATTGCTGAAATATCTGTGTGCTTTCCTCCTGTATTTTGCTTTGCAAGCTTGTGCAAATCTCCTAAGGAGAGGAAGTACAAAAATATCCCTATTTTACAAAGAGAAAATTATCTTTACAGAGAATTACTTTGTTCACTCAAAGTAATTTCTCAGCCAGGTAGCAGAGGTAAGAGTAGATCTGTTCATATGATTAAATGACATAAGTCATGCTTTAATTTTTCCTACCAGTAATTCTGTCACATTAACTCAGCTCATTTGTAAACAGTCTAATGTAGATGACATGGCTAAAGAGCCAGGACTACATTTTCATGTTCTGAACTCTTTTGGCCTATGGGCAAGATCTTAGAAATACTATATGGTTTCAGTGATTCAAATTATGTCAAATATTATCCCTGTGCCAGTTGTAAGATGATGATTCATCTTACAGAGAGGTATACTGATAATAAAAATTCTTCAAATATAATCTCAGAAATTTTTCGATTATAGATTCCCCATGAAAAACAAATGAGAATCAGTAAAAAAAGCTGGGACATAAAGCAATGCAATATTTGGGTTAGTCTCAGTCAGTTGGGGATTCTGGAATTCAGAGGTAGGCCTACTCATTATACTGGCCTCCTTTGTGGATTCCTTTCAGAAAACCTCCTTCTCTCTTTTTATGTTTTTGTTAAATGTTTTAACTTATATTCAGGACTGACCTTCCCTCATCTTGAGATGCTAATAAAATTAACTAGTTATCTAAAATTACTAGTTGAAAGTGCTACATGATTAACTACCTTGGTATCTCTGATGGCTAATTCTGTGTTCCACCCACAAAAGTAGGTAGAGAAAGTAAAAGAAAAAGGAATAAAAGGAGATCAATACAAAAATAAAACAAACACAAAAGAAGACAGAGGAAAAGACAGAACAATTATATGACTAATAGAAAACAACAAAAGGAAATTGTAATTATTTCCCCATCAATAATTATTTCAGAGATGAATGGATTAAACTTCCAAATCAAAAGACATAGAGTAACTGAATGGATAAAGACCCACCTATATGCTGTCTACAAGAAACTCACTTCAGATTTAAGAACACACATAGAAAGAAAGTAAAAGAATGGAAAAAAATAATCTCTGTAAATGGAAACCAAAAGAGAGTATGGATGTGTCACTTTTCAAGCACACAACAATCTTTCTGAAAGATAGAGCATGTTAGGTCTCAAAGCAAATTTTAACTTATAAAAATGTTGAAGTCGTACAAAATATGCTTTCTGATCATGATAGAATTAATTTTAAAAAGATCAATGGGAAGATATCCTATGTTTATAGACTGAAAGATGTAATATTGTTAAAGTATGTGTAGTACCCAAAGCAACCTACAGATTTAGTATAATCCCTATCAAAAGTCCAAAGACATTTTTTACAATAGGAGAAAAACAATTCTAAAATTCATATGGAATCACAAAAGACTCAGAGTAGCCAAATCAATTTTGAGAAAGAAGAACAAAGCTGAAGGTGTCATACTTCTTAATTTCAAAATATGTAACAAAGCTACTATAATCAAAACAGATGGTACTGGCCTAAAGACAGACATATAGACCAATGGTACAGAATAGACAACCCAAATCATCTCATATATGGTCAGCTGTTTTTTTAGGGGGTGTGGGTACCAGAGATTGAACTCAGGAGCACTCAGCCACTAAGCCATATCCCTAACCCTACTTTGTATTTTATTTAGAGACAGGGTCTCACTGAGTTGCATAGCACCTTACCTTCTCACTTTTGCTGAAGCTGGCTTTGAACTCTCGATCCTCCTGCCTCAACCTCCGAAGCCTCTGAGATTACAGGTGTGTGCCACTGGTCAGCTGTTTTTTGACAGGGATGTAAAGAATGCATAATGGAAAAGGAATAGTTTCTCAATAAATGGTGGTGGGAAAACTAGGTATCCACATGCAAAATAAAGAAATCAGACTCCTATCTTATACCATACATGTAAATCAAGTCAAAATGAACAAAGACTTGTTTGGAAGTTATGAAACTAAAAAAAATCTAGAAAAAATATAGGACAAAAGCTTTATGATATTGGTTTGGCAATGATTTAATGAATATGACACCAAAAGCACAGGCAACAAAAGCAAAAGTAAGCAAATAGGACTATATCAAACTAAGAAGTTGCTGAACAGAAAAGGATACAATCAAGAGAGGGAAAAGGCAACCTATGAACTTGAAGGAAGTACTATATATCTGATAATGGTTTGATATACAAATTCTGTAAGAAACTATTGAGTTGTAGACTCAATAGTAAAAAGTAACAGCCATATGTAAAACGAGTAGACATGGCTAATAAGAATATGAAAATATGCTCATTGTCAGTAATAACCAGAAAAATGCAAATTAAACCCCAAAGACAAAACTTGTTGGCAACTGCAGGTAAAAGGAAACCCTTGTACACTGTTGTAAAGGCAAAATAATGCAGCAGAGTTATGGAAAAGAGAAGGGAGGTTCTTCAAAGTATTAAAAATGTAAGTATCATTAGGTTCAGCAATCTCACCTGTGAGTATATATTTTTTAAAAAAATCTGAAGTGTTATTCATAAAAGTGAAGATGTGGAAATAACTAAAATGTTCATTGACAGATAAATGAAGACAATGTAGTAAATTCATGTAATGGAATACTATTTAGCCTTAAAAAGGAAGAAATTCTGACACATGGTATAATATGGATGAACCTTGAGGAAATTATGCAAAGTGAAATAAGTCAGATATAGAAAGTTAAATCCTGCCTGATTCTACTTCATTAGGTGATATGAAGTAAACTCTAGAGATGGCTGAACAACATATCTATGTTCAAAATTTGTTATGAGATATATATCATGTTGAGTAGTTTTACCATAATAAAGTAAAAATTTTAAATACTTAAAATCAAATAAACTACAAGGAAAGAAAAAGTAAATGGGATTTAGGTAGAGCTAGCACACAATACATCACTAATATGCTTTTTAAAACCTTATGAAGAAATCAGTCAGGAACTATATAATACTTTCCATATTTTTTTTATTACTCTTTCTTCTGTTTGTTGACATTGGTACAATAAGTAGCTAACCTGTTTAACCTCAATAAAATCTTTGTCTACAGATGTTTACGCAGACCTTACAGACTGAGCAGGGAAGAATCTCCTGAAAGAAAATATTAATACAGCCTCCTGCAAAGCTAGGGGAAAAGTTTGGTTAATTGTCTTATTTTTAACTTGATCTTAGAAATGTCAAACAATTTTTAGATCATAACCATTTAAGTTAAGTAAAAAAGAAAAATATAAGGCATATGGTTATTTTTTCCCACAATTAAGAACTGAACTTAATTGACAGCTGGATCTGCTAGCTATCTAATTATTGTCAGGACCCATTAGGGCCCACGACCAACAACTCTTCAACCAAAGTAATTATTTTTAACAAATGTTTTGTGTTGATTAATTGGTTTATATCTCGTAACTATATGGAAGGTTAACTCAAAGACTTGCCTAGGGGTTGATTTCCTAAATAATGCATCTTAATGTGTTCATCAGTAAGTTACATTTTTCACGATTTATGATGCCTGTTTTGAAAAATTTCCAGGAAAAAAGAATCACACTCGTGTTCTCTTTGAAAGAAGTGCAGGCCCTGCTTGCTTCTTATAGTGAGTGGCTCTCTCCACTTCCTTACCACTCATGTCTGTGGTCCACCCTTCGTGAATGTGGGTGTTCTTTTCTTTGGGCAAGGATCCTACTGAGGTGTCTCAGTTTTCCACATCAAAACATGTAGATATTTCAGTTTTTCTTTTTTCCTTTCCTTTTTGGTTGTACTGGGGATTGAATCAGTGCTAAAAAGCAGTCCACCACTGAATTTCTTCCCAGCCCTCAGTTTTTTTTCTCTCTGTCTCTCACTCTTTTCTTTCTTTTCTTTTTTTGAAGAAACAGAACATGAGCGTTCAATCTCTTCAAGAGAGAATCTAACACAACAGTGCTCTGTTCGGTTAGAAGCTCAACAATGCCATATAATACTCATTGAGGGAGGCATCTAAAACAATTAAGATCATCCCTTCATCTAGTTAGACTAAACTTTATCTTGGATAAAACTAGGTTATTTATGATTGGAGAACATCATTTTGAATTCTATCTCAAATAGCTCTGGCTATTTTCATAGCTTCTCATTTAATTGAGAGTTTGTCCTGAAATCTTCAATTTCAGTTAAAAAATGCTAAGTGGCAGCTATATAAAGCTTACCATACTGCTCTTTACAGGTGTGTGGAAAGTGTTGTTCAGCAGACCACTCTTTATTCTCATGAAAATCTGCAGGATAAATTTCTTTATCTAGTCCTGCTTCCTAGGAGCAACTAACACATATATTTCTTCTAGACTTTATGGGCAGGTATCTAATTATGTTTATCTATTGTGTTATCTATTTGTATAACCAGTTTATAATCCAGATAGTAAGATCTGAGATAAATTGATGACCTATTTATATCAAGTGTGTCAGAATGAGGGATATATGTTTGTGTACTTATCCCAACTTTAAGCAAAGAAGTAGACTAGCCTATTGATTAAGAAAAAAGTCTCTGAAGCTGAAAAGCTTGGATTCAAAAACTAGTGTCCCCATTTACTATTTGTGACCCTGGATTGAGAAATTACCCAACTTAAATTTTTTTTTGTTTTAATTAGTTATACATGACAGTAGAGTACATTTATGCATTTTGATATATCATACTAGGTGGGATATAATTTCTCATTTTCTGAGTGTACATGTTGTAGAATTACATTGGTCATGCAGTCACATATATACATAAAGTAATAATGTCTGTTTTGTTCTACTATCCTTCCTATCCCCACATCCTCTACTCTCCCCTCCCTTTACTTCCCTCTACCTAATCTAAGGTAACACTAGTGTCCCCCCCCCCCAATTGTGAATTAGCATTTGCATGTTAGAGAAAACATTTAGCCTTTGTTTTTTGGGGATTGGCTTATTCCACTTAGCATGATATTGTCCAACTCCATCCATTTACTGGCAAATGCCATAATTTCATTCTTCTTTAAAGCTGGTAATATTATGTTGAACATACACACACACACACACACACACACACACACACACATTTTCTTTATCCATTCATCTATTGAAAGATGCCTAGGTTGCATCTCAATTACTTATCTGTAAAAGGGAGATATTAGTAAAATCTTTCTTATTGATTTGTTTTGAGTACCACATATAAAACAGAATAGTTTACAAAGCATGCAATTCTGTATACATGTTAGAAGTTATTTTAGCTCTCTCAATTTGTTCTAATTC
Organism: Tamias sibiricus; assembly: GCA_025594165.1. Taxonomy (NCBI): domain Eukaryota; kingdom Metazoa; phylum Chordata; class Mammalia; order Rodentia; family Sciuridae; genus Tamias; species Tamias sibiricus. The sequence goes on along the minus strand of CM046657.1, from coordinate 152,117,708 downwards.
TCTCTCCTTTTTTTCCTTTTGATGCTGGAGATTCAACCCAAGGTCTTGTGCATGCTAAGTAAGCACATGCTCTACCACTGGTTATGCCTCCAAACCTCAATTCTCTTTTATTTTATCAAGTTATATATGTACTGTTATTAGAATAACAATATACTTTTGGTAACTCTTTTTGTTGTGTCAGAAATACATCTTAAATTAAATAAGTAAAAATGACCGTTACACAAAATTACCTAAATGAACTTTCAGACATAGCTGGACCCAGAAGTTAGAATAATATCATTGTTTCTTCTATTTGATTATTCTGTCCCATTTTAGTTAGAGTAAAAAATTTATCTTCTATTCTTTTACTATATTTACTATATCCTACAGGTTTATATGGAGGCAAATTTAATTAAAATAACTTGACTCCACCATCTTTAACCAGAAGTTCTTCTTTAGGAAAGACATGATGGTGCTCCCCTGAGGCAGGTGAACTTGGGCGCCTGAGGCAGAAGAATTGTTAAGTTAGGGGCCAACCTCAGCAATTTAGCGAGACCCTCTCTCAAAATAAAAAATAAAAAAAGGGGCTGAGGGTGTGGCTCAGTGGAAAAGCACCCTGGGTTCGTTCAATCCCCAGTACCAAATATATTAAAAAAAAAAAAAAAAAAAGAAGCACACAAAAGAAAATGAATAAGCAAATACAACCTCTCCTACCATAGTCTTCTTAAAGACATTCAAAACCTTTTGTGAATGAGGTAAAACATTAATCACTAAATAAAATATGATATTATATGTTTTGAAATTTTGACTTCTTTGTGAATATTACTTTCAATGTTACACATACTTATTTGCTAAGAGTATAAGCATTATTTTGGTTCTACCATAGAGTATTTTTCAGCCTCAGAATCTGAAAATTCCTGAACAACTCAGCCTATGTTTCTAAAAAGAGTGCTTTATAGTCAACTGAATTCAGTAATGTGACAGATTTAACTTATGTTTGTAGTCAATAGTAATGTACTACCACATCCATGACCTACAGACACCTAGGCATGGGCTAAGATCACCAAGTTTCCTCTCCTCTGTCAGCTTTGACATGTAAGAATGCCTGCTTAGTAATGGATTGAGAAGGATTCTGAGACTGCTTTGGTAGGTGAAAGGAGTGTCCTGATGGATAAATACGGTCTGAATTGAAAAAGTAAGTTGCCGTGTATTTGTTGTCCCTGTTCTGTGCTATCTTTTGTCTAAAGAACTAAAGATTTTATCTGATGGACCTATGCAGAAATAATCATGTCATTCCCATATCCCTACATGAAACAGTTCCAAGATATCCATAATCTGTATCATGTGAAACCTAAAGAGGTAGAAATTTTGCATTTCTTCTTGGTAGTGTTATTAGTAATTAGAATTGCCACTTAGAAAGTCTGCTTTAACACAAATGTTGCTATTTAAATGTATTTTCTTTCCTTCCCTATCTAAAAATCAGTTGAATAGGAGGATTGCTTTATTCAAAACAATTCAAAACAGAGAGCCATTAAGTTTCCCAGATGATTAGAACTTGACACATGCTGACATAAAAAGTTTGAATGGAGGTAAATAATTATCTGTTTCGAAGGTAATTATTCAAAATCAATTCATAACTGCATTTCAAAATATCCCTTTCAAAATTGTCTTCCATCGGTAGATACAGATTGAATATTCTGACAGCTTTAATAAGAAATATCAGATAATATAAACACAGTTATTTGAAAATGCATATTTTAGGTTTTACTCCAGATTAATATTCTTTCACTGTTATAAATAGTGATGTGGCCACAAATCCTCAATTTTTAAAGCTAACAACATTTTCAAATATTTTCATCTAAATTTCCAATCAATCCCCCTTTTCCTCACAATCATTTTAATATGACAATTTTGTATTATGAGTGAACATCCATATACCAAATGCCTAGATTCTATCATTAATCTATTTCAAAATTTGCTGTATTAAGCTGGGCATGGTGACGCACACCTGTAATCCCAGCATTTGGGAGGCTGACGCAGGAGGATTGCGAGTTCAAAGCCAGCCTCAGCAATGGTGAGGCACTTAGCAACTCAGTGAGACCCTGTCTCTAAATAAAATACAAAAAAGGGCTGGGAATGTGGCCCAGTGGTCAAGTGCCCCTGAGTTCAATCCCTGGTACAAAAAAAAAAAAAAAAAAAAAAAAAAAAAAAAAAAATTGCTGTATCACTTTTCTATTTAAAACTCCACTCCTTTATCCTTCAATTTACCTTTTTCTTTTGTGAAACATTTTCAAGTAAGTTGTAAAGTATAACCATTATGGAAAACAGTTCAGAGTTTTCTCAAAAGTTTAAAATAGAGCTACCATATGATCCAGCCATCCCACTCAAGGGTCTATGTAATCCAAAGACAAGGCAATCGGTATGTAAAACAGAGATCTGGACTCCCACGTTCATTGCAGCACTATTCACAATAGCCAAGATGTGAAATTAACCTAAGTATCTATCAACAGATGAGCAGATAATAAACATTTGGTATAGATATACAATGTAATGCTATTCAGTCTTAAAAAAGAAATTTTGTCATTTGAACAATATGGATGAACCTGGAGAACATTATGTTAAATGAATAAGCCAGACAGAGAAAGCCAAATGCAGCATGATCTCACCTATATGTGGAATTGAAAGCCAGAGGGCATGGTGGGGGTTGGAGAACATTGTTCAAAGGATACAAAACTTCCGTTGCAGAGAAAGAATGGCCTAGTGTGCAATGTGGTGGCTACAGTTAATAACAGTGTATCATATTTTTGAAAATTGCCAAGAGTAGATTTTAAAAGTTCTCATTACCAAAAATTGATAAGTATGTCAGTAATGCACATATCAATTTGATTGATATAACCATTCCACAGTGTACTTATAATTCAAGGCATCAAGCTATACATCATAAATATAATTATTTTGTCTACTACAAAAACAAGAAAGTCCATAAATCAGTGAACTCTGAGCAATACAGATTACCCATAATATGGATGGGCTTCATCCAATCAGCTGCAGGTCTTCATAAAATAAAGACTCACTTCCTATCAGAAGGAATTCTTCTCCCCACCCCCTGACATTTGGAATCAGGTTGTAACTGTCCACTGGGTCTCCAGCTTTCTGAGCAATGTGACAGATTTTGGATTTGCACCTCCACAATTAAATCATTCTCTTCACAAGTGCATCCTGGGTTTTCCCAAAGGCTACATGATATGTGATATAGCAACAGATTTAATACAGAAGCAAATACAATAATCCAACTATACTCTATTAAGCAAGCTATAAAAGGGAGTTTCAAAAATTGAAGCAATACTTAACACATTTTTTGAAGTTTATGAAAATATAATAATGATTATAAATACATACTATTTATATTCGTATGTATTGGTTTATTATGCTTAAGAGAATAAGCATTATTTTGGGGAAAAAAAACCTACATAAAAACTAAGATAATCTGTAGACATTAGTATCCTTCCCCCTAAGCATTTTTCAGTGTGTGTGCCATAAAGCTCAATATTCGTTTTTGTTTTTGTTTTAGTGTTTTTTTTTAGGTAAAACTTGCATGAAATGAAATGAGTGAATCTTAATGTTACCATGCGACAAGGTGTATGAATGCTTCCATCCATGTCGCCTAAGTGTGATCATGCTAGAGTACATGAGGATCACCCCAGAGAGATTCTCCATCCCGGACCTGCTCACTGCCCCAGTCAACCACTGTTCTGACGTTTCCCAGTGGAGTTGGCTTTGCTGTCTTCTACATGGAATTGCACATATGCGCCCTTTTGTTTAAAGCTTCTGTTACACAGCATAGTGTATTTAACTTTCATCCATTCTGTTTCAGAAATTAATAATTTCTTCCTTTTATGGCTGGGTTGTATGCTGTCATATATTAATACACCTGTTTGTTTATTCATTTCTACAGATGGGCACCTGGGTGCTTTCTAGTTTCTGGCTATTGTGACTAAGGCTGTTATAAAATAATCCTGCAGAAGTCTTTTTACGGAAATGTATTTTTATTTCTTTTGGGAAAAAATGTAGGGTTGGGAATCCTAGGTTATAGAATATGTGTGTGTTGAATTTTTAAGAAATAGATATTTCCTGAGGTATATAACAGTTTGCATTCTTGTCACCAGGGCTTCACATTTTCACCTGTGGTGTTGTCAGTCTTTAATTTTAGACATTCTGGCAGATATTTACTAGTATAAGAGCCCTAATTAAGGAGATAGCTAAGATTGCGGTTAGCTGAGAGCCATAAAAGATGTTCAAGTTTCACCTGATATTCATACATTTATCTAAGAATCTTTTTATGCCCGTGAACACTGTGTGACGCACCTGTAAGCTCGAGCTGTAAGCACTTGTCCTTGTTAAAGCAAAATGTATTTAACCAGGTGAGGGTTAGTGGCTGTGTGGGTTAGAGTTAGAGTTGTGATGGTGGTTGGAGTTAGAGTGGTTGAAGTTAGTGTGGTTGGAGTTAGAGGAGAATTGGAGTTGTGTTTGCAGTTTGAGAGGTTCTTGGAGCCGGAGAGAGAAGTTAGAAGAGAGAAGAATAAAAGAACTTTTTCATTTCCATCCTGCCTCCGAATTTTCTCCCGCAGCGTTGTAGCTGCAAGCGGCAGCAGCAGGCAGCTACATACTAGTATATCCATGTAGTATACTTTGACTTTCTTGAATGATGATTTTTCTTGAAATATGTCCATTTCATCAAAATATTAAATTAGGGAGTGAACTTAGACACAATAGATTTCTATTTAATTCTGTGCAGAGAGTATATTCAATATGACGTTATGCCATTTAGAAGTTTTGAAGCTTCATTTGCATCTTATGATATGGTCTCTCTTTGTGAATGTACTTTATACACTTGAAAAGAATATGCATTCACAGTTTCTGGGTGAGTGTTCTATGACATCAATTATGTCAAGGTGATTGATAGGATTGTTCAAATCATCTATTCTTCTGATTTTTTTGTGTATTATTTTTGTCAGTTTTTTCTTTAGAAACTTTGTTTTTAGGAACATGCATTTTTATGATTGTTTTCTGGTGAAGTGATCCAGTTATCATCATGAAATGATTTCCTTTGTCTCTAGTAATTTTTTAATTTTCTTGAAATATATTATTTTTCTGATATCAGAAAACCTACACCAACTTACTTATGCTTGTTGATCATCTATGTACATTTGCATTTATATATTTGTAGCCATCATTCTTTTAAGTATCTTCTCTGCTGTTTGTTTTTTTCTCTCTCTCCTCTTTCTGAGACTCAAATTAGCTGTGTTTGATGTATCTTTTCATAGGTTCCTACAGGTCACTGAGGCTTTTTTTCATAACTTATAAAATATGTTTTCTCCATACTAAGTAATTTTGATCCACATAGATGTTCTGCTATTATGCCCGTTCTATAAATTACTTATTCCAGGTACTTTATTTTTATGTTTAGAATTTCCTTTCTTTCAAGAGTTGCTACATATCTTAATTTTCTTTGAATTCATTGCACTTGTATTTTTCTTTATGTCATTGAGCGTATACAAAAAGCTGCTTTAACATTCTTGTCTGGGGCTGAGGATATAGCTCAGAGGTTGAGAGTTGGGCCAGCATGCACAAGGCCCTGGGTTTGAGCCCCATGACCACAAAAGAAAAAAAAATGTAAAGAAAAAAGATTATTGAGTATCCAATACATGCACATGTGAAAATAAAAGAATTCTTTTAAAAAATTAAAATTCTTGTCTGCTATTTGCTCATCTGGATCATCTTAGGGGTATTTTCTGTTTACCATCTTTCAAGAGTGGGTTATATTTTACTGTTGACTTATAAATCAAATAATTTTCTGTTATATCCTGAACATTGTGAATTTTTATTATTTAGAGACTCTGAATTTTGTATCATTCTTCCAAAAATGACTTTTTGAAAACAATATAGGCAAGTAACTTGATTGAACTCAAGCTGTAAATTCTGTCTCTTGTCCAGAAGCCTAAATCTCTATTTAGTGTATTTTGCTTCAACTGGAATATTTAATTCTAGTCTCGTGTAGGTGTGTTTTATCTGTCAACAGATATTTGCATGGAGTTGATCCACAAAATTCTCCCCCTTTCTCTAGCTCTCTTCATTCTAGGATTATCCCTTCACTGTCTGGCAGCTGCAATCACCCCTAAATTGTATCCTTTTGTTCTTCAGGCCAGAAATATTACACATTTGCTTTCAAAATTTTGCCTACCCTGCATGACGTGGACTGAGGCCTACCAGGCTAGAAGCTCTGAAAGTGGTACACAATGCCAGTTCTTCAGGAGATTGGTCAGCTGTTATCAGGAGTGCAACTATATAGATTTTTAGGTTACATTATTGATGGGGCAATATGCTATTGTGGATAGGTGCTTTTTCTGTCCATTTGTTTATTTTTACCAATGCTCACAAGTTCTATTTAATTTATTCAGTGCTTCTCCAAACATGGGAACATAAATGAAAGTATTCTAATGGTGGAAAGAAAAAAATACTTTCTGGACCTTCATTTTCATGCCTCTCATAATGATATATTATTCCCAATATATGTCTCCTTTTTAAGGGCCTGTTCCTAGAATTTTCTTACAATTCATAAACATTTTTGCCATGTCTTGTTGACTTTTAGTTGCACAGAGCTCTTTGTGAACAGTTATTATGTATTTGGCACTTAGCGAGAATTAAAGCCTATGACAGTGTGTAAAGGAAAGAGAAGACATTCACTTATCGAAGGTTCAAATACACGATCTGGCTCTTATTAACATCATACTGTAGTCATCTGAGCTTCTTTGCTTCGGAAATCCCACTCTTACATACCATAGCATTCATAATTTAGTATAATCATAGTGGCAGCCAACATTTATTGAGAGCTTACAATCTACCATGCCTTTTCCAAGCGCTTTATATGTAGTTTTTCTTTGAATGCTTACAACTAGTGTCATTCTCAGAGAAGTTAAGCCAATATACCAAATGATACTCATAAAGGGGTAGAGTGTAACTTGAACTCAGAAAGTTTACCTTCAAAGTCTATGATCTTAATGATTTATTAATCATAGTCAATATGTTCCCTGCTGTGACTCTCTAATCCCTCTCAAATTCATCATCTGTCTGTATGGTTCATTATTGTAGCCCTCCAGAGTCTTGTTTTTTCTATCACTATCTTCCTTTTAGGGCCACTAATGTGTCTTGCATGTAGTAGATGTTCAATAAATGTGTATTGAGTGCTATTTCTATTATTGTGCTCGATCAAATCTCCTATTATAATATCTTATTGCACATCTATTTTTCCTTCATAAAATACTTCCATCATGATGTATTATTTATGTCACTGTATCTCCCCAACTAAACCATGAGTATTTTGAAAGCTGCTTTATCCCCAGTACTTAGCCCAATGTATGGTATGCAAAACACAATCAATAAATACATGTTGAGTGAATAGCTGAAGAAGGCATTGTGTTATAGCAGAGGGAATATGTAATTAATAGAATTTAAATTATTTTTGTTGTTTTGAGAAGATAATTTATTAATATTAAAGTTTAAACCTTATCCAATAGCACAAATATTTTATCTATTCATAATCCTTTTCAGAAAAATGATATTGGAATTAACACCTCCTCTCAAATGTTCGGTTCTTAAATCCTTTACTTTTATATGTATAGGACATATTTTTAGATACCAGGTAATTAATATATTTAACATGTTGCATTGTTTATATGTTTATTAACTCATTCAAAGTATTTTTGAATTCTATTTTATGTGAGGCTAGGGCTGGATTCTGGGGATACAATTATGAAAAAACATACAATATGAATAATTCATGATATTTCCTGTAGAGTCTTTCTCTAATTTTGGCTTTCATCTTGAATTAAGTGCCCCATGTTTATTTTCTTTACTAGATAAATTCAGTCTAAAAACTTTTACTCTATTCTTTCAAATCATTGAAAAAAATCATTATCAAATTATAATGCTCTTTCTTCACAGTGAAATCTGGTGAATGCAGTTGCAATGTCCAGCTGCTGGTCATTATTAGCACTACTCCCTGAATATCAAGAAACTTCTAGAATTTTCTATTTTATCCTCAGACATGTGAATCAGCCCTACTGAGTTTAGATGACAAATCATCATCCTCTAATCGAGTGGACTCTGATAGAAGCAATACTCTAGCTAGTTGGTTTTATGTGTACACACAATGAACAGCTGACCATCTGTAGTCTGTTGATGGGACTTTACAGCAGGGGAATAAAAGGCCTTGCTCAGTGAACACTAACTATACTTTCTGTAGCTGTTTGTTTGGCACAGACACTTAAACCATCTTTTCTAAACTGGCCAACTTACGTTTCTGTTGATCAGTGCTGGTGTTTCTCTACTGTAAATGTGCTGGTGAGCTATGAACAGAGAACAAGCACAGAATGGCAATGTGGAAGACTCTTTGGGAAAAAAGGAGTCTTGATAACTGAAGAAACAAGTTTAGCAAGAAAACTGGCGGCTAAACTTGTTAAAAATTTCACCACTGTTAAACTGTATAAAGATGTGTATTAAAAAATTTTATTCACCAAAGGACTCTCCTAAGAGATTGAAAAAACAAATTATCACAGTGTAGGTTTTTCTAAATGCAGATCTGAAATAAAGATTGTGTGAAAGTAGTTTATTTGGTAAGTGATCGTAGGTGAAAATAAATAAACAAAAATGAGGGAAATGAGTCAGAGAAATGAGAAAACTCACTAAAGTTCCTGAGGTGATCATGGCTCAGCTCCCAGGGTCCTCTGGGAGCTTGGAGTGGACATACCTCAGAATCCTCTCACCAAGGACTGAGGAAGCTAGGTTAGCTACCCACCACCTCCTACTCACATCCGTGGAGGGCTGTTTCTAAGCATGTTGAATCCCTGGCACTTCTAGCTGGCCCTGAGCATGGTTTGAGCACATTTCTGAGCCAGAAGCTTCCATGTAAAGAGACACAGAAGCTTGTGGTAAAAAAGTCACAGGCTGCATCCACCAAGCTTCAGGTGATACGGGGCACGTTGCTAGTCATGAAAGCATGTGGTATGGGAAGGGTCTGCAACATAGGTGTCCAGTAAAATTCTTTTATCTGCACTATGTAAACAATTTCCACAAATCAATAATAAAAAGGCAGACTGCTCAAAAGATAAATAAACAGACATATCAACAAGTTGTCCATAAAGGAGAATATTCACATGGCTAATAAATATGAGCTGAAAACTTCAATCTCACCAGTTATTAGCAGAATGGAAAAATAAGCTACAGTAATGTATCATTATGCATACTCCAGAATGGATAAAATTTTAAAAAGCTGACATAGAATAGTGAGAATTTGAAGCAGCTGGACCTCTCCTACTGTCCTGATGAGAGTGAAAATTGATGCAAGCTCTTTGGAAAACTGTTGGCAGTTTACACTTATGTATACCCCATGCATATATGTATAATTTAGGAAAACTCATTAAGCTGTATATTTGTGGTTTGTTCATGTTTCTTTTCTATGTCATATTTTGCCTTTACTTAAAATACAAATAAGATAAGGAGAAGCATTTTCAGAACTCTTTCTTGATAATAAACTAGTGAATTTTTAAACATTTTGGTTATGGAAAAGCATTTTACCATTTCACAGCAAATTTGAATACAGAAGAAAAAAAAAACAAGAAATAAGTATATAATGAAATTCCAATTGATTTTTTTCCCCATAAAATGATAATAAATTTTAAATGATTTTTGGGTAAGTGTCCCCAAAAGTCAATGTGTTAATGACTAGGTCACCAGCCTGTGGTGCTGTTTGGAAGGCGATGGAAGCTTTAAGAGGTGGGGCCAAGTGTGAGGAAACTAAGTCACTGGGAGTTGTGCTTGGAGGGGATATGGAGAGCTCAGCACCTTCCTTCTTTCTTTGCTTTCCTGCTGCCGTGAGGTGAACAGGTCTCCTCCACTGCCATGTGCTTCCACCCTGAGGTTCTGTGCTACCACAGAACCAGAGCCACAGGGCCAAGTGACTAGGGACTAAGACCTCTGACACCATGGGCCAAGATAAACCTTTCCTGCTTTAAGTTGTTTATCTTAGGTATTTGGTCACAGTGATGGAAATCTCACTAACACAAGTTATGTGGACTTTTTGTTTCAACAACTGATTTCTTTATATGTGATCACTCTAATAACCCAGATTAGGTCATTTGACTTGGCCAATAAATGATCATGACCATCTGATCCAATATTTCTTTCTCCTTCCTCTTCCCATATTGTGTTGTACTCTCTGAAATATGTGCTTTCAGGAAATTTCTGATTTTTTAATTGAATAGGTAAGCTTTTATTTTGACAGATTTTTCTTTTCCAACAAAACAAGGCACATTTTTTATTGTAGTAAAATCCACATAACAATCACCACTATCACCATTTTAAAATTCAGCGACATTTAGTACATACCCAGTGTCATACAATCATCACCATTGTCTAATTCTTGAACATTTTCAGCACCCCGACAAGAAAGTCTGTAACAATTCACCTTATCCATTGGAAATCACTAATTTGTCTTCTATTTTTGACAGATGTTTCAATGGACCTGTTGAGAGGGAAATTTTATGAAAATATATAGGTAGACAGTCATTCTCAAGGTTGTGATGAACACTGATCTTGATGAGTCCTGGCCATGGGCAACATTTGTAGCCTCCGGTATTTCCCTTGAAGATGCTGACTTGACATGAGGGGCAAGGACATCTGTGCCTCAGGGTAAATACAAAATGATCATATCACACTGAGAACTTCAGTTATATGAATATTTTATGAAGATGAGTTGATTATATATAGGTAACAATAAAATTTTCCCATAAGAACATTTCCTAATCTTTTAAACATGTAATTTTAAGTAGTTTTCAATGGACTAACATTTTTAATATATGCAGAGCTCCTACAATGCACATAATCTAAAAAGATGTACATTAAATTTATTTAGGAGCAGACACTTAGCCAATATGGCCATTTCATTTATGAATGCTTTACCTTTGAAGTAAAATGTACATTGCTATTCATTTGATCTTCATAAATCTCAGTGTATTTTGTACAGCTCATGAAAACTATCTGCTTATTGATCCCCCTATTAATCATTACTGCCACTTATTCTCTTCTTGAATTCTTTCTTTTGTTTACATCTTCATTCCTGATAGAGTGTCATACATTATTTTGGTTGCTAATTCATTCATTCATTTGTTCATTATTCATTCACTCATTCATAGCTTATCAAATATTTATTGATAACTTACTCTGTGCAAGTCACAGTGCAAGCTACTGGAGATATAATTGTAATTAGGTCACAGTCTCTGGTCTCTGACAACTCCCAATTCAGTAAGAAAGGCTGATAGATCCATACATAGTGGATAAAGTAAGCAAGGTCTGTAATACAAAGACTTCTGAAAGAAAAGTGATGGGAGAAAAGATAGTTCAGTTTGGCTCCCTCAGTCAGGAGGTCAAGTGGAATAGAGGGATAAGGAAGCATTTATATATTTGCAGAGGTTAGATACGAGGGTTGGATTTATACAAAGAGAAATTTGCCTGTTATAACAAGTGGGTAAGGCTAGGGGCATAAGATGGAGTGTTGTAGGAATTATTTAATATAGAGGGAATAGTTTGTTATGGACAGATCAGAATTAATGGGAAGGGAGTAAAGATGAAAAACATACAGTATAAATACATAACACTGTATGTTTTAATCTCAGAAACTATTAGTTCCATGGGTAACAATTCTTTTTATCCTTCCAACAACCTATGTAATAGTTACTATTATTGCTGTCTCACAGATGAGCAATCTGAAGTCCAAAGCAATTATTTTTTCCAGTGACCAGTATGTGATAATTGGTGAAGGCAGGCTTCGAAGTCTTAACTCCTATGTCACATTAAGAGAAAAAGATCTTGGAGGCCCCATGCCAATTAATTTGAAATCAGTTCCACATATGATAGAGATTAGAGTTTTTAGGAGGTCAGTGATATGATAAAGTGTGTGTGGGAAAGTCCACTCAACATCCAAGGGGAGGGTGAGGATTAGAGCGGCCATTTCATAGAAAAGGAGGCCAGCTATTTATTTAATATTTTCCATCTTATTCCAAAATTAATTTAATGGGATTTACAGAGGTTTGAATAAGACACAGCAAGAGAACTAAACTATAACAGGAAAGAAAGAGGCTGAAGGTAAGGATAAAAATGACCCTAGCATTACACAAGAGCAGAAAATGTGGTGCTGTGCTATGTTCTTGGTAAGGTGCAGCTCAGCTTAGCCCAGGTGTTTTTAGCCACCAACATGAAGATGGAAAAGCAATCAATTCACAGCCCTCATAGAATAATAGATGTAGGGAATGGTGAGCAGAACGCAAGGGGTGTAAAAGGAAAGAAGGACATTTGATAGACATCTTTCTGATGATTGGGCTTAACAACGAGGTAGATATTACAATGTCAAGGCTGGAAGCCAATAGTGCATAAATACTGTTCTTAGCTCAGTTTTGTGATAGCTATTGGATGGCAGAAAGTTCAGAATTAGGTTTTTGGATAAGTTCCTCTTGTACAGCCATTCATATAACAGTTGAATGAGGAGTTACATGGTTTAACTATCAACTCAGCTAGGCAGGTAATTGACATTGTCTTATGAAAATGGTGATGGGGAGAAGTTTCCATGCCTGATCAGAACTGGTCCTACCCTATTTCATGTACACATGCACACCTGTTCTACCTGTAAGTGAATTGTGGAGTAAAACCTAAGGTAGGATCAATATTATCATAAGAAAAAAAATTCCATCTGTGCTAACAGTCTATATGTATACCCCAAGACCAAGGGTGCTACACCCTAGGGCATGACCAAGGAAGTTTTAGTGTAGAAAAATTATTACAGTAGATGCAACCAAATCCCACCTCACCCATAAGTCGTTAAAATTCAGAGGTCTGTAATTAAGCAAAGCAGACTTCTAGTGTGTCTTCTTAGATTAATGATTTGTAAAATGTTAACCCAAGTGACTAAATTAGATAATGTACCGGATGAGAATATTTATTATAAACATTCAAACCAATTTCTTGTTAAAGCCAACCTTGATTAAAGTTAGGAAAAATATAACTCCATTTACTTTATGAGGGGCATGATTTTAAAATTTAAAAAGAAACAAGTTATAAGAAGCATTTTTATATATGGGAAAGAATTAATGAAATTCATTCCTCAGAACTGTGACTGTCTCCCATTAACTGGATGAATATCAGAAACCAGTGGTCTACAAATTATATTGTTATATCATGTGAGTGTATGAATATGTAACAGTGAATACCATTGTTATATATAATTATAATGCACCAATAAAAATTTAAAAAAATAAAACCACACACACAAAGGACCACTTGTCTACACTGAGAGCAAATAACTTTTAATCCATAATTATTTTGAGGTTTTATATTAAAAATAGTAGTGACAGGAAAACATCAAATATCAGATACTCTTGCATTTATTTGTTTAGCTTATCAATAAATGGTTTGAATTGAGGTGACCATGTACTTACCTCCTCACATGCCCCTCCATCTTCTTCCTTGTTTATGTTAAAGCACTGAACTGAGAAACACTGATTTACAGTTTTCTAAAGTAGAAAATCAGCATACAGTTCAGAAAGCATATCCCCCCCAAAATAAAAATATGTATAATCTGGAGGATTTTTTAAATGTCATTTTTATTGGATCCAGGTAGTAACTTGGAAGAATTTTATCAAATACTTAAGAAATACATAATTCCAGTGATATCAAAACTGTTCCACATTTAGAGCATTTTGATCTACTTCCTATGACTCTGCATTCATCTTCATGATGTTAGGAAGCCACTGGTTGCTAAAAGAGCAAAGCATCCACAGGTTAACCTTCCATAGGAGTAAAGATACTTTGGGTCTTGTCTGCATATGTTGGCCTTTTGTGCTAACAATAAATTATAGTGGCTTAGTAAAACAGTAGTTAACAATATTCAAGTCAGTTATTAAAGAAAAGACAGGGATAATGTAACCAAGAATACCTGTGAATAAAATCTAGCACTTAGTCATTAATTAGGACTAAAGGAAGTAAACATGTATAAATACTAAAAATTGAGTTAACAAATTTAATATTCACTTGTTAAAAAATATTAAACAATAATTTTAAATCCCCTTATTATGGTAAAGAATTTGTATCATAAATCTATAGCAAGCATTGCACTGCATGTCCAAACTATAGCGATATTAGTCTAGCATTAAAAACATGATGTGGATGTATTCTAACTACTGTTATTCCATACATGATGTCATTGAAGTGTTGTTATTATTATTTTATGTTGTTTTGCTTAGAATTGCATTTCAGAAGAAAGAAAAATATTCAGTAACTACCACTTATATCCTAGCTGTGTAATTCATTAAGATGACAGACTTTTCATTTTTATGTTAAAGACCATCTTTTAGAGCAATTTTAGGTCTGCAGAAAAATTGAATCTAAGGTAGAGAGAGTTCCCTTAGGCTACCTGCCCTGAAATATGCATAGCCTCCCTGGTGGTCAACATCCCCAGCCAGAATGGTACATTGGTTACAACTGTTGAATCTACATTGATACATTATTGCCCAAAGTCCATAGTTTGTATTGGGGTTACTCTTGGTGTTGTAGATTCTATGGATTTGAAAATGTTTAATAATTTGTATCCACCATTATAGTATCACACAGAGTATTTTCACTGCCCTGAAAATGCTCCATTCTCTCCCTATCCATGCTCCCACCCACAAACCCGTGGAAATCATGGATCTTTTTTTACTGTTTTCTGTAGTTTTGCCTTTTCTAGAAGGTCATATTGTTGGACTCCTACAGTAACCCTTTCAGACCATCTTTGTTTTATTAGTAATATGCATTTAGATTTTCTTTGTGTCTTTTATTGGCTTTGTAAATCATTTCTTGTAGCGCTGGGTGTATTCCATTGTCTCATGTACTATAGTCTATCCATTTACCTACCAAAGGGCATCTTGGTTATTTTCAAGTTTTGGCAATTATGTATAAAGTTGCCATAAACATCTGCATGCAAGTTTTGTATGGATATGTTTGTAACTCCTTTGGATAAATGCTTGCAGGGAGTAATTACTGGATCATATTGCTAAGAAAACATTTGTTTTGTAAGAAACCACCAAACCTCCTTCCAAAGTGGCTGTACCAATTCACATTCTCACCAGTGATGACTAATATTACCTGATGCTCCTCATCCTAAGCAGCATTGGGTGTCATCAGTGTTCTCGATTTGGGGTATTCTAATAGATGTGGTGGTATCTTATTTTAATTTGCATTTCCCTGATGACATATGATGTAGAGCACCTTTTACGGTGTTTATTAGTCATCTGTTAATTTTTTTCTCGTACTGTATTTATGGATTTTAGCCAGCATTTTACTCAAGTTGTTTATTTTCTTACTGATAATTTTATGAGAATTTTGTGTATTTGGATAACAGTCCTTTATCAGATATGTTTTCTACAAATATTTTCTTCAGTCTATGGTTTGTTTTTCATTCTCTGATATTTATTTATTTATTTATTTATCCATTTATCCATGAATGAAACCTGAGGACCTTCTCAAACATCACAGTGTGATCATTATGCAAGCTCTTATGATTCTTGAGGAAAGGAGATGCCTTGTGATACTCCTCAGGGAAGGGAAAATGGACCATTAGTTACTAAAAGACAAAAAAGCTGTTTGTAATTTGTCTAAATAATATGTGTTTGAAAATGTTCTAATATGTACTTAGGCTAATCATTTTGTTGCAATACAATATTGCTATATTGTGGAGTTGCTGATTTCCTCATTAATGGACTGATAATTCTTTTTAAGTATGAATTTTTACATGCATATAAGCACTTTATCAATTAAGTCTGAACACTTACTCAACTGTTACATTATTACAGCAAGTTGTCAGTAAGAGGAAATTTTTTTTTTTTAATTTAGAGTTAATGGTGTGCTGATTGGATAAATGGCCATATGTGTCTATGATAAGGCAAGCAGACTTTTTTGAAGTCATTGAAGTTTTAGGCAATAAAATAAATCTGAAAAAAATTTGAAAATCACCAATTTATTGTTTTCAAATGTTAGATTGTTAGAAAAGATGATATAATCAACTGAGAACAATAACAGGCATAATAATAAAATTTAGTAAAGTTATAACATCCAGGTAATAAAAGTGCTAAACAAATATGTTAATGGTGAGTTTATAATATACTAAGACATAAAAGTATCAGATGGTGATAAAGGTCTGTAGAGACTTAAAATAAGGTCATGTGAGAAGGAGTGACTACTGCAGAAGAAAAGGCCAAGGAGGGCCTTTATTAGGTGGTCAGGTTTAAGCTCATGTCTGTATGGGGAAAAGAAACCAGTCATGAAGAAAAGGGCCTGTCATCTACAGAACTGTGAGCTAATAAATAAACTTCTATGGTTTTAAAACTAAGTTTGTGATAATTTGATATGTAGCAGTAGATAAGTAATATACTAAATTTGTCAGAAAACAATAGCATTCAGTGGAGAGACCTGCAGGAGATAGAACCTCATCCAAGATCAGCCAGAAATCTGTTATAAAAGATAAAAGGAACTTCAGAAAAATGATGGTGGTCATGGAAGAAAAGTCCAGGTGTCCAGTGGGAGGTGCTGGAGACCCAGAAATTATGAGATACTGGGTCAAATTAATGAGTGACTGGGGAGATAGGCAAGTCTGGTAATCTATGATGTTGCAGGAATGTGAAGCACAGTAGGATCGATCTTGAATGTGAAGAAAATGGACAAGCAGTTGGAAGACATGGAGCCAGTGGGTTCTCTTCTTCTGTTCCTGGTAGTGTGGTAGCAAAGAGGTGAGGAGCGTTCTCTTGGGAAATGTTGTTTTCTTAGTGGCTGGAACTATGTAGTGGTTTCTCAGTCTTCTGGAGATGTGGGGCAATGGACTAGGTGAGAAGTAATCTCACTGGAAACAGAAGGCTAGGAACTGCCTCCTCCTTGTAGAGAGTACAGGGTTTGGAGAGACATAATACACTGAAAAGCACTGCAGATACTAAACACAGTGGAGTTCATAGACCTCCAAGTTATTAACCTGCATCTCCATGTTTCCAATTTCATAACTCTTCAATATAATACTTAAAATCCTTGGTAACCAGAGCTGATGTCATGCTTAATGGTGAAAGACTGAAAAACTCATCCCAAAGATCAAGAATGAGTCAAGGATGTCTGATCTCACCATTCTATTCAATATTGTACTAGAGAGTCTATCTAGGGCATTTAAACATAATTTTATTTATTTATTTATTTATTTTTATGTGGTGCTGAGGATCAAACCCAGGGCCGTGCATGTGCTAGGCGAGCACTCTACCGCTGAGCCACAACTCCAGCCCTGAAAATTTTAAAAATCAGAGATCTCTCTCTCTCTCTCTCTCCACACACACACACACACACACACACACACACACATAATTCTAAGACCCCCTCAAGACACACAGACACAGACAGGCACACACACACACACACACACACACACACACACACATACCACTATTAGAGCTAATAAGTTCAGAGAGATGCAGGATACACGGTCAACACATAAATCAGTTGCATTTTTAGGCACTAGCCATAAACAATCAAAAATTGATATTATTAAAAATTCTGAACTGTTTGAATAAAAGAATAAGATATTTAGAAGCAAATTTAGAAAAAGAAGTGTATGATTTACACACCAAAAACTATAAAAACATCTTTGAAATAATTAATAAAACATAAGGCACTGCAGTTTTGGCTCAGTGGTAGAGTGCTTGCCTAGCATGTGTAAGGCACTGGGTTAGATCCTCAGCACCATGTAAAAAATAAATAAAATAAAGGTATTAGAAAGTGACATAAGCAAATAAAAGATACCCTGTGTTCATAGATTAGAAGATTTGCTATGACTAAATTAACAACATTCTCAAAACTAATCTACAGATTCATTATAATCCTTATTAAAAATTTCTGTCTTTTCCAGTAATGCATAAGATGATCATAAAATTCATATGAAAATTCAGGGAACCCAGAAAAGGCAAGATAACCCTTAAAAAATAAAAACAAAGTCAGAGGACTCAAATTTATAGATTTTAAAACAGTACAAAGTTAGAATAATTAAGACTGTGACACTAGCATAGGGATAGACAATGGATTGGAATTAGGAGTCCAGAAACAAACCCATACTTCTATATAGTCAATTTTTGGCAAGGATGACAAATTAATTAAATGGGAATAGGAAAAGCCTTTTTTTGGCAAATAATACTGGAACAACTGGATATCCACGTGCAAAATAAAAACAAATAAATTTGTAAACCCTTACAATAGCAAAAAATTAATTCAAAATTAATCAGAAACCTGTGTGATAGTTAAAATTGTAAAACTTTTAAAATAAATAGGGATAAGTCTTTGTGATCTTAGATTAAGTAATGGCTTCTTAAATTTGATGCCTGAAGTACAAACTGCTAATGATAAACTGAACTTGCTCAAAATTAAAAGGTTTCCCTTGAATAGCCATTTCTCCAAAAAAGATGTAAAATTGGCAATAATATATGAAAAGATACTCAGCATCACTAGTCATTACAGAAAGGCAAATCAAAATCAGGAGATACCACTTCATGCCCACCAGAACAGCAATAGTAATAACAATAAAGTAATAATAGTCATAAGTGTTAGAGAGTGTGTGGAGAAATTGAAAGCTTCATACATTGCTGATTGGAATAAAAGGTAGTATGACTGTATTGGGAAACAGTTTGGCAGTTCTTTAAATAGTTAAAGAGTAGCCACCCGATCTAGCAATTCAACTCCTAGATATATTCCAAAGAAAATATATGTTTCAACAAAAGCTCATATAAGAATGTTCAACACTATTCATGATAGCTGAAAAATAGAAGCAACCCGACTGATCAGTGGAAAAAACTGATAAATGATGAATGGTTAAATTGTTCTGTACCCATACACTGAAATATTGTAAAGCTATAAAAATGAGGCACTGATACAGGCTGTGACATGGATGAACCTTCAAAATATGCTAAATGAAAAAAACCAGACACAAATGGTGTATTATATAATGTGAATTATGTGATTCCACTTATGTAAAATGTCCAAAACAAGCAAATACGGGGGAATCCAAGATGGCGGATTAGAGGAAGCTGCACTTCAGGGCAGCTCCGTGGAAAGAATCCAACAAAGCAGATAAATTGCCTTTCATCATATATATATAGGCTGAAAATACAGATCTCCTGGATGGTTTGATTACCACTACCAGGGAGAGAAAGAGACAAGCTGTCTTCAGCGGCTGGAGCCGTGAGGCTCCTGCAAAACCGCCTGGGTGGTGCACAGGCCTTGCGAAACAAAGTCAGTGTGGGGAGACCGCGCTACTACTGCAACCCCAGCCAAACTCACGGCACACCAGCGTGAAACCCGCGATAAAAACCAGCGATAACAGCCGGCGGGATTGGTGCTGGGGAACCACGGGAGACCGCGGGTCGACAAGACCAGTTCAAATCCACACTCCGCGGGACAGGACCCTCAGTAGTAGGGCCATGGACAGAGCGGCACAGAGATCAGCGATCAGCAAGCAGGGGCAGAGTGGAGAGGGCCACAGTCTGAAGCAGCGCTGTCTGCACCACAGTCACAGTTGTGGCTTCCCGGTGCCACTTCGGCAGGGAGACATCCACCCAACAGCTTTGAAATCGATTGGCGAGGATACGGGAGTCTGCAGAGCTGCTGTTGACTGGAAGGAGAGCACCGCCATCTTTGAAAGCTGCAGTGGCTGACCCAGACAAAGGGGAGGAGATGGAGAGCGACGGCTGCAGCCATCCAGGGACTCTCCAGCTCTCTGAAGACAACGCACAATTGGGTGAGGCTCGGGTGGTCAGCAGGGGAAGGCGTTTCTGAGGCTAGCGCAGCGGCCACAAGAAGCTGCAACTGTGGATGGGCTTGGGGAGGGGGTGCCTTCTGGAGGGTCCCCTTCCCAGTGCCATTCATCTGCTGACACACACAAACCCCCTGGGCCACTCCTTCACTGAACCGTACAGCCACTGGCCTAAGATGCAGCCTTGATTTCACTAACAGGATCACAGACTGTCTAGACGTGATCCAATAACAATTGGTTTGAACTGGAAAGGAAAAAAAAGAGGGGGGCTTCCCAGGGCCCGTTTTGTCTGAGTCTTGGAATTTGACTTTTTTTTTTTTTCCTTTTCTTTTTGTTGGTTTGCGTGTTTTGTTGGATTGCAGGGAGGTTTTTTTTTTTTTTTTTTTTTTTTTTTTTTTTTCTTTTTTTGGCTTTGTTTTGTTCTGCTTTTTTTTTTCCTTCCGCGTTGATTGTTAGTGTGTTTGTTTGCTTCCACTCCTTTTTTCTTTCCTTCTTTTCTTCCTTCCCACTCTTGTATCTTTTCTTCCTCCTTCATCTTTCATGTTTACATCCTGCCAGTGCATACTAAACAGAGGCAAAAACAAGTTATACGCAGATCTTGGGATTTCTAGAACCGGCGCAATTGAACTGGGTAGCAAAGTGGTGTTATATATAGTTTACTCTCTATTTCCTTGATTCTCTCTCTCCTCTCTCTTACACCAATTCCTACTCTTTTATCATTTTTTTTCTTTTCCAACTTAATTTATATATAAATTGGTCTTTCCACCTAATTGTCAACTCTATTCTCTTTCTTCCATTGTCTACTGATACTAAACCACTTCCACTAAACCACTTCAATAGATATCTCTTTTCATACTTTCCAAGAAAGAACAATTCAAGACACTTCCTTCTTCCTAAACATAACATCTCTGTATCCAATACTTGAAGCTATAAAACCCTATCAGAAGCGTACAGAGTAAATTGGAAATAATATCTGGGTTAACAAAATCTGTACATTGTTATCAAACTTGGATTTTCTGAATAGAAAGTGTTAGGTTTTAAAAGTGTAAAGGAATTATAAGGTGACCTGATAGCATTGTACTACAGGAATAACATAAGGCTTTAAGGTAAAATCAAAATAGTCAAGGTCCCACAGTGCAGGAAGAATAGACACACAAGCAACATGAAAAAACAAGGAAAGAAAATGACACAAACAAATCAAGGTACCTCATCGGTAGATGTCATGGCAAGCACAGTTGGTCAAATGCCAGAGATGGAATTTAGAAATTATATATGCCAAATGTTTATGGAACTTAAGAATGAACTCAAAAATGAGATGAGGAAGCAGGTACAGGAGGCAAAAGATCATTTTGACAAAGAATTCCAAAAACAAATACAGGAAGTAAAAGATTACTTCAATAGGGAAATAGAGGCTCTAAAGAGAATCCAAAGAGAAATTCCAGAAATGAAAGAAGCAATAAACCAAAATTAAAGCTCAATTGAAAACATCTCCAACAGAATAGACCACTTGGAAGAAAGAACCTCAGACAATGAAGACAAAATATATGTCCTAGAGAAGAATTTAGACCATACAGCAAAACTTGTTAGAAATCAAGAACATAACATCCAAGAATTATGGGACAGCATAAAAAGACCAAACTTAAGAGTGATCGGCGTAGAGGAAGGGGCAGAGTTTCAAGCCAAAGGAATGAGTAATCTATTTAACGAAATAATTACAGAAAATTTTCCAAACTTGAGGAATGAATAGGAAAACCAAGTTCAAGAGGCATACCGAACGCCAAACAAACAAAATCTCAACAGATCCACACCAAGACACATTATAATGAAAATGCCTAATACACTGAGCAAGGAGAGAATACTAAAAGCCACAAGAGAAAGGAAGCAAATTACATATAGGGGGAAACCAATCAGACTATGTTCAGATTTTTCAACCCAGACCTTAAAAGCAAGAAGATCCTGGAATAGCATATTTCAAGCTCTAAAAGAAAAGGGATGTCAACCAAGAATCTTATATCCAGCAAAATTAAGCTTTAGATTCGAAGATGAAATAAAAACCTTCCACGACAAGCAAAAGTTAAAAGATTTCACAACTCGAAAGCCAGCACTTCAGAGCATCCTGGACAACATTTTTCATGAAGAAGAAGAGAAAGATGATAACGAAAATAACCAAAGGGAGATATTAAACTAAAGGAAATACCAACCAGAAGAGAAACCAAATCAAGCTAAAGACCATAATTCAAATAAAAATGGATGGGAATAAAAATCACATCTCAATAATAACCCTGAATGTTAATGGCCTAAACTCGCCAATCAAAAGACACAGATTATCAGAATGGATTAAAAGAAATGACCCAACAATTTGCTGTCTCCAAGAAACACACCTCATAGAAAAAGACATCAACAGACTGAAAGTGAAAGGCTGGGAAAAGTCTTATCACTCACATGGTCGGCGGAAGCAAGCAGGGGTTTCCATTCTCATATCAAATAAGGTAGACTTCAAACCAAAACTAATCAAGAGGGACAAAGATGGATATTTCTTATTACTTAAGGGAACCATCCATCAACAGGATATAACAATCATAAATCTGTATGCCCCAAATAATGGAGCACCTACATTCATCAAACAAACGCTTCTCAAGTTCAAGAGTAAAATAGACCACAATACAGTTATTCTAGGGGACTTCAACACACCTCTCTCACCAATGGATAGATCATCCAAACAAAAGCTAAACAAAGAAACTTTAAGCCTCCTCAAAACAATTAACAATTTAGACCTAACAGACATATATAGAATATTTCATCCCTCAGTAAACGAATACACATTTTCCTCAGCAGAACATGGCTCCTTCTCCAAAATAGACCATGTATTATGTCACAAGGCAACTCTCAGCAAATATAAAAAAATAGAGATACTACCCTGCATGCTATCGGACCATAAAGGGATGAAATTGGAAATCAACGACAAAACAAGGAATAAGAAAAACTACTCCATCAACTGGAAGATAAACAACATGCTACTGAATGAACAAGGGGTTGAAGAAGACATCAAAGAGGAGATCAAAAAATTCCTAGAAGTAAATGAGAACACAGATATATCATATAGAAATCTCTGGGACACTATGAAGGCAGTAGTAAGAGGAAAATTCATTGCACTGAGTTCATTCCTTAAGAGGAAAAAAAAAAAACAACAAATAAATGACTTAACATCACACCTCAAAGCATTAGAAAAAGAAGAACAGTAGAAGACAGGAAATAATTAAAATCAGAGCAGAAATTAATGAAATTGAGACTAAGGAAACCATTCAAAGAATTGACAAGACTAAAAGTTGGTTCTTTGAAAAAATAAACAAAATTGACAGACCCTTAGCGATGCTAACGAAAAGAAGAAGAGAAAAAACTCAAATTACTAACATTCGTGATGAAAAAGGGAATATCACAACAAACACCTCAGATATACAGAATATAATTAGAAATTACTTTGAAAACTTGTACTCTAATAAAATAGAAAATACTGAATACATTGACAGATTTCTAGAGTCATATGATTTGCCTAAACTGGATGTGGAGGCTATACACAATTTAAACAGATCAATTACAAGCGAAGAAATAGAAGATGTCATCAAAAAGCTACCAACAAGGAAAAGTCCAGGACCTGATGGGTTTACAGCCGAGTTCTATAAGACTTTCAAAGAAGAACTAATACCAATGCTCTTCAAACTATTTCAAGAAATAGAAAAAGAGCCGGGCGCGGTGGCGCACGCCTGTAATCCCAGCACTTTGGGAGGCTGAGGCAGGAGGATCGCGAGTTCAAAGCCAACCTCAGCAATGGCGAGGCACTTAGCAACTCAGTGAGACCCTGTCTCTAAATAAAATACAAAAAAGGGCTGGGGATGTGACCCAGTGGTCGAGTGCCCCTGAGTTCAATCCCCGGTACCACAAAAAAAAAAAAAAAAAAAGAAATAGAAAAAGAGGGAGCTCTTCCAGACTCTTTCTATGAGGCCATTATTACATTAATTCCAAAGCCAGGCAAAGACACATACAAAAAAGAAAACTTCAGGCCCATATCTTTAATGAACATAGATGCAAAAATCCTCGACAAAATCCTGGCAAATCGGATACAAAAACATATCAAAAACATAGTGCACCACGATCAAGTGGGGTTTATCCCAGGGATGCAAGGCTGGTTCAACATTTGGAAATCAATAAACATAATACATCACATCAATAGACTTAAAGACAAAAATCATATGATCATCTCAATTGACGCAGAAAAAGCATTTGACAAAATACAACACCCCTTTATGTTCAAAACACTGGAAAAACTAGGAATATCAGGAGCATATCTTAACATTATAAAAGCTATTTATGCAAGGCCCCGAGCTAACATTATCTTAAATGGAGAAAAATTGAAAGCATTCCCTCTAAAAACTGGAAGAAGACAGGGATGCCCCCTTTCACCACTGCTATTTAACATAGTACTGAAAACTCTGGCCAGAGCAATTAGACAGACAAAAGAAATTAAAGGGATCAAGATAGGAAAAGAAGAGCTCAAATTAGCACTATTTGCTGATGACATGATAATCTACCTAGAAGACCCAAAAAACTCTACCAGAAAACTTTTACAACTAGTAAACGAATTTGGCAAAGTTGCAGGATACAAAATCAATACACATAAGTCAAAGGCATTTGTGTACATCAGCGACAAAGACTCTGAAAGGGAAATGATGAAAAATACCCCATTTGAAATAGCATAAAAAAAAATAAAATACCTGGGAATCAACCTAACGAAAGAGGTGAAAGACCTCTATAACGAAAATTATAGAACACTAAAGAAAAAAAATTATAGATGAACTCAGAAGATGGAAAGACCTACCTTGCTCTTGGATAGGTAGAATTAATATTGTCAAAATGTCCATACTATCAAAAGCCTTATACAGATTTAATGCAATTCCAATCCAAATCCCAATGTCATTCTTCAAAGAAATAGAAATAGCAGTCATGAAATTCATCTGGAAAAATAAGAGACCCAGAATAGCCAAAGCAATCCTGAGCAAGAAAAGTGAAGCAGGGGGCATCACAATACCAGACTTTAAATTTTACTATAGAGCAATAGTAACAAAAACAGCATGGTATTGGCACCAAAACAGACTGGTGGACCAATTGTACAGAATTGAGGATACAGAGACTAATACATATAATTACAGCTATCTTATATTAGACAAAGGTGCCAAAAATGTACAGTGGAGAAAGGATAGCCTCTTCAACAAATGGTGCTGGGAAAACTGGAAATCCATATGCAACAAAATGAAATTAAACCTTTATTTCTCACCATGCACAAAACTCAATTCAAAGTGGATCAAGGACCTAGGAATTAGACCAGAGACAATACACCTAATAGAAGAAAAAGTAAGCTCCAATTTCCAACATGTCGGATTAGGCCCCAAGTTCCTTAAGAAGAATCCTGTAGCGCAAGAATTACTACTAAGAATTAATGAATGGGATAGATTTAAACTAAAAAGCTTCTTTTCAGCAAAAGAAACAATCAGTGAGGTGAATAGAGATCCAACTAATTGGGAACAAATATTTAATACATGCACATCAGATAGAGCACTAATCTCTAGAATATATAAAGAACTCAAAAAACTTTACACCAAAAAAAACAAATAACCCAATCAATAAATGGGCTAAGCAATTGAGAAGACACCTCTCAGAAGAAGATACACGATTAATCAACAAATACATGAAAAAATGTTCAACATCGCTGGCAATTAGAGAAATGCAAATCAAAACTACTCTAAGATTTCACTTCACTCCAGTCAGAATGGCAGCCATCAAGAACACAAGCAACAATAAATGTTGGAGAGGATGTGGGGAAAAAGGCACACTCATACATTGCTGGTGGGACTGCAAAATGGTGCAACCGTTATGGAAAGCAGTATGGAGATTTCTTGGAAAACTGGGAATGGAACCATCCTATGACCCAGCCATCCCACTCCTGGGTCTATTCCCAAAGGACTTAAAAACAGTATATTACAGTGACACAGCTATCTCAATGTTTGTAGCTGCGCAATTCACAATAGCTAGGTTGTGGAACCAACCTAGATGTCCCTCAGTAAATGAGTGGATTAAGAAAATGTGGTATATATGCACAATGGAATTTTACTCAGCAATAAAAGAAAACGAATTAATGGCATTTGCAGGTAAATGGATGAAGTTGGAAGACATAATGCTAAGTGAAGTTAGTCAGTCTCAAAAATCCAAGTACCAAATGTTCTCTCTTATATAAGGAGGTTATTTCAAAGTATTGTTGGATGGGGGTACATAGGAGGATTAGAGGAACACTAGAATGGTCAAGGGAAGGGAGGGTAAGGGAGGGAGCAAGAGGGGAGGGAGGGGGAGAAAAAAAAAGGTGGTTGAATGAGACGGATATCATTTTCCTTAATGCATGATTGAAGACCTGAATTGTACGAATATACTTTGTATACAAACAGTTGTGTGTAAAAAGATACTAAATATATGCACTATGAGTTGTACATATTAAAAATTATAAAAATAAAATTAAAAAAAAAACCAAGCAAATACATAAATATTAGTAGCTGGAAGAAGGTGGGGAATAGGAGAATGAGGAGTTACCATTAATGCATATGGAATTACTTTTTGAGCAGATGAAATAGTCTAGAATTGATACTGATAATGATGGATAATTTGTAAATAAACCCTGTAAGTTATACATTCTCAATTGGTGAATTTTATCCTATATGTATTATATCTCAAAAATTAAAAACTAGTGAAACCCAGGTATCATAACATGATGTGGTAAAAATCATAATTTTCCCTCTTACATTTATAATTATTATTTACTAATCAAAATATAATGATGATGATGATGATGATGATGATGATGATAGGAGGAAGATCAGCAGAGCAGGAGGAGGGTGGAAGGAAGAAGGGAAGGTGCTGGGGAATGAGATTGATCAAATTATGTGCCTGTACGAATATGCCACAATGAATCTTGCTAGTATGTATAATTGTGATGCACCAATTAAAAAATCAGAGTTTTGATTACTAACAAGACTGCATGCTAGAGCCTGAGTTTCCACTAAGTAGATGGACCTGGGAGAGGTTTGAAAAGTCAGAGATGGTGTACAGGCATCATTTCTGACCTAACATGAAAGCCTTTTGATTTTTGAATTTTGAATTTAATGTGCTTTCCAATAATGGGGGCAGCAGGGTTCCCAGAGTCTTGTATTTAGTTTCATGGTGTTGAGAGCGAGGACTGGAACACCCATTTGTCTGGTGTGAAGGTGTATGGACCTGGGATCAGCAACTACAGTGGCTGCTTCCAGATACTCTGGTTTCTGATCGTGGCGGCTTCACTGAAGGAGCATTTGGGTTGGTGGGTGGGGGTTGTTGGGATGACTTTTGAATAACAGTCTCGGAGGTGCTTATATAACCCCTCCAATGATTTGTGGAGCCCTATTTTACTTTATTAAATCTCTTTTGTTCAATCTAGCTAGAATGATTTCTGTTCCTTCAACTAAAGCCTAACAGATGAGCAAGACACATGATGTTCCTGCTGTCCTTCCTGGATATGCACTGTGTGATGTTGTTTTCCCTACAAAGCTTGCTTTTTCATGACCCCCTGCCTGCTTTCATTCTCACTCCTCTCTTTACTCATCTTATAAGCCTTGATTTAGAATCATCTCCTGGAAGTCTCTTGGATTGCCTGTCATCCTCCCCATGCCTGGGCAGGTCTTCCTCTGAGTCTGCTGTCAACGTAATGGCATTCACATTGCAATACCTGATGTGTATGCTGAACACCTTGAGAGCAGAACCTTTTCCTGCTCACCAACTTTACTCTCTGTTTTAGCCAGCCTTTTCACTGCTATGACTAGAAGAAAATTAGAGGAGGAAAAGTTTATTTTGGGGCTCACAGTTTCAGAGGTCTTAGTTCATGGACTACCAACTCCATTCTTGGAGTCCCAAAATGAGGCAGAACATCATGGTGGAAGAAAGCTGCTCAGGACATGGTACCAGGAAGCAGAGATATAGTCTAATCTTGGCTCACAAAATATATACCCCAATGCTCACCGACAACAACCCACCTACCTGCCTATAGTCGCCAATTAGGTAATCCCTGTCAGGGGATTAACATGCTGATTAGGTTAAGGCTTTCATGACCCAATCATTTCATCTCTAAACCTTCTTATATTGTCTCACCCATGAGCTTTTGGAGGACACCTAATATCTAAACCATGCCATCCTCTTTCTTAGTAGGGCCTGGATCATTAATGGTACCCCATTAAAGCTTGCTTTTCAAAACTGCACTTATGTCTAGGAGCATTCCAATGAACTTTTGTGTAGTATAACAGAAGGACCAAAGATCAATTTGATAAAGTAAATTAAAATAAAGAACATATATTACAGAGAAGCTAACAAATTGAGGCTCTATTTGTAGGTCCACTATCAAGAATAATTATTATTTCATGATTTAAATTATCTCTCTAGAGTGATTTAAGTGCTCTTTAAAATAAGAAAGTTTTGCCACAGAGTTGTGAATATGGTGCAGTTAGGGCATGTTTAATCTAGTTATATAAGTGAGTGTCCAAATATTAAGGAGATCTAAGTCAAAAAACTTATGTGGTTTGATAATTTGATGGTAAATATATCCAACATTTCCATTAATAACTTTTGTGGTCAAATACTACTTTAAAGCTATATATAAAACATATTTTTATTAATGTATGTTTATATGTACATATATTTTACAGCAGAGCATTTCAAGTGTTGAGGATCTAGTCTGAAAGGCTGTCTTTATTTATAATATGCCACAGTGATAGAAACTTTAAGCTAAAAATATATCAGAGGAGAGAAAATAGAACAATGTTATTTTGGGTCTATGACACTTCAGAAGTTGGCTGCTATAATTTGGATCTTGAATGAACCCCAAAGACCCATACATTAAAAATCTGGTTCCAGGGAGACTCTTGGGAAGTGCTAGCACTTTAATATATGGGGCCTAGGAGGGAGTCTCTAGGTTACTGGGGACATGTCCTTTCAGGGGATTGTGGAGCCCTGACCCCCTTCTTGCTGTGTTTTTCTTCCTGGTCATGAAGTCAACAGGTTTGGTCCTCCACGTGCTCTTGCCATGATGTGCTGCTTCACCACAGGCCCAAAGCAATGGGCTCAGTTTATCAAGGACTTGAATCTTCAAATCTGTAAGCCAAAGTAAATTTTTTCTCTTTATAAGTTGATTATGTCAGGTATTTTATGATAATGATGGAAAACTGACCAACACAATGACCTTAATATGTGGGTGGCCAAACATGCAGGGTCTCTCATCTGTGTACAAGTATAAGTTCAGGTTTTATCAGAAGAATTTAACAAATAAAGATTAAGTAAAGAAAAAAAAAAACTCATAGAAACAGACTAAAATGGTAGTAATCAGAGACTGGAGGCTGAGGAGATCAAGAAGATACTAGGCAATTTCAGTTAGGAATGAGTTCAAGAGATTTGTTGTAATCAAGGTGACTAGTGAATGAAAATATAATTTATACATGAAAATTGCTGAGTAGATTTGAAGTTTTCCCACTACACAGAAGAAAATGATAGTTATGGTGAGATAATGCATAAATTAAATAGCTTCTTTCAGCATTCCACAATGTATTTATATATCAAAACATTGTAGTGCAAACCATAAATGTGTACCATTTTACTTGCCAGTTAAAAGGATATTATTGCTTAAAGAGTCTGATCTACTTAATATAATGCAACACTAAGGTTCATGAACATAAAAAGGTGGTAAAGATGTTTTTTTCTATAAAGAATGAGATTTATTTCAAGTGTGTGATAAATTCATGATCAATGTGAAAGGAAGAAAGAAAAGAAAGGAAGGGAGGAAGGAGGGAATGAAGACAGGAAGAAAGAGTAAAGGATATAGAGAGGAAAAAGCAGGTGGCTAGGTCAGAAACACAACTTAGAATACAGCATGACATTTTTTTAATAATAGTCTGGAGATATGCGTATATACCATACTATTTATGAATTTACACTCATTTCTTTGGAAATCTACAAGAATTTTTAAGGGAAATGTGGGAAGCCAGGAACATTCAGCCTCAATGCTCTCATTTTTTATGATGCACTTAACAAATTCAGTGACAAATGCATTCTAATAATTCCCAAGAGTGCAGAATCCTTATGGTCTTATGCATAAGTGTGATTCATTTTCTTTGGCTTTCAATTCAGTATAGCACTAAGTTATTATTACCAATTCAAAGCATATGAGATTTATGTTTTTTTCTCTCTTCCCTGTGTAAAAATAAGTTTTATTGTCTTCTTACCAAAAACATAGTACATATTAATTACTGGAAAATTAAAATGCAGAGATAAGCAGAAGATAATCCATAATTTTACCTATTATAAAACACACACACACACACACACACACACACACACACAGCTTTAGTGCTCATGCTTCCATTCACTTTTCTAAATGTGTATATGTATATACATTTTCTTTATAAAATAAGGCTCATATAAATCGTTTTATACTCTTGAAATACACGAAGAACTACTATCCGTGGTAGCATTTTTTCATAATTTCATGGTGTTCCTTTATGTGATGAACTATAATCTATTTAATTAATCCCCTATTACTTGACATTTAAAAATTTCCAGTTTTTCAAAAGTGCAAGCAGCACTGTGATGAATAGATTTGCAATTAAATCTTTCCACACACATTTTTTAATGCTCTAAGGATAAACTCACCAAACTGAAGTTACTGAGTCAAATGGCATGATTATTTTAAAAGCTTTTGGTATATGTTACCAAATTGCCCTTAAAAATTTCTATCATTTACACTGTCATTGTGTTTTAGTGCTATTTCTCTACATCTTAACTGACACTCATCAAAACACTGAAAAATATCTTCACATATTTGATAGACAAATTGTTACTTAACTCTTTGTGAGTCTTTAGATATTTTACCCTTTAGCTTTATATTGCAGTTTATTTTCCAGATTTTAATTTATCTTAGTTTGTTTTGTTGTTTTAAGAAAAGATGTCAAATGCATTTGGCTGGTTTTTCATAGTTATTGATTTTAGTATCAGCCCTGGAAAATGTATACAAATATTACACAGCCAAAGTTTTTTTTTCTTTTTCTCTTTTTTTAAAATTTTTTATTCAAAGTTGTTGTATTTATAATAGTAGTATGAACTATAATTCATACATATACAGCATCTTTTTACAAAACACTGTTTGTATACAGTGTATATTCATACCATTCAAATCTTCAATCATGCATTTAGGATAATGATATCCATCTTATTCAACCACCTTTTCTTTTTTCCCCTCCATCCCCCCTTGCTCCCTTCCTTCCCGGCCTTCCCCTTTGACCTTTCTAGTATTCCTCTGATCCTCCTATGTACCCCGACCCAACACCACTGTAAATCAGCCTCCTTATATCAGAGAAAACATTCGGTATTTGGATATTTTAGATTGACTAACTTCACTTAGCATTATATTCTCCAACTTCATCCATTTACCTGCGAATACCATTCTTTTCTTTTCTTTTATTGCTGAGTAAAATTCCATTGTGTATATGTACCACATTTTCTTTATCTATTCATCTACTGAGGGAAATCTAGGTTGGTTCCACAACCTAGCTATTGTGAATTGTGCTGCTATAAACATTGAGATAGCTGTGTCACTGTAATATGCTGTTTTTAAGTCCTTTGGGAATAGAACCAGGAATGGGATGGCTGGGTCATAGGGTGGTTCCATTCCCAGTTTTCCAAGAAATCTCCATACTGCTTTCCATAATGTTTGCACCATTTTGCAGTCCTACCAGCAATGTATGAGTGTACCTTTTCCCCCACATCCTCTCCAACATTTATTGTTGCTTGTGTTCTTAATAGCTGCCATTCTGACTGGAGTAAAATGAAATCTTAGAGTAGTTTTGATTTGTTTTTCTCTAATTGCCAGTGATGTTGAGCATTTTTTCATGTATTTGTTGATTAATTGTGTATCTTCTTCTGAGAAGTATCTTTTCAATTCCTTAGCCCATTTATTGATTGGGTTATTTGTTTTTTTTGGTGTTTTTTGAGTTCTTTATATATTCTAGAGATTAGTGCTCTATCTGATGTGCATGTATTAAATATTTGTTCCCAATTAGTTGGCTCTCTATTCACCTCACTGATTGTTTCTTTTGCTGAGAAGAAGCTTTTTAGTTTGAATCTATCCCATTCATTGATTCTTGATATTAATTCTTGCGCTACAGGATTCTTATTAAGGAACTTGGGGCCTAATTCAACATGTTGGAAATTGGACCTTACTTTTTTTTTCTATTAGGTGTATTGTCTCTGGTCTAATTCCTAGGTCCTTGATCCACTTTGAATTGAGTTTTGTGCATGGTGAGAGATAATGGTTTGATTTAATTTTGTTGCATATGGATTTCCAGTATTCCCAGCACCATTTGTTGAAGAGGCTATCCTTTCTCCACTGTACATTTTTAGCACCTTTGTCTAATATAAGATAGCTGAAATTATATGTATTAGTCTCTGTATCCTCAATTCTGTACCATTGGTCTACCAGTCTGTTTTGGTGCCAATACCATGCTGTTTTTGTTACTATTGCTTTATAGTATAATTTAAAGTCTGGTATGGTGATGCCCCCTGCTTCACTTTTCTTACCCAGGATTGCTTTGGCTATTCTGGGTCTCTTATTTTTCCAGATGAATTTCATGACTGCTTTTTCTATTTCTTTGAAAAATGACATTGGGATTTTTATTGGAATTGCATTAAATCTGTATAATGCTTTTGGTAGTATGGACATTTTGACAATATTGATTCTACCTATCCAAGAGCAAGGTAGGTCTTTCCATCTTTTGAGTTCTTCTATGATTTCTTTCTTTAGTGTCCTATAATTTTCCTTATAGAGGTCTTTCACCTCTTTCGTTAATTTGATTCCCAGTATTTTTTTTTATGCTATTGTAAATGGGGTAGTTTTCATCATTTCCCTTTCAGAGGCTTTGTCACTGATATACAAAAATGC
Organism: Tamias sibiricus; assembly: GCA_025594165.1. NCBI lineage: Eukaryota > Metazoa > Chordata > Mammalia > Rodentia > Sciuridae > Tamias > Tamias sibiricus. Next base: position 152,084,763 of record CM046657.1, on the reverse strand, counting down.
CTTTGACTTATGGGTACTGATTTTGTATCCTGCTAATTTGCCGAATTCATTTACTAGTTGTAAAAGTTTTCTGGTAGAGTCTTTTGGGTCTTCTAGGTATATTATCATGTCATCAGCAAATAGTGCTAATTTGAGCTCTTCTTTTCCTATGTGGATCCCTTTACCTTTTTTGTATGTCTAATTGCTCTGGCCAGAGTTTCCAGTACTATGTTAAATAACAGTGGTGAAAGGGAGCATCCCTGTCTTGTTCCAGTTTTTAGAGGGTATGCTTTCAATTTTTCTCCATTTAAGATGATGTTAGCCTGGGGCTTTGCATAAGTAGCTTTTATAATGTTGAGATATGTTCCTGTTGTTCCTAGTTTTTCTAGTATTTTGAACATAAAGGTGTGTTGTATTTTGTCAAATGCTTTTTCTGCATCTATTGAGATGATCATATGGTTTTTATCTTTAAGTCTATTGATGTGATGTATTATGTTTATTGATTTCCGAATGTTGAACCAACCTTGCATCCCTGGGATAAACTCCACTTGATTGTGGGCACTATCTTTTTGATGTTTTTGTATTTGATTTGCCAGAATTTTGTTGAGAATTTTTACATCTATGTTCATTAAAGAAATTGGCCTGAAGTTTTCTTTTTTGGCTGTGTCTTTGCCTGGCTTTGGAATTAATGTAATGTTGGCCTCATAGAAAGAGTCTGGAAGAGCTCCCTCTTTTTCTATTTCTTGAAATAAGTTGAATAGCATTGGTATTAGTTCTTCTTTGAAGGTCTTGTAGAACTTGGCTGTAAACCCATCAGGTCCTGGGCTTTTTCTAGTTGGTAGCTTTTTGATGGTGTCTTCTATTTCCTCACTTGAAATTGATCTGTTTAAATTGTGGATAGCCTCCAGTTCCAGTTTGGGCAATTTATATTACTCTAGAAATCTGTCAATGCCTTCAATATTTTTTATTTTATTAGAGTACAAGTTTTCAAAGTAATTTCTATAGCCATTTACCTCTCAAGTAAGAGAAGAGGTAGAAATGCACTTATTTTTATTCCTCAGATGTTTATCCAATTGTCTAAACATAATAATTGAATAAATCATCTCCATTATTTGTGTTTTCTAAGGTTATGAAGTAATTCAAATTTTCTAAGGTTATGAAGTAATTCAAATTGAAGTAAATCAACTTGCACTGTGTTCTATGAAAACACACTAAACATGTAAGCATCCTCTTGTGACCATGGTGAAAATGTAAGTGCTATATCAGATCAAGACTCTTGATGCCTTTTGTAAAGGTATTCTTGATTACTTTATAAAGTGAAAATGTGGGGAAAAATTATTATTTGACTGTGGAGGTCCCCTGAGATAGTTATATTGTCATCCTTACACTTTTTTCAAAACTAAGATTTCTTGGGAAGTTCTAAGGCAAGTCTCCTGCATGCATTAAAAGGGCATTACAAAAACATTTCCTAGTTTCTCCCTAAATGGGAAAGAATATTGAAAATATTATGTTTTTAAATTCTAGATGGCATATCTATTTAGTAACCATCTTGAAAAACATCACATCAGTTGCATTTGCACTTTTTAAAAACATTTACTACCATTGAGGAAACTTGGAAATGCCTCCTAAGTGTTTCATTATCATGATAGCTGGTAGGATAGAACTGAGTTTATTCAATAACTGATTAAATTGTTTCCTATGTCTTCCTTTATGCACATAAAATAGCAAAAACATTAAATTATATATTTCTTAAAGGTAATTGAAGCAATTATTGAATTAAGCCCAATTTAATGGTGCTAGCATTTACCTTAGAATGGGCTAGAGACTGTTGAATGTCTAGTGGGTCTAATTGTATTTTGAGGTATACTATTTAGTTCTGGGAATTCTGTTTTTGCAAATAGCAAAGGTGCTACGATTATAGACACATGTGCTATAAAGGAATGAATTAATATAAAGGAATAAGAAAGGAAAAATATGGTGTGACATGAAAGCATTTGAAGGGCCACCCATGAATTTGGATGGTCATAGCCGCCTTCTCCAGCTTTCTTATTCATAGGAGCAGCCTGGGATCCTGAGAAAACACACATTTTGATTCAGTATCTGATTTGGCCTCAGAGTCCACATTTCTAGCCTGCTCCCAAAAGTTGCTAAGGCTTATAGTGCATAAAGAACACTTCAAGTGATAGTAAACAAATTTGGACAACAAGCAATTTGAGTTATACAATTTAGACTTAGTTAGCAGTAAGAGTCTTCATTTACTTAGTAAACAGATACTTTTGTCTTAATTTTTTCAGATACATTTGTTTTAGTGTGTTAACTATCTATGCTAACATCCAAAATCTTGACCTTCAAAGGATTCTCTGACTCCTGAAAGTAACAAGGAGGGGAATAGTGTGTACTTAGATTTCTCTTGGGCAGAAATTATTACAACTACAAATAACCGACACAACTTTTGTGGGCTGAGCAATGAAAATATTATAGCACATAAAAGAGAGACACCTGCAGTTTCTTAGAATGAGTAGGAAAGACCAATCACTATGGAGTGTCTCTGCTGGAAGCTACCAGAGCTACACAAGAGCTGCTTCTGATTGTCTGAGAGTTTTGGAGACTCTGACTTGTTAGGTCTATTCTCTATCTGTGGTCATCATTCCTGGTGTGTGCAAGATGGTATTTAAGAAGGAATTTACATGTGAATAAATTGGCAAATAATTTAAGGTTTTTGAATAGTATTTTGAAGCAAATGTAACCAATTAAAGAAAATGCCAAGTTTGCAGATTTCTAGTAAGGAGTGGAAGGTGTTAAAGTTCTAGTCCCAGATCTGCTAATAACTACCTACATGATCTTGGAAAAATCAGTTTACTCCATGCACTTAGGCACTCATTAATTAAATTAGCTAGTTGGGTGAGATGATCTTAAGTATCTTTAGTGCCTTACATAGCTTTAAAGTCAGTAATCTCATAAAAATAACTTGTTATAAAATTTAACCTTTGGCTTGGAGTCTTTTGTTTTTGTAAGGAATAGATTCTGTATTTTGTAACCATATAGTTATCTTCCTAAGTAAAAAGTAATTTAAAAAAATTATTATTCTGAAAATTGTTTACAATAGGAACAGCTTCCATTCTTTTGGCAATGTCAGTATAATTTTCATTCCTTTATAGTTGATTTGTTCTTTCCTCTGTTCTCATTATTTTCTCTTGGACTTGATATTCAGAAGTTCCACCACAATGTATCTGAAGATCAAATCTGTTTTTCTTTATCTTGTTAGTGACACATGCTTCTAGTAGGTAATGGTTCTTATTTTCCATTAGGTTTAGAAAGTTCTCATCTATTGTATTTTCAGATATTGCTCTTCCCCTATTCTTTTCTATTCTCTTCTTATAGAACTCATTCATGTTAGACATATGTCAGACCTTCTTTCTCTGTTTCTAGTCTTCTAACTGCAATCATGATTTCTGTCCTGATATTTCTTTAGTACATTTTAGAAGATTGCCTAAGTTGTGTTTTCAGCTCTTTCTTCCTTCAGTTATATCTAGTATGTTTCTAACATGTTTTGGGGGAGATGGTAAAGTAACTCTAGACTTTAGGACCTCTACCTCTATTTCTAGCCCATAGTCCAAAGCCTCATGGGCCACCAGAAAGGACATTATAAGAAATATACAAGATAATTTAATAATGTATAAATAGTTAAATTATAGAAAAATAGTTAATCTATAGAGAAAAGGAAGAAAAATAACTAAGACTTATCTCATATGAAGAGATAAGTGGGTAGTTATTTTCAAGAACTTCTGAAAGATGACCTAGATATTCAATAAGCCCATAAATCATAAGCAGAAAAAAATAAAAAAAAAGATGTAAACTCCAACATTTAATATGGCAAAATCACAGAATCAAGAGAGAAAGTAAAATAAACTAGAGAAGGAGAAAAGACATGCATGCACAATCATGTGTTTAATTAATATTCATTGCATTTTTTGTAATAACAAATTGTATAAAAAATACCGAGATAACCATATGAGGGAATGTGGTATAGACACAGGAAAGGATGAGACAGTTCTATGTGGATTGACACAGACTAACTGCCATGATACATTTTTAAGTTTAAAAATTGTTCAAGGCACAAAACATAGGTGTCCTTTTTAAAGTGCTAAAACACATAAAGGACCTAATGTTAAACCCAGTGGATATCTTTCACTATACTCAAATATGTATTTGTATGTGCATAGTGTATTTCTCAAAGGGTACTCAGCTGATGACAATGGGTTACCTTTGGGGAGAGTAATTAGGGTCCAGGGGTCAAAAGCAAGAGGGTTACTTGCTTTAACTGGAGACTTACTTTGTATATTATTTTATGCCTTTTGAATTTTGTAGAGTATTTTGGTATTCCTCCCCATTAATAAATAAAAGAATAGCAAGCAAATTGACTAGTTTCCCTTTCTTCACAATAACCAAACCCTCCTCTCCCCTCCCTGTATTCCCCATTTTTAGAAGAGAGGCATGCTGGAATTCACTCTAAAGAAGCATCTCCTGAGAGGGGAGGGGACTTCATGCTGAGGGAGGAGGAAGATTTCTTTATAGCTTTGCCTTTTTTTTTTTGAATTTTTTTCCGGAAAAGTTAGAGTATAAAACACACATTATTTCTCTATCTTTATTTATAGTGAATGGCTCAATTTTTCCTGCCCCTGAAGCTTTAGCTACACAATTCTCTTTGCTAAACATCTTTGTGAAAGAAATGATGACTTGTATGCATTCAGATGTGCAGAGCTTCACCGCAGGAACCTATGATCATTCCTTTTTGTAGTGGTTATAGGCCTTTGTTGAATCTAGCCACGTAAGGCTGGACCAGCACATGAATGAGTAGAACTATAGTCTCCTGCCCAGAGGTAGATCCCCTGTCTAGACTCCTCTCTGCCTTCACATTTCTAGTTAGTCTCTTCTTTGGGCTAAAGGATACAGGTTAAAGACATCAGCTGAGGCTCTCTGCCAGAGCACTTACTATAATGATTCAGTGGTTATATGAAGATGTGTCTTTCTCAGGCCTGCATTGTCACTCATTCTAAAGTTGATTAATGTTCATTAATGAAGGTGCAGGGGCATGGCCTGCCCAGTCCTATGCAGTGGCCATGTCTTGCCTATTAAACTGTGTATTTTCTGAGAGCCAGGATCATACCATATTCATCATAACATTCTCGTTGCCTAGCACAGCCCTCCTGGTAGATGTTTAATAAATGTCAAAGTATAATGAATTATACAGTAAATGAATTTTAAACAGATATGAGATAATGTTGTAGGATCAGAAGAGCATGAGACCTGGCATATACCAGAATTGGGGGTGAATCTGGATCCCACAATTTACCAATGATAGCCTTAAGCAAGTACCTTTCCCTCATTTAGCCCCAATTTTCTCATCTCCAAAGTGGTAGTGACCTTGCAGAATTATCATAAGAATTAATGAAACCGAAATGTGTAAACTTCTCAGCACAGAATAGTCATTCACTCCATGGAGAATTTTATTGCTGCTGACATTGCAATAACATTGTTATTGATGTTACTATTATTATTATTTACTTGATAAAGTTGTCCATGTCAGAATGGTGTTTGATGTTTTTGAAGTAGATATTGGATGACAGAGAGATTCTATTTGTGTCTTTTCATTTGTATTGGGCTTAACTTGAGGCACAGCATGGTGATTGTGGTAAAGTCCTTTTCCTTAGTATTTAGAGAATACATTTTTGTTTTACCTAACAGCCATCTGAGCTTCTGAGACCTTCTCAACTCGAGGCCAGGCTGCAGTTATTGCTTTAAAAATGGAGATATTCCCACAGTTAGGGAAGTGGCTGGAGTGTGGTAAGATAACACACATGTTCCACATGGAACAAGCATAGTTTTCAGGGTCAGATGAGATACTAGCTTCTCTGCTTTGAGGAAAAGTGCCTCAAAAATGGTTTAGTAAATCGCAGTCCCCTCGTTGTAATGTCAGAAATGTTCTGTGAATGTCAGATTTTTGTAGGTATTAATTCTCTGCTGCTTGTTAGACTTGAAGATAATTGCAAAGGTGCATGAGGAGCAATAAGATAAAGACAAACTGGAGAAGTTCACCACAGAGTGAATGTTGGTGTCCTCTCCAAATTTGTGCATTGAAAGCTAACTCCCAATGTGATGGTATTAGGAAGAGTGCTATTGGGAGGTGACTAGGTCGTGAGTGTGGAACTCTCACATATGAGATGAGTGCCCTTTTAAAAGAGACCCTAAAGATCTTCCTTGTACCTTCTGCCATGTGAAGTCCCAGCAAGAAGATGGATATCTATGAATCACAAAGTTGGTCCTTGCCAGGCACTGAATCTACCAGAAGCTTGAGCTTGGATTCCCCAGCCTCCAGAACTGTGAGAAATACATTTCTGTTGTTTATGGCAACACCCAGTGTAGTGGTATTTAGTTATAGCAGCCTGAACTGACTTAGACTAGGTTGGCAGTATTAGTATTTATTAAGACTAGTGACTTCTTTTCATTCTTTTCTTAGGAAATCTTCATTGTGTGAGGTACTATGGTTGGGGCAGAGGCATAAAAAGACAAAATAGTCAAGAAGTCAGATTATAAATGCCTATTTAGCATTTCAAGGTAACTAAATATTTGTAATGAGCAGTTTGTCCCAATTTGAAATGAAATTGTTCCACAGCAGATGGGCTAGAAGTTGAATAAATAGAACAAGAAAGAAGGCATGAGTGAATGAGAAGAGTGTGAGAAGCATGGAGGAAGTCTCACCAGTCCAGTCCTGGATGTGGAAATTGCTGATTTGTTGTGGGAACAACAGGTAGTTAGGTAGGGCTAAAATGAGAGGTGGATGATGGGGACTCAGTCTGAGAAGTTAGGCTACTCCTAGGATCTTGAATGCTCTGCCTAGGCATTTGAACATCATTCTATAGGTTAACACTTCCCCACGTGTCTCTTACAAAATTTTGCTCCTGAAAATATCTCTCTGATAAAAGGATTTTGTGGCAAGTAAGTTTATCAAATATTATATATCGCCTCTTAGGATCATATTTTACTCTAGACCATCAAGGCTTTGAGAAGTGCTGGAACAAAGAATAACCTTGTTTAACATGATTGAATTCAGAATTCTTAAATCCATTGCCTAATAAACTCTTTTATTTTCTCCTGGAAACACTAATTAACATCACATTGAAATACTATTCTAATAAATCCAATATGGAAAACATTTGGGTAGGGAAAGAGGAGCCATGGAAGGATACTGACCATTAGTCTTTGTGGCCACCATGCTGGTGCCTCCTAATTCAACCACAAAGGATCCTCTCAGTCTCCATGAAGGTTATCAAAACTATTACTTTTGAGGAAATTGAGGCTCAATGTGGTTGTGTGCTTTACCAAGTCCACTTAGATACTAAGTGATGGTCTGACTGCAGTATTTGAGCTTAGGACTGTTTGTCTCTAAAAGCTCATAAGATTTGCTCCACTGTCTCTTGGGGCAACATGAAGGGTGAATGGTGCACCAGGAAACTTGGGAAGTGAGAAAGACAGGGATGCTTTGGCACACAGCTGAGTAATGAGAGCCTGAACTAGCACAGCAGTCATGGGTGTGGAGAGGTCCCAGATGGAGGAGTGGTGTGAGACAGTGTGCTGTGTGTTCTCTCATTTCCTTGATAATGCTCTTTTGGGGACACCACAGGGTGATTGCTGCTACCCTGTCTCTGAGAGTTCACTATTCAGGCCTATATGGTCCTGCCTGATGTTTTCTGGCTTCCCTGGTGTGACTGGTCAGCAGCATTCAACTTGATGTCCAGCACCCCATGATCCAGCTGACTTAAGCATCTCCCAAATCACTTACATTTGGGGTTCTGCTTATTTTCTCTCCTTTCTGTCTCCCTGCAAATGGCTTTATTGCCATATATAATGATAGCATGAAGGGTACTCTTTGGATCTGACCCTGTGCATACTGCAGTGGAATGATTAGTTTTTGGTTTAAGTGCCTTGGGAAGGTTCCTCTGGCAAATAATTTTCATCAGGGTGAATTCAGCGGTAGCACTTATTTATATGTCAATCAGAGTTAATTTCCTCTCTCCTGAGATGAATGTGGGTCATGGATTCAGTAATATCAGTTGAATACTTCCATGCTTACAGAAGAGATTCCTTCCTTAATGTGACTCAGTTTTACTGCCTGGCTAGATATCTTGCTTTTGGAAAAGGCAGTTCATTTGCAATTTTAGCTACCCCATCACTTTGCATCCTTTCCACTGAAATTGCACTGGGGAAGTAGTTTTAGGGACAGATGGAAGCTCAATTCTTTTTAATCCTTTATTAAGTTATAATTGCTATATTTGAAAAGTTGTATATATTTAGTATATAGATTTTGATGAGTTTGGACACATGTATTCACCCATGATACCATCACCACAATTAAGGTACTAAACATATCCTTCACCTCCAAAAGACTCCTTATTTTCTTGTGTGTTTTTGTTGTGTTTGTTTTTTTTTTTTTTTTTGTAAGAACATTTAACATGATATTAGTCCTCTTAACATAGTTTAAAGGTCACAATGCCATTGTCAGCCGTAGGTATTGTGTTGTACAGCAGATCTCTAGAACTTATTGATCTTGCATAACTGAAACCTTATACCCATTGAGCTACAATTCCCAATTTCTGCCTCCCTTCAGCCCTTGCCAATCATTGTCTTCTCTATCCTCTCTTGTGCATTTGGTTATTTTATATGGATCACATAAACTGAATCATGTGGTATTGGACTTTCTGTGACTAGCTTATTTCATTTAACATAATGTCCTCTAGCTTCATTCATGATATTGCAAATGGCAGAATTTCCTTCTCTTCTAAAAATTCCAGTTTATATATACACCACATGGACTTTTCAGAATTTATTCATTCATCTGCTGACAGACATCTGGAAATTCAACTCAAAAGATTTTTATACCTATTCTGATTGATACTGGAAGGAATTTGTAAAACCAAGAACTATGATTGTCCTTATTCAGTACAAAATTTCCAACTGGATCTAAGATTTTCAAGAAAAGTCTTAGTGATAAATATTGGAATATAGTTCAAGATTTACAAATGAATCTCAATGAAGACTACCAGCATACTTTCTGCTGCTGTTAAATTTTTTTTACCACTTATAAAGTTAATATATCCAGGATATCAGGAAAAACCCAAAAGATGAAAATAGTCACCACATGGAACTATAATTACTTTTGACATTTTGCATACATACTACTTAAAAATGGCATAAGCAGAGATTATCCTTGTTATGGTTTGGAATGAGATGTCCCCCAAAAGCTTATGTGCTAAATATATGAATGTTCAGAGGTAAAATGATAAGATTATGAGAACTGCAACCTGATCAGTCCATCCCACTTTGAATGGACTACCTGGGTGAAACTGTACAAGGTTGGGGGTGTGGTTGGAAGAGGTAGGTCACTGGGGACATGTCTTAGAAGGGTTCATCTTTCCTGCAGCAAGCCCTCCTCCCCCATGTCCTGACTACCATGAGTTGAGCAGCTTTCTCCCACCACTGACTTCCAAAGCAATGTTCTGTCTCATTTCCTGCCCAGAGCAGTGGAGTTGGTTAACCATGGACTGAATCTCTGAAACCATAATCCAAAATAAACTTTCCCTCCTCTAAGTTGTTCTTGTCAGGTATTTTAGACACAACATTGAAGAAGTGAACTAAAGCAGCCTGGAGATATTTTGTCATTTTTTTCTTTTATTATATAATGTGAATATTTTCTCATGGCAATTTTTTCCCCTTTCTGTTTGGTTTCTTTAACTGACTTTAATGGTTGAATGATATTCTTTCATGTGAGGACCATCTTTGATCAGTATTCTATTTGAACATTTAAGTTGCTTCAATTTTTACTCTTATATGTATTTTTACAGGAAAATGTTCAAACAGATGCCTTGACACATGATTAATATTTTCCTAAGGACTCATTTCTATAAATGAAGTGGTATGGTCAAATGTTGTGAAAGTTTTTCAGATTTTTGCCAGGTATAAATAAATTGCTTTACAGACAAAGCTGTAATGATGATTTCCCCACCAATACTCTATGAAGGTACCCACTAATCTTGGACATTGAAATAGCTGACAGTTTTATAGGCAAAATGGTACCTCTGTTGAATTAAATTCCTTTGAATGCTGATGTTCTTATATGATTTACATACTATCAACCCAATTGTAATTTTCCTTGGGAACTGCCTGTTAACATTATTTATCCATTTACTTGGGAAACTTTGTTGATTTATACAAAGTTTTTATTTATGAAGATAATATATTTTGAACATATTCCATGTAAGTACTACCCACAGATTTATGTTTTTCCAATTTTTCTATTTAAAAATGTTTAATTGTTACCTAGTCAGTTTTTTTTTTTTTTATACATTTTGTCTTTGTATTTACACTAAAGACAACTCTTTTCTAGGATTTGAGAAATATCTCCCACTAATTTGGCTTTTTAAAATAGCTATTTATTCTTTAAAAAAGACAAAGTCTATTTGGGTTTGAGTCATTAGCTAGGAATCTGCATGAGTTAGGATTCAGTTCAGCAACATATAATAAGAAACTCCCAAATAACAGTGTCAAAAAGAAATTGAAGTCACAATTTTTTCTTGTATAAAATAAGTCTAGTTGTTACTAGCCCACTGTTGGCTCTAGAAAATTTTCAGATATCTAGCTTCCTCTCAGCTACTATTTTGCTACTCAGCTCTGCTCATATTAATGATTACAAAATAGCTGATAAAGCTCACTCATCACATCTGCTTTCCAGATAGCAGAATGGAGAAGGGGAGGTTTCCTCTTTTTAAATGGAACTAAAATTTTTTTCAACTCTATTCCTACATAATTTGCCTAAAATGAAACTCTTCCTGTATTCAGTTGAAATGCCTCCTTTACCAAATACTACATTCTTAGATATTCTTTTCATGATTTTAATCTGTGTTCATCAATCTGCATACTGTTGTACTACACAACTCACATTTTTAATTTCTGATAATACTGCAGTTTATATCTTATTCATTCCCCCCAAAAAAAGACAAACCCAGGGATCCATTTTTTCATATCTGATTTTTGGAACAAAATTTAGTTTCACAGAGCAATTTGCGCGTACACACACACATACACACACACAAAGAGAGAGAGAGAGAGAGAGTGAGAGGGAAATCTTTTTTTTCATGAACATTTGAAACTTTTATGCATCAATAAATACTATCAACAGAGTAAAAGGGAGAGTCACAAGTTATGTGAACGTATGTGACAAAGGATAATATTCAGAATGTATGAGGTGAAGGGCAAAAACCATACCGGGACTGCCTTGTAGGAAACTTGTATGGTTGGATTGGTTAGAAAGGGAGCCCTGCCCTGGGGTGAATTCCTGCGAGAGGTGAGTATTCCCAGGATCAGGAAGGGTGGGAACTCGAAGCCTGCCAAAGGTGGAATTCTCACGAGAGATGGGCACTTCCAGGAAGGCACCTGGGGGGTATGGCCTACCAGCCTGAATTTTATCTAACATTCCCCCCTTTTTGTTTTCTTAGTAAGTGGGGTGTCGTGTCTATCAGTCTGGCTGCTTCGAGCTGAAAGGGGTAACATGGAGTGTTATTGGTTGGGGGGATGTGGACATACAAGATAAAAAAAAGACAGGCAGATCAGGCTTGAGGGTGGAAAAATTCCCAGGAGGCAGGCACCAAACAGATGAATCTCTGCAGGTGTGAAATTGATGAAGATTCCTCGAAGCCATAGATCACTGAGGGGTGTCAAACCAAGCTTCTGCAGAGGTCATGGGGTGAGGGGGGGAATCAGTCAGCTATCCTCTCGAAGAGCATGTAGAAATTGTAGGCCTCAAGAGTTTACAGATAGCATCTTAACACTATTATGAAAACAACAAAGAGAAAGAAAGTGAGAGGGATTATTGTCCATAGGCCTATGTTCCACCAGGCAGGACTTATGGTGAAGAGGCCAATGGAGAGTAGGAGGCTCTCAAGCAAGGTCATCATGATGAAATAGGGTGGCAGATTAAGGACCCTTCAGGAGCAAGTTGGCAAGAGTCATTCAGGGTGTGGTTGATCCCTTTGGAGTCTGGCAAGTTAATCCTGAAGTGTTGAGAAGTCATCTGTGGTTTTACAGTTTTTGATAATGCTAAGGAGAAGCTGGTTAAAAGTTTGGTTAGAGATTTTACTTAATTGTCCCTGCAGAAATTCTACCCAGGGAAGGAAGGCATAGAATAGAACTCCAGCTAGAGGTCACAATATTGGGAGAGCCTAGCTGATGAAGGGGTTTTGAGAACATGTCCCAATGGGACTGTTGTGCCAGTTGTAATTTTCCCTTTATAACTGTTCTTTGTTGGTGACGAGTTCTGCTCCCCCTAATGTTGAAGTTTGAACATTAGAGAAGAAAGTGAGGCAAGCATATAAAGCAGGGTCTATCTAAAAGGGGTAACATAGACTTCTCCTGACAGGGAGAAGGGAGCCTCTGCTAGTATCTTATATCCCAAGAAGCGAGACAGGTCTGCCTTTTTCATATGTCCCTTTGCTCTCCTGCTCTCTTCCTCTTATCTCTTTCCTGCATACTGTGACCAGGCCCAGTGGTATGGCCAAAGGTGAGAAGCAGATGGGCTGAAGGGGGGAAGGACAGGACAGTGTAGCCCAGGACATATGAATTAAAAACTGTATAGCTCCCTGTGTGTGTGTGTGGGGGGGGGCAATTCCTGGGACAGGTTACCTTGGCAACAGGTTGGGGCAGGTTGTTAATAAGGGTGGAGGAAGGGCTCTGAGGGAATTAATATTTCAATCCCTCAGGGGATAGTCTCCCAACTTCCCAAAATTGGCTCACTCAAATTGGCTTCTGACCTGACGTGATTTACCTGTCTATACTGACTGCCTATGAGATTCTGGCTTCATTTCCCTTCTAATTTTAGGAACTCCTTACTACTGTAAGGAAAGGGGACAATGACCGGATCTGGCTTCTTCAAGCTGAACGGGGGCGGCCAGATGGGGACAAGTTGTTTGGAGTTCCCTTTTTAGGAGTCAGATCAGATTGAAGCCTGGGAAGAACAGGATGTAAAGTCATCAGGGATGGGAGCTTCTATGAGAGAAACAAACAAAAAAAAAAAAAAAAAAAAAAAAAAAATGAGTACTGAATAAATGTTGCAGCATCTGGAACATGTCAATGTATACCATGAAGATGATAGCAGTCAATAATTTCTCACCAGGAGGTGTGAGGGCTGAGAAGTTGTCCCCAGAGTGGACATGGCCTTTATTAGGGAATATAAATCTTTATCATCCAGAGTCATGAGGAATGTAAACACAGCATTTAACTTTTAATCTTACAGATCAGATGTCTATACTGATAAGATGGTAGTCAAGCTACTTAATGTCATCTGATCCTATAAAATCTTTCTACTGGTATGACTCTGTGTCTAGTAGAGAACCTTTCTTTGTGTTACTTAGTGCTAGATAATCTAGATAATCATAATAGTGAATATTAAGCCTACCTGTGTAGGTTAGGAAGATCTGTAGGCCTTAAACTTAACTAAAAACTTTTGACTTGGCAGTCACTTAATAGTTAAACTGTTTGTTTTAGAGTTATCAGGCATTCCTGCCTAAGAATCTGTTTTGTAGCCTTCAGTCTTACCAATTCTTGGGGCTAATACAAGTGTATATCTTAAGTTACATTTAACTATTATTTCTTAAATGCCCAGGAATGGTTTTGTTTCGGTTTTAACTATTTTTGCTAGGTGTTTAAGATGAAGTAGGTCAAACTGAGTTTTTCTTTTATCTATTGCTAAGAGTCAGCTGATTTCTGATGGAGTAACTCTTGGGGGAACTTGAGAGCAGCTTTTTCCGGTTCTGCTAGTCCCTTTTGCGCTTGGATGGGTCCAGGTCTTGCTTGACCATGTGGCTTCCCTTGGAAGCACCGGATGTCTCTCCCTTCTGCAAGGACCCTCCTTTTCATAGCAAGTGCACTGATTGGCTTTCTCTTCCCCATAGGTCTCATAACCTCTCTGGTCGGGAGGCTATGTGGCCCAGAGTTGCAAAGCTCTTTAGACAAGTTCCCTGTTCCCTGGATTCAGACTGACTCTGAGGACAAGAGTCAAATATTGGTTTTTGTGGCCCTTTTAATTTAACTTAAAGTCTTGATCTTAAACATCTAGTAAATTGGTCTCATCAATCTTAAATTGAGTGCACTGGGCTTTAACTTTCATGCTTATAACCTTACAGTCATTTATCCTTCTTATTAGCTGGGGTCTGTGCTCCATATCTGTCCTGTAGGTGATGGCTTAAATTAACCAGGTTGTGTTCTTGAAGCAATAACTCTGCAAAACATTAAAAGGAAACCTTTATACAGTTTATAAGAAAAATACAAAATAAAATTAACAAGAGTAAAAACACACTTAGTTTGTGTAATAACTATCTTGAATTTTGACTGAGTTATATACTATAAACCCCTGTTTGAGATCCTAGTAGTCTTAACAAGAATCACTCTTTTGACCATAACGGTAAACAAATTGAAGTTTGGTGTACTTTGGGGTCATTCTGGTATGTAGTTAAGGTGGAAGGCCAGAGCTTTATCTCAGGTAAGGTGGGGGCTCTTTATAAATCTTAGGCCAGGTGTTCTAGTTCTGAAGCTGATCTCTGCTTCTTAAATAGAATTCTACAGAGTTTACATATATTGTTGCTCGATTTCCCATGAACATTAGCTAACACAATATTACATTTAGAATGAATTGAAGAAAGGCTGAGAGCTTTTAACCTTTTGTGGAAAAGTTGAAACATTCCTTATAATAATTTGAATTTAGACAAATTATTTCATCTTAATAAAAAATATTTTGTTATTTACAGTACTCTTAATTAAAACAGTTGAAACTTTTGGGCCTTTGTATATACAGAAATCTTTTATAAACCCTTGTATATAGAATCACACATCTGTTAACCATTTCATGAGAACACAATGTTCAAATATATAGAATTATATCTGTTGGAACGTCAACTTTTTTAGTGATGACAAAGCAAACTTAAAACCTCTTTTTTAATTTACCAATTTATGAAAACAATCAATAATGTTACCCAATGGAATTTAAGGAGTTACTTGATGGCATATTTAACAGTTAGCATTTTAACCTTGTAAATTAATCAGACGTTTAACAAACAAAGTTACTCACAAATGAGTAATCCCACGTCAAATCTACTTTACTTTTACCAAAATACCAGACTGAACAGTACTAGCTATTTCTTCCTTGCTGAAGAGAACTCCTAGGACCAAGAGATATTAGACAGCATTTTACTAGTTCTTTGACCACCTAGAGAGACTTGTGAGTTAAGCTTCATTTTAAAGACACCTTTATTTTCATTTGTTTACCCAATTTAAACTGAACACTTTTAAATCAAGTGAATTACAGGTATTTGGATCCATTTATAAAAAATTTTTATGAGCGATCATTTTCTATTTGCCAATCTTAACACAAGTGTGCACACAACACGATAGCAAAGGCCTTGTAGCTTTTTAGGCAATCTCCATTGCAATGTTACAGATGTTTAAAAACTCCATAGCTGAATAGGACTGATCAGAAAAACATTAACCTACATGCATAGGATCAAAATCATGAGCTCAAAAAATACATATTTAATCTAAGAAAAAGCAAGAGTCCTAGAAAAATGACCAGTCAGTAATTAGTAAAGTACCATACAAATTGCTTTTTGGTTTAGTCTAATGTAAGTTCAGGTAATAGACATTTTTTCCTCCATTCTTTTGGGGACTGAGCCATCTCCTACTGAGCTTGCTGGCTTCCCCATTTGCATTTCAATGTAAGTCTTAGCTGAGGTCTGGAAGGTGGGAGGGGGGGAAAACTTATTCTGAGCAGAAACCTCATGTCTAAGGAGTTTAATTTTTTTTTTTCTTCTATTGGATTACTTGTTGGCATTTCTAAAAGTCAAGGCCCATTTGGAACAAAGGAAGAAGTAGGTGAGGGAGTTGAAGAGGAGGGAGGAGGAGAGCTTGAGGACAGAGAAAGCCAGTGGTGACTAGAGAACAAAGAGAGTGAAGAGGAGGGAGGAGGAGGAAAAGCGGGGGGGAGGAGCTGAAGAAGAATGGCGGAATGGCAGAATGGCTCAGGCATGGGAAGAGGACGAGGAGGGGTTTGATCTGAGGGACCTGCTGAAGGAAAGAGCGCGTGGCTTGAAAACTAGTGCAATGAGCACAAATGAATGGGCTTTTAAGTGGAGGAGAAAGAAAGCTTGGATATGGGAGTAGTATAAGGGGAATGGGTGGGTTGGAGAAAACATTTCCGCAGAAGGTAACAGAGGACTAAAGAAGAAGTGGGTGGTGGCAAAAGAGCGACACTGGGACCGCAGCAGGAGAAGGGGAAGGAGCCGAAACCAGGATTCAGAATGGGCACGGAAGCCGCAGGGGGGAAAAGTTGGAAAGTGTGCAGAAACCGCCGCCAGGAGAGAAACCAGAGAAACCGGAGCTGGTGCAGAATCCATAAGGGAGGGGCCTGAAGAAAAATTGGGGGCTGGAACCTGTGCGGCTGACGGGAAGCCAGCAATAGGAGGGGAGGGGCTGGAAACACATCGTCCCAGGAGATGAATGTAGAAGGAAGAGCCGGAAGCTGAGTGGGCGCAGAAGATGGCCGAGAAGGAAGAGGCGGGGTCGTGACCAGTGTGGAAATTATGAAGGAGGCAGAACCTTCATCCCGGAGTCAATTAGGGATGGAGGTGGATCGCTCAGTCGGCATGCAGAAAAAGAAGAAGCCCCATTTTCCTGTTCTGAATGGGAGAGACTAATACAATATCTTGAAAAGCGGCCTTCTCAAAATAAGTATTAGAGCGAGATCCAAGTCTGTGACCCAGTTGTCACCGGAGCCAGGCAGACATGGGGGTTGAGGGGACCAGAGGACAAAGGGCCACCTTGCACAAGGATTTCTGTGTCTCATGTGAATGGGAAGGAGAGACCCAAGTCTGGAGGCCATAGGCCGGAAAAGGGGCTTTCTTCAAATATTCCCAGAAAAGGAAAGGGGGGGGGAAGGAGAGGGAGGGAGAACGAGAGAGAGCTCCTTGAGGTCCACTGTAACCATGTAGGTCTAAGTGGGGTGCGATCCTCCTCATATGGGCCACAAGCAGGGGGCGGCTAGACAATCACTGTGAAAGGCCCAAGGGTTTAGGAGCTCTGGGAACAGGGAGCTTACCAATCCGATGGCCGGTGGTGGATGCTTTGGAGTGGGGATGGAAAAATGAGCGAAAGGCTGAGTCAGGCGGTTCCGAGAGAGTTATGCCCTCCCGAGGACACGTCCCGGGATTCGGCACTAAATGAAGCACAAAAACCACACCGGGACCGCCTTGTAGTAAATGGGGTTATTAAGGGAAGGGGAGAGGGAGAAAGGGGAGAAAGGGGGAAGGGGGAAAGGAAAGAAGGGAGAGGGGAACGGGAAAGTGAAGAAAGGAGAACGGGGAGAAGGGGAGAGCTGGTGAGAAGATGGCGACAAAAGAGATGTTTATTTTCACGCCCTATTATATTGGCTACTACTCTGAGAACAATGTAAGTTAATAGAGACCTGTATTTCATTTATGACTTAAAGTGGATTTCAATATTTGGTTTTGGATGAATTAAAATATTCATTAAGATTTACCCTAGATGACTAAGATGTTTTCAGTAAAAAGCTGTTTCTCCTGCCTTGCTCATTTTTAAAATTTTTATTTATAGTAGTATGTATTATAGTTCATACTATACATATAGAGCATCTTTTAACATAAAACAGTTTATATTCAAAGTATATTCACAGCATTCAAGTCTTCAATCATGCATTTAGAATAATGATATCCATCTTATTCAACCACTTTTTCCCCCTTCCCCCCTTGCACCCTCCCTTCCCCTCCCTTCCCTTTGACCATTATAGTGTTCCTCTAGTCCTCCTATGTACCCCGACCCATCAATACTGTGAACCAGCCTCCTTATATCAGAGAAAACATTCGGTATTTGGATTTTTGAGATTGACTGATTTCACTTAGCATTATATTCTCCAACTTCATCCATTTACCTGCAAATGTCATTATTTTATTCTCTTTTATTGCTGAATAAAATTCCATTGTGTATATATACCACATTTTCTTTATCCATTCCTCTACTGAGGGACATCTAGGTTGATTCCACAACCTACCTATTGTGAATTGTGCTGCTATAAACATTGAGTGTAGCTGTGTCACTGTAATATGCTGTTTTTAAGTCCTTTGGGAATAGACCCAGGAGTGGGATGGCTAGGTCATAGGGTGGTTCCATTCCCATTTTCCCAAGAAATCTCCAAACTGCTTTCCATAATGGTTGTACCATTTTGCAGTCCCACCAGCAATGTATGAGTGTGCCTTTTTCCCCACATCCTCTCCAACATTTATTGTTGCTTGTGTTCTTGATAGCTGCCATTCTGACTGGAGTGAAATGAAATCTTAGAGTAGTTTTGATTTGCATTTCTCTAATTGCCAGTGATGTTGAGCATTTTTTCATGTATTTGTTGATTAATCGTGTATCTTCTTCTGAGAAGTGTCTTTTGCTTTGATAAAAGGAATCACATATTTTCCTTTACCATACTATTATGACATGTATTAATGACTAGAGGAGTCACTAAAAGTGTGAGGTATGGAGACTGATGGGTTTGAATTCTTGTCTCTGGTTATCTTAGCAAGATGACATAAACTACATGACTTAGAAATAACAAATTTATTTCTCAGAGTTCCATAGTCTGAGACGTCTAAGATCAAGGTGCTGGATATCCAGTGTCTGGTGAGGGTTCATTCCTCAAAGATGGGGCCTTCTTGCTGTGTTCTCATGTGGAAGAAGGGGTAAAAAAGGTCCCTTTTCCTCTTTTATAAGGACTCCAATCCCATTATTTGCTCACAGTAAATAGAAATGGGGAGGTAATCCAGGTCCTGGTGCATGGTGGGCAAGCCCTCTACTACTGAGCTACATCCCCAGCCCAAGGTAAAGGATTTGAAAATGCTCAAAAAGCCTGGTGTGGCAGTGCACACCTGTAATCCCAGTGGCTTGGGAGGCTAAGGCAGGAGGATGGCA
Organism: Tamias sibiricus; assembly: GCA_025594165.1. NCBI lineage: Eukaryota > Metazoa > Chordata > Mammalia > Rodentia > Sciuridae > Tamias > Tamias sibiricus. The sequence goes on along the minus strand of CM046657.1, from coordinate 152,065,716 downwards.
AGTTCAAAGCAAGCCTCATCAATTTAGTGAGGCCCTAAGAAACTTAGGGAGAACCTGTCTCAACAAAACAAAAAGGACTGGGGATGTGATTCAGTGGTTAATCATACCTGGGTTCAATCTTTTGTACCAGAAAAAAAAAAAAAAAAAAAAAAAAAGCCCAAACACAGGTAGTTACATGCTCAATAATACCATTTCTCTGTACTGTGAATAAGTGTATTTAGTAAAAATGGGAATGTTAATTGCAGAAAATCAAAGCCTTTAAAATTCATGCTCCAACCTCTTTGTCCAAACTGATGACTTAACCCTGCAAAACCCATGAGAACTACTTGGTCCCAAATTTGTCATGTCCATTCATAACTTATTCATTCACTAACGTTTTACAGAAGTGATTTCACCTGCCTGGAATGACCTTTTCCACTTCTTTCCTTCCCCCTTGAAAATCTTTTTTCTTTTCCTCAAAAACTTGGACCCTATGTAATATTTCCTATGAGAGGGGTCTTAGGCAAAATTAGTTTCTTGTTTTTCTGGAATACCATACCACTTTGAACAGAACTCTTCTTGCACTGTAAACTCTTCCAACACTATAACTACAGGTTATTTAGTTTTGAATATTCCCTTAGTGCCAATCAATAGTAAGTGGCATATAGCAGATGCTCATAAATGGGTGTGTGTGTGTGTGTGTGTGTGTGTGTGTGTGTGTGTGTGAATGAATATCCAAACTAAGGCCTCCAGATGCCTGGTTCCCCACATCTGCTGCAGGGTGAAAAAAAAAATTAATCTCTAGAATAGCTCTTGACAGCCAAGTTGTTATTTTATCCTCTTTCTTTGGCAGCTCCCACTTTTTGTTGTTATAGCTGGAAAATCTACACTGGAATCATTCTGCTCAACTGGGTATCTAGAAGAGGGTAGTTTAGAATTGCTAGAAGCTTCAAGAAGGACTCAGGTACTTTGTGAAAAACCTTACCCAGATAGGATATAGGTTCTATAATACTTGTGTACTTTAAAGAGACATTCACAATGAAATTAAATTTAAATTTGAGAAATGCTACCTATTCAGGGAAAACAATTTTATATTCCTACAGAAAAACAAGGAAGGGGACTATTTCTTGATCTCAGATCAAATTGTGAAAACAATTGTTTTTTACAAATCAAAAAATCTAAATCAGTTTCCAGAATTGAAAAAAAAAAATTCAAGTAAAAAAACACCAAGTTTTTGATTGACACTTTGTTCTCTGTAATGCTCTGAAATTTTATTCTCATGATTTTTAATGTGGTTTAGAAAGCTAACAAGGCTTCTGTGACTGTGATGATTCAGGTAAGTGTTTATCAGTCATATTCTATGTACTGGAAGCAAGCATTTGATAGGAAGGAGGACATTTAAAAAGAATAGTTCTACTACTCCTTTCCCTATAGGTCTTAGCAGCCATGGGCTGTCTGATAGTAGTCACTTTTGTACCTTGAGAAATTGCAAGGGGAGTTGAAGAATTGCTATGCCAAGCATCATAAGTAAATTGGAGTTAGCAGTAGGTTCCTAGACAAGCTGTTAGGGAAGTGGCATGCTATTTCATTAAAGGCAGAATGAAAAGTTACTTCCTTAAATCTTGAAAATATTGGTCACAGAGGTGTTTAAAATTTCAGTATGGAATCAGTTTCAGTGTTTATTTGTTTTTCTTCTTTCTGCTGTGGTCATGTGTGGAGGAAAGAATGTGAAAGAAAAGAGAAAGTGGTAAAAAAAAATCTTAAAGTTGGTCTGGATGCTAGAAAGATGACCTATGTTTGCCTTTTTGCTTTGTTTTAAGAGGAATGTAACTAAGAAGCCATATGCATCTGAACTGAAGCAATGCTGGTATGTTTCCTGTCAACTCAGTGCTTCTTAGTTCTTGCTGTGCACCAAGTCCTTTAGGGGAATCAAAGAGAGAACAGAATTCCTGTCCTTGAACAGACTGTTATTTTGCAGAATGAATAAGACTCGGGTACAAATGGGAGAATAAACTAAGGGGTGTAAGAGAGGCACAAAGTTCTATTGTGTTAGCATGAGAAAAATAAATCATGTTGGTTGGGTCAACCATGAAAGGCTCTGTGGAGGTGGCAGCATTTGAAATAATTATTGATAAATTATGTAGCACTTTGACAGGCAGAAAGGCAGCTTTAATATCACTCTGAAGCCCCTCTCTTCTGGTTCATGTGCCTACAACCACTATTACAAGTCCTTTGTGGAGAGCAACTGGTAGGTGGTTTGGCTGAAGTATGGCACACATTTAGGGGGTTGGTGGGGCAAAAGCAGTACAAGTGGCCCAGCGGATTACAATGCCAGGCAGAAGAGACTGCACCGTATGTTTTAGTCAGCTTTTCAGTTGCTTTGATTAAAATACCTGACAAGAACAATTTTAGACAAGGAAAATTTTATTTGGGAGCTCACAGTTTCAGAGGTCTCAGTCCATAGAAGGCTGGCTCCATTTCTGTGGCTTGAGGCAAGGCAGAATATCATGGAAGAAGAGTGTGGTGGAGGAAAGTGGCTCACATGATGATCAGGAAGCAGATTCCACTCACCAGATACAAAATATATACCTAAAAGGCATGCCCCAATTACCCACCTCCTCCAGCCACACCCTACCTGCCTTCAGTTACCACTCAGTTAATCCCATCAGGGAGTTAATTCACTAATTGGATTAAGGTTCTCATAATCACTTCTCCTCTAAACCTTCTTGCATGTGTCACACATGAGCTTTCTGGGGATACCTCACATCCAAACCATAACACTGTAGTAGTCGGTGGGGAATCTTTGCAGGTGTGAGCAGAGTATTTCAATGATTGCACCTATGCTTTATCATTTGTATTGCAGAGGCTCATAGTATGAGTTTATGTTCAATGAATGTGGGGATAGCAAAGGGGAGACTATCAAGATTGTCCAGATGGGGAGCACTGAATCCTCAGAATGGGCAAGGTCAACAGACTCAGGCAAAATATTCTTAGGCTTGATGTGAAAAGGATGATTTATAAGGAAAAGTGAATAATTGGACCTCCTCAAAATTCAAACCTTTTTCTCTATGGAAGCTCCTGTTAGGGTTAGAAATCAAGCTATATAAAAGTAAGAGAAGATATTTTCATATTACATATCTGACAATGAGCCAATATCTAGAATATATGAAGAACTCTTAAACCTCAACAGTAAAAAAATAAATAAATAAATAAATAAAATAAAATAAAATAAAAAATAAATAAAAAAGATCCAGTTCAAAAAGGGGTAAAAGACATGAGCAGAAATTCACTGAAGAGAATATTAGATAACAAATAAGCATGTGAAAAGATATTCTACACTGTTAGCCATTACAGAAATACAAAGAAGATCCATGATATTGATACTGCCAATTACCAGTGACGAGTTCTGCTCCCTCACATGTTGAAGTATAACATTAGAGAAGCATGCCGAGGCAAGCATATAAAGTAGGGTTTATTTAAAAAGGGGTAATAATAGACTTCTCCCAGGAGGGAGAAGGGGGCCATAGCTGGTATCCTAATATCCTGAGAAGTGAGGCATTCTGCCCTTTTTTATATGTCCTTGGCTTCCTTTGTTCTCCTGCTCTCTTCCCCTTACCTTTCTCCTTCCTGTGTACATGACTCAGCCCAGGAGATGCTTGGTGGGATGGCCAAAAAAGTGAGAAATAGGTGGGCTAAAGGGGGAAGGGAAGGATGGAGCATCCCAGGACACATTAATTAACATCTTTTACAACTCAATGTAGTGAGGAGCAATTACTGAAACAGGTTACCTTAGCAACAGGTTGGAGCAGGGACAGTTTATCTTGATAGGGTGGAGGAAATGCTCTGAAGGCATTTCAATTCCTTAGGGGACAATCTACAACTTCCTGGACTCACTCAAATTGGCCTCCTTGATCTGACCTGACTCGATTTACCTATTTATACTGACTGCCTGTCTAATTCTGGCTTCATTCCCCCCTCTGATTTTAGGAACTCCTTACTGCTCTAAGTAGAAGTGGCAACAACTGCCCTCGCTAACTCAAGCTGGGAGGGGGTAATATGAGGTGGAGCAAGCAGTTTGGAGTTCCCTTTTAGAAGTTGGGTCAGATTGAAGTCTGGTTGGGGAAGAACAGGTTGTAAAGTCATCTGGGAATGGGTGCTTCTATGAGAGAGAAACAAAAACATGAGTACTGAATAAATGTTGCAGCATCTGGAACATGTCAATGTATAGCATGAAGATGATAGAAGTTCTCACCAGGAAGTGTGAGGGCTGAGAAGTTGTCCCCATAATAAGGCCAGAGTAGGCTTTTATTTGGGAATGTAAACCTTTAACATCCCCAGAGTTATCAGGAATGTAAACACAATATTTAACTTTTAATGTTATAGATGTCCAACCCCATAAGATGTAGTTAAGCTACTTAATGTCATCTGATCTTATAAAATCTTTCTACTGGTATGACCTCTGTGTCTAGTAGAGATCCCTTTATTTCTGTTATTAGGGATAAATAATCATGTTAGCAAATATTAATCCTACCTATGTAGGAGGTTAGGAAGATCTGTAGGCCTTAAACTGACTAAAAACTTCTGACTTGGCAGTTTCACTTGATAGTTATTAGGCATACCTTCCTAAGACTCTCTCTTTTGTAGCCTCCAGTCTTATTCTTGGGGACTAACACAAGTGTAATTCTTAAGTTGCATTTAACTATTATTTCCTTTTTTTTTTTTAAATGCCCAGAAACTGTGTTTTGGTTTAATGGTTTTTGCTAGGTGTTTAAGATCAAGCTGGTCAAAACTGACTTTGTACCTATCTGCTGTTAAGAATCAGCTGAGTTCTCATGGGAGTCACTCTTGGGGAACTTGAGAGCAGCTTCTTAGCTCTGCTAGTGCCATTTGCACTAGTATGGGTCAGGGTCTCGCTGACCATGTGGCTTACCTTGGAAGCATCAAGGATGTCAGCCCTCTCCAATGACCCTCTTCTTCATAGCAAGTAGACTGATTGGCTTTCTGTTCTCCAGTGGTCTCATTAATCTCCCTGATTGGGAGGTTATCTGGTCCAGAGTTGCAAAGCTCTTTACAGAAGTTCCCTGTTCCCTGGATTCAAGCTGACTCAAGAAGGCAAGAGCCAAATGTTGGTTTTCTTGGCCCTTTTAATTTAACTTTAACTTTTAAGTCCTAATTGTAAACATCCAGCAAGTTAGTTTCACCAGTCTTAAATTAAGAGTACTGGGCTTTATTTAATTTTAATGTCTATAACCTTACAGTCAATATCACTATATAACTCTCAGAATATCTAAAATAAAAAATAGTGACAACACCAAATACTGAGGAAGATGTGAAGAAACTGGATTGTGCTTCCATTTTCAAGGGGAATGTTAAATAACATAATCACTCTAGAAACCAGTTCGGCAGCTTTTTATAAAGCTGTATGTGCAACTACCATATAATCTATCAGTTGAACCCTTGGGCATTTATACCAGGAAAATTTATTTTCACACAAACTTTGCATGAATATTAATAACAATTTTATTAGTAATAACACTATAGTAGAAGTGGTTGTCACATATATTGTTCAATATTTTAATGGTTCAAAGAACTGTAGTATCTTCATATTATGGGATACTGCTTAGAAGTAGAAAGGAACTGTGGATATAGTCAACAACTTGGATAACTCTCCAGAAAATTTTGACAAGTGAAAAAGCCAATTCTAAATTGTTATGTAGTGGATGACTCCATTTATATAGTGTTTTTGAAATGAAAAATTTTTAGAAATGAACAGATCAATGGTTGCCAGGTCTTAAGGAAGGGGATTGGGTGGGGAAGGAGGTGATAGAGTTATAAAGGGCAACATGAAGATATTTGTGCTGAAAGAATTGTTCAGTATTTTAATAGTTGTGAATACACAAACACACATGTGAAGGAGCCCTAATTAGGAAGGGCTGTTGCAGCTAGCTGGAAGCCATAAGTTCCACCTGATATGTATGTGACGCACCTGTAGGCACCCGCAAAGCTGAAGGTATATAACCGGGTGAAAGCGGTCCGAGTTAGGAGAATGGAGAACGAATTCATTCAGTCAGTTGTGCAGTCGCTCGGTCAGTCAGAAGAAGAGTTCGGGTCGGAGAAAAGAATCAGAGCGGCCAGAACGTAGGCAGAGCGGTTACAGAAGAGAAACCAGATAGAAGAAGTAATGACTGGTCAGAGTTAGGCCGAGGCTCCCGAGGAAGAAAGAAGAAAGAAGAAAGAAGCAAGAAGCTCTAAAAAATAATCTTTCTCTAAGCTAAGCTCTATCTGTCTTTCTTTCTCTCTAAGCTAAAGAAGACAAGAAGAAAAGCTCTCTCTACAAGAAGAAAACCTCTCTCTAATCTTTCTCTCTAAAAATCTTTCTTTCCCTCTCTAAGCTCTCTCTAAGAAAGTAGAAGTAAAAGTAGTTATAGCTTTACTCTGCCTCCGAGAGTTTTCCTCCCGGGTTATGGTACCAGGTAGCTTACACACATGTAATAAAACACACACATACACACAGAGGCATGCATGTGTGAGTACAAGTAAAACTGCATGTGACTGGTGAATTGTATCCCTGTCAGTATCCTGGTTCTGATAATGTGACAGTTTTGCAAAATGTTAGCACCGGGGACATTAAAGTGTGTACACAAACACGTTAATTTTTTTTACAACTGCATGTGATCTTTTACAGTAGTCTAAATAGTATTTTCAATTAAAAAATAAAAGTGGACTTCAGCTTTGATAAAGTATGGGTTTTGTCATAGTCTAGATCTTTGTAAATATAAAGCCAAGCCAACTGAGGTGGTCATGGACGGACCGAGACTAGCACAGACTGACATTCTTCCATCAAATACTGTTTTTTTGATCTAAGCAAAGTCACTTAGAGACTCATTTGCCTCTTTGAGACTCATTTTCCTCATCTATAAAATTTAGCTAGGTTATCTTTAAGGGTCAGACATGCTTCAGAACCCCAGGATGGTAAAGCAGACCTGGAACTCTTCTCTGCACAGTGCTTCAGCCAGCATTTGCCTATGGAGACTTATCTGTAATGTGGAAATATTATGACCTGACTCACACAAACTGCTTAAATAATGTGTGCTGTACAGTCACTGGGACATACAGGCATGAGAAACAAAATGTTTTCAGTTTCCTTCTTCTCTTTTCTCAAGTGACTTTCAAATAATAGCAGCTGATGCAATTATTTTCACTGAGTTGATGTTTAAGGATGGCCACATCACCTCCATTTTCCCATTTCATCATTTGAGGCTCTTTCTAAACACATTAGTATAGGTTCCCTCTTAATGTCTTTCCTTATCTTCACATTCTCTGAGAACTTCAGGGTCTTACCAATTAATAACTCCGCTTTCAAGACTGAGAGAACCAAAGGACCTAACCCACCCATCACTTGGTTACCACTTTTGCCTTCTGTTGCTGCTGGTGCTAATGGTGTTGCTGTTGGAACTAATGTCCCTTGGTAGCACCTGTCTGTCCAATTGTTATGGCCATACAGAGCAAATGGATACGCCCTACCCCAAAGTTTGTTTAGAGATCTAAACTGATGATTCCATGCACACCATGAGGCTACAAGAAGGTTTCTTAGTAAACTCAGATCTCTGGGGAGAGCAAGGCAGGTCTCTCAAACCATTCCCCGAGGCTGAGAAAGAACAAGGTTAGTGAGATATGACCCGTTTAACATTTCCTGCACACACACACAGGGAATTGACTGAATACAAAAGGGAACACCCAGGTTTTCTTACCAACTTTCTCAGGTGTGAGGACCCAGGGGCACAGGGAGGATTGAGGCTTAGAAGCTGACCAAGATCAAACCCTGGAGTTAGACTCCTTCTGTCACCAATGCTATGCAAAGATCCTCAGTGGTTATTCCTTCAAAGTTGTAGCCCATTGGCTCACACTTAATCTTTGGAGCAATATGCCAGGTTAGACAGACACTGAGAAATTTCCTGATTTAACCAAACTGTGCTAGGACCACAGCCATGGCATGCAATTGACCCACACCCCTGATCCAGACATGCCCTTCCCTCACTGTTAGTTGCTCTTTGGGGAGTTCTGTAGTTTTTCCTATCAAAGGACTTTGCCCCTGCCTACCAGCCCCAGCCCAGCAAAAACATTTTAATCTGCTGCTTCCTACAGGGATGTTGTCTGGGATTTTTGCTCTTAGCATGATGTTTGACTTCTATGCAAATGTACTCATTGAGAGAAGACCAAAGCCTCTCCAGAAAGAGAGATTTAATTCCTGGCTCCACTGGGAGATGTGTAATGTCAGGCTAGGTACTTAATCTTTGAGGGCTACAATATTCCCAGTCTATAAAAAAGGGAGTCACATTTCCAATTTATGAGGGTTTTTAGGATTGTGCAAGATTATGTATATGATGCATTTTCACAGTGTTTAGCATAAAGTAAGTGCTAAGTAAATGTTATGCATTAATAATTTAAAATTTTTGTTTTTTCAAAATAATACACATGTAGATTTAAAAATCAAGTATGGCACAGCAAAGATTATGAGGAAAAATATAAATTTATCCCATTTCCCTTGCTCACTTCCCAAAGGCAAACATGTAAAGCTCACCTCACCATTTTTTTTTTTTTTTCTAGGCTTAACTCCATTTTCCAAAGAATATGCTATACTGATATTTGTTGATTTCTCAATTTTGGACATGCCTAATGACTGGTAGATGAGAATGTGACCATCTTGTGTTATCCTTGCCTCACTGCTCTTTCTGTCCTTTTCTGGTATGATTATATTATAGATGTCTTGTGCTTATGTAAATATGGCTCATTACAGCTTTATGATTTTCTTTCTTGCAGACTTTCAGTTTTGTTTGGCATTGCTTTTGAATAAATATTTGCCCTTTTGTCCATTATTTTAGTTTGATTTCTCACTGTCCTTAACATTTTGCAGGCTTATTCTGATTTATAATATACCTCTCAGTGTTATTTTATGAATATTCATACATATCAGATATTTCCTTAGAAATCACTCACACCTTCCACCTGCTACATAGATGGCATTATGGTACTTTCCTTTAATTTCTTCATACCCTCAATCATCTGACTTTTCCATTCCTTTCTCTCTATTGGTAATTAATTCTTGCTGGAATGTTCTTCAGTAGTTTCCTAATAAAAGGTCCCTGAGAAGTAATTTTTAGAGTTAATTTATGTCTGAAAATGTTTTGCCTTTCATTTGCATGATAGATTGCCACACTGAGTATAGAATTTAAAGCCAAAACTTATTTTATTTTACAATTTTTGAAGAAATTCTAAAGTTTTGTTCAAGCCTCTAGGGTCACTGAAGATGTCTGCCGTTACTTTATTTCCCTTCTTTTGTACGTGACCTTTTTTTTTTTTTTTCTTTCTCTGGAAGCTTTTATAATTTTAATTATAACTCTGATGTTCTGAATTTGACAATAATATGCTCAGGTGTCTATAATTTTTTATTCATTGTTCTAGTTACTTGGACAGTCTATACAATCTAAAGACTAGTGCTGTTGAATTCTGAGAAATTCCTAGTTTCTTTGATAAATTCCTCTCCTCTGTTCCCTTTGTTTGTTCTGGAATTTCTATTGGTTGTATGGTAGAATGTCAAGTGTAATTCCTTAATAATCTCTTTTTTCTCCTCTTTTTAAAAATAATTTTTCTTTTGTTCTTCTTTTAAGAAGATTTCTCTTTTTCATCTACGTCTATTGAATTTTTTATTTCAGTTACATATTTTAATTTGTTTTTTCTTGTGCTTTTCTTATTTTCAAAGCATTCTGTGTTAGCTTAGAAAATGAAATTTTTTTATTTCTTAGCTTCTAAATTGCTACACGACACTTAAAAAGTGCTTAATATTTTTTGAATGATAAAAAGCTCTCTTTATTACTTACATTTAAAAATTTTTCTAAGGTTTTTTATGTGATCTGTCTCCACTGGAATTTTATTTTCTGGTCTTGTTTTCCTTTTCATTTTGGAGTCTCTCTTCAAACATCTAGTGTTCTTTTTCTGGTCATTCATTTTGAAACTGCTAAAAAGCAGTTTGGAAGTTTTTATCATAGTTAGGACCTATAAACATCACTGTAGGGAAATCTGGTCACTAGCTGCCTGTATTATTTTTCTATTGCTGTATAAAAAAAGTGCTATAATCTTAGCAGCTTAAAACAGCACACATTTTTAAACCATGGGTTTCTGAAGGTCAAAAGTCCAATGAGTTTTCTTCCCAGGATTTCATAAGGCTGGAATTAAGACATTGGCTGGATTGAGTTCTTATCTGGAGGTTCTAAGGAAAACTGCTTCCAAGCTCAGTCTTGATGGTGGTAGAATTCAGTTCCTCATGGTTAGACAACTAAAGTTGCTTTTGCTTGCTGGAACTTAACTGGAGTTGCTTACAGCATCTAGGGGCCAGCCACATTACTTACCAGTCACATTACTTGCCCCCTCTGTCTTCAAGTCTGCAACAGCATATCAAAAACTTCTCTAATTGCCAGAGAGGTTGAGCATTTCTTCATGTATTTGTTGATTGATTGTGTATCTTCTTCTGAGAAGTGTCTTTTCAGTTCCTTAGCCCATTTATTGATTGGGTTATTTGCTTTTTTGGTGTAAAGTTTTTTGAGTTCTTTATGTATTCTAGAAATTAGTGCTCTATCTGATGTGCATGTATTAAATATTTGTTCCCAATTAGTTGGCTCTCTATTCACCTCACTGATTGTTTCTTTTGCTGAGAAGAAGCTTTTTAGCTTAAATCTATCCCATTCATTAATTCTTGGTAATAGTTCTTGCGCTACAGGATTCTTATTAAGGAACTTGGGGCCTAATCCGACATGTTGGAAATTGGAGCTTACTTTTTCTATTAGGTGTATTGTCTCTGATCTAATTCCTAGGTCCTTGATCCACTTTGAATTGAGTTTTGTGCATGGTGAGAGATACAAGTTTAATTTCATTTTGTTGCATATGGATTTCCAGTTTTCCCAGCACCATTTGTTGAAGAGGTTATCCTTTCTCCACTGTACATTTTTGGCACCTTTGTCTAATATAAGATAGCTGAAATTATATGTATTAGCCTCTGTGTCCTCAATTCTGTACCATTGGTCCACCCTTCTGTTTTGGTCAGAATGGCAGCTATCAAGAACACAAACAACAATAAATGTTGGAGAGGATGTGGGGGAAAAGGCACACTCATACATTGCTGGTGGGACTGCAAAATGGTGCAACCGCTATGGAAAGCAGTATGGAGATTTCTTGGGAAAATGGGGATGGAACCACCCTATGACCCAGCCATCCCACTTCTGGGTCTGTTCCCAAAAGACTTAAAAACAGCATATTACAGTGACACAGCCACTTCAATGTTTATAGCAGCACAATTCACAATAGCTAGGTTGTGGAACCAACCTAGATGTCCCTCAGTAGATGAGTGGATAAAGAAAATGTGGTATATGTACAAAATGGAATTTTACTCAGCAATAAGAGAGAATAAAATAATGGCATTTGCAGGTAAATGGATGAAGTTGGAGAATATAATGCTAAGTGAAATTAGTCAATCTCAAAAATCCAAATACCGAATGTTTTCTCTGATATAAGGAGGTTAGTTCACAGTGTGATTGGATGGGGGTACATAGGATTAGAGGAACACTAGAATGGTCAAAGGAAAGGGAGGGCAAGGGAGGGAGCGGGAGGGGGGAAGGGAAAAAATATGGAGGTTGAATGAGATGCATATCACTATCCTAAATGCATGATTAAAGATCTGAATGGTACTTATATACTTTGTATACAAGCAGTTGTATGTAAAAAGGTGCTATACTTGTGCACTATGAATAAGTAAATAAATAATAATAATAATAATAAAAAACTTCTCATTCTTTGAGTGCTAATGATGTCTTGTATCTGATCTAGAGACCCAACCATATCAAACAGGTTGATCTTATATTAAATTCAGTTTATTTGGGAAACTTAATTACTTCGGCAAAAATCCCTTCATAGAGGATTATATTTTTATTTTGTGCTCTTTTATATTCTTTAGCTCTATGTATATGCTATCATTATTTAATGATAGTAACGGGAGCAATAGCTTTGCAGATTATGTTGTGTGTTTTGGGGATGTGAATACAGTATGCATGTATACTTATTATTACATGAAATTCATGCTTTGAAATAAAGGGTTTCTATTTGTATGAAAAAGAAAATCCCTTCATAGTGGTTTTGTATAGAACAACTGGGAGTATGTGTGTGTACTTTATGAGCTGGAAATCTTGGGAGCTATGTTAGAAATCCCTGAGGCTGGATATCTCATAAATATGAGGGGTTTATTTAGCTCACAGTTCTGGGGGATGCAGGTATGGGACTAGCTTCTGCTTATCTCTGGTGAAGATCTGAAGGTGGATGGCATCACACTGGCAGGAATATGTACAAGAGGGAGAGATCCCATGGCAAGACAGGAAGCCAGAGTGTGACTCAATGATCAAGCTTTCCCTTTTATAACAATTTTTTCATGAGAATGAATCAGGGGTCCCACAAGAACCACTTAATCTAATCTGAGTGAAACATCTCTAATAACCTAATTACTTCCAACTAGGCTGTACCTCTGAAAGGTGTACTATCTCTCGCATTATTACCTCAATGAGCTCCAAGCTTCCAATGTGTGAACTTCATGGGGACAAACCACAGCAGGGGCCAAAAGCAATAATCATCACTTATTTTTGAATGGTACTCTGCCATCTCTGACATGATTTCACCTATATCACAGTCACCCTTTCTTTTGGCAATTGATCATAATAACTACCAAACAATGAATAACATTACTTTAATTTCTTTTTACTCTCAATGCAATTTGATATTGCCATACCTTCGCTCACTCTGCATTTTCTGCTGAGATAAACTTCCTTTTCCTTGTGTGCTTGTTGAACACTTACTCAAGTATCACACACTGTCCTCGGCATTACTCTACTGAATTCCTTTATGATACTAGGTATGGTACCCTTGGCCTGAGGAAGGAAGAAGTTGTAATTTATCTCTTACTTTGCAGGTGTCCGACATAGAATAGGAACTTGGTGATGGGGGAATTAATGAGTGAAAACTGGTCCTAACCAGAACAGTCTGTATTTTGAATTAAGGCGCAGACCCTGAATATGCTTATCGGGGTATCAAACTGGAAAGTAGTCAGATGGCTTTTTTATTTAGGCTTATTGGACAGCAAATAGTTTTGAGAACTAGACCTTAATCCTTTTTGTATTGTTCTTGAAAGTGGAATATAATATCTTCTGTATTATAAAGACTTTTATAAAAGTGTACCATGTGGTTGAGGAGTCTGCCTAATGTCCTGCAGCATGTGGCAGTCCTAAGGGTTACTGAATTGTATAGCCTAAATGTCGGCCAGTCCCTCAGGAACTTCCATTTAGGGTTTATTAGCTTTTGCCCTTGAATAATTATAAAATATTTTCCTTAATCTAAAAGTAATGTAAGTTTGTTTTAGAATAATTGGAGGGGGGCAGAAAAGCAAATTTAATATATATATTACATATATATGTATATATATATTTACATGTATATGTGTAATTATTTTCTCTATTTTATAAATGTTTGTTTTACCTACCTACCTACCTACCTATCAGTCAAGTATATTATGCAATTAACATCTAGAGAAGAGTATCCAGGTGATGTTATTGGATGTCGGAGAGCAGGAGAATCCCCACAGTACCATGGGCTCTTCACTGCAGAATGAGAGAATTCAATCTGAGCCCTGCAGTTTAAGCATGGAGTGGTTTTGTTTGTCCCTATAGTAAGTGGGTACATGCTAGGCCCTAAATGGGGGGGGGGAGTGGTGTGCCCCTTTGCACTCCAGAAATGAACTTTAAATAAAGATTTTAAAAAATCCTTTTAATACCTGCATAACATAAATATGACCAGAAGAGAAAGACAGATCCTATACTGAGGAAAAAGTGCTGGGAATGGAATCAAAATCAAGCAAGATAGGAATAGAAGAGATCAAATAAAAGAGAAGGTCCAGGGTGGGGTGGTGGGATAAGATACCCCAAAGGGGAAATATCTAGTAAGTAAGCTGCCATATTTTAGACCTATACAAAAACAATTTCAGTGAAATTAGAAAAACAATATGAACTACATATCTTCTAAAAATTAAAGAAAATAAGATACAAATAAAAACGACCAACATAAGAACTTGTGGTGAGCATAAAAATGTTATTAAGTGAAGGATACAGGGAGTAATTACACTATGTAATGGTATGTGTTGGTCATTGTAGACTTAGCTGTAAAGTGAAATGTAGAGGGAAGGGCATTGTATTTCAAAACTTAATAACACAAAACGACCAAATGACTGATCAGTTGTCCTAGTTGTTGGCAGTAGTATTCTGAGATTGGCGTGGGCTTCTTAACAGCCCCTTCCATTGCTCTCTCTGTCTCATATCTGGCAGCTACTTTGCTTCTCAATTCTAAAACCCCTTCCAGATCTTCTTTTCCCTGTTTGCCTTCCAATTCTCTTCATTATTTTTCTGCTATTAACTGGTGGCCTCTTTGAACTTGAATTAGTCAATCCATTTTTCAGTTTTTTGTTCATTCTTATCATTCCAGCAAGAAAAACTTAGTATTAAATCTTTCAAACACAAAGTTCTCTTTATTGAGTAGTATTAAATCTTTCAAACACAAAGTTCTCTTTATTGAGCAGGAAAAGTAGCTATGAGTATCATTTATTGCTATCTTGTCAAATCTCATAGAAAATTGTATTATTGATATGATCAGTATTGATGCCTAAATGTCTTTTTCTCTTTTCACTAATCTTCTGATGTTAAGGTTTGTTGTCGCCTGAAGCGATGGCCGCTTGGAGCAACGAAGCCGTGGGAAAAAGTTCAGAAGCGAACTGGAAACAAACAGCTTTTTTATTCTGATAACTTTTCTCTCTGGCTCTAACAACGACTTTAACACGCACCACACACACCACCAAAAATGGCGCAGACCCGATCAGCAATCTCGCTCAAGTCCTGCGAGATCCCGGGCCAAGTCCTGTGAGACTACGGAAGGCGGCAACAGCCAAACATCTCCATGGCCCGTAGTCAACCGCAATCTTAGCCATCTCCCCAATCAGGGCTCCTGCATTTCCCCCCTTTTGTTTTAAAAGAGGGGATGCTCTAGGACGTCTATGTGCAACCAACATTCTTACCCGTCATCAAATAATCAAGGCTGTGCCCTTGACTCCTGTCTTAGGTTGATATGTCGGCCACATGATACTGTCCCGTGCGACTGTGCCTGTCTTAGGTTGTCCCCCACTGGGGATCTTACCCGTCATTGGCTAACCAGCCATCCAATGGAGCCCTTTTGGATCGACTGTGTATGATGACTAACAGCCGTCCAGTTGTGAGGCGGTGCGGCTTTAAGGCGACAAGCCTTTAGGTGACCAGCCAAATTGCATAGCCTATCAAATGTTTAAACAAATCAGCTGCCCTAAGTTCCATCAAGTAACACACTGAATTCTCTAGACAAATACCCGCAAGGCATTGTCCCGTAAAGTCCCAAACAATGAAAGATCAAAATGTCAATTTGTTATAACACGTTGATGTAGGAGGCCCCATGCATGTAGAGCAGAGGCCACACTGTTGGTGAGGTTGTTTGATGCTTGAGCAGCAGGGATGCTTGCGGCGACCACAATCCCTGCAGCTGTAGCAGCAGACGTCTTTTTTATGTCTAGACAATGCCACCGGCAAATCTTCAGGGCCTGCTACCTAGAAACTCAAGCATCAATTATTAAAGGAAAGGCAGTGTTATTGCAGCATGAGTCAAGAGGCGTGTTGTCAAACTAAAAAATAGAATTATTAGATTAGAAAATTAAAGTTGATTTCTGCTCATACACATTGTTGTTTGAGGTCCCACAAACATACGCTGGCAAAATATCATATTCAGAACAAAACAAAGAAAGACTGAGGGCATTTACTGTATTAAAGATAGATTAAAGAAAAGCTAAAGGCACTTTGGAGAAATAATTTGTTAGCTGGAACCCTCGAGTCTCTGTATACACAGCAATCTTTTACCTGTTGAGATAATTGAAATTAATCAGCTATTAAACAAATGAAGTTAATAACAAATAAACAATCTTATGTCAAAACACCAAAATATCAGGTTATATGGCACTAGTCATATTGTTTGCTAAAGAGAAGTCCCAGGGACACCTATAAATCAAAATTGAAAGTACCTTCGTTTATAAAATTATTTACCTAAATTGAATACTCTTAACCTAAAATGAATTAAAGTTATTTGGATCCATATATATATATTTTGTTTTCATAAGCGCTTTGTTATTTGTGACGTCACACTGGACAGACGCACAAACATACAAACATATATTTGTGACGTCACATTAACATGAAATGTAGACAAATGTACAGACATAAAGACATGTATAAAAAGAAAAAAAAATACAATTGTGTGCACACTAAAGAGAGATCTCCTCGTCCCGGCTGGAATGAATGACACTTAAGTTGTGAAATATTTTGAAGGACCTTTTTTGAGGGAATCATTCCATATCTTCATCTTGGTCCTCTTGATTTTGTACTTTTTTTATTAATATTGATTCTTCAACAACTTCATCTTGATCCTTTTGATGTGGTACCTGCTTTATTAATCTAGATGGTATCCATATTGGAGAGGATTCGTGCTTTGGAAAAACACATACAGATCCTCTCCCCCAAATTAATACTGGATCTGGACCCTTCCATGTACCTGAAAGAACATCGTTCCAGTAAACCAAAGGTTTATGTTGTTGGTGTGGGTTCAATGTCTGTCTCCAGCAGAATAACCATTAGAGTCTAAAGTTAAAAAATTTAAGGTAAACAGGGCAACTG
Organism: Tamias sibiricus; assembly: GCA_025594165.1. Classification (NCBI taxonomy): domain Eukaryota; kingdom Metazoa; phylum Chordata; class Mammalia; order Rodentia; family Sciuridae; genus Tamias; species Tamias sibiricus. Next base: position 152,048,908 of record CM046657.1, on the reverse strand, counting down.
CCAATCTGTCCCTAGGACTTTTCCAATTTCCTTCTTTTTGTTTTAATAACATAATTTTCAGTGTGCGGTTTGCTCTTTCAATAATGCCCTGACCCTGAGGATTGTAAGGGATGCCTTTTTGAGATTTTTTATTGTTTTGAAATCTAATGACTGATGGACCCTCTGTCCATTTTTCTTTTCAAATGCTGGCGGTTCCCAAGGTATCTGTGAGTTACCCTCGAGAGCGCATAAGCACTCAGAAAGACTTTTTATTTCTGTTTCTAGGGTATGCAAATGCCTAGTAATACCCTTCATATTTTCTGTAATGGATTCCACCCATGGGGGAGTAGAGGACGCAAGTGGTTCCTCTACTTGATGGTCCTTTTTCTTGTCTTTTTTAGTTTCTTTTTCCTCATTTTCTCAGGATCACTTTTACTAGATTCCTCACCACTGCTAATTTCTCTGACAGCAATATCCTGAGGCCCAGGTTCCATTAAGAGCAAGTATCCTTCAGCTATCACCAATAACTCCCGAATAGCTCTAATAGCTTGGATTTTTGTCATTTTGGGGACTCTTCTAATATTCTCTTTACTGGTCTTAGTTGGCCCAGTGGAAGCTACACTTTTTTGATCACTTTCACTTTTTCTAAATCCTCCTCACTGAGAACGGAGTCAGGTATACCAAAGAGTCTTTCCATAGCCTCTATCACTTGGGATTCAGTTATATGCGAACCCATCTTTAGAGACCTTTCAGTTCTTACCTGTCCACTCCGAAGTCCCCGTAGGGCCGCGACCTGTTGCCACCTGAAGCGATGGCCTCTTGGAGCAACGAAGCCGCGAGAAGAAGTTCAGAGGCAAACTGGAAACAAACAGCTTTTTTATTCTGATAACTTTTCTCTCTGGCTCTAACAACGACTTTAACACGCACCACACACATCACCAAAAAATGGCACAGACCCGATCAGCAATCTCGCTCAAGTCCTGCGAGATCCCGGGCCAAGTCCCATGAGACTACGGAAGGCGGCAACAGCCAAACATCTCCATGGGCCAGAGTCAACCGCAATCTTAGCCATCTCCCCAAACAGGGCTCCTGCAAAAGTTGTTAAAAATAGTAACCACACTGTTGTCTATATGGTACTCCATCTACATAGGTGCTGCCTAGGTAATAATATTTTAGTTTCTACTTCTAGGAAACATAGTACTAAGATAGAATAATTTCTTATTTCTAGATAGGAAAAATATTGAGGGTCATTTTACCAAAGAATTGGCATACGTACCACATTATTATGTAGTGAGTTTTAATCTGTCCAGGAATTTATGTATAAAAATAAATTTAGAACCCTATTCTTTTTTTTTTTTTGACAAGTTATTTATTTATTTATTTATTTATTTTTAATTTTTTTATTATTTATTTACTTATTCATCATGCACAAGTATAGTATCTTTTTACATACAACTGCTTGTATACAAAGTATATAAGTACCATTCAGATCTTCAATCATGCATTTAGGATAATGATATCCATCTCATCTTGAATGAGATAGAACCCTATTCTGATATCTAGTATTCTTGGTGAACTAATATTATTACTCTCCTGTGGAGATTAGACTTTTGCATTTGTGTAAAATTCAAGGGGAGGGGAGGTATGTATTGGAAAAGTTGGGAAGTATTGGTTAAGAAAGGCAAGGAACATCCTCTTCACCTTACCTGGTGACATTTTCTGTGTTTAAATCTCTACACCTGTAAAGTGGGTAAATCGCAGATTTCTTAGTGTGCCTTTGGAAGTTCTGACAGATGAAATTGTGGGAGCAGATAGAATAAAGCATGAGGATTCGTCATCATTATCATTTGGTTTGAGAAACTTCTGGAGGAACACATGGCTTTCATCAAGGAGGGAACAAGGAGCCTCTGGGCTTTCCTCAAGCTGACTAAACTCTGTACATGAACGTATTCCACTTGTCATTTTGCTGCTACTACCAACTCAACCTTGACCTATGAAAAAGTGGCAAAGAGTTTTGATGAGAGCAAAGTTTAAAAGCAGAGTGATGGTTATTTAATACACAGAAGCAGCCCTCTTAATTGGGTCACTAAAGAGATGAAATGAGATGTTGGGAAGACAGGGTCAGACTGTTCTGCAATTATGGTTATGATTAGTAGTAGCAATAAAAATGCAATAGAAAGATGGATACCCTGTACTTTGTACAGGGTACACTGGACAGGCTCTCCAAAAATGTAAATTTTTATATTTAAAAAGATACATTTCTCAGCTGATATGCTCGTTCTCCTAATATAGCTGCCTTTAATCTTGATCCTATGAGTTAAGATAAATTATTTAGAATGTTTGTTTTACATACTAACATAGTCAAAGGCCAGCAAAGGAAATCAACACAAGAAGTTAAAAGATTAGTAAATGAAAGCATGGGAAGATGCTCATTTCCATGGATAATTTTAAAATTGTAATTAAAATAACAATTGTGTTTAATGCAGTAATTCTTCAATACTTTTTTTTAATGAAGTACCAGTGAATGCCTAATAAATAGAAAAATTGTAAGAATGATAATATCTTCTGAGAATGAGAATGTGGCAAAATACATTGGTCATTTGTTTGTGTGCCTTTTATTTGATTACTTTTTACCAAGTGAACATAGTCTTCTTGGTTATAAAAATAAGTAGTTGCTATGAATCTGAGGCAGGAGGATCATGAGTTCAAAGCTAGTCTCAGGAAGTTAGTGAGACCCTAAACAACTTAACGAGACCCTGTCTCCAAATAAAATACAAAAAAGGGCTAGGGATGTGGCTCAGTGGTTAAGTGTTTCTGGGTTCAATGTCCAGTATTATTTCTTCTTCTCCTTCCCCTTAATTGGGTCACTAAAGAGATGAAATGAGATGTTGGGAAGACAGGGTCAGACTGTTCTGCAATTATGGTTATGATTAGTAGTAGCAATAAAAATGCAATAGAAAGATGGATACCCTGTACTTTGTACAGGGTACACTGGACAGGCTCTCCAAAAATGTAAATTTTTATATTTAAAAAGATACTTCTTCTCCTTCCCCTCCTCCTCCTCTTCCTCCTCCTCCTTCTTCTTCATCATCATCATAAATCACATAAAAATTCAAACCAGTACAACCATAGATATGTAAAAATGTGGTCTATATGTGTATTATAAATGGTAATGCATTCTACTATCATATACAACAACTTCAAATAAAAATTTTAAAATAATAAAAAATAAATTAAAAAAATTCAAACCAGGCACAGATCTATTAGGGGAAAAATTGAAATGATCCCAAATTTCTCCATCCAGAGGAGACTACTATAAAATGCTGGTGAATATATTTTTGAACAGTTTTCTATGAAGGTGAACATAATATTAAATTGTTATCATATATTATATATGCCTGTCTGCACCCTGAACATAGAAGTACTGTGTTTAACCAAACATGTAAGTGACAGCTTTTTTGCATCTAGCTTTTTTGCATTTTCTAACTTTAGTAAACAATTCCAAGATGAATGTTCTTGAATATACATTCATCCACACCTGATAAAGTACATTTTGAAAGAAATTATTACAAGTCAAATGTCTAGTGAAGAATACGTAAATTTAAAGTTTTTATTCTTATGGACATATTACATTCCAGAAAATAGAAATTTACTGTCCAAATGATGATTATATCATTATCTCCTCATATTCTCAACATTTGATATTGTCAACATGTATTTTTTTATTTTTATTTTTAATTTTATTATTTATTTATTCTAATTTGTTATACATGCTTTCAGAGTGCAGTTCCTTTAAATAAGAGATATAAAGTTAGGCCTCCATGTTTAATTATACATACTTCATGAAGGAACTTAATTTTTTTTTTCTCATGCTGGGAAGGGAACCTAGGCCTCACACATGCTAGATAGGTACTCTACCACTGAGTCACACTCCCACTTGTATACTTACTGAGATTCCACTGTTCTTTAACTTTTCTTCTTTTGGTATTTTTCCAGTTCCCAAACATCTGTACATCCCTCTTATTAACTTCTCAATAGATTGCTTACTTCTTCTTATTTTATAGTGTTAATTGTGTGTTGTGGATATTAAGTGTTTGTTATGTATGTTGAAAATATTTGTGCAGCTTATCACTACTTTTCAATTTAAAGCACAAAGTTTTTTTTTGCAAAATTGAAATTTTAATTTTGAATAATTATCATTATTTTCTGGATTTTATGTAATACTTAAAATGAACTTCATTTTGAAAAACATTAAAAGTAGAACTACCATTGACTGAGAAATCCCTCTTTTGAGTGTACCCCCAAAGGAAATGATACTATCACTTGATGAAGATAACTATACTCCCCTGGTCTTTATAGCATTATTCATAGTGCCAAGGTATGGGAATAACCTAGTTGTTGGTCAACAGATGACTGGATAAAGAAATTGTGGCATGTACAAAACAGAATATTACTCAACCTTTAAAAAGAAGGTGCTTCTGCTATTGGCAGCAGCATGGATGAACTAGAGGATAATATTCTAAGGGAAATGAGTGAGACAGAGAAAGAAATACCATATAGTATCACTTATACATGGACCCTAAATGAAAAAAATGAGTATGTAGAAACTGAGAAAAGCAAGGTGGGTACTTGGGATACAGGAGATAGGAAAATGTGGGAAGGTATAGGTCAAAGGATACAAAGAAGCAGTTGATGATGAATAAGTATGTAGACACATCCTGAGGACTATAGCTAAACTATCATATTGTATACTAGAAGTTTGCTAAGAGACTAGATTTTAGATACTTTTACCACATACATACACATAAAAGAATGGTAACTGTGAGATGATGGGTATGCTGATTTCCATGACTGTAGTAATCACTTTTCTTTGTGTATGTTTATCAAAACATTGTGTTGTATTTTTACCTTTTTACAAACAAGGACAAAAAGATCTCAAAGAGATAAAAAATAAAAAATAAAACCCTTTCCAATATGTAAACAGAGGATAAGGAGAGGGTAAAAAATGGGATATATGGCATTTTGCAATTTATAAAAGTAGGAAAAATAGATATTCAATTTGTACCCTAATCAAATCACAACAAAACAAAAATTTCTGTACCTATGTGCAGAAGGAGTACTGGACTAAGGAAGTTTGAAGGCTTCATTTATTCTGGGATGGTATTTAATCAATATGTGGAGAAATACTTTTGCTGATTTAACAAATATTTATTCAGCACCAGGCACTGTGATAGGTTTTGATTCTAAGAAAAAATATTGATTTCAAAGATAAAGTAAAATTGCCCCTGCTGGCAAAGAGGTCACAGACTACAACAGTTAAGTATGTATAAGAGTCTGTAGATGCTTAGAATCCTCCTTCCTTTTTCATTCTATGTCCCACTTCTAAACCAGAAGAGGAACACTGGGTAAAACACTAAAACTTCTAATTTAGTAAAAACATATTTCCTATGAGCTTAAGAAAACATATTTAAAAGTGGCCAAAATTCCCTTCTTTTGTATCCACATTCATGATGACCTTTCCCCAAGGAGGTACTGATGCCTCTAAGATACTGACTGGGCTGTACATAACTAAACCTGCAATCATGTTTGATGCCAAGGAAATGTTTTACAAACATCTGCACTATTTAACCAGCCAAGACATTTTGTGAAAAATATTTGTGAAGTATGAATTCATTTAAACTAATGGATGGAAATATTTGAAAATATTTATTCATCTTAATTCTGTGTGTCATGTGTGTTCATGTTTTGAATGTGTACATGAGTGCATATGCTTTGTAACAATAGAATGGTACATGCAATTGTGTTTTAAGTTAATATGCTTTATTTATTTATTTATTTATTTTTAAGTTAATATTCTTTATATATTTGACTTTGTAAGGGAGAATGGAAAATATTAAGGGTATGAATTTCAATCTACTTTAAAGTGAGAGAAATAATAACAGTCTCTTCGTGTTTTAATAACATTTTTAGAAATTATTTTACCATTATTAATCTTCACCAAAAGCCCATGCATATTTTCATTTTACATAATGAAAAATGTAATTTAATATGATTAGGTAATTGAAATTCCTCAGTTTGCCTTTGAAGATGAAAGCAAAACTTCAAGTTCATTGCTCTATCCACCACAGGACAGCTGCCCCCATGCTAAAAGCCTGTCTAACCTATAAAAGGAAGATTAGTGATTTTGTTTCTAATTATATAAGCTCCCTCTTTATCACATTTCTATCTACATGTTATGGGAGACGCATTGTGCCTTAGGCTTTGAAGTCAAATATCTGGGTTGGAATTCCACTTCTGCCACTTATTAGCTATGTACATTGGGCCTAAGCTCTCTGCCTTACCTTTACCTACAAACATTGGCAGCAATAACACTTACAATGGAAATTCACTGTGATATCTTTGGCACATGTTAGGTCCTCAGGAATTCCCCAGAGAGACATTACATGCACACTTCTGGGATGGGTCAAGACATTAAAAAACAAAACAAAACAAAATGTTGTGGGGTATGGATCCCTGGACATAGAGGCAGGAGGCAAAAGGAGTCACTTTTGAGCCCTGCAGCAACCCACATGCTGAGAATTCCTATTTGGCTATGGTTAGATTCATTTCTTTCATCTCTGTCTTCATGTTCATATATGTTGCAGGAGGCATTATATCAAGAATTTAGAAATGAGGGGCTTGCTTCAATAGGTGAATGGATAAAGAAACTGGTGTATATACACAATGGAATATTACTCAGTCTTAAAAAAATAATGAAATTATGGCATTTGCAGGCAAATGGGTGGAGTTGGAGAATATGATGCTAGGTGAAATAATCCAATCCCAAAAAACCAAAGGCAAATGTTTTTTCTTGATATGTGGATGTTGTTCCATAATGGCAGGTGGGTAGAATGGAAGAACTTTGGATTATGCAGAGGAGAGTGATAAGAGGGGAGAGAGTATGGGGATGGAAAAGATGGTGGAATTAGATGGATGTTATTACCCTAAGTATGTGTGTGATTACACAAATGTGACTCTGCATCATGTACAACCACAGAAATGAAAAGTTGTGTTCCATTTGTGTACGATGAATTGAAATGCATTCTGCTGTCAGGTTTAACTAATTAGAACAAATAAAAAAGAAATGGAGGGCTTGAAAACATGAGAGAAATGTGGGAATGGCATAGGTGAGAATTTATTAATAGCATTTATTAACAATACTCAAAATACATTTGCCTAATTTATTTTTTCACCCTTTATTTTTTATAATATTTTTAATTTGTTCTTTTTAGTTATACATGATGGTACAGTATATTTTGACATACCATACATACGTAGAATATAACTTCCCATTCTTGTGGTTGTGCATGATATGGATCAAAATGGTTGTGCATTCATATATGAACATAGGAAAGTTATGTCAGATTCATTCTACTGTCTTTTCCATTCCCACCCCCACTCTCTCTCCCCATTCCCCTGTGCAATTTGGTAAACCTCCACTCATCTCTTCCCCCTGCCTATAGTGAGTCAGCATCCCTATATCAGAGAGAACATTTGGCATTTTTTGGGGGGGAGGATTGGCTTATTTTGCTTAGCATGGTAATCTCCAGTTCTATCTATTTACTGGCAAAAATGTCATAATTTCATAGTTCTTATGGCTGAATAATATTTCATTGTGTACCACATTTTCTTTATCCATTCCTCTGTTGAAGGTTGGTACCATGGCTTAGCTATTGTGAATCAAGCTACTATAAACATTGATGTTGGCTGCGTAACTGTATTATGTTATGCATGTTTAAGTCTTCTGGGTATATGCGGAGGAGTGGGATAACTGGGTCAAATGGTGGTTCTATTCCAGGTTTTCTAAGGAATCCCCATACTGCTTTCCATAGTGGTTGCACCAATTTGCTATCCCATCAGCAATGTATGAGTGTACCTATTTCTCCACATGCTCACCAACATTTATTGTTACTTGTATTCTTGATAACTGCCATTCTGACAGGAGTGAGATAAAATCTGAGAGTTGTTTAAATATGCATTTCTCTAATTGCTAGTAGTGTTGAACATTTCTCAAATATCAATTGATTGATTGTATTTCTTCTTCTGTGAATTGCCTGTTCAGGTCCTTTGCCCATTTATTTATTGGGTTATTTGTTTTTTTGGTGTTAAATTTTATGAGTTCTTTATATAACCTGGAGATTAGTGCTAGAGCTGAGGTGCATGTGGTAAAGATTTTCTCCCATTCTGTAGTCTCTTTCTTCACATTATTGATTGTATCCTTTGCTGAGAAGAAGCTTTTTAGTTTGAATCCATCCCATTTATTGATTATTTATTTTGCTTCTTGCTCTTAAGGAGTCTTGTTGAAGAAGTCAGTTCCTAAGCTAACATGGTGGAGATTTGGGCCTACCTTTTCTTCTATTAGGTGCAGGGTCTCTGGTCTAATGCCTAGGTCTTGAGTTTTGTTCAGGGTGAGAGATAGGCATCTAATTTTATTTTGTTACGTATGGATTTCCAGTTTTCCCAGCACCATTTGTTGTTTGCTAATGTATGTTTTTGGCATCTTTGTCTAGTATGAGATAACCATATTTATGTGGGCTTTTCTCTGAGTCTTCTATTCTATATCATTGGTCTACATGTCTGTTTTGGTGCCAATACCATTCCATTTTTTAACTATGGCTCTGTAGTATAGTTTAAGATCTGGTGTTGTGATGCCTCCTGCTTCACTTTTCTCACTGAGGATTGCTTTGGCTATCCTGGGCCTCTTATTTTTCCAAATGAATTTCATGACTACTTTTTCTATTTTTATAAAGAATGTCATTGGAACCTTAACAGGAATTGCATTAAATCTGTATAATGTTTTGGTAGTATGGCCACTTTGACAATGAATGATTTCATTCTGTTTTTGTCTTAGAACATTTGATAAGCATTGTTAGACTCTGAGTAGCAGAAGTCAAATAACAGAAAAGTAAACTGAAGTATAACTAGAGATATTAAACATGTACTGAAATGCCCTCTAGAAAATTTCCAGTCTTATAAAGATTTGGCCAAAAAAGACTTGGGTCTGCTTTAGATGACTGATGTCATTTCCTCACCCAGATGCAAATTGTTCTCTCACTTCTGGTGTCAAACCATGAAAATGTGAACAACCCCAAACACTGTGAACCTTTGGCAATGGTACAGATTCTCCTCTGCTTAGCCAGATAAGTATTGTCTTTTCTAGAACTTTCTATAAATGGAATTATTCAAAATATTCTCTTTGATATATAGTTAACATATATAAGGTCATTTAGCACATTTTGAGATTCATTTATGTTGTTGCATGTGTTAGTAGCTTGTTTGTTATTACTAAATAATAGTCATAATTTATCTATTCTCATTTTGATGGGCATTGGAGCTGTTCCAGGTTTGGGCTATTATAAACAAAGCTTCTAAAAATATTTTCATGCCAAGTTTGTTGTATACCTATGTATTTTTTCATTTCTTTTGGTGCAATACCTCAGAGCAAAATTTCTGGGCCAGAGAATGAGCACATGCTTAGTTTTTATAAGAAATATATGTATATTTTTACCAAAATGATTGGACCATTTTACACTCCCACCAATGAAGGATCAAAGTTCTGGTTGCTCCACTTCCTTAACAAAATTTGGTTTTTCAACTTTAATTCTTCTTTTTGATCTTTATGCCTTTTTGTTTTTCTTGATACCTTGCTTTTATTCTGACCTTCACTATAATGTTGCATAGACCTGAAAAGAATATTTGTCCTTGACAAATTCTTGATTGTACAGGAAAGTCTAATATGTCAACCTTAGGCATAATGTGTGATATATACAGTGGATGTCCTTCATTATATCAGGGAAATTCTCTTTCATTTTTAGTTTGCTAGAATTTTTTTTTTTTTTTTTTTTTTGTGGTACCAGGGATTGAACTCAGGGGCACTCGACCACTGGGCCACATCCCCAGCCCTTTTTTTGTATTTTATGAGAGACAGGGTCTCACTGAGTTACTAAGTGCCTCGCCATTGCTGAGGCTGGCTTTGAACTCGCGATCCTTCTGCCTCGGCCTCTCAAAGTGCTGGGATTACAGGTGTGCGCCACCGCGCCCGGCTGCTAGAAATTTTTATCGCTATCAAGTATTAGATTTTATCAAATATTTTTCTGAATTTATTCAGATTGTCATATTCTATAAATTTGGTGAATTATTTTCTTGATCAACATAGCTAGAGGTTTATTAATTTTATCAATATTTTCGACAAATCAGCTTTTTTGAATTATTTTATCTATATCTATTGTTTATCTGTTTCCTATTGCATTGACTTTTCTTTTTTGTTTTCTTTCTTCCACATTCTTTGGGCTTACTTAGCCCTTTTGTTGTAAGTGAAGATTATTAACTTTATTCTTCTATTGTTTTCCAAAATAATTTCTTAAAGATATGCATTTCCCATTAAGTATGGCATTTCTTATGTAACCAAATTTTCATGTTGCATCTTCATTAACATGTAGTTCAAAATATATTGTACTATCTCTTCCAATTATTTACTTGAACCCTGGGATATTGAGAAGTATTTTAATTGACATGTACTTGAGAATGTTCCACGTAGCTTCCTGATACTGAAGCTGGACATTCTTAATGTGCTGTCTTAATTTTGTTGCCTTCCCTTTGGAGTATTGAGGTTTGTTCAGCTTGACTAGTTGTAGGTCAGCTCAGTGCCTTTGAGGCTTGTTTCAGTTTGCTATGGCTGAGAAGTACTTACTCTAGGTCTAGTCTAGAACTGCTGCTGAGATGTGACCACTCTGGCTTCTGTTGTAGTCCTCAAATATTCAACAAGGTCTCTGTACTCTTGTTGGTTGACACCATGCTCTCACCACCTTGTGTTGTCTCTGGGAACTGTTCAGCTGGAATCTCCCTAATAGTTGTTTTCCAGCACAGTGGTTACTCTTTGTACAGTTTGTAGAACCCTGTGCTACACATGATTTATTCATCTGAGAACATCTGAGAACTCAAAGGGAGCTCTATGCAGAAAACACACACACACACACACACACACACACACACACACACTTATATTTTAGCTCTTTCTTCAGATAGGTTCTTTCTCTCTGGTAATCTGCTTAAGAAATTCCGGAAGCATCTTCACCCTTTCTGAATGATGATCTCTGTATCTTCAGGTAAACAGGACCATTCTGTTTCCTTCCTTCCTTCCTTCCTTCCTTCCTTCCTTCCTTCCTTCCTTCCTTCCTTCCTTCCTTCCTTTCTTTCTTCCTTCCTTTCTCCAGGGATTGAACTCAGGGGCACTTGTCCAATGGGCCACATCCCCAGCCCTTTTTTGTATTTTGTTTAGAGACAGGGTATCACTGAGTTGCTAAGTGCCTCGCCATTGCTGAGGCTGGCTTTGAACTTGCAATCCTCCTGCCACAGCCTCCCAAGTGCTGGGATTATAGGTGTGTGTCACCGCACCTGGAGAGCATTCTGTTTTCTCACATGCTGTGCTGCAGTCTGGATGAGGCTTCAAGGCAGAAAACTGTGGCATTCCCAACACTGTCCTCCCTGGTTTTCCTTCTTTCAGGAATGACAGTTTCATTCTCCATTGTCTGGAAACTATAATTTTACATATTTTTTCCAGCTTTCTTATGTCAATGGGAGGGAAAGTATGGTAGCAGCTAATCTGTCATAGTTATAAGCAGAAGATTTCTCTATTATTTTTTCAAGAGAAAGGAATCCATGCTCTCAGACTACTTCTGATTTCTTGAGTAATAAATAGCTAATGGGGAGCCATGAAAATCCAGAAGCAATGAACATTCCCTTTTCTTCTGTATTCTTATTCTGATGCAAATGATAGCTCATTTGTGCCACTGTTATACAGTCCGGAAGACAGACACATCTTTGAACTAGTAAAAAGAGATTCCCATTCATAAAATATTTGCAACTTCTTCCCTCCCTTTAATGGCAGGTCTGCCTTTTTGACTTTGGTATTCCTGAATAAATGGTATATTTCTTTTTCTTCCTGGAGTCTTAAAGTATGCCCCCCAAAACTAATCACACTCACAAAGGGCTACACTTATAGACCATAATAAAAATCCCAATTTTCTTTTCTTTTTTAGAGAACTGTGAAAAGTTGCAGACTTTATTCTATTTGTGAGGCAACAAGTCAGATTGTTGCTGTGCCATGCCCACAAAAGACTGGAGACTCAGACATAAAAACTTATTCAGAGAAAGAGCAGTAGCCAGAGCATCAGTATTTTATCAGTTTTTTGAGTCCCAGTTTCCAGGCAGATGTGGAGGGTCAGATGGGGCCTTCACATGCAGTCTGTTACATAACAGGAAAGGAACACTTTGCTCAGGAATCCACCATTTTATAGCAAACACTAAGCAAATCTGCTCTTTGTTCCAGATGAAGATATTATTTCCTCCCTCAAAGTTGCTTGTGTATGCACAGCTCTGCGATAGTCCAGGCAAAGATTTGAGGCCTCCTGTTCTTGGCATACCCAGTAAGACATGTATGAGTCATGGTAAGAGACCCATGAAGGAATGTCTCCCAACTGTTTCGTTTTGTGAAAATGAGGAAGAAGATTTTCTCATTTATGGAAACACAAACACAGAGAAAAGTGTAGTACCTATTGAGTATCCCTTATCTGAAAAGTTTGAAACCAGAACTGTTTCAGATTTTGGAGGTTTTCAGATTTGAGAAAGTTTACATAGACTTTACTGATTGATCCTCCCTAGTCCAATATATGAATCTGAAATGCTTTAAAGTCTAAATTGTTAGTGTCACATCAGATATTTGGACTGAGGATGTTCGTGGGTCAAAGGAAATCAGGCACAAGTACACACATTATCAATCTTTGCAGGAAAGACAGATATGAAAAAGCAATTTAGAATTTCTTTTATACCTAAGAGAAACTAATATCAGTAATGCAGAACATGCCACAGTCAACTTTCTTAGTAATTCATTTGAGACAGGTGTTGGGGTTTTGTTTGAGTTGCTGGGGTTTTTAGTTTTCCCCGGCCTGGGTTTAGCTTCTTCTGGCTAGCAGAGAAGGCTAGGGGAAAAACACGCCCCAGCGCAGGCATGATCGAGAACAGTAGAAGCCGGCTGGAGGCCCACGCCAGCCCTCACGATGGAAGACAATTAGGGATGCACCAGGGAGAACTTGTCAAGGCAGGAACTCATTTACTGAAGAAGATGGACGGTGTTTATAGAGGACATGGGCCAATCAGCAGAAAGATCATGGGATCACATAGGGAGCATGAGCAGATCCCATTGGCGGAGCCATTAGCCTATCTTAGTGGCGATCTGATTTCCCACTACACATCAGGGGAACCAAGTTCCATATCAGGGAGTGGGAGGCAACCAGAGAGTTAAGTTTTTCTATTCTTTTGGCCGATGTGTTCTTATGTCCCCAACAACAGGCCTCACATCTTTGTTAACTGTAGCCTCTTGAACTGATTGTAGAGAAATAGGTACCTCAGTCCTTCAAATTATCCTGAAAACTATAGACAGACAACACTGAATGAGGATGAACACCAGCCTCTCCACACTTTCCATTGATTGGAGGGAAACAGACATCCATTTGACAGAAATAATTTTGATGCACACATGAAAACAGATTTCAAGATAGCAATAAACCAGAAGTGACTTAGAAAGAGACACAGAGAGTGTAAGATCACTCTCACCCCAGAAACTCACCCCAGAAGCCAAGGAAGACAGGCCTGGGCACAAGGGATGGATAAGATACATTTCTTATACAGTGCTGCTTGGTCAGCCCTGATGGTGGATAAGTCTATGTGGGCATCTTGGTGGGACTTTCATGTTAAAAGTCAAAGAGGAAAACCTAATCAACATTTCTTGAGTACTGAGTGGGGTTTTATCTACAATAATAAAACGTATATGAAGGAGTCCTGATTTCATGACTGGCTCCCACATAAGGAGAGAGACTCTATTTGTAGGTCAAATATGATAATTTCCAATTCTGATTGGGTTACATTTGGGTCAATTTCAATAAAAACAAGAAATTTCTATCTTCGATAGTGAAAACTAGGATGAGGCTTATCTCAGAATGTGACTTAGAAGGTCCCACATGGCCCAGGTCCCAGGCAGCAGTGGGATCTTGATTGTCATTTATCAGCCTGAGTGTTGACAGAGGCTGTCGGCTGTGTCACTGCCTATCAGACACAATTGCTGAGTTTTCAAGATGTGTTCTGCTTTCCTGGAATAAGAGGATGTGGAGTTTGAAATGTGAGACTCTTATGTTATATTTAGAAGTGAAAGAACAGCTGCCAAGTATCTGTAACTTGGGTAAGGAAAAAAAATCCAACTTTACTGGGGAGTTGACCTATGTTGAGAATTAGGTGTCGTGACCAGGAAAGAAATGGTCAAATATCTAAGTATGTCTCTCTGAGGGGGATTTCTTTCTTGCTTTCCTTCTGCAGAATTGTGATGCAGTGATTCCCAAGACTGATTTTGTCACAGGTCAGATAATTTGCTGTAATCCCAAACATGACTGTGAAATACATTTTTTTATTCAGTGTATTTTAGATAGGGATATTTAATAAGATCAAATATCATTTTTTAAAAAAATGCATTTAATTGATAGTCTGATAGTAATATCTGTGAAACATTATCAGACACTGTGCATCCTCCAAGTACTTACTTATGTGCTAAATATAAGTAAGTCCTGAGCAAACAGAAGTTTTCTCAGTTATACAGGTGCATTTTAAGGAAGGGACATTGACAATAAATAAATGGACATATAGTGAGTTTTGTGGGTAAGTGCTAAAAAGAAAAATGAAACAGGATAAGAAGCAGAGAATGACTCAAGATTATACTCTCTGTAGGCAACTTTTCAGGAAAATCCTCATTGACAAGATGACATTTGAGTAGAAAACTTCCATGGTGCTGGGGAGGAGCCCTGATTGTCCAAGCTAAGTGTGGTCCAGACAGAAAAGATGGAACCACAAGGAGCCTGAGACAGGACATGTTTGAAGACTGGATGAGAACAGCAGGGGAGATCAGAGAGCGGGGAGGCCAGCTCAGGAGAGGCCTGGAGGCTCTGGTGAAGACCTCATTTCTAAGGGAGATGAGAGGCTTTGGAGGATTCACAGCTGAGGATTGACATGGTCTAAGAATTACATCTTTCTAATGGAATTCATTTTTAAAATTTTTAAATTTAAAAATAATTAATTATTAAATAATTAATAAAAATAATATTTTTTAAATTTTTTTAAAAAAATTAATAAAAAATTAAATAATTACTGTTATGTATAACTAATTAAAACAAATTTATGCACCGTGATATAGCATACATAGTTGGGATAGAATTTCTCATTTTTCTGAGTGTACATGTTGCAGAATATTAGTCATGTAGTCACATATATACATAAAGTAATAATGTCTGTTTCATTCCACTGTCTTTCCCATCCCCACATCTCCTCCCTTCCCTCCCATCATTTCCCTCTACCTAATCTAAGGTAATGCTATTTTTCCCTAGTGCCCCCTCATCTTATTGTGAATTAGCATGTGCATATTAGAGAAACATTCGGCCTTTGGTTTTGTGGGATTGGCTTATTTCACTTAGCATGGTATTCTCCAACTCCAACCATTTATTGGCAAATGCCATAATTTCACTCTTCTTTAAAGCTGAGTAATATTCCATTGAGTATATATGCCACATTTTTTTTGTCCATTCATCTATTGAGGGACACCAAGGTTGGTTCCATAGTCTAGCTATTGTGAATTGGGCTGCTATATACTTTGATGTGGCTGCGTCACTATAATATGCTGATTTTAAGTCCTTTGGGTATTTAATAGAATTCTTAAAGGTACATATTTATACCCTCTCTCATTGTGATCCTCATAGCAGTCCTGTGAGATTGGTAGTTTTTATAGTCTGTTCCCATTTTCAAACAAGATGCTAAGACTCAGAGATATTGAGGAATTTTTTTTTTTTTTTTTTGTATCAGGGATTGAACTCAGGAGCACTCAACCACTGAGTCACATCCCCAGCCCTCTTTGTATTTTATTTAGAGATAGGGTCTTGCTGAGTTGCTTAGGGTCTCAATAAGTTGCTGAGGCTGGTCTTGAACTTGTGATCCTCCTGCCTTAGCCTCCTGAGCCACTGGAATTACATGTGTGCACCACTATGCCTGGCAATTGTGCAAGTGACAAAAATAAAATGCAAGGCCCATGCTCTTTCTGCAGTTTTTAAATTGTCTCTTCATCCTTCATTGAACTAGCTGTTAACATTTGATGTAGAAAACTTACATTATTAACCAGGATGATATCATAAACAAGGGAAAGCCAACTTTTATCAACGTTGTGAGACAGCCCTTGCTGCCACAGATCCCCTTCTCTTTGCCCCTCCCCATTTGTCTGCTGCAACCACCAGCATTTTGCCAGTATATTGCCTGCCTTTTGCATGCAGATCGTTCCTGACTGCCACCAACAGCCCATCAGTTTCCCATTTGCCTTCCTTTTGCCTGCCTATCACCTGCTGCCTGACATCCACTTGCCCAGCGCCAGCCATTTGCCTGCAGACCACCCACAGACTGCCTGGGGAGCACTCGCTGCCTGTTGCTACCTGGAAGTCCATTGTCAGGGTACTCACAGGTTTGGTTACACACAATTGCTGCCATCTTGGGACACTGGGCAGGGCCTGGAGATATATTGTCAGGATGCCTGAGGGTCTGGTTGCACCCAATGTCTTCCTGCTAGGTATGCTAGTGGCCGCCATCTGGCTGCCTCATTGGAGGGTCACTCCTTTGTGTGAGTGCATCAGTGGTGGTCTCTCTGCAAGTTGGAAAGGTATTGAGATCTTGGGACTGCAGCAAGGCAGAACCTGGGGCATCTGAAGCCCAGATCTGTCAGATTGCATCTGAGTCTTCCTGGGCCAGTCTGGACCTGGCAAACCTCTGGAAAGCCAGAGCCTAGGGGAAGTTCCATGGGAGGAGCACAGGTTGTAGAAACTGGAGAAAATTGGGCTCCCTCCAGCTCAGTGAGTCCTGAAGTGCATGGAGACAGAAAGGGCCAGCTACAATGAGTGGGAAGACTGGAAAAGAGTGTGAAAATTTCCCAAATCTAAAGAATGAAATGGAAAATCAACTACAAGAGGATCCCACATGTGCAAAATTATAGCAGACCCACACCAAGACACATTATAATAAGAATAACTAACATACAAAATAAGGATAAAATTTCAAAGGCTGTAAAGAAAAAAATCAAATTATATATAGGGGAAAAGCAATTCAGATCTCAGCTGATTTCTCAATCCAGACCCTAAATGCCAGGAGGTCCTGGAATAACATATATCAAGCTCTGAAAGAAAATTGATGACAAAGGAGAATTTTAAATCCAGCAAAACTAAGCTTCAGATTTGAAGATGAAATAAAAACCTTTCATGATAAACAAAAGTTGAAAGAATTCACAACTAGAAAGTCTGCACTACAGAAAATTCTTTTTTTGTTGTTGAGTTTTTATATGCACTTAGTATATTGATGTCCAACTCATTCTGCCATTATTCCTATCCCTTTGCCCCCTCATCTCCCCTCCCTCCCCTTTGTTCTATTTAACATTCCTTCATTTCTCTCATCCCCGCTCCCTTGCCATTATAATTCAGTATCCTCATAGCAAAGGAATCAATCGACCTTTGTTTTTTTGGAATTGGCTAACTTCACTTAGCATTATTTTTTCCAACTCCATCCATTTACCTGCAAATGCCATGATTTTATTCTCTTTTAGTGCTGAGTAGTGTTCCATTGTGTACATATACCAAAGTTTCCCTATCCATTCCTCTATTGATGGGCATCGGGGTTGGTTCCACAATCTAGCTATTGTGAATTGTGCTGCTATAAACATTGATGTGGCTGTGTCCCCGTAGTAAGCTGTTTTTAAGTCCTTTGGGTATAGACCGAGGAGTGGGATAGCTGGGTCAAATGGTAGTTCCATTCCAAGTTTGCCTAGGAATCTCCATACTACTTTCCAGATTGGCTGCACCAATTTGCAGCCCCACCAGCAATGTAAGAGTGTGCCCTTTTCCCCACATTCTCACCAGCATTTATTGTTGTTTGTGGTTTTGATAGCTGCCATTCTCACTGGCATGAGATGAAATCTTAGAGTAGTTTTGATTTGCTTTTCTCTAATTGCTAGAGATGTTGAACTTTTTTTTTATATATTTGTTGACTGATTGTATATCATCTTCTAAGAAGTGTCTGTTCAGTTCCTTAGCCCTCAATTTATTGATTGAGTTGTTTATTTTTTTGGTGTAAAGGCTTTTGAGAGCCTTATATATACTTGAAGTTAAGGTTCTGTCTAATGTGCTACTACAGAACATTCTTAGCAAAATATTTCATGAGGAGAAAATGGGAAAAAAACAATAAAAAACAGAAAAGGGAGGAACTACACTAAAGAAAAGTCAATCAGTACATGTATGAAGACACAATTGTTGTGAAAATACTTTATGTAAAACCAGTGACTTGAAAAATTTTACTCTTTATATGTAATATGATATGAATTGCACTCTGCAAGCATGTATAACAAATTAGAATAAAAATAAATTAAAAAATAAAAAAGAGAGAAACTAAGTCAGGTTAAAAACCAAAAATAAACCAAAATGAACTGGAATACATGTCATATCTCAATAATAACCCTGAATATTAGTGGCCTAGACTCATGAATCAAAAGGCATAGATTGTCAGATTGGATTTAAAAAAATATCCAACAATATTCTGCCTTCAAGAGACTCTTCTCATAGGAAAACACACCCAGAAACTGAAGGAAAAAGGTTAGGAAAAAACATATCACTCACATGGACTGCATAAACAAGCAGGGTTTTCTATCCTCACATCAAACAAAATGGACTTCAAGCCAAAGTTAGTCAGAGGTATAAAGAAGGACATTTCATACTGCGTAAGGGAATCACATCAACAAGACATAACAATTGTAAATATTTATGCCCCAAACAATGAAGCATCTATGTATACCAAACAAACCCTTTTCAATATCAAGAATCAAAGAGACCACAAAACAATAATACTGGGTGACTGTAACATACCTTCTCACCATTGGATAGATCTTCTAGACAAAAACTAAACAAAGAAACTATATAACTAAATAATACAATCAATAATTTAGACTTAAAGGACATATATAGACTATTTCATCCATCAATGAGCGAATATACTTTCTTCTCACCAGCACATGGATTCTTCTCTAAAATAGGCCATATGTTATGCCACAAAGCAACTCTTAGCAAATACAAAAATATAGTTTATTTTTTATTCTTTAACTTTTGTTTATTATGATATACATTTCATCAGGTCATAATGGAATGAAACTAGAAATCAATGAAAAAATAAAAAATAGAAGCTATGCTAACACATGGAGACTAACATGCTATTGAATGATGAATGGATAGCAGAAGAAATCAGGGAGGAAATAAAAAAATACTTATCAGTAAATGAGAACACCATATAACATCAAAATCTCGGGTACTATAAAGGCAGTGCTAAGAGGAAAGTTTGTTGCATTGAGCTCATTCATTAAAAGAATAAAAAGTCAACAAATAAATGACATAGCATTACATCTCAAAGCCCTAGAAAAAGCACAAATCAACAACAAAGTAGTAGAAGAAGGAAATAATTAAAATCAGAGCTGAAATCAATGAAATTGAAACAAAAGAAACAATTCAAAAAATTGACAAAACAAAATTTGATTCTTGAAAAACTAAATAAAATTGATAAACCCTTAGCCAAGTTAACAAAGAGAGAAAACCCAAATCACTAAAAGTTGTGATGATAAAGGAAATATCATGGCAGACACTACTGAAATAGAGAACATAACTAGAAACAATTTTGAAAATTTATATTCCAGTAAAATAGAAAATCTTGAAGGCATTGACAAATTTCTAGAGACATATGAACTACCCAAACTAAATCAAGAGTACATACACAATTTAAACAGATCAATTTCAAGCAATGAAATAGAAGATGCTATCAAAAGCCTGCTAATCAAGAAAATCCCAGGACCAGATGGATTCTCAGCCAAGTTCTACAAGACCTTCAAAGAAGAATTAACATCAATACTCCTCAAATAATTCCATTAAATGGAAAAGGAGGGAATCCTTCCAAACCAGACAAAGACACATAAAGGAAAGAAAACTTGAGACCAATATCCCTGATGAACATAGATGGAAAAATTCTCAATAACATTCTTGCAAATCACATATAAAACATATTAAAAAGATAGTGCACTACGATCAAGTGGCGTTCATCCCCAGGATGCAAAGTTGGTTCAACATACCAAAATCAATAAATGTAATTCATCACATCAATAGACTTAAAGACAAGAATTGTATGATCATCTCAATAGATGCAGAAAAATCATTTGACAAAATTCAGCATCTCTTCACGCTCAAAACACTAGAAAAACTATGGATAGTAGAAACATATCTTAACATCATAAATGCTACATATGCTAAGCCCAAGGCCAACATCATTCTAAACAGAGAAAAATTGAAAGCATTCCCACTAAAATATGGAACAAGACAGGGATGTCCTCTTTTTATCACTTCTATTCAAAACAGTCCTAGAAACTCTAACCAGAGCAATTAGACAGAATAAGGAAATTAAAGGGATACAAATAGGAAAAGAAGAAACTCAAACCATCACTATTTGCTGATGATATGATTCTATATTTTGAAGATCCAAAAAATTCCACCAGAAAATTCCTAGAGCTTATAAATAAATTCAGCAAAGTAGGAAGATATAAAATCAACACCCATAAATTAAATGCATTTTTGTACATCAGTGATGAATCCTCTGAAAGACAAATTAGAAAAACTACCCCATTCACAGTAGCCTCAAATAAAATAAAATACTTGGGAATCAAAATAACAAAAATAGTGAAATATCTCTACAATGAAAAACTATAGAACACTAAAGAAAGAAATTAAAGTAGACCTTAGAGGATAGAAAGATCTCCTATGTTCTTGGATAGGCAGTATTAATATGGTCAAAATGGCCATACTACCAAATGCAAAATACAGATTTAATGCAATTAAGGTTCCAATGACATTCTTCATAGAAATGGAAAAAGCAGTCATGAAATTCATTTGGAAAAATAAGAGACCTGGAATAGCCAAAGCAATTCTTAACAAGAAAAGTGAAGCAAGAGGCATCACACTACCAGATTTAAACTATACTACAGAGTAATAGTAACGAAAATGGCATGGTGTTGGCACCAAACAGACATGTAGACCAGTGGTACAGAGTAGAAGACACAAAGACAAACCCACATAAATATGGTTATCTTATACTAGACAAAGGCACCAACAACATACCTTAGAGAAAAGATAGCCTATTCAACAAATGGTGCTGGGAAAACTGGAAATACATATGTGGCAAAATGAAATTAAACCTCTATCTTTCCCCCTGCACAAAACTCAACTCAAAGTGGATCAAAGACTTAGGCACTTGAACAGAAACCCTGTGCCTTTAGAAGAAAAAGTAGACTGAAATCTTTACCATGTCAGCCTAAGATCTGATTTCCTTAACCACACTCCTAAAGTGCAAGAAGTAAAATCAAGAATCAGTAAATGTGATTGATTCAAACTAAAAAGCTTCTTCTCAGCAAAGTCAACAATAATGTGAAGAAAGAGCCTACAGAATGGGAAAAAATCTTACCACATGCACCTCAGATACAGCACTAATCTCCAGGATATATAAAGAATTCTAAAACTTAACACCAAAAACAACCCCAAATAATTAAATCAATAAATGGGCTAAGGAACTGACCAGACACTTCAGAGAAGAAGAAATACAATTGGTCAACAAACAGATGAAAAAATGTTCATCATCTCTAGTGATTAGAGAAATGCAGATCAAATCAACTCTAGGATTTTATCTAACTCCTGTCAGAATGGCAATCATCAAGAATACAAGCAATAATAAGTGTTGGTGAGGATGTGGGGGAAAAGGTACACTCATAAAGTGCTGGTGACACTGCAAATTGGTGCAACCACTATGGATAGTAGTATGGAGAGTCCTCAGAAAACTTGGAATAAAACCACCATTTGACCCAGTTATCCCATTCCTTGGTTTACACCCAAAGGACTTAAGATCAACATACTATAGTGACACAGCCACATCAATATTTATAGCAGCTTAATTCACAATAGCTAAACTATGGGAGCAGCCTAGGTGCCCTTCAATGGCTTAATGAATAAATAAAATGTAGTACATATACACAATAGAATATTACTCATCCTTAAAGAACAATGAAATTATGGCATTTGCAGGTAAATGGATGGAGCTGGAGAATATCATGCTAAGCAAAATAAGCCCAACCCAAAAACCCAAAGGCTGAATGTTTTCTCTGAAAAATGGATGCTAATCCATAATGGGGAAGGGAGATAATGAAGGAACTTGAATTGTACAGAGGGGAGTGAGGAGAAGAGAGGGGTGTGGGGATGGGGAGCACAGTGGAATGTGATAGACATTATCACACTATATATGTATGATTACACTACTGGTGTGACTCTACACCAGGTTCAGCCAGAGGAAGGAGAATTTGTGCTCCATGTGTGTACAATGTGTCAAAATGCATTCTACTGTCATGTATAACTAATTAGAACAAATTAAAAAAAAAACAAATACACTAGCAGATGTTATTATGGAGGCTTATGAGTCATGGGAAGTTTTCTCCATCATTTTAAAACTTTTATGTTGAAAAAATGTGAAACTTACATAACAGTTACATAAATATAACAGAATTTCTAAGTTTAGATATTAATTTTTAATAGTTTGTCACAATTGATGTATCTCTCTGTATATATGTACATATAATTAATGTTATAATAATCTAACATTAATTTGGAACAGTTCTTTACTTTGGAATAGTTCTTCAGTCTTCTTTCTTTCATGATAGAGCTATTTCAAGAAGATGAACTGGTTGTTTTATAGCATATTCCCCAGTTGGGATTTTTCTGTTGTTTCCTCTTGAAAAAATTCAGGTACTACAACTCTAGGCAGACAGCTACCCAAGTGCTGTGGTGTGCTTCCCAGGGCATCATATCCAGGAGCACTGGTGTCTCTCTACCTTTATTTGAAAGTGGTAATTTTAAAAAAAATAGTTATTTATTTACTTTAGTTGTACACAATGCAATGCATTTATGTTTATGTGGTGCTGAGGATGGAACCCAGGCCACGTACGTGCGAGGCGAGCGCTCTGCCGCTGAGCCACAACCCCAGCCCTGAAAGTGGTAATTTTGATCTCAAGGACAAGGTGTTTTCCATCTTACCCACTGTAAAGTTACAATTCTTTCTTTGTTATATGTAACTAATAAGCAATCTGTGCTAAAGACACTTTAAAATTACACAAATATCCTGTTGCTTATCAAACAGCCTCGACCATCCCAAACTTAGTATCCTTCATTATCTATTGCTTTGGACAGTTTTTATATTTTTGTGTAAAGCCTTATATCTTGCCACCTAGCTAAATCATTCAGTTCTTATAAGATTTTTTTGTAGTGTTCTGGAATTTTCTTCATAAATTATACATAAATAAATAATTTCACATATGTAATCTATGATTAGAGACAGTAGTACTTCTTCTTTTTCTATTTGTATATCCTTCAATCCTTCCCTCTCTATATTCTTCCTCTCCTTCTCCCTTGCCTTTCTTTCTTTCTTGCCCTATTGCAGCAACTAGGCCTTCTAGTGCAGTGTTGTATAGATGTGAATGAATGTCCTTGCTTGGTTTGTGATCTAAGTGAAAACACTCAGTTTCACCATGTTAACTAGAGGGCTTTATGTAGATGTGAGGACGGTTTGTTCTGTTCCTAATTTCCTGAGAATTTCTATCTTGAATGTGTGTTTTGTGAAATGCTTTTTCTAAATCTGTGGGCTTGATCACATTTTTATTTTTAGTTTGTTAATATGGTGAAGTAAATGATTGATTTTTGAGTATGAAAACAACCTTGAATTTCTGAGATAAAGTCCATTGTCATGCTTAATACTTTATACTGGGTTAGATTTTCTAGAATTTTATGAATAATTCTGGCCTTATAAAATAAGCTGGGATGTGTTCCCCAATCTTCTATTTGGGGGAACTCTTTATATAGAATTGGTGTCATTTCCTCAAATGTCCAGTAGTACAATGGCTAAAGCCAAATGGACCTCGAGTTTCCTTTGTGAGATTTTTTTAAACTATAAAACCAATTTCTATAATATATAAAAGCCTGTTTAAAGTGCCTACTAGTTATTGAGTGTGTTTCAATTGTTGTCTTTCATGAAATTGTCCAATTTTTTGGATTCTCAAAATAGTTGCTGTTAAGTTGTTCATAGTATTCCATTATGTGGATGTGATCTGTAATGATGCCCTCTCTCATTTTATATTGGAAATAAGTCTTGCCTTGTCTACTTTTTCTTGTTAGTTTAACTAAAGACTTATCAGCTTATTTGATCTTTTCAATGAAACAACTTAGGTTTTATTCATTTTTCTCCATTTTCTGTCTTACAGATTCTTGCTCTTGCCTTTATCCTTTCTTTTCTACTTTGTTTCTTTGATTACTCTTCTCTGTTTAATTTAAGGTGACTTAAATCATTCATTCAAGTTCTTTCTTTTTTCTCACATACACATTTAATGCTGTATATTTCCTTCTACATGCTGCTCTGAGAGGATCTAATAAATTTTGGTAGGTTGTGTTTTCCTTGCCATAGAGTTCAAGGTGCTTTTCTAACTTTTATTATTATTATTATTTTGCTACCTATGGATTTCTTTTTTGATACATGGATTATTAGTGAGTGATTAATTTCCAAATATGCGGGGATTTCCCAGATATCAGTATTTTATGGTTTTTAGTTTAATCCTTTTTGTGTTCTGAGAACATGGTTTGTATGATATCAGTGGGTTCAACTTGATAGAGTCTGTTTATGGCCCACAATATGGTCTGTCCTGGTGGATGTTCTGTAGTGTACATGAAAGGAATGTGAATTTTGTGACTGTTGGGTAAAGTATTCTCTAAATATCAGGTAAGTCAGGATGATTGATCCTTAGTGACCTTTGGCCTATTTGTTTTATTGTTATTGAAGAGAAGGGTTGTGATTACCTACTATAACTGGATTGTGTATATTTTATGTCTCTTTTCTATGTGAATGTTAATTTTCCATTGAGTACATGTGAAGTTTTCCTTCAGATAATGACTCATAAAAACAAAAATCAAATACTCCATGATTCTAGGAGCCATTTTTCAATTTTGTTTCTATTACACTGAAAAAACACGTTTTATTTAAACCTAGCTAGAGCATGCTACTCCATGCTTCTCTGCTCTCAGCATTTATTATAATAGCCTTATTCTTGGGTCCCTGTTTTTCTAATGAACATGCATAAAATACCTGCATCCCAGGAAAATATTCATATATAGGAATGAAATGACATGATGTCTGGAATTTGCTTTAAAATGTCTGAAGAAACAAAAGTTATATGGTAGTAGAGATGAATTAAGATCAACAGGATCTTAACAAATTCTGCATCTAGGCAATGGAATTCTTTCTATTAATCCACTTTTTGTCTGTTTTCATAATAATTTTTTAAAAAATCATATGTTTGAAAACTTTGTAAAAATACAATTTGGAGTATCACGATTTATAAGAAAACAAATTTAATTTATCTGCAATTTGATCAGTCTGCTGACCATCTAAGGTGCATGTTCAAGATTTTTGGAGCAGCTTTGAAATACCCTCTTAAGTTACAGTACCAACAAGCAAGAGATGTTTGACGGTTTAGGTTTTGCTGAACTTGACTAATAGCTTGTAGTCAAAGCAGAGCATAATTACCTATAATAGAACAAGCTGTGCTGGCATTGACACTTGTGTTCTTCTTTTTAAAAGTGCTTTCAAATATCTTGCTCATCTTAGGTGTGTCAAAGGAACTTACATCACAGAAGTTAACATAACAGAAAATGTTTCAGAGAAAATATGATTTAAAATAATTCATAAACTGTTCCAACATAATGTGTTGATGATGGTGTGGGAAACAAGCATTGTCTTACAGCCCTGTGAGGTAGAAAGTGTTTCAGCCTTTATGGAGGACCACTTGGAAATGCATTTCAAAATAAAAATGTACATCTCTCCAATCTCACTTCTAGAAATTTAACCAATGAATATATTTATAAGTGGGAAAAATGAAGTGAACTTAAACTACATTAGCAGTAAATCATTGTTTTTAGCAGGAAAATACTGAAAACAAGAAAAATGTCCATCCTTAGGCTATAGGTGATTTGGAACATCATATAGCTGTTTAAAAAATATTAATTTCTTTGAGTGATTAAAAATTAACTTTTATGTAGGAGCCTATAATCAAGGAGATAGCTAAAGATTGCGGTTAGCTGAGAGCCATAAAAGATGTTCTAGTTTCCACCTGATATTAATGCATTATCCAAAAAATCTTTGTATGCCCGTGAACACTCTGTGACACAACTGTAAGCTCGAGCTGTAAGCACTTGTCCTTGTTAAAGCTATATGTATATAACTGGGTGAGGTTGGTTAGAGTGTGAGGGAAGAAGAAGAAGGTGGTGGTTGGAGTTAGAGCATTTGGAGTGATTGCTGGAGCCGGAGAGAGAAGAAGAAGAAAAGACCTTTTTTCATTTTCATCCTGCCTCCGAATTTTTCTGCGGTGTTCGTTGCTCCAAGCGGCTTCCACTTCAGGCAGCAACACTTTTAGTTGAATTAAAATTTCTAAATAGGGGACACTTTAGACCATCTATCACTTAGCTCAAAACAACACCAATATTTATTCAGCATTTAAAACCCCCAGACCTTTAGGCAGTGCATTGGGAACCAGGTATATACTATTTGCTTCCATCACTTTTCTATTTTTTGAGGACTTTATTACCAGATGTGTTAGTTAGGTTTTTATTACTATGAACAAATTATCTGACAAGAACAACTTAGAGGGGGGAAAAGTTATTTTGTCTTACTGTTTCAGAAGTTCAGTCTATGGTTGGTCAATTCCACTGCTCTAGACCCAAGGCAAAACATCGTGGCATAAGGGTGGTGGAAGAAAGCTGTTCAGTTCATTGTGGACAGGAAGTGGGGTGTGGGGGAGGGCCACAGGGAAGATGAACTCTCCAGGGTATCCTCTCTACCCCCTGTGACCCAACTCCCCCAGTCACACCACACCTGCCTGCGGTTATCACCCAATTAGTCCATTTAAACCAAGATGGACTGATTAGGTTACAGCTCTCACAATCTAATCATTTTACCTCTGAATATTCCTGAATTAACACAGGAATTTTTGAGGGACATCTCTATCTAAACCATACCACCAGATACATGCCTCCAACCTTCTCATCTTCTATTTATAGGAGAAACTTCCTTCTGGTTTCTAGGTAAGGTGGTGATGCTCTAAAAACAATTTGGTTCATGGCATCTCAGATTTTATTGTATTATTCTGAACCCATTGATCATATAAGTGTGCTATATCAAACCTTTATCAGGGAAGAAAACTTTATTAAAAAAATTGTTGATGACACAGAGTGTTGTTTGTCCATTTATTGGATCTCCAGATTGGGAAGTGTAGTCACTGCCAGTCTTATATAAGAATGGAGTTAAAGTCTGCTTCTTATAGTAGGAAACTGAGAAATTTTTCTCCACTGAAATAGCTTGCAGGACATTTATGTTCAGACCAGTCTATAGGAAACATAGTATGTCAAAAGCTTAGCATACCACCTCATTATAAACAAGAGATTCTATGACATAATAACCTTATTCAACAGCAAAAATTTTGTGGGGAAAAGTTCCTGTGAAGAAAGAATTTAAGATGCCAAAACACTTTCTCCAGTGGTTCACATGCTAATGAAACATTGTCCCTGTAAGTCACAGGTGCAGTAATGGTTCCTATAGCCTGCACTGGAGGTTATACATTACACAAGTACGTGGACAAGAAGAAAGAATGGCTGAGGGTAATGTCCTACTTCCAGGGCTGCCCAGAATATGTAGCTGCAATGGCCTAGGGATGACTATAATTCTTTACTTAACTCTTGGGTACCCCATTTCATTATGGTGAGTCCAGAAATGGCCTGATCCTTTCAATTTTTACTACCCTTACCTATAACTGTGGATGGGTTTAAGAATTCTGTTCACACAAAGCCAAAACTCTCCAGTTTTTCCCATCTTTTAATGTACACACAACTATTTAGATCAGAGTTTCTTGCCCTAGGAATTGTTGGCATTTTGGTCTGGATAACTCTCTGTCATGGTGGGCTGTCTTGTACCCTGCAGGTCGAGTATCACCCTGGCCCCTGCTCACTAGATACAAGTAGCACTGGTCCCTACCAGTTGTGACAACCAAATGTTCTCTGACATTGCCAGATTTTCCTGTGGAGCACCTTTTGAGATTTTTATCTGTTTTATCTGCTGGAAATAAAGAGGAAAACTAAGGCATAACAAATAAGCTTCAGCTTGTCTGTTTTTTATTTTTTATCATTTATTTGACCAATAATGAGAATTTGCAAATTGATGACCAGAGGATTGAGTTTACCAGAAGATGAGTTACATTTGACCATCAGTGTGATTTTATTGTTAAATTAAAGTTGAATACATCTGGAAGAGCCCTGCACTCTATATTCTAGTGTTTGTCAGTTCCCTCTACTTGCTAAAGATGCACAAGCTTGACCTTATTTGCTGAGCCTGTCTGACCCTAGGGACTTGAGTATGCCACCCTTTTCTAAAGTAGCCATGCAGGAAAGTGCAAGGACCAAGGTGTGTAATTTTCAGGGACACTTTGGGGTTACCATGGTCTATGTGGGACTTTATCCAAATTAGGGGAAAAAAGCCCCCTTAGGACAATTTTTCTTTCATCTGTCACAAAGTTATTGTGATATACTGATTTCATTAGAGAAGTACAACTTACTGTTGTTTGCTAAAGAATTATAACAGTAATAAATCTATAGTGTTTTAGATAATGTAATCTAAGGGTCATGCAGTACACACTCCATACAACCACGTGTCAACCTTACATATTTAAATTACGAAAGGCCTGTGTTCCATAAGGAGACCTAGATTTAGACCTTCCTGGGCTTTTCATTAAATGATTTGTTTACAGCAGGTCTGAAAGAACCAGAAAAATGACAGTTATAGTAAGAATAGCATTGCCTTCCTTTTGGTTGAACAAAAACACCCACTCTTTGAAATAGCAACTCAGGACCATGCCCAGGGCTATTCTTGAAGTTGGGAGGAGTGAAATCCAGGGAGGATGGTTGAATGGGACAAGATATCAAGAGGAGATTCCTGAATGATGAAATAAAGAAAGAAAAGAGTGATTTTTGTGGCTTAACTGCTAGAACTTTCTTGACCACACAAAGCAGATCCTGGGAGGCTGCTATTCCTAGGCATAAAAACTACTTGTCTCATCACTGATGCATGTTACCTAGTCAGGGCTCTTAGAGAGGTGATCCTCCTGCTTCCATGTTCTCAATTCAACTTTTAATTATTCTTTTTCTTTTGTGTTGTTTTTCTTTTTTCCCATTTACTTGTACAAAAGTGTTTTTGAGCACCTACCATCAGCAGGCTCTGTTGTAGATTTGTGTTTGCATGGAGAGATCATTTTCTAAATGCAAATTCTGCTCAAGTAGCCACTTTAGAGAACCCCTCTCTATAGCAAAGAGTTTTTAGTTTGCTCAGATTCCATTTTAAAATTTACTTTCTATTACATTTTTAAAAATATAATGCTAATACAACTTTTATTAGCATTGTGATTTAATTATTTTTAACATTTATCTTTTGTATACATTTTTAAATACTTGTGATCATTATTTGCATGTTATTTTATATCCTACTACTCACACTTAATACTATCATAAACATTTTCTATGTTTTATATTTTATAAACATCATTTAAAATAAATAAATAATATTCCCAAGTAAATTCCTATATTTTGCCCAATCAGTCCTCTGTGGTAGAATATTTAAATAGTTTCCACTGTTATTCTATTACAATATTTTTGCCATTATAATTAGTAATAACAATATTTTTTATAGTACAAATAAGTAAATATACAGGCCTATACCTTTGGATGGCTTCATTCAGATCAATATCCAGAAGTTGAACAAATGTGCCAAAGAATATGAACTTTTTTTCTTGCTCTGCTACATACAGCCACATGTTCTGTTTTGTGATTTATGGTGACTCCAGCATTTATGGTGATTTATGGTGACTCCAGCATTATTTAAATGTAGTATTTCACAGAAGCCTTACAAAAATTGGATGTTATTGGTTTAAAAAAATTATCTTACTAATTTGGCTCTTAAAAAATAGCACATTGTTTAACTTGCATTTCATTGTGCTCTATTGGTGTGAAATGGAGGGGGATTTTGTTAGCATACCAGACCGTGACCTTGATGATGTGTGGCATCATCTCTGCCATCAAGAGCCCATCCACTCTGGCAGTGGTAGTCAATGCTATTCACAGATAGCCATTTCAGTTTTCTTCCAGGTTTATGATAGAATTGCAACTTTCCTGCTCCCTTGAAGTTAGGCATGGATGAATGGCTTGCCTTGATCAATGGCTATAAGTGATAGAGAAATGTTAACTTCTTACAAGCCATTGCAGGAATTACCATGTTCTTGTTTTCTTGCTTTCATGATCCTAAGCCCTTTCTATCTTGGGTCCTTGGGCATACTTGTGAGGGTAGCATGAAGCAAAGTCCCTGCAGTGACTGAGGAAGGGCTTATAGGTTAAATGAGAAGAAAATATTTTTCTAAGCTGTGAAGACTTGGGATTGTTTGTTATGAGACATAACCTGCCTGTCCTCTCAGATGTGGCCAGTGCAGCCCATCCCCCTACCTGCACTGCTGTGCCATAGCACCAGGATGTACGGCCATTTCAATACACACAACCATTGCAGCAGAGCTTGGAGTCAGGTGCTTTTCCAAACAAGGGAAGAGTTCGATGATATTTATGTATAATCCATTCAATTCTAAGTAACAAAGTGGGTGACAACACTATGCCATCTGCCAACTCAAATTATTTTTGTCATCACAGATTAAAAATTCAGTTTTAATATTCAGCAGGGAAAGGCCTCAGTGCTGGTTGGCTTTGGGCAACTTTTTAAAATTGTTTTTCCTTCACAACAAGCTCATAAAAGCCAATAAAAAGAGCTAATATTTATTGATCATTCATTATGCCTCAGGGACTGTGCCAAGCATCTTACCATCTCTCCTTGAAAGCTGATGAGGTCATCTCTGGTTTATAGATGAAGAAACCAAGAGTCAAGGTGAATCTCCCTTGTCAAGGTCATTTTCTAGTCAATAGCAGCATCAGGATTTGAACCATGGTCCATGTAATTCCAGGGTGATGCATGGCCACTATGTGATGGGATGTACTGGTTCTCTGCAGGTTTTCTTAAGGCTATAGTTTGGCTCATTTGGATTCTGCCATATTGCCTTTGCCTTTACCATGTTGTCATTAAGGCTTTCATCTTATCTATGACTTTTTCCAAACAACTCTGGTCAAACAGTCACCATGAAGATGCTAGGGGACTGAAAAATCAGTGAGACCTAGCCTGCCCTCAAGGAGCAGACTCCCTGGAGTAGAACTGACTGAGAAATAGGATGTGAGCCACAGGTGCAAACCACATGGGCCCACATTTTTACAAAAGCCAAAAGAAACAGATGAAATTGATTTTAAACACATTTCATTTAACCCAGTAAATCCAACATGTCATTCATACATTTACCCAGTATAGAAGGTTATTTAGGAGATGTCTTATATTGTTTTTTTTTTAACTATGTTTTTAAAATCGAGTACATTTTATTTTATAATTAACTGCATGTGTCATTGGACCAACCACCTGGGCTCCATTGCCATGTGTGGCTGGTAGCTATTGTATTGCTTGCACAGGTCTAAATGGAAAGATTAAGACATAGAGCTGCTATTTCAAGGTATCAGGGACAGTGATAGTCCCTAGGGCTATGGGAGCCCAGCAAAGGGACACTAAGTCCAACCTGTAGTTCTAGGGAGGTCTCCAGGGGGCGTGACTAGGTTGAACAAAGGCAGTTTGGGGCCCAGTCATGAAGAGAATTGTCAGAAAAGCTACAGAGTGTGAAATTTATTCAAAAATCCCTCTGTAACTTTATAATGTCATTTCATACACGTTAGGTCATTTGGGAACAGCTTCAGCCTTTGGCCAAGTGGCCAAGACTGCTAGTCTGCTAGACTGCCTATTCTGTTCTCTCTTTCCTCTCTAATAGAAGTACTGTATGTATTACCAAAGGTGGCAAGGACTGGAGCTAAAATCTATACCTTCCAGTCATCCTTGAAAATAAAGATGTTAACTGAAGTTCCTGGGTAGAGTTTCTGGGAAAATTCTGGATAGGAGGTGTACCTCTTTATCCATTCCCCTTCCAACTTCTAGCTTCCTGGAATATTAACATAATTGCGAGAGCCGAAGCAGTCACTTTGTGACAACAAAGCACCCTGAGGATTAAAAGTACGCTCTACACACATCAGAGGAGAAGGGCACATACTACCTGTGTCTTTATGACTGTGGATCTGCTGCACTCTCTCTGAATTTCATAATTCTGAGCTTATTTTATGTGAGATAAAAGTAAATTTCTAGCTTTTTAAAGCCATTATTATTTGCTTTTTTGTTATATATAGATAGACTAACCCAATCCTGACTCAGAATATGTAGCTCACAAGTTAACTCCATTCACTCATTTTAGAGGGGAGTTCACCAAGAATTTGAAAAATTGTGTCAGAGTCAAACTGAGGTGTCAGAGGCCCAAACTGAAGTCTGGAGATTCTGGTCCCAAAGCTTATGCTTTATTTATTGTATCCCTTTATCTTCTAAGCATATGGTTTCTGCTATCTTCTCCTCTTTCTTCCCTTTCTGGGGGTAGCTGTTACACTGAAACATGGTAGGGTCATAGTAACTAGTGACATTCTGTAAGGGGCATCTGGTAGCAAGCAGTGTGGTGGTCACTTTGTCCCATTCTCTACTTGGACATGTGAGTCCTTTGCCTTGATCATCTGGCAGAGGCCCATGAAACAAGGGAACAAATGGGTGACCATCTTCTCTCCTTTCCTTAGTCCCCCCATCCCAGGGCTGGTTTCTCACCTTCTCGGTCCCTTTGGCTGCTTCCTCTGGGTTCTCTTGGCTGGGCAGAGAGAAGGTTCAACTGCGCCCTTCTAATCCTGCACATGGATTGTGCAGCGCTGGACTTTCTCCTTTCTCCCCCCTCTCCTGCTGTTGGTTTCGTGGTTATGGCACTGTTCATTTAGCTGTCCTAGCAGAGCATAGCAATGCTCAAATCTGTCAATTATGCAACTTGTTGGCTGCACTACCGAGGGCTCCGTAGGAAACAAGGTTACTGACTCCAAGCTAAATATGATTTTCATATCATCAGCAGAGCCCAATCCACCACAAGATCCATATTGCTTGCAACTTGTTCAAATCAATCAGTGGTTTATTGAGCTTCTTCACTGACCTTTAAAACTACCATTAAGTCGGGGTCTGGGGTTGTGGCTCAGTGGTAGAGCCCTCACCTAGCACGTGCATGGCCCTGTGATCCTTGGCAACACGTAAAAATAAATAAATGAAATAAAGGTATTATGTCCAACTGCAACTAAAAAATAAATACTGAAAAATAAACAACTACCATTAACTCTACCTTTGCTGCAAACAAATGGCCTGAGTCAAATGTGTGGTGCTACCTGGTTACAGGTGTGACCAAGCTGTTGTCATGGACTTTCTAACTGACCCAGAGCTCCTTGCTCCAGGATTTCTCTGCCCCTTTGTGTCTGTCCGCACAGCTGAGCAGAGAAACAGGTGTTCTGCCTCTTAGCCTTTCTGTATCTAAAGCAGTGGGGAGAAAACTATTTCTGCAAAGGGCTGCATAGTAAACATGCTAGGCTCCATGGATCATGGGCTTTGCCATGTCTATACAACTCTGCCATTGTAGCAGCCATAGACAGTACATGAGCAAACAAGCCTGGCTGTGCTCCCATAAAGTTTTATTTATGGACACTGAAATTTGAATTTCATATAAATTTTGGCATAAAATATAATTCTTTCTTTAATTTTTCTTTGAACCATGTGAAAATTATTCTCAGTTCAGGGGCTATACAGAAATAGGCAGTGGGTTGGCTGCATTTGGCCTGTGGGCTGTGCTTTGACAACCTCTGATCTAGAAGCAGGATACTGTGGTAGTTAAAAGCATGGCTCTTTGGGATAAAAGTCCTCATACTGACCCCAATTAGCTGTGTAACTTAATGCCATCTGCTTCACTTTTTTTATTTGTGAGGTAGGAATAGTTGAAGGCATATGACAGAGGGCTGCTGGTTGATTAGATGAAATAATGGATGTAATGTTCAAGGCCCTGCACACTGTGAGGCTACACTATGGGCACAGCACTGAACAAGGTCCTACAGAAGATCTGAAAATGAACCAGACACAGGTGCACCCTGCAGGAGCTAGCTTGGAGTCCAGCAGGGAAGTGGCCATGTATTTCAGTAACTATCTCGCACAGTGGACCCGTCTTGTCCACAAGAGGCAAAGCAGTGTCAGTTCATCATCTTGATGTTGTGCTATTGCTTTGGTGGGGGGGGGGGCCCTTGGAGATGCTCAGCATGTTTGCTGAGAGAAGGAGCAGATCTGCCCAGGACTGCCACTGTCAGGCCAGTTCCTACACAAACAGTCCAGCTTCACTGTTACCCTTGCTCACAGTCCCATGGAAGCCATAGAGATCAATCTTCCACTTGCCCTCTTGCAAAGCAGCCCAGTTGAGGTTATGGGAGAAAGCACTTATCTTTGGTGAGTTTCTGTTAACTGAAAGGCATTCCAATAAAGTATGTGCAGTTTGTCGATGAGTCATTTGTGAATGACATGAGAAATATGGTTAATTTATGCTTGATGTATTTGCATTATTTTAATTTCCACTTAAAATAAATCTTATTTTTATCTTTCTGTGTAAGATTACTTGTTCTGTCCAGTCGGGCTACCAACCAGAATCCTAACTAACCTTATCACCTGGAGACCATGTAGACTATATCCCTGTCTTCTATTACAGAATTCTTTAACTTAGCCCTTAAAAACAGAAGATAACATGACTTTTCATAAATCACTTGGACCTTCAAATGTTTTAAATGACATACAGGTTTCTAAATTGTTTCCTTTGATACAATGTATAAATCACAGGACTTACTTCCAAGACCATAATAATCAAAAGTGATGTTCAGATACTAAGAGCTCATCTTACCTCCAGAAAAAAAATGATAAATCCTTAGGCTCCTATGTAGTGTGTTTTCTGAAATCCTCCTAAAGCTGCATCATCCATGAGTCCCAAGTAGACTATATCATAGCTATGCTATTCCATGCCAAGTTGATATCTCATACTCTTAAATCAGGTATTTTATGCCAATTGCAGCGATGTCTCTGTCTTTGACTATAGTTATTCAAGTTCACGTTTTTCAAAGTGGTGATCTTTCCACTTTTTTTTTTTTTTTTTTTTGCAAACCTTTTAGGAAGGTCCTTTAATTCTAATGTAGTTTTAAAATGCCTACTGCAGCTGCCAGTTACCTTGGGAATTACTTCTCTCAGTTTTGTGCTACTGTAGTTTCTTTCTTCTCTATCTGCTCTTTGATTTGTCTTCTGCTATGATGGTGGGAAGGGTTTTTGAGGTTAATGTAGAATTTTGAAGAATGAAAGGAACTTCCAAGTTAGGCATGGCATGAAAAGCTTGCCTATGCAGGGGTGCCATGTAACACATTCTGAGGAACACTGTTCTCTTTAGGGTCTTTGTGCATGTGGTGAACCAGAGGCAGTACAGAGTTCATATGGCTATATTCAGCTGACCCGACCCAGTGGACAGGACCCATTGAGGCTGTGATGCATTCTGATTGATGCTGCCTGCCATGGGCCTCCTGAGGGTTCTTGTGTTAGAAGCTTAGTCCTTCTTGTGATCATGTTTGGAGGTGGTGGGTGACCTTTAAGAGGTGGAGCTTAGTGCAGAGTAATTAGGTGATTGGGGGTTCTGTCCTAGGAAGGGACTAAAGTTGGTTCCTATGGGAGTGAATTATTATAAAAGAGTAGGACTGGGCCAGGCATGGTGACACCCCCTTGTAATTCCAACAACTCAGGAGGATAATGCAGGAGGATCACAAGTTAGAGGCCCTCGGCAACTTAGTGGGACCCTTAGCAACTTAGCGAAATCCTGTCTCAAAATAAAAAGTAAAAAAAGACTTGGGATGTGGTAAAGTGGCCCTGGGTTTAATGTCCAGAATCAAAAATAAAATAAAATAAGAAGGCAGGAATAGCCCCTCTGTACTCTCTGGTTTCCTGTCTGACAGGACATTTGCACACATTCCCACCATCATGCCACCTATCATGAGGTCTCACCTGAGATTAAGCAAATGGAGTCACCTAATCTTGGATTTTTAACCTCCAAAACTTAGAGCTAAATAGATGTTTTTATACATTATTCGCCCTCAGGTATTTTGTTGTAGCAATGGAAAACAGACTAATACAACTAATACACTGCCTTACTAATAAAGAAGGCAGAAAGAAAGGGAGGAAGAATAAAAGGATAGAAATAGGTTTTTTTTGTTGTTGTTGTTTTTTTTTTTTTTTTTTTTTTTGGGTACCGGGATTAAACTCAGGGGCACTTGACCACTGGGCCACATCCCCAGCCCTTTTTTGTA
Organism: Tamias sibiricus; assembly: GCA_025594165.1. Classification (NCBI taxonomy): domain Eukaryota; kingdom Metazoa; phylum Chordata; class Mammalia; order Rodentia; family Sciuridae; genus Tamias; species Tamias sibiricus. The sequence goes on along the minus strand of CM046657.1, from coordinate 152,012,261 downwards.
TTTTATTTAGAGACAGGGTCTCACCGAGTTGCTAAGTGCCTCACCATTGCTGAGGCTGGCTTTGAACTTGCAATCCTCCTGCCTCAGCCTCCCAAAGTGCTGGGATTACAGGCGTGCACCACCGCACCCGGCGAAATAGTTTTATAGATATTCTTTTATGTTAGGCCCTCCCACAAAGTATATAAATGTATATATAAAGTGTTATATGTTTGCATGTATATTAACTCTTTTAATTACTAAGTAGGATTGCCTCCTATAATATGCCAGTCACTATTCTGGACAATGGGTAACAAAGGCAGAAATAGGCTTCTCTCCCCTATGTGGCTTGCAACCTAATGAATTTTGATAGACTCAAGCAATGCACATAAAAATTTGGACTATGGCAGGTCCAAAGCTCAAACTGCAGAAAATTGCTATCAGACCCTTCTCAAAAATCCACACAGACTACCATAAAAAGACAGATACTACCTCATATTTAATATTGTATCATTAAATGCCTTTTTTGTTAAGCATTAACTTTTTCTGTGACTCCAGATTTTGGCCCCTGTACATTGGAAAACCAGGCCACATCCCCACCAACACTGTGGCTCAAAAATCTCCCTGCTGGAGGCCTTGCTTCAAGCCAATACCCTCCTCCTTCCTCTCTCCCTGTCCAAATGCCTCCTGCTACCCTTGGCTCACAGTTTACCTCCTCTAAGCAGCCTTCTCTGATGGAATACTCAGTGCTCCAACTCCTCATATCTTTGAATACAAATTATCCTACACCATTTTGTGTATTAACAATGTGTTGCTTTTGTAGTACTTCTCATGTATGTCAATCTCACTCTTCTCTCTCCTCTCTCTCATCACATATTCCTTGAGGGTGGAAGCTTCACTTCTAATTTTGTTTGTAGGCCCCCCTCCATAGCCCCCACTCCTGTGCCTAGCACACAGCGGGTGATCCATAAATGCTTTTTAATAAGGAGCTGACTCACCGCCAGCACTCTGGCCCCCTTGGCTCAGGTTGCTCTGAGCACGCAGCCTTCCAAGAAAAGCTGGCTTTCTTGGCTTCCTTCCATAGTGCGGTATGAATTTCAATGCTAGACCTCAAAGGAAAAAAAAAAAAAAAACCTCAGAAAGGGCCATCCTACCCTTGGGTAATTGTGAAAGAAAGGGCCCCAGTGGAGAGGAACCCTAGAGCCACTTGGATAAAATTCCACGCCTATGTCTATTCACTTTCCTTTAGCAAATAAAACAGAATTTCTAACCAAAGCTACTGCTTAATACATATGTATATGTATTTACACACACACACACACACACACACATAGCATGTGTATGTTTTTGTGTTTGTACGTGTGTGTGCCCATGCATGCATTTATAGACATATATTTCCATAACAACCCTAGGGCATAGGTATTATATTCATTTACAACAGGCAAAACTAGAGGCAGTTATCTGTCTAAAGCCACAAAACTAGCAAATGGTATATCCAGGATTGGGTGCCAGGCAGGATGATTTGGTTGAATATGAGCTCTTGGCCTTACGCACTTCTACACTATATTTGTGTCCTTGTTTGTACATGGTATGTGTACCTGTGCATAGACAGCATAGAAACAATTTTAAAGTGCAATATTTTATATGAACTTTGTATCTGTATTTCTTTACTCTGATAAATTATGCATTGTATAATTGATAGACATGGGGCAAAGAGAGTTCAGCTAGAGAATGTTTTATAAATTCTAGGAAACTTTGCTAGCCTATACTAGTAGGTAACTAGTTCTCAAGGAGTAATCTCCAAAGAAAGAATGTCTGTAGTTGCACACAGAGAGCCTTTCACTGTCATGATTTAGTTATGCCGGTGACCAAAAACTTCCCCACCTAGCTGATCTCTTGGTTGGAGCTGAAGCCATTTTTCCATTAATCATGTTGTCTGGATGTGTCACATTTTAACTTTGTCTTTGCTGCTTTTCTTCCCAGTCGTCCTCTATTGGTACCCACATAGCTTATTCTGAGGCAGAACATACCTCATAGGGACATCCTACGTTTTGGCACTTCCCACTTTCTGGAATGAAGACGTTGGTACTGGAAGGAACACAGGTCTGTCTGGTTTGACTTTGAGGAAACCATCTCTCTCTCCATGATTGTTCAGTGTAGATCATAATTCCTCTCTGTAGTGGGGATTGCATTCAGTAGCACCATAAATATAAAAATATTTCCAATTGGAGTGTTGGGTGTGTGTGTGCTTGCTTCTGACCCTGGCTGAGACTGGCAGCAGGAGCTCTCTCTTCTCCACTCCTGGTTGTTCTTTTGTGTTTCTCTCCCCTCCTGCTCCTCCCCCAGCCTCCTCCTCTTCACTTTGGTTCCTGGACAGCTGCTACTGTGAAGACAGTGCAGCTCCCATCTGCTTTCAGCATATGGGACCAAGGCTGTTACTTCCAAAGTCCTTGTGTTTGTTGTTCAGAGGAGGGTGGGTTATTGTGTGGAAGTGAGGCAGAAAATTGCAGTGTGACCTAATCAGTCTTTGTTAAATCTTGATTTAGTGTAGATGGACTCAATTGATCAGTCTTTCTATCCATCTGTCTATCCACCCACCCATGCATCAACCTTTTACCACAGAGATTTGAGTTTCCTCATACATGTACATAATAAAATACAAATAAAGTTCAAGATCAGGGAAGTACAGAAGGCTGAGGCCAAGGGGAAATTAAAACTCAAATCTGAATATTAGAGGACCAATAAATATTGTTGCTAAACCATGGTTTTGGCTTTGAGCATCTTGGCATATAAACAAAAGAAGAATCACAATCAGTTTATGAGATTCCCAATGTCCGCAAGGGGTGAAGCAGTGGTAGGCAGGTAGAATATGTTAAGCAAAGCTTCTCTTGGCATTGAGATCTGAAGAAAATTTTCCATGTAGATTGCCAATAAGACTTAGACCATGCCTTCATACCAGAGTATCAGGGGTTCTGGTTCTAGACTCAACACTCGTTCAAGAGCTGCATTCCCAGTAAGAGAACATTTTTTGCCAATAAAGTATCAAAGGATTCTAGATTTGAAACTTTCTAGGGTGGGTCGCAGCTAAAACTTCAAGTAAGCCACATATGGAAAAAGAACTACTGGTTGTAGTTACAAAAATATTGGATGACAACCAATATCCTTGGATTTAATTCTTCGGATTTTGGGTTTATGTTATCCCAAATATAAAGAGAGTGCAGGTAGATGTCAAGCAGGAAGCATTAATTCAACTATTGTTGAATCTTTGGGTTGCCTGATTTGTTATCTTAGGAGTGTATGGTTAGATTGCTTTGTTAGGGAAGGTTGACTGTGCAGTGGCTGCTTCTGGAGTCTTCTCGGAATGGAATCACCCTGATACTGTCTGCCATACACTTGGGGGCCCCTAGGTCATTGCTGGTTATAGGGAAATGTCATGGGAGGTAAATGGTCTGAAAAAGTTCACTTCACAGTTGAAATCATACCATGGGCCAATCAACAGTAACACGTGAATACCGCATGCTCTTTGGGAATGATAATGACTGCTGTGCCAGAACTTATCTAACAGCACTAGACTTTGGACCTCCACCCCCACTCCAGGAGTATCTGCACACTGGCCAAACAAGGTCATTGCCTAGAAACTCAACAATGTTTCCTGCAAGCTTAAAAGAAAACTATTAGTTGATTGAAAAGAAAATATGATGAATAAGTTTGGCTATCATTTTCCACAGCATTTATGATTCCATGATGCTTAGAAATAGAAGGGAAGTCCTTGATATTTTAAGTTGCAGATTTGCTATCCACAGAATGGGCCTTAAGTATATGAGAGGCAAAGACCCAAATGCCTACAGGGCTCAGGTGGGTCATAGAAATGCATAAAGTGAGCTAGTTGCAACTAAAAGAGAATATGGACAAGTAGGGTGACTGGAGATCTCATCCCTTTTGAGAGGTGGCAGTAGTTACTTCCTTTATGCCAATTTTTGCTGCAAAGCAGTTCAGACTCAAGTGAGCCATGTCATACAATTTTAGACAGAAGCCCACATGTCATTGGATTTATTTCTGATTTTTAAAGCATATAATGGCCAAATTAAAACATTCCTATAGACAGGATTTAGCTTTTCTCATTTTTTTTTTTTTTTTTTGGCCAGTGAATCACTTAGATAAATATGAAAGAGAAAACAGAAAAGGAAAGTAACTGAGCTTAGATGACACATGCATATCTATGCTTTTAGCTAATTATTATAGATGTACTTCACTGCATAATTCTCTCCAAATAAATAAATAAATAAATAAAGACAAGATTAATTTTTTTGAGTAGGATTAGGAGGTACTTCTATATAGTATTATTGTTAAGATCATGCTTGGGAAGAGAACTATATCTTTAAAAAAGTCATATTGCAAAACTGACAAAGCAGCTACTTGTCATTCAAACTGATCTTTTTATGGGACTTGAAATCTCAAGTCTTCCAAGTACAAAATACACTCTCTCTCTTCAGCCTTGCAACAGGTGCAGAATTTTTCAACTGAGTTTATGAGTGTTTTTGTCTCATTCATTTATGGGTAATGTATAAAGAAAAAGCCCAGAGAGATTTTTAGATCAATCTATTATGCAGTTTTCACTTGGCCAAACAAAGTACCCCAAGGATTATATAATGAAAGTGCATGCTGCTATTTTATTTCTAAAAGAATTTATACTGGGTTACATACTAGCACTTCCCCCAGTTATCTGTTGGGGAATGTAGAGAGCATGATATAGGTAGTCATAAAAATCTTGATTTTAGTTGCCAAATGTCATTTAAAAAACTGTAAATATAATCCAAGTGCAAACATGCCTTTTTTGCCCATTTGGTGTTCACCTATGCTGCTTTAGTTGCTGGGAGGCATGCAGAAGCCTTAGGAAGCTATGGCTGGTAATTAAATAATATCTCATATTGCTGTATAGAAACTTTAGAACCTCTGAATATATGTTCAATGCACCAGACGGTGCATTTTGATCTCACTGAGTGAATAGAGGTACTGTTTGTCTCTCTACAAATCTGGTGACCTTGAAAGGACTAGGTAGTTTTGTGGAGTTCAGTCTTAAACCTGAATAATATGAATAAGGGATGGCCTTCTCTGTGATAGGTTAAAGAGCAACGGTAGAGATGGGCTCAATTACAAATAGACTGGCTCACTTCTAGAGGAGAGAAAAGTGTGCAGATTTAAAAAGCACTTGAGATGGGTAAAACATAAAAACATGGAAAAAATTTGCTAAAATCAAAAGCAAACAAACAAACAAAAATAAACTATCTCAGTAAGCCAGTGTAACTAGCAGTGACTTAGAACATAAAACAAAACATTGTTACAAATGGGGGAATTTCTATTTGAGTCAAGGCTACCTATATAAAGAAGTTGAAGTCAGAAAGGGAAGCTACTCTAATGAAATGTCACCTGGAAGCAGGTATCCTTTTTCCAGCTCTCTCAACATTTCCCAGTTACCTCTTTCTCTTGTCCTTTCTCCCATGGCCCCCTCCCACAGGACTACATGAATTTTTTTAGCCAGCATGATTCAATAGCTTATCATTCAAAACAAAACTCTCTTGAGTGTGAAAGGAAGTGGGATCAATAATTTCTCTAGGACAGCAGGAATAAACTGAGGTGAACAGTCAAATTAAGACACAGCATCACCCACTGCCCCTTTGGAGTCCCAGAGACTGATCCTATTGGATTACAGTGCCTTGTTCTGTTGGTTCAGGCTGGGTTACTATTGGGTCAGCAGCTCATTCTTAACTCATCTACTAGTTGGCTCAAGTCCTGTGGTGTAAAAAGATCATTTGGAGCTGTGAGCAGTGCCAAATATCCTTAGGGAGTGTAGATAGGGAAACAGATAGGTGGAGGTGGCAAGATAAGATGTTCAACATATTAGAGGACCAGAAATGTTAGGTTAGTTAGTTGCTTTGTAGTGGCTTCTCACAACAGTGATCTGATGCTGGAAGCAAAATCTGAGTTTAACATAATCCAAGATTTAAGAAGCCAAGAAGATGAGTGTCTATTTTCCATGTCTCAGCACACTGAAAGCAGATTTTATGACTCCTACTCACTTTGGCTTAGCTTAGTGTTTAATGTTTCTACCTCTTTCCGTAGTAGTCAATTGTGATTTTGCTTACCTGGAATCTACTCTCCTTTCTTCTGATAATAGAATTCAATTTTCTTTTATGTTTAGACAGATTGACTCAAGTCAACTCAATTGGCATTAATCCTTGGCCATACACAGTGCTGAAAAGATGCAGAGAGGAGTCTGAAATTTAAGTTGGGTCAACGAACTCAATCTGAAACTTTTATTAAAATATTTTGAAAGGATTGAGGTTGCTGTGCTGGTAGCAATATAGTTCTTGGTTGCTTATGGTTGTTTTGTTATACTAGGGGGAAGCCTGCCCAAGCATGAAGCTAAAACAGAAATACAGATTAAGAGACATCAAGTCCTAAAAACATTGGAACTCATGGACACAGCCATTCTTAAAAATGGAATTTTAAACCTCTATCTCTCACCATGCACAAAACTCAACTCAAAGTGGATCAAGGACCTAGGAATTAAACCAGAGACCTTGCACTTAATAGAAGAAAAAGTAGGCCCAAACCTCCATCATGTTGGATTAGGCCCCAACTTACTTAATAAGACCCCTATAGTGCAAGAATTGAAACCAAGAATCAATAAATGGGATGGACTCAAACTAAAAAGTTTCTTCTCAGCAAAAGAAATAATCAGTGAGGTGAATAGAGAACCTACAGAATGGGAGCAAATCTTTACCACAAGCACATCAGATAGAGCACTAACTTCAAGGATATATCAAGCTCTCAAAAACCTTAACACACACACACACACACACACACACACACACACACACACACAAATAACCCAATCAATAAACAGGCCAAGGAACTGAACAGACACTTCTCAGAAGATGATATACAGTCAATAAACAAATATATGAAAAAATGCTCAACATCTCTAGCAATTAAAGAAAAGCAAATCAAAACTACTGTAAGATTTCATCTTACTCCAGTCAGATGGCAGCTATCAAAAATACAAACAACAATAAGTGTTGGTGAGGATGTAGGGAAAAAGGCACACTCATACGTTGCTGGTGGGACTGTAAATTGGTGCAGCCAATCTGGAAAGTAGTATGGAGATTCCTAGGAAAACTTGGAATGGAACCACCATTTGACCCAGCTATCCCACTCCTTGGTCTATACCCCAAAGACTTAAAAACAGCATACTACAGGGACACAGCCAATGTTTATAGCAGCACAATTTACAATAGTTAGGTTGAGGAACCAACCCTGATGTTCATCAGTAGATGAATGGATAGGGAAACTTTGATATATATACACAAGGGAACACTACTCAGCACTAAAAGAGAATAAAGTCATGGCATTTACAGGTAAATGGAGTTGGAGAAAATACTGCTAAGTGAAGTTAGCCAATCCCAAAAAACCAAAGGTCGAATGATTGCTTTGTTATGAAGATACTTGTAGGAGCCCTAATTAAGGAGATAGCTAAGATTGCGGTTAGCTGTGAGCCATAAAGCATTACCACCTTGCATGATCTTGCGAGACTTGGCCCAGGAGATTGCGGACAGGGTCGGTGCCATTTTGTGGTGGTTGGAGGAATGTGGACTGCGGGTAGGAGTTGTTTTTGGAGCTGGAGAGAGAAGCTAGCAGAAAAAAGAGCTTGTTTGTTTCCAGTCTGCCTCTGAACTTATTCCCGCGGCGTTGTTGCTCCAAGAGGCAATTGCTTCAGGCAGCGACAAAGATACTGACTTATAATGGCAAGGGAGGGGGGATGAGAGATATGAAGGAACTTCAAATAAAACAAAAGGGAGGGAGGAAAGGGGAGGGGGCAAGGGGATAGGAATAACAGGGGAATGAGTTAGCCATCATTATCCTATGTACATGTATGAAGACACAAATGGTGTAAAAATACTTTATGTAAAACCAGTGACTTGAAAAATTGTGCTCTTTATATCTAATATGAAATCAATTGCATTCTACAAGCATGTATAACAAATTAGAATTTTAAAAATTGAAAAAAATGGAATTTTATTCCTGAGTTTTTCAGTTTTGTGAGACATGAAATTTCAACATTAATTAGACTTGAGTCAGAAAGACTTGTCAAAAAAAAAAATGTTTTCAGCCGGGCGCGGTGGCGCACGCCTGTAATCCCAGCACTTTGGGAGGCTGAGGCAGGAGGATCGCGAGTTCAAAGCCAGCCTCAGCAATGGCGAGGCACTTAGCAACTCAGTGAGACCCTGTCTCTAAATAAAATACAAAAACGGGCTGGGTATGTGACCCAGTGGTCAAGTGCCCCTGAGTTCAATCCCCGGTACCACAAAAAAAAAAAAAAAAAAAAAAAAATGTTTTCACTGATATACCTTTCTTAGAATCTGTTTCTGTCTGGTTTGGTCAATTATCCCTCTGTTCAAGGCTGACCCTGGACTTACCTGCTTATTGGATGTTATGAAGTTCATAAGTCTTGAACTTTCCTTGTGAATGGGTAATGTGTCAGAACTAGAGTACTATGATCCCATGGGGATTAGGAACCCAATTCAATATTCAAACACATGCAAAACCTTTCTTGCATTCCTAGATGGTGAGGCTTACTCTTTTGCTACTATTTAGGTCACTACAGGTCATTCCAACAAGTGCTTAATTGATTTTAGAGATATGCATGAAGAATGCCTCTGATTTGACAAGATGCAAACCCATTTGTTTTTGCATAAATACTTGCCAGTGATCCTTCCCAGCACTTTGCACCTACCTTTTGTTTGGACAAAAGCAGTTTTAGTAAATGTTGCATAAATTATGAACTATAGGTTTGGTTGCTAATTGTAGGGCTTAGAGAGAAAAACGATCCCAAATATCTATACACAATGGAATTTTACTCAGCAATAAAAGAGAACAAAATAATGGCATTTGCAGGCAAATGGATGAAGTTGGAGAACATAATGCTAAGTGAAGTTAGTCAATCTCAAAAATCCAAATACTGAATGTTTTCTCTAATATAAGTAGGCTGATTCACAGTGGTGTTAGGTCAGGTTGGGGTACATAGGAGGATTAGAGGAACACTAGAAAGGTCAAAGGGGAGGGAGGGGAAGGAAGGGAGCAAGAGTGGGTGGAGGGGGAAAAAAAAGAAAAGGTGGTTGAATAAGATGGATATCTTTATCCTAAATGCATGATTGAAGACATGAAAGGTACGAATATACTTTGTATCTCTGTATATAAGCAGTGCTATGTAAGAAGATGCTTTATATGTATACTATGAACTGTAATCCATACTACTATTATTAATACAACTTTGAATAAAAAAAAAAAGAAAAAAAAAGAAACATGATCATCTGCCATACCAGAATATTTCTATAATTGTATTTTCAACAACATGAGATACTTTTTAAGATAAAAATTTATTATCTGGAAAAAAGATATTGTGTGCATCTACAACTAAAATAATATATATATATATATATATATATATATATATATATTCAGTTTCTTAGAGCTCCTAATTACCTTTGTTTTAAGAGAGGTTGATTTGATAATTACTTTAAAAGAATGCTGACAAGTTCTTGTTTAAGAGGAGAAAAAAAGCACTAAAAGGGAAAAATTAGCTTGAAATTAGGGGAAGCTGTCTATATTTCTAGTTTTTTTTCTGTATGGAGTAAAATATACAGTGTCTTATGATAATATTATTTTTGTTGGGTATTCAGAGAACCTGCTTTATATCTAAATCTTTTGCTACTCTACTAAGTAAATCTGCTTGTATAAGTCACAAGAAGAGCCATCCTGAATTTCACTGAAGGGCACAGTCCCCTGCATATACACGTGTATTCATTTCTCCATCCCATTTCAGCATCACCATCTGAAATTTCTATGCCTTTCTCTGTAAATACATATACACAATATATCTATATGAGAAATGTCTTAAAACTCAGTTTGTGTTTCTCTGTGGGAGTTGGGGTGGGGCGGGCATGGGAAAGGTCTTGTGAAAATATTATGTTTCTGTCCATAAAAAACAAAGAAAAGCAAAAATATCCTGACATATTTAGGGGTTCAGATAATGAATAATGAATAGATTTAAAACGCATGATGGATCAAAGATAATTTGGTTTTGGCAGCAAGTTTAATTAGCTATGATTAATTGAACTTTTTCTCTCCAAGTAAATGGAATGACTGAACCCAAATAATTAAGTTTGCACACCTCTGATTAGGGAAGAAATAAATCCATGAGAAAGAACCCCTAATTCTCAGGTAATTGCTCTGGGAGAACCAGACGAGTCAGGAAGTAGGAGTGGAAATGGATCCAAGAAACAAAAGGAAGAAGAGGGGGAAATGGAGGAGGAGGGAGGAGAAAAGTCAGAGAGGAGAAGAAAGAGGAAGGCAAAAAAAGGAACAGGAGGGAAGAAGAGAAGAAAGAGGAAGTAGGAAAAAAGAAGAAAGAGAAGGAGGAAAAGAGGGGAGGGGAGGAAGAGAAGAAAGATAGAATGAGTTCATCCATTTATTTACTCAATTATTCAATGGTGTTAATTGGATATTCACTAAATGCCAGATATTGGATTAGGCACCAGGACTGAATGGTGAATCAATCTTTATACCCTCATTTAAGTCTTTTCATTTTTACATTCTATTGGGCAAGACAGGAAAAATAAGTAACTAGACAAAATAGTAATTATGATACCATATGTTATGCAGAGAACCGATAAGGTGCTAACATACTGAGGAAGACAGCATTACAGCTGTTGATATCACATCTATCCCATGTGAATGAAATCCAGAGACACAATCCCTCTTCTCCAGCTCTGATCAGTGGATATGGGGAATCAGCGTGTCTACCCTAAGCTGATCCATCCCAGAGTGGGAAATGACCAGGCTATGAATCCCAGGGAAGGAAAATTACATAGGGCAGTGGTTAGCACTACTCTATCCTTTCTATACTGATTTCAGAAGAGCAGGTAGATGTCTTTTCCTTCTTGGATGCCCAGAAAAAAAAAACTTAATTTGACAAACTTGAGCTGATACACTAGCAGAAAGTGGAGTGGGCTATCTGTAAATTATTCAAGATAGCCCAGAAACAGTTCTATAACAATATCTAGAATCCAACATTATTCTCAAACAACCTATACCATGACTATCATATTGTCAGTTGGGTACTTTCTGGTAGAATTTTGAGACATGTGGCCAGAACAGCTGAGGTAGTCAGACAGGTATTACCCTCTCCTGGCATAGAAAGATGCTAGTATCTTGGTAAATAAACTCTCCGTATGGAAAGCCCGGCAGACAGTATCGCTTGTAAATAGCAGCTATTTAAGAGAAGCAAGCAAACAAAAACAAATCCCTTCAATCTGGTCTTGTAGAAGTAACAACAGAAAAGCAATGTTGCACCTGAGTAGTCCATATTAATCTATGGGTGTAACTATGAAAAATAATGGTTTGTCAGGAAGAATGTCAGAATCAGAAGAGTAATTGGAATTAGGCTGTAGCATGGAGCTTCCATGTCCTTGGTTAATACCTACATGATAGAGAAAATTTTACGTATATATTTGTGGTGAAAAGTAACAAAACTTGATGGTTTACAGGCTGAGAGGTTATAAGGACACTCCATGGGTCACCCCTTTCAGGAACAGAGTAGGCAGATGTGTTCTTTGAAAGTTGTCATTTTACTAGTGATGCATGCTCTGTTCAGAGGGACCGGGCTGTTACTAGTAATTGAGAGTGAGCCCTGGTCCTTACATATTCTGCCTACTTTCCCACTTCCCTTAGACTTCCAGGAACTCTTTATTCCAGAGAAGCCGTTCTTCCCCATACCCTTCCCACTTCTGCCCTGAGCAGCTGATGAAGCCCATGTACAAATGTGAACACCCCTTCAGACTTGATGGTATTACAAAAAGCTGAGGGTTCTTTCCTCTCCTCATAAGAGTCCTGGCTATGCAGAAATAACTGCGTTCTTCAAACAGAATGCCTACAGATCCAAAGACTTCCCCATCTCCTGGCACCCTTCCACCCAAAAAATGGATTCCTTACCAAAATGTTCTCCAAAGGCAAAGCAACATGCTGGATGTAAAGATCCTTTCACTCCTCTTACCCAGGGTCAATGCCCTTCAGTTTGGAGAACTGGGGAAGGGAGGAGGGTGGGTGTTTTGGTGATGGCTACCTCTTCTTTTTCCCCAGAGTCCTTTTTTTCCAGAGGCTGAGAGAATGGGGGTGTGGGGGTGAGAATCAATAATTAAGGTTATTTTCTTTTTGAAGAGTTCTATAATTTTGCCTATTTATGCATGATGTGGAAATATTTTCCTTTATTTACACACATTTCTTTGACCATTAAAGTAAAAGTGAGGGTGAAGAAAGCATTCTCCTAACAGAATTCACCAGGGGTAGGAGTGAATAGATGCTCCTGATTTTCTAAACCAGTCAGTCCCACAAGCAGTCTCTGATTTTTGGTTTATCAAACATGATCCCTGTGCCAGGATTATAAAAAGTGTGACAACAGTGTGTGCTATGGACTGAATTGTGTTGCCTCAGATTCATATGTTGAAACCCTAACCCCCATGTGGCTGTATTAGAATATGGAAATGGAAGTAATTACAGTTCTACAAGGTAACATGGTAGTGCCCTGGTCCTATAGATTAGTGCCCTTATAGGAAGAGAAACCAGAAAGCTTGGTGCTTTCTCTCTGCTACTCAAGGACACAGGAAAAGGCAGTAGATGGCAAACTGGGAAGAGAGACTTTGCCAAAACCTAATTGGCACCTTGATCTAAGACTTCCTACCCTCTAAAATTATGAGAAAATAAATTTCTGTCTTTAAGTCAATTTACCTGTGATGTTTTCTATGACAGCCTAAGCACATTGAGACAGTGAATAATGTGATAGCAATGATTTAAAAAAAATACCAAACACAGTAGAACTAATACATACAGATTATTATTTATTTTGTAAACAGTTCATGTAACTTCATTGAAGTTTGCCTTCTACATTTTCCTTTGAATACAAGTGATGAGCTGTATAGAAGAGCAGCTGTGTCACTATAATTGTTAAAAAATCTTGTTTTTTTATATGTAAAAAATAATAATTTTCAGCTTGCCACACCTTCTTATTCACTAAATTAGGCAACCATTATTTTCGTCTCTATTAAAAATTCAAATTTCCCCTGAAGGATGTAAACCTACAACTTTAGAGAATATTCAAAAGACTATTTGTTGAACAAATTAATTTACCATAGGCTTTGAAAGCCCAAACAACAGAGATGCCCAGGACTCAAAGAACTCACAGATGGGTGACAAGAACCACTGCTGGCAGTTTCTGAGAATGCAGAGAGAACTGGAGAGGTGCCAGGAGACTAGAGCTGTGTAAATATTGTCCAATTCTTTTTAAAGAGAGAAAAATGCAAATACAGAAAATTAGAGTTTAACAGACTTGATGTTTTCAACCCCAAGTAGAATTTGATAAGCAAATAATTATGTCCAGAATTTGAAGAATATGGTAAGAATGTTAAGGTTTGTTTAGTCTCTAATGTTGCCTCTGAGAACAAGTAGGAGAAATGAGCAAAATGGCAGCACAATTAAGGGGCTTTTGTAGCATTTTGCATAGTTGAGTGATTCTGTGTGAAAAGTGTTGACACACAAAAAGTTAATAATGTATCATTCGGGGCAAAACCAGGTTACAAGACAGTAGAATGCAATACTATCGTTGTAAGTAATATGGAGATAGAAATAAATATATTAAAAAATTCCCAGGAGAGTCCCAAAACATTATTAGTGGTCATATTTGAGAATTATTTTTCTTCTTGGTTTTCTTTTCTGTATATCTAAATTTTGTATGATTAAATGATAGACTAGTTTCTTTAACAACAAAACAGTCAAAAGAAAAATACACAAGCAAATAGAAATATTGATTAATGTATTGATTTTATGTGTGGGAAGATGTTGTGAAAGAATAGGATCTCTTTTACTGTACTGTGGAATTCTTATGGTATAAATGCTATGATAGTCTATTAACTGGAGTTCTCAAAACTGTCTTGTCACCAGAATCACCAGGGATATAGTGAAAAATATAGATGCTGGGCTCTACCATTCTGATACAGTGATATTGCAGTGAAGCTTGGGAATCCAACCACAGGGAGTTGATTAAATTATGGGATACCCAGAGGTTGAGACTACTCACTGACCTGAGAAGTTACCCATAGTATCATAAATATGATAAATTTTATAAATAAATGAAATGAACAAGTTGAAAATACTATGGTGCAATTTTGTTAGTAAGAGGAGTTTTATACACACACACACACACACACACACATGAACATACAGAAAATGTTTATAATAATAATTTCTATAATGGGATCATTTTTGTTTTCTTCTTTTTATTTGTTACATTTTCTAAACATTTTGCATATACCAGGTGTTAATTTTATAGTTATTTTTAAATCATTATTTCATCCTTTTCTTTATAAGGGTATAATTGCAAAAGATAAAAAGTTGTCAGAAATTTCATAATGGAGATAAATTTTTAACCAAAGAACCATCCTGTTTCCATAGAAAAGATGTGCACATGGAAACACTAGCCAGGTGACAGTTCTTTGGCTGGAATGAGCCCTTGCAAGCTGGTGGGAAAGTGAGTGTTCAGGATACAATGGAAATCCAATCCTGATTTTATTTCCACTACGGATTCATCCCTGGACCCTTTTCTAGGTTCTTTGAAGTAGAGGATGTTTCTTTGTACAGGCAGTACTTATATCTGTTTCCATGTTCTCTACCAAAATCTTTTTTTCAATCTACCTGCCCTCATGTGGAAGATTCCCAGGGCCTCACCAATTAGAAATAGTTTCATCAAGTTTATTAGCCATTTCTCTAAATGTGCTGCATTTACATTTCAGACCTATTTACTGGGTATCTTCTATGCTGGGCTTTGTTCTGGAGACTAGAGACAAATAAGTCATGAACATCTAAACAATGCCTTAAGAGAGCTTTATTTAGGCAGAGAGTTGGAGATTTTTAAAAACTGATAAATTCAGTAAAATATAAAATATGATAGCAAGCTGAGAGCATGAAGTTAGAGTGAAGATTCTCATCTTTGGCCCTGCATGAGAACTCTGGAGGCTTTTGAGAAATAAGAGATGCCTTGTCCCCACTTCCCACACTGAATTACCAGGTCTAGGGTGAGTGTTCACTATCCACAGGCAGAAAAATCTTCCCCTTTTATTCTGGTCTATAGCTGAGTGTTGAAACCCACTGCACTGCAAAAACTTGCTCTGCCTGTGGTGTTCCAGAGTGTGGCAACAAAAAAAGGCTAGCTGAACGGAGTCTGGGAAATGAATGTTTGATGTCCAAAGATCATCTAACAGAAGAAATAAGGGATGTGAATTCAAAAGGTCTTGCCAGGACATGGTTGCTGTAGGAATTTGTGAGGGTTCAACCTGGCAAGGTACTGAGGGCATGCTGCAGGTCTTGTGTGTGCAGGAGGAGAGACAGTAGATAATACTAGAAGGTACTACAGCAGGGACAGATGGGAATGTGAGAGGTGGGGTCTGGAATGTGATAGGTTGAAGTTTATCATGAACCAAGAGTTTATGGGCATTAGGGACCCAAACATGAACTGTAAGGGGAGACCAGGTCACAATGCCTGTGGTGGTCACAGATGGTGCAGATCATTAGGTGGTAGTGGTCGTAGCTGAGAGAGATTTCTGAGGCATGAGTGACAGAATTTGGCAATTGTACATGTTGTCTTATCAATAATATCACTCTGGGGTTGTTTCAGCCTTCACTTCTGCATTTTTTCCCTCAAATAATAAAATGCATTCCCTTATATGCACGTGTCTCCAGTTATTTTACCTTTTCTCTCTATGGCTAGAGAATATAAACTGAAATGAGAGAGAAAAAACTGCCATGCTTATGATGGAAAAAGAATACACACACACACACACACACACACACACATGTATATATATATATGTATATATATATATATATGCTCACACACATACACATATGTATGTGTATGTGTGTGTGTGTGTGTGTGTGTGTGTATACACTCTTTTCTTATTCACAGATAAATATTTTTCTTATCATCATGTTCTCCAGAGCAAACACTGAGTCTATATCTGTGAGCTATGCAAAGATAGTACCAGGAGAATTGGAAGAGCTCAGTCTTTGTGTCACATCATACTCTCCCACTTGATGTTTCTGAATGCAAATATGTCTGACAGGTATAAATAAGGGTATCACCCATTGGAATAGAACCCATTTCCACCTTGCCATTTCTTATCATGCATATATTTGGGAATGAATGTGCTGTTTTCATCTTCTAAGATTTTCACAGTTGGAATTTGTTTTTACATAGTGCAGTGGTGAGTTCTGTGGTTTCCAGGGTGAAGAAATGGATCTGCTTTTTCTCCTTTCAGAATTCAGTGCATTTTCAAATACCTTGAAAAGATGTCAGGAGTCAGAAAAAAAGAATTCTTGGTGTTCAGCCAGTGGACAGAGGAGGCGTCTGCTGCACAGAACTTCTAGGTGAGGAAAGTTGTCCTGGTGGAATGAATTGATTTGTTTCAAGGTGTCATATACTTGTGAACACACCTGGGCAGGTTGGGTGGTAAGGACACGTTGATTTTCACCTGCATGGTTCTCCAAAGAAGGTCCCCAGACCAGCAGCAGCTGCATCAACAACAGCAGCATCACCACCTGGATTTAAATCCCCACTCTGCCATTTATTAAGTTGTCAAGACTGGAGCAAGTTTCTATATTTTTTGAGCCTCAGTTTCCTCAGCCGAGAAACTTAATTCATCTAATTGTGATTATTTAATTTGAGGAGATGATGTCTGTAAAGCATTTAGCATGGCACCTAGAATATGGAAAACTCTACCAAATGGTGGCAATTGCAATGATATTTATTACTGCCAGTGTTTATGGGTTTATATGAACTGTACCACCCAGTTGGCTTGTCTCCATTTCTATCGGGATTATCATCACTACCTTCTGCCTCCCCCACCATCTAAGATTTGTATCCATGTTCTGTTTTCCTCTTGAGGTGGATGGGGATCATCAAGAGAGGCCATCCCTTTACACTTTGATCCTTTCTCTATGAGATGCCATTACTGATCTTTCAGAAGAGATCCTGGGTACCTATCCCACAAATATCTAGGCATGAATCTATTGTGTATTCAAAAGTGTGGATTGTACTTAGAATTATATAGCTCACAAGTAGGGTTGTCACAAACCCCCATGTCACTCTCATTCTCATTTTCCCCAAATCTTAAAGTATAGGTCTAACTGACCACAGTGGCTATAAGAACCAGACACTCGTGGAAGTGCTTCCTTGTCGGTTCTTGATGCCCCACCTTTCTTTCCCTAACAGTTTTATGGCTGCATTTCTCAGTAGCAGAAAATGATGCAATATTTCCTGAGGACTGTAGGAGCCTATAATCAAGGAGATAGCTAAAGATTGCGGTTAGTTGAGAGCCATAAAAGATGTTCTAGTTTCCACCTGATATTAATGCATTATCCAAGTAATCTTTGTATGCCCGTGAACACTGCGTGACGCACTTGTAAGCTCGAGCTGTAAGCACTTGTCCTTGTTAAAGCTATATGTATATAACTGGGTGAGGTTGGTTAGAGTGTGTGGGAAAAAGAAGAAGGTGGTGGCTGGAGTTAGAGTGTTTGGAGTGATTGCTGGAGCCAGAGAGAGAAGAAGAAGAAAAGACCTTTTTTTCATTTTCATCCTGCCTCCGAATTTTCCTGCGGCGTTCATTGCTCCAAGCGGCTTCCACTTCAGGCAGCAACAGAGGACAGCTACTTACCAGAGAGCAATCCTCAAAAACTTTAGAGACAAGGTGATAGTAGCAACAGATTTATCTCATTCTGTTTTAAGAAGTCTTTTCAAGACCAGAATCAAAATGGAGCTTTAATAGAATTACCATGCGACCCAGAAGTTCCACATATATATATATATATATATATATATATATATATATATATATATATATCCCCAAAGAACTGAAAACAGATATCAAGCAAATTCTTATATATAAATGTTCATGGCAGCACTACCCAAAATAACCAAATATAAAACTTAGAATGCCTATCAACTGATGAATGTATAAACAAAATGAACTCTGTCCATGAAATTAAATATTATGAATATTATTCATATTCATATTATCCATAAAAAGAATGAAAAGCTGATACATGTTTCAACATAGATGAAAGTCAATGTGAAAGAAGCTAGTCACAAATGTCAGAGGATTCCATTTCTGTGGAACAGAGGTAAAAACCATAGAGGTAAAAAGCACACTAGTGGTTTCCAGGGCTGTGGCCAGGTGGGATGGGAGAAGGGAAGGAGAGTGACTGCTTAGTAGGGACAGAGTTTTTTTCCTTTTGGAGTGTTGAAAATATCTTGGAACTAGGTAGAGATAATGGTTGCCCAACATAATGAATGTACTAAATGATTCTAAATTGGACTCTTGAAAATGGTTAATTTGATGTTTTATGAATTTTTACCTCAATAAAAAAAATTAAGCTTTGAATGCCAAGAACTCAAGAGACTGAATGTACTAAGCCTTGGTACATGGAACAGGTTAGGAGCTTTATTGCCATGTAATGAATAGCTCTTCACGAGGTACTCCACTTTAATTTTCTCATAGGCTTCACATGTGCATGCATTTATTTCCTTCACAAAATGGATCTGAATGATGAATGATTGCTAACACATTAAACAACCATTGTCCATTATTCTTCTACCAGTTAGAAAGCCAAAGATTTCTGTTGTTGTTGTTGTTGTTGTTGTTTTAAGGCTAAAGAGAAATCTCACAGGCAAGAATACTGGTCAGGGGTATCAGCAGTTGTGAGAACCAGTTTCATATTTCTCCTTTAAATAACTATGTAATCATAGGCAAAACAGTATACTTCACTGGGCATCAGTCAATTCTGTTGCCATAATAATTGTATAACCTTGGTGTTTGAATTTTGCCACATGAATTTCCCAGGAAGATGTGGTACAATATTGAAATAATGGTCCTGAGGATTCATGCCTCCCTTACACGTATACCACTTTCCAAGTCGTGTAGCTGCCCTTCTCATCCAAAGGCAATCTGATTTTTTACCCCTGAACTCTGTGCTGGCCTTGTGACTTGCTTTGACTAGTAGAATATAACAGAGGTAATATGAGTTCCACAGGCCCAGGCCTTAATAAGCTTGTGGCATCTGCTCTCACTCTTGAAAACCTGAGACCACTGCACTCTGAAGAAGCCCAGTATCACCTACTGCAATTGAGACGTCACATGAAGGAGACCTGAGTCACTCCAGCTGGCAGCCAGCACCAACTGCCAGACTTGGGAGTGAGGCCATCTGGGACCTCTGTATCCAAACAACCTTCCCCTGAATGCAGGAACATGAACAGATACAAGCAAAACTATAGAGAAACTGCTAAGAATTGGGAGAACAAACAAAATATTTCTACTTTGAGCCACTAAATTTCCTTTTCTTTCCTTTTTTCTCTATTTTTCTTTTCCTTACATCACTAAATTTTGCTGTGCTTGGTTGTACAACAATAGTTAATCAAAACAGACAGAAAGATGGATGAAAAAGTAGTGCCATAGGTCTCCAGCTAGAAGTTGACTAGTCCATGGCTTCCTTCTCTATTGCCTCCCTTCTGCTATTAAGCTTATCAATGATGGTTTTTATGTTGGTTACTGTATTTTTTAGTTGCAAAATTTCCATTTGGTTCTTCTCTATATCACTTAGTTCTTGACTAAGAATTTCTAGTTTTCCATTGGTTTTAGCAGTGTGCATGATTGCTGGTTAGACCTATTTATAATAGCTGCTCCAGTGACTCAGATTATTCTAACCTCTATTGTCATTGCAATGTTATCTTCAGTTGATCTTTAACCAATGGGGACTGAGATTTTCCTGATTCATTATGTGCTAAGATATTCTGGATTGTACACTGTACATTCTGAATATTGCATTATGAGACTCTAGGTCTTATTTAGAACCTATGGCATTTTTTTTTAAGCAGACAGACTAGTTAGGTTCAGACCACAAGTTTTATCCCATAGTTATCTTTGGAGGGCTAGGCTTCCTCTGTCAGATCAGTTTTCAAGATGTTGGCCGTGCTCTTTGGATCTGTCCTTTTTGTGGTCACACAGTGGTCAGTCTGGCACCTGAGTGGAGGTCTCCAAGTTTTGGTGTGCTCATTACTGTCAGATTAAAGCATGTACAGGTTGAAAGTGAACCCAAGAATTTATACAAGAAGTTGTATATGTTGCCTTGCTAAGCTTCTTCCTTCCCATGATCTTGATACTTTCTGCCTCCCTGTATTTTTTAGTCACTCGTTAAAAAGATTGCTGTGCCATGTACTTCCATGACTTTTACTAAATATTGCCCAGGAAGAGAGAAGAGCGAAAAAGCTCTGGGGTATGGGCCTAGCCTTTGGGAACAATAGTGCCACTGAATGGAGTGGTGGGTTCTCCTGCATCATAGCTTTGACTCCCACAGGCTGATGCTGCCACTAATGCAGCATCACTGGGGGGAATGGGGGAGGGAGAGGTAGAAGAGGTGGGGAGGGAAGGAAGGTGGGAGGAGGGAAGGGGAGGGAGGAGAAGGAACAAAAAGGAGGGAGGGAAAATAGGATTTCCACATTCTGAGCATTAGGAATTTCTTTTCCCTCTTCTAGAGCCAGAACTAGAGGGCATCTCCAGGAGCTCTCTTGATCTACACCCTAGTGCCCATTTCTGGGGTGTGGAGCTCAGGCCAGGGTTTATGGGAAGGAAAAAATAGAGTCAACTTACAGCTGTTTGGCAATTAGTCTTCTTCCCCAGTCTATATGCTACTATTTAATTTTGAGAATCATCAAGTAGTTGCTCCATGCATTGTGTCCAAATTTTGTAGCTATATTCAGCACAGAGTAAGAAGGACATGGGCCTCCTCTGACTTAGCCAGGACTGGACACTTTCTACAAGTTTGTTCTAGGTACTCTGGTGGGTGAGGGCAATAGGTAAGAGAACAGGTGAGACCAGATATAGCCATGTTTGACCAAAGGTTCTCATCTGTTATAGGTCTTGAGGTGTCTGGGACCTGGCTTTGTCAGTGGAGCATGCCTGGGTAACAGCTATAAATTAAACATTCCTAGGCAAAGAATCTGATTGTGAGACATAGGCAGGAGAAGGGTGGAGGGGAAAGGCTTGTTTCTTTTGTCACTTTATCTGGTCTGCAAGATAAGCACCCTTGTTTAAGCAAGCACCCTTAAAGCAAGCACCCTTGTTCAATTAAGATAGGTTTTTAAAAAAAATATTTATTTATTTGTTTTAGTTGTACACAATGCCTTTATTTTCACCTGGTGCTGAGGATTGAACCTGGGCTGCGCATGTGCTAGGTAGGTGCTCTACTGCTGAGCCACAACCCCAGCCCATTTTTTTTTTTTTCAATTAAAAAAAAAAATGTCAACCCTGAACTGTTGTCTTCTTCATGGTGAGAATGTTGCCCAGAAATGATGATTTTATTTAGGGAAACTTCTTTCTCTTTGTAGGAACCTAGTTTTAATCTATAATCTCTATAATCTGTTTTCTATATTATCTATGATCTACTTTAAACTCTGATTATAGCTTCTAAAGATCATTAATCTCAGTAATAATTTGCCTAATGAAAGTCTTTCTCCTGGATTATGTTTCTTGGCTATTTTATTTCTGCATCTTTTCATCTGTAGCAGTGAAGTTATTGGACAAAATCATCTTTAACGTCACTCTCAACTCTAAAGAGTTGAGACTCTACAAATACCCTCTTCTGCCTGCCTGAATAGGGTTTATATGCCAAAAAATAAAATAGGCATCCATCTGTTGGGGCTTATGAAGGTGATAATTAATCACATGGCTAATAATTAATTATATCCCTTTCTTCCTTTGAGTTCTGAACCAATTTAGAAATTGTCGCAGATGTCAGATAGAAATCATAATGTCAGTTTTATTGTTGGTATTGCTGTTTGAGAATGGGACTTAGACCTGTAGCCAAATAAAACTTCATATTCCTTTTTCCCCTAAACTGAACCTTTCTACCCACTTGTGTGGTGAATACCTGGTCTCCCAGGGGATTTCAGAGTTCACCAGGTAAAACTTTCCAATGAGGATCAAGGGCACACACTTGAGTGGGGGCAGTCAAGCTGGCCCAGGGCCTGCACTGGGGCTGTGCATGTTCATTCCTGTTTCCATATCCCCATAAGATGAGTCACACCTACTCTGGGGAGAAAAGAGTAAAGATAGACAACCACTCTTACCTCCGTTACTGCCTTCTTTTGGGAGTAACTGTTCCCTTCCCTCTGAAAACTGAAGTAACAAGCTGTCTCCATTTTAGGGTCTCTGGAATCCCCTTGGTCCCCAATTAACTGGGATGGTTGATCAGCCTAACTTCAAATCTATCACAAATCCAAAATGTTTTAATTTATCTTTTGTTTGCTTTCATCATACCAAAGACTGTTTTAGAATAACTCCTGTGAGTTTAGGGCAGATGCCACCTTTTCACTAAACCCTTGTATTCTTTCTCCTTGAAACCAGCTTCCTAAAAGAGCATCAATATCCCAAAAAACAAAGGCCAAATGTTTTCTTTGATATGAAGATGCTGACTCATAATGGCAATGGGGGTGTGGGTGGAGCATGGGAGAAATGGAGGAACTTTAGATAGGGCAAAAGGAGGGGAAGGGAGGGGGCATGGGTATAGGAAAGATGGTGGAATGAGTTAGACATCATTAACCTAAGTACATGTATAAAGATACAAACGGTGTGAAAATACTTTGTGTACAACCAGAGACTTGAAAAATTGTGCTCTATATGTGTAATATGAAATGAATTGCACTATGCTGTCATATATAACAAATTAGAATAAATAATTTAATAAAAATATTTTAAAATTAACAAAAATGATAATGAACATATTGCTATCTCACATAATCATCATTTTTATTCTGGTGAGGACATTTAAAATGTAAATA
Source organism: Tamias sibiricus (assembly GCA_025594165.1). Lineage (NCBI taxonomy): Eukaryota > Metazoa > Chordata > Mammalia > Rodentia > Sciuridae > Tamias > Tamias sibiricus. Next base: position 151,989,289 of record CM046657.1, on the reverse strand, counting down.
TACCACAGTGAATTTCACCTTTATGTGTATCTGTAAAGCATTTGTTAAAAAAAAAAAAAAGTAAATAAATAAAAGGGAGACCAGTACAGTGGAGGAGGGGTAATAAAAGAAGGGAAAAGGGGTGGAAAGGAGAAGTACTTTGGGGCTGAAGTGGAGCAAATTATATTCCATGCATGTATAATTATGTCAGAATGAACCCCACAATTATATATAGCTACAATACATTAATGAAAATCTATTCTGTCACCAAAAAACAAAAAATTATTGACTACCTGAAAGGGCAAAGGTTTAAAATGCCCAATACCAATGGCTACTACATATTGAGGAGCTTAGCACTAGCATCAAGCTAAGGGCTTTCCACAATTCTTCCTCCACCTTCATTACAACTTTGTGTGATAATTACTAATATTATTGCTTTTCTAGAAATAAGAGTATTAGGGCCTGGAAATAGTGATTATTTACCTGCTTTTATATAAATAGAAATGAAAAGGCCAGGTTAAGACTCAGTCTGCCTCCCAAAGTCCACACACATACCTTCTGAATGACATCACCCTTAGGAAGGTTGGCTGAAATTTCTAAGAGAGACTTTTGTTTCCTCAGATCTAAGGGTGAGATGAAAACATTTGGTTACTTAAGACACCCCACAAATGTATGAGGCAGCATTCCACAGCAATTATGTTCATGAGATTTGGAGCCAGAGAGCTGTTAAAATTCCAACTTGGCCACTTGCCCTGCACCTGTGCTGGACCTTTATCCTGATTGTCTTGAGATCTTGTGCAGGTTATCTACTATCTCTGGGCTTTGGTTTCTCGATCTGTAAGAGTAGGATAGTAGTAAAACTAATAGTTACTTCCTAGAGTCCTTGTCAGTCCAAGATGGGACAATGTATATGAGGCATTTAGTTCATGGCCTGCAATAGGAACATCATACACACTACTCAGTATTATTGTTGATGATGATCTTGGGGAAAGGCACTGTAGTTTCTACCTTGGCTATAATTTCAGTCTTCCTAATCGCAAATTTTTAATTCTGCCTTCTTCATGCAGTTTTAATGAAAATCCTTTCTTGGCCAGAGCCCTGCTGGCTGAGAATTCCATTTGGAATCTGTCCAGGAAACTGACCCTGCTGGAACCTACCCTATCTCCCCTCCTTGGAGTTTCTGTTAATTGCCATCTGGCTATTTTTAGTTTCTTCAAGTGTGTGCTGGGTACAAGCAGGGAAAGTCCATCCTGCTGGGGGAGTGGGGTTGTATGAGCTGTGGGGTTTTAATTTGGAAATGTTTTGACACTTCATTTGTCAGGGCACTAGTTGCTGAAAACTTGTGAGAGTAAGCAGGAGCTGAGAGCTTATTATTTTTTCAAATCAGCATTTTCACAGAGGAGAGAATCCCCAGTTGTAACAGCTGCTTAGTGCATCCAAATGTGGGGTTGGCTTAGGCAGAAGGGATTTAGGGATTTGGAGGCTTAAAAGAAAACATAAATAACAACAAACATGCAGAGCAACCTGTTTAGACTGTCAGCTGATATGCAGATTTGACGAGCTTGAGCTTCAGCTCTTCTGATTTTATTTGGTGTAAGCTTATCATCATTTTGCTCAAAAGCCCTTAGGTCCATTTCTTATCCTGTTCTGAAATTCTCCTCTCACTTTAAAAGTACCACACACCTCCAGTTAACCTACCACACTAATGAAGCTTGACCTTAATTGTTGACCAGAATGAGGGTTGTAGCACAGATCGGCCACACAGTCCTGTCTGCAAGTTCTTGCTTCCTTCCATTGCTTCTAACCCTCCACCTCTAATCCTGAGAATCATTCTTAACCCAGTGGTAGCAGAATCCTTGTTCAGAGTTGAGTTGGAAGTAGGGAGAGAAGAGAAATGACTCATGATTCCTGTTAGCTGCTTTGCATATCCTATCTCATTTAATCCCTCTGTGTTAGGGTTCTTGGCTGCCAGCATCAGAAACCAACTCTGCTAATTTAAGAAAAAGAAAAAAAAATCCTAAAAGGATACAGGAAAATCAGATAACTATGCTTGGAGGCAACATAACCAAAAATAACTTCCAAATGTATGGGGAGTTGATCGCAGGAAGACAGCAGTGCAGCCAGACATAGACTGTGCAATGTGCCCAGCCTTTCACCCAATACTAGTCAAAAGTGATGTCCTTAAAACTTCTGCTCTGCTGCTTTGCCATCTGGAGGTATCCATGACCTTACCAGAGTGGGTTTTGTGCAGTCTCTGCATCTTCACACTCTGAGATTCCCATGTAAGGTGCATCTTTTTGGCAGGGCCTGGGACATGTCTCTGCTTTAGCTGCAAGTGTTCTGGAAAAGAGCATCTGACACCTCATTCCCCAGCAGGAGGCTTGTACTGCCTCACGATGTAGGAGTGGACCATTCTCCAAAGATGGGAAGGGAGTACAGATACTCAGAGGCACAAGAGAATGGCAAATGCTCACTACACTGTGCAAAAAACAGAGGCAATACATGTTGTTAGGTGGATAACAGGGATCAGAGCTACAAAAATTTAATTAACTTGCCCTAGGATACATACGACTAAGTTGTATGAGATATGTGCAAACTCAGATCTGTCTGATTAAAATTGTACTGCAAGATGGCTTGGGGAGTGACAGCGAGCCCGTCTACATGTTGATAAACATATATTTTATTTATCTATGTGATTTTTGGAATGAATGTGATGGAGGGTAGGATATGACCATGGAAAACAGTTTCTGTTAGATTCTGTCTTGGTGTCTGTGTGTGCATGCATTTCTTTTTTTCTATGACTTGGGTTTGAAAGCTGATTTACTTTCCCAGGGCTGCCATAACAAGTTATTAGAAACTGGGTAACTTAGTACAACAAAAAGCAATTGTCTCACAGTTCTGGAGACTAGAAATGCCATACTGAGATGTCTTCAGGGTCATGATCTTCTGAAACTTCCAAGTGAGGGTCTTTTCTGCTTGTTCTTAGCTTCTGATGGTTGCTGGCAATCCTTGATGTTCCTTGACTTGTAAAACACACCACTTAAATCTCTGCCTCCTTTGCTACCTGGCATTCTCCCTGTCTGTTTCATATCTGGGTAAGTTTCTCTCTTCTCTTAGTGACCCAGTCACATTAGACCAAGGGCCCACTCTAATGTAATGGAACTATTGTAACTTGATTATATCTGGAAGGTCTCTATTTACAAGTGAGGTCATATGTTTTGAATAGACACAGATTTTTTAATAGTGGACATTCTTCAACCCAGTGGAGAGGCCAGGCAAATAAGGTATCTATCACTAAAACTTATCCCTGAGGTGAATGCTCTGGAATAGAGATGAGTAAGAGTTACAAAATGGGACTAGGTTTAAACTGATTTCTTTGGTATCTGAAGCCCAAAGGAGACCCTCTGCATGGATTTTCTCATTATGAATATGAAGTGCAGGGTTCTGAGCTTGAATGGAATCTCTTCCTGAAAAGTTAGTGGAGAAAGATTCTAGAGTTAGCAAAAGAAAGTGCTTTTGTTTGGTACGAAAGGAAAGTATAGCTTTCAAGGAGAGCCTGGAAGACTGGACAAGCAATGATCTCAGACTTATTTTGGGGGTAATTGGGACAAAGGAAGCTGGAGGCCTTAGGATACAAGGCAGTAAGTGAATTTCTAGAAAATATGTCTATGCTCAAAGCCCATCTCTGCTCCTTTTGATATGATGACATGTGACTTTGATCTTTTTGCAGTTAATTTTAAATCAGGATAAGAATCGATTATATGGTGGCTATATGAGTCTAGTGAGTATGGAGAGTTTGAGCACAGTTCCAGAATGCTGTTCAAACAACTAAGGAATCAGAATCAGAAATCATCAGAGCTTCAATATGTGATTTTCCCCAGGCTGTAGCACAGGATAGACTAGGTTATGCTGCTGTAACAACCAACTCATAGATCTCAGTGGCTTAAACCAACAGAGCTTTATTTCTTACTCATGTCACATATCCATTATGAGTTGTCTAGAGGCTCTGCTTTCTGTCATTTTTACTGTAGGACCCAGGATGAAGGAATAGCCTCCATGTAAAACATCACTAGTTCCTGTTGCAGAAAGAAACAGAGAACATGGAGAATTATACCACATTACTTCTGTTACATGGACCAATGCATGTCATATGGTTACTCCTAATTTCAAAAGGCGAATTGCAATTCTACCATGTGCCTCTAAGAACCAGAAATGGCACAAATAATTATCATGTCTGGTACCACTTTTACAAATGCATTACAATGGGACAGTTGCTAAAGTGATATTCTGGAAATATCAGCTAGGCATGGAAAGGGATTGGGAAAGAAAAACGGTGTTGAAGGATTTATATCTTTCTTACATGGTTTTATTGGAACTGGCATCTGCCTAGAAATTTCCTAGGGTTGAATTTCCAAATCTTACACTTTCCCTCTAAAACAGTGCCATGAAGAGCCAATCCAGGGAAGCTACTCATTTGTTAAAGGCCAATATAGAAGATTTTGTGTAACAGTAACTTCTAAAGTACATGACTTTGTTTTAATATGATTTCCAAGATGTAAATAAGCATATAAAGACAATAGGATATTAAAAAGCAGTTAAATTGGACAAAACAACCAGTTAATAAGCTCTTCAAAATATTTTACTAGAACCTGTTTTTTTTTCCCCCTGACACTGAACCAGAAATTGAGATCTGATGAACTTGAAGCTACTACCTAAATCCTGTTTTCACTAATAGTCCTAAATTTGAGGTATCAACACAGTTAATCATCTTCAGAGTGTGACTTAGGTTTAGAATCAAGAAGATCTAGAAACCCAGAATAGAAAGAATTACAGGAAAAAGTCAATAAACATGTTGATTTTCTTTTATAACTACCATCAATTTCTTAGTATAATGTCCCTAAATCACAAAGCATGGGGCAAAGATTTCTGTGCTGGCACTTTTATTTCTGTGCTGGGACTGAAATTTCAGTAAAGCAGGAGCAGGAAAAAAAGAGAATGAGGTAGGAAAAGAGGGAGAGCACATTACTGAGTGGACTAAAGCTTTATGAAAATCTGCTTGGTGCAAGAATACATCTTCAAAAGTCCTTCTCAAATAGTTCATCCACGGGGAGAAAAGAGGAACAATTTATCCAGTGGCTGCCATCTTCCATTGGTCAAAGAATGTCACTTAGCTCTCTTGTCCTTCAAGGGTGCCCCTACATGAGTGCCATGTGTATGCTACAGTGCTTGTTCCTGCCTAGCAAGGAAACTCTACAGTAGGAAGTATGTGGCATAGATGAGGTATGCACTGTTTTACTGTGCCCAGGAACAATATGAGGGACTGGGAGAAGCCATTACAACAGACTCCTCAGGCAGTAGTGTCTGTAATGGCAACAGTAGCAGTAGTATTAGCAATGAAACAAGATTTAGGCTTTGAAAATCAATGCAAGCAATTTCTAGGACTCCTCGGGCCAGATAGCAAGACGCGTGCTCCATTCTGGTGTGATACAAAAGCAGAATGTGTTATAACCAGCTACACAAAACAGCAACCTAGGAGTCAGTCTGGACTTTATCTTCTTCTCCTTTCCAGTATCCAAGTCCTTTAGAGTCTATTAGAATCTTTAGATTCTTGACATTTTATAATCTTTCCACTTCTTTCTGTCGCACAGCTAATTCTTAGTTCTCATTCTTAACATCTTTTCTGGAATCGTGCAAAAGTTTTCCAACTACTTTTCCTGATGGAACAAGTTAAGATCACTTTAAATTCATGTATTAGAAAATCCCATCTTAAATTGGCTTAACACAGTCTAAAGTAGTGTAACTCTATGGTGTTTTAATCCATTACGCTGAGCATCATATCCAAATTTAAACTTACTTCCAAACTCAGGAATTAAGAGGCATTTTTTTTCTGTGTTCTTTAAAAGGGATGAAATCTTTCCCAGCAGACTTTCCCTCAGGTCCCATTATCACAATAGTATCACCTACGGCTAAACCTATCATTGGGAATGGAGAGGAATGGAATCACCTAATTATTGCCCTAGACCAAAGTATCCCCTCCTTACAACTGAGGATGAAGGAGGGTAAATACTTAGTGAAACTGAAGCTCTTAGTGGAAGGAGGGAGGAGAGGGGACTGATGTTTATTAGGAACGGCCAATGTCTACTGTCTGTGATCTGTGGTCATCCATTCCATGCCACTCATGGAATAATTTGAAATAATTCTTCTATTAAAAATATTTTGATAATCCTTATTTGCATAAGGATCAAAATTTTTATATGCACGAGTCTGTGATCATGCATCTGCCAGTGTCTCTGTTTTTCACCCTTGCCATGTTCATGTCTCAACCATGCCTCTGCTTCTTCCTCCAATACTCACATCATGCTCCTAAGGCAAAAATGTGACAGGCTATATCAGCCTTTGTTTTTACTTCCAAAATCTCCTGCCTCCCTGTCCATTCAAGTTGCTCAACATGGACTCACTTCAGTTTTCGCTCCCCAGGTCACTTTGGCATACTCTTTCCAGACCCCTTGGTACAGGAGATATCCCTTCTTCATACTCACACTGTGCCCTTTGTATAATTCTGTCATCACCATGGTAACTCATCATTGTACTCTTTCTTACATGTCTCTATCTATGTGTCTCTTTCCTTCTACTCATGCTCTACTCATCTTTGCATTTCCAGCCCCTAGAAGTGCTTGGCACAAGATAGGAATAACAAACTTCTGATGAATGTATCAGTGCTTGGGGTTTAGAGCTCAGTGATTGTATCAGAATCTATTGGTAGCATCTGTAGAGGAGCTAAACATGAGCTAAAAGTGGTCCACATACTTAATTCCTTAATCATAGAGGAAAGTAGTTGTAGAACTGGTAAATTGGTGGATACAATTTATCTGCCCCCTCCCAGAAGACCAGGCAGAATAAAACACAGGGGCTTATAACCATTAATGATGCTTTATTATACACAGGCAACCCTCTAAGTAAAAGGAATTTCCACTGCACAACAAAAGTAGAGTTCTGTCTTATGAGAAATGAATGATTGCTGCAGAATTCTCCTGTAAACCTCTAATTAGTTGAATAAAACTGAAGTCCTAGCTGCAAAGGCCATAAATGGATGTTTTCTGCAACCATTGCGATGCTTAGTAGGAAATGTGATGGGCTGCAAAAAACTGTGCAGTTTCCTAGTAACTGCTCAGTCAACCTGTCAGCCTATAATTTGGATGCTGGAAGTGTTGGGTCAGTCCATGGAGGTAGGCAGTCCATGGCAGCTAACAGTGATGATAAAGTACATGCAAGAGCACAGGTGAGGTCTAACTTTGGACTCTCTAATAGGGGTGGATACAGATTGAATAAAATGGTGCCTGGAAGGAGAGAGATGGTTTTGGAAGTGTATAGAAGGGTAGGTCACAGTATTTAGGAATATAGTACACACAACAATGGCCGTTGGCATATTGCAATTCAGAGCAGCCATTGATATGTGCAAGCATGTAAAGAAATAATAAATAATAACTGGAATCACATGGAATAACTATCAGAACTTCAGTATTTGAAAATAATTATTAATAAATGGGATGAAAAATAAGGCAATAACATCATGTTCTAAACTTTACAAAAAACAACAGAATTGAGGTGAAAAGGTGGTAAGAGTTTAGGATCAGAATTAGATAATTAAAAAAACACTTATATCTGCCATTTATTAACTGCCTGACTTCAACTTCCTCTGATTCTCAGCCTCTTTATCTATAATATGGGAAAACATCAGTATCCACATTATAGGTTGTCATCACAACTAAATAAGGCAGTGCCTACAAAGTACTAGAAAGGCATAGCATGGGATAAGTGTACAATGACTGGTAGACATTTACCTTATTTTTACTCTTTTACAGGGTAGTTCATTTCAAACTTGAATATTCCTTATTAATTTTAAGCTAATAAACAAAAAAATACATTTGAACCTATTTGGAGCTATATCAGCTGTGTCCAAACATTTTGCAGGTCCCTTCCTCACCACCCCAGGAAACCATAAGAGCATGTGATAATTAAAATCATCTGAACAAGCAAAATGATGACCTTTCCTTTTTAAAATTTTATTTACCAACAAATTCACAGAATATTTGGCACTATTATGCAGATCAGTTGTCAACTATCCCCTATTGGTTCTGCTTGGAATTTCACACCATTATCTGGTGCTGCTTCATATTAGTTTAAAAAACTTGCTACATCTGTAGTTACTGCCTATATAGGCAGTGGGCAGCCTAGGATGTATTCCTCTCTGGAGGAACATGGTGCACAGAGCTAACTGGATTATAATGCAATGATAATATGTCAATGTCAAAATAAAGTCATGCTTTGAAAGATTCTTAAAATCACTAGATTAGAGAGGACCTGCTATGTTGGTGGCACAAGGCGCCTTCTCAGGGAGGCGACACATTTTCTGTGCACCATATTTTCTGGATCATGAATCTGTTCCCTATTTTCAGAAGTGACAGACAGTTTCATTTATTCAGCTCATTCAACAGAGGTTCAGTGAGTACCTCTGCTACATGCCAGACCTTGTCCTATGTGTCAGCATTTCAGTAATGAACGAGAAACAGATGGGGTCTCTCCTTTAATGAAGATTACTATCCAGAGGTAAGAGTAGACATTAATCAAATAATCATTCATTGGGTGAAAAATCATAGCCATGATATGATGAGTGTTACAAAGGAAGAATATGAGAAGGTGGTGATAAGGAAGCACACAGCAGGAGGACTTAGACTGGGAGGGGAGCAAAGACCAAGAAAGACTTCTGGGTAGAGAGATCTGTAGGCAAAGTATGAGTTGGTGGACAGCAAGGGGCGCTGCAGAAAGGAGAGAGCACACACGGCAGGGTTTCAGGATAGTCAAATAATATTGACTCTTTCAAAAGCTATGTGTAGAGTTAAGGGAACCAACCAACAAGAAATGGCAATGCACCCTGTACTAACAAGAGTGGGGACCTGTTACCACCCTAGGCATAAGAGGTTACTGGAAACGTAGAGAATAGTTGTCGCTATATAGTCTGGACTGGGAATCTTTTTCCTGTTTTCAGAAGCAAAATAGATTTTCATTTATTCAATTCTTTAACAAAGGTTTTTTGAGTATCTCTACAATGTTAGACCCACAGGACACAGGAGCCCAACAAGACCTGTGACTTTGGGTAGAGGGAAACACAATAAATGTGTAAAGACCCAGGAAGGAAAACACCTGGGGAAGAAATCATCTAGCCTCACTGTCCTCACTCTCTGACAGCCTGTCGGCATTGTGCTCCGATTCCAACCAGAGTCCAATGGCAAGACAGCTCACTGATGCAGTCTATGTAGGCCAGAATGAAGAGCGGAAGACAGATTTGGAGGATAAAATAGAAAAATATATGATATATTTTTATTCTATATTAAATATAAAATAAGCACTGAGTAGCTTTAAAAAATGACCATAGACTGATAGCACAGAGTTTATAGTGGGGAGCACCCCAGGAAAGGGATCAGCACATGCGAAGGCCCTGTGGCAGGAACTAGCATGGAATCTTCCAAGGAGGCCTGTGTCAGAGCAGGAGGATTTGGCAGATAACACCCTCAGTTATTCAGAAGAGTGACCATGTTCATGTTCAGATTGTGGTTAAAGAGGAAGGGTAGAGATCATGAAGGGAAAATGAGTGGAAAGGAGGAAAGAGAGCCTGTGAGGTGACCTGGAACCCAGAAATAAGAAATAGGCTGGATGCAGTAGGCAAGGAATATTGAGTGAAACTCTTCAGGGCACGTATCTTGAATAAGGCAAGGGTCTCCTTAGCTCATCCTCTTTGGGTGCTACTTGTGATTTGAGAAAATTCCCAGAGTTCAAATAACTAAACAAAACTCACAGGACTTTTCCAGAAATACTTCAAAGTGATGTTAGAATTAGGAAACTGTCATTCCTGGGTCACCTCCTTAATCCTCTTTAGCTAACATATATTCATTTTTTTTTAATATTTATATTTCCCACAGTGCCAGCTAGGTGTTGAGAGACAAATGGTATGATTCCTGTCTTAGGGAAGCTCATATACTAAGCAGTAGAGAAAAGAATGTACAGAAATATTTGCAATATCCTGTGATACATGCATCACAAGTATGGTATACAGAGAGCTGCATATGAGGTGACAGAGAGTCTTGTCTGGACTAAATGGGGGAAGCTAGGGAAGGAATCTGAGCTGCCTCTTGAACAATGAATTTCTAGGTATAAAAATGAGAGGAGGGAATATTACTCAAGGGAAACGAATGGATTGTTTTATGCCAATTACTAAAACAAGCAATCCCTAAATCTCAGTGGTTGATCATAATACAATTTATTTCTTGTTCATGCCATGTCCTATACTCTCTGACTGAATTTTTTTCTGAAGTAGTGGCTCAAAGATGCAGGCTATTATATGATCAGATACATTGTTCTTCATAGTCTGCCCTTTTATCTTTTGCTATACAAAAAGAGAGCCATAATGGTGTGGAGGTCGAGTCACTGGATTCTCATCTTCATTCTACTACTTACTAACCATGTTACATTGGGAAAGCTGTGTAGTAACTCTGAGCCTCAATTTCCTCATCAATAAAATGGGTAGAAAACTATGTATTCTCTATCCAAAGGAGGCATGATGATCAAATATCTAATGTCTAGGGAACATCTTTTGAAAATTGTAAACTTCTCTACAAATACAAGAGGATTTTATTACTCTCTTTTGCTTCTGCATAAGGAGAAGAATTTTTTCCAGGGCATGAAAACAAACTTAATATCTGCCAAGTTCTGTGAACATTTACAAATGGTAGAATAAAAAATGAGCTCCATATAATGTTCTGTGAGAATGAAGAAATATAATTAGAGGCAGCTCCAACCCTTTCTGTGGTGCTATGTAAGAAAGTGTAATGAAATGATCTATGTTTACATCCTTTGTCCTCTTGCAGGCTTGGAAACCCCAGTTGGAAAGGGCTCAGTCGGTATATTTCCTAAACATTTTCTTTGACTATAGTTTTTCACCACTGAATTTATCTTTGGCCCACCATGGCATTATTTTCAAGGTTACATGACCTGCATAGGTTAGGCAAAATGTCCTGTACCTCTGGATTCTCTCTTCCCAGTCACATGACTGAACATTCACTTGTTAATTTTCTTAATAGGCACATAAGTAGGAAGCAGATGGAAGTGTCTGAATTATGCTAGCAAAAGATCAGATTATTTTTGAAGGCTTATCTTTTTTTTGTTGTTTAAATAGCCATATAATAAGGGTATTTTGACTCAACAAATTTAGAAAATTGCCTCAGTTTGTGTAATTTTTCACTTTTTCTCTAGGTATGTTCTGGGTCTATTAAAGTTTCTTCTTACCAAATGGACCAACTTGGCAAAATCTTAACCTCTCCATCTCTGTCCCTTTTCTCTTTCTCTCCATTCCCTTTCCCAGTCTCTCTCCTAAAGGTAAAATATGTCTTTGGGTTTTGGTCTGCAGATCACTGAAGAATAATGTTCAAAGTTGTGCTTCCTGCCACCCTAGTAAATTAGACAAAGAGCTCCATTGACACATTTCTAGGTCATCTATCACCAGAGCATCCAAGTACGATTTCCACTCTCTTAATTTTGCATTCATATTTTGGTTGGGCTGAACTTTGACCCTAAGGTATATTGAAGAAGGCTCTGGAGAAGGCTTCTGGACATAGTGTGTTTTTCTTTGGGTCAACAGATAGTACAGATTTAAGGGCCTCTGCAACTTAAATGGTAGTCATGAGTGCTCTTGCAATGGTCCATGGCCAAGTGAAGATACTGCATTCCTAAGTGTTTTGGTCATTTTTTCTGCTGCTATGACCAAAAGATCTGACAAGAACAATTAGAGGAAGAAAAGTTTATTTTGGTGCTTTCAGTTTCAGCTCTCAATCCATAGACAGCTGGCTCCATTCGTCAGGGCCTGAGGTGAGGCAGAACATCATAGTGGAAGAATGTGGTAAAGGAAAGTGCCTCACTACATTGCTCCAGGAAAGGCAAGGGGGAGAGAAAGAGGGGTGGAGGAAAGATAGGGAGCACTCTTCTCACCATGACAAAATATAAACCCCAAAGGCATGCCCCCAGTGACCCACCTCCTCCATCTACACACCGTACCTTCCTAGGGTTATCACCCAGTTGATCCCTATCAGTGAATTAATGCACTAATTACGGTAAGGTTCCCATAACCCAATAATTTCACCTCTGAACCTTCTTCCAAACATGTAAGCTTTTGGGGGGTACACCTCATATTTAATCCACAACCCTAGGGAAGATAAGAAGCAGAGAATATTGGTATTTCTAAAAGCACAGACAGCCTGACATCCTATTTTGGAGTCTGGGGGTGACATTTTAAATGGATAATGCACCTAATTACTCAAACTCTAGGAAGCCATATGGGGTACAGCCACAGCTCTAGAATTAATATAAGTGAGCACTGCAAACCCATTACTAGCAGCCTGTTCTTCTAGAATCATGGCACAGCGTCTGTCAGCACAGCATGATATTGTGGTTAAGACCCCCCACACACAGAGACAAAGCCTCTTGATATTTCCGTTTGGGGGAAATTTTTTTCCTACTATCAAAATTTTTTTTAACTTTCCTAAATTTTCCAACAATAAATACTAGTTTGTTTCCTTGTGAGACTGCCTCTTGGTATTGCGGTGTTGAAATATCAGCTTTATAGAGAATGAATGTAAGTTAGCAATTTATGGTAATGTAAGTCAGGAACCTGAGCCTGGAAGGCAGAAATGTTCAAATTCAGCTCTTGACTTCTCTACTTACTGCTAAGTGAACTTGGGCTGATTGTTCAGTGTCCCTAATTTTCAGTTTTTTTAAAAAAATCTATTAAGTGGGCATAATAATGCCATGTACTTATATAGTTTTTATGAGGACTTAAAGCCAAGTATAATTTCTTGTCCAAAACTAGTGCCAGAACTGCTAAGAATAAAGTTACTGACGAAACAGAAATACAGTAACTTGACGTTCAGTGACCACACTGAGATTCAATACTGTTAGGGCAGAGGTGTCCAGTATGTACTGTCCACCCCTTGTCTCTCAGCACTTGGGTTTAAATGTTGGACTCTTTGTGCTGGTAATTGGCTTTTTTTTTTTTTTTTTTAATTTAAGTTCCAGGTCTAAACACAAAGAATGGAAAAAATATTTCATCAGTCACTACCTTACTACCTTCTTGCCCTCCTTAGAAATTTCTCCAAATTTGTGGAAGGAGGTTGGCTGTAAAAACAAAACAAAACAAAAACCCATATACCTCACTTTTTGATTTTTCAAGACTTTATCATCAGTTATTTCTAAATATACATATGTCATTCCAAACATTGTGAGATGGTTTGGTGGAGTGTGAGCTCCTTGGGGACACTGCTATTCTTGGCCCTAAGCATCCTAAAAGCAATCTTTGTTACAAAGAAACTGAAATAACCATAGCACTGACTTGAGGAACACCAATTACAAACCAAGAGCTTTGCATACATATCATACTGTTTGCCAAGTGCTTTGCATACATATTGTACTATTTCATCCCTACAGACAACCTTAGAGAAAGTCTATTATTAACCCCATTTAATGTGTGCGTAACACAAGCCTCACACAGATTTATAACTTCAGTAAGGTAGGACCATGGACATCAAAACTCGCTTTTCATTAAAGTCCAACCTCAGTGCCCAGGTTGCTTTGAACTGATTACCAAGTTCCTGTTTGTCTTCTTTCCTTTCAGATTGTTCTAGATGTTGGTGTAGATTAGGAATACTGTCATTTTTGCTGTACAGGCTGGAGTTAGGAGAGTTTATGCAGTTGAAGCCAGCTCAGTGCTACAATATGTTGATGTAAGTGGTTGTATTTTTAAGTTAGCTGCTAACTAGGTCTTCATTGTGCTTTAGGGTACCAAGTGATGGACTGACTGTTCCAGGTAAGTCATGTAAAATACTTTTTTTATAACTAATCTCTGATTTTTTTCTATAAGAACATTAGTGCTGTTAGAGCCTGACTTCCCTGTCATAGCTGATAAAAAACAATTATTTTTCAAATTTTACTGATGAAAAATATAGCAAAACTCTCTGATCCACTGCATGGCAGGTGGTGCAGGGGAGGGGGAGTGAATGTTTTCTTATCTTCATTGACCCACAGGAGAGAAGTCTGATTCACTAGAACTAGGTCGATTTTTATTTATTTTTTTCTGTGTAAGCTCTGTGCTGACATAGCTGCACCATTCATTTCAGATTTCACTTTCAGGTTTTCATAAGGGGCTGTGGCTGCAGGATTGTAGTTGGAGAAACAGACAGGTGTCTGCTTCAAGGAGCTTTTTCAGATTTCAGGTTCAGATTGGAGATGCTTTGTTTTAAATATGTGCTCTGTTATCCTTATGAAATGTGTATGGGATATTTGAAAATAAGTCAAAGTGAAGAGTCAGGTAATAATGGCTTTCAGTAATATTTAGATATAATTACTCAATCAAAGCTACAGAGATTGAGTGTGCATGTAGCATGTGAACGGGGTAATGTGCTTGTCATTCACAATTGGAGGAGGCCTGAATTTTCACAAGGGCCAGGATGACAGAGGGGAAAGCGTGCCTGCTGTTTCAAGCAAGCAGCATGAAACTTTCCTCCACTCCTGGACAACTGATAGTTCTGACCAATTATTGATTTTGGAGTAAGTGAGCAAGGAGGCACCCAGAAAGGAACAGGCAAGTGGTTGTAGCCTTTTGGAGGGAAAACTGCTGGGTTTGATGTCTAGAAGTTTGTTGCACTTCTTTTCTTCTTCCAACATTTTCTGAAGAAAATATTTTCAATCATTTGCTTCTTTGTCAATCCTCAAAGGTTGTTTTATTAGCAATTGGCTACACACAAAAGAATATTTGTAAAATGCAAACATTGTAAGAAAAATAACATACTACCTCTTTTAAGAAACAAACTATTGGGCTGGGATGTAGCTTAGTGGTAGAATGCTTGCCTGATTTGTACAAAGCTTGATGTTTAATTTCAAGCACCAGGGAAAAAAATTTGAAGAAAGAATATTAGTGTTTCCTTCAAAGGCCCATGTATCTCTCCCTGATCACAGTACCACTCTGCCCTGAATAGAGGTCACCTCTATCTTGAATTTTTGTTTGTCGTTCTCTTGTTCTTTGTACTGTTACCACATGTTTCTATTCCTAAAAGCAAGCTGTTTGTGAACTTTCCATGATGGGATTCCATGTGTAGTGTGCTTTTTTCATCCAACATTATGTTCTTGGAGAATCATTTTTGTTGATACTGCTGCCTATTTACTTTTATTTTTTGTTTCTTCTTTTACTTCCAGCTGTCCTTTCTCTGTTTTCAAAGCTACATAGTGTCCCATTGTAACCCTCTGGTTAGTCTACAACACTGTTGACAGACTTCGTAGGGCTTCCATTATAAAAGTATTATTGTGAATATTCTTACACATAATCCACACTGCATCATGGCTAGAGTTTCTTGGGAATGTCCCTGGGAGTGAAATTGTTGGGTTGTAGGACATGTGTATCATCCACTTTGCTATATAATACCAAATATTTCACAAAGTGGTTGTAACAATTTTTACTCCCATGAGCAGTATATGAGAGTGCTGCTGTTTGTTGTTATTATCAGCATTTTGACATTGTTAGACGTAGGAACTTTTGCCTATCTGGTATTTATAATGTGATATTTGTGGTTTTCATTTGTATTCTCCACTTACTAATGACTTTAAGCATCTTTGCAAGTATTTTGGTCATTTGTGCTCTCTATTTTCTGTAAAATGCCTGTTCATGTTTTTTGGTTTCTTGACAATTTTTCTTTTGGATTAATTCTGATTCATTTGTAGGAATGAATTTGATATTCTAGATCTTAAACCTTGAGAGTTATATATGTTGCAAGTATCTTCTTCCAGTTTGTGCCTTATGTTGTCTCTTTCCTAATGGTCCTAGTAAACTTTAGATGTGGAATTCTTAAAAAATAATAATAGAGAATGTAAACTTGTGTAGAGAAAACCTCATAATGTAAAGGAAGCTACTCAAATCTTTAAATGCTTTCTTAAGGATGAGGAGTTGAGTTTAGATATTTGTCTTAGATGCTGCTTATTCAGTCATGTATATGTTCATACAGTTGAATCCTGTAATCATATTGGAAGAACAGCAGTGATTAAGGTCTATTCCTATATCAAAGAGTTTCTACTCTAATAAGGAGTTGATCCTGTTTCATCTTATATCAGACCTGTCTCCTCCCCAAGAATGAAATAAATAATTCAAGGGCTTTACTTTCTTCCATATAGTGTATTTTCTCATTTATTTTTAAAGTAATTTAAACCAGGTGCAGTAGTGTACACTTGTAATCCTGGCAGTTTGGGAGGCTGAGACAGGAGGATCACAGGTTCAAGGCCAGCCTCAGCAACGTAGTGAGACCCTGTCTCAAAAAAAAAAAAAAAAAATTAAGATACTGTATATAGTTATTTTTTAAACATTAAAAGTCTAATATCCTGCTGGTCATGGTGGCACATACCTGTAATCCCAGTAACATGGGAGGCTGAGGCAGGAAGAACTCAAGTCTGAGGCCAGTCTCAGCAACTTAACAAGGCCCTCAGGAACTAAGGGAAAACCTGTCTCAAAATAAAAAATAAGGTGCTGGGAAAACTGGAAATCCATATGCAACAAAATGAAATTAAACTTGTATCTCTCACCATGCACAAAACTCAATTCAAAGTGCATCAAGGACCTAGGAATTAGATCTGAGACAATACGCCTAATAGAAAAAGTAAGCTCCAATTTCCAACATGTCGGATTAGGCCCCAAGTTCTTTAATAAGAATCCTGTAGCACAAGAACTATTACCAAGAATTAATGAATGAGATAGATTTAAGCTAAAAAGCTTCTTCTCAGCAAAAGAAACAATCAGTGAGGTGAATAGAGAGCCAACTAATTGGGAACAAATATTTAATACATGCACATCAGATAGAGCACTAATTTCTAGAATATATAAAGAACTCAAAAAACTTTACACCAAAAAAGAAAAATAACCCAATCAATAAATGGGCTAAGGAACTGAAAAGACACTTCTCATAAGAAGATATACAATCAATCAACAAATACATGAAAAAATGCTCAACCTCTCTGGCAATTAGAGAAATGCAAATCAAAACTACTCTAAGATTTCATTTCACTCCAGTCAGAATGGCAGCTATCAAGAACATAAACAACAATAAATGTTGGAGAGGATGTGGGGGAAAAGGCACACTCATACATTGCTGGTGGGACTGCAAAATGGTGCAACCGCTATGGAAAGCAGTATGGAGATTTCTTGGGAAAATGGGAATGGAACCACCCTATGACCCAGCCATCCCACTCCTGGGTCTGTTCCCAAAAGACTTAAAAACAGCATATTACAGCGACACAGCCACTTCAATGTTTATAGCAGCACAATTCATAATAGCTAGGTTGTGGAACCAACCTAGATGTCCCTCAGTAGATGAGTGGATAAAGAAAATGTGGTATATGTACAAAATGGAATTTTACTCAGCAATAAGAGAGAATAAAATAATGGCATTTGCAGGTAAATGGATGAAGTTGGAGAATATAATGCTAAGTGAAATTAGTCAATCTCAAAAATCCAAATACCGAATGTTTTCTCTGATATAAGGAGGTTAATTCACAGTGTGATTGGATGGGGGTACATAGGATTAGAGGAACACTAGAATGGTCAAAGGAAAGGGAGGGCAAGGAGGGAGCAGGGGGGGAGAAGGGGGGAACAATGGTGGTTGAATGAGATGGATATCACTATCCTAAATGCATGATTAAAGATCTGAATGGTACTTATATACTTTGTATACAAGCAGTTGTATGTAAAAAGATGATATACTTGTGCATTATGAATAAGTAAATAAATAAATAATCTAAAAAAAAAATAAAAATAAATAAATAAAAAAAATAAAAAGGACTGGAGACATAGCTCAGTAATAAGGTACCCCTGGATTCAACCCCCAGTACCAGAAAAAAAAAATCTAATATGCTGTGTTGTAGTAGGCTGGGAGAGAGAGAGAGAGAGAGAGAGAGAGAGAGAGAGGAGTGGAGAGAGAGGAGAGAGAGGAAAAAATTAACTAGAGATAGTTCTGCATGCCCTTACCATAACTCTTCCTCTGACATAAGCATAAACTCTTAGTAGTTGCCAGCACACCCTGGGAGGAGTCATTCTGAAATTCTCTGTGTTCCAGATTGTTTCTGGATTCCTCGAGAAAATTCTTATTTTAGTTAAGTATATCAACAGGCTTGGTGTCCTCTGAGGAGATGGGCCGGCCTTCATGGACCCTTTAACTCAATGTGGCTTCTGTGCACTTATGAAGTTCAACATGCAAGTAGCCAATACAAAAAGGAAGAAAAGGGAAAAAACAAAAATTTTAAACTTTTTACGTGGAAATAATTTCAAGCTTACAGATAAATACAACAACAGCAAAATAGTCCAAAGACTACTCAAACTCCCTTTACTTACATTTACCATATTCACTTTCACTGGTTCTTGTTCACTCTCTCATCATAATGTATATGCATGAATATATATTTAGGTTCATATATAAAGCTGAATGTACATGTGTATGTGTAATTCATACACACACATATGTGTGTGTATTTATATGTATAAACCTACATACATACATGTATCCTTTTTTCTATGGGAAAGTTATATACATCATTATCCTTATCTAAATAAATGTGATTTGCTCAAAATGGGACTATATATAAACCGAAGAACTTAAAGGTGAAAAAGAAGTTGTAGAATGACTTGTCCATTGAATCTTTCAGTGCTAGTGTTTATTAGCCGTGTTAGGGAAGGCGTCAGCACGAATGGACAGACTGTCACTAAAAGCACTGAGGCGAGAGGAGTCTGTATATAACTGCAGCTTCTCTTGTACAGTATTTCCAGGAAGACTTAATTTTAAATAATTAAATCCTATATGTGGTGGGTTGAGCTAAAGGAGGATGGAGAGACAATTCTCAAGGGGTATGAGGATGCAGAGGATAGGAGTAGTAATGTCTAAAGTTCTACAGCACAGTAGACCACAGCTAATTTCATGTTTCAAGATATCTTGTAGAGAGGACATTGAAGGACATGAAGAACAAATAAATGTTTTAAGTGATGGACGTGTCAATTGCCCTGACATTATACATTGTGTATGGGCATTTAAATATCACATGTATTCCATAAATAAGTAGAATTTTGTATCAGTTAACATTTTTTAATTCGACTTTTAAAAAATTATTAAAAAAAAAAAAACCACCCAAACTAATGTTCAAATGAATCCCAAAGTATTACAGCTTGTAGAGGATGTCTGTGTGACAGTAATCTTTCTTTCTGTGTACAGCTGGGGTGAGTTAGGAGTGGGGTGGCTTGCCCAGTGCTGTTAGGGATGGCAGGGAATCCTTGAAATCCTTGGTGATCTGTCTCCTTTGTTCCCCAGTCTTTCTCTTCATCTTGTCATAAGGACAGGCTAATTAGATATGGTCCAGGATGATTGGAATCTCCTTACAGGGTGGATTTAAAATAGCCTGGTTTTCTTTGTGATGAAGACCATGGCCTCCACATGCCTCTGGCTCCTGCTGTGGGTGTCATTAAGCTTCCTCCTTAGGTGGAAGCCCTTTCACCTTCTGGAGGAGGATCTGTACCAGCTCACGGTGTCTGCCTCTTCCACCAACCCGTGTCTGTATGGTTTGTGGGTGGCAAAATGTGATTGTGAACAGCAAAAAAAAAAAAAAAAAAAAAAAAAAAGATTTTCCCTCTAAGAATAGGCTGATATAGCAGCTCAGGACACAGTACATGGTGCTCCTTTTGACCTTTTCATTATTTGGTAATTGAACCAGCAGACATTTAATTCTTTCCTCTGGAGTCTTCATTAAATTGCTCAGAAAAGATAAAATTGCAACAAGAAAGAAAAATGTACAAATTTAACTACCAGTGCCTGTCCCTGGATTCATCTTCACACACCAGGCTTCTGGGCTTTCAGTAAACAAAATATTTTCAAGTTGTATTGAATTCAATTTCGGTTGTACTTCGGGGCTCATCCTGATTTTGTAAGGATGGGTCCTCAGCAGGCAAGACCATGCAAGTGACTCCTTGTATGCAAGGCATACGTGCCGAGGCATTTCTTAGAGTGGTCATCAACTTACCAAGGTGCCTCACCCTGAACCCAACATGACATTTCTTGGTCAGTAATAAGAGAACATTCCCTTTCAATGAAAAGGACAGAACTAAAGGGATCCCATGGGCATCCGAACTGTGAACCTGCCCACTTAAAGCTGGCAGCTATGTCTTGCTCTTTTTTGTTTTCCTTATATTTGAAACACAATGCTAAGGCTCCCAGATCATACAGAACAAAATGGAAAAGAAAAAGTACAAATCAAATTGATACAAGTCAAGGAGGGGGAGTGTTCCTTAATTAAAAGTACATGTCATGTCTTTCCACCTGGATGGTTAACTCCTTCCTTCAAGGTCCAGCAGGATGGTAGGCAGTGAGGGCAGGTAGTTGTGACTAGATGATGTTCTCTCATCAACTTAATCTAGCAACCAAGTTCTCTGGTGTTCATATTTAACAATGTCCATAATAATTATTGGGCTGCCTTATTGGAATTTCCTAGTACACAATCCCTACAAATGTCTCATTAGGATGCTTTTTGGGAACTCAGATCAGGTGTTTCTGGATCATGGGGTGTTGACAGTAAAGGCAAGTGGAATTAGAACTACTATGACATGCTGCCTGTCAGACCAGTTGGATTCATAATTGAGAACTGCTCTGCCCAATATAGTAGCATTACATACATGTGGCTATATAAATAAAATATAAGTTAACAATAAAAATTCAATTCCGTAGTACACATGCATTTCCTCTGCTTAGTAGCCACAAGTGGCTAATGGCTGTTGTACTGAATGGCACTGATATAGAACATCTTTTCTATCATCACACAAAGTTTTGTTGGGAAGTACTGATGGAGAGAGAGGTTGATGTGGCCAGACCTCACCTATCTAGCATGTGATGGCCAGGACGATGAGTATGTTCACAGCTTAGTATTGGCAGCCATGGCTACATTGGCCTGGCTTAGCTTGAGGTGAGGTAGTGCCCTCTCAATCCCTCCTGCTGTGGACATCATGCTTCCCTTTTTTCATGTGTTGAATCTACAATAGAGCAGGTTCCCTAAGAAACAGATTGTGATTCAGAAGTTTGTATGCAGGAAGTTTATTAGGGAGGACTTTCAGCAACCTCAGCGGTGGAATAGTGACGGAAGCTGCACAGGATTGGGCAGAGGGGGTAGATAAGCTACAACACAGTCATTCTAAAGGACACAGACAATCCCACAGAGTCTGAGATGGGTGGCCCTACAGAGTTGAGTCACCTTGAAGCAGACAGCTATATATTCTACAGTTTTTATGTGTATGCCCTCAGGAAGCAGTGTAACCATGGATAAGGTGGCTCTTGGGTTGATGGGAGTTCCTAGAACATGACTCAGCTCAGACCCAACATCTAACAACATACCCAGTAGCTGGGGGAATGAGTGCCTTGGTCCTAAAGGAAGGACCTCTGTGATATGCCACATCATGTTTTGCAAGATCAAGATCCAGTATCCCGCCAGGAGCCCTTGCGCACACCTGTTATCCCAGCACTTGGGAGGCCGAGGCAGGAGGATTGCGAGTTCAAAGCCAGCTTCAGCAATTGTGAGGCACTTAGCAACTCAGTGAGACCCTGACTCTAAATAAAATCCAAAAAAGGGCTGGGGTTGTGGCCCAGTGGTTGAGTGCCCCTGAGTTCAATCCCCAGTACCAAAAAAAAATACAGTATCTTGACTTTGGGCTACAGACAGGAAGCTGATAGAAGATAAAGATGATAGTAAATCCAAGTTTGGGAGTTAAAGTGATAGAGAAAGTGGGTGATACTCAAAGCTTAGGAAAAGTCCCAGGGCAATGTGTTATGATTCCTTAAGTTGTGAGCAGAATCTTTTAGAAACCAAATACTTCACCTGATCTTATGTGATCTGTACTACTCTAAGACCCATGAGGAAACAGAGCTCATTTCAGACACAATCGTTCCCCCATAACATCTTGTAATCCAGTTGGTTTTCAAAGAAGTGAAATCCTTGACACAATATAGTGAGACCCAACTATGTATGAATGGCAGAGATGAAACATGCCATGCCAATGCAAAGAAAAATTCATCTTCTCTGGGCTGGTTCGGGAAGGCTTTAGAAAAGAAATGTGAATTGAATTTGATCCTGAAGGATAAGAAGAAACAAAAATGTTGCACTTTTCATTTTTTCACCTGCTACTGCCAACAATGAAATTTTTTAAAACTCTTAGGTCCCATGGATTCCCCATCTTAAAAGTGTTGATAATTTCTTTTAAAAAGCTTTTAAGGGCAATTATTGGAAGAGTAATTCTAATTGTTTATTTATTTGGTGCTGGGGATTAAACCCAGAGCCTTGTGAATGCTAGGCAAGTGCTCTACCACTGAACTACATCTCCAACCACTTAGTTTTTAATCTTGAATGTGAGCAAAGCTTGTACTTTCACGCTTTTTTTTTCATATGAATTTAGCCTGAGTTCAACTCGTTAAGATAGGGTTTTTCTCTAATTGCTTTAGTGTCTCCAATTGCTAACTTTTATTTCCTCTTCACTCTCCCACAGATGCCAAATGCCTGAGTCACAAAATTTCATCCAGCCTGTCAACACTTTATTTTTGCACTGACAATGAAGTTAAAAGGTGGCAATAAGGAATCTGTTAAGGAAACAATAATAAGCATTTGGCATAGCTGAATTGTTAGGATTTAGGAAGCATTTCCACATCTATAACTCATACATCTTCAGGAAGAGTCAGTGAGGTGCATAGAACAGATAATACTGTCCCCACCTTACAGATAAGCAAGAAGTCAGGTCATGAAGATGGTACATGGTTTGGGGAGCAATCCCTGGCTGCTTCCTCTGGAATGTCCAAGCAGAAACTCATCATTCCCTTGAGGGTGAGGAAGTGACTGTGCTTGACAAGAAGCTGGACCACCTGCCCCTGTAGAGAGTTCATCCAAGAGCCAGAAGAACAGCCATCTTTCTCTTAGTGAAACACTTACACAGGGAGGCAGTTCTGCAATCCAAGAAGCTTCCTCCATTGAAAAATTCAGCCAGGAGCAGAGTAAAGTAGCCCATGTAAAAATGCCACCCTGTTTGGTGCAAAGTCCTATTCAAGAAATAAGAATCCTCCTCATGTTTGGACTGGTGATTGATGAGTGTCATGGTGTGAATGCGTTTGTGTTGAAAATTTAATGTCGATGTAATAATGTTAAGACTTGGGGTCTTTAAGATGTGACTGGGTCAATGAGGGCAGAGCTGTTATGAATGGATTAATACCATCATCCTGGGAGTAAGTTTTTCTCCAGGGCAGGCTATTATAAAATAAGAATGAGCTCAACTGGCTCCCACAGTCTCTTGCATACCTGTTCTCTTTTCTTCGCTTTCCTCTATAACACAGCTGGAAAGCCCTTGCCGGTTCTATTGCCATGCCCATGAACTTCACAGCCGCCAGACTTGTGAGCCAGATAAACTTCCTTCCTTCATAAATGACCCAGTTTATGGTATTCTGTTATAGCAACAGAAAATGAATTAAGAGAGTTAGGCAAGAAGATAATTTGAGAGAGAATATCAATGCCTCTTTGTCTTACTCAGTGCTCACTTTTCTGTAAAGTAGATCCTAAACACCTTTACCAGAACGGATTCAAATTGAGGAAATAGGAATGGAGTAAGACAGGGCGGGATTATAACCCTGTCCCTGCAACCCAATGTCTGTGTGATCTTGACAAGTGCATTAGTTTTCTATTCCTGCTGTAAAATTTAACACAACTTTAGTGACTTAGAAAAACACAAATGTATTACCTTATAGGTCTGGGAGTCAGAAGTCCAAAATGGGTGTCACAAGGCGAAAATGAAGATGCCACAGAGCTGGATTTTAGGGGAGAACCCATTCCTTGCATTTTCCTTCAGTGGCTCATGACTGCATCTCCTTGATTTATGGACTTTCATCATTTCCCCTCCACTGCATCTGTCTCACCCTCTGATAAGGACTCTTGTGATGATATTGGGCTCACCTGGATAATAAAGTATAATTTCCCCATTTCAATATCTTTAACTTAATCACATCTTTAAAGTCCCCTTGTCACATGAGGCAACATATGCATAGTTTTCAGGATTAGGTTGTGGACATCTTTGGACAGTCATTATTCTGCCTACCAGATAAGTCATCTGACCTAATCGACCTCATTTTCTTCATCTCTAAGATTATAGATAATAATAGTCCTCATGAAGATATTATGAGGATTAAATGAGAAAAATCCACATAAAACTTAGCACGGTGCCTGACATTCTCTAGCTATTGTTATTATTCCCATCATGGTCATCATCAGGATCATTATAGAGCCACCATTTCCTCCATGACTTTATAAATTAACCAAACAGATTTTATGGAAGGGGGATTACCAGGCAGCAGGGGGAAGCAGGGGGCCAGGCAGAGCACATTTTAAAAAGAGCATGTTGTTGCAATTGAATTTTGAAAATCCTTTTATTATTCCTTTTAAAAACCAAAATATTGCAAGATGGCTGAGGCTATACTTGTTTCCCAACTCTTCTAGAAGGTTCTGCCGACTTGGCAGAGCACTGTGTTAACAGCTCTCTGGTAGCCAATTTTCAGAAGACATTTATAACTATTCCTAAGCCCTTTCCCCCATTGGCTCTTCTCTTGCTGAATTTCTTGTCAGGTAGCCCCAGTATGGGTGACTGTCCAGAGGGAACACTGCCTCTTCAGGAACAGTGCAGTAACTCTGAAAGGGCATGCACCAGAACCCCTATAAGGGCTTTAAAACCAGATTTCTGGGTCCCATCCTGGTGTCTGATTCAGTAGGTATGGGTAGTGGCCTAAGAATTTGCATTTGTACTAAGTCCTAGTGATTCTGATGCTTCTGATTAGGAGACCACTCTTTGAGAACCACTGGGATTATGAAACATTGGAGCTGAAACAGCCCCTAAACTTGACTTACCATGATGATTTGCAAGGTGCACCACGGAACCCGTTAGGGACTGAGAGAGAGAAGGGAGCTTGAATAGCAGCAGTGAGTTCATCTTCCCCAAGCATCTAAAGTGAGTCCTCTCACTGAGATTCTGAATCAAATTTTGTTTGAAGAAGGGTCTGGAGATCAAAAGAAACCTGTTGACCTAATGTCCAGTTTCCTCAATTTTCTGAGAAGTCCTAGAGAAATTAATGGTGTGTCCAAATCCACAGCCCTTTCCTCTTGTTATGGTCTAAATGTCCCTCAAAATTCATGTTTTGAAACAGTTCCTACTGTGGTAGCATTAAGAGGTAAGAAACAATTTGGGGGAAGTGACTGAGTCCTGATGGTATCAAGGCAATTATTCCTGCCTTACAGGAACTAACTTCCACTCCTCTAACACATGAGGACCCAGTGTTCCTTCTTTCACATAAGGACACCTAAATGGCACCATCCATGAGCAACAGGATTCTATCAAACACTGTGGCTGTAAGCACTTAAATCTTGGACTTCTCAGCCTCAGGTATTGTGAAAGATAAATTTCTGTTCTTTATAAACTACTCAGTCTTGGGCATTTTGTTATATCAACACAAATGCTACTTCTGCTATAGTGTCTGTCATTATCAATTTTTAAACCACAATTCAAGTGACTTTTTAGCTTATTTTGGAATTTTTGAGATCTGTGTTCCTTAACTGAAGTCTTTACTCCCAAGATCTTCCCCTTCCTCTTTTAGTTCCTCTTTTTACCCATCTGCTTCCAGAAGTCCTTACTGTGCTGCTACAGTAGGACCTTATTTATGGGCCAGTTTGATTCTGGGCCTTAGAAGAGAGAAGCAGCCTGTTTGCAGAAAATGCTTATTGATCTGAACCATTTTTCTACCACAGCAACTCCACATTTTAGGAGAACTGTGATGAGGCCACGCATTTTCTTGGCAAGAGAACAGGGAAGGTAGGATACATGTCATTTAGACAGACCAGACGAGGGAAGCACCATTTGAGCTCTCCTGGAAATAGAACCAAATAGCATTCAGATGGTTGATTACTATCTGGTGCTAACAGTGTCTTAGAGCTCCTTCACTCTGGTAGTGAATTTGCCACACACCACCCCCAACTTTACATTTCCCAGCCAGCTCTGGGTAGCTCAAGAGTGTTGTTGTGTTGGAGGTACCATGAGAAAGAAAAAAACATGATTAGTGGGTTTGGCTGCATGAGACTCTTTAAGACCAGACCAACAACTTAAGAGCAGATCAGCCACACCAACAGTTGGCTTCTCTGCACAATGCCAAGTACTCACTTTGACTCCTCATTTTCCAGAGGTGTGATGAATCCTTTTTTACTTGAGGCTGACAGTGTTGCCATCATGGAGCCTCAGATTGGTGTCCAATCTTACCCTTTCATGTAAGAGAGCTGAGGAAATGATAACTAGTTCTGCCACCTGGGTTACTTTTTAATGATCTGAAAGACCACAAGGAGCCGGCATTTCTTTTGTGCAGTTTCTC
Organism: Tamias sibiricus; assembly: GCA_025594165.1. Classification (NCBI taxonomy): domain Eukaryota; kingdom Metazoa; phylum Chordata; class Mammalia; order Rodentia; family Sciuridae; genus Tamias; species Tamias sibiricus. The sequence continues at coordinate 151,962,761 of CM046657.1, read as the reverse complement.
ATTCAACAACCTAATAGCTATCTGAAGAGAGCTTTCTTGAAAAGGAAAAAAAAAAAAAAAAGTCTGCTCTTCTCAGGCAGAAGCAATAATAGCACATGATTCTCTGATTAAACTATCACACTGTGCATATTACTGGACATCTCACCCACTTGCAGCCGAGTTACTGCTGAGGTTTCTTGGTATTTGCACTGTTGCTTTTCTGCCGACAAGCTGTGAAATGACAGATGAGTGTCCCTAAATGGTAGTGTAAATGGCAAATAAATTCACCAAGAAAGTGCTGAGGCCTAGCTGCCTCTTGGGGCAAGGGTAGCAGGGGAAATGGGTTTTCCTTTAGGGTCACCTTCTTGGGCACACATGGACTTCATTCCAGGGTGTGGCCGAAACTGCACTATAGGGTATGCCACGCTGGAGGAAAGACATTCTGCATGGTCTTCCCACCGCCAGTGCTTGCTAACAGGTGCTGAAGTTAGAAGTGAGCAAAGAAAAATTGATTTTCTCCTCCCTCACTCTTGTTGAAAATACAGCATTTTAAACCTCAAAACTTCTGTGATGTAGTGTATAAAAAAGCAACTTCTAAGGATTGTAGTAGTTAGTGCTTAAGGTAGTGACCTGGTCATTATTTTGTGTGTTACATGTGAAAGGTTTTGGTTGTATGGAGTGATCAGCAAACATTTTGGACTATTCTGCCAATGTATTTGTAATAACTTATTTTGGAAGCTTTGTGTGTATTACTGCACTCACACTTTGTTAGAATGTATTCCAAAGTTAAAATGATGAGATGCCACTGTATGATCGCATATAGCTAAAATTTAAAGGGTTGACAAGAAGCAAGTACACAGGGATGTGGGGCCAGTGGAACCATCATGCATTGAAGGTAGAAATGGAAAATAAAAGAACTTTAAAAAGCATCTGGGCAGCTTCTCACAAAGTGAAACATGCACTCCCCTGTGATCCAGCAATTTCACTCCTTGGTGTTTCCCTAAGATAAAAGGAAATGTATGTCCACACAAAGATTTTTACCTGAAAACCAGGGATCAGCACAGATGTCTATTAACAAATGAAGGGATGAGCCTGTTATGGTCTATCCAAACAGTGGCATATCACTAAGAAATAAAAATGAATGTACTACTCATGTACATAATGGCATGATGGAATTTTATGATCTTTATGATTGAAAGAAGCCAAAAGACCATATACTGTATGAATTCTTGTGTATGAAATTCTAAAACAGGCAAAACAATCTGCCACCAAAAGTACTTCAGCAGTTGCTTGAAACTGGGGTATGATGGATTTCCCAGGGCAAAGGGAGTTGGGATTGGCTGTAAAGAGAAGCATGAAGGAAGTTTGAGGGTGATGATATTTTTCTGTATCTTGATTGTACTGATATATGGATATAGACAGATGTAGATATATACACACACATACATACATGTATACATCCATGTAAACATATACATATACACCCATGTAAATATCTGTCAAACTATGTGTGTGTGTATGTGTATGCATATATATATTATTACACACACATATATCAAACTATATATTTAAAACTAGTGTGTTTCATTGAATGCAGATCATACCTCAATAAATGTGATTTTAAAAAACAAGAATAAACTTCTAGGCAGCATTGTACTGAAAACATTTGTATAATAATATTTAAAAACTGAAAGGATTAGACAGGGATGAAAGATAAGGATAAAATAAACAATATTTTAATCCACTAATTTTTTTTTTACAGATGACACACAGAAACCTCTAGTGTTATACAATTTTAAATACTGATTTAATGTTCAGTGATGATGTGATTTAAAGCTTTGGTTGCATATAAAGTTTATTTCAGTATATGCTTATGAGAACTGTTGCAGCTAGAAACAAACACTATAATATGCAAATTCAAATAGAAGAAAACCAAAATGTGTTGAGCTAAATAAATCATGGTTCTCAGTTTCCAATCTATCTGTCATTATGCAAAGCATTTGAAATTCAGCTAATACATTTCTCTTTATCCTCACGTCAATCAAAAGAACTGACAAACTAATCAGAAGTTGTTGCACTTTTACATTTTTAAGAAAAAAGTTTAAATTTTTAAAGTCTTCTTTTGGAAGATTTTTTTAACACGTTATAAAATTATGTTATTAAGTTTTAAAAATTCTGCATATATGAGATTCTTGGTATCATTTTCAGCAACAAAACCATATAACCATGAGATATCCCTAAGAACCATTTTAAAAATGTTCTCTCCATAGCATGAGTTTTTTTTTTTTTTTAATTCCTCTCTCATTCATGACTAAAAGCCATCATTACCTTGGAAGAGAAAATTAAGTTTAGTTTTTTTTTTTCAGAAATATATCCAGAGTAGAATAGTTCTGACAACTACTTGTCATCCCAGAAAATTTCAGCAAATTGTGACTCTTGTCTTTAGTAAGAAAATTCCTTGGTTGATTTGTGAGTGGAGAACCTCTTCTAAGTACTCTGCTATGAAATAACCAGTAAAGGCCAACTGCTGAAAGATTTTCAAGGACATCTCCACATTATAAAAAGAACTATAAACAGTCCACTGTCTCTTAAAGGCCTTTAAAATTTTGTATTGTAGAATATGCATAACATAAAATTTACCGTCTTAACCATGTTTAAGTGTGTAGTGTGGTGACATTCAGTACATTCATATTGTTGTACAGCCATCCCCACCATCCAGCTCCAGAACTCTTCATCTTGCAGAATGGAAACTACTCACTAAGCAACAACTCCACATCTCATCCTCCCAGTCCCTAGCAACAGACACTCTACTTTCTGTCTCTATGATTTTGACGATCCAAGGTGCCACAATAAGTGAAATAAAAACAGTATTTATATTTTTGTGAACAACTTATTTTACTTGTTACGGTATCCTCGAGATCAGCCATGTTGTATAAAGTGCCAGAAACACCTTCCTTTTTAAGGCTGAGTAATACTCCATTTGTGTGTATTCACCACATCAAGCTTATCTGTCTTGTCTATTAACAGACACCTGGGCTATGTGTTAGTCTGTTTTCTGCTGTTAATACAATACCTGAGACTGGATATTTATAAAGAACAGAAATTCACTTCTCACAATTCTAGCAGCTGGCAATTCCAAGATCAAAGAGCCAACAGACATGGGTGCCTGGTGAGGGCTGTGTCCTCCAGAGAGGAGGAACATTGTGTCTTCATATGGCATAAAGTGGAAGACCAGCTCACCTAACCCTTGCACGAAGAAGCCTCCTTTGCAAGGACCTTAATCCCATTCATGAGGGAGGAGCCTCATGGTTTCTCATCTCTTAAAGGGTCCATCTCCTAATGTTGTCACATTGGTAACACCTGAATTATGGAAGGGATACACTCAAACCATAGCAAGTTGCTTTCATATTTCTAGGAATTTTTCTATTTCATCTAGGTTATGCAATTGGATGATAAACAAATTTTCATAGTACTCTCTTATAATTCTTTTTATTCCTGTAGAATTGGTAGTTATATAACTATGTTAATTGCTGATTTTAGTTATTTGAATCTGCTCTTATTTTTTTCTTCTTAGTAAGTTTAGCTGAAGGTTTGTCAGTTTCACTGATCTTTTCAAAACACAATTTTTGGTTGGTGATATTTCTTTTTTGTTTTTCTGTTCTGTATTTCATTTATCTCTGCCTTAATCTATATTATTTCATTTCTTCTACTAGGTTTGGGTGTAGTTCATTCTTATTTTTCTAGTTCTTTGTCATTGTTAGGTTGTTGACTTGAAATCTTTTTTGTTTTCCCCTTAGCACTGTTTCATAAGTTTTGATATGTTGCATTCTTTAAGTGTTTTTTAATTTTTTCCCATGATTTCCTCTTTGATACATTGGTTGTTTAAAAGTGTTTTTAAATTTACACACTTTTCAGATTTTTTCTGAATTCCTTTTGTTATTGATTTCTAACATCATCACATCTTATTTGGACAAGATACCTTGTACCATATCTCTCATTTTAAATGTAAATGGACTTGTTATCTAACAACTGTGTATCCTGGAGAATGTTTCATGTGTGCTTGAAAACTTTGTATATCTTTTTTTTTTTGGTGAGGGATATTGGGGATTGAACTCAGGGGCACTCGGCCACTGAGTCACATCCCCAGCCCTATTTGGTATTTTATTCAGAGACAGGATCTCACTGAGTTGCTTAGCACCTCTCTTTTGCTGAGGCTGGCTTTGAACTTGTGATCCTCCTGCCTAAGCCTCCCAAGCCGCTGGCATTATAGGCATGTGCTACCACGCCCAGTGAGATCTATGTATATCTTATTATTGGGTAAAGTGTCCTGTATTTGACCAGAAGACCTAGTTCATTAACTGTGTTTCTTGGGTCTTCTACTTCCTTACTTCTGTCTAGTTGTCGTATCCATTAGTAAGAATGAGGAATTAAAATCTCCAGCTATTATTGTAGAAATGCATATTTCTCCGTCAATCATATTGATTTTTTTGCTCCATTTACTTTTAAGGTAAGTTATCGGCATGTAAATGTTTGTAATTTTTACATCTTCTTGCTGTTGAATAGATTATTGATAATATGATGTCCTTACAAATTTTTAAATTTAAAACTTATTTTGTCTGATATTAACATAGCCACCCATGCTCTCCTTTGCTTACTATTTAATTGTAATATCTCTCCATTGTTTCACTTTAAACTGATGTGTGTCTTTGGATCCCAAATAAGTCTCTTATACACAGCATATAGTTAAAGCATGTGATTTTTTTAAAACCATTCATCCTGCCAATCTCTTCTGATTGGAGAATGCAGTTCGTTTATATTTAAAGTAATTGTTGATCAGAAGGAACTTAGATCATTTTGCTATTTGTTGTTCTATATACCTTATAACTTTCTGTACCTCAGTTCATTTTTTAAATGTATTAGTCTTTTAAATCATGTCAAAAACAAAAGTGAAGTTATAAGCCATAGTTGCAAAAATACTACCTTTTAGAATTGTACATATATTTATATATACTGAGATCTTTTTTTCTTCATACAATTTAGCTTATAATTTCTTGTTTTGTTTCCACCTGCTTGACTCATTAAGAATATTTTGTAGGAGCCAGGAGCGGTGGCGAACGCCTGTAATCCCAGCACTTGGGAGGCTGAGGAAGGAGGATCGAGAGTTCAAAGCCAGCCTCAGCAATGGCAAGGCACTTAGCAACTCAGTGAGACCCTGTCTCTAAATAAAACCCAAAAAAGGGCTGGGGATGTGGCCCAGTGGTTGAGTGCCCCTGAGTTCAATCCCTCGTAAAAAAAAAAAAAAAAAGAATATTTTGTAGGACAGATAAGTGATAATAGATTCCCTCAGTTGTGCTTTATCTGGGAATGTCTTAATCTAACTTAATTTATCCATAGCTTTTGAAAGATAGTTTTTTTCTGGGTATAGAATCCTTGATTGATAACATTTTTTTTTTTCTTTTTATCACACCACTTTTACCAAATTTCTGACCTGCAAAGCTTCTGATGAGGAAGCTACTTATAATTTTACATAGGATCCTTTGTATGTGATCAGTTATTTCTCTCTTGCTGCTTTCGAAATTCTCTCCTTGTCATTCAACTGTTTTAATGTATCTTTGAGTTCACCCTTTTGGGAATTTCTTGAGCTTCTTGAATGTTTATATTTATGTCTTTTGTCAAACACGGAACTTTTCTACAATTATCTCTTTAGATATCATCTTCTCTCCTTTTCTCTCTTCCTTCTGGGAATCCCACACAACACACGATCTATGCAATGGTGCCCCACAGGTTCCCTATGATCCCTGAACTTTTTAATTTTTTTTTCACCTCCTCAAACTCAATAATTTCAGTTGTCCTATCTTGAAATTCACTGATTCTTCCTTCTCCCTTAGCAAATCTGCTTTATAGTCCTCTAATTTTTTTTTTTCATTTCAGTTATTGTATTTTTGAGATTTAGAATTTCTTTCTGGTTTCTTTTGGTTGTCTGTCTGTTTATTAATATTTCCATTTTGTTCATATATTGTTTCCTCAACTTTTTCATGTCTTCTTTATTTCTTTGGGCATCCTTAGGACAATAGTTTTAAGTGTTTGTATTATATGTTTGTCATATGGTCTTCCTCAGGAACAGTGTCTTTTGGCTTATTTCTTTATTTTGAAGCAAGGGCCATACTTTCTTGTTTCATATGCCTTGTGTTGTTTTTCTTGAAAATTGCATATTTGAATCTAATAGTGTAGTACCTCTAGAAATCAGATTCCTGCCCTTCCCTGGAGTTTTGTGATTTCATTTTTTTTTCTTCCATTGTTTAAGGTCATCTCTTTGCTGAGAATCAAGATCTTCTCAGAGTTACACTTTTCACTGGGCACATGTGGTATCTTTCTAATTTCCCCTCTGTATACAGTTGCTTTTGAGTGCCCCAATCTTTAATGTCTGACTGCCAAAAAGGAAAAGAGAAAAATTGAAAGTGGAGATGTGTGGTAGAGAGTAGGATATCAGCTCTTTAAATTCCCTAAATGTATCTGAGGACAAAGATCTTACAACAACTGGAGGATGTGCCACAGAGATTGCATTCCTGTGTCTGCATCAAGAAGCAACAAGCAGTGATCATAACACAGAACCCTGATATTTAGAGATAGGGTCCCTATTGTCTACCTGTGTCCTCTAGGCCAATGCAGGCCTCTTTGGGTGTAGGGAATGGGTAGTGATTACTGAGTTAAGAGCTGAAAATGATCAAAATTAACCACAGCTTACCATTCAAGTCTTCCCTTAACCATTACAGGCCTTCAGTGGACTCCAGAATTCCAATATAATTACACAAGACAGAGTCTACCTGTACAGTTCTTGTCTAACTGTGAGATTGGATTTCTGGCGCTTCCTATTCTACCTTTTCCCCAGAATCTTCTTACATTAAAATTAACCATATTCCACAATCCCATGAAGACTTCTAAATTAAATTACTCATCTCTAATAACAGAATGCTGGGAACCTGTGGAACTTATCTAAAAACTACCCTTTCATGAATTTCCATCAAAACCATGGCTTCATTAGTGCTTACAGCTACAGAGTTTCCCCACGATTCCCATGAAGGTCATGTGATCTTCTCCCAGGACATCATTCCTTTACCTGGTTCACACAAAAGCAGTCTTTCTGATATCTGTAACTATAATATCAACTAGAATAAAATGTAATCTATGTTAGGAAGATCCACATTTGATACAAATATATGTAGCAAACTGCCTACATAACATATTTTTTCCAAATTGTTTCTTAAAATTATCAATATTTTCTCTGTGTAAGCAATAATATTTCTGATGAATGAATTCACTTTGTTTTTTATGACAGTGTTTTAATGTATTATTTAAGCTATTTTACCGCAGCAGGGAAATCAAATATTTCTCATTGACTTCTGGCTTTTCTCTTTTGAAAGTATGTAAGAAACCTCAAAGATAGCTTACAAGGTTTGGGTAAATTTTATGAAGGACTATATTACATAATATGTAACATTGCTTTTATAAATTGTAAAAGTTTCTCTTCATATTTCAAATGATAAGTTGTTTAAACATCTGTCAAATCCTGATGCTTTTTACTAGCACAATATATACTCTAGAGGCAAAGCTGGTTCTTAAAGATATTTGGTGTAAATATATCTCTCAAATAAGTTTTCTTGGTGATTTTGTATTTTTTCAGCTGTTTTCTTTTGAGAGTTACATGTTTACTATTTTTTTAAATCAAAATGGATCTAAGAACTAGTGATGAGAAGCATCAGCTCTTGCACCTTGTCACTGTTTGCTTGTCATTGTATCCAGATACTTGGGCATGTGTTGGTTGGTGTCACCAGCTTGGTGGTTTTTTGTTTGTTTGTTTGAAGTTGTATATGACAGTAGAATGCATTACAATTCATAATACACATATAGAGCTCATTTTTACATATCTCTGGTTGTATGCAAAGTATATTCACACCATTTGTGACTTCATACATGCAGTGTTTGTTTGATGAATGTAGGTGCTCCATTATTGGGGGCATATAAATTTATTATTGTTATGTCTTGTTGATGAATGGTTCCCTTAAGCAGTAAGAAATATCCTTCTTTGTCTCTTTAGATTAACTTTTGCTAGAAGTCTACCTTATTTGATATGAGAATGGAAACCCCTGCTTGCTTCCACAGCCCATGTGAATGGTAAGATTTTTCCCAGCCTTTCACCTTCAGTCTGTTGATGTCTTTTTCTATGAGGTGAGTTTCTTGGAGACAGCATATTGTTGGATGTTTTCTTTTAATCCAGTCTGACAGTGTGTGTCTTTTGAATGGTGAGTTTAGGCCATTAACATTCAGGTTTATTATTGAGACATGATTTATATTCCCATACATTTTTGTTTATTTTTGGTATTTAACTTGATTTGGTTTCTCCTCTGGTTAGTGTTTCCTTTAGTTTAATATCTCCCTTTGCTGATTTTCATCATTGCTATTTTTCTTTTCTTCTCCATGGAATATTTTGCCAAGGATGTTCTATAGTGCAGGTTTTTGAGTTGTGAATTCTTTTAACTTTTGTTTATCATGGAAGGTTTTTATTTCATCTTCAAATCTAAAGCTTAATTTTTCTGGACATAAGATTCTTGGTTGGCATCCATTTTCTTTCAGAGCTTGATATATATTGTTCCAGGATCTTCTAGCTTTTAAGGTCTGGGTTGAAAAATTTGCATATAATCTAGTTGGTTTCCCCCTATATGTAATCTGATTCCTTTCCCCTGTGGCTTTTAATATTCTCTCCTTATTCTTTATGTTAGGCATTTTCATTATAATGTGTCTTGGTGTGGATCTGTTGTGATTTTGTACATTTGGTGTTCGGTAAGCCTCTTAAACTTGGTTTTCCCATTCACTCCTCATGTTTGGAAAATTTTCTGCTATTATTTCATTGAATAAATCACTCATTCCTTTGGTTTAGAACTCTATGCCTTCCTCTATCCCAATAACTCTTAAATTTGGTCTTTTTAAGCTATCCCATATTTCTTGAATGTTCTGATCATGATTTCTTACCATGTTCATTTTCACTGTGTGTTCTACATTTTTTCAAGATTATAATGTTTTGTCTTCATTATCTGAGGTCCTGTCTTCCAAGTGGTCTAATCTGTTGGTGATGCTTTCAGTTGAACATTTAATTTGGTTTATTGCTTCTTTCATTTCCAGAATTTCTGTTTTGTTTCTCTTTAGAACCTCTGTCTCCCTATTAATCTTTTGCTTCTTGTATTTATTTATGAAGTTCTTTGTCAAAATGATCTTTTACTACCTGTATTTGATCACTTATATCATTCTTCAGGTCATTGAACATTTTGATTATGTACCTCCTGAACTCCTTCTCTGTCATTTCATCTGCTGTTCTTGCCATGGAAGAACAGCAGATGAGGTATGTTGATTTGTTTGGGACACTTTCTTCCCTTGTTTTTTCATAGTGCTTGTGTGACTTCTAGTACTGTGGAACCTTGACTTTTTCATTTTTTCCTTGAAGCCTTATGATGCCCCTGTAGGACAATATTAATAGATCCCCATATAAACACTTTACCCTCTAAAACCAGACATTTTCTATTCAGATGTTCACAATTTGGCCACAATGTACAGAATTAGTGAATTCAAATATTGTGACCAATATACTCTGTAGGTTTATAAAGGGGTTTATAATTTCTGATATTAGACACAGATATGATATGGTGAGGAGGAAGGAGGTGAGGATATTGAGTTATTATTTATTAGGAAGTGTGAAAGAGAAATCTATGGATGTAGTTTAATATCAGCAGAAGAGAGAGGAAATGAATTGGAGTAAACAAGTTAGTGGGAAGACCAAGGTGTATATAAAACAAACATGTATATGTTAAGAAAAATTAAAAAATATTAAAGTAGTAGAAATTGGTGAAAAGAGAAGAAAAAGAAAGTGAGTCAAAAATAGAAAAGAAACTATATATAACACAACTTTGACATACTATTCAGTTGCCCTAGTTCTCAAAATCCTAATTTGAAGGAGCCCTAATTAGGAAGGGCTGTTGCAGCTAGCTGGAAGCCATAAGTTCCACCTGATATGTATGTGACGCACCTGTAGGCACCCGCAAAGCTGAAGGTATATAACTGGGTGAAAGCGGTCCGAGTTAGGAGAACGAATTCATTCAGTCAGTCGGGCAGTCACTCAGTCGGTCAGAAGAATCAGAGCGGCCAGAACGTAGGCAGAGCGGTTACAGAAGAGAAACCAGATAGAAGACAGAAGAGAAACCAGATAGAAGAAGTAATGACTGGTCAGAGTTAGGCCGAGACTCCTGAGGAAGAGAGAAGACAGAAGAAAGAAGAAGGAAGAAAGAAGAGAGAAGAAAGAAGCTCTAGACAAGAAGCTAAGCTCTATCTTTCTTTCTCTCTAAGAAAAATCTTTCTTTCCCTCTCTAAGCTCTCTCTAAGAAAGTAGAAGTAAAAAGCTATACTCTGCCTCCGATATTTCTTCCCGGGTTACGGTACCAGGCAGCTTACACTAATTCATATATAAAACTTGGTTTCACATATGTTGAGAGTGTGAGGGTGGGGGAGTAAATAGGAAGAGGAGAGAAGAAAAAGAATGAAAAGAAAAAAAGAAGACAAATCAAAACAAAACAAAAAAGAAAAAATGAAAAAAGAGAGAGAAAAACGTACACACACGCACGCAGCGCGCGCACACACACACAAATCTGACAAAGACAAACACACAAATAAATCACAGACAAGAAATCTTGAGGGAAGATTTCCTGGTTCCCTTCACATGCAGTAGATGAGGTGGTCCGTTGTTGGTTTTCAGGATTTTATCACCACCCTCCAGATGTTGAAGGTAACCAAGTAGTCACAGAACCAACCTTAGCTTCTGCTGAGGAATTGGAGTGGAGTTACAATCTGCATACTTGATCAGCCGGAGTTCCAGGCTGGGAGTTTTCATCCCTGGTAAATGGCACTGAAAGGTGACCCAATATGTAGGCATCTACTTTCCACATCACAATATAGTTGCAGAGTTATGGGGCCAGTATGCTGGGTTCAGATACGAGCTCCTCCGCTGTCTGTGTGTGGCTTGTTTAGATGTAGGCTGTCTTCAGAGCCTGTGTAAATTCCTCATATGTATGCAGGCTTCCGCCCGCACATAGGTGATTCCCTTTTTTTTTTTTTTTTTCTTCTTTCTCCCTCTGGTGCAGCCACTTTCAAAAATGGCGGTGATCAATCCCCCTAGGCGTAATGGAACCACACAGGACCTGACTGGTTCCTGTGCATGGGAATTTGCCAGGTGACTTGCGTGAAAGCAAGTTGGATAGCCAATCGATCAGCACCGTTCCCCACTGGCAGCGCTGCTGATATCTTTGTGTACTGTTTGTCTCCTGCACGGGATCCACACAAGTGAGCAATTTGGAGACTCACCCCCGCAGTAGGCTGTTGTCTCAGTGCTCCAGAGGAGTACGATGGCCTTGACTCCTTTGCAGGTGCAGGCATATCCCTAGTAACTCAGCAGTATCCTCACTACTGAATTTCAATTTACTGACTGACACTTAATGTTGCCTCTCTCCGGTCCGCCATCCTTGGTGGGTTTTTGGACTTTCTACCAGAATAATCAGGCAGATACATAGTGTAAAAGGAACAAAGCTCTTTATTGGGGCCTTTACCTCTTCCTCCTCAGATACTTCTAGGGAATTTAAAGAACTGATATCTTACTCTACCCCACATCTCCAGTTTAAAATTATTTTTCTTTTCCTTTTTGGCAGTCAGACATTAAAGATTGGGGGGCACTCAGAAGCAACTGTATACAAAGAGAAAGTTGGAAAGAAACTGCCCATGCCCAGTGAAAGGTGTAGCTCTGAGAAGATCTTGATTCTCAGTATAGAGATGACCTTAAACAATGGAGGAAAAAACAAAACAAAATTGAAAACACAAAATGCCAGAGAATGGTGAGAATTTAATTTCTAGAGGTACCATACTATTGGATTCAAATATGCAAAAGAGAACATACAACCCTGACTGAGAGTGTCAGTCTGGCTCAAAGGGCAAAGGAGTACAGAGTTTATGGCATGTAGAGAAGGCAGAGATGCAGTTTCTTCACGTCATCACAAGTGGAGGTCGGGTTTTAGCTGCACCTGGGCTCTTTTTCATTATGCCTCTTTATGTGACACATATCCCATTATCATTAGCCTGCAGCTTGGAGTGTGCTTTTTGTGATGATAATAAAATGAAATTAACTATAGGTTACCATAGTGAATATCCCATGCATGAGTTTGTCCCATATATGTGGAGTTGCTCTTTATCTGGAAAAGTTCCTAATATTATTTTCAGAATTACCAGACTATTGTCCTGTCTCTGTGGGTTTGGTTTTAGATTTTGTCTTATGTGTCTCTGGGTTTTGGTATTTCTGTTGACCACATAGTCTCAGAAGGCTGAGCTGACTTTCACCACCCATATCCTGATGAGTTTTCTTAATTCCATAGCCATGAAGACGGGTCCACTTTTTAACTCCTACTTTTCTGTTAATCCCATAAAACTATGAGCTAGTTTTCTATACCACCAGGTATCTTAGAGCCTCCAAAACAATGGACATGATGCTATGTAGGAAGAAAATGGGTGACCAGAGCACCTCAATTTACTGCCCCCATCCCTACCTAGGCTGCCAGGCCTGTGATTGTCAATATAATTCCATCAACTCTCCATATTCATGGGTTTTGCATCATAGAATCAATCAATTATGGATCAAAATATTAACAAATAAAAACAATACAGTAAAAATAATACAAATTTAAAAATTCAGCATAACAACTTTTACATTGTATTGGGTAATGTAAGTAATCTAGAGGTGGTTTAAAGTATACAAGAGAATGTCCACAAGTTACATGCACACTATACCATTTTATAAAAGACACTTGAGCAACTGCAAATCTTGGCATTTGCAACAGGTCCTGGAACTAGTTACCTGTGGATATTGAAGGATGACTGTATAGAGATTAAGACTACAGGCTCTGAAATCTGTGTCTGGGACAAGCCTGGCTTTGCATTTGCTAACTATATGGTTTTGCAAAAGCTACTTATCTCTGCACATGTCTTCCTGATGTGCACAATAACAATGCATCTTATAATTGACTCCTTTCCCTCTTTCTCCATCTCCAAAACATCAAATCAAGTAAACTGTATTTTCAAAATATATGCAGAATCCAGTTATTTTCGTGCCTTCCACACACTCCTCCAGGTGAAGCCATCTTTTATCCAGAATGTCAGAGTAGCTTCCTAATTCATTTTGCTTCTCTCCTCATCCTTCTTCCTCTGTTTGCCATGTAGGAGCCATGGAAATTCTTTAAAAGTATAGTTTGGAACCTAACACTTCTCTTCTGGAATTTTCAGTGATTTCTCATTCCACTCTGAATAAAATCCACAGAGCCCTTATGGTGGCCTGTAAGGTCATTCTCAGATGCCTCTCATTGCTTCTGTTTCCTACCATGCCTCCTCTATCTCGCTTTTCTATCCTTGCTCTTCTCAAAAACATCAAGCACATTTCCACTTCATGGCCTTTGCTCTAATTTTCTCTGTTATTGGAAAACTCTTCCCCCAGATAGCTACAGGTCTGGCACCCCCTCCCTTCAGTTCTTGTCACCTATCAACTTAGAAGGTCTGTCCTGACCACTCTATCTGAAGAAACTCCTCCCTTTAGATAATTTTATTTTCCTTTATCTTGCTTTATTTTTATTAATGGTACTTTTATACTTAACACATGTCAAATCAACAACCTGCATGCATATTTTCTACTACAAGCCCTATGGTTCTCAACTGGGTGACCTTGCCTCTCAGGAGACAATTGGCAATGCCTGAAAACATTTTTTTGTCATGCTGAGAGAAGGTGTACAGTACAGGGATGCAGCTGAGTGCCCTAATATGCCCAGGACAGTCCCCATAACAGATAGTCATTTACCCATAATGTCAGTATGGTTGAGGTGAGAAACTTCTCTCTAGCACTGAGTGACATTAGAGCAGAAAACGGGTTTGTTTTATCCCCAGTGTTTACAACTGTGCCTGGCACATAAGAAATGCATAGTACATTTCTCTTTAGTAAGTGAATAAAATGATTATGGTAAAGCATTTAAGTGTGGACAATAGTAATTATTCCCTGTAACCTTGAACAAATATTTATTGAGCATTAAATGTGCTAGGCACAGTGCCAACTTCTGAGGACAAAACAGTGAACAAGACATCCCAGGTCTCACAGGTTGCCTTTTAGAGGACATTAATATTAGTTATTATCATTGTAATTAATTTAGTTTACATCAGTCATCTGGTTTGCCATGAGACCCCGGTTTTCTTGTTTGTTTTTTGTGCTCTTTATATGTAATATGAAATGAAATATACTCTGCAAACGTGTATAACAAATTAGAATAATAAAAAATTTGACAAAAAGAAATTCTAGTCATGCTTTCTGCCTTCTCTGGATGTGGAAAGGATCAGACAGAAATCCAATATAAATTCATTATGCTGGAATCTATGTGCATGGACAATAGTTCTAACAGCTTGCATAAAAACTCCATGAAATTTATACTTGGGTTTATAAATATGGAGATGCTGAAGCAATACTGTAGATTCACAATTGTCAAAATATCTCTAGACCAATTATCTATACACATGTATATATATCTCACACAAATAAAAGCAATGGAGGAAAAAAAAGATTTTTATTTTTTAGCATGTTCTGGAAAACTCAGAGTTTAAATTTGCTAGAAGCTGCCCAGCATAGTATAAATAAGAATTGTAGAATTTTAAATCAAATAGCCTATGCTGATATTGGAATAGCACTTAATATAGGTGATATCATAGGATAGGCAAGGTTCTGTTACAGTAACAAAGGTTTATTTTCAGTCGAAGTGTGTGTCCGTGGCTACGGCTTATTTTATTGACCAAAGCAAATCATGTAGCCATGATGTGAGTGGGGCAAGAGATAATAATTTCTCCTGATGGAAGATAAGATAATATTGTAGCAGTGGGTAAACAGTTTTAGTTTCTTCATCTTCAAAAAGTCAGTCTAATTTTGTAAAATCTATTAGTGTGGCTTTAAGTTGTAAATCACAGAAGTGTAACTCACAATGGTTTGATAAAACAAAAAAAGAATTTATCAAATCATATAATCAGGCCCTTCAGAGATGGAGTGGGTAGCTACTAAAATGAGGCTCTCTGTCTCTCATTCTCTCTCTCCCTCTGTTCCTTCTTCTCCTCCTCCCTTTCTCTTTTCCTTCTCCTCATCTTTCCTACCCTACCATGGCTCAATCTCCTTCTGTCTATGTTGGATTCCTTCTTTTACTATAGAAACTCCATCTACTTGTGAAAAAAGAAGGCCAAGCAATCTTCTCCTCCAGTGTATTCTGAAAAAACTTCTCTGGATAATTTTGATTAGCTTACCTGTTTATGCTTCCCATCATTAATATAAAAGGAGTGGGAATGAAAACTATGATACCCTGGACTGGGACACATGCCCACTTCTATGGCCAGGATTGGGAAAGGTACCTGTCACTGGCAGCATCACCAGAATCACATGATCAGAACTGTGGAGGAAGAACTTTTCAGAATTTCCCAGAGGAAGAACAGATACTGCACAGGCAAAATTGACAGAGAGATCAAACACATGCCTGACTCACTCTAACTAAGATGAAGCATCTGAAAACCTTTTGTAAACTGTAAAGCATTATCCAAATGCTAATTGCTGCTATTATTCCTTTCAGGTTTGATGAAAAGCCACATTATTTACTAGGGCAACTATTGTTCCACACACTTGGTCAGGTGAAAGTAAAGTTGCAATAAATATGCAAGAGGTTACCAGCAAATTGAGTAAGGCAATGACAGAAACTGTTTAGTATTGAACCTAGAAGTGGTGCTTGTTACTTAGGAATGAGGCTGTATCAGCAAGATAACAACTATACAGCTATAATGTGAAAAATTCCACAATACATTATTTTCTGAGTGCTGTTATGCCTTTGGCTTGATGCTATGGGATATTCTAGAAGAATAAGATACAGCCCCTGTCTTGGAGAAATGTCCCACTCCATCCCAATCCAGTAGCTCCAGATATGCAGATTACACCAAGGAAGGATCAGGACAAATTGACTGAATTTTTCACTTTTCCTCCTGATGCCTTGACAGCCTATTTCTCATACTTACTGAATGATGTTTAATTTAATTTGTGTGCTCCAGGCAGCATGCTCTGTATTGCAGCTGTGCACAGTTTGTTTGAAAGGGCTTTCGTGGCAAGGCCAAAGGCAGGAAGCACATTGCAATGATTCCTTGATGAATGGATCCCTTGGGAAAGAAGTGTCTTCATAATGAAGTCACAAAAGAAATCTTCATAAATCCTTGGAAGTCCGGTGGCTCACACGTGTGAGTGCAACCAAAATGCTTCTAAAAGGATCCTGCTGAAGGTAAATAAGACCAATATTAGGCAGTTTTTATAAATCTGCTGTGTTTTTAGGCACCATTCTTACAGCATCTCCCCATACCCAGCTATATGTGCAGGTGCACACACACACACAGGCATGTACATAAATATACAGGTGTGTGCACACACAGATACCACATCCATCACTCTTGTGGGTCCTACTTCTGCTTCTAGCCTCCAATGCCTCCTGATTTTCTAATGGGAAGGAGAAATAATTGTCAATTTCCCTTGTTGATTGATCAACTGACTTACTCTCGTGTTAATTAATTTGATCTTTTCAATCACCAAGGCCCTTTTCGACCTTGAACTCTAAAGTGGATGACAGCTTTTAAGAAAAGGAGAGTGTGTATGTGCATGTGTTGGGGGTGGGATCTGAAATCATACTCCCATTGTGACATAGTCCTGAAGGCAGGAGAAGAAGGACAGTGATGTGGTGTTAAGTTTGGGATATGAGATGTCTCCCAAAGTTCCTGTTTTAATGCAAGAATGTTTGGAGGTGAAATGGTAGGATTGTGAGAGCTGTGACCTAACCAGTTCATTCTAGTTTGAATGGGCTACTGGGTGGTAACTGTAGGCAAGTGGAGTATGGCTGGAGAAGGTGGGTCACCAGGGGTATGCCTTGAAAGGGTTCATCTTCCTTTTGTCCCCTTCCCTTCTTTCTCTGCTTCCTGCTGCCACCAGCAGGGCAGCATTCCTCCACCGTGCCTTTCTTCCATGATGTTCTGCCTCGCCTTGGGCCCAGAGCAATAGAGTAGGCCCACAATGGTGTGAATCTCTGAGACTGTGAGCTCTAAATAAACTTTTCCTTCTCTAAGTTGTTCTGGCCAAGTATTTTGGTCACAGTGGCAAAGGCTGACTAACACATATAGGATCTATCTCTCAAGAGCACCCCCTTCCAAAAGCCTCAATCAGCTGGGGGCTTTGTCCCAGGACTAGCACCTAGAAGGGCCTTGTCTCTTGGTCTTTACTTCATTCGAGGAACCAGAGCTATCTCAGTAGTAGAGAGGATTCACTGATAAAAAGCCTCCCTTTGCTTTTTTTTCCCCACTGGTGGATTAGTTTGCTATGCCTGCCATGCTAGTACCAAAAACTGTGTGTGGCTTCAGCAATAGAAATTTCTTTTCTCCAATTCTGGAGGCTGGAAAAGTCCAAAATCAAACCATCTTGATTCTTCTGTGGCCTCTCTGCTTGGCTTGCAGATGGCTGTTATCCCCCTGTGTCTTCACAAGCTCTTTCTTCTGTAACTGTCTATGTCCTTTTCCCTCTCAGAAGGACACCACTCGTACTGGATTAGGGCCCTCACTAAAGCCCTCCTTTTGTTTTAGTTACTGCTTTAAATCTTCTATCTCTAAAATGCAGTCACATTGGGGGGGGGGGGGTTTAGGACTTCAACGTGAATTTCAGAGGCGTACAATACGACCCATATCAACCTGCGTCCCTGCCCTTACCCAGACTGGTAGCCTGGCCCCTTCACCTGCCCTAGCTGCCTAACCCAGGGCAGGCTTGATTGATTCAGGTTTCTGGCTGTCAGATACATTGAACTAGAGGGAAGAAGTAGTTTCTTCACACAACAACAAAGCCCAAGAAGCCCTCCACAGGCTGAGGTGAAAACCTTAGCAGGATTGATATGGTCCTCAGGAGCTAAGATTTAGATTTATGGCTTTGGAAGCCAGAGAGATGCAATGAGGAATGACCAGTCAAAATGTCAACAGGAGGGCAGTCTGGGCCAGGAAAGTTAGTGAGCTCTAGCTCATGGCTGCTGTCTAGATGTTTGCAGCATAAATCAAATGGACATCAACCCAGCCTTACAGCATTGATTCAGAATGTAGATTTCCTCAGTCTTCTTGCCTCTTGTCTCTAGTTCATGATTCTGTAATAGTAGATTCACTGCTTTCTCTGCTTAAAGCTCTCTTTTCCCCATTGTTACTTGCTCAGCTCCCACATATCCTTCCAGATTCTACTAACATGTCCCTACTGCTGTAAAGCCTTTCTTACTCAGTGTATTTCATTTTAACTATTCAGAGATCCAACTGGATTAAGTTCCATGAGAGGAGATAAACTTCTTTGTGCTTTTTCAGCCTCCAGAGTTGTTCTCAACAAATGCTTATTCTGTGAACGTTTAAATTAGGTAGGTCAGAGTCATTCTATAGGTTAAAATCTATACATGTCCATTCCTGTGTCTCTTCTGTCCTGTCTTCTGTATAGGGAAGAGCATGATGTGTAGCAGAGTGCCTGAGGTTGGATAAGTGGTGTAGTGAAACCGTTAAGAACCTTTAAGACTCTGGTGCAGACTGCTTGGATTCGAATTCTGGCCTCGTTTTTTATTGGCTTGCTGACTGCTTTAGTTTGCTAGGCCCCCTGTAACAAAGTACCACAAACTGAGAGTCTTAAATAGAAATTTATTGTCACACAGGTCAGGAGATTGGAAGTCTGAGATCAGGATGTTGGCAGAGCCGATTCTTTCTGAGGGGTAGGAAGGAGAATGTCCCATGTCTCTCCAAACTCCTGGGGATGCGTTGGCCTCTTTGGCATTATCAACTTCTGCTGCATCACCCTGATCTCTGCGTTCCTGTGTACATGCCTGTCTCCAACTCTCCCCATTACAAGAAAATTAGTCATATTGCCTCAGGGGCCCACCTTACTCCTGCATGACTTAATTAATAACATCTGCAACAATTGTATTTCTAAATAAGGTCACATTCTGAGGTCCTAGGAGTAAGGACTCCAACATATGAATTTTGAAGGGACACATATTCAACCCATAACAGTGACCCTTGGCAGATTACCTAATTTCAAATTCCACACTTATAAAACAGAATAATACTAGCCTACCGTAAAAGGTTGTTGTGCAATGAAATGGCTCATAAGGACCCCTGTATGCCCTGCACTGGCAGTAGCTGGTATTTTTGATGACCTGTGTCTTTCTCCTTCACTAACATACTGTGAGCAAGGACTGTGTTTGGTCATATTTACCATGGTATTTTATCATATGCAATACAAGATATAACAGAGCACTTTGTGACTGATACATAATCTTTGAACTGAATCGATTAAATCAAATATAAGGTAGAATGATACTGAGACTGCCTGAAATTGAAAGTCTGCCTGCATTTGTGAGATAGTGTATTTAGTAGATTGTGCTTTATCATGCCATTCATATAGTTAGATCCCAAAGGCTTGCCCGGGGAGGGACTTAAAACCCCTCCTCTTTCTTAGTCTCTCCCTGAGGTTTCCTACTTTCTTAGAAAGGTTTGGGAAACTTGGTATTACAGATGCAAATGCTTTTTGTCTTCAGGTATACTGGGAGAATTCAGCCTGAGCATCTTACCTTGAGTCATTGGCATAATTGAATGTGCAGTTCTCTATTTAGTTGTGATATTATCTGCACAAGGAAGGAAAAAGAAGGGAAGAACAATGTGATATTTCTTCCTCAGAGGCCTGGGTGGGCCATCTGGCAATCTTTAAATCTGGGTGCCAGATTGAATAAAATGTTTTGGGTGACTTTTTAAATGTATTATTCAGGGGAGATGTTGTTTTAAACCTCTGCGCTTCACACAACTTCCTAGCTGATGGAAATCTTTTCTTTCCTTTGCTTGAAAATTGTGTGGAACACAGCCCAGCAGAGACTAATAAATCAGCATGAGGATTCCTCAGCTGGTCTGAATAGCAGCTAATGATGGAAAAGGTGGTTGAATTATTCTGCAAAAAGCAAGACAAGGAAACAATGTGCAATTATTCATTCAGCACATATATGAGGCAGTCTGGGTCCTGACTGATGGAGCAAACCAGATCTGCCTCTTGTTCCAGCAAAGTGGAGGTCATCTTCATGAGGGAGTTCAAGTGCTGGAATGAGAGAATGCTTGCATGCGGGACAGTGGGCTCAGCTCATTGCTTTCCTAAATTCACAATTCAATAATTTCTCTGGGTCTCAGATTCCTCCTTTGTCCAGTGAAGTTGTTGAGCTCTGACTTGGATCTCTGAGGATTTTTCTGTGTTTTCACTTTCTATGTCACATATTTTTCCAGGTATAAATTTATTTTTAGAAGTTATAGTTGTGATTACAGCAATGTCTGCATTTATTGACGTAGCGCATGAATCTTTTATTTATTCTAATTTATTATATATGACAGCAGAATGCATTACAATTCATATTACACATATAGAGCTCAATTATTCATATCTCTGGTTGTACACAAAGTAGAGTCACACCATTCCTGTCTTCATACATGTAGTTAGGGTAATGATATCCATCTCATTCCATCGTCTTTCGTACCCCCTTACCCCCATCTCCTTCCCTTCCCCTCACTCCCTTTTGCCCTATCTAGAGTTCATCTATTCCTCCCATGCTCCCCCCTCAAATCCCATTATGAATCAGCACCCTCATGTCAGAGAAAACATTTGGCATTTGGTTTTGGGGGATTGACTTAATTCACTTAGCATTATATTCTCCAACTCCATCCATTTACCTGCAAAATCCATGATTTTATTCTCTTTCAATGCTGGATAATATTCCATTGTGTATATATACCACATTTTCCTTACCCATTCATCTACTGAAGGGCATCTAGGTTGGTTCCACAGTTTAGATATTGTGAATTGTGCTGCTATAAACATTGATGGGATTGTGTCACTGTAGTATGCTGTTTTTAAGTCCTTTGGGTATAGACTGAGGAGTGGGATAGCTTAGTCAAATGGTGGTTCCATTCTCAGTTTTCCAAGGATGCTCTCTACTGCTTTCCATATTGGCTGCACCAATTTGCAGTCCCACCAGCAATGTATGAGTGTGCCTTTCAGCCCCAACATCCTCGCCAACACTTATTGTTCGTATTCTTTTTTATTTATTTATTTATTTTGGTACCGGGGATTGAACTCAGGGGTACTCGACCACTGGGCCACATCCCCAGCCCTTTTTTGTATTTTATTTAGAGACAGGGTCTCACTGAGTTGCTAAGTGCCTCACCATTGCTGAGGCTGGCTTTGAACTCGCGATCCTCCTGCCTCAGCCTCCCAAAGTGCTGGGATTACAGGCATGCGCCACCGCGCCCAGCATGTTTGTATTCTTAATAGCTGCCATTCTGACTGGAGTGAAATAAATCTTAGAGTAGTTTTGATTTGCATTTCTCTTATATTCAACAAAGGCACAGAAAACATACATTGGAGAAAAGATAACCTCTTCAACAAATGGTGCTGGGAAAACCAGAAATCCATATGCAACAAAATGAAATTAAGCTCCTATCTCTCACCATGCACAAAACTCAACTCAAAGTGGATCAAGGACCTAGGAATTAAACCATAGACACTGCACCTAATAGAAGAAAAAGTAGGCCCAAATCTCCATCATGTCAGATTAGGACCTGACTTCTTTAATAAGACTCCTATAGCATAAGACTTAAAATCAAGAATCAATAAATGGGGTGGATTCAAACTAAAAAGTTTTTTCTCAGCAAAAGAAACTCAGTGAGGTGAATAGAGAACCTACATTTTTGGAGCAAATTTTTACCACATACACATCAGATAGAGCACTAATCTCTAGGCTATATAAAGAACTCTAAATCTAAACCACTAAATCTAATCTAAAATCTAAACACCAAAAAAATAAATAAATAGATAACCCAATTAATAAATGGGCCAAGGAACTGAACAGACACTTCTCAGAAGATGATATACAATCAATCAACAAATATATGAAAAAATATTCAACATTTCTCAGCCATATTTTATGAACCTATTGACTCTCAGTCTTTTATCTCTAGGCTAAATAGTTTCTTTCACTTTAGTCCATGAAATGTATCATTTAATTTCTCTTTTGGAGCTCAGTGCCAATATCTGTATCTTATCATCTCAAACTGCACCCAAGGCTGAAATGACACCCTGATGTTGTTCTACATGTGAATCACTTGATAAAAGGAATAGGTGAAGTCATCCCTATTTCTTAATTCAAGGAAATTATCTTGACTCTTATGGCTCAGGAAAGAAGTATTTTTTAACATAAAATCTATGGAGTTATAAAACTGAAATATCAGGTTCATAAATTATTTTCATGTTCCAAATTTCATGATTTCTTTGCTATGATGATACTGAATTATATTGATAAGGGAGGGGGGATGAGAGGAATGAAGGAATGTTAAATAGAACAAAGGGGAGAGAGGGGTAGGGAGGGGGCAAGGGGATAGGGAATAATGGCAGAATGAGTTGGACATCAATATACTAAGTGCATGTATAAAAACTCAAATGGTGTGAAAATACTTTTTGTTAAACCAGTGACTTGAAAAACTGTGCTCTTTATATGTAATATGAAAGGAATTGCACCCTGCAAGCATGTATGACAAATTAAAATAAATAAATAATAAAAAATTTAGATTTCTTTACAGTTTTAGCTGTGATTCATTGAATGAATTAAATTTTATTTATTTTCATTTATTTTTTCTTCATAATAATTTTTTATTTGTTCTTATTAATTATACATGACAGTATAATACATTTATGCACCTTGACATATCATACAGAAATGGGGTATAATTTCTCATTTTTCTGGTTGTACATGTTGTAGAATCACATCTGCATTCAGTCATATGTGTACATAAGGTAATTAGGTCTGTTTCATTCTACTATCCTTCCTATCCCCATGGCCCCTACCCTGTCTTCACTCCCCTCTACCTAAAGTAACTCTATTCTTCCCTAGTGCCCCTTTTATTGTGAATTAGCATCCACATATCAGAGAAAACATTGGCTTTTGGTTTTTTGGTATTGGCTTATTTCGCTTAGCATGATATTCTCTAATCCATTTATTAGCAAATGCCATAATTTCATTATTCTTTAAAGCTGAGTAATACTCCATCAAATATATATACCACATTTTCTTTATCCAATCATTTATTACAGGGTATCTAGGTTGATCCCATAGTTTAGCTTTTTTAAATTGTGCTGCTACAAACATTGATGTGGCTGTGTCACTGTAGTATGCTGATTTTAAGTCCTTTGAGTATAAACAGAGGAGTGGGAGAGCTGGGTCAAATGATGGTTCCATGCCAAGTTTTCTGAGTAATCTCCATATTGCTTTCCATAGTGGTTGCACCAATTTGCAGTCCTACCAGCAATGATGAGTGTACCTTTTCCCTCACATCCTCGCCAACATTTATTGTTTCCTATATTCTTGATGGTTGCCATTCTGAAGTGAGATGAAATCTCATTCTGGAGTGAGATGAAATCTTAGAGTAGTTTTGATTTGCATTTCTCTAATTACTAGAGATGTTGAACATTTTTTCATATATCTACTGATTGTTTGTATTTCTTCTCCTGTGAAGTGTCTGTTCAGTTCCTATGGATTGGGTTATTTGCTTTCTTGGTGTTAAGTTTTTTGAGTTCTTTATATATCCTAGAGATTAAGACTTTATCTCAGTGGTAAAGATTTCCCCCCAATCTGTAGGCTCTCTGTTCACATTATTGATTGTTTCTTTTGCTGAGAACCTTTTCAGTTTGAATCCATCCCACTTATTGATTCTTGATTTTACTTCTTGTGCTTTTGGGATTTTGTTAAGGAAATCAGATCCTAAGCCCACGTGATGAATATTTGGGTCTACTTTTTCTTCTATTAGGTACAGGGTTTCTGTTCTAGTGCCTAAGTCTTTGATCTACTTTGAGTTGAGTTTCCTACAGATAAGAGACATAAGTTTAATTTCACTTTATTATATGTGGCTTTCCAATTTTCCCAGCACTATTTGTTGAATAGGGTATCATTTCTCCAGTCTACGTTTTCGGCACCTTTGTCTATATAATCATGTTTGTGTGGGTTAGTCTCTGTGTCTTTACTCTGTATCATTGGTCAGAATGCAATTTTCCAGAATTTTTTTTTTTTTTTTTTTTTTTTTTTTTTGGTACTGGGAATTGAACTCAGGGGCACTTGACCACTGGGCCACATCCCCAGCCCTTTTTTGTATTTTATTAGAGACAGGGTCTCACTGAGTTGCTAAGTACCTCGCCATTGCTGAGGCTGGCTTTGAACTCGCGATCCTCCTGCCTCAGCCTCCCAAGTGCTGGGATTACAGGCGTGCGCCACCACACCCGGCTAATTTTCCAGAATTTTATTGAGAATTTTTTCATCTATGTTTATCAGGGATATTGGTCTGAAGTTTTCTTCCCTTGATGTGTCTTTGTCTGGTTTTGGCATCAGGGTGATAGAATGAGTTTGAAATGGTTCCCTTCTTTTTTATTTCATGGAATACTTTTAAGGAGTACTGGTGTTAATTCTTCTTTGAAGGTCTTGTAGAACTTGATTGAGAATATGTCTGGTCCTGGGCTTTTGTTAATTTGTAGGCTTTTGATGGTGTTTACTATTTCATTACTTAAAATTGATCTGTTAAGTTATTTATGTCCTCATTCAGTTTGTGTAGGTCATATGTCTCTAGAAATTGGTTGATGTCTTCAGTATTTTCTATTTTATTGGAGTATAAATTTTCAAAATAGTTTCTAATTTTCTTCTGCATTTCAGTTATGTCCATTGTGATATTTCCCTTTTCATTTTAGTAATTTGAGTTTTCTCTTCATTAATGTGGCTAGGAGTTTATCTCTTTTATTTATTTTCTCAAAGAACTAACTTTTTGTTTTATCATTTTTTTTAAAATTATTTCTTTTGTTTCAATTTCATTGGTTTCAGCTCTGATTTTAATTATTTTCTCTCTTCTAGTTTTGATGTTGATTTTTTTTTTCTTTTTTCTAGGGCTTTGAGATGTAATCTTAGGTCTTTTTTCACTGACTTTCTATTAATGTGTGAGCTCAATGAAGTGAACTTTCCTCTTAGCACTGCTTTCATGATTTCCAAAAAATTTTGATATGTTGTTTCGGTATTCTCATTTACCTCTAAGAATTTTTAAGATTTCATCTTTGATTTCTTCTACTACCAATTCATCATTCAATAGTGTATTATTTAGTCTCCATGTGTTAGAGTAGCTTCTATTTTTTTTATTTTATCATTGATTTATAATTTCATTCCATTATGATCTGATAGAATACAGAGTATTATTTCAATTTATTGTATTTACTAAGAGCTGCATTGTGGCATAGGTTATGATCTATTTTAAAGAAAGATCCATGTGCTGCCAAGAAGAAAGTATATTCACTTGTTGATGGATGAAATATTCCAAATATTTCTGTTAAGTCTAAATTATTGATTGCATTATTTATTTCTATAGTTTCTTTATTTAGTTTTTGTTTGTAAGATCTGTCCAGTGGTGACAGAGGTGTGTTAAAGTCACCCAGTATTATTGTGTGGTGGTCTATTTGATTCTTGAGATTGAGAAGGGTTTGATATACATAGATGCTACATTGTTTGTGGAAAAATATTTATGATTGTCCTGTCTTGCTGATATATAATTCCCTTAAGTAGTATGAAATGTCTTTTCTTGTCCTTTTCAATTAAATTTGGCTTGAAGTCCACTTTATCTGAAATGAGTATAGAAACCCCTGCTTGTTTATGCAATCAACACAAATGATAATTCTTTCCCAACATTTCACCTTCAGTCTATGGGTGTCTTTGCCTATGAGGTGAGTCTGTGGGAGACAGCATATTGTTGGTTCTTGTTTTTTAATCCAATCTGCCAGTCTATGTCTTTTGACTGATGAGTTTAGGCCATTCACTTTCAAGGTTATTATTGAGATATGATTTGTATTCCCTGTCATTTTTGGTTTATTTCTGGTTTTAAAATTTGACTTAATTTCTCCTTTGATTGAACGTTCCTTTAGTGTAGTTCCTCCCTTTTCTGGTTTTCACTTCATCCTCATGGAATATTTTGTTGAGAATGTTCTATAGTGTAGGCTTTCTAGTTTTAAATTCTTCTAACTTTTGTTTATCATGGAAGGCTTTTATCTTCTCTTCAAATCTGAAACTTAGTTTTGCTGGATATAAAATTCTTAGTTTGTGTCCATTTTTTTTTTTTTTCAGAGCATGATATATTATGTTCTAGGACCTCCTCTCTTTGAAGGTCTGGGTTGAGAAATCAGTTGAGATCTGAATTGGTTTCTCCCTGTATGTAATTTTTTTTTCTCTCATGGCCTTTAAGATTTTATCCTTATTCTATATTTTAGTCATTCACATTATAATATGTCTTGTTATAAGTGTGCTGTAATTTTGTATATTTGGTATCCTGTTAGCCTCTTGTATTTGATTTTCAATTTCATTCTTTAGGCTTGGGAAATTTTCTGATATTATATCATTGAAAAGATTGTACATTCCTTTGGTTTGTATCTCTGCTCCTTCATCTATCCTGATAACTTTTAAGTTTGGTCTTTTCATATTATCCCATAATTCTTGAACGTTCTGTTCATAGATTCTTATCATCTTCCCTGCATAGTCAACTTTATTTTCAAGATAATATATTTTGTGTTCATTGCCTGAGGTTCTGTCTTTCAAGTGGTCTAGTCTGTTGGTGATGCTTTCTATTAAATTTATAATTTGGTTTATTGATTCCTTCATTTCAAGGATTTCTGCTTGTTTTTTTTTTCTTCAGAATCTCTAATTCTTTATTGAAGTAATCTTTTACTTTCTGTATTTTCTCTTTGATGTCACTCTTTATACTATCCTTTACTTCACAGATCAGTTTAACTACATACATTCTAAACTCCTCCTCGGGATTTTTTTGGGGGCACTTTGTTCCCTTGTTTTTTCATGTTGTTTGTGTGTTTTCCCATCTAGCAGTGTGGATCTGAGGCACTACAGATTCTACCCTATACACTTATATTTGTCCCTGAAGGTTTCTAGTACCTCACCTTTAAAGGGGAAACCAATATCAACAGCACCCAATGTCAACAATGAGTAGTCTTAAACCTAATATCTTCCACTGAGGGGTCTACTGCTTTCTTGCAATAAACAGAAATTATGAGTTCAATCACTGTCTACAATATAAATGGAAAGTTGGCTAAAATGGTTTATAATTTCAAATGGTGGACAGTGAGAGAACAGAAGTAGTGAAGGATGTGATGTTCATGAGGGAAGAAGAGAGAAGCCAGAAGCAAAAATCCACAGGAAGACTGGAAGAGGAACCGACAGAGATTGGCTGTTGGTTGAAGAAAAGGTAGAAAGAGAATCCAGGAAAACAGACAAGTGAGAGGAAGAATACTTACAACGAAAAAATATTAAAAACACAAGAATACAAGAAACTGCAAACGCCACTCAACAAGTTGATGCATAAAAAGGGACACTACTCCAAATATGGTAGAGATGTTAGAGTATAAAAAAAATAAAATTAATCTTGATAGAAAATTGAACAGCTGTCTCTGTCAACATTCAAAAGTTTCTCAGTCCTGTCTCTGACTTCTCATGGGATCAGCCCTCTCAGACCCAGTCATTACCCCACAGATTTGGCCTTCAGATACCCCAGCTCAGCCATTGCATTCCCAAGATCTTAATGCTGCTTCAATTTGCAGAGAGACCACCAGGGATATGCTCACATAATGGAGCAACCCTGAGAAGCAGCAGCAAGATGGGGACCACCAGCACTCACAGCAGGAAAACCTTAGGCACAGCCAAAACCATAGGCACCCCAACACTAGAACTCTAGGTCCTGGCCAGAATCCCCAGACAGAACTGAGTGCACCCCCAGATGACGGTGGCAGCAAACCTGTGGTCCCCCAGGCCCCCAGGCCCTGGGCAGTGTGCCAAGATTGATGTGGCTACATGCAATCAAACCTGTGGTCTCCCTGGCAGTGGACCTCTGGGAGGTGGTAGTGGCAGCAGTAGCGGTGGGGGTCAGTGGCAACTGGCAGTGGGTCAGCAGCAGTTGTGGTGGGACACTGGCAGCAGCAGCAGGGGGATAGTGTTACTCAGAGAGAAGACCTTCCAATCAACCTCTGAGCAGCAGCAGTGGCCTCCGGAGTAGCAGTGTCCATGGTGTCTGCCTGGAAAGAAGTATCTTTGTGTATAATATTGAAGATTATTCATCATAATTGTGCATATGTTTGTGAAGCTTTGGAATAAAACAGAAATTGTGAGAAGTAAATATAATAGTGAAAACATCTTTGGATTTCACCTTTAACTTTGGGCTTCCCAGCCAGATGACTGAGTCATTGGTAACTGACAGATGAAGAATCTTCCAGAAATATGTCAGCGATATTGAGGTAACAAGTCAGCTAAGATGCTAACTGGTGAGCAGTAAAATTTCTTTGGCAAACTTAACTGAGCCAATGGGTGGTTTGGGATCATCTTGGAAGACAGATGCTTTGTAAGGGTGGAGTGATCTGGGTTGTTCTACCTAACTCATGATTTGATATTTCTCTGAAGCAGAGGGAATATGAATGTGTAAGTTCTTGCTGAACAAACTGTGCAACTCAAGGCAGTGGAATGGAAAAGGGGCACACATCCTGACCCAGATGCTGAGAGTCTCTGATCTTTTAAAAAATGTTAGTGTATTATAGTTATCCATACTATTGGGATTAATTTTGACATAATCACACATGCATGGAATATAATTGGCCCCACTTCAGTCGCCAATATTTCCTCTTTCCCTCCATTTCTCCCTCCCTATGTTCCCATTCCTCTACTCTACTGGTCACCAGAATGTTATGGTGACATTTGTGTGGCATATGCAACATATCAGCCCTCAGTAGAGAGAAACAATTCTGTTTGCCTAACTGCTATGTCTTGGGAGCTCTGCAGAACTGGTTGCAGACTGGGCTTCTAGATTTTATCAAGTCACTGATTGCCTGCACAGCCAGAGATGGGCTAATGAGCAGAATCTCACATTTGAAGAGAAACCATTTGAAAGATGA
Organism: Tamias sibiricus; assembly: GCA_025594165.1. Classification (NCBI taxonomy): domain Eukaryota; kingdom Metazoa; phylum Chordata; class Mammalia; order Rodentia; family Sciuridae; genus Tamias; species Tamias sibiricus. The sequence continues at coordinate 151,933,588 of CM046657.1, read as the reverse complement.
AATATTTGATGTTTGGCAAAGCCTGGGACAGATTTTATACTCATACGACATTTGGTGAAAAATAAAATCCAAATAACCCTCATTTCTTCATATTTAAATTGTCAAAATATTGCTTTGTCAGACTTATTTCATAGCCACTTTAATTTTTTTCCTGCAAAGCTCCTCACTTTGTTCCAGCCTATAACCAGTTTACTTGTATTCTTTTTATAATTTCTAAAGTGGCAAAATCAAGAATATAATTTGGAAATCATTTTTATATATTAAAAGCTCTAATTTCAACAAGTCCTTCAATGAGAACTTAAAAATTACTTTGGCCACAAAAAAAAAAAAAAAAATCAAATTAGTCAAGAGCTCCCTTAGTGACCTATTACAAAAAGAAGCTGAATAACCTTGATAGAATTAGTTGATATGAGTTTCAGTTTTCCTGTCTATATAGTAGAGATGATCATAATGCCTCACAGTGTTGTGGGGTAGAAATAATAAAGGAACACACTTTTAAAAAGGTAAAAGTCTGATGTTATCACTGATTTTATCAAAAGCAAGGCTACAAAATACAATTATGTAACTGTATAATCATATAACCTAGCTATAACTATAGTTATAGAATTACATAGCACTGTATTATTGATTTACATGCCCAGCGGAGACAAATACAAAATAAATTTTTATTATATACTAACATTTGGCCTTTCTCTAAAGCCATAATTATTCTGGAGATTCATAGGCCTTTACAACCTGAAAATTTCCCTTGAATGAGAAAAGACACTCAGTGAGGAAATAAACACATCTGTATCAAAGGGAGGTGTAGATAGAAGAGGAGACTCCTCACTTTTATACACATGTCCCCTGGTACCACATACTACTTGTGACCCATGAGTAACCAAGTAATCCAGCTGTCTATAGCAAAAGGGTAAGATACTGATCTACGTTCTCAGACCACACCATTCTATTAAGACAATCATGGTTGAAAGGCTCATTGGGCTGGACAGGACACCACATTTGTCTACTGATTCAACTGAATGTTAATAGAAGGCCCAATTTAACACTGCCTCTTAACACACAAGAACTTTTTTTATCTCTCATAAAAGAAATCTGAAGGAGGTCACCCAAGGTAGTGTTGCCACTCCATAAAATTTATTGAGCCCCAGGCTCCTCCTTGTGTCTTCCTGTAAGCTACCTGGTACCGTAACCCGGGAGGAAAAACTCTCGGAGGCAGAGTTAAGCTTTTACTACTTTTACTTCTACTTTCTTAGAGCTTAGAGAGGGAAAGAAAGATTTTTAGAGAGAAAGATTAACTTAGAGTAGAGTTAGAGTCTTAGAGAGAAAGAAAGATAGAGCTTAGCTTAGAGTAAGATTAGAGCTTCTTTCTTCTCTCTTCTTTCTTCCTTCTTCTTTCTTCTGTCTTCTGTCTTCCTCAGGAGCCTCGGCCTAACTCTGACCAGTCATTTACTTCTACTTTCTTAGAGCTTAGAGAGGGAAAGAAAGATTTTTAGAGAGAAAGATTAGAGCGAGCTTTTCTTCTTGTCTTCTTAGCTTAGAGTAGAGTCTTAGAAAGAAAGATAGAGCTTAGCTTAGAGAAAGATTAGAGCTTCTTTCTTCTCTCTTCTTTCTTCTTAGAGCTTAGAGAGGGAAAGAAAGATTTTTAGAGAGAAAGATTAGAGCGAGCTTTTCTTCTTGTCTTCTTAGCTTAGAGTAGAGTCTTAGAGAGAAAGAAAGATAGAGCTTAGCTTAGAGAAAGATTAGAGCTTCTTTCTTCCTTCTTCTTTCTTCTGTCTTCTGTCTTCCTCAGGAGCCTCGGCCTAACTCTGACCAGTCATTACTTCTTCTATCTGGTTTCTCTTCTGTCTTCTATCTGGTTTCTCTTCTGTAACCGCTCTGCCTATGTTCTGGCCGCTCTGATTCTTCTGACCGACCGAGTGACTGCCCGGCTGACTGAATTCTCCGTTCTCCTAACTCGGACCGCTTTCACCCGGTTATATACCTTCAGGTTTGCGGGTGCCTACAGGTGCGTCACATACATATCAGGTGGAACTTATGGCTTCCAGCTAGCTACAACAGCCCTTCCTAATTAGGGCTCCTTCATCTTCCTGTTCTGTTAACTTGGTCTGTGACTTGTAACCTGAAGGTCACCCCAAGGTGACCCCAAGGTCTAAATGGCTATTGTACTCTAGTCAATAAATCCATATTCTAGCAACTGGATTTATAAGGGGAAGACTCAAAAAATTTTTTTTCCCTAGCTTTTTCTTTCCCTATTAAGAAATGTTTCAAAGAAACATTCTTGGAAGTCCCTCCTAACAGTTATGCTTACATTTCATAGGCTAGAACTTAGCCACACTTAGCTGCAAGGCAACCTATGAAACGTATTTTAGTTTGAACATTATTGCTCCCAGCAATATAGGAATTTTATTAGTAAGATAAAAGGCAGTAATGGATGTTGGATCGGCACATATGACCTTCTATACAAGGAATAAATATTTTGGGTTTTTTGGGGTAAGAGTAGAAAGGAGAACATAGGGTCAAGGAGAATCACTGCTAGGCAGTCTGACCAAATGTCTATGTCCACACCCCATGTCCAGCTGGAAATTGATTACTGTAGTCTCACTCACCTACCATAGAAAAATGGAAGGAATGAAGGAATAATTGCTAGCATCTGGCAATGGATAATCACTTGGATGCATCATGTCACTAATTCTCAGAGCAACCCATGAAGTAGGTGCTAAGGTTATTCCTCTTTTACACAGAGGGGTAACTGAGCCTGCAAGTTTATCTTGACCAAGCATGGATTAGCATCTTTTCAGTCTCATATGCAAATACTCTTAACCACTGCACTACCCCTGACACACACACAGAAGGCAAAAGTCAAGAATATAGTCCTGAAGAGGAAACATAATAAATTAAATCCCCAAACTAAAACTTTAAAATCTTATACTAAAATGCTATAAAATGTTTTTAACAAGGTAAAACCAACTCAATCCATAGTGCCACAAAAAAGGTAAAATCATGATTCTCATATAAATATGAAATAAATATGCCAATTATTTTATTGACCTCAATAATTAATAGTTTCAATAGTTCAAATGGTTCAAAGGAGAATTTTAATATATACATGTATAATAGTTATGTATATATGACAAATATATGTAATTTTTAAAATGTGTATATATATACACACACACATATATATACATATATGTATGTATACATATATATATTTTATATATATATATAAAAAGATAAAAGACTGATTTCAAAAAGATAAAAGACTGATCTAAAAATGAGGAAGTAAGCAATTCTCTCCCACCAGACACAATTCCTTACTGACTGCAGTAACTGAAAGGCCAGAATTACTTAGAAGGGTATGCTAGACAGAACAGTAACATTTTTGTCCATTTTAAAATCTAAAGTCATTTGTAACTAATTTTTTCCCTGACATTCTTCAATTAGCCTCTTCCTGTTGCCAGATATGGCAGCATTTAGGGAGACATAAGGAACAGCCCCAGCAATTCCTTTTATCCACTTACCCTCCATTTACCTGCTACTAGAGAGCACAGAGAGAGTGAAGAACAAAGATTGATGTTTTCACTTTGAACTCTACAGCGTGTTGGAAACAACTTCCCAAACTAAGATGGAAACTGAATTCATATCTCCTTTGGCAAGGTAATTAGCAAATACTGATCGGATACCTTCAGTGTGCCAGATACTCTGCCAGATGGGCAAAGTAGACATGGCACCTGCTGTCAGATACTTAGAGTCTAACAGGGGAAAACTTTCCAATGAAGGAAAAATAAGCTGGCCAAGATTATGTTCAAAGATGTGTGTGTGTGTGTGTGTGTGTGTGTGTACGCACGCACGTGCATACATACACACATATACACACCAGGGAATTGCTTCTCTGGACATTACATATTTCTTAGTGCTCACTTTATAAGTTGGGTCATAACATCCTTTCCAAGCCTAGAGAGCTTGTCTACCTCCTTGATTTTTTTCTTCCCTAGTTGTTGAGCAGTTTGGAACATCATCAGAGAAAAAGCACTCTGTGTATTCAAGTTGCTAGTGTGGTATTTTGCCAGTGGCCAAACTCTTGAGTTTGGCAGCATTTCCCTCATAAAACCTTCATGTGACTTCCTTCTGTCAGCAAACTTTGGAGCTTCTGCAATAATAAAGGGGCATATTGTTGCTCAGCACAGGGAAGCTTTGTGGACTTCTCGAACTCTTCCTTTGAATCATCTCAAAAATAGGGAGGAAGAAATATCTATCTTCATCCCTCTTTCCCTGGCTTCCCCTTGCCCCTCTCTCATCTCTCATTCTCTTTGCCGCTGTGCTTGTCTCTGTCCTCCTTGCCCTGCCTGCTTGTTTTTTGCAAAGGTTTGTTGCACTCAAATCTCTAGCTGATTCCTCCTGGGCTTATTTACTTTTTCGAGTATCTGATTTCAGAGAGCCCTCTTTTCTGCACACTGATAACTAGGCACTGCTGGGTCAAGAGGGGCCCTATGCAGTGCCAAGAATTCACCTGGGTTACAGACAGGAAGCAGGTGCGCCGTTGGGGAGGGAAAAGAAAGAGAGAAGAGACAGTGAGCACGTGAACTTTCTCTTCAGACCTTCTCAGAAAGGAGAAAATCCATAATGCGATGGTCTCCAGTAATAGCCAAACTAGTTCAACCACACTGATAAATAGTCATGTTCCCCCAAGTCTGCCACTGCCTGTGGTATGTCCTTGGTAGGACACTGGCCTCTTGAGGATTCAATCTCCTGGTTTATGAAAGGATGGTGCCAGAACAGGTAGTTAGCAAACAAATTTAACTTAAGCATTCTGCTTAAGTGAACTGAAGCCATTGGATATTTTTTCAACAATAACATTAATGTTGGCTTTTTTACAAATGTTTAAACAAATACTGAAAATTGACCATTAAGGAGGAAATAAAATGATATTTTTAGGCATTCTGAATTACTCCCTCTTTCTTTTCTTTCTTTTAAATGCCATATGTGGCTGGGCATGGTGGTGCACGCCTGTAATCCCAGCACTTGGGAGGCTGAGGCAGGAGGATTGCGAGTTCAAAGCCAGCCTCAGCAATGGTGAGGCACTTAGCAACTCAGTGAGACCCTGTCTCTATAAATAAAATACAAAAAAGGGGACTGGGGGGGGGGGGGGGTCTGGGGATGTGGCCCAGTGGTCAACTTCTCCTGAGTTCATTCCCTAGTACCAAAATAATAATAATAATAATAATAATAATAATAATAATAATAATAATAATAAATGCCATATGTGTGTGTGTGTGTGAGGAGGGAATCAAACCATAAAGGAAGGCCTAAAATAAAAGTAATCTCCCCCCACACCTCTATTCACCCTGACCATGCTTGCCATCCCGAGCTTATGTCTTTCTACTTTTTCAGCTATTGCCATGATAACTTTGTCATAATGACCCTATTTTTCACTAGAATTATCACCTTTGAATGATGTATTGACTCTAAGTATAACAGGAATTTCTTTCCTCTGATACAACTGCCAGTTTTGTTTGGTTATGTTATTTCTAGATTGTCAAGATTGAGAATACTTGCCAGGTCTTTAGTGCTTAGTCTGAAGGCTGCTTCTGAATATTTAACTCCCCCTGTGAGGCATATTAAATATCATAATGCTAAATGTGTCTTTCTCTATGGAACCTGTTAGTTTCATTAGACTCATAGGAAAGAAAATCCAGTCCCATGTCATACCAAGAAGAATGGCCTATCTGTCAAAAATGGATGAATTTTTTAATTTCTTTTCAGATTTCTTCACTTTTACTTCATACTCAAGTTGCCACAAATTCTACTTTCCATTTTTCTTATATTTTTCCTTGTATGTTGATTCCTTTTATTTTGTCATTTGTCATAAACAATTGAAAAACCTTGAGATGTTCTTTTCTGAAAATGCTTTATATTTCTTCACAATTTGTAAATTTTTGTCTGGATATATTAATGCTAGTCTCAAAATAATTTCCTTTAGAATTTGTTCAATTCTATGCTCCTTGCTGGTGAGATCTCTGGTATCAGTATTAATTCAGGCACATTTGAGATCAATGTGATATTTTCAAACTTAAAAAATTTGAGATTTTTCTCTTTATCCTTATAGTTATCCAATTTTACCATGATGTATCTAAATGAGGACTTTTTAAACTATTCATCTGCACCATACTCAGTGGGTCTTATAATCTGAAGACTAATATCTTTCTTAGGTTCAATGAATCATTTTTCCACTTTTTATTTAATGATTACATCCATCTTAAGCTGACTGTTATTTAATCATTTCTATCTCTTTCAATTTGCATCTATATATTATTTATATATGATATGTGTGTTTTTATGACACATATATGATTTTTATGATATTTATGATATATATTATATGTTTTGAGTGATCAAGCCCAAGGTGTCATACATGCTACTCAAACGCTCTACCACTGAGCTACATTCCCAGGACCTAGTAATCATATTCTTATTTTTATTTGTTTTTTAAATTTGTTCTAATTAGTTGTACATGATAGTAGAATGCATTTTGAGACAACGTACATAAATGGAATATAACTTCTCATTCATCTGGTTGTACATGATATAGTTACACAGTTCAAGTAATCATATATGCACATCGTGTCATAGTGTCATAATGTCTGATTAATTCTACTATTATTCCTGCCCCCATGTCCCCTCTCTACCCTCCATGCCCCTCAGTTTAGTCCAAAGTACCTCTATTCTCCCCTGTTTCTTATAGTGAATTAATATCTGCATATCAGGAAAACATTTGGCCTTTGGTTCTTTGGGATTGGCTTATTTTGCTTAGCATAATATTCTCCATTTTCATCCACTTACCAGCAAATGCTATATTTCATTCTTATTCAAGGCTGAGTAATATTCCATAAATTACAGTTTCTTTATCCATTTATATGTTGAAGGGCACCTTGATTGGTTCCATGATTGGTTCCATAGTCTAGCTATTGTGAATTGAGCTGCTACAAACACTAATGTGGCTGTGTCACTATAGTATGCTGATTTTAAGTCCTTTGGGTATAAACCAAGGAGTGGGATAGCTGGGTCAAATAGTGGTTCCATTCCAAGTTTTCTGAGGAATCTCCATACTGCTTTCCATAGTGGTTGCACCAATTTGCAGTGCCACCAGCAATGTATGAGTGTACCTTTTTCCCACATCCTCACCAACTTTTATTGTTGCTTGTATTCTTGGTGATTGCCATTCTGACTGGAGTGAGATGAAATCTTAAAGTAGTTTTGATTAACATTTCTCTAATTGCTACAGATGTTGAACATTTTTTCATATGTTTGTGGTGATTGATTGTATTTTTTCTTCTGTAAAGTGTCTGTTCTGTTCCTTAGTCCATTTATAGATTGGGTTATTTGCTTTTTTGGTGTTAAGTTTTTTGAGATCATTATATATGGTAGAGATTAATGCTCTATCTGAGGTGCTGTGGTAGATATATTTTTCCATTCTGTACTCTCTCTTTATGTTATTGATTTTTTTTTTGTGGAAAAGAAAATTTTTAGTTTGAATCTATTGCATTTATTGATTCTAGATTTAACTTCTTGCACTTTAGAGGATTGCTTTCCATCTTCAGTTGTCTTCTTCAATTTCGTTTTTTATAGTTCTGTAATTTTCATTGTAGAAGTCTTTCACCTCTGTTAGATTGATTCCCAAATTTTTTTTAAGGCTATTGTGAATGAGGTAGTTTTCCTAATTTCTAGTTCAGTGAATCAATTTTTCCACTTTTTATTTAACAAGCACTTATTTATATGAACACATTTGATTTATGGGCATTAATTTTATCTCCTGCTAATTTGATGAATTAATTTATTAGTTCTAGAGCTATTCTGGTGGAAAATTTTGAATTTTCTAAATATAGTATCATGTCATTGGCAAACAGTGATAGTTTGAGTTCTTCGTTTCCTATTCATATCCGTTTAATTTCTTCCTTCTGTCTAATTGTTCTGGCTAGGGTTTTAAAAAAGGTGTTGAATAACAGTGGTAAAAGAGGGCATCCTTGTTTTGTTCCAGTTCTTAGAGGGGATGCTTTCAATTTTTCTCCATTTAGAATGATGTTCACCTTGGGTTTAGCATACATAGTTTTTACAATGTTGAGGTATGTTTCTACTCTCCCTAGTTTTTCTAGTGTTTTGAACATGAAGGGGTGCTGTATTTTGTCAAATGCTTTCTCCACATCTATTGAGTTGATCATATGTTTCATGTAAGTCTGTTGATATGATGTATTACATTTATTGATTTCCATAGGTTGAACCAGCCTTGAATTCCTAGGATGACCACACTTTATCATGGTGCACTATTTTTATATGTTTTTGTATGCAATTTACCAGAATTTTATTAAGAATTTTTAGCATCTATGTTCATTAGGGATATTAATCTGAAGTTTTCTTTCCTTGATGTGTCTTTGGTTGGTTTTGGTATAAGAGTGATATAAGCTTCACAGAATGAATGAGTTTGGAAAGGTTCCCTCTTTTTCTATTTCATGGTATATAATTTGATAAATATTGGTATTGATTCTTCTTTGAAGGTCTAATAGAACTTGGCTAAGAATCTGTCTGGTGTGTCTTTAACACACCTGGGCTTTTCTTGGTTGGTAGGCTTTTGATGGCATCTTCTATTTCATTGCTTGAGATTGATCTGTTCAAATTGTGTATGTCCTCCTGATGCATTTTGGGCAGGTCATATGTCTCTAGAAATTTGTCGAAGTTATCAAGATTTTTCTATTTTATTAGAGTATAAATTTTCAAAATATTTGTGATTATCTTCTGTATTTCAGTAGTGTCCATTGTGATATTTCCATTTTCATCACAAGTTTTAGTAATTTGTGTTTTCTCTCTCTTCCTCTTTGTTAGCATGACTAAGGGTTTATCATTTTTTTAATTTTTTCAAAGAACCAACTTTTTGTTTTGTAAATTTATTGAGTAGTTTCTTTTGTTTCAATTTCATTGATTTCAGCTCTGATTTTAATTATTTCCTGTCTTCTACTACTTTTGGTTTTGATTTGTCCTTCGTTTTCTAGGGCTTTGAGATGTAATTTTAGTTCTTTTTCCATTGACTTTTTATTTTTTAATGTATGAACTCAATGTAATGAATTTTCCTCTTAGTGCTGTCTTCATGGTGTCCCAGAGATTTTGATATGTGGAATCACTAGTCTCATTTACTTCTAAGTATTTTTAAATTTTATCCCTGATTTCTTATGGTATTCATTTGTCATTTAATAGCATATTATTTAGCCTTCTATTGTTAGAGTAGTTTCTATTTTTATTCTATAGTTGATTTCTAATTTCATTCCATTATGATCTCTTAGGATGTAGGGTATTATCTCTATTCTTTTTGTATTTGCTAAGAGTTACTTTGTGGCATAAGTTATGGTCTATTTTAGAGGATGAGCCATGTGCTGCTGAGAAGAAAGTGTATTTGCTTATTGATGGATGAAATATTCTATATACTTCTGTTAAGTCTAAATTATTGATTGTATTATTTAGTTCTATAGTTTCTTTATTTAGTTTTTGTTTAGAATATCTGTCCAGTAGTGAGAAGATGTATTAATGTCACCCAGTATTATTGTGTTGTGGTCTATTTGATTCTTGAGATTGAGAAGGGTTTATTTTTTGTGTATAGATGCTCCATTGTTTGCGGCATAAATATTTACAATTGTGGTCTTGCCATGTGTAATTCCCTTAAGCAGTATCAAATGTCCTTCCTTGTCCCTTCTGATTAACTTTGGCTTGAAGTCAACTTTATTTGATATGAGGATAGAAACCCCTGATTGTTTACCTGATCCATGTGAGTGATATGTTTTTCCCCATCCCTTCACCTTCAGACTGTGGATATCTTTTCCTAGGAGGTGAGTCTCTAGGAGACAGCATATTTTTGGTTCTTGTTTTTTAATCCAATCTGCCAATCTATGTCTTTTGATTAATGACTTGAGGCCACTAATGTTCAAGGTTATTATTGAGATATAATTTGTGTTTCTGGTAATTTTGGTTTATTTCTAATTTTGTGTTTGAATTAGTTTCTCCTTTGACTATACTATTCCTTTACCGTAGTTCCTTTCTTCACTGGTTTTCACTTTTTTTTTTTTCACTTCCTCCTCATGGAATATTTTGCTGAGAATATTCTGTAGTATAGGTTTTCTAGTTGTGAATTCTTTTAACTTTTAACTTTCATTTATCATGGAAGGTTTTTATTTCATCTTCAAATCTGAAGCTTAATTTTGCTGCATATAAAATTATTGGTTGGTATCCATTTCTTTCAGAGATTGGTATATGTTATTCCAGGACCTCCTAGCTTTGAAGATCTGTGTTGAAAAATCAGCTGAGATCTGAATTGGTTCCCTCCTATATGTAATCTGATATATTTCTCTTGTAGCCTTTAAAATTCTATCCTTTTTCTGTATGCTAGGTATTTTCATTATAAAGGGGCTTGATGTGGGTCTGTTGTAATTTTGCACATTTGGGGTCCTATAAGCCTCTTGTATTTGATTTTCCATTTTATTCTTTAGATTTGAGAAATTTTCTGATATTATGTCATTGAAAATATTGTGCATTCTTTTGGTTTGTATCTCCAGACTTCATCTATCCTGATACATCTTATATTTGCTCTTTTCATGTTATCCCATAATTCTTCAAAGTTCTATTCATGCTTTCTTACCATCTTCTCTGTGCAGTCAACTTTATTTTCAAGATTATATATTTTGTGTTCATTGCCTGAGGTTCTGTCTTCTAAGTGGTAGAGTCTGTTGGTATGCTTTCTATTGATTTTTAAAAATTATTTATTTATTTTAGTTGTACAGAATGCCTTTTATTTATTTGTACGTGGTGCTGAGGATCTAACCCGGGCCATGCACGAGCTAGGTGAGCACTCTACCACTGAGCCATAACCCCAGCCCTCTATTGATTCTTTAATTTGGTTTAGTGTTTCCTTCTTTTCAAGGATTTTGTTTTTTTTTTTTTTATTTCGTAATCTATATCTCTTTATTGAAGTGATCATTTGCTATTTGTATTTACTCTCTTATATCATCCTTTACTTTGCATGTCAGTTTAACTATGTACATTCTAAACTTGTTCTCTGACATTTCTTCCTCTGCGGGTGGATGGATTCTGTTATTGGAGTATCTTGGTTTGCTTGGGATGATCTGTTCCCTTGCTTTTTCATGTTGTTTATGTGTCTATGCATCTAACAGTAAGGAACTGAGGCAGTAGAATTTCTACCCTGTGGACTTATAGTGTCCTTGAAGGTTTCCAGTACCTTACTGTTTAGGGGGAGACAAATATAACAAACAATGAAAACAATTTATAACATTAAACCAAATAGTTTCTACAATGACATGTACAATGTTAATTATCACAATAAACAGAAATTATATAATCAGTTATTGCCTACAATAAAAACAGCAAGTTTGCAAAAAGATTTACATTTTTAAATGGTGGATAGGGAGTGAACAGAAGAGATATAGGATGTGATGATTATGAGGGAAGAGAAGAGAAGCAGAAGTAAAAGATTAAAGGAAGAGTTAAAGAGAGAACCATTGAGATTGGCTGTTAGCAGAAGAAAAGAGAAAATCAAGGGAAACAGATTGGTAGGAGAAAAATATATATATAAAGGGAAAATTTTTAAAAAATTAAAAATAAAATTAAGAGAATACAAAACAAAACTAAAATATACTAATCAAACATCCTAGTTCACAAAATAACTAATCCATGTAAAATAACTGGCTTCAAAAATGCTAGCAATGATTTTAAAAAATAGGAAACTGTATAAATGTCCACGTACCATTAAGGTCATAATTAAACAGTGAAAAAAACTTAGAAAAAGAAAAGTCTTGATGAAAAGTTAAAGAATTCTTTCTGTTAGAGTTCAAAATATTCTCAGGTTCTCTTAGCAGTTTTAAGTGGAGTCTTCTGGAGTGTGATACTCCACCCTCTGGATTGCTGGAGTGAGAGAGGTAATCACATAGGTAGAGTTCCTGGAGGTATGGTTTAGGCTTAGGTGGGTTCCAGACTGTTTACTGAATGCTATTTGGTCTGGAGATTTTAAAACTGTGCACTTCCAGTGCCCAGTACTTGCTGGTCCATGCTGGAAGACTTAAACCCAGGGATTTCCCCTGGGTTCTATTCGTGTGGTAGGGAGCCAATTCTTTGTCCCCTATGTCACCTACAGACCCCATATTTCCTGGTATCAGGTTGAGTTTCCAAACAATTTCTCCCACCTCTGCCCTTCTGAGTTCCTGGCAGATGCATCTCTCCCAGTAGTTCCTGCAAGCAGTCAGATTGGAAGGGGAAGAGTAGAGCCGGGTGGATTTTATGACCAGTTGTCCCCTGAGTAAACCTCTCTCCACTTTTTATTTTCTTCTGGTCACTTAAGCACACTCTATGTCATGCAGAGTGTGTTTACTGGGCCTGTATTTCAGGCCACACTTGGGTTTTCCAGGAATCAGCTCTCTTAGTTGCTGACCCCTGTGCTGTAGCAGCAAAATGTTTCCTTCCTTTATCCTCAGCACACCACCTGGAGAGATTGTTGCTTCTTTCCCCACACGCAGCTCATCTTTCAGGTTTGTTGAGCAATGTCCTTGGTCTCTAAATCTCTGTACCCAAAACCCTAGGTTCCTTTAATTCTCTTATTCCTTTGCTATGCTCATGGAGGGACCACTCTAGCTGGAGCGTCTGGTCTGGCTGTGTCAGCAGCTGTGCTGCTGGGGATTTTTTTTCTGTATTTTATTATATCCAAACTCCTGTGTCCTTGTCTGCTTTGAACGTCCAGTTTTAGGTTCTAGAAAGCACCCCCCACACACATTTTTTTCCACCCACCTTGCAGAGAGTCTGCTTTCTTGGTTTCACACCACAGATCAGCCAGGAACACAACTGCCTCTATTCCGCCATCTTGGATTTTCCCCTTATTCTTCATTTTATAGAAGTCAGTTCTATGACTATAAAATGTGTCCTATGTTTTTAAGATTAGTAATTTTTTTAAAGTTATTTTGTTTTCTTTGGAGCCATTTGTTCTATTTGTTAATCCCCAGCTCTTATTTATCATGCTGTTTGTTTTCCAGGAATGTCTAGAAATCCTTGGTTGCTGGTTCTTAGTTGACAATGAAGAACTGGATTGCTTAGTCCAGATACCTAGTGGGCACCTCTGCTCCTAAAAGGCCTCATTCTTAAAAGAACTGGCCAAAGCCTTTGCCCAAATGGGGAAAGCTATATTAACAGGTAACTTTCCCTGTGAAATGCATGGATATATATAGCTCAGTGGCACTCCAGGGACTTTTACTATTGCCCACATCAGAATTCTCAAGAATGGAACTTTGGTTGGTGGTGCCTCTAGTTTTCTTCCCTCAGAGTCTAAAACTGAAACCCCCAAATTGCCCGAGCTCATCTGTTTATCTCTTTAGCTTCAATACCCTCACTAGGATCTCTCCTAAGGCACAGCACCAGGAACAGTGCTAAGAACTCCAGCCCTGGGACAAGCCTAGTATGCCACCCTCACAGATTCCATATTCATGAGGGAGGGGACAGGGAACCACCAGCCCAGTTGAGTGTCTCCTGGGGCTGCTTCTAATCTTGGCATTTACTAACTCAGAATTTGACTTTTAATCTCAAACTGCTTTGATACAGGAAATCTTCCTTTTTTCTGATATGTAGAGGTCCAGCATATTATGCTTTATTTTCTCAATTTGTCCCATCCAACCTGCTTCTTGATTTTTATAGTTCCCCCTAACTATCTACTCCCTTGCTACCTCATTTTAATGTATATGCAGCTTAAGGTATAAGCATGATTTCCTATGTTTCTGTGGGATCTCAGAATAGAGAGGCAGATATATTTTACTTAGATCCTACTTCTACTAATATTCTACTAATATTTCTTTTTAAAGAAAAATCCCTATTCTATTTTTGTAAAAAAAAAAAAAGAGACTATTATAAAAAAATTAAGAGCAATTCAAAAATTTAAGAAAGAAGAAAAATTTAAGCCACTCATAATAATCATTATTAATAGTAGGTGCACAGTGTTCCACACATTTTCTGTGCAAACATGCAGAGTGAAGAGTGAGTAGAGAAAAAATATTGTTAGGAAAATGAGATAGTATGATCTGTGGCATTTTAAATAACAGTATTAAGTCAAATTTAATTGAATTTAACAGAAGGAAAAGAAATGAGGATAAGATAAATCGATAAACTTTAAAAATAAATGTTTCTTTGCCAACAGACTAATCACTTCCTAAAGGGCTCCTCTAAAGTTTCGGAAAACATTAAGAAATTGGAATCATTATATTTTTTCTATGTGTGATAAAACTGCATTCTCTCCTTTCAAAGAAATAAAGTCATTATCACTCTCAAATCTCCTCTTTCCCCTTTTTGCTAGGTAATGCATTTTTATATTGTGAAGGTATAATATAATTCCCACTGAAATATGACCAAATATAATAAAAATTCACGAAGTAGTTTAGTATTTGTTCTATAATTAAATGGATTCATTTCCAACTATCTCTTTTTATTATAGCTTCCTTATTACCAATTTCTTTTGATTTGTCTTTTAATTATGTTTTCCCTCCTATTCCAATGAAGCATTTTTTGAAGAAAGACTTATGTGTGTTATATGTCCTGAGTTCTTTTATGTTGGACATAGTTCAGTGGTAGAGCACTCACCTAGCTTGCATAAGGCTCTGGGTTCCATCTCTGCAAACAGAAAACAAAGTATCCATTTATTGTTCTTATACAGGAATAGCATCTCTCTGAATTTAATTCTTCTTCAGCTACCTTTTTTTTCTGAATATTGTAGACATTGTCTTATTGCCTTCCTAACATAAATATGCTTACAGAAAAATCTAGTGCCAACCTGATTTTCTTTTACATTTCAGATAATTTCTGTCTGGCTGCCCATGAAATTCATTCCTTATTCCATAAATAAAAAAAATGTTGGTAGAATGTATTTTCAGATGATAATTACAATATGAAATTTTCCTATGATCCATTTATATATTTTCTTTCTATCAGCATATTGTTTTTCATTTTAGGGAAATTTTCCTTTAATATATCTTTGAGTGATTTTTCTATTCCAGTTTTCTAGGCTTATCAGATTTTAACTAACTTTATTCTGCTTTCTTTTAATTTGTATTCTATATCTATTAGATTTTTTCTGAGGGCTTATATAATTTTTTCATTTTTTATTGTCATTCATTATGATTAGTTCAAACTCTTCTATTAGTAACACAATTTAACATATTATAGTATAAAATATACTAACAAGGATTGGATTTGTAGCTCAGTGGTAGAATGCTTGCTTAGCATGTATGAGGCACTAGGTTTGATCCTCAGCACCACACAAAAATAAGTAAATAAAATAAGGGTATTGTGTCCATTACAAGAGTATATTGTTCTTGTCAGGTCTTTGGGTCACAGTGAGAAAAAAGATGATTAAAACAGAGAGGGAGTAATAGAACGTAAGGTACTAGGGAATGAAAGTAACCAAATAATGCTATGTGCATGTATGAAAATGTAACAATGAAGCCCACTATTATGTATAAGGCACCAATAAAAATTTATTTTAATAAAAACTCTTGGTGAAGATAGAAAAATTGATGGTAAATATAAAGTATAAAGAAAAATTACTAAATAAACAACCATATCCCCCAAATCCAGCTTAAGAACTAGCATAATATAACTATATGTTGAAATTCCCATATGCCTCTTCCAGATTCCATTCTCCTTCTTTTACTCCCCCAAATTGCCAACATCTTGAGTTTAACACAAATTTAAAAAAAATAAATTAGTACATTCTAAATAATGCAGTTTACTTGAGTATGTGCAAACTTTTAAGAAAAAGAAACAATATATGTTCTTTAGTAGCTTGCTTTTTTCCCCTTAAAATTCAGCTTGTGAAATTGATTTATGTTAAAACATGCTCCTTTAGTTCTTTTTTGTCACTGTCAAGTAGTATTCATACTATGAACAGTATTCATAGTAAATGGAAATATGACCAGTTACTCATTTATATCCTTGTCAATAGTTACTTCTAGTTTAATCCAAATTTGTTTTGATAGCATCAATATTATTGTAAATATGTGTTTGTACATGTTCTCTAGTGCACATGTATATTTCCAGGGAATAAGGATAATATTTCTTGGTTGTAAAATTAATGCATTTGAGTTCACCTGGCCTCCAGGGCCCAGAGTAGCAGCTCCCTGCTGCTGCACATAGGCCCCAACCTGAGGAAAAGCACCCCCCCCCCACTCCCGGGAGAAGTGTGACCTGCCCAGCTGGGACCAGAACAAGAGGTAGGCACCACCCACCCTGAAGGAGAGACCCAGCAGCCAGTTCGCCTGGCCTTCAGGGCCTAGAGTAGCAGCTCCCTGCTGCTGCACGCAGGGCCCGACCTGAGGAAAAGCCCCTTCCACTCCCGGGGAGAAGTGCGACCTGCCCAGCTATGACCAGAACAAGAGGTAGGCACCCTCTGAGACACTCTTCCACTGTGCCATTCTGCAACTGGCCAAAGGTGCAGCCTTGACTCCACTAACAGGATCGCTGACTGGACATGAACCAGGTCAATTGGCTTAAACTGGAAGGGAAAAAAGAAGGGCTTCCCAGGGTCCATTTTGTTTGAGACTTGTTCCTGGGTTCAACTTTTTTTGTTTGTTTGTTTGTTTTTGCTTTGTTTTTGTTTTGATTGACAGTGTGTTTATTTGTTTGCTTCTGCTCTTCTTATCTTTCTTTCTTTTCTTACTTCTCACTTTTGTATTTTTTCTTCTTCCTTCATCTTCCCTATTTACACTTTGCCATTGCATACTCAACACAGGCAAAAACAAGTTATACGCAGAAATTGGGATTTCTATTCTAGTGTTCCTCTATCCTCCTATGTACCCCCCATCCAACAATACTTTGAAATAGCCTACTAGAATGGTCAAGGGAAGGGAGGGTAAGGGAGGGAGCAAGAGGGGAGGGAGGGGGGGATAAAAAAAGGTGGTTGAATGAGACGGATATCATTTTCCTTAATGCATGATTGAAGACCTAAATTGCACGAATATACTTTGTATACAAACAGTTGTATGTAAAAAGATACTAAATATATGCACTATGAGTTGTACATATTAAAAATTATAAAAATAAAAATAAAAAAATACTAAAAAAAAAAAAAAAAAAAAGAAATTGGGATTTCTAGAACGGGTACAATTGAAATATATAGCAAAGTGGTGTTACATATAGTTTATTCTCTATTTTCGTGACTCACTCTCTCTCTCCTCTCTCTTACACTAATTTCTACTCCTTTGTCATTTTTTTCTCTTTTCCATCTTTTTTTATTTCTTCTCTCAACTGCTGCATAAGTTAGGTTTTTATATAAATTGGTCTGTCCACCTAATCATTCACTACATTCTCTTTCCTCTCTCGTCTGCTGATACTAAACCACTTCCATAAAACTCTCTTCTCACACTTTCTAAGAAAGAAAAATTCAATACACTCACTTCCTTCTTCCTAAACATATCACTTCTGTGTCCAATACTTGAAACTATAAAACCCCATCAGAAGTGTACAGAGTAATTTGGAAACAATATCTGGGTTAACTAAATCTGTACATTGTGATCAAACTGGGATTTTCTGAATAGAAAGTGTTTGATTTTAAAGTGTAAAGGAAATATAAGGGGATCTGATAGCATTGTAGTACAGGAGCAAAATAAGGCTTTAAGGTAAAATCAAAATAGTCAAGGTCCCACAGTGCAGGAAGATAAGACACACAAGCAATATGAAGAAACAAGGGAAGAAAGTGACACAAACAAATCAATATACCTCCTCAGTAGATTCCATGGCAAGCACAGTTGGTGAAATGCCAGAGATGGAATTTAGAAATTACATATTCCAAGTGTTTGCGGAACTTAAGAATGAACTCAAAATTGAGATGAGGGAGCAAATACAGGAGGTGAAAGATCATTTTGACAAAGAACTCCATAAACAAATACAGGAAGTAAAAGATTACTTCAATAGGGAGATAGAGGCTCTAAAGAGAAACCAAACAGAAATTCCGGAAATGAAAGAAGCAATAAACCAAAATAAAAACTCAATCGAAAGTATCACCAACAGAGTAGATCACTTGGAAGAAAGAACCTCAGACAATGAAGACAAAATATATATCCTAGAGAAAAATCTAGATTAAACAGCAAAACTGGTAAGAAACCAAGAACAGAACATTCAAGAATTATGGGACAACATAAAAAGACCGAACTTAAGAGTGATTGGGGTAGAGGAGGGGGCAGAGTTTCAAGCCAAAGGAATGAGTAATTTATTTAATGAAATAATTACAGAAAATTTTCCAAACTTGAGGAATGAATGGGAAAACCAAGTTCAAGAGACTTACTGAACACCAAACATACAAAATCACAACAGATCCACACCAAGACATATTATAATGAAAATGCCTAATATACTGAGCAAGGAGAGAATGTTAAAAGCCACAAGAGAAAGGAAGCAGATTACGTATAGGGGGAAACAAATCAGACTATGTTCAGACTTTTCAACCCAGACTTAAAAGCAAGAAGATCCTGGAATAGCATATTTCAAGCTCTGAAAGTAAAGGGATGTCAACCAAGAATCTTATATCCAGCAAAATTGAGCTTTAGATTCGAAGATGAAATAAAAACCTTCCACGACAAGCAAAAGTTAAAAGATTTCACAACTCGAAAGCCAGCACATCTGAACATCCTGGGTAAAATTTTTCATGAAAAAGAAGAGAAAAATAACAACGAAAATCAACAAAGGGAGAGATTAAACTAAGGTAAATACCAACCAGAAGAGAAACCAAATCAAGCTAAAGACCATAATACAAATAAAAATGGATGGGAATAAAAATCACATCTCAATAATAACCCTGCATGTTAATGTTCTAAACTCGCCATTCAAAAGACACAGATTATCTGAATGGATTAAAAGAAATGACCCAACAATTTGCTGTCTCCAAGAAACACACCTCGTAGAAAAAGACATCAATAGACTGAAGGTGAAAGGCTGGGAAAAGTCTTATCACTCACATGGCATGCAGAAGCAAGCAGGGGTTTCCATTCTCATTTCAAATAAGGTAGACATCAAGCCAAAGCTAATCAAAAGGGACAAAGATGGATATTTCTTACTACATAAGGGAACCATTCACCAACAGGATATAACAATCATAAATCTATATGCCTTAAATAATGGAGCATCTACATTCATCAAACAAACTTCTCAAGTTCAAGAGTAAAATAGACCACAACACAGTCATTCTAGGGAACTTCAACACACCTCTCTCACCAATGGATAGATCATCCAAACAAAAGCTAAACAAAGAAATTTAGGCCTCCTTAAAACAATTAATAACTTAGACCTAACGGACATATATAGAATATTTCATCCCTCAGTAAAAGAATACACTTTCTTCTCAGCAGCACATGGCTCCTTCTCCAAAATAGACCGTATGTTATGTCACAAGGCAGCTCTCAGCAAATATAAAAAAATAGAGATACTACCCTGCATTCCATCAGACCATAAAGGGATGAAATTGGAAATCAATGACAAAACAAGGAATAAGAAAAACTACTCCAACAACTGGAAGCTAAACAACATGCTACTGAATGAACAAGGGGTTGAAGAAGACATCAAGGAGGAGATTAAAAAATTCCTAGAGGTAAATGAGAACACAGATACATTGTATAGAAATCTCTGGGACATGATGAAGGCAGTAGTAAGAGGAAAATTCATTGCACTGAGTTCATTCCTTAAAAGGAAAAAAACTAACAAATAAATGACTTAACATCACACCTCAAAGCACTAGAAAAAGAAGAACAGATCAACACCAAGGGCAGTAGAAGACAGGAAATAATTAAAATCAGAGCAGAAATTAATGAAATTGAGACTAAGGAAACAATTCAAAGAATTGACAAAACTAAAATTTGGTTCTTTGAAAAAATAAACAAAATTGACAGACCCTAAGCAATACTAACGAAAAGAAGAAGAGAAAAAAATTCAAATTACTAACATTCGTGATGAAAAAGGAAATATCACAACAAACACCTCAGATATACAGAAGATAATTAGAAATTACTTTGAAAACTTGTAGTCTAATAAAATAGAAAATACTGAATGCATTGACAGATTTCTAGAGTTGTATGATTTGCCTAAACTGGATCTGGAGGCTATACACAATTTAAACAGATCGATTACAAGCGAAGAAATAGAAGATGTCATCAAAAGCTAACAACAAGGAAAAGTTCAGGACCTGATGGGTTTACAGCCAAGTTCAACAAGACTTTTAAAGAAGAACTAATACCAATGCTCTTCAAACTATTTCAAGAAATAGAAAAATAGGGAGCTCTTCCAGACTCTTTCTATGAGGCCAATATTACATTAATTCCAAAGCTAGGCAAAGACACATCCAAAAAAGAAAACTTCAGGCCAATATCTTTAATGAACATAGATGCAAAAATCCTTAACAAAATTCTGGCAAATTGGATACAAAAACATATAATAAAGATAGTGCACCACGATCAAGTGGGGTTTATCCCAGGGATGCAAGGCTGGTTCAACATTCGGAAATCAATAAACATAATACATCACATCAATAGACTTAAAGATAAAAATCATATGATTATCTCAATAGACGCAGAAAAAGCATTTGAAAAATACAGCACCCCTTTATGTTCAAAACACTGGAAAAACTAGGAAAATCAGGAACATATCTCAACATTATAAAAGCTATTTACACAAGGCCCAGAGCTAACATTATCTTAAATGGAGAAAAATTGAAAGCATTTCCTCTAAAACCTGGAACAAGACAGGGATGCCCCCTTTCACCACTGCTATTTAACACAGTACTGGAAACTCTGGCCAGAGCAATTAGACAGACGAAAAAAATTAAAGGGATCAAGATAGGAAAAGAAGAGCTCAAATTAGCACTATTTGCTGATGACATGATAATATACCTAGAAGACCCAAAAAACTCTACCAGAAAACGTTTACAACTAGTAAATGAATTCGGCAAAGTAGCAGGATACAAAATCAATACCCATAAGTCAAAGGCATTTTTGTACATCAGTGACAAAGCCTCTGAAAGGGAAATGATGAAAACTATCCCATTTACAATAGCATAAAAAAAAATACCTGGGAATCAACGAAAGAGGTGAAAGACATCTATAAGGAAAATTATAGGACACTAAAGAAAGAAATCACAGAAGAAATCAGAAGATGGAAAGACCTACCTTGCTCTTGGATAGGTAGAATCAATATTGTCAAAATGTCCATACAACCAAAAGCATTATACAGATTTAATGCAATTCCAATGTCATTTTTCAAAGAAATAGAAAAAGTAGTCTTGAAATTCATCTGGAAAAATAAGAGACCCAGAATAGCCAAAGCAATCCTGAGTAAGAAAAGTGAAGCAGGGGGCATCACCATACTGGACTTTAAATTATACTATAGAGCAATAATAACAAAAACAGCATGGTATTGTCACCAAAACAGACTGGTAGACCAATGGTACAGAATTGAGGATACAGAGACTAATACATATAATTTCAGCTATCTTATATTAGACAAAGGCACCAAAAATGTACAGTGGAGAAAGGATAGCCTCTTCAACAAATGGTGCTGGGAAAACTGGAAATCCATATGCAACAAAATGAAATTAAACCTTATCTCTCACCATGCACAAAACTCAATTCAAAGTGGATCAAGGACCTAAGAATTAGACCAGAGACAATACACCTAATAGAAGAAAAAGTAAGCTCCAATTTCCAACATGTCGGATTAGGCCCCAAGTTCCTTAATAAGAATCCTGTAGCTCAAGAATTATAGCCAAGAATTAATGAATGGGATAGATTTAAACTAAAAAGCTTCTTCTCAGCAAAAGAAATAATCAGTGAGGTGAATAGAGAGCCAACTAATTGGGAACAAATATTTAATACGTGCACATCAGATTTAGCACTAATTTCTAGAATATATAAAGAACTCAAAAAAACTTAACACCAAAAAAACAAATAACCCAATCAATAAATGGGCTAAGGAATTGAAAAGACACTTCTCAGAAGAAGATACACAATTAATCAACAAATACATGAAAAAATGCTCAACATCACTGGCAATTAGAGAAATGCAAATCAAAACTACTCTAAGATTTCATTTCACTCCAGTCAGAATTGCAGCTATCAAGAACACAAACAACAATAAATGTTGGAGAGGATGTAGGGAAAAAGGCACACTCATACATTGCTGGTGTGCCTGCAAAATGGTGCAACTGTTATGGAAAGCAGTATGGAGATTTCTTGGAAAACTGGGAATGGAACCACCCTATGACCCAGCTATCCCACTCCTGGGTCTATTTCCAAAGGACTTAAAAACAGCATATTACACTGACACAGCCACTTCAAGTGTTTATAGCAGCACAATTCACAATAGCTAGGTTGTGGAACCAACCTAGATGTCCCTCAGTAGATGAGTGGATAAAGAAAATGTGGTATATATACAAAATGGAATTTTACTCAGCAATAAAAGAGAATAAAATAATGACATTTGCAGGTAAATGGATGAAGTTGGAGAATATAATGCTAAGTTAAGTTAGCCAATCCCCAAAATCCAAATACCGAATGTTTCCTCTGATATAAGGAGGCTAGTTCACATGTTGTTGGATGGGGGTACACAGGAGGATTAGAGGAACACTAGAATGGTCAAAGGAAAGGGAGGGGAAGGGAGGAAGCAAGGGGGAGGGAGGGGGGAGAAAGGCAAAAAAATTGGTGGTTGAATAAGATGGATATCATTATCCTAAATGCATGACTGAAGATCTGAATGGTACTTATATACTTTGTATACAAACAGTTGTATGTAAAAAGATCCTATATATGTGCATTATGAATTGTAATACATACAACTATTATAAATAAAAAAAGAAAAAAAAATAATGCATCTTCAGCTTCATTGAATGATGCCAAATGGTTTTCTAAAATGGTTATGTATGATTTGAATGTAATTTATTATCTTCCTGGATAATGGTTATATATTATTCTGTAATTATGTTACTTTGCTTTTTGATTTGTTTCTTTGAGTCTGAAATCTCCCTTTTAATCTCACTTTTATCATCTATTCTTTAAACCCTTGTTTTCCTTAATCTATATTCTCTTTGACTTGTATATTACTTTGCACTGTCTCATTTAATTTGAGTCTTCAAATAACACTGAAGAATAGGCACTATTATTATTCCACTTTATAGGTAAAGAAATGGATTTCCAAGAATTTGTGTTTCTTGGCCATACTTACAGCTAATGTGTATAATATTCAGAACTATCACCCAAGTCTTTCACCTCTCAAACTCTTGCTCTTTCCACTACTTTGAGACAGAAGATAATTAAGTGCTACATGGTGGAGTAGAGTCTCTAACACTAATTTGACTTCCAAACAGGTATAAATTCATAGCATATTTTAACACATGTAGTTCAATTAAAAACCTCCCCAATGAGGAAAGAACAACAGCATACCAGGTGAAATTACTGTCTATCATGGAACTTACCCTGGACTTAAAAGCACAGATTTTACTGCTGCCACCAGTGAGAGGTGAGGGGGAGAATGGGGGGTAGAGAGAAAAAGATTGTCTTTTAAACAGCTGATACCAGTAAGAGTGCTATTAACACAGATTTTTGAAACCCAATTTAATAAAAAGAAAGCAGGATCAAAACAAGGATATGATGTGGGTTTGCTTGTGCCTCAATGGCGTCTGGGGAGAAAAGCCTTTATTTGGCATCTCCTTCATCCCAAACTCTTAGAAAAGGACTGGGTCACACAGTGAAAACCTGTGTAGCACTTGGAGGGATACAAGTTTATTTATTCCTGGACAATCTCTTTACTGGGCTGCAGTTTTGGAAGAATGGCACACGAAATGACAGGTAGCAAAAAATTATATGTACTGACAATGTTGTAAACCAAAGATGAAGGGAGATGGCAAAACTGATTCAAAACCTAGTATCTTACATCTGGAATTGACTGCTCTTGTGTATTAGTCAAAGCTATTGTTGGTTGAGTGTACGTCCTATTTTCAAATGTCTTTGTCAAGCAATGTAGTGAATCCTAGGATTATCAAATAACTGTTTTCTTTGTTTCCTAAGGATTGATCTGTGGGAGATAAATATATATTCAGTGAAAAAAAAACTTGCAAACTATTCAAATAAGTTTGGATGTCTTTGATTTAACCGAGCCAACAGTTTCCTTTTCTGCAGAATTTCTCAAAGCCATTAATATGCTAATGACTCTGAATTTGTAAGAGGAATATATGTTACAAAGAAATTCCAAAATTTTTGATCATGAAGCTCTTATATTCATGGACTCCTGGAATATACTTTTGGACATTTTTCTTTCACTCAGTCATATTATGATAGGACCAAAGGAGCCTTTAAACATCTCCAGTTTAAGTGCTGGGGTATAGCTCAGTAATAGAGTGCTTATCTCAGATGTGTGAGGCCTGAGTTTGATCCCCAATACAGAAAAATTTTTTAAAAAAAATTAGTAGTAAGGGAACAATAAGAATCTGTATCTTCAGATTCTTCATCTAACGCTCTTTGACAGTTGTCATAAACAGATGAAGTCAGAAGATACATCCACCTACTCATGCAGGTATGTTTTAGCATTTCCAGGCACAAGGTGTATACCTTGATCCCCAGTGACAATTAGACTCACTTTTTTTTTTTCCTGTGGATGCAAAATTATCCATTTAATTATTCATAGCATCCTGTCTCCAAAACCTCATTATATGTCAGATTCCCCATAAAGTTTCCCATGTCTCAGGTTATTCACTGTAAATTCTACATATATGGTCTACCTCATACTCACTTGAATATTCTATCATATTGGTTTCTCCAGTCAAACTTAGAAAAATTACCCTTCTAACATCCTGTCTCAACAATTTTGTAAAAGGAGGCAGTTTTGCACACTGATGTTGTATTATATGGTCAAACTCAAAGGCCATGAACAGAATTTAGAAAGTGAACCACTGGTGTGGCAGGCATTGGGGTACTGTGTATCAAGAAACCCTAAGTTTCACATACTGTAACTTTGAAGGAAATGGTGAAAATGTCTCCCCAAATTTAATTATAGTATTATTTGTCAATACACTATTATAATAATGAGAAATTTGAAATAACCTAAGTGTTTAATAATAGGGTATTGATTAAATTAATTGATACACATCTATGAAACACTACACAGCCAATAAAAAAAAACATGTTATAAAACAATTCATAGAAAGATGAAGAGTTTCACAATAAATGTGCCAGGTATTGAGATATTGATGCACTTTGCCCTCATTATAGTCCTTCAGGGTCTAGTGTGGCAGCCAGTGTCACCAGCACAAATGTCTCAAACTGCAAGCTGTCTCTTCTCCTAACCCAAGAATACCATAAAATGTCTAATTTGCAAAATATAAGCCATGATTTTGAAAAAATATTCAGAAAACTCTAAAACATATTGCATAAAAACAAATTATGAAGTGATATTACATTGACTTTTGACATACACTCAAATGTCTAGGAAATAGTCCCTGCCTACATCTGGACGATGGGATTATAAGTGATTTTTTAAAATTTTCATATTTTTGTTCATCTTCATTTCTCTTTTGTAATGAAAAGTATTCTTTAATAATATAATAGTAATAAGTTTGATGCTCCTGTTTGTCTTAATATGCTTTGTTTGATTCTCAGAAAAACTCATGAAGTAGTCACTGCAATTATTATTTCCACTGTGTAAACATTATTTTTAAATTCTAAAATTGAAGCTAATAGAGACTAGACAAGTTGATGCAGGCAGAAGAGAAAAGGTGGAAATGAGATGTATCTGAAATATACAAATAAGAAAATGTAATGATTGTCTGTAGGAATTACACCATCAGGACAATGAGGACTGTGATATCAGTGTCCAGAACAGAATCATGGAAATACAAGATCTTGCAAAGATCTTTAGGGTAAATTTAGAGGAATGGTTAATTTTCAAGAAGAACCTGAGTTTGGTCCTTCCCCCCCCCCCCCCCGGTACTTGGGATTAAACCCATGGCCTCTACAATGCCAGGCAAACACTCTGCCACTGAGCTACATCCCCAGTCCCTGTTTCAAGGAAATGACACAATATTTTGCTGGAACTGTCCAGGTGATTGCTGGAACCCAGGCAAGAGGAGGAACCCAAAGGTGTAGCTGGACAAGCAATTGCAATGAAACACAGATAGAGCTGTGTAGGTAAATTGATTGTCCTGGAAAGAAAATGTGTAGAGAAAAGCTCTAATTCAACAGAACTCCAGTGGACCTGACTTCTATATGTGGAATGATGATAGAATGAAATTCCAAGAATCTTTGTGTGTGCTTGGATAAATGTCCCCAGTGCATGACATGTTCAAACAGTTCTCTTTAGGGTTCTTTCTTAGATTAGAGATTACTGGATTTAAAATTAAGGGCTTGGGGTGTTGTTCAGTGGTAGAGTGTTTGCCTAGCACACATAAGAGCCAGGGTTAAATCCCCAGCACCACAAAAGAAAAGTGAAGAAAATATTTCGTAAACTTTTAGGGCACATGTCAGTGAGCAGAGTCCTAGGAGACAGGATAAGGTATAAAAGATGCCCTAACTACTTAAAGATGTGATCAGAAATTGATAAGATGCAACTGAATCATGACAATGTACAGTACATTGCTTTTAGGATGTGGAGAGGGATCAAGCTACAAAAAAAAAAAAAAAAAAAAAAGAAAGGTTTCTGCACAGTTACAGATATAATCAACAAAGATCTAAAAGTCTCAGGGAGTAACAACTTGAAAAGTAATGTGCTGTATGTATTTCTGCTGGCACATACAAAATATTTATTAGGAAAGTATTTTCTTTTTTGGCAGTAGAAAGGCATATGTGTAATAATGAAATCACCTTTCATATTTGGCATTAATAAGAAATATATTAATGTGAAATAATGTATTTCTCCTCAGGGTTTCTCTTTTAAAAGAGTTCAAAGTTACTAAATAGAAAGAATACATCAAAGAAAACGAGTACATGACTATAAAAGTGTACTTCTGAAGAAAGGCTAGTGAATAGTATTGTTTACTTTTTAATTCAAAAGACCAAGGATAATTTAATAAGGATCAGGATTATTAATTTATGCAAGATTGTTATACAGATATTTTGGTATTTATTGCAATTAGAATGATAGGAAATAATTTTAAGCCACTAATGAAAACCCCACTAAATATATATTTGCATGTGTATCCATGCTCACACAGGCCATGAGAACCCAGACACACATGTATTTGTCTGAAGAGCATGCAAAAGAATATTTATTATTTCTATGTGGTAGGATTGTACATGTTTTTGTTTCTTATCTGCATCTTCTTCTAATTATCTCTAATAAACAATTAAATATTTGTGCAGTAAGAAAAACAAGTTATTTTTCTTTAGAAACATTTCAAGAAATAAAGATGTTGCTTCTTTCTCCCTTCTATCATGACCTCTAATTTATTTAAACTTGTTATTCATAAGTTTCTGAATAACAACAGCGCTGGTATCCTATTATCCTTCTCAGATGCTAGTGAAAAATAATCACCTTTCAGACAAGATCATTGTTTTCCAGGAAAAATTGAAGAAGTCTTGCTTCCTGAGGCAGTAGATGTGATCGTCTCTGAGCCAATGGAATACAAGCTGTTCAAAGAAAGCATGCTGGAGAGTTACTATCACTCCAAAATAGGTTAAAATCAAATGGCTAGGTGACTGATTCCTGAGTTACAGGCTTACACTCCCAGAAAAATGTTCTACTCTTCTTCCCTAAATTTGCTTCTATACAGGAAAACAAAGAGTAATTTTATTGCACTCAGTTATTTTATTTTCTCAACTCTTTCATAACAAATTAGCTAGTCTCTAGTTATGGGTACAGGTGTGCTTCATAGTATTCAATATGGTGCAGATAGCAGGTTCAGTGTTGCATTTTTAATCCTGGTTCTCTCAGGGTAACCCTTGTACTTCTGCCTTTGGTTTCCTTATCCACATAATGATGCATTATTATACACAATCTCTAAAGTTCTTTCAAATATTGGCCTTTTGGAAGGTAAGAAACTCTGCTTGTTCTTTTAGACATATTCTTTCCCTACTGTATTTTTCACCTTCCCTGTCATCACTATACATAATTGAGATAATATTATAGTAGTCCCTGTTATTCATGGTTTAATTTTCCAAGGCTTTAGATAGAGTCAGCTAAGGTCTGAAAATACTAAGTGGAAAATTCCAAAAATAAATAATTCACAAGTTTTAAATTGTGCATAATTCCGAGTAGCAATATGAAATCTTGTGCTATCCCACTCCAACCTGCCCAGGATGTGAACCACACCTTTATCCAGTGTAACTACCCTATATAGCTTACCCACCTATTAGTCACTAATAGTTGTCTTGGATAACCAATCTGTTGTTGCAGTATTGCAGTTTTGGGTTCAAATAATCCTTTCGTGGTAGCCTAATGCTATATCATAATGCCCATGTCATTAACCTAACTTCATCTCATCAGGTAGGCATTGTATCATCTCACATCAACAAAAGAAGAAGGATGAGTACAGTCTAGTAAGATATTTTTGAGATAGAATGGCAGAGATAGAACAGTCATATAACTTATTTACAGTATATTGTTATAATTGTTTTATTTTATAGTTATTGTTAATCTCCTACTGTGCCTAACTTATAAACTAAACTTTAATTATAGGAAAAATCATAGCAAATATAGGCTTCTGTACTATGGTTTCAGGCATTTGCTGAGGGTCTTGCAACATACCATGAGGATAAGGGGGGAACCACTGTAAATCCAGTATTCTGTTTGTGCTTAACTGAGTGATTGCATGTGCTAAGAGTTTGAATAACAATATCCTTGCAAAGTCTGAATGATGGATGGTTTCAATTGACATGAGTGGTTAGCAGTGTGGTTCTCAGTAATTGTGCTTTCTTCTCCAGGGGACATTTCAATGTCTAGAGATATTTTCAGTTGTTACAATGGCAGCAGGGATTGGAGTACTGGCATCTAGTGGATAAAAGGCAAGGATGCTACTTAACATTCTTCATTGAACAGAACAGACCTCTACATGTAAGAAATACCCAGCCCCAAATGTCAACTGTGCACAATTGAGACCTAGGTTAGTAGGAGGCACTATTTTGAAAAAGGAAAACTGAGATTCAAAGAGGGAAGATAGCTCATCAAAGACAGGTACATAATAAGTGACAGAAGGGACTTAAGCCCAGGCTGGGACTGAATTCCACACTTCAGACTTGTCTGAACACTTTCTACTTTTCACCAAGAGAGTGGACATGTTCCAACAGTGTGTTTTTCAATTCATACATAGAAGAAAACCACCCAATTTTAAAAGTGGCATCTCTCAGGAGTATTTTGGTCCTTATTCTAGTTTTACATACTTTAAATTACCAGGATTGTATCTGTCTTGATATTCAATGAAGACAAAATAGTGAACAATGATGCAACTTGTACACACCAAGTAACAGTATATGCTGATGAGTGACATGAGTAAAATTTGTGTGATTTCTTACATGTTTCAAGATTTAGAAGTTCATAAAAAGCACTGAAAAAAACCATGTGAAAATAAATCAATAAGCTCAGGCAAAGAATCCCTAATGTCAAGAACTGCATTGACGATGCTGCTGTAAAGCAGCCTGGAATGATCTTGGAAGTCTTGTGTTCATGTGATTAAATTTAATTGTGGGAGATGAAAGTAAGAAACAAAGCAGCTTAGGTTTCCTCCTCAATGCCCCCAGGAAGAATATTTATGGTTTTTTTTCCTATATTTTTTCAGATGATTAGGTGTTTTAGTTATGATGAAATTTTTAAATATAATTAATGAATGTGTAGCTATTGAGCCGCTCTTAAGCTGAATATTTAGAGTTAGTATCTGGGTATCCTTTTTTCCCAGATACTTGAAATGGACATGAAGTTTCATATTGGGTTATGTATCTTTAACTAGACAAGTGGAAATGAATACTGATTTTATTGGCATTCTAACCTGTGTGATCCTGAGGGAAAGGTGATTGATTTTTTTAAATTATTTTTTTTTATTTTCTATCAAAATCAGACATAGCTTAAAATATCAAATAATAATAAAAAGGCTTATAATGAAAATAGTAGCCCTCTGTTGCATCTCTTTCTATCCTTGGACTGTTCCCCAAGGGAACTACTTCCAATTCTATTTGCTGTTTATTCTGTTGTGTGCCTACATATTCCTGTATAAAATTACATTTTGTTATTCTTTACACTCTCTGCTTGAGAATTTAGCTATCTTACATAGCAGCTCCTTCCCTTCTTGATGTACCCTGCCTGACTTCATTCTCTCAATATGTTTATACTGGTCCTCAATCCCTTCTCCAAACCCTTGGGGCCAGATGCATTTCAGAATTCAAAATCTGGAGGACTTCAGAAAGTTAATATGTTCGTAGACCATATTAAGATGTATTACTTAACACCCCCAGAGAGATCCGAGACAACGCTCCATAATGAAAAACATTATATTTCTGCAACAAAACATATGAATATTGATAGCAAGTGGGATAAATAAAGACTATAAATAGACTCATGTCAATTCAGATCAGGTGTTGCCATCAAATGATGTTGCTGTAATCTTAGAAAATCTATTGCTTTTCATAACTCTTCTAGATTTCAGAATTCAGGATAGGGGAAGATAGAACTAGATCATTATTTGGTTAAGTCAATAACCCGTGTTTATTATGATGTAATATCATGTAATGAAAATATTATTCTGTGCTGAGTTAGATGGTATAGAAAGAAGATGCCCTAGGATTTTATTTAGTTCTCATATAATTTTGTTTTTTCTGGAGTTTTCATGTCCTCATGGATGTTTCCATGTTCCAGTGGTTTGGACAGGTGCTCATGGGTATTTATTTTGTGGATGTCTTCCTCCAGCAGACCTCTGTCCTCTAGAACACATGCACTGATTGCTCCCCATCCCTGTCACTGGGCTGCTGTGCTTTGACTTTCCATCATCATTCTTTCGTCTTCCTTTCTTGTTTTACACCATCACTTCAGAAAAGAATGTTCTCTAGCAGCTTCTGGGAAAGGGTGCTTGAGAACTTGCTTTTTACCAAGCCCTTATATCATTTGACTAGATTGAAAATTTCACTTGAAGACAATTTTTATTCAATATTTCCAAGACTTTTGTCAGTTTGCTTGCTTGTTTCTGGCTTCTAATATTGTGATTTGAGAAGTCCAATACCATCCAACTCCTACCACTTTCATGTTCCCTGATTTTCTCTAGATGATTTTGGTACCTTTTCTGTATTTCTACTGTTTTTGGTATAAATCTTTTTTTAGATTCCTGTGCTGTGCATTCACAGTGAATATGTTTAATCAAAAGACTTATTGTTTTTCAGCTTTTGGAAGGTTTTTTTTTTTTTTTTTAATGTTTTACCTTTGGTGATTTCCTCCTATCCATTTATTCTGATATTCTTGGAATTCCTGTTAGGGTGGGGGTTCACAAAGTCCTTCACTGAAGCTTCCTATGTACATAAGCAGTGATGCGTGTCACTTTCCAGGGTAACATCCTTCTATCTTGAAATTGAAAAACCACTAAGCATTTGTTAGTGTTTTGACATCAGTGTGTGAGATTTGGATGGGGAATGATGTTACAGTCATGTTTTGGCTTATACCACCTCTGAAAATGCCCTAAATAAGATGATCTGTTCTGTTTTAGCAGACATAGAGGGAAATATAGTTAAATTACACCACAGTGACTGTCAGATGAGACTCTACTCCCTGGGTTTTATTCTTCCACTTATTAGCTCTGTGAACTTGGCTGAGCATTTGGGTTTCACTGATTCTTCATTTCCTCATTTATAGAATAGATATAATAATAGAACCCACTTATATTCTTATGAAGATTAAATGAATGAATGCTTGGAAAATCCATAGAGAAGTGTATGGCAGAGTTTATAGCACAAGAAATTCAGGTATTATTGTTGTTACTTTCTCTGGTTTTCTAGGCTATCCTCATTTCTGAAATAGAATTAATAACTAATTATTCTTTCATGTGCAAGTCAGTAAGTGTCCATGAAAAATATCCCTAAGATTACAAGAATAGTAATGTGATCATGAGATGTACTTGCTCAGAAAGGACTGACTTGCCAGTCTAAATGCTCTTTCATCTACTAAGAACCTCCTTTTCCTATAGTGCCTGTAGATGCCAAGAACAAAGCACAAATGAGAGCTTCCCAGAGTGGAGGATGGCAAGTATCCATGTAAGCATGATCTCCAACAGCACTCAAGAAGATCGTGGTGAGTCACAGTCTCAGAGTGGAAATAAATGTGATGGGATGGTGGGATTTTGATTCTTTTCAAAGTTGAGTTGCTTTTACAAGAGAATTAATAAATAAGTAAAAGGAAGCTCCCAGAATTCTAAGCATACGACATATTAGAAAGGAAAATAGCCAGTATCTGAGAAGATAGGTTAAGAATGCCAGGTTAAACATTTTACTACCCACAATAAAAAGCTTTTATCATCATATAGCTTTGTGACTACTACCAAGAATTAATGAATGGGATAGATTTAAACTAAAAAGCTTCTTTTCAGCAAAAGAAACAATCAGTGAGGTGAATAGAGAGCCAACTAATTGGGAACAAATATTTAATACATGCACATCAGATAGAGCACTAATCTCTAGAATATATAAAGAACTCAAAAAACTTTACACTAAAAAAACAAATAACCCAATCAATAAATGGGCTAAGGAATTGAGAAGACACCTCTCAGAAGAAGATACACGATTAATCAACAAATACATGAAAAAATGTTCAACATCGCTGGCAATTAGAGAAATGCAAATCAAAAACTACTCTAAGATTTCACTTCACTCCAGCCAGAATGGCAGCCATCAAGAACACAAGCAACAATAAATGTTGGAGAGGATGTGGAGAAAAAGGCACACTCATACATTGCTGGTGGGACTGCAAAATGGTGCAACCGTTATGGAAAGCAGTATGGAGATTATTGCATTTTAATATTTCCTCTCATCATATCTTTCTTTCTTTCTTTCTTTCTCTCATCTCTCTCTCTCTCTCTCTCTCTCTCTCTCTCTCTCTCTCTCTCTGTATATATATGTGTATATTTTTTGGCAGTGCTAGGGATTGAACCTAGGGCCTCAGTAGGTTTGAACTAGGGCCTAGGCAAACACCCTACCACTGAGCTATATTCCCAGCCCTTTAACTTTTTTATACTTGCTTTAAGGCAAAATTATATTTTATTCTGTTGTGTAAAAACTGAAATAAGATTAAAGAACAGAATGGGTCTCAGAAGGCAGGTGAGTGTACCCTTTAGTCGGAAGACGATAGAAGTTGAATTCTGGGTCTGTTGTCTTTTGCTTATTAGGGGGGATATTCCTGACATTCAGTGACATCAACTTGTTCCCTTTTACTGATGAAAAGTTCTTTACATGGAATACTACTCCAGAGCCATCTAGGGTAAGGTTCTCTTCCCTCTTTCCTTTCTTTATCTAGGGTAAGGTTCTCTTCCCTCTTTCCTTTCTTTACCTTTGAGTAAACCAGATTTTCTAAAATGACTGATATTTGGGGTCAGATGACTTGAAGGAAGGGTTGTCCCATACATTGCATGACATTTAGCAGCACCTGGCTTTCTGCTCTTAGATAACAGTAGCACCTTTTCTCCAGAATTCTGACAGTGTCTCCAGACATTGCCAAATTGTTCCCTTCGAGGGCAAAATCACTACTAGTTGAGAACCATTACTCACAAATCAGAAATAA
Source organism: Tamias sibiricus (assembly GCA_025594165.1). Taxonomy (NCBI): domain Eukaryota; kingdom Metazoa; phylum Chordata; class Mammalia; order Rodentia; family Sciuridae; genus Tamias; species Tamias sibiricus. The sequence goes on along the minus strand of CM046657.1, from coordinate 151,899,799 downwards.
CAAATCAAGAAACTGCTTATACAATATCAAACATTCAAAACCCTACCCTGTGCTCAAGTGATAACATCCTCCCCAGCCCGCTTGATCCACTTTTCATCATCTATTCCTTTGACTCAGGCTGTGGCTTCTGTTAAAATGTGCCTTTTACAGGGAATGTATCTATCAAGTACAACTCAGTGTGAATGAGGAGAGCTAGTCTCCTTTGGAGTTTTCCCAAATCCTTTTATCCCAAGTCTTTTTGGGTTTTGCTCCAAACCTTCCATCAATTAAAAACCACAATGTCTTCCTTCTTGGAAGTCCTTAATCATATTTCTCACTTCATTGTTCCCTCTGGCACGTTCATGCTATGTTATGTCTGTCTCCCCTTGGGATACTTCAAGTTTCAGAAGAATGGCTATTTTGGTTGCTGTCACGTCTCCATCATCTAATCTAGCTAATGATAGTTATTCAATATATTTTGTTGACTAGAAGATAAATAAATGGATTTTGATTGTAATAATTCCTATCTATTAAGGTTTTCTTGTATTTTATTAAGAATTTCCAGTTTTCCTAGTAATTTTCTTTCTGATGGCTTTCACAACAGGAACTTTAACTTTTTTCATGTAAATAGATCCACCAATATTTTCATTTATTGTTTCTTACTTGTCCTTTATTTTGAAAAGGGTTTCCCCACTTTACATCTGGTGTTAATTTCCTTTATTACTTTTATGTTTTCACTTAATTTTTTTTTTTTTAAATTTGCATCCAACTCTAGAATTTATCTTAGTACAATGTGTGATAAGTATTTAACTTTATTCCTTCCAAATAACAAAACCTGGTAAACCAGGTTACTATATTCTGATGCTAAATAGCAATCACCTACAAGATTAGCAATTTTCCTTCTTTTTGTGATAATGATTCCTCTCTTCAAGTAAAATTCTGGAAAGCACCTCCTGAGAGTAAGGCTCAGTTGTGAAGAGTCATCATTCCTACCTCTAAAAACCCTCTGTACATGATGGACACCATCAGCATTATTGAAAGTAATTGGTTCAGGGGTTTTGTATGAATATGATTTTTTTTATAAATAAAAATTTAAAAGATTTTCATATCAAGAAAAGCACAGACATAGGATCAATTAAAAGGAGTAACCAAATATCATCAGGAAATCTGAGATTGAACTAGATTGTCTTATGTATTCCAGTTTTAGAACAGAAAAGTTCCAACAAAATAGGCAAGACTTGCTGGGCACAGTAATGTAATCCTAGCGGCTAGGGAGGCTGAGGCAGGAGGATTGCACGTTCAAAGCCAGCCTCAGCAGAAGCAAGGTGCTAAGCAACTCAGTAGGACCCTGTCTCTAAATAAAATAAAAATAGGACTGGGGATGTGGCTCAGTGGTCGAATGCCCCTGAGTTCAATCCCCTGTACTTCCCCCACCAAGAAAAACAGGCAAGACTTAAAAACTGAATAAATTAGGCTCTAGAGCCATACTGAACAATGTTCAATTCTTGGTTTTGTCAATTATCAACTATAAAACCTTATCCAAGTTAATTTAATCTCTCTGAGACATAATTTCCTCATCTATAAATTGAAGATGATAATCTCCCCTACCTGATGATGGGGAAATTCCAGTCTTAGGGATGGGTTCTCTGTTTGTGCTTTCCTGCCTTAATAGTCCTTTCTTCCTGGGACAGGTTATCAAAATGAGGCTTCTATCAGATACTGAACATATTAGTCTTAATTATATATTCAGGGTCTGGGAACATAACCATAGGGTTGATATGAAACCATTGGATACTGACATGGATTTGGTTCAAATCTTCATTTGTTTTTCACAAGCCTTCACTTACTAGAGGCATTCTAGATTTCCTGGTATCATTATTAGCTCAGACTTATTATATAACTTTCCTCAAAAAAATCTACATTTTCTCTTTTCCCCCATTACAGTTGCCTTGAAATAGAAACCCCAGGTCTTTCTGGAGAAGGATGGAAGAATAACTACCACCTGTGTGTGTGTGTGTGTGTGTGTGGCACCAGAGTCCTTCCTCAAGGGACCAGGTCTCTACTTCAGTCATAGGCCAATGGTCTCTGGGTCCATAAACCACTTGTAACTGGGAATTGGTTGAGGAACCTAACCTTTCCACTGTGAAATATGTTGTTATCCTTCTGCTAACCAACTATTAATTTTTGTTGTTATGCAAATTGAGCACTATCTTAGTTGACTGTTAATCTGCTTCACCTCTCTGGTAACATTAAGATCTATTGTTAACCACCACAGATCCCTGTTGGATCAAGGTGCCCTGATTGCTACTCTACTCATACTTCTCAACACAGTAATTATGCCATTCTTGCCTGTGACAGTTAATTACTGCTTTGCTGTTTCTGACATTCTAAGATTCCTTCCAATTATGATCATTAGGAACATAATTCAGCACCACCTTCTGCCATTCTTTGTTCTTTAAGAACAGCTACCCTAAGCTTCTCAAAGATGCTGCTCTTCTCTCACTGGTCCGTTCACTATTACCTTTGTGAAAGAAAGGTTTCCTGGGCTTTATATGTGAAGATTATCAGATGGAATAGGTCTCGCATAATAAAACCACCTAGCACTTCCACCTCTCTGAGCCTTCTGACCTCTTCTTCAATATTGTGCTGCAGAAGTGGAGTCATCATCTCACTGACTACAGGCCATCATGATGACCAAGCTTCAAAGCAATATCCCAGCAGATTATAAGGACCAGTTCCTGGTCTCGTGCTGGAACACTGAATCCTATGAGTGATCCATGTCAATGAATCTTGTCCTGACTTATAGTCTACCTTCCTAGTCCTGCACTTTCTCAATCCACTCTCATAAAATTTCCCCTAGTTCTTTGTGGAAAATATTATCTAGCTTCTGTAATTTCTTAGGCACACAATTTGCCTTCTCCTGGAATAAGAATCATATTTGTTGTTCAGGCTATGCTTGTGTTGTCAGCTCAACCACAGTGAGGAGCTAAGCCTACAGGCAGTGGATAACAGCAAGGCAGATCTGGAGGAAAACAAAATCATCTCTCTAGGCATAAGCTTGAGGAGAAGTTGTACAGTATCCAGGCAAGTTCTTCTCTAGCAAGAGGGTAGAGAATTCTACTTCTGTTGACCTAGGATTCAGGGGAATTGGAAAGCTATTTCCAAGATTCTCTGGACTTGTCCACCCAACTATCTCACTCGAGGTCTCAGGACCCTTTTCTTTCCCTGTCAGGTCTTCACCTTTGATACAAAAGACCTCTTAAGGTTGTACATTCAGTTTCCTTTGTGGGGCTTCTAATGTTTATGTTCTCTCCTCTTGTTTGGAGTACAGGATGGGTCAGTTTCAGTGCCAAGGATGTGACTTTTGACTGTCAAATTATCTGACTTTCAGCACAGTAGGTCTTGGAGCATTAAGGAGATAGAAATATCCTTAAATTCTGCTAGAAAGGTCCTCTGAATCTTAAATTGAGGGTTTGATTCTCTGAGATTATAATTTTCTTTTTATGATACGTCTAGTGCTGTTAGAGAGGCCTGTCTACTCCTCAGTCCATGAAATTATCATTGCCCCAAACTGCAAGCAAAGTCACTACGTTGCCTAAAGTTCCTCCTTTCACCTTTCTGGCATCCTAATTAACCATCAGCAAGATCATTATAAATGGTGATGAATTTAATCAATGGTTATCACTTTCCACTCACTACCTAAAATGAGGTAATGTCATTAAACTGGTGAGCATTGCCATCTTGAGGGTCTGCATTCTAGAACCATGGCTGGTATCAATTGTCTTAGCTTGAGTGTTCCAGGAAGCAGGGTATTAGGCAACACTTATAAGCTATCACATTACTGAGGAACACGAATAATGATAAGAGTAAGGCAGGGGAAGAAGAAAAGCTAACATAAGTATGTTACCAAGCTGACCTTCACATGGTATCAGATAATAAGAGATTACTTGATATCACAGGACCATTGTAAAGAGGTTAAATGAACTTCATCTCAGGACAGTACACACAGGGGATGGGATAAAAATGAATTTACATGTTGATTCTTACCTCCGCAGTGATCAATGTTCATCCCTCAGGCATGAACTAACCTGCACTTCTGAGTTTTGCATGTAGAGACACCAAATGGATGGCATGGCATCTGATGCCAAGAGTTAACAGAGATGCCCCAGGGCAAGAACAGAGAGGTATTGTACCCATGTAAGTCCAGATGAGCCTACACCTTGGCACCATTGGAACAGAACACATGACTTAGGATTCTAGACAGGTAAGACATGGGCCATCGGCAGTGACCCCAAACAAGACCCTTCAGAATGTTATGAGTAAGGTGGTATGTATCCATCATGCTTGACAAGAGCAGAGCCAATTGAATGCTATCAGGGATGCCAGTGGTGAATGGCCTGTGGTCATTTGTTCTTTGCAGAAACCAGAAGTCTGTGCTTGTGAAGGATAAGGGAAGGTGAAAATAGAGTTTTGCCACAAACAATAAAAGCTTTACTCCTTTCTACTCTGAGTCTACAGAATGCCTTGTTGACCATGGTACTGTTGAGAAACATTTTGTTTTAAGAAAATGTATTGAACTGAATGGACAAGTTACTAAATTCTGTGAAAATTATGGATAGTTTGTCTCTAGGCTAATTCTGCCCAGTTCCAAATTTTCTGCTAAAATTTCTTTTATAGAGGTCAAATCTTAGCCTTTTGATCCTTTCCCAGAATATATTTGGCTCTAATAATCACTGGGTCATAGAAATACTATGCAGATCAAATAAAACGTCTCAAATGACAATGTGATATAACCAAATTTTTATCAGAAACCAAGAATACAGCACAAAGTGTCACAGAGAAAGAACTTTTGCAAGAATACTACTATGACCAAAGCAATCATATTTGGACTCTCATGTGCCCCTATCATTGTTTAATTTGTTTTTCCATAATATCTCAGGCTAGAATCTCCCTTCAACTGCCTATTTTTCATTCTTGGATATTTCCTCTGCATTTCTGTTTATATCTACTATTCATGAATTCCATCTGGCTTTTGCTCTCAGAATAAGCCTGATTCCTAGATTGACCTTTTTAAAATATGTATGACCTATGTCAAACTCCTGGCCCTTCCATACCATTCTTCCACTGGGCCCATACACATACAGATCTGAATGGCCAAGTATGCAATATTTCAGTTTGCTAATCCACAGATGCCAGAGCTCTCCATATCCAGAGAGAATGGCCAAGTCCCACATACATTTACCTCTCTATCCCCTGGCCTCCTTCTATAAACTCTGGGCTATCACAATGTAGTTCAGTTCTCATAGAATTAGGAATTAATCAAAATAGGCAAAACTATTCTTTTTCTTTTATTCTTTTATTCAGAATTGTGTTCATAGTACATATACAGGCAGACTCTTGTTTTATTGATTGTATTCAATTAAGAGACTTTGGTTATCAAAGTGATCAAAAACCCAATAAACGATGGTTAAAAAAAACATTTTTGACTAATGTATCTGAAAGTTCCAAGGGTAGATTCAGCTTCTCGGACACAAATTCATATTTGGTCCTGGTCTCTTCTCTATTGTTCAGCTCAGTTCTATTCTTCAGTAGGCTTTTCTCTCCAGGCAGTGATATGATTTCTAGAAAAATCTAGATTTATAACCTTTATCTCAGTGTTCACTGTGTTTTGCCAAAGTCTGAACAAAAGTTGTAAACTTGACTCTCATTTGATCAGATACTTAACCAAGTCCTTCGCCGAGGACAGGGTGGTAAGATGCTCTGACTGGCTGCGACTGAGCCACATGCCAAGGACAGCATCAAGACCAACCAAGCCACAAAATTGCAAGTAAGAAAGATATGCTTCCCAGAAGAAAATCTTATTGTTATCATCAGAAGATCAACAATAGTTTAATCCCCAGTACACCCCCCCCCCTGCAAAAAAAGAGCAGCTGTCCACTGGATAGAACAAATGAGAGATGCCCACCATTTTTGTCTTGATTGATCTACTCTTCCCCTTGATATGGCTTCAATAGGTCCAATTCTTAAGCCAACCAAAGGAGAATGCTCCATGAATTCCTTAATAGAATTATAGATTTTTACCACCTTACTTCTTACAAAAGAGGCACTATCTAAAGTTGGTTTCTTTTAAAGGACTGTGCACCCTTTCCCCCCATCGTCTACACAACAAACAAACAAAACCCCTATAGTTTTGCATCTACAAAAAATGTATAACCATAGCACATGGAAAGCATAATCCACATTACTTTGCTGGTTTAAACCAGTAAAACCAGAGTTATAATAAGTAAACATCTTTACACAAACTTGACTTTCTACAGTGGTATGCCTGCATGCTGTTGCAGAAAATTGTATCCAATCAAAATCACAGTGAGATTCCACCTCACACCTTTAAGATGGCTAACATCAAAAAAAGAAGAACACAAATATTGTTTGAGGATATAGAGAAATGGAACCCTTGCACACTGTTAGTAGAAATGAAAAAGGATGCAGCTACTCTGGAAAACAATATCGAGTCTTCTCAAAATAAAATTAAAATAGAGCTATCCTACGATCCAGTAATCCCACCTCTGAGTAGTTATCCAAAAGAACTAAAACCAAGATCTTGGAAAATATTAGAAATATTAGAATTTTTAGAAAATATTAGAAATTATATTGAAAAATATTAGCATTCCCATGTTCATTGCAGCACTGTTCACAGTAGGCAATATGTAAAAACAACCTAAAGGCTCATCAACAGGTGAATATAAAAATTAAATTTTGTATGTACATACAATAGATTATATCCTGTCTTTTAAAAAGAAGGAAATCCTGCAATTCGTACCAACATAGATAAAGCTGAAGGACATAATGCTAAATGAAATAAACCAGTTACAGAAAGACAAATACTGCATGATTCCACATCTATAAGGTATCTAAAATAGTCAAATTCATAGATTTAATTAAAGGAAGGGGCTTTAGTTCACATGCCCATAATTCCACCAACTCAGGAAGCTGAGGGAGGAGGATCAAAAGTTCAAAGCAAGACTCAGCAACTTACCAAGGCCCTTAGAAACTTGGCAAGACCCTGTCTTAAAATAAGTAAAAAGGTCTGGGGATATGGTTAAGTAGTTAAGCACCCATGGGTTCAATCCCTGGTATCACAAAATAAATAAGTAAATAGTAAAATTTTAAAAGCATGGAATGGTAGTCACCAGGGACTAGGGAAAAAGAGAAATAAGGGGTTACTTAATCAACAGGCATAAAGATTCAGCCAAGCAAACTGAGTAATTTCCGACTATCTACCTATAGTTAAAAAAAAAAATCTATTATACACTTAAAATTTGTTAAGGGTAAATCTCACATTAAGTGTTCTTACACACTTATGTAAAATTTCATTTAACTTAAGAAGTTAAGAAAATTTTTAGCCATGTGCAGTGGTGCACCCTGTAATCCTAGTGGCTAAGGAGACTGAGGCAGGAGGATCTCAAGTTTAGAGCCAGCCTCGGCAAAAGTGAGGTGCTAAGCAACTCAGTGAAGCCCTGTCTCTAAATAAAATATAAAATAGGGATGGGGATGTTGTTCAGTGGTCAAGTGCCCCTGAGTTCAAACCCTGATACTAAAATGTTACTGTGCACACACTCTACTATTCTAATCACACTCTCATGCTGAATTTTTGCTATCATTTGTGTCTCAAGTGGCTTTCTTGGATCCCTGTGTCTCTAGTTCTTGGAGTTACATATGCTTCTCATCAGTTGTCATAGTCTTGATGTTTCATTCTGATAGAACACACCATGTTAAGATACAAAGCTTATGCACTGAACAGCCAACAGCGGTTCCCCTCCTCTCCCTTCAACTTCCTTCCTATCTTCCTCTCTCTGAATCTCATCATCTTTCTTTCCTCTTTGCTTCATTTTTTTCTTCTCTTTTTTTAAGGAAGCATGTTTCATGGGGATAAGTAGATTTTGTTCAGGTAGAAGGAAGTTGCAAAGACTTTTATCAAAGCAAAACATCTGTGCTATGCTGTGTGCAAGAGTCCATAGTAGCAAGGGAATAGGTGTGTGTGTTAGAAAAGCTTGTTTCTGGAATCCGAGAGACCTGTGTTAACTCTGACAAGGACAGTTCAGGCTGTGCCACAATCTTTTTAGCAAAGATCCTAGACCTGGGTTGAAGGAGAGAGGTGAGAGGAGGAGGACAGGCAAGAGACCAAAGTGAATAGAGAAGAGATCATGAAAACATGAGAGATGCCAGAGAGAGGGTCTTCTCTTGTCTTGGAGGTACATCTCCAAGCCAGGCTATGTGCAGGATGGGACATGGATTGCTTCATTCTCTATACTCTGAATACATCAAGAACAGCTAATACATATTAAGCATCCCTATCCAAAATGCAAAATATTCCAAAATCCAAACTTTCTGAGTACAGACATGATGCCACCAGAGGAAAATTCCATACCTGATGTGTTGTGAGGGGTCACAGTCAAAATGCAAGTGCACTAAAAATATTGCATAAAATTACCTCCTGGATTTGTGTATAAAGTGTATGTGAAACATAAATTGATTTTGTGTTTGTATTTTCTTTGTCCTTATTATGTATTATGCAAACAAAGTCTTTAAAAACAAAACCTGAAATATTTCTGGTCCCGAGTGTTTTGGATAAGGGAAACTTAATCTGTAGTAAAATTGCTTATTTGCTACACTGTGTTTGCAGGTCTTTCCAGATGTTGTATGCATGTATTGGTGGTGGTGATGGTGGTGGTTGTAAATGAGAAGAAACTCCCACATGAAGAACGGTGAGAATTGGAAATATGAACTCAAGAGAAAAAACACATATATTTTTTCCCTTGTGTGCTCATAAAAAGGCCACAAGTTAACTTGAAAAATAAAACCCACATATAATGGAAAATATTCCTAGCTCCCAATCAACAGATTAGTTTCCTGATCCATCCCCCACCCACAGTGTATCTTAAGAGACTCAGAGAGATGCCAGCTCCCATCTGCTTTCATTATTTTATGCTACAGTACAGAAGGATGTTTGAAATTTCTAAGCATTAGAAATATGAAATACAGTTCAGCCAGAAATTTTTAAAACCCAGGCAGTGGGATCTTTGCCCACAGCTCTCCAGTCTGCCCCAGGAATGGTGCCCATTTGCATCACACTGATTGTGGCTGCTGGGTTTTAATTGGTACTGAACAAACAAAGCAAATGGTACAGATGCCTCCCCTCTGAGAGCTCAGGTTGTATTCAGCAATTGAGAAGTTTTCAACTCAGTCACTGCCAGGTGGAGGGCTATATTAGCTGCCCTTGCAGTTTTTCTCTTTCACCTACTTGGCCAGGAATCTAGAACAGCTAACCTAGGTAGTACTCTAACCCTGAATGCACAGTAGAATCACCCATTGAGCTTTGGAAAGACACAGGTACTAGAATTATCACCAGATCAAATAAGTCACAATTGAGGGCATATGGTCCAGTCATTAGCACTTTTAGAAGCTTCCTGGGGGTTCTAAAGGACAGATAGGGTTGAGATCCTCTGAGCTCTCTAGAAAACTCTTTCTTTTTCTCTCCCCCTTTCCCCTCTTCCCCCTCTCCCTCTACCTTCTTCTTTCTTGCTTTTTCCAAAACTAGACTTTTGTGACAATGTATGTTTCCCCAAGAAGACTCCCATTCTCCTTCTATATACTAAAAAGACTGCTAAGCCTATATTACATTCTGTTTTCAACCACTTTTTCTAGAATTATAGGAAGGTTGTTTTCAAATATATGCTTTTATAAAGTGTTATGCAACACTGTTTGGCTCTACCTGTGGGCCAGCTTGCCACCAGCCCTTATTGGAGAGGGAAGTCTAGGAAATGTGTAATGAGTAATGAGGCTGGAGAAACGTGGACAGATGATTTTCCATTTCCCCATCATCATGCCTGTGCCTACATACAGGTCCATGTAGGGTACCAGGCCCTCTGTTTCACTCATAGCAGGTTGCAGTGATGCATGCCTGCAATATCAGTGACTGGGAAGGCTAAGGAAGGAAAATCCCAATTCAAGGCCAACCTGGGCACTTAGTGAAACCCTGTCTCAAAATGGAAAGGGTTGGGTATATAGCTCAGTGGTAGAGCAACCCTAGGTTCAATCCCAGTACCACAGAAAGAAAAAAAATAATGATTTGTCCGTGGTTCAGTGGGTTGTGTCCTCTTGCATATTGAGGGCTGGCTGTTGATGTGATGACATTGGGCCCACTCCTCCTCCTGCTGCCCAAGAACATTAGCCAAGATGAGCCTGCATACTAATCATTCTCTAGACATGGTCTGAGTTGCAGCAAGCATATAAAGGTAAGTTAGAGCTGGTGGTGTGCTGGTAAATGCTTTACATCTGTGTCTCTCTGTTGGCAGGAAGGTTGTGGAGACATTATTTATGGTGTTTGCCAATTTCTGTGGTTCAGTGTCCCTGACTATGGGATTAGAATGAGATGTATACAATGGGCTCTGATGAGCTGATACGAGTGAGCTCTAATTCAACAGCAGAGACAGCCTTTGCTCACTTGTGACTTGCTGCAACATAGCAAATGCCATCATGAAGGTGCAGACCAGTGGCTCTGGAAGAATGAAAAAGGTAAATTTATTTCCTAAGAGAAGAAGTGTGAAGAGGCTTTGGAGATCTACAGTCATGCTCTGGGTTGAGATGAGAGAGTCAATGAAACTGCATTTTGATACTTGGACAGCATGTCACAGAGCAAGAGGACACCTGCTGGGCATGAGACCCAGAGTTGGAACACAAAGGCCACTACCCCCAAATATCATTTTCAGTAATCTCCCAAAAGTCATTGCCTTCAATTTAACAACTTCCCTCTTCTTTTTCTCCCACCCCAGGTCAAGTTCAGGTCTGCAGACTTTCTTGAAGAAATTTCCTACAGACCAGATGCCTTTTGCATGTTCTAACATCCCCTTCTAACACCCACACTAGGACTAACTTAGAAGACCCCTGAGGCAGCCTCACTGCACATCACAACTATGAGTGGCTATGGGCTCAGGTGAGGGAAAAGATGCATAGTGATTATTTGTGCTACCTATTTTTAGATACAAGCAGTGCTTCTGTGTGCTCAACCTGTCCATTATTTGAGGTGCAGCAGTAGATGAATATTTCAGACAGCAATCGTAAGTAAGTGGGCTTTTCTAAGACTTCCTTCTATCTGTTATGTATGCATTCATTCACTCACTCATTCTTTCACCTCACATACACCATGCTGCCAGACTCTGGGATAAGCCATCACAGAAGAGGAGAATGAGCTCCTTGGAACATGAGATTTTTAAATCTTCTAGTTCTGATCTCTCAATTGAGAAAAGTGTCAGAGAGTGATACTGTTAAAATCGAGGAGATTTTCTAGCTACCTTTTAGTAGATAACTTCTAATTGTCCCACTACCCTACCTTACCCTATACTCAACCTTAAAAAATAGTTCAGTAATTTGCATCTTCCCATTGATCCTAGTGGCCCAAAGCACAATAGAAGAGGAAACACTGAATAATAGCTTAGAGCAGGAGCATTGCTGTTAATCAGATTTGGGTTTCAATTGTGGCCTCATGTAGTTGTGCAACCTTGGGCAACTTTGTTTGCATCATCAGAAATTCTTTCAGTCGTAAGTGAAGAAAACCCATCTTAAACTGTCTTCAGCTAAAATGGAATGACTGTCCCTCAAAACTTGCAAAGCCTGGAGAAAGAATGTTCTTCAGGAACTTGTTGAAGCAGCTTAATTGCTTGAATTCAGTTTATCTTTACAGAAAGATAACATCTTTGATTTTTCCTCACTTAGTACACATTTGACATTAGGATTTTGGTGGCTTGGACAGCTGAATACACAGAAAACTTCATACATGCAGAAGAGAAAGATCTACATAGGTTTGTTCAACTCATTGTTGCTCTTGATTTTTAAAACGTCCTCTTCACATCTCCCATCCCCAACACTTCAATGCTGACATTTGTTGCTCACACAGGGGAAAGACTTACAGATGTGAGTCACATACAGGAATGGTGCAGCAATGTCAGATTTATTGTTGCAAAATGAGGATGATGATGGCTTTTCCATAAGATTGCTTTAAGAATTGAATGACAGTTCTCTTCCACCACCACCACCTTCCTCTTGCCATGAGCTGAGCAGACTTCCCCCAACATACACTTCAGCCATAATGTTCTGCCTCACCTCAGGCCTAGAGCAATGGATCTGGCCAACCATGAACTGAAACTCTGAAACCTTTTTCTTGTCAGGCATTTTGTTCACAGTGACAAAAGGCTGGCTAACTCAGAAATTGATAGTGGATTCTCCTGTAGGTGAACCTCGAGATGACTGAGGCCTTGGTTAAAACATCAAATGCAGCTTTCTGAGAGATCCTGCACTAGCAGGACCCCGCTAAATTACACTAGAATTCCTGATCCCCATAAACAGTGGGATGACTTTTGGAGACATACCTCAAGGATTATTTCACCCTGCTATGAACACAGTTTGTACAGCAGAATATTTATTTTACTAGACCAAGATATTTAAAGAGGTAAGTGGAATAATCCTATGGAAAATACTGCATCAACACTTTTGTCACCAAAGGAGGATTTTGGAGAGTAAAGACAGAAATTAGACACTAAATAGATTTCTACAGAATAAATGGGTTTCATTTTGCCACATGGTCATTCACCTGAAGAAAAGTAAATTTTGGTATCATGAATTTGTCTAAATTTGAAAATAAGAAAAAAGTAAGAATTATACATTGATAAATAATAACAGAGAAGATAAAAAGGAACTGAATGACAAAAATTAAATGATAATAACATAGTTTATACTTACATAACCAGACATTGTTCTAAGCCCTTTATACATAACAATTTATTTAATTATCACAACAATAAATAATATATTGTTATTCCTATTTTACAGATGAAAAAAAGTAAGGCTAAGGGAAATGAGAAATTACATAAGGTCACAGAATTAATGTGTGTTAGAGTTAGAATTTGAACTTTTCAGAAGGCTCCTGAATCTGGGCTTTTTTAGCCACTCTGACTTAATGCCTGTCAAGTAAGAGGGTGTCTGTGAAGAGACCCAAACTAGTGCATGCATGTAATAAAGACAGGTAGAAGAGCTACAACTTGAGTGCCTGCTACATAGCAGGTACTATGCTAAGTGCCTTATAATCAATGGATCATTTTCAAAGAGGACACTCAATAAATGTTAGTCCTCTTTTCCTTTCCTTTCCTTGAAGAGAATCTAAAATGAGGACTCATGACTTGTTTCCATTTCCTCAGATGGTGATATTAATCTCTTTTTGGTAAACTCTCACTAGTATTTTGCCCTCTGCTCCCTGGGGGGGGGGGGGAATATATATATATATATATATATATATATATATATATATATATATGTATATATACATATATATACACACACACATATATTTAGTGATATATATATTTATATATATATATATATATATTTTTTTTTTTGATAAGCAAGTTATAACCCAACTAGGATGTAATTTGCCTGAAGCTGCCTAGGAAGCAAGGGTCACACATTAGTAGGTATTGCTGGCTAAAAAATAAATAAATAAATAAAAAGTCAGCCATCTTGAAATCATGATGATAGATTATTCTTTATCAGTTAGGATTGGCTAGAACATGCCAAAGTAACAAAAAGAAGCCTTGGGGCTGGGGTTGTAGCTTAGTTGTAGAGTGCTTGCCTAGCATGTGTGAGGCACTGGGTTTGATCCTCAGCACCACATAAAAGTAAATAAACAAAATAAAGGTGTTTAAAAAATAAAAAAAAAAGAAGCTTCGGTGGCTCCTGACAACATGGGTCTTTTCCCCCTGGACTGGTTTATCCGTTGTGCACAAGATTTAGCGCAACTGTATATTATGCCACCCAGTAACTGAGCTGACACCCAGCTGTCTGTAACAATGCTGGTCTCTGAGGAGAAAGAATGAGCATACCAAAAGAAAAGCTCTGCTTGGTACTAGTGCCAGTCACTTCTGCTTGTATTTAATTGGTCAGAGCAAATCATGCAGTAGTACCTGAGCTCAAATGGGTGGAATGATACAGACCTACCATAAACACAGAGCAAGACAACTGGCAGTTAGGAAGAACAATAACTACCAAAGCCCCTGGCGAAATTGACTTCCCTTGGCTTTACTAACGTTCTAGGCTATTTTCTGATTCCTATGGAATTTTTTTGTAAATCATGTCTATGTTGGCTTTCCAGAGAAGTTCTTCATTCACTGGTACATTAATTCAGCAAGACCTATCATTTAAGTACTATGTTTGTGCTTACATAGGTACAAAAAGTAATTTTATAAAGACTATCCTTAGATGCTCATAGTCCATTTAAGGGGCTGAAAAATAAAATAAAAAGTAAAAGAAATAATTACAGTCCAAGACCAATAAATTCAATGTGACAAATACAGTGGAAAATTGTAGAGATACTCTGAATGCTGCAGGATGAAAGAAGTTAAGCCTTTGGGCACACTGTGAATGCAAATAGCAACAATGTCCCTTGAAAACCTCTGGAATACTCACTAAAGTAAACTTCCTTGAAGTGATCCTATTGTCATGATGGACAATAATGTCATCTTTTAATTGTGAAATGATTTAAAGCTGGCAAAGCATCCCCATAGACATTTTTCCCCATTTAATATGAAAAATATCTTATGAAGATAGAGTTTATCAACCTTCAACAAATGAGGAGACTGAGGTTCAGGGAATTTAAGTGGCATTCCAAGTTTCCACAGCTAAAGCAGACCTAGCATCTAGATTTTGTTGTAATTTTTCCAATATCCTTTATATTCTTGCTTATTCTGCATTTGTCAAACTATGACTGCTACAGTGTGACTCTCACTGTAGCCTGGTGGGAAGTTAAATTGCCTCCTTGAAAAATAAATGAACTAAGACCATGACCTTCTGAGCTCCATGTTCCCCTTTTAATCTTCTCTACTTTTAGAGGTCTGAACAGCCTTTGCCTGCATAACAGATGTGCATGGGAATTGTCATTGCCCATGGTTTGGCTTCTGGAGTGGTGGTTGTCACCTGTGCTTTGAGTCATCCTTTTCTTGAAGAGTCAAACCCCACTCCGGATGCTGAACTTAGCCTGTGCAGTCCTGGGCCCCTGCAGCACAGTGGTGTGGTCCTTGCAGGGTTTTGTCAGAAAATAAGCTGCTCAAATGTGCAGCATTACCCAAGCATTAATCGGAAACTGAGATAGTCTCACTGCCAAGGGAAAAAAGTACTTAAGAAAAAAGAAAATATTCTGTGAATGCTGCAGTTGATCTCACAAATCTGTCTGGTGTATCTGTCAACAAAAACATAATAATTCCAAGAAGTTTCTTTTTCTGTTTGTCTTTTTGTTTTTTTAAATTACTTTGCAGAGTGGAAATTCCCTTTGTGCTCCAGATGGTGTCACTGGCCTCATCCATGGACTGGCATTTTGATTTGACCTTTGTTGGGTCTCTGTGTGTATCTTCCCCCTTCCTAACCCAGTCCACCCCTTACTACTATTTGTAATCAAAATTTCCACTTTTAGGAATTAATTTCAACAACAATAGTACTTGTTCCTTCAGTTTTCAAGGAAATAAGTATTGATATTAATGCCACTCTCATATTTCTGGATGCAATGAAAATAGCACGGTTTCCATAGTGTCATATCTAATCTGACTAAAATAGTTGAAATTGCTTAAGCAAATCAGATTGAGTCGTGGAAGACTGAGAGATGGTCTGTGCTTTGTAAACCTTCTTGGTCTTTTCCAGAATACATGAGATAGAACCTCCCCGCCCCCAACATACAACCTCTTAATTCTTAGTAATAGCCTGAATTATTCTGTCCCCCACTGTGGTTCACAGTCCAGAGTCCTTTCGTGAGCAGGTAAGCTGCTTGGTTAATGCTAATTGCAAATTAGGTAACATCTCCATCTCTGCACTTCCTTTCCCCTACTGCTTTTTAAGTTGCAGGGAAAAAGAGGAGAAAGACTGCCTACAAGTTAGCTGTCAATGCTTGGTTTCCTCTGTGGGCTGTACCTCTCCCATGACCCTGAAGTCTCTGTTCTCTCCCTGACTTCCCAGCTCTCTTCCCAGGATTCACTGTGTGTTGCAATTACTAAATACATTTAATATGGGTCATGTGCTCCCTAGGCAAAGGAAAATGTTTTCCAAAGCACTCCCCTCCACTCCTTGTGAGAACTTTCAGCCTCATTACTGTGCCCCCTTAGAAAGAAAGTTCCCTGGGGCTGTGATAAAGCTGAGGGAAGGGGAATGAGGTGGATCCAGGGAGGAGGTGACCCACAGAAACTTTATCCAGGCTGACCATCAGAAAGAAAATGATGCACCAATCTTTCCTATCCCATATAAGCATGTTTGTTCAGGGAATCTATGCATTTGTTTCCCCAGTAATATCCCACAAAGAATTTGTTCCTAAAAGCTAAAAGATAAACTTGAAGTGACCTTCTTCAAGGGGGAAGTTTCTTTGAAGCTAAATGTTTTATCTTTGCAAAAAAAAAAAAAAAAAAAGGGTAAAAAAATTTGCATTTTTGTCTATACTATATCTGACCATATTTTGATATAAAAAGCATTTGTATTACTTAGCAGTTAATTTACATAAAAATTTCCTTACAAATCTTCAAGTCAAAATGGACCCTCCAGGATTTTGCATTGTGTTTAGTTAATGTGTCCTTGGCTTGACACAATCAACAATCACTGCCTAGCCCCAGACAGGTGATTGTGAGGGGTGTTAGCAGCACAGCAAGATGCTCTTGCTTCTTCCTGTGAAGTGAAGAACCTTCATTTAAACATGCACACCACACGGTGTCCAAGCTGGGAGGACAGTAGAGACCTCTGCTTCAGTTTATCTTGCTTCCAAAAGCCCTTCAGGCACCCTGAACAGATTGACATGAGACAGGAAAAGTCCAGAGCCCAGGCTTCTCCCCTTGCCACATTTTTCAAACAAGTCAATTCCTAATTTAACCCTGTTACTTATCAGGCTTCTGCTGAGCGTTGATTCAGAAATATAGGTTGACATGGTGGCTGAGTATGAACTTGGAGCCTAACTCTCCAGTCCCCTTCTGTATGATCTCGGAAGTATCATTTTGTCTCCCTGGGCTTCCTGCATAGAATTGTTGTATAGATTTAATGGGATAATCAGCTCTTCATTCAGTACCCAGCACATAGTAATTGCCCAATAAATTGAGTTATCCTTATTCTAAAAAGAGTCACGAGTCAAAAGAGTCATAAAGAATAAAGCCATGAGTCAAAAAAGAATAAAGCCACTTATCAGTCCCACCATTAATGTGGGTCTGGTAGATAATTGGCTTTTAACTTTTTTCTTGCCACACAGGGTGATGATCTGGCTGTCAGTCAGATATAGTGCCTTCTTCAGACCCCTCTCTTTGCAAAAGAAGGGGAGACTCTCTCAGAGAGAGTGTTGTTTGTAGCCAATAAACAGTAAGCAGGCAAGTAAAGTGGCAATTTCACCTCTGTTGACTGGGCACTAAGAGGGTGGAGCTGGAGGAAGCCGGAGGCATCATACTCAGATGGACACAGAGCTTTCCAAAGGCCTGGCTGGGTTTGCACAGGTGTCCTCATTTATAGCACTTGCAGGGCCAATTCCATCCTTGCACCGAGTGACCAGGAAGAGGAGCTGGGGATAACTCAAGGGCAGTGCCCTCTAGCTGATCACTAAGGAGGGAGGGAAATCCAGCAGCTCATGGGAACACTTGCCACAGGCTTGAATTATGAAGTATTTAACCCCATGAAAACTTCCTGGCTGTACTTACATCTGTATAGCCACATACTGCCAAATTTAGTACGATAAACTTGACCAGTGCTGCAGAGGAAAGGCACTTCAGAGGCAGTATCTGGTGTGTTGGGAAGGACTGCCTATTCTCCATGGTAATGGATTTCATGAGGTCTGTGCAGTGATCTTCTTTATTTATCTCAGTTTTGAAATGTCCTGTTTTCTTCCACCTCAGTGGAGCTTCTGCTGTGTGAGTTACAGAAGGGAGGTGTAGTGGAACATTTCCAGGACCTTCCGAGTATTGAGGGGACTCAGGTCATCACATTCAACTTTCTTTCCTCCCTACCTCCCACTATTCCTTGGGCCTGGGCTAAACACTCCAGTGATAGAGATATCTCCATTTCACAAATTGACCTTCATTTTCAAAGTCATTTCCTTAATTACAAAAACTAACATGCTAGCATATAAATTGAAAGCAATAAAAGTATACATAGAGAGTTGTCCTATATTCCCACACCTCATCCCACTCCATTGATGACAGTTTGATCTGTATACTTTCCAGTGATTTTCTGTGCAAATATCAACAAAATAATATCATTATATAACTAACTTGTGGAACCAACCTGTATGTCCATGAATAGATGAATGGATAAAGAAATTGGTATGTATACACAATGGGATATTACTCAGCACTAAAAGAGAATAAAATTATGGCATTTGCAGGTAAATGGATGGAGTTGTAGAATATTATACTAAGCAAAGTAAGCCAATCCCAAAAAACTAAAGGCTGAATGTTTCCTCTGATTAGTGGATGCTGATCTATGATGGGGTGTGGGGGGGGGAGGAATAATGGAGGAATTTTGGATTAGGCAAATGGGAAGGTGGGGAGGGGTTATAAGGGTAGGAAAGATGGTGGAATGAGATGGACATTATTACCCTAAGTATATGTATGACTACACAAATGGTGTGTCTCTACACCGTGTACAACCAGAGAATTAAAATGTTGCACTCCATTTGTGTATGATGAATTGAAATGCATTCTGCTGTCATGTACAACTAAGTAGAACAAATAAAAAAAATAATATCATTGTAGTTTTTACAAGATTACCCTAGCAGGCAACTTAATATTTCACTTTGTAATAAGTCCTGGATCTGTATCAACAGAGTTGCTTTGTTCTTTATAATAGATCTATATCTATTCCAGAGCATGGATATACCATAATGTCTTTATTTAAACCCCAGTTAATTGACACTTAGATTGTGTTCAATTTTGTTTTTTCTTTTTGCCATTGAAATAAATTCTGCAGTAAACATCTTTGAACATATAGCATGCACAGTGGTGGGCATTTTCAAATGAGATGCCTAGAAATGGAAATGCTGGATCAAAGGTCTATGATCTATGGTTGTACCAGTTTATTATCATGTTAGTAATAGAAAATCATACACATTTCTCTACATTTTCCCCTAAACTTGATGTTATTTGTATGTCTAATTTCTGTCAATCTGATAGACCCAAACATAATTTTTTAAAGTAGCCTCTGGTTATTTTGGTCTGCCTTTCTTTAATGATTGGTAAAGTAACCTATTTTATAATCATTGGCTATCAACATTCTGATCTTCATCATCTTATTAAAAATTATTCATGTTATTGATCCTGTATCTTACTTCCTATAAACTCTTCTCATTGATCTTACTTGTGTTTCTGAATTAAAACTAAACAGGCCAGTTCTAACTTCTAAAGGGCAATTGTTCAAATATTTGGAGAGTTCTGCCAGATGCTTTCCCATTCCCCTGGCCTGTAGACTAACTTCCTCAACTCCTCTCTCCTCTAAGAGTGATTTTGGAACAGTTTGAAATTCCAAGTCCTCTTTGTGAAATACTCCAGTTATCAATGTCCTCTTTTAACACATTTCTCCAAAATGGAATACAGGACAGAATAAGTGTTGTGATAAGTGCTGCGCATAGAGAGACAGTAACCACTGCCATTTTGAATTGTAATAATGTAATTTAAGTTTAAAAGTTTGGGATTCATTTTACTTGAGTGGATAGTCAATTAAAACCAAAAAGCACATTTTTACATAATCTATTTTTAAGTCAGATTTCTCCCTTTTCCTAATAGGCAGTTGATTTTTCTCAGCTTTCATACAAGTCTTTGTGTTTGGTCCCCTCATGCATTCATATAGTATATTTCAATCTTTACCAGAGCCAGTGGATATTTTCTTTATTTAAAAAATTCTTTTGTGTAGCATATTAGTGAGTCTTAGCAATTTGTACATGGGCAAATTTAATAGGCAAATTTTTATTTGAAAATATTAAGTAGGAAAAGACAAGGAATATAATCATCCTTCAAAATATACCTAAACTAATCCACACCCTTTGGATCTGTCATGGAAGTAGCTCAAAATCCACCCACAGTATTCATAGCAGCCCATATACCTCCATCTGGGCCATAGGAAATGCAGTACAGTGTTTGTCGAGTGTAATGTCCAGGTGAGCTGAATTTTCCGGTTTTACTCTCATAGTCCAGTCCTATACCCCGCCTAAAAAGAAAAGGCAATGAAACTAATTGGACACAGTCTTGTCAGTTAATCTCTTAGTGAAACTGTGCTAGATCTCTAGTTATCATGGCTTTTTATCTCCAAAAAACAAATATGTAATTTTTAAGAGATAATACAGTTATACCATTCATAATAAAACTATATTAAAAAAAAAAAAAAAACATAATGAAAATCTCCTCCCGGTGTGAATCCCATTCCTTCCTTCCATCTCCCCCATTATACTGCCACTTATCACCTTGTAGCTCATTGCTTCTTGCATATCCTCTCAGTTTTATTAAGGATATGCAATTAGAAAATGCTGTAGTGGTAGGAATTCATTATTTATTATTTATTTTGCTCCTGCTTTTATACCTGAGGGAGATGTAGAAGGGCTTAGGTAGCCAGGGCAAGATGGCAAGTGAGGAGGTCAAGGGCAGGGCCAGAACAAAGGAGCATGGAGAGGGTCTTCTGATGAGGTCAACTTCTTGCTTGATTAAAGCTCTCATGGACACAATCAGGGGACCCAACAGACAGACATTTCTGTACTCGTGCTCCTGAGCAGGGGATCCAATAAAAAACTAAAACAGACACGTGAACAGAGGTGACACCAATCAATATTAATGAGGAGCACGTGGACAGGAAAGGAGATAAGAAAAGGAGGAAATTCCACAGACCACAAAAGGAACAGGCCAAAACTCCCCCACCGGATTCCCAGCTCTGGGGGCCCCTTTCCTCCTGAGAAGTCTATCTCTGTCACTTTTCCAACAAACCTACTTCTTGCTTGCTATCTCTGTATCCTGTTCTTTGATTTTTTGCTGAACAGAGACCACAAATCTAGGAACCTTAGACAGTAACATAACTAGCAACATTCTGTATCTGTTTTCTTTTTTTTTTTTTTTTTTTTTTTTTTTTTTTTTTTGTGGTACCAGGGATGGAACTCAGGGGCACTCGACCACTGGGCCACATCCCCAGCCCTTTTTGTATTTTATTTAGAGACAGGGTCTCACTGAGTTGCTAAGTGCCTCACCATTGCTGAGGCTGTCTTTGAACTCGAGATCCTCCTGCCTCAGCTTCCCAAGTGCTGGGATTACAGGCATGCGCCACCGCGCCTGGCCTGTGTATCTGTTTTCTACATCTCAGTTCTTTCACTTGACCATACATCTCAAAAACTTTTCCATCTCAGCATAGGGGGAGCCCTCTTGTTCCCATTCTTGAGTTACTGTATTTCTGTATCATGATCTTCCTTCATCAAGGTCACTGAATTGAGGAAAGGGTTTTGTTATGGCTTTAAAAACTGTGGCAAGGTATTTCACTCATTTGTGTTATCTGTGCATGGGATCATTTACCTGATATGTTTTGCATCTGTTTGTAAATTTTGCTGCCCCCCCCCCCACCTTTTTTACCTTTTCCTAAAAACAAATATCCATCTCCCTATTGTTTTGGAGTTATGCTGGTTCATTATCCAATTGTGGGACTTTTCTGGACAGCTGTTTACAATAAGAAATCCCTATAAGAAGGAGAAATTTGACATTTTTCATGCTATCTGCTTTCCTCAACTCAGACTTTTCTTTCGTTATGTGCTGCCATGGATGCATACTGCTTCCCACAAGAATGGCTCCTCCCATGTGCTTTGGGTTGTTCTACTGTGGTCTGGTTCCAGGGCCCTGCTCACACCATGGTGTTGCAAACAAAGAATGTGCCTTTTGCATTTCAGAAAATGTTCCTCATCGGCAGGGAATGTACTTTTGTGAGCCCTTTCTAAGGTGTGCTTCCCCTTAACTCCCTTATCACTTTTTTTGGACCCTTTTCCATATGGTTTATAACTAGTCTCAGCTGTATTTATAGCCCTCACACATGAGCTGGAGACTGCACATTATATCTTTCTCCTGATTTTAAAGAAAATGAGGTCTGTGGTCTGCAGTATCTTTCTATTCGCCATATTTTTGGATGCCTTCCAGGGCCCAAAGTGGAAAATGCTGACTTATGTCATGTTCATCCTGGAAGTTACCACTTTCTTTCTGAATCCTCATAAACCATCTGTTTAATGATCAGTTTTAAGAAAAAAAAAAAAAGTGCTAAGCAACAGTAGCCAACATCTGCCTGAAGTTTTGGACTTTGCCTTTTTTTTTTTTTTTTTTTTACAAAACAGGATAATAGTCTTTTGCTTTCTCAAATATTTACATTTTTAAAGTATCTCAGGGTATAACTAGGTGAGTGAATTTAAATCATCTAATTCTTTTATTATTTTTCTGAAATACATTGAGTTTCATCCTCATCAGTCATATTTTTCTACCCTTTCTTCTTGATTGTCACTAATAGGCAAGAAGGAGCCAGGTGCAGTGGTGTATGACTGTAATCCCAGTGGCTTGGGCGATTAAGACAGGAGGATTGCAAGTTCAAAACCAGCCTCAGAAACTTAGCGAGGCCCTGAGCAACTTAGCAAGACCCTATCTCAAAAAATAAAAAAAAATATAAAAAGAAGGGTTGGGGATGTGGCTCAGTGGTTGAGCACCCCTGGGTTCAATCACAATTACCAAAAAAGAATGAGGAGGAGGAGGAGGAGAAGCGGGGCGCAGTGGCACATGCCTGTAATCCCTAATAAAATACAAAAACAGGGCTGGGGATGTGGGCAGTGGTCAAGTGCCCCTGAGTTCAATCCCCTGTACTGAAGAAGAAGGAGGAGGAGGAGGAGGAGGAGGAGGAGGAGGAGGAGGAGGAGGAGAAGGAGGAGAAGGAGAAGAAGAAGAAGAAGAAGAAGAAGAAGAAGAAGAAGAAGAAGAAGAAGAAGCAGCAGCAGAAGCACACCATTTACCTCATACACTTGCTTCAGGCTCCTGGGGCTCCTGCAGCCCTTCATACCTTTATTGTACTTCTTACATTATATCACTATTACTTGCATATCTGTGAACTTCCCAAGAAGAGAGACACAGTCTTATTCTGCTCTGTATCTTTCCTCACTTAGTATATTTCAGAAACACAGTGATGTTGTGCAAAAGGATGGAGTCATGAGCTGATGATTCCTCTCTCATTAAGAACTTAGTCTGGCTCAATTCAAAGAAGCAGCTAAATCAAAGGGAGGTCAGTGGAATAGAGGAAGAGGATCAGGACGTGGGAGGGGGAATGTTGGCGAGTATATTGACCAAATTATGCTGTTGTATTTTGTGCATGTACAAATATGTAACAACAAATCCCATCATTATGTACAACTATAATGTACCAATTAAAAAACCGCTGGGGAAAGAAAGCAGCTAAGATATTATGGACATGCAGTATTTTGTGAGAGGCATAAAGGAAGGGCTGGAGAACTTTACCTTATTATAGCAGCAATCTTGTACAGTGCAAAAAAGATCAGGCTTTGGAATCTGCTGTATCCTGGTTCTGCTCAGGTCTATTCTACACATGGGTTGACTCATCAGTGACTCTCTGCAAGTTAATGAATCTGTGTAATGTCTCAGTTTCCTCAATTCATCATCTATGAAGTAGCATTTATAATCATCATCTCACCAGGACCTCATAAATATTAAAAGAGAAAACATCATATAATGATTAACACAGAGAACGTCCACAGTAAATCTTAGTTCCATTTCTTCATCCCTTATTCTCTTTCAAACTCTGAAAGAAAACATATTTTTGTTTTAAAATTCTTGTATTTCCTGATATTTTCTACAAGCCTCAATGATTCCTGAATGTCAGTATTTTGATGCTATTTTTTTTTCCCAGCAAGGTTACTGTCCCTTTGTAATGCCTTGGATATGATCTCCTCCTCCTTTATTGTCAAATATTCTTTTAAACTCTGAACTCCCGGGAGAAGTCCCTATGCAACCACATGGTGTGATAATGACTGCCCTTTTCTTCCCCTCCAGGACCATTTATGATTGTATTGTTAGCATTTTATTTTGACAGCCTCCCATCATTCTGGAGCTATCATTCATTTTATTGCCCTGGCAATAAAATAGAACCTATATATTTTATGAACTTTATTAAATTTATATCCCTAAAGTTCATGGATGTGGTCTTCGTGTTTTTTTTAAATCATTTGAACCTATGAGTAAAAGCAATTTATGTCTCCCTCAGTGTATCAAATTTGTCTTTTAAATTGTGTGCATGTACTGTAACAACAGAACTTAATAATTTTCATGTATATAAATGCTATGTATATGAAATGCTGTATACACATATACACATATACATATACATGCATAGACAGACCTGCGTGTATACATATGCAGAAATTCATGTATTATGTATTTTGTAAGATATACAAAAAATAGGAATAAAAAGGATACATGAAAAAAATAGAGTGATTGTTGGATCTAGCTCAGCTACTTATCCTGTGCCAAAATATTTTGAAACATTATTTAAAATTTTTGGATCCCTATGAAGGCCTGCTGTACCCAGGTTTGGCAGGGGATTTAATTTAAAGAGAGTTTGATGAGCTTTGTGGTTTATAAAACTGGAAGAAGTGCTGATCAAAGAATTAAAGCTTTGGAAGCTTCAAGTGCTACTCCTAATGGTCATCATTAAACTGCTTCACTGTGGATACAAAACCGAATCTCTCAACAGCTCTGTGTTTCGTCATCTGTATCAAGAGGAATTGTGGGAGGAAGTTTGTGTGCACAGTGAAGTCATAAGGTGTGGTGGTACAGTTCCAAATGACATTTCTTTGTTCATATTAGATTCTTCTAGCTCAGACCTGTGTGTCCATCACATGGTTGGCATTTACTCACTGATATTGTACCACATTATTTAGGATGGAATTAGAGTCTTAATGAGCTTTCCCTTCCATCTTTGTGAAATCTAAACAATTAATTTTACTCATAGGTAAATATAATAGCTACACTTTTAGATGGTGATTAGAATCTAGCATTTACCTGGTGAATCTATTACTGTTTAATATGCATTTGGTAAACAACTGTCTTAGAGAGCTTCCACAACAAGATACCGCAAACTAGGTGCAATAGAAATTTTTTCTCTCACAGTTCCAGGGGCCAGTGTCTGAAACCAAGGTGTCAGTGGGGCCATGCTTCTTCTACAAGCTCAAGACAAGAAGCTATCTCATGTCCTTCATTCAGCTGCTTACGACATCTAGCAATTTTTGGTGTTTCCTGGAGCTACATCACTCCCGTCTCCACCTCTGTCTTCACATGGTCTTCTTTCCTGTGCTTCTCCATGTGTCCTCTCCTCTTCTGTAAGGACACCAGTCATGGGTTTGGGGCCCATCCTAATCCAGTATGACCTCATGTAAATGTGGTTACCTGTGCAAAACCCTATCTTCAAACAAGGTCATAGTCACAGTTACTGGTAATTAAGACTTGAACATAAATTTGAAGGAACACAAACTAAAATTTTAAAAAGAATTATTTAATGTTTTTTTCCACTCTCTATCATATCACCCCCTTTCTCTCTGGAGTAAACTCAAACCTCTTTGCAAAACACTGGTCTACAGTCTATGTCTGCAGAGACTCTTATTCCTTCCTTTACCTCTCTGTGAATCTTCAGTGACTCAGGTCATTTTTTCCTCTAAGCTTCCTGCGACTTCTGTTTGTCTATCCCATTCTTCCTTGATGGTCAGCTCTATGATTATCTCACTACCAAATAACATTATTCCCCAAGAAATGCCTTGCATCTGTTGTTCCTAAGTGTTCAATATTTTGGATATTGGGAAAAAAAATGTTTGTATACAAAGCATTGATTTTGTATTCAATCCTGAACTAAGTTACGCCACCTGCTCTATCTCTATTAAGTTTAAAAAGAATAATTCTGGCAAAGAAGTAAATTTTTTTAAAAAATTTGCATTGACAAATAACTGGTTCAAAAGAATTAATAGTTACATAGATTTCTGTAGACACAGTTTTGGAAGATTTACCAATATCGGTCATTAATAGCATGGCACTTTGTTAGATTTGGGGTGGGCTTCTTGGGTATCTTGGCACTAGTATTACAGTGCTCCTGGAGCATATTATTTTCCTGTAATTTTAGGTGAACACATGTTATTCTTGGCTAGGTGAATCACTAGGAAATCAGTGAACCTAACAATTCCTGCCTCACCCCCTAACCCAGCCACATATGAAGGGTTTTGACAACCAATCTCAGCTTTTCACTGATCAAGCTGAGCTATAATGCTCCCCATTTTTTCCTTTGGTCAGGAAACACAGGGCTCTGATGGTGCATAAAAAAGAGGAGTGGGTTGTGAAGAATGAGTGTAAAGCAACAGTGTTATCATATTTCTATTCTGAAAAAGAACCTTGCTGAAGATCCTATAGCAAAAATATATGTGGTATTCTTCCCAACCACAGCAAAAGCCATTCAGTTCTTAGCTGTGACAAACTGGATTCAAATATGCATCCATAAATATTCTCCTATAAGCCTCAGAGGACTCAACTTTCTGCCATAAGTTCTACAACAACTTCTTTGACATTGTCAAGAAGGTGTCTTTCATTTGGCAAAATGTATAGATACACCTTGTTCTGACTTATTTACTAGGTTAATCTCTTAGCCTTTCTGTGATTCCAGTAAGATTTGAGCCTGTTCTAAAGAGCACATTGTCCCTCTGCCTAATTCCCCTCCACTCTACCTTCAAGTATCACAAATGCAGTGAACTACAGGGTATGAGTATCTTAGAAGAAAAATTTTAAAACAAAAAAGTTCAATTTTTGAACATTAAACAATTAAATGAGTTGCATAGGATCCAAGGACATAATCTTAATTGACTGTTTAATAAAAAAAAAAGTGTGACTGTATTTTCCTCTTATTTAGTTTGGCCCCAATAAAATCTAGAACTGGCATTAATGATGTTTCATAGGCTCTGTCAATATAATTACACCTATCCAGGCCACTATTTGCAATGATGGGATGGGAGTGGGAATGGAGGACTTTATGTTACTTGCTAATTTCTGAAATTTAAAAAGAAGCCTAGTAATAAAGGAAATAAAAATAATTTGTAATATTTTTACATCAAAGATTTAAATATTAAGGATGAGAGGCAATAAAATTAGCACTTTAATACTTTGTAGATGAGGAAGTAATTTTGTGGAACACATTTGAACACCAACTATTAGGAACCTTAAATATGTTTGTATGATTTAGCCTGGTGAGACCACCTCTAAGATTTTATTCCAAGGAAATAATTGTAGATACAACATAAAGATACATTACGAGAATACCCTTTACAGCATTTCAGTTGAAAAATTTAGATTTTTATTGTTACAAGTAATAATATGTTATTATAAAATATGAATATTCAACAGGGGGGAATTACTAAATAAACAGTGTTTATAGCCATACAATGCCACTGAAAACATTTCAAGAGTTATCTTATGATATAGGATAAATTATTTCCTATGTTAAATAAAATAAGGAATCAAACAATATTTAAGCATCATTTTGGTAAATATTTACATTTATAACTACATAGGGAAAAAGAAGGGACATAGTCTATAATGTTAGTTGTGAGAATCGTGGTCTAGTGGCATTATGGAATATTTTCTTTATATTTTCTCCTCTTTTTTAGCTTTTCTATACTGAATATGTAATACTTTTATAATCAGGAGAAATACATGTACTATTAAGAATGACTAATAAAAATCCTACAAACATGACTTGTTCTGATCAGCCATCAAGGATATGTCTCATTGCTTATTCTTATCAGCCTGTTTCTCTCACTGTAATTGCCTGAGCCTTATTCTGGGGCCTCTTAAAATCAATCACATCTGTTAGCTGTTTTGCATCAGTGTGAGATATAGCTCAGCCAATCCTTCCATGATTAGGATCATTTTGGTAATTCAATGAAGACCCATAAAGCATCTCTGTTGCTTAAAGCCATTTTCTGTCATTGATGTTGGTAAAGCTCACCCCCCATACACATACAAAAGTGCTTTGATCAACCAGAAGTACCATTACCTTTGTAAATTTTAAATCAAGAAATTATAGCTATCAAACTCTTCTAATGAATAAAGAAGGCTTTTGATTGCCTCTATCAACATTAATAACATCCAAATAAACAAACATGGACACATGTAAGATGCCACTCATTCTTATGAAGTAAGTGTACTTAAAAGATGCTGTCGATGTATGTGAACAGCTAAGTGCCTGGCGAGATGACATGTTTTTCTCTGTACAGAAAGAGCTATGGCATTCAGATCATGCCACTAGTGAACCAAATTGGCTTCAGATCTGGGAACATCCTCGATTTGAAGAATCCATTCTTTAGGGTAGAAATGCTCCCATTCATTTCATACCTATGTATATGAAATCTCAATTGTCCCTATGACAAGGTAAAGAGATTCAGAATAATTCCATCTTGCCTAAGAAAAGTGTTGCTAGTGCTCTTCCTCTCTAAGGAGACTTGGGCTCTGATGTGGATGTGGATGTTTTATGACCCATCTAACAATGTAGTACATCCCAAACTGATACATAAGGAGTCGTAGAGGGTCGTAGGAAGTAAATTCCCATCCCAGCTGAGCTATAATGAGCTGTGTGACCTCAGGCTAAGTCACTTTCTTTCTCAGGCACTCTGTTCTCATTTGCAAACCATGGAGTTTAAAGATGATCTCTTTTGACTGCCATTCACTAAGGAATGACTTATTCCAATACACCTAAATCATGAGCCCATTTACTTTACATTCTTGAGGCTTATCTGACATGGAGGTCACTCAAGTTAAGGCGCACCTCTCATTAGGAGCTATGCAGAATTTTGTACAATACAAAGAACTTGCCATAATGAGATGGGCCCAGCAAATGTTTCTGGGGAAGAAAAAAAAAAAAACTCCTCTTCCTTATACCTCCAAATATAAGCCAATCAAAAATCCACATATGAAATCAACTATACAAATAAAACTATTAAATATTGCCACTCTTGATTTTCTTACTAAAAAGAGAATTTTCCCTCATATTATAATGTCTCCTCAAGGCTTCATATCTTGATAGTATTGAAAAGTTTGAAGAGAAGAGAAAACTCAGGAAACCAAACCAAGAATTCTTTGGCAGAGATAGGAAAATGAGATTTTGACCTTGAAGGTATTTTTGACCTTGTACAAGGGGAAAAAAAAAAAAAAAAAACAGGTAAAGCTACAATGCTGTTAGTTGTGTTTAAGTTGTCACACATGATGTGACTCTGAAAGCCGTTGCCCATGAGAGGTGTGGATCTCTAGTTCTGAAGAAAGACAGGAGTCCTTGCTCCCATCCTTGCTCAATGGGATCCTGCCACAGAAAGCCAGGGGCACAGGTTTTGGCCTCAGAGAGAACAGACTGATTATTTTCTTAGCATGCAGACCCATGAGACAAATTATTTAACCTGCCTAAATCTTAGTGTTCTCATCTGTATAGTGGGATAAAAATGCAAATATTGCTGGAATATTGTGAGGATTTACATAACATGTCCAAGCACTTAACAGTTTATGTAACTGGTTTGGAAAAAAAAAGCTAATTTCCTTTCTTTCTCTCTTTCTTCCTGCTCTCTGCTATCCAACTCTCTCAGTAAGGTAAATAGATGATGATTTGTTGTTCATTCCAAATATAATAATTTGGATTTTTTTTAAAAAGTAAGAATGTTAGGAGAGTTTTAGAAAATTCTCCTTTAAAAGGCAAGAACCACATAAATTAGTAACTTGAGTCCCACCTCCATTTTGTCATACAAGAACAAGGCTTGTACCAAAAACCCCCTGGAGACAGACCTGGCCAGGGCCAACCCCTGCTTTGCATGAAGGCACAAACCAGTGTGGACAAGGTCTGAGTGAGGGCTTGTTGGAGGTCAAGTGATGATGTAAGATGGTCACGCCCCCTAGTCATATGTGACAGGCTGTGGAAGGAGGGGCAGATGGCTTTTCTTTTCCTTTTCCTCCCAGTCAGCCACAACATTAATTAAGTAAAGGAGACTCTCCTGTAGATTCCAGATCCTAATTTTATTTCTTTACTGGCTCTTTCCTGGTGTCTGGGTCTCAGCATCCCAGTGGAGATTCTCAAATAAATGACAGAGTATTTAAAGAGTTTGGCATAGAATAGATGCTCAACTAAGTGTTTAATAAGGGAAATGCCCTTTTTCCATCTCTCATTTTAACTCTAACTTCCT
This sequence comes from Tamias sibiricus, assembly GCA_025594165.1. Classification (NCBI taxonomy): domain Eukaryota; kingdom Metazoa; phylum Chordata; class Mammalia; order Rodentia; family Sciuridae; genus Tamias; species Tamias sibiricus. The sequence goes on along the minus strand of CM046657.1, from coordinate 151,869,501 downwards.
GTTGCAATAAGTGAGGTGTGTGTATATTGTGTATTGGGAAAAAAAAAGAGTAAAATAAATGATGTTACCCATAGAAATTATTAGTAATGTAGCACCAAAGTACATTTCTTTTTCTCAACTTGCTTTTTGTTCTACCCATTTTTAGGACACCATTGGATCCTACTGATGAACAAAAACAGAAGACTCATTATTTTTTCTTTTGGTTGATCCCCAATACTATCTGAGCATCAGTGACATGCTAAAAATATCTCAACATCAACAATTACTGAGTTACTAAAAATTAACATCTGCCATTGCACAAAATGTAAAAGTTTCTATTATACCCTGGGGGGGGGGCTTTATTTTGAATATTAATTAAAGCATTTGAAAATAAAATAAGATCTAACAGTTATTTCTAAAATTGTGCAAGAGAACAAAACCACTTCAACAGATTTTGACCTCATTCAGGCCCCCATGTTCTGTTGTCATGATCTGGGGTCACATTGTGCTAGATAGCAGGAGTGTACCACTGACTGGGTCCGGGATAGTCACTGCCTCTAGGAAGCTCACTCTGTAATAAGAGGAAAGTGGGCACCAAATGGTTAACTGTCCCATTAAGGATGTCATCATAATTGCAACAAGTGACATGAAGAAGAGGTAGAGGATGCTTAGAAAGTATTACTGGGAGTCCCAGAGCAGAGTTCATCCATAAAGCAAACTCCACGAGTACCCCAAAGCTGGAAACAGCAGATGCAGCCTTAGAGCACCAGAAGGAAACTGGTGTCTCTTTTAAAGGAAGCTGAGGCACACAGCTTCCCATGGGGACTTGAAATCCCACATTAGTAAGAACCCTGGGCAGACCCCACTTTTATGCCCCTGGATAACTCCATTATTTGTCTGTGACCCCCTCATACTTTATGTACAAGCCATTGTTCACATTTCATGATAACGATAGGGGACAGACAGATGTGAGTGTTGGAAACATAGATTGAGGGAATAATTCTCTAAAATGGGCCCACTGTGCTGATCCCTACATACTTTCACTTTTAAAAAGCAATTTACCTGCAGTCCTGCCTGGTTTAAGTCCACAGGATATGTTACATTCCTCAGCAAATTACAAGTTGTCTGCAGGAGAAATGTTGGCCAAAAATAATGTCAATAAGAACACAAGTTACTCTGAAGGGAAGACTTTTATGACCCTTACACAGATCAGATCCCAGACCTCAGGGAGATAAGAATAATTCCCCCTGACCATAAACTCTGAAAGAACAGGTTCCAATTAGAATCTGTCAGCATGGGCCAAAGTGACCTAGAATGGTCATGGCAGTAGGGACTTGAAAGTCTAATGTCATCCTGCTGTCACTCAAATAATCAAAAAGTGGACCTGGTGGGACTCTGGAAACTTTGCTGGGACCCACAATAAAACTGGAGAACAGGAGAGGCATGTTGTCCCTTTCCTCTCTGAGAGGACCCACTCTCTCCCCTGAGAGTGCTCTTTCCCCCTTTTATACCCTTTGCAATAAACTCAGGCCTGTTTCTCTGAGCAACATATCTGAAATCTTTCTGACCTGATTACAATAATTGGGCTTTGAAGTGGGGCTGGGGCTCTGTGCTGACTCATTTTTGTGGAAGGGCCCAGTCCTGTAACAGTAACAGTGTTACAAAATAAGTGCTGGGTGACCATTTGATGAATGAGTAACAGATCATCTTGTGGGTCCTAAATAATTAGGCTTATGCTCAAAGTGCCATAGCCAAAGAGCATTTGTCTTCCACACCAGCACCACAAGCCAATCCTCTATTATATTCATAGCTTCCAACAGAACAGTTGATTCTTCTTTCCCTAAATACTAAATTCTCTTGCTTTCTTCAACTTCAATATGTCTTAACTTCCTCCCTTTTTCCCCAGTGAATTTGTTAGGCCTTTATCATGTGTCAGGCTCTGTTCTCAGTCCTGGAGAATAACAGAGAATGAGGTAGGAACATGCTCCCTAATTTTATGCTTCAAGAGAGTCAGCAGACATCAAAACAGTAACCAAATGAGAAAATAAGTTTTCTGAAAAAGATAAATAGGATAATATCTACCTGATTGCAAGCCTTCCTATAAAAAAATAATACTCAAGACCATGCCTGTACTATAAACATCAGATACATCAAGGGCATAGATGTCAGAAGCAGACCCAAATGCAGATAGTCGATTGATTTTTGGCAAAGTTGTGAGAGAATTCAATGGAATTCAGTGAAAATCTTCCCAAAAGGATGCTAAAATCATTGATATCAGTATATAATTTAGAAAGGAACTTGCACGTCTCACAATAGGTACAAAAATTGGCTTTAAAGAGATCACAGATTCAAACTAAAACTATAAAACTTCTAGAAGAAAACATCAGAGAAATCTCTGTGGCCTTGAGTTAGATGAGGATTTCTTAGCTATGATCCCAAAAACTCAAAGGAAAAGGGGGAAAACATAAACTAGTTTTGATGGAATGTAATTAATAACTTATAATAAAAATTAAGAAATTATAATATTTGAAAAACACATGAAAAGAATGAAAACACAAGTTACACACTGGATGAAACTATTGTACATCACAAATCTGAAAAAAAAAATACTTATGCCCCAAATGTACAAAGAACATGTCATATAACACTTTCCCAAGAAGAAGAAAACAACTCAATGATTAAAAGGGAAGAGGATGAAAGATTTGGACAAACACTACACCAAAAATGACATAATAGTAAATAAGCACATGAACAGATGCTCAGGCTCATTAATCATTATGCAAATGAAAGTTAAAACCACAATGAGATACATCATATACCTATTAGAATGGCTAACAGTCTTTAAAAATCTGACAATATTAAGTGCTAGTGAAGATATGAAGCTTCTAGAATTCTGGTACAGCCATTTTGGAAAACACTTTGACAGTTTCTTATGTAAATATTCATTTACCATATGACCAAGCAATCTCATGCCTAGATATTTACACAAGTGGAATAAAAACTTACCTTCACACTAAACACTGTATTTGAAGGTTTATGACAACTTTATTTGTAATCACCAAAAACTGGAAACAACTGAAATAACTTCTAAATGGAGAATGTTTGTAGTAGATTCACATAATGGAATAAAACAATAAAAAGGAATGAAGAACTGATACTTATAACAATATGTATTTGCTTTAAATATATTGTTCTCAGTGCAAGAAGCCAGATTCAAAAGACTACATACTATCTGATTCCATTTATATGTAATTCTGGAAAAAGAAGTGGTGGCATCCGAGTAGAGATCTGTAAGGAAGGAGGAGACGTGCATGGAGAGACTTCTAGGAAAAACAGTAAGAACAAGAGCCTATGGCAAAAGAGCCCATTGACTAGCAAATATAAGTCATAGTTTATCTTTTGCTATAAACCTATAGAAAATAAAAAGTTCTTTCAGTGAACAAAAATCTGGATCATTGGCACAGAACTGAATTTAAGCTAGGCATGATCAAACTTACTAAATATAGTGGGCAAAAATAGATTTTAAGGCTGCCCATAAAAAACTCCAGGGAAAGGCATTGGGGTGGGAATAGAGAAGGGAGGTGAAGAGGAAAGGAAAGAGAAGTGAAAGCCAGACTTGCTTGCTTAAAGCTTTGTCTCAGGTTGGAACTTCATTACTTCACTGTTATAGAGTCACCTTCTCTATTTTAAGTTTGCTTTGAAGACAGTAACAAGCCAAGCAATAAGTAAAAGGAAGCTCTGTGAAGTTTGTCAGCCTCCAAGGTCAATACTTTACCTTTTTTGCATTCTAAACATTTCAAAGATGTTTATTCATATTAATTTTTTTGTCTTACTTTATTGCTCTATAATTTTAAAATTTGCAGCCTATTTTTTGTTGACAAACTTTTTTCTTGCAGCTTCTTGGACAGGCTCTTTACAGCTTTATGCATTTGCGTGGGAAACATAGTTGAAGTTCTTTTCTCTTTACAGTAGTCCCTCCCTTATGTATAGAGGATATGTTTCATAATCCCCAGGGGATGCCTAAAACCATGGATAGTTCCAAACCACCTATGTACTGTGGTGTTTCTTTACACACAAACCTATACAAAAGTTTAATTTATAACTTAGGCACAATAAGAGATTGACAACAATAGCTAATAATAAAGTAGAACAGTTGTAACAATACCCTATAATAATAAAAGTTATGTGACTATGGTCTGTCTCTCTCTTTCTCTCAAAATATAGAATTTTACATTTAATATTTCCAGACTATAGTTGACTATAGGTAACTGAAACCACAAACAGGAAAACTGTGGCTAGGAGGGGAGTATTCTATCATTATTCTAGCAAAGCCAACAGGTTTGCTTTAATTTTTGAAGATTTTCAAAGAAATTTGACAAAATTCTACCTCACATCTGTATGTGTATATAGATGACTGACATAAAAGCATGTTGGGGATGAACCTCTCTTTGCAATTTTAGTCTCACTACTTTTGCCAACATTTTCAACAAATGAACAGCTAGTTCCTAGCTTGGCAACGTCTAAAGAATTTTTGCCTTATTCATGTAATGAAAGAATACGATGTCAGAGATGTCCTTCACTGGAAACAACTGATGGTTCTGTATGTTGTCAAATATAAATAAATACATAAATAAATAAATATGAAGCCTTTCACAGTTCTTCTGGTTTACAGTCAAAATGTGCAGCGTGTTACTCCATTGAGGCTTCTCCTTTAAGACATTTGTTATATGTCATACGTCAAATGGTGATGAAAAATGATCTTTCCAAAGAGCAGGTTTTCTCCTGCCCAGACATCCCTTGTGAAAATGGATGTCACATGAGTACACAGTCTGATGAAGGCCACTAGGCAACCTGCACACTCTATAGGGAGAACTGGAATAAACAGCGGCTACCTATTCTCATCAGTCAGTCTGTCATCCAGAGTGATCGGCTTTCTACTCTGGTGCTTAGCTCATTCTGGTCACTCAGTTTGAAACAGTCTTCTCCTCTGTCCACACGGACAGTCTGACTACACTGCCAGGCTCAGAGTCAGTACAGCCTCTTTAGCACACTGTACTGACCACCCCACACTCACTAAAAGTAGCTTTCCCATCTTAACATATCCTCAGACCTTCTCATCTAGGCCTTTCTTGCAGTATTATATCACTTTACACCCTAAACACACATACACACACATCTTTTTCTATTACACCTAAACTTCCTTATTTTTAAAATTTCCCGTAGTGCTAACAGTATGGCTAATACATTGAAGATACTCAATAAATGTACATTGATTAAACAAATACATTTACCCTGAAGTTGAAAGTAACTAGAACTATGAAATCAGGCCTGACATTATTCAAATTGCCTTTCCAGTGTGGTATGCAGAAAATATAAACCTTAGATTACAGAAATATAATATGGCCACCACCACTACCTATACCCACACCCAGGGCAGACATTCATAATCTATCCCAGAACTTTTTTCCTGCTAAACCCAAGTGTGGCCTCAGCTCAACACTCTAGGAAGCCATTATCAGTTTATAGAAGTGGGCATAAGTGAAGGACCCATGGCATTTAAGGACCCCAAAACTGATATATTCTTTCTTTTTAAATAAGCCTGAAAATCTGTAATATTGATAGATTTGTAACTTTGCTGAGGCACAAATTTGACATATGCTATAAGGGGGGGTATAGCAGAATAACTGACTTTTTGGTTAGTTACTCAAGTGATGCGTCTTTGTATATGCAATAATTCTCCTGAACTATTTATTAAAAATTGCTGTGTTTTTCATCTAAAATTTAAGTTCTTAGTAAATATTTGTATAAAATGATATAATTCTAGGTCACAATTTATTTCAGTGGGGTATTTATTAATTATTAATTATTTCAACTTTGTATCTATAGAATTTGGAATGAGTGGGGATTGGTATTAAAGTGTTAATTTATTGTATTTTGTGGGGAAAATTATGTTACTGTACTAGCTGCAAATTTAAAAGTGACTTCAAAGTACATCTTCTTTCGGGGAGTTAAGTTTGTGTCAAGTTCCAGAATAACCATTATTTCTGGGTAGACCTGTGATGGTATTTGCAGAGGAGATTAGCATTTGAACTGGTAGAGTCAGTAAAGTAGATTGCCCTCACCTTCATCCAGTCTGTTGAGGGCTTGAATAGAACAAGAAGGTAGAGGAATCCATCCCTTTTGCTTCCTGCCAGCCTGCTTGAGCAGGGCCATGGGTCATCTCTTGCCCTTTTTCTAAGACTTATACCATTAGCTCCTCTGATTCTCAACCTTGGAGGTAAACTAGAATTATACCACTGGCTTTCCTGGGTCTCCAGCTTGCAGGTAATAATGGGACTTCTCAGCCTCTATCACTGTGTGGACCAATTGCTCATTGTAAATCTGTTCTGTATACACACACACACACACACACACACACACACCTGCATTTTCCCCACAGGACCTAGCATAGGGCCTTACACATTGAAAATGTTCAAGAAATATTTGTTCATTGTAATTTAATTTTCATTCTCAAGTCCACTTAATTGGAGAGGTCAACAGTTGGCCATGCTCAAAGCAGGCAGATAATGCATTTCACATTGATCTTATAATCAAATGAATTCTTAAAAACTTCCCTTGCCATGCAAAAAAGCATGAAATTACACATTAACATAGGTCATTCCAAAAGTTCAAACTTATTAAATTGCTGGTGTCTTGCACTCAGCACCCTTGGAGGTAACATTAATGTCACATTTTTATTATGACTTGACATTTCCACTATATTCAAGGAGACACTGCATTCAAAGAGATTCATCAAAGAGCCATAGAACAGTGCAGGCCTCATAATTTGCAGGTCTCAGTTCAAAAAGAAGATGTGGATCTGCAGCTGGAATGGGTAAGTCATTCTTCCCTTTCTGTATTCCTACTGCTCCAAACTGCATGTACAGGTGAGCTTCGAAGAGATTGCAACCTCCCAGAACCTGGATTGGGGGTGGGCAAGAGGGTCCCACGGAGCTGCATATTGAGCACATTGTAGTACTGCCAGCCCCAATGGAGACTGGCATTGTCTTACCACATCCTGTGATACAGCTGGACACCTGCCAACCCTGACTTTTCCTGTGCCTGTGCCCAGCACACCCACCCCACTGTGGTTAGACTATAGCAATAGAACTCCTGCTCCCCCACACAAAATGACCTGGTTGCTGCAGCAGTTAAGGGGCGAGAAAAAGGAAGGGGAGTCAGACAGAGCCTAAGGTTTGACATGTGGATGAAACCCATTCCAGAAAGGTGGCACAGAGGCTGCACACCATAAGCCAAGGCTTAGACCCCTGGCTTGTGCTGCCCTGGCCCATCATGCTTACAAACACAAATTCAAAGATAAAATTAAGTATTTCAAGACAGTGATGGTATAGCATGAAACCACAAACCCTTCCAAGCTTGGGAACCTATGTTATTGTACTGATCACATGTCCTGGGTTGGGTATGTGGTACCTTGTTTAAACTGAACAATCTATTTGTGGAGAAGATAAACCCCATTTTAATAAATGGTTTCATACAAAGGATAAGATTAACTAATAGATGGGGGAGAAACTGGACAAGGAGGAGGGTAGCTGTTCACTGTGCAAGTGTTCATCTCATGACTCCACTCAACCTTTCCTCCCCATAACATATGCCATGGTGACTTTGGACCTCATCCTGCAGGCAGGTACTACAGAGCCATTTGGCATTTCTAAAACAGAGGAATGGCACAATGGGTTTGCGTCACTGATGGATCTCTGTGGTGACAGTGTGGAGGTGGGAGTTAAGGAAGTAGAGACTCTAGGCAGGTAAATCATCTAAATTCTTGATCAACTATTGCTGAAAGTGGCTTATAGCATGGAGGCTAAAGGCTTAGGCTCTTTAGCTAGACACACCTGTGTTCGAATCCTCAATCTGCCATTTTTGAATTGTGTGAATTTGGGTCAGTTGCTCACCTTCTCTTTGCCCAGTTTCTTTATCTGCTAAAACAAAAAATTAATTGAGTTCTTGTGAGGGTTAAATGAAATAATACATAGGACTCTTGAGAGAATTGAATGAAATGATGTATATGAAGCATTTAGCTCAGTGTCTGGCTCATTAAATGTTGCCACTGTTATTATCGTATGGAATGGATTATTTGTTTCTCTTCTTAGTTCCACATTAATGCCCCTTCTAAAACTGCTCTGCTTCCAAGATAGAGGAAGACAGACTCATGCTTGACCACCCCCATCACCAATCTCTCCCTCCTGAAATCCACAACTCTTTAAGAGCAGAAAGGGCAATGTTCATTCCCTACTTTATAATATCATTCTTCTACTTAGGGGCAGCTGCCTCAAGATCTAGCTGTCAGATACAAAATGACATCCACTTGATTGGTGGCGTCCCTAATAAGTGAAAAGAATTTAGAAAACTCCACTTTCTGTCCATCACTTAACTATAAATGTATTGTCTTACTTGAGAAATCTCATTCATTTCTTTATCCATTCGTCCTCTTCTTGATCAAAAAGGATGCAGAAAGGAAGAACTAACTGATGATTTAAGGAAGAAATAAAAATACATTCATTTAATATTTGCAATATTCAGTACTCATTGAAAAGAATTCATCAGTGTTATTATAATTTAATGAAGAAAGTAATTCATGGGTATCCTACTTACGGTAACTTATCAGGCCACAGTTTGGAAAGAAAAAAAGAAAAGCAGTTGTTCATTGGAGGCACCAGAGGCAGCTAGCACTGCCCAGGTGTTGGGGAAAATCTATAAATTAGAGTGAAAAAAAAAAGTATTCATCAAGACAAAAAAGTCCATAACCATTTTCAACCAAGAATGGAGAAGTTAACAAAGGTGAGATTTGAATCCCTTGTCCCAAGTTTTCATGAGTATTAAGAAAGAGATGGGCAAGAATCAAATTAAAAATAACTGTGGAGGGCTGTTCTGGCCACTCACATGGCCAGTCCTATTGAGCAATGGTCAGATGAGGAGTGGGTGTGCTACTCTTTCTGTTTGGTCAAAGAAGTTGGCTAAGATAGGACAGGGAGATTCGGGTGGTCCCTGGAGAGATACTACTGAAATTTTAATATTCATGAGTCACTGGGAGATCTTATTAAAATACAGAGCATCACTGGGTAGGCCTGGGGTGCTTCTTGAGATTCTGCATTTTTAATAAGCTCCCTGATAATGCTGGTGCTGCTAGCCATGGACTACACTCAAAATAGCAAGAAAAAGTGCCCTGTTGAAATCTCCTGTTGGGACTATCACTACAAGTGACTTTTAAAAGTTGTTCTCTTTTTCCAAAAATAACTATCATATTCTTAAGCCTGAACCCCAGAGCCATAATTTCAAAAAAAGTATGGGCACAATTTTGATCTTGTTTGGCACATCCGCTAACCTATCATTATATTGTTGACTGCTGAGTGCTCTGCTCTGATGCAAGCCCTAGGAACACCAGGAAGACCTCGTCCCTTACCCTCGAAGGAACAAAAAGCATCAGTGAATATTCACCAGCAATCATTTATTGAGCACCTTGTATACTCAAGACAAGAGATCACACAGGAAAGACCAGAACCACTAATACCTTGCTTAGCCTAAGTCTTAATTTTGTCATCAGTAAAGCTGGATAGTAATACATATCTTAACAACTTACTTCAGGGACTAAATAAAATAAATCTAAAGTCCTTTCTAGTCGCTCAGTTGGTGAAGAGTTGATATATCCTTCTTTATTAGAAAATGATGAACTCTATTAACAATGCTGGTAAATGGGATGTAGAAGACCTTGGAGGTTGGGATTTAAGCAGCCAGCAGTCCTCAGAGAAATTTCACTGAAGTGCTTGTACCTGCACTGATGAGGAGCCAGCTATATAAAGGTTTAGAGAAAAATAACTCAGGTGAAGAAAACAGTAATTTGAAAGTATGAAGCAGAGGGTGATATGCTTAGATTTCTCCTGTGCACCATTCCCTCTGCTTACTTTTGCTAAGTGAGCTTTACGTGGGCAAGGATGGAAACAGGAAAATCAGTTATGAGGCTGTTGCAATAGGACAAATGAGAGACAGGGCATTGAGAAGAGGTTTGTAGAAGTTAAGATGCCAAGGAGTGACTAGATTCAGGATCTATTTTGGAGACAGTAATATCAGTACTTACTGACAGATTGGCAGTCAATAGGAGAGGGAAAGAAGAATCAAGGTCAACTCCTGGGTTTTTGGTCTGAGAAATTTGGTGCCATTTACTAAGATATAAAAGACTAGAGGAAGAGCATGCTTGGGAGGGAAGATCAAGAGTCTGAATGTGAGCATGTTGGGTTTGAGATGACCATTTGCCATCAGCGGGGCTATGGATCAGACAAGCATGTACATCTGGAACTTGGGAGGAGGTTTATCTGGAGAGTCAAGAGTATACTGATGGCAATGAAAGCCAAGTACTGCATGAGATTCCTTTGAAGATAGTGTAGAGAGCCAGGAGCAGAGAAATCTATCATTTAAAAGTTCGAAGTTGGGCATGGTGTTGCATGCCTATAATCCCAGCAGCTTGGGATCAAGAGTTCAAAGCCAGCCTCAGCAAAAGTGAGGCACTAAGCAACTCAGTGAGACCCTTTCTCTAAATAAAATACAAAATAGGGCTGGGGATGGGGTTCAGTGGTCTTTGACCCTGAATTACCCAGTAAGGTGGGAGGACTGCAGTGACATGAAACAAAAGAAGAAATTGCTTCAAAAAAGAGAGATGAACAATTTGTGTCAGATGTTGCTCTGAGGTTAAATATTCTGGGTACAGAGATTTGACCATGGGAATAATTAACACGGAATTTATCAGTGATCTTAACAAGAGCCACATCAGGGGTGAGGGAGGTGTGACAAAGGGAGAAGATACATCTAGTATCTAGACAGCTCTTCCTAAGAGCTTTGGTGTGAGGAACATCAAGAAATATGGTGTTGTAGTTGAGTGCCCATATCAGAATCTCTGCCCTCACATGTGTGTGACACCTCATGCTCTCCAACTCTGGCTGACTTAGGACCCCAACTCGGTCTTATGGACTATATGTGGGCTAACATCTATTTCTGAATCTGAACTCTGGGACTGGTATCATGCTGAGTACAAATTTCTTCCTACCAGGTTCTCCACAGAAAGTGATAGTAAAACACATACCCAGGAAAGATATGGACAAAAGGTGAAAGAAAATAAATAAATCTTTTCTTCTAAAACCAGAAAGGTTCTATGCACTTGATAGCAGTCAATGACAATGCTGCATCCCCAAACAGCATGACTATCAGGATGATGAGTGGTGATGATAAGAAAGTGAGAATCCTCACATCAATAACCCTCAAAAACAAGGTGACAGATACTTGCAATGCTGGGAATCATTTAAATTTTATTTTTGAACTGTGAATACATTCACATGGTTCAAAATTCAAAAAGAGTAAAAAGCATGAACAATGACATCTTGGTGTGACTCCTGTTTCCCAGCCTTTTGGTTCACCTCCCCAGAGAAAACCACTGTATTTAGTTTCTTGTCCAGTCTTCCATGCATATATGCAAATACGTATATATCTGTCCCTGTCACCATCTTTGGCAAAACTGACACTATACCCTACATTCTACTCTGTATCAACAAAACCAGGAATTTGATAGCATGGAGAGAAGTGGATTTTTGTAACTTCACCTAAGAGCCACCCAATTAATGATAAATATTTTGAGGAGAAAGCAGTTGTTTATTACATAGTAGGTGTGATAAATGGAGTCCAAATTGAGTTCTGATGTGTCTGGGAGTGCCTGTTAAGTGGGATTGACCTATGAGGTGGCAGAAGATACCTGGGAGAACAAAGGTAGGAGATTCAACACTTATGCCTAAGCATTCTTACCCAAGTTTCCAGGGATGCCATGGAACTTTGCCATCACTGATGCATTCGCTCGCTATCATCCCCTCCCTTCTAGCACTTCTGGGAAGGCCCTACTCTCCTGCCAGCACACCCACGGGTCTTTGGCTGGCTGGCTCTGAAGTTAATCAGCTGCCAAGATCACCACCTGTCTCCTGTCAAAACTGGCTTTGTATTGCAAACGCCTCTCTCTTGGCTGACCATCCTTGCAATGCCTCCATCAGGGTTTGTCATGTCACCAGGTCCCCATGCTCCTGGTTTGAAGATTCACCCTTAGCTGCATGCCTGAGCCCCTCTCTAAGTGGGGGCATGTGCTTCTTGAATGTGAACCAATTCTAACATTTAAAAAAAATGGAACCCAGTTTTTTAAATGACCATCTGACATGCCAAGTGAAGTGAAGCTCATTTTCAGATGATTCCCAGCTGTCATAACAGCGTTGCGCTTGAATGGCTCAGTCATCACAGAGGCAAGGAGGGCAATTTTATTTCACATTTGACCTGATAACAGGAATTGTGATTAGAAGTCAACTGGAGATACTTAGAACAGCTACTTGTAATTACATAAATTAACATGTGTACATTGCTTTATTGTTTGTGAAGCAATTTTGTGTGCACTGTCAAAATATGTAAGACAGGGAGTGTGGCTCCAAGGAGAGAACAAAATTGAAATATTTTACTACCTAAGCTTAGAAACAGGGAGGGAACAGACAGGTTTCTACAAAAGAGGATGTCAAAGCAGACCACAGAGCTAAGCATAGAAGAGGAAGCATTACCATGCCAAACCCAGAGAGGCTGAAATGAAAACTCTGCCAACTCACGCAAAAATCCAGGATAGACTCTTCATGGAATGAGGGTCAAGCCAAAATGAGGTCTTAAAGTGTTCGAGACTGAGGACTGCTGAACCACTATTTGGCTAGAGTAGGTTGTTTCTTCTTTTCATTTATAACATGGGCAATGCATAGCTAGCTTTGTGTTAAAATATAGCAACTGTGGATAAACCAAAAAAGAATGCCCAGTATCTTTTCTGGCCACATTCTTGGGAAAGTTGTCTGGCATTCATCTTGGCTGGTGGCCTCATTTTTCGGCTTTTTCCTTTCTCCTGAAGTGCTTAATGCTTCCCTCTCTGACCTGCTTCTTCTTCCAGTGGCTTGGGAATAAATATTTCCCTAACTATTGATGGCTTAGCAATACACTTAACTAATGATATCTGCATTTGCTGAAGAGTTACTACTCATAGTTGTCTTTTGTTTCAGAAGCTGAATCTCATGATACATCCATATATATTGTAAAAGAATTTGATCTGATTAATATGATGGCATTGAATGCCATGCAAAATCATGAGTCACCGTATCTGGTGATTTTGTTTTACCAAAATCTGATGATTTTTAATAAATATTTTTGTTGCTATGCTTTTCCTAAAGCGTCAGCAGTGACTGGCTTGCATGTTTCCACCCTGTCACTCCAGTTGCCAGTCAGGTTCCTTGCGTGCCGCAGGAACTCAATACACATTCACAAAATGATAGTTCTCTTTCTTAGAATGTGACGAAGCTCTACTGTAAAAGTGGCTGACCTATGAGGCTGTGTTTCCCATGAACCCTTTCATTTTGAAGCCATGTTCAAATGACAAGAGCTTAATTGCTGAAGATCATCTCCCCCTTGAAAGGAAGCATGTGAGAACGTGTGAGGGTTGATGGCATGACTGAAATGTGGGGGTTTTGCATGTGTGCATTATTACTTTGTTCCTAGATTGCTCCTTTTTCCCAGCATGGAACCCTATTCACCAGAAGCAAACTCTTGGGATTCTTTCTTCTCTGACAATTTTCCTCTCAAGACTCCCAACCTCCAGAAGTTGCATCCATTTTAAAATGGTTGTACCCAAATGCCTCGGTGAACATTGGTTTCATTTCTCAGAGAAAACAAGACTCCTGCCATCCTGGGTAGGACATAAGATGGAGGTGAACTTTCCAGACTGAAGAACAGGGGTGAACAAGGGAATGGAATGAGGGCAGGAACCATGACCAAGGAGATTAAGCCTGACCTAACATTTCTGAAACATGCTTAAGGGAATTTTTCTGGGAAGTTCCAATCATGTGAAGCCTGAAGTCACCCCAAACCCTGTCGTGGACCAGAGATGAGGTGAAAAGCAGGTTGGGCACGGGACACAAGAGAGAAGAATGAGAGCAAAGAGGTGTTGAATTAGAGGAAGAAGAGAGGGAAACTGTATCTGGAATCAATGGAAATGGTAAAGATCTAGCAACACCCTTTCCTCAGGTGGCTGAAAGGAGTATCTCTCAGACAGGCGCGGTTGTGCATGCCTGTAATCCCAGCACTTGGGAGGCTGAGGCAGGAGGATCACGAGTTCAAAGCCAGCCTCAGCAATGGCGAGGCACTTAGCAACTCAGTGAAACCCTGTCTCTAATAAAATACAAAAAAGGGCTGGGATGTGGCCCAGTGGTTGAGTGCCCCTGAGTTCAATCCCCGGTACCAAAAAAAAAAAAAAAAAGAGTATCTCTCAACTATCTATCCATCCACCCATCCATCCATTCTATCCAACTGCAAAAAAGATTTAAACTAATTCCCAAGGGTAATACAATAATGAAGAAAAATGGACCCAAGAGGGAGGCTGACCACACAAGTTGCTATGGCTGGAACACTGTGCCTAAGGCACTGCCTGTGGCAATGAGAAGCACTGGCAGAGAGTGTCTTGCTACACCTGGGGGTTGGGTCTGACCTATGTATTCCAGTCCATATCTGCCTCTGGTTATGTCTTGCTTGGACTTGGTTGCACCTCTTGGGACTGGTGGGGTGGCTTCTATATGCAAGGAGGCAGGGGAAGCCAGTTTGAATGTGTGTGTTTTTGAGTATTGTGTATATTAAAATCCAAATGCAAAACTTGTTTCAGTTGCATAAGGCAAATTAACAGAAAGAACCTGCCTAACTACATGGAGAAAAAAACCTGTCAGAGGTTATAAAACAGCAGCATTAATTTTTTCAGAGCTGAAAAAAAAAAAAAAAAAGCAAATTTTAAAACCTTTCTTTTCAGAGTTAAAATAAAAAACAACAGATTTAGAAGTATGTTGACAGGGCCTATGAGGTTCTTTTCTTATCTGACATCTCCCTCTACTGACAGTGCCTTCTCTCACTTTTCCCTTGCAACCCAGCAGGGAAGTCCTTTGAAATTGACATGCCCGTGAAATGCCTTTGAGTCCTTGCTCACAGATTGGAGAAGGGCCAAGTTTTTGGGGTAAGGATCATAGGTCCATTTGGGATGTGGGGAATTGGAGCCATCCAAGTTCAATCAGCAATAGGGTACACATGTCTGCAGCTCAGAAGAGAGACCTCTGACAAAGATAGAAGTGAAAGAATGGTCACTGGGAGTGGATGAAAGAAAAGAGAAGGAGGACAATGCTCTGACCTTGAGTCTCTAATGCATAAATGTCGTGCAGATGGGTAGGAGCAAAAACAACACAAATTCAGATTCAATCTTTCCTTCCTCTGAATACCTTCCTTCAGCATTTCCTACTGGGGGCCATTCATCTTTAACTGGTTCAAGCCCAGTGGTAGGAAATGCACTCCTTCATTGTCATTTGATGATTCTTATTGTTAGAAAGCTATAATTTTTGTGGATCTGGGGTTGTGGCTCAGCTGTAGAGTGCTTGCCTAGCACGTGCGTGGCCCGGGTTCAATCCTCAGCACCATGTAAAAATAAAGACATTGTGTACAACTAAAATAAATAAACATTAAAAAAAGAGAAAGCTACAATTTTTGTGAGTTGGAATCTGCTTCCCCACAATTCCCATCCTTTTTTCTCATTCTGCTGTTCAGAGTGATAAAGATGGAATCTGTCACCTCACACATTTACCCAATAAATGTTTCCCCCACAGGAATCCCAGGAAACCAATATGGCAAAATAGCTAAGTCACCCAATTCAACATATATTCCCTACCCTTCCCCCACCCCACTAGAAGCCCTTGAGAACAAAAACTGTGTCTTATTCCCTTGTTCCCAGCCTCCAGCCTGTCAAACCTTTGAGGGAGGATTTCTGATTAGTAAGAGCTTCTCAAGCATAATCTCTTTAGATATTTGCATCAAGTGAATGAGCAAGATGCCATTATCATCTCCCTTTACAGATGAGGAAACTGAGGTTCTTAAGATATATAACTGGACAGGAAGGCCACATAGCCAGTGGTGAGACAGGTCTTTCTGATATCAAAGACTGTGTGGTTGAGTAAATGTGATTCTACCCCTTTTACTCCTAGACAGATCCAGGTATCGAAAAAGCCTACAGTGGTGTTCACTGGACTGGACCAAATGTAACAACACCCACTTGAAAACTGACAAATTGGGGTCAAGAACTTGTAGAGAGAACAACTAAGCCCTCATCTAAACCCCAGCTTCTGTCCTTCCTTGTCTCAGTACCAGCTCTGGTGGAGCAGCCCCTTCCCCAGCTTACTGCTTCAGCCTAGCAGTGTTGGATATGACTCTTCCAACAAACTCCATCTTTGGTCAGCCTCCTTCAGCCCTGGACACCAATTGCACCACCTATATAAGACTCCTAGTCCTCAAGCTTTAGCCAGTACTTCCAGCTCCCATTATTCTGAATTTCCACCCAAGGGCAACAGATTCCTGATAGTTATGTTTGGGTACACTTGGATCCCCACTACCAGCTCTGGAACCTCAGATAAGTTATTTAACTCTTTTAATCCCTGAGTTTCTTATCTTTAAAATAAGAGTGAGAAATTTGCTTGAAAGTATGTTATAAATTAGCTAAATGGCAAACACATGGCCTGCCCCATACTATATCTACTCAAAAGTAATAGTTCTTATCTGTGGAGAGAAATGGAAAACTCTGCTCCTGGAGAAGATGAACAATCAGAGGAAATTGAGACAGTAGAGGAAGAAAGAAATTACAGGAGTAAGAGAGCAAACAAAATGCAGGATCACAGAAGCCACAGGATAAAGTTTCTCTTTAGTTCCTGTTTTCGAGTGGATGGTCAAGAATCTCTGTCTTGCATTGGGCAAAGAGATGTAGGATTTGTGAGTGCAAAGTCTTAAGAAAATGAAGGCAGTTGTTGATGACTATTTGTAAAGTTTGGAAAAGAAAAGAAAGCAGAGGAGAGGGGCACATTCTGAGGGCAATGAGTCAATATCAATCAGGTGATAGATAAATGCTCACAGAAGCAATGGCTGAGTGTCACAAGCCGTCCATGGGTTGCGTGTGTGTCACCACACATCAAAGCCTAGTGGATAGAAACATCTGGCGTCTGGGAATGACCATTGGACATTTTCTCTAGTCAGTTGCTCAGGGACATTGTGAATTTCTATTCCGCTCTGCCATGACTCACACAGCACCTGAGATAGGTATGACCTGCCAAGATGCCAATCAACCTGCTGATTGCAACACATCACAAAGCAAGACTCTGCCTTTGAAACCTTATCCCTGCCTTTGATGTACCCCCTTAAATAAACCACTAGAGCCATCTTTACTTTGTCTAGTTCCAGCTCTTGTGTGGACTGGATGTATCAGGGGCTCCACCTCTGTAAATATATTTCTGACTTTTTGTATTTTGTTCTTCACTAATTATTTTAGGCTTTAAGTTTTCAGGTGGTTTAAACCCTCCTTGGCAGGAAGAAGAAACCCCCAGAGGCGCTGGCCGTCAATCCCCCCCCCCCCCCCCCCGTTAGCTGAGGGAGCAACCGCATCAGTGAAGATGGTTGGTGTCAGCTTAAGCATTTTTGATAATGTTGACATAGCTGAGTCTGGTCATCTATAAGCCTTTTCCAAAACAATAGTGGAAGAAAAGTTGGGAGCATTATACAGTGTCTTCAGTCAATAACAAAGCACATCTGAGGGCTAAGAGCATAAGGTAAAAACCCCAGTAGAGTGCACCTGTAATCCCAGCTATTTGGGAGGCTGAGGCAGGAGTATCACGAGTTCAAAGTCATCCTGGGCAATATAGCTCGCCCAGCCTCAATAAAAAAAAATTTTTTTAATTAAAAATCATTTTTACTGCTACTATCTTTAGCTCCCTAAACTGCCAAACTTTCTGTGCATGTCCACCAATTATGCAAGCTCTAAAACAAGGTGTGTGTTAAAGAAGTCCTAGGGAGACCCATTTTTGGGTGGAGATGTATGATGCTGAGTCTTTCAGTCCAGAGGGGAGCATCTCCTGTGATTCTCACCCTCAAGTTAACTGGAGGCTGAATGAAAACCAATGCATCTGTTTCCTTCAGCCCATTTCTTGGATTGAAACCTCTACTTCCTCAGTGCTATTGATTAGACCAAAACAGCCTGTGCTCCTCAGGGATGGGATAGTGAATACCTGACTGATCAGTTATTCTAGACCAGGGCTTCTTACATTTTAATGGGCATGAGAATCATCTGGGGATCTTGTCCAAAAACAGACTTTCACTAACTTGATGTGGAGCAGGGCCCAACAGGCTCTGTTTTGATGCTAAAGCTGCTGAGTCTAAGTGTAATGAATTTACTGGAGGAGAAAGGCTGTAGCATGTTTGACACTGTTGTGCCCATATCCACCAGATGACATTTGGTAGGGAACTGAGACACTCTTGGTATAAAGTCAGCTTTAGGACTGATTTCCTCTCTTTCCCTAACTTCCCTGCCCTACCCCTCCCTAGGAAAATACAAAGAACAAGAAAATTTAATATTAGCAGATACTTGCAATTCTGAATTTACAGCTTAAAGGCTTTTTTCCCAGTTTTCCTTGCGGGGAAACTGTCTTTTGGCTCCCAGAAGCCGTGAGTGTGTTGGGTTTGTTTGTTTGTTTGTTTTGTGTTTTTGTTGTTGTTGTTTTTCCTTTTTGACCTTCATGGTTTGGCACAAACCCACTTTCATGATTTGGCATTTCCTCTGTGGATAAACTTTCTGGCTTTGGAAAAAGCCTCCTTCTTTTATGAGGCACTTTTAACCTGCAGGATCTCCATTTAACTTAATTGGCATATTTATGTATTGAGATGGGTGCCTAGAGGGCTTGGGCCACAGCATCTTTTGTATGAATCGAAAAAAAATGAAATGAGCTGTTCACACAGTTGTGTGCCCTTCAGTCATGGAGTGCGCTAAAAGGCTCATCATTTACAGGCTGCGAAAGCTCAGGAAGATCAATAGGCATAATGCAACCTGCAGCCATTCAGAAAAGCAAAACTCGGGTTTTTCAAAGCCCAATTACTTCAGGAGCTTGGCCATTACTAATTCCCAGTTAAATCCTTCCTGGGTCTTCAATTCTGGTGTTAAGGAATGGCCTCAACTTTGGATTAATCATCCTCCGAAAGCTAAGCCAACAGCCTTCTCCTGAGGGTCGGGCAATTTGTAAGCTCTGGGGAACTGACTGCTCCTGGCCAGCCCCCTCTGATCATAAGCTCAGCTGCAGACTGTCACTTTTCAGGTCACTTCTAAAGCCCAGCATGCTTTGAAGGCAAGTGTGGGAATTGATTCTTATTAGTTTAATATAGCTATGGCTAATGGCTTATAGATTTTTATATACTCTGGCCCTGCTCAGCATGTCTATTAAGTCTCTATTAAGGTTGACAGAAGAGAGAGAAGGTCAAAGGGCCTGGGACAAATTCATGGCTTTCTGCAAGTCAGGCTGAGAAATACCTCCTTAACAAGAGTTCTTATGACCTCCTAGAGAATTTAAAGAGAAGAGGGTCCTTTTGGTGTGTACCAGGGGAATTTGGCACCCATGCTCAAGAATTCATGTCTTACTAGGGCCAAAGGTAGTATTAGGATGCACAAATGCCCTGCTGGGTTGAACTGATGAAAAAGATACAGGTGAACCAGCTTCCTTTAGAGGTTTCAGCTCCTTCCAAGATGGCTATAGTGGGTTGAATGGCAGTCCTGCAAAAGATGCATCCACCTGGAAACTGTGAAGGTGAACTTGTCCAGAAAAAGGATTTTTGCAGAGGTAATTCAGTTAAGGACTTCAAATGAGATCATCTTGGATTTTCTGTGAGGGCTGTATATCTAATGACAAATATCTGAACAAGAAGACACTGACATAAGGAAAAAGGCAATGTGAAGACAGAGACAGAGATGGGAGCAATACATCTGCAAGCAAAGGAGCACCAAGGATTGCCAACGAAGGCCAGAAACTAGTAGAGACAAAATCAGTACTGCTAATACCTTGATTTTTGGACTTTTGACCTTGAGAACTATAAGAGAATAATTTCTGTTCTTTAAAGCCACCTAATTTCTGGCAAATTCTAACAGTCCTAGGAATCTAATATAACAATCATCTATTCAGGCTGCTGGCTCCTTCCTCCATAACCAACCCTGGAGAAGTTCTGGAAGCAAAAAGAAACACAGACTCTAGAAATTAGTGATAAGAAAAAAATACAAGGTTCCCCCAAGGAGACAAAGCTGTCCTGTTTTGTGCTAGCACAGATAGATGGCTGCAGCTTAGAGGGAGGGTGACCCGAGGCAATTGTGCAAAAAATTGTTGGAGGAAAGCTTATTAAATTCTGTACGTGCCTCTCTCCTAGGTGATTTGGAGCAATCATTAACTGATCCTTTGCTGCAGAAATCCCTGCAATTGTCCAGATGTTCTCTGCCAATATCCAAAGAGTGATGGGCACAGACATCACTGCCTGGCAGGGCCAGGGTATTGAATGAGAGGAGGCAGGGCTCTGAGCAGTCAGTTTCCACCCTCTCCTCCTCTTCCAATCTCAGAACTGTTGCTGGCCTGCAACCTAGAGAGGAAACTCCCCACCCCCCTCTACCCCCCCCACACAGAGCACTTCTCCCTAGGATTTTAAAGGTATGATCCTGACCAAGAGAATTGTCTGGTGAGATGGGAGCAAACCACAAAAATTAACTGTTGTCCTGTAATAACCCAGGGATCACTTCTGGGGCTCATCCCTCCCCTCTCCTCCAACTCATCTGAACTCACACTGATGAGCCCTTCATATTCCATTTAAATAAAGCAGGATTGTGGGAATAAGAATTTAAAATAAGCACGAAAAAAGCTTGTGATAGGGAATTTGTTAGGTATATGAACAAATAACAAGAAATTAAAAAAAAAAAAAAAAACAATGTCATGGTTTAGATGCCCCATGAAATGTCATGGTTTAGGTGCCCCCTGAAAGCTCATGTGTGAGACAATACAGGAATGTTCAGAGGTGATGTGATTAGATTATGAGAGTTGTAACATGATCAATGGATTAATCCATTTGACAGAGCAATAATTTGAAAGGCCTCCTGTACAGGACTGTGACTATAGGCAGGTAGGCTGTGGCTGGAGGAAGTAGGTCACTGGGGTTGTGCCTTTGGGATTTATATTTTGTCCCTGGCAAACAGAGCTCACTCTTGCTCGCTCACAATCTCTCTCTCTCTCTCTCTCTCTCTCTCTCTCTCTCTCTCTCTCTCTACCTCTCTCTCTCTCCTTCCTGGCTATCATGAACTGAGCAGCTTTCCTTCCCCATGCTTTTCAGTCATGTTCTGCCTCACCTCAGGCCCATATGGAGTTGGCTGACCATGGACTGAATCTCTGAAACCATGAGCCAAAATAAACTTTTTCTCCTCTAAATTGTTCTCATCAGGTCTTTTTGTCTCAGCAGAGAAAGGCTAACACAAAGAACCAAAGACAAACTCTAATATTTAAAATAGAGAATATAATACATGGAATAAATAATGGAATCAATACAGGTCAAGAACAAATCAGTGAGTTGGAAGATCAGTTTGCGATGAATATGTTTGACAATAGGCTAATAACTTTAATGAATAAAAACATGTATAATTGAAAAAGAAAACAAACCCTAATGCTCCAATTTTTAATATGCAAAGGATAGTAGCAAAAATTTTCCACTAGAAATGCAAAAAAAACCTAATAAACACACAAAAATATTAATAAATAGAAAATATGGCAATGAAGTAGCATTTTAATTCCCATCTTAGAAAAGATATAAAGCAACTACAATGATCAATTTTGGATATTTATGACAATTGTTTAGAAATACCATTAGAAAGTTTTGGGGTGATATCTGAAAATGGACCTTGATAGAAAACTTCAAAGAGAAGGCATGAGGGAACTAGGTATATTTAAAGATAAAGACTGAGCATTACCAAGGAAGATTAGTGAGATAAGTATTTTCATACATGGCTGGTTTGCAACCTCTCTGGACAATAATTTAAAAATATTAATCAAGATACCTTTGCTGCCTTGGTAGTTCAGGAATCTGTAGATATGTGCAAAACTTTGTGACATCCATTGAATTTCTCTGCTCTTTCAGGGGAAATCTCCTTCACCTCTTCTTTCTTGTTGCCCACAAAGCTACCTTTCCATCTTCCCATTCTGGGACTCACTATAATCTGTTGGCTTGATTCAGACCTTGCTCAGCTTCAAGTAGAACAGCTGCCTCCTGGATGATGAGGTAGAAGGAAGGAAGATGTCTGTATTCTTGATGGCAATGGCCATTAAAAAGCCACATACTGCTTGCCTCTGAATATTTTTATATAAAAAAAAAAACATACCCCTCATCTATTTAAGCCTCAAATATCTCTGGCTACCAGCAGATAAATGCAATTCAAAGCTGAATGGTTTAATAAAGGTTTTAAACTTAGTTAGCTCTGTTCACTACCACATGTGCATAAACTGCTCAGGTCTTTAGTTGCAGGCCTTTGGGTGAGTCTGAGGTCCATTTCCTAAAATACTGTAAAACTTTCCTTAATCACCAAAGAGTTGATTTTCTGGTTAACTTTTTTCAAATCCAATTGTTCTGTGGCAATTCTGAAGCAGGTGGTTGATGGAGTGGTCTTATCCAAGTAATATGCAAGGGTGAGAGATGTAATATTTAACAGTAAACAAGGAAACAGCATCTGCAAAATATGTTTTCTTTGGTTTTCCAAATGTTGCGCAACCTCCTTCTAATGATTCTTATTGGACTTCAAACTTATGAGAAGGAATGAGTAAAAGATGGGCCAGACCAACTTCAATGGCTAAACACATAGGTTATCCAAACAGAAGGTGTAGGCAAAGTGACCTTCAGAAGTGTCTCTGAGTGATACCACTTCAGCAGTACCAGGAAGAACCCTGATTCCTCTAGATCATCTTCAGCTGTCTCCTAGGCTTCTTTCTAGGAGTTTTGTCACTTTATTTTGATTCTTGTTGGGAAGGAACTAGAAAGAAAAAGATTCTGGTTGACACAGATACTCAGAAAGAATAAGTTCATTACTAGAAACCACAAAGTAGATCTGAGGAATTTAGAAAGAACTGTACTTCTAATCAAAAAGCAACAGCTATGAGAATTCATGGTTACTACCCTTACACGCTACTCAGACACCATCAACATATCATTAGTCACATCTTCCCCTTGTGGGTCCTCCCCACTCCTACCTCCTTATTGCTAGGAATGTTTTCATATAATTTATATAAAATGTTTGATACAATTTATATTTAAAGCTTTACTTCTTGGCCTGGTGGGATTTCTTATGCTTAAGAGATTCCACTTTTGTCTTTGGGGACATTGTTTGAAAGAATAAGATGCTTAATCTCTAAATTCCTTCCATCGATCAATATTTTCTTGGGGATGCTCAAGTTATTTGTTAAAGTGTAGCATTCTTACAGGTTGACTCAGAATAGCATCGACTTCTGCAAAATTTGTCCCATTTTTCCTAAGTAGTGTCAATATTCTTATGTAAAGGTAGCATACAAATACTAGTTTATAAATGTTGGTAAAGGTTTAAATGAAATAGGAGAGTTGCAGGCTTTGTTGGCAATATGGATTTTAGTGTAATACCTGAAATTGGGGGTTGGTAGAAAACTGAAGAAGAAAAGATACTAGAGCACTGGGTATATAGAGAAAAGAGACCAAATGTTAAAAGGGAGGGGTGGAAGTGTTGGGAGGAGAGAAGGAGGTCGTGACTAGGATCAACGAAGAAGCTGATATTGGTGTGATAGAGATGAAGGCATGTTGGCACTCTGTCACTCTGCTGTTTTATGTCATCTTATTTAAATTCACACAAAATGTAAAGTTAGTTTGAATGATTCATTGAGTTCATTTGTAAATGAGATGCTATGACATTAAGGATAGTTATTCTCTATTCTTTTACCATCTATTAGCTATGTAGAAACATTATTTTTTTAATGAAAGAAACCCAAGAGTAATTTTTTGAAAATTCAACTTGTCAGACCCTGAAAGTACAAGGAATTACATAAGCGAGTCTGTTGTTATAAATTTTGTATGAAGACCTTCTATGAGCAAACAATTAGTGGGAAGACAAAGGAGAGAAAGAAGAGAAACTAAGTAGGTCTATGTTTTCATTACTGAAGGTCTGGTAGAAAATCAAAGAGCAAAGAGCAGTATGGATACACCTGAAGAACAATGGCAGAACTTGCTCTCTCCAATGTCAAGACTAATCAAACTGCTGAAGTCTCTGAGGTACAGAGGTGCTGTGAGGACAGACGGGAAGACCAGTGGCATGAAACAGAACACCCATACAAATGACCACATAATTTATAACTAAAGGATCACTACAAAGACATAGGGAAAGAATGGCCTTTTAAAATAAGTAGTGCTCTAACAACTGAATATTAATTCTTAAGTAAAAAAAAAAAAAAAAAAGAAAGGAAAGCAGGGATAGTGGGAGGGAAAGAAGGAAGGGCACATCTTGATTCCTACTTTGAACCATATTCAAAAACCAATTTGAGAGGGTTAAAGATTTAAATATGAAAAGCAAAACAATGAATCACTTAGAAGACAACAGAGCAGATTATCTTTGTAATCTTAAGGTATAAAAATATTGAATAGAACACAGAGAGCACTAATGAACAGACTTTTAAAATATTAAAGATTTTGTCCATCAAAGGACACCAATAAAGAATGAAAAATAAAAATACAAACCATTAAGTAAGAAAAATATTGTAGCACATGAAACTAACAAAGGGCTTTTATTCAGAATATATGAAGAATGCCTGTATACAAATAAAAAGATTACAGTTCAGCACAAAAATGAATAAAAATCATATACAAAAGAGTTAAATACTTAACAAATGAGGGAATACAAATTAAAATGTGCTAATTTTCGCAAACATAGAGGGAAATCAAAAGCCAAAGACACAAGGAGATGTCACTCTCCATTTTCTAGATTGGCTAAATTAAAAAGTCTAAGATATCAGACAGCATTGAGAAAATGGAGAAATGAGAGCTCTCATGAATCATTGACAGGATATAAATTTGTATATGCATATCAGAAAATAATGTCATCACTAAAGTTTTAGGTATGCCTTCCTCTGGATTTAGCTATCTTTCTTCTAGAAAATATCAGAATAGGTGTATCAGGAGGCATGCAGGATGAAATACAGAACAACATTCTCATAATGTGAAAGACTAGGAAAATGATCATTGAAGAAAAATTGATAAATGAATTATGGAAAATGTACATCATGTCATCCTATACAGCAGTACTAATCAATGAACAACTATATGCATAATTTTTAAATGTTGAGCAAAAGAAGTTAGGAAAAAAGTAATTCCTGGGATTTTATTTTTATAAAGGTCAGAAATGGCAGAAACTGGATGAGGGGATATAGCTCAGTGGTCAAGCTACTTGTCTGGTATGCACAGGCTCTGGCTTCAATCCCCTCATCCCTATTAAAAAAATGGTATAGTGTTGAGAGATGCATACTTACATGGTAAAGTAAAGACAAACAAAAAAGACATGAGAATAAAAGTGGGGTGGGCAAGGATGTGATCAGGAGGGATCCATGAGGACTTTTCAGGTGCTGAAAATACTGTCTTTCTTGACATGGGCAGTAGTTACTCATGTAGTTACTCATGGACAGAAGGTCACATAAGCTATTCATTAAACTACATTAAAACACAAATTTATGTTTAACACATTTTTGTGTATGTCTAATTTATTTCCAAAGAACAATTAAGAGGAAAAAATAAAATAATTGGATGAAGGAGCCCCAATTAGGAAGGGTTATTGCAGCTAGCTGGAAGCCATAAGTTCCACCTGATATGTATGTGACGCACCTGTAGGCACCCGCAAAGCTAAAGGTATATAACCGGGTGAAAGCGGTCCGAGTTGGGAGAACGAATTCATTCAGTCAGTCGTGCAGTCACTCGGTCTGTCAGAAGAAGAGTTCGGGTCGGAGAAGAAAAGAATCAGAGCGGCCAGAACGTAGGCAGAGCGGTTACAGAAGAGAAACCAGATAGAAGAAGTAATTGCTGGTCAGAGTTAGGCCGAGGCTCCCGAGGGCTGGTCAGAGTTAGGCCGAGGCTCCCAAGGAAGACAGAAGAAAGAAGAAAGAAGAAAGAAGCTCTAAAAAATAATCTTTCTCTAAGCTAAGCTCTATCTTTCTTTCTCTCTAAGCTAAGAAGAAAAGAAGAAAGTAGAAAAATCTTTCTTTCTCTCTCTAAGCTCTCTCTAAGAAAGTAGAAGTAAAAGTAGTAATAGCTTTACTCTGCCTCCGAGTTTTCCTCCCGCGGCGCAATGGCTGGCCATGACAGGCAGCTTACAATTGGAGACTAAAAAACGAAGAGTCCCAATTGGGGCAGATGAATCTGAAGCAGAGGGGAGATGTGATAGATTGATAAATGACCCCTTCATACTTCAAATAACATACCTGATACTTGTAGATAGTTGGTTGCCTGGGTTTGTTAATAGGTTGAAAGAATTGCATCATGTGTCCCTCCTGGGCAATAATGGTTGGGGTGATTGTTTGTGGCAAAGACATTTGACTTTCACAAAAGTTGTATTTGACATTAAATATCCAAATTAGATAAATTCTTCTCTAGTCTACATGAAGGGGCAGGAATTGGGTGTCTCAGGACAGCATTTTTCAAATAACTAACTGGAAAATGTGTCCATCAAAGTTAAATTAATAGATTATGCTAAACTCTATCTAAATTAGGCACAGTAGAAGCTGCACACAACAATCTGGACTTCATGATTCTTTTTTTTTTTATTAGTGTATTATAGTAATACATATTATTGGGGATCATTTTGACAAAATCATACAAGCATGAAATAATTTGTTCTATTTCAGTCCCTAGCATTTCCCCTTTCCCTATCTTCATCTTCATCCCTGTCTCTTTCTTCTTCCTTCTATTTATGTTTCTTTTTTTAGTTAGTGCTTTATCAATAGACACAAAGATGAAATTCACTGTGGTATATTCATATGTATACACAATATAGTTTGGTCAATTTCATTCTACGTTTTTTCTCTTTTCCTGTCCTTCCTCCCTTTTCCTCAATCCTGTTCCTCTACTCCATTGATCTCCATTCTATTTTTATGGGATTACCCCCTCTTTTTATTTATTTATTTCAGTTTAGTTTCCACATGTGAGAGAAAACATTCAACCTTTGTCTTCCTGAGTCTGGTTTATTTCACTTAGCAGGATGTTCTCCAATTCCATCTATTTACCAGCAAATACCATAATTTGAATTCTTTTTTTGTGGTTGAGTAAAACTCCATTGTGTATATGTACTACATTTTCTGATCCATTCATCTGTTGAAGAGCACCTGGGCTGGTTTCATAACTAAGATATTGTGAATTGTGCTGCTATAAACATGGACATGGCTATATTGCTATGGTATGTGATTTTAGTTCTTTTGAATAAATACCAAGGAGTGGGATAAATGGATCATATAGTGATTCAATTCTTAGTTTCCTGGGGAATATCCATAGAGCTTTTCAAAGTGGTTGTACTAATTTGCAATCCCACCAACAATGTTTGGGTGTATTTTTCCCCCATTCCTCACCAGCATTTATTATTTGTATTCTTGATAATTGTCATTCTGACTAGAGTGAGATGAAATTTCAGTGTACTTATGATTCCATTTTAAGAAGTCCAAATACATACAAAACCTAAAATTTAGTGTTTAAGGGTGCATATTTAATGGTAAAAGTAGGACAAAAAGCCAGAAATGGATGATGAGTGTATTATGGGTGGGCAAAGCAAACAAGACCCTCACATGTGCTAACCCATTCTAGGATACTACCATAAATATAAGAGGATCTTATAACTTAAATATGCTAAATAATTTAATACTAGAATCATAGCATCTCAAGATTAGAAAGACCTTTAAAGATCACTGAGTAGACCTTTGATTTTTTTATTTCAATTTTTAGAAATGGCAAGAAGTAAATAGTAAATGGTAAGAAGTAAATAGTATCAGAATAAATAATAGTCTTTATAATTGACTAAATTTAGATTCACAAATCATGTTACCTATATCTTTCTAGGGATTTAGTAAAAATTGTGTAATAGATTCTCGCCAATCTCTAGCATATGATAAATTTCTACCCCCATCTACCATTCATCCAGTCCTTGAGTTTTATTCCCCAAATCCATGAAAAGTGGTGCTAGTGGCTATCTATGCTTGAACACTTCTGGTGAGTGAGAGTTCGCTGACTCCTAATAACACCTCTTCACCTTTGAACATGTGACCGAACCTTCTGATCAGAAGGCTGAAACTAATCCTACTTGTTTCCCTTTTGCTTTTTGTTCCTAGATGCAACTTACTTGCTGTCAAGCCACACAGTCTTCTGATTGTCAGCTTCAGGAAGTGAGCAACATACTTTTCCCCTTTTTCCCCCTGCTCCTCAAGTCTAAACACCCCAGGTCTTGTTTGTACTTTCTATGCATATCACATCCCACATCTTCAGCATCCTTGCCACTCTGACTGTGGTGGTCCAGTTTGTCTGTATCTACTTTTAGAAGGTGATATTCTAAACTGAGCACAACTTTCCAGGCAGTCTGCCTAGCACAGAGGGAAGAGTAAACCCACCATCCTTATTATTCTAGACATTATACTTCCTTATTCAAAGTAGCCTAAAGTTGCCCAAATCAACCTTCCCATTCTTATTAAAACATTCAATGAAAACAAGTTCATACTCCACTGTGAGTCAAGACTGCCTGCTCAAAGTCAGAAAGATGGGATGATGTATCTTGTAAACTGATAATAGGACATTATTTGCTTTTTTAGTGCTCCGAATGTACCTAATTTGCATTTAGGCTGTGTTATAGTTTAGATATTAGGTGTTCCCCAAAAGCTCATGTGTGAGACAATGTAATAAGGTTTAGAAGTGAAATGATTGGGCTACGAGAGCCTTAACATAATCAGTGAATTAATCCACTGGTAGGGATTATCTGGGTGGTAACTGGAGGAGGTGGGTCATTGGGGTATGCCTTTGGGGCATATATTTTGTCCTTGTTGAGTGGAATGTTCTCTCTCCTTCCTGGAACAATGTCCCCAGCTGCTTTCCTCTGCCACACCCTTCTGCCATGATGTTCTGCCTCACCTCCAGCTCTCAGGAATGGTGTTTAGCATCCAGGGTCTGAGACCTCTAAATCTGTGAGCCTCCAAATTAACTTTTACTCCTCTAAAATTGTTCTTGTTTGATCTTTTGGCCACTAGCAAAAAGCTGACCGCAACTCTCCAATTGTCAGAAAGCATTCCTTTAGAGAAGTCTTCAAATATCTTTCAGAGGATCCAACAGGGCTTGATATGCTAGGCTAGTCCAGTAAACTCCAGGGGGACAGATAATGGGGGGTGGGGCAGGATGCACTTACTGGGCAGGGATTTGTCCTTGCTGGCTGCTCGTTGGCTCCCTCTACTGATATCAGTGTCCTGTTTACATTCTGTGTTACCCAGTGGGTACCAGAAGTCCCACCAGCATCAGTTCAGTGATCTCATTTGCATGTTTCCTCAGTAAACTCTACCTTGATTTGCCTGGGCCATGAGGCACAAAGGAAAAATGATTAAATATCCTTACTCATTTTTACATTGTGAGAAAGTAAGACAATGTATGAAAAATTAAGTTGTTCATAAAAAAAAATACTAATTTTCATTCGTACCAAGGAAATTTAGTTAATCATATCATGGTCTCTCACTCCATTCTATTGGACAAATATATTTATATAACATTTGTCACATTCTCTAGTAAGTTTAACTAAATATGTATATCTGTTCTACTTAATATTTAATAGAAATTTACTCATAACCCACAAAAAGCATTTTTCAAAGAGACAATATAAAGTAGTTATTTTAATAATTCAAAAAGAAAAGAAAACATTTGTTTTCATTAAATTTTATCTAATTTGTATAAAAAGGCAAACTGTATTTACAGAAAATTAAGATATGTATGCATCTTTTATTATTTGTACAATTACCAAAGCTCATTTTCTATTTTTACTTTTCTAACTTTTAAGAAATAACCTTCTTTACAGACTAACATTACACTCCATCAAAATCACCCCATGAAACCCACCCATGGTGATTTTGTATTTCTAGCATCAATGAAAGACAATAGTGGGGAAAAAAGTCTGAAAATGTTAAATTCAAGAATTATTGACATTCCTGTTCCTTTTCAATCTGCTTCATTCCTTTAACAAGTACTAATTCAGCACCTACAACATTCCCAACCCTGTGCTAGACACTAGGGAGACTGAAGATAAAAAGCTAAATCCCTGTCCTGTGAAGCTTGCATGTTAGTTAGGGAAACAGAAAATAACAAGGTAAATACACAAATAAATAATGTCAGATGAAGAAAAGAGTTAAGGAGGAATAAAGCAGGGCAGGGGAGAGAAAGTAATGGGGGACAAAGAAGGATATTTTAAGTAGACTGATATAGAGATGCAGAAGCTCCATATTTTCTGTGACTCTAACTCCTGGAGTTGGCTGGCTTTCAACAATGACCACATCTGCCATCTTCCTCCTCCACCTCTGGAGGGAGAATAAAGAAGAGAATCAAAGGACAAATGACTGGGCAGTATTCCCGAGGTCGAGGTCGAGTGACTTTGAATAAAGCAATAAATGGAGGAGCAAAGACGTTCCAGGAAGTGGCACCGGCTGCAGTCAGAAAAGAAGAAAAGGGAGCCTCAAGGAAAGAATGTGGCAAGGAAACCTTAGCACTTCAGAGGCATGAGGAGAACAGAAGAGGAGGAGAGGAGGCGCTGTGGCTGGGAACAGGAGGGGGTTGGGGCCTGAGTGGGACAGAGAGAGAAAGGATGTGTCACATCCCTCTAATTAAGTCATTCCATGACTAGCTTGAATGAGGCTTTGCTTCTTTCAATAGGAAAAAATGAGTGACAAACGTCTTAAAAGACAGAATTATAGCAATTTTAGTTTAAAGGTCTTAAGTGGCTTTTATTTATGATTCTAGAATCCAGAAACTCTGGCAACCTGCACATGTTTAAAGACTTACAGGGTTCCACATGGTCAGACTGCAGTAACAGAGAGAAAACAGAAATGCCATACAGGAAACGGAAGTGAGTTTGCCTGTGGCTTGTTGAGCTATAGCTCAACCTTTGCCTTATTTGAACAAGGGCCACAGGTGGATTACCTACCCTGAATGAAGCTTTGCTGCTCAGCTATGCATTACCCAAGTATGCTCACACCTAGGCTTTCATTCAGTTTACATGTGAAGAAGTTAGGCTGCAGTTGGTTAAGTAAAGACGTGTGTACAGGCATTCTCAGGCCACGTTTGATTTAACTGATCCATTAAAAGGCATTGAAGCTAGGGTCTTGGAATATTCAAGAGTTCCATGGACCAGATTGAATCTATGAACTGGATAGGAAAGGAAAGGAAGTAGAGAAAGAGGGAGAGTATAGAGAGAAGGGGACAAAGACATCTTTATTTTTATTAAACTCTAAAATGAAGCAGTTTTCAAATAAAATTATAGGCCACAAACATAATATGACAATTGTAAATATCTTGAAATCCTGTCATAATTATTTCAAAATTACAATGGATAGGAGGCCTGCCCATGGATTTTATTAATTACTGCACTAGTAAAGATGCACATATATTGCTGTATCTCACATTTTATTAAATATTTTAACAACCATGTTTTTTGGTATGGTTTGCTTTTTTTGTCAATTAATGCATTCTATTTTATGCATTTAAGAACACAAGGGTGAGAAGGACTTCAGTGGCCTCACCTGATTCCACAGGCCTCAGAACCCCTGTACTAAATTGTTGAAGTGTAGAAAGAACAGAATCCTTCAAGTCATCCTGTGTGTGGGAATCCTGAGAACAGACAGAGTTACACTTACCCCTTACCTCTGCGGCTGAAGGCACCTGGCTTTAGAAAAAATATTAAAAATAATTATGCCTCACTATGAGCTTGCCAAGAGTCTGGGGTTCAGTACCATCAGACATTTCAGGGGTAATACTGCCATCTGGTGGCCAATGGTCCTCTTCCCGGGCACACTTCTGTTTGTCCTGCAATTAGAAACATTCACAGCAAATCACAGTGGCATTTCCAGGGTTGGTGAAAAGCTCTTCCCCATTTCTTCCTACTGCTTGTGCTCAGTCTTGTCAATTTCCATGTCTCACAGATTCAGTGCGTGATAATTCTCAAGCTGGGTTCTGCGGAAGCACATTTTTTGATTCCTTTTTAGAAAACTTCAGCAGGGGGCAGTGGTTGGCAGTTATTTGAATTCCAATTATCACAGAATTCTATAATGGTGAAGGTCGCTCTTCCCTCAGAGGAGCATTTTGATTTGTGATTGTGCCTGAATAGTTTGAAAGGCAAGGTGCACAGAGATAGGAAGGCTGTGGGATGTCCATCTCTCTGCCCACTGGAGGCCTGAAAGGGAGTTGATCCTAGTAAATACTTGGAACTCCTGACACAATGGCCACGGATTTTCCTTCACATTTTGGTCAACTTGGCCTTGACTGGGCAGCTCTAGTGTTGGTTCCTTACCTGGGCCCCACTACTTTTCTGCCTCCCTTGGCCATTTTTCACAACTTCTATTTCCTCCTCCAGGTCCAAGCCACCAGCCTACAGATAACTCTTTAATCTCATTGCCTCCTACATACACCCTCAGTAGCAACACTGGCCTTCTTGATGTTCCCTCAAAGAAGTGAGGCACACCTGTGCCTCAGCACATTTACACTTGTTCCTGCTGCCTAAAACACTGTTTCTTGAGGTACCTACAGGGCTCATTCTCTCAATTTTAGGCCCAGAGACTCTGCACCCCTTCCTTCCCAATTTAATTTTCTCTACAGTACTTAACACCATCTAACATTTTATGTATTTTATTTTTTGTTGTCTCTTCCTCCTGCTGCTAGACTATAATCTCCTTGAGAATAGAAATTGTTGTCTCTTCAGTTTATCGTAGCATCCTCAGTGTCTAAAAAGGTGCTAAGTCATAGGGTAGAAAATCAGATGTCTATTGGTTGAAAGGCTCATATATCCTGCCATCAGAAGATCATGCTCCCACTGTTGGATGGACTGCTGTGAGTTCTGCCTTGCCCCGTCGACTCTCCTGGATCATTCTCAAATATGTCCTGGGAAATGTCAGGTTTATCTGGCTTATAGCATTAAAGCAAACCCCCAAATCAAAGTGACCAAAATCTACTTCTCATGTCCAGTTTGAGCCAATCTTGGGATGCACCCAGGATCAGTAAAGTGTAAGTTTTGAGTATGAAGAAGTAACAATATGCAAAATGACAATATTTATATAGAATGTCTGTAGTTTATCCTTGAGAGTTTTTTTTATTTATTTATTTAAAACATATTTTTATTTTTGATTGACACATAATTGTACATATTTATGGGGTACATTGTAAAATTTCAATACATGTACATAATGTGTAATGATCAGAGTAATTGGTGTATCCATCACCTCAAACAATTTATGTTTTGTGTGTGTGTGTGTGTTGGGAACACCCAGAATCTTCTCTACCAACTATTTTAAATATACAATTAACTGTTGTTCACCATAGTTACCCAACTGTGTTGCAGAACACTGGAAGTCGTTCCTTCTATACAACTGCAGTCCTATACCCATTAACCCTCCATTCTCTTTCCCTCTTCCCCTTACCCTTCTCAGACTTTGGTAACCATTGTTCTACTATCTATTTCTATGAGATCAACTTTTTAGCTTCTACACATAAGTGACAACATGTGGCATTTGTCTTTCTGTGCCTGACTTATTTCTTAACATAATGTCCTTGATATAATGTCCTCCAGCTCCATCCATGTTGCTACAAATGACAGAATTTTTATGGCTGAAGAATAGCCATTATGTGTATATATATTTTCTCTATCCAGTCGTACATTGATGGACATCTTGGCTGATTCCACATCTTGGCTATTGTGAATAGTGATGCAATGCACTTGCCAGTGCTTATATCTCTTCAATGTACTAATTTCATCTATTTTTGATATATACCTAGTAGTGGGATTGCTGGATCATATGAAGGTTCTATTTTGAATTTTCTCAGGAACTTCCATACTATTTTCCATAATGACTGTACTAATTTACATTCCCACCAATGGTGTGTTAGAGGCCCCTTCATGCCACATCTGTGCCACCAGTTGTTATTTTTCATCTTTTTGATAATAGCCATTCTACCTGGGATGGGATGATATCCCATTGGGGGTTTCTTTTACCTGATTATTTGAGATGTTGAGCATTTTTCACATACTTAGTGACTATTTGTATATCTTCTTTTGAGAAACAGCTACTTAGGTCAGTAGCCCATTTTTAAATCAGGGAGTCGGCAGTAGATGGGGTTTTGAGAGCGGATCATTCCCCACCACCTGGCAAGGAGGACCATAATCCAAGTGTGGGTACATGAGGCACACATGGTCCAAGGCACAACATTGCTTCCTTGTTAGTAAATTTTTCACCATTGATGGTCTGGGGAACATCTGCTGAAAAGAAACACTCTTGCCAGTGTGACAATTCAGGCACATGAAAGTTACAGGGTGAAGGGTTCAATGCATCTAAGGTCAGTGGAGCTGGATGATTTTCTACAGACTGATAATGAGAAGCTGGGTGCAGTTTAATGATGAAAGTCAAGTAGGAGAGCCAGAGGCATTTTTAATAATTTAGAAATGGGATCCTAACTCCTTCAAGGATAAAGGACAACATGAGAAGCAAGCACAAGATTTACAGTCATGGGTCTCCAGTATATTTTAAATGCTAAGCCAAAGCAATCTGTTGCAATGAGATCAGTGTCCTGGTTGGGCAAACTAGAGACTGAAATAGGGAATACAGAGAATATGGCTCCAATGACTGCCCTGAACACCCAGAGCTTTTGCCTCCCTCCTTTATAAGATTTAGACTACCCCCAAATAAGAAGACATTGCAGAGGCTTCTCCCTGCATTTCAAAGCCCTCCCCTGACCAGGAGTGGCCCCCATTGTCTTTCCTGGCTGCCAAGCCAGTAACTAGAATTAAATCTCAGTGACGTGCTAGGACTGATGAGGGAGAAAGAGATTATACCATAAAGGACTTCCAAGAATTGCCCAGCTTGCACTTTTAAGAGTAGAGGGGCACTCAGGGACTGGATTATAAGGGTGCTTGACCAAGGGTCTGGCAGGTAAAAGTGAACATTCAAGAATACACTGACTTGGGTTATAGTCTAAAGGCATGGACTTAGCACTCTTAGGGAGGCCCCTGCAGGATAGGACAAACACATTGTCATGTGGCTTCCAAAGTCTGGTAAAAGCAGTGCCCTAGTGCTGAGCAAAGGTGAGATGCTTCAGTTGCTATCACAGATGGTAAAAGTGAATAAAAAAATAGATAGAAAATAAGATCAGAAACAGTTCACATTCCTTGGAATGAACAGCAACATTCATTTACAGTTTTGCACCAGGGCTATGTTAGTTCGCCCACCCTCTGTCTTAATATAGTCCAAAGAAATGTGGACCATCTGGACACCCCACAGCATATCACATTGATCTGTTACATCAATAAAGAGATGGTTGGGCTGCTAGAGACCTCGGTAAGAAACATGTGTTTCAGAGGGCAGGAGACAAACTCTATAAAGATTCAGGGATGGGCCACTTCAGTAAAGCTTCTAGGAGTCATAGGAGAGTAGACACAAAGCACAGATATTTTCACATGCTAACACCTATCGAGAAGCATCTGCTAAGGAGGATATATTGATAATTAAAGAGACAAAACGAGTCAGCCAGTTGGCGTTAGTCAGTCTTTAGGATTGGGTGTGATGGGTACATGAATGTAGTGACCACAATGGTACAAAAGGGGAATAAACAGCATAAACTTTCACTTAAACATAGCAAATAAATTACTGCTTCCTCTAAATGTAAAACCTTCCAACAGCAGAAACCTATGCTGAGCCCCTGATATGAAACTATTTTCCAAAGAGACCAACAGGCCACTTAGTGGAGAGTTAATAACACTGGATTTCTTTCATTATGGAAGGCACAGCAGTTTCTCCTCATAGGAACCAAATGCTATTACAAGTATAGATTTGCCTTTTCTACCCACAGAGTCTCCACCAGCATCAGTATCCAGAAGTTCATGAAATACATGATCCATAAACTTAAAACATAAAACACAACATCCAAAACACAACATCCAAACAGGGGATATGCTCACAACAAAGAGGGTGCAGGAGTGGGCCTGTGAGCATAAGATTCATGGGTCATATCACATACTGCACCATCCAGAGGCAGGCAGCTTGGTACAGCATTGTAGTGGCCTTCTGAAGACCCAGCTGAAGTATAAGCTTATAGACAAATGTTTTCTCTGATATAAGGAGGCTAGTTCACAGTATTGTTGGATGGGGGTACATAGGAGGATTAGAGGAACACTAGAATGGTCAAAAGGAAGGGAGGGGAAGGGAGGGAGCAAGGGGGGAGGGAGGGGGAGAAAAGGAAAAAAAAAGGCAGTTGAATGAGACGAATATCATTTTCCTAAATGCATGATTGAAGACCTGAATTGTACGAATATACTTTGTATACAAACAGTTGTATGTAAAAAGATGCTATATATGGGCACTATGAATTGTAATTATTATAAATTAAAAAATAAATTTAAAAAAGACAATAGTCTTCAAAAATGGGTACTATCTTCCATAAAAGAATAACTAACTCAATATCAGAGATGTCCTAATAAGCACACATGGGTCTAGGAACTGAGGGATAGATAAAGGAATGGTCCCACTTGCCATCATTCTCAATGACCCTTGGGAGGAATTTGCTTGCCCAGCATAGATGGGAGGGGTGGACTCTGGCATCCCTGGGGGTGACCTGCTCCAATCTCCTTTCGAGAGAGATCTGCTGTGAGAGGGACAGTTGACTGGCATGACTTCTAGCTGCACCACAGCACTGTACTGAAGGCGTACTCTTCCTGGGTTCCTCCCCTCCAATGACTGTGCAGAAGCACTGGAATGAGGTCATTCCTAGCCAATTTGAGTATCCTCTCATGGGAAATCTTTACTCTGGAGTTCCAGGCTGGCCTAGCCAAGACCGTCTCAGAGTTTTACTGTAGTCTGAAGGCTTTTCATCACATCTTCCATCTGTCTGTTCCTCCACAGTTGTCAGATGCATATCACAGTCTGAGACTCTCCACACTGACTCCTTTCCCCTACCCACTTGTCCTTCATTCGCTTTTCTCACAATGAATCTGTTGGCCTCCTAATTCTGTCTTGGAATCTGTTTCATGAAGAACTCAAACTGACAAAATGAGTTTGGATAAGTCAGTTAATATTTTTCTTAATCTTAAAAGGAAGAGGTAGGTTGAGTAGGTAAGTAGGTAGGACTAGGTCATTATGCTAATGACCAAATTAAAATTTCTATAGTTTATTTAAAAGAAAAATAGGAGGAATAATTAGAGAATATTGATTGGTCTTTTCATATTTGAAACAAACAAGTTTCTTACTTGTTCACCTAATAAAATACATGCTTAGTTATGCCATCTTTATTGTTAATAAATTAAGGAAATTGTTATTTTCCAAAGGAATAGCTCTTATCAAGCCTGAAAATAAAATTTAAACAAAAAGGTAAGCCACAAACATGTTAATTGTTCTTGTTCTAGATGAGAAAAACAGCTTGTATTTGTAGCTTGACTATGACTTTACAATATAAATGTGCTATGTATAAATGATAATTTGTGGATTTTAGGGGATATTAACCAATTTTTATTTTATTTCTCTGTTACCTACAATCAGATAAACTCTTACCTTGGTCATACAAGTCTTCTGTTGCTCTCAAGCAAGTCACCAAAGAAAGAATATTAGGGCAAGGTTAATTTTGTGTTTACGAGACAGCAACCAGAATATTATGAATGCTCAATTAATGTTTAGACTATATTAGTGCATTTTTTTAGCAAATTTATGGTATTGAAAAAGCATAATGTACCCTATTCAGAAGCAGTTCCTTTTCACTAAGAGAAAATTTGTTGGCAACTGCTGTTTCCATGGATTTATCATTCTAATAGATCCTGAAAATAAAACCCAATCTTTGCCAAAAGCTTATTTATGCTTTATATCAACAACATGCCCTTTATCCATGCTTATGCATTTGGGAATAGAAAAACAACCCCAATTAGTTAAAAATACACTAATTAGAACTGATTGTGTGGAGGGAATTATGTGGGAGCTGACACTAACAAACTTTGTTTGTACAAAAAAATAGAAAATTGCACAAAATCCTGAGGAATTGAAAAAAGAAGCAACATCTTCCAGAATATATCTGGAAGCATATAGTTCAAATTTTCAGTATCTAACGGTATTTCATCAATAGGGAACCATAATCAACAAGAAAGACACAATTATGTCCAAGACATTATACTTACAGAAACAAGTGTATTACACATTTAATTCTTAATTTTAGTGACTGCAATAAAAGAGGGATTGGGAGGTTACAATATTTAATACCCAAGTTAGGTATAAAATGAAATCAACAACTTTAACCCCATTATTTAAACAAGTAGCTCTTAATTTTGGCTGCATATTAGCAAGACCTGGAGAACTTCCCAAATTCTCAATACCAAGGTCCAACTCCATAGTAAAAAATAATGAGAATTACTAATATCTTTATAAAAAATGTCCACAGGTGATTTGATGTGCTATCAAGATTGAAATCCATCACCTTGGATATTACATATATTTTAACTTTTTAAACCATGTTTACTTACGTTACACATTAAATCTCTACTGCTACATGGAAGAATATTTACCAAATGAACTTTAATTTTATCAGAGTACTCTAAAAAGAATGTAACCCAAATGCTTAGTTAACATTATATCTGATGGTCTTTTTATCTTGGAAGTGGCCATGTAAGCCAGTTCTAGGCACTGAAATAGAAGGGGATCCCTGCTGGGTCTTTCTCTTCTGGGGTGAGGACAGAGCCATACTGGAGGACAAACAGTAGATTTCATCTCTTTTCTCATTCCCTAGCCCCCATCTCTGATATAAATCCTGAAACTCAGGAGCACATCTGGCAGTCAGAAAGCAACAGATGTGATAATGAAAAGTCAATGTGTTGAGGATGGTAGTTGAAGATAAAGACTGCAAGATCTTGGGTCTTTGATAA
Organism: Tamias sibiricus; assembly: GCA_025594165.1. Taxonomy (NCBI): domain Eukaryota; kingdom Metazoa; phylum Chordata; class Mammalia; order Rodentia; family Sciuridae; genus Tamias; species Tamias sibiricus. The sequence continues at coordinate 151,830,392 of CM046657.1, read as the reverse complement.
CATTCTTGAGTCATTGAACTACAATAATCAACTACCTTCAGAATTTTTGTTGTGTGAAGAAAGTTATTGCTCCTGCCACTATTAGCTGAACTTTCCATTACTTGAAGTCAAAAGCAGTTTTAGTGGCTACATCTTGATTCTCTCTACTATGAATCATTCGATATTTACTACTGACTAAGAATCTCATGTATATTATCACTTTGGGGCCATACAACAACCCAAAAGATAGGCAGTATTATATCCATTTTGTGTACGCAGAAACTGAGGCCCACGCAAGTCAAGTATATTGTCCGTTACCACACAAAATTAGGATTTTAAGCCAGATCCACTTGCCAATGCTCTTAATTGCACTAGTACTGTCAGTAACTTCTTGTATGTGTATAAATCTAATTACTTTAAATCTAATTGTATTCCATATGCAAGAAGAGCATCTTATGCTTCTGGGAAGCTACATAGTGCTCTACATTTAGATCAATAGATATTTGAAGAAGTAGTGGGCCTACTGGGTTAAAATAAATATTACAGGATACACCTCTTTTGTTCTGTAACACTGCAAGATACTTTCTGCTTGCTCCTAACAAACAACACAACAACAAACCCACCCAAACCAACTTTCTGACAGAACAGAAGACTTGGTAAGAATGTTATTAATAACAACCTAGGGCTTTGGTATATGACTTTTTCTTCTCCCTGGGGAAAGGCAAATGAAAAGTAGGTTTTTGGTGTATTATGTTTAAGGTAACCACTTGGATGTGTCTGCCAGGCTATGTGGTGCTACTGTCTGTAGAGTAGAAGACACAAATGTACCCCCTTCCCAGGATCATGATGTAGGGTGTATTTTGTGATTTCTTTTAATTTTTTAATTTGTTTTAATTAGTTACACATGACAGTAGAATGCATTTATTCACTTTTATATATCATACATAGATGGGATGTAATTTCTTATTTTTCTGAGTGTACATGTTGTAGACCAGAATTTGCTTATCAGAAGTTTCAAGGTATTTAATATCCCACACTATTACATTATTTACCCACACGTACTGCTGATGGATCACCTGTAAATTTGTTCCATATTCTCTTCTCTTGAGCATTTACCAAAGAATTAATGGATTAGAAAACATAGTCCAGAGGCAGCCATGTTGTTTAGTCAGGCTCACAAGATCAATGCTAGTGTTCCCCCTTTTCTCATGAGAAAAGACCTACTTCAAAAATTTTTTGATGAGACTTAAAGTGAAATATAAAGATACTTGTAATAAAGCAGACAACAAGTACTTATTAAATACCTATTGCTGAGGAGTGGGATAGGTGCCTGGGAAGTAAGCATGGCACCCATCCTTGAAAGCAATCTTGTTGATTACCAGTCTCAAGCTGAATGAGAGGCAAGAAACAATGAATTGGAAGACAGCAAACTCATGAGCTCAATACACCTGGGATCAAGTTCCAATGCTTCAACTTTCCAGATGTAGTGAGTTGCATGGTCTCCAAAAGATAGGTCCATGTTTTAATCACTAGAACCTGTAAAAGTGGCCTTATTTGGAAAAGGGGTCTTTGGAAATGAAATTAAGGAATATGAGTTCATTCTGGATTATCCTGGTAAGCCCTAAATCCCATGAAAGTGTTCTTATAACAGAAAAAGAAGGCACATACAGAGAAGAGAGGGACATTTGAAGACAGATGGAGATGAGTTCATACCACTACAAGCCAAGGAACCACCAGAAGCTGAAAGAAAGGATTCGCCCCTAATGCTTTCAAAGGTACCTGACCTCGCCAACAGCTTGATTTCAGATTCCTAGCCTTCAGAACTGTTTAGAGAATAAAAGTTTGTTAATTGATACGAATAAGTTTGTTATGTCCGTTTCTTCGTCTGTAAAATAGGGATAATGTTCTGTTTTTTGAAGTAGAAAAAGGATATGCAGAATTCAGACACGGGAATATTTTTAAAATGGCAAACACTTATACAGAGCTTTTCATGTTTATTCACTGTCTTAAGCGTCTTGCACGTGTGATGCATTTCTATTTTATTGATTAGGAAACCAAGCAAAAAAGTTAGTAATTCGCCCAGAGCCACACAGGTAGAGAATGGGGGGGCGGGGGGGGGGGGAAAGGATTACAATTCAAAGCCAACTCCTAAAATAGATATTTTATACTCGGCGCTGGACTACTCAAAAAATATGTGAATCAACACACTGTAAAGATCAGATATTTTAATATCAGTACAGACTGCAGAATGAACCATCTGTTCTCAACAGTGTCGGATCGCTCGTTCACCAACCTGTCAAGGCCTCGCGAGAATCACGTTTCTTCCCGGGTTACGGACGCGACGGGGTTAATAACGTTACTTTCGGGCTCCGCTGACGCGCCCTTCGCCGGACGGATCCTTTCAAGGGCCAAAACCCATATGTGGCGCAGCCCTCGCGCCCGGAGATGAGCTGTAAGGAAGATGAACCAATAGAACTCTGAATTTTCGTGTTTCCCGCTAAGCTCCACCCTTTAACCCCAGCGCCCAAAGCGGAAGAATACAAAAAGCAGGCCAGGGGGCGGGACAAGCCGGGAAGAAGCGGAAAGGCGGCCGGGAAGCGACTAAGTGTGCTGCTTCAGCCCCACGTGTACGGTGAGTTTTGCGGACTTCCGAGTTCTCCCCAGCGGTGGGGGTTCACTTGCTCCGCGCTGGCGTCCCGAGGGTGTCCCTGGACAGCTGGCGAGGGCACAGGTTGCTGACCTCTTGCCCGCTGAGCAGTCTTCTGTGGACCTTTTGTAGGCTGGGAGTTTGGGGAATGACGAACCTGGAGAGGAGGGCCAGGCTGTGACCCGTCTTCCTACCACGTTACTCTGAGTGCTGATTTAGACTGAAGTAGTTTTGATATAAAATCATGGCCTGTGATACTTCCCATCAGCCTTACCAGTTCCATGTTTGACAGACATCCATTCTGCATTCGATTAGCCCTGGGTTCTGAGGTTACAACTTGAATGTACAGTTGCCAGTTGTAGGCACTGAGATGGAAGATAGGGAGTATGGAGAAGTTATCCTTAAGCCGAGAACTGGAGCAGGGCCGGAGACAGCCCTTAGATCTTTAAGCAGAGTACTTTAAGCAGAGGCAATTACGGTCTGTCCCTAAGTGAGAGCTAGAACAGTGAAACAAGATGAAGTTAGAGGAAGGGTACATGAGTTTTTGCGAAGCTTTTGTGTCTATACAATGGGAAACATTACTGTTTGTATTCCCATTTGAAGAAAACATTGAAGGCTTAAAAACAAGGGGGAAACATGACAAGCCTTGGTTTTCGTTAGAAAATGTATTTAATTTGGAAGTTCAGTAAGGATATTTTTGGTGTTCTGCATGTAAGAGTGGTCCTAACAAATCAGGAGTTACAGGTTTTTAATGGGGAATTTAAGAGCATATACTAAGGGATTGTGACATGGAAGGGAAAGCAAATTGTCAAGAGTAATTGTAAATTTCTTGCTTGAGTTGTGGAGTAGATGATGTGCCATTGGCTGAGGTTGGGGGTGGTGGTGGAGAATAGGGTAGGAGACATAGATAGTGTGCTCTTTTGAAGTGGTTTGCAGTGGAAATATAGGAAATTATGTTTTGGAGGTATTATGTATAAGGTGCCTGTGAGACACATGATCAAAATTGTCAGGTAAGCAGTTTGATTCACAGGTTTGGAAGCCAGGGAACATTTTTAATGCAGAAATAATTTAGGAGTCCTCAGCACTGAAAGCAAGGAGATTGGATGAAATCATCCAGTGTCAAGTGTGGAAATAGTGGGGTTCACTAGAACAAAGGATTTAAGGAATGCTAACATGTAGAGGTTGGATATTAGATGTTTACTGCTTTCAAAACACATTGCTGGGCCTGCTGAGGGGAGTGAAGAACAGTCAGATATCCCTTTACCTCCTAGAAATCCCTGATAATTGGTAAGACAGAATTGGGCTCTTAGCCACTGGCTCCCTTAACACTTTGTATATATAATTATATTGCAGCTCTTTTAAATACATTGTGTGTTAATTTTCTGCTTTTTGTCCATTTTTCCACTCTGTGCCCCCTGCCATGTTTATTTTCAGCCCAACAGCTTTTTAGCAATGGCTCTAGAGAAAAAGTAGAATCATCCATGAATAAATATATAAAGTGTTAAATTTTGAAAAGGCCATAAAATGTGTCAGTGGAGTAAAAAGGAAAACGATAAGGGAAAGGGGGGAACCATATGGAGAACGTATAAGTAAATGTCATTTAAGCTGGATTTGTAGGATGGGTAGGAATTCTATTGGTAGAAAGAATTATTTTAAAGTTCAGATCCTGAAAAAGAATGGGAATAAGTTTGGTTCTTGTATAATGTTTGTGACTGGGGTGAATAAGGACCAAATTTTGAATAGTTATGAATGCCAGTTTGAGACTTTGTTTTCTGTAAGCAGGGGAAATTTTCAAGCAATGGAAGTATTGAAATGTCATGAAATAAGTTTATTAGTGGAAGATTAATCAAGCAGCAGAGAGTAGATACAGCAGATTGGATATAAAGGCAAAACAACATAAGCAAGAGAGAACAAAAGCGTAAATAGAGTAATAGAGGGAAAGGGGAAAAGACCACAATTATGACACACTGAAACGTGATTGGTTATGAAGTACAACACTCTCAAACAAAATGCATTTTGTTAAATGAAGGAAGCAAGACTCAAAAGGTTACATATTATTTGATTTCATATGTATGACATTCTAGAAAAGACAAAACAGGTCAAAGAGGGATTAGTGGCAGCCAATGAAGGGGGCAGATGTTGATTACAAAGTGGCTGTACAATGCATTTTGTTAAATGAAGGAAGCAAGACCCAAAAGGTTACATATTATTTGATTTCATATGTATGACATTCTAGAAAAGACAAAACAGGTCAAAGAATGATTAGTGGCAGCCAATGAAGGGGGCAGATGTTGATTACAAAGTGGCTGTACAGTGTACTTTTTAGAGTGATGAAACTGTTCTATATGGTATTGTGGTGCATGGCTCTATCCATTTGTTGAAACCCCTAGTAATGTATACCAAAAAAGTGAACTTGACTATCTAGAGGGTTAACAAATCAACTGGCATTCTGGGGTGGAATGCAGACTCTGAGAAATGAATCTAATTTTATTATAAACCTATAATGTCACTGAAGAGGATGGGTGATAAAAAGAACTGATTTAAGGACTTTATAAACAGTATTTTAAGTAGATCCTATAAGGCAAAAGACAAGAACTGTACATCAACACTGCAATAAGTAGTATATTTTTTAATTCATGGGATACAATTTAACAATTCTGAACCTACTCTACATTTATATTAGGGTTGAACAAATTTATAAATAAAATTATAGATACTGGGAAGCACACTTCTTAGAGGAAGAAGTTAAAATTGAACAAAGGGAACTACTAGAATAAAACATCTGGTATTTGATCAGAATTGGAGACATTAATCTGAACTTCTCATTTTAACAAATATAGAAATATAGGTATATATGAACATATGCATTAATAAACACTTATATATTATCCAGCTTTGTATGCTGAAAAGACCTAGAAGAAATGACCCCAGCAGAACAGCAAACACATGGCAGATTTTGGTTTTTAAATACCATTCATGATAAAAGGAACCAGTGCTAAATGGAAAAATGGCTGCTTTCAGGACTAGGAGAAGGAAACTATGAGTCTATAGCAAGTGCCAGGAAATAGACATGCTTAAAAAGAAATGGAAAGACAGACAATATCAAAAGGACAGAAGCAACCTGAAACACTTCCCATTGGCCAAAGCTGCAACTATTTGAGCAATAGAATATGTTTATTGGGTTATACCCAAGGGATGGAATAAATATCTGAGACCATACTGATACAAATAAATAAGTAGTGGGCGTGGGGGCACATGCATGTAATCCTAGTGGGTTGGGAGGCTGAGAGGGGAGGATGGCGAATTCAAAGTCAGCCTCAGCAAGGTGAGGTGCTGGTGCTAAGCACTCAGTAAGACCCTATCTCTAAATAAAATGCAAAATAGGGCTAGAGATGTGGCTCAGTAATCAAGTGACCCTGAGTTCAAGATTTGACAAATCTTCTCTTTAGGAGAATTTGAATTAATGAGGATAAAGTAATAAGACAAATAGAAAACACCTTTCAAATACCATAGTCATAACTGCAGGCAAGATCCACTGAGGAAGGCTAAAATTAGTGGACAAAACTTTAAGAAGACAGGTATTTGTATAGTCTCAAATATCCTGAACAAAGTATTAATTGTAGGAGCCTTGATTGGGGAGATGGTTGAGATTGTGGTTGGCTGGGGGCCATAGAGATGTTCGGGCATTGCTGCCTTCCGTGGTCTCACGAGACTTGGCCTGGGATCTCATGAGACTTGAGCCGAGATCGGATCAGATCGGCGCCATTTATTTTATGGCTTGTTTGGTGGTATATGATGCATGTTGGAGTCATTGTTGGAGCCGGAGAGAGAAGTTATCAAAATAAAAAGCCTGTTTGTTTCCAGTTTGCCTCTGAGCTTCTTCCCACTGCTTCGTTGCTCCAAGTGGCAATTGCTTCAGACAGCAACAATTAATTGCTGTGGTAGTTTAACATATGTCTATAAATTCTTTGCTACTCCTCTCTCTTGGAACTGGAGCTTAATTTCCTTCCCTTTAAGTTTGGGCTAGATGTAATGGCTTCTAATAGAGTAAAGAAGGGAAAGATAGTAACTTAACCTTAAAGAAACCTGGCAAACACTACTTGACCAAGTGGTCAAGGTTAACATGATCACTGATAAGTCATATTGATGTCCTGTACCTCCTGTTATGGTCTATGAAAAGAGTACTTCTCTGTGAAGCTGAGGCAGGAGAATCACCAGGTTTAAGCCCAGCCTTGACAACCTAGACTGTTTCAAAAAAAAGGGTTGAGGAAGAAGTTTAGTGGTAGAGCATTTACCTTGGGTTCAGTCCCCAATACTGGGGGTTGGGAGGGGATCAGTAAACTCGACGTAATCATGAGAAAATATCGGTCAAATGTGAATGAGGCACATTTTACAAAATATTAAAGGAAACATGGCTAATTTTAGGGTATTGTGGAACAGAGAGGATATTACCGAGTACTGGTAGAATACATAATTAGTAGTGTTTAGCTTAATTAGTAGTGTTAGTGTTAATTTCTTAGTTTTGATAAATCATCATAGTAAGAAAGATGTTAATTTAAGGGAAGATGGGCACATGATAAATAGGAACTCTTTTCAACTCTGTAAAACTAAAATTATTTAAAATTCCAAATTAAAACAAATATACAGAGAAAATGTGTAATGAATTTTTAGAAAACCACATGCACTTAAGAGCTAGGAAATGTTGGTATGGGTATGATGGTTATAGCCAAGTGATAGTGACCCTGCAGTCCTGCATGCCCTGAGGAAGCTCTATAAGTCAGGAGCCATCCATTTTTTTCAGAATCATATTTGTAAAATTTAGATTAGAACAGCATCTTCTAGAGCATTTCCTGGAAACTTACTGTTCTCCTGAGATGGCTCCAAGAAAAAGTGGTTCAACTATGTTTGGAGAATGCTGTATACTCTAGCTTTTAGTTGGCAGTGGATAGTTCATGTTATCAAATTAAAGAATCTGAAAAGCCTTTTCTTACAGACTTACTGTTTCTCAAATATATTTCAACCTAGGACACATTTTTCTTACACCTGTCAATATTCTGAGAAATTAGTTCTTGATATTGCAGGAGCCTTGTCCTGTGTGCACCGTGGGATTTCCGTCCCTCCATGTGTTACCTGTTTAACATTCTTTTTAAATAAAATATTAATAAATATTTTAACATGATCTTATTTTGGAGTTCACTGCAAGTTACTGAGGTGCCTCTAAAACAATCTCAAACTTTGGACAGTAACCTTTATTTTAACTACACTGGGTAACAGAGATCTCTCAGAGAATCATTTATTTTCTTTCATTATATTTGGGTATGTGAAAAATACAGCCTGTTGTTTGTTTCTAAAGAGTAGAGACTAAGAAATCAAATGGTAATATTGCCAGTATTTCATCACCAAGTCTTCAGGTTATAAAATGCAGGTAATATTTAATGTTCTGTTTTTAACCAGTGCTGTTGCTCAACGTTGCCTCCAGCTACATCACACAGTGGCTAGGGTGTATGTTCTTAGTCTTTCTGGTGGTATTTTGTTCGTTGGTTGGTTGGTTGGTTTTGGTACTGGGGACAGGGTCTTAAGTTGCTCAGGGTCTTGTTAAATTGTCCAGGCTAACTTTAAACTTGTGATTCTCCTGCCTTAGCCTCCAGAGTCACTGGAATTACAGGCATATACCACCACTCCTGGCCTTTTGGCCATTTTTAAAGTCTTGGAAACAGTGATTGCATAATTGCTAGACTTGTGGGTGCCTGTGCTTTACTTGGGTGATAGCTACACTACATTTGAAGTGAAAGACTAAATATGGCAGTTACTACTTAAATTACTTTTATTTGATTAAAAGCAATTCAATGATTCATTCTGGCTTTTGTCCTCCAGAGTTGCTATGATGGAAGTCAAAAGGGAAAAAAAATTCACAGGAAAGGGTACAAAGGTATCGCAAGGAAAAAACAGATTCCATAAAACCAGAGGTAAGATAGCTGCACCAAAACATGCTTCTCATGTTGTTGTTTTGACCATTACAGTTGAGGGGATGGAAGGATGCGTAGCAGATTCCAATCTGCATTCATATACTAGAATTAGGATTGAAATAGGAAGATATGGGTGTTATATTTTATGAGTTAGCATGTTTCTCATGAAATTTAGAAATTATAAAATTGCAAGAATAATTGAGGAGTGCTTTACTCTTGAAAGACCCCTTATTTCAGCTATTGATGCTGTTGCCTCATTTGATGCCCACTCATTCACTATATATTTTATTTTACTGTTTGGTAAATTGGGGCTCATTAATATGTATTGTTGACTAACCAAATACTCGAAGCTTTAGGATCGTGAATTGTGATGTCTTTCTTATTCCATCAGGTGTCAGTATTGGGAAATAGAAAAGTTAAGGGCTGTGGACTAAATGTTTCCTGAGCAATCTTTTTTTTCCCTCGTAATAGTCTTAAGGCCTACCTGTTGCTATTTGCATTTCACTTGATAGGTACTTAATTTTCAAGCTTTGTTGACTACATGTTTTTATCGAATGATTTTATTATAGGTTTTAAGATTATTTTCCTCAATGGAAATAATTTTGAGAAATTGACATTTAAAATTTTTTATTTATATACTTTCTAAATTTCAAGTATGTTCATTTTATTCTTCAGTGACACCTATTATGTCATTGTACTATTGAAAATTATCCATAAAGATTAACAGTGTGGAGTCATTAAAGCAGAATACAAAGCTTTAGAAATAATACCTACTCTCTACCATATGCTTAAAACTACAGAAATATAACAAACCAACAGCAGTGGTTATCTCTAGGTGGTAGAATTATAGATGGTTTTGATTGTACATTTCTTTACTTCCAAGGTTTTGTATCATATACTTATGATGATTTTATAATCAGAGAAAGAAGTGTTCACAGTTTTATTTGATTATTTAAATGCTACTCTATTCAGAAGAGTAAACATATGTAAATGTATATTTGTGAGTAGGATAAATTATGTGCCACTAGAGAGCATGTAAATCCAGTATATAAAAGAAATCTTGTCCCAGAATAATTGAGCTAATAATTACTTGTTGTTACCACTAGATTCTAGTTCTTCAAAGACATTCCCCAAAAAAGTTAAGGATGGTGGACCTAAAGTCACATCTAAGAACTTTGAGAAAAGTGCTACAAAACCTGGGAAAAAGGGTGTGAAACAGTTCAAGAATAAACAACAAGGGGACAAAGGACCGAAGAACAAATTTCAGCAGGCAAATAAATTCAACAAAAAGAGAAAATTCCAGCCAGATAGTAAAAGTGATGGTAAGCACCACTTTCTCTAGTAGTCTTTTTTTATTTTTATATTTTGGTGCTGGGTATTTAACCCAGGGATGCTTTACCACTGAGCTACATCACCAGCCCTTTGTGTTTTGAGACAGGTTCTCACTAAGTTGCTGATGGCCCTCTAGGTTGTTGAGACTTGCTCAAACTTGTGATCCTCCTGTCTCATCCTCCCAAGTCGCTGGGATTGTAGGCATGTGTTACCACACCCAGGACCTAGCATAGTCTTTGCAGAGCCTTTTCTTGCCAGAGGTAGCATCTGAACCATTGTGCACAGGGACTCTGAACAAGTTCTACAGCCCTTCTTGCTCCTTAAGTGGAACCTTAAATAAAACATTCCTTTCTATAGGCCAAAATTAATTTATTAATTTGTTTATTCATTCAACAAATATTTGAGTTTTTGATTATTGTGCTAGGAGGTGGGGCAAAATAATCACCATCATCAGTAAAGACTCCCAACTAATCTTAAAAATTGTTCTTATAAGAACCTGTTGTCCTAACTAAGTGTCATCCTTGAAAAGAGGCCTTGGTGAACAAGGGTAATACAGAAAACCCATTAGATGGCCCAAGTCCAGTAGCAACTTCAGAGAGGGTGTGGTGCACACATGACATGATTTTAATTGGTTTAGGACAGGATGTTCATTGTAGAAGTGTTGATAGATCTTCTCTTTGTCATTGAAACAACTACTAATTTCTTCCTCATTATTTTCTTTTTTTATTTAGCTTTTAGTTGTACACAATGCCTTTATCTTTACGTGGTGCTGAGGATTGAACCCGGGCCGCGCATGTGCTAGGCGAGCACTCTACCGCTGAACCACAACCCCAGCCCTCCTCACTATTTTCAAGGGATCATTTCTGACCCAGAGCTTTGCTCTTTGTTGTACGACATGCCCATATTGTGCATTGTCCTGTGCTGGTTACATGTATGGACATAACCTATACCTTCTTCGCCCCTTCATGAGAATTTCTCTGGTGCCTTTGAGTCCCATTTTCTCTAACATAAAATATATTCTAATATTGCTCATTTTCTGTGAGCTGAGACCACTGCTTTTTTAGGTCAGTCCTCTGTCCTTGAACTTTGCTATTTATTCCCAAGGGCTACTCACTAGAGAGACAGCAGTCTTAAGACAGGGAGGTGAGAAAGAAGAAGTGGAAGGAAATTTCATCGTTTCTCATTAGGCCTGCAGTATCCTTTCCCACTCCAGCCCCTTTCTTTTATTTTTAGCTTTCTTTGCATCTTCTCCACTCCCCATAGTTCCTCTTCCATCTTCTTTTACTTTTTCCTTCTCTTTTCTATCCTGGGTAGTAAGCCTGAAATCTTCCTTTCCTTAATAAAGTTCTTGATACCTGAATTTCAAATATATATACATTCACCCTATGATTAAGATCCTGCTATGCTGTGGCCCTGTTTGAGAGACATCTTCTTAATGTCTTAAAATGAAGTTCTTGGTTTTATTTTCTTATATTTTTATATGAATAATAGAGATATGAGGTACTAGACATTTCCACAATTGGTATATCTATTGAAACCCAGCATGGCATGTCAAGCGTACCTAAATATTTTGAAGTTAAATTAGTGTTGTATCAGTAATTATCCTTCTGTGTAGTACATGATGCCTTACTGTTAATGGTAAATATGCTTTCCATTGCCACTAATCCTGCATTACTGGACAGGGAATTAACAAATAGTAAAGGAAGTAATTAAATACATTGTAAATTCTATGTAGCCATTAAAAATTAGGTTTTTGATGAATATTTAGTTTCATTGACAAGTGCTGTGAGTATAATGTTAAAATAGTGAGATTCTGAATTTTAGAGATTTATTTAAACCATGCCTGGGAAAGGGGCAAGAAGGGAATAAGCTGTTGTTTTACCTAGATTTTAGCATTGCTGGGGATTTATTTTTTATTTTTTTGCATTTTCCAGATTTTTCTAATGAGTATATTTTATAATCAAAGAAAGATTTATAATAACTAATTTCCAAAGTCTTGCCTGTAGGATTTTCATGTAAATGATACCCATTTTATTAAGATTTTCTTTGTTTAGCCTTAAAGACAAAATAAAAATCATAATGGAAAGATGCTCAACTTTTATAGCATCATCCTATTTGTAGAAAAAGACATTTTGATTATGCACTGTAATGAGTAAAAGGCAGTGAAGTTGTCTCTGGATTTGAATACTGTTTCTACCACTATGGTTGTATGGCCTTGGACAAGGAAAATAATTAACTTTATGAACCCTTTGTTGCCCCAACAGAGAAGGGTATGGGAATAATAATAGTACCCACCTTGCAGTAGTGTTTTAAGAATTATGTTGACTTAATATAAAACAGTTGTATTCAGAAGAGAGGTTGTTTGTTTATATTGCTAGGGATTGAACACATAGTCTCACACATACTAGGGAACCACTAAGCTACATCCCCAGCCCTTGAGCAGTGAATATTTGGGGTTTTTCCTGTTTTATTTTGGGCTAACTTGTTTTCATTAAACTAATTTTGTTTCATAGAACTAATTTGTTCTCATTATAAAGTCCAGTGACATTAATTTTCTAAAGTAGAATTTTATTTTACAGTAAAAAAGATGCTAAAAATTTCCAATTGTTTTTATAATCCTTTTAATATCCCTTTTTTCTCCCTAGGTACCCTATTAAGAATCATTAAAAAGCTATTAAATAATTGGTTTTAAACACATTTAAAATGTACAAACTGCTCAAAAAATGCAGCCAAAAAACAAGGAGAATGAAAATATTTTCCCCCTTCTAGCTTCCACAATGAGTATCATCCTGATTAGTGATTGCTCTTGGTATCTAATTTGTATTTGTTTATGGTACTCAGAATGTTAAATGTAATTGAAAATAATTTCTATAACATCTAGAATCAGCAGCTAAGAAACCCAAATGGGATGACTTCAAAAAAAGAAGAAGAAAGAACTGAAGCAGAGCAGGCAGCTCAGTGATAAAACCAACTATGACATTGTTGTTCGAGCAAAGCAGATTTGGGAGATTGTAAGAAGGTAATGTACCTAATAGCATCTATGCCTTATAATTAGAGAAATGTCCTAAAATAAATGATGTAACACTTGGGTTGTTTGGGAATACTAGTAACATTCCAATAGGAAGCATCAGTGTTTGGGTGTCTGCCCATTGCAGAAGTGTGTGGAGTCATTAGGACAGTGTCATATGTTTGTGGGAATATATGAGAGTCAAGATAGATTTGACATCCTTCCTTGGATTTCTGAGAAATGAAGGATAATTTCTTATTGGCTAGGTTTTGAGATACTTAAGTATTTGGTATCATAGACTTATTTTATTATTTTCTTCCCTTCTAAAAGTTCTGGTTGTTAAGATTTAGATTGATCCATAAAATTATACGTTGTGAGATGAGTTTCTGCCTCTGAGAAAATTACTTTTGTCTGACTGCCCTGGAATGGTAATTTTAATGTCAGAGGTTTGCTGCCTTCAAATAGAAAATTATGTTAAACCTGGTGAATGTATGTTGGTATGGTGTTTAATTCTATATGTTTAAATAAGTTCTTCACTTGACTGTGTTTTCTTCCTCTTCTTATTTGTAGAAAAGATTGTGACAAAGAAAAAAGAGTAAAGTTGATGAGTGACTTGCAGAAGTTGATCCAAGGGAAAATTAAAACTGTAAGTAGTGCGTACTCATAATTGCAAATTTTTTAAAAAATATTTATTTATTTACTTTAGTTGTACACAATGCAATGCATTTATGTTTATGTGGTGCTGAGGATCGAACCCAGGCCACGCACTTGCGAGGCAAGCGCTCTGCCGCTGAGCCACAACCCCAGCCCCATAATTGCAATTTTAAGCCATCAAAGTTGCCTCACTCTTAGGGAAGGGCAGTTAACCATTCATTACAGGGGAACTTGTTGTTTCCAGTTTATTTGGCTAAAAATTTCAACTGTCTTTCATAACACTGGCAAACTAAGAATTTAATACAGGTTGCATAGCCCTTATCTGAAATGCCTAGAACCAGAGTAATTTTGGATTGAAGTTTTTTTCAGATTTTAGAATTTACATATCTTGGTGATTGGATCCGAGTTTGAACACGGAATTCATTTATGTTTCATTAGACACCTTATACACATAGCCCAAAGGTAATTTCATGTTAACATGTTTAGTGAGCCTGTTTTAACTGTAACCCATTGTCACTTGAGGTCTAAGTAGTTTTATATTGTTGCTGTTCAATCCTGTTTTGTAATAAACTTCCATCAGTTCTTAGAATAAATATGCAGTCTCTATTCACTTATAAGGCAGTAGATTTCAGTAGTTTTTAAGGGAGAGTGAAGCCAACCCATATGCATAGGTCTAACAGATGCTACATTACAACATGAGGGAATGTTTTGAAATGTTTAGTTTTCAGCTGTTTCTTACTTATAACTTCTGTAAGATCCCTAGGATGGAATAGCCAGCCCCTCAGCTTTATCTGTAGTCTGTTGTCCTTAATTTATAAATATTTCATACTCAGAATCCTTTATCAAATACCCTTAAGTTATTGCAGCATGGTAATGCACTTGGGAGTTAGTCTGGTGCTCAAATTCCAATTCTGTTTATTGAACCATTTGTACCTTTGGACAGTAATAATAACCTGTTTATCTGTTATTTACTATGAGGAATTGTGCTAATGCATGCATACATTGGTTCATTTAGCTTATGTCATTATTCCTTTTGTACATTTGATACATATAGGTCTCAGAGTAGTTAGGTTTTTCCCCAAGGTCACAGTGTTGGGTAGCAAGTTCCTTAACTTCTCCTAACTTTACTTTTCTCATCTTTTATAAAGTAGGAACAACAGCTCATTCTTAAGTTGCTTTGAGATCTAAATAAGAAAAATATTATTAAAGCATTTATATTGGTTAGATAGTAGATACTCAGCATATATACAATAAGGTAAACAACTTTATTTTTAAAAGCAAGGTTTATTGGAGATGTCTAAAATCTCTTAAAGAATTTTTGAAATCTCTGTCTTTGTTGGAGATATATCTTCACTGTTTGATTTTTTTGGTGTTAAAAAATTTGAAAGACAAGCCGGGAGTGGTGGCGCACTTCTATAATCCCAGCACTTGGGAGGCTGAAGCAGGAGGATCCCGAGTTCAAAGCCAACCTCAGCAATGGCGAAGCACTTAGCAACTCAGTGAGGCCCTGTCTCTAATAAAATACAAAAAAGGGCTGGGGATGTGGCCCAGTGGTTGAGTGCCCCTGAGTTCAATCCCCGGTACAAAAAAAAAAAAAAAAAAATTGAAAGACAAAGTAAACAACACTTTTGAAATAGACTGCTAATGTAGTATATTAAAAACAGTCTTGCATGACTGGTGTTTTGTGGATATTATTGTAGAAAATTGTTCAGTAATTCTTTAATGACGATCTAATGTAGCCAATATCTATGAGAGGGAATGGGTTGGAGAATGTGAGAAAATAGGATTAATTTTTATAATGTGATTGCCTATATGTAGCAATGTTTTTACATCTTTTTATTTAGCAACACTTTTATATTGATCTTATATAGCTACTTTTGGTTGCCAAAGCCAGGCATTAGATCACTTATGTAAAAATCATAAAATAGTAGACTTTTTAAACTGAAATATTCCTCTTTTAGGGAAGATAACTGTCAGAAGAACAAAAACTAGTCTATCTAACCTTTAGATGATTTTGGTTTGGTTTAGACTTAATTATAATGCTAGGCATATTGCAAAATGGTTTAATGTGTCCTTGCCTCAGTTTCATTATTAATTATATTTATCAAGTACAATAGGCAGCAAAACCTCAAATGATGTTTTGCATAATTAAAACAAGTATTTTTACGCCCAAATAGTTAAAGTTTGATTTGATCTGTGAATATGCTGCTTTTTTCTAACAAAGAATTTTCAAAGAGGTAGCAACAAAACAAATAATAAGAAAGAAATACAACTCTTTAGAGAGAATTAGTCTGAAGGCTCCAACTATTTTTCCCCACAGATTGCTTTTGCACATGATTCAACTCGTGTGATCCAGTGTTACATTCAGTATGGTAATGAAGAACAGAGAAAACAGGCCTTTGAAGAATTACGAGGTATTGATTTTATATTGAAGTTGTTATCATTTTAAATAATTCACTTGTTTTCTCTTGGAATGTCTAAGACTCCTAGAAAATAGTTCTGTGGAGGTGCCCTCCACAGAACCATTGTTGTTTTTATTTGTTCTTTGCCTGAGACAAATAGTTGTGTTCATAGAATTGTGCATTTATTTAGCTTTTCCTCTTGTTTTTGGAAAACTGAAATTGGGATATCAAATCTTATAGGGCATTTTATTTTTCAGATGATTTGGTTGAATTAAGTAAAGCCAAATATTCCAGAAATATTGTAAAGAAATTTCTCATGTATGGGTAAGTTGTGTTTATTTATAAAATAACATTTTTTCTTGTTTTTTGATTCATGGATTTCATCTGTGCTCAAGTGTTACTTATGAAGTCTATGATCATATTAATAGCCCTCCACAAATGCCTTTGAAGTTTTGCAGGTATATCACCTTATTTTGATGCTCCATTAGAAGAGAAATGGAATAATTAATTTGTAATTAATCAGCAGTATTTAAAGGTAGAGGGTTGGGGTAACAAATGGGTAAACTCTTGTGATAGGATTAATGGGTTAGGAAATGTCAAGATAGATTTAGGCAGAATTAGTCCTTGTCTTGGCCATTCATTTTGAGTGTAATAATATGCCAGAATGTGATATCCACCAAGAAAAAAGGTGTAACATAATGTGGTTGACAACTATATTCCTGGCTGATTATCAGCAGCTTAATTGTATTAGGATAAGTGCTATTTTAAAAGAGAATCCTAGAATACGTTTTATTCCTATCTCCCTGAATCTTTGACTTTTACTATTCCTTTTTTCCCCTACCCTACTTTTTTTCAAGTTCAACAATTTAATAGGAACTGACATTTATTGGGCACTTACAATGTGCTGCTCACAGTGCTTGATGCTTCTTAGTTCATTTAATCCTCATAGCAGCATCGTTTCACCTATATGAATGGAGAGGCTGAGGCATAGGCTAAGGTTAAAGAATTTGTTCAGGGTCTTTTGAGCCAGGTGTCAATCCTAGGAAGTCTGGTTGCTAAATCACCGAAAAGCCTGAATTAGAAATATAAGGCAATTAGATTTTCCTGCTCATAGCTTTTTCTTTATTTTTAATGAGATCCACCCCCCACACATACATATACACTGATTAGTCAGCCTCAGGAGAAGTAAATTATATTTTATTGTCATCTAGCTTTTTCCTATTATCATATATATATGTCATATATGCATATACATTTATTTTATATATACATAAATATGTATACACGTGTGTGTGTGTGTGTGTGTGTGTGTGTGTGTGTGTATACACATATATATGGGATTTTTTTTTTCCCATGATTTTTAGGGGTAAACCTCAGATTGCAGAGATAATCAGAAGTTTTAAAGGCCATGTGAGAAAGATGCTGCGTCACGCAGAAGCATCTGCTATTGTGGAGTATGCGTACAATGACAAAGCCATTCTGGAGCAGAGAAACATGCTGACAGAGGAGCTCTATGGGAACATATTTCAGCTTTACAAGGTGATGTTTCTAGAAGGCTTTTTCTTGTGTGTGTGGTTTTTTTTTTGTTGTTGTTGTTGTTGTTGTTGTTGTTGTGTGTATTGTCCTTATCTTCTAGTGGTTTGTTTCCAGAGGGCATTTTTACTTTGGATGCTCCTTTAACAGACCATCTCTTTTCTTGTAGATGATTTTGTCTCTAATATAGTGAGCAAGTTACATTTTACTTACATTTTTTTCTTCCAGAGTGTTATCTTTTAAATCCCCTTCAAATGGAACTACTTTTGTTGCTCCATTCCTAATGCTTTGTGTGTAATGCCTAACTACTTTCATTTCTAAGTCAGACTGAGGTCAAAGACTCTTAATAGTTAGCAAAGCTTTAGAACCACTCTCTATCCAGCTCTTGCTGAAGGGCATTGGACTCCCTGTTACAGCCTTCTCCCACCTTTCTCCATATGGTATAGAGAAAGAGGGGAGTAGAGACATCCCACCTTGGGTAGAGTGCAGGGACTGAATTCAAGACTAGCTAGTATGGGACTAGGACAGCTAGAGGGTCTGTTGTAAACCATGGGGCATTAATGTACGTTTATCTGAGGGATATGTATTGATTAGTAGTTTCCCTGCATTAGGCAGTTATTTTCCTGAGTTGGACTTATTATTGTTTTACTTTTGTAATACCTCACTTTAGGAACATGCAGCTAATAAAAAACACAGGACAGCAAGATGTGTAATCTGATTACTTGATCTTGTGGTTAGGCACATATTAGGTCTTAGCAAGTGCCTGTTGGTTTGTTGACTTGATTGATTGGTTAACATGGCTCTTTATATATATGGGTTCTGCATCCAAGTAGTCAACCAATCACAGAATGAAAATATTTTTGTAAACAATGCATCTATGCTAGATAGGCATAGATATTTTTTGTTGTCATTATTCCTTAAACAATACATTGTAACAGCCATTTATATAGCATTTACATTTTGCATTGTATTAGGAATTATAAGTAATCTGAAGATGATTTAAAGTACACAGGAATCCTCAAGTGTATTTGTGTATTTTTATTTATATATATGTATATAAAAAATGTTACTACACATACACGTGTGTGTGTGTGTGTGTGTGTGTGTGTGTGTGTGTGTGTATGGATTATAAGCAAATACTATGCCATTTCATGAGATTTGAGCATCCTTAGTATTTTGTATCCACAGGGGTTCCTGGACCAATCTCTTATGGATACCAAGGATATGACTATACATTGGTAGATGTATAGTCTGAGAATCATATCAAGAATTATTCCATGAGTGTGTATACAGCAAGGCTTGAGTTATGTACATATGGAACACCCTACATTTATTTTAAATTTATTTTAAGTAGCTATAATTGCTTTTCTTTGTTTGAAATGAAGAAACTGATTGATTTCAGAGATGTTTTACTTTCCTTTTGTTACAGTCAGCAGATCACCCGACTCTGGACAAAGTATTAGAGGTACAGCCAGAAAAATTAGAGCTTATTATGGATGAAATGAAACAGATTCTAACTCCAATGGCCCAAAAGTAAGAAAGATGCTTTTGTATTTTCTTAATAAATTTGAAAAAGATATTTGAAGGAGGAAAGTTTTATATAACCCTTGCCCCACAAAAGGTGGGTATTTCCTCTTTACTGTTATTTATTTTTTTTTTTTGTGGTACCAGGGATTGAACTCAGGGGCACTCGACCACTGGGTCACATCCCCAGCCCTTTTTTGTATTTTATTTAGAGACAGGGTCTCACTGAGTTGGTAAGTGCCTCGCCATTGCTGAGGCTGGCTTTGAACTCGCGATCCTCCTGCCTCAGCCTCCCAAAGTGCTGGGATTACAGGCGTGCGCCACCGCGCCCGGCTCTCTTTACTGTTATTAATGTGTCCTAAATTCAAGTGTAAAATCTTTTGTTTGGAGCCTGTCTTAGTGTGAAAGGACATGGCTTTTTCTGATATTGTATCCTTTAAAAGGATAACATATAATAATGGTTTATAAACTTTGTTTAAGCAACAAACCATTTCTAATCCAAAAAATGTTATTGAATATTTTATGTTATAGGTTATATTGAATAGTTTCACAAACATAATGTTATTTAAATTGGATTGTAAGACTTAAGAGCCTATGTACATGGCCTTCTTACAGTTGGTACCATTGCACAATGGTTGGGAGTGTAGCTTGACTGGACTGCATGAGTGACTTCTGCTGTTCCCTCCCCCACAAATACTAACTGTAACCTTAGACAGTTTAACCTCTGTGTACCTCAGTATCCATATGGTAAAATTGGGATACTAATACTATATATGTCATAAAATTTTGTGAAGATTAAGTGGGATAATATTTCCAAAGAACTCAAAACAGTTCTTTGCCCATAAAAGCAGAATAGTTTCTGCTATCTACTTGGGTAAAGCATGTGAACATTAGGTCTTTGGTGCCTGAACATCGAACTTCACTTATACCTGAATTCACCAAATGTCACACGACAGGGCATAGATCAAATACTGGTTGTTGCTATTTCTTTTACTGTTTGATTAATTCAAGTTTCAGTTCTACTAAAAATTATTTCGTGAAACTAATGTATTTTGAAGGGTGCTTTCTGAAAGAAAGCAGCTTTTAAAAAAAAGTAGGTCTACATGTGGATTTCCAGTCATGTTTCCTGAGGGAGGAAAATAGAGTTGTCCTTGTTTACAAAGGTAGAGCATATTTTGAATGATGATATAATCTTTGTTGGTAAAACACTAGAAATTTGTACTTGGTTCTTGGTTAAATCTTAGTACTGCTGAAAGATACAATTAATTTTATATTTAGTAAAACCATCTTACTTATATTATTTTAGTACAAAGATTGTCTATCTCTGTTTGGCTGTTTTGCCAGATCTGATGGGGTTTTTTGTTTGTTTGTTTTTCTTTTTTGTTTTTTTCTGTTTTCAGGGAAGCTGTGATTAAGCACTCATTGGTCCATAAAGTATTCTTGGATTTTTTTACCTACGCACCCCCAAAACTCAGATCAGTAAGTTCTTGGTTTTTGTTTTTAAACCAAATAGTAGTGAAAAGCCATATAGATATTGTAACACATTGCTTTGCTATACACACTCTTTTAGAAATTTTAGAGTTGCTTTCTTATTTAGAATAGATAATTCACTAAACTTCCATTGAATAAGCCTGCTAATTTGTTTCACTTTTTATCTAGAAAAATGATAGAGTTGACCCTAGTTTTATTAATACCATTGAATTGTTATATTTTAATTAGAATCCAGAGGATATCCTTCAGTTTATTCGAAAATAAAGTAACTTGGGAGGGATATTTTGCATGTAGGTAGTTTTAAAATTCAACTCTGCCAGTACCAAAAAAAAAAAAAAAAAAAAAAAAACTTGCTGACATTAAAAGGTTAGGGGAAGATACTTAATGTAAAATTAAATGGCCCATGAAAACCTGGACCTTATATGATAGAAGGAGAAGGAACAGAGAGTGAAGGTAAATTGCACTGCCCTTCAAGTTAGTGAAGGGAATACAAATGAGAATTCATCATTTAGTTTCCCTGAACTTTGCTTGCCTCATCATGCAGTGAGCTCATTGTCCATTTGTCCTCATTTTCAATCACAAGGGATAACTAAAATAATGAATCTGGCTTCTTTTAACAAATATGCCAGATTACATATTCATAGGAATTTTGATGCTCTCAATTAGCATGCAAAATAATTTCTCAACAGTAGCCACTCTCCTAAGCTCATGGTTCAGTGACCATAGCAGCATCTTCTCTTTAGGGGATTTCTACTTCCTGCAAAACACAGTATCTCACAGTTCTGTGTTTCCTGAGGTAGGACTGTATGTTCTGACTGGCAAAGATCATTTTAATATATTCAGTGCTAGAAAGCATTTTTCTTTTTAGTGTTTAGTGTATTTTAGGAACAAAAAAAATTTTGGAACAGAATATAAAGTAATGAAAAAAGGATCTTTTTTGGCACTGGGGGTAATTTTCAAATGAGAGACTTAAAAAATATCACTGGGGATATTGGAAGCATAACTGGAATACATATATGACTTTCCAACTGGATAGGTGTGTTGGCTGAAATCTGTGTTCTGGAGGTTCATCCTGGGAAAGGATTGTAAGATACTACAGAGTGAAATTGCTTGTTCCTTATTGATGAAAGTAGGCAGCTACCTTTCCATTTCCTGACATAAGGCTTTGCATTTTGTTTATTTAAAGTTGGAATAGGCTAAAATGAGGCCCTGCAGCTGTTAGCTGCCAGATCTCAGTTTACAACTTGTGCTTAGACTTTGAAGATATGAATAAGAAACTGTATACATTGATAATGAATGCTAAAGATTAAATTAAGCTAAACTACTCATAAAAAACTAAATGATTTTTCTACAAAAGTGTCATTTAGTGTCATTTATAGGTGAAGGCCTAGCCTGAATTTTTATAATATAGAGATTAATTTTTCTTTGGGAAATGCTACTTGTTTATGATAAAGAATTAATATGATTTCTGGAAATAATCCAGTGGTAAACTAAAAAAAGGGAAATGTCTTTGTTAGAATGAGTTTTGGTTCTATTTATTACATGCTCTTGGGGAAGAGCATTTTATTTACTTTCACTGTTCTGTTTAGAAACTCCCTTATCTCTGCCACCTCCTAGACATTTTTTTCTTGGAAAATCATTTAGAATATATTATGTTACCCATATAGCCTGTAACTTTTTTTAAAATAGACATTGGCAAAAGTCAGCTATGTTGTTTAATAGAAATTGCTTGCCAGCAGTATTTGCTGCTTTGATAGAAAAGATGTTTCTAAAATGAGGTTGTATTTTTGTCTGATTGTCTACAGAATTAACAGTTAAATTGTTTGCTACCTGTGCTCTCTTCCTTTTATTTTCTGTGCCTGATTGTTCTCCTGTAGACAGATAAACAGCAAAATGAAGGAAAAAAATAAACCAATGCCCTGACAGCATTTGTTCCCTAGGAACTGATTGAAGCCATCCGTGAAGCAGTGGTGTACTTGGCACACACGCATGATGGTGCCCGAGTTGCCATGCACTGTCTGTGGCATGGCACACCCAAGGTAAGTGTTATCAGTCAGGACCATGTCTTGTCTGTAGGCTGGTCTTGCTTATTCCATGAGTGTCAATCCTCTGTAGTCTTTCCCCAGTTATGCATAAAACATTATATTCTCAAGTTGTGTCTCAGGGCCTCACAGGTATTTATTATCTTTAGGCTTAGTGTTTTTTTTTCTGCTTTAGTAGAAACCTTGAGCTTTGTTGAAGGATGAGAAAGAGTCTGTCATGCAAGTAAACAAGAGGTTTTTGTGTCTGTTAGACTGTTTATTCCTCATTTAATGATCATATGTGATGGGGATAAGATAATGAACAGTCACACTTGTGAGTGTTAAAACACTTTTACTGTAAGTGTTAAGTACTTTGAGAAAAAAAGATAAAGATCCATCCACATTAATCACAGAATTTTAATGAAAAGAACCATTATTTTCTGCCTTCAAAAGATAATTCTGTCTTTTCATTAATGCATATTGAATTTTAATCAACAAATGCATATTGAGTACTATCTATATGCTCAACTCTTGCATTTAAAAATATTTCAGACATTGAATAAAAGTTTTTTTTTAATTCAAAGTTGTTGTATATGACAGTAGAATGCATTACAATCCATAATATACATAGAGCACCTTTTTACATATCTATGGTTGTATACAAAATATATTCACACCATAAGTGTCTTCATACGTGCACTTAGGATAATGATATCCATCTCATTCTGCCATCTTTTTTTTTTCCTTTATACCCCCTAACCCCCTCCCATTTCTTCTCTCCCCATTGACCTTTTCTAGTGTTCCTCTAATCCTCCCGTGCTCCCCGTCCCAAATCCACTGTGAATTAGTCTCCTTATATCAGAGAAAACATTCAGCATTTTGGATTTTTGAGATGGGCCAACTTTACTTAGCATTATATTCTCCAATTTCATTCATTTACCTGCAAATGCCATTATTTTATTCTATTTTATTGCTAAGTAATATTCCATTGTGTATATATACCGCATTTTCTTTATCCATTCATCTACTGAAGGGCGTCTAGGCTGGTTCCACAGTCTAGCTATTGTGAATTGTGCTGCTGTAAAATACATTGATGTGGCTATGTCCCTGTAGTATGCTGTTTTTAAGTCCTTTGGGAATAGACCCAGGAGTGGGATGGCTGGCTCATAAGGTGGTTCCATTCTCAGTTTTCCAAGGAATCTCCATACTGCTTTCCATATTGGCTGCACCATTTTGCAGTTCCACCAGCAATGTATGAAGTGTGCCTTTTTTCCCACATCCTCTCCAACATTTATTGTTTGTGTTCTTAATAGCTGCCATTCTGACTGGAGTGAAATGAAATCTTAGAGTAGTTTTGATTTGCATTTCTCTAATTGCTAGAGATGTGGAACAGTTTTTCATGTATTTGTTGATTAATTGCATATCTTCTTCTGAGAAGTGTCTGTTCAGTTTCTTGGCCCATTTATTGATTGGGTTATTTGTTTCTTTGGTGATAAGATTTTTAAGTTCTTTATATATTCTAGAGATCAGTGCTCTATTTGACATGTGTGTAGTAAAGATTTGTTCCCAGTTAGTAGGTTCTCTATTTACCTTACTGATTGTTTCTTTTGCTGAGAAGAATCTTTTTAGTTTGAATCCATCCCATTCATGAATTCTAGATTTTAATTCTTGTGCAATAGGAATCTCATGAGGGAAGTAGGAGCCTAAACCGATATGATGAAGATTTGGGCGTACTTTTTCTTCTAATAGACATATGCTTTCTGGTTTAATTCCTAGGTCCTTGATCCATTTGAGTTGAGTTTTGTGAATGGTGATAGATAGAGGTTTAATTTCATTTTGTTGCATATGGATTTCCAATTATCCCAGCACCATTTGTTGAAGAGGTTATCTTTTCTCCAATGTATGTTTTGGCACCTTTATCTAATATAAGATAGCTGTAGTTATGCGCATTAGTCTCTATGTCCTCTGTTCTGTACCATTGGTCTACATGTGTATTTTGGTGCCAGTACCATGCTGTTTTTGTTATTGTTGCTCTGTAGTATAGTTTAAGGTCTGGTGTTGTGACGCCACTGTAGTATAGTTTAAGGTCTGGTGTTGTGACGCCACCTGCTTCACTCTTCTTGCTAAGGATTGCTTTAGCTATTCTGGGTCTCTTATTTTTCTAGATGAATTTTATGACTGCCATTTCTATATCTATAAGGAATGTCATTGGGATTTTAATTGGAATTGCATTAAATCTGTATGATGCTTTTGGTAATATAGTCATTTTGACAATATTGATTCTGCCTATCCAAGAACAAGGTAGATCTTTCCATCTTCTAAGGTCTTCCATAATTTCTTTCTTTAGTGTTCTGTAGTTTTTGTTATAGAGGTCTTACTGTGAAAACTGTTCACTAGGGTTGTGTGCTTGCAAATATTTTTAGGGTTCCCTCTTTGTGTCTAAATGGACATATGTATGTCTAAGATTTGCTCTGAAAGGAATTTTGTATGTTGCAATTTTTCATTCTGTTTGCATAATTATTTTCACTAGAGAAAAGTATTCCACTCAAGTGAAATCTTAATGTATAAAAATTTTTAACTTTGAAATAGGTTTAATCTATTACTAAAAGTTCATTGAGGCAATTTTTCCTTTTTAAGGACAGGAAAGTGATTGTGAAAACAATGAAGACTTATGTTGAAAAGGTGGCTAATGTAAGTACAGTAAAGTATATGTTTCTTTTAATTATTTTTAATAGTAAAATAAATTTATGTCTTAAAAAATTGAAAAATTCAAAAAAAATTACAAGAAGAAAATCATTTTATTGTAGTCTTTTTGTGCATATTTTCATATGATTATTTGTAAAAATTGGAATTCAGACCACATGTCTCTTTTACTCTCTGTCTTTTTTTTTTTGTTTGTTTTGTTGTTGCAGTGCAGGGGATTGAACCTAGAATCTTGCACATGCTTAGGCAAGGGCTTTTCACTGAACTACATGTCCAGATCCTAAGCCCCCCAACCCTCTCTTTTAAATTCAACATTGTATTGTGACTGTTCCCCCTTTTTACTAGATATTTTTGAAGACTTGGTATTTACTAGTCTCATTAATGAATTTGTTCAATCATGTTAATAAAATGTGGGAATGACTGCCTTGATTAAGGTATCTATGTCTATACCTATCTCAAGGTATATAATGTTAGATTGCCATTCAGAAACTTGGTATCAGTGTTTGTTACCACTCCAAAAATTAAAACTATCTCCTTTTTTTAAAAAAAAAAAATAAATTTGCAGATGTAGTGACAACCTTCTAATGAAATTAGAGGACACAAAATAATTGCCTTAAGTTATTTTTGAATATTTGTCTCAAAACTAGTTTTGCAGTTCTGGGGCTGTAGTTCAGTGGCAGAGCACTTGCCTAATATGTATGATGCACTGGGTTCAATCCTTAGCAACACATAAAAATGAAACAAAATAAAGGCATGCTATCCATCTACAACTACAAAAAAATTAAAAATAAAAAGTAGTTTTTTGCATGCATTTAAGATATTTTCTGCATTGTTACTATGGAATGACTATAACTAGAATATATGTGGTAGTAAATATAATTTTAATTTTTAAGTTATATTTTTGATGACTTAATTCATCAGTAAAATTCTAATAAAGAGGTGGATCAAAAGTATTTCACCAACTACTTTTTTCTATGAATAATCTTATGGGAACCATGTCTGCTGACTTCTTAATGTAGCAAATGCTAATTCAAACATAAAGTTGATGCTTGGTGATTGTGTACTTACCTATTGTCTTCTATAGGGTTGGAAATTAGAAAAGTTAATTTGAAACCATTCAAAAGGCATTCTATATGGTATTCTCTCTCTTG
Source organism: Tamias sibiricus (assembly GCA_025594165.1). Classification (NCBI taxonomy): domain Eukaryota; kingdom Metazoa; phylum Chordata; class Mammalia; order Rodentia; family Sciuridae; genus Tamias; species Tamias sibiricus. The sequence goes on along the minus strand of CM046657.1, from coordinate 151,803,982 downwards.
AGTTATTTCTGCAGTATGAGAATATTTTCAGATTCCTCAGTCACCATTAAGTAATTTAATCTGCATGTATGACATTTTAATTTGAATACTTAAATTAGAATTGAGTAAAAATAGAATGTTAATAGAAAATTCTAAACTGTATTAGTAGTAGTAAGAGATTTTTAAGTAATAAAGTTAATTAGCATGTTTAATTTTATAGTTTGGTTATTTTAGGTAATTCAACAATCAAGTTTTTTGAGAACCTAATCCTACTATGGCATTGGGATATAATAGAAATTAATAATCCACTGTTTTTTTTTAATCTCTTAGAATAAATAACCTCTGAAGTGGTGATATGAGCTAATCATATAACTCGTGGATTTGAACCATCCATTATTTAGAAATGTAATTTGATTTCTAAATATTGAGGATTTCTTGGTATTCTCTCTTATTTTAATCCTTTAAATATATTGAGACTTGTTAAATTGTATTTTTAAAATAATTTATTTTGAAGCTGTTTTTGGTATTCTATAACTGTTAGATTAAGATTGTTGATAGTGTTGTTCAGAATACCAGTGTTTTTACTGTTTGCTATGTTGTTTTCTAGTTTTCTCAGGCTGAGCAAAACTTGTTAAAACCTCATATATGATTATGGAATTGCCTATTGCTCACTTATACTGTTAATATGTAACAATTATGCATATCAATCAGATAATTTTAACAGAAATCATCATCATTGATGAGTGTAATTCTGCCTTCCAAAGGTAGTATATCTGCCTTTTAAATTCAGTTCTCTACAGACTTCTTTTGTATTCACCCAGAGATATTGTACTCTTGGTCAAGCTTATGTGTGGATGACTGCAGAAAGTTGAAACTAATGATTTTGTTCTATGTCCTGTTTTTTATCTTGTCCCCTTCGCTTAATTTATCTTAGGGGTCGTTTTATTTCAATACATGTATATTTGTAGTTGTTACCTTTGCTTTCCAAAGTTGAGCCACTTTGCATTCTCACCATCATAAAAGTGTGCCTGCTTTACCTCAACTTTGTCTGTTATCAGAGGTTTTCACCATTGCTTATAGGATAAGTGGACAATGGTGTTTCATTGTTTTAAGTATTGACCTTAATTATTCTATCAAGGCATTATTTTATACATTTGAAGCCATTCTGTAAACGACTTCATTCTTTGCTTTTTTAGTTGATTGTTGATCTCTAGATTGTAAAGATGTTAGATCTTTGGTGTTTTTCTATAGTTTGTTTTTACACCCATATATAGCAAATTCTTCATTGTTTCTGATTAAAAACAATGTCATGTTATCAGACCTTCCTATGAATCCGTGCTGGCTATTATAAAAAAATTGATTCTCCCTAATTAAAACAGACAGATACAACATTGATACCATCATCCATGATACTAATAAGAATGTACTACAAGTTTTTAAAACAGTTTTTTTTGTTTTGGTTTTATACATAAAGTAGTAGTTCTTTAAATTTGGAGGACTATCAGCATTGCAGAAATAATTATTTCAAGAAGAGATTGTTGTGAAAGCCACAATTGTAAGTTTACATGAGGTCTTGCTTCCATACTTTTTTTTAAAGCAAAGAGTTTTATCTTATTCTCATATTCATTAAGTGTAAGTGTACCTTTATAGTTTGTTTTGTAGTTTACTTATATTCTAATTATGGAGGATTATTTTAAGAAAGTTTATAATCTAAATACAATTGGAGAATACATGATAAAAAGATTATAATCCTTTATCCCAGAGATGACTTACATTACAGTATTTTGCCTTCTAGAATTTTCTGTCATGTGTTATGATATTGTGTGTGTTTAATGTATATAAGCTTATATATTTTTGTGATTTTAATATTCTCTGTTTGATACCCCTCCCCCCAACACACTATTAATCTTATCACTTGGGTTTTAAGTTTAATTTTCAAATAGCTGTTCATTAACAGGATACCTATTTAGACAGGTATTATATCCTGGTTAGTCTGGGGCTTTTTGACAATGAAGGATATGCTTTTCTGTTTCTTTTCTTTTTTTCTTTTTAATCAGTTATATTCTTTAGAATATAATTAACTAGGTCCTGATAAGAAAGGAAGTGCATTTGAATAGCTTTTATTCATCTTGTTTACATTTTGTTAGACAAGTTATCCATGTTGGTAACCTTTATGTAGTGACTCCATGGATGGAGTAAGAGAAAATCTTTGCATTTTTTAAAGTCTACTGCCTTTCAATTCTTACAGGGCCAATACTCTCATTTGGTTTTACTGGCTGCATTTGATTGTATTGATGATACTAAGCTTGTGAAGCAGATAATCATCTCAGTAAGTAATTCTGATGGTCTTGGATTTAAGTTGCATTGATAAACCAGTTGTGGGTATGTATCTTTGATTTCACACATGCGGTGTTAAAAAGTTTTCACCTGTACTTCTGCCAGCATTTTTTTAGTTGTCTCAACTAAATCTTATTTTGGAAATTTGCTCTGCTCCTGTGTGAATCATAACCTTGTAACTTCATATTAATACTATTTAAAATATTTAAAAGACTGGTTAAGACTTGACACTTTTGTTTTGGATTAGGGCATCATAGGTTTGTTTTTGTTATTTTGATATTTTTTAAGACCATAAAAGAGATTAAAAAATGAAAATTCAGTAAAGCAGTGCTTAAATTTGATCAGAAATTAGTTTGGGTAGTAATTCGTCAATTTAACACTCTCTTCCTATGGACAAACTGCCTCTACAATTATCCAGTTTACTAATACATCTGTCGTGGATTGATAGAGAAGGAAAATTCATAAAGCTCGCTCAGTCTTGGTGCTTGTCAAAACATTCATGAAAGCTTTTGTACAATCAAATTAAAAGTTAGGACTAAAATTAAAATATTAACTTCATTTTTACATTTCAGCAATTTCTTCTAGCTTGGCTTAATAGCCATAAAGTGGTAATGCTCAAGTGTAGTTTATTAACTAACTCTAACTTGCATGTAAGAAAAATCGATCTGTCCTTTTACAGAAGTAAAATTGAATTCCAAACTTTTTTATTTCCTCTATCCTTTTTCTGACTTCTGTTTCTGTGATCCTCTTGTATCTTCTTTTCCTTTCCTTTATTTTCAGAATGCAGGTGATATTGAGTATATGGTAGAGATTGCAAGGGTGGGGATAAGAAATTACAACATTGGTAGTAGTGACCAAACTTGGAAATGTTTTAAAAACAAAATAGTCTGTATAGATATGGGTTATTTAAATTATATAAACTTTTGTGTTTGGTACACATGAATGGGGATCTTGGAGAAATCCTGGGGATATGTGGTACTCTTACATTGGCAGCAGAGGAAAAAAAAATAAAAAAGTACATGGGTTACCCAGAGAGTTTACCTGTTGTCAGGTGGTAGTACTGTGGCCTCTCTCAGTAGCCCATCTACACCAATAGAAAAAAAGTATATCAGCTAGTGAAAAGGAAAGAGATTTGTTTTCTTAGATGCCAGCTCTAGGTCCCAGTGTGTGTGTGAATTTCTCATGCCCTTGCTGTCATTTTCCAACTTTGTTCTTGACTACTTTAAGATGGTGATGACTTTCATTGGGATAGGATTGTGGGAAGAAACAAATTGGCAAGACTTTCATGTCACAGACTGAGTATTTTGACATGTTCCTTGTGGCTTTATTACCCTTTTGACTCCAATCAATAATGATTGTTTTTCATTCCTGTGACAGAAATGTGAGGCCATAGAATTGGCTAATGAATAAAGTTGTTTCACAAAAATGGAAACAGGCTGGGCTATTGAAAGTTTGCTTTTGTTTAATATTTTCACGACAATTAAAATTTGCATAACTGTTCCAAATGGATTTCAAGAGAAACCAAACTTCCTTCAGAATTTGCCAGAATCGTCTGTTTAATTTTTTTTCCCAAAGATTTATCTCAAAGTTGCTGTTGCAACAGTTTCAATTCCTTGTGCTTATCAGTTCAATTCCCACAACTATTTAACCCACATTCTTGATGACTGTCTCTTAGGGCAGCTTTCCCTTCATGGCTTGACTGCTGATCTCTTGCCTTTAACTGACAAAAGCTCAGCAGGCTCTGTGTATCATTAAACTATGTAGCTGGTGATAAAACTGTGGAATGCTAATTGCTCTCGAATTTCCCCACCCCACCAATCATCACAAAACCTGTTACAGAATGCAGTGCTTTTTAAAAATAACCAAGAAAGCCAAGGGTTGTTAGGCACTCTATTCAAAGTACCCAGACTTCAGGAATGTCAAGTTGAAATCACAACCTGGTCAGCTGAGCCTTCCACTTTTCAAAATGGATGCAAACTGTTTCTCACGTACTTTGCTTTCTAAACATACATATTTATTAAAACTTGATCCACTTACCCTGAAATCATTAGTATGACACAGCTGGTGTGACAACAATATTCTGTGAAAAGGAAATACGTACACTAACCAGTTGCTGTTTAGTGGCGAATAAATATTGATACATATTTTAAAATGCCTCATCTGAAAATTACTTAAAGGTGTAAAGGACAATACAGGGAACAGTTAACTTCCCACCATCTGACACTTGAAAGTTCAAACCTTTCAATTAGCCATCCCTGATACAGTATTCTATACCTACCCCCTACCTGCCATGATGAATTTGTTATTTATTACTCATGCACATTTCCTTATCTAGTCACTGTATGAAGATATATATATATATATATATATATATATATATATATATAATATTATTTTGTATGTTCGCAGATTCTGTGCATGTGATATTTTGTGTATATTCTGTAAATTGCTATGTTGTGAATTTCATCAACAGGGGTCAGCAAGCCTTTTTTGTAAATGGCCAGATAATGATTATTTTAGGCTTTATGGGACTTATATGGTATCTGTCTCATATTCTTGTTTGATTTTGTTTTCCTTTTTAACAACCTTTTGAGGTGCAAAATCTAGTCTTAGTTTGTAGGATATACAGAAATAGGCTGCAAGGTGGATTTGAGCATGGACCTAAATTTGCCCACCTTTGTCCTTGGTCATTTATTTTTCAATGCCAAGTAGTATTCTATTATAAATATATGGTAATTTTCCTTTTCTGATGATAAATGTTTAGTTTTTTTTCTTTTTAATACAGTTTTTAAAACTATTTTTAAAATCTTATTAGTTTTTGCTAGTGCGGATAATTCCATTAATAATCACATATTTTCTTGCACACGTTAAAAGTTTGTGAAGGCATTTACTTACCAGAATTGCTGAGTTGCCAAATATACTACATGTAGAGTACTGTGTTTCAGTATTTTCCACCCAGCCATTACAAAATCACTGTATGTTGTATTATACAGTGTTTTTAAAAATAGCCAAGAAAGCTTAGTGTTGTTAAGCATTCTAGTCAGAGTATCTAGATTTATTGAAATGTCACATCAGAATCATAATCTGGTAACATTCTTTGTTTTCTGTTAAGACCAATCAGATATCACTCTTTGATCTCCCAGCCAGATCTGGTCTGCCCATGCTATCAACTACTGTTGTCTTTGGTTTTTCTCCCTATTCATTTAGCAGTTAATTTGATCTGACACAGGGCTCACAAGCAGAAAAATGTCCATTGACTAAACAGGTAAATGAGTAAGGCAGGCCAGGTATGAGACAAGGAGGTAGGGGACTGAGCAATGGAGATATCACCTGCCCTGTCCAAAGTGATGGCTACTACTCACCTAAGCCTCTGATAATTTGAGCTCCAAGGTGATGGACCTTCCCAATTTTGTTTTTGTCTTCTTTGTAATTCAGATAAAATACACATAACACAATGTGTCATCTAAGCCATTTTTAAGTATACAGTCAAGCAGTATAAAATAATACTCACGTGGTTGTACAACCAGTCTTCAGGACTTTTCTGTGTTTCAGAACTTACTGAAACCCTATACCCATCAAACAGGACCCTTTTTTTTTTTTGAGGGTAGCCAAAAACACCATATTTTTTTTTTATAACAAAACATTTAGACTGCCTGGTGATACAACCTTCCTGTAATACTTCAGCTGGTATTCATTATTTAAGTTTATTTTGAATTCTTTTTTAACTTTTTTGCTTTTGCTAGATTTTTGCTTCTTATGGATAATGTAGCTTGCATATTTCTCTTTGTCTCCACAGAGAAACATATATCGCAGGCTTGATTCTCAGTAATTTATGTTGCTTTTTGCATTTCTGTTCCTAACAGAAAATGTGTGTATGCTCTAACTCTCCTTCCTGTGTGCATCTTTGATTTTTACCATTACCCTTCCTCTTTAAGAGAGAATAGGCAAAACAATAGTGCCAAGAAGTCTGGCAAGGGCTTAACACTAGGAGGTCGGACTGGCCAAAGGTGTCCTTCCGTAGAAATAGTTTGGAATACAAGAAGCTGGAACTTCAAGAAACATGCTCTTTGCTTTTGTTTTGTTTTTTGAAGCATAAGAAAAAGGAATTACAAAAAATGGTCCTTGTTGTATTTTCTCTTAAGTTAACTCTTACAAAGCATAAGCTAAGCCAAACTGAAAATCAGACTGTCATTGTTGTCATTTCTCTTGAGAGAGTGAAAGCCCTTGACTCCACCAGCTTTATTTAATCTCCATAGTTGGAGATGCTGTATATTCAGTGGTGTGTTTTAAATATGAAAATAACTCTTTTACAGCAGCTTGCACTGTGGGTTTTCTGATTTGCTCATGGTAATAGCCTTTGGGTCAGGCAGGTGGATCATTTCCTTTATAGATAAGGGAATTAATGTGCAGGGAGGTCAAAGAATTTGCCAAAGGCTTCCAACTTGACTTTAAGACTCCAGAGACCAAATTAAGCACACAATCAGCTATGCCATAGCCGTCTCCTACCTGTTTATCTGTGTTAAATTATTGGTATTCTCCAGGCAATGATCTAGAAATCTCTCCTCCTCTATAACCCATGTTAAAGAAAAATGGGGTAGTACTCCATACCATAGCAACACTTACGTACTGTTTTGTTTCTATTTTTCAACGATGTATAATTTCAGAGGTAGGGAAAAGTGGAGTGAAGGCAAGATGGAGAATTAAATACTACATGTTTAAGTAAATGTTTTTGAATTCCACAAAATTGTATTATAAATATTACATATTTTCAAAATTTTAATTAAAAATGAGTTTAGATTCTAAGTTCCTTAATTACAAACCCAAAGGCTACAGTAAAGATCAGTGAATTCAGGGTCTAGTCCTTGAATATGTTTTTGCCTGGATTTTATACATTTCTTGAAGTTCTAGCTTCTGTGTTCCAAAACTATTTCTGCCCAAGTCATGTATATTAGGTTAGTCCAAAAGTAACCATTATAGTTGTTTACTGTATATCCCCCTGCTTTGTTTTGACATTTATGTCACAAAAACAAGTTTTAAAAGTATTAATTCTAGAGATTTCTGTTTGTTTGTTTTTAAAGGACAGCAAAGGGTTGTTGTTAAGACTGGAAATTGACCCCACCTTTATATCATTCTCAACCCTTTCTTTGAATGAATTAACAGATCAAAAAGCAGATTTTATAAGACATCTGCCCCCTTGTCTGAGTTGAGGGAAGTTTAAAACAGATACCTAAGGATATTGTAAAGGCCTCCCTGTATGGGGTACCGAACACCATCATCAAAAACACATATAATGAGTCCAATTTTGTACTTAGTTTTTACATAAGAGCTCCCTATTCTGTAATAAGTTTAGAAATTTTTTTTTGTTTGTCTTCCCTTATATTATGGAAATTTTAAGTTCATTTTCCCAAGGTGATTGAAATTATATATCCATTTTGAGGTGGTTAGATTTATTGAATCTATTCTGAAAACTTGTATATTTTATGTAGGAATCATTATGATGTGACCTTAAACTTCTTCAGAAGTATTAGGAGAGCTAAGTGAGGATTGGAGTCATGTTAACCAGGCACTGTGGAGAAAAGGTAATTTAACATGATAGATGTACAGGTCTCAACAGTGTCTGGCTCCTAGTGGAACTTAACAAGTGTTAGCTACTATTGCTAATTATCAGAAACATACTTTTATGCAAAAATATGAGGGAAGCTTGGGATTTTTTAAAAAGGAACGTAGTACATGGAAATCTAGAGTTTTATCATCAACCATGAATTTTTTAATTTTGCTGTATTGTGGCCTCATGGTTCATAACTCACTTAATTTAGTTTGCTTCCTTATACTAAAAATACTAATTTTATCATAACAAATAGACAAATTGGAAAAGAGCAGACCTGAATATGTCATTTTATAAATAACTGCTCTTCAAAAAAGCTTGTATAATTTCTTTGAAAGAGACTAGATTTAGAGTCAGGGTACAAGGACTGGTCAGGGCCCTACTCATGATTCTTTGTGGCCTCTGGCATATCATATCTCTCCCTTCTAAATGTCTTGTCTACAAACATGGCCAGTGGAACTGAATTCTTCCTTTGGCTCGGACCACTTCTAAGAATCTTTGGTGCTGAGACACACATGCATTTGCATATAAAGTTTATTACAAGAAACAAGAATGTTAAGGGTGGGGGAAAGCAGATGTTCTTTCTTTGTGTTTTCTCTATCAAGAATAAAGGAATTTTTAAACAGTGTCTTTGAAAACATCTACAGATTTGCATAGACCCTAAGTTGAGGTGGGCCAACTTGCTTTTGTCACTAAAGTTGCAACCACTAGAAAAGGAAGTTCCTGTGCCTGGGTATTGACTGAAAATGCCATACAGGGTAATTTGTAAATACTCAGCGGAGTCTTTCTGTATTTACTTTTCCTTCCCACTCTATTCTTGTTGTTTTTTTTTTTTTTTTTTTGACTATGTTTCATTCTAGTTTTTTTTTTACTTTTATTTATATTAGTAGTATGTATTACAATTCATACTGCACATATAGAGCATCTTTTTACACAAAACAGTTTGTATACAAAGTATATTCGCAGCATTCAAGTCTTCAATCATGCTTTTAGAATAATGATATCCATCTTATTCAACCACTTTTTCTTTTTTTCCCCTCCTTCCCCCCCTTACTCCCTCCCTTCCCCTCCCTTCCCTTTGACCATTCTAGTGTTCCTCTAATCCTCCTATGTACCCCAACCCAACAATACTGTGAACCAGCCTCCTTATATCAGAGGAAACATTCGGTATTTGGATTTTTGAGATTGACTGATTTTACTTAGCATTATATTCTCCAACTTCATCCATTTACCAGCAAATGCCATTATTTTATTCTCTTTTATTGCTGAGTAAAATTCCATTGTGTATATATACCACATTTTCCTTATCCACTTATCAACTGAGGGAAATCTAGGTTGGTTCCACAACCTACCTATTGTGAATTGTGCTCCTATAAACATTGAGGTAGCTGTGTCACTGTAATATGCTGTTTTTAAGTCCTTTGGGAATAGACCCAGGAGTGGGATGACTGGGTCATAGGGTGGTTCCACTCCCATTTTCCCAAGAAATCTCCATACTGCTTTCCATAATGGTTGTCCCATTTTGCAGTCCCACTGTTGCTGCCTGAAGCGATGGCCGCTTGGAGCAACGAAGCCACGGGAAGAAGTTCAGAGGCAAACTGGAGACAAACAGCTTTTTATTCTGATAACTTTTCTCTCTGGCTCTAACAACGACTAACACGCGCTGCACACACCACCAAAATGGCGCTGACCCGATCAGCAATCTCAGCCAAGTCACTCGAGATCCCGGGCCAAGTCCCGTGAGACTACGGAAGGCGACAATGCCCAAATCTCCGTGGCCCATAGTCAACTGCAAATCAAGCCATCTCCCCAAACAGGGCTCCTGCATTTCCCCCCTTTTGTTTTAAAAGAGGGGATGCTCTAGGATGTCTATGTGCAACCAACATTCTTACCCGTCATCAAATAATCAAGGCTGTGCCCTTGACTCCTGTCTTAGGTTGATATGTCGGCCACATGAGACTGTATTGTGCGACTGTGCCTGTCTTAGGTTGTCCCCCTCTGGGGATCTTACCCGTCATTGGCTAACCAGCCATCCAATGGAGCCCTTTTGGATCCACTGTGTATGATGACTAACAGCCGTCCAGTTGTGAGGAGATGTTGCGGCTTTAAGGCGACAAGCCTTTTGGTGATGAGCCAAATTGCATAGCATATCAAATTGTTTAAACAAATCAGCTGCCCTAAGTTCCATCAAGTAACACACTGAATTCTCTAGACAAATACCCGCAAGGTATTGTCCCGTAAAGTCCCAAACAATGAAAGATCAAAATGTCCATTTGTTATAACACGTTGATGTAGGAGGCCCCATGCATGTAGAGCAGAGGCCACACTGTTGGTGAGGTTGTTTGATGCTTGAGCAGCAGGGATGCTTGCAGCGGCCGCGATCCCTGCAGCTGTAACAGCAGATGTCTTTTTTATGTCTAGACAATGCCACCGGCAAATCTTCAGGGCCTGCTACCTAGAAACTCAAGCATCAACTTTAAAGGAAAGGCAGTGCTATTGCAGCACTGAGTCAAGAGGCGAGTTGTCAAACTACAAAATAGAATAATTAGATTAGAAAATTAAAGTTGATTTTTGTTCACACACATCGCTGGTTGAGCTTCTACAAACATAAGTTGGAAAAATATCATATTTAGAACAAAACAAAGACAGACTGAGGGTAATTACTGCATTAAAGATAGATTAAAGAAAAGGTAAAGGCACTTTGGAGAAATAATTTGTTAGCTGGAACCCTTGAGTCTCTGTATACAGAGCAATCTTTTACCTGTTGAGATAATTGAAATTAATGAGCTATTAAACAAATGAAGTTAATAACAAATAAACAATCTTATGTCAAAACACCAAAATATCAGGTTATATAGCACTAGTCATATTGTTTGCTAAAGAGAAGTCCCAGGGACACCTATTAATCAAAATTGAAAGTACCTTCATTTATAAAATTATTTACTCTTAATTGAATACTCTTAACCTAAAATGAATTAAAGTTATTTGGATCCATATATGTGTATATATATATATTTTTTTTAATAAGCGCTTTGTTATTTGTGACGTCACACTGGACAGATGCACAAACATACAAACATATATTTGTGACGTCACATTAACATGAAATGTAGACAAATGTACAGACATAAAGACATGGATAAAAAGAAAAAAAAAATACAATTGTGTGCACACTAAAGAGAGATCTCCTCGTCCCGGCCGGGAGGAATGACTTAAGTTGTGAAATATTTTGAAGGACTCTTTTGAGGGAATCATTCTATACCTTCATGTTGGTCCTCTTGATTTTGTACCTTTTTTATTAATCTTGATTCTTCAATAACTTCATCTTGATTATTTTGATGTGGTACCTGTTTTATTTATCTAGATGGTATCCATATTGGAGAGGATTCGTGTTTTGGAAAAACACAAACAGATCCTCTTCCCCAAATTAATACTGGATCTGGACCCTTCCATGTACCTGAAAGAACATCCTTCCAGTAAACCAAAGGTTTATGTTGTTGGTGTGGATTCCAATGTCTGTCTCCAGCAGAATAACCATTAGAGTCTAAAGTTAAAAAATTTAAGGTAAACAGGGCAACTGCCAATCTGTCCTTAGGACTTTTCCAATTTCCTTCTTTTTGTTTTAATAACATTTTCAGTGTTCGGTTTGCTCTTTCAATAATGCCCTGACCCTGAGGATTGTATGGGATGCCTGTTTTATGGGATATATTGAATTTTGCGCAAAACTGTTTGAAAGATGAGGACGTATATGCAGGGCCATTATCTGTTTTAAGCATTTTGGGGATGCCCAATGCAGCAAAAGCTTGCAAACAATGAGATGTAACATCTTTAACTTTTTCTCCAGAATGTAAGGAAGCAAAAATCATGCCTGAGCATGTATCTATGGTAACATGAATAAATCGCAATTTTCCAAAACTTGGCTCATGGGTAACATCCATCTGCCACAAATGATTGGGCATTAATCCTCTAGGGTTAACGCCAAAATGAGGATTGGGCAAATGTGTCATACAGGATTTACAGTCTTTTACAATTGTTCTGGCTTGCTCCTTTGTGATTTTAAACCTACGTTGTAAGGTGGTGCTGTTGACATGAAACTGGGAGTGAAATAAAGTAGCTTGTTGTAGCACTGAAAGTATAAATATTGTTTTTGTAAGTTCATCAGCCTTTTGATTACCTTCATGGAGGGGACCAGGCAAATTAGTATGTGCTCTAATATGGCCTATGAATAGAGGTTCTTTTCTTGCCCACAAAAGTTTTTGTATTTGATAAAACAATTTAAAGGCTGGAGTATGAGGTGCTATTGGTCCTGCTAACTCTAATTTTGGGACGGCTTGTACAATATAGTGGCTATCTGAAAAAATGTTTACGGGCTGGTCCCTAAAATTTTCCAGAGCTCTTACCACAGCTTCCAATTCCACTAGTTGAGCTGATTTGTGTGCAGTTATGTAAGTCATATTTTCTTTTTTAGTGACTACGGTAGCAGTACCATTTGAGGACCCATCTGTAAATACATTAAATGCCTTAGGAATAGGTTGATTTTTTTATTACCTGTAGAAATATAATAGGATGATTAATACAAAAAGATAATATAGGGGACTTAGGAAGATGATTATCAAAATTTGCAGAAGTAGAGCATTTAGCTATAGCCCAATCATTATCATTGAAGCATAAATATTCAATCTGTGATGATGAATAGGGAGTAATAATAGTAGCAGGGTGAATGCCAAATATTTTAGTAGAAGTCTTAAGTCCTTGAAGAATAAGTTTAGCCACCATGGAGGTATAAGATTCAATTATACTTTTAGGAGAGACGGGCAAATGTATCCATAATAAAGGCCCTTGTTGCCAAAATACTCCTGTGGGTGTATATTGTGAAGAAATAATAATCAACATCAGCGGTTGAGTTAAATCAAATCTATCACAATGAGCTCCTTTGATGGCTTTTTCTACTAACTTTAAAGCTTTCCTAGCATCAGGAGTCAATGTTCGCGGTGAAGATGGATCAGGATCTCTGCGAAGGATGTCAAATAAAGGTTTTAGTTGGCCAGTAGTGAGATTTAGTGTAGGGCGAAGCCAATTAATGTCTCCCAGTAGTTTTTAGAAATCATTGAGGGTGGTCAAATGTTCTTTACTTATTAAAATTTTGGGGGGGGTCTAACATAAGTATCCATGATTTTAAATCCTAAATATAATATGGGAGATCTGGTTTGAACTTTTTCTTCTGCTATATATAATCCATTTTTTTTTTTTTTTTTTTTTTTTTTTTTTTTTTTTTTGTGGTACCGGGGATTGAACTCAGGGACACTCGACCACTGGGTCACATCCCCAGCCCTTTTTTGTATTTTATTTAGAGACAGGGTCTCACTGAGTTGCTAAGTGTCTCGCCATTGCTGAGGCTGGCTTTGAACTCGCAATACTCCTGCCTCAGCCTCCCAAAGTGCTGGGATTACAGGCGTGCGCCACATCGCCCGGCTATAATCCATATTTTTAAAAAATTTTCTACCACATCACTGAATATATTAAATAAGATTTTTTGATTAGGGTGGGCCAATAAAATATCATCCATGTAATGTAGACACATGAGGTTTGGATATTTATTTTTAATGGGTTGGATAGCCTTGTCCACATATATTTGGCATATGGCGGGGCTATTAGCCATTCCCTGTGGTAAAACCTTCCATTGATATCTCTGATCAGGGCCATTATTGTTAATAGAAGGAACTGAAAAAGCAAACCTGGGGGCATCCAGAGGATGTAGGGGAATAGAAAAGAAGCAATCCTTTATATCAAGAGTAATAAGATGGAAATTTTTTGGAATAGCTACGGGACTAGGAAGTCCAGGTTGAGTAGGGCCCATAACTTGCATGGTTTTATTAATTTGTCTAAGATCATGTAACAATCGCCATTTTCCTGACTTTTTCTTGATCACAAATATGGGGGAATTCCAGGGAGAGGTGGAAGGTTCTATATGTCCTGCTTCTAATTGTTTCTGAACTAGTAGGTGGGCCGCTTGTAATTTCTCTTTAGATAGGGGCCACTGAGGGACCCACACTGGCTTATCAGAAAGCCATGGTATTTTCAAAATTATTTTCTCAGTGGCCCCGAAAAAAAAATATCTTTTTCCTTTATGATAATGATTACTTTTAGGGTTAAGATTACTCTGTACTTTTTGATAATGATTTCTTTTATGGTTAAGATTACCCTGTAGGTTTTCACATTTAACACCTGCAGGCTTGGTTGCAAGGTGTACTCCCATTTGTTGCAAAATATCTCTTCCCCATAAAGTAACCGGTATATTAGGTAAAACATAAGGCTGAAATGTTCCTTTATGGCCTTCATCATCCTCCCATTTTAAAATTACCGCACTTTTATCTGGGAGGTTATTATATCCCAAGCCTCTTAAACTGGTTGAAGCTTTTTGCAGAGGCCAGTGCTTGGGCCATTGCCGTAGATTAATAATGGAAGAGTCAGCTCCAGTATCTATTAATCCCTCCATTTCTATTCCTTGGATTTTTATTTTACACATAGGCCTCCTTGAACAGTCTCGAACCCAGCAAGCCATGGGTCTTGAGTCAGTAGAACAAAATCCTCTATTGTTCCCTTCTTGAGGCATACCCATTTTAAATGAATTATGTAAATTGGGAAGGAGAAACAACTGAGCAATTCTATCTCCTTGATTAACAGAACTTATACTTTGGGGTGAGCTAAGCATTATTTTTATTTCCCCTTTGTAGTCTGAGTTTATTACACCTGGGGTCACTTGCAAACCTAATAAGGTTTTAGGACTACACCCGATAATAAGTCCTACAGTCCCTGAGGGAAGAGGTCCCCTGACTCCTGTGGGAATCAGTTGAACCCCCATTTCAGGTGTTAACACTATTCGGGCGGTGGAACAGAGGTCTAATCCTGCATTTCCTCTTGTTCCTCTGGCGAGGGAGTGGATGGGTAGTAGGGATTGTGTCGGGGAAGCATCTGAGTGGATGCTTGAGGATACTCCTCCTCCAATGCCCCGTACATTTGTGGGCCCCGGGGTATTGGGCCCCGTGCCCCGTTTTTTGAATTCCTGAACAAAGGATTTCCATGGATGTCAAATTTTGAATGGCATTTATTGGCCCAATGATTTCCCTTTTTACACCTGGGGCAGCGGCCTGGGGCACGGTATGAGCTTGGTCTTATTTCTCTTTTGGGATTTTGCCTAGAATAGCCTGATTGATTATGATAATTTTGCCTGGAATATCCTGATTGATTATAATGTCTACGTTTAGCCTTTGTGAAATTTCGAGGGGAAGCACCTCTCATTGAGGCTGCAATCACATTTCCTGTGACAAAGACGTCATTTGTATCTTTACATAGTTGTATATATACGGAAAGATCCTTTTTAGTTCTCCGTGGCCTGATGGCTGCTTGGCACCATTTATTAGCATTTTCATATGCTAATTGAACAACTAATGGCATAGCTTGATCAACATCTGCAAACACACTACCTGCAGTTCTCAAAAGTCGATCAGCAAAATCAGCATATGGCTCATTAGGTCCTTGAATCACTTTTGACAAGCTACCTTGTAGATCCCCAGGTCCTTGTACAGTTTTCCATGCCTCTAAGGCAGCTGTGTTTATCTGAGCGTATACATCTGGGTCATAATCTGTTTGAGCCTGTAAGTCTGCGAATTGCCCTTCTCCTGTGAGCATGTCTATATTATAGTTCCCAAACCCAGCAGCCGCGTTTCTTTTAGCCGTTTCTATACAAAGTTCTTGGAATTGCGATCGCCAAACCAAGAATTGCCCCCCTGCTTAATGTTGCTTTACATAGACTTTTCCAGTCTGAGGGGGTTAAGCTAAAGGTGTTAAGGGACTCCAGCATACTCAACGTGAAAGGAGCTTGGGGCCCATAAGTCATTACTGCCTCTTTGAGATTTTTTATTGTTTTGAAATCTACTGACTGATGGACCCTCTGTCCCTTTTTCTTTTCAAATGCTGGCGGTTCCCAAGGTATCTGTGAGTTGCCCTCGAGAGCGCATAAGCGATCAGAAAGACTTTTTATTTCTGTTTCTAGGGTATGCAAATGCCTAGTAATACCCTTCATATTTTCTGTAATGGATTCCACCCATGGGGGAGTAGAGGACACAAGTGGTTCCTCTACTTGACGGTCCTTTTTCTTGGTCTTTTTTAGTTTCTTTTTCCTCATTTTCTCAGCATCACTTTTACTAGATTCCTCACCACTGCTAATTTCACTGACAGCAATATCCTGAGGCCCAGGTTCCATTAAGAGCAAGTATCCTTCAGCTATCACCAATAACTCCCGAATAGCTCTAATAGCTTGGATTTTTGTCATTTTGGGGACTCTTCTAATACTCTCTTTACTGGTCTTAGTTGGCCCAGTGGAAGCTACGCTTTTTTGATCACTTTCACTTTTTTCTATGTCCTCCTCACTGAGAACAGAATCAGGTATATCAAGGAGTCATTGCATAGCCTCTATCACTTGGGATTCAGTTATATTCGAACCCATCTTTAGAGACCTTTCAGTTCTTACCTGTCCGCTCCGAAGTCCCCGTATGGGCCGCCACCTGTTGCTGCCTGAAGCGATGGCCACTTGGAGCAACGAAGCCGCGGGAAGAAGTTCAGAGGCAAACTGGAGACAAACAGCTTTTTATTCTGATAACTTTTCTCTCTGGCTCTAACAACGACTAACATGCGCTGCACACACCACCAAAATGGCGCTGACCCAATCAGCAATCTCGGCCAAGTCACTCGAGATCCCGGGCCAAGTCCCGTGAGACTACGGAAGGCGACAATGCCCAAATCTCCGCGGCCCATAGTCAACCGCAAATCAAGCCATCTCCCCAAACAGGGCTCCTGCAGTCCCAGCAGCAATGTATGAGTGTGCCTTTTCCCCCACATCCTCTCCAACATTTAGTGTTGTTTGTGTTCTTGATAGCTGCCATTCTGACTGTAGTAAAATGAAATCTTAGAGTAGTTTTTATTTGCATTTCTCTAATTGCCGGCGATGTTGAGCATTTTTTCATTATTTGTTGATTAATTGTGTATCTTATTCTGAGAAGTGTCTTTTCAGTTTCTTAGCCCATTTATTGATTAGGTTATTTGTTTTTTTGGTGTTGAGTTTTTTGAGTTCTTTACATATTCTAGAAATTAGTGCTCTATCTGATGTGCATATATTAAATATTTGTTCCCAATTAGTTGGCTCTCTATTCACCTCACTGATTTTTTCTTTTGCTGAGAAGAAGCTTTTTAGCTTAAATCTATCCCATTCATTAATTCTTGATATTAATTCTTGCGCTACAGGGTTCTTATTAAGGAACTTGCGGCCTAATCCGACATGTTGGAAATTGTAGCTTACTTTTTCTTCTATTAGGTGTATTGTCTCTGGTCTAATTCCTAAGTCCTGATCCACTTTGAATTGAATTTTGTGCATGGTGAGAGATACAGGTTTAATTTCATTTTGTTGCATATGGATTTCCAGTTTTCCCAGCACCATTTGTTGAAGAGGCTATCCTTTCTCCAGTGTACATTTTTGGCACCTTTGTCTAATATAAGATAGCTGAAATTATATGTATTAGTCTCTGTGTCCTCAATTCTGTACCATAGGTCTACTAGTCTGTTTAGGTGCCAATACCATGCTGATTTTGTTACTATTGCTCTGTAGTATAATTAAAGTCTGGTATGGTGATGCCACCTGCTTCACTTTTCTTGCTCAGGATTGCTTTAGCTATTCTGGGTCTCTTATTTTTCCAGATGAATTTCATGACTGCTTTTTCTATTTCTTTGAGAAATGTCATTGGGATTTTGATTGGAATTGCATTAAATCTGTATAATGCTTTTGGTAGTATGGACATTTTGACAATATTAATTCTACCTATCCAAGAACAAGGTAGGTCTTTCCATCTTCTGAGGTCGTCTATGATTTCTTTCTTTAGTGTTCTATAGTTTATTCTTGTTTTTCACTATAATAATTAAATAGCTTTCATTCATCATGAATAAGCAACCTAACTTTAAAAGCCCTTTATTCATTTTTTTTCTGTTTCATAGTTTCTTTATCTCCCTCACATAGTCTCAGCAGGGAAGGTCTGAGAAGGATGTTCTTCATTGAGTCTGTGATTAAGTGCAGCTACAAATTAACCATCTACTCAGTGACCCAAGCAAGAACTGTCCCTAGGAATAGGCCTAAGAAATACTGGTCATAATGAATGAAGATGACAACTTTAAATATGTTTTTAAGTCCTTGGTCTTAGTCAATTAAAATAAATGGATTGTTTAGTGATACTAGTCACAGTAGAGAATTGACTCTGTGCTCCAAATGTGACTCTCCTTGTGTTTTAATGTGACAGTTCAAAACTCCCTCTATATGTGTATTCTTCATTTCCATTCAAAGCTCAACCATATAGATGTACATAAAATTTGGTGTTTTTTTATTTATGATTCTATAGGAAATTATCAGTTCCTTGCCAAACATAATAAATGACAAATATGGAAGGAAGGTCCTATTGTATTTACTGAGTCCCAGAGATCCTGCACATACAGTACGAGAAATCATTGAAGTTCTGCAAAAAGGAGATGGTAATGCACACAGGTAAAAGCCAGTAGAATGGTTTGACTCCTTCATCATTTGCTTTGACAGTTCACTTAATCTGATTAGTTTATGCTTCCAGAAATCTACAGTCACACATCCATACCCTCTCTCTTACTCCATCTCTAAAAAATACTCAAAAGGTGAATTCTGTTTTAATCCTATAATTTTGACAGATTCTTAAAGTTTTTATCTTGACAACAAAATAAAAGTGTCATGCTAAAAGAACACCTCTGAGCCCTGGCACATAGCGGGTATTCAGGTGCATGGTTCATTTTTTGTTTGCTTTATTTTCAAAACTACTGTTACTGTGGTTTTGAGTACCCAAGGAAGGGAGTAGAGTCCATAAAGTAGTCTTAAGCATGTGTTAGCTTATGGAATAAATCATTGTTGTTTGGGTGTTTGGGCTTCTGTTTCGGAATTTGTTGTTGTTGTATTGAATAAACTAACCTTCATTTGTTAAGTGCTTGTTCTGTACCAGGCACTATTCAGTTTCTTTGGATGTGAGGATGAAAAATAGGACATAGCCTCAAATCACCTGTTGTCTATATGCTCAGTAGAATTGTCAACAGTTACAAATAGAGTGTGACACAGACTGTGATAATTGCCTGAGGATTTTGTGTAATAAGATCACTCTATTTCCTTTGCTGTAGTAAGAAAGACACAGAGATCCGCCGTCGTGAGCTCTTAGAATTCATTTCTCCAGCTTTGTTAAGCTACCTGCAAGAACACGCCCAAGAGGTGGTGCTAGATAAGTCTGCATGTGTGTTGGTGTCTGATATTCTGGGATCTGCCACTGGAGATGTTCAGCCTGCCATGGATGCCATCGCCAGCTTGGCAGCAGTGGAACTACATCCTGGTGGCAAGGACGGAGAGGTAATGTGCTATTATAAGACAGGCATAAAAGTTTCAGGGGCTGTAAAAACTCAAGTCAGTGAGAACATCACTATAAAAAGAGTTTTAACAATAATTAACTCTCCTCATACCAACAGTACATTTGAAAATTGGGAATTCAAAACAACATGCCATTATGTACTTACATTTCTTAGAAATGTATAATGATTCATGTTAGCTACAGAGTAAAAACAAAATTTTGGTATTATTTTATGTTGTCCATAATTGGCCTTCTATTACCTTTCCAGAATAATCCATGCTCTTAATTCCTCTTTTGAATTTGCTATGGATGTTGGCTTCTTCCTCCAGCCTGGAATGTTGCCCCATTTCTCTGTTTCTCTTGTGTTTTTCTATAGAAAGCCTTACTCATGCACAGTCTCCATAATCTTCCATGAATTTTTCCCTAATTTCTCTTCTTTAAAAAATACTTGCTTGTTCTTTAAAAAATACTTGCTCCTGCTTATATTACTTGAACCTCCTATCATTCCTTATTACATATTAAGTCCACTGATTCATGTACATGATAAGTGCTAGACAGTGGCCAGCACTGCCCTCCCTCAAACTTGTCAGGGGACACACTTTAAACATTTACATAAATAATTATTTAGGTCAGCATTTAAGTTATTTGAGTGAAAGCTATGAAGGACAAGTACAGGTTTTAGGGGATTGTGTAAGAGCCACCTACCCCAAGAAGGCTCTCTGAAGGTTGGGAAAGCTAAGCTGAGACCTGAAGCATTAGTAGCTCAGCAAGAAATGGTAGAAAGAAGGTTCTAGGCTGAGGTAGCAACAGTGCAGCAGCAGTAATGAGGTAAGGAGTGAGGAAGCCTGTTTGAGAACAGGAGGGTGGGGTAGGGAATGGAAATTGTCAAGCAGAGGAATAAGAAGGCTGAGGCCAGGATTTATAGGGCCTTTGTGTTGTGCTGGCTTGTAAGCTCTCAAAGCTTCTAACATATTTATGGTGAACCTACTGTTTTCTGAGGCAATGGCCTCTGCTTTCACCTAGCGTCACAAAGCCTTTCTCTTAATCCTCACAGTAACCTTTCATTATTATCCCTAGTATTACAGTTTTAAGGTATAAAATAAATTACTCAGGTTCTTTGCCTGTTATTCATTAATCTGTCCTGAATGCTTAAAAAGGTATTCAAAGATGAAATGACAGGGTCTTTGTCCTTAGAGCCTGGTGTCCATTGGCGAGACATATACAAGCAAGGTGTTAAAGTAGTAAAAGTCAATTCTTGTACTGAGTTATGTTCAGAATGTGATGGGAACTAAATGTAACATCTGAATTTTAGTCCATATCCAAAGACTGTTAACTAGTACTGTGGATAGTTGCTCTAAAAAGGAATGCTTTGGCTTAAAATGATAAGTTGCCTCTTGGTAGCAGTTAGGTGGTTAATTACCATAATAAAAGTAGTGCCTCATAGTGTCAGATTCCAACTTCCTGGCTCAGTCTACCATCTTTACAATTATTCTTACATTGCAGTTGCTGGCATTCACAACCTTAGCCCAAGTCCACACATCAGGGTCCCAAGCAGGAAGGAAAGAGCAAGAGCAATGAGTCTTTTCCTCTTGAGAATGGCAACTTCCTAGACAGGCTTTCTTGACATTTTACTGGCTAGAACTAAGTCACAATCACTTCTGGACCAATCTCTGGCAGAAGGTGTTTGGATGAACAGGACCACTTCAGACCAATCAGGAGGTATCCCCTGAGAGTAAAGAGGGACCTTTAGAGAAGGTGGGTGGCTGGGTGAGGTGTCAGTAGGAAAGAAAGCTGGCAAGGGAGGAGCTGTTGAATAAAGTCAAGAGAGCCTTTTCCATAGCAGCGATTATATTGTATTCACCTTTAATTCCTTCTAATCATGTAGGTCAAAGTCTGGCATTTGGAAATGTTTTGTACCAATATATATTTGGTTCTGAATGAAAACGATGCCATGTATTTAGTGTATGGCATACTTCTAATGCATAGAATTGGGAAGAAAAAGTGGCTTGTGGGTCTTAGCAGCCCTGGCCTCTGTCCTCCTGGAACAGTTTATATTACCAAGTGGGAATGAACAGTGCATAGCGGAAGTTTCTCTGCAAGGAGATTGTGCCCAATGTCTCCCGTACTCCATATGGGAGTCCCCAGGTGGAAATGATTAGTGTGACCCTTAAAAAGGAGTCAAGTTGAGCTAAAACATTTTTTCTTGACCTACTCAGATCATTGTAGTCACATGTATTTAAATACCATTCATCATTCAACATTAGGTTTCAGTGTTTCTACTGTGGTATTCTGTCTCAGAGGTTTATTCTCACCTCAGAACTATGTATTACCACTGGAAAGGTGGTGAACACGATTTTAGATGAGTGTAGTAGTGGTGCTGTTTGGACTGAATTCCAGAAGCCAAATCTGCCCTGCCCTGAAGGGACTGCATTCTTGCATAACTGAGTTCATTTCAGCCTGGGAAGTAGAACTGATCTCTGGTGCCTCTAGATACGATAAATATTCTAGATGAAGACTTCTTAAGCCTTGTGGAACTTGAAACTTGGCTTCATCCTTACCTACGTGTGGTTATATAGGTTGAATTATGGGCCAAGGTGTGGGTGAAAACAGATGTTTGAAGTAACCTCTTCTTGATCCCCCATAGCTTCATGTTGCAGAACATCCTGCAGGACACCTAGTTCTGAAGTGGTTAATAGAGCAAGATAAAAAGATGAAAGAAAATGGAAGAGAAGGTAAGCCATGCATCTTGACCTCTTCTTGCTTTTTATGTGGAATTTCTATAATTCCTGGCATCCCTGAACTTTACACTGGCCCTATAAGTTCATATGAAGTTTGTCAAGTGTTTAGAAATGATGTCTGAATAAAAATCATGTAGTTTCTTCCTTCCTTCCTTCCTTGCTTTCTTTTTTTCTCTTTCCCTCCCTCCCTCATGCTTTCTGTCTTCCCTCCTCTGCTACGTCAGACTTTTATCCAGACTTGGTCATTGCCCTGAAATGTCATTCTGTTTCTGGCAGATACTGTAGCATTGCCCCCAATGAAAACGCATGTTTTTTTTTTTATCTGTAGTTTTGAGAAAAGAATAAGCTGGAGAATATTATCCTCATCAGAGAAATTTTGGCACCTGCCTATTTATTTGGCATTGAAATATGTGTGACCAAAGGCAAGCCAGTCCTTGGCACTTTTTATTTATTTATTTTTTTTTGGGGGGGGTGGGCAACAGGGACCTTTATTATGGATACATTTACCCATCTCTCCTAAAAGTACAATTGAGTCTTTTTTTTGTTTCCTGATTTCCCCAATTTATTTTTTTATTTATTTTTTAATTATTTTTTATCCTAAGATGTTATAAACGACAGCAGAATACATTACATTTCATATATATTTTACACATATATAGAGCACTTTTTTGCAAATCTCTGGTTGTATGCAAAGTATATTCACATCATTCGTGACTTCATGTATGCATTTAGGGTAATGATATCCATCTCATTCTACCATCTTTTTTTTTTTTTTTTTCCTTCACCCTTTTGCCCCCTTCCTTCCCCTCCCTCCCCATTGGCCATTCTAGTATTCCTCTAATCCTCCTGTGCTCCCCATCCCAACCCGACTGTGAGTTGGCCTCCTTATATCAGAGAAAACATTTGGCATTTGGCTTTTTGGGATTGCCTAACTTCACTTAGCATTATATTCTCTAACTCCATCCTTTTTCCTGCAAATGCCATGATTTTATTCTCTCTTATTGCTGAGTAATACTCCATTGTGTGTATATACCACATTTTCTTTATCCATTCATCTACTGAAGGGCATCTAGGTTGGTTCCACAGTTTAGCTATTGTGAATTGTGCTGCTATAAACATTGATGTGGCTGTGTCCCTGTAGTATGCTATTTTCATGTCTTTTGGGTAAAGACCAAGGAGTGGGATAGCTGGGTCATAAGGTGGTTCCATTCCAAGTTTTCCAAGGTATCTCCATACTGCTTTCCATATTGGCTGCACCATTTTGCAGTCCCACCAACAATGTATGAGTGTGCCTTTTTCTCCATATCCTCTCCAACATTTATTGTTGTTTGTGTTCTTAATAGCTGCCATACTGACTGGTGTGAGATGAAATCTTAGAGTGGTTTTGATTTACATTTCTCTAATTGCCAGAGAGGTTGAGCATTTTTTTATCTATTTATTGATTGATTGTATATCTTCTTCTGAGAAGTGTCTGTTCAGTTCCTTGGCCCATTTATTGATTGGGTTATTTGTTTTTTTGGTGTTAAGATTTTTTGAGTTCTTTATATATTCTAGAGATTAGTGCTCTATCTGACGTGCATGTGGTAAAAATTTGTTTCCAATTAGTAGGCTCTCTGTTCACCTCACTGATTGTTTCTTTTGCTGAGAAGAAGCTTTGTAATTTGAGTCTATACCATTTATTGATTCTTGATATTAATTCTTGTGCTACAGGATTCTTATTAAGGAACTTGGGACCTAATCCAACATGTTGGAGATTAGTGCTTACTTTTTTTTCTATTAGGTGTAGTGTCTCTGGTCTAATTCCTAGATCCTTGATCCACTTTGAGTTGAATTTTGTGCATGGTGAGAGATATAGGTTTAATTTCATTTTATTGCATATGGATTTCCAGTTTTTCCCAGCACCATTTGTTGAAGAGGCTATCTTTTCTCCAGTGTACATTTTTGGCACCTTTGTCTAATATAAGATAACTGAAATTATATGTGTTAGTCTCTGTGTCCTCTATTCTGTACCATTGGTCTACTGGTCGATTTTGGTGCCAATACCATGCTGTTTTGGTTACTATTGGTCTGTAGTATAATTTAAGGTCTGGTATAGTGATGCCACCTGCTTCACTCCTCTTACTAAAGATTGCTGTAGCTATTCTGGGTCTCTTATTTTTCCAGATGAATTTCATGACTGCTTTTTCTATTTCTATGAGGAATGTCATTGGGATTTTAATTGGCATTGCATTAAATCTGTATAGTGCTTTTGGTAGTATGGTCATTTTGACAATATTAGTTCTGCCTATCCAAGAACAAGGTAGATCTTTCCATCTTCTAAGGTCTTCCATAATTTATTTCTTTAGTGTTCTGTAGTTTTCATTGTAGAGGTCTTTCACATCTTTGGTTAAGTTGATTCCCAAGTACTTTATTTTTTTTGATGCTATTGTAAACGGGTAGTTTTCCTCATTTCCCTTTCAGAGGATTTGTCACTGATATGTAGAAATGCCTTAGATTTATGGGTGTTGATTTTGTATCCTGCTACTTTGCTGAATTCATTTATGAGTTCTACAAGTTTTCTGGTGGAATTTTTGGGGTCTTCTAGGTATAAAATCATACCATCAGCAAATAATGATAATTTGAGTTCTACTTTACCTATCTGTATCCCTTTAATTTCTTTCATCTGTCTTATTGCTCTGGCTAGCATTTCAATTACTGTGTTGAATAGAAGTGGTGAAAGAGGGCATCCCTGTCTTGTTCCAGTTTTTAAAGGGAATGTTTTCAATTTTTCTCCATTTAGAATAATGTTGGCCTGGGGATTAGCATATATAGCTTTTATGATGTTGAGATATGTTCCAGTTATCCCTAGTTTTCCTAGTGTTTTCAGCATGAAGGGGTGCTGTATTTTGTCAAATGCTTTTTCTGCATCTATTGAGATAATCATATGGTTCTTATCTTTGAGTATATTGATGTAGTGAATTACATTTATTGTTTTTCGTATGTTGAACCATCCTTGCATCCCTGGAATGAACCCCACTTGATCGTGGTATATTATATTTTTGATATGTTTCTGTATCCGTTTTGCTAGAATTTTATTGAGAATTTTTGCATCTATATTCATTAAAGATATTGGTCTGAAGTTTTCTTTTTTGGATGTGCCTTTGCCTGGTTTGGGGATCAGGGTGATGTTGGCCTCATAGAATGAGTTTGGAAGTGCTCCCTCTTTTTCTATTTCCTGAAATAAATTGAAGAGTATTGGTATCAGTTCTTCTTTGAAGGTCTTGTAGAACTCAGAACTCCATCTGGTCCTGGGCTTTTCTTGGTTGGTAGGCTTCTGATGGCATCTTCTATTTCGTCGCTTGAAATTGGTCTGTTCAAATTATGTATATCCTCCTGCTTAAGTTTGGGCACATCATACAACTCTAGAAATTTGTCGATGCCTTTGGTGTTTTCTATTTTGTTGGATTACAGGTTTTTGAAATAATTTTGAATTATTTCCTGTATTTCCATAGTGTTTGTTGTGATATTTCCTTTTTCATCGCATATATTAGTAATTTGAGTTATCTCTCTCCTTCTCTTTGTTACCCTGGACAAGGGTCTGTCAATTTTATTTATTTTTTCAAAGAACCAACTTTTTGTTTTGTCAATTTTTTCAATTGTTTCTTTGGTTTCAATTTCATTAATTTCAGCTATGGTTTTAATTATTTCCTGTTTTCTACCACTTTTGGTGTTGCATTGTTCTTCTTTTTCTAGAGCTTTGAGATGGAATTTTAAGTCATTTATTTGTTGACTTTTTCTTCTTTTGAGGAATGAACTCAATGCAATGAACTTTCCTCTTAGAACTGCCTTCATAGTGTCCCAGAGATTTCAATATGTTGTGTCTGTGTTCTCATTCACCTCTAAGAATTTTTTAATCTCCTCTTTGTCATCTGCAACCCATTGTTCATTCAGTAACATATTATTTAGTCTCCAGGTGTTGGAGTAGCTTTTATTTCTTATTTTATCATTGATTTCTGATTTCTTTCCATTGTAGTCTAATAGAATGCAGGGTAGTATCTCAACTTTTTTGTATTTGCTCAGAGTTGTTTTGTGGTCTATTTTAGAGAAGGTTCCATGTGCTGCTGAGAAGAAAGTGTATTCATTCGTTGAAGGATGAAATATTCTATATAAGTCAGTTAAGTCTTAAGTTGTTTATTGTTTTTTTTCAGTTCTATAGTTTCTTTGTTCAGCTTTTGTTTGGAAGATCTATCCAGTGGTGAAAGGGGTGTGTTAAAGTCACGCAGAATTATTGTGTTGCGGTCAATTTGACTCTTAAACTTCAGGAGAGTTTGTTTGATGAACATGGATGCTCCATTGTTTGGGGCATATATATTTATAATTGTTAAGTCTTGTTGGTGTATGGTTCCCTTGAGCAGTATATAGTGTCCGTCTTTATCCCTTTTGATTGACTTTAGCTTGAAGTCTACTTTATTTGATATGAGGATGGAAACCCCAGCTTGTTTCCTCTGTCCATATGAGTGGTAGGATTTTTCCCAACCTTTCACCCTCAGCCTATGAATGTCTTTTCCTATGAGATGAGTCTCTTGGAGGCAGCATATTGTTGGGTCTGTTTTTTTGATCCAATCTGCTAATCTATGTCTTTTGATTGGTGAGTTTAGGCCATTAACATTCAGAGTTATTATTGAGATGTGTTTTGTATTCCCAGCCATTTTTATTCCTGGTATTTACCTTGACATGGTTCTCTTCTAATTGTTTTTTCTTTAGTGTAATACCTCCCTCTGTTGATTTTCATCATTGTTTTTCTTTTCCTCTTCATGGAATATTTTGCTGAGGATGTTCTGTAGTGGTGGCTTTCTACTTGTAAATTCTCTTAACTTTTGTTTATTATGGAAGGTTTTTATTTCATCCTCAAATCTAAAGCTTAATTTTGCTGGGTATAAGATTCTTGGTTGGCATCCCTTTTCCTTCAGAGCTTGGAATATGTTGTTCCATGATCTCCTAGCTTTGAGTGTCTGAGTTGAAAAATCTGCTGTGATACGAATTGGTCTCTCACTATATGTGATCTGATTCCTCTCTTGCAGCCTTTAAAATTCTATCCTTGTTCTGTATGCTAGGCATTTTCATTATAATGTGTCTTGGTGCAGATCTGTTGTAATTTTGTACATTTGGTGTCCTATAAGCCTCTTTTATTTGGTTTTCCAATTCATTGTTCATGTTTGGGAAATTTTCTGATATTATCTCATTGAAGAGGTTGTGCATTCCTTTGGTTTGAAACTCTATGCCTTCCTCTATCCCAATTATTCTTATATTTGGTCTTTTGATGCTGTCCCATATTTCTTGGATGTTCTATTCATGGTTTCTTACTATCTTCATTGTGTGGTCAACTTTATTTTCAAGATTATATACTTTGTCTTCATTGTCTGATGTTCTTTCTTCCAGTTGATCTAGTCTGTTGGTGATGCCTTCAGTTGTGTTTTTTATTTGGTTAATTGTTTCCTTCATTTCATGGATTTCTGATTGTTTTTTTTTTTTTTTTTTTCAGAGTTTCGATCTCTTTTTTGAAGTAATCTTTTGCTACCTGTATTTGCTCTCTTATATCTTTGTTGTAGTGTCAATTTTTGCCTGTATTTGCTCATTTAGATCATTCTTTGATTCACAGATCATTTTAATTATGAACCTTCTGAACTCTTTCTCTGACATTTCGTCAACTTTGCTGAGCATGGGTTCTGTTATTGTAGAATGCTTGGTTTGTTTGGGGTATTTTCCTCCCCTGTTTTTTCATGGTGTCTATTTGCTTTACTTTTTGCATTGTAGATCTGAGTTATTACAGATTCTTCCCTATATTTTTAATACCCTTGCAGGTTGTCTGTGCCTCCCTTTAGCACTGGACTATCAGAACCTGCCACTGACCCTCAAAATATGCTACCTGCAGCTGGGTTCATACTGGTTGGCATGGGCTGAACTGGTTGAGTCTGAGCTCCTGTGGTGGTCTGGGGCTAATGGCAATGCGGTGAAGGTCAGTGGGACTGCCCTGAGCCGGTCTGGGCTCAGGCAGAGTTGGCAGGTCTGTCCTTGCTGTCTCCTGCTCTGGGGAGGAGGCTGGTGGGACTTGATGGAGCCTGGGCCTGGTGGCACTCTGATGTAGGACCCTGGGACTGCCCCGGGCCACCTGCAATCTAAGCAGAGTTGGAGGGTCTGTCCTTGCTGTCTCCTGCTCTGGGGTGGAGGTCAGCGGGGCTGGCTGGAGGCTGGTTTCACACCAACGGGCGTCAGCGGGACTGACCTGGGTCTGGCGTGCTCAGGTGAACGTCCGCGGGACTACCCTGGGCTGGCCTGGGCTCAGGCAGTGTTGGCAGGTCTGTCCTTGCTGTCTCCTGCTCTGGGACATAGCCCTTGGCACTTTTTAAATAAGCCTTATAAGCTGCTCTGTAGAAACTCAACTATAAAGAGGAGAATGGCATCTTGTGTCTAATTGAAATGGTGTATACTATTCCCCTCTTAGTCCTGTCTTTAAACCTGACCTCTTTTACTATATTCAAACTCCATCTGGTATTTAAGCCACTTTTTCCCCACCAAATTAAAAGTTTGGTCTATTACTGTCTGAAAAAGGTGACATCATGAATTAAGGCAAAAATTACATTCTCTAGCTAGTGAGGCAACCAGTATATCAATAGAGCTGCCACTTCTCACTCTACATGTAAGAATAGGAATTTGAGGCTATCTTTCACTGCCCCCCCCCTTTTTTTTGCAATAAGAAAATTTATAATGTTAAAAAAGTGTATTGAATCATCTTTTTCATTATTAAAAAAGTGATGCATATTTGGGTTGAGTTTATGCCAGAGAAGTTGTTCAAAAAGTCCAAGGGTTTTTCTAGGAATTTTTCTCTCTCAATGAAAATGTGCTGACAGCCCTAAAATATGATTTGGGCCTGATGTTTTTTCATTCTCCTGTAGTAACAAATGAGTGTGTCTTCCTCTTTTGAATATCTGTTGCTGTGGGAAAACCACCTCAGAACTCAGTAGTTTTTCAAGACAATTATTTTGATCAAGTTTCTAAGAGTTTATAAACCCCGTTCTGGGGTTACTTAGTTTGGGGTTGGACTATCTATCTACTTCTAGAATAGCTGTCTCACATAGATGGCAAAAAAGTCTGAATAGTCATAGGCCTCATAGCTTTTAAAAGGTCCTTATATTTGAGTATCTGAATGAATTGTACATTCTTCCTAAGATGTTTGCCTTCAAGATAAATTATCCATTCTTTTATCTATACTTAATCCTGGCCATTAGAAATTCTCCTTTGTCCAATAGCACTTTGATGCACAGTGAGTAGATAATACCAAGACCTCAATAATCAAAAGTACTAAAGTAAAGAACATGAGTAGTATTTTTTTCTTTTTTTAGGTGGTGGGGTGGGGAGGTGTGCTGGGGATTGAGCTCAAGGGACTCAAGGCCACTCAACCACTGGGTTACATCTCCAGTTCTATTTTGTATTTTATTTAGAGACAGGGTCTCACTGAGTTGCTTAGCGCCTCACCGTTGCCGAGGCTGGCTTTGAACTCGCGTTCCTCCTGCCTCAGCCTCCCAAGCCGCTGGGATTATAGACATTCACCATCATGCCCAGCTATGAGTAGTATTTTTGATGTGTATATGTCTAAGCATTGTAGGAGGACATTGCCCCATATAACCTAGAATAGTCATTCTTTAGCTACTGTGTTCTTGGCACCTTTGGATAAGCATTCCTCCATGAGGGAAAACTTGAATTCGACCAAACAAAGTGGTGCTTTGTCATTCATTTACTTCTTGAATAACTTTCAGGTCAAGTTTACATCATTAAAAATTAAAAAGAGGAGCTGGGTGTGGTGGCACATGCCTGTAATCCCAGCACTTGGGAGGCTGAGGCAGGAGGATTGTGAGTTCAAAGCCAGTCTTAGCAATGGCAAGGCACTTAGCAACTCAGTGAGACCCTGTCTCTAATAAAATACAAAAAAAAAAAAATAAGGGCTGGGGATGTGGCCCAGTGGTCGAGTGCCCCTGAGTTCAATACCCAGCACCAAAAAAAAAAAAAAAAAAAAATTTAAAAAGGGGCTGGGGTTGTGGCTCAGCGGTAGAGCGCTCGGCTAGCACATGCGTGGCCCAGGTTCAATCCTCAGCACCACGTAAAAATAAAGGCATTTTGTAGAACTAACACAAATAAATAAACATTTTGAAAATATTAAAAAGAAATGAAAGCATGACCACTTGAGCATTTTTTAAAGAATTTATTGTTTTTCTTTACTAATTACTGCTAAACAAAGCTTACAGTTTGGATCAGAGTTAAAACAAATGGCTGTATTAATGCATTATATAAACCTGTACTGGGATTTTTAGTGTTACAGAAGATTGGATGAGAAGTCTTTTATTAGCTTTTTTTACTAAAATATACTTGTAAGTTTAGGGGTGGGATAGAAAAAGATTAGGAGTTTGGTATATGATGTTTACTAAGTTTCAGTATATCTTTACAGGATGTTTTGCAAAAACATTGGTAGAACATGTTGGTATGAAGAACCTGAAGTCCTGGGCTAGTGTAAATCGAGGTGCCATTATTCTTTCCAGGTAGGTATATTGTGTTTTTTCTGTGCTCAGGACCTCTTCATACAAAGGTACACTTCCTTCCCCTTTACCTCACAGCTCTAATACTTATTCCTAGTAATCTGGCATTAGTCTTTACTAATTAGTCCATAGTCTAGACAAGTACATCAAATATTAGAAAGCAAATGTAGCTTTTTCAGTTGTCCTTCGGATTTCTTTTACTACCATCTTTTGGATATCAAAGATCATAAAATGATGACACTCACAAGACATCATATGATGGTTTTGACCAAAACATAATTTCATGTATATATATACACACATACACACACACACACACACACACACACACATATACATGTATACATAAAATATGTTAGTAGATAATTTGTGTCCCTAAGGAAACAGTGTCAAAGCTGTTTTTTTTTTTTTTTTTTTTTTAAGTCATGCCTAACTTTACATGAATTTTCTTTCTTTGTTTTTAGTGGTTCTAAATGGATTGGGAAAGCATTTGTTAAAATCTGTATGCTAATTTTTTTCTGACTTAAAATGAGAGAAAACTGATTATGCATGAATTTTGTGTATTCTCTGGACTTTGTTGAATTTGTAATTTACAGGTCATTGAATTTTCAGGCTTTTTATGCCCATGTGAAACCCTCTTTTTAAAGCATTTGTTTTATAAGATTTGTGTGTTGATTTCAGGCAGTCACTGTTGATTTTTCCCCTGCTGTGCTGCCATGGTTTGGGAAAACAGATACTAATACTAGTTTGAATTTCCTACCATAATTCATATGTAACTTGCTTTGTGGTTTAGCTATATTGTTTATAGATGTTAGGTTAAATGTTTCTTCAATATATAATTTGATCTCGTACACATATACTCTCAAACACACACTCATAAAAGCCTTCCTTTTTTTCTGGTTGATTAGTAGCCCCAACTATATGGGTGTTTCATGTAGATCATTTTGTTCATTTCTCATTAATAGTAGTTAATTTTCTAGTTGATGTTGAACAGTCAAAATTCATTAGTTGAAACATGAAATTTTTTGTTATGAATTTCTTTACCAATCATTTGGAATGTTAACCCCTACTGACACGTTCTTTTATTACTCTCAATTAAATAGAAATTTGATTGATGCTATGAAATTAATTTATAAAGGTACTTATTAGAACTCCCCTTGGGTAGATTTCAAACATAAGAATACTACAGATTTATTGTGGAACACTACTTGGAACTGGTATAGGAATACATGAAAGACTTGAGGTTCTAAATAGAAGTTGAACTACATGTAACTTAATACAATTATCATTTTTGTTTGTTTTTTTTAATATTCAGTACTTTATTTGGTAAAATCCCCTGCTTATTTATATTTTACTTAAAACTTGTGTTTTCTTTTTGGAAATCTTGATGTGTTTTGTCGTTGTAGTTGTTTATTGTTTGTCTTTTTGGTGCTGAATCTTTTTATAGCAACTGAAAAGCCTTATTTTGAGTAGAAAGAGAAAATCAGCCTTGTATACCAGCAGAAAAATAACTAGGGAAGCAGAGCTCTTCATCATGTAAGAGCTTTGGCTCTAGATAGACTGCCTGGGCTCCAGACCCAGATTATATGTAGTCTTGGGGAAAATATTGAATTTTTTTGTTTTTTCTTGGTTGAAAATGAGGTTACTTATAGTCCTAAAGTTGTTGTGAAAACCATGCATATAAAATGCCTGTTATTATGTTTAATGTGTTAAATGTTATCTTGTATTAGTGTTGTACATTATTTAATTGTCTAGCCAACGTGTATAAAATTAAGACATCAAATGAGTCACAAATCTATTAAAAGGGTACTTCACTTTTCAACATTTTCAGCTTTTCAGATGGCAAGCAGTGCTATAGCTTGGCTCTCACAAGCAGTGGAATGCTGCTTAGTGCTAATAACTGACCCTCCTCTTTGCTGACATGATGAAACTTATTGGGTTCTGGGACTTTTGAAAATACCAAGTAGTTTCCTTTAGACTGTGTATCAGAGGTTAGCATTTACATATGGTCCTCAAGAAGCGGGGGAAGAACAGAAAACTGAGGTGTGTGTTCTGTAGTGAGGTACCTATAACTTGGCCCCAATAAAAGCCTCCAGGCTCCATTCACTTTGGTGGCAGAGCACTTGAGCAAAGTTTCAGGTTATTTTATTGAGTGGATAACATTGATTGTTTGCTAAGTGCCAAACTCTGACTTTAGATGCAAGATCATTTGAGGCTCAAAATAGAACCCTGTAGGGGTTTGGACTGTAACTCAGTGGTAGAGTAGGTGCTTAGCATGTGCAAGACTTTGCATTCTTTCCCACACCAAAAAGAAACAACCAACCATGCAAGGGAAAAGGTGGGTTCTGTTGTTAATCCCATTCTACACATCAGGAAACTGAATCCTAGAGAATTTAAATATCCTGCTTTTGGTTGTGTGGTTAAAACAGCAGCTCATTTGAAACTCAAGCAGTGAAACTCTTTCTCCTTTACTGCATGTTGTAGAGTTCAGTGAGAAGGCTCGTTGCCTCTTACTTTTCATGACCTCACTTAGGCTCCCTGTATACCCATTCAATTGGGTAATTAATCTACTCAGCTTTTCGTGGCCATGAAATAAAAAAAAAAAGAAAGAAAACAGAGGGACTCTGCTCTTGAGCTTATAATATAAATAGGAAAGAAAAGATAGAAGGCATGTAGAATAATTTAAGGCAGGATGTAATTAAATCTTATGATAATCAAAGTCAGTCAGATGTTTGCTTGAGTGACTCCACCTGCAAGATTGTAAAACATTCTTATGTAATTTTAGAATATATAGGCTTCTGGCTCTCACCATTCATCTGGTGAACAACAACAACAAAAAATCTAGAATGTTAGAGGATCCAACTCAACATTAGTGAATTATTTTATACCGTGAGTACTGGTAATATTGCAAATTATCTAGGAGTTTTTTTTTTTTTTTGAAATGTAATTATTGTTAATTTTTTCTTCTATCTTCAGCCTTCTGCAGAATTCTGATGAAGAAGTTGCAAACAAAGTCAAAGCTGGGCTGAAAAGCCTGATTCCCACGTTGGAAAAAAACAAAAGTACCAGCAAAGGAATAGAAACTCTACTCGAGAAACTGACTACATAGGTGGAAACAGTTAAGAAAACAGTGGAATCATTTTTTCCCATTCTCTGTTCTCTTCCCAGCACAGAAAAGAATGGCAAAGGTCCACCTTATTAGTAATTTGGGAGCTCTGTACATGTGTTTCTTCTTTGTATAAGAATCTTTTTATATAAAATTATTTCTAAAAATGGTCTTTATTTTTTAAATTTCAGCTCTCTCATTTTCAGTAGTAAGCAGACAATAGTGTATGGCAGCAATTGGAAAGTTTAGCAATCTTATATGGTTATATGGTGGGACCAAATATGTATAAAGTGTAGTTGAATGAGTTTGATTCAGGGGAGAAGACACCATCAATGAGCATGTAGTCTTAGGGTTCCTGGAGCACTTGAGACTTGAGAGCACCATTTGTGCCAAAGGAAGGCAGAATAAGGAAAAGAAGAGCCAAAGGGAGTCTTTGGGATCAGTTAGGTGGGAATTAATGGTTTTGAAATGAACGGTAGGAAACCTTGGGGCACACCCTGTGGACTGAGTTCCATGTTAGCTTTTCTTTGAAGGCTACTTCGGTAAATTAAGCTCATTACAGGAAATGTGTTAGATGAATTAGAGGATCACAGTGGATAATAGTGTTAAGGTGAGGGTCACTGGGAATATCTCCCTGTCTCTGGATTTGGGACTTATATGTAAATAAGCTCCTTGTGATAAGACATTCTACCTCTGGATTGGCACTAAAATAGTCAATAGTAAAGGTCTATACAGTAAAAGGAAAAAAGATACAAATTTGTTCTAATGCAGAAGTCTGAGTTCAAATAGTATGTCTGAATGTTAAAACTATAGTTGACTCTGAACAGCAAAACTTAGCAGGGAAGGTAGATTATTGGGTCTCATGTAGTAGCCATGCTGCTTTCAGTATAGTGCCTTGATCCTGTCTCAAGTAGTCTACATAACAGGACACCCAGTTGGATCTGTCAACTGCAGTTTACACTGCTGGAGAAGTGAGTGCACCTTTGCTGGCCAGACTGTAGGATCCCAGTAGTACTCCCAACCTAAAGCTACCTAGACTCCACCACCCTTTCTCCTGCCAGGGTATGTGAACCCTTCTCAAAGAACAGAACAGCCGATACCTATAACTTTTCACAGAATTCCTTCCTGACTACCACCCTCTGAGTCTCAGGGTATGGGGTGGGACAGCTGGGGGAACAGGGCATTGTGTGAGGAGATGAATGGGGAGAAGTCAACATTACAGCTTGCCTTTGACTAATATATTGTGATTTGTGTTCATATAAAGGGCCCATTCAGAGGCTGGGGACAGGGCTACATTTTTTCCATCTTTTAAAGTAAAAATATAAAATAACTTGTAAATAATTAGAAAAGTACTTTGTAAAACAAAAGCAGCCATCTCCTCCACCCCCTCCTCCACACCCCTGTCTTATCCACTCCAGAATGACTTCCAGTTATTCTTAGCTGTGCTATTTCTAAATATCGTATTTTTATAGTGTATATATATTTAAATATTTATTTATTTGGTTTAGTTGTACACAATGCCTTGTATGTTTACGTGGTGCTGAGGATTGAACCCAGGTCATGCATGTGCTAGGCGAGCGCTGCACCACTGAGCCACAACCCCAGCCCCTATAGTGTATATTTTTAATCTTTCAGATTTACATGTTGTCTTCTGGCTTCCTATGATTAAAGAAATACAGATTAGCCGGGTGTGGTGGCGCTCACTTGTAATCCCTGTACTTGGGAGGCTGAGGCAGGAGGATCCGAGTTCAAAGCCAGCCTCAGCAATGGCGAGACACTTAGCAACACAGTGAGACCCTGTCTCTAAATAAAATACAAAAAAGGGCTGGGGGTGTGGCCCAGTGGTCGAGTGCCCCAGAGTTCAATCCACGGTACCACACACACACAAAAAAAAAACAGATTAAGAATTTTACCACCATTAATCCTCCCTCTCTCTTCCCAATAGAACTGCATCATTTGTGATGAATCAATCAAAAGGTTTATAGTATTACTTCTACTTAACTTGTTAAATATTGAATCAAGCAGTGAACTTTTATTTTTTTCTGTTGTTTGAGTTTTCCTGGAATTAGTCTCATTTGTTTTCATTTACATAATTTTCAACTTTTTTTTTTTTTTTTTTTTTTTTTTTTTTTTAGAATTGCTTAAACTTCTCTTGGCCATGCAACTACTGGATGGCCATTTTCCTCTTTCTTCAGTCTAGTGAGATGCCCTTGTTTCTATTTCTTTCCATGTGGATCAGCTATCCTGTTCCATGTTTCCCAACTAGTGTCTCAGGTGGGTCATAAATATGAGATTACTTGCCCAACTATATACCTGTTCCCTTGTTTTGTGCAGAAGAGCACTGGTGTGAACTAATCCTGGGGCTGCATTCCTTAAGTCAGTGATTGATTTAGGAAGGAGCTCAGTCAGTTCCTGGAAAAGGTTTATGAGACCCTAGCCCCACAGGAAGAGTACCTTCAGTGCAACCAATGCCTGAAGCTGTTGTAGCATCTTGCAAATGAGAGAAAAGATAGCTGACAGTTACTGAGCAAGAGCTAGAAATAATCTAGAACTTGATGATATTGAACTGCTACATAAATCAACTGGAGCTATGCTAGCCTTGGTCTTCTGGTAATATAAGAAAATAGACCCCCGTTTTTCATCTAGGTAATTGTGAATTGGATTTTTAGTAACTTAGGGCTAAAAGCATGTGATCTGACTGAATATTACATGTCAGGTCAATTAGCATTTCCACTTTCTGTTGGAGACATGTCCCCCGCCCCTGCCCCAAGCTTTCTGGATGTCCTAAAGAATGGGCTACATGTCTACCAGCATCTTCCCGCTCCTTTCCTTCATTTTTCTCTGGTTTTACTGATGTCATGCATTTCTCTTTCTTGCTCAACACATTTACTTGAATGGTAACAGCTTCTTATACACTTCCTATGCAAAAATACATGTGAGATGTAATTGTAGCATTGTAAAGCCCTTCCAAGTCTAAAGGTCTATTCTACTCTTACACCCAGATTCCTAGTTTAGCTGGGCATAGAATTCTAGCTTTAAATAAGAGAATAAAATCATGGCATTCACAGGTAAATGGATGAAGTTACAGAATATAATGCTAAGTGAATTTAGCCAATCCCAAAAAAGCCAAATGCCGAATGTTTTCTCTGATATAAGGAGGATGATTCACAGTGAGGTTGGAACACTAGAATGGCCAATGGGGAGGAAGGAGAAAGGAGGGGGGAAAAGGGTGAAGAAGAAAAAAAGATGGTAGAATGAGAATTCTAGCTTTAAATTAATTTTAGAATTTGAAAGCATTGGTTAAGATTTTTTGTGTGTGCAAATCTGCACTGGAAATACAGTACCATACTTATTATCAGTCCCAGTTCCATATGTGGCCTTTTGGGGAGGGATAGACTAATCTTGAAATTTACACTATTTTGAAATCAATCTTCTCATATCTCAAGATTGGTATATCATGTATCTCTGGTTTTCATTCTTCATGCTGAGCACTTGGTAAACTATTTTTAATTAGAAAAGTTAAGCACTTCTATCCTGGGAAATTATTTTGTATTATTTCTTAGATTTTTCATACCTTTCCTGCCCAGTTTTCATTTGTCTTTGTTTCAGGAGTTCCTGTTATTTGGACTTGAATGATGGTATTGTATTAAGCTACAATTTTCCTCTTTTATTCCTATTTTTTATTTCTTTGTTTTTTTTTTTTTTTTTTTGGTTTTTGTTTTTGTTTTTGTTTTTTTGTTTTGCTTTCTGGGTGAGATGTTTACTTCTTCCTCCTTTTCTGCCAGCCCTTCCAGTGAAGTGTCTTGTTTCTTGGATGTAGTCAGTATTTCTTATGTCTCTGGGGATGTCATATTTTCTGATTGTTTTGTTTTACTTTGTTTTGTCTTTTTTGTTGTTGTTTTTGTCTTGGTGTTTGAGGCTTTAGGAGAGAGGTCTCTGGCTCTCCTTATATGTTGCAGACACTTGAAACTGATGGGAAGGAGGCAGGCTTTTCTTGTTCTCTACGGTAGACTACTATGTGGGTGTCTAGCTATGGATCCTGCTGTTTTGCTGTGATCCTCCAGATGTCAGTATTTGTACCCTCCTGAGAGCAAACCACCTGCAGCCCATGTTCCAGTTGCTTGGCACTCAGTGTGGCAAGGTTTAATGGATCAAGTTGCTTTCATTATAGTTTATAGTTCCTCTCCTCTCTCATGCTGTCTCATACCTGGAGTCCTCTTCTCTTGTGCAATTGAACCAGCATAATTCCCCAAAATATGCCACCAGATTCTGCCAGTGTAGAGAGTCAAGAGTTTGGACCAGTTCCCCTATATTCCATCCTGAATTCACCCCAGCCTCCACCAGGACATGGCACATCTTATTGCTGGGATTTCTGGGTGCATCATGCTGAGAACTGACTTGCCTCTCTGCATGCACTGGTTATTCAACTTTCTATTCTGCCACTTTCCCCAGTGCTTCCTGTTCTTCCAGATAACTGTTGCCATTGCTTGCCTACTGATAGCTTCTTTCCTGTTTGCTTTGCTCCTCTGAGTTTATACCATTTTTATTCTTTTAGTTATGTCTGATTCTTTTTGGAAGGAACAAATAAATTTAACAATATTCCATTTTTAAGCAGGAGTCTGAAAATGACTTTTAACAAACTAAAAACAACAACACTGGTTTGTTTGGGGGATTGTTTTCCAAGGAAGAGCTTATTGGATTTGAGAATATTCTTAATTTGAAAACTTAGTTTATTATAGTCTTCACCTTGCATCAACTCCATGCTTTGTTTCCAGGGGTCAGATGTCTATAAGGAAGGAAGGAAGACCCATTTTCCCTGTAGGTCTGGCATAATAAACATTTACATACTGGAATAAGGATTCCTTATTTCATTATAATAAGGAGGACATGGCTGAACTCAAAGGATTGATGCTTTAAAATAGGAGATGGCACTTCTATTTTTGTGCTCAGGGCAATTTTGAAATGGTTACATCTTAATTATAGCAGATGAATTTCTTATTTTAAGAGTAAGTCTTGTAAAGGTTAGGAGGTGTGTGTATTTGGAATAATGGTTAAGAAAACACAAGCTCTCAGAGCTGCTTCACTTAGTGGGGAGCCAGTTAACAAAAACTATTTCTAGACCAAAATTAATGAATTAAACAAACACAAAACATTACCACTTAAACTCTTTTGTCACTTCATATTGCTGAATTTAAGAAACAAGTTTAAAATTATCTCCATTTTTTTCTAAATTTGAAACACCACCGAGGTACCCCAAATCTCCAAACTTTATCCTCTGGTTTTTAAGATTTTCAGATAAACAGGGTCAACCAGGAGGTGCTGTATGCTCTTTAAATTGCCTGTCTTTTGTGAATGGTAACTAAATGGTTGCTCTGCATTCCAGAGTGTGCAGACACTGACTGCTGTGTACATGTTCTCAAAACGGTGCCTTGGAATACAATGCTGATCTCTCTCCTGTTCCTATAAAAAAAAATGGTGTTTGGAGTCTTTCATAAAAATGAAAATGTTTCATTGATTTATAAAAATGTTTAATCCACTTGTAATCATGGACTGCAGAACCTGGGAAGGAGGAATTTTGTCCCAAGCTTCCCTGTTTTTAGGGAGTTAATCATATCTTGGGAGGAAATGATTAGCTCTTAGTAGTGCCTGACACGTGACAACTACTTGAATGGAAGGTGATGGGAGTCTGGTAAGGTCATGAGAATCATCTGACTTTGTGCTCTTGATGACTATAATTAAGCATAATGAGTATTTAGAAATTTAAATGACTTCCAGATGCTTGAAAGCAAACTTTCCTTATAGATAGAAATTCTTTTGCATTTAAAACTCATAATCCTATTGATACATCTACCAGTGAAGACATACTATGCCTTGTTTCATTCAGCTGGAAGCAGTAATGGGAATTTTAAAGACCAGTGTAACAGCAGGAAAGCATTTTTGAGGAAATAGACAAGATGTAGGTTTTTCTTGCCAAAATGACTCTTCTGTGCTCTGTATTCCTCAATATCTAAGTCTAGTTCTAAATATAGATCTGTTCAAATCCACTCTGCTGGCAATAATAACCCAATAGACATGTTTTTATCTGGCTGGCACCTCTCTGAAGGTGGTTCTCCCACATTTCACAGTCATTTGGGAGAGACCTATCTTGGCCCATGAATTATGACTCAGATCTCCCTAATCTCAACACCATTCCTATAGCCACAGTGATTAGTTAATTTATGGTACTCTGATAAATAAATAGCATCAAATCAGGATCTGGTGGGGAACTCAAACCAGAACATTTAGAGTTCTGGAACTTCTTTGATAAAAAATAGTGAAAAATGTTGTTCCTTCCCCCAGAATCCCAAGCTTCTCAGCCCCTGGCCTGGAGCTGCCTTCCTTATATGTTACTGCATTTCATCAATTTGTTTCTGCACATTTTTTTCATGTTTTAATAAATCAGGTAGCATATTAATATGACATATTAGCATGACCATTGTTCACTTGGCATCTTTTTCATTAGTGATACATAAAATAATTGTGGGCCGTAGAGTCAAAGTGTGTTTATGGTTGGTAAAATACGGTATTCTGCTTTTTCCTTTCTTCAGTGTTTTCCAGGGTCTGTGCAAGCCTGCTTTGTTTTTCACCCCTCCAAAGTTTTTATTATTGAACTCTCCTTAGAGGTGAGCAAGATTAGGATGAACTGTCTTCTGCAACATATTTGTATATGAATTACACTTCTTTGGAAAATGAACATCCGGTAAAATGAGAGTTATAATATAAGATCGGAGCTGGGAGTGCCAGACTGGAACACGTTATGATTTGAAGCCTCACTCTATAGCCGGCTTCAGTGGACAAGTTACATAACCTCTCTGCTTCAGTTTCCTCATTAATAAAATGAAGATAGTATTTCATCTCTTTGTGAAGATTTAACAAGTTTGTATATAAGTACCTAGAGCTGGGCCTGGCACAGTCAGGACTGCCTCTCAGAGCCAAGGTAGTTAGAATCATGGGACACTTGGGGATTACCCTAAAAGCCCCTATGACAACTCTGAAAGTCATGACTTTGAAATCAAAATTCTCACCCTTCAGGTTTTTAACGTTGAACACTTCCATGGCTCCCACCCCTACACATAATACAAACGAGCTGAGCTGTTGTCGTTTTTATCTGGATTTGGCTGGGCAAGGTGGTACACACCTGTAATCCCAGCAGCTTAGGAGGCCGAATGAGGTAGGAGGATTAGGAGTTCAAAGCCAACCTCAGCAAAAGTGCAATGCTAAGCAACTCAGTGAGACCCTGTCTCTAAATAAAATACAAAATAGGGCTGGGGATGTGGCTCAGTAGTCGAGTGTCTCTTTGAGTTTATTCCTTGGACCAAAAAAAAAAAAAAAAAAAAAAGGTTTGCAGGCCCTTCCCAATCACTTCTGTCCACAGGTTAGGAAGCAGAGGGTGAATATATTTGAACCCCAATAGTTTCCTAAAATGCAAGTAACCATGGCAGGAATAGCACCTTTAGCTGTTCCCTGCCATAAACCTTCCTGTGAAGTCTCTCGACTTGCTTGAGAAAATGGCAGAGGGCTAGACTTAAGAGAGGGAGGTTTTTTTCCTTAGAAAGGAGAAAGGGATAAATTGAGGTCACTTACCCAGCCTGACAGGTTATATACAGCAAAGAAGTGGGGGGCTTCCACTTGTATACTGGCCTTGGCCTCCAGAGATTGAACTTGGGTCTGTGCCAGGAGAGAGTGGGCTAACTCTGGGTGGTTATTTTTAGGTGAAATAGCTTGGACTCTTGGAGAATGTGAAAATTACTTGGGCTTTGCCAACTTGCTGGGCAGGTGATCTTGGTCTTCAATGTCTTCATATACAAAGCAAAGCACCTGCCTTGTGTTCCCTAATTTACAAAGGCTTTCCCTGCACTGCAAGGGTTTAAAAGCAGCAGTATAGTGAAAACCCCTGGAGTTTGCTTTCTGAAATTCTGGCTTTGCAGTTTGGCCTGGGTTCTGACCAGGAATGTGGGCAAGTCACACTCTTTAGAAACCTCCAATTTCCTAATTGTGAAGGTAGAGGTAATACCTGAAAGTCTCAGGTGGCTGGGGTTAAAATCAAATAAGATTGTACATGTGAGGCAACTTGTAAAACTTTATAGGATATTCATTCTCTAGATGGATCAGATGTTCCCTGACTTATTTTGCTTCCACATCACAGGGTTGTGGTTTATAGATTAAACAACAAAGAAGAACAACAAGCAAAAGCCTCTACTGTTAGGTAAAATTATGTAAAATCCAAACAAAAAGATTTGCCCCATATAAAGACATCCTAAAGCACTATCTGCAGAGCCACAGAACAATTTTTCTTTGCATGGAGGGGCCATAAGTTTTATTGTCCTGTAGAGTATTACTTGGTGTTGATCTAACTGAGCTCTTACACCTGTATTATTCCTTTCTTTGAGAGAGAGAGAGAGAGAGAGAGAGAGAGAGAGTGTGTGTGTGTGTAATTTAACTCTGCTGTCTTCCTTTGAACTAGCTTTACCTTGTTTTCTCAATAATGAGTTACATAAGTCCTTGATTCATTTTATATTTATACTTTTGACATTGCAAACTTGCTTTCTGTCTTTATATTGCACTTTAGATATAACTATGTTTTGTAATCTTTTCGTACAGTAAAACCCAGGAGATTTGTTCACTTCAACCCGTAACACTAGACGATGCCTCTTTCGCTAGTAGGAAAGGCAGACCTTCTAGTTGCCATTTTGTTGTCACCTGTAGTCATGTTGTGACTATTCTGTGGAAAGCTATTTTGTTATGTTCAGATTACATTTTTGGCTTAGTTTGTCTTGAAAAAAGCTTTTGAGATGTACAATTTTAGTTGCTGCATAACATTAAGGCCTCTTACCAGATTGAGACTTTTAAGTGGAATTTTACAATTAAACAAAGTGACAGGCTGATGGAAGAACTTCCCCTCTAACTAGAAGACAGCATCAAGTAATTTTGCCCATAAACAATTTAGTTGAGAATTGCTTGAGTCAAGAAAAGCTGTGAAAGAAAAGGCAGACAACACAATAGGAAAGTTTTTTGCAAGTTTTAAGTAGGCAAAAAGTAGTGATAGTTATGTGAAAAGTGAGCAGCAAGTTAAAATATATCTCTGGAGAAGTTCCCTAAAGCAAATTTCTGCCAAGATCAGAAACATAGGAAAAGACATGAAATTTCAGCAAGTGAAGAGGAGTAAGTTTGCAGCCCATGTTTAAGTCAGCAATAAAAATCAAATGTAGAAAATATCTATGTGCCTTCATGTGATATTTCTTTAAATCTGTTTTCTTTTTTTATTCTATTAGGTATCATCCTATATACTTAATTTATAAATATGCAGTCAACCCTCAGTATCTGTAGATTGAACTACACAGGGATTCAAAAACAAGTGTTTGTAACGAATTTTTCGCAGATTTTTTTCTTGTCATTTTTCCCTGAATAGTAACAATATAAGAATTTATATAGCATCTACTTTGTATTAGATGAGTAATCTAGAGGTGATTTAAAATAAGAGGGGATGCACTTTGTTATATGCAAATACTATGCCATTTTATGTAAGGAATTTGGGCATCTGTGGGTTTTGTTGTGATTTCCCCAGTGGGTCCTGGGGATTGGGGAATGGATGTATTTCACCTTCCCATGACCCCTTCAATGGTACAGATGCACCCACTACCTTCATTCTGTTGCTTATCTCCCCCTGGGTATGCCAAGAATTTGGCCAGTGGTGCAGGATGAATTAAGAGGAGGCAAAGGATGGACAGTTGGAACCAGTAGCCTCTACTACTGAGCTGAAAGTACTCATGCATACCCCTCTCCAACCTTGGCTGCAAGGGTGAGAGATTTTTCTGACTTTTCCCAGAGCAGC
This sequence comes from Tamias sibiricus, assembly GCA_025594165.1. Taxonomy (NCBI): domain Eukaryota; kingdom Metazoa; phylum Chordata; class Mammalia; order Rodentia; family Sciuridae; genus Tamias; species Tamias sibiricus. The sequence goes on along the minus strand of CM046657.1, from coordinate 151,760,323 downwards.
AGGAAATACCATGATTTGAAGCTATCATAGTACAGTCACTACATTTGGGATAAAGCGAGAGCCTGATAAAAAGCTTATGAAGTCTGACCTAGGAATTCTGGTATAGTGAACAGATCTGTTCTAGTCCCCTCCTAGCCAATAAGCTAGTAGTGACCCAAGCCACAATACTTAATTTTTCTGAGTCTTTACTTTGTCCTCCATAAGAAGGAAAGCTTGGAAAACCTCAGGTGATTCATCACATAAGAGACTTAAAGTCCCAGCTTTCCCCTAGGTGCATCAAGAGCTGCAGAGGAGCAGGAGGTAGGGCAGAGCAGATGGAGCCCTTTGGTCCATCACCTGGGCTCCAACTGAAGTATCCCCGATTACATCTGTTTATTGTGTTCAGATTTAGAGTGAGACTTCCTTTTGCAACAGGGTTCTGCTGTTAAAAACAACAAACAAAAGTAAGGAAACCACTGACCACTGTTACCTCCAGTGTTGCTCCTAGATGAAACAGTGCCTGATTGCCTGATTGAAGTGAACTGCAAGGTCCTCTTCCTTTCCGCAAGCAGAGCTGGAAAGGAAATGTTAGGCTAGAACCAGATTTCCCATGATGCCAACAAGGCCTAAAATCACAGCCTCTCCCTTGCTGGGCATTCCAAAGCCCACTTCCTAATTGTGTGTTTATAATTTAATATTTTTTCAAGAAAATTGATCTAAAAATTAAGTCCCCAGAAACCCTGGATTTTCCTTGCATTAACCCTGTGCTTCTTAGTATGTAGGCTCTCTGTAGACCTGTTTAGTAATCTGAAAACTGATCTTGGCAGCAACTCAGGAAGCTGGGACAGAAGGGTCATAAGTTTGAGGTCAGCCTTAACAACCCTGGCTCAAAATAAAAAGGACTAGACGTGTAGCTTAGTGTAAAGCATTTCTTGGTTCAGTGTTCAATACCAAAAAAAAAAAAAAAAAAAAAAACAACAACAACTTTAAAAACGCATCAAAGAACAAGCCAGCCATTTGAAGTGAAATGGGGGTGGTTTTGCAAGCTCAACCTTACTAAGTGATGGTGAAACCAGTTCCTTGCTAATGAGGACAGATATAAAATATCAGTCATTAACAAATTTTTCACCTTCTCCACCAACACTTTCAGCAAAGTGTCATACCTGAGAGTCCAAGAAATGCATGCTCTGGAGATAAACTGCCTGGGTTGAAATTCTGCTCCATCACTTCCTATTTAAGTGACATTAGGCACACTAACCAATCTTTTCAAGTCTCAAGATTTCTTACCTATAAAATGAGAATCATAATCCCCCATAAAGTTGGAAAGGTGCAGGAGCCCTGTTTGGGGATTGGCTTGAATTGCAGTTGACTATGAGCCGTGGAGATTTGGCCATTGTCGCCACCCGTAGTCTCACGGGATTTTGTTGCGGGATCTCGAGTGACTTGGCCGAAATTGCTGATCGGGTCAGCGCCATTTTAGTGGTGTGTTTGGCGTGAGTTAGTTGTTGTTAGAACCAGAGAGAAAAGTTATCAGAATAAAAAGCTGTTTGTCTCCAGTTTGCTTCTGAAGTTCTTCCCGCGGCTCCGTTGCTCCAAGCGCTTCAGGCAGCAACAGAAAGGTGAAACAAAATAGTGTCACATGCATTTAACAGTACTAGACACACAAAAAGCACTCATATAAGTTAGTTTTCTGTATTATCATTGTTGGGTGGTTAGTTAAGGCAAAAACTACTACTTCAAAACCTCAGAAACAGAACCTTGATTTTTTCAGCTTGGTAGCTATATAGCCAGCTGACATTTTTCAGCTTTCTTCACAGAAAATGTTTTTTGCTAGAGAGATTAACAAAGTATTGTGCTTTGCAGGAAGTTCTGCTAAAGGAGTGAGTGCCTCTCTCTGTCCTCTTTTAAATGTGGATGCAATGGCTGGATTTCCATCAGCTATATTGGATCCTATGGATAGGTTTGTACCCTAGGGGTGAAAGTGGTGAGCAAACAGAACTGGGTCCCTAACTTCATGGAATTGCTATGCCAGCCTTGGACTGCCTAGGTTTCAAATTCTCTTAGGGTAGTGGTTCTTAAATCACCTGCAGGACTTGTTAAAACAGATTTTTGTATCTTACCCCCAAGTTTCTGATTCAGTAGGTCTGGTTTGCAGCCCAAAATTTTACATTTCTTTTTTTTTTTTTTAATTTTTTATTCTAATTTGTTACACATATTTGCAGAGTACATTTTATTTCATATTACATATAAAGAGCAAAATTTTTCAAGTTGCTGCTTTTATATAAGGTATTTTTACAACAGTTGTGTGTTTATACATGTATTTAGAGTAATCATGGATAACTCAGTCTGCCATTATTCCTATCACCTTGCCCCCTCCCCTCTCTCCCCCTCTTTGTTCTATTTAAAGCTCTTTCATTCCTCTCATACCATCTCTCTTGCCTTTATAAGTTAGTATCTTCATATCAAAGAGATCATTCAACCTTTGGTTTTTTGGGATTGGCTAACTTCACTTAGCATTATTTTCTCCAGCTCCATCCATTTACCTGCAAATTCCATGATTTTATTCTCTTTTAGTGCTGAGTAGTGTTCCATTATGTATATATACCAAAGTTTCCCTATCCATTCATCTGCTGATGGACACCAGGGTTGGTTCCACAATCTAGCTATTGTGAACTATGCTGCTATAAACATTGATGTGGCTGTGTCCTTGTAGTAACCTGTTTTTAAGTCCTTTAGGAATAGGCCAAGGAGTGGGATAGCTGGGTCAAATGGTAGTTCCATTCCAAGTTTTCCTAGGAATCTCCATACTACTTTCCAGATTGGCTTCACCAATTTGCAGTTCCACCAGCAATGTAAGAGTGTGCCTTTTCCCCCACATCCTCGCCAGCATTTATTGTTGTTTGTTTTTTTGATAGCTGCCATTCTGACTGGAGTAAGATGAAATCTTAGAGTTGTTGTGATCGCTGGAGATGTTGAACATTTTTTCATATATTTGTTGATTGTTTGTATATCATCTTCTGAGAAGTGTCTGTTTAGTTCCTTGGCCCAGTTATTGATTGGGTTATTTGGTTTTTTGGTGTTAAGGCTTTTAAGGGCTTTATAAATCCTTGAGGATCTGATGTGCTTGTGGTAAAGATTTGCTCCCATTCTGTAGGTCCTCTATTCACCTCACTGATTATTTCTATTTTACATTTCTTAAAAGGTTCCAAGAGATGTGGATGATCCTGGTCCAAGACCATATTTTGAAAGTTGATGTTTTATGTCTTAGAGAAATAAACTCTGTCTTCTTTAAGTCACTACTGTTTGGGGATATTCTGTTATTAAAAGATGAATTTGATACATTATCTAAATTTTATAACTTTCCCTGTTCTGGTAAGTGGTAAAAAGCAAAATGGTTAAATGGTACTTAAAGTCAAGCAGAAAGCTAAGGTGAATTGCGTATTGAATTGTTGGCCTCTGCATCATTCATTTAACAAATGAATACTGAGCACCTAATATGTGGTAGGCATATACAAAGATAATTCATGGATTCAGGTGAATCAGACTTATAACCAATGACTGCAAGAGAGAAGTAAGTGATTTCCTATCAATTTGGAAATGGGGAGAGGCACAGGATCACGGAATGGAGGTCCTTAGAGATCATTAAATGCAGTAGTGATCAAACCTCCCTGCATATTGGAATGACCTGAAGAACTCTGAAATACTTCTACCTGGACATTGCCTCCAGAGATTTTTATCTCAGTGATCTTTTGCAGATCTGGGCACACGATTGTTCAAAAAATTCCCTTGATGAATCTAAGATGCATCTAAGGTTGAAAACAACTGATGTAGCCCAACCCAGAAAGGTTAGGTGCCTGCCCCAAAGTGACTGACATGAAGGGTCAGACACAGGTCTGCTGCCTGGTGGAATGCTCTTCAAGTGCCCAGCTGGCCCTCAACCTGCCTAAGGCTGGATGTATTGCCAGGTTAATTCTCCCTTGCCTGTAATTATCAGTGACACAGGATGTATGGTGCTGTGAGCCTGTGTCTGTGCTCAGCCCAGGGATAGATAGCTCACTGCAGCTCATCAGTTTCCCTAGCAAGATTCTCCTTGGTGGCAGGGAAACAGATCATTTTAATTAGCATTAGATAATGAATTTAAAAGGCATTCCAGTTAACTTCAGAATCTCCCTTAACTGCCCTAAATAACATCATGCAGGAGGTACTCGCGTGGGATTTATTGTTAGAAAATATCAGCAGTAAGAACACAACTGAAAAGCCTCCTTTTGTGGGATTATTTTCCCTGACTTTTCTTTAACATACAGGGAATTTATAACTACACTGTCACAACTGCAGAGGCTTAGATGTCATCTGGCGTCTCTGCTCCTTGCCTATGTACACATCCTCTGATTGACTGGTCCCTGCTGGTACAGGAAGTGTTCTCTCTCCTCAGCCACTCCATCCATTCTGAAGGTCTTTTCTTATGCTCAGCTGACAATGTCCCTGTGCCTTCCACCTTTGTTCCCAATTCTGCTTTGAGAATTCATTCTCTGCCCTTCCATGTCAAGGGAACAGGGCAACATCTCTGGGGGTAGCAGGCAGGATTTGAATAGATGTTGTGTCTGGGATGAATACTGCTGCTGTTAGGCCTCTTTCTGAAGGGAGTAGGAAAATAATGCATTGTCCCTGTGGCCCTGAAATATCTTGCAAATAGATTTCCTTCTCCTGACATTTCTATGGAATTGGTAGTGGATATTTTTGATTCATGTTTCTCTGAAAGAAAAGAAAGGAAAGGAAAAATCTTGACCACTTTTAAGCCACTAGGCCATGAGCATGCTCATCTTATTGTGGTTATCAGTGTCCCTGGGCCATGTTCTGATTTAGTCAGGGGCTCTGCCTTGTCCTAGCCTGCCAAGCCTCCCTGTGGACAAGCTGTTTCATCACTAGGCCTTGGCTAGTGATGGATTCCATGGTAACATAGGTCAGTAACATGACATTGCATGAGCTCAAGAGTTCTGGGTTCCTGTTTTCTTGTGTCTTTTGAGCAAAAGTTTCATAAAGTGAGACAATGAAGAAGACAATCAATGGATGGCCTTGTTACTAGAGTCTTAGAGGCCTAACTCTGTGGTCCCAACAAGCCACGTGTGGCCACTCACTCCAAACAGAAAAGGTAATGGTGTAAAACAGGAAGAGAACTTTAATCAATATGACCATGCTGGGAAGACAAAGTTGACAACCAGCATCTCAGCCCCCAACTTCAAAGTGTTGACAGGAGTTTAAGGTTTAAACAGAGAAGAACTAGGGCAGCAGGTGAGAGGTATGCATAATAAGCAGTCTTGGTCAACTGCTTTTCCAGTTGCTCATTATTTCAGTTCTGATTCTACAAGGTAGCTCCAGAGAAGCGTTTATTGCTTGAGGGGGTGATTTCCACTTGCTGCTCAGGATATTTGTCTATCAGACCATGATTCTGGAGGGGGAAATTTAGTTCCCATGAAATGACCACTTCTGCTTTAGGGCACAGTTTCATTATGGGGTGATTTACAGGAACATGTAGCACAACTCCTGAAAACTCCAGGCACCACTCCATGGGTCTAAACAGGATACTATAAAAGCTGAGTTAAGTGTCTCTGTAAATCTCTCAGTATTAAAGGGGGATGAGATAGGTTATGTAAATTCAGGGCTAATAAACCTTGTATTACTAGTTTTTAAATGAACACTCCTTAAGTGTAGATGTTAACATACTGATACTAAATGTAGACGCTTTCTATTGAAAAGCTGAGCAGGATCAGACCGAAAGTTTAAAGTAATAAAGGAAACAATTTGAGATGAAGCAACCCTTTCAGGGCACCTTTCAGTTACCCATTTAAGTCTGCAGGCCTAAGTGAAAAATCATTGCTTTTAGCAAAAACAACCTCTCTAAGCTCCTGTAATAATTCCTCTACAGGCCAAGCTAATATGTATCAATTTTATCTAGTTCTTTGCTTTAAAAAATAATAATTTTGAAGTTACAGGACTCTAGAAGTACTATACAGTTGTATCCCATATTTCTTCAAGTTAGAATATGCTCTGACACCAACTGGTGTATTATCAAACAAATTTGATGCTAATCACTCAAAAGTTAGTGTCACACCCCACAGGTTCAAGGTCATCACTAAAAACAAGACTGCCCTGACTTCAGATGCCAGCAATATCTGAATTTGGCTACAAATTCAGAAATTTCCACAATAACATGAGATTTGATAATTCACTAAAATGGCTCACAAAACTCAAGAAAGCACCATAGTTACAATTGCAGTTTTATAAAGGATACAAATCATAACCAATTAAATAAAACCATATACCAAGCCAAAAATTACGAAAACAAAGGCAAAGCTTTAATGGGGTATGAGGAGGGAAGTTACCTCAAGGAGAAGGGAGGGAGACTAGGGAAAGAGATATGAGGTTGTTCCCCAGATAAAGGAAGGGACAAGCCTTTTATCAGGTTGCTGGGTTGGCCTATGGTCTGAGTGATCATATCTCAGTTCTAATTTTGTCAGGTGGCTCTGGAGAAGTCCTATGGCTTGAGGGGACAATCTCCATTTTTATTTTCTAGGGTTTTTATCGGACCCCTGATCCTGGATGGGGTTGTAGTTTGGTTTCCTGAGGTGACTACTCCTGCTTAGAATTGTGGTATCATGGGGTGAACTGCTTGTAAGGCTCCACTGTTCCTGCAAGGTGAAAGGTAATAACTGTGACTTTTAGGAGTTGTCCCAGGGAATCTGGAACAGGATGTTGTAAAAGTTGAATGTCCCTACAAATCTTGAAAATACCTTAGTTACTCTTTTCTGGGTTTGGGGTTTTCTGGGTCTGAAAGAGGGGGGACAGTTGTTAGTTAAATTTAGGGCTAGTAAAACAGAAACAGTGCTACGTGCCTGTAATCCCAGGGACTCAGGCGACTGAGGCAGGAGGATCGCAAGTTCAAGTTCAGCCTCAACAACTTAGCAAGAACTTATCTAAAAAAATAAATAAATAAATAAAATGGACTAGGGTTGTAGCTCAGTTGTAAAGCACCCCTTTACCCAGTACCATTAAAAAAAAAAAAATCCTCAGTACCAGCAAAAAAATTAGGGCTAATAAACCTCACATTAGCATTTTTTAACAGATATTCCATAAGTGATTAGCATGCCTGTGTGCTGAATTGAATGGAAATCTGACCCAAAGTTTCAGGCAAAAGAGACAGTTGTAGATGAAGACAGAGATGTCAAGCCTTTATTTTAGTTACCTATCAGCAGCAGATCCGACTGAAGTCAGTGCTTTTCATCAAAGGTAGCCTCTCTACATCCCTGCTATAATTGGGTTTTGTGGTACTTTAATGCGCAATAGGTCATGAGGTAAGGCCTTGGGAATGTATCTACCCTTTGTCCCTGTTGTCCCTGTCTCAAAGCAGTACACCTAGAGCAAGGTCTGAGAGGTCGCAAACATAGACTTCATACCACCCTGCTGTGGAGTCAAGGTGCATCATCATCCAGCACATTGATAGGTTAACCAACTAGTTAATTCTAATTAGTTCAATGTGCAGACTTCTTACTGGGGTTTCATTATGTAGGCAGAACTGATGGGATCATTGGCCAAGTGACAGAATTCAGTCTCTAGCCCTCTACTTTCCCAGAGGTTTGGCTCAATATCCCATCCCTCTCATATCAGAGATCTTTCTGGTGACCAGCTCCCATCCAGAGTCAACTTATCTTTTCCCATAAACTCATGTGATCCAAGTGGTTCATGACTAATAAAGACACTTCTATTGATTGGGAAATTCCAAGTGTTTAGAGTCTCCTTCCCAGGACCACATACAAAAGCTAGCTAAATTCTTTATTAATGAGATCTTTCAATTAAATGTGCTTAGGAAAGAGTGAAATGCTGTCAACAATGTATCTCCTGTTATACTCCATCAGTATGTGCCCTTAATGTGAAATAGGAGACTTGGACCAGTGGATACTTTATTCTCTCCCTACATACCCCACGCAGCCTTTCACAGGGATATATAATAATGGTATTTATAAAAGATTGCATTCATTTTTATATTGTGCATTATACATTTTTACATATATATCACATGCCCCAAACCACAATTCATATACTATACTTAATAGGCAAGTTGCAAGGCAATTTTGGCCATAAGTGATTTTTGACTTATTCTTTTGACTTTTCATATTACTTTCATGTAATATCCTCTTCCACTATATAATATCCCAAGCAGACTCTTCCAACATTCCAGAAGTTTTGACATCCAAACCCTGTTTGAACATTTTTGGTGACAGGAAGTTCCCTGATTTAAGAGTCAACCCATCCACTGGGCATGGTGGTGCACACCTGTAATGCTAGTAGCTGGGGAAGCTGAGGCAGTAGGATTGCAAGTTCAAAGCCAGTCTCGGCAACATAGTGAGGCCTTAACCAACCTCGTGAGACATTACCTCAAAATAAAAAATAAAAGGGCTAAGCTCCCCTGGGTTCAATCCCTGGTACCAAATGAAAAAAAAATTTTTTTTTAAAAAGTCAAGTCAGCCCATCCCATTGTTGAGTAGCACTCATGATTAAATGGTAGTTTCTTATCTTGAGCCTAAATCTACCCTCTGGTCCTGAGACTCTCCCATCTAAAGTCACACAGGAGGATCTCTGTTAGAAGTAAGAACTTTCAGTAATTGAAAACAGATCCTATATCCTCTAGGTCTTCTTTTCTCCAAAACAAACTTTCTCTTAGTTTCTTTAACTGTTCTTCACAAATTCTATCTAACATGATTTTAGGAAACCCTCATCAGCTTTCTCTTGGATATTTAATGTCCCTTGTAAAATATAATGCCAATAACTGAATACGGTATTCCAGAAGTGGTAAAACAGTTATAGCATAGCTGTTACATTTCTTAATTTGGTATTCTTGTCCATTAATGTAATTATCCAAAGATTATACTTGTCAACCTGAATTATAATTCCTCAATCGTTTTCACAGATCACGTAAATGCACTTGGTGGATACATGTTGTCTTTGGACTCCTAGCATCCTTCTCCCATTCTGATAATGGCACCATATATGTGTGTGTGTGTGTGTGTGTGTGTGTGTGTGTGTGTGTGTATTTTTTTTTTTTTTTTTTTTTGGTTTTGTTTTCCTTGGCCAGCCACTTCCTCACTCTCAGTCTCTATATCCAGATATGGGAATGTGATCCAGGATACAATAGTCAGAGCATTCTTTTCCCTCACCCAACTGACTGGATCTTTTGCTTAAATTATTGGGAAAGAGGGGTCTGTTTTCCAGGAGAGTTGTAATGCTGCTATGATGAAAGTAGTAACTGAGTGAAGCCAACATGGAGAAAACAAGAAATAGTAAAGGTAGGGAGTGGAACTGAGTTTTTATGACATCATTCAAGCCTAACTTCCAACTGTTGTCTGAAGCCAGACTTAACCTGGACTTTTCAGTTTGTCAAAAATCAAGTTAGAAAAATTAAAAAGCTTGATGTCGGGCTGGGGTTGTGGCTCAGCGGTAGAGTGCTCACCTAGCACGTGCACGGCCTGGGTTCAATCCTCAGCACCACATATAAATGAATTGTGTACAACTAAAGCAAATAAATAAATATTAAAAAAAGCTTGATGTCATATAGTAAAAGAAAAAGTAAGCCTCAATCTAGGAGACTTCAGAGCAAAAGTGATAAGGAGCTCAGTGTGTAACAGTTCCAGAGCTGATAAAGCACAAATGGCAAAGTACATTCATTGTTCCTTATCATAATTGACTACCTGCATCTCATACTCCTTTTTCGGGTAGCAGTGCTGCATAAGCTCACTCGTCTACAGCTGATTGGCTAGGAGTTTGAAGGCTCACGTTGACCTAGGAAAGATTTAATTTTGTTTATGGTCAGAACTTGCATTTCTGGGAGCTAAGGACAGTATTAAGTTTTGGTTATGTGACTGAATGTTTGCTCTAGGGTTATCTTCAAACCTTGGTCTCTAAAATGTTTATCTTTAACAATCTCCCTGCTTTTGGTCGTTTTCTCAGTTGAACTATGAAAGTGACCAACCATTGTTAGTCTCTGCATATATTTTCTTTTTCTGTGTTCCTCTAAAGATTTCATACTAGAATTCTAATGATTGTTTTTCTGATGATTCAAGTTTATGTAGTTTCTGTCATTCAGTTCTCAGGGAGATCATCTGATGAGCAAATGGCTTCTGACAAGCATTTAAGCCTCTTGCAGAATACAATTTAAATGCTCGATTGAAGATCTGAACGGTACTTATATACTTTGTATACAAACAGTTATATGTAAAAAGATGTTATACTACTTATATACTTTGTATACAAACAGTTGTATGTAAAAAGATGTTATACTTGTGCATTAATAAGTAAATAAATAATTAAAGTAAAAAAAAAAGAATACAATTTAAAGGGATATTATCAAGATTACCAAGAGTGTGAATAAAACCCCAAGCCAAGGTTCCCAGGAAACAAGGCTTAACCATTTAAACAGATCAGCCAATTGGGCTTTCTTTATTAGGTAGAATATATGGATTTGCCTTTTAAGGTTTCTGAGATTCAGGACTACATTTCCTGAATTATTGACATAAAAACAGAATGTTTATTTAACAAAAACATGAAGCTCCTGCTTATTGAGCAGCTAGTTTATTGAGAACTCTTCTATTTTGGAGTATACCTACAGCTAAATTGATCACTTCAGACAGTATCACTTAAAGAGAATTTAAGGTATCATTAAAACTTTTTCAAGAGTTTCAGATATAAGGGATTTTTCTAATTCAATGACTCTCAGGAAAGAGAAGAGTGCTCTAACAAAAGAATGAAATATAGAACTTCTTGAGTTATGAAGTACATGAAAAAGATGACAAGAAAGCAGAAGGGAGAATATTAGAGAAGAGAAAGGAGATTGGGGGAAAGAGTAAGGGTAGGGCAGGGAAAGAAGGGACAATGAGAACCAATTATTCTATATACTAAAATACTGATCAAAAATTATTAGAAACTATTTTTCCACTTTGGGGAATCCCAACCAAATTTCCAGTGGTAGGAGATCTCACTTTACTAGAAAAATTACAAAATAATTATGCAGTGTTATTAAAATACTATGACACTATCATTGTTCCTGTTCATTCTCATGGGGCTGGGGATATAGCTCAGTTGGTCATGAAAGGCTGAATGTATATACAGCATTAAAAAATTACACATATGAGGGAAAACATGAGATTTTTTTTCTTGAGTCTGGCTTATTTCACTTAACATTATAATCTCTACTTTCATCATAATAATTTTTTTTACTATAATAAGTGCATCAACCTTTGACCACAGAGAAGTTCTTATGTGTCCCAAAATACACGTATTATTACAAGTACAAGTGGATAGTCAGCTTTTTATTCTGTGACCAAAATACCTGAAAAGAACAACTTCAAGTAGGAAGTTTATTTTCGCTCATGATTTCAGAGATTTAGGCTGTTGTTAGCCAACTCCATTGCTCTGGGCCCACAGTAAGGCAGAACATCATGGTAAAGGGCATAGAAGAGGTGTGGTGCTCTGTTCATACTGGCCAGGAAGCAGAGAGGAAAAGGGAGGAGCCAATGAGGCAAAATATAGCTCTCGTATTATAATTATTTCACCTCTGAATATTCCTCCATTAACACAGGAACTTTTGGGGGACATCTCATATTCAATACATAACGCCCATACAGATGAGTGAGTGAATGAAATCCATCTACAAATATTCAAATTGTCCTGTAAGTGGAAGAGTTTTCTTGGGGCCACTTAAATGGTCTTTCCAGGATTATGGGTTTAACAAGTCAGGCGTTGATTGTATTACTTGTCTAACCACCTTGGCAATTACCTAGCAATACCCCTACCAATATTTTCATTGTTTATGTCATGTTATCAATACCACAATGCACTACTGAATTCAAGGCTTTCAGGAAAAGACTCTGGAAGTACCAGGCAGCCATCTGAGTCCCACGTGGTTCTTCATCTTTTATTATGCCAATTTTGTTTCATTTCAGGATCATCCCATTGTTTATTAAACAAATTGTCCTAAGCAATTGATTTGGACAAACTTCATGAAGTTCATTCATGTTACAGAGTTTTGGTATGTTAGATGCCTCTTCAGTTGTAGCCTTTGCATGAATATCAGCCCTAGCATTTCCTTGATATTCTGACTGAGCTTCAATTTTTATGATAGCACTATGTGAGGGTCGTAATAATACAGAAAGAAGATCAGCAACATGAAGCTCATTTTTTTAAATAGGTATGCCATTTGATGTTAAAAATCTCCTATTGTATAACATATCAAAATTATACCAAAAGTTATACTTGCTATTTGTATAGATATAATCTTATCTGTTACTAATAAACAGGCATGAGTGAGAGCAAATAATTCTGTAAGTTGGGTTTAATTATGGTGCATAAGTGCTTCTTTTTTTAATAAGTCACGCTTATTATGAAATCATACCCACATTGGTATTTTCCTTTAGAAATTTTAGTATAAGCACAATGGGATATTACTCAACATTAAAAGAGTATAAAAAAATCATGGCATTTTCAGGTAAATGGATGGAGTTGGAGAATGTCATGCTAAGTGAAGTAAGCCAATCCCAAAAAACCAAAGGCTGAATGTTTTTTCTGATATGTGGATGCGGATCCATAGTGGGGGTGGGAGGAGCATGGGAGGAATGGAAGGAGGGGAAGGGAAAGGACCTGGAGGTAGGAAAGATGGTGGAATGAGATGGGCATCATTACCCTAAGTACATGTATGAACACACGAATGGTGTGTCTCTACTTTGTATATAACCAGAGACATGAAAAAAATGTGCTCTATATGTGTACTATGAATTGAAATGCATTCTGCTGTCATGTATAACAAATTACAATAAAAAAATAAATGTTTTTAAAAAAGAAATTTTAATATAGGAACCATAAACACAGAGAACCAATTCTGACTAGTCAATGGTGTTTCTTATAAGTCCAATCTAATAGTCAAATTTTGGGAAACTAATATGACACAGTGTGATACAATCCCTTTATTGAGCAAACAAAAGTTTAGCAGCATTCAGATAATTACAATAATAATATATATAATAATAAATATGTAGATTTTAAAGAGATTGAAGCAGAATCTCTTAAGATGTTAGTCTGCTAGCTGAAAAAAAAATTAGGCATTTTCATTATGTAATATTTTTTTACAGCATAAGGCAGGTACAGACATAAAGTATTTCATTAAATGCATTTCAAGGAGGATTCTACAATTTTAGCAGCTAAAGCTACTGTTCTTAGACAATATGGATATGCTCTCTACTGGGTCCAATTATATAAACCTAAAGGTCTATTTTTTCCTCCATATTCTCAAATGAGGATACCTAAAATCTGATTGTTCCCTTCATAAACAAACAATATGAAAGGTTTAGAGTAATTGGGAGGTTCTAATGTGGGAGGTGTTTTAGTCAGCTTTTTAATCACTATGACCAAAAAAACTGACAAGAACAATTTTAAAAGAGGTAAAATTTACTTGACATTCATGGTTTTAGAGGTCTCAGTCCATAGACAACTGACTCCACTACTCTACATTTGAGGTGAGGCAGAACATCATGGCAGAAGGGCATGGAGAAGGAAAACAGCTCAGGACATGGCGATTAGAAAGCAGAGAGAGAGCTCTGCTCACCAGGGACAAAATATAAATCCCAAAGGCATGTCCCCATGTGGCTACATCCTCTAGCCACACCCTACCTGCCTATGCAGTTAATCCATCTTGGTGGAATAATCTACTGATTAGGTTAAGTATTAAGTATACTTGCTATTGGTATGTAGTCTTATCATTTCACCTCTGAAAATTATTGCATTGTTTAACCCATGAACTTTTGGGGGACACCACATATCTAAACCATAACATTCTGTCCTTGGCCCCTCAAAACTCATGCTCATCTCACAATGCAAAATACATTTGGACCATTCCCAAGAGTCCCAATAGTTAACAGTTTCAGCATTACCCAAAAGTGCAAGTCCAAAATCTCATCTGATACTCAAGGTAAACCCTCATCTGTGAGAATAAAGATCACAAGCAAGTTACAAATGTCCAATATATAATGGCCAGAGTAAAACATTTCCATTCCAAAAGTTAAAAATAGAGACATAGAAAGAAGGGATGAGAACAAAGAAAGATCAAAATCCAGCTGGACAAGTAAGTTCTGTACCTCCATGTAGGCACATGGTATGGTATTCTTTCTAAAGAGCTTGTGTAGCTCTGCTCCTGTGACCTTGCTGGTTGCAGACTACATTGCCCCCCTCTTGACTTGTTTCTGCTAGAATTCCTGCAACTTTCTTTGGCAGATGTCCCACATTACTGGCATCTCTTAATCTTGGGGGGTCTCCACTATAGCTTTGCCTTCCTTCTAACATCTTCACACATCGTCCTCTCAAAGGCAGCCTTCAGGGACTCTGATCATGCTGCAGTTTGTCTGGTCTCCCAAATCTTCCTTTGAAATCTTGTGGAAGCCTTAGTGATACCCTAATTCCAGCATCCTGCAATCCTGCAGATCCAGCACCACATTGTTGCTGCCAAGGTCCACCACCATCTTGAGCAGTAGCCAAGCCTCCTATGACCATGGTTGCAGCTGACTCTGAGTGCTTAGGTGGCTAAGAATGGTAAAAAAAAAAAAAAAAAAAAAAAAAACAACTTCCTATGTCCCATGTAAAAGCAGGGTGCCCCCATGATCCCATGATCTCTTCTCAAAGGAATTTTTACGTTTATAGCTTGAGCCAGAGATGGGTGTGGTCTTGCAATCCCTGAGATGCCCTCAAGTCTTCTCTCCTATTGTTTCTGTGTAAAGTACTCAGCCTTTCTTTAGTGACTCTAATCTCTTTAACAAACACAACTTCCTTAGCCCCAGTTTTCCTTGTAATTTTCTGACCAAACTCCAAGTTTTTCAACTTTTTATACTTTGCTTTTTACTCCTGATTATTACAGTAAACTTGGTTAAAAGCCACCAGCAATATCCAAGCCACCACCTGAATTCTGTGCTGCCTTGATATTTCCTCCACCAGATTAATTAGTCCATCATCTTTAAATTTAGCCTTACAGAAAGTCTCAGAACACGGGCAAAAAGCAAACAACTTCTTTGTCAGAACGCAACATGAATAATTTCTAGTCCAGTTTCCAGTAGAATCCTCCTTTTCCTCTGAAACCCCATAGGCCTACTCTTTACTGTCCACAGACCTATCAATATTCTGGTCTTTAAAGCTCCCCAAGAATTGCCCATTAAACTCTATTTACAACATTCTAAACCTTTTCCAGCTTTCATTTCTAAATTTTTCAAAATCCATCCCCCCATGAACCAGCTCCAAAAGCTTCACAATCACATGGTTAGGTTAGTCACAGTAATGACCCCACTACTTGGTACCAATTTCTGTTTTAGTCAGCTTATCCCCTGTAACCAAAAGACTTGACAAAAACAATTTTAGAGGATTAAAAGTTTATTTGGAGCTCACAGTTTTCAGAGGTCCATTGATGGCTGACTCCATTGCTTTAGGAACAAGGTGAGGCAGAACATAATGGTGGGAGGGCATGGAGGAGAAAAGCAGTTCAGAACATGGCAATCAGGAAGCAAAGAGAGAACTCTACTCACCAGAGACAAAATATTAACATGAAAGTCAGGCCCCTGGTGACCTATCTCCTCCAGCCACACCCTAACTGCCTATAGTTACTTCCCAGTTAATCCATATCAGTGAATTAATCCCCTGATTAGATTAAGGTTCTCCCCTACCTCTGAAAATTCTTGCATCATCTAACCCATGAGCTTTTGGGGGAAGATTTTGAAGTTTAGTAAAGACTTTATTACGTTTTGTTTTCCAAGGAAGAGGTTCCTGAGTGCTATTTTTAGTTAGTTCATAAAGTAGAGAGGTCAATAAAGGAAATTTGGATACCAGGTCCTACAGTTTCCTTCAAGTTTGGGGATATCTAAGTTGCCTTATAGTCACTAGTTTAGAATAATTTTGAGTAGTATATTTTTTCCTCAGACATAAAGATTCCTTTTGTGGATAAATCATGATCTCAGTAATGCACCTCTTCCTGTAAGAATTGATATTTATCTCAGAAAGCTTTACAGCACCTAAAAGCCAATTGTTGCAGAAATATATTAGATCAATTTTTGAGTCCTCTTTACATGAAAGGCAAAGAATCAAGTCATCTACATATTGAGTCAGAATAGAATTTCTGGGAAATTACAAAATTTTAAAATTTTGATATAAAACCTATGAAAAGTATCAAGGAGTGTCAGTAAATGTCTAGGGTGCTAATGTTGAAGTATATTGTTGATTTTTTTCCAAATAAATTCTGATATTTGATCACTTTTTTCCACAGGAATGCTAATGTGAAAAGAACCTAAGTCCTCTACTGCAAACCATTTGGATTCAGCTAGTATGTTTGCCAGTAGGGTATTTTTTAGATACTATGAGAAGTTTTGGAATGACCATTTTATTTATAACTTCAAGATCTGACACAAATCTCCATCCTTATTTTTTTAAACAAGCAGAATAGCAGTATTGCAAAGATTGGTGCAAGGAATAATAAGCCTCTAATTAATTAAATCTTCTACAATAGGAGTGAGCCCTCGTGGCTTCCAGTTTTAAGGAGTATTGAGAAAGCATAAGAGTTGGTTTTGAAAGGTCAATCTTTTTTGTTGTTTTTGTTCCAGGAATTGAATCCAGTGAGCTGCATTCCCAGCCCTTTTTATTTTGTATTTTGAGAAATGGTTTTGACAAGTTGCTTAGGGCCTCACTTAGTTGCTGAGACTGGCCCTGAGCTTATAATCCTCCTGCTTCAACCTCCCGAGCTGCTGGGATGATAGGCATGCATCACTGTGGGTGGCTCAATCTAAATTTTAATAAGTTCATCATTTAAAAATGTTTTCCACATCTGTAGAAGTGGTCCATAGAGTATCAGGGATTTCAGAGAGATTATAATATTTATATTTTTATGGAATTTAAGTATCATCAGTATTATAAATTTGGACCAGGAGAACACATAATGTTTCAGTGTCTAATGAATCTGGAATTTCTACTTATTCCTTCTAAGGAAAATGTTATTTGACATTCTAGTTTAGAAAACAGGTCTCTGGATCTAAGAGATCCCCTGAGCACTATCATATCATAGAAAAGCATGACTTTCAGAGGTAGGACCAAAGTGCTGACCTGGAAAATCTTGAATTTCGTTTATGAGTTCCAACAAAGGAACTCTTAATGTTTTTTTTTTTTTTTTTTTTTTTTTTAATAAACTCCCACCATTGAATTTTTTTTTTTTTATTCTGAGGATGTTCTGGATGTATTATAGTAAGGTTTGCTATAAAGTGAATTACTTAGTATCAACCAACACAGTACAAATTTAAGTTATTATCAATTTGCTGATTTAAAGCAATTATTTGAAGTAGTTTACTTGGAGTTTTCTTCAAGGTCCATCAACACTGACAGTTTTCAGGGGAGGTGGGAGGTTGAGAGCCTCCCATTTGTGGCCAGATAGTTCAAACTTTTAATAAGAGGCAATCCATTTTCCAATGTCCTTTCTGTTTCCAAAACAAGAGATATCTTTACCCTGTGAATTATAGGTAAAAGTATTTTAAATTTAGGAAAAGTATCTTGGAATTGTTGTAAATTCAAGGTTATTAATTTGCCTGCTGGTGGTTTCTTTTCTATTCTAGTGCTCACTGAAGATGTTCTACTAAATGTTGTAACTCCATAGGGAATCATTCCCATCCTAGTTTATTTTTCTTCAATAAATAACTTCTCTCTGTAGATAGTCCATTAGCAAAATGAAATGACAAGGCCATTTCATCATGTCAGCTACTAAGACTAGAGTGTTGTGTAACAGTTTCTTCTAGTGCATATCATAGTCAGCAGCAGATTTTTTTTTTTTTTTCTGTTTGCAAGACTGGATTATGACCCAATCTACTCTTGAAGGGAAATCTCAATGATGATTTCCAGAAGTATTTGTCCTATTTTTCTACCTCTTTTTATTCTTTCCTTAGAGACATATTTGGTGGGATCAAAATCTCTGGTGGATTCTTCCACTCTATTTTTAAAGTCATTTTTTTTTTTTTTTTTTTTAGTACAACAAGCATTGACTATCTGTATAGACAAATTGATGCAAATTAGGGATTGTGGGAGCATAAGCACTAAAAAGGACATAAAATTCATTTGTAAATTTAGTTTGATCATTTTTAGGGTCTAAAAAATCTTTTACAATGACTTAAAGTTTGCCTTGAGACCAAGTTTAAGTTTTGATGTTCATTAAGTTCATTAAATCTTTGTGGTGGCGGGTAGGGCAGAGAGAGAAGAGAGAGTGAGTTTACTGGGCATTGAACTGAGGGACTGCACATGCTAGGCAAGCACTCTACCACTGAACTATATCCACAACATTTAGATATCATCTTAAAGGACATCTGCTTCTGAAGAAGTTCAGGAAGAAAAAGCAAAGGATCAAAAGTGTTAGTGTATTCAAAATAATAAGGCAATAAAACGTAGTGAGGAGCAGAAGGATTAGCAAGGGCATCCATTGACTCAGTCTGAATGTTAACCTTTAACTTCTCATTAGTGCACTTAAAAAGATTCTTTTAGGGGCTGGGGCTATGGCTCAGCGGTAGAGCACCCGTCTCGCATGTGTGAGGCCCTGGGTTCGATCCTCAGCACCACATAAATAAAATAAAGGTATTGTGTCCACCTACAACTAAAAACATTAAAAAATATATTTTAAAAAAGATTCTTTTAGGAAGAATTATATAATTATTTTATCTTTTAGAAGCCTGTATATAGTAATCAAATAATGCATGCTATGGTTTTGGAGAGGCTTGCTAGCCTCTTTCCTATGATGGACTGGTCCCTTTCTATGATGAGTGGTCCCTGAAGTTTATAAGAAGGCACAAAATCCTCTTCTATGGTTTTTAAAAATGTAAGCAGCCAGAGTCCAAATATAGGACTTCCAGATGCTTTAGACTTGGAAGATCCCATCCTGGCCTTTAATTATGGGTTATGAGAAGTTATGAGAAGTCTAGTCAAAGAAGCCACTGTTCTGGGTCCCAGGAAAACACAGATGCCTCCCTACTTTGTTGTGCAGAGAAGGGGAACTTATCTAACCTTGGACAAATAGAAATTAGAAGAATATCATTTTTATGTATAACTAATGGATCTCAAATAGATAGAGCAGAGCTTGACCCTGAGAGTGACTTATCCTAGAACTCTAGGAGTAGCAATGAAGCAGTGAGTGCAAAGGGGCTCTGTGGGTACCAGTGTCTGATTACTCACTGACGTTGAGAGTCCTCATGGATTCGTTTGTGGATCCCACTTCTGACACCAAAACTATTTTAAAAAATTAAATTTATTGTCACACAATAAAAGAAAGTACAGATTGTAATGCAGGGGATTTCATACTAACAGTGACAAGAAGCTCAGTTCAGAGAAGTTATAACACAACTTATAAAGCATGAATGATGAAGTATATTGTTTCCTGTTATGATCGACTATTTGAAGCTTACTTTCCATTTTAGGGTACCAGTAGTACATAAACTTAATTGTAGCTTGTTGACTAGAAAGTTTTAGGTCATGCTGACCTGGAAAATCTTGAATTTCATTTATGGTTAGCTAAGGCTTTTTTTTTTTTTTTTTTTTTTTTTTTTGTACCAAGGATTGAACTCAGGGGCACTCTACCACTGGGTCACATACCCAGCCCTATTTTATTTATTATATTATATTATTATATTTTATTTTATTTTATTTTATTTTATTTTATATTTTATTAGAGACAGGGTCTCACTGAGTTGCTAAGCGCCTCACCATTGCTGAGGCTGGCTTTGAACTCGCGATCCTCCTGCCTCAGCCTCCCAAGTGCTGGAATTACAGGCTTGCACCACTGCGCCCGGCTAGCTGAGGATCTTATGGTTAGCAGAGATCTAAGGATTGTTTCAAATTTTGGTTATGTTGCAATTTACTTGAAGCAACAAATTTCTGGGTTTTTGTTTGTTTAAATTAATTTTAGTTTTGGTCAAAGGCTTCCCTACTAACATACCTGTTTTCTATGAAGTGGTATGCTAGTGAATGTTTTTTGATCAATTGTTGATGTGAGGGGAAAGGAAAATCCCTGGTTTGTGGTGTTTTTTAATTTTTTGGTACCAGGGATTGAACTCAGGGGCACTCTACCACTGGGCCACATCCCTAGCCCATTTTTTTTTTTTTTTTTTTTTTTTTTTTTGTATTGTATTAGAGACAGGGTCTCACTGAGTAGCTAAGTTCCTCGCAGTTGCTGAGGCTGACTTTGAACTTGTTATCTTCTTGCCTCAGCCTCACAAGTGCTGGGATTACAGGTGTGCGCCACCACGCGCGGCTGTAGTGTTTTTTAATTTCTGTATTCTAAATACTTCCATCATGAGCAATACAAACTATTAACATGATGTCTACCTGCTTGCAAATTTTCTGAAAATGTAACCATTAGCTCTTACAAGCCATCTTCAACACACCACTGCTTCTCTGGCTTTGTTCAAGTTATTAATAATAATTTTTTTTAAATTTTTTGAGACTGGACCTAGAACCAAACCAGAAACACCAATGAGAGAACTATATCCTCTCTTATAAATTTATCAGGCCTACATAAGTCAGCATTCTCCGGGGAAGTCCAACAAGCTACAAATTTAACTCTTTTTACTAATATCCAACCCATGTTTCTACTTTGTCCAATATAATAAGAGTATGTCAAAGTTGAATGGCAAGTCTTTGGCATCTTTCTTCTCTGTCAATTCAGTCACCATGTCACAAGAAGAAATAAAGTGACTGTTCTGGCTTGGCTTAGGAACCCATACTGACTCCAAAATATCATGCTTTCCATTCTAAATGGCAAACCACTAGCTAGATATTCATAGCTGGATTTTTTTTTTTTTTTTTTTTTTTTTTTGCATAGCAATGATCTATCTATAGCTTCTGAAATCTGCCCTTCCCCACACTGTTGAAACTTTAACATCACCTGTGTCCTGTGTTAACTTTCACAATTATTTTGCATATATATGTTATGAAAGAGATCATAAACAATTGGAATTGGAATTTTGTCTGACCTTTGTGGTTTTAATTTTTTATAACTTTGCCAATATTCATTTTCCCTCTGATTTGCAGTTTCTTATGGGTCTAGAGATCTGTCTTATTTAAAGAAACAGTTCTTTTCTAATCTTCCTCAATCTTGAGATGTATGTCTCTCAGTATTTTCTGCAGCCTTTCTGATAAAAAGTATACTGCCACAGTAAGAATTTGTTTATATTTCCTTGTTCTTCACCCAAATGCCCTTCCTTGTCAGTCAGTTTCAGCACATAGATTTTCAAATAAGATTACACCTTCTTAATACTTCATACAACTTCCTTTTCCTTTCTATTGGATATTTCTTATGAATGATTCAGCTTTCTACTTGGTGATATTTTAGTTGAGATCCTCAACCCACCAACTGCCCTGAATAAGACTGGAGTTCTCTCCTTGTATTAAAATTTCATGTCTACTATGATTATTCCTACTCTTTGTGCATCAATATATAGGCCTCTGAGATCATAAACACTATTCTCAATGGATTCTTAGTAGGAAATATTGCCATTTTATTTTGTCATTCTTTATTCTTTCAACTTTCAATTTAAGGAACTCTTTCTCAGGTTTGAAGTCATGAGCTGGCATATTCATTTTAGTAACTTTTCTGTAGCCCTAATAGTCAATATCCTGTTCATGAGCATCAGCTTCATGGCTAGTTCTTCACTCTTTAAATCTTCTTATTTTGACTGTCCTTGAGGAAAATAACATGAAAATAAAACTTATGCAACCAAATCTGAGTTGTCAAA
This sequence comes from Tamias sibiricus, assembly GCA_025594165.1. Classification (NCBI taxonomy): domain Eukaryota; kingdom Metazoa; phylum Chordata; class Mammalia; order Rodentia; family Sciuridae; genus Tamias; species Tamias sibiricus. The sequence goes on along the minus strand of CM046657.1, from coordinate 151,738,514 downwards.
CCAGGAAGCAGTATGGCTATAGCATTCAAAAGTGAGTCATTGCTTGTTATTATTTGGATATGAGATATTCTCCAAAAGCTCATGTGTGAGAAAAAATGCAGGAATGTTGAGAGCTGAAATGATTAGATATGAGAGCTATAACCTAATCAGTAGATTGATACATTTCATAGGTTAATAATTTGAAAGGACTACTATACTGGGTAGTAACTATTGGCAGTAGGATATGGTTGGTGGAACTAGATCACTGAAGAACTGAGGATGTGCCTTTGGGATTTATATTTTGTCTCTGGTGCCTACCTTTTTATTTCTACTTCCTGGCTTCCATGAATTGAGCTGTTTTCCTCTAGCCATGTGCTGCTGCCATGATGTTCTGCCTCACCTCACACACAGACAATGGAGTTGGTAGACCTTGGACTGAAACCATGAGCTCAAAATAAACTTTCCTTCTTTTAAATTGTTTTTATCAGGTATTTTCATCAACAAAGAGCTCACTAACATGTTGTGGCCTTTGCTTTTCTTATTTGATAGGTAGAAAGAGTATGCCTTCCTTAGCTATATCTCAAGAGTTATGTTCAGAATAAATCATATGTACATAAAAGTGTTTGTGAGTTGAGTTCTGCATCCAGGTGCCATGTGTTAGTCTTGTAAAATGTGGGATGTGAAATTGACCCAGATTTGTGGAATCTGGATCATCATATCATCATCCATGCATAATTGGAAGGTCTTACTTCTCTGATTCAACATCACAATGGAAAGAAAAAGAAGACTAGTTAGTTTACTGAACTCATTGATCTTCATTTGGTCTTTAATTGACAACTTTTCCTACTGAAGATATTCAGCTAACTACAGTATAGCACTGGTGGGATTGTTCTCACTTTCAGACAAGTCCAAATGAAACAGTACCTACTGATAAGCACTGCAATTAACTGCTCCCCTATCACTTTAAACAAACCTTCCTCTCTATTTCTTACATCTGGGGAGAGAAAGGAACTAGGGAGAGATAAAAATATTGGCTTGTTTTCCTGTTGGTAATTTACAACTGATAAAATTAATTGCTGACCTTATCAATGGGTTGTCTGAAAAGTGGCTTAGAATCCACTGGTTACTCATAAAGTTTCAAGGAAGGAAAAGGTGTGACTTCTGGACCAGCCTATTCCATAATTCCTCCACAATTTGAAATAAAAATTTTGGAAAATAGGGGTTTTACAAGGTATTTTCAAGTTAAAACAAAGTATTTAAAAGTCATTGATTACATGTATAATATTAGGAATATATTATATTACATATATAATTATTAGGAATAATATTAGGAAAAAATATTATTTTTAAAATATTAAAAAATCACCGTGTGTGTGTGTGTGTGTGTGTGAAATACACAGAACCCTCTCCCTACCTCCAAAACAGGAGCACTTGAACTTGTTGACCATGGATCTGTCATCAGATCTTCACCACTCCCAGATATCTTCTAAAATTCCACCAGAGATTAGGGAACCATTCCTCTGAGGATGTGTATGGGCAAAACACACACACACACAATGACATGCACACATATGTAATTTGACATAAAGAGGTAATTTTCAACCAGTCGTGGTGGTGCTTGCCTGAAATTCCAGCTATTTGTGAGGCTGAGGCAGGGAGATTGCAAGTTCAAGGCCAGCTTGAGCAATTTAGCAACTTAGTGAGACCCTGAATCAAAATAAAACTTAAAGAGGTAAGAATGTAGCATAGTGGTAGTGCACTTAGCTTAGCAATATCTGGGTTCGATCCTGAGCACTGGCGGGGGGTGTATCTAATTGTGATTATATTATGCTTGGATTTTAAAAAGCTACAGTCTATTTTTCTCTTATAGTCTCTGATTTGTTTTTATGTTATTAAAGTAGATTATAATACACCTTCTTCCATCTCGCCTTTTTTATTCAATAATACCTCAAATAATACCTTTTCCAGACAACTGGTGTAGCTCAATCAATGTCCTTGCTGATGAGCATTCATCATTCATTCTCTCTCACAAACTATGGTTTATTTTCAGTAGCAGTCAGAATGATCCTTTTAGACAATTCAGATCACGTCACTCCTCTGCTCCAGACCCTGCAGTTACTCCCTATTTCACCACCAAATAAAAAGCCCAAGACTTTCCACTGCTCCCACATCTTACATACAACCTCTGTGCCCACAACCTATTCCTTCTCTGACTTCATCCTGCTCTCCCACTTAACTCACTCTGTTCCATCAGTACTGTACTAGTTCTTGGATGTTGCTTGACCATGCTGGGAAGGCTCTTGCCTTGGATTCTTGCCTCCCTCAGAAAGCTTTTTACCTAAAAGTCCCTCAACTCCTTCAAGCATTGGCTCAACTATCTCCTCAGTGAGACCTACTGCTATGGGATGTTTATGTCCCTCTAATATTTCCATAAAACTCTAGTTCTAATTGTAATGGAATATGGAAGTGGGGCCTAGGGGAAGTAATTAAATTGTAAATGGGTGCCCATATGATGGGATTAGTGCCCTTTTGAGAAGAGATTGGCAGGAGTGTGCTTCTCTCTGTCCACTGCAAGAGGACACAAAAAGACGGCCTTCTGGGCTGGGGCTGTAGCTCAGTGGCAGAGAGCTTGCTTAGCATGCGTGAGGCACTGGATTCGATCCTCAGCACCACATAAAAATAAACAAATAAAATAAAGGAATTCTGTCCATCTACAACTACAATTTTTTTTTTAAAAAGCAATACTTTGTATACAAACAGTTGTATGTAAAAAGATGCTATATATGTGCATTATGAATTGTAATACATACTACTATTATGAATTTAAAAAGAAAAAAAAAAGCATTCTGCAAATAAGGAAGTGAAATCAACTAGTCTTGATCTTGGATTTTCCAGTCTCCAGAACTGTGAGAAATGAATGTTGTTTTTTAAGCCACCTAGTACATGATTTGTTTTAGCAGCCTAAAATGACTCATCTATCCACCTATTTGAACTTTTGGCTCATATCCCTGCTCTCCCATATCAGCACTCCTGTCTCCTTGTACCCTTATCTGCTCTATTCTTGGTTGTTTTTTAAGCACATATTTTTTTTCTAATATGCCCACCAAATTTATTTATTTACTAAGATTATTTATTGCCCATGTCGCCCAACAATGTTTACATAAGAATCTAGCTTTTTTATTATTCTCTAGTTCCTATAAATGTGTCAGGCACCAGTATAACTCCACATCATGTATAACACAAAAATGGGAAGTTCATGTATGCATGGTATGTCAAAATACATCCTATTGTCATGTATAATTAAAAAGAACAAATTGTTTGAATCCATTCCATTTATTGATTCTTCATTTTACTTCTTGCACTTTAGGAGTCTTTTTAAGGAAGTCAGTTCCAAAGCCCATGTAGTAAAGATTCCGGCCTACTTTTTCTTCTATTAGGTGCAGAGTCTCTGTTCTAGTGCATAAGTCTTTGATCCACTTTGAGTTCATGAGAGATAGGGGTTTAATTTCATTTTGCTACATATGGATTTCCAGTTTTCCCAGGACCACTTGTTGAACAATGTATGTTTTCAACAATGTATGTTTTGGTGCCTTTGTCCAATATGAGATAACTGTATTTATGTGGGTTTGTTTCTGTGTCTTCTTCTGTACCATGGTCTGTGTGTCTGTTTTGGTACCAATACCATGCCATTTTTGTTACTATGGCTCTGTAATACAGGTTATGGTCTGGTATTGTGATGCCTCCTGCTTCACTCTTCTTGCTAAGGATTACTTTGGCTATTCTGGGTCTCTTATTTTTCCAAATGAATTTCATGATTGCTTTTTCTAGTTCCATGAAGAATGACATTGGGATTTTAGTAGGAATTGCATTAAATCTGTTTAATGCTTTTGGTAGTATGGCCATTTTGACAATATTAATTTTGCCTATCCAAGAGCATGGGAGATCTTTCCATCTTCTAAGTTTTGCTTTAATTTCTCTGTTTAGTTTTCTGTAGTTTTCATTTTAGTAAAATAAAGAATCAATAAATGGGATGGATTCAAACTAAAAGGCTTCTCAGCAAAGGAAACAATTAATAATGTGAAAAGAGAACCTACAGAATGGGAGAAAATCTTTACACCTGCACCTCAGATAGAGCATTAATCTCCAGGATATATAAAGAACTCAAAAAACTTAACACCAAGAAGACAAATCACCCAATCAATAAATGAGCTAAGGAACTGAACAGACACTTCACAGAAGAAATACAAATGGTCAAAAAAATATATATGAAAAAATGTTCAACATCTCTAGCAATTGCAAGTAAATGGATGGAACTGGAGATTATCAAATTAAACTACTGTAAGGTTTCATCTCATTCCAGTCAGAATGGCAATTAACAAAAATACAAGCAACAATAAATGTCGGTGAGGATGTGGGAGAAAAGGTTCATTCATACATTGCTGGTGGGACTGCAAACTGGTGTAACCACTATGGAAAGCAGTATGGAGATTCCTTAGAAAACTTGGAATGGACCTACCATTTGACCCTGTTATCCCAATCCTTGTTCTATACCCAAAGGACTTAAAATCAGCATAGTACAGTGACACAGCCACATCAATATTTATAGCAGCTCAATTCACAATAGCTAAACTATGGAACCAACCTAGGTGCCCTTAAACAAATGAGTGGATAAAGAAACTGTGGCATATATACACAATGGAATATTACTCAGCTTTAAAGAAGAATGAAATTATGGCATTTGCAGGTAAATGGATGGAACTGGAGATTATCAAGCTAAGCAAAATAAGCCAATCCCAAAAAACCAAAGGCTGAATGTTTTCTCTGATATGCGAATGCGAATTCACAATAACGGAGATGGTGAAGGAAGAATAGAGGTACTTTGAATTTAGCAGAATTGAGGGACGGGAGGGGAAGGTTACAGGGGTAGGAATGATAGTAGAATGAATCATCCAATCAATAAATGAGCTAAGGAACTGAACAGATACTCCACAGAAGAAGTACAAATGGTCTAAAAATATATATAAAAAATGCACCTTATGTGCATATATTATTACACAACCAGTGTGATTCTACATGAGGTAAACCAGAAGAATGAGAAGGTATCCTCCATTTATGTATGATGTGTCAAAATGCATTCCATTGTCATGTATAACTAATTAGAACAAATAAAAAGAAGAAGAAAAGAACAAATAAAAAAAATTAAAGTGTATCAGGCATAAAGTAACTGCAGAATGAAATTTTTTGTATAAATAAATGCTGCAGTAAACAACTTTATATGCCCCTTCACGCCAGTGGTTTTATTTATATGGGAGAGAATCCACAAGTACAGTTGTTGGACCAAAGGAATGTATGTTTAATTTTTAGTGGAAGTTCCCAGATTGCTTTCCAAATATTCAGTAACAACTCATGCTTTTTCTAAAAAAAGAAATCAGTATAAGAGTTCCATTTCCCCATATCTTTGTTAGCAATGGATGGAATTGCTTTTTGTCAATCTGACAAATGTAAAATGAAATATTACTGCTTATGATTTTTGCATGTCCTTTACTTTGAGAATTTTCTCATATGTTTTGTTGGTAATTTTCAGGTGCTTTTCTCTGAATGGACTATTTTGCTTCCTGTTTTTCTCTCAGGTTATTTTTCTTTCCTTTCCTTTCTTTCTTTCTCTCTTTCTTTCTCTCTTTCCTCCTTTCCTCCTTTCCTCCTTCCTTCCTTCCTTCCTTCCTTCCCTTCTCTCTCTCTCTCTCTCTCTCTCTTTCTTTCTTTCTTTCTTTCTTTCTTTTGTTCTTTCAGAATTGGATCCAGAGGTGCTCTACCACTGAGCTACACCTTCAGTCCTCTTTGTTTTTTTTTTTTTTTTTTTTTTTTTTTTTGGAGAGATTCTTGTTAAGTTGTCCAAGCTGGCCTCAAATTCTGGATCCTTTTGCCTCAGGCTCCTAAGAAACTGAGATTATAGGCATGTACCACTATGCCCAGCATTTTATTTTTAACAATATGTAGGACTCATTATTCATTTCAGATACTTGTTTTACCTAGTGAGCATTATAAGCATATTTTCCTAAAATATCAATTTTATCATATGTTATCTTTTATATTTAAAAGTTCATTTTTCCTCTTTGAGTGTTTAGATTTAAATTTTGATTGAGAACATTATCTATTTCTAAATCGTTCATGTAGTCATTCTGATATTTTTGCAAGTTTTTTTTTTTTTTTTTTTTTTTTTTTTTTTTTTTTTTTTTTTTTGTACCAGGGATTGAACTCAGGGGCACTCGACCACTGGGCCACATCCCCAGCCCTTTTTTGGATTTTATTTAGAGACAGAGTCTCACTGGGTTGCTAAGTGCCTCGCCATTGCTGAGGCTGGCTTTGAACTCACGATCCTCCTGCCTCAGCCTCCCAAAATGCTGGGATTACAGGTGTGCGCCACTGCGCCCGGCTTTTGCAAGGTTTTGTATCAAACAATTTATCATAAATTTATTTACTCAACAAATATTTAAGCTAGGTATTTAATCTTATGGTACTGAGTGTTCTCTGTGTGTGTGTACAGGCATGCACTAGGGAGTTTACTTTTCTTCTCTTCCAAATATATGACCAGTTATGCTGGTACTGATTATTTAATAATCCATGATCTTCTCATTGAACAGAATCACTAGTTGTATCAAATATGTTAAATTTCCATATAAACTGGGCTCTATTTCCCAAGTCTCTGTTCAATTCCACTAATATGTTTCTTTATTATCCTGTAGATACTTTAAATTTGATTACAGAATCTGCCCCTTTCAGCCATTATTCTATTTTTCCTACTTATATTCCTTGACTATATTCAAGCAATTATTTTTCCATATGAATGTTGTGCTCATTTTATCTAACTCTGTGGAACATTTTAGGATTAATTTTTCTAATGCTAGCAACTATACAGAGAGACAACTGAAGTTGATGCAAAAATTATAAGTTAAATTAATTTTTCTGAGCAATATTCTCTCATCAATAAAATAGATACACTAACTCTTGCCTTTCTAACTACCTATGTAACTTCCTACCTCAGGGTTTGCATAAAGATTCTCCAACATGTAATGTGATGAGGGATTTAAATTCCATTAGTCCAGCGGAACTCTGTGTGTATATGTGTGTGTATACACATGCATGTGTGCATGTGAAAATAGTTAAGCTAATAGACCCTTCCTAGTATTTTCTATTTTGGGGGGCGGGTGCGTGGGTACCAGGGATTGAACTCAGGGGCACTTGGGCACTGAGCCACATCCCCAGCCCTACTTGTATTTTATTTAGGGACAGGGTCTCACTGAGATGCTTAGCACTTCACTTTTGCTGAGGCAATCTTTGAACTTGTGATCCTTCTGCCTCAGCCTCTAGAGCCGCTGGGATTACAGGCTTGCATCACCATACCCAGCCCCTTCCTAGTTTTTATTAGTTGAAATAATTTGTTGAAAGTAGTAGGAACTTAACCAATTTAGTTTGCATATACAACAATGTAGGAAAACACATGTGTGAGTTTATAACTCCTGGTTTACAGTTCCTTAAGAGGACCAAGACTTATTTCTCTGGGCATCATCCTCTCAGGCCCTGATCATAACTCCTACCTGTGGCCACTTTGGAGTTTGTCACTTCCAGTTTCTATGATTTTTTTTTTTTTTTAGATGAACAAAACTCCCTAATGAAAAATACTTTATCAGCTACAAAGTAACTGACAAATGTTAGTCAAAACAATTCTTGGTGTTTCCTGTGCCTCATTCCTCTTGAGTAGCAGAGGTGTATTTCTCAATGATTGTCATCTGCTGTAAAAAGAGCTTCAGGCTTTTTAGAAAGAAGTATGACTCGAAGTCAATATCAAGCAGTGTTAGGATGATAGTGGGGACTCTAATGAAAACAGTTGAGAATATGAACACATTGCCCTTTTTGATGGAGCCCTGGATGATATCTGTCTTCAGTTACAGTGTTCACAGGGGATTTCAGGATTATTCCAATCCCATGTGTTACTTGTGCTTTAATAGACCTGAGAAAGTGTTTGCAGTACCCATGCCAGGTGTTTTACGTCTTCTTAATCCTGTTTTCCTGGGAACAGCAGGTTGAGATAGGGGTTTGCAATGCTATTGATTTTTTTTTTTTTTTAAGAGACAACCAGATCAGACAATAGCAAGTCACTCAGTCACATATTATTTTGAATCTCAGGGTCCTTAGGGATGAACTAGACTGTGCAATTGTGGATTATATGTACAGTTTTATATTTAGAAGTGTGTATATTACCAAGTTGGACTTTGTCTTAAGGCTCTAGTATAGAGAGTTAAGTAGTATGTATTATTTTAGAAAAATTTATCATAAATTCACATATAGCATATAGGGTTTATCTTAACATCTGATTTTAAATTTGTATCTCTTTACTTGTAAGGAAAATTTTGGTTCTTGATGTCTTTGATATAATTTCTTATCTGTTTTTCCTACAAGAATATATGTAATAGTTCCAGAATAACAATGTCAATATTATCACTAATTATATGATTACTGAAAAAAAATTAAATCTTTTGTAATTATTTTTGTTCTTCAGATATATTTCACTAATAATGTGCTATCAAATATCAGTGTTTCACACCAGAAAAAAAATAACCCAATTAATAAATGGGCTAAGGAACTGAACTTATTCTATGGAGAAGAAATACTAATGGTCAAAAACTGAAAAATGAAAAAATTCAATATCTTTAGTAATTAGAGAAATACAAATTAAAACAACATTGAGATTTTATCTCACTCCAGTAAGAATAGCAATTATCAAAAATACAAGCAGCAATAAATGTTGGCAAGGATTTGGGGAAAAAGGTTCATTTATATGCTGTTGGTGGCACTGCAGACTTGTGCAATCACTATGGAGAACAGTATGGAGATTCCTTAGAAAACTTGGAATGGAACCACCATTTGACCCAGTTATACCACTCCTTGGCATATACCCAAAGGACTTAAAATCAGCATATTACAGTGACATAGCCACATCAATGTTTATAGCAGCTCAACTCACATAGCCAAGCTGTGGAAAAAACCTAGGTGTTCTTCAATGAATGAATGGATAAAGAAACTGTGGTATATATATACAATGGAATATTACTCAGCCATGAAGAAGAATGAAATTATGGCATTTGCAGGTAAATTGATGGAACTGGAGATTATCATGCTAAGCGAAATAAGCCAATCCCCCCCCCCAAAAAAAGCCAAATGCCTTCTCTGATTTGTGGATGCTAACCCAAAACGAGGGAGGTTAAGGAGGGGGAATAATAGAAATAGATTGGACTAGACAAAGAATAATGAAGGGAAGGGAGCAGGGAGGGGACTAGGACAGACAGTAGATTTAATTGGTCATAACTTACCTAGCCTTGTATTTATATACACAACCAAGGTAACTCCACATTATGTATGACCACAAGAGTGGAAAGCTAATAGAATAAGTTATACTTTATGCATGTATATTTTGTGAAAATACATTCTACAATCATGTATAGCTAAAAATAAAAAATCAAAATCAAAACAAAAATTTTACTGTGTTTCAGTGCCACTTGAAACAAGTCTTTTCAGAGATTATGATACCAACTAGATGCACAGATTTGTTTTATTTTGGTTGTATATTTTTAGTTATAATTTTGAGTTATTTTGGTCTAAAATTATATAAAATATTTAAAACTAAACCTTTAGCAAGATATATCCATTTGCCTTTACTTTATAAGTAACCATTCACAAAACTATGATTTATTCTTCTGTTATTCTCTTTTGATGTGTTTGTCCATATCTATAAATCCCCTCCCTTTCTTATATAAGTGGTAGCATACCAGGCACACTTTTCTTGTTTTTGCTCTTTTTCAGTTAACAATATACAATAAAGATTATATATACAAATGTTTATCATTCAGATTCACAGTGCATCGTACTTCATTTTGTGGTTGTATCATGATTCTAATCAATTACTGCCTTATTAGGGAACATTTATTATTTCCATTCTTTGGTCTTTACAAATAATGTTGTAATAAGTGGCCTGATACCTATGTTTGCACTTTTTGCCTCTGAGATCGAGTCCTAGAAGCAGAATTTTTGGGCCAAAGTGTAAATGCTTATATTATTTTGCTACATAGCCCAGCATTTAAAAAGTACAAAAATATTAAAGCAAATGTGGAAAAGGGAAAACTATCTAGCCCTACCAAATGAACACACCCTTTCAGTTCTTGTTCATATGCATATAGATATTTCCTATTTGGTGAAAATAAATGTGAGCAACACTGTAAGAAAAAAAATTTCGTAGACAACTGAACCTATCATCAGAGTCAATAAGAAGTTTAATGCCTAAGTCATTATGAGGGCTGTGGCCTCCAACCTGTGAGTCAACACAGAATCCTTTGTAAACCTGGTGCCAGGTGTTAGAAGGAGCGTGGTTGTAGGTCTATGGTGGTCACTGTCATTGCCAGTGGTGCTGCATTGAGCCTGATTATCTGTCATTTGATAGGTGCTCCTCCCTAGAGGATGCAGGGAGGCCATCTCAGTGGTTCCCACTCTGACCTTTAATGCTGCTTCCATGCTTAGAGCCCTGCTTAGAGCCCACGTGCTGCAAGTATCCTGCAGGTGTCCTCCATTAGGACCTCTGGGGTAGTGACTGCGGGAAACACCAGTTTTGTACTCTCTTCCTAGGCTCAGAAAGTATTCTCTCTCCCACAGATGATGATGCCATTTTTACCTTTTTAACTCAAATTGAACCAGCTTTCATCCTCTTCCTGTTTGGTTCTCAATATAATCACATTTCTTTCACTTCCAAATTAAAAACAATAAACAAAAACAAATAATCCAACCCTGTATGGTAAAGTCCTCTGATAATTCTTGATTTTGCTTCTGAAAGCACAAAGTCACATAAGTAACTCACTGAGTCAGGGAATCAAATGTATCAAATCCAACAAGCAACTACAAGAAATGTGGTACAATCTACCTTTCATCTTCTGAGTCTCCTACTTCAGCAAAGATAAGTTAAAATTATCAAAATAAATAATTCTGTTATAAACTGTGTTAGTCAGCTTTTTGTTGCTGAGACCAAAAGAAATGGCAAAAAAAACAATTAGAGGAGGAAAAGCTTATTTTGGGGCTCACAGCTTCAGAGATCTCAGTCCATAAAAGGCTGGCTCTACACTTGGGGCTTGAGGTGAGGCAGAACTTCACAACAGAAGAGTGTGGTGGAGGGAAGTGGCTCAGAACCTTGCACCAAAAAGTAGAGAGAGACCCCACTCTTCAGGGACAAAATATAAAGCCCCAATACATGCCCCCAGACCTACCTCCTTAAGCCACATTCTACTGGCCTTCAGTAACCACTCAGTTATATCAGGGGGGTTAATTTACTGATTAGGTGAAGGCTCTCATAACCCAATCATTTCACCTCTAAACCTTGAATTGTCTCACACATGAGCTTTTGGGAGGGGGGAGACACCTAATATTTAAGCTATAACATACACAAGGAAGTACAAATAAAGTAAACATAGTATGGGTACCCTGCCTAGCATTTTGAGAAATGCTCTATGGAAGGACATCAGCTTGTGAATGATTCTGGGCTCCAGGGAGACATAACCTTGGCCATGTCGTGAAATGTCATGGATTGTTAGCTTTGTAAACTGTGAGTCATAATTTTGTCACATCCAGATGGTCATTCTCTCTGAGAGATGAAAGAGAGAGAGAGACTGAGACTAACAACCAAGTCCATGGAGCCCAGTGCATAAACCAGAACAGCAATTTACTGATCTATATTATTAATCTTTAACTTTTGAGTAGATGAAATCTTGGGTTCACTCCCTTAGTGAAGATGCATCAAGTGTCTGCTACACATTAGATGTGAATACAGCCATGAATAGAACAAACTGGGTCTCTTCCCTTGCATGATTAGTATCTGTTGGTCTATTCATCTTCTCCATAGGAAAATTACATAAAAATCTTATTTATGCTTTTAAAAAAACTGCTTTCTAAGCCTTAAATCAAAGACAAAAGCTTGGTGAAATATCTGACCTTAAATAGCTGGCGGCATCCTGTAGTCCATACCTGTCCAGATGTGGGTCTCATTACTCCTGAGAAATGCTGGAAATGACCACTGATTTGGGGCCCCAATTCTCTTTTTCTTAACTCTATCCACATCTTTCATTTAAATATTTTAAAATTCCTGCCACCTAGATTTATCATTGATAAAATTTTAGTTCATTTGCTTTGTGACATTTTTTTCTTTTTAAAGAAAAAAAAATCATTTTTTTGTTTTGATTTTAAAAAGTGTGCTCATTTTAGAGAATGCAAATAATTCACAGAAGTGTGAAGACTGATGTTACAAGTCTTCACTTCAAATATGCCACCCAGAAATATGCATTATTGATATTGATACTCAAAATATGTGCACGTTCACTTTGAAGAAAAAGTGGATAGACCAACTGATAACAATACCTTTGTAAAACGAAGTGACGTCATGCTCTATATGTTATTTTTAGATGGAAAAGGTGGAAGTATAAGTAAGTTAACAAAAGAATGGGAATAAGTCAAAGGAATTATTGGAATTCAGGATTATTTTATTTTCATTTTCAAGAGATAATATTTCTGAACAATTATGTTTTAGAAAGGAATTATGATAAATATTAGGGTTTCAGAGGTGTTTTTAAAGTTCATATGTCAATTGCCTTTCTATTATAAAACACAACTTTTGAACACCTATTCTTCTTTCTGTCTCCCCTTTTCCAAACTTCTGTTTTCTAGGCCTGTTTACATAGGTACATGTATTTGTATGAATGTCTGCATATGTGTATTTACTGACTAGCTTTTTAACATTCACATTTTATCTGTAACCATTATTTCCACAGCTATTTATAATTAGCTCTGTATTTAATTTGATTCCACGTTTAATCTTTTTATTTTTGCAGCTTCATTTCTGAGTTCTTCTGAATTCTTTCATTAGTTGGATGCTAATACAGGTAATTACTGTGTTACTGTATGCTGGTGCATTTTCTGAGATCTGTCATATATTAAGATATCTTCATTTTGTCTTTATATTTATATCCTGGCTGATATAATACCCCTGGGTCAGACGTTCTCAAATTTTTTGTAAAAACCTCTTTCCTGTCTTCCAGAATGAAAAGTGTTCTGTTCTGTAAAGAAGTCTGAAGCCAGGCTGACTTTCAGCCATTGTAGATGATTTGTTTTTCTGTCTACATGCTTGCTTTTTTTTTTTTTTTTTTTTTTTTTTTTTCTTTTTTGGTTCCAGGGGTTGAACTCATCAAGGCACTAGACCAATGAGCCACATCCCCAGCTCTATTTTGTATTTTATTTAGAGACAGGGTCTCACTGAGTTGCTTAGCACCTCACTGTTGCTGAGGCTGGCTTTGAACTTGTGATCCTCAAGCCTCAGCCTCCTGAGGCACTGGAATTACAGGCATGTTCCACTGTGTCGGGCATCCATGCTTGCTTTTTTGATTTTTGAGTTTTGATAATAACTTAAAGTTGACCAAATCCAGAATTTCCTTGATTATGGCATACCCCACTAGTCCAAAGATTCTTTTTTACATATTTTATGTATATGTTATTCATTTTTTTCTCTATGTATTATTTTTCCATTTCAGGGAACCAATTACATTAATGATTGATCGCCTTTGTCTAATTTTATATTAGTTTCTCTCTAACTTATTTAGTTTTTTTCTTTCAGTATATATTCACTATGATCATCCTGTCTTTCCTCTTACTTTCAGTATTATTTGGTTCCTTGCTACCCCTACTTTATTAGTTCTATAGTTAGTTTGGTTCCTAATGTGTTTATACTCTCATTGCTTATTCTTACCATCTTTGTTTTCATCTTACTCTTCTAATTTTTAGACTCTCATTTTGGGGCTATTGAATAAGTGAATAAATGTCCATGCTGTTACTCTGCAGGGAGAATAAATCATGAGGAATTTCCTTTGGCTTATTAGGTGACACACAGGATGGAAATAATATACAATACTGCCTCCCTCTCTTTTTTAGTTTTGCTTCCACCTTTCCTCCTCTTTCTTTCTTCACGTGGTTTTCTTTGGTTTTCAAGGAGTTCTTTTCTCCTTGCTTTGTCCATATGTGCAGACATTCTGTGTCTCTAGTGTGGGTCTTAGATGACATCTTGGTTTCTTCCTAGAAGGCACAAGTCTAATTTTTACTCTCATTCAAGTTAAATCTTGAGTGCTGATTATTTGGGGGTTCTAGTCACTTTTCTGAGCTTGAAAGAATGGGCAGAATGGAAGGGCCATGGTTTTGTAGGGGGCATATCAGTCGTGGGTGGGAAGTACTTACCTGAGGCAGGTGGCCTTTTTAGATCATCTGAGCAGGACAGATCCCCTGTATTGTAAGAGAGGCTGCATGCAGAGACTCACCTGCCTGGGTGAAGAGGGTGTTCCATCCCATGGGATGATGCCCTTCAGCTCCAAATCTTTTGCTCCGTTACTTTCAGCATACAGCGTCCCTGCTCTTTGACTGGGTCTGGTTGTGTCTCCTTTACACATTCCTACGTTCAGCCAATATACTAACCTTAAATTAGAAGAGGAAAGAGCTGAGATCCAATTGTGATGGGCAGAATATCACTCCCCCACCAAGAATCCATGGTCTAATCAGTAGAACCTGTGGTAATTTAAAAATTTTTTTTTCATTTGTTCTTTTTAGTTATACATGAAAGTAGAATGTATTTTGATCTATCATATATACATGGAGTTTAACCCATTTTCATGGTTGTACACAATGTGGAATTACACTGATCGTGTATTCATATATGGACATAGGAAAGGTATGTCTGATTCATCCTATTGTCTTTCCCATTCCCATTCACCCTCACTTCCCCCTGATGCCTCCCTGTACGATCCAGTAAACCTCTCCTCTCCCTCCCCACAAGCCTATTGTGAGTCAGCTTCTGCATATCAGAGAGAACATTTGGCCTTTGGTTTTGGGGGATTGTCTTGTGTCACTTAGCACTATAGTCTCCAGTTCCATCCATTTACCAGCAAATGCCATAATTTTATTCTTCTTTATGGCTGAGTAATATTCCATGTGTATATGTACCACATTTTCTTTTTCCATTCATTTGTTGAAGGACACCTAGGCTAGTTCGATACTTTAACTATTGTGAACTGAGCTACTATGAACATTGATGTGACTGCATCACTACAGTTTGGTGATTTTAAGTCCTCTGATTATATGCTGAGGAGTGGGATAGCTGGGTCAAATAGTGATTTTATTCCAAGTTTTCCCAGGAATCTCCATACTACTTTCCATAGAGGTTGCACAAATTTTCAGTTCTACCAACAATGTATGAGTGTACCTTTTCCCCCACATCCTTGCCAACATTTATTGTTACTTGTGTTCTTAATAATTGCCACTCTGACTAAAGTGAGGAGAAATCTCAATGTAGTTTTCATTTCCATTTCTCTAGTTGCTAGCGATGGTAAACATTTTTTCATGTTTGTTGACCATTCATATTTCTTCTTCTGTGAAGTATCTGTTCAGTTCCTTTGTCCATTCATTAATTGGGTTATTTATTTATTTGGTGTTAGATTTTTTTGGTTTTTTATGTATCATGGAGATTAATGCTCTGAGGGGCAGGTGGCAAAAATTTTCTCCCATTCTGTAGACTTGGTCTTCATATTCTT
Source organism: Tamias sibiricus (assembly GCA_025594165.1). Lineage (NCBI taxonomy): Eukaryota > Metazoa > Chordata > Mammalia > Rodentia > Sciuridae > Tamias > Tamias sibiricus. Next base: position 151,722,876 of record CM046657.1, on the reverse strand, counting down.
GATTGATCTTTTGCTGTGAAGAAGACTTTTAATTTGATACCATCCCATTTATTGATTCTTAATTTTACTTCTTGTGCTTTAGGAGTCTTGTTGTGGAATTTGGTTACTAGGCTGACATGTTGTTGAGCCTACTTTTTCTTCTAGTAGGCACAGAGTCTCTGGTCCAATGCCTAGGTCCTTGTTCTACTTTGAGTTGAGTTTTGTGCATGGTGAGAGATTCAGATCTAATTTCATTCTTTTACATATGGATTTTCAGTTTTCCCAGCACCATTCATTTGAGAGGCTATCTTTTCCTCCCATATTTATGGCGCCTCTGTCTAGGACGAGATACTGTATTTATATGGGTTTGTCTCTGTGTCATCTACCCTGTACCATTGGTCTTTGTGTCTGTTTTGGTTCCAATACCATGCCATTTTTTTTTTTTTTTTACTATAGCTCTGTAGTATAATTTAAGGTCTGCTATTGTGATGACTCCTGCTTTACTTTTCTCACTGAGGATTGCTTTGGCTATTCTGGGCCTCTTATTTTTGCAAATGAATTTCATGACTGCTTTTTCTATTTCTATGAAAAACGTTATCAGGACCTTAATAGGAATTGCATTTAATCTGTATAGCGCTTTTGGTAGTCTGGCCGTTTTGACAATATTCATTCTGCTGATCCAAGAACATGGGAGAACTTCCATTCTTCTAAGATCTTCTTTAATTTATTTCTTTAGTATTCTGTTGTTTTCATTGTAGAGATCTTTCACCTCTTTTGTTAGATTGTATCCCAAATAGTTTATTTTTTTAAGCTATTGTGAATGGGATAGATTTTCTAATTTCTCTTTCAGTTGATTCATCATTGATGTATAGGAATACAATTGATTTATGGGCGTTAATTTTATATCCTCCTACTTTGATGAATTCATTTATGAGTTCTAGAGTTTCTGGTGGAGTTCTTTTTAGGGGGTCTTCTAAATACAGAATCATGTCATCAGAAAATAGTGATAGTTTTGAGTTCTTTGTTTCCTATTTGTATCCCCTTAATTTCTTTCTTCTGTCTAATGCTCTGGCTAGAGTTTCCAGGACTATACACCAGATACTTCTGGAGTTGCTATAATCAAAAACTCCAAGAACACCAAATGTTGGCAAGGATGTGAAGCCCAATAGGAACTTATTCATCACTGTTGGGCATGAAAAATGTACAGTTGCTTTGGAAGACAGTTTGGCACTTTCTTAAAAAGCTAAGGATGGTCTTACCATACCATCCAGCCATCATACAAGTGTTTACTTAACCTAGTTCAAAATTTTGTTCACACAAAAATCTACATGCAAAAACTTATAGCAGTTTTATTCATAATTGTCCAAGCTGGAAGCAACCAAGATGTCCTTCAATAGGTGAATGAATATGGTACATTTGTACAATGGGATATTTTTCATTCATAAAAACTAATATTCTAGCAAGCCACAAAAAGACTTGGAGGAAATTTAAATGCTTATTGCTTAGCGAGTGAAGCCAGTCTTAAAGGCTACATATTATGTGTTTCCAATGATATAACATTCTGGAATAGAAGTAAAACTATAGAGATGAAAAATATCCGTGCTTGCTAGATGTTGGGGGAGAATAGGGGAATGAATAAATGGAACATGGGGATTTTGGAGGGCAGTGATTCTATTCAGTATGATGCCCTAATGGTGGATGTATGGCATTATGCATTTTTCAAAACACATAAAATTATATAAAACAAAGAGTAAATGAACCCTAATAAACTATGGACTTCAGTTAATAGAGTGTCAATATTGGCTTGCCAATTGGAACAAATGTACAACACCAAATGTAAATGTTAGTAATAGGAAAAATATTGTGAACTGAGTGGGGTGAAGGGATATATAGAGAATCTTTGTAGATTCTGCTAAATTGTTATGTGAACCTAAGACTTCACATTTTTAAAGAAGAAAGAAAGCAGTAGTGTGCACACACATGAGCAAAAAGAGAGTGTGAGAGTGCACTAAAGACAAATGTAGCAAAATGTTGACAGGTGTTGAGTCGAAGTGGAGGATGTGCAGATTTCCATTTACTCTTCTTTCTACTCTTCTATTTTTTTTTTTCCTTATTAAATAAAAGGGGTTGAGGCCGCGTCCACAGGACTCAGGAAACAGCTGGTGCCCATGTGGAAATAGTGATGATTTAAAATTAGGTTTTCTGCAAAACAGAGCATGAGAATGTGGGGACCAAAATAGCTCTCCTCAAAATAAGAAGGATTATTCAGGTGAAGATAAGAATCAGATGCAGGAGAGCCCTTTGCCCTCTCCCTCTATTTCCTAGAAGAAGGACATAGATTTACAACTGCAAAAGGTAATCAGACCACTTCTTTCCCAGGGAGAATAAGGTCAACAAAAACGGCTTAAGATCTTGGAAACGGTACCAGGAATCCACATTGACAGCTGTCAATAGCTTTTATCCTATAATTAGCTTGCCTTTTCTCCAAGTTCCCACTTGTAGAGACTCAAAGTCTTTTTCCTTTGTTAATCAAGTGCAATGGGTTCACTATTGTTGAGGGAAAACACAACCAATAAACACAACCAGGAGTAAAGAAGTAAAGCAAGGTTTAATACTTGCAGCAAGTTAAGGATAGTGATGGAGATAATTCCCAAAGCAGTGTCTGCTCAGACAAAGAAAGCAAGGGGCTTTTATTAAGGAACCTTATACATGTTCGTATAAGAAAGAAGGGTCAGGGGCTGGGGTTGTGGCTCAGCGGTAGAGCACTTGCCTAGCATGTGCGTGGCCCTGGTTCGATCCTCAGCACCATGTAAACAAAAATGTGTTGCATTGTATGCAACTAAAGCAAATAAATAAATATTTAAAAAAAAGAAAGAAAGAAGGGTCATTGCATATAGAGGTGAGCATAGTCCTGAGCATGAAGAGTTTGAAGTTACGGTTTCACATGTTCAAAAATAGTGCAGAGGATCACCTCCTAGGCAGAGGATTTAGTGTTATAAATGAGCAAAATTTACTCTGGGTCACCTAAAAAGAGTGGGTCAGAACAACTATGTGATTTGGCTGGTCCTCTACAAGTTTCTCTGGAGGGCCATTTCTGAAGCAATAAAAACCAACTTTGAAGGAGTGTTAATACTCATTTGAAGGGGCAGCAGCTATTCCCCAGCCCCTGCTAGCATATGTGATTGTTTGTTCTTAGGGGCCTGTTAGTAGCTAACATATCATTTTGTCACTTCCTAAAAATTTACTAATCTTTGTGAAAGATGTTACATAGACTCAAATTCAGAACCACCTCATGGAGAACTACTCATTTTCTGGGTGTCTTCCATGTATATATGAAAAATACCTGGTAATACTTTTCTGTTGTTTTTTCTCTTAATTCATCCTTTTGACAGGGCTCCATTCCAACCAAGTACCTTATTTCTCCCCTTCAGTAGATACACTTCCTCATCTAGAGTAGGGTAGAATGATTCAACAGGTTTTCATGTTGTCGGTTCTTGAAGAGGAAATCAACATTCTCTCTACCAGTCTGGGTGGAAACTTCCCAACAGGTGAGTTGAAGGAAAACAAAACCTCAGAAAACTGATAAGCTCTGAGGACAGGAAACATCTCAATTTCTGCTGTATATTTGAAGGAGGCTACAAATGTCTCAGAGAAACCTCAGGTGTGAGGGCACTGATCAAAGCAGAATGGAGAAAGTGGCATATTTAGGCAAAAGCAGCCTAATTCTGTACCTTTGATCCAATCTCCCATAATGCTATGAGGGTGTGAGACAGCAGCCAAAATGAGTATGAACTGCCCAAGAGGCCCTGTGGTGGGCATGAAGAAGCACAGAGCAGCCCATGTTAGCCAGAGACTGGAGGTCTGAGGACAAGGGCATCTGAGCAGTGAATCCCTTCAGACAGGAGATGAGGAGCAAAGAACAGATGGGATGAGTCACTTCAGCAGAGGATGTCATTGGAGAAACAACCATAGGGCTGCATCCCCACCGGATCCCTCCCCACCACCGTAGGGGAGGAACATATTGTTTCCCTCTGCCGTGTAAGTTCTCAGCTTGGGCCTCTGTTACAAAAGTCAGATTAACAAGAGAGAAACAAAAAAGTTTATTAACATGTATATTTTATACATACCTGGGATAAATCCAGAAAGTAAATAACCCAAAGATGTAGCTTAGAATTCAGGCCTAAATGTCATCTGCATCTAAATAAAAGGAAAAAAAGATGTAGGGAGGCAAGATTATGTGGAAGTTACTAGAAAAAAGCATGGTAAGCAAGAATAAGGTCACTTATAAGGATTTAAGTTGATGCCTTTTGCATTCATAAGATAATATTGTGATTAGAGTCATCTTTCTCTTTCTGGTTCAGAAATGGAGACACTCTTACAAATGGAATTTTTCTTTATAGATGTAAATTTTCCTTATAAAAAGAAAACTTATGATGTTTTCAGAGTTTCTCCTATGTCTGCTGTTTCTTAAAACAACCAGTTCCAAATAATCCTTATGCCAATTTGGGGTGGCATATTCTGGTCTCTTACAATGTCATGGTGTGATACAAACCTCTCCTGAGCTTAGATACCACTTTTAGGATAAAACAGAGGAGGGAGATGAATATAATTTTTCTATATAAGACTATTGCCTCAAAAAGTAGCTAATATGGTGATTAAAAGATACATATTAGTTATCCTGACTCTGTACTGAAAGATATTAAGTTCATTATAGAACAAATGGTAAGTTCATATTGGGTCCACCTCTCCCACCTCTCTAGACCACAAAATTCTTTTTTTTTTTTTTTTTTTTTTGGTACCAGGGATTGAACTCAGGGGCACTCGACCACTGGGCCACATCTCCATTCCTGTTTTTGATTTTTTATTAGAGACAGGGTCTCACTGAGTTGCTAAGTGCCTCACTAAGTTGCTGAGGCTGGCTTTGAACTCGGGATCCTCCTGCCTCAGCCTCCCAAGTGCTAGGATTAGAGGCGTGCACCGCTGCACCTGGCTGACCACAAAATTCTTTCGAAAACAAAAACTCCTAAAGTAAATAAAATAAAATTTTATGATTATAGACTGAATGTTTGTGTCTTCCAAAATTCCAGAGTTGAAACTCTAATCCCCATTGTGGCTATTCATTGTGAAATATGCAATATATTATCTTATAGACTTTTCCCACCTTAATTATTTTGGTGGTTATACTAGTTATAACAAGACACCAGATAGTTCACTGTCTGCACAAAGAAAAGCCATGTGAGGACATAGTGAGAAAGACTGCAAATCAGGAAGACAGCCCTTACCAGAAACCAACCCTACTAACATTTTGATCCTGAGCTTTTAGGCTTCAGAACCATGAGAAAATAAATTTCTCTAGTTTAAGCTGACTAGTCCATAGTATTTGTTATAGATGCCTGAGAAGAGAACCAGAATTAAAAAAACAAACACTAATCTGATAGCCTTGGAAAATATATAAATTTTCTATAGATTTTTCTGGGGGGACAGCAAAGGAAGGATAATATAACACAACAAAACTTTAAAATTTTCTCCTATAATTGTTCCATCCTCCCAAATTCAGGCACCTCCTGGCAGCTCCCCAAATCTTTCTTCTCCCCTTTCTAATCTGTACTATTTAATACAATGGCAATTAGCCAAACATGAATAGTGAGCACTTGGAATGTAGTAACTGACTTTTATTTAGCCTTGATTAAATAAAATTTAAAATTTAATTTTAATAAGATTTTGAAATTGTATTTAGTTTTAATTAATTTAAATTTAAGAACAGAAGCAGTGTATTTTCCCATTAAGTGCAAATGCTTTGTTTTAGTAGGATTTAATTGTAACATTGCTTAATATATGGTTGTTGGATAGCAGTGTGTGGGCTGGACACTTTTGTTTTTCTGGCATAGCCCTTGAACACAACTCTGATCTAGTCAGTATCAGTAGCTTGCTTCAGTTCAGTTCTTTTTCTATGTATTGAGTATAGCAATGCAGATTATTTATATATTTTATGCAATCTGCAAAAGCTGGAAGGATACCTATGTGAATTATGATTGGGAAGTGTTATGGTTTGGATCTGAAATGTCCTAAAAGGATTGGTCTGGAAGGCTTGGTCCCCAGTGTAGCAATGTTTTAGAGGTGGGGCTTTCAGGAAGAGATTGGATTTTGAGGGCTCTGACCTCATCAACTGATTAATCAATTCAATCCCCTGCCCCCCCCCCCCCATGTTGGTGATTGAATCAAGGAGTGCTTTAGCACTACACTACATCCCCAGTCCTTTTCTATTTTTACTTTTTGAGACAGGGTCTTGCTAATTTGCTGTGGGTCTCCCTAAGTTGCTGAGGCTAGTCTTGAACTTGCAATACTCCTGCCTCAGACTCTCAAGTCGGGATTACACATGTAGCCACTACAACCAATTTGATAGATTAATAACTTGATGACACCATGGGAGGTGGTGTAAGCTGTAGGAAGTGAGGCCTAGTTGGAGGAAGTAAGTCACTGGGGGAATGCCTTGGAAGGATATAGCGTGTCCCCAGCCTCTTCTCCACAACTTTTTCTCTGCTTCCTGGCTACCATGAGGTGAGCAGCCTCACTACAGGCCCTTAGCAATGGAACCAGCTAACCATGGACTGAAACCTCTGAAACCAAAATAAAACTTTCCTCCTTTAAGTTATTGTTTTCAGGTATTTTGTTCACGTCAACCGAAAGATGACTAATACAGGATTAATTTGTTACACTTGTTATTATCGTTATCATTGTTGTGCTTGGGATTGAATCTAGGGCCTTGAGCATGCAACGCAAGGGCTTTGCCACTGATCTACATACCCAACTAGTTATCCTTATTTTCATTATAATATAATTTAATCCGTTTTCTAGTTAAACAGATACACACAAATATGCCCACATGCATATTTTTAAATTTAAAATGAAGGCATACAATTGATGCAAAATTAGGTGGAGATACAGTCCTACAAACAAAGCAGTTAAGAAAAAAAAATAATACATTTAAAAGTATGTTGCAAATTTCACAATAAATTGAAATTGCAATTTGCTGTATCAGAGAAAAATGAAGGAAGTATTTGTTATGTAAAAAATTGAGGCATTTTGGGCTGGGATTATGGCTCAGCGGTAGAGTGCTCGCCCAACACGTGCGCGGCCCAGGTTCAATCCTCAGCACCACGTAAAAATAAATAAAGGCATCATGTACAACTAAAATAAATAAATATTAAAAAAAGTTGAGGCATTTGAAGCAAGTAGTAGTAAAAGTTTCCTTTTATCTGTCAATAAAAGATTTGATAGAATTAATCGCCTGATATTAGCATTGTTTAACAGAAAATATTGTAAATGATTTCTAACAGAACTTGACTTTGTAATTTTGTTTTGAATTCTCACATGTGTACACACAAATGCACAAGTATACACACAATTATTTTTAGATGGAGAGATGGTAAAAAGCATTTCGGTTATGGAAACCTTGTTTGAAAAGTATAAAGGGGAAGACTAAAAATATTTCATAAAAGGTAAAATTCTCAAATTAAACAAACAATTGCCTGAAGAATACAAGACCTTCTAATATAACAACAAACATATTTTTCACACCTTGATAAATACAAAGCCTATAAGCAAAACCAGGAGATATAAAACTTAAGACAGGTTTATTACTTACAGCAAGTAAGTACAATACTGGGAATAAGTCCTAAAGCAATGTAAGAAAGCAAAGGGCTTTTATTGGGAAACTCATTCAGGTCACACTCTTTAAACTTTTTTATTGGTGAGTAATAATGATACAGAATAGCATATTTCATTGTGGCTTATTTGTACATGCACAGAACATAATTTGATCAATTTTATTCCCCAGTACCTCCCTGCTTCCTTCTTCCCTGCCCCTGACTTCTTCCTCTACCTGACTGGTCTGCATTCTATTTTCATGAGTTCCCCACCATTCCCCTTTTTTCTGTCTAGCTTCCACATGCAGGAGAAAACATATGACTCTTGAGTCTCTGAATCTGACTTATTTTCCTTAGCCTGATGTTCTCCAATTCCATACACTTTCCTGTAAATAACATGGTTTCATTACTCTTTATGGCTGAGTAAATCTCTATTATGAATATATACGGCATTTTTTGTAAATTCTTCTGTTGATAGACATCTAGGCTGGTTTCATAACTTGGCTATTATGAATTGTGCTGCTATAAACACGGGTATGCATGTATTGCTATTGCTTGTTGACTTTAGTTTTTTTCTGTAAACACCAAGGATTGATTATAGCTGAATCATATGGTGGCTCCATTTTTAGTTTTTTGAGGAACCTCCACACTGATGTCCACAGTGGCTATACTAATCTATGATCTTGTGTTGGGAACTCTTAAGCATGCTCAGTTTAAGGTCATATATCAAAATTTTAAAAACAAGTAAATAAGATTGCTTGTGGGCAGAGAATGTAGTATTATAATGGGCAAATTTTACTGTGGATCAACTAAAAGCAGTGAGTCAGAGTGACAGCAATTTTGGTTGGATCCTTGTAAATTTCTCTGGAGGGCCTTATCCAAAACAACAACGTTAGAGGAACATTTAGTCATTTAAAGGGACAGAGGCTTCCCCCACCCCCTGGCTGGAAACATAGGTGATTGTCCCTAAAAGTAACCACCAAGCAGCTGACACTAAAAATATAAAAAATCAATTAATTCAAAATTGGAAAAATTGCAAGTATTTTTCTTTAGCTGTAGATGAGTTATGTGATATAAAAGATACTACCTAATTAATACTTTGTGTACACTTTATATCAAAGACTTCCAGATTTGTGGAGAAATGCTGTTGTGATGGTTAATCTTGGTTGTCAACTTGACTGGATCAAAAGATGCCTAGGAAATTGGTGAATCAGTGTGATAGTGAAGGTGTGTTTTAGTTAGCTTTGTTTCACAAAGACCAAAAGACCCAATAAGAACAACACAGAATAGGAAAAGTCTATTTCAGCTCATGATTTCAAAGGTTCAGTCCATGGTCAGTCAACTCCATAGCTGTGGACCTGAGGCAACCAGAAAGGTGGAGAGAGAGCAAGAGGGAGAGGTAATGAAAGGGAGAAGAAGAGGGAGGAAGTGTGTGAGAAAGAGGGAGGAAGTGTGTGTGAGAGACAGAGGGAGAGAGAGTTCATTCCAGGGACAAGATATAAACACCATAGGCATACCCCCAGTGACCTGTTTCCTCCAGCCATACCTACCTGCCTATAGTTACCTTCCAGTTCATTCATATCAATGAATTAACTCTGTCATAATCTGATAATTTACAGATGCCACAATCTAATCATTTCACCTCTGAATATCCTTGTATTATCTCACAGATGAGCTTTTAGGGGACACCTCATATCTAAGCCCCAACAGGGTGTTTCCAGAGATGACTGGCATGTGGGTCAGCAAACCCAGGGGGAAAGACCCACCCAGAATGTGGGTGGCACTGTCCCATAGGCTGGGGACCCTGGTGGTGCATACTAGACCGTTTCTTGCTTGGGTGCAATGTTTGCTGCTGCCATTGCTGGTGGATATCAGACTCCAAATTCTTCAATCTTTAAATGTAAACTTTCCCAGCAACTCTCTGGAACTCTTGGGTCTTCAGCTTTGCACTGGGGCTGCATCATTGGTCCCTCTTCTCAGACTGCAGCTCCTGCAGACTGGTTAGTAACTTGGCTCTCCAGCCTGCAGACAAGCACTGTGGGACTCTCCAGTCTCTGATTGTGTGAGACAATCTAGTAAATCCCCTGTTATAACTGTATGTACACTCTGTGGTTCTGCTTCTCTGGAGAACCCACACTAATAGAGTTGTCAATTTGTGACTTAAAAATTTAAATTCATGATATAGATATTTTAAAATCTTTTATGTCTTTTAAAAAGAACTTCCTCCCAGTAAAGATTAGTTTTTATCATGATATATAGTGTTCCAGCTAGATTAGGTTAAACAGTCTGGAGTTTTGGGAATTTTAAAATAAGAATTGGATGTTTCCCTCATTGCTTCATTCTGTTTGTGTTGAACTTTATCTGAGCCCTGTGTTCCTGTAAAAGACTACCTGCTCTCACATATTCTAAGAAGCCTCCCTGCTACCCTGCCTCAGTGGCTATAGTTCCCTGTTTAGAGACTGCATTCCAAGATCCCCTTTCCTTCAAAGAAAAAAAAAATAAGCCTTTTAAAATTATTATTACAGAAAAGTTTTGGAACGGAAGCACTACAAGAACTTGCTAATAGGTACAAAACTGGTCAATATCCACAGAGTAATAATAACCAATTAGGTCTTTATCCAATAAAGACTGCACTTCTATTAACAAAAGTCACTAGAATCCTGTCAGACCTCCAGAAGTTAACTTCTGTCTGTCTCTACAATTTTGCAAAATAGTCAAAGACAATGAAAGGTACAGACCTCTTTAGAATTGGGTAATCCTGGAAGAGTTCTTTAAATCTCTAGAATTCTACTAAAAGGATACTCAATAACCTTTTGGTCTACTAGAACTTTTTAACATTTCTTCCTGGCATATTTTAATTGTATGAATTTAAAACCTGTAAGAAAAATATCTATACACCAAAACCTTGACAAAGAATATTATCATCAATTGTGTTCTATCATACTGGTTATGCATGAAATATTATTCCTCATCTTTCTATCTCTATATATACATGTTAATACATGCACATTCTAAAAGGTATATATGTATATGAAATATACACATATATGTACATATTCTTACATACAGGCACATGTATATATAAATGGAGGTACTTAGAAAGATGCATTATATCCATTTTTCTTGAAGAAAAAGAACCTATACTTTAGCTTTGGAGCAAGATGGGCATACCCTAGAGAGCTGCCTGTTTGGAACATAGTGCTTTGGCCTTCATAGAAATGCATCTACGAATTTATGTTCTTAATTCATTAGAGACACCACAAGAAGCAAGTCTAAAGAACTGAAATTATGTGACTTGTAGTTATGGCCTGTGCTACAATGCACACTTAGGTCCAGCTGCCACTCCCTCAGCTACCCTAGAAATGTAAATAGAAGGCTCCCACCCATCTCTCTGAATGCTCCCACACAGGGAAGGGTATGTTCTTCTTGTTCCTTTATGTCTTTCCTGGAGTTCTTAATCTCTGATGATGAAACCCCAGCATCAGTATGTTTAAGACTCTTAGATGTTCTAATTTGCATTGAAAGTTGAATAACCTTCATTAAGTTTTCACAATTCTTCTGAGAGCAAAGGTTTCTTTTAAATTTCTTTGTAATCCTCGAAGTGAACACACCTTCTGTGAAAGATGTGATTCAATCATGGAGAGAGTTATAGACTATTAGAATTAACAGGGATTTGTGGCTCAGAAATGAGAAGGAACTTTTCCAGAGTTACTCATCCATTTGTTGGCAGAGCCAGGAATAGAACCCCGTATGCAAAGCAGAATTTTAAGATGGTCCCATGACCTTCAACCCCTTTTGGGAATGACATGTTGTGTTTACGAAGAGCCTGTCCCTGACCATACTCCAGTGAGGCTCCTTTGAGCTCAGTCTTGGGCCACAGCCTCCAAAAGCCCAATTTAAGCAAGAATCCTGCTAAGTCAATTAGCTAGAATCTCCTACCATTGATATCTGATCACTTAGAAATCTGACCAAATTTCTCACCTTCTGCTACCCCCTAGGTAAAGTCTGACCTTCCTGGTCTGCCTTCGGAAGAATCCTGTTAGGTCGATTTAGCCAGAATCTCCCCTTACTACTGATGTTTCCTCTTAGTAATTTTCCATCGACCGTTCCTTTCTATAAATTTCCAGTTTTCTTTGTATTCATAATTGAGCTCAATCTCCCTCCCCTGCTGCAACTCCATCCCAGCAGTATACACCTATCTTGATAATCCCTTCTTGAATAAAATCTTCCTTTCTGTTTTTAACAAGTGTTATGAATATTTTTTTGTTTAACACATGGACCCAGCAGATTATCTAGGTGGACTTAATTTAATCCCAAGGCAAGAAGAGGGAAATTTTAGACCTACAACTGCAAAAGACTCAATTTTTGCAACAACCTTAAACAGCAAGGAATCAGCTGATCCACAGAGCTTCTAGGTAAGACCTCAGCCTGGCTGACACCTTAATTTCCATCTTGTGAGACCCTAAGCAGAGAACCCAGCCAAGTCCCCTGGCACTTCTGACCTACAGAACTGTGAGATAATAAACACATATTATTTTCGACTGATAAGCTTGTGGCAATTTGTTTTGCAGCAGCTAAGTGTGTCTTGGAGTCTTTCACAGTATTTGGTATCCTCATAGACTGTCTAAATTTCCTATTTTTACCTGGACACAGGTAAAATACCTCTATGTGTAAATTTCCTATTTTTACATGGACACAGTCATATTGGATTAGAGCTCACCTTAATGACTTCATTTTTAACTTGTTAATCTTCCAAGACCTTCTTTCCAAATAAGGTCACATTCATAGACCTGAGGAGTAAGACTTCAGCATCTTTCAGCGGGACACATTTCAGCCCACTACATACCTTAAGTTCTGGTTCTTACCTTAAAGGCAAGAGTAACATAGCTGTTTGCAGATGTGTATTGACTTGCCCCATTAATCCTAGACTTGAAGATTGATATCAGTACCCAGGCTCTAGTCAAAGGAATAAAAGGAAACATGTGTTTTCTCTTCCTGCCCTTTCAAACTTCGGGGTTTCTTATCACTTCATCCTATGCCTGTAGGCTGTCTCAACCTCCAAGATCCTAGAAAAGGGAAGTTGTCAAATCCCCCTGATCTGTTGCTAACTTGCCCTCTGCTTTGTGATCCACATCCTGTCTGTACTCAGCAGAGCTGCAGAGAGCCCTCTAGTCCCTGCGGGGGAGTCCTGGGACAGGAGGTGGGTGGGCATTGATGGGGTTTCCTAGCAGGAAGGAGACATCTGCACACAAGCCAGAAGTCAGACAACCCTTGCTGCCATTATTTGACTTGCTTCCTTCTCACGTTGCTGAAAGTGAGCCTGTCAATAGAAGCAAACCCCACTCTTTGTTCCACTTACACTGCCAGCCAGGCCCTGTACTAAGGACTTTATATATAAGATCTCACTTTTAATTTTCATTATTACAATTAGAACTTATACAGTATTTTGTAGTTTGAAAAGCATTTTCTCATCTAACCTTTGCCATATCTCTTTGAAAGAGTAGTTTATTTTCATTTTGTGGGTGGACAATTGACTTGCTTGATGTCCCCCCATATGTGATATAGGCAGTTTTTAGTAGGTTCACAGAAGTAGCCGGGTTTCCATGTGGGAGCAGATCAAGGCCATTCTTCCAGAGAAGATGTCTTATTCCCACCTGTTTGTTGGGGATCTTTGGAACTTTCCTCCCTCTAAGGTGCATGTGGAAAGCAGAGGTGACCTAGGATCTCACCCCATCCTGACATTCATGTACACACTCATCTGTGCAGGGACACACAAGCCTTGTGATCTCACTTTTGGAAAGAAACTATGGATATACTTTGACAAGCTCTCTGGAGGGTCCTACATTCTCTTTCTCAGTGTGTGTCACCCTCTGCCTCCCAAGGGAACAGCCCAAGAAAAGCCTAGAAAACTCAACTGAAGCCGAATGCAGGCATAATTCCTAGCTGGAGGTGCTACATAAGTCTTTGCTACCTATTCTTCTATCATCACATTACACATCACACAGAGTAATGATGGTCTATCTTTAGATATTAGTAATATATTGCTATATAACAAATGACCCCAAATTTAGCAGCTTAAAATAATGCACATATCTCATAGTTTCTGTGAGACAAGAATTCAGATCAGATTTAACTGGGTGGCTCTGACTTAGGGTTTCCCATGAGGCTACTGTCAGCTGGTCCCTGAGGTTCTCTGGGGTTGGAGGGTCTTCTTCCAGGCTCACTCATGGCGTGGGGTAGTGGGTAGGGCTGTTCTTAACTGACTGTTGACTGGATACCTCAGCACATAGACCTCTCCATTGGCTTCTCAAATGACCTCATAGCATGGCAGCTGACTTCCTTTAGAGTAAGTGTGTAGTTTTTATTATGTAACCTCAGACCATGGCTTTTGCTATCTTCTATTGGTTGCACAGACCAGCCCTGGTCCAGTGTGGGAGGGGACGATACAAGGGCATGATTTCAGTCAGCTTTTTTGCTTCTGTGACTACAAGACCTGACAAGAACAATTTTAGAGGAGGAAAAGTTTGTTTGGGGGCTCACAGTTGCAGAGGTCTCAGTCCATAGACAGCTGGCTCCATTCCTTGGGGCTCAAAGTGAGGCAAAACAACATGGCCAAAGAGGGAAGCAGCTCACATGGGGATCCAGAAGAAGAGAGAGACTCTACTTGCCAGATACAAAATATATTCCCCAAAGGCACGTTTCCATTGACCCACCTCCTCCAACCATACCCTACTTGCCTTCAGTTACCACTCAGTTAATCCTCATCAGGGGATTAATTTACTGATTAGGTTAAGGCTCTCATAACCCAATCATTTCACCTCTGAATGTTCTTGCATTGTCTCACATATGAGTTTTTGAGGTACACCTAATATCTAAACTATAACAAGTATAAATGTCAAGAGGTGGGGTTCCTGGGGCCATCTTGTAGTCTGGCTACCATTATTTGACTATATAAATATTTTACATTTTTTTCAGAGAACTTTTCAAACATTGTCGAATTAAAAAATATTTTTGGCATGGAGTTATTTAATTTACTCAAAAAATCACAAGCCTCTCCAGGGAAGAGAATACCACATTTCCTGAATTCGTGTACCTACACTGCAATCTTCCTAATCTATATTAGTAAACCAAACAAAATGAACACTCCACAAATAAACATAAAAAACAAGTTTTCATGGATTTGGAATGAGTATTCATTACATGGTGGATTTAAAATGTATCTACTTAGGTAGGCTACTTTAAATTCTTGGCTTCCATGGTTTCTCTTTAAAATGGGATGCAGAGGATAAAGGGTTGGGCTGGATGTTCTTGAAGAGAGAACATCTCTCCAACTGCAAGATTTTCCCCTAAATTGTATGGGACCATTCTCACTTGAGAATACAGAAACAATGGCAGAGAGTTAGAGGACTAACCAACTCAATGTTGCCAGGACAGTCTTTGCAAAACAACAGAACTGTGGTTTTGAGACTGTTAGGCCAATGTGCTTTCTCCTGTAGTTGTTCCTCCCAGGGTCTGACTGAAGCTGGGCCAGCCTCTGGGCACACTGTCTGTTGTCTGGAGTATATTACCATCACTGATGGTGGTTCTATCACCACTACCTTCTCCATTTATTTAGCACCTACTAATTGTCACAGCCATTTCAAGGGTTTAAATCATCTATATGAGTCACAACAATCCTATGCCATTTAATAAAGGAAAGAAAACCCTGGCATGAATGATTGGCTCTAGGCCACAAGGAGTGAGGGAAGAGCAAGAGTTTGAAATGTTGGGTTGAGGGCAAATGGAAGCAGAAGGTAACAGATGCAAAGTGACTTTAACCCAGCTAGTCTGGCAAGGCACCCAACTGCAAGATGTTGCCACCACCTCATGCTGAAAGGGTGAGGTGACCTCCAGGGACAACTGTGTGGAGGGCAACCTCGACTGCATCTTGAACAGGTGGCCTGCTACACTCTGAGCCAAGAACAAGATGAGAGGTTGGGGGTGATGCCACATCTTGCTCTACATATTACATGGTGCTCTTGACTGCTAGGTTGCAGAAACAACCACAGTGTGGTGGGGCTGGGAAAGAAGGGAAGACTTTGTATATAATATCCCAGGAGTAGTTCTGCATACTCTCTAGTCCATACATGCCTCTGCCACTTCCTTAAAGAATCTTGCCTTCTTTCCTACTGTCTTATGGAATTCAACTCTCATCTCCTGGGCTTGGGTCACTCACAGCCCCATGTCAATTCTAAACTCTAGTCTCTGTGGACTTCTGGTTCAGCAGGCTCTTACCTTATCCTTTAATGTTCTCTAGCCTCCCAAAGGCCTGAGTAGCAGTCTTGACAATTTCTCAAAGAAACACTTAATTTTTCCTGAAACATGGGAGCCCAAAGCACAGGGTCCATATGGTTAACTTTAGAAATATGTAGAAGTAGAGAGGGAAAAAAAAATATATATATATATATATAATATATATATACACATATACTTTTATAAATTCTTTGGAGTTTCTCCAGCAAGAAGAAAGTGAAACTTAATAGCTCATTACATTAGCCTTCTGCTGATTATTTACAAAAGTCCTATGCACCTGCTATGGTTTTTCCAATCCTATTTACAAGGGAAACAGGCATGAGTCCTACCTACTTCATGCATGAAGGAGCAGATTTGGAATTTGAACTCAGAAGTATATAACCCACAGGCTGAGGGTCTTACAGTGGGGAGTACCTACCACACACACTGAATAGATTGTCTAGATATTTCTAAACATTGTCTAATCCTGTGAAATAGATCTTACTAGGCCACATTATAAATGACAGAACTGGCCCAGAAAGATTATAGAGCTTAGATGTGGCAGGAATCAAGAGGACTTGGAAAGCCCTTGGAAGGCCTGTTTTCCTCCAGTATCAAGGCTAAGAGGAATGTCAAGTTCCGGGTGCCCCAGAAATATTGTCCCTTGCCTTGACTCATTGCCTCCATCAGCAGGTGTGGTGAGGTAGAACCAGAACAGCATGTCCCTCCCACCTTCTACACACACAGCTTTGCCACTGACACCTGCCCTGAGGCCGGCAGTACCATCTCACTGATTCTCCATTCATGTCAAGGGAAGTCACCATAAGAAGCCTGGGATGACTGGGTGGTCACTCAGCTCCCAGACTTTCATTCTGACATCTCCCTTTCTGTCTCCAACTCTTATTCTTTCCAAATTCTACCATTTTTTCTATTGTGGTCCTTGGAACCCAGTGTCAATAGTCAGCACTCCCTATACTTCCCTTTGCATGTTGAATGGTCCCACTTCCTATCTGTATTAGTGTTTTGCAATGAGGATTTCTGGATGGGACCAGTCTTCATTTTGTGGAGTTATTCTATGCTATACAGCATCTTTTTTTTTTTTTTTTTTTTTTTTTTTTTTGTATTGGGGATTGAACTCAGGGGCAATCAACCACTGGGCCACATCACCAGTCCTTTTTTGTATTTTTTTAGAGACAGGGTCTCACTGAGTTGCTAAGTGCCTCACTAACTTGCTGAGGCTGGCTTTGAACTCGCAATCCTCCTGTCTCAGTCTTCCAAGTGCTGGGATTACAGGCATGCACCACCACGCCTAGCTGCCACAGAGCATCTTTGACCCACCTGTCCAGTAAATACAAGTTGTATTCCCTAGTGAAATGATGGTGAACTTAACTTAGACCTGGTTCTCCCTGAGGTCCCTTCCATCCTTGCAATTCCCTTAAATAATGGTTGTTTTCTATCCAAAGGCCCTTACTTTCTGGGATAGGAGTAAAGTAGTTGTCCTCTTAGCTCCTACTGCTTCTTCCAGACATTCTGCCTCCCTCTTCTAACTGCTCCAAGCCAATTTTGCTTTGCAAGTCATCAGACATTTTTGCTTCTGATCACACTCCTTTACTGACCTCTAGGTCCTCCCTATAATTCCTGGAAGGATAGGATCTGGCTTCTGTCACCCTCTCCAATAGTACTTTTCTCAAATTCTTGGGAATTTTAAAGTCTATGCAGCTATATTTCCAATACCCTTGATCTCCTCACCTTCAGTTTTGTCTTCTATACTATTTCAGTCGCTCTCACAATCTCTTTCCAGATGGTGCCATTGAAAGAATTGAAACCCTTCCATGAAGTCAGTGTCAAATGTTCCACCTTTTGATCACCACTGTTTTTTTTTCCCCAGTTCATTTATTTCCTATAGTGTCTGAACTTCAAGAAGTCTTTGCAGCACAGCGTACACTCTATTGATCCTCCCATCTCTTTACTGTTCCACATATCCTGTGGCTACCTCACTGCTCCTGGTCACACTGGGCACCGGTCACTAGTGGATGGGACAATCTTCATTCTGTGGGACTGTTCTAATGCCTTGGTGTGCTCTCACACGGCATCTGCACTTAGTATTTACTCTTCTCCCAGATGCCTGCAGAGTTAAGGCCTCACTCCCTCACAGGTTTTGTTCCAACCTTTGTTTCATTCTTCACAGCAAGGTACATCCTCACCTCTGTATTTAAAATTGTGACTCACCCCAATGATGTTATTTCTTATCCTCCTCCGGTGGTTTCTCTGTTCCTGTTGTACTTATTGCTGAGATACTGCATATTTTCCTTTTAATTCATTCCTCTAAAATAGAAGCTTTATGAAGGCAGGGGATTTTGTTCATTGTAACCCAGTGTCTAGAAGAGTATTTGGCACGTGTATCATTATCAATAAGCATCTGTTGAGTACAAACAAAGGGAAAGGACTGCATTTTGAACACAGGTGAATTGAACTAGAAAGTGTCCCCTTGTCCCTGCTCCATGTCATTTAAAATGAACCACAGACATAAAACCAGATGTGTGGGAATCATGGAATTCCAGATTTTTCTGGGGCTACTAGTGGAAGCACAAGGAAGGGACTGCATCAAATACTTTGGCAATAAATTGGTACTATAGTGGTGATTGTCAACATAGTGTCAATTAAAATTTAGAAAAAAGATAAAAACTCACATAATTGATAATGCAGTGAAGGCACAGAACCAGCCTTATTGGTCCTCTACTTTCTTTTCTTCCTTCTTCTGAATCGGTCTTTCCATTTTCTAGATATCTTTCAATTTTCCCACCTTTTCTCTTTTCCTTTCTGCCTCTCATTTTCTTAGCTCTCACTCCGTTGACCTCTTTTTTCCTCTCAGCTTTCTCAAAGAACAAAGCAAATTATTTTTTTGGAAAGAATTTTAATTTCCGAGACATAGGAGAAATGAAATTGTCCCCTTTCCCAAGGTTCCCTTGAGCATCCTGTGCTTTAATGAAATAAATGGCCTGGAGGAAGCTGACTGCGTGGAGGTCGGGTGGAAGGTCTGTCCGTGTCTGGGCCATCTCTCTTCCTCCCTGTTTGGGCTCTGCAGCTCTAGGGGGATGAACAGAGTAGGGAAAGCTTGTCACTGGCCCCTTGTCCCATGCTACTTATGGAATAGAAATAAATGACAGATGAGCCTAGAGATTTTGAGGAAAATGAAGGAGGCAGGAGAAACCCCTGTTGGTAGTAAATTTGGAAGCTGGTAGAAAAACACAATCTTCTTCCTGAATACCAAATTTTAATTTCCATGGATGAGTTGACCTGGGGGAGCCCAGTTTCTCTCCCTTCTCAATAAATTAGTCTACACCAGCTGTGAGTGGTGGAAGCAGAGGGACCATTTTGATGTTGAGGCACCTGCCCCACCAGTGGGAAGCTGAGCTGTCTCATGAAAGTGTACTGTACAGACTTTAGCGGTCCTCATTGCCCAGTGGGGAAAGGACAAGGACTTTAGTTTCAGGCAAACTTGGGCTCAGGCTTGCTGCATTTTCCTGCCTTTGAAACCTTGAGCATATTACATAACTACTTTGTGCCTTAGTTTCCTCTTGTGTCAAATGGAGACATTAGCACTCCATCTCCCTGAGTTTTCATGAGGACAGTATAATAATGATGACAATGATGAGGATGAGCCTGAATTTGGACACCTACTGTATGCCATACATGTTGCTAAGTGTACACATTAACTTGCATAAAGTCCCCAGCAAAATTCCTGGCATGCAGTAGGTACTTGATACATTTTAGAGAGCATTATTATCCAGCATTATATAGGAGACAGAGACAATTACTTTGGGGAACATGAACATTTAAGACATACAAATCTTTCTGGTCACTTTTCTGTGATGAGACAGAGAAGTTTCAGTTTCCCCAGAACCTTGAATCAGAAAGAGCTATTTATCAAGATGGATTAGATTATGGCTGCAAAAAGAAATAATTCCAACATCTCAATGTCTTACTCAACAAAGTTGTATTCTCACTTACATTGCATGTCCAATGAGGGTCAGCCTGAGCTTCCACTCTTCATTGCTATTCAGGACTTTTAGCTGATGTTTACACTATCTTGACATCTGTTTCCACAATCACAAAAACCAGGAGGACTGTGGTAGAGAAACTTCAATTAAATGCCTCTACTCAAAAGTAATACATTGCTCTTTTACTCACATTTGTTTGGCCAAAGCAAGACACTTGGTCACAAATCCCTTGAATATGGTGGGGAAATGCTATTGATCATGGACACATTCCAGGAAAACTAAAGCATTTTTGAATAGCGTAATGATGGTGGACCTTGATGACCACCAAAGAAGGAAACACTCTGTATGGTGAACATCATCGACATTCTCTTTATAAAAAATTAATAATAAGAGGTATAATGGACTGGGCACCTATTATAAGATAGACATTGTGGTACTTTGCATTTATCTCTCAGATAATCCTCCCAATAAGAGGTCAATAATCTCCATATTATAATGTAGAAACTGAGGTTCACTTATTAAAACTTAATAATTTATAATACAATATTTATTATATAAATAAATATCTATATATACATATATATTTATTAAGGATAGCATGAGAATAATCCACATAGTGAGTACATGCCAGAATGGAAAACAGATCTTGAGTGTCAACTCTGACAGATTTATGTTGTTTGCTAGAGATCTATGGTGAGAAAGCTTTCTAATGGGAAAGAGTGATGTGAGTGCTGTTGAACATATGGAAAGGGGAGGGAAGCATGGCAAACAGGTACATCTGAGCATTTGAAATTTATCTGGGTTTCAATTATATCACCCACAAAATAAGTTTGACTATACCTTACCTGTATGAAGGTAGGAGCCTGGCCAAGATGATTTCTTGATGTCCTCTGAGGGCACCCAAACTTCTGTTTCTATTTATATCTATTCCAATTGATTTTATGTACGCAGTGCCCTCATATGTTCAGCAAAATCCATTTGTATGTGTGTGGAATGGGATGGAGTAAGAGAACTCAACAGATTTAATAACCGAAACTGCTCCTGAAGAGGACAGAGCCTGAGGCCTTTAACAAGAAGGATAAATCATTTATTAGCACTTACGGGTGCCAATTATCACTGTCCTGCCAATCATCTGTGAGCTGGACATGCTTCTTGGCCTCTAAACTTGAGGACTGTGTTTTTTACTCTGGGGTGATGTGTTGGAGAGGCATGATTATCAAATAAACCTATGCCATCTTTTTGGTGGCAAAAACAATTTTTTTTCTTAAAATACACAAGGTGCATTAATCAGGGTCGCAGCAGGAAATAGATGGCACCTACAAGGAGTTTAGTTGAAGAGAATTTAATAAAGATTGTATATACAGAGGTGTGGTCAGGATAAAGGAAACCATCAAGGAGTGGTAAGACACTCAGGGACTAGCAACATGGGAGGCCACTACCACTCTGGAGCCCCAAAAGGACAAGAAGAAGGAAGTGTTATGTTTTCTTCTTTTTCCTTTTTTTTTTTTTTTTTTTTTGCATTTTATGTCACCTAAAAAAGATAAGCACCTTCCCTGACCTCAGAAACAAATACTTCCATGAGGGCAGAAGAAAGGCCTATATCTACCATGTTGTCCAATATGGTAGCACATATGCCTGTTTAAATTTAAAAATGAAACTCAATAAAACAAAATGTATAAATCCATCTCTGGGTATATCATCTGCCTTTCAAGTGGTCAGCACTGTATCAGGCAGTGCATAATGTTTCCACATTGTGGAGAGGTTTTTTGGACACACTGATCTAGATTCTTAAGCAGAGTTGTCAATGGACAAGATTCAAAATCTGTCTTCATCCACAGACTCCTCAATGACACAGGTTCTCTCTGGGCCTGTAGGATTTTCTTATGCAGCAAGCAAATTAGTGATGATGGTGATGATGATGATGATCTATATTTATTTAGCATACAACATGTGCAAACCGCTAAAGATTTTAAATATATGTTATGTCATTTAATTACCTTCACAGTCCTGAGGAAGACACTATTATTATTTCCATTTTAACAATGGAGAAACAGATTTAGAGAAATTGTTATCACACACTATCAGGCTACACCAGATGAAATTGCCAGTATTCCATCATTTTTGATGAAAATGGCAATTGCATATGGTTCAACTTCATAGTAAGTAGCAGAGCCAGGTTTAAAATCCAAACCAAGTTGAATGTGTCTAATTATCTGTGAGTGACCACCTTGAAACCTACTTCATAGGGCAGTTGGAGGAGTAAACGAAATAGTGTTGGATCCGTGCATGAGTGTACAGCAAAGCTCATGAAATGTTCATTGTGTTTTAACTTCATCTGTCTGTCAGTCTTACTCACTGGGGAGACAGCACACAGCTGTCTGAGTAGATGTGGCCAGTGAGATTGGGAGGAGGCAGCCTGTTGTCATTTACTAGACTCCACCCTGGGGGCCTGAAATATTCCATCATTGCCATTAGGACCTCTCCTAACCCTTCCTGCTACCAGTCCCTACTCCTTTCTCTCAGATTTTCTTTTGTTGGATAGGTCTAGGTCATTCTTCCTAGGCCTCGAGCAGAGGGAGAGGTGATGAAAATTGGCCTTTCCTATTCTCTGTGCCCCTAAGCCCCAGAAGGCACACTTCATCAATAAACCCTTCCCCTCAGGACCACAGAAGGAGCAGGAAGTGGGAGGTGGACAGGAGGGGCGGCTGCCATGTTGAGTATGACAGACATTTATATAAGCTGTCCTCTGGATCTCCTGCACATTATATAACTGCACGATTTGTTCTGGCAAGGAAACTGATTTGAAATTCCTCCTTCTTTTATTTGGCAAGAGTGAAGAGAAGCTTCCCTTGGCTGAGAGGCCTGTGTTTGGGTGGGGTTTAGAACCTGGGAGTAATTTTCATCTATATGAGGAAACTGTCTATCAAAAGCAATAGCATAGAATTGCCACATCTAGAAAGGAAAATATAGGGTGCCCAGTTAAATTTGAATTTCAGATAAATAATTTTAGGAGAAGTATATGTAATATGCAATATTTGGATATGTTTCTACTAAAAATTATTTTTGGTTTATATGAAATTTAAATTTATTTGGTGCCATGATTTGAAAGGGAGTCTCTCCAAAATTCAGGTGTTACCAAGATGGCAGTATTAAGAGGTGGGACATTTAAGAGATAATCAGGCCACCAGGCTTCTCCCTCATGCCTTATAAAGGCTTCATGCAGCATTTGGTGAGTTCATCTGTGGCATGTTCATTGTGGTGTTCCTCTTCTCTGAAGGATGCGGCTGTAAGGCACCATCTTGGAAGCCAAGAGCAGCCCTCTCCCAACAAGCAAACCTGCCCTTACCTTGATCTTGGACTTCCTGGCCTCTAGAACTGTGAGAAATATATTTGTTTTTTATATATTACTCTGCAGTATTCTGTTGTAGTAGCACAACACAAGAGATGCCTTGGCTACCTGTACTTTATTTAGCAACGTTGCAACAGTAGCATTTCTGTCTGCAGCTTCAGATGGGAGCTCATTTATGATGATGAGAACATGTGGAGTAAGAGGAAGATCTAGAAGTAGTTTTGCCAGCTGCAGCCTGCTTTCATAATCATGGTCTCATGGGAGGGACAGTGCAAAGTGATTTAGACCTGTGGCTCTCAAAATGTGTTCCCTTAGAATAGCGGCATCACTGGGAACTTGTTAGAAATGCAAATCCAAATCCTCATGCCCCACCAGGACCTACTGCCTGGGACACCTGTGCAGGGTGGGTCCAGCATTCTGCTTTAAGCAGCCCTGTGGGTGATGCTGATGCAATTTGAGAGCTGTAAGTTTAGACAAAGCAAGTGCCTTGTGAACAAGATGGATCTGAGCTTGAAATCTACTTTTACCATTTAGAAGCTGTATGAGTGCAGCCAAATTGCTTCCTAAATAAAAAAGGAATAGACTGTCTTATTTATGGTTATGTTAAGGGCTAACTGAAGTTATATGCTATACATATAATCGACAGTGCTTGTCGTTGTAAGACAAGCAACTATTAGTCTTATTGATATGACACAGGTGTAGGTCCAGTCACACTCTGAGACAAATTTGACAGCAGAGTTAGAGGGGCAATCTCTGTGTATTTGGTTCAGACAAGTCTTTAATTTTAAGACTTCAATTTCCAATAGCCCTATGGAGGGAGAAAGTTGTAGGGAGATAAATGATCGACCCATTGTGGGCACTGGTTTCCCCCACTGACACACAGCACAGAGCAGAAGGCCCTTTGTTTGGTCCTTGACTCACAGCCATTACTCAAAAGGAAGGTTTTTTTTTTTCCCCACTTTTGTGGAAAGGAGAAGGACCAGAGGCCTGAGAAATGAGGGCGATGGGGGGCTCCTTCCAGGACAGGGGGAAATTAACACACTCAGGCTTATTTCACAGGTCAAGTTGGGGTTCCCATATTATGCCTAGGCCAGTTTCTTAAATTGGGCATTATTGACATTTGGGGTCAGATAATTTGCTGTTTGGGGGGCTGTCCTGTGCATTGTAGGATGTTCATCAGTATCCTAGGCCTCCACCTACTGCATGCCAGAAGCCTCCGTCTCCCTCCCTCACAGTATGGACAATAAAAAAAAAATCCCTAGACATTGCCACATGTCCTAAGGGCAAAACTGCCTTTGATTGAGAACCACTGTTCTAGAGAGTTTATTAGACAAAAATATTCCAACAACTTAAACATCTATCATTTATTGAACATTTACAAGTGTCTCTAATTTACACCTTATATCCCAAGGTAGGTGTTATTACCTACCTTGTTATTACCTGTTATTCTTCAGTTATTTTACAACTGAAGAAACTGAGGCTCAGAGGGTTAAGGTAACTTGCCTCAGATCATACAGTTTGGTAGATCTGGGATTCTGACTGAGAGGTTGGTCTACCTCCAAAGCTCACACAGTTCCTATTCTGACACGCCATATCTCTGAACCGAGCACATATCTTCTTTTTCTTTAAGAAAATTCTTTTCAAGTGAACTCAGTTCCAAAAATATGGATGCCACGAGAAGCTCAAAGACAAATCCATGATGTTGCTCCTTGCAAACCATTTTCAACATCCGCATCATTGAAAAGTTTAGGTTTTCACATGCAACACAGTTAAAGAGCAATATGAGGCATTGGGGCCAAAATGAATATTTCTACAGAGAGAATTTTATGAACTGAATGCCTTTGTGTATGTCTGCCCCACATGTTCTTTTGCTGCCAATCATAATAATAGAGGGAACAAATGAAGTCTTAAAATTCCTGGGATCTATCAGAGACAATCCTATGAAGTATTCTCTTGCCTTGGGGTGGGCTGTGTGTTGCTTCTAGCCAGACACTCAGCCATCTTCTTTCTGGCTCTCTGCATGAAATCCACACTTCCCCTCTCCCTACGTACGGAGGTATATTCATAAGCTTTGAGCTTGCTGTAGTAGTCAGAGAACTTGTTGTAGAGGATGGAAATGGGCATCCCATTGAGAATGATCCCAAAAGCAATGCAGAGGAAGGCAAAGAGCCTGCCTAGGTGGGTCTCTGGGCACATGTCTCCGTAGCCCACAGTGGAGAGGCTCACCTGTATGGAGGGAAAGCAGAATGGAACTGTTAGCACCACAAAGGAGGAGAAAGAAAGAGAAACAGGCAGGAAAGCATGCTCAGTCTCCCTGAAGGTACCCAGGGGCATGTAGCAGCTCCTCATGGAGCCAGCTTCAGAGGGTATCAGAAAGTCTGCCAGCTGGACTTGTGTCATGGAAAGAATACAAGCTATGGAGCTGGAAGACTTTGGTTTGAAACCTGACTATTCCTCATAAATATTCATATATAACATGGGGGTAGTGATACTTACTTTAAAGAGGTATTGTAAAAAGAATTTAGGGGGGCTGGGATTGTGGCTCAGTGGTAGAGCGCTCGCCTAGCATGTGTGCGGCCCGGGTTCGATCCTCAGCACCACGTAAAAATAAACGCATTGTGTACAACTAAAGCAAATAAATAAATATTAAAAAAATAATTTAGGATAGCATATGTTGAGTTCCTGGTGCAGAATGTGCTCAGTAAAAACTGGTCATTATCTCCTTACCTCTGTCCTCAAGCTGGGGCCAGCAACAGGATAGCAATTCCCTGGGTTTGCCTGCATCATGAATGTATTAGAAATGAGCTTGGGCTTAAAGTCAGTAAAACCAGTGTTCAAGTTCAGACTCTGACTCTTCTCAGCTAAGACCCCTTGGGCAAAACATTGAGACACTTAGATGGTACCACCTAACTCCCATGATTCTTGTGAAGACTAAATTTAGAAAAATAAATATATATCACTCAGCACAGTATCATGCACACAAATGGCATTAAGTGCCTCCATTGTCCTCCTTTCATCTTTAAAAATGAAATCAATTATACCACTTCTCAGAGTGGTTATATAGTTCAATGGAGATATTTTATATGAAGGCACCTTAATTGCAAGTGTCCAGAGAAACACTTCATATTTTGTGAAGAGACTGCTGGAAGACCTCACAGACCCAAATTATGCACACTCCACATGATATTCTTCGCACTACTCTTGTCACACTGCTTTAAATCCCACTAATGAGAGATTTATTTAGGTTAACAAGCTTCTGTTTTAAAATGCAGATACCCTTGGGACTAGTTATCAGTTAGTATAAGCAGAGAAAACCCTGGGAAAAATCCCTTGGGGACCTTTTTTTTTTTTTTTTTTTTAAATGCCTCATGCTTCCTGTGGTCCCTAGACTATTGGCTAAGTTACTAGAAGCCTCTTAAGTCAGGCTGTTGCTCACAGTTGTAAATTTTGCCTTGCACAACTCCAGGTGGCACTCATTGCTCCATTGATTTATACAGTTGTTGCCACAATATTCCAGGAGATAGCAGTAATCATACAAAGTCACCTACTGACCATTCTGAGGTGGCCTTTAGCCTAGAAATGAGACCATTTTGTTTTGAAGATGTAAGGGTCAGTTTGAACTTACAAGTGTGATTGATTGATCAACAAGAATGAAATGGAGAAATGAGTCAGCTAGAAAATCTGGTGAAGCTGATAAGAATCACAGCTCCATCTAGCCCATCAAAAGGAGAAAGTGTGCCAGGGAGCAGTGGTGCATGCCTGTAATCCCAGCAAATCCTGAGGCTGGTGGCCTGAAGGATCTCAAGTTTAAGGCCAGCTTCAGCAACTTAGCAAGACCCTGTCTCTAAATATAAAATTAAAAGGTGATGGGGATGGAGCTCAGTAGTAAAGTGCCCCTGGCTTCAATCCCCAGTTTAAAAAAAAAAAAAAAAAAAAAGTGAGACAAAGTGTGCCTCCCAGTGAGGTTTCAGGGCTCACAGCTCCATCTCTGATGAGAGAACTACTGAGGCATGTGCTGCCTTTTCCCTTTTGGAAGAAAACAAGCAAGCATAGAAGAGGATGATGTAGAGGAGGTTAAGGATACAGATACCACACTAGACTTCCTGGGTCTGAATCCACTTCCCAGCTGTGTGAGTTGGGTGAATCATTTAAATTCTCTCTGCCTCAGTTTCTACTTTTGACATATGGGGAGAATAGTACCCACCTTAGAGGATTGTTACAGGAATCGAACCAGGAATGCCTGGTATAGAACGTGTGAACAATAGTGTTAGTGCATGTAACATGTAGGCAAATCCAGGGGACCCCGTATCTTAAAGCTCATCCCAGCTGAAGGGTGGCAAAGACCAACATTTACAGGGTGCACTCTCTATAAGACGCTTTGCATTTGTTAAGCTCATTAGACCCACAGGCTGTATGTAGAAACAGGCTCCTCCCTGACTTCTGCTAATTGAAGGCTGAGGGAGATTAGGGGAGGGGTGCCCTCTGGCTCTTGTAGAGAATCTCCTTTTCCTAACTTCTGGGTGAAAAGGTGATGAGAGGCTGTGATGGATGAAGTCACATCCGGGTGCTTGTGTGTGTGTGTATGTGTGTGTGTGTGCACTCTCACTGGCCACAATCAAAAGCTAAATAACCTGATCAGATCTCCACCCAGGTGTGTGAGTTGAACAGTAATTTTCATCTGTCACTGACACCATTACTCACACCCCCTGTAGAAACATTTAGTCAGTCGGGTTTCCCTGGAGGAGGGTTAAAGAGAGTTTGAGTACAGAGGTGAGTGGCAGGAAGGGGTAGCTTTAGAATGTGAAACATCCATGAAAATCCAAGTGGGAGGCCTTGCAGGAAACCAACCCTCAAGGATCCAGGATGTGTGTGCAGGAGGTAGGGGTGGGAGACAGAGGGAGGACACAGAGGAAGGAAAATAATCAAGACAGTGCTTATTTTAAGCTTTGATTAATCCCACACTGCCTTTGCTTTGCTCCAGTCCCAACTTCTTTGTGTTTTGTTTCTTCTTTGGCTGAACTTTGAGTGAAAAGTCAAAGGCAAAGAAAATTGGCTTAAAGAAGAATAAATATTTGATGTGCATATTGTGTCTTGGATCTCTAATTTTAGAGAAAAGACCTCTTCTGCTAGGAGACTGTGTGTGATTGGTTCCCAAGAATTTTTTCAAAATGTTCAATTAATTTATGCGTTGTCTATTTTGTGGCTTATTTGGTTCAATTAGCGATCTGTTTCTTGCTCTGGGAGGAATTCAGGATTCCTTGGCTCTAGGAACATTTTTAAAATCCAGGTTCCATATGCCAAACCATTTGTCCCTAGATGGAGATTAGACCCTGAAGACCCAGGACTGACCCAGGTGACATCACTGAGTGATTTCTCACATTAGTAGGAGTTGGATTGGAAATGTGACCAAATTGTCTGCAAGACAACTTACTATCCAGAAAAGTTGGTTGGCTCTGCCACTCTATAAACTGGAAACTATCATTCCGCTGAAAGCATACATATTTTACTTAACTTTGGGTCCCAAAAGCCAGAATGTGACTTTCCTTTAGCTGCACACTCATTAATCAGAAATCATGACCTGCCAAATGCAGGAGCCCTGTTTGGGGAGATGGCTAAGATTGCGGTTGACTACAGGCCATAGAGATGTTTGGGCATTGCTGTCTTCCGTAGTCTCACGAGACTTGGCCCGGGATCTCGAGAGTCTTGGGCCGAGATTGCTGATCAGGTCAGCGCCATTTGGTGTGTGGGTTTTTTTGGTGGTGTGTGGTACATGTTAAAGTCGTTGTTAAAGCCAGAGAGAGAAGTTATCAGAATAAAAGCCTGTTTGTTTCCAGTTCGCCTCTGAACTTCTTTCCGCGGCTTCGTTGCTCCAAGTGGCCATCGCTTCAGGCGGCAACAGGCAAACATGAGGACAAATTTTCCTCCAAAACTTGAGAATGATTGTATATGGATTTTTCCTTCAAAAAGGAATATGTTTACTTCATAAAGAACTAGGTGGTGCCTGCACACCCATGTTTATAGCAGCACAACTGACAATAGCCAAGTTATGGAACCAGCCTAGGTGTCCATCAGTGGATGACTGGAGAAAGAAAATATGCTGCATATACACAAATGAAGTTTTACTTAGCCATAAAGAAGAACAAAATTATGTCATGTGCAGGAAAATAGAACTGGAGAACATGTTAAGTGAAATAAGCCAGACTTAGAAATTCAAGAGTTGTATATTTTCCCATATTAGAAGCTAGAGGGAAAAAAAAAAAAAAAAAAATGAGGTGGAGAAAGGGTGTGGATCTCATGATAATAGAAGGGAAACCAGTATAGTGGAGAAAGGGGATCAGGGGGAGAAAGGAGGGAAGGAAGGAAAAGGGGAAGTGATAAAGAATGACTGACTAAATTATATGCATGTATGAATATATTACAGTGAATCCCACTCTTTCTTTCTTTTTCTTTTTCTTTCTTCTTTTCTCTTTTTCCAGTAGTAGGGATTTAATCCAGGGCTCTTTGCCACTGAATTACATCCCCAATTTTTATGTTTTATTTTGAGACAGGTTCTTGTTAAGTTGTTGAGGATATTGCTAAATTGCCCAGGCTGGCCTCAAACTTGCAGTCCTCCAATGTCAGCCTCCAGAGTCTCTGGGATTACAGGACTGTGCTACCATGTCTGTCTCTGAATCCCACTATTATATATAATTATAATGCACCAATAAAACTTTTTTTAAAAATAGGCATAGAGAAAGTCTTGACATGAATCTAGGAATTATGACCTCAGGGAATAAAAGTAATTTTTGAAAATAATATCCTTTCTAGTTTTCTCAAATAATTGAAGGTGGTAAAGACTGGCCTTTTTTTTTTTTTTTTTTTTTTTTGCCTAAGATTATATCTGAGATATACATTTCAGTGCATGTTGTCCTTCAAAGCAGTCAGTTTCAAAGACTATATTTACCCATGCTACTGTTGTAACAAATATTTTTGGAATTCTGTTTTGATCATAATTTGCACAAAAGACTCGTGGCAAGACTTTGATATAAGGTTGCATCCAATTTGATGGTTAATTCTAAGTACTAATCTTAAACTCAAGGTATCTTTTGACTATTTTAAAATGCTGAATGGAGCCTCAAAAAAGGTAAATATGTAGTACCATTACAAAGAGGCAAATGTACATGTCACAATCTCTGAAGTTAATTCCTCGTTGGAATTTAAAGAATGTTTTGATTAGTGAAAGCACTGTTAAAATATGCTCATGGGTAATCACCTTAAAGAGAACAACTCTCATCTGCATATTATAACTCCAACATGTACATAAGTGGTACAATAAGGAGACATGTATGCATGAAAGTAAAACCATTTTAAGTCTGGGCTCTATTAATCTACCCACAAGAAGGTACACAGTACCATGTCCTCTGTATCCTGAGCTTACTCAGTACCTCTCATCGCCCTCTAAAACTCCATCAGGTTCCACATAAGTTATACTGGACAGTAGGAAGAACATACTTTAAAGACATACAAGAGGACCAATTATAAATCAAGGGCCCATAAGATCAAAAGTCAGAAAGTGTCTATGAGCACTTGTCCCATTTATAGCTCCTGTGCTGTTTCTGAAGGAGCTAGGAGAACTCAAACACCTCTTGTGCCAGACATTACCCACTGTCTCTCAATTCCAGGCCTGACACCTTCCATACACTTTTATAATTCTATAACTGGGATTCCCTTACTTACTGTCTTCTGGTTATATTCTGACAAGCAGAGGCACATTGGAGAGCCTGGATGGTGGGAAGAGGACAGAAGATCTTAACTGCTGCTACTGGTTTCTATCATCCTTCCAGTAAAAGCAGATAGTTATGGCATTTTTCGTCATTCCCCATACCAACCTCCAGGGCCATCTTAGAAATCTGTGTATCAGCTACACAGTGCCCCTCCTCTGTGCTCCTAAGCTCTGAAAACACTACCTACTCCTATTGGTTTTCCTAGTTCCTATTTATTTTCCTAGTTCTAAGGCCAACATCTATTCCCTGCAGTTACTATTCTTGTTATTACTTCTAATACCTATGTATCTAATTCCCTATACCAAATACCCACCTTGGTTTCTGTCTTCCTCACTGTAATCTGACTAGTTCACTTTTCCAAATGAATCTCCTCAAAGCAATCAATTAAAATAAACTTCAGTGATCTTGCAGATGCCAACTTTTTGCAAGGAAAAGATAACATTTTAGGAAACAGAAAGATCAGAGCAAGATCTCTGGGGTACCATTATCTGGTCCCCTGGCTTCAGATAAATTTTCTTTTCAGAAGTTTCTGAAGTAATGAGTTCATATCATGAGTTTCTTGTTTGGTTTCTACAACTTTAACTTGCTCTGGAAGGCTCAGAAAGAAATGGTTTGTTGACCTTTTCTACTTAAAAACATTCCCACACAGGAGGGCAGTAATTACAGCTTCATCATAGAGCTAATTGTCCTTGTTGAGCTGCACCATGCATCTCCCACTCCCAGACAACCTAGAGAAGCCCAAATGGCTGGAACTGCTCCAGGCATGGCCTGTTTATCTGCACACTGGGAAGTTCTCTCTTGACAGAAGAACTGACCCTTTTGTATGTTTCACAGTCTCTCTTTACCCCAGTAGAAAAGGAATCACTTCTGTTTTGAATTCCCCCAAAATAAATTTGGCAGCAAAGGTTATTGCTTCTGTGTGATAAAGACTATCAACTAGCCAGATATGGTAGCTTCTATTTATTGCAGTCTTAGAACAGGCTAGTTTACATATGTTTCTTATTATATTAGTACTCACAAATAATCTCCATTTGACAGATGAGTAAGACAGGTCTATCTTATATCCTAATGCATTAGCTTTTGCAGATGTAAGGGTCCATGAGGGATTTGTTTTGCAGCTGTAGGAGAATTCACAATAATGAAAATGACTGTATTCCTAAAACCCCAAGTTGAATTAAGGAGGAAGGTTGCAGGGTCCTTGGCATAGGGACAGGGAAGATTATTAAAAGCAAGTCAGGTTTGGGGTTGTCCAGAAAACACTAAAAATACATAGAAGAATGGATTAGAAAATCTGTGTCTCATGTGTGGTAAAGATTCCACAAGGGATAGGATACAGTTCTGGAGTTGCATAACAAAACATCAATCATGATTTTTTTTTTTTTTTTTTTTTGGTACCAGGGATTGAACTCAGGGGCATTCAACCAATGGGCCACATCCCCAGCTCTTTTTTGTATTTTATTTAGAGACAGGGTCTCACTGAGTTGCTAAGTGCCTCGCCATTGCTGAGGCTGGCTTTGAAAACTCACAATCCTCCTACCTCAGCCTCCCAAGTGTTGGGATTACAGGCAAATCATGATTTTTTAAAACCTCATTTGTGAATGTATGTTTTCTGATAGGTGCAATATATTTGAGCAGTAATATACAACTGTAGTAGAATAATGGTAATATTGGATCTAATTTTTATATTGCCCTGTAGTCAACCTCTTTGCCACATAACTTCGCAAAGCTTTCCTCTTGTGGTTGGGCCAACCTGCCTGGCCTTTTGACTGAGTACAGCCATGTGATTTGCTTTGGGTTGAGCAAATATGAACAATTAAATTAGTTAAGCAAATATGAACAGAAGCAATACAATGCTTTCGTGATTGGGCTGGTACCTTTCCTCTTGCCCTTTGCTGAAGCCATGCATATATTCCTATTGAAAGATGAGGGATGTGCAGCCCAGGCCTCCCCCCCCCATACCATCTGTCATATAGCTGACCATCAGACATGAGAACAAGTGACACCAAATGAGAAAAGCCTTCCAGTTAAAGTCAGACTAAACTGCTCAATTTTATACTGATATGCTAAATGAATGCTTGATGTTTTAAGTTTCTGAACTGTGACATGTTTTCTAGGACATCATTATTGTGGCAATAAATCATTTATTTATGGACAACCAAATACACATTTATCTTGTTTGTGCTCACCATTTCTAAAATTATGAGATGGTTTGATCAATAAAATACTTGAAGACCACTGGATCCACAGTTGCTTCGGGGATTCCACCGGTCAGATTCTTATGTCTATTTAGTCATGTGTATTTAGGTGACTTTCTTCTCATCACTCAAGTTTTTTCTCAATGTCATCTTCTCTAAGAGGCCTTCTATGACTGTACCATTAAAGGGAAATTCTACCATCCAAATTGCTCTCTGTCCTATCCTCCCACACAAGACACACCAATATCTTAAGTTATTAATTATGTCTTTGTCCACTAGAATGCAAGCTCTGTGATGAAAATATTTTTCACCACCTCCCCAATCACTCTGTCTCCCTAATGCTTGGAATAGTACTTGGCACATTTGTGTTCAGTAACTTCTTGCACAGTGAATGAATAAGATGAACTTTTATAAGTTAAATGAGGAATTGGCCCATTATTTTGTAACTTTTCACTTTGTACCTACATATGAGAACCAAGCCATCTTTGTGTATATCATCTTGACAGCATTCCTTCCTCCTTGCTCTGAGAGAATAAGAACCCTTAGTACACAATGTACAAGGGAAGAATGGGATTAATGACATCAGCCCCAGGGGAATGAACAGTCCTAAAATTCAAGGGGAATTACTTCTATTGTGTTCATAGATTTACTTAGGAAAAAAAAACACAAGTTATCTATCATTTATCTAATATGTAATTATTTATACTGGTATAAATC
Source organism: Tamias sibiricus (assembly GCA_025594165.1). Taxonomy (NCBI): domain Eukaryota; kingdom Metazoa; phylum Chordata; class Mammalia; order Rodentia; family Sciuridae; genus Tamias; species Tamias sibiricus. The sequence continues at coordinate 151,688,955 of CM046657.1, read as the reverse complement.
TCAAAAAGTGGATAAAAGCTGTTGGTAAATGGAAAGGTTATAATGTGCAAAATTTAGTCCTTGAAAATAGTGTCTGATAAACATAATGGCTACAAAAAAAAAAGGAAGAAGAAAAAAGGAAGGAAGAAAGAAAAAAAAAGAAAAACCTCACATTGGTAAAAGCATAATTGGTAAATTTATTATGGACAAAAACTGAATGGTAATTCAATTATTGTTGTAAAATTTATAGAAAACATTTATCTTGAGTAAAATGATTTCAGTTTAACATAAAAGGGGATTACTAAAAGTTTTAAACTTCAGTGTACCTTAAAAAGATCAGGAAATTAAGTGGATCGATGGGTATTCACTTCCAGAAACATTTTAAAAGTAAAAATTCAATATTAATGACATAACTAATAAAAATTAATACATAAAAGGTTAAAACAAACATTATGGGTTAAAAATAGTACGAAAGAGTCCCCTAGGGCCAATGCCAACCTATGCAAGCCTTTTAAGATATTTAGATAACTGAAAATTTGACTCTGACTCTAAACCTTGTATTATATCATCAACATGAGGATTTGCTCTTTTGCCTTCTTGCCTTAGTCACCTCCAAAGTAAATGTCATTTGCTCAGGACAAATCATTCTCCATGAGCTCCATCTGTACCCATGGTTTATCTACTATGGGGATGACCTTTCGTCACTGGGAATATGATCAGAGGAGCAGCATTTTGCTAAGCTCATTCAGAAGAGCATAATGTCATCCTGTCATTGAAGAAAGCTTGTAAGTCCTGGTATACATATGAGCTCTCTGCTTTCAAGGAAAGAAAGACTCATTGAACTGCAGAGCTCTACAAGTCTAACTTCCTCTTTTAGAGATGTGGAAACTGAGCAGAGGGAATGATGGAGTGAAGTTTCACAATTAATTATTCAGTCACAGTTAATTATTGGCAGATCTGAAAGTAGACCCCGGTGCTATAAATCTTCCATCATGTTATACTATACTGTTAGTAGCCCTGGGTTGGTTCATCTCAGAATTTCACACCAGACTGTGGGTTCTAACATATACAAAGTGAATACTGAAAATATGTGCTTTCTTTTTATGTTTGCTTACTATCTTTAAAAGCATTGCAAACTACTTTAATAAGGAAAGGCTACATCTAGTTCTTTCCCATATATAGTAGTTTATTCATTGGACTGAGAAGAACTAGTTATCATTTATTTCCAGAGATTCATCAAGAACACCTGAAACACAGATACTTGAGTAAATGGCATAAGATATTATAAAAAGGCAAATACCAAAGAAAACAATGAAAAATATTTAACACATTAGCTGTACAAATTAGGCAAGGCATGCGAAGTAACTAAAGCTTGGAAGAGATAGTGCTGGGGTGTGCAAAGTGCACGGGGTTTTAATCCTGGCTTTGGCACCCAGAGCTGTGTGTCTGCACCCAAACTCTGTACCTGTTCCTCTAGATGTACAATGGAACTAGTATACGTAATTCTAAAAGAACTTTAGTATACTTAGTACTAGTTTCATATTGGATGTTTCTTTTCACAGTGATTTAACTAGAACCAAAAGCAGTGGAATTTTAGTTAGAGTCAGTACTATTTAGTCAAATATTACTTCTCTGAATAAATCTACAGCTTCCTTTGAAAACTGAAGCAATTTCCTACTCGCCCCCACACCCCACTTTTTTTTTTTTTTTTAAAGAAAATGGTGATCATAACTGCCACACAGGGTTGTGATATTTACATGACATAAACTATATAAACCACTTAGGATATTGGGTGTTCAATAGGTTGTAATTAACTATAACAAAGATGATGAAGCAATCTACACTCACAATGAATCTTTCTTAAAATCTGCCTGTCAAGAGTCTTAAGACTAAGTCAGAATTTGAAGATTTTTGAGACCAAGTCAAGTTTAGTTACTTACTAGACTATAATGTCTATGTCTTTCCAACTTGTTAAAATCAATTCCCATTTTGTTAGCTGGAGACAGTGATAGGATGAAAAGAGCAGTGTCTGGCTGGAAAAGAGAATGAAGAAACCCAGGGGTCATGGTACTCACCGCGGCCCACCACCAGGCATGGAGGATGCTGGTGAAGTTGGTGCCAGGCACGTCATGCTCCACGGAGTAGACAGCTGCAGAGAAGGTAAAAATGCCCAAGGTGATGAAGAGCAGGAGGCAGCCCACCTGCTGGTAGCACTGGAGCAATGTGAAGCCAAAGGCACGCAGTCCAGTGGAGTGGCGAGCTAGCTTAAGGATGCGGAAGATACGCATGAGGCGCATGATGCGTAGTACCTGGCCCACCTTTCCCACACGGCCCACTGTCTCTAGGTCTTGATCGTGTGGTGAGCCCCTGCCATATCCCTCATCCTCCTCAGCGAAGCCCTCGAGCAGCAGCTGCAGGTAAAGCGGCAGAATGGCCACCAGGTCAACCAGGTTGAGGGCGCTGCGTGCAAAGCGCCGCAGGTCTGGTGTGGAAGCAAGACGCAGCAGGTACTCGAGCGTGAAGAAAGCCACACACAGCGTCTCCACGTGCTCCAGGATGGGCCCTGGGTCGCCACCTGTGCCCTGCTCTGCATGCTGCTGCATCTCCTCCACAGTGTTGAGTGTCAGCGTCACCACGGAGATGAGCACAAAGAGGTTGGAGGCCACCCCCATGGCCTTAGCAGCCACCGATGAAAAGGGCTTCTCCATGAGGTTCCAGAGGCGGCGCCGCTGTGGTCCATAGAAGCGCATGTCCCGGAAGAGCTCCTCGGCCTCCTCTGCCTGCGCCTGTGCGCGCAGCTCGCGTTGGATCTTCAGCTGTTCGCTCAGTTCATCACGACGCTCCTCGAAGCAGATGCGGCAGCAGCGTGGTGTGTACTTGAGCCTCACGCCCCAGTAGCCCAGCTCCTCCAGGAAGCTGCGAGGGCACAGCTCATCTCGCACTAGCAGAACCCCTGCTGTGTAGAAATTGTAGATGAGCTGGAAGACATCTGGATCACGATCGAAAAAGTATTCGTCGGTCTTTGCCTCATAGTCATCACACAGGCCCAGCTGGCGGCTGCGGCTTGTGGAGGTGACCAGGCGGCCCAGGCGTGTCTTGGGGTAGATGGCCAATTCACAGTAATCTAATTGGTAGCTGTGGCCACCAACATTCACGTTCAGCATGGACAACTGGGCTGGAGTGTCCGTATGGCCATCCAGCTGGGCAGTGGTGATATCCCCTGGCTGTTGGTCCTCCTTGGCAAGGTTGTCCTTCCATTCTTCCTCCTCCTCCCCGCCGCTATCATTGTCCTCCTCGATGTAGTAGTTATAGCTGACCTCGGTCCACGGAGTGATGCTGGCCTGGGAGCCTGAACGACCCCCTGTGGAGCAGATGCTCCTGCGGTGTTGGTTGGTACCTGTGTTTGGAGGGTCTTCACTCTCCAGAGTACTCCAGGGTTTGGAGCTCCAAGACCTTCTCCTCTTGTTAGTCTGTTTCAGCATGGCTGATGGAGTCAAACCTCTTGCTTGTTACCCTGATTGTAGTAGGGTCCTTAGCCTGATACGAGCCCTGTATTGTCTCCGAGAGACCTGCCTGGACAAGGGCCCCTGGGGTCCCAGGCTCTGGTCTCAGAACTGCTGCTCCTCAGGCCCTGGAAAGCCCAGCCCGGCTCTGTCTGGCCTGCCAGGTCTGAACATAGCGAACAGTGCCTGCTTGACTAATCTTGCTGATAGTGAAGAAGCAAGTGTTAGGAGGGATTTGGGGCCTCTTAGCCTATTCCCTCCTCCTTCTGCTCCACTCTGACGTGGAGGATGATTATGTGGTCTGAAATCTCTAGATAATCAGAAGAAGGCAGAGATTATTGCTAATAAAAATGTCACTCAACCTTGCCCTTGTGAAGTGCTTAGGATATGTGTGCCAGGAGAAATCAACTGAATTCACTAGAATATGGATCCTACAAGAGTTTAAACAAACTCCTTCCCATCCATCCACACAATCACATTTTTCTACATGGGTTCTCCTTAGCAGCAGTGCTCAGGAGTCCAGCCAGATCTTTAAGTCAGTTTCACCTTTTCCCTTTCCTTTTTCTCTTTCCCTTAAAAGATAAGGACATGTTTCAAGGCAGTATCCCCAAATTGGTTGAAAGAGTACTTTATGGTGTTGTTTAAAGGTGGCCAGATTTATTCCAAGAAAAGGGTTTTCATCATCCTTCAAAACATCATTTAAAAAAAAAAAAGTCCCTTTTCATGACACTGTGCTAATGCTGAAGATGGAATCATGATGGAGACAGAATTGTAGCACTCAAGGAGCTAATGGTTTTGCCAGTGATAAAAATACACAAGGACAGTAGAAGAGCAAGAAAAACAAACAGGTACAAGAGAAGAGATTTATTCTGAGGGAATTGGCTTTTTGATTCAATTTATTTTGAATAGCTAGTATTCATGATAAATTCAAAAGATAAAAAGCTGCACTACAGTAAAAAGTTTTTTTCTCCTCTACCTCTAACCTCCAGCACCAGGTACACCTCCAAGGTGTACAACAACCATTTTTACCAGTTTCTGACTGTCCTTTCGGGAATATTCTAAATATATACAAACAAAAATCTGAATATACATAAGCAAAAATCTCCTGATTTCCATTTACAATCTGACTAGCTTTCTATCATGAACTCATATCAAGGAATGTTATACACTTTGCTTTTTCCAGTTTACCATATATCTTAATGGTGTTTTCATATCGGATCACAAATATTTATCTCATTTTGAAAACAGGCACTTAGCAGTTTGACAGTGAGAGACAATCAGGTGACTTTCTATCTTTGCTCTTTATAAACAATGAAGCAAGAAGGTTATAAGCAAGAAGGTTATTTGTTATAAGGTTATACATATACTACTTTATACATGCTCAATATATATGAAGGATAAATTCTTAGAGATGTGTCGCTGCCTGAAGCGGAAGTCGCTTGGAGCAGCGAACGCCACAGGAAAATTCGGAGGCAGGATGAAAATGAAAAAAGGTCTTTTATTCTTCTCCTCTCTCCAGCTCCAGCAATCACTCCAAATGCTCTAACTCCAACCACCACCTTCTTCTTCCCCACACACACTAACGAACCTCACCCAGTTATATACATATAGCTTTAACAAGGACACGTGCTTACAGCTCGAGCTTACAGGTGCGTCACGCAGTGTTCACGGGCATACAAAGATTCTTTGAATAATGTATCAACATCAGGTGGAAACTAGAACATCTTTTATGGCTCTCAGCTAACCGCAATCTTTAGCTATCTCCTTGATTATAGGCTCCTTCATTTCCCCCTTTTAGTTTTAAAAGAGGGGATGTTCTAGGACGTCCATGTGCAACCGACATTCTTACCCGTCATGGGAGTCTAGGCTGTCCTGACTCCTGGCTTAGGTTGACATGCCGGCCACATTAGACTGTCCCGTGCGACTGTGCCGTGTCTTAGGTTGTCCCCCTCTGGGGATCTTACCCGTCATAGGCTAACCAGCCATCCAATAGAGCCCTTCAGGATCGACTGTGTGTTGACTAACAGCTGTCCAATTTTTAGGAGATGCTGCGGCTTTAAGGCGGCAAGCCTACTGCTGACGAGCCAAGTTTCCATAGCGTATCAAGTTCTTTAAGCCAATCAGCTGCCCTTAGTTTCATCAAGTAACGCACTGAGTTCTCTTAGACAAATACCCGCAAGGCATTGTCCCGCAATGTCCCAAAATAATGGAAAATCAAAATGTCCATAAGTTATAACACATAGATTCAGGAGGCCCCATGCATGCAGAGCAGAGGCCACACTGCTGGTGAGGTTGTTGATGCTTGAGCAGCAGGGATGCTTGCAGCGACCGCGGTCCCTGCAGTTGTAGCAGCAGCCGTCTTTTTTATGTCTAGACATTTCTACCGGCAAATCTTCAGGGCCCGCTACCTAAAAACTCAAGCATCCATTATTAAGGGAAAGGCAGTGCTATTCCAGCACTGAGATCAAAAGGTGAGCTGTCAAACTAAAAAAAGAATTATTAGAGTAGAAAATAAAAGTTGATCTCTGCTCACACACATTGCTGCTTAAGCTCCCACAAACATAAGCTGGCAAAATATCACATTCAGAAATAATCAAAGAGAAACTGAGGGTGTTTACTGCATTAAAGATAAAGAAAAGCTAAAGGCATTTTGGAAAAATAATTTGTTAGCTGGAATCCTCGAGTCTCTATATACACAGCAATCCTATACCTGTTGAAATAATTCAAATTAATCAGCTACTAAACAAATGAAGTCAATAACAAATAAATGATCCTCTGTCGGAACACCAAAAATATCAGGTTATATAACATTAAACATATTCACAGCTGAAGAGAAGTCCCGGAGACAACTATAAATCAAAATTGATTATCATTATAATTGATTATCTAAAAATATTCTGAACTTATATAAATATCTATTTATCTATCTATCTATTGATTATCAAATTAGAATATTCTAAGCTTAAATGAATTAACGTTATTTGTTATTTGGATCTATATCTATCTACCTACCTTTTTTTTTTTTTTTTAAGCGCTTAATTATTTGTGACGTCACACTAGACAGACGCACATATAAACATATTTGTGACATCACATTAACATGAAATTTAGACAAATGCACAGACATAAAGACATATATAAAAGAGAAAAAAAAAATTACAATTGTGTATACACTGAAGAGAGATCTTCTTGTCCCGGCCGGGAAGAATGAAATTTAAGTTGTAAATTTAATGGAGAACTCTTTTAAGGGAATCACTCCATACCTTCATTTTGGTCCTCTTGACCTTGCACTTGTTTATTCAATCTAGACTCCTCAATAACTTCGTCTTGATCCCTTTGACTTTGTACCTGCTTTATCAATCTAGATGGTATCCATATTGGAGAGGATTCGTGCTTTGGAAAAACACAAACAGATCCTCTCCCCCAAATTAATACTGGGTCTGGACCCTTCCATGTACCTGAGAGAACATCCTTCCAGTAAACCAAAGGTTTATGTTGTTGGTGTGGGTTCCAGTGTCTATCTCCAGCCGAATGTCCATTAGAATCTAAAGTTAAGAAATTTAGGGTAAACAGGGCAACTGCCAATCTGTCCTTAGGATTTTTCCAGTTTCCATCTTTTTGCTTTAGTAACATATTTTTAAGTGTCCGATTTGCTCTTTCAATTATTCCTTGTCCCTGAGGATTATAAGCGATACCTGTTTTGTGGATAATATTGAACTTTGTACAAAATTGTTTGAAGGATGTGGATGTATATGCAGGGCCATTATCTGTTTTAAGCATTTTGGGGATGCCCAATGCAGCAAAAGCTTGCAGACAATGAGATATAGTATCTTTAACTTTTTCTCCGGAATGTAAAGAAGCAAAAATCATGCCTGAGCATGTATCTATGGTGACATGAATAAATCGTAATTTTCCAAAACTTGGCTCATGTGTGACATCCATCTGCCACAAATGATTGGGCATCAAACCTCGTGGGTTAACCCCATAATGTGGATTGGGCAAAAGTGTTACACAAGATGGACATTCTTTTACAATTCTACGAGCTTGTTCTTTTGTGATTTTAAATTTTTGTCTTAAGGTAGTGCTGTTAACGTGGAACTGGGAATGAAATAAAGTAGCTTGTTGTACTGTAGTAAATATAAATATGTTTTAGTGAGGGCGTCAGCTTTTTGATTACCTTCATGGAGAGGACCAGGCAGATTAGTGTGAGCTCTTATGTGACCTATAAATAAAGGTTCTTTTCGTTGCCATAGGAGATTTTGGATTTGAGAAAACAATTTAAAAAGCTGGAGTATGTGGTGCTATTGGACCTGCTAGCTCCAATTTTGGGACAGCATGTACAAATAATGGCTGTTTCATAGGTGTTCTTTAAAATTTTCCAGAGGCTATTATTATAGCTTCGAGTTCCACTAATTGAGCTGATTTTTGATTAGTGATGAATCATTTTTTCATTTTGAGTGACTACTGCAGCAGTACCGGAGAGGATCCATCTGTAAATACATTAAATGCTTTAGGAATGGGTTGATTTTTTATTACTTGTGGGAATATGATAGGATGATTGATACAAAAGACAGTATAGGAGATTTAGGAATATGATTGTCAAAATTTGCAGAAGTAGAGCATCTAGCTAATAGCCCAATCATTATCATTGAAGCACAAATATTCAACCTGTGACGATGAATAAGGAGTAATAATAGTAGTGGGATGAATTCCAAATATTTTAGTAGAGGTTTTAAGTCCTTGAAGAATAAGTTTAGCTACCATGGAGGTATAAGACTCAATTGTACTTTTAGGAGAGACAGGCAAATGTATCCATAATATAGGTCCCTGTTGCCAAAATACTCCTGTTGGAGTATATTGTGAAGGAATAATAATCAATATTAGTGGTTGTGCAAAATCAAATCTATCGCAATGGGATCTTTCAATGGCCTGTTCTACTAATTTTAGAGCTCTCCTGGCCTCAGGAGTTAATGTTCGAGGTGAGGATGGGTCAGGGTTCCCACGAAGGATGTCAAATAAGGGTTTTAATTGTCCAGTAGTGAGGCTTAGTGTAGGGCGAAGCCAATTAATGTCACCCAGTAATTTTTGGAAATCATTGAGGGTGGTCAAATGTTCTTTACTTATTAGAATTTTTGGGGTTTAACAAAAGTATCCATGATTTTAAAGCCTAAATATAGTATAGGTGATCTGCTTTGAACTTTTCTTCTGCTATATATAATCCATATTTTTTTTAGATTTTTTGTTATTTCACTAAATATATTAAATAAGATTTGTTGATTAGGGTGAGCTAATAAAACATCGTCCATGTAGTGTAGACACATAAGGTCTTGATATTTGTTTTTAATGGGCTGTATAGCTCTGTCCACATATAGTTGGCACAGTGTAGGGCTATTTGCCATTCCCTGCGGCAATACTTTCCAATGATATCTTTTATCAGGGCCATTATTATTAATAGAAGGAATTGAAAAAGCAAACCTGGGGGCATCCAGAGGATGTAGGGGAATGGAAAAGAAACAGTCCTTTATATCAAGGGGTTATAAGGTAATAGTTTTTTGGAATAGCTACAGGATTAGGAAGTCCAGGTTGAGTAGGGCCCATAATTTGCATTGTTTTGTTAATTTGTCTTAGATCTTGTAATAGTCTCCATTTACCTGATTTTTTCTTAATTACAAATATGGAGAATTCCAGGGAGAGGTGGAAGGCTCTATGTGTCCTGCTTCTAATTGTTCTTTAATTAATTGATGGGCCGCTTGCAATTTTTCTTTGGATAGGGCCACTGAGGGACCCAAACTGGCTTATTAGAGAGCCATGGTATTTTTAAAATTGTTTTCTCAGTGGCCCCTAGAAAAAATGTCCTTTGCCTTTTTTATTATGAGTAGGATTTTTATTCTTAACACCTGCAGCTTTGGTCGCTAGGTGTAGCCCCATTTGATGTAAAATATCTCTTCCCCATAGGGTAACTGGCAAGCTGTTTAAAACATAGGGTTTGAATGTTCCTGTATGGCCTTCATTGTCTTGCCAATTTAAGATTACAGCACTTTGAGCTGGGGTATTACTGTATCCCAAGCCTCTAAAACTGGTTGAGGCTTTCTGTAGAGGCCAGTGCTTAGGCCATTGTTGTAGATTTATGATGGAAGAGTCAGCTCCTGTATCAATCAGCCCCTCCATCTCTAACTTTGAATTTTAATTTGCACATAGGCCTCCGTGAACAGTCCTGGACCCAGAAAGCCATAGGTCCTGAACCAGTGGAACCGAATGCTCTGCTATTTCTATTTTGTGGCATGCTTTTAAAAGAATTATGGAGACTGGAATGAGGAGCAGCTGTGCGATTCTGTCTCCTTGATTTACGGAGATGATGCCCCTGTGTGTACTTAGCATTATTTTTAATCTCTCCATTATAATCTGAATCAATAACCCCTGGTATATCACATTAAAGCCTAATAAACTTTTGGAACTACGCCCAAGGATTAGTCCCACAGTTCCTGAAGGGAGAGGTCCCCTGATTCCCGTAGGAATCAGCTGAACCCCCATTTCAGGTGTCAGGACCATCCGGGCAGTAGAACAGAGATCTAATCCTGCACTTCCTCTTGTCCCTCTGATAAGGGAGTTAATGGGTAGAGGGACTGTGACGAGGAATCATTTGAATCTGAGGGCCTTCCTCCTCTAGTGCCTCGTACATTTGTGGGCCCCGGGGCATTGGCCCCGTGCCCCGTTTTTTGAAATCCTTGATAAATCATTTCCATATATATCATATCTAGAATGGCATTGATTGGCCCAATGTATACCTTTTTTGCATCTGGGCATCGGCCTGGAGCACGGTATGAATTTGATTTTATTACCCTTGGGGGATATTGCTTAGCATATCTTGGTTGATTATAATAATTTTGTCTGGAATATCCTGTTCTAGGTGAAACCTTTGGGAATTTTGAGGGGAGGAATTTTTCATTACTGCAGCAATTACGTTGCCTGTGATAACAGCCTCGTTAATGTCTTTGCACAGTCTGATATAAATTGATAAGTCTTTTTTACTTCTCCATGGCCTTATTGCATCCTGGCAATATTTATTAGCGTTCTCGTATGCTAATTGGATAACTAGGGGCATAGCTTGCTCGACTTCTCCAAAAACTCTAGATGTTGTTTTTAAGAGCCTATCTACAAAATCAGCGTAAGGTTCGTTAGGCCCTTGTATAACTTTTGATAGGCTGCCTTGCAGATCCCCTGTGCCTGAGATTGTCTTCCAGGCTTTCACAGCTGCAGTGTGTACCTGGGCATACACACCTGGATCGTATTGTAGCTGATTTTGTAGTTCGGCGAACTCACCCTCCCCTGTGAGCATATCTATATTGCGTTGAGGGAAACCTGCTGCAGCATTTCTCTTTGCTATTTCTGAACAAAGTTCCTGGAATTGAGTTTTCCAGATTAGGTATTGTCCCCCCACTTAGTACCGCTCTGCATAGACTTTTCCAATCTGAGGGGGCTAAGGTTAGGGTGTTAAGTGACTCTATCATACTTAATGTGAACGGAGCTTGAGGCCCATAGGTCATTACCGCCTCTTTAAAATTCTTTATTGTTTTAAAGTCTAGGAACTCATGATATCTTTGTCCCTGTTCATTTTGAAATACTGGCAGTTCTAGGTGCTCCTGCGGTCTATGTTGTTCGAGAGCGTATAAGCGCTCTGAAAGGCCGCCAATTTCTACCTCTAGGGCACGTATACTCTGATCCATACTCTTTATTGTTTCTGTTAGGGATTCTATCCATGAAGGAGCAGAGGGCGCTAGTGGTTCCTCTATTTGACGGCCTTTTCTCTTTTTTAATTTCTTTTTGTTCTTTTTATTGGAGACTGTGCTCTCCGAATCGCTTTTTGATTCCTCTTCACTACTAGCTTCATAATTCCTAACCGGCTCAGTAGAGGAGACTGTACTTTCATGGTTTGGCTCCTTGTTACTATTATTACTTTCACTAGTATCCTGAGTTTCAGTTTCTAAGGAGAGTACATACTCCTCAGCTAATTTTATTAAGCTTCTGATGGCTTTTGCAGATCTTACTTTTGAATTTACATTCCTACTCTCCTTGCTGGTCTCCACTGAGTCAGAGGATATGCTTTCTTGTTCACTTTTCTCACTATCCTCTGAGTTCTCAATATCAAAAATTTCATTCATGGCTTTTATAAACCGACTTTTTGTTATATTTGCTCCCATCTTTTTAAATTTTCTTTTTTCTTACCTTGCCGCCGAATGCCCCGTACAGGCCGCCACCTGTCGCTGCCTGAAGCGGAAGTCGCTTGGAGCAGCGAACGCCACAGGAAAATTCGGAGGCAGGATGAAAATGAAAAAAGGTCTTTTATTCTTCTCCTCTCTCCAGCTCCAGCAATCACTCCAAATGCTCTAACTCCAACCACCACCTTCTTCTTCCCCACACACACTAACGAACCTCACCCAGTTATATACATATAGCTTTAACAAGGACACGTGCTTACAGCTCGAGCTTACAGGTGCGTCACGCAGTGTTCACGGGCATACAAAGATTCTTTGAATAATGTATCAACATCAGGTGGAAACTAGAACATCTTTTATGGCTCTCAGCTAACCGCAATCTTTAGCTATCTCCTTGATTATAGGCTCCTTCAGAGATGGAATTACTAGGTCAAAAACTGCACATTTACACTTTTGATTGATAGTACCAAATTTCCTTCCACAAAATTTTTACAAATTTACAACTTACCATCAATGAATAAGAATGTATGATCATTTTTTGAGGTCTCCCAATTTTATAGGTGAGAATAATATGCAGTTTAATTTGAATTTGTATTTTTTGTGATTGAGCATTTTTACGTGATTATGACCTATTATGTTTTTCTGCAAATTGTTTATGTATTTTGCTCATAGTTTTCATTGAATTGCTAGTATTCTTCTTGTTGATTAGAAGGAGAGCTTAATATATTATGAAAAGAGGTTTTTCACCTGTGATATGAACTATAATTTTTTTATAATCTTAGTCTTTGGTGATATTTTCCCATATAAAATTTTTCATTCTATTACTTCCAGATGTTATTTCATATTAGAAAACTCTTTACCACTTTGTGATTCTTAAAATTTTCCTTTTTATCTTTTTATTTTTCACTTTTAAAAATTTGCCAGGAATTAATTTTGATGTGAAGAGTGAAGTTCCCAAGTATTTATCTGGATGTCACAACACATTAATTAATTTTTTCTCACTGATTTGTAGTGCTCTCTCTATCAAATCATTCAATTTTAGTTTTGCTTCAAAATTGCTGAGAGAAATAACACAGCTATGGGGTCTACACCTGCTCATGTAATACTCACTGATGCTGTTGAGCTTGAACTAGGCCTTCAGCCTACAGGCTTACAATAAAGCCTATGAGTTCCTAAATGTATTTCTAGTGTTCTCATATTGACATACAATATTGATATTGCTTCTCTAGTCCCACACATAAACATTTTTTTAATATTCTGTCCTTTATATTGTGTTGAGTACCATCATAATAATTTTGACATGATGCAGGATTTATTTTTCTCTCTAGAACCAATTATATTATAAAAAAAGTAAGAGTATCACCATTTTAATATTTTTAAATTCCTCTTTTTCTTCCAAAATAATACAGTGCTACTTGCCTAAATGTTCAATACTCTCAAGACTTCTGTGTTTAAAAATTTTGGAGTTGGTAATGTTTGTAAGGCATTGGAACACTAAGCACAAACACCATAATTTTGCAGTAGGTGAGAACCGTTGCCTTGATAGATTGCTTTTATACCCTGAATCATCTGCTCTTGTGCGTGTGTTTTTGCAATTTGCTTTGAGGTGTATGTATGTAAATGTCAATAACAGCTAAGTATCTGGAACAGGTAGGTTCACCAAGTGGGGAGTACATTTAAAAATCTGTGAACAGGTTGCAAGGAAAGAGCTGCAGGGGACAAAAAGTAGGACTGGATGATCTTCAGGCCCCCTGCTGCCTCAAAATTACTAGGAATCTAATGTTTGTTTAATGTTTCATTTGCCTTGAATTCTCTCCTACCTGTTTTCCTCCCTTGAAGGAGCCCCAATTAGGAAGGGTTATTGCGGCTAGCTGGAAGCCATAAGTTCCACCTGATATGTATGTGACGCACCTGTAAACACACGTGAGGCACCCGCAAAGCTAAAGGTATATAACCGGGTGAAAGCGGTCAGAGTTAGGAGAATTCATTCAGTCAGTCGTGCAGTCGCTCGGTCGGTCAGAAGAAGAGTTCAGGTCGGAGAAGAAAAGAATCAGAGCGGCCAGAACGTAGGCAGAGTGGTTACAGAAGAGAAACCAGATAGAAGAAGTAATTACTGGTCAGTCAGGCCGAGGCTCCCGAGGAAGAAGGAAGAAAGAAGAAAGAAGAAAGAAGCTCTAAAAAATAATCTTTCTCTAAGCTAAGCTCTCTCTATCTTTCTTTCTCTCTCTAAGCTCTCTCTAAGAAAGTAGAAGTAAAAGTAGTAATAGCTTTACTCTGCCTCAGAGTTTTCCTCCCGCGGCGCTGTGGCTGGCCATTGACAGGCAGCTTACACTCCCTAAATCATTGGTTTTCAAAAATCATGTTTGTTTAATGTTTCACTTGCCTTGAATTCTCTCCTGCCTTTTTTCCTCTCTAAATTGTTGGTTTTCAAAAACTACCTGCCGTGGTTCACTTGCCACTGCCCAATATTGTAAGAGAGGGTCATTCTGTACATCACAAGCCCAGGAAAAAGTCAAAATTCAAAATATGAATGATAGTTTCCACTGAATTCATGTCATTTCCACACCATTACAAAGTCAAGAAATCACGAGTCAAACTATTATAGGTATAGCCAATCATATGGAATTAAGGCTAAAATGAACATAATGATTGTATTGTAAGAAAAATCCATACAAGTAATTGACAAGAAATTGTGTTAATGATATATTTGGTGGGTATTAAAAAGAAGATATAAAAACAGTCTATAGTATAATCCATATAGACAAAAATATATACCTGTATCAAAAATATGAAGCACGAACTAGAAGTAAAAGAAAGAAAGTACCAGAAAAAAAATCAGCTCAGGTATCATCTTCTCTTTTAGTGATCCTTCTGAGATCTCTCTATGTTTTCCAAGGTGGATTAACTGCCCCTTCTCAGTGTCCTCATCTAAGATAATGCATACCACTAGCTTATAATGTGAAACATTTATTTTAACAAAGAGCAATTTAAATTTTTCTCATATAAAAGTTCATAAGTGCATTACAGAACAATTTTAGAATGGAGAACAGAATCCTAATGATGGATACAATATTAATAAGAACTAAAATACCCAGATTCTGTACTCTGTGAATGCTCACACTGACCCTATAGCACAGGTGCTACGATTACTTCTACTTTACAGATAAAAATCCAAGACAGAGAAGTTCGGTGTCTGTTTCACATTTCCTTAGCTAGAATGCCATTACTATTATTTGATAATTGAGAGCTGACTATAGTGTTACATTTTTGCTTTAATCAGCTCTTATTAATGATACATTTATAGGCTCCCTGTAGCTTTTAAAGTCCTTTAGGGTAAAGAAAATCTTTTCTACAGTCCCAGCACCAAGTAGAGGGTCTGGTATACAGATTTTTTAGAAAAGCTATCAAAGGAACATGCAATATCTTTCTGTATTACTTCTTACAAATGTGTGTGAAACTATAATTATCTTAAAATAAAAAGCTAAAGATGTATGTCTTGCTCTGCATTGACATAGCCTCACACTTCACTTTGGAGGAAACCTGATAAATTTTGAGCAACAGTGCCTGGGAGTCCTTTCTTCTTTTCCATAGTGACAGAGGTTTATAGGCAGCATGGGACAGTAGACAGAATACTTGACTGTAGATAGACTCAATTTTGCACTAACTCTGATTTTAAAGCTTTGGACAAATTGGTCCCTTTAGTCTCTTTTGTCATCTGTAAAGTGGGTTCTTGGAACATTTCCTGCTAATATAAAAAGAGAATTCTCTTCCTCTGTATCTTCATTTGTTCCACCTATGCCCAAATCCTGGCATAAAACAGGTACTCTCAAAAGACCGTCGTATCTCCCTCATCTGGCCACCTCCTATCCCAAATTCTGGTTGTATACCTACCAGACATAAATATCTTCATTTTTTAGTGTCTGTAGAGTTTCCCACAGGAATAACAGTCACGTACATAGTTTGCCACTAGAATAGATTTCTTTGTTAAGACAACATTGACTAATAGACCAATCTGCATTCATGGAAATGTTCTTATACTTAGTATATGAATGGTGCCACTAAAGCATGGAGTTTTAAATTGAACTTAAATAGCCACAAGTGACTAGTGGCTACCTTACTTGCATTATGTGAGTGTGAAGGATGATCTGTGTCTGCATCAGTCATTTTTTAAGGAGCACTGCACATGAGCCTCTCACTGAGTGTGCTGCCACAAACTGGCCTGCCATTTCTTAGAAGGAATGTGACAAGAGAAAGCAATTTTGATAGCTCAATGAAATGGGTGATGGAATGGGGTTGAAAAGGCTGAGTTGGTAAAGGATATTTCAGAATGGTTTCAGGATAGCTTAGTGCTATAGTTTAGATCTTAAATGTCTCCTGAAAGCATTTGTGTTAAAGTCTTAGTTTCCAGCTCAGCTATTGGGAGATGGTGGAAACTTTAGGAGGCAGATGGGGCCTAGAGAGGTCATCCAGTCACTGTGTGTGTGTGCTGGGCAGGGGCGAGGGGGTGGTCTGCTGGCCTTTAAGGGATTTCTTCCTTTCTCTATTTAATTCTGGCTGTGAGGTGAATGGCTTTGCTCTGCTGTGCATTTTCAACCATGTTGGCCCCAAAGCCCAACTATAGATCGAAACCTCCAAAATTGTGAGCTCAAATAAATCTTTCCTCTTTGTAAGTTTATTATCAAAAAAGTTTTGCTATAGTAATAGAAAGCTGACTAACACACCTGGGGAGAAAGTAGTTTTAAAGAGGGAAGCTAAAACAAATAGTAGAAAAACAAGTTTGCTCAGAAGAAATACTTTTGTAAAAAGGAGGGGATAGAGAAAGAGAGAGACACATTGACACTTACTTGGGAAGCTACATTTTTTTTTTTTTGAGGCCTTTGAAGTCCCTTCACTAAATGACTAAGACTGTAATTGTAAAGTGGGAATTTGAGATGAACATCTGGAAACTTAATACCCAAACTAAAATAAGTTATAAAAAAAAACCAACAATCCTCCCAACTTTCAATAAAGGAAAAAAGAGTAGGTTTGTTTTACTTTCTTTTTCATCCCCCAAAGCTTTAGTTAAATCTTGTAAACTTGTTCCAATAATTGAATTATTTGTTCACTGCCTTTTAAAGTTTGCCTGTTTGACCAATGTGGAATGTGGAATGAATGAGAGCAGCAATTGATTGCAAAGTGTCTTAGTCAGTTGAAATTCTTGCTAACCAAATTAAAGTTGTCTGAGTTTGGAGAAGGGAAAGTAAATGATAGAGAGGAGGGAAAGCTGCAAGTAAACATGTTTCCTGTCGATGTCTTGCCATCAAGCTTCAATCTGAAAGCTGCACCCACTTCCCCAGAGCTCACTCATCCACTTTATTTATTTATTTATTTACTTACTTATTGATTGATTGATTGATTGATTGATTGATTGGCGTCAGGGATTGAACCCAGGGGCACTGAGCAACATTCCCAGTCCATGGGTTTTTGGTTTTTGCTTTTCTAATTTTGAGACAGGGTCTTGCTAAGTTACTTAAGGACTTGTTAAGTAGCGTTGAACTTGTGAGCCTCCAGTGCCACTGGGATTACAGGCGTGTGCCACTGCGCCCAACCCATCCATTTACTTTAATTCCCTCTTTTAAAGATGAAGAACCTGAGATTCTCAAATGTGGGTTTCCAGCCTGATGATGCTTGGCAAGTGATGGGCAGAGCTGGTTCTAGAATATGGGACTCATTTTCCCTGTCACTCTAGGAACTTCCCTCTCCTCTGATGTGTAGTGGCCAAAAATGAAGCCCAGAATGCTGTACCCCTGGCTTAAAAAACTCTCACTTTGATTTCTGATCTTTATTTACTGTTCCTCCTAAACATACATGGACCAGCTTTCAGGATATCTCCCCTAACCCCCAACCTTGTGGATGCAACAGAGTTCACCATTTGTTATGCCATTCTGGAAATGGATTCAAAATAATTCTACATGGAGTAGGTATAACTATATAAGGCACTGTTTGATACTTTCAAGCTGGAAGCCACCCTGAGATCATCCTGTCCCACTGCTTACTTTAAAGATGAGGGAACTGAGGTGTCAGATTAGGTAGGTAAGGTGCTCGTTCAAGTTCCCACAGACAGCTAGGTGAGCAGAATCTAGCTCACCCACCTCTACAACCCTGTTCTAACTCCAGGGCGATGCGCTTTTCCTTAACTTGATAGTGTTTCTGCCTCTCTGCATATAGTTTTCAGTTTGAAGTTCTGTCAATCTGAAACAACTAAGTTGTAGACATAAAGGGGATGTTTTAAAGTCATTTAAATATCAGATCTTAGCACTTAAGAAAAAGAGCTGCTCTTAGTTATCCACACTAATTGCCTTCCGTGATTGAATATTATGAAAAATCTTTGTCTTCCAATTCATTCTGCATAGGTATCACAACTGTATGTCACATACCTTCCCCAAATATTACATTCTCTTCTGCCAAACCAAAGCCTTGCGAATTTTGTATTATGGAACAGTCCCTTTAAACAGTTGATCCTTATAAAATTTGATGCTGTTTCACACCTAACTCCTGTGATTTTCCACTGTTCTCCCCTGGGTCCATTTGGTGTCTATTTCTGCTCCTCTACTCTTGAGTAAAGAGGTGCTCTCTGACCAAGCCTTTCGAAGAGTGGCAATGAAGCTACCAAGCATTGCATTTGATGCAGAGAGAAAGCACTTGCAGAAAATGCTTTCACTACAAGATATTTTTCACCACAAAATTTGCATTAAAAAATTCTTCCAAGGAAGGGAAATGTGCCAGAGAATAAGGAACATCTGCTCTGATGCTGGCATTACTGTGGTGACAAGGGGCTCCCTGGAGCAGGGTAACGGGAGCCAGATGATGCTCCTGAGATGATTGCTGATTTAAAAAGTGGCATCTGTGAAAACCTAGTAAGAATATAAGGAATGCACTTGAACAGATGGTACACAAAGAATATTGGAATAGAACCATTCTCTGAAAATCTCTTAAGGATTAATAAATGCAGTGAAGGGAAAGGATTATAAATGGTCAATGATGACTCAATTACGTTATACAAATGTCCTATGTAGCTTTACTCCAGAACTAATATTTTTTGTAAGGTCAACAGTTATCAGTCATGGAAAAAAATATATAATGTAGATAAATACTTTTCATGCAACTTTTTAAAGAACTTTTTCTGAATTACAATGACTATTCATAAAATCAGAACAGAAGGACTGGACCTTATGTGATAAAGGTCTAAAACATAAATGGGTTTAAATGAGTACATTTGTGGCTATAGTGTTCTTATGTTGATGCAGATTAAATTTTTAATGCAGGCAGCTGATTTCATAGAATTCTATGAGGAAAGTCAGTAAAGTACTCTGGATCAAAGAACAAACTGGAACCAGATTAGCACATTGCCATGAAAGGTTTATGAAATAGAAATTATTATAACTATATATAAACTATTTGTATGTAATCCTGTGTTGGGTGCTGCTAAAGGCCTTGTGATTAGTAAGTAACTTATTTTTTTTCAAGAAAAGTATTGATTTTCCTTGCCCTCATAATTTCGCCCTTGATTTCTTCTAAAATTAATTTGGCAAAAGTCAATTTTAGCTCCTGCTTATGTAAGAACATCACAAACTATGAGTAAGCAAAATCCTTTTAAGGAATTTTTATTGTGTATATCCTTTAGGATTACATTCAGCTACACGTAACTGAAAGAGTGCTAACTGGGTGCTTCTACATGTAGCCATTATTTTCCTCCTATGACAACATATCCAAAGATGGGCAGTGCAGAACTGGAGGAGCTGCTAAGGATGCTATCAAGAGTCCAGGCTCCTTCTAGCTTAATACTTCACCATGTTGTGTCCATAGCTGTGACTGTAAGATGACTTTTGTACCTCTAGGGACCGAGTCTATATTCTATGCATTGGAAAAGGGAAGGACTAAGAAAAAGGACAAAGGGACATTTTACAAGGAAGCCCTGTCCAGCAATTTCCTTTACTTTTCATCAGCTGGTTCTGAGACATGAGGGATTTCCAGAAGGTGATTATTATTCTTTACAGTATTTTTAATATCATTGAAGCTCTTGATGTTTGGGGATGGGACTGATGGGCTAACATAGAGTTTCTGTCATCCTGTGTAAATATAAACTTTGAATCTTTTTTATTATTATGGTGGACGCTATGTAGAGATAAATCCTGGATTACTTAGTCCAATATATCTTGCTCCTTTTTCTGGATGAGCAAGTCCTGCTGCCATCTGTGTATCCAATGTCTGTGTTCTGATGTAAGCATTGGTTTCAACTCATTATTTGTGCTCCTGATATCTGGAGATACTCAGAACATGATCTTTTAAAATTTCAATCCTATGATAATATTACCTGATCAATCTTTAAAAATCAACAACAAAGAAGAAAATAAACTCCATCTCAAATGTCTCTCTCCCTCCCCCTCCCCATCCCCCTCAGTGCTGGGGATCAAACCCAGGAACTCACATGTGGAAGGTAAGTGCTACCACTGAGCCTCAGCTCATTCACCTCAAATATCACAACCCCAAGTAACTACTGTTAGCATCATGGTGAACCTTCATCCAGAAATCTTTATATAGCTCTCTATGTATACATGTACATTTGCACACATGTACATATGCATATATAATTATGGATAATGTTGCACATATATTTGTATGTATATAATTTTACATAGGTAAGATGATGGCAAATGTAATTCTGTTCTATTCTCAATGAAATGTAATAGTCATTTTTCCATGTGTAGATCCATATCTAGATTTATACATACATACATATGATATTTTCTGGGTTTTTTTTTTTTTTTTTTCAATTTTGAAACAGGGTCTTGCTATGTTGCTGAGGCTGGCCTCAAACTTGTGATCCTCCTGCCTCCTCATCCTCCTGAGTAATTGGGATTACAGTTGTCCACCACTATGCCTGGCTTAGATTCACATATTTTAAATAGCTTCCTGTTAGTCACTTGTTTATATGTACCTGTTTATTTAGCTATCTATCAATAGAGCATGAGCACCATGACAATGCCTGATTTTTTTTTGCCCTAAAATGTCATAATTGTGCTATAAGATCATTTTAAGTGCTAGAGTACTAGAGGTACTAGAGGGCCCTTTAAGTTCTGAAAGGAAGAATGGTATGTTGAGAAAGTCAAGAGACCTGAATTTCATTCTAGCTTACTTGCTAGCCTGTATGAACTTGAACTTGACCAAATCACATTTCTTTTCTGCACCTCTATTCCTATATCTGTCAGATAATGGCATGAATGTAGGTGACACTCAAGTTCTCTTGTTTGTGCCAACCCTCATGTTTTGTGATTTTTTAAAACCTTATCTTCTATTATTATTAAACTATTCACATCTCCATGAGAACTTGGATCAATTTTAGATTATCACTAGTGCATAGCTTATAGCCTGGCACTTAATAAGTGCCCGATAACTACTTGCTGAATGACTGAAGGCAAGGGCCAGCTCACCTGTGTTCTGAACTATTCTCCAAATGTTCCAAGCCCATTCCCTTCTCCTTGCTTTTATCCAGATATACATGTAGAGGAATTGTCTAGAATAGCTAGCCCTTTTCTATTTGGTCAGATCTTGTTTTATGGCAAAATTTTATAGATTCATTTATAGAAATACTAAGCCTGCCTTGTTAAATTTCTCCTGAAATACTTTATTCACTTTATTTTGCCATTGTAAATGAAATATCACCCACATTTCCATTTCTAGGTGCTTATTGCTAGTAATGAGAAAAGTTATTAATTTTTGTATAATTATTTTCAGCCATCCTACCAAATTATCTTAGATGGTCTAGCAATTTTTCATGTTTTAACCATAGTTTTTAGTGTTTCTGGAAATAAAATTATATCAATATGCCAAGATAATTTTATCTTTGTTTTTTAAATATATAAAGATATCATTTTATTTTCTTGTCTTGAGTTTGCTCATAGCTTGAAGATAATATTAAATAGTAAAAAGAACATAAGTAGGCAATTTAAAAAGAATAGAAAATAATAAAACAAATAACAAACAAACATACATTATGCTATAGCTATATCAGTTGAACCAGGAACTAGAAAAGGATGCCAATTCTCACTTTAATGTGATAAAGCATACTGTAAAAAAAACATGAAAAATATGGTTTCATTGTCAGTCACATTTCAAAAGGGCAAAAAATATGAATCCTCCGTATTGCTAACAGCTTCCTCAAATACTCTGTATCAATGCCTACTAAAATTAAAATTATGCTCTTCAGAATTGAGTAATACCTTCAGGGTACTAATGCTTTTGGGTTATCTTAAAAATATATTACCCATGTGTGGCTTGTCGTTTTTGCTTCCTTTGTGTTTTTTAAAAATGTTTTATTATTATCAATACAATCAGATTTCTCAGTAATTTTTATGGCTAGCATTTTTTAATGTAGGCTTTAAAAACCCTTCCATAGCATAAGTTCACAAAGACATATCCCTATTGTTTCTTTTGTTGCTGTTAAATTTTTACCTTTCACATTTAAATTTAAAATGTTTTTGGGATCCACTAATTTGAAGATGTGGCTTGAAACAGGGCTATGATTTCACTTTTTACCTCCATGGATAACAGTTGTCCCAGGCATATTTTTAAAATAGTATATTCTTCAATCAAATCTATAGAAATCTTGGTATATGTGGAGCATGTTCTTCAATGTTGTCATTTTTCTCCTTCAAGAATGTGTATTCTGGCCTAGCACGGTGGTGCATGCCTGTAATCCCACTGACTTGGGAGGCTGATGCAGGAGGATCTCTGGTTCAATGCCAGCCTCAGCAACTGCAAGGCACTAAGCAACTCAGTGAAACCCAGTCTCTAATAAAATACAAAATAGGGTTAGAGATGTGGCTCAGTGGTCGAGTGCCCCTGATTTAATACCTAGCAACCCCCCCAAAAAAAGTAATGTGAATCCTGTTTTTGTCCCTTTGAATTATTTTCACATGAGCTTCAGAATCTACTTTTTAAGTTCTAAAAAAATAAAGTTTGTTGGGATCTTAGAGTTGAATTAATATGTAGACTGGGAAATTATTAGACTGTCTTATATCTTTGCATTTATTTTGGTCTTCTTTGCTGTCCTTTGCTATAATTTAAAATTTTCTTTTGTAGTTTTTAGCATTGTTTATTAGATTTATTTGTAAAAATCTTAAATTTTTCTGCTAATTTATATGACATCTCTTTCCCAGTACTAGGGATTGAACCAAGGGGTACTCTATCACTGAGCTAGGTCCCCGGCCCCTTTTTATTTTTTGTTTTGAGACAGAGGCTTGGTAAATTTCAGAGGCTTGAACTTGTGATCCTCTTTCTTTAGCCTCCTAAGTCCCTGGGATTACAGGTGTTGTCACTGTGCCTGGCTCTTGATGGTTTTACAATAAATCCACACATGCTTTAAAACTCTTCCCTTTAAAAGGTGGAGCTTATTGGGCTCAGTGGGGCATGCCTGTAATCCTAGGAATTCAGGAGGCTGAGGCAGGAGGATCACAAGATGCAGGCCAGCCTCAGCAACTTAGTGAGACCTTGTCTGTAAATAAAAAGGACTAAGAATGTAGCTCAGTGGTAAAGAGCTCCTGGGTTCAATCCCCAGTAACAAAAAAGGAAAAGGAAAAAAAGGTGGAGGTTAATTTTCCTTCCATTATGTGTGAAATGGCATTAGTGACTCTGATGAAAGAATAAAAGAAGTAATTCAGAGATGAGGCCATCATAGTTACCATTACCATGTCTTCCTCATGTCACCCTCTGCAGCAAGCCCCTGCCAAACTCTGAGGATAGTCCAGCAGCCCGTGTGGAGAGGTCCATATGAGAACATGAGACCTTTCATTATGAAGTAGATCCTCTAGCCCCCGCTAAGGATTCAGGTGACTACTGCCCCCACCCCCAATGTGTGACCGCAGTTTCACCGGAGACCCTGAGCCAGAACCATCTAAGTTGACTCACTCTTGGGTTCCCAGTCCTCAGAAACACTGTGAGATAATAAATATTTGCTGCTTTAAACTGCCAAGTTTGGGGATAATTTGATATAGAATAATACATAATAATACATCTTTTAAAATGATGTTTCCTGTTTTTTGCTGGTATATAGAAAAGTATATTTTTCTTTCCTTCAGCCAGCTATTTTGCTAATCTCTTCTTAATTTCAATAACAATGCATTCTAATAGATCCAGTAGAATTTTGTGTAGACAATCACTTTATGTGCACTTGATGGCTGTTTTATTTCTTTCCAATCTTCATTTTTCTTCTGTTAATGCAGAAGGCTTAGTCTTCAGAATAATATTGACTAAGAACAATGATAATGGGTTTCCTTGTTCTATTTCTGATTTAAAGGGAATGTTTTGATACCATTCCACTTAAGAATCTTATTTCTTAGGTTCTGATACACATCTTTATTAGGTTAGGGGAGCTCTTTCTTACTCTTCACTGCTTCCTTCAACACTCACACACAAACACACTCACAGTGTTGGTTATAGCTGTAGTTTATAGTCTTTGTAGGGAATTGATAAAGGTACATTTACAATGTTGCAGGCTACTGCCAAATTACTCTGCAAAAAGTTACATCAACATAAAACCCAACCAATAATACACATAAATGCCTGCTTTTCCACATTTCACCAATCCTTCTTTCCTCAATAAGGGCCCTATTTTCTTTCTTTTTTTGGGTGGGGGGTACTGGGGATTAAATTTAGGGGCACTCCACCACTGAGCCACATCACCAGCCTTATTTTGTATTTTATTTAGAGACAGGGTCTCACTGAGTTGCTCAGTGCTGTGCTTTTGCTGAGGCTGGCTTTGAACTTGCGATCTTCCTCAGTCTCCTGGGACGCTGGGATTACAGGCATGCGCCACACCGCGCCCAGACCCGTTTTTCTTAATAAGAAAAAATATGATATAGCTGGGTGCATTGGTGCATGCTTATAATCCCATCAACTCAAAAGGCTGAGGCAGGGGGAGGATCGCAAGTTCAAAGCAAGCCTCAACAACTTAGCAAGACCCTGTCTAAAAACTAAAAAAGGGCTAGGGATGTGGCTCAGTGGTAATGTGCCCTTGGGTTAACGCCTCAATATCTTCCACCTACCAAAAAGAAAAACCTTACAATATAGCAGGAACTGTGTTCCAGTCACTGTTCTAATATCAGCTTATATCATCCTCAGAAGAAGTCCATTAGGTAGGTTCTGTGGTGATCTCAGGTTCCAGGTGAGCAACTGTGACACAGAAAGATGAAATAGCTTGCCTAAGCATTTGCGACTGCCAAGTGACACAGTCAGGATCGGATCATAGGCAATCTGGCTCCCAACTTCACGCTCTTAAACATTATACTGAGCTGCCTTTATAGCTGATAGCTACCAGGTGCTTGCCACTGGGCAGAGCTGTCATAGCACAATCATCCCAACTACCTTTTCAGCTAAGTACTATTACCATCTGAATACTTTGCACACTGTGGCATGTGACAGAGTTTTCTTGCTGAGTGAAAGCATTGGCTTGATGGTGGCTTGATGCAGTGGTTCATTCTCCTATGCCCTTCAGTTTCCCACAAAGTAGTTCATCAGGCTTCCCCCTGGGGGCTTTAGCTAGATTGTGACACATTACATGATATGTGAGGCAAGGCAAGTAGTTATAATTTGAATTTGTAAGGATTATATTCATGTCCACATTAAACAAGAGACCATTTAAAAGCAAGAGCTCAGGAATGGAAAATACTTGGGCTTAATCACTTACCTGCTAGGGTTCTGAACCTGAGATTTTTCTTATCTGTAAAATGGGGACAATAATAGCTACCTGGAGGTAGTATTGTGAGAATCAAGTAAGATAGCATAAATAAAGTGTGCAGCCTAGAACCTAGCTTGTGGCACTTGTTCTGCAAATGTAAGTTTCCTTCTTCTTACCCAAGGGCAATTGAATGTCCAGGGACCAGGTCTGTATGTATGGAAGGTACAAAGCCAACCCCAACTAAAACATAAAACCTATTGAATAATCTACACATTGGCAATTGAAAGTTGATTCCATGTGAGCAGATATTTTTATTAACATAAAAGAAATGTATAGTTACTGTGAGCCAGGTACAATTTAAAATATATAACATGCATTTACTGTTTTAGTACCTCAACCAACTTGATAGGCCATGCACAACTATTATTATTCTCATTTTGTGGACAAATAAAATGAGGCACAAATAAGTAGCTTCCCCCAATTGATTGCAAAACTAGTAAGTTGCAGATCTAGGATTCAAATGCAGGCTATCTGGTTTCAGAATCTTAGTAGCCAAGTTGTGCTTCCTTTGTGACACCTCATAAGATAAATTCCTGGCAACTATCTTACTGTGAAAAGACCCAACTAGTAAATTCACATTTTGGGTGTCTTCATGGCAGTCTATTTGGAATAAATTTTTATGTAGGTATTGACATCTTCCTTGGTTATATCCAGGAGTGCATATGAAAGTTATTTGAATTTTTATCAGTCTTTGTTTCATAAAGACTATTCATCCGTCTATTCATTGTCTTATTTATTCATTCAACAATATTTTCTCAGTTTTTTATAAATGCAGAACAATTTCATAAGAAGACTTCAAGTTAGAAGACCTGCGTCTAAATCATTTCTCTTCTGTCTTTAGGTTTGTGACCTTGGGTAGGTCATTTAACTTGTCACCCTCTTTAGGTTAAATGGAGAAAACAGTTCCTACTTTTCGAGGTTATTTTGGTGGTTAGAACAGATAGTAATGCAAGGAAAAGTGATTTGGAAACTAAAGTACTATGCAAATGTTACTTGGTATAACCATTTAATGAAAAGGACACAGGCAGAAGACTCTGCTTACTTTAGCAACAGCTTAGCTTTGTGAACAGGAAGTGAATTAAATTGCTCCTTGTCCTTCTTTTATTGCTGATCCTAGCCACGGTTTGTGCTTCAGCTGTGGCCCCCGCATGCAGATAGAGAGGGAAGCTTGCTTTCCCTTTGTGTCAGTATCTCCATGGGGATGTGATAGGTTTGTCTGTCAGCAGAGTGCTGCTCCTTTGTGGTCCAGAATACAAATTTAAATATTACACGACAAAATTATTAGCATTTCCTACCACAGAAAAGATGTCAAAAATAAACAAGAGGCTCCTGGGACTTAGTGGAAGAGAAGTGTACTGAGAAGCTATGCTGTCATGCTATCTCAGACCTCCCAGAAGCATTTGGACAGCAAGGAACTCATTTAAATTGCAGACGACTTTTCTTTTTTCTTCCAGAAAATTGTCTTGTGTGCCAAAGTCCTTTAAGATAGCTGGATCCTGGAGTGACCAGCTGCATTAGAATCAACTAATGATGAGTGAAAGCTCAAATTTCAATTCCTAGTCCTACTCATGGAGGATTTTATTCCTGGGGTCCAACCAAGTTCTGAGAATCTGCATTTTATAAAGCCCTCTGGAGCTCATTCATGGTCAAAGTTGGTTATGAACTGAGCATAGGGTGGCAGGGCTGACTAGATTAGGGAAGGAAGTGAGTTTTTAGAATGCCTCTGTCCCAGGTCCTGTTCTCTTTATCCATTACCTACTCTTTTTTCATGAAAATGAAAAAGATGGTGCCATAAATTTTCAGAATAATTTATGGTACAATCTCTGCATGGCAGTTGCAAATCATTTTCATCTCTGCTGTTCTTTGTCAGCCATTTCATGAGAACAGAGGTGAATGATTTTAGAGGCTATTTGCATTATCCTTTCCACTCATGTCCTGAGACACAGTTATGTGATTAATGTATGATAACACTATTTTTATGACAAAATCTGAATGCTTGTATCTCTGCTCTGCTTCCTTTGTGGTATGAGTGGCAAGAATGGTTGAGTTGAGCTGTGCCTGAGGAAGAAGGACTCTGCCCAATGACAAGGAAGAGAATGGAGAACAAAACCTTTGACATGTCCTATTCTCAAGGTCATTGGAGGTCATGGGATATAAGGAAAGTTGGGATGAAGGTTTCAAAATCACTATTTCCTAAGAAACTGAAAAGACAGGGGGAACGTGGGCATACCTATAATGTAGGGTTATAAATGGGTTTTGGGGGATGTTTTGTCATAGTTAAACATAAAACAAAGGATACCTTTGTATTTCTGCGTTCACCTTTGCAATCAACCCAGCTTGTCCATTTGAATTCTGGTTTCTAACTGTGGGGACCAAGTATAGGTTGCTTAGCCTGTTTGTCTCTGATTTACTCTTATTATAAAATGATTTACATGCCCAAACCCAGTTAAGACCAGGCCTGTGAGTATATGCACACTTTAGAAGGTAGTTCCTGTGCAAGCTGGAATCTGCTCTATCCTTCTCAGTTTGTATTGGGTGGAAAGTGGAAGCTACTACAAGATAGTGAATCCTAAAGGAAACTTTATTTAGTTGAGCTGGTGTGGGTCAGCATTGCTCTATAAAAAAGGTTCTGAGTTTCATATCAATGCATATGACATCATATAGGATCTTGGGACATCATGGAAGATGGCTGCTTGGTGTTTTGCAGAAAGCAACAGAGGAGGTTGAAATGTGCTGGTCCAGATGGCAATGAATCCAGGAGTCAGTGACATCCCCACTGGTCCACTGCAGCCTATGCTTAACGCTGAGTCAGCTGTAAGAAGTCTCAATAGACAGTTGGTAACCCGAGGTCATCCTGGTGGACCTGCTCTGGACATGTAGGATTCTGGAAGGCAGGGATCCTTGGTTAATATATTTTGGGCTGAGAAGTCACAGACCAGTCTGTCATATTTTATTTTTGTAGTTAAATATACAACAAGTGGGTAAGAGTACCCTAGGGGGAAAAACAATCTGAGCAGGGTATGAGAGTCACTCGCTTCCAGAATCCACGTTTTTGCCTGAGAAGAGGGGCATCAGGAAAAGAGTAGGTACTTGACCAAGAAGGAGTGCTCAGATGGTGAGTTTTGTGCTTTGAGTACTGGGCCTCAGCGCTGCTTGACACATATAAAAGCTTATCAGAGATGCTTTTTTATGCCTTTTCCGTTTCTACTCAACCCTATCTTCTTAACTCACCAAAGTATGAAATGAAATTACTGCATCTGTCTAGAAGGTGTATATTTGTGGTATAAAGTTTTATGCTTCTTGTTCTGAATTTAAAAGCAGGGCAACTTAAATTACATGATTATAATGATCATTCTTACATGGACTCAATGCAACCTTAAAAATGAAAGGCGGATCTAATTAATGCGTATTTTCATTTTCCAAGTTTCATTGTACACCTCCTCAACTGGGAATTAAGTAACTTGGCCCTGTTAATCTTCTCCTCATACCTATTATTGCCATTTCCTTTATTAAAGATGGTCCCCCAAACACTAATTTCCCATTGGCTCCAGTTGCTCAGGATAGTAAAACTGCACATTAAAAAGATAGCTTTAAGAAAAAAATGGCCTAAATCTGAAATGAAATCAAGTGAACCACACACATAGTTTCCTCATCAACAATAAATCTTGTTTATATCCTTATAGATTCACAGTATCTGATAACATGCATCAACACCTGTCTCTAGCCGGGCATGGCAGCCTGGGAGGCTGAGGCAGGAGGATCACAAGTTCAAAGCTACCCTCTGCAACTTAGTGAGGCCCTAAGCAATTTAGTGAGACCCTGTCTCAAAAAATAAAAATAGGCTGTGGATGTGCCTCAATGGTTAAGCACCCCTGGGGTCAATCACCATTACAATGAATAAATAAATAAAATCATCTCTGAATACCACCATCCTTCTATTTTTTCCTTGTGGTTTATCTATTCAGTGCAGTTTGGTTGAAAAAAGTTTCACTATACACAAACATTATTAAGTGCTAAGAATTTGCAAACAACGTGGTACTACTTTTATGTAGCAAACTTCCCAATTAGCCCACCCACACATTCCCCAGCTTTTCTAGCTGAACTCAAGCAGTATGAATGAATGGATGATTCATGTTGGGTAAAGGAGAGGCAATGGACACAGGCAGAGACCCTGATGGGCCTCACATCAGCTCCTTTGTGGGTGTTCAAAGTTTAATTATCACAACACTATTTTGAATAGGTGCTGTTATTTCCATCTAACTGATAGGGAGACTAGAGCTTGAAAATGTTACATGAATTGAAACATGAATATCCCTTACCTGAAATGGTTAGGACCAGAAGTGTTTTAGATTTTTTTTTCAAATTTTGGAATATTTATATACATATAATGAGGTATTTTGGGAATAGAATTTAAGTCTAAACACAAAATAGTTGCAGACATAAAATAATTTCTTTCATCTTTACCTTATATAGCCTGAAGGTAATTTTATACAATATTTTAAATAATTTTGTATGTGAAAAAAAGTTTTAAGGAGTGCCATTTTCTACTTGTGATCTCATGTAGGCATGCAAATATTTCAAATTTCATAGCTATTCAGATTTTGGATTTTCAGATTAGGGATATTCACTATTTCTTTATTTGGCATTCTTTTTTTGTTGTGATACATATAATATAAAATGTATTACTCTAAATGTGCAATTCAATGGCAATAAAATGTATTATTGTGAAACTATCGATACTATGCATCTCCAGAACTTTATAATGATCCAAACAGTAACTGTGTACTAAGTAGACAATAATTTCCCATTACCCTTCACTCTAGCCTTGATAATCTCTTCTTCTTCTTCTTCTTCTTCTTCTTCTTCTTCTTCTTCTTCTTCTTCTTCTTCTTCTTCCTCCTCCTCCTCCTCCTCCTCCTCCTCCTCCTCCTCCTCCTCCTCCTCCTCCTCCTCCTTCTCCTCTTCTTTTTGGAAAAAATAAATAAAGTTTATTGCTTTGCTAGCAAAGGAGAAACACAGGGGACTATTGTCCCAGAGGCTGTGATTCTGCCCATTAGCAGGAACAGGGGGCTTTTAAAGGGGTGATTCAAAGGCTACATTCCACATGTTCTGTGTTGGAGGTTGTAATTCACTTATTAATTTGGGAAATAATCATTTCTGAGATCATCCCCAACTCTGGATTACTTCATTCCTATAGTGAGTGTGTACTCAAGACAGATAAATCAATGGAACACTACTCAGCACTAAAAGATAATAAAATCATGGCATTTGCAGGTAAATGGATGGAGTTGGAGAAAATAACGCTAAGTGAAGTTAGCCAATCCCAAAAAAACAAAGGTTGAATGATCTCTTTGATATAAAGAAAAAAAAAAAAAAAAGAATTGGCTGAGATTCCTCAGAGATCACTTTTAGGGACTTGTATAAAGCCTCTTGGTTCCTTTAGCTTTCCTGTACCTGTGGTGCCATCTGCCAGGATGGGTCAGAGTCTTGTTGACCATATGTGGCTTCTTTTGGAAGCATCAGGGACATTTTCCCTCCTCCATGAAACTCCTCTTTGCAGAATGTGCACTGCTTGACTTCCTGTTCTTTAGGGTCCTCTTGTTTCCCGGATGGGCAAATCAGGTGACTCTCCAGAATTGCAGGGCACAAAGAGGGGTCCTGTCATTCTCTAGGTGGCTGATCTAAGAAGACAAGGGTCAAAATGTTGGCTGTCTTTTCCTTGACCCTTAATTTCCCTGACTTTCATCTCCAAATTTGTGGTTTGAAACATCCAACACTCCAGTTTTATCAGTCTTAAAGTGGGAGTAACAGGTTATAAATTTAATATCTATAATTTTGCAGTTACCCTTTTCATTTAATTGGGGTTAGTATTAGTACTGGAAATCAGCATTTTATTTTATCTGTCCTGTGATGGCTTATTGTCTCAAATTAATTTAGATTATGTTATTAGAAGAGTACCTCTGCAAAACACTGACAGTCAACAGTAATAAAATTTATAAGGAAATACAAAATGAAATTTACTAAGCAAAAAAAAAAAAAAAAATTCAATTTGTGTAATAGCTATGAACCAAGAAAAATTATTTTTAAAATCTTAAGACTTTGTTGTATATTATACCCCCTGTTTATTTTGGGATCACAGTAATTTTTTACAGCAAAAATTGATCTTTTGAACACAAACTTTAAACAAGATGAAGTCTAACCCGTTTTGGAGCCATTCTAACATTGAGTAAGGTGAGAGGCAGAGCCTTATCTCTGGCAAATGTGGCTCTTGACAAATAATACAATACAACATTACATCAGAAGGATAAATCAAACAAAGTCTAAGAGAGCTTTTAACTTTCTTTTTGTGGAAAAAATGAAAAAATACTTTCATATTTTACAATGTCACCTCTAAACAGACCAGGCTCTCCTTATAATCTTTCAAAAATTAATTTAAATTCCAATTCCAGTGTGAAGAGTAACACAAAATTGTATATATTACTTATTGACAATAGGTTAATTTATTCAGCTATAAAACATCAAATGACATAAATATCAAACAAATTTGTTATTTCTATACAAATCCAAGACTATTGCTACAGATAATTTTAGTTTGGAGAAAACTAATTTTGCAAAGTGCTCTCCTAGGCTTTGCATATTAATAAGTTTAACTTTTAAAGTACAATTTAGAATCCATAGTGTATGGTAACAATGATCTCAGGTCTGCATGGGTTAACAAAAATCAAAGGATAGCCTTGAATTTCTTACACATTTAGGAAACAGTGTTAATGATCAGAAATTGACTTGGTCAAAGTAAACAGTCTTCAAAGGACAGTGTGGCCCTTCTAGGTCAGACACAATGTATAAAAGAGAACACTTATCGGTTATCTTGCCAGTAAACTTAAATTAACTTTCATTTTATAAGCTTTAACATAACATTTAGACAAGGCTTAGACAGTGATTTTAGATGCATACATATACCTAGTCAACTATATTGTTATAACCTAAATAACAGATGTTTAACCATTTATAAAATAATCATTTAAACCTTTAAAACAGGTACAAATTCTAATTCCTTTAAGACTAATTTTCCCCACATAATAAAACCTAACATATATAAGAAAATTATCTTAATAGATAAGAGCAGATCAATGTTTCAGACTTTTCTTCATTTTTTTCCTTTCTTAAAATTTGTTCTTTTTAGTTATACGTGACAGTAGAATGTATTTTGACATATCATACACACATGGAGTACAACTTACAATTCTTGTAGTTGTACATGATGTGGAGTTACACTGTTGTATATTCATATATAAACATAGAAAAGTTAAATACGATTAATTGTACTCTCTGTCCCATTCCCATTGCCCTTCTTTTTCCCCATTCCCCCGTCCAATTCAGTGAACCTCCACTTTCCCCCACTCCCCACCTATTGTGAGTCAGCATCTGCATATCAAAGAGAATATTAGGAGTTTGGTTTTGGGGGGTTGGCTAATTTCACTTAGCATGATAGTTTCCAGCACCATCCATTTACCAGCAAATGCCATAATTTCATCCTTCTTTATGGTTAATATTCTATTGTGTATATGTACTACATTTTCTTTATCCATTCATCAGTTGAAGGGCACCTAGGTTGGTTTCATAGCTTTGCTATTGTGAATTGAGCCACTCTGAACATTGATGTGGCCCAGTCACTATAGTATACTGATTATCAGTCCTTTTGGTATATGCCAAGGAGTGGGTTATCTGGGTCAAATGGTGGTTTCATTCCAAGTTTTCTGAGGAATCTCCATACTGCTTTCTAGAGTGGTTGCACCAATTTACAGTCCCACCAGTAATATATGAGTGTACACTTTTCCCCACATCCTTTCCAACATCTATTGTTGCTTGTATTCTTGATAATTGTCATTCTGACTGGAGTGAAATAAAATCTTAGTTTTGATTTGCATTTCTCTAATTGCTAGAGATATTGAACATTTTTTCATATATTTTTTGACCATTCATATTTCTTCTTCTGTGAAGTATCTGTTCAGTTTCTTAGTCCATTTGTTGATTGTGTTATTTGCTTTTTGATGTTATGTTTTTTGAGTTCTTTATATATCCTAGAGATTAATGCTTCATCTGAGGTGCATGTGATAAAGATTTTCTCCTAATCTGTAGGCTCTCTCTTCTCATTATTGATTGTTTCTTTTGCTTTTTAGTTTGAATCCATCCCATTTATTGATGCTTAATTTTACTTCTTGTGCTTTAGAGGTCTTGTTAAGGAAGTCAGATCCTGGGCTGACATGGTGAAGATTTGGGCCTACTTTTTCTTCTAGTACGGGCAAGGTCTCTGTTCTAGTGCCTGAGGCTTTGATCCACTTTGAGTTGAGTTTGGTAAAGGGTGAGAGATAGCCATTTAATTTCATTTTGTTACATGTGGCTTTCTATTTTTCCCAGCACCATTTGTTGAATAAGCTATCTTTTCTTGAGTGAATGTTTTTGGCACCTGTGTCTAGTATGAGATAATTGTTTTAGTGTGGGTTTGTCTCTGTGACTTCAAAGCTATTCAAATCCAGATTGTTACATTAAAACATTATCTTGGGCTTACACCTATTGGTGGCCATTTCTAACTTACTTACCTCTGACAGATCAACTCCAATTGTAAGACTGGACAAACAGAGAGAGCCAAACAGAGTGGATCCCCAAAACTATGGCCAACAGACAGGAACCTTTAAAACAGACTAGCCAAGATCTTTCCCAAGAGACTACTGATAGGATCAGTGAACTATTTCCCAAGTCTCAAAAGGGGCAGATGCAAACAAAAATGTAGACAACCAGAGGGGAATTCCCAAACCCAAGGCCAACAAATAGATGAGAACCTAGAACAGACCATAAGGGAGTAAATATCCATAGGTTCTCAAATCCCACTTAACCATGACTCCTACACCAGTGGTGCTATAGATGTCCCCACAAAAAGGGACCAGATGTATGGAATCAAGGGTCTCAGCATGCACACCCAGGGTCTTACCAGATGGCCAAAGTTGTCACAATTTTCCTGAGTTCAGTTTCCTTTTTCTCAAAGTGGACCATGATGGAGCAACCTATGCTTTTCAGGAGAGAAGGTGGGAATTTCTCAAAGCAAAAGGAGCTTTGGCAGCTGCTGGAATAGTCCCTCAGTTCCTTCCTTTACTGACAGGAATGGCTCCTCTGGTTCCACCCTAGTTAAACTCACCGTCTCCTAACTTTCCTGCCATTCGATCTCAACAAGTTTGCCAGCCACTGTGCACCACCAGCATGGAAGCAGGGTTCCTTGGAGAGCCAGGCCTGGCCAAGAAAGCTGGAGCAGGGGTTGCTCTTGGATCCCACCTGGGGTACCAAATTTGTCACCAAAACTAGGTCCTTGTCCTGATTCCAATCCAATAACAAGGACATTTTTAAAAATAATTTTTATACCTTTATTTTGTTTATTTTAGTTGTTGTTGTTGTTGTTTTTTGTGTGTGTGTGTGTGTGTGTGTGTGTTTAATGTGGTGCTGGAGATCGAACCC
Organism: Tamias sibiricus; assembly: GCA_025594165.1. Lineage (NCBI taxonomy): Eukaryota > Metazoa > Chordata > Mammalia > Rodentia > Sciuridae > Tamias > Tamias sibiricus. The sequence goes on along the minus strand of CM046657.1, from coordinate 151,653,979 downwards.
AGTGCCTCAGGTAGAATGCTAGCTGAGCCACAACACCAGCCCAAGAACATGGTTTTGAGAAAAAGAAAAAAGAAGTTTTATTGCTTTGCTAGAAAAGGAGAAAAATGGGTACTTCTGTCCCAGAGGCTGTGATTCTATTTTACTTTTGAATCATTATAATTTCTAATGATCTTCACCTTACATTGGTGAGAGGCAGCATAACATAGGGGTTATGATATAGGAACTTGATCGCCAGTATACCGGTTCAAAATTTGGCTTCTTTGGAGTTATTATTTATTTTTGTAATTCTAGTATCCTAATTGTAAAACATTTTGTATGTATATTGTGTATGTGTTTTCATTTCAAGTGAAGGAGGCAAAATTGCAGCTAGATTTTGAAGGTCAAGAAAACTAGGTAACTTCATATGTAAGAAATGAATGATTGCCTGTAGAATATGAAAGAAAACAGGAAGATATTACCAATGGAAATTACAAGTACACATATTAATTATGCAAAAATAATTAAGGCCCAGGAGCCTTCTCACCTTAGGAAGGGATCTTAAAGTATATTTTATGAATTTGGTGCTAAAAAGGAAGAAATGTAGGTAACAGATACATACACACATGGGTACAGACATACAAAGGGTCCTTGTGATTATATATCCATATATATTCTCTGTATCTTTTCTTGTGTCCATGTCAGTATTTATGCTGATGGTTCATTTTATTTATCAACTTGATTATGCCGTATGGTGTCCAAATTATACATTATTTCTGGGGTGTGTCTTTGAGGATGTTTCCAGGTGAGTTTAGCCTTTGAATTGTTGGGTTCAGTAAAATAAATTGTCCTCTCCATATGGGTAGGTATCATCCAATCCATTCAAGGGTCTGAATAGAACAAAAAGGTAGAGGAAGGAGAAATTGGTCCATTTCTCTTTCTGCCTGCCTACTTGAGCTGCAGCATGGGTCTTCTCCTGGCCTTGGACTAGGATTTATATTAACTTTCCCCTGTTCTCAACCCTTGGCATTCAGTTGAAATTACACTATTAACTTTCCTGAGTCTCTAGCTTGCAGATTGCAGATCATGGGACTTAGTCTCCTTAGTCACGTAAGTAAGCCAGTTCCCTCATAATAAATGTGTGTCCATCTATCCAATTCATTTTGTTTCTCTGGGAGACAATAATCCGCTATATCTATCACTCTACCTATCTACCTACCTATCCATTGGAGGAAAAATACATAACTTAAAATATTGGTACCCATTCTGCTCTGATCCAAGGGCAAAGAACTTGTAGAGTTCTCAATGAAACAACCTGAAAGTAGGATTTTGTTTTTCACAGTATAAGAGCTGAACCAAATGTAAATGCATCTCTAATTCCCTTTGAGAGGCAGCTGAAAATATGCAATGACCTAGACTGTTTTCAAAGTAATAACAAGCCAGTTAACAGCAAGGTCATAAAAGTCTAGGGAAATAACAATATTCCTTGAAAAAGTGCCCTGGCCTGGGCCATTGAAACATAGTTAAAGCTGTCATCTGCTAGAAGCCATGGAGTAAAACAGACCTGGGGGGTGACAACCCTCAATAGCTAAGCGACCTTGGGATAATGTTTGTACCTGTCTGAGCCAGGTTAATAATATCTGTTTTATAAAACAGACATGGGGATTCAATGAGGTAATTCATGTCAACTGTGTTTGGCCATTTCCTGGCACAAACGCTTGGTCACTATTCTTTAGCAGTATTGCATATTTTGAAATATTACTTTTTTTAATGTCAATAATGGCTGCTATTTTTAAAGCATTTTAAAATATTGTCAGATTCATTGCACATTTTCTTCTTTACAACCTGCTGAGGAATCTTTATTATTCGGACTCTTTACAGATGAGAAAACAATCCCAAGGAATCTAAATAGTAGTCAAAGTCTCAGCCAGAAAGTGGCAGGCCTGGAATTTGAATGTAGGTGGTGTGTTCTTCCTCAACCTGCCTGCTGCAAGGCGAGCTTCCTTCTTCTTCCCTCTCTCTCAGCACCAAATCTGACCTCCACAGTGGGCCCTAAAACACAAGGCCTTCCCAGAAGCAAGGTGTTTATTTCTTAGTAAGGGATGAAGGGAGGATGTGATGGGAAATACTTTAGTATATATCCTGTCTTTTCCTGCTGTTCTCTGGATAGGGAGGTCATTGACTTTTATTTCTTATTTCAGACAATTGGCAGTTGTTTGTTCCCATCAACTAGTGCAATATCACTAAATCAGAGCCACCAAGTCAGTGGAGGGAGCCAGGTGGTGATGCTGAGCAGTTTCAATGACAGTGTAAATCATGGTGTTCACCCCATCAATATCAAAGCAGGGCCAGGGTAGAAAGCTAATTGGGTTAGAGAACAGTTCACAGAGAGATGTTTGGAGTCAAATTGCTTCCAAATAGGAACACTGTATCATCAACAGCCTCCCTAGGGTATTCTGATGTTCCTCCTAGCACTGGGTGCAGAGTTTGGGACCAAAGACTCTGACACCGAGTTTCTCTATGAAGTCTTGAGTCCTCATTTAAAATTAAAGCAATTTGAGCTATAAGATCTTAAATGTTTTCTGGCTCAAAATGTTACATCATCTTTTCTCAATGGCCCCATCCTGTCCTTTTGGCTGACCTATTTTTTTTTTTTTTCTTCTCCTTAACTGTAGTCATTTTCTAAGATTCCTTGTTTCCGTGATCCTTTATTTTCTCTTAGATTTGGGAAGGCCAAGAACTTGAACTACCATGTCAGCTCAAGTTGTCCTAAAGTCCTCCTAAACCACCCTCCTTTTTCAGCCTTTCCACCCTGGCCCTGAATGCTACAACCAGTATTTCCTTATAAGCTTTTTCTTAATAGCGTTCACTTATTCTCTATTCCTCAAGTATAAGCCTTCTCAAGTTGGATCTGGCATCTACTTTTGTCTATTAATGTTCTTGTCTTAGGAGAGAATGTCCCTTTAAAAGAATAAGGAAGGAAACCTCACTCAACTAAATTTATAATGGGTGTAATTTTTAGAAATAGCCCTGAGCTCATGCAATGTTGCATGGATGGAGCATTACAGAATGACAAATATCTACATGAAGGGATTACAATAAAGCCAAGAAGAGAATTTACTTGCTAATCTAGTAAACCCAGTGGTGAAATGTCTCAACTGTAACACCAGACATTATTTTTTAAAGAGGTTATTTAACAGGTAGCACAGAAAATGTCATGGTCTCTGTTTCTTCCTAATGAAGGATTTGTCGTTTATTTGGACCCATAATAGGAAGTAATTCATCCTGTTGAGAAGGTAACATTTCCTTCCCACACTCATAGCAGGCTGGAGTTTGGGGGTTTTGCCAGAAATGATGTTTCCATGGAAAGAATGCTACTTCCAGGAAGCCTACACAGCAGCCAAAACACCAGCCTGAAGGCTCAGGTTAGAGACGAAGAGGGGCCCAGCCTCACACAGGCTAGTGCAAGGTTAATTGGGATCATGTGAAAAAGCAGCCAACATTTTTTATGGAGAAAATTGAAAATAAGAAAAGCCACACTTTCACAGAAATCAGTTGGTGCATTCTCAATTAAAGACATTGAGATGACATGTTAGCAAAATCTATGAACTTCTCTGAAAAGTAGTCAGAGAATTAGAGAATAGAGAATGGGGGCTGGGAGTGTAGCTCACTATTAGAGTGCATGCTTTGCAAGCATGAGGCTTTGAGTTTGATCCCCAGCACTGCCCTCCTGCAAAAGGGGGAGAATCAGGCATCTCAGCCAGACAGTACGGTATCCATGGAAGACAGTGTAGGTAAAACTAGAGGGTGATCATTCCAGGTGAAATTGATTGTGTTCTCACCACCAGATTAGAGGCGAGAGACAACGTACTATAATGAGCCACTATTTATCCTTTATCACTCATTGTGTTTAGGAATAAATCATAAATTACACGCAGTTTTCAGTATAGTCATTGTCAATAAAATTCTTTTGACATGTTCATTAGCCCAAATTTTACCCTTCCCTCTTGTTATGGTTCAGATCTTGAACATCTCCCAATGTCTCATGTGCTCAGAGGTGGAGCTTTTAGGAAGTGATTAGATTGTGAGAGCTCTGACCCCATCAGTGGATTAATCCACTGATTAGATCCTGAGAGCTTGACCCCATCAGTGGATTAATCCACTCAATGAACTACTGGGAGGGGGGACCTAGCTGGAGGAAGTAGGTCACTGAGGGTGTGCCCTGGAAGGATTTATCTCCTCTCTTGACTCTTTCTTTCCCTCTCCATTCCTGGCTGCCATGAGTGGAGCAGCTTTTCTCTGTCATGCCCTTCTGCTATGGTGTTGCTGCCTTGGAGCCAGCTAACCATTAACTGAATTCTCTGAAACCATGAACCAAAATAATTTTTTTCTAATAACAGTAAGTTGTTCTTGTCAAGTATTTTGGTGACAGCAAATGATCAGCTAACACACCTGTTCAATTTTGATTCGGGTTATTTGGAAATGATGTGCCCTACTTCATTTTTCAGGGGCCAGGGTGAATGGCCAGTGCTTTTCAAAGTGCTCACCTACCCCAGCTTCCTTCCATCAGGGGGTGCTGCATCTCACAGGAACAAGTTGCATGTTTCACCTGGACCCTACCTTAGCTACCATCTGCGTTGTGCCCTCTCCAGAAGCTTCTATAACTGCCTGCTATAAGTTCATGTGCTGAAGTCCTAACCCCCAATACCTTACACTGTGGCTACATTTGGAGACGGGGGATACTGTAAAAGGGTTTGGGCCATAATCCTGAGAGATACAATTCCCAATGTTGAAATTCCCAAAGATCATAGTCCCTCAAGTCTAAAAATCCCCAAGATCAAAATCACAAAAATATTATTCTGGAAAAAGCTATTGTAAAAAATGCTTTAAAAGATGTTTATTTACCTTTTTAGAGGGGATTTGTTTGAGAAATATATAAGATTATTTTAGAACATATTGTAGGCTACTTTACAGGCTAAAAGGGAAAATAACGTTTTTGCAAGCATAAACACTCAGGTTTACTAATGACAGTCATAACAGTTTTGAGAGGATAAACTTATTCATTAGGAAATAGTTCAAAAAACAAAATGCATAAGTGCTTATCACTATGGTCCTTAATTGTGTGTACCCAATTTATAGCTGCAATTATCTGAAATATGATGATGGGTAACATAAGCTTTTCAAGAGACTAAATTCCACTATAGGTCACTTATCATGTGCAGTTGTCTAAAGAGCTGAGATTTCAAGAATTTTTTTATTTTTCACAAATCCATCTGTACAAAAAGGACCTCTCTTAATTCACAGAGGAAGTGTTTGTACATACATGTGTGATGCTTTTACACAAAGTCAACATTGTGATGATGCACTTTTGCAGAGTGAAAAAAAACTTTTTCAGTACATAAAATAAATTGAAATTCCTGAAAACTCTTAGCCAATTTGTACTTCTAGTTCTGGAAATGGTGGGAAAATGAAATACATAGTATAGAAAATTGTAAAAAAAAAAAAAATGCTAAAAATTTAAAATAGCAGGGGGAAAAACTCTACAGAAAGGAAAAAAGACACCCCCTCCCCAAATAAACACTGAAAAAGAAAATTCGACATATGAAAGTGTATCACAGAGCTAGATTCTGGACCACTGCATAATAGAGGTGGTCTGAGGCTGGATAACCTTCACCATTGGTAACTGTGTTTGGAAGGCTTGTATCATGATGAAAGGTGCTCTTTTATTTTAGGGCATGTTTGTACTCAGATTATTTTCACATTCGTTTCTTACATGGCACTGCTGTTTTTGAAGTTCTTCTATGATTCTATATACACCAACATGAGCATTCCCTTTTGAGTTTCTCCATCTTCTGTGCCATGATTCTAGGTTGTTTTGGGTACGTGGCAATCCACTCTGTGTGTATTTCTATACAGACTACAGATTTGGCAGAAACAGTGCTGGTGATCAAATAGCAACACTGTCACATAAATAACTTAATCTCATCTTGCACACATTATTTTTCAAAGCAGTCAGTGGCTTTCCTCCCTTCTTCCGGTCAATGCAGCTGTAATTCATTAAAGCTCAGGGAATTTCAACAACTGGAAGGAATGCCAACACAGAAAAGTGATACATGTTTAAACTTAAATCTCATTTTTGTCATATTGTGTGGCCAATCCCTTCCCTAGAGTTTGTGTCTCTATCCCTCTTCTGTATTTTTTTTAACCCCTATGGAAATTGTGGTTTGAGTGATTTGAGAAAGATTTCAATGTTTAGGATTTTATTTATTCAGGATGGTGATTTTTTCTGGATTTTAGACTTTAGGAATGTTGAACTTCAGGGATTTTGAGTTTTGGGACTTTCAACATTTGGGATTATATATTTTGGGGGGGGCAGATTGTGTCTTGGGATTTTGAAATGAAGTCAGGAAACCAATAGTCCTTAGAAGCAGAGGATGTTAGGAGACACACACACTAAAGACCGTATAAAGACAGAGGAGAAGATGGCCAAGTACAAACCACAGAGACAGGCCTCAGAACAAATCAGGCACCAGGAATTGAGCTCAGGGGCACTTTACTACTAGTATCCCCAGATATTTATTTATTTATTTTGAGACAGCATTTTGCTAAGTTGCTTAGGGCCTTGCTAAATTGATGAGGCTGGCTTTGAACTTGCCATTCTCCCACCCCAGCCTCCAGAGTTGCTGGGATTAGAGGCATGTGTCACAGTGCCTGGCTTAAGAAATGCATTTCAGTGGCATTTGTGATAGCCCTAGCAGACAGATACAGTACTCTTTCTGCCACCTCCATTACTGATTCCTGAGTGTGGGGATGAGGACAATAAGGCATGTTAGACACACATAAAGGCCAGAGGTAACTGACACCAAGCCTAAACTCTTGCTTCTTGCTTTCAGCCTCCTCTTCCATCTCCCCCTCCTGTTCTTCATCCAAAGGCTTATCTCAGGCCTGAACTTTACAGCCAGACACAGCTCCTTATTGTCTGGCTTTCTGTACATTCCATTGCTCCTCCAACTTGGGATGAACTTCCTCAGTCCTCCAACCATCCAGGCCCCAGTTCCTAACTGTTCTTCCAGTGCTTTCACCTTCTTCTAAATGCCCACCCCAATTTATAATTTGTGCCACAGTTTTTCACTCTTGATTTCTCTTTCTTTTTTTGTAGCCTACCCAATTTAAAACAAACAAATAAACAGACAAACAAAAACTTTCAGGCAGTTCACACAGGTACATAAAATGCAGCAATATATCATAATTTCAGCATAGGGGGAAAGGAAAATAATAGCAGAGATATAAAAGAGAGCCAAGAATGAGACAAATAAATATCAGAAAGTGGACTAATCTTGCCACAAATTTGGCTCACTTTTCAAGAAACCAACTTGAAAATGGAAGCTTTACAGTTATACAGTTTACACTGTGTGTACAATGGAAACAAACTGAGTGCTCAAGAGATGGATAAATGTTCCTGGTATCATCAAAAGAAATTTCTCCCAAGAGTTCTAAAACTGATGTAAAGAGTGGTATTGTCAACATCTTGACAGTGATGAGACATTAGGAAAGTTCTTATGGCATTTTGCAAAAGCTCAATTTAGTAGTGGCAGCTCCACACACACCAGAGCAGGGTTCAGGTGCAGAGGTCTTTGCTGGTCTTCTCAAATTGTATTGTGGGATAGGTTTTTGAGGTCTTAGAGAAAGAGAGGATTACATATATTTTAGTTCATCATGTTGTTTATCTCTGCCTTAATTTTTAAAAAAATTTGTACATCTTTTGGGACACATTATAGTAATTTGATACATGTATACAATATACATTAATGGAATCAGGGTAAGGAACATTTGCATTTCTTCAATCCTTAACCATTTTCATGTGCTGGGAATTCTGTACTCTTTTTTCTTTTCTAGACATTTTGAAATATATTGTAGGGTGGTTTTTTTTTTTTTTTTTTTTATTTTTTTTGTGGTACTGGGGATTGAACTCAGGGGCACTCGACCACTGGGCCACATCTCCAGCCCTTTTTTGTATTTTATTTAGAGACAGGGTCTCACTGAGTTGCTAAGTGCCTCGCCATTGCTGAGGCTGGCTTTGAACTCGCGATCCTCCTGCCTCAGCCTCCCAAAGTGCTGGGATTACAGGCGTGCGCCACCGTGCCCGGCTTATTGTAGGGTGTTTTGCCATGCTAAACCTAGAGTGGCTTCTCTACTCTGTTTTTGGTGCCATTTAAAAAATGTATTTCTATCCCCCTTTCTTCTACTCTTTTCAGTCTCTTGTGACCACTATTCCATTCTGTTCTTTTCTAATACCGAGTTATTGGTTTCCACAATGTGTGAGAACACATGGTATTTGTCTGTATCTGGCTTGTTTTACTTGACATAATGATATCCAGTTCCATCTATATTGCTGCAAATGACAGGATTTCATTCTTTTATGCCTGAATAATATTCCATTATCTATACCACATTTTCTTTGTCCACTCATCCACTGAGGAACATCTGGGTTTATTCCATATTTTGGTTATTATGAGTAGTGCAGTAATAAACATGGGAATATAAGTATTGTTTTGGTATAAAGACTTTATCTCCTTTGAACATATACTCAGTAATGGTATTTCTGGATCATATGGTAGTTCTATTTTTAGATTCTTTGAAGAATCTCCATATTATTTTCCATAATGACTGTACTAATTGTCACTCCATTTTCCTCACATCCCCACCAGCATTTACTCTTGTCTTTTTGATGGCAGCCATTCTAACTGAGGTGAGATGCTATTTCTTTGTGGTTTTGATTTGCATTTCCTTGATGATTAGTGAAACTGAGACTTTTTTCATGTATTTGTTAGCCTTTTTCAACTGGACTTTGATAAATACTTGGATAAGTGATGGATTTGTTAGTTACTAGTAGTAGATAACAATGAGTAGTAGATTGCTTAATGTCAGGAACCTACAAGCTCTTCCGGGTTGCCAGCTAAATTTTGACTGTTTACTCTAAGGGTGACCAAAGTCAGTAACAAAGGTGCCATTCCATTTGTCATAGCTCTAAAGCCAGGGGCCACCAGGAACAAACTTGGAGTCAAAGTGAGCTGGGGTTTTTATCTTGTTACCTTTAGGGGTATGGACATGTGGGAAGAGTAGGAAGAGGGTACAAGAGGCTGATATTATTGGATTTAAGCTTGTGTTAGGTGATTGGGGAAAGAATTAAAAGAAGCAGGTCCTTGCTCTGGATTAATTGCTTTTGGGCAATTTGGCTTTTACTTTTGGATTTTTATCCAGAAGGCAGGAGAAATCAGCATGGCTAAAACCATGACTGCTAAGAAGCTGCGGTCTCCCTTATGAGCCAGTGAGAGAGAGATTCAGTGGTTTCACGATGACCTTATTTTTGTCTATTCTCTGATATGATTTGGAGTGGACTCACTTTGTCTCACTTTATCACATTAATGGAGTGACCTTTGTCACAATAGTACAGTGACCTTGTCTGACATTACCGTCTTAGCAACTCCAGGACCTGCCTGCCAGGCCAGCTTCCTACTGTCAGGGACTCTTTTTCTTTTTCTGAGAAGCCTGAACAGGACGGGCACCCAGCTGGGTGAGGAGGGGAAGGAAATACCTTCAAAGGAAGATATGATTTTGCCCTAAAACTTGGGTTTGGATTTGCTCAAACACACAGACAAATAAGGGCACTGGGGCATCTTTTATTTCATGTAATATGAAAATAATTTAACACCCTCCCCTTCCCGCAAGACCTTTAGGACAAAACCTTGCCCCAGGGAGTATCAATCTTAAAACTGGTCCTGGAACATCAGTTTGGAGTCCTGAATCATCTGGTCCAGCTGCAGGGCACATGTTGTTTGTGACCTTCCCTTGGCATCTACAGGTTAGGACACGGCTTTTTCATATTACTTACTTTTAAAAATTTCCCTTTAAAAAGTTGAATTTTACACAAACTATTACTTAAAAATCATTACTATAATATTACATTACAGAAAGTTTATGAAGCAGAAGTTTTAATCTTTACTGCAGAGTTTCATAATTTGCTTTTCACTTTATAATTGCTGTCTTACCTTATATCTGTGCTTTTCTATGTAACTACAGATTAATTTTAATGATTTTTTTTTTAGTGGCTACATAGAATTTAACATAAACTTGCCATTTTCATAGTTACATTTCTGATAACAATGTATGACTTTTTTTCCCTGTTCTGTTTGAAAAAATTTTTAAAGTTTATAAGAATTTTAAAAAGATAATTGTTCTTTCAACTTAGAAGGTTTCAAGATTTTCTTTTTATGTTTGGAGTTTGGGAATTGCACCAGAATATCGTAAATATATCTTTTCTTTCAATAATATTGCTTAAAATTCATTAGACATTTGTGATCTGAAAACTCAAGAGTTTTTTCAAGGAATATAATTTTTTTAAAACTTTTGTTTCTTTTTTTATTTTTTTTTTTGTGGTACCAGGTATTGAACTCAGGGGCACTCGACCACTGGGTCACATCCCCAGACCTTTTTTGTATTTTATTTAGAGACAGGGTCTCACTGAGTTGCTAAGTGCCTCACCATTGCTGAGGCTGGCTTTGAACTCACGATCCTCCTGCCTCAGCCTCCCAAAGTGCTGGGATTACAGGCGTGCGCCACCGCGCCCGGCTTTTTGTTTCTTTTCTATCTCTTCCCTTTCCTCTTTTCATTTTCTTTTAGACCTTTACTCTATACATGTTAGTTTCCTGGGTTTATTGTACAAGACTTTTATCTTTTCCTTTATGATTACTAGTTTATATTTTTGCCTTTTGGTTTCCTTATTTAATTCTTGCAATCTTCCAGGCCACTGAATTTGAGCATCAAGAGTGTTTTCTGCTTAAATCTATTGACCTTTTCTTTTCTTTTCTTTTCAAATAAAAACAAGTGTTTGAGGAAGTCTTTTTTTCTTGTGCTGAACTTGAATTTTCTCAAGTACTCTTATTATATTACATTTGTTATCCTGGGGCCAATTTTACTTTTGTGATTTTAGTTACACAAGGTCAATCTTGGGCTAAATATACTAAGTGGAAAACACCAAACATAACTCATAAGTTTTAAATAACTTTTGTTAAAGTTTTTCTATTTTATTGTTAGTTATTATTGTCAATCTCTTACTATGCCTTACGTGAAAATTAAACTTTGTGATAAATAGATATATATAGGATAAAAACCATAGTCCACATAGCGTTCGGTACCACCCGTGGTTTCAGGCATCTGCAGAATGTTGTTGTGGTTGTCACAGGTTGCCCTCTGTCCGCTCCAGTTAGCTTTATGTCACTGGGGACCTGCCTAATGCGTGTTTATTTTCCTCTCTGTGGCTGCTGCCCCTTAGGATCTGGTGATCTTTCTTTATTACTCTCTGGAGTTCGGCTGCTGGGAGACCTTAACTGGGATTGAGGGTGGGGAGAGTGTGAGAGCGACAGCGGGAGTGGAGTTCTGACCCTGACAGCTCACTGGGGCTGCAGTGGGACTTATCTGCTTCCTATCATGGCTTGGGAAAGAGGGAAAAGGGGTGCAGCTTTCCACAGCTTTCTCAGCCTTGTGGGGAGCCCTCAGTCCACCTTGTCAGCTACGCTTCAGCCCCTTTTGCCCTAGTAAGACTGGTCAGTGTTTGGGAAGCTTTGGCCCAAGTCAGTTTCTCATTGGGAATACTGGGATCCCAATGGATCAGGCTTTTCCCAAAAGCTGACTGCTTTAGATCTTTACCCGGAGACTGTATTTTGTTGGCTGTACTGGCCCAGAGGGTTAAGTTACCACACTAGTGTGCAGAGGGCCTAGACAGTGCCTGAATTGATGCTGGCTCAGGGGAGAGAGCTAAACTTGGGGTGCAGCTGTGCATGCAGGGAAAGGCAGGGTGCATCAAAGCACTATCTTTCTAAATTCCTCCACTGCCATATTTTCCACAATTATTATTGATATATTGGCACAACTATTCTTTTCTATATTTTTAGAATGACTAAATCAGATTTTTTAAAATTTATTAAGATTTTTGGGGGGTGGGAAGAGGGGAGGGAAGAAATTCTCATTCTTCAAATATTTAGTCATAGAAGATGCTGCTCCCTATTCATTCAAGACTAATGTAAGTTTCATTGTTTTCTTTGTATAAGGCCCCACTTTTCTCATTACATCTATTTTCAGATACTTGGTTATGATCATGAATTATGTTTCTTTTATTTTTCTCATCACATTTTCTTTCAAGTTATGCTGATATAAATTATCTTTTTTAAAATATTGTTTTAGTTGTAGATGGACACAATATCTTTATTTTTATTTATTTTATTTTTACATGGTTCTGAGGATTGAACCCAGGGCCTCAAGCATGCGAGACAAGTGCTCTACCATTGAGTTACAACCCCAGCTCACTGATATGAATTTTCAAGATGCTTTCTTAGAGTAAGGGTTCTGAACCTTGGATGTAGTTGGGAATCTCCAGGGAGCTCCAACTCTAGTGAAATTTTCATTCAGATTTAAGTCATTATTAAAGAATATTCTTTTCTAAAAACATGTGCACCTGAAATACAATATAGGACATCTAATAACCATCACCCTCTTTTTTTTTTTTTTTTTTTTTTAAATAAGTGTCAATATTCTCTTAAGTTGAGGGACATCCTGGAATGTGCCAGCTTGTAGGCTGACTTAGGGTCAGAGCTACCCAGATGCCTTATTTCCAGGTTCCAGGTGTCTTCCCTTTCTCCCCCACAGGGGGCTCCCCTCTGTGTCTGCACAGCCTGGGTCAGACAGTCACAGAGAGGATTTTTACTTTTCCGGTGTAGCTACAGAGAATCCTGTGACACTGTGTGAAACACAAAAACAGCTATGTATTTTTATTTCTCCATAAGAAGGAAGAAGTACCTTTATCACCCTCTTTTTATTTTTCTTGCTTCAGAACAGAGATGACCATTTAAAACTTAATGTAAAAATAATACAGAACAGACACTGACCTAGCTACCTCATCTTCTGACACTCCCGAGGACCACCTTGGAAATCTGTGCCAATGACAGAGTGCCCCATAAGGACACTCTATTTCTTCTCCTGAGCAGACAGATTTAATGCATTATTCATTAAATAATCTAAAAATTATTAATAACAAATTAATAATTCATGTTCTTAAATTAGGTAATGCCCATTATAAAAATTCAAAAATGCATCAAAGAGTTGTGAGTAAAACATATATCTTCTTCCAGCCCTTGTCTTATATTCCAGTCCCCTGCCCCCAAGGCACCCATAGTTAATAGTTTGAATAAATGCTTCTGGAGCAGGGGTGAGAAAACTTGTCCTACAGAGGACCAAATGATAAATATTTTACCCTTTGCAGGCCATAAAGTCCCTATCACAACTCTTCAGCTCTACTGTAGTAACCTGGGAGCAAGCAAGAAATATAAAGTATTGTCTGTGTTCCAAGGAAGCTGAAGCTATGGATATTGAAATTTGAATTTCATATACTTTTCATAATCATATTATTCTCTTAAATTTTATTCATTTGTTAATTTTTTTCAACCTTTAAAAAATATGTGTGCATGGGTGGGGAAAGGGGAAATTTTGGTGGGTAGCACAGAGTTGCAGCTGTATGGAAGGAGTAAGTCCTGGTGCTGTAATGGTTGGCAGGTAACTGTAGTGAATAGAATAGTGTATAGTTCAAAATTGTGAAATGAGTATCTTAAGTGTTCATACAACAAAGCAATGAGGAATATTTGAGATGATGGATATGCTGCAATTGGCCTGATTTGATCATTCCACAATGCATACAGGTATTGAGCAAAAATACCTGTTGTACCCCATAAAATATATATGATTATTTGTCAATTTAAAAAACTTTAAAATAGTATAAGTAGAAATGGCTAAAAAATGTAACATGATTAACAATACAGTTTTTAACCATGTTAAAAGCATGGTCAACATAGGCACATATCTATATAGTAGCCATGTACTTCTATGTATCTATATATCTCTATATAGTGTATCTGCACATATGTATGTATAGATACATAGTGGATAGATAAATACATACATATATACATGCACCATTCATAGCATACAAAAATAGGTGGTAGGTTGGATTTGCTAATTCCTATTCTAGAAACGTTCTTTGCATATTTGATCACCTGTTAGTATATATTCCTTATGATTATTTGTTTAAACACAGGCTCCATGCCATATGTATTGCTCTGCACTGGGATGTTTCTGCTAAGGTTTCCTGGGCATTATTCCATATCAATTTGTAGAACTGCTTCTTTGATTTTATTGATCATGGAATGTTTGGGTATGGGTTGTGATACATGGATGAGCATTAAGATGGTTTCTGATATTTGCCTTTTCCAAATTATGCTGCAGCAGGTATCATTGTGTTTGTCTTTGTGTACCTCTGGGATTGTTGTAAAAAAAAAAAAAAGTAATCAGGACTAACAGTGTGGCATACATATAGTAAAGTTTCTCACCAGAGATTTGGCTACTTCCAATACAGCTTTCAATGTCTGAATCTTCTCAGGAATCTCCTATTAATAGGCACCCAAGAGAATGTGGACACAATGTGTAGGTACAGGCATATCTTAACTGCCAGTGTGCTGAGTGGAGGGAAAGAGTAAAAAACAGACCTATCCCTGAGAGGACTCTGAGACTCCAAATGGCCCATTAGTGTGCAGATCAGAGGAGGCTCCCTTGCCACAGGAACTGATGGGCACTGCACAGGGCTAGAGAGGAAAGAATGATGGGGTTTGAAATGAAATATGAAAGTGAAAAATTTGAATTGTCATGGTTTATGAATAGTTTACCTCCAATAAGGATTATAAACATACTTTATATATATTTTACTTTAATGGCATATAGATACTATCTAAATTAATCATGTAGTGAATCATTTCATAGAGTAAGTAGTTTTCCTTGAAGTGATTTATTTTCTTAGTTATATTTTAGGTTGGCATATGACAAATTCTGTTTATATAGATAAAAATCTTTTGCACCTAGGATAATTGGTGTCACAAAAAATACAAACAATAGGTACTTCAAAATCAGCTTTTTTCCTGGTCTGAAAAATAACTTAGATAATCCAGACTTCTGTTGCCTCAACTATAAAACAAGAGGGTTGTGATATTTTCTCTCTCAGTCTCCTTCCAGATTCAGAACAATGCAAAATGTGGACAATCAAGAAATTCTAAGGTGTCGGGCACTGTGGCACATGCTTATAATCTCAGCAGCTCAGGAGGCTGAGACAGGAGGATCTTGAGTTCAAAGCCAGCCTCAGCAAAGGTGAGGCACTAAGCAACTCAGTGAGACCCTGTCTCTAAATAAAATACAAAATAGGGCTGGCGATGTGGCTCAGTGGTCGAGTGCCTTTGAGTTCAATCTCCAATACCCGGCCCCCCCAAAAAAAATTCTTAGGAGATTGAAGTCCATGAGGGTAGAGACAATACATATTTTTTCTTACTATTGTGTCTTCCTGCTACTTAGAATAATGCATGACACCTGGAGTACACTCAGGAAACATTAGTTCATAGATGAAAAATGAATATATATATAATGACCATATTGTAGAAGCTTTTGCATTTGCTATAGATTCTTGTCCAATCCAACAGCCATTTGTCTTTCCTCCTTTGCTCCAGAATCCAGTTATTATTTACTTATCTTCACTCCTCCATATTGCCATAAATTTTAGGTGGTGTAGTCTTCAGACATAGTGCTAGAAGGTGGCACTGGGCAATGATAATGATTCCATTTCTTTTGCTTGTGACTGGTCTCAACATGGTCAGGTAATCTAGTCAATGATAAATTAGGGGATAATTGATGGTGGGGTTCTAGGAAAGCTTCCTTACTGATAAAATGGGATTTCTTGACAAGAACAGTCTCCCCATTGATATGTCTACCTGACTTCTGAAACTCTTCAGCCTTCTTGCAATCCTGAGAGAGCTAGTTTGAGAACAAATTGAGAAGCCCCAGCATAGAACAAAAATATGGACATAATCTGAGCCTGTGATGACCATGTCTAATTATGATGTAATTGACTCTGGAGAAACTTGCTTCTGGATTTTTTTATGAAAAAAAGAGGTAAGTTCCTTATAGCTTAAATAGTTACATGTTTTTGTTGTTGTTGTTGTTACTCTCAGATAAAACCACCCTAAATTTGTCATTTTTACCATCATTATAGAGATGGCTGGTGAAAACTAAGCAGTTCTCCCTGGTTGAAACTTGGAACTCAATGATCAAAGAATAAAGATGCATTTTTCTTGTCTTCTCCCCTGTTATAAAATTTTAAGAAGCATCAACTATGATAAGGCAGACTCTAGTGTTGATTTAACAACAACAAAAGTCATAACTATCACAAATCTTATAAACTTTTTCAAGAATAGATATTACAGATTTGGGCAGCTTTAAAAATTATTTATGAGGATGGATGCAGTAGAATATTTCCACTCTAAAATGGGGTAACCTTGTAATTGGTTATGTAGATTTTTTTTAAACTGATTTCTTAAAAGGTCATGGGCAAAAACAATCTGTTCCAAATTATGTGTGAAGTCCATGGTGATTCTAGCATTAATAACCAAACCAATAAAGTACAGGCAAAGCACACGTACTGTGTCAGTATCTTTTAAAACAGATAAATGTCAATTCAGAATTTAGTCTACCCACAGCAGGAAGTTTTGTGCCAAGGCAAGCTTGCTAGAAGTTCAGGCTCCTATGTGCTTAGCTATAGTATTATGGAAGCAAATTATAGGATTAGCTAAGGATAAACTATTATTAGACCTGTCGATATTTGTTAACATCTCATCGCTGCCTCAACACAGCAGCTCTCTCTTTTAAGCCCCTCCTTCTACTCTACATACATGTTTTGGACTTTGGCAATGGATCGTGGTAAGCACTGGCCTAAAAGACCCTGTAAACTTAATTTTTAGTTACACTGAGTTTTCTGAAAATTCTAGAGGCAGGTGTACACAACCCTGCTCTGATGCTCTAATTTTAGAGCAATATTTACTTGTAGAACTCTGAACATAGAGTCCCAAAGTCACACAAAACAAGTCATTTTAGAAAAATAAAGCACCTGGTTGATTGTGATGGAAGAAAAGAGCTTTGAAAACCTGATGATAAGAACTACCAGTTGTAGCAAAGGAGTCTTCCACTGAGTTATGTGGTCATGACATTCTTGGTCATAAGCTATCTGTCTTAACCTTTCTTGATCTTATAACTACCATCATTTCATTTTTTTTTCTTTCTCTTCTCCTGATCATGTCTTCTTGCCCATCCTCTTACCCTATATTTCTTATAGGTTTGAGGTGGTGGAAATTTCTTATTATAAAAGTACAAAAGTGGACTTCCAGTTTTCCATGGATACAAGGCCCACCTCAACCGAAAAACCATCAGTTGAAGATACTGAAACATGGCATATTCTATTCTCTGAAGAATTTAGAAACCTTCAGTGGCAGTTAAGCCCACACAGGGTAATTGCATGCTTCAAATTTATCACTGGGGTTGTTTTTCAATGTGGCTGATGTGATAGAAAGGGAGTACGGTTTATAGTCAAGCCAGCCTGAGCTCACAATGTGTCTTTGTTACTCAGAAATTCTGTGACTTAAACCAGCAATTAGTCAATGAAAGATAAACCTCAGTTTCTTCATTTACCAAATGGGGAATCCCACAGATGTTGTGAGGATTGAGTGAAGAAATGGAAAGCAGAATAGCATTCACTCATTCTACAAATGTTTATTGAGTACTGCTCTGTTCCAGGCTTATATTAGGGCAGAAAACTAAAAATAAAACATGGCACAGAACTTGACCTGAGGCATTTTCATCCATTGGGGAAGGCAGATATGTCCATCAAGGATTCTAGAAAAGAAGCATGGAGGAGGCTGGAGATAGTGATGATGATGATGATGATGATGGTGTAGTGACAAAGAAGCCTTCCTAATAATTACAGCTCCTGAGATACGTTTCAATGAAGAGGACAAGGAGAACTGAGAGGGGAGGGCAAGGTAGACTGAAGGAAAAACATGTATTAAGCCATGGACGTGATCTTTACTGGAGTATGAGGAATTACCATTTGGGCTGTATGGCTGGGTTGAATGTAGTAATGGAGGCCAAGATGGGAGGTGAAACCAGAGGATTTGTCAGAAATCCCACAATGAAGGGCTTGGGTACTAAAGATATGAAGTTTGAACTTATCTAGGTCACTTAGTCACCCAGCCTATAAGTGGCAGGTATCTATCACTGAGGTGGAATTCAAGTTATCTAAATCCAAGGCCAGGATATTCTCCATTGGAGCTCAGTTATGTCCTTCTATGAGGGATCACAACACAGTGCACTCCACCTCAGTGCCTGAAAAGATTGTCTATAAAGAACAGTTAGGATTAGAGGATGTGGAAATTGTAGCCTAAGTCCTTAACTTGAAGGCAGAGGCACAGGAAGACCCAGTGATCTTGGATGAAGGGTCAGTGTCTTGCCCATCCAAATTGCAAGTTTATCCCCTCTGAAATGGTTGGGACCAGAAGTATTTTGGATTTCCAGGTTTTGCAGATTTTGAAGTATTTGCATATATGTAATAAGAATAAGATCCAAGTCTAAATTCACTTATGATTCACATACACCTCATATACATATCCTAAAGGTAATTTATTACAATATTTTTAGTGCACATTGCTCTGACCATGACTCAATGTGGAATTTTTAATGTATGATTACATGTCAGTACTCAGAAAGTTTTTGATCTGGAAGCATTTCAGATTATGAATTTCCAGGTTACATCAGCTAACCCTGTAGTGAGTCTATAGCTTCTAAAGCAGTCTGAGGTTAGGTGCCAAAAGAGATTAGTAGGAGGTGTGAGCCCATCCAAAAGTGGGCAAAGAGTAGGAACAGAAAATGATACCTGTGGATTGAGCAACAGGAAAACAAACACAGAGGAGAAAGATTAGAATAAAGACTGTGAGGAGGGAAGAGGGCTCTAGAACCCTCTTTATAACCAGGACTGGAAAGCTCACAGTCACTTCTTATTTTTTACTGCTGGATGCAGAGGGTGTGTGTGGGTTAGTTACTTCAGCTAACTGTGCAGTGTTGGTGCGAACAGCAAGTCATAAGTGGGCTTATCCGGGGTAACTGAAATCATTTTTGCAGTGTAACACTTCCACACCTGGTGAGGGAGCTTTCTGCTTCCTTCCTTTCATATCTTTCCACGTGCTATTCCTTCTGTCCTACAGTCCACCAAAGGGAGGGGGATCATTTGATTCTCTAAACATCCTCTTGAGGATAACCCAGACTTTAAAATTAATGTGAATAGTCATTTATTGAAACTCCCACCTGAGGACATTATACTTTCTTGATATGCTAAAAGATGTCATTGTCATAGAAAAACCAGACTAGATAGAATTTGCATTTAGGGAAGTTGGATAGCTGAAGGAGGAAAGAAAAGAAAAGAAAAAAAAAAAAGGACCCAAGAAGATCTCATTCCAGCTGCTTCTCAGGCTCCAAGGTAAGTCCATTTTGGGGCAGTGTCATATTGGTAAACCTGTTATGTTTGCTTTGCTGGTTAATTTCCAGCCAAGTTGCTTGGGTATTAGAATACATTGTGCTGATCCTGGCAGTACTGACTGGCTTTGGTAGAGGGATTAGGATTGGTACGTGTCACTGAGCATAACCAGTTCTTTGTTCCTCTGGCCCCTGTTTGCCCAAACTAAAGAGGCACACTTCTTCAAGATCACCTTTCAGTGTCAATTTGTAATCCTGATTTTGACCTAGAAAAACTAAGGTACACCTGTTATTTCTTGCCAAATTCTAGCTGGTGCCCTGAAAAGATCTAGCAATGCTCATGCCATGTTGTTTGCAGGACAGCTAGAGCTGTAGTCCACTAAGACTTGCTTTTGATGCCAGTTGATGCCAGTTTCTGAATCCTAAATCCATGCTCTCTGAGGAAAGTTAATGCACCAGTTTGCAATAGCACTGGTGCCTTTCAAGAGGCTTCAGATCCAATAAAGTCAGAGATATTTCTAAAATAGTTTGTAGATTCAACAGTGTACAATATATATAGCAGCGTCAGATTTATTTAGTTGTAGGTAGACAAAATACCTTTATTTTATTTATTTATTTTTATGTGGTACTGAGGAATGAATCCAATGCCTCATGAGTACTAGGCAAGTGCTCTACCACTGAGCCACAACCCCAGCCTCAGATTTTTTTTAATATAAAAAAATGTAGATCCAGTCCTGCCGACCTCCGCCCCAGAGCAGGAGACAGCAAGGACAGACCTGCCAACTCTGCCTGAGCCCAGGTGGGCCCAGGGCAGTCCCACTGACCTTCACCCCAGTGCAGTTATCCCCAGACCACCAGGAGGTCAGGCTCAACCAGTTCGGCCCACACCTACCAGTGTGAACCCAGCCCCAGGTAGCATACTTTGAGGGTCGGTGGCAGGTTCTGATAGTCCAGCTCTAAGGGGAGGCACAGACAACCTGCAAGGGTATTATAAGAATATAGGGAAGAAACTGTAATAACTCAGATCTACAATGCAAAAAAGTAAAGCAAATAGAAATCATGAAAAAACAGGGGAGGAAAATACCCCAAACAAACCAGGATTCTACAATAACAGAACCCATGCTCAGCAAAGTTGAAGAAATGTCAGAGAAGGAGTTCAGAAGGTTCATAATTAAAATGATCTGTGAATCAAAGAATGACCAAAATGAGCAAATACAGGCAAAAAATTGACCACTACAACAAAGATATAAGAGCAAATACAGGTAGCAAAAGATTACTTCAAAAAAGAGATAGAAACTCTGGAAAAAAAAAAAACCAGTCAGAAATCCATGAAATGAAGGAAACAATTAACCAAATAAAAAACACAATTGAAGGCATCACCAACAGACTAGATCAACTGGAAGAAAGAACTTCAGACAATGAAGACAAAGTATATAATCTTGAAAATAAAGTTGACCACACAATGAAGATATTAAGAAACCATGAACAGAACATCCAAGAAGTATGAGACAGCATCAAAAGACCAAATCTAAGAATAATTGGGATAGAGGAAGGCACAGAGTTTCAAACCAAAGGAATGCACAATCTCTTCAATGAGATAATATCAGAAAATTTCCCAAGCATGAAGAATGAATTGGAAAACCAAATACAAAGGTCTATAGGACACCAAATGTACAAAATTACAACAAATCTACACCAAGACACACATTATAATGAAAATGCCTAGCATACAGAACAAGGATAGAATTTTAAAGGCCACAAAAGAGAGGATCAGATCACATATAGGGGGAGACCAATTCGTATCACAGCAGATTTTTCAATTCAGAAACTCAAAGCTAGGAGATCATGGAACAACATATTCCAAGCTCTGAAGGAAAAGGGATGCCAACCAAGAATCTTCTACCCAGCAAAATTAAGCTTTAGATTTGAGAATGAAATAAAAACCTTCCATGATAAACAAAAGTTAAAAGAATTTACAAGTAGAAAGCCAGCACTACAGAACTTCCTCGGCAAAATATTCCATGAAGAGGAAAAGAAAAACAATGGTGAAAATCAACAGAGGGAGGCATTACACTAAAGGAAAAAAAAAAAAAAAAAAAAACAATCACAAGAGAAACCACGTCAAGGTAAATACCAGGAATAAAAATGGCTGGGAATACAAAACACATCTCAATAATAACTCTGAATGTTAATGGCCTAAACTAACCAATCAGAAGACATAGACTAGCAGATTGGATCAAAAAAACAGACCCAACAATATGCTGCCTCCAAGAGACTGATCTCATAGGAAAAGACATCCATAGGCTGAGGGTAAAAGGTTGGGAGAAATCCTACCACTCATATGGACAGAGGAAACAAGCAGGGGTTTCCATCCTCATATCAAATGAAGTAGACTTCAAGCTAAAGTCAATCAAAAGGGATAAAGAAGGACATTATATACTGCTCAAGGGAATCATACACCAACAAGACTTAACAATTATAAATATATATGCCCCAAACAATGGAGCATCCATGTTCATCAAACAAACTCTCCTGAAGTTTAAGAGTCAAATTGACCACAACACAATAATTCTGGGTGACTTTAACACAACCCTTTCACCACTGGATAGATCTTCCAAACAAAAGCTGAACAAAGAAACTATAGAACTCAAAAATACAATAAACAACTTAGACTTAACTGACTTATATAGAATATTTCATCCTTCAATGAGTGAATACACTTTCTTCTCAGCAGCACATGGAACCTTCTCTAAAATAGACCATAAACTAGGCCACAAAACAACTCTGAGAAAACACAAAAAAGTTGAGATACTACCCTGCATTCTATCCGACCATAATGGAATGAAATTAGAAATCAATGATAAAATAAGAAATAAAAGCTACTCCAACACCTGGAGACTAAATAATATGCTACTGAATGAACAATGGGTTGCAGATGACATCAAAGAGGAGATTAAAAAATTCTTAGAGGTGAATGAGAACACAGACACAACATATCAAAATCTCTGGGACACTATGAAGGCAGTTCTAAGAGGAAAGTTCATTGCATTGAGTTCATTTCTCAAAAGAAAAAAAAGTCAACAAATAAATGACTTAAAATTCCATCTCAAAGCTCTAGAAAAAGAAGAACAATCCAACACCAAAAGTGGTAGAAGACAGGAAATAATCAAAATCAAAAATTAATGAAATTGAAACCAAAGAAAGAATTGAAAAAAATTGACAAAACAAAAAGTTGGTTCTTTGAAAAAATAAATAAAATTGACAGACCCTTATCCAGGCTAACAAAGAGAAGGAGAGAGATAACTCAAATTACTAACATATGTGATGAAAAAGGAAATATCACAACAAACACTACAGAAATACAGGAAATAATTTGAAATTATTTTGAAAACTTGTACTCCAATGAAATACAAAACACCAAAGGCATCAACAAATTTCTAGAGTTGTATGATCTGCCCAAACTTAGGCAGGATGATATACATAATTTGAACAGACCAATTTCAAGCAACGAAATAGAAGATGCCATCAGAAGCCTACCAACCAAGAAAAGCCCAGGACCAGATAGATACACAGCTGAGTTCTACAAGACCTTCAAAGAAGAACTGATACCAATACTCTTCAATTTATTTCAGGAAATAGAAAAAGAGGGAGCACTTCCAAAACTCATTCTATGAGGCCAACATCACCCTGATCCCCAAACCAGGCAAAGACACATCCAAAAAAGAAAACTTCAGACCCATATCTTTAATGAACATAGATGTAAAAATTCTCAATAAAATTCTAGCAAAACGGATACAAAAACATATCAAAAATATAATACACCACGATGAAGTGGAATTCATTCCAGGGATGCAAGGATGGTTCAACATACGGAAAACAATAAATGTAATTCATCAAGTCAATAGACTCAAAGATAAGAACCATATGATTATCTCAATAGATGCAGAAAAAGCATTTGACAAAATACAGTACCCCTTCATGCTCAAAACACTAGAAAAACTAGGGATAACAGGAACATATCTCAACATCATAAAAGCTATCTATGCTAATCCCCAGGCCAACATTATTCTAAATGGAGAAAAATTGAAAGCATTCCCTCTAAAAACTGGAACAAGACAGGGATGCCCTCTTTCACCATTTCTATTCAACATAGTAATTGAAATGCTGGCCAGAGCAATAAGACAGATGAAAGAAATTAAAGGGATACAGATAGGTAAAGTAGAACTCAAATTATCATTATTTGCTGATGATATGATTTTATACCTAGAAGACCCAAAAAATTCCACCAGAAAACTTCTAGAACTCATACATGAATTCAGCAAAGTAGCAGGATACAAAATCAACACCCATAAATCTAAGGCATTTCTATATATCAGTGACAAATCCTCTGAAAGGGAAATGAGGAAAACTACCCCATTTACAATAGCATTAAAAAAAAATAACATACTTGGAAATCAACTTAACCAAAGACGTGAAAGACCTCTACAATGAAAACTACAGAACACTAAAGAAAGAAATTATGGAAGACCTTAGAAGATGGAAAGATCTACCTTGTTCTTGGATAGGCAGAACTAATATTGTCAAAATGACCATACTATCAAAAGCACTATACAGATTTAATGCAATTCCAATCAAAATCCCAATGACATTCCTCATAGAAATAGAAAAAGCAGTCATGAAATTCATCTGGAAAAATAAGAGACCCAGAATAGCTAAAGCAGTCCTTAGTAAGAGGAGTGAAGCAGGTGGCATCACTATACCAGACCTTAAATTATACTACAGAGCAATAGTAACCAAAACAGCATGGTATTGGCACCAAAATAGGCCAGTAGACCAATGGTACAGAATTGAGTACACAGAGACTAACACATATAATTTCAGTTATCTTATTGAATTAAAAGCTGCCAAAAATGTACATTGGAGAAAAG
Source organism: Tamias sibiricus (assembly GCA_025594165.1). NCBI lineage: Eukaryota > Metazoa > Chordata > Mammalia > Rodentia > Sciuridae > Tamias > Tamias sibiricus. Next base: position 151,629,632 of record CM046657.1, on the reverse strand, counting down.
ATAGCCTCTTCAACAAATGGTGCTGGGAAAACTGGAAATCCATATGCAATAAAATGAAATTAAACCTCTATCTCTCACCAGGCATGAAATTCAACTCAAAGTGGATCAAGGATTTAGGAATTAGACCACATACACTACACCTAATAGAAGAAAAAGTAAGCTCTAATCTCCAACATGTTGGATTAGGTCCCAAGTTCCTTAATAAGAATCCTGTAGCACAAGAATTAATACCAAGAATCAATAAATGGGATAGACTCAAATTACAAAGCTTCTTCTCAGCAAAAGAAACAATCAGTGAGGTGAACAGAGAGACTACTAATTGGAAAACAAATTTTTACCACATGCACGTCAGATAGAGCACAAATCTCTAGAATATATAAAGAACTCAAAAATCTTAACACCAAAAAAAACAAATAACCCATTCAATAAATGGGCCAAGGAACTGAACAGACACTTCTCAGAAGAAGATATACAATCAATCAACAAATACATGAAAAAATGCTCAACCTCTCTGGCAATTAGAGAAATGCAAATCAAAACAACTCTAAGATTTCATCTCACACCTGTCAGAATGGCAGCTATTAAGAACACAAACAACAATAAATGTTGGAGAGGATGTGGAGAAAAAGGCACACTCATACATTGTTGGTGGGACTGCAAAATGGTGCAGCCAATATGGAAAGCAGTATGGAGATTCCTTGGAAAACTTGGAATGGAACCACCTTATGACACAGCTATCCCACTCCTTGGTCTTTACCCAAAAGACTTGAAACCACCATACCACAAGGACACAGCCACATCAATGTTTATAGCAGCACAATTCACAATAGCTAAACTGTGGAACCATCCTTGATGCCCTTCAGTAGATGAATGGATAAAGAAAATGTGGTACACAATGGAGTATTACTCAGCAATAAGAGAGAATAAAATCATGGCATTTGCAGGTAAATGGACGGAGTTAGAGAATATAATGCTAAGTGAAGTTAGCCAATCCCAAAAAGCCAAATGCCAAATGTTTTCTCTGATATAAGGAGGCAAATTCACAGTCGGGTTGGGATGGGGAGCATAGGAGGATTAGAGGAACACTAGAATGGCCAATGGGAAGGGAGGCGAAGGGAGGGGGCAAAAGGGTGAAGGAAAAAAAAAATGGTAGAATGAGATGGCTATCATTATCCTAAGTGCATGTATGAAGTCACGAATGGTGTGAATATAGTTTGCATCCAACCAGAGATTTTTAAAAATGTGCTCTATATGTGTAATATGAAATGTAATGCATTCTGCTGTCATTTATAACAACTTAGAATAACAAATAAAAAAAGAAACCAGCAAAAAGGATTGGCCTTTAAAAAATAAGCAAGAGCAGCATTTCCTTGTAGTGAAACAACATATAATTTGAAATAATAGTGTCAATAGTGACTATAGGAAATTGCTAGAAAGTGGACATTTCCAAGTCCACTTTTATCTGGGAAAAGTAGTTCTTTTTACATCAGCAAACGTTTTATTGAATTAAAAGCATCTTTGTCAGATTCTGAAAATGTTTATTGCACAAGGTTTAGAGTTCTGAACTTCTCTAAATATGTGGAATAGCAATTTTAAAAAGAATAAATGTTAATGCTATACAAAAACAAAATGTATGTGACTGCCTTTACATGAGGCAACATTACAAAAGTCATCTTTTCCAGCTTGTTAGAGACTCAAGTTCCTTTAGACTCCTCAAAAGACTTTGAGTCAGCACAAAAGCACTACCTATCATCCACTAAGTCATCTGGTGAAACCACCAGGGACACCAAACTTTCAAATACCACAAGGAAAGGGTACTGATGCCTTCATATCTTGCTCCTGGAAATGGGACTTAGCAAAGCAAGATGAACGAATACTAGATTTAAGACTCTTGCTTCATGTTCTTGCTGCTTTCTCCTTTTGCTGCTTTTCTGTGTTCATCTCTTCCTTGAGATGAAGAAGAAAGGATCAAAGAATACCTCACATTCTTCCTAGGAGGTCTCAATCTTTTCAGAAGGGCTATGTCTTCCATCCACTTACACTTACGATTTTCATTCTTAGTTAACTAATACTCTTGACCTTCTCTTGTTCTGTAAAAACCATTCCTGTGATCTGAAAATGTTCTGACAAACTTGGGTCAGAAAAAAAATCAATAAGTGGGATGCAAATGATGGTAGAGGTCTTTAATTTCATTGAAGTATCCCATTTCTTAGAATGGTGTCAGGCATGAAAGAAATGCTCAGAGTATTTAAACATTTGTTGAATGAATAAAAGGATAAATTAATAAAGATGCAAGTGTGTTGGTCATTAATTAGTTGGTCAAGACAATACAAAGATCTATTAGAAAAGTGAACTTTTCATCTGTTCTTTGCTTTTGGATTGAAGAGGTTTGAAGAATGGGGTAGGGGTAGAATAATGGGATGGGGGGAGAGTTTGAGAAATCTTGAAACTTTGAGAGAATAATGTCTCTCCAAAAAAGAAGAAAAGGCTTAAAATAAACAAATAGTATATACCCCAAATAACTTAAAGCAGAAACTTGTACACAAATGTTCATAGTGGCATTATTTGCAATAACCAAAATGTGGAAGCAACCCAAGTGTCCATCAATAGATTAATGAATAAACAAAATACATTATATAGGTACTATGCTATATTCAGGCTTTAAAAGGAATAAAGTTCTAGTGCATTCTACAACATGGATGAACCTTGAAAATATTATGCTTAGTAATGTAGGCACAAATTAAATTAGACACAAAAGGACAAATACTGTATGATTCTACTTATACAAGGTAAACAGACTATAGATAAAGTCATAGATACAGTAAGTAAAATGGAATTCATCAAAGCCAGAGAAAGGGGAAAGAGGAACCATTGTTGAATGGGTACAGAGTTTCTATTTGATGTGATGAAAATGTTCTAGACATGGATGGTGGTGACAGTTGCACAACATTGTAAATAGTTGATGCCACTGAAATGTGCATTTTGAAATGATTAAAACAGTAAGTTTTCTGTCATGTATATTTTGCTATAGTTTAAGAAAATAAACAACAGAAAAATCTGACATTTTGATATGTCCAGAAAGCAAAGGAAACTTCGTCTTTTTCCCTCTGATTCTTTTATTCTGTCATGGCATGAAAGACTTTGGCATCAGATACACTTGGCTTAAACCCAAGCCACACCACTGGCTAATGGTCTGGCTTTGATCAAGCTGGTTCATCTCTCAGAGTTCCAGCTTTCTCACTGATAAAATGGAAGGAAGAGAAATAATTAGTGTGATGTGAGAATAAACATTATTGTGTACACAAAATGCTTAGCACAGGGTCTGGCCCACAGGCAGGCAATGAACAGTTAATTCATCATCCCTTCAGCTCTCTCCCCCATTCTTGTACTCACTTACCTTCCCTAGTATCCTCTTCCATATTTTTCCATTTTGTGAAAAGTTGGGTCCTCTGATCCAGGACCTACATCTGTGACCAGTGGTGTTCTCCAAGGCTGGGTTCAGGGAACAGTTCTCGTTCTGATACAGGTATGTGTTTGCAAAACTTCGTGTGCAGCTATTTTAATGAGAGCTTAGACTCCTTTCTGTGTGCCTCTGGCGTTGGCAACAGAGCCTACACATGCCTCAATGCATGGTGAATTTCAGAGTCCAGCCTGCTTCTTGGAACATCATTTTCTCTTCCTTATACCATTGCATAAAAGAACTTCCTTAGCACTATGTGTTCATATCCTTGAACCTTTGTTTCATTTGTTAAGCTATTTTTGTTTAAAAAAATGTAGGCATGGGGCTGGGGTTGTGGCTTAGTGGTAGAGTGCTAGCCTAGCATGTGCAAGGGTTCGATCCTCAGCACCACATAAAAATACATAAAAAAAGATATTGTGTCCAACTACAACCAAAACAATATTTTTTAAAAAATGTAGGCATAGTTTAAAACTCAAAATATTCTACAGTGATTATAGGAAAAACCTCTTGCACCAAGTTCTCACCCCTGATCCTAGCTACCTTGAGGCAAGTACTATTAACTGTTACTGTTTTTTATGACTAATATTTTACTACATTTTTCAAATGATAAAATTTAGTTTTTTGAATTAGATATTATCTTGTTTTTTATTGAATTAGATATTGTCAATTGACTTGTTACAATATGAAAATTTTACTCAAAATCTTTCCTAACACTCTGCCTTCATATTCTCTCTCCCTATATCTTCCTGTTACAGTTTCAGATTGTATTAATTGTTAGCATTTACCTTATTATAGAAATTTAAATTTGCAGAATCAAGGAATCTTGTCCTTACCCTCCTGAGTGACTAGGACTACAGGCTTGAGTCACCATGCCTGGCAGATCTTGTGCATCTGACAATAAGCTTATATCATTCCCCTTCATTTTGATGACTAGTTTGATGGAATACAGAAGTCTAGGTTAAACTGATCTTAAACATTAATATTTAATATTCTTAAATATGAAAGCCATTATTCCATTATCTTCTATTGTCTGGTGGTGGTGTTGAGAAGTCCAATGACATTCTGATGTTTTATCTGTTCTTTGTCTTTAGTTTTCTGAAGTGTTGTGATTCCCCATCTTGGGGTGTTTATTGTGTTTGACATTAAGTAGGCACTTTCAGTCTGGAAACTCACATCTCACTTCCAGTAAGTTTGCATATTATGTCTTTGATGAAAATATTTAACTCTTTCTGGACATCTGTCTTTGAGTGTTGAGCCTCCTAACCAATTTTCAAGTTCTCAAATTTTTTTCCTCATATTTTTCTCCTCTTTGTCTTTTGTTCTACTTTTTCAAATTAAAAAAATCATCTTTGATTTATTTTTCTAACTCTTTTAATTTTTGGTTATAGTACTTTATGACTTCCAAGAGTTGTATTTATTCACCAATGTTCCTTTTTTATAGCATCATGTTCTTTTCTTTTTATATAGCAATAGCTTATGTCTTAAAGCTATGAATTATGGCTTTTTTTTACACTTTTGTTTCCTCCATTGACATAGTTTCTTTGGAAGTACTTTTTATTACATTTAGTATGTTTTTCATGTTGTAAAACTTAAAAAAATGTCAGGTAATCTTTTGGCTGTTCATACTTAAGAGTGAGTTACTACAATGATAATCAACACTCTGTTTGCATGAGCAGGGCCTGTTGACTGGTGGCTTGCTCTGTATGTGGTTTAATTCAAGATCTGGCCATTTTAGAGGAAATCTAAATGTTGATATTACAAATCAGTTTTTTGTTTGGTTGGTTGGATCAAAAATTCTAGGGGTGTGTGTGTGTGTGTGTGTGTGTGTGTGTGTAGGTATGTATATAAAAATAAGAGTATAAATTGGGCTGGAATATTTTGGAAACTAAGGGCCTTGAGGTTTTGAAAATGAATTTTTTTTCCCGATGGTTCTATTTTTACCCAAAGTTCTTCTGGTTTATTTCTTGCACAGTGTACACTGGAAGATTTCTCCTTTTTTTTTCTTTTCTTTATTTTCAAAAAAATTTACTGGTGTATTATAATCATAGATAATAGTGAGCTTCATTATACACTTGAAGATTTCTATCAGGAATAGGTAGAGAGTTGAAGGAGCCCTAATTAGGAAGGGCTGTTGCAGCTAGCTGGAAGCCATAAGTTCCACCTGATATGTATGTGACGCACCTGTAGGCACCTGAAAAGCTGAAGGTATATAACCGGGTGAAAGCTGTCCGAGTTAGGAGAACGAAGGAGAATTCATTCAGTCAGTCATGCAGTCACTCGGTCGGTCAGAAGAAGAGTTCGGTTCAGAGAATCAGAGCGGCCAGAACGTAGGCAGAGCGGTTACAGAAGAGAAACCAGATAGAAGAAGTAATGGCTGGTCAGAGTTAGGCCGAGGTTCTCGAGGGCTGGTCAGAGTTAGGCCGAGGCTCCCGAGGAAGAAAGAAGAAAGAAGCAAGAAGAAAGAAGCAAGAAGCTCTAAAAAATAATCTTTCTCAAAGCTAAGCTCTCTCTATCTTTCTTTCTCTCTCTCTAAGCTAAGAAGACAAGAAGACAAGAAGCTAAGCTCTATCTTTCTTTCTCTCTAAGACAAGAAGAAAAGCTCTCTTTAATCTTTCTCTCTAAAAATCTTTCTTTCCCTCTCTAAGCTCTCTCTAAGAAAGTAGAAGTAAAAGAAGTAATAGCTTTACTCTGCCTCCGAGTTTTTCTCCCGTGGCGCTGTGGCTGGCCATGACAGGCAGCTTACAGAGAGTGATCCTGTTTATGCGAAAAATTAAGGGGGTTTTCTATTTGCTGGGCAGATGTGGGGAAGTAAAATTGTTCCTTAAAATGCTAAGTTTAGAAAAATTGGAGACAAAATGAATGCCTCTCAATAGGGACAAGCTAAGTAGAATATACTACAGCTCTATCATAACATATTATATGATCTACAAATAATAATTGAGACAGGTTCATATTGCATAGGAAAATGGCCAAAATGTAATGGCTAAGTGAAAAATGTAAGCTATAAAATATGTGTAATATATTTTTTAAAAAATAAAACTAAAAGCCTCCTCTCTATGAAATTACTATTTCTATAAATATTTTAAATTGCAAGACAAAGGATATATTAATAATATAAGCCAGGTGATAAAGCTATTTAAAAACAAGACTTAAAGGTCATCTTTTCAAAAAACATTGTTCTGTTTAATGAAGCTGTAAGGAAACAGTTTTTCCAATAATTTTGGCTTTTTATTTTCTACTTATTTTAATACATATGGCTCACAGACTATTTGGCAAAATTACAAAGTGAGGTATTAGCTCTGTGATTCAAGTGATTCAGGTCCCTACAGCAACTATCTCTGACATGCTGAGAAAACTCAAGGAACATGAGGAATGAAAGTAAACGGGTTGCAAATATCTTTGGATGAAATGGCATATTTATTTTATTGAGGCTCTTAGAAGGAATGCATCTAGTGTGTTTCATCAGGTATGAAAATGGCTGCTGATTTAAGGTTGCTGTATATTTTTATCATTTTAAAAATGCACCCTTGTAATACTGGTTTTCAAAGAGTTTTTAATTAAAATTTGCTTATTGAATTTTACAAAATGCTTTTTAGGTTTTTTATTATAAATTTTATCTATTTTGATCTATTCATATGCCATATTAGATTACTTACTTTTCAATCTTTCTAGTATAGCTTGAGAATTATGACTTGGTCATGGTGGATAATACCCTTTATGATATCTTTGGATTTGATTTTCTAGCATTTTATTTGGGATTTTCTCATTTGTATTTATAAGTGACAGTGATCTGCAGGCATGTATATGCATGTGATTATGTATGCATGTATGCAAGCTATTATTGTCAGGTGTGGAATAGGATTATCCTATCTATGAGCAGAGACTCATACATAGATGAAAATAAAAACTGATGGAAATGAAGAAGCAATAGACAATCCATATTTATAGTCAGAGGTTTCAATACCTTTTAATAACTGATAAGCATGGTGGTGCACACCTGTAAATCCCAGCAGCTGAGAGGCTGAGGTAGGAGGATAATGAGTTCACAGCCAGCCTCAGCAACTTAGGGAGTCCCTAAGAAACTCAGTGAGATGCTGTCTCTAAATAAAATTCAAAAAAGGGCTGGGGCTGTGCTTCAGTGGTTAAGCGCCCCTGAGTTCAATCCTTGGTAACACACACACACACACACACACACACACACACACACACACATAATAATAATAATAACTGATAAAACAAGTAGATAGAAAAATCTACAAAGACATAAAAATTAAAAACAGCATCAGCAAACAGTTTAGATTCATTGCCTTTGTGGAACACTCAACTCAATAACAGCAGAATACATGTTCTTTTAAGGTTATGTGCATGGCATTTATTCAAGACTACACTTTAATGTTCAGATATTTATTTCTTCTGTCAGTTTTGTCTCTAAGTATTTCAAATTTTTGATCATGTAAAAGGCATTGTTATTTTAAGTTTTGATTTTTATCTGTTGCTACTTTATAGAAAGATGATTGATTTTGCATGCTGCATTTGTGTTGTGTAACTGCTAAATATAATTATATTTTAGAGGAACTTTCTATAGATTTCATGGGATTTTTTTCTACACAGATGATCATGTCATTTGCTTCAGCGTTCCATCACTATTAAAAACACCTGAGGTTTATTTTGGCTCACAGTTTTGGAGGTTCAAGTGCAAAATCAGATGGACCCATTATTTTGGGCCTCTGTTGGACATGCTGGATGGAATAGTGAGGAATGGAATGCATGGCAATGCTAAGTGCTGTTCTCCTGATCAGGAAGTGAAGAGTAAGGGATTATAGTCCTGTAATCTCCTTCAAGGGCTCAGTCTCAGTGACCCAAGGACCTCCCACTGAGCCCCATCTCCTAAAATTACAACCACTTCCCAGTAACATCATTTTGGGGACAAAGCCTTTAACACATGGACCTTTGAGGGATACTTACACAAACCATAGCATTGTCTATCATAATGTTTACCTCTTACTTTCCAATTTGGATGCATTTATTTTTTTTTCTTGCTTTATTCCACAGGCAAGAATTCACAAGAAGATATAAATGTGGTAAAAGAAAACACCTTTGTATTTTTCCTGATCTTTGAGGTGAAAGAATTTAGTCTTTCATTATTAGTGTGATGTTGGCTGTAAACATTTGGTAAATGCTCTTTTTAAGATTAAGGACGTTTCCCTTTCTTTCAAATTTGCTGAGAGTTTTTATCAGAAGCAGATGCTTTCTTCTTTCATCAAAAATTATATCTGTTGAAATGATTACATTTTTCCTTTATAATCCACTAATACCACAAATTGCATTGATTGATTTTCAAGTGTTACAACATTCTCATATCTTAGGATAAACCCCACATGGACATGATGTATCATCTTTTTTTGGATTTGATTTGCTAATATTTCTGTTAAGAATTTATTCCTCTATGATTATAAGGGATATTGATCTGTTTACTTATAACATTTTATCTGGTTTTTGTGTCAGAATAATATTGGTTGCAATTTTGGTTTTTTTTTTTTTAATTTTTTTTTATTATTTATTTACTTATTCATCATGCACAAGTATGGTATCTTTACATACAACTGCTTGTATACAAAGTATATAAGTACCATTCAGATCTTCAATCATGCATTTAGGATAATGATATCCATCTCATTCAACCACCAATTTTTTTTTCCAACCCCCCCCTTACTCCCTCCCTCCCCTCCCTTTCCATTGACCATTCTAGTGTTCCTCTGATCCTATGTACCCCCTTCCAACAACTCTGTGAACCAGCCTCCTTATATCAGAGAAAACATTCGGTACTTGGATTTTTGAGATTGACTAATTTCACTTAGCATTATATTCTCCAACTTCATCCATTTACCTGCAAATGCCATTATTTTATTCTCTCTTATTGCTGAGTAAAATTCCATTTTGTATATATACCATATTTTCTTTATCCACTCATCTACTGAGGGGCATCTAGGTTGGTTCCATAACCTAGCTATTGTGAATTGTGCTGCTATAAACATTGAAGTGGCTGTGTCACTGTAATATGCTGTTTTTTTAAGTCTTTTGGGAACAGACCCAGGAGTGGGATGGCTGGGTCATATGGTGGTTCCATTCCCATTTTCCCAAGAAATCTCCATACTGCTTTCCATAGCGGTTGCACCATTTTGCAGTCCCACCAGCAATGTATGAGTGTGCCTTTTTCCCCACATCCTCTCCAACATTTATTGTTGTTTGTGTTCTTGATAGCTGCCATTCTGACTGGAGTGAAATGAAATCTTAGAGTAGTTTTGATTTGCATTTCTCTAATTGCCAGTGATGTTGAGCATTTTTTCATGTATTTGTTGATTAATCGTGTATCTTCTTCTGAGAAGTGTCTTTTCAATTCCTTAGCCCATTTATTGATTGGGTTATTTGCTTTTTTGGTGTTAAGTTTTTTTAGTTCTATATAGATTCTAGAAATTAGTGCTCTATCTGATGTGCATGTATTAAATATTTGTTCCCAATTAGTTGGCTCTCTATTCACCTCACTGATTGTTTCTTTTGCTGAGAAGAAGCTTTTCAGTTTAAATCTATCACATTCATTAATTCTTGGTAATAGTTCTTGTGCTACAGGATTCTTATTAAGGAACTTGGGGCCTAATCCGACATGTTGGAAATTGGAGCTTACTTTTTCTTCTATTAGGCGTATTGTCTCTGGTCTAATTCCTAGGTCCTTGATCCACTTTGAATTGAATTTTGTGCATGGTGAGAGACAAGGGTTTAATTTCATTTTGTTGCATATGGATTTCCAGTTTTCCCAGCACCATTTGTTGAAGAGGCTATCCTTTCACATCTCGAAAGCCAGCACTTCTGAACATCCTGGGCAAAATTTTTCATGAAGAAGAAGAGAAAAATAACAATGAAAATCAACAAAGGGAGATATTAAACTAAGGGAAATACCAATCAGAAGAGAAACCTAATCAAGCTAAAGATCATCATACAAATAAAAATGGATGGGAATAAAAATCACATCTCAATAATAACCCTGAATGTTAATGGCCTAAACTCGCCATTCAAAAGACACAGATTGTCTGAATGGATTAAAAGAAATGACCCAACAATCTGCTGTCTCCAAGAAACACACCTCATAGAAAAAGACATCAATAGACTGAAGGTAAAAGGCTGGGAAAAGTCTTATCACTCACATGGCCTGCGGAAGCAAGCAGGGGTTTCCATTCTCATTTCAAATAAGGTAGACTTCAAGCCAAAGTTAATCAAAAGGGAGAAAGATGGATATTTCTTACTACTTAAGGGAACCATTCATCAAGAGGATATAACAATCATAAATCTATATGCCCCAAATAATGGAGCACCTACATTCATCAAACAAACGCTTCTCAAGTTCAAGAGTAAAATTGACCACAACACAGTTATTCTAGGGGATTTCAACACACCTCTCTCACCAATGGATAGATCATCCAAACAAAAACTAAACAAAGAAACCTTAGGCCTCCTTAAAACAATTAATAACTTAGATCTAACGGACATATATAGAATATTTCATCCCTCAGTAAATGAATACACTTTTTTCTCAGCAGCACATGGCTCCGTCTCCAAAATAGATCATATATTATGTCACAAGGCAAATCTCAGCAAATATAAAAAAATAGAAATACTACCCTGCATGCTATCAGACCATAAAGGGATGAAATTGGAAATCAATGACAAAACAAGGAATAAGAAAAACTACTCCAACAACTGGAAGCTAAGCAACATGCTACTGAATGAACAAGGGGTTGAAGAAGACATCAAAGAGGAGATTAAAAAATTCCTAGAGGTAAATGAGAACACAGATACATCATATAGAAATCTCTGGGTCACTATGAAGGCAGTAATAAGAGGAAAATTCATTGCACTGAGTTCATTCTTTAAAAGGAAGAAAAACCAACAAATAAACGACTTAACATCACACCTCCAAGCACTAGAAAAAGAAGAACAGATCAACACCAAGAGCAGCAGAAGACAGGAAATAATTAAAATCAGAGCAGAAATTAATGAAATTGAGACTAAGGAAACAATTCAAAGAATTGACAAAACTAAAAGTTGGTTCTTTGAAAAAATAAACAAAATTGACAGACCCTTAGCAATGCTAACGAAAAGAAGAAGAGAAAAAACTCAAATCACTAACATTTGTGATGAAAAAGGGAATATCACAACAAACACCTCAGATATACAGAAAATAATTAGAAATTACTTTGAAAACTTGTACTCTAATAAAACAGAAAATGCTGAATGCATTGACAGATTTCTAGAGTCATATGATTTGCCTAAACTGGATCTGGAGGCTATACACAATTTAAACAGATCGATTACAAGCAAAGAAATAGAAGATGTCATCAAAAAGCTACCAACAAGGAAAAGTCCAGGACCTGATGGGTTTACAGCAGGGTTCTACAAGACTTTCAAAGAAGAACTAATACCAATGCTCTTCAAACTATTTCAAGAAATAGAAAAAGAGGGAGCTCTTCCAGACTCTTGGTTGCAATTTTGTCGAAGACATTAGGTAGAAAAAAATGGTATGATTTCTCTCTTAAATATTTGGTAGGATTTACCAGCAATGCCATTTTAAGGGCCTTGAAGGCCAAGTTCAAGAACTTGGGTTTTTCTTAGGAACCTCCAATGGTTCCCATGGTAAAAAGATGATGTCTGGCAGCTGTGGATAGTGAGGGCCTAGGTATAAATACCAAAACAAAACAAAACAAAAACAAAAAAATAACTTATGTTCTAATTTCCAAAGTTCCCAATGATAAAGCTTTTGTTTAATTTTTCAAAGGCTTGGGATATTTCCCAGTGAGAAGGAGAGTGACCCCATCTGATAAGAATTGCAGTCTGCAGAAAGTCTTTTTTTTTTTTTTTTTTTTTTCTTTATGAAAAGGCTATGAGGAGGCTACAACTATCATTACTGAAAAATGACTCCTGATGCCTGGGGTTTCTAATTTAGCTAAATAAATCCAGCCTAGCTTGACATTTGCTTTATGAAGTGCCAGGACTGGAGTTAAATTGAAGCATTTTTAAGTGACTGACATTTTTGTAAGACTATTTTAAAGTTTCTTTTCCTTATATGTTTAAAGAGTCATAAAAGAAACAAATCTGAAGGAGCTATTCATAACACAACTCTGTAATGTTGCTGGCTCTCCACAACCCTGGAGATCTGTCATTTTGAACAAGCACAATTCTATTCCTATTCTGGGCATAGTATCCAATGTATTTCCTTCTGCACTGTTTATTATTTTTAAAGAACAATATTGCAATTTGATCTCTCTGATTGAAACAGCCACTCTCATTGAGTTGCATTTTATTGCATCAGCTGTCAGGATAGAATAGACCAGGACTAAGAAAAAAGCTTAGGAACTTGAATTGTAAAAGTAATGAAATGAATTGAGAATGAAACCACTATGTTTTATAAACCCTTTACATCTCATGAAAATACTTCCTAAAATATAATTTTATGAGAGTGTCTTTTGGCATTTCTTTCTGCACTGCAACTCAAGCAATGCCTATCAGTAAAGCACACACATGTTTCTAATATAATAAAGTGTTGTTGGAAGGAAATCACGTCAACATCATTGGAAGATTTAACGGATTAAGGAATGGCTTTCACTGGCATTAGTGTGAATGACTTGGCATTGTCAATATGGGTAGCATTATTATAGCCACAGAACATCGTGCACAGTGATTTTCATTGTAAACCAAAAGTCCATGATGTCAAACGTCAATAAAATTTCCATGTGGGAAGTGAACCTACAAAATGTACACATGGTGAATGTCTTTTATTCAAACAGCCCTGTGGGGAAAAAGAAGTTCACATTTGGATAGTACACATCTGTTTTCCCATCTGGTCTTCGTAACAACTGTGTGAAGTGACTAAGTCAAATTTTATCATTGGCTCATTTTACAGATGAAGAAACAGAGGTTTAGAGATGGAAGGGAATTTACCAGGATTATAAAGCAACTAAGTGGCAACTGAGGTCATAACTGAAAGTTTTAAATTCAGATTCTCATGGTTTTACCATTATAGCACATTGCCTCTACAGAGTGAAAAACACGGATATGGTGATTAAGTGATTGCTAGTTTGCAGGATCAAAATACACACATATGGTTCATAATGTGGGTCAAGTCAATTTTACACCCCTGGAGTTGAATACTTTGTCAATGAGCTTCCAGATGCTACAATTCCATAGAGAAAGGAATACTTGCTTTTAAATAAAAATAATTATTCTGTCATTAACTCTGTTTTGATGGCATTCCCAGAGAACTAGAGAGCTTATATATAGTATTTTAGGGAGAATAAAACAATAATATAAAAGGTGAATTTATTTAAATATGTGCACCAGAGAATTCTAACCTGAGATATGGAGTTTTTGTTTTTGAGATGGGGTCTTTCTGTGTTGTCCAGGTGGGTCTCAAACTTGAGATCCTCCTGCTTTAGCCCACTGAGTAGCTGGAATTACACATATGTGTCACTGAACCTAGCTGAGATATAATCTTTAGAATTCATAGATAGGCACCAGGAGATACAGGAACCCCTGAAATTAAATGTAAACTTTGTGAGTGCAGTTGCCCCTTGGAATTCACTGGGGATTTGGTCTAATGACCCCTGTGGATACCTAACTCCACAGATGGTCAAGTTTCTTATATAAAATGGTGTAGTACTTGCATGTAACATATATACATTCTCCTGTATATTTAAGATCATTTCTAGGTTAAAGCTTGTGTATCTCTAACGTGAAAACCCCAAATCCAAAATACTCCAAAATCAGAAACTTTTTTGAATGCTGACATGACACTAGAAAATTTCATACCCTGGAACTTCGTTTCATGCACAAAATTATTAAAAGTGGTATATAAAATTATTGTTAGGCTATGTATATAAGGTATATATATAAAGCATAAATGAATTTCATGTTTAGACTTGGGTCCCATTCCCAACATAATTTATCATGTATATGCAAAAATATGAAATCTGAGATACTTCTGTTCCTAAGCATTTCAGATAAGGAATAGTTAACTTGTACTTATAATACTAACACAATGTAAATTTTATGTTACTAGTTATTCCATACTGTTTAGGGAATAATGACAAGAAAAAGAAGTCTGTACATGTTAAGCATAGACATAATTTTGTTTTGAATATTTTTGTTTTGATAATGGGTGATTGAGTCCACAGATGTGGAACTACAGAGGGCTGACTGTACATGTATTTGTTTTTTTTTTATAAGAATCCTTTGGTTTCATCAAACTCTTAAGGAAGGGTCTATTTCTTGAAGAACCATTATTCTGGTACAGGATATGGGATCAAACCCTTCAGTAACCATGCTTGATTAAGGTACTTAGTTAGCAAATCAATTCTAAACAATAAAAATGTAGTAACAGCATAATTACCAAGTTGTAGAATAACTTATAAATTAGTGCTGGGCTGGGGGTGTGTGGTTAGGTGGTAGAGTGCCTTACCTCACATTCATGAGGTCCTGATTCAATCCCTAGTACTACAAAATAAATAAAACAGCCCCACCAGTATACAATGACCTAGATGAGTGTCACTCCATTTACTGTAATTCCCTTGGCTGATTATGTTTATTTCAAGGATGATGTCATTGGCTCTAGCTATGTTCTGTAAGAGTAACTCATTAGGACAGTCAGGGAGGATCTAAATGTATTATTAAGTGGCACTACAAATTATTATGTTCCCTGAAGGAAAACTCAATGATTTTTTTTTTTTTGCTACTTCAAAATATTAGGTCTACCCTAAAAGATGTAAGATTTGTCATAACAATATGATTGCAAAAAACAGCTTTGCTGTCCTTGCACATAAATCCATCGAAGGACCTCTAACTTGTGTGGGTTGTAGGACATCACTGGAGTAGGCAAATAACTTCTCATGGGAACATTGTTTGAGAGACAATGCTCTCTATTGGAAACTTAAAACTCTCTTGTGCTTTTCTGGAAAATAATGCATGTCTTAAATTCATGGGATCAATTTAGTTTAATAATCAGTATTTGAGGACTTAAAAAGTGCCCAACTTGGTGCTCTGTCCTAGAGGTACAAAGATGACCAAGACTAAATTCTTACATTAAAGTTTATATTTCATTGTCAGGAAGCCACATATATAAATAGATAATTTCAATATGATGATATGCATTATTATTATAGAATTATATGCAAAGTGGGTAAAAGACACATGACCCAAATTAGGGCAATAGAGACAGCTTACAGGAGGAAGAGCCATCTGAGTCAAGGCTGGGAAGAAAAGAGGCAGGTGAGGAATAATGAGATGGGTACTCCAATCAGGAGAAGAGCAGAAGGAAAGGCACAGCATTGTATAGGAAATAAAAGTATAGTTGGGGTAGGGGAGGGTAAGTTATGAACAGGTGAACATTACCAGAGCATCATGTTTGGACTGGAGAACTGCAGGATATAGGACCAGGAAGCAGGATTCAAGTCATAGTGGGCTTGAGTCTGCACCTAAGGACCTTAGCTTTGATCCCAATGGCAATAAAAACTCATTTAAGATAGGAAGTGACACAGTCATATTAGCACTTTGGAAAGATTATCCCATAGATTGAAATATTCTGGGCTCCCACAGGCCATTGCTACCATAAGTTCTACACTCTTACACTTCTCAGAAGAAGCATAAATGGCCAAAAAATACACACAAAAAGTTCAAATATTTAGCAATTAGAAAGATAAAAATCAAAACTACACTGAGATTTCATCTCTTACCAGTCAGAATGGCAGCCATCAAGAGCACACAATAATAAATGCTGAAGAGGATGTAGAGAAAAAGGAACGCCTTTACACTGTTGGTGGCATTTTAAATTGGTACAGCCAGTATGGAAATAAGTATGGAGGTTCATCAAAAGACTAGGCATGGAACCACCATATGATCCAGGTATACTACTCCTCAGTATTTATCCTAAAGAATTAAAGTCATTACACTGTAGTGATATTTGCATAGCCTTGTTTATAGCAGCACAATTCACAATAGCCAAATTATGGAACCACACTAAATGTCCATTAATGGATTAATGAATAAAGAAAATATGGTATGTATACACCATAAAATTTTATTTAGCCATAAAGAATAATGAAATTGTCAATTGATGGAAAATTGATAGAACCAGAGAACAATATATTAAGGGAAATAAGTAGTAAAACTCAGAAAATCAAGGGCTGTATGTTTTCTCTCAAGAAAGGTAGTCAGGGGAATCGCATGACAATTTAATGGTAATCAGTAGAGTAGAAGGAAGGAATCAGGGGGAGGTAAAAGGGCAATACTGGTGAATGATATTGGCCAAGTTATATTGTTATATCTTGCGCATGTACTAATATGTAAAAGCGAATCCTACCATTACATATAATTACAATGCACCAATGCAAATATGGAAAAATAAGTACTATACTCTGACTAGTGAAATGCTGGGTGCATTTCATTTAAGAGCTACCTGATCTTACCAAATACATTTAATAACTTGGGGCATCACCTAGAATCACTCTGCTTCTTAAATTCCAGGTAATGTGGGCTTGAACTTCCATTCCACATCCTGTAGAAAGTGTATGGTCCAAGCCAAACAGTTCTAAGAGTCCCTAGGGTGCTAATGTTTGTGGGATCTAGGCTCTTGCATTGATTAAGTTCAGCTATTGGGTTACTCAGTAAGTCTGTTCTGCTGCTCTCTCAACCCAGGTCTAGGATTGGATTCCTTTCTGTGATTTTCATCTAAAGTCACTCACAAGGTGTTAGCAAGGTACCACAGACAAAGGAGGTAAGAGAGTTTACAGTGTAGAAAATACAAGCAATCCAAACTAGTGTATTACATTTTTCTGTTGTCTGTCAAATTGGGTCCCAAACTTGCACTACTTAGTTCCTTCCACTTCCCTTCCCATGACCTGATTTTTCTCTTCATAGAATGCCAATCAGTTCAACCATCTTGTAGCCCAGTCCCCAAACTCAGCTTAGGACCTCCTCTAGCAAATTCAAAGATTTTCCTTCCCATATAGCAATGGAGAAATTGCCTTTCCCAGGGACATTCCCAGTACTCCTGCCAAGACAAGAGATGATAGGCTTTTGGTTTTTAATAGTCGTCTTCTACCCCAGTTTCACTGGATTTCTGAGAGACAGGGATTGCATACAAGCTGGCATGTCACTTCTGTTGAATTGGCACTATTAATTAAGCCCATTGAAATCGTTATCTCGCTCATAATGGAAACGGTTCACAGAGTACTGGGAACACAGTGTCTGCTGCAGAGGAGGGGGAGTGAGGAGAACTGCACGTAGTCACTATTCTCAGCATCGTCCTTTCTGGAGGTTAGCAGATCCTGAGATATAGGAGGCAAGTTTCTCTGAATGGAAATAGATACTGGGGCTAATGTCTGAGAAGACGCTGCTGTGTGTTTCATGGGCTGTTTGATAATATTTGGCTTCTATTCTGTGACATGCTTGGATGCAGTTCAGAGACTCTTAACCCATTAAAAATATTTCATCAAATTTTAGGTCCTAGGCGCTTCTTGTTTTCCAAAATAATATCCTTTAAAAAAATATTAAGGCTGGGGCTGTGGTTCAGTGGTGGAGCACTTGCCTAGCATGTGTGAGGCACTGGGTTTGATTCTCAGCACCACATGTAAATAAATGAATACAATAAAGGTCCATCAACATCTAAATTTTTTTTAAAAAAATTAGAGGGTCATGAGCTATTATGGAATTCATAGGCTTATAATAAGTGTTATTGCTATGCTGTGGGTGATTTGAGGCATTTGTTTGATGAATGAACTCCATACTAGGTAACTTTAGGCCAGAATGTTCTACTTCCTCACTGTTACCTCCTCTACTAGACAAGTATCAGACTCAGTGACAGTCTCTCTCAACTCAGAAACACCAGGATTCTAAAATGTCTTAGGAAAGATGTTTCTGCAATGCTTTTAGAAACCAATGCCTGGTGCAATGCCTGGACCTTGCCTCTCTATCCACAATTGGATAGAGAGAACATGTTTACCCTAAAGCTATCACATTAAAAAATAGAAGCTCCGCAAGAGAAAACATGCCTTCTGAGACCATTACTCAAGAGCTACCACAGTGTTCCCACTCACATAGCCTTGCCAGAATGTTACTGGAAGGGCTTCTCCTTGGAG